>OW285202.1:10000000-20000000 GCA_935421205.1 Xylocampa areola
CATCTGGTGGGCTAACAGCTAACACAAACATACGCAGGCACATTCAAGTGCAAATAGAAGCTGCGTTATATAGATAGGGGCCATAATTCAAGGATTCATCGTAATAAAAGGCATTTTTGCCATACGTGCCTGGCACATTAACTACTCAGTAAATAATTGCTGGCAAGGAAGACATTTGGGATGTACCTACACTACTGCTTGAATATACGAAAAAACACTTTCAAACGCACTCTAATAAATATGCGGGTAGTAGGTAGACCATTCTAGACCATCGCAATCAACGTTCATGAGGGAATATTGCGCTAATGACTATGCTAAGCAACCGCATTACTGATTGCGTTTTGTTGTTTGAAGTAGGTACCTATAGGTAGGAGAATTGCCTATTCATATTTTCGAGTTACCTATAAAATAAAAATCAAACATGTAGTATTTGGCTACACGTGGTAAAAGTTTAGACAGAATGGTGGCTAGGATAGGGTTGGATAAAAAAAACCCGGGTTATCAGTAAGCGCGGTTATCAAATCTGCAAAAAAATAAAATCACATGAACAGAGGGGACGCGAAGAGACTAGTAAAATCGAAAGGCGGCTTACACCCAATTTGTAATAATTATTTCAATAAGAACTCAAAATATAAAACGTAATTTTAAAAAAAATTACGTAAGTCCCTAAATAAAGAAATATTTACTTTAGTAGATACAAAGCCGCTGCGAGTATGCCCCAGGGCAATTGAAGCGCAAAACTGTGTTTCTCTTATCCTAGCTCACTATCCTTGGAGATACTCGTATAATAATATTAAATATTAGATACTATCCGATTTGTACTTTAGGTATAGGTATGAATAATTCATTTTTATTAATCTCAAAGGTTCTGTGCTCTCTGTTAATTTAATTTGTCAAAACATAAATTCCTTTACCAATCCAATTTACACATCCAAACTTATGAATCTTTAATTTATATTTTTCTGGAATATTTTATGAATAGAACTTACGGTGATGTCATAAGGTGCGCTGCATTAACTAAAGGCAGTGATAACGCCAACGCAGCGCAGTGCACCGTGTAGGTTTCTTCACCCACTTAAGTATTTACAGTTACGGAAAATTATTTAGTAATTAACATAATTTCACACTTCCTAGCAGAGCCATCAAAAATTTACACAAATTATTTCGGAATATTATTATATTTAATGTAATAAATATTACATTATATAATTCTACATTTAGCTTGAAAATTACTTTTCGCAACAAATATATTTAGTAATTACTTTAACATTATATATGTTAGTGGTACATATGTATTAGTTACTCCGCAGAGTCATTACCTATGCCCAGCTCACGTTGAGCTCTGTTTACTTTTTACTAAAGTAAAATTACGTCGGGGCCATTATTTGTTCTCTTTGTCACGAATGCTGAGTAGGGTAGTTTCACTATGTTTCACAAAACACAATGTTATTTACATGGAAAGTTGGCAAACACCCATGTTTCGGACACACAAACCCTTAATCTTGACTTATCTGTACTGAATAACTTAACTTGGTATCATTAGTTTCGACCATTTGCAAATATTATGAGTTTCGATGTTACTTCATGTTGCTTAAAAGCAAAACCTAGTAGATACTACTGTGCTCGAGTATTCTAAGTTCTTGTTAAAGTAGGTAGCTACCTTTATAACAAGAATGGTAAGAGCCTGAATATTATCAGGAGTGCATAAATGCTATTGATTGTTGAATTAATATTTGTTACAAATATTTGGGGAATTACTAGTAATATTTCAAATTGTTTGTCATAGTACGGAAAAACTCTATAGCATGTAAAATTTATTTGTCGACTAGAGTTTATTAATTGAAACAGGTAAAAAATTTAAATTTATTGAAGTGAACGAGGGAACAAATAAATACCAACATAGACCAAATACATCAGCTGGAATTGTGCAAACCGTATTATAATCTGTAGGTACAGTCAGCGACAGAAGTCACTGAACACATCCAAATTTATAAAATGTTTTATCTCAAAAACCTATCATCATGTTATCTTGTGCATGAAATATTACAATCTTGTCAATAAATAAATACAGAAAAAGAAAAAGGTATTCATATCATCATATGATATACAATCAGCACTAGTGTCGGTTTAGATTTGGTGTGTGTTAATCGACTTTTGTCGCTGGCTGTAAATACATACTCGTTTATACCTACAAATCATTCTTGCTTCTCCTAAATACAAATTATTTATTAAAAGAAAAAAATAGTTTATATTACAGTTGTTTACGATAATAGCAACATTAATTTGAAAAACTGTGTCGGAGCCATTAACGCCCAACTTCAAAAGGACTGAGGCTTCAGCGTTTCAACAAAATAATAAAAATAACAAAAAATATTGTAGTGAAATCACTATACTATTAACGCCTGAGCGAGCTAAGCAAATGTGAACCTGTGTGTGTGTTGTGAGTTTTGATTATTCTTGCTTAAGAAAATAAAATAAGTGTATTTACGATCATTTGTTAACAAGGATTTGCTGGAGTGTTTAAATACATTGTAAAATTCGATCAAAATCGTTAAGAGCCACGAAGTTTGCTTGATGATGGTCATAGAAATTTCTTACTTTAGCATATTTCGAAAAATGACTTGCGGTAGTATGTTCTGTTCGCGAACAAATGCTTGTGAACAAATGCTCGGGGTGAGTGGAAACGTTTAAATTTTCACATCCTACCTTCTGTACCTATCGGTTGTTTACTAACCTTTATGGTGATAAAACGTTTGGAAGGTGATTAGGGAAGATAAACACTTTGCACACACACGTTGTTAAAGTCTTATGGAGTGAAGCAGAGCATTAAGGGACGCGATTACTTTGAAGTCTTGTTTAAAAAATATTGGAAGAGTGAAACAATTTTGTATTGAAATGTTGACGAAATGTTGTTATACGTGTATAATGAAATGTATATAGTAAAATGATGTTTATTGTTGCATATATATTGCTGTTTTTGTCTTCAAAGCTACGATTTTGAGAGTGCAGTATTTTTCATTACTGTCAACTATAGTTAGTTACCTATGCTTAATACATGAACCTTCATCTTTACAAAATAGAACTGACTTTTATTACGTTTGAATATCCTGGATATCCTTATAACATATCCGGATTTTCTTATGTGTGAAAACACCGCCTCATGAATCAAAATTCCTACATCTAAAACCTAAAATGGTGATTTGACGTATTAGAACAGAGACAATAAAGAAAGGACTTCAGACTGAGCAAGTATTTTGGTATGAACATCAAAAAGCTCATGAAAATGGGTCCATTTTAAAATGGTATTAAAAGAGATTGGCATCGAAAAAAGCGCCATCGAAGATTGGCCAATTTATTTTCACTTTAAAAATCAATTGACGTGTTCAGCCAGACAAAATGGAGATTCGAATGCATTTCGCATTGTGTCCCGCGATTTAAATGCAAGACTGTTTTTCCAAGACACCCAGATTTTACTTTAGAATTGTGAATACCATTATAACTAAGAATGCATCAAGTACTGGTGGGAACATACATGAAATATTTTTACATGTGCTTTTAATAGTATTAACTGTTTGTATAAACCACTCAATGTTAAGTGATGAAGTGCGTTTCTCAAAAAATAAATAGTCATATTAGCCTAAAACGCGATAATTATTATTATTTTACAATAACAAAATCGGACTACTCTATAATTATAAAGATATGAGTATAAAAAACTAGATGACCCGGTACTTCGTATCACCTCGAACGTCAAATGTTTGACAGGAAAGTAGGTAGAACAGTTTATATGGGCAAATTAAATTGTTGTTTTATGCTATCTTCGTCGCAATTTTTCTACATTTTCTCACCGTTTAAACCTTCCCTGGACTACGACAAACATTTCAAAACCAAAATCAGCTAAATCGGCCCAGCCGTTCTCGAGTTTTAGCGGGACAAACGAACTGCAATTGATTTTTATATACATAGATAGATAAAATATATATATTATAGGTACGCATCGACTTTCTCAAGTCGATACGTACCTCAACCTTTTTTGTCGGGCAAAAAATATTTTTCTATGATAACCGTATCTAATATATAGACATCACACATAAAGTAAAAATTAATTATTATTGTTTATAAGCATAATTTTTGAAACATACTAATTTAATAGCCATAAACAATGTTTATTGCCGCGTTGCTGCTCTGGTCACTGCAGGCGTGGTTTCCGACCGTTAGGTTAGGTTAGGTTACGCTCGATGCCATCACTGCGCCCATTGCCGGGAAGATACGGCGCTACATACGCTGGCAGAGTGTGCCGCATGGGAGGAGCCGCGCCGTGCCCTCGTCTTAGGAGTGGGAAGCGACCTGTCGCTGCCGGCTGTTGTTCGTTCGATGGTCGGTGGCGCAGAGTCCTGGGACGCGATGATTTCCTTCTGTGAAACAGTAGTGTCACAGAAGGAAACTGCGGAAAGGGAGAGGGAGAAGACGAGCTCTTTCCCAGCCCGCAGAAGGCGCACCGGGCGCCGGCGGAGGGCGGATAACGCCCTCTTCCAACCTCCCTAAATGGGTTCAGGAGCAGCGGACTTGGGGACGTCCGTTGCTCATCAAACAGACCCCGAGGTGGCGGCGCGTAGTGCTCCATGCGCGCCCTTCTTGTAAGTAACGGGGGGAATATTACCACCCTCCATTAGATGGGTCTCATTAAGAGGGCCAGCACCAGTCAGGGGCTGCGGACGACGTATCTGCTCCCGGGGTCTCTGACCTAAGTGTGCGAGGGAACACCGGGGTGGTTTTAGTCAGTAAGAGTCTGACAGACCCCTCTGCCTTCCCCAAGGCAGGGGACATCCATGAGGATTTCCACCCCGGCAAAAAAAAAAAAAAAAAAAAAGGTTACCGCCGGGGCAAGACGGTGAATGCTAGCGCGACCCTATCTTGCCCCATCTCGGCGGAGGACTGCTCACGGGGGGGTTTTAGTGGGTTAGAGCCCCACATACCCCCTTCCGTCAACCCCCGTGACGGAGGGGAAATGCGTCTGCATTTCCCCCTCTCAAAAAAAAAAAAGTTTATGTTAGGTTGGTTAGGTTGATTACAATAACCACCAGTTTTTATTACATGAGACTTAATATCGGCAGCGGTGTAATGTGAATCTATAACAGTGTGCGCTTTTACCTAGCTCCTCGGGAAATACAGGCGTGATGCTGTATTCCCCGAAGGGGTAGGCAGTGGAGTACACTGTTGTACACCCACATTTCACCATTGCGGTTATTAAGTCTCATATAACAGATGGTGACTTTATTGCCATCTACCGCGCCCAGTTCTAAACTCCAGGCTGCTGTTGAGAATCCAAACAGAAAAACTCAATAACACTCTGCCCGATCCGGGAATCGAACCCGAGACCTCATTTTCCGCAGTCGCGCTTGGGACCACTAGACCAACGAAGGAGTTTAACATAATTCAGTACTTATTACTTAATATATAATCCTAAACAGCCGTGCACTAAAGAGTCTATATTACTCTATCATTCAAAAGGAACTTTGATACATAATTTGCTAACACGTCACTTTGAGTCACCCAGTACAAACATGATATAAAAGTGTAAAAACATAACTTTACCTAAAGTGGTGGAACGCGCCGTTAATCTTAGTAATTTAGGAGACATGTGGCAAGTTAGATGTATAACATGAATTTTTAAAGATTTGTGAAATCGTTCATAAACAAGACACGATGATAAGCTAAAAGCGTGTTATCTTTGAAGTGCTTGTACTATTTCATTATTGTGACCTTACATGAAGCCTTAACTATTACGCATAGATCATAAGGTGGGTAGGGAAAGTACCGTATAGTATGTCAAAACGAAACAAAGAAAAGTACTTTTAGTAGGTGGCGAACCCTGTCGCAGTTAATGCAGCTACGATCCCGAGACTTCAGTAAAGGTTAGCGAGAAAAAAACAGGTGGCCAGCCCTATTTAAATTTTTGTATAAATCTGCTATATATATTTTTTAACAAAAATATACATTCGGTCACCAACTCGCCTGACGGTAAAAAACGGCGTGGCCGAGGATTGATCACGTATATCCAGAATAAATCTATCCACTCTTAAGATAGTTGGGGAGTTGATGCAACTGCCCAGATACGTCTCCCACAACGGATGCGCCAGATTACATCCCAAAACACGACTAGGTCGCTCCACGGCATGGCTTCATCCGGTGGGTGGTAACCAACCGTGACCGAAGCCCCCACCAGAGTTGTGTAGGGATTCCATTTTAAGGGTGCACTCCTACGGACGCCGGCAACATTGTTTTTATGGAATGTAAATCAGACCTGAGTTGATTTGAACCTGCGCCTTCCAGATAATACTCCAATAACTCTGCCAATTAAGCCATCCCAACCTCTGCTCACTACTCCGAATTCTTCTTCCACATTATAATACATCTGACATCGTCGCCATCTTGTATTTTGTAATATTTTTTTTCTTAATTATCATCCATAATCTATTAATTAAAACAATATCGGATACTCATATTTTACCATAGACACATTATTTATTGTTTTTTTTTTTGTCTTTTTACCGCGAATCACATGTTGACTTTTAAATTCAAAAGCAAACTTTAATATTTTTTTCAGTCAACTATGTAGTTGGCAAGCTAATCTAATAAAGAAGAAAAACAGGACGTATAATATATACTACGTAGATTATATTTAGAAGGAAGTTTGTGCCCGACTCTAGTTAAAAGTGTAGGTACTTGAGGTCTAACGGATAGCAACCTGATATTGTTGAGAACGTTGAACTAATTTCCATTATCCAATGTTTTACTTGCACGTTACTTAGAAGGCTTGCCATGGTTTTTGCTAGGTAAAAACGAGGCTGGTATAAGACTTTCGTTTGATGGATCATTTTGGCTGGCTGCTGGGTATTTTAGTTTTAGTGACGTAAATTGCTATTTTCTTGAGCTGCATTAGCTGTTGATTTTGAAGTTTTATATACAATGAATATATATTTGTATCCAGTCTAAATACAGAAAACGTAATCATAGTGTTCCCACGAGAAGCAAGGGAAATATTTATCGAGCCTGGCAAAGCCCCGCATGCCAGGTAAGGCTAGCCATATTCTGGGGGCGCCCGACCCCAGGGCAAATCAGCACGCTACAGACTAGGCACGCGCCTACCCACGGATTTCTGGGCACGGCAAACCTAAGATTGGCGGAAGAGAGAGGAATAGGGATAACGGAAGGAGTAGGTGACTGGGTAAGGCAGTGGTTGAACTTGGGAAATGAAAAATTGTGATAGGATACTACTGACTTGGAAGATAGGGGGAAGAGTCAGTAGTAGAGCTGGGTAGACAGGGTTGCGTTCCCTAAGCGTATGTTATCCACAACTACCGGACAAGTAGTTAGCATACCCACCCACTGACCATGACAGGATAGACGGAATGTGTTTGAAAAGGTGCGGCTGGCCGTTCATGGGGGGGTGTTAGTGCCAACTCTTATGTATGGTAATGAAAGTTGGATGTGGCAAAAGAAACATGAAAGTAGAATTATTGCAGTAGAGATGAGAGCTTTGACAAGTATGTGTGGAGTAACTTTGAAAGATAAAGTGAGGAATAGCGTGATAAGGCAACGTTGTGGAGTGAAAGAGGGTGTAGTGACGAAGATTGAAAAGAGTATGCTAAGATGGTTTAGGCATGTAGAAATGATGGATGACAGGCGACTGACTAAACTAGTACAAGATAGTATCTGCCTACCCCAATGGGAAACAGGCGTGATTGTATGTATGTATGTACTAAATACAAATCTATATTAGAGTATCAACTGCAAGGAAAATCATTAATCTGGAGGAACTGAGAAGAACGTATTTTTAAATTATATAATATACGTATTATAGATAATATACCTACTCATAGTAAAAGCAAGCAAAAATTAAGGTCACCATAAATTTTTCCAAACTAGGGAATTTATCAGGCTAAAATAAAATCACTTAAAGACATTTAATAAAAATGAAGTATTTCGTATTTATTTTATTATCTTAATTTCGATCCAACCCCAATATTGGCTGTAGCCTTTTCAATTTGAAGGCCGAGTTTTCTCCGAGAAAAAAATCTTTTATCGTCCGTCTTAGTGCGGATATTATCTCTTGTAAGATGGCTTTAGTATTGACAATTTTCTTATTCTTTATTACAAAGCAGTTCATAATCTAACTACTTTATGTTTCGTTCTCAATACGGAGCCTTTTCTTTTTGTCTGAAAAAGTTGCAAATTTGTCGAAAATATCAACTCTGCCATTGAGAATTTACTAACAGAAAAAACCCAGTCTTTGCCCAACCCGAAAATGAAACCAAGGAACCCCACGCTCAGCATTCGTGCTTGTGATCACTAGAACAAAGAGGCAATCATCCGAAACCAAATAGACATTTTTATATACCAAACAAGCGCTCAAACCACCTAAGAACTACCTTTACTTAATATTACCGGTAAGCGTAGCATAAGGACGCTTGCAATGACGACTCTGTAAGAGGTGCAGACTGAATAAAAACTTGTAAAAAGGGCCCCCTACGCAACGATGGGCTACTAAAGGGGCACCGGCGACCTTGCCCACCGTTAGGGACACAACGCTACAAAAGCAGTGTTACTCGACTAAGATTTGCTGCAAGGTGGAGGTATTTTCCCAATCGGGAAGCTCCAGTTATTTCAAGCTTTTGACCGTTTATTTTGTCCGTTTTCATTATGTATTGTTACTGCTTTCTTTAGCTAAAATACAAACTCAGCTGAAATGTTTCGACTAAGTTGGAGAAATTGCTTATGAACATAAATATACATCTAATCAAACTATTTCATATTAAATGTTCGTTTTGTATGGTTTAATGAAATAGAATAGGCTACCTTTCCCCGTTTGATTTTAAAAATAACCTACTTATATGTTTAAAGTACTATAACAACCAATTAGTCTGCCTGGAGTTGTAGTTCAGATAATATAGGAGTATTACTATTACCATTCATAGTAGGTCCATAATCCGGTTTCAAGATTAACCACGTTAAACAGTAGACTTATACTTAATATGATTATAATACGATAAAATGTCTGCTATCTTTTTAATATGTTTTGAAAGTTCTTCAGAAAGTACGATGGAGTTTCACGTAGATAAATTCAAACTTACACACGGTCCCAGCAGGACTTAACAATCTCGTGTGGGGGAATTTATTCCCTCAACTTTACGAGGAGGAAAGCAGTTAATTTCGTTACTGTCTTCACGTTTTTAAGAGCTTGAATTTATAATTCGCTCCCAAAACATCATTTTCGAAATAAATCAAGCTAATCTACTTATTCTCTCAGAGGATGAAATAAATCCTCTTTCACTAAATAAGAAATGATTATTTAGTAACTTGAGGAAAATCAACACAATAATAACTCTTTCAACTTCGTCTTCATTGTTCATTTTTAACGTGTTAATAATATTAAAAATGATGCAACGAGCAAAAATTAAGATTAATGTTATCATTTTTGTTACAAAAACACAATTTACTGAAACATTTGTCTCTGTCACGATCAAAATTAGATAGAGCGAGATTCATCTCTCAGCCCTAAAAAAGGATATACAGAGCCAAGCACTTAGGTTGACCTAAAAAAATAAGTCTATATTTTCAGAATAAATTTCGCAGTACAGTCGACGTAACTTAAATCAAGCTTGTTCGTTTGTAGCAAAATTTACAAATTGTACAACAAGAGAAAAAAGTAACGAGGTGCACGCAATTAAGTTTTATGTTAATTTAGTATTTTAGCGTTCTCCCACCACATGAATATTTTACAGTAATTAAAACTAAGTTGCTGGATTCATGTTAAATTTTAACATATTCAAGAATCTTTGTAAGTTTTTGAAAAGAAATATCGTCACTACAGATTTTAATTTACTTCATTAATTAATTTTTAAGATGTTGCTTTGTTTTATTGCAAATTTATCCAGTAATTATAATCTACTAATTTGAAGTAATACTCTACATTTATTTTGGAAATGTAAAAATCAAGATGATACTCGAACACTTTAACGACACGGTTGGCACAGTAGTCTAGTAATTTGCTGCTGCGCCGCGTATCATGTGTTCGATACCTTCACTGGACTTTTTTTTGTAATCTAGTGACCGGACACCAGCTCTGGTCATATGTGCATGTGAGATTCATGTCTAACACAACAACGATAACTACAAGATAGTAGCAAATCGTAGAGAATAATAGTATTGTTAGAAGGTAAAGCCATTGCTTTAATTATCTATTGTAGCACATCTAAATATCTCAACTCTAATTTACTAGATTTATTTATCAGGTTAATATATAATAAAAACTTTTAAGATAAATATAAAGATGTCGCTAGCTAAGTACTACTAATCTGAAATATCTTATGGGATAAAAACAGACATATTATTTGCCTAGTAGTTAAAAATTTGATTTGAAAAGCCGCTCTGTACGGAATACTAATTCAAAAAGATCACAATAAAAGAACCATCGGTTTCGGAGTTTTGGTATGAAAAGTGGATTGAAATGAGAAAATATATATTCAGTGATTGTTCCGTTGCCTGAAACATTTAAACTTACCAACATTAGACCATTATTTTATCACAATTAAAACAAAATAACAATCATTTTCTACAAAATCTTTCAATTCTACACACTCTGCCAATAATTTACATGAAACATGGTACACTACGATACATACGCACTAGTTGTATGAAATACAGCTGTGTCATGAAATTGACTTGCTGAAATATTCAGTCCTATCAGACTTTACAGTCAATAAAGTAGCAAAACATTCCTGAAGATTCATTCACATTTGGTATGAAACAAGTCGGTACTAAAGCTAATTTGCGGTTAGATTTTGTATTATATCAGGTGTATTTAGTATTATCTTACATCTTAATGAGATGGTCATTATTTGCTTCTACTTAAGAAAGTAATTAATCTTACTTATCTACACATTAGATTTGGGTAGAAGCAATCTATTAGCTTGAGACAATTCGCCATATTGTCCTACGACTCAATCTCCGAACAAATACGTGAGGGACCAAGGTCAGGGAACCTTGAGAAAATTGGGGACCCAGATATAATTCCAGACTGTCTAGTCCTAAACCTACTTATAAATACAGATAAAACGATCACTATGTATCAAGGTTAAATGGTCGTTAACATTTATTCCAACCAAATACGTTCACGTAACACGTAATACAGTACAGAGCCATCTCGTTGAATGTATACACATACATATATGTATGTATGTAAGCACTTCTCCCTAACGAAACTGGATTCGTAGGGTGTAGGTGTTTATTCGCGAAAAAGGTTCGCTGTCTTTACAACTCCATAAAAATTACACCGCTGAATCGTTTGATTCGGTTGATAAGATTTTTATTGCAAATATATGTGGCGATTACTTTTCACAAAGAAATAAAATATCAGCGATTTTATCAAGTGTATGTAAAGTACAGTACCAAACACCTCGGATGCCGTAAATGCTCGTGGAATACTAAAAGCATTCTTAAGGTACTTTGAGATAGTAGAGTATACTTATCCAGAGACGTGACTTAGTAAGTTTAATGAGAACAAGCGAAGGCTTCTGTTGGTCTCAGCTTTAAGAATGTTCGCGACCTAAAAACTCTTTCAGCTATATTCAAGTATCGGTTCTCGAACTTATCTTCATTAATCAAACAACTCCGCCCAAAGCTTTTAATACAAACATATCCGACTCTGATGAAAGTTTTTTTGCCATCGGTTTATTGATGTCACCACACATATCATCACTTTTCTTCTAAAGAGATATCAAAGCCGTTACTTGTTTGTGTACCATATTTTAGGCTTAGGTACATAGGTAAGATTTAGCAGTTAATTCCAGGACTTGACATGAATATATATTGATTATGTTTTACTAAGATAAAAAGCAATAAAAATGATAATTTTTAGCTTTAGAAAAAGTTTAAAAACTAATTTTTCAACAACGTTAAAATGAAATCAGTCTTCTCTAGTTCCCACCTAAGTGTTTTCAATTCTCAATGCAAAGCTTTCAGACAACGAGTCACATTCAGCCCGTACTGTTTTATATTCATGTAACAACAGCAAAACAATAAATTCGCATTTGTATGTTTGTAATTTGTCACGTACCTACCGTTGTACTAAGTCGTTATAATTCTATTGTCGAGTTTACCGCGAGTCTCAGACGCTGGGGAAGAAAAGTAAAAGCTATCATAAATCAGCCCAGAATTTCGCTTGGATAAAATCGATAAGAGAGGCGAACGAAGAAAGCGTATATTCTATAGGCACGAAAATTGTCTACTGTGGTAGAACAGAAAGCCTTTGTACTGTATAACGTTATCTCAAAGTTTTTAAAGACAGATTTTGTTAATGAGTTTCTGTTAGCCTTTCCCGGAGATTGGTTATCAAAACCACTATAGGCGTTATCGGTAGGAGATTCAACAGAATTAAGACCATCTTATTCTATTGTTATAAGAACATAATTCAAAGAGTTTTTAACGACTTTGATTTGTAGTACATTTTACTACAGAGGGTTCAATAACTTGGTAAAGCTTTCCTGAAATTTCAAGTTTAAATTGGCGTTGTTGGCCTCTCGACTAAGCACCTAGGCTAGACTTAATTGAACACTAAACACATACCTTAATGGTGAGAACTTCCTGGACGTGCTGGATGGACAATGGTGTGGAGCTGTGTTAGCTGGCCGCTGTTATACATGACCGCGCCCGAGAGGCGCTGGACCAGGGCCTCATAGTTGGAGTGAGTATGTGGCTAATGCTTTTTGCTATATACCAACCATATTTTGCTATATACCAAAGCCATGTTACTATTTTTTTTTTGCTTTATGTGGGTTAAACGGTACATAACCTACAGGTCGTACCTACTCAGCGTTCTACTTTGTTGGTATTTTTCTTCGCCGCCTTTCATCACACACTTTTTTGTTTATCGTGTTGATATTTTTACAATCATCAAAAAGGCCTTAAAGGAATTTGTAATTTTAAAATAGTTTGGTGTGAGTGAAACTATGGAGGACGTTGAAAAATACCTTGAAAACTATCACTACAAATAAAGTTATGAAATACGTCATATTAAACGAATATTTACTACTATTGGTAGAAACGACAGGATCTGGTTTTGGAAAATGATCAGACAGGACACAGTTCTGTCTACGATCCATTAACAAAAGATATTTACTATGACACTTTTTCCACAAAAAGAATTATAACTTTAGGACACAGTTCTACTATAAAATGACATCATTGAACAATTACCTTAAAAAATTTACAAATACAACTTTTAGGCAATTCACCGTCTAAAATAATCAAAACAAAGCCAATGTATATATAATTATATATATGATTCTATACAAAAACCCTCGGTTATGTAAGCTCAATGTTTCAGGTTATGTAAAATTGCTTGCACGTGCCGTATGTTCCCCAAAAAGATCACAATCCAAAAAAATATAATTTCACCATAGGAAGAAGAATATTAAACACATCCATAAATTACGGACCTCTCCGTTCCGATTTATTATACACGCATGTATGTGTATGATAAAGAAGCATGAGATGGTAAAAAAAATGGAGTTAAAATAATCAACATTCCAAAGTGAGCGGATAAATATGCATGGTTCCGAAATACCGACGATTCATAACGAAAAGATCGCGGCAATCTCAACGCACGTGACGTGGTAGACAAACGAACACTCCGTCCAACATGGTACAGAAAACTAGAACGAAAATGGATGGTCCTGACGCTGCTTTGAAGCTTCAAATTCCCATTACACGATACACTGGACTTGGGCTGCAGCAGATGGTAAAAGCATATTCTAGCTAAGATATCTGAACGTCCGTCTTTGTACCTTGATAGCACATTTTTACGGTAACTCTTTCGTTTGTAGACATACGTTTACGCATAAGTGCCCCGTTAGCACGTTCCTACGTCACGGTGAGAATTTATGTTCATATTAAACATACAAAAAAGTGGTGTCAGATCTTCGTCATACTAGGATTTGCTATCGAAATAATGACCACCATTAAAAGTTTTTTTCTCTCCAATCAATATAACAGCTGAGACTTGGTTCAAGTTTTTCAAAGTTCTGCACATCCTCGCTATCCTTGCTGAGAGGCCATGACATTACTAACAACGTTTGCCGTCAAATCCATTGTTCTTTAACCCGTTTAGTTGAGCGAATTATTCTTTTCATAAAGTATTATAAGTTATTATTGCCATGAACCGTTTGGTCGGCTGCAATCATAACCGCAAGCGATTGCCTTGAACGACGTGCAAATTCAATTTATTGTATAAAATACGAAACAAAACGTTAAAGTTAAACTGATTATACTTGCCCCGGGTGCCGCAAATGCTTGTAACAAGAGCAATCTTTTTATTGTCGTTATAAAGTTGCCCGTTATGGAAACTTTACATTTATTAGTAGGACTTTAGAAATGTATGCAACTTTTACACACGAACGATTGTCAATTAATGTAAGATTAAACGATATTGCTCCTAGAACATCAATCACGTAATACTTATGATAACTAGATAGGATTTCTAGAAATTCAATTCTTTTATTCCTCTCATTTTTAGTCTTTTCAAAGTAAATTGTAAGCTCACGCACGTCCTCCAGTGATTGATAATGTAATACCAAGTTTGAATTATCCCCACGTTCCCGATTTAGTATACGATATCATAATAATCCATTAATATACCAATACGATTTCACGTTTGCTTCACAATTTGATATTCGGCAACGAGTTCAAAGAATTAATTTTAAAGGAAAAGGCGAACGTGCCCTTCAGGGGAATAATGTTTGGGTTCTTGGTAAAGTACAATGCGTACACAAATTGCCGTAAGCATCTTTCTTCACCATACCCAATATTATTATGTTATGGATAAATCTGCTTAACATTTTAACGATACTTCCGGCGTAGGAGTGCTGTTGGAGTAATGGTTTGGAACTAATTAGTTGGAGCCAAGCCAACCAGCTTATAAGAATAAACGTTACATGTGGCAGATCAATAAAACACTTCGCTGAATAACATTTGAAACATAAGACACTCTTAGAGTTATAATTATTTGTGAAAATATGACCGTGAGCGGGATTTGTACCTTACCCACCGCAATATTTTACAATTAATTAAATGTCGTAAAGACAATCAAATTTCATTTCAAATCACTTCTACCAATTTTCTTTCAATTTGCTCAGATGATTTATGACTAGATCTACTTATGTACTTAACAATTAATATCATAAGGCTTTTCATTTTACTACACGTTTGAATTCAAGAGTTTTTAATTAAATAAAGTATGTAGGTATTATCCATTAATTACGGAGCAGCCGTTATTTAAAAATAAGAAGTACCGCATGGGACGAATACATAATTGTTTCATTCCGCTGGTTTTGTCAAAGGCCGGTATAACGAAGCTTCAGTGGAAAAGCGAAAGCCTCCGTGGAAAAATCATGTGAAACAATTTAGCACTTTATTTATGTTACTATAGTATACACTGTATTTCACGTTAAGTACCTAACTGCATTTTAGTGCTTTTTTTAACGGTATAAATACATTTTGACACTATTTAACCATTGCTTTAGAATGACTAAAACTAAAAACTCATTTAGTTGTTATATCAACATTATGTATTTTTCGCATTAATTATATTTCGCGACATCGCCGCGGACACAGCTCATCAGCAATGGCTCCGATCGAGTTCGAAACTAGTCGAGCAAACGCGAAAAATGCACGTGAGTAGTAACCGTAAATAATAACTAAAATTTATTTATTGTCCATATTACGTTTTTTACTCTTTTCTTATGCAACCCAGTGTTTGGAATTGTACCTAGTAAAAGTTAAAAGACTCACCGCCTATTATACTGGATTAATAATATCTTTATTTTGGACCCTATTCTGAAGTCTATGCAGACAAAGTCGCGGGCAATTTGGTGATCGGGAATATTGGTTCATCATAAGAAAGTCAAATTAAATTAAATTTAAAAAAATACAAGTCCTGGTTACCGAACTGACTCAAAGATATCATTGTTATTTTGACATGTTTTACACATCCACATTTCACCAATGCTGTTATTAAGTCCCATCTAACAGGTGCTGAGCCTATTGCCATCTACCGGTCACAGTTACAAACTTCGGGCTGCTAATGAGAATTTCCCAAATAGAAAAACCCAATAACACTTGGCAGACTTGGGAATTGAACCGACTGTTGAGCTCATGCTCTTGCATGAGCTCAACAGTCGTGCTTGGGACCACTAGACCAACGAGTCAGTTCAAATTCAATGTATAAAAAATTCAAAGTAAATAAAGCGCAGCTTACTGATATAATGATCAATATTTTGTAATTAATTTGCAGTACCCAGTAGGGTATTTACTTAAAATTCTGTATAAATAAAATGTACAAGAAATTAATGTATCACTGAAATAAATGTGACCGATGTTTTTATTTTGTTTTTGTCAAAAATGGATATACCTTTGGCTACCAACTCACCTGATGGTACTGATAAGCGACGGTGTGGCCGACGATAGAGCACGTAGATAAAGAAAAAAAATATTCACTCTAGCTTTGAATATGCCTAGATAGTATTTCTCAGGAAACACGGAAGACGTTCCATTCACAGGCACTATGTGTCATAAACGTGGATCCAAACCAATGCGAACAAATTGTCTACTTGTCCTGAAGTAAAAGGTGGTGGGCCGTATAAGGTCATGAAGCTCCTGCGCACATTCACCAAAACGTATCATCATCATCATCCCCTTGCCCTTATCCCAATTTATTTGGGGTCGGTGCAACATACCTATATATGGCATGCTGCTAAAGTTTTGGCAATGTTTTATGACCGGCCACCTGCCAGACGTCAACCCTCTTTGGGACTGCGGTTGGTAGTAACCGCCACTGATACAGTCTCCTTCTATCTAGCTTTGTCAACCCAAATGTTATCCATGCGCCAGGTTCTGATGTTATCCTACTATCACACGCATCTGGTAGAAAAAAAAACAGACATGCTAATTTACGGTGGTGCTCACTTTTGGCGACAAGTTGGTCATCATCAATCAGCCTCTTAGCATGCCGGTCTACCGACTTTAAAGCTCCCAGCTGGTACTTCGCCCCTCCGTCAAAAAAGTGGCAACTGTACTCCACACACGATCAGACTTGTGCTTGACACAGGTGAAGCAACTGCCTCGATGACAATAACCGCCTAACCTAAACTTATTGAGGATGCCCAGTTTTTTGCTAGCCAGTTTAGCCTTAGACTCGAGGTAGGCTCTTAAGTTTAACGTTGAAATTAGGGTTAATCCAAGTACACCCAAGTGATCTGCCAATGATAAGGACACATTCCAGAAAGTAGGAGACATTAGCAACTGACTCTTTTTGGCAGAGAGAAGGCAGGCCTGTGTCTTGTAGGCTTGGAATTTGACGAGATTTACGTCACCCCGATCGGAAAGAGCTATAAGAGCTTCAAAAGAGCAACCATTTTTTTTAAATAATTTTAATCTCTGAATGATTACGGAGTAATGAAATGTGACTTTACTCTGTTTACATGGGTGCACATCTTCTCTCAACGCTTGGATATCCGTGTTCTTGGCGCCCGGACTAGAAATGTACTTTTTCACAGCGCTGTCATCTGCGTACCCAAACGCTTAAACAGATCATTAATATGCAGCAAAAATAGAGTAGCGGAAAGTACAGACCCTCGAGGAACGCCTCGATCTACGACCATTCGAATCAATCGTTCCCTTAAAAAGTTCTCAATCCAGGAACAAAGAGAGCTAGGCAGCCCGTATGATAGATGCTTGTTAGTGAAGCTCTCGAGCCAGACCCTATCGAAGGCTTTTAAGATGTCGAGAGACACGACCAGGGCTTTGCCGTTTTTCTCGATAGCCTCACTCAGAAAATAAGTAGCATACACGAGAAGATCCCCAGAGGAGCGATTTCGGCGAAATCCGTATTGTAGGTCACTGAGGTGATTGTTTTCTTCAAGGTATGCCATGAGTTTCCCGCACTTTTCACGCTCCACAGTTTCGCACAAAATGTATGTAAACTTTATAATAAAACAACTTTTAACCGGATTAATTGCGTGTATTATTTATTTGTTTACCTGCGACCACGAACGCTATTGACGTTTCGAACACTTTGGTTCGAAACGTCAGGAAAAACAAACCAATAATACACGCGATTAATCCAGTTAAAAGTTGTTTTATTATAATTTATAGTGATCGCGAAAACCTAAGATATTACTGTATGTAAACTTACCAACATAAGTAAAGTAACTTTAGTAGATTTTATTATATTATTATTTTAAATACAAAATCAGAAAAATGTTCAAAACATGTGTGTGTATTTTTAAGGCATTATTTTCGTTATCAATTACCAAACACGAAATAATTCTAGTTTGAAAATATTAGTTCAGAAACCATTTGCGATATTACAAACAATGTTTAATGTACTTCTGTTACTTACTGTTAATATAATAGGTGAAGAGTTCATTGTTCCTAGCAACATTGTAATGGATCGCTACAGGCGACCACGAGGTTACTAAGGGGATACCAGTCACATCCACCTGTGCTCCTGTATTAACATCTTAAAGCCTCCCTTCAAGCGTGGTATCCCCTAAATTGTCCCGTTACGCTAGTCCATAGGGACGTCCAACATACTTCTGCCAACAAGATAAATGAATAAAAAAAAATACATATGTTACTTTATATTCGTAAACATTACATTCAGATACAGCTCTTTATATTGTTTGTAATAATATTATAAGAGCTGACGGTATTCTTTTACGTTTGGTCTTTACGTTAATAAAGTCGTCAGTAAGGGTTGCCAACTACAACTATACTATTAAAATAAGAACAGTATTAAACCTCATTTTTCTCTTTTTTACAATAAAAATTAAGTATTCAAACGAAGTTCGTTTACACGACTGCCCAAAAAAAATTGTGTTATGTTTTTAGGGTTCAAGTATGTATGTATGTTTGTGAGTTTCTTAATTTCACCCAATCGACCTAGAAGAAGGGTTATGTTTTTCGAGTTTAGGTATGTATCTATGTATGTTTTTTTCTTTGGCATGCCCTACAGCCTAAACGGCTTGATGGATTTTAACATACGAGGTGTCATTAGATAACTGCTTTTAACTGCTATAACAATATTTATGGAGTCATCTTGGATGTACCGAACGTCAACCGTAAAATATGACTGCGACTGCATGTTACAATCTTCGAAAAACATTTTTGTTTCTCCATTTTCATTTAGTTTCTCTCCTTTCGGTGCAGTCGGAAATTTTGTTTATATAATTGACCTTTATGTTGTTTTTATATTGCATGGTTTTCTAGAAGAGCATTGCATTTTCCTTAAAAGAAGATCTTAAGCATTTATTTTACAATAAGGAACATCTAAAGCCTCTGATGTAGGTAAAAAGCCAATATTTAATACCCACTAGGCAACACAGATCTGACTGATATTTATTTATTCTAATTACTTAGGTAGGTACGCTCACGCATATATAAATATTTTTAACAACCGGACCCTTTTCACTGTAATTTAGTACCTTAACCATTTTGTTTTACTGTCTAATTTAAATTGTAGCGTTCGCTGTTATCTAAAAACGGCGACCTACATTAAACAAATTATTCAATAATCGTAAATAGTCGTTCCGGTTCCCTAGTGCTAACAGATCGACTGTTTAACAAAATTCAGAACAAATCTTGTACCTCCTGTAAGTAACTTGATTAAACAACCGTATTGTTTATTGGGTTGAAAAATAAAGGGAAATTGCCTTTAAAATAACTTATATATAGTTGTATGTATAATGTGCACTGAATCGTAAACTTTCCCGTTTGTAGTATCTAGTCGTCTCTTTATTCAACAACAGCGTAATAGTATGCAAATTCTGTGAAATAATTAACGATCTGCAAAACATTTTTACATTTAAAATAAATCTTATTTTATACGGATAAAACTTCCATCAGAAAAAGCATTTTATTTTACTTTCCACATAAATGGAAAGAAAAGTCCACCTTGATTTAGGTTTTTTTTTATACGAGAGTATATGCTGTACATTATAGAAACTAATTGGTTAAATAACAGTAAATAATATCTGTAGGATCACGCGCGAATTCATAGAAATATCTGCGGAATTGTCACAAAGTCGCGTCGTGGCTGATTGGAAATATCCTTCATAAGCATGTTGAATATTCTAGTTTTGTTGTGCTTTACCCTAGGTAAGTACATTTTTTAATGGACTAAGTAACATTAAAATTAATGAGCACTACTGCTTGCAAAGTTGATGACTAAATATTTTTTCCCTGACCGATAATTTATCAAAATATTAGGCTGAAGTTGGCACTAGTTATAACATTAAATTTCATACCTTTTAAATCATCAATTATAAGTAATTAATGGCCGTTTGGCCACCATTTCACCTGATGGTAAGCGACGGTGTGGACGAGGATGGAGCACGTATATCCAGAATAAATCTATTCACTCTTAAGATAGATTTGGGGAGCACGATGGTTGAGGAGTTGATGCTCCCCAGAACCATCTCTCACAACGGTTGCACCGGACTACATACTGAAATACGATTAGGTCGCTTGACGGCATGACGTGTAGGTATTCCATTTTAAAGGTGTACTCTTACGGACGCGGGTGACTCAGACCTATTCGTAACACTTAATAAAAAAAACATAGGTACTAAAGCTTTTTTTATTGCCAATCAATCATCGTCTTGAGTCGTAGAGTAGCTATAAAGCAGTTCTTTATTTATAGTAGGTGAACCGAACTGTTCCACATTCGTTTCCTTTGAATAAATATAACAGTTCTTGGGAACGCAATTCGTTTACTCCGAGCGTCAACATAAAGGGTTGCACTTCTCACATAAAATTACAATTTATTCTGCGGTTTCGACCTCGTGACAACCACGTTTCGTAGGTTTATGATATCATGTAATACAAAGCAACCCATAAAATATTGTTGGCATATTGTCTTATATTTATATATACCTATGTATGTATCGTCAGACCTTTTTTCTTGAACTGGGTTTAACATGTATCCTTGAGGCGTTGTCCCTCAAATGAATGTAAAGTACGTGAAATATAAAATTGGATTCATACATACATCACAGAACAAAGACTAAAAATACAAAAGTCCCTCTGTGTTGTTTCTTCATTTAAATTCAATTTCTAGGATAATAGGAATGGAACAAAGCGGTAAGTTGTTTATTGCTTTTCATAATAGCATTTTACCTACTTATATCGTTTTATTCGGTGAAACCAGCCAGAGTAACAGTTTTACCCGTTTCTTTGAGGACTTTTCACGTGGTATTTTTTAATATAACAGTATTCAGAATTCGAGAATATTATTCCCCTTATATTATTATTGAAAATACATAAACCACATGATCGGGGATAAAAGATCCGGCCGAGGATCGGAATTGTATGATGGATAACCTATCGATTAAACACCTGACGTTGTCTGATACCTACTATGTCAAAAGGAGCGATACTGTGGCGTTTTTGTAATAAAGGATGGTTCTATTACAAATAGGCAATCGCGAGCCTTTCCTAAAACAACAGGCAAACAGTTGCTTTTAAAGAATTTTCTTTAACTGAATTTGTATTAAATCTAACGTCGTTCTACTCAACAAACACTCAACATCACTCATACGCTCAAACCATGTCTGTCCAGCACTTCGTAATTTCTCTTCTTGGGTTGGCAATCCTCGAGAAACGAATTTATTACGCACTGTCTCTTAGATCTGGGTTCAATACCATAACTGTTTAACAAGCGTTCATAATATGTGACGATGTCAAACAGTATTTGAGCTTGTCCAGGAATCTAGGCGACATAGAACTATTGATGGATGTCCATCATGAGAGATTAGTATGATCATGCTTGAAATCGGTTTACCACTTCTCGACAACTCAAAGTTCAAAGTAGCTATACCATTGAGAGAAAGGCAAATATAACTACGTCTATGTTCCTGCCTGTACAAGCATTACAACGAAATATTTTAATATAATTTATATATGTGCAGGCGATATCGTCAAATATTACAAATACTTAGTATAATTTCTATGGTAGACAGTATGGTATAATAATAAATCTAAAAAGCAGGCTTCTTATGTTCAAAACCAAGTTTAGAAACTGAAAAACGAACAGTAAATCAATATTGACCATATTGTTTGGAGTTGACGCACAGTTGAAACGCATTCATTGTAATTATTGCATGCCCTAAGAGCCTCCGTAGACTTGCTACTTTTAACACCGGAGATTAGCGATTTTAAACACTTTTCAAACGCTCTATACAGCAACTGAACGCTAAAGTGCGTTTTAGCGTTCAGTGCAAACGGTTACCTCACACGAACGCTAAGACTCGCTAAAACACGACGCTGCATTTAGGCAGTTGCCAAATCACTGAATAATAGCCATTTACCCGATTTTCATAACAATCTAAAGGAAAAGTGCTAAGAAAATACAGGGAACTTTCTTTCAAAAAGAGTAATCTTGAGATAAAAAGGAAAGTTAGGTAAAATATTTATTAGATAGCTCAAATGTCGTCATTGCTACGCCGCGATGTGAAACAACTGAAGATAAAGGGGACATTGAACTGAGTAAGTTGTAAACCTACAAACACCATCATTTTGTCAGAATACGGGATACTAACAGAAACTAGTCTTTAACATAGATTATGTAATGTGTTTTCCGTTACTAGGGACTGACCCCATTACATTTTATGACTGATGCCTACTCTCATTCTGAAAAGTTGACAGAATTACATTTTTATTTTACTATTGATGCATAAAAAAGGGATTGTTTGTTACTGTCAGCAGTGTGAGAGATACTGAAATAGTTGAAGATTTATGTCACCCCTGCATCACTCACAATTGTGTATGTACAGTGAGCAACGTTAGTAGGGTAAAACAACATTTTAAAAGTTTCGGAGAAGGTTTATATACCTATATAAAATTCTCCAATTACACATTTTTCGCGATTAATTGTATTAGAGCTAAGAGTATCTATTATAATTTAAGGAATCTTCACACATTTTGAATATTAGAATAACTCAAATAAACTTGAAAATTACAACATGTTCATCTATTTATGTTGCCGATTGTATGACAGTTGGGGTCTCGCCTGCGGCCTTGAGGCGGTGGAAGCGGCGCCAACCACTCATTTTTGGAGGCCGATGCTTCGAAGATAATAAGAACGTCCCCCGGCCATGAAGTAGAACCGCCGCCGCCTCTAACACGAATCTTGTCAAAGGAAAATATCTCCACTAGAAATAAAGGATGGCCGACCCTTCTTTTTTGCTCTTTTCATTTCACGAAATAGTTCCAAAACAATTTGTTTGGATATACTACTTTTGCTACTGAGCACAATGGATGTTCGCAGGAAATTTCGATCCACTCTTCATCTTCTTTTGTTTCTCAATGCTCTCTTCCGAGTGTCAATGAAAATTTTACGGACGTGCAATGAGTACAAAAAGTTCTTGCAACTGTACTATTATTTTTTGAACAAAAAAGCCAAATGCTTTATTATAGTTTTAATATATTGAGCACCTACATTACAGTATTCCCCAAAAAGTATTCTCTGGCTTTTAAATCCTCTAAAAAGAATATCCACATACTCATTCAGCTACTAGGTAAGTATTACGTCAATTACTCTTAAATTTACTGAACGAAATTTCCGAACACACAATACATTAAACCCATAAAACTACCCTCTGTTGCCAACACTACTATGGCTATATTTCATTCCGAACTTGAATGAAATACCAAAACACCGCGGAATTGCCCCACAAGCTAGTTCATGAAAAATAATTATGACGTGAAGTATTACGATTAACCCTTCACTACAACAGATGGTAACGGAGAAGCATTAGAAGAACCAGCGTCATTAATAAGCTTTTCCTGTCAACTACATTGCGGAGAGTTATTTTGTCTGCCATAACATAGCATCACGCCTGTATTCCCCGAAAGGGTAGGCAGAGTTGTACACAGTTGTACACCCATATTTCACAAATGCTAATATTAAGTCTCATGTATTAGTTGGTGAGCCTTTTGCCATTTACCGGGCACAATTCTAAACTCCGGGATGCTACTGAGAATTTACTTACAGAAAAACTCAATAACACTGGCTGACCCGGGAATCGAACCCGAGACCTTGTGCTCGGCTGTCATGCCACTAGACCAACGAGGCAGCCTGCCATAAACCTACCTTAAATATACCTTTGAATTCAATTAATTATTTTCTTGAGTTAGAAATAGCCCCCTATCCCATCTTCTTTTACCTTGTAGATAGGGATTTGACTAATAATTTTAGTATGAAGATTCAGAGCCATCAAAATTCAATTTATTCTTTTAAAATCAGCCTCATACTTCCCCTTATTCTCCATTCATTCATTCGCCTCTACCAAAAGATACTGATAACACTGATATCGCATCTCTATGGCTTTTTGAAGCTAAGTAGCGTAGTAAAATGTCTAGTCACGTACAAAGTCGCTAGATTCACGATTCTGTGATAAAACATACTAACACCCACTACAGATGTTTTATAATACACAAAGGAATAATTTATAAGTTTTCTTCCTATATCTTGATCAGAGATAAATTTCTTAATTCAACGTAACTTTTTCAGGCCATCATTTGAAATGAAATCAAGAAATGTGTATTCATTATTCAACATTTTCTGAATATCCACAAACAATTTGCTTAAATATTTAACACTGTTTTCTTTAGTCAAAGTTTCCGCCTTTTTAACAATTTTATTTAAACAAAACAAACCAAGGAAACAAAAAGATAAAGTATTCGAAAGAAATGCTTTGATATTTATTTATTACGAAAAAGTTTGTTCACTTTTAGGGTCCCGTCAATAAGGAAAGTAAAAAAACGTTCTTAATAAAAACAAGTTTTACGTTTGTCTATCTGTAGGATATAAATCTCTGAGGATTTGATTAATAAAACTCTGATCTTACGTAAGAACCTAGTTAAATTTCGAATGAACGGAAAAATATCTGCTCTTTTTTCGTGAAATACGCAAATTTCAATGAAGGAACAAGTTCCTATACTTATATTTGTGTATAATCATGTCGCTATATAGTATATTTACAATACGTCACGTTGTGAACGTTTTTCGTTGCATCGTGCCCTACACGAAGTCTTGCAGAAAATCAGTCAGCTAAAATATTTTTTAAATATTTAGCTATCCGAGGATATTGGATGAGCTTAATCTTGCTGTATTTTTGACTGCGTAATTGAGTTGGCTTTTCTTGGTTTAAATGTATCTCTCAAAATAAGAAAGGCGTTATAATACCCATTCATTAAAAATCAACTATATATATATACATTTCAAGATAAATCTTTGAAAAGCATTAACGCATGCTTAGCGAACTCTAAAGTTATTATATTAAATGGAAAAAGAATACGGTTGCGAACAGGATTCGAACCTGCGCCTCCCGGATAAATACCCCAGGCGCTCTGACCACTAAGCCATCTCGACAGTCGAGATGGCTTAGTGGTCAGAGCGCCATTTCCATTTAATATAATAACTTTATATATATACTTTTTTTTTTCTTTTCAATACTGAATACGAGTTTTTTTAGTTTAAATAAAGACATCTATAATTCACAGCTCAGACCGCACTTAACAGCTCCTTTCAAAGTATCGCTATTAAAAAAGTTGTTAAGCTTTTACTTGTTTTCAGTTGAACATTTTTTAATCTACAGTTTTACGTGCCGTCATTAAACGGTCAAGTAGGCATACCTTGGGTGCTTGAAAACATTTACAAAACTGACCGCTGTTCATACAAAACTACGGTATTACCCGGTGGCCATTTTTGCGGTTTTTTCATTGTACGCCTCATTGATGCCGTGGCCACAATGATTTATAACTTGGAAAATTCTTTTACCTACTTATCCAAATATTTTAGGTATTTACGTGAATTTTTTTCTCGGCTTACTTTTGGTATTGTTCGTTGGTTACTATTGTTTTGCGAATTCTTACATTTCTTCGTACATTTTTTTTGTTATTAGGCCTCTTGAGAGTTTCGTAATTTACTTCGTGAAATACGAGCACTTTGGCGTTGTTGTTCAAATATAAACATTCTCTATAAAGCACGTTATGTGTAGGTACTGCTCCAAATCTTTGAATAAGTTACACTTCCACGCTTTCTACCAAGTTTTCCGAGTTAAAACAAATCATCGTCAAGTGCAAATTACATACAACATACAATGAGGAATTCACACTTATAACGTTACATTTTAACATGAAATACATAGGGAGTCAATATATTTATGTGTAGAACCTCTTTACAGCGATTTGTGATATGTGTGCCTACAATAATTTAAAAACCTCTTGGTATAACACAAATACCCCTGCCAGTTTTTTAAATTAACTATATAAATAACGCATTTATTCCCACAGAATCTTTTTGAAATATGGATTTATTATTTTCTAGTGGACCCACCAGACGTTGTCGTACCCTGAATCTGATTGCAGTGCCACCTAACGGGCCCAATTTTGAATCAAACACAAAAAAAAACATCAAGGTCGGTCGGACCATATTCGAGTTTTTGCGAGAGAAACGCACGGCAATCGATTTTGATATAAGTATATATAGATTTCCGAAGTCTATTTCAGTTTAACTACTATAAGTTACAGACATAGGAACAAAATTAACAAGATAAAATTAACAAAACATACAAAATACATTTTCCGCAAAATAAACACACAATGGTGTTGTAACAATAAAATGTATCGTTATTTTGTGTGTTATTTTATGCTACAACGCTTATCAAAATGTAAAATATGCTAAGTAACAAAGGAACCATTTTTTGGGTAACGAAAGGGAAGGATTTCTCGCATTTATCCCGTTCTGGGGGTAACGATGCGCAGTTTGTTGCAAAGATGAGTTACAAGGGAAGCTACAGAACAGTAATCAGTTTGTATGTAAAACAAGTACAAATGTTCGATGTTTATGAGATTTCCCTTTTCCACTTACTTGGTCTTGATACCATTGCATTTGTCTCCAGTCGTTTAGCCTTTGCTCAACCGACGAATAAATCGTGTCACGTTCAACAAAAGCAATCTCGATTTTATCATGGTTCTGAACCCGCCAGTTTATGGCCCCACGGGAAACATCATAGGCTTCCCACTCGAGTGTCCGAAACATTTTTGTCTATTCTTTTGGTCACGTAGTGTGACTAATAATGTTTACGAAAATAGATATGAATTTAATGTTATTTTGAGCAATAAGAAACCGCCGATCTAAAAGAAATACGGACGCAACCTCGTGTAGGTTGCAAAAGGTATCTTGTGTGCGTGATTTTGTGCTCTACAATCGGTAGTACTGTTGCCGATAATATCGAACCTAAATGTCCTTGTGTGCAGGTAGCTTCCGTATTGAAATTGTAGCACCTAGTATGCGTTACCTTCACTTTATTTTCTGTGCAACATTAAGTTCATATTTTTTTAGGTCCGTATGAAAACAGACTAAGATATTTTTTTACAGTGGAAAATTGTGGTTATAACGTAATATATCTTAATTAGACATAAAACCAAAAGGTTAGAGGCACGCAAAGTTTTCTATCTAGGCCAAATCAATTCATGGTTCCCTTATTCAAATTAAAATGAGATGAGCCGTCGAAAGTTTGAAGCAGATTCGATAGGAACGAGGCATCTATCAAGATAAATTACTATTGTGGGAGGAGGGTTCTGTATCCCACAACTATATGAAGACTCCCATTCGTTGCCTCGAGGGACAGTGCTACTAACGCCAACGAACCTTCAACCTACATGATTTTATGCGCACCACTCTCACCTTATGGTAATTCCCTCCTCCGACCGACCTGCTCTCGTATTTAATATAAAACGGAATATCTTCAGCGTGATTGATGATCAAACTAAAAATACAATATGTCATTGTGTATGTCATTTCACAGATTAAATAATAGTTACTTCGTAAATCCTATGTTGCTTCGAACAATAAAAAAATAAATACAGATAAATCTTCCAAACGCATTAATGCATGTATAGCGAACTCTAATGTTATAAACTTTTTGTGAAAATAAAATATGGTCGCGAGCAGGACTCGAACCCGCGCCTCCCGGACAAATACTCCAGGCGCTCCGACCACCAAGCCATTTCGGCCTCTGCCCACCACCGCAAACTCCTCCTCCACACTTTAATACCTCTTTTGATGACTTTATTGCTATCTATTCAGTCCTTATACAGGTTACCGAATCGACACGACGAACTTTGCAGTAAAAAAATGTACAGATGACCTTAACAAATACAAATAAATCTTCGAAAAGCATTAACGCATGCATAACTCTATAGTTATAAACTTTTTGTGGAAAAAGATAAATAAACAGTAAGTTTAACAAGCTAGATCTAAAATACCTAGTTAACGCAAAACGATTTCCAAAACAAATTAAAACATGTTTCAATTGCTATGGACACACGCAATCAAAACAATACCCGTGTACGCCATTTTTGTGTTAAGGAGAGCCAAATTGAGTTCCAAGATTTAAAAAAATCCAAAGTTACATTTAAAAACGTTCGTAATCCCTAGTGGTTTAAAATGACTTCGTTCAAAGTTGTACAGAAGGGACGAGTAAAATATGTGGGTCAAAAATTGTTACCTCCCGACCGAGCGCGGCGCAACGCAGTCATTTCCAACCTTTTCACGATATTCCTTTTTCATCGCCTTGATACAATACGAGTGACCCTTCGCCTCGTACATCTACATTGTACCTATTTTATTGTAGCCCAGACTTGTAATTTATGTGGCCCATATTACGGTCGGCAATTTAGGGTCAGGTTAGTATGAACAGAGATGTCACGGCAAAAACCTTTTCTTTAAAAAAAAAAACTCTCCAAAAATCTATTCCAACCATCATAACTTTATGATTGATCTTAAAACTATTCTGAAAGTCATTTAGTAGAAAAGACAAGACAAATTTTACAAAACGAATAAAAGAGTCGTGGATATATCGGCCGAATAGATAAACAAGGTTTCCGATGTTCACGTCTGCTGGCTTTCGTAAATATTTTGACGAATAGGTATTTCCTTTGGGGCACTCCTCAAAGTTTACACGTCGTCAGTCAAGCGAGTTGACATGGTTACGTAGAATAACAGTTTATTTTTCTTCACGATTTTTCTAGATTACCTATATTTAAAATAAATTTTAGAAAAGTTGGAGAATTGTATGATTAAAGTGTAGGTTCTATCAAAATACGAATTGAATGTGTATGCTGTAGCTGTCTCTAGATGATAATCGATGATAATTTACTTTTTTGTTACAGATTTCAAAGGTTTCTATTAAACATTCCGTTTTGCATAGTTATGGCGGTCGCCAACCAATATATATTTATTTATGTTACGACGGTGCGGCTCATAGATTATTATTGGCCCAACAGCAAATATAAGGATAATATTATGGCTTATAAAAATGCCTCTTACCCCCAATATTGAGTTTTGAGCGGCAATATAGTACAAATTGGGAACGAGTGCTTCGTTCGAGCTTGTGGATCTACAAGATCTTTAAAGAATTTATTATAAGAAAAATCCAAACTATACGGATAGCGCAAATGGTCCTAAGCCTAACTACTGGCGCCATAGATGTAGATAACTTACAGATATAAATAGTTTATCTACCAACTGTTATTACCTGCTACATATAATGTATGATTAAATTTAAACCGTAATTCTAACTTAGTCATCACTACTGAAAGTACAAGTAATAAATTTACAAGTTCTACGTAAATGAAGCAATTATAGCAAGTCTAGTACCAATTATTCTAAACGTATTGGAAACTTTATTTAAGCATGTTAAATTACATATTCACTCCATAAATAAAAAATAAAACATAACATAATATAGCATCACGCCTGTATTCCCCGAAGGGGTAGGCAGATATGTACACGGTCGTACACCCACCACAGTTTCACCAATGCTGTTATTAAGTCCCATGTATAGCTGGTGAGCCTATTGTCATCTACCGGGCACAATTCCAAACTCCGGGCTGCTACTGAGAATTTTCTAACAGAAAAACTCAATAACACTGCCCGACCCGGGAATCCAACCCGAGACCTCATGCTCAGCAGTCGCGCTTGGGACCACTAGACCAACGAGGCAGATAGTAAAAAAATAAAAAAATAATGATATTTTGTTATAGCTCTCCAAACAATGAAACTAAAATCAATTCGCGAACATCGGAACAGACTTCAACGTTTTTGTGTCTTCGGTTAAAATCGATGTCGTCAGCGTGGCAAACCCGCTTCAATCGAAAACAAAGCACGTAATTAATACTGTTGTCATTGCTAATGATCGTCCAAGAGAATACCGCCAAATTAACAGCACTAAAGCAAACAAATCCAGCCTGAGAGCGGCCCATTGAAATAAGATTTATGTCAAGTATGGCGCCTGCGTGGGTGATGAAATTTTATTTTATGCCACATAAATCGACATACTAAAATACCCTTTATTGATTGACAAATAAAAAATATTAACAGGCGATATTAATTATCGTAGCAGTCTATATATCTAAGTACGAGAAATTATGATATTAATTGTGTTTAGAACGACACGTGCCGCGTTTACCAGTACTTTATAGTTAAATGATAGCATTTCCTTACGTCATTTGGAGAGCAGGAGATAGACTTAAATCTGATTAGGATGCACGTAGGAATATTCTGTGGTGTACTGCACAGGCGAAGTTGTGAAGAGACGCGTCATTTAATTAGATTTATAGTTTGTAGTTGCAGAATGTGTAATATAAGCGCGACTTTATATTGTATTTTACTTATGTGTGTGTTTTTTTTTATTATATTTCTTTGTCTTAACTGTTATAGGTTTTTCGAACACAGTGAGAATTTGAAATAGCTTTATGTGGTGTAAATATTTTTCGACATAAATCTCTATTTCATATGAATCCTCTGAATCTGTGAATCTAGTTAAAATAAATATTAACATACATAAATCGTTAGGTACCTACATACAAAACGAAACCCTCTGTGTCATCGATAAACTGAATACCTTTGGGTTCCAACAGTCGTGTTAGCCGATGATAAAAATATTAGGGACCCATATGTATCATCACGAATTTTCACCTACTGGGATGAATAGATTCCAATATTGTCACATACCTCTGTATATTCAACCAGTTACAACGTGCCTTATCAATGTTTGTAGAAAGCTCAAGTTCTAACACACAGGTAGCTATTTAGTTTAAGGATAAAGAAGACATAAATAAATGCTGTTGCAAAAAAACGTATAACGTATGCTTGGTACCTCAGCTGTTTATATGTAGCGTTTGAAGCGTACATCTACAACGCGCGTATGCGCGACACTATCTTGTTTTATCGCTGCGTATCGTGTATTCATCGCTCTCTTTTGGTTCACATCCTTGGTGTCGGAATATACTCGTATAGCTCTCTTTCTCTCTACGTCATATATTTCTTATCTCTCATGTAACAAAATATGCCAAAATGTGACGCGTCCTTAACTCTTTGAATTGATTTTTTTTATTTTTTTGTTTTATTCAAATCATAGTCTATTGTGTCTGGTAATTAATGAGCCTGCAGATTACAATTTTACCCTCAATTCTCGTTCACTTATCAATTATCGAATCGCCGCCTAAGAAGTTGAAATAAAAAAAAAACGTAGCGAAAGCTTTCACACGACAAAACGTGCTCCACGCAATGTTTTCAACGTAGGTATAATAACGAAGAGGCTTAAGAACGTTACCTACGTGAGCAGTTAAGGCTCTTATTAATCACCCTCACTTAAGAGCTCCCATTTAAGCGATGTTTTAATACAACTTGAGATGGAAAAAATCGTAACCATTTTAGATATTTTCTGTTTCTACTTCCAGGAAATAGAGTATTATAACATTGCTTAAAATTGTAATAAAAGGCTATACTTAAAGCACATGATCACACTACATCCATAACAATTAACAAATTTCAAATTTATGTCTGTGATTTCAAAATATATCCCAAAATTTCAGAGAAAACTATTGTTTAAACGATTATTAAACCTAAATAGCCGGTTTTAGAATGTTTGTCTATCTGTCTCGAATAGGCTTCAAAACGACTCACAGATTTTAATGAAAATTATAAAGACTAAACAGACATTTCCACTTATATTTTCCTATGTTCCATTTCGATATGCTACTGGGTCCACAAGATATATGAATATGAAGTACCTGGTATTTTTCCAAGTCCCGCGCGAACAAAATCGAAGGCACAGCTCGTTATAAATACGACAACAGATTTTTTACACACTAGGTACTATTCACACGAAATAAATAAAGCTCTACACAATATTTCATTTTATTTAAGACATTTTTGCAATAAGAACCTGCCACGCCTTCAGATTAGATTTTGTTCTTCATTAGTTGTGTATGTAGTACGTGTAAACTGTGATACAGCGCGCCGTAGTCGACATGTTGGAATTAATTCCATGTTTGTTTTCGCACCGCTCTGTACGCTACGGGCAAACATTTTTCTCGCAGGTACATGTAAACATTCGCTGATTGTGGCCATTGGACAAATAATACGGTTTTTGTAGAGGCCACGGGAAAGTAACGGCTTTTATTGCGATTTTTTTGTACTGAAATGTTTACCTTTAGATATAGATCACTTGTATTGGACGGGGTGAGGCGGTCTCATAGCATGATTGCAAACTCTAATCGTTAAATGAACGGTTGATGTTAAGTAACGCTTGGCACGATCAGTATGTGATGGGTGATCGCTAGGAGCATTTACATCTAGGCGTCGCCAACTACTTTGGAGAGCACGTTGATTCCAGCTGTTATAAATTATTAAAGCTTTCTAAACCAAGTAAGAGGACCTATGAGTAGCTTTTAGAACCGACATTAGGTTGGTTCTTAGTCAAATGAGAAAAGAATTAAAAGCAAAAAACCTTTAAAAAAAAGGTTTTATTTAAATAAAAAAAGAAAATAAAATTTTCTTTTAAAATGTAAACTATCAAATTATAACCTCATTAAATACAATTTATATGATCATAAAAGCTTGTCGCTAGGTTTGCGTGAGTACCTATAAGTATTTAATTAAAATGAAATAAAATAAAAAACTTAGCAGATTAAGTTACTCAATTAAATAGGTACTAGTTTATTTACACAAGTAAAGCGCGCGACAAGCTTTTATGATCATATAAATTGTGTATAATGAGGTTATAAGCAACAGTTAAAAGAAAGTTTAAAATTAAAAAAAAAACTTCTTTTTAGTGCATTTAAATAAAAGCTTTTATTTTAAGGTTTTTTGCTTTTAATTTATTTTTTCTTTTTAGTTATTAACCTGCATTTTCATTCTCAGCGAACCCTTTCATTTAACACCCATACTATAGGAGCATAAAAAACTTCAAAAATCCGCCATATTGGATTAAGAGTGATGTCAGAATATTTTTCTAATTATTCGCGGCAAGCCCTTTCATTTGATACCCATATTGCAGAAGTGCATAAAAATAACTTTCAGAACAATCGGTTGAAGATATCTGCTTCAAAACTGAGTAGCAAGATTCCACCAAAACAAACATACATACATAGGTACATTGCAAGTTAAATAAAAGCTGTTAAAAAAGGATGTGATAACACACGCACGCACCCGCGCACATACACACATACTCACCTACACCGTAGACAAATTTATGTTGTCCGTCATTATTCTTCTTCATATCATGTGGTTGATGAACAACATTAGGTATGTAAATTTGTCTACGGTGTAGGTGAGTATGTGTGTATGTGCGCGGGTGCGTGTGTCAGAGTTTAAACCACCCGTAGAACTCTTCATTATTAGAATTATTTCATTAATTATACTCCTTCCGACCGTATTTCGGTCACGGCGGCCTCTCTCCACTGAGATTAGCCAAGTACGCAGGAGATATTATAGTGCACAAGTGTATGCGCAAACACAGGTGCACTCCCTCTTCCTTCACTCTCATATTCCGATGGGACGGAAATCCGACACGACCAGAGAGAGATCAGGCGCAGGACCGACGGCTTTACGTGCTCTCCGAAGCACGGGGGTATCACACCACCAACTTCCTGACTCCGGTCTGCTACTGAGAATTTCCTAACAGAAAAATTCAATAACACTTTGCCCGACATGGGAATCGAACCCAAGACCTCACGCTCTGCAGCCGCGCTTGCGACCCCTAGACCAACGAGGCAGTCAAAATTATATTACAGATGAGAGATGGCAGATTCATTAATTATATTAGGATATTGTATAGGTAGCGTCGATTCTTAATACCTGCATCTACTTTTTCTTCTTATCTTGTGGTTGATGAAAATCCTATTATCTAGTGTCAGAGTTTAAACCACCCGTAGTCCTCTTTACACGCAATTGAGAATATGTCTCAGATGTGCTAGTTTCCTTATGGTGTATGTAGGTACTTATTTACTAGGAGTCAAGTCAAAAAGTTATTGATTTCAAATAGGCAAATTACATGCACTTAAAAAACCTCTAATGATTCTAGTTGCTTGGTTCCAAAAAGTTGATCACTAGGAGATGAGCCGGCAGGAAACTCCGTAGACACTCTTGTTAAATAAATAATAGTACAGTCTTGCTTTGTTACATTTTTGTAATCAGAAATATCCGAGAACAATGTAGGTTAACGCGTGAAATAATATTTAAAAAAATATATACTGAGCAAACCGATACTATGCTATCTGCGATAGGAACACAAATTATCGCCATTTCTTCAGTGAGTTCTAGAACATTAATGACTCCATTGAGCTCGCATTTATAATATGGTGATGTCGGATCGCTATAATGTCGGATCGAGTAAGATTGTTATTCCATCATTTGGTAACTTCATATGTATATTTATACAATGAATCCTGGAGGAACACCAATTCACAAGTCACAGGTATAAACCTGGTTTGGGAGCCAGGAAAACTATCATTCTTTGTGAACATTTCTGTATGTTGTTTGAAAAATTTATGAATAGAATTGGTCTGAGCTTTCATAGTGTTTGTATTTACAAACTACGTAGGTACTCTTCCTATCTTCGATACTTATACTGTTTATTTCACTTTACAGGATTACGTTTTTTATTAACAAAATAAATAATAACCAGCATAAAACTCACGATATTTTTGAATTTACTGGTGTATGCCTTAAATGCAAATTAATCAGTCTCCATAGCTGACATTATTCATTTATAATATAATTGTGATTTCCATTCATCCGACATCGAGAGAGGCATACATTCGGGCTTTATTTTACAACGACATGAACTTAATATGATTAAACAGTTTAATAAGCTGAAATTAATATTGTGTATCCAATACAATATTTAAGTTATTTATTTTAAACAATATTTGTTCCTGTTACATTGTGTCATATAAATGTTTTGAAGTCAATAACACTTTCAAAAATATGTTATACTTGAATCATAGTTTTATTAAATATGTTGATTAATGTCATATTGCGCACATGCCGTGAAGTCGATCAAATTGAACTTAACCAATGACTTACAGTAATGGTGTATAAGTAACAACAAGCATCAATAAACAAATAATTGAAATATTGACGAAAATATTGACATTATTTCACATGATTACATCGTAACTGATATCTATGCAACTCGTGTGTGCGTTCCAACGATGAAATACAATTTATGAAAACCGAATATTCAACATTTTCCGAATATACTGAATTTCCCGAAAGTCTATATAAAATTATTGTAGATTATCCATGTAGCTGAATTAAGGGTAACGTTATAAGTTACGCGCCAATAAATTTTCCTGTATTTTACGAGAATGTACCATGGGATATTTCGCAAAAAAAGAACATATACTGCCACCAAAACTAATGTTGAGTGTATAGTAAAGCTGGCGTGATCTCATTTACGCATTATAAATAATCTATATAAACGAAAGTATATGTAGTATGAAATGGCCTACATAAAAACCAACCTTAAACTATGGAATTAATAAACTTATGTATTACGTGGGTATGAGATAAATATTATTTTTCACCAGTTCTTGTTGTCCTACATTTTTCGCACCAGAATTGTTAGAGATAGTTAGAATTTATCGGGATACAGGGAAATACATACCGTTGGAAAAAGCTAGTTCCCCGAAGTGTTTTCAGACTCTAACGGCTATCGCTGTGTAAAACTAGAATCTCGTCAAACCATGGTCGAATAGACTGGCTAGTGGCGGAATCAATGAACTGGATGAACTAGACTAGTAAAGTTGCGTCTATGTGAATTTTAACAATGGGCGGATAAGAAAAATATTGCCTAGATGTAACTTGGATAGATGCCAACCTAGATGGTACTTTTCTGATAATTTAGGAAGTAAAACGAAAGCATTTATAATTATTACAATAATCCCAAAAGTTCTGATAAACAAAAAAAAAGTGTCAAAACTACAAAGTCTAATTCAAAAATTTGCCGGCACTTTTTAATTATATATATAATATATATATTTAATATAATATATTTTTATTGAATAAAATATCGTACATTTTAATTGTTAACGAATAATTGCTGCGTTCCAAAATTCAAGTTCCTATGAAGAAGAACTAGCAAGAAACTCAATGGCGGTACTCTCTTGTTAGTTACACTCCTTTTGTGCTTAAAATGTATATGAGAATAAAGTAACCAAAAATACTGAACTAAATATACAAGGTTCTAATTTATTAAGTAACTTCCTTGATAGGAATTAATATATGTATAATTCCAATACATTCCGATAAATCTTCGAAAAGCATTAACGAATACGTTAACTTCAACAAAGAGTTAAATAGAAATAATAAATTATTTGTAATAACTATGGTAGGTACCATTAAGACAAAAACTGCTTCACTATCCATTACGAAAAAAACATTGTTTATAGAATTTTAAATTACGGCTACTATAAATCACTTACACATTGACTCCTTATAAGAAGTTCCTTTAAATTAGGACCTTACAATATATAATTAACCAATTAAATATTTGTTTTTTCGTCAAATTATTAGCTTGTATAAGATATTCTTGTATATTATTCTCTCTAAGATCTAACAATGTTGGAAGTAACTCGATGGTTTCCGCAGAACCCTCCGGGGTACAAGCGCGAGTAAACTTTGTTCTGTAATTCGAGTCGTTACCGTCAGCAAATCCCACCTATTTCACTGGGGTTTTTAATTTTTTCATATCCTATTGAAAACTCGCCTTTTTGGTAACTTTGTATAACTAACCATAACTTACCAGGGTAGTAAATACAGTAAATACTTTTCTACAGGAAATATTCATAGCTGTGTTTTCCTTTTAAATTGTAAAGTTAAGAAGATTTTTTATTGTAACTTTCGTAAGACGTATTCATCAATTATCGTTCACCAATTACTACCGATGTGCATTTTTCGGGAGACACTCAAACTGGAATTTGAATTGCGGGTTCTGAACCTGACTAAGGGTTTGAAACTAGTCGGGCAATCCGGAAAATGCAAGTGAGTAAACAAAAATTATTAAGAAAAATTGCTCCGAAATCTATCGACTTAAAAGCCCAGTTTCTCTGAATCAGATTCATTATAAATAAAAAGAGTTTATAATTGTATCTTGATATTAAAAGCTATCAATACGAAGTTTTGAGAGTCACGAACAAATATTATCAGGCCATTTGTATATGTATTCAATACATGTTTCGATAAAAAGTTTCACTCCTCGGTTTCTTTACCAAAAGCTGTTTTTGCACTTTCGGGATATCTTGCAAATCGTTATTTAATATGACGCATGGGAGCGATAACTTTTGTTTAACCCTTTTAAATAAATTATATCTGGGGAAAAACAACCACGGGGCTACATACTTTTGGTAACGCATATTTAATGAGCAGTTAAAATATAAATATAGAACATATATACATATCTTCCTAGCCTTATATGTATATTTTAAACGAAATCGTTTGTCGTCATACATCCTAAAATTTCCCTTTATAAATCAAGAACTACCAGGGCTTAAAGTCAAACAGGTGATCCTTTAACAATTGACCCTCTTCAACCTTCAAGAGATGTGGACCTGTCAGACAGACTAATGCCGCAATAGCTTTGAACATAGCTATGTACGGTCGAGGAAATGGAATCATGACCCACCAACAAAATATTTCATTTGTCATTGTCAAAGTAGTGAACATTTCCCTTAGCTTATTTGACAGTTGCACTTACTGCCCTAAATATAAAAAGAAGTAACCCCTTTACACCACAACCACTAACGATAGTAACCTTTGACTTGCCAGTCCAATGGTTATACCGGTACAGGTATGGTAAGCCAAACTCAAAGACTGTGAGTATTATAAATTAAATTACCTATCATCTTAAGGAAACCAGCATACCTGAGAGATGTTCTCGATGATGTGTAAAGCCATATCAGGGACCATTCCATATTTGACATTAGGTTTTACATCAACCATACTTTATAAAATCATAACCACTTTATACTTTTGAATACAAATGTAATTTCGACCTAGAATAATTACTTAATTAGAATGCTAATATAAAATTAGATTTAAGTGGGTCATGATTTCGTTTCTTGAACTGTACATTGTACAGTGCCCAGTTAGTTTTTGAATAAGGAAAACGGAGATTACAAAGATGACATCAGACGAATTCGTACAATAGTAAGAAAGTCGGAATAACATTAAAGCGAGAATTTCTATCTCCACTCAGATCTGAGAACCATGGAAAAACACAGGATAAGCTGAGCTTATCTTTGAGAAAAACAAACAAAATCCGGGTGAGAAAAATAACGCTGTGAGCATTATAATATCTAGGTTGGTGCGGAAATTGTGACCCATCACTGTGTCTATCCTTTCATTCCAAACACATTGTCGTTTTATTTTTCCTAAGCTAATTTAATCACTGTGCAGGCTAACTGCGGATTAGCTTGCAAACTTGCCTTTTTTGGTGATGGGGCAAAACCTTCCAAAAGCCCGACCGTCGTGGACTGTAAAAGGTATAAAAACTTATTAAAACCACCCCCGTGGTCAACATTAAGTTACATGGGAGAGATCCCGTTAAAAACCAGCCCAGGTCCAGAAACCTCTTTACAGGGGCTTTTAACGCACAACGACAAATACAACTGTGAAACCCATTGAAAAACAGTGTGGTTTTAGCCGCCTACATCTAGATAGTACCTATTTAGGTTTTCCAAGGGATATAAATAAAATCCGGCCAAGTACAAGTCAGACTCGCACTTAATACACAATTGCAACAATAATAATAATAATAATGTAACTTTATTTTCTCACCACAATATACATAGATCTTACATTGGTCAGATTTGACAATTACAATGATACATAATTCAGGTAAGTATATATTGTGGGAGACTGGTGCCTAAGCTAGGCTCGAGGCCTGTGTTTCAGGACACCAGGATCCCACCCCTTTACATTTTTCATTTATAAATTATGTACTAAGCGCGTTGACAGAATGTAGTAATATCATAGAAATTTTTATAGTTTTACTTAATTTGATTAATATGTAGCTTATGTATGCAAGACGAGTGTTAGTAGGTGTGTAGTATGGGTAAGTGTCTGAGTATTTGGGTATGTGTGGTTGTGTGGGTGTGTGTGAGTGTGTGGGTGTGTGTGAGTGTGTGATTGTGTGTTTAATTTTTTATAAGCACGTTTTCAGTATCATTATAGTTTAAATTAAGGAGCCAGTCAGTTAGCCTCTTTTTGCACATATTCTTTGTGAGACTAAAGATATGTAATAGCTTATGAGTTTTGTTGTATAAGTAGCCACCTAGATAGCAAAAGAAACGTTTTGCAAAAATAGTTTTGTGACGTACATGACAGCGCTCCACTGGGTCATATCGTCTTGTCCCCCTGGACAGCGTTGGATTATAAACCAGGCGAGTATGCTGTTTTAACAAAGTGTGCAGTATAAACAGTTGACGCACTGTCAGGACCTTATTTTCTTTGTATAACTGTTCGGTGGGGTAGCGATAAGGTCGAAAAGACGACACTTTCAGTATAGCTCTTTGGGATCTTTCAATTTCTATTAGGGTCGTTTTCGGAGCTCCACCCCAAGAGGTGATGCAGTAGCATATTAAAGATTGAGCAAGGGCATAGTACACTGATTTCATAATATTTTTATCGACTACATGTCTCAGCGTTTTGAACACATATATGAGTTTCCGTAATCTGTTACTGAGAGTGGTTATGTGATCTTGAAATCTTAGGTTTTTATCGATTGTTATTCCCAGGTATTTTACATTTTCAGCCTTGGTGAGTGGTTCACAGTTACAACTACAGGTTACTGGATTTGAGCAAGTGTGAGCTATAATAGTATTAGGTAATGTTTGAGAGGTTCCATTGTTTTTCATGCTGAATGCTATGTAATTTGTTTTGGTTGTATTGAGTGTCAAAAGATTGTTGCGTAACCAGTTGGATACCGTATTAAAGCCTTGTTGTGCACGCTCATACACAACTTCCCACGAGCTCGCGCAGAACAAGAGGGCAGTGTCATCAGCAAAACTAATGATTTTGCCATTGGGGATAGTGAGCATACCCAGATCGTTGATATAGATGAGGAATAGAGAAGGTCCAAGGACACTACCTTGAGGCGCGCCGTAGTTAATTATTTGTTCTTCACTGATGAATTCATCTATCTTTACTCTCTGGGTACGCCCACTCAGGTAATCTTTAAAGAGATCCAGTGGAAGTCCTCTAATTCCCAAGCTTTCCATCTTACGTACAAGAATTGGGACAGAAACCGTGTCGAAAGCCTTGGCGAGATCTAGAAATATGGCCATAACTTTATCCCCACTATCCATGTTTGTGACTACATAGTCTGTTAATTCATGGACCGCGTCAGAGGTGGATTTGCTTGAGCGAAACCCAAATTGCGCTGGTGCGATAAGATTATTGTTTTCCAGGTAGCTCACAAGTCTGCTGTTCATTACCCTTTCCAGTATTTTGGAAAATGCAGTTAACACAGATATAGGTCTGTAGTTATCAACACGGTTCCTGTCCCCACTCTTGTAGATTGGATGAATTATGGCTCTTTTGAACACGTTAGGAAATTTACCTGTGGAAAGAGTGAGGTTACATAGGTACGTTAACGGAGGCACAACCACGGCCGCATGCTTTTTCAAGAGGTCACCGGATATCCCATCCCATCCCGCGGCACAGTTATTGCGGAGCGACATTAATATTCCGGCTACCTCTTTCTCATCTGTTGGGAGCATTACCATGGATTGCGTTCTGTTAGTTAGGTTTCCCTTTATATTTTGTGTTTGTGTACTCTTTATGTTTTTAGCAAATTTTTCACCTATTGTAGCAAAAAAATTATTGACTTGATTTACAGAGTTTTGTGGTGTACCTGATGAGGCTAACAATTGTGATGATGTGTTGGCTTTCCTTGTCGACCTGCTTGAGATATTATTTATAGCCGACCATAGCTGTTTAGTGTTGTTCCCAGCTTTTCTAATCTCATTTTTTTCAAATTCTATTTTTAAGTTCCTTATTAATTTATTACAATAGTTTCTGTACCTAGAAAAGGTAATTTTTAAAATGTCGTTATTGGGCGCCTGTTTAAATTTTCTATGTAATGAGTCCCGATGTCGCATACAGCGAAGTAAACCAGGAGTAATCCATGGCTTTAGTATTTGTTTACGGTTTGGAGTCTTACCAGATTTGGAGTTTGCGTCTATCACGTTTTTTATTAATCTAGTTATTGTTTCCCCTGCCACATGAGGATCTTGGGTCTTGTATACTTCACCAAAGTCCAGTTGTTTTAAGTCTGTCTCTATCTTAACATAATTAAAACGAATACAATTTTTTGTAATTATTTTAGGCATTGTTTTCGACAAGAATAACATTACTGTCTCATGATCAGTTAGAGCAGAGTGTGCGACTAAAGTAGAAGCAGGTAGTCGAGTTTTCAGTATAACGTGGTCAAGACATGCTTGTTGTCGCGTAGGTATTGTATGAGCTGGTAACAGGCCATGGGTAGCCAGAAGATTTAGGTAGGAATGTTTAGCGGAATCCTTGGAGTGTTCGTGAATATTTATATTTATGTCTCCCGTAATAATTATAGTATTATATTTGGATAGCTTACTTAAGGTACTATTTAGGGAGTTCAGAAAATTATCTAAGTCTTTGTAACCCGGCGGGCGGTATATCGCTAAGAGAACAGTATTTCTATCGATTTTTACTTGAAGACAGTTTGCATCTAAGAATGACGGCTCCTCCGCAACAAGTTGCAGTTTTTTGTGTACATATAGGACTACACCTTCATTTTGTGTATGATTATTGTTGGTAAGGTAATAGTTATAGTTCGTCAACTCAGGAATATTATGGGTGTTAGCGAGCCAACACTCGGTTAGTGCGATTACGTCCCAGTCAACTTTTGTCCGAGCAAGTGTAGTCATAAAGCCCGTTATGTTTTTATTTATACTTCTTATGTTCTGTGTAATTATTTTAAGTGTTTGATTAGGTATGAAATTTGGTGGAGTACAGCATTCCAGATCACAAGTCGAAGCATCCGACACCGAGACAGCATCTAGGTTGTGTAGGTTGTTTTGTGTGTTATCGAATGTTTATGTTAATAATTTCCATTTTGACATTTCTGTTTTGAGCGCTGCATAATAGCAAAACAATAAAGTTCAATATACAGGTACATAGGATGTACGATAATACATTTAGTTGGCTTTTATTTATATAGTATGTCGGCCAATATTTAAAAAGAAAACGTTACGTTTTGGAAATGTGTTATAATAATAAAAATAACATTTAGCAAGGCATTGGCTGATGCCTACTACATCAGTGACTTGTGTTACAGCAAATTTAATAAAATACTGTGTAGGTCGATGTCGCTCTTCCTTGTGGGGATTACAAGGGTAGCAACCGGAGTAAGTAAGCAGTCACCCAACAGATTTAATTGTTTACATTCCCTGATCTTTCGCTTTATTACGATTGCTCCAAGTAAGTAATATTTATATCTTTATTTTTGTATTACTCCCCTAGAACACGAAATCACTGTTGCCATGTATAAAAACTTATTTATACTTAGGTAAAGAAAAATATTTTCTTTCAAAGTTTATATTTAATGTAATGTGTCATTCACAATTTCTAGATGAGAAAAGGTCCTATTTCATATTTTGCGACCCAAATTCCAAGTATAATCCAGAAAAATCTTATTCTCCAGATAAATATATATTTAACTTTAAATTAGTTTTACAGTTGTAGCCAAAAAGTCCCCGGACATTCTTATTATGGCAGCAAAGAAAACATTTTTTTATTATTTCTTAAAAATAATTTCTAGGGACTTAGAAAAATTTCGTGTTTTTTTTTTTTTTTTGGGAATTTTAAATTTTTTTAGTATCGTCGGGTTAATCATGTCCTTAGAAGCCATTTAGCATCTGAGAAGCACTGTCCTGCGAGGCACCGTTTTCGAACAATGGGCCTTCAAACTTTTATCAAAATTTCATAAATTCCTCAACATCTAGAAGCTCGTAAGTCGGATGAAATGCTTTCCAGGAAAGAAAGAGTTGCTATAGTCTAGCACTATGTGATAAGGTAAAAAACATGGGGCAAAAAAGGAAAAAACAAAAAACTCAAAAATTATTCTAAGTGTCGTTATCAAACTTCAGCTTGCGTACTTCGGAACACAGGACTTAGTAAATTTTTGTGGGAGTTTATTTTTTTCCGGAATTTGACCAATTATTTTGTATCATCGGGTTAATCATATCCGTAGAAGCTAGTTACCTCCTGAGAAGCACTGTCCTGCGAGGCACCGTTTTCGAACAATGGGCCTTTAAACTTTTATCAAAATTTCATAAATTCCTCAACATCTAGAAGCTCGTAAGTCGGATGAAATGCTTTCCAGGAAAGAAATAGTTGCTCTAGTCTAGTACTATGCGATTAGGTAAAAATTGGTAAAAAACCAAAATTTCGAAAAGCCGTTACGTTCAACTGCTGATTCCCCCCCCGCCCCTATTACCTACTCTCGTTTAAATATGAAATGGTCAGAGGGTCGTCTTAGAGGCGGAGTGTAGGAGTTGAAGTATACGCTTAGGGCCACTATGAGCAGCAAAGAAAACATTTTTTTATTATTTCTTAAAAATAATTTCTAGGGACTTAGAAAAATTTCGTGTTTTTTTTTTTTTTTTGGGAATTTTAAATTTTTTTAGTATCGTCGGGTTAATCATGTCCTTAGAAGCCATTTAGCATCTGAGAAGCACTGTCCTGCGAGGCACCGTTTTCGAACAATGGGCCTTCAAACTTTTATCAAAATTTCATAAATTCCTCAACATCTAGAAGCTCGTAAGTCGGATGAAATGCTTTCCAGGAAAGAAAGAGTTGCTATAGTCTAGCACTATGTGATAAGGTAAAAAACATGGGGCAAAAAAGGAAAAAACAAAAAACTCAAAAATTATTCTAAGTGTCGTTATCAAACTTCAGCTTGCGTACTTCGGAACACAGGACTTAGTAAATTTTTGTGGGAGTTTATTTTTTTCCGGAATTTGACCAATTATTTTGTATCATCGGGTTAATCATATCCGTAGAAGCTAGTTACCTCCTGAGAAGCACTGTCCTGCGAGGCACCGTTTTCGAACAATGGGCCTTTAAACTTTTATCAAAATTTCATAAATTCCTCAACATCTAGAAGCTCGTAAGTCGGATGAAATGCTTTCCAGGAAAGAAAAGTCCCTAGAAATTATTTTTAAGAAATAATAAAAAAATGTTTTCTTTGCTGCTCATAGTGGCCCTAAGCGTATACTTCAACTCCTACACTCCGCCTCTAAGACGACCCTCTGACCATTTCATATTTAAACGAGAGTAGGTAATAGGGGCGGGGGGGGAATCAGCAGTTGAACGTAACGGCTTTTCGAAATTTTGGTTTTTTACCAATTTTTACCTAATCGCATAGTACTAGACTAGAGCAACTATTTCTTTCCTGGAAAGCATTTCATCCGACTTACGAGCTTCTAGATGTTGAGGAATTTATGAAATTTTGATAAAAATTTAAAGGCCCATTGTTCGAAAACGGTGCCTCGCAGGACAGTGCTTCTCAGATGCTAAATGGCTTCTAAGGACATGATTAACCCGACGATACTAAAAAAATTTACAATTCCCAAAAAAAAAAAAACGCGAAATTTTTCTCGCATATTTCTTGTGAATGTTTTTACTATTGTGGTGTTTAAATTATAAAGCAGCCAAGGAAGTGGACGAGGTGTGCGTACCAGGGGTGGGAGAAGACGTGGTGGACGTGGTGCTGGAGGTGGTGGAGGTGGTGGAGGTGGTGGAGGTGGTGGAGGTGGTGGAGGTTTGGAGCTCGGTGGAGCGACTCGAGGTGGCGGTGCTGGACCGACTCGAGGTGGGCGTGTCCGCACCCGGGGTGCTGCCCGTGGCGGAAGCGGGAGGTCTGAGGGTTCTCGTCCGAGGGATGAGGATGAAGGCGTTTTCCAGGCCATCCCGGCAGCAGTAAGTAGACAAAGGCGGATGACAGCGTCAAGGTGTGTACCAGAAAATTTATTTTGTATATTGTTTTAATTTTTTTTCTTTCATTTAAGTCCTGTACAAGATCGCAAATTATTTCCAATTATATTTTTTAGCGTTTTCCGCGGGACGTTGGACTTACTGCCTGCCGGGGAGGTTTTGGAATCGCCACTCCACCCCAAGAAGAGACGGCTGCTGCCGCCCAAGCTACCAGGGTAATAATATTTTTTCATGCTTCTCTATTTGTATGTTGCAAATGTTGGAAGTGATTATATAATTACTATATTCTTCACAGGGGCTCTTACCAAGATTCCCCCTGGTACCAGCCTGAGGCCGGCCCGTCAACATCTGGGGTGGAAATTTCGTTACCTTCGCCAACGAAGTACGTTTCAGTATTCGTAGATCCAAAAAATATATCCAAATAAATCCTTTAGTTCTAATTTAAAATGAAATTAAAATGATCATGTTTCTTTCAGCGTCATTGAGATCGAAGACGTGGCCCAAGGACCCTCAGGACCCCAAGGACCCTCAGGACCCCAAGGACCCGTGGTCTCCTCGCCGATGATGTAAGTTATTTAGTCTATAGCTTGGGCCCCTTGCCGTCAAAGTACGTTTCAGTTAATCATAGATCACATTCCTTACACATCACATACACATTTTTAATATAACATGAAATTAAAATGATTGTTTCTTTCAGCGTCATTGAGATCGAAGACGTGGCCCAAGGACCCTCAGGATCCCAAGGACCCGTGGTCTCCTCGCCGGTGATGTAAGTCATTTAGCATTCGGTATAAGCACATGATTCTTAGGGTTCTATCATACTTACTGTTTTGATGGTTTCTTTGCAGCAATAACTTTCCCCATGTGAGGCGTGGCGGACGCTGGGGCCTCCTAGACGGCGAGATTGAGGACTTGGTCAACTACGGTGTGTAAATTTCACTGTAAGTTTTATTATAATACCTGATTACTTTTTAATACTATGTTATAATTGCAGGCAGCGAAGAGGATTCAGAAAACGAAGATGAGGAGGACCGGCCAATCGTTACCCTTCCGAAGGCGGCGCGATACGTTTTCGACTTTTTAGACGATGAGGTATGTAGATTTGCTGTGACAACATATCAACTTTCTTCCTTTAGGTGTTTTGTTTTTGTAATATATGTCATTTGAACGTTGAAGGATTTGAAAGTGATGTAATAGGCTGCATTATTAGCACTAAAAAAATGTGTGTTTGTTGTAGGACCATGTCGCGTCCGCCTCTACGGGTCACGACCAGCGGCCGGTTCCTTCCTTGTCCTCAACGCTGCCGGTAGTTGACGACCTGCCACCGCTGCCGTCTGCCGTGCCGTCCGCGACGCCGTCGACCTCATCGGTGAGTGAATCGCCATCAGTTTCGGATCTCCCGAGCTACGGACCACAGTCGAAATTTGATTTTGAGTGGTTGGAGTGCCCTCAGCCTCCAATCACGCCAGCTTCTCGTAGAGAGAAGTTCTCGGTGTCCGACTGTGGCCCGCAACGCTCCTTTCTAACACCTCTGGAGGCGTTTACTGCTATTTGGGACCCAGAGGTGATGGAGCATATAGCTCGGGAGACAAATAGGTACGCTCAGGAATGCGTAACGCTCATGCTGGACAGCGGCAGCTTGCGACCTGCCAGCCGGATCACGCATTGGCGTGATACCACCGTGCGTGAATTGTACGTACTTTTCGCTATAATCCTAGCTACCGGGATTACAGTGAAAACGCGTCTCGAGGAGTATTGGAGTAGGGATACTGGCCTCTTCAGTACTCCCGGCTTTTCATGCGCGATGGGGTATGACCGTTTCGTGTTGTTGAGCAAATGCCTTCATTTCCAGGACAACGCTGGAATAGCTCATCAGCTAATGACCAGGTCGCAGGCCAAATTATTTAAGTTGCAGCCTATCTTGGACCACTTAAATAATAAATTTCAATCGTTGTATAAGATGCATCAAAATGTAGCGTTAGATGAAAGTTTGACTCAGTGGAAAGGTTGGTTGGATATCAACCAATTTATCCAAAATAAAGCAGCATCAGTCGGCATTAAAACCTACGAGGTTTGCGAATCCCTAACCGGGTATCTGTGGCGCTTCGAGGTCCATGCAGGTCACGACCTCATTCAGCACGAGGAAACGCCCGTGTCTGGGATTATACCAGCCTTAGTCCTCAGACTTTTACATGGTCTTGAGGGCAAAGGGCACACAATATGGATGGATAATTACTACAATTCTCCCGCCCTTGCGCGAGAATTGAAGTCTCGAGGGTTCGACTGCGTGGGAACCCTCCGAACAAACCGTCAGTTGGTTCCCGCTCAATTGGCGAGTTTGAAAAAAGGAGACATGACGCCCGGTCAGATCGTCGGATGTACTTCTGGAGATGTTGACCTCTTGGTATGGAGGGACAGGAACCGCGTGGCTCTTGTCTCGACGTATCATGGGTTGGCGTCCTGGGAGTGCTTCGGCGTGAAAAAGCCTACCGTTATACACGATTATAATATCTGTATGGGGGGGGTTGACCGGAAGGACCAGATGCTGTCCATGTTTCCCATCGAGAGGAAACGGACTCGCATCTGGTACAAAAAGCTCTTCAGAAGGCTACTGAATGCAAGCGTCTTGAATGCTTACATCCTACACAAACACGACAGACCCGACACTTTAACACACCGCGAATTCCGTAAGCAGTTGTGTACTCAACTGCTTGCGGCAAACACACCACCAACATTGACACAAAGACGTCCCATCACAACAGCGTGGCAGCACTTTCCGGCAGAGTATGCTCACCATCAGGCACCTGCCGGAAAGAAAACGGAGCCCTTGCGACGTGTTTGCAATCAGTGCAAGAAACGCACGCGCACGTATTGCGAGGGCTGTGCTGTCGCGTTGTGCCTATTCAGCTGCTTTAAGCAGTACCATATGACACACATGCAATAACAGACACGCACATACACACCCACAAATGCACACATTCACGCACGAACACATACATACACATACAGCTACACAGGCATTCTCGTGTGCGAGCATACAGTGGTCATCTGAAGAGTACTTAGGTGAGGTCTGTAGGTATACTGTTCTTAAGAGAGGTCTATGAACTGTTGAAGGGGCATATTCATCCATACTGGAGCGGGAAAGGACACCGCTGCGTTTTTTATTGTAAGAAGATGTTTGTTTGTGTATGCGTGGCTGTGTATCTGCGTATTAGTGTCCGTGAATGTATGTCTGTGTATGTGTCTGGGGGTGTGTCTGTGTTCTGATGCATTTTATATAACGTGAAAGCCTGAGATCTTGGCCATTTCGCTGGTGGACCCAGCGGGAAGAAGGTAGCATCTTCTGTCCTGGAAAGAAACTGGTGGTGGTGGGGATTGGGGGGGGGGGGGGAGTACAAATACATTTGTATCATAATTTCAAAGGCCGCTCATATATATACATCGAACTATATTGTTACGGTATATTTTTTTTACCACCATACTTTATGTAGTACTTACTGTGTAATGAATATTTGAATTTGTATTTTTGTCATATATTTACATAATCTAATATACGTTATAATTATCTTTATAACCAATATAAATCATTCACAAGATAATTTTCTATTGACCTGAGCGACATTTGTACTCCCCCGTACGATTAGGTACTTATGATGAAAAGTCTTATCCATGTTATCCATACCGAGATTGTCACTTTTTGTACCAATTTATACAGTTTTTGTTGCCTTTGAATTCATAAATTTTGTTCTGTACGTAGAGTTATTGTACTTGAATTTCATTAGTAATATAATGTAGTTATTGAATTGTTACTTCCTTTGAAAAATAGACTAAAACCGAACGAGAAATTCGATTATTTCTAACATAGTAATTTATACCTCTAATTTGAGACCCATTTTGTATGGGTGATAACATCCTAACTATTTGACTGAGCAATGTCATGCATTATCTTTATTATAGTTTATATTCTTAAGTTCACAAAACATAAACATTCCAGACACTTGAGCTTTGTATCGCTCAGTTTATAGATGTAACATATGGCAGACTTTAGATATGAAATCGAGCGCGGCCATTTTTCGAATAAATTTGTAACGTGTTTTTTAGAACAAATATGTATCGTAGGTGTATTAGGTTTTTACCTATAATAATGTAAATAGATGATAAGTTTTATAAATAAAAGTCATTTTATTAAGAAACTGTTTATTTTATTTATAATCATGAAAAACATTAGGTTGATATACTACTCCTTTATTTACCATCAACATAAGTTTATTGTCCTTTATATTAATATATTATTTTATATACTATATAATGGCAAATTTAATGAGGTTTAAGTATTACTATCTTAAATTGGTGCTTTGCATACAAAAATCCAGAGAAATCGCAATTTAAAGCCATCGAGGTCGCGCAGAAAACTCGCGAATTCCCTGTCTGTGGATCGACCGACAGTCGGTCCCACAGACGCGCGTTTTCAAGATGGCGGCCGCCCACTGACGAGAGGTTAACGACAATAAAAATGCAAAAAATTATATTATTATAGAATTTTAATTTATGATTTAAATGAAACTACTTACACATTGACCCCTTAAAAAGAAGTTGTCTTATAAATAACTTACTCGTTATTTTACTCCTACATGAATCCTTTTCGACTTGGGTATCGATTTTATCAGGAGCTTACTCCGTTCTGATTTATGGCACTCCTCTGAGCGAAATTATCGGTTTGAAAATATTGCACGAAAATGTTCCTGTTACAATTTTTTCTCGTTATTTAAAACTTGCATATTTTTGGTAACATGGTATGTATTAAAATATAATAAAATAATTATGTTATGCTGACGATGTTGTTCTATAGATACCTACATTCACCCTCTACATGTAACGTTTCTCAGTAGCCTGTATATGTATGTTCACTAGTACAGATCGAGGTACCTTCTAACAAGTAACCCAATACTCAAGTTGTTTGATTAATGAGTTAACTTGCTTAACGCAATACTGTTCAAGATTAACATGACGTATTTTAGTAAATTTTGATTAGTTATCGGTTATGATTAGGTATTAGTCAATGCTTTTACTAAAGTATTAGAATATATTGTATATCTACTTAGGCCACTCAATTATAATCGTAAATAAATTAACAGATACTAAATTATACGTAGTATCGATTAATTTAAGTAGTTACTCAAGCTTGAGTTTTTAAGTACTACCTAGCATTTCCTCATTAATTTATTACATACTAGCTGTGCTCTGCGTTCTCACGCGCGTATAATTATATTTTAACTACTTGCTTAGAACTAACCAACGAATAGAAAATAATTCACATTTCATCTCTTCTTGGCGATGCTTGATTCTCGTCGGACGGAGGTTATGGCGTCACACGGCTCGTTCGCGTGAGTGTTGAATTATTTTCATTTTCCATTATCTCCTAAACTATGCGTCCAAATAACATGCTATGGACAGTAAAGTTTATCTCCATAAAATTGTCTTGATGAGGAACTATCGTTCGTAAGGAATATACCATGCCAAATAATAAAGCACATAAATAACTTTTTAATTTTCAATAACTTGTGCCTTACACAAAATACCTTATTGTGACTTATTAATAAAAGATAGGCATATGGTACCCCAGTTTTTTTTTAAGATGTGCGCATGATCTTTGTTATATATTTTTATAGAGCATTATATTTACTTATCACTAACCATTACCCAAGCGCACGCGGAGAAACAGTTCAGCATTGCTTTTTCTTAAGATTTACTTAACATAAATATATATTTAAGGCTAGCTGGGAAGTGTAATCTAATGTTAGATAGCTTATACTATTCCTCATGGCTCTGCCTGCCTATCATATTAAAAAGTATTTTTCGAATCCGACTGGTACTTCCAGAGATATTCTTGCGCTTTATAATATTTGTATAGATGAAAAGAATAAAACTTATCACAAAGAGAAGTTTTACTTCAATTTTAATATTACAGGTTATACATATAAGTAATATAACACTAGCAGTTTCTATATATCCAGGTGCCGAAGCCAACAATCAAAATAAATGTGCTGAGTAACTATGAAACTTAAATCACTACAATAAGATCCCTAAATAATAATGAATAAGTAGATACTACTTAATACTACAAAGATACTTTATAAATCTTAATAACAATTGATTCTACGCTAAATGTGTCGTGTGTGTTTATGCCCTAAAAGATACCTATCTTTCGCGGTATAAACAAAAGAACATACATTATTCAAGTGCCAGTCATCGTGGTGGATGAATGACTCTCGATATACGTTGCGCCGATAATTCAAGCTCAACGAGAAGACAGGTGACGTCATGCGACGCCATTTTCAAAGACTTACATCTTTTTTTTTGAATTATTCGTTTTCCATACGAAGGGTGTTCCCCCGTCTTTCTTAAGATATTTCTTTATGATACTGTTATTAACATCGATAGAAATCAACATTCATTTTGTAATATAGGTACACACAGATTTTCAAATTTTACTTTTATTGAACCACTACTTCATTTAGGGAAATCTTAGCGAAATACCATTTCTATCGTCATTTATCATTTGATAAAAAATTGGGCGTAGGCTTAGTCATATTTCACACTTTTTTCACACAGCCTTTCTGCTGAAGACTAATAGCTTAGGCCCGTGTGTCACAAAGGAATCGGAAAAACTTATCGCTCTAACATATCTATGTCATAATCCAGTTGGTTTCCTTTCATGCCTATACACATATATACGTATAGAAACATAGTATGTATGAAGTCGTACATACATACATACAATTACGCCTGTTTCCCATTGGGGTAGGCGAGACTATCAATTTCCATTTGCTACGATACTGACACATCTCTTTCGCTTCATCCGTGGAAATAGTTTATTAATTATTTATATATTTATTAATATATAAAAAAAAACGAAATTATAATAAAACACAGCTTAACTATTCCACTCATCATTGACTAACATACCTACAGTTACTTAATATTTGAATAATTATGTATGTACACATAAGATATCTCTACAAATTCTATTCCTACATAATATTCTGAACATTTCACACACTGGCATTAAATTACCCGCACCGGTGTACGAATCACCCCGGAACGCAAGGTAATCTTAATCCAAGATTAACATCTCCGCATCTCTTCAATTAGATTGCATATCATTCTGACAAATTAGTTCAATAATTTTCAAAAGCTCCTACTAAATCCAAGGATCGTTATTCTAATAACAATCGAATTACGGATATCAGCACAGAACAACAAAAACCGCAACACGATCAAACGTTTAACTTTCAACGGTTTGCCTAATCGATGTTTGAATGTACTTGATTGATTACTGTTTATTTTAGATTTTATTCAATTGTGTTTTTATTGAACCTGCAATTTATTATCCGGCTAACGAGAGTTATTGTTTGTTAAACCAATTGTTTAATGGTAGCAGTCAACATAAAAGGAAATATTTTTGAGATATGACGACTAAACAGTAATAGTAAAAATGGAGTAAAAAATCAAATACTCTGCAATTTGTCTCGATTTGTGTAAAGACATTCACATGTTATTTAACAAATACTTGATAAATGAAATATGTCAGCGTCAATACAAAATAAATGTATCTATGACCAATTTTTCTATATATCTTTGACCTAATATTCCTACAAGAAGGTATACCCGTCCATTAGGTTCAATATAAAAATTGTCTGCATCTCGTGAATGTGTGACGCAAATCGCGCTCTTAATATACGAACAGAGAGTAAGTAATATTATTATCTTTACATTTCCTACCATTTTATGGCATTTTATGACCCACATTATAGAAACCTCTGGATCCTTTGGAAATAAAATAGCGGTTCGGCTAAAGGTCAATATCGTCATTAAAAACAATAGTTATATTTTTTTTTATTTTTCTGTCCTTAAAATTCCATGATCAAGCAACTTACAATCTATTTGTACAATCATACCTGCAGTCTAGGCAATTATTATCTATTCTGTGGTCTAGGTGCATAATCTATAGGTATAAATTCTTGCTAGCAAATTTTCAAAGTCACAAAATGAAGACACTGACTCCTAGTAACGTGAAGATTGCAGTCTGGATCAAAATGAATTTTTGCGGAATGTTCACGATTTTAATTTAAAACGTTCCCGAGGGTAACCAAATAATCTAAGTAACAGTGGGCCACTAACTAGCTACGTATTAAGTAATAAGTGAACTATAACTTGTAGTTTATCTTGACGACTTCAGGGTATTTATAATAATATTTTTGGAATACCTTAACAGAATGGAATACCTTTACCTTTTAGAGATGATCTCCAAAGAAATTTTTTCCAAAGCTACAATAATCTTTAAGATTACCTGAAACTAATAGTACGTAGTTATTGACAATATTATAGACAGCACTTTAAAAACGCCTACGCGTGAACGCTTTCTAGTATTTTTCTGTGAAGAACAAATGGCGCAACAAATTCCCCAGTAACACAGCTGTCTCTTTAATGACAATGTGAAATGAAAAAAATAACAGACAAATTAAGCAAAATAAATTCCATTTGAAGTACATAATATAACAACAATAAAAAATAGCAGAATTTGCCAATGAAAGTAATTCGAGAAAAGGAAGCAATTAATCGCCCCTCTTAATCCCTGTTGACATACACTTATCGCACCTCAGCTTGATCAGAGCCGAGTCTAATGATGGAAACCACGATCTACACATACATGGAAACATATATAATGCATGTGCGAAGAGGATCGACGGTATATCTCTAATCCTACTAATATTATAAATACGAAAGTTTGTAAGGATGGATTGATATTTGTTAGTCTTTTACGCAATAACCACTCAACGGATTTGGATGAAATTTGGCACACAGATTGTTTATAACCTAGATTAACCTGGATTAGTTTTGACCCCGGCTAGACCCAATTCTGAAGTTCACGCAGACGAAGTCGCAGGCAGAGGCTAGCTAACTAATACATTTGTATATATACAAACTTACAAAAACCGCATCGCAATATTATTAACAATAATTAATTATTATGAGAACACATAAAATATAATTATAACAATTAAGTAGCCATATTCCTCTGACTATTTGCTGTCCTTCTAGAGCAATAACCATAAAAACAATTATTTTCATACTGCTCATAACGGCCGCTCTAAAGCAAAATGGTCCTGATATAAGCGGGGAGGAACTTAGCTTAAAATATTATGACGTCATATTATGGTCGTAGTATTATTTAACGTGGTCTGTAAATCCGGATCACCTTTATAAGATACTCAATTCTCATATTGGATTCGTATTCGAATTGACTAAAATGTGACCCCAAATAAAGCATGAAAGAAGTTCGCGAAAATGTTGTTGAATTCTGGAAGTTGACGCGGCTAATCTGATGAGATTTCGTAACTAAATCATTGATTTCTAAAAACATTATGAAATTGTACGGCTTAGATATCCTATTATTATTTTGCTTTACAGCTTCACTAATACAACTTTGAAATTATTTTATTGACAAAATTTTTGACAAGGGAAATCTTATTATACCGAATAGGAACTACAGTAGCGGTAATGTAGTCTTGTCTCACTTTTGTAGCTTAGTAGTTGAAATTCGATTCAAAATGGCTGCTTTACCAGCCGCTGATAAAAGTTACTAGGTACTAAGTGGTAAAAGAAAAATATTGCGATGCTATGAAGGGTCGTTAAAAAAGAATGTGTATTACGATTTGTATCCAATTAAGTAACGAGGTTACGAGTTTTCTTTTGTCATAGCAACATACACGGACCTTCGTTGTGAAACTGACAATAGCGGCAACTCCTATTATTATGTAGTAAAATCCCAGTAAGTTCCCCAATGCGCCAGTGAACGGATTTGAAATAGAATTCTGGAAATTTCTAGAGTCAAGTACGAGACGAAGTGAAAACTCAGTTCGATGCATTTGAAATCGTCCAATCAAGTTCGGCTTATGGTACGAGTTGAATACGGCTCCCAAGCCTTAACGTAGACTTATGCAGGCACTAGAAAAACTTTTATTGCACAGAGATTTTATTATCCTACATTTGAATAGATTGATGCCACATTACTTGCGATTAGGGATATGAAATGGGGCGGAGGGATAGGGTTTATCCCACCCGACATTCTTTTCCACTTTACCTATGTCATATCGTTTGAACGTAACATGTAGATTTTTACAGCAAATCTGGGACATGCAAGTATTAAGATAAAAAATATATAATAAGATAAATACTTTTCTGCCATGAACACCTACAGTTGTTATTAGATCCCTTTTCATGAAAGCCTTCATAATAATGGCCATGGACGTAACAAAAATATTGCAGTACTACGAAACAGAGACAAGTCTAATTTATCTCGCGAGAAAAAATACTGAACTGTTGGTAATTTTTATTATAATAAAGGATAACAGCTAATTGCATCTGACGGTATAATGGATGATTATTATTTCTGACGATAAAGTTTCATAAGTAGGTACTTCTATGTAATTATTAAGCTAACGGTCTACATTTTTGATATTGTTCTTTTGATAAAATGTTTAGTTATAATAGGTACAGAATTTAATTAAAATAATCCAATTAGACTTAGATAAGAACGAGAAATACAACCATTTGTTTCAAGTTACGTTAACAATAACAGGAAATCCTTCCCGATTTAAGATCAGAGGAAGAAATCATTTTCGGTTCAATGGCGAGATTTGTTTTTCTGGGAAAAGATGAGTGTTTTACTTATTTATTTCTCATTTCTCTTTATCCACTTTTTGTAGATTACACCCTTAATGTAGATTAGATACAGATATTTTAATTAACTTTTCAAGTGCAGTTCGCGGCCGTCGTTTTGTGGAAAAATAATTGCTGGTAGATTCTAAGGGATAAATGTTAGTATGACGACAGTTCAGTGCTGGAAACGTTAGGAAAATAACATAAGAAATTACGAAATGTAATCCTGTTCACGTAGGTCGAGATGATGAGTTTGAAAAATATTAGGGGTATTCTTACACTGCTTCATTGGTCTAGTAGTTTCAAGCGCGACTGCTAAACATGACGTCTTGGGGTAGATTCCCGGATTGGGCAAAGTATTATTGAGATTTTCTGTTAGGAAATTCTTACTGAGCCCGGAGCTTGGATTATACCCAGTAAATAACAATAGGCTCACCACCTATTACATGGGACTTAATAACAGCATTGGTGAAATGTGGGTGTACAACTATGTACATCTCCCCTTCGGGGAATACAGTTATGATGCTATGTTATGTTATGTTGTATATTGTAATAGCTCGTTCAAGGAAATGAACTAGTGGATCTTGCTTGTTACTAGGACTTGTGAGCAATCAACTACCAACTTGGGCATTGTTGCATTGATTCAAACCCAATTAATTATTACCACGCTGGGGTTTAGCCCACCCTCTCGTATTGGAATAAAGATAAGTAATGGTTTTATGATATTCGAAAAGTATAAAGGTTGGTATAAAGTTTTACAAGAATTGTCGCTTCAATTCGCTCTGGGGCAAAAGTTCTGCTGTGTACACTTAAGAGTAAGGATTCTACATAGAAAAATATATATTACCGATATCCATGTTTCATTTTAGTTTTCTATAAATAAAACACGGGCAGTGTTTACCACCAACTAAGTTAAAAAGAAAGTAAGAAGTAGTTTACAGACACTTAAACACATGCACACACTCCCGAGCCCAGAAAAAACCTCTGGAATCATAGAAAAATATTTAAGCTGAACTATCGGCCACTCATGAAATTCAGGTCGGTATTCCATAGATTACTTATTCTTTTGTGCCTATTACATAATTACATTAACTGGAATATATAAACATAGCCTAGGAATCACACAGCCTAGGCAATGTAAAAATATAGTTCAAGTAATGCCGAATGCCTGAACATTTCAGCCCTTTCCTATTAAATACCGATGCATTCTATAGAATACCGCATAGTTAATAATATTTCCGGTATCGACATATTATGTTCTGGGTTTGAAAGACATTTTTATTTAGTTAGATGTATATAGGAAGTATCTATTTATGAACGCATCCAAGATAGTCAAAAAAAAAATTACCAGTGGGATAACCATAAAATAATATTGGACGTATATTTTACAAATGTAATTGAATGTCAAAGGTTTATCCTCATTTCAAAATAACCTAAAAAGCTCATTTATAAACGAGAAAAAGATGTAACATTGGCGGATAAGAATCGAAGCAGGGAATTACATTTTTCTTTTTGTTACGGAACTGTTTTCGGCGTCCCCTCCAAAAGTGAGCCTGGCCCTGTTTTATAGCCCCCAATACCCTGCGTCCGGTCTTCGTATCATACATTAGCATTCAATTAAGATAGTATGTAGCTTTCAAGTAGAACACTGTTGTGATCTAGCACTCTAGTTAATTATGACAATTTCGGCTGATTTTATATACAAATCAATACACACAAGGTTACTCTTAATATGTATTCCGCTTTATTGACATCGGAATTATTGTCAGTTCGTGCTTTTGAATGCCGATGAAAAATAAATTTTAAGATTACACCTTATTTTTTAGGATTTGCATTGCTATTAGAATTGGATGAGGATTAAAATTAATTTTAAGACTACATGTAATGAAGGACTACGTGTCATCTCCAAAAAAAATTCGGTTAAGGCTGAAAGTGCAGCTCAGATTTTTTTGTCATATCTGCATCTTGCGTGTTTATTTTCCTGGCAGATCCCCTTTGTTAACTTCTTGATCATTGTACATACTTTATTAGGTAGATAAGCGCTCTCAATAAATTAAATTTTGTATCCCTTTTGTAGATACAAAATAGTGATATATAAATAAATATTTATGAGATAGATAGATACCTTTTTATAAGATCACTGTTCCGAATCAGTCTGTAAAAAGCTTTGATTTATGAGACAACAAAGATGCTTTATAAAATTTGACATACCTATCTCCTAAAACATGTATATTTATCCGTGTCATTATTTTCGTCTCAGAATTATTTCTGTATTTAAGAGGTTGTTAGCCTGGTGATCTGTCATACAGGTCCTGAACCTTGTTCAGACTCCAGCTCTCACAAAGGTTAGATTATAAGTTATAACTTATATTAATGTAACCAACTATTGTACCTTTTTGAAAGAAATAAATATGTAATTAAAAGTAAATACTGCGAATTCCCTTATAAATTATAATAATCAAATTATCCCTATATATCGACGGTTGAAAGGCTATTTGACTCAAACGACATTTTTGTGTAATAGGAAAATGTCTCTAAATGCTGTTGTTTTAAAGTTTATTTTTTAAAGCATAATAATTACATTTGAACTAAATAGCCTTTCACCCATCGATATATTATACCTTGGTCTAGGTTACGGCGGTTTTTAGAAGCGGCTAAATTAATTCAAGTCTAAATTAATTTGTATTCTTGTATAATTATGCTGATTCACCAAATTACCTAAATGATGTTTATATACTTAACTAAACTTCTATGCCTACGAACTTCAAAAACGGCCAATAAACATACAAGTAGTTACTGTACAAAGCCTCCTGTAACAAAAGTTTTCTGCAAACCGTATGTGTTTTGATTGATTACTAGTTTCGAAGTTGTAAATTCCTATTAAGACATTTTTTTAACAAAGTTACCTTAGAGAGATTTAAAGGCACATACAGAGCTTTTACCAATCACATATGAACTCAAATTTGAAAATTTTACTTGCTTTAGAACTCTTTGAAAATTCGACCTAAATGGATATTTCTGCAAAGTTTTATTACTAGATTATCTCCCTTATTTTAAAGTTACTATATTTTAGAGACTAACAAATACGATCGTGAGTAGGATTCGAAACTGCGCCTCCCGGATAAATACCAGTTTTTTTTTTTTATTTCAATTAAATTTTCGTTCAGTGTCTGAATACGTCCTTTAAATTTTCAGAGTAACTGAAAATTTGTTGTTGTTTGCTTACGGATAAAAAATACCTCCACTTATAAATTAGGACCTTAAATAGTGAAGTAAGGAATTCCTTAGAATAAACTTAATTCTCGGATTTTAAATCACACAGCTATTTCTCAGATTTATTCTTTGGTAAGAATTGCAGACCCGCTCTATTTCTTGGTCTTAGTTGGGCTTACTTAAATTATCGTCTTTCTTCTAAATAAATGTAAAATGTTTAAAATCTGCCAAGGACTTTACTGAAAAAAAATCCTCCTAGCATAAAGATATATTTTTTATTGTTCTCGAAATTCGTATTAGGCACACCGAAACTTGCTATTAAAAGCACATCTTGTAATAATTTAAATAACAGAATCATAATATTGAAGTACATACTCCGATACCTCGAAAGGCATCCATTTCGAAATATAAAGAATAAAATGTAAATATGGAAGCAGCTTACGGGATATTGGCAATTCTGCCGTGCCTCGCCTATTCATATTAATAAACCTATAAACGTCTGCTACGTTAAAAACATTTATTTTGAATACTTAAGTAAACAGTAAGTCGAGGTATCATTACATTAATACGTGAAGCAAAAACGTTGTACCCCTTTTTACGAAAATGACGCAGACGCAGTTGTATGAAATTTGGCACAGTTAAAGTATATGTACATGGTGAAGGAGTGCAGAAAGCTAATATTTTTATTTAATATGCATTAGTTTTTTTTTTATAACTACATTACATACACTACCATGCGTTTGAAACACACACACACATAATATATTAGGTATATATTATGTAATTAAATTAATAAAAATGTGTTTTGACAATAGAAACTTAAAGTTATAATTTAAAATTTAAATAAATTACAGTTTAATTTCGGCCAATGGGCGACCACTAGTATTATTATAACATTTTTTAAAGAACGGGTACACAACCAGGCGCTACGTTTGTTCACTACGAGTGGTGCCTAAGATCACTTTAAGAAATTACATTGTATGGATAGATGAAAGTGGATTCTTTTAACACATTTTTAATATTTTTTGATATAATTATTTTTGTGATTTTTTTATATAATTATTTTTGTTTGTTTTAGAATTAGTCTTTTGTATCCATCTAAAAAAGTATTTTCACGCTAACACAAATTTATATAAAATATATATATATATTTCATCTCAAGCCTTCAAGATACGGGCCGCCAAGTTGAACTATGAATGGAGACTTTAATTGTTTGTTTAACTGATGCTCTGTCATAACCTTTTCTCTAATTTTATGGTAACATTACGTTTTTGTAACTTTAGATCAATCAATATTTACTTACTTACTTTGCAATTTGACGACGAAAAAAGGACGCATAATAAAACAATCGACGACGACCATTAAATTAAAGTTATAAACACATACAAAGTGGCATTTACTCCGACTTAAAATTAATTGCACTCAACAATTTTTCACTTTTCAGTTTCCTTTTTCGGTGGTAATTTTTTTTGTGAAATTGTTTTTTTTGTGATGTATTTGGTGACAATTGGACGACGAAGCATACCCCGTCTGTCGCGAAATGTCTCATCATGTCTGTCTGACCCTTGCATGAGCCGGCCCGCGTTGAGCCAGTATGTTTAAATTCGACTCTTAATAATAAGGAAACTGATGTGATCCAGCTAGTCCCTAGTTGTCCCCACACCAACGCCCTAAGCCGAGGCTCGTGTCCCGCAGGGGACGCCCTTAGTGCTGTGTTGCTAAGTTGTAGTAATATAAAATATGCTCTGGCTGGAGGCATCAAATTGTCTCGCCATAGCTATTGTTCGGTTACACAGATCAAACCCCAATGGGTTAATTGCAACAGGCCACGTCCAAAAAAAAAACTTCGAAGCATCAAACAAGTTTTTAGTTATAGGTAAAAAGAAATAAGACAAACTGTTATTTCGCGAAAATAAAACCTATTATTTATATAATAACTTTCGTGAGGCATATTCATATTAATTATTGTTCACCGGTTACTGGAAAAAAATCTTATTCAGACCGAGAAAAATGTTCACCATTCGAATGTGGATTTGACCCTAAATCATCAGCACGGATTCCTTTTTCCCTACATTTTTTTAATTACAGTAATTTTTTTAATTTTTGATGTAGAAATTGCTTTAATTTTTCCTATTATTCCGTTATTTAAAATAGAAAATTTTATTTTTTGAACAAAAATTAGATTTTTTTTATTATAATTTTACTAATTGTTTTATATCATGAATGAAACCAAAATATATTAAATTGAACAAATAAAAAAAAGCATTATAGATTAATAAAAACTTTTAATTTGCAATTTAAAAATATTGATCACCGGAGTCTGCCCGACTAGTTTTGAGCTGCGCGAATGCACGTGCGTAGTTGTGCGCTGACCATTAATTAATAAAACCTATTATTCTACTATACTATAGGCTTTGTTTTTTAGAATTACATCCAAACATGAATTTTAACATCCTTTCCACATTTTCAATAAATTCTTATACGTTCAACTGCAGCATCGGTTTACGTAAAACCACATACTTACAAAAAATCTAGCGAAAAGAAATTAACTTGAACTGAAATCTCCCACACGCTTGGTAAAGCCGTAAAACAAAAGCTAGATGTAAATAAAGGTATTACCTGTAATTACCAACACCTAACGATGTGAATTCCCGCAATCCGTGTTAATAGCGGCTATCTGATAATGAATTTATGAAAGCCTAAAGTTATAATATTAAATGGAAAAAGAATACGGTCGCGAACAGGATTCGAACCTGCGCCTCCCGGATAAATACTCCAGGCGCTCTGACAACTAAGCCATCTCGACCTCTGCTCACCACCGCGAATTCTTCATCCATATTTTAACACGTCTTTTGGCGACCTCATTGCTATCCATTCAGTACCTATACAGGTGACCGAACCGAAACGACTAACTTTGCAGTTAATACAAAAAGAAAGCCTTCTATAAAAAATACCACGTAACTTACTGTCGATATTCCCTGTGTTATTATTTTTATTGATAATGCAGAATTAAGTAGTTAGTATTTCAAAATCTAACCATCACAATATATTTGTACCCAAGAATTTTAAATGACTTTTTGCTAGAGAGCGTGGAGGACGTGCCTCCTGAGTACCTATTAACTAACTCGGTTACCCTTGAATGGATAGTCACTTTGTCATACATTGCATCGTACGTTACAGCTTGTCTGTGATGAACAAAAATATTAAAAACATGCGGCGTAATGTACTACAAAGTGACCATCAATTCGTTGGTAACCGAGTTAGCCAATAGTTACGCAGGTGTCATTTAAACTTTTTGGACACAACTTGTAACATATAATATATACAATATATAACATATAACTTGTAATATATAATTTATGATTCAAGAGCTTTAAGTTATTTTCGTTTTTTATTTATATAACGTACCTACTACCATTTATAGTCATACATTCATAATAATACTATAAGGAAGTTAAGGAAATTAAAATTGATGAAAGTATTTTATACCTACTTGAGAATTATTTTAGTATAGCCTTTTTCCGTAATATTGTTCTCAGCGTAAAACAAAATTAATTCATAAGTTACAAAGGTTTGGGGTCTGTTTATACGGTAATGTTTGCTAAGGGGAATAATTAGGATTCTGTTGTTATTGCAACCTAACTTAATAAGCGATAAGGTTTACATTAAACATTTGGGATTATGGTGTCTATCCTGAATATGTAGCTTGAACATTAAGAAACCCTCTTGTTATCAATATGAATTAAAGCGCATTTATCCTTACATTAAATTTATTAACCTCTACATTATGGAATGGATCGTACAAAGGAATCGTACCAGAATGAGTTTAAAACCTTGGTCCAATTTTAGAAACTAGTTTTCTTTATAAATAAACTTATTATTCTGGATTTTTTGGTGACCGTTCTTTGTAACACCTAAGCTAATTGAATACAAGAAACGTGTTTATTCTGCAATACAAGAATAAATCTAATAGTTTCTCTCCTTCTCTCAACCCTTTGCTAAACTTTATTGTCTTAACAAAGAAAGTATTTCGTTGCCGTTTTAATACTGATTTTTTTGCAGTAACACGTGTTGCCACCTGCTATGCGACCACGAAGCAAATTGGCTCGTTATTACCAACATTAATATTTTTTATTGGATTTTTTTCTTAATGTGCCATCTACGTGGAAATCTCCCCAATCTGTACTAATATTTTAAAGCGGAAGAGCTTTTTTGTTTGTATGTTTGTTTAAAACAAACATAAACAAACAAAACTCTCTGGAACTATCTATAAAAAAATATTTTTGTATAGAGCGCTGCCGAACCTCTTTATCCGCGTGCGCTGGCGTAATGGTTAGTTATACGTAAATATAATGTTCTACAAAAATACTGGCTATTAGTACGTTAAAAAAAGTCCGTGATACCATATGCCTATCTCTTATACATAAACCACAATAAGGTATTTTGTGCAAATAAAAATATTGACAAAAGTTACTTCATCATCAAGAGAGTTTTATGAAAATAAACTTTGCCCGTTATAGCATATTATTTGGACGCATAGTTTAGGAGATAATGTAAAATGAAAATAATTCAAAACTCGCACGAACGAGCCGTGTGATGCATAAACCCTAAAACGAACCTATTTGTTGGTTAGTACTAAGTAAGTGATTAAAATATATATACAATTATACAGGTGGGTGAAACCGTGGGGCACAGCTAGTTATATAATAAATTTGATACTACTATGTGACTTTCTTTAAATATTTTACCTCTTAATTAAGTGGCGACTTTCAACATTTAAAATCTGAGATAAATCTTTGAAAAGCATTAACGCATGCTTAGCGAACTCTAAAGTTATTATATTAAATGGAAAAAGAATACGGTCGCAAACAGGATTCGAACCTGCGCCTCCCGGATAAATACTCCAGGCGCTCTGACCACTAAGCCATCTCGACCTCTGCTCACCACCGCGAATTCTTCTTCCATATTTTAACACGTCTTAAGGTAATTGCATTCTTTACGGCATTGTATTAACTGCAAAGTTAGTCGTGTCGGTTCGGTCACCAGTATAGGTACTGAATTGATTGCAATGACGTCGCTATAAGACGTGTTAAAATATGGAAGAAGAATTCGCGGTGGTGAGCAGAGGTCGAGATAGCTTAGTGGTCAGAGCGCCTGGAGTATTCATCCGGGAGGCGCAGGTTCGAATCCTGTTCGCGACCGTATTCTTTTTCCATTTAATTTAAAATCTGCTTATTGGAAAAAAAAACTGATATCAATTAGTGTAGGTACGAGTTTTAAGGGATTTTAATGACAATTTATAACAAAACGTCACTAAAAGATAATCACGAAGAAGTTTCCTCATCATTAATCCAAGGGTCTTGTGCCTTTCTTAAGGTCCTTTGTTTGTTTCAAATCCGTTTCGTTGTTATATTTCGTTGGCTTATTTTGGACACTCCGAAAGCGTAATTTTGTATAAGGACCTTTTATTTTATTATGGCACTTAACATTTCACTCTTGACAAAAACAAACCTCCTTCCGAGTGTTGAGCATTTAAAACGATTTCATGGTTATTTTATTATTTGAATGGATTGGTTTTGTAACACAGATAAATCTATCAAACGCATTAACTCATGCGTAGCAAACACTAAATGTTTATTTTTAATGGAAAATAAAATACGGTCGTGAGCAGGATTCAACCTTGCACCTCCCGGATAACTACTCCAGACGCTCTGACCACTAAGCCATCTCGAACTCTGCTCACTAGTCCGAATTCTTCTTCCACGTTTTGTGCTGGCTGTACCTAATATTTGCATTGTTCGCCTGTTTTACTCATTATTCGTTTGATTTTTTAACCAATATTGACGTACAAATGGCGATAAAATTATGAAGGTTTAAAGCTCCAGCTAATTGTATACTTTACCGTAATAGAAACTTCTAGTGTTCGAAGTTCTAACCCAGATACTAAGCCAGCATGCCAGTTGCTTCGACAATACCGATGGAATGTACGTACCTGTAAGCCTCTAACAATTAGTCTAACTGTTTGTTAGGTAGGTACGTTACAAATCGAGCGAAGTGTAGATGCACAAATACATAGCTACGACAATGACAAGTCAATCTAGTATTATCAATCTAATATTTGCATAAATGATAGTTTCTGTAACTAGCTTCATCATAAATAATAATAAGGTATTATTTTCACTTTGACTCATCATAAAAAGCCAACAATCTCTTGGGTGATAATGATACCTACAGATATATTTTTTACTAGTTATTGTTCACCGGTTACTACTCATGTACATTCTTCGGGTTTGCCCGACTAGTTTCGAACTCAAACAGCTTTAGTCATGAGCTGAGTCCGCGGCTATGTCAAGAGTCAATAACTAATATGAATATGCCTCACGAAAGTTATTATACAAATATTTTTTACTCTTCACTCTTTCGTTAAAATTAATTACTTATGCTGGCAGAGTTAATACATTAAAAAAAAATACAAAAGTAAACAGGTATAAAATCGTATTTAAAAAAAGACATTTCATAAAATATATATAAATATTCGTTCTAAATATACATATATTATTCATTATAATTTTAAAAACTTGCCACAAAGTACCTACTCACATACATTTTAATATAGATACATATCTTAATCTTATGTTGTTTAAAATAATATAATACAACACTATAATATTATACTAACTAACCTATTAAATAAACTTATTTACCTAGTAACTACACTCTATACACATAAGATATAATAAAAACCATTATTTATTAATATAACCAATTATTGATGCAGTTAAATATATTCTCTAAGTTTGTTTCAGCATTTCTTCTCAGAGGTAGTCAGATTGAAAATGCCCTCTAGATAAAAATTTACATGTTATAGTTTTTCAAAAAACCTTTTTTACAGAACAAACATTTTCGTTTTATTTCATGTCATATTATATATAACCTCAAAATCACTTAATCTGTATTATTAGCAAGCTGATAAACTGCTCACACATCTAAAATACAATTATTAACTAACCTTTTCATACTTTGTTGCCTACCCTGAATTTTTAAACGGGAATTAACACTTTGCATTCGTGGCGCCTCTATATCGCTTAACCTTTGAGGAAAAAGGGAGCTCGGTTCAAGTGTAGCTATTTTATTTCCTGTCTGGCTGAAAACAACAGAGTTAAAGTTACTCATAAATATAACATAATATTTCTCAGTTGTAAAAGTCACTGTAGATATGTTATACGTAATATGCGAGGTATGTACACATAACTGCGCAAGTCAAGCGAAAATACGAAAACTTTCGTAGGGCGCGTTCCTAAGCGCCTGAAGCTTTTAACTTATATCGACCTACGTCACTCCAGCGCTTAAGTGTTTATTAACAAAGTAAGTTTTTGTTTAAAATTAAGCGCCTTAACCGACTTCTGCAGTTTATTTTTAATTTTAATTTTCTACTTTACTTTTGTGTAATCTTTTTAGGCGCCCTCCAAGCGAATAAAGTCTTCGTAAATTTGCATATGAATGTTTTAAGTTGACTATAATAAAGTAATAGGACCTCAGAACTCCTCTCCATTTGTAGCACTCCACTTTGCAATAGTACTATATACACGCCATCAAGGAATAAAATACATAAGCTGAAACAATTAACCTGAAGTGTTGGTAGCTCGGATGAAGACATTAATTAAGCAGCACGGGGAAATTTTGTGGCACTCGGCGGTAGAGTGCATTCACTGCACGGCAGGTGGTCCCTAACTGTGAGTAGTTACACCTAACTACCCTTCAGCCGTGCGGAAATCTTAACAGAAACGCTTGGCGAGACGTCTCGCTTTCACTGCTACAGCAAAACGGGCTATTTGCACACAAACACCGACCACACATAACTTGGCAGATACACATAAATTTACCTACTTTAGACTTGGTCAACGAGACTTCTTGTTGCCAACTACACACATCCTCGTTATTACTCGATCTCACTTGGTAATTTATTTCTTAACCGTAACGCCTACACTCTTAGAAGGGGAACAAAGTTGAATTACAGTCACAGTCCACCGGTGACAGTTAATATATTTAAGAAGTAAACTCCTATTTTAACCTTTATACTTTCCAGCTTATATTAATATAATAATATCGCCAAAGACTCTAAGCACTTCATCATCTACAGGAACAGGAGTATTATAATTTCTCCAAAAGTTTCCTTCTTCAAATTAATAAAAAAATATCTCTGGACTGGTGGACTGTCCGCGTTAATTTTCTGGAGTCTTTTCCTTATAGGTTTATATAAATATATGCTATACAAAAGATTTTTAATGTAAATTCGATTTTGTTTAATTATGAGTGTTGCTTCTGTATCATATGTATTTAAGCTGAGTCGACAAACGTGATTCAAGTAGGTACCTAGTAGTAAAGTTTGAGTATATGTAGAAATATAATCATTAATATGAATTCGTAGAACAGCCTGTTCCAGACATCTAGCTGAAGCATTGTTCAGAGTATAAATGAAATGAGATAATGACCGCGAGCGCCATTACAAACGATCCCTTCTACGCCGGGTGTCACGGACTTTGACTAAAATATGACCCTGCGGGGCACACTGCCCGGATAAATAATACGGTATTAAGAGCTTAGAAAATATCAAACGACATTAACGAATTCACACCACATTTTCGGAGTGAATTATTTTATTTATTTATATAACTGAATTTAGTAGGTTTAATGTGGTCTTCATAATCTTGTAGTTCACTTCAGGATAAAGATTCGATTATTTAAAATTATAATTATGTAATGGTATGAAATGGTTAATAATATCTTTAAGCACCATTGATTTTACTCTTGAACTACTTTCATACATCAAGCATAGATTATATAATATTCTCGATCATATTTAATATTATTCTGTCTTACAAACACAAATAAATCACAAGCAGGTACTCAAGATAAAAGGATGAGAATAACATTAGGAAAGTTTACATCAAATTAAAGAAGACGGAACAGTTTAAATGACGTCACAGTTGGATTGCTCTGTTTCAACTTTATTTATACGGACGAGGTAAACTTCAACCGACGGATACTTTCAGAACATTGAAATGCTGGGTGACAGTCGAATATGACTTCTCGTAGCGCTATAGTTTTCCTTGCCAAGAATGAAGGATTTTTCAACGCTTTTAACTAAAATAACACGAACTGTGTCAACAATATATTCAAATGATCACTGGGATGATCAATATTCATGAACTCCTTTTTTATAACTCGTTAGTTATTCGTTTCTATAAAAGTAAAAAAAAATTGAATTTTTACGGCCCCCAGCCAGGGCATTCGACTTATAAACTACAACACGTTAAGGGCACCCCCTGCGGGTTACGAGCCTCGGCTTAGGGCGTCGCTGGTGGGAGAACAGCAAGGGACTGGCTGGATCGGATTCAAAATATAATTATTATTATGGGACGAATTTAAAGCTACAGGCTCAGCGGCGCGGGCTGGCACGAGCAAGGGTCGGGGTGGACAATTATGGAGACGTCGCGACGGGCCTCGACGGCGAAGCAGAAATGACGGCGGTCTGTTTTTGTGTACTGTGCTGGTGGCCCTACTGCTTTCTTGGAGGAGGGTTATAGCGTCGTCGGGATATGCGAGTGAATGCCTAGGTCGGAGAACTCTACTAATCTGTGAGGGGATATACCGGGCGGCTGCCACGACAAGAGGGTTGGGGTGCTTTTCAGCAGAGTCGAAATAACGCTTTGATATGCGTTTAATGAACTGTTGGATGGTGTGGATTTTGAGGTCAAGGTGGAGGTTTTCATTACGAATATAGAACGGGGCTCCCGTGGCCTTTCGTAAGATACGGTTTTGGAGGGTCTGCATCCTATGGAGACGGTAAGATTTTGCGTGTGAAAACACGACGCAGGCGTAGGTCATGATGGAGCGTATTCACGTGGTGTAGATGCACAATTTGCACTTAAGGGACAATTTGCTGCGTGCGTTCAGTATGAAATGGAGCCTACCTAGAGTGAAGGCGGGCCGCGAACGTATCGTCCTTATGTGCTCACCGAAGGTAAGGTGTTTGTCTAAAATGACACCTAGGTATTTGGCTTGCTCCTCCCAAGGGATCGGCTTGCCGTACATGGTGATTGGTCTGGGTAATGAGGCTCTGCCGCAGGTATTTTTTTATATAGGCTAAATAATAAGACTTTTTGTGAGAAGTCTAACATTTCTTAATACGAGTGGCGAGTGAAGTTAATTGTCATAGTTCCAAAACGGCAAAGCCTTATAATTTTCTCTGGCCATTATGCAGGCTTACCTAATATGGCTTGGATTTACATGAGATCTCATAACTTTATAATAGTACCTAAGTATTCCGAGTCTTGGCAAAAAAAATTACCTGAAATATTTTAATGGTGTTACTATTTCGCGTACCAATAAGAGAGCTTTTGAAAAATTTCGTAGCCGAATGTACTACTATATGGATGAAAAATAGATACAATAGGCTAACAGGTTGTTGACCTACTTAAACAAAGGCTACAACAATGCTGGTGCAATTTCAATAAATAAATAAAATATAAATGCTAGAACAATAACGTCGGGATCACTTCGGTCTGTGTATTATTATCGTGGTTATTTTTTCATCTCTATGGTCGTAATTATCTTTCGAGCCACCGCGAGAGCCTACTGACTTTTTGAACCTTTAATCACAAAGAGCTAATTTACATTCGATTTTAGAGGATAAACTGCAAACCGTTGTTTAACTGTGATAGTTTTGTATTTTTAATAAAATGCTGATTATGAGTGTTATATTATTTATTAATTTGAATTTAATCAATTTCAATTTAGATAGGTATATTAATACTACGCATTTCTTTTAATATTCTCTTGAGGTACATTACTAATTCATATCAAGCACAAAACGTGTGGTAAACAAGGAAACTTAATTATTTATTTTACGGTACGTGCTATTAGATAGCTTATTCTGTGATGAAATTAAAAGGTAACCTAATAACCTTTCAAAAAATATTATAATTCTACTTTTCAGAGTATATACCCACATTGCAAATAAGATATATTCAGTCCTCCTGCGACCACGAACGCTGCAAAGTGTTCGAAACGTCAGGAAAAACAAAAACCAATAATATACGCGATTAATCCGGTTAAAAGTTGTTTTATTATAAGATATATTCAATTTATAAAAACAACTTTTAACCGGATCAATTACGTGTTTATTTATTTTCTTTTTTCCTGACGATAAGAACACTTTGCAGCCTTCGAAGTCGCAGGATGGCTAAAATAGTATGTGTCATAACAGTATTTAAAAGTATTTCAGTCTACGGTACATATAATTGATAACAGACGAGAATAAGTACAATCCTGAAGACACGAACGGAGACGATTATAATTATTAGATTTAATGTTAACTTTACAATTAAGTGGGTAGGCAGAGATTGCAGACATTTAAATAAGTAATCAGAGATCATACGCTGCCTCGTTGGTCTAGTGGTCCCAAGCGCGACTGCTGAACAAGGGGTCTCGGGTTCGATCCCCGGGTCGGGCAAAGTGTTATTGAGTTTTTCTGTTAAGAAATTCTCAGTAGCAGCCCGGAGTTTGGAACTGTGCCTGGTTGATGGCAATAGGCTCACCACCTATTACATGGGACTTAATAACAGCATTGGTGAAATGTGGGTGTACAATTGTGTACACCTCTGCCCTCCCCTTCGGGAAATACAGGCGTGATGCTATGTTATGTTTTTTTTATGCTATTATTTTTGCCTGTGATACAATATTAAACGCGACGGTATATCCTATGACCTGTATAGGCTCAAGCAAAGTCAGAGGTCACAGTCGTTTAATTTTTCGTGTGGTACGCAGTGTGGAATTAAACCAATAGTACACGCGATATATCCGGTTGTATGCTTTTTTTATTATAATGAGTACAGATTTATTCAGATTTACTTATTTGTAAGTATGAAATTACCATTACACGCTACTAATTATCGATGGTTTCATAGTGTATCACTCGCTTACTAATTATACATCTACTTTCTTTTTCCGCTCAATAACAAACTATTTCATTCGAGCCTTTCGTTAAAATGGCTAAGGTAAAACCAGAATTGAACTTTTCTCAGCCATTTAGGTAAACAACTGTACTTTATACAAAATAGAACAAAACAAAATACCTAAATTAATGTTAGGTATCCATTTATACAAATCCCGCCTTCTGCCCATTCGAAAGGATTAAGACCTATGACCCGAAAAGGGTACTTAGTAGTTACTAAGCTTGTTTAGAAATATGTCTATTTATTTATACATAAATGTGTGTAATCATTATTTTCACTATTTTAACATATATACTAATTTATATTATCATTATTTAATATACCGAAGTAAACATGTGTTGAATAGATAAATCATTTATTTCACACAGTTTCCAAAATAAATATGAAAATAAAATAAATGGTAACTGATATTGCGTTAACAATAAATATGTTATATTTTTACCTACATACCTAAAAAATTTTCTCTCATAATAAAAGCGAGAACGCTGAAATCATAAGCTATTTCAAAGCAACTTAGGTTTTCGAAAACATTACGTAACATTACATTGTAATAAGAAAAAAAAATGTAAGTTAATGCATACAGAAAAAGAAATACCACGAATTGAATTAATCAAAACGTTTATTTTAGGAACAATGCCAAAAAACTTGGACTTTGTTATTGGAAAAACTAAACCCAAAAAAAATACTAACACCAAACCTATCTTGAGAATCTCTCATAAAAATGGACAAAGGCTTGGCACAACCTCTAATCAAGAGTCGTGAAGAGACATTGCTTTAAGTTCAGTTTTCACTATAGATACATAGATAAAAAATAAAGGTATCTATCTTTATACCTTTGAACTAGTTGGTAATCCATAGAAATGAAAGGGAGCCTCCCCTTTCATTTCTATGTCTATAGTGCGTATATTACGTAAATTTATCTATGTGTACAAATAGTGAGAAGTGTACAAAAAAATAATATTCTATTTATCTATTTATATAAACTTTCAAATGAACAGATATTAGCATTAAAACAACTAGTTTAAAATCCTCCTTGCAAGCATATTTATGGTTATAACGAGTCTGGCAGAATTATGGCATAGTCCAAGCACTACTTTTATTATATATCCTCATGAAAGGCTTTTTAGTGATACAATTAAAGTTTTTACTGCCCTATCAGTACAGACATAAAGAAGAGTAATAAAACTGAACAAAAGTATGACATGAAAATTTCTTTAGGTACAAATGCAAGTAAAAATCCGAGACAAATGAACGAAAGAAAAGGCTGGTAACTGGTATGATTAAGGAGTGTATGGTGGGAAAACGGTTACGAAATACGGCCCGCAAATACTGGTACGAATGGATCTGTGAGTGGACCGGGTACACAAATAGGATTCACTCGAGTACACATTTGGGCATCGTGTTTGTCCGGAACGTTCTAGGTGAGAAGGTTTTGTTTAAATAACGACCAGACATCCGATTAAAACCCGATAGCTAACAAAATATATCGAACCCTGAAAATTTATCAAAAATATTTCCACCAATTTTCTTTCATAGTATATACCTATGCGATAATGTGCAACATGTATTGTATTGTTTTACTACATAAACAATATTGGCCACTAGAAATAATTAGTTATTCAGTTCAATTATTTTATCACACCACGCTCTCAGAGTGCGGTCGCAGCCTTGCAGCCCGCATTTTGCGATAACCAATTTAATTACTCTCGAAAAAGCAAGAATTATGAGAACAATTCACGGTGGTAAGCAGGAAAGAAGAAGTAATGTATTTTTTATGTCACAAATGTTAAGTATACATTGTCGCTAAAAGACAAAATGAGCCAAAAGCACAAAACTATTTAATTGCTTTTTTTTGCTGTATCACAAAGATCTTGTGTTATTTATTTCAATAACAAAGATTCAACATAAATTAACAGGGATTTTGTGTTAATTCTATTAATTTGTGTACGTAGAACTTGATGATGACTGTTAATTAACGTATCTCTAAGTATTTACTGCTAAGGCTTCGAGATGTGAATTTGATATAGCAATTAAATAGACACGGTCCATTGAAATCCTTCGGTAGAATTAATTAACTTGTTCATTTGTATACAAATTTGACACTCTAAATAGCAGGATCTTCGTCATTTAAATTATTGCCGACGTCGTCAGATGAAATTATTTGATAAACCTACCAACGCAACGGTGTAAAATGACAGGTGCCTTCACTTCAAAAGCCTTACACTGTCGCCTCCCTGAAGTAATTAAATAAAAAAACGTACGCATTGGATATTATGAAATTGTTCATTCGAGTTTTTCATGAAAATAGGTTATACACTTTTCTCAGAAACCTTTGCAATACTATCATACAAATTTAATCAGGATATATTAAAATTTCAATTCAAACGCATTCTTTGACAGTAACACTTCATCCCTAAACAGTTGCAGGCTATTTCCAGGACGATCTGAAAAAAGTAAATTCAACAGTACAAACCGCGCAAATTGCCACAAATTCGCAAAAACGAACAAAAAGCATGACAGCAGACACGAAGAGTTTTAAAATTTCGCTTACGCGTTCCTGTTTGTACTCGCGGCCGAAATGGATTAAGTAGAATTAATAATTGTAAGACCAAATTAACTTTTGGCTTAATGATAGGGTGGAATTTTATAAAATTCTACATAAAGACAATATTATTACGAATGCTCTCTTTGTAAATGTTTCTTTGTACGTATTAGAAATCTATGCACTAAAAGTGTATTGGCAGTAAAAATTTACGATTTTTATAACTCGCACGGAATGACAAAAAAGGAAAGCCATTCATGATGATAATTAATTGTAGGTACAACTTATTCAAATAACTCAGTAATATAAAGATTTCAATTAGGTTGATTGAGTTCATGTCCTAAAAAACTGGGTTCATATTTATATTTACTTAATATTTATGTTAAACTTTCAATGAAAGAAATCCTCGCAATAGTTATAAATACCGGCGTTGTTTCAAAACCATAATAATGAATCCCACTTTTACTTAGAACTCCAAAACATCAAGTTAAGGACCACCATTTGTAATCCGTTCGATATTCGTAAGAGATTGACTCACACAAAATGCATGAGGTCGAAATGAAATCAAAATGGCACTCTAAAATCGTAATTCCAATGTCTTTGTGATCGTTACACACCATTATCGCTAACGGCTCAACTTGCCCTCATACACAATAGTTATAGCTCTTCCACTAATAGGGAGCCTCAGAACTTGGCATCGAAACGATTCTCACGGCGGGAATCCAATGCCAACCATTTCACCTATCTACCTAAAAACTATATATTCAAGTGAAAGAGCTGCAATATCGTAGACTGGTACATAAGTAGAGATTTTCGGAGGATTTCAATGAAAATGATTTCCCTGTAGTACCTAATATCGCGTATGTTGACTAGATCAGCGCTGAGGTCGCGGATTTGATCTCAGCGCAGCCGGTTACGCAACCGCCGCACTCCATGCACTTGACACCAGTGCCCAATAACGTTTGTTTATCTATTCGAGTCAATTTGCTGCTGCAATGTATGTATGAACCTATGCTCCGCTATCAAAGTAGGAAAATAGCTTTGGGTCTCTTTATATGCAAATATATGCCCTATGTAGAAACATATATACACATGTATCTGTAGTAATTAAAATTTATCATTAAACCCTATATTTTTTAATTATATCATGATTTTATTTAAATGAATTAATGGCAAATTAAATGAATATAGAAGTATTTTCTAACTACGCAACATTACTTACCTGAACTTTTAAAATCCGAACTTTCAACAAAACACAAGTACCAACGTGCGCAATGTCACTGAAAACAAATTTCAGTCCAAGTCCGATAAATTCCCACACGCACTTTTAACGGAAAGTTTATTTTATTGCATCGGCGCGGGTAGGCGAAAGTTGTGGCGGGCGGACGAACGGGTGCAGGTGAAGCACGCCGCCCGAGAAGTGGCGGGCGAGGGTGTGGGCGGGGCGCGGGGCCGCGGGGAGGGTTGAGCGAACGCGCCTGCGTCGTTCGAAGTCCGCGCCCGGACGCTGACGTCACGCGAGATCCGCCAAACTGCCGCCCGACTCAGAGCTCAGCCCCATTTCACACGCTCAGCTCCGCTCTGAAGCCTACTCGCTCCTGTACCGCACTCACTCCTGTTCCCTACCCGCTCCTGTTCCCGATCGTGATTCAAACGTTACCACTACTCAGAACAAGCCATGTAATACTACACTCTAATCAATAGCTTAGACGCGACTGTAAACAAGTTAAAATGAAAAACAGGAAATAAATATATCACGCACTTTCCGGAGAAAGCAAAGAAATGGTATATCGAGAAAGATAATAAAATATATCATTGTTAACTTTTTGATAGTCTGCGACTTCGACTATGACTAGTGGTCACATAAGCGACTGCCATGCGGACCATAAGATCCTAAGTTCAATTTCCGGTTCAGGAAAAGTGTCATTAGGGGTTTTCAGTATCATCCCAGAGTTTTTAATTGTGCCCGGTTGATTAGTTACATAGAAATTAATGACGGCATCACTGAAATGTATTATTACACCCACAGTCACAGTGTCCTGCACACTACAACCTAATCCTTCTTTCTTATCCCTATCTTATGCAGACATTCACAGTTGGATCTAGATAAATATGAAGAAAAATGTTATCGCACTAGTAGGATTTTTATAATACTGCTACGACTGAACACAATAGCTGCTTTACCAGATTTTTAATCCTTTCAACGGCAAAGACATTTTCCGACGAGACACAAAAGTACAATACAGGCCACTCATGTCAACAGACGTAAACAAAAAGACATTTCAAATAAAATTAAAAAATATGTCGATCCTTATAGTAGCTTCTATTTGTTCTGTTTACACTTTTTTATTTTTATTATATTATAGTTTGAAAATGAAGTGGATAAAGGATGAAGGTTTCAAAGATCGTATTCGGATGAGATAAACATATATAATATTCTCTAAAAATATATATAAAGACAGAACACAATCTACGGTAAGTAAATTGTGTTCGTTTGTTTTTATTTTTACATTCATGAAATTAAATTGTCTTGCAAAAATAATATTCTAAACAAGGGCGAGACAGCTTAATAGCAGTCACCAAGGGTCATTGAGTTACTCTTAAGTACGCATTATATGTATGTAGGTATATTATTTTCGTAGAACCTTGAGTAGAAACCGTACAAATGTAGAGCTTAGAACTAGAACGAATAAAAAAGATATAAAACATGCTCCATTAGTTTTATATCCGTTTCATTTGCCGTGGAAAAGAAAATTGCTATATTTCCTCTTGGAAATGTTATAAAGTCCATCTAAGCTTTGCTTAACCTTTTCCTAATTACTACTAATAATAATTAATTCAATTATATGTGCGAACGTTAAGAAATAAAAAATAGTATCAGGCCTAAATTCCCGAAAGGTTATCTAAAGACGTGTTGTTACCCACATTTCCCCAAAGCCGTTATTAAGTTCCTTGTGAAAGGTTTAACCTTTTGCCAATTAACGGACACAATTCGATGCCCCGGGCATCTATAGAGAATTTCCTAACAGAAAACGCCAAAATAGTACGTTGCTCGACCCACGAACCCAGAATCTGACATTCAGCAATCGTCGCTTACGCCTATTACACCAATGAGGTTAAAAACAAATAATTAAATTATAGTACTAATTACTTTTACGAAAACATTAGGAATCAGGGTTATTTTTTTAAGCACGTTGGCGTACTGGCCAGTATTTGATTATTACAAATCTCCATGGCTAGTCAAACTTTTTTATTACTTTAATTTTCCGGCCAAGATGGCGAAGGAAAGTCGTAAACCACTCTGCGGCCGTTAGATACTGAAATTAAATATAAATAATCCTTCGGGTTTTTGGCCAGCAAAGAAAAAAGATAATTAATTTCTTATACAAACCTGCTTCCGAGAATTAAATAGAAATATTTATGTTTTTGGGATACCCTAATTATTTCTACGTTACCAGTTTGGATATAGCTCCAATATGAATACAAAATCCTACATGGAAATGCACTAATGTGTTACTAACGGCTAAATTTTCAGTCTTCAAATGTTTTTTTATGAGGATGAATAAATAAAAATTTTGACAGCTTTATCAACCAAATCCTGCATTTTTTAATTTTTTTATTATTCTTCGGGAATAAAATCCGTTGATTGCAAATTCAGCCCCAAATGGGAAAATCAAAATCAAGATATTGCTGCATCGTTAGAATTTTCTCATCAGTCATTTTCGCTTAAGTCGTGGTCATGCCATTAGTTACGTTATGAATATCCTGTAAAATTTAACTACTACAAACTATTTTACCTTACTTACCAAACTGTTTTAGCTCTACCATGACCATAGTAACCCGTTTCCAATCTGATAAAAAGCAAACATCCCCTAATAATTCGCAGAAATCCGCGAAATAATGAACACATTTGTCCTACGTTCCATACCATGAAGCAATTATAAAGAGTCCATGTTCCATACGAATGACAAAAAAGTATTCGTTATTTCTCTAACAGTTTTCTCTAAAAGCTCTCTCCTCGAGATGCGACGCGACATCGCGACACGACTATTCTATATATATAATTATTTAATTACCTATTTGAATTAAATATTTTGTACCAGGATTTGAAGTCCAGATGTCTCAGTTGGCGGAGCGTCTGGAGTATTTTTTTTTTGGAGGTTCAGGTCCTGCTCATGACTGTATTTTTCTTTCCATAAAACGTTATAACTTAATTTGTCTGGCGATATTTGAATATTATCTTGCCTACGCACATATCCAGCCGATCTGGTAATATTTATCTTGCGACAGGTCATTCTCTTAATTGTGAAGGAGCTACATTATGACTGATGCTTACCTCAGATAACTATCAGTTAAGATAGAGCAGCTCAAAACTGCTATGGCTCTTTCCATAAAAGGCCATCCCAGACTAATCCCTACATTGTCACACTATCAGTTTGACCATGTAGGGATAAGTCTGGGTTAAATGAAATTATGTCAAATTCAAGTATTTTTATTTCAAAAAACCAATATTACAGGCACTTATGATAAGTCTAAACTAGGTGCACGATTCCAAGGCGTTGATCTTATAGAGAAGAGCCGGCAGGAAACTCCATAGGCACTCTTTTTAAAATAAATTGGTATAACAATAAATAAGGTGATGTAATAATGCAGTATGCATGTAATGTGAATAATGCAGGTTAATGAGCAAAATAAGAAAGGAAAGCGCTTGAAACAATAACTTATATAGCCTTTTAAAATGATTGCCAAGGCAGTTCAGAAGAAGCTGACCAGTCCCGAAAGACCCGTTCACGAGCATGTCGCGCACATCAGCCTCGCTTAGATCAACCATTTTGTAGGGAACTCGACGACCCGATGTACAACGCCACCACCAGCAGGACATTTAAGCGACCAACTGTCTGGACTTTAAAGGAGACGTTGACCTTCGCGTAGTAATTGTATAAGCTTTTCTTCTTAGAGATAGCTAGGTAGCTTCTTAGGGCCCATCTAAGGACAAAAAGTAAAAGTGTGTATATATTTACAGAAATAAATAATATTAAACATCATTTATATTACTAATACTTTTTGTATGAAATCGTAGTGCAACTTTCCACTGAACTCGAGTCGCAGAATCGCGTCGATCGCATGAGTGTAAGCGAGCTTAAGTTTGAGCTTACACAAAGGGATTTTCACAACGCTTTTATCGCACAATATTTCCGGAAGAAATTAGAAATACTGAACTTACCTATTACAGAGAGGCACATAAACAACAGTGATATAAAGAACACTTATACCATGAGGTGTAACCACATAAATTCTTAGTTATCTATTCAATTTCGGTTACCGCGTTAGGTAAATGTTCCATCAGTAATTTTAACTGGTAACACTTAGTAAACAACGCTTGAAATTGTCTATTTACTTAACAGTGTGTAGGTAACATCACAATCCGTCGGTTAAACTTACTTTTACTTAAAATAACATTAAATGTATATTTTCAATATCATTATATCAATCATATACCTAATCTATTGAAGATTTTAATTTGTAGGTGTTATTATTTTTGCAAACGAATCTTAATCTCTCTGTGATTGTCACTCTAGGTATAAATGTGAAAATTTGTAAGGATAGATGGATGGATGTTTGTTACTCCTTCACGCAAAAACTACTAAACGGATTAGAATGAAACTTGGCACATAGATAGTTTATAACCTGGATTAATACATAGGATACTTTTTATCCCAGTTGGACACACTTCTGAAGTCCATGCAGACGAAGTCGCGGGTAGAAGCTAATCAGGTATAAATAGAATTTTCATACACAAAATCGCGAACTGCCTCGTTGATCTAGTGGTCCCAAGCGCGGCTGCTGAGCAGGAGGTCTTGGGTTCGATTCCCGGGTCGGGCAAAGTGTTATTGAGTTTTTCTGTTAGGAAATTCTCAGTAGCAGCCCGGAGTTTGGAATTGTGCCCGGTTGATGGCAATAGGCTCACCACCTATTACATGGGACTTAATAACAGCATTGGTGAAATGTGGGTGTACATTTGGGTACACCTCTGCCTACCCCTTCGGGGAATACAGGCGTGATGCTATGTTATGTTATGTTATGTTATGTTAAAACCGCGGATCAAACTATTGTAAATAATGCTGATTCCCCATAGCGTTACTAACAGCTTCTTACTTCTTATAAATGTTAGATAACTTTGTGTACGTTACATTAGGGCGAGTCAAAACTAATAAGTCTGCCTCGGGTGCACTGGTGTCTACGTTGAAACTCTTTAAAGACAGTTCAACGCTGACTGCTTACTTCAACAAAATTGCATGTAACTTTAAGACACATCCAGACATGTTAGTGCTGTGATCTTGTATCTCAATTTAATGTCTTTCCTACGCAATAAATACTGAAAAGAAAACAACAACTAAAAATAATAGCGAAGGAATATTTTTATTCTGTAACTATTCCGAAAAAAATTAAATCCTTTATGGCCCCTGACCAAAACTGTTTATTGGCCACTATGAAAACGAGATTAACTGAAATAAATTCGCGCACACAATCCACAATTGTGCCAGTATAAACTACGTGTGTGCGACGCGTGTGATTATTAGCGGCCGCTGCCAAACATGAATTCATTTGCCGACGGATTGACTCAGTGCATCTATAAATACCTATAAACGCCCTATTGTTAAGCTTTCATTACACTAGTTCGCTTTGATATAATCGCACAAGTTTGGCAAAAGTAATTAAACTCGATAATTACTAAACTCCGTCACCAAATCGGTTTTGTCACGCTCCGATTGGTGTAAAAATAATTTATATTACTCAGCGCTACGACGAAAATGCCTTCCACCATTTATTCTTCAGTACTAATGCTTATCAAAATTCCTCAATTTTCATCTTTAGTGACACCGTGAACTGAAACGTCGCTTTTATTAATCCAGTGGATACATAGCGTGTGTACTGATTAAAATTTCATGAAATGGAAGGTATCCGTGAAATGAAATGAAATCCTCGCCAATTTTGTTATAGCTACCTGCCTGTGGTGCAGAGACTATATTCGTAATATCTGCTTTCAGTTATATGGCTCTTTGCTGTTTATATAATACTGAAATAATAAATGTAAGGAGCTAGGGAAGAGTTTTATACAAAATAACATGAAATATTTTTTTGAGGTGTAGGTTCCAGAGTGTAGAAAGAAAGAAAGAAAGAAAGTAAATTTATATCCCATCAATATTATAAATATGATGTCTTGTGAGGATGGATGGATATAAGCTACTGTATCATGCAATATCTACCTATTAAACAGATTTTTATGATAATTTAAAGTTGTTGCTCACAATCCAGAATAGGACATACCTAGGCTAAAATATTTCAGTACGATTCCTAATATTCACGCAGACAGAGCCGCTTGCTAAAGCTAGTAATTTAAAAGTTATATATTTTTGAGGAAAAAGAATACAGTCGCGACCAGGATTCGAATCTGCGCCTCCCGGATAAATACTCCAGGCGCTCTGACCACTAAGCCATGTAACTTTAGAGTTCGCTAAGCAAGCGTTAATGCTTTTCAAAGATTTATCTTGACTTACTTTACTTTACTTTTATTTAATAATAAAATATATATTACAAGAATTGATATTATCTGGGGTAAATAGCAATACCACGATTCTACCTTCAAAGTAAATATAAAGGCATTTTTAGTCGCGGCAAAAATATTTTCCCGTTCCCCGTGCCTATTTATTACTCCAGATCTTTGATACGTGTCTCAAAAGATATATTAAGACGAAGTCCCGTCGGCATTAGCCTTTACAGTCTATTTGGCCCCTGATATCTTTGGCACTGGCACCGTTAACTGAGATGAAGACAGCCTACAGTCATCCCATACCTTCCGTGAAAGGAATGAAATATACCTGAAGAACTTGTAAAGGTACGCAAAGGCATTTTCAACCTTATTTTAATGGAATAAAGTCACTGACCCTCTATTCAAGACGAAAACGTATAAGTCTTTGAATGTGAGCGTGAATCTGTCTCCTAAAAGTTTAATATGGAATTCCTGCTTCGAACTCGATACCTCCAGATGATCGATCAAGTTCTATTCCCTCTACTATAAGAATACCTTGCCTGCAGGCTGGTACCTACATAATGTATATCCAACATGGTACCATTGTTTCCTAAACTTCACGTGTTGCGGCTTACCTTTTATGTAATGTATTATTTAATGTGAAATGCTCTAGGCAAGGTTTTCTGTAAATAAATTACAAATATTGCTACACTTTCTCGAGTTTCTGGAAGTTGGGTAGGCTCGTCATTTATTTTGTGTTGTACTAACAGAATACAGAAAGCGGGTACAATTGTTCTTTCGTTCAACAAGGCTGCGTAGCCTAAGTCTTAAGTTGACTGGAGGTACATACTTAAATAAGCTTTGCTTTCTGAATTTAATATCTAGTCAATTATTATCAAATATTTTATGGTGTTTTGTTTTTTTTTTTTTGCAATATGATTTATGTAGGTGTTTACTGATTAGGTTTCTTTTTCACGACAAAACCATTTGCTTAATTGATAATAAATAATCCGGAACAAAAACAGCAAATCATTTATAGCTACGATACCATTTGGCCCTGGACTTCTAACTTACAGAATGTATGTATAACCAACCAACTATGCGTATGACACCTCTTTTTCTTTATGGCCACCTTGATCCTCTAACTAAGCAAAAATGCAGAAAGATTGTCACACAATGGCCCTTAAACCTAGACTACGGTGATACGGAAAATATCTTAAATATCCCTCAGTAGAATTAATATTGGACCCATGCTCACGCAGACTAAATTCATGCCCATTTAGACTCCCACACTCATTCTTACTCTCAGATACATTCACATTCACTCACATACATTCACATTCAGCCATACACGTTCACTCCTACTCATTCGCACCTTTCACACCTACTTAAACTGATACACACTACCAGATAACGACATCAGTCAATCTACTTACACTCACACTCTCGTAATATTATTTTTTATATCTTTTAAGTTTTCAAACTGTTCTAGTTTTGTTTTATTTGTACCATCACGGCATTCATAGCCTGAATGTATTAATGCTGTAAGTCACATTATTTTGATGTGTAAGCTTTCCATTTACAATGTCAACGGAAGGGCCCTGAATTGCAAGATACAGGTGTTTTTACCTAGTTTGCAAGTCAGGCGTTCATATAGTTTTAAGCCTACTTTATCTAGCCAGCGCGAAGCATCGCGAGTCATGGCATCGTGCTTGCTCTCTCTTTACTCAATCTCATTTACTTTCAAGTATTTAACTGTTCATTATTATAATTACCAACAGATCTAACCATATCTACAGTCCACAGTACCAAATTGTAGTCTGATTACTCGAACCTAATCAAGTAATCGCATGAATTATTAACAACGCATTAGCAGTACCAGTGAAATTGTTAGTTTATATATTCTACTCGTGCTACAAGCGTCAGTGTTGGTACATTTATGGAATTGTACATAAATTTCCCTTTTATACCTACATAGAAACATAATTCATATACTCAGTTGTAGTAAATATCAACTTTGGTTATTGCTTGCCTTGTAATTGTGAAACTTCAGTTCATTATTCCCAATGTACATGTTGCCTAATTATTATACTTAATGTTAAGTAATACAAACACTTATAATGAGTTATTTACTATCCATAGAAACGTCTTTTACGTGTTCTTTGCGATAAACAAATGTTGAACTCTCGTATCTTTTCAACAAAATAATTACATAATTTTCCAAAGAGAAGTCGAATGATACGTCCTCTACATTTAACGTGTACCAAGTTCTCGTGAGTGTCGTGTTTATAAACGTAAACCCGGTAAAGTGAACATATTTGCAAGTTATCTCTACAGATGGCGTTAGTATAAGTCTGCGAGATATTGTTTTTTGTATCGTACAAGACATATTTTCTATATTTTACGATGAATTCCTATTTTAAATTAAATTACTTAAAATTCTAAAGTAGTTTTAATTCTACTAACATTTGATACCTAATAGATACTTTGAAATTCTTTGATATAGTTACTGTGCAAAAGAATAAGACTTTGAGCTTAGAAGGAAAGGACGAATAATCTAATCCTGAAAAAAAATGTGTCAGATTAATTCAATGTCAAGGCCAAAAGGTTTGGAGTGAAGGAGATTTTCAACTATTATTCAGATCTTAATTACGTTACCTAAAAAAGGTGTTTAACCAGCCCTCTAAGTTCCTTCTAGTTCCATTTCGCTGACTAGGTAAAATATAAAGTCCGTAGTTTCTTGCTGCGCACATTTACATACTAAAGTACTCTGTGTTTTATCGACTTTTAACTCGCTAGATTTATGCCAAGTGTAGCTCCCAGGAATGTTTCACCACTAATTTAGTTTTGATTAACCAGCTGGGATCTCTACTATGATTAATGTTAAGAATATAAGAGAAATATAGCTAATGTTAGGTAATGCATGGTCCATTCATCATGGTTTATTTCAATGTCAAAGTGTAAATTACACTAACGAATGACTACCGTGAGTGTGAAATAAGAATATCTAATTCAATGCCAACACAGCGACAATTATAGAAAAACATATACCATACCCATAAACAATCGATTCCGATCGCGACCTATCGAGTTCGCTGGTAATAAGAGAATACCAGTTTTTAAAATATTTATTAACGCCACTATTAACACATACCTACCTAACTGAGATATAATATGTGTGTATAAAATTGGAAAGAAACTTATACTCTCGCGACCTTGCCGTTCACTACATGTTCACTAGATAGGTATTCGACGGATCTCGTGTTGTTCGATTCGACTCCGGTTACAGCCAAATGCCAATATCACTCATACAATATTGTTCCAGGAATCATTTCAAATACGGATTGCCTTGAACTGTCTCATTCTCAGAAGTACCATCAAAGGGATTGTTACAATTATGGAGTTTAAATATTTAATAAAAATAGAAGGAATACAAATATTTATTGTTAACAATAAAACAAATAATATTTTGCAATTGTCCGTGGAATAATTAAAATATCTAGTGGTCTATTCTTCGCACAGAGAATCAGCATTGCCATTCAACGTGGCAATGCTGCCAGCCTTTTGGGAACGTTACCAGTTGATAATGATGCGGATGAATTTTTTGACGCTCTATCGTATATATATTTTTTGTTTAAATAATGTATGTCAAATTCAATAAACATTTGTAAATTAATATTTGAATAATGGAGAAGGGCCAATATTACTCCGATGGCACCTTTCTCTTCTTGCTCCTATGATTTTATATAGAAATGTTTTATGCTAATATTTATATGACTAAGTGCTATGTCTATAAGTTCCAGACCATTCATAATTACTTCACTATAAAAGATCGTGATTATGAATATTCATACAATTTATACTTACATAATATATACCTACATAATATTTAACTAAACAAATTTTTAATTTGTGTGTGTAAGAAAACCTTCTAGTTGAATAAAATGACTGTATGCAGTCGTAAAAGGGTATCCAAAATGGGATAAATAATTTTCATGATGTTTTAATAGGTATAGACGATTTTTTGCGCGACTTGTTTTCGAATCCTAAGTAGTTTAGATTTACTTAATATATCATCTATCTATATACCTATATACATAATTACATAAATATTATAGGAATTTCGAACTACCTACTTGACCCATAAATTCTGAGGTACACCTGATTTCGAGATATATGTAAAAAATACAACAAAAGACAATACAATCCAAATATATACAAACAACTGACAGCCTCGTTGGTCTAGTGGTCGCAAGCGAGGCTGCTGAGCGTAGAGTCCTGGGTTCGATTCCCAGGTCGGGCAAAGGGATATTGGGTTTTTCAGTAAAAAAAATCTCAATAGTAGCCCGGAGTTCGAAAGTTGGCAATGTGACACCCCCGTGCTTCGGAGAACACGTAAACCCTCCGGTCCTGCGCCTGATCTGTTTCCGGTCATGTCGGATTGCCGTCTCATCTTTGAAGGAAGATGAAGTACACCTGTGTTGTCGCATACACTTGTGCACTATAATATCTCCTGCGTACTTGGCTAATGCCCGTGGAAATAGGCCACCGTGACCGAAATACGGTTAGGAGAAGTATACCACGCAATATTTTCACATCGGTACATACGTAATGGTTCCTTTGCATCGTATGTTCGTTTTGCTGGTTCTTTTTTTTAATAAATCTTTTTATTTTCTTTTAGTCTCATGTGTTACATTTCTAAATGAAATCGTTTCAAAAGAACTGTGCATGATTCCTTAGAACCTTTCTTCGCCATCTCTCAAGTTACATGTACCATGATTACGTCTCACCATTAAACAATTGCTTTGATTCTAGTTATTTTCAACTTTTATATAATTTTCTTGGCTTAACTGCAGCTGGGTATATCCCAATCCAAACAAATGGAGCTCTATGTTAGAAAAAATCACTAACATAACATAACACCGGTATTGATCGAATGGGTAGGCCGAGGTGTACATAATCGTACACCCACATTTCACCGATGCTGTTATTAAGTCCCATTTAATAGGAGGTGAGCCCATCTACCGGGCACAATTTCAAATTCCGGGCTGCTACTGAGAATGTTCTAACAAAAAAAAACTCAATATCACTTTGCCCAACTCGGTAATCGAACCCAAGACCTCATGCTCAGTCGCGCTTGGGACTACTAGACCAAAGAGGCAGTAAAAAAACACAAATATCGTTCTATTTAATCAATAACTTATATCATGGTTATAATGACCATATATGGTCAATATTTATATATATAAATACAAGTATTACGTTTATATAGTCCATTAATTAAACTAAAACAGTACAGTGTCGAAACTTCAAAATAAAGGCCCTAAGTATGGGCATTTTTGGTATATTATTAAAATTATGAAAGATTTTTATTTATATTTCTTTTACCTGTGTGATAATCTATGTTGGAAGCTGTGTTAACAATACTTAACCACACGGTCCTTTACTTCCACTAACCTTTAATGTGGTTCCAGGTTTGCAGCTACATCTACTGCAAAATTAGCTTTGCATCTCCATAGTAAAAAAGTATGAAAAAAGTTATTTATAATTTTACACTGAATCACAGACATTTATTTGCATATATATGCAAAGTAGTACCGTTTTATATACACACCTTGATATTAAAAACTTCTTTCATAATATTAATTAATGGATGTATTTCATAGGTCATCATTCTCTACGATATGGAATGTAACAGCTATTCCTAACATTATGATGAAGTTTTATCCAATTCAATGTCTTTTATGTTAAGAGATACATCATTAGGGTTCCGTACCTCAAGGAAAAAATTGAACCCTTCTAGGATCAATTTGTTGTCCGTCTGTTTGTCCGATTGTCTATCAAGACCCTTTATCTCAGGAATGCATGGAGGCATCAAGTTGAAATTAAAACCATATACTCGGGTCTACAGCTCCTTGAAGCTGTGAAAAAGTGGTTTTATTTTTTCACAGCTTCAAGGAGCTGTAGACCCGAGTATATGGTTTTAATTTCAACTTGATGCAAAGGTAACTCAAAAATGTATGGGGTACTTTCCGTTGTCCTAGACCTATGAAATTTTAAAAGTAATATCGTCTCAAAGTCAAAGGTTTTTATTTCAAATAGGCAAAATTACATGCACTTATGAAACGTCAATTAATTTTAGTTGCACGGTTCCAAAAAGTTGGTCTTATGTTGAAGAACCGGCAATAAACTCCATAGACACTCTTTTAGAATAAAATAATACAATAAAGATGCAAGATCTTTGCATAGTTACAAAGTTTGTAGGTGCAAGAACAATGGAGGTTAATGTGTGAGATGTACTATTATCTAATAAATAATGCTACGAATACAAATAATTAGTTAAGTCACATGAGTCATTAATCTCTACATTGAGCTCACATTTACAGCATGTTTTATGGACTACGAATTTAAATACATATTTGAAATACAGTATCAGTAGGTATTTAAAAGAATTTTTTTATAAATGTCAAACTGAATAAAATGTCAACACAGGTCAATTTATAACATTGTCAGTGACACAATTCAGTCATTTCCGTTTTAATTTTATGACACTCCACAATCACCTGTTGCCAGAACAAAATAGACAACAGAAAATAGTTAACGCCACACCTCCCTATCCTCAATGTAATCTTTAATTTTATAATAGACTTTTTAACAAGAACCGACATAATATAACTTTTAAACTTTTTACCAGGAAAATCCGTGATAGTTTGTGGCAGCTTGTTATAGAAGCGTATACAATTACCTAAATATGATTTGCTTGTTTTTGTTAGTCTATATTTTGGCACTACTATTTTATGTTTATTCCTAGTATTTATGTTGTGAAAGTCACTGTTGATACTGAAAGATTTAAAATTTTTTCAGACGTACATAATTTTCTCGATAATGTATAGTGAGGGCAGTGTAAGTATATTCATTTCATTAAAAAAGTCTCTTAAGGATTCTATGTCCCATCTAATCTATGACCCATGTCATAGATTACCCGAACTGCCCTTTTCTGTAGAATGAAGATAGATTCTACCTCAGCTGCCGATCCCCACAACAGAATGCCATAAGACATAATGCTATGAAAATATGCAAAGTCAACTAGTCTAGCTGTTGCTATGTCTGTGAGCTGTCAATTTTTTTTAACTGCAAATTCAGCTGAGCTTAATCTACTAGAAGGAGCTGAGATATGAGGACTCCACTGCAGCTTCGAATCAATAGTAATACCTAAAAAAACGGCTTCTGAAATTGGTTGGAGTTTGTTACCATCAAGAATTAAATTTGATTATACTTGGGTAACATTAGGTAAAGAAAATTTTAAACATTTTGTTTTTCTTGTATTAAGTAGTAGATTATTAGCGGCAAACCATTTAGATAAGGACTTTAAGCTTTCGTTCACCCTTAATTTTAAAAATAAGAGTGGTATCGTCTGCGAACAATATGATATCAGATAATTCAGACATCATATAAGGAAGATCATTAATGTATGCCAAAAATAAAAAGGGCCTAGAATAGAACCCTGAGATACACCCATTTTAACGAAGGACCCAGATGACGTCACATCAATAACGCCTACTTTATGCTGTCTTCTAGAGAGATAGGACAATACAAGCTCACTAGATTGACCTCCATATTCCATAATGATTTAATTTACGGATGAGCGTATTGTGATTAACGCAGTCAAAAGCCTTTGAAAGATCACAGAAGATGCCAATAGCATCATGAGAATCTTCCCAAGCCTCCAGAATATGAGATATTAAATCCGCACCTGCGTCTGTTGTTGACCTACCTTTCGTGAACCCGAACTGCCGATTATGAAAAATCATATTAAAATGTGACATAAGTTGATCAAGCATTACCTTTTCAAAAATTTTACTTAAAGAAGGAAGAACGGAAACTGGCCTGTAATTTGATAGATATTTTTTTCCAATTTTCCGATTTGAAAATTGGAATAACTTTACTATGTTTCATTAAATCTGGGAACGTGCCGCAATCAATGCAACTGTTAAAAAGTCCTGCAAGAATCGGAGCGATATCGTCAATAATTGAGTGAATTACTTTAACAGATACCCCCCGATAAGTCCTCCGTTGTTTTAATATTCAAACTATTAAATGACTTTTTTATTGTATTTCCAGTTAAAGGACAAAATTAAAAATTAGGGATATCCTTATTATAGACTTGTTTTAAAATTGATTCCGCTAGTAGTGGCGACGAGTCAAGGGACTTGGTAACCTCAATAGGAATATTAGTGAAATATTTCTCAAAGCTGTTAGCGACTTCTGTCTTATCAGAGGTTATTTTGTTACCGATGTTTAAAGACAATTCGGTATCCCGTTGTTTAACTCTGCCAGTTTCTGTGTTTATGATCTTCCATACTGTTTTAATTTTATTATCCGATTTTTCTATTTGTCTACTGATAAGTTTAGATTTGGCTATCATACATATCCTTTTAAATAATTTTGAGTAATTTCTAACGTATTTATGAAATGCTTGATCAGTAGTGAACGATTTCTCATAATATAAATTGTAAAGCACTTCTCTGCTTTTTAGAAAACCTTTGGTAGTCCACTCATTAAAATTACGTTTATTACTAGGTATAACACTTTTAACAGGACACGAGTTGTTTAAAGATTAACATATTAAGTTATATAGTATGATATAATTATCCTCAGGATCCTCTAAATTAAAACGAGTAGTACTTAGTTTCGTTTTGATTAGCTCTTGGAATGAACGCAATTTATTTTTGGTTAGAGGTCTGACTCGAATTTTTTTATTTTGAATTCACCCCTTTTCCAATTTAAATGAGTCAAGTTGACCCATATGGTCCGATCTAACGCCGCTAACCAAAGAAAATTCCTGTACTTCACTATTAGAACAACAATTATCTATGCAAGTACTAGAAGTAGCAGTGACTCTGGTGGGCTCATTAAATATATGTTTCAAATTATATGAGTTAAATAATGCTAAGAGCTTACATTTATCGGGCGATTCAATAAGTATGTCAATGTTGAAATCCCCGCAAATAAAGATGAATTTATTATATTTAGATATTTTATTCAAAATGTCTTCCATAGTTACCAAAAACAATGAAAAATTAGATGCCGGAGGCCTATAAACACACACAATAATGTGACTTCCTAATTCCGCGCATGCTATTTCACATAGACGATCAACAGACAAAGAGCTGACATCTTTCCTTTCTTTAAATTTTAAAGTCTTATACTACAAATACAGGGAAAAATCTGAAAACTATACATTTGTAATTAAATCATAATAAATACATATAGTCTTTATTTAAAGTACGTCATCAATCATCAAGGTAAGGTAACGGTATGTCCGGTCATAATTGTGTGGGTGACCAGACACTATTCCCGAACTATTTATAATATGTCCATAAATTTGTACCGAACCCTTGGTGGACTCGCATTTGTTTGGTTTTTTTCTTTTTTATTATTAAATAGATTCAGGCGTTACTTTGCGGAAGTCCATTACAATGGATGCAAATATATACAATATCTAGCTACTTCCACAAAATTGAGGGTAGTCATGCATTACACAAAAATAGCCAAAATTTTCTTTTGACTCCTTTCAAGTTGAAAGGGCAATCCTGCAAATTTACGAAAACAATAATAAAAAATGGATGCAAATATATACAATATCTAGCTACTTCCACAAAATTGAGGGTAGTCATGCATTACCTGTGCACCGCCCGCCCGCCCGCAAATATATGCACATACGCAAGCGGTGAAAATTCCGACTACCACCAACCACTCTACACGTGTTTCGCCCCTCCACGGGGCATCATCAGGAGCTGTTAGACCAGTGCAGTGTCCGCCGTCTCGGTGGCGGACACTGCACGGTTGGTGTAGTTGGTGGTAGTGGTGTAACAAAACCCTTCAGTGATATCACTTGCAATATTGCAACCCATCCATTCTGCAAGTAATTTCATTGCACCTTAGCATCACTCTTTAGGCAAGGTAAATAAATACATTTTGGAATCACTTTATTATTATAACATTCCTTATCGTATTAAAACAGCTATCTAATATGTACCCACAATTTACATTGCCCGCTTTCCAACTAAATTTGTAAAAAGTTAAATGATCATTCCACGAAAATTATGTGAATTCATGGCATAGAGATATTAGAAGTACGGACTCATAACAAAACATAACATGGGACACGTCTGTAGCCTTGAAAGGTTAGGTAGAAATGTACTACTTATAATTGCACAATCACATGATTATAATTAATGCTATTCACATAGTGCACTATTTCAAACTCCGGATTGCTACCAAAATGATACTAGATTTTTATATTATATCAGAATAATCTAACATCTCTGCCCGGCCCGGGAATTTGCCTCTTGAGAAATACAGTTTCTCTCCTCTCTCTAAGTAGTTCTACAAAAGAGAAATCAATTTCTAAGCGTTCAAATTTCATAAAACTACAAGCTAGTGGCCTGCATCGATAAAGTTTGACTTAAAATTTCTATATTTTCCACTTCCAGTTTGTTTTTCGTTTTATTTCCGTACTAGATTGATGTTATTTTCATTCAACTCTACTATAATTTTAAAGTTTTCTTCGTGCTACATATTTCCATTCGGTGTAAATAACGTAACTACATATTATAGTAATACCAAAACGATCATTAAAAATACGAAATCGTTAATCTCTACTTGAAATTACAAGTATGAAGTTATACGTCTTGTTTTTTATTAAAAACCGCACCACACCTACACATAATTATATCAAAAGCTTAAATTACATTACAATCAATCGCAGGTTGCTCAATAATTTCAATCAAGGCAATTGAAAAAACAAACAAAAATCATATATAATTCACCAGGCCAAAAATAATTGATACCATACGTAAAGTTACTACTATTCAATTAAAACTGACCGGTAATAATTATGCATAACCAATTACAATAAACGCCGGAATGATGCAATTTTAGATTTTTAAAATAGCTCGATTTATTGCTTTGAATGCTCACATTACCTTCCCTGAGGCAATCATTCTGTAACGACAGTGATGAGCCGTGTCGTTTAATTAATACTATATTATTATACAATTGTGGTTTCTATTAATGTATTACATAAAGAACTGTTCTTTTGGCACACATCACCACGAACAATACGTTTGGAATCACTGCATTGGTTTTTTTTGTGAGGGATCTTTTGTTATAATCCATTGTCATGTATGTGTAATATTTCATCTTTTATCCCTTCCATGTTTTTATACATTTCATCTTTCATTCTGGACTGACGCCAGAATCTGTTTTCTGACAGGGACTTGATTTGAAATAATGAGTTAGATTCTTCCTTATTGTATACTATACATGTTTTCATAAATAATTATCAAAAAGAATCTGCTTGAAATATTCAGAACTGAAAGGAATTTAGACTTCTAAAATAAAGATCTTATCTGAGCAGAGCCTTGTGTAATTACCTACAATATGCATTGTAAGACGTAATTTAAGTTTAATATGTTTATAGTATCTCTAAAAAATGAAATTCGTTTATTCTTAGCATACATCTTAAAACTAGAAAACAAAATACCTAAAGCACAATCTTGGCGTCTACTCGTCTCGATACCAAATCCATTTTTCTCAGGGATTATTCGGCATAGAGTAATACTTTTCCCAAAGTTATATATTAAGTTCTAGCCAAATACATACAGTAATATAGCATATATATATCAACAAAATGTGGCTCGCGTCGGTCATATCAAAAATTGGCTGTCCTGTTTTATATTTTTCTCAAGAACTATAAAAGCGCAATTTTCCTACGTAAAATGTAAATGCGCTCACACCTGTTTTGCTAATCTCTTAGGCAAGTGTTAGGTCAAATAATTCAAAACAAATGTATACATATATTTTTAAACTAGTGCAGGTTAAGTTAATGTAAAAAGACGGAAAATAAGATTCACCCGTAAAAACTTGGCGTAGATTGAGCAATCGCTATCTCCAATACAAAGCTTCTAAGCACGTATTTGATTAATTTAATGAAGCAACAAACAATTTAGTCTAAACGCTCTACATCGGAACTCGCACTTGACCGATTTAATTCTAACTTAAAAGCCACCCACCCAAACCATATCTATTTATACGAGGCTTAATAGGTGCAAGGTCTAAAGATTTATTATATGACAGATATTTATTACCTGTCTATTGTATATTAGAATCAATTTAATTCAATTATCCAAATATATTCATAAATTATCATAAATAGTTGTGCCAACTTTCCTAAAAAGAATTAACAAGATATTATGACATTCATTAGATATTAAATTTCTATTATAGCTTCTAATATATTTACAATTATAATTTTGTTTATTTGTACATGTGACATCCATACACGAATAAAACCTAAATGCAATGACTACTCAATTATTTACAAGAAAAATATTATAGAAATAAAATTTCGACAGTAACGTCACTGCAAAAAGTGCAATTCTATATTTATATTATAGAACCAAGCAAGAACGATAAAATTCAAACTAATTCTACCTACTGGTTTATACCATTCAAAACTTTTTGTCATCTATATAGATGCATCAGTAAGACGAAGTAATAAATAATAATATGAAAATAATCCTTTATTAGTTACATAATGGCTTTTTATAAAATTAATCAATACCTAGATAGTATGTAATATTTTTGGCCATACCAGCAGATTGATTACCCGTCAGGGCAAAGCTACAGAATCTCATGTTAAAAATAGGTTTACCTGGATACTGAACGAGGTCTGATGCGAAATCTATTTAGCAATGAATTTTCAATAACTCAAGTGAATGATGAATAGGTATTGTATGTAACTCATGACAATAAAAGGTTTACTACCTTTTTTTTGCATTGTCTACATTTCCTATTAATTATTAATAATTCAGATACGAATATTAGATACAGGTGGAACAATATAGCATTGACCTTTAACGTGTCATGAGTTTTGGCTGTGACTAAATCATTAATGGACGAACTTCGGCTGATCTTACTAAAATGTCAGGAACTCTGAGTAATGTGCTAATGTTGCGCAGTGACATGTTAGATGACGTTGACTAAATAACGTATCATAAGTATGTTTTGACTTTCTTAATGACCGTGAACGCGATATGGCAATGAACGAAACTGATTTGTCTTATAATGCTGTCGTTAAAGATAATAATAATGTTGCTGACTTATTAATAACTGATTTAAAACGTGAGTGAGTAATTTATTGTAATTATAAAAGCCATTGTAATTTCATTCCATACGCCATTAATTGTAAACGACTAACATTGAATAGTTCAACTATCGCGAGTTAAAATCTTTGTTTATATGTATCATAATACGTAAAATATTAATTGACATAGGTACCTTTAGTATTAGTACACAGAAAATAATTTGCTTAGGATTTGGCGATTGTAAATCGATAACAGCTAGTCAAATTACTTTAGAAAAAACTGACAAAATAGATCTTATAGCCGCGCTATCTAACGACGAAATTAATCGAAAAGAGTCAACTCAAGGCCGCAAGCCAGTTTGTTTATAAGGACCAAAAAACCACACCGCTTATTATACTTATATATATTTTTATAAATGTTCCAGTGCACATTACTGGAATAAGCAAATTATCATCACACATAATTCTCATACACGTATTCAATAGAATGTCAGTTCCCGCGGTAAATGCTTGGCACTTGGTTGCACCGCGTCACGGCGGTGGTTCGTGCTGGGCCTGACAGGTGGCGCAACCTATCCTATCATGGCGCCACACACCTTCGGAATTTATTATTAACGTGTGGGCTTCCTCACGATGCATGAACAAAGTGATATATTCAAATTTAAATGTTCCCATGTCCCAGAAATGATAGGAAGCTACCAGGATTCTTTGATTCTTAATCCTCAAATCAATGGTTTCTAGTTATTAGTTAAATCGATACCTATATCCACTTGCGAAACTATAATTAGAAGCTTAATAAGTGATACCTATGTATATAACAATCAGGAAGGCGTAAGTCATATAAAAACTGGCAGTGCGCAGACAGGAAGCCCATTGAATGGCTGGTATTCGTAACAGCGGAATGGACGGGGACCGAAAACTTAATTTTGTATATCACTGTTGCTACTTGACTAGCTGACTTAAGATTTAAAATAGGAAAAGATATTTGATTGCGGTTTAAATTAAAATATATCTATAAATTTGCCCCAAATATACTTTAGACCTTTTTACCTCAACTCTGTAACACATCAATATCTAAACACATGAAAAATAAGTTTGGTGCCATCTAGCAGACGTAAAAAAGTACGTCTGCCCAGCAAAAGCTTAGCATGCTTTCGGGCAGACGCCACTGTATTAATACCTGAAAATGGACACGATAATTGAGACCAATACTTTAGTTCAAATCCAAAAAACTAACACCTACATTTCACTAAATTATTTATATAATTGTACTCTAATACTTGCCATTTATAAAGACACAAGCAAAAATATTGTGGAGTGATTATTGTCCCTTAATTAACAAATCAATGAGAAATCTCTGTTTAATAAAAGAACATTTGCAGCTGTTTATGCAATTAATAACAAATAATAGAGTGTTGGAAGCAAGAACACACTTGCTTTTGACCTAATCTCTAGATCGGTCTCTTGACATCCATTGACAGCTAAAAGGAAATATAAATCACTGACCAATCATATCACACGATTCAATATCGTAACGTTCCTCGAAATCATATTTTCGAGACGCGACCCTTGTGAACTGTCAGCGTTGTCACTAGAATGCTCTCAGTACGTACATGGAAACAGTTTCTTCACAAGCTCTTAGCTCGAGTGGTTTTATACATTAAAATGTCATATTATCATTCTCATTGTCATATTTATACATTACTAGCTGGTGCCCGCGACTTCGTCTGCGCGACTAAAGGTAGCCTATGTCCTTCCCCAAGATACAATCTATCTCCTTGCCAAATTTCATAACGATCCGTTCAGCCGTTTAGCCGTGAAAAGGTTACAAACAAACAGAGTTACTTTCATATTTATTGTATAGTATGGATATCAGGCTCTAGTTTTTAAATAGGCTAGTATTTTTTATAACTAGTGTATTAATTGGTACAACTGTGACAGTTTCCTCTATTATAACTTTAAAACGAAACATTTTATGATGTAATTATCTAGCCAGATCAATTGAGTATATTAATTGATATTTTTTACTATCGTTTTTATATTTACGTATTCTTATCTGGCTAATAAAAATATTCTACTCTTTTCTTTTTTCTTAGTGATCAAACTGCAATTCTACATCGAACTATATATATAAAACCCAATTTTTTACCGCTTAACATTTTTTGTGCCGGTTGCTACTGATAAATGTTAGCAACTTAAAAACATAGTTATATGTAATAATAGTTACCTACCTTGATATCTTGTTCAATTACTCGACGCCAATCATAATATAATACACTCCTTTTACCATATTCATATCGCACTTGTTTTAAAATGTTTTATTTAGGACAAAATAAAAAAGTATATATCAAAAATTCATATTATGATGTATACGAAAGGTAGGCATTCAGTGAAATTACGAGTCAGTTCATATATCAACTGTTTCCTAATCAATCCGGGCGTACCAACGGTATCAGATTATTCGGTTGCGTACGAGGCCGAGGCAGGCACGACTGTGCTAGACTCAGCACTCTATCACCTCATAGACAATACGATTGATACAAACCCTTAAGCACAGGTTGCAACACCAATTCTTTAGCAGTTTTTGCGCTAAACACAACTTATTAGCTAACTTGATTAACCTCGTCAGGAGGCAAGTAAATGTGTCAACGATAATGCACTTTGACTTATTCATTACACAGTTCACGCTCGTTTGTAATTCCACGGTAAAATACTCAATGCATACATATTTTGTTGTCTGTATTTAGGCTGAACATTTTCGACCGTTACTGATACGTGATTCCAGCACAGCTGAGATTTTATGATAGGAATATAGGTTGTGTTCGTATAGGTCAACTGGGAAGGAACATTCCATGCCTCAAATCCAGGTATTCATATTATGGAAAACACGTTGTTCTTATTATCATGTAAAGCCACGACTACATACTTGTATCTGATTGAAACTGGTTATTCTTTACCGATTCGCTGCATTTTTATGATTTCATTAAGCGTTAATGATACTCTCCAATCTCAATCAGGTTGGTAACAGACACCTTTCAGATCAAGGTTTATTATACACTCGAAATTTATATTTTAATTCACTTGACATTGCTCACACAAACAGATTAATCTAATCTTGACACGCAAAATAAAATGTCTTCATTACTTTTATTTATTAATGCAGTATTACGTGTGCAAATTAATGTTAAATGAAAATTCTATTGGTAAGTCTGTTTCATAGTAATTAACAAATTCCATGCAAAAAATACGGTGTTTGACGCCCTGGTAATCATCACTTTTCCGTTCCCTCTATTGCCTTGCCACGCAAGGAAATAAGGCAATGCTCACCTAAAATTTCAATGAACCGTGACCATTACTTTGCATAGCAATAATTTAATCTTGCACAAATATTCTTATGTATTCTTAGGCGCATGGCAAAAATAAATTTTCCAAATAGTATATCACAGAGGAGGAGAGAGACCTCTGTTTTTCTCTTTCGTGATCGTGCAAAGAGTGAAACGGGTGGCGCGACGGACGCAAGGTCCCCGAGCGAAGTGACTAGAGGCGCAGGCGCAAGCACGCCGCAAGTCTCGTAAGTAAAAGTAACTTTTAACAATACCTTGGCGGCGCTTGCGCGCTGCGTACGTCAGTTTCGCCAACTCCAGCCGCGCGCTACCACATATCGCTCTTTTGCATTTTCGGACATCGAAACCACGCCAGTGGCAGTTTGTGGACAGCAAAAAAAGTTTTCCGCTACGTGTTGCGTTCAAAAATTTTTCGGTGTTACCCATTGGATAATTTGATGTGATTTGCTAAAACTTTCGTGAATATTTTATGACGTTGATAAAGTTCAATAACGTTAATGAGAATTTGAATATTTTGTAGTTGTTGTACTTGCCGGCAATATTGGATGTTACGCTCACTTGAACGTAAGTAATTCTCTACATTTGTTTGGTATTTCATTTTAACCTTCTGCCTAAGTTGTATTTACAGTTCCGTATATTTAGTTTGAGTGTTTCTCTTTGGTTCTTCTCCTTGAACCTTCGTTGACCAAATGTTTACTATATGTTTTATATAATCTTCTCCATTTCCATACTCTAGGCAGTTAGTATCTAGTTACTGCTCGCCATTTTCCAAACATTATCCTTTGCATGACTATTCATATGTGTCCACACGTCTATATAATTCTGTAGTGAGTTGTACGATACTCTTATATATTATTAATGAGATGATGAAAGTGGTCGTGCGTTTCCCGTCAGTGGCTGCTATGTGGTCACCCGGCCAGTCGGTGAGCGAGTGATTAAATCAACTCGCAATCGGATCATAGAACTGGTTTCGAACTTCTTGTAGACACGTGTCGCTTACTTACTATCGAGACATATATATCTGGATAACAAACACTTCATAAATAGACAAATTTATTATTGTTAATAAGCTAACCATATCGAACCTACTGTATAAGCCTACCCGGTTCTAAATCAGGTTCTCCGAATACTTCTTAGAATCTGATTATATTAACAGGTTCTATATAAATAAGCATTACGATCTCAATCGATATTTGTTACCTTATAGTGTTTGCTTTACCAATGACAACAGCTACCGACTAAGCTCTTCGCAAAAACGTTTTTCGCATACATCAGGTAAACATAAGTTGCAAATTTATCACTGTATGTTGTACCGACATGCAAGGGTTACGTATCAATCAAGGATGCATTTGTGTCAATGGATTTATTCACATTCTTTCTGTGAACGTACGCAAACATTCTTATGCAATGTGTAAGGAATGATCTTCATTTATTTTTGTATTATAAAGCTTAACCAAGTAACTAAGTTTTAGCTGCGTAATTAATTTATTAAGGGTGACAGCGAAATGAATATATAATTATGTACGAGTTCAATTAAAAGCTTTATTTATCTAGGCTACCTTAGTACCTACCTACCAAGACCCAGCACAAATACTTGTAGACTCACAGTCGTATACCTAAGACCACAGGTTTATGTGCAAGTAAGATTTGAGATTGGTTACAGTCCTCATTTCCTAGTGGACGGGAATGTAAACGATGTAAACACACATCGTAGCGTTTAAATTGGGCTTGTAACAGTATTCTTGTTAATCAAACTGGTTATCTGGTATTTAATCTACCAATGTTAACTGGACTGGATAGCCCTAAGCCACGGAATATGAAAGGAGGGCTGGGAAAATTTTCCCTGCAGGGAGACCAACCGGGATAAAATAATAATAAAGATAAACAAATTGTGGAAAGAAAAATTCGGTCGTGAGTAGAATATCAACCTACGCCCCAGAATACCCTAGACTATACACATTGCGTGGAAACATTCCTGGAGGATAAGAAAAAAGAGGAGTATTCATTTGGAAAACGCACGCACGTTCGCATTTAAAGTTTGTTACACATGCATTAATGTGTTTTAATAACAACTTGCAAGATCTTTGCTTAAACGTGAAAAGTTGAAATAAATGAATCGGTCATTTATAAATAATCATATTAAATCTCAATAACGGCAATTAGATAAGGTACATTAGTATTAAAAATGATCCTACAGGTCAACAAAATATCGAAAGTGAGATTAACATTGCCTAATGCATATTTCACTCACGAATAACGTATCTATACGTACACGTGCTTTCCCTTGCCTACTGATTTGCAATGCAATAGGATACAATAAAGCTACATTTAACTGTGACTCCGTTTTTTGAATTATTTTCCCTTTATAAATATACAATTGCTTATTGTAGGCTATTCAGTAAGGCTAGCTTAGTTCCTCTGGTTTGCCGCTAAATTAATAAGAATTTTCTAGATGTTTTTGCTTGTAACATTTCCTTGTTCGGAGTGCATCCGCGTAGATAAACACAGTTATTAGTGCCGATCAATGTTACTTATAATTGGGGTTCGGAGATGGAAATGTCTGCCACTCGTCTGTTCGGCAGTTCAGACACGTAGCAGAACAAAACATTTAGATTTTATATGCAATACCCACATTCCTCACCATTCACAAGATCCGTCGAAGTCATAAAACAATATTGCTCGCATTTAAAGTCTTGCATTCGCAATCTAAAATGTTAAGTATGTAGGAGTAGCTACATACGAAACATTAATTCTCAATAAAAGCAAGCAAACTTCGATATAAACTTAGCTACTATCTACTCGAGCATTTCAAAATATTGGAGCTCTTAATATCTTATGAAATTGTATTAACATCGAAGTTAGGAAATGGGTTGTAAACTACTATTCGCAAAATGGCCTGACCGGTTTCGGTACTTAAATAATATCACTAAATCTGTTATTCGTCATTAAGATGTTATAAGAGCAATAACAAACTAATTGAAATTAAAGCAATCAATCAAGTAGGGTACCGGCGACCTCTAAGTGGTGGCGTAACTAATAAATGCGCGCACCCGCTTCTCGCTTCACCGAACACTTTCCACGACCCCAACGCGTGCAGAAAGCCTAAAATTATTTTACCTGAAATTTTCACAAAACAACCTTGATTCCACTGCTCTATTAATGCTTGAACGTTGAAAACTAGAATTATAGCAAAAAAAAAACATTATTACGAATTAGCAAGATAATTTATTTTGTTCAAAATTCAAGTCACTAACTAAATGGAACAGAAACTTTACTGTATCTAAATATTTTGCAGAATGGTACACAATAAATTCGTTATACGTAATATGACAATACGTCTCGCGACCAGTAGTAGTGCAATATGTGTATTCTGTCAGCAACATTGGATAACGAGGTGTTTCGACAGGTGTTTAGCATGCGGCTAACACACCGACCTCGAGTCGGCTCTCTAATGTCTGATGACTTTGACTCATCCCGGCCTTCGCTTTTTTGTAATCATAAATTACTTTTCGACAAACTTTTTCTATCTAGTAATTGTATTAAAAACACCGAGCCAAATTTTTCAATTAAAAGCGTTTTGATTAAAAGCTTTACACTCATTAAATTTATAAATGCCGTTTGATGAGTCAATTAATTAAAAGCAAAAAGTTTTAACTAATCAAAATGGAAATTAGTTTTTTGCATGACAATACCATATCTTCACTACAAAATCTTTAATGAACCACAGAACTACGAAGCTTACTACGAACTTCCTGGCACACAAAACTTTGCAACTGACTCTACATTGTAATTTAATTAACACGATCTTACCTCTAATTTCTCTGTCACGTTCGTGTTCAACGTTACAGACATCTTTCTCTCTAAAGATTTGATAGTTCATGCTTAGTTTCGTTGGTCGTGAAGGTCGCCGGGTCGCGGAAGACACCCTGCGATGCGCCCGCGCCGCGTGCCCGCTGACGCAAGCGCACAGTGAAGCAACTGCAACGTTACGTGCTTGTACGTGCCACCGCACTCGGAGACGACCTATTTAACACCACAACCCGTTTTTAAGCCGTGTCGTGACCGAAATGTGAACCTTGGCCTTTTTAGCGTGCCACCGTTTAATTAAAAGAATACAATTAAGATTTTAAAGTTAGTGAAGCGGCCATTTTAACATACAAATAGCCTGTTGCTGTGCCACTGCTGGGCAAGGGCCCTCGAAGGGTGGTCGTCCATTATGAACAATGCTCGTACGTTAGTAATACATAGGAAACTTCGATCTTTTCGGCTCTACCGTAAGATTTTATCATTGATTAGTTCCTTTTTTTTATTAACAATTTAAAGTGTACAAATGTTAGTTTATAGTACAACTTAACGTCTCGGGTTGGTGTGTGGAAACGTCAAATGTTAGTCTAACTTATTTGCAATAATTAAAAAATAATATAAATAAAACCGATATGTAGTTTATTGCTTGCCAATTGACACCGTCAAAGAGCTTCCTCATTTTCGTTTCGTCAAAATATTGAGGAAGTTGTAAACTTCTGACAGATCTAAACATCCGAATCTGAATATGGCAATTACCTGCATTATTAGTTTTACTTAACGTGACCTTTGATCATAAAATTATTTTACATAATTCGTCTGAAAAATAAAACACGTAATTTTATGTAAAAACGAATGTCCTAACAATACCGCTGATAGTTGTAACTTATTATCAACATTGATCGAAATTGCACAGAATTAAGATTACAAAGATCCTCTATTAAATAGTTGCTTCTGCTCGAGAATTGCTGTCCTATTTTTGATGGCACAACACTAAGCCCGAGTCGCTTGCAGTAATTATACTGCAAGAAATGAAGCCACGAGGAATTGCTACCTATTTTGTCTACACTATCATTTCTAGCAGTAGAAAATAATTGTTTTTGTTTTAACATTCCCTCATGCACCAACGCTTTGACATACTTTCAGTGCACTTATAGTACAATTTGTGACGTTTTTCCCTATAAGATTATTTAAATGGAACAAGATGTATAATCCGAGTAGTGGTTTTCTACATAATAAATCAATAAATAATTGGCTGAATATTGTTGTTATGAAGGCGCAATACATTATTTATATGAGGAATTATTATTATTTGCTATTAATAACGGACGATAAGTAATCACAGGGCGGTTGCTCACGCGACGGAGATGCGCGGGTCGTCGACCCACACCGTGTGTAAATACTCCAGCGGTGACGCCGCACTGCATGCCACCTCCATACACGCCATTGTAATTGAAAACCAATGTCGTTACAAATAAGTCCATTTTAGTTAATCACCATTCGTAGATTCGCTTTATTTGCAAACTCGCCGCTTGCCGCGTCGCATACATAACTTTTACTCTCCATTACATTCCAACTTTTGCACCTATAGTGCAAACATGGCTGTACTATTTCGTCAACCGATACTACAGATTTCTCATTTTTTGACTCACGAAAACACTATAAATAAATAGAGAAAGTCAACTCGCTATAAATTTATGCACCTTCTTAGTTAGCTCTGCCCCGCCTGTGATTTAAGAAAGATATAATATATAGGTCAATTTCATATTTATACAAGTGAAAAAATGAAAAATCAATTAAATTTTAAAAATTACTCTAGAGAACAAATATTATTATGGTTTGCAAATTAATGTCAGTACTTATTTAATTTCCACAATGGGCAGAGTTTCCAAATTAAATATACGCGACTCCTCTTATGAAGCTCGAGATTAAAGCTTTTATGTATTACTACGAGTATGTCTTATAACATGTGCTCTACCTGTTGCACTCTATACACACGTCATGCGCTATGATCCGCGCACGCTATAGCAATGCGTTGCGCAGGCGGCTAATTGTTCAAGTGTCCGCATGATAAGTTATCGTCATCCACACTAGTCACGACTGCGCTCATTATTACCATCCTTAACTTTCTATCATCAACTGCTACGATTGTCGAATGACATTTGCAAACCATCTAATCTATTACCAGCCGCCTGCAGATGGCCTTCTTGACAAAAATGTAATAATAGCCCCGCACACAACCATTACGAGCTGAGTTATAAATAACAACATAATTACGAGTGTCGATAAAGTCGATCGTAGCCAGGGTGATTTACTGCAATAAGACAAATAAATTATCGTCCGATATAGTGGGCAAGTGTTAGCAATTGTTGTTGTAAGGGAATGATTAACGCAGACGTTTTAGAACGGATATCAAGCTTGACACAACTGTCTGTCGGTTGCTGGTTGCACCTTTGACCTTGCACGTGCCACTTTCAAAATAGCACCGCATTCCATACTGTAACGCCGCGGTATTCACTCGACCCACCACAGCTCTATTGTTCCTCCATTTAAACTTTACACATCGGAATTCTTGATATATTTACTCATTCGCCTTCTGCAGCAACTCGCTCGCATCTCCTGATATTCTGTGCACCTATAAAACCAAACACGCAATGCAACATAAAGGGAAATCTTATTGTGGCATTTAATTGCTAATTCGAAATCATTTAGGATTAAATACTAACTTAAACACTTGAGACTTACCACAGCGTATTCACTACCTATATCTTTACTAGTGGGTGAATGACATTTCTTGATACTTCGAGGGGTCCAAAACAAAGCCAAGTGGCACTCGAAATTTCAACAAGTCAATGATAATGTACCTACTACATTAAATGTCCGTGTCCATGCCGGCTAAGTAGATAGGCGTAGCTAAAATGTTATTCAACTTGACGCAATAATAGACTGCCGGATTTAATAGCTGTATCGTGACGGTAGGCTTCCGCCAGGTGTCACAAAAAGTAAAAATTCAGTAGCAAACAGAAGTTGAAAGAAGTCGTGACTAGTTTCAAGTGAAATTCGTAGCAGGCGCGACAACAGAAACCTGATGACTATTTTTAAAACTTACTGCATTGTCTGTGGCATTTATTCTGTAAATGTTTTTGTCAGACAGCACTAAACAAATCTAGGTAGACTAGGCGACTCTGTTTTATTAATGGTAGGTATTAAATTCGATGAATAAGTAATTTTATGTGACTGAATGAATAACTTTTTAAACACTTGACCTTTGAAAAGGAATCTTGTCGACCTTTAAAAATAATGACGGCAAAATATATAATAGCTATAGGCCACATTTTATTATCACACATGAGACAGCCGGATAGTTATTTCGCAAAATGAGAGAAACGATCCAAACAGGATTAGCTTACTACTTTGCTGGCTTTAAAATAAATGTTAAATCACACAAAATTGTCTAATCATTAACAAAGATAACGCATCGCAAGCCTGAAGCCGGCATCATTTCTGAAATGGCTTCACGCTTTGTGCGAAATAATTGAACTTTATTTTAACTATTTATCGGAAATGTTATACTCGTACAAAATTGCACTAATCACATAACTATTTAAGTGAACTACAAGAAATTTGATAAAAAATACGTAATGAAATAACAACGATCAAGGCGGGGCTGAGCTAATGCATAGAAAACTGTTGCGTGCGACGTAATTGCGCCGTAGCTAGTAATTTACTGATCATGTTTACATTTTGCAATGTATTTTACACAACACCATGTCTGAAATGTACACAATTCCGGCTAACATCAGTAGTTTATGAAAATAATTGATTAAACCTACTAGTTGAATCCTGAATTCCGATAATCGTACAGTATAAAATATATATAGATAACGATCAATCATGGTAGTTATTTTATGCGCAAGAAGCCTGAAGAATTATAATTGGAATAATTGGTTAAGAAATCGGCATTTGGTTACTTAAAATTTCCTTCGCATTCTCGTCATTAGTTAATTTAGTTTACTTGTAGCTGTTGTTTAAACATGTTAACTTAACTTGTTTATGTGTGTAATACCAGTGGCAAAGGAAATAACGATTGTAACTGATATTATCTCATTTCTCTTAATTTTGTTTTCCATCCTAAGGTTGCTTATCTGAGACCACTATATATATATAAATGAATTATAATTTGCTTATAACGGTGAAGAAAACATCGTAAGGAAACCAGGATACCTGAGAGATATTCTTGATGGTGTTTAAAGCCATGTCAGAGACCTACGGGTAGCTCTGACACTATGTTAATCATCAACCACACGATAAGAAGAAGAGATTATATATAATGTCAATTTTCTTTTTCAAGCGATACCAAAAACCTAAAACAATTATTTATTTTCTTATTTTTAACCGACTAATATTAGATAATTTGGTGACTTATTAATATGTTTAAAGTAAAGCAAAATCATCCGTATATTTATTCACCTCTAGAATTGAGGAGCACTCATTAAAAAACAAATGCATGACAAATAGGTAACTCTGAAGCTCTATGAATGTATTCCTAACATTAACAAGAGAATTTTTCGACCGTTAACCTGCTCACCCTAACTGGACTGCTTTATACACTAGACTGATGAATTGATGCTCAAAAAACGCCTAGGGCGCTTTTGATGTGCCCTATAAAATATTCATTACTGAATGCATAATGAATTAGCATTTCCAATTACATGCTATTTATCTAGGTTCAGGATATTTTAACCAAATATTAGTGAACGATGACCATCCTTCTTTAAACTTGGTCTAGATTCAAAGTTTACGCAAGGATGTAAATGGAATAATTTGCACGAAGACTTAAATCCTTTAATAAGCATAAATGACACTGACCGTTTCTGTATTACATTTAATGTAGCTACGATTTAGCTTTTACATGACTAACTTTACGAAGTATCTTGGTATGGACCTGTGAAGGTTGGTGGAGCTTTGATTTTCAAGGACGTTGGATCTTTTTTCGACAATTTAAAATCGTTGGCCGGTCGATGTGTAGGTACAAAAAAAGGCGAGATAATCATCGTGTTAACTATATTTTGATAATGACCAATTATAATTTATAGAAGAGCCAATTTCTATTTGCTCACATAAAGTACGATATAACTTAGCACATATCAAACAAATTCCATCAACAGACCGCCAATGTTTCGCAAGCCAGCGCGAAACGTTACAACCTGCCGCATAAATTGTTTAACTTTACGCATTTTGTAACTTAACTAGTAAAAATATTTTCAACTATTACAAATTATGTTTGACATTATCTTGACGTGACCATGACAATAGAGACGAACCACTGTTTTACTGGGACCCACTTTAAACACTTGCTTTACACCAAACAGTCACTGCTACCAACGAGCAGTTCGTGAATACAGTAATTGTTATTTAACAATCCATATTCGGAATTGTTAACTTGAAAATATACATATTTTGTTTAGCGTCTCGATTATTTACTTTGTAGGTACTGTTCATTAAGTTGCAATAAGTAAAATAAATCGGTAAAGTTTCAAAGCAATATTCAGGCAAAGAGCGAGTACGCAGCAGTCGTAAAGAAATACTTTTTGTTCTGAAACTATGTATTTATAGTATTCAATTTGTGAAACGGGTAACAAATGATTGTGCAGTATCATTTATTTGCTATGATATTTTAGATTATTAGGTTCTTTTGTAATGAATAACCTGATATAAGCGACAGAAGGTAAATGTGAGACCATTAAATATATTAATGATTGGTGTGCCCTTACGAGACGTCTCGATGTGGTGTCTCGTGTCGTTAGGTAACCGAAGATGCGGTTCGGTCGCGCTCGCAGCTAAATGCCACCTCCTTTCCCACGGCCGGCATTCTGCGCCCATTGTATGTCTAGTTCAATAATTAAGTCCGGTATTTACTACAGATGCGCGCGCATTCCTTGCTTAAAGTGATATTTTCGGCGATATTTAATGTTACTGACAGGATATTGCTGACTACTTGTTTTTATTTTAAATTGGATTATTAGTTAACTGTACAGATTCCTTACAATTATTTACTTAGTTCCTTCAGTACTTACAAGTGACCGAACCGACACGACTAACTTTGCAGTTAATACAATGTCGTAAAGAATGCAATTACCTTAATAATTCAAGATATGTCTTTGAAAAAGCATTAACGCATGCTTAGCGAACTCTAAAGTTACAATATTAAATGGAAAAAGAATACGGTCGCGAATTGATTGCAATGACGTCGCCATAAGACGTGTTAAAATATGGAAGAAGAATTCGCGGTGGTGAGCAGAGGTCGAGATGGCTTAGTTGGTCAGAGCGCCTGGAGTGTCTATCCGGGAGGCGCAGGTTCGAATCCTGTTCGCGACCGTATTCTTTTTCCATTTAATATTGTAACTTTAGAGTTCGCTAAGCATGCGTTAATGCTTTTCAAAGACATATCTTGAATTATTAAGGTAATTGCATTCTTTACGACATTGTATTAACTGCAAAGCTAGTCGTGTCGGTTCGGTCACTTGTAAGTACTGAATTGATTGCAATGACGTCGCCATAAGACGTGTTAAAATATGGAAGAAGAATTCGCGGTGGTGAGCAGAGGTCGAGATGGCTTAGTTGGTCAGAGCGCCTGGAGTGTCTATCCGGGAGGCGCAGGCTCGAATCCTGTTCGCGACCGTATTCTTTTTCCATTTAATATTGTAACTTTAGAGTTCGCTAAGCATGCGTTAATGCTTTTTCAAAGACATATCTTGAATTATTAAGGTAATTGCATTCTTTACGACATTGTATTAACTGCAAAGTTAGTCGTGTCGGTTCGGTCACTTGTAAGTACTGAATTGATTGCAATGACGTCGCCATAAGACGTGTTAAAATATGGAAGAAGAATTCGCGGTGGTGAGCAGAGGTCGAGATGGCTTAGTTGGTCAGAGCGCCTGGAGTGTCTATCCGGGAGGCGCAGGTTCGAATCCTGTTCGCGACCGTATTCTTTTTCCATTTAATATTGTAACTTTAGAGTTCGCTAAGCATGCGTTAATGCTTTTTCAAAGACATATCTTGAATTATTAAGGTAATTGCATTCTTTACGACATTGTATTAACTGCAAAGCTAGTCGTGTCGGTTCGGTCACTTGTAAGTACTGAATTGATTGCAATGACGTCGCCATAAGACGTGTTAAAATATGGAAGAAGAATTCGCGGTGGTGAGCAGAGGTCGAGATGGCTTAGTTGGTCAGAGCGCCTGGAGTGTCTATCCGGGAGGCGCAGGCTCGAATCCTGTTCGCGACCGTATTCTTTTTCCATTTAATATTGTAACTTTAGAGTTCGCTAAGCATGCGTTAATGCTTTTTCAAAGACATATCTTGAATTATACGAATTCAGTCTCGATTGTGAAATTTCCATTTCCACTGCATTCACAATTTTGTATTGTATTCTTTTGAGGAACTCTTCAATTTATGACATCATGTTCGTCACACACCAACACCAATCTACAGTATGCTGTAGTTATAGATATCGTAATATCTATTGTTCAATCAATGTACAATGACCATTAAGCAACGCGTGCTACGCTTTATAAAGCCGTGTATAAGTGAAAACGCAACGCCGACACCGACGCGGGCGTCGGTATAGGAATTCCTTTAAAGGTAATTATCAAACCAGGTAAACTGCAAAAATAATGAGTGCGAATAACAATCGAATACACTAACGACAAACTTGATATCCTTATAACTAGTTTAAAATAAAATGAACAAACAATTTTGTACCACTTCAAAATACTAGCTTGATTACGAAATGCGGAAACTCGAAGATTGTAATGCACCTACCGAATTGAGCAAAGAATAGCCTTAATCTTGTTTCGTCAAGGTTTCAAGGCCCAACAATGAGGATGAAACGTGCAAATAACATGAATTACGATTCGTTTCGCTAATGGAGTGCACACATAGTGTTAGCAATCGGCAAGCTTGCACATAGTCCACTTGAGTAGCCCAGTTAAATCTTTATACTCAATGCATGGTTACCACGGGCAATCCAGTTTACAATTATGGTAAAATGTATAACACGGTAAAAATATTATTCCACAAGTCATCAACTCAAAAGCTGATGTCGGTGCATTTATAAAAGAAAATGGTCTTCCCATTCAAGATATCAATGACTCTTTACATAAATAATTCAATTAGAACAATGCACTGCAATAATAGAGAGTACATACCTGTATATATATTAATCAGTAAACGGTCGTTCAGGTTAACCTTTGGCGTGGTCTGTCCGTGCATGGGTAATTGCTAGGAACATTCTCATCTGAGCGTCTATGTACTGGTGGTTATGGGTCCGCTTCTTGAGCCATAGGTGGCAGGTTCATATCTGGCATGTACAAATATGCCTTTTTCAATGTCATGCTACTTCGGTTTAAAGAAACTTTATTCTCATAAGAACATACAAATTTCACTTAGATGAGATTCAATTTAACAAGTTAATTAAATGTCCAGTGACAAATCATGCAACAGTTTATATATAAATCATTATAACAATCTCAAAAACAAACATTATAAATTATGTATGTAGGTAGTATAAATAACTTTAAAATATTGTTGACCGAATTCGCTAAGAAATCCAGTAAAGATACCGTCAATAATGCACATCTATAAAGTTGTTTTGTTGTGAGTCAGTTGAGGTGGTGTAATTACGGTGTTACTTGTGCCAATAGTGTGTTTATGTGCATGTATGCATAAAAGTATGCTTAGTGTAGTCCGCCTGACGGGGTTCTGTTGTTACTTTGTCAGTTAATCTAAGACATCTCAGACATACGGTGAAGGAAATCATCGTGAAGTAACCTGGACTATATTGTAACATCTATTTAACTTGTGGAGTGCAATAAATGAATTGAGTATTGAGTATTGAGTATTGACTTGATAGTCTGAAATAGCCAACCCGCAGTGAGCTAACGCGGTGATCAATGCTCGTGCCTTCTCTGTATGAGCAGAGGCTCTTGCCCTCCAGTAGGACAACGTTGCCTGCTTCGGTCTTCTACAGATTGTACTTCCGTGAGTGTGCCCAAGAACTCCACGATCTCATCCCACCGGCCCCCTTCTACCATCGGATATCTAGGCGCATTGCAAGTTCCCATCCCTACCTTTTTGCTATTCCACCAATTCACACTAAGCGTTTCCATAATTATGTCTTTTGTAATGGCCACAACAGGAGTGGAACTCTCTTCCTTCGTCTGTGTTTCCGAACGCATTCATCCCTAATTTCTTCAAAGTTAGAAGTAAGTCACTCCATCGTTGACTTTGTCTCTGTTAAGAGCAAACCCATTTCAAATAAAAAAGGACTGAATAGATAGCAATGACGTCACCAATAGACGCGTTAAAAATGTGGAAGAAGAATTCTCGGTAGTGAGCAGAGGTCGAGATGGCTTAGTGGTCAGAGCGCCTGGAGTATTTATCCGGGAGGGCAGGTTCAAATCCTGCTCACGACTGTATTATTATTATATTTATATTATAACTTAAAAAAAAGCACAGTAATGGGCTGCTTATCTATGTATGCTTATGATATCTCCGTGCTTCGGAGAGTATATTAAATCGTCGGTCGCGGGTGTTATTAATTAACAGCAATCACTAAGCCAATGTAACGGGCGGCTTGAACTCTTGGCACTAAGTTGTCTCACCACACGAAAGCTATGAAAAAACAAGAATGAGCTGGTCATTCTTCAAGTTGCATTCTTTGCTTCATTTTCGTGGCGTTAATATTTTTATGAAACTAACTTCAATAAATGTATTATAATTTTCAATAATATTAAAAGTTTAATATTTTGAAGGTCGAATTCTCATAATGTAAGTTTTATTACATTGTATTATTGTATATTGCATAACAATGAAATTAATATAAAAAAAAATTGAAGTAAATTTCATAAAAATATTAACGCATGGAAAATAACGCAAAGAATCCAACTTGAAGCATGACCCAGTTATAGCCTGATTTTAGTTTCTGGTTAACGTTTACTTACTGTACCTATGTTTGTTGCGATCACGGTGGGTGAACATTTATTGCATTCTCTGATTGGCTTATTATTTGGCAGGCGAGGCCGGGCGTGAGGCGCGCGACCCCGCGGCGTGCCTTGAGACTCGGGCTTTTTGTACCACCGGACAATAGCCCGGTCACCCAGAAAATAGTCTTGCTTTCATTTCTATATCTTAAAAATCAATGATGTATATATGTTAGATATAGATCTTTTTATTACGACCTCATTGCTTTGTCTGAGACTGTTGCCAATTGACGACTTTCACGTACATGCCGAATTAAGTCAGTGGGCGGGTTGCCCACTGCACTTCGGCTCAGTCACGTAGAAACTAATTCAAAAGGATAAAATAATATTATTAATATCTTATATCTCGATCCGTGTATGTACACAGGCGCAGCCGACATTAAAACCAACCGGTCCGATGGCATTCGACAATTTAACATTCTTAATCAGCTTAATGAGATGACCCAACCTCTTTCGCCATCGCCCACTAAGGACAACCTGATTTTTGCAATTTATTTGTCCCCATAGATACGCTGACTATTTGGCATTTCCCGTATGCCTACCAAAAACTCGGCTAAACAGACCTATTACGTAAGTCGTGTGACCTTTCAAAGGATTTCATCGTCTCAAACGACGTATATTTAAGATAGAATAGTATGATGTCTGTACGTTTAGATTATTGCCATTTTGTACGTTAAAGTGGCAGGCATATCTGATTGCCATTGTCCGCTGTCACCATCAAAATTAGAGGTATAATTTATAATGATTTTATAGTTATGTAAAAGTCATCAGATAATAGCTAACAATCAGTGAATAAGTTTGACAGGTTGAGCATTGTAGTCTCGACAAGACGTGACCCCTATTGAGGCCGTAGAGGTAAAGACTCCGTGACCTACAAAGTCGACGTGATTATGCTATAAATAACTAGCAGAAGTCAATAATTGAACTACTCACAAGTAAGAAAAGAAATATTATCATTATATGTGTACATTTTTAACGATTATAAAATACTGTTTCAACTACAAAATCGGCTTCCATTCTGACCGTATACTGCTTAATTACCAATATTTTTATACGGAGTGGCATATCTGATTTCCACACCCCAGTACCTACTGGGTAACACAATTTCTCGTGGTAAGACTTTTGTTTAGATTTTCAAGCATCTGACTTCTGTACAAACGTCATAAACCTTTTTCTAACAACCTAGAGCAACAGTTGAAGGTAATAATATAAAGAGACGGAGCTGTCCTAATATGATGGTTGATCATCCACAGACCAACCGCGGCAAGCGCAGGTTAACCGTAGCCATAGCCGTAGGGCACTGACCTTTACCGGACCTTTTCTGGATCGCAAGTGCATCCGCCACAAAGACGATCCAGCTTAATTTAAGAAAATTTAAATTGGTACAAATAAATTTAAATCCCATTTCAACTTATCACAAAAATGGTTTAACTATAACTAACTTTATTTATTTCCTCCTTCATTCAAATTCTGGTAATTAGCGGAACAGCGTAACTGTAGCCGCCACCTTCACGATTTATTCAATGTTGATTAATACCTATTCATACTTGTATATCTCTTATCATCATCATGCCATATATTTTTTTAACTAACAGACATGACTTTCATTTGATTTTGACTACTTCCGATCATCCATATTTTTTAACACGCTTTTATGAGCTTCCATTTATACTCTGAAGCTGCCAATTCACGTTCGTCGACTTAATGCTAAGTATCGTAATGATGTCTTTGATAGTTCATATCAACTGTATGGATTGACCAAAGGGCGATGACTATGTCTCCATTCGTCTGTTGCGATCAGCCGCTTGATGGTGGTGCTAAATGTGTTAATTTATGTTCTACTTGCTGGTTCTTCGTCAGCGTGACAAAATTCAGCCTGTCTTTTACACACATTTTTTTCACCTGAGGGTTAAAGAATAACCTGCCTATTTATAAATCGTGTTTTTTTTGTTTTGGGGCTTTTGTTTGAAGGGTTTCGTACCTCTTAAGAGAAATTGAATCCTTATAAGAACACTTTGTTATCCGTCTGTCTGTCAACACCTGGTTTCTTAGGATTGGAGGTATCAAAGTTGAAATTAATATCGAATACTTATGTCTAAAGTCCCTAATAGTTATTAAAAAAAAAAACTAAGTTGAGGTACGCAATAAAAAAATAGATTTATAATGTATTTTAACACTCCCTTATACATCAGCACCTAAATACTTCCGGTTGACCTGGAATCATGAAATTTGGCAAATAGCGAGGTTGCAGCATAAGTAAAATAAATAATAGTTTAAAAAACAAAAAAAAACACGCCTTTGTAACTAGTCGAACTAAAAAGTAGAAAATAATTTTCTATAAATGCAAAAACAAAATAGAGTGATTATGAATACAACATTTTATCGTAAAAAAGCGTGGGGTGCTCGATGTCAACTGTTGTAAATATTTAATTGAAGTTATTATAAAATATCTTAAGAAGCACCCCACGCTTTTTTACGATAAAATGTTTTTTAGTTATTTAAACTATTATTTATTTTTGCTTTTTTAGTCTTATGCTTTTCGAAGATTTATCTGAATAGTAAGATTTTGCTCGCCATTTTGGAGCGTCCACCATACTTATTGAATTTAGTGTGACAAAATTTTATTTTTCGTATTCTTCTCAGCAAACCCTTTCATTTGATACCCATATCACACGCTTCCATAAAAATGACTAGTCCACCATCTTTGGGAGTCCACAATGTTGGATTTAGAGTGACGTCATTTAATTTTTCGTATTCTTCTCAGCAAACCCTTTCATTTGATACCCATATCGCGGGATGCATAAAAATTACTAGTCCGCCATCTTGGGGAGTCCGCCATATTGGATTTAGAATAAAGTCACTTAGCTCACCATGCATTGTCATCCAAACTAAACGTGTATGCAAAATTTCAGCTCAATCCGAAACCGCGAAATGGGTCAAATTTAACTTCCAAGATTTTCTTACATAGTTAGTGGTGAAGCTAATAAAAGCGTGTTAAAAAAAAGAGAAAAACATATACCGTTACTTTATATTTATATCAAATATATGTCATATATAAAACTATATATATCACATAAAAAATATATTTTATACGGAATCCTCAGACAGTCCGAATCGCCCTTGGCCGTATTTTGATTTAATAAAACGGGCAAAACGGGAATTTCGTTTTGCTTGTCTAGTAAAGAGTAAAACAACATGAACCCCTGTTTAATACACATATATATATATGCCGTACACTGTATATTCCGTACATTATATCCTGTAGGTATATTTGCCAACGCTTTGTACTATTCTATGTGGGTTTCCATGCGACAAAGCGACGACTTTTTTCAGAATATCCGTCCGGTCATATTGCCTCGATGCTATCTTTATCGTTGCTTTCCAATATCCTGTCAGGCTTTTTGTTTTGAAATTGAGCTTTTATCTTTAACGAACGTATCGACCCAGTAAACCCATTATGAAACAGATTTATATTAACTTTAAATCACACTTACCGCACTAAGTATCCATTTAGTTCAATATTATTCATTTATCATTAAATTAACATAATTGATTATTATATTTACAACAAAAAAATATTTTGGATAATTTCATATTGTGATTGTAGCCTATTATTTAATTAAATCAAGGATTTAGTTAAGTTAAAATTAAATGTTTCATTTAACCATGAAAAAATATGCTGACCCAAATATATGTACCGAAACACCACTGTAAACCATAACTTAATCAAATAAATCTTTGAATCAAACAATTTGTAAAATTAACGGAACCAACACAAAACAAGATCGGTATTTATTTGCGAAAAATCTTAATAGAGAATTCTCAGTAGTAGCCCGGAGTTTAGAATTGTGTCTGGTTAGTGGCAATAGGCTCACCACCTATTTATATTAATGATATGTGGAGAGATTAGTGTACGAGTACTCCTGTGGCCACCTCTGCTTACCCCCCGGGGAATATAGGCGTGATACAAAATGATTTAGTCCTACAGCAGGTTAATAGAACGGAAATGTTTTTAGATATACATTTCCTGTTAGGTAACGAATAACTTTTATCAATATTTTGTGATTCACTTCTACATTTTCATATCGAACAATTTGCCTCACCGTAATAGGGTGACTGCCTCGTAAAACTAGTTTCCTTTCAATACAACTTTTAATTACTATACCATAACTTCATACAACAAATTATTACCTGATTGAGCCGGGTATAAATTTAAAATCACAAAAGGCGGATAAGATTTGAGTTTGGTAAAAGTGTAAACAATAAAACATCTATTTTCAGCACCACCGTGATCAATGAAAATATCAAAACTCCTCCTTAATATTTGCTGATTTCCTAATAAAGACACATCTGTACATAAGGTTACAGTTCATACACACATTGTCATCATAGCGGTTACCACCAACAACAGCATTCCCAATGAGGGTTGATTGACGTCAGGCAGGCGGCCGGTCATAAAACATAGCCAAAACTTTAGCAGCATTCCAATACAAGTAGAGAGTATGTATGGAAGAAGAATACATGCTGCGCCGACCCCAAATAAATTGGGATAAGGGCAATGATGCACGATTAGGCACGTGATCTCGTATGATTTTTGGGTTAACTATCTAAATTACCGCTTTCTTCTGTTTTTATTTCATAGAAAACAAACAATCATTTTTGAAGTATGTATGTACGACATACACATAATATTATTAAGATCGTACTTTATGTTTCAGGACATGAACCGCCGGGTGTATAGGTGTCGCGTGGTAGTGCTATGACGTGAAGAGCCGGCATCATGCGGGCGAGCTCACGACTGGCCACCGACTAGCCACACGGACTCATTGCGCTTTGTGTTATACTGAGGTAAGACTGATACAACTATATATATCTATATCAACTATCTATAGCAATCTGACTGTTAAATATGAATGTATGAAACATCCTCGAGAAATTTTGTAAAACCGCATAATAATTCGTTGTATAGTTTAGAAGTACTTAGTTAGTAAACCAACAAAAAAACGCAGAAAAGCAACTTTATAACGGCGTATTCGATGTTTGTCGCCAGTCTTCAGTGAGCGTTCAGTTTGTCTTGCATGGTCTACCGCTATCGTCTGTTATTTGGTCGGAGGAGGAGTTTTGGGGAGTCCTTTCCCATAATCTTATATGTTTTCCACTATAACGCTTAATTGGTAAATCCTAGTTGGAGCCCTTAGTTGACTTCACTTATTGTTACTAATCTCTTAATTAACAAAGGATAACATCAACGTACTGCGTTACTATTACGGAAATCCAAGCTATTCATATTACTATTTTTACACCTTATCAGGTCGTCAGCAGCTGTTTTCATAGCAATATTAACATTTCTTGCTGTCATGAAATATCTTTCATACAAAAGACTCGTCTTCTCATTTCCGCTAGAGTCAACCACGTCGCATTTTGTTTATTAATGGGGTAGAACCAATTCTATAAAATATTAAAGTCAAACCCAGAATTGCAACCCACTAGCCACACGACCTCATTATGCTTTTTGTTGTTCTGAGGTAAGACACACATAATCTACCTATCAAATAGAAATAAGGCTAGGATTATGAAAGCCACATGTTATAGGTTTTGTTTGCCGAGAGTAAAGCCATTGTTTATATAGTTCCAGGTAATTAATATGTCAGTATTCGTCTATGTTCATGCCCAAAAAATTTAGATATATTGCTTTGATTCTACCAGCAACATGCTAACTAATTACACCATACTTAAACCGTCAGTCGCCAAATAAGTACACATCCACCCATTTGTTTTAGCAAGTTATATTGACAAACCACAACCGTTCAAAGGACCATTGTAAACAAACTGTTCTAGGTGAACATAGATTGCGACAAACTTCGCACAGACGGTTTAATGAGTGTCTCGATGAAACGTGTTACGTTGACGGCTGCAACTAGGCTTTCCCGGACGATTCATACTGTCATCTTAATTTACAAACAAAACGTTCTGCCCCCATTTTGTCAAGAGAAACTCTAATACGTTAGTATGCCAAGGCCAGCCGACAAATTGATATTACATCTAGAGAGAGTGCCGCACCGGCCTGCGCTTACAAATTCGCAGTTTGTCACGTTTTTTATGCGACTGCACCGTTCACCAATACCAAGTCTAGACTTTCATGCACTTTATTATGACAGTGTCTCAAAATACTTTTCAGACAAATGAAGAAAAAATGGAACTGGAACTGTATATGTATTCAATATCTATTGCATAGAAAATAAATATTGCCAATGAATAGCTCAGTTGCAAGTTGATAGGTCAACGAGCTGGTGATGCCGTCGCCATTCTAAAATTAGCTCCATTTACTAATGTCTTTTGATAAGAGCCATGCTACTGTAATGGTCTGTAACGCGAGCGTCCGTCATGTCTGCAATTAATTAAAGCGGAGTCATTGCACGCGTTAGCAGACGACGCTATGATACACACAGCAAAGCACCACTAACTGGTGGCCTTACTTACACTAACAGTTCCACTAACAGTGAATTGAAAAGATTGAATCGTTACAGACTAATGTCACAACACAGCACGTAATGTTTTGTATAGTTATTAAGCCGTACTCAATACAATATTATTTTATTATTGTATGTAGCTGCTTATTGACCTCTTTACGTGTCACGTATTAAGCACACATTTTAGCTAGAATATGGGCTTAATATGATTCTTACTGCTAACAAATAACGCCTTGTTATGAGCTTAATTGCTTAGCTTTTTAGTACACAGCAGTATATCATATGATGTAAGACACGACCGGTGGTAATTATTATAAGTGCTCTATCTTTGCAGTGTTTTAGTGAGCAAGTTGCATCGGTAGATAGTTACTAGGTGTATTGATTTAAAACGATTCTCTTCAACAACTATTGTGTTACTCATATAAGATTAAAACCGCGTTAAGATTATTTTGAAATCGCTTCTTTGTTGTGCTTCGGTTGAACTTATTAAATGTTCATACAACAGTACAAAACAATAATTCTATTCTATTGCAAGTGATTGCGATATTATTACGATCGATACTCATCGAAGTCATCAATCATGGTTGGCGCTGTACGAATGATCGCTAATGACTCCCCGCGAATGGTAACATCAGACATTCAAAACTATATTGTCACGACCTACTTTGCAATCAGAATGTAGTGTTTGTAAAATAGTGGCGCTGTCCGAGGAATTCTTAATTCGATTGTCAATTTGTTCCGCTTTTAAAAATTGATTCGCGTTGGTTTGAACAACACCGTAGTCTTTCCTATAAGTCGTTTTGACAAAATCTGTTTCAAACAGTTGGTATAAATGCATTGTACTTCCGTATAACACCGTCAAACTGATTTTCAGGTAGCCACATCAGGCACAACTTTCTCGAAACTATCCGAAGTTATTATTTCCTACTCTAATAAATATAGTCAAAAGAGCAACTTGCGTAATTCTATTACACTTGTATACTAACGTTTATTAAAACGATTTTTGTTTTGAAGTAGACACTTAGCATAAAATATGAAATATAACGAAAACCACACAGTAATAATGAAATGTTGTTTGCCACCTAATAAACGGCACTGTTAACACAATTATTTAACTAAATAATAAAAGTTGAATCGTATATATCTCAAAATTTATCTTGCTTTATGTTTGGTTAAGTAGTTCAGCTTAGCACCTGTCGTATAACAAGATTTAACTGTAGTTAATTAGTTCAAGGCTTTCGGCTCACTTACACACTTACCTTAGTACTTTCACTGGTACTGAAAGTGCCGATAACCGAGTTTTTGCAACATGTATGATCGTTTATATGGAATCTGGAACATCTACTCTTACGCTGTCTCAATGAATAAATCGAATATGTTTGTAAACACATTAATATCTGTTATTGCTCATCAATAATTTTACAGTCCATATTTGCTCTTTTCATCTAATAAATGGATAAATATTACGGTACTTACACGTAATATCATAAGAAATTTATAATTTTACTTGCTAGCTGTTACTTTCACTCTATAATAATATAACGTAGTCCCGTCACCTATATAGGGACTGAATAAAATAGCGATGACGTCACCAAAAGACGTGTGAAATTGTGGAAAATTCGATGTAGTGAGGAGAGGTCGAGATGGTTTAGTGGTCAGAGCGCCTATAGTATTTATTTAGGAGTCGCTGGTTCAAATCCTGCTCACGACCGTATCTTTCTTTCCACAAAAATAACTTAAGACTTTAACTGTAAACTTGATTATAAGTAAAACAAACATACTACAGTCATATTTATAGTTTAGGTGTAAGTATTCGTTGGAGGTACTTTTGTAAGGAAAAGCAAAATGCAGTATTTTAATAGAATTCCATTCCAGGTGAACGACTTTAAATTAGTTTCCTTGATACCATGGTGACTTTCTTGCGAAAGCTGGACCGCTAATTACTTAGTTCGTATAAAAAATTTAACCTACCACTTATGTACAAATTCAACAGTAAGCTGTACACCATAATTCGAACATAAATATAACTTTTCGTATATGTGTGGCAACATTATAACAATTTACAATTATTTATTTTTGTGAGAACATAAAAAACTTATATAAGGCAAATGATTACCGTCAATAGACTGACAACTCAGTTATTAGTAATAATTTTACTGTTAACTTTAGGTACTGTTTTGACTATCTCCGTATCAGTATCAAAAAATAATTTATAATGACTCTCTACTTCTCCTTTTGAGAGGTTTGTAAGCAAGTGGTTAGTAACCATGTGGATAGTAACCAACTTGTTAGTTACCAAGTTTATAGTAACCAAGTTGTTTGTAACCAAGTGGATAGTAACCAACTTGTTAGTTACTAAGTTTATAGTAACTAAATGGTTAGGAACCAAGTAGTTAGTAACCCAGAGGTTAGGAACTATTTGGTTACTAACCAAGTGGTTAGTAACCAACTTGTTAGTAACTGCTGGTTAGTAACCAAGTCGTCATTAACCAAGTGGTTAGTTACGACTTACTGGGTGAAAGAAGTTTGAGGCTATTGTTTGTGTTCTTAATACGAATGAGAAAGTAGTAAAACAAATGTCTAAATTCTTCAAACCCTCCGTAGGCTTCTGACTCGGCTTATGGGCCACTGTTATATCAGAACAGTCGAACAGGCGACGATTTAGAGTAACCTCCAATGCACAAACACACTCAGATGCACTTGCTACTCGTAAACATCCATCTACAAACTGATTGTGCCAATTATATCAGTCGTATAAAAACAGAATAGGTCTATATTTTCATGATTAGGTAGATACATAATCAAAGCATCACGACTGTTTCCCCGAAGGGGTAGGCAGAGGTGTGCACAGTTGTTCACTCACATTTCTCCAAATGCTGTTATTAAGTTCCATATATTAAGTGGTGAGCCTATTGCCATCTACCGGGCACAATTCCAAACTCCGGGCTGGTACTGAGTATTTCTTAACAGAAAAACCCCATAATGCTTTGCCCAACCTGGGTATCGAACCCAGTACCTCATGCTTAGCTGTCGCGTTCGCGACCACTAGACTGACGTAGCAATCGGCAGCAGTAAGTATTATTAGGTATAAACCAATCAATGAACTCAGCCTATCGCAGTTCACTGCTAGGCTTCTCCCAAACTGCACCACAACACCTGGTTCGCCGCCTTACGCATCCAAGACATCCTCACCGCTTTCTTCAGGTCATCGGTCCATATAGCTAGACCGATCATCTTCTTATCGTATGGTTGATGAACAACCCAGTGTCAGAGTTTAGACCACACGAAGAACTCTGACATGCCTTTATACACCATCGAGAACATCTTTTAGGTGTGCTGGTTTACTTACGATGTTTTCTTTCACCGTTTTAAGCAAGAGATAATTAATTTATAATACCATCACTGTTCACTTGCTGGGCCGATACTACTGAGATAAAAGAAAATAAGCAATGGAACAGTTTACAAAACATCTATTACATTACACAATTGTTTATTAATGTACGCATTGACGCATAGGATTACGCCTTAGACTAGCCTCAATGCGTAATGAACAATCAGTGAGGAAAATAACTGCAGGGGACAGCAATAAAAACAAAGTAGAAACATACCGCTGGAAACAGACCGCAAATTACAAAATAAAACAACACTGTCTCCGTAGGTACTTTGTGGTGTGTCTACATTGATACACATTTGTGTTGCATTTTCTCTTGAAATCACTGATTACATTGGAAATATTTTAAACTATAACCCGCAAAGGGTTTCATGACATTAACAGCGATATGAGACAACATTAATTGTATCATAAAAATATCGATGATCACTACATATTAGGTACTACCACATACTACCAAGCAGTGATAGCCTAGTGGTATGACCGTTGGACTGACAAGTCAAAGGTGACAAGTCCAATTCCATGGTACGCACCCGTGACTTTTCAAAAGTCATGTACACATTATAAAATAATCATAACTTGCTTAGAACGGTGAAGTAAAACATCACAAACCTAAGAGATGTTCTCAGTGATGATGCTAAGAGACCAACGGGTGGTTTAAACTCTAACACCAGGTTGTGGATCACTATACGATAAGAAGAACACTACACATTAGAATAAAACAACTTTAACGCATTTGACACTCTGCAACGTCTTAACAACCTCAAGACTGCACGAATACAGCAGTTTTCGAAACATCAGGAAAACAAAAATACTACGCGATAAATCTGTTTATAAGTTGCTCCCTCACATAAGAAAACGATATCAATCTCTAGTTCTCCAGTTTTTCCTCTTAGTATGTAGTATATATATATTGTGATAATTAAAAATAAATTTTTCATTCTCGCATCAACGCTCGCCGCGCACGGACGTGTTACTCCGCGTAATTCGCTCGTGTTGTGTCAGTGATCGTTGTCGCTACGCTCTGCCGTAGCATTCTCCGTAGCTGCTCGCTAGCTACGCCACTACAATTCAAAAGTTGCCTCTTTCGAGGCGGCGGCTGATATCTGTCTTTTTCAAAGTACAGTCAAAACGTGTGTTGTGTAAATTCCCCTTCTGGGAAAATCCACAGTTTCGTGGTTCTCGGTGGAAACCTCACGGTGTCAACGAAACCGAGAGGGTGTGGACCCGATACACCCAGCTGAAGCCCCTTCAGGGTTAAGCTACAAATCGGACGGGAGCTAGAACAACCGGCCTTGGGGGATCTCCTAGTCGACTCTAGCTCTGGTTTCCCTTACAGCAACACACCTAGTGTCGGTCGGGTGTGTCTACACCCTTCGCACTAGACTGGTTCAGGGCCCCGTACGCACATTAAGACTGGCGACGGGTAAAAAGCAAGCTTAGGGCTCACCATTAGGTCACTCACCTCCCTGCCTATACCCGGCGGGGAGGGTTACGCATCCCCGGGCTATCCTCCCGGGGAGTTAGGCCTGTTAGGCGAAAATTAGAGTTATAGTGATATAGTTAAATTAATTTCTTTTTAATATGGACGCGCTTCTCGCGTTCGTTAAAATCATAGTCAGGGACCCCGACATTCAACGTCGGTACGGTACCCAAATAGCCGACCTGCAGCATGTCAACCCCGCAATAATTTGCGTAGATAGCCCTCTCTCTCCGCCGCCCGCTAAAATAGGTATACCATGCCTCGCATCCTTGCCCATCATCGACCCTCTCGTAGAGGCTCCCTCTACTTCGGCCATCGCGCCTCCTACGACCGCCGTCACTGTCTCGGAAGACATGGACGTGTGCGTCAACCCCTCTCCCTGTCTCTCGGATGCCACTGCCTCCGACTCCGAGACTAGCTCGTCCTCTCCCTCCTCCTCCTCCTCCGAAGACGACTACATCCAGGTCGGCAAAGGAGGCAAGAGGAAGAAGGGGAAAACTTCCGCCCCGGCCAGCAAGGCCAAAAAACCTGTAGCGCCCCCCGCCCCCTCCCCCGCCCCCTCCCCCGCCCCCGCGACTACCGCCACCCCCGCCCCCCCCCCTCCCCCGCGACTATCGCACCCCTCTCCCCCGCCCCCTCTCAGACCAACCCCCCCCTCAGCCCCTCCGGCGCCACTTCGAGCTCTAAGAAGCTTAAATCCCCTCCCCCGCTCTACATTCATGACAAGTCCAAATGGACTGCCATCTCAAAGATGTGTGTTGATCGCAGGATCAACTACACCAGTGCCTGTGCTACTCAGCAAGGCATTAAAGTCAAAGTCCCCTCCACAACCGATTATAGGGAACTCACCAAGGCCCTTAAGGCCAGGGACGTGTCGTTTCACACGTACTCTCTCCCCGAGGAGAAATCTACCAGGGTCGTCATAAGACGCATCCCGAAAGAAATCCCAACAGAGGACATCCTCAGCGACCTTCAGTCGCAGAGAGTCCCAGTATCCCAGGTGCACCGGATGCACCGACCCAGAGGTGGGGCCGCCTACGACATGGTGCTAGTCGTATGCGATCCTACCGAAGGACACCACCCTATCTTCCAGGTCAAAGCGATCTGTAGCCTTTCCGGCATCATTATAGAGAAGCCTTATAAAACAGGCGTAATAGGGCAATGTCACCGTTGCCAATTATACGGTCACGCTCAGACCAACTGTTTCGCCACACCTAGATGCGTCAAGTGTCTAGGTGACCACGGCACCGTAGACTGTCCCCGACCCAAAGATCGCGCACTCTGCACCGACCCTCCCAGTTGTGTGCTCTGCGGCGAAGCCGGTCACCCCGCAAACTATCGCGGCTGCCCTAAGGCACCGAAATCAACCTCGCCCAAGCTCGTGAAGCGGGCCAACGCCCGTCAACAAAGGGAAAGCCCTTCGGTGGCGATCCCCTCTTCTCAACTCCCCGCCCGCCTCAGCCCTCAGAGACCCAGTCCGTGGGCTCCCCTCAACAACCTCCAGCAACAACGAGCTTTCCCAGCTCTCAAAACCACCTCTACGCCCACGATCGCAGCCCTAATGGCCTCGCCCATAGCTGCGCCCCCCTCTCTATCGCCTCCGACTAACGCGTCCGTACCGGCTAACGCCGCCGCCTCTCTACCGGTCGTAAACGACGACCTCGCGTTTGACCCCGCGGTCGTCATCCTCAGCACATTCAGCGTATTCTCTTCGGATAACGCTCACGCTATGGCCAGGGACATCATCGCCTGCAAAGGCGACCCTATGAAGCTACTCATGGTGTACAACACCTTTCCCAAGATTACGCAAGCCCTGCGCAATCTAGCTCACAATAAATAAAATATAAAATCTTTAATGGATAATAGGAACCTATGTAGAACCAAACCGCGCTCCCTAAAAATAGGTTTCTTCAACGCTAACGGCATCACCAAACAACGCGACGAAATAACCACGTTCCTCCGCGACCACCAATTAGACGTTCTCCTCGTACAGGAAACGTTCTTAAAACCTCACCGTCGGGACCCGAATATCGCCAACTACCGTATAGTTAGGAACGATAGAACTAGATGTCACATGGGCGGCACCCTTATTTATTACCGCAAAACGCTCCACTGCATCCCGTTAGACCCACCTCCTCTCTCACTTTTCGAGGTATCGATCTGTCGGCTAGCCATGACCGGTCACCAACCCATCACTATCGTCTCTTCCTACATCCCTCCCGCCGCCACCGATGTGGGGGAAAAACGCGAAATCCTATCCCACGACCTTACTGCCCTCCTCGGTGTAAGGCGGGATATGGGAGAGATAATCAAACACCGAACGTTAAACCAATACTGCTTCTTTATTATATAGGATGCACAATTAAATAGTATACAGTATACAAAATAAGGCAGGTTACACACTACATCTCCTTCTTATGGAGAAAAAAAAAAAAAGTAATAATATAATATGTTATTGCTTTTTTTTTTTTTTAAGATTACAAAGGTATAAAATGATACACGTTCGATTAAACATAAAATTGAAAATGTTATACAAATACAAGTGGATTTTAATATAACTTGGCATAAAAAAATAAAAATTAAGCTGATGTAAACAATTTAGTACGATTCTTATGGACTATGTCTAATTTTCCATTTTTATTTATTTGAACATTTGGTGACAAATCTTTTACTACTACATAAGGACCTGAATAGATGCTATCCATTTTACAACAATTTTCATTTTTTATTAAAATTAAGTCATCTGGTTTATAAATTACAGGATTAATACATTTATCATAAACATTTTTCCTAGCTATTTTACTTTTTAGTAGATTTTCCCTTGCTTCCTTTTGAGACAGTTGTAATCTAAATTTTAATTCCAAAGGATAACTTTCATGATTATAAAGTGGTTCTACAATATTGTTATTTAAATTACTAGGAAGAGAACATACTTTACCAAAGACTAACTCGAAAGGCGTAAATTTAGTTTCCGAATGAACAGATGTGTTGAAGGAAAAACACCAATATGGAAGCCATTGACTCCATGCTTCTGGGTGATTATCTGTTTGTATACGCAAGAAAGAATTTAAATTTTTATGAGAATTTTCCAACGCACCTATACTCTGGTGGTGGTAAGCTGTAGAACTTAAATGATTTATTTTTAAAAGTTTACATACCTCTTGGAATACAGAAGACATGAATTCAGATCCTCTGTCTGTTGCAATCTCCTTCGGCAACCCGTAGCGAAGAATAAAACTATTAACTAGAGCTTGAGCTACCTCTTCCGATTTTTTTGAAATTAAAGGTTGAGTCACAACATATTTAGTTAACTCACATTGCAAGGTAAGTATATAAGAAAAGTTATAATAATCCCTATCTAACGGTCCAACTAAATCTAAAAATATTTTATCAAATGCTGACTTCGCCGTTGAAGTAACGACCATTGGCTCTTTAACGAGTCTAGCATATTTTTCTTTCTGACATTTCGTGCATTTCTTTACGAATTCTCGAACATCTCGCTCTAACCCTGGCCAGTAAAAATATTTCCTAATGTTATTAACCATCCTTCTCATGCCCGCGTGGCCACTAGTGGGCAAGAGATGGAAGTCGTTTAGAATAACTTTCCGGTCATCTTTGTCGTCAATTCTACGAATATCATTGATTATATAAAATCGCGGTGCGCACCCATCGTTTGACGTTTTAATCTCATTTAATAATTCTTCAACAAATATATCATTTTTACTATTTTTTATTATACATATTTCGTCGACGTTTATTAACTTGCAAAAAATATTCAGCTCCCTCACAAAAGCGGCTCGCGTCAGTTGTGATTGGAAGTCTGGATTAATAAAAATTGTCAATTTGCTTTCTACGTAACAAAACGCGTTTCTTTCCATAATAATCTTATTTTGTTTTCTTAAAATATCTAAGTCTTTTTTCTCTATAAATCTAAGTTCCACTGCTTCTCTCGGTTTCGTATGACTCCCCACGACACCTGGTTGATCAAGCCAAGAGCTGTCAGAAGTCGTACTATCCGGAGGGCTTTGCATTTTTCTCGCCTGTGCCCTAGTTGTTACATTTATATGAGGCTCACCCATGCTCTTTAAATCTTCTGATGTAAAAGAAATTCGGGACAAAGCATCTGCAGCTGCGTTGTCTGAACCCTTTACATACTCTACAACATAGTCATACTCCTCTAGTATCAGTCTGAACTTCATAAGCCTACTCGATGGATCCCGCATATTAAAAAGGTAAACTAATGGACGATGATCTGTCAATATTTTGAATTTTCTACCATATAAATATGGACGAAAATATTTAACCGCCCAAACTATCGCCAATAATTCTTTTTCGATAGTTGGATACCGCTGTTCTGCACTATTCAAACTTCTACTTGCATAAGCTACTGGTTTTTTATTCTGATTACTTAAAATTGCGCCAATTGCATAACCAGAAGCGTCTGTTTGTACTATAAATTGATTAGTTTCCGAAAAATCTGGATATTGGAGTACTGGAGGGGAAATCAAACATTGTTTTAAAATTTCAAATGATTTTTGACAATCCTGATCCCAATTAAACGGCACATTTTTCCTACATAATCTATTTAAAGGATAAGCTATTGCCGCAAAATTTGGAATGAATTTCCTGTAATAATTAACAAAAGCAGTAAAACGCTTGACCTCGTCAATGGACTGTGGACAAGGATAATTTTCGACTATCTTAATTTTTACTGGATCTGGCACTACACCCTCACTTGAGATTACATGTCCTAAATAAAGCATTTCCTTTTTAAAAAATTCACATTTTACCGGATTCAGCTTTAAATTAACTTGCCTTAACCTTTCAAAAACGTCTTGCAAATTTTTAATTTTTTCTCCTAAATTACGGCCAAAAACTACTAAATCGTCTTGATAAATAAGGCACTTATCAGATGAAAGACCTGCCATGGCCATTGTCATCATCCGAGAAAATGAAGAAGGACTGGTCTTAAGTCCCATTGGCATTCTTGTCAACTGGTACTGACCAGAACCAAAAGCCGTATACTTTCGACTGTCTTTAACTAACTCAACGTTATGGAATCCTTGATATAAGTCTAAATGACTAAAATATATGCAACCTGATAAAGAATCCAGAATTTCTGTTATGTTAGGGAGAGGGAATTTATCATCCTCAATACAATTATTCAACTTCCTATAATCAATTACTAATCTCCATTTTTTCTCACCGCTAGAATCTAACTTTTTTGGAACTAATAATACAGGGCTACTCCATTCACTTCGACACTCTTCTATAATACCATCCTGTAACATTTTTCCTATTTGTCTATCAATCTCTTTTTTCTGAGTATGAAGCAATCTATACGGTTTAGAAAATATGGGTGACACGTTAGGTTTTAAAGTTATCGAATGTTTGTAAATATCAGTGGTTGTTAAACTATCTCCGGGTAAATAAAATATATCACTGTATTTTGCGCATAAATTCTCTACAGACATTTGTTCTTCTCCATTTAGCTGTTTTAATTGTAATAAAGAAAATAATTTCTTAACCCGCTCTGCGTTCAATTCACTTTGTGAAAAGGAACAAATGTTGTAGTCACTAACGCTATGTATAATCGGTTTAATTTCTTCAAGTGTAACATAATCCTCAGTCATATTTAATATCTTTACTGGTATTCTCCCGCATACTGGCTTTACTAACGAACTCGCTAAGTAAACTCCATCGCTGATATCTGACGCGCAAACCAACCCTTCACTTTTAATGTCTGTCGAAATGTAATGTATGGATTCGCACCTTGGTGGAATCTTTAAATAATAATTATTTGTACTAATTGGTAAATCAAACTTACTATTATGAACCGACAATGTAATTAAGTTATGACTAAAGTCCAACACCGCATTATACTTAGTCAGAAAGTCCTGACCGATGATGCCATTCGCCCTAATTGGTAAGAATTCAAATACATAAAACTTGTGTCTCAAATGATAACCATTTACATTGAAATTCAAATAACAATATCCGATTGTTGTCACTTTGCCCCCGATACCATTTATAGAGATGTTTTCTTTGTAATACGAAATCTGTTCTTGTAGAACATGTTTATATTTTAACGCTGAAATCGATGCACCCGTATCAAGTAACCACTGGAATGCACGATTATTTATGGGCAAACTAATTGAACAATTACTATTACATGAAACAATTTTATTCTCGAAAAAACTTCCTATTATTATTGTCAGTATTAGCCGATTCCGCATTTACTTCCGGTTCCGATATGACATTAACTGTATTAGAGTTGTTGTTACGCATCCTTTGATTTCGATTATTATTATAATAAAACTTACCCGTATATTCAGGGCGGTTGCGAGTAGGGTTCTGGTCGTGATGCTGCTCACGGTGCCCACTCCAACCACCGCGACGACCATTGTTGTTGTGGTAGGCACCCCGGTGCGGCTTACGCTGCGAATATCTATGGTTAGCGTGCCCTCGATGACCTCGCCCGAAATTATGTCTGAAACCCCTTTGGAATCTACCGTTATTATTATACATACCAAGTACGTCACCGGAACTTGGAGCCGAGGCGATCTCCTCATCTTGCGCCCCCTGGATCGCGTCCTTAAGTGAACTGTAATTTCGAGCTGCTATTATAGTGTTTAATCTGCGGTTTCGCAGCCCATCGGAGAATTTTTTAATCGCATACTGCTCATTCAAAGGTTTTAAAACTTTATAATTATCGGAGTTTCCGTTGGCCTGTGAAACCGTCAGCTGAACGAAAAGTTCAGATATCTCTTTACCATAGTCCTGTATAGATAATTCATTCTGTTTCATAGAATTTAGTTTAGACTGCAATGCCGTAGCAGATTTTTGGGGTAATAATACCTTTTTCATATCCTGCACTAAGCCATCGACATCAGAATAACTTGAACTTAATCGCAATTTAGCAGCTTGGGATAATCTACTCTTAAGCACAAAATTAATTAATTGTTCCTTACAATCAGTTGCTGAGAGAGTAGAGCTGTAATACTCAATATTATCAATTAATTGCCTGGTGTTGGCCTCCTCATCAGTCATGAGTGGCAATAAGTTTAAAGCAGTTCTAAGGTCAAAGGTAGACATTATTACAGATTTACTTGATTTACACAATTCGATTACCTCAGCATATATTTTCTGAAATCTCTCAATATATTTATAAATTAATTCCGTATCGTCATGTGACACTTTACCTTTCTTAATATCATTCCTGATTTGAGTTACACAATAAGAATATTTCATAAAAACATCATTTGCTTCACAAAGCTTCTTATTTAATATACTTCCAATCCTACGACCTGGACCAATTTTAATTAGATAAACCCTTATATCTTTGATATTATTACATAATATTTCTAAATCTGAGGCCATAACTCACCATAATATAAGTTGCTTATTCCTATAACTAGATACATCTTCATATTCGTCAAAAGTAGTAGATATCGTAATTTTATAGCATGTTATCCTAATATAATGTTCATAGATTATGAATCATCCCGCTACGTTGTAACCGAAAGTATTAAGTGACATGTACATAGATGTATGAATCACTGGATGCGAAACGAAAAGTAGTTCATCGTGATACCCGAACCGAATTATAGATTTCTACTTCCGAACTTTAATAACGCACTTGTATTTTATAACACTGCACAAACACTTTCACACATTGGATTAGAACCGTAGCGTAGTTAAACTTCTCCCTCATTAACGGCCGACTTTGGAAGTCTGCGCAGGAACGAACGCCGAAGAGTATGGTGGTGTATCTGCTGCTCAATCCATTGAAGGTGGCATCTCCGGTAAATTCTGTATATGCCATAGACTATCGCCAATGCCATCACAGTTAGCATCAACAGCAAAATAATATTTGTAGCTCCCAAATGAGTTCTGATCTCCTCCACCGCAGCCTGGTTGTTGCCCCCAGCAGCGTTCTGGGCTAGGATAACCTCCTCTTTAGACGTAGTGGTACCCATCTTCTTTAAAATGTACAACCTTGGATGTAGTAAAACTGCAGGACCACCACAGCGCGCAACACAGAATGCACACCCCGATCAACATCTTAAGCAAAGTCCGAATTCGTACCAATATGGTTATGGAATTTTAAACAAACCGAGCCACAGCCACGCGCTTTGGCAGGGTCGCCATGTAAGGCGGGATATGGGAGAGATAATCAAACACCGAACGTTAAACCAATACTGCTTCTTTATTATATAGGATGCACAATTAAATAGTATACAGTATACAAAATAAGGCAGGTTACACACTACATCGGCTTGAGTGACTCCGTTATCATAGCGGGCGATCTCAATGCCAAACATCCCGCTTGGAACAGTAATACGACGACCGCGAGAGGCAGGCAACTGTTCGGCCTGTGTGCCACTCTCAACTTCGACATTATTGCTCCGATGCATCCCACCCACTATCCGCACAACACCGCGCACCTTCCCGATATTCTCGATGTGGCGCTTCTAAAGAACGTAAACCTTCGTTTACAGTCTATAGAGACGCTACACGAGCTCAACTCCGACCATCGTCCCGTGATCATGGCACTGGCACCTCGCTCGGGGCCCTCTGATCCCTCCCGACCCCCTCCCACCCAAACGATCACGGACTGGAAGAAAGTAAGCGAAAGCCTACAATCGACCAGCTCCCCTCAGTTAGACTCTATTCCCGACGTCATCGCCTCGGTCACTGACACTACGAATGCGATCGATTCGTTCACCGGTCACGTACAGTCCGTTTTGAACAGTTGTTCACGGGAAGTTCCATTGATGGACAACCATCACTGGAAACTACCGGCGGACGTACGCGAACTGGTAACGGAAAAGAACGCATCCGTACGTGCCTACAGCGCGTTTCCCTGCGACGCGAACAAAGCTCACATGCGCTATTTACAGCGTGCTGTAAAGAAACGCATCGATGAGCAGCGTAACGCGCACTGGGATAAGACGCTGAGCGACTTAGAGCCCACTCACCAAGCATTCTGGCAGCTTCAAAGGAGACTCCAATCCGATGGAGTGGCCACCATGCCCCCTCTCATCCGCCCCGATAAGAGCATAGCCTTCGACGACATCGAAAAGGCCGAGTGCCTGGCCGACAGTCTAGAAGCGCAATGCACTCCTAGCACCCAACCGGTCGACCGAGCGCACCTCCTCAAGGTAGACGCAGAAGTAGAACGCAGAGCCTCACTCCCGCCGTTCGAAGACCCCGACGACCCCCTGCCCCCCGTCACTCCCGACGAGGTGCAAGAGGTCATTAAAAATCTCAAACCCCGCAAAGCCCCCGTCATAGACGGCATCACTAATAAAGTCATTAAACTTCTCCCCGCCCCGTTCATTATACTCATGACCGCCATCTTCAATGGCGCCATGAGTCACAACGTCTTCCCTCAATCGTGGAAAGAAGCCACCGTCATAGGTATCCCTAAGCCGGGAAAACCCGCGAACGAACCCACCAGCTACCGACCGATCAGCCTCCTCAACGTACTCTGTAAAATCTACGAGAAACTTATTTAATTTATAAGCGACTCAAGGACTTTGCCGATGCGAAGAGCCTCATCCCCAACGAACAGTTCGGTTTTCGTACCCAACACTCGTGCGTACAACAGGTCCACCGCATCGTCGAGCACATAAGCGCCGGTTTTCAGCGCGGCACGATGACAGGCGCGCTCTTTTTCGACATAGCGAAGGCTTTCGACAAAGTCTGGCACAACGGCTTATTATACAAGCTGTACCAACTCGGCGTGCCCGACCGTCTCGTGCTCATCCTACGGGACTTTCTCTCGAATCGCACTTTCCGCTATCGCATAGAGGGCGCACTATCCGCCCCCCACTCTATCCGCGCCGGTGTCCCCCAGGGCTCCGTGCTCTCGCCCCTCCTGTTCACGCTCTTCACTAGCGACATCCCCAAAAATAGACAGGCAAAGTTAGCTCTCTTCGCAGACGACACTGCCATTTTCTACTCCGGTATCGTGCGCGACCGTATAGCTAGCACTCTCCAAACTTCCGCCAACGTACTAGGCGCTTGGTTCAGGAAATGGAGAATAGAAGTTAACCCCGATAAGAGTCAAGCCGTACTCTTCGCGAAAAAGCGTAGGATCAGACCCCCCGACCCCAAACCGATAACCATGTTCGGCAAGCCGATCCCTTGGGAGAAGCAAGCCAAGTACTTAGGAGTCATCCTAGATAGACACTTGACCTTCGGTGAGCACATAAGGACGGTGCGCTCGCGCGCCGCCTTCGCTCTGGGTAGGCTTCACTTCATCATGAACGCACGCAGCAGATTGTCCCTTAAGTGCAAACTGCGCATTTACACCACGTGCATACGCCCCATCATGACCTACGCCTGCGTAGTGTTCCCACACGCGAAATCGTACCGCCTCCATAAGATGCAGACCCTCCAAAACCGTGCCTTACGTAAGGTCACGGGAGCCCCCCTCTACGTTAGAAACGAAAACCTCCATCTCGACCTCAAGATTCCCACTATCCAACAGTTTATAAAACGCATTTGCAAGCGTTATTTCGAGTCTGCTGAAAAGCACCCCAACCCTCTTATCGCGGCTGCCGCCCGATACACCCCCTCCCAGATAAGTAGAATTCGCCGTCCTAGGCATTCACTTTTGTACCCCGATGACGCTATAACCCTGCTCCAAGAGAGCCGTAGGGCCACCAGCACAGTACACAAACACAGACCGCCGTCATTTAGGCCTCGCCGCCGAGGCCCGTCGCGACGTCCCCGTAATGCACCTAATGCATCACCTCCCCGACCCTTGCTCGTGCCAGCCCGCGTAGCCGCTGAGCCTGTAGCTTTAAATTCCCCTGATAATAATAATTCTTGTTCGATCCAGCCAGTCCCTTGCTGTCCTCCCTCAAGCGACGCCCTAAGCCGAGGCTCGTACCCCGCAGGGGGTGCCCTTAGCGTGGTCGCTTTAGATTTAGTTTAATTCGTAAGCCCCTGGCTGGAGGCCTTAATAATAGTTTATTATTAGGGCATCCACAGGAAAGCCCGGTTAAGCAGCCGACAACCTCCTAGGTTGACCTGCGAGATGCCACTACCAAAAAAAAAAAAAAAAAAAAAAAAAAAAAAAAAAAAAAAAAAAAAAAAAAAAAAAAAAAATTTTCCTTAAAGTCAGTTTTCTATTTTAAATTTACGGTATATGAACTATGAAGTTAGTCTAAGGTTATAGTGTACAAGTAGGTATACCTTACAATATTCTTAACTGCAACCGAAATGTATCTAACAGAATAATTACTATATGTATGTACTTCAAAGCTAAAAGGTCCACAAAACTGCCTTACGTTACCTAAAACAAGTCTTAGACATGATCGGTGTAGTCATGTTCCTAGTAAGAAAGAAAGAAAACAAAACATAATAGTGCCTTTTTATGCAATCATTCTATTTACTTTGATAGTTGGATTGCATTTTGTAGTTTGCTCTAAACCAATTTACTTATTTTCGATGAGGCGAGCATAACCAGTTGCAATATTTATTGAGTGAGCTTCATAAGCTCTATAAGTATTGCAACTGGCATGAACTCTGACACCAGTTTTAATTGTTTTAATTTTAACCACATGAAAAGAAAGAAATAGGAAGACTCTATTTTGAAACATATAAAAAACTGACCGACATTATCTTACCAAGCTAACACGGGAACGTACAGTAGACACACTTGTTTGAAAGCAAACTGTGAGTAGTGATTGACAAGTAACAAAACAGTGGGCGAATGGCGCCGACCTTGTGTGTTCGATTGTACCGGCTACCGGAACTCACATACCGGTATAGCACCGCTGTCCTTAATATTACGCTATCATATCTATCTGAATATTTGAACAAAGCACGTGTATTTTTAATTTCGAGTCTCACATTTTGGCAGTTTGATAAAGATGAACGCACAATACCGTCATATATAGGAAGCCTTTAGCATTTTTTTTTTTTTAAGTTGTTTATATTTACAATCAGTTACTTATAGACTACTTAACTATGTACAAGAAAATGTTAATAAAAGTAAAATATATAACATAAAACAAAGCGTGGTTTATCATATATAATACGTTTGATATGCTAATGACGTCAACAGCATTCTTTCGGGGCATACTTTTATTGTTCATACTTGAAAGCGATTGTTCTGTTGCATGCTGATGTGCATTTACTTTTTCGGAAAGGCAAAAATATAGCAACAGCATCCCCTTTAACACTTTCATCAATGTTACACAACAACGTTATTAACTGATCGTTTCGAGGCTTGTTGATAGTACAATTTTTTTCTCACAATGACGGTGTATTCAACCTGGGGAGGCATAATCTTCCAGTATTGTATAGGCTAAGATTATTCTACACTAAATAAAACCACTTAAGATCTTAGTTACGAAAAAGCTGAAATTTAATTAATATTTCGAAAGTATGTGACTAAGTAAATTTAAATTGCCCAATAATAAACTTTATTATTTGTGGTGTCCTTTGTAAGAATTGTGTAGTTTTGCAAGAACTAACTTTCTTACAACCTTGCAGATAAAATATAAAGGACCTGCCAAATAGTTTATGTTGTTACATTTTGTGCTGCTAACGACTATATTTTGATTAAACAATAAAAGCCCGCAATATTAATAACGTATTTATTATGAAACCTTGCTGCATCATAAAACTGCATCAAAAACCCGTTCACTTAGATTAAGCACCTACTCAAGCTAAGAAAAAATCTAGACACAACCTAGGTCAAATATGATAGCTATTATACGCCTGTCATTAGAAAAAATATATTTAATTCCAAGTGATGTGAGCGTGATTAATTAATCAGAATTTCGAGTTAAAATGTATTCATTTAGATTAAGAAGGCATTTGGCTAAAGGTCTGTTGTAGATGTAGAGATCGAAGCGACCGGAGAAGTGTAACCAAATGTCAAGGGCGAAGCGACGACGACCCAACCACTGTTTGTTTTACTGAAGAAATGTTAGTTTACCTAATGCTAATATTGCTTAGTAAAGCTGATTATTATTAATATCATTGGACATTCTTGGTAATGTTTTTATTTACACCGGATATGGAGTATTATTTCATAATTTACAAATTGGTATTACATCGAAGTAAAAGGACAGAAATAACATCAGTCACAGATTAAATAAATTAAAAAAATCAAGCACTGCCTCATTGGTGTAGTGATCGCAAGGGCGACTGCTGAGTGTTCAATTCTCGAGTAAAGTCTTATTGAGTTTTTCTGTAAGGCAATTATCAGCAGTAGCCCGGTGTATGGAATTGTGACTGGCTGATGGCAATAGGCTCAGAACCTGAGACTAAATATTAGCATTGGAGAAATTTGGGTGTACAATAAATGAACTTTATCAGGGAGTATTTCTGGATATATTATCTGAACCGACATCTGAGGCTGCGAAGTTTGTAATCAAGAATTTGATCTTGCATTAATATTAATTTGTGATGTTTATTTTTTTGTTTTATTTAGTTTAGGTTACGCTGGGGCTCTTATATCCTTAGGGACAAATGTCTCGAAACAAATTTAAAAAAAAACCTGTGTACACCTCTTTCTACCCCCTCGGAGACTTATGTATGAAAGAAATCCCTTAATATGTACCTATAGTTGCTTTAGCCCTAGTTTCTTATCTTTGCAGGATACGATACTTACTCGCCTCTTAACCCATTATATAGTTTTTACCGTTTCTTGTTTAGTTAATGTCCTCCTTATTTCGTTTAACTCTTTTCGTTCCATAACTGTATTAAGTATTTACAACAGTTTACATTACAATCACCCCGTCGTGAATTTTCAAGAGCCTTGTACCACAAACCCTTATGAGGCAGTGAAGTGGGTAGTGTTGTGATAACCAGCTGTCCACTGACGTCGCAGCCACTTATGTTAACATTATCACCATACAGGGCCTAACGACCACATAATTACCATTACAACCGCATTCAAGTCTCGCACACGACATAATCGATCAAACCAAACTGCGGTTCAAATATCAGGGCCAATGTCAATCTATGCAAAGTATCGTATATTCTGGGCCTTGCGCCGCTTAACTATTTTATAACTATACTATGTCGGCCAATAGAAAAATGCGTTGTTAGAGAACCGTTTGTTTTTATTACTTATTTTACGTCACGATGAAAGTAAAAGTGGCGTTGTCTTGCATAAGTAGTCCGCTCTATCCGGGCAGATCTGCTAGCGCGAATATTTAAATAGTACATTAATATGTATAGTAGGCCTAAAGGAAAACATAACACAAGTAAAATTTTAAGTTTTAGTAATCCATTATATCGAAAAAATTGGTATTAACTTGACCCTAGCTAGCTAAGGCCAACCAACTTAAATTAAGAAGAATCTGCGATGTATTCATCAAGTTAATGTTTCAGAAATGTAGAACTTACACGAATATAATTATGTTGATGATACTTGATATTCGTGTGATGGAGACTAAAATTCCTCATTGTTACGCAACCCTAAAAGGAATGTTACTCAATTCATAGTTGTATCATTACCGACATAACATGTTATTATTGTTTTAATGACTAACTGTGTTGCTTTATAATTATAAGACGACTACGCACATTTACAATGCGATATACAATTTCACAACCAATATCTGCACTTGTATCAAATATTGGGAACTGTTAATTAAATAACAATTATTATCAGCATTCTATAGAGAGATGTGGCAACGTTGTGTTGCGAGTACATACCAGTGGTAGTTGGTACGTGAATACAATTTTTGATACAATTTTACGTAATTGACGCGTTCCATGTAAACGAGCGTTGAGTAAAAGCGGGTTGAGTGCGTTGTTTGTTGCGCAATGTTGCGCCCGCGCCGCGCCGTCAAACGCCGAGCTCGACAGATACCCTGCAGTGTTGGACATACCTGCGCGGTCTCAACTAGTCATATGTTTGGTCCCCTCCAATGGTTATGGATACACAAAGGAAGACCTATTATAACTCACTCGCACTTGTTTCGACTTATTTGACTGCTGTCGTTTCGCACTGCTGTTTAGCGTGAAAAATACTGTGCTATTTTTACATGATCAGTCAAAAATATTAAGTAACCCCTGTTTATGGAGAGTTTAGATAAATTGGCCAACATCAGATCCTAAAATTAACACTTACCATTGTACATAGATTAGTGTGTACATGACTAATCTTCATCTTCACACATGACGGGCCCGTCCATCTACACATAGACAATTTATCTGTCAATCTACGCATATACATTATGTAAATGGCCTTGAAGTTTACAATAAGACATAGAACACTGTGCCCTTGGAAAGCAACAATGATTTGCAGTCGATGCGCGCTCGTACGCATCGCACCACCCACTGCTTAGAGCTTCACATCCAATGAATGAATCATAGGAATTCCATTGATGTTCACATAAAAGCGCTTTATTTCGTGATTTAAGTTTTATTGACATTTTATGGGCAATTTAGACGAAAATTCGCACCACATTGTCGTCCTTTTAAAGCGCTTCAGTAAATTTCTTGTAGTTGTTGAAAGCGAATAAATAATTACCCTGTAGAGAAGATACTCTAAAGATACATAGAATACCATTCAACTATCAAGAACGTAAGATTCTGCTTTGTGCTAGGGAAATTTTCTCTACGACCTTGTACTCATATATATGTATATCCAACGGAGTAGTAATGATAGTTACCTACGAGTTGAAAGGTTTGCCTATTTTATACCAAACAACACACGGAACTATACTTCAAGTTAACATTCCAAGCGATACTATGTGAATCTGAAGTGTTACTTAGAATTGACCATGCACACGAACGCATAAATGCGCCACCTAGAAATGAATATCAGATAACTGAGAAGGCTGAGTTAGTTATTTATGCATTTTATACAGAAATAAAATGAATATTAAATTATAATCCCATATTATTACCTTATTAAACTGGTTCACACAGTCTTTCCACATATCGCTTGCAAAATGAGTAAGTAAATTCTTGAAGTCTAATGGCCACAGCATACCCAACTAACTATACTTTCATCTAATTACGGTACCGTTAATAACTACGGACATATGAATTACTTATAACCAGGAAGTTAATGATACAAAAATAAGCCTATACCTATTTGTGAACCGACATTAGAAACCGAATTTTGAATGGCAGTAACAGTGATTACTCTGTCTGTGGGTACATGTGTTGTAGTTGTGTTTTTAAGTAGATGATGATTTCGATTGATGCTCTGCTTTCTCCATTGTTTGTGTAACACCGCCACCGACAGCCAAGCCACGCCTCAGGGATCGTCACACAATGTCTCTTGCGATTTGACAAAACAAACAAGACAAAACAATTGTATCTACCACCCCCAATATAATGTTATTTTCAAATAACAATACAGTATTATTAGAAATAACTTCAAGATAGGCATTTAATAAAGTGGTATTCTTTTAAAACAGTTTTCTTTTTTTACGCACAATTACGCCATTAATATTTTTCATGTGACTTTTCCCGCCTGCCAAATAACATACATTTCGCCTCTGGTACTGGAGGGAGAAACCTTTATCAACCTCTACAAAATCAAAAAATATTTATTTCACTATGATTTATATAGTCTTGATATCATCAAAAGCACATAACAAGGAAATGCAGAAGATCTATCTTGAATCCAATTCTGAATTGATGCTTAATTTCCCTTTCATATGTGCACTCATTCACGTTTTGGTTGCATGCTCTGAAGGCAATGTAAGGCATGTCTAAGCAATTTGCACGTCATCCCTTGTCGATGAGATCGTGTTGCGCCTGCGCTCTCGCCCGAGCGCGGAAGTCGTGGCGTTCGCCATCACGTAGCGTGCGCGGGCGCGCGCTGTTTGCTCGCCCGTGAAGTTTCCTACAACACAAATTGTACAATATTAATTGTATGATATTACGTCTTTTTATTGCATTCTTACGTTTTTATACGTGAGTGACAGTCGCGTTCGGCTAGTGATATGTTTTTCGTTTTTTTTGTGTATAGCATGAAAGAACTACGTGAACTACGCTACGTAGTGTACAGCAGGTATCAAGTTTAAAATTGCGAGGGTACAATATTTGTGGGTACCACACACCATCTGAAGTTTCCCTATAAATATTTCCACCAAATTTTTAGAATATAATGTTAGGGTTTGCAAATATTGACTACGATATAAACGGTAATCGATTTGAAATCAACTAAATGACTTATTCATTGTTGAATATTTTTACGTTGGCAACTTTAAAAAGTGAGTAATGTCTGTGGTAGAACATTTGGTACGATTTCGACGGTTTGCTCTTGGCCGATGACACATTCTATTACGGGCGCGCGAGCTGAGCGGATTGAAATAAAAAGGGAATGCTGTAAGAATATTGGAAGAATAAATTGAGTTGAGTTTCCTCACTTCGAGTTTTCATCTACTCTGCCCCAGACACTGAGTTATAGGATCATCTTCAAAATCTCAGAAGTGGGATCTCGCAACTAAACTTCAAACGTAAGTACACACCCAATCTTTGACTGATAAAATTATTGCGAGAAGACTTTATTTAAATTCAAATTAGTAGTTTTATGGTAATATGACATTCTTATTATATGATTAAGTTTAGTGATGCCGTGGTAAATTTTATCATGTGGGTGATCTAATTCTAACGTTTTTATTTCGAATTTCTGGTGTATGTGTACAAGCTATTTTTAGAACCTAAACTTTAGTGACTACTCGTATACTGATCATTATGATACGCACGTTGAACACGTGAAATTAACGGTTAATATTGAAAAAAAAAAAAAAAAAAAGTTGTGGGTAGCTTGGAATATTAATAATTACAGTGCTTCTGATCGTATGTTATATCCTGAAGGGTTTTATAAAGGGTTGTGAAAATTTGGTCAGATTTTGTCTAGGACGTACCGTTCCAGAGATATTTACAATATTATTTTACCCCACAATCTTAGTGAAAATTCGATACAACATTTCTTAACGTGGTATTTGTTTTTGCGTATGCTATGCGACGCAAGCCTTTCAGACGATGGACGAGACAGGTCACCGAAGTCGGGGCTTAGACAAGTCAAGCAGAAGGCGAGAAACACCTGTTCTTCGAACTGTGTCTCGCAGTCGGAGCCGTGTCCGGAGTCGCACTCGTAACCGGAGTCGCACTCCAAGTAACTCCGGCAATCGCGAGCGGGTGGAGATGCTGGAACGGGAACTACAGCGAGAACGAGAACGACTCTTCGAGGCGGAAAGTCGCCGCTATACAACATCAGGTCCAGTCAACGAGCTGCGTGAAAGGAGTCGCACCCAACGCCACTCGTCACATCGACAGGAGGATGCACGTCTTTCCAAGCAACACCAAGACGTCCTCCCAGATCCACGTGTCGTCGCAGGACAGTCCAACAGGTCACGTAGCCCTTCATTTTCTAAGAAAGATATAGTAGATATTATTAAATGTATGAGAGATGGTCTGACGTCCCAATCTCCAACCCGAGGTTCACAGTCACAAAAAATCGATTATAAAAATATTTTACCCAATTTTGATCCATCGACTAAGACTCAACGAGTAGATGTCTGGATAAAAAAGGTGAACGAATGTGCTTCGGTGTATGGATGGGACGATAGAACCACTACCCATTTTGCTATGCAAAAGCTCCAAGGCCTGGCCAGGACTTGGTACGAGGGCCTTAATTCAATTCTTTTCTCTTGGGAGGAATGGCAGCAGAAATTAGTTAACGCATTCCCCTTCGAACAAAACTATGGTCAGACCTTGGAGGAAATGCTAAAGAGGAAAAGTAAATTCCAAGAACCAATAGAGGTTTATTATTACGAGAAAGTAACACTTCTCAACCGATGTGATATTGAAGGTAAACGCGCGGTAGACTGCATAATTCACGGTTTAAGCGATAGAACTTTAAGATCCGGTGCTCTCGCGTTACGTTGCTCTCAGCCCGATCAATTATTGCAATACTTGATTAGTAATAAAGACTCTAATCAATCCTTAGTAGAGAGAAGTTCATTTAAAACAAGAGTTACTGAAACATCCACTCACAGTTCGAAAGTTAAGTCTGATACCAAACCCAATTCTACAGTTGGCTGTTTCAATTGTAAAGAGTTAGGGCACAGTTTTTTATACTGTCCTAAACCCTTAATTAAATGCTCAAAGTGTAGCAGGGTCGGACACACGTCTGAAAATTGCCGTTTAAAGCCAGATGCCAAAATAGTCAAAGTAGCTGACGTACAAAAAACAATGTGTATTGATTCTGTAATTGAGCCCAATATCGTTAACCCGAATTCAAAGTTTATCAAAGAAGTTATAGTGAACGGTATACCCCTCACAGCCTTTGTCGATTTTGGTAGTGACGTTACGTTAATAAAGGCCTCGGTTGCTCATCGCTTAGGATTGGCTCATAATAACGTCCCATCAGGAATGAAAGGTTTCGGCAATGGGCTAGTTTACTCATTAGGAGAACTGTCACTTGATGTAAGTGTCGATGACGTCAGTGCAAAAGTTGCATGCAAGGTTGTGAAAGACGACTTGTTGTTTAAACCAGTGTTGATAGGGCAATCATACACGGAGCAGCCTCACATTATCGCATTTAAAAATTTTAACAAGTTGCAATTTCTGGATATTGGCAATGAGCTGCCGCGGTTTGATCTGGATAACGAAATCGAACGTTCATTTAAAGTCAAAACTATGATTGCTCTAGAAATCTATGGTGCTGCAACTATCAAAGCTCATATTGACTCTCCTATTACTGGTAGTGTTTTAGTAAAGAACAGTATCGCGGGAGAACCAAATAGACAATACTTTGTGTTTGGTGGTCTCTATTATGTAGCGAGAGGTCGTATTTATATATCAGTGGTACCATGCTTGAGTTCTTGTCAAATCGCGAAATCGACGGTCCTTTGTCGTGCAGATAAAGTCGATTTTGTTAATATAATCTTTGAGGCACCATCACTGCAGCAATTTACGGCGTGTAGAGGCGAGTTCGATGAAGGTCAAGTTCGGGTCGGTTCTCATGTCTCTGATTGTGATAAACAGCGTCTCTTTGATTTATTAAAAAAGTTTAAGCATTGTTTTGCAAATTCCCTTAAGGATTTGGGGTGCACCAATATGGCAGAAATGCACATAGAGCTGAATAGCAAGCGCCCTATAGTATACCGGCCTTATAGGTTGTCTCATCACGAACGTGAAAAGGTACGCACGATGGTAGCCGACATGTTGGATGCCGGAATAGTTAAAGAGTCAGTTTCTGAGTACGCAAGTCCCATTTTACTCGTTCGTAAGAAGGATGGCTCACTGAGAATGTGCATTGATTACAGGATGCTTAATTCAGTAACCGTGAAGGAAAGGTACCCTATGCCTATCATAGAAGATGAGATTGCCCGTCTTACGGGTCAAACTTGCTTCATAACACTCGATCTATCTTCAGGCTATTACCAAGTACCGATTTCCGAACAGAGCAAACGCCTTACCTCGTTCGTCACGCCGGACGGCCAGTACGAATTCAATCGTATGCCGTTTGGCCTGGCGAACGCACCTGCTGTATTTCAGCGAATGATGAATTCGCTTTTAGGATCTTCTCGTTTCGCTACTGCATACATCGATGACATTCTTATCTTTGGAAAACATCCTGCAGAATGTTTAGAGCGTCTTGAAGAAGTGTTGCGGTTGCTAGACAATGCAAACCTTACCTTGAATTTAACAAAGTGCAATTTTCTCAGTGACAAGATCTGTTATCTTGGGTACGAGATTAGTGCTGCTGGTGTCAGGCCTGGCGAAGGCAAGATTATATGCGTACAAAACTTTCCACGGCCTGAAAATGTGCACAATGTCCGACAATTCTTAGGTTTGGCTAGTTATTTCCGGAAATTTATTAAGAACTTTGCTCACTTAGCTTCCCCACTCAGTCGGCTATTAAAAAAAGGTGCAGCCTGGGAGTGGAAGGATGATCAGCAGCAGGCGTTTGAAGAACTTAAATCTAGATTGATAGACAGGCCAATTCTCGCGATTTATGACCCAACAGCAGAGACCGAGTTGCACACTGATGCTAGTAGGGTAGGCATTGGTGGAATTCTCCTTCAGCGCACGGTAGCTAGTGAACCTTTTCGACCGGTCGCTTTTTATAGCCGGCAAACATCACCAGAGGAAAAGAACTTCCACTCATACGAGTTGGAAACTTTAGCAGTTGTATTTTCTCTGCGAAAATTCAGGGTTTATTTGCTAGGCAAAGAGTTCAAAATTATAACCGACTGCAGTGCACTTCGCTCCACATTTCTGAAAAGGGACTTGATACCGAGAATTGCTCGTTGGTGGTTAACTTTACAGGAATTCGATTGTTCCATTGAATATAGGGCGGGTACGAAGATGAGTCACGTCGATGCATTGTCTCGAAATCCCGTTGCTGATAGTGTAGAAACCATTGTAGATCAACTTCCAACTGTTATGACAATAAATAATGAGGACTGGCTACAAACACTTCAACTAGGAGACTCTGAGCTGGGTAGGATTAGAAACATTTTAAGTAGTGATCTTGACCAAAGGGGTCTTAATTATATAAAGGAAAATTACGTTCTAAAGAATAATAAATTATTTCGTTGTCTAGGTGGTGACAGGAATAACATTCGATGGGTAGTACCAAAGGGTGCAAGGTGGCAGCTGTGTCGTATGAACCACGATGACATTGGACATTTTGGCACCGAAAAAACTTTAGATAGAATTAAGAAAAGCTATTGGTTCGCCAAGATGTCCAAGTTTGTTAAGAAATACGTTGACGCTTGCCTTGAATGTGCTTACACGAAAAATAACGTACATACACGGGAGGGCCACCTCCATCCTATTCCAAAGACAGAAATTCCTTTCCACACCCTCCACGTTGACCACCTTGGACCCTTCGTAAAATCAAATAGAGGCCAAACCCATCTTGTTGTAGTCGTGGACGCATTCACAAAGTTTTGCTTCGTGAAACCTGTCAGAAACACTAAAACGCAAAATGTCCTCAAGGTCTTAGATGATATTTTTTACACCTTTAGGACCCCTGATCGTCTTGTAAGCGATCGTGGGAGTTGCTTTACATCTCATGCATTTAAAAGGTTTGTTCTTGATAAAGGATTCAAACATATATTAAATGCAGTAGCTAGTCCCCGGTCAAATGGTCAAGTAGAACGGTACAACCGTACCATTCTTGATTCCCTTAAGGCATCAAATATGAAACATTGCGAGAAGGACTGGGACATGCAATTAGGTAAGGTCCAGTGGGGTCTCAACAACACTGTCCAAAAGACCACAGGTAGGACTCCTTCGGAGGTATTATTCGGTACTTCCATGAATGCTGAAATTAATCCCATTATGAATGAGGTCACGGTAGATTCTAGGGAGAATAGCCGACTTTCTGATATCCGTGATGAAGTTAAAGATCGGATAGATAGAGAACAGGATAAGCAAAAACAGAAATACGACGAAAGTCGGAAGCCAGCACGAACATATAAAAGCGGTGATCTAATAAAAATTACTAAAACGTGTTTTAATAACGACGGGCAAAGTAAAAAACTTATGCCGACATATGTAGGGCCCTATCGTGTCGATAAAGTAATAGGAAACGACCGTTATAAAGTAGCCCCAATCCCAGGTCTAGGTTGTACGGAAAACAAACGCCCAACGGTTGTCGCAGCTGATCGTATGAGGCCTTGGATCCATATAGCGGCGTTAGAAGTTAACGAAAATGTTTCGGACTCTAGCGCTGCTGATGAAAGTGATTAGTTTTCCTTTTATGGGTATTGATCAAAATATGTTAATAACAGAATTCTCGACTCGATGTAAATAGATTAATGGTAACGATTTAATATGTTTTTATTTAGCGGCCCCGGAGTTCAGCTGCCTCAGGGTGTCGTTATAAGAGGCAGTTAACTACAGATTAGTTTTCTGTTTTGTTTCAGATCAAACACGAGAATCGATTGGTTCGTGCTTTGATTATTCTACGTCAGACCAAGTTGATAGCGCCTACACGGGTAATCGATCGTCCTGTGTGCGTATAATTAGTAGTTCTACTGACGAGCGTATACTGAATCGATCAGTCCATACCTTGTAAGCTAGAACAAGCCTCAAACGTGCTGTCACAGGTAATCGATCGTCCTGTGCGCACGGATGATAGTCGTAAGTGGTAGTTTGGCGATGAGGCACGAAACTGAATCGATTGGTCCGTGTCCTGATACGCCAAATGCCATGAGTGTTTTGCTGCTTCGTCACAAGTAATCGATCGTCTTGTGCACGTTAGTCAGTTCCATGATTGGTACCAAAATAATCGATCGTTTGGACCAGATATTGATTTTAGTCTGTTTTTGGTTGTCAATTATTGGATTAACTAGAAATTGATTAAGAATTACTGTTTCGTATATTGTTGATGAAATTATTGGTTGTTGGAAAACCATAGATTGATAATTAAAACAAGAAATCATTATTACATAATTGTATAATTTTATTGTATTCAACTTCTAATAATATGCAATATTATTACGTTGTTCTAGAATGCGCATAAGTGATGTATAACTATAGATAATGTTGTAAATTTAAGCAAGCAATTATTTTGAATGTTCTTATATTTGTTAATTTGTGTTCTGTAAACTTCGAATTGTAACTATGAATGACAGCATTGTAATCATTATAATTATTGTAAAGTGTGTGTTATCGACCAAGAATACAATTGTTAGGGTTCCACCTGGGGCCGTGTGCGGGGACGCACACGTTGTCAGGATGGTCGATTGTTAGGGTTTGCAAATATTGACTACGATATAAACGGTAATCGATTTGAAATCAACTAAATGACTTATTCATTGTTGAATATTTTTACGTTGGCAACTTTAAAAAGTGAGTAATGTCTGTGGTAGAACATTTGGTACGATTTCGACGGTTTGCTCTTGGCCGATGACACATTCTATTACGGGCGCGCGAGCTGAGCGGATTGAAATAAAAAGGGAATGCTGTAAGAATATTGGAAGAATAAATTGAGTTGAGTTTCCTCACTTCGAGTTTTCATCTACTCTGCCCCAGACACTGAGTTATAGGATCATCTTCAAAAATAAGCTGATAAAATAACTAACGAATTTCACACGTTATAAGATCCAAATGCAATGATGACTTTATAGATTTATTGAGAAATTATCCGTGATTTAAGTGACCTTCCCTTCCATAAGTTATAATATTAAGTTACATTAACTAAGTTATATTAGATATTGACGACATAATCTGTCAACTAAATATCAAACACGTAAATGATGACACTAGGTTTATTAATGATATAATGCTCTAACACATATCTGTTATTTGCGGTTGTGATCAAGCTGTTGCGTCAGTCATTAGCAGACACAATAGATTTTTATTGTTACAACGTACAGATCTGTACGTTACTGAGCCGAAAGGTTACACTCTAAATTATTATATCTAAAGTCTCGCCAGGCCAATGTTCTTAGGTTACTTGAAGGGCATTGAAACTATTATATTATCTATTAATTTGCATCGAAGATTATAACATATTATAATTAAAATTAAATATTCATGTTTGAAATATGTAAATTTTTGCGAAACTTTGTTAATCAACCGGATATTAGATCAAATAATTTATCTACACATTCGTAATATAAATTAACAACGTGTATGTTGACCTATTTACAGAAGCATAGTAAATGATATTTAATAAGTACATGATGTACGTAAACCGAAGGCAAGTGGGTACCTCGTAAATAATAAAGATTAGCGTACGGCCACGAAACAAAAGGTCATGGGAACGCTTTCCGCTGAGGAGCCACGAACATCACGCGGAGGATTGAATGACAAAACTTTTAATTACTACCTACAGTAGTTATAAATCTGTTTCGGTATGTAGTCACATAAACACAGAACTATGTAACCAGTTACTCCACGAATAGCACCTTATACAGTGCCTATAATATATTTAAACACCAGAATTCGATATCGAATAAAATGAAATATTTCTTAAAAATCTGTCGGTGTAAATACAACTTTCCCAAGTTATATCCATGCGTTCACTTCACACATATGTCAGACGGACTTATACGTAGTTTTTAGAAAACAGACGATAACTTTTATTGTGATACATGACAAATATAAAAGTACTCAGTGTAATACTTAGTACACACAAGAACACAAAAAAACTAGGAAATATTTTGAGTAAAGATGAAAGTACATATTAACATTATCTTCCTGCCCTTATCCCAATTTATTTGGGGTCGGCTTAGCATGTTTTCATCTTTCATACATACTCTCTACTTGTACTGGAATGTTGCTAAACTTTTGGCTATGTTGCCAAAACATAGTCCGTCTGCCTGACGTCAACCCTCATTGGGAATGCTGTTGTTGGTGGTAGCCGCCACCAATACGATCTCCTTCCATCTAGCTATGTCATACCAAATGTTATCCATGCGCCAGGTACTGATGTTATCCTACTATCACACTCCACTAACCGGGCCACAATATACGAGCTACATAGCACAATTATTCTGAAAACACACACGATTCATATTGACTCTCAGAGGGTTTAGGATACCTACTCCAATCGGAACTTGTAACAAAGAATCCATCGTCCTGGACGATTTTGCATTTTTCTTTCTGTACTTGTCTGTCTTGTGTCGTAAAAACCACATGAGTTTAGACAAACAAGATGGCAGACTATTCAGTGGTCCGCGGCCCGCTATCCATTTTCTACTTCGGGAATTCATTGATTTTTCAACATCTTCTATAATTTCATCTTCCACGCCGCCGCCTTTCCCTTTCTTCATATCATCGGTGACGTCGCAATAAGTAGACCTCGTAGAAAATTGTCTGGAGTGAGCCCTGAACTCCACTCAATTTTCTGATATTCCAGATCTTTGGTATAGACAAAAGTTGAAAGTATTATACAAAAGTACCTATAATATGTAGTTTTCCAACAACTTTTCACCGAGAAATTCTTTTATGTGGGTAACCACTTCGGTTACTTTAAAACTTCCCAACTAAGCAGCAATGTTTTTAAGAAATAGAGCAAAAATAATCTTAGTTTCATGCAGGATGAAACTTCAACAATACCGACAAAAGAAATCATAAATTATGTAAGTAACGGATACGTCATCTCACATACCTATTATGTTGAAATTTAAATCAATTTCTATGATTCTACATAATAATGAGTGATATGGAGCATTAATTTCATATTATATGATGACAGCTGCACAACAGTCAGTAGGTTAGATTACTTCTCATCTTATATTAGCTGACATTATTTATAATGATCCTTCGCTTCGCTTAAACATATTCTGTCAGATTACATCAAAGATACATTTGATTATAACACTCTTCTATTAACATTTAAAAATAATGACTGCAAACGTTTTGTCTGATATTATAATTAATGAGATTAGTTAGATACGAAATGCTTAGAAGTCTTTACGACATGTACGTGCCATAAATTTGGGACAAATAAAAATATCGTTATCCAAAAGAGGTGTGTCATAACGAAGACCTGTCACACATTTACGACATGTTTAACCTTAGTTAAATTCAAAAATGTTTACATAGATTTTAAAGCGATAGACAAATATATGTGTCACAGTCGGTGTGCGGGTTTCATAAAGTTTGATATTAACGCCGGGACATACATGTGTAAGTGCAACACGTCTCAGTATTGCTCAGTGAGGTCAAATGTCTGACGCGGTCTTCTTCTAAAATATTATATAACCGTTAGCGGACGCATGGGAACTTTTCTGTCGAAACTGCTACTAGATTCTAAATGCCAACAGTGAAACATGTACGACACAACTAAGTATATTAAGTGTAATAATTGTTAATAATGCGTAAAGGTGATCTAAGCAGCAGTGAAATTAATGAAATAACTGCTATATTCTACAGGAGAAATATCGATGTCCGCTTGTACTCTCATCGGCTTTGAATCTTGCTAATTTACCGTCGCAAAAACTAATCAATATAATGACGACTTGACTGCAATTATTCAATGAAGATTTTATCCATCATTGTAAATTGAGGAATAAACAAACAAAAAACTTGTGAATGACAGAGGAAACGTCGCGGAATGCGACGGAGGCGGCACAATGGAGATGCTCTGAGTGCAAGCGATTAGCGTACTTTTATTTTTATATTAATAAGAAACAGTATATTAAAATGTACTGGTATTCTTATCGTTAACCTAATTTATTTTTTTACTCCAATAATAATGAAGCATGCAAATTGATAAAACCAGAATCAAAATTTGCGGTGACAGTAACTTTTCTCTGAGACCGACGTCGTCGCAATGCACAGAGTACTATTTCAATTAAGCAATGAGAGTTTTATTTTAAAAATACTTCGATATGTCATACTACAGATCAATTTAACTTTCCACAAAAATTTATAACTTTAATGTCATATTAAAGTTTTATAAATCATAAAAGAAACAAAATGTAATGTATTTCTATAACGTCGCTCCCGCTGCCGTTTATGAATGGACTCGCCGTCTTAATTCTCCGTACCCACACACTGTCTACTCATCCCGGCGCGTGCGTGTTTCTCCGACCTTCATCCCGCATTCCGCCATGTAGGCACTCAGTCATCCAGGATACGCACTATTTGCTAAGTCGTTCGCGGCCAACGACCTCTAGACTATTCGACTCTCAAACAATCGCTTTTTTCTACAGTCCGATTCAGTCCTATGAATAGATGTTTTGATGTAGATATTTGTTTCGACATATCATTCTTTCTGTGTTTATGTAGATAATCAGTACAAATTACATAAATTGAGTACTAAGCCTTTATGTACTGTTAGGTTAGGTTATTAGGTACTACATTAGCCACAGATATAATTCACAATGTTAGTAAAATTATAAATGCAGGAATATGTAAGGCATGTTGCTCTACTTTCATTTCCACGTCTGGTAGTTATGAATAATTAATTTTCACAAGATGTACTTAGGACCTTGCGTAATAATAAATATGTGTACCTACCACAAAAATAATATACTACGAACTCAGCTGTAGTCATACTAATACATAAATCGTTCCATATCCTGTGAATTTGTGTTTCGTGCGTAACAAGTGAGTCACTGTCAATCAGCTTTGGTGACCCCTTCAGCTTAGTACTGATTTAAGAATACAAACAATCCTGACACGTGTTTAGTATTGTCATTTAATATAATGGGACAGACGTTCACGCTCTACATTATTCCACAACAGTGCCTCACAGAGCTCCGTCACAACACATTACGAAAACTCACTACGCTAGACCAGTCAGGTACGTAGAGAGCTTTTTCGAGTGCCCTGATACAATTGCTTACACTCCAACCTTTCACACACGTTTCAAAACTTCAACAGATGTGATTTAAGATGAGTTAACAATGATAATATATCTTACTTCCATAAGCATACAACAACCGAGCATACGAGTTCATCTAAGTGGTGTAGGCGAGAACGCGTCTCTGTAAATGATAAGGATAATCGTGTCGTGAATCAGTCCCGGGATTAAGTACACAACCGGTAGTTAAACGGCCCTAATATGGCACAGGTAATATTCGGCACGCGTGTCGACATAGGTCACAATTATTAACTTAATTGTCTTTAGTGAGTAGGCGACCCATTGTTTGTGGTTTTGTTACGTATATCTCATGCTCTATCTAAGACCTGACTTATTCATTCTTATTCCTTATTTATAGAACTTATTATTTCGTAATAATACGAGACCTCAATAGTAATACCCTAAAAACTGGATCACGAAGACCGTTCTGACATGCCAATGTGGTCAAAACATATCGTCGATCAAAGGCCATTCTTATGCAATGATTCTTTTATATCTTATTTTCCCCGTCACGATTCTTTTCCTGAATACCATTGTGTTTATCGGGCAAAATATGATCCGACTTTATTGATGTAATATTATCGTATTGAAAGGATCTTGTGGGTTAAAATCGGAGTGGTTTCGTGAGTGTCTGTTACTGATTATCAGTACATATGTATATTATGTATGTATTCGTAGGTGGTGTCATTAGTTACGAGAATGGCGAGACGTGACATCTTGAGCCACATCGATACAAGACAAATATACACCTATATGTAAAAATCATTACATAAGTTTTAAGGCGTTAAAGTTTAAAGTTTTTTCAATTGATAATGTAATTCAGAAGTACTAGATGTGATTACTATAGATCATAAATATCAATATATGGCCGAATTGAATATTAATAGGCTCTAAAGAGTACCGTAATCGAATAGTTGATGAAGCGTGATGCGTGTATTCTGAAGTAGTTTAGTGTGAGGCATAGTGGCCGGCATTACTGTCGGCTACCAGGTGCTTTGCACGGTGTTCTCAGTCGACATACTTGATGACATAACGGACTGCGGCGCGGCTCGGCCGACTCAGGTCCGTTACATTGCTGCACTGTTCATGCGTACATTACTTTTTGTTGTATCTCTACGTAACACAATAACATGCCTAGACGCAGCCCATTGTGCAAACATACAACATTAAAGTCACGACCAATCCTAACCCGTTAATCGATCTCGGTCACATCCATTTAAATCAAGCTAAATTGCTAATCAAATGATCGACGATAAACTCGAAGTTGGATACGACCTGTGGGCCTTGAAGGTGGAACTCTTTCTTAATATAAGCGACGCTGTTTTGATTAGTAAACATTGGTCTATAAAAGTCACCATTAAAATTAAATCAGATAAAATACCTACCAGCATTCTACAAATAAATTTAATTTAAACTTCCGTTACCATTCCAATTGTAATTTGTTCCCGCTTTGAAGAAGAAGTTCGAGCTATGTTGACCTCTTGCAAGTCAAATCAACCACAACAGTAGCTGACATAGCGGCAATAGCCCACACTTTGCCATGAATGTTAATTGGAACGCATGGACTATAAGTACGCAGTCACGTATCGATATAAATCTAATTTAACGAGTATTAAGAAACGATTATCGATTTGTATCCTACGGCAGTACGTTATGGAAATGGTATATTAATCGATCAACGTAAGTGGAGTATCTAATTGAGACTATAACAAGCCTAAGGAGTAGTGTCGGCTCAAATTAAATTAATTGACGAAACAATGGACAAAATTACTCCATCTCGGGTTTAATGGACGCAATGGTTTTCTATATCGGAATGTTAAATGCTAATAATATGTGGGTTGTGGAGACACAGGTGAACACCCACATTACGCACATGCTGTTATTAAGTCGCAGCTAATACGTGGTGAGTTTATTGCCATCAACCGGGCACAATAACAAACTGCGGGCTACTACAGAGAATTTCCGAACAGAAAAGTCCTATAACACTGCCTTTCACGGAAATCTAACCCAGGACGCTCAGCAGTCGCCCATGCGACCGCTAGCCCAATGAGGCAGTCCAGGCTCAGTTAATAAATCCAACACCTATATCTAAATAGAGCTAAAACAAAAAGCATTTAATTTTTAATTAAGCCTGTTTTCGTTACTAAAAAATGATCTCTTTTTTAATTAGCTCTGTTTACATCTAGGTCTGCGAAATGTCCTTTTGATACCTGGATACAATTTTTAAAGAAATTTTGATATAAGTATCTTAGTTCATTTTATACAGATTGCGCGATAAGTCATTGAGAAATCCGCAGAGAACAGGTTCTGCGCGCCAATGGATAGTCAGAATAATTTGCCGTCCAAGACGAGGATACGAGGAAGTAGATAACAAACCACCCCGACGGAGTTAAGGCTGCCTGCAGAAGTCGGTTTGACGTCCTGCAGTAGCACTATATGATATTATCCAAAATATCTTTATTCAAATTAGACCATTTGAAATAGTTCTTTTTGAACGTCATACATTACAATAAGACAGTCCTCCAGAACCCTTCACCGCTTCCTAGTTCTTCACTCGAGGGAAGAAGCGGCACAACAAACTCACTAGCTATTAATATTAACATTCTACCACTCATATTTATACTTCTTGCAATACATCCATGTAGGTAATCCCGCCAAAGGATATGTACTCTAGCCCGTTGATTATGTAGTCATTATTACCTATTTGTGTTCGGCTCAAAGGTTTGAAGTATGGAAACGAAGTATAGTGAGAAACCGACCACAAAGTGCAATTACATCTTGTGGTTCTCGTCATAATTGTAATTTGACCACAACACACTTTGGCTCTATAAACGCACCATAACGTGTTTTCAATTATCTATTTCCTACTGAACTGAAGGCAATCGTTATAAATAACTAAAGCCCACGACATTAAACCGTATTAAACCACAAAATGCCTCGTTGATCTGGTTGTCCTAAGCGCAACTTTTGAGCATGAGTTCTTGGGATTTTCTGTTAGAAAATTATCAGTAGTAGCCCTGCGGCCCGGAATTTGGAATTGTGCCCAGTATAGGCCAATAGGCTCACCACCTATCACAATAATAACTGCATCGGTGAATTGTGAATGTACAACATTATACACTTCTGCCTACCCCTTCGGAGAATACAAGTGTGACGCTATGTTAAGTCACAAAACGCTCAGATCAAAATGCTCTTAGCTGTCACCTTTCTATAGGCTGACCGTGCCAAACCTGCATAAATAGTGGCTATCTCTGTTACCAACGAATTAAATGGTCACTTTTTCACTATGCCTTATTTTTGAAAAATATTTTTGTTCATCATAGACTAACTGTCACTTACGATACAATGTACTTTAATCATCAATTCGATGGTAACTAAGATAGCCAATCGGTACGCAAAAGTGACAACGGGCTATAAGGCCTCAAATTCTTTAGCTCGAATTTTACCTTTGTTATGGGTACGATAATCGACACCACTCACACATGCATATGATACTCGGATCTGGAACAGTTTATCTGTATACCATATAAATAACAATCTTTACGGGAACCAGATCGGCAAACTGTGCCATTATTGTACGAACGCCAATGCCTGAAAACCTGAATATAATTACTGTCAGCACGGGATCAAAACTACTTGTCCACTACTCATAAAAAATCGCGAGAAATGAAATTACGACCCTCAGATTACATTTTCATTTTGTATAATAACTTTTGTGAGACATATTCATATAAATTTGCATTGATCTCGTATTTTGTGCCCCTAATTGTGACATCTATAACTGTGTATCTACTTATTTTATCAAATAAATGTATCTCATCTTATTTTTAACACAAAATAGACCGTACAGTTTGGGGGCTGAGTTGCCCGCGTCCATAGGAGTGCACCCTTATATTGAAATCCCTATACGTGGCCCCTGGTGGGTGGTGTAAAACAGGCATAACTCTGGTAGGAGGCATCGGCCGCGGCTGGTTACCACCCACCGGACGAAGCCATACCGTGAAGCGACGTAGTCCGGTGCAACCGTTGTGGGAGACGGGTCTGGGCAGTTGCATCAACTCCCCAACTATCGTTTTCCCCAAATCTATGCATTCTAGATGGAGTGAATAGATTTCTTCTGGATCTACGAGCTCCATCTTCAACCACAACATTGCTTACCATCAAGCGAGTTGGTGGCCAAATGTAGATATATTTTTCATTAAAAAAATACCAACAGAAAGCAGTAGAAAATGTCAATAAATCTTCCCAGCCCTCGAATCGAACTTATGACACGCTCGGAAGCCGCACTTGCTATAACTTGACCGAAATATTATACCCGGAAAAGTTTTGTAAAAATACATCCATACTTTCTTTCACACTGTAACTGTAACTGTCATTTATTGTTATAAAGTTTCCTTTGTCGTAAGGAGACGCTCATGCTTCAGTTATTAGGCACTCCTTTTATACGTTCTGAAATTGTTATGGATGCCATAACTCAAGTTTATTATCGTGTGTGATGTTCTGCTTTACCGAGGTTCCAGGCTAAAAGTGAAAGTGTTAAAATGAGGTGGCCACAACCCTACTTTATTTCACAGGTTTCTTTTACCCCTCATATCAAAACAACGCGCGTATATAGTGGTGTCGTAACGTGTACAAATATGTACATATACTAGCAAAAGAACAAAATTGTACTTGTTTACAATAATATTTCTATTGTGTCTGGATAATTAGCTAGTTGGTATATTTGTATTGGTGACACAAAATTGTGGGTTGTTTTAATTTCTATTTAAATCTTGTGCCTTCTCTGTATGAGAAAAAGCAGTGGGACCGTTTCGGGCTGATTATGGACATATGGCTCTGTGAACATTATCATTAACGAGTTGTATTTTTTTTACAGTCCGTCTTTTCGTATTTTAGAAGATTTTGGAGTTAGTACAATGTATAAAAGCTTTCGTGAGACATATTCATATCAATTAATGTTCACCGGTTACTACTTACGTGCATTTTTCGGGATTGCCCGACTAGTTTCGAACTCGAAAAGAGCCCTTAGTCATGCATGAGCTGAGCCCGCGGGGATGACGTGAGTCAAACTGACTACAGTCAAACTGTTAGTACAATGTACCTATACATATTTTTACATGTGATTTTAGTCTTGTCATGGACACAACAATTATTATGAGTACAAATGAATTACTATATGATCCCAACTACGTTAAAACATAATAAAAACCATTATATCTTTTCAACAGATTGTTTCTTTAATTGTACTCACGATAAACGTATAGATTAAGAATCAGCAATTTGCTTCAATTGTTTTAATAAAAGTTCTCGTAATATATCATTCTTATGTTGTGTAATGTTATGGTATACGCTTCCTGATACCCGTAAGAGGTATGGTCTAGTCCATGGAGAATTGTAACTACCTGTAGAGTAATCTATTTTATACGTTAGTAAATTCCACCTCTGTTTATTTTTCCGGTAAAAATAAAATACAAAAATACGATCAGCCTTATGTTTGCAGAAAATATATTTTAATTAATTAATTTAAATCTCAAGATAAATCTTTGAAAAGCATTAACGCATGCTTAGCGAACTCTAAAGTTATTATATTAAATGGAAAAAGAATACGGTCGCGAACAGGACTCGAACCTGCGCCTCCCGGATGAATACTCCAGCCATCTCGACCTCTCCTCAGAGGTCGAGATGGCTTGGTGGTCAGAGCGCCTGGAGTATTCATCCGGGAGGCGCAGGTTCGAGTCCTGTTCGCGACCGTATTCTTTTTCCATTTAATATAATAACTTTAATTTAAATCTTCGAAAAGCACAAAACACATGCTTAGCGAACTCTAAAGTCCTAAACTTTTGTTGAAAAAAAAATATGGTCGTGAGCATGGTCGCAACCCTGAAACCTGGAGAATTAATTTGGGAGGCACATGTTCGAATCCTGCTCACGACCATTTTTTTTCCACAAAAGTTAAGAACTTCAGATTTCTCAATATTTTTTTTTTTTTATAAATAAACTCATAAGACTGATTTCACATATACATAAAACTATCCCAGAATTTTGGTCCTTGGAGCCATAACATTTCTTATTTCTCTACATTATTATGCGTACCTTACATACTTCGCAATAGTGCCTCTAACACTAACGCAATTCCTATAGGTTAGGTACTTATCAAAGTGCAAAAGTTTGCCACTGTTCGACACCTTATCGACACTAAAACTACCCGCACTTTGCGTATGCCTCGGAGGTATTCGTATTTAGGTCGTACATTGTTGAAAAGGAAATAACAGCAACTACTACGTATCTAATAGTCACATTTCACGCAATTACGTAAATGTTACCGTTTTACAAAAGTTCATATAAAGCACTAGAAAGATAAACGTCTACTATAAACACTATTCTAACTAATGTTAAAAAGTGTGTTTTGTTTGGTTATCCTTTTCACATCATAATCTGTTGACATGCCAATTATCCAGACACAATAGAAATATTATAGTTACCAAGTACAATTTTGTACTTTTGCGAGTATACAGTGCAAGGAATAGAAGTGATTTATGTGCACACATATAGTTACAAGATCAAAGAGTGACTTAAGCAACAAAAAATACGTAAAATCTCATATGATCACGTAAAACCCTGGGTAAAAATTATTATACCTACTCTTCAAGTGAATATACATTCCCTTTAGACGAACAATTTAACTAATGATATCAGATTATGACGTCAAATTGCCGCCATTACTTATCCCGCTCAAATTGTTCAAGTTCTACGCCTAATTTTACTTCCGGTTAAACCATTAGAATCGTGAACACATCCGTCTGTCAACGTCAAGAATTCTTGATGAGATTAAAGACCGGTTGTGCAGACAGATTTCTAGACTGTTTTATGACTGTGAGATATGATTTTATGCTATGTATGAACAGAAAAATAGCATTTTAAAAATCCTTTAGGTTTGTGGTTTTATAATTTTATAAAAACACGTAGGTAATAAATCCATCAGCTACAAAAAAATAATGTTTATTACTTAAAGCTTACTCTGTTTCGGAATAATTACAGTATTAGCCAGAAGAAAAGCCTGGCAACCCAAATAAAAAATATATATTGTTCAGTACGTTTGTAATTTCCTCTTATTTGGGAGCAGCCTCTACGTGTTTCGCTTACAGACGTACTATTTAGAGCTGTGTCCTAAACGTACTACGTCACCTACACACAATCTTAGCGATTGTCGTTCGCAGTGCTCCAGTTTCGTGCCGGTCCACTGGCACTGCTTACTACAAGGAAACCACGCCCTAGGACAATCTGACACAACTGCTTATTGCAACAGCTTTCACGGTATCGAATAACGTTCAACGCTATTATATGTCGCAGACGCCAGTGGGCAAATCATGGTGAAGATAAATATTTTTATTATAGCCATGGAAACTGTCTCAGTAATTTTGTATCATTTTAATGCTTTAACGGTATTATTTATCAGAGAACTATCATTATGATACCTACACAACATTTTATATTATTATTGTATAGTAATCTAGTCTGCTTCAAATTCTTATTATTTATAATAATTCCCATTCGCTTTATATGACAGACTATGGTAATAATACTATCATAACTTAAACGATGTAATTTGCGTTCCATGTTGACTAATTAATTATGCTTTAAAATGTCTAACATTATACAAAAATATAAGAGCTTCTAGTAAGTTAGGTACCTACTAGAAGTTGCAACCCATGCAATAGAAAATTATGTGAAAACGAGTCACAAAATACGCAAAATAAAATAAAATTTTCAAAGCAACTGTGACAATCAACAAAAAAGTAATTGGGTCTAGATTAATCACCGAACTAATATTATCTGAATCGAGTTTTGCTATTACATAATCGATGTTTGTAACGATTATAGATCGTTGTAGGAAAGCACGCAGTGGTGATACCATAACGTTGTTGTAAATAAACGTATACATTTGTTACGAATTAAATAGCCGTTACATCACAATAAGCGTCTTGTTAATGTTTTTATTGGCAAAAAGGGATTAATATAAGTCGAACATACTTTCTATTACGTTCGATCAACGTGCACGTTTCGTATATTAAGAGTATAATTATTTGGAGTAGAAAGGCGTTCATGTAATACCTACTAAACAAATGAGCTGCCAAATCTCACGTTCTTAACTATAATAAGAAATTACAATATAACATACTAATTCTTTATGATTATTTTTATCTTCATCTCTTTTCTACTACGTAGGTATTGAACGTTTCTCATATATTACTCCGTGTTCCTAAACATGTTTTCTTTAACATAGACAATTGGAAGGCCTTGACATTTAATAAAAAAAAAATGTCTATGTCAATTCTTTCATTATTTATTTTTCTCAACGATATTTATTGTTATGAGCAGCCTGTCAAAACCCGGAAATTACATGTTTTGATAAAATATGAGCTTTAAAATCCAATAATTCCATACAGACTTCAGCAATTATATCCTTTGTCTGATTTAATATTTTGAGGAGTTCGTGGCTAGTAACAGCCGCACAGATCGATCGAAGGAGGCTAAGCTGCGCATGCCGCGGTTGGTCTGTGGATGCATGAACATATTTCATATCGAGACCCCTCCGTGCCTCGGAGAGCACGTTAAACCGTCGGTCCCGGTTGTCAAATTAAGATCTATGACAGTCGTTACGGGTTGTCAGAGGCCTGAAATTCTGACAACTAGTCATACCACGAGGTAACTGGGCTGTGGAGGTCAGATAAGCAGTCGCTCCATGTAAAATACTGGTATTAAGCTGCATCCGGTTTGACTGGAAGCCGACTCCAATGTAATTGGGAAAAGGCTAAGCAGATTGGTCTGATTTAATACATAACCAGTATTAACTTATGCCTGTTTGGCCTCAAACCCAAGTTTATGGTTACCGTATACCCGAGGGGTCAGGCAGAGGAGTAGGTTCTGTTGCACATCTACAATTCGCCGGTGAGCCTATAGCCACTGGGCACAATTCCAAACTTCTGCTACTCAGATTGTTTTATAATATAACCCAATAACACTTTGGTAATCTCGGTTATCGAACCCAGGAGGTCACGATCAAGAGGCAGTTGCACTCATAGTTCAGCAATGGCTGAATATTCTAAATAATGACTAACGTGAACGAGTTATGAAATCGTAACCGATCAATCGATGATAATTTAAGTTCCACTTCTTACCTCGTGGTTGGGAACAACCTAATGTCAGAGATTTGGTCACCCATAGGCCTCTGACATAGCTGATTATGGATACGATGGACATGGATAATTAAGGAGATCTTTAGTTTTATCATACCTGAAGCTAAAATATAAACGTAATCTATTGGGAATCTCACTTCGGCCCGCATATTATGAAACCACGTTAGAGACAGGTCTCTTATTTTTGAGTAGCTAATTATATAAGTAGTCAATATTTAGAATAAATCAAAGATGTCCGATATCCAGTGATTCAAAATCAAATTAGAAAACTGGATCATTGCTCTGCACCGAAGTATGTAATTATAAAATTATGTAATTTTAGATGAGGCATATCGGAACAATTCATTGTGGATGGCTAATTGTGGGTGTCGCAACACGATTGTTCCGTGGAGTCGCGATGCGCGTGCGAACACAGCGACCTACCTATTGTTTGTTTTTGTTTTGTTTACACCTCTCCTTATATACATGAAAAAAAAACACTAATTTTTATTTCCAGACTAATAGAAAAGGAAATGATGACAGTGACAACATGTTGACGGCTTTATCTCGCGGAAGTTGTAAAAGTGAAGTTAGGGAAATCGTTGGGTGTCATGCTGACAGCATATGGGTTAGTAACCTGATGGCAACGCACTTCGTTTAAGCTTATTTTCATAAACATCTAGGAAGTCGTTTACGTACGTTTCCACACTCTAGGAATCTTACATGCACCCAAACTCGGAAAATTTATAGGTCATACGAATATTTGTTCCATGCAGGAATCGAACTCACGGCACTAAAGCCATTCTCTTAACCACTGCGCTTAACGATCCTACCGTCTACTTGTGTCGTCAATACCGGTTGATCTGTGTATTCTGTTACATTATCTAATTCACTATGAAATTATAATAATTATAAATAATAAGTATTTTTAATAATTATAGTTGTTTGTTAATTTCAGATGCGGCGGCAGGCTCGGATCTCAGGCGGCGGCGCGCTTGTCGTGCGCACCGCCTCTGCGTTACAAGGTTCAATACTTTATGTCATTTTACTATCAGCAAATTTAGAAAAATACGTCATTGTGATGACCACAAAATTATATACATAACTGCGCAAGATTTATAGAGACTACCGTAACCCCTACTGTGTAATGATTAGCCCCGGATCAAAATGTTTGTGAATATTTATTTTGCATTTTTGTCTTTATTTATTTTGTAGTCTTGACTAAAACAATTATTCATAACATAACACACATAAAATGGAATCACTCCTGTATTCCTAGAAGGGGTAGGCAGAGGTACATCCACATTTCACCAGTGCTGTTATTAAGTCCCATGTAATAAATGGTAAGCCTGTTTATTGCCATCTACCGGAACAATTCCAAACTTCGGGCTGCTACTGAGAGTTTTCTTACAAAAAAACTCAGTAACACTTTGCACGACCCGGGAATCAAACCCGAGACCTCAGCAGTCGCGCTTGGAACCACTAAACCAAGGAGGCAATCATGTATCAATTATTCATGTATTGTAAAATTATTATATAACGAATATTGTTTTGACACATACTGTTATTTTTTTGTATAATTTGAATACGTAATATAAGCTGCATAGCAGTGGTAACAAAACTATTATAACCTCACCTCGAAAACTATTGAAACTCCCTACTACGATAGTTCAGCTCAAGGTCAAAGTGTTGCCAGGAACGTGCAGCCTACTGTACTTACTACCTTTAAAACACATTGTATTAACGGCGCCACCATTTGTTTTAGCACACTATTATGTCGTATTAACAGTTCCATTAATATTCCCCTATAGTGTCACTACCCATCGCATGAAACGCAGATTGGCAGTGACAGTGAAACATGTTGCGACTTTTACAACAAACTCGTTTTCTGAGTTCTTAAGTAATAGAAATCAAGCTGACTGTTCAATATTCTGTAACGGTGCACAGTTTCTAATGCACAATTGAGACTGAGAAAACAGTCTAAATCTCAGATCATATAAAATTTTACCAATAAAAGATTCTGAATATTAATTTATCTCAATTATTATCAATTTGGTTGTATCAAGGGATTGGGTGACGGCGTCATCTTGTATGCTAACAGGCAATAATTATACCTTAATCACAATCTCATCGGCACGACTGGCACAAGAATCAAAATATCGGCTTCTAGGGTCGTCAGATCAATTCCTAAAAATCGGTTGTATAGTCTACAGAGCTGTTCTGGGTCTGTTAATATTATATTAGATCTTACTAATCTATGTTACCTTGTACAATGTAAGGATTCAAACGATACCCCATACACCTACATAGGTTCAGGCGTTTAGAAGTTATGGTGGAATAAAGAAACTCAAACAAATACATACATAACCCTAAAAACATAACACTCCTTTTTTTTGCAATCGTGGGATTAATGTATACAAATATAGTATATGTAACAAAATTGAATAGAAATCCGTAGTGTGCAGTAATGTTATTTTATTGAATAAAAAACCCCACCTCCTTGGAGAAATCCTCTTGATTAATTCGAACCAGTCAGTAAGAGGGCAATAAATAGAAATCAATTTTGCCAAATCGAATTATAAATGATAAGCTTCTGCCCGTGACTTTGTCTGCGTGGACTTTAGAATATACAGCCGGGATAAAAAGTATGCTATGTGTTAATTTAGGTTATAAACTATTGGTGTGCCAAATATCATCCAAATCCGTTCAGTAGTTATTGCGTAAAAGAGTTACAAGCAAACATCCATTCAGTCCAGCAGTAGGATGATATTTAAATTATATTCTTTCTAACTGCGACTTCGTCTGAGACTTCAGAATTAAATCCAGTCGAGATAAAAAGTAATCTATAAAATAAATATGTGATAATCCATATCATGGTTTCATAGCTTTATTTAAATCACAACCATGTTTTTAGTTAATAAAACGTTAGCATCAGCCTAATTTCAACTTTACACTACGATCCGTCGTTTTCTAACCAAGAAGTTGACCCTGAACCTATCTCTCAGAATTTTTTCAGTGTAGTAATTACGTGCCTCAAGATTATTTGTAAAGCTATACGAGATTTTAATACATACTAATCGTTGATATGATGTTTCCATTCCAGTTTGGCTGTGGCTGCTGATATTCATATTCCAGAACGAGTTTCGAATATCCAGGTCAATTCAACCAGGTGTAAGTATCTTGTATACTTAATAATACGTAATTTACACTCATAAATATGCCCTTGTTTATTATATATAATTATTCAAACAGCGATAGAGTCGGTAGGCGTAGTGTTTTTTTTTTATTACTTTTGTGAGATATGATTCATGATCATGATGATTACAAAAGTCGATTTTGGGACAACCACGACAAATTCTGATCAATGCAATAGTAAATTATTCTTATTATCAGTATTTTCTTTAAAATATATATTAATTTACAAAATATATGTTTACAAAGCAATGCTCCACCCAAAGCAAAGCAGTGAAACGTGACCCGACGACGTTTCAGCGTCTAGGGTGAGGAACCATCTCACGACGGTAACTGTGTCCAACACTAACGCATTCTGTATCCCTTTACCGAGACGTGCAGCGAGAGTTTCACGAGATGTTGGTAAAAGCACTATTAAACCATTTACTGGCATAACTATCAGGTCAATAATTGTTGTAGTTAAATAACAGTCACGGAATATAGTGGTAACCTGTCTAGCCAGATCATTATAATTTAGGTTTTTATCATTATAGGCCTTGTTTTGCAAAAACTTAACTACCCTTTTTCCATGTCTCATGGTTTTTGCAATCCAGTTTGAGTGCTATATAAGAGAGCATCATTTTGGCGTCTATGTATATCTCAGTATCTTCATTTCTATACTTTAACCCACTTAAGTATTGCCAACGCTTTGTGCTGAACCCCATAAAACGACCACATAGTAATTACCCCTAATTTTTACATTCACAGTACTTGGACTTCGACAACCTGCCTGAGACGAACTTTACGTGCGCAGGCAAGGTGATTGGCGGATACTACGCGGACCTGGAGACTTCGTGCCAAATGTTCCACGTCTGCACGGTGGGCCAGCACGAAGAGCCCATGGACATCAAGTTCCTTTGCCTTAACGGCACTGTCTTTGATCAGGTGAACTTAAACTTACCATGCCATACAATCAACAGTATTACGTAAGAGAGGCGTTATGTTTTTTTTTTTGTCCTTTATACACCAACTAATAACATTTCCAATGTCGTACGTACTATGCCTATGTCATTGAAACAGTGAAATTATTTGACTAATATGCCATCGATTTGATCTAAAATATGTAACTTCTGGGCCACAAAATATATTTAAAATGCTTTAAAAAATCCTAGTCACAGCTACCTTATGTGGCATGCATGCGTAGAATCAACTCTGTGCACATTTATAAAGCCTTTTGCATAGACGACACTAACACCAAAGACGCACAGAGTTCAGTGTGACATCTCTTAATCTATTTCTGATATTACAACAACTGTTGCAGCACACCCAACAGTGCAACTGTTGTACCTACAGCGAACGTTGAAAACGCGTTATAGGTATTTTAAACCAATATTAAATTTTTGAGAAATTGAGAGCTGAGACAACCTTGTGTCTGAAATTGAGACCTTGGGGAAAGTCTCAGATTGGGGTAGATTAATTTGGTCTAATTTAACCCCACAAAGACACAAGTTTGCGTATTCACCGATAAAAAACTGCCGTTGGTTGTATGTCCTCGTTTCGAGAGCACGTTCTTAACTGCCTCAGCCAGCATTAGAATACTTGGTGTCGACATATCGAGCGAAGTGCAGTTCCGCGGCCATTTAGAGGGTAAGGCTAAGTTAGCCTCGAAGAAGCTTGGTGCGCTCAATAGATCGAGACGGTATCTCACTCCGGCCCACTGAGTATAGGGCGCAGATCAGGCCTCATATGGAATACTGCTCTCATCTCTGGGTAGGGGCACCCCAGTACCAGCTTCTCCCTCTGGACCGCATCTAACGGCGAGCGATTCGAGTCGTCCACTGCCAGGATATTTAAAACCGGCTAGACCTAGGCGCTGCGTAAAGATGAGGCCTCACAAGAGGCATTTTCTATTACCTATACTATGGGGAGTGGTCCGAGGAATTGTTCGGACTGATCCCTGACATCTCTTTCCGCCACCGTTTTACACGACAGCTGTTCCATCCCCACATTTAGATGGTTGGCAGTCCACAGCAGTGCGTTTATCTAGAAACTTTCTCGCTCGCCCTACAAAACCTTGGAAGGAACTGTCGCTTGCGGTATTTCCGGACCAATACGACCTTCAAATCTTTAAGAAAAGAGCGTACTCCTTTTTAAAAGGCCGGCAACGCACTTGGGACTCCTTTGGTGTTGCGGGTGTTTGTGGGCGTCGGTAATCGCTTATTATCAGACGATCCGTCTGCTCGTGCTTCTGATGCTTTTTTATGGGTTACGGGGCAACCCCTATCACACAACTAAAATCATCAGAAGCTCTTCATTTTAATTTTAGCTACTTTTAAACATCAAATTAATATTTTTACACGTGATTATGATCATCATAGAAATATTAAGCCTACAAAACAATATTTTATTTCTAATTTCAGGAGACAAGAGTGTGTGAAAGAGTGGACGAAGTAGATTGTACAAAGTCTGAAAAATTCTACAGTTTAAATTTAGAGTTATACGGTAGCACAGCGCCACCAATCATACAGCCAGACCAACAGAAACCTCAAGCACAACCAACTGAACAGTCACAACAACACACCAAACCTAACCAGGAAGCAGACCCTTCAATAGATGACAGTACAACGACAACACATGATAAGACACAGAGACATTCAACGGATGCTACAGATTCAACAGAAGATCCCATTCAAGACATAAAAAGAGATGAACCGAAAATATCACAAACACGTCCTACAAATTCACCTTTACCATTGTCAGATAATGAGGAACTAACTGAAGGTAAGCATCGTTTAAGATATTCTTCTTAATGTACGAGTATGAACTCTGACATGGCTTGAAACACCATTTAAACAAAAACTCTCAGAGGTACGATGTTTTCTCCCGATACCATTATAAGCAAGTCTTAAATACGGTTACGAAAAGTAGTAAGCAGATATTCACTAGGCTGCTTACTGTGAACATGTAAAATATTTTTAATTATTTAAGTGTCGATACATACAAAAAAGAATTTTTGTTAGTATTTATTTAATTTGGGAAATAAACAGTTACATAAGTTTCATAAATTACTGGTAGTTAAAAAATTATAATAATATGTATAGCTCACAAGTTTATCCAAATATGAAGTAAAACAAAGTTATTCCGAATCGATAATAAAATTATGGTAAATCATTCATACTTATAAATGCGAAAGTAGTTACCCCTGTTTATTTGTTTCTTACCTTTTCACGACTACAAGGTAGAACGGATCGTAATGAAATTTGGCAAGGAGAGATTGGACCTTGAACGAAATCCGGGCACCACGAGTTTCTAAACTTATTAGCAGACAATGCATACAAATTTAAATCTGCAAAAACGCTATTCAAATTTTTAGCTATGCGACGAAAAGGTGCGCGGTCTCCGGCGAAAGGCGGTCGTGCGCGCACACCTCTCGTGCCATGACGTTCCGTGGAACAACATAACTTAGCTTGTCTGTTAGATCTACTTAGCTTATGTGTTAGGTCTTATTTGTTCGTATTTTTATGGGTAATTTGGACATTGATTTTTGTTAATATTCCAGTAAACAAATAAATTACACATTTCAGTTCATCATTCAGAATATATTAATTGAAACTGACGTTGAACAATTCAATTTCAGAGTACCAAGAAGAAGATGATGATGCTGACTACGATGATTACGTACATCATCCAACAACAACGACCACACAATCAACAACTACAAAGAAAACCACAACCACTACAACGACCACAACGACAACTAGACCTCCAACGACTACGATATTGCCATCAACATCTTCTCGTTACCAGTCTCCACTACCACACCTGATATCTTCACCTTCACCTATTCTATCGTCTTTGTCTCCCCCATCCCCTTCATACCCACCTTCAATACCTTCTGCTCCGTCAGCGCCGTCTGGCCTCTCTGCACCCTCTGCACCATCCGCCCCTTCCGCACCATCTTTACCTACACTCGACCCTTCCTTACTTTCTCCGCAAGAATTTATCTATCGTCACCGGGGCCCAGGCTCTGAAGCTATCTCGTTTCAACGACAAAGCTTTCGACCCGCTGATGGAGTTTACATAACGCACGCGCCACCGCAACAATTCGACCACTTCCAGTATGAGTCGTCTAGAACTGCTCCAAGACCAACGGCACAGCGACCTGCCCCTTTTGTACAACGACCTCAGCCAGCACCATTCCGAGCGACCACGCTTGACCCACGAGATCAATTACTACGCCCTGGACCCACATCTCAACCCTCCGAGCGACATGAAACATCTGTAAAGCAAAACCGACCGCAGAATTATCCTCAATCACTGCCAGCGCAAAGACCATTACCTTATAATCCTTTCTATTATGATCGCAAACGAAGCGATGATGCGATACCAGAAACAGAGTCTTCACTATCGGCGCGGTCGGTTGCTCCGCCCAATATAACTGAAAAACCTCCAACCAAAATGAAAAGTCCCCCGCGCGTCATTGTTACAGCTAGTGCGTCAGTCAGTGATAGCAATGGTAAAAGACTAAACTACACAGTAGGGAACGTTGTCAGTGCAGTGAAACCAATAGTAGCGATAAACTACGATGACTATAAAGAATCTGATCTTATATTCGATCCATTCTTTCTCGATGTGCCAAAACTACAAAAACGACGTAAAACTAGATCTAATAAAAATAGAAATGTATTTACTTTTCCATCCCCAGCGACTGTGGCATCCGAATTATTTCCAGACAAAACGACAATTACAACGTCGTCGCCAGTGACGTCTCGAGCAACGACAACACGGATAGCAGCAAGTGAGGCAACCCTAACGACCACGACTGCCGTTTGGAATCCAAACGACTACGTTGATGACAATTACGAGCCCCACGCATACATACCACCAATACCGCCACTCGCGGTACTAGTGCCCCACGAGCTGAACAAATTTAAGAAACACGATAAACTATCTAAGAACGATTTAGTTGAGAAGACTCACAGGGATCACAAAACGAATAATGAAAATATCGATCAAACCAAGCCGACGTCGGCGTCTGCGCTGCAGACAACCTCTAGTCAAGGCGTGGGCCGGCCGCTGCCTCGCCACCGCCCCCGCCGATCCTCGAGGCGCCCGCGCCCGCCTGCGCAACTTCGCGCTCCACTCACTGTCGGACTCGTGCCTAATTAAATTAGCTCACTTTATACGATAAATAGATAAATACCTAGTTACATATTTAGATAGGTAGAAAATTATTAACAATTTTTCAGGCGCATTGTGAAGTCATCCAAGTGAATCAATTTATTTGGAATAAATCAAAACTGGAATTCGTAGTCGTAGTAATTTTTGTGTTTTTTCATAAGAAAATCGTTTTGTTAAGCTCCCTCCGAATAGGCAAATTCAACATCATACAATTGATTAGACCTCTGCTTGCATTGTTTTGATCATCATAGCTATTTATAGCAAAATGTATTATATCATCTTGCAATAAAGTAAACCAACATAAAATTATATGGTTTGAAAAACCAGTTCGAAGGGAGCTTTAGTATTTATGTTTTCTAATTATTATAAACATTGTAAATATGTACGAGTTCTGATTTATTGATATCATTATATTTTTAAATTTTTCACATCTTTTTATAGTACCTATAGATATTTATAAAGGAATCCTTGTAAATATCGTAAAAAATATACTTGATGTTTCTAAACTTTGCTGTATTGTTTCTTCGCCCTCAATTTTATTATAATGGTAAGAAAGAGTCTAGAATACAGATAAATCTTTGAAAAGCATTAGCGCATAAAAAACTTTTGTATTCGCCAAGCATGCGTTAATGCGTTTCAAAGATTTATCTGTATATGTTAAGGTAATTGCATCTGTCAGACATTGTATTAACGGTAAAGTTAATCATTTTGTAATAAAACAACTTTTAACCGGATTAACCGCGCGTATTTATGGGTTTTTTGTTTTTCCTGACGTTTCGAACACTTTGCAGCGTTTCGTGGTCGCAGAAGGACTGAGTCCTGTAGTTTAATTGTTGAGGAAAAAACAATAATACACGCGATTAATCCGGTTAAAAGTTGTTTTATTATAATGTGTAGTGATCGCGCAAACCTAAGATATTAATAATTTTGGTTCAATTTCCTGCAAAGGAACTGAATAGATAGCAATGACGTCACCAAAAGATGTATTAAAAAATGTGGAAGATGCATTCGCGGTGGTGAGCAGAGGTCGAGACGGCTTAGCGGTTAGACCGTCTGGAGTATTTTTCCTGGAGGCACAGGTTCGAATCCTGATCACGACCGTATTCTGTTTCCACAAAAAAACATAACTTTAAGAGTCTTGAACACACTTTATTGCGCTATAGACAATGATCTAGAAGACACTATACTGGATGCAGGTAGGTACTATCAAGGCAGGTGCATTAGTGACTTGCAATCGATGGCATAAAAAAAATGATATTACCCAGAAATCGGTTAGTCTTTATCTTTTGTATGGTTAAGAGCTCTCAATTGGATATAGATAGACATTTTACTGACAAATGGCTAATTAAATTATATCATAGTAATATCTTAGGTTTGCGCGATCACTACACATTATAATAAAACAACTTTTAAGGTTTTTAGGACCAGTCCTCCTGCGACCACGAACGCTGCAAAGTGTTCGAAACGTCAGGAAAAACAAAAAACCAATCATACACGCGATTAATCCGGTTAAAAGTTGTTTTATTATAATGTAAGTGTTGTGATCGCGAAATCCTAATATATTTAAAATATTGTCTTTTAGGCTAGAGTTTAAAATCGTAAACTAGGAACTGCCTCGTTGGTCTAGTAGTCCCAAGCGCGACTGCTGAGCCCTGTCCTGGGTTCGATCCCCGGGTCGGGAAAAGTGTTATTGGGTTTTTCTGTTAGGAAATTCTCGATAGCAGCCCGGAGTTTGGAATTGTGCCCGGTAGATGGCAATAGGTTCACCATCTACATGGGATTTAATGACAGCATTGGTGAAATGTGGGTGTACAACTATGTACACCTATGCCTACCCCTTCGGGAAATACAGGCGTGAACGGACAACTACGCAAGTAATGTAAAGTCACCGTAATCCATTTCGTCAATAATATATAATCTATTTCGTCTTCAATATGTATGAAATTTTGTTTGGGTTATTACTAGTCTTGACCGACGCCGACCTATTGTAAATTGGATAATTATTTAGATAACCGAGTTCATATTTCATAATATTTTATTACAAACACCGTTTTCTCGTGTACAAGAACACAATGGTCACAGTGTGATTTTTAGTAAACTATATTTCCACTCAAGATAATAAGATTATGAAACTTGGTCATTATTTCAAGCCTCATAAGAGGTCGGAATTAGGTACACTAGTGGTCGGTAGTTTGGAACAGTGGAATTTTGTGGACGGAAATATGGCTCATAGAATATTTATTGGGTCGGCACAAAAGTAATGAGACACTCTACAAAAGTCTATACATTTCCTTTCTTAAGTTAATTGTTTTCGATACTATTCTAATATATTGTAGAACATTCTAGGTACTTCTAATGTGAGGGTATATAAAGCCGCCCTCGCGATTGGATTAGTCAGTTTGAAGAAAAATGGACGAGCGACAAGTTTGAACACTATACTTATACGAGTAAGTACTCGTATGGTTACGTTGTGTTAGGCCACAGTGCGCGGGCTGCGGCTGACAATATCAAAACTGCATTGGGCGCTGGAAGTACTAGCCATGCCACGGTGTCCAGATGGTTTGACCGTTTTGAATTAGGAGACAGGAGCCTTGAAAGTCAGTCACGCTCAGGACGACCACCTGTATTCAATGATGACGATTTACGCCGCGAACTGGAGTCGAATCCGGATGCTACCACTCGTGAATTAGCGAAAGCACTTAACTGCAGTCACCACGCTGTGGAATACCACCTGCATGATCTTGGGTATCGAAAAGTTTTGGCTCGATGGGTACCGCACATCCTTACCGACGCCAGTCGTGCAGTCCGTGTCACCCACTTTTGCTGCGACCCCGACGTAAAGAGTTTTTGTCTGATCTGGTTACGGGAGATGAATCATGGATTTATTATGAGAACGATACACGTCGTACTTTTTGGCTGCCTCGAGAAGAAACGCCACCAACTCAACCAAATCTGAGTCAAAAGAACCGCTTAAAAGTTCTGCTTTGCTGTTTCTGGGACGCGCAAGGCATGCTGTTTCATGAACTATGAAACTGTAGACGCTAACAAATATTCAACCCAGCTCACCGAACTATCTTCTGCTGTCAAGAATAACGACGAAGACGAGTCAATGTAATTTTACTACATGATAACGCTCGACTTCACGTCGCATCTACCGTTCGCCAACAGCTGCAGAACTTGGGCTGGGAGACGATACCCCACCCACCTTACTCTCCAGACCTCGCACCATCAGACTATCATTTGTTTAGAGCCCTAAAACAACATTTACGGGATAAACAATTTAATGATTTCCATGATGTACAGGCGGAGTTGAACAACTTTTTCGAGGCACAGCCATCAGAGTTCTGGGCGAAAGGCATCCAAACTTTGCCGGATCGTTGGCAAGAAGTCTTAGATGCTAATGGTAATTACATTATTGACTAAGCTTTTTGTATTGTTTAATAATAAAAAAATATAGAACGTAAACCAAGTGTCTCATTACTTTTGTGCCAACTCAATATATTTAAGACCTCTTGTTACTTTTCTGTTGATATCAATATAATAGAAATATGTTTTATTACAATTCTCGCTAGATTGAATAGACAATGAAATTTACTTTAATATGACATTATTAGAATTTTTGTCTCCCTTAACAGTTGTTATATCAAAATAAAACAAAATCTACAGGCCTTAGGAGATCGGTATTCGGTGGTTTTACGTTATTACGACTACAAAAAAGTCAATTAATTTCCTATACACTAATATACGCAGTATTGTTGCGCCAGGCAATTTGGATCAAATACAGTGTATAATAAAAACATTTCAATCAACTTGGATAAAAACTGAGAATGAAGCACTTAGACAGAAACTACCAAATTATATACACTATTACAATTATAGAACATCTTCAAGTGGTGGTGGAGTGTCGATATATGTCTATAACAATCTTAAACATGAAATAATAGATAGCCACTGCGAAGGTAATAACCATTATTTGTGGATATATCTTGACAAACTTTCTTTAGATATTGGAGTAATCCACAAACAACCTGCAGCGAACATAATTCATAAATTCATTGAAAATATGCTAGCAGCTCAATCAAAATAAAAAGAATAGTTATATTTGGAGACCTTAATTTAAATTAGCTAAGTAAAGAACTAGCCATCAAAGAATATAAGTCTTTATTAAAAGAAAATGGGCTCAGGATTTTAAATAAAATTGATAAAATGCATTGCACGCGTATTACTAAAACTTCACAATCAATACTGGATCATGTATGTGTGTCGCAGATGGATTGTAGAATCCGCTGTTTTACAAAACTGCTAGCTGATTTACAAAACAGTACTGTTATGAAAAACAGCTGAACGACGTTTAGCGGTTTTACATAATTACTGAACTATAGTTGTATGAACGCAAAATTGTATGAACGTTTTGCGTTTATCAATGCAACGCGTCAACGACTAGAGATTATATTAAACAGTGTGAAATGAACTGTCAGATTATTGATTTTAGTTCGAAATTTTGTCGCATATGGCTCTGTGTGTCTTTTAACAACAATAACCTAACTTTATTTTACTTTTAAGTAAGAAGCAAAATAAGTTAACATTTAGAATTACGCTAATATTAAACCACTATAATAGTCTACAATATATCGGCATTATGAAAAATTAATAATTAAATTAATTCATGGGCGAGCGAAACGAGCTCCGGAGTTTCATGTACCCCGATACGGACAGGTTAGATTCGAATCCTCTTCGTGTTTAGGTTTTTCCTGAACTTATACATACAAAAATAGGAGCCCCGCCAAGCGGGGCTCCGTCGTCTCAGCCACAGAAAGACAAATCAGAATACAGTATCTTTTTAAACTTGAGTGGTGACTATCCATTTAATATGCCTATACAACAAACAAATCTGTCCCACTGTAGATATGTCATTCTGCATTACGTCTAAACGTGGGTAGCAGTTTTGTTAAACGTACCGCAATGGCAATCCAGCTGAACGTTGTTTAGCTGTTGTATAAAACAGTACTATTTTGTAAATTAGCTAGCAGTTTTGTAAAACAGCTGATTCTACTATCCATCTGCGACATTTACATCCCTTACATACAATACCTTTCATATGATTTTATAGAAAGCGCCATGTCAGACCATAAGCAAATCTACTTTGAGGTAAAGAGAGTCCCACCTGAACGACCCAAATAAAATTAATACGAATCGATTAACTACAACAATCTATATACTAGTAATAAAGATAATACTATAACCAATATACATAATGAATTCGGAACCTTGGAGATCTACCTATTGAACGCTATTTCTAGAAATAAAATAATGTAGACTTTAATACTAAATTAACCAAGACAAGACTGGATCAACAAACACCTGATTACATCAATAAACAGAAGGAATATACTTTGGCATAATTAAAAACAATCATCAACCTACGACGAAAATCTAGAAGAGGGATTGCTGAAACAGACGAATAAGGTACATTAAGAAATACAATCAACAAAGAACCAATACTACTACAAAGCTTTCAAAAATTGTGACAAAAATCCTCTTAAAATGTGGCAACTTATAAATAGTTTAGCTAATAACAAATTTAAACACAACTCAATTTCTGCAAAATTAAATACTCGTTCAGGCCAAATTACAGACTCAAAAGAAGTAACAGAGGGTTTTAACATTTTTTTTCTTTTTTTTCAAATAAATACACAAAGCTGCTTATAAAATTCCAAAATCGTATCATAATAATAGAGCTTTACAAGTTCCACTTGATAACGAAGATATTGTTAAGTATTTGAAAAAACACTACACTCGCGACTCAGTGAATTTCTTGAATCCACAAGTTTTCTATACGAGAAACAATACGGGTTTCGATCGAAATCAAATACGCTTAAAGCAGCAACCGATCTAGTCACAAAAATTAAAATAAACATGGACAATAAAAAATATACGCTAGGAATATTTGTGGATTTAAGAAAGGCATTTGACACGGTTAGTCACTCCTGACAAAATTACATAAACTTGGTATCACTAATAATATATATTAAAATCTTGCCTTAGCAATAGATATCAAGTTGTCAAAATCGGTGAATTCCAGAGTGAACCCCAGTTAATTAACTACGGCGTTCCTCAAGGCGCAATTCTTGGCCTTCTCGTGTTCCTAATCTATATAAACAACATCCATGAAATCGGACTAAAGAGGGACATTGCACTTTATGCTGACGACACTAGTTTATTTTACTAATTTCTATAACAGAACAAGCCCAACATGATTTAGACCTCTTGAATGCTTGGCTGAAATCAAACTTACTTACTTACTATTAACATATCCAAGACAAATTATATTTAATTTGCTGCTAAAATCAAAAAAATTGTTCATCATAACAGTTTAAATATTGATGGTCAGACACTAAATAGAGAAATAATGTATAAAGAAAAAAATTCTTGGTCTGGTGCTTGACGACCAGTTAACATGGAAACCGCATATAGAAAATATTAAAACAAAATTCACATCACTTTCAGGAGCCCTACGTGGTATAGTGCGATGTCTCCTAAGGCAAGTGCGTTATAGTATTTATAATTCAATGTTTAAGTCATACATAGACTATTTACTTGAGGTTTGGGGAACGGCCGCCAAAACAATCCTAAAAGGTTTGAAAATTGCTAAAAAATTAATAATAAAGACACTATTTCGATTCTACCTAACACCTACTGAATAAAATTATAAGGAAACAAAATTGATGAACCTCACTCAAATATATAAATACAACACATGTATACTTGTCAGGAAAATTTTAACTAAAGACATACACTCACAAATAATGTTTACAAAAGACCACAAACCCACAAAATGTTTACAAGACAAGCAGATAATATACGTTTAACAAGTAATTACGGTCCTATGGTGTACCCTACGACCGTAATTACTATGGTAAAAAGAATATAATGTTTAATGCATAAACGTAGGATAGAAAAAGACCTACAAAGCCTAATATGGGTATGGAATCTTTTACGAAAATATCACATGTTAGAAAGAGAAAGCATATTTAGGTTCGGTCAGCACTATTGGCAGATGTTGTTTTCTCCAGTGTGACTGTCAAAAGTCACGCTAACTTATATTTGCTGTATTGTCAGTGAATCCTGCATATTTTATACAGTTTTAAAATTTATAAGCGATGCCTACGTGTTCTGTTGGTGACTACGATGTTTCATAAAAATAATAATCAGAAAACCATTCATTTCACAGGTAAATTGTCAACAACAGCATATATTATCATGGCCATATTTTGGAGAAAACTATCTTTAGAAAATTTGTTTGTAAAACCAAATCCTATCAAGAAAATTGTGAGTTTTCTCTGTAGAAAAAAACAATGGTCATAAAAGCAATATTAAGGACGTTGTTCTAATATAAATTTTCATTTCATGTACACAAAATAGTGACTTGTCAGTGTCGACTATTGTGTCGATGAAATTTTAGAACAAAAAGTTCCGTTATCAGAATTTATTTAAAGTGTAGATGTACCAACTATCTCTGCACATTGATTATTTTTCCAAAATTTTAATTTGGGTACCTTATACTATCGATACAGAAGATAAAACCAAAATGTTTGGAAACGTTTCTGTCTGTTTATCGGTGTGTCTGTCCGAACGCTTATAACATATAAGAAGCTTAGCATAGCTTAGTGGCCCAGGTTACGTAATAAATATATTTCATCACGTTATTACAGTAGTCCCACAATGCGGTTCGAGTCTGGACCACCAACCTTTTTTGTGCGGATCTTGGTTGATAATAATCATCTAACGAAAACCGCTACTAATATTAATTTTAAAAACAGACCCCGAATGAAACAAGTTGGTGATTCCTGCGCTATCACCTTTAGGCGGTGAGCACTGAGCCTATATGTGATAGCGTAATGAATATGTTGTTTACATATTTTTTACTACAAATTCAAGAGAATATCATAATTTTATGATATATTTTTTTGTACTAAAAGGTTTCCTGTCGATGCTAAGGAAAAATAATAATGGATGAGACTAATTGACAAGAAAAGAATAAAGATAAAGGAGAATAAAAATAAAGAAAAAGAAGAAATAAGAAAAGATATATATGTTATGTAATGTTATATATTTTTTCGGGGGGAAGCCTTCAAAAACACGCGCGGCCTTTATGGATAAGACCGGGGTGTGTGGGATTCTTACCTCACAAAAACCACCTCTGTGGTCAACATCAGCATATGGAGCACGATAGCACGTGATCGCTATGCCACCGTCTTCTCTGGGATCACGATGGGTAGACAGAGTCCCCCCTCTAAGCATCTGTGACCCCAAAGGGCCGCCTATCTTAAATCATACAGGCGGGGTTTCGGCTGTTAGGCGCCGACGCGGTTGCCTCCTAGACGCTTTCTTCTCCGAGAGGGATCGACCCTCTCGCACTCCCGCTCGGCGGCCTCTTCCTGGACGACAACAGTCTCACAAAAGGAAGCCATTCCTCTCCAGTTCACTTTATCTGGCAACATAGTCCTCACTACTGCCGGCAGAGACAGGTCTCGCCCGATACTGGCTCTTAGTACCCGCCGCTCAGCGATCTAGATATTATGGTATTAGGATAGGTAGGTAAAAATCATTCAGTCAATCATCATCTCAATCAGTCATACTCTATACACTGCTCAGGGTCCTTAAAAGCTGCTTTCTTTACAAAGTACCTATTACCAATGAAATATAATTATAATGTGAGCGCATGAAATGTTTTTATTATAATAATGTAATTAATTAACTAAGTGCATTAAATAATACCTACTCTTGTGATTTTAGTTTTATTAACATAATTTGATTGAAAATATTTTCATTAACCGACTTCCAAAAAGGAGGAGGTTATCAATTCGGTTGTAATTTTTTTTTGTTTTTACCTCTGATCTCCGTCATTTATGATCCGATTTGGAAAACTATTTTTTTATTTGAAAGGATTTAGTTTCAGATTGGTCTCATTTAAATTTTATCAAAATTGGTTTGGTAGTTTGGTATTTAAATCAAAATAACTGAAAAATAATACGTCGCCCAAGTAAACGAAATGGTGTATTTTGCTTTCTTGTGACTTTCCGGTGGTGTTTACGGTCTCTAGAATTGTTCTAATGAACTGCCTATTTTCCAGCTTCATCATCAGGTGATGATGATGATGAAACTGGAAGATAAGCACCGGTAATCCGTATTTTTTTTTTTGCTATTTAATACTTTTTATTGTAAGACCGCATTCTCAAACATCTCTTTTATTTTACACGAGTGCCCAAAAAACTGAGTTGTGAGTTTCTTTACCTATTCCACCATACCTTCTAAATACCTGAACTGATTTCGATATATGGGGTATCGTTAGAATCCTTACACTGTCCCGTGAGTAACATACGCTAGTCAGATATTAATTTAACTTTTTAATTAATTTCATCTTGTTTTACGCAGTTCATTACTCTCTTTTGAAATAGCCTCAGATCTAGATTTCCTACTTTGATATAGGCGTTTCTCCCCTTCTTTGCTCGTCTCAATTAAATGGCCCCAACCCATATAGACAGCGCGTTGAATAGGTCTACCCATATTCACTTCAGATAAATCAGTTAAGGAACGCAAGATTTACTAAAAAGTAAGAAATAAATAATTTTTAACAAAAAAAAGAACCGACTCCAAAAATCTTTCTGTTAAGTAAAAATGCACCGACTCCAAAAATAATAATAATTGTATATTATTGTCCTAATAAATTGATTTTAGTCAGAATCCTATAAAATTAAAAAAAAATTATATAAATTGTAGTAAGTAAATAATGCAATTATTTTATTACTTTTTAGTGCATTTTTACTTCTTTTTTCTAAGATTTTTGGAGTCGGTCCTTTTTTTTTTGTATACCAATTCTTTACATCTGAAATATTGTTTATCGATAATTGGTATGTGTCAATATTTTCACGTTGTACATTACTATTGCACGCACACATTGACAATTCAAAATCGGTAGCACTTTTTTGAGCTCTATGTCCTTCTATGGGGTACCAAAAATATTCTAATTCTATGTTAAAACCTGCGGACAATAACATTAGTCAGTTGAGTAGTTTGTTAATTGAGTTTTTATTAGATTTTATTTAAACTTGTCCATGGTATAATAATAAGCAACTGTCTTTGTTTTCGTTTTCAATGACATTTAAAAATCTTTATTCCCTTGATGAATACCAACTCGATTTGAGATACTTTGAGATATTTTTTAAGTTAATTTTTAATCAATTTCATCATGTCGTATTATAACGCTGCTCCAGATATTATGAATGTTAGAGAAATTATTGATACAGCTTTTGGCGATTTCGAAGTAAGTCACTAACATAGCATCATATATTTGTATACTGATGATACAAGATAGGGTATCCTAATGTAATTTTTATTTTAGGGAAACGCTGTTAATTTCAAACTAGTACAAACCGTACTCTACCTTTTTGCTAGACAATTAAGACTTCTAGAAAGGCGCGTGGAGGTTGAGTTGGCTCCCTCAGCTGTAATGCCGTCGGCCAGTACGCTAGAAGTTACCGAAGTTAAAATACATGCGATGCAACAAAAAATGAAGAAAACCAAGGATGTGGTTGATAAAGGTGGAGGAAGAGCTAGTATAGGTGGTGGTAAAGGACGTAAATCTGGTCGGGCTTCAATTGGCCAATCTGGTTCAGATAAAAAAAGTACTGGTAAACCTTCTTCAGATAGAAGTTCGCCAGACAAAGCATCCTCTGAAAAAACTTCTTCGGATAAAACTTCTTCAGAAAAAACATCTACAGATAAAACTTCATCAGATAAAACATCAACTGATAAAACTTCTTCAGATAAAACGTCATCTGGTAAAACTTCTTCAGATAAAACGTCATCTGGTAAAACTTCTTCAGATAAAACGTCATCTGGTAAAACTTCTTCAGATAAAACGTCAACAGACAAAACTTCTTCAGATAAAACGTCAACAGACAAAACTTCTACCGATAAAACCGCATCTTCTAAAACAACATCATCCAGTAACGATAAAACGACTAGTAAATCATTACCTGGAAAAGCGGGAGACCGACAAGCAGTCGATGACAAGACTAAGGAATCAAGTGGTGAAAAAAGTTTACAGCGTGGAGGTACAGAAAAGGGATCGTCGAAGCGACGCCCAAAATCTGGAGGTGGTGGTGGTACTCGAGGTGAAAAAAAGGTAACAGACATTACAATCGTTGCTTTGAAAAAAATGTATTACGAGTAGGTAGTAGAGAACACGTTGTAGACTAAGAGAAAATACAGCCTAACATGTGTATTCTGTAGCCAGAATCTTATCCCGAAATCCTGGAGACCTTGGAAGAGCGAAAGGAAAAAGTACTTCGTGTTATTCATCAGGTGCAATAAAAATTATCGTAAAGGAATCTAATTTTATTTTTATTGTTATTTTTTGTTTTTAAATTTTGTTATAGCAGTGAAGCCGATTTTTTTATGTACGTTATCCTGGTAAGTAATGAAAAGTATCTCTAACTATTATGATGAATTATAACTCTTTCTGGGAGGTTCTGCATAACCAATATTACTTTTTAATTGTTAAATCTATACAAAAACGTAAAAGAAACAGTATATTTTTAAAAAGTATAGATATATCCCGACGCAGATGAAACTAAACCTTACGTTTATAATTCAGGAGTCCAAAGTGAGAGAAACCTATTAATAATTCGCGCCGTGTCCAGTAATAATGTCGTCTGTATCAGGCCCATGACTAATTACAAATACCTTTAAGGATGTTCGTTGAGGCTATTGGGTATTACTGGCCGAAAACACTAATGGTACAATAACTGCAGTCATATAAACAAGTTCTAAACTACTTCCCTTTATCTGTCTCAGCTTTCACGAGGTTCTCGGCATTTATTACCCATAATGTAGGTAACGAAATAAACTTATAATAATAAATACTATTATAGAGCTTATATCTTGAGCTTGCTGATGTGACAATTACATAAAAGCTTAGCATATTAATTTTCCTGCGCTGTTGCCATGTACCAAGCCGAAAGTACACGCGTAGTTCATTCCACTATCAAATATTATTATTAATATTAAATACCAAAATTATAGAGAGCTGATTCTTTCGAAGAAGCAACAAAATCCCCCACGCCAATGGCCTCAGTTGGTTCTATAGGTAAGTAAGAGTGGGTGCAAAATGATTATTTTCTTTTAACTGACATGTAATTCTAGTTATTAATTACAATTTTATTATTTTGCAGAACCACAGTATGAGAAAGTACTCGTCGGTAAGAAACTCATAATTATTAGTCTTATATTAACTACTTTTATATAATATATTATTATTTATATAATAAATAACTTTATTTATAACAGTTCAAAGAGTGCCAAGTGCAGAAGCTGGAGTTGGCGGTAAGTTAACGCACGCGTAATATCGTACCTAATAAAGTTATAATATTAAATGGAAAAAGAATACGGTCGTGAGCAGGATTCGAACCTGCGCCTCCAGAATAAATACTCCATTTTATTATATTATAACATGTAAATTAATTATACATTTAATATTATAACTTTACAGTTCTCTAAGCATGCGTTAATGGTGTTCAAAGATTTATTTTTAATCGTACCTAATATTTTTTTAAATCAGCTGTTCAAGGTCAGAGAAAAGCTCCTCAGATATCGGTAGTAACGCAGGAACAATTTCAACGAGTGGTTGATGCTGTGCGTAAGCTTCAAGATCATCTTCTGCCTATTGGGACACCAGGCTTTCCAGAAAATGCTGAGCTTATGCAGGAGCTACGCCGCGGTGCTTCTTTAACCGATGCTATGGCAGCTTTACAACTGTCTGCTCGTCTAGAAGCCACTGAAAAAGCAATTGGTCAAATGATTTCGATGGTCACTGAGTTAGCGAAACAAACACCAGGTGTAGAATTGGACGTAAGTAATATTTGTATAGATGCAGAACACATTGTAGAAGGCTAGCTTCTGACTGGTTCTGATGAATTTAAAAGATAATGGATTTATGAAACTATAATTCCGATAAGGTAAAAAAAACAGTGGCTAATTATATTTTTTTTATAAGAAAAATCTGGTCGCCATGAAAAGTCATATAGGTAGTAGGAACTACTTACCCTTTTTAGTCCAATTCATTAGAAAACTTTTAATGCTTTTAATTTTGGGACTTTCATTCATTAGGCAATTTAAATTACAGTGTTCTATTTTTATATCTTTATGTAGTACTGAACGCATTACATAAATAAAAATTGATATAATTATGCAGACAAGAGAAAAAACCTATTAACGTTCCGCCTAATTATCACCAATCTGTTTAATTTCAAATGTTTTAATAAGAGTCTAATGATTCAATCGGGTTACATAATGTAACGATTTTACACATCCAATATTTTTTTATTCCATGAGTACGGTTATAAAAAAATATAAGACTTTTAAATTTAATATCATAAAAACGACCCCTCATGTGCTAATGACTGGATTATGACATAAACTTTATACTTACATTTAATGACACTTACAGAGTGAGACGGAAGCTATATTTGGAGCTCTGGGCACTCCTGGCACTATCGGCACTTTCAATGCGTCTGACGCTACGCACAGGGGTATAGGGGCTTCTGCAGCACAAAGCGGCACTAAGGGTAAGCGTGGCCGCAGTGCTAAGGGTGGTGGAGTTTTTGGCAGTGGTATCACGACTCCTGGTACGGGCTCTGAAAAATCACAGGAAACAGGCGGTAAAACCGCTACAGCCCACTCACAAACTACAGGGAAATCAAAAGAGCGAGATACATTTACAACAGCAATGACATTGGAGAAATCTGCCGAATCCACTGAAATAATCCCCGTACCCCCACCGGTCACACCAGAAGTGCGAGCTGAAGATGAATATGTAATGAAAGTTGATTACATCTCTTACAATGAATTAAAGTAAGTTATCACTAAATGGCCTAAAATAACGATCGCGATGATATATGCAATTTATTTGATGAAAAAGTGGTAAAATTCGGCACCCTATGACTTGGACAAAAAACATGAAGATAATGTGTGTTAGCCCTAATATGACACAAAATAGGGACGAATGGCACAAAAAGGATTAAGGCTGATGATGCCTTGGTCGATTCTATCGCATAAGTTGTCTCGTTTTGTTTATTTTTTTATATAGGAATCGGATTAATAAAATGCTTAGTGAAATCAACGTAAGTCTGACTGCCTGGTTGGTCTAGTGGTCCCAAGCGCGACTGCTGAGATCCTGGGTTCGATTCCCGGGTCGGACAAAGTGTTATTAAGCTTTTATCAGGACATTTTTTATAGCATCCCGGAATTGGGAACTGTACTCAGTAGATATAGCAATAAGTGCGCCACCTATTACATGGGACTTCATAACAGCATTGCTAAAATGTGGGTGTACAATTATGTATACCTCTGCCTACCCCTTCGAGAAATATAGGCATGGTACTATATAATGAAATCAACGTATGTAGGTAACGGTTCTACAATATAACTTGATGTGTTACATTTAATCATATTTCAGGCTTGCATCGAAAGAATTATACGACAATATGTTGAATACAGTGACAGCCATAACTGCGCGTACTAGCAACAACGCCGAACAAGCATACAAATTGTCCCTGAGTTTAGGTACATTTCATATCTGTTTCACTGTTTTACGATAACGGTACTTTCAAATACTTTGTTAGGTAGTAACTGATACACGAACGAGAGGGCTCTTGGCTAAGTAATAAGTGCCACATAGATCGATCGAACGAGGTTAACTTGCGCTGGCCGCGATCGGTCTATGGATGCATGACCATCATTTCATATCGAGAACGTATGTTAAACAGTCGGTCGCGGTTGTCAAATGAAGATCTATGACAGCCATTATAGGTAGTCAGAAGCCTTAAAGTCTGGCAACCAGTCTTACCACGAGATATCGTATTACCCAGTAACTGGGTTGTGAAGGTCAGATATGCAAGCGCTCCATGTAAAATACTGGTATTGATTTGCATCCAGTTCGGCTGGAAGCAAACCCCAACGAAGTTGGGAAAAGGCTAGGCAGATTGAATTGACACAAGTACGTCGCTTTTTCAAATTCGTATATTACTAATTCCAATTCGGGTAATATATTTTTTTTTCTATTGTGACAATGGATGTTTTACTCAATAACATAAAAACTACTGAATAGAATTTGATGAAACAATGTTTTACAGCTTATAAACCAAAATTGGACACATAATACATTTTATTCCGCAAAATTGCTTATTTTACCCGGGAGAGCCATTAAGGTAAAGGAAACATCGCACTAGATGGCTTTGATATCAATCTAGTAGGAACTTTATGGCTTTTATTGGTGATCGAGTGTGTCGAAAACACGATTCATAAGGAACTGGAAGTTTACTATGTAAAACTGTAACAAGTTGATATATATTCTCATACTTACTTGCCTAATTTTAACTACGCAAATCTTATGAGCCCAATCTAGATAGATGGCTTTACTAGGAACGGCTCCATTATTACATGCTGTCCCTTGCACAATTTCCAGTTTCAGCATCAGAATATACCTTTTATTGTGATTAACGATATGTAAGGTGACTGCTGTAATGTCGTTATACTTTTAATTAACAGAAGGAAAAGTCGAGGCTGCATTAGTTGTTGCTACAAAAATGAATAACTTGGAAAATTTAGTCAGTCAATATGCAGCCCAAATAAATGCACTTGACACTGGCCTTTCCTCACAGGTAAAATACTTCTGTAATTCCTAGCATCATCATCATCCTCCTGCTCTTATCCCAATTTAATTGTGGTCGGCGGAGCACGTATTTTCTTCCCTACATCTCTGTTAGCCGTCATCTCATTAATAACTTATTTTCAAACCATATCATCTTTCACACAGTCCATTCATCGTTTCCTCGCTCTTCCTCTACTCGTGTAGACATCCACATTTATACTTAAAACTTGTCTCGTCCCATAATCCTCATTCCTCCGCATCACATGTCCCTATCATGACTAACGATTTCCACACAACTTCAAATAATAATAAAAATTATAATGTCATATTGTCTAGAAGAGGAGGTAAGTTTGCTTTTCGAAATCCGAGTAGTATCTCCTTGGATATTATTTTATTGGATAAGATAAAATATAGAGGTTAAAATATAGGCCATACAGACTACACAGTCTGGCAAACTGATTCTCTGACCACTATACGAATGAAATAATAAACACTCACCGTGGGAGAGCCGTGCTTCGGGTCGAATGGGCCGGCTGGAACGGAGTGATACCAGTCTTACAGAAAGGCGGCGTGAAACAACGCTTGCGTTGTGTTTCGCTGAGTGAGTGAGGGTACCGGGGGGCCAAACCCATCAAAAGGCTGGCAACGCACTTGACTCCACTGGGATTGCGGATGTCCATGGGCGGCGGTAACCGCACATAGAAAAAAAGCAACAAAACTATATCTTAAATGGAAAAAGAATACGGTCGCGAACAGGATTCGAACCTGCGCCTCCCGGATAGATACTCCAGGCGCTCTGACCAACTAAGCCATCTCGACCTCTGCTCACCACCGCGAATTCTTCTTCCATATTTTAACACGTCTTATGGCGACGTCATTGCAATCAATTCAGTACTTACAAGTGACCGAACCGACACGACTAACTTTGCAGTTAATACAATGTCGTAAAGAATGCAATTACCTTAATAATTCAAGATATGTCTTTGAAAAAGCATTAACGCATGCTTAGCGAAACATGCATGCTTTTTTCCATTTAATATTGTAACTTTAGAGTTCGCTAAGCATGCGTTAATGCTTTTTCAAAGACATATCTTGAATTATTAAGGTAATTGCATTCTTTACGACATTGTATTAACTGCAAAGTTAGTCGTGTCGGTTCGGTCACTTGTAAGTACTGAATTGATTGCAATGACGTCGCCATAAGACGTGTTAAAATATGGAAGAAGAATTCGCGGTGGTGAGCAGAGGTCGAGATGGCTTAGTTGGTCAGAGTGCCTGGAGTATCTATCCGGGAGGCACAGGTTCGAATCCTGTTCGCGACCGTATTCTTTTTCCATTTAATATTGAACTTTAGAGTTCGCTAAGCATGCGTTAATGCTTTTTCAAAGACATATCTTGAATTAAACTATATCTATTCTGAAATAATAGGTATTAACCCCGTAGTCTTTACCTATGAAGTAGTTTTACAATACTGGCCATTTGAAATATAATCTATGTATGGCTGGCAATAATTTTAAATTCAAATATATTTTATTTTAAAAATATATAATTATATTTTCATTTGTAATAAACAAATGAAAATATAATTATATAATGTATTGTTTTCACTACATTTGTATCATTTTCATCAATATGGGCACGTTATAAATACGAGTAATTATGGAATAGATACGAGTCCGTTGCGGTAGCAATGCCGCACCAACGACTCGCAACATCAATGACGTGTACTGAGTGAACGCTACAAACGAACGCACGACTCGTTATTGGTTTGAACGCTTCCGACATGGAAATTTTGGATACAAAAAAATACAATATCTAGCTACTTCCACAAAATTGAGGGCAGTCATGCATTACCTGTGCACCACCCACCCGTCCACTACACTACTGTACACAAACATTTCACCGATGCAGTTATTAAGTCCTAGTGTCTTTCGAAGGCCTACCCATATTATTAAATTACTAATTTAACTTATTTATGAACTATACAAACTTATATATGGCCTATACAATATATATATGTCGCAGATGGATTGTAGAATCAGCTGTTTTACAAAACTGCTAGCTGATTTACAAAACAGTACTGCTATGAAAAAAAGCTGAACGACGTTTAGCGGTTTCACATAATTACTGAACTATAACTCGCAGCATTGTATGAACGTTTTGCGTTTATCAATGCAGCGGGTCAACGATCAGAGAATAAGTAAAACAGTGTGAAATGATCTGTCAGATTGTTGATTTTAGTTATTAGGAGATTATGGGATTATGAAAGAAAATAAACGAAATTGATTCATGAGCGAGCGAAGCGAGCTCGGGAGTTTCGTGTATCCCGACACGGACAGGTTAGGTTCGAAGAGGATGTCAAGAGGACGTCATCCTCTTCGTGTTTAGATTTTTTCTAACCTTACAGACGCAAAAATAGGAGCCCCGCCCAGCGGAAAGTCAAATCAGAATACAGTATCTTTTTTTTACTTGAGTGGTGACTATCCATTTAATATACCTATACAATAAACAAACCTGTCCCACAGTAGATATTTCATTCTGCATTACGTCTAAAGGTGGGTAGCTGTTTTGTTAAACGTATCGCAATGGCAATCCAGCGGAACATCGTTCAGCTGTTTTATAAAACAGTACTGTTTTGTAAATCAGCTAGCAGTTTTGTAAAACAGCGGATGCTACAATCCATCTGCGACATATATTACACTTAAAACTAAAAGGGTTAAAATAAATTAAATTTTAACAAAAAATAAAAACCGCCTTAAAAAATCTACTACACTAAAAAGTTCAAAATAATATCAAAATTTGCTTATAATAAAATCATTTTAAAAGAACAATATATAATAATAATCTGTTAATTTTGGATTCGGTGCCTGTACTGGGAGAGGGTTATTGTTTTCCTCTTGTTAGTCACTTATGTTCGTTGTGCTGTGGTTATGTTACCGGCCTTTGTATCTGGTTGTAAACCCCACATACATAAGGCACCGACTCCAAAATTAACAGATTATTATTATATATTGTTCTTTTAAAATGATTTTATTATAAGCAAATTTTGATATTATTTTGAACTTTTTAGTGTAGTAGATTTTTGAAGGCGGTTTTTATTTTTTGTTAAAATTTAATTTATTTTAACCCTTTAAGTTTTCTGTATATTGTTTAGATGGGCGTATCCTTTCTTTTGAAAACATTGCAGAAAAGAAGGAATTTTTAACCGCATTGTCACTTGCGATGAAAAATGGATTCTTTTTGATAATCGTAAGCGGTCATCACGTTGGTTAGACCCTGGTTCAGCACCTAGGCAATGCCCCAAACGAACTTAAAGTCATAGTCTGGACACAATGATGGAAAAGCTCTCAAATCTCCTTGGTTAATCGCTCGTCTCCGCTGCTCCTACACGACAACGCTCGACCTCATACGGCAAAAGGGACGGTCTCTAAGCTACAAGAGTTAGGGTTGGAAGTTTTGCGTCATCCACCTTACTCACCAGACCATGCGCCGACAGCCCAAAATTTGGACAACTAGGCAGGAAAAAAATGGAATACCAGAGAGTCAGTACAAAATGCTTTTGAAGAGTTTGTTGGCTCCCACACACCTGACTTCTTCAAGAAGGACATTGAAAAATTACCACTTTGCTGGCAAAGATGCATCGATAGCATGGGTGCATATTTTGATTGATGGGAATAAAAAATATTTATATAATATTTTCAGATGACAAACTATCAAGAACAACTAACTCAAATGCAACATGATTTAGAAAGTGGTTTGGAAACGATGGCTGAGGTGTTGGGAAACACAGGCGGAGACACTGTGGGTATGCATCACTTCTATTATGATTATAGTACTTAAATGTGATATTATACGCATATCAAAGCTCACAACAGATGTACGCATCATCATTATTTATTTGCGTTTTTCTAATCTAATCTATCTAATACCTTCATACGAGTAATTCTTGTATATATGTAATCTGAATCTCGGAAACGGCTCCAACGATTTTCATGAAATTTTGTATGTAGGGGGTTTCGGGGACGATAAATCGATCTAGCTAGGTTTCATTTTTAGAAAACGTCGTTTTACCAAAAAATAAACCCTAGCTAAGCTCGGTCATCCAGGTATTTAGATATTAACACGGCAAAGCCAGTTACATTAATAAGTTTTAAAGTAACAATATAAATTTCGTAATATCTTAGGTTTTCGCGATAGTACTCCTGCGACCACGAACGCTGCAAAGTGTTCGAAACGTCAGGAAAACTAAAACCAATAATACATGCGATTAATCCGGTCAAAAGTTTTTAATTATAAAATATAAAATTAGATAACAAAATAAAAGAATATCTTAACATTATTAATCAGACACGTTAAAAAAAAACTCGGTACACTGAACTTTTAAAACTCTATTATGCCAATTGCCATTCATTCATAATACACAAGATGTTCCTTCAGAATCACCTTCCATTTGTCCGCAAACACATCACAATCCGGTCTTATATCAAGGCCTGCTAGGGGATGGTGCTACGAAAGATCGCGGTATTGGGGATCTTGATCTGGCTACCGTTCGAAATGTTGGAATCTTCTATCTTCTTCTTCTTCTTCTATCTATATATATAAAAATCAATAGCCGTTCGTTTGTCTCGCTAAAAATCGAGAACGGCTGGGCCGATTTAGCTGATTTTGGCTTTGAAATGTTTGTGGTAGTCCAGGGACGGTTTAAACGGTGAGAAAATGTAGAAAAATTGCGAAAAATTTAATTTACCCATATAAACTGTTCTATCTACTTTCCTGTCAAACATTTGACGTTCGAGGTGATACGAAGTACACCGGGTCATCTAGTAGAAAATAATTATTGGGAAAAAATTGCTGAAACGAGTTTAGATCTGAAACATCCTCTTTCCCTCGGAGAACTTTGCACATGGTAACTAACTGGTAATTTGTTCTCCTGACTTCTTAAGAGTTACATCCAAGGCATTCTAAGAGGAACTTTGTCGGGTATACTAACGGGTAATACCCAAACCTTTGCTTGATGCTTGAAATATACCCAAGAAAAGCCTTTTGGACTTTCTCCAACCTTTACTTTAATGATCGGGTTACTCTTGAAATTAATACCAATTCCAATGTTAAATCAACGCCTTAAAACAATGTGTAATTTTAAAATAAATTTACCTACATCATAGTAATTTCAATTTTAAAGCAATTAATATCCCAATTCTTTATTTAATAAGATTAATCTAATTTCCAGCGGTGTCTGAGCTAAATTCGCATTTCACAAGTCTTCAATTGGACTTCGAGAATATGTTGTACCGTCAGAGAGATTTGAAAGATGCCCAAGATTCAATAGCTTTCGATCTAGAAGTCAGTCAACACTTTTTAATTTACTTTATTAATTATCATATAATTTAGTGTTTCGAATGGTGTTAAAGTATTTTGGACGTGTCATCAGAATTTATGGAAGGAAATAGAAAGGTTGAGGGATACGAAATCGGATCGCGAAGAAGTAGCTGATGCTCTACGAGATAAGGCTGGTATTGGACAACTAAATGGACTTGTGTCTTTACAACAGTTTGACGCAGTGAGAGGTGATTTCGAAAAGCGTATTTGTGAAGCATATGATAAATTTAACAATCAAGAAATTGTCTGGCAGGTGAGCATTTTTTCACACCGTTCATTTATGTATACCCATTTCCTTTTCTTTTTGAATACACACAATAACATATATATTTAATTATGGTACCCAACTTAAATATTATGTTTTACAGAAAGCCATAGACGACCTTATTAAAGACCTTAACGAAAAAGCGGACTTAATACAAGTTAACTCCCTGAGGGACGAAATCAACAAATACCTCAACATTATGAAAGGCCGTATGCAAATATTAATAGACATTGTTGGAGAGCCAAAAAGTGCTATGCTCTCCAAGAAATTGTTCCGGAATACTGCTTGTCTCTCTTGCGGTAGTCCGGCACACATGGACCAGGAAGAACCTTCTTTGATACCAAAGCTACCAGATTTCCATACAGCCAGACAAACAGGCGAAGGGGCTGAAGTGGAACCAAAAGGAGACGGAGACCATGGGATTTGTTACCCTAATCTTTCTATACCACACCCGAGAGACCCGAGGTATAAAAACTATACCATTCATCATGTTTATGTGAAATCTATATAATTAAATACTCAATAAAAAAAATGAGGGCCAAGGTCGAGTCGCACTCGCGCCCTGAAGGTTCCGTATAAAATATGTCTACTTTTTATGTGATATAGATACTTTTTATCAATTAAGGGTTTTCGGATCTTTTTCCTTATACTGTGTGATGTTATGGGGAAAAAATATGCAACACAAATGGCCGTATTTTATTGCGTTGACTTAGTAGCTTAATTAATGCATAATTTGAATATTTTTACAGCTCCCATGACCATGAATATTAACTTCAACTTGATACCTCCATATGAACCTAACAAAAATGGTCTTGACAGATAAACAGACAACCAAACTGACACAGCCGGTAAAAATTAACTAAAAGACTTCCGTTTTTCCTTTTATGGAACAGCACCCTAAAAAATATCGAATAGATTCAGGCGTTATCTTGCGGAAGTCAATTACAATGGATGCAAATAAATACAATATCTACTTCCACACCCTTAACAATTATTATTCAATTATTGATCACTACTTTTAACAGATCACATATATGTCGCCGATACTGCGGCGGTTCACACACCATGGTAAATGAAGGCCCAAGCCGGTTACCACCGTCATTGTCTATACACCAACCCCAAAGACCTGTCAATACTGAGCCCGGAACTGATGGAAAGGTATGAATATTATCTCCTACTTTTTGTAGGCTTAGGAGACCAACATTGTGACAATTTTTTTTAAGACGCTCGGTTATTTCGCTCAGAAACTGCTATGAATCTGTCTTGCTTTTATAGAAAGTAATAAGTAATGACTGGCCAAAAATTGCTAAATCAATTAGAACAAGATCAAGCTAAATAGTTCTCTTTAATTGGTTAGCCACATTGTAGGCGAATACAATTGATCATCAGAAATTCATCGATTTTCTAACTAATTACGATACACCCGTCATCGATTTGAATATAAAACTCGCTGCATTAAAGCCTTTTTAAAACAATTTTAAATGTATCTATCGTTTTAGATGTATTTGGTAGATGAACAACCCGAAAAGGTACCATGCTTGGCATGTAATACGCCCAACCCCACTACTCTGCCACCAACGGAGCCCCCAACCGGTAATTATTATATTTTAGCTATTACATCAAAATAATAATAGAGGGCCACACAGATCGAGGTTAAGCTGCGCTTGCCGCGGTCGGTCTGTGGAAATCTTAAGCTGCATCCGGTTTGACTGGAAGACCCCAATGTAATTGGGAAAAGGCTTACATATATATACATCAAAATAATAATAATATGTTGTTCATAATAATGTCTGGGAGTGAATAGTCAGGGAGTGGGTATCCTAACTACTTGTCCGGTAGTTGTGGATAACTCACGCTCGGGGATCGCGCCCCCGGCTACCCAGCTACTACTGACTCTTCCCTCTATCTTCCAAGTCAGTAGTATCCTATCACCCTTTTTCCTTTTCCAAGTTCAACCACTTCCTTACCTAGTCACCTACTCCTTCCATTGTCCCTATTCCTCTCCCCTCCGCCAATCTTAGGTCTGTCGTGCTCAGAGATGCGTGGCTAGGGGCGTGCCTAGTCTTTAGCGTGCCGATTTGCCCTGGGGTCGGGCGCCCCCAGACTATGGCTAGCCTTACCTGATATGCGGGGCTCTGCCAGGCTTGACAAATATTTCCCTTGCTTCTAGTGGGAACGCTATGATTACGCAAAATAAAAATTATCAATATGGCGGCGACGCGGTTCGCCACTCGTCATGTCTCGTTTCTCATGGGGGCGAAAAGCGGTCTATGGAGATCCGTTTTACTACGATGAATGTTAGATGAGGAATGGATAGTAAAATAGATGAGGTGTGTCAGATGATGGGTGAAAGAAAGATCGATGTACTGTGTGTGAATGAAACAAAGCGGAAAGGATGTGACACCACTAAATGTGGTCTATATACAGCTTATTGGGCTGGGGTCAACCAAAACGCCAGAGGTTGTCAAGGCGTTGGTCGTATCCTTTCCGCAAGAATGGCAGACTGCGTAAAAGAGTATAAATCTGTGAGTTCCCGACTCCGAGTTAGACCGAGTTAGACTGAAAGTAGGACTCATATCTACGTCTTGGGAGTGTATGCGCCTACAGATGCGGGCACGAGTATTTCCCAGAGAGTTCAAGAAGAGAGAAAGCCGGTTTGGGACAATGTAAGGTGACGTCTTGCGTGACGATGAAAGATTAGTACTGTTAGGTGATTTTAATGGATGGGTAGGAGTGAAACGTGATGGGTAAGAGAAGGTTCTTGGCTTGTTTGTAGACGTTAAAGTGAATGAGAATGGAAGAAGTTTACTAGAAATATGTTTGGAGTGGAATCTTTGCGTGACCAACACTGTTCGACCCATAGAATTAGAATATTTTTGCTACCCCATAGAAGGACATAGAGCTCAAAAAAGTGCAACCGTTTTTGAATTGTCAATGTGTGCGTGCAATAGTGATGTACAACGTGCAAATATTGACACATATCGCTTATCGATAAACAGTATTTCAGATGTAAAGACTTGGTATACAAAATGAAAATATTTTCAATCAAATTATGTTAATAAAACTAAAATTACAAGCGTAGATATTATTTAATGCACTTCATTAATTAATTACATTATTTTAATAAAAACGTTTCATGCGCTCATACTATAATTATATTTCATTGGTAATAGGTACTTTATTAAGAAAGCAGCTTTTAAGGACCCTGAGCAGTGTATAGAGTATGACTGATTGAGATTATGATTGAATGAATAATTTTAACCTAGGTAGGTAAAAATAGGATAGGTATCCTAATACCATTGCGGAGGTGGTCTGGACTCAGCGCAGCACACGCTTGAGGTGTGCCCTGCCTAGACCACTGAGCGGCGGATACTAAGAGCCAGTATCGGGCGAGATCTATTTCTGCCGGCAATAGTGAGGTCTAGGCTGGCAGATTTAGGGAACTGGAGAGAAATGGATACCTTTTGTGATACTGCTGTCGTCCAGAAAGATGCCGCCGAGCCAGGATTGTGAGAGGTCCGATCCCTCTCGGAGAAGAAGGCGTCTAGGAGGCAACCGCCTCGGCGCCTAACAGTCGAAACCCCGCCTGTATGATTAAAGACAGGCGGCCCTTTGGGGTCACGGGTGCTTAGAGAGGGGACTCTATTTACCCATCGTGATCCTAGAGAAGACGGTGGCATAGTGTTCACGTGCTATCGGGCACAGCGAGGCTTAAGGGAGACCCCTTTACAGTCCTTCCAGGGATGTGTCTTAATAAGCGCTGCATAGCGGGGGTGCTGGAGCTGGTCTATTAAGTGCCTCCCTCCATATGCTGATGGTGACCGCCGAGGTGGTTTTAGTGAGGTAAGAATCCCACACCCCCGGTCCTACCCCGGTACCCCGGTCTTATCCATCAAAGCCGGGCACGTTTTTAAAGGTTTCTCCCCGAAAAAAAAGGTATATCCTATTATCTTTTCTTATTTCTTCTTTTTCTTTATTATTTTTTCTTCTTTATCTTTATTCTTTTCGTTATCAATTAGTCTCATCCAAAAAACCAATAATACACGCGATTAATCCGGTTAAAAGTTGTTTTATTATAGTCTCATCCATTTTTCCTTTTCCTTAGCATCGACAGGAAACCTTTTAGTATAAAAAAATATATCATAAAAATGTTTGATTTTGAAATTCTCTTGAATTTGTAGTAAAAATTATGTAAACAACATATTCATTACACTATCACATATAGGCTCAGTGTTCACCGCCTAAAGGTGATAGCGCAGGAATCACTAACTAGTTTCACTCGGGGTCTAATCAAATTCAAATCAAATAGCGAAGAATAATAGTAGCGCAGTTCGTTAGATCATTATTGAACTAAGGTCCGCACAAAGTAGGTTCGCGGTCCGGATTTGAACCGCATTTGGGGACTACTGTAATAGCGTGATGAAATATATTTATAACATAACCTGGGCCACTTAGCTACGCTAAGCTTCTTATATGTTATAAACGTTCGGACAGACCCACCGACAAACAAACAGAAACGTTTCCAAACATTTTGGTTTCATCGTATTAGGTACCTCAATTACAATTTTAGAAAAATTATTACACTGTGCAGTTGGTAGATCTACACTTATAATAAATTCTGATATCGGAACTTTTTGTTCTAAAATTTTATCGACACAATAGTCGACACTGACAAGTCACTATTTTGTATACATGAAATGAAAATTTATATTAGAAGAACGTACTCAATATTGCTTTTATGACCATTGTTTTTTACTATAGAGTAAATTCACTATTATCTTGATAGGATTTGGTTTTCAAAATAAATTTTCAAGTCAGATTTTTCCAAAATATGGCCATGAAAATATATGCTGTTGTTGACAATTTACCTGTGAAATGAATCTTTTCCTGGATTATTTTTATAAGGAACATCGCAGCCAGCAACACAACACGTAGGCATAGCTTATAAATTTTAAAATTGTTTAAAATAACCAGGATTCACTGACAATACAGCAAATATAAGTTAGCGTGATTTTTGACAGTGACACTGGAGAAAACAACATCTGCCAATAGTGCTGACTGAACCTAAATATGCTTTCTCTTTCTAACATGTGATATTTCCGTAAGAGATTCCATTCCCATAGTAGGCTTTGTTGGTCTTTTTCTATCCTACGTTTATGGTTCGACCAAAAAAGGATTCATATGTATATGTCGCAGATGGATTGTAGAATAAGCTGTTTTACAAAACTGCTAGCTGATTTACGAAACAGTACTGTTATGAAGAACAGCTTAACGACGTTTAGTGGTTTTAAATAATTACTGAACTATAACACGCAGAATTGTATGAACGTTTTGCGTTTATCAATGCAGCGGGTCAACGATCAGAGTTTATGTAAAACAGTGTGAAATGAACTGTCAGATTGTTGATTTTAGTTCGAAATTTTGTCGCATAATTATGGTATGTCTTAACAATAATAACCTAACTTTATTTTACTTGTCAATAGCAAAAAAATTATGAAAATGTTGAATGACGTAAATACTAAACCACATTAATATTCGACAATATATCGGGATTATGAAAGAAAACAAACGAAATTGATCCATGAGCGAGCGAAGCGAGCTCGGGAGTTTCGCGTATCCCGACACGGACAGGTTAGGTTCGAAGAGTTCCTCTCCGTGTTTAGGTTTTTTCTAACCATACAGACACAAAAATAGGGTTCCGTCAACCCAGCCACGGAAAGTCAAATCAGAATACAGCATCGTTTTTTTACGTGAATGGTGACTATCCATTATCCACGTCACAATAAACAAACCTGTCCCACGTGAACGTCGCTATCGATGTATGTGGAGTGGCTAAACGAAGAAATTGTAAAGAAATGAAAAATATCTGGTGGGATAAGGAAGTACAAAATGTCGTTTGTGAGAAGAAAAAAGCATGGGTAGATTGGTTAGCTATACGAGTTAACCAAAGAATGCAAAAAGCGAAGGATCACGAAGTGGCCAAGGCCAAAAGAGAATATAAGAGAGTGAAAGTAATAGTGAAAGATATTGTAAAAAGGAAAAAGGAGGAGCAAAAGGATGATTTTGATAGACAGTTGTCTGAAGATTTCCAGATATCAAATTTTTCTCGAAGTCAATAAAAAGAGCCAGAGGTATACTCGTATCTACAAACTCTGCGCTCGATAAAATCAGAGACCGGGAGGGAAATATCACGAATGGAGAAGAATGCATTTTGAAAAGACGGAAAGAATATTTTGAAAGTTTGTTTGAAAAAGAGGATCAAGTGTCTGCGGTGATAATGGAGGAAAGGACAGAAACCAAAGATAGGACTGGTATGGATGAAATTGTAAAAGCGTTAAATTATATTAAATCGGGAAAAGCTGCAGGGTACGACAGGATATCAGTCGAAATGCTGAAGGCTAGACGGGGCATGGTAGCAAGTCTGTTGTATCGCCTTCTCAACTTGTGCTGGAGTAGCGGTCGGGTACCAAGAGATTGGTGCAAGGCCGTGATTGTGCCGCTCTACAAGGGGGAAAGGGTCACAGCAAGACTTCAAAAATTACCGAGGCATTAGCCAGTGTTGTCGGCAAATTGTATGCTAAAGTTTTGATTGAAAGGGTAATGAAAGAGACAGATGAAAAAATGTGGGATGTGCAAGCAGGATTTAGAAAAGGCATGGGATGTACGGATCAGGGTCTTTTCCTTACGATGCATAGCTGAAAAATTGATGGCCAAAAGTAAAAAAGAAAAAGCATTTTCTTAGATTTGGAAAAGGCCTACGACAGAGTGAGGAGGAATGAACTGTGTGCCACGCTGTCCATGTATGGGGTGAATGACAACCTGGTTGGGGCACTGAAATCTCTCTATAAAGACTGCAGTGCTTCTGTTAAAATAAACTACACAGAATGGTTTAGCATCGCATAAGGGTGTTAGGCAGGGATGTGTAGCGTCACCGTGGTTGTTTAACCTATTCATGGACAGTTGTCTGATGGACTTGAAAGAGAGTGAATGAGGTTTAGAAATGAATGGGTTATTTGTCAAATGTCTCCTCTATGCCGATGATCAAGTTATCCTTGCATCGTCGGAGGAAGAGTTACAGAAGATGGTAACACTAATGGGTAAATGGAATAAAAGATGAAATAAAAGGGAATGAAAGTAAATGTAAGTAAGACGAAAGTTATGATTTTTGAAAGGGACGAAATTATGACAGATTGCAATATTTTGATAGGTGACCAAAGAGAAAGAGTTTGTATATCTGGGGTCTATGTTTACAAGGAATGGGTTGCATGTGAAGGACATAGAAAGGAGAATGACTGCTGGTAACCAGGTAAATGGGGCACTACACAATTTCATGGATAGCCGGAATGTGTCTAAAATGCGCGGCTGGCCGTTCATGGAGGGGTGTTAGTGCCAACTCTTATGTATGGTAGTGAAAGTTGGGTGTGGCAGAAGAAACATGAAAGTATAATTAATGCATTAGATATGAGAGCTTTGAGAAGTATGTGTAGCGTAACTTTGAAAGATAAAGTGAGGAACAGCGTGATAAGGGAACGCTGTGGAGTGAAAGAAGACGTAGTGACAAAGTTTGAGAAGGGTATGCTGAGATGGTTTAGGCACGTAGAAAGGATGGACGAAAGGCGATTGGCTAAATTAGTACATGAGGCGAGAGTGGATGGAAGTATCGGGGCAGGTCGACCTCGACGAAGGTACGCAATCAATTGCGGACATTCTCAAAAAAGGACGGGTCAGGAGTAGTGTTGTAAAGGACTTGAGTCTTTTAGCCTTAATTCGATAGACTCGGCTCAATTTTATAGGAATTAGTGAACTAACTGAACTCGGAGTCTTGAGTCGAGCCGAGCTTCAGTCCTATCATGAAGACTCGAGCGCCAAAATTGAACTCGAACCTTAAAAAGAACTCGACTCTTAAAAAGAACTCGAGTCTTAAAAAGAGCTCGAGTTAAATAAATAAATAATAAAGCTGAAAAGTTTATTTGTTTGGTAGAAAGAGGTAGTTTATATGTTTCATGATCATTATACTGATTTTTCATGTTAATTAAAACTTTTATTTTTCGACATCTCCTTCTGGTTACATCTTATATATATATCGCTTCTGTTTATATCTCACAAAAGTAACCTTTTATTGGCTGCTTTAAAAATAAAGACTTGAGTTCTCTAGTCTTAGAGTCTTACTGTTATGAGTCGAGTCGTGAAAACTGTCAGCCGAGTTCAAAATTTAGGACTCAAAGACTCGAGTTCTTTACAACATTACTCAGAAGCCACCTAAATCGGCGAGCATGTCTAAAGAGGTTAATGAGCATGGATGAAGCGAAAGAGGTGTGTCAAAATCTTAGCAAATGGAAATCGATAGTCTCTGCCTATTTCTATGGGAAACAGGCGTGATTGTATGTATGTATGTATGTATGTAAAAATATTCAAGTAAGTGATCTGCCTCAAAAGTTGTCATGGAAAAATAATAAATTCATAAACCAATTCAGATTTATTTAATTGGTGTTGCTGATTGAATAAAAATACATAAATAAACTCACGTGATTTTCCCATGAGGGCATGCAAAAACTACAGAACGCTACCACCTACCTACAATACTTACAGACTTACCTACTCCTTTTGCTTCCACGTTCATACAATAATTATTCAGTGTATTTCCAATTTTAGCAACAGCAGTCCCAGCTGAAAAACCTGAATCGATTGCAGCCACGGTTTCTGAAGTGACTCTGAACACTAACGATAATATCGAAACTACAGTGTCTGTGACTCCACCCGCTCTTAACGTCGACTAAACTGAATTTTAATATTTTATCTATCAATTAAATAATATTATTATTGTAACGTATTTTATTTTTAGCATTTTATAGTGAAGCTATTTTAACTAAGTTAACATTTTATGATACGAATGTATTTAATTTATTGAACTAAGATTACTACATATATTTCTACAAGTGTATCAAAAAAAACGTAACAAACATCCGTTTTATATTAATAACCATCAAAATTTTAAAACTAGCGTTGGCAACACTTTTCAGTTTGACGTTTGTGACCTTCATTTGACATTACCAACTGACATGAAACTGACAGCTGTTTGTTTTGAGTTCGTTTATAAACTAGGTGTGATAAATTGTGAACACCACGCCCTTCGGAGAAATACTTAAAAAAATTATAAAAAAATTATTAATTTTCTAAAAATAAAATAGCGAAATTAGTTTTTCATAATTAGCTAAACATTCAATAGGGTATTTGACACTGATGGAAATAAAATATGAAACTTAGCTATAATGATAGAATGTATTTTATTAGAAATTTTGGTATTTTTGAAAATAATAATAATAACTCGTAAATACATTTAATTCGATAAACAAATTCATAATTTTTAATCTATGTGTCACGTGACTCGAAACACCAATGACTGCGTGACGTCACTACTCAGACGATTGATTGTCAATTTGCAGTCACTGTGACACATGACACAAAATAAATTGATGAATTTGTTGATATTTCGGAAGCCAGTTGCAACCATTTTCTCCGTATTTCAGTTCAATTTTCGAAGAATTGGTATACTACGCACTAATGTTAAGATTTACAAAATAGTTTCCTTTGTTTACAATAGTTCTGTTGCGTAATGACGTCACAAGATGGCGATCGTCATGATCGCGGCTTTTGGCACGACCTTTAAAATTTGAATTTTAAACAGCTATTATTTAATCAATAGGTACACAAAAAATTGCAAAATATTTTTTTTAGATAATCTATACCATATTCTTTAAATTTAAGCCCTTTGTGAAATTTCGTCAATAACCCTATTCCAACATAATAACACTCAACACGTTTATTGCAAACAAGAAAACAAGCAAGACTACTCGTCCTACCGATATACACGGAATTCCTTTTGTTTGTCAATTGTTTACAGCTTCACGAACGAAGACGCCAATGGAAACCAATTTCAGTCTAGTTTCAAAGTTAAAATCTCGTGTTGTCATCTACCTCAACAACATTAATCTTATTATAAAAAAAAACTGTTTCTAATTTATGATTCCCTAAAATTAAGATTGACGTGATTTAAATCGCGATGTAAAGTGATCACTTGAGACACAGGTTTGACTAAACCTAGTTCGAGCATGTCGCAAAATAATAATAATATTCTACATAATTCCTAGTTTACACTTCCAGCACCTTTTATTAATATATTTTAGTTTTATATTAGTTGTATTTAGGCAATAAGTAAACTTTTGTATGAATCCTACTCATTACATACAGCTACGGCAAACTATATAATTTTTTGTAAAAGTATTCAATAATTTTGTATTATTTAATATAAACAAAATCGATCTTCATAAAAATTTAATCGAAGTTTGCATCCCTAGTGTTATTGCTGATTATTGCCAAACTGACTACTGACCATTGACGTTTACTTCACAGTTTACTTCTATCTACGGTCTAATCTGACGTAAATTGTAAAAAGATTGTGGAAATAAGGTTATGATGAAAACTTTATGAAATTATAATTCTATTCGAAAGGTAAACTTACAACAGCCCTTTACAAATGACCATCTTTTTGTTTAAATACCTACTTTCGGCTCTTCAATAATTACAGCTTGATTGATTATTCATAAAAATGCATAAAATATTGGAGTTTCAAGCTGTCGTGCTCGCTGCGGGTCGAGGCTCAAGACTACCTGATGTTGGTGGTTCTGTCTCCAAGTGTCTCCTTCCTGTGGGTCCCTACCCAGTTCTGTGGTACTCTTTGAACTTACTTGAAAAAATTGGGTTCCAAGGTACGTTTTTTTTGCTAAGTTGACGTTTTAAAAGTTGAATGTTACAATCTATATAATTATATTCATTGAAATTCAAGTTAATTATTTGTAAAACATAGGTAAAATATAACAAGATCTAATTCTAATGTTAGGATTGCTATGTTTTAGGCATAAAAATTTTGGATACATAAAATACAGTTTTTAATGTATATTTATTTTTTATGCATTGTATTATTAAAATTATTATTCAAGTTATATTACATACTATTAACACCATTAAATAGAATTGAGCTTTAAATAAATCGGACATTGGACTCACACAACAACATACCTATTTATTATTTATTTAATAATTAAAAAAAAGATATCGTTTTTAAGGCACAAAAAACGTGCATAAGATCGATGTGTGGTCTGAAAACTGATGATAGCTGTGTACCATTCTTTAAATCGCTGAAAATACTTACCTTACCATCATTATATATTTTTGAAATTAATGTTTTCGTCAAAACAAACGAAAGGTTGTTCGAAAAAGTGTCAACTTTACGAGCGGTTGCGATTCGTAGCCAATACGCAAACTCTTTGAGCAATCAGCGTTGTAAGACTGCATTAGTGAGAAAGAGCGTTTTAGGTATGGCACCGCGTATTTACAATAAATTACCAGATGTAATAAAAAATTTGAATGTCACACAATTCAAAAAAAAATTAAAACTGTTATTAATTGATAAATGCTATTATACGATTGATGATTTTTTTAATGATACATTGTAGACTTATGTATTAATTGACTGGAGAATACACACAATAGCCAATTTCTAATTGATATTTAGACTAATGCAAATTTATGATTAATTATTTGAATATTGACTGTAGAAATTACTTCATATTGTGACTTTTTATCATTATTGTTTTTATTTATTTATCATCATTCTATCTATTTTGACATATCTACCAAATAATTTGTGTTTACCTCTCGCATTATTAATATTTATTTTTATTTTGCATACAACCATATATTTGTACACTCTTGGCATAACATAGCGACCTATGATCTTTAATATGAACTGCATTCACTACCTATGTTACACAAATAAAATTGATTTTGATTTTGATTTTTGATTTTAAATTATCTGTTAATTTAGCAATGGAATACACTTTTTTAACAATAAAGTGTGTTAGCATTGAATGTGTTAACCCTTCGGACTTTGGTTTGTCGAACCCTTCATGTACAAATACGTACTTCATAACAATAAAAATCTATTGTTTCTGCTAATGAGCAAGCCAACAGATTAAACACTTTTTTGTGCCTTAGCACTAGCTCCCTGTCTGATAAATTCCCCCAAAACATTATGCCATAACATAATGTAGAAGACACATATGCATGATATGCAGTTAGTATGGTTTCACAGCTTGCTGTTTTAAATTAAATTATACTTAGTCATGATCTGACGACACACCTAACACAAACCACAGATCCACATTAGCGCACTTCAAACAAAATAATAGGGTTATTTTGTGTAGACAGAGATGAACTTTTCTTTTACAGAAACTTTAGTGGTTGTCCTTGATGAAGATAAGTCTAACATATTGAATGCTTTAGAAAAATGTCCTCTGAAAATCAAATATGAACTAATAGTTATACCTTCTGATGAGGACTGGGGCACAGCAAATTCTCTTAAGCATATCAGCAGCCGAGTTACAACCGACCTACTTGTGATCTCTGGAGATCTTATTACCAATATCAACCTCAATGAAGTTTTGAATGTTCATAGAAAATATGATGCTGCACTTACTACTTTATTCTTTAACAATGGCCCAGAAGAATGGATTGAACTCCCCGGACCAAAAACTAAGGCTAAACCAGATAGAGACCTAGTCTGCATTGATAAGGAAACACAAAGACTTGTCTTTTTAGCCAGTGCCAGTGACTTTGAGGAAAATGTAACAATACCCAGGATCCTAGTGAAGAAGTTTGACGCTATAAGTATGTATAGCAGGCTATTAGATGCCCATGTGTATGTAATGAAACAATGGGTGTTGAATTATCTTGTAGAGACTGACAGGTTCACATCTGTTAAAGGAGAACTTATACCACACATTGTAAAAAAGCAATTGGCTAAACCTAAAAACACAACAGAGAAGAAAGGAACTTCTGAGAAAAATATAGAAATCGCAAAAGATATATTTGACTTTGCAATAGAAAATGGTTATGAAAGTAAAATAAGGGAGATGACAGCATATAATGATCATAAATTGGGGAGCAAAGGAATATTCTACAATGATTTATTGAGATGCTATGCTCATATACCAAGCAAGAATACATTTGGTATTAGAGTGAACACACTTTCATCATTTTACTTATCAAACAATAAGGTAAGAAATCCTTTAACTGCTGCAGATTTTCCTTCTGTTATAGATGTAGTTAAAATTTCATCATCAATGGTCTATTGCATTAACTACAAACAATTTAGACTATTTTTTATAATAACTTTCGTGAGACACATTCATATTTATTATTGGTTAACGGTTATTACTCACGCGCATTCTTCGGGATTGCTCAACTAGTTTCAAACTCGAGTTTGACTCGCGACTTCGCCGCGGGGTCAGCTCATGAATAAAGGCTCAGTTTGAGGTTGAAACTAGTCTGGCAATCCTAGAATATATCTTGAAGAGAAGAATGCGTGTGAGTAATAACCGTTAAATAATAATTAATTTATACTATATCTGGATTATGTTATATTTTTATATTGACTACACCCATAACTATTTCATAATACAAAATTATTCAATTTCAGATTTTATCCAAATGGGAAGAACTAACTGGAACTCCTTTATCAGATAGATTCCACCCAGACTGTGAAGTGAAAACCAAGCAAATAGATGAAGCTAGTACAGTAGGAGAAAAGAGTCTTGTCAGTGAGAAGACATCTATTAAGAATACCTTTATCGGTGCCAATTGCACAGTTGAGAACAAAGTTAGGCTGAGTAACTGTATATTGATGAATAATGTCACTATTAAAGAAGGGTAAGTGTGTATCATTATGGTACAAATTTAAATGTATTTTGTTATACTTATTAATCTTTTGAATGCCACCGACTTGTCGACATTTTCATGTCCACAACACCAAGTCTTTATTAGAAAACTCATAATGTATGAATAGTACAAAGTAATAAAATTGTAGCACTAGTGCCACTTCTTCTCTTCTATAGACGTCAGTGGTGCTCAATGGTTAATAGATATTTGCTCAAGTTAGAAATAATGACAACATTCACACCTCATGCCCTAGAGATGAGCAAAAAGTAATTTTATTAAGAATTCATATTATTATGTCTTGCCTCTACAATGTTTGCTGTGCATAAATAAATAATTACTGTTGTCATTTAATTATGACAATTTATTATATTCAGTTTGTGGATGTTTTCTGAACTGCAATCTGTAGTCATTTCTAATTAAGCAAATAAGCACATTAGATATATTAATCAATTTTCGTTTATTGCTTATCTCAAAATAAAAAAAAACTTAGTTGAATACCAATATAATTTTAGCACATAGTATATTATATACCATCTCGTGACTATTTTGACTACCCAAAAATTTGTGATAAAGCCAGATTAAATCTGAAAAATGGCACAACTATCCCATTGCCATATTTGATCAAGTATTTACGAAACCTTAATTTTTTTTTACGCCTTATTAACGCCGTAAACGGCGTAATTTAATTTAAAATTACGCCTATTTAAATAAGATTGAAAATAAATTGCGCAGTTTTTAAAATGTACAATCGTTTCCTAGTTTGCTTATAATCCTATCAAAATAAATACATCATGGCTTAGAATGAAATAATGTTAAAATGTAATACTTTTTCATTTATATTGTTGATTGATTCGTTTATTGCAGATTTGCTTAAATAGGTCAGTAGGCTTTTTCCAACAGAAGAGAGCGTAATTATTCGTAGTAACGAAACATAGTTAAATGTGCTTTAACGAATAAGCTTATAAGCAATTAAGATAAGCAGAATTTTTAAATAAGTACCTGTAAGTTTTAAGCTGTTATTCATATTTCTAACAATCTGTTAAATATAAGTTCACTAGTGGCGCTAGTAGGATGTAGGAGTAACAAACAAGATTAAAAAAATAAATCTGTTAGTTTGAAAGTTAGTAGTTAGTAGAGTCTAACTAACAAAACAAAGCAAGAATATAATTATTATCATCGAGAAACCAACATTCGTTTTCACTGTAGCTTACACTTGTGCTTAGCTATAGAAAAGTAATTTGTTTACAGTTGTGTTCTTCAAGACTGCGTGGTGTACACGGGGGCGACCGTAGAATCCGGTTGCAACCTCCAATACTGTCTCGTAGGCCCCCATCACGTGGTTGCCGCGACTACCAGCAGCAATCACCAACTACACGCTGAGACCACTGACAACATGATCACGCTCGGCTAATTTATTAAATGAATGGATGTATAAATAAAAGTCTTATGTATACTATAAAATATTGTCGTTACTTCTTTAGCACTAAGGACCATTGATTCCCGTATGAAGGTATATGGTTAAAACAGAGAAAAAGCCAAATCTAATTTATACAACCCGCGCGAATTACGAAAGGAACAAAATGACGTCGTGTCTATTCATTCACCATCCATTGCTCACTCACTATCGAATCGAAAGAGATGAAGTGACTCCATTTGACATCATCTGCACTCCATACAAACTTTAACTATGGCAAATTTCTTACTCCGTCTGCGTAATTTTCTCAAAGAAGCGGTAATTTTAGATGATAAATAATTTATTCAGGTCTTGGTGCGTGCCTTATCCACTCCGTAGAAATGTCGCAGATGGAAAGTAGAATCCGCTGTTTTACAAAACTGCTAGCTGATTTACAAAACAGTACTGTTTTATGAAACAGCAGACAAAAATATATTATATCACTCTGTATGTTTAAATAGGTATCTGGAGGACCGCGGCAGGCGACCGTATTGGCACAGTCGCGGTCGCACAAGTCGTAGGGAGGATCCGACAGTTGGGTCTCCAGGTGGCGCTGCATAAATCCGAGGCGATTTGCTTCCATGGGCTTCGGAACGGGGTATCTCCGGGATCCAACATCGTAGCGGGAGGTGCCACCATCGGCGTCGAGTCGACGATGAAGTACCTAGGACTCGTCCTCGACAGCCGGTGGAAATGAGAGGAACACTTTCGGTAGCTCAACCCAAAATTCATGGTTGCTGCAGCAGCGCTTGCGCGGCTTCTGCCGAACCTGGGTAGGCCTGAAACCTCCTGCCGAAGGCTGTACACAGGGGTCGTCGGCGCATTAAAATCGCATTGCTGGTAAAACCGCAGCGGGTGATGACCGGCAGGCTGATAAGAAGTTACCGTATGCTCTCCTTCGAGGTGGCGAGCCTTTTAGACAGATTACCGCCTATTTACCGCCATTTTGAGGCGAGAGCAGTCGCGTGCTTGTATCAGTGGCACGGTGTGGCGCTCGATCGGGGTCTACGACCGTTACCACGGGAATTAATAATGAATAGATCATTTATTTCTCCTCACAAAAACAGACTTGGCAATAAGATTTCGAAAAGAATTCGTGTATAAGCGGTCCGAACTCCGATGGATCCTGGTGGCGGAGTGGAGGGAGAGACGCGGCACGCCGTAATTTCGACGGTAAGGCCCGTAATAGAAGAGTAGCTGCTCTCGGACCACGGGTGCTTCAGTGTATCTGTGTCGCATAGACCGGCAGCTAACACCGAGGTGCCACCACTAGTATCTGCCCCGAGGACACGGCACAGCACACGCTGGAGGTGTGCCCAGTCTAGGCCGAGCAGCGCCATGACCTCATAGGGGCGGTTGGAGCGGCCGATCTCTCACTTCCGGCCGTGATTAGATACATGGTGGAAAGCGAAAGCGCGTGGGGTGCCGTCGCTACCTTTTGCAAGGAGATTATGCTGGCGAACGAGGTACCAGAAAGGGAGAGAAAAGTCAACCCCGCTCACCCCTGCCACCGAAGGCGGGCCAGGCGCCAGGGGGCACTTAATGATCTCCGGCTATCGTGAGCCGAGGACTACGGGTGATTGACATGGGTGGTTCGCCGCCTGACCAGCAGTATACTGAAGTGTCTGTGCAGGCCAACTGTGCCAAGGCCAGCCTGCACAAATCTCGAAGTTTCTGTTGACACCTTTCAACAGACAGATTGCTGCAACGAACCCGGGACCTAGATAAAGATTGTAGTAGGACCGTGAGGTTTTTAGTCGGTAGGAGTCCCAGTGTCCAAGATGGAAATTAACAAAAACCCTTTGTCCACTGAGGCACTCTTATTTAAACACACTGTTGTAGGATGCCCCACAATTTCCTTTTTTTACAACGTAAATTATAGTGGCACTACGCCTAAATATGGTTAGTTTTATTTTAAAATCTATTTACCTCACTAGCAATTAGAGCGTGAAGACTAAGGCAAGTATGACACATTTTTCTCTCCACCTTTTATTTCACGATCTTTACCAACGGTAAAGATAATTACGGTCTATGTAAGCTATTTCTACATCTTAGTAGATATAATCTAAATCGAAATATTTTGCTGATTGTATCTTTGCACTCCAAATACCTACCTACTTCTAGTCAAGTACGGGTCTACTCAGCAATAAAAGCAGTTCCACCTGTGTCCGAATTGGATAACTTTATCATTTCGTAGATTTTTACCTGAAGTTAAAACAACTATTAGCTCTTTACGCTGATTCTGTAGATATATTAGGCACCACCATTATGCGGGGATGATTTTCAATAATCTTTTTTTAGGCTTCACTACGTATCAAAAAAACGTGTCTTGCTTTATTATAATTCTAAACTTAGTAGATAATACTTACTTATACTAAACTACACACGCATGTAATCTTTACGAATTAGTTGAACGAACTTAATTACTTATTAATGAGTAATATCAACATTCTCCAGCCATGTTAGATAAAGTGTACCGAACCAGCGGCATGGTTCTTTTTGTCGATACATTTGTCGATTTTATACGTCAAATTTGTCATAAAGTGTTGATAAAACTATAAAATTCAATACATAAAAACTTTTATCGAGACGACAAGTTTGTCGAATAGATCCGTGCTCGGACGCCAGGGGCCTGATTCTGCTAATTTACCAATGCTTCAGTTGAGTGTCGATAATGTGTCGATGGAATGATTTTAGTTAGACCGGTGGTCTTATTAAGCTAGCAGACTACCAATTAACTAAAATCATTCCATCGACACACTATCGACACTCAACTGAAGCATTAGTAAATTAGCAGAATTAGGCCCCTGGTCGACCGACTATCGACTCGACAAGTTTGTATGTACTAAATGTATCAAATTTGACGTTTAAAATCGACAAATGTGTCGACATAAAGAAACGTTCTCACGCCGCAGCATATCTAAAAGCTACCAAAACTATCAAAAGACACGGCGTATAAGGTGATTAGGTAGGTACATATGTTATTTCTATTTTAAACGTGCTTATCAAAAACACTTAATCTATGTAGATAATACACTGGTTACAATGAGCGTCAAGAAAACACTTATTAGTGTGACAAGGAATGCATTAAATCTACATAGCTGAGTAACATTATTTAGGTAATTAGCACTTCAGGAACACGATGTTGATAGGTAGGTACATATGTAAGTACTTAGTGCAAATGATATATGGCATATCGATTTAATGTAACTACAGCTGTTACGGGTAGGTATAACCGTATGATCAAAACCTAGGTGGACCTACGTATTCTGGCAAAAATAAATAAGTATTTGTTGCTCCCAACAGGTTTTGTTGTATTTAAAACTTGTTGGGAGCAACTTTGAATATGAACTACTTTACTTTCAACTATGACTAGATAACAGTTGTGTAGCCAAAGGTTCAAGTTTAATATAGGTGCTAACTATAAAAACTTTTCACGAATGATCTATGGGGCTCCTCTTGAAATTTATTTCTATCCCACTCAAATACTAATTTCAAAACAATTGCATAAAACTATGCGTATTAATAAAATAGATTTACCTATAAAACAGTTTTTTTTTTAATTTTAAAGTTTTTTTCTCATTCATATCTTATTCGATGGTACCAGATACTGCCAAAAGTATAATCACTCTTTATGTCGAAATCAAATAGACACACTATCAAAAATATAAACACAGATTACTAACAGATATGTACCTAAATCACTCCATACACCATAGCTTAACGCTTGTATCGCAGAAGGATGAGGCAGAGAAGTACCTACTGCTATACAACCACATTTCACGTTTTCAGTTATTATATTATGCTTATTGTCAATCATTACGGCTCAGTTGCACCAACTTAAATTTAACCATAACCAACATGTTACCGTCTCATTTTGACAGAATTTACATAGAAAAGCTGTATAAATAATAAAGTAACACGTCGGTTATGGTTAAACTATGTTGGTGCAACTGAGCTTAAGTATTCCATATTTGGACGTAAAAGTACGAACTGATATATTTCAAATGTCAATCGAGTGGATTTATTTTCAAGAGTATCTAAGCCTACTGACGGGTGAACAGTGTTAACATAAAACCTCCAAAGTCAGACAGTTACTGAATTGATCACTGAATAATTACTTAAAATTATGATGCACGACTGAGTCACAATTATCAGCCATCTGTAACACCACAACCGTCATTATGGACAGAAGTGTGTAATTTAGAAAAGGGTTGAAAACCGGTTGGAACATTATCTTCCAAGAGTCCACGTAAGAAAAGTATGTAACTACTCCTATGCACGGATCACATAAAAAATACGGATGTAACCTTGCCTTGTCATAAGCGAAGCATAGATTACGCACACACAAACGCAGCGTACCTACTGCGCCGAGTGGAAGAGTTTTAAGTATTTGTATGCGTTTAGCTGGTGTATGACAAGCGAAATTGGATGACTAGGCATGCTTCTCACATGTCGAATGCAACGCTACGTCCGTATCCGTTTTTTAAGGTCCGTGTTCCTATGTATGATATTCCTAAGATACTAGAGGAGAAGGTTGTAATGTGGCCCCTTACTTTGCTTTTTAGGCCTCATTTAAAAAATACTAGACTTAGAAATGTAATAAATACTATATAGTGCTCCTTATTCATTTGCCTACACATGCCTTGCTATGGAATAAAGGAAACGCTCACAGAATAATCATAAACATATGTATTTAAAAAAATATCAAATTAGGCAACTGGAGATCAAGTGAAGGTTATATGGCACCCTGGGGGCCATTTTAAATGTATTGAACTTAATTAAAAGCTATCGGCAAAAATCGCAGATATAATATTCGCCTTCAGGACCCGCACAGGCTGTATGAGCCCATAAACAGCAACTCTGGCATTGAATCCACTCCTCCCCGTGTCTGTCATTAGAATAACTAGTATCACAGAATATGCAATTCGTATCTGAGCTTTCAAGTATCCTATTTAAATAAACAATGTTGTGATAATCAGAATCAGTTTCCACGACTGTGTCACTTCCAGAGCTGGATGTATCATCTCTCTGGCGTCGGTTAGCACAGGTGCCGCTGCCGCCTCCATCTTGACTATGTACGAGGCCGCGTCCGAGGCCGCGTCCACGGCCGCGTCCACGGCCACGGCCACATCCACGTAGGCGACTTCGGCCACGAATGTCTGCTAAGTGCAAGGATTGGATTAATTGGTCTTTGTAAGGTGATGATGTAATCACTTTGCTGTTGTAGCCTTTCTACCACGATTAGAAGTCCTAGTTTTGGCCATAGGGATTGGCTGAATGTCTTCTGGTAGAACCAAATCAGTTTGCAGCTCTTGTACCACTGTACTCAGTCCTAGGGCACTTTGGTCAGTAATAACACTTGTTTGTTGATTATCTGGAGTACGAAATAATTGATCACTATTCGATGCTTCCATTATAAAATCGACTTCCGTAAAAACTTGCGGATTGAATGGATAAATGCCTGTTGCACGAAAACCATTCACTGCAATTTCACCCGTGGTGCTCTTGAGATATGCCCGGCCAAAAAGCTCAGCAATATCGTATGGCTTAAGCATTCTTTCAGAATGCAAAAGAAACTTGCGAATCCTCACTATAGTGACTCTTAAGAGCACCCATGAAAGTCTTGTCTAACGGCTGGAGTTTATGCGTCGTATGAGGTGGGAGACTGACAATTGTGACACAGTTTTCGCGGGCCAGCTCTATTATTTCTAAATTGCGAGTGTGACTGTAATGTCCATCAAAGATGAGCAATATCGGAGAGGCCTGAATAGGCTTTGTTTTTTCAATAAAATGTCGAAACCAGTATTTAGTAGTGAACAAATTGGATTGAATCCAACCAGATGGGTGAACTTTACCTATAGATCCAGGTGGCGAACCTTTCATCAAAATATCCGTGAAGTTTTTTCTTGGGAATATCATCATGGGTGGCACAAAGATACCCGATGCACTCATGCAACAAACAATGGTACATAGTGACCCTCGTTCTGCAGCAGTCAAGGCTCCTATCTGATTCTTCTCTTTTTTACCTACCACATGTGGTAGGTACTTTTGACTGCACAATTGTCAGCCCAGTCTCATCTACATTAAAAATTCTGTCAGGAGGATAATTTTTTTTGGTCATTTCGTCTTCCAAAATATCATAAAACTCTTTAACTGCTTCACGGTTAAAGCCTTGAGCACGAGCGTACGATGTCCCAATTGGTCTTCGTAATGATATAGTATATCTATGTCGTTTTAAGAAGTGATCTAACCAAGCACGCCCTGCTACTTCATTTTGAAATTTATTAACAATGTTATTTTTTAGAGCCAGCTGATAGGCCATTTTTCTAATATCCATTATTGTAAGTCCATAACCTTTAACCTGGTATGGCTCTTGTCAGGCTAAATCTGCCAAATGTCAAAATGGCCGTTACCGTAGCCCCGCCCCTTTTCAATTTTAATATAAACAACGATTTCTCAATATTCCAATAAGAATCGTATACAACATTGTTACATTATCGTAATCTGTATGAAATTTCTGCTTTTTTTAAATTAGTTTCGAGTATTTTTTTTTTAAATAAAATAAGTAATTTGAAAGGGAAATTGGAAAATGAATTATTATTATTGTTTTATTAAAAAAACAAAAAATTCAATTAAAATTTTTATTTTTTCGTAACGGTACTATTCATTTCTATAGTTTATTAACCAATCTACGCGATTAAAAAATAAAAAAGAGGATAATAGCATTAAAACATTTACAAAAGAAAATTAAAAGTTCGCGAAAATGCCGGAAAATTCACGCGGAAAATTCGGAAAATTTTGCGTGACTTATCGCGCCTCTATTGTGGGTAATGTTGGTAACAGTGAATATTATATTGCTAGCCCTGTTATTCCTGATTATAATAACACTAGAATAACAGAGATAGGGCATTTAGTTCCACAGATATACGTATTTTCGTCAAACGTTTTCATACTTCCTGTCACTTGCCGTCCCACGGTAAGTGACAGACAAAGGAGGTTTTTGACCTTGCTGTGGCACAGACCGTGACAGACCAGGGGATAATATAGAGATTCCATAAACAAGATATACTGTACTAACTTTTTTTCCAGGTCAGATGGAAGTATCGGTTTTCTGCCAAAGAGTTTGTGCACAAGTAACTCTAAAGATTCTTCAGTGTCCTTCACTAATTGTTTTAGTGTAGATCTTGGTACAGAAAACATTTTTACAGCCTTCTTATAGCCCATGACCTTTGTCCTCACCGCTTCAATTGCTTTTTCATTTGATCAGGATCCCAGGTTTTTCTTTTCACTGAAGATGGTGATAAGACAGTCGAGGCATCTAAAAACGAAAACAAAAAAAATAATAGAAGTGATATATCGGTCATACATGATATATGGCCCCCGGGACCATAATACAAACAATTCGAGGGGGGCAAATTAAAAGTAAATTAGAATTATATTAATAAACCATAACACAAATAATTATTGAATGTTAGTTTATAATTACCTTGAAAATCCCGTAAAAAGGTTTGTCGAATACAATGTACACAATCACCAAACCTAAAAATAAGTTTTACCACGAAAATTTAAGAAAATTTAGCGCATTTTTAAAAATTTGCCAGTTGCATGTTTCGACTGGTTTGAATTACAAAAAAACGTAACGTCAATACTGTCACACTAGCTCCGCGTTGCACCAAAGATATACTAGGTGGCGTATTTCTAAATTATAAATATCGAAGGGGGTGTATGTGCAGGGGCCACATTCAATCCCGCAAAGACTCAGGTAATTGTGGTGGGCAGTTCCAGGATGATTTCTAAGATTGACTGGACCACGCTTCCTCGAGTTTGTTTTGATAACACTTTTATTCCTTTTAGCGAACATGTTAAGAACCTGGGGCTAATTATCGATAGAAACTTGTCCTGGACTCCTCATCTGCAAGAAACCAGTCGTAAGTTGTTTGCTTCCGCTGGGTCTTTAAGAAGATTGCGCAATTTTCTTCCAATTACCACCAAAATTGCGTTAGCACAATCCCTTCTTCTTCCTATCCTTGATTATGCTGATGCTAGCTACCTTGATCTCACTGAAGACCAATTAGATAAGCTTGAGCGACTCCAAAATTTTTGTATTATATTCATATTTGGCCTACGCAAATATGATCATGTTTCAGACTTCCGTATTAAGCTCAACTGGTTACCTATCCGCCTTCGCCGAAATACTCATATTCTTTCTCTACTTTACAATGTGCTCTTCCTTCCATCTACTCCTTCTTTTTTAAAAAACCGTTTCCAGTTTCTAGGTGATACTCATACACGAGTCCTGAGATCATCGGAGAACCTAAGACTGAAGATGCCAATGCATTCCACAAAATTCATTGACAAGTCCTTTTCAATACAAGCAGCGCGTTTGTGGAATGCATTGCCGGTCTCTATTCGACGTGCCCAATCACTTCCAATATTTAAGAAATTGTTGAAGTGACATTATCTGTCTTTACCGTTGCCCTAAAATAGTTTGTAACACTAGTCATAAGTTTATATATTATGTACTACGAATCTTTTTTATATTTGTTTTATTATGTTATTAGTATGTTATACTATATTCATTGTAATAGTATTTATGTACACCGATAGCCCTTAATTTTTATTAATGTATCTTCTTTCCATCCTAAGGTTGCCTGGAAGAAATTGCCGTGTGCGATAAGGCCGCCCATTGTACTATTTCTATATAATAAGATTACTTAATGTATGTTCATGGTGTACAATAAAGAATAAAATAAATAAATAAATAAATAAATACCACCTTCTCCTCTATTAATTTCTCATCTAGCTAGGTACTGCATAAACGATCATAGCTAGTACTTCGTACATAGGTATTATATGTTAATAGCAAACAAAAACACGGTAGTCATAGCAATACGTCTCAATAGTCAATGTAGTTACCTAGCTACTACTTATAGTAGGGGAAGTCCGGGAGACTTGCTCAGGTGGGAGAATTGAACCACCTTTTAAAACTCAAGTAAAATTTCGCGCTAATGAAACATCAAGCTGGTCATTGGTAAAGCGCGGGAGACCATTATCCAGCACGCCACCATTTTTACAATGGCCGGTTTGTTTGGCTCTCAGGTTCGGAAACGTGTTTTTGTTAAGGCGGAGTAAATTTTATTAATTTACGTAGTTTTGAGATTGCGGCCGTGTTTATAAAGGTACGTATTGTGTGTTATTACTATTATACTGCCTGATTATTTTAGTTTGGCGTGGGCTAAGTGTTTTTTCGCTTTTGTTTTTTCTGTGAGTAAAATTTAATGTCACAGTAGTATATGCGGGAGACTTGCACCATGGCGGGTGCGGGAGATATGCTCAGTGGTTCATGTCTCCCTCTATGTTTGTATGAGGATATTTGGAATTTTATTTTATAGATATATAAATTTAAAACTTTTTGACTCAATATAAAAACAATTCGGAAACCTTAATACGCGAGTCCTATTTGTATTTTGTTATTATTTAATCCTATTTTCTCTCACAGGTTAATTGCATGAAAAATGCCTTTTCTATACAAGCCTTCTGAAATACACGCAAAAGAAAAAAAACATCACAGAGTTAGAAAACGCTATACGTGAGGTAACTGGTAAGTAAAGTATAGGTACTGGTAAGGAGGGTGCATCTTTAAGAAAAACATCTATTAAGTATGGAATCGATAGAAGTACACTAAGACGTTATAAGTTGAACGAAGAAAAATTACAAATATTGAAGAAAAAAAAACAGTCACAAATATTTACTGTTTCTGAAGAAAAACTCCTGGTTGAATATTTACTATCATGCAGTAAAATGCATTACGGTCTCACAATGATTGCTTTGCAAATGCTTGCTTTCTAAGCAAGCATTGCAATTGGCTTTTAAATTAGCAGAGGCGAATTTAAATCAGAAGAAATTATGACCATGCGTCTATGTCGTTTATGCCGCAGATATGTCCATGAGATATGTGTAGGACTTACACAAGGTATTGATGATTTCACTTGTCATGAATGTGACCAGAATTAGATTTATAGGTTACCAGCTGACTGAAAGTAATTATTAGGTAAGGCTGATTGATGATACCAAAGACTAGAATAAGTATATAATTTAAACAAAATGTTAAGAAAGACCAACAAGTTTAGTATTAATGAAACGTTAAAATGTCTAATTTTGTTAACAAAATGTTTAATTATTATGTTGATTGTGGAATGTTAAAGAATATATTGAAGTTTTGTTTTTTTTTTCTTTATATGAAGAGCAATAACGGTGTTTCTTTATAATTTCATTTCATTTTGGAATGTTAAGTTTAATATGTCAATATATATTATAATATCAGTGATTTAAACTGCAAAATGATTTTATTTTCCCCTTTATAAAGCAATGTTCAACTCTCCCCAGACCCCGGTTCAAGTGTCTTAGGGACTGGGTTGGGGAGAGTTGACTCATATCCCATTTTTCATCCAAATATATTTAACATATTTCAGTACTATAATACCGAAAAAGTACTTATGCATAAAGTAAATTATGCATATGCATAAACCTAAATAAATAAGCTACTGTTAATTATTATAATTGAATCACTAAGCCTCATTTATAAGAAAATACGATACTTTAAACAAAAACGGTTCAACTCTCCCGGACTTCCCCTTCATTTTGTAAAGATGGTGAGCGAAATTCTTTTTTCGTACGCCGAGTCTATTTGCGAGCAGGTGGAAGGGGGCTCACTGAAGAAGTGTTGCCAAATAGCCTAATATTATAATAAAATAAAAAAAATACTTTTTAATTAATTGAAACGTCATTTTTATCTAACACTGTATCTATATAATAACAAAAATGGTAAATTTCAGCAAAGAGTTTGTAGACATCAAATTTCTTTGCTTCTAATATTTTAATTTTTCAGCAAATAGCTTTGATTCACGAGTTTTATACGACGTATTTCAGTCTTGAACCAATGAAACCAAACGTTGAAATCTACATACGTGTATTTTTTATAATAATTTAAAATAATGTTAATTTGTTGATAAAAAGAAATCATTTGAAGAATCGAAATGTTTACCTATTTGTCATAATTAATTTAGCACAGTCACAAAAATGATAATTTCATCAAGGAGTTTTCAAACATCAAAAGTCTTTGCTGAGGTTTAACAGAAAAGTTATCACTTTGTTTTTTTAAATTACCGCACTAAAGCGGTAAAACTGAAGAAAAAGCAAGCTTGATTAATAAGCCTCATTATGAGCCTAACAGCGGTACAATAAGAGCCACTTTACGAGCAAGATTGTTGAAAAGTATATTACGTGTCAGACAATTAGAATATTGAACACACCTATTATCACAGAATTCCAGTATTAAAATAATAATATGGTGTATGTTGACTTGATGTTGACCTACTATCATCAATACTTTCTTAATTCAAGTATTTGTACAGAAAATACTTAGAGTCATGAAGTCTGAGTGAAATTATAATGAATCTACAATTGGGTATATTTTTGCAATTGGCAGGAAAATCCGTCAAAATTAATGACCACTTCGTGATGTAGCCGTCGAAAATAACCAAACTTATAGTAGCGCATGAATGTCATTAGATTCCAAACACTTGTTACAGAATATCAATAACTACTTAGCTACTCGTTGTGAGTATTAATCAAAATGCGATAATGAATGTCCATCAGAATTAACGAACTTTGTTTCATTACACCACAATTATAATTGCAATTTTGTAAGTTGCACATGTGCAACGCCATAAAACATTATCTAAATAATTATTTGCTGTATTTAATTATCTTGAGTTGCACTATAAAAACATTAACAGATATACAGACCAACATAGAACTTATGTTGATTATTATTACAAATCAACATAGCTAAGTAATCTCTATGTTGATTTGTATTAATAATCTTTTTTCAAAACTTAATTGACTAATACGTGTACCAATTACACATGCACGTATATTCATTAACATCTAAATATATAAAAAGGCAAATTGTAGTTAGGTAGTGTAATAGTACACAACATCTTAAGTAACTATAGCAGAGCATCTGACTCTACAGACTTATTTAAAGCAGAAGACCTATCCCCTATTCAAAAGCGGCATATTATTTCAAAGAAGTTTTATGCACACCATAAAACTTCTTTGAAATAATATGCCGCTATATGATATATATATATATTTAAATAATATATAAATAATGGACCGCCATTGCCAAAATATGCCGATATAATATGTCGATGTATCCGTTTTAAGTAACTGATGTTCCTCAAAAGTTTAACTTGTCAATTAAATGTCATTTTATTTCAATGAAGTTTATTCATAACCAAAGATATTAGAAGGAAGGAGATATGTTATGTGTTTCAAAATGTACGAGAACCTAGCGATCCACTATTGCCCCTCCATACAATGAGCACAACGTTATTATTGGCTACTCACGCTAAATAAACCAAATCCACAATGTTAGTAGCCAATCATGCCGATCGTAGGTACTGCCAACGTAAAAATATTTAATTCAAATAGACCAAGTAATTGTCGATCATTGTTAATGATATTCTAAATAACATTATTGAAATATACAGTGTGCTAGATTCACAATAGTTTCCGTTTTCAGTTTCAATCATAATTTAAAAGTTTAAAATGATAGAGGGTATAAATAAATTTAACAAAACTACTATGCACCAACAAATAGGAAATAATTCACAGATTAACTATTATCATTAGATATTTAAGATTAGCGGGGTGGTGTATCCGAATGGTAGATAGACTATACTATTTCTCACAAATCTAGCTGTAATATAAAAAATATTTTTTTGAAATCCGACTGGCAGTTCCAGAAATTAGCGCTCTTAAACAAACATACAAACAAACAAAAACACTCTTCCGCTTTACAATATTAGTATAGATTAACAATTATATATATATAATAATACAACTTATTCATAAAAAAGTAATACATATCATCAATATTCTACGATTACTATCGTAGATTATCGATAAATGTATTACCGTCTGCAGTCTGCACGATCACATCACCAACGATTCTCTATTCACATTTTCAAAATACCGATCGTACCACGCGACGCGTGTGTTTATTGAGAGTATCGGTCGCTGTTCTTTATATTACATTTTTTATTGATCGATTGCTAGTATAATTAGTAGTGAAGCAATGTATTTCGTACAAAAATACGAATGTCGTCTTGTTCCATCAAGGCAAATGTAACTTAGTAAAATCAAGAATTTTTAATTTATTGTTAATTTAGTTAAATACAACAAAATTCGTGTAATTATATATCATACGTGATACCTTCCATAATAAAGGTATTAAAATCACTTAGATTTTTGCAGTATATCACCGTACAACACCGCATTTTCACAACATTTCATGAACGTGGTCAAATGTGAACTGATCTATTGAAACGGCCATTTTTCCCGACGTGCGCAAATTGCTCTTATCGCGATCTCTTTCTCGTCCATTCTTATTTCTATGGTCATAACCTACTCAGAAAGACAAGCGTATGGCCAGAAAGTCTAGAAAAAGGAATTTGTAGCAGAATTGGTCTATTTAACTTGTATTTAATATATTTACTGTATGGTTGTAATTCCAACTAAACTGCAGATCTTTGAAAGCTAAAAATAATACATAGGTATAACAAGTTATCGAGTCCGTGGCGAATAGCCGACTCTCTCTGCATACTTTGCGAAGAACCTTGCAAATGCACTTGTGAAACGATTGCTGATATAAACAAAAGAGCAAGAGCATATGCGAAAGTAAAAAACAATTGTCTATCCAGAAATGTTGCTCAAGACCTAAAAATGTAAGAGTTAGGTACCTACATAGTGCAAAATCCTAATAGGTAGGCCGTGTAGCATAAGTAGATTTTTGTAATAAATAGGTACCTATATACATAAATAATTATAAACGTTAAATATGACCTTTTAACCGATAATATGAGTAATAATTAATGAGTAATTAGCCTTGAAAAGGCTGAGTAGGTTTCAGTAGTTATCATATTATCATAAATATACGACCACGCATTTCAAAGTAATTGTGAGGTGGTTTTAATGAGCAGCCAGCAGATAAAAATGGGAGAAAGTTTAAGTGTTAAATTGATAGGTGCAACTTGCTATATAAAGCAGAGAAATGCAGAATTTATTTTTCAACTTAACATGTAAATATATCGGTATTTGAGATATATTTTTATCTCTTTCGGCACTAAGTGGATCAGTACAAATACTTATTCACATCAGGCCATTTCCGATTACATTATTTTTATGTAGAGTTCATCAGAAATATAAAGCATATTAACTCATTTCCTCATATTTGCACACAAATTGTGTATTCAATTTGGGTATAATTATTTTATTGAGACAGTAACAAGCAATATTAAGATCGTGATCTGAAAAGTATGACCTAACCAAAAATGTTGCAATTTTTTTATTGCAGACTGGCGCCATTTATCAGATTGTTACAACAAATTATTGGACATTGCGTGCAAACAGGTTGGGTTAGACAGATAATAGCTGTATGTAGAAGGTATGTATATATATTATATAACAAATTTATAGCAAAATACTGGAAGCGTTCAAACCAATGCATCGCGTGCAACCGCGTAATTTGGCGAATAAATCTCTCGTCTTCTTTGCATAATAATAATTACGTGTGCTTGCGTCTTGCGGAGTAGGTAAAGAGCATTAGCCAGCTCTAGCTTTACGAAACCAATTTAAAACGCAGATACATATACAACAATTACAAATAAATTATCTTGAGTCACTGCATGCAGTGTCTGCACATTCGGCCCATTGCGCTTGATACCTGCGGCAGCGAAGTTAGCAGTGCATATAGAATGTGGTTTTGACTTACGATACGATAGTCGCACACACGGATAAATGTATTGTTATTTTTTGGTTTTCGTCCGGTACTTACTAGTAATACTAGTTTAAGACATGAGAGTTTAATGGTTTATCGTTCTAGTTTTGCTTTCAAAAGTGTGAAATTTAGCAGAATTTGCTAATTTTACGTGATATTTATTGAATTGTCATGTTTGGAGCAATACTGCTAAACAAAAAAAAATTAAAAGAAATACAAAGCCATGATTAAACAAGAAAAAAATATTTTACTGTCAAAAATAACCAATTTAAAGCTCGTTTCAATTTCTAAAGTGGGCCAGATAGCAAAAATTGATTTCCCGCTACTACCGTGCGTCCTCCACGGGTTTCAAGATTTTCTAAACTTTAGGATAAGTACCTACTTATTGCGCGTTGATTCCTGTTAGTTATATATGTACATATAGTAATATCATGCAACGCGGTAGTTTAGAAGTATGTAGTCTGTAGTAGGTACGTAATACAAATTACGGGTCTAAAAAAAAATTTTATTTCCATGCACAGAGTTATGAATGTTTTAAGACATAAATAAATACCTTCTATCGAGAAGTAAGTACCTCTTTTGACTTTCTGGTTGCTAAACCATGTACAGTTTATATAGGTACTTAAGTACAGTCAACCGCATTTCCAATTTTACATTGACATCGCCTTTATGTCGTAGCAGTAAGGACGGTTTTCGTAGTTCAAGAGTTACCACTGGCGTGTAGTTGACCGTACCTCTTCGATAGAACCTGTGAACAATATAAACAAATGTTTCGTGAGAGTCATTATGCCGAATTCATAAAAAATACATAAGGCCTCTTACAGACAAGCGTCGTCAACAGGACTCGACGGCTGCCGCCGAGCTGTCATCGATAACGTGCCACTCGTATGTAATAAGGGCCATAAGACGTTCATAAATGATACCTTAAAACAGTATGAATGCAAAGAGACCAAAACAGAACTTAAAAATATTTTAGCTGAAATACTTTTGAAGCACGGTTACAAATAAGGGGGTTATACTTGGTAACTTATTTTAGTAGCAAAATAAAGTATTAGGTAGTATAAAAATAATGATATCAATGTATTTATCAGAACTGTAAAAATGCTATGGAAGCCAAACACTAAGTAAATACCTACACTAGAAACTGTCTCTCTATCATTTTTATTTTTACAGCTCTAAAATGTTTATATTTATTTTTATAATTATTTAGTTTTAGTGTCACTTTTGTCATAAACAATATTGTACTGATAGTCTTTCCTTGATTAGGGTTGCCAGGTATTAAAACCGAAAAGCCGGACAGACCAGCAAGTTTAGCCGGACATTTGGTTAAAAAAGCCGGACACCCTTATTTTTCTAGCCTTAGTATAACACGATAATATTTTTTAAGTAAAACTAGCTTTTGTTATCATGTAACATGAAATCTTTTTAATGTAATGAAAATTTGTCAAATATAAAAAGCCTAACAAAAGCCGGACTTTTCGGACACCGTCTATTTAGGCCAGACACGCAACCAAAATGCCTGACTGTGTCTGGGTTTATCCGGACGCCTGGCAACGCTATCCTCGATAAAAACACATTTAGATAAATACCTACTATCTTCGGTATATATTCCTTTAAATGATATTAACAATTTTAGTTGCATAGCAGATATTTAATACGTAAAAGGAATAACCAATGATGTCTAACAGGAATTAACGTCATATACGTATTACGTCAACCTTACCTTGACGTCAGCATTATTATTATGACGGTAGCACCTATATTAAGTAAGTATTTATCAACCTAAGTAGAAATACAACCTAAGACAAAGAAAATTGTTTATAAGAAATATAAAAATCATACAGATTGATAGTCGAGATAAAACACCATCAGTGCAGAGAATTAAGTGCACTAGCGCCCGCTCCCCCCTTTTGAGGACGAAAAGCCACGGTTTTCTAAGCCACTGGGTAAATAAAAACTTGTGTAGATTCTTGTCCAAAATGATGGAACGCTTATTTACCAAAATAATAAAAGCATATTAATAATAATTAAATGCAGATGACGCGGGCTAGAAAAAAATAATTGCCGGTGACCTTAATTATAACTGACTTCTACTAATAATCGGAAGCACAATAATAGAAAAAAAAACCTTAATCCTCTCAGTATTACCAAGTAACTGTCTCTATATTGGTCGTGGTGACCTTTTACTTGGCAGTACAGCAGTCATACTACCAGGCTATCAGCTCCTTAATTGATATTTAAAACTAATAGAAATACTTATGTCATAACTTATTCGTCAAAAAATTTTTGATGCAATTAATTGCCCAAACAGTTATGTACAACCAACTTAATCATTTCCCTTAAAGCACCGTGTCAAGGTTACAACCATCGTTTAACATCTGTCGTCGCTAATTTTACGCTCTGTTTGGCTACCCATACTTTGATAATAAAAAAATAACCTGAATTCTACTTGTGGTTAACCACGGTCTACAACTCTACATGGCTTTCCTTTCTCAGTTATTGATAAAATTGATTATAATAGATAACAATGTTTAATATTATCAATTTTAGCAATTACTAAAGGTAATGGCACTTTATTTTTCAGTTTTGTCTATCAAAAAATATTGAATGCATATATGATATACATACTGATTGTTTTCCGAATTTCAGCTTCTACGATACTTAATTAGTTTCTAATTAGTTAATAGTGTGCTTTTAATATAGAAAGAAAGAAAATTATTTTATTATTGCGCGCCAATTAACGCAGTCAAATACATACCTAAACATATCTAGGTACCACTTGTTACAAAAATTAATTAATTTAATATAAACAAAGTAAACAATAATTACAATTTTAGTATCATAGCCCAAACTAATTTAAAAATAATAATTTGATATCTGTATAAAGTTCACAAACTCCTTTCAAGCTACTGAGGTTTATCTTACTTATGTCTATGAAATTTATTTACACTAAGGGGCCGTCCATTAATCACGTGACGCTCGAAAGGAAAAAAATCACGAAATATCACAAAGGGGGAGGGGGGTGTAGTAAGATATCATGTGTATTTATTTTTGTATTTAAAGATAATATTCTAAAAACTTTAAGATTCTTTGTAGGTACTAAAAAATACACGTGATTCAGGGTGGGGCGGGGAGTTAAAATTAAAAAAAAAAACATCATGTGATTAATGGGTGGCCCCTAATGGACATGAATCGACAGGTACCTACATTAACTTTGGATGTATTAATATTGAGAATATATAATTGTTTATATACAAAGCAGTTGATTTTAGGATAATTCAAGATATGTGCGTCGCATGTGCGCTTAACAAGGGTAGGAATTGCTCAGCATAATACTGTGTCTTCGGATGAACCTAAAGCCAACAGCGCTGAATTTCAGCAAAACCCTTTGAGATAGTGATAGAGTATGATGATACTTCTGATAAGTAGATACTGTACTATCCATCGAAAACTACCGAATGACCAAACGACAAAATTATATCCAATTAATATTAATAAAAGTTAAAACAAACACGGACCTGTAGGTACTTAGGTATTTACCTCAAGAAATATAAATATTTTCATTTAGAAAATCTCTGCTTATTTTTACCTAACATACCTTTTTACAGCATAGATCTAGGCATAAAACATTTGCAGAGAACTTTCTTATTCATACTCATTTCACCTGTCTCTTTGACGATCTAACACTTAAGCGCAAATAATTAAACGCTGCACTGGAGATCACAATCAAATAATTTTACGAGCAATGAATAATTATCTAGACATCAATCATCGAAATAAATTAAGGCATGTACCTGAAATGACTCGAAGCAGGTACGCCAGGTTGCACACACTGGGTACAATGAAAGTGGTACGGCGTCTGCAGCCGGTCTAGCAACGCAGGCGCAACGTTCGACGCCGACCAGGCAGTCCACGCAGCACTTTCCCGAGCCGCGCACGCGCTTACGATCGCCAATGTTACAACACTCGGAAACGCTCCGAAATTACGTGATTCCATTTAAAGCCATTCCCATTCAAAGTGTAACTACAAGTAAATTCGACCGATGTATGTTATATAAAATCTATTAGGTAACGGGCTTTTGTCAGTATCATCCCGTGTTTGTTTATGTGAGCCTCGTGCATCGCACTCAATAATTTCAGCGGTGGAAATATCACGCGAGAAAAGCGGAAGATCGGGATCGAGCGGCAGAAAAGATAAACTCAGAATCTCGGGTGAGTAAGAAAATATATATCTACAATTAATATATTACTCAACTATTATTACGAAATGCATAAATTAAAGTACAAGAAGTAAGTAAACAATTGCCAACGCCTTCGGTAATTACATTATTCATAATATCGTGTATCGCAAACCGAAACTTGAAATTTTTTACGAGTTCTCGATGCCATAAATGATATGTACCTACAATTTAATTAAAATGTAGGTTAGGTTTCTGCTTTTATTTTCGGTACATACAAATAAAAAGTTTTAAAAAGAGACAAATTAATAACGTCCAACGGTCCGACTACATATAAAATAGATCAAAAAGGAACTTTTAGGTGTATTTAATTAATTTACTACCGCTGTAATTTTTTTGCCGAAGTTACATTACATGAATTCTTATAATTAGTTTAAATACCTTCCAAGTCAAATTACAATATTAGAATTTCTTATTACCTTATTTGCACCAGGGAAATGGTTCACAATTTTCATGTCCAAAGAAAAACTTATGACAGAGCGTCCTCGTAAATAGTCCATTAAAGCTGAAAAATTTACAAACTACAAATTACGTATTAGCAGAAACTTCAAATAGTTTGAGAATCAGAGGGCACTATATTGCAAAAAAGAAACCAGATTACGAGTCCAATGTCAAAGTAAAAAAACAATAGCGACGTTATGTCAAGACACTTGTAGCCATAAGTTTGAGGAACTGTTTCCGAGTTCGTAACCAATACAGTGAATCACGAAAATACTTCAGCCACACCTGAATGCGCCTCAATCAATTTCCAAGTTCCTACGTAATCAGTCAGAACAGAAGTATCATGACTAACTAGCTATTCCTTAATCATCGGTCTCATAGCAAATATCCGTTTTTCAAATAAAATTTAATACATTCCTAACTGATGCATTAAATTTTGTAAAAAAAATGTTCTCACTAACTAATAACAGTCAGGTTTCGAAATACTATTTTAACTACAAGAAAATCAGAAACACAAATTGTCACTATAAACAAGGATTCGTGGAGAATAACGTAGCTTAAGTAGCGAGTTTTATATTTTTTTAAAGGCTTCTTATATCAAATAAACATTATAAATACACGATACATCACTTAAAGGTCACATTGAAAATTAAATAAACATATGTATTTCGAAAACTAATTTACATATTCTCGGTTTTAAGAGTTCTTTTACTCCAATATTGAGTCAATAAATAGAATGTTAAGTTTAGTATGCATATTTTTGAGCAACAGAACTTAAGTTCATTCATATATGGAGATCTGTTCAATGATTTACAAGACAAGGTTATCGACCGCATCTGTTATAACTACAAGTATTGTGTTCTCTACCTTTATTTACTATACAGATTGTTGGTGCAGTTTTCACTAATTACTATTCATCGTGCATTTGTTTGCGTAAGTCGGAAACTGAAATGACAAACACCAATCTGTTTTATAGTATACGCATCGGTGATGGTATTATCGACAACATTTGTAATACGAATATTCAAGTTCTTTGGTCTTGTCACCCGGAAAGAGACTCAATAGAACGTTTGTTAGCATACAGCAGAATAAAAGAGAGGTGTCAAAGAGACCACGCGGTGGCTCTTCTACGCGCTTGTCGGACCTGATCAAGAACATCGCCCATCATGGCTGAATTTTCTCCCAATGCCAGCATACGTATCGGATCTGCTATTCAAGAATCAGGTCTAAAAATAAATAATCATTATGATGATTTGGAATAACGAGGGCAACTATTTATTCTGTGCCAAAGTCATAACTTTGGCACAGAATAAATAGTTGCCCTTTGGTTCGAGTTTGATTTTATGGGACTCTAAAACCAAATCCAAATCGTTTTAATTATAATACACGATTTTGGTGATCTCTCAACAGGAGCCTCGTTAAGGATTTACTTCCAGATATGATTGATTGCACTTAATGATAAAATATATCAATAGATCGTTATCACGATCGGCAGTTACTCAATATTTGTTGTTGTGAAGCCTTGGCGGCGTTTGCTCCGCACGCCAAGCACGTGCGTTGCATTAAGCAAGTAGCCATCGATACCGGCGGGCCCGCAGCGGCCAGCCGCTTGCAAAACGCATCGCTTTCTAATCACTAGAAATATAAAAAAAAAAAAATATGCTATACTTAAAATACATTGTATTGGCAAGCATTAAGCATGTGATTTAATCTATGCGCCATTTCACACGCGAGCGATACATCCGCTACGTGCACCGCTGCACAAACGTCCCCATCGCATTCTAAGTACTACAGATTTTCTCATCGTCCATTCAAAGCTGAATGACAGGAAACAACAACAGTATGTTATTAATTCTCTTAGTTAATAACTGGAAGATACAACCAGCAAACTGTTATTAGAAAGCTGTGAACATAATTGATTGCACACAATGCTTATTAACACTTAATTTCCTGAGTTTCGTCGATTTTAAAATCAGACTAACAAGATACACGAACAGTGATTTATCAATATTAGTTATCCAACAGAAAAGGAAACGAATACAAAATCTCAATATTGATTTCTGGTCAAAGCTCAAGAAATTCAGCAATAATAATAGTGCGTTTGTTTTCCGCATGTTATGAAATTGATGTGTTCGCTGGGCCATGTGAAATTCTCGCAAGTAGTGTAATATTAAAGAAGGAAGCACACGCACTTACCTACAGAATTTGAGGGTGATCTGTCAAAGAATTAAAATAATGGAGCTGTGAATCTTGGATGAATTCTGTTCTTTCTCCGAGTTGTGAATAGGTAGATATTTGTCATAACAACGAGTTACCAGGGCGAAATTAGTTTTTGTTGTACTTAAAACCCACTAATGGCGTTTTAATAACATTTTAATGCCAGTCAATATATTCACAGGAAAAGTCGGTGAAGTGTGAAAGTTCAAAGTAAATTACACAACGGTATCGTTTGATACGGCAGCTGTGCAGTGCAGTAGGTGAATATGTAAAATGAGTTGCACAACCGTTGCAGAACATTACGTCCCTGCGTTCTAATGCTGCTTCTGCATTACGGCATTAGACCAACACTTCACAGCCGTGTAAGATAAAACCGGGTTACTCGTTTCGATTACAACTGCCTTTCACAACAATTGGCATAATAAAGGACACAGCGTAGGTAAACACACGTTTAAAGCTTGAATTCTATCAAAGTAATTAAATCTAAAATTCTGTCTATAAGATGCGGAAACATAAGACGCAACATCACTACACAGCTAGAATCAATTGAATTTTCGTAACAGAATATATCTGTTTAGTATAAATTACAACAAGTTACGTACATTATAATCTATGATCTCACCGACTCATTACGGCACGTCATAGTCATTACGATAAAACTTTAATATTACTTAGCTGTCAACAACCTTATAACTGCCGGATGATCGCTGACTTACAACGGTTCCGATACAGTTGTCATACACCTAAATCACTTATTTCTTCCATAAATGGTGACGCCAAGACTTATTGCTAATACTTCTTAAACCTCGCTATAACTGTAGACCGTAACTAATCGTATATCAATACAAAGATAAACTTCTTCTTGTGACAATATTAAACAATATACGACTTCTAGTTTATAAACTGAATCAATCAACAATCAACGGATCGTTTGTAATGCAAAATGAAACGTGTTGTGATTATCAAATGGTTATCCTTCCTATGACGTGTTTATCGATTTCCACACAATATGAACTCGAATAAGGAACTTTAGAGATTGAACGATATAAAATAATAAATAGAGTTGTTATCTAGTCTACCTAAATCCGATACATTGATTGTTTATTTTCTTTTTGCCAACTGACTGATATATATATACGGTAGAAAATAGGTAGACATGCTACTGTACGCCCCAGCTTGAAGCCTCTTATGCTCGGAGACGTATAAAATTATACTTTATAACAATACAAACCTATTGTGTCTGGTTATTAACGAGCCAACAGATTAACAACTTTTTTGGTGACAAATTGGTCATCACCAATCAACCTCTTAGCGCGCCGGTCGACTATTTAGGACATGTGAATGTGTTTGTTATCTTTTCTGTCTTAATACAGTTACATCGGCAAGTTACATATTTACAATACAATTTGTAATACTATTGCTATCCGAGTAATAATATTGTAACCAACCAAGAATTCTGTAGTATCTTTGTGACGTGTGAGACGATTCAAACTGTCACTACTAACAGGCAGTGGTCGTAAAAAGTGGAGGAAATAAATTACGATATGAAAATTCTTTTTTGGTTTCCAATAAATCTAATCACAGATGGTTGATCCAACCATGCCAAGGCAATCGAGCCATTTTCGTCAAACGATTTTGAATAGATTAAGATAGGTGGCGTCAAGGATTGACTTTTACAAAAATGTCGTTCACCTACATGTAAAGCCTTGGCTCAAATTGACCTGGCCATTTATCAGCTACGTTTTTAAAACATGTACTTGTACGTAGGTACTATGGATTGCAGTAATCACGACACACCGATCATAGTAGTAGTGATGAAAACAATATCACATTAAAGTTTTACTAGCCACTAAACAATCGAGTACTGTTTGCCATTTATATAATGCTACGTTAATTACAACTTCACAGTTACTTTTTACGATCATCAACAGAGCCTTTTAAAGCAATTGATACGGAAAATTCGAAAATTAGCGTCGATATTATTAGGTAATTTCTTAATTGAAAATCGATTTTATTTACTTGGAAGGTCAGTGACATTTCCTTGATATTGTAACATTGTATCTACAGTTTATTTAGGCTTCAGCTTAAGTACAAATGTAATTACGCAGTGCTTTTGTTCAGTGCAGTGTGTACATTTTTATTCGTAACTCCGATTCTGACTGTGATGCTGCACACACTCGCCAAAAAGCGCTATAGTATCTTCCGCTTTACGCTTCATTACTATGAGCATAATATAGATTTCAGAACAAGGTCTTTTGAATAATGTTTTTTTTTTTCAGTTTCATATTATTTATCTTTAACCTTCCTTTTGTCACGTTCCTTGAATGACCATTATAAAAGAGGTTAAAGAGGCTCATAAAAACTTTAGGTTTGTACGACTGGATTCAAATAGGTACAATTAGACAGACAAATTGGATTCGAAACAGGACTGTTAATTATAGTTCTGGTTGATAAAATGATAGCACCTTCGTAGTTATTGAAATGGATGTACCTGATGACCATCATCATACTTATATCCTTATCCCACCCAATTTACTTCGGGGCGACACATCACATATTTTTCTTCTATAAATTTCTATCAGCCGGCATCTCGGTAGTTACAACCATCGTTTCCTTGGTCTTCCTCTATTCTTGTAGCCATCTACAACTTATCTATCTTATCTACAACTTATACTCAAAACTTTACTCGTGGTATGATCCTCAAACGATTTCCACAACTTCTTGGCCGCCGGTGCATCTCTGAATCCGTCTTAGTTACATACTGCCTAATTATGTCCATTCGAGTGATACCACACATCGCCATTGGTTTGTAGGAAGGACGAATAAGGCATTTTTTATTTTCTACTGACTCAAAAAGTTTTCCGTAAAATAGTTTTACGCCTCAATATTGTATGCTAGAATACTTTGTGATTATCAGAAAAGAAATGTTCAAAACAATTTACAGTAAAATATACTAATCATCAATACTGAAAAACAGCTCAGCTCTCTTACTGTTAGAATTTTTTTTCCTGGTCGATTTGCCTTTTCTACAAATCACTGACGACATGTCTCTTAACATGACCATGTTGTCATAAATTGTATTCTTATTACAACAGATATTTTGTACAATAGATCTAAGAATAACAGTTTTTTACACGAGTGCCCAAAAAACAGAGTGATAAGTTTCTAGGGTTCATATATTTAAAGATATATGTTTGTGAGTTCCTTTATTCCACCATAACTTCTAAACGCCTGAACCGATTTAGGAATATGGGATATCATTATAATCCTTACCCTCCCGGGTTAAATAGGCGATTAATATTAAAAAAATACTAATATGGCTGGTATACAAAAAGCTGTGAAATAAAATTAAAAAAATCACTTCATGGCAGGCGTGCATTTTAATTATTTTCATCATGTTAGTAGAAGTTTATTCGTTTCGTTGAGAATTTCATAGGTTGGGAAATTAAATTCCTGTAATATATATAATATGTTCTCCAAGGAACTCTGGCTGTAAGATGACTTGAACTGCACAATATTTTAAATCCAAAATATAAGAAGCTTGACTACCCCTTTTCCCTAGCCAAATTATGTCTGCTTGCGAGACATTTTGCGGCTTAGTTTTGCGTAAATAAAACCCGTTATTACTTGAGTAAACTTGTATAATGGATAAATAGTATAGAAAAAAGTAAATTGTACAAAATAGGTGTGTTCAAACAAACAAGTAAAAAAAAAAACTTTACCCCTAAAGGTAAAGGCAAAATACAAACAAACCTTGTTATCCGCGAGCTATATTATATAACACACAAATTAAATAGCTCCAAAATTATATTCCAATGCGAATCATTTAAAATAGCATTATCAATGTAGAACAGTAATTCATGTCGTCTTTTTCGTGTGAGACCTCGAAAACCGCAGCTTAATGGCAAGCGCATTACCGACCGACCTTAATATGAACGGTGACATAACATTCATAAGTGTTACGTTCGAGTTCTAGTCCGATGCTCCCAAACTATTGTGTCTCATAATACCCTACACAGTAACGTATTGCAACTCTATTTCCTCGTTGTTGCATCAAAAGACAATTTTCTTCTAATAGCTTTAATACAACTGTTAATTCGAAGTGTCGGAAACGTTGTTGTGATCATAACAGAACACTTTGTAACGTTTAGAGTTTGTTAAAAGTGTCCATGAACTATTGACATTTTTCTGAAGTTGTTCTCGATAAATATAAAAAGATAATTCACGCAACGTAAACGGTTACGAATATGACATTTGACATTTACTAAGCAAATATTCTCTCTGTGTAATTCGCATTGGGTATTTGGAATATACCAAGAAAATATTTGAGAATAAACTTTTGTGGAAAAATATTACGGTCGTGAGCAGGATTGGAACCTGCGCCTCCCCGATAAATACTCCAGGCGCGCTGACTACTATAAGCCGTCTCGACCTTTGCTCACTACCGGGAATTCTTCTTCCACATTTTGGTGACGTCATTGCTATCTATTCAGTCCCTATACAGGTGACTGAACCTTTGCAAGGAAGAAGGCTTTGAAAGAGAAAGGCGTGCCTGCGAAGTATGTGGAGTTAATTCGTGCTATGTATAATCAATCCAGTACATATGTCCGGTCAGCTGCTGGCAACACCGACAAGTTCAGTGTGGCTGTAGGCTTGCATCAGGGGTCGGCTTTAAGCCCTTACCTCTTCCTGATGATAATGGACGCTCTGACGTTGGACATACAGGAAGAGGCACCCTGGTGCATGCTGTTTGCCGACGACATTGTTCTTATCGGTGAAGATGGGCCCCAGACCCAGAGCAGACTTGAGAAATGGCAAAATAATCTGGAGAGTGTTGGTCTAAAAATCAGCAGAACCAAAACAGAGTACATGTTTTGTGATTTTGGCGGTCTCTCCAGTTTTGGTGCTATAGCGCTGGGTGGTGCGCTATTACCAGTCTGCTCCGACTTTCGGTATCTGGGTTCTATCATACAATGCGATGGCGAAATAGACCGGAGCGTCAAGCACAGAATTAACATAGGGTGGATGAAATGGCGGCAGGTCACGGGAACTATTTGTGACCCCCGAATTCCCCTTAAACTTAAGGGGAAAATCTATAAAACAATTATTAGACCTGCTGTCTTGTATGGTTCAGAATGTTGGCCCACGAAGGGAATGAATGAAAGACAACTACATGCAGCTGAGATGAGAATGTTACGAAGGATGTGTGGTGTGACGCGGATGGATAGAATTAGAAATGAATATATAAGAGGAAGTCTGAAAGTGGCACCGGTGACTGAGAAGTTGTGTAGAAATCGTTTAGCATGGTATGGGCATGTGATGCGGAGGGATGAGGGTCATGTGACAAGGAAAGTTTTGAGTATGAATGTAGATGGCTATAAGAGTAGAGGAAGACCGAGGAAGCGATGGATGGATTGTGTTAAAGATGATATGACTAGAAAAGGGGTGACTGACGATATGACAGCTAATAAAGATGTATGGAACAAGAATACATGCTGCGCCGACCCCAAATAAATTGGGATAAGGGCAGGGGGATGATGATGACAGGTGACCGAACCAACACGACTAACTAGTTTGCAGTTTAGAGTTCGCTATGCATGCGTTAGTGCTTTTCGAAGATTTTCTGTATTTGAGAATAGTCACACCGATGGTTTACAGGTTACTTATATATGTGAATACTTACCTAAAAAATGGATCTGAATACATATAGAAATGATGCTGACATCAGCGACAAATCAGTATTCATTATATTGCACATTCATCACATCAAATTTTTAATAGGTATTTATATACACTTAATCTGTGTTAGTGTGTTATTAGAGACACTATAGGCCAACCCATAGAACAGGTTTTAAGTTAAACGGATAAACTGGTTGGTGCTTTATGACAAAGCCTTTGATACAGAAATATAATACAACAATTAGTTCAAACGTTAATCATGACAACAAATGATTCATTTTACCTCTAACCAACAGAATACAATCCATGAATGAATAGTTAAGCCCAAAATTCAACATTCAGAAGAATAGACGCGACCTGTAGGGGATTATTTAAAAGACTAAAGGGAGGTAGCGGGCGTACCTATATGGTAATTACAATGATGATACTAAAATTCTTTAATTTTAAACCATGTCAAATAACCTTACCTTTATTCTTTGATTAAAATAAAACGTCCATGATACCTGCACGTAGTACCTACATAATTATTCATTATCGTCTGTTTCCTCCAAACGTAAAACCTTACTTTATTATTATTTTATGTTAAACGACATTAGTACCACATCATAACTACTACTGTCTAACGGACTTCCTCTTTACTTCCTTCCTTGACAAGGAAATGTGGATGGAAATTAGCAAACTGATATATCAAGATGATTAATCAATAAGAATACAATTATATGATCCTGCAAGGCATGGTGCACATTACTAATGATATTCCTGTACACCCTGCTAATAGGGAAACAGCTGTTTTACTAGCACACTTAACTTGTTGCATACTGTATGCGTATACAGTAATGCAACAAGTTGAATGTGTGAACTCTATCGTCAGTGCAACATCTTTGCTGTAATTTTTTTTATGGATAATGGATCTATATTTGGCCACCAACTCGCCTGATGGTAAGTGATGTTGTGGCCGAGGATTGAACACGTACATCCAGAAGAAATCTATTCACTCCAAGTAGAGTGGATAGATTTGGGGAGAACGATAGTTGGGGAGTCACAACGATCCCGAAACACGACTAGGTCGCTTCACGGCATGGCTTCGTCAGGTGGGGTAACCAGCCGCGGCCGAAGCCTCCCACCAGAGTTGTGTTGCCTGTTTTGCACCACCCAGGGGCCACGTGTAGGGATTCTATTTTAAGGGTGCACTAGTACGGAAGCGGGCAACTCAAAACGGGTCTACATCTTTAGTTACAAAAAAATCGGGTCATAAATTAAGATACCCATACATTGTGACAATGTCTGCATATAGTAGAGACGTTTCTAGATACGTTGATAAATTATTTAGATTATGAGACCGCGTCGCGCATAGCAATGATCGGAGTTTCAGCGCGAACGCCTGTTGCATGCCAATCATTTCATACCACACCGACGTTTACACAATCGTCAACGTTCCTGCCTCTTTCATGAGACTTTTCTTATATTCTACTTACATTGTTATCTATATCGATCACGTGAATTTCTATTGAAACAGATGTAGTGGAAACAATACCGCCTTTTTTGTATAATAACATTCATATTAATAATTGTTCAACGGTCATTTATTACTCACGTGCATTTTTCGGGATTGCCCGATTGCCTCGTTGGTCTAGTGGTCGCAAGCGCGGCTGCTGAGCGTGAGGTCCTGGGTTCGATTCCCGGGTTGGGCAAAGTGTTATTGGGTTTTTCTGAAAGTAAATTCTCAGTAGCAGCACGGAGTCAGGATGTTAGTGGTGTGGCACCCCCGTGCTTCGTAGAGCACGTAAAGCCGTCGATCCTGCGCCTGATCTCTCTCCGGTTGTGTCGGATTGCCGTCCCATCGGAATATGAGAGTGAAGGAAGACGGAGTGCACCTGTGTTTGCGCATAGGTACACTTGTGCACTATAATATCTCCTGCGTATTTGGCTAGTCTCCGTGTAGTTAGGCCGCCATAACCGAAATACGGTCGGGAGGAGTATCTATATAATACCGCCTTTGTATTGGCTCTGTTAGAAAGTAAATAGTAACTAGTTGACATTAATGGTGCAACAAGACGTAATTAATATTAGTTCAGTCGACAGAAGACTAAACTACTATAAGAGAATGTAATTCGCTACAGGAATAATAATACATTAATCTTAACTTAATCACATAATCACCACATATCGTATTCATTGCATGTCTACACAAAAGATTTGAATTGTTAAACCACTGCATTCCGGTAATTCGTTTAATCATTAGCTTATTTTCCCTATCCGCGACGTGTTATAACGACCGAGTTTTCTATTTCATATTAATATATCAAATGTTAACCTCCAACCTGAAAGCTATTGGTAATCAATTTTCTAATAACTTTCATCGGGCTAGTGGCAAAAGAAATTCTATACGGTCCCCGCTGCAGAAGCTAAACCAGAACGACTCTCAAGAGAAAACAAATACTTTCGCTGACTACCAGCAGACCCAGACCTGTATATCTGGGCAGTTCATTACCTCCTATGCGACCACAAGTATAATTTGTATTACGATATTTAACTATTTTCCTACATTTGTTAATTACGTAACAGTTGGTTTTACTTACGTGTCTTTCAACACTGCTAATCTCTTTCATGGAACATTCTGTTTAATAAAACATCTAGGAAAAGAAATTTCCCAGTGTGGCGTAAACATGCAAATGGCGTGTATTGTTGTGAACATACGTGCTTGTTTTTAACAAATTTCTTTGCACTTAATGAACCAATTTGTATGTAGCTTTGTAAAGGTTTTGCTTATTACGACATAGCAATCAACTTATTTAGCTAAAATTTTCTGTACACACCCACAAGAGTTATAACTCGTTATTATACAAATATACCTTCGTGGCTCTATATATTTACGGCAAAATGCACAAGGTGAAATGTTTTACACAACTTACATTTCACTTGTAATTATAGTTTGCAACAAATTCGATTTTCATATTATCTAATAGCAAGTAGTCGATACGTCTAAAAAATGGCTTGTCTAACTTCCTTTATGCCTAATTATATAGTCTGCAGAATTAACAAGAATATTCCTATTAATCATACTTGTAGCTGTATTGTTTCTTCCTAATAAAATATATGGTTACACATTCAAATGATATATTGTACTGTCAGTCTGCGATCTAAAACAAATTAAATTTAAAATCCACTACATTTGCTTTAAAGAAAAAGAATGAATTATATCAGACGGACTAATGACTGACTTTTAAATTAAGTATTCTGATAGTCCGGGGATCGTCTTACTACAATTTAAAAAATACTACGGTGTACCTTACTGTTTATATATATTCGAACTACTGCAATTGTTATTACGGGGCAGCAGTTTTAGTGGAACATTTTGCAACATCTGTTTAGATAATCTACTTTTGCGATCAAATGGTGCCGATACATGGAAGTGATTAAAGAAAGCTAGATTACTTCTAAATCTCGGATGTTTACCTGTTTTCCATAAATTTTGGTACGTGTGACCTCGTGGCTTACTGGTCTAGTGACAGATGTTCGTTTGGCGCCAACCAGGCCAATGCACCGTATGCTTTCAGTTGCACTTCTAGTCAACTCTCTCGTCGATCGGTGGGGTGACACCTAACGGATTGCTCAATCAATTACCATTTAAGTTACCAATACGGCTGGGACTTTTACAGCATAAATAACTAGGTAGGTACCTGAATAAGAATTTCGATAGAATAATAAACGATAGTTTTTTTTTGTTGTTGTAATATTGCGTTTTCGTGGATTTGGAAAAGGCCTACGACAGAGTGAGGAGGAATGAACTGTGGTCCACACTGTCCATGTATGGGGTAAATGACAACCTAATTGGGGCACAGAAATCTTTCTACGAGGATTCCAGTGCTTCTGTTGGAATAAACGGGGCCTACACTGAATACTTTAGCATCGATAAGAGTGTTAGACAGGGATGTGTAGCGTCCCCGTGGTTGATTAACCTGTTCATGAACAGTTGTCTGGAGGATATGAAAGAGAGTGAATGTGGTATGGTAATTAATGATGATCGAGTTATCCTTGCATCGTCGGAGGAAGAGTTACAAAAGATGGTAACACTAATAGATGGTGCCTTTAAGATAATGGGACTAAAAGTATATGTAATTTAGACGAAAGTTATGATTTTTGAAAGGAATGAAATTATGACAGAGTACAATATTTTGATATGTAAAAAGAGTGGAACAAGTGAAAGATTTTGTGTACCTGGGATTGACTGAAGAAACATGAAAGTAGAATCAATGCAGTAGAGATAAGAGCTTGGAGAAGTATATGTGCATTAACTTTGAGAGATAGAGTGAGGAACAGCGTGATAAGGGAACGTTGTGGAGTGAAAGAGGGTGTAGCGACGAGGACTGAGAAAGGTATGCGATTGACAAAACTAGTATATGAGGCAAGAGTAGACATGTACTACTTCGTTCTATTGATTGCATGATAAATTACAGAACATGTCAGAATATGCAATATATGTGAAAATATAATACCTATGTACGCTTAAAACTAAATAAAGACGTAACAATCCGTCAATCACTATAAAACCGCACTCATTTTTAATTTTAAAAAACTAATACCTATCTAGGTGAACAAGCAAAACTAGAAATTGAGACTGGTCGAACCGGAGCTTTTTCTTTACAATAGACTATTACGTTATCATATTATGCTTGGGCAGTAACACTATCACTTACTTTTATTTTAGTAGATCTTTCATTTGTCTTATAGGCTTTCATAATAATCATGCTCGCAAATTAACTTTCACAGGAAATGCCATACCTACTACTATACTCTATAAAACTTTCAGTAATTATAATTATCTGCTCAAATAAGTTCGTCACGATAGCGCAGCTTGTCTTCGGACAACGATTCTTTGAGCGTTTGTACTTGAGATTACTTTTATAGAAATCATCAATAGATAGTAGAATTACGCACCACCCACGAAGAGGAAGTAACACAACCATGCTACGCACTCCCGTGTCTTTTTATTGTGAACGATATTCAATCAGACTCGAAGCGGAAAAAAAGACTATTCATTGCTCAACAGTGCCTCTTATTGTATACGTAATAGAGTATGTGCGTAAACCTAAGAACGCAGTAGTCCACATTCAATAAACCAATTATTATTATAATAAAAAAGGATTTACTTTAACATATCCTGGAAATACTCTCATGTATGGAGATAAAACATATTTTATTGGTCTGTATTGCGTATCACCCCTAGTCTATGTTAACGTAATATATGTTTATAAGTAGCACATAAGACTGCACAGATAACGCGAAAACAACTAACTCATTAAAAGAAAAAATGCTGAAGACTTTAACAAATCCTAGTAATATAAGTACTTTTATGTAAGTATTAATACAATGGGAAGTATAAATAATGTGTTTATGCAATAGACCTACGCATGGTTTTTGTTGGCAAATGTCATATTTGTGCTATTTTCGTAGATTTATGTGTGAAACGAATGCTTAGGTTCAGACAAAGTAGATAATTACGAAACTAATACCAACATTTCGAAATATTTTTAATTGTTTTTAGCGGTCTTAGAAAAATAATGCCATAACTGTTATTTATATATTAAGACAATGGGAACATAATATTTTCTGTTACTTGGATATATGCACAACTTGAAAAAAAAGTATTAAATATTAACCTCCTAAGACACCGCGTACAAAATATTGTACAAAAAAAACAATCATTGTCTGACCCAGCTTCGAAAAAAGTTTGTAGTAAGAACGACCCACTGTGCAAATTCTTTGAAATCCTCTAAATTTTTTCAAAATTTCCCGCAATTAAATCAAAGATAACGCGTTGAAAATTAATCACAAATGTCCCTTAGACTTCTAGTATTACGGTAAAAATATTCCCAAAACCTTAAACGACCTTGCTTCAAATTTATGAAGTTTTATGTCTCTGGGTCTGACAGCAATAAATCAATTTGTGCATAATTTTGTACTATGGGTCTTAATGACTACATTGTTATATAAAGTCTGGGTCTTAGGAGGTTAAGTGAGTATGCAATGAAAACCTATAATATTACAAAAAAAAATATAACTCGTGTTAGCAGAATGATGATAGATTTATGTTATATATTTTATTTCTATAATATTTTTCTTGCACATAATTACCTAAGTAGTCATTTTACTTAGGTTTATTTGTGTACTTATCTCATATTATTTAAAAATATAAATAGTTGATAGAACGGGATGTGTGATCAAATTGTATAATGCCAGAGATACCTACGCAAAATATGAGTATGAGTTCCCGTTATTTGTCTATCAAAATTTAAAAAGCCACGCCACGAGTTTACAGTATAAAAGATATACTCCGCACTGATCCAAAAAAATCTAAACTCTACTAGGATATCATCTTCAGTTTTATTTAATTCATTTCTGTGCAGGACGCCCGCGCACAGCTGCCGATAACAGTAGCTGTTAATATTTAGTGTTATTATATCAATGTCTGTAATTAATATCTGGAAATAATTAGTTGTAAATAGTATTAGATCATGTATTTTGTTATTCGGAACACAGAACAAGAGAGTTGTGATTGGTGGATGGGAACTTTTGAACATGGTTGCCCCTGCCACTACTTGCGACCATACAAAATTGTATATAATCGGAGCAGTTCAGTTCAGTTCGTATTCAGTTCATTATTGTAAGTCAAGATTGTTATAATGTTAGATCAAGAATAAATAATTTTCAAGCGAACCAGGAGTTTAATTGAAATCGTGAATATCCTCCAACCCAGTGAATAGTGTGGGGTCGGCAGAGCATTCCGTACACATTGGTCCTTCGAGCCGGATACGAGGAAGATCACTATTGAGAAGACTCCAACGAACTTTTTGAAGATTATTTAGAAGAATTATACTAAGAACAATGCCAGTTACGAGGTCTACAGGGAAAAGGGGCGGCCAGGCGTCGACTACAGTCACAGAACAAACTGAAACCGCCACGGAAACCACTACAGAAGCTACTACAGAGACTACGACTGAAACATGCACTACGGAAGCGACGGGAACGACAGCTAATATCACAGAAACACCCGCCGCGACTACGTCTACAGAAAAACGCACCGCGCCGCAACAAGACGATGCAAATAAGAACAAGGAAAGTGGTCGCCGCAGCAAACCTGTGTCACAGAAGAGTGACAGAACTTCAAAAGCGCGCCGCATAGCCAAAGCCAAGGCAGAGCTAGCACAACTAAAGATCGAGTTAGCAGCCGCGCGCCTCGCTGAAATCGAAGCTGAATCTACAGACGAAGACTTATCCTCTGTTGCCTCGGAAGCCGGAAATGAACATCGAGTGACTACTTGGCTAGAATCAAGTCAGCTGCTCGCCATTGCTGACAGACCGCATCAAACTGAATTGAAGACGTCGATCGAACCTGCAGCCCCAGTGACCGCCGCCGTGTCCTGGGTCATCCCGGCATCTTTACCGGCGGGAGTTGCCGCTATGCACCCGCCGCCTGAAAACTTGAACACTGAACCTGAACCTAGGAATACCGCTCACCTACAAGCGGGAGTTCCAGTGAACGACACGCTGCCGGTGAGCATCGCCGCCTCCTGGCAGCCGAACTTTGCGACTGAACAGCCGCACTTGAACCCACCGCCAGTGATCGCCGCCGCAGCCTGGCAACAGATCCCCGCGTCTACGCAGACACACCTGAACCCTCCGCCAGTGATCACCGCCGCATCCTGGCAACCGAACTTCGTGCCTGCACAACCGCGACCAATGCCAGCGCCAGTGGATCCCGTCGTATCCTGGCCACAGAACTCGACGCACGTGGAAACGAACACATCATGGCATCCGATCTACACTACGGCACCGTATCATAGCTACACTCCGGGGCCTACTGCCGCGCCCTGGGTGCCGCCGTCCATGCCATCAGCCCGCGTCGTGCAACAACCTGCAACATTGGCCGTCCAAGAACCAAGGACGGACTTGAAAGAACTCGCTGCTGCGATCACACAAGCTGTGCAAGCCGCACAGTACCAGCAGCCCATGAAACACAGTGAACTACCCTGCTTCAACGGAGCTCATCAAGATTGGCTCACGTTCCGCGCCGCCTACTGTGAGACAGCGCATCGATTAACAGCAGTGGAGAACATGTCGAGACTGAGAAGAAGCCTACGAGGAATAGCCAAAGAGGCTGTACAAGGTCTACTAATAGTAAACGCAGACCCGAACGAAGTCATGAAGACACTCGAGCTACGCTTCGGACGCCCAGACTCAATTGCAATGGCAGAGATAGAGCGTCTACGAACTTTACCACGCCTCACCGAATCTCCTCGTGAAGTCTGCACTTTCGCCACTAAAGTGGAAAACATAGTTGGGACTCTACAAGCACTCAACTGCGGACATTATCTCTTCAATCCAGAAGTCACGAAGGCTATTGTCGAGAAACTCACGCCAACCTTGAAGAGACAGTGGTACCAATTCTCAGCAACACAGCCAAGAACAGAACCTGATCTTCTGAAATTTACCCGATTCATCAAGATCGAAGCAGAGATATGCAGCCCATATGCACTACCTGAAAACATCGCTGCAACAACACAATCTCCTCAGAACACGCAGCGACGTCAGCAACGGGTACATGCCGCACAAGAAGCGAACAAACCAAAGTGTGGTCTGTGCGATCGTCAGGGGCACAGCATCATAGACTGCGATCAGTTCCAGAAAGCAACTACTGATACAAGATGGGACATCGCGAAGAAGCATCGCCTGTGTTTTCGTTGCCTCAGATTCCGAACGAAGCAACACAGCTGTAAACCCAAGAAGTGCGAGATAAACGACTGTGTGCATCTACATCACAAGATGCTACACGCCACTAGTACAGCTACCAAGAAGAAAGAAGAAATCGACCGCTCCGGGAAAGAACAAGAAAAGGTTCACTCAGCATGGACACCGAAGGTGTCATTTCTTAAAATAATACCAGTGCAACTCTCTGGACCGGCGGGAGCTGTAAACACTTACGCACTCCTTGATGACGGCTCTACAGTGACACTGATAGACGAGAGCCTAGCCAATCAAATCGGAGCAGAAGGATCTTGTGAACCACTACGAATAGCATCCTTCGACGGCGAGCCCACGGTCGACATATCATCTCGACGAGTGAACTTCTTCATTAAAGGACTTCACACATCAGAACGTAAGCTGCGTGCAAGAACAGTCAAGCAGCTAGAATTGGCTGCACAGAGGATCCCTGGAGAAGCAGTACGGGATTGTGAACATCTTCAAGACATCGCTAATGACATTGTGACCGAAGATGCCAGACCTAGACTCCTGATCGGCCAAGATAACTGGGATCTCCTCATCACAACGGAGACCAGAACAGGGAGGAAGAACCAACCAGTGGCCTCACTAACACCACTCGGTTGGGTTCTACACGGCAGTCACACGCGAGCACTTGGCCACAGAGTGAACTTCATCAGACATGCTAACACAGAAGATGACCTACATGAACTGGTGAAGGAATACATCACAATAGACAACTTGCAAATCAATCCGAAGAAGCCCATTAACGATCCCGAAGAAAAAGCACTTCGCATTCTTCAAAAATATACTAAGAGAACTCCAGAAGGAAGATATCAAACTGCTCTATTGTGGCGAGATGAAAACATCAAAATGCCAGACAATTACGATAGCGCTCTGAACAGACTCATCAGTGTAGAGAAAAAGGTTGACAAAGATCCTGAACTAAAGAAGAGGTACTCTGAACAAATGGAAGCACTAGTATCAAAAGGATACGCCGAACCAGCTCCATCCGCAATCTCAAAGCATCGAACCTGGTACCTACCACACTTCGCGGTTTTCAACCCTATGAAACCGGAGAAGTTGAGGATTGTTTGTGACGCTGCAGCCAAGACCAGAGGAGTCTCTTTGAACGACCAACTACTCACAGGTCCAGACTTACTACAATCGCTGTTAGGAGTGATCATGCGATTCCGTCAGCACTCAATCGCCGTGACCGCTGACATCACCGAAATGTTCCTGCAAATAGAACTACGACCAGAAGACCGGGACGCTCTCCGTTACCTGTGGAGAGGAGATCGGAGAGATAACCAGCCGCCGGAACAATATCGCATGAAGTCACTGATCTTCGGAGCTTCTTGCTCACCTGCAACGGCAATTTATGTAAAAAACACGAACGCTGAGAGATATCAGCAAGAACATCCAGAAGCAGTCGAAGCTATCAAAAGAAAGCATTACATGGATGACTATTTGAACAGTTTCGACAACCTAGAAGAAGCTATAGAAGTCTCGAAAGCAGTAAGCGACATCCACAAGGAGGCACATTTCGAACTCAAGAAATGGTCATCCAACTCCACCGCCCTGCTTGAAGCGCTAGGGGAAGTCACTAAGACCGAAGATACTATCAAGCTGGAAAACAGTATCGAAACAGAACGAGTTCTCGGTCTGATATGGAAGCCGAAAGAAGATTCGCTTGCCTTCAATTTGAATCTGGCACGCATACCTCAGAACATCCTACAGAATGACATGCCAGCTAAAGCGAGAGAAAGGCCAGACATCACGAACAATTACCTGCCTCTCACCGCTGAACTTTTACGTAGCGCTGAGAATCTGATCTTGCGAGCTTCACAAGAACAAGCCTTCCAGGAAGAGATAGAAGCTCTGAAGAACGAGAGATCCATACCTCGGAATAGTCGCCTGCGCGCACTGTGCATAGAACTCACAGAGGGAGAGATTCGCCTGAAGAGCAGAATAATCGCCATGACGGACGTCACAGAACGCTTGAAGAAACCGATGGTACTAGACGGAGACCACCTCGCGACACGACTGTGGATCGAACATGTCCACCGCCAATTACATCATGCGGGCGTTGAAACGACAGTCAATGAATGCCGTCAACAACATTGGGTGCTCCGTCTACGACCGACCGTCAAGAACATCGTCAGCAAGTGTCTACGATGCCGTATAAAGGCAGCCTCTCCACCACAGCCGATGACAGGGAATCTCCCTTCCTGTCGCTTGGCACACCATCAGCGACCATTCACTTTCGTCGGGTTGGACTACTTTGGACCGCTGACCATAACAGTGGGACGGAGCCATCAAAAGAGATACGTCGCCTTATTCACGTGCCTCACGACGCGAGCCATCCATCTTGAACTTGTGGCATCGCTCAACACAGATTCGGCAATCATGGCATTACGACGTATGATAGCGCGCCGGGGATGCCCAGCGCAGTTGTGGTCAGATAACGGGACCAATTTTCACGGCGCAGAGAAAGAGTTACGAACCGCCATCTTCGCAGCTACAGAAGAAGAAGCTTCGAAAAAGATGATCGACTGGCGATTCATCCCACCTGGTGCACCTTTCATGGGAGGAGCATGGGAGCGCATGGTGAGATCCGTAAAGACAGCACTCGCCACCACTCTGAACGAGCGTTTCCCAAGCGAGGAAGTGCTTCACACGCTGCTCATAGAAGCCGAACACACCGTGAACAGCCGACCGCTTACCCATGTGTCAGTGAACCCCGAAGATCCTGAAGCCTTGACACCCAATCACTTCATCTTGGGTGGTCCAGGGCGCATTGCTGCACCAGGGGAATTTGATGACAGTGACTTGCGTCTAAGAGCCAGTTGGCGAGCAGCTCAGAGACTCGCCGATATATTCTGGGCCAGATGGCTCAAAGAATATCTCCCAGAACTACGCAACCGCAGAGAACCGCACAACAAAGGCACGATTCCCAAGATTGGCGATCTGGTGCTCATCGTGGACAGCAATCTTCCACGGAACATGTGGATACGAGGACGTATCTGCGCTACATTCCCCGGACCAGATGGAGTTGTTCGCACGGTGGATGTGACCACCAAAGGCGGCACCCTGCGACGTCCAGTGAAGAAGATAGTCGTGCTACCGATCGGGAACGGCGATCCTGCACCATCTTCTACGGCTGCGACGTCAGCGGCGGACGACGCACGGCGGGAGGAATGTGCAGGACGCCCGCGCACAGCTGCCGATAACAGTAGCTGTTAATATTTAGTGTTATTATATCAATGTCTGTAATTAATATCTGGAAATAATTAGTTGTAAATAGTATTAGATCATGTATTTTGTTATTCGGAACACAGAACAAGAGAGTTGTGATTGGTGGATGGGAACTTTTGAACATGGTTGCCCCTGCCACTACTTGCGACCATACAAAATTGTATATAATCGGAGCAGTTCAGTTCAGTTCGTATTCAGTTCATTATTGTAAGTCAAGATTGTTATAATGTTAGATCAAGAATAAATAATTTTCAAGCGAACCAGGAGTTTAATTGAAATCGTGAATATCCTCCAACCCAGTGAATAGTGTGGGGTCGGCAGAGCATTCCGTACACAATTTCATTCTGTACTATTCCCCAATGAGTGAAACAATGTTAGGTATAGATTATATCAGTGTCTAATGTTGTTATTTGCATATTTTCCTTACCGAATTTCTGTGGACAAATACATTCACACGACGAAACCAAATTAAGAATAATGTGAAAATCTTTATATATCTACTACTACTTATTAGTTATGTGTAACGAAAAGATCTCAAATATAAAATAGTTTTTAAAATAGTAGGTTATAAATAGTATGATTCTGTGAGTATGTGTATTGTGTACTTTATTATGAGTGCTTATGTAATTAATGAAGTAGGCACTGTGAGAACAATCTCATACTTTCTCCATGGACAACTGGAGCAGATTTTTAATGCCATTGACTTAATCCTTCAATAAGAAATATGATTAACGGTGTGTAGTAGTTTCTAGTCTAGTAATTAGTGCTGATAGCACTGCAAACAATAGTTAAGATTTCTTGTGATAATTGTGATTTAATATATTTTATTATACAAGACACAGCAGTAGATGGGTCCTCATTGGCCACGAAATATTTATTCTAAGAAATTTTATTAGAATTACGTAACAAATTTTCGCCCACAACTTCACTTGAACTGATATTAGAAATCACAATACGTAAATGTAAAGATTTTCAGAAGCTTTCCGTGATTATGTAATTAGCCATCTCTATCGACTTTCAAATTTTTACACGACTGCCCAATAAAAGGAGTGTTATGTTTTTAGGGTTCATGTATGAATGTATGTCTATTTGTGAGTGTCTTTATTCTATCATTACTTCTTAATACCAGAACCGATTTAGAATTATGTGGTATCGTTAGAATCGTTACATTGTCCTGGCTAACACAGTATTTAGACTTTCTTAAAAAAGTAAAATTTAAGAAAATGGCTCGTGTGTTTTGAGTTTATTTAATTATTTTATATTAGTTGAAAATGAGAATAGAATTCTAGAAGATGATTCTAATTATAAATTATAACACTCTTTTGAAACGATTATGAATAAAGTAGGTGAATTAATATCTATATTCGTCTTGTGTTATGCATTTCATATTATGCATAATATTCTGAAGCAGTTTCGTAAAAGCATAATAAGTATATCACGACTGACCAAGAATAAAGAAAAATAATCAGGTCTAAAGTTATATTATATTAAAAGTTATATTATATTATATTAAATGGAAAAAGAATACGGTTGCGTGAAGGATTCGAACCTGTGCCTCCCGAATAAATACTCCAGGCGCTCTGAACACTAAGCCATCTTGACCTCTGCTCACCACCGCGAATTCTTCATCCATATTTTAACACGTCTTCTGGTGACGTCATTGCTATCTATTCAGTCCCTATACAGGTGACCGAAGCGACACGACTAACTTTGCAGTTAATGAATGTCGTAAAGATGCAATTACCTTAACAATTAAAGATAAATGTTTGAAAAAGCATTAACGCATGCGTAGCGAACTCTAAAGTTATTATATTAAATGGAAAAAGAATACGGTCGCGAGTAGGATTCGAACCTGCGCCTCCCGGATAAATACTCCAGGCGCTCTGACCTCTAAGCCATCTCGACCTCTGCTCACTACCGCGAATTCTTCATCCATATTTTAACACGTCTTTTGGTGACGTCATTGCTATCGATTCAGTCCCTATACAAAATAAAAACAATTAATTTATTTTGCTTCGTATGAAACATTAACAAGTAAATACATAATTATAAATTTAAGACATTGTAATTAGATACGCAAGTAAATAAGTTATATATATATAGCTTAATAAGACAATCAGCGATTCAATACATTTTAAAGCAGATAAAACAAATAATTAAAACATCAATAACTATAATGACGTGGTTATTCACTTCTCTATAACTCTATAAGTAGGGCCAGGATACTATACGTCCATTATGCCTTTACTATGTAATAGAGTCGACAATGTAGATATGCATGCATATATACAAGTGTGTCTACATTTACCATCATTCCAATGATTCTTTGCCCAAAATTAATTCATACTCGCCTCGGAAGGTTGCTCAGCCCGTAAAGAGAAAGAACAGATCAACGGTAAGGCCGTTGATCTGTCCGTCATTTAATAATTAACTTGTACTGCAGCTTGGAAACTTTCTCTGCACTTGTGACCCCATTCGTAAACACGTCGTCTCAACGAGAGCGGACGAGCCTGTCCTCATAACGATGACCCCAATTCTAACTACTCTCATTTTGGTTCATCACTTGGTTAAGATATGCAGGTTATCCCAGGCTGATCTTAATTTTATTAAAACACAATTCATGTATTCTGTTGCAGATAATATCTCCCTAGCCTTTTCCCAAAATTACATTGGGGTCGGCTTCCAGTCAAACCGGACTCAGCTTAATGCCAGTGTTTTATATGGAGCGACTGCATCTGATATCCACAACCCAGTTACTGGGTAACACAATATCTCCCGGTATTAGTCTGGTGACGAGGTAGTGCCAGACTTTCTGGGCTCTGACTACCCGTAGCGGCTGTCAAGGTTCTTAATTTGACAAACCGGAACCGACGACTTAGCGTGCTCTTCGAGGCACAGCCCTCTCTCGGTATAAAATGATGGTCACCCATCCACAGACCGACTGCTGCAAGCGCAGCTTAACCTCGATCGATCTGTGCGGCTGTTCCTTAGCCACAACATCAGAAAAACAGATTTGAAATTATTATAGGTACTATATTATACAGGTGATAAATTTCCTAATTTTGTTAATAAAATAGTAAACCTTTGCCTAAGTGGAGGTCCCTATATGTATTTTACCAATCTTTAACTATTGCTTGAAACTAAAACTTAAGTATATCTACTACAAATATTAGACCTCAATTATTTTGGCAGCAGCATCTCTTTATGTTACGGTCATTGCGAATGAAGCCATCGGTAAATACAAAGTTGCTGAAAACTAGAACAAAGAAGTTTAATTTTCTAAGGAAATATTGAAAAACGATAGACACGAACGGGATTTGTCACGTCTTTATCAGTGGAGTGAAATTATGCGAATAAGCGACACGATAGCTCAGTCGAGAAAGCCATATAAAGGACGGTCAAAGCTCGCGGGTTCGAATGCCGTTCCTTAATTCCGTATTCTTAAATGTCTCCTTCAAAATATATATATTGGCATTATATGGCTTTAACATATATAAAAAAACCTGTATGTATTGTATATAAAGAATAAGTTTATAACCGACACGACATGGTAACCAAATAATCCCTTCATAAATTCCTTTTTTAAACAATAAGAAATGGAATGGTACATAAGAATGGCTAGCTGCTCGCAGTTTATTGAGTTTCAAAGCGGTCAACAGGTGTTAAATTTTAAGTGCAGTACAAAGACATTAGAAGGCGAACATGTGCCAAGTAATTGTACGCAAATATGCACATTATTTTAACACAGAACTCACCTACGAGTAGGTGTAATCTCATTCTTATAAATCAGTTATTTTTATTATATATGTATTAAGAAATATTCATCTTGAAAACAAGTCAAGCGGTTAAATGTTATATTTATTGTTAGTCGTAGAAAGAAAGAGTCGTAAAAAAAATAAAGTTTGCATTATTTCTTTCTCACCTTTAGTGAACAGATATATAATTAGGTGGTACATCAAAGGCCTATTAAGTACCTAGCAATTATTTTCTATAATAATGACTCCTTAATTGTATTTTCAACTGACAAAAAAAGGAGGAGGTTATGTTATGTATGATTACCACTCATAACTTTTTATCGACTAGTCCGATTTTGATTATATTTATATTTTTTATTGAATAAAGAATATACTTCAAAATTGGTCTCATAAAAAAATAAAAATAGATATTACCTAAGATTAAGACTACTTTTTTTGTGAAAAAGTTTTTCCTTTAATCATGACTCTTTAATTGTATTTTTAAATATTTTATTCATATTAACTTGTTATCTTACAAGCATCATGAGAAATTATTATTATGTGAAACAGTTGAATTGTGTGGAGAAAGTATGTTGCCATATATCACTAAATAGTAACCTCGTAACTGTGTTGAAGATAATGTATTGTCGCTGCTAACGTTATATAAAAATTAATAAATAGTATAATTTTTAAATTTTTAATCCATATCACAATGAAAATCAATTTGAACAAGTTATGAGGTCCTTCTCCTTTTTATTAGAAAGTCGTCTTCGACTATAAACAACTGCACAATATTCTAGCAAGAACTATAATTCCGAGATGAGATATAGCCGATATTGTATTTTGATTATTTTAAATGACGTAGGAGTGACGTGTGTAAATCTGCAAAGCCTTTGCAGTTTATTACCAGTATTTTTCTTTTGATGGAGCGACAGCCTATGTGATGTCCATACACTTTTGGTAAAAGCGGTGGTCAGGCTTTCAGGTATCTGACTAGCTATAGCGATTTCTTAATTATTTTAAAATAATATTTATATACCATCTTCTTATAAATACATTTTGAACTTTGTTAAGTACAACGATATTTTTATACTACATTTATACCGAGTTGCGTTACAATCCTAAAAGCATTAATTCGCAAACAGTATCCTCAATTACCGTGTTTTACGAGTAATTAGCGCATCAGTATAAACCGCCGTGGGAAAGAAACCGTGTACTACTTTATACCTATTTACATAAACACTTTAAAAAGTAAAGCATAACTAACATAACATCACACTAATGGCTACATTGTAGCATAATTTATTCAGGCTATGTATCTAATAGCTCTTTTAATGCACACTTTAATTATATCTTACATAAAACAAACAAATATTTGCACAAAAACATTACATTGAAGCGCATTTGTCTAAGAAGTGAAAACATAATGCCTACGTTTTGAGTCTAAATGTACAGGCTGTGGTTTTGAACAATGGCCATATTGTGGGAACATATACAGCAACAAGTTATATTTTGTATAAAAATAATTAAAACAATAATAGCCAAGAGGTCAACATCCTATTCATCTCGTAACAGCTAACGCTTCTTTGTGAAATTTTCATATACGCCCATTGTAAGCGCGCGGTGCCGTCCTTGTGCCTACTGCGCGCGACGCGGCGACGGCTATGACACGACGTATACGCAAAAAACAGTAAAACTGTGAAATTAATTCGATTTTCTAAGGTATACTTTTTTTAATTGTTTTGTAATCAGTTACACCTATAGATCTACCTCCTTCAATTTGGCCACTGTCTAGAACCACAGCCTGTATAGACGTAAAAATGCCTACTTTATTATTTAAATAAAAAAAATGTTTTATGTATATTAAAATACTTACACAAGATCTTCTAAATTAATTACATAAGAGTTTGCGTGACTTTGACCGATAAGTACCTACTACACACCTGAAATAAAATGTATGTATACATATAAAAAATACATACAAAATCTTCTACACAAGCTCAGTATGCGCACCTTCACAACATCGTGCAGTCACTATGACGATGCACTACACAAATTCAAGACTAACCGCAAATATCAGACCCGCAATGACAGTCCAATATTTACGTACCGAGTGATTACACATAGGTACTAAATCAATACGTCCTTTAAATTTATTACAAAATATTTAATTAGAACGGTAGAGCACCAAAAATATTGACGGTTTTTCCTCCTCTTTAACATTCACAGTATGTCTGCCACAGTATGACTTACTATTTCAGCTGCGTATACGCAGGTCATATGTGGATCGGACGAGAACAGAAATGAGATGGGTGGCCAAACAAAGAATTCACGTCGACAGTGACGCAGACCTAGGCCATAATGTTATTGGACTGTTGGAATTATAGTCAAACGCTGGCGTGCCTATATCATATTTCGACTAATTTGACATTGCATGAATTATTTGTAATAACAGCAGACATTCTAATATAATATTACATTGGCAGATGACATCGACAAACCAGCTAAATGTTGTTATGATTTCCATTCAAAAAGAATTTAAAATTTCGAACAGTTTTCTTAAAATCGTGATACACACTTTAATAAGATATATAAAATAACAAACAATAAAGTTATTATCCGCTCGAGTTTCTACCAAAAAGAAAGGACTAATTAAACGAAGGACGTTATAACACTTAATTAAACGTTCAGTTGAAACTTTACTATCTATACACTTTTAAAAGTAATGAACAGGGTATCAATGTACCGGTTTGAGTTTTCGTAGTATATATAAAAATGACAGTGACCGCATTGACAAGTGCAAGAGGAGAAAGTGTTGGCTTGGTCGCATGCGCCTGCGCAGCTGCACCATCTCCTTCGCACTCGTAAGCTGTACTAGTAATGTATTGGTTGCCTATAGCAATGCAGCTATTTATTATTATGTAGTATGTATTAATTGTACATATTGCTCTCTGCAAAGTTTTATTTTTGAGTTGGTGTAGTTTACACTAGGAAATGGATTTTTCCATATTTTCATTATACAGTAATATCAACAGCTGAAAAATGCAATTTATGTATAAGATAAAAGAATACTTGCTTAATTTTAGTTTTTATTATTCTTAATATTATTTGCAGGAAATGAAGGTAATTCACCTTTTTACAAACATTTTTTGTTATACTAAAATATACTTCAAAAACAGGGCCTGCAATGAAAGTAAATACTTAATTAGTGGCCATTCCAGAACATGTTTGGTTACACGTTAAGTTAGTATGTATGTACACTTTGATACGGCAAACGATTTCGGTGTGCGTTGATGTCTTCTACTAACGCAATCGTAACAGTCGTTTGGTCAAGACCGCAACGCTTCCAAAATAAAGAAATATATTTCTTTTAATTTAAACATTGATATTTGATAACGATGTTAATTGCGAAATATTGCTCAGGTCGCTCATTTCACCTTGAGTATTATAAAGATAATAATTTATTATTTTTTAATTAACCTTCGTCTCCAAAATGTTCGAAAGCATTTCTTTTTCACACAGCTTTTCATTTTATTCCTTATTGTTAATGGCGGACAAACAACCCATTGCGAAAAGAGAACGTGTTGAGACTGGAGGTTGTTTGGATTTTGGTTAATTTCTCGTAATAAAACGTATACGAACACGGTCAAACATTCATTTTTATATACAATCTATTTTTGGTATGATAACAATCCGGGTTTGTAACTAAACACGCTTTAATTCCTTGTAAGTACCTACCAACGCCAAACCGGTTTAAAGTGTTTTATAAAATGGTTTTATTACATAAATGAAGAACGCGGTATTCAAATCGATACATACTTGTACAATTCAATGCACGTTATTTCCTCAACGCGTGTAAACAAAGTGTGTGATGTCAACGACTCTTCCCTTGTACATTTATGTATTTAGAATATCCTTGTTCGGAATTCTCTAACAAAAAAACATTAAAAACGATTCTAACGGCAGAACAAATTAAAAGAATCACCATAAACACTGCCGCTCAAAAAAGTGTAGGTACTTACCAATGGTTGAAATAAATAACCTATACCAACAAAGCCAAATGAGCTGCAGGTATAAGTGATATGTTAACTATGTGCAATGCTGGTCATAATAATAGGTATGTACAAAGAAGTGTAATTACGTGCCTACATAACTCATGCTTATAAAATGTGCATACTACTTGGTTGTAAAGTTTTGTTGGAACTCGATGATCAATTAAAAATGGGCGTCTTCAACAAGCCAAGCCTTTTACTACACAATAATAATATCTACTATACCCAAATAAGTAAATATATATATATATATAACTAGATGACCCGGTGAACTTCATATAACCTCGAACGTCAAATGTTTGACAGGAAAGTAGGTAGAACAGTTTATATGGGCAAAAGAAATTGTTGTTTTTACTATCTTCCTCGCAATATTACCTAAACCTTCCCTGGACTACGAAAAACATTTCAAAACCAAAATCAGCTAAATCGGCCCAGCCGTTCTCGAGTTTTAGCGAGACATACGAACAGCAATTGATTTTATATATGTAGAAGATAGATAGATAAGTTATGTACATATAAAGATGAAGACAATTTGGTAGGTAATATAATTTAACCCTAAAGGTATGAAGGGAATTTGGTAAAGATGGGAAGGGCCAATGCGCCAATCGAAACTGAAATGTATGTGTGTCTATGAATGTATACGTTACACTCGATACATTATTGCAGCATTTTCACGTATGTAATATTAGTACTAACAGGGTTAAACCTATCTCATGTTACTTAAGTGTGAGAAAGAATAAAAATATATAAGCTGCAACATTTTCGCTACTTATGTAACTCGATAAATATTTTATTATTATACCGTTCTTGAAAACAACAAAAAAATATTTAACAATAAGCATAATTATAATGTTTTTAACGAGAAGTTTATATTTATTTTCATTTTAAAAGTACCTTAAATAAGCCGCCAGGCTGAAGTGGGAGTGGGTTGGCCACGTCGGTCGAATGCATCCATAATTCTAGACAGATCATCACTCACTGGACCTCTGAGAAAGAACATGATGATGTGGATTGCAGGTCAGACGTGACCAAATATACACTTCTGCAGAAAGAAAAATACTGTCGTAAGCAGGATTAGAACCTGCGCCTCCCGTATAAATACTCTTGGCGCTCTGAACACTAAACCGTCTCGACCTCTACTCACTACCGCAAGTTCGTCTTCCACATTTAATACGTCTTTTAGTGACTTCATTACTATCTATTGAGTCCCTATACAGGAGACCGAACCGACACGACTGTGACCAGATATTGCAAGTGATGGAGAGATTTGAAATAAAAAAGGCCTTTTCCCATCAGTGGGAAACAATATAGGCCAATTTTAAAAAAAACTTATTTGTATACCAGCTTCCACCCGCAGCTATGCCCGCGTACTTCGTGTAATTAAAATTTAACCCAACTGCTTATTTAAGAAATAACATACTAAATTGATATGAGCAGCTCATCTAGTGTTATTTTCCTTTTTAACTTTAATGATTCTTGCGGACAAAAAACAATTTCGTTAAAAACGTTTCAGTATTCCATGAAGTAACGAAAAAACAAAAACACATACTTTCAGATTTATTATTTTAGTAAATATTTTACATTATTGGTGAAAGGTTTCAAATAAAACTGCTCCGATTCAGTTTTAAGTACACAATTAAGTAAATTTTTTAATTGATAACAGTCTCTTGAGCCGAAAATAACTGCCTTGTTTGTTTTTCTTTTTTGTTTGCTGTTTCTTCATAATGTTTGCCCATACCAATCGTTGCCTTACTTGATGTTCATCCGAGTCTATCATGATTAAATCTAAGAATGGAGATTGTAAGAACTCGTTAATAACATTGTGCATTCACGATTTAAGCAGTTTTGTGTTTTTAAATTTGTGAGGTTATTTTAGTTAGTTACGTTAGATAACATTCGTTTAATTAGTATGTTTATCAACAGTCTTGCGGTATTCAACATGAAATGCACCTACTACATACTAACATTGGCAAATTACCAAAATGTTTGCTTCTTTTCTGTATGAGAGGCCAATCTGTGGGACTATCACGTCTATCACGTTATTAGGTAATCATTTCAGCGAATATCTTTCTCTTTAATCTCGGAAATTAACCCGGTCCCTTCGAGCGCTTGACTGGAGACACAGGTCAAACACATAGAATCATAAAATTAATCTAAATTGAGTTGGGACACCAACCGGAGACTCCATGATTGCACTATAGGAATACATCAGCTAATATGTAATATTAAGGACTTATTAACGGTGGAATATGAGTGTACTACAGTTAATACAGTAAAATTCTATTATGAGACATATATACTCAGATTAACGGGTTTATGCCGTGCTGTGGGTGAATAAAACCTGCAAATGATGATTACAAATTTTCTTCTTATGGGGCTTTTCGACAACATCTAAACTAACAATATTAGTTTAATTAAAACGTATGTATATTTACGCACATATCAGGTTTTTTACATTATCTGTCGCTTATTCATAAATTAAGTGCTTGGTTCGTGTACCTACAAGCCTACTTCTGTTCTTCATTTCCTGATACACTGTTAGGTTAAGCGAATCACGTTAATTATTATTTATTACCTATTAATAATTACCTTAATCAAGCTTTGTAGTCGGTGCTATATCTAATATAGCACAGTGGTATCAAATGCAACACTTTAGGATACCCGTGTAATAATTTTTAGGTTTATACAGCTGCTGCAAATTCGCGATGTTTTTAAAGTGGGAGAGTTAAAGATATATTTTATTTATTTATTTATTAGGAACAAAAAACAGTTAAATGCTCAGAACAATTCGAAGATACATCTTAAACTATGATAGCAAACATGTAACCCACGCCATTGTCCACAAATAATCAAATGCGTTAGAAGACGAAAGACAGTGAATAAAAAAGAGTTAAAGTTTTAAATCTTATTTTAAATGGCTCCATAGTTAAATGGTGACCCGTTTAATGCTCACTAAATTCCATATACATGAATAACCATTATGTACATAGATTATATGAATTCTTGAAGCTGTTGCGATAACTATTAACTAACGATGAGTAACTATTGACAGATTCCAGTTATACGAACTTTTACGTAACTGTTGAAACAGTCTTATGTCAAGGTTATATTCTATGTTGGTAAACAAATTGCTCAAGCCGATTTCATTTATGGACAATTTTTTTTAACTTTATTTCGAAAGAGAAAACAATGACACTTGCACATAAAAGGGCTCTATTAAACATTATGCGGTTATAGCACTATAGTTTTTCTGTTTTAGAATGATGTAAGTATAAAAAACCTTTGTTGATTGGTTTCCAAAGTTGCCACAGCATGGAATTGACGCAAACAAAATGATCCACTTACGGTAAACCATTAATGGGGTGTTCAGACCTTTAAACTAAGGTGCGTCAATGTAACCACGGCTTGCGTTACTTACCTACATGTGTAACTTCAAGTCACGTGCACAAAGCAATGACATTTCACCTCGAACGGTTGCTAAAGCGCATAATTATTAATTAAGGATTGCTAGCCTACTGATTATAGCGACATAAGTATGCATTTCCCTAGGATGTTCTAATTATACTTACAATGTAGAAATCATTATGAAATAGAATGGCGTACAAGCACAGAAACATTAAGTATTTGTGTTTTGGAACGTAACAGTTCAACGAAAATTAAACTCTTACATACGGCTATAATTCTACATAAATAAGTTACTATGCAACTGAGGAATTCGCTATTCAAACCGAATATAGCATGAAGCGGCAATTTGCGTCCCAAATAAGCAACAACTGGCGTAACATAAGTAAACGATACGACATGACCATAGTACATTCACGTCTTGGCTTCTGTCCCAATAGTCTTAAAATCTCCAAAATACAATTTTCAACGACGCGACGATCAAAGAGTTGCATGATAGTCGCACAGCGAAGTGTAACATCTGTTGCAACCATCAGTATAATCTAAAGATTTTAGATCAATCATGTATTACGTACGTATTTCCTAGATTATGCCATGTTTGTATACCTACAAAGATTATCTTTACCACATAAATAAATATTGTTTACTTAGGTAATACAGCAACACATAGTACAAGCAATATTGCAACAGTATGTACCTACTTTTTTACTTTGTAAACTAAGAATGCGTAAGTTAACGCAAGTTTTACGCACGAGTTCTTATTTCCACAAAATATGAACATTAATCAACGCAAAAAAGAATAAATGCCATAAATGTTAAAACATTAAACTGACGGTTATGGGTATTGCATTCGCTTCGTTAAATTTACATTGACCACAACAACACTTAATGTAGGTCAACAAGATATCGACTGTCGAAGAAGGTCACCGTTCGATATTTTGTGTACCATGTTACATGTATATAGACATTGACAATTGCAAAAATATTATACAATCAAAACATTACATGATGTGAGCGATAACTATACACTATACGATCGGTACTGTTTGCAAGGCGTATAGAGTCCTTTGTGATTCTTGGGATTGCATTAAACATGATTGTGGAGCACGACAACAAATTATGGTTAAGGTGTGTTCAGCGTAGGCCTTTCATAGTCCCATCAACTTACATAAAGTTGCCATAAGTCGAGCACACTGACATTAACAGTTATATCAGAGTTAGCAGGTTAAGGTACAATGAGTTCGCGCTGCATTGCATCACCGGCGGCACTTCCGCGCGAGTCGGTGCCCGCGCCGCTCGGGAAGTGCCTTGTTTTATTTGTAACTCGATGGCGGTTTAGCTTTTTCATCGAATCATTTGATGAGTTGCTTATAGTCTTCCGGTTGAGTTTATCATGCAGCGCAATCAGATCCAATTTTCGCTATAGCAATGAGTGAAAGTGGATTGTCACATCCCATTATATAATTAATTTAATTGGATTATTTTATTACACAATAAAAAATTTAATAACTTGCCTTATCAAAACCGGTTAGCGGTTTAAAAACGTCTTTAAAATATTTAAATTAAATAAACACTGAAGAAATATCAATATAACTAACTTAAACATAAAGTAATGGTTGTAGAGTTCTAGAACTCTACAAAATTAACATTATCATATTAATGAATGCAGTGTCATTGTGGAACACGAATTTTAAGCTTTATAAAACCAAATTTTATTAAGAGCTTTACACACAGCTGATTAATTATTGTTGAAATAAGTATCTCAAATTTATAAAAGTAATGGTTGTAGAGTTCTAGAACTCTACAAAATTAACATTTTCATAGTAATGAATGCAGTGTCATTGTGGAACACGAATTTCAAAATCTATATCTACCAAGGTCGCTAAAGTGAGGCGGCACCTGTCTACTTACTAAGCGTACGTGGGGGTCGCATCAAAATATATAACAAAAGTAGGTACACAATCATCATTAGCCTTAGCTTTAGTCCAACGAACTTACATTTAGCTTTTAGTAACCACATACGGATAAATAACGTAGACATCCATCAAGTAAATTTACAATATTTTACAATTTACAGTTGCATATGTACTGTAATATATTTGCTCAATGCATAGTTACTCTCTGTTAGTTAGTAGAGAGATTCTCGTTTTTGCACCTAAATTGTATAGCTGTACTTATTTAAATTCCAACTCTGCTTTTATTAATAGGCTACTATGAGCCTTATTCATACCGTTACCTACGCTAACTGCCATTTTCTCAGGAATAGGTTTAGTGTACCTACATACAGCCCTAACACTAAAAAGGGCAGTGGTATGAACATGATAAAAAAAACTACAATTAATTGAATGATATTATTGTTATTGGCAATCATTAAGCAGTCTGATTGTACTCGCATACATTAGCACTACGATTACGGGCAGTGGCGCGTGCAGCGAATTCTTGAATATGAGCACTTTCGTAATGGACCTTTAGACTAATAACGCATGTCGCCTTGGCGATGTACATAAATATAAGTTACTACAATATGCAATTGTTGCATTTATAACATCTTGGGTTGTGTTTGAAGTGATTAAGATGTTGATTGCGTTTTTCTGTTAAAAAAATCGCATGAGTTGTCCAAAGTTTTTATAATTTCAACAATATTATTTAGATTTTAGAGCACAAATATTTATTAATTTAATATTATAATCATATTACATATACCAATTACTGTCATACATTAAGTACATAAATTCAATTATTAACTCATTAATCAAAATTGTTCACCTAAGTATTAAATAGTGTATGCTGTGGCTTCCCATAATTGGAGGAGCACACCATATAAAAACCTGTACCTCGTAATTAATAATATTGTATTGTGTGTATCCTCTGTTGGAGGTCCATAAATATAGTTTGGAATTGTTCCTGGTAGAGGGTAGCAAGAAACTTTTTTTTAATTTTAATGGATCTATGTTTAGCCACCAACTCGTCAGATGGCAAGCGAAGGTGTGGCCGGGAAAAAAGCACATACATCCAGAAGAAATCTATTAACCCTAAGTAGGTAACTCTACTACCTACATATAGTAAATTTGAGATACTTATTTTAACAATAATTCATCGGCCGTGGTAAAGCTCTTAATAAAATTTGGTTTTATAAAGCTTAAAATTCGTGTTCCACAATGTCACAGCATTCGTTAATATGGTAATGTTAATATTGTAGAGTTCTAGAACTTTCCAACCATTACTTTTACTCTAAGTAGAGTGGATAGATTTGGGGAGACTGATAGTTGGAGATTATAATAAAACAACTTTTATCCGGATTAATCGCGTGTATTATTGGTTTTTTTTTTACCAGACGTTTCGAACACTTTGCAGCGTTCGAGTCCTCCTGCGACCTGTGTAGCGAAATGTGTAGTGATCGCGAAAACCTAAGATTTTACTATGATAGTTGGGGAGTTGATGCATTGCCCAGATCCGTCTACCACAACGGCACCGGACTGCACCCCGAAACACGACTAGGTCGCTTCACGGCATGGCTTCATGCTGCTTCGTGCGCGGCGGCCGAAGGCTCCCACCAGAGTTGTGTTGCCTGTTTTGTACTATCTAGGGGCCACACGTAGGGATCCCATTTAAGGGGTGCACTCCTACGGAAGCAGGCTACTCAGTCCCCCAAATGCTAATATACCTATACTTACTGTTAATATATGGAACCAATGGGAAATATTGGAAATTCAGGCGTGATGCTATGTTATGTTATTAATATTAACATAATATTTTTGGTGCATATGGTAAACGTAATTTTCAAATATTAAGTATTGTAGTACTTTCAATTATTATAGTAACTACATAATAGTACGTACCTACCTACAATTGAAAGTACATATTTCTAAGAAAATATTAGGTATATAAATTTGTGCATACCACAACTTCGAAAGCTTTATATAAATAAAACCAAAGTTTAGCTTAACCACTGCCCATGAATTATTGTTCAAATAAATACTTCTTCATAAGTAGTATCTATGAATTCAATATTTGCCCAAGTAAATGTGAAGTAGGCGTGCTTAAATTAATGTTACAAGGTCACATTCTACGTTAAAACCCCGACTAAAACTTCTTGGTCTTTGTGTTACGTAGGTGACAAATGTTGAAGTTTATTGGTAAGGTTCCAATTAAACTAAAAGAGGATAATATGTAGATTTTGTGAACTAAGACTTTTAATCACAATCCAAATGGTAACTATAGCAAACTCAGCTTATGTTATCAATTAATTGTATGATATTTATTTCTGTAATTACACAGAACACAGTAGTAAAATTATAAAACCAACCCTCGCTAGGATTAACACATTATAATGTAATGCCAGCGGTCATACACCCACCATTGCATAAGAAGTAAAGTGTGGTTTTCTTCCGCGTTCCCGACCGATGCAAGGAAGTACGCCGCGAGCCAAGCAAAGGAAGCCAATCAGTACCGCGATCTGAACATGACTGTAAATTAGTACAGTATATGGATCACGACAAGAACAAACGTAGAACATTTTATAACCCATTTCCAACCAAGAATTTACAAAAGGAAATTAGTGACGAAGCTCCGGATAGATAATAAAAAACATCTACTAAAATGATTCTAGTTTTTCGAAATTGTTGTCATTGTGTATTGTGTAATTGTGTCTAACTCCATCTAAGTCCTTCATCACTAATTTTAGCTGATAAATGTTCTTACTCAAGAAAGAGATCTGAACATGACTATTAGTTACTATAGGAATAAACATACAAATATTTGAGTATCGTATAGCAAGGTTGCAGATTCAAACCAAGTATCAACCGCCGGATTCATGTCTTACTACGAAGTTTACAATTTCATTAGAAAAAGTATCAGGGAACTTGGAATAACCTATTGGTCAGAAACCATTAACCCGCAATGAGCTCGTGTAGTGACCAATGTTTGTTCCTTTTCTGTGTCAACAATGGGATAGGAGAGTTACAGGCTAGTTTTTTGTTCCCAATCCAGATTTTACGAAGCATAACACATAACATAGCATCACGCCTGTAGTAGGCAGAAATGCAGAAATGTACACAGTCGTACACACATTGTGTAATAGGTGGTGAGCCTATTGCCATCTACCGGGCACAATTTCAAACTCCAAGCTACTGCGAATTTTCTAACTACTAAAAGAAAATTGGCCATGATTGCAATTGATTGCAATGACTTCGCCGTAAGACGAGTTAAAATATGGAAGAAGAATTCGCGGTGGTGAGCAGAGGTCGAGACGGCTTAGTGGTCAGAGCGCCTGGAGTATTTATCATTTAGGCGCAGGTTCGAATCCTGTTCGCGACCGTATTCTTTTTCCATTTAATATTGTAACTTTAGAGTTCTCTAAGCAAAGATTTCAAAGATTTACGTTGAAGAAAATCTCAATAAAAAAATTCCTGACCCGGGACTCGAACCCGTGACTTCATGCTCAGCAGTCACAGACTTTACGAAGAAATTGGTATATTATCATAAGTTTATAGGTATAACTTCATATACGAGTGTCTGCTTAAGGGTATGAGCAAGTGATAATTAAAATATGTACATGACTACGAAAAGACAGCGGTGCCAGCCTTAGGATTGAACTTGCGGCCTTTGACTTGCCTTGGACTGGTAAGTTTAAGGCAGCAGGTGGAATCAAAACGCTGAAGAAAAATATCGTAAGAAACCAACACACGGAGATGTTCTCGACGGTGTGTAAGAGACCTACGGGTGTTTTACCTAAACCTGACAATAGGTTATTAGACTACCATACACAAGGCTAACTAACTTCGTGTGCATACCTACCTAAAATTGGCTATTGCGTCATATTAATAATTTGATATTATGTGATTTATTATCATTTAAACTTATATGTACACATAGGTATTAACGTTACAATTTGAATCTGAAGCTACACAGGACCTAAACGTTTTCGATGTTTTCTAAAAAGGGAAATACATAACGACACGACCTAAGTAGGCTTTGCTTTTCGGTAACTAATTTTGATAGATGAGAATTCTATAATAAATTTATTATATATTACTTATATAGATGATATAATCTGGGCCTCAACATATTTATTACTCGTGATGCCCATATAGCTATGTATATAAATATAGTAGTATAGTAGGTGATGCCTACGGCTTCGCCCGCGTGGATGTCGGTTATCGCGACCAAAAGTGATCATGAAATTTTGATCCCGGTCCCGCTTTCCAATTACCGCTTTATAATTGCGAGTATGTTATCCTTAAGAGATAGACATATGCCATCGCGGACTTTTCTGTAGACTAAGACAAGATACACAATTGCACAATACATCATTTTGTTATATCTCAAAGGGTTTATGCAGCGTTTTCGTTGAAAGCTCCCATACGGCTTATTTTTCCGTCACCTCCAACAAATATAATTATATTTTAGCCAATGTATACAAAAACTTGACAATTTATATATACTAAAACCTTCCTCTTGAATCAATCTATCTATTTAAAAAAATCGCATCAAAATCCGTTGCGTAGTTTTAAAGATAGCATACATATGGACAGACAGTGGGAAGCGACTTTGTTTTATACTATGTAGTGATATTCTTAATGAATTAGCTCTACGAAGCAGTTGTCCATGTTTAATTTTCTCAGCGCATTTCATACTACAGCTAAAAACAAATAGAATAATTTAATAATAAAACATCCGTGATCGTGCAGATATAGTCATCGATTATATTATCACGAGGACAGTCACTTGCTTACCTACGTAGAAAATAACATACCATTAGAATTGTAAGTAATTATGGCTTTACCGGTCTCAACCGCTCATTTTACAGGTCTAAGTACCTACAAAAAGTACACTTTATAATTGTCGTTCATTATATTCTAATTATAAATGTATCTTTTTAGGTCCGCAGAGCATGCGAAGGCTTCACTTGACAGACCGACATCTTCGCGTGATGCTGTGGTGTATTCTTCTCGGCTTGCAACCCGCCTTTGCCGGCATTCTGGACCCCTTCAACTGGGCACGTTCAGATCGTATCGAGGTCAACATTCCCTGGTTACCATGTATGTTTTAACCACATTAATAAAATACACAAAACATTATGCAATCGGGTTACCTTTTCAATGGGTGGCTCTATGCGGTTTTAATTATTGTTTAATTCATTATTCTTATTTACCATTTCAGTTGAAAATGAAACAAGATGCTATGATGATCTGGGATGTTTGAATATCACAAGAAGTTGGTACCATCTCATTCACAGACCTTTCAACGTATTCCCACTCCCAAGAATTGTCATCAATACAAGGTAAATCTAAACTAATATAGATAAATGCGAAAATAACACGGTCTGTTTGTTTTTTATATTTTTACGCCGAAACCGCCGAACCAATTTTGATAAACTTTTGGTAGGTATAGAGATAGATTGAACCTGGAGAAAAACATCGGCTACCTTTTGTCACGCAGGCAAAGTCGCGGGCACCAGCTAGTAGATAAAAACTATTATGTTCTGTGTAACTATTGGAACACCGAACGAATAACCGTCAGTTAACTATTTATATTATGATTTTCGAATTAAATTTGCAATCAATAGATAAAGAACGGGTGGAAGTAAGTAACAGATTTCACTTCCATCAATCTTTTGTCATGTCACTACCGAGAAATTTCAATTTCAGGTTTATTTTATATACAAAAAAGAACCCAACTGATGGACAACTTTTAAATGTAAACGTGAACAAAACTATAGTGAAGTCAAATTTCAATCCAAAGCGACTCACCAAGATGATAATTCACGGATTTATCGATACTCCGCTCTCTAACTGGGTAACATAATATTCACATATAACATAAATTCCGATATATTAGCTGACACGGTCCATTAACCTTGATGTTTTGTCATTTAGGTCAGTGAAATGAAAGATGAGCTCGTGAAAGCAGGAGATTTTAATGTTGTTATAGTAGACTGGGCTGGTGGAAGTTTACCATTGTACACGCAAGCTACAGCCAACACCAGGCTCGTAGGACTTGAAGTGGCACATTTCATTAACACTTTACAGGTAAAATTGTTTCACATAAAAAAACTCCAACTGTAACACTGTGTAAGAAAGTAAAGTAAGTAGGTATTATAAAGCTTATATTGTATTACAGAAAGAACAAGGATTAGATCCGTTGGATGTTCACATTATAGGCCATTCTTTAGGCGCTCACACAGCCGGTTATGCAGGTGAAAGAATTCAGGTAAGTGCATACCTCGGTAACATTCTGTGCTAAATCTATCGTAACATTATATCTGCCTAGCCTTTTCCCAATTACATTGGGGTCGGCTTCCAGTCAAACCGGATTCAGCTTAATACCAGTATTTTACATGGAGCGACTGCCCATCTGACCTCCACAACCCAGTTACTGGGTAACACGATATCTCGTGGTATGACTGGTTGTCAGACATTCGGGCTTCTGACTACCCGTAACGGCTGTCATAGATCTTAATTTAACAACCGGGACCGACAGCTTAACGTGATCTCCGAGGCACGGAGGGGTCTCGGTATGAAAAGATGGTCACCCATCCACAGACCAACCGCGGCAAGCGCAGCTTAACCTCGACCGATCGATCTGTGCGGCTGTTACTTAGCCACGAGCTCCTCATCGTGAAAACAATAACAACTAAATCTATCGTAACATTAAGGTACGTATATTGTTTTCATATTATCTTTGATGTAGCCTCTCGTTTCATAGGGCTTAGGAAGAATTACAGGCCTGGACCCTGCTGAACCATACTTCCAAGGAATGCCAACGCATGTGCGGTTAGACCCCACTGACGCTCAACTCGTCGACGTTATACACACTGACGGAAAGAGCATTTTTCTTTTAGGTAATCTTTTTAACATAACTTTGTGTATAGGTATTCGTGATACTGCACGTATTGCTTCTTATAATCCATATCGCACAATCGTTATTCATGTACATTTGTTCAACACGTAATAATCTGTTCGTTGTTAATAATAAGCTTTGTCGCTTTACCATCTAATCACACTACTAACCCTTATTTTTTTATATATTATTTTTATTTATTGTGTAAATATGTATCATACGCTTATTTGCTTTTCGATTCATCATTCATTTGTATAGTATATGAGTATATATATATCGCGTGATACGGTAACTAATTAATCAACGGTTTATTTCACGCGTGCGACAGATTTTGTGTTTATGGCAGGATATGGAATGTCACAACCTGTGGGACATTTGGATTTCTATCCGAATAACGGGAAGGAGCAGCCAGGGTGTGACCTCACCGAAGGACCATTAGTACCGTTGACACTCGTCAAACAAGGACTTGAGGAAGCTTCAAGGGTGCTTGTGGCCTGTAACCATGTGAGAGCCATTAAACTTTTCACTGAATCTATCAATGGAAAGTGTTCTTATATAGGTAAGGAATATTGAGTAAATAATTTAGCATGAGTAGGTATGTCAATTTAAATCTATCTGTTATTAATATCAAGTTAATATTGATATGAGCTTTAATAAACTGTTAACATTTTCAGGACACCAATGCCCGTCGTACCAACATTTTTTGTCAGGAAAATGTTTCCACTGTGGGCACGGTTGTGCGATGATGGGGTATGTCTTTATTTAATAATCATTTGATATTGATAACCATTTAGTTATCAATTTATACATATAATAAAAATGTAACGGATCGCTGTCTGTACATGAAAGATATGAGAAAAAATATTATTGGGACATTTGTCAACGCAAATAGCACCCAAAACTATGATTGTTAGAATTTTTGTCTGTTTGTCTGTTTATCTGTTTGTCGGTGCGTTTGTGCACGCTAATCTCAGAAACGGCTTATCCGATTTAGATTTGGTTTTCACTTGTTCACTTTCGCTTTCACATTGTGGTAAGCTTCATTACATTTAGTGTTTGTTTCATGTCAATCGGTTCATAAATAAAAAAGTTATGCCAATTTAAAGAATCACGTCGAACGAAATAATAAGAAATTAATAAGAATTTTTGTTCATACACGACATGGTGTTAATTTACGACATCCACGTGGACGGAGTCGCAGGCACAGCTAGTATAATATATGATTGTTCAAACAAAGATCAATAAATAATTTAAAATAAGTATTATTATGAATATTAATAATTTCACAGATTCCATGCGGACAGCTCTCCCGGTTTGATCACTAACAAAAACAACCAGTCGGAGAACGAGGTGTTCCCCTCTGAAGAGCACGATACAATTGGCGCGAAGTATTACCTAAGCACGGGGAAGGACCTGCCATATTGCCGTTCGTATTAATTTGTTTGCTTCAACATATAGCATTCTGTAAAAAGACACGGGTGGCTAGAAAACTATCCCAGGGATATTATTAACCAATTTCGTTATTTGTTGAGATTTGCAGAGATTATCTATGGTCAATCACGAATAACTGAGTCCGTGCTATTTTGAGATCTGCTTGTTACCTCATCAACTACACACGAAAATAAGGTTCCTTTCTCCCTAATAATAACAGTGGGCTGCTGATTGCTTTCAACGTAATGTTACAACACTATTCTTACAAAAATAGAATGTGGTTTAGTCAAATGACATTTGCCAAAAGATTTCCTAAGAGTCTGGGTCTAGACTAGAACTGGTATTTAGTGTTATGCAAATTTTCATATAATTATGCTCCTCAAAGTAGTGCTGACCGCAAAAAATCGACCGCAAAACATGTATTATTGATATACATCCGTAAAATAGTTTTTTTGTATTACCAAACTTTTCACTCATGTAAACCAGCCTTGTTTAATATGGTATTTTTTGTTTCAGAACGACACTACAGAGTAGCCATCCAATTGGCAAATCCAAAAGGTGCGGAATCGTGGGTGCAGGTAAAATATTAATAAAAGTTAACAGGTTTTAGTTAATAAATAGCTATACCTATAAAATCATACAATTCATGATATTCATATTCATTTAATCGACAGGGTTTCCTCAAGGTAACTTTGCTATCTGACAGAGGCGTTATTCGAGGCATGGACTTAACACCAAATAACTATGTAAAGTAAGCAAACTTCTAATAACTAATAATTGATTATTATTTTTTACAAAAATAAAATATAATAGTTACTAAAATATAATACTTAGTACTTCAGATTACCTAAAAATATTTTTTTTATTTCTTTCCTCAGATTGGAACATGGCACAACTTACACCATTGTAGTCACTCACCCAATGGACTTGGGTGGAAAAATTAGAAAGGTGATTATAATTTCTTGTTAATTCCTTCAAACCTTTCAACAGCTTATTCCTGCTCCACTGTAGAGACATACCTATTCGATGAAAAGTTCATTAGCTGCCAAACCGACTATACCTATTTCTTCTAAAGTCCTAGGTACTCTGATATTCCAATTCGTAAATTATATGATTGATTAGGTACTTGACTGTGATTATCACGCAGATATGCCACATCCCTGTGCGTGTGGTGATTGTGTTGCGATAACAACCATTACTTTCCAAATAATTATAAATTAACTTGGTTCAAGGTTGAGTTATCGTGGGAGTACGACATGAATGTACTGGAACCGCGATCACTTTGCATACTGTGGTGTAATGATCGCCTGTACGTCAAGTCAGTTCTCGTCGACCAAATGGAACTGCCAAGCAGAGGGTGAGATATTTTTATGATTCAATAAAAAACTACTGTGTGATAATTCAAATTGCAGTAACTAATCATTTTAGTTTCAACGTGTAGTTGCCCACTCTACGGATCTACAAATAGGGTACCCAATTAGTATGCATGTTCCCGTACGAGAGTCGAATAAGCGTCCATACAATTATGTATAGTAAAATATAAAAAAACCTTAAAAAAATAAAATTTTTGGTCGAGCTGGAATTTTATTTTATATAAGTACCTACACACTTTCCTCCTAATTACCTACTTTTGTTGCAGAAAGCGAAACGTTGACTTCAGCACGAAGTTGTGCACGCCGAAACGTGAATTTGCTGAAATCCCAAACAGGGGCTCTGCCAGTTTCTACGACAACTGCGGCAGGTAGCTGTGCCATAATTAATACATAGGCCTTCCACTACAGACTTTACAGTCTATGTACATAGACTCTGAGAAAGCTTTAAATTAAAAGTGGTCAGAGGAACGAAATGGAAACATTCGTCAAAGTGGAAATTATAAGTGATACTTTTAAAGCGTGACGTTGATACAGGGTGAACATTTAGCAGTGTTTATTTAAATTATGAACATTTGCTGTTTATTATACATAGACACGAGCTTAATTTTACACCCTCAAAGTTTCTGTCAATGGAATACTCAACTACTTAACATAATATGTTGTAAATAGTCTACGCATTTTAACAATATTTATCTATAGAAAGGTCATAAATATCAAAAGAAAATCTAGAATATTTTACGTATTCTCTTTGTAATTATCTATTAAATATTTAATTATTGTTACAACGAGCTCAGTAACTGACTGAACTGTATCATATTATTTTGTAATTGTAATGATTGGTGAAATACTCAAAACTTTGTATTATAGGTAGTTAGAAAGTACTTAGTGGTAGTAGAGACTTGTAAATATTTAAGATTTGTATTTATATTTTTGTAAGAAATTAATGGCAAATTCACATTGAGTTTGTAGCTGTCGACAGGCTCAAGTCAAGTAAGCTAAGCCTTATTCTCGTGATATTCAGTGCTAATGCTATCTTCAGTGTCTTCAGTTGTTAACTCAATGAAAATCGGTCATAAGATATGGAGGTGCCTACTTGGTTTAAAAAAAATATTCATCTCGAAAGGAACCAACTTTGTAAAACGAAAAATCTTATTGGTCTTACTTACTACATTACAAGACAATTAAAATCATAAATCCCCAATGTTCATATATTTAGTTTTAACTGATAACAAAACTGCAGTACAACTAATTTTAACAAAAAACATAGGTAACTAATAACTATTTTAGTATTATGAAATTGGTTCTGTTTGAGATTTGTTACTAGGTCTAGGTACTTACAAATTATTGTACTTACCTAACTGTACAAATACTCATAAAGAAATAGAATATAAAACCTTTATTTTTCGGTTTCCTTATGAAAACACTTTTTTTTTAATTTTTAATGTTGTGTACCTATTTGATTCCCACTGGAAAATTGTAAGACAGAAACCTATTGGCCATTTAATCTGTTAAACGTGTTTCAATAAAATATGAACAGATGGGCAGTGCAGCTGTACAACACAAATTCAGATAATAAAAACATTTAATTTAAAAAATTATGTCTTTATGTGACATCAATCACCTCAATGGTCAGTATACCCATCCTACACGTAGCCCGTGCTTATTTACAGAATTATGTATATAGACATTCCTTTGAAACTTCTTACCTACGTCCACAAAGTATGAAAATGGTATACCCATTCACTGTATGTCATACATGATTCATTGGACAGATAAAGAAGTTACTTATTTATTTACTCCAAATTTCATATTAGAGGTGCTCAAGAAGTCGTATGACGAAGCAACCACACAGGTGGATGCACTTATTTTATTGTAAGCATTCATATAACGTCCCAAATGGTCCCAATATTGATCGAAACGGGTGCATCAGAATTCACCATTCCAGTTTGAGTTCTACTCTTCTCTGCTATGTTAGAAGATGTGTTAACACTTGAATAAGACAAAAGTGGAAGTTGAATCGACGGCAATGGTATTTCCTGGCGCATAAAACGAATTAAGTTTGCAGACCTGATGCATACCTAAGGTTTGCGATATCATAAAATTTTCCAGGACTCCCTCAAAAATCTTAACGAATGTTAAAATAAATGCTAAGACGAATGTCTCCAAGAAATGACAATCATTTCTCGAAGCGACTCGATTCTAGCGGTAAGAGTAGGAAACGAGAATTTTGAAGTGATTCATTAATAGATACCTACATAGATGCTTATATATCGAACAAGTCTTCCTTTCCCCACGTTAATAGAGGTTCGATGGGCAGCATTGCGTAAACTGGAAAATGTTTTATGTCTACACCAAGTGTGGCCGACCTGCATAAATGACGGTACTCGTCTATACTTTCTATGAACCATAACCTGCCAGGGTTGCAGCGAATGCAACAGCAAATAGCCAAGTACCCGAGGTGCCAGGATCGCAGCTGCAATAAAGGTTCGACATCGGTGATTCGACAAGGTGATACCGTAAGTAAACTTCAGCAGGACATCAGGCTACTGATCATAGCCGATGAAGCAAAGTTTTGACCGAATGATTAGCAAGATCGGATCGTATCTATTAAACTGCGTTTATACTTCTAAACGTAATATAAAAGATCTGTGTGAGTACTAAAATACCTATGCCTAAAAACAAAAGCATGTTGGTGGATAATTTAAATAATAAAAGTAAATTTTACTATTACCCATCTATCACCTTATCCTCTGATTTTGGTCTTTGGTAAAGCTGTCTCTCTAAATAAAATCGATTTCTGAATCAATTCGAATAGACCCCGTTTGAATTGGTCCTACATATAAATATAATCACACTATATAAAATCGATTCTCGATTTATCGATACAATTAAACAAACAAAAAAAAGTTGTATCATAATCAGTACCTTCTCTATCTTCGATTTAGAACCATTAAAATATAGATTGACTGACTTTTCAATATACATTAAATCAAAAACATGAAAGTGAAGGTTTCATCTCTAAATTAGTCGATTCTTCAACTGTATTAAAATACACTAAGATGCAGAGGGCAACGTGCCCTCTTCAGTGCATATACGTGTTAGCGTAATTATTTAATTACGATAACACAACTTATTTACCTTTATTATGTTTCCCGGACCACTACGCTACGCTATAGAGAAAACCCCATCGAAATCCGTTAACTGGTTCTCAAGCTATATGCGTTTGGACAGAAATACAGACAATGTTTCCAAAATTCGGTGTTTTTAGATAACATCGTACCAACACTCTCACTAAAATTTTGAATTAATATTCAATGTACGAAATACTTATAATAGTTTCACTACAGTTTTATTTTAGGTTAAAAAAAAACAATATAGAGGTCGACGGATTTAAATTGTAACAGTTTAATGAGTAATTAAAATTCCCCAATATTTTGTATGAAGAGATTTCAAAAATAAGCATTTTTGTCTGATACTTCAGGATCCAACCGGCTCCTTTCATTGATTGCTATATTGCCCGCCACAGTTAAAAGACATTGACATATGAAGGACAGGTTTTTTTTTTGTATTTGTCGAAGATAGCTGAGTGTCGCAAACTCTGTATCTGTTAAATGTTCCAACGAGTGGCTTGATCTCAACAACCTGAATCGGTCCGATCTGATGAGCAGGATGATGGGCAGGGACAGCAGTGCTGCCAGATCTACTAATTTAACAGTACATCTACCTGATTTAAAAAAAAAAACAGATCTACTGCTTTGATTGTTATTATTTAAGAAATCTACCTGTTATTATCCAAAATCAGGGTCCTGATTCTGAACCGTCGGAAACTGAACGCACGCTTTAAAATCAGTGCGGAAAGTTGTTAAAATATTGTTGTTGTTTCTTTAAAAAACGATGAACTTGATAAAGCATGATATATAAGAAATAAAAAACATACCTCAGAATAATATGTTTTACACAGTTTTAAAATTTTCTACCCAAGTTAAAGTTTCCACAGATTTTTTCGAATGGTTCAGAATAAGCCTACGGATCGGATAATCTAGTGATTGTCGTCATTTTCATCTGCCCTTTATAACATGACAATATTGTTCATGAGGTTTTGTGAACTTTTGTGGTAAGTTATCTGAACCACCACACTTAGGGTCGCCCTGACAGGGCGAGACATCCTGAATTATGCGTGCCGTCCTCTTTTAACTATATTGTAAGTGTGACAGGGATGGCACGCATGTCTCGCCGTGAATGTGCAGAAAATATTACAAAAAAGCAAATCATAGCCTCAAAGTACAGTAGGTAAATATTTATGTCTAATATGTGTATTAATCATCTTGCAGCACTGAGGGACAGTGACACTTGACAGTGACAGGTGACACTACTGACAGTCGCGTACGTAATTACTACGGTGATTGTCAAATAACATTTAAAATATTTTAAAATAGTGATTTGATATTTTTGAAGCATTATTACAATTAATTGATAATATTTCAGGCTCCCTAAATATTATATGAACATGTTCATTGGTATTTGTTATTTAAAGTAAAATGTCGTCACCTACCTCCAAGTTAGCTTTAACACTATCATGTTCTGTAACAATCGGTATCGTAGCTTATGTCCACATAAAGCAACAATCAGACAGGTAGGTCTAGATAATTATTGCACCTACGCTAACTCTTCTATCAGTATCGCTATCTCTTTGAACTTCAAGTGAGCAGTAATAAAATATTTCCAGAATTAAAATGTGTTAGAGGCGTCTAAAATCTAGTCATCTATGATAGTTGAGTGTCTAGTAATAAAGTAGATGTTATAAAAAATAATACATTTATGTTCTAACATCGCAAAACTCCTGACATGAAACTTTTCAGCAGAGTTCAACATATATCTCTTTCTGTATTAAACTGCATCATTTTCACCAATTCAAGACACTATGAAGTTGTGTCACAATCTTTTGTAGAAGTGCTATTTCATCCTACTAATATTATAAATGAAATGTTTGTGAGGGTGGATGGATGTTTGTATCTCTTTCACACTATAACTACTGAACGGATTCAGATGAAATTTGGCACACAGATAGTTTATAACCTGGATTAGCACAAAGGATATTTTTTTATATTTGCCAGACCCAATTCTGAAGCCCATCTAGATGAAGTTGCACACAGTAGCTAGTAAATAATATATTTGTTTATGGTATTACCAATAGTAATATAAAACAAAATCAGACCTCTAGAGGACACCAAAAATATTTCAGGGCTGTTTGATAGTTAGTTAATTGAGTAGATAATCTGTAACTGAGTTTCCTCAACATGTTAACAGTTTTAAATTTACTCAATTTTATGCTTAGCACATATAGATCAAATGTGTTCAAAGTAACTTAAATGAATTAAAAGTTAATCAGATAATTTGTTGTTACAGAGAAAAAATGCATGAAGGAGTAGTAAAAGATGTAGAACGACAACAGAGGCGGAAAATAGAAAACCTATACATATTAGAAAAACAAAATGAATTAACAAAGAAACTAAAGAAAGAATTAAGGAACTAGTCAAACAAAAGCTGTATTCTGGCATAGTTAATGTTTATTTTTTACAGAACTAATGTATGTGAAACTAAGATAACTAGATATTAGGTAATTATAATGTTGAACTAAGTTATTGTTTTCTTTCCTTCAACCAAGCTTCTAGCATAACATCTTTGAGTTTTAAATCTACTCCTGTAGGATACTTCTTATCAGCAGTATCCACATAATCATCAAGATTTAACTTCTCTTTAGCTATAGCAGCCAAACATTCAAATGTCCGTGGCTCCCAACATGCTAAATCTGATAAAGATTTACGGTCTAACATAATATTAGCTCGGTCTAAGCCTTCTTTTAATGTAAATTGTGTAATGTTATGTTGTTCACATGCTGCAGTAATTCTTGTAGTCCAGAGATCAATCATGTCTTGTTTCTTTAGCTGCCTTGCTTTAGTTGCGTAAACTAACGCTCTGTGGACATTACGTACAGCGACAGAATAGCAGTTTCTTCGGCGGCCAATGTAATGCGCAGCTAGCCTAAAAATCCTTCTTTTCCTCCAAAATTCATCAGGACCACGGGAACGAACCCAATTAGCAACTGTCAGGAATACCATTGTACACTGAAACTATAGATATTGAGGTTATGCTGTGCATAGAATAAACTTCAACTACTAGTTAACATACGAGTGCAAGCTTGAGAATACTTACAATATACGAGCTTTAATGCGAAATACTATTAATATTGTTTATTTATTATTACTAAGTAGCGAAACTAGAGTTTCCTATTGAAAAACCAAACAAAAGTACTACCGCCTGTCAAGTGTCAACCAGGGTGTACAATCTTCAAACAAATGAGTAGGAAACTGGTCAATTATAAATCGACAAAATAAAGTAGCTCATATCACATCCCATTGTCGTATGTCAATCATTCTTTTGCAATTTGGTAGGGTTATATTAATATTTATTTACCTTCGTAAAACAATAGATGGCGCTTAAAGCTATTCTGCAACAGATATCTCAGAGTAAGGAAGACTTATTTGTAAAAGTGAACTTGAATTTATTAAAAATCAGGAGTCCCAGTCGCAGTCCCAGTTACTCATTAATAAAATGCATATCCGAATTACAAGACATTTATGGTGACATATTAAAAACAAATATAACATTAAATAATTTAAAACAATTTATAAAAGTATTAATATTTGTACACATTTGTTTCAACTTCCTGCATTGCCAAATCCATAAAGAAAATTTGATAGATTTAAGATTAATTTGTCATCCCTATTTTTTATTCACCATTATTGCAAAAATTTTATTAATATATTATGCGTTAAGAAGGACTGTGATGATGATAAGGACAGTAATTAATTAAAGGCAATAAAAATATGTATTAAGTGATTAAAGATAAATCTTTGAAAACCATTAATTTTATTTCATTATATTCTAAAAAACCAAGATAGATCAAACGGCACCCGATCGTACTACGTGACCGCCGCCGCGGGAAATCGTCGTAGAGAAGTATTGCGCGCCAAAACGGGGAAAAAGCGGCAGCCGCCGCGTCACTTCCCGCCCCCACGCACCCTTCAGGCTCCGCGGTTGTCAGCGCGGCCGTCATCGGTACCTCGTTCCGCGCGCCCACACAGTGCCCCGCGCCGTGGCAGTAGTGCATTCGTAAAACTATAGATGGCGTCTGTGTGCCCTGTTTCCTAAATTGAACGAGAGAGAGGTCTCTATTTCCTATATTATAAAGTACTCTGTGCTAATTACGTTCTCGCTTTCCTAATAGGCGAGCAGTTTAAGGGGGCGTGACATGGCGCCGGCACAGGATTTACACGAAAAGAAAATTAAGTGGGCAGGCGGAAAAGGCCGCGATAGTACATAATTCCAAGCTTCGGGCCGCTACTGAAGATAACTAGTTAACAACTCTCAGAAAACAGATGTTTCGTGAAGCACTCACTACCTTTGCGTAGGCCCTATGCCGTGATCAGAGGGACAAGGCCAAACACACCAGAGCCCGTCTAATCAGTGCTGTATCTACTAAAGTCTAGTCGCCACAAGGGCTGTAGAATGAGTAAACCTATTTCTTCTTACTTAGTATCTTGACACTCTCACTCAGCCTTTCACCCATTGATATCTAAATAATTATAATATTCTCCATCTTCGTACTATGTTGTCCTTTAGCGTGATCTAGTAGGGGATGTATGAATCAGGGTGTACAATCTTAGAACAAATGAGTAGGAAACTGGTCAATTATAAATCGACAAAATAAAGTAACTCATTTAAACATCTACTGTCTTATGGCAATCATTCTTTTGCAATTTGGTAGGGTTATATTAATATTATTTTTTACCTTCGTAAAACAATAGATGGCGCTTAATGCTATTTTGCAACAGATATCTCAGATATGTAAGGAAGACTTAATTGTAAAAGTGAACTTGAATTTAATAAATATCGGGAGTATGCTGTCGGAACTGGCTTCGCAGTTCCAGTTACTCATTAATAATATTTGGATTACAAGACATTTATGATGACATATCAAAAACAAATATAATATTAAATAATTTAAAACAATTTATAAAAGTAATAATATTTGTACATATTAGTTTCGACTTCCTGCATTGCCAAATCCATATAGAAAACTTGATAGATTTAAGATTACTTTGTCATCCCGATTTTTTATTCACCATTATGGCAAAAATTTAAATAAAATATTATGCGGGAAGACGGATAAGGACAGCAATAAAATATGTATTAAGTGATTTAAGATAAATCTTTGAAAACTATTAATTTTATTTCATTATATACTTCCAAAATATTCATAAGATGTATGAGCGATAAAAAAATAAATGGAAGAATATATTGGAATCGGTTGAATCATGTATTTTATATCTTTGTTGGTTGGATCCTAAGTAGATACCTAATAATACCTAAACAAATGTATATGCATGTCGGGGTCCTATCGTTTACAGCAATAGCAAAAGAGCGGACTGTATAATTAAAGAGTATAATAAAAAACAAAGATTGATCAAACGGCGCCTGATCGTATTTCGTGACCGCCGCGGAAAATCGTCGTAGAGAAGTATTGCGCGCCAAAATGGGGTAAAGAGAGGCAGCTGCCGCGTCACTTCCCGCCCCCGCGCACCCTTCAGGCTGCGCGGTTGTCAGCGCGGCCGTCTTCGGTTCCTCGTACCGCGCGCCCTCGCGCTGCCCCGCGCCGTGGCATTAGTAGTGCATTCGTAATACTATAGATGGCGTTTGTGTGCCCTGTTTCCTAAATTGAACGAGAGAGAGGTCTCTATTTCCTATATTATAAAGTACTCTGTGGTTTGAATTTCGGAATGAAAAGTTTTGACATTAGATCAAAATTACCATTAGTACATAAAAGTTTCTACCATTTTCTATTCAACTTATTTTATGAAATATTATTATTTCATTTTATTGAATTATAATTAAATATCTTCTATTTTGGTAAAGTTTTAAATTTAATTTACAAAGCCAATTTCATAAAAATATGCAATCAATATATGTAGAAAATTCTACCATTTAGCAACAGTAGGTTTATTGATTCATGGCAGTTTTTTGTCTGCACACTAGCTCTATCTATGACGAGAGTTTAGGCGGGAAAATGTAAAGTGCACGTTGTCGATTTTATATTGTTTTCCAAAACTTGTGTTTCTCCGAAGTATAATGTGTAATTATGGTGGATAATTAACCATTATGTGTTCATGAAGGTGTACGAGTGTGGGCAAATTGTATAAAATTGAAAATCATGACTTTTTGTGTTCACTCCTAAACTCCATCGAAGACTCAGTAAAATTTCCACCGTTTTACTGGGGCAATAACTGCAATAACTTTTTATACTTGATTAAAAAAAGAAGGAAGTAACTGAAGACGAGGCTTTGGCCTTACTTTTATTTAAGAACACTGAAGACGAGGCGGTATGGTCTAAGACCTTAGCCTGCCCGATTAGGGCGAAGGAAATAAAAAAAAAAAATATCTATGACGAATCTGAGAACTGTTAACAGTTCTTTTTTAAATGTGTCCTATACATCACTTTCCATACATTACTTTTGGATGGAGCCATTGTACCTAAGTTTCACCCCCACGCTCGCGGTGTCCCGCGCCGTGGCAGTAGTGCATTCGTAAAACTATAGATGGCGTCTGTGTGCCCTGTTTCCTAAATTGAACGAGAGAGAGGTCTCTATTTCCTATATTATAAAGTACTCTGTGGTGTCAACTGACGGACGGCCGGCCCGTACGTACGGACACAAATGTCAAATTGTCAATGGATGGAATGTCAAACTCACTCAAACGTCCTAACGAGACTAGTGTTGCCAATCGATATTGACTATACAAGAAATCGATAGTATAGTACGCATATACGGCTTAAATAGCATATAATTTACTAATCATGAGTATACTAGAAATAGAGTAGAAAAATACTATCGTAAGTATTCTGCCTAGCCTTTTCCCAATTACATTGGGGTCGGCTTCCAGTCAAACCGGATGCAGCTTAATACCAGTATTTTACATGGAGCGACTGCCTATCTGACGTCCACAACCCAGTAACTGGGTAACACGACATCTCGTGGTATGACTGGTTGTCAGACTTTCAGGCCTCTGACTGCCCCCGTAATGGTTGTCATAGATCTTAATTTGATAACCGGGACCGACGGCTTAACGTGCTCTAAGAAGCACGGAGGGGGGGTCTCGGTATGAAATTATGGTCACCCATCCACAACCCGACCGTGGCAAATAATTAATATAAAAAGTTAATTAACGTCCCCCCCCTTGGAGGTGGGCGCTAATGGCTGCGACACAGCTGAATTAAACTATTAGAGCTGACGAGACACAAAATGTTGTAAGTACACCTTTTATGTTCCAATAAAATATTTGGTTTGATTATTATATTAAACTATCCATATGGTACCTTATTGTCTATATATTTGTAACTTGATTTGTAATATCGGTAGCGGCCTGTATTTGTGAAACTATATATTTTGTCGATAGCATTAATATTATCGAGTTTTTTTTTAAATATAGTATCATAGCATATATTGCCCGAAGGGGTAGGCAGAGGTGTACATAGTTGTACACTCACATTTCACCGATGCCGTTATTAAGTTCCATATAATAGGTGTTGAGCCTATCTGTCAGGCACAATTCCACACTCCGGGCTGCTATCGTGAATTTCCTAACAGAAAAATCCAATAACACCATGAATGTATATGCCGATTTTGTTTGCTACTATCATTTGAGCTTGAGTATTTACGGTTGTTGATCTCAAACCGGTACTACATAGTCTAAAATCCCAAAAATGCGTAGCTAATGGAAGATAATTGTAAGAAAATAAAATAAATGATGGCCTCAAATATAAGAAAAAACCAAAACCATTGAAATAATAAATAATTTCGTAGATACACAATTTGAAGAAGAATATTCCTAAAAAAAACGTATATGTACTATATTTTACTATCCAATTGTTACTGGCTTCGGCCGTTCTATTTCATAATTAAATAAATAACGTGGCCATACATACCAGAGTTGTCTGGTGCCCAGGACGCTGGATGTTGGATTGATTGGATGTTGCTGAGGACACCAGGATGTTGGATTGCCAACTTGACATCGGCTTCGGCTTCATGAGGTATCATTTTCGGGCCAGGCCCCATGAGTAAAAAGCGCAACTAACTTTATCCATTCTAGTGAAGCCTCGGGCTAGCTAGTACTTTAATATATAACAAATTAATACTACAACTAAATTTAAGTAATTACCTATTACCTTTCTTTTTTAAATAGGACGTTTATGTAGACGTAGTAAGTAAGCAGTTAGGCTCGTGCCTGTGTTTCGAGACATCGCTAATGCTATTAACACCCTGCTTTGGAGTTTCGGGTGCTACTAGTCTATCATTGAGTCCGGCCTACTCGCACCTCCCTCGTATAATCGGGGCCTATCTGAGAGCGATTATCTTCCAGGGTCGAGATAGATGGGGTCGGTGGAGGGTTTGGTTCTGGGTCCGCTCATATGAAACATCGGCTATGACTGGTTGCTGCGCGTGGCGCTACTCCACGGCATCTGCATCACCTGCTATGCTGACGACACGCTGATCACATTCGGGGAAGACGCCCCGGCAAGCGACCATATTGGCCACAGTCACGGCCGCGCAGGTCGTTGGAAGCATCCGGTTGTTAAATCTCGTGGTGGCACCGCATAAATACGAGGCCAATAGCTTCCACAGGCGTATGAACAGGCCATCCCCAGGATCCAACATCGTGGTGGGAGGTGAAGAGTGGCTGGAAAGGCATACATGGCGCCCTCGGCTTCCGGATGACGACAATGCTCTTGGAATGTTTCGGGAAGTAGGTATCTGTGTCACATAGGCTGAAGTGCCGTCGCCAACTTTTGTGAGGAAGTTCTGCTCGAGTTATGCGACAGAGAGACAAATCCTACTCACCCCTGCCGCACAAGGCGTGCTAGGCGCCGCAGGACGCTAAACGATCTCCGGCCACCGTAAGCCGTGGATTACAGACGGCGGATATCATTAGTTTGCCACCCAACCAGAGACGCCATGCCCGAGACGGCCACGCGTGTGAGCCATACTCTAGTTTCTGTGCAGGCTAACTGTAGCAAACTTGCCCTAATCCCGGAGTGTCTGTTGACACCTCTGTACAGACCATAACTGGCTGCCGTCGCAGTAATTGCTGCAACGAAGCCGGGACTTCGGTAAACGTTAGACTAGAACCGTGCGATTTCTAGTAGAGTCCATGCATCCACTATGGATTTTCCATACTCAAAAAAAAAAGTAAATAAGCAAGCAAGTACGAGTACCTACTCTTGGCTTACTAATCATTCCATGGACTTCCTATATCTACAGTTATAATTTAAATACAGTTAACGCTTCGTAATTCTAAACAGACGTTACTTTACTAAGCATAATATCTTTCCTACTTTTATGATATAATTGGTAGGTACCTAAGAAGAAGGAAGGCCACACGATCATACCAATACTAATCATCATCGTCATCATCCCATTTCTTCGTTTCCTTAGGACTTTCGGAATCGTCATCCTCAATTTTAACCCTGTTGGTTATTGATTTTCTGAAAATAATACCTATAAATTAGTCTCATGCGGTGACGAGAGGAACAGCACAAAGCAATATTTTTTTTGCTAATGGGACTGTTAGTGTTGAAATATATATTTTCTTCTTGAAATTACGGAGTTTCTACGAGGTTACGAACATAAAGTTATAATATTAAATGGAAAAAGAATACGGTCGTGAGCAGGATTCGAACCTGCGCCTCACGGATAAATACTCCAGGTGCCTGTCCACTAAGCCATCTCGACCTCTACTCCCATCCGTGAATTCTCCTTCCACATTTTAACACGTCTTTTGGTAACGTCATTGCTACTATTCAGTCCATAAACAGGTGACCAAACCGACACGACTAACTTTACAGTTAATACAATGTCGTAAAGAGACCTTAACAATTAAAGATAAATCTTTGAAAAGTAATAACGTATGCTTAGTGAACTCTAAAGTTATAATATTAAATGGAAAAAGAGTATTTATCCGGGAGGCGCAAGTTCGAATCCTGCTCACGACCGTATTCTTTTTCCTTTTAATATTATAACATAAGAGTTCGCTAAGCATGCGTTAATGCTTTTCAAAGAGTTACGAACATAATTGATACAAATATAACAGAAAATCGATGAATTCATCTATTTTCTGTTATATTTGAGAGGATATATTATTTTGTAATAAATTTATCCTTCTTTAACATCCCATTTTTGAGAACAACTACCGTAAGTACATACTAAGTAGGTACCAACTGACAGTCCTATTGGCAAAAAATCGGCATTACAATTAACTACTGCTTAGTGTTAAAAATAAGAAGTATTTACAATATTTAGTAAAAAGTCAGTGTAATCAATTAAAATGTAGGTAAAAAGTCAATAAATACTATGCTTATTTTCCGGGGGAGGAAAGCTCGATAATTTAGGATAGTAACGATGGTAAGTTGGGTTGGGCACAAAGATAATAGAAGGAAAGAGATATGCTGTGTTTTTTAAAATGTACGAGAACCTAGCGATCCACTTTGCCCCTCCACATATTGAGCACAACGCTATAATTGGCTACTCACGCTAAATAAACCAAACCCAAAATGTTAGTAGCCAATCATGCCGATTGTATGCACTGCCAACGTAAAAATATTTAATTCAAATAGACCATGTAATTGTCGATAATTGTTATCGATATTTTATTTAACATTATAGTGTGTTGATATCACATTAGTTCCCGTTTTTAGTTTCAATCGTACTTAAAAAGTTCAAAATGATAGCATTTATAACTTAGTTTAATAAAAGGACTATGTAATTAATAGAAAGAATTACAAATCAAATATAAATAACACAATATATTACAAATATCCATCTTGTAAACCATTTTACAATTAAGTAGAGTCATTTTAAAAAGATACGTCAGTATATTATGTACAATAGGCGATATTATCGCTAGTAACGTTCTCTGAAAGACAACTTTTGGATGAACAGAACTAAAAATCATGAAAGACACAACGGAACATGGACTGCAGTAGGTATACTTTATGTATATAAATAATAATTAAATAAATATACCTTAATATAGGTTTTTCCATTTAATATAATAACTTTAGAGCTCGCTAAGCATGCGTTAATGCTTTTCAAAGATTTATTTTGAATTGTTAAGGTAATTGCGTTCTTTACGACATTGTATTAACTGCAAAGTTAGTCGTGTCGGTTCGGTCACCTGTATAGGGACTGAATTGATAGCAATGATGTCGCCAAAAAACGAGTTAAATAAAGTTACAACATTAAATGGAAAAATAACTTTAGAGTTCGCTAAGCATGTGTTAATGCTTTTCAAAGATTTATCTTGAACAGTATGAAAATGTAAAAACATAATTAAATGTAATAATATACTGGTACTAGCTGTGCCACGCAGTTTCACCTGCGTGTAATTATAATTAATTAATTACCTACTTACATTATTACACTACTCTTATATATACTTATGCGTCACACGGCTCGATCGCGCAGGTGTTGAAATATTTTAATTTTACATTATTTCAAAACAAATTTCTTGATGACGAAGTAACTTTCATTCGTAAAGATTAATATGCAATGCCTAATAATAAAGTTCATAAATCACGTCTTGGCACAAAATATCATATTGTCGCTTATGCATAAGAGATAGGCATATGGCGTCTCGGTTTTTTTTTTTTTAGATTTCCTGAAGACCGATACTTTTGTAGAACATTATATTTACGTATCACTTAACCACTGCGCCAACGTACGCGGAGAAAGCAGTTCGGCAGCGTTCTTTATTCCGACTTACTTAACAGATATTTTAGGCTAGCTGAGAGGTGTAGCCATATATTAGATAATCTATACTATTTCTCAAAAACCTGGCAATCATAATCATATACACAAGTCTTTTTTCAAATCCAACTGGTAGTTCCAGAGATTAGCGCGTATCAACAAACATACAAACAAACAAAAATCTCTTCCACTTTTTAATATTAGTATAGATAAATAGAACTTATTCATAAAAAATATATATAAAATGCCTACATTAGTCATACATATCATCGATATTCTACTATTACTATCGTAGATTATCGATAATATGTATTACCGTCTGCAGTCTGCACGATCACATCACCAACGATTCACTATTCAAATTTTCAAAATAGCATCGGTACCACGCGACGCGTGCGTTAATTGAGAGTATTAGTCGCTGTTGTTTATATTGCGTATTTTATTGTTTGATTGCTAGTTTAATTAGTAGATAAAAAAATAAGAATGTCGTCCTTTGCCATCAAGGCAACTGTAACTTAGTAAAAATAACAAGATTTTTTAATTTATTGTTAATATAGTTAAAAACAACAAAATTCGTGTAAATATATGTCAAACGTGATACCTTTCTTGATTAAGGTATTAAAATCACTTAGATTTTTGCAGTATATCACCGTACAACACGGCATTTTCACAACATTTCACGTACGTGATCAAATGTGAACTGATCTATTGAAACGGCCATTTTTTCCGACGTGCTCAAATTGCTTTCATCGCGATCGCGCGGACACGCCCACTTAACATTTCTCGTCTATTCTTATTACTATGGTTGGGCACGATTAATACAACGAACAAGCAAGATATTATAAAATTTGCTACGGTATTCAATTATTTACTTTGAGGGACGATCCATTTGAACATCAGGAAGACAAGTTTCATTTTCAAAGTAGTCCGTATCATCAGGGTTTAGTTGAAGTGAAGCGCTGGAGGTACCAAAATGATCATTGACTGACATTATATGCCGGACGTTCATATTAGTTCTCATTCTTTTATCCTTTAACACTTCGTTTCGGGTAATTAGTCTTAGAATTATAATCTGTAGGATAGATAATTTAGCTTTAGCATATAACATTTTACAAACACTCATTCAGCATTACATAAATCGCCTCATCTGCTGCTGCTAAACGTGAAGTCCTGGGATTGCTTCCCGGGTCAAGCAGTGTTATTGAATTTTTCTATGAAATTCTCAGTGACAGCCCAAAATTTGGAATGGTGTCCGGTAGAAGGCAGTAGGCTCACCATCTACACACACTACGTGGGAGTTAAATTTGGGTGTACAACTGTGTAGCTACAGCTTTGCCTAACCCATGGGGGAATACAGATATAATTAAGACAAGTTCACCAGCCTTCCGGTAAATAAATACGAATAACAATTTTAAGCAAGTAGGTATATACCTCAACTAAAACTACAGATAAAAACATAATAAGGTGGGCTATCATCGATGATATTATTATGCGATTCATCAAATTCCCACATCCGTTGGTATTAATTGAGTGAGTTCCCAACTCCATAAGATAGTTAGATATGCATGATCCGCTTTTACAGCAACTAGAAAACAAAAATAAAAGAAGAAAATTATTTTGCAAGAGATATGAGTGGAGACCATAATTTCCAAAGGGATTTTGGTTACCTCAATGGAACGCTGTCTGTAACTGTTTTCGTTTCCTTTCTCTTGTACGAATCCCGTTTATTAACCGTTGGATCCCACTCGTAATCACGAATTTTATCGTACCAGTCGTGATCAAACCAATCTCTATACGAATTAACCTGAAAATAACCAACAGACAACCATATTTCCTGGAGCCAGCAGGTTTTCTACTAACTCAAATATGTATATGATCTTTGAGGAGCTATACCTACCTACATCCGTAGAATTTGTCGTCGAGGATGAAATCAAACTAGTTTATATGAAACAATTTCTACCAGTCAGCACTCCTTTATTTTCTTATCTTATCGTGTTATTGCTACCCGTTACCAGATGATGTATGTGTCTGGGGTGCTACTCCGAAATCCGATCATCGAAGCTTCGACTGAAGGATCGGACGTTTTGCTACCATGAAGTGTTTCGGATCTGATGATCGATCGAAGTTCGCGATTTGATATTTTGGCATTCGTTGACGTTATTCCGAAATGGTTTCTGACATATCGGTTTCGATGTTTGATAATACTTAATTCAATCATATTTCAGAATAGGTTCATTCAATTGCTTGTTTTTGATTTCAAAGCGACGGCCGAACGTAACTACTAGTCGGATCCGAAGAAACTTGGTGGTAGGGTTTTGTTCGGTTTTCGGCGTTATTACGTTTCGGTCCGAACTACCGATGATCGGATTTCGGAGTAGCACCCCTGGTGTCTACTGCACTATCGATCAACGATCGTGTCTGCTACGCGAACAGAAAATCTGATTTAATCTACCCTTATCAACTAGGCTCTCCATCACGACCCTGTGGCCTAGTAGGTAATAATTATAATTTGAGATAAAAATGAGTTATTCAATTCTATTTATATGAGAATAATATTATGTTCATCTGCTATAACCTACCCCACAACATTTCAAAGACCATTGCAAATTGTCAATAATGTGTTTGTACTTGGGAACGCTTCGATAATATTTAATAGTCTTGTTCATTTTTTCGTCTGTTGCATGTTTACCGGTATAAATCTTATGAACGCAAAAACCTGCTCCCAACAAATTTACTATTATTATCCACAGTATACATAGCCACAGTGGGCAGCAGACTACCCTCGACTTATGGCTGTAAATAAAATTAATTAAATATTAAAATCAATACATCAGTAACTATACCTACTTAACATCTTGTATAGCATAGCATCACGCCTATATTCCCGGGTAGGCAGAAGTGTGCACAATTGTACACCTACATTTCACCATGGTTTTATAAGTCCCATGTAATAATAATAGGTGGTGAGCCTATTGCCATCTATAGGACATAATTCCAAACTCCGAGCTGCTACTGTGAACTAACAACAGCTATCTGTTGGCTCGTTAATTACCAGACACAATAGAAATTTATTAATATGAATTACAATCATGGGTGTCTTACCGTACCGCTCAGCCGAGCGCAAGTGTACCGCTCAGCCACGTACAGAATTATACGTCTGCTAATTAGCAAGCCAACGGCCTACTACTATTATACTGAAATGAACATACTCAATCTTTCTGCCATAAGCTATAGAACATAGTATGTGCACATTAGTTGGAAGCATGATAATTCCAGAAAGCAACACGATAGCGTTTACCACATCTGTACCCGTTAATATTAAAATATCGCCGACACCTGTATACAATCGTAAAATATGTTAAGTATACAATAATTACATACACCAAATTACCTACACTTTGGTGTATGTAAATGTGGGTTCAATACAGCTATCTTTAAATAAGTACTTGAGTAAAACGTAAGGCAAAGAGAATTATTAAAATACGTAAGGTATAAGTAGGAACACAGGACAGGACACACTTCATCTAAGATGCTTCCTGAAAATGACGATTAATAGGTACCCCTAAATTTTGAACGGAAACGAAAGAACCAAGTAGCTACGGACACAAAAATAATTTTCGATACTTACAAAAAAATAGCAGTAAAGACCATGTTATAGCAAACATGGATGTAAGCCACAAAAAGCACGACCCCCACACCACAAAAGGATGATTGGGATTTGTGTTATACATCATAGCCATAGCGATAGGATATTGTACTTTAGCTAACAAACAACAAATTAGAAGACGTATACGTATCAAATAAACTTTTATTAAACATCAACCAATAGTAAAATATTTTATCGTAAAGATCCTTTATAAACATAAACTTGACACCTCAGAACCACAGATTAGTAATATATGTATAGTCAGAACAATGTACTCAGAGTACTTTTTTATAATAAAGTACCTGTTCTTCTCAATGGTTTTTCTTTTTTTATTCATTGTAATGAAACATCAATGAAAACTCTGGGACCTAAAGCTTGGCACCTCTTCAGTTATTTTAATCTTGAGCGTGATACTGTTGTTATCAAAGAGTATTTATTATACGTTATTATAAATGTCATAGATATATTCAGAAGTAGTTGTGCGCGCGACTTGGACGTTATCTAATTAATTATCTAATATTTTGAGACTTGGACATGGGCAAATAGCACTTTGCATATTGGTCATGAATGTATGACACCGCTCGATAGCAGCAGTAATAGCTTTATAAATATTTATATGCATAATAGTTTCTATAGAAATAAGACTTTAAAAAAATGTTTTATCCCTAAAATCTTTTAAATCTGTTGAGCCTTTTCGGGGCCTATTCGAGATAAATTTTCAGACAAACAGACAGGAATTCTAAAAACAGTAGTTTAATATTAGGCGTTGTATAAACAGCCTCGTTGGTCCAGTGGTCCCAAGCCGCTTGGGACCTTGTAAATAGGTGGTCACATAGTATAAGAGAAAAAATATATTAAATAAATTGTATAAATAATTAAACAAAATTATTGTTATAAATTGTATCACTTTCCGTTATCACTGTTTTTAAAACATTACATGATGTGGTTATACATGATATAATTCTAGACTAATCTGTATTATATAACAAAACATACAGTAATTAAAGATAAATCATTGAAAAGCATTAACGCATGCTTAGCGAACAGAATTATATTAAATGGAAAAAGAATACGGTCGCGAACCTGCACCTCTCGGAGACTAACCTCACTGACACTCCTGGAGTATTTATAAATAAGTTCGAATCCTGTTCGCAACCGTATTCTTTTTCCATTTAATATAATAATTATAAAAGATAGAGTAATTTATATAAACAACAAACGGAATGTAAACTTAAACAATAAATCGATGTTAATAAAATCGTTAAAAGCCCTCGATTACCTAGACGCTTTTTATAGGTAACACATTATTTTTTTTATTAAACTTTATCGTTTTTAATCAATGAATACGTATTATAGTGCTGTAAGTACCTACTCTTGTGCTCTTAAATCTATGTAAAATGTAAATCTATGTACAATTATTGTATACATAGTGCATTAAGCTAAAATTTACAATAAATTGGCAAGACATATTTTCATAAGATTGTATTAACTTTAAATAATATATATTAACAACCAAATACTCAAGTGTTCGCTTATCCAGAAGATAAACAACATGAATATGTATATTCCATTTTATTTTCCTTATAATGCGAATACATAATACTTAGCCAGTATCCCAATTTCTCAGAACCAGTTAATTTTAATTACTACACCATTTCTATAGGCCAAAATTCCCAGAGTCAATGACAGCTACACCCTTTTTTTCGTTGTACAGATGAAATATCGTCATGGATACAAGTATTTTGAGTCATTTACAATTTGTCAACAGCAATTATTTTATAATTGTTAACACAAGTGTTACACAATTTTAAGTAGCTTTTTGAGTATTTAGTCAAAAGGCACATCAATAAATGTGATTTAGTATTCAGTAATACAATTTCATTATTTATTCAGAATCTTTTTCTGGTTCAGTGACATCACCCATTTTCTTAATTTTATCCGCGACATTAATTTCACAACCCGTGCTTACCAAAACTTCTTCTACTGTAACTCCACCTGCTAGTTCAGTCAAGGTTAAACCTCTTTCTTTGTCTACTTCGAACACACACTGAAAAGTAACATAATATTACTTTGTAGGTTCATAACAAAACCATATTAATAAAAGAAAATAGGTACATAATTAATAAAACATTTCATATACCTTTAAGAAAACATATAATGATATAAATTTATATTTAAAAATTAAAAAGTCAAGTTGTTGTTTTACCTTTTCTGTTATTATCATGTCAACACAGTTTTTCCCTGTCAGTGGCAATGTACATTCTGGTAGTATTTTATGAGCTCCATTTTTAGCCGTATGCTCCATAGTCACAACAACCTTCGTTCTCGGGGCGGATACTAAATCCATTGCGCCGCCCATGCCTTTAACCATTTTACCCTGAAATTCATATATTAGTATTGCAGACTAATTACTTATTAAGTGAATCAAAGAGCTTTTAGTCTACTGTAGACTTACGGGGATCATCCAGTTAGCTAGATCTCCATAACGAGAAACTTGCATAGCACCTAAAATAGTCAAGTCAATGTGACCACCTCGAATCATAGCAAAACTGTCATCTGATGAAAAGAATGATGAACCTGCCAAAGAATCAATACAAATGTTTTATTAAAATTGTCTTTAAGAATAAATTATCAATTTTGCAGATATGTACAGATGTAGAGTTACCGACCTGGCAACACAGTTACAGTTTCTTTTCCTGCATTAATAAGATCAGCATCCACTTCTGCTTCTGTTGGGAATGGCCCAAGACCCAGAATTCCATTTTCTGATTGCAAGAGCACCTTAACATTCTGTGGTATGTAATTACTAGCCAACATGGGCATACCTGAAAAAATTTTATTTATAATAATTATTATTATAAATGATTTCAGATATATCTAACCCTTATTATAGTCATATATATAGATAGCTCAGTTGGGAGAGTGATTTCATGGTCTGACATGAGTCACAAGTTTGATCCCGTTCATGGCTATTATATTTCAGTGTCCTTAGAAAAATACATTATTAAGACTTACCTATTCCAAGATTGGCATGCATTCCATCTTTAAATTCCAAAGCAGCTCTTCTAATGATCCTCTCCCTCATTGAATCTGACTTCTTTCCTTGTTGTTCTGGCTTGCTAACAGTTCTTCTTTCAATTCTCTTTTCATACTTTTCACCTTTTATAACTCTGTGTACATATATTGATGGAACATGTACAAAGTCAGGGTCAATTTCATCTACAATTTCTTCAACCTCTGCAATAGTGATTTTAGCAGCTTTGCACATAGCTGGGTTAAAGTTACGAGCACTCTTCCTGAATATTAGATTACCATGCCTATCTGCTTTCCAAGCTTTGACAAGCGCATAGTCACCAGTAATTGCTTCTTCCATAATGTAATCCTTACCATTAAACTGTTGCACATATCTGGCTGAACTTGGAATGTCAATCTAAAAAACATTTTTTTGTGTCTTTAAGCAAATCAAAGTTTCAACTAATTGTATCAATAGAATTAAACATCACACCTTTCCTTCTTTAGTATACTTAATAGGTGATCCGCCTTCATGTATGAGAGTACCATAACCTGTTGGTGTGAAAAATGCTGGGATACCTGCACCTCCAGCACGGATCCGTTCTGCTAATGTGCCTTGTGGAGTTAGTTCAACCTAGGAACAAAATAGATTTTTTTTCATGATTGATATCTTAACTGAGCCATACCATATTGGAAGTGGTGGATAGTGGTAACTATTGAATTCTTATAATTTCATTACAAGTTCATTACTGATAAGTATTATTATTATTCAACCATTATTATGATTGGGTATCAAATATCCAATTATATGCTGAGACTATCTCAAAAATTAACTGCATAATGGATTTGGATAAAAATTTCCAAAGAATATTTTATGTACTTGTGCATAGCCCAAAAATTAAAAACATGGAGTCTCTAGCATTAGCTGAAAGTCCAGAAAGGCACAAACCTCTAGCTCTCCTGTCAGGAACTGTCTTTCAAACTCTGCATTTTCTCCAACATATGATGCAATCATTCTTTTCACTTGTTTACTCTTCAGTAAAACTCCAAGCCCAAAGTCCTCAACCCCTAAAAATATGTGTAAGCTAGGTAGGTCATTTAGAATTTAACTACTCATCACAGATAAACATGATACCTTGTAATGAATATTGTTTTTCAATATATGCAAATTGGAATGGAATTCCTAATAAATGTATGTAAATTAATTCTACCTGCGTTGTTCGAGACCACAGTTAGTCCAGAAACACGTTTATTATTTACAGCTACAATGAGATTTTCTGGTATTCCACATAATCCGAAACCGCCAACCAAGAGTTTAGAACCATCCTGTATGTCGCCGACAGCTTCATTGGCATTCTCGTAAATTTTGTTTTTACGGACTGCTGTGCTATAATTATCGCACGAAATTAACTACAAAAGAAATATAGATATTATCATTCAAAAATTCAAAGGTATTAAAATAATCTGTTGAACTATTTCGAAACTTTACCTTTAAAATTGTGTTTACTTTTTTATTCGAATATGCGTGCGTTTTTATCACAAAAATCCTTCCCAGCATAGTGGCCGCCATGGTAAGCACTAAAATAATCACTTGATACTTAAAAAATAATCGTTATTTTAACATACACAATTTAATTATCGCAGTATATAAATCTAGGTAAAAACAGCTGTTAAGTAACATTCGGTTACAAATTATGAAATTCGCCTCAATTCACTTGCACAAAACACTGTAACTAAATAATGTTTCAATAAGCAACTTTAATAAATTAATTATTCCGAATTTAGCTACAATTCAGGATAAACATTAAAAAAATATCTAAATAGTAAATGTAAACATGTCGTTTTTAAATTAAAATGTGCCGACTTGCCGAGCGCGACACACTGTGTTACCAACCACGATAAAGAAGATAAAGAGACTAGGAGACTACGATTCTGATGAGTCTGATGACGGTGACGATTCAGTTGTTTGTCTCACAATCTCCGATCTCGAGGTCAACGAGGCTAATACATAGATATTTATTACAGACTGTTTCATAATCATTGATATTGCTATTTTTATAATAAGAATTGCTTTATAAGTTTTGCCTTCCCTTTCGTCGTGAGCGTAAGTTTAGTAATCATTTATTCACTGTTTCATACTCCGTATCTAATCATTGCCATTTACCATAGTGGTGTATGGTAACCCATACAGCCATACACTCTGGGGAGTAATCCTGATATTCAGGTTTATCAAGAACTTGTCAAGCAAAACTATTTGGATAATAGTATCTACGCAGAAATTTGGTTACGAGGAATGCGAGGTTCTTTCTGTATTATGTAATCAAGTACCTAGTATGTATTATTGGAAACAATAGTAACAAGATATGATATTATAACTATTTATTGATGATGATGATCATTAAAAAAGGTGGGGCGGAATCCTTTAAAAATAATTCTACATTAGGTTGGGGAAAAAGTCTTTTCGTATTTTGTATGTATAAAATTGAAGAAAAATCTCTATGGTTGTACTGTTGCTATCTGGCTGGTTTTAATATCAATAAATATAAGACGAAAAATAAAATCTATATAGTAAAAAACACTTTCCCGCCATTTTTCAGGGAATATGCATGTGATTCAAGGTCAAATATTTATATCGTAGTACCTAGTCTTCAATGCTGTAGAATCACACCTATTCAATAACATTTTTAATTAATAGTGTTTTAACTGTGAAACATTATAGTTGAAAAGTGAGAATCTTGCGAGGGAAATATAACATGTTAAAACGTACGCTGTTGGTTGGAGTAAAACGTGACGTCACTTTCCGCGCTGAATATATTACGTGTATGTTGTTACTGAGTGTTTATCATGTTTTGTGGTTCTTCGTTATTCTATAAAGAAAATCCCAACAATAAAATTTCTAATTCGTTAAATAAACACTTCATACTATACAAGATATCTTTATAATGTGTACTCTGACGTCAAAGAAAGCGCGCTAAGAGGATGGCGTTTCAAACTCCTGAAAATGATTGCAGGTTTGATTGATAATGTTAATACTCATTAACCATATTCTTACCTACAAGTGTTATATTTTTTCGCGGTAATGTACCAACGTATAAAATCGAATAAAACATAAATTAATTTCATCGTAAAAGAGCGTGGGGTGCTGGTTGTAAATATTTTATTGACAATTATTAATAAAAGTAAAGTCTTAAAAAAAATATCACATGATATTTTCTATATCAATCTTTTTTTTTTAACTTAAGGAAACTTATTTTCTGCTTTTTAGTTCGGCTAGTTACAAAAGCCTGTGTTTGTAGTTTTTTTAAACTATTATTTCTATTTGGTTTTTAGTCCAGTCGTCGTTAATTCTGAAGATCCTGATCAGAATAATCGGACATATTTATTAAATTATTCTATTGTCATCAGTCCTTGATAAGTGGGCGAAGTTCCAATTTAATCTGATGGCGTTTTAAAGTTGGTGAAAATCACATTCAAAGATTCCGTTACATAGATTCATACCAAGCTAATAAAAGCGTGTTAAAATGGGAAAACGAGACCAAGCCACGAAAAAAAATTTAGATTAAGTAAAAAAAATTGTGAGTACCAAAAAGTTAGTTCAAGCGTTTTCATTCCGGGAATTTTGATGGCAAAGATGCAGCTCGCTCTGGTCGCCCTCATACGGATAACGTCGATACCATTTTTGAAAAAGTGGAGCTAGATCGGTATATTAATAGTTACGACATAGCCCAGAAACTGAAAATTAACTACAAAACAGTTTTGACCCATTTGAAAAAGTCTGGCTATACAAAAAGCTTGATATTTGGGTGCCACACGAGCTCACTGAACGAAACCAAATGAATCGTATACTCATTTGCGATTCTCTATTGAAACGTAATGAAACCGAACCATTTTTGAAAATATTGATCACTGGTGATGAAAATTGGTTAACTTATATCGTCTTCGACCACTTATAAAAAACTTTTTTTATTAGTGATCTAAAAAGAACGTGCGAAAAAGATCATGGTCAAAGGGTAGGTACTCAAGGTTACACACACAGACTGTAGCGAAACCCGGATAAGACCCAAGTGTCTTAACTTAGATACAAAATTAACAGTTCTTGTTAGACCTCATATAGAATACCTGGATGAGTTTTGGGGAACTGCTGCCAAATCCAATATCCAAGAAATCAAAGTCTTGCAAAATAAAGCAATAAAAACACTCTACAACTACAACTACCTAACACCAACACTTAAAATCCTCACTATTGAACAATTATAAATACTTAAAACTTGCACACTAAAACATAAAATTATAACACAAGGTACACATTCACAATTAAGTTTAAAAAAAACCTATACGTATAACGCAAGAAAACTGAAAAACTAGAAGTTTATGAGCTTTTACCGCCGGGCAAAACCATCATTCGGATCTCTTTTGCCAACAACTAATGAGACTCTTGCAAGAAATTGAGAAAAAAGTCTTTCATCATGATAACGCCAGACCCATACATATCTTTGGCCACTCAGCAAATATTGAGAGAGCTTGGTTGGGAAGTGTTAATGGATCCACCATAATTATAGTCCAGACCTTGCACCCTCAGATTCACCTGTTTCAATCTCTTCGGAATTTTTTGGGTGGTATTAGGTATACTACATACCTACAATAATATCAAGAGAGGACTGTCAAAACTATATGTCGTATTTAAAAAAAAAACTAAAATCATAAGATGTAAGCTGTAGAACAGCAACGAGATTATGTCACTACCTACAAGATGGCAACAAGTTATCGAACAAAAGGGCACTTAAATATTACAAGCTGGTGCCCGCGACTTCGTCTGCGTGACAAAAGGTACCCTATGTCGTACTCCAAAGTCTAATCTATCTCCTTGTCAAATGTTACTAGGACCCATTCAGCCGTTTAGTCGTGAAAAGGTAAAAAACAAACAAACAGAGTTACTTTTGCATTTTATAATATTAGTATGGATATATACATATAATTTAAATACATTTTTTTTCTTAAATCTGTATATAAAATACGAAGAAACTTTTCCCCGACCTTATATTTATTATTCGAAATTTTTTTTGGCTTTTTTTTGTTACTCTTGATGCTAATGAATGAGATTAAAAACTTATTTACAAAAGAATACACTGAGTCAATATTTGAGATGGTTCTGTGTACCTAATTGTAAACAAGTCCCTTACAGTTCCCAATATAAGGAAGGTATTTTTGGTTATCTTTATAGGTCCGTGACTATAACGTTTTTTTTTAAATTTATTTGCTAGTAACATGGTTTTAAAGGTTTTACATAATTAGACATAGTGCTGCACGTTTCACCGTAACATCGGCATGCAAAAATAGCGTAGATGTACATAGGTGCTTAATTCAAATTACAAAATTTATTTCACAATTACTTTACATTACATTATTATGATTTTAATCGTTTTATCTGCATTCAGATTTCAGACACTCGGATAACAAAACGTTACTTAATTAAATAATTAATTGAAATGCACAAATGTAGGTGAATATAAGTACCTACTTAAGTAGATATTGCATCCAACAATGAAAATAAATTTTAGCTTCCATATTTGCATGTAATGCGCAGATAACCCCAAAATTGCGAGAAATATTCTGTGATCTCATGTAAATTGTTGGATATTATTAATACAACCCGAAACTTTGCATGTTACCATGTACCTAACGATAATTAAATTCCAGGAAAATCTAATTTTATATGTTTACATAGGTACATGCCTAAGATAATAAACACATGAGTTGAATTTTTGAAATGTAGGTAGGTACCTATACCTACCTAGTCACCATCGCCACGAGTGCCTGGCTTCAACGATAGCAGTGTTGATTAACGTAGGTAATAATTCTTTAGTCGGTCTGTTTTGTACTTGAGATAATTGACTTTTATGCTTGTTTAGCATCGGGTTGTGAATTCAATGTTTATAAATTTAATTTGGATAATTTTGATTGCATTTTTTTTCAGGCAGAGGTTTACACAATTGTACACCCACATTTTACCAATGCTGTTAATAAGTCCCATGTAATAGGTGAAGAGACTATTGCCATATACCTAGGGCTGTCATCTCTAAAATATGGGTTAGCACATTTTACAAATGGCAACCCTGTGAGATGGCAAAGAGAAGTGTGAAAACCCGGATTTTGGAGCTCTAAACCTGGACATATCAACACTATTTTGTAAAGTTACCTACTCAGAAATATAAATAATAGTTTTAATTGTTATAAATTACAATTTTATACAAAATTTAGCAATAAAGTTTTATCAAACAATTAGTAGTCTTGTATTTAAGACGTAATTTTGGCCACTTTTTTCGATAGATGTGTTGCAGCCTCAAACCCGGACTACAAATAAAACCCCGCCCGGACTCTTGCCGGACGCCCTCTAAACTAGGACAAATCCGGGGAAACCCGGACGGATGGCAACCCTATATCTCTACCGAGCACAATTCCGAACTCCGGGCTGCTACTGAGAATTTCCTAACAGAAATACTCAATAACAGTTTGCCCGACCCGGGAATCGAACCCGAGACCTTATGCTCAGCAGTCGCGCTCGGGACCACTAGACCAATGAGGCAGTTGCAGATTTGATTAGTTTAAAACATAATTTAAGGAATCTTTTTTTGTTCTGTTCACGTCACCACAATTAAATTATTATTCATTTTAATTTGAATTTCAATAGAAAACCGTAGATTGCATCCATCAAAACACCATATAAAAATACAGAAAAATATTTATTTTTTATAAATAATGTGTACCTTAATAAATAATACTTAATAATAGGTAGCCATTGAATCGTTATGTAGTTCTAATATTACACTACTTACTTAGTCCTTACTATTGACTGTACTTAACTAATGTAAACAATCAAAATAACAAACATTAAACTTTTGTAAATACAAATATTATAATATCTTACAAGTCACATTTACAACAACAGGAATACTTAAGCATTTAATTATATAATATAAAAGTAGTTTTTTATAAACTTATCAATCGATACATATTGTTAAATACAAATTATGGATTAACATAACTAAGATTTGAAGTATATACCATGTTGAAGGTGCTGATTTTCGTAATAGTTATTACATAACTTTCGTAGTTAGTACCTACCTACTTTATTTTAAAGTAAAATATACCACCTATATTGCGATAAAGGAGAACCTGCCTACGTTTTTAATTTTGTAAAAATTATTACACCTCATAAAAAATAATTATTTCATTCACATGTAGTGTGTGTGTATTTACTACTACTACTTCACTACATGTAACCGCTAGGAAGTAAACCATGGATCATGGCTAACGTTGCGTCAATAATCTTTGCTTTCTAACCTAATGAATGACTCTGTCATTATGATCTTAGCTATCCGTAATTAATAAAACCTTGGTACTTATTTACAAAATAAGTTTATTTTTTATGACCAGCACCTTACAGTTCTATCGAAATCACAAATAGTAGTTAAAAAAGAAATCGCTAATAAGTTCATAACCTTGAATATCTAAGCATAGGATTAAGACATTTTCCGGCACATAATTATTTATATAAATCTAATCTAGGTACCTACATAGTTAAAAACATTTAAATGCACTATCATCACATACCTACATAAATACTTATCTACATAGTTATACCTTTAAACTTTGTTTTTTTATTAATTTTGTACCACAATTGCCTCGCTTCCATCTCTACTTCATTAATTATTATTCTACAATCCACACTAAGATTACATTATAACTGAAATTTAAATAAGAATTTTTTTCATTACCTACATCAATGTATTGATAAGAAAATTGCTGAAGGTTAAATTGATCGTTAAATAATGCGATTGGAGATTGATAAACAAACTAATACTTACAATTAGTAGTTAAAGGTAAACCTAAGTGCACCAGATGCTCAAATCATAATCTTTTTACACTTAAAAAAATAAATGAATAATTGAATGAATGACTGAATATAAACGACGTGTTTGTTTTGTTTCATTTCGTTAAACTAACTATTTCAATTATAGACAGTTACCCGCCGTCTCTTTGTTTTTCATATTATAACAAATTTTCACACACATAAATCGAAACGAAAGTGAAGTTTAAAATCAATTTTATGTAGTCGCATAAAGGTAGGTCGCTAACACGGTCATTAACTGTTATTTCATGAGTTTTAAATATAGCTTTGTTAACTACAAAAGCAGCATTTATCACCATAACAGTTTAAGTAAGTTTCTAACTGAGTCTACCAGATCTGGCATCAGTAATAACACCCCACAATTCTATTATAAACTCGTCCGTAAAACCAAACTCTTGTAAGTCACTATTGTCGATGGCGTCCGCTAGTTGCATAGAGTTAGTTTTCCCCTCAGCAAGATCCCACATCTGCGACGCTAGTTCTGAGTCATTGATGCCCATGAACGATTCCAAAAGGCTATTGATTTTTTCAATGCCTACTTTAGATTTTTCGTCGTGCTGGAAAATAGATAAAATTGAAATTAATTCCAAGAATTACAAAGATGAATTGTTAATCAATAAGTTTAAAGGACTTGTTAATTTAATCTTACTACGGACTTGTTAGTTTATTAGAAATCAAAATACCAGTAGAAGAGTAAACTGATCAAGTGATAAAGTGAAACAACTAATGTTGTAGACTACTACGTCATAACGTCATTGATGTGTACCTACTTACCTATCTTTCAATTAAATTCTAATTCTATTGTTAACTATATAGTTTCAACACATTTGATTCCATGCAACTTGCTATCACGATATCAAAATGAAAAAACTCAGCTCTTCTTAATAACCTACATACATAGCACCATGTTTGTATTACCCGAAAGGGTTAACGAAGGTGTGCATAATTGCTACATACATAGCACCATGTTTGTATTACCCGAAAGGGTTAACGAAGGTGTGCATAATTGTACACCCACATTTCGACAATGTCTTTAATATGTGCCAGTAGGTGGTGAGCCTATTGCCATGCACACTGATCACAATTCTAAAGTCTTGGCTGCTACTGAGAATTTCCTATCAGAAAGCCCAATAACACTGCTGGACCAGGGAATCAAACCCAAGACCTCACACTCAGCATAAGTGCTTGATGCGACTAGACCAATGGGACAGTTGATTTCCCGTCTTGAAGATATCAAGGCAAGAGAGTTTTTCTACTGTTCCATACTTAGGCTCGGTTGCACCAACACAAATTTAATTATAACCGTCGTGATAATTTATTATTTTGACAGCTTTTCTATGTAAATTCTGTTAAAATGACACAGTAACATGTTGGTTACGTTAAAGTTAAATTGGCGCCAATGAGCCTTAAACTGGCTGTGCCAGCAACCGACATATTTCTTTTAAAAGGATAAACGATGAACCATAATTATTATCGCTGCAGTGAATGTTCCATCTCAATGTGTAAATTTTTTGATCCGTCAACTGTATATAAATAAATATCTATTAAATATAAAAAGGTACATTGCTCTGCTTAGCGTCTATAAATGATAGCGTGATGAAATCTGTGTCGATAGTAGATAGTACAGTAGGTACAAACAAATTAAAATGTTCCATTAATAAAGTAAGTATCACATTGACATATATATTACTAGCGTAAGGACCCGGCCGACCGCGAAACTAAATGGCACCAACGCGTTGGCCCTAAAATTACAGTTTAGGGCCAACGCAACTCAGTCGACAGTGGACCGCACGCAGGAGAGAACGAGTGTTTGGTTGTCATAAATATGCCTAGTTGCGTGGTAAAAGGCTGCAAAAATTACGATACAAAGATTAAAAAGGAACATGGGATATCGTATCATCGATAAATAACCCTAGATTACTTCTGTTCCAATTAAATTATTAAATTATCACATTTTAAAAGTATAATTATTTTAATACCGAAGTCCGTAATGGCGGCCATTGTGTGGCCGGCCGCGCGCGAAGTAACGTTGAAAGAACGTCATTTTTATTTGTTTTATTTTTGTCTTAAGAACGTAGTGTAAGTAATTTTAGAAAGTACCTAATATGTTAATTCTTATTTATTATAACAATATTTATTACAATTTCAAATAAAGCTGATTGATATTAATTGGTTTTACATACGTTTTTTTTGTGACATGTATTATTATCGCAATAAATTATAGTTTAAAAAACTAATATAATCTAACGACACCTCTCAAGCTAACATCCATCAACCCGTTTAGGCTACAGCGCGTGCCAAAGAAATATACATACATACACCCGGAAAAATTATAACCCTCCTTCTAGCGCAGTCGGGTAAAAACTCAGTTCAGTTTGTGACTGATGTGTGTATAAAAATATTGACCATTATTAAAATGTGATAAAAAATTCATGTACGCATGTACAAGGTTTAGTCTTCGACCTATGAAACCTACGGCTCACGTAGTTTGCATGAGTTATGACAGATGGCGCTACTTTTGCTTGTATGAAGAAGTTTTCTGTAAAATGTTTAGATGGGCGTATCCTTTCTTTTGAAATCATTGAAGTATCACATGTAACTGGTTGTACTGTCAGCTAACTCATGTCGTTTCGGTTCACTTAAACTTTTGATGAACATGAAAAGTTTAATAACTATGTCGTAACTACTGCTAAAATACGTAGGTATCTGGTTGTTGACGTATATGTAGGAACACTGCTGACGCATTAGTTTTATATACCGATGCGCATTGCATTGAGTGACCCTGACGTGATCCAATGTAGTGGTATGAATAAATGAAAGTCCATTTGGGATATAGTACACTTTACTGGTACCAGTTAAATATGCATAATTATTACTACAATAAACTACGACCTAACTGACTAGTTGCGGGGAGACGCCGCGCCAATGCAATGCGCATCGGTATATAAAACTAATGCGTCAGCAGTGTTCCTACACATATAATAAAAAAGAGCTCTATTAGTGATTGATCATGAATAGTTCCATTAAATAGGTGTTTATTTATAGAATTGAAGCGTTAATGTATTCAAGAGATTTCATACTAGGTAAAAGTGATAACTTACATCATTCTCTATTGTTGCTTGACCATTGGCTTTAAACCGTAACGTTTCTTTGCCTGAGCCGTAATTTTGTTTTCTTCCAGATTTTGCACCACTTGTCTTGGGCCCGATACTTCCAAATCCACTTTTAAGTGGTTCTACTAATCGAATAGTAAAAGTAGTGCCCTTTGGTATATCCTTTAATATTTTCGCTACTTCGTAATGTCTCTTGCCAACCATATTATCGCCATCCAACTTCTCAATGTGATCTCCAACCTGAATTAAAAATTAACAGCTTTAATAACACAATTGTTTATTTCCGTCAAATTTCTTAACAACGTAAACGGTTGAAGTTAAAGGAAATGAGTTCAACCATTATACTCCTCTACCAAATATTGCTTGTGCAAGAATTATTTAGTAAATCGGGCATCCATATTGACAAGGAATAACGCCAACTGATAAGTACATAAACATAAAGACTTGTGATCGCTATTAGGTAGGTGTGTAGGTTAGGTAGGTAATATGTTGTACCTACAGTACCGACTGAATTGTACCAAAAGGAAGGATCAATTTATTTTTGGCATCCGAGTGCACGGACTGCTGTGCGTATTTATAATACCTGAGGTCGATCTATTTATTTAGGTAGTAAGACAGTATTAGTGTAATACCTATCTAATAAATACGTAGGTACTTACAGCCAGCTGTTATAGAAATGTACAATAAAATCAAAACGTTACTTCATATGGATTGGATGACAAGCATTATAATATCCTTTTTAAACACCACTCCCATATTGATAGTAACGGAGCGGACGGCAGCTATATTTGTAACCGCGACTATATTAGTAAATGTGGCAATGTGTACAACCAGCTGCATTAAATAATCAGAGAAGAGTTGTGAACCAGATTAAAATATTATTACTATTTCATAAATATTAATACATACTTACATATCAATTATTATTGGTTAACAGTGTAACTGTTAACGGTAAAAAAAGAAAAAAAAATAAAAAATAAAAAACAACCCTTTTCTCCCCTTTTAGGAGAGACTATTGAGTTGATGGAGGAGGTCTTACTAGCCTCTCCGAAAACTGTAGTGCGTACTGGGACGGGTGTAGGGACTAGTCCACCTAAGGCAGGAGGCTCTTGTGACTCTGCCTCAAGGATGGAAGAGATCCCTAAAAAACCAGTCAAGCTTTGTGGTGCAGCTCGGAAGCGGCTCCGAAGGCTATTAGCAGCTAACGTGAAGGTCGAAGAGGCCCGCGCATTAGCTGTAAAGCCTTGGAGTGCAATTCCGGTACAAGGTGTACCTCCAGACCCAAAGGCCAAAAAGCGGCCTAGGTCAGAGGAGGAGTCGCCTAAGGAACAGGCCAAGAAGACGCCGCGGATGGAGGAGCCCGTAGCTAAGCCCAGCTTCAAGCAGGTCGTGGAGCAAACGCGAGTGGGAATCAGAAACCTGACTCCCATGAGCGAAGACCAAATGAAGCTGGTGCATCGTGCCCTTACCTTGGAGATGCTAAGCATCACCGATAAAGGTAAGGGACCAAGGTTCACGGGCTTCACACATAGACCAGGGTGGATCCTAGTGACCTGCGAGGACCAGGCCAGCCTTGAGTGGCTGTCTGTGAGGGTCCCTAATATCAAACCCTGGGGCGGGGCATCGCTCTCGGTTATGCCGGGAAGCGAGTTGCCGAAGCCCCCTATAGGGACAACCTTTATCCCTAGCTCAGAGGCAGAGTCGTTAAACGAAGCTGTCCGTCTGCTAGGGATACAAAATAAAGGGCTAAACACGGAGCTTTGGAGAGTCGCACACAGCAGGGCCGAGGGCAATGGGCACGTAGTGTCCTTATTCCTAGACGAACCTTCTGTGACGTCTCTCCGGGCTATGAAATCTGAGGTCATTCTTGGTTTTAAAAAACTCACTTTTAAGATCAAGAGTGCCCCAGAAGTTGGTCCTTTACCAGTTGCTGCTAGAGCAACGGTGGAACCACAGCCTTCCACTTCAGGAGGCTCTGAGAGGTAAGGTGGGGAGATCCCTGGGTCGCAGCTTGCTGTGCCCGGCGGTTCGCCCAAACCAGTGCCTCGGAGCAGGGATAGGCCTGTGGAACCACAGCAGGGCACGTCGAGGGGGGATCAGGCTTTGAGAGGCAAGGCGGTGTAAGGCAAGGGCCACGACTAACCGTGACCAAGGTGCCTGCAAAGCCAGTGCCTCGGAGCAAAGGCGGGCCGACGACAGGGGTAGGGGTTTCCCAGGGTCCAGCAGGGAATGCTTGGCGGACTGCCACAAGCCGGGGACGTTCGCGTCCCAAGCTGACGCGGTCAAAGCCAAGGGGAAACTCCTAGGGGCTACCCAGGTAGGAACGGCGAGGATCCTCCAAGCCAACCTCCACCATGCTGCAGCAGCATCTGCGGTAATGGAGTGTTGTCTTGTTGAAGGCAAGGCGAGCCTCACCTTAATTCAAGAGCCTTGGGTAGCCAATACTCAGGTTCTGGGACTTAATGCTGCCGGTAAGATTTTAACTAATACTACAGGTATTAGACCCAGAGCTTGTATAGCATACAATAATAATGTAGAAATTTTGCCGATTATAGAAGTCTGCAACGACGACTTGGTAGCCGCCTTCGTCAATCTCAAAGGGTGGAGCGGGGCTAGAGTAATAATGTGCTCGGCCTATCTGCCCGGAGAGAGAGACGACCCGACAGAGGACTTGGCGAGGGTACTAAGGTATGCCGCCCAACACAACGCCGAGCTCCTCATCGGCTGCGACGCCAATGCCCATCACACTTCTTGGGGAAGCACCGACACCAACAAGAGGGGTGAGTTACTTTTTGACTTTCTTACTATTAACTATCTTACAACGGTAAACGTAGGATGCATACCTACCTTTGTAACGAGTGCTAGGCAGGAAGTCTTAGATATTACTATCGCTACAAACAACCTAGCCAGACACATAGACTCATGGCAGGTTAGTAGCGAAAACTCAATGTCAGATCATAGGCATATAACTTTTGAGGCTAGGGCAGCTTTGGACACCCAAACCACAACATATAGGGATCCAAAATCAGGCAAAATCTTGTGTCCTTCCCAAAAACTATCAAATCAACTGAGAGTCTAGAGATAGCGGTGGCCACTCTAACAAAAGGCATACACATGGCCTTTGAAGGGAGTTGTCCACTCAAAACCAAGACCTCAGTAATGAAAGTACCCTGGTGGAACTCAAGGCTCAGGAAGCTTAGAGAGAAAACCAGGAAACTATTCAACAAGGCTAAAAAGACTCAAGCTTGGGAGATCTACAGGAAAGCCTTATCTGAATATAGCAAAGAGATTAGGAAGGCGAAGAGAGCCTCGTGGAGGAAGCTTTGTGAGGATATAAAAAGCCTGCCACAATCAGCAAGACTTCACAAATAGCTCTCAAAAGCCAAGACTAATGAAATTGGACTCCTCAAAACGGAAAATGGCTCCTTTACAAGTAATGAAAAGGAGACGCTAGAGTTGCTGGCCACGACCCACTTTCCTGGGTCTCTGAGAAGAGATACATCCCAAAAGCCAGTGTGCCATAGACCTCATAACGAGGACTGGAGCAGGGCTGCTAGGATCATAAGACCCAACCAGGTGCAGTGGGCCGTAGACTCCTTCAAACCATATAAAGCATGTGGGGAGGACGGAATATTACCTGTGTTACTACAACAGGGAACGGACGTCCTCATACCATATCTGATAAAAATCTTCAGGGCAAGCTTGGCCTGGGGATATATACCAGAACAATGGACTTTGGTCAAAGTCATTTTTATACCTAAAGCTGGCAGGAAAGACTACAGCCAGCCAAAGTCTTTCAGACCAATCAGCCTCACTTCATTTCTTCTAAAGACAATGGAGAAGGTGCTAGATAGGTATATTAGAGATACAGCTCTAGTTGCATCTCCTATCCACCGCAGCCAACACGCCTATTGTAAGGGCAAATCAACCGACACTGCCCTCACAAGTCTGATAGACAGGTTGGAAAAGGCTATGGAGGACAAAGAATTAGCGTTATGTGCGTTCCTCGACATTGAAGGAGCCTTCGACAACTCGTCAATCTCATTGCTGGTGAACGGGCTGACTAGCAAAAATGTCGACCCGACTACCATCAGATGGGTAAAGTCGATGCTTAGTCATAGAGGGGCAAAAATTGCCCTTCATGATGAAACAATAGAGATAACCACAGTTAGAGGATGCCCGCAAGGTGGAGTCTTATCGCCTTTATTGTGGACACTAGCTGTGGATGGGCTCTTATTTAGGTTGGCAGAACTCCGAATCGATGCGCAAGGCTACGCAGATGACTTGGTTATCGTCGTAAGGGGCTTCTGTCAATCAACTATCTCACAGATCATGCAAAAAGGTCTTAACACCGTCAGTGAGTGGTGTGCCAACAATGACCTTTCTGTCAACGCGGACAAAACTGTCTTAGTACCTTTTACCAAAAAACGGCGTTTGGAAAAACTCATGATGCCAAAGCTGAATGGTAAAATGATTACGTTTTCCACTGAAGCTAAATACTTGGGCGTCACTATCGACCAAAAGCTAACGTGGAACACACATTTAGCAAACGTACTGAGTAAAGCTAAAATGTCCCTCGGGGTCAGTGGTCGCCTTATGGGTAGCAACTGGGGTGTAAATCCCAAAATCGCGCTTTGGTTGTATACTACCATTGTACGACCAAGCATATCATACGCATCTGTCGTGTGGTATAGCAAAACCCATCAAACGAGCACTATCAAAAAACTGGACAGTTTGCAAAGGACTGCCTGTCTCATGGCCACGGGCGCTATGTCCACATGCCCTGGAATGGCACTGAATGCCCTGCTTGGGCTACCGCCTCTTCATGTATTTTTACACAAAGAGGCGAAAGCCAGCATGTTTAGGGCAAACATCCAGGGTAGGACAAACTGGCTCTCCCAAAAACTGAGGACTCTACAGGACTCGGCTATGGAATTGCCATTACTTGGCATGACAACAGATGTCATGCTTCTGCGGCATGTATTCGAAAAACAATACTCTGTGGAAATGCCTTCAAGGGAAGACTGGTTCAATAACCAATTAAACTTCGAGGCCGGGTGCCTAATATGGTACACCGATGGGTCCAAAATTGGACAGGATGTAGGCTGTGGAATATATGGAGAACGACCTAGGTTCAGCAAAAGCGTCAACCTGGGACACTATGCCTCCATCTTCCAGGCAGAGGTATACGCCATTGTAGAATGTGCGGAAGCCAACCTGCAAAAGGGCTACATCAACCATACGATATATATTAATTCTGATAGCCAAGCAGCTCTCCTAGCACTAGATTCAAACGTAGTCTCATCAAAACTAGTGGAAGACTGCATGACTCGACTAAACTCTCTAGGCAAATGGAATAGAGTAGTTTTGAGGTGGGTACCGGGACATGCGTGCATCATTGGAAATGAACGTGTCGATGAGCTAGCAAGAGCAGGAGCAATTGGTACACAGCAAGGCCCCGAGCCCTTCTGTGGTATACCTAAAAGCCTAGCTCAAAAATCCCTCATGGACTCATGTTTTAACAGTGCAAGCCAGCTCTGGACGGAATCGCCAGGCATGACTCACTCCAAAATCCTCATTAAAGCCTACGACAAAAGGTACACAAACCATGTCCGAGAGCTGAGTAGGAACAATTTGCGCGTTGTGGCAAGAGCCTTAACTGGACACTGCTGCTTAAATAAGCACATGTTTAATTTGAGGCTAAGCGAGACACAAACCTGCAGACGATGTGAAGAGGCTGAGGAAACACCTCTTCACCTTTTGGGGGAATGTGGACCGCTAATACTTAAGCGCTACGTTCATCTAGGGAAACATATTCTAAGCCCGAATGAAATAAAAGAACTCACCCCTAGGAAAATCCTGCAGTTCATCATAGCGGCAGGGTTTAGGGATGAGCTCTAATTTAAACGCAAGAGTGGCGATCACAATGGATCTTTTCAGGTCCCTGTGACATTAAAGCCACAAATAATAAATAAATAAAAAATAAAAAAAAAAACTGTTAACGGTAATACCTACCTAGTGAGTTTTCCTGTAACGTTTTTAATAAGTATGGTATACATATATTGTTATGTTACGTCTAGTGAACGATATATTTTGAGTTAGTTTCGTATTTTCATCGTAGTTTGTGGTTAGTTTACAGTTATTACCTATTTAAAGGAACAAATAAAGTTATATCTTTACGGAAATAAAAATACGGTCGTGTGCAGGATTGGCACCTGCGATTACATCACCATAAGACGTTTAAAATGTGGAAGAAGAATTCGGTATAGTGAACAGAGGTCGGGATGGCTAAATTGATAGAGCGCCTGGAGTATTTATCCGGGAGGCCCAGTTTGAAATCCTGCTCACGGCAGGATCTCTCCGATCGTGTCGGATTGCCGCCCCATCGGACTATCAGAGTGAAGGAAGAGGCTGTACACTTGTCTTTACGCATACACTTCTGCACTATAATATCTCCTGTGTATTTGGTTAATTTTCGTGGAGATAGGGTTTTAGAGTATTTTTATAGCTTGAACCCACTTTAGATCTGTAGGTTAATTTGTCGGTAAACAAAGTTTAATCAGGCATTCGCATTGCTTTGCTGGTGCACAGCGAAAGTTCGCCTTGAGTACAACGTAAATAGGAGTCTAGGCCTAGGGGGTGAGAATGCAATCGCAAATGCGGTAAGTGAAATTATTTTTTAACAAAAATTATCGTACGATGGCTAGAAAAGGGAAAAACTTTTCTTTATGCCCTTGTCTTCCTTGGTCTTGTTGTCAGGCTTTTATTTTAGGTGTTGGTACCGTCAAATGGGGTACACAGGGATCCAGAGGTGAATAAAGATGGGACAGATAAAGTGTTTAACATTTATTTTTTCGATTATTTATTTTATCACAATATCAACCTCAACGTAGAATTAAAGCAACGGAACTGTATATTTATTATAATTAATTACAAATTTCGAAAAGCTCTCCGTTCTTCTATCACTATTCACCCCATTTGACTTAAAAAAAGACAAAGTACTACGTACCTACTCTTTTTCCATTTAATATAATAACTTTAGATTTCGCTAAGCATGCGTTAATGCTTTTCAAATATTTATCTTCAATTGTTAAGGTAATGGCATTCTTTACGACATTGTATCAACTGCAAAGTTAGTCGTGTCGGTTCGGTCACTTGTTTAAGGGACTGAATTGATAGCAATGACGTCGCCATAAGACGTGTTAAAATATGGAAGAAAAATTCGCGGTGGTGAGCAGAGGTCGAGATGGCTTAGTGGTCGGAGCGCCTGGAGTGTTTATCCGGGAGGTGCAGGTTCGAGTCTTGTTCGCGATCGTATTATTTTTCAATTTAATATATAAGTAACTTTAGTACTACCTACATTTATCGTTCTAGTAAAGTTGTAACCTATTTGCCTATTAGCATATCTTTTATTTTAATAGACACTACAGCTCCTATTACTTATATTAAAACATACCTAAGTCGGAGCTCAGATAAAATAACCTACTATTTTTTAATCTGAGAGTCGGAGGTACCGTTTATTGTTACAGAGATAATGAAGCAATCAGAGTTCTCAGAAACCTTACTTATGTACCTATTTTTAGCTCAATTATTAATATCATAAGTTATAATTTTTATTTATAACTCATTTTAGGAACTATAAGAAAATTATACCTACTTTCTGTGTCTAGGGCGAAGTGGGAACGTCTGACCTTATCAGAACCTTGACTGGCCGACCCCCTTTCTCCGAAAAAACTAGTTTATCACGCACGTGACGAAGGGCCATAATAGCCTGCGAAAGGTTGGCTTGAGAATTTGGACACAACATCTTCGAATGTTTTACAGAAGGCAAGTTCAATAATGTTCGATAAAAGGTTAATTATAATGAATCAATCTCAGGCAACCATATTCAATGTTTATTTATACATAACTAGCTGACCCGGCAAACGTTGTTTTGCCATATAAATAATTTCCACCTGTAGACATCTGGCGGAGATAACTAATTAAATGACGATTGATCAGTTTTCGACCGGAGAGGAAAAATGATTAAATTACTAAAATGGCTATTAAAAAATAAGGGTTGATCGTAGAAGGGTGAAAATTGAGGATTGTATGTATTTTTGTATGTTGTATCATAAAAAAATGACGAAATTAAAAATTTTGTCTAAAAAATAAAAAATAAAATTTGGGGGTGGACTACCCCTAACATTTAGGGGGATGAAAAATAGATGTTGGCCGATTCTCATAGATACCGGATAAGCACAAAAAATTTCATCAAAATCGGTCAAGCCGTTTCGGAGGAGTATGGCAACGAAAACTGTGACACGAGAATTTTATATATTAGAAGATAGATATGAAAAGGCGTTTAAACCCAATTAAATTCCAATCCTTTTTGCAGGCTATTTATTTATATTATTTTATTAGATACGTGATACTGTGTGTGGGTATACTTAGTTTATTGAATGAGAGAGATACAAAAGTAAATATATCCGTACCTCAATATGTGGTATTCTAGCTACAATAGAGCCTTCCTTTATTCTCTTGATAAAAGCATATCCAGCACCATTATCTGTAATTGTTAATCCCAAAGCATCTTCAGTTTTAACTATTTCAATTTCTTTAGGTCGACCTTTTCTATGTGCAAATATGAAATCTTCTAATCCTATTTGTCCGCCGAGGAGTTTCTTCATATCCACCTTGTGGGTATTTAGTGTGCAAAAGAGAATCTGAAACCAATAAAATACACTGTGAGTTTGGTTGTAGGTACAGTAGATATGGTGCAGGTTCCTACTGCTTACTAACCTAGTTAACCACGCCCAACATAAGATGCGTGACTAAGAGCTATTTTAATTAATCACTCGCCAATACTTTGGATTTGTGGCATAGCAGCCATAATGTAGGTAATACAATGTTTCTATAAGAAATATGTTTTTTTTTTATTGGATGTTGTAATTTACTTCGAAACCTTACTAGCATTTTCACAATTTCAGCTAACATTGAATTAATTACCTACCTATCTAATGTATTTATTTATACCTACTAGTATTGTAAGAAAATTACGTATCAGATTGTAGATAAACAAACACAACGAGTGACAAACTGTTATGGCTTGAGTAATATTTTTTTACATAATGGCTACACATTATTGATTGATTTGTACTGTGTCAGTGTAAGTGCGAAATGCTTGCATGACAAGGCATGCATTGCAGGTATGACCGCGCCGAGGTCCTTGACCCACGTGTAGTAGGCCATCGCGCAGCACACATACGGCGACGAAGCGTATCTGCAGTCACTTGCCGCGTTCATTTATATCACACGAGAGACTGCGCCCCTGGGCTGATCCACTTCCTGGCTGCTCACCCGTGCGTACATCCGCACACTGACATTTTCATACTTACCTACATAGTTACACAGATTTATCATTACAATATTCCACGTGTTAGCAGAGACAGAATTTTACTTGGCCACAGAAGGGTAATTTAAAGTAGGTAAGTATATAAATAAATAAAATTTCAGATGCTGAGTATGTGTGTGTTCATAATTATGTAGATAGGTACCCTTCAAAATTATTCACACAAATGAGGGCTAAGTATCCACCTATTTTCAGTAGGTAATTAAGTAACCACCCTAAATCTGTGGTTAACTTTAAATTATGAGCGAAGCACATAAAGGTAATACTATTATGTGATAACTAGGTAATTATAACATGTTACTTGTGTAACCGTAACTCTAAATTACTCTGAGACCAATTAGTAAATTATGAGAAATATCTACGAACAATCTAACATACTTTCTATAGGTAAAAAATATGAAATTATACCTAACTCCAAAAAGTAGTGACTGTGTGGTACGCTTTACATTATGTAACTACTTACTTACACTATACATAGACAGTAATCGCATATAGTCAGAAATAGTGTAAACACTATTATCTTCATTCTCACGACTAAGCCTTGAAAACGAATAGGTAAGTAAACCTTGAGCGTTTTCACAAGCCGTGAAATATCAGGGAATTAGCGTCCGCGACTGTGCCATTTTCGCCGCTGACCTTTACTGTATAATGTAATGGTCATTGAACCAATTCAAACACCGTAGGTATAAGGTAGGTCCGCATAAGATGGGCCACTCTTATAAAAACATACTTGCAAATTTGCAATATTACTTAATTTTTAGGTGCCGCCATTTTGAGTACAAACATCTATTTCTCAGTGTCGCTTCATAGCAGTTGCTATTTATAATTTTGTAAACTCACCGTTACGTTTACTTACGTTATTTTTTAGTTAAGTTAAGCGGTAATTCATTTGTTTATCGCTCTCATCAGTAAACTTGAGCGTTTTAACATTCGATACATGGTAAGTTTCATCAATTTCTTTCTTGAATTCGTGCTTTATAGGTTTTTTGTAAGTGTATACTATTGCACCACATACAAGATACAAGATATTTATTTGCCAACTAAGTGTACTTAATACTGATGTTGTTACATATAAAAATAGTTCTCTTAAATTTAGTTGCCTTTTTCAGGCATTGCAAAATTTGAGGGCTATGTAGTTATTATTTTAAATTATGTTAACTTATTTACTTCAAATATTAATAATGTTATAAGGAGACAAAAATGAGAAATAGAAGTATACGTAGAAGTGAACAGATCGTCGTATTAATAGGTAATATATTATTTTTTCTTTGGTTTGAATTGAAAATATTCTTCAATTGAGTAGAAACAATTTTCAATGATAAATTTATTTTTTCTATTAAATTTTATCAATTTATTTTCCTTTTTTATATCGTTTGGTAACTTGTTGTAAATTTTTGCAATCTCTTGACAAATAGCGAGGTAATTGGTCGGAAGATCAACTAAAAGTAGCATTGAAAAGGACATTAACTAGTGGTTAACATTTCAATTAAATTATCACGAGGGCTTAACGAAAGAAGACAGTACTAATAAGCTCAAATTATGAATATTTCCTGTGTTTCTACAGGGGATCTTCTGCCGTATATTAAGGGCAAGACTGTTGAAAACACGGAGAAGCTATAGCCGTTTCTCTTGACATCTTGAAGGCCTTTGACAGGGTTTGGAATTACAGCCTTATGAGCAAATTTCTCTCATTTGCCCTGCCCGCTGGTCTGTGTAATGGATATCAGACTTCTTGAAGCTGCTCGTCCGACTTGGCTATAAATGCTTTGGGATTCCTCAAGAATCAGTACTCCGCAACGTTGTTGTTGCTATATATAAACATAACATAACATAGCATCACGCCTGTATTCCCCGAAGGGGTAGGCAGAGGTGTAGACAATTGTACACCCACATTTCACCAATGCTGTATATATAAACGATCTGCTTAAACCACCTTTGATTACGCAGACAACAGCACCATTGTTGAGAGTAACACATCCTGCCTGAGCTAGTCGACGCTAAACTACAAAATCTTGAGCGTCGGTGCGGAGTTGTTGACTATCGTTTTTATCGAATGCGTGCCGACCAATGTGCGTTGAAATCACAAAATCTTCTTCTCCCAAACCTGTTTCATAATTGGACAACCAGAAGTAAGGCAATGATTCCTGATAGATATAATCTGGTGGATTTCAAGGTTCGAGTGAACAGATTTTTGATGAGCAAACGTGTTTCATCGTCGACCCAACCTAACTAAGACTCAGTCCTACTCATTCAACCCCCGCCACCATCAAGCTTAGCGCCCCTTAATATAAAATGGCGTCACGACAACATCGAACAACCATCCCAAAATTCTAGATATGTCGTTAAGCTTTAAAAAACATTGCCAAAATACCAAGGCAAAGGTCTGTGCCCGAAACAATATCCTACGGCGACTTACTTCTACATCTTGGGAAGCTGTACCAGAAGTTCTACGAATAACCGGTCAATCTCTCCGATTCTCTGCTGGGGAGTATGCATGCCCCGTGTGGCATCGTTCTTTATTTATGCAAAAGACTTGAACGTGGCTCTAAATGAGACATGTAAAACCATAACGGGCCGTTTGAAAGCAACTCCCTTAAATACCTACCCCGTGGCAGGGATTGCACCGCCTGAGGTGCGAAGAGACGTTGCGTGTTCTATAGAAAAGTACAAACAAGAGTCGGACAGCAAACACTAAATGTATAATAATGCGACGCTACCTAGCAGACTTAAAAGCCGTAAAAAATTCTTTAGATTTACAACTGTAATGTCCATGAAGAAAACCAGCAAAACTCGGTTAGAAATATGGATAGCAAAACACACCCCACCACCTGAATTTGTTGCACCTGCTGAGGAACTGCCCCATGAAAATGAACTTACCTGACTTGTGTGGAAGTCTATCAACCGACTACGAACTCAGGTTGCCCGATGCAGGCGTAATTTAGCCAGATCATTAGTGTGTCTGATCCCCATCGCGACCGCGGTATCCCAGAACAGACGATAGGACATTTATTAAATTGTGCTGCTTGTCCCTCTTCCTGCACAACAGACGACTTGATGTAGTGTAAGGATAATGCAGTACGTTTAGCGACTTACTGGTTATGGAATATATGAAAGTGTAACTCAGACTATAGACAGGAAAGAAGAAGACCGTCGACCGCACCATCGCTTAGCATTAGGTCAGGGGTCAAACACAAGCGTATAAATATAAAATAATTCAAAAACCTCTTGTGTGTGTGTGCGAGTTATTTTGTGTGTGTTAAGTGCGAGTTTATTTTTTAACTATTTTTATGGCAAAATTACATATTTGGTTACTTTTGTAACTATAGTTTATAGTTTTTTTTCTTAATTAATACTTCTAACAAGGCACAAGTAAAGGGAAATGCCCATTTGATAAAGAAGTTTAGGCCAAGTGATGCCCACGAAAGAGAGAAATGATAGGGTTGATGGCACAATTAACGTAATAACCACAATTTTTTAACTAGAACTCGGTGGGGCTTTATAAGCTATAAATAAAATTTTGTGAGAAACAGATACGGTATCCATTGGCAAGCCGGTGTTTTCGTGGGAAGCGGGTATTAAAATCAATGTAAAGACAAGGTTGTTATCGGGAATGGTTGCAGGATCCATAATTGTAAACAGTCGTCAAAAAATCTGATGTTTTACCGCAATAAAAATAAAACATAGTCGCATATTTCAATCAATTTATACAAAACCTTATCTAATTGGGCATGCATGAAAAAAATAAGGTATTTATTTTATATTTTTTTTCGAATGTTTATCTAATTATCAGAAACTAATTTGGCTATTTTATTTGTTAGACCTTAATTAAAATTTTTATAATTTTTTTAAGTATTTGCCAAAATGACGTAATGTGTTCAGATTTTTTTAACACATATCATTTCTAAACGAACTAAAACAAACAGGTGTCAGTTCCACGTCAGTTGGTAATGTCAAATGAAGGTCACAAACGTCAAAACGACAAGAGTTGCCAGCTCTAGTATTAAAAATTTGATGTTTATTAATATAAAACGCATGTTTTTTAAGTTTTTGGGCATAGATCTATTTTGATATACTTGCAGAAATATACATAGTAATATTAGTTCATAAAATAAAATACATTCGTATTATGAATGCGATTTTAGTTAAAATAGCTTCACTATAAAAATGCCAGAAAACATTTTCTTCTAGTACTCTGGCATCACTAAGAATGACAAATGACTTTCAGTCCACAGATTATATAAAATATGAACATGTGACGTCACTGCAAGTGACTTCCGGTCAAATGAAGGTTATTAGTTATTTTTGCCTTTTATTTTGTAATCTCTTACTTTTATGAGTGGAAATTATCAAAATATAGCTTAACATCAAAAAATCTCCAAATGGTTTCTCCGTTAGCACGTCTCCCGAAAAATCAGGCATGCCCAATTATACACTTAAACCTTCCTCATGAATCACTCTATCTATTGATGAAAACTGCATGAAAATCCATTCAGTCGTTTTTGAATTTATCGCGAATAGACAGACAGATAGACAAACGCAGCGGGGGACTTTGTCTTATAATATGTAGTGATAAGCGTCCCACTTGTAAAATACTAAAGTATATGATGCACTGTATCTCTCAGTACATACCTATTTCCTTTTTTGTTTATCAGTAAATATCTTATCATGGTAAACTCATTTGATTATATATCTACCGAAAAGGAATTGATTTAAAAGTTCATTACTACTGATATTAAACAAATCTAATTACATCAACTGCCTCGTTAGTCTAGTGGTCCCAAGCGCGACTGCTGAGCATGAGGTCTCGGGTTCGATTCCTGGATCGGGCAAAGTTTTATTGAGTTTTTCTATTAGTAAATTTTCAGTACCAGCCCGGAGTTTGGAATTGTGCCCGATTGATGGTAATAGGCTCACCACCTATTAAATGGGACTTAATTACAGCATTGGTGAAATGTGGGTGTAGAACTGTATACAGCTCTGACTACCCCTTCGGGAAATATAGGCTTGATGCTATGTATGTTATGTGTTGATTACATCACTGAATTTTTTAATATATTGTTGATATACCTACTAGGTACCTGCATAAAACACAAAAGTATTACTTAAGTATTAAGTATGTTGTGTGTATTTTTTTCAATAAATGGGTAATAATAACACGGTAGGTCCGCCTAAGAAGGCCCAGCTCCTAAAAAGGCCCACTCTTAAAAAAATATACTTGAAATATTCAAAACAACTTTGAATTTCCATCGCGTACCCGGGAATTACATTAAACATTGATCCACCATAATTCTTAAGTGCCGCCACATGGAGTACAAACATCAATTTCTCAGTGTCGCTTCATAGCAGCTGCCGTTTATAACTTTGTAAACTCACTTTTACGTTATTTTTTGAGGTTATAGCGGTACTACATTTGTTTGACGCTCTGATCAGTACACTTGAGCGTTGTAGAATTCGATACATGGTAAGCTTTTTTTTTTAATTCGTGTTTTATAGCTTTTTTTTATAAGTATATACTATTGCACCCAATTGTTATTGCACCACATAAGGCCCACGTGATGACAACCTAAGTAGGTGTGGACCTTATAAGGACTATGAAAATGTATTTTTTTTATTCAATATAGGTATACAACAAATTGGCAACGTATCGTTAAACATATGAATATTAATATTGTATTTTTTTTTGACCGCAGGTTTTGAATGTTTCAAAATGAAGGCCGGTCCCAAGAAAACATTCTTAACGATTTATATTTTTTTTTTGAATAGATTGATAATGCAATCACTTGAGAAAAAGCGAGGTAATTGGTCGCGAGATCAACTAAAAGTTCATTGAAAAGCATTTGCATTAACTAGTAGTCAAAATGTCAGTTAAATTATGACGAGGAATGTGTGGGGTTGACGAAAGAAGACAGTATTAATTTATTCTTTATGTAAGGATATGGCGGCCGTGGCATGTCCTTTTGCTGCGAAACGGAGTCAAACTGGAGCTGTTGCTTAACTTGTAACTTCCCAAGTACAAGTTTAGTCGTGTATGGAGTACCTACTGCTCTTATCTTTGAGATGGTTCTGGCAAATACAAGCTTACAACTCTTATGTAGATTGAAAGACATGCTAAGAAGCTCATTGGCAACGATGAGCTGGCTCTATCGTTGATCGTACCATCGCGTATGATCGGGTCAGGTGGCGGTCAAACACAATCCCATTAAAAAGTAAAAATCATTTTTTTATTATATTATCACGATAACCACCAAGCGTAGTTGCCCATTCTTCACGTATTTATGTTTTTTTTTTATTATTAATTAAATTGCGTTATTTACTTTGTTTACCTATTTCGACCCTCCTCCCCTTTTTTTTCAGGGACTTTTAGAACGTGTAACATATGTGATACACTGGCCTACCAAACAGTTTCTCTTGTCGTCAAATCTCCAAGGCCATGTGTATACTTTATGATACAAACATCTTTTGATTCTGCTTTATACATAATACTAGATTCTTCAGGATAATAACCTATGTCCTATGTCCTCAGCAGATTTATTAAACACACTAAGTTTCAATTATCTTAGCGCGACAGATTATAATAATACAACATTTAACCGGATTAATCGCGTCTATTATTGGTTTTGTTTTACCTGACGTTTCGAACACTTTGCAGCGTTCGTGGTCGTAGGAGGACTAAGGTTTACTCCCTGTAAACGACAACCTGACGACTGATAGAGAAGAATGGAAGAGAACAACTTATTACGCTGAGCCCAAATAACTTGGGACCAGGGCAGGAAGAAGAAGGCTAATTTAAAATTATCTTGCTTATATGTTTTCAGATTAATTGACATAATTAGGTATGAAATTCGTCGATTTCATGACTCATTTACTGACTAATGATCATTAAAACCTCTATGTTACTTCCTGTAGTCCTAGAAAGCTAAAATTTGGTACGTAAGCTAGGATCTGCTTATATACAAGCGAAAAATTTTGAAATTGGAAACATGTACTGTAATAATGCATCGTAGGGAGCTAACCTATTCATGTAGTCAGCAGACATTCACACCATACCTATTTTCAATAAGATCGATAGATTATTTGTAAACCGTAAACAATATTTATTGTCGGACATCGAATATAATTCACGACTTTGTACCTTTAACTATACTAATATTATAAAGCTGAAGAGTTTGTTTATTCGTTTGTTTGTTTCGTTGAACGCGCTAAACACAGAACCTACTGGTTCGAATTGAAAAAATCTTTTTGGGTTAGATAATCCATTTATCGAGGAAGGCTATATAACATCACGCTTCGACCAATAGGAGCGGCGCATCAATGAAAAATGTTGCAAGAACGGGAAAAAAATATTCCTTTTAAGAGCTTCCGTTGCGAACGCTGCGTAAACGGTTAAAGTTACGCAAAAATCACATGATTTTGATGTCAAAATTTTTCCTCATTAAAAGTTCTAAAAAAGAGTCTGCAATAGCTTAAGCCTATCTTTTAAAGTTGACTCACTATAACCTTTTTTATGGTTATCAAGTTGGTTCTAAAATAATGCATTATTTGTGACGGTGTTTTTATAAACATTATATTAATCCTTATTCAAATAAATACGAATGTCTTCGAAGATATCGTAGTTTTAAAATAACTCGGCAACAAAATAATGATCAAGTACCACGCGCGTATTTATAACATAACATAGCATCACGCGTGTGTTCCCCGAAGGTGTAGGCAGAGGTGTACACAGTCGTACACCCAAATATCACCAGTGCTGTTATTAAGTCCAAAGTAATTAGTGGTGAGCCTATTGCCATCTACCAGACACAATTCAGAACTCCGGGCTGCTACTGAGAATTTTCAAACAAAAAAACTCAATAACACTTTGTCCGACCCGGGAATCGAACCCGAGACCTCACCCGATGCTCAGCAGTCGCACTTGGGTCCACTAGACCAATGAGGCAGGCGTATTTATGGTCCGCTTGGCGCGGTCATGACCGGGGGGTGCTGGTGGAATATATTTTAGTAGGTTTTTACCACAAATTAACGGGATGAAACCGTGGGGCACAGCTATTATATTATAATTAGCCTAAGTTACTCCGAATTATGGTTCCACAAGCTGAGTGTTAGTTTCCGATATCCACGCGGGCGACGTCGCGGGCACAGCTAGTAATGAATATAGTCTCTCTTCTACTGCGGTATTTAGGTCAACATAAATTAGGTCTAATGATAAGCAAAAAACAAAAGATAAAATCAAATAAGTAATGAGCTCTACTATTTAACGACTAAAGACCTCAAAATGAAGCTATTTGAATATCTATGACGTAGGTACCAACCTACTCCTTATGACAAACGATTACTTAGGCGTTCTTATCAGTTTATTTAACGTTCGTTCATTAAATACTTATGAAGTAGACACAATATCTACACTTAACATCAAATCAAAGTATGACACGGTTGTGCAAACAATCAATTTTATAGGAAACGATCACCTACACACAGACAGCATTGTTAAAATACATTGTAAGCTAAGGACCTCAGGAAAATCTCTACCCAGTCACGACAATACTTAGACTGTAGCTGGTATACCTACTTATACTTGCTGAATCATTGGTGGATTGATGAATAATATAAAATCTGAGTTTAGTTAAAGCATCACCTTCAATTCCATTAGTATCAGTTCTAAGTTTAATGACTCAGAAACTTGTCCTTAAGGAATGTTGCTTCTCCAAATCAGTTTACATAATTAACAATCTCTAATTAAAAATTAATGAATCTTACCTCGTCCGGTGGGAAGTCATAACATTCTGCTATCTTTTGATACAACTCCTTGACATTAGAAAATCCGGAGATGAGTCCGAGGGGGCTACCATGTGCCTGTTGACAGTGAAACACCAACTGTGACTTTTGTGCTCCATTGTTATTGTCGACTCCGTTAGGCTGCTGGTGAGGGTCTTCCGATGCTGGCTGTGGCACTGGGGGTGGCGTGTATTTAGGTGCCTTCTTCTTAAATAACGACATAGTAAAAGAGCACTTTGTAACGGTAATAAGTTTTCCTATAGCGAGAACGTCAGTGCGCACACATTCTCCAACCGTGCACAATAAAATTTTAATCACTACACAGTCGCTTATCTTGAGAGAACTTTAAAATATATCGCCGCGTCATAGCAAAAGATAAGTTATCACCCAATAGCGATATTGGAGAAGATACTACGATGTTTAATCGAGAGTACACATTGAACAGGCTGCGACATAGAGTGCGCTCAGGCGACGAACGAACGACTGACTGGCTGGCTGTGGGTTGCTTTTGCTTGTTCAATGCTATGACGGCTACAAAAACACGGTGCGCGCCCGCGCCTCCCATTCCGTTGGCGCCTCTACGTCATCCGATGATTCTATTACAAAAGCAGAACCTGTAGCTATTATCGTAACTCAAACATGCGGGTGTCCAGGGCCTAGCGCGCGTCAAGTCAAACTTATTACTTAAGTACAATACAATCGCTCGTCGTTTTTATCAATCTAAGCTATAAAAAAGTTATTTAGAACTGTGTATACTGTAGTTATAAGTACATACCTACGCAATAGATTTTCTAATTTGGTCTATCTAATTTAGGAAAATAAAACCATGCCATGAACACAACATTGTAATCAAATAATAAAAAAATAATGACAGAAAACCAAAAGTGTTTATTGTTATTTATCTGGCAATTTTTTTTTTTTCAGATTCGATCCATAAGTCTTCATAAAGTGATTCTTAAATTCTTTATTCTTCATGGTAAATAGTGAACGCCACGTTTTATAAATCCCAACATATTAGTGAAATTCATTTATTAACATATTTGAGCCGATATACCTATATATCGTAGATGGATTGTAGAATCCGCTGTTTTACAAAACTGCTAGCTGATTTACAAAACAGTACTGTTATGAAAAACAGCTGAACGACGTTTAGTGGTTTTCATAATAACAAGCAGAATTGTACGAACGTTTTGCATTTCTCAATGCAGCGGGTCAACGATCAGAGATCATGTAAAACAGTGTGAAATGACCTGTCAGATTGTTGATTTTAGTTCGAAATTTTGTCGCATTGTCGCATATGGCTGTGTGTTTTTAAAAAAAACAGTAATGTAACTTTATTTTACTTTTAAGTTGTTAACAAAAAAAACATGAAAAAGAGTGACGTAAATACTAAACCACTATAATAGTCGACAATATATCGGGATTATGAAAGAAAATAAATTAAATTGATCCATGAGCGAGCGAAGCGAGCTCGGGATTTTCGTGTACCCCGACACGGACAGGTTATGTTCGTCATCCTCAGCATCCTCTTCGTGTTTAGGTTTTTTCTGACCTTACAGACACAAAAATAGGAGACAAGCGGGGCTCCATCGTCCCAGCCATGGAAAGGCAAATCAGAATACAGTATCTTTGTTTTGCTTGAGTGGTGACTGTCCATTTATTATACCTATACAATAAATAAATCTGTCCCACTAGATATGTCATTTTGCATTATGTCTAAACGTGGGTAGCAGTTTTGTAAAACGTATCGCAATGGCAATCCAGCTGAACTTTTATTAGCCGTTTTATAAAACAGTACTGTTTTGTAAATCAGCTAGCAGTTTTGTAAAGCAGCGGATTCTACTATCCATCTGCGACATATATATTTGTTCTTAATATACTTTATAAAATACATCAGACTAATATTGTTTACTTTTCTACCACAGTACCTACCTAATCTAAGTTAAAGTTTCCGTTCCGATACGGAAAAGTTTTCTAAAGGTTCAGAATAACCTTGTTTGTATATATGTCCATCGATATCTTCGCCAGTTAAGAACCGATTTCACTTAATCTTTTTTAGTTTGAGACAGTAGCCCTCGAAGTGATTCCATTTAAATTTGGTGAAGATCAGATGAAGACCTTCGAAGTTAGGATAGCAGATAATGGAACTCTTCAATGAATTACAGCAAATCACTCCCAGTTGCTGTAATCGCATGTTCATGTATAGTTCATGCCACTCAATACATACATAACAGCATGCCTGTCTTGCCCTATCGGGTAGGCAGAGGTGTACACTGTTATACACAAACATTCCACCGATGCAGTTATTAAGTACTAGCTCCTTTCAAAGGCCTACCCATATTATAAAATCACTAAATTAACTTATTTATGAACTATACAAACGTATCTATGACCTAATACAATATTTAATACAATTAGAACAAAAAAGTTAAAAATAAAAAATATAGTATAACTATAAATATAAACCGCCTTCAAAAATCTACATTGACGACTGTATGTGCGACTACATACAACGCACACAGTCCATTAAGTACTTGGGCATAATTATAGATGAAAATTTATCGTTTAAGGAACATGTGCATCTCGTTTCAGGCCGAGTAAGAAAGCTAATTTACATAATAAAGAAGCTTAGAGATTGTATTCCGATAGACACTTTACGGACTGTGTACTTCGCAATTTGCCAGTCTACTATACAATACGGTGTGTTGGTATGGGGTGGAGCTGGTAAAACAACCATGATTGAGCTCGAAAGAGCCCAGAGAGCCGTTATTAAAGTTCTTTTAAAAAAACCTTTCTTCTACTCAACAGATTTATGATACAAAGAATTTACAGTTCTTCGTGTCCGGCAGTTATTCATCCTTAGTGCATACCTACGCACTCACAAAAACATAAAAAGCAGATCCGACTAGCACTCCATAAGCTCAAAACGAATCTTCAACATCCCACTATGTCGAACCATCTCCCTACTAGCCAGACGTTGTCCGGCTTACCTTCACACATTTGTGTTTAATAAAGTAAACAGCAGCATATCTTGTAAGACAAAAGATCTAACCCTCTCAAAATGTAAAAATATTGTAAAAATTTGCTTCTTAAACTCACTGAAGAAACGGAGAAACTCCTTACAGTATAAATCACACAAACACACATACTCACACACGCACGCGCACCTATGCACACGCGTACACACACACTCACGCACACACACACAAACAGACACACGCGCACACACACAAACACACACACACCAGTCTCGCGAGAAATATTTTTTTATTGTTTTGTAATTTTCATTCTTTTGTTTTTATCACCTAAGTAATTAGTTATTACTACCTTAATGAGGATACCTTATAAAACATCTATTGTTGAATAATTATAAATAAATTTGCATCATGTAACTGATCTTTTGCAACAATAATGTTATATTCAATTACAAATATGTATTGCCTACTTCATGATACATCTGTATGTAAAACTCAATTCAGGTTTCCAAGATACAGGCTTGCCTAGTTTGGAAACCGCAGTTACCATGTGATATACACACATCAACACGGTCTAGGGATATTTCATACTCAATTAAATAACTCGAAAAGTACTGGCCGCATTGGAATCTTTTATACACCGATTTGTTTGTAATTTATCTCAGACTAATTTCAAATTCAAATTTTTGAAAAATCTTTTGTTTCGGTTGCATAAAAATGTCTTGATGTGTAGGAGAGGGAATTTTCATTTGTGCGAAATTTAGAAAACAATACGAATTATATTTAGTTACAGTTTTTTTTCATTTTTAAACGAAAGATAAAGTTAAAATTAAGGTATTGTCGCCATGCAACGCCAACATTTGACGAGGGCGGAGATGTTACGAGCTATGGGAATGCTGGAAGCTGGGTCTGTTCAGCGTAATGTTGCTGAGGCCATAGGGACCCACCAAAATGTAATTTCAAGATTGTGGATACGCTATCGTGCCACAGGTGAAGTAGCGGAGAGGCACCGGGGGCCAAGTCGCATCACTACCCCCAGACAAGACCGATTTTTGCAAATTACTGCGCGAGCTCAACCAAATGCAACGGCGACTCAATTGGTCCAAAGGCTGCGAGTGGAACACCAAGTGCTTGTGAGTGACCAAACTGTAAGAAGGCGACTGCATGAAAGCAATCTACGCTGTCGTAGACCACTCCGGGTCCCACCTTTACGGAGAGGCAATCGTGGACGACGATTAGAATGGGTTCGGAACCACGTGGACTGGGGCCGTGCACAATGGTCCAATGTGCTGTTCACGGATGAATCCAGGTTCGGCTTCCATCCAGATTCACGAAGGACGCGTGTTTGGCGAGTTCCTGGACAATGGAGCCGTCTTCAGAACCCTCAGGAAGTTCACCCATACCAAGGAGGAACAATTATGGTTTGGGCAGGAATTCGTCTTGGAGGACGGACGGATCTCGTTTGGGTGCGGGGCAATATGACGGCAGAACGATACGTCCAACAGGTGCTGGGGCCCGTAATCTTGCCCCACAGAACACAAATGACAATGCCCGGGCACACACGGCGAGAACGGTAGCAGCTTAGTTACATACACACAATGTTAGGGCCTTAGACTGGCCTGCTCAATCGCCAGATCTAAATCCCATTGAGCATGCGTGGGATATGCTGCAAAGAAGAGCTCTGAAGGAAGTTCCTGAAAATCTGGCTACAGAAGATCAACTTTTTGCGCACCTCAGAAGGACATGGGACAATATTCCGCAGCAAGACATTGACAACCTTGTTCTGAGCATGCCGAATCGTTGCCGATGTGTTATGAACATCATGGGCGCTTTCTCAGACTTCTAACTTCAAGTTTATAAACACAAATTAAATGATTTTTCTATTTTTTTCAGTTTTTACTCATAAATTAAAAGTTAATTCATATATGGTTTCCGTCTATGCTTTATTTTTTTTCCATAAAATCCTGAAATTTTAATCGAAGTACCTTAACCATTACTAGAAAATGGTAGAATATTAAATAACGTATCTTTTAAATATATACATGTCATATAAATAATTAACATATTGATAGGACTTCGCTTTTTTAAAAATATCCCTAGACCGTGTTGATGTGTTTATATATATTGTGTCTTTATCGTAATACTAAAAAGTTCAAATAATATCAAAATTTGCTTATAATAAAATAATTTTAAAAGAACAATTTATATTAATAATTTGTTATTTTTGGAGTCGGTGCCTGATATTTGTTGGGTTTACAACTAGACTAGGTACTACTAAGCAAGTAGGTAGGTACTCTCACAGAAACTCTAACATAAAAAACAATCTTACAAACTATGTAAACTGGTAGCAAAAATATTCTAATTCTATGAAGTAAACGCCGGTTACGAAACCATATCGCAACGAACTTAAGTGACTAACAAGAGGAAAATAATTCACACTTCATTTGTTATCGTAATGATGTTTCGGGGTTCTAACTTTTAAACTATCGCGTTGCATGATATTATTATATGTATAACTAACAGGAATTAACGCGCAATAAATACCTTTGAATCGCTTGACGTTTCGTCAGTCTGCTCGTCAGTCTGCTTGTGACCACGATCAGTGCAACCTGGTCGAAACGTCAAGCGATTCAAAGGTATTTATTGCGCGTTAATTCCTGTTAGTTATACATATAATAATGTTTCGGGGTTCTTTGATTCATCCGCTGGCAGCACTAATAGGGGCCGGGCTGCCTTACAGTGTTGCCACTGCCAGTTTGTTTCCTGGAGGGCCGATTATCGGCCTCTCTGAACCAGTGTCGGCCTTTGGCAGCCCTTGACCGTTCATCGGCCTTTGAGCCTTTGGTTGACAAAGCTATTAAAAAAATCATTAGTTTGAAACATTTGATTGACAATCCTATTGGCTTTTTAACTATTATTCTTTAGTCCAACATGGATCTAAATGAATCCGGCGAAATAGAGAACTAACAGGAAATATACTGAAATTGAATAAATAGAATCAAGTTTTTTTTCTATAATGGCCCTTTCCGCACAGGTTTCGGACATTTTTGATTGATCAGCTGGCAACACTGCTGCCGAACCAGCGGTGCAAGCATGGTTCTTTTTGTCGACACGTTTGTTGATTTAATACGTCAAATTTGACATAAAGTGTTGATAAAACGATAAAATTCAATACATAAAAACTTTTATCGAGTCGACAAGTTTGTCGAAAAGATCCGTGCTCGGACGCCAGTTAGTCAGTTCTGCCGTTAGAGTGACAAAGTCGCTAGAACTATGAATGTGTAGAGCGGACAAAATTCTGGCTTTAGCAAGAAAAAGATTCTTAGCGAATTCTAACGACTTTGAGACGAATCAAAAAAGCCATTAGAAGAGCGAGTGTCCTTTTGTCAAAACTAGACATATTTTTGACTTAATTAATTTGCGTTATGTATCCAATTTCAAATTTCATCCGCAGATTTTTTTAAGTTCTCATTGTGAATTTAGTTTTGCTCTCTCTAGTATCGCTATCTGTTGGTAAAGAACAAATAACTACAAAAAACGAGATTTCAGTTTGAGCTTTATGTACATACAATAGTAGTTAGCGATCTTTTTTGAAACAGGCTAGAGACATTTAATTTTGTTTATGGGCAACACTGCAATAGTTCTGTCTGTTAATTTAATCTTCTCTTTCTCTTGGATTGTCAAATTGTGACAAGATGGTACTGTATAGATTTTTAAATTTATATCGGAATTAATCATAAAATATACCTATAATTTTGACCAGAATTAGTGATTGTTACTTGTGTTTCAACTATTTATTAAATAATTTATGTATATTAGTGTTTTACGGATAAGGTTTTCATCATAACCTAATGTTTATTTCAGACGAAGGGTACTTCGAGCTTTGGTAAACGGCGTAATAAGACACACACATTATGCAGGAGGTGTGGTCGATCATCATATCACATACAAAAATCGAAATGTGCACAGTGTGGTTACCCAGCCGCTAAGCTGCGTTCTTGTGAGTACAAACATGATACCGGCCTATTTTTTTTTATGTGTTCTAGTTTTAGGTTATACAATACAATATTTTATTGATACCTCCATAGTTACATGTCATACAATTACATTTGTCATAGAAATAATTACATGTCATCGAAATTGTACTAGATAATTATTGTCAAGTAAATGATTTTGGTGGTGATACCAGAGATCCTTCTACAGTACATGTAATTTAAAAAAATCATCTTACATACATACATCTGTACAGTCTGCCTGCCTCATTGGTCTAGAGGTCCCAAGCGCGAGGTCTCGTGTCCGATTCCCGGGCTGGGCAGTGTTATTGAGTTTTTCTGTTTGAAATTCGCAGTAACAGCCCGGAGTTTGGAATTGTGCTCGGCCCCCTAAGACCCTCTGACCCAAGATGGCAATATGCTCACTACCTATATATATTACATGGGACTTAATAATAGCATTGGTTCAATGTGGGTTAACAACTGTGTACACCTCTGCCTACTCCTTCGGGGAATAAAGGTGTGATGCTATGATGCTGTCTATACTGTTGAGTACCTTCTCCCCAACAGCCGCGTCTGCTTTATTAATATTATATATGTTAGTATTCCTGTTGAAGTAGCATTCCTAATCCACTCTGGCAGTCTGTTGAAAACTGATGATACAACTTGGACCACTATTTGAATGGCTTTATTTTGTTGGAAATGTTTGCTTGGAATCATATTTTGTTTTTCCATTTTCACTCTGTAACTTTCATCAAATTCATTTATTAACACATAACAAACATATTGAAACACAAGGATTTTGCCAATTTATTGCACCCTGACTCTTAAACTAGGATATCCTGTGACTTAGGAGGCAGTCTTTATCCGTTTACTTTATATTTGTTAGTTGTAAGTAGTTATTGCGTGTATGTGTATATGGAGAAGGTAATGTGTTCGTGGATGAGGGTGTATATGTTTGTGTTGTGGGTGCGGGTGTGAGTGTATGCAATTATAAGTTGTTAATTTAGCTTAGCAGACTGTTAAGTAAATTTTCTATTCAGGTGTAGTCTTGGTCTTTAAACCAATCTAGTAGTTTGAACTTGACTTTGTATTTATTGAGTTGAGACCATCAATATTTAATGTTTTGTTGATTTTGCTGTATAGGAGTGACCTAAGTACGTAATGTTGCCTTTTTGCAAATGAAGTTTTGTGGGGTTCTGAGAGGCAAACATTTGCACTTAGGATATGGTGGGGGGAGCTTGTCATGTTTTTTTAAAATTGATTGTAGCACAAACAGATGTCTAACCGTGATTGCTTTTGAATCATTGTGTAATTGTGTTGTTCGGTACCAAAATGGTTTTTTGAGCATCACTTTTAATACGGCTCTTTGTGCCCACTCTAGCGTAAGGAGTTTAATTTTGGCAGCTCCTCCCCACACAGGGATACAATAGCTGATAACTGATTGAAATATCGCGAAATATACAATTTTAAGTGTGTTAGAATCCTCTGAGTGTCTTAAAAGTTTAAATATCAGCATATCAAGATGCATACCAGTCGAGTCTGCTGTCAATGATTACTCCCAAATACTTTACACTATTTACGCCATGGAGAGATAAACATGTACATACAGAAGAGACATTACAGGTCTGTGAAGTAATAGTAAATGTTGGTAAAGGTTTCATTTTGGTGAAAATGAAATAAGGCTTTTCCAAATTTAGAGACTGTAACCAGTTCATAACGAGGCATAGGGAATTTTCTGCTGATATTTTCGTTGGTTCTCAGGCAGTACTGTAGGTTATTATTGAGGTATGGTCTGAGTATGTGAATATTTTTGAGTCTAGGATAGGTAGGCTGCAGAGTTTGTTTATATAAATCTGGAAAAGGGTTGGTGCAAGTACACTTCCCTGAGGCACACCAAAAGTAGTAAACTCCTTATTGACATACAAATCTACCTTGACACTGATTTTTCTGCCTGTAAGATAGCTACTGAAAATATCATGAGCTAGACCATGTATACCAATGTTTTCAAGTTTCAATAGAAGGGTAGGGACAGAGACTGTGTCAAATGCTTTTTTAAATCCAGAAATAGACCTGTATTTTGCATCAAACTCACTTAAATCTATTACAGCATCTTACGTCGACACTACCTCTTTGAAACCATACACATTGTCTTACCTTACTAAATTTGTTTTTGTTTAGGTACTTTTCTAATTGACTGTTCAATATTTTTTCGGATACCTTAAGAGATGGTAGATAATACGGAAATTTCATGTTTTCGTCTTGATTTTGTACTTGCATGTAGAGTATTTAACACTCCTATTTATAAACAATTAAAAGTGATTACCGTTCTTAAGTTCCATGTAATAGGTGGTTAGCTTATTGCCATCAACCGGGAACACTTCCAATCTCCAGGCTATTACTGAGAATTTTCTAACAGAAAACCCCTTTCATATTTTGCCTGACTTGGGAATCGAACCCAGGACCTCAACCCTTAAGCTCGGCAGTCACCCTTGCGACCACCAGAGGCAGTTCCATTTCATGAATATGATGATTTTCCTAAAGTGTTTAGTGGTGAATGTGATTTTCGGACAATAAAATTACGGACTACTACAATAAGAGACTCGCAGAAGGCTGCCTGTAAGTCTATTGTGCCAGTTAGTAACGGGCTTACATTTTTATGCCACTGGTAGCTTCCATCGTATATGGACTTTTGAAGACGTCATCCATCTTTCACAGTGTATCAGTAAGAATTAATTGATAGAGAAGTATAGTATTGATAAAAATCTTTAAAGTTATAAATTTTCTCAGAAAGAAAAATACGGCCGTGAGCAGGAGTTTACCCTGCGCTACTCGGATAAATACTTATCCGAGAGGCGCATGTTCAAATCATGACCGTATCTTTAACCCGCGAAAAAAGAAAAACTAGGTTTGCAACCCATGCGATAATGCGTTTTTAAGCTTTACCTGTATATAATAAGTTTATTAAAGATAATTTTATCAGAATTAAAAATCCAAGTCAATTTTAAACGATATTAACAATGCTTTAGTAAAATAATCTTCATCTCACGTATATACGTCTAGCTTTATACTTTATCTACAAAATTTTACGTACTTTATAACAATAAAAATCTATTGTGTCTGGTAACTAATGAGCCCCAACATATTACTAATCAACACGCCGCAACTGATTGTTGCCAGCGAGAAACAAGCATAAAGCATCGATTCTTACTCAAGGCATTACTTCGGCAAGTAACCTACATTACTTGACTATAGAATCGGATTTATTAATGAAGAATTCTATCTGAGAAATTACTTAGCAACAAGTAATTACTGTCTTTATAAATACGAGTGTAAGTATATTAGAGATCACATGACAGACGAGCACCCCTCTAGTCATGATTATGTAAACTGGAAAACGCTATGAAATAATTTCAAAAACAAGAACATTTAATAAAATTAGATGATTTGAATTGAAATGTCAGTCAGGCTAATTATTTAGATTTTCTTTTACTGCAGATAAGCCAATATTGACTTATTTCCAAATTAAGCAAGTGCCAATTCATTTATATTGTAATATGCACATGACTTGCAATGGCTTTGGCAAATGGACTCTAGATGCATTATTAACTCATGTAGCATAATAGCTAGCAGAGTGTAGTGTTGTAGGTAAAACCCTTATACTGTGTAAGCAGATCTAGCATGGTTAAACCTGTCTTACCTTAGTTAGCCAGTTGACATGTTCTCAAATAATAATTTATGAAAGTCTAATGTTTTTGGAAATTTAATATACTAGCAAGGAAAAATATGGTCTTGATAAACCAAACATCTAAAATTTATTTAGCATTCAGATTACAGTATGTAGATTTTTTGTAATGAATCTAAAGATTTTATAATTGAAGGAACAATTAAATTTTAATTATTATGTATTTTAGGTACCATATTTATTGAAATGACAGAGCACTGCGAATTCATTTAATCACTGGGTCATAGTGTCTTGTGTACATTATTTTTTCAATTTGCTCGTTTAAATGTGTTGTGTTGGTGGAGTGGTTGACACAAGTTGTGGATTCAAACCTGGCATGTACCAGTGTTACCTTTTCAATGTTTTATGTACTTTCTTAGTTAATTCGAGATATTACAGACGTGATGTAGAAAAACATTGTGAGGTAACCTGGATTTGGTTTGAAATTGCAAGCCCAGTAGGAAATACTGGAGATTATGAGTGACTGTTCGATATGGAAATTGGATATTGTAAAGTGGGCGGCTTTATCTTACATACTATATGCTGGTCCCCGTGATTGTTTGTGTGATTGACATTCAATTACTTATATGACATACAATAATCATTAGGTAATCATTCAATCTAGGTATTTCTATACCAAAAGTCGTCAAAATTTGCTAAGTGGTCTAGGATTGAAAACAAAAAACCAATGGAATGTTCTTTAGATTGTTTTAGAAGACCCTACACTAATTGAAGTGATATTCATGCTGAATATTTTTTTGTATAATGTAGGTATATTAATCTGGTGAATGAATGCTTCACATAATAACATTTGTTACAATTTAAGTTTAAATATCATACAAACGAAATATATATCCTAATTTGATTAAATTGTACTTTGAAAGATATTTATCTATTCTATCTTTACCATTTATTTAATCTTACGTATATTATTATTGCAGACCATTGGTCCGTGAAAGCCAAGCGCAGGAAGACCACAGGAACTGGCCGCATGCGTCACCTGAAAATTGTACGGAGGCGTTTCCGTAACGGCTTCAAGGAGGGCAAACCTACACCCAAGAAAACTGTAGCATCGTCGTAAAGTTATCGCAAAACTAATAAAAAAATATATACATAAATTCAAACTTTTATTGTACCTTTAGCCCTAATACCGTACGACGATTATTATAGCAACGATTATGGGGGGGTCAAATTTTCAAGTTTTCCTACCGTTGCCAGCTGCTACATATACTATCTAGTTTAACCCTTAAATGCACGAGGTATTTAATTCTAACAGAAAAAATAGGTTATATTCTTTGGCACCTGTAAAAAGTGGGAAAAATATTTAAAGAAACATCAATATTTTTAATAAAAAATAATGTTGATTTGGGTCAGTATGCAAAATAGGTACAATAATTTGTGCCTGGAATAAATTAAAACGATCGTTTCCTTTCGTTGCACAAAAATAAAACTTAAAAAAAATACAACCATGTCTCATACACATGAGTGTTTTCTGTTTTCATCATGAAGCAATTATAAAGAGGAGATGTTCTAAGGGCCTGTTCTAAAGGAACACCGCGTGACGATTTGCGGGGTGAGGGGGGCTGTCAAACGCCGAAAACACCGCCCACTTCTTCATTCCCCACCCTAGCGGTGAATAGGGAAAACTGAAAGTTACAATATTCAATTCATTCTTACGTAATTCAGCTAAATTACGCTAGATGTCTCTAGTGTCTTTAAACTTTATTAAGAAATAAGTGTTCACACCGCTAAAAAAGAATTATATTTATGTCGTGATAGTATTGAAAAAAGTTAATAAAATGACATAATTATGTATTAAATGTTATGAAATATTATCAAAACATCGTGATTAACAGTACGACTCGGCCATTTAAGGATTGCCTTTTCTGCACTGTAGATGGCGTTTATTGAATATTCTATCATTAGAAAATTTGAAATAATTATAAATTTTAATACGATATTTTTTTGGCAAAATTAGCTTTGTATAGTTTTAAATCTACTTTCATACGTTTAATTATCAACTGAAAAGTATTTTTCTATGACATTTTTAGCTATATAAGTGATATTTAAAGGTTTCGACGTCTGGCGGCGAGTAGAAAAACTATAGAGCTAATATGACGTTTCATAGATTTTTCTGGAACTTGCCTAATAAATTGCGTCTAAAATTACTTACGAGAGCCATTCCGTAAAAAAATGTACCGTTACTAAGGGGACAAAATGGACAATTAAAAATTTTATTTTGTTAAGTTTCTTTGTGATTCGATGCGGCATTTATCAAAGTTTAAGAAAAATATATAGTATATTACTAAATAAGATTTAACTTTAAAAAAATCGGAGTTTCAAACATGATCCATGACACGAAGTGTCCATTTAGTAACGGTCACTAACGTAATAGTTTATCAGCAATGTGAGCTATCTTTTACAAATTCTTAACAAGTTTTAGTTAAAATACATATACTCTTTTTCAAAACAATTTCGTTTTCCCTATTTTAAATCTATTTCTAGCTTTAAATCGCGTATTAAAATATTTTAGTCACGTTTTAGGTCAGTGCGACTTATATTTTTAACTTTGTAGTTAATTTAGCACCTTGAAAATGAATTCAAACTATTTATAATGAAAATGAGTATCATATTCTATTAAGTTTCATCCTAAAATATACCAATAATAGTAATAAATTTCACTTTACAGCCGATAACTTGAAATATAAAATTGTGACAGTGACTTAATAGGACATGTCATCGTGACTAAATTGAAACATAAGCGGTTTTCATAACAAGTTTAATAATCAACAATATTACACTTTTTCTTAACACATGTAATTTGTGGTGAAACTTTTTTTTTTACAATCAATTTAATCTCTATGAAATTGATATTATTATTAATTATAAACTCCTTATTTAATCATTTTAATCTTATTAAAATAATTGTTAGTCACAACACAACAGACGAAATAAAGTCGCAAAAGATGTTCAAATGAAAAACTTTCTACATATTGATTTTGTAAAGTTTTTTATTTATAACTAGGGGGAGCAAAATTCGCATTCATCGGTTGGATAGTGATCTTAAACACAAGAGTTGCAAAAAGGACACTAAATGTATGGCGATTTCAATAAAAACTATATCTTGTCTACTCATAGCTAAAGAGAAATGCATCGATCGTGAACCTACAGCAGCAACTGTTCTTTTGCATACAAAAATATTTTTTGCCAAAATGAAATGGGTTTTTTCCCAAGGCCATTGAAGTCCACCATTTCATGAGATCATTAATAGATAAAACTTTATCAATATCCACCAATATTGTTAAAGAATTTTTAATAGTTACGCGCAGTAGATCTGAAAGGGAAACATAATACATTAGGCATACAAATAAATTAAATTCTAAATATTAAAAACTAAAATGGTAATTGACCATTATTTATTAAAATTAATGCTAAGAATATTATGGTGATACCTACAATAATGTAAGCCAATCTGCTTCGTTAATAAAACGAAACTAATTATGATAGTCGAAAGATAGATCATCTATTATGATTATAAATATAATTTAACAGAAACACATAACTCTATCTTAGTTGTTGTCGGTAAACCATGCACCACGTAAACTTAGCCTTATGTGTCCATTTCGTCACAAATATTCTTCCACTAATATGTCACGACACTAAATGGACGTGACGATTCCCGTTTACTAATAATAATGACGACAACACTCAATATTCTTTGTTATTTTAGTGGAAATCGTTATTTCACGACATACGCAGATACATTAAGTATAATTCGAAAATAAAATAATGTTTTAAGAACTTACCGGTGTCACGTTATTGCTGTGACTATAGTGGACTTCTTATTCGACTATGTGTAGTTAGTACGGCTTTCGTCACCGATCACTGCTTCACAACTGCCCGATGCGTAATAAGAAATGGCTGATCTGCCATAACAATGTTACCACGATAATAAAATAACTTGTTTTGGTGTTTTTTTACTATTGAAGGCAAATAAAACAGTAGTGACTAAAGTGGAATGTCCACCATGTTGCTAATTTGATTATCATATTTCATGAATTTTATTGCAATACAATAAGATTTTTTAATAGAATTAATGATTAATTTAAAAAAAAAAACAATATTCTATAAAATCTCCTAATAAAAGCTGAAGTATGTCTTAAAAACCATGAACTTTGGTTAGCTAAAGTAAGCAACAGTAGTTGTGACACGCTAAAATTGCCTTTTTTGCTTCTTATTTTTAATTTTTAATCAGTTGAATTAACAACAATTAACTCCGTCATAATTTCTTTTTAAAGATCTGCACTGCACTGCACATTAAAAAAAACTGCATTCAATAGCGTGTAAAACGGTCTAGTAAATTGTTTGTAAAATGTTGTGACAGCACTTTTTCCTTACGTTCAATTTTTCACGGATTGGCCCACGAATGAAATGTGATGCCTATCATGGCATCAGAACGTTTATCCGAGTAATTCTTTCAGGATAAAATACAACAGTTCTTTATTTCTCATAATAATATCGAAGTATAATAAAAAATACTATTCGATCGCGATCGTCGTATGTACAGGATGACTGCTGGCAGACTGAGCACGAGTGGGCGTGGCTTGACCGGGCCACACACACAGTTGTTTGACGTCAGGACTCACTTAAAATCACGGTGCACAGTCGCTTAGGCCATGTCCTCTTTATAATTAGTCCATGGTTTTCATTTGGTTATGACCTAAAATTTTTCTTTTTCTTTAAAGACTAGAGATAAGATGTTTTTTTTAATCTAGTACTGCGAAAGTGATTCGTAGCATTATCAATATTAACTAGAATGTACACACTAATATAAACCAAGACTGTAACTGACACAGGCCATCAACCATCAGAGATTTCAATTCTGATAACACAAAAAATTTGTAGAAATTAGTCGTCAAATATCAGAATTAGTCGGTCACTGGTTCAAAAGTTATAAGGGTTTATAGGTGACCGATCTGAGGAGCATCTCCCCAGCTTGGCCTAATTTGAATCTCAAAAACTAGGACACCCAGCGAAGACCCTTTTCTCCCAAATTAAGTCGATAATTAATCAAAATTAGTCGATCACTGGTTCAAAATTTATATGAGCTTATAGGTGGCCGAATTGGAGAGCATCTCCCCAGCTGCCAGATGTTCCTCCAATATTTTTCGATTTCCTAGATGTATATACCATGAACACAAAAAAGTTTGCGGAACACTGGTCTAGTAGACAACCGCGCAAGTACAGTCGTATAGAAAAGTTTCTAAATATAGAAAAATCAACACGACAGTGAACATTGGCACTGACTGTTCTCGGAGTAGGCCACCGTCACTCGCTCAAGGACGCGCGTTATATATGCCTACCGTTTAGCTTCCTCTCGAAAGTACCTACAAGTATCATTGGATTCAGTCAGAGTATATTTACCAAAATTTCGAGGAAGGATGATATGTGAGTGCATAGAGTGGTAATACCTTCTCTTAAATCCCGGAATAGTTAAAATGACGTTTTATTCCCAGGATTTAGAAATCACTAATTACATAATTTTTTTTATGGTAACATTGAAAAATAATAGACAAGAACGGGCACAGTTAGATAAGTGATAACACGGAATGTCAACGGTCGCAGATTCAAACCTCGTTCTTGTGTATTCTTTTACAATGTTTCCTTGAAAAATTGTAATTACTTAATACATGTTGAGGCCATGTTATGTCTATTGCATGGCTTCAACATGTATTAAAAAATATCATTATATATTATTTAGAAAGGATTGGGATGTTGTTCGACGCTTTACAATTGCAAAGTGGTAACGCTGAGTTTACTAGATCTGTAAATGATTGCTAAATAAATATCGCCAGGCGTCTTCTTAAGACTGAATACAAGGATGCTTGAAATTCAATAGATTCGGACAACGAAAAGGTAGCTCAGTTGGTAGAGTGATGACACGGAATGTCAAGGATCTCGGATTCAAGACCCGTTTCTATTATTTTTCAATGTTTCCTTTAATTTTTTTTAATTAATATAGTCATACATGGCCTGAACATGTATAAAAAAATAACAATATATATGATTTAAAATCATGAATTATTTATTGGACTTTATTTATAGCTACAAATTACTGATTTGGTGATGGTGGTTGATGGGTTTTGTACCAAAACTTTTAAATTTGTTATATACAAGCTGTTGTTCTAGACAGTGGCCAAATTGAAAGAGGTGAATCTATAGGTGTAACTGATTACAAAACAATAAAAAAGTATACCTTAGAAAATCGAATTAATTTCGCAGTCTTACTGTTTTTTGGGTTTACGCTGCGTCGCGCGCAGTAGGTGTAAAGACGGCACGCGTGCCGACAGAGGCCGAGCGTAGGTACCGCCAAAAACGGGCGGTGCGGCGCTCGCGCTCGCGCTATGTACCTTGCACGCTCGCGCCGCGGCTCAACGGTTGTTGGTTAGTGTGTCGGTTGACGCACAGTTGACGCGAACGAGCGTACATGTTGAAATCGCGCGCGGTCAATTAACGATCGGGTACCTAGAATGCCGCATTTTTCAAACTGTGAGTTCGTCGATATGGTGCGCATTTACCTATGCCCTCGCTGGCGATAGTGGTTGAGTAGTGCAGTGCGTATGTTCGTGGAAAGGTGGCCAGTCCAACAGACGCCATTGCATGCTACGATGCTGGCTGCTACACAATACTGTACTGGGTGCATTACAGGCAGTTTAAAATACCTGTATTACCTATATTGCCAACCAGCATGATGGTGCATCATCAACCAACGACACGTTTGGGGCACAGTGCGTTGGACGTGATAGCTCAGTGCCTTGACCTCCTCGGTCCCCGGACCTTACGCCGCTAGACTTTTATTTGTGTGGTGACGTAAAAAAGTTAGTGTACACCGATGAAATTAAAGTGTAGTGCAATTATTGCGTGCGTGAGTGGGAGTGTGCTGGTGTTAGGTAGTTTAAAAGACAACAATAGGCGACGTGCCCAGTTATGTATCGCTCGTTATGTTACGAGTAACATAAGTTCAGTAGTGAACATTAAATACGTAAGTACATTTAATTATTCGCACATAGGCATGGTCGACTGATCTGTTGACCTTAATACCAATAATTTAATAACCCAATCTTGTAACTCACTTGCGATGCATTACATTGTTTACATTTCTAAGCATTTACAGAAACAAACCTCTCATGCACATACCTACACCTAGACTTGGAACATAACCAAACCCGCGAACCGCGGCGCAGATCTCGACTCTCGTCAATCAACTCGGCAACTACATGGTAGGTATACTGTATTGATAACACTGTCTAATCAATGTGATTATGTTACTGTAATTAATTAGCTTGCATCTCGCGGTAATAATATCGTAGTCACGTAATCTAAAAAAAACTATAATTTATGAATGGGAGTTTAGAAACCAATAATGGGACAAAAACATAATCCTAAAACGTCGTTGACTTGTATGCAACCTACCTACTTGTCGGGCGGCGCGCTCGTTGCTGAGTTGCGCTTAATATGCGAAAATTTCACAGAGAAGCGTCAGCTGTTACCAGACGAATAGGACGTTGACCTCTTGGCTATTATTGTTATAATTATTTTTATACAACATATAACTTGTTGCTGTATATGTTCCTACAATATGGCCACTGTTCAAAACCACAGCCTGTATATAAGAAAAAAAACTTGAAGAGTTGGCTGGTTATTGTGTGTATTATATTGCGTAATAAAGAGTAATTTTAACCCGTTCCCTGCCCCTGTCCCATGTACCACATGTGGTACATGTCGATTTTTTAACTATTGTATCTACTTCCTGGTCAGAGAACCTGTTAAAAATAACATGCAAAATATCTTTAAATCAATATTTATATTAACGTACAATTACAAAATTGTTATATGTGACTTCAAATCAATAATTTGTAACTATAAATAAAGTCCAATAAATAATTCGTATTTTTAAATCCCGGAATTAAAATGTCATTATAATTATTCCGGGAATTTAGAGGAGGTATTATCCACTCTATGTTACTTCCTTCTTCAAAGTTAAGGTAAATATACTCTACCTATTGCGATATAGGCAGTGATAGCCTAGTGGTATAACCGTTGGACTAACAAGTCAAAGGTCGCAAGTTGGAATCCAAGGCACGCACCACTGTCTTTACGAAGTCATGTGCATATTTTAAATTAATTATCACTTGCTTAAAACGGTGAAGGAAAACATCATGAGGAAGCCAACTTACGTAAGAGATGTTCTCGATGCTGTGTAAAGCCATGTCAGAGACCTACGGGTGGTTTAAATTATGACACTAGATTGTTCATCAACCACACGTTATGAAGAAAACCTATTACGATCTCTGGTTATCAATTTAAGGTATATACTTGATTCGGTATAGGTTTTTTGCTCGTACAGTGGCTCTTATTGCACCGCTTTAAGGTTTATAATGAGGCTTATTAATCACGCGTGCTCTTTCTTGTTATTTTTATTATTTTTTCTCCTTATGGCGATTGTCGGCTTCCAATATCCGACTACTCAGCCAGTGTCTTTCTTCATGTTTATCGCTTTAGTTCCGTAATATAAAAAAAGACTCCGTGACAGCTTTACATTTACTTTTAAACCTTAGCAAAGAGTTATGATGTTTGAAAACTCCTTGATGAGATTTAACATTTTTTCAATTCTTCAAATTATTTCTTTTTATCAACAAATTAGCATACATTTGTGTTATAAATGGAAGAATATTGACTTGATTTTTATATTTAGACGCCAAACCATAGAATGTCAAACTGAAATTCAAGTAGTCTAAGCTAGAGAGAGACGGACCTACATTATTTTATTGTGGCAACACTGATTGGTTGATTCATTATTTCATTGTTTTTTTCAAGTGTTCTGTCAAAGAAAGATTAACTCTCTTGCGTCAATATATAACGAATCACAACTATTAAACTACTTTTTGCACTAAAAGGTTACTTTTTAGCCATTTCAGGTAACTTTTGATAAGACCCGGCTGGCAACACTGTTAATAATGTGTCGCTCTCTATCTCTCTAACACGGGTGATAATCTTCATAGAACGAAACTTATTACGTAGCGCCATTTTGGTAGGCAACCATAAATGACAGGTAGGTTCGAACGCCTTGGCTTCTGATTGGCTCGGCGGTACCGATGGGTTGTCGACGTATTTATCGTCAACGAAACTAGACCGTCCATTTTCGTTCATCGACGAGTCGATCAACTAGTTAAATTCTTCAACTAGTTTACTCGTCAACGGTACAGTCAATTGGACGATATAAACGTCGCGACGTCTACGGTTCGACGTACCTATTTTAATGTGTAATTCCTTTCATGCATTAGTTATAAGGACTGGCTTAACAAATTAAAAATTTAGCCACATTTAAAAGATCAACAGATTTTATGAACATTAATTAATTTTCCAATAAATATCTAAATTCAACGGATAAGCGGTTTCTTCCTAAACGTTTCACCCCATCACAACAGTAATGTACGCCCGTACATTACTGTTGTTATTACACATCAGGATCATACCAAACTTCACTGGGTGTAATGTGGTACCAGTCGTCTGGACATCTCTGAGGGATACATGAACTACATAGGGCGGGTTGTCCTTGGCTGTATATGACTGTCAGCTTTTGACGTGTTTTGTTAAATTTGGGGGAATGTTTTCCGTAACGGGTGGGGAAAACGCAGGTCTTTTACGATTTTTATTTCCCTCGGGAATTTCCATCGAAGTTGTGGTCTGTTCATTTTTGGGAAGGGTAACTGAGAGTAAAGGAGTATACTCGAAAAGTTCGTCAGGAGGTTTTTTTTCCATGATGGATTAAAGTCCTAATAATTAATAAACTATGGTTTCAAATAACTTAACTAACCTTAATCTAATTTGTACACACACAAAGAATAGTTTCGAAAGTAGATTCACTAAAAACGATTCACGATAAAATTCAAAGCACACACAAAAGCACGTTTATAACCACTACCAACGAAAGTCCGATACGTTTAACAAAACTGCTACCCACGTTTAGACGTAATGCAGAATGACATATCTCTGTCGCAGATGGATTGTAGAATCCGCTGTTTTACAAAACTGCTAGCTGATATACAAAACAGTACTGTTTTATAAAACAGCTGAACGACGCGGACGTTCAGCTGAATTGCCAATGCGATACGTTTAACAAAACAGCTACCCACCTTTAGACGTAATGCAGAATGACATATCTACTGTGGGACAGGTTTGTTTATTGTATAGGTAATAAATAGTAACCTCTCAAGAAAAAAAAAGATACTGTATTCTGATTTGTCTTTCCGTGGCTGGGACGACAGAGCCCCGCCACGCGGGCCTCCTATTTTTGTGTCTGTAAGGTCAGAAAAAACCTAAACATGAAGAGAATGACGGGGTATTTCGCTCGCTACGCTCGCTCACTGGCCCCCGTCAGCCTCTTCGAACCTAACCTGTCCGTTTCTTTCATAATCCCGGTATAATAACCAAATAATAAATAACCACTATAGAGTGGTTTTAGTATTTACGTCATATAGTAATATCTTAGGTTTGCGCGATCACTACACATTATAATAAAACAACTTGAGGAGGATTTGACACCTATGTTTGCATAACCTTAAAATCTTATTTGTTTTTAGTCCTGATTATCTAATTTATAGTTATTTGGTGGTGGATTATAGTTATAAGGTTAGTATAAGTGTAATTTAGATCTAATCTCCTAAGGAGATGAGTGTGGAGAAGCCCCCTGACGGGGGAGGAGGTATTCCTCCTGACATTGACTTTATGGAGTGTTCTCACAGCATTTCGGATTCCGTAACGGTGAAAGCCAACCTTAAACGTTCTGCAGAGGCTGTAGTGGCTATTGAGGCTAAAAAAAAAAACTCCTGCGGAATCTATTCAATCGGTTTATACTAAACCAGGTTATGAGAGCGATTCTAAAATTGTTTACAATCAGTGTGACAGAGCTCCCTTCACTGTTTTTGTGTCCAAAAAGGAAGCTGATCCCTCAGCTGGTTATAATTTAAAAATTTTGAAATTTGCACAATTTTTCCACAAGCATAATATAAAAGGAATTGTTGAAGGCGGAATCAAGTCTTTGGGTCTTAACAAGCTCTCTATAGAATTTAGGACTGCCGACGACGCCAATAATTTTGCTAAAAATGAAATTTTGACAGATTTTAATTTTTCTGCCACCATTCCTCGTTTTCAGGTCACCCGCATGGGTATTGTTAGAGATATTCCAACAGATTGGTCTTTGGAGGACCTATTGGATGGTATTGAGACTCCATTAAACTGTGGAGATGTTATTAAGGCTAGGAGGCTTAACTTTAAAAATAGACAAGGTGATTCTGTTTCATGGTCACCTTCTTCCACTGTTGTGTTGACTTTCTCTGGACAAACACTTCCAGAAAAGGTGTACTGTTACAATGCCTCTTTTCCAGTCACTGTCTATCACCTTCCAACAATTCAATGTAGGAACTGTCTTCGATTTGGCCATATTCGTGCACAATGTAGGTCCAAATCACGTTGTTATCGCTGTGCCCAACAACACTGTGGTGATAGCTGTACTATTCCAGATTCTGAATCTACTTGTTTACTATGTCGAGGAGGTAATCATATGGCTACAGATGAGAAATGTCCCGCACACATAAGAGAGAAATCTATTAAAATAGTAATATCTCAAGAAAATCTCAGCTATTCCGAAGCTTCTTTGAGATTTCCACATTCAAAACTATCTTATTCTGATGCAACTGCAAATTTTTCGCAGTCGCAAGCTTCCGTCCCTGTTCCAACTCAAACTTCCCTTTTCTCTGCCGGTCCATTCTCATCTCCTTCTCGTTCCCCACTCTCATCCCCTATTAAAACATCTTATAGAATGACAGTTTTTCTCTCACCTAAACCTAAAGCAGAGCTGGGTAAGACCTATGATGTGCAAACCCACAGTTCCATTATTGGTAGCCCAAAATCTTCCCAGCCTAATGGTTGTGGCCTTGGTAACTCTTGCAGTGACTCCACTCCTCTAGCGACTCCTAATGACAATCTTATAGAGTTACTTACATGCACTTTGATCAATATCCTTTCGAAATTTAGTGATGCTTTACCGAACAATGTCGTAATTTTAGTTCAACAGCTTCTAGAAACCTTCATACGTAAAAATGGCTCACAAGATTCTTCAGTGGAACTGTAGGAGTATCCGTAACAAAAAACATGATATAATCTACCTGATCAATAAGTTTGAACCGTATATCCTGGCCATTTCGGAGACATGGCTCAAGCCTGGGGCCCCGTTTAGGGTATCTGGGTTTTCGTGTCTGCGGGATGACAGATATGATGGTAAAGCGGGTTGTGCCCTATTGGTTAGTAGATCTATTACCTTTTCCCAAATCCCTTCTCCTGTCCATAACCCTGGTCTTCATGTGGTAGCCATTAGGGCCCTAAATACATCTATTATTTCTGCTTATATTCCTCATCCTAATCTAAATCTTATCTCTGAATTTATTTCTATCCTTTCTACATTTCCTGGCCCATTCATTGTATTGGGTGATTTTAATTGCCGCCGCACCTTATGGGGTTCACACTGTAATGATCCTTTGTCCAATTTCCTATTAGATTTTCTTGATGAGCTAAACTTGTGTGTTCTAAACGATGGGTCTGCTACCCGTAGGGTCGCTCCCACCCAAAATATTAGTGCTCCGGATCTTTCTTTTGCATCTCCATCCTTAGTGTCCACTTTTTCTTGGTCTGTCCTTCCCAATTCATATGGCAGTGATCATTTATCTATTTTAATAACTTCTAATATCACCCATTCTACTATGCCTCCTCCTCCTCCACTACAGAAATATCGACTTTCCCAAGCTGACTGGAACAAATTTTCTTCACAGATGGATTTAGAGATGAAAACCATGCCTCAAATAGACACTTCTAATTTCCTTGAACTCTATGAATACTTCCTTTCATGTCTGTTACGCGCTGCTTATTCCTTTATCCCTCATAAAAAACTCTGCTCGTAGGATATTGCCTTCCCCCCCTTGGTGGGATTCTGATTGTTCTAATAGTGTTCGAGAGCGTAAAGAAGCTGAAAACAGGTACGCATCATCCGTTTCTATGCCTGACTACCTTAACTTTAAGAAAGTTTCAGCGATTACCCGCAGACTATTGGCAACGAGGAAGTATTCTGGTTGGCACAGTTTCTGCGAGTCTTTATCTCCACGTACTCCGGTTTCCGTCGTTTGGAAAAAAATTAAGGCCTATCGCAGGGTTTGTGACAATCAGAGCTCGGATTTCTTGTCAAACGACCCTGACTCTTGGCTGACCGACTTTTTTAATAAATTAGCCCCTCCTTCTGTCCCCAATTACGATTGCCTTCCCTCTTTAACTTCTCTTCCTCCTTCGTCCGACCGATTTGATGAGGTATTTTCCATTTCCGAACTTTCCTGTGCTTAGATCATCTTCGGGATTCTGCTCCAGGCGTGGATGGTATCCCCTATTCATTTATATGTAAATCTTCTTCTACTTCTAAACAGATTTTTCTCAATTTACTAAACTCTTTTTTTGTTTCTGGCTGCATTCCGCAATCTTGGAAATCTCAAATTATTGTCCCCATTTTAAAGCCTGGCAAGTACCCCCAAGATTCTACTTCTTATAGACCCATTGCCCTTTCCTCTGTTTTGGCTATGATCATGGAAAATCTCATTAAGAACAGACTTGAATGGTTCCTTGAGAGTAAGGGTATCCTATGAAACACTCAATTTGGATTCCGAAGAGGTATGGGTACTCTGGATAGTCTTAGCATTTTCACGTCTGATGTTCGTATTGCATTCTCCAAGCATGAAAGTGTACTAGGTGTGTTTTTGGATATCTCCTCAGCATATGATAACGTCCAACTTCCACTTCTCAGGCAAAAACTGCTTCAGCTGAGTATTCCTGTGAGGTTGGTCAACATCATTGGTAATCTTCTAATGTCCCGAACAGTTTTCATTCGCCCTCAAGGTTCTTTATCTCCACCCCGGCTAGTTTGGAAAGGCTTACCCCAGGGATCTGTCTTGAGCCCTCTTCTGTATAACTTGTATACTTTTGATCTTGATTCTTCTGTCACATCTTTCTGTAAAATTCTCCAATACGCTGATGATATAGCTCTCTACTATAGTTCTTGTTCCTTCTCCGATTCTACTAATCGCATAAACTCGGCACTACATTACCTCAATATATGGCTCACTGACCATGGATTGAGCTTATCTGTGCCCAAGTGTAGTGCAGTTATTTTCTCTCGAAAACGCAACATTCCTCCCATAAATCTCTTCGTGGATAACGATCCTATTTCTGTTTGCGATAAAGTAAAATTTCTTGGTCTTATACTTGACTCAAAGTTATCTGGAATCCATCATCTAAACTATATTTCTAAGAAATGTAAAAAAAGTGTCAATGTATTACGGGCCCTTTCTGGAGTTCGTTGGGGCTCGCATCCTTTTACCCAAAAAATTCTTTACAATACAATCGTTCGGAGTCACTTTGATTATGGTAGCTTTCTCCTTGAACCATGCAACAAAATAGCCCTTTCCAAACTAGACAAAATTCAGTCCAAATGCCTACGTATTATAACTGGTGCAATGATGTGCTCTCCGATTAATGCACTACAAGTAGAGTGTTTGGATCCCCCTCTCCATTTACGTAGGCAATATCTTTCGGATCTATTCTTATATAATGTGATTAAAAAAAAATTCACCCTCTCCTTCCTATCCTGCGTTCACTCTCTGAATTACTTAACACTTCTTCTTATTGGACTCATAAAGACCCCCTTCTTCTTGCCAAAAGCTATAGAAACATTCAAAGTAGGCATTTATCTACGGTCCAATACAATGTAAACCCCTTATATGAGGTAAGCTTTGAATCTTTAATTTTTAAACCAAAGATTATTTTCAGCTTGGGTATATCAAAACATGACGCGGGTGCTAATCAAAAATTAAACGACATCTTAGCCGAAAACTGGCATGATTGGCTTACCATCTATACTGACGCTTCTAAAATACCAGAGGATAGTAATGTCAGAGCTGCTATCTGGGTACCTAAATTTAAGATTATTTTAAACTTTCGCTGTGCTCCACCTTGTTCTACCTACACAGGGGAAACTATAGCTATATTGGAGGCGGTCTCCTATGTTGAATCGCATAGGCTAAACAAGTCCCTCATACTTACAGACTCCCTGAGTTGCTTGCAGGATATTTCAAAAACCCCTTTCCGGTCTCGTCATAATTTTTCTCTCACGCTACAGATTAATAACAACTACTCTGCAGGTGTCATAGCCTGGGTGTTGAGGTTGCATTAGCTTGGGTCCCTAGTCACTCTGGAATTGTAGGGAATGAAAACGCGGACTCCCTCGCTAAAGTAGCAGTACGATTGGGATGTGATTCCTATAAGTCTTGTTTTACACGGGATCTGTGCTGTCTTGCAAGACCCCATATGTTGCAGACTTGAACCGGTTATGGAAGAAATCTTCTAAATTAAAAGGAAAATTTTATAGTTAAATTCAGCCCGAAATCCCGTCTAAATGCTGGTTTAGCAATAGACACTTATATAGCAAACTTACCACGTCTATTATTATTCGCCTTCGTCTTGGTTTTGTGTGCACACCGGTCTTTTTAGCTAAGATCCGAGTGAGAGATCATTCTTTGAGCGAATGCGGCCTCGAGGAAGGCACTCTGGAGCACCTGTTCTTTTCTTGTTCTAATTTAGTAATTCCTCTTTGTGAACTTCTTCCTGTAGATATTCCCCGTCCGATTAACATCCCCTTCTTATTAACCATAGCTCATACTCCTTTAATAAAAGTTTTATATAAATTTATTAGAGCCAACAATCTCCGCCTATAGCATCTGTATATATGACCTGTTTCACTATCCTTTATTCCCCATTCTTGCACTTTCACCTTTACCTTTATTTTGTAGATATTCATGTTACTAACTGGTGCTGTTTTATTTATGTCAACTAACTTGTAACGTTTTGTATTGTTTCAGCATGCCCAATAGATTTCACTACTACAAATACCGGTCAATAGATTTCTTTACTACAGTTTAAGAACTTTCACAGTGTCTTTTTCTACCTTGATATTGGCAAAATCATCGAGTAACGATGGAGCCATAAACTATAAATTGGAATTGGAATAAAACAACTTTTAACCGGATTAATCGCGTGTATTATTGGTTTTTTGTTTTTCCTGACTTTTCGAACACTTTGCAGCGTTCGTGGACGCAGGAGGACCAATAACCAGAAAAACCAATAATACACGCGATTAATCAGGTTAAAGTAGTTTTATTATAATATTTAGGTCATTCTAGATTTTCATCTTTTTTTATGCTACAGTAATTTATAATTAGGTTAATTTTTACAGTAAAATAAAGTTAGGTAAATTTCGAACTCAAAACAACAATCTGTAAGTCATTTCACACTGTTTTACATAATCTCGAATCGTTGACCCGCATTGATAAACGCAAAATTTTCATAAAATTCTGCGTCTTATAGTTCAGTTATTATGTAAAACCGCTAAACGTCGTATAGCTATTTTTCATAACAGTACTGTTTTTTAAATTAACTAGCAGTTTTGTAAAACAGCGGATTCTACAATCCATCTGCGACATCATTAAGAGGGCTGGTATGCACATTATGGGACCAGCATTTTTGCCGTCCCAGGCTAAAAGCCTAGGTGTTGAACATGCGCCCGAAGGGCCGATCTTTACGTTAAAAAAAACTAAGAACTGTCAGTTGAGGTTGCCTTAAAGTGATGCCAGTCCTACGATAATTATCGTACATGTACGCTATTTTCGACTCCGGTACGATGTACGATACAATATGCATTATCGTTCGGAAAAGTACGATAATTGTCAACCCTGCCCGAAGTGGAGTTAAAAAACTAGTATTCTGAGCTTGATCAAAATATCGAGACTATCTGCTACATTTATGTAAAGGAATTCAAGATTGTTTCCCATTATTTGATGACAAATTTGTGGTGGCGCTACCAGTTCTATAACCGAAAAGAAGCTCTGTCACTGAGACAGCAGTCCATCACTCATATTGTTGTGTTATCTATGTCCCAGAGCGAAGCCGCGTGACCGTAATGAAATGCAGTATGCAATGAAGTAGACGTATTTTGGCATAAAATGTTCCTAGTTCCTAATGGCTATTGATGGCAGACAGACACACATTGATGACAGTTTTACCTCAATTTGCCCTGACCGTTCCGTTTTGACACTTCCGCATTTAAATGCAGACACCGAACGACTATTCTCTATATAGTAGCAAAGTACTCACTGTTCGATAACTTTTTATTTTAGGTACAGTGATAAAGAAACATTCGGAACTTTCATATGACCCTAAAACAGCCTCAACTAAGAGAAGAACCACCGCGATCTGTACTACCACTAGATGTAGGAGTAGTTTAGCACATCATTTTTACGTTTTTCTGGGCCCCTATCTATATAAAAAATTAATAAAGAACTCCTAATCTATCCTCTCTCCGGGAACGAATGCAAGAAAAAAGTTTGTGCGTGGCTTCAGGGTGCTGACTACAGTGCTACAGAATCTCTTTTAAAACCCATGAAGTAACTTAATTATCCTATTTAATTAAAGCTTTCGCATACATACGCTCTTTCTCTCTCTCACACACACACACACACGCACGCACGCACGCACGCACGCACACACACACACACACACACACCGACGGAGGGTTAGCCTGGTGATCTGTAATACAGGTTTTACCTAAAACAGACACCAGTCTCTATGTATTGCATATTTGACTTTGTACTGTGTCTTGATGATGAGAAAATAAATATTCTATTCTATTCATATTTTTCTATTCTGCGAAAATAATTTAAGAAAACCAAATGATAAAAACTCGCAACGCAAACTGTTAAAGGGCCTTGACTTTCAGCGCAATGCGTAACAAATCAATCCCACTCTTTTATAAAATAAATACCTAAGTTACTTATTTAATATATCACATTTCACAACTTCCTAAAATTTCTATCCTATTTCTAGTTTTTGGAATTAGCTACGCTTTCCGCGAGGCTCTGACGTTGTACGATAATTATTCATTTGGTACGATAATTCACTTCATTCATTCGCACTCGTCTGGCATCCCTGTGCCTTACTTACCTTTTGTAGAACTAAAATTGTGAGACGTTCGTCTGATTACTGATACGTAGGTAGTATCTCTTACTTAGTACTTAGTAGTCTGTGTGCTCTCTAAGTAGGATTCCAGGAGGCGTCGCTCTGAATTCCTTTTGATTAAAAATATATTTCAACAGACCTGACATAGGTAGGTACCCTTGCTTGATTACATTGTTGTAAATGTTAAAATTAGTGAAAATAGATGGACGTTTGTAACTCTTTTACGCAATAAAAAAGAAAACTACTGAACACTGGATTGATGAAATTTGGCACCCACATAGTTTATAACCTGGAATAACTCCCAAGATACTTTTTATCTCGGCTGGACCCATTTCTGAAGTCGACGCAGCCGAAGTTGCGGGCAGAAGCTAGTTTACATAAATATGTTGGTATAACTAATACTGTAACTCCTGATACTACTTACTCTAATAAACAAGTGTTTTACAATAAAATCAGGAGGAAGCAAATGCACTGTTTTCAGGCTTATGATGAACTGAGCTTTAATGTTTCCCGAAGAGCAAGACATTGCAGTATTAGTGTATTACCATAAATTAACCAATGATTTTTAGTTTTACATAGAAGCCACTGAAATTACCACTAAACTTCTTTGTTGTGTTATAATAACTATCGAAAATAATTATTTTGCATTAAAAAGGCATTTATGTCACAGATAGTTTTCACTTTACTTTTCTATTTTAGATATCTGTGAATATGGACCTTCTAGATATAATGAAAAATCTAACTATTAAAAACATACCAAATGAAAGTGAAAATCAGCTGTTCAAATCCATAGCTGCAGATATAGATGATGTCCCTACAGAAATAGTTTTTGCCGAGTATTCTGATAAAATATTACTTATTATATCACAGTATCAGAAGATTGGAAGCATGTTAATGATACACAAAGATCAAGTTCATAGTCCTTTAGGTACTAATGAAATTTATACAACAAAAGTTATTTTTGGTGCCACAGGAGAAGAACAGCAAGTTGCAGCAAGATACTTAGCAGAAGCAATAAAAATTACAAAACCACTTTGTATTTTCATAAATCTCAAATCATATGACATTGAGACTGTCAAAGCCTGTAAAGATATAATTTTAGACTTGAAAAGTGTAATAGAATCTTAGAATGGCTACAACAAGTGCAAAACGATTTAAGTCTGTACAAAAATATTATGGTCAACTGGTTTTGGGACCTCCAGGTGCAGGAAAAACAACTTATTGTTGGAAAATGTCAGAACTTTTGCGTAAGTTGGGAAGAACTGTTGTAGTGGTTAATTTAGATCCTGCCAATGATGTCATGTCTTACAAACCAGATATTGATATCAGACATTTAGTTAGTGTCGAGGAAGTCATGGATCAATACAATCTTGGTCCTAATGGAGCTCTTCTATACTGTATGGAGTTTTTAGAAAAGAATATTGATTGGCTGCTTAATCAAATAAGAGGTGAAAACTATACTAATTTTATATTTGATTTGCCGGGACAGGTGGAACTATATTGTCATCATAAAAGCTTGAACAACATATTTTCTGAACTATCTAATCATGGCAACATACAATTATGTGTTTTGCATTTAGTAGATTCACACCATTGTTCTGATCCTGGAAAATTTATTGCAGCCTTAATGTTATCATTAAATGCAATGTTAAAAATTGGGCTACCCCATATCAATTTATTAACAAAAGCTGATTTGTTAAAAAAACATTTGGATAAATTGCCATTTGGTATTGATTTCTATACTGAAGTGCTAGATTTGAATTACCTTCTGGACTGTCTAGACACCGACACATTTACCAGCAGATATAAGAAATTAAATAGTGCCTTTGTTTGTATAATTGAAGATTATAGTTTAGTCACATTTGAACTTGTTAATCTATGTAAAGAAGAGAGTTTACAAAATGTTAGAAAATTGGTAGATAAATCGAGTGGATATGTGTTTAAAGCCGAAGAGGGCAGACATATAAATAGTATGTTAGCTTGTGCAATGGGTGTTAATGAATCAATTGACTAGATCTTGAATATATTACAGTATTTTTTATTGCATTGTGTTTTATTTCTTAGTACTATCTATAATTAATATAAACTTAAACAATTCATAAATGTGTTATAATTCAAAATCATTAATTAGTGGAAAAAAGGTACATTTTTCAATCTTAAAATAACTATACTTAATTTAGTACTCAATAACAGCATTAGGCGAGTTAATCTACTCCTTATTGTAAAGCATATTTACATAAAACTGTACTTCAGTAAAAACATTTTGGTTTTGATAATTATTTTTTAAAAGTTAAAATCTAATTATCAGATATTACATTCTGAATTTCTGAAATGGGCGTGGATTGCCAAATCCTAAACTAGATGGAATATCTAAAATAAAACATGTAAAATATATTTTTATTTTAGATAAATACTAATTAGCTGATATACAGAGGGAATTTTTGAAGTGGGAGTGGCCAAATCCTAAATATGGTTATGGTGTAGCGACCTGGTTTCCGCAATGCCCCGCAATTGGCGATTATTTTGCATACGGGGTGGGACTGAATTATTCGATCCACCTCAACCCCTCAAGAAAGGCAAGCAGGAATTTGATCTTGCTGGCGATCTCTCGGAGAGTACCTACTACTTGGGTTACCGAATTACGTAGCCCTGTATGTGGCGACCCCGGGGCAGTGAAGCACCACGTGTGCCGCCGTTTCATCCTCCTTCATGCAGGCTCTTCAGAGGGCTGTCAATCACTCCTATAATATAGAGGTGCTTATTAAAAGACCCATGCTGCTTCTTGCCTTCCGAAGAGGTGTAGACGCGGCAGTTCTAAGATGGCTTCCAGGGCTGCAGTAGGAGTAGTTTTCATGCACCCTGTGAGAGCCAGACATGCAAGTCTGGATGCGCTGCAGTTTGTTTGATGCTGTGGCTAGTTTGGGTCCTTGGCCACCAAACAACAGCCCCATATCATAGGACGGATCACCGTTTTGTACAGCGATAAGATTATTTTGGGAGATATACCCCGCCTTTTCCCTATCATTATCTTGCACTGCCAAAAGGTGATGCTCGCTCTGTCTGGTTGGCCAGTTTAGCTTGTTGTCTAAAATTACACAATATTATATTTAACTTCATTAGACAGTTGTAGTTCAGTGTTGAACACCTTAGGCAGACGGTATGGTCCTATTGTTCGTTTCTGTGTAAACATGACTAATACGGTTTTGGTGGGGTTTAGCGATCATCAAATTCCTTGCACCAGAGTTCTACGGTTCGCAATGCTTGTTAGGTAAGATAGCATATCGTGCCAGGGACTTTCCCGGAGATCAGGATTGCGAGATCGACTGCGTATCCTCGTGTGTAGTCTCGATTCGCGTTAAGTCTGGTGATTAGGTCATTGATGATCATGTTCTACAAGAGAGGAGATAGAACGCCCCCTCGGGAGCACCCTCTGGCCGTCAGTGCTGATTGGTCATTGTCCTAAAGGCGCACGACACGTTTACTGAGCATGTTAGTGATCCAGTCTGGGATCATCGGTTCTACTCCATGCTTTAGCAGGGCCGCGTGAATGCTGGAGAAGTTAGTTTTGTCAAAGACTTCCTCAATCTCTATGAAAGTGCCTAGACATATGCTTTTCTGTTGAATTGCTTCTTCTATTCGGCTCATAAATCTGCATTTCATTCAGTTGCCTTACCGGAACAATACGCGTGTTGGTTTGCATCTTGTGGTATCTTTCACATAACTATTCCCAGGTCTTTAGTAGAAAAGAGGTTAGGTTGATTGGCCGGTATTATTTTGCGTTTGTGGAACCGCTCATCCCCTTTTTTTTCCTTTTCTTGGGCTGAATTTGGCTTTAATTTCGGCCAGTGGCGGGGCAACAGGTAAATTTGATGTGGGCGAAGTATATCTTTCGAGGCCCTTTAGTTATATTATCCCTCTTCTGGGGAAAGGTCTCCCTCATAGTCATCCACGCCTCTCTGTCCATTGCCTCCTCGGGCCAATCCTTGCAAAAAGCTCCAAGTCATCACACCAGCGCTTTCTAGGCCAGAGGCCCGAGTGCGAGTTACCGTGAGTACATTTCATTCTTACGCAGTTTCCTATGGAGAAAAACCGGCAAGAAACTCCATGGTTATTCTTTTAAACTTTATATCTTTTACAATTTCTGTAAATACAATTTTGGCCGGGATGTAGGAACAACGTAATCTTGGATGCAGTGACGAATATAAAAGATAATAAGATAGCCTTATTAAGTGAATTGCAACGCGTTTGATAAGTTAACGGCGTTCTCACATTTACAAAATGTTGAAGCTAAAGAACCTATATATAAAACAATGCATAATCGTCAAATATTATTAATAAGTTTAACAAAAGCAAACACTGAAAGAGGTATAAAGCAAAAAACAAAGTAAAGATATCATTATAACTGTGATAGAAATCAGTAAATTTCATCCGATTATTCGGATTGGCTACTACACACATATTGTCAGTGAGTAGCTGAGGAAGCCACATGTGCAGAAGGTATTATAGCCAAACATCCCTATCAGCAACGAAGTCTTTGGTCATATAATAGGCTTTTTGAATAAATACGCGTTTAATATGGGTTTTACACTTTGCCTCGGTTAGATCAGCTATTGACTTTGGCAGTTTGTTATAAAAACGTAGGATTATTTGTTTTTGCTAATGTAAATTTAGGTACCTACCCCAATTTTATGTTTGAAACGCGTATTTCTATCGTGGAAATCACTTCTTAAATAATATGTAGTTCCGAGCGTATAGTATACTAGCTATGCCCGCGACTCCGACCTTGTGCATGTCGTAAATTAACACCATGTCGTGTATGAACACAAATCTATACTAATAGCTGTGCCTCGCGGTTCACCCGCATTAATTTGAGGAAAAAACCTACTAAAATATATTCCATCAGCGCCCTCTCCCCTCATGGCCGCGCCCAGCAGATCATAATAGCGCCTACCGGGTTGGTCTAGTTGTCCTAAGCGCGACTGCTGAGCATGAGGTCTCGGGTTCGATTCCCGGGTCGGGCAGTGTTATTGAGTCCTATTTCTGTTCGAAAATTCTCAGTAGCTACGCGGAATTTGGAATTGTGCCTGGTAGTTAACATAAATAATAAATAAATATTTCGTTTATTCTCTCTTACAAAGTTCACTTATTCTATATAATAAAGGTTATTGGCTAAGAAATTAACTTTGTGACAGACTGGTGCCTGAGGTAAGTTTAATAAAAGCCTGCGACGTATAAATTGCTATATATACAAGTTCGTAATTTATTAGGTAATTTCCATTTAATGTGATAAGGATTCAACACAATAATTTTATTTTTTTCATTTTGTTTGCCGTTCGTGGAGCTGTTGTCGTTGCTAGTACTGTGCTTATTACAAATAATTTGTTTCATCCATTTAATTCCTGGTTTATGTGAATATATTTGACTTATATATTAAGCCTTCCAAAGGAAATTACCTAATAAATTAGGACTTTATATAGTAATCGTTCAGAAGTATATAGGGTTTATGTACTTTTTATTAAATGAAATAAACAGTAGTCAGTGCGAGGTTTCTGTGGCTCTCGTTACGGTAAAGATTCGCTGTACTTAAGCAAACGCGCCTGTTTTCGAAGTCGTAGCAAATTCTACCATATCATCAAGCCTCCCAATCTTCAATGGAGTAAGCAGAAACCCCAAGCTATCATAGTGACAGTGCAAGTCGGTGTTTTATTTTCATGGAATGATTCTCCCGGTGACCTGGATAGTGTTATAGTCTTTATAGTTCTTGAAGAAATATAGGGCTTTAGCCGACGTCGAATTAGAATTATTTATTTATTTGTAAAACATAAGTAAATACAAGTATAGGTCTAACATGATTAAAGAGTCCACTATAAGTAAATGTACATTAAAAACCAAAACGCCAGATATAGGTATTATAAATAAAATACCCAATGTTCAATAAAAAATCATAGTTAATGAAATATTAACGTAACTTTAAATATATTTTTCTTGAAAACTATGCATTTGCGTGATTTTGCAGAAACCTTTATTAATACTAGGTACTCCAGATCGTATTTCGGTCACGGCGGCCTATCTCCGAGGAGATTAGCCAAGTACGCAGGAGATATTATAGTGCACAAGTGTATGCGTAACCACAGGTCTCTCCCTTCACTCTAATAGTCCGATGAGACGGCAATCTGATACAACTGGAGAGAGATCAGGTGCAGGACCGACGGCTTTGCGTGCTCTCCGAAGCACGGGTGCGTCACACCACCAACTTCCTAACTCCGGGGTGTTACTGAGAATTTCCTAACTGAAAAAACCCAATAACGCTTTGCCCGACCTAGGAATCGAACCCAAGACCAACGAGGCAGTCAAACCTATATTATGATAAGATCTACACGTTATAGTAACCCGCACCTCTACGCGCCCGATACGCGCGAACCGCGGTCGTATGCCACCGCGATATGTAGATATCTCTTTCTGTTGTTAATCTACTGCGCAGCCCACGCTGCGCTTGTGCGCGCGGCACCGATCGCGGGCATCACGCCATGACGCCAGTCCGCCCCCCGATCGATTGCCGTGCGTACGCTTTCCGCTTTCCGCGTTCCCGCCGCGAGTTTGTCGCACGAACTAGTTATATGTAACTTAAGGGCTTTGTACCTACTAATAATTTCTTACCGTGTGTTTTATAACAATAAAGTTTATACAATAACAGAACCCTGACTTTCATCTCATTCTCATAACGTGCAAAAATTGTGCATGTATTCCCGTTGTCCCCATCAAGGGAAAACACAACGTCATATAATTTCCTTACCGCTGTTATGGGGACAACGGACAGTAATGATTTCACGTATCGTTGTCCCTTTAAATCGTAAATTATACATGTTTGTGCCGCAATCACCTAAAATCTGCTAGACAGATCTTGACAAAATTTGGTTGTGGAATAGTTTATACCCGTAAGTTACATAAAGTCGTCTCGTAGTTTTGTCCGATAGTACCCGCATATAAAACCAAACAGCTACAAAAACAGATGCAAAAAAATAATTAAATTTTTAAATTATGTAAATACTAATTTACAATAAATTAAATTGAGCCATGAGCGAGCGAAGCGACCCCGGGAGTTTTGTGTACCCCGACACAGACAGATTAGGTTCGAAGAGGATGACGGGGGCCAGTGCGCGAACGTAGCGAGCGAACTACCCCCGTCTCATCTCTCTATTATGGCACTCTCACTTATAATTTTAACGCAACGGGGACAACGCGCATAATTTGATAAGTATTTAAGACAATAATTTAATGGGGACATCGTACGGGATTACGAGAAGTAATTTTAATTATCTTATTAAATTCCCTTTGTCCCCTTTAACGGGGACATGGCCTACGTGTACAACGGGAATAAAGGAAATTGTGAACCTCGTATTTAGCAGGCTATATTAGAAAGTTGAGCTTTTTTGTAACGTATAGTTACAATACGTTTTCAACGTTTATCTAAGTATTTTAAATATTTTACTAAAGTTACGATAATTTTAACGTATTAGATAAATCATATATTCTTATTTCCAAATACAAAGTATTATGCATTACATTACATTACAATCAAACGTTAATTAGAACCTAACGTTATATTTTGGTAAAACAGTTGCATGCGACTGTACATCTTGACACAAAATAGATCAAGAGCTAGGTTAAATGTTTTAAAGCCACTCTAACCTGGTAATTTAAAACATAAAAACATGTATCTAATCGAGAATTTATCCCTCTTTGAAATTTGTAAGGGCTTCAGACCAGTAAAACTAGAACAAATTACACATATTAATAAAAATATTTTTTCAAGCAATAAAGCTCTAGGGTACTATACCTTAAAATTTGAATTAGTTTAGAAAATAAATAATGAAATATTTCAATTTAGGCCCTACTAAAACTGTGACTTGGTGAAAAATTGCGACTAATTAGGCTAAATTTGGAAGAAAACAGATCTATAAGTGTGGCCAAGCTGGGAAATTCTCCGCAGGTCGGCCACTTTTGAACCGCTTATATTTTGAACCAGTGACCGACAGATTCTGATATTTGGCGTCTTATTCAGACTAATTAACGACTAAATTTGGGAGAAAACAGATCTTCGCTATGTGCCCTAGTTTTTGAGATACAAATTAGACCAAGCTGGGTAGACGATCTTTGGATCGGCCACCTATAAACCCTTATGAATTTTGAACCAGTCACCGACTAATTCTAATATTTGGCGACTAATTAACGACAAATATTGTGTTATAAAAATTTAAAATCCCTGATGGTGGCTATGCCAGTGTCAGTCACACGCATCTGTTCACGAGCATGACCCAAAAATCGGCCAACACAACATTGCAAAATAACTATGGAGCACCTGCAATTAAAAAATAATCAATATAATAATTATCATATTTATTATTATTTGACAGGAAAAGGTACTTGAAAAATGTCGAAGAATCCTAAAGAAATATACAACAAGCTGATTGAAATAGAAGCAACAATCGATCAAATGGTTAATGAAAATAAATACGTTCAAGTGCGACTGCTTCATCATTACAATGATATCAAAGATGCTACTCAAATCGTCATAAATCATATTGCTAATTTAGAAGAAACCACCGTCACAGAAGTACATAAACGGTTACAGTTAAAATAATGGAATAAACTATCTATCGTATTGCTAATTAGAAGAAAACGCAGACACAAAAGTACATAGAAGGTCACAGTTAAGGGAATGAAATAAAATATCTTTGTGTAGTAATGGAACGTTTTATTTGAAGACAAATACAACTCTTTACAATTTAAATTTCATCCAAATTTTTTTGTGTTCATAGACTACAAGTAATGAACAATTTTTAATTTTCACATTTCGGGTTTACGTACGTAGGTTCCTAAGTTATAAGTGTTTTCAAAAAGCCACGGTTCCACGTTTTGCTACTTCAATTACGAAAAATGTATGTTTTACATGACAAGTATTCTAATATATTTTGATTATTATATGTTGATAATCATGACCATCGTCAGCAAACAAATTTATTTATTAAATGTAGATAGTAAAAGGTATCATATTGTTGAGAATTATCTAAAACTATAGTGGATAATGGATTTAAAAGAGAAAAATAAAATCTACTCCCTTCTTTGAATGGTATCTAGTTTTAAAGTATGTGATAATGTATAGCTTGAAAATTGAGAAGAACAAAGGTATCATAACAATCCAATTAGAATATTAAAATGAAATTTCTATAACACCTTTCAGTGATGAAATATAAGATTATAACCAGAAAGTATTATCTCCCATATTATAAGATTATAATTTTTCACATGCTTTTACCATTGTTACATAATTCTTAAACAAATCAAAATACATTGAAGTTAAAATTCTAAACACTAACATGGTGTCTATTTAATAAGCAAGCAATAATTATATAAATGTTTAAATGTATAATATAAAGGGCGTATCGCTCTTGGCGACAGCTTGCGAATACTTTGCAATATGAGCGTCCACATGCAAGTTGGACTCTCGTGCTGCGGAGCGGAGGACTACTGTCTACCGCCCCCTGCCACTTAGTGGCGACTTTACGACGTAACGAAGTCAGAGGCATTATACTTAGATTTGCATTCATTCACTTGAAACAGCGTTGTGGCTGCTGTATGTGTGCATTGCACAAAAGTTCTGATCATGAGTTGATTGTTAAAATTCAATCAATCATATTTTATTTATACATGTTATTGTGGCAACATATTTCGTGTTATGTTCTGGCCAGGTTTTAAAGCGTTCAAAATTGTAAAGTCTTCATTTAGTTCCATTCCCGACTGGCGTGAACTGTGCAATTACTGTGGAAGGATTTGAGTGGAATGTAAATTTACGTAACCAATTGCGCCAGTTAATCCACCATTCGAGTTATTTAGTAAGACTGTCTTTACATCCATGTTTCTCATTCCAGCTAAATTTAAGTATAACAATATAACAAATTTACAAAAATACATATACATTGAATAACATTCGCAAATTTGAAATTTCCAAAAATGCATATAAATATATCACTAATAACAAATCTACGATTTCCTATCGAAATAATACCCTATATTACGAGGAATTATCAAACTGCGAATGCTAATTCAATTTCAATAAACGTTTATCGTTAGACTTAAATCTATGAGTTTCAGACTCGTTTCAGGCAGTCCCACAGATTTCAAAGCACCAAGAATCATTCAATAAATGCACGTTTTATTCTAATATTAGCGTTCCATTTACCAGAGTTTTGCCCTTGACTGAACACTTAACAATATACATTTTGTAATCATAATACCCACGTTGATAGAGCCTGTTGTACCTTTATATAATTTGCAGAGATTGTGGTTTATAAAGGTTATTCAGACATGTTTTATTTTTAACACAACACTCGCACACTCTTCAGTAACGCCTAAACAATGACTCAAGAAATCCCAAAAACAAGTCTGAAAACTAATTGGTTTAGTCTATGCAATCGATGATTAAAATTTCAGTAGTGTTTTTGTTATGAATGTAATAGTGTTGAGAATGCTAGATTGCAGCTGGTTAGCAGTAATTTTAATTTTATTTGAGAACTTTTTTATGGATTTCATAGACCAAACCACCTTAAAAGTAAAAAATTATGATTTGGTAAATTGTAAATATACTATGTGTAAATAAATAATATTGACTCAGTACTCAATATGCTTATAAATAAAACATATTAAATACTAAGTCATCTCACTTTTAATAAAACATGACTTAACAATCAACAGGTCAATTTAGTAATATATAATTATATTTCAAATATCACTTGTCAAATAGTGGGTGCTTCTCGATCCATATTAATTATTCTAAGAGATAATTGCTACCTCAAATAATAGAACCTTATTCCCTTTGGTCGCATTATTTCTTTAGAAATATAGAACTTGGTATTTAGTTTAGATCATTATTATTGGTCTCATTATTATATATAACAAAATAACCAGAGCCATATTCGTCGTATTAGGGTTGATTGAGGCAAAAATGAGCTTCAATATAATGTCGCGTGTCTTTAATAATAATATTAATTGAACACTTATTGTGCCAATTAAATTAATACAAAATCAGTCTCAAACTAGGGAAGTCTTTTAGATCTTCAGGCACGTATACTTTTTAGCAGGTGGACTATCATCGTCCAAGCTATAACAAAATCTCTAAAATAGATTTGGTTACTATTTCGTATATGTTATTATGCAACCTCACAAATACGTGCAAAATCAATCACATACCGACGTATTTTCCCAAAAAGTGTTTACACACATTTATTTTGATTGTGTATTGTGAATTTACCGATACGGCTTTAAGCCATAATATTATAAACATGTTACATAACATTATTTTGTATAACTGAGTTACAGCTTCCTCTAATTTCTTTATATCATACTGGAATACTTAAAAAAAAAAACAAGCCATGTAATACTAAACTAAGTTGATTTCAAATCAATACTAAATAAAAATAAAACAATAACGAAGTTACCTTTAGATATGAATACTTTAGTTTGAAACTGGTGCATCACCTTGACCAATGTGTTCCTTTTCGGAATTGTGGCATTGCTCCGCCACCTAAAATATACCATCTTAATTAAATAATAATTATATTTTTAAATTACTACTAGGTAAGAAAAAAACCGGTCAAGTGCGAGTCGAACTCCTTCGCTGAGGGTTCCATACCTACCCATTATACCGTCTGTCCGTGTGACACCACCGATTTCCTCAGGAACAGGTGGAACTAGCAAGTTGAAATTTATACCTGTAAGTACCTTGCTTTTAACCAAAATTGACAATTATAGGTCAACCGGAAGTACCCTATAGGTTCAAGATATGTCTTTGAAAAAGCATTAACGCATGCTTAGCGAACTCTAAAGTTACAATATCAAATGGAAAAAGAATACGGTCGCGAACAGGATTCGAACCTGCGCCTCCCGGATAGATACTCCAGGCGCTCTTACCACTAAGCCATATCGACCTCTGCTCACCACCTTTTCATTTTTCATTTAATATTGTAACTTTAGAGTTCGCTAAGCATGCGTTAATGCTTTTTCAAAGACATATCTTGAATTATTAAGGTAATTGCATTCTTTACGACATTATATTAACTGCAAAGTTAGTCGTGTCGGTTCGGTCACTTGTATAAGTACTGAATTGATTGCAATGACGTCGCCGTAAGACGTGTTAAAATATGGAAGAAGAATTCGCGATGGTGAGCAGAGGTCGAGATGGCTTTGTGGTCAGAGCACCTGGAGTATCTATCCGGGAGGCGCAGGTTCGAATCCTGTTCGCGACCGTATTCTTTTTCCATTTAATATTGTAACTTTACCCTATAGGTTTTAGGTCGAAAACCTATATGGTAATTGCCGTTGACCTAGAATCACGAAATTTGACAAAAAGCAAGGTCTTACAGCACAAGTAAAGAGAAAATTCGGAAAAATAAAAAAAGTTGAAAGTTAAGATAAATTCTGATACATACAAGTTTTCGCGAAAATCTAAATTGGCCCATATCTTTTTATCGTGTTGACTCAGGACCTGATGTTTATACACGTAATAGGGATAGACCTCAGTACCTCGACTAGCTAGGTTCACCCGTTCCTGAGAAAATCGGTGGTGACACACGGACAGACAGACGGACCAGAAAGTGTTGGAAAGTATAAGGGTTACTGTTTTTACCTTTTCAGGTATGGAACCCTAAAAATAAACTAAATCAGAGAGGAAAGCTCGCATATTATAAATGTTGTTGTTGTCATTGTTTATTTTATGTAATTTATTCAGATGTCACCTTATTCTTATCAAGTGGGCCATTAGCTTCTAATGTTTGAGCTAGATCAGACTTCTGGCTGGAACTCTTTTTCTTCCCTTTCCCCATATTTTTCTTGGCATTTTTAGCAGTCTTAACTTTTTGTGGCGGTGCACCTGTTAACGAAAATTCTTCGATATTAAATATATATTTTAAGATTAAAGTGATTTTCGTTGAGAGTTGAATTAATTATGGCTATAATTTACATGTTAAACTTCAATATGCGGTATATATAAATGAAGCCTACTTGGAAGATTAATTCAATCTTCCAAGTAGCACTAGTGCTCAGTCGAAGTTAATCTTATGAATATTAAACTTTAAGTAACTTCACAAAATACATGAATAGGGGACCGTATGTCACTGGTTGTTTAATTTCTTATATTGGTTCAACGCACCATCAGCATCGGTGTCAGGGGCCGAGACGTCCTCGTGGGGGCTACCCTCTTCTTGCAGACTCAAATCTTCAGGTCTTACGGTCTTGCTAAAAATGAACATAGAGAGCTAGAACACTTATGTACAACAATTGCTAATAGGCAGAATTTCTGTCACGCCAACAGCGTACGCGTACAGCGTTGATCGGGTTATTAAACAAACTACACAAACACGTGTTATTAAGTATACCAACAGTTCTGGGCTACTAGTAGCACACAAAGGTTATATTGCTACTGAACATAGTATTTCATTTATATTTGAAGCTGAATATAATTTCTGAATAAAGAGGTGAGTATCCGCTTATTCAGTAATAACTCTTAAATAGGTAGACATTATTCAGATTTAGGTCCATGTAGCTGATTAATAACTTTATAGTAGTGTTTTATATGCATTATCAAATGTAACTGTAGTTATTATAAGTACTAAATATCCACCAATAAAGAGAACATCCGAGGGTGCGTTTTTAAGTTCGTGGAATGGCGGGGATGGAGGGTGGTGTGGGGGCGCTCGATTAGGTCCTAACGTGTTCAGTGACTTATCATTAGTATATATACCGAGTATTATTATATCCATCCTGTTAAAGGACCCCGATTTTGACAAAAAATAGGGGAAAGATTTCGCTGTATTACTACAGCAAGTTCACGCTCAAAGCGATAATAATGCCACCGCGTACCCAAAGCCCGCCTCAGGTAGTTACGGCGGCATAACCAAAGCGATCACACCTGCGCCGCGGCCCATTATTTGTGATTCTCTAGAATCGTCCGACCCGGTCCCCGCCTTTGTCTCCTTCGCCGGCTTTGTGCGACTCTAATCTATTGTTCGACGACAACAATGGAATCGCTAATTCCCCAGACCCTTTGTTACCATTAACAAAGGGAACAGTGTCACAGCCGGACCTCATGGATGTTACTATGCAATCTTTCTGCTGCTATGCAATTCGACCACATCCTCGGACGGCTACGTCAATGTAGTCGGCAAGGGGAAAAATAGAGCCCGTAAGGCCAAAAAAGCCGTCGCCGGCCAAGCTCCCGCCAAAGCTCTCGAGACCGTTGAGGCAAGTCCAGTCCCCAGACCTCCATCCGTCGTCCCTATGGACGCCACTCCAATCTCTAGGCCCGCGAGCCCCTGTCCTCCAACCCCTCAAGCTCAAACAACTCCCCCGCCCGTCTACATTCAGGATAAGACGAAGTGGACTGATATTTCTAAGTGGTGTGTTGACCAGAGAGTTAACTACACTCAGGCCAGGAATACCCAACAAGGCATCAAAGCAAATCACCAACCTCCTTCGGGAGAAGGCAGTATCCTTCCACACTTACGCCCTTCAAGAGGAGCGCCTCATCCGCGTCTTGATTCGCGGTATGCCCATAGAGATCGACACATCGTCGATTCTAAGCGACCTTAAGTCGCAACAGATCACAGCGCTCGTGGCGGACCACCATTCGCAATGGTGCTAGTAGTGCGCGAACAGGGCCCGGGCTCGAAAGCACTGTATAATTTAAAAACCTTCTACCATCTTTTCGGGATTAAGGTTGAAAACCCGCACAAGTCGGGCTACATCGGGCAATGCCACAATTGCCAACTCTTCGGTCATGCACAGCGTAATTGCTTTGCAAAACCAGATGCGTTAATTGCCTCGGTGAAAATGGCACTAACGCATGTGAGAGGTCTAAAAATAGGTCCCTCTGCACCGAGTCTCCCAGTTGCGTCCTGTGTGGCGAATCAGGACATCGGGCTAATTATCACGGGTGCCCCAAGGCACCGAAAAACCATCCAAACCATGCCAAACGCCAATGCCTAGCGAACCATCAGAGAGCAGCCTTCCTCAAAACTGCCCGAGAGACTGAGTCCGCAATGGCCTACACCATAGAACGCGTTGAACCACCAGCAAGCGTTCCCGGCCTTGAAACCCTCCCCGGCTTCTCAGCCCACGGTCATTCCACCACTGATGGCGTACTCGACCTAGCGATTCTAAAGAATGTAAACCTCGGTTTACGCTCTATCTAGACGCTACAAGAGCTCGACTCTGACCATAGACTAGTAATCCTAGAATTAGGCCCCCGCTCAGGTCCCTTAGACCCAGATCAACCTGTCCCCACTAAAACCATCACGGATTGGGGAAGACTAGAGGAACGCCTCAAGTCGACCTCTTCTGTGCACTTAGACTCAATTCCCGATAATATAGTGTCTGTCGCCGACACGGTGACTGTGATCGACTCCCTCAGCAGTCACGCGCAATCCGTAGTGAACAAATGTTCCGGCATCAATCATCCGAATCCCTTAGTTGTCTCTTCCGCTGATTACAAGCCATCCCAGATCAATAAAATCCGCCGACCACGTCACGCTCTCCTTAGACCCGATGATAGGATCACTGTAGCTCATGAATCGAACAAATTCACAAGCACACTCCGACGCGCTCGACTGCCTCGTCATAGACCTCGCCGGCGAGGTCCGCGTCCGTCGCGAAATGTCTCATCATGTCCGCCCCGACCTTGCTCGAGCCGGCCCACGCCAAGCCAGTAGCTTTAAATTCATCCCTTAATCATAAGAAAACTCATATGATCCAGCTAGTCCCTAGTTATCTCCCCAGCAACGCCCTAAGCCGAGGCTTGTGTCCCGAAGGGGACGCCCTTAGCGCTGTTGCTTATTGGTAAATATGCTCTGGCTGGAGGTATCCAACTGCCTCGCCTTAGATATTGTCCGGTTACGCAGACAAAACCCCTCTGAGCGTCTACAAGAGGCCATTCAAAAAAAAAAAAAAAAATTTAATGAGGTCATTAGTCTTTGAACTATCGTCTATTAAGTAACTCATTCCGGAAGAAATAGTGAATTATGGAGAAAATCTAATTCCGCGGAATTAGATTTTCTACCAAGCAAGGAAAGTGTTTAAACCATATTGGAAGAGATGTCATCCGTTTACGAGGACTCTTGTCCTGGAAAAACCATGGTGTACAAGTGGCACAACCTCTTCAAGCAAAGCAGGGAATCAATTGAAGACGATTCCCGACCTGGGCGATCAGTTGAGGTCACCACTCCAGATCGCATCGAAAAAATCCAAAAATTAATATTGGAGGATGCACGTTTGAGGAAAAAACAACTTGCAGAAATGGTTGTAGTATCTGAAACAACCATTTTTAAGGTCCTCCACAATCATTTCGGCATGACAAAATTCAGTGCAAGACAAGTCCCTAGAATGCTCACACCGCTACAAAAACATCAGCGCGTAGAGTGTTCGCGTGCGTTTTTGAGCCAGTATAATGAAGACAAGGATGGTTTTAAGGGGCGAATTGTTACTGGGGATGAAGCTTGGGTTAATCATTATGAACCTGAGTCTAAGCCAGATTCCATGCAGTGGCATAAAAAGGTACACCACCGCCTAAGACATTCAAAGTGTCGCAGTCGGCGAGAAAGCTCATGGCGACAGTTTTCTGGGACACAGAAGGAATTTTGTTGATTGATTATAAGGATAATATTAAGAAGCGTAATATTAACACAAAGGGTGTTTCTATAACCGGAGAATATTACGCTTCAATTTTAGAACAGTTAAAAGAGGCTATCAGAGAGGAAAGAAGAGGAAAATTTACATTAATCGACTATTATCTCTTTCCAAATCTGAAAAAAAGAGCTTCGAGGAAATAAATTTTCTACCGATGAAGAAGTGAACGATGCAGTTTCAGCGTATTTTTTAGAGAATGTTAATTTTTTTTTTTTATTGAAGTTATTCACAAGTTAATTCATAGATCTGAGAAATGTATTAGGGTGCAGGTAATTATTGTAATATTATTTCGTACCCTTCTATTCCACCCCGCGAACTTAAAAACGCACCCTCGTATAAAAATATTCCTTTTGAGAGCTTTCGTTGCGTGCGCTGCGTAAACAGTTAAAGTTACGCAAAAATTATGTATGACAGATTTGTTCCCCTTTAAAAGTTGATTTTATAAAAATGATATTAGACAAATAAAAACGTTATTCATCACAAGTATTTCATTTTGAATAGAATTGTCCTTGTCATCATTTAATTTAAATGAATATCTGACGGACAACAGTGACCCTATAAATGTTCCGTTTTTTCCTATTGAGGTACGGAACCCTAAAAAGAAGATAGAAATAGACGATTTTATTAAACACCTTTAATAAAATTGTCTATTTCTATCTATAAGAATATAAGATACAGAATTCTACACAATAAGATAATAATTTCCCACTATCAATAAACTAAGAAAAGATTTAGAGGAATATGGATTTATTAAATGTATAATATACAATATACGTCTTTTATTGCATGAATTAGGTTTCCGATACAGAAAATGTCAATAAAAGAGAAAAATGTTGATCGAATGTCATTCAATTGTCCAATGGAGAGGCAAATACATTCCAGCTATAAAAAAATATAGATCAGAAGACCTTATTTTTTAATACGAAACATACGTCGAGCCTGCGTTTTGACAATCAGATACTGATGAAGATAATACTCCTCGTATTATCTTCAATGGCTAAAGGAAATAAATTGGTCAACGTGCATGCTGGTGTTAGTTCAGGATTTGTTAATGGCGCTTTAATAATTTTCAAACCAAATACGAAAACCGATGACTATCATGGAAATATGAATTTCAATAATTTTGAAAAGTGGGTTATAGAATAACTTTTGCCTTCTCTACCCCCTACCTCAGTAATAGTAAAGGATAACGCGAAATATCACTGCAACGAGGTGGATAAAGCACCCACGATATGTGCCTTGAAAAAGGAAATGCAGGATTGGTTAAAGCGTTGGCAAAACGTTGAATACTCTGAAGCTATGAAAAAGATGGATTTGGTCGAATTAATAAAACGAAATCAACCAGATAACAATTCAAAATGGATGTGATATTGACAGAAAAAAGCCATACTGTTCTTTATTTTCCACCGTACCATCCGGATTTAAACCCAATTGACTTTTTTACGATAAAATAAATGGGTATGCAAAATTTCAGCTCGATCGGAAACCGGGAAGTGGGTTAAATTTAGCTGCCAAGATTTTATTACATAGTAAGTTACAGGTGAAGCTAATAAAAGCTTGTTAATAAAAAGGACGTGCTCTCTCAAAGGATAGCATTTCCGTAATGAAATTCTGACCGTGACCGCATGAATTTGATAAATTAAAATTTCGCCGAATTAATCCTTATTTCTTTCTCTGTCATCCACGCATTTGAGTGTGAAAAGACTACTTTTCACTTATTGTTTTGATTTGTCTAGATGAAAAACGTATAAGTTGCAATGTGTGTCACTTTTCTCTGTTTTTTATTAATATTGTGAAGGAGATGTAATTATCAATGTATTCGCACAGGTTTATGACCTAATAATCTTTGCGTTGTAAAATGTTATTACATTTACAGCATGTTTAAAATTAAGAAAATTAAAATAATTTCCTGTGGCTAAACTATCCATCCGATTATATTGATTTTTTGTGCACGGTCAGAGAAAGTGAAACGTGATACGTGGTTTTTTCAAATGTCATACCGTCTTCCCCACTCAGTATAAGTGTGCCTGTCTGAAACCATGCTTTCCGAACCGCCGCGCAGGTACTTGCTTTAAGATGATTGATTATTGATATCGAAAATGAAATTATATACATTTTAAATTATGTAATCTCGTACATGTTGTCGTATGTTTATTTTAACATCAAAAAGGCTAAAACATTGACGCTTCACAAGTAGTGAATATATCTTCTGTTAGAATAATTAGTTTCTGTCTCTGGATATTGCCGAGACGCCTTCAAATAAACGTATTATCTTTTCTTACATTCTATTAACAAATAACAAAAAAAGAAAACCATTACAAATATTTAGAAACAACAACTGGTTAATATTTTAGCACCGGCTGTCCACCGCACTGAACGAGCGGGCGCAAGCAAATTAGCAAGATTTAACGTAAACAAGCGAGTGAGACAGAGGCTAGACTTATTCCCCGCCCCTTGTCTCCCCTCGCGCATGCGCAGGTATTTGAAGCCAACTTCGGAGGGGCACACTTATATAATTCGTACTGTATACGATACATTACCTTAAAAAATATGACACGTGTAAAAAAACTTATTGAAGAACATTAATTTAAAAATAAAACTGCAATCAGTTTCGGGCGTTTGAAACGCCTCCGCCAGTTTGGCGCGCTATCTGTGACGTCAGCGTTCAAGACATAACACAAATAGCAACAGTAAATGATAAATGATATTTATTTCTGTAAATACATCTGTTATAGACACTTACTATACAGGTGACCGAATCGACACGACTAACTTTACAGTTAATACAATGTCGTATAGGGACTGAATAGATAGCAATGACGTCACCAAAAGACGTATTAAAATGTGCAAGTAGAATTCGCGGTAGTGAGCAAAATCGAGATGGCTTAGCGGTCAGAGCGGCTGGAGTATTTATCCGGGAGGTGCAGGTTCGAATCCTGCTCGGGACCGTATTATTTTTCCACAAAAGTAATTTGCTATTTTGTTATATTTTCACTTGTCTAGAAGTACCTTGTTAGTGGTTATCCTTTGATAATTACTTATTTATTTATAGATATATTTTAATTATATTGCATTCAGTATTACCGTACGTCTTGTCATGTGCCCGAGGAGCAGTAAACCACGAGGTGGATAGGTCCATAATAAAAACAAAGTATACATATAGCCAGTCTTACCCGTTAACGGTGAGCGTAGCGGGCTTGGCAGGCTCATCTTGATCGCGTCGAGATCGGCGTGCGGCGCGGGTGCTGGTAGGAGTGGGCACTCCTCCACGACCACGCCCACGACCACGTCCTCCGCGAGCGCCCCTCCAGCTGCGCCCTCCATAGGCGTTGCGCGGTGGCGGTGTGTAACCCACATAGCTCACCTGCTATGTTGAAATACATGTCAATAACATACAAGTCTATCGCGTAAGAGTTAAATACATGCTAGATTTTAATATACTGCCGATCGAATTTTCTATCACGTCGTATCGCCATGGAGATTATTCAAGTTTGCAGAAGATATTATAGTGCACAAGTATATGTGCAAGGTGCACTCCCTCTTCCTTCACTCTCATAGTCCGACGGGACGGGAATACGGTACGACCGGTGAGAGGTTAGGCGCAGGACCGACAACTTTACGTACTCTCCGAAGCACGGGAATGATTTTACTAACGTTATCCATTGGATAAATAGAATTTACTGTTTTTTTAATAGAAACAGTTACGCCATTCTCATAAGAAAAAGACGCGAGTTTATGTATGTATATCATTTTCTAAAAGTAATAAAATTGGGGTTTATTTCGGGAACTTATTTTTATTACATTATTCATTTTCATTACCTTTCGAAAATCTACATAGATCGAAATAATAATTTACTTCCCCGCTACACCCACTAAAAGCCACGAGCCCCTCTGTTAACTGTACGTAAGCAAGTCTCAGGGCGGTAGCAATGATAGCCTAGTGGAATGACCGTTGGACTGACAAGTGAAGGGTCGAAGTTCGAATCCAAGGCACGCACCCACTGACTTGATCACTTGCTTATAACGGTGAAGGAAAACCTCGTGAGGAAACCAGCACACCTGAGAGATGTTTTCGATGGTGTGATAAGCCATGTTAGAGGACTACGGGATGTTTAAACTCTGACACTAGGTTGTTCATCAACCATACGGTAAGAAAAAGAAGGGCGCGAGGACTTGGGTTTAAACATTTTAGTTGATGATCAAAAGAGAGCTCGCACAGATTATAGAGAACACGCAGTGCATGTTATATTCTAAACACACGTGCGCTGTGTAAGTGTTACTGAAAATTTTCCACGATTTACCTAAATTCGTGCCTGACATAAACACTAAACGCTATAGTTTGAGAATTTTCAAAAATAACAAAAAGTAGCTTGTTATTTACTTGCGGATAGCGTGTAGTACGCGTAGGATAGCTGCCTCCACCCCACTGCCCCACCACTACGCCGGCGATCTCCAGACGAGCGCCGCGGCCCCGGCCGCGCGCCCAGCCGCCCAGCGACCCGCCCACCACGCCCGCCACCAGCGGCAGCGGCGGCATCGCGAACTCTACCTCCAGACCTTCTAGGATCGCTTTACGCATACGCTCCACCTACGTTTCCACAACAACCAACCTTGATTACGACAACTTTAAGATAAATTGGTAGTTGTATAAAGTAAGATTTGGACTGTTGTCATTCGGTCGCAACGTTTAAACAAAAGGGTTTACAGAAAATAATTGATGCTGTATTAATTGTATTTACTATTTTATAATGTGTATAAATAAAAAACGTTTATTATAGTGACAAGTTAACCACAAATCAAATAAATACTCATTTACCGTTCACGCAGTTCGGTTATGGAATGCGCTGCCACCTGATATACGTGACTGTAAAACCGTCCCTGACTTTAAAAGAAGAGTGAAAGATCACTATCTTTCTCTATCACCATAGTTTATATATTATTATTGTATATAATATTTATTTATATATATGTGTATTTAAATAGTTATAGTATTGAACCCTTATTCATGTAGTCGTGTGTATTTTATTTAAATGTATTTGTAACGTATATGGATATTTATGTAGATATTAAGTTTAATGTGTTGCCAATAGTTTATTCAGTGTTTATCTCTTTTTTTTTTCTTACTCCCTGATACACTTAAGTCTACTTCTCTTTATTTTCTCACTCTCCTCTCGCAGGTCTGCTGGAAGAGATTTCTCAAGAAATAAGCAGCACCTTTGTACTTATATTTCCTATTTCTTCCACTCTATTTCTTTACTCTTATTGTGTGTACATAAACTATTAAATAAATAAATAAATAAATTTTATGACATAATCAGCTTTTTCTACAGCAGAGTAAAGGCCTTCTTCATTCAGAGATCTAAATACAAAATCAAATATAGATTAAGAAAGCCACATTAAGATTTGTGCTTAAGAAGCGAGTTCGTGCCTTCTGCTCCATCGATCTTCGACATCTGCAAACATTAGCTGGACTCTTAAAAATGCGCCTACAAGATATTATTTTCTTGTCCGTTATATGTGTATAGCAGTATAATATGATGAATACGAAACATTACTCTCTTCCATACGATTCTAATATGATGAATACTTACTATTGTTCTGCATTTTTTAATATGATTTCAATGGAGATGTATAATTAATGACGACTGACCTTGACGACAGTGTCAAGATGATTATCGCAGAGCTGAGCCAGATGCTTGCAATGGTTTGCCCGGTGCAGGTTCCGCTGCAGCAGCTTGCCGTCGAAGTACAGCCATGGCGCGGCCACCAGCCACGGCACAGGAGCACCGCACGCGTCATTTGCCAGCAATGCAGCCTCCGCACCCGCCATCACTAACGCGCCCAGTTGAACCCCACGAGAATTTATACCATTCACCTAAAACATCAAATATATTATTCACCTCACATTACACTGATGAACAATAATATTTCAAAATTATAGAACGTTACTGACACTTTTCACACTTACGGTCATTTCTTGCAAATGAAGTGCATTCATGAGATCATTTGAGAAAGCTGTAGCCAAAAATGCATCCAACTCCTGTCGCCTCAAGATTTGGATTTGAGATGTCATAATGAATCTGAAAATCATAGTTAAAGAAATGGTCAGGTTTTATCTTAATAAAAGTACATTATATATACTTTATTGTACACCAGACAAAGCATAAAAAATATACAATTGGCGGCTATATCGCGATCTGCGTTTTTTCCCTATGCCTACTACAATCTATGGATGGATTTGGATTATGGCCTGATATTATAGTATAATATGAGGCAGTGAGCGCAAGAGTGGCCCTATCTTTTTCTAGACATAATTAAAATCAATCATGTCTCGAAAAAGATAGGCCACTATTGGCGATCACGGCCTCATATTATAAACTATAACATATGCAAATACCTTAGGGGTACATTTAACCGTCCACTCATCTCAAATTCTATATCGTTTGTTTATGTTAACTTACACTTTGACGTTGACTACTAGGCGTAACTTCAAAACTGGGTATATCTAAAATAAACAAAAATAGTCATACCCGCGTTTTGTTTACTTTTGAGGTTTCTATTAAACAATAATCACTTTAGTCGAAATTTGACAGTCTCGCCCCTCGTTTTGTGTGAAGGATACCTTTGTTTTAAAACGTTGTTACTATTTTTTTTTTCGAATAAAATTGATGTGTTTAGTGTCGTGATCTCGTTTATACAAAAAAAAAAAAACACTGGATGCAGCTGGAGCAGCTAGGGGTGTGGCACTTGCAGACGCTGGGTTCAGCCAGGGTCGGATTGTACGAATGCTTGGAGATCCACGAACCACTATTCAAGGTGCTATCCGGCGTTACAAAAAGGCGTATCCGGCGTTACAGGAAAGCTAATACTGATTTAGGTAAGTAAACTAAGAATGCTTTTCACGTTAACCTACCCGAGATACCTAAAAGCCACATATTCGTTAGTACCTTTTTTGACAAAAGATGTTACGTGTATTTCCATTACGATTGTTTTGATACGTTTATCTTAACTCTTAAAATTCAAATATTTTTGTACAAAATAAACCGATTAAGATGAAATAAAAAATGTATTACGCACGATATGTTTGTGTCAAAATAATCCAAACTGTTTTTGTACCTTTTACGTGATGCTCGCACAAATAAACGACAAACAAAAAGACAAAAATTTCAAAAACGGTGGGAATGGATTCTGTCGGCTTATATTTAACAACCTCTTTAAGCCTTTCAGTGCGCATGATGCAACATATGCATCATGGTAAACTGGGTCGTGTGCGGCGCGTGATGCAACATATGCATCACGGATCGCAGTTTCGGGATTTGTTAAAAAACTTAAATAAACGGTAACAATTTTGAATATTTTTCATTCTCTATTGATTGCTGATACTAACTTGTTACAATAACGTAATAATAATATATAATTTATTTCAGAACATAATTCCATATAAAACTAATACTTCAAGATAAATCTTTGAAAAGCATTAACGCATGCTTAGCGAACTCTAAAGTTATTATATTAAATGGAAAAAGAATACGGTCGCGAACAGGATTCGAACCTGCGCCTCCCGGATGAATACTCCAGGCGCTCTGACCACTAAGCCATCTCTCCAATAGATGGCTCATGACAAGATTATATTACTGCTATTAGATATAAAAATTAGGTATCATGAAATAGTTTGTTGAATCTTTGAATAAAAATTTAAACTTCTTTGCAATATGCGGTGCTGGGCCACTAGACTCCTGCAGGCCCTTATTTAAAAAGCTTAAAATACAGACCGTTATAGGTTTATATATTTATGAAATTGCAGTGTTTGTAAAAAAATATAGCCATCTATTTGAAAGAGCGAGTCTAAATAAAAAATATTCATCAAGAGACCCTACTAGACTAGTTGTCCCTGGTATGTCAACAACTCTTTATAAAAAAAACTGCAGTTGCATGGCAGTTCAAATATATAATAAAATACACAAATATTTCAGAGAAATGCCACTTACAAAATTTAAAGTTAAATTCAAAAGATGGCTTACTGACAAATGTTTTTACACATTAGCAGAGTTCATGTCATGTACAACAATAAATATAGAAACGTATTTGTAATTATTTCTGTTTGTATTAGGTTTATAAAAGAAAAGTAATTAATTATTGTCAAGTTGTCAATATCAAATAATTATTTGTATAAACATTTGCATGCCGGTTAAACGGTGACACATGTAGCACATTAAAAATATAATTAAGTAACATCTTGTAAATACCATGTTTCTGGCAAATAAATTTTTCTATTTCTATTTCTATTAAATTTGTCAAACATTTCCTCAACTAACAAAATAAAAGATATAAGCAGGCATTTTTAATGGTCCTCAAATTAGAAATCTTATAAAAGATTCAAAATTTACAGATTCGATGACTGAAATTGAATCAAATGCTTGGAGAGCTTTTTTATCAGAGTTTAAAAAATATTCGATATCGAAAATCAAACAATTACGTTGAACTAAAAAATCTCGTTTTATATTTAAAAAATATAGGATGAAACTACTTTTTTCATAATCACCCAGAAAAGTTTCCCTAAAATCTGAACGAGGAGCGAGGAAAACGTTGGCATCAGGATTTCCCGCGTCATGGAGGAGCGTTATCAACATAACATAACCTCATTCGCATCATCAGCTGTATTTCCCGAAGGGGTAGGCAGAGGTGTACACAGTTGTACATCCACATTTCACCAATGCTGTTATTAAATCCCATGTAATAGGTGGTGAGCCTATTGCCATCTTGCGGGCACAATTCCAAACTCCGCTGCTACTGAGAGTTTCGTAACAGTAAAACCGAATAACATTTTGCCCGACCTGGGAATTGAACCCAAGGCGTCATGCTCAGCAGTCGCGCTTGGGACCACTAGACCAACGATGCGATTATCAAGAGCGTTATCAAGGTTTCCTGAATACTAATATGAAGGCTGATTATTATTAGACCCTGATGCGTCATTTATCTAAGTCAACACATAAGACAAAAGCTTTAAAATTTGATTTAATGAAAGTGGCAGTGGACAATGTTTTTAAACGAATTGGATATATTGTGTTGTTACTAATGTTTTTACTTGTGCTAACTTATGTACGTATGTTTATAATTTACCTACTTTTTAATTATATAATTTCTCATGTAAGTGAATATACCTGTAATTTTTATGAGAAATTAATAATCTAAAACCATCAAAATGAAGTCTTTTGCTATTTAATACTTGAAACTAAATTTTTAACACAGTTTTTCTTACCAAAAACGTGTTTTACTCTTCTAAAGATAAACTATCTAACAGCAACAGCAAAAAAAAACCAGCAACAGATATTGCGTAAACTATTGTTACTGATTAGCGATGGGTCGTCGACGTATTTAACGTCAACGAAACTAGACCGTCCATTTTCGTTCATCAACAAGTCGATCAACTAGTTAAATTCGTCAACTAGTTTACACGTCAACGGTACTGTCTATTGGACGGTATAAACGTCGCGACGTCTACGGTTCGACGTACCCGTACCTATCTTAATTTGTAGTTCCTTTCATGCATTAGTGTTTGCGCACACATAAGCATCCCTTCTACACTGGGCGAAACATTTATCTCGTCATCGTGTGGCCCACTCATTGGCTGCTAATGGCGTGATATCACCAGCGAACCAATCAGCGGGCGTCTACGTATTGGTGGGGCATAGGTGACCACATTCGCCACGCACTTTCGGTAGCATCAACATCTACGTCTCATATTTTATATTATTTCTTGTACCTCCAAATGTTAAGAAATTAAACGCAATTGTACCGAAGATATCCAGCATTCTTCTTTCACCACCTCAATCGACGCTCCATCAGAACCAGCGCACTACGCCTACAACATAATTTTGGACCTCCGTACCCGGATTTTGGAATTTCGATCGAGAGACGCAATTTGGTGAAGAAGATTTCGCAGCGGAGATATACAGTGCATCGGTGAGACGTGCCAACCAAAATACCCAAACCCTTCCTTTCTTCATCTGAGTGATACTGTGCTTTCTCAATTCCAGTGCTTTGGATAGTGCTTGCCTGCTTACGTGGTGTTTTCGCGGTTGGTAATTACATCCAGTTTACGCAAACTTCTCACTTCTGGATTCTGTAAGTGCTTGCTGCTTTTCACTTTAGCGCAATATGGCTTTATCTGAACAAAAGGTAGACGCAATGTTGAAAGATCTCAGAAAAAAGCGGGGTATGATCAAATGTAGGTTAACAAACTTCAAAAAATATGTTTTATCTTTTGAAAACGTAGAATTAAGTGTTCATCAGCGGGCAGAGTTAAAGTTGCGTATAACAGGTGCTCAAGGTTTAATGAATGATTTTAATGAAGTGCAGAGTAAAATTGAGGATCTCGTCCCCGAGTCTGAAGCTGATAAAGTGATGGAATCACGGGTAGACTTTGAAAAGGAATATTACGTTGTTCTAGCAATGGTCGATTGCATGGTTAATCCCGATAATTCCGATCAAAAGTCCGTTGACAAGTCATTTAATTGTTCCTTAGTGCATGAATCATCATGTAATAGTAATAATCATAATGAGTCCGTGAAATTACCCACTATATCTGTTCCTACCTTTGACGGTTCCCATGAGCACTGGGTGGAATTTCGTGATACATTTCTATCTCTTATTCATAACTCTAAGACAATTCCAGCTATTCAGAAATTCCACTATTTAAAGGCGAGTTTAAAAGGTGACGCAAAAGTCGTGATAGAAAATGTCGAATTTTCTTCAAATAATTACCAAGTAGCATGGGAACTTTTAGTACACAGATTTAACAACACGAGGTTAATAATTCAAAGTCATATTAAGGCAATTTTTTCCGTTCAGACTATAACAAAGGAGTCACCAATGCAATTAAATAAACTTATTGACTCAGTATTAAAGAATTTACGTACCCTCAAGCTTCTAGGTGAACCAACTGAGCATTGGGATACGTTAATAATTTATATTATTGTTTCAAAGTTAGACCCTGCCACTGAGCGCGAGTGGGAACAATTTAAAAACACATTTTATAAAATACATACCGATTCAAAGATAAAATTAAACGACCTATTAGAATTTCTTAAAGAAAAGGCGGATTTGTTGACAACACTTATAGTTAACCACAGTAAATCAGGTACCCATAGTGACACGAATAAAAAATCAACTTATCAAAATAACAATTCATCGTCCAAAGTTCATTGCAACATTGTTTCCGAGAATAACAACAATTCTAATAGTAAATCGCAAAATAAAAAGTCACGTATTTATAAGCTATGTTTGTTATGTAATGGTCAACATCCATTGTATTCGTGTCAACAGTTTCTTGACTTATGTGCACAAAAAAGATTTAGTTTTATTAAAGATAAAAATTTGTGCATTAATTGTATGCGTTCAGGTCATTCTGTGGGGACTTGTATTTTTGGTCCATGCCGAAAGTGTGATAAAAAACATAACAGTTTAATTTGTGACGCAATTAAATTGGAAAATAAACAAGACATTGTTACGTTAGTTACCTACGACCAAGCTTCGTGTACCGTTGCAGCTGATAACGCACACACGCATAGTCATTCATTGCCGCTACATAATATGCACGCGCAAAGCAATTTGTATAGCAATGATATTTTTTCTACGAATCAGCTGGTTCTTTTGTCTACGGCTGTCGTCGAGGTATGTAATAATGTAGGTGAGTATAACCGAGCACACGTAGTCTTGGACAGTGGTAGCGAGCGATCCTTTATAACGCAATCATTTTGTGATAAATTAAATATACCTATTTTACAGTCCACTCAACATATTCACGGTGTAGGTAATTCTATTACGCAATGTTCGCAATCTTGTAATGTTGAACTAAAATCGCGCGACGGGAGCTTTACTGCCCGAGTTCAATGTTTGATTTTGCCTCACATAACATCGAAGTTACCTACAACGTCTTTCAATTTAAAACATTTTAATATTCCTCATAATTTATTGTTAGCAGATCCTACATTTTATGATAGTCAAACTATCGACTTGCTGTTGGGTGCTGATTTGTTTTGGGAATTAATAACTGAAGGAAAGATGCGTCTCAAAAATGGACCTTTCCTTCAAAATACCAAATTAGGTTGGATAGTGTCCGGTACCATACAACCTATTCCATGTAAACAAATCAAGCATGTTAACTGTAACTTTTCATCACATTCCGCAGATATGACGTCACTCGATCAATTAGTTAAGAGTTTCTGGGAATTAGAAGAATTACCGGCAACTAAAGGTAAATTATACACTAGTGAGGAGTCTGCCTGTGAGGAACATTTTCTCCAAACCACGGAAAGGCTTTCCGACGGTCGTTTCTGTGTTCGTCTTCCATTGAACAATTCACCTAAAACATTAGGTGATACACGCGCGCAAGCTGAACTTCGTTTTTACGCTTTAGAGAAACGACTTCAACGTAATTCGAATTATAAAAGTATGTACTCTAATTTCATTAATGAGTATATCAGTTTAGGTCACATGAGTCTCGTTAATACCTACGGTAATCCGCATTATTTTTTACCACATCATGGTGTGCTTAGAGAACACGCTACGACAACCAAGTTACGCGTAGTTTTTGATGCAGGTATGGCGTCTAGCTCAGGTGTCTCCTTAAACGATTTGCAGATGATCGGACCTGCTATACAGGGCGATCTAATTTCAATTTTATTACGATTTCGCGAAAAAAGATTCGCTGCTTGTGCTGATATAGAAAAATTCTATCGCCAAGTATACGTAGCTAAAGATCAGCGTGACCTGCAGCTGATCTTGTGGCGGGATGACCCCTCAGAACCGCTGAGGGTGTACCAGCTGAACACCGTGACGTATGGTACGGCCTCTGCACCGTATCTTAGTTGTAGGTGTTTAAAAGAATTAGCACATAAATGTGATGTTCCGTACATAACCGATACTATTAATAATTGTTTTTACGTTGACGACTTATGTATAACGTCGAATAGTATTTTAGAATTAGAAAATATTTGCGAAGGTACTAGTAAAGTTCTAAGTTCGGCATGTATACACTTACGTAAATGGGTTTTTAGTTACGACCGCGCGAGCCCTAATGCAACGGCGAGTACCGTTACGCACGGAACTCAGCATTTATCTTTATTCGACAATACTGAGCACAATAAAACTTTAGGTATTGGTTGGAATAACATGTCCGATGAAATCCATTATTATACTAAAGTAAAACAGAATAGTGAAACATTAACTAAACGTATTATTTTATCGTGCGCATCTCAGATATACGATCCGTTAGGATTGCTAAGCCCGGTAATAACCGTGGCTAAAACATTATTGCAGAAATGTTGGTTATTAAAATTAGAGTGGGACGAACCGGTTCCTGACGACATTTTGCAAATATGGAACAGATTCATCGATGGATTATCTTCCTTAGATTGTTTACGAATACCTCGTTATGTTATGTGTGTTGACCCGATTCACATTGAGTTACATATATTTACGGACGCGTCGCAAGTTTCGTACGGTACCTGCGCCTTTGTACGTACTATCGGGGCATCAGGTGATGTTACAATGCGCTTGCTATGTTCCAAGGGCAAGGTCGCGCCTACTAAACCAACAACTATACCTAGGCTAGAGTTGTGTGGTGCGTTACTAGGGGCGCGATTATTTAACAAGTTAAATGGATCGCTACGGTCGAGTTTTGATAAAGTTGTCTTTTGGACCGATTCTACCATCGTTTTAGGTTGGTTAGGTATGCCTAGCAATTTACTTAAACCTTATGTTCAAAACAGGACGGCAGAGATCCACGAATTGACCAAGGAACATCCGTGGCGTCACGTGGCGGGCAAGGATAATCCAGCCGATTTAGTGTCGCGAGGTCAGAGTTTGGACGCACTTAGCTCGTCATCTATATGGTGGGAGGGCCCATCCTTTCTGCATGATATTAATTTTGAAGTACCTAAATTGGAAAGGTCCAACATAATAAATAAAAACTTACCTGAAGTTAAATCAACTAATGTTTGTTGTCACGCAGTTGATCAATTGAGTGATAACTTTTTTATGTTTTCGAGGTTTTCACAGTATATGAGAATGAAGCGCGCTGCTGCTTATATGATACGGTTTATCTATAACATTCGAAATAAAACTTGTAGGCGAAGTGGTTTACTGTCTGTTGACGAACTAATGACTGCCGAGTTGACATTAGCAAGGTTGAGTCAGCAAGAATCATTTTCTAATATTTATGATTCTTATAAAAATAATAAAAAAGTAAAAGGCTTTAATCAACTTTCAAAATTAAATTTATTTATTGACAGTAATAATTTACTTCGTGTAGGTGGGCGTATTCAGAATTCTCCTAATTTTAGTTATGATAAAAAGTTTCCAATTTTACTCTCTGCTAATCATCATTTTTCTATTTTACTTTTCCGGGCGGAACACCAACGATTACTTCACGCAGGGCCGCAACTCCTTTTGTTTACGTTGAGAGAGATGTGGTGGCCGGTTGGTGGTCGTAACCTCGCTAGGAAGGTTGTGCATTCATGCATGCGATGTGCACGACTGCGACCGACAACCGTCACTCCCATTATGGGAAACCTACCACAGGAGCGCTTAAACCCGGGGTTCCCATTTCTACGTTGTGGCGTCGACTACGCCGGCCCAGTGTTCACGTTAACCCGCAAAGGCAGGGGTGCGAAACTTCAAAAATCGTACATATGTTTATTTGTATGCTTAGTTACACGCGCGGTTCATTTAGAACTTGTTAGCGACCTTTCATCGGAATCATACCATTTAGCTTTAAAGCGCTTTATTGCGCGACGTGGTAAACCAAGCGATATATTCTCCGATAATGGAAAAAACTTTGTCGGCCTGATGAACGAGTTTAAAAAATTTTTAGAGTCTTGTTCTGAAGAAATTAAAGAGTATGCAACTTCTCAAAATATTAATTTTAAAATGATACCTTGTTACGCTAGCCATTTCGGGGGATTATGGGAAGCTGGAGTGAAAAGCTGTAAGCACCATTTGCGACGCGTGGTAGGCAATGCGCATCTAACGTTCGAGGAGTTCAGCACAGTGTTAACTCAGATCGAGGCTGTCCTGAACTCTCGTCCCTTGAGCCCTCTATCTACAGATCCCAACGACTTCCTTCCCCTTAGTCCAGCTCATTTCCTGGTTGGACGTCCGCTGACTGCACCTGTGACGACTGAGCTGCACGACGTGCCTGCGCATCGCCTTACACGATACCAGCGAGTGGAGCAGATACGCCAACACTTTTGGACCCGTTGGTCCAAAGAATACGTGTCGGAACTGCAGACAAGGAGTAAGTGGCACCAACACAAAGGAGATCTTCAGGACAACATGTTGGTACTACTCAAAGACGACAACTTGCCACCATTAAAGTGGAGCCTAGGCCGCATCTGCAAAACGTACCCTGGAAAGGACGGTATATCCAGAGTCGCAGACATTCGCAAAGCGGACGGCATAGTACGTCGCGCATTCTCAAAAATTTGTCCACTTCCTTCACCTGAATGTTAGTCGTCACATCTCCGCAACTTTTGAGCGACTTCGTTGGAACCTGCTGTTGCTTCCAAGGCCGGGAGCATGTTTGCGCACACATAAGCATCCCTTCTACACTGGGCGAAACATTTATCTCGTCATCGTGTGGCCCACTCATTGGCTGCTAATGGCGTGATATCACCAGCGAACCAATCAGCGGGCGTCTACGTATTGGTGGGGCATAGGTGACCACATTCGCCACGCACTTTCGGTAGCATCAACATCTACGTCTCATATTTTATATTATTTCTTGTACCTCCAAATGTTAAGAAATTAAACGCAATTGTACCGAAGATATCCAGCATTCTTCTTTCACCACCTCAATCGACGCTCCATCAGAACCAGCGCACTACGCCTACAACAATTAGTTAAAAGGACTGACTTAACATATTAAATATTCAGCCATATTTCAAAGATCAACAGATTTTATGAACATTCAATAATTTTCCAATAAATAAATATCTATATTTGCATTTTTTTCCATTAGGTACTTATTTTCATTACAATAATTTATATTTTTATTATATTCTATCCCCAGGCTTATTTATTAACTAAACATCAAAAATCAAAACAAGTAGAACTAACAAATCAAATCAATAGATTGCAAACGAGTACAAACTGGTTGGACTCGCATCATTCGTTCTATACAAATATCAACTCTCTGGCACTAGATTTACAGTTCAATTTTGTTTGCTCGATTATTTCATTTCAACGGACGAATTAACTGTGTTACCCGACTATGTTCCCGCGTTGGTCAACGCGTTGATAGTTGATATGAACGTTGCAGCGTTTTAGTTTATCCGTCTACGAATTCAACTAGTTGATTGAGAGACGGTAGACTGTCGATTCGTTGACAGTACGTCGACGGTTGAATTAACTAGTTCGTTCATCCAACGCCCATCACTATTACAGATTGAGGAATAACGTGTTAAGAAAACGTCCTCGTTAAGATGTAGTTATCATTGTTTTATACATCAGATTACGCATTTTAGGAATAGCCAATATGTTTTTATATTATAATATAATTAACTCACAAAATTATGCAAGATTTAAATATACAGCGCGTAATTATCAACGTTTCCTAATTTTAATGTAGATTTGTTTAATTACCTTAGAACTGTGGCCAATATAAGCAAATGTTGTGGCACGTAAGAAGTATTCAACATTAATGGAGTATCAGAGCGCATGCACGAGAGGAACGCCCTCATACGGCGGCATTTATCATCCTGGGCAGTTCTGTAACAAGTCCAACAAATACAATCTTTCATTTAAATTCAATAGGTAACAAGTTATAATAAAGTGATTGGTAGTAGCATATTGCTATAAATTACATAAAATATGATTGTGTACAGCAAAGTACTTAATAATTAGTAGATGCATCTATAACAGAACAAACGACACGATTAAATATCTGAGCAGAATACCTAAAAGATATAAGCTCACCCAAACCAAAGCCTTTGCACTGTTGGTACAGGCCAATCAAGTACGATTCCTGACACTATTTCAGGACTTTTTCCAGGGTTCACGCGGGAATATATCCATTCTGCTATTTGAACAGTACAAGGACGATCAATATTTCCCGATGTACTTGTTGAGCCCTCCTCTAAAAAAGACAATATTAAAAGTAAGTCCTACAATATTTTTTACCATCTTATTGATGGAATTTTAAGGTGTATCTTATAGACGCGCAATAGCCCGATTCACGTAAAAATAATCTAAAAAATCGTTGAAGTTCAAAGATCGTTCGATCGCAATCGTATGGTAAGTTGGTATGCACGTGTTCCTTGATCTCAGTTCGATAGGTTTTCAACTCAATAGTAGCGGAGTATAAATTAACGTAACTCAAAAAATAGTTGCCAATTAATTTTTATGGTCTTCTATCAAGATATATAAACACATTTTTACTAAAAACAAATGTTAATTTAATTTAAAAGATAACGACATTTAGTAGTAATGCAAGGCGTATAAGCGTTGAAGAGGACGCTCGATTCCGCGCCACGACGAGGAAAGCACAGAATGCCTCGAGGTCAATATGAATAGCATAGGCACAAGGCGGCGGCACCCAATGCACAGTGCACGCATCGTATGGGCCTGATAGTATTGGAGGACTACCTCCACACCGGTGTTGGATGGTGCAACCCCTTATTACATGGCTGCGGCATGGCACAGTGAACGGCACGGGCATAAACCATCTTCTTACGAAAATCTTTACAAGCGCCATACGAAGAGTAAAATTATGAAGTGAAACGTTTGTCTTTGTTTTATGTTTGTCGAACTTGTTGAGGGAATTATAAATCTATAAAGTAATGAATCTATCTCTTTGCGTTGCATTATAGTAATAATATGTATTTACAGCTATGGCATTTTAGAGTATAATATGTATTTTCTATGATGGTACAGTCAGCATCTGATGGAATTTAGCTTTCAAAATAATGTGAAGAACATAAATTCAATTTAATGTTAGCAGACATAAGTTCAAATTGTTGTAAGCATCCACATAGGCAAAAACATCTTATAACCCGTAAAATATAGCTTGATTAGAATGATAGATGTCAACAAAAGTGATAACTTCAATGCAACTGAAATTTGTAGTAACGTCATATCAAGTGATTTAAATGATCACATGAAAAACTAATCATAACTAGCATGTTAACATGTTTCTAAGTACAGTGCGCTACATGTAAATCAGCATATTATATAAAATCAGCTTTAAAACTAGAAAAAGCATCCTAATTCAGTTTAAAAAAATAAACTAATTAGGTATCTACGACGTCTTTAGGTTACGTCTTGTCGCTAAAAATGTTAGAAATGAGACCATAACTTCACAAAATATTATATCTACCTGTAATATTTACAATAGGTATTGTATGTATTGCATCTTCAAATTAAATTTATTCATCATCTGAAAACTGCTCATATGGAAAAAAGTATATTTTGTATGGCACCTAAGATTTATATAAAATTCCGAGGGACTATAAAAACTTAAATTTGAAATTAAAAATTTAAGGTAATACTATGTTAATTAATAAATGCTATTAAAGTGTACAAGAATTCCTTAATGATAATACTGTATGAATTTATTATTTTATCTAAAGTTGAAATCAATTAATACTTTATTATTTTGTAATTTACATTTTGACAATTAATAATAATAAATGGAAAAAGAATACGGTCGCGAACAGGATTCAAACCTGCGCCTCGTTGTATAGGTACTGAATTGAATGCAATGACGTCGACATAAGACGTGTTAAAATATGCTTGAAGAATTTGCGGTGGTGAGCAGAGGTCGAGATGGCTTAGTGGTCAGAGCGCCTGGAGTATTTATCCGGGAGGCGCAGGTTCAAATCCTGTTCGCGACCGTATTCTTTTTCCATTTATTATTATAACTTTAGAGTTCGCTAAGCATGCGATAATGCTTTTCAAAGATTTATCTTGAATTAATAATTAATAATAAGTATAATCTAGTAATAATACTAATAATTTGTACGCCAATTGAGATAGAACATGTTGATGCAACTTTTCTATTTTGTTTGTATTTATCTTTATCTTCAGATTTAGTCATTTGGTCCGCCTCCATGTGCTGCCTGTTCAAACTCAAGTTTTTAACAGTACAGGTACCTAGGTCCGTGCGAGCCTTAGTTTTTTAGATTGTGATTCGCACCTAGATTAGCGTGTAGCCAGCATAAATTTGTTAAATACTAACACTCGTATTTATAAACCAGTAATTACTTGTTGCTAAGTAATTACTCAGTGAAGTCATTACTTAATGATATAATTGTTCATTAAAAAATCTTATTCTATAGTCAAGTAATGTAGGTTACTTTCTTAAGTAATGGCTTGAGTAAGAATCGATGCTTGATGATTGTTTCTCTCTCTCAAACAATCAGTTGCGGCGTGTTGTTGAGTAATATGTTCGCTCATTAGTTACCAGATACAATAGATTTTTATTGTAAAAAAGTACAATTTTGTAGATAAAGGATAAAGTTTGGCGTATAGATGTGAGATGAAGATTTTACTAAAGCGCTAATATCGTTTAAAATTTACTTGGATTTTTAATTTTGATTTGGTCGAATTTTATACAGATAAAGCTGTAATGCTTGTAAAAGGGAATTTAAATTTATTAAATATCGGGAGTATGCTGGTCGGAACTGGCTTCGCAGTCCCAGTTACTCATTAATAAAATGCATATCCGAATTACAAGACATTTATGATGACATATTAAAAACAAATATAACATTAAATAATTTAACTCAATTTATAAAAGTAATAATATTCTTACATATTAGTTTCGACTTCCTGCATTGCCAAATCCATAAAGAAAACTAGATAGATTTAAGATTACTTTGTCATCCCAATTTTTATTCACCATTATGGAAAAAAAAAATGCGGGAAGACGGATAAGGACAGCAATAAATTAAAGGCAATAAAAATATGTATTTAAGTGATTAAAGATAAATCTTTGAAAACCATTAATTTTATTTCATTATATTCTTCCAAATTATTCATAAGATGTATGAGCAATAAAAAATGAATGGAAGAATATATTGGAATCGGTTGAATCATGCATTTTATAACTTTGTTGGTTGGACCCTAAGTAGATACCTAATAATACCTAAACAAATGTATGCATGTCGGGGTCCTATCGTTTACACAGCAATAGCAAAAGAGCGGACTATATAAATAAAGAGTATAATAAAAAACAAATAAAGTCCGGTTAAGCAGTCGATAACCTCCTAGGATGACCTGCGAGATGATACTACCAAAAAAAAAAAAACTAATATAGATCAAACGGCGCCCGATCGTACTACGTGACCGCCGCGGAAAATCGTCGTAGAGAAAAGAGCGGCAGCCGCGGCGTCACTTCCCGCCCCCCCGCGCACCCTTCAGGCTGCGCGGTAGTCAGCGCGGCCGTCATCGGTTCCTCGTACCGCGCGCCCTCGCGCTGCCCCACGCTGTGGCATTAGTAGTGCATTCGTAATACTATAGATGGCGTCAGTGTGCTCTGTTTCCTAAGTTGAACGAGAGAGAGGTCTCTATTTCCTATATTATAAAGTACTTTGTGAATTTAACTAATGAAACGTCAAACTAAACAGTTACACAAATTTTACATTGCACGTAACGCCATTAGAGCCATTTTGCGCCTAATGAGCCATTAGTTTGACAGTCCGGTGGTTTAAATCTTAATTGGTCAAGAAGCGTCCATTAAAGCAACATTAAAATATTTTTTCAGCGAAGTTTGAGTGTTTAACTGTGATAAGTGATTCAAAAATGTCTTTAAACAAGTCTCTCATCATTGTCTGATGAAGAAGATGTTCCCCGCTGCCAAATTCCAGACAGGATAAATTTATTTATGAAACATGACGGAGAAGAGTTTCTTGTAAGGTACCGAATTTCCAAAGAAACAGCTCTTCAAATTCGAAACATGCTCAATTTGGAACTAGTGACCCAATGAAATAAAGCTATTGATGGCCTGACGGAATTCTTAATATGTTTGAGGTTCTTTGAGTTCAGGCTGAGGCCACAAGATCTTTCTAGCAGGTGCTAGGTGATCTAGTCAATGTTCACAAATCAACAATTTGTCGAATTGTACAACGAGTCACTCGAAAACTAGCAAATTTAAGCCACATTTATATTAAAATGCCACATGGGGAGGAACTCCGAAGAGTTGCTGAAAATTTCTATGAAATAGCTGGATTCCCACGTGTTGCAGGGGCTTTGGACTGTCCCCCCCTGGGGTTCCACCTTGTCGTGGTGGGGGGGCTCTAGTAGCCGTGGCTTGGTCACCCACGGTGAAGCTAACGGAACCCGAGGAGGGCCGCTCCTCAGGGCTTTGCCTTCAAGCCCATGTTGGAGCGGCGCCGGCGTAGGTTGCGAGCCTTATGGGGGGTGTCGCAACTGAGGTGGGCTGCGGCGTCGTATGGGCGGCACCGCAGCTGAGGGATGGGGGCCTCGGTGGGAGAGGAGTGCCGGTATGTCGATGCGCCGCTCTCCCTACCTGCCGCGGCCTTGACGGGGCCGCCACCGTTGGATGGCGGACGCGGTGGGGCCGCAGGGGAAGAGGAGTGCCGGTATTGCGAGGCGCCGCTCTCCCTATCCTCTGCGGCCGTAGTGGCAGGCGGCGGGGCCACAGACCTGACCCGTCGCAGGGGACCTTGGGCGTACAGACACGGGGTCGTCTGGCGCCCATTGCACATGGTCTCCGAGGTGGTTGCGGCACGCCATTAGTCTGGTGTGCCGTAGCGGGGGGGTGCAATACCCAACCCCGTGAGGGAGTCCGGCAACGGACGGCTGCGGGCGGGTTCGCGGTTGTGTGCGAGAGCGTTCCCGCGTCCCGCCCTCAAGCAGCTGAGGAGGTATACTGTGGAGTTTTAGTGGGTTCGAGTCCCACATAACCGCTCTGTCTCCCCGTGTCAGAGCGGTATGCGAGGGCATTTCTCCACATAAAAAAAAAAAGGGGCTTTGGACTGTACTCATATTAAAATTATCAGTAGAGGGGGTGCCCTATCTGAACTTTATCGTTGCAGAAAGGGATATTTTTCATTAAATGTTCAAGTGGTATGTGATGCATCTCTGAAAATTTGAGACATCATTGCTCGCTGGCCTAGATCTGTTCATGACTGCACAATTTTTAAGAATTCCCACTTGTGTGCAGATTTTGAAATAGGCCGATACAGAAACTACCATTTGTTAGATGATAGCGGGTATTACAATAAAAACTTTCTGTTAACCCCTCTAAAGTTTCAAACTACGACGATATGCAAATGAATTGAAAACCAAACAAAACAAAAAGTCAAATTTCAAAACTGACGGATTGCTCGCCTTGACATTGACATGACAATCGTGCGTGTTATATAATATGTAATACTTTTATAAATAACGCATTATTGGTAAATTTGTATAAACAAAACGCTTAAGTTCACTATTTTCATACAGTTGTGTTTATATAATGCGCGCGGAACTAGTTGGCCGCGCCTTAGGTAGGGACAGGGGTGAGGGGGCGGGTTGCTTGCTGCTCGTAACGCACATGAGATTAGACAGTGACGACCAATCTCGCGATATCGTGAACAATAATTGTTCAATTATTGAAAAGAAAAAATAAAAGACAATTGAACTTTTACAAGTTTATATTATACCTATCTAATTACTTGCAATGTTCTTAACTTTGCAATTAAAAGTAAAATAAACCAAAAACAAATTATATGAAATTCTTCCGACATATTTGAATCATTTATGAAATTACTATTCATGAAATTATTATTAAGATATTATTTAGTGTAACTAACACGACTTTCTTTTATATACTGAGTGGGGATGATGCTACGACATTAAATGAATACACGGCTATTACTAGCCTATAGAAGCATTATCAAACACATAACAACATTATTTATCGAAAATTAAAAATTTGTAAATTTCAAACAAAATAAATATTAAAATAGTCGGAGCAAAAAATAACACCATTTGTAATTATCTGTCAATGAAAAGTGACTGACCTGTTGTATGAACGGCAACGTCGCCTCAAAGTGCAATTTGAGACCTCTAGGTCGGTCTCTTTTGTCGGTGATAAACAAAGCACTCACTTTACGTTTGGAGAACTATTGCTATAAACACTGAGTGTCTCATAATTAATTTAAACGATCGCTAAATGAAAAAAACTTTGCATTGCACAATCAAAGTAAACTAAAATCTTAAATTTTCAAAATGCCCACCATTCTCCTCGACGCTCAAGCGGCATCGTTTTGTATTATTATTTTGGACTCGCCGTAACAAATCGCCTTGCACAGCCGTACGTTTTAAATTCTCAAACGCACGAGTAATATTGATTTTTAGCTCATCTAAGACGACGATACACGTCTAATGGCAAGTTATCTACGTAATCAGATACGGTACCACTGAGAGGCTCTAAAAACTTCCCCTGATATGTACATAATGCTAGCTGAGTTTTGTAGACATTCTCCATAGTTAAGGATCATGTCAGTGTATTCTGCAGCTGAATAACTCAACTGAGGCATTAATAATAAAATTAGTCTAAAACACAAAGGCAAAAAAAGTTTCAAAACTTAACACAATCTAAACTAAAGTAAACCACACTATTAATAACAATAATCACTAACAATAACAATAAGATCACGATAAAAATCCTGCGCGTGCGATTCGACTCGTGCGCAATTAACTAGCGAAATAGAAAAAGGACGTGCTCTCTCAAAGGATAGCATTTCCGTACTGAAATTCTGACCCAGTGACCGCATGAATTAGATCAATTAAAATTTCGCCGAATTAATCCTTATTTCTTTCTCTGTCATGCATGAACAATCACCCACACATTCGAGTGTGTAAAGACTATTTCTCACTTAATGTTTTGATTTGTCTAGATGAAGGGCTTCTAAGTGGCAACGTGTGTCACTTTTCTCTGTCTTTTAATAATATTGTGAAGGAGATGTAATTATCAATGAATTCGCACAGGTTTATGACCTAATGATCTTTGCCTAGTAAAATGTTACTACATTTACAGCATGTTCGAAATTAAGAAAATGAAAATAATTTCCTGTGCCGAAACCATCCATCCGATTTTATTGATTTTTTGTGTACGGTCAGAGAAAGTGACACCACATACGTGGTTTTTTTTAATGTCGTACCGTCTTCCCCACTCCGTATATAGATATGAAATTACTCTGACATATCCTCTGAATCACTTGATTTTGAACTGTCTGAACTTGAGTCAGAATCATCTTGTAAGTTCATAATGAATTCGAACATCACAGTATCATATCTCATATCATGATTCCAGTATTCTTGTTCGTTTTTTTGTACGTAGTCGTCGAATTTTTGCCATTGTTCGGCAGAAAATTCTGAAAATAGTCTTGTTAGTATTGTAATTTTCTCGTCCAATGTAGCATTAATGTGATCTCTGGCCAGGCAATTTTTAATATTTGCCCACACAAGCTCGATTGGGTTGAGATCTGGATGATATGGAGGTAGTCTTAGAACAGTATGACCTGCACCTTTCAGGAGTTCATCAATCGTGTATATTTTTTCTGATTGGGTCGTATTAATCAAGCCCAAGAGTTCGGCTTTGACCATCGTGGGAGAAAAGGGCACGTTATGATTTTGCAACCAATTCTGCATATTAATTTTCGAACAGGACATAGTCGGTTTCTTCTCAACTTGCACACAGTGGTAAGCTGCATTGTCCATAACTATGACTGAGTTAGGTGGAAGTTTATTTATTAACTTTCGATAAACCCAATTGTAAAAATTTCAGAGTTCATGTCTTCATGATAGTCTCCTGTTTTTGAATCTGATTAAAAAATTTGCAAAGCATCGCAACTAACCCGTTCAGACTACTAGCGTGAACTATTTATTATTAAACGCCTTCCTTTGCCTATATCTGCATAAATGCCAGTCTCCGACGAAGATTGCCAAAATTTTTGGACATTATGACTTTGGATAACGTAAGTTTCGTCCAAAAAGAATATATTTCGTTTGTCTTCTCTGAATTTTCTTATGGCCCTCAAATATTTCACTCGCCATTCAACAATGTTTGGTCTCTCTATTAAAAGGGATCTCTTCGATTTATATTTTTTAAATGAATACTCCATTTTGTGCGAAAGTTCTCTTAAATAAGTTAATCCGCAATCTAAAATATTATCCTCTTTTAACACAGCATTTAGTTTTCGTAGACTTGGATTGTTTTTCTGTACTGTATAAAACTGATTTATTTATCTATCACTCCTAAATCAAAATCATCAACTTGTATTTTCTTTTTATTTCTTTTGGTCTCCGCGGAGAACTAAATTTTGCTTCCCCTGTATTTTGCAAGGATGTTTTACTTTCAGCAATCACTCTCCTTACACTTCGTTCTGATTTCCCGGTTGTTTCTGCCACAAATTTATGAATATTCGCATCAGTTTTATATTCTAAACTATTGACATCGGCTTTCCGTTTTTTTAACAACTTATGCACTTTAAATATTATTTCCTTAGATTGTCTTTTTATCGGCGGACTCATCTTGCTTTTGCAATCTCTTATGCGTTTTGTCTAAACTAGCCAGAACTGTCAACGCGTGTTGCCGCCGCGAAGTCCGGCGCCGAACTGAGTAATGACATCAAGCGCCCCCGCCTCTCCGTCCCACCGCTCACATACCTAAGGCGCGGCCAGCTAGTTCCGCGCGCACTATAGTTAAGGGCAAAATTGTTTAATGTCGATTTTAGTTAAGGGCCCTTTAGTAAATGTAAACCAAAAAATGTTTGTGCAACACCATTAAATTAATAATTTCATTAGCTCTAATGATGTCTTAACTAATTGAGTGTTAATGAGGAGCTTTGTGCAACTGGCTGTGTGAAAGATGGATGATGTCTTCACAAGTCCACATACGACGGAGGCTACCAGTGGCATAAAAATATGAGGCTGTTACCAACTGACACACGCCGGCTGAGGCTCGTACCCGACCCTTAGCGTGTTGTCGCTTAGTTTATAAGTTGAATGCCCTGGCTGGGGGCCTTAAAATTATTAAGGCAACCACAGGAAAGCCTGGTTAAGCAGTCGACAACCTCCTAGGATGACCCGCCAGATGCCACACACAAAAAAAAACTGGCACAATAGTCCTGGCCATGCCTCATGGCTTAAGTCCGCCTTATGTACCAAATTTTGTACATGAAGTATAAATAAATAATTAAATAGTCTTACAGGAAGCCTTCTGTGAGTCCCTTATTGCAGTGAGTCCGTAATTTTATTGTCCGTAAAATCACATTCACCACTAAACACTTTTGGAAAATCATCATATTCATGAAATGGAACTGCCCCTAGTGGTCGAAAGGGTAACTACCGAGCTTGGGATCCTGGGTTCGATTCCCAAGTCGAGCAAAATGTAAAAGGGGTTTTCTGTTAGAATATTCTCAGTAATAGCCTGGAGTTTGGAATTGTTCCCGGTTGATGGCAATAAGCTCACCACGTGGAACTTAATAAAAGCATTGGTGAAATGTGGGTGTAACTACTCATTTGTATACCTCTGCCTACCCTGTCGGGGAAAACGCGCGTGATGCTATGAAATGGATCCATATTAAAAAGGTATACTCTATTGACTGTTTTAACTTCAAGCAATTATTACACTATAGAATAAAAATCGTTACTTGATTAATAACTTTTACTCAAGTAATCACTTTTACCTACTTCTTTATAAATACGAGAGTAAGATATAATATAATTATGCAAGAAATCAAAGGGATGGATACTCATGGAAAAAGGATAAGCAAAATATAATGAACGATTACATATTAATTAATTATTATTTAGAATAAAACATTTTACTCAAAAATATACTCTAAATGCAGGTATTAACGTTGACTTTTCTTAATTGTCAAGAAAATTTTGACCATTTCAAATGATTTTTTAATATTAAGGCTATTAATATTTTATAAGGAAAATATTGAAAAAACAAAACCCGCGACCCCTGATGTACCGTGTTATGGCTCTCCCCTGAGATATCATGCTAGCATCCATTAAATTCCATGTTCCCTATTCGTCTTAAGGAGATGCCTGACGATTTCTATTAAGCAATCATTTAAGATTACTAAACAAGAGTCGCGGGTTCGAGTCCTGCTCGTGTCTATTATTTTTCAATGTTTTCCTTAGAAAATAATAATTAATATAGGTATTACATGACCTTAACAGTTAACATGCATCAAATTATTCTTTTAATAATTTGAAATAGGATTGGGTTATCGTTCGGCGCCTTACAACTGCAAACTGGTAACGCTGAGTTTTATTTTTCAATATTAAAGAAACAAACATAACAACATAGCATCGCGCCTGTATTCCCCGATGGGGTAGGCAGATGTGTACACAGTAGTACCACATTTCACCAATGCTGTTATTAGGTCCCATGTAAAAGGTGGTGAGCCTATTGCCATCTACCAGGCACAATTCCAAACTCCGGGCTGCTACTGAGAATTTTCTAACAGAAAATCTTAATAACACTTTGCCCGACCTGGGTATCACTCATGCTCAGCAGTCGCGCTTTTGACCACTAGACCAATGAGGCAGTTTCCTTAGAAAATAATAATTAATTTATACCACTTTGAATGCATAAATACTTTTGAACGAACTATTTGCAAAAATAAACACTCTGACCGCTTATAAAATATTGAAAACTGATAGCTAAGATGTTTTGACCACTGTGGACGCTTACAACAATTTGAATAAATTGTCTGCTAACAGAAAATTAAATTTATGTTCTTCACATCATTTTGACCACTATGAAAGCTCAGATCTATGTGACGCTGACTGTACATGTAGTTATTTTCTCAGTGATTAATCCTAATTTCAAAATACCCCTACAAAGACTTTATGTTCTTTTGAAGTTTGTTATGGCATGGCTTTAGGTTACGTCCGAAGTAAAGAAGGGAAAACGGCACAATAGGCATTATGACAGTATTAAAGAATCAAAGAATAAATGGTTTTAGAGAAAAATATATGGACACAGGATTCTAAAAAATTACCTAGTTTTTATAAAATATTAAGATTAATACGATTTTCAATTAAATAAAAGTATAAAATACTGCAATCGGCCATGTTGACTGAAACGTCAATTACAGCGAATGACGTCACACCTCAATTGAATGTCAATCACTGTCGAGGTTTTGCTGGAACTTTTGTCAAATGATAACGAAGCGTGACGTCACAACGCATTCATTATAAGCGGCGCCATGACACCCATGAGCGTTTTGGCGCTTAATTAAATTAGATAGATTAAAATGCAATAATCTGCTTTAAAACAGAGCTCATTGCTGAAATAATGTGTTTTTCGGAAATAGTAGACGTGTACCTATATTATAGAAGGCGATTTCAAAATCATGCATTTGCCTATTGTAGACGCATTTGACGGTGGCGAAAAGATTGGTATGTTACCAATAGATTCAGACAAATACCAGCTTATGTGCTTAGTTTTACAACGAAATGTTGGGTCAAAAGCAAAGCCTAGTTATGGTCTCATTATAAATAGGTATGCAAGCCAGAGGCTCATTTGGATTTCACCCTAGTGTTTTACTTTAATATTTCAGGAAAACATCTTAATTATTTAACGTTTTTTCAACGATATTTGGATCGCGTAATTTGACATTTAGATCCGATTTCACCGCTGACATGAAAAAACCGCGTTTAACTTAGTTCTATGTAATCCAGTTCAAATGTTGATTTTGATCTCAGTTAACGTTAAAGTTATTTTACCAGCTACATTTTGATCGCGTTTACGAAAACGAAGTTCTCTTGGATAATTAATGTAAATGTTGTCACAATTATAGACTTACGATTTTGAGAGGTGATCTCCAATTTTTTTTTAATTTATGTAAAAAATTATAAATATTACAAAATTAAGCATATTTGGTGCTGACATATTTATAGGAAAGTCTATTATAACTATTGTACGTGTATAATTTTATTTAATTATCAGTTTTATATACATTTTATTAATACAATAGCGTAATATCATAATTAAGTCAAAAAACAACAAAATCAATATTGTATGTTTAACAATATTTCAAAATTTTCACAAGTCCGCTCTTGAACGCGTTTAGATAAGCTAACGTCGAAAGTCGGACGTTTAGTAGCCTAAACTGGGTTCAGCTTGACCTGCGTTCTGTTTATGTCGGTGAAATGCAAACTAGAGCTCTCAACTCAGTTTACCGCATGAACTGATCACGTTTAATTTCAATGGTGAAAACGGCCCTTAGTCACTACGGTTTTAATTACGTGAATCAGGCTACAGCACGTTGTTGACGCCAAACTGCAATCATCAACAACGTGCCAATCGACTGTAAGAACATCTTACCTTTGACTTTCTGGGCCATAAAGCGGTGATGGTGCATATTATACAAAATTGCGTAAACATTTTGCCTGATCGGTCTAAAGAAATGATGTATAGAGGGTATTTCACGGTGATTGTCATCTTCCATGAGTACAGGCAGAGTAACTTGTCGATGGGTTAGGATAGATAACATTTGAGGATGCATGAGACCGCGAGCGTGACGCTCGGCGCACGTGCGAAGTACTTCAGCTGGGGCCGGAGCGCAGTTGTCTTCACTTTGTATTTGCTTCGTAGTCGTCGGCCGACTCTATAACATACAATGCACGTAACATACAGTTTTATGATATGCAAGTAAATTATTTCACTAACAGAATAATATTTGGAGCAGCGTTATCAATAGGCATGGTGACAGATTTTGAAATCTTCTTTTATAATGTAGGTACACTTCTACTATTTCCGAAAAACACATTATTTCAGCAATTAACTAAGTTTTAACGCAAATTATTGCATTATAATCTATCTACTTTGAATTAAGCGCGAAAATGCTTGTGGGTGTCAGGCGTCCTATTGTGACGCCATGAGGCCATGACACCCACTCTTAGATAAATATTGCATTATGTCTATACTCAACGAAGAAAATCAACAAATTAATACATGTTTCGTGTTTTAAAAATGAATTCTAAACTTTACAAGTGGTGTGCGGTCCCACTGTGTAAAAATAAATCAATAGGAATACCTAACAAAAATATTTATGTTATATATTTTTGTGGAAAAAGAATACGGTTGTGAGTAGGATTCGAACTTGCGCCTCCGGGTAAAAATTAATTATGTTCCAAACAAGAAAATTATTAGTGCGAGATAATTGGCTAAAGCTCGGCACGGCGAAGCACAGCCAATGTAGTTACGAATTCATAAGCACTTGTAGAGTTTTAAGAAATTTAGCAATCCTCGAAAAATAACGGATGTCATATGTGTTAAAAAAGGATTGTGTGAGATAAATATTATTTAGCAATAAAATTAATAATAATGTGATTATTAAGTTTTCACATTTCGAAAATCAGATGAACAAAAAGACTTTATTTGATGCAAGAAACTCTCTCAACATCAACAATTCAATTCAGGGCAAATAAGAGTTATTTGCCTTAATAAAACCTTGTTCATTAGTTGTTTTTTTTTTAATTTAATCACATAACCACGAATAAACAACAAATCGACTAATTTAATCATGTAGAAATCAATCGAATCGTAATGAAAACAAAAGTTCAAGCTACACGAACGGCGGTGATTGATATTTACTTAGGCGTGACGTCATTCGCTGTGATTAATGTTTCAGTTAACATGGATGATTGCAGAATTTTATACTTTTATATTATTGAAAATCTTATTAATCTTAATGTTTATATCAAAACTATTTTTTTTGTTTTACAGTCATGTGTACCGATATTTTACTTTAAAACCTTTATTACCTAATAAACCTTTTTATTTAGTTCTTTAGTACTGTCATCATGCCTATTGCGCATTGATCTATAGCGCGGCTTGATATGGCCATTCGATGAAGAGAAGGAAGAGCTCAAGTTGCTATTGCTCTTTGTGTGCTAGGCTAACTTTGGCGTCGTTTGTAGAAACGACATGGCGCGGACGTGGCACGGTCAAATCTGCTGTCATAACGTTACTACGTCATGTTTACATCTTCTCATACCGATCTTTTTTAGTAACTGTTATGTATGTGTGTATGCGCGGGCTGCATCCCGCCACCCCCGCGCTGCGGCCCGTTCCTATTGAATAAACCAGTGTGCAAATAGCTTGCGAGTTTGATTGACGTGTGTCACTTCCGTACATACCTAACACGTGGCGACGAGCGAACTCATTACTTTTTTATTCCGCAAAAATGTCTACGGGTGCGACTTATGGTGTTCTTTCTACCTTCGACCACGAGACACAGGATTGGAACAGTTTCAAGTCGCGGTTAAATCAGTGGTTTATCGCTAACGAGATAAACTCCGTAACAGACAAAGCAACAATAAAACGGAGGGCGATATTATTAACGTCATTATGCGAATCGGCGTTCAAACTCGCAACTGACCTGGCGTTACCCAACAAGGTGGAAGAATTGGGCTACGAGGATATAGTGAAGCTCCTCGACGATCACTTCACACCAAAAAGGTTCGGGTTTGCTGAGAAATCAATCTTCTATTCGGCAACACAGCGGCCAGGAGAAAGCCACACTCAATGGGCGGCTAGGATCAGAGGATTAGCGACCCACTGTGCATTCAAGAACTTGGAAGAAGCCTTGCTCGACAAATTCATCATGGGCATGGCGGCCGGACGCGAGCGGGACAAGCTTTTCGTACAGGATCAGCGCGACATGACCCTCGCGAAAGCTATTGACTTGGCGGAAAGCATGCGTTGCGCACGCCAAGCGTCGCAGGCGGCCCCGGGAGCTAGCAGCAGCGGCGTAGCCAGCGTGGCAGGCCCGAACGGCGGCGTCTTCAACATTTCCAAAAAGGGAAAGTGCAGTGTGTGTGGATTCACTAACCATAACTCTAATCAGTGCCGTTACAAAAACTTTAAATGTAAAAAGTGCGGTGTGAAAGGTCATTTGCGTAAAATGTGCTCTAACGACGAGGGTAAAGTGAAGTACGTGGATGAAGGTAATGTGGACGATGGAGACGACGACGGTGAGGGTTTCTATAATATTAGATGTGTGAAAGGGAAACCTATGACGGAGCGTGTAACGATCAGTGGTCTTGCTCTAGAGTTCGAAATTGATAGCGGCTCAGCCGTAAGTGTAATCTCTGAAAAAACCTACAACTCGTATTTTAAGCGATTGCCGTTGTCAGCCACCAACAAAAAGTTGTTTAGTTATACGGGCGGGAATATCACAACGATCGGGGTTGTTTATTTACCCATATCGTATCTTGGGCGGACGCATACCCTGAATGTATACGTAGTACGCGCGGGCGGACCGCCGCTATTAGGTCGCGATTTCATTCGTGAGTTTGACCTTGAACTTGGGCCGGCGCCGCCGGCACATGTACACAGCGTTATCGACAAACATCAAGCTTTATGCAGGTCTAATGATATCAGTATTGATAAACAACTCACTAATATGTTCCCCAAAGTTTTCTCAGGCAATCTCGGATCGTTTAACAAATATGAAATTGAATTACATTTGAAACCCGGCACTAAGCCGATTTTTTTTAAAGCGAGGCCGGTACCTTACTCTCTAAAAGAGAAAATAGATGAAGAACTCGATCGTTTACTTTCATTGGGAATTTTAACGCCTGTAGAATATTCGGACTACGCTTCGCCTGTAGTACCCGTTTTGAAAAAGAATGGTAACATTCGATTATGTGCCGATTACTCAGTTACTATCAATAAACAGTTGATAATCGATCAGTATCCGTTGCCGACGGTAAACGATTTGTTAGCCAAATTGTACGGGGGTGTACAGTTCAGCAAAATAGATTTATCTAGTGCGTATAATCAATTTAAATTAACCAAAAAATCACAAACGTTTACGTGCATCAATACTCACCGCGGTCTTTTTAATTTCACACGATTAGTGTTTGGGTTGTCTAGCGCGCCGGCTATATTCCAACGCGCGATGGAATGTTTGCTCTCGGGAATTGACGGAATCATATTTCTGCTGGATGATATTCTTATAACGGGGACAAATAAAGAGCAACACAGGCAGAGACTTATCAGCGTTTTACAACGGTTAGAGGATGCCGATTTAACGGTACAGGTCAGTAAGTGTGATTTTTTTAAAGAGGAGATTTCATATCTAGGTCACGTTATAGATAAACATGGACTTAGAAAGTCACCCCATAAGGTCAAAGCTATTAAAGAAGCACCTAAGCCGATAAACGTGTCACAGTTGCAGTCATTTCTGGGTCTTACTAATTATTATCGGAGCTTTGTACCAGATGCGTCGTCCGTATTAAGTCCGTTATATAACTTATTAAATAAAAACACAAAGTGGGAATGGAATCGTATCCATGATGACGCATTCACTCGAATAAAAAACTTGTTAGTATCCGACAAAACATTAGCACATTTCGACCCGAACGCTAAGTTAATATTAACTGTGGACGCGTCACCGACAGGCTTAGGAGCTGTATTATCGCAAATATGCAAAGATGGGTTGGAAAGGCCTATATCATATGCTTCTAGGACACTGTCATCAGCGGAAAAAAATTACGCGCAAATTCAAAAGGAAGCAACGGCCATAATTTTTGGGATCAGAAGGTTTCACCAATATTTATATGGTCGATCCGAATCCTTCATCCTTCGAACGGACCATAAACCCTTGTTGACTATATTTGGGCCTCACCGAGGTATACCTGAGGTGTCTGCCAATCGCTTGCAAAGGTATGCTATATTTTTAGCTGCATACAATTACAACATAGAATATATAAGTAGCAAGCATAACAGTGCGGATTATTTATCTCGGGCGTACAATAATGCGAACGTGACGTCAACACAGGACGAGTTCGCCGAGTGCGAGGACCGTGCGGCGTACGTTAATTTTGTAGTGGACGGAGACCTACCGGTGACTCTAAACGACATGCGGAGCGAGACAGCTCGCGACCCACATCTGGCTATTGTCAAGCATTATGTTTTACACGGCTGGCCTAGGAAAGTTGATGATTCTGACCTAAAACCATTTTTCGATTGCCGGGCACAGTTGTCTTATGAAAATGGTATCTTAATGCGTGGACATAAGGTCGTTATTCCGTTGTCCTTGCGAGAAAATGTATGTAGGGAATTGCATAGTTCTCATTTCGGCGTAGTAAAGATGAAGGCAGAGGCTCGCAAACGGCTGTGGTTCCCTGGCGTGGACGCAACATTGGAGCGACTAGCGGGGGCTTGCGCCGTGTGTTGTGCGCTGCGCCCCGCACCGCCGCATGCTCCTCTCGCGCCTTGGCCGTTGCCGCCACATCCGTTTTATCGTATACACATAGATTTTTTAGGACCTTTTCACGATTACATGTTTTTAATTATTGTTGACGCATATAGTAAATGGGTAGAATGTTACGAGATGTCCTCAACTTACAATTCAAAAGCAGTTATAAAAAAGTTGTATGATTTTATGTCGCGGTTCGGAGTTCCACACACGTTGGTGAGTGACAACGGTTCATCATTTACATCCTTAGAATTTAAAGGATTTTGTCGACTTAACGGTATCGAGCATGTTTTATCTCCGGTATATCACCCGGCTAGTAACGGGCAAGCGGAGAGCTTCGTGAAAATTGTAAAAAAAGGGCTCAAGGCTGTCATTTTCGAGGGCTATAATAAGAAAACTATTCAGGGAAAAATAGCAAAATTTTTGTTTGATTATAGAAACTCTAAAAATAGCACCACTGATATGTCACCCGCTGAGATAGTTTTCGGGCGCACGTTGCGCTCACGATTAGATCTATTGGACCCGATCACGCCGTCACCTTCGTCTACAGACCTAATCCGAACCGTCGAACGCAATCAGTCCTCACAGGCTAAGAACTATCATGGTGTACAAAGATCAAATTTCAAAGAAAATGATAAAGTTTGGATAACCAAAAACTCAAACGTAAAAAAATTCTGTTGGATTCAAGGGATCGTAAAAAAAAGAATCGGCAAAGTTATGTACTTGGTATACGTGCCAGTTCTTGATTGTGAAGTCACCAGACACATGGACCAAATAAGGAAGAGACTGAACTCCACACCTAGCGACGCCCAAGACTGGGATCCGGACATTGTCCCTGATGTGACGCGGGACACTGCCGCTCACCCAGAGCCCGTCGCACAGCCAAGGGAGGGAGGAGAGCAGGAAACGGAGCCTGAACTGGAATCGGTGTCCACAGATACTCTGGTGACCCCACCGCGTAACACCGCCGTTGTATCACAAAGGCGACTAGAAATTAGTCCGGTTTTCTCGACGCCAACGATTAACCAGTAGTTACAATGACAGTGATGAGGTATAAGACGATCCAACAGATACAACATAATTATAAAATAAATATAGTCATAATTAATTGTAAACTAAATTGTTAAGTGCAGGTCACAGCTAAAGGGGGAGGAATGTTATGTATGTGTGTATGCGCGGGCTGCATCCCGCCACCCCCGCGCTGCGGCCCGTTCCTATTGAATAAACCAGTGTGCAAATAGCTTGCGAGTTTGATTGACGTGTGTCACTTCCGTACATACCTAACAGTAACAACATTTACAACTGCTAGTCACATAGCGCATTGGTTAAGTGAGCCCACGCCACGCGTCTACAAACATAAAACAATAACAAATTAATGTAAATATAATCAAAAATGTTATATCTTGCTATGCTATTAAAAATGACTCCCAAACTAATTATGTCAGAATGTTAGCCTACTCTAGAACACTAGGATTGTAAAAGTTTAGTTTTTCTAGCACTCGCCAGCCGCGGCACCGCTTGCTAGTTTGGTCACAGTTTTCACCTAATCTAACCCATACTACACATTGCTTTAATTAGGTAATAATAGCGCGCTACGTGTTTAGCAGTTGTAAGCTGGCGCGACCCACGCAAAGAGAATGTCGCCTTATTATAAATTACTAGACGCAATAGAATTATTATTGTTATCGAGTACATTTTTGTACTTTCGCGAGTATTCAGATTAAAACACTAATGTTTTTAAAATGATATCTAAGTGAATCTATAGCTTCTAACTGATATATACATCGAACAGCTTTTTTTGTAAAACAAATATACTTTCAATATCTGCAGCTTTGCCCCAAAACAGAATGCCATAGGACATAACGCTGTGAAAATAACTAAAATAGACTAACCAAGCTGTATTAATTGCCTGACTTTTTTGACAGCGTAAGCTGCAGAACTGAGCTTTCCCGCGAGACTGGATATGTATATGAGTACCCCACTGAAGTTTTGTATCAACCGTTAATCCTAAAAACATTGGATTCTAGTGCTCTTAAGAACAATGTTTGGTCAGAGATTTTTAAATTGGGCATAGTAAATTTAACACATTTTGTTTTCTTGGCATTGAGTACCAGGTTATTTGTTGTAAACCAGTTCGTAACCTGTGTGAGTGCACTGTTCACATCGTCAAAATGTTTTTTTTTTCTATCTACTCTAAAAATCTAAGATGTATCATCTGCAAATAGCACAAAATCGCAAATTCCCTCTAAATAGTATGGTAAACTGTTTATATAAACCAAAATCAAAAAAGAACTGAAAGTCCGCAAGACTTAGTTCCATTAATATCGACGCTCTGATACCTTTGATGTAAATATGATTTAAGAACACTAGAAGCTAAGTTTTGAACACATCGAACACTTTCGAAAGATCACAGAACACTCCAGTTGCATTCTGCGATTTCTCCCATGCACTGAAAATGTGTTTCAGAAGAGCAACACCCGCATCTGTCGGTAAACATCCTTTCGTGAAGCCATATTGATTGTTATGAACGAGGTTTTTCAAATTAAAATGTCTCAAGACATGTGTTGCTACAGAATTAACTTTTAAAATATTTTACTAAACGCTATACTATTATAGAAATAGGCCTAAAATTTCCAATATCACTTTTATTACCAGATTTATTTATATAAAGGTATAACTTTGATACACTTCATTAGGTCGGGAAAAAACCTACGTCAATACATTTGTTAAAAATAATAGAGAGATATCAATATCAATAATATTATTTAAAAGTTTAGTTGAAATTCCCCAAAAATCACCGGTATTCTTTTTATTTAATGAGTTGTATACATTAACTACATCTTGAGAAGCAGAGAGCTCAAATCTGAATAAAGAACTACATTTAGGCACACTACTCCGCAACAGGTGCTCAGCACTAGTTGAGGATGCGTTTAAAGTTAGTTGTTGTGTTGTAAGTTTAGTTTGTCTTTGCACCCGGCCATAGATTAAACAGATATGAAGCGTTGCATTGGCGTTGGTATCCCTTCGATTGTCATGTCATAGACAATGGTTGCGGAGGTGGTTTTAGTATTAGTTTTTTATTTTTTTCATGGATGTTATTTTATATTGATTTTATTTTAAGTTATTTGTTTGTTACACATCAGGTAAAGTAGAAATATATTATGTTATTTTTAAAATGTATTTATGGTTTATATACAGGTTGTGGTTCTAGACAGTGGCCAAATTGAAGGAGGTGAATCTATAGGTGTAACTGACTACAAAAGAATTTAAAAAAAACGCAGTTTTACTGTTTTTTGGGTATAAGTCGTGTCATGGTCATCGCCGCGTCGCGCGCAGTAGGTACAGAGAAGGCACTGCGCGCCGACAAAGGCCGAGCGTAGGTACCGCCACAGACGGGCGGCGCGGCCTGTGGCGCGGCGCTCGCGCTCGCGCTATGTACCTACCCGCGCACGATAACGCCGCGGCTGAACGGAAGTTCGTTAGGATGTCGGTTGACGCGAACGAGCGTACCTGTTGAAATCGCGCGCGGTCAATTTACGATCGGGTACCTACGATGCAGCATTTTTCAAACTGTGAGTACGTCAATATGGTGGGCGTGTACCTATGCTCTCGCTGGTGATAATGTTTGAGTGGTGCAGTGCGTATGTACGTGGAGAGGTGGCAGACGCCATTGCATGCATAGCATGCAATGGCGTCTGCCGGACTGATGCTGGCTGCTGCACAATGGGTGCATTACAGGCAGTTTTAAATACCTGTATTACCAGCATGATGGTGAACCACCACAGTATGGACATTTAGTGCGCTACTACCAACGAAACGTGTGGGGCACAGTGGGTTGGACGTGGTAGCCCAGTGCCTTGGCCTCGGTCCCCGGACCTTACGCCGATAGACTTTTATTTGTGGGGTGACGTAAAAATGTTAGTGTACACCGATTCAATTACAAGTGTAGTGCAATTGCGTGCGTGAGTGGGAGTGTGCTGGTGTTAGGTAGTTTAAAAGACATCAACAGGTGACGTGCGCAGTAATATATTGCTTGTTATGGTGCACATTTTGAACAATATTGTCACGAGTAACATAAGTTCAGTAGTGAACATTCAATACGTAAGTACATTTTATTATTCGCACGTAGGCACGGTCGACTGATCTGTTGAACTTAACACCAATAATTTAATAACCCAGTACCCTAATCTTGTAACTCAATTTCGATGCATTGCATTGTTAAAATTTCAAAGCATTTACAGAAACAAACCTCTCATGACCCTCCTACACCTAGACTTGGAACATAACCGAACCCGCGAACCGCGCCAACTGTGCTTTCGATGCGCCTAATGTTTCAATATTCTGTCATACCGGCAACTACACGTTATACTGTTTGATAACACTCCTAATCAATGTGATTATGTTACGTAATTAGCTTGCAGATCTAATCTCTAGACAGAAAAAAAGATGACAATGACTGTATCTCGCGGAAATAATATCGTACCCATGTAATCCAAAAAAACTATCCATTGTGAATGGGAGTTTAGAAACCAATAATGAGCTAAAAACACAATCTTAAAACTACATTGTATTCTTATTATGTTCGTTAGGTCTTTATCGTTGACTTGTATGCAACCTACCTACCTGTCGGGCGGCGCGCTCGTTACCTACTGCGTTGTGCGTAGTATAAAAAACTTTCACGGAGAAGCGTCAGCTGTTACGAGACGAATAGGACGTTGACCTCTTGGCTATTATTGTTTTAATAATTTTTATACAACATATAACTTGTTGCTGTTTATGTTCCTACAATATGGCCACTGTTTAAAACCACAGCCTGTATAACCTTTATCTTTTACTGAAAATTTATTTGCCTGTATAGTTTGCATATTGCGTATGCGTGCCGTGACTTGACTATTTTGGGACCGATCTGAAAATCAGCACGGCCACATTGTTATGGCGTCGCATATGCTGAGATAGGGGCCTTTTTTGGTCTCCTGCAGGTGCCTTAAAATTTTATGTAATTATAAGTTTTTTTATGTCAATGGTAAGATCTGCTTCGAGACTAGAATAATTTTCTTTCTTCTTTCTTTCTTTCTAAAGAACGAGTCGTGGTTAATGTGATGTTTACAAAAAAAAACATTAAGAACCCGGGCTACTTCGTTTGGTAGACTTATTATTATCCATAATCTCGAAACGTTAAGCACGTTTTTTTGGCTTCCCAGTTTCACTATTAATAAATTTCCAGGTGGCTTTAACTTTGTTGTTTGATTTTTTTAATGTTTCACTAATGAATTTTGATTTAGCAATTGTGCAAAAAGTTTTTTTTGTGTTAGTTAAGCGATAATGCGATCTACGATGGAGTACGCTTGCCTAGAAGAAACCGATTCACTCGCGTCTTGAAGACACCCAGATTAAAACTATCGGGGTATATATAATATATACAATATATATAATGTCCTAATTTATTAGGTAATTTCCTTTTAAGGGGTTAATATATAAGCCAAATACATTCACATAAGCGAAGAATTAAAAGGAAATAACAAATTATTTGTAATTAACACAGTACTAGCAAGACAAAAACTGCTCCTTGAATGGCGAACATTAAGAAAAAAATATTTTTTTTATAAAAATTTTAATTATGGCTTAAATATATCCTTATCACTTACACATTGACCCCTTAAAAGGAAATTACCTAATAAATTAGGACCTTATATAATATCGGGGTATACCACTCCGGGAGCGCATTCCACTGTTTCGCGGTTCTTATAATGAACGTGGAATCAAAGCGCTACGTTCGGGTTTTTGGTATATCAACCATGAACCGATGGCGCCTTTTCGTGCTTCTGGCAGTCCGAGAGTAAAAAGGGCAGGGGGGAATTAGATCATGTAGATCTGAAGCACACTCTCCGAAATGTATCCGATAAAAAACCGATAGACTAGCAACTTTGCGCCGATGCTCTAGACTTTGGAGCTTAGTCTGAACAAGAGAATCGTTGCCGATGAGCCTCCCGGCACGCTTCTCAATGGATTCTAACGCCTCAAGCTGATACTTGGCTGAGCCGTCCCAAAGGTGCGAACAATACTCCATGCATGCACGAACTTGTGCTTTGTACAATAGAAGCAACTGTTCCGACGTGAAGTACCGTCGCACCATCGAGAGGATACCCAGCTTTTTAGAAGCCAATTGAGCTTTGGACTCAGTATAGGAGCCAAAATTGAGAGTTGACGTCAGAGTAACACCCAAAAGCTCAAGATGATCGGTCAACGGTATGGATCATCTTGAAAAGTAGGTAGCTGAAATAGCGAATAGACACGCCTGGGTCTTAGCTGCATTGAAATTGACCAGGTGATTCTTTATGGGGTAAAATAGCGGTAATGTTTGTATGAAACTTCTTCATTTTTCTAATCTCCGAAACGGCAGAACTCATTTTGACGGGACTTCCACTAGCAGATAGTTAGACCAGAAAGAAAGAAAATAAAAAAATAAGTAATTCAAAAATCTGTTTTTATTTTTTTTGTCTATTTGTATGTCTGCTTATCTGTGTTTGTTCCAGCTAATCATCGAAATGGCTGGACCGATTCTGATAAGATTTTACTGGCAGGTAGCTGACTATATAAGGAGTCACTTAGGCAAATTATAATATAATTATATGCGGGTGAAACCACGGGGCACAGCTAGTTAATTAATAGAGTTTTCGTCTTAAAAGTACCATGAAACTTTTTCTTTGATTGATTTCTTTTTATATGATTTGAAAGAAAGAAAGAAAGAAAGAAAATATTTATTTTGGACTCGTAAACAGGTGAACACATACAAATAAGCAAATTATAAAAACTAAAATTAAGAATGCGAAGAACCTGCACGAGACCAAAAAAGGCTCCTATCTCAGCATAAGCTACTCCATCGAAATGAAGCAGCGCTGGTTTTCGGATAGGACCGAATGCGTTAGTGAAATCACGGGCAACCAACGGCGTACGCAAACATGTAATAGATAAAAAATTGTGACAATAAAATAAATAATAATTGAACTGGGTCAGATCGTGTATTATGTAAAATTTAGCAATACTTTTATTAAATAAATATGTGCATAGAAATAAATAAATAAATGAAAATAATTTAACATCAGTCACTATGACGATTGAACGTGTATCTCTGCCCATGTCTCCGCAACACTAATTTGTCTATGACAACAAACTAAGGGAGACTATGGCAACACCAAAAGGACGCCCAAAAGCATAGCCATAACCTATAATATTTATAATAAACTGTGGCCTGATCTCATCGCGACGCTGTCACTGAGTTATCATCACAAAAGAAATGTAAATATATATAATTATGTTGTTTTATAGTGTAAATATTTGTTTTTTGTAAAAGGTACCTTAATTTATATAAAGTTTAAAATCTGAGTGCTGTGCAATATGAAAGTGATTATGCGATTCAATGTTGACGCACTTAAAGTGTAATAATTGTAGTATATGAGTTTTATAAACGACTGCAATAATTTCTGAGGAATCAGCCACCCAAAACTAGTTCACTGCCAAACCAACCCGTCCAAGTCATTGTGACATAATAGAAGGCAGATCAAGTGTAAGTTGAGATGTCCTCTTTCTGTTGTCTCAATAAGTAAAATTTATACTTAGTTCTAAAGGTGTTAACTGTTTTTATAGCACGAAGTGGCGGTGGTAGGTCGTTCCAGCAGCGCGTGGCAGCAAACTTAAAACTTCCACGAAAGGCTGCAGTTCTATGCCTTGGCGTGGTTAGCAGATAGGCTGATGCTCTAGTGTTGTGCTTATTGAAGTGGCGTGACCAAGACAATTTGTTATAAAGGTAAATTGGTTTTCGTGTTAATATTATGTCAAAAAGTAATGTGGCCAGGTGAAGCTGTCTGCGAGCTTGCATCTTCATCAAATTGCTGGCATTTAAAAATGGTGTGATGTGGGAACGAGGTGGGACATGAAAACAAAAGCGGGCACATGCATTTTGGACTCGCTGAATTAACCTCTCAGTTCTTCCAAGAATACAGGTCCCATACACAGTGTCAGCGTAGTTCAGTTTGGATAACACAAGTGACTCACAAAGCATGACACGCATATCCACACTTATGTAGGGACGAATCCTGTAGAGAAGTTTGAGACGATAAAAACAGTTACGCACTGCCTCGAGTATGTGAGTTTCGAAATGCAGCTGCCCGTCAAACATAACCCCAAGATTTCGGGCTTCCTGGACTCGTACAATAGGACAACCATCAATTCTTAAATCGAGATTATAAAGCAGTGTTTTATTTATAGATTCCCTAGACCCTAGAATAATAAATTTAGACTTGCTTGGATTTAAAACTAAGGAATTTCTGTCTGACCAGATTGTGATCCTATCCAGGTCCTCATTAATTCTTTTTACACTATCTGCAGCATTCTCGGGATAAAAGGAGAGGTACAGCTGCAAATCATCAGCGTAGAGGTGGAACTTGGTGTTGACTAGACAGTTGGCAATGTCAGCACTGTACAAGATGAAGAGCAGTGGTCCAAGGATCGATCCCTGCGGCACGCCCCTGTTTACCTGTCTCGGGCCAGAAGAAAAAATATCTCCACTCCCATTATCAGTCAGCTGTACAGACTGAAACCGATTACTAAGGTAACTATGGAACCACTTTACGGTCTCAAAATGACACCCATAATACGACATCTTAGAGAGCAGCAACGAAACATTAATGGAGTCGAATGCACGCGAGAAATCGAGCAGAATCAGTAGTGTTACCATGCCCTGGTCTCTGGCCTCAAGTACATTGTCAACCACATCAATAAGTGCTGTCGCTGTGCTATGTTTTTTACGGAAACCTGATTGCACTGTAGGTAAAATTTTAAATTGCTCAAGATATTCTCTCAGTTGGTTGCAAACTACTTTCTCCAAGACCTTAGAAAGACATGGCAACAGACTTATTGGGCGAAGATCACATGCCTCTGTAGGATTAGCAACCTTAGGGATTGGCCTAACTATTGCCATTTTCCACAGATCGGGGAAGGAAGAGGTGACAATTGATTTGTTTACGATGGATGTTATTGCTGCTAGAGCTTGAGGAAGTGACATCAACAACATTTCGAGTGAAATACCATCACAACCCAGGGCATTCGATTTAAGGCTACGGAGAAGATTAAGAACAGTGTCCTCCTGCACGGTCCTAAGTTGGAAATGGTTATTACTGAATCTATTAAACTCAAAATAAGTTAAATCAGAGATTGTCACCCTGTCACTACCCGGTACCTCCAAGAAGTGTTGGTTTAAACTCTCAGTGTCATTAAAGAAGAAAGGTAAACACTGCTCTGGCTTTGTAGATGTGTTAATGACAGACTTAATGTGGCTCCATAACTTCTTGGGTTGCTTTATATTGTTGTTGACATAAGTTCTAAAATATGCAGACTTTTCACTGTGAATAGCAGCTACAACAATATTTTTGAGCTCTTTATAAGATGTATTATGATTTTCAAGTTTGGTCGACTTGAATAAGATATGAGATTTATCACGTAACTTCATCATTTCTTTTACTGTGTCAGTGATCCATGGTTTTGATTTTTCCTTAATTAAGACTTTTTTAATAGGGGCATGTACATCAAATAATGTCAATATGAAAAGATTAAACATTGTTACCATTGTATTTACATTCTGTAATCTTTCAATATATTCCCATTCAATTATGTTTAAGTCCTCATTAAATCTGTCAATCAAAACATCTTTTAAAGGCCTGTAAGTTACCCAGTGGGGAGCGGGCCTTTCCACTTTAAAGTTGAAATCGACAGAGATTATGGCGTGTTGGCCCAGTGTGGGTATATGTGATACTGAAACCCCACATACTCTAGCGTCAGTGCATACTAGGTCAATAAGTGTCTCACTGTGGTCGGTAAAATGTGTAGGCTCAGAAATTATTTGTGTTAGGTTACAGTATGTCAGAAAGTTGTTGAGCAGTATAGTCTTATTGTCAGTTTGATTAAACAAATTAATATTGAAATCGCCAAGTAGGATGACTTTATCTACGTTGCCAAGGGAAGTGAGGGAATTGGTTATCGCGTCTAAGAAGGCATTCACGTCAAGCCAAGGTGGTCTGTAGGCCGTACCAATGATTATGGAATTCGATTTGATGTTAAGTTTCAGCCACATCTGTTCCACTTGCGGCACTTGCGGATACGGCACGGCGCGTACGCGCACGCCGCTGCGCACGTAGAACCCTACGCCGCCCCCGCGGCTGCGCACGGCGGCCGGGCGCGGCACGTGCCGCAGCCGGTAGCCCGGCACTGACGGCGCGCGACCCTCCTCCCCTTCTCTGAGCCAAGTCTCATTTATTGCCATGATGTCGACAGCAAGATTTTCCATTGCTACAATGAGCTCTTCATGGCGCGTACCTAGCGAACCGGCATTAAATAACCCTACTTTAATTTTTTTTGTTTTATTCATTACTATAGATATAAGTGTATATAATTAATTTGTTATACATGTTATTTAGTATTGTTTGTATTGTATCGTTTACTAGTGTAAGTATTGTATTGTAAATAAGAGTCGGTATTGTTATTAACATAAAATATAGTGCAGGGAATATGATTGATGCGATGCATAAATACTGTGAATGTCTTGCCGTTGCTCGGACAGTGCCACCCAGTATTACTGAAGTATACTGAAATAGGAACAGAGTTGGCCCCGTATAACCAAAAAGCAATAGTACACAAAAATAAGAGAACCTAATAAGTTTATGATTAAATATATACTCGTAAATCAAATCAAACAGACAAAGAACAAAAACCATGCGATTACGCCTCTTTGCTAATAGATGGTTCAGGTCCAAAAACACGTACGAAGTCTTCCTCAGATCGGATGCAGTGAGTGGGCCTGCCATCACTCTGCTTAGCCAGGATACGCCCGAACTTCGTCCAGGTGTATCTCCACCCGAGACGGCTGCCAGCTTCACGTACACGGTAAAATAGGTGCTTGTTAGTTTTGGTCAGTCTCTCGTTAAGGAAGAACCGGCGCGGATGTGAGGTAATCCCGAAGTCCGCAGTGGTAGCTCCTCGCCGCACCCGTGCGCTCTGCAGCAACACGTCGCGCAATGCGCGGCGCGCCAGTCGCACCACGATGCGGCGCCCGCGTGCTGTGTCACTCTCTCTTGCTGGACTCGCTCCACCGTCTGACCCGACTCCGCTTGTTGCTCTCGGTTTGTCCGCCATGCTCGCATGCATCTCACGCTCAACTCGAAGGCCAACACGCTGTGCGTACACTATGTCGCGCTCCTCCAACGTCACCCCAAGCTTTGCAGCCACAAGCCCGACCGTGTGCAGCACGTTTTCGCCAGGAATCTCCGGTATGTTTGCAATTTCCAAGTCGGAGCTCAACAGTTCCTGGTCCCGGTCATTAAGCTCCAGCTGCAGTCGCGCCACGGCGCCCTGTAGCCGGCTCACATTGCCATCAGAGAATGCTTCGAGCTGCTTGTTTTCAAGAGCCTCGATCCTGGCTTCTATATTGTCGACTCGGTTAGTGCAGAGCCCCACCGCAGAATTCAGCTCGGCCATCTCACGACGAAACTCTCGCAGTTCGTCCCTGACCTCCCGAAGCTCTGCTCTAAACAGTCGAATCTCCTCGCGGAGAGTTAACTGCGATTCAGGTGAGGGCTCCTCTCTCTCAGCCTGAGCCTGGCCCACCGAAATGGGTGACCTAATCATAGCGCCACGCACGGACTCTACAACAGGCACATCAACAACAGAGGGACCACAGCTCAACTCTTTCACGGGGGTAGCACTGTTGTCACCCCGGGGCATCTTCTTTTTGCATTCCGGGCATAGCCAGTCGCTACATATTTTAGTAGACTCTGGCAGCAGGAGGCAAGCAAGATGGTACCTGTTTGAGCAATTAAAATTGCTACAAGTAGCGCCCCCTTTTACGGATAGGTATCTACCGCAAGCTGCACACTTTGCCATAGTAAACAGGTACCGGGTCGGATGTATAGATGGCTCACGTCTGCACGTATCCCACAGTCTCACCTTGACCGACAGATGGCGTAAGTTTCGCAAACAAATATTGAACCGCAAATCTTATGGGGGTACAAGAGACACTGTTTTTATGTAATGAACCTCGAAGTATTTTTTATTATTAATAAAGATTAGAGTTATTTAGTTGATATGGACCACTCAATTACTGTATTATCACTAATAACAACGCACACACGTAAGTCACAACCTTTACTTTCTAATAAAACCGTTTTCTCTCGTAATAATATACTGTTTTATTTTAAATGGTGTCTAAATACGAACAGCTGATAGTTGCCGTAAGCCGTCCGTGACGTCACTCCCATTTGTTTGGATAACCAAACGTCAAATTTGGGAATTTTAGTTTAGACGCAATTGTATTTGTAAATCGAATGCAATGACTTACTGTGTAGCGCCTGCATTGAATTTTGTGAGAATTATTATCTAATACCAAAGGGAAACTAGCTATTTATCCACAGAGATTAGATGTCAAGTCACTCAGAACAAATTTAAGTGTAGCATCACAATTACTAAAAATGTTATCCAGACAAGTGGGAAAAGATGCTGTGATCCTAGTAGGTTTAAGGAACAAGTTTCCTAAATTAAACGACTTAAAGAGATTAATAAGTCTGATGGATATAGGAGGTATTTCTTATAAATTTACGTTAAAATCTTCACATACAATTAAAGTTTTCTTACTGGGTTTTATTTTATCAAGTGAATCTTTCATTACTGATTCAAATAAATTGTAACCACTTAAGGGGGGGCGATATACACAAATTATAATGAATCGCTCAAGTTTAAACACAAGACAACTCAATAGTCTGCTCGATAGAAAGATTTACTAGATCAAGACGCTCTTCAGTTTAACTTATTAGAAACAATTAGACCCATCACGCATTGCATTCCTTCTCATAAACGCACTTTGTACAGAATAATGATCATTATTAATAAATGATACTTCATGACTTCTTAACCAATTTTCAGTTAAACATAAAACCTGAACATTATAATTCTTCTTAAATAAACAAAATTCTAGGTCTTTGCCGGATAGATCCTGCATGTTTTGATGAACAACAATTAAATGCCTACCATTGTCTTACCGAGTAGTTTATACTACAAGGTATATTAATAGATATATTAGTAGTATTACTAACAATAGCCTTAGGTAAATGATAAATGATGATGATAAATGATATTTATTTCTGTAAATACATCTGTTATAGACACTTTTACAAGTCATAAAAAAATTTAAGCTAGATGGCGTCGGCATTTCCTATCTGACTAGCTCTGAGAAGAAATGCCGAAACAAACTCAGAGGTCAACGTCTCTTTTAAAGTCCAGACATCATTTTATTCAACATATGAGTGTAATTCTGTAGGGATAGGTCTGGGATGGCCTTTTGAAGAAAGAGCCATAGCTGTTTTGAGCTGACCTGTCCTAACCAACGGCACGTATGCATCAGTCATCGTGTAGCTCAACCACAATTTAGGGAGCTTAACGACCCGTCGCAAGACGATACCAGATCGGCAGGACATTTGCGTAGGCCACAGAGAGATCTCAAAAGCCGCCAGACAAATAAAATAATTATATCTTCTTCGGGTACATCACAAGTACCCGTGTCAGACTGTATATTATATGCTAATAGTTTAGCAATTTGTCTCCTATTACTAGGTGTAATATATTAAAAAACACATTGCCGATAACTGGTGACCTCGGCTATTTAGTAATGCTATTCATGTAATTTTTAAATCGACTTTCAAAAAGGAGGAGGTTATCAATTCAGTTGTACTTTTTTTTCTTGTTTTTTTTTTATTCGTCTAACAGTCAGCGAGTTCGTCATGCTCCCCTTGAAGTCATTGCTTGCGGTAGCGTCAGGGCTCGGGTCGCCAGCTTCCCTCTAAAATGGCGAGGGAGGCTGATCTTTGCGTTATGCTCGTGAACGGGTGCTTGCAGTAACTGGTCGTCTTGCTGACCTTAGTTCCTAATTTATTAAGATGCAATTATTGAAGTAGCCATGCTGGTCCCAGTTAATGTGCAGTTTGTATCTTTTGGCACGTGTAAGTGGGTACCTTCATACGGAATAGTTTAAATTGGAGGCTTTTGATAATATCACATTGTTACTTGAGTCATATTTGTATATTTCTTTGCGTTGGTACATAGGCGCGTGCTAGCTAACATCTACCATAGACATTATATCTCATTAGTTAAAAAATATTTTATATAAATTCAATTTTGATTTGTATAGAATCTATAAATCATTATGATACAGACAGATGTGTTGGTGGGGAGTTGGTCGCGCCGCTTCTTCTTTCCAGCTAAAATACTAGGAAGCGGTGTAGGGTGGGCTTTTTTGGGGGCTGTCTTAATGCCGCAAATTTTTAGCCTAATTTGAAAAAAGAAATTTTGATTTTGATTTTGATCGGTAGGTGGCGGTTTAGTAAAAGGGCCCATCCCTTTTACTAAATCGCCACCGCCTCCATATTACTACCAGTACTTTAGTGTTTCGCGAAGATTGCTTCCGATCGCATGTCTGTATTCGATTGGGAATGAAAATCCATTACCTATTTAATTGCCGCGACCCGCGAGTGACTGGTGTTTTGTTTTGTAATGTCTTAGTCTTAATTGTTGGCCGCGGTGGGCCACTCAATTGGCCGGCGCGGTTACCTGTTCTTACCCGTTTAGATTTTAATCTCTAGGGCACCGTCCAACAGGTCGTCTTTAGAAAAACATGTGACACTGAAGCCTAAATGCGTTTACGAATAGTCACTGCATTCAATACTCAATTCATTTATTGCACTCCACAAGTCAAATAGAACGCGAATATGAAATGGGGCTTACAGGTATCAGAATCTTCTATATTTACAAGTATTCGTATAAGTTTTTTCTGAAGAGTAAAAAGTGATGGTGCATCTGTACTATTTCCCCATAGGGTAATGCCATAGCTAAGCCATGCGTAAGCATAAGCGTAGTAAGCAGGGACTGAAAGCAGTTACGGTTATAGGTTAAGATACCTCAAAAATATATCGGTACCGTTTTGAAATAAAGGTAGACCTATACCGATACCTTTATAAATAAAGGGTAGGCTATACCTTTATTTAACCTTTATACGATTTCGATACCAAAAAACATGCGAGAAAGTGAAGCACGGGTCGTCGTGGTCGATGAGGGGGAGTTTAACATGTTATAAATTATACACACATCAACACGGTCTAGGGATATTTCATACTCAATTAAATAACTCGAAAAGTACTGGCCGCATTGGAATCTTTTATACACCGATTTTTTTGTAATTTATCTCAGACTAATTCCAAATTCAATTTTTTTTTAATTCTTTTGTTTCGGTGGCATACAAATGTCTTGATGTGTAGGAGAGGGAATTTTCATTTGTGCAAAATTTAGAAAACAATACGAATTACATTTAGTTATAGTTTTTTTTCATTTTTAAACGAAAGATTAAGTTAAAATTGAGGTATTGTAGCCATGCAACGTCAACATTTGACGAGGGCGGAGATGTTACTAGCTGTGGGAATGTTGGAAGCTGGGTCTGTTCAGCGTAATGTTGCTGAGGCCATAGGGACCCACCAAAATGTAATTTCAAGATTGTGGACACGCTATCGTGCCACAGGTGAAGTAGCGGAGAGGCACCGGGGGCCAAGTCGCATCACTACCCCCAGACAAGACCGATTTTTGCAAATTACTGCGCGAGCTCAACCAAATGCAACGGCGACTCAATTGGTCCAAAGGCTGCGAGTGGAACACCAAGTGCTTGTGAGTGACCAAACTGTAAGAAGGCGACTGCATGAAAGCAATCTACGCTCTCGTAGACCACTCCGGGTCCCACCTTTACGGAGAGGCAATCGTGGACGACGATTAGAATGGGTTCGGAACCACGTGGACTGGGGCCGTGAACAATGGTCCAATGTGCTGTTCACGGATGAATCCAGGTTCGGCTTCCATCCAGATTCACGAAGGACGCGTGTTTGGCGAGTTCCTGGACGATGGAGCCGTCTTCAGAACCCTCAGGAAGTTCACCCATACCAAGGAGGAACAATTATGGTTTGGGCAGGAATTCGTCTTGGAGGACGGACGGATCTCGTTTGGGTGCGGGGCAATATGACGGCAGAACGATACGTCCAACAGGTGCTGGGGCCCGTAATCTTGCCCCACAGAACACAAATGGGGCAAGATTTCCTGCTCATGCACGACAATGCCCGGACACACACGGCGAGAACGGTAGCAGCTTGGTTACATACACACAATGTTAGGGCCTTAGACTGGCCTGCTCAATCGTCAGATCTAAATCCCATTGAGCATGCGTGGGATATGCTGCAAAGAAGAGCTCTGAAGGAAGTTCCTGAAAACCTGGCTACAGAAGATCAACTTTTTGCGCACCTCAGAAGGACATGGGACAATATTCCGCAGCAAGACATTGACAACCTTGTTCTGAGCATGCCGAATCGTTGCCGATGTGTTATGAACATCATGGGCGCTTTCTCAGACTACTAACTTCAAGTTTATAAACACAATTTAAATGATTTTTCTATTTTTTTCAGTTTTTACTTATAAATTAAAAGTTAATTCATATACGGTTTCCGTCTATGCTTCATTTTTTTTCCATAAAATCCTGAAATTTTAATCGAAGTACCTTAACCATTACTAGAAAATGGTAGAATATTAAATAACGTATCTTTTAAATATATACATGTCATATAAATAATTAACTTGATAGTAATTCGCTTTTTTAATAATATCCCTAGACCGTGTTGATGTGTTTAGTTTGGACCAATGAGATTTTATATAATATCATTGGTTTGGACATTTTGTTTATTGTACTCTTTATCTCTCTTCCGTCTTGGGCTGTAGAATAGAAAACTCCAACTCCTCGCGTGGGTGTCGTAGAAGGCGACAAAGGGATTCTAGCCGGAGCTTTTGAGATAACACCTCCCCATCCATTCTGACCTCGGCAACCAATAAATGGCGATATAACCATGCCCTGTGCTGGAATGCTTCTAAATGCCAAACCTGATGGTGGGCAGCAGCACCATAAGAGAAAGTATTCCAGAAATTGCGGTCGCGAACCCCAAGCGTGATGATTATGGCAAATCCCCCCTCATGAACGACATCTCCAATTCACGGCCCCCAGTTCCCGGTAACTACACTATTCCTGGCCACGGTACCGGTCATGGTAATCACATATAAAAGGGGACACCATGCAACACAGATTGATAAAAGTTATTATATTAAATGGAAAAAGAATACGGTCGCGAACAGGATTCGAACCTGCGCCTCCCGGATGAATACTCCAGGCGCTCTGACCACTTAGCCATCTCGACCTCTGCTCACCACGGCGAATTCTTCTTCCATATCTTGACGTCTTATGGCGACGTTATTGCTATGAATTCAGTCCCTATACGGGTGATCTATCCACCTATACCGACACGACTAACTTTGCAGTTAATACCACCGGTTCATCCGGGAGGCGCAGGTTCGAATCCTGTTCGCGACCGTATTCTTTTTCCATTTAATATAATAACTTTAGAGTTCGCTAAGCATGCGTTAATGCTTTTCAAAGATTTATCTTGGACAGATTGATTACTTCCTTGTAAAAAGGAATACTATCAGTCATCAAATACTACAAAGTTATACCTGGCGAAGATCTGGTCTCACAACACAGGTTGTTGTTAATGGAGGTAAAAGTTAGTGTCTCGCTCAGTAAAAATAAAGAACGGCCGCCACCCAAAACCAGATGGCGTATGCTAGAGAAAAAAGCGTGTGCAAGGTGTTAAAAAATCATGCGGTAGATAGAATGTTAGAAATAAAGAATATGGAAAGTTAATGAATGTTGGACTGAGATGGCGGAGAGTATTAGAAGTATGAAAGATGTGTGCGGAGAATCAAAAGGTAAAGGAATAAAAGACATGGTGGAGTGAGGATGTGCAAAATATACTTAAAGGAAAGAAGCATTTAAAGAATGGCAGGGTGTAGAAACAGCGAATGAGAATATGAAACTTAATGAATAAAATAAAAATGTAAGAGAAAAGCAAAACAGGCGGTAGCAGTTTCCAGGGCTAAGGCACAAGCGCAGGTTATATAATTCACTAGATTGTCCTAGTAGTCTAGGAACTCTATTAGATAACAAAAGAAAGGAAAAAGAGAGCAAGGGATAAACGAGGGTGAAATGTATGAAATATGGCACAGGCAAGGCTTCATCTGAGGATGTTGAAATAAAAGAACGATGGAAGGTATATTTTTAAAAGGTAAGTGTGGAATGGTGTGCTAAGCGATGTACAAGTAAATGTGGGTTTGGTGAAGGATATAAGTATGGATAAAGTAAGAAAGGCAATTAAAAGTATGAAAAATGGAAAGACCATGAGTCCAGAGCATATGCCAGTGGAAGTATAGAAGTTATTGGCCGAGGATGGATGTAAGGGGCTAACTTTATTCTGCAATAAGTTGTTACAGGAAGAAGCCATCCCACAAGAATGGTGCAATAGTTCGCTTCACTAGTGCCCATCTTTAAGAATAAAGGTGATGTGCAGGATCGTGAAAACTATCGAGAAATAAACCTTATGTCACACAGTATGAAAATATGGGAGAAAGTGATAGAAAAAAGGTTGCGAGAGGAGTGTATGATTTTTAAAAATCAGTTTGGATTTGTGCCAGGTCTAGAAACAACGGATGCCATATTTGCACTCCGCCAGTTATGCGAGAAGTACAGACGTGCACACAAGAACTTACACATGGTATTTATTGATCTGGTAAAAGCGTATGATAGGGTACCTCGGGATGGGCCTTAAAACAGAAAGGTGTGGCACAACAGGGCAGGGGGATAATGATACCGGCCATGGTAACGGTGTGGTAGGGGCTGCTAAGAATCCCCGAGCGACTGCAGAGTATCAATAACGAAATAAATTTTACCTGGTGCCGTTTAACGGACGCTCTCTGTGCTTAACTAACACGTTGCCATATTGGAAGAGGCATATTGTGGGTCTTTCGGAGCACCGAAGACAGAGGGAAGAGACGATAACCTTCGAAGCCGGACAATTACTCTACTTCCGAGAAGGACACCAATTATCCCAAGGTGGCGTCGGGTTTCAGGTCCACAAGTCACACAGTCCGCACACCCTGATAACGAAGTCGAGGCCATGTATGAAGACATAGTGAAACCTATGTCTTATACCAATACAAATTACATTGTTGTCATGGGTGACTTCAACACGAAGGTGGGAGTAAATGAAAGTCGCGAGTCGGGAGTAGGCTCATTCGGCTATGGGCACAGAAATCACAGGAGGCAGATGCTTGTAAACTTCCTCGAGGCCCAGGAGATTATCTGATTAATTCCTTCTCCAGAAAAGGCCCCAAAAGGAAGTGGACCAGGCGAAGCCCCGATAATGTGACTAGGAATGAGATCGACTTCGTTTTGACTAACAAGCGTAAAGCATTCAAATGTCTCTGTGATCAGCAGGGTTAATAGCGGTAGTGATCATCGACAGGTGAGATGCATATACTCCCAAAAGTCATCCACCTCAAGCCCAAGGCGGGGATGATCCACGAACCAGGCTCACGCGCCACCTCACTGACGAGCTTCCCCACATCGATATGGGCGAGATTAGAATGGCTCTTGGACAGCTTCATGGCAACAAAGCTCCAGGGGAGGACGGGATTACTACAGAGCTACTCAAGGAGGAACGCCTTTGTTTTGACAGAACCCGTAAACTCTTTAATCTCGTCATCCACACTGGCACGACATCGGAGGCATGGAGCAGGAGCGTGGTGGTCTTATTTTTAAAGAAGGGTGATTTTACGTTGCTGAAAAACTACTGCCCCATTTCTCTCGTGAAATTGAGAGTGTAAGTTATTTAAAAACATAAGTAGGTACCTACGTTTACGTATCTGCTCTAAACATTTATGAGGAAATTTTTTCAACAACACCAGTCAGAAAAGAAGAACGAAAGAAAACCTTAAAGAAGAAACATAAGAAAACTTTAGGTAGGTATGCACCTGGCTTAGTCCGGCTTACGCTGCCGTGTTTTTAAATAAAATCCAAAACTGAGTAATAATAATGAGCAATCAGGGCCTCTCAAGTGAACGACAGAGTAGCGAGGCGGTGTTTCAAAGAAAACCCCTATTTATAACGGTTAAGGTACTGCTACCAAAACATTTATAAAGGTTTTAGTACTTGTAAAGAAATAATACCGGTATGCCTATCCAACCTCAAAATTACGCTACTGATAAAAAAACGGTATCGAAATATTTCGGTAACCCTTATTTAACGGTATGACGTCATACCCAAATTTAAAGGTACCTTAATTTTTGGGTAATTCAGTCCCTGGTAGTAAGTAACGAGTGCAGTTTGAAAATTTGTGGATTTTTTTACTTCGCGAAGAGCGTATGAGAACTTAGCTAATTTCGATTTAATTTTGTTTGTGTGAGATTTCCAGTTTATATGGGTATCTATGTTTAGGCCTAGTATGGTAAAGTTTCTAACGACTTCTAACTTCTTATCTTGAATTGCAAAATTTAAATTTATCGGCGCTTTTTGTGGGGGGTGGAAAGTTATCAATTTGGTTTTTGAATAGTTTATTTCTATTCTATTCTTCATTCGATGAAATCAAGGCCGATACATCTGTTATAAAAAGCGTACGGGAAAACAATATTAAACGGTGTGACAAGTGCATAGAGATGCATATTGAGCAACATCTCCGAGACACAAATTTATTAAAATGTCTACTTGAATTTTAATAAAAAAAAATATCGCTAAATTGATGAACAGCAAACAGCTGAGTGAAAACACTGGATGAGCTCAGAGTGCACGACCTTACCTATAGTATAAGGCACATGTGTAGGTCTTTGATATAACTTTCTATCTCTGTCTAGCCTCGCGTCAAAGCTCCATGCAGAATTACAGAGGTAATAAATCACAATTATTTTACAATTAATTATAATTTAATATTTCATTAGATTTTTTTATAGAAGACTTTTCCCAAATGCTTTATTTTATTACATATGAATATCGATTCTGATAACGCAGCTAACAGGAACAACAGGGTTTTTGTTATATATTATAGAAATAACTGAAAGATATAGTTGGAGTACCAACAGGGTAAGTATGCATTCAATAGTTTCAGAAATATGAGCTATCTAAGTGTTGGTCACGCGGTGACTCAGACATCGCCGAAATATGAAGTTAGAGTACCAACAGTATGGGTAGTCGTCCAATAGTTTCAAAAATAGAAGATTTTAATAATTGAGTTACGTTGTCACATGACATCACCAAAACATGAAGTTTGAGCACCCACACGATGGGTCTGCGGCCAATAGCATCGGAAATAAAAAAATTGGCACATGGTCACAAAAACATGAAGTCTGAGTACCCACACGATGGGTCTGCGTCCAAGAGTGTGGAAAATAGAAGCAGGTAGTTCTTATCGTATCAAAATATGAATCCTTTACGATCGTCCTGGCAAAAAAAGGTATCCAACTAAATGAATTTACCTTTAAAAAATATGTTCTACAATAAATATCACACACAAGTGTCATATACATTAAATTAATATTTTTTAATAAAGGTGTTTTTAAATTAAGTATTAATTGTGAACTCTCTGTAACTTCACTACGTGTACATTACTCCAGCAGGAACGTGGCTCTTAGAGTGATATGAGTGGAACGTATAATTAGTGCGTAATCTGCTGTAAATGTGCGCGGCAAAGAATTTGAGCGCTTTGTCGTTTTGGAAAAAAACGGAAAAAACAATTCTAAACGAATGATCAGAGAGAGAAATATTGTGCAAAATCAATCATCGAGGTTTGATTGTTATTGTTTGATCATTCGATGATTGATTACGTGCGAAAAATGTACCTACAAATTTGTACGGAAGCCTAGGAGTCCGACTCGCACTTGTCCGGGTTTTTTTAGAAGTTAGAATGGGTATAGTAAACTATCCATAAAAGATAGACATATGCCATCCCAAACTTTTCTGTAGACCTATTAAAGAGGACCAATCCCACCATACATTGTTTAGTTATATCTCAAAGGGATAAGGCACAGATTTCGATGAAAGCTCCCAGTCGGCTTTTTTTTTCGACAAATTCAACTATGATCGTCATATTTCAATCAATTTTCACAAAACCTTAATTAATTATACACCTAAACCTTCCTCATAAATTACTCTGTCTATTGGTGAAAACCGCATGTCAATCCGTTCGGTAGTTTTTGAGTTTATCGCGAACAGACGGACAGACGCGACGGGTACGATAATATGTAGTGATTTGCTGGTTAGTACCTAGTTAGTTAAACCGCGGGGCTCAGCTAGTGTATTATAGGTTTATGGATGACTCGACTCAATTTGTCTGCACCACGTCCACTTCACTCGCCTGTATAAAAAATACCTTAGAGAAACTCAATGAAAATTTAACGATTCATAGTATGTACCTGATACAAATTTAAAAGCACAGGTTTGGTTAACATTTTTCAGACCTCTTTAGTAGCAGTTTGTTGTTTTTCATTTTTATCGACCGGGTTGACAGATTGCTGCTTGGCTGCACCCGCGTCGCCAGAGTCGAGCGATACCGCTGCAAGTCCGTGCTGTATCTCAGAAGGCCTTTCTTCCATGTTAAAGTCGGCATTCATTGACGCATTTGCTGTTGCCAATTTGTAGTCTTCCAAGCCTTTTTGCTGCAATTTATTGAGTTTGCAGTTTTTCTAACTATCCGAAGTGCTTTGTGTAAATAAATAATAAATATAATGGATAAAAAAATAAAATCAATCAAATAAATATATGGTGTAAGGAAAATAAACATAAAAATGTATTAATAAAAACAAGGTCACTCGCACTTAGACAATAGTTATTAAAATTTAGATGTAATGATCATGCAACAATATCTGTCAATTTGCCAATGGTGTTGATGACGATATAAAAGGCGTGGATGACTATAGCAATATAATATTCTATTAAATAAATATAAACCTCATGTTCAGATGACTCAGTAGCCAGTTTTGAGGTGTCCAAGTCTGAAGAAGTTGCTTGCGGGCTAATATCAGGTTTTTGATTCTTTTTGTTATTTTTTGGACGACGACCTAAAATTGAAGATTGGAATAAACATTAAAACTGAAAATAATGTATGTTAATGTGCCAATTGTTATCATAAAAACTGTATTACCAGATGCAGTTCTGTACTTCAGGAATCCATCTTTAGTACCATTTAAGTAATATTGTACAGCTTGTTTCAATTTGGCAGCTCGGAGATCATTGAGGTCACCAAAAACATCAACGCATGCAGCATCGACATCAGATGAAGGTAATTCACGTACATACTGACAAATGGCTTTGACTAATGTTTCGGGAGGGAACTGCTGCTGAAATCATTTTTAAGCTTGTTACCACTCAACACAAATGTTCAAATGAATTAATGTTGCTAGTTTAAGTTTGATTATATTCATGTTTATCTTCGTTATACATAAAATGTGAGCTAGATAAAAAGAAAATTTATTTATTTCTCCCTTGTGGTGTTTCAGCGAATAAGTAGGTACATAATCCACATGTAAAGTTTTACAATTTTTAATATTGCTTTTCTATGAGGTCTTACATTTTAGTAGTTATAGAAATTCATATTTTATATAAATGTCACAGTAGATTGATGCAATTTTAGTGATACTAGAATAATTTTAAAGGAATTTGCTGCCTATATTCAGTATACAAATATTGATTAATAATAATTTTCATATATAATGATGAAGCACAACAGTTGAGAGCAAAATTTTGAATTGTGTATCATGATTCCCGCTTTTTACAACTGATATGTGTCACAATCTGGTGACACATATCAGCCAATAGTCATACTTAACCGGCTAAGCCCTAATAAATTAACATAGTTATGTGACTATATTGCAGTTCCAATAATATTACATACATGCGTGGCGAATTGATAACCTCCTTCTATAAGTCGGTTAAAAGTGGTATAGAACACAAATGGACATTAAATAGACCTGTTACGCTCATCTCTCTATTTTCAAAAATATGTCATAAATTGATGTAAGTTAAGCTTGACAGTTTTATAATAGCATCATTCGAGACGGAACAAAATGGATTTACGAAAAAAAAATGTTGATGTATAACGTTAGCGACTTTAACATTTAGAACAGAGCAACCATACAAAAACCCCAGTCAGTGCTCTTTATGGACATGAGTAAAGCCTTCACCATTTTTACCCATGAACTCTTATTCGTTACGTTATAAAGATATAGTTATATAGGTCCGAGGACCGGCTTATAACTGGATGAATAAAATCGTATTTAAATGACAAATGCAATTGAGGTCTCGCATTACACTGATAGAAACCTTCAAACCTTCAAAAATATCTGTATTTGTCAAATAAATGTTCCTCAAGGAAATATATTCGGACTACTTTTGTCTGTAATTTACCTAAACGATTTATCATCTGTGATTGGCCAGGAAAGTGTATTGCTTGCGAAAACTAGTCGTGATCAAGGAAACTTACAAAAGGTATTATGAACATTAAATAAATTCAGCACTTGAACAACAATAACATGCATTACAACATACTTTTTGTATTTTATATGTATTGACTTGTTAATATCTGACATTACTTGACATGTATTTCTTTCGCCACGTAGTAAACTTTACATATTTTATTTGAATGTTTACTTTAGACTAATCAATTTATATTACTGACACTGAAATAATTCTCTTTGTATAATTTTATAATTATTTTTTATTATTGGAATATTCTTAAATGTGTTGAATATTGTTACTCTTGTTTTTTTTTTTTTTCACTAAGTACCTACTTAATGTTATTTGAATATTTTGTACGCCTTGATAGGCAAAACATGTTCGTGCTCTTTATTTTATTAACATCTTGCATGCCCAATCACCATGTCACCTTGACAAATAATCGATCTTATTCTTTATCTTTAAACAATAAGATACGGCACATTTTTGGCATAATGCAAAGGAAATGTCTTAGAACAGGGCTAACCTAACTATGCGTTGAGTCGCCCTTGGGCGTCGCGGACTTATCCCAGGTATGTCGCGAGGCGATCACATACATAGATTAGCTGTCTGTGTTGCTGCTATCGAGTTGAATAAGCATCAGCTAAGGTGGGTGACCCAGGTAAGGCCACTTGTTATACCGATTTAAAAAAATCGCTGTTGTTGTGTGTTCGCAATTTCGGTCTACTCACACAAAGATCCATCCAATTCAACGTGTTGCCGATTTGATTTGCGCGCACAGGGAAACGTTTTCAAGAAATAATACTGGCACTTTCGGTTAGATTCTTATTTTGCATTGATACCTATATGATTATTTTGATTTTCTATTACAAAATTGATTATCGAAAATTAAAAATTTGTAATTTTCAAACAAAATAAATATTAAAATAGTCGGAGCAAAAAATAACACCATTTGTAATTATCTGTCAATGAAAAGTGACTGACCTGTTGTATGAACGGCAACGTCGCCAAAACGTGCAATTTGAGACCTCTAGGTCGGTTTCTTTTGTCGGTGATAAACAAAGCACTCACTTTACGTTTGGAGAACTATTGCTATAAACACTGAGTGTCTCATAATTAATTTAAACGATCGCTAAATGAAAAAAACTTTGCATTGCACAATCAAAGTAAACTAAAATCTTAAATTTTCAAAATGCCAACCATTCTCATCGACGCACAAGCGGCATCGTTTTGTATTATAATTTCGGACTCGCCTTAACAAATCGCCTTGCACTGCCGTACGTTTTAAATTCTCAAACGTACGAGTAATTTTGATTTTTAGCTCATCTAAAGTGTGAACTTCGCGAGAACAGACTTAATTTATTAAGAATCTCCACAAAAAAAAAACCAGTGGCGTCAAGTCAGGCGATCGTGCCGGCAGGGTCCATAGCGACCAATCCACTGCTGTCCAAACATTGCCGTTGAACGTTCTCTCACAGGCACGACGGAATAGGCAGGCGCACCATCCAACTGGTACCAAAGACGTCGATACACGTCTAATGGCAAGTTATCTACGTAATCAGATACGGGACCACTGAGAGGCTCTAAAAACTTCCCCTGATATGTACGTAATGCTAGCCGAGTTTTGTAGACATTCTCCATAGTTAAGGATCATGTGAGTGTATTCTGCAGCTGAATAACTCACCTGAGGCATAATTAATAATAAAATTAGTCTAAAACACAAAGGGTTCTTTTTTCAAAACTTAAGACAATCTAAACTAAAGTAAACCACACTATTAATAACAATAATCACTAACAATAACAATAAGATCACGATAACAATCCTGCGCGTGCGGTTCGACTCGTGCGCAATTAACTAGCGAAATAGAAAAAGGACGTGTTCTCCCAAAGGATAGCATTTCCGTCAGGGTGTACAATCTTCGAACAAGTGAGTAGGAAACTGGATAATTATAAATCGACAAAATGAAGTAGGTCATTTAAATATACCATTGTCGTATGGCAATCATTCTTTTGCAATTTGGTAGGGTTATATCAATATTTTTTTGCCTTCGTAAATCAATAGATGGCGCTTAATGCTATTTTGCAACAGATATCTCAAATATGTAAGGAAGTATTTTGTAAAAGTGAACTTGAATTTATTAAATATCGGGAATATGCTGGTCGGAACTAGTTTTGAAGTCCCAGTTACTCATTCATAAAATGCACATCCGAATTACAAGACATTTAAGATGACATATTAAAAGCAAATATATCATTAAATTATTTAAAACAATTTATAAAAGTAATAATATTTCTACATATTAGTTTCGACTTCCTGCATTGCCAAATCCATAAAGAAAACTTGATAGATTTAAGATTAATTTGTAAGCCGATTTTTTACTGACCATTATTGCAAAATTTAAATAAAATATTATGCGGAAAGGACTGTGACGATGATAAGGACAGGAATCAATTAAAGGCAAAAAAAATGTATTATGTGATTAAAGATAAATCTTTGAAAAGCATTAATTTCATTTCATTATATTCCAAATTATTCTTATGATATGAGCAATAAAAAAATGAACGGAACAATATATTAGAATCGGTTGAATCACGTATTTTTAAATATTTGTTGTTTGAACCCTAAGTAGATACCTATACCTACCATATCAAAGCACCCGTTTCTATAAACATATGTATATGCATGTCGTAGTCTTATCGTTTACAGCAATAAAAGAGCGGACTGTATAAATATAGAGTAGTTATAATAAAAAACAAAGATAGATCAAACGACGCCCGATCGTGCTACGTGACCGTCGCAGAAAATCGTAGTAGAGAGAGGTTGCGCGCCAAAACGGGGAAAAGAGCCGCAGCCGCCGCGTCGCTTCCCACCCCCGCGCACCCTTCAGGCTGCGCGCTAGTCAGCGCAGCCCGCTTTGTCCCGCGCCGTGGCATGATCCGAGCGTAGACAATGCAGCAGTGCATTCGTAAAACTATAGATGGCGTCTGTGTGCCCTGTTTCCTAAATTGAAAGCGAGAGAGGTCTCTATTTCCTATATTATAAAGTACTCTGTGATTTCCGTACTGAAATTCTAACCCAGTGACCGCATGAATTAGATCAACTAAAATTTCGCCGAATTAATCCTTATTTCTTTATCTGTCATGCATGAACAATCACCTACACATTCGAGTGCGTAAAGACTATTTTTCACTTAATGTTTTGATTTGTCTAAATGAAGGGCGTCTAAGTGGCAACGTGTGTCACTTTTCTCTGTCTTTTAATAATATTGTGAAGGAGATGTGATTATTAATGAATTCGCACAGGTTTATGAACTAATGATCTTTGCCTAGTAAAATGTTACTACATTTACAGCATGTTCAAAATTAAGAAAATGAAAATAATTTCCTGTGCCGTAACTATGCATCCGATTTTATTGATTTTTTGTGTACGGTCAGAGAAAGTGACACCCCATACGTGGTTTTTTTAAATGTCGTACAGTCTTCCCCACTCCGTATATATTTTCATTTGTATTTTATGGCGAATTGATATCCTCCTTCTATAAGTCGGTTAAAAGTGGTATAGAACACAAATGGACAATAAATAGAACTGTTACACTCATCTCTCTTTTTTCAAAAATGAAAATAAAATATATAACCTAAAAATTAACAAAATAATAATTATTGCCCTTGAAATAATATATATTTATTAAGCAACTGTCGCTTGGTAGTGTTAGACCTCAAAGTTCTAGTGAGGTAACGAAATCGAACATCTACATATACCTCAGCTACTGCTCATATCAGGTGAATAAGGTGATATTCTGTGGGAGACTGCTCGAACTGATGTTAGTTAATAGAATTGAATATAGTAAGTAATTAAACATATAAAAGCTTTTATTCACCTTTAATATCTATTTTATTTAAATTTAAAGTTATAAAGTAGCACTAAAAATATTTATTCAAATTTAAAGTTTTTCAATTTCGACTTTTGAAAATGTCGACTATATTATCGACTGTCGTCAATCACTGGCGCAATCTTCAATTCAATATAGCGCCGATAGACCGCGATGCATTAAAGCACACTTAATTTGAAATCGTCATTTTATTGCTAATATTTTACTCATGTGTGATAAGAAATGCCTCCTTTTTTAATATTTACTTCACAGCTTTTGTTTCTGCAGTTGGAAATAGCACAGTTATGGCATTTTCACGAATTTTTAACTAGTTCTTTTAAGCAGCAAGTCGTAGCGCGTACTGAGTAAGCGTTTGAAATAGTATGCACTATGTGGCACACTGTTGGCACGCGTGCCACGCCCACTTTTCCGTTCTATCCTGTTATATTTCTCTGCTCAGACCCGTCTCCCACAACGGTTGCACAGGGCTACAACCCGAAACACGACTAGGTCGCTTCACGGAAGCCATGCCGTGAAGTCGTGTTTCCGGTGGGTGGTAACCAGTCGCGGCCGAAACCAGAGTTGTGTTGTCTGTTTTGCACCACGCAAGGGCCAAGTGTAGGGATTCCATTTTAAGGGTCGTTCTACGGACGCGGGCGACTCAACCCCTGATTTAGTGTATTGGAAAGTTTATTATTGAATTCAAAATAAATCTTTGAAAAGCATTAACGCATGCTTAGCTTACTCTAAAGTTATTATATTAAATAGAAAAAAATACGGTCGTGAGCAGGATTCGAACCTGCGCCTCCCGGATAGATACTTCAGGCGCTCTGACAACTAAGCCATCTCGACCTCTGCTCACCACCGCGAATTCTTCATGCATATTTTAACACGTCTTATGTCGACGTCATTGCTATCTATTCAGTCCATCCCGCAGTCGTTGATTATTAAAACGCTAGTTTTAAGTAAAATTACTGCATTATTATCTTGGCCACATAATAAGCACTGTTCCTAGCAAGGCCGTTGGGAAGAGTTTAGTAAAACCTATATTTTGAGAGATTATAAACAATTTTTTTTATGGTAAATAATATAACTAAGTATAACTTAATGCTTAGTCTGTTTTATTTTCCCAGTCAATAAAGGAATAATACGGTTTTTGTACCTATGGTGGCCATGGTACACCCACCTTATAAAAAATATAAATTTTATTTAGATTTTATATTTTTTTAAACCTGTCATAGAACTAACTATCTTCATTTTAAAATAGAGTAATGTCGTCCAATTTTCAGGAATCATAAAATGTTGAATATTCTAGTCATAGTAATATCTTGGGTTTGCGCGATCACTACACATTATAATAAAACAACTTTTAACCGGATTAATCGCGTGTATTATTGGTTTCTGTTGTGGGGTATCATATATAGGGCAAACAAAGCGAAGCATTGGCATCAGGTTGAAAGAACACATAGCTGACGTCAAGAATAGACGTTCAACAAAATCTGCAGTCTGTGAACATACAACAGATAAACCCAACCATTTTCTACGTTTTGATAAACCCCAAATCCTCGCGAAACAAAACCGATATGTACCGAGAATGCTCCGCGAGGCTATTGAAATTAAAAAAGCACCCGAATTTCAATAGAGGAAGGGGGAAGAGGATGGTTGGCAATTACCACCTGATTGAAACCCTGTACTGAAAATAATCAAGTCCCAAACCAAGTCAAGTCACTAGACAAATCAAGATACTGTTGGCGATTACTGCGTGCATCGGAACACCTTTTAGTTAATAATTCGATAAAATTGTAAAATTGTATATCTAAATTTAAAACGACTGTGATCAATCTGAGTTTGTTTCGGTATTTCTTCTCAGGGATAGTCTTAGGAAATACCGTCGCGATTTAGTTTTGATCAATTTAAAAAAAAAGTTGTTGCAGTGGTTAAAAGAAAAATGTTTCTACGACCTAAATGAATATATGTCATATAGCGGAGAAGAAAAGTAATCAATAACATTGGTATATACCTACTTTATGATTATAATTAATGTAGGCTCAAAGTTAATAAAAGCTTTAACATTTAAAATATAATTGTGGACTAATATAATTATTTATTTATTATTATAATTATTAAACAAACAAATTATATCTCTTGAACTGACATACATATCATATTAAAATTATTATTTTTAGCTTTCGAACTGACATATATATTATAACTTTGACATTGTTTCATTAATTAGTATCACAATTATCATTTACGGGAGTTCATATTAACTTGCTGTTTTATTTAAGGTTTTAAAATAATTAACATTAAAATAATATAATTTGTGTTTGTCTACCAAAACAAATATTTGCATACCATATGTAATGGTTGAATGTCAATGGGCCATTTTATATTTAAGATCATACTCTGTATACCTACATTCTGGCAAATAAAGGAGTTTGATATTGAAAAAAAAAAAAAAAGAGACTAAAATAATTTTATGAATTTTGTCAATTATATGTACGGTAGACTGAAATAATTTTAAATAAACTGTTGAGATGCCTGACACCTTGGTCCTCCTGCGACTACGAACGCTGCAAAGTGTTCGAAACGTAAGGAAAAACAAAAACCAATAATACACGCGATTAATCCGGTTAAAAGTTGTTTTATTATAATTTAAAATAATTTATCAAAGTTATAATATTTATATTAGTTAATGTTCACCAGTTACTACTCACGTACATTCTTCGGGTTTGCCCGACTAGTTTCGAACTCGAACGGAGCCCTTAGTAATGAGCTGAGTCCGCGGCTATGTCGCGAGTCTGACTCGAATGACCCGAAGAATGTACGTGAGTAGTAACCGGTGAACATTAACTAATATGAATATGCCTCACGAAAGTTATTATACAAATGTAATAATATTTGTACATATTAGTTTCGACTTCCTGCCAAATCCAACAAGAAAACTTGATAGTTTTTTTCATTAATTTGTCATCCCGATTTTTTTTGCACCATTATTGCACAAAATTTAATAAAATATTATGCAGAAAGAAGAACTGTGGCGATGATAAGGACAGCAATCAATTTAAGGGAAAATAAATTATTATAAGTGTTTTAAAAGAAAACAATAAATACTATATTATAAACAGTTGGATTTACTTTTAGATTAAGGCATAGGCTAAGTTAATCACGAAATTTAAAATGTCATAATGCATTGACGCGGATAATTATGTTCTTTAATTTCCATATATGTAAAATAGGTGGACAAACAATAAGACTGTTCTAAACTAAAAAAAAAAACATGGGATTAATCTGATTTCATTATATTCTTCCAAATTATTCTTAAGATGTATGAGCAATAAAAAAATATCGGAAGAATATTTTAGAATCAGTTGAATCGCGTATTTTTATTATCTTTGTTACTTGGACCCTAAGTAGATACCTATATCTACCATACCAATGCACCCGTATCTATTGAAACATATGTATATGCACATTAGTAGTGCATTCGTAAAACTACAGACGGCGTCTGTGTGCCCTGTTTCCTAAATTGAAAGAGCGAATAGAGACCTCTCTATTTCCTTAGCGGTTTTACATAATTACTGAACTATAACACGCAGAATTGTATGAACATTTTGCGTTTATCAATGCAGCGGGTCAACGATCAGAGGTTATGTAAAACAGTGTGAAATGAACTGTCAGATTGTTGATTTGAGTTCGAAATGTTGTCACATATGGCTCTGTGTGTCTTAACAACAATAACTTACCTTTATTTTACTTTTAAGTCAGAAGCAAAAAAAAAAGATGAAAATTTAGCATGACGTAAATACTAAACAATTATAATAGTCGACAATATATCGGGATTATCAGTTTGTCGCGAGCTGTCGGACAGTGAGCACAGAGTACTTTATAATATAGGAAATAGAGACCTCTCTCTCGTTCAATTTAGGAAACAGGGCACACAAACGCCATCTATAGTTTTACGAATGCACTACTAATGGACATTGTCTACGCTCGGATGATGCCACGGCGCGGGGCAGCGCGATCCGCGCTGACTACAGCGCAGCCTGAAGGGTGCGCGGGGGCTGCCGATCTATTTCCCGTTTTGGCGCGCAATACTTCTTTACGACGATTTTCCGCGGCGGTCACGTAGTACGATCGGGCGCCGTTTGATCTATATTTGTTTTTTATTATACTCTTTATTTATACAGTCCGCTCTTTTGCTATTGCTGTAAATAGGACCCCGACATGGATATACATTTGTTTATATAGATACGGGTGCATTGGTATGATATAGGTATCTACTTAGGGTCCAAACAACAAAGATATAAAAATACGTGATTCAACCGATTCCAATATATTCTTCCGTTCATTTTTTATTGCTTATGAATAATTTGGAAGAATATAATGAAATAAAATGAATGGTTTTCAAAGTTTATATATATATTCTATAAAAATATGTAATAATTACATATTTTTATTGGCTTTAATTTATTGCTGTCCTTATCATCGTCACAGTCCTTCTTCCCGCATAATATTTTATTTAAATTATTGCAATAATGGTGAATAATAAATGGATGGCAAATTAATCTTAAATCTATCAAGTTTTCTTTATGGATTTGGCAATGCAGGAAGTCGAAACTAATATGTACAAAAATTATTACTTTTATAAATTGTTTTGAACTATTTAATGTTATATTTGTTTTTAATATGTCAACATAAATGTCTTGTAATTCGGATATGCATTTTATTAATGAGTAACTGGGACTGCGAATCCAGTTCCGACCAGCATACTCCCGATATTTAATAAATTCAAGTTCACTTTTACAAATAGCATTAAGCGCCATCTATTGTTTTACGAAGGTAAAAAAATATTAATATAACCTTACCAAATTGCAAAAGAATGATTGCCATACGACAATGGGATGTTTAAATGAGCTACTTTATTTTGTCGATTTATAATTATCCAGTTTCCTACTCACTTGTTCTAAGATTGTACACCCTGACTTTTTTTATCCTTTGTTCGACTACAAGATGGAGGAGAGTAAGAGTGAGGAGGACATAAGTGACTCAGAGTTTTTAGAAAATGCTGAACGAGATTTAGGAGTATCGATAGATGAAAATTCAACAACAAAAGGGAATGAAAGCTTGGAGAAGAGTGCAGTAAAGAGAAAAGAAAGGGACGAAAATAGTAGCGGAGATGGTTTAAATAGTGTAGAAGGAGGTTTTATCACGATTATTCGAAGAAGACCAAAGTGGTTGATCAGGAGCGATTTTTTGGATGCCAAACCAAATGTGGGTAGATTTGGAAAAAAATAAGAGTTGGAAAATGTTGAAAGTCATGAAGTTTACCGAGGTTTTATTTAGATCTCAGAATATTACAGGTGTTGATCGAATTTAATATAAGAATATTAATAAAGCAATAATTACGTTCTCTATTAAAGAAGATGCCTGAAAATTGATGAAATGTGATAAGTTTGAAGACCATCTCTTCAAACTGTTACTGGTACTGGTTTCGCTGCCAATTCACAAATGAGTTAAATGTGATCCATGGAGTAGTGAAAGGTATTGACCGTGATTTGAGCGAACAAGATCTCATGAAAATCCTGGAATGCGATGTGAAAATTTTGACTTTGAAGAGATTTAATAGGATGACTTTCGATGGTTCGTGGGTTACGAGTGAAGCAATTAAAATATGTTTTAAGGGTAATATTTCGCCAAACTATATACATATTTGGTTATGAATGGCGCTTTAAAATTGATGCATACAGTTTCCCTGTATTGCAATGCACAGGATGTTGAAAATTCGGCCAATAAAGAAGTACTGCCCGGCTAAAAAAGAAATGTGCCCCAAATGTGGAAGCACTGATCATGATAACTGTGATATTAAAACGTATAAGTGTTTAAATTGTAGGGGTGATCACTTTGTTCTAGAGAAGACATTTTTTTTGATAGAGAAAAAGAAATAAGGCATATAATGACTAAAGAACAAGTTACTTATCAAAAAGCTGTACAAATATATACTGAAACGAGGAAAAATATGAATACAAATACTCAAGAAAGTTTAATGACATCAGCTAGCATCACGCCAGTAAGAATCGTAGACGAAAATAATACCTATAGCAATATAGTCAACAAGAATTTTGTACTTCAACAATTGGAGAAAGTTGATCAAGTAGTAGAAGAAAGTTTAAAAGGAAATTCTGGAATAAATGTTAGGAAATCTTGTCAAAACCCAGTTCAGAACTTAAATAGGAAAGCAAGGAACGTGCCTAAGTGGATGGAGAATTCAGAAAATTGTATGACAGTGAATACGGAAGTGCATTATCAAGAAGTTAAGAGTACAGAGGAAAATAGAAAAAGAGATGAGAATTTGAAAGATAAGATTGAATTAAAGCAGTTCTGGTTAAAAATTAAACGTATTATTATGTCTGAAAATAACTTTAAAGAATTTTGTTGATAATAAGTTATTAAGAGGCGACTTACTAGGACATACACTTTTTTGACCTTTCTATTGGATAGTACACCTAGTCATATTAGAAACATAGCACAGTGGAATGCTCAAAGCCTGCGCCCAAAATTACTAACAGTTGCAGATCTTCTAACACGGGAAACTATACACATAGCAAGCGAAACTTGGTTAGATATTGAATCCTATATAAATATTAGCGGCTATAACATTTATAGAAAGGATAGAGATGATTCATACGGTGGCGTGGCTATTATTGTCCACAAATCGATTCAGTCTTATCTAGAGTCATTTAGAGTAAATAATTCAGGTATTGAGGTAGTTAGCATAAAGTTGATCAATTTCAAGGACTTAGAATATGTGACGTCTGTTTACTTTTCATCTAGTGTACGAACACAAGGCTCGGATTGGGATGAAATATTTTCACACGTTTCAAGGAAAACATTGATAGAAGGATATTTTAACGGCCGCCATACTAATTGGTCAGTCAAATTAGATGTACAAGGTTCCCCAATTATGGATTCTGGTTTAGAAAATGGCTTCATATCCATTAAAATGGTGATTCCACTTGGGTTAAATTAGTAAATGGGACTTTACAACACACCTCACCCGACATTTCGTTTGTCTCTTCCGACGTAGCGTTAAAATTTTATTGGCAAGTCTAGAGAAAATTTGGGTAGCGATCACCTAATAATAAAGATGTCATTAAATATCACAAATGATTTCAGCCATATAAGTAAACGCAATTATAAACGTGCAGATTGAATAAGTGTTCACAAGCTGTTTCAGTAAATGCTACCGTTTTAAATCACTGTTTCGGGAATATTCGACAATCTAGTATACATTATTAAGTCTGCGGCGAATAAATATATACCTTTTATTAAAATATGTAACCAACCCCATCAAAACTTAAAACCAAAGGATTATTGGATTCTAGAATTAACTAGAGTGGTTGCACAGACAAGGTTGGCTTTGACTATTTTCAGACTGAATCTTACATAAAATATTTTTTAACAAAAAATAGAACCGACCCCAAAAATCTTTCTGTTATGTAAAAATGCACTAAAAAGTAATAAAATAATTGCATTATGTATACTTACTACAATTTATATAAAAATATTTTTTAATTTTAGAGGATTCTGAATAAAATCAATTTATTGGGACAATAATATACAATTATTATTATTTTTGGAGTCGGTGCCAGCCAAACTTTAAAAATATTTAGGAATTTTCCTAAAATTTGCAAAGTATATTTAAAGGTACATTAACCATCATTATTATTATGATAATGTATTATACCTAATTGAACCTATTTACAAATGAACACAACAACTGCCTAAAGCGAACGTAAAACGCTACTTCATGAATGTAGTTACACGTTTATTATCCTTTACTGGCACCGACTCCAAAAATAATAATAATTGTATATTATTGTCCTAATAAACTGATTTTATTCAGAATCCTCTAAAATTAAACAAATATTTTTATATAAATTGTAGTAAGTATATAATGCAATTATTTTATTACTTTTTAGTGCATTTTTACTTAACAGAAAGATTTTTGGAGTCTGTTCTTTATTTTGTTAAAAATTATTTTATTTCTTACTTTTAGTGAATCTTGCGTTCCATAACTGATTTATCGGAAGTGAATCTAATGGTTAGACCTACTCAACGCGCTGTCCATATGGGTAGGGGCCATTTAATTGAGACGAGCAAAGAAGGGGAGAAACGCCTATATCAAAGTAGGAAATCTAGATCTGAGGCTATTTCAAAAGAGAGTAATGAAATGCGTAAAAAAAGATGAAATTCATTCAAAAAAAATATTAAAATCTGACTAGCGTATGTTACTCACGGGACAGTGTAAGGATTCTAACGATACCCCATATATCGAAATCAGTTCAGGTATTTAGAAGTTATGGTGGAATAGGTAAAGAAACTCACGAACTACTTGCATACATACATACTTATATACACTCTGTTTTTTGGGCACTCGTGTAAGACTCTGTGCCGAAAGAGATGTTTGAGAATGCGGTCTTACACTAAAAAGTATTAAAAAGCAAAAAATATATGACGGATTTCCGGTGCTTATCTTCCGGTTTCATCATCATCATCATCTGATGATGAAGCTGGAAAATAGGCAGTTCATTAGAACTATTCTAGAGACCGTAAACACCACCGGAAAGTCACAAGAAAGCAAAATACACCATTTCGTTTACTTGGACGACGTATTATTTTTCAGTTATTTTGATTTAAATACGAAACTACCAAACAGATGTTCATAAAAATTTTATGGGACCAATCTGAAAATAAATCCTTTCAAATAAAAAAATAATTATCCAAATAGGTTCATAAACGACGGAGTTCTGAGGTAACAAACATCAAAAAAAAAATACAATCAAATTGATAACCTCCTCCTTTTTGGAAGTCGGTTAAAAATTAGAAAACATCAAAAAAATCGCAAATATTAATCAGAAAAACAAAATCTGACAGTTGGCGTAAGTTTTGCGATTGCTTTAATGAAAAAGTTCGGCTTCTGATATTTGGCATCGTATGAAATGGGTAAAAGGATATAAACCGCCACTCCTTGGAAAAATTTCAGGAGCTATTGCATTCTCTTACTGATGATTATGTTTCTAATTCAGAACCAAATGTTACATCCGAAAATAAATTGTTAGAATCAGATTTTTTTATTACAGAATAGTGTTTTAAAAAAGGATTCATCTCCGGGTGACGGCGGGCGGTATATCCTACACTATGCTCTATTATTTACCGGATGAAGCCAAAAAATATTTGCTCAATTTATATAATATTTTTAGACTTGGGCCGATTTTTCAATCCTCAGATAAACAGACAGATAGGGTTTATTCGATAGATAGCAAAAAAGTCAGTTGTTCAATGGTCAAATAGGCTTTATTCGTCGAATAATTCACTTATCTGAGGAATAAATATATCTGACTCTTTGACGGCCAGATAACCGCTTATTCCTTAGATAACCGACGTTGATGTTACTAGTTTTAGGTTAGTTTTCGATACTGTATTTTAATTAATAGTATTGAAGACATGGCAATTGAGGAAGAAGCCATTATACATTTCTATGAAAAGAAAGAATCGTAAGACCGAGGGTCGATAACTTTAATGTGTGTGATTTCTTTTTGTTTTATTATTCATTAAAATAAAAATTATACTTGATAATAAAAAGGCTTTGTAAAAAAAAATTGTCTATTATTATATTTTTTTTCAAATTTACTTGAGATAGGTCAATAATGATCTGCAGCATTCTAATTACACGAAAAACACCACACACCCAAACTAACAACCTCGTAACGTAATAAAAGCAAAATAAACTCAGAAAATAAAAGTAACACGCTGACGCTTATTTGTTTGACATTAACACCAAACAAAGAAATAGTCCGTCCCGTTCTAACATTCGTCTATTCTGTATATTTGTTTCACCACCCTGAAGTTAGCGTTTTCACAGATGTGTTATTCGGTCAGATAGTTATTCATAGGTTAAATATGTATTGAAAAATTGACAACCACTTATCAGACGAATAAAGAGACTAATAACTTTATTCTTACTTCGTACTTTTATCCGAGGATTGAAAAATCGGCCCTTTTAGTGTAATTCCATCGCAGTGGCGAAACATCCAAATAGTTCCTATTCCCAAAAGCAATAGTATTAGTAATGGTGAAGTTAAATTAAGACCAATCTCCTTGATATCATGTATATGTAAAACTTTTCATTTGATGATTTTTAGACGATTGGAATGGTATACGGTAAAGGTACTCTCACCGTTCACAGTTGGTTTTAGGAAATCACAGTCCTGTTTAGACTCTTTGACTCGCCTAGCTATATACAGATCAGTTTTTCAAAAAATATACCAACTCTAGCTTGTTTTTTGGATATCACGAACGCATATAATAATATTCCAATCGATGTAGCAGTAAATGAGACACAATACTGTCTGTTTAGTAGGGGTCGTAGAAAGAATCTACCTATTTTAAAGGTTTATCACCTTTGAGTTATTCCGAAAATATTAAATACTTGGGTCTGTGGTTAGACCGGAGTTTAAACTTGGGAAAGCATATTAATGAGGTGGTCACTAAATGCTCAAAGTTCCTAAATATATTATAATAAAACAACGGTTAACCGGATTAATCGCGTGTATTATTGATTTTTTGTTTTATGTTAATGTTAATTTTATGTTTTATTATAATGTGTAGTGATCGCGAAAACCTAAATATATTAAAATTACTAGCAGGAAGTTCTTGGGGAGTTCACATGGTGCATTTGAGAAGATTATACATGTCCCTAATTAGAAAAGTGGTATTATTATGCGTCCTTTTTATATGATAATAGTGTTAAAAGTCATAATAGCAAACTTGTTAAAATTCAGAATCAAGCTTTAAGAATTATGAATGGTGAATTTATCAAAAGTTCCAAATCGCCTATTCATGTCATGGAGAGTGAGTTGCACATAGCGCCTCTATTTATTAGGAGACAAATATACTCACAAAAACATTAGAGGATGTTAAACAAATTAATTGTGTTTCTGTGGATATTCTTCAAATTCAAGATAAATCTTTGAAAAGCATTAACGCATGCTTAGCTTTTTCCATTTAATATTGTAACTTTATTCTTCAAATGTTTACTTTCGAAGTTTGTTTATCAGCAATAGATTTTAAGAGATGTTTAATTATTAATTTAGAAAGTATATCATTAGCTAAATCTAGGTATGAGCCCAATATTTTGATAAATAGTGTTGTAAGAGTTAAATATTAAATATAGTGGTTGGCATAAATTGTATTCTGATGGGTCTAAGGGCGCCCATGGTTTGGGTGCGGGGTTCTACGATCAAAGTTCTAATTACAGGGCAGGTTTTAAAATAAATTCAAATGTATCCGTTATGACGTTGGAGCTCATTGCAATCATGCAAGCCTTATCCTATGAAATGGGGTTTTTTTTTAATAAGACCATTATTTTTACAGATAGTAAAAGTGCATGCAACACGTGGCTCGGGGTTGAGTTTGCAATGGGTTCCAGCGCATGTTGGTTTACAGGGGAATGAGGAAGCGGATCATTTATCTAAATTGGCAGCAAAGGAAGGAGCTGAGTTCAACTTTTTATCAGATTACCAAGAATATAGTTCTAAATTTAAAATGAAAAGCCTAAATAATTGGAAAGAATATTGTAACATTAAATCTAAGCAAAAACTAATTTGGTACAAGACAATTCGAGGCGACCTTCCTCATTTACCCTGGTTTTACAATAGTAGGTTGAGTAGAAGCTATGTCAAGTTAGCTCTAAGGTTGCGATCCGGACATTATCCATCGGCAAAGTTTGCATTCTTGATGAAAAACGCTAGTTCACCTAATTGTAATAGTTGCAATGTGGTCAAAGATGTACATCATTTGCTGATGGATTGTGTTCGGAATCAGAATGAAAGGGAGATTGTATTCAATGAATTTCAATTGCATATGTTAGTCGACCCAGCCTCGGAAAAACAGATCAGAATATAGTATCTTTTTTATTCAAAGTCAAAGCATTTATTTCAATTAGACTGTTTACAGGCACTTTTTAATTGTCAAAAAAATAAACTAGTTGCCACGTTCCAAAGTGTAGATTCCTATGGAGAAGAATGGGCAAGAAAGTCCACGGTTACTCTTTTTCATCAAACGATTACAATATTTTGGTTACATTGTATTTATAATATAGAAATCATATGTGAGAACAATGTAATTATATTACTTGAGTGATCTATTTAATATACCTATACAATAAACAAATCTATCCCACTGTAGATAAATGTCATTCTGCATTATGTGTAAATGTGGGTAGCATTTTTGTAAATCGCAATGGCAATCCAGCTGAACGTTGTTTAGTTGTTTTATAAAACAGTTCTGTTTTGTAAATCAGCTAGCAGTTTTGTAAAATAGCGGATTCTACTATTCATCTGCGACATATATAAAAAATATGACCTATTTGTTAATTCATAATTTTGAGTTATATTCTTTTCCTAGTCATTTTTTTTTTGTAATTAAGTTAATGGTTTTCTATGGATTGTTTTAACATTTCAGGAAAGATGATAACTGGTTCAAGTGATGTAATAATGCTGCACTGGATTTTATAATATCTGTCTGTATTTCATAAAAAGGCAGAACCAATACTATTGTGGGTAGGATGCGATAGCACTAACTCTAAGTTAGAGTTAAGACTAATAGTGTCTTTCATAGCATGTAAACACTTGTTGCAAGTAAAACCTACCTTCTTTTGAGTAATTCCCAATCGCTTATAAAAATCAGTGAGACTTTGCTCAGAGAGGATAGTCCCACCAAGTAGAGCTGCCATGAGACAAAGGCGATCCTGTGGCACTTCTAACACTTGTGGTAGCTCATGCACCATGTACTCCTTTGTTTCCAATGATGACTGAAATCAACATTAATATACATCTAATAACTTATTAGCAGCAGTATTTTTACAACAGTTTATCAATGGAAGATTATGTATGTGTATACCAAAATAACATAAAAGTTGGTTGTTTAAAATAGGCTAGCTAACAAGTAACAGGATACCAAATTCGAATTGATCAGACCTGTTGTAGTCACATTTGTTCATCAACTAGAAAGGAGCTGATCGTCGACATTATCAGTGGACTATGGTGTCGACTGGCGCTTAGTGCAAGCACTGAAATCTCTATACAGGGATTCCAGTGCCAGTGCTCGGATAAATGGTCGCATATAGGACGCTATCGTGATATTATTAGCTTTTTGCAAGAACATTGCAAAACTCACGAAATTTTAGGTCTTACTTCTTTGCTCTTTTACAAATATAAAATTTGAAAACGAGCAATAAATGTGTCTTTTTCCTTTCCAATATTTTGGAAGACAAGTCGGGCTTTTTTTGTGAATAATTTTCTCCATAGTCCTCTGCTTTCTCAAATAATATCCTGCTCTTTTCTTCTCCAACCATCGCTCTAACAAATGTTCAAGATTAACACAGCACTACTGTACCTAGTGAACTATCTGTGCCATCTATTGTATCGCCGAGTTAACATGCGATACAGCCTCCCCGTACGAACGCCTGAGCGAGACTGAGCTAGCGTCGCGAACTCTCCACGCCGAGAATGAAATTAGTTGAATAGTGAATTGTGCCATAAATAATACTATTAACCAAAAAAATTTAAACTTTTATGATCATATAAATTGTGTATAAAGAGGTTATAAGTTGAAAGTTAAAATTTTAAAAGAAACATTTTATTTTCTTCTTTTTAGAGCATTTAAAAAAAGATTTTATTTAAAAAGTGTTTTTTACTTTTAATTTATTCATATTATATATATATGGGTAATCTATAATATGGGCATCAATGCCCATATTATTGAATAATAACCCACAGAAGAGTAGCCTAACTATATAAAATACTCATAACATACCAGCCATCCACACTAATAGAAACCATTATGAACCTACAATAAGATATTGTCAAATATCATATTCATAATCAGTAAAAAAATATTTTCAAAATTATTATTTTCACTTACCCTGTATGTAAGCTTCAGTTGTGATGAGCTAAAGTATCTTGGTGGTTGAAAAACCAAATATTCTCCTGAGCAGCCAACAAGACCAGCATATGTTTTCTCTCGACAAAGACCAACTACTTCTTGACAATGATCATCAGAAGATACCATCTAGAGGAAAGCAAATTATGTAGGTACAATACAGGTGGCTAAAAGTAGCTGATTATAAATAAAACCTACAATCATATCTAGATCCAGAAAATTTAAGTTATTCTCCTTATTAAATCCTTCTGTTACATTTTTCTTTTTATATTTGATTACTACTAATGTTTGACAGTTTATTTATTGGTATACTAGCTGTACCCGCAACTTCATCTGCGTGAATGTTGGAAAGTAACACTCAGCCTGTGGAATCATAATTCGGAGTTACTTAGGCTATCATCCCCTTCAACACCTTTGCAAATAATGCATTATTTTAGAACCAATTTGATAACCATAAAAGGTTATAGTGAGTCAACCTTCTAAGATAGACATAGGCTGTTGCAGACTTTTTTTTTGAACTTTTATAGTACAATTCTGTCATACATTATATTTGCGTAACTTTAACCATTTTCGCAGCATTCGCAACGGAAACTCTTAAAAGGAATATTTTTTCCCCATTTTTGCAACATATTTCATTGATGCTCCACTCCTATTAGTTGTAGCATGTATATATCCAATAGCCTTCCTCGACAAATGGACTATCCAACACATTTTTTCTTCGAACCAGTAGCTATTGAGATTAGCTTATTCTACCAAATAAACAAACTCTTCAGCTTTATAATATTAGTATAGATTTTATCGAATACAATTGATATAGTTTTATCGAACTACAATTATAATTAACGAAATTTGGTTGGACTTACTATTGGGATGTTAAGATAACGTAGTGCTGTTCTGAGACATGAATGTAGACCCATTGGTGGTACCCACCATACTTTGGGAGGTGGTGTGCCTTTAGTGACAATATGACGCAGCACCTGTATAGAAACTATATAAGAAAACTTCTCAAACATATTTAGTGCCAGTCTCCTAATAAGAAAATGAAAACATTAATTCAAACTATACCTATCCCACAGCTACAAATTCTTGATAAGGTGATATTTTTTATATTTAATGCAGAACATTAGGAGCAGCATTAAGAGGAAGTCTGTATTGACAAGTAAAGCTATATAAACTTGGTATGGGTAGATTAATATTGGATTCAACACTAACAGAATTGACCCTCTGTCTATATGTAGCTTGAGTTTGTATCCAATGCTGTGGTAATGCTGGAGGAGTAGGATGTGCACCATTGAAACACACACATAAAGCAACTTGATGTTCAGCAAGAGCCTGCGCAAGGGTGGTTAAAAATTGTACACAGCGTGCCCACTGACCACCACATGCCCAATCTGTAAAGACAGTCTATTATTAACAAGCAATACAAAATACTGGGTTAGCTGAATATCATATACATAGTTTAAGCTGTTGCCTCGCTCATTAGCAGACACAATAGATTTTTATTGTTACAACATATAATTCTGTATGTTGCTGAGCGAAAAGGTTAAGTTGTCACTGTTTTATTTTAAACTTTGCACAAAATATATTAAATAAAATCATTAACAGTTATTAATTGCTCTATGTAGTATGATACAATTAATTTATAATTAGTTCTACAGAATCGACTGAGGGTGAAGTATACTGCAAACTTTATATTTTATTTTACAATAACAGGCATTACAGAATTTGTTACTTATTTGTAATAAGGAAGAAAAAATATTTTAGCATTTTAGTGTGAATCAAATACCTGAGAAGTATCCTCCATATAAACGATCTAGGCATCCTTCTGCGTCGAGAACTAAGCGGAATCCGCCGGCATGGTTTCTAGCGATTCGGAACAAGTCAACTCCTACTCCCTCGTTTTCTAAAAACGTCTGAAGATCTTGTATGCCCATAGCTCAAAATAAACGATGTTATTATTCGATCGAACACGTTGGTCAAATGAATTATTCGCCTGAAAGAGAAAAAAAATTGTGACGGTAAGTAGGTAGTACTTCTGTCGATAGTTTCCACAAATCTATTTTCGTAAAGCAAGAATGTTTTACTAAACGATACAATCTAACTAGATGTTTCTATTTAGACACAAACTACTGAAATTGGTTGCTTTTATGCCCAAGTAAAATAGCATCTAATAAGAAGATCCGAAAGTTACCGGCACGTAGTATGCGAAGGTCAAATTTGTTAAGATCAATACTAATTCTACATGAAAAACATTTTATACAAATGGAAACTATAGAAACAATGGAAATAAAGAAATGCTATTCAACCTTACTAAAAAACCATACCAACACAGGATTACGATACGAGTAAGTTAAAAACGGAAGCCATTTGTATTTTTTTTTTTTTTATCTGAAACCTTGTCACATCGAGCCAGGTTTGATAATTAATAAGATTTGAAATTGATTGCTTAAAATATTGATTTTTATGTGTATTAAATGCTGAAAAATTATAATGATGAACCTGTAAGCATTTGTACCCATTATGATTAATGTGCTCAGAGTATGTACTTACCTAAGCCCCATTTATAGCAGTAAGGACTAGTAACATACTAAGCACGCTAGTGCTTACTAACTGTCTAGTAGGCAGGCTTTTCCTGATCCGGGAATCAAACCCAGGGACCTCAGGCTCAACAGCCGCGATTGTGCCCACCTATGATGAAGCAGCAACTCTACAAGTACTGCCGTTGCAAAAGGTCTGAATAATATTAACTTTGAAGGCCTGACACTTCACCGAGTCGAAGTTTTTTTCAAGTCCACGTAGTACTCGGAATTTTATTCGACATCCCGCTTTATCAGGATGTGTAAGGTTTTTGTGTGATCAGGGCCCGATTAAGGGGGAAGGGGCAAGCTGGGCATTTGCCCGAAGCTGCAAATTTTGGGGCGGCAAAATTGAGTTGTACTGATGAAGGGCGGAGGTAACAAAAATAGATTCAGATGTCACGCAAAGAAAACGTAAATAACTAAGCAATATTGTACTTACTTATTGTAGTTACCACCCAGTCAGAAAAGGGGGAATGCCCAATAAATAGAATACCCTCGTCTGTGGATTAACTATACCACTGCATTTCAAATTAGAAATACCATAATAATTAACGAAAACATAAAATAAATACCAACAGCAAGGTATAATTTAAAAACAAATAATAATAAATGAATAGTTCATAATATTAAAAAAAAGAATTATGGTTATATTTTGTTCCTTTTGAATTTTAATATTATTATATTTAATCGCCTAAATTAAAAAACTCCTCAGTGGAAACAAGAGTTATAGATATAAGTGCCTTAAAAGGGGGATCTATCTATCCACACGTGACAACTGAAGGTAGTCTGCTACCGACTGCAGTTAAACAAACTAGTTGCCAAGTCAAATAGCCACGTTTCGCTAAGAAAAGGAACTGGATTTCGACTTGGCCACTCCCATACTGATCATAGAGCCAAGTATCGAATAAAAGTTAGATTTGTTCGTGACCTTTATAGACCCTGAGAAAACCTTTGACACTGTGTAAAGGACCGCAATGTGGTCAAGCCTCCGAGGTTAGTATTATTTATGTCCTTTAGTTAGACAGTACTAGTACGGTGGTGCACATAAACGTAGGATAGAAAAAGACCTACAAAGCCTACTATGAGGATAAAATCTCTTACGGAAATATCCCATTTTAGAAAGAGAAAGCATATTTAGGTTCGGTCAGCACTATTGGCTGCTGTTGTTTTCTCCAGTGTCACTGTCAAAAATCACGCTAACTTATATTTGCTGTATTGTCAATGAATCCTGTATAGATTATACAGTTTTAAAATTTATAAGCAATGCCTACGTGTTGTGTTGGTGACTGCGATGTTTCTTATAAAAATAATCCTGAGAAACATTATTTTCACAGAATCTTAAATTGTCAACAACAGCATATATTTTCAGGGCCATATTTTCGAAAAAACTATCTTTAGAAAATTTATTTGGAACACCCAATCCTATCAAGAAAATAGTGAATTTTCTCTATAGTAAAAAACGAGTCATAAAATCAATATTGAGTACGTTTTTCTAATATAAATATTCATTTTATGTACACAAAATAGTGACTTGTCAGTCTATTGTGTCGATGAAATTTTAGATATCAGAACTTATTTAAAGTGTAGATTTACCAACTATCTCTGCACATTGATTATTTTTCCAAAATTTTAATCTGGGTAGGTACCTAATACTATTGATACAGAAGATGAAACCAAAATGTTTGGAAACGTCTCTGTCTGTTTGTCGGTGTGTCTGTCCGAACGCTTATAACATATAAGAAGCTTAGCGTAGCTTAGAGGCCCAGGTTAGGTTACGTAATAAATATATTTCATCACGCTATTACAGTCAGTTAATTGTCCCCAAATGCCAACCTACTTTGTGCGGACCTTGGTTGTTAATAATGATCTAACGAACTGCGCTACTACTATTAATTTTAAAAACAGACCCCGAATTAAAATAGTTGGTGATTCCTATCGCTATCACCTTTAACCGATGTGCACTGAGCCTATATGTGATAGCGTAATGAATATGTTGTTTACATATTTTTTACTACAAATTCAAGAGAATATCACAATTTGATGTTATATCTTTTTTTATACTAAAACGTTTCCTGTCGATGCTATGGAAAAAGAAAAATGGATGAGACTTATTGATAAAGAAAAGAATAAAGTTCAAGATAAAAAAAGAAATAAGAACAGATATTAAGATATACCATTTTTTTTTTCGTGTGGAAACCTTCTTAGACGCGCCTGGCCTTTATGGATAAGACCGGGAAGTGTGGGATTCTGACCTTACTAAAACCTCCTCGGTGGTCACCATCAGCATATGGAGGGAGACTTAATAGGCCAGCTCCAGCAACCCCGCTATGCAGCGCCTATTAAGGCACATCCCTGGAGTGACTGTAAAGGGGTCTCCCCTAAGCCTCGCTGTTCACGATAGCACGTGACCAGTATGCCACCGTCTTCTCTTGAAAGAATTATTAGAATAGATGTGATACTGCTGTCGCCCAGAAAGAGGCCACCGAGCGGGATTGTGAGAGGGCCGATCCCTCTCGGAAAAGAAGGCGTCTAGGAGGCAATCGCCTCGGCGCCTAACAGCCGAAACCCCGCCTGTATGATTTAAGACAGGCGGCCCTTTAGGTCACGGGTGCTTAGAGAGGGGACTCTATTTACCCATCGTGATCCCAGAGAAGACGGTGGCATAGTGCTCACGTGCTATCGTGCACAACGAGGCTTAGGGGAGACCCATTTACAGTCTCTCCAGGGATTTGTCTTAATAAGCGCTGCATAGTGGGGGTGCTGGAGCCGGTCTATTAAGTAACTCCCTCCATATGCTGATGGTGACCGCCGAGGTGGTTTGAGTGAGGTAAGAATCTCACACACCCCGGTCTTATCCATAAAGACCGGGCGCGTTTTTGAAGGATTTCCCCCGAAAAAAAAACGTATATCCTATTATCTTTTCTTATTTCTTCTTTTGCTTTATTATTTTTTGTTCTTTATCTTTATTCTTTTCTTTATCAATTAGTCTCATCCATTTTTCCTTTTCCTTAGCATCGACAGGAAACCTTTTAGTATAAAAAAATATTTCATAAAAATGTGAAAATGTCTTGAATTTGTAGTAAAAATTATGTAAACAACAGAGGTCGAGATGGCTTAGTGGTCAGAGCGCCTGGAGTATTTATCCGGGAGGCGCAGGTTCGAATCCTGTTCGCGACCGTATTCTTTTTCCATTTAATATTGTAACTTTAGAGTTCGCTAAACATGCGTTAATGCTTTTCAAAGATTTATCTTGAATTAACTACATATTCATTACGTTATCACATATAGGCTCAGTGTTCACCGCCTAAAGGTGATAGCGCAGGAATCACCAACAAGTTTCATTCGGGGTCTAATCAAATTCAAATTCAAATCAAATAGCGTAGAATAATAGTAGCGCAGTTCGTTAGATCATTATTATTCTAAAGTCCGCACAAAGTAGGTTGGCGGTCCGGATTCGAACCGCATTTGGGGACTACTGTAATAGCGTGATGAAATATATTTATAACGTAACCTGGGCCACTAAGCTACGCTAAGCTTCTTATATGTTATAAACCTTCGAACAGACACACCGACAAACAGACAGAAACGTTTCCAAACATTTTGGTTTCATCGTATTAGGTACCCCAATAAAAATTTTGGAAATATTATTACTGTGCAGTGATAGTTGGTAGATCTACACTAATAATAAATTCTGATATCGGAACTTTTTGTTCTAAAATTTCATCGACACAATAGTCGACACTGACAAGTCACTATTTTGTATACATGAAATGAAAATTTATATTAGAACTACGTACTTAATATTGCTTTTACGACCATTGTTTTTTTACTATAGAGAAAATTCACTATTTTCTTGATAGGATTTGGTTTTCAAAATAAATTTTCTAAAGACAGATTTTTCCAAAATATGGCCATGAAAATATATGCTGTTGTTGACAATTTACCTGTGAAATTAATCTTTTTCTGGATTATTTTTATAAAAAACATCGCGGTCACCAACACAACACGTAGGCATTGCTTATAAATTTTAAAACTGTATAATATATACAGGATTCACTGACAATACAGCAAATATAAGTTAGCGTGATTTTTGACAGTGACACTGGAGAAAACAACATCTGCCAATAGTGCTGACTGAACCTAAATTTGCTTTCTCTTTCTAACATGTGATATTTCCCTAAGAGATTCCATTCCCATAGTAGTCTTTGTTGGTCTTTTTCTATCCTACGTTTATGGTTCAAAGCGTAAACGTAGGATAGAAAAAGACCAACTTATATTTGCTGTATTGTCAGTAAATCCTGTATATATTATACAGTTTTAAAATTTATAAGCAATGCCTACGTGTTGTGTTGGTGACTGCGATGTTTCTTATAAAAATAACCCAGAAAAAGATTCATTTCACAGGTAAATTTGTCAACAACAGCATATATTTTCATGGCCATATTTTAAAAATCTGTCTTTAGAGAATTTATTTTGAAAACCAAATCCTATCAAGAAAATAGTGAATTTTCTCTATAGTAAAAAACAATGGTGATAAAAGCAATATTGAGTACGTTGTTCTAATATAAATTTTCATTTCATGTATACAAAATAGTGACTTGTCAGTGTCGACTATTGTGTCGATGAAATTTTAGAACAAAGAGTTCCGATATCAGAATTTATTATATGTGTAGATCTACCAACTATCGCTGCACAGCAATAATTTTTCCAAAATTTTAATTGCGTTTCTGTCTGTTTTTCGGTGTGTCTGTCCGAACGTTTATAACATATGAAAAGCTTAGCGTAGCTTAGTGGCCCAGGTTACGTTATAAATATATTTCATCACGCTATCACAGTAGTCCCCAAATGCGGTTCGAATCCAGACCACCAACCTACTTTGTGCGGTACCTTAGTTTAATAATGATCTAACGAACTGCGCTACTATTATTCTTCGCAATTTGATTTGAATTTGAATTTGATTAGACCCCGAATGAAACTAGTTGGTGATTCCTGCGCTATCACCTTAAGGCGGTGAGCACTGAGCCTATATGTGATAGCGTAATGAACATGTTGTTTACATAATTGTTACTGCAAATTCAAGAGAATTTCACATTTTTATGATATATTTTTTTATACTAAAAGGTTTCCTGTCGATGCTAAGGAAAAGGAAAAATGGATGAGATTAATTGGTAAAAAGAATAAAGATAAAAAGAAAAAATAATAAAGAAAAAGAAGAAATAAGAAAAGATAATAGGATATATCTTTTTTTTCGGGGGGAAACCTTCAAAAACGCGCCCGGCCTTTATGGATAAGACCGGGGTATGAGAGTCCTTAAAAGCTGCTTTCCTAACAAAGTACTTATTACCAATGAAATATAATTATAGTATGAGCGCATGAAATTTTTGTATTAAAGTAATGTGATTAATTAATGAAGTGCATTAAATAATACCTACGCTTGTGATTTTAGTTTTATTAACATAATTTGATTGAAAATATTTTCATTTTGTATACCAAGTCTTTACATCTGAAATACTGTTTATCGATAATCGATATGTGTCAATATTTCCACGTTGTACATCACTATTGCACGCACACATTGACAATTCAAAAACGGTTGCATTTTTTTGAGCTCTATGTCCTTCTATGGGGTAGCAAAAATATTCTAATTCTATGGTTCAAAGCACGTCTACTGCCACTTATGTCAATATTCATAATTTTGACACATTACATTATGGTGGCTAAAGTGAGGGGCGTATCATGAAGGAATGGCAGATTGAGGAAACTGAAAGATTAAATCAGACGCAAGCCTAATCGATGACCTTAGCTGTGTGGCCGGTTAGTGTACAAACATAGATACATTTTCGATAAAAAGAACCTGTAGAAGGCAACTGAAAAGAGTTAATTGACGCCAATTCCATGTTGCATTTGATTATAACTTTATTAACCGACTTCAAAAAAGGAGGTTCTATATTCGACCCGTATGTATGTATGTATGTATTTTTGTATGTCCGCAATTTTCTCAAGAAATACTGCTCAGAGCTCCGACCCGTGATAGGCCTTTTCGTAAGTTTAGCTTTACTTAAACAAAGGTTAGACCCTCGAACTTGTTAATTGTTAAAACAAAAAAAAATTTGACGGTAAAGACGTCGGAAATCGGTAGGGATCATCGGTATTCTAGGAAGCTAATGGGCAATTTGAACGGCTGTAGGATCATAATTGGCGCTACAGTTAAATTGTTCTTTAATTCCTTTACATGTAGCCTCGTCCCATTGCATATTATAGGAGGTCTTAAATTTTTCAAAAACATGATTGGCGTTCCGATTTTCAATGACACTTCATACGGTGACAGAACAGAGGGTTTCAGTGAATTTAAAAAATCATCTGGTTAATGAACTGTCTTCGATATTAGTTACAGAGTCGATTAATTTATAATTTTTGATCTGGCCAGGGACTTTTCGTGTTATCCAAGAAGTTTATACAGGGTGTCCCAAAACTCAACGATAATCTGAGACCGGATGAAAGGCCAAGTTATAACAGTTCTGGGAAAAAAAACCATATCTCTCAGTTCAGCGATAATAGACATTTATAAAAAAAAGTTGAAATTCGACACCCCTGTTCGCATTTTCAAGTCCTGTGAACACCAATGTCACAATTTCGCTGTGATTTTTTTAATTTCGTGATCTTCATTAACGATGCTATTAATCGCAACTACAAATTAATGCAAAAAAACATTGTTAATTTAATAAAATACGTTAAGTTTTAGTGAGTCATGGTTCACAAAAATATTGTTAGTTAACTTTGACACTTCATTTTGAAAAAAAAAATTTACTACACTACCCTTGGCAAGTTATTTCAAAAGATAGCGCATTTAATCAAGATTTCAAAATGGAACAACACTTGACACTTTTCTTGCCATTAAAAATTTTATTTCTTATTTTTTTCAAATTGAGCGCATTTCAAAAATAATTATTGATACTTTTTTGTATTAACAGATCGGGGTCTCGAGGGTGTGTAATGAACAAAAGTGATAGAATGAGATAGATAGTGATGCTGACAGTCTCTCACTCTAGAGTTAGACAGATTGACATTCGACTTAGGATGAGCGAGACGGATAGTGACGCTTGGGGGGTCGTCCGTTCACAACATTTAGTAGGTACGCATCGTTTCTTCGTCTATTACGCATCTCTCGTATTCGTGTAACTATCGTACTAACGACTTTGGCTTGTGTTACTTTGGACTTGTTACTGCATCCGTACTGACGACTTTGGCTTTTGTTACTTTGGACTTGATACTGCATTTGTACTGACGACATTGGCTTGTGTTACTTTGGACTTGATACTGCATTCGTACTGACGACATTGGCTTTGCTTTTCTGGACTTTGTGCTGTGAAAATAGTGTGTGAACAACATGATCTGTACACAGCAGAAGAATATGCAAATATGCATTTTATCTACGGTGAATGCCGTTGTAATGCCTCTGCCGCAGCTAGATTGTATCGCGAGAGATACCCAAATGTGCAGCGTCACCCAGATTATCGTGTATTTCAAAATGTGCATGCGTCATACTCGGAAGGACGATTGCCCAGTGTTCGTACGTCCGGTGGAAGACCACAAAGAGACTACGACGACATAGTTTTGAATGAAATTCAAAATGACCCCAGCACTTCAGTTCGTGCGATTGAAATAGCAACGGGAGTACCGAAAAGTAACGCTCATCGAATTTTAAAACGATACGAATTTCATCCGTATCATGTGCAACGCGTCCAGAGTTTCTTACCACGAGATTACGCACCTAGAATTGATTTCTGCAGGACAATGTTAGCGAAAATTCGTGAAGATCCGGAATTCCTAAATAAAATTTTATATCCGACGAATCAACATTTAAAAGAGACGGGTATTTAAACTTACACAACCTTCATGAATGGCACGTCGAAAATCCGCATTTAATGAGTGAAGACCGATCCCAATACCAATTCAAAGTAAACATGTGGACTGGAATTTTAAACGGACGAATAATTGGACCATTTGAGCTAACTCAAAATTTTGATGGCGCCACCTATTTGCATTTTCTTCAAAACGATTTGCCAAATTTGTTAGAAGACGTACTATCTACATATCTCAGTATCTACAGAGAAACGTGGTTTCAGCAAGATTGTTGTCCCGCGCACTATGCTCGGGCTGTAAGAGATTATTTGAACGAAGAATATCCTGATAGATGGATCGGACGCAGGGGTTCAATTTTATGGCCTCCTCGTTCCCCCGATCTGAATCCAGTTGATTTTTTTTACTGGGATGCAAAAAAGAAAAAATCTATTGGAAACCAATACAAAATCTATCAGAACTTCGCCAGAAAATTGATGCAGCGTTAGAAGAAATAAATGCAAGGAATTGTGCACGACTGGTGAAAAGGTCTTTTGTAAGGCGTTGCAGAGCCTGTATTCGTGCCGGAGGAACAATTCCAACATTTACTTTAGTATAAGGAGAATAATTAAATAAAAAGTTTTACGATGGTTCGTTCATTGTTTTTTTAAATATTATTATTATATTTTTTACAATTAAAAACGGTTATTAACTGACTCAATTACCTCTTTACTAAAAATAATAATTTTATTTCAGACCAGATACAAAAAATAACAAATTTTAGTAACAAAAATTCCTAATGTTGAGTTGTTCAAAATGAGCTCAATTTGAAAAAAATAAGAAATAAAAATTTTAATGGCAAGAAAAGTGGCAAGTGTTGCACCATTTTGAAATCTTGATTAAATGCGCCATCTTTTGAAATAACTTGCCAAGGGTAGTGTAGTAGATTTTTTTTTCAGAATGAAGTGTCAAAGTTAACTAACAATATTTTTGTGAACCATGACTCACTAAAACTTAACGTATTTTATTAAATTAACAATGTTTTTTGCATTAATTTGTAGTTGCGATTAATAGCATCATTAATGAAGATAACGAAATTAAAAAAAATCACAGCGAAATTGTGACATTGGTGATCACAGGACTTGAAAATGCGACCAAGGCTGTCGAATTTCAACTTTTTTTTTTTAATGTCTATTATCGCTGAACTGAGTGATATGGTTTTTTTTTCCCAGAACTGTTATAACTTGGCCTTTCATCCGGTCTCAGATTATCGTTGAGTTTTGGGACACCCTGTATATAAAAGTAGAGGGAACACGCCCCAATATTTACTGAAGCCCAATAATTTGAAGCCATTTGAACTTTCTGATGCATGCTTGTCACTTTCTAACAATGACAATATGTAATGGTGTAGTTTTACATCAATTTGCAGTAATTTGTCGCGTTTTGAGAGTTTCCACAAGTTTAATGTGTAAAATGATGCTTACGTGGATGTAAAAGTGAGTGGTGTCCCGGATCGGAAATCAAGTTTTAGTCGTAAGTGATTTATTTGACCGGTATTTTGATTACTGTTGTTTTTCAGTAAAGTTCATTGTTTTTCAACAATTTGAATATTTGTATTCAAAAAAATCATCTTAAAATATCATGTATCGTGAAATACAAATATTTGTACATCTATTTCATTGTTTTTTAATAAATGAAAAATCATAGTACATAACTCAATAGTGTGACCATTTTAGTATGTGATGTAGTAGTTATTACTAGATCAATTCATGTTCTAAACGAGTATACTCAGCAAAACAAACTTCTCTCTATTTATATTGGGACAATTTCTTTTAGGTTTCCTAAAAACATCAAGAGACGAAATGATTGGATGGCTAGAATTCCACATTGTTGTCTTCATAACATGAACGAAACAGCCCTACTTCAGGAAAGAATTTTGCCCCGGTGAGGTCATGGCGCTGCTCGTCCCAAGTAGAACACACCTCCAGCGTCAGCAGCAACAATACAGTTATGGATTTCGGCCTATGCATCATTGGGAAGCCAAAGATACTATGTCATAAATAAATATGCGCATTTTTTAACATTTTCTTTATTTATCACTTATATTAGGTACCCTATTATTATACTATCTATCTGGCTATATCTTTCATTTATACAAGTTGAAACTTTCACAGAATGTGTTTGTTACTATAGCCTCAATTATAGCAAATCTTATTACAGAAATGACAGTAGTGTATGTTTACACTATTATACACAAAATAATAAAACTATTATTTTTTATACGGTACGAAACTCAAGTGTGACTACGAAGTAACTAACAATTAACATCAATGTATTTCTCTAAATTAATATTTTTTTATCTGTAGTAACAAGAGATCATAATTACAATACTATACTAGGTAGCAACATAGAAAATATATTATGTCCTGTAACAAGATAATCATCGGTTGGGCACTCTACTAGAACGAGACAGGTATACTACAAAATGAGACACAAAACTATGTCTAGGTCACCAAATCTGTTTTCACTGTAATACATGTTTGGAAGAGATCTCTCCACTTTTATTATAACCTCCTTGGTGTTATCAGATTGTTTACTTCGTCGACAGTGTTATTCCTGGCTGAAACGATTGCTCTACAACACAGCCAATGCCTTTCATGTAAATTTTGATGATTTTAACAACCGGTTTGCTAAGATGCATTCGAAACAGAGACTCGTTACATAAAAAGCTCAAAATCTCCCCCATTAATGAAACACTTAAAATTATTTATAAACGTTACAGAAACTTGTACAAAATTGTTAAAAAAAGCAAAAAGGCAATATGATGCTGAACTTCTAAAAAAGCAGGCCATAATACCAAGAAACTATGGAGTGCCATAAAGACTATAACCTATACCACTAAATCTAGACATTCATCAACTCAATTATTATAAATCACAATCTGATTGACATATTGACTCTTATAATGATGTTAATAGATATTTCATTAATGTCGGAAAGGAACTCGCAGATAGAATTGGCATCCAACCATTACAAACGTCCATCTCTCAAACTCGTACTGCCTTATCTTCGTTCGTCCTTGAAGAAACAGATCACGACGAAATTCAACAAACTATCAGCTCTCAGATCCAGTGCGTCGACTGGATGGGATGAGATTTCGTCGACGATCTTGAAAAGCTACTCTTCCATCTAACACCGATATTGTGCCATATTTTCAATCGTTCATTTCAGACCTCTGTCTTTCCCTCTTCATTTAAAAGGGCAACTACCTATACACCCAGTTTTCAAAGGAGGTGATGGGAATCTGGTGAACAACTATCGACCAATTGCAGTACTAAGCGCTCTTTCCAAGATACTGGAGCACCTTGTTAATAAGCGTTCGAGAGACTACTTAGAGCGTTTTCATCTTATATAAGACCAACAATTTGGTTTTCGTAAAAAAAAATGCACTGCAGATGCAGTTCACGAGTTAACCACTTTTATAGTCTCAACAATAGAAAAAGGGTAGCCTATCTAAGAGGACAATACCTCAACCAGTTTAATGTAGTGTAATATAATTAAGTATTCTATTAATTTATAGGTTTTTCATAATGTACTACAGCACATTCGACGAAATTGTTCATTTTTTGTAAATTACTTACCTCTTCTTGGTGATAATGGACACTCTTACGTCAGACATTCAGGATGAAGCTCCATGGTGTATACCAGGGGGGTCACCAATTATAAAGTTACAATATTAAATGGTCAAATGTTAAATGTCACCAATTGTTTTCGCTCGGGGTCCGTTTTAGGAATTGAAATCACCATCGCGGTCTGCACAACATCTTATAGAAAAAAAAAATAACTAATGTAATTACGGAAATAATAAAGGAATTTTTTTACATATCATATAATTATTATCATATAAATGTACAATAAGCTTTCTATAAAACTAAATTAATAAATTTGTTAGAACTTAAAAGACTCAAAAATCTCAAGTTTTGTTTTATATTTAAGGTTTTCCAATAATTCTGTTGAAGTCACCAGCAAGCAACCAAAACTTTACAGTGAAAATTTGTTTTTGTGTGGTACTACATACCTACATACCCACGTTTCATACACTAGTATTCATTAAGCGTCACGTGACGCCCCGCGCGCTTCCCCACCGCGACGATCAACACTTTCGCAATCTCGTAAATGAAACGAACTCTTTCTCGCTTGTTAGCTCGTTACTTCGCCCGGCCGGTTTCGAATTGACGGCAACAAAGATAATGCGGGGGATACATTTTTAAGTTGCTATGTTCTCGTGGTCCGCACAAAATGGGTCGCCATTTGGCGATCCCTGGTGTATACTATTTACCGATGACATTGTCCTGGTTGCGGAGAGTGGCCTTGAGATCCAGAATAGATTCTAGAATAGAGGAACAATGGCAAAGACTGGAGAGGGTTAGCTTGAAAATGACCCGAAGCAAGACGCATTATAATATTTCGTGATTTCGGCAGTCTCTCCAGTTCTGTGCCCATAACTCTTGCTGAAGTGCCCTTACCAGTGCTCCGAGTTCCAATATCTCGGATCACTCGTCCAAGGTAATGGTGAAATAAACGGCTCATGACACATATGCACCAGATCAAAGAGAGCCGCCGGCGCAGTTCATGACTAAGGGCTCCGTTCGAGTTTGAAACTAGTCGGGCAATCCCGAAAAATGCACGTGAGTAGTAATCGGTGAACATTAATTGATATGAATATGTCTCACGAAAGTTTTTATACAAAAATATCAAAGAGAGTTTGAAAGTAGCGCTAGACAGAAAAGTTGAAAGTAAATCGCTTGGACGTGGAAGTGTTGGAAACACATGTTTCTAGGAGTGTAATGATTATGAATGTTGATGGGTGGAAGGGAAGAGGGAGACCAAGGGAGACCGAAGAAAAGATGGAAGTGTGAAGTATGATATGAATAAAAGTGGTACTAAACAATAACGTGACGACTGACAGAGAAGAATATAAGGAAATATATATATATATATCGCATTGGGTGTAATAAACCCTTACTAATGAACTAATGCCTTCAAGAATAAACCTGTTAGGATGGAAAATAAATAAATATTGCACCGAGTGAACGATCCCAAATAATTTGTAACCAGAGCAGGAAAATTAAGTTTCAACATCGCAATATCACATCTAGACTTAAAATGAATAAACCTATTTTGATGGAACTTTTACATCTTATAAGCTAGATTTAAGCTATAATTAATTTTAATTAAAAGTAAATATTCATTTTAGACTGAATAATTTTATTGAGTTTTAGTTATAAATATGGGGCTCACAATGTGTGTGTGCTGCGCTGCCTTCCAAATCCCACGCGATTGTTTTTTTTTTTTGTAAGGCTTTACGACCACAGACGAAGGGATAGTGTTATTCAATATTTATTTAATAGTATACACAAATGGAACGGCTTATTAAAATAATATATCTATAATACAATCGACAAAGAAGTGATATACAATTTTCCCTTAAATTATTGGACATGTTTGGTTGGGACAAGCACTTTTCTGTGAACACCTTTTTTCTAAGCGAGAGAGGTCAGAGAGGTGTGATAGTTGCAAATCTTAATTATTAATTATTATAGGTACTTCATCGTAGTTACCCAGGTACATCAAAAAGTTGAAACCAGAAGCTTTAATGAAAAATGTGAGATTAAAATAATAATTAAAAACCTGAATAATGTAATCATGATTACTTGTAATCTTGATTAAATTCAATCATGATTACTTGTAATCGATAACCTTGATTACAGTAATCGGTAATCAAGATAACATGATTACGCATGCTTGAGTTTTTCATACTATATAATTTTAGATTGATACTTTTATCTTTGAAAAGCATTAACGCATGCTTAGCGAACTCTAAAGTTATATAGGTATATATATATATATATATTAAATGGAAAAAGAATACGGTCGTGAAAAGGATTCGAATCTGCATCTTCCGGATAAATACTCCAGGCGCTCTGACCACTAAGCCTACTAATCTCGACCTCTGCTCACCACCGCAAATTTTTCATCCATATTTTAACACGTCTTTTGGCGACGTCATTGCTATCTATTCAGTCGTTATACAGGTGACCGAACCGACACGACTAACTTTGCAGTTAATACTTTCTTTTCAGTTTCATGTGTTCGGTTGTACCATGGCATCTAACGCAAGTTCTAACCAAATTTTCAAAGTAATCATGATTTTCCATCTTTATCAAAATAACATAAAATTTGAACTATCAACCCGCCCCGGCTTCGCACTGTTAAATCAAACTCAAATTATAATCATTCGATTCTCGAAAGTCTTTATAATGTATAATGTGGTAATTGGAAAGCTGTGGTCTATAATGTATAATGTATAACGTGGTAATTGGAAAGCTGTCTCGAAAGTGGCCCGGTTAGTGGAGTGTGATAGTAGGATAACATCAGAACCTGGCGCATGGATAACATTTGGTGTGACATAGCTAGATAGAAGGAGACCGTATCGGTGGCGGTTACCACCAACAACAGCATTCCCGATGAGGGTTGACGTCAGGCAGGCGGCCGGTCATAAAACATTGCCAAAACTTTAGCAGCATGGATTTTGAATTAGGAAGTATGTATAGGGCTAGGGCGTACCCCCTAGGCGACGCGCATTGGCATCACCCGGCCACTGTGAGAAGTGGACAAGGGTTGTTGCACCAAAACGAGTGGGTGCGACGTAAGAAGCGAGCTCGGGGAATAAAAGAAGTAAGATTGAGGTGTGGAAGTTGGAATATAGGGACGATGACTGGAAGAGGAAGAGAATTAGCGGATGTATTAAAAAAGCGAAGGATAAACATAGCATGTTTGCAAGAGACTAAGTGGAAGGGTGCAAAAGCTAGAGAGATAGGCGAAGGATACAAGTTTTACTACTGCGGTAGTGATGGGAAACGAAATGGGGTTGGGATAGTGTTGGATAATAAGTTGAAAGACTGTGTGACGGATATCAAACGAGTGAGTGATAGAGTGATAGCTATAAAAGTGATAATGCAGAGTTTAGTGGTAAATGTAGTCAGTGTGTATGCACCCCAGATAGGTTGCGACGAGAGCGTTAAAGAGAAGTTTTGGGAGGAATTTGATTATGTGATGATGCATATACAAGAGAATGAAGAAGTATATGTGGGTGGTGATTTTAATGGGCACGTGGGAAGTTTGAATGAAGGGTATGAAAGGGTACATGGTGGCTGGGGATACGGAAACCGTAACTCTGATGGTGAGACACTACTGCAATCTGCCTCTGCCTTTGACCTCGCAATAGCAAACACGTGGTCAGAAAAAAATCGGAACATCTTATTACATATAAAAGTGGCAATCACGCAACACAGATCGATTACTTTCTTATTAAAAGGAATACCATCAATAGAGTCAAGAACTGCAAAGTTATACCTGGCGAAGATCTGGTCTCACAACACAGGTTGCTGTTAATGGAGTTGAAAGTTAGTGTCTCCCTCAGTAGAAACAAAGAACGACCGCCACCTAACACCAGATGGCGTAGGCTAGAGCAACAGGAGTATGCAAGTATATTTAAGAATCAGGTGGTAGATAAAATGATAGGAATGGAGAGTATGGAAGGAAAATCTGTAAATGAATGTTGGACTGAGATGGTGGATAGTATTAGAGGTATAGCGAAAGAAGCGTGCGGAGAATCGAAAGGGAAAGTCATAATAGAAAAAGATACATGGTGGTGGAGTGAATATGTACAAAAGATACTGAAAGAAAAGAAAATCGCGTTTAAAGAATGGCAGGGTGTGGAAACAGAGAATGAAAGTTTGAATTAAGAGAGGAAGGCGATTTACATTGAATGCAAGAGAAAAGCAAAAAAGGCGGTAGCAGTTTCCAGGGCTAAGGCACAAGAGAGGTTATATAACTCACTAGATTCTCCTAGAGGCCAAAAGGAACTCTACCGGATAACAAAAGAAAGGGAAAAGAGAGCAAGGGATATAACGAGGATGAAATGTATGAAAAATGATACAGGATTTTGACCGAAGATGATGAAATAAAAGAGCAATGGAAGGCATATTTTGAAAAGCTAATGAATGAGGAGAATGTATGGAATGGTGTGCTAAATGAGGTACAAGTAAACATGGGTCTGGTGAATGAGGTTAGTATAGATGAAGTAAGAAAGGCACTTAAAAGTATGAAAAATGGAAAGGCAATGGGCCCAGATAATATACCAGTGGAAGTATGGAAGTTGTTAGGAGAAGATGGATGTAAGTGCCTGACTTTATTCTTCAATAAGTTGTTGCAGGAAGAAGCGATCCCACAAGAATGGTGCAATAGTTCGCTTGTGCCGATTTTTAACCTCTCGTCAGTGGAGGTGATGTCCAGGATTGCAACAACTATCGAGGAATAAAGCTTATGTCACACAGTATGAAAATATGGGAGAAAGTGGTAGAGAAAAGGTTGCGAGAGGAGAGTATGATATCTGAAAATCAGTTTGGGTTTATGCCAGGTCGAGGTACAACTGACGCCATATTTGCACTCCGCCAATTGTGCGAGAAGTACAGACGTGCGCATAAGAACTTGCACATGGTGTTCATTGATCTGGAAAAAGCGTATGATAAGGTACCTCGGGATGTGTTGTGGTGGGCTTTGAAAGAGAAAGGCGTGCCTGCGAATTATGTGCAGTTAATTCGTGCTATGTATAATCAATCCAGTACGTATTAGGGCATGCAAAAACCGGGTGGTTTTGGAGAACCGAGTTTTTCGGTTTTTATTTTTAAAATATCCGGCTAAACCGGTTTTTTCGGGTTTTTCGGGTTGACTTTTGTAGGTAAATAAAAATGCTGAAAATAGTAGATATTTTTTATTTTCTTTCATGTTCTAGTTTACATACACGGAGTACGGAGTCAGGAAATGTGCCCAATAGGCGGCAATAGGCTCGCCCTCTGTTACATGGCACTTGATGGGATCTAAAACAGCTGGTGAAATGTAGTTGTAGTAATACACCTAGTGGCTAGTGCCTACCCGTTCGGGGATACAAGCGTGAGGCGGAATGATTATGTATTTTACATACATATATAATCACACGCCTCTATCCCCGTAGGGGTAGGCAGAGGTGAATTACTACAGCCACGTTTCGCTACAAATGTTTTTCGGTCACACGTAATAGAGGGGAAGCCTATTACCGTTTACCGAGCATATTTCCAGTTTCCATGATGCTACTGAGAATTTCCTAGTGAAAAAACCCAATAACACTGCTCAATCTGGGATTCTAACCAGGGACTTCACGATCGCGTGCGCTTTATGCCGCGGGATCAATGAGGCAGTCTTACTATAAATATAAACACACATAAAATACACTCAAAAAGCATAACCCTCATTCTTGGCCAAATATATTTAAAAGTAAAGCCCAGTAGTTACCCAGTAGTTTTATACCTAACCTACCCTAGGTTAGGTATAAAACTACTGGGTAACATAATGCCATTCTGAGAAAAATATGTAATTCACTACCTGCCTCTCTTATCTTTCAATTTAAACCATCTTTCACCAAGCAACAATAACAACTTTGCCGTTATTATTTCCTTTCTTTGAATATAAGGCGTAGAATTATAATTTAATGGCAAACCTATATATAAACAAACTTACCTACTTAATATAAAATTCGCTGTTTAACCAAATAAAATATGTAAGTTTAAAAAAAAAGAAGTAAATGCGAAGTTAAGCGCGTAACGTACGCGCGTGATTCACTGCGTTACTTGACAGAGACTAACCAAAGAAAATGGCGGCCGCGTTCACGTCAACTCAAGATGTGCGTTCCATTATACGTGCCTATGGCTTCAGAAGTGCGTTCCATAATACTTTCCTTAGATACAGTATTTACTATAAATATCACATGAAAATTATATATAATAAACACATCAACACGGTCTAGGGATATTTTTAAAAAAGCGAATTACTATCAATATGTTAATTATTTATATGACATGTATATATTTAAAAGATACGTTATTTAATATTCTACCATTCTCTAGTAATGGTTAAGGTACTTCGATTAAAATTTCAGGATTTTATGAAAAAAAAATGAAGCATAGACGGAAACCGTATATGAATTAACTTTTAATTTATGAGTAAAATAGAAAAAACATTTAATTTGTGTTTATAAACTTGAAGTTAGTAGTCTGAGAAAGCGCCCATGATGTTCATAACACATCGGCAACGATTCGGCATGCTCAGAACAAGGTTGTCAATGTCGTGCTGCGGAATATTGTCCCATGTCCTTCTGAGGTGCGCAAAAAGTTGATCGTCTGTAGCCAGATTTTCAGGAACTTCCTTCAGAACTCTTCTTTGCAGCATATCCCACGCATGCTCAATGGGATTTAGATCTGGCGATTGAGCAGGCCAGTCTAAGGCCCTAACATTGTGTGTATGTAACCAAGCTGCTACCGTTCTCGCCGTGTGTGCCCGGGCATTGTCGTGCATGAGCAGGAAATCTTGCCCCATTTGTATTCTGTGGGGCAAGATTACGGGCCCCAGCACCTGTTGGACGTATCGTTCTGCCGTCATATTGCCCCGCACCCAAACGAGATCCGTCCGTCCTCCAAGACGAATTCCTGCCCAAACCATAATTGTTCCTCCTTGGTATGGGTGAACTTCCTGAGGGTTCTGAAGACGGCTCCATCGTCCAGGAACTCGCCAAACACGCGTCCTTCGTGAATCTGGATGGAAACCGAACCTGGATTCATCCGTGAACAGCACATTGAACCATTGTTCACGGCCCCAGTCCACGTGGTTCCGAACCCATTCTAATCGTCGTCCACGATTGCCTCTCCGTAAAGGTGGGACCCGGAGTGGTCTACGAGAGCGTAGATTGCTTTCATGCAGTCGCCTTCTTACAGTTTGGTCACTCACAAGCACTTGGTGTTCCACTCGCAGCCTTTGGACCAATTGAGTCGCCGCTGCATTTGGTTGAGCTCGCGCAGTAATTTGCAAAAATCGGTCTTGTCTGGGGGTAGTGATGCGACTTGGCCCCCGGTGCTTCTCCGCTACTTCAGCTGTGGCACGATAGCGTGTCCACAATCTTGAAATTACATTTTGGTGGGTCCCTATGGCCTCAGCAACATTACGCTGAACAGACCCAGCTTCCAGCATTCCCACAGCTCGTAACATCTCCGCCCTCGTCAAATGTTGGCGTTGCATGGCTACAATACCTCAATTTTAACTTTCTCTTTCATTTAAAAATGAAAAAAAACTGTAACTAAATGTAATTCGTATTGTTTTCTAAATTTCGCACAAATGAAAATTCCCTCTCCTACACATCAAGACATTTTTATGCCACCGAAACAAAAGAATTTTCAAAAATTTGAATTTGGAATTAGTCTGAGATAAATTACAAACAAATCGGTGTATAAAAGATTCCAATGCGGCCAGTACTTTTCGAGTTATTTAATTGAGTATGAAATATCCCTAGACCGTGTTGATGTGTGTATATTAAAATTATATTTATTTTTATTATAGTATTTATAATTAAAGGAGCATGTTTTAGTTAGAATAAAGTAAAATCGTAGAGAAAAACCGAAAACACCGAAAAACCCGGCTTTATAACTAGAAAAAACCGATTTTCAAATTCTGTCGGTTATTCGATTTTTTCGGTTTCCGGTTAACCGGGTTGCATGCCCTAGTACGTATGTCCGGTCAGCTGCTGGCAACACCGACAAGTTCAGTGTGGCTGTAGGCTTGCATCAGGGATCGGCTTTAAGCCCTTACCTCTTCCTGATGATAATGGACGCTCTGGCGTTGGACATACAGGAAGAGGCACCCTGGTGCATGCTGTTTGCCGACGACATTGTTCTTGTCGGTGAAGATGGGCCCCAGATCCAGAGCAGACTTGAGAAATGGCAAAATAATCTGGAGAGTGTTGGTCTAAAAATCAGCAGAACCAAAACAGAGTACATGTTTTGTCATTTTGGCGGTCTCTCCAGTTTTGGTGCTATAGCGCTGGGTGGTGCGCTATTACCAGTCTGCTCCGACTTTCGGTATCTGGGTTCTATCGTACAATGCGATGGCGAAATACACCGGAGCGTCAAGCACAGAATTAACACAGGGTGGATGAAATGGCGGCAGGTCACGGGAACTATGGTACCGCTAAAGAGAGTTGACACCTTCAAATACCTTGGGCATCTGGTGACCTCTGACCTAAAAGACGATTCAGACATTGAGCGGGAACGTAGGGCGTTGTCTGTTAGAGCGAACATGATAGCTCGCAGGTTTGCACGATGCTCGAAGGAAGTAAAAAACACTCTTTTCAGAGCGTATTGCACCTGTTTTTATTCGAGCGCCTTGTGGGCTAACTATACTCAGAAACAGTACAATGCCCTACGAGTCCAATTCAACAATGCCTACAGGATGTTGTTGGGGGTGCCTCGGCACTGCAGTGCGTCGGGGATGTTCGCTAACTCGCGCATTGACAGCTTCTATGCGACGATGCGGAAACGGTGCACATCCTTGGTGTGCAGGATCTGCGCGAGCTCCAACACCATCTTGAGGATGATGGCTGAGAGGTTCGACTGTCACTACATTAACCATTGTTGTATGCTTAATGTGGTGACGATAGCAAGAAAATGAAATAATTCATAACATAACTATTCATTGTCTGTCCCTTTTATGTTGAATAAATGTAATTATTGAATGATTTTTATTTGAATTATGATTATTTCTAATTTTAATTTGTTGACTTTGCCTTTTAAATGTAATTGATAATGAAAGTATGTTTTGTCTTTTTATTTTTCTATATGTTTTTATTGTGTATTTAATGTACCTATTCTATGATCCAAATTGTTGATTGAAATAAAGAAAATTAAATTAAATAATATAAAATTTAATTAATAATAATTAAGTAACCCGTAGAGGGGTAAAGTAAAAAAGAGGGTATGAGGATAGCCCGGTACAAAGGTCGGACCACGTAGGAGGCCGATAATACCGCACTCTCCTGCTTGGTGATATAAAGCGACGTCAGTGATGGCCTCGGTGTCAGCCCCCCAGAGGAGCAATGTGGTCTGAGTTATTCAACCGACCAACTGCGCAGATCTTCAGCCGCATAGAAGTTCCCAGTACGGGAATAACACTAGGCACTTAGGTACTTTTATCACTCGAATATTGAATCCTAATATTGAGCTTTTAGGTTTACTAGAATTACCAGTGTAATAACGAGGAATACGGGGTGTAAGCTGCAGAGGCTCGGTACAGAACACTAGTACGTGTCGTATCTCGATAGCTGTACGAGTCACTGGTGGCTGCCTCGGCGTGGAATGAATGCGCCCGCGCTCGACATAAAAATGTGAAAGGAAGGGATTTGAGAATATCTATAAAACAACGCGCAATAAGAAATCGCCGTGTCCGTTTGTTCGTAGTTTCTTTAGGTATAGATTTGATTATTTTAATTTATGTATGTTTTAATTACATATTTGGTACGATTGTATTATGGTTTTAATTGGTTTAAAATTTTAGAAATTAAGTAGGTAAATATATCGTGACAGTACCCCCCTTCCGAAGTAAGAATTTTACCTTAGGAAAATTCGTTAACCAACAGCATAATCACGATTTAAAATCTTTGATATGCCAGGCTCCTAAGTCGCGACCAGACATATCCTCTAATACATATACTAAACAAACGTGAACGTTTATCCTTTATTCGGCATTTTTGGAATTTCGGAGCGAGCTTTTTACTGAAATACGCATCTTTGTCACTTTGAAAGTAACACCGTTTCCAAACTTTGTCACCAATATCAAACTCTACATCCTTACGACGCGTATTTTTTAAATGACTACGCCATAATGCAGATTGCACATCGTCGAAAATTTTATGAAGATGACCCAAGTTAGCAGCATATTTATCACGGGGTGCAAAAATTGTTATTCTCCAAATAGTGTGAGCCACAAGTACCTAACGAGTTCCCTACCATGAACCAAAAATGCAGGTTTGAAGCCGGTAGTTTCGTTGACAGAGTTATTCATCGCGAATTGATTCTTGACAAATTGAGGTCCCATGTTCTGTGATCTTCTTCCACAAAGGTAGAGATAGCTGTAACGACAGTCTTATTGTATCTCTCCACAGTATTAATTTGTGGAGTGTACTTTGGCGTAAAATGTACACATGGGACTTTGTATTTAGAAAAAAGTCTATCCAACTCGCGACTTATAAATTGGCATCCGTTGTCAAGTACGACTGTTTGCGGAATGCCGTGAACCAGGAAAATGTTGTCTTCTAAATGCTTAGAGACCAAGTCCGCAGTAGCTCTGCGAAGGGGAAAGAAAAGACAATATTTGGAGAAACAACATGTTACAACAAATATATATGAATGTTGTTTTCTGGTGTTGGGTAAAGGACCCACTAAATCTATAGACAGTACTTGAAATGGTTTAGAACAGTCTTTGGGTCTACCCATTTTTCCAAAGGTACCATGAGTTGGAAGTTTGTATGCCAAACAAGTTTCGCAATTGGCAATGAAGTTAATTACGTCTTGGCGCATACCCGGCCAGTAATATCAAAGTGCAAGTGTTTTATACGTCTTGAACACGCCAAAGTGACCAGATATAGGCTCGTTATGGTTTTTAGATATTATTTCATTACGTGCCTCACATGGAACTACCGCTTTCCAATCGAACTCTGATAAAAGTGTATTACTACTTTTCATAAATCTATATAGCGTATTGTTCTCTACCCGATAATTTGGAAAACTACTTGGGTTTTCAAGACAACCCTTGTAAATTTTTAGATACCATTCATCTTTTGTGCTAGGGGTGGGAGATGAAGCTGATGTAATTTGTGCCAATGGTGTCACTCTTGATAATGTATCTGGTACTATGTTATCCTTCCCGCGCCTATGCTTTATAACAAAGTTAAATGAGGAATGTCTCACGCCCCATCTAGCGAGACGACCCGTAGGATTTGAAAGAGACAGGAACCACTTCAGTGCAGCATGGTCCGTATATACAGTAATATTTTGACCATTCTCCATATATCAACGCCAGTGTTCAAGAGCTGCAAGTACTGCCAATGCTTCTCTTTCAAATATTTTATAGTATTTGAGTATTGGAACTGATTATATATTCACATTTACAATAATTATTCTTAATAATGGACACATTTATGTATTTTGTTGGTATGGTGGTTGTTGATCTGTTTTTAAAGTAGGTGTAAGTAAATAAAATAAGCTATGTTTTATGTTGTTTAAATTAAGCTATGTTTTATGTTGTATAAATTTATCTTTATCGTTTATGTATTCACTAATGGAGTAGTAAGCTTTCTTGATAAGTATTTGTTTATGTTTATTTATAAATTTAGTATAATTTGTTTAATTTTTTATTGAGTCTGGTAATTTAATAAATATTTTTATGGACATAACATATGGACTATTTGTAGTAATATCTTAGGTTTGCGCGATCACTACACATTATAATAAAACAACTTTTAACCGGATTAATCGTTTTTTGTTTTTCCTGACGTTTCGAACACTTTGCAGCGTTCGTGGTCGCAGGAGTCCTCCTGCTACCTGTCTATTTGACCGGACTATTTGTGTGAAGTGTAATACGGGAAGTGGGTAGCATTAACATGTTTTTGTGCCTTAGTGATCGGTTATTATGTTTGCTCCCGCGGGTTGTAAAGAAATGTATGTGTCGCAGATGGATTGCAGAATTCGCTGTTTTACAAAACTGTTAGCTGATTTACAAAACAGTACTGTTTTATAAAACAGCTGAACAACGTTCAGCTGGATTGCCATTGGGATACGTTTAACAAAAAAGCTACCCACCTTTAGACGTAATGCAGAATGACATATCTGCTGTAGGACAGGTTTGTTTATTGTATAGGTATATTAAATGGATAGTCACCACTCAAGTAAAAAAAAAAGATACTGTATTCTGATTTGACTTTCCGTGGCTTGGTCGACGGAGCCCCGCTTCGCGGAGCTCCTATTTTTGTGTCTGTAAGGTTAGAAAAAACCTAAACACGAAGAGCATGACGGGGGTAGTTCGCTCGCTACGCTCGCTCACTGACCCCATCATCCTCTTCGAACCTAACCTGTCCGTGTCGGGATACACGAAACTCACGAGCTCGCTTCGCTTGCTCATGGATCAATTTCGCTTATTTTCTTTCATAATCCCGATATATTGTAGACTATTATAGTGGTTTAGTATTTACGTCATTAAACATTTTCATCTTTTTTTGCTACAAGTAAAATAAAGTTAAGTTATTATTGTTGTGACATACAGAGCCATATGCGACAAAATTTCGAACTAAAATCGACAATCTGACAGTTCATTTCACACTGTTTTACATAATCTCTGACCGTTGACCCGCTGCATTGATAAACGCAAAACGTTCATTCAATTCTGCGTGTTATAGTTCAGTAATTATATAAAACCGCTAAACGTCGTTCAGCTGTTTTTCATAACAGTACTGTTTTGTAAATCAGCTAGCAGTTTTGTGAAACAGCTGATTCTACAATCCATCTGCGACATATGTATTTCCTAATAAATTTACATATTTCAAAGATGTAGATGGATGGTAAAGTAAGCACTTTGTTTTCTATAATTGATTGTTTTCAGCTTTCAGTTTGTTCAATGTTTGTTATAATGCGAAGTAATTTCTTTTGTAAAATAAAAAGTGTAGGAGCATCTGTGCTATTTCCCCACATTATAATGCCATAGCTGAACCATGCATGGGCGTATGCGTAGTAGGTGGTGAGTGCTGTTTGTAGGTTAATAGTGGTTTTTTTGACTTCACGAAGCACTTAACTAAAGCTTGAAATTTTTGAGCGTATATTTTTGATATGGGTCTTCCAGGAAATATTTGTATCAATAGTGAGTCTTAATAATGTAAAGTCGTTAACAACTTCAATTTTTGTGCCGTTAGTAATAAAATTATTATATAATGGGATTTTTTATAAGGATGAAAAGTCATAAGTTTAGTTTTTTGTAATTAATTTCGAGAATGTGATGCTCCAACCATTTAATAGTTTTATTTAATATTGATTGAAGGTTCGTTTATATTTTATTTTTTTGGCATGAGGTGAGTAAAGATATGTCGTCCGCAAAAAGAACACACGGCTCTTCCATGATCTTGGGGAGGTCATTGATATAAATAATAAACAAGAGACTTTACTTTGCCCCTCATTAGGAATTTCTTCCTGAATCGTGGGTGTGTTTACAAACATATAATATCACATACACACACACACCCAGTCCCGGAGCAATTATCTGTAGATCATACAAATATTTGCTCCGTGCAGGAATCTAACCTGCGACACGCGACATAGCAGTCGGTCTCTCAACCACTGCGCCAACCGCGCCGTCGAAGAAGAGTCATCTTTATGTGGTAATTCATTATTGGTTACATTTTGCCGCAAAATGCACCAAAAAACACATTTGTTTGTTTTAAGGGTTCATGTATGTGTGTAAATAGGAATGTATGTTTGTGAGTTTCTTTATTCTACCATAACTTCTAAATATATTAATTCTAAATTATAACACGTTCTATATAAAAAAAAAGTGTTACGATTACAAACTATTAATCATTATAATCATTGAAGTAATTACTTTTTTATTACTTTCGGTTATCTATAAGCAAGATTACATATTACAAAATGTAATTGTAATAGTTAATCTGAATACCCTAAATAATTTCCTTCCATGTTGATTACATTCTGCCCAAGTCTGTTTTATAGTTTAATAAAAATCGACTAATAGCTTTCATTTAACTCCTTGATGGACTACATCTGTCAACTTGTCAAGCAATTGACAGTGTCTTTAGCCTAAAAATCTTTGTATATCAGTTTGTAATTTTGTATTGGTTTGTGATTGGGTTTTGGTTTGGGGCGTAGAAAATTGCAATCAGGAACTGTATATTAGGAAATTAATTTAAAAAAGATGGGATTTTAACATGGATTATATGTGTCGTAGCGAATAATATTTAGCAAAGACCAGTTGTATGATCTAAGATGTTTTAGTTAATGTTACAATACCTATATCTATGCTGCATCCTGGCATTTGGAATTGAACGTTAATACATTCTATAAAAATATTAAGTAATGCCGGAGCAAAGTAACGATTATCGTGTTGTAGTCTTTGGTGCGGGTGGTGTTGGCAAAAGTTCTCTTGTGCTACGATTTGTAAAAGGAACATTCAGAGAGTCATATATACCCACCATTGAGGATACCTATAGACAGGTAATATAAGTTTCTCACAGTGTTCACAACTTGAAGCAATACAACTATCGTACCAATAGTGTCATAGGTGGAGCAAAATTATCCAAAATAATGACTATAATTCTTAAATAGATCCTATTAACGTGATATCAATATTTTTGCGGATGCTACAATTAATCATCATCAACCATCATCATCAATATATATAATAAAAATGTAACAACAGGTCAATGTCTGTACATGGCGGATATATGAGCAAAAATATGAGGACCTTTATCAACGCAAATAGCACCCAAAACAATGATTGTTAGAATTTTTATCTGTTTGTCTGTGCGTTTGTGCACGCTAATCTGATTCAGATGTGGTTTTCACTAGTATATTGTGGTAAGCTTCACTTAACATTTAGTGTTTGTTTCATGTCAATTGGTTCATAAATAAAAAAGTTATGCCATTTTTAAGAATCACGTTGAATATTTGTTAATTATGAATTTGTGTTCATACACGACATTGGTTTTTACGACATCGTGGACGGAGTCACGGGCACAGCTATATAATTAACTTAAAAAATTGCATGTATTGTATTATATGCAATATCAATACAATAAAGAGAATAACTGCCAACATTCAAACACAAAATACACAAAGAGTGAAATCTTAGCATAATCAAAATCGAACAACAATATCAGTTGTTTGCTGAACAAACCAATAGATAGCTTTGTGAGCAAATAGAAAAAAAGTACAGTGATTAAAAACAATATCTTTATGTTATTGTCTAAGAGGTATAAAAAAATTTCAAAGTATCATAATAAAAAAATTCATACAATCTGCATATGATATTGTACATTGTATGTAGACATTAAATTATAATATGTGTACAATCATTATCATATGGTTGTGAATACTGGTTACTCGCACCTTCGTTTTATTATATATACAGAGGCTGTTGAATATGAAATAATAACAACCCTTACTTATGCTTGTATAGAAAAAAAAAAATTGCTCATTAAACCTATTTCTATCCAAAAAGCAATCTTTTTATTATAATCAAACACATGACCAATCATCCAATCTAGGCAGTAAGTTTTCTCTGCAGTATACAAGCACTTATAGTTATGGTATTTATTTTTCTTGCAAAATCCTTAGCATAAAATTTTTATTTTAATCTTTAGAATAAATGAGTAAATGGTCAGCATGGTAACATATTGTGCCAATGATCAAACCAAGCAATTTGCGAAAAAATATCTTTATGTATGTGTGATGATAATAATATTCTAATGGGGCTTGACATCATCATATTATTAAACATCTCTTTTTTTTTTTCAGGTGATAAGCAGCAACAAGACAATATGTACATTACAAATTACTGATACAACAGGATCACATCAATTTCCTGCTATGCAAAGATTATCAATTAGCAAGGTAAAGATTTATAGTTCAAAAGTAACATAACAAACAGTAATATTACTCTTAGCACCAGTTACACCAACATAAAAACTATATCTGTAACCAACACATTGTTTTATTATATTTATAACTTTTTCCTTTCTTTTAAATTCTGTCAAAAAGAAACAGTGATATATTGGTTACAGTAATTATAGTTATGTGGGTGCAATTGAGCTTTAGAATTTGACTCTCGATTCCATATCTATATTATATAATATAATCTATACTTATATTATAAATAGAAATAAAATGTTTGTTTGTAATCGATAAAATCTTAAACAACTGAATGGATTTTAAAACTTCTTTCACCATTAGAAAACTACTTTATCCAAAAGTAACATAGGCTATATAATCATATTTTATTTCAGTAATAATAAGATTTCAGCCTAATATAATGGATTTCCTAAAGCAACCCAGAAGAAAAAGCACTACTGACTAAATGTTCCATCATACATATAATAAGTACTCCTATAATACTGGTCTTTAGTATAATTATGTTACCGGAAATGTATGAAATCAAGGAATTGTATACAAATCCTAGGAAATGTGTACAATTCCGATACTATTTAGGAAATGTATATAATATTGTTTGAAAAACTATTTAATGCATAGATATCCTAGGAAATGTATAAATTTCCTCAGAATTGTATATAATTCACACAGTCATACCGTAAAATAATAATAATATGTTCATATTATCTTACTAATTAAAACTTCTAAAATCAACTATCTATTAACTTTTAACATATCACGAAATCAACTTATATTTATTCTTATAAAATCAAATTTTAATTTGGCAAGTAATCAGTCTGATAATTAAGTAATTATAAATGTCACAGTATAAAAGTAAATCTCTATATTATAATACTTTGTCAGTCCATATAGCTATTTGCAATATCTTTAACTACTTACTATTTAGTTAATTAAAATTACAGCTAATATATAAATAAATATATAAAATAAATAATAAAAATTCATATATTATCTAGAATATAACTATTAATAATAAATAAATAAATTAATATTAATAAATAAAATGAAAATAAATCTACACAATAATAATACCTACTTAAATATCAAAATATCAGATTTTCTTCCTTTATTTCAATATATTATGTTTTAAAAAGCGCTCTTCATCCTCTCCTCTAAAAACTAACTTGCTGTGCCCGACAGGGTCCATAATTGTTTCTCTTTAATTTTTACCCACCAGCCTTTGTATACATTATGGGATGCAATAAAGTTATTAAGTATTGAGTATTGAGTATTTTTGCAGGGTAAGCTCGAATGGCATTTGGAAGTACATAATACTTTATTTTTAAAACACAGACATCTTGCTATAGCACAGTTTTTCTTGCAAAGGCACTTCTTAAATCCCTGGCCGGTTCCAGTGGATTACAAGTTGGCAACTGACCGTAGTGCAATCTCGGTACTCGGTACATCATCTGCATCAAGAAGAACTCTTGGACACACATTAATCTGAGATCGCACTGACAGTTTACAAGTGCCTTGCGCGATCGCCGGATCAGGCGAAGCAATACCCTCCCCTCGTCCCGCTGTCCCCGCGTACCCACCAATATCTTAAATGTTTTACATTTCCGATTGCTATTTAGGAAATATAATATAATTTATTTCACACATTTCCGTGCGATTTTAGGAATTACATACATTTCCTAGGAATTGTATACAATGACGGATTACATACATTTCCGTTAACAATTATATAAAAAAGTAATAAACCAATATCTTATAAATAAACCACAATAATGTATTAATAAACAAATAATTATTTAAAAGTAATTTAAATATTAAAAGTTTATTTTTGATTGTCTATAGTAGCATAGATTAGATAAGCCAACCAAAAAAGTAATTATATCATTAATGCAATCTTAAATAGATTAACCTTGCATTTTACAGCATGTTATTTGAATGCATAATTTAGGAGATATTGAGAAAGGTTTTTCACTTTGCAGCTGACTCCTTAAGTCCTTACACAGCACAAAAGAGCAAAATAATTTCAGATTAAAAAACTCGATTTAAATATAGGTGTGATACACTTCTGCCTACCCCTTCACTTTCCTCCTTATTAAAAACATTAGAATTCTTTTGTTTTCAGTAAAATATTTAACAAAACATTTGTTTCTAACAAAAATAAATCATAATCCGGTTTGTGCACAGTAGGTTAGGATAGGCAGGATGCACATATCAATGAGATTTGCTTCAGGGACATTGGTAGATCTTCCTTCATTAGGGACTTCATGGACCAGTAGCTTACATAAATTTTTTTTTTTTTTGTTTAAAATGGTGAAGGAAAATTATGAAAAGATTCTGTGTGTTTGAAACCACTAATGAAATGTCATCAATGTGTAAAGCCATGTCAGTTTCTCAACGAGACTGAAAATAAGCTCTATTTCCCATATATAGGCTTATTGGTAATTAGACATGTACTTGGCAGGACTGGATAGAGCTAGAATGGTACAAACTATTTCTTCCGGTTAATCTTCGAAGGGGCTGGACCAATTCTGATAAGATTTTACTGGCTATTAGCTGACTATATAAGGAGTAAGTTAGGCTATAATTATATGCGGGTGAAATCGCAGGGCACAGCTAGTTACTAATAAAACTTTCCCGTCTTATGGGCTATGTAAAAACTGTTATACAAATCGGACCCAGGACAATACGTTTTATTATTGTTGTTCTAGTATAAATATCGACATATATAAACTCAAACAACAATAATAAAAAGTATTGTCCCCAATCTATCTTCTATAGATTTAATAAAAAATTAACGGGTCGCTGTCTATACATGGAAGATATATGAGAAAAAATATTATTGGCACCTTTATCAACGCAAATAGCACCCCAAACAATGATTGTTAGAGTTTTCATCTGTTTGTCTGTGCGTTTATGCACACTAATCTCAGAAACGGATGTGGTTTTCGCTTATATATTGTGGTAAGCTTCACTTAACATTTAGTGTTTGTTTCATTTAAAGAATCACGTCGAACATTTGTTAATTATTGTGAATTTGTGTCCATACACGACATGGTGTTAATTTACGACATCCACGCGGACGGAGACGCAGGCACAGCTAGTGATATTATTAACGAATAGATGCGTTATCCGCGCTCAAAAATGGCGATACAAAAGTAATGCAATTGCTCGACTTGCACTCCCTCTCATCGGATCCAAGCCGGAGTCCCTCAGGGCTCTGTGCTATCACCTCTGCTCTTTGCGCTGTACACCAGAGGTATTCCCAAAAGTGGCAAAACCAAGTTAGCTCTTTTCGCCGACGACACGGCCATCTATTACACCGGTAGGAGTATTGACTGCATTCCCGATACCTCCAGACCTCGGCCAATGCCTTAGACGCCTGGTTCAGGAAATGGAACATCAAGGTCAATCCAGATAAGAGCGCCGCCCCCGTTCTCTTTTCGAAAACGGGCGCCTGCGAATTTCTTCCCCAGCTTCGACCTATTACAATATTAGGCAAACCAATCCCTTGGGAACTGCAAACGCAATACCGGGGTGTGATTCTAGATCACAAATTGTCCTTCCGTCCGCACAATAAGACGGTACGCAACCGCGCGGCCTTCGCTATCGATCGTCTATTGCCCATGACAAATGCGCGCAATAAATTGTCACTTAACCTTAAGATTAAGCTCTACACTAGGTGCATTAGACCCATTATTACGTTTGCTAGCGTCGTGTTCGTACACGTTAAGTATTACAAAATCCATAGGATGCAAACCCTGCAAAATCGATTCCTTCGTAAAGCGACAGGCGCCCCATGGTTCAAACATTCAACTCCACCTCGACCTCAGAGTGCCCACCGTTAGGCAATTCATGAAAAGGGCATCGAAGAGATTCTTCGAATCTGCCCCTAATCATCCGAATCCCTTAGTTTTCTGTTCCACTGATTACAGGCCGCCGTCCCAGATAATTAATAAAATCCGCCGACCACGTCACGCTCTCCTTAGACCCGATGATAGGATCACTGTAGCTCAAGATTCGAACAAATTCACAAGAACACTCCGACGCGCTCAACTGCCTCGTTATAGACCTCACCGGCGAGGTCCGCGTAAGTCGCGAAATGTCTCATCAAGTCCGCCCCGACCCTTGCTCGTGCCGGCCCGCGCCGAGCCAGTAGCTTTAAATTCGTCCCGTAATAATAAGGAAACTGATATGATCCAGCTCGTCCCTAGTTGTCCCCCTAGCAACGCGCTAAGCTGAGGCTCGTGTCCCGCAGGGGACGCCCTTAGGGCTGTTGTTTTGTTTGTAGTATTTTAAAATATGCTCTGGCTGGAGGCATCAAACTGCCTCGCCTTAGATATTGTCCGGTTACGCAGACAAAACCCGTAAGATTTTCTTAAAGAGCCCATATAAAAAAAACGACTTGCACTCAGGCATGTCCGAACCAGTGTCGCGGTTACTCGTCATATCTCCCACAATTCTCAATGATATACGAGGTAAAAACGCATTTCTGTGTTAATAGAGAGTGTATAATTATAATAAAACTAGATGACCCGGTGTACTTCGTATCACCTCGAACGTCAAATGTGTGACAGGAAAGTAGGTAGAACAGTTTATATGGGCAAATGAAATTGTTGTTTTTACTAAGTTCCTCGCAATTTTTACTACGACAAACATTTCAAAACCAAAATCAGCTGAATTGGCCCATTACTAATTACAGAAATGATATCAAGTCTCCATCTTAGTACAATTAATGGCGGATGCGGAAATATATGCCGCTGTCTGTACACACTGTCAGAATAAATACGTAGACAAATCAATTTGTTCGATGTTGCCATATTCACTTTTAAAAACAAAAAAATTACTTATAAAAAAAAAAATCTTTTTTTTGCCGTTTACTATTAATAGTAAATTTTTACAATAACAATATTATCAAACAAAGTATTCGTTATTACTATTTCACAATCCATTTTTTTTTGCCGCTGATTTTAAATGTTCGAGTATGATGCCTCTATATATAAAATCTCATTGATTGTCCCGGGTATAGCATGTGTAATAAAAATGTAAATTCATTTTGGAAAACTAAGTGAAACTATGAAACTAATTATTGTAAGCGAGGCATTTTCAGTCTTCTGACTATAATCAGATGTGTTGGGAGAAATATGTTATCTAGGCCACTTGGCTCTTTTTAGTCTTTTAATAGGTTTGTTTATGAAGTTCATTTGAGTTAATGGGTTTGGACCTTTTTTCAGGCGATTCTTATATTATTCTAAGCAGAACTTAGCTTCATACAATATAGTTGGTATTTCCAAGTAACTGTTTATCTTAGAGTTACGCGCATAGGCGGGTCATTAGTCGTTTCGGACCGCGGTGCGAATCGCCCAAGTACGATTTGTGAATGGGACCATTCGCACCGCAGTGGTTGGTGCGCACGGTGGTTCAGCGCCCAAAGAGCGGTCAAAAACAGATTTTCGTGATTCTTTATTGTTGTTAACGATGTAAAATATCAATAAAAGACGTATTTGATTAAATGAAAACAAATTTATTTAAATACAAAGTATTTTTAATGGTGTACAAGCATTAAAAAACTCGAAAAAAAATTATTTAAGTCGTATGCAGTTTTGTTATAACAATTTGGTACCGAAATGTAATTAATTGTTGTTAAACCAATAAATTCTTGTACTAAAGCTAAGTATTATAATCCTCATAAATAAAAACACTACTATAACTTATAATTAAATATGATTAAAAATTAGGATTGAAATTATATTTACAGCTTACATAATAAAATGTCTAAAATAAAAATGCAACTTAAAACTTTAATTATTCTATAACTTCCTCAGGTATAAGGCTCTTTTTCTTTCAAGGAAGTTTCCGAAGACCAGATATACAGGGGTCTGAACTCGGTAAAAGTCGGTTAATTTGTAACTTCGCAAGACATTTTTCGGGTAAAATATCGTCTGTACAGTTTTAAATGTTTGTTATTAGATTCGGCTGCTTCCTCGGAAAGTACCTCAATAGATAAAAGAGCATATTTTGATACATCAGCACCATGAATGAGAACTTTGTGGACGGAAGCAGGCAGATTGTATCACGGATATTCTGCAACTAATTGACGCGCGGATTCCAAAGAACATTCTTTATTAAACTTATTACAATCAATATTAAATCCTGATGACAAAGCCTGTAAAATTATACTACAATGAACAAGTAATTTCAGCAGAGGCCCATTTTTCAATTTATCCGGTTGCTCCTGCTGTATATGGCACTGTTCAATACTTCTTGTCAGTTCTACACATTCATTTACATCTAACCAATTAGAATAATTATTTAAATCTGTTGTTTTCGTACGTGCTGACTTAACCCAGAATTTTTGAAGACTACACGTATATTAACAATTCGATGTGATAAAGATGCTGTATAGTATCTACATTTTCAGCATCCATATGAGACGCTAAAAAAACTTCTAAAATATATTCTTTACGATCTGAAGGTTTTTGCGAACACAAAGGCTCAAATAAATGCCTCCTAGAAAAGGAACATTTGATTTTAGTACTGACATTAATTTAAAATTAATACCAAGTTTCGTAGCAAGTGCTACGCCGCGTCTACAGCGTACCAGGCATATTGCAGCCGCGCGGGAAAATTGGGGATAATGGAATGATGTTCCTCATAAAATAGATAGATGTACCACCATTTTAAACTAAATCAGGAGCGGGCGGGCCTGTAGCGGCCACAATTTTGTAGCTTTTGATAAAATTCAGTTTTATTTTGTGACTGTGTGACATAAAACGAAAAGTACACATAAATAAATGTATAAAACATAATATTTACACAACACTTACCCTGTTCTTCGAATTCCATCACAGACAAATAACAAAATAATTAGCAATTCTTAAAAATCACTGAACAAGAATACCGCACGAATGAGTCATCGTTAAGTAGCAAACAACAACAATTTGATGCGTTCAGTTTCAAGGTCGATAAATAAGTGATAATTGAAGTAATTTTTTTGTGTATGGAATCTCACGGTTGTCGACTGCTTAACCGGGCTTTCCTGTGGTTGCCTTAATAATTTTATGACCCCAGCCTGGGCATTCAACCTATGAACTAAGCGACAACACGCAAAGGGCACCCCCTGCGGGGTACGAACCTCGGCTTAGGGCGTCGCTGGTGGGAGGACAGCAAGGGCCTGGCTGGTTTGGATTCAAATCATTATTATTTAGGGGTGAATTTAAAGCTACAGGCTCACCGGCGCGGGCTGGCACGAGCAAGGATCGGGGTGGACAATTACGGAGACGACGCGATGGGCCTCGACGGCGAGGCCGAAATGACGGCGGTTTGTTTTTGTATACTGTGCTGGTGGTCTGATAATTGAAGTAAATAGCACTGATATTTATACCCCTAGGTAGGTATGGTCATGGTCGTAGTGATAACAGCATGCTATATTAACTGTCAATATTCACCAATGACTTTTAGGGGGTTTTGACTTACGGGCGGCCCGCCGTGGAGCGGTGCAAATTTCCCAAGATGTCTTTGGTATGGGTCGATTCGGACCACTGAGCGAAACTAGCCAATACTCATAATCGTACATCCGATTTGAACTCATATCAAACATTTTAGGATTCCCATTATTTATTCATACAGACGATAAGCAAAGTATGTGGTTTGTGAAAAAAGAAACAAAAAATGCAATGTTACAATCATGTTTAAAAACATATACAATGTACTTGTATAAATTTAAAATCATATTGAAAAATAAACGTGGTTTAATTACAGATTGAGTAACTACTAACCATCTTACTTCTAAAAGGTAGGGTTAAGTATTTGAAAGAATCTACAGCGTATCGACGGCACATTCAATTTTTTTCTGAAGTGATCCATTCATGCAGATATCGGCAGCAATCAAGAATATGTCAATGCGACAAAACACGGGCTACTTATGAGATTATATTTCAAATGTTAAAAAGCCAAGTCAAAGAATGGGAGTCTACACAAAGGAGATGTTTAATTTTTTTATGGGACTCCGGTCATAACATGTACCTTTTAGCGAAGCTGGGAAATTAACCCCTGAATAGAATAAAGTTTTTTCATATTGTCATATGATTTTTAAGTACTGTTGAGGGTGGACTAGTAAAAGACAGATATGTGCGAAAATAGGTAAGCAGGTGAAAGCAGCGACCGACGTGCGTCCTTGCGATAAGTTAAAAGTTGACTGCTTTAGTGCGCGCGGGCGCGGGACCGCGTCGCGTGGCCCGGTGGCGCTAGCGGCGCCTCGCCCATTACCCCCCGCGCCCCTTTGTACCCGCCATCCGCGGAATACCAAATTCAAATTGCGTGCGGGCTACTTTTCCCGCTTCCGCTTTTTATTTAATAATAAAACAGCATTTTTGCGAACAAACGAAACGAACATTATAAAAATAAACAATAATTTACGCGTCGCCTAGACGTACTAAAATTTAAAAATGTTTGACATTTGTCGTGATAGATAAGACAACCATGACAGATTATACAGATGACGTTTACATAACCTAGAAGTTGATATTTGATCATTATTGTGAGATCAGAACTATGATTTTTCTAATAATAAAATATTAGACAAGGCAAGATCTAATCTTTGAATCATTTCTTTATCTATATATATCTGTTTCAGCTCATCTCGATTAACATGGTAAATGGAGACGATCGAGACTGACAGTGTTTATGTCACAACAAACTGTCAATTTCAATTTTCATTTCGAATTCTTTCGATCAGAAGTACATTCTATGAAAATTTCTTACTGTAAATAAAATCAGAATTTAAATTTCTTGCTTTCCTACCTAAAAACGTATTTTTCTGGTTTCAATTGATTCCCTTTAATCTAAATACATAACTTTTAATCTTTCAGAACCTTGGTGTTGGTACACTAATCTAAGTCCTGATAATTATTAATCTCTATTGTTTATTCTTTTTTTTTTATTACTAAACACTAATTGCATAACTTTTAGCGTGAACCGTACCTTGGCTATCCCACTGGTCAAATTTTGTTAATGTTTATAACGTGTTTTATCCAACCTTGACATTGGCAGAATCATCGTTAACCCGATGGTGCCATAATTAACCAAAATTGGAATTGGATGAAATCGTCACACTTGCTTATCGTCGAAAAGATGTATAAAAGACCAATAATAATTTATTGTTAATAGTACAAGAACACATACCTTTTATATTTATCGTCTATGTGATATTGTTTTGATGAGACATCGAATGCAATATGCAAACTATGAGACGCCATGTTTAATAGAATATGGCAACAATTGAAAAACTTACTTTTTGTACACAACAAATCAGGCTTAAATTCACGAAAGAATATTTTTCCCCAATCCGTGGTATTTTTCCCACTTTTTCGGTAAACGTACGCCTGCTGGCCGAAAATGAAACGCGATTTTTGCAATAAAAGGTTTATTTCAGAAGTAAAAATAGTCGGGTGTTATTTTCACTATAGCCGCAGTTTGTGGCGTAAAGTTAAACAATTGGGAGTAGTTAAATCAAAACTGGATGTATTCCATGTAAAATTATGCACACAATTGGCACATTTACCACCAAACTTTTTGGATGAAGGGTGGCTATACGTGATGGGAGAAAGTCCAAACAATACAGAAGTTCTATGATTATTTTGTTAAATCATTGTTTGAACATGATATACTCTCAAAGACATGGAATACATTCAATCAAAGTAACAGAACCAATATTAAGGTGGAGTCATGGAATGCAAAAATAAAGAAAATCATTCCAGAAAAACCCAATATTGCACAATTTCTTGTGGGAATACAAAAATAAGCCAACTTTTACTCTGTTAAATTGACATACATATTTCAAAAAGAAAATCAGGTACCATAGAAATGAACCGAAGAATTCATATCATCATACAAGAGTTATTATCTGGTAATATAACTGTCAGCCATCGCTTGGAAAAATTAAGATAAAAAACTTGTAAACAAGTTTTTTTATCTTTGTTTATTTTTCAAGATATACCTGTAGTTTTCAATGTTTAACTACCTATATATAAATTAGTTTTAAATTAAATGTATAATGTTGATCAAATTGTGATTTTAAACCATTACCGTCTAACTAAAAAAAGGTAAGCATCTGTCGAGCAAAAGTTTAACCAGACAAGTGTGTATTATAATTTGTTACAATTTTGATCGACAGACTACTTGTTTGTAGTAAGATGGTTAGTACTCAGTCTGTGATTATGCCACGTTTATTTTTTAAATTGGATTTTAAATTTGTACAAGTACATTGTATATATTTTTAATCATCGCATTTTTGTTTCTTTTTTCACTAACTACTTTCCTTATCGTCTATTGTATAGTATATTTATTACTCTATACGAATAAACAATGGGAATCCTAAAATGTTTTGATATGAGTACAAATAAGATGTACGATATGAGTATTGGGTAGTTTCGCTCCGTGGTCCGAATCGATATCCATACCAAAAGATAGAAAATCGTACATCTTATACTCATATCAAACAGAAATACTACTTACTTGGGCGATTCGCACCACGGTTCGAATACCTCGTGGTCCGAAATGACTAAAGACCCGCATAGGCGTAGCAACGATTTTTTCTTAGGAGGGTTAAATTTAAAATTCTTTTTATCGTTACCAGCTGCTACGTATACATAGTTTAAGGGATAGCTTTTCGATAAGTGAAAGGTTTCATAAAATGTTGAGTTATAATCGTCGTAATATAACTATGACTGCCTTGTTGGTCTAGCGATCGCAAGCGCGGCTTCTGAGCGTGAGGTCCTGGGTTTGATTCCCAGGTCGAGCAAACTGTTATTAAGTTCTTCTGTTAGGAAATTCTTAGCAGCAGCCCGGCGTCAGGAAGTTGGTGGTGTGACACCCCCGTGCTTCGTAGAGCATGTAAAGCCGTCGGTCCTGCGCCTGATCTCTCTCCGGTCGTGTCGGATTGCCGTCCCATCGGAATATGAGAGTGAAAGAAGAGGGAGTGCACCTGTGTTTGCGCAAACACTTGTGCACAATAATATCTGGTGCGTACTTGGCTAATGTCCGTGGAGATAGGCCGCCGTGACCGAAATACGGTCGGGAGGAGTATTAATATAACTGTGGATGTCTGATGTTAGTCATTCCTAACAATTGCTTATGCGCCATGCAGATTTTATCATACAATTGAGTACCGCGCAGCGTACTTGCGTATTACTTCATTACAAATTCTCGCAAATCAAGCAATGGCAAACATGTTCATAATACTATTTTAATCTGTTAAAAGCAAAATAGCTCAGCGTAATAACTTCTTGCTTGCTAGTAGTAGTAGGTTTATTGATAGGAGCCAAGACTAAACAACCTTAGATCTTCTTCTGTGAGCCTTGATATATCGTTTTTTTCTGGAAGGTCAGCGGAGGCGGGTCGGAATATAGTTCTTCGTAACGGTAATGTAATTGTAACGGCAAACACGATCGGCTAACCTGTTGGGCATTTTCTCCTTCCTCTGGTGATTTCTAATGCGATGTCTGTGCATGGACGTTGTCTTCGATCAAAATATGATATGCTTTATGTAAAGCCGCAGCGACTTTATAATAGTCGAACATGTTGTTTAAGGCGCAGTTGACATGAAAATTTCTCAAAAGCCGAAAATCTTGTTTAAACCAACCAAGGATCACTTTGACCACCCATTGGAAAATAGACACAAGGCGAGATTTGTTTGCATGTTCAGTCGTTAATTGGGTTTCCCTAGGGTGCTTTATTTCGCGTAGTAGTATTCCGATCACAGTTGGTTGTCACAGAAGTGTGGATAACTACTAACTCATCGAGGCTGCCAATAATTGTTCTGAGGACTTAATTTTTTATACTGGCCGGCAATTTCGGTTTTGGGCCCAATATGAATGGTCTCCTTTGATGTAAAAATATTTCTTTTACGACAGCATATTTCTTAACTAAATGTATGGTAAAAATACAGTCACCATTATTATTATTTATATATATTATACACACAAATCATTATTTGACATGGATAAAAAGTCTACTTCCTATTTGTTTTTAATTTTTACTTTTGTTTTATATTTATGTATGACATGCATTTTAACTTTTTACAAAGTAGTCCGATTTTGATGATTATTTTTATTGGATATGCTTCCAAGTTACTCCCATATAAATTTCACCCCTAAAGACCACCCCTAAGGGTGGATAATAGGAAAAATAGGGAATTATTGAGTATTCACATGTGAACCGATTCTATTGAAACTGCGTACATTATGTTTTTTAACCGACTTCCAAAAAGGAGGAGGTTATCAATTCGGTCGTATTTTTTTAAAAATCTTTGTTACCTCAGAACCTCGTCATTTACGAACCGATTTGATTTTTTATTTTTTATTTGAAAGGATATACTTTCAGATTTTGTCCCATTGAAATTTTATGAAAATTGGTTTGCTATTTCGGTATTTAAATCAAAATAACTGAAAAATATAACGTCGTGGAAGTAAACAAAATGGTGTATTTTGCTTTCTTGTGACTTTCCAGTAGTGGTTACGGACTCTAGAATAGTTCTAATGAACTGCCTATTTTCCAGCTTCATCATCAGATGATGATGATGAAACCGGAAGATAAGCACCGGAAGTCAGTCATTTTTTTTTGGTATTTAATACTTTTTAGTGTAAGCCCGTATTCTCAAACGTCTCTTTTTACACGACTGCCCAAAAAAGGAGTGTATCTAAGTATGTATGTATGTAAGTATGTTTGTGAGTTTCTTTACCTATTCCACCATAACTACTAAATGCCTGAACTGATTTCGATGTATGGGGTATCGTTAGAATCCTTACATTGTCCCGTGAGTAACATAGGCTAGTCAAATTTGAATTTAATTTTTTAATTAATTTCATCTTGTTTTACGCAGTTTACTACTCTCTTTTGAAATAGCCTAAGATCTAGATTTCCTTTTCATGGACAGCGCGTTTTTTTTTTTTTTTTTTTTTGGTAGTGGCATCTCGCAGGTCAACCTAGGAGGTTGTCGGCTGCTTAACCGGACTTTCCTGTGGATGCCCTAATAATAAATTATTATTAAGGCCTCCAGCCAGGGGCATACGAACTAAATTAAATCTAAAGCGACCACGCTAAGGGCACCCCCTGCGGGGTACGAGCCTCGGCTTAGGGCGTCGCTTGAGGGAGGACAGCAAGGGACTGGCTGGATCGAACAAGAATTATTATTAGAATGGGAATTTAAAGCTACAGGCTCAGCGGCTACGCGGGCTGGCACGAGCAAGGGTCGGGGAGGACAGCGCGTTGAGTAGGTCTACCTATATTCACTTTCGATGAATCAGCTATGTAACGCAAGATTCACTAAAAAGTAGTAAATAAAATAATTTTTAACAAAAAAAAGAAAGTCTGTATAAAATCAATTTATTAGGACAATAATATACAATTATTATTATTTTTGGAGTCTATTATTTTAAGAAATATATTTAGATAGCAACATTTGAAATGTCTCGGAATCTATTAAGCGTCGTCCAAACATATTAGGGGTCCTTTTTATTTCATTTTAGCTCCTCTATCCAGTCCTGCCGGATATATGTCGAGTTTTTACAAGAAGAATTTACTACACAATTGGGTTACTGGTAGTAACCCAATTGTGTAGTAAATTCTGAATGCTTCATTGCTTAGTTTCATATTTTTCTAAAAATATGTTATCATTTTTCATTTTCTTCTTTGAATAGGATATACTTGCAATTTATACCCCAATTATTATTATTTGCAATATGTTTAAACTTTCTTGAATAAAATTTACCAATTATAGGGACATGCCTTTATATTGGTGTACTCTGTGAGCAGCCGACAATCTTTAGAAGAACTGAAGCCAATATGGCAAACAATAAAGGAAATAAAAGGCACGGAACTACCTAGTATTCCAGTAATGCTTGCCGGTAACAAATGTGATGAAAGTCCAGAGATACGAGAAGTGTCTGCATCAGAAGGACAAGCCCAAGCTCAATCTTGGGGCATCTCATTCATGGAGACTTCAGCTAAAACAAACCATAATGTTACTCAACTTTTCCAGGTATGTATTTTTATTACTTATTGTCTAATACCTTACATAAGCAGCTCATATTATGATGACGCCTCTGCCTCCATGGGCAAAAGGCGCGAGTAAGTATGTATGTTATCTGTCTGTCAGTCCGAACGCTTATTACTTGACCCTTTCACTGCGCGACCGTCTGGCGTTTTACGCACCGCCACGGCGCAGTACAAACAAAACACGGCCTCGACCCATGATGCATACGCTGCATCATTGCGCCGTTGAGGTTTTTTGTGTTCTTATCGCTTCTGACGGCACAGTGTAGATGGTTTTATGCAACGTTTTTTGTAACCAAGCATTTAATATATAATATAGTTAATACTTTATTTGTATTAGAAATAGTTCAGGTCACAAAGTAACTTAAGAACTTATTGAAAATATCTGTACTGCAATGAAACTGTAGACCTACTATTCCTATAGGTACATTGCATCTTTGCCAAAATTTTAATTGTGGTCTAAGTACTTTATAGCCAATACAGACGCAGAAACCACAATTTTGGAAACAGCAAGCTTAGAATTTAAGTACTTTGATGGGGTTTTCACTGTAGCGTAGTTTAGTGGTTCAGAAAACAGATTATACATATTTCATCACGCCATCACTTCTAGGCGCTGAGCAGAGCACCGTATATTTGTGGAATTCATACCGACTCATCACTGTTCCAATTCGTCATAAAAAAACATATCCCAATTCGTCACTGTTTTAAATATTTTTTCAACACTCTTGCTCCCGAAGTGGCTCTTATAATATAGTAGGCACCGAATATAAGTAATTATATTTCTGTATCTTCTTAGAGAAATAGACCATAATTTCATTCCAATTTTTTTTTATTCACTTGTCAATGTAAGTATACAATTTCTTGTATCAATTCTCATATCTGGATCGATCACGTCATCCATTTTTTTTTTGTATAGTTCAGCATCTTGATCCTGTCTTCCTGTTCTATCTTGCCACATGCTTTTTGCAATAATGTTTTTTTTGTTTTTTTTTTGTGTCTATTTGTTATGTCGTGCAGCATAACCTGTTAAAAACTGCATCCCTTTTCGATTCAGGTTTGGCGTAGGTACTCATGTAGTTTCCAAACATTTGCACGATTTAAGAACTATTCAAAAGACGATTAGACATTTTGATAAAAAAAATATAGTCAATAGTAATTTATTGGTAATTTTACTTACAAAAAATTAACTTATTTATTTATAAAAAAGCGGGAACATTCCATCACTTGTTAGCATCAAACAAATGGTGATCATATTCAAATTAAAATGAATCATAATAATATAATGTACCTCTGTGTTACTTGTAATATAAACTATAAAAAGTTTTTAATATAATATGTTATATTTATATTTTAAACGATTTTAACGATTTTAGTGGTCACATCACTTTATTTAATAAAGGATTGACGGAGAACGTAAAATTATTTATGATATTTTGACAATACATAAATACGTATTCAAAATATTTAAATGCTAAAACATAGGCTGGAAATTACATACCATCCTAATTATACGTGTCTCGAAGTTTTATGATAATTTCATAATTATTATCAAGTGTATATTTAAAATAATTTTTATTCACGACCAATATTAATATTGTCAAGTTACATTCTATCCTTTTTTATATTCTTCAAATGCGGCTTCTTAGATCTCGTCAATAATAGTTTAAATATGACAAATAAAAAATTTGATTCTTAAAATTATTTCTTTTTATCAACAAATTAGCATTCATTTGTGTTATAAATGGAAGAATAGTCACTTTATTTAATTTTTTATAATATATATTTAGCCCTCAAATCATAGATTGTCAAACGAAAGTTCAAGCAACTTCGTCAAGTCAAGACTCTGCTTCTGCTTGCGTGTGCATAAACCCGGCGCAATAGACCCGGCGCACAAAAAAGAAATCCGCCATTCGTCATTTTAACAAAATAAGTTTAATCGATTTTATTATCATGTTTTCTCACAAGTGTGTTGAAAAACGTCGTATAAAACTCGTGAATAAAGACATCAAAACTATTTGTTAAAAAAAAAAAAATATTAAAAGGAAAGAAAGGACAATGATCATGGATGTATGGAACCCCGTACCGAGCTGCATCATTATGAAACTTTGTTTTTATAGTCTACATTTATCATATTAACTCTTACAAAAGTTCTTTTTTTGAACAAAACCCGGGTTTCGGAGATATTTAACAAAATCTAAAATAACCTCAAAACCAGGTAAGTAGGTGTATTTTATTGACACCTCATACACGAACGAAAATGATTGCTCTAAAAACGAGAGTCATCCGCGTATATTAGTAGTTATTGCGTTGTTCGTGACTGAAACTCGGGGAGTAACCCTATATTGCTAATACTGTGAGCGGGGTAGCGTATCTAAGAGTAATAAGGGTATTCAATATATTGGATGCTACCGTAATCACACTACCACATTATCATAAGTTTGACCAGTCAGACTGAATAGTGCTCTTTGAGTCTAGAGAGCATCTTCAACAATTATAAGCCTTTAGTAATCTTATAATACTATTACTGACAGGCACTATTTATTGCTCATGCTCATGTTCATGTTGTCGTCGTGAATCAACTAGGTAGGTAAGGGATAGAAATAAAACAAACAGGTCTATTTGGGTTTTAATAGCGAAGTCAAAATATTTATACAAAATACTTGTACTTAAATCGTTCATTATATTCCTGAAAAAAAAAAACATCTATATCATGGGTTTTGTTGAGGAGGAGGGGGTGGCTCAGGAATATTGAGATCCCCACTTGATCCAACATCTGGCAAAATAGCTTCTGACAGACCAGGGCGGCTGGAGTCAGGCTGATCATAATGTTGCACTTCTCTTGTGGCCGAGCTTCAACAAGCAGCACATACTCTTTCCAATCTTGAGATCTAAAAAGTGACATGTAATGTATATACCTATATTTAACATGTAATTCAAAACATTCTGCAATGAGTTGTAGGTTTGATAAAAGTATGTAATGTGATTGTATGCAATACATGATAATGATCAGGCAGCAATTGTGTCAAAATAGAAAATAATATCTATTGGCATTATTTGTGAAACCTCACTTATCAGGACATAATATTGTAAACAAATCTAATAATAGTATTATCACTATCAACAATAGAAGACTGAAAAAAAGAAGAACATTTATAACATAATGAAGGATATATTTGTTATAATGCAACATAAACAAAAATAATTACCAGGTGCAGTGGGACATGCCTAACTAAAATGCTTCTCTCTTGTCAATCTTGTCTTACAGGATATGTTCTAGTTGCCCCAAGGTAAACATAGTCTTCCATGATCAAAAGCAGGCAACAATTAACTTCCTTCATTGATTGTGTTTACTCCATCTTGAAGCAGTGTTAAACACTGTACAAAGCCCACATTCTGAAGTCAGCTGCAATAAAAACCATGAATGAAAAAGTGTGTTTTACCTTTTATGTACTCGTAGTTAACTGTCTTCCATAACATATTAACAGAAATTACACCTATAATCAAGAGTAGAGCCTGTTTTGCACTCGATTGTTTTGATCTGTTGATATTTATTTGTTATTTTATGTGCGAGTATAAAATAAATACGTTTTCTTTCTTTCTATATAAATGTTTTGTACGATTATAGATGGTACCATCAGTAAAAGATTTGTCAGCAAATAGAAGGTGCCTGACATGCTTATATAATCAAAAAGTAAAATATGATCTGCTTACCTGAGTAGGGAGTTATCCACGAATGTAACAAGTTAATCATTAGAGGTTAGATAGGCTTCTGGGTATCCAAAATGTACAATTGATACATCGGTATTGCCGGGTCACTGACGGCGTCAGTCGGTCGACCCCACGACTCGACATATTTGCGCAATGAAATACACAGTATTAAGTTCATAAAATACAAACAAATTCTATTTCTCAAAACATAACTAAATACGTCAAATCAAATGTCAAAAATGTGCCGGGATTTAGGGATGTTATCGATAAATCAAAATCTTTAGTAATAAAATCGATTTTGTGTCAATTAGCAAAACTAAATCGATTTGGTGTACTGGTTTTAATTAATTGTTTAGGGTTTAGGTTTAAATACTCTATTTTCAAAAAGAAAAGAATCACTTGCATGATAAGAAAGGAAAGCTAATACACATCTTTCGTGAAATGTTTTTGAAGCAAACGTTTAAAATATATAATAAACAAAATAAACGATTGGAATGACTGGTTAATCGATTCATCATAAATAGTTTCTATTGCATTCCACATCCCTATGACCGGCTGTGGTGAACGTCATGTAAAAGGATTAAACAATAATCATACTTTTATACTTTAAAATAAATTCCCTGTTCAAAACTCAAATCCATGACGCGTAATGTCGTAAAAAATTATGAAAATAATTACTATAGAATTTTGATCTTGATGCGTGAGACTTCTTGGTACCACTTTTGGTCATTGTCCTTTGCTTTGCTGAAATTTACAATTTTTACATGTATACAATGTTAGATAACATATGACGTTCCAGTTAATAAAACAAATGTTTCTGTAGCCGAATTAGCATTTTAATCCATTTAATATAGCTTGGTTAGAATGACAGCTGCCAAACCAATGTGACTAGTGCTGAGAAAGTACTGAATAAATCGATATAATTAAAGAAAGTATTGATCAAATCGATATAAATAAGAAAGTACTGATCAAATAGTTTTAAATAAATTAAAAATATACATATTAAGTCAATATTTTACAGTATGTATCAAAACCAATAGTTACCTATTCGTTTTAATTCGGGCAAATAAAATTAAACAACAAAAACCGTGTCCACGGCGCGGTCGTGCAGTGGTCGAGAGATGGCTGCTGCCCAGCGTGTCACGGGTTCGATTCCCACACAACGCAAATATTTGTATGATTTAGAGTTTTTTTTTCAGGGCAAAGTAAAAAAAAGTAGTAGTGAGTAGACTACCTCGTTGCTTCTTCGATTCCCAAGTCAGGCAGTGTTACTGTTTTTTTGTTTGTTAGGAAATTCGCTTCAGATATCGCGTTAAACCGTCGGTCTTGCGCCTGCTGTCTCCGCTCGTGTCGGATTGTCGTCCCATCGGACTATGAGTGAAGGAAGAGGGAGGGCACTTTTGTTTGCGCGTACACTTTTGCACTATAATATCTCCTGCGTACTTGGCTAATGTCCTCGGACATAGGACCGTGACCGAAATACGGTCTGGAGGAGTGTGTATTCATCAACAAAATCATAATCGCTAAAGAAACAAGAAAGATGCCACGTCAATGCGCTCAGTATTATTCTGTATTTTAAGAAGACGTGGTTTTATTCTTGGAAAGGGAATAGGTAGTCTTTTTATGAACCATAACAAAATAAAGATTTTTTTATTCACTCGTAATGTAAATCGAAAGAATAAAAATTTCTGTAATAATTGGTCTTATTTCTAACATTTTTGCAACAAGACGTAACCTTCTAAAGACGTCGTAGATAATTAGGTATATTAAAAAAAAATGAATAAGGATGTTTTTTCTAGTTTTAAAGCTGATTTTATATAATATGCTGATTAAATGTGGTGCACTCTACTTAGAAACATGTTAACATGCTAGTTATGATTAGTTTTTCATGTGATCATTTAAATCACTTGATATGACTTTACTACAAAGTTCAGTCGCATTGGAGTTGTCAGTTTTGTTGACATCTATCATTGTAATCAAGCTATATTTTACGGACTATACGTAATTTTTATTATCAATAAAAAAATATTAATTTTATCTATACTAATATTATAAAGCTGAAGAGTTTGTTTGTTTGTTTGGTTGAACGTGCTAATCTCAGGAGCTACTGGTTATAACTGAAAATTTATTTTTGTGTTGCATAGTCCATTTATCGAGGAAGGCTATAGGCTATATAACATCACGCTACAACCAATAGGAGCGGAGCATCAATGAACTTTCTTGCAAAAACGGGAAAAAATATTCCTTTTAAGAGCTTCCGTTGCGAACGCTGCGTAAATAGTTAAAGTTACGCAAAAATCATGTAAGACAGAATTTTTCCTCTTTATAAGTTCTAAAAAAAGTTCGCGGCTGCATATGTCTATCTTCTAAAATTGACTCACTATAACCTTTTTTATGGTTATCAAATTGGTTCTAAAATAATGCATTATTTGCGAAGGTGTTTGATCCTTATCCAAATAAATACATTATTCATCACAAGTATTTAATTTTGAACAAAATTGCCCTTTACGTCATTTGATTTCAATATATATCTTCGGAGATATCGTAGTTTTAAAATAACTCGGCAACAAAATAATGATCAAGTACCATGCGCGTATTTATAATATAACATTATCACGCTTGTATTCCCCGAAGGGGTGGGTAGGCAGAAGTGTACACAGTCGTAAACCCACATTTCACCAATGCTGCTATTAAGTCCAATATAATAGGTGGTGAGCCTATTGCCATCTACCAGGTACAATTCAAAATCCGGGCTGCTACTGAGAATTTTGTAACAGATAAACTCAATAACACTCCATTTTTAGTCCTCATATCCACCATAAGATGCAGACCCTCCAAAACCATTTCTTGCGAAAGGTCACGGGAGCCCCATTCTATGTTCGCAACGAGAACCTCCAGCTCAACCTCAAAATCCCCACCATCTAACAGTTCATTAAACGCAACCGTTATTTCGACTCTGCTAAAAAGCACCCCAACCCTCTAGTCGTGGCAGCCGCGCGGTATACCCCCTCACAGATCAGTTGAATTCGCCGACCTAGGCATTCACTCTCATATCCTGACGACGCTATAACCCTCCTGCAAGAAAGCAGTAGGGCTACCAGCACAGTACACAAAAACAGACCGCCGTCATTTCGGCCTCGCCGTCGAAGCCCGTCGCGACGTCTCCGTAATTGTCCACCCCGACCCACGCTCGTGCCAGGCCGCGCCGCTGAGCCTGTAGCTTTAAATTCGCCCCTAAATAATAATGATTTGAATCCGATCCAGCCAGTCCCTTGCTGTCCTCCCACTAGCGACGCCCTAACACGAGGCTCGTACCCCGCAGGGGGGCCCTTAGCGTGTTGTCGCTATTTTTATGAAAGGAATGCCCTGGCTGGGGGGCCTTAAAATTATTAAGGCAACCACAGGAAAGCCCGGTTAAGCAGTCGACAACCTCTTAGGTTGACCAGCGAAATAATAATAACAAAAAAAAAACGCTGAAAATCTGTACCGCGCGAGCGCTTGTCATGACCTGTGACAAATTTTTCGACTCGCTCCCGTTGTACCTACGTATTTCACGAAAGTATACTACGATTTATCGACCGACGAATTTAAATCATTGTAAGTACTTTTTTGAAGTTATATGTTTTAGTTTGTCGTATTTGTATTTCACATTTATGTATTATAGTTAATATGGGTCTATATAAATTTTATATTTATTTTTACTGTACTATGTTTGCCATCATTTAATTCATATGTGAATGCACGGATGGCGCAGTGGTTTAAGTGGTCACCTCGCCAACTGCAATCATGCGGCGGTTCGATCCCCGCACGGAATAAAAGTTAATTCATGCGCCCTACAAATAGTACTGAGTCCGGGTGTACTATTTGTACCTGTCCTACTTAGTACTCCCGGATACGCTTGATGTCACACATTCATTTTTACACTTATTGCTTTTAGAAATGGGACGAAAAAGTAATGTGTACCACTACAATAAAAAGAGACGTTATTTTTATTAAATGAAGAAAGGTATTTTAAACTATATTATTACAATTATAACCTGAAACAGATTCATTTTAATCCTTGATGTTTATAAAGAGCAAAAATGACGATTGTTTCTGAAATATTATTGGTTCCGTAAATATTGTTTTAGGAAAAGAACAATACAAGAACATCTAAATAATTCCATAGATGTAGCAAAAACTGAAAATATGGCATTGCATGAAGAAGATAAGGTATCTAAGACGAGAATGGGAATTACTTTATATATTAACTGAAACAAAAAGTAGGAGACAATTATAATATAATAAGTTGACTAATAAAAAGCTTGTAATAGAAGAGAATGAGTTAAAGCTTTGACTCTACTTTTTTGCCAAATGAATATAAATATAGAGAAATGTGGTCTGTTTATAATTACAGATAATTTATTTTTGGGAGCTACACCTGATGGGGTGTTTGAAGACAGTGTTGTTGAGGTTAAGTGCCTCATATGCCTGCTTTTGGGATGGATGATGCTACGGCTATTATTTAAAGAAATTAAAATGGAGAAGCTCGCAAATCCCGGCTAGTCTTGGTTAATCGCTCGTCCCCGCTGGTCCGACACGACAACGCTCGACCTCATAGGGCACAACATACGGCCTCTAAGCTACAAGAGCTAGGGTTGGAAGTTTTGCGTCACCCACCGTACTCACCAGACCTTGCGCCGACAGACTTCTAATCTCCAAAATTTTGACAACTCCCAAGAGGCAGTACAAATGCCTTTGAAGAGTTTGTTGGCTCCCGTACACATGACTTCTTCAAGAAGAGCATTGAAAAATTACTACTGGGCTGGCAGAGATGCATCGATATATACGATGCCTGGGTACATATTTTGATTGATAGAAATAAAATATATTTATAAAAAAATGACTAACTTTCTGTATACTAAACGGCAATTTCATAGGTAAAGACCTAATATATATTGTATGCATTTTATACTATTATCCAAATTGCAATATAACATTATTCAAATTGTAGATATAATATTACATAAAATAATTTATATACTAAATATCTACTAATGAATATATTAAAGTTATAATAAAAAATAATTTTCTAAACAACAGCTTGCACCTATTATAATTATTGGAGTACAATAAAACGAACAACAGTTAAACCGATCCAGGTGATATGAAAACTTTAACGTTAATTGTCGAAAATTATATTTCGTGAACTATAATTTATTTACTTAGAAAGCAAAGCGGCAAAGGCTCAAGATTATTTGTTCCTTGATTTGGTGTGCGTGGCGCACTTGACTTCATGCACACACGCGCACGGATTGTCGCGCGCCGTCTAATAAACCTAAAACTGAGCGCTTCGATTTTTTAATAGCCCTCTTAATTTTACTATTACCTACTTACACTACATTTTAAGTAAATTGTAACTAACACACTAAGGATTTTGTCTGAAAAAAAAAAAATATTATTAATTTATATAATTATTAAAAAGAGACGCCTCACGCTCTTGTTTCTATAAAAAAAAGTTTGTAATTTTCCGCGATTGGTGAGGTAGCTCACACTAATCAAATGCTAATTACTAATGCATTTTCGATTACGTTGCTATGCACGCACACGACAAAATAATCAAACACTAGCATAAAATTCACTCACACAAAAACATTCAGACACAGTGACATGTATTAGTACATGCTTGTGCACAGTCGATATTTGACTATCGATGTTACTACTGAGTACCTACGCACGGCCTTTTCCCGCGCTAACAGCCAACGCACCGGGCAGCCGGGGCACACGAGCGTAGGTACACGATAATTACTGGATAAAAGAAAGCCACGACAAAATTCAGAAAACTTACAGACATGACGATGCCGACTATTCGTTGGGACAGCTTCACGAATAAAAAAATTGCAATATCATTAAGTTAAAATTTTACACGAAAACACTTGTAGGTCAAAAAGTCCCGGCTGCTCGCTCGTTGTAAAAATTTGAATAATGGCTTAAATGAATCCTTATCACTTACACATTGATCCCTTAAAAGGAAATTACCTAATAAATTAGGACCTTATATAAAAAGTATAATATAAGTAAAATATTAAGTCATATATAACTTCAAAAATTGTCAAAATTAGTCTTGTACGATTTAGTGGCAACACTGTGTGGGTAATATATTTTATTTGGTTTTGGTTAATTTAATGCATTACTTATTCAATAATATTTGGTCGAGAAAATACTTACAGGTGAAAAGTAACATTTTTCTTTGGTAAATTATATAGGTGTTTGTGATCTCGTTTTACAGCAAAACACACTGCATATCGGGATTTTTATGTGAGATAGTGCAGAGCGCTGCACGCACTGTAATCTAACGAATGACGCGAAACGCGCAGCAACTGGCTTTATATAAAGGGTATGACCGCTGGTCTTGTACCTATGGCAGAGGGCAGCGCCCGTTGGTCGCGTCTCCTTTTGGTTAAATACTCTAAGGTTAGAATACATCAACTTTTCTGAACAACTGTACTTTTATAAAAGTGTTGAATGGGGACATGAATTCCTCCCAAAGGGGATCGTTTGTTAAGTAACATAAATGGGGTTATATGGGTATTCGGTAAAAAACACAGAATGTGTTTCAGGATTTTGAATTAGCATTTGACTAAATGTTGTGTATGTAGGAAATTTATATCAAAGGGATAAAATTTAAATTCTACACTTAATATTATAAAGCTGCAGAGTTTGTTTGTTTGGTTGAACTCTAATCGCAGGAACTAATGATTCGAATTGAAAAAATATTTTTGTGTTGGATAGTCCATTTATTGAGGAAGGCTATATAATATCAACCAATAGGAGCGGAGCATCTATGAAAAATGTTGCAAAAACGGAAAAAAATATTCCTTTTGAGAGCTTCCGTTGCGTGCGCTGGGTAAATGTCGGAATTGTTCCCCTTTAAAAGTTCAAAATAAAAAAAATATCTATCTTTTAAGGCTGACTCACTAAAACCTTTTGTTATGGTAATCAAATTTATTGTAAAGTAAAGCATTATTTGCGAAGGTGTTTTTTGCTCTTATCCGGCTAAATCCTATATGTCATTTAAAGATCAACATAAATCAGGCCCTAGTCTTCTTCTGCCTTGGGGTTGCTACTCAAAGACTATTGTTGCAGTATTTACTTTGCCTTGCTGTAGTGTATGTCCCATCCACATCAAACAACGATATAAATTTTAAAAATGTCCACCGCTGGGTTGGATGGATAATAAGAAAAATAGGGAATTATTGATTGGTCACATGTGAACCGATTGTGTTGAACGTATATTTGTTTAATGACACTTCAAATAAATCGAAACCTGGAGTGAGTCTGATGTTGTGGACGAAATATAATCGAGGGAACTTCACAACGGTTTACAGCACCTACTTTGTGTTTAGGCTTTTTTCATTGATCTTGATGAGAACTTTAGACCTAGCTATGTTGTAGATTATATCCATAATATATTTTATTTTTAACGTAAAAAGAGCCGCCTTCAATGGAATGGTGAAAACAAATCAAAGACAGTATATCCCAGCAATCGCGGGTCATTTGCTTTTAGTTATTGAAGAGTTCCTTTGTCTATCTCTAACTTCATCAGATCCTAATATATTATGTACCTTTCCTGAAAAATATGTATTATATAACGAAACCCCCATCCAAATTGGAACTGTTATTTTGAGAAAATCGCGGATATACAAACATACGGGTCAATTGCAATATTCGATGAATTTTCTTAATTTGATTGTACATTTAACTATTTAGCTGCCTGTATTACCATCCTGTACCTTGCTACATATTTTTGTCTGTAGTTTGTAACAGTATAATTTTGGCTGTTTGTTTTACACACAGGAATCGTTTCACTTTGCTTAAGTCCTTAACTCCTTTGGTACCCAATTCAATTGAGAGCTACCCGTTACGTGTCCTTTTCTTTATTTAAACAATGCAATGGTAAATATTTCTTCTAACTGATTTATGAATGAGTTTATTGCAATACCATTCCAGTTTTTACTCTGGAGTAAGTTTCTAAACTATTTTTAGTTTTAATATTAAAAGTACTTTTTGTAATTTGTCTAGTGAAATGGTTGATATTTTTAGATTTTTTTTTATAGGAAAACAATAATTAACAAATATGTTTTTGCATTCAGATAAGTCTTCAAAATTTTATTTTTGCAAAATATGTTCGCAATTTTTTATCTGTTAATTACAAGAACCAAAACGCGGGCGGCATGATTGAGATCTTGTGACGTCACATTTTACAAACCAAAATATCTTTGTTCTTTAGATTGGTATGAAATTAAATTTACTGAGCGATCTAGCGACTAATATCTATATTCTTAAATCTATTTTTTAATAATTTTCCATATCATTAGGCAGCTGTAATTTATTTATTAGATATTTTAATTATTTTTTATTTATTTATAAGTATGTCATTGATTATTTTTACATGATATGTAAAAATGATTGTTTAGGTTTAATTAATTTCAAGGAGATCAGAGGATAAGTTGATTTATAGATTTCCAAAGTTGTCTTCACAAAAGAAAATCTCAGATTTGAACTAGGGGTAAGCTAAGATGTAAACTACGGGTCTCGGCGTGCTAACTATGACCACTGCTTTCAACTTAGACTTTTGTATATACAATTTATCAGGATATTCACTGGTTATAACTTTTATACATTGGCACAGAACACGTCTTATAAGTTGTAATTTTCACAATTCTATTAAAAAGCTTTTTCAGTATTGTATGTAATACATATAATAAAAAATATTTTTCTCATAAAAACAGTTAAAGTTAGAGCCCCTTAGTTAGTTCTATTAAAATATGACGTCACAGTTCAAAAGTCACGTGACCATGTGTTTTCGCGGGGCATTTCAAATTAATGAAGAAAAGCTGTGTTTTTCCAAGAAATAACGTTTTTCGAGAAAAATATGATATTGTAAGACGTATAAAATAAACATTGGGACATTTTAAAATACTTTTTCGAAAGCTGTCAAGTAGCCAATTGTGCCTCCTCATCTTATTTACTCTAGTGTTATATGATGCCAATTTGTAATTAGAAAGACTGAATAAGGAGACTAGTTTCTCATTAAGAAAATGCTCACTAAATATGTAAATATGTCTAGGTATATTTCAAGTGTATCTTTTTTATTATTTACCACACATACTTTGGTGGTAAATGTTGAGGTGATATAACAGTACAGTACCAAGTGAGTTATTTGATTGTGATGTAGTAGTGTTTGTGTAGTATTTTGCCCCATAAAAAGTGACTGCAAGTTATATGAATAATTAAAGTCATGTTAATTATTACCATACATGAACTGTAAACATTAAACAATACAGAAAACAAAATTTACTAAAACTGTTACAATTTAGAGAGACTTATTAATTTATTATTTTACAACAGTAAGCAAATTTTCCGTATCAGATTAGGTCAGTGATTTTAAGTGCTTAGTTAACATTATACTACATTGTTTTTTACTTATGCTATATATATCTAGAATCTTATTTAATTGATTGTACAGAAAAGGTCCTAAGAATAAGAAAAAGAGGTAGCGCCCTCCGTAACTGTGTGCGAAGATAGTTCCCTGTTGATGTTGCCAACAATTGGTTTAACAGCTTTATGGATAGTATTCCTATGACATTATCCTATGGGGAAATAGCACAGATTCACCAACTATATTTACCCTACAAATAAGCTAATCAGATTAATAACCAACATAGAACAAACCGACAGTTGTAAACCATATTTCAAAGAACACAAAATATTAACCCTTACCTGCCTATACATATTCGAAATTTGCAAATTTACCCGTAACTATCCTGAACTAAACTACAATTATAAATATATATGTAAATCAGACAAATTCCAAATAAAAATACTACACAAATAATATTAAGTACCAATAGAATATATTAAATACATATATTAAACACCAATAAAAATAAAGAAAGATACATCCATGTAAAATAATTAAGTTTAATACCTACTTATAAGTAATATATTAAATACAAATATATTTCTTAAACATTATATATTACAGTATATATATTGACTTATTACATAGAAATATGAAAATAAGATTTTAGACTCATGTGAACTAATAGGTATAAAGTTATGACTTCTTAGCCCTCTTCCTCTCTCCTAAGTTTATGCTGTGCCCGACCTTGCTGTGTGCATACACATTGCGGGTCCATTATGATTTTGTATTTTTATATTTTTAAGACCACATAAATATATACATTATGGAACGCAATAAATGAAATGATATATTATGATATGATCTGTTGGGCTTTGAAGTTGGATGTAGCTGCGTTCAACAGATGGCGTCTGCAAAATAGGACGTTGCATATTTACAAAATCGAGTTTACTTCTGGTTAGACTTTTAGGTTTTCTTTTTGTTGGTAGGTCTCTTCGTCGTCGTACTTGTACATATATAAGGTCCTAATTTATTAGGTAATTTCCTTTGAAAGGGTTAATATATAAGTCAAATACATTCACTTAAGCTAAGTATTAAATGGAAATAACAAATTATTTGTAATTACCATAGTACTAGCAAGACGAAAACTGCTCCTTGAACGGCGAACATTAAGAAAAAAATAAAATTGTCGTAATAATTTGTATTATGGCTTAAATGAACCCTTACCACTTACACATTGACCCCTTAAAAGGAAATTACCTAATAAATTAGGACGTTATATGTGTCAAAGCAATTTGTCTATTTAGTTGTCTGCGATTTTCAATTTCTCCTCGAGTTGTATTATTTTATTTTTCAATTCATTATTATGGTGATTTGTCCTAAGGTGTAGTTCAGGATAACTTCGGTTTGGGTCATAAAACGGTGTAGAAGTTAGAAAAGTATATTTGTCTTGTTTTTCTGATAATTCAGATAATGTCTCAAATTAATTGTTTGTCGGACTATTTTGCTTACATTTGTTTCGTTGTGTTACATTGCTAGTTACTGAGTTTTCTGCCATCTTGCGGTAGTTTTTGTAACTAGGTGAATAGTCGATACACTTGTTGGTGACTATTGAGCCGAGTTTGCTGATACTCTGCTAGATCGCGCAGTGTTCAGTATGTGAAAACAAAATTTGAAGTTAATTCTTTTTTCTCAACGTATTCTGAAATGTTGAATATGTTTAACAGCATTTTAGCTTACTATTGAATAACTAGATCACTGATTTCAATGTAAATCACAGTTTTAACTATAATTTCTTTAGTTTAGGTCTCAAATATGAGTGTTATAGATGATTTTTTTACCGTCCGCGTCACTTAGCCTGTTATGATAATATTTTATATTATTCGTCACCATGCACTGAGATAACAATGTCACATTGAAATCAAAACTTTATCGATAATTTGCACTGAATTCCACAAAGATCGAGGGATTTTTTGATTTTTAAAAACTAATTTAGTATAGAGCCAATGTTTACGTTGATGACAGCGACACCTAGTCCATTCTTAGTACTAACCAACAAATAGAACACAATTCACAGTTTTTCTCGCAAATGCTCAGTTCTCATCGGGCGGCTAGGATTATGCCGTTATGCATCACATGGCTCGTTCGCGCGAGTGTTGAAATATTTTGGTTTTACTATTATCTCCTAAACATCCAAATAACATGCTATAAAAGGCAAGTTTATCTTCATAAAAAGTCTTGATGATGATGTTGATGTAACCAATTTTATTCTTTCATTAAAAGTTTAAAGTTATACATTTTTGTGAAAAGAAAAATATCTGGGAGGTGTAGGTTTGAATCCTGCTCACGACTATATTTACTTACCACAAAAATGTATAACTTTGCACTTTATATGTCAGCCAAACCTGTGAGTGTACATACTGTATTGATTGCTTAACATGCGTATATGATCTCAACATTTAATATATAGACTGATTTACTGGCGAAATTCAACAGTTTATAGTATTACATTATAACCGTAGTAACTGATCCTTGGGGCAAGGTACCATGACGCTACATGGTAAAAATTAAAAAAAAAGGTCATTTTAAATTCAAAATGTCATTACAGGAACTGCTAAATATGGAAAAGAATAGAAATGTGTCACTTCAAGTGGATGGAAAAGGCAAAAAGAAGAAAGACAAAGCATCAAAAGATGGTGGCGAAGCATCGGCCAGTGGAAGAGAAAAATGTCGGATTATGTAAATATATCAACAATTCCAATAATATGTAATCCCACCGATTGTATTACAATAATTCGTAGTAATTTTGATCCTAGTAATTAAATCCATGTCCCAGCTGAGTTACGCACGGATTTAAGAACGAGTATTACCCGTATCACATTCTAATTAAAGCAAGAAGTAGTATAGTAATCAATGCCTTTTAAAATAATATTAATTCCCATTGTGATTGAGCTTAGAAGTCATTAAAACCCTACATTTTGCTAAAAGTAAGTTACTACTAATTTAATAATGACTGACATGAGAAAGAGATGAAAAATTAAATATTCCATAATATATTGTTAGAGTGAAAATACAACGAAATTGTTAATGAATTATACATCCCCATAAAACTTAATAAAAATTATGAATATGAAACATATTATGCAAATTATGACAGTATGTATTATTTGTGTAATTATTATTTATGTGAAAGTACATTTAAGTGGTATGGTTTTGTAAAATAGTATCAAGACATTATTTATTTATTTTTACATTTATCGGGACCCGATACCGATACGAAGAACCCGTGATGTTAGGATTAGTTTGAATCAGTCTGATTACAGTTATTTGATGTGATGGAACAAACATACAACTATAACATACATTTCATTATTATAATATTAAAATAGATAATGTCATTCCAGATAACAATGTCGTGAAGTTAAACAATGAGTGTATTGAATTCAGGAATTTCATATGGGCAGTATTATCATTTAGCGTAGTACCTACTATAATCACACATTCTGTGAGCGATGATTTGAATAAGACTCTTTATTTCACACATACTTTCAGTGAGAGGAATTGCTGTCGTCGATTAATAAATAAAAACATAGCCCAACAACTAAGTTTTTGTATCGTACTGGAAATCCCGATTGTTAATTATGTGTAGTAAAAAATTATAATAATACTTATCGTGTGGTTGATGAACGACCTAGTGCCAGAGCTTTAACCACCCGTAGGTCTCTGACACGGCTTCACACACCATCGAGAACATCTCTCAGGTGTGTTGGTAGTTAGTTATTTAACAAAACATTAATTAAATCCTTAACTGAAAGATTAATAGTTGAGATCATTTGCCTCACAATAACCAATTAAATAAAACAAATGGTATGGATGTTTATCCATAAAATAATGATCTCGCGATGACATTATCGACTTAAGCTTTATTTATTATTTTTGAGTTAGTTCACTTTATTGTCGTATAATGATAAAGATCACAGTAATATAGTTACCTAGTCCTTATAATAATTTAATGTAGCTATGGCTAGTTCTATAATGCACTTTATTTAATATTACACTACACTTACATATCTAATTATTTTATAATCTAAAGTATCTAGTCATTATCATTACTTGTAAAATAACTTGTAACGCTTCGATCACTACTAATAATTATAGAGATCGAAGTTTTAACGCAATATTAATGGCAGCAGTGATACAGCTATAAGCGAAGCATGCCTATGGTGGCTATTTCTCATTAGGCTATGGCCTATAATGCAGTTGGGAGACCATGTTAATTGGGTAGTTCCAAAACAAGCTGTCTGCGTTTTGGCTTCTACCGTAACAATTTCATATTTTTTTATTGTAGCACATTATGCTTATTTTCATCTGTTATTGTTTTTTTTAAGTAATCTTTATAAAAAAAAATGTCAGGGAAATTTGTTAACATTAAGTTAATATTAGAATTTTCTTTATACTTTATTGATTCGTAAATGTATGTCCAATGACCGTTTTATAAAAAAGACGTGTCATAAACGAATCAGGTCAAAAACATTTTATTCCGCAAATATATCATCGTTAAAATACTCTATTCTCAAATGTTTTACCGCGCGTAATATATATTTTTGTTAATTGACCAATTAACTTAAGGATATTCCTAATAGCTTAAACGTTCTCCGGGTAAACAGTATTCATAACGGACATAATGTATCGGTGTATTAATTGGCCAGTCATAGTCACCACCGAAGCAAAAGATAAGGTACTGTTTTCTGAATTTACTTTCCGTTATCGGGTCGACAGAGTACGGGTATTTAAGGTTGTGTCTGTAAGGTCAGAAAACAACTTAAATACTAAGGGAAGGACAAAGAACCTAATTGATTTGACCAAAAGTGATTTTAGAAAAATTTCTCTGGTAATAATTATTTGTCAAATTAATTATTTATAGAACCAGTAGTTTGTTAGATGAAAATATTCATAATTTAGCCAAAAAGTCATAGTGTAAATCTATTTATTATTCATGTTATTATTATGTAAATTCACACATAACTGAACAAAAACGAATGTTAACTGTCCCGCTTATCGAGATTTTTCCACATCATTACTATTTATTTATAATATTAGTATGTTTTAATGTAAGTATTTGACATTTCAATATGCACATAAGTTGTTAATGTATTTGCACGATTTAATTACGAATATTTGCTTATTGGCAGAATCTATAAAGTATCGTATTTATAGAGATAAAATTGTTAAACACTGAATTGTTATAGCTGGACCAAAGTTATTTCATGTTGGTTGACGTAAGTTTACAGTAGGTGTTTATATTTTTTGTACTCTTGGTATTTATGTCTATCCTGATTTTCACTATTTCTTTATTATTATTGTATACAATTTGTGCTACCTATATTCATTGTCAACACGAACTTAAGATGGAACAACAGGCCTTTCCTGCGTTCTTGAGCGTTATATTCATCAATATAATCTTATCCTCTGTTAAAATTGTTTGTTTTAAGCCGCGCTTGATATTTTTTTGCGTTCTGTCATAATGAGAATGCGTTATTGTATACAGGCGAATATAACCCTTTTACCTTTTAGTTTCTGCACCTCTTCCTTAGAAATTCTAATCTCTCCGTTCACTGCTATTTATTTTTTATCTGAACTACTTCCATAATATGATAGAGCTACTATTGGGAGGTATATTTTTGCCCATATATATATATATATATATATATCTTTACTGTTTGACCCCGGAAGTCACGCAAGACCGTCTTTGATTTTCTTATTCGACAGTTGCAATCAACAGATGGACGTACATTGGATACGGGGATTGAAGTTGGTTTACAAATTAATACAATTTACGGCATATTGTTTTACATCTACTTTCAATGTCCCTATTGTTATTTTTGATAAGCACTATTAAAAGTAGCAATCGTAGTACCGGTAGCTACTAGATTCTAAAAAATATATTCTGTAATCAACGAAGGATCAACATAGTGTAATCATCAATTAATCAAAATAGTATTTTATATTAAATTCACGAGTATATGTGTCAAATATAAGAATAAACTACACCATTACGCTGTTCACAGGTAAACAAATTTAAAGGTCGCGCTACATTTTAATTATGCACATGCTTTTAATTAGTATCTACCTATTAAAGAGTATTTATATAAATTTCTACACAAGTTTTTCTGCATCTATGGCAGATTTTTTCTACCGTCAAGTAATATTTAACCGAAAACTAATTTTGAACTAACAAATTTTGTATAGGAAAGCTGTTAGAATTCAAACTGAATCGGATAAAAAATATCTCACGATTGAAAATCGGCCGTTTAATATATAAATTCTTTTTGTTACGACATTACTTATTATACATTTGTCTGCTCTACTCTTATCTTCTAAAATGGTGCCCAATGTATGACACGGCAATAATATTGTAGTAAGTAGGAAATAGGATATTTATCAGAATTCCTTTCGCAATATGACGGAATTATCTGGCATGCTTATAAATCCAAAATTTGACTTGAAATAATAATGAAGCTTTTACGTTTTCTGATAATATTTTCAAAGACATTTTTTTTACAACAAACATTTGATGATTTCGGACCAAAGGGACCTTGGGTATTTTTGTATAGGTCGAATCAAACCGTGGACGTCGACCCACCTATGTATATATGATTATAATTTATAATATCAATAATCAAAAACACAGTGAAATTTAAGGTACTTAAAAAGAACTGTAAAATGTAATATAACGCACCGTCAGCAAGTGAAACACACTAACATTACGTAATTTCTAAATTCAAGTATTCATTGAGCTTATTATTGAAATAATATTTTTTATTCATAATGTTCTCCGCTCTTACCATTAGTCACCAAAAAAGAATTGAAAAATTTCATTAGTATCAAAGGTTGCCGACTGTGCTATTCATAAATTATAGTTTCATATAGTATGTGGGTAGGTCGATCGAATAAGCTGTCTTTTTTGCGTCTTTTAATTAATATTTAACGATTGATCGTTTTTAAAATTGACATAATAAATATTTTATTGAGACCACTGTTTTACTTTGGGTCACATTACCTATGTATTAGGTCAAGATAAATAAACATTATTATTATCACGTGCTTTGGCTTGAGAACTAGTCATGTCCATGTCATACAAGTGTTAGATAGAGACGGGAACATAGCCAAGTAAAAGTACGTGCTAAATAATGTGTATGGCCTTAGAGTAGTTGTATTGAAGCGCCTGAATTAAAGTTTGTCCTGGGTAGGTCAGAGTTTAATTGATATGTTCTGACCTCCTTATTGGGGTGGATGTTCTAGTCGTATTGTACATAATTTTATTATTCTGTTAAAAATGTTATTTATACTGAAGTTGCGAATGTTTGTTGACCAATAGCAGTATAGATTGTAAGCGTCTTTTTAAAATCAAGACTAGAATTTGCTTAATAATCCTCTTATTAAAATATACAGTCAACATTATTATTTATGCTTAAGTTACATTATTGTATTTAAAAAAATATTGATCTTGTGACATTCCTCACTAAGGCATCACAAAAATAAAATGTAAAAATTATAAATTGGTTTTATTTCAATCAGAGGCATAAAAACAATAAATAATAAAACAAAAACCCGACTGCACTGTATTTTGATGTCTTTCCGTGGCTGTGGCTGGCTGGGACGACAGAGTCCCGCTTAGCGGGGCTCCTATTTTTGTGACCGTAGGGTCAGAAAAAACCTATACACGAAGAGGATGACAGGGGTAGTTCGCTCGCTTGCTGGCCGCCGTCATCATCTTCGAACTTAACCTGTCCGTGTCGGGGTACACGAAACTCCCGAGCTCGCTTCGCTCGCTCATGGATCAATTTGATATATTGTCGAGTAGCGATTTAGTATTTACGTCATTCAAAATTTTCACCTTTTTTTGCTACCGACTTAAAAGTAACGTAAAAGACACACAAAGCCATATGCGACAGCATTTTGAACTAAAATCAACAATCTGACAGTTCATTTCACACTGTTTTACTTAATCTCTGATCGTTGACCGCTGCATACGCAAAATGTTCATACAATTTTGCGTGTTATAGTTCAGTAATTATGTAAAACCGCTAAACGTCGTTCAGCTGTTTTTCATAACAGTACTGTTTTGTAAACAGCGGATTCTACAATCCATCTGCAACATATACATTACGTTATAGTAACCAATATCATACGGTTCGCTATAATAGTGTTTGTGTTTAAATTATTGTAAAAGTGAGTATGGAGATAAAAAAAAAACAGGATAATAATAATGTGGTTTCAGTTTATTGGATTAAAAGAACAATAGAATTGCTTAAAAATCGTAGAGATTTGTCAAATATAACTATCTACCTAACATGTTCGTTAGTACAAGGATGAAGTCGGAGCTCAACATTTCAGGGTGGATTAAAACTTCACGCAGAGATGCGTGTCTCATGCTCTCCCATGGCCTCTAAAAAGCGGCTAGACATTTTCCATGTCGGATATCATCGCAAGGAGAAATTAGAAGTCACAGTTCTACCCTATCGGTAAATACTTTTATTAACTTATAATGCATTATTATTTAAGGCAAACGATTATTATAACTGGGCCCAACGGCCTTCATGAAAAGATCAAATTGCGTTTGCTTAACTGTATTTCGTAGTTCTATACATCTTAAACTAGAAGTTGTGTTAATGAAGTAGTTCTAACTGTCTAAGTTTACCTAGTTATAACATCCAATTATTATTCTCATTGGCGTCAGCTTCACCCACAGAGTATATAGCAATACACTGAGTGTCACCGTTTATCACCACCAGGCGATAACAAACAGGTCACAATAAATAAGTTTCGAATAACGGTAATTAAGTAAGTAAATTAATATGCGTTTTATTGGTAGGTTCTTTTAACAAATCATCTACGTATAAAGCGTATAAAGCTTAATGTTACATTTTATCACAGTTTTCCTTAACAAATACTTGATTAGAAACATAGTATGAATATAATTATTTTTATTTCAGAAGTTTATACTATGGCAAAACTTGCGGTGGCTCAGCTTAGTTAGTTTCGTTAGATTCGTGCAATGCCTTTTAACTGGTTTTTGCTTCAGAATATTGTGGTATGGGCTTTCTTTTTGTTAGATTTGGGTTATGAAAAGCTCATAAAGACATAGCTATTTATTAAGTATGTATTCAGATTTATGTTAATTCTCAATTATCACCTGTATCACCACTACCAGCATTTTTTCTTCTTCTGAATTTATCATTTATGGCCAGTTGATCAATTTTATTTTCTGGTGAATTGGTAGGCAATCGACCAGTGCTTGCTGATCTTTGCAATCTTGGAAATTTATCATTTTTTGGCAATCGTGCATGCATTGTCGTTCTATTTTGTGCATTAGTTAAAGCAAGTGAACAAACATTCAAAAGTCTATCCAATCTGTCACCGCTTATTCTATCTGTATCTCTAGCTTGTGGTTGTTGTTCATTTGTAGTTGTAGAAAATAATGAACTTCTATTTCGTTGAACTGCAATGCTGACAATGCCAAGGAAATTTAAATTGAAAGGAATATTAAATATGAAATTGAATACCACCATAACCAGAAGATATATCAATGAAATATTTACAACTACGATTATAAATCCATATACAATCTTATCAAACGGGAACCACAATCCATCTGAAAAATAAAATTAGCTATAGATCACAGAATAATAAGTAGGTATTTTATAATATAACATCTTTTGACACGAATAATCGCGTATATTTTTTAACCGACTTCAAAAAAGGAGGAGGTTTCTCAATTCGACCGTATATTCTTTTTTTTTTTTTTATGTGTCTTCGGGGATAACTTCGTCGTTTATGAACCGATTTTGATAATTCTTTTTTTGTTGGAAAGAAGAAATCTCAACGGTGGTACCATGATAAGGAAACCAGGATCTGATGATGGATCCCGAGACATCGAGGGAAACCTTCGAAAAATGTAGCAGGCGACAAGTGCATTTGTTAATTTTTTCATTAAGTATTTTAAAGCACTACTATTTAATGAAGGTTGTGAGTCGATCTGATGATGGAGCTGAAAGACAGTCGAGGGAACTCTTTAAAGATTTACAGCAATTACCTGGTGTTTGGGCTTGATTAATTTGTATTGATGAGAACTTTACACCTAGATGGGTTGTGACTGTAATTAGGGGTCTGATGATGAAGACGAAGGACAGTCAAGGGAACTCCTCAACGTTTTACAGTAGCTACCATGTTTTGTTATGTATGTCCGTCGATATCTTTGTTTGAAAGAGTAGTCCCCAGAGGTGGTCCCATTTCAATTAAGTAAAGATCTGATGAAGACCTTCGAAGTTAGACGATGGAACTCTTCAATGAATTATAGCAAATCACTCTCAATTGCTGTAATCGCATGTTCATGTATAGTTCATGCCACTCAATACATGCATAGCATCATGCCTGTATTGCCCGATGGGGTAGGCAGAAGTTTCCAATGTTGTACACAAACATTTCACCGATGCAGTAATTAAGTCCTAGCGGCTTTCGAAAGCCTACCCATATTATTAAATTTCTAAATTAACTTATTTATGAAGTATACAAACTTATATATGACCTATACAATATAATAACACACTTAAAACTAAAAAGACTAAAATAAATTAATTTTAAACAAAAAATGAAAACCGCCTTCAAAAATCTACTACACTAAAAAGTTTAAAATAATATCAAAATTTGCTTATAATAAAATTATTTTAAAAGAACAATATATAATAATAATCTGTTAAATTTGGAGTCGGTGCCTGATGTATATGGGGTTTACAACCAGATACAAAGGCCGGTAACATAACCACAGCGCAACGAACATAAGTGACTAACAAGAGGAAAACAATAACCCTCTCCCAGTACAGGCACCGACTCCAAAATTAACAGATTATTATTATATATTGTTCTTTTAAAATAATTTTATTATAAGCAAATTTTGATATTATTTTAAACTTTTTAGTGTAGTAGATTTTTGAAGGCGGTTTTCATTTTTTGTTTAAAATTAATTTTTGTTTTTGTTTTTTCTGACGTTTCGAACACTTTGCAGCGTTCGCAGTCGTAGGATGACGAAGGGCTCTTACATACGAGCGGCACATTGTCGACAACAGGTCTGTCAGAGCCCTAAGGTCACAGGCGTCTTAACAGCGTTACGAGCATATTTCATTTTGTCACCACATTTGCCGATTTTAAACGTCAAATTTGAAAATATTATAAAACTCAATAAATAAAAAAAAGTCGAATTGAAAACTCAAAATTCGACTTATTTAAGCAATAAACGAATCAGACAACAATCTAAATGGAAAAGTGTGACATTTTAATATGAATGCATTGTAATTCATGACGTATGGATTTGACATTAGGGTAGGATTATAATAAATACGCCATCGCTTCTTTCGGTTTTTATCTGGCCTTTTCACAAATTTTCGAGTAGTTTATGAGTTTACTGACATCTATGATTCTCAAAATAGCCACTATTAAATAGGCTCTGAATTTTTTTAATTTAATTCTGATACATTTTTAACACGCTTTTATTAGCTTGGTATGTGTCTATGTAACGGAATCTTTGAACGTGATTTTCACCCACTTTAAAATTCGTCAATGTCGGATTGAATTGAAACTTCGCACACTTATCAAGGACCGATGATAATACAATATTATGTTTCCTTCAAAACACACAGCGTTGGTTGAAGAAGCTGTGCTTAGATTTCGCCTTTTCCTTTAAATAAATGAAATAACTTACCAGAATCCTTTGCTCTTTAACTTTCCTTTCTTTCACTATGGCAGTAGCTCGCAGTAATCTATGGTTCCAGCGAGCTGTCATCTGTCACTCATAGCGTCTAAAGATTTTGCCGCCATTGCGTCAAAAAGTTTTCTAGCGTTAATTTTTTCCAATAATTTTGTTTAATTGTTGTTAAACTCTATAAAAAGTGGTTAACAGTGCTTGTGGTAAGTGATATTGTGTTTTTTCAATAATGAGTAAACGTATTATCGAAGTAGAGAGCGAAAGTTCTCGTCTCGGTACCGCCGCTGCCCCTACCGGTGCTTCGAATGGAGACCGGTCAGCGGAAACTAGTGCGAGCGAACGGTCAATGCCGGATGAAAGTGGGGAAGAACGATCTTCATCCTCGGAGGATGAAGGCACCGCCTCTCCACCGCCAAACAAGCGGTCAAAAAGGTCAAAGCGGAAACCTGTTGCGGATCCGCGCATTGATAATCTTATGAACCAAGTAAGTTTTATATCTGGTTATATGACACAATTCCCACATTATATCTCAGCATTGACTCAACAGCATACGCATAATTCACACCAACCTACTTCGAACTCGAACAGTCCCGATTATAATGGTGCATGTAATTCAAAAACACAGTAAATTTTTAGAGAATCCTGTTAGCTGTAGGGGATCTGAGACATTACAGCTTGGTGATGTGAATGTAGAATATGATGAAAAAGTAGTTATTCCTAAAGCAAATAAAGAACGTCTTGAAGAGCTGAAACGACTCCAGCATGGAAAGGAATTCGGTACAAGAAAACCTTAAGGTCATGTACAGCTACACCAGGGTTTACGCAGTTGAGGGTCAATGAAGAATTATGCCATTTAAATAAGACTAGAGACTATTTAGCCTCCGCAGAAGGAGTTTTGGCTGGGCTCTCTAATGTAGGGTTAGAGCAAAAAGAACTGCTAAAGCAAGGCCTTCAGGAGTTAGTGAATTGGGCAGCAGCTAATCCACAAGAGCTATCTACTCAGTCTCTTTTTGAGAAGGTTACTAATCTCTTTGGTCCAAGTTCTCCTATACAAAAATGTTTTAATGACATTATGCAAATAGTCTGTGGGAGAAGAAGTGAGTGTATAAAGATAAGACGAAGTAGACTTTTGAAAGAGATAACCAGTCAGAACTTAAGATCTTCCCTGATGAACATACCACCTAGTTCGGAGTACCTATTTAGCAGGGAAGCATTGTAACCACTGATTCAATCATTAGGTGGCACACAGACATGGCTGAATATGCGGCGATTATATAAAGCAAAAAAAATATCATAGGGATCAAGACCGACGCTCAAACTCCTACAAAAAAGGACCCTGCTCATCGACAAAACAGTTTAAAACTGATAAAAAATTCAAAGGAAGTTTATAAAAGAATCAGTCCTTTCGTTCCAAGAACTATCGAAATGACAAGCCCAGTACTGAACCTCGAACAGGATCAATACAAAAATGACTATGCCTGGACAAAAAACCAGAGTTTTCAGGGGGGTTGCTTAGAAAACCATGTGAAGGCTTGGAAATTTATGAAGTCGGATACCATTAAAAACCAAGCCTCCAATGCAATATCCCACAAAAAGTTTAAAGAAAAAATTTTCAACAAAACAGACACCAGAGATGTCAGAAATAATAATAAAATTAAAAGAACAAAAAATATTAGAAAAACCAGACAAATTAAATCCAGGATTTTACTCAAGGATGTTTCTAGTGAAGAAGTCAGACGGCAGTCACAGACCTATTTTCGACCTACGGGGACTAAATCAACATTTGGTAGTGAGACACTTCCAACTAATCTCACAGGTAGATGTTGCGGACTTCTTGCAGCCAAAGGATTGGCTTGTAAAAATAGATCTACACCAAGCATATTTTCATCTACCAATCTCGAAGTCACACAGGCGGTTCTTAAGAATAATCTACAACAAAGAAATACTGCAGTTGACCGCACTTCCCTTTGGCCTTTCTTCCGCACCCCGGACATTTGCAGCAGTAACCAATTGGGTAGCAGAGAGGTTGCGTGCCCATGGTATTCGGATCCTGGTGTATTTAGACGATTTTTTACTAGCCCACCAGGACAGAGAAATCTTAGCTTCCCATGTCTCGGAGACAGTGGAATTACTGTCAAATCTGGGATGGCAAGTGAATTTCCAAAAATCGGTTCTTATACCCTCACAGGAACTAGAATACTTAGGGCTCCTGTGGAACACTGCCACAAATCTCAAAGTCCTACCTTCAAGCAAAGTAGGAAGAGTAAAAAAAGTGATTGTAACACTATTAAAAATAAAACAGTGTTCCCTAAAACAAGCTCAAAGTATATCGAAGTCTTCTGAATTTTGCGAACATTACAACTCCAAGGGGGCGACTGCACTGCCGTCACACACAGATATTTCTAAAAACCGTCAAACAGAACAGACTCAGGCAAAGAAGATTACTACCCCCTCTAGTCTGCCAGGAGCTAATGTGGTGGCAGGAAGCCATAAACCACAGTGCAGTCTCTCTCCACAGGGAACCGGTAACCCATTTCCAGACAAGCAGCCAGCCTTCAGGGTGCACATGTTCTAGTCCAATCAGATAACAGAACACTCATAGCTTATTTAAGAAACAAGGGCGGGGCACACGCTCTCTGTCGCTCCTAAACCTAACTACCAAATTGATGGAGTTAGCAGATCGACTGAACATCACCCTATCTGCGGCTTATCTCCCGGGGAGGTACAACGGCATAGCCGACCGCCTATCAAGGAACAGACCAGTGCCGGAATGGCACCTGTTGCCCCAGGCCTCGGGGGCCATATTCCAAAAATGGGGCGTCCCAGACGTGGACCTTTTTGCGTCCAAAAAGTCGGCCGTTGTGCGACGATACGTCACTTGGGACCCAAACGATGGCTTGGCAAGCTTCTGCAACGCATTCAGTCGAAAGTGGCAGTTTCGGCTGGCGTGGGTCTTCCCTCCACCCAACTTAATACCCCGAGTACTCAGTCATCTGAACTCTGCAGAGGGAACTTACATATTGATTGCCCCGCAATGGACCCAGTGTGCGTGGCTTCCGGACTTGAAGATGAGAGCCCTCGAAGAACCGCTACCGATACACGACCTATGCAGGAATCTCATAGACCTGTCAACGGGCAGGAACCCTCCACAGATAGACAAACTTCAGCTGCTAGCTTGGAGAATTGGGGGTGGGCCAATGAAATTGTCCAGTGGTCAGCAGAAGAAAAACGACTTTTAAAAAGTAGTTGGAGAAAGTCTACACTTATTACTTATAAAGCCCCAATAGAGAGATGGGTTTCATGGTGTAATTCTCAGGGAATAAATCATAAAACTCCTGATGCAAAAGATGTAGCTAGATTTCTAGCGAAATTATACCTAGTAGATAACCTAGCATTTAACACTATCCGTTTACATAAATCAGCCATTTCCCCATACTGTGCTGTACCAACAGAGACTCTGTCAAAGAACTTTTTCGTTCATCAAATTTTAAAGGCAATATCTGTAGCTAAACCGCAGCCTCGAAAATTACCAGTATGGGATACAACAATACTATTTGATTGGATAAGGAAGTCAACAGAGGCTGGTACATTGTTTAATATTTCCAGAAGAACTGCATTAATTTTACTTTTAGCCTCTGGCAGGCGCTTACATGATTTGACACTGTTAGATATTTCAGAAGAAAATATGATTTTAAATGAGGAAACTGTAACATTGTGGCCCAAGTTTGGGTCAAAAACTGACACCAGTAGCCACAGACAATCAGGATGGTTACTTAAAGTTCACCCGGACCCTAAATTATGTCCAGTTAGACATATAAGATCTCTCATACAATCTACACAAGATAGACGAGATCAGGTCAATAACTTAACTAGCTTGTTTGTATCCATAACAGGTATAGTTAGGCCTGCTACAAAGACTATAATCTCTGGATGGATTAAGTCTATTTTCAAAGAGGCAGACATTCAAGCTCCTCTAGGTAGTATCAGGTCTGCTATAGCATCAAAAAGCTGGCTGGAAAATAGATCAGAGGAGATTTTAAATAGGGGAAACTGGAAAAGCAGTGAAAAATTTGCAAAATTTTACTGTCGTCAGATTATGAAAAAGAAAAATACAGGAAGATTTACTATATGACTGTTTTTCTTATATTTAGAGACGGAAATTAAAATTAAAATTGCTAGTGGTCAAGTAAATATGGAGATGAAAAGGCACTTGATTAACTTGATGGATCTCAACAAATTCTTTAATTATTTTATAAGAGATGTTATTGTTTTCTATTGTTTTTTAAGGAAGCATACTTTGTTTTGTTAAAAAGTTAATGTTCAATATTATATTGGTTTGTTTTAATTTAAGTGATTTGTTAATTATTTGCTACGCTAAGCATTTAGAACACTACATAATAATTGCTGAAATAAATATATTATGATTAAATATTTTGGTTAATTTATGAGATCATTCATATTTCAGAACTTTAATCCTAAAGCAATGCATTATTTCACATAGCGTCTACATATTCTTTCACCAGCAGATACCAAACAGGTCTTCAACCAACGCTGTGTGTTTTGAAGGAAACATAATATAACTGTTTTGTTTTTATGCAAAACAGTTATAATTTAATAAATTTGTCCGATTATTCTTCAGAATTGGCGCAGTGGTCGAGAGACCGACTGCTGCGCTGCGTGTCGCAGGTTCGATTCCTGCACGGAGCAAATATTTGTACGATCTATAGATAATTGCTCCGGGTCTGGGTGTGTGTGTGCTTGTGAGATTATATGTATGTAAACGCACCCACGATACAGGACGAAATTCCTAGTGTGGGGAAATGTTTTTTTTTAAACATGAACATGAATTAACGATTTCAGGACTAAAAAAGAAAAATAAATAATAGTAAAAAAAAACGCTCTTTGTAATTAGTCGAACTAAAAAGTAGAAAATAATGTTCAATAAGTAAAAAAAAAGAATTTAAATTGAAAATCATTTTATCGTTAAAAAGCGTGGGGAGCTAGATTTCAATTTGGTAAAACTAAAGTCATTATAAAATATCGAAGCTTCCGCTTTTTAGTTCGGCTAGGTACAAATGCGTGTTTTTCTTGGAATTGGAATTTTTAATCTATTATTTATTTGTTAATAAATCACGACTAAGACTATTCCGAGACTTAGAGGTCACAGTCGTTTTCAATTTAGAGATACTGTATCATAAGTTTATAGAATTATTAACTAAAGGTGTTCCGATGCACGCAGTAATCGGTAACGGTACGTTAGTTACCCAACCTTTCGGCTCAGCAACGAACAGAATTATACGTTGTAACAATAAAAATCTATTGTGTCTGCTAATGAGTGAGGCAACAGCTTAATTAATTTATTTGTATGTTGAAGTTTTTCTGTGAAGCGCGATTAGAGACTTGCCAACCATCAAATGGGTATCTATCTATAAATTGGGATGTTTTTGAGTTTCAATAGCCTCGAGTTTCAATATTTCAGAGCATTCTCATCATGGATTAGGGGTTTATTAAAACGAAGATACTGGTAGGGTTTATCTACTAAGTGTATCTATGTTCACACACTGCAGAGTTTTTTGAGCGTCTATTCTTGACATCTGTTAAGTGATATTTCACCTTAGTAGACTGAAATAATTTTAATTAAACTGTTATGACGTCTGTCATCTTAGACAACCTGCCACCACGAACAGTTAAGCTACTAAGTGTTCGAAACGTCGAGAAAACAAAAACGAATAATACACGCGATTAATTTGATTAAAAGTTGTTTTATTATAATGTGTAGTGATCGCGAAAACCTAAGATATTCCTAAAATATTTAATAAAAATAAATAAAATTATCCACCAATTGGGCAAGCATGAAAAAAAATAAGGTATTTTCTTTAAATATTTTTTTCGAATGTTTAGCTAATTATGAAAAACTAATTTGGCTAATTTATTCTTTAGAGCATTATTAAATTTTTTATAATTCGTTAAATATATTGTCGAATGATGTGATGTGTTCACAAATTTTTAACACACCTAGTTTCTAAACGAACTCAAAACAAACAGCTGTCAGTTTCATGTCAGTTGGTAATGTCAAATGAAGGTCACAAACGTCAAACCGACAGTTGCCAGCTTTAGTATTCAAAGTTTTTGGGCATAGATCTATTTTAATATACTTGTAAAAATGCATGTAAAATATGAGTTCACAAAATAAAATATATTAGTATCATAAACTGCGAATTTAGTTAAAATAGCTTCACTATAAAAATACCAGAAAACGTTTCCTTTTACGAAGTCTGGCATCACTCAAAATGTCAATGTACTTCTATCCTGTTCTATCATACTTTCAGACTACAAGTTTTACCACACTCACAATACTCTCCTGATCTTCATTAGATTTTTACTTTACGCTCTTTAGAAAATAATTTCCAAGGAAAATGATGATCATCTACGTTGCCCTCTAACATAGTTTTGTTGCAAAATAATAATAATAGCAAAGCTGGGATTGAAAGGTTACAAAGTTTGGCCGCTAGTTAAAGATTCCTGAGGTGAATATGTGGTGGAAATTAAGAGAATCAAATAAATAATTAAAAATATGACTTGTTTTTTTTTTAAACCAAAAACCTTTTGCACCCTTCATAAAATATCAATTAACCTTGATTAATGTTTCACCGACGGGGCATATACCCAGTATATAAAGATTCCCAGGTTGGAGTTCTATATTTCTTAGCAAATACTTAAATTAATTATAGTAATTATACACTACGCAACAAAAACCCTGTTGTTCATTGAAGGGTTATATACATGTTCATATAGGCGTACCATTAATAAAAATCGAATGAAAAAATAATCAAGTCGTAGCTGGTTATTTTTTATTACCAAAATATTTATAATATAGACACATAAAAAAATATATTTTAGTATCTGAATTTTTAGAAGGCGTTACCTAACTACTTCACGGCCGCATAGCGATGGCCGCCGTCTTTGACAATTTGCCACGCATGCCACCAACATTTTCAAAGGACGCCGCCGCCCTTTAGCGCACTTGCCGCTGCGCCGCCTTTAAATCAGTTGCATCGCTATTAGTGGTTGGAAGTGATCGGAAGGTGGCGGCTTAGTAAAAGGGCCTACCCCTTTATCACAGATTGCTTCCGATCATCTTCGATTGCGAAATCCATTACCTATTTAATTGCCGCGACCCGCGAGTGACTGGTGTTGTTTTGTTATAAGTTTTATTCTAATTGGCCGCGGTGGGCCACTCAATTACAATTTTACATCTTTACAATTTTATCTATCCGTCAAAAAGTTAGTTTTTAGAAAAACGTGTTACACTGAAGCCGAAATGCTATGGCTATGCTAGTATTCGTGGCAAATTCGCCACGAATACTCGCTGCATTCGATGAAGGCATTGAATTGAACAATATCTCCCAGACCGTCAAGTAGACATTTTAATAAGGTTGTGTTTTAAGTTTGCATAATTGTTGCGGCGGCGCCTTTGATCTAACTAATACATAATAACTAATAACTTGCTATCTCGCTCGGGCTTCGCGTCAAAGCACCGTGCAGAATTATAGAGGAATCATTATTATTTTAATATATTTTTTATTGATAGTTTTCCCAAATGCTTTATTTTATTACATATGAATCGAATTCTGATAACGCAGCTAACAGGAACAACAGGTTTTTTGTTACATACTGTATAAAGTATCTGATCAATAGTATATCCCTTACCAGTGACACCTTGAACAATTATGTTTATAGTCGAGTTGATAGCAATGATAGGTTCCGATATTAAAGACGTGAACATCCTAATGGCAATTTTGACGGGGTTCATATGTTTCATAAATAATATTGGGTCAGGTGGTGGAACTGTACAATCTTTTGTCCAAAAATACCATTTGCAGGTGTTAACAGCTGACAAAAATCTTTCATACTCCTGTTGCTCAGCTTCCTGAAATAAAAAGGGTTTTATCAGAATAACAGACTGCTTTACGTGCTCTAAGCACGCAAAGCCGTCTGTCACACCTCTAACTTCATAACTCTAGGGTGCTACTGAGAACTTTCAAACAGAAAATTCCAATAGCACTTTGTCCGACCTGGGAGTCGAACCCACGACCACACGCTTATTAGCCATGCTTGCGACCACTAGATCAATGAGGCAGTATTTATAGTACACCTAGTGGCACTTAAAGAACCAAGGTATACAAGATCAAATTATGAATTCCGCCTGTTTTTGATTTTAAATCATATTAAACCTGGTTATCCACAAGTATCTTCATAAAATTGTCTTGACAATAAAATAACTTTCGTTCGTAAGGATTAATATGGCATGCTTAATAATAACGCTCATAGGTATATCACATTTTAAATTTTAATTTAAGTTGGAAAAAAAACCTTATTGTGGCGTATGTTTAAGAGATAGGCATATGGCATCGCGGGCTTTTTTTAGATGTATTAAATACCGTTATTTTTATAAAACATTATATTTACGTATCAATAACCATTACGCCAGCGCACGGATAAAGAGGTTTAGCAACGATTTGTCTTCCGACTTACTTAACAAAAATTTATATTTAAGGCTGGCTGAGAGGTATAGCCGAATATTGGATAGTCTATACAATTTCTCATGAATCTGGCTACCATATACAAAAAAAAAACTGACTGGTAGTCCAAGAGCGCGTTTACACAAACAAACAAACAAAAAATCTCTTCCGCTTTATAAAATTAGTATAGACTATAGATGGTTTAAATATTACTAAACAAATCATAAATTGTGTAAACAAAGTTGTGATTTGTTTCAATATTGAATACTAATCAGGGATTGAAAGTGGTTCTAAAATACTGGTATTTTTCGGTTTTGTTACTAGAACCCGATCCGGAACCGGAACCAAAATGAGAACTTTTAAGAACCTATTTTTTATTTTAGGTTCCTAAACAAATATGATATTCGTTTCATAATAATCATATGATAAAATAAAACGTTCTTAAATTATTATTATATCGAGAGTTCCTTATCACTTAAAAGAAAACTTAAAGCGTATTTACTCAATCATCAAAGAGTTTGAGAATGTTCGGGGTAATGTGTCCGTCATCTAAGTGCGTAGGTTATTTTGCCCGAATTGCGCAATGAACTTAAAGAATTGCGTAAAACCGTCACAACAGTTACCGCTACGGTAACTGGGTCACCACCGAGTGCATCAAACGTAAACACGTCTCGCGAAGCGGGCCTCGATATATCGGGGGCAAGTTTCGCGTCAGCAGTTTTATCTTCGCCGTCACCGTCGAACGCTGTGTCTGCAAAGTGCGTTCCATGCGCGCCTTGCCACCCCGCTCCCGCCCCTGCGGCTCCTCTTCGAGCCGCCGAACGAGTTAGCCGACCCTCTGACCTGCAACCATCGTCTTCAGAATTGTCGAGAAGTCGAGATCTCGCGAGCGCCGCCGTGAGCGCTCCCAGTGCTCACTCTACGAAGCCCGTGCCTGAAAAGGCATCGAAGCGGGCTGATGATAATGGTTTCGTGACGGTGCAAAGGAGGAAGCGCCGTCAGAGAACCAACAAGAACCGCTGCGGTACAGCTCCTGTGGACCCTAACTTAAACATACGTGCCGCGAAGCCGAACACTCCAGTGTATATCTCCCGCCTACACTACATCACTAAGGCGGAGGACATTGTAGAGTACGTGCGCCAAAGGACCAAATACACGCCGAGAGTGCAGCTGCTGGAATCGCATCGCAACGTCAACTTCAGGGCGTTTGTGGTGCGGGTACCAACGTGTTTTCTGCACTTCGTCATGGAGGAGGACTTTTGGCCGCAGGGAGTGGTGTTCCGTTGCTTCCGTGGACAAGTGCCACAAGATCGCACAAATGACTTAGTGCTTAAGTGAAGTTTTGTTTTACTAACATAAGCTAAATTTCTATGTTAACACAAATTGTATTAATATATATGTATGTTAGTCTGTAAGGTATATAGCTATGGGCCAAAGTAGCCTGATAATAAAGATATTATTTTTAATTTATTATTATTATTATTTAAGTTTTAATTTAATTTTAACAGATTTTTTAATTGAAATGGTGATTTCATAACATAGCATCACGCCTGTATTCCCCGAAGGGGTAGGCAGAGGTGTACACAATTGTACACCCACATTTCACCAATGCTGTTATTAAGTCCCATGTAATAGGTGGTGAGCCTATTGCCATCAACCGGGCACATTTCCAAACTCCGGGCTGCTACTGGGAATTTCCTAACAGAAAAACTCAATAACACTTTGCCCGACCCGGGAATCGAACCCGAGACCTCCTGCTCAGCAGTCGCGCTACGGACTAAACCAACGAGGTGATTTCATTGTAATTGATAATTTGATAATTATAATTTAATTGATAGTTTAATCATAATTTGTTTCTATTGTGTACCTAATTATTATTGAACAATTTTACACAAAACAGAAATTTTAACATAAATTTTGTTTATTTAATTTTAGTTTTATTTAGTATAATCAAATGTATCAATAGGCATGATGACTGATTTTGAAATCTCCTTTTTAACCGACTTCCAAAAAGGAGGAGGTTATCAATTCGGTTGTATTTTTTTTTTTTATGTTTGTTACCTCAGAACTCCGTCATTTATGAACCGATTTATAAAATTATTTTTTTTTGTTTGAAAGGATTTACTTTCAGATTGGTTTCATTTAAATTTTATGAAAATTGGTTTAGTAGTTTGGTATTTAAATCAAAATAACTGAAAAATAATACGTCGTCCAAGTAAACGAAATGGTGTATTTAGCTTTCTTGTGACTTTCCGGTGGTGTTAACAGTCTATAGAATAGTTCTAATGAACTGCCTATTTTCCAGCTTCATCATCAGATGATAATGATGATGAAACCGGAAGATAAGCACCGGAAATCCGTCATATTTTTTTGCTATTTATTACTTTTTAGTGTAAGACCGCATTCTCAAACATCTCTTTTTACAGGAGTGTATATAAGTATGTATGTATGTAAGTAGTATTCCACCATAACTTCTAAATACCTGAACTGATTTCGATATATGGGGTATCGTTAGAATCCTTACACTGTCCCGTACGCTAGTCAGTTTTTATTACTCTCTTTTGAAATAGCCTCAGATCTAGATTTCCTACTTTGATATGGATATGTCGCAGATGGACTGTAGAATAAGCTGTTTTACAAAACTGCTAGCTGATTTACAAAACAGTACTGTTATGAAAAACAGCTGAACGACGTTTAGCGGTTTTACATAATTATTGAACTATACACACGCAGAATTGAATGAACGTTTTGCGTTTTTCTTTTTGCGTTATAAAACAGTACTGTTTTGTAAAGCAGCTAGAGATTTTGTAAAACAGCGGATTCTACAATCCATCTGCGACAGATATATATGGACAGCGCGTTGAGTAGGTCTACCCATATTCACTTCCGATAAATCAGTTATGGTACGCAAGATTCACTAAAAAGTAAGAAATAAAATAATTTTTAACAAAAATGAACAGACTCCAAAAATCTTTCTGTTAAGTAAAATTGCACTAAAAATATTTTTTTAATTTTAGAGGATTCTGAATAAAGTCAATTTATTATTAGGACAATAATATACAATTATTATTATTTTTGTAGTAATGCAATTATTTTATAACTTTTTAGTGCAATTTTACTTAACAGAAAGATTTTTGGAGTCGGTTCTTTTTTTTGTTAAAAAATATTAATATAGGTACACGTCTACTATTTTGACGCAGATTATTGCATTTTAATCTATCTAATTTGAATTAAACGCGAAAACGCTTATGATGGGACGTGACGTCACGCTTCGATAACATTGGACAAAAATCCATGTAATTGGCGTTTCAGTCAACAGGGCCGATTGCAGTATTTTACTGAAAATCTTATTAATCTTAATGTTTATATTAAAACTAGATCATTTTTTAGAATCCTGTGTAACAAAACCATTTATTCTTTGATTCTTTAATACTGTCATCATGCCTATTCCTATTTACGTAGCTATAAATTTTTGTGGAAAAAGAATACTGTCGCGAGAATTTAAGAGTTCGCTATGCATTGCGTTAATGCTTTTCGAAGATTTATCTGTATTTGTTATCTGAGTGTAAATATGAATCTTCAGAGGCTCGTGACTACCACATTTTTTTTTTTTACTATTCTATTTAGCAATAAACCTAGGTGAAAGATGAGAAGACTAATCCATATAATGTTTAGTTTTAGACGCTTATCACCAAACAGTTGAGTTATCAATTTTCTACATTTGTATGGAACAACAGTTGGCTTGCGCAGCCTTAATTGCGAATGTCAAATGAGTGTTGTCACGCCGTAAAACAGTTGAGTTATCAATTTTCTACGTTTATATGGAACAACAGTTGGCTTGCGCAGCCTTAATTGTGAATGTCAAATGAGTATTGAATAGATTCAGGCGTTACTTTGCGGAATCTAGCTACTTCCACAAACTGACTCGGTGGCAGAAACTGCACGGTCTAACAGCTCCTGATGATGCCCCGTGGAGGGGCGAAACACGTGTAGAGTAGTTGGTGGTAGTCGGAATTTTCACCGCTTGCGTATGTGCATATATTTGCGGGCGGGCGGGCGGTGCACAGGTAATGCATGACTACCCTCAATTTTGTGGAAGTAGCTAGATATTGTATTTATTTGCATCCAATGTCAAATGAGTGTTGTCACGCCGTAACAACAAGTGAAGTTCTGTTTTATCGGGTTATTTAAGATAGTGTGTGTGCGTATATGATCAAGAAGGCATTGTTTGCGTGTACGTGTGGTGTTGCGTATTACATAGGCAAAAGCAAAAATCCGAGCTTACTGCCGTATCTATAGTACGAGGTATCGTATTTATAGCAAATGAGTATGATGATTGAATGTAGTAACATTTAAAGGTGGTTTAGGTCATTGGTTTATTATTTAGTACAATGACTAAATAATTTATACAGATATAGTAAACGGTGATATAAGTTGTACTTAGGTAATTTTTATGAGGTAGACAAAAAAGACGAAGTTGCCGTTGTATCAGAGATAAATAAACTACCTTGGAGCAGTATACGAAGCTGTCCTTGCCCTTATAATTACTACAACACTGTTAATATACTCATTGACAAAATTTCCAGTATAATACGAGGACACTCTCATAACATAACATAGCATCACGCCTGTATTCCCCTAAGGGGTAGGCGGAGGTGTACACACACATTTCACCAATTCTGTTATTAAGTCCCATGTAATAGGTGGTGAGCCCATTGCCATCAACCGGGTACATTTCCAAACTCCGGGCTGCTACTGAGAATTTACTAACAGAAAAACTGAATATCACTTTGCCCGACCCGGGAATCGAACCGGAGACCTCCTGCTCAGCAGTCGCGCTTGGGACCACAAGACCACCGAGGCAGCACACTCTCACAATATAAAATCTAATAAGATGCATGATCACATCCTGGCGACAAGATGCAACGTCTTGTATATGTTGCAGATGGATTGTAGAATCAGCTGTTTTACAAAACTGCTAGCTGATTTACAAAACAGTGCTGTTTTGTGAAACAGCAGAACGACGTCGGTTTTGCATAATTACTGAACTATAACACGCAGAATTGTATAAATGTTTTCCGTTTATCAATGCAGCGGGTCAACAATCAGAGTTTATGTAAAACAGCGTGCAATGAATCGTCAGATTTTAGATTTTAGTTCTTAATTTTGTCGCTCATGGCACTTAAGTCAGTCGCAAAAAAAAATGGAAATTTTGAATGACAAATTTTAAACTACTATACTTATCGATACTAAATCGGGATTACAAAAGAAAATAAATTAAATTGACGAATGAGCGAGCGAAGCGAGCTCGGGAGTTCCATGTACCCCGACACGGGAGTTGGTTCGAAGACTATACAGTTATGTAGTGTACAATTATGTTCCACGTTAAGAGCTGGGAACAAGTCTACAATCATGCAGAGAAAGGCCTCCAGACAGTATCTAAAGCTCTTGACAGAAACCTGTTGTCGTTAAATATTAAGTAATTATCTCCAGCGCCCCATACTTAAATTAAACACATGCTCCACTGATCGTAACCTCAACAGATGTACATGCGTCTTCATTGTCCGCACACAACACTCAATCACGTACTTAGGCATTACTCTGGACGATAATTAATTTTTCAAACCACACATACATGCGCTATCAGGCCGAATAAGGAAACTCATCCATGTAATGAAAAAACTACGCGACTGCACACCAACTCAAATACTCTGCACAAGTTGTCTTGTTTCAGCCAGTCTGTTCTGCAATATGATATCTCAGTCTGTCTCTATCCTCCAATTGAAGTCGAAAGATCATAAAGAGCCGTTTTCAAAGTTATGCTCGAAAAACCCTTCCGATACCCAACTTTATTACTCTACAAGAATTTCCCAGTCCTTCGTGTACACAGAGAAAATTTAAGTACAGGTCAGACTACTATCTATAACTACAAAGCGCATCTTCAGAATACCTCTTCCTCAAACAAACTCTCTTCTTATAAAACGTTGTCCTGACTATCTACACTTACATATTTACAACAAAGTCAAGAATAACAGTAATATGAAAGACCTTAAGCTCATTACATGCAGAAGGGTCTTAAAGAAATGGCTCATATCACTATCCTCGATGAGACCGAAAAAATAGTTAGTCAAAATCAATCTAATAAGTTAATCAAAAAAGTAATAATTTCTTTAATTTGTTTATGAATGTATTATCTTTGTTTTCCCTTTTAATATCTTCAGGTAGCTTATTATATATTTTTATAGACATAACATATGGACTAGATAAATGCATTTTCATTTTTGAGCTAGGTAGGTTTAATCTATTTTTATGTCTTATTAGAGCGTAGCGAGTTTGTATTTCGTCTCTTTTTGTGTAAAAATCTTTGTTTTCTTACAAATTTACAAGTTTCTAGGATGTATATACTGGGGAGGGTTAGTATTTTTAGCTTTTGGAAATGGGGCTTGCATGTTTCAGTACTTTCAATATTTACTATGGTTCTTATCAATTTCTTTTGCAGAATAAACAGAGTGGGTGCATCTGTGCTGTTTCCCCATAGGGTGACACCATAATGTAGCCATGCGGAAGCATAAGCGTAATATGTTGTAAGCGCGGTTTGTAAGTTAGTGGTCTTTATTATTTCTCGGAGGGCATATGAGAATTTCGATAATTTAGTTTCAATTTTCTGTATGTGAGATTTCCAGTTGACATGAGTATCTATATTTAAGCCATTAATGCCTTTGTAAAGAAAGATAAGGAATTACTTACTTTATATTATGTACTATTACACTTACTTTATATGATATAATAACTTCATATATATACAACAGTGCAAAAATAATTATAATAATATGCCTGTTAGACACATGCCTCCATAGCCACATGGCTGCTCCAATTGCTCCAAGAACACCGAGTAGTAGGGTGGTGAACATCTGAAAAAATATAGAGATATAGAACCATATTTAATTATTATTTATACAAGTTCAGGCCATATAATGTCTATTTTGCAGATGGATTGTAGAATCTGCTGTTTTACAAAATCTCTAGCTGCTTTACAAAACAGTACTGTTATGAAAAACAGCTGAACGACGTTTAGCGGTTTTACATAATTACTGAATAATAATAATAATAACACGCAGAATTGAATTAACGTTTTGCGTTTATCAATGCAGCGGGTCAACGATCACAGATTATGTAAAACAGTGTGAAATGAACTGTCAGATTGTTGATTTTAGTTCGAAATGTTGTCACATGTGGCTCTGTATGTCTTAAAAATAATAACCTAACTTTATTTTACTTGTCAATAGCAAAAAAAATTTTGAAAAATTTTAATGACGTAAATTCTAAACCACTATAATAGTCGACAATATATCGGGATTATGAAAGGAAATAAACGAAATTGATCCATGAGCGAGCGAAGCGAGATCGGGAGTTTCGTGTATCCCGACACGAACACGAACAGCCCCCGTCATTCTCTTCGTGTTTAGGTTTTTTCTAACCTTACAGACACAAAAATAGGACCGTCGACCCAGCCACGGAAAGTCAAATCAGAATACAGTATAGCTTTTTTACTTGAATGGTGACTATCCATTTAATATACCTATACAATAAACAAACCTGTGCCACTGTAGATATGTCATTCTGCATAACGTCTAAAGGTGGGTAGCAGTTTTGTTAAACGTATCGCAATGGCAATCCAGCTGAACGTTGTTCAGCTGTTTTATAAAACAGTACTGTTTTGTAAAGCAGCTAGAGATTTTGTAAAACAGCGGATTCTACAATTCATCTGCGACATCTATATTATTATTCGAAGGAAACATAAAAAAAGAGATATGAAAGGGATTCCAACTCGCGACCGTTCTTCCAGCTGATCTTGTGCTATCGTGCAGACTTGGGCGTAATCAACTACTTTTGTAATCAGTAATCATTATAGTAATCTGTAATTGTTAGGATCTTCAAATGAAACACCTTTTCGCTTGATTGAGTTTATTTTCACAATATGTAAAAATAAACACAATCAAGTATGAACGGGAGGCGACATGCCTCGAATAATGACACGCTCTATTTTTAACCGGAAGGAGGAGGTTATCAATTCGGTAGTATTTAAAAAAAAAGTTTGATACCTCAGAACTCCGTCATTTATGAACCGATATGGATTTTTTATTTTTTATTTGAAAGGATGTACTTTCAGATTGGTCCCATTGAAATTTTATGAATATTGGTTTGGTAGTTTGGTATTTAAATCAAGATAACTGAAAACTATAACGTCGTCGAAGTAAACGAAATGGTGTATTTTGCTTTCTTGTGACTTTCCAGTGGTGTTTACGGTCTCTAGAAAAGTTCTAATGAACTGCCTATTTTCCAGCTTCATCATCAGAAGATGATGATGAAACCGGAAGATAACACAGGAACTCCGTTTTTTTTATTTGATAATAATATTTTTTTGTGTAAGCCCGTGATTTAATATAATTTAATTCAGAATCCTCAAATAAAATAAAAAAATGTATGTAAATTGAAGTAAGTAAATAATGCAATTTATTAATGCACTGTCACATATTTTTTAATATCTCGCAAGAAAAGCAAGCGTGACATTATTATGGAAAATTGTATTCGATTATCATTATTTCCAATGAAAAAATGGTCATAGGTGGCCAACCATAGAGAATGGTGGAATCGGAATCGTCCGTCACATAATTTTTATTTTTTTATTATTTTGAACATCATAGACTACCATGGGAATTCCATGCTTCGGAAAGAATGGGGCGGCTCGACCGGAGTGATACCACGGCCTCACAGAAAACCGGCGTGAAACAACGCTTGCGTTGTGTGTCGCCGAGTGAGTGAGGGTACCGGAGGCCCAAACCTTTTAAAGAGTCGGCAACGCATATGTGACTCCTCTGGTGTTGCGGGTGTCCATGGGCGGCGCTAATCGTTTACCATCAGGCGTTCCGTCAGCTAGTTTTCCCCTACCCCATGAAAAAAAGATCCTGTTTTTCGGGTATTATTGTTTATAAAGAATAAAATATTGGTCTTTCTTTCAGTTTCAGAATAAATATTATAATTATTATTTATATACAAAAATTAAGTCTACTGTTTAATAAGCCGTTGGCTCGCTAATTAGCAGACACGATAGATTTTTATTGTTATGACGTATAATTCTGTACGTGGCTGAGCGGAAGTTATTATGCCAAAATAATGTCATCAAAATAGTGAATATGTACTTTTTCTAATCGATTGCGTACGGTAATTGTAAGAAATATCGATACACGTCACTGCACTGTGTAGGCATCAACACTATCTGTATAATTTATATAATCTATGGAGAACATGATAACACTCACGAATCTATTTTACTGTTGATTGTGTCTGTTAGTTTTGCGGATTTTAAGTTATATTTGCGGAATACTTAATGAAACAGTTGTCTCTTTGCAAAATTATTGCTAAGAAAGTACCTAAGTTTTTCATTTTTTTATTCCAGTTTCCTAGTCTTGCCAGCCAAAATTCTTGATATCCATTTTTGAACTTGATTTTTATTTCTTCGATTGTTGTCAATTCTATAAGTTCTTCTTCCAGCTGAGGTGACATTGCTGTGTTGACATTTGAAAACGGATCCAACACCCAGTCTGGTATTTCCAAGTTTAAAATGTCCTGGTATCGTTCGGTGAAGTCAATGTGGAGGTTTTCCAAATGTTGGCAGTAGGCAAACAAGTCGTCGTTACTGCAGTATACTGATAAATTCGGAAAATTGTGAAACTCACGTCTGCCCATATTCTTTTTGTGCAGAAGCAGTTTGGCTGCGAAAGCAGCAACGACATTTTTTGTTTTAATTAAATTTAGTTCATCGCCTTGCAGTTGGAGGTTCATGTCGTTGAACATTTTATACAGGTCTGTCATGTAAGCTATATCATTCTTTGATGTTATGAGCTTGTTGCGCAGTTCTGTATCTTTATTTCCAAGAACTCTATCATAGAGTCAAACAGGTTGTAAAAACGAATCAGACAATTGCCTCTTGACAGCCAACGAACTTCAGTATGAAGCAACAAACGGTTGAAATCTTCGTCATTAGTAACACAAAGCTGATGAAATAATCTATCATTCAAAGAGCTGCTACGGATTTTATTGACTGCTTTGATGACATATTGCAGTGATTGAAATAGTCGTTCACTTAAGTTTCTAGCAACCAAATGTTGTCTATGAATAACGCAATGTATAGCAAGGACATCTGGAATTTTATTCTTTAAGTATGCTATGAAGCCTTTATGGCGCCCTGTCATAGCCGGAGCGCCATCCGTAGCAACTGATATAATATTTTTCAAAGGAATCTCTTTCTCTTCACAAAACTTTTCCAATGTTATATTGAATATATATTGAATATGGTTTCGCCTTTTGTATCTGTCTCCAAATTTCTGGCAAACAATAGTTCTTCACGTATTTTCTCATCTTTAATAAACCTCACGTAAGATAGCAACAACGTTTCATTAGTTGGTAAAGTGGACTCATCGAGCTGAATTGAGAATTGACTAGTCCTCAGATGATTGCACAATGATTCTTCAATGTTTTCAGCCATTTCAGCCATTTCATCAATTCGTCTTTGCACAGAATTATTACTCAAAGGAATTTTTCGGATAATATCTGCGGCCGGTTTATGAAGCACAGTAGTTATTACTTCCTTTATTGCTGGCAAAATTAACTCTTCTCCGATGTTGTGTGGTTTGCCTTTTTGAGCAATTAACAAACAGATATTGTACGAAGCTCGAAGTCCGTCGTCATCTTGCTTAGCAGCCGCCGAAAATAGTTTTGATACACTTGGCTGAGTATTATGCTTCTTCTCTAGGTCTTGAAAATATGCTACATTCTTTTCTGTCTTATCTGGATGCATTTTATTCAAATGATCTTGCAGTCTTGAAGGCTTCATTGCTTCGTTCGAAAATGTTTTTAGACATAGAAGACACAAAGGCGACGACGGGTTTGTGGGATTTTCAATAAATCCGAATTTAATATATTCCGCAGAGTATTGCCGTCTCTTCTTTTTTACTTCCGACATTGTTTTGTTTTAAGAAATACGTAAGTGTTGAAATCAAGTACTGCTTATCTATTATGCGCGAAACCGCAAATGAAAATAAAATATAAATTTACGTCGTTTATATAGGATTGCATAAGCAGCACGCACCAACAGGAATAAGACAAACGTGCATAAACTCGTTTATCTCATTCGACGCCCAATCGTACTCGACAATACAGAGACATACAGAGCCATATGCGACAAAATTTCGAACTAAAATCAACAATCTGACAGTTCATTTCACACTGTTTTACATAATCTCTGATCGTTGACCCGCTGCATTGATAAACGCAAAACGTTCATTCAATTCTGCGTGTTATTATTATTATTATTCAGTAATTATGTAAAACCGCTAAACGTCGTTCAGCTGTTTTTCATAACAGTACTGTTCAGTAAATCAGCTAGCAGTTTTACAGCTTATTCTACAATTCATCTGCGACATATAGATCATTTTCACCAAATAAACAAAATAAAGGTATGGGTAAGAAATAATTAAGGTATGGGTTCAGATTTGGTTACCTTATATTCCATTATATATACTTGAATGTGATCACTCCATGCCGTTACAATTTGATCAGTGATAGTTGGCTTGTAAATGGCTTCTTCGACATATCCTACAGTACGTCTGAACATGACGTCAGACAAGGTATAGTCTGATTTTAAACATTGGTCTAACATCTCCCACCTTTCAGAATCAAATTTCATTTGAAGTGATATGTCAACTCCGCCGTCTTCAGTTTTCTGTAATTTTAAAGCAAAGATCATTTTAATTTATTCAATATAATAATGGAATGAATGGAAACAGCATTTGACTATATCTTACAATTTAAAAAAAACACAGATATCTTTAGAACGCCTTAACGCATGCAGAGAGTACTCTAAAGCTTATTTTTTTGTGAGTGTCTGTAAATGGACTGAATATATAGCAATGATCTCATCAAAATACGTATTAAATTTATGGAAGAAGAATTCGAGGTATTGAGAAGAGGTCAAAATGGCTTAGTCAGTGCGCCTGGAGTATTTATCCGGGAGGCGCAGCTTTGAATCCAGGTCACGACCGTATTATTCTTTCAACAAAATTTGTTAATTTTAAAAGTTCGCTCCGCATTCGTTAATGCGTTTGGAAGATCTCTGTTTTTTATTTTATTATTAGGTGTAGTCAAATGTTGTTTCCATTTATTCCAATCATACGTCAAAGTAATGAACAAGTACCACGCGCGCGTATTTATGATGTGCAAGGTCCTGAGGGGGAGGACGCTAGCCGGTCGGCCGGTAGCTCTGTGAGGTACCATGCCTAGGTACTTATCTAAGTACATTATGTAGGATATATTTTAGGTTATTTCCGCAAATTAACGCGGATGAAACCGCAGGGCATAGCTAGTTATTATTATAAAGCAGAAGTGCTTTTGTTTGTTCGTATGTTTCAACGCGCTAATGCTCTGGAACTACCAGTGGGAATTAAATAATTATTTTTGTATACGATAGCCAGGTTCGTGAGGAATAGTATAGGCCTAGGGTTTTTCAGCTCATGAATAAGGGCGCCGTTCGAGTTCGAAACTAGTCAGGCAATCCCGAAGAATGCGCGTGTGTAATAACCGTTAAACGACGAGTGAGAATTTTTAGAGCTATTGAACTTAAAGATGGATTTTCATTTTGGACCGATAACCAAATCGATGACAAGGGCAAATTTTGTTCAAAACTAAATACTTGTAAATAAAGTGTTTATTTGGATAAGGAATAATATCATGTTTATAAAAACACCTTCGCAGATTTAGAACAAAATTGATTACCATAAAAAAGTTCACTATAACCTTTTTATGGTAATCAAATTTGTAATCACTATATTATAGTTAGTCAACCTTACAAGATACTATAACACGTATAATATGCTGTCGCGGACTTTTTTTTTTGGACTCTTAACATGATTTTTTCGTAACTTCAACCGTTTGCGAAGTGCACGCAACGGAAGCTCTTAATAGAATATTTTTTCCCGTTTTTGCAACATTGTCGATTGATGCTCCGCTCCTATTGGTCGTACCGTGATGTTATATAGCCTTTCTCGATAAATGGACAATCCAATACAAAAAAAAAAACATTCGAACCAGTAGTTCCTGAGATTAGCGCGTTCATTGGTTAAATGCACTAATCTCAGGAACTACTGGTTCGAATTGAAAAACAAACTAACTCTTGAGCTTTATAATATTACTAGCTGTACCCGCGACTCCGTCCGCGTGGATGTCGTAAACTTACACCATGTCGTATATGAACACAAATTCATTCAAACTCAGCCCAATGCAAAGCAGCTACTAGGACTAATGAAATGAAATTGTTTATTCTGTAAGTAGGTCTTTTAAAAACTCTTTTACGTGTCATTATAATCTAGATGGCGTCGGCGTTTCCTATCTGACTACCTCTGACAAGAAACGCCGAAACAAACTCAAAGGTCAAGATCTCTTTTAAAGTCCAGACATCATTAAACATCCCTATGTGAGCGTAACCATGTAGGGTATCTGGAATGGCCTTTTTAAGAAAGAGCTATATCAGTTTCGAGTTGACCTGTCCTAACTGACGGCACACATGCATCAGTCATCGTGTAGCTCAACCATGTTATAGGGAGCTCAACGACCTGTCGCAAGGCAATACCAGATCAGCAGGACATTTGCGAAGGCCATATAAAAACCTCAAAACAGCCAGATTTCAAATAAGTATAAATGTAAATAAAAAATTAAAAAATAAGAAAAACTTCCAGCATGATGCTCACATTCACAATTTCTGTAATAAAGAATGTCACAATAAAAAATGTCAATTAATAGAATGTCAATTGTTATGATATTACAATGTCAATTTTATCTTATTTAAATGTCAAATTTTCTCATCAATTAATGTCCAAATTTTTTCATATTACAATGTCAGGTAAAATCAAAACAATATAATTAAGCATTTTTCATATCACTCCCATGCCTTTTTATCGCTTAAAAGCTACGTAGTTTTAAAGTAAATAAATAATTTTTGAACCTATCTTTTGTGATTGTATATTATATCAAGACAAATATAATACAGTCACGACGACGACGCATCACGACGCGACGTGACGAGTATCATTATTCAAAACTAAATACTTATGAATAAAGTGTTTATTTGGATAAACATGATATTATAATATCATGTTTATAGAAACACCTTCGTAAATAATGCATTAATTTGGAACCAATTCGATAACCATAATAAAGGTTATCGTGAGTATTGAATAGATTCAGGCATTGCTTTGCGGAAGTCCATTACAATGGGTGCAAATAAATACAATATCTAGCTACTTCCACAATATTGAGGCTAGTCATGCATTACCTGTACACCGCCCGCCCGCCCGCTCGCAAATATATGCACATACGCAAGCGGTGAAAATTCCGACTACCACCAACTATTCTACACGTGTTTCGCCCCTCCACGAGGCATCATCGGGAGCTACTAGAGTCTAATAGCTCCTGATGATGCCTCTCGGTCTCACGGTCTAATAATTAGACCGTGCAGTGTCCGCTATCGAGTGAGCCAAACCGAAATAAATAGAATTGGACGTGGCCTCTTGCAGTTAACCTATGGGTTTGATCTGCGTAACCGAACAATAGCTATGGCGAGACAAGTTGATGCCTCCAGTCAGAGAATATTTTATTTGTTCGGTTGTATTTTTTTTTTATGTTTGTTACCTCAGAACTCCGTCATTTATGAAACGATTTGAAAAATTATTTTTTATTTAAAAGGATTTACTTTCAGATTGGTCCCATTGAAATTTTATGCAAATTGGTTTGGTAGTTTGGTATTTAAATCAAAATAACTGAAAAATAATACGTCGTCCAAGTAAACGAAATGGTGCATTTTGCTTTCTTGTGATTTTCCAGTGGTGTTTATGGTCTCTAGAATAGTTCATGAACTGCCTATTTTCCGGCTTCATCATCAGACGATGATGATGATGATGAAACGGAAGATAAGAACCGGAAATCCGTCATTTTTTTTTGCTATTTAATACTTTTTAGTGTAAGACAGCATTCTCAAACATCTCTTTTTACACGAGTGCCCAAAAAACGGAGTGTATATAAGTATGTATGTATGTAAGTATCCTTGTGAGTTTCTTTACCTATTCCACCATAACTTCTAAATACCTGAACTGATTTCGATATATGGGGTATCGTTAGAATCCTTACACTGTCCCGTGAGTAACATACGCTAGTCAGATTTTAATTTATTTTTTTAAATAATTTCATCTTGTTTTACGCAGTTCATTACTCTCTTTTGAAATAGCCTCAGATCTAGATTTCCTATTTTCATATAGGCGTTTCTCCCCTTCTTTGCTCGTCTCAATTAAATGGCCCCTACCCATATGGACAGCGTGTTGAGTAGGTTTACCAATATTCACTTCCGATAAATCAGTTATGGAACGCAAGATTAACTAAAAAGTAAGAAATAAAATAATTTTTAACAAAAAAAAGAACCGACTCCAAAAATCTTTCTGTTAAGGTAAAATGCACTAAAAAGTAATAAAATAATTGCATTATTTACTTACTACAATTTATATAAAAATATTTTTTTATTTTCGAGGAATCTTAATAAAATCAATTTATTAGGACATACACAATTATTATTATTACATATACAATTATTATTATTTTTGGAGTCTATTATTTTAAGAAATAAAAACTTCTCAGTATAGTATTTCAATGTGTGTTTATAGCCAATATATTTGTGTAAGGGGTACTGATAGATTTATAGTTTCAGAACTATAAGTGTTTTAGTAATATTAACATAATAAATAACCCAGACCCCTAAAAACTACTATGGTTGATAAAGGTATTCTGTGTCAGGTGCCTAAGTACAATAGCGAGATAGTTGAGACATATGTCAATAGATAGGTCTTGCCAGCACCTATCTATTGGTATATATGTCACAGATGGATTGTAGAATCCGCTGTTTTACAAAACAGTACTGTTTTATAAAACAACAACGTTCAGCTGGATTGCCATTGCAATACGTTTAACAAAACAGCTACCCACCCTTAGACGTAATGCAGAATGACATATCTACTGTGGGACAGGTTTGTTTATTGTATAGGTATATTAAATGGATGGTCACCACTCAAGTAAAAAAAAGATACTGTCTTCTGATTTGACTTTCCGTGGCTGGGTCGACAAATGACGGGGGTAGTTCACTCACTACGCTCGCTCATTGGCCCCCGTCATTCTCTTCGAACCTGGAATGACTCTTCCGGTGACCTCGTTAGTGTTATTGGTATTGGTCCGGTACATATTTGTTAGTTCATTGTAACAAATAGAATGATAAATTTTTGAAAAGCATTAACGCATGTCTAGCGAACTCTAAAGTTATTATAATGGAAAAAGAATAGGGTCGCTAACAGGATTCGAACCTGCGCCTCCCGGATGAATACTCCAGGCGCTCTGACTACTAAGCCATCTCGACCTCTGCTCACCACTGCAAATTCTTCTTCCATATTTTAACACGTCTTATGGCGACGTTATTGCTATCAATTCAGTCCCTATACGGGTGACCGAACCGACACGACTAACTTTGCAGTTAATACAATGTCGTAAAGAATGCAATTACCTTAATAATTCAAGATAAATGTTTGAAAAGCATTAACGCATGCTTAGCGAACTCTTAAGTTATTATATTAAATGGAAAAAGAATATGGTTGCGAACAGGATTCGAACCTGCTCCTCCCAGATGAATACTCCAGGCGCTCTGACCACTAAGTCATTTCGACTTCTGCTCACCACCGCAAATTCTTTTTCCATATTTTAACACGTCTTATGGCGACGTTATTGCTATCAATTCAGTCCCATTTTTGGCAACCATTCCTGTAGAACAGAATGCTAGCGAAAAAGTTATGAGAGAAAAATTATTATTTTTTACACAGCTGCCCAAAAGCAGTAGTAAGAGTGTTGTTTTTAGGGTTTGTGTATGCATCTATATTTGTGAGCTTTTTTATTCAACCATTACTTTGAAATGCATGAACCAATTTTGATATATGGGGTACTGTAAGTATTCTTGCATTTTTCAGGGTAACATAGGCTAGTTATATTCAAAATAAAAATATAGACTACTATACTACAAAAATAATTGATTCAAAAAGTAAAACACACTCCTGCCATGTGTGAACTCAAAAGCGAATAACAAGGTACTGACTACTACTATTAGTTCACACACGAGAGCATTGTACTTTAATATTTTTATTTTTTTTTGCTTTGTAAACTACAGAATAAAAAAAAATACAAAATTTACATATAATTCATGGTGAAAAATAAATATTTTTGGTGATCTGTTGATCGCAGACCAGGCCTAGCAATGCCAGGTGGCTGGCCGCGGCACAGTTTTTATTGAACAAGAAAACTGCCCTCTATTACGCCCAATAATAATAATTATAGTTTTAGGAATTTAAATAACTCGTTTATATTCAAACCTTAAGTTCGCCGCTTTTCAGTATTATGGTTAACAGTCTTTTGAACCACCATTCTCCAAAACCGAATTTACTTTCAGTATGTTTTTCTTTCTTCATAGGTGTCCTGAGATCTGGTGGTAAATCAACTTCAATGTCTTTATTTCGTATTTGAATACTTTCGTAGTTCCAGGGGTCTGGTCCAACTTGTATGTCGGTTTTACTGACACTACAAAACCCCAGCAAGATGTAGAATAATAGCGTACAAATCATTTTATATAAACTATACATATTTTAATCTTTCATTTTTTTTTTATTTATACATTGTAACAAACTAAAACTTAGGTAGAACTAGGACTGTAGGACTGTAGGAGTAAACTAGGGATGACCGATATATATCGATATTGGTGAAATATCGATATTAAGAGCAAAACATCGATATTTGAGTATTGAAATATCGATATTTTGAACAAGATATAGTTTAATTATTGTTCACCGGTTACTACTCACTTGCATTCGTCGGGTTTGTCCGACTAGTTTCAAACTCGAGCGAAGCCCTTAGTCATGAGCTGAGTCCGCGGTAATGTCACGAGTCAGACTGGCGCTGCATCGTGATCAACTTGTCATCAAGGTAGCAGGTGGCGCCAACTCCGTGGAGAATCGCCCAGCGCCCAGTCATAGCCAAAGTCGTAGCTAAAACTTGATCGCGAAATAAGTAATTTGTTTCAGTCTTGGAGTACTGGCTCATCCCTTTCTTGTAACAATTCTGGCTGGAAGTTGGGAAAATTTCTAGCAGTGACGGAATGTTAAAATATAAAACTAGTTTCAGTTAATCTTTGTTAAGTATATCGGTATCTAATGCTGCATGCGAGCGCATATTTTCACAGATAAATTTAGTTTAAACGGACTAAACAAACTGATTTATGAAAAAAAAGATGTGTTAACAATTTTAGAAAAACAAAGCAAGGTGTTAAAGATTAAGCCACAGATTAGTAATATATCATATAATTAAGCTTTTTTGATGTGTGCTCAGAAACTGCCGTAATAGTCACGGCTCGTAATCTTCATACAACAAATCCTTGCCTTGAGTCTATTGTATTGGCTACGGGTCATTTATCGAACCTGACAGTTCTTCTGATCTCTGATTGGCTCGTTGTCTGCCATCTTTGACACTTGGAAATTTTTCCTACTGACAGCTGTCAAAACAATTACCCGCAGTCCTGTCATCAGATTTTAATTAATAATTGGTCTAGCTTAATTGGTCTATTTTTTTAGTAATAAGGGAATATAAAATCAAGAAGTAAATATTTTTTTGGAAAATAAACCTCAAGTGAAAGGTATTCTGCTTTATCGTCAGTTAATAATTTAGGATGAATACTTTTTTCTGAATTAAATTATACCCATGAATTTATTTAGCTTGAATTGACTTTATTATTTAAGCTTATTGGATTGATATTGAAATTAACATTATTTTAAGGGATGCAATTTAATCAATATAAATTATAAAGGGGCACAGATGTGTACCGATTACAAAAAAAAGTTTGATGCAATGCAATTAAATGTAAAACAAATAAAATAATTTATAATTAAATTAAAAAAATTTCTTTCCACATTCCCGAACCCCAACAACAAATATGAATTTTAAAATTTTAATAAATCAATATGAACGACGGCTGTTCAAAAAGCTAGAACCCAAATCCGAAAATAACTTTTATCATCCTAAAAAAACTAAATCCTAAATATAAATATCCAAAAGAAATGTAAAATTTGTTTTTAGTGAATAAACAATTACCTATTTATAAGAAATTAAAAAAAAATAACAACTAACTGTTACTCTCTATAATTGAGGTTTAGCCATAGATTATACAGTTAAATTCATAGAATTAGAATATTTTTGGTACCCCATAGAAGGACAGAGCTCAAAAAATTGCTACCGATTTTCAATTGTCAATGTGTGCGTGCAATAGTAATGTACCACGTGGAAATATTGACACATATCAATTATCGATAAACAGATGTAAAGAATTGGTATACAACGGATTGGTAACATGCGGAGATGTTTATGCAGGTGAAAGTGAGACAGGAGGACAGAGACGCCCTGCGCTACCTGTGGCGAGGAGACCGGCGGGAGGGCGCCCCTGAAGAATACCGTATGACGTCGATAATATTCGGCGCAGCAAGTTCACCTTGCACAGCCATCTTCGCTAAGAATTGGAACGCGAAGCAGTATAGTACAGAGTACCCGGAGGCGGTAGCGGCTATCATAGAGAATCATTATATGGATGACTATCTAGATAGTTTCACCACAGTAGAAGAGGCTACACGCATAGCTAAGTCGGTACGTGAAATACACAGAAAGGCGAGATTCAACATAGGAAAATGGATCTCGAATTCTACAGAAATTGTTGAAAATTTAGAGCCGGGACATCGTCAAACAGAAACAGTCAGTCTCGCGAGTAAAGGATTTGAAGAAAAAATCCTCGGTTTAATATGGAAGCCGAGTACAGACGAGTTGAGTTTTAATTTAAAGCTCGCTCGGCTCCCTGATGACCTCATTAGAAAAGAGGCGCCGACCAAGAGAGAGGCATTGAAAATAGTTATGTCGTTATACGACCCTCTCGGCCTAGCGTCGCCTGTTACAATTGGAGCCAAGCAGATATAACAGGAAGCATGGCGGCTCGGTACGGACTGGGATCAGCAGCTCAGCACGGATCTATCGGCACAATGGTCGTCGTGGATTCGTCATTTAGAAAATTTAAAAACAGTTAGTATCCCGAGGAGCTACCCGGGATTCAGTGACGCAGACTCGCTACAGGTTCACGTCTTCACAGACGCTAGCGAGACAGCCTACGCGACAGCGGTGTATTGGCGCACCACCACTACAGACGGAGGAGTAAACGTGACGCTCGTCATGGCGAAGGCTAGAGTGGCGCCTCTCAAAATCACGTCTATTCCGCGCCTCGAACTACAAGCTGCAGTAATGGGAAGCCGCGTCGCAGCAGCCGTAATAGAAGAGCACCGAGTCAAGCCGGAGACCACAGTATACTGGACCGATAGCAAGACAGTGTTGACATGGCTCAGAAAAGGGTCACGGACCTACAAGCCCTTTGTCGCGCATCGCCTGGCCGCAATAGAAGAAAATAGTAAAGTTGAAGATTGGCGCTGGGTGCCTACGAAAATGAACATAGCAGACGCCGTGACCCGCGACGTGCCAGTAAATTTTAACTCGGCGCACGAGTGGTACATCGGACCATCATTTTTGTACGCGCATCCTTCAACTTGGCCTATAGAAAAATTAACAGTAGCAGAGGCGACAGGGGAGGAGCGAACCGTAACAGTAACAGTACAGTGTCGGACGCCGAAAATTTCAGAAATTATTCCAGACCCATTTAGATTTTCAAAATGGGAGCGACTCTTGCGAGCTACCGCTAGAGTTATACAGTTTATAGCCTTGTGTCGAAAACCCGAGGCTCAAGTCTTATATAAAAGGACTAAGAAGAACCCTGAAAAGGATCCAGACTGGCGTCGCGCAAAGAAGAAGGCGAAGATCAACACGTCGGGGAGCACCACACCTCACCCTAGCGCCGGCTCCCGGAACTTCGTGCTTCTCACAGCGGAACACACCCGCGACGCCGAGAACCTCCTTGTGAAGACGGTACAAGGGGACTCCTTCGGCGCCGACCTCCAAGAGCTCCGGCGCGGGAAAGGTGTCGCCATAGACAGCCGCCTGCGAATGCTACCCGTCGAGTTGAACAACAGCGTGATAACTCTGCGCAGCCGTATAGCAGCAACAGAAGGGGTGGCAGAGAAAACGAAGAGGCCGCCGATATTAGACGGCGATCACCGCATCGCCCAGTTATACATAGATTGGACTCACAGAAGCCTACATCATGCCGGTACAGAATTAGTGATCAACGAAGTGCGTCAACACTACTGCATACTGCGCTTGCGACCCACAGTAAGGAAAGTCATTTATGAATGTCTACAGTGTCGCATAAAAAAAGCGCGTCCGCCGGAGCCCGCAACAGGGGACCACCCGAAGACACGCCTCGCTCACCACCAGAGGCCTTTCACCTACACGGGCCTCGATTATTTCGGGCCGCTCTCAGTCACCGTGGGAAGACAGCATCACAAGCGGTATGTTGCATTATTTACATGTCTCAGTTCCAGAGCGGTGCACCTTGAAGTCGCCGCCAACCTCAGCGCCAACTCTGCCATACTAGCGTTGCGCAGATTCGCGGCGCGCCGAGGCTCCCCTACAGAAATACACTCCGACAACGGGACCAACATGCATGGCGCCGACAAAGAGATGCGAGAGGCCGTGTCACAAGAGGCCAATCGCCGCGGCATCGTGTGGCGCTTCATCACTCCTTCAGCGCCCTTCATGGGAGGCGCGTGGGAGCGACTCATGAGATGCGTGAAAACCGCCCTTTATACGGTTCTTCACGATAATCGGGCGCAGGAAGAAGTCTTGACAACATTAATGTGTGAGGTCGAATATACAGTCAACAGTCGACCGCTCACACATGTCTCCGTGAACGCAGAGGACGACGAGGCTATCACCCCGAATCACATATTATTCGGGGGCTCAGCGCGACTACCATCACTCGGCGAGTTCGACGAGTCCGACATAGACAGCAGAAAACACTGGCGGCGAACACAAATCCTAGCCGACATGTTCTGGCGCCGGTGGGTGCGAGAGTACCTACCCGAGCTGCAGTACCGGCGGGAGACCCACGGCAGAGGGCCCTGCTTCGAGGTCGGCGACCCAGTCCTCATCGCCGACGGTCAACTCCCTCGCAATACATGGCCGCGAGGTAGAGTGACCGCCGTATATCCAGGCGCCGACGGTCAGATACGAACCGTCGACGTGCGCACAGCAGCAGGGGTCCTGAGACGTCCAACCAAGAAGCTGGTGCCGCTACCGAAGTAGTGCGCTCATCGGCTCATCTGCAGCATCGCTCCACACCGGGTCAACGCTCTGCTGCACGGCGGGAGAGATGTTCGCGACAGCCCTGCTATTCCCGTTTAGATAGCCCTGTGTTTACATAAATTCAGTACCGTTATTATCCAGAAAGACAGTAAATTCGCGTGTGTGAAATTATTACGTTATTATAGAACAATTTAGACACAATAACAGTGATATTCATACTATATAGTAATTTAGTGCTTGTAGAATGTCTAGATTTGTATTAAAACACTTAGATTTGTATTCTGATGCCTAGATTTATATTAAAACACTTATATTCGTGTTCATATGCCCAGAATTAAGGTATTTTTAATGTTTTTAAATGTAGCAGCCATGTTCCATAAGCCATAGCGTGAATGTAAACAAAGATGATGATGAAATATTTTATTGAGAATTCATACATAATTTTGTAATCATAATATGTACATAACTATGGTTATATGCAATAAAAACTATTCGGAATGTTGTTTCATTTGTAGCCGGCATACTCGTCTAGGGGGTGCTGATTGTTTTATAGCTTCAACCCTTATGGTTTAGACACATTAACGTAGAAAAACAACCCCGATTTCTGAAAATGAGTATGTTGACAAAGGTATTCTGTGCCAGGTGCCCAAGTATGAGAGCGAGATGGTTGACACATACGTCAATAGATAGGTCTTGTCAGCACCTATCTATTGGTATATAGATAGCTATATATATAGTCATAGTTTAGAAGTATATAGCCTTTATGTAGTTTTTATTAAGTAAATAAAGAATAGATAGTGCGAGGTTTTTGCGGGTCTCGTTACGGTAAAGATTCGTCGTACTTAAGCGAATGCGCATGTATTTTCTTCGTAGCTAAAAAACTACCATATATCAAGCCTCGCCATCTTCAATGGAGTAAGCAGAAACCTCAAGCTTTCATAGTGACAGTGCAAGTCGGTGTTTTATTTTCATGGAATGATTCTCCCGGTGACCTCGATAGTGTTATAGTCTTCATAGTCCCTGAAGAAATACAAGGTTTCAGCATACGTCGAACCCGAACCTATAGGTACAGGACGTCAGCGGCTCGTTTCTAGTATTCGATAGACCGCCCGTCCGGTATAGATCCCTCTCGGAGAAGAAAGCGTCTAGGAGGCAACCGCCTCGGCGCCTAACAGCCGAAACCCCGCCTGTATGATTTAAGATAGGCGGCCCTTTGGGGTCACAGATGCTTAGAGAGGGGACTCTGTTTACCCATCGTGATCCCAGAGAAAACGGTGTCATAGTGGTCACTTGCTATCGTGCACAGTGAGGCTTAGGGGAGACCCCTGTACAGTATCTCCAGGGATTTGCCTTAATAGGCGCTGCATAGCGGGGGTGCTAGAGCTGGTCTATTACGTGCCTCCCTCCATATGCTGATGTTGACCACCGAGGTGGTTTTAGTGAGGTAAGTATCCCACACACCCCTGTCTTATCCATAGAGGCCGCACGAGTTTTTGAAGGTTTCCCACCGAAAAAAAATTGGCGCATTTTTTCTTATTTTTCTTTATTTTTATTCTTCTTCTACTACGTACTATCGATAGTATTGGGAACCCCAATAAAAATTTTGGAAAAATAATCTTTGTGCGGAGATAATTGGTACATTTACACTTCATATAAATTCTGATATCGGAACTTTTTGTTTTAAAATTTCATCGACACAATAGTCGAAACTGACAAATCACTATTTTGTGTACATGAAATGAAAATTTATATAAGAACAACGTCCATAATATTGCCTTTATGACCATTGTTTTTTATTACAGTGAAAATTCACTATTTTCTTGATAGGATTTGATTTTCCAAATATATTTTCTAAAGATAGTTTTCTCCAAAATACGGCCATGAATATGCTGTTGTTTACAATTTACCTGTGAAATGATTCTTTTTCTGGATTATTTTTTATGAAACATCGCAGTCACTAACAGAACACGTAGGCATCGCCTATAAATTTTAAAACTGTATAAAATATACAGGATTCACTGACAATACAGCAAATATAAGTTAGCGTGATTTTTGACAGTGACACTGGAGAAAACAACATCAGCCAATAGTGCTGACCGAACCTAAGTATGCTTTCTCTTTCTAACATGTGATATTTCCGTAAGAGATTCCATACCCATATTAGGCTTTGTAGGTCTTTTTCTATCCTACGTTTATGGTTAAATTAGTAGGTTCGGCAAAGTAATTTTTCTTCTATGAGATCTAAGTAGTCTGTGGTAATGGTCAACTACTAATATCTAATCTGTGATTAGTGTGATTGTCATTGAGGAAACAATAAATAAAGCTTCCTGTTTTTCGAAAATTATTTGAAACTTTGAAAGTGTTTTCTTCAGTAATGTCGTCTATTGATTTCGATCCTGCAATAAAGCTCTGTCTTAAATTTTTGCATTCAAGCGCTTCCGATTCTACAGAGCAATTGCGGTTAACTTTAGATGATAACATTCGTTCAACATATGGGAGTGCTAAAACCCTTGGTAATGTTTTGCCGAAAAAGTACTTGAACGAAGAAAAATTGGAATCACCTAGATCAAAGCACAAGACAGAAAAGCCATCAAGTACCAAAACTGTGGCGTTGCCGCAACAAAGTCCGCAGCAAATACAAATCCCAGAGCGTGAAAACGATGATGGCTCTGTTATGGATGGAGAACTGTCCCTAGATTTGTTAGAAGAAGACTTAACTTGTGCAGTGTGCAGACAGATATCAGTTCAAGCTGGCAATCGCTTGGTGGAATGTGATGCATGTTGTGCTCTGTATCATCAGGTGAACCATTTATTACTTTTACAATGAAATAAAACATGTTGAATTCAGATATAAGTTATTTAAATCTCAATTTATCATGTTTCTTTGTGTCGTTTTATCATTCATGCTATAAACTTTATAAAAATAAATACCATAAACAGTTTTTTTGTAACAGGATACAAGGCAAACTGTTTTACATCTACAGTTTATTTGGCAGCCTCGTTGGTCTAGTGGTCGCAAAAGCGCAAAGCGCAAAGCGCGGCTGCCGAGCCTGAGGTCCTGGTTTTGATTCCCAGGTTGGGCAGTGTTATTGGGTTTTTCTGTTAGGAAATTCTTGGGAACAGCACAGAGTCAGGAAGTTGGTGGAGTGACAGTCCCATGCTTCGTCGGTCCTGTGCCTGATCTCTCTGGTCGTGACGGATTGCCGTCCCATCGGAATATGACAGTGAAGGAAGAGGGAGTGCACCTGTGTTTGCGCATACAGAATGACTGAGAATGATAAAGCATTAAAGATAAGAAGGGTTGCTTTCTTCTGACCCTGGCTGTTAGCTAGACTTCAACAATAATTTTAAATTCATACCTTTTTTGCAGGATTGCCACAAGCCTGTAATTAGTGACAATGACATTGGAACTGGATGGCAGTGTGCTTCTTGCCTGGCATCACAGGGGATTGCTACCAGTTATATGAAGACAACAGCTACACCTAAATCTCCATCTAATATATCTGGATCCACTACACCAGTGAAAATATCTTCAAGTAGTTCAGCCTCCTCATCACCCTCAAAAGTGGTGACTCCAAATATCAATATTATTTCAGCTGATAAGAGACTACAAATTATGAAGAAAAAAGCAGCTAAGCAGCATGAAAAGAAGAAGAGCTCTAAATGATAATGACTTTTTGTTTCATGATCATTATGAAACAAAATATGTTGCTAGCTTTCACAAATTTATCAATAATTATTGTGTTGATTTAGAAGTTAGATTTTTGTACAGTTCCTAGGAACATATGTATCTCATATAAATTAAATCTTGATTCTAGTACTCCCATGTGTTCCTGAGAAAAAGGGTCTTGCCAGACACATTGACAACAGTGTGATCTTTATGGACACTGTTTATCCTTTTGTGGCATCAAGCTCTAAAAAGAGACTATAATTGTGTATGTATTTTTATAATAAAACTTGAGGTCCCGGTAGGCAGACATTGTCTAGGAATAAACAAAAAATGAAAACCGCCTTCAAAAATCTACTACACTAAAAAGTTTAAAATAATATCAAAATTTGCTTATAATAAAATCATTTTAAAAGAACAATATATAATAATAATCTGTTAATTTTGGAGTCGGTGCCTGTACTGGGAGAGGGTTATTGTTTTCCTCGTGTTAGTCACTTATGTTCGTTGTGCTGTGGTTATGTTACCGGCCTTTGTATCTGGTTGTAAACCCCATATACATCAGGCACCAACTCCAAAATTTATTTTTTACGCAGGCATTGTATAGGTCATATATAAGTTTGTATACATCATAAATAAGTTAATTTAGAAATTTAATAATATGGGTAGGCTTTCGAAAGCCGCTAGGACTTAATTACTGCATCGATGAAATGTTTGTGTACAACAGTGGACACTTCTGCCTACCCCATCGGGCAATACAGGCATGATGCTATGCATGTATTGAGTGGCATGAACTGTACATGAACAGGCGATTACAGCAATTGAGAGTGATTTGCTATAATTCATTGAAGAGTTCCATCGTCTAACTTCGAAGATCTTCATCAGATCTTTACTAAATTAAATGGGACCACCTCTGGGGACTACTCTTTCAAACAAAGATATCAACGGACATACATAAAAAAACATGGTAGCTACTGTAAAACGTTGAGGAGTTCCCTTGACTGTCCTTCGTCTTCATCATCAGACCCCTAATTACAGTCACAACCCATCTAGGTGTAAAGTTCATATCAATACAAATTAATCAAGCCCAAAACCCAGGTAATTGCTGTAAATCTTTAAAGAGTTCCCTCGACTGTCTTTCAGCTCCATCATCAGATCGACTCCACACCTTCATTAAATAGTAGTGCTTTAAAATACTTAATGAAAAAATTAACAAATGCACTTGTCGCCCCTACAATTTTCGAAGGTTTCCCTCGATGTCTCGGGGATCCACCATCAGATCCTGGTTTCCTTATCATGGTACCACCGTTGAGATTTCTTCTTTCCAACAAAAAAAGAATTATCAAAATCGGTTCATAAACGACGAAGTTATCCCCGAACACAAATAAAAAAAAAAAAAAAAATATACGGTCGTATTGAGCCTTTTTTGAAGTCGGTTAAAAATTAAAAACAAGAAAGCTGTTTCTTGACAAAAGTATCACCTACTGGGTCCAACTACAGGTTAAAACTATCCAGGTGGACCACATAAAAACAAAAAGAAATATCATGTTGTTTAGGACCAGAAGAATAGGGATGTTAGGAAAAGAATAATAATATATTAGTTTAAAAACAATAGATAAAAAAAGATATTTTGAAAAGCACGAGTAAAATAAAGGTTAACCTTTTCAACGCCAACTACTTCTATAGAAGTTCGAGATTCTCTTACCCTCAGCGCCACAACTTCATTAGAAGTAACTATTGTAATAAAATAAAGTAACGATACTTAAAGCTTTCTTTTTTTGTTTTTATATAATGGTGTCGTGGTGGCCGAGTGGTTACGGGCCCGCCTCCTGAGCCACAGGTTGTGGGTTCAAACCTGGCATGTACCAATGTGAGTTTTTCAATGTCATATGTACTTTCTTAATTCCTATCTAACAATCCTGTAGTAACCGGGCATAATTTTGTACGGTTGGGTACGTTATAATTAATTTCTCTTTCCACTTGGGCCAAGTAAAATTAACAGAAGGTAATCCTTGATACCACACTTGCTACCCCTACTAATTTTGCTAGTGAATAATGCAACAATTGCGGTTCATTCCATCCGTATAACCTTGAGTATTCTTCTACTTTATTTAGTCAGATATCTATAGTTTGCGCTTTAGTGGAAGGATCGAATTCAGGAATAAAATTATTATTCATCATATGATTCTGTGAAGTAGGCAATGACTTAATCAAATATAACAAATCTTGAGCAGCAAATGCTCGTTGTTGTTTCATCTATGTTACAATGCTTAGTCACTGGTGTTTTGGAACGTTTCGCACTTGACTTCTTGCAACGATTATTTTTGGAAAGCTTGCTACTTGAAGAGTCACTTTCTGAAGTAGAAGTCGAATTACTCACAGTTGATAAACGCCTTTTACTTCGCCTGTGTTGATGCCGATGCTTCCGAAGACGTTCATCACACCTGCTACGACCATCCTTAGCTGCTCTACTTCCACGTCGTCGTCTACGCAGTGGAGACTTAGAATCACTCTCACGATCGCGATGGCTTCGAGAAGAACTCCGCTTTCTCGATCGGCGATGATCATCCATCAGAATCGGTGGACTCATCGACCTCCCAAGACACTCTTTTTCATCTACCTCAACTCCGGACACCATAATATCCAATAAACTGAAACTTGTTTTTAACTGTTAACCGTGTACCAAGGATACCGTGGATTTATAATCTTACACACAATTACAATATAACAACTTACGTATTACAATAATTATTTTATATTGAATATGTAAGCATCATATAAAATAGTCGTAGCTTATGGTTATGAACAGGTGTTTCGGTCTTTATAAATTTCTCAATTAATAGAATTATATACTCAAAACAGTTACCTACATAACGCAAACATCAGTAAAGTAGATATACTATTCTACTTTACTGATGTTTGCGTTATGTAGGTAACCGTTTTGATTATATAATTCTATTAATTGAGAAATTCAATAAAACAATAAATATCTACAAATAATGTAATTAACAAATTTGTTCAGGATCGCCCAAACGCCGTAAATAAAACACGAAATAAATAATTGTTGTGGAGGCAAACGGCGGCGAGGACTAATGGAGAGCTGACTTTTCTCTTCTAGTTTTCTCAGTGTTGCCAGGGCCCTTAAGTCAAAAGTTACGTTTCCTTTCCTGAAATTTTACTTTTTTGCTGCAAAAGTTACATTTTCTTTTATTTCGTCTTTTTGAGTTTGGAGGCAAATTGATGTCAGCAAAATGGCAGAATATAAAGGAATCTATGATTTCTAATGGTGTATTTAATCTTATGATAAAAGAGACTAGTTTAATTTGTTCGCAGCGCGATCTTCACAGTTGTTACTATCTAGTCTTGCACCTAACTTTTTCTATTAGTTTGAACCAAATCCACGAGAAGTGGTGAATCTGCTATTTTTACACTGAACTAACTAATAATATTCGATATGTATAGAACCCTCTTAACGTACTTTTTTACCATATGATCTTAAGAGGGCTGTTAATATAGAGCAAAGTCGCCACAATGCAAAAAAAAACTTACATTATCGACGATGATTTGTCATCTCTCTTTATTGTGTAATGAGTATTAAATTGAGTTTAATGAATCGCTTTCATTAAGTTTCGTTCTATACTTTTTAAATTTTCTTTTTTTTTCAAATCCACCACATGATAGGCTTATTATGATGAAAACTAAAAAAAAATTGTTTAGTATAGTGAATTGGAAACAAAAAACCCACTAAATCCACCAACCTAGCATTAGTTTTATATAATATCGTTATGTAATAATCGTAGAGTTATAAATCACATTAACTAAAAATCGTTGATTTGTTTCCACACTCTCTACAGAAATTGTACTTGCTTGCACCTGCAATAAAATATTTATGATTAAGATCTTTTTATTTTTATTAGTTTAAGTTGCAAACTTAGACATACAGTTTATTAACGAAATAAAATGTTAGCAAAGCAAATTAATGCGAAAAACAGCGTTCCATAAACTTATATGTTCAACAACTGAAATAATTTTGAAAGTTAAGTTATTAACATAACTTAATATGACTTGTTAGAAGGTATTAAGAAAGTGCTTATACAATAGACATTTTGATTGACTATCATTAAAGCAGCTAATGCTGCCATTGTGTCTGTATTTAGCCTGTTGCGATGGTCAGTTTTAATGAGTTTCAGCTGACTGAAAACTCTTTTCACACAAGCGTTAGAGATGGGAAGACCAAGAAGAAGGGCGAATGCTATTAATCTAATCAAAAAATAATTAAATTTAATCATTCAACAAATCACAATCAGCCATGTAAATTTTCTTTTTCGAGCTAAGTACCTACAAAACCGCGCCGAACTCGCGATGTAGGAAACGTCAAAAATCTAATATTACACATCTCGCTGTTCTCAAAAGTTACGAAAATTGCCATAAATATAAAAATTACTTACATGTTACGCGAGGGGGTCAAAAGTTACGAAAAATGTAAGAAATGTAACCTTCTGGCAACGCTGAGTTTTCTTGTTGTTGTCTTCCCGACTGCTGGAGGTGAACTGTCTCGATGGCGTCTCCTCTTGCAGTTAACCCATAGGAGTTTGATCTGCGTAACCGAACAATAGCTATGGCGAGACAATTTGATGCCTCCAGCCAGAGCATATTTTATATTACTACAAACTAAGCAACACAGCACTAAGGGCGTCCCCTGCGGGACACGAGCCTCGGCTTAGGGTGTTGCTGGGGGGACAACTAGGGACTAGCTGGATCAGATCAGTTTCCTTATTACTAAGGGTCGAATTTAAAGCTACTAGCTCGGCGCGGGCCGGCTCGAGCAAGGGTCGGGGCGGACATGAAGAGATATTTCGCGACGGACGGGGACCTCGCCGGTGAGGTCTATAACGAGGCGGTCGAGCGCGTCGGAGTGTGCTTGTGTGTCTTTTAGACTCTTGAACTACAGTGGTCCTATCATCGGGACGGAGGAGAGCGTGACGGGGTCGGCGGATTTTACTGATCTGAGACGGCCTGTAGTCGGCGGAAGAAACAACTAAGGGATTCGGATGGTTAGAGGCGGAGTCGAAGTATTTTTTCGATGCCCTTTTAATGAATTGCCTAATGGTGGGCATTCTGAGATCGAGGTGGAGTTGAAGGTTCCTAATGAACCATGGGGCGCCTGTCGCTTTGCGAAGGAATCGATTTTGCAGGGTTTGCATCCTATGGATTTTGTAGTACTTAACGTGTGCGAACACGACGCTAGCATAAGTCATAATGGGTCGAATGCACATAGTGTACAGTCTGATCTTAAGGTTAAGAGAGAGTTTACTGCGTGCATTTGTCATGGGAAAAAGACGGCCGACAGCGAAGGCCGCGCGGTCGCGGACTATCTTAATGTGCGGATGGAAGGATAGTTTGTGATCTAAGGTCACACCCAGGTATTTGGCTTGCAGTTCCCAAGAGATTGGCTTGCCGAACATGGTAATAGGTCGAAGCTGGGGAAGAAATTCCTCGGCGCCCGTTCTAGAAAAAAGAACGGCGGCGCTCTTGTCTGGATTGACCTCAATCCTCCATTTCCTGAACCAAGCGCCTAAGGCATTGGCCGAGGTCTGAAGTGATCGAATAATGCAGTCAAGACTCCTACCGGTGTAATAGATGGCCGTATTGTTGGCGAAAAGAGTCAACTTGGATTTGCCGTTTTTAGGTATATCGCTGGTGTACAGCGCGAAGAGGAGTGGTGAAAGCACAGAGCCCTGAGGGACTCCTGATGTGGGGACGATAGAACGCCCTCTACGCGATAGCGGAAGTTACGGTTAGACAAAAAGTCTCGAATGATGAGTATGAGACGGTCAGGCACTTGGAATTGATACAGCTTATAGATTAAGCCGTTGTGCCAAACCTTGTCGAAAGCCTTCGCTACGTCGAAGAACAATATGCCCGTTTTCATTTTACGCATGAAGCCTGCGCTTATGTGCTCAACGATACGGTGCAATTGATGAATGCAAGAGTGTTTAGCTCGAAAGCCAAACTGCTCGTCAGGAAGAAGCTTATGAGATTCGGCATAATCCTTTAAACGAATATAAAGGAGCCTTTCATATATCTTCCCAAAGACGTTGAGAAGACTGATAGGACGATAACTGGTCGGCTCGCACTTGGGCTTACCGGGTTTAGGAAAACCTATAACAGTTGCCTGTAACAAATAGAAAATAATTCAGTTTGTCTCTTCTCGCTAATGCTGTTCCCATGGGGCGGCCAGGGTTAAGCCGTTATGCGTCACGACCCGTTCGCGCGAGTTTTAAATATCTTTATTTTACATTATCTCCTAAACCATGCATGCAAACATGCTGTAAAAGGCAAAGTTTGTCTATATAAAATTGTCTTGACGATGAGTGAACGTCAAAATGGCGGGACCATCGATTGTATCTTGAAAGTCTTATCACAAAAAGGCGCGGGAATTGTCGAATTTGGCGGTCGTGACTTTTCATTCGGATTTTTTAAATAACACAAAACTTTTGAGATTGGAGATAAGTTGTAGAGATTTATGTAGATATTGATTAGGCTAATTAATTTTATAGTTTTTTCATTTTTTATTTTATTGTCCGACAATGAACCGCCTGATACGGGGGCACAGTCCCCTCGGTTGGGCTTAACATTGATATTAATAATGAATCAAGTATGAACACTGACTCGTCCATAACCAGATCGGAGCGGAAAAGGGCTAGAGCTCCACGCAAAATGTGCAAACACTGCAATAAAAGAAGTAGACATGGTCACTCTACAGGAATTAATAAGGAATCAGATTGCTATTGCGATAATGACTCGGTAGTAGTCCATCGGGAAGCCACTCCACCTTCTGTGGATGGTGCACAAAGTAAAATTCTTTCCACCTCAGAACTTCCCCAGAAAGCGCCACAGGTTGCTAGGGCTTTGTACGAAGCCACAGACCTGTCGCCATATGTTGTACATATACAAAAAAATATTGATACAGGAAACTCTGCTCAATCATTACACCCAATTACATTAGGGCATTTTCTTAAAAAACGTCGATATAATAATATTGTCAATGGTTCTTTAAAACGCATCGGTCGAAATAGGATTTCATTAAGCTTCTCTCATTATCTAGATGCAAATTCTTTTATAAATGACCCTTGTTTGGTGAAAGAGAAATTAAAAGGCATTTGTTCCATCTAATGTGTGTCGTATGGGTATTATTAAAGGTGTTCCAACCGAATGGTCTCCCGAGGAAATAATGGAAAATGTGACTGTTCCCACTGGATGCGGAAATTTATTAAGGCAAGGCGTCTTAACTATAAAGTTCACGAACCGACCCCTGTTTGGAAACCATCCCAAACAGTCGTGCTCACCTTTGACGGTCAAATTTTAACAAAACGTGTGTTTTGTTGTTACAATTCGATGCCAGTAGAATTGTATATATTCCCAACAATTCAATGTTTTAATTGTTGTCATTTTGGTCATACAAAGGTACAATGTAGGTCGAACCCACAGTGCTTCAAGTGTGGGGAGAGGCATTCTGCTGACACTTGTAGTATTGAAGACGAAAGTGACAGTAAATGCTGTCATTGCGGTGGCAGTCATTACGCCATTAACAATAAATGCCCAGAGTGTGAGAGACAAAAATCAATAAAGCACTATATGGCCCATAGCTGCGTGTCATATGCTGATGCGTCGCTGCTACATCCCCCAATCTCCAAATTATATGCAGATGTGGTAACATCTGCTCCATCACACAAAAATAATAAACTTTCTTCTTCACCACCTTCGTCTCATTTACCGAACATATCAAATTAAAACATCGCACAGGAAAACAGTGTTCCTTAAACCTCGGGATCCCCCAAAAAAAGCCAAGGGTTATGACCGGGCAGTTCATCAAGAACTTCTTAATGATGAAGTTTCTACGTCAGGTAATCGTGTTGCTTTGCATAATAAAACAACTAATAATAATGAAAGTCAAATTTTTAATTTAATTATCATGTTAATTAATACATTATCTAAAAATAATATGATTGAACTGTCCAACGTTGCCACTATAATTGATACGCTGTCTAACTTATTTAACCATAATGGATCCAATACAACCCAAGATTGTTCAGTGAAACAGTCGCAGCCTTGTAAATAAAAAATCTGATCTGTACTATATATTAAATAAATATAATCCCTTTGCAGTCGCTCTCTGTGAGACATGGCTGAAACCGGGGTTCTCTTTTAGAATTCCTGGCTATGCGTGTCTAAGAACAGACAGAAGCGATGGGTATGGCGGTGTCGCCATACTTATTAAAAATAACTTGTGTTTTCAGTCTTCCTCTTCCAAGTCTCAGTGATGATATATCTGCTGTTACTGCTATTGTAAATAATATCTGTATAGTATGTATATATTATTCTCACCCTACTGTCAATATTCTTTCTGAAATTAATAATCTTTTTACAGTTTTACCTAAACCATTTTTGGTAATGGGCGATTTTAATACACAGCATCAGTCTTGGGGCAGTTCTTGCTCCAATTATTATGGGGAAAAGTTATTAGAAATTCTAGACTCAAACAATTTGTGTATTTTAAACATATGTCTTCCAACACGCCAAACAAACCCAGATGAGGGAAATAGTGCGCGGAGTTTGGAATTGTGCCCGGTTGATGGCAATAGGCTCACCACCTATTACATGGGACTTAATAACAGCATTGGTGAAATGTGGGTGTACAATTGTGTACACCTCTGCCTACCCTTCGGGGAATACAGGTGTGATGCTATGTTATGTTTATGTGATGTTAGTTTTTAGTTTAGTATTAAGACCGATAGACGCACTGAGTCGGCCCTTTTATTGGGACACCGGTGACAGTTTGCTGTTGTATTATATTCCCCTATTAAACTGTTAAATTTGTTAAAATTTATTATTTTTATTATAAACAACTATTCTCCTTTTCGTTTCCAAATTTCCCTTTGTAATATTTTTTATTTCGCGAGTTATCAATTCTTACGTTTTGTTATTAACAGATTAAATATTGTCAGTGGCAATAAGCACGAATAGTGCAATGCCAAAATTATAAAAAAAAGTCTTATCACAAGCAGGTAGTACCTAATTTGTACTCTTTGGTACCTCTTTTAGAAAAACTGGTACCTCAATATCTTTGAACAATATTTCCTGATATTTCCTAAAAATTATTGTCCCGCCATCTTGACGTTCAACTCCAATATTACAACGCTTAATAGTAGACTGTACAAAGATCTACTACCTGATTTTGTACCTCCAAAATACAACATCTAATTCCTTTATCGTTTTCTTGTAAACAGCTTTTCCCCTGAGTGACATTTATGCCCTTGACCAAAAAATCTGAACGATACATTTGTATGTCATATTGCTCTTAAAAATTAAGTAGGAGTTCAAATGAAACAACTATACCGACGCTTGTCACATTTGACACGGGTCGGTAAAGCGCATGTTTTTTTAAAATAAGATTTTCTGTAGGGTTACTAGCATTTATTTTCCTCCATAATTTACGGGGACAATATTTAGACGAAGCTGAGCGAGCAAGATGCTGTCATTGTCGTAAACTGCTGTACCCGCAGTGAAGTTGCTGAAATTTTGATGTATACTGTGTGTTTTATTTCACTATGGTACATTCACTGCTGCGATAATATATGATGCGGAGCTATGAGGGCATATAAATAAGTATTCCACGAAAACGATTTCTGTATTAATAATATACGTACTCTTGCTGTACTTGAAAAGTTATCTACGTTATTGGGTTTTTCTCATAAGCATTCTGTAGATGGGATACATAAAGTACGTTCAAAATTTTCAAATCCGAATATTTTATCCCAACACGTATCACTTTTGATATAAACCCGAAAATAGAGTTCCCTTAATTTCAAAGGTATTTTTTAACCGACTTCCAAAAAGGAGGAGGTTATCAATTCGGTTGTATTTTTTTTTTTTTTATTGCTGCTATTTTAAAAGCCAGAGTGTTCGTTACTCTGAATGACTACGATTTGAAACAGATTCGTTTTTGTAGCACTCGCCGTTACGGCGGTACCATTAGGTAATACCTAATTACGTATTAAAAATCTGTAGGTATACTCGCGAACGACTTATCATATTTTTGACGAGTACAGTATTAAAAAAAGGAGTTTCGAAGGCTGAAAGGTTCTTCTGTATATTTTTTTTTTATTTATGTTCCATTATAGGGGGAATCAGGCCTTAAATACGGAAACAAAAAACACACCATGGTAGTTTGACTACAATTGTTTAATGTATGACACTGACATCAATTATGAAGGTTAGCGTGTGTCAGGGTTCCCATATTCAAATTATTTATCTTAATTTTTTTCAAAATTATTATTGTGTCTCATTATGTTTTTTATGTCATTAGCCGATATTTTATACACCTATATAATAAATTCTGTCTTAATATGAAAATAAGAAAACTTACTCAGGCGTTTTGCAACTAACGAACGGCAATAGATTTTTATATACATAAATATGTATCCCTCATACGAAAGGATAGAGGGAGAATTTCCAATTTCCAAGATTTCCGTTGTTTATGTACAAATTAAAATTTTAGTCTTCTAGTACCTAAGGAAGTTTATTTTTTCATTTTTTTATCGAATGTGTATCTACGTTTGGCGAGAGCGATATCGTGGCCGAGGATGAAGCACATAGATCCAGAAAAACTCTATTCACTCTAGCCTTGAAAATGTCGAACTCGACGTCCCAAAAATTGCACCTCTCTGAAAATAATATTGATACGGGTGAAGCAACTGCCCCGGTGAGAAGTAACGCTTAGGCGTAAGGTTAGCCTTCTTGAGGATGCCGAGTTTTTTGTTAGCCAGTAAAGTAGGCCCCAAAGTTCACCCCCCCAGGGGTTCCACCTTGTCGTGGTGGGGGGGCTCTAGTAGCCGTGGCTTGGTCACCCACGGTGAAGCTAACGGAACCCGAGGAGGGCCGCTCCTCAGGGCTTTGCCTTCAAGCCCATGATGGAGCGGCGCCGGCGTAGGTTGCGGGCCTTATGGGGGGTGTCGCAACTGAGGTGGGCTGCGGCGTCGTATGGGCGGGACCGCAGCTGAGGGATGGGGGCCGCGGTGGGAGAGGAGTGCCGGTATGTCGATGCGCCGCTCTCCCTACCTGCCGCGGCCTTGACGGGGCCGCCACCGTTGGATGGCGGACGCGGTGGGGCCGCAGGGGAAGAGGAGTGCCGGTATTGCGAGGCGCCGCTCTCCCTATCCTCTGCGGCCGTAGTGACAGGCGGCGGGGCCACAGACCTGACCCGTCGCAGGGGACCTAGGGCGTCCAGACACGGGGTCGTCTGGCGCCCATTTCACATGGTCTCCGAGGTGGTTGCGGCATGCCATTAGTCTGGTGTTCCGTAGCGGGGGGGTGCAATACCCAACCCCGTGAGGGAGTCCGGCAACGAACGGCTGCGGGCGGGTTCGCGGTTGTGTGCGAGAGCGTTCCCGCGTCCCGCCCTCAAGCGGCTGAGGAGGTATACTGTGGAGTTTTAGTGGGTTCGAGTCCCACATAACCGCTCTGTCTCCCCGTGTCAGAGCGGTATGCGAGGGCATTTCTCCACATAAAAAAAAAAAAAAGGCCCCAAAGTTCAACGTTGGGATCCGTGTAAGTCCAAGTAGCTCTAAGTTGTCTGCTAATGGTATGGACACATTCCGAAATATAAGAGACAATTGGGACTGACTCTTTTTGGCGGAGAAAAGACAGACTTGTGTCTTGTTAACGTTAAATTTGACGAGATTTCCGTCGCCCCAATCGGAAACAGCTCTAAGAGCTTGATTCATACGCTCAACTATGTCTTCTCTCAACGCCTGGATTTCCGTCTTTTTGGCTCCGGACTAAAGGTGTACTTTTCCATTACTGGCCGTGCCCCCAGATATTGTTTTTTCCAATAGCTACGGGTCGCGGCCACACCTAGTTCCATAATAATATTATTTCCCACTGTATTGGGAAATCTCTTTAGTAATGAACTTGCAACACTATATTTTAACGCCTGCTTTATAAATTAGCAATGTTTCATAGAAATATATCGCTCCGAATTTTGGTCAGGCGCTTATATGTCACTTAGGGGAAAAACTACATACAAGAAAACGATAAAGGAATTGGATAAAAAATGTATTAGGTATTTTGGAGGTACCCAATTAGGTAGTAGATCATTAAGCAGTCAGATTACTAATATACATTGTGATATTGGAATTGAGCGTCAAGATGGCGGGACAACAATTTTTGGGAAATATCAGGAAAGATCTTTGAACACATTGAGGTACCAGTTTTTCTAATAGAGGCACCAAAGAGTACCAATTAGGTACTACCTGCTTGTGATAAGACTTTCAAGGGGCCGTTCAAGTATTACGCAAGCAGATTTTACGCAATTATTAACCCCCCCCCACCCTCTTGTTAGCAAAAGTAAGCAAAGCTCTTACCCCCCACTTCCATGCTTAAGTAAACATTGGTACATGCATTTTTCAATGTGTTCTGGTTTCTTTATTGATTCATGAGCAATAGATAAAGGTCTAAAAATGTCAAAACTCCTTTACTCGGGTTTATGTAGATTTTTAATACTCAAAGGTTCTAAGCGAGTAAACGTGAAAATATGTTTCGTTTTCAACTTTGATTAGAGAAGAGAGGTTTTCAAGCATAGACAAGTAGGGTTGCCATATGTGTTCAAATCGTAGAAAGTTGTTTACTCTGTCTACGGTTCAAACCAAAACTGACATTTTTTTTTAGAAAATACCGATAGATTAAATAAATAAATAGTGCTGACGTAATCACCATCCACCATGTCATAAAAAATAAGCAAAGCAAAGACCCCCCGCCTCCCTGAAGTGCTTACCTACGTAATAATTGAATGGCCCACAAGATAAAATCGATGGTCCCGCCATTTTGACGTTCACGATGATGAAGTAACTTTCGTTCGTAAGGAATAATATCCAATGCCTAATAAATTTTTTTTTAAGTAAAAAATCTTTATTTATGTTAGCTGTGTTCGCATCAAGAAGGATACAGTCACTATACGCCTCTAATTAATTGTTGTATATATTTGTAAGATCTGTACCCAGTTTTGTGAAACAATAAAAAAAATTGCTCACTTTAAAATTTTCATAAAATTTATGGCATGGAATACCTTATTGTGGAGTATAAGAGATAGGCATATGGCGTCGCGGACTAGTTTAGATTTACTAAAGACCGATATTTTTGTAGAACATTGTATTCGCTATATGTATTATCTATGATTGTATTTACGTATCACTAACCATTACGCCAGCGCACGCGGATAAAGCAGTGCGGGAGCGCTTTTTCTTCCGACTTACCTACTTAACAAAACTCAATATGTAAGGCTACTCGAGAGGTGTAGATTAATATTAGACAGCCTATACTATTCGTCATAAACATGGCTATCATTTAAGTACAAAAAGAACTTGGGGAAACTCGTGTAGTAAAGAATTCGTTTTTACAGGACAGAAAAGATGTATCAGAGCAATGTTTGGATTAGTCTCTACAGACAGTAAGCCTTATTTCATTAAGCTTAAGATATTGACACTCGCTTCGTTCTATTTAATTATACGATTTTCGTTAAGAATAATTTAATACCTGAAACAGAAGGGATAATAGTTTAGTAGATTAAGTGTAAATAGGCGTCAATAATTTATAACGAAATGTTTTCTTTTGACCAAATGTTATTATATTATTGCCATTGAATTCTAATTGGATTTTAATTAAAATTGAATGTAATTGAACTTGTATACCTAAATATTTTCCATCACATATAATGACATGTAGTTACCTAATTTTAATTTTAAAATTGTATTTTAATAGATAAGTACTTAAATTGACATTTAATTAAAATACGTACTTAATTGACATTTTATTTTCAGTGTATATTTGTTTATGTATTCACTTTGTGTGTGTAATCACATGTATGAAATAATGATATCCACATTTTAATCTAATATTTGCGCACCAGTCACCTAGTATAATATGATGGAACTTATTTATATGAAATTTGAGAACTTTCGTATTCTTGCAAATAAATAATTCTTAGAATTTTTCAAATCTTACTGGTAGTGATTAGCGCGTGTAAACAAACAAACAAAACACTCTTCCGATTTACATAGGTAGCTACCTATTATAAAACTAGTATTCTTGATTAGATGATATATTTCCAATAATATTTAAGGTATTTTTATATGAAAAATGTTATCATTGTGCATTTATGTACCTACAATTTACTGTGACGTGTGTTAGTATTTTCACTGAATAAAAACTGATATTGTATACCATTACACTTAGTACTGTTGCTTGTTTAAATGAAACACAATCTTATAAGGATCAGCTTCCGATGTTTTTCATATTTTGTAACCAATCGTAACAAAAGTACGTTCCCATTGGTCCATCCTTAGAGAAGGGCGGTTCGGGATGACCGGGATGTTGTGTCGACGATGTACAGGGAATAACTAACTTGACATTTGTTTCTTAGATGATGGAGTTTATGTTCCTGTGTTGCTTTTTGCAGATACCGTACTTGCTACTCCTCCCAATTTCACACTCATCTATCATCTCGTAAAGCTAGCTTTCATATCGATATTAGTTTCAGGGCGGAGTGTATTATGGGCGGGCGGATTTCGCTATGAATCGTCTCAGTTAATTATGTGACACAGTGTCTAATGTTACTTTCATGTTGTTGAGGATCCAAGGACTTGGAAAATATATTTTTTGCGTCTGATATGAGTCCCAAATTGATATATTTTTTGTGAATGACCGAGTATCACCTAACTACTGAATAATTGTGTGACGAACAACCTAGTGAAGAATATTAGAAAGCAAAGTGTTCATTCACCCAAACAATCAGTTACGTTCCTAAAAAGATTATAATTTAATAAATTTAAAAGTGTATTGACTGATTTGAATTATGAACAGTGGCCGTGCTCGGGTTCCCAAGTGTGCCCGTTGTCGGAACCATGGCTTGATCTCAAGTCTTAGAGGTCATAAGAAAGCATGCGCCTACCGCCTCTGCCAGTGTCCTAAATGTGGGCTCATCAAGGAGAGACAGCGAATTATGGCCGCTCAGGTATGTGCAAAGGTACTTATACATCGCATTGAACTTATTTGATTAAGTGTATACCTACTACGAGTAAAGGCGGTACAGATATAAAAAAAAGAAATAGAAAGAAATATATGTCTTTTAAATAATTCACTAAGGCTACCATGGCCAAATCCTATGATAATATTACATAATACAAATAAAATAATACCTACAAAATAACCAGCCTGTAATGTCAGCTTTTGATATTCAATAATCATTAATCAGGTAGTTAATCATCTTAATTATTGTTCACTGGTTAGGTACTACTAAACCCGAAAAATGTACTTACGTACATTTTTCGGGTTTGCCGTGCGGGTTTGAACAAGAATTTATATTAATATGCCTCACGAAACTTATTATACAAATAAGTAATCATCGTTTGTTGAGTATAGATACGTAGTTATAATTATTAGTAAGTACATATTCTTTGGTAAGTATATCTGTATTTTCTAGTACGCCATTATAGGCAGGTCACAGTTTTTTTTTTGCCTTGAGAAATAATCTTTTAAGCTGTTGCCTCAGTCATTAGCAGACATAATAGATATTTATTGTTACAACGTACAGATCTGTACGTTGCTGAGCCGTAAGGCTATCCCTACTACTATTTTATGTTGTCGAAAGCGAATCGCCAACCATAGATGTTCGAGTGTACTTACTGGACTACCTACCGCTTCGAGGGATATGTAGCCTAACCCGGAACATTAAAATGCTTATTATTAGAATCAAGTTTGAGCCACGTCTCCTTCAAACAAAGTATATCAAATTTATGTGTAGGTAAATAAAGTTTGTTTTAGTTCATTTCATCCAGTATTTATAGAGCGCACACTTCAATAAACCCAATTTATATTAATGAATCATGTTCTCAGTATTATTATTCTCCATGATATAAAGATAAAAACGAATATATGTAGGTACCATAATTCTAAACCAAATACGCTATTCTCAAATGGTATGGTTAATTTAGATACAATGGATTATATGTTTTAATATGACCTACCTATATTATAATTTACATTTACTGAAATGATAACGAAATAATGATTAGGTCGAGTAAATTACATGACTAGGTAAAGGCTTTAAGGCTGCAAGACAATTCCTTTGCCTTTTACGTAATCTCAGAAGAAGAAACTTCATCCAAGTATTTGTATCTATTTATGTAACATGACGTGCTGTCACATTCACAAAAACCGACTAACCGATACAAATTTTTGCAAAAAAATAACTTGATTTTCGAAGTTTCAACTATTTAACTAAACACAGCAAACTATCACTATTTTCCCTCACCAACATAGGAATAGGATCATAGTGCAACTGTGCAACATCATGTGAACTAAAATTCTATATAAAACGGATTAAACTCCAATTTATTCCGTGTAGGTGCTGTACAAATTAAGGTCATGGCTTTTTGGGAGTTGCAGCTTCTGGATTATTAAAGTATGAAGATATCCTAACTGACCTTGAAATCAATAAATTAAGCTGGAATTAAGTGCAATTCTGACTTGTGATACAGAGGATTATAGTGCAACATCATGTGAACTAATAAACATCTGAACCGCCCTTTCAGTATTACAATAGTCCTGTACTGCTGTACAAATTAAGGTCATGACTTTTTGGAAGTTCTATGGTGAGTAAAATAGTGATAGCTTGCTGTGGTTAGTTGAATACTTGAAACTTTGAAAATCAAGTGTTATTTTGCAAAAATTTGCATCTATTATTCGGTTGTGGTGAATGTGACAGCGCGTCATGTTGCATAATTACAAACAGAATTTTAACTAATATCAACTTGTTCCATGTTATTGTTATACCATGACTAATATCTTAGGTTACAAACTTGGAAGACTGCCTCATTGGTCTAGTGGTCCCAAACGCGACTGCTGAGCATGGGGTCTCAGGTTTGATTCCCGGGTCGGGCAAAGTGTTATTGAATTTTTCTATTAAGAATTTCTCAGTAGCAGCCCGGAGTTTGGAATTGTGCCCGGTAGGCTCACCACCTATTAGGGGAGAGTTGGTTATATCGTAGCATTTTTTACTTAGACGTCAATATTTAATTTATCAAAAGACTTACACATATGAATGACAATTATAATTATAGGTCAATATCTTGGCTATCACATATAAAAAACTTGCTGTCTTAGATTGCAATTAAGGTGGCCAAAAATTTTTTCGGAGGCCTGCTAATGGTACAATTTAGCTAACTAGTTGGTTCAATCGTACTACAGGTATTTTAAATCGTACTATGGGCATTTAAATCGTACCAGTAATAAATATAATGAAAATATTTATTTTTGGTGTCATTTACTTTAATTACCTAATCTAACAGACATGTTATTTATGTCATGAACAAACAGAGATCAAAAAAACTATAATAAGTACCGAATTAAACACTAAGAAAATATAATTAAATATCTACTTTCCTTTTGTTAAATGGGGCGTTTTTATATTGTTTGTGTCATGGCAATGTACTATCTCTTCTATCTCTTGGTTAAAGATAAAAATACAGGAGCTCTTCCTTTTTGGATTTGAGCATCAACAGAAATCTTGTTTCTCTTTACATGTCATAAAATGGTTGGCTTCGGAAATGAATTATTTTGAGAAATTTTGTTTATTTGTTTTTTTCGTAAGCTGAAAGTGCTCTCTGTAAGTTTTCTTTGTTCCATTGATAATATTTTCTTTTATCACAAAGATTAGTCATCCAAATAAAAATAAAAAATATTTGAAAATATATTGTTTTGTAACTGTCGGATAAATTGTATCGGTACAATATGTCCAACCATACTGTGGTACAATTTAGCCAACCATGTATTTAAAAACAAAACAACTAACAGCTACATAACCTTCAAACTTAAAGACTCCGCGAAAACAATGTAAAAAACTGTTTAATTTGGCACTCAAATACTGTTATACACTCACTCTGTTTGGCACTCAGATATTGTTATAAAAACTCACCTTTTTCGTAAGTTTCAGCCTTACGAATCAGCACGAAAATTCTGATCAAATTACGCAAAAACTTATTTTTTTCTCTAGCACATGACGTTCTCTACCGGTGCCATTACAAAATGGTCGAGGGTTGATGGAGCCACTAAAGCATGGTTTAGTATTGCCAGCATTACAAATATAAGTTGGCTTGTGGGTAATCTAGAGGTGGTACGATTAAAACGCCGGTACGATTTCACCGACTCTCCCCTACATGGGACTTAATAACAGCATTGGTGAAATGTGGGTGTACAGTTGTATACACCTCTGCTTAACCCTTCGGGGAATACAGGCGTGATGCTATGTTACAAACTTGGATGAAGTTTCTTCTTCTGAGGTTACGAAAAAGGCAAAGGTATCGTCTTGCAACCTTAAAATGTATTAATAACAATGCAATAAACTAGTTTTATTATGAAATCTGTTTATAGATTTAATATTAGATGTATCCCTTAAAGTACTTAATTAAAGACTTTCAATATACATTTAAGCCATAAAACTCTTAGTCGAGATAGATCGATTATGATTTATAGAAATTGATTTCATTCCCTAACTCGTCTACGTGACAGTGACGGGAGGTTACAGCCTAAAGTTCGTCGACGAGCATAACCGCCTTATTGAATACCGTTTGCATCAGCGTTGCACGCTCGGTCGATCTTAAGGCTATTTCGACGACGAGCTCATCATAGCCACGGTCGTAGCGTACAGCCAAGAATTGTCCCTTATAGAATAGGTTAACTGATGATGGAGATGAAAGATAGTCGAGGGAAACCCTCAACTGTTTACAGCAACTACTACGAGTGTTTGGGCTGATCTCATTGATCTTGATTTAGACCTAGCTGTGTTTAATAGATTATAGCAACAATGAAACAAAAAATAATAATAAAAAACAAAAAATGTTACAATCTAACTGAGTGTGACTAATTTCGAGTCAAGTTTTACACCTTTCAGTTTCCTTTTTCGGCGGTTCAGTTTTTTGTGTGAAAAAGTTATTGATATGTAAAATGCACTGCACCTAAAATTAAATTTTATTTTTGTATTCATACGAAATTACACCTTTTGACATTCGATGTTCCTTAATAACGGATCAAAAAATATGGAGGGTTGTTAAAAAAAATTCACGCTCGGCAGGAATTTTCCGCATTTTCAGTATGAACTTTGCTAAGCCACGAAAACTGTCAAAGAAAATCATCTTTAGTGTCATCTTTTTCTTTCATGCAATGCGTCGCATATGTTAAAAAGAGCTAAGAATTTAATTATGTTGTCCGTCCGACGTTTAATGTTTAAGTACTTCATAACGTATCTATAATTGATAAAGACCGAGTGTAAAAGCTTAAACCATCCGTGAGCCTCCGACATGGCTTTATACACCATCACGAATATCACTCAGGCATGCTGGTTTGCGCACGATATTTTCCTTCATCATTTTAAAAAGTAAGTGATCATTAATATATAATCATATTTTCATTTCACTTGCTCGTAAAGTGGCTCCTATTGCACAGTTTTTAGGTTCTTAATCTTCTTCTAATCGTGTGGTTGATGAACAACCTTGTGTTAGAGTTTAAACCACCCGTAGGTCTCTGACATGGTTTTACACACAATAGAGAACAATATCTCTTAGGTGTGCTGGTTTCCTCACGATACTTTCTTTCACTGATAATATAATTAATTTATAATATGACTTCGAAAAGTCAGTGGTGCGTGCCATGGATTCGAACTTGCGCGTCCTTTCACTTGTTAGTCCAACGGTCATACCACTAGAATATCACTGCTAATCAGGTTCATAATGAGGCCTATTCATCACGCGTGCTGTTTCTACATACGCCGGTGCAGCATTAGTGTGGTAATAAAATAAAAAAAACAGCGTGACGCCTTTACATTTACTCAGAGGCGGCCTTTGGGGGTAGCGAACACGGCAACCGCCCGGGGTTTCGCTCTTGAAGGGGCCTCGCGCAGCAACCCAATTAGAAAAGTATTAGATACTGATAAATGATTTTATTTCTGTAAATAGATCATTTGAAGACAAGTCATTTTTATAAACTAGATGGCGCCGGCGGCGTTTCCTATCTGAATATCTCTGAGAAGAAACGCCGAAAAAAAATCAGAGGTCAACGTCTCTTTTAAAGTCCAGACATAATAGTACATATGTGTAAACATGCAGGGATCGTCTGGAATGGCCTTTTGAGGTGACCTGTCCTGTCTGACGGCACGTATGTATCAGTCATCGTGTAGCTCAACCATAACTAAGGGAGCTCAACAACCCGTCACAAGACGATACCAGATCAGGAGGACATTTGCGTAGGTCACATCGTACTCACATTCACATTGCAAATAGTGTTTAATATCTATAACAATATAAAAAAATGGCAAGAATTAATGTCAAAAAGAATAATCTTATTATAATAGATTCATTAAAATGTCATAAAAATAAATAAGTTAAACATTAAAATGTCAACATTAGTCTAAACATTAGAGCGAGCGGCACAATCCCAAGCATTTTTATCTTCTTAGTCTTTGACTTTATAGTAACCCTTTTTGCAAAGAGTCTGCTTAACATATGACTTGAATTTATTGAGGCTTAATTCTTGAATATTGCCTGGGATTTTGTTGTAGAAGCGTACACTTTGACATCTAAACGAATTACTGATTTTTTAGAGCCTAGTCGACGGTAGCACGAGTTTGTTTTTGTTCCTCGTATTGGGACTATGAATGTCGCTGTTTTTACAGTATAGATTAATATGTTTCTTTACGTACATCAAATTCTCATAAACATATTGAGATGCGACCGTCATTATCCCAATTTCTTTGAATGTATCCCTCAGTGAGTGCCTAAAACTAAGGTTATAAATTGCTCGAATAGCCCTCTTCTGCAACACAAATATAGTTTGAATGTCAGCAGCATTTCCCCACAACAAAATGCCGTATGACATTACACTATGAAAATAACTAAAGTATACTAATCTGGCTAGTTCTAATGTGTAGTGTATAGTATAGTACTAATGTTTATTTGAATTTTAAATTTATTTATTTATCATTTTAGTTTTTATTTATTTATAACTGCATTTCTCGTCAAGCATCATTATAAAACTAATTCCATAAAGACAAGGACCTCGCAAAGGTCTACCCGCTTGGAGTCTCGCAATGACTAATGCCGCCCCTACATTTACTTATAAATCTCATCAAAGAGTTTTGATGATTAAAAAGTCCTTGACGAGATTTAACATTTTTGTTAATGTGCTTAATTAATTTAAATATGACAAATAAACATATCGATTCTTCAAATTTGTATCTCATTTTATCAACAAATTAATATTAATTTGTGTTTTAAATGGAAGAATAGTCGCTTTATTATATTGAAAATGTATTACTAGAGCAACTTCGTCAATGCCTTGCTCGCTCGCGAAAAGGTATTATATTATTTTTCGTGCGTTGAGTCTATGGAGACTCAATGCACGAAAACGAAACCCATGCGCAATTTATTACACAAAATAAGTTTATTTGATTTTATTATTATTTTTCCTCGTAAGTGTATTAAAAACGTCGTATGAATTGGTCATATACTCTCGGATCTTCCTGTCACGTTGCGATAATTAAAAACAAAAATTAATGCTAAGAGATTTGGATTTGATGTCAAACTTTATGCTGAGATTTACTATGTGTGAGAAACGGACTTTAAAAAAATATTTTCAGGTCCGTAGTGTCAGATAGAATATGACAATTATATGTATATTTTTTTTTATTTTGTCGCCTAAACATGTTAATAAGCATAAAAATATGCTCGTGGCTAAACAGCCGCACAGATCGATCGATCGAGGTTAAGCTGCGCTTGCCGCGGTCGGTCTATGGATGGTTGACCATCATTTCATACTGAGAACCCTCCGTGCCACGGAGAGCACGTTAAGCCGTCGGTCCTGGTTGTCAAATTTAGATCTATGACGGCCGTTATGGGTAGTTAGAGGCCTGAAACTCTGACAACCGGTCATACCGCGAGATATTGTGTTACCCAGTAACTGGGTTGTAGTGGTCAGATAGGCAGTCGCTCCATGTAAAATACTGGTATTAAGCTGCATCCGCTTTGACTGTAAGCCGACCCCAATGTTATTGGGAAAAGGCTAGGCAGATATAAATAGAAAAATATGAATTTTATTTTATTTATTGTTTAGCAACTTCGTCAGTTTCTCACCGCCCACATGCGCGCGCACTCGGCTCAGCGTATGAAAAAAGAAATTCGTACGCCATTTTACTTACAAAATGTACATAATTGACAGTCTTTGCAAAAATTTAATTTTATGTTATTTTATTCTTCTTTTTCCTCACAAGTGTGTTATGAGACAACGTCGTGTGAGACGCGTACGCTATGATCATCACACATCTCAGTTATAGCTGAGGGTAGCTGCCTGCCGGCTCGGCTAGCAATTCAACCTCGACTGTAATGAGCAACTTAGCGCACTTGTATCACAATGTACTATTATTTATGTTAAGGCCATGTAATGCCTATATCATTATTTATTTTTCTAACGAAATATTTAAAATTAGTACTAAGATATGAACGGGATTCAAACCCGCGATCTTTGGCAGTCTGGTACATCGCTCTCCTTGACATCGCTCTGACTGATCTTTCTATGTATCGTGTTGGTTGTTCGCATCCACTAAATTTCATGTTCCTTTCCGTTTATAGTCTTCAAGATTCGTGTCTATTTTTCAATGTTCCATAAGAAAAATAAAAATGAAGTGATAATTAATTTATAGAATGCACGTGGTTTTGTTGCCTTGGTTTCGAACCTGCGACCTTTGACTTGACATACCACTAGGCTATCACACCTAGTAACAAATTTTTACTAGAGTTAATTGAGGTATTTAAGTATAATAAAACTAGTAGTTTTTATTAAATTAGTCCAAATTAATTTAATTCTAAAAGATCACCACTTACACGTCGTCTGGGACTAGAGTTGCGAGCATCAGATTATTGTTACTACGTGTAAAAAGACATTCAACTAGCCACCTGATTAAATTGAAAGACAACTCTAAGGAAAACACTAGACTGACGACCACACGTTGAGAATTCGGGTTACTAATAAACAAATTATAATCGATCCTAAAACAACAAGGGAATTCACCGCCAATACCTTATTCAGTACAGAAATAACACGCAATTTAGAGGAGTTAATGTGTTTTAATGTAGTGAAATCGAGACCAGCTAATGCAGCGTCTCGGTTTATTTAAACAAGTGGCACGTGTTTACTGTAGACGCCGGATGAACCATCGATCGGTTTACACAGTAATGCATCGCTGTCAATGTCCCACCACTTGCATCTCAAATCTGGGATAACGTAGTTTATTCTATTTTAATTAATCAAACAGGCATTAGTGAGGTGTTTTCTTTTGTACCTATAGCATACCTACTCTTATAAAGCTTCTGTAATTGTCTTTCAAAGGTAATGAACAAAACACATTGATACAAATATTTTCGGCAGCTATACCTAGATGTCGTATTAGGTACCTTTTACAAAAGCGACAGAACTCATATAAATTCTTGGCAGCGTTTTATTTGATTTACCAGAGATTGAGTTTTGTTTATGTTTCAAATGAAACCGAGATCGGCCCCGGGCTGCTGGCGCCCCGCTCGGCGCTCGTCCGACACCATCCCTAGGGTGATCGCTCCCAGTAAATATAAACACCAATTGTTTGTCATTGATTTTCCGCTAAATTAATTTGACAGTATTACATTTCCTGAATGAAGTTACTGTGATTTGATAATTGATTTATTATAAACCACCCTTCGATGTATTTTGCTCAATCTCTAATAACAAAAGGTCTCCTTTAACTAGTGCTTAGCACGTGACTTGGTGTTCAGGAGTTTTTGAAGCTATAAAATTAACAACTTTAATACACATCCAATGAATATCGAAAGGGTCATAATATTATGTCGAAGACGACTATAATAGTCTAGTATATGCGGCTAGAGATAATATTGATCTAATAGTATATTATGATACAAGTGCGCTAAGTTGGTCAGTACAGTCGAGATTGAATTGCCGCCGTATTGACGCGGCAGGTGAGGTGGCAATTCAATCAAAGGTAGCAATGTCCGAGACATGTAGTGACTATAGCGCACGCATATCATATGACGTTTTCCAACACACGAAAAAAAACTTTCTATTAAATACTTACATGCAAATAACGCGCGTGATTTATTTTTTCATTCGCCCAGTCTATGGTCTATGCGCGCGCAGGTGGTAGGAGACAGACGAATTTTGTCAAGCAGCCTAATATTATAATGATATAAAATTAATATTTTTCTGTTTATATTCTAATAATTAATTTGGCAGCAATAAAAAAAATTGTAACATTTATTTGTCATATTTTATCTGACACATCACAAAAATGGTAGATCTCAGCAAAGAGTGTAGGAATTAAAACTCTTTGCTTCAGAAATATTTTTTAATTTCAGCAAACTGTTTTGACTTCTAAGCACGAGCACGAGAGTATAAAACCAATGCTTACGAGTTTCATACGAAGGTAATAAAACAGGCTTGCGATCAAAAAAAAAAAAAACATAAAAACTCTTTGCTGAGATTTGAAGTAAATGTAAACTTGTCAAGCTGTTATTTTGAATACTGCACTATATAATTATACTTTTATGTTTTTATAGTAGATCTCACGTTTGGAATAATTAGTATCTGTCTATAGATGCAAAGTACACATGAGAGTTACTTCTGTAGGTATATATCTATGCTAGACGTTTTCTTAGAGACTTGTACATAATCACAGTATTTTGGTTTCAGGTTGCTTTAAAACGGCAGCAAGCCGCAGAAGACAAGATTGCGTTACACTTAGCTTCTGTAGAAAGTGGAACGGCAATGGAATCTCTTCCCCCTGGTCGGATATATGGGATGCGGGTGACTGGCCCTTGCCCCAGTCCAGGGCCAGAGCCGGATTCCGCTGCTGATGATCATACCGTAAGACTTAGATCATTCATGTATGATTTACTAGCTTATGGCTTAGTGTATACAGGTTTCTACTGGGTAAGCGTGTTCCACCGTCGACCGACCATCGCTTAACTCATCTGATGAGTTGGAGGCCAAACAAATTAAATGAAAAAAAAGTATTTACGAAATACCCCCTTCACCCAACATAAATACAAACTGAAATGTAATAATTTGTTACTATTGATTCCCTGTTCGAAAATTAAAATATGGACACAGGCGATTGTAAATAAAATAATTTTTAACAAAAAAAAGAACCGGCTCCATTTTTTTTTTCTTTTTAGTAAAAATGCACTAAAAAGTATTAAAAAAATGCATTATTTACTGACTTCAATTTACATACAAATATTTTTAATAAATTTGATGATTCTGAATAAAATCAATTTATTAGGACAATAATATACAATTATTATTATTCTTAGAGTCGGTGCCGGCAAAGGATAATTTTCGAAATCGGTTCATAAAAGACGGAGTTCCGAGGTAACAAACATAAAAAAAAATACAACCGAATTAAAAACCTCCTCCTTTTTGGAAGTCGGTTAAAAATGATTTTCTGTGTTAGGTATGTCTTGAGGCGTGAAAAAATAGAAAAATGCTTGGAATTAGGTCCAGGTTAGATGGCAATGCATCTAGCATTAGATACAGCATATAGATACAGGTTTATGCCTGTATTCCCCGATATGTCTATATTTTCTTTTTTTTGTTGAAGTCTATGAAATAAGACTACAACCGTTGGATATTTCTTCCAGAAGGTATGTCTTTACGATTAGTGAGTTATTATTATATATGTATTACTTTTGTGGAAATTTGTTTGTTATTTACCTATGTATTTTTGGTCTAACAGCCGATCCACATCGACAGTGAGACGAGTGATTCTCTACCAGAATGCTGCACGGTGTCGCCCGATTCCGCCGGCAACTCTTCAACACCTTCGCTACGGTGGGTGAGACAGATAATTTTATTTCAATCAATTACGTATATGAGATATTGTTATAACGTGCATTAGGTGACCAGTAACCTACGTCCTATAGGAACAGTACTTAGCAACACGGATATAATAGGTACTTAGAAATTAATAACATTGATATGTAATGGTACCTATAATATTTCTTCATGGTAAGAAAATGTCATTATACTGATGAGGATTTGACATTATTTTTAACAAATAAAGTTTTCTAAACTTAAGGTACTTAGCTCTTTCTTAATTTCACAGAACTTTGAAAGCTTATTATACCTAATAGTAGATAATGCTCTTTTTAAATGCTTTCTAACTATCTATACAACAAAAATCGCGACTTAACTAATCACAATTTTTCTTCACTGTGTAGATTGGGTGAAGAAGGCTCGGAAAGCGAGAATTCTGTGAGCACCGCTGGCTTAGAAATGCTACGCAAGTTGTTTCCCGGCAAGAAGCGTTCTGTACTCGAGCTAGTGCTGCGACGCTGCAACCACGACCTGCTGCGCGCAGTTGAACACTTCAATGCTACACGCGTAAGTATCTGTGTTAGTTATCGGAAAGTGAGGATCGGTTGAGCACTGTTGCAAGTTATTTTCCATAAATAAACGTTTCGGGCTCGAGCTACTATGATGCCCTGTGGAACTCTACATTTTGATACGTATATAATATATGTAGGTAAGAAATACGGCTTGAGTTATTTGCAATGTGCGGAAATCTTCACTGACCCACTGACTTATTCAGGTGCCATGTTAGTGCTACGACGTAGCTCCTACGACCTGCCACGCGCTGTCGAACACTTACGTCATTGTGATACGCGTATGTATTGTGTAAGTAATACGAGTTTGAGTTATGTGTATGCGCAAGAAAGAGTCGCTGCGCTTTTTCTATAACCTTCTACGCACTGTGGGTCACTTGCTACGAGTATCATTATTATGAATTATTATTATACCTACCACTCATCTAAAATGTGGCGAGGAGTCAGTAAACATTAAGGAATACATTATTTTTAAATCATATAAATAGTGATATTTATAATAAAACAACTTTTAACCGGATTAATCGCGTGTATTATTGTTTTTTTTTTTTTTTTTTTTTTTTGTTTTTTTTTGTGATATTTACTATACAATACATGTTAAGGCCACGTATGCCTAATTCTAAAAAATCAAGGAAACATTGAAAAATAATAGAATAGTAAATAATACATTCTTCTTCTTCTTTTCGGGCTCAGCGCAAAACGTATTACCTTCCATTGTCGCTGTCAGTAGTCACGTTATCGTTTACCCTCTTCATTCATATCATCATTATACTTTAAGAAATAAATTATTATTAAAAAGATCTTATAGCCTGAGACGATTTTTGCTAAAAACTGTTTAAGCTCAAGAGTGAGTTAATACGTTATTATGAGTTATATAAATAAGAAACCGTTTTACAGGATCAACGAGACAAAATACCAGGAATCAGCAGTAGCAGCACGGGTTATGAGGCTTCCGTGTCAAGTTCTGAGGAAGTAGAATCGAGGTGGTCGGCATTCCGGCCGGTGGGCCCCCGAGCACCAATTCTGCCGGCTTTGGTAATGGGCAGAGTGTGCGGTTCCGACTGGTTAATACCAATGCCAGCTTTGCCCGCGCTGTCAGCCCCACTACTTCTGCCCCTGCAGCATCCACACGCACCACCCGCACTATGCAATCCTTGCTCCCCTGACTGCAGACAATGCAACCACCATTAAATTATTGCGTCATTAATATTCGTGTCTTTAGCGTTGCTTAGAACTTATTATTTATCCCAATACGCTGCTAAAACGATATTTAACGCTAAATATATTTTCCTTAAGCTTTATATTAACTGTGTTCAAAGTTATGTTGTTATTACATATTAAATTGTATGTTTAAAATAATTGCTGTTTTATTACAGGCCTGCTTAATTCCTTGCTTGGGAAACACAAAGTAAAACAGTTGTAATAAATAAAGTAGTTCTACGTTTTTCCGAGAGCAAAGCTAGTGTGGTTAGTGAATCAAACAACTGGGATTAGGGATGTTGGCGTACAGTATCCCTCGGCGCCTGCGGGTATTTTTGTTGTCAGTTATAAATGCGTGACAATCTTACAAACGAAGATTGAGGACGAGACCACAGAACTATAAGTCCACACAGTTGTAGTTTAATATTTTGGTATATTTTCTATCGGTAACTGAGACTGAATGTGCTTAGTTTGTTGACGAAAAGAGAGGCGGAAGTATTCTTAAGATGATTAAATGCAGCATTATAAATATGATATTTACTTTCACATAAATCCAAAATGTATCAACACGCTGTCAATGAATTTAGTATCTTGCTTTAACTTTTTCCTTTGAAAATATGTAGTTTGATAATGTACAGCCGCTGAAAATGATCCTGCCATGATTACCATGATTACAGACATTATTAATAATAACCGTAGGATAGGTAATATCCTACAGTTATTACTCACGTGTACTCTTCGGGATTGCCTGACTAGTTTCGTACTCGAAGGGAGCCCGTAGCCATGAGCTGAGCTCGCGAGTTAAACTGGATTATAGTCCAAGATAAATCTTTGAAAAGCATTAACGCATGCTTAGCGAACTCTAAAGTTATTATATAAAATGGAAAAAAAAAGAATACGGTCGCGAACAGGATTCGAACCTGCGCCTCCCGGATAAATACTCCAGGCGCTGGAGTCTGGAGTATTTATCCGGGAGGCGCAGGTTCGAATCCTGTTCCCTGCCGGGGTCGCGGTTACCTGCCAGGGTCGCGGTGATTGCAACGAACCGTGGTCCTCGGTAAAGGTTGGAGTAGGACCGTGTGGTTTTTAGTCGGTAGGAGTCCGGCACAGCGTCCTTATCGGATTTTCCACAATCAAAAAAAAAAAAAAAGGTTCGATTCCTGTTCGCGACCGTATTCTTTTTTCCATTTAATATAATAACTTTAGAAATTTTCGCCGTTTGAAGGTCTCCGCAGCTGAAGCAGCAGCACCAGCACCAGCACAGAACGCCGAACTAGGAAGATGAGATGGCGCAAGGGTATCGACGCAGGTTGCGTCCAACAACAGAGGCCTACACAACTTCCATTCTAGTAATATCATGCCGTCAGGTCTTCTACCATCGTCTTGTGACTAGCCATTTGGTTCTAATACAGCTGGGACGCCGGCGGTGGCTAGAGCACGACGAAGGATGTCATTAATACTGGCGTGCCGTGATATGCGTCCTACTGCAGGATAGGCCATGGTGTCCGAGGCTATCCACAGCTTGACCACAGCGACAGCGATGCGGAGTACAGCATACACTCATCTTAAGACTAATTTTAAAGGAGGCATCGAAGAGTTATTTTACCTTGCATAGACCGCACCTAGCACATCATAAATGCGCCTGCCTCGTTGGTCTAGTGGTCCCAAGCATGATGCTGAGCATGAGGTGTCGGGTTCGATTCACGGGTCGGGCAAAGTGTTATTGAGTTTTTCTGTTAGAAAATTCTCAGTGGCAGCCCGGAATTTTGAATTGTGCCTGGTAGATGGCAATAGGCTCACCACCTATTACATGGGACTTAATAACAGCATTGGTGAAATGTGAGTGTAGGAATGTGTAGACCTCTGCCACACAGAGGTAGAATACAGGCGTGATGCTATGTTAAGTTATGATAATGTTATAAGTGCCTTGATCATTATTTTGTTGCGGAGTTATTTTAAAACTATGATATCTCCTAAGATATTCATTGAAGTCAAATGATTTCAAGAGCAATTTCGTTCAAATTTAATACTTGTGATCAATAACGTATTTACTTGGGTAAGGATTAATATCATATTTATAAAAACACCTTAGCAAATCCATTATTTTAGAATATAATAACCATAAAAAAGGTTATAGTGATACAACCTTCAAAGTTAGACATATGCCGTTGTGGACTTTTTTTTAACTTTTAAAGGGGAATAATTCTGTCGTACATGATTTTTGCGTAACTTTAACCGTTTACACAGCGCACGCAACGGAAGCTCTCAAAAGGAGTTTTTTTTCCCGTTTTTGCAATATTTTTCATTGATGCTCCGCTCCTATTCGTCGTAGCCTGATGTTATATAGCTTATAGCGTTTCTATATAAATGGACTATCCAACACAAAGATTTTTTCAATTCAAACCAGTGGTTCCCGAGATTAGCGCGTTCAACCAAAAACAAACAAACAAATTCTTCAGCTTAATAATATTAGTTTAGTTACGGAAGCAAACACACTACCTTTTCACTTACATTTTTGTGGCACATGAGCAAGGTAACGTACTTCGAATCGGAAAAGTACATCTTACTTCATAACAATATAAATCTATTGTGTCTGGCATTTAATAAGCCAACAGATTATTACTTACAGTCGCTATTCTAAAGGTTAAAAGAACTGCCCGCGCGCTATTAGCATACAATGAAATACATTGCTCAGATTTGATTCCACGTTAAAATAAAAGCAATCGTTTGTCACCAAAATGTTCATGTATGTTGTATTGGTTTTTATATTTTTAAACGTAATCTGTGATATTAATTACCTAGCAAGAACGCTCATCTCTGTTCTAACCGGTCGGTTGTACCAAAGGAAATATTCTTTAAACGAAACAACTACGATATACGGTGAGTGGAACTATGATTCTTATTAGTTGGCTTTGACGTCAGCATCGTTAGTAGGTAATTAAATAGTGTTTGTTCATTCAGCATAGTTCAAAACTACTTTCTCTATAGGTAAATTTCCCAAGAGATCAATTAAAATATATGGCCTATCAAAGATTACTATTGCTACTAACCCATTCAATTTCTCAGGTATTTGTACGTTCCAAGATTGCGACATAACCTTCCGAAATATAAGAATAGCCAGGTTACTACGGGATCTCGATTTTGCAAGGTATCACTACTATGAGAGAACTGGCATCTATCGCAAAAGTGTAGAGCTTGGCATTAAATCTTTGCAAGGTTGCACCCTCACAATAACTGAGGTACCGGTGCCTTTGTTTGGACTTTATAAAATTAATACCAAGGTAAATATTTATGTGATACTTATAACTTAAAGACTTATAACTACATAGCAACAATAATAATACCTAAGAAAAATAACATACATAATACCAATGTTTTTACGCGTACAATAATTTATCTTTCAATTATTATCCACTGTGAATTTCAAAATTAGTTATGTTAAAGTAAAATATTACTTACCTACTTTAATTGTATAAATTACGCTAGCTCATGCAAATAAGACCAGTAGTTGCCTACTATTATATAAAAATGATGTTAAAAAACTTTTTTACAATGTGAAATATTTTCACTCGAATCTAAAAAACTAATTATTCTTTTCAGCTTGTTTACTGGGATGACCGCACTTTATTTTTGGAGCATGAAGTCATCACTTTGTTAGATGGTAAAATTCGGTCTATATTGCTTTCCCGACAACATGCAATAGGGCGAAATGGAGACTCGACAGAGGCGCTTCTGGCTGGCCTGGCTGGGTTGCAGGCTCGGCCTTCTTGCCCCGTCAATATACAGTACTGGCTACGCAGCATGCAAATTAGTAGTTCGAAGCTGAAGAAGGATGATAAACAATAAATATAACGAAACAGGATTATTGTATTAGTTTTTTATTATATTTACCTGCCAATGCATGTCTGTCTTGGTACCTGGTAAATCTAATTGACTTGAATTAATTTGTATTTTTTAGATTCGGACTAATTATTAATACAACTAATATATTTGTACACCAATTGCATTGGTAGGACATAGAGCTCGACTAAAATGTATACCTACTTAAGACCTTTATTGTAATACCTATGTTCAGAAATAAAGATTGATTGATTGATTGATAGACCTTTTATTTTTTAATGTTATTTAATATTAGTATGCAATATTTACCGTCAGTAATTGCTTCTTCGTTTTCTTATCGTGTGGCTGATAAACAACCTAGTGTCAGTCAGAGTATAAAGTATGATTCTGTTTCTTGTCTCTCTATACCTACTCTGACATGGCTTTACACAGCATCCAAAACATCTTTGATGTGTGCTGGTTTCCTCACAATGTCTTCTTTCATCGTTTTAAGTAACTCATTTATTTGTTAAAACAATACATTGTAAGCTTAAAACAAAAACGCTACATAAATAAAAATATAGGACATACACAATGTAATAAACTTTTTTCTAATAAACTATGTCGATTTATGTAGGTATAATATCACATGCTATTTGATAAGGAAAATTATCGAATACATTAATATTATCGACAAATATGTATGTCTTAATTGATTAATAATCGCTAATAGGTAATGGGTAGGTGTTAGTTAAAATATGCAAACATGATAACATCACGGGAATGGTGATCCCGTGCTACTATAGGAGCAGCGATTGATGATGATTCAGTTATTCTTAAAGTTAATAATTCTTTACACTTGTAGGCAAATTTTTCTATAGACCGCCGTTAATTGATATATGTGTTGACTACTGTTACCTGTTAGTTAAGTAATGTGATTGCAGCTAACTTCACTCACCTGTTGAAATGGTCAGTGACTCTGTATTCTTGAACTTGTTTAGTCATCCGCATCTTACCAATAATGCTATCTCGTTTTGACTACAACAGCAAGCAGTAAGTAGAATAAGGAAAGCGTAATTTATATTAAAGAAGAACATATTGTTGTCTCTGTCATTCAAACGTTATATTTCTATAAGAATACGTAATAAGTACCAATACTATACAACTTGTATATCACCGTCGTCTACCAAACAGAAAATAGAAGTTAGTAAGGTTAAATCATTAAAAGTGACCCTACGGTCATTGTGTATGAATTAAAGTAGTTGTTTTAAATAATTATTTCACGATGTATTGTATTATAGTGTCTTTATTAGCTCTTGCTTATGTGTTTTGGGATGTGAACTACTTCCTAAGGATAGCTTTCACTATAGGAATCGGCCGATTGTTCCAAAAGAAATGTGGTGTTAATGATACGACGACTATTTACGGTAAGTCTGTGATTTTAATACGGATAGGTATACTATTCAGATTATATGACGTTAATAACATTTTGTAGTTTTTGCCACAATAGTAAGAAAATGTTATAATAATTAATATTCGATTTTAGTAAACTTCCTAATAAAACATATTGATGACTTGTGCAAACAGTGTCAAAGTCAGTTGTTTTTAATCTTTCAATTTTAGTATAGGTAGTAACTATATGTTACAAAAACTTTCACACAAAGCATCTTTGTTGTAATCTAAGTTTTAATCAAGAGAACTGAAAAAGTAAAAAGTAAAAAGTCTTTCGTTGGCACTTAATGTAACTACACAGTTAAATTGGTAAAACGTTGGTCAAAGTTAGATCTTAATAATTTATTATAAAATTAAACGAGTAGCGGAGTACCTTTAAGTATCTACTCTAAATTTAGATTGATAGCTAATGTCAACGTATATTAGATTATATTTAAGTGACCGGTGATTGTTATGGATATTTTTCATTACTTTTACCGTTCATCATTTCAGGTTTTTGTACGACACAAGATGTCGACATATTCCTGAGACATATGAACAATGCACGCTACGTTCGAGAGTTGGATTTCGCCAGATTCCATTTCTACGATCGCACCGGTATCTACGATAATATTAAGGCGGTTGATGGGCACGCTCTACAGGGTGCCTCCAGCATTCGCTACAGAAGAACCATACCAATATTTACGGCTTTTAAGGTCGAAACCAAGGTGAGTTTTGACTTTTGAGTGTCGAGCTCATTACGTTCAAGGTAGGTTTGCGGATCTGAATTTCTTTTATGGAGTGTCACAAAGCCTTGATGCATTCGTGACGCATGTATGCAGACCTTATTAAGTAACATATTCTCTAGGAAATGGTAGGTATTGCAGTATGTAAGTGGATAAATAAATTATGATATAAGTGCGCTAAGTTGGTCACTACAGTCGAGGTTAAATTGCTAGTCGACAGGCGAATGTAGCAATAACCGAGAAGTGTGATGATCATAGCGCACGCGTCTCATACGACAACACACTAAAGACATTCAAATAAATACATTTTGTAATTAAAATGGCGTAGGTACGAATTTCAAAATAAAATAAATATTTTTCTATTTATAACACAAATTAATGTTAATTTGGCGACAAAATCAAACATTTTTATTAATTGAAACGTTTATTTGTCATATTTTATTTGATACATTTACTTTCTTCTCTCCCGGATGAATACTCCAGGATAAATATCTAGTAGGCGTGGGTTCGAATCCTGCTCACGACCATATTTTAGTTTACTAAAAATGTAGGTATATCTTCTGAGTTCGCTATGCATGTGTATTAACACATGCATAGCGAAAGCTTTGCTTTTCAAAGATTTATCTGTAAATCTCAGCATCTTGGCAAAGAGTTTTGTAGATTTCAAATCTCTTTTTTTTTTAATTCAGCAAATTGTTTGACATTTAAAGACAGGAAGATTCGGGACTATAACAAAACCCATAGAATTAGAATATTTTTGGTACCCCATAGAAGGACATAGAGCTCAAAAAAGTGCTAAGTACCGATTTTGAATTGTCAATGTGTACGTGCAATAGTAATGTACAACGTGGAAATATTGACACATATCAATTATCGATAAACAATATTTCAAATGTAAGGAATTGGTATACAAAATGAAAATATTTTCAATCAAATTATGTTAATAAAACTAAAATCACAAGGGTAGGTATTATTTAATGCACTTAATTAATTAATTACATTATTATAATTAAAACATTTCATGCGCTCACATTACAATTATATTTCATTGGTAATAGATACTTTGTAAAGAAAACAGCTAAGGACCCCGAGCAGTGTATAGAGTATGACTGATTGAGATGATGATTGACTGAATAATTTTTACCTACCTATCCTAATACCATTGCGGAGGTGGTCTGGACTCAGCTCAGCACACGCTTGAGGTGTGCCCTGCCTAGACCGCTGCGCGGCGGGAACTAAGAGCCAGTATTGGGCGAGACCTGTCGCTGCCGGAAGTAGTGAGGGCTACGCTGGCAGATTCAGTCAACTGGACAGGAATGGCTTCCTTTTGTGAGACTGTTGTCGTGCAGGAAGAGGCCGCCGAGCGGGATTATGAGAGGGCCGATCCCTCTCGGAGAAGGAAGCGTCTAGGAGGCAACCGCCTCGGCGCCTAACAGCCGAAACCCCGCCTGTATGATTTAAGACAGGCGGCCCTTTGGGGTCACAGATGCTTAGAGAGGGGACTCTGTATACCCATCGTGATCCCAGAGCAGACGGTGGCATAGTGGTCACGTGCAATCACAGCGAGGCTTAGGGTAGACCCCTGTACTGTCACTCCAGGGATGTGCTTTAATACGCGCCGCATAGCGGGGGTGCTGGAGGTGGTCTATTACGTGCATCAAATCAAAATCAAAATAATTTATTTTCAAATAAACTATTTACAGGCACTTTTGAATTGTCAGTTGTTAGTTGCCACGTTCCAAAGTGTAGATTCCTATGGAGAAGAACGGGCAAGAAACTCCACGGTTACTCTTTTTTCATCATATAGGTTTTTACAATAGTATTGGTTACACTGTTTTTGTTGCAAAATAGTATGTGAGAACAATGTAAGAGTTACAAAAATACTACCAATACTGCCTCCCTCCATATGCTGATGGTGACCACTGAGGTGGTTTTTCGTGAGGTAAGAATCCCACACACCCCGGTCTTATCCATAATGGCCGGGCGTGCCACAGAAGGTTTCACCCGGAAAAATGTATATAATGGTATATCCTATTATTTTTTCTTATTTCAAAATTTTCTTTACTTTTTTTTCTTCTGTTTCTTTATTATTTTCTTTATCATAATTGATATTTTCATTTTGACATTCTCATCCATTATTCTTTTTCCTTAGCATCGATAGGAACCCTTTTAGTATAAAAAATTATATCATAAAATTGTGATATTCTCTTGAATTAGTAGTAAAAATATGTAAACAACGTATTCATTACGCTATCACATATAGGCCTAGTGCTCAACGCCTACAGGTGATAGCGCAGGAATCACCAACTAGTTTCATTCGGGGTCTGTTTTTAATATTAATATTAGTAGCGCAGTTCGTTAGATGATTATTAACAACCAAGGTCCGCAGTAGGTTGGCGGTCCGAATTCGAACCGCATTTGGGGACTACTGTAATAGCGTGATGAAATACAGCCAAACCTGGGTAAGTGAGAACTGGATAAGTGAGAAAACTCTATAAGTGAGAGTAATAGCCAGGACCCGTCATTTTAAGCTCCCAAAACCTCTATTAGCGAGAAACAGAAACCTCTGTAAGAGAGAGTCGTTTTTCCCTGATGGACCTCCGTAAGTGAGACTGCTACAGTCGAGCTTTATTTATTTATATTATTTAGGAGGAACTATAGCTACAATAAAAATACAAACATACATAAAATATACACACATACAGTAACTTACTCAGTTTATAGTTAATCAATTGCGAAGGAATATTCGACAAAATTTATGAGTGATTTTTGTGAAACCCAAACCAAATTGACGGATTTTTTTAAGTGTAAATAAGTTCTAAATAAAATAAAATTACATAGTGCATTAATTTTTGTTTTGTATTCGTAAGCATCTTGATACCTACCCTTAAAAAGTAATTATATGTCGAAATCTAATGAACGTAACATATACACATTATTAAACATATATATGTACATAATATATGTTGTGCATATTATGCACATAATTTTATCATATTACATATTTACTACATTCGTACTTACTGTGACTTGTTATTGCTGCGTACCTCTTTAAGAGAGAAACGCTACCCATGTACATGCATTAGCGAGAAGCTCGGGTTAGTGAGAAACCTCTATATGCGAGAATGAGATTGTGCTCCCTTGAACTCTCGCTTATCCAGGTTTGACTGTATATATATAACGTAACCTGGGGCACTAAGCTACGCTAAGCTTCTTATATGTTATAAGCGTTCGGACAGACACACCGACAAACAGACAGAAACGTTTCTAAACATTTTGGTTTCATCTTCTAGAATAGTATTAGGTACCCCAATTAAAATATTGGAAAAATAATCAATGTGCAGAGACATTTGGTACATCTACATTTTAAATAAATTCTGATTGCGGAACTTTTTGTTCTAAAGTATCATCGACACAAAAGTCGACACTGACAAGTCACTATTTTGTGTACATGAAATGAAAATTTATATTAGAACAACGTACTCAATATTGCTTTTATGACCATTGTTTTGTACTACAGAGAGAATTCACTATTTTCAAGATAGGATTTATTTTCCAAATAATTTTTCTAAAGATAGTTTTCTCCAAAATATGGCCATGAAAATATATGCTGTTATTTACAATTTACCTGTGAAATGAATGTTTTTCTGGATTATTATTTTATGAAACATCGCAGTCACCAACAGAACACGTAGGCATCGCTTATAAATTTTAAAACTGTATAAAATATACAGTATTCACTGACAATACAGCAAATATAAGATAGCGTGATTTTTGACAGTAACACTGGAGAAAACAACATCTGCCAATAGTGCTGACCGAACCGAAATATGCTTTCTCTTTCTAACAAGTGATATTTCCGTAAGAGATTCCATCCCCATAGTAGGCTTTGTAGGTCTTTTTCTATCCTATGTTTATGAACAAAACCAATACTCACTAAGTAGTTTCATACGAAGTTTTTCAACTCCTTGATAAATACTCCAGGCACTCTGCCAACTATACCATCTCTGTTCAAAAATATATAACTTTAGAGGTACGCATGCGTTAATGCTAATGTTTGAAATATTTATCTGTAACATAAAAAGTTAAATTCTTTGCTGGATTTGAACACTATATCTGTCAATCATGATCGCGATCACCTGGTACTGGCGGCCCGCGGACTGCTCAATAGAGCACTAACTCTTGTTTCTTACCACTTGGTTGCGTAGCTGTTTGCAATGGTGAAAATAAATGGCACTGCCCGGCTCCTATTCGTGATATCGCGATGATACATATTTACTTTAAAAGGTTGACCCTTAGTTGATCAGACCCTTTCAGATGATTTTTCAACTGTATATTATCCATTAAAATTCACAAAGTCATGTTACATTGACATATTTTTTGTTGTTCGGGCCACCAAGCTACGCTATAATGAAAACCCCATCAAGGTTCTCAAGGTATAAGCGTTCGTACAGATAGACAGTAAACTTTTTCAAAAACTGTGGTGTCGTGTTTCTGTTTCTGTATTGATAATAGTTACCGTACCTACCTACAGCTCAATAGAATGTATGGAAAAATATACAGTAGTATACACGTTTAGTTAGTATAGTAGGTCTACTGACACAGGTCGAATAGATTCAAGTCAGTATAATTAGGTATAAATTTAATCAAGCAATATAATTAATCAATGTCAATGCGGAAACAAAATGTGTCTAGGATCCTATTAGGTACCTAATCCCAATGGTTGCTAAAAGATCGCCGAGGTTAAGCAATGTAAGCGCGGTCAGCATTAAGACGAGTGACCACTAGGAGCGTTTGAGTATATCCGTGCTTTGGAGGCCAGATTAAACTGTCTCCTAAGTTAAATCAGAGGGCTACGCGCTTCAACAACTCGATAGATGTAGGTAATCTCAATAACTGGTAATTCTATCCTTCATGACATGTCATCGTCATTATAACATCTGATACGTGAACTGTATAAACCCCTTAACTGAATCCATCCCTTTTTACAAAAAAAAAAAAAATACGCGGACGGAGGGGAGTGTCTGGTACAGTTCGTTTTTTTTTTTAGTTTAGTTTAGTTTATTTCATAATAGGATTGCAAGTTTACAAATGTTGCATATATATGTATATTTTTAGGTTCAATTATACAATAAAGACGGGTGAACTACTGTTCTCTTAGATAGGTTAAAATATAGCCTGTGTTAAGGAGAGACAGTGCCGATCCCCTGATTGAAGATTATTATAAATATAGTGCGTTCTTAATATTAATTTGAAACCGCATCTGAACATAAGTGTTGCTACTATACAATAGTTAGGTATTTTTTATTATTATTTATCTACAAAACATATCTAGAATGTGTGCGTGTGTGCGCACGCGCGCGCGTATGTGTAGTGTGTGCGTGTGTGTGTGTGTGTGTGTGGTGTGTATATGTGTGTGTTTATGAGAATATTTTGTGAGGAATAATTCAGTGTCATCATAATTGAATGATGAGTATGAATTTTGCATGTAATCTTTGTCAATAGAACCTTAATTATTAACGTAAATTCGACCATAATTATTCATGTAATTCATGTTTTTGTGATCTGACGTATTAATCCCGAGACACAGAGATGTTCTATTTCGGGAGTTAGTTACCGATAATCATGTAGAAACTCAATAATAACTAAGCAGTCACTATACGTAATTCTAATTAGATCGTTATAATCAAAATACATTGACTCAATTCCTAAATCGATAAATTTCTATGATTCCAGCTGGCCTACTGGGAAGACAAGACACTGTTCATTGAACAAAAGTTCATCACTTTAAACGATGGATTCGTGCGCGCTGTAGTTTTGTCTCGACAGAACCTTATCAATGTGGACGCGGAAAGGTTGTTCCAAGGTATTCCCGGAGCTGACAAAAAGCCAGAGTGTCCCGAGGAAATCAAACACTGGCTGCAGGCCATTGAAGTTTCCAGCGCGAGGTTGAGAAAGAAGGATTAAATTATTCAGAATTAGTTTATAAACATATTTGGTTAAGTCATCGTATCTATTTGTAATTAGCTGTGCCCGCAACTTTGTTCGCGTGGAACTTGGACAATTGGCAGATAGTATTTATTTTTAAGTTTTGAACCCTGAAATATATCGAAATGGAATATTTAAATTATATTTCCTATTTTAATAACTAAAGTTTTCACTTAGTCCGTTGAGCCGTTTCGGAGCCTTTTCAAGACAAACTTTCATACAACCTGACAGTCAAACATTCTAAATACAGTCCTATAATTCCTCTTTATCCTGCTTCTTAATCCTAACGTATTCTTTTTCCATTTAAAATTATAACTTTTAATGCTTTTCAAAGATTTATCTGCACTTCAATATTATTTAAATGAGTTTAATTGTTTATACAAAATAAAGGTTATGGTTTTTGTAGTGTTACTCTTTTATTTTACTAAAAACTTCTTCGATAAAACAGCTGTTGAAAAAACACACGCAAAATAATACACAGATGTATCGTATTACGCATCAGAACAGCACTCTGGCGTTTGTCATCACACCAGCTAATGTTACTGTTTATACAACCTGCACACTATGAACACGAATTTAGGGATTTTTGATTATATATCTAACTGTGTCACATGGAGTTTTGGATCTTATTTCACCAACGCTAAGTCTCAAAATCTTTTGCCGGGAGCTGAAACGACACCCTCGTCCAAAACTCGTGTCGAACTTGTTATTTTGTGAAAAAACGTACAAACATTCAGTGTATTCAAGCTAATATATTCCATTACTCTGTCACAATAAGAGTGAAAATGTTTTCTTCAGAAATATATTGATATATGATGTTAATGTATTAAACAAAAAAATATAATAGTAAGCTTGTCATATCAATACATTTATAATTTGGGTTGGTTAAATTGATTTGTCTATAGTCTAAGATACCTTTAATGAGAATCTCCGAACCTACAACTAAATTAAATAAATGTTATCGTACTTATTACTTTCTCGATTCGTCGTTGTGACAAACAATCAATCATGCTGATAGCCGCATCTCAAATCCAAAGATATTTTCTTTGGAATAGAGTTGAAAAAAGAAGTTATGTATTACGCTAGTTACGCAATTTTTTTTACGACTGTAAATCTAACACCATACATATTTTTTGTAACCTCAGTCGGTGTGTGTGAAGTAGTCGGTTTTTTCGGGAGTTCCCTAATTAACCGTCGTGCGTCGGCGGCAAGGAAGCGCCCGTCGCTCCCGACCACACACGCTTTGTGCAGCGACCAAGCAGTCTTCGTTCCGTATTCTTAAATAAAGTATTATGCATACACTTAAGCATTATGATTGGAAATAACTTCTTTAGATAGATAATATAATATAAGTATTAAATCATATTATTGTCAAAATTCTTGAAATAGAAATCTGTATTCAACCAAGTAATAGGTAAGAAACCAACTCGCATATGTAAATACAACGCAACATTCATTGAAATCTTCTTTTTAGACGTGATATAGGTACCTGGGTACACTATTTATTATGAAAGAGGGAAAAATAAAAATCCATCGAGAATCTACTATTCCTAGTACCTAACTACGTAGTGTTTCAATATTAAATAGCACACATAGCATTGTTTATCAGTAAACAAAAACTGCAAGCCTAATATTTGCTGAATAATAAGTAGCTGTTCTACAATTTTTTTATATAGTTTTACTAGATGTTACCCCGACTTTGCCCATTGCAAGTAAAACTATTAGCATTTTTTATGTGCATCGATTAATATTATATTTCAATTCGTCTAACGATTGCAGTGTGCTTTCATGACACCCTTCTCAAAATCTTTGTAAATGGCATTCTAGATGAGATACAAGTATCAAGAAAGTAAATGTGCTCCAAAATCAAAGGTGGCGCTAACCGCGTGTGTCTTGTCGCGCAACAATAACACAATATCCATTAGCTTTAGTGGTTTCTGTTTAGTGCAGCCGACTTATAACACAAAATTATCTAAATGTTTTATTTGGTTTAATGTGCAGGCCATTTATCATACTACATTTTGTTCTAACTTATTGGACCAACCTTTAGGTATCATTAGAAAAACTCTTTGTTACGACTGCAATTACTAATCATAAATTCATTGAAACCATTGACGATGGCTATGATAGTAAACAATGGTGATGTTTGTAAATAACGGTCATATAACGCAATGCCCTTTACGAATATTTAATCGACCGCAATGAAGGACTATTCGAGTGTTTATTTAATATTTGCGACTTCTTTTCAGTAATAAAGATGGGTTCTGTAAATATTTTTAAATGAAGTTGCATAATATCATACTTTCATAATTTTTTTAATTGGTAGTTCTTTCCGGACTATAAAATTCTTATTGCTCCAACGCACTAATCAGGTTAGAATAAAGGTTGTCAAAAAATATAAGACAATTTTTTTATTATTATATATTGGCTTCTAGACATTATACAACAATTCTCGTAGGCTTTTATCTATTTTTCCATAGCTTCATTTATCAAGTTAACTAGAATGGTAATTTCATATTTGCTCATTATCTCGCAAGCAGCAATGGTTGAAATCCGTTTCTTCCAGAAGTTATAGAAATAAAGAAAAAAGACCAGAAAGTATAGTAGTAAGTTTTAATTATATAAATAAAAAAATGCTTAAAAAAAAATCAATCGAATCGATTTTGCATTCCCCTTTTTCTTCATGGATTCCTAAAATATTTAAGTGGGTTATTTGATCGATTAGGTATTTTAGATAAAGGATTAACAATTGTAACTTTAGCGTCATTCATTCACTTTAGTTAGTGATCTTAGAAACTACGATGTTGATCCCGTCTCCAAACCTCTTGCCCTTAGAACTACTCTTGAATACAATTATAGAACAGTATTTTCAGGCAGCATACTGTGTAACAATTTTCTCCAATACACCACTGTCATTTTTCATGCCAATAAGTTTCACATACTTGATACCCAATGAAGAAAATTTGGTGGAACAGATATATAATGTGTCTGAAATGGGGTGTTCCGATTATATAGTGCGTATGCAAGATCCCCAAATATTTATGAATGCGTTTGAAAGAGTGGTTCATATTGGAAACGTTAGAAGAAGTAATAGGAAGATTATAATTCTGCCGTATGATGAGAAATATACCGAAGATAATGATGTCAACCTACCTTCAATGGTATTTTCTATGAAAGAGAGCAATTTCATTGCCAATATGTTGATGATTGTAAGTTATGAGAACAAATCAGATTGCAAAATATTCGATTTGATTACTCATCAATTTGTTGGCCCAGATGAAGAAAACTATTTACTAAAGTATTTAGATCGTTGGGATTCTTGTTCGCAGAAGTTTGAAAACCAAGTTAATTTATTTCCCTTCGATATGACTAATTTAAATGGTAAAACATTAAAAGTAGCTTGTTTTACTTACAAACCTTATGTCTTGTTAGACATTGATCCTGCTATTGAACCTCTTGGCAGAGATGGCGTTGAGATAAGAATAGTACATGAACTTTGCAGGTAAGTTTATAAAGTCAATGAATTAAGATCGTTTCAACGTTTAAATAATTACATATTTTTTAATCTTATGTAGATGGATAAATTGCTCTGTTGAACTCGTAAGGGAAGATGTCGACCAGTGGGGTGAAATCTATGAAAACGAAACTGGGGGCATTGGAGTCCTTGGAAGCGTTGTAGAGGATCGTGCAGATGTAGCCATAAGTAAGTAGGTACTTTCTTGACACAGTTTAAAGTTAATCATGTAAATGATTCCTAAATAAATATCGCCAGGCGTCTCCTTATGACGAATTTGTATTCGTCCATAAGACGAATTTGAGGCGATATTTATTTAGGATCCTTGAAATTCAATGGATTCAGACAACCACAAGGTAGGTAGAGTGATGACACGGAATGTCAAGGGTCGCGAGTTCAAGCCCCGTTCTCGTCTATTATTTTTCAATGTTTCCTTGAAAAATAGTAATTAATATAGGCACTACATGGCCTCAACATGTATAAAAATATATATATATATGATTGTATCATGTATTGACATAACAAAATATTTTTTCAGCTGCTCTCTACTCGTGGTATGAAGAATACCGAGTGATGGATTTTTCAGTAGCTATTGTAAGGACTGCTATCACTTGCATAGCTCCAGCACCAAGGTGAGATGGATAAACATTTTTTTTGCTGAGTCAGCGGTTTGGGGGGTTCTTTTCGTCGACACATTCGTTTATTTTAAACCTTATTGATAAAACGATACAATTCAATACATGCAAACTTTTATCGACCCGACAAGTTTGTCGACAAAGATCCGTGTTCGGATGCTAGATATTATTTTGTTTGTTTGCAGATTATTATCAAGTTGGGAAATGCCTCTGATGCCGTTCACTTGGTATATGTGGCTTGCTGTAGTTTTCACTTTCTTCTTTGCATCTACTGGACTTATCGCCGCACAGGGATGTGATACCCAAGCAAATCCTTTTCTAAATGTGTTTGGAATGTTTATTGGGCAAGTAGGTACCATCGTGTCTCCATTTTTACTCCTGCCATTGTTACTCCTGAAGGTATGTCTAGGTTCTATGCAGAAGGCTGAAGTAGTAAGAACAAAAATTGTACGAGCTGCTTAATTTTGTTTGCTAATTGCGATAATATTTAATCAATCTTTATTATGCACAGTGAATTGCGATTATGTATTATAAAATAATAACAATGTTATGAATGTTGTTTTGGTATTTGTTTAGGTTTTAGTCCGTTATGATCGTAGGTCTTCTCATGTTTAACTTGAATTAATTATTTTTTTCGACTTTATCTATCACTACAAGGACCTGTTTTACTGGCTTGATGACACCTTCAATTTGATGACTATGTATACTTATTTGTGATGTAGGTAAATAGTACCTACCTACTACATTCAAATATACACAACTGTCGTCGATTTAAATCAAATCGATTTAACATTAAAAGCAATGCGTAACGTTTTAAATACGGAATAGCTGACTGTAAGTCGTAAGCGATTGACATAGAACTTAACTATAATGTAGGTAGGGACATTTTTCATCATTCGAGATTTAAATTTATTTCAGTCATATGAAAGCATTGTTTCGTGGAAGATTAGAAGTATTACGGGTTGGTTGCTGATAGCAGGACTAATTCTGAGCTGTGCCTATGGAGCTGGTCTTGCTTCCACGTTCACTGTACCAAGATATGAGCCATCTATTGACACCGTACAGGACATAGTAGATAGAAGAATGGAATGGGGCGCTACGCATGATGCTTGGATATTCTCGCTTACTCTTTCAACAGAAGTACGAATCATCTATTAAATGTTGACTCATAAAGGCTAGCTATTAATAATATTGCTCTTGAATTTGAAATGATTGTAGAAGACCGCTAGGTTTTAAAATGCTTACTTGTAATGGTATATGACGTACCTACTTACCTACACAAAATATGACTTAGTACACTATTGTCATATTTATTATTCTCTGCGATAGCGTAGGTAAGTAATTAAACTTTATTCGTATGTCATAGTTACTTTTTATATTTTGTCATTTTCAATCGGTCCCTCAATATGGAGAATCTTTTGTTTTTCTTTTTATTAATAAAGTTACCCCATACCAAGAATTTCTCCTATATCGTGTATCGTGGCTGGTGGGTGTGTTCACTGACACTATTTCTAAGATCTCTGTTAACAGTCACTGGTTGCGTCGCGTGGTTGTAACTGCAGATCTCCTCAGAATTGGTCCTCATTTGTTCTAACTGCCATGGTTGGTTGAGACCTTAGAATAATGAGATCAATCAAAGACCAACCATACAAAGCTTGATAGAACTTGTCAAGTCAAAGTATTTATTAGTGTGATTTTTGGTAATATTCGTACAATAAATAGGTCTTATATTTTTTTATGGTAACGCAAAAATATACCCTTTATGACTTACACTATTCCACAGTAATGGAAATTAAAATAGTAATATAACATAACATAGCATCGCGCGTGTATTCCCCGAAGTGATAGGTAGAGGTGAACACAGTTGTACACCCACATTTCACCAATGCTGTTATTAAGTTCCATGTAGTGGTGAGCCTATTGCCATCTACTGGGTACAATTACAAATTCCGGGCTGCTACTGAGAATTTGCTAACAGAGGACTCAATAACACTTTGCCCGACCCGGGACCTCATGCTCAGCAGTCGCGCTTGGCACCACTAGACCAACGAGGCAGTTTAGAGAGTAATTTATACAATTCCAAAACATACCTAATACGTTAGAAGTTTCATTTTGTAGTTTCAATATTTCTAGCTTATATACAATAAATTCCTTGTTAAATTAAATTTTGTCAAGAAGGAATTCGTCAGAATTTGTCAATTATATATAAATTACATAAAAATATTCAGTCTACGTAACCAGTTAGCCAACAACAGCTGCCTGATTATCTTCTTTTGTAAGTTTTTAAAGAGCAAATGCAAACCTACTCAATTTTAAGATTAGTTATTAGTTAGCTTAGAGTCAATTGTCAACCTTAAAAAAAATAAGTAATATGTTTTACTTCCTCAAGTCTATTATTGTCAAAGATTAGATTACTGTTAGGAGTTGTAACTCTTTGTCGAAACTTAGTTAATTTTAGTTTTATTGAAATTCAATATTAAATTATTTTGGCCAAGCCAGTTTTTTGATTGTTACAACAATCAAATAATAAGAGAATCAGTTTGGCGAAAATAATGCATCTTTAATGTCATACTCATAGCTTCTACTTTTGTCATGTCTTTTAATTATTGTGCTGTTATCAGCAAAAACAACCTTTGGAAACGCGACGTGTTTTGGAAAGTCATTAATGTAAACCAAAAACAACAGCGGGCCCAATACGCTGCCTTGGGGTACGCTGAAAGTAATTTTACGGTTTCCTGAGATATACCTATTTAAGTTTATTTTTTATTTTTTACTAATATCGGATTTCGGTAGACTGTGTTCTATTGTTAAGGTATACATAATTGAATAAGAGAAAGCTCATTATCCCATAAGAATTTAGTTATTCTAATAAAATTGTTCGAGGTGTTTTCTCTCACTTGCCATTGCATTTGCGATTGACCACTTCCTTTTTTATCGTCAGTGGTTATTTATTGTCAACAATTATCAGCTTTCCAAGACTCATTTCCACTGTGCATTATGTAATAGCGCATTCATTGTGAAGTGTACATTTTATAATAGTTATTCGGTTTCAGCCTTTAGTAAAACAGTTGGTCAACCAATTTCGAACTTATTCTTTTGATGAATTGAAAAGTAAAAGTTTTACAAGAAGCATGGCATACAGCATTGAAAAATTACCTGCAGGTAAAACTGCAATTGAAAAGGCTTCTAGTTGAACATTTTAATGTTCAACTAGAAGCCTTTAGTCGTTTCGGTGGCTAACAAACAAATCAGCAAGATATGGTAGCATCACGAGTCCTGTTGGAGGAGTCAGCATTTTTTATTCTTCTGTAGTTGAATGGTGTAGCAAACGTAAGCTAGAGTAAGCGCGTGTTAGTTAAATATTTCCTATTACACAATGGAGAGCAGTCATTTAGTAATCCAATTTTAATATAAAAATACGTTTTTCAGTATAACAGTTTTGTTGGTACATTTGTATCCACAGACGGCATTTTTTTGGATAGTTACATTTAGTACTTTTCCAAGAAGTTGATATTGATGAACCAACTTGAATAGTGTTATAGGGAACTAATTACCTACTTTTAGAACTACGACCAACGATCTAAATTCAAGATAAATTATTGTTATAGGTAACTTCGCTATAGGTGAGTATATAACGCAAGAAGCTATCCTAGACATGATGTTGATGCTAGAAGACTTCTACTACGAACAGTGCGTGATTATGATGAGGAAGAGCTCCCCTTATACGGAAAAAGTCAGCGAACTTGTGGGCCGTCTCCATCAATCCGGACTCTTGCTGGCTTGGGAAACTCAGGTGCAGAAATATTATTACATCTATCGATTATCTCTATTCTAGTGATGGTCACAGTTCAATATCACTCAATATTTTTGTAGCTAAAAAAAGCTTTTCATTGGTCTTCAAAGATTACTTTCGCGTTTTGCCTTGGTTTGCCGTCGGAACTCATTTATCAATTACAATATTGCTTTTAGTCCTTTTTTTAAACGGTAGGTAGGTGCGTACTTTTACTTACATGGTCCATTTCAGGTGGCGTTAAAGCATCTGAATTATAAAGTACAGGTAGAAGTGAGGCTGTCAAGGTCCAATAAAGATGTCGGCACCACGGAGCCTTTAAGTCTTGGCACTGTTTTTGTAAGTAGTTAAAAATAGTTTTACTAAATAATCGCTAAGCATGCGTTAATGCTTTTCAAAGATTTATCTTTAAATAATAGCACTTAGTTGACAAGTTTCTAAATACTATTCTGTAAAAGCCCTAAATCTACATCTAATAAATTACATAAAAATAAGCAGTAACCGCTAACAATTATTAAAATACTTACTTTTATTTTTCAGGGCGTCTTCATCATTTACGCAACAGGTCTTATCGTGTCCACTGCAACATTTGTGGCAGAACTGTATGTGTATTACCGTAGGAGGAAAAATGAGCGCTTACTTTTTGATTTTAAATAATGTAACTGTATAAATAAGTAATATACTAGCAAAAAGCGCTGCTTTAGGAGGGCTCGCGAAGCTTTCTAATTGTGAAGGCATTTTTTTTTAAGAGAATTATCTTTTAATGCGTGGATTATTAATACATACATATAGGCTTCTGTAAGTATTAATAATCCGAAATCATACGTTTTTTTTTTATTGTTTTTATCCTAACATACTTACATTTTTTTATTTTATCCAAACATAAAATTTCTCACACGGATTTCTTCATGTTTTCTAAATTTTAACATATACGGGTTTATAATACTATTTATTCTATCATAGGGGTATCTATACTAATATTATAAAGAGGAAAGATTTGATTTTTTGTTTGCATTGAATAGGCTCCGTAACTACTCGACCGATTTGAAAAATTCTTTCACCGTTAGGAAGCTAAACTATCCGCGGGTGACATAGGCTATATAACATCACGCTATGACCAATAGGAGCGGAGCATCAATGAAAAATGATGCGAAAATGGGAAAAAATTATTCCTTTTGAGAGCATCGTTGCTTGCGCTGCGTAAACGATTAAAGTTACGCAAAAATCATGTACGACAGAATCGTTTCCCCATTAAAAGTTCTAAAAAAAGTCCGCGACAGCATAAATATGTCTATCTTCCCACTATAACTTTTTTTCTGGTTATAAAATTTGTTCTAAAATAATGCATTATTTGCGAAGGTGTGTTTATAAACATGATATTAATCCTTATCCAAATAAATACGTTATTCATCACAAGTACCTATTTAATTTTGAACAAAATTGCCCTTGACATCAAATGATTTCAATGAATTTCGAATAATTCGATTTTAATAATATAAAGGAGATATCATAGTTTTAAAATAACTCCGCAAAAAATAATGATCAACTATCACGCGCGCATTTATAACATAACATAGCATCACGCCTGTACCCCGAAGGGATAGGTAGAGGTGTACACCCACATTTCACCAATGCTGTTATTAAGTTCCGTGTAATAGGTGGTGATTGCCATTTACCAAGCACAATTTCAAACTCCAGAGAATGTTCTAACAGAAAAACTCAAAAACATTGGCCAACTCGGGAGTCGAACCCGAGACCTCATGCTCAGCAGTCGCGTTTGGGACCACTAGACTAACGAGGCAAGCGCATGTATAATATGCTAAGCGCGGTCATGAGGGTCCCCCCTCATGACCGCGCTTAGCATGTGTCGCTGGTGGAATATACCTATTTTTGCAGGTTTTTTTCCTCAAATTAACGTGGGTGAAACCGCGGGGCACAGCTAGTCGTTTATATAATGCTAATCCTTCAAATGTTTTAATTCTTGAAAGCGCTACATATGTTAAACCAATAGATGTTTCTTTATCTCCAATATCTACAACAGCTTCATCTAATGTTAGGTAAGCCTTTTGACTTATGTATGAATTGCAATCGCGAAAGCTAATTGTAATGGAAATTCTTTTCTGGAAAAATTAATATTTCCACTTTTCCAAAATTTAGTTACCTACCTATGGGTGGTATTTTTTCAGATGAACCATTATCACTCGCGGCATTTGATCAGGGGACTATTGTCTTTATAAATTATATCTAACGCAGTTTCAACCTTTAAATTTGAACGCAACATAACTTTTGATCCAATTTCATTTTTACTGACTCAATAAGTGCTCTTCTCCATTGGCCAATACTATTTTAAAATCCATTTCTGAATGTGTTGTCAAGTATAAAACAGTTGTATTGCAATGGATTCCATCTCACATTGGACTGGAGGGTAATGAAGTTGTCGATCGTTTAGCATATGAAGCCGGATCTGATTGGGGAACTGTATACTTATTGTCCTGGCTTTTACCCTTTTTACTTTTACCCACGGTTAGAGACAGATATTTTCTATCTTGATCGGAATATTTTGATAAAAGGTCTCTAACGAAGGGCATTTGGTACAAAACGATTCAACCTTCTCTTCCACGTATGCTTTGGTTCATTGTGAGCAAGATGAGTAGACAAGAAATTGTGACGGCCTTGAGACTCCGATCTTGCCACATACCGCTTATTAATTTCGGATTTATGATGCACGAGGCTGATGTGCTGTCTGTGGTGTAAGATGTGCATCACATCCTTACGGAGTGTACCTAGTGGTATTGGTGTCCGAAGATGTCAAGCTTTTGACATTAGTTATAATGTAGGCTTCTATACGTACATTAGCGTTCTAGCCTCACCTTTGTCAGATGAGGCTAGAACGTTTTATCATTTAACTATTAAAGGTACAAGGTTGCGGGTAGGTTAGTTTAATATTTAAGTCACTTGTATTCAATAATCGGATGGTATTTTCTTGTTAGAAAAAACCTGGTAAATAAATAAAGATTTAAAAACAAAACATGGAGTCATGGATTCAATTGATAAATATTACCTATACCTATGGTTCAAGACTTTCTAGGCCACCTAATAGTTCTGCACTTGCTAATTTTGCCATAGAACAATTGTGATGAGCTGGAATATAAGCAAGTAGTTGTGGTATTTCTGTTAACTTTTTATTATTGAACTCTCACATCTTTAATCATTCTTAAAAAGGCATCGTTGAAAAAAATTTGGTTGTAATATTTGTATACTTCGTGTCATAAATTTTTCATAATCTTCAACTGTACATTCACCGTCACTAGTTCATTAAGCATATCTCGAAAAACTTGTTGAGATTCATTCTGTCTAAACTTAATTTCCAATAAATTCGAAAAATATCCATGTTACATTAAATAAGTGTAGGTATCCCTATGAAATTATGCGCACTACTGTTTTGGCCGTACTATTATGCTGCATTATACGCGTTTAGATAACATTTCTTTAAGCTTCTGTTATACGTACTTACTTAATATTTATTTTATTTTAAAATCATGTTACATCTCACAACTCTTACTCAACTCGAAAATATTACGCCAAATGCTCCTAATATTATTAAGCCACAAACAACACCATTAATTAGTTACAATTATTTAATTGTACATAACCAGAAAAATCCAGCGAATTTTTACCTAAACATTCTGCATTCTGTTTACCAATGTAAACAGAATGTTTGTCGGTTTAATAATTCTTTAGTTTTCTAACTAATGGCGTTAGTAGTAACAGTCACAGATAATAAAATACACGTCTAATTGATTTTAATAATTTTCGACAGATGGCGTTAGTAATACAATAAAAAAAACTAATCAAAAATTGTTTTATCTTCAATTTTTTACAAATATGGATAAAATATATTTTATATTATTGATAAAACATGAATAGAAAATACTATGTCAAAGCTCAAACCTGAAAGTTTGTGATAGTTTCTCAGTAAGTGTACCTCAATAATCCATAGATTTTAGAATAATGTTATCTGAAATATAATTCGAATAAATATAATAGTTTTGACTTTTCAGTGTTTGTAATATAGTTAATTATAAATTAAAAAAATAATAATTTGTATTGCGAAATTAAATAGGTACCTGCACTTATCTGTAGATTCAATGGTATCTAATCCTAATTACTACAATCCATTCCATCAGAGTCATTGCCCATTAGTTTATTCGGAGCCTTACGGGCCAGGCAGACACAAGACCCTTCCCCGTTTGTCCTCTACACTCAGACCACTTCGGCCTTGGGAATATTAAGTATTAATAGACAGTTCATTCACAAAGTTTCGGGACTAATTTTGTTTATAATCTACGATCAGTGCCATGTGTTATTCAACGACGGAACGATGTAGTAATAACCTTTTATACTAGTCGCATACGAGATTTCAGCTCTCTAACCTCATGCCAACATATGTTCGTTGTTGTCATACTTTTTTTAATCTTCCGCTCAGCCACGTAGAAAATTATACTTCATAACAATAAAAAAACAATTGTGTCTGGTAATTAGCAAGCCAACGGCTAAATACAAAAATAACACTCCTCCAGACCGTATTTTGGTCGCGGCGGCCTATGTCCGAGGAAATCAGCCTAATGCATGACCATTTCTCGATTCTCTTTTATAAATTTTAGCACAAAAGTCACCGTAATCCGCCACGCGCCTTACTAGTTTCGGTCCAGCGGGCCTTTTTCTGTTTCGAAGATGTTGAGGCGATTATAAGGAACGTGAGCAAGGTTTTAAAAGCAATTCCAGACAAAGACTTCTTCTGGTCGTTCCAGCGGCTGTACGAGCGCTGTAAAATCTATAAAGAATAAAATAATACATAGCTATACAAATCATATCAAAACATCCATCTGTAGGTAAAAATATTTGTAACAGGTGCCACATTTATTATTTTAAACCTAATTAGTTATATTTTTTTCGTAGGTAATTGTTGTTACGTGTTTTTCCTCTTACCACCACGGCGGCATTTGCCGGTGATAATAGTATTACATTTCTAAAATCAAGTTTTCCTTAGTGATAAATCAATATTAATAAAACGGCAACACTGTTGTAGTTCACGATTCTTAGTCCCGTTGACAGCCGTGCGCAGATTTATCTGCTACGTGCATTTTTATGATATTACTTGATAAAAGTTGAAAAATCACTACAAAATGCTATTTTACCTAAAAATTCAACTTTGAGTACTGTTTCTCAACTTATTTATTCGGGATGGCAAAGATAAAATCGACTACATAGTCTATTAGTCGATATTGTATGACCTCTCTAGACATTTTTTAATGTGTGCATTGTATGTGGAATAATGGATTTGCGTCATCAGTTATAATTATAAATGTGTGCGTGTGCTGGCGGGAAAATCGATCGATACTTGTTTAGTTGTTTCGGTGGCTGGACGTGTAGTCATTGTATTTATTCTTAATTACGAAAATAATGTTTAGATACATAATATAAACTGTGTACAATTTCTATTTTTCTAGTAACTATGGCTTACAATCTGTTTTTGTGCCTCGCTTTTCTGTTCACGACCTCAGCGGAATTTGTTTGGAGACACCATAATAATGAGCAACTACCCGTGGTGCTTGAAGGAGTACACTCAAAATGTCCTAATATTACGAGAGTTTATGCTTTGTCGGAACCATCAGTTAATGGTTTTCCGTTGTATGTAATAGAATTTTCAGACACACCAGGATTTCATCAGCCGTGTAAGTAAACTATACTAAATTAATTTAATTAATTTGTGACTTTTTAATTTCATTATTACCTTCATTTATTCTTTAAATAAATACAGATAAACCTGAGGTAAAATATGTTGGAAATATACACGGAAACGAGGTTCTGGGACGCGAATTGCTTTTGGGCTTAGCTGACTATCTATGTGATGAGTACAACAACCATAATCGTCGAATTAGAGCCCTTATACATTCTACTCGTATCCACTTACTACCATCTATGAATCCAGATGGCTGGCAATTATCCACAGAAAATGTAAGTCACCAATTTATTATCATTGATGCACACAAACACATTATAGAACAGTTATTATTATTGATGGATTTATTTAAACTGAATTAATTAAATATTATTATTATTATTATAATAATTATACCATAATTTAAGTGTTATCATACAGTTTTTTTGTTTAATTATTATTATTTAATTTATGTTGACAGGGTTGTGAAGATTACCTTATTGGCCGCACCAATAACCATTCCGTGGATTTAAATAGGAACTTCCCAGACTTGGATGCCATCACATTTGAATATGAGCGCCAGGGAATAAACCACAACAATCATTTGCTAAGAGATTTGACCCGTCTTGCAGCACCGGTGAGATTTAATTAAATATTGACCTATTTCAAATAACTTTTTTTGATAGATCTCTAACAAGTACTACATGGCTATGATGACTGTTTTCAAGATGTTAATTTAATTTAATTTTAAACCTAAATGTATTACAATGTGTAATACCAGTCATTTATTTCAGCTGGAGCCTGAAACCCGGGCTGTTATGCGCTGGATCATGTCTGTGCCATTTGTGTTGAGTGCTGCAATGCACGGAGGTGATCTTGTAGCAAACTATCCATATGATGAGAGCAGAAGTGGTGCACCAGTCTCTGAATATTCCGCAAGTCCTGATGATGATACTTTTAGGTAAAATGCTAAAGAAATATATATACATTGCACAGTGGTTTTCTGATTGTATTGCTTTTCCTTTTTTATGTTACTTCTGTTCAAATGTACATAATATTGGAAAAAACATAACATTTAGTTCACCATATAACTATAACACTTTATATGGTGATAATGAATCATACACAATATTAGTATGTACTAACATTTTAAAATAATTGACATACCTAATTAAGTATGTTTGTTTCTATAGGGAGTTGGCTATGACGTATGCGTCGATCCACGCCGATATGGCTTCGGCAACTCGTCGAGGATGTCATACAACCAGCTCAGATGATTCTGTTTCATACAACTTTGGCAAACAAGGTGGAGTCACTAATGGTGCTGCTTGGTACAGTTTGAAAGGAGGTGAGTCTATGTTAACTTTGCTTTTAACTTTTTTAAAGTAATTTAAAAGTAAATTGTTTTAAGAAGTAAACTGAATTCAAAAAACTCCGTACTTGACTGTAATTACAATTAATACAATTTAAAAGAAAAACAAAACCATTTATGTATAGATAATGTTAAGGGTAGCTTTGATATATACTCTTTATAATTTTTTGTGGAATTAAATATGCGGTCGTGAGCAGGATTTGACCTGTGCCTTCCCGACCACTGCTCACTACTCCGAATTCTTCATCCACATTTAGATACGTCTTATGGTCACGTCATCGCTATCTATTGATTGGTCTAGATTGAATCGCTTTTTAATCCGCATCATCTCCCTACCGTTATCCCAATTTATTTGTGGTTGGAGCATCATATCTTTTTCTTTTCTACCCCCACCTACCTATATTTTAGGTATCGGTTCTCTATTTATTTCTATATTCCTAATCGTGCTTAAACTGCCTCTAGTCTTATAAAGCTGGTATAATTTGAGACTGCCTCGTTGGTCTAGCGATATCAAGCGGGGCTGCTGAGCGTGAGGTCCCGGGTTCGATTCCCAGGATTGGCAAAGTGTTATTGGCCTTTTCTGTTAGGAAATTCTTAGTAGCAGCCCGGAGTCAAGAAGTTGGTGGTGTGACGCTCCCGTGCGTAGGAGAGCACGTAAAGCCGTCGGTCCTGCGCCTGTTCTCTCTCCGGTCGTGTCGGATTGCTGTCCCATCGGATTATGAGAGTGAAAGAGTAATGGGAGTGTATACACTTGTGCACCATAATATCCCTTGCGTTCTAGGCTAATCTCCGTGGAGATAGGCCGCCGTAACCGAAATACGGCAATTTGAGAAGTATTTTAATATCACCAGTATTCAAGAATGTATCTTCCTAGCCTTTCCATAAGAACATTGAGGTTGTCTTCCGGTCTAATCGGATGCAGCTTATTTTATACCATTATTTTACATAGGTAAGAGCTATAGCCTATCCGACCTCGACAACCACCTTATTTGCTAACACGATACGTTGTGGTAGGACAGAACTTGTCAATTTTTCAGATACTTATTTGGCTATAAAATAACGGCTGTCATAAATAGATATTTTTTTGTTCGTTTTTTTGAATATGGTTATAATCATAAAGAATTTTTTCCCTTGGTATTGCATTTAAACTGAAAATCCAGAATTTGAATTTGTTAATTATTTAACACAATCAAGGTCTAATCTTCTGATTAGAATTTGACATCGATTGTGCCATTTTCATAAAATCGTTGAGACATGAGTATCATAAATACGTACAATGGGTCGTAATGGTGTCGATCACCAACAGTGTAGTTAATGGATACAAAGCAAACGACAAAATTTGGCCGCAAAATAAAATAAAACAATTTGTAGGCGGGTTCTAGACCTACCGCTTGTGAACTGGCATGACATTCATGGCAGGGCGATAATCGATTACAGCAAAAATTTATCCGGTCGTAGGTACCTGTTTTTGATTTATACCTACTTCATTAGGCATCAGAATGTTTTATAAATTCTCAGTCTTCAAGAGCTTAAGCTACTACAATATTGTTCATTTTGCTAAAGAGCAGCAAAAGAGAATGATCCGACTAAGTACCTCATCGCATAGCACGTGTGCAGCCACTGTTACTAGGCACATAAATAAAAGTAATAACTGCAAAAGAAATGCTTTGAAAGGTATTTATCCGTTAAAGAATTGTCAGTTTAATTTATTAAGATCCGTAGTTTACGATAACTTGAGTATTCCTAGTAGGTTACTTCCTCCATCTAAACAAAAAATCTACATACCTACTTAATGATATAATAATACATTAGTCACGTGTGTATTAAAGATCATGCATATCAATATAATACCATAAAAATTTTAGCCGGTCCTAGCCAGTTATGTGAGTCATTGGTTAGCAAATAAAATAAGAGATTGTGAACTTTTTATCCTTTCAAAAGTTACGCCTGATAAATGATAATAACGTAGGAAGTTGGAGAACCAGGAAGCGTAATGGATCAGTTGACTTTAATACTTTATATTCTGACATTTACATGACTAGGAGTTGACCATGAAACGTGGCTGGCTTAGCAATGCTAATTTTAGCTGCATTGTTCAGAGATTTTTAATCATAACAATTGTAACGCGCACGCGAGCGAGTCTTTGGATGATTGTTTGCGTATGGCAACATGTTAAGAAAGATTAGTAATGCATGTCAGTTTGTTCTTTAACAATAGACCGAATGTTAAATATCATACATACCTAATTACTTTTGTGTATGTATTAAATTTAGACGCTCAGTATTGGTATCTCTTCGTCTCCGTCAGTCTCTACTGTGACCTGTAGCTTCTTATATTAAGAATGTGGCCTGCACGATGCGTTATAAGTAAATTCTCATATTATACAACTGGTTTAATATGTAATTTCTCACAGGATTGGTTTTGGGATAATTAATGAATAGGTGGAGCCGTATACCTACTCAGTATTCGAGACAACTTAATTTTGTTTGTTCCTTCTTGTTGGTTTTTTCCAACTGCCATACATTAATCCATTTTGTGGGGGATGGCTCAGTTCTCTTCCTATATCAACATGTAGATATTTATTTCCAGGTATGCAAGATTTTAACTATCTTGCCACAAACGCGTTCGAAGTCACCCTTGAACTGGGCTGTGAGAAATATCCTCCGGCGAGTGCTCTAGCGAAGGAATGGGACAGGAACCGCGAGGCCTTGCTGGCGTACATATGGAAAGTTCATACTGGTATTAAAGGAATCATATCTGATGACTCCGGATTCATACATAATGCTATCATATCTGTCGTCAACATCACTGGGCCTGTGCCAAGACCCATCCGGCACGATGTTACCACAGGTAAGATTTTAATTGACCTATGAATTAGATCCTTCAGATGCATGATTTGTGTATCTTAACGGGTATACCGTTATGGTAATTGCAGTGAGTAATTATATTCAAGCGTAAATAATAATAAATTAATGAAAGTTGTATTGTACATTTGTATGCGTAAGGTCGAATTTCGTAGCGGCAATTTCGCTCATATTTAGGTATGTTATTAGTGGATAAAGTATAATTAAGTCCGAAAGACAAACAAGATAAACAATTTTGAGGAAGTGTTTGTATAGGTTCTTACTTACCTACGTCACGTTACATTATATGTAAAATACACGTTTTATATACCTACAAGCTGTGATTTTAAATAGTGGGCAAATTGTAAAAAACTACAGAAACAAGTTATAAGTTGTATAAAAATAATAAAAGCAATAATAACTAGAGTTCATTGCATGCCCTATTTGTCTTGTAGATAACATCTGAATCCTACTTAATACAGACATTTTCGTGTGCTACGTGTGCATAACACAACTATTAGCGGTACTCCCACGGTGGGCACCTTACATAACACTAAAGAGTACTTTTTTAGATATGCAAATATCAAAATTTTCTATTTAATCTTTTATTTATTAGGTAATTTCCTTTTAAGGGGTCAATGTGTAAGTGACAAGGATCCATTAAAGCCATAATTTAAAATTCTACAACAATTTTATTTTCTTATTGTTTCCCGTCGAGGAGCAGTTGTCGTATTGCCAGTAAGTACTATAGTTATTACAAATAATTTGTTTCTTCCATTTAACTGCTGGTTTACGTGATGATTAGACTTGTATATTAACCCTTCCAAAGGAAATTACCTAATAAACTAGGACGCTGAAGTATAAGAAAATTTAATTTAATAAAACATATTCTTTTATATTAAGGCGTACTTTTTCTATTAATTTGTACTCAGTTATTTATAGATTTACATAGGTCAAACTGGCCACTGGTTCCTTAAAACTACAGCCTGTTAATGACGAAGAATAAGAATATCCGTATCTATGAGAATTCATAACCAATAGTTAAGCTTAGTTTCGCAGCGAAATAACGTAGGTACCTACTTGAGAAAAAAGCATTGTAGAATAAGATGTTGATGATCGTCCAATCCATACTTCCATACTAATATTATAAATGCGAAAGTAACTGTTTTTTTGTTAACTTTTTACGACTAAACGGCCGGACGGTGCGTAATGAAAAGGAGATAAGGAGATAGATTGTATCTTGGGGAAGGACTATAGACTACCTTTAGTCGCGCGGACGAAGTCGCAGGCACCAGCTAGTTAATAATATATTACTTATTGTGCCTTCGCAATATCCTTCAGTCACACGCTAACTTTACTAATAGTTATACACTATTGTATTCTACTAATGAAAAAATCTTGTGTGATTTACTGTTTGAAAAGGGCATATCGATTATAATTTATAGCTGTAAATGTTATTACGCGTAGAACAATGCGGTAGGTAAAAACCGCTAGAATGTAAACGTAGTCTTTTGTCCGGTGCAAGGGAATTAATAGTTGTTTGCATTCAGTTTGGTAAATTAAGACTGATTGGTGTAACTAAGCGTTTCCTCGTGGCACCGACATCTTGACGTCTTGACTCATTCGAGATCATTTGTCCACCGACCCGCTGCTGCAGTTTATTAGATTGCCGCGCCGCCGTCGGCAACTCCGTCGTTTATTACCTAGTGTTGTACATTTTTATATCTTGATTGCTTGTATAAACATTGGGTAAATATAATATATAACAGAGGTTTTGCTTGCATTTAAATGCCAGATTTGGTATGCATAAATAACCTAGATGAAAGAGTGATCTCGGTATTGTTTTATTAAATAAAAATGTTGCAACATTAGGGGTGCTGCGTATTTCAGATTTCGCGTGTTACTTAGTTGAAATAGTAAATCACGTACGTATGTATACAGTTAATATCATAGTGCATTCTAAGTATATTCATTTAGGTTATCTAACTGCAGTCTGTTGCTATTTCTAACTAAATGTGTATGTATTTTATTACTATTCCGTAATGCTCTTCGTATAATATCCTTTGGTCATATGCCTATAGGTACCACAAACATATTTTAACCAATTATTATAATATATAATGTACATATACGAGTACAAAATCGTTGTAGGTATTACCGAAATATGTGTAGATATTACAACAACACATTAGCTTTATTTCGTAACTGAGTGAAAATAGGTTGAGGATGTGTTTGAATACCAAAGAGCTTCATTACTCTCCTTGAATAGAAATGTCTGTTATGTTGGCAAGCAATTAGACGACAAGGTTGACGCAGTCGTACGTTTATCTGAGGCCGCGGATGTCAGGTTCGATTTCTGTTCGTAACTATTATTTGTATGACCTACATACACAGCATAATTTAGGGTTTGGTGTTTGGATGTCATAATACTTTATTCCTGAAACAAACTACAAGGATTTTCTCTTTTATATTAACAGCAAAAAGTTGCCCGCAACGTTTACCTGTTGAAAAGATTTAATTTAATTAATACATGTAAAATGTAGTTTTTATTTTCTTAGATTCTTGTTAAGTATTTTATAAGCGTTATCCTGCCCTACGTTTTTCTTTGTATCCAGGGCGCGTTTACAGAGATAATATCTCACGAGTACGCACGCTCACTAACTTTACCTACTCATATCATATAAATTTTAATAAGTGCTCTGTGTGGGAATTGAACCCATGATAAGAAACTCATTTCTCCACCAGTTTTTGTAGTCATTCTTTTGTGATTGTTTGGTTTAGTATAATGATCCAAAGTCATTCTTTTTAACACGCTTTTATTAGCTTCACCTGTAACTAACTAACTATGTAAGAAAATCTTGGAAGTTAAATTTGACCCACTTCCCCGTTTCCGATTGTGCTGAAATTTTGCATACACGTTTAGTTTGGATGACAATGCATGGTGAGCTAAGTGACGTCATTCTAAATCCAATATGGCGGACTCCCAAAGATGGCGGACTAGTGATTTTTATGCACTCCGCGATATGGGTATCAAATGAAAGGGTTTGCTGAGAAGAATACGAAAAATTAAATGACGTCACTCTAAATCCAACATGGCGGACTTCCAAAGATGGCGGAGTAGGCATTTTTATGCACTCCCGCGATATGGGTATCAAATGAAAGGGTTTGCTGAGAATACCAAAAATAAAATGACGTCACTCTAAATCCAACATGGTGGACTCCCAAAGATTGCGGACTAGTCAAAAAGCAAAAATAAATAATAGTTTAAAAAACTAAAAAACACGCTCGATGTCAATCGTTGTAAATATTTAATTGAAGTTATTATAAAATATCTTAAGAAGCACCCCACGCTTTTTTACGATAAAATGTTTTATTCATAATCACTCTATTATGTTTTTACATTTATAGAAATTTATTTTCTACTTTTTAGTTCGACTAGTTACACAAGCGTGATATTTAGTTTTTTAAACTATTATTTTTTATTTCAAATAGGCAAAATTACACGCACTTATGGAACGTTAATTGATTTTAGTTGCACGGTTCCAAAAAGTTGGTCTTATGGAGAAGAACCTGCAAGAAACATAGACACTCTTTTAAAATAAAATAATACAATAGAGATGCAAGATCTTTGCATAGTTACAAAGTTCGTAGGTGCAAGAACAATGTAGGTCAATGTGTGAGATGTAATATTATCTAATAAATAATGCTACGAATACAAATAACTAGTTAAGTCAGATGAGTCATTAATCTCTACATTGAGCTCACATTTACAGCATGATATTTTGTGGGCTACGAATTTAAATACATATTTGAAATAAACTGAAATACAATATCAGTAGGAAATGAAAAAAGTTATAAATGTCAAAGTGAATAAAATGTCAAGACAGGTCAATAAAACATTGTCAGTGAACAATTCAGTCATTTCTGTTTTAATTTTATGACACTCAACAATCACCTGTTGCCAGGAGAGCCACATGTTCGGAAAATACTTAACGCCACACGTCGCTATCCTCAATGTAATCTTTAATTTTATAATAGGCTTTTGTAACAAGAACTGACTTAATATAAGCTTTAAACTTTTTACCAGTAAGATCCGTGATAGTTTGTGGCAGCTTGTTATAGAAGCGTATACCTGAATATGATTTGTTTGTTTTTGTGAGTCTATATTTTGGCACTACTATTTTATGTTTATTCCTAGTATTTATGTTGAGAAAGTCACTGATGATACTGAAAAATTTTTTTTTTTTCGGACTTACATTATATTCCCGAAAATTTATAGTGATGACAGTGTATATGAAAATATGCAAAGTAAACTAGTCTAGCTGTTGCTATGTCTGTGATGTGGCTAATTTTTTTAACTGCAAATGCAGTTGAGCTTAATCTACTAGATAGGGCTGAGATATGAAGACTCCACTGCAGCTTCGAATCAATAGTATTACATAGAACCAGGCTTCTGAAATTGGTTGGAGTTTGTTACCATCAAGAATTAAATTTGATTCTACTTGGGTAACATTTTTGTTTTGACTTTGACTTTAGTATAATGATCCAATATGACCTTCACAGTAAGTTTTAGTAATCGGTAACATTATTATTGTTTTTAATGAACAAATAATATAGTAAAAAGGCAAATGCAGTAGTGATGTTAGGTGCGTATTAGCACAATATAAATATGTATTTAAAGATATATTACTTAAACGTAATTTTGATGATTCTAGAATCTCTTATCTTCCAATTGCATGACACACAATCAACATAATCGTTAAATATGTATTGTTTAAAAGAGTTTGAGTCATTGTTAAGGCATGTTTTATATACATGCGTTACTTCCGCAACGTTACTAGTAATGACAACACGATGCGCTAATCGATAGTTGTAAACAGAGGAGTTTGAAGTGTTTGTTACTTACTAATGTAAATGTGTAGATAGGTATACCAGAGGACTGTTTACACATTTTGCGACTGACTTGCGTACAATGGTAATAGGTTAAAAAAGTATTTGCAGTCAGCAAGTCGCAAATATGAAATTACTTTTTAAGGGCAGACTTGAGTTACAGAACAGTCACCAAAGCCGAAATTGGCAAGGGATTATGGAGTATATATTAAATAGTACCTACTTAAAACTTTCTAATATTTCTAACTTTCAAACTCGGTTCACTCTTCAGTGAGTATAGAGGATTGTAATCGAGATGACTGATGATAAATACTTTTTTGGTTTAATTTAATTTAAGGTGCTTATGGGGACTACTATCGTCTTTTGACACCGGGTCACTACGAGGTGACAGCGAGTTACCCTGGATACTTCCCAGTGTCACGCGTGGCCACCGTACCCAGACATCAAACTGCCGCGCACGTGCTCAACTTCAAACTGGAGGTGAGTTGTATCAGAAGCTTCCGGGAAATAAGTACATAAAGGCCAATACGAACTGTTACAGCAAGTCATTTCGGTACCAAAAATATCATGCATTTGCTCACAATCTCGTCTATAAAAAACTATAAGAAATCTAGAACTACTTACCAGAACAAAATATGTTCATAATTTAAACGGTGCAGCTACAATTCACAAAAAAAACTACATTTGGGGTCACATTGTATTGTTATTCATTCATTATTATTCGAGTCTATAATGGGAAGCTCTATGTCACCCTCTATCAAGAATAATGAACTTTATTGTTTGTGACACGTGACCTATGACGTAACATATCTACGCACGAGCTTTCTACTGAGAGCTTTGACGTAAACCTATCGTCCCACGCGTTTTACCATATAGGTGCGATCAAATTTCCAATGTCTACAGTAGTGTGTACAATATATATACGTAGGTACATCAGTACATATATAAGAATATTTAAGACGGCACGTTAAAAGATTGACCATGAATTTTAGGGGACAGGAAAATAATAATTAGGTACCTACTAAAGAAAATATTGAGGAAAGTTTATACCAAGCCGTAACTCGTACATATACAAAATCAGGATAAGGAAGGTCACCGTAATAATATTGTATCATTGCATTGTAATATATTTTTGTATTGACATCGAAAGTTTGTTTTCCTTGCAACGCAGACGGATTTATTGTTAGCACGTGTTCACAGCATATTGACGCTATTGATTTGTATTGAATTTAAATATCTGCTGTATTTATTTACTTAGATATAAGGTCATTGAGTGCTGATAACATAATTATCAATTTGTGTGCCCTCTGTTGACTTTGGTTATAAAAACTTGTTCAGAATCGATTACACATTAACTTGCTTTTATTAACGTTCATTCAGCGCCCAGATTTGTAGTTTTATACATGATGAGTAGAAAGTTATATACTATAGGATTATTTTACTATAAATATAGCAAAACTTAAATCGAAATGTTAGTACGCAATTGGATTAATTATTAATTAGTGTTACCTAATTATTTGACACGATTAACTTAGCACACATGTCGAATGTCGCAGTATCGTGTTCTTAATCCTCGCATAATGCCCTAAATCCCATTAATACAGGTCCCCCACCTGTTATTCTTGAATCATGTTTAATTATTACCCAACGGTTACAGCGTCGAACATAATAATGGTTACATTTAGGGTGTCATGTAAGTAGATCATGTCGTCTACGACATTCCGTAACGTCGATATTCGAGATTCCGTAACTGTCGATCTTACTTCTTCGACGATCTGAACTTCGTCGATCGAAATTCTAGAAAAACAATTTACATGTAAGAATTTCGAAAAGACCTACATTGTCCTGTATTTCTTTTCATCGGAATAGAAATTATCATCTTACTGCACTCAAGAACTTTCTGTTAGTTTCTTATCTAATGTCTGTCTTTAATTTTCAGCCCACAACAAGTTGGTTCGACGACGACACGTCATTCGGAATGTACCCACACGGACTGCGCGATGGTCAGCCCCGGATATACAAACGATCCTTGTACGAACAAGTGGCCAACTCTATACTAGAACGGAAAGAGCCAGGGAAACAATAAGATTTTATAACATCGCTTTATCAAAAAGTATTTAATACATGACAACCGGCAATTAATTGTATTTAAATTATCTATTTATGTATATAGCTTGTAATTAGAAGTATAGGTAGGTAAGTTTTGAAAAATATTTTTTTGTTACACATGTTATAAATCATGTTGTCGAGTCCACAACACGACTATTATGCTTAGGTGGCGATAAAATGTTCTAACGTGCCATAAGCAGTTGCGTTTCTTATACTTATTATGGACATAATAAAAGTACGATTTGATCGGTACTAGAGCTATTATCAATGGGCTTTAGTTTTTCATATAATTTTTGGATTAGGTATTTAATTATCAGTAAGATTAATAATTTCGAAAGGTCATAATTGTTTGAGATGTTGTTGTAACTTGACGGTCACGTGTTGGTTATCTATAAATAAAATATTTTTAGATCTTTGTAATTTTAATGTTTTATAGTTATTGTTGCACATGACCAGGAACTTTCTAGTCCAATTTTGTAGTCCTTTTCAAGTGTACGTAACTTAGGAAATTTTTGAATATTTATTCTAATAACATATTAGTGGACATTATTGTGACGTTTAATTAATGTAATTTAAGTAATCGATATCAAAGTACGTTAATTCAAGGACACTATTATTTTTATAGCTATTGCGAAGCATTTTAAGCACCCGATTTAATGACACTTATGTATGTTCAATAGTTAATATAATAATATAATTTCCATAAATGATATAAAATGTATAATATCACTTAATTGATTCTATATAGTAAGATACAATAAACTATGATAAGTGTGCAATATTTGTGTTTTTTTATTAATAATTGTGATTTAAGTTATCAAATTAATAACATAACATAGCATCACGCCTGTATTCTCCGAAGGGGTAGGCAGAAGTGTACACAACTTACACCCACATTTCACCAATGCTGTTATTAAGCTGTTGCGTCAGTCATTTGCAGACAATACATTTTTATTGTTACAACGTACAGATCTGTACGTTACTGAGCCGAAAGGTTTAAGTTCCAAGTAATAGGTGGTGAGCCTATTGCCATCTACCGGGCACAATTCCAAACTCCGGGCTGCTTCTAAGAATTTTCTAACAGAAAATCTCAATAAAATTTTGCCCGACCCGGGAATCGAATCCGAGACCTCATGCTCAGCAGTCGCGCTTGGGACCACTAGACCAATGAGGCAGTATCAAAATAATGTCTACACATAAACTGTAAACTTTAAACCTACGTACATTGAGAAAGGATAATTGAATACTATTCAGTAATTCAATAGTTAAAGTATAAATGTGCTATATTAGCCATGCGTTTGAATGAATAGTAGTAGGTAAATAGTATCGCCTTTCAAAATAAGAAATGTGGTTTATTTTAGGACAATCTAGAAAACTAAAAGCACCCAGTATTAAAAGAATTTAATGGTTTCACACTCATGTAGGTACATAATAAAACGTAAGTTTGGAACTTATAGTATATTCACACAGACTCTTCCATTTCTTTATTAAATTTTGTTCATTTGAACTAAAAACTCGCGCTACAGGTGTAATATAGTTATTTTAAAGTTATTTTTAAAGTAACATACAGTAGCATTCGCACTCTTAAATATTAAAAAATCACTCTGTAAATCAAATTACGTTTAGGTAATATACAATACTATTCTAAATCAATTCACAGTGATGATGTGGTATTTTATTAATTATATACAGCTAAGGTTTTGATAGCACTTAATACCGATTTTATAAAACCGGGTCAATTAAACACTATTTTAACATCGATATAGTTTAATCAGTAGGTAAGCGGTTAGATTCTACATTCACACTTATCCAATTACATATTCCTATTTGTATAAAGTCCGAAGCAAAATATTGATCAATTCTTTAAAAGCATCAATAACATATCTACTAAAAATACGTGTGTACTTTGCAGAGTAAATAGTGATATCTAAACACCTTTCTACTAAAGGATGCTTATCCTCATTTCATTTATTTTATGTTCTCGATCTCACTGTGTTTCGAAGTCAGAAAAGTGTTCATCACAAGAATACAGTAAATGCTTAATTAACAATACTTTCAAAAATAAATGTACAAACACAACCTTATATGTAGGTTACAGTTTAACTTAGATGGGACCTTAAATATTAATTTTATTCTACAACTATAATAATTAATTAATAATGAATTTAAATAATTGACACATGAATTTGGACGGAATTCGTTGTATCGAGTCAGGTATTCAATTGATTAAATGAACAATTAATTAAAAAATATCGCCTACAATCTTACAAACCATATAGGTACATGCATATAAAATGGCACAAGTTAAATTCATCTGAAGAGTTCATCGCGTTTCTTCCAAACAGGTAACACATCGCTTTCCTTGTGTATTGTAAACTACATATTTGAGATTCAAGCACCATAATATATCAATCAAATATTACTAAAGACTATTATACTAGGTTAAAATGTGCAGCTGTGAAGTAGTGTAGGGTTCATCATTTCATTCACAAAGCGTTACTTTTGGTAAGTCGATTATTAGGTACCAACGTTTGTAGGTATCGTTATTGCCTATGTTTCCATCACAGGATCTAGACTCTATCTGAAATAACAGAAAAACAAATTCTGAAACACTATTAAAAACAAGATTAAGACAGTTCGTTTCATCACTGAATTAGTTAAAAACCACAACAGTTGTCTATACCATGCATCTTCAAAAACCGATGACTACTGTATTGATAAAATATAACTTGTTACCAAAATAACTAACAAACAACCACCCAAACAAACTGTCACCAAGACTTCAGTCAGTTTGGGTGCACGAGGACAATTCCTACCAACTGTTGCTCCGTCATCTGTCTGTGTACCTACTTATACAGGTACTTCAGTCACCTCTAAAAATACGGTGATGAACAAAGTGCCTGGAGTACTTATTCGGGAGTGCGCCTCCCGAATAAATACTCCAGGCACTCTTCGGTTCAGGTTCGAATCCTGTATTACTTCACGGTGATAAAAAGTGTAATTCGTTTAGTTAATTAGCATTTTGCATATTGAACACGACATTATAATTTGATATACCGCAATAAGGTATTTGTATCGGTAGGCAAGTCTACTTGCTATACCTGATTAATGTCTATTTCGGTGAATGCCAGAATGTCGACTGCCTGGCCTTGATTGCACGATCGCGTAGTGGTCACTGTTGTCCGAAACTGATCTGATAAAGAAATAAAATATACTTAGTTACTGTATTCGGTTATTAGCCTAGTATTTTTGCAGGATGTATATAAGTATATTACTATTCATAAACTAACAATGCAACTTCTACTATAAAATGAAGTATTACAAGCACTGCTTGATATGGAGTGTTCTCTGATCAGAGCATTGAACCATTTCTAATCGTTAATTCAAGATAGCAAATTCTTTGTTGTACCTACCTCGCCGAGTGAATAGTTGAGGACGGGTAACGGCTTCCGTATTGGCTACCGTGCCAACTGCGGTATGGGTCGTAGTCCTCCACAACTGATGGGTCCTTCTCAATCACCTGGCAATCATAAAATTATAATGTTTTAATGTTATTAATCATCTGATCAATTGTTTACTTTCTGATCTTTATCGACACGACTGCCCAAAAATGGAGTGTTATGTCTTTAGGGTTCATGTAAGTATGTATGTTTGTGAGTTTCTTTATTCCACCATAATTAATTGACAGGTAGGTAGGTACTGCAAGTTTTCTAAGAAAATCTGTTTTCTCATATGAATACGACCCATATATTAAAAGGTATCCATCACTTAGAATATGTTTTATCACCGGATCTATTCTCGATTGTAAAGTGTAGGTAATTTACGTTGCCTAAGAGCAGATTTTTTAGGGTTTAAAGCGATTTCTTCTGCACAGAAGTCTTGGAATATTTAGAAGTATTGAGAACTTGAATTTAATCGGTTACATGCCGAATGTATCGAAAACTAGATACTTATGAATATAGCGTCAGCTCACATCAGTTCTCGCACACGAGCACGTCATGGCGGTGCAGAGGAAGCAGTTGATGAGCAGCATGACGATGAACATGACGCCGAGCGCGATGGCCAGGTACAGCAGCCACAGAGGACGTACACTGCCGTCGGAACACGATAGTGCTGCAACTGTTATAATAATTCTAGTTAACAAAGTATCAGTATGTAGGTTCAAAGATGGCGGTGATAGTTTGTAAATTTTGGTATACAGGTACGTTAAGGCTATTGTTGGCTGTCCCTGTAGATATAAATAACAGCATCACACCTATAATCCCCGAAGGGGTAGGCAGAGGTGTACCTACACTGCAGTTGTACACCCACATTTCACCGATGAAGTTATTAAGTCCCCTGCCAGCCTATTGCCATATGGCCGGTAGATACCGGGAACAGTGCCAAACTGATTGCTTCTTGTGTGCTGCGGTAAGCAAGCTGTCGGAGCACAGAGTTGGATCCAAAGCTTGCACTGCACCCAAAAGGGGACCTATGGCGGGAACTGGTGGGTTCATACCATCTCAGAGCCGCACAGTGTTAGCCAATTTCTCGCCAGCCCAGATCGAAATCGATACATCCCAGTCAGTACCGTAGATGGCATGCAAATTTCTGCAGGGAAATATCAACCACTGCACCAGAGCGCAGGACCTTCTGCTCCAGAGCATGGCGGAGTGGTTGATTGAAGTGGCTATGGTGGCAGAGCCGTATGTCAACTTAATAACACTGCCCCACCCGGGAATCGTATCCAGGACCTCATGCTCGACAGTTCCCTTGCGATCACTAGACCAATGAGGCAGTAATAGACATAAATGTCGCGGGTGTGAACTAATTTGTAATACTCACTTCTGTTCGTAGAAACAAAGCCTAGCTTCTATCACACCTTACAAAGCCAGACATGCAGAATAAAAAAAGTCTTCAAATACAGTTAAAAATGATATTATTTCATCTAAATAACATATTAAATTGAGCAATAAAGTCATGTAGGATCTTATATCGTACAAGGTCATCAAAATTTAAGTAGCGTGTTTCCTATCCGACCTTTTGTTTTCCTGCTTACTTGCGTAAGATTACGTGGCATTGACTAACAACAAGCAACTGATGATAGATGATAGAACCTCCAAATGGTACCAGAATAACCTAATACTGAAGTCTGGGTGCATGTGATATTTATGTTTGTAAATGCACCCACTATCGAGTATAGGAGAAATTCCTATTTAGAATGACGTAACGATTTTTATTAAAAACTAGTGGGCTCGGCAGACGTTGTACTGCCCTGAACTCGATTGCATCGCCGCTTACCGGGTCCAATTTTCTAATCTAAACCTTCAATCAAACTCCAAAAATGTCATCAAAATCGGTCGAGCCATTTTAGAGATTTTGCGAAACTAACGCACGGCAAGTGATTTGCTTAACTCTAAAATCAAATTGTTAATATAAATTGAATTCCGTGTCTTGTACCTAAATAGAAAAAATTCCCCAGTAAGAACCTACCGGTGTATCCCTGTTCGATTGCAAAATTAGATTGTGAAAACATTTTAACTAATGACTAGTACACAATCCATATTAGGTATATCACTATACTTACGACGTACCATTACCATTTTATACAATACTAGCGGTCCGTCCCGGCTTCGCACGGGTGAACATTTACACAGTAAAGATCCCTAATATTTTCTAGTAATAAATATAGCCTATGTTACTCAGGGATAATGTAGCATTCTAATGATGGAAGAATTTTTGAAATCGGGCTATTAATTAATTCTATTTTTCAAAGAAGATTAGTTAATTCTATTAGTTTTTGAGTTTATTCGTTACATACAAAAATACAAATCTTTCCTCTTTATAATATTAGTGTAGATGCTGCGTAGAAGAAGCTAGAACATTGCAAATAAAAAGACAATGTTTAGGGGAAGCTGTTAACATTCTAAAATGCTAAACCTATTAGATGCTAATTAAAATGTTAGGAAGGTAAGTTTATAATATCATTGGGTAGGTACGGGTATTGTCGTTGGGGTCAAGCACGAAGATGCCGGTGGACGCGGTGACGGAGCTCTCCTCGTCGCCTTTCTCGTATCGGGCCTCCGTACTGCAGTCTATTGCTGAACATGTGCCTGGAATTGTAGAGTGTCAGATATAGAAATTATGTTTTATCATTCATCGTCCTTGCGTATAGTTCAAGTGGGATAATTAACCTATTAGGGTACCTTAGCCCATAATTCACTGAACTACTAGGCAGCTTTTGAATTTATTGATTACTTACTGCGTGGACTTCAGAATTGCGTCCAGCCGGGATTAAACATATCCTATGTGTTAATCCGGATAATAAACTATATGGGTGCCAAAATTCATCCAAATCCGTTCAATCGTTACTTACTGCGTGAAACAGTAACATCCATCCACCTTCACAAACTTTCGCATTTTTAATATTACTTAGTAGAATAAAATATTTGACTGTTATGTAATTCGAAATGTAATATATAGCAATAGTCATCCTACTGGTAAGTTGATCGCTGTATTTCAGGTAAATAAAAATCCTTTAGGTTATTTTGGTCGCATAAAGGTATCTAAGTATTTCATCAAGTTCTTTGCTAAATAACCATTTACCTCGACATACAGCTACATCGCACTGAAGGTTGACCTGCGAGGAGTCCGGAAACCGGAACATAGATGCTATCGCGAGCTCCGCCGCGCCTGTCTCGGACTTCACTACGATTGACTGCTGCTTCATAGGACATCTGTAAACATCGATGTTTAATGTTATTGTAATACACAAAATTACATTCAGGAAATAAGTATTGTTATTCAAATATTTACCCTCTATTGTCTAGAAGATCCACTGTATAATTTCGCATGTTGAAAGCAAAACAGTTCTTCAATCGAATTCCGTGAGTTCCTGTCATTAAAATCTTCATATTAGGTACGTCATTATTGTAATAAAAAGATATTGTATAATATTAAGTAGCATCATGTAATAAACAATGATAGAAATCTAACCATCAGGCTTGCTTATTTCGGCTCTGAGCGTGTAGGGTAGACCAAAAGCCGCATTCATTACTTTTCGACCTTGCGAGTCTAACATTCGTAGTGACACGAGCGAAGTTTCGTTTCTGTAAAAAGAATTATATAGAACAATTTGTTATATATTTACATGTATAAACCGTGCGTACTTAAGTTATGTTTATCTTAATTCGATACATTGAACACAATGTTTTTTGTTGAAATAAATCGTATTATGCTGTCTTAATCGCTAATGTTGCAGATGTCATGAATAGATATGACTATGGCTGCATATTGGTAAGCTTTTTACATACCACAGCAATAATTGTCATATATTATGTGCTATTATAGGTATTGTTTAACTTTATAAGAAGTTAAAAGAAGTTGTCATTGCAATTGCTGTCACCGCGAAAGTTAAAAAAATTACACCTGTGGGCTTACTTTTGAAAATAACTCCGCTCGATTGGCATTGAAAATATGTCAGTTCGTTTAAATGCAAAAATGTCTAATAAATTATTATAGATTCGGAATGATATGAAGACAACATGCTTTAAAATTGAGGCAACTGTAATGTAGAAAAATATATTTTAAAATTACGCTTTGTTTTAGGGCGTCTATTTAATATTGGAATTGGATTGGAATTGGTATTAGTTTCAAGAGTAACCCCACTTATAGTAGTCAATAATTTGAAATTAATAAAGTACAAACAGTTATCAGTCAACATTCGAGTTTTGTTGCCTTTTTATGGGATTCAAGAATAGGAAAATGTGTTCTCTTGAAATCTGCCATTTTTGTTAAGGCGGTATAAGAATTTTATTGACCATAAATATAATTATGTTTTTGCAATACCGAGCATTTCGGAAGCCCGCCTTGCCGCAGGTGATGACGTAGAACTTGTCATCGGCCAGTTCCAAGGTCCGGTGTACACGGACCGCCAGCGGCAACGACCGCTCGTCTGTGCGCTGAAACGTGTGTATGTGTGTGTGATTACAGGGCTGGCGAACTGGTGTATAAGTCAGGTCGCGATAAGGATGACAGTTAGGTAAATGATAAGCTATGTGAACTTTAACAGAAACTCTCGTCTCCACGATACAAAAACATGAAGCGTTGTTTTTCCTGTTTTGTTATAACTACTATATAGGTAGGTCTATACTCTTTGGTCTATACAGATTATATTGACATTTAAAATCAGATTGAATAGGCCACCTTACTGTAATAGGTGTAAGATGGCCAATAAGGTGTAAAGTTTATATTACTCAAAAGCATATTTTAAATTTTATAAGATTTTGACAAACCAAATTTTTGACAATAACATACGCGTCGACTTGCTTTTTCCGTAGGTGCAACGTAACACACCAAAAGATAAAGCTTATTATTTTCATTCCTTATGACAACACTTATTAATTATAAGGTAGGTACTAACATTATTCCAGAATACGCCGCAGTAGTCCGGAGAGCCCTGCGCAGCCATTAGGTTGATGTCGAAGCTCAGGGTCTCGCTGCCATTACCCAGCGCCATGCACGCTGGCGTTCTGAAATTGTGCACACCGGCGCTTATAACAGTTAGCATAGTAGATATACCATCACGCCTATATTTTCTAGACTTCTAGACGACCAATGCTGTTATTAAGTCCCAGGTAATAGGTGGTGAGCCTATTTGCCATTTACCAGATACATTTCCAAACTTTGTGCTGCTACTGGCAATTCAATAAATTCCGGACAGAGAAACTCAATAACACTTTGCACGACTAGGGAATCGAACCCAGGACTTGTTCAGCACCCGCGCTTGCAATCACATTCTTGAGTTTAACTTTTAGATTTCCAGTAAGGATCAGGCTCGATATTGAGATAAAAATAATCAAGTTTCATCTAAACCCAGTAGTAATAGTGGGTAGTCATATTATATGTAGGAGTAGTTTCAGACGTTTCAGGATTTCCGGAGTTTTTAATTTTAAGTTGTAACAATTAAATCATTAATATATTGAATCGTAAATCAGTTCAAGAAAGCTAATCTGTTTATGATTCATATGAATATTAACAGCCAAGCCATTTACTATGCTTCTCACAGTTTTACTGCACCAATGGATACATCGAACGCGATAAATCCTACGACGATAAAGTAATAAATAACAAATATAGATTAATGTCTGCAACAAAGTATCGATTTCAATAACGGACTGCAATTAGATGTTTATTATTTAAAGTGGCAATCTAAAATGCTGCACTAACTATGGGGCTTGGGAGCTAAAGAGCGAAGTTGTAGTTATACTGCCTACCCGTCGTTTACATTACTCCCACTGATATCTGAACAATTCTGACCCCAGTAAGTACAATAGAAATATAAATTACATACAAATTACATACTTATAATAGAACTGAACCTAGCGAGTAAAGTTTTCTTTTTAAATATCGGCCTGGTGTTTATGCTGTCCTTTTAACCGGATTTATCGCGTGTATTATTGGTGTTTGTTTTTCCTGACGTTTCGAACACTTTGCAGCGTTCGTGGTCGCAGGAGGGCTAAGGTGTCAGGCGTCTCAAAGGTTTATTTAAAATTATTTCAGTCTACCGTACATACAAGGAGTAATTATTTCATAATTTGCTTTGGGCATTAAAGTATTTAAAATGTAACGTGGACATTTTGATTTGATTTCTAGCTTCCAGCTACATAGGTACGAATTCCAAATTCATCTAAAATGTATGGCGTCTGTGCCTATGTATTCTACATAACTAATATAGACAAAAAACGTGAGTACCGCAACCAGCAAAATTGCAAATTCTACACCTACCCCTAAAACTGAATAGTCTAGCTTAAGAATATAATATCCAAAATGAATGAAGGCTCACCTGAATTCTCTAGCATGTGTAACGCCATTGAATGGTTGGTTGAAGGAGATGTTAATCGCCATAACGCCAGTCTTGCACGTCGCCGTGACCACAGGCGAGAACTCTCCAGTAGTTTCTGCATTCTGTGCACAACGAAATATAGAAATGTTATACAAATTACTTTATAAAGATAAACATGGTTAAGTTCGATCTGAATGAATAGGTAAATGAAAGAAAAAGTGGCTTGCAAATACTAGCGTAAATTACGATGATTAGAATGCTATTCACGCTTTTTTCATAACGTAAAATATGGAAATACTCACTGACGTATAGCCTACGTGAATGAATGTTTCATAACTTACGCGACTTACAGACCGATTATGGGAATGAGTGCATTTAATTTATCACTTAAAACTTGTTCGGTTTACTCATAAGGAACGATATACAAGGACTTCCTGTAGTCATCGTTACCGTCAGACTTTCCTTGTACGGCGGTGCACGCGACCGATCGGCATGTTGAACTTGCATTGTTTTTGTGATTTTGTGTTCACAATGGCTACGTGGTCCTAAGGATCGGAATCATCATTAGGTTGACTTAAAACCAGAAAAAAACTGTGAGAGATTATTACTTTCTTTGTATAATCGTTAGTTCGTTAGATATAATTAGGGTTGCCATAGGGTTTCCCCGGATTTGTCCGTCGTCGTTTGTGTAGAGGCGTCCGGGCGGGGTTTCATTTGTAGTCCGGATTTGAGGCTGCTAACACATCTACCGAAAATATTACTAAATAAGTTTAAAATTGTAAGAAAATAAATAAAAACTTAATTTGTAACAATTCAAATTATTATTTAATTTACTGAGTAACTTTAAAAAAATACAGTGTTGATAAGTCCGGGTTTAAAGGTCCAAACTCCGGGTTTTCACACCTCTTGTGCGGGTTAGCAGATTATAGAGATGGCAACCCTAGATATAATACATATCGGTAATCAATATGTGGAAAATTATCAAGTTTCGAGGAAATTATCTGAAAGTTGCAAATCTAGAAACCATCTAAAATCTTTGCTCTGGCTAGGTAATTTAAAATAATAGTTATATTAAATATACAGAATGTAGGTGCAAGTAAGAGCAAGTTGTAAGAACGGGAGTAAATCTCTAATTGTGACCTCAAATATAAGCTACGTGGGCACGTTATAGTCGACAAATAAACCAACAAACCGTTACGACACGGGCACCACAATGTAAAATCTCCGACAACAAATCACTGCTTTTGTATCGTGGACGGTTCGCGGCCTTACCAGCTGTAGGGCTGCCGAGTACCAGATGATGAGATAGGCATGTCTTTCTGCCGTAGTCTTTTGTTAAATGTTGATAACCATTCTTAGGAACGTCGCCGGTTTCATAATAATTTCTTTGTATCTGATAAAATAATTATTCAATATAACTTTGAATATTGAAAAATTAAACAGAAAATTGTACCTTGTTATGATATATAATATATACCGTTATAAATAATGTAAGCCCAAACTAGATTTTTTAATTCTTGATTTCAATCGATCCGGCTCAACGTAAACCTTAAAAAATAAAATAAAGATACAACTTTCAATCGTATAATCGCATACGTAGTGAACTCTAAAGTTTTAATTTTATGGTAAGAAGTATATGGTAATAAGCAGGATTTGAACCTAAGCAGCTGCGCCTGTCGGTTAAATAGAAACGGCACGTGGAGTATTTATCCGGGACACGCAGGTTCCAATCCTGCTCAAAACTATTTTTTTAACCTTAAAAAAGGCGTTGTTAATTTTTTATGATTTTTATACGTAACAAAATACTAGTAGACAAGAATTATGGTTCAGATCGCATTCCTAAACCTACTTATTTCTGCACACGTATGAAGAGATATGAAAATAGCACAAGCGTGCATGAAAAATATAACATAGAGATGTTATCCTTCGACCATATACTATGTAACTTAAAATATAATTAAAGCTTTTATGAGCTGCGAGAATAACAAGAAATCTATAATATATATTCATGAAGCAACATTATCCTGTCTTTTTTGTATCATTAATGCAAGGCGTAGCGTTTCGCAAATCTCCCTACAGTAAGATGTATTACAAAAGCTTATTTGCATACGAGAGATAATTATCAAATTCTTGGAGAATGAAGGAAGTAGTGAACAAAGTCGCATGACGGCTCACCCATATAAACGGACAGGCCATAAAGGGTCGCGCCCTCGGGGCGACGCGCGCGCACGATCCCATCCACACGACCATACTTGATAGTTCCTAGAATTATCGCTGTCTAGCACAGATTACTATATTTAACATCTAAGTAAATCATTCAATATCTATTCAGTAACCGTCAGTATTGACGCAGTCCTTGAACATATGGTCACAGTTTTTACTGTTGTATTGCTATTAGATTATTGTATCATATGAAGCATTCATTATTGCATCACTCATAGCGTGACTAAACAGTTTGATTTTTCTTGTCTTGTATATTTGTAATAGTAAGGTACTGCATGGTACCGATATAGTTTAGACGGTTGTCACTCAATGTTGTCAGCTTCTCATTCATATTTTTTAACCGACTTCCAAAAAGGAGGAGGTTATCAATTCGGTGTATTTTTTTTTTTTTTTTTTTTATGTTTGTTACCTCAGAACTCCGTCATTTATGAACCGATTTGGATTTTTTTTTTAATTTTTGAGGATTCTGAATAAATCAATTTATTAGGAAAATAATATACAATTATTATTATTTTTGGAGTCGGTGCCAGTAAAGGATAATAAACGTGTAAGTACATTCATGAAGTAGCGTATTACGTTCGCTTTAGGCAGTTGTTGTGTTCATTTGTAAATAGGTTCAATTAGGTATAATACATTATCGTAAAAATAATGATGGTTAATGTACCTTTAAATATACTTTGCAAATTTTAGGAAACTTCCTAAATATTTTTAAAGTTTGTCTGGCACCGACTCCAAAAATAATAATAATTGTATATTATTTTCCTAATAAATTGATTTATTCAGAATCCTCTAAAATTAAAAAAATATTTTTATATAAATTGTAGTAAGTAAATAATGCAATTATTTTATAACTTTTTAGTGCAATTTTACTTAACAGAAAGATTTTTGGAGTCGGTTCTTTTTTTTGTTAAAAATTATTTTATCGTCTCAATTATTTAAATAAATAAAAATGGCTACTAATGCATGTTCATGATTCTATTTATTTCTCGAGACGAGACGCTTAGCCATTTATCATTTGCAGGAAACATAAGGAACTTACGAGGACCCAAGGGCTTTCTCTCGAGATTTAAGAGGATGATTGCATTGATTGCTGTTGTTTGCCAGAGCTCACGATCCGCCTAGAGATCTACCATTATGTAAATATATAGTAAGATATATAATATTTTAACAAAAAACAAACAAGAAGTATACCAGTCATCGCGACCAAGGTCGTAAAATGCTTGATATTGTTGCTTGACAAGTTTGACGTCCCCAATACATTGGAGGTAGTAACGAATTACCATGAAATTGTTGTATATGTATTATCTGTTATGCGCTTGGGTTTCGGACAAAGAAATTGAATGAAACCAGAGGTAGGCATGACTGAAATGAATGTCAAGATAATATTCAATTTATTTATTAATATTGTTTTCTGCAGTAAACAAAATGAGATTTCTGTTGGTAAAGTTTAGAAACCTTTAGAGAATGTTATGAACTAGGTAGATTTGATTACAATCTTACCTACGTGTATAAAGTACTGATTAATAGATATGTTTTACGGTTTTAAATAAGCTATTTTATTGTTAATTGAACCGTATAATGTGTATTTTTCCACACTTTCATGTTTACGTGATGTACATAACTAGACCTACGGAAAACCTACGCCAGCAGTTATTGCTGCAAAAAAATACATTGCAGAACATAGAGGAAACATAATATTAGATATATTAATCGTCCATATAATTTGATTATAACTCGTTTAGATTGCGTAAGATTGAAGTGAACATATTTATTTTAGATTTATGAGATGAATAAAAAATGTGTCTTAATAGGCTACTTAACTTTGCGAGTTCCTTGATTTCCTGTTCTAGTCTGGAGGACGTGCCCCGTTTAGCATTTATATATCATAGATTTTGTACTATTATGTCTTCATAGGCAATGGGAAAATAATGTATGTAGATTTTATTGGAAATAAAGCAGGTGTAACATACAAGGCTCCGGTGGTACTCGATAAAATAACGTTCGCAATTGTCAATGTGGATGTTGGCGGGCTCGGCGAGGTCAACGGACGAGTGACCGCCGGGACTCAGGTCACTTCGCAACATCGGTTTCTTAAAAACACTGTGGAGCAATACGCTCTACCTAATTTTTTCCTAGAAATTTGCCTTGATGCAGTGTTTTGTATTCATTTTAAACATTCCGTCAGCTTTGGGAGCCGGTCAAACGGGTGGTCCATATATGTCAGTACCAGTGAGAAATGGCCAAGTATAAGTTTACGTCATGGTATATTAATGTTTTAGGTATCTCATGCTGTTCTAGTCTGTATATCAAAAGTCATACTTAATATATCCATGTTTTCGTGCAATTTATCCCCGGTTAAGGCACATAAAATTACCCACAGTTTATTAAGAATACCTGTATTGGAATCCATAAATAAACCTCAATCGTAAAATATCCTGGAGGTGTTCTGGTCTGTACAAAACTCTTTTATTGGTCACCTTTCTCAAGAAGGCGCTCGCATGTCCTATCTAACTACCTCCTTTCCATGTTTCCAGGTTAAATGTTAGTCCTATTCTTATTCTTTATTGTACACAAAAACAAGGAACATACAAAACAATAAATAAAAAAAAACATGTACAAAGGCGAGCATAACACAAAATGAGTTTTCTTCCAGCAAACCTTTTGTGTGAAAGAATTAAAAAAAAAAAACAGAAAAAGTACTACGGTGGGAAAATCATTGTAGTGCACAATACATAAATAGACAAATGTTAAATCTAAAGTACTAACCATAATAAAATATAAATACTTAAATACAAAAATAATAATAATTACACATACTTATATGTTTATATTTATATACATATAATATATATACATACCTACCAAATAATAAATACAAATTATAAAGACAGGAAATGTTCCTTAACTCTTTTCTTAAAGACAAAAGGAATGACGAATTGAATGAGGGAGAGAGTTCCATAGACGCACAGCATGAATTGTAAAAGAGCCATTGTAACGGCTAGAGCTGTGACGAGGAGTTCGTAACAAAAGTGAGGAAATTAAGCGACAGGGCTGACCTCTAGGAATGAGATACTCAAATCGTTCACGCAGATATATAGGAGAATCAGGATTGTGGAGAATAGAAAATAGAAGATGAAGGATATGAGAGTCTCGCCGCCGCCGAATAGGTAGCCACTTCAATTTAGCCCGAAATTCCGATACATGATCGTACTTTCGAAGGCCAAATATGAAGCGGATACAAAGATTCTGTAAGCGTTCGAGTTTGTTTAAGTTTTCTTCTATAGCATCCAGGAAACAGACATCTGCATAGTCTAAGAGAGGAAAGAGCAAAAAATCTTCCTGCTTACCTCCCCAATGTGCACACTCCAGGAAAAATTAGGGTCTATAAGAACTCCTAGATTCTTAGCACTTTTTGAGTATGGGATGGTGACAGAATCATATACAGTAGGTGGTAGGGAACTGTGATCTAATAAATTTACCATGTATCTGCCACCAATAATGAGAGCTTGTTAGTCCTGAAATTCTCAAATCCATATTACTATACAGGCTGTGGTTTTGAACAGTGGCCATATTGTAGGAACATATACAGCAACAAATTATATGTTGTATAAAAATAATTAAAACAATAATAGCCAAGAGGTGAACGTCCGATTCGTCTCGTAACAGCTAACGCTTCTCTGTGAAATTTTCGTATACGGCCTTTGTCGGCGCGCGGTGCCGTCCTTGTGCCTACTGCGCGCGACGCGGCGATGGTATCGATGTCGATCGACATAAAGTTCTAACTGGTTTCCAGTCAATAATCTTCTACTAAATTCAAAAAAGACGAAATGTATTAGTATATCTACCCCAAATGTACCCCGTGTAGGTTCAAATGTGAAACTTGATGGTGAAGCGTTAGATTTGGTTCCCTCAACTGTCTTCCTAGGCGCCACAGTGGACTCTAAACTGCAATGGGGACCTCATATAAAGACACTTGCAGGCAAATTGAGTTCTGCTGCATTTGCTGTTAGGGAAATAAGGCAGATGACTAATGAAGCTAGGCTAGTTTATTTTGCATACTTCCACAGCATTATGTCCTATGGCATTTTACTGTGGGGATCGGCTGCTGATATCGAGACTATATTTATAATACAAAAAAGAGCAGTCCAAGCTATTTATAATATGGGTAGCCGCGAGTCACTCCGTGAACTATTCAAGGAAATAAATATACTTACCTTACCATCGTTGTACACTACTACTATCTATGATTTACCATACGCTAAATCTAAATCTGTAATTCGGTTCTTCCTTCTTAGTATATACTACAACGAGACTGAAAAATATCTTTCGACTTTTTGACTGTTTACACTGTCACATACTCATTACGCACAATATACCACACCACACAGACTACACTACACACTCACCCTCCACTCACACATACTCGTACTACAACTGCCCACATAGCTTCATAGAGTTACTGTAATTTTAATTTATTAGTTTTATGTTTTCTATGGAATACCCATGGCTGATTGTACTATCTATGTTGTAGATTCAAAAACCATGAACGTATCAGTGTTATTACTATCCCACTAGGGAGTGGAATCTGTTTCTCCATAACACAGATTACTTTGTGATCTAGCTAGGAGAACAGGGCTTCACCGAACAATTTGTGATGTCCAGAGCCTATTATAGTATAAATCAGAACATTGAAGATACAGATGTATAGCGAACGATTCCTTCTTGCACACTGTCACCCACTGGCACTATTTGACCATCACGGACTTGTTTATTTTTGTATAATTTGTTTGTTTTTTATTTTATTTTTGTATCTGACATAACTAACTTTTCATAGTTAATTTATTAATATTTGACTTATTTACATTTATCTTATCTTGTTATTAATCAAATTACAGATTGTACTCCATATTCTCATATGAGTCTCTAATAACTTTATTGCTCTTTTTTAAAACGTCATTTATCTGCCTTATTGCCAATAAAATGTCTTGCTGATGGTGACGTTGTGTAGCGAGTCGTTGAGTTCCCTTCAAAATGGTTGAGTTTAGCAAAGCTGATGCGCACGTCATACTAGCGAACGGGTGCTGTCTGTCGGGACTGGTCATCTTGTAATTGCCTTGGTAATAGTTTTGGCTTTATAAACTTTTTCAATAATTTGCTTTTGTTTTTGTCTTACATTATTCTAACATACCATCAATGTACAATTTTTGAATTTACCTATGCACATATTACATTTTACCGGCAGAGTATATAATTCAGCCAGAATACTTAGTCATTCTATACAATACTGAGGTTGTCTAGGCATTGTATAAAATATTTCATCCATCTTTTATCTTCTATAGGTATATACAATGAATAATAGAAAATCAGGTAAAGTACCAAACTTGGTCATGTCACTAAAATAGATGATAGATTAGGTAGGTCGTATAATCAAATTCGTCAACCCGAAATAAGATAGGATAGATTCAATAACAGTGACAGAACCTAATCTGTCAACCCCGAAATTACCTGATACTTGGACCCCTAGAGTGCTTATAAAAACCGGAGGCGTGGAGGCAGAGAAAAACCCGCCAACAATAACACGCATGCTTCCACTTTGTTACGCATTGGCGTTGATGCTGCACTTTCTAGAGTGCCGGAGACGTCAAAACCGTAAAGCGTGCTCGCAAATAGTTTTTATATTTTATGTAAATGTCATGATTTTAAGAACAATAAAATACAAATGATTTTTTCTCAAGAACTGTGGTACCTGGGGTATTTGAGTTGGAGAGAAGCAGGGAGGCCTCCCTTCTTCTCTCCAACTCAAATTCAGGGAACCGGACTCTAATTGCACATTGCCGGCTGAACATTCGGTATTGTAAGAAATAATATGTCATACTTTACCTGAACCTTAAATGCATTCTGAATATTGAATATATGATTCTTCATAGAATGCCTGGGTATTCCTAGGACTACTGGACTAAACAGATTACCAATAACATTTAATATATTTAGTACGTGTAAAATGAGTTAGTCACAAATAGATTCAATTACCACGAGTGGTAGATACAGTAGGCTAATCCGCGTTCCAACATTTATAATTGTATGAAGGAGTTCCGTTAGGAATATAATATTTTAGATAGGCTCCACGCATGAGCTTTGTAAAATGATCCTCTTTTTTTGGTATTTCAGGAATGTTTCTCTCCACAGAGAAATACACGGTGAATTTCCTTTCGTGTACCGTAAAGAATTTATAGGATTTAAACTTTGCTGTGGTGAGTATTTATTAGACAGCCAGCGTATGGCCACAATACCAAAGATGACTTTATTAAAATAAGCAGTTGAAGCAACGGGTTCTCCGTGTGATCGTGCTGCTATATCTTGGATAAAAGATACTCGTGTACTCGGAGAAGTCTCTCGTCGTCTTTATTTCATATATCACATTAATTATAGTAGATATAATTAATGTGATATATGAAAACATACATACATTAAACATGACCGAAATATGTTTATCCAAGCTTTCATTGTGTAGGACCCGTTATACCACACACTTAGTCGAAAATCCGAAAGCTAATATTACACTCAAAACCGACATCTAATATTCGCCAGACGCGTTACTCACTAAAATTATGTAGCCATTATCGCGTAGTTATCACATAAATGTGATTGTTTCGTCTCCTGGACATTGGATTAGTAGCTATTTATGTTTTCAGATACATTACATTCTTATTTTGAGCTCAGATTCGTAGTTAATGATTATGGTGGGCGTAAGTTATTGTTTATACAATTTTGTTACCAATAACATTGCCTTCAGTAACGGTCCAGTAGATTAACTCTAAATGTGATATATCATGTTGATTTTAAATACACTCTAATATAAGTTACTTTGAGTTCAAGGTTAATTTTAGTTTTACAACCCATTGTCTATAGTCTGGCCTGATAACGACGCGAACTTCGCAGTTGTTACACGCGAACGCGAAGTATGAAGGGGCAGAATCGAAATTAAAATAATTAATAATGAACGGACTTATTTGGTAAAGTCTGTGGAGAATCAGGAGCAGGTGGGCGATATACAATACATCCTTCGCTATTTCTCTCAAGGAGAGCAAATAATACTCATAATATTAGTTCTCCTGTATTTAAAACAAGTACCTACGGTTTATTTGCTTTTGAGGATTATACAATTAGACTATGGGCTTAATGCGATCCATTGGCACATCGGCATGGATATATTTTTTATGCATACATAGCACTTCAAATATATGGACCGGAAATAATGTAAGGTTATTAGCAGCAACAGCAATTATATATTGTATCTAATGATATAAGAATACTCGTTAATAATAATAGCGTGTGTTGCAGAAGAAACCGTTTATGGAGGTTCACCGCTATTTGCTTAACGGTCAGCACACTTGGTATTCAAAATTATAATTACAATAACTTAAGTGTACTTCGCTAGAGTTATCTTAGATTTTAATAGGAAGAAAATGAGTATAAAAAATCATGAACTTCCGGTGTACTTCATATGCGAGACTTAAAACTGTGAATCTGTGATACAGAACAGTTTGTTTCAAATTGATGGGTTTCTTTAATGGGCGTTATGTTATCGCATGACTGGACCATTTCTGCATGGTGTTCAAAAGCACCTCTATATTTTCGTTGTACTATACACCGTTATAAAATAATTGGTAATGCCAGTAATGGAAATGAAGTAATTGTAAATATAGAAGTGTTCGCTCTATTAGGGTAGATGATATATTAAAATTATGCTCATCGTTACTTATATTTTGGAGCTATGTAACTTGTACGGCGTAATTGGAAAGCTGAAACTGTTTTTGTCCGTCATTAGATAGCTTCGAACTAGCCGGCGAAATGAGGTAGCGTTTTATAGTTTACTATCAGTATAGCCCTTTCCTAACAACACTTATGTTGGAGTAAGTTTTCTGTCTTACTAGATATGGCTGAATGGTGTAACAGGTACTTGAGGCTGTATTTTGGTGTATTGGAAGTAATTAAGCTTCTTTGTTTATTTACAAAACATGTACCTATATTATTTCCATAAATATTCGGCGTCGCACACGCACGCTTAAAGGTCACGACATTTATAAGAATACCACGACACCAAAAGTAACATTTTCGAAAAACGCTGTTCTAAAAATTGGCACAAGAGTTATATAACGATCGGCTGCGTAGTTCTCATTCCCATATGTATCGTATTTGATGCAACACTGGGCCGACCGGTTCTGACGGCCCCAATATATCTGCTGGTGCTACGTCATCACATTCTCGGTGGGCGTGCTATACTGCTTAAGTAATTCACACACTACTTTTAAATATTGTGTTTTGGTTTTTGTTTAAGTGCTGCCTAAGTAATGTTTGATTATTGATGAAGTCTAGTAATGTGCTAATGACTGTACATGAACCTGTTTTGTATTTACTTTAACTTAAGTTTGTAACCAGTTAGATTTTGTGTTTATTGCTTAATGTATCGTGAATGTATACCTGTCTTTTCGTTTAGGGTAATTATGAAGAACTGAGGGTCAGATCTCTCAGAATTCTCTACAAAACTATTTTTTTTCTCCCCTATTTCAGAGTCAACCTATATTATTACCTGTGTCCTATTTTTTAGATGTCGTGCCATATAGGCCAGTCGTGACATAGACAATCGTTGACGGATTATACCCCAAATCCTTACCATCGACAAAAACACACAAACCGTTTGCCTGTATTTACTTAGGCATAACTTACTTGGAACTTATTCCATACCTATTTAAATAAACCTACTCGTGCGTTTTGATTAGTCACTCTTAAACAACGATTGCCAAATACGAATAGATAAATTATTTAGCAATGGCATTATGTAGGTTAATTTAATTAAATTCAACATTTGGAATAGTTATATTCATATAGGTACGAACAACTTGGTACTAATATAATATTAACATATTTCTGCTTCAATACTTGACCTAGAAAATTTGTGGTTGAGCTGAAAACATGTTAAATATTTAGGTATAGGGAAATTGTATACCTTCCTAGGGTAAGTATCGTGTACAGACCATAAATTATAAACATTAACGAATCGAGGTGTTGAAAACAAAAACAAAAAATTGCGACTTCCCACGAAAGGCGTATTGTTTGTGTCTACTACTCTAAGAATAGGAAGTGGCCAATGATGATTGCTAGTCCGACAAGTAGCAAGCAACCGATCAGCGTAAATAATGACAAGTCATTTGTCAAACACCGATGTCGACGCGATCTCCGCCCATATCCCACCCAGGAATTGACAAATTGCATAAAAATACTATGTAAATACGACATTGCAACACCACCGTAAGTGATTGTTTCAGGATCTTTCGCCACTGACATAGGAGTGTATGATTGATGGTAACAACCAGTTATGATTAATTATGCTGCTATTTTATAGGTCTGCGTGTTTGTACCCCGCAATGAAGCTTAATATAACTTTATTCAATAATCTGAATAGTGTTAGGACTTATAAGATAACAATGATTAATGTATATATATATATTATTGTTACTACGCACACGTCACTGATCTAATAAACAAAATCATAGCAACATTACGACCAACGTCCTTCATTTGTTTCTTGTCTTGACCTTCGTGCCAAAGACCGGTCTATGCAAATAAGAAATTATCAAATAATACTCTGTGTCTGGATCATTATACTTATGCTTGAGTAGGTATGTGCGTTGTCCGAAAATTCGACAGGGCTTTTGTAACACATTGCTTTTCAAAGATTTCGCATGAAGACAATGTGTCACAGATACGCCTGCAAATCGGATATGTTCGCTTGTCCGCCAAACAACTTGGACAAGGCGTGACGTAAGAGACCAATCGTGACCAATCTCGAATCGTGTAGGTACCATAAGTTATTTACTCATTAGCAATGTTGTCATGTTTCCTGGCAAATATTGATAGCAATACGATTCGAGATTCCAAGGTTTTCTTTAACAACAGTTTCTATTTTACAATTGAGTAGATACTTACGCGCGTTCTTCAAGCAAAATGAATAATAAAATTGTTCATATAATAGCTTTCCTGGAAATTGCGAAATATTATGATTTTGATAGATAGAAAGGATGATGTTATGCTTTAATATGCCGCCGCGGTGTGGCTGGGGCAATGGATACTTCCGCGAGCGTTGTTATCGAGCCTCGATCGGCCCACGGGGCAATCAGAGCGTTGCCTGCATCGCGCATGCGTGGCGAATGTCTTAGCACCGACAATGGCATATTCCCAAAAACTGTTTACGAGATTTTAAACTATGTGATAAGTGACTGAGAATCTGTAAGCTCGTGGGAACATGGCTTGTTATGATGTCAGCACTAAATGATTTAAATATGATGTTATTTATGTAACAGTTAAATGCTCTGATTATTTTATTATTATATCACATCCATTACCTAGTTGAGCTGAGCATTAATAATGAAACGAAGCATAAATTAAACAAGGTAATGAGCTAAGGAAGATGCGGCCTCGGCGGTGTATTGGAGGCCGCGGTACTGCTTCGCGGGCCAAATCACTCAATCATGGGTACTTAATGTATTTTAAAGTACTGACGACTAACACATTACCTATGTTCATTACTTTCTCTTTCACTAATAAGTTGGCAAGTTTTTCGGGGTACTTCATGGAAATCGAGTACTTAGTTTCTATGAAATGCCTGAGAATTGAATGCAGCCAAGCAATGTGCTACAAAAAGTGAGCAATGCATTGTGCAATCATTGTAATAGTATTTCTAGTAGTGAAATTGTGAATGCTCTACTTCTATTCACTATCACTCGTATGTGATTGTCAATAGAAGATGCAGTTATGCTCGGCGATATGCTTTGTAATTGATTTTCAACATAAATTCAACTCCAAATTGTATCTCATTCAATCATGTCCACATTATTTTATTAGTCTATAGATTTGAAGATTATTTATGAGATTTAACTACATAATGTACATAATATTATATAAATTCCTAGTTTCTATACATTTCTCTATAGGTACCTATGTATAGGACTGAACCTTGAGTGAGTATTTGTACTTTTCTGCATAACTCTAACATAACATAACATAGCATCACGCCTGTATTCCCCGAAGGGGTAGGCAGAGGTGTACACAATTGTACACCCACATTTCACCAATGCTGTTATTAAGTCCCATGTAATAGGTGGTGAGCCTATTGCCATCAACCGGGCACATTTCCAAACTCCGGGCTGCTACTGAGAATTTCCTAACAGAAAAACTCAATAACACTTTGCCCGACCCGGGAATCGAACCCGAGACCTCCTGCTTAGCAGTCGCGCTACGGACCACTAAACCAACGAGGCAGTCTGCATAACTCTACATCAATGATAGCATAAACAAATTCTAGTCCATTGGTAATATTGTCATTGGTTTCCCTTGATCATGTGATATATTGACATAGGACTATACATACGGAAATTAACTATAGTGAAAATATAATTATGATGGAGTTCCATAATTAACGTTATAATTAATGTAAAGACAAAAAATAGTTCATTTTATAAATATTTGTGGGTAGAAAAATACCATCAAGTCTGGATTTGGACCTGCGCACCCCAAATGGATACTTCATGCGCTCTATAACTAATCCAACCTTTTCATCATTCATCCGAGGGGTGCAGATTCAAATCCTGCGTACGGCTGTTGTGTTTTTTCTACGCACAGAATATTTCAACGATACAGATCGACATGCATTAATGCGTTTGAAAAATGGATCTGTACAAAGATTGTTATTCCTATGAAAATCAACGCCATATATGTGTAAAAATGCGCACTTAATTATCAAATCGCCTTGAGTGTCACATAGATAAGTATGCGATGCGCGTTGCACTGTATGGCGCGATTCATGTCCCATTTGTTCACGCTAACGTGATGTCATGTATTCGTGGACGTATGTGATGTAAACACAATACTATTGTTTTATAACGTAATACATAAAATTTAGTTTGATTCTGATACACATATTCCTTTTATAAAACTTGTAGAACATAAGACTAGCAATAAGCATAACTGGATAAGAATCGGAATAGTAATAGTATATTATTCGGTTAAAAATATATGAATAAACATAGGGTTTTAAATATATGTGAAAAGTATGTATGGCGGAAAAATAAATGATAAAAGCTCGATTTTGAATGAATACCTCATACCGCAAACCCTGATGATTCAAGAAACATTTACTCAGAAGATGATTAAGTTATAAATAAAATAATGTGGGCGTATTTTCTTCCTGTCCTTACATTCAAGGTAACATGGAAATTTCGCCATGACTCGACAGGGGGTATAATACTAACTTTTAAAGTATCGCGTTGCATGATATTATTATGTGTATAACTAACAGGAATAAACGCGCAATAAATATGTTGCACTGATCGTGGTCACAAATCAAAGTCTGCTTGTGACCATGATCAGTGTAACCTGGCCGAAACGTCAAGCGATTCAAAGGTATTCATTACGCGTTAATTCCTGTTAGGGGGTGTAATATTTATTATTCCGATTTCACAATTTTACCTACAGGAAATAAGCATAGGCACCCCAAAAAGGCAAAATTAAAATCTAATTAAGCAAAGTTTTTCATTTTTGTGGAACGCAAAATAGGACCATTAGCAAATATCTTGTTTTTTGGATCTGCGCTACCCGGATGAATACTCCATTGAATTATTAGAATCTGCTGGTCCATATCTTTTTTGTATCGGTAATCTGTGAACTTATTCCAGCTAACAAAATATGAACCGATTTATTCATAGATGACTTTGAAGAAACTAAGCAATTATAGTCAAGTGCAAAAGGTTCGTTGTCGTGGTGTTTTTTGTGGCACCATGCGAGCTAAGAAGTTTATTATGCTGGAGTAATCGGATAATACTCAATAGAGTATTTTTAATGATACTACGCATACCTAAGAAAATATTATTGATGATAATATAGTTATTATGTATTTGTAGATTATATCATATTCGGAATTATCTTTATTTGAATATAAGTAGGTACGTTGATTGTATAGCTTAATAAATTGTGTTTCGGACAATTTCATCAAATACGGGTTATAGTTTAAGTCCTCTATGGTGCTCTATGGTTCTGTGGGGCTTTTCTGGGTGGCTCATTAACTAGTTTAGTATGTACTTTTTTTATAAACCTAATGGGTAACGATTCAACTAAGTACCTATTATTTTAGACAAAGTTATAGTTAGAGAACAAGCAGGAACCTTAGAAAACAAGCAGGAAGTATGTTGAAAGTTCAGAGAACAATATTTTTGACTAGGTACGATTTTCAGTGACATTACACCAATAACAGTAATGTATGAATTAATTTAGTCAATATTTAAAAGAATTCACGGTAGTGAGCAGAGTCGAGATGGCTTAGTGGTCAGAGCGCCTAGAGTATTTATCCGGGAGGCCTGCGTTCGAATCCTGCTCGCGACCGTATTCTTTTTGCATTTAATATAGTAACTTTAGAGTTCGCTAGACATGAGTTAATGATTTGCAAAGATTTATCTTCTTGATGTTAGGTACATCTAAATATTGACTACATCATAAATATATTGAGAACACCTAAAACTTTAGTCGGAAACTGGTTTGTGTTCTTCAAATAGGTGACTTAGGATATCCTCATAGGGAATCAAAGAAGACTTGTTCTTAAAAAAACCTATTAATTTGTATAAGGTGTACACCAGTACATTAATAATATAATAATTTATTTACTAAAAAAAGCCCCTTTATTAGGTACCCTTCAGTACTAAAAAACATTTGCCTAAAACTGTTGTGTTCGTAATGGTAATGTAGTAAAAAATAAATATGTAAGAATATATTACATACGTTATAAGTGCTTTATTATGTACCGTCGCATGAGTCAATATAGTGACTTGAGTCACCGTTGATTTCATTGAATGAATGAACAATTGTAGTTTTGGTATGCAACTCCTACGGCATATAGCTGCACCTTCAGCCAGCTAACTAAAGGTTTATGGATTAATGTATAAAACAATTCTGATGATTAATGCTTTTCTCATATCACTCCGTTTAAGTAGTCAGTTTCTGCAACTAGATTAAATATAGCAATCAGTTTTGGTACAGCGATTGCATAAAGATATCCGTATATACCTATTAAAGATTGAAAATATTTAGAGCAAGAAAAAATACGCACTTCTTGCAAGACCTCTGTTAATTACTACATAAATGGATAATAATTCTAGCATTTAAAAGTCAGTAGTTTTATTAAGGCGAGTAAGTATTGGTGCTTGGCGTGGGATGCGTAGGCCGTCGAGTCCTTGCGCCCGCGCCGCCAGCCGCCTGGCATTGGCGTGCCATGCAGACCTAATATGGCCTAAATTGGGGGCAGGGTTTGTTTTACATATGTACAGTTATGAGCACAAACATATAACATTTTTTTTAACTCACCGCAATATCTCTTGCTTGTATTACTAAGATAATTACGAATGTAACACAGATAGAAGAATCATTCCTTATACATAAAGACATACATAAGTACTACTATATTATTCAGACAACTATTTATATAGAGTTTTAAAAAGTGCAAATGTATACATGTTTGCTTTATATATTAATGTATGTTCTAAGTTGTTGACTATTTTATTACCGACTAACTACCTACCCTGGCTTTGCACTGGTGTAATTTATGTAAATAACATCCTATCCAATGCTCGGGGTGAATTTTCCAAAAAAATATTTTATAAACCTTGTCCTGACAATTACAAACATAACAACGAATCAGCCGAACCAGTCGAGCCGTTCTCCAGTGATGATCTTTGCTGTTTTTGTGTTTCTGTTGCGAATTGAATATTTGGTACCTATCCCAATATTCTACACATCTACGCGCATCATAAATCCTAGAAATTATTATAGAGATACATAGGTATAGTTGTGGACTGTGTTTAACAATTATAAGTACCTACTGAAAGAATTCAAGGGACGATAGACCGACTAAAGTACTGTTTTCGGTAAGTATGTAAAACAGAGCAAAACGTAGTAGGAATGAGTATGCAAATGTTTATGCAAACTTTATATTATCATAAAACTTTATGTAGGACAAGTAAGTTTTTCCAGTAAAACTAGCATGGTGCAATATTGTATGGAAAAGCATTAACTAAAGTTGTTGAGGTATTGTGCTCAGTTAACTATTAGTTTAACTGGGTTATGACCAGTTACTAATGCAAAACTTGTGTACTTAGTGTTGCGTAACTTGGTGTCCAGTATTATGATCTATTATTAAGAGCAGCGATTGTTTGAGGTTGAAATTTGAGAATTTTGTAATTGTATTTGAATTTGGCAATAGGAAATACAGGATTGAATATACGTTTAGGTAGGTTTAGTTACCATACTGACATATTATGGTAATACATGAAACTAGCTCAGGTGTTGCGGTCGCAATGGCAACTGCTGCGCGTTAGTATGTTAGTGCGTTCATTGGCGCGCAAGAATAAAAGCTTTTTTTACTTTCTTTCTTTCTTTCTTTTATGTCCTGGGTTCGATTCCTAGGTCGGACAAAATGTTATTGGGCTTTTCTGTTAAGATCTCACAAACAGCCCAGAGTTTGCAATGAAGGAAATAGTCCATCAATCGGGGTTATTGAGCCTATTACTCTTGGGAAATCAGCAAGCAACCACATGTGCTATTTTTATGTAGGCATAGGACACGATTAATCAATTAAGTACAATCATTCGCCTTGCTCAATCTTTGAATAAAAGAACCATGCGTCAGAATTCCAGCTAAAGTTATATTTGTCACTGTCAGAGTATGGAACAAATTATGGATGTAAGCAAAATAGTGTTCTTTAAGTACAAATTAATTAAAAACATGTGATGTCGAGACATTTCATTTCCATAGCCTTTCTTAAATCCTAAGATATGCCCAAACTAACAAGTTGGCTACTTGCGTACAGTCGATATATGTATTAAGAAAATGCTATAATGACGATAAGGGATTTTTTTGTGAGAGAGGATTTAAATCTGCTTGTGTCTGGTCTTTGTTCCAATGGGCGGCGTTTGTTAGTACTGACGTGTTGGAATTTGATAATACATACTAAGGAAACATAACTTGAATAACAATAACAATAGACATTAAGTAATTCAGCATTCACAATTTAAGATAAACTTAACATATTAATTCTAAGGTATAGAAAGAAGCACACAATACAATATAAAACAGCAGGTAGGATATAAAACAACGTTAAAGCAGAGGCGTATTAAATTGAGCAGTTATTTATACAGCCGGCAGCTGATCAACCTTCCTCTAACTCATTTACATAGAACACTCATCACATACCTACATGAGTAAACTATACATACTTTGTGTCCCATATTTGCTTATGGTATTTGATTAAACACGTAGACGCATGATGTGAAGTCTTTGACGCGGTAAGATGTGGGTTACAATGAGTTACGTTCGCGTACATAACGTGTTACAACAGTTAACTACGTAATGCAACTAGACCGTACTTCATTATACTGCAAATGTATCTCTTTGATTTCTTCTACTTGTAAATTTTCTAACTAAAGTTCTTAGAATTAAATTAAAAGGAAATAGGTAACTCAAGGTACATCGAGTATTCTTATTTACAGTGTAGCATGAATGTAGGTTAAATAAGTCATTAATTTATAACTGATTACAAGTTATGACCATAAATAATAACATTTATTGAAACTAGTTATCAATTCTGTCAAGGCTATGCTAATGGTTCGGCACTTAGAGTATTTTCGTTACTCGGTCAACGGCAATTAGGTAACATTTATGTACAGTTCCAGTTCTTACCAATGATATAACTTCAGATAACACAAACTTTACTGAGCAGGGCTTTGTCGGTGTACGGCATACTTCAATAGTTTAACCCGATACCAATTGCGTCGCCTTATTCTAAAGGCAAAAATTCAAGTGTCTTTGAAGATGGATTTGAAGGTCCGTTAATCATTTTTTTCCTCTTATTCCATTGTGTTGTGATGACGGCATTAAGTAATCGACGCGCAACAAAAACCGGTAGATGTGTTAACTTGAGGAATAAATAATAGTTATAGTGTCGTACTGTGTAGACAGTGTTGATAATGGAAATGATGCATGATAATGTGTTGGTTAATGTTACAATTTGCACTTTGTTACCTGTGCATGCGCGGCCGCCAGGAGGGCGCCGGCGAGGAGGCTGAGCACTGGCCACATTGTTTCACTTGTCAGACAGACGGTTGTCAGTGAGATAGTTGTCAATTTGACAGGAGGTACGCGGGCTGTCAGCGCGACATTGCGGACCGGTCTGCGCGCCGCACGGAGCAACACTGCGCCGCCACAACCTCACCAACTTTACTTTCTGTGAGCGGCCGTGTTCACACAGCATATCAATAGTATTGTCACTTTATAATCATGTTGTATCCCAAAAACATTGAATTGTAAGGTTCTTGAGAATGAGAGTATCGAGGATTAACGTATAATGTATTTTTGATTGCAGTTTCTCGGAAATTGAGTCGTTAAAACTTTGATTTGAAAATTCCCATACAATTAGCAAAGACGGATATTAGGCACTTTGATGAAGAGGATTCAAAAGGAGAACTACGATTTGCCCAGAAAATAAAATACATGGCTTTATAATTACTTATATTTTAGTAATCTTTGCTCCACATTAGTATTTTTCCTGTGTCGTAGAAACAGATAACTGCAGCAATTGATTACCCCTACATGAATATGTATCGGTCATAAGGGGTCGTGTAAATCATAGGACAGGTAGAGTCCCAAAACCAAGCAATGTAAAAAAAAACCGTTGTTTCATACATTCTCTTAAAATTAACAGATATTTAACAATATACTGAACCCCGATGTTTTCAAAATAATGTGAAGCATTGAAAAAGGATTAACGCGACTAGCGAAGTAACTCCAGTGTGAACGCACAACTGCTACGCAGCGTTGCGTCGCGCGTCGGTGGCGGCGGGCGAAGCAGGCGTTACGACACACGCCCACACCTACACTTCTCGTAACACACAGACGCAGACATACAACTCACAGGTATACCACACCGATCCCGCCGATAATACTCCCGGCTGCATATTTTTTTTTACTTTTCGTATGCGAGCTCGGGCCGAGTAGAAAACCTTGGCTGAACCCTACTACGTTTTAAGTATCTCGTAAAAACTTAAACTGGCACGTTTCTAAGTGTTAAAAGAATGAAATGCAGTATTGTTTTCGAGAATTATTGTTATACCGATATTATTGCTACGACGCGCGACGCTCGCCTTGGTTGGCGTAGCGCACATATTAGAATTCAACGCGCTCGGCGACTGTTTCGTAGATTTAAATGTAAGCGTGGAATTGTTTTGTTCGATTGTTTTTTGTCACTCGTTAATATTTAAAATGATCTTCATTAAGTCTCATGTAAACACCTATAGTATGTTAATAACTATAGTTTGAGTCTGTTATATTCATTCCAGACTTCTCTTAGTCTGTAGGTATGCACTATAAATGTGATTATTACGGCAATATTAGCTAAGACTTACGACGTACATTTTAGCAGCTTATTACCTGCGGATCCTATGACTGGATATACCACCCGTATATTCCGTTTCCACGATAACTTATAGTGAAACGTCTCAATCTAAAAAAAGCATAATATATGAAGAATAATTACTATTTACAGATTTTGATATGTAATTTGTCATTCTAGGTGTTACCTAGAATAACAAATTACTTAACAAAATCTGTACGAGCTCTTGACAGCTAAATATGTATTTGCTTTGCCTTTCGATGGAAGTAAATCTCTCTTGAAGAATTAAATAAATCTATGCACAATAGGACGAACAAAAATGTACGGAACATTAATATATGATTAATCGTTTTACAAAAGGTAAAACTGCTCAGGTGCGATGTGATCATGTCGCCGCCGATTCCGACGCGCCTGTACCGATTTCCCTTCCAATTTAATTTACTCTCAAAACATTTTCTTTTCATTCATTTATATTTCTTTCATAAAGAATGCCTTGCACAGTTCCAAGCTAAACAGAGCCCTCATTAAAACAGATGTTGAAACTACTTGTAGGTACTTCATGGTAACAATTTCACGTTGAAAGCACTTGTATGTCGTAGTAGTAAGGACGTATTTCGTAGTTCAAGTGTTAGGTGCTCTAATGTGCAGTGACTGTATGTATATAATTATTCAATGTTTGTCAGTAGACCTCTTTCAAGTGACTCATTGTTACAGATATTCTGTCTAAAGTTTACTATCAATAATCACTTTAAATTAACAAAGAAATTGTAACTCGCCTTTGATTAAGTCAATAAGCTTGTAACCCTAGAGGATAATAATGCAATATCAGGGGTTTTTGCACGTTACAGTCAATGATGTGATGCCATCTATCGGCGAGAGGAGGAAGATTCAGAAAGTTCGCTTGCAATGTTTGTGTTTAGAAAAGATGTCGCTAGTGTGGCGGGGGCACGTTGCCGCCCAAAATCAATAGCCAGGCTGGCGTGCGCCGCGCCGCGCTGTCCCGCCGATTTTCATCAGTGTTTCAGGAGGCTCCCTTACTGCCCACATTTTATACAGTTCACGCGCAACCAGTGCTCTATTAGCGGATTCTACGCACCGTCGGACCTTATCCCTATAATTTGTAAGTAATCATTCGAATCATACATATGTATTAAAAAAAAACATCTCTAGACACTCGTGTACATTCATTTATTCCCAGTTATAAGGTGACTAGATTGAAAGTATTACGACACAATCAACTTTGAATCGGTATATAGGATGGGTTGTGACCTCGAAGGGCGGAACTGTTGCCCCAACGAATTAAAACTGTAATTAACGATTTAATGATACCAAAATGATTTTAAATATTCCTTTAAACACCCCTTGAACTAGGTATAGTTTTGGAATCATAGAGCTTATTTGGATAAAAGGGAAAAATCTTTGGATATTTTTTATATTAATGTGTTTTCAATGTGTACAATGTTAAGTAATAGTCAATACGTTTCAAGTAGTCAATTCGAAATCTTCGTCGTTAATCGATTACCCTCTAATAGGTTAAGTGTTATAATATAATCGTAGATCTGATAATTATTATGTACGTATGTATGTAGATGTTTCAGTTTCTAATACACGACATGAAAACAGAGATATGCTATCAAAGAACATATCTATTTGGAAAGACAATCGATTCAACATCTATAGAAAACAAGGAGTAGGGAACGAAGAATGTCGAATGAACATTCCAATTTCCGTTAAGCTCCGAGATTCGGTAGGGTACATTTCTGTGGTCTTTCAATACGTTAGATATTTGCTGTTTAGATAAAAACAAAATAATACCTATTCTTGAACGAGTTTCTTGGGTGTGAGACAGTTATAATTATTCTACTTTACATATGTGCAAAAAAGGCAATTCGTCTATTTATGTAGCTCTATGTATGCCATCATTATTCATATAAAACATGACTGATGGACTTGTAAATACCCTAGGGACTAAGCGATAGAGTGAGGGAAAGTTATTTGACGTAACCTCCAGGGAATAAAGGAAGAGTGATTTTTATGCATTACTTCCTTGTTAAAAGAAAATTCAAGTGTACATTTTTTATGATTTACTTTATTTTACTTTACCTACACAATCATTTTATACTGAGAAAGTAATTATGCAGCTCTATATAGAAGATGCGAGATCTTTTTTCTTTTGTTTGGATAAATGTCGATCGACGACCCATGGCGTTTAGTGGGCAATTACCCAGTGTTCCGAACTAGCTGTTACGTTTTATTAGTTTGAATATATCCCGAGTGGCACATGAGACATCACATTCTACATATTTAATGACAGCATTACGAGCATGCTTAACTATCCCAGTTTATCTCTTTATTGCCTTATAAAATACTTTTGTACCTGCTTTTAACTATTAATTTGTTGTACTTGCACCTATTGTGTTCAGGTTTGTAACAACACAGATTCTTGCGACTCCTGCTATATAATGAATAGCAAAGAGTGGTACACGCGAACATTACATTACTTCAGCGGTGTTTTACAACGATGTCAGCATGAAATATCGCTACTGTAAGGCAGGGTAACTTCATGTTTTCACGGAACCTTTTTGCTGTAGAATCTATTCGGTTGGTTACTGTAGCTATTGTTTGCGTGCCAATTTAATGCTGAATCACGTAGTCGTTTGTTTGTGAATGTGCCAGCACTAGGCGCTAGGGTCCTGGGATCGATCCTTGCGTAACACGACCACGTCACAGGGTTGGCTCTGGGCCAGCCCCTACCTAGTAGCCTCTGTTTATACACGCGATTATTTGTAAGTGGGTGGATACATTTCATTTCCTACTTTTACCTTTGGTGTGACAATTATAGAAATGAATAAACAGAGTAGCTAGCTATATAAATATTACGTCTAGATTTTGCATAAGTAATAGCCTAAAACATTATAAATGAGGGTGTGATTTAGCGTGTAGGTAGGTAAATACATAAAGCCCTCCAAGTATTTTTAGATTTCGTTTCCAGGCGTACCTTTTTAACATTCCTGACCCTTTTATGCTGGAGTGCCTTAATTTAAAAATCATTATTAATGGAAGTGTGAATTCTAGAAGTGGCATATTTTTGTTATTTCCTTGTAAATGTTATTTTCATTGTTCGTTTCCCCTTATTCTCTCATGGCTGTCGGTTAAACGAGAAAAAAGCTTGATTCATTTTTACACGAATTACATCCCGAGATTGCTTTCTAAGATTTCTTTGCATTGTGTGATATGTTTACTGGTTAGGCGTTGCGAGTGCTTCCAAATAATTTGGAGCTTAATACTTTTGTATTTCATGAGTTCTGTTGGTAACTACTTACCTACTTAATGGAGTAGCTCTCCTGAGTTTACAATTGGTACGTGAAGAACCCTCTACTGTATTAAACAGTTTTGTGTAGTAGTAGTTAGTGGACAACGCATTAGTAAAGTTGCTATATAATTATCATAGATACTTAATACGTTCCATTAAAAGCAATCCTTGTCGAACAGAATATCTAACATTGATAGCCATTATTTACTTTCTGAACCAATAAACCGCTTACTCATAGTAAGCGGTTTATTTTTATTGGATATAAAAAGAATTTAGTATGCTAGTTCTGAATAAAACGAACTATGGTTTCTATTATTGTATCACACAGCTGACAATATAGGACCCATCATTTATTATTTTACTCGTGATGATAGTAAAACTGGAGGTGAGCCTAAGTAACAGTTACACGGGTCAATCAACTGAAGTTAAGCTACATTTGTCGCGGTTAGTCTATGGATGGATGATAATCGTTTATATCCACCCCCATTTACGAAACCTCTCGAAAAACACGTTTAACTTTCGATAGCGGTTACCAAACACAAATCTACAACAGTCCCTACGGGTGCCTGAAGTCTGACAAGAAGTTTTTTCACGACATATCGTGTCATCCAATAACTGACTTGTGGAAGTCAGATGGGCAGTCGCTCCTTATAAAACACTGGTATGTTGCCACATTATATTAGACTGGCCGACACCAACGTGGTTGGAAAAAGGATGAGCAAATTTTGATAGCACAACTGGGCCTATCTTTTCATGCGGGGTTTAAAGTTATTTTTTGTTTCCCGCATAATACTAGTTACTTTGTCTTTTTAATATATATATATTGGACTTAATATTGGAGCTGTAAAGTAGCATAAGTAGCGGTACGAAGTGTAATAACGCGCCCCCTGAGGGCACGGTTGATGTAGCACCTCCAGAAATGTCGGCCCGCGCATTAGTTGCTACAAACTCAGGCTTTTAGACTTCCTTAGAGACTTCTTAACCGCAATTTTAAAATATTGTTTCTTATTTTGAGAATTTTATCACGAGCACGTACAAACTATAGACGATCATTTGTGTCTGTTAAGAATTCGTTTTCAATGATTGTTCCAGTTTTCGATAAAAAACTACGCACATTCATGTAGCAGTGTGAAATGTAGAGGTTACAAATTTCCAACACAGAATAAAAGCGTGGGACACCAAGAATGGATCTGTAAATTCCAAATTCAATCTAAGGGAAAGTACAAACGTCCGAATATAGGTAAGTGAATGCCCCAATAATAGGTTACGGGGCGGATCGGTTGCGTAACGGGCGATGGCGGCGGTTGCCGGAGCCCACAGGGATGAACGTTGGCGGGCCGCCAGCGTGCCGCCGCCGTGACTCCTTGTTCACAGTACAGTCACAAACTACTTAAGTGAGAGTACGAATATTGTGCCAAAATCTTATGCAAACTTTTTTCTGAATTCGATTATAATTTTAGCGAGCGATGTTTATTAAAAACAACAACAAAGGTCAAATAAAGTTCTATATCATTTTAATATAAAAACTAAATTTAAACTAGAGGAGGGCATCGAAAAATTCGTCCGCGTCGCTGTCAACTGGGAGTGTACCCAAAGCATTGCCATGTTGAATTCTTTACCTTTTAGTTTTTATTTTAATTGTATTTGATTTAAATCTTTACTCTGTAAATTGTTCATATTAGTAATAAAACAGACATTTTGAAATGACAAAATAATGTATGTCAAATGTATGAATTAATAAATTTATCAAAATATTCTGTATAAGTGAAACTTAATTTCACTTATAACAAGAATGCGTGTTAGTTTTGATGGGATCTATTAAACTACAAACCTATTGTAGTCTTGCCTATTGTCCGCATTTTGGGTCATGTACCGTGCCATATCTAACAGTGTTAGGTGTAATATACAAAGAAAACAAGCGATTTGTATTCCCATGTTGGGTGACATTAGATTTCACTGAAATATTACATCTGTTGTCGCGTAATGCCCTGTTAGTTTTTCTTATTTACAATATGTATGGAAGTTGATATTATAAATTGTTTATCAACCAAGATATCGCAACAGAGATGAATCAATCAATATGTTGGATTCAGTTTCCAATCCAATATGCAGGTTAATAACATTATTTTACACGGAGCGACTGCTTATCTGACCTCCGCCACCCAGTTATTGGGTAACTTAAATCTCGTGATAATTTTTGCTGTCAGACTTTTAGGATTCTGACAACATCGGCTGTCATAGGTCTTCATTTTACAAACGGGGCCGATGATTAACGTACTCTTCGAGGCACGGAGGGGTTTCCTAATGAAATGATGGCCAAAATTCTTCAGACCAACCGCGGCAAGTGCAGCTTAACCTCGATCGGTTGATCTGTACGGTTGTAACTTAATGACGACCTCCTTTATCACAACAGACTTATACAGGTATATTAGTGATTCGATCAAGACCTGTAACGACGTAATAGAGAATATGATATTTATCTAATTGCTGCATATCCGAAATATTTTATACTAACTTTATACCTATTTATGTGATTTTCATAATTTCTCATCTTCAGTTGAGGATTGTTTTTTGTTTGTCGGATAGCAACCAACCATGAAAATTTGTTAAAATTCTAATCTAAGGAACCACGGAATATGTAGATCATAAGATACGCAAATCCTCAAGGTAACCGTTGATGGGTGACATCTTGACTCTCAACGGAACCAAGAAATAAATTATTCCAAGTACCGCGCTACCCATGCTCCTGACCGAAATACAAATGGAAGTATATGCTAATCTTATTTTTATGCGATGCTGGAACACATCTCAATTTCTCTTCATAATTTTTTAGATATTAGGGTTTTTTTTTTGTTAAGATAAATTTTCAATGGTTTAAATAAAGTTTAACTGTTATTATTCACGCGCATTCTTCGGGATTGCTGGACTAGTTTCGAACTCGAACTGAGCCTTTATTCATGAGCTGAGCCCGCGGCGATGTCGCGAGTCAAACTAGTCGGGCAATCCCGAAGAATGCGCATGAGTAATAACCGTTAAACTATAATTTCAATGGTTTGTATTCATTCTAAAGTAGTTGGCTGATGTAAGGACATAGAATAATAAAGTACTTTAGCTCTGAAAGGATTTCAGGACTTGAGATAGCGAAATGTGAAATACAATTCGGCGCTGCGGTCGCGTAGACTTTTTTACTTTATCTGTATTAACCAGATTTATATTACAAAGAAGTCCGTGAGGTTTTATGCTTTCCGAATGTCGTTTTCAAACTATAGATTGGTGCTCTCGGAATACGAGATAATAGAAGACTACAGAGATATTAATGAAAAGGCGTTAAAAATGCTTCATTAGAATTTTGGAAGTTATGTTTTTGATCTCTTATCTAATAATATTATGCCGACAAAGAAATATTTCACACAAATTAACGCATGCGTAGCGAATTCTAAAGTTATGAATAATATATATTATGCAAAATATTGATTAAATATATTTTTGTGAAAAGAAAAATGCGGTCTTGAGCAGAATTCGAACCTGCGCCTCCCGAATAATTACTTCAGGTGCTCGGACCAACTAAACTCGACCTCTGGTTACTACCGGCATTCTACTTCCACATTTCCTTTAAAATTTATAAATATCAGTTCGCTACGCATGCATTAATGCGTTTGAAACAGTTATCCGTATTTGTTAAGTTAAGGTATATCACATCTGTACGACATTGTATTAACTGGAAAGCTAGTCGTATCGGTTTAGTCACCTGTATAGGGACTGAATAGATAGCGATGACGTCACCAAGAGACGCATTAAAATGTGGAAGAATTCGGGGTAATGAGTGGAGGTCGAAATGGCTTAATTAATCAGAACGCCTGAAGTATTTATCAGCGAGGAACAGGTTAAAATCCTGCATACGACCTTATTTTTCTTTACATAAAAAATAATAATTTTAATTTTTTTTGCCTCTTCAATATTAATTCTTCTAATTATGAGTAAAATATTAATATTAGACTGATATAAATGAGACAGCCATTTGTAGAACTTATCTATAACTTCTTAATGTATTGCTGTATGTGTATTGGTAGGGCTTGATTTATTCCTTGCTGAAAAAAATAATTAAGAAACAGTTCCAAGCATAGGAAGACAACATAATTATTTTATGAACTTCATTTTGGATCTCACCATATAGTACCGCACAATCTTTTGCACATTTTTTCTAACAAAGCTTTCAATTCTTATCTAAATTTTAACTCGAAATATCTCGAATTGTATTTTAATTCATCCATTTGTAATTGTCCCAAATGTTTTGTTGGCAGGTAGATCCTACCCCATCTCACAAGCTGTTCACATAGCTGCATTTATTCCATTAACACTGTCGACATCTACGACACTTGCCTGTAGATTTCCCGAGGTAAGTTTATGTACATATTTACCTTGTATTTTCGTCTGGATGAAATCTTTGTTGTGTAAAAAAACATGGTAAACATCTGATGTGGGTATGAAGTAAAGTGATCTTTTTGTGTGCCCAGTTTAGGTCGTTCTTACTGTTTTGCCGGTATACCGAATCGGCTTTACGGTTCAGGCTACAGCTATACCGGATCCATGAAAATCGAGTCTTTGTAGATTTAGTATTTTGGGTTTATGGTAAATCTGGTAACAGCGCGACGTAACACTATTTACGCGTAACATTAGTCGTATTCCGAGTAATATATTCTGTTTTATCTCGTTTCGATTACTTACTAAATAGTAGGTAATTATAAAACTCTGGAATTATTAATTTTAAACCTTTGCTCAAATTAATTTTACACTTTTCATAAATATAACCGAAACATAAAATAATTATGACAGAGCTCAAAGTTAATTTAAAAGAGTATAAATAAAAACGAATAAAAGAACGGTCACTTCATTCAGCATAATGGCTTGCAAGTTCTGACGCGCATGCAAGGGGTGTGTGAGTTAAAAGGGATAGAGTCGTAGAGGCAGCTACTTAAGTCCCACTCGCCTCCTTTGTGCCACTTGTGTGTTTTTGTCATGCTAAAGAGTAAAGACTCTTAGAGCATTTACATGATACTCGGCCTCTTTGAAACAAACAGACTGAAACTTAGAAAGAGCTGAGTAAAATAAGGTTTTAAAAAGTACTGATTACTAAGACAACTTTATAGATGCCATCTCTCGTGCTATTCAAAGTGCTTCATTGGTCTAGTGATTGCAAGTGCATCTGCTGAGCGTGAGGTTTATTCTTGGGTTTGAATCCCGTGTCGGGTAAAGGGTATTTATTTAAGAAATTATCAGTAGCAGCCCGGAGTTTAGAATAAAGAAATAAAATATGTACCACCTATTACGTGAGACCTAAGAGGTGTACATAATTATTGTACATCCACATTTCACCAATGCTGTTATTAAGACCCATGTAATAGGTGGTGAGCCATCTACCAGGCACAATTCCAAACTCTGGGCTGCTACTGACAATTTCCTGACAGAAAAACTCATTAACACTTTGCCCGACCTTTTAATGGAAACCAAGAGTCAAGACCTCATGCTCAGAAGTCGCGAATAGGACCACTAGACCAACGAGGCAGTTGTGTACAAAAGTGGAGAGAATAAAGGTGTGATGCTATATTATGTTAAGTTATTTGGTTGACAAGGAAATATGTATGATGCCAATTAAACGTGTTGTATATTTTATAACACTGAGCTTTAACCTACTAAATAACGTTCTATTCCAAGAATTGCTGGAAAGCGCGCACATAATCGTGGTAACAAAAATAATTTACTTAAACTTTATCGCAGCACCATCTAAACTAAGGCTAATGGTAGCTATTACGTATAGCAAAGGACATATTGCAATTTATATAGTAGTAGTAGTAATAAAGTAGTATAATGTGTTTTATTACAGTGACAAATGTTCTGGAATTCCTAAATATGCAAGGATATTAGAATTCCTGCACTGGAGCCAAAAGGAATATTATAATACAATACTGCACGACAAATTCTGTAGCTAGCATGGCAAAGCTTTTAGAACGATGATTTATCTTTTAAAAATATACAAATTACAAATTCTTTAGGAGGGTCGCGTGTAAGTGTTAGTATATTGTCATTTAATCCGTGTCAATCCATAATAATTTCATTTTTTTTTTATTGTTTGCCGTTACAGGCCCGTTGTTGTCGTACTAGTAATAGGTTATTTTATAAATTATTGGTTTAAATAAATGACAACGGTATATTTATCCCTTAAAATGAAGTTAGGTAGGACAGGACAGGATACATATATAAAATTAAAAATGTACCTAAGGTAGTCTTCAATTTGAATACACAACTTCGACAGAGAAAAAACTGTAATATCCATTTATAGTAGTTTCTTTCAATGTACGTAATATAGAAAAATAATTAAGTAAATGTGTGACATAAAATTCAGTGGCCGTTTCTAAGGCCTATTTCGTCGTTCATTCTACGTAACAAGGCGTATAAAATGTGTTTGGGTTTTTCGTCGGAAAATCACTGTCACGGACCGGAATTGCGGCGTGTACTATGTGTGTTAAATTACGGTACATTCGCCTCCAATCACATTGGGAACTAATATATTAGGAGAGCTATAAGAATAAAAATACCCTCGGAATTTATTTTAGAATGGCTATTGACAAGAACGCCTTCACAGAGAAATGCCTTTTCACTTTAATTATGACTTTAATGGGTTAGTATAATACAACTTTGTGGACAAAAATATATTCGATACCATTTCTTGTCATTTTCTTTAATGATTTTTGAGAAAATTCTACCACTCTTTTTTTATAAGCCTTATGAATTTTACTTTCACACATAAAATATCAGCTTTCTAACTTTAATGTAAGTTACATAAATTTTGATCCAAAGTGAAAACAATTTGTTTGAGCGAGTCAGACTTGAATTTTCAACGTAAGATGGCGCAGTTACAAATGAAAATCATTATAAAATAAAATACGCCGTAGTTCATGGGTATTTTAAAAACTTTGCAAATCTCTAAGCTTCATAATACTGCAAAGAAAGTGCTTCCTGATAGTTATTTAGTGTATTTAGTCGCTGAAATCAGCCCTCAAAGGTACTGAGGTGGAATGTAGCTAACGCAATCAAATCAACTTTTCTCTCATTATTACTATTTATATGAAGAATAATCACTCATAGAACAGCTTCCAGCATTGGACTCCTAGGTCGGACAAACTTAAATAAATTCTTTATATACTTCTTATCATAATATTATAACCATTTTATTTATGCATTGTATGTTCACACAAGGGGGCGGCAAAATAGAGCGCTCGGGGTGCCCTGGGATCTGTGGCCCGCAGGCCGCGACCACATCAACCCTGTCTTTCTCAAGCTTCCGAAATTCCTTCACTACCAATGTCAATTACCTGAAACGAAGGTATGTTTGCAGTTCGCATGTTATCTGTACTCTGACTAAACTTCTGTCTTGATGAATGCATGTTAATAATTTGTCTTTTAAGCTTTTCAGTTTGATCCTTACATCGTGATTTAATACAAAAAAAAAACTTACCTTTTATGGAACGGGTGTCAGTTTTTTTGTTAATTATCCAGCAATAGTATGAGCAACACTATCCCTGCCACAATTAGTTTGCCTCTGTAACATGAACATAAAGTTTTCTCTACTTATTTCTGTAATATCTCTATTCATTAGTATAGATAGTTTACTTTGCTAACACATGTTGGATAAAGTTTCACATACCTATTTTTATATTTATAAAGCTCAGTTTATAATTTAAGAATAAAATAAAATTTATGACACCGTAAAAAGCCCGAACCGCTTCACCGCGCTGCTTCCACCCCTGCCGGCACTCGACCCGCGCCCCCCTCCTGCCGCCTGACCCCTCCCCTGTCCCTGTCCCTGTTCCTGCTCCACTTTACATACCGTGTAGCACCACTCATATGCCTCGACTGTGATTGTATGTGACCAAATCACTGCTGCTACTTGTTGTGTGTTACAACAAATAACAGTTCTGAACTGCCTACATTCAGTGCATGGCGCTTTCCTCTCGATGTTATGCCGTGATTCGATGTTGCTGCTTGACAAGAGCCATCGTTACAGCTGGGATATCGTTTGTTTTGTTTAACAATAATGTTCATTCAGATTAATTAAGTTTACAAATAACATAGAAAGCTTCTCAGTCCTCGGCATTGTAGGAGCTAATACTGATTTAGATAGTTTAAATGGCAGTTTTCACGCTGGTTGGCAAGTTATTAAGGTTAGGTGAGTGGCTACATCGTGTGTGTCGGTTTTGTCCTTCCTCTGCGTGTCCCTGTATCGCGGCGCGGCGTGGCGGTGGCGTGCGGCGAGTAGCTCAGTGGAGGCGTTGCGCAGATTCAGCTCGGGGGATCTGCAGTCCGAGTGCGATGAGGGAGAGGTGGACCCCTACACCGGCCGCCCGGCCACCACCAGTCAGCCGAAACCGCAGAATCAAAGGCCGGCCTCCCAGGGTAAGAACAAAGTAGATTTGACAAGCGACTTTGTAGTTACTGAGTATAATGCGGAAACAGTTTGCTTACTTAGGACTGTCTAATATAAACTTTCAATCTGGATTACTTACACAAGAGAAAATACATATATTTTGGAATTCGTTTCAAACTCGGAGAGTTCGTGTGGTAGGTACTCTTTAGAAAAACCTTTGTTTGTTTTCAAGTACAAATGTGTATTTTATTCGACGTAGCTACCGGGGGCAGTATCACCAGCGCGTCAGGGCCTCCACCAGCGCCATCTGCGACCGTGGCGGCTGCAGCGAATGCTGGAGGAGACCTCTCACTGAACTTGCGGGGAGGGTCGCGCGGGACCTCCGCGCCGTCCTCCCCGGCCAAGTCACGCGAGTCTCTCCTCCAGCGCGTACAATCTCTCACTGGCGCCGCAAGAGATCAAGGCGCAAATTTATTAGGTAACGTATGGTTTATGATGTTATGTAAAATAAAATGGAGCTCCACGTTTATCACGATTAGAATTTAGAAAAGGTAAAAGAAAGTTATTAAATGGAAAAAGTATTCTTTTTCCATTTAATACATAATAACGCTCGCTAAAAGTTCGCTAAGCATGCGTTAATGCTTTTCAAAGATTTATCTTTAATTGTTAAGGTAATTGCATCTTGACGACATTGTATTAACTGCAAAGTTAGTCGTGTCGGTTCGGTCACCTGTATAGGGACTGAATATATAGCAATGACGTCGCCAAAAGACGTGTTAAATTAAGGATGAAGAATTCGCGGTGGTGAGCAGAGGTCGAGATGGCTTAGTGGTCAGAGCGCCTGTAGAATTTATCCGGGAGACGTAGGTTCGAATCCTGCTCACGACCGTATTCTTTTTCCATTTAATATAATAACTTTAGAGTTCGCTAAGCATGCGCTAATGCTTTTCAAAGATTTTTCTTTATGGAAAAATAAATATTTCATTTTGTGGTACACCCGACTAAACTACAAATCTATTGAAAAAATCTAATACCCACTCAGTCTGTCAATACATATCAGTGCAGCCTTCTTTAGCATATGGGATGTTCCTAACATTTTGTTGCTTTCAGTTCTATTTAAGCTTTTTAATTTGATAGATGTTCTTAGTTTGTAGCTGCCATATCAAAAAGTGATTTCTCAGGGAGCGTGACGTCAGTCGCCTCTGTGGGTCGTGGGTACAACCGGGACCGGTGTGTCACCCTTCTCGTGGTGGATGACCAGAACACCGATTGGTCCAAGTACTTCCGAGGCCGTCGCCTGCCCGGCGAGTGGGACATCCGTGTTGAACAAGCTGAGTTTAGGGTGAGTTTAGACTTCATTTTAATTTACCCTTACATATCTATGGCTGATCGAAGCGAAGCTAACCTACTGGGAAAAATATAGTAATATTTCTGTTGTTTCTGAATATAGAGGAAACATAAGAAAGCCGTAAGGCATTCGCTTTGTTAGATTTCAGTGTTGTGTTTATTTCCAGAAAATCCCAATAGTGTCATAAAAAATGATTACATAAACAGACAAGACGTTTTTTGATGCCAAATTTGAAACATACCTTCTCCTTCCTCCTCTACAATTAAACACGTTGTATAATACCAATAAAAGTAAAATACTTTCAACTTTTGTAATTAAAATCCCAAATAACAACGTCGCTCACGTGACATTATAATCAATTATGCAGCCTCACCACATAATAGGTGTTGTAGAGCAAACTATTGTAATATTTACGCGCACACTGCCCGTGTCAACGTCACTGTTTACGAAGCTCCCCGCATCTTATTAATTATTACGTGCGCTTAACCTCTGACCTCCTCTTACGGGAGACATGAAATTTTTCTTAATATCTCCTTTAATATTTGAGGTATGGTATATAAACAAATTTATTCAAAGTTCTCGACATTGTATCTTGATCTACCGAATGTTTAAGTAACAATATTGCTTATCCTCCAGGCTACCTACCCCGTAAGTTTATATACATATAAATCTTACTTATTTCTAATTGAATAATAAAGAAATGTTAAGAATACCAAACTTTGTAGAACACGAACACTACTTTAATGGTAATGAAATTTTAAAAACTTATTTATGTAAGGAGTAGATAAAATAATTCTTCGGGACATTGAACAGGTTTAGGGACGAAGGTTGAAAGCAAAAGTTATAAGGGATAATCAAATCAACCTGTTCCTATATTACTCAAGTCGGTAGTAGTTCGTTTTACAACTATACCGTTTCCTCTGCACAGGAATTGACCGTGACAGCGAATTCTGACGGATCCAACGTGTCTATGGCCGTTTACCGCAGCGGGACCAAAGTCACTCGATGCTTCAAGTAAGTAACTACATTAATTTTATATTTCCATTATAAATGTTGTTTCTCGAGCTATTCTATTTGGAAATGGGTCACCACCAAGTTAGTCATTTAATTAAGAGATACTCAAAGCTCATTTAAATGCCAAGAGTAGTACAAATTCCTAAGAGAATTCGTAAGGGAAACATTATGAATTCATTATGAAGGTTCTAATGCTGAGTATATAATAAGATTTATTATCTTTCAAAACCATCTAATTAGTCCCAGTAGGATTGTTAAGGTATTATAAGTTGCTCGATGAGATAATCCTCCGCCAAACAAACACATTAACCAAATGCTATTTATAGAGAAAACGTTCCGGTGACTCAAACTTTGTATAAAACGTAAATGGATGGTTGTAACAACCTTTGTTTGCATTTTCTTACTGTGATTGAAGTGTGGGCGGTTTATGATTTACATATCTAATAATATATAATCTATAACAGATTTATAAACTCTACTAGAATTAGGACTAGAATTAGATTAACATTTCTTCAAAAATATTTTACTTACCGTTCCACTACTTTTACTGTTTGTACTATACATATTCGGCAGAAATTGAATAGGATTACTATTCAATTTCTGTCGGATTTCTATTGGGGTACACCAAACCTTTAGTTATTTATTTCATACTGGCGGTAGCTCGCGACTTCATCCGCATAGACTTCGTTATAGGACTTTCATATAAACTTACGATAGCCTTTAGACCCCCTTAATTCGGCGCTATTGCTAAATCCGTACGTAGCTAATATAACCTACCTTTCAGCTTTTAGCTTCAGAGGTCAAGAGTGTCCTTTCGTGTTTTTTATATATGTATATCATACATTTAAATACTTCACAAAGGTAGCTCTTGGTGTCCGTAGTCTCTGTATAATTCTCTTTTATAATATATTATTTCCTAATTAACTAAAGCTAAATTTCCGAACTTCACGTTGATTGTATGTTTGTATATTTTTGCTAGGCCGGATTTCGTGTTGGTAAGGCAGAACGTTCGCGATGCGGGGGCTGACCACCGAGCCTTGCTCCTCGGCCTCAAGTTTGGCGGGGTTCCTGCCATCAATAGCCTCAATTCCATTTACCACTTCCAGGTAACTTACCAAACTGTCCATCATTTTCACCTATATTTTCTTTTGTAAAGACTTGATGAGATAAAATGGTTATATAAATTATGTTTGTTTAGGACCGACCCTGGGTGTTCGGTCATCTTCTCCAATTACAACGGCGTCTCGGCAGAGAGAACTTCCCTCTCATCGAGCAGACTTACTATCATAACCACACCGATATGGTAAGTACATAATTATATAGCTTGTTTAAAGTTTTTACTTTTAGAAAATAATGATGTCTACATGGTTTGGTGTCCTTATTAATATAATTATAAATAAATAAATTATTTTTACATACTCTGTATGTACAGTTTTGTAAATGATCTAAGTTCGCTAACATTTACAATTTATGACCAAAATAATGTAGGAATCTCACAGCGGAGTGAGATTGCCTTTAAATTAGTATTAGGCTTCGACCAAGACGAAAAGCTTGAGCTGTAATATTCAAACAGTACATAATCCGTTTTAAATTTCTTTATTTTAACCTATACATCACTATAATTAGTTAATTTACAATCATTATCTTAAAAATAAATAATACAAAAATAACGTTATAACTAATCTTGTCTAGGAAGACAAAACAACAATTTTGAAGCGTCCAAAAGAAAAATCACAAGAGTAACAATTTTCGAAACCTTGGAACCAATAAATTCGTCATATGGCCAATAGAGCAAATAACTTCATAATTCATACACACAACAATATTCAACTAAATAACTTAATTAATCTGGCGGATGAATCTAAAAGTGTTATTATAATTAATGTTTGGTTTAGTATAACAGCTGCTTGTTTTCGTACGATTAGTAATGGGTGTGAATGAATTTGTAATTTTTCACGAGGACGACATAATGAGATGGTCAAAAGGTACAATTTAATGTGAACTTGTGCGTCGTAGTGGGTAATCAAGTCATGCTATTGCTATTGCAGTGCTATTAAAGCGCGTCGCTTGCAGACATCTCGTGAGAGCGGGAGCCCTGCAACATAAACATGTGCGATGAGTGACAATTAACAGCCCACAGCAGTAGGTGAACATCAAACGATTCTCTGTTTACAACTGCAACTCATTAACAAACGAAAGAGACAACGTAGGTGTTTATACGATTTAAATATTGTTTGATGGTGAAACCTACTGCATTACTTTACAGAATTTTGAGTGTTTATAAAGCAGCTTTGAATGGAAGCATACAACCGTTTGTTGTATGAGTAATCTCGCTTGGCACATAGAGTGCGAATTAGTAATATATTTCAAGGTTTCCCATAAAACTCGGTGTTTATTATTCGTTTGGTATAGCAATTAGATAGTCTTAGATATTATTTCAAGTTGGTTTATTATTTGTTCCTTGCTGAATAAGTAGGTACTCATTGTCGTTTGAATGTGCGACTATATCCATGCTGTTTTATATGGAAAGTTACATATAAGCTGTCACGTACAAACACATTGCGTAAAGACTCCCGCCTGAGCCTGTCACTGTTTTCTATTGTTAACTGTACGACGCCATCGCGTTTATCTCACTGTCAATAAGGCATTCAAACATGTATAAATAACTTATCATTATTTTTAAAGCGAGACCTTTCTTTTGTATTATGTACGATTATTTTATAACCTTTGCATTGTAGGTGTATCATAATGAGATCATTTAATGTTTGTGATGTGGGGAATCCGTCTTAGTGTGCCAAGAAACCCTTGCCTTGCACTTGGAAAGTTATGGTACTGTTGTATATGCTATACTGTCGTAAAATCTCTCAGAATTGGGTTGTTGTATATTGACTATATACAAACTAGTTGCCATATATTCAGTACAAATATTTTCACACAATATGAAGAAAACCGTGCCCCTGTGACTTAAGCCTGGAAACAGAAACTATGTAATTGATATATAAATAGTTACCTAGTCCAACGGCATCGGTGTTCGCGGTCGTGTAGGCAGATGCCGTGTCGCTCGTAGCACTCGTCGTAGTTCGTCACACAAGTGTTGGGTGATTTTGGCCGCCGCCTCGTCATGTGGACCTGACATTATATTATCGTATTAGGATCGCTATCGTCCACATACGTATACACGGAGCTTTTTATTTGTGAAGTATACATTTTTGAGACACATTCGTATTAATTATTGTTTAATTAATTACCATTAATTATTGTAATTGGGGTAACGCAATTATAGGTATAGAAAAAATATTATGGCTATTTTGACACATGACCTCACCTCGCATTAAGGGTCATCAATGTTTCCCATTTGGGTTATTTAAATGAGAATTAATATTTTTTTTCTTTGAGTTTGAAAACATTCGACCACTGTTGAAAATATTACATGAGAAAACATTAACAACCACTATAACACGAGTTCAATAGGGAATGTTTCTGCACGAGCGCTTAGTTGTTTAATATAAATAATCTGCAGGTCAAACAACGTCAAACCATTTGCGACATCGTAACTTTACCCAAGACTGATATGTTATTATGATACGAATAACCGTATCTTCCACGAATCAATGGTGTCTGACCTCTGTAATCCAATAGTAGTGAATACCGGATATACGTCGATATTGCATAGGTATATTCCGAAGGATATGTCCTAGGTATCATTGAAATAAATAGGCACGGCCATTTCGTGTTTCCCAGAAAAAATATTCATCCATTCAACTCATGAATAATTTGTTTCGGAAATGAGTTGAGAAGAAAATAAGGAAATTGGCTCACATACGATGAATCGTATATTTCTACATATATTTCGCTCCGTTTATTGATGTGTGGCCATCGGTTTTAAAAGTTCGATCAGCGTGTTTGCAAAAATAAGATTCGAGAAGATTTTGCCTTAAATTATTTTCACTTGGACATACCTTCGTTGCCACTATAGTTAGATAACAATTTTATAAAAAATATCTGAAATCAGTTGATGGTAATTACTGCTATTTTTGATAAAATACCTTTTGAATTTCTGACAAGTGGACAGTGTCACAAAGTTTGAATTAAACTGCTCCTACTCTGGTCCTATGGTTTCGATTTATGAAAGCCCGAGTATGCCAACTTACTTTGCAAGTACAACCCTGTTTGTAGAGGAGGCGGAATCCTTTCCTTTGGCGAGGTGTGACGTCACGCCATTTGCTGATGTAACCGCACAAATGCACGTGAGCTTCTAAATGGACTACTCGACCTGGAACATAGAAGTTAATCTTATAATACATTTGTATGTCTTTGTTGAGGAGCGCTAATAATCCTTCATCGTCGTAATAAATCTTTCGTGAATAACCAAGACTTGAAAAGAAAATGTAAGAGCTTTCTTTGTTTTGAAACGTTGTAACAATTGTAATCAGAATTTTGTAAGAGCATCCTTTTACCTTTCTGTTAATCCGAATCTGTTTTATCTCCACCTTTACTCTTGAAACTAATACAAATTCTAATCCAATTCCAATTTTAAATAGACGCCTTAAAACAACACGTAATATTAAAATAAATTTTGAAGCATGTTGTCTTCATATTATCCCGAATCTATAATTATTTTTTTAGATATTTTGGCATTTAATGGTACAATCTGTGGGCTTACTCTTGAAAATAATTCCGCTCGATTGACATTGGAAATATGTCAGTTCGTACTTTTAAATGCAAAAATGTCTAAAAAATTATTATAGAATCGGGATAATAATAAGACAACCTGCTTTAAAATTGAGGCAACTGTAATGTAGGTAAATTTATTTTAAAATTACGCGTTGTTTTAAGGCGGCTATTTAATATTGGAATTTGATTGGAATTGGTATTAGTTTCAAGAGTAACCCCACTGACATATTTCCAATGTCAATAGAGCGGAATAATTTTCAAGAGTAAGCCAACGGGCCCTTTTTAATATGAACATTTTTTCAATGAATAAAATTATCCCGGACAAATAGGATGACATTAAAACGATAGACAGATATTGGCAGAAAAGAAATTAAACATTTTGAAGCCATTTCAGTGACTATATTTATACAATTATAGTATCACACAGACGTAGGTAATAATAGGCTCTGGCTAGTTTGCTAATGCGATTGCTAAATGTACTTAAAGGCTTGAATGTCTATATTAAACGATACCAGCAATGCTTATCGCTTTACAAAGAGAAATACTAATTAAGCAGTCAAGAATTTTGCATAATACCTAGTGTCTGCCTTGGCCTTGTTAAGGTTCATATACGATAAATGTCATCTTAAAATTACTTGCAAGTATTTTTATGTAACATCCGCCGAGGATTCTATGTCGTTGAATCAAATTACTATAGCATACGCAATACAGCAATAAATAATCTAAATGTTTCCTGGACTGGGGCTTCGTTCACGAGCACTGTCGGCATTTAGCGTTCGAGCAATATCGTTTCTTCAAAGCTTAGTTCAGGTAAACCGGCAGTGAACGGAATTTATCCTTAGAATTGACTCGGAGTCTCGAACATTCGCAATACTAACTTCGAAATCCTATTAGGTTCATGTCATAGAGAGGATATTCACCTGTAATAACATAGGTCTCTCTGGGCTGGAGGTGTACCCCACACAAAGATTCCTGAGATGGCGTTAATAAGCGGCCGGACTGCAGAGCCACCCTCGCTTTCGGTGTCGCCTGCAAAACAATAACATTTTGTTTATCTCACCAAGTAATAGAACTAGTTTTCTAAACTTTCATTTAGTGCAATACATGTTTGTCCAGAATCAAGCTATTGTATTCAAATAAGTTTGTAATTGAGAGTAGTTCGTAGATAGCAATAGGCTCAACACCTATTACCTACATGGGACTTAATAACAACATTGGTGAAATGTTGGGCACAACTGTGTACACCTCTGGCTTTCGGGGAATGCAGGCGTGATCCTATGTTATATGTAATTCGGATATACATTTAACTATCTCGTTGTGTTATCTTATTTACATTACTTACTTTGTAAGTGTTTCGAATCTTCAATTTGTATGCGTCGTAGAAATCTCTGCCTCGAAATGTTTTTTGTACTCTGCCAACGATAACTGTAAAGTAGAAGAAAATAATTACTTTTTAGTAAGATTGTTCAGTCAAGTTAATTAACTACCAGCCATCCCAAATTGTAAATTGAATCTTAAATAACTTAGTTCTCCAATATTCCCTTTCAATTTGAAGAACGTTATTTGGTCCTTTTGTCTCTTTTGTATTAAATGAGACAATCTGAATTAAATGCTCAATTTTTCACAATAAGCAATAAGGATAAGATGATGGGAATAGATATTGATTTAGCAATAGTAGTCGTTAAGCTAAATCGGAGAACTATACCACACGAGAGACCTAGGGACATATATTAAATGTTTGAGTTTAACATAGATACCTACCAAAATCGCTGTTACAAAAATGTGTCTGCGGATGTGCGGGTGCGCAGGTGCAGGCATCGGCGAGGCGATAGCACGCCGCCACCAGCGCCAGAGCCAACCACCTCGTCAGCATGCTATATCTGATGATCTGCAACAAGCACAGATGTTGTAGGCGTGTACCGTTGCCGAGAGGTCCTACTGTATAAATAAAATAATTTTACATCATGTTAAATACAATATACCTATAGAAAATCCCATTGTTTCTTAGTACCCATCGATCACACAAATTAAATGATAAATACAATCGGATCGACAGTAACAACACAATACGACAGTTTATGATTCCGATGGTGATGTACATTTTTGTTAAACAACAATAACTAATGATCTGTCATAAATTCCACGAAGTTTGGCGCAGTGGCGAGTCTCTCTGGGGTAATCATCATGTTTCACAAGTAACAAATATGTTAAGGATCCCAACTAAAGTTTAAATAAGTGTAATTGAGCCTTAATTTCGTAATTGCCTTTAATTTTGTTTTCACGGATTTTATTTCATCTCAAATATTTGCAGACGATCCTGTTCCTGCGTCGTTGTCTTTATGCGAGCGATTGACATTGCCGACGTTAATGTTTATGTTTGTTTTATATTTATTTTATTTTCTCCAGTATTTGTTACTCTACTATACATAAAACATCACATTAACTGCGTTTTGGAAATAAACACGAGGACATAAAAATATACTTTAGCTCTAATACCTACGTTGATGTGTCCTTGATGGTACATTGGTGATCACTCCCGTAGAAATCGATTTTTCTAATAATATACAGTTTCAATTAATTACAATGAAACCAGAAACTATGGGTTCATTACAACAAAAGTCCGAAGTCCGAGCAATAGATTCTCAATAAAGTATCTTGTAACATCTCATTACATTGCATTGATCAATTATCGGTATTCCAATAAATATAATAGAAAGCTGTTTTGAAAGCATTTTAATCTAATCTTCTAGGTGATATAAGACTTCACACTTTAAATTAATTACGTTTGCAAAGAAGCCTATCAATTTGTATCTCGGGCTCGGCGAAGCGAGAGCATGTTACGGATAATTTATTAACTTAACCACCTCTGGGCTACTGCGCGATGATGCTTGTGACCTACATTACAAGCGAGCCTTGTTTTGTTTCATTGATACTTTGTTGTTCTATGACGCGGCGATAAACTTTTATTACCGTACCTCTATTTTTTGCATTCACGAGAATAAAACGTCGCGTTGCCGTCGTCGCCGCCATGTCATAACCTCGTGTTCATTGTACATTACTTTGTATGTGAATTGTTAAAGCTTATCCGACGCTGACTAGAACCGTGTCTATGGATATTGTAACATGAGAAGTTCTTTTATAATTGTTGACGTTAATCCGTTTTGGTCACATTAACTCACGGCCTGTTATTCATGTCTTTTTGTAAGCGGATTATACTACGTTAAAAATGAATGTTTAAGAATAAGACTGTTGGATATAAATAAAAAATAAATAAATAAAAAATAAAAACTTTATTTATATAAAAACAGATTGTAGAACATGTAACAGTTTTCACAATGTGGGTAGTATACAAACTATGACAATCAGGTGGGTGACGTGCTGCTCTCCTTGCTAGGCTATGGAATAGCCTGTATTAAGGAGTAACAGTGCCGCTCCCCTCTTATCGTATAACTATAATATGAGATTCAATTATCTTTAAATATAAGGATGGTTCACTTAACCGCATGAAATACGTGTATAAGATTAAGATAATAATTCTTTAATATGTTGCATAATGCGTTATTAGGCTTAGCCGGGAACAATAAGCCAGCTATTACGAGCCCTGCGTGGGAGGCAGTCTCGTCGGTAGAGTACGGAAATGCACGAAAGTTGATTGCCTTTACATCACGCGATCTAATATTATATCTTGACAAAAAATATTAATGTTTTCTTGGCTATAAAACACCAAAATTAACACACAAATTAAAATAATTTTAGCCGTGTATTAATGTTAAATGGTTAATAAAAATGACAACTAATATTTATACGATAAAGGCAATTCGTTTTGGAAATTACATTGCAATAAAAAAATTACCCGTTTGACTATATGATTAAAATGGTTAATTTATAGCTTTAAAACTATTGGTAGTCTTAGCAAACTATGGATGATAGGTAAATTGTAGGAGTTTTGAACATCTATAGTAATAAAAAAAATATTATCGTAAACGCTTTAAGTTCCCGCGGATTTTGTGTGCAAACCTAGCAATTAAATAGTTATAAGGTCTATAAATAAGGATTCCTACTCGTAACCATACATTATGAGACTATGTGTATTAAATTTATTACCGTCTTAGTCGAAATGATTAATGGAATACTAATAATCAAAATCAATATTCAATCAATCATTAATGATTCTATGTGACAGGTCGTTCTACCGTAATGTGCTTAGAATTATGTATTAATGTCTGGATTTTCTTAACATATTTTCCTGTGCCGGCTGCACCTGTCAATCAAGCCTTTAATTAAAATTATATGTAAATGAAGTGCCTATAATAATTGGAGTAGCAAAAACTTTCGACTGTTGAAAAGTGTAACGTGTCGATCAAGAACAATTGTGTTGGTTGAAATGTAAAATATTTAGTTTTTAAATGTGTTATCATAAATTAATTTATACATTAATACTCACATCGACGCGAGATAGAATTCACATAGCGCACTGCACTCCTGTCGACAGTATCCTGACGATTGCGTTTTTATACCGAGACCGTACCTTTTGTACCCCTACGATGAGTGCGGTATAATCCCGCGTTGTATACAGATTTCGGATAAAAATCACAATGCGGAAATTTTATGGGTGCATTCCCATAGTCGCACCCGTGGTTCCGACCGCGGGCCGCTGCAACAATACCTCGTTTGTCAGGGTTCGTCGAGAAACCTGAGGTGAATGTTGACATTATGTGTTTATACTTGTTTACTACGGCATCTAACATAAAGCACGCTGTGTGCACGTTTGTTAAAGAATTGCAATCATATGAAATTGGTTTTTATATACCTACCTGGAGCAATTGTGATTGCTGACAACACCTATAGGTAACAAGGTTTATTTTACTTTCCGTACTGGTTTTAATAAACCTATGTATTTATTATGTCATAGATATCTATTTAGTTCATCGTAAAACACCGGTTTCTAATTTTGGTATGCCTGTAATAGGTATACATATGTCCATAGCTTTGTAAGGTCTCGGGTATCAAACGATTGACCCTATCCATTCTTTGAATAGATATAAAGACTTGAACAATGGACACAACGTGCAATAGTCGTCTTCTTGCCAAAGAAGGTCCGAGGAATCTTAAACTGAATATGACCTAAATTGCAGACTCGTGTTAGTTATTAATACTTAATATTGAGATATCTATCTGCCTAGCCTTCTCCCAATTGTATTGGCGTCGATTTTCAGTCAAACCGGATGCAGCTTAATACTATTATTTTACATGGAGCGACTGCCTATCTGACCTCCACAACCCAGTTACTTGTCAGACTTTCAGGCCTCTGACTACCCGTAACGACTGTCATAGGTCTTAATTTGTGAACTGGGACCGACGGCTTAATGTGCTTTCCGGGAGACGGAGGGGTCTCTGTATGAAATAATGGTCACCCATCCACAAACCGACCGTGGCAACCGCAGCTTAACCTCGATCGATCGATCTGTGCGGCTGTTACTTAGCCACGAGCCCCCTCCCGATACTTAAGCTGTTGCGTCAGTCATTAGCAGACAATAGATTTTTATTGTTACAACGTACAGATCTGTACGTTACTGAGCCGAAAGGTTAATATTGATACAAATCGTAATTCATTCTAATGACAGCGGAAATATCAACAAGTATTTATAGTTTTTTTACACGTGTTTTAACTAGCATAAAAACTAAACTTATGTATGACTGACAGATGTTTTTATAGATAGGTAATGTTACGGTAGCAACAATGTATTGGAATAAATTGGAACACGTCCCTCTTCGGAAACTGAGATTGACTAAGTAAGTGGGTACAATGTAGCTGACTAGTCACTAGCTCAGTAGTCAATGTTTCAAGTAGACAGGTTTTTATACACTATGCATTTTATTACATAGTTCGTATTAATAATTTATGTTGTTGTTTATATTACAACAAAGGTAAACTTTGGTCGGTAATAGATCATTGAGGTTAAGCAACGCTTAGTGCGGTCAGGGTGCAGATGGGTGACCACTAGGAGCATCTTCATCGGAGGGTACGTTATATCGTCGGTTCCGACTATTTTTAGTTAATAGCAGTCGTTAAGCCAAGTTACAGTCTTACGGGCTGTTAATCATCGTAAAGTTATAGGTATATAAGTTAATAACATAAGTTTTTAATATTTAAATAGTAATTATAAATAAAAAATTTAAAAAAATATATTACAAAAAATATTTTAAAATATTTAGAAACCATCCAAGGATAACCTTAAAAAAAATAAAAAGAACACTGCTTCCAACTATTTCAGCGCGGATATTTTAGATATAGGTACCTACATTTATAAGGACTTGGGGCTCGCAACACTGTGCGAGCGGCTTGAATACCTCTTGACACTGTCTTGGTTCTAAATTCACGAAAAATTTGGTACTTTTTTAATATTTTTTTTTATTCATTATGAACGGAGCCCTTAGTCATGAGCTGAGCCCGCGGTGATGTCACGAGTCAAGGACTCAGCTCATAACTAGGGACTCCGTTCGAGTCCGAAACTATTCGGGCAATCTCGAAAAATGCACGTGAGTATTAAATAATATGAATATGTCTCACGAAAGTTTTTATTTTATTTATATTAATATTACGACCGTGAGATTGGTCGTAATATTAATATAAATAAAATAAAAACTTTCGTCTGAACAAATATTCCAAAAAAAGGTCAGAAACTTAATTGCTAAGGTACGTTTGACACAGCAACTATAAGGAATGAGTAGGTATGACACAGATAAGTACTCGTATGTTAGGAACCATACAATATGAAAATATATGTTAAAACATATTCCGAGAGTCATTCAACAGTAATGCATTCACGTATTTACCTGCTTGTTATGTTTACGTATACGTATGTGAGTTACCAACATTCTGCGGTTTTCGGTCAAGGCGTGATCTGAATTGCGGTTTGCCCAAGTTAAATAGAGTATTAAATAAGTTTTTTTATTCGGTGGTAGAGTAATACGTGGAATATTTTATTAGCTATTTCACGTGCAACGCCAATAAGTCCCTACTTATTATTGTTGTTTATTAAACTTTGACACTCAGTGAAACTTAAATTTCTTGGAATTAATTATTGATAACTAGCGACCCGCCCTGGCTTCGCACGCGGTGTGAGGACTAGTTTTTCCGACATCTTCAACAATAATCCACATATATCAACCAATTTACACAAAACCTTAACAAATTATACACCTAAATCTACCAAATGAATCACTCTGTCTATTAGTGGAAATTTCATGAAAATCCGTTCAGTCGTTTTTGAGTTTATTGCGAACAGACGTTTTTATTGAAAGTAGTGATGCATATACAGCAATTGAAACAAATTTATTAAGAATTGATTACACTACTGTATAGGTTAATTTTCACTTAAATAACATTTTTGCGCGACGGTGCACGCTATTCACGAACGAGAGTGAGTGTAGAGTTTTGAATCGATTTTTACTAGCTATCGATTGATAGGTATTGATAGCTAGTAAAATATCGATACGGTATGAGAAAGGAATCCAAATAAATTCAAATGTCTCCGACGACATTACATCCACATTTCACTAATACCGTCATTATGTCCCATGTTGCTATCTACCGGGCACAGTTGTACTCCGGGATGCTACTGAGATTCTTTCATAGGAAAATCTCCAATATCACTTTGCCGATGCCATGACTTCACGCTCAGCAGCCGCGCTTGTGAACATTCTAACAATTAGGTAGTAAAAATCAAATGATTGATGATGATGAACGATTGATTAGACACATTGTAATATACATATTTTAGATCATTATTGTTATGATGATGCTGTTGAAGTTTAAATCATATGCGACACTGATTGGGTAATGGGGGGGATAACCTATCGATATACAATCCCGGATTAATCCCTCTAGAAAACAATGGTAAATAACATAATTAAGTTTTATGGAGAAAAAGTTAAATTATTTAGGTATTTGTGATAAAATACATCATAATATATCCGTTATCGTTGATACGGATGTAGGTACAAGATATGTCTTTGAAAAAGCATTAACGCATACTTAGCGAACTCTAAAGTTACAATATTAAATGGAAAAAGAATACGGTCGCGAACAGGATTCGAACCTGCTCCTCCCGGATAGATACTCCAGGCGCTCTGACCACTAAGCCATCACGACCTCTGCTCACCACCGCGAATTCTTCTCATCTCTTTTTCCATTTAATATTGTAACTTTAAGGATGTAGGTATTTCAAACTAAAATTCCATCATGGAATTCGCACATGAAACTAATATTACATCATGTTTTCTGTAAAATATGCCATTACACGCGCTTGTTCAATATTGGTTGCGCAACGCGGCGCCGGTCGTCAATCGTGGCCCATGGTTCATTACCAACATGTACCAGTAACGACCATCCTTGACGTCGTCAGCTTGTCACAAGAACACACCAACCACATAAATCCATCGGCCGATCCTTAGCCGGACTCGTGACACTTCAATTATACTAGTAAACATGTCAATCAATCTTCACTGTGTGATCTATTCATTTCTGTGGTTTTCTTGATGTTAGTCGGAATGGCCGAGTTTTTCTTAAATGACTTAATTATATATGTCTCGCAATAATGAGGCTGTGATTAGTTTTATTTTTTTGCTTGTTGAAGTGTCTTTTAAAGGTAGGTAACCGAGATAGCCTAGGAGCTAGTGACAAACAGAATACTTTGGAAAGTTAGACTGTAAGAGGAATATTTTTCTAATATTCGCACCTACGGAGACAGATATTTAATAAAATAGGACTAAAATTGGAAAGATCTAATTGATTATAATAAAAAAAAGTACGGCTGCCATGTGTGCATTTTATTTTTTATTTCGCACCTTTATGTGTACCCTATAGCCACTACATTACATTGTTATTAAATGTTTGCCTATTTACCCGAGATAACGTATGGATTCTATCGATACCCCATACATCTCAATTGGTTCAGGCGTTTAGAAGTTACGCTGGAATAAAGGAACTCATAAACATACATCCGTACGTACCTTTTTGGGCAGTCCTGTAGTAAAAATAATGAAGTTGGGCAATACCGATTTTCAGTTTATATCCTAGGTATGCCTAATTTTGTATTTAAGGACAAAGAAGAGGAAAACCCCTGTTTACGTTAAATATTTGTTAATGAGTCGAGTAGGTATGAAATATTTCCGATATGGCATAAAACTCAAATATATTCCCGTTGTTAAATTATTATCCTTAAAACATAAAAATTATTTGGGAATTTCATAATTACAATTTAACATCTATCATAAACTAATCTCTTAATTATACCTCTAAATGAAATATATGAGTGACAAGCAAATAATATTAAATCAAGTACCTACCCATTGGCATTAGTCAGTTAGGCATTTAATCGCAAGTAGGTTTATCCGATGAATATAATTAGGTTAAGAAACCTCAACGTAATAATTAGTGTTAACATTATTTTATACAGTCGGCGAACTTGACAGCAAAATTGAAGACGGAAAAAGCTGGCTTGACGTTTCTATGTCCACCCATTAGTTACAGGGGAAGAATGTTAGGTTTTTTCTCTTCAACCTTTATATCAATGTCGATGGTGTATTGACAGTATTATGGTGTTTTCTCTATACTTATAAGAAGTTTAAAGAAACCTTTAAACGTACTAATCTTCTACGGTAGTTACGAAAAAGATTTAAGTTAGTTATCTCTTAACGAAGGTATATTTTTGATGCGTAGCAAAGAAAAACTTATTCAATTTCAATAGACATCCAACATTATGTTTCCGATGTTCTTAAGAATCTTTCCGAATCGTACACAAATTACAATTCCCATGATTGTGATAAAATGTAAAATACAATTCATTATTATCTGATAAATGATAAATCACGGATGAGAAACGTGATTCTTATTGTTATTGTATGGACAGAATGAATGATAGATCATGTCCATTTGATATATTTAAAGGTTAACGAGCAGCTGAGATTAAGGGTTCTTGAATAGATCTGCAGTTGATAAAATGAATGAATGAATGGTTTATATTTAACTTATCCAAATGTGTTGTTCATGCGATCTCTTGTTGAGAAGCTAGATCAAATGTCTAATCTAGTCTAAAATCGAGTTGTATTCTAATTTCTTACTTCTCTATAAATGCATCATAAAACCATCTGAAAGTACGGTATCGAATTCTAAAGATCCGCTATTAATTCTAACCTTGAAATCCTATAATGATTTCAGAATAATGTTCTGCCAACAATATAGAATGCTCCATGGTATGTACTTAATACTGAGATATGTGAATAGTTACTTAGAAATGTCAACTATAAAGGAAGAAGTACACTATAAAAAATTTAGGTCACAAGACCAATGAGGCAGTCGGAAAGATTACGACACCACTCAAACATATCTACTCAACACGGATAGACAAATTGAGCCCCTTAAAAGATGGCATATTCTACACCTTGACCAGAGATTGAATTTTTGAGATATTTATAGGTATAAACAAAAACATTAATTTAATATAAAAGGTACAAGTTTTTATTTAACACACCGTCTAGAACTCTATCATTCTTGATCTTATAATGTTATAAGAATAAGTCATATCTATAAGGAATTATTCTGAAGGGTCTGTATTTAAGAACAAAATAAGAATCATATTCCTATTATGTCATATATGATAAATAAAATGGATAGACATTTTGATGGATGATGCTGTCACCACCCACGTATATCTTTCATGACGTATGACAAAAATATATTTGTCTAAGGTTACGGACTCGGGACTACGGAGTTCGTAAACATAATGCGGATAAGCAAATCTTTCTGCTTGTGGGAAAAAGTACTTGAGGAAGTGGTTATCTATGCAAGTTCTATTTCTTTAGGCAATACTAAGCTATTCAAATACATAAATAAATACAAAGCTATCGGTATAAAGAAAAATATGCAAACTAAACCTACGTATACAACAATCTTGGTTTAACTTATGTGATGAGATAAACTTTGTAAAAATACGAGCAGTAAACAACGAATGACATTTTCCAACCAACACGGAAAATAGTTTTATGTAACAAACATTCTATGAATAATTTAGTTGGTACAACTAGTTTCGTGTTTCAAATGTTGACAGTAGATTTACGAACGATCGTATGTCACCAAAATGAAAGCGACATTTTTAGTAATTCGCTGTCGAATGTGTTGACAATATTATGTAGGTACTCGACTAGTTACTGCTTACAAAATGCATATTCATTTTCTCAAATGAAGGACGACAAAAACATTCTTAAAACGTTGATAAAATTAAGTGTTAAATGAGAATGTTAAGTGCTGAATATAAAGGTAAATATTTTTTGCTCGATTGACGTTAACTTGCGAACGTGCCTCTGAACGCGTTAAAGAAAGATATGCATGTAACCTTTTGAAAGGAAATATTTACATAATTTGTGTAAAAACGTGTTTCAAGTATTTGTTGTCTCATTATCGTAACCTTATCTTGTAAGGCGTAATCGGAATAAACCTTACACTAAAGTTTACTGCGAATTCTAATTCGAAGATCTTAATAGCTGTGGTGGCTTTAACCTCATTTAATTAAAGTACTTTGCACTTTGTATAAATGTCTCTGCTCATAAAAATTATTTCACAAGTAAACATATATAGTATTAACTCTTATAAAAGGTATATACCCACACTCAACATTTTCTATGGTCATAGAAATAAATACAAGTGCTTATTTCTCGGTCATGATAAAATTTAAAATACCTATTATTGACTCAGAAGTACACTCTGTACTTAGATATAAAATTACATTCACATTAAACAGTTAGTAAAGCTACATCTGAAACACTAATTAATCCCGACCCCAGGTGTTCAGGTGTCCGTTTGCATTGCTATAAATAATTTATTAGTGGAAAGCGTAATTAATCGCAAGAGTGTCCAATTGTTTTGCGACAATACTTCGTAATCGATTCGAGCACAATTGAAAATATTGCCTATTATATTATTTATTATGACTGCGATTCTATTGAAGTAAATAGATAATGTTAAAAGCTAAAGAGAAGATTCGCTAAAAAGATGTAAAGAGACGATTGTTTACGAAGAAATAAAACGAGCGCAGTCTTTTGTCAAAGCCTAGAATTACTTTCTGAAATTTAAAGTGGTTTTCATACGAGTGAATAAAATGTAAAAATAAGACATTCCAACAGTAAAAGGAAGCCGAAACGTGTTGTTAAAATATAGCCCGTAAAACTGGACGACCGTCAGGAAAGGAGATAATAAAGACATGAGACGCTGAATTCGTACATTTTATGCGAATTCAAATCTTTCACGTCTGTCTGAAACCGACTCAATTATATATGGCCAGCTGCACAACGAATACGCCACTTATCAGCTAAAAGAAATTCAACAAAGTTTTCCTCAAACTCATTTTTAAACGGTAAATAGTGTGATGTAAACTAGGCTAAATATGTACCTACTGCAAGTCTGTACAAAACCATTTTCTGAGTGATGTGAGGACACAACCACACAAAACCCTTTGACAATGTTTGACACAAATCACCATGACCGTGTTGCAGTCTTGTGTTTTTATTTGATGCCCTTTTGACGGCGGCACCTTTCAAAAGGGCATCTCATAAGGGAAAATGTGAGTGATCACATACTTGTCCTTTCAAACAACTTTGAGGTTCGCTTCAATTTTATATATCGCGTTGTCGCGCTCCTCGAATGTGAAAACAGTTTTAGTCAGAGCATCATAAAAGATGTATTCTCATCAAAATGTTGAAAGCGATCCTTCGTCATCCCACACGAGCCCACATAAACTGGAATTACTTGACGAACAACTTCCCTTATTTATTCTTAAACAAATGAAAGTATCGAGATTATCATGAGTTTATCTGTGTGAGGTATTTGGTAGTTAAAACGTATTGAAGTGGTATTTACGCAGTCTGTATGTCCAATTCTGTTCAAGATTGTTTTCTTTATTCATTACCGCTACTCTACATTTCTACACTGCGCTTATTTTCACGGTCATTTCTATTGTAGACCGGGCAGATTACCAAGTGTCAGCGACACTCAACCGTATAGTTGTAAGGTTGCACCAGTGTGAGTGTTATTAGCTACCTAATTAAAACTTTAAATAATTCATGTTACTTAGCTGACGTTCCATATATTGTGTGCTCATAGTAAACTGCAGACGAATCAAAATCGTCATCATCATCATCAAGGGCCTTTTAATATTTTAGTCAGATGATTCTGTTAGCGTCTCAGGAATTTATACACATCTTTGTGTTTAAATAAGCCCATGGCAGTCAAATGGATCATATTTTGTCCATAACAAGAGACAAAGCCTTCATCATAGAGTATAAGTGTTCTAAATAATGTAAGGTTAATTTAACAAATCTCTATTCGCGGAATTAAGTGAGTCAACAGACAGAATAAGAAATTTAAAAATAATCTAACTCACTTTAATCAGGAACCACAAGACTGATGTAACGTAAATTCTTAATAAAATACGCGTTAATGTCTCATTGCACCCACATGTAGTACCAACTAGATCGAGAAGTATGCGATAAAACGTGAAATATGTTTTAATTTAGAAAGCGCTAGCTTGTTAAGAGAACATTTTTACCCCAAATGGACGGATGTAATCGCCTTGCTTGATAGCACCAATTCTATAATCTGGAGGAAGGTAAACTCATTTGGTTGGAGGCTACTTACCGCTAACATGGGCTAAAGCTCGTTCACTTCGCAATGAACTGTTTGTCTGCCGTAAGTGGCCTGTAATTTTGGCGTAGGTGTATTTGTATGCTGAATTATTACCTTTTATTCTTTTTTTTATCACAATTTACCTACTATATTAAATGGTTAAGTGTAATATGCATCATCATGTCTTTTATGTGTGCTTCATAAAAACTCGTTATCAACAAACAAATTATTATTAAAAAAGGTGCAATCAACACTTTTGCGCGCAAAAAATACGCTGCTGTTTATATATAATATTTTTGTATATAAACAACAGCGTATTTTGCGAACTGAACAGACGCAATAAGCCCGAAATAATTTACCATTCTAAATATATTAAATTTGCTAATTCAGTTCACTATTATTTTTAGATATTTTCTTATTGCACTGTTCTTACTGTGCTGCTGTTGAAGAAAAAGAGAAAGAAGTGTTGAATTAACACTCGGGGATCCTTGAAGCGTTTAGTGCGAAACAAGTCGAGGAAGAAAGACGCGTACCTACCGCGGCATCGCTCGCGACAGTTCACAACTTCCAATAACCATTTATAATTCGCCTTTAACTGATCGATTGAAGTCGTAGTTAGAGTATAACATGATTATCATAAATGCTACATGTTTCAACTTGTAACACGAAAATAATAATTATACATGTTGTTGAGCATAAGCATATTTTTCTAATGAATGTTATCGTTCAGTTGAGTAGCATTTTAATTTGATTTTAATGAAAGCATTTTATGTCAACGCCAATATGGCTTTATATTATGGGTTTACTGCTGTGGCAATAAACTGCAATTGGCTCGGTAGTTTCTGACCTAATTTTATTATTAACACGATACACGAAGGGCTCGCAGCGCATCATGTTAGTTTATTAATTGAATTTCTTCGTACTACACCTTGTCCCATCGTAAATAGTCATAACACCTGTAAACCAGTACTAATAAAGTATTTTATACACTTTAGTAGCTTATAGTACGTAAACAGTATGAAGTTAGAATTTAAAATAGGTTTTAAATGTTAAAACATTGTAATTTCACAAAGTTTCACAGTGAGGCAATGTCACGTATATGGGATATGAGTGTTTTTGGTGTGTGGCCAACTCACGTAGTTCGCTGATGTGGACTTTCTGCGGCCGTCGGTGTTGCCGGCGCCAGCTGCGCACACGCATGCACCCACTTTACACATTAATACTGATGTTCTATTACCGGAAATACACTCCTACCTATTTGTATACTATGCACGTTAATCAAACTATGACGGCAGCCTTTTGATGAATGAAATGATTAGAAACGGTATTAATCACGATTATTTCTGTTCTATTAATCTTCACTTGGTATGTCAATCATGTCACATAATACACAGTTAAAATAAAATGATTGTTCACGTATTTTTGCAATGCTTTTAATTTATACTAGCTGTCCGTATACTGTTACAGTTTCAACTTATTTAAAGACAATTCATTAACCGACATAATTTATATAACATTTACTATTCCTTTATCAGCATTCAAACCGCATACATTAACCAATACGGACAATTACTGCGAAATGTGAGCAAACAACCTGTTGTTATAATAACAAAATTAGTTTCCGCGTGAGTCAGTTCGGCGGCTCGTCTATTCTCTACGAGGCAGTGAAGCGCTGACCCCGCGACGATCTAACAACGTATTACAACAGAACTAGCGAACTTGACCGCCCACATACATAAACACTTCTACAGCAACACTTAGATCTAGATACAGAGTACAGCCACACGTACGACTACTACGAAACATCGCACGCATCTGGTGCTGCAATCAATACAATCTACAGAACCATATGTTTACACATCAATGCTTTATCTATAGTTGCGTTTAACGTATCTATCGGTCAATATCAATCATTGTCACTCTTTTCACAGCCTTAGAGTTGATTTGGGGCTAGTGTCGCTGCCCGCGACGCATCTTCCGAGCTTTCACGACCATTATCCAACAAAGTATATCGATAGCGGTTCTCGATAATACCCTATCGGTTCTTTGATCGAACCATTATATCGATTTATGAGACGAGATCTCGAGTTGGCGACACTTAATAAATCTTTTTGCCAATTTTGTCGGATCACAATACCGCCACGTTAAATCGGAGTGAATATTTTTTTCTTTTGTTCCGAAACTGTTATCTCGTAATCGATATGGGTGAGGTATATCGGATGTCTATGCTACTTTCAACGCAATCTATCAATCTGGCCACACACTGGTGTTTAAGGGGCGTATTCAATTTTATTTTATTTTTAATTGGAGTTCAACAGAACTTGTTTGTGGTTTGGTTTGTAGGTTAAGGTGGTTAGTATGAATAGTAGGATCTAATTTAAAACACAACTAATTAGTTATTGCGTACCTCTGTAGTCGAACAGCTTACAAATATTCTAAAAATATTTATGACAATATAGTGAGTCACAATAATAATGCGATGTTCACGTTTCATTATGTTGGAGCAGTTGGAGGTGGGTCGAGTCGCGCTATGAGCATGTACTCTTATAATAAGCGCTATTTGCCGGCGAAAGCAGCGGCGCGGGCGCACCGTTAATCTTATGCTGCACTAAAGCTTCAAGGTTAACTTTCGCGGCTAGTCCCCGTTCGACAACATTATCGTGGAATCGATGCAACACGTGCATTAAACACCTATCCGGGAAAACCAGATCATGTTTAAATGAAATCACATTGAGGGATTTGTTAGTGTTTACAATTTTATGTTTCAGTAAATTTATTATTATTCGGTGCCCTATAAAATTCTTTAAACTATATATAAGCAACTGTTATTAGAACTTAACCGAATTGGCACTTAAGGGCTTCTTTGCTTTGCTTTTTTAAGGGGCTAATATAATTGCCAGATGGCAAACTCGTCTTAAGTTGCAATAAATAATAAAATAAACAATGATTCAAGTAAAACTGCAATGAAATAATCGAAGAAATTAGTGTGTTAATGTTATTGTACATATAGTTTAAATACTCTTAGGGAGTTCACACAGATTTGTATTAGTTGGCAAGCTGAATCATCAGCTGCACCCATCAACATTGACACTATAGGAGGCAAGCATGAAAGTCGCATATTTTCTTAAGTATACAGGCTGCTTTATTAAGTATATAAATCTGTAACTATTATTAACAAATTCTCAAACGCGTCCATCTAGGTATAGCGCTCAAATCCTTGTTGTCTCAAATGACATCTTTGTCAATTCAAAGTGCAGGCACAGTGACGGCCCGATATTTGAGAGCTCAAAGCCTTTAAGTATTCACTTAATTAGCCGAACTAAAGATATCTTCGATTTAGAAAAGTAAAACTGTTTTGTTTTGCCTGGGTCATGATTAGAACCCACTCACTTTTTAACTTAAAGTTCAAAAAAATTTAGTTCGTAGTAGTTTCAGATTTGTCTAGACGGTAGACCCATCTCAATGAATCAGACTGTACATACTCGTAAATAACGTAGCTATTTCATATAGACCGACCATAAACAGTGGCACCTTGCCAGTCAGGTAGCTAAAATTTATTATGAAAATAATAAAAACTTTATACACTGACAGACAGAAAGTATGTCCCCGTCCACATTACCATAATACTGCCCTGGGGCAGCATATCGATAGCGACATGCTAATTTTACATTATGCGGGAATTCGCCAAATATAAGCTACCTACCCAAATGGTAATGCTTCATTGCTCATATCGCGACTGAACCAAACGTTTCTTTTACTACTTTACTACGTTCATCATTACATTAATAACGAATACCGAGTTCTGAATATTTTAGTTGGAAAACATACTGTGTATCTGAAGCTATTGAGAATGTAGTGATGATTTGTATGTAAATATAAACACAGTTGTCCCTGTCACAATTAAGTCAATGCACTGGTCTTTACACTGTAAACATTATAACATTAATGTTAAAATATTATGAAATTTCGTACATCAATTATAATTATTTCGTAGAAATTGCCTTTATCGCAACGATAAGAGTTATAAAGCTGCGTCATTCCGCATTACTACTGAATGGACCATGATTCACGCAAAATTATTTTTAGCATATTGCTGTGTTCGTGTTATTTACTACGGGCTACGATGATTCTCACGCACACTGATATTTTTAATTGGACACACTATATGACAACTTCATTGATACATTTCAGTATGCCACAATGAGTAATCACTATGTTTATATGCAATATGTTGTTAAACAGTGAGCTTTAATGACAGTCTTATAATGATAATGAATATACCAAAAAAGCTATTCACTTGTTTTATGATGTTGTTCAGTATAATTATAATGTAAATGAAAACTGTAATTTAACATAACATTTCGCTCATATTTTTTACTAGCTCTACAATCATACTCGCAGACACATCGATCAATATCGATGTGAGACCGATAAATCAGCATCAGTCAGCTCAACAAGTGGACAACCTCGGTTAATTCCACGGCACCGGTGACTCACGCAATACATTAATACGGTGATCTGCCTAAAGGCTTTACGCATAAATTTCGTAATTGCAGACGCGTAGACAATGCAGGAACAAGTGAGGCAGGACCATATGAATAATACATGAAGCAATACAAAAAGCCAGCGATACTGCTAACAGACGAAGGGTATAGCCACGATACGCCACCATTTTATATTTATTTAATCGAAGTATTTCAGGGTGAGACGTGGTTCCCAGACAATATGAAATAAGTAAAAATATATTTCTTTGTTCGCAGTCACCTGTTTATGGTAATGTTATCTATTTATGCAGACTTCTGTGCAACACTGAATTATTATAACTTGCGAAATTCCCATGTAACGAAAAAATATTAATTCCTTATTTTCATTGGTCCATTAATTCGCACACAAATTATTATAATTATTTACTTTATGTATATGTTTTAGACAGAAGGGTATATCGTGGCTAAGTAGCAGCCACACAGATCGATCTATCGAGGTGAAGCTACGATTTCCGCTGGCGGTCTGGGGATAGGTGACCATAATTTCATATCGAGATTCCTCTGTGCCTTGGCGAGCATATTAAACTGTCGATCCCGGTTGTCAAAATGAAGATCTATGACAGCCGTTAGGGGTAGTCAGAAGGCTGAAAGTCTGACAGCCAGTCCAACCACGAGATATCGTATTACGCGGTTAAATAGGTTGTGGAGAAAAAAATAACTAGAAGCCAACCCCAACGTAGATGGCAAAAGGCTTAGCAGATTGACTGTATATACAATTGTTTATATATTTTTTGTTATAATATGGAGGGATGTACCTGTATCATTAATTATCATAATCATAATAATCATAATCATTAATTTAATTAACGCAGACTCCCTTATAAAAGTCAAATTAAATATACTTAACGTTGTCGAGGCTCTTACTGAAACTGCGAAAGTAACAGAATAAAAAAAGCTAAATTTGGTTTTATATGAATCAAAGATCGGTCTTTCGTTAAATATCGTGTAAGAGGGTCCTTCTCATACTCAGGAAATCTTTATAATGAAATATCTTGAGACCCTAAACTTTTTCACTTGTTGGTGGGGCTGTTTGTAAGTACTTGACAGGGTCCAAATATAATCTTACCGTTGGGTTCTTACCTTTGTATTAAACTTCACAAGGTTTGCCTGCATTATATAGATCTTTAACTTTTATTTTTGCAATTAAGTAAAATCTTTAAGTTCACGTTAAAACAATTTTATTTATCTGCTTAGTTCAAACTTCCAGAGATCAACAGGCACCCTCGCAGTCTGAGGCATTTCTTAATTCGGCTGCAATAGATAACTTGGTTTTCAGAATTAAATCTATTTATAGATCTGTGAAACCAAACAACGGTCTTTGTTTATAGTATTCCCAAGTTGGAATTTATTGTGTTCATTTATTTGTACAAGCACAAACTTTCGGCTAACCTAATCGACCTCTATCGTTAGACACGGCATCATAAGTTCCCTACAATTTACAGTTTTAGTAATTATAGGTATACAAAGGGTGGAATAGTTAACTATCAACGGGCAATTAGTCCGACAATACTAGGTACAGATATTAATAATGTTAACTGACGTCAAAAGTAAGTAAGCTACCCAATACCTTTATTTAGTTGCGACTGTTATTGTTACTTTCATACTCCTAACTATAACAATACTAGTATTTGATTTGTGTCATTTTATCATCGAGCCTATTATTATATGGGTGGCATCAAAGTTCTTTTCCTTATCGTTTGGTTGATGAAAAATCTAGTAAAGAGTTTAAGCCATCCGACATGTTTTTAAACACCATCGAAAACATCTCGCTGGTGTGCCGGTTCCCTTCCCTCACGATGTTTTTCTTCACCGTAAGTAAGTGACAATTTATTGCTAATACGCACATGACTACGAAAAGTCAGTGGCGCATGTCTAGGGTTCGAACATGCGACCTAGCACTGCTAGAGTTAAACTGTGAAACAAATACTACTATTATTTAGTCAAGACAAATATTTACATCCAATCCTTAGGCTAAGCTTAGAATGTCAAGAACGTTTTTCAATATATCTGACACAATAGTCGCTACTGACATTAACTTATTTTATAATGTGTATATAATTAGCCAGTTATATTAGTAAGTAATTGGAAGCATGTTTGAATCTATCGTAGCACGCACCGAATAAAATGAAAATAATGGAGTACGTAATGGTTGGTTTTCCTAATCCAATCTAAATCTATATTTTCAGTTCATTGATTCGAAGTATTGCGAATGGAATTTGAGATAGGTTCCTGGTTTGTCAACGAATTCCCTCCAAATTTGAAAATGGCTTACTACTACTACTTTATTCAAGCTTAATAAGAACATTACTTCACGTAAATTACATATTACTAAGACTATAGTGAATACGTTTATTTAGATATTATCAAATATTTATTACCCTATCAGATTGTTAAATCACGGTACAATGTAGTCATGAGTCATGAATCATATTTATTAGATGTAATCCGTCGATAGAAATAATGATGTAGGATTAAATGAGTACATAAAGTATGAAGTTTCATCAATAATGTGTTGTAAGGATCAGGAATGCTGAATGCCGGTCAAATCGGTAATCAATCATCCACAGATTAAATGACTTCTGGTACACTTTACCTTTGCCCTTTTACTTAATATTGATCAAATCTTAATCTTTGCATGAATTTAAATTTTTTGTCTCAGATGGCGCGGAAATATTACCAGTTCAACATTAATTTTAATTTTATTGTCTGCATTCAATGCCCTTTTATATAAAATTGCAGTGTTAGTTCAGTAGTCAGTATTAGTCAGGGCTAGTTTTTTTTCCTTTTTCCCTAGAGACATAATAAATCTCTACATTTTTTGTTGTTGAATATCCTTAAACTTTTTCGTGTCCGATTTTTTACAAATTGTTTCATTCACTGAGTATGTAGATGGATATTCGTATAAATATTGCGTCATACATATATTTTAGATAAAAAAATATGTTTGAAATAGCACTACTGATATTTGCAACCATTAGGTATCTGAGATAGCCCTAACATTTATCCGATGTGTGAGCTTATATTAAAGTAGTCTTTCGTGAAACTCAATACACAAATTGTTAATGTTACTGAAACAGTCGTAAAGATGCGTGTATACAAGTGTTGTGTCGTTTGTCTTCGGCCGTAAATCAAACATTTAACAAACCGGCCGCTGTCAACCAATAACATGTTAAGCTGTGTGCGACTGCGTGGACAAGTGTTACAAATTATTATGCCTTAGTAGGTTACCCGGGAACTATGCGTGTGTAGTTAGTGCCAAGGAGAGCATTATCATTTTATATTTATCGTTAAAACGTTCTTTATAAATGTTTCAATATTCATAAAACATGTCACGAGTAAGTTATAGTGTATTTCATGTTTATCGTTTTCTGGTACGGATAGTGTTGACAACAAAATTCTAGTAGATAGATGGTTTAGTTCAAAGGGACGTCAAGCGAAGTCGTCTATAACAAAAATATTTGACATAGGCCGTTCTTAAATTAACTAAGAAGAATTTGTCCGTAAGATAAAATTACTTCTCAGTGCAAAGAATCATATTTGTTAGTAATTTTGACTCGCAGTTAAATAATGTTAAATATGACTAATTTTTTAACTAATGATAATAGGTAACTCTAGAGAACCTTAAAATAAATATTGTAATTCAATCTATGTATTTAATACTAGAAGAGCTTAACATTGTTAACCTTTTGGATACAAGAGTATGGCGAATTTATCTGTGAAAAAGTTATCTTGTTTCTTTATTTGATTTCGACTAGTTGTTTGATAACAAAAAGGACAAGATGCACCAGGGACTATTGCAAATGACTCATTTAATTTCATATTTTATTATTATCGTTGTCCACATGAAAGGCCTGCGGTAGTAGGTACTGCAGGCATATAAAACAAAAAATATATATACCTACAATTATTGATCAAAATGAGAAAGGCGCGTCTTGATTGACACCGCATGGGTCGTTAACGAGCGCCCGCCGCGCGTACAAAAAGCTGGTGGTGAACGGGAGACATCGACAAATTATCGACAAACAACAAATTGAGTTAGAGGTGTCGAAGTGTGCCACAGTGAGGACACCGTCTATCATCACTGACTTAGTAACTGATAAAGAAAAATTACAATATGAAACAAAACAGTATTTTTTTAAATAAATCGTCGTACGTCACACATAATGAGTAAAAAACCCGAGTCATCCTAAAATAGAGGCTAAACATGTTGATAATCTTATTTTTGTCGTATATTTTTGAAATATATAATAAATTAATAATTACCATTTCTCATATTTCGGTAACTAAAAAAATAGCAATGTTAAATTAATAAATATATGACATTTTAATGCGATGAGAATCGACATTCATTTGTAACGTAATGATACTTTTAGGGTCTTGCCGGTGACAGAATGATAAAATTTTATGATCATCTACACTAATTGTCATGACACTGTAAATCGTGAACCCTCGTAAATGTCAGACATGTCATTACCCGCAGTTTTTTTTCTTTATTCCTTATTATAATGTACCCTGGTGAGCATTACACTTATCCGTATCGCATTAAATTTAATGCAACTTGCACTTAAGTGCCCATGCACATTAAAAACAATGTAAGTATTTACAAACAAAAGAATGGATTTTATTTATAGAAAACTACAATTCTTTCATAATATGTACCCACGGTCAACCGTCTCGCTATCTCACATATATAAAATTTGACCACTCCCATTCAGTGCGTAAGAATAGATTTTATATTGATTTTAGAGAGTTAGGAATTGGTTGCATAATTTCTAAAATTAGAACTAAACAGTTTCCAAATGTGCTGACATAAACTGAGATTTACGATCGCTAACGTCTTTAAAACGAAGTTTAGGTTATGAAAGAGTGCTCAAAAACAATCGGAAAAATACATTCGCACATAATACCAGGTGGGCTTTGAATATAAAAACGGCAGGTATTCGGCCTTCGTCATTTATTTATGCTTGTGGTGGCTATTGCAAAGAAAAGTTGAATGCTTTCTGTCTGGGTTTGACGCGACCTCACCTGTTCTCAAAAAGTCAATTTCAAGACTTATTACCCTTTGTTCCCAAGACCCGCCTGTGAGGTGCTTACGTCGCCTTTTATGACTATTCTGCCTTAATGTGACGCCTGCAAATGCGGTGGCAATTTGAATACGTTTTGTTTGTATTTTAATTTCTTTCAAAGAGATAAAATTTAATGAATTTCGTATTATGGTCGAAAGTAGCGCTTAGCTTTACAAATAAGCTCAAGTGCATCGGTATGTACCTAAATAAGTTTGTAGATACAGTTTTCCTTCTGCGTTTCTTTTGTTGCTGTAAATATACTCAACACGGTTTCACCAATTCGCGACGGTTTAGGTACACATTGGAATGTTACAAAACGTGGTTCGTTTAGTTGCGTGCTAAACAAACGAAGCGCGACTTTCGACACGGGTGCAGTTAGCGGCCCTTCATATGGAGATGTCAGGCGCCCGCGCCGCATCTACACCATACACTAACGACATACTTCACACGATTTCCACGACATTCTTGACTGAACAACACTGCAAGACTCTTCACTTACACATAATCATCGAAAGCAGGCGAAACAACACTCAAAACTTAAATTCATTACGTGTTGTGTTTACCGCAGAGACCTTTAACTGTGGCGATAAATCAGATGTTTTAAGGCTCTGTGGTAAAATCTAAAAACAGATATACATGGGTCTTAAAATTGCTTACAATTACCAGAACTATAAATAAAGTGTATCCAAGACGTAAACAATGAGTCAGTCTAGGCTAGACTAACGGTATCACTAGTAAAATCGATTCTGAACTTTCTCCTAGACTTAAACATGGCATGGACTGAGAATGTTAGACCAGTCTGTTATGGTACGTAAATGCAATGTGATTTAATTGCTAATGAGCTGAAGAGGGAAATTCTGTTTATTGACAACATTCACTATAGGGAAGAGGAAAGTGTTTATTTTATTATTGTTTCATTTTGGGTTATGCTCTATCATGTAATTTCATAAAATAGCATCATGCCTGTATTCCCCAAAGGGGTAGGCAGAGGTGTACACCGTTGTTCATCCACATTTCACCAATGCTGTTTTTAAGTCCTATGTGATCCTATTGCGTGAGGTGGTGAGCCTATTGCCATCTACCGGGCACAATCCCAAACTCCGAGCTGCTACAGAGATTTTTTTAACAGAAAGACTCAATACCACTTTGCTCGACCCGGGAATCGCACCGGAGACTTCATGCTTAGCATTCGTGCTTGGGACCAGTATGGTCTAGTGGTCCCAAGCGCGACTGCTAATGAGGCAATCATGTTATTTCACATTTTTAAATCACAATAACATTGACTTTTCAAATGAGATAAGATTGCACGAATACTTGTATGTACCATGCTTTATACAATAAATAACTTCCTAGCAGAACATAAGGATAAAAAAGGTTAAAAATAGTTTTATCCGTTAAGACGCCCATAACGATAACATTCGTGAAGATATATCATGTTGATAAAGGATAGGTTTAGGAGCTATCATCATTCATGATACATTACAACTTGTTTATGACCAAACTAAAATGTTTCCCGAATTCTCCAAAGCTGGTTATGGTAACTGTATTGCTCGTGATTATATTCCAGGATAACTCCACTCCTAAATCGCAATATACGATTCTATATCGAGTGCAGTAATTTGCATAGACTGTGGTTCGCCTAGGTAACTCAATAGAGTCGACCTCGACCTATTAACAAGTCGTGTGACACCTAATTTAGTTATTGAGAACAGTTATTCGAACAATCATTGAGGTAACCGGGATTGAAACATAAATCATATTAATAACAATTTTATTAAAAAAATTACTACAATCATTAGGTAATTAATTGTCGTGAGTCATTGTAAGTAAAGGAAAATAATAATAAAATAATAATACTTAAATTATAGCGACAACAGCTGTGAAGATAATAATAATCAAAAACACATTACATTAAATCAGACATAAGCGATAAATGTTAAGTTAATAATTTATACGTTGATTGTGAATTAGATTAATTACGATACTAAAGGTGAAACAGTAATATTATAAACACCTCGTGTGAATTTAATTAATTTGAATTCTAATTTACGTTGATTAATTATACATAATAACTACCAAGTAAATTAAATAGCTTGTGAAATCAACGACAATACGAAATCAAAACAGAAAAAACTCTTGGAGAAGAAGTCGATTGTCTTTTACTGAGCTCACGAAAAGAAAATACCTTACAAATATCACGTAAATTTTGAACTCTATTTGCACTTGGTTGTCGACACCCGTTACACTGGCTAACAATGTAAAACATAGTATCAAGTGAGAAAGTTTCGATAGGTTAAGATTTTCTAGATAGCCGAGCATTCGGTTCCAAGAGTCTGTCACAATTAAGTTTCACCCCTTCATCGCTTTCAAAGAAAGTCTAGAGTAATTGGGTTTTAATAGACGGTGCTTAATAGCCCAAATAAATTAGTGAATAAACGAATTTTCCGGTTAAGTTTAATTATTTAAATTGAGCATTTTATTTTCCTTCCTTATTCTTAGCGTTTATTTACAGTCTCGGTTTGATGGAATTCGTTTGTATGATTCATAAATTATGATCATAATAGTATTACAAACTTTACCGACAGTTCTTCGACATCTACCTATACAATCTGCGGGACAAGTTTAGTTTGTAACGATATTTACTGTTCCTAGAAAATTGAAGCAGCTGATAGCGACGTGATTCACGCATAATTCTGACAATGGCTGCTTTACACTAAATAAATATTAGCGAATGCTATGCACGAAGGGATTTTCAACAATAGAAAAGGTAGTTAGGGGGAAAATGTTCTAGAAACCACCACGCAAATGTTGCTTTGCATCAGTAAAATTAATGTATTTAAAACAACTTCGAACGAACTCGTATTTAATTAAAATCTGCTTTCCTACCGTTGAGTGATGGATCTTTTTTTTTCACCTGACGTATAAATTCTTGTTCACTTTATTCCATAATCAATTATCTTGTTTATAATAAAAACAACGTCTGTCTGTTCCAATTTTTGTTTTATTAATCTTCTGTTTTCGAGAATAATTGGTGCTGGTTTTAAAAGTTGTACGTCGAAGGACAACGTCTTTACATCTAGAAGACTGTTTGTATTTATGTATGGACATACAAACGAGATGAGAGACGCAAGAAACATTATTGTGACAGCTCTTTGACTGGTCGTATCAGATACCGTGTCATGTCGGTGAGGAATTGTGCCAACACGTCTGAAAATAACTTTGTTGTACACGATATTAGCATAAAACATTATTTAGAGTGGTATATGTAGGTATTCATTATGTATTTACGTTCTACTTATCAAACGAAGCGTTTAATGCTTGAAAGGCAAAAAAGATAAATATCCTTTATTGATAAAAGGTCCATTTATCACATAAATAGTTCTGGCAATGAGTCGATTGATCCGCAGTCGACAGCGTGGTAATAGAGCTTGTAGGCATCGTGTGCATGATTAACGAACACAATAAAGCCGTTTGTTATTTGTCGATTAGCGATTTGATAAAGCATTTCAATTTATAGCATCATTGAGTACAGCGTCCTCGAACGCTGGCCAATTACCCCAGTTTCTGCTGATCCTTATATAGTATCGTTTCATAGACTTAATGGAAAATACAAACGTCGATGTCATCATGTGTTTATCCCGGAGTATCGTAATAAAATAAAATTATTGTTTGATTTTCAACGCACGCACTCAAGTTCGTATGTAGGACTCACTTGTGTATGTACAGGTATACCTAAGTATTGTGCAATAAATATTTAACATTATTATGATCCTTTACGCATGTAATTGCAATCAAACTTAGGCTCAGTTGGACCAAGTTAACTTTTTTTTTTCTCCTTCTGGCGATTGTCGGCTCAAGTTAACTTTAATTATAACCGACATACTACTCTGTCATTTTGACAAAATTTACATAGAACATCTATCAAAATCATAAAGTAACACGACGGTTAATATTATGTTGATGCAACGAAGCATTAATTAATATTTTTGTTTACCTATACAAAAAACTTACAAGAACTTAAATTTAAAATTTTCACTTTTAGGGTATTAATGACGACGAAGCCAGATTAACAAATGATAACATCACTGTGTCATTATGTATGTTGACAGTGATTAGCGTGTCATGTCGTGTTCGTTATCATGTTAATCTTATGCACCGGTGACTCGGTGACACAATCATAGACTGCATGCCTCTCTTATCGGAGCCGCAAGTGTCTGACCAAGGTCGAGCCGCAGAACAAAACGTAATAACTAACACTACTTAACAATAAATTGTTGTTTGTCTTCAATGAGTGTCGAAATTAATCATCACATCATGTAATTCCCACTTTAATACTATATAATACTTTCCGTGAATGTGTTGAATTCCAGTTAACACGGCAGCTCGCACACTTGTGTTTCAGAGATTCGAGAATATTTCTGATAAAATATGGTTATATAAGTTTGATGATGTATGAGTAATACAAAATCATCTAAAATTAGGGATAAATTCGATTCATGCATAAATCTATCTAAACAAAAACCTGTTAAAAATTCAAATGCACTCAAGGCTAGCGTTATCATAAGTTGGTAAAATATTGCCTCAGTCGGAAAAGGATATTTGATACTACCTATTTAGTAAAGTTTTAATACAACTTTTTCCTGTTGATGCTTCAAATGGGGGATTTTAATTGTAAGTTAGAGGAGAATGCAATTACTGTTGGCAGGCTGGCGGCTGTATCGCCGTCGGTGGCCCATATTGTAATCACGGTGATTAGCTCGCCGAACACCACCATTACTGCCCACCTTTTACTTTGAACCTGAAACCGCCCATATTTAGGATACGTTATGGCTTGGCATATTCCCATTATTTCGTTTTCCGTTCAACCGATTACGTTCGTTAAAAAATCTAATGTACAGGCTTGGGACCTGCCCCGCGGCTTTGCACGATTGCCTTATCGTTTCGGCTCTTCTTTACGAACAACATTGAATTACTAAAACTTTCCAAAAAACGTTTTGTAATGCATTAATCTGCAAACTGCGATTCCATAAACTGAAAGATGAAAATGCAGACAAGTGGTTTATTTCTACATTGTGATTTTAGTCCACTGCATTTGTCAAACGATTTATTGAATATATTAGTTTCTCACTTCTTACTCGGAACTACCAATTGAATAAGTCATAAAATTCTGCCGTCAACGTTCATTTTCAATCGTTTTGTGTCGGCGCGCGGCTCTTGGGTGGGATCGACATGCTTGCAACGTGTTCTTTATCATCGTACCCACCTAGGAATATCATTCATGTGGGTGTTTGAAAAATGCCATATATTTTCTATTGGATAATAAAATCCGAATTTTATTTTATCATGGATCAATATTCCAAAAAATCTTGGGCAGGTGTTTTCGCTAAACTACTGACATTTGTTCACATGATAGGTATTTTTAACTTTCCTACCAAGTTGTGTCATATGGAGAGCGTAAAAAGAAGTTACACTAACAGTTATAGGTACAAAAAGTACTTGAACACTTTGATGACGGTTAACGCCACCAATGCTATAGCCTCTATTAATATTCTATTTCCGTAAAATAATCTTAATTTTGCAATATATAAATAAACATAATGACGTTAATGCAGAAAAGGACAATACTAATGTTATAAAAAGAGGTATTTGTTTAATGCCATCGGTATGTTGGTGACGTGCATAAAATAATAACGATCAGTGTTCCACTTGTTCTACAAACGGGGCATAATAACCACGTGTATTGGTCAGAATAAATGGGCCAAGAATTTGCATCGACGATGCGCATAAGCAATCTGACTCGTGATCTAATTATAGCGCACTAGAGCTTGTCGCGATACCTGACGCGTGATGAAAAATATACCACTTACCAAGAATAATATACTATATAATAATAAATCAAATTAGCTTTACAAGTGTTTTAATTCATTATCTGGGAAGTACTGGCACCTTCCCTTTTCTGATAAATAAAACCTGTGATAATGTATTAACTAATTCATGTTCATGTCACATTTGAACGGAGCATAATAGAGATACTTCATTCTTTGCCCTTTGCAACAGTCATTAAGGCTTTATGACTATGTGCATATTTTATACATAACCCCAAGGGCATATTTTGCATGAATGTCAAAAGTCATGATGATATTCTGAAATAGTGACTTTGCTGAAGGTGTAATTTGTATACATATTAATTATTATTTTCTAGGGAAACATTGAAAAATAATAGACACGAGCAGGACTCGAACCCGCGACCCTTGACGTACCGTATCATGGCTCTGCCAACTGAGATATCGTGTCGTATTAGCATCCATCAAATTTCAAGTCTCCTTCCCGTCTTAAGGAGTCGCCTGGTGATTTCAGATTTAGTAATCTTTAAATGATAAATTTAATGGATGCTATATTTCTTTGAAGTCAAGCGAGTACTTTAGTATGCAAAAAAGTAAACAAAATGCCTGTAACAAATGCTTTAAATATTTTATATCGCATACCGTATCAAATTCCAAAATATTTTCAACAAAACAGTTTATTTCGAGGAGAAACCAAATGATGTGCTCACATTTTTGGAGATGCAATATTTTCGCTGACATTCTGAGCCAGCATGTGATGAAGTGTGCATTAAAATGAAAAGAGCGTTTAAATAAAAACGGCACATTTTAAAATTAATCGTAATTATGACTACGAGACGTGGTGAAATATTTCACCAGTTAAAGGAACAACGATTAGTAATAGAATCCTATTTTAAATTTTCTTATCTGAGACAAAAGACGATAACATAAACCTAGCACCATACAATTTCACCATATTACGTGTAGGTATATAGTTCAAATTAAAAAACGAAAAGAACTTGTGCAACATAACAAAGCCCGGACTTAATCTTTAAAAAAAAATATGTCTGACCAGTTGAAAGTGAGCACCAAAAATAAATTGCATGAAATATAATACCAAAAATAATGCCCGCTAATTGTACATGATGCTTAAACGATAAAACACATGAATAACAAGCTTTTAAAAATCGTTTATTGCAAGTATTCATCGAGCAGTCGGTCTTAATTGAAACATTGCAGCTAACCCGTTTTTAGAAAGTTTTGGCTGCTTGCCAACAGCTGTTCTGTATCAGCTTTTTTTACCTACCCGGATTTTTAGTTCACCTTAAAGGTCAAGGTTACAAATATAGGTGATTATAAATTGACTAAGTTAGTTTACTTACTTAAATTTTTTACCATACATGCATTTCATTCTCTTTTTTTCTTCTTGGGGTGTGGCCGGATATTAGTTTTGTTTATTTCTTTAAACTAACTGAAGGCTATAACGATTCTTGCCTTTATTAGATTTATGCGTTACTGTGATGTTTTTTTTTTCATAATGAACACACTTGATATGATTGCCAATCGTCTATTTGCAACTACGAGATAACAACTACTTCACTGAATAACAATAGACACGTAGGCAGGCAGTTACTAGAAAAACACTTATAAGCATGATAATGATTATCTTTGAAACTACATACTTCCCTATAAAGGTCTTATAATTATACTAATTTAATTACATGAATATGGTATCATTGATAAAGTTATTATTTTATTTGTTTTTCCCAACCAATATAAGTAGTTCGTTTTTGTCATTTGAATAAAATACGCGTAAAGTTCTACGTAATATAGTATCTATCTTAAAACATAAATTCTACATACGATAGTACTTTCACAACGTCGTGTCGTGTTGTAAAAAGATTTAATTACTGCAGTTTATACAGTCGTAAATGGTGGAATATGTTCGTTAAATGGGAAGTTCCGCACGCTTTTCCCGGTCTAATGTCAGATAGTAAAGCTACGCGGCGCTAACTCTGGCTATAATCCAACTGGTTTATATTAATGGATGATTAATAGCGCTGCGTGTACGAACGATAGATACATCATAGATGACGTGTGCTCCTGCCGAATCACTGATATTCCCCTGAACATGTTTCGTAATACGTTACCATTTCAATTGTGATTCAATCTCAACTTAGAGCATTGACCATCTGATGACGACATCTATAAAGTTTTACAAGACTGCGACGCGAATGATTATTCTGTACTGAGCGGTATGTGGATCCGTAGAGTACATATTTTGTTCGTGTACGAATTTGTGTGTAAGAATTTTGCATACCAAACTGTAATACAAGGTAGCTGGTTGTTTACGCCTCTTATCTGATTAATGTTTAGTTTGGGTAGGAGTCAGGCGAAAGCAAACTACTAAGTAACTATGAATGTAAACAGTGTTGCTAAAACAGCGCTGAACCTTGACCGACTACACTACCTGGATTATATTATTCACGGCTCGTAAATTCGCTACAGGGATGTTTACATCAAATATATTTTCTCAAGAAAATGAAAAGTAGGTGATGGTTCTAAAATTTTAATGATATTTTATTTTCGTGCTGAAAGCGGTTAGCTTGAAAAAAATCATTAATTCTTCATACAAAATGCAGACATGTTGTTACATGTGCCAGGAAAATTTAGAAATTGTAAAGAATAAGTATATAAATACCTACTCTTTTATAATTTGGACGAGATGTAATGACGACAAAAAAACAACAACGACGATAAGAAAACGAGATGTAAGTTTAGACAAATCCATAAAAAATAAAGATTTTACCTCTTCAAAAATGGTGATTAAAAGTCTTGCTTGCAAAGTGTGAAGAACTGTACACTCAATATTAAAATGTAAATAATGGTTAACGACCGGTTGGCCTTGACGTTTACATCTAACAAATGTATCATGGTTTACAGAAGGTATAAAATAACATACTATATCGTCACACTTGAGTGTTTCATGAATCTCTTTATAGTGATTACGTCATGGTGCATCGCTGAAAGAACGCGCACCCTCCGGTCACTGTCCACCGCGGCTCGTCTGTAATATGTCTAGAGTTTTGAATTCCAACTGGAATTCCAAAACTGTCGTAGTCAACGTTGACTTCAAAAAGAACATCACCTTTTTTTTTCGAACGATGTAACTTTAATAGAATTATGTATTGAATTTATTTTCTTTTGCATACTACAACGCATTATGATAATATGACTCATGTTATGCTAGCTTATATGTTAATAAGTATTAGTGGTTTTAAAGAGCGCTCGTGACATGGAAATATTCACAATAAATATTATTTAACGTTTAGCAAATCCTTGAATAACGAGCACCACAAAACGTTATTTACGCATTCAAAAAATGACATGTGACTCACGCGTTACGCACTAATATCAGCTTAAGTTCAATTCATGTTTAATCAGTTAATGAACCATAGTAATCGTGCTTAACTGGGAAAATGTCTGTCATTAATATGGCAACTGTTTATTTATGTGGTTGCACTCACATTATCGGCTGGTATGACGCCTTTCCCGAAATCGTCATCGGTCACGTTTATTTTGGGAGCCACAAACATGCACGACTCGTAGGTACGTAGGTACACGCACCCGTGGCCAAGCGTGACCGATGCACCTCGCCGTAATCGAAACTATAATTGCCGAGCATAGTTCTAACGACTCGCGCTATTACAATTAAGCACTTGATTGAACATGAACATATCTGTGATCTTACACACAGTACATAGAAATATTACATGTTACATAATCATGAGCAATTAATTTAATATCCAATCTGACAAGGAAAATTTATATTATGACTTGGGAGATGATTTCATTTCTTCAGATATGATTCCATGTCATATCTACTACTTATATAAAGATAAAGTAGTACTAAATATTTACATAATGACTTTGAATTTATTGATCTCATCAGCATTATCACCAAGAACAGGATTCGAATAAGGTTTGCGATGACCTAACTGACGATTAGTTATATTTAAATTGGTTGGGTTTCCACCTTTTCCACATTTATTGTTTCCACAATACAAAAACAAAAAGGATAAATTAAAAGAATCTTACAACAATCTTGGTTTACTGACTATATAAAGTAATTAAACATATTATAAGGTTTTTAAATAAATTTAAATTCAGAATCGTGTTCGTGACTTTATCAGTGATGTCGAAAGTGCACGCTAGGGTTTACTTTAGCGGTGTACTGGAAAGCTTTACTTAAGGGTTACTGAGTTGAATCGGGTCACATAACAACAACAACACCGAGTTATATATTATCAGTTAAAAATCACGTTATATGCAAAGATCCGAACAGAGACATAGAGCGGATACTACCTCCCTCTGAAATAGATATCGAAATTACCTTTTAAACGTATTATGATTTTTTTTTATAATAATTTGTAACGAATGTAATTAAAGTGTAATAAATAATACCCAAGTAATTTCTAAAGCCCAGGATGAAAATTTCATTCCGAGATTTCAAGGGGTATTATGCAATCTATGTACAATAAATTCTTTGAAGTTTAGATAAAATATAACTACTCTGCCTATTTCGACCTCTAGTTATAAGTAAAGATCATAGAGATATAATATAATTAAGTAGTATGAATACGTCGTCATACGTCAGCGATATGTAAATGTTAAACATTAAACTAGTGTTGGATAATTTACTATTTCGGTATTCCAAGTTCGATTAAAAGACCAAGTACTACTTACTATATGAATAAATCCAAAATTTGACAGTTTATTGCCAGTGAAGACACATATTCTAAAATATATATATATCTGCCTAGCCTTTTCCCAATTACATTGGGGTCGGCTTCCAGTCAAACCGGATGCAGCTTAATACCAGTATTTGTAAATATTTATATTTATTATAAAATGATGTAAGAAAAACAGATACCTAATGACGTTACGTTTCAAAAATATTTTTATGCATTTGATGTCGCATTATGAGATACCAGGGGTGTGGTCGGGTTCGCGAGCGGAAGGCACGTAAGAAAACTAACAAGCATGATTGAAACTATCTCTATTCAAAGCATGCGAACTTCAACTAAAATTCGGCTTCCGCACATGTTTCAATCGAATCTTCGGTTGAATTCGACATTCAGCAGAATTCACTTTCGGCTCATCACTACTAAAACTTCTAGTCGTCGACACATTGCGATATTACATAGAACAGTCGTACATATGTATGCAAGTATTAACACTCATGTTATATCAAATAATCTTGACGACACTACTCATAGCTATTCTAAAGGAGACGACTGTGAGATTGTGACATAGTATTTATATTTTCCATGAGCAGTTAAGCTAGTATTTCATGTATATCTATCTGTATTTGAGTTGGTTTCAATGCGTACTGTTTATACTTATTTGCAAGTAAGGTATTTGCGGATTCATTATTTGCAGGCAAACTTGAAGCTCTCGTAACTACGTATATTACAATATTTTCATTAGGCACTGTACAATATCAAAGTCTATCTACAAATTCAAGATATGTCTTTGAAAAAGCATTAACGCATGCTTAGCGAACTCTAAAGTTACAATATTAAATGGAAAAGAGGTCGAGATGGCTTAGTTGGTCAGAGCGCCTGGAGTATCTATTCGGGAGGCGCAGGTTCGAATCCTGTTCGCGATCTATCTACAAAATTTTCTCAATTACATTATCTCTCATTACTTGTGTAATTTAAACTTGGCGTTCGTCTGTCAGGAATATATTATAATAGTTTTATTAAATTCGGTGTTCTGTAGGTAGATGAAAGTTATTTTCGTAATAATAACTTTTGTTTCGGTGCCGCGAATTTCATTGTCCTGAATTTGTTATGATTACGACACCCGAAACAGGCTGACGTTTTATTACCAAACTGATTCTCGTGACGGTTATATTAAAGTCTTTGTAAGCTTTTATAAATTCTAAGCGTACATTATTTTTTAACTTATTAATGAAAGAAACGTTGTTTATAAGAAACTGAATCGTGCTATTATTGTTATTAGAATCTTTAGGCTCATATTACGTTTAAAATTAACGATAACACTTATTTTTACGTTTTATACAAATGTTAACATTTGGCATGATTAGGTAATAAGTTGATTTTAAGTGTACCTACCTATCTTCTCCATCTTTTGATTTATTATGGTAAACTTTATAGCACCAGAAACGAGAGCACAAGAATCATCAAAAGGTATATTATTTTTTTGGATTAACGACGCTTATTTATTTATGCAATTAATTCTTGCCATTCATAAAATTATTTTTAGGTCAGATCCATAAGAGCTTGTGGTAGTATTTATGTATATATATATTGTCGTGCAACACAGATCGCGTACCAAACTGAGCGGCGCCCGCGCCGTCGCTTAAATACCATGCGATTCCGATTGCAACGTGAAAGTAATTCAGTTTCACACCACTTGTCAACATAGCAAGTACTCAACCTTAGTTTTCTAATGTATTTATTTTATCGTCTCCTTTTGACATAATTTTCAATTACTTTTTATCCCCTAAGAGTAAATTCTTATGAAATAGCGCAAAAAAAGTTAAGAATTTGTCAATATTCTGTGAAAGATTAATTCACTAAGCTCCAGACAGTAAGCAAATACAATGGTTGATAATTATAATTCTTATAGAAATTAAGGCAGACTGCTTGATATAATACCTAAACAAATCAATATTTTTCACTATTGAAACGCATTTGAATATCTATCTTATCGAGTTATTCATACTTAATAACTCTTATGCTGCATTTAAATGTTTTCTGGTCTGTCAAGTACGGACCACCCGGTGATATCACTTCTATCGTTACTATCAGATGATCCGAATATAAGGGAAGTGTCAGAGACGGTCTAGAGGGAGCTTAAGCTAGGCAAGTAGGCATCTTGTATTACCGTTACTGCGACGAGGCGCCAACCACTGGTCGTGGCGGGCGCGCACTTCGTACAGAATATCACAATATTATAAATTGAATACTTATCACGATCTGAACAACATACATGCTGCTAGCCTGTATTTATGAGCAATACACTCTCACACGTTTACTAACATTGTTTCTTCCTACTGGGCTTTATATGAAAGAATTTATTGTGATACTGACTGGATAAGTTACGTACAGAGTCAAATCTTCGTCCGATTTCAAAATCATTCTAAGAGAATCGGAAGGTATAATATAAGATTTCGATATATGGATAAATGGAATATAATTCAATGGAAAATATGGCCGGTATTAGGTTAATAAAGGAATGAGAAATCGGAAAAATCAAGTGTCTGGCATGCATTTGCTGGCGCCTCACGTCCAGGACTACACATAAATCGTCGGCTTATGTAGGCGGGACAATTGTCGGTCCCTACCGATAAACGCTAGAGATGACCTGCGCCCTCAAGGGAAATGTTATCGTGAGAAAGTGGCTCACATAAAAGAAATCCGTAAGCAATAAAAATATTATTTCATCTTTCTACGAAAACGACACATGAAACGTGCAGTTATACTGATGTCGGTGAAATGTGAACGACATTTACTAGCGTTCGCAATTATAATTTGCTGAAATGGCATGTCCCAGTTTGCAACACGTAATAGACTAATGGACACTCTTTAGTCGGTGTCTGTAAATTGTAAATTATGACGCAATCACTAATTTTTTTATCATTTTGCGTGATTCTAATGCTAAATCTATTTTTAGATGAACGTATTTTGTGGGTATAAACTTAAATATTTATATAATACTTCAGATAGATCCAGATTTCCACAGCCTGTAAAGAATCAGCACCTTCAATCATTTTCACATTCGTCTTGGCTTTCTCCGACTCGCAATCTTTCCCATTACGTAACTCTTCCTGGGTTATTCCAATCATTAATCTTACGCTGTCCTTTCAGTAGTAATGTGTCGCATTTTGCTGTGGGTTGTGCTGTGCATACTTATTATATATTGTTTGTTTAGCTGGTGCAAGTTGAAAAGCTAACTACCCAACCGCTTTTGTCACCTGGCCTGCATTCAATAGATGGGCATCATTGTTTTCATTCCAACGCAATGTAACGTGAGCTTACGGCTCACTTGCGGTCATGGCGACCTACGCTCGAGCTCACAGTCACACAATTCACATTTCCTTCACTATCGATATGTATATAGATATAATCTCGAAGATTCTTAATCCAAGTCCCGTAAAACCACAGTATTCGTTTGGCATTCCGTGCTTAATTTATACCAATTCTTCAAGTCAGTTTATGTTCGTGAACTCGATCGATAAAGAGGTACGGCTCGCGGCTTTTTAAATTAAGATAACAGTTTTATTGGCTTCTAATTCAATTCGTAGCGCATTTTTCTCTTATCTTTTCCATTTAAAGCTCTTACTTGCTTTCACGTTAGTTGCAACATTGCATAGACAAGAATCGTCGGTTGGTTCTCAATCACGAGTCGTGTTTGAACTTGGCCTGTGAGCTCTGCGACACTGGGTCAACGAGGCAGGGCTGGATATTGCGCGGCGCATTGCTATAAGTATGCGACAATTAATACAGTGCACTTTGCAATAAGCGCAGGCGACATGTGGGTACTGAGTTTATCATACGCGATTGTCCTTGTCTGCTGGTCCACTAAGAGACTATTTATAGTCAAGATATTAGTTTAAAGTGGATAACAACAGTTTTTGATGATAAATATTATTAACTGCAATTGAAGAAAAACCATTAATTTATATGTAGTTCAAATTAACTACTAAGTATACACATAATAATAATATGTCACAATGATTTGATCTCACTAGCTACTCAAACCACTTAACCATGACCATTCAATCTGTCAAGTAGGTAATATCTTTGTCAGACATATCTACAAAGAGTCTTTCAGGAATTAATTTTCTTTAAGCACAAATGCCTTAATGCGTAGGATCGAATGGACAGTTTTTACAATTTGAGGAAGATATCTACCTATTCATAATATTTAGGTACATATTAGCTTCGGAACTAGGTTCATAAAGTTAACTGAAATTCATGAATTAGCAATAATAACAAAATGTTTGATTTAATTAATAAACCACATCACTCAATCCCAATTAATAGTGTTTTTAGCGGCAGTAAATATAGTGAAAACACTCAATAAATTACAAGTTTTCGTGACTAATTATGCATACAGTTATCCTTAACTAATGTTATGTGAATAAAATATTATAGGTGCCATCATAGTAATAGTCGTAGAGAGTTATATTAGGTTACATCCTGAATCGGGGCTCATGATTAACATCTTCCGTGAGCAGGGTCAACGTGCAGGGGTTACGGCCTGACAGGCCCTGTGACTAGACCTTCTAGAAATTTCTAATAAAACATGATTTGTGGCAATGGAATATGCGCGTAGCTGAGTTACGGTACTCATAAAATGCGATATGAATTTATCGTAACTTATGTGACACAAACATTATTATGTTGTTTGAAAAGCATAATACTCGTGAACTGCTTTTAGTTAGTAGCTCAACAAATAAGGGCACCAACACAAACAAACCATTATGAACACAACGCACCAAAACAGAGTACGATGATCTAAACGCCTAGTCAACCAATTCGCTCGAAATGGCCATTATGCAATAAAATCATTTGAATTAATCAATAGAGCAGAGTGGGTCCTGGCACTACAATCGACTAACGACACACTTCCTTCTGGGCTGGCTCGGTGCTACATAACCCTGGGTTCTGCACCCGACCCGCTTATTGTTGCAATTGAGAGCTACACTTAAAAAGCTATATAAATAGAACTCTGGCTTCTCACGATTATTATAAATTATGGTTATATGGAAATCAATGTCAATATTACGCTTATTTATTAGCTAATGACAGTCCTCTATATATATGTTAACGATGGGTGCATTCTACTAATGATTCTGCTTTGGAGTTGTAACCCTATTTAAATACTATGCTTCCCATTTGATTACGTAATATCGTAAAACTAGGAAAATAGTATTATTTACTCATATTTTTTTAAACCATATTCGCCATAAAACCAAAACTCCGCAGTTAATACGCGTAATCCTTGAAATATAAGGCTATAAAATAATATAAATCTTGCGATCAGTATTGATAACACGCAGTATGGTATTCAGATCGAGTGCGCATAATAACATGTAACACAGATTCCAAGAATATCACCTGTTTGTATATAATAGTGTTTCTAAACATGTGTAGAGTAGTTAAACTGTACTGCAATGGGAGTAGAGGACGCTAACCAAACGCTAACGATGTTTACAAAATGTATCACGTACTTCACAAGTAATATTCAGTAACTACAACTGTTCAAACACCATAAGCCCCTGATAGAGTTACATTCCTAATTGGATTATTAACGTTCATAACTATATTAAACAAGAATTAATAAGCCTACGTAAGCTGCCTTGTGTTTAGTCTCAAATCTATAAATGTAAATAGTCCTTGAAACTTTACAATAACACGAACATGTATATATAGGTGATAGAATCTCGCGACTATCTTATTAAAATCATTTCATGTTATGATTTTATGATAGATTGCTGAGCCGAATCGGTGCCAACTCTCGAATGCACACACTATGTAATTAGGTACAAATCGTTTGTATGCACCGCGTATTTTAAAAGTAAACATTACTTTCAGTTGTGCAACGCGTCCAAAGAGAAATATGACATATTATACATTCCTAATACTATGTTAATTATGCTTGTGCTACAAATTTCGATATTCGTAGGGATTTTCGTCACGAACAATATATTATATACGGCATGTTAACTCTGTATGTACACGTAGCGTCTTGCATTATGCATTTTTTTTCCTATATAATAATTAGGTACTCATATCGCATTTGATTTGAATAGGACTGTAATGAAAGTCACAATGCTGTAGGACACGTCTGACCTAGTATTCTTGCATCGTTGTCTTGAGACAAACGTAAAATAATAGCACATATTCCCTTGAAGAAAGCAAAAACAATTCAGCAATAGTAAATATGTAAACAAATGCACCTGCACTCGTAGGTTTTCCGATTCAGCTGATCAGGTCAACTCATCCAATGAAGGAAGCACATGCACGGCCAAAGACACACTGGTCCCTTTAAAATTAATGTTCCAACAAATTGGTAAATGTCAATAAGTATGGATGTGTCGTGTATGCGCTCGCGCACCGGCTCAGTATCGCAGGCGACACGCGCTCCCCGTAACGAACAATCAGTAACTGAACGTTTCGTTGAGTCGGACCAGTTATTATGCGCCCACTGATGCCATCAATAACTTCACCAACACGTGGGTCCGGCTATGTCGGCCGCCACGACGTGATATCACACATGCACGGTAACCCGCTTATCGGTGCATCGCCTGTAAAAAGCTCATGATTCATCAGAATTAGGTTTCGCCCGTGACATCACCATGCTATGCGAGTAATGTAAACAATACCGCCTCGACTGCTCGATCTGCTTGAGCAGGTTCATGGTATTTACCAGCACACTATACTAAACTAACGTGTGTTATACATGCATGATACCGTTGTTAGTTGTAAATATTTGTCTCTACCGAGCCATGTGTGAAGATGATTAGGTACTTGATAATGCAAATTCCTCAGATATCTTTGCGGTTTTACCCGAGCCGGAATTACTGGTAGAGATAGAGAGCATTGCATAAGTATAACTCGACGAGAAGTGCAGAAGACACATTAGTTATGAAAATTCATACAATTTTCTCGACGCTACGAAGGTAAACAGACAAAATTATTCTATCAATAGGTTTGGGTGGAGTGGAGTACGAGAGAAACTAGATTAATTAAAAAGTTGCTCATAGAAAGTTGTTCCATTGCTCTGTTTATATTTTCCTTATTTAGTTGTTAAACTTCCCTTCTACGAAAGGCTCGAATAACAAGAAACATAAATTCGTGTTATTAAAGCAAATATTAAGTTATATAATAGGTCCTTAATTGTTAGCTATCATAAATTTTATATGGACGTGATAATTATGTCATTACATTGAAATTATATAATTGTAGAGCACAGAATCAATAAATAAATTATGAGATAGCCATTATTTTAACAGCTGTGTTAATGCGTATGTCTATAAAAGGTGTCACAGGTAGTACGGGTTGAGTAAGCTCTAATAAAGATTAATTCCTCTGTCCCTTTTTTTACAACACTTAATAAAATAATGTAACAGATGATTAAGGGTTTATCACACAGAAAGCGTGCGAAACGTTAGCGTTTTTCGAAAGCATGATGAGTACTTAGTCTAGATTTTTTGTGTTCGTTGAAAGCACTCCTCCTAAACAGTAGTATTTAATCAAAACAAAAAGACGCACCCAAAGTGGCAGTACCACTATTGCTTACATAGACATTGCTGACCATAATATTATGTTTAATTTAGAATAAGATTAAAAGCAGAGGTATGTAAGACTTGGAGCACAAGACTGGCTCCTAGTTAATCATTGGCCTATGCCCGGCCTAACATAACTTTCATCACTATTATGGGACTTTTTCTCACTGGATTATCCAGCAGAACACGGCCCCTACGCAATAGGAAGGAAAAGAAAGACAAATTTAGTTCAAAACTCTACATACTACATTGGCACACATGGTTGCTTCGAGACGTAAATAATCGGGGCGCTGCACTACAATACTGAAAGTACACCACAATTTAAAATGAATACATCTATGTCGGTGAAAAACAGTCACACTTGCCCATAATGTGGTTAGACTGGGTACCTAGGCACAATGTAATTACGGCACGCGATTCCGCTATTCATATCTTTGCTGAAGATCTGCGCTCCATATCCATTAGTGAGACACAGGTTTTACTGGATGAAAGTTAAAATATGGAAGAATTTGGAGTAGTGAGTAGAGATCGATAAGGTTTAGTGGTCAGAGCGCCTGCAGTATTTATCCGGGAGGCGCAGGTTCGATTCCTGCTCACGACCGTATTTTTCTTTCCATAAAAAAATTAATAATTTTTGGATGAAAGTTATGCTTAGCAGTTATAGGTGGCAAAAAGAGCAATACCTACATTGATTATTTGTATAGGTGGGTTTAGTGTTCTATAAACATCTGGAGATAAATGACAACAGGATGTGGTACTCGTAGTTGTTTATTTTCCCGTGAAAGTGACCATCGGAAGTAGGCAATTGTGGTGGAATACCAATCTGACGTGCTTACTTCGACACAATGCTTCCATACAACCTTTGTTTATAAATACTTGTGCTGGAATTCAATATAATCTCATGGGGGGTAATTAGGAAAGGTCAGTCCTTGGAAACTAGATAATGTTATTGTTATTAATTCCTCGTCTGACCTATTATTACCATAGGTCAGATGACTTAAAATAAACATGCGGAAGGCATGATCATTGTTTACTGTTCCTACTATGTATTAAATTAAATTATCCATATTAATATTATGAATTCATTATCACAGATTTATTTGCATATTACACAAATCAACGCATTTTCTAACCTTTATACGATTATATACAATTTGTACACTAATACCAAATTCTTAACATGACATAGCATCACGCCTGTATTCCTCTAAGAATTAAGCAGAGATACACTGATTACATTATTATGTGTCCCAGTAAAGCCTCCCATGAGGTGAACCATCTACCATCGCCTACCAAACTCCGGGCTGATACTGAGAATTTTCCAACTCAGAAATGCAGGACCTCCCAGCAACCGCGCTTGTAACCTGTAGACTAATGAGGCAGTTTGAATAAGTACCTAAAAAAATAGATATCAAATGGATTTTTCTTGGAAATTATATCATTTTAATTGAGTCTTTTGATTAATTTTATCCCAAACACCATTTGAGCCCATAATAACCGCGAACGATCGATAAAGTTTGCAGTATAGTATAGTACATTTAACTTGTTAATTACTTGCAATTTATCAAAGGGCTCAATAATTTTCTCGTTGTAGTACGCTTGTTTGTAGACATGAGCTATCTCTTATCAATGTGGGTCGAGACGTGTTGGCGCAATGTTTCCTCCTTCGTGTGTACCTTAATGGATCCTTTTATAATAGTAACAAAAGGACTAAAGTAACTGAAACAATGGAAGACGTCTTTAAAACTAATCCCAGACTTGGACTAATCCTTCAGACTTAAGATAGAGTGTTAAGGGTTTTAATTTAAATTAAATCTGAGTTACGTCTTACATATATTTAGCATTTCACTTTGCAATTACTGTATATTATATTCTTAAGAATCAATAAGTTTGTATGAACATAGACGAAGCAAAAAGAGTATGTAAAGATCGTAGCAGAAAGCCTTTTGTAGTTACTGCCTACCTGCATGGGAAAATGCGTGAGTTAATGTATGTATGTATATATGAATCAATCAGATTATATTTATTTAGTTGAGATATAATTGATAAGCATGGAAAGGCTTATATGGAGTTTTGGCACAGAATAGACTGATAACAGCACAGGTAATTTTGCGTAAACAATGTACTACTTACTTGATTACTTAATGTACGTCTCTTGCGTAAAAAGGCACGATAGAAAACCTATAGTGACAACATCTGAGCGTCGTTACACGAGACGAGCTATTAAGTACAATAATGCGCATTTCATTTCATCAAAGTCAACATTATGGTACTTTTATAGCATCAGTGACGCATCACGCCAGGTGACGGGAACTCTATTAATCTCGGATATAAGTTGATTACCGCTACTATTGGTACTTCAATCGTTTCCATTCGCTCCGTTTCCATTGCAATAGCTTTCACGTCAATACCAGAAAACATTTATGAGTCATCAATATTTTACGATAGCCTACTGTTACGACAAAATTAGATTTTGATCACCGACATTTTGCGGAATATTAGGACAAGGTCACATACTAGTTTGCAAATTGCCATAACACCACGTGGCTCGTGGTTCCTGGAAAACAATGACTATTCTCTTTCCGTAAACCATTAGAGTAGGTATCCTTGGAGTTTGACTTCGCAACAGTCTAAGCTTGAGTATCGGAGAATCGTAAGTTAATACAAAAAAAAACAGCAAAGGTGACTTACCTAAACATATTATAAACAATTAAAAGTAAACAAATTTTGTGGGAGAGTGGTATCTGCACTTAACCTAGTGCCTAAACCAAATACTTATACAGATAAATCTTTTAAACGCATGCGTAGCGAACTCTAAAGTTATAAATGTTTGTGGAAAGAATAATACGGTCGTGAGGAGGATTCAAACTTGAGCCTCCCGGATACTCCAGGTGCTCTGACCGAATAAGTCATCTGGACCTCTGCTCACTAACCCGAATTCTTCTTCCACATTTGCATACGTCTTTTGGTGACCAAGTCGCTATCTATTCAGTCCATATACTTCGTACATATACTACCATATACAATATACTGACTTCAACACGATTTCTAACTAAACAGTTTAAAAGTGAATCGTAACAATTATAGTAAAAATGTAACAAACACTAAATATTATGGGCTCGGTGACGTATTCTTGCCGATGAAAACTACACAGTTCTCTGGCGGGGTTCCGGAATAACTCGAGAATGGGCAGCAGCATACGAAATAAAACGATATTTTGGAAAGCATATATAATAAAACAAACAACATATTTCGGGACTCCATTCAGGAGGTTTCCTTGTGACCGTTCGTGGCAGAAGGATAATACCTATATAAATTAATAGAACGGTCTAAAAATGGACGTTGCTCTTTATGGGTAGCCCTTTTCAATTTACAAATCAGTAGGGTTACTCCTGAAAATAAATCCGATCAATTGACATTGAAAATGCGTTCTTTTAAATACCACAATTTTATAATAATTGTTATAAACTCGGGATACTAATAAGCCAACATACTTAAAATTTAGATAATTGTGATGTTGGTAAATTTATTTTAACATAGCACATTAAGGCGTTGATTTAAAATTGGAATTGGTATTAATTTTAAGAGTAATCCCATAGGAAATACTATTTCCTATGGGATTAATTTTGAAATTTATATTTAGATATCACGATTATTGGTACAGGTAGAGTTTAAGGGGATATGTGAAAACTGTATGCAATTACACATTTTTGACTGCCTCGTTGGTCTAGTGGTCGCCAGCGCGGCTGCTGAGCGTGGGCTCGATTCCCAGGTCAGGTAAAGTTTTACTGGGTTTTTCAGTAAGAAAATTCTCAATAGTAACCCGGGGTTAGGAAGTTGGCGGTTTGATACCCCCGTGCTTCAGAGAGCACATAAAGCCATCGGTCCTCGCCTGATCTCTCTCCGGTCCTGTCGGATTGCCGTCCCATCGGACTATGGGAGTGAAGGAAGAGGGAGTGCACCTTTGTGTGCGCACACACTTTTGCACTATAATATCTCTTGCGTATTTGCCTTATCTCTATGGAAATAGGCCGCCGTGACCGAAATATAGTCGAAATACTATACATCTAGGTGATCTCTGGCTTACTGTTCTCTCACATGCCCTTATTATCGTGTAAACGAAATCCGTCATGGGCGTCGTGACCGTCTCCTACCAACAAAAGTCACACGGTTCTATACTAACCTTAACAAACACAATTAAACCGATTAAATCTCAGCTCATTGTGGACTCATAAACTGTTATCAGTTTTCTCGTTAATAAATGCGTGATGCATAAATAATGTAGGCAGGTCAGGAAAATGATACTTAGTTTAATTGAACTACAATATTCTATTAATTGTTGTTATTAGAATATCCTGTTCAATTAATAATAAGAGTAATTTCCATTGGATTCTTTATTAAGGAAACATTCGCATGACTGTGTCTGTTCTTTATGTTTATGTTACATACTTAAATAATATTGGTCATTCATTGTACTGACATTATAATTAAACATAACTAGACTATTTTCCTTTTTCAAACTTTCATTATTAATGTTATCATAAAACATTAGTTGTTTATTCCTTAACAATCGGATGCGTATGAGTTTAAAAGGTCATTGTTTTATAATTACATAGAAATTGTAGCTGTCCACGATAATTTAAGCACAGGATCATCATATCAGGAAATCATGATATTATTAAGTATACCCATAAGTAAGTATAATAAACTAAACTAAAAATTATGAACAATATTTAATCTATGGGCCATAATCCTACACTTAAAATCTAACTTAACCTAAGATTACACAAACGTCACCGGTCACATTGCAAAAATAAAGCTTAAATTAATGTTATTCAAATTAGGATAGAAAACAGTTAAACAGTAGGCTTATTCTTAATTTTTAAACATGGTGCTGGCTGTTGTGCTTCCTATGTGCGTAAAAACTAAGGTATTTGCTCAGCATAATGCTGTGGCTTCGGACGGACCTAATGCCAACAGCGCTGATTTTCAGCAAAAACCTGGTATGATGTAAAGTAAGTATGATGCTATTTTATGTTAATTATTAATTAGTGTAATCACACAATGATTTTTAGCTGCTTACACTTATTACAGTAGTTACGAGAACGACAATACGATGAATATAGGTACACAATAATCAAGAGTCACCCTCGGGAGCTCTGCCAATGTTTAATTAAAAACATTTGTGATGTAACTTTAGAATATTGCGCTATTTTAGTGCGGGTCACCGACACCTCAGATAATTAAGTAAGTAAGATAATTGAGTAAGGATAAGCTCTCAACGTACCTAACAAATTGTCTGGATTATTAACTCTACCACGGAATACCAAGAATACAGACTTATGCCCCGTCTCACCTCCAGATTATAGTATCATAACACCCTTAAATTTAATAAAACTGTGGAATACATAAGCAGATAATAAGACTAGGTAAAATATTTACGTAATTAAAAACAAGAGATACCTATGGTTGCACATTATACTAAATTATTTGTGTCTTGTGTAAGATATCATAGCGTTGTTGCTTAACTTTCAACTGAATATTTTCTTGTGAACCGTAATCCTTAATGGTTGAAGGTAGTATTAAAAGAAGTGATAAGTGCAACCCTCTAACAATTCTACGACTCTGCTTATCCCCAGTAAGTATAGGACTAAACCGATACGGTATTATTTTTTGTACGTGGCGACAATTTTAAAGATTGATTCTGCTAATAAACGGAACAAGTTTTCCTAATAAATATGGGTTGTTAGACAAAAAAACATGCATTACTTCTCATACAATAAGCCTCGCTTGGGGTAAATTTTAAGAACAGAGAGTAAAAAAATTATTTCACCTGTATTTTAATAGATGAAAAACAGTTTAATTAGTGATCTCACTCCAAATCTAGGTATGAACTCAGATCCTGGATAAAACCACCACGATCATAAAAAACACATAAATTTAAAATACAGACTGGCGCCGTGTTTTTTGTCTCATTAGCACCTATTACACATGTACATTAGAAAATGTAAGCTGCACTAAAGTGATAATGATCTCCGACGTAATATAGTCGATGAACACATTCCTCACCTTGAGTGAGGTCAACAACAGCAATGAGATCAAAATCATTATAATTATTGTGTATTTACGCTCAGTATACTACTGGATTAAGATACAAAATTTGCACTATTTACCCATTTATTTACTGTTTAAGCGAATACGAAATTACAGATGATTTAATTTACTTCATCTTCATCTTCTTCCCAGCTTATAAACCAATCTGGTATCAGAATTGATCCTCGCTTTAACGACTGTGATAAATAATTATATACTCACAACAAGGACCCACTCTGTAACACAGGCATTCAGGTACAAATGCTTCTAAATGTCACCCATCACAAACTGTGCCAAGTGTTGCTTTGCTTAACCTAAACGATCGTTCACCCACCTTAGTTTGCAACTGGCCATAGGTGCCTAATTTGCTTAGGTTTCATGATTGGCGGGAAAAAATTGGTATGGTTCAGACCATTTCGATTGTCTTCGAATAGTGAACAATTCAAAAGCATGTCCTGCCTGATTGATTTCGATGATACCATTACCGGATATATTACACAAATACAAGTACAGATGGTAGAGCTGGCCATTCAATTTCGTTGATGTAGCACCGATCACATAGAACTGATTTATGATCGCATTCATACAAGGCGGCAAGATAACATCAAACTTCAAAGGCGGCAATTACAGTGATAAATGACAATTATTATTGTCTTGTCCTTTGCGGACAATAAATACACCATCGAGGGCCGTGCTATATTATTTCGCGCCTGTTCATGATCATTAAGAACTATTGTCAGCGACCATATACCGATATTTGAATTGAATGCTCCTACAGTCGCCACCTTGCTATCAGCTAGATTGATCTATAGATATCTTAAAGATAAAGTGATGCCGCTCAAATGAATGTCATTCAACAGTGGCGCCAAGAAATTCAATTGCTAGGATTCATAACAAGGTCTTTTGCAATAGAAGATTGCTCATAGGACGTTAAACAGTAATAACAAACATTTATTTACGCTATCATCAAGCAAATATTTCAGAACAATTACTCATTAACAACAACTCGTGTTTTGTTAACCATATTTACATAAAGCCACAATGCCCTGAGTAAGGGACCGATACAAATAAAACAAACGGAAATAATCAAATTGTAATGTTAAATCCCTAAACTATCCGAATACGTCACGAGGTTAAGACGTTGACGGTCCATAAATAGTATTATACACAAGAATTCTTTATGAAGTAGTCGTGCGTCATCGATACAGAGAAGGAAGTGCGTGTTGTTGAAGCGAACAGCGAACAGTCAAACACTTGATGTTGAGCCGCCCACGGCGACGCCTCAGCCGCTCGGCGCTAGCCAGCCGATGCACTAACCGTGATTGACACCGCATTAATACTAACCCGAGATGAAATGCAGACCTTTACATTGATTTAGAATTAGGATATACATAGAATGCTAAACAATGACAGGCTACGATAGAGCCGGATGAGTATTCACTGTTATGAACTGTGTGTTGATGATCCTTATTTCTTTAGTCGCGTGAAAAGTACCTATAGAAAAATTAACGAGTATCACCTATCCATTATTATCGTCATCAAATATTTGTCGTCCACTTGAACCACTTAACAGGCGCCTATTATCATTGTTGTCATAAAATAAATAGAGTATCTGTTACAGCATGTCCCATACATGACTCTAAATATTTCTGTGAAATATAAAATATCTATAGATAAATCTTCGAAAAGCATTAACGCATATGCGAACTCAGGTCACGGTCTGAGCGCCTGGAGTATTTATCCGGGAGACGCAGGTTCGAACATTGTTCACGACCGTATTCATTTTCCACAAAAAAAAACTATATAGAGTTCGCTATGCATGCGTTAATGCTTTCCGAAGATTTATCTGTATTTATTAAGGCATCTGTACGACATTGTATTATCTGCAAAGGTAGTCGTGTCGTTTCGGCCACCTGTATACGGATACTGAATAGATGGCAATGACGTCACCAAAAGACGTATTAAAAATGTAGAAGAAGAATTCGCGGTGGTGAGCAGAGGTCGAGATGGCTTAGCGGTCAGAGGACCTGGAGTATTTATCCGGGAGGCGCAGGTTCGAATACTGCTCACGACCTTATTCTTTTTCCAAAAAAAAAAAAAATTATATTATAACTTTAAATATAAAGTACGATTTCTATTTGACATTATTATTTATACATCGTTAATCGATATTATGTAATAAACATCATTTCTCGTTCAGTAACCGACCACAAGCTGGTCTCTAGTTATTACCACCAGGTATTGCTGAACCTTCATTTCGTTGGCCGATCCAATTACTGTTCTCAAGATTTCTCATATTCCTTGGCGATGTTTTCACATTTATTTTGTTTTGACTAGAAGTGGGGATAACAGTGAGATTAACAATAGCAATTAACTGCAAATTAATTATTTTTAATTTAGTATATTTGTAATATTACGCAAATAAAATATATAGAGTGGTAATTTATTCCAGTCTGCCACTATAAATTATACTGCAGGGGGGGGGGGGGGGGGGCAGAGTTATTACATTTAATTTATTCAATCTGAATAATAACTCTTTGTGTTATTTCCTTATTTTTATTAGAAACAAACCATGCATAAAGCGAATGGTGCCTTGTCCAATGTGAATCAAATAATATTATCCAAACTCTACCTCGGAATGGATCAGTAAACTCGAGGTTTGTAGGTACTGTTACTCTGCGCGAAGGTAATAAGAGGGAAACGAATTAATGGTGTTTGCAGACGCTGCCAACCCACTTAAGTACAATTCCGCCCAATCCATTATTGTTAGACACGGCTCAAATGTAGCAATCTACTTGTAGAGCTCTCGCGAGGAAATGTGTAGTGACACAAGTAGACACGTTCATTTCTTATTCAGTAGACAGCAAAATGATGAGAAAATAGACATAGCCCTGGTTCAATGTTAATAAAAACGTTTTATTCAATATATCCTTTCGTGGGCACAATAATTGTATTTCTACAAAAAGGTTGTTTCGATAAAATAAGTTTCGTGGAAAAGGAAACTGTATTTCCAGCCTTTGACGATATAAAATTTTTTGTTTTGTATGACTTTGTTTACAAGGCTGGCTTCATTGATTATATGGCTGGCTTTCACTATAATTAAGGCTGCGGATTAACTGACACGAATTGACATGATATGATCTAACCGGTGACAATACATCATTTTTTTTCGTTTCGTGCTTTATAACAATTAAGATCAGTATCAGTCGCATAGAATTAACTGAAAGTTATGAACGCTTACAGCACACACGTTGCATATGATTTACTCATAACAAACCTATAATTAAATTCATCATTTACACAATGCTCCCTTATAAATAGAGCTTTATTCATGAATTCGCTGTACAGAAATTTTCTAAAATCCCCAAATTTTATAGCTAGTAGTGTGTGTTACTTATTTCAAATCGAATCAATTAATAACTCATGTCAACGTAAAATAATCATGATGTTAATCAAAATAACGGTACCTGGACGACATGCGAGTTGTCGAGTAATCTAGTAACAATAAATTCATTTATACAAATGCTTTGTAAACTATTTATTGATATAATGGTATTATTTATTCAGGATTTTTATCTTGACACTTACGGTATTGCTTTACAAGATTTGGGTTTTATTATATTCGAATTATCTGTACAAGTATGAAAATGTCATTTTAAACAATGGAATCACATAAACAGTCTTGTAAAAGGTGAACTGTCGGTCGAGCTCTGTGATCACGATAAAGACGTAACAGCCGCATATGATTGTCGCAGGTCACGGCGCCCAAGTTCCCGGTGGTGATCAAGATAGGGCACGCGCACAGCGGCGTCGCCAAGGTGAAAGTGGACTCCCTGGCGGACTTCCAGGTAATGATGATCATACCTATTTCAGGAAATAATGGCCTAATGAATTATTATGCATCTCACGAATCTGTTTTGTACTGTACTGAGAAAAGTATCATAAGGTAAAATATTTAAGGGATGAGTAACAAGATTTAACAGTAATGTTACAATGACTCATGGTTGTAAGCAGCTCATGTCATTTGCTTTTCTAGGATATCGCCGGGGTCGTGGCCATGCTTGGGACTTACTGTACTGTGGAGCCTTACATCGATGCAAAATACGACATCCATATACAAAAAATCGGCACTAACTACAAAGCTTTCATGTGAGTATCATTACACAATTTTATCGACATAAGTCTGGCGCCTACGAGAAAGATCAAAGTAGTCTGCAATTGATTACAAATAAAACGTTGCAGGCGTTCTCAATGTTGGCAAACACGATTCCGTAGATTTAAGAATGAAACTATGTGTGAAGTCTGATATAGCACTCGTTGTCTGTAACAGTATGCTAAAAATAATCGTCAAATATTTTCCAGGCGCAAATCTATATCGGGAAATTGGAAAACTAATCAAGGGTCCGCGATGCTCGAAGCTATCGGCATGAACGATAGATACAAAATGTGGATTGACGAGGTACACATCTATGTTATTTGTTTTTGATTGGATCTATTGATGTCTAGTTTTTATTGGATCTGAAAATAATATGATCCCTAGTCGTATGAAGCTATAAGATATATTTTGATTTAAATTCGAAATCGACATGAGACAAAAAAACTGTATAATAACTTTCGTGAAACATATTCATATCAATTATTGTTCACCGGTTACTACTCACGTGCATTTTTTGGGATTGGCCGACTAACTTCGAACTCGAACGGAACTCTTAGTAAAACAACAGCAAATAGTCGAACAATCCTGAAAAAAAATGCATATGAATAAACAATTAATAAAAAAAGGTGAACAAGAATTCAGAAACATTAGATATTTATTATGAAGAGAGAGAAAATATGTTTTTTTTTTTCTAAACTAGTTAAGAATATTGGTCTCATTGATTTTTCTTCCTAATCGTGTTTTTGTTATTTCTTGAATAAACTACCTACTTTAACCGGATTTCTTTCATAGATTTCTGTAAAGGTATATATCATATATATTAGAAGCAAGTTTATAAATCAGAAGAAATAAAAGTTTAGTTTTCTAGATTTATCACTGTCAGACAGCTTATAATTTATATTAATTCTCACGCGGAAACTACAGATTTATTTTATTTATTCCAACTGATTAATTGGTATTTAATTAACATAAATCCCCAGGCAAGAAACACTGTATAATATTAGCACGTGATTTCAATATATTAGTAACTGCCAAACCTAAAAAGGGTCAAACAACATTGAAAATAGGTTTAAGTCGCTTCTTTTAGCAACATATTATGAATGCTAAAAGCATTTAAGGAAAAGGTATGTTTGAACATGTTTGAGGAAAAATATTTTTTATACCTAAAGCCCGAACTGTTTCAGACCTGGAGCTAAAGACAAACCTATTTCTTGGGAATATATTTACCCAAAAGAAGAAGAGCTAAGCAAAAGATCTTATTCTTAGAACATCTACCTATATAAATAATAAAATCAATTGCCGCATGAATGAAAGATCATCACTTGAGAACAGCTCAACTGACTTAGCTGTTTTTCTTGTTGTATTCGATATTGTTGTTCTATCTATGATACAAACCTTGTCCTAACAAATCATCAATTCTGAATTAGTAAGTTGATGCACCCGTGCGAAGCTGAAGCGAGTCATTAGATTGTTGTATTAACTCATATTATGTCGGATGGTGTAGGTGAGCGAAATATTCGGCGGTCTGGAGGTATGTGCGCTGGAGCTGGTGGTCGGTAAGGACGGCCGCGAGCACATCATAGAACTGAACGACTCCGCTACATCGTTCATGGGAGACTCGCAGGAGGAAGATCGCCGTCATCTTGCCGAACTCGTATTGCAGCGTATGCAGGTAAGTTATACTTATTGCCTATATTATATATTATATTGTGATAATAATTATCCGAGCCTTTCCCCAGCAATTTTGGCTAATGCTTTGATTATACTTACATACAGGATAATAAGCATTTATTTTTACCGTATCAGTCGGATATATCTATCGATAAACCCTTTATCAGCCTTGTACGTATGCGATACACTCCTTAATTTATATTTCTATCCATAATTTAATATTGTGAATTCTAGGCGGTATGCCGTCCCGGTATAACGAAGACAACATCTCGGAGCTCGGTGTCGGGCAGCTCTGCAGCAGGTTCGCCTACGGAGGAGAGGGCGCCGCCGATAGGGGCGTCGGGGCCGCCGAGCGTCCCACCACCCGCGCCGCTGGCGTCAGCCGCCAGCATCGACCGCCCGCTGCCGCCGATACCCGCCGAGCCGACGCAGCCGCCGCCGCCACCACTGACGCGCCGCGATTCACAGGGTAAACTATATTTTAAGTGCTGGATTGAATATACCGAGCAGTTCAATGCAGTGAGGTTTTGATGGAAGACGAGGTTCCCGCATGTGTAATTTTTATGTTTGTAATAGATTTCTGTATCACTGACTGAACTTCTAGTTTTCCAAATAAAGAGCTTAACATTTTTGACTGGTCCAACAAATTCTGTTATCAGCGTCCCAGTCGTCTACGGTATCTTCGGTATCAGCTGCACCAAGCACTACGAGCAGTACCGCGCCAACGGCCGCAGCCCCCGCCGCGGGCTCCACTCCCAGCCGCGGAGGATTCGCACGACAGGGCTCCCTTAGCGCTGCGCTCACAGAAGATGCCGAAGACACCATGAAAAATCTACGCAAGACATTCGCCGGAATATTCGGCGATATGTAAAACACAAAAAAAAAAGGACAATAGACGATGTACTGAAAAATATACACAAAACGTTTACCCATATGAAACCGATCGTTTTTACATAATGAATGAGCCAAATTAAGGCTAATTCTGGCAACGTAATATATTCACTACACGTCTGTTGCCCGCAGCACTAACCCGTAGAAATACTCATGTATTCAGTATAGGTTTTACTAAAACAGGTAAACATTCATTATAAATAGGTATACAATCTAAGCTGCCGGTACAGAATTTGCTTCTGAAGGTGATACCCAAAATCAGAATGTGTTTATGCCGCTCCCATTACAACCGGACGCCTCAGTCAACTGCACCTGTTCGACGGGACCATCCCACGAATTGAGTGTTGAGCACATCCGTGTAAGAAACAGAATATTAAGCATAGTTTAATGTATAATAACTATAGATTTTTACAATAAGTTTATTATAAATATGAAAATACGAATCAACTGAGCTGCATTGTGATCGAACCCGTTCGGTATCCGCGAGGCGCGTTGCCTCGTGTGTTGTAGTGTTTCTCTCTGTCTCCGACTCCCTTCTACACTTGCTGCACCTTCTTGTGAGACCAGTATAAAATGGACGTTTTATATAAAACACTATTTTTAACTAATAGTTATTATGGAAGACAAATAATTCAAAGCAATAACTAGGATGGTGATGTAAAGGCGACGTGTAATGCTTCTTCGAAATGATTGATAGTTTCGATTCCGGCAATCGAACTATAATTTAAAACATTCTATAAAATGTTTTATGTATTTAATACAATTCTCGAAATCATGCATTTTGTAAATGTTTAAAGGGAAAATCTACTCTGTCGTCCTGTTAGATCTAAATTTGTTGGCAATTGGGATATGAGCAATGCTACTGAAGACAATATTGTTAAACGCAAGAATTGATCCACATTTTATATATATATTATACCTTATTACTAGTTGTATTTCATAGTCTTAAGAATATCTTGTTATATGAACGTCTTCGTATGTTGTGTGAATCACGCTTCGTTTATTGCGGTATCTACAAATTAATATTATTTATGCTCCTTCTTCATATATTAAGCATTTAAGCTAATGGGGACTTATATCCATATTTATCGTGTAATTTTCTTGGGTTTCTGGGAAGCTGACGGAAGTGATGGAACTGATATCAACGAAGTGTGATGAAACGTCATATCAGAATGACTTGATGTGCATCTTGGCAAGTGCATTGTGCTTTCATAGTATTCAAGTTTCAAAATTTATACCTACTATTATAGTGATGTTATATTATTATTTAGCTAATGCGAATCAAACGTAGACATTTCAATGTGTAGTTGAAATTTCATTTAATCACACTTTCGTAGAACTTTAATAAATTAATACTAGTAAATTTTAAGCGTTTTTATATAACAAACAGATAATATTATAATAACCAAACCCACTTGTTATCGTAGATTTTACAACGAAAATAGTTATATACGTATACAAATGTAAGTTAAATAACTCATTACGTTAAGGCAGTGGTATCAGGAGCAAGCGTTAAGTTTGAGCAAAACAATAGGTACCTGCGTTTAGTTGGTGAGATATATTAGTTTATTATATTTGCTAACTATCCTTCGTTGTTGGCGCCGCGGTACTGGCGTATCTTTAGTACCTAGGTTACGTTTAGGGAAATATATTATAATTTACTCGTAAGTATGCACCGGTAGTTAGATTTTGACACGAATCCTTAGTATCGATAGCTACGATGTAGGTATGTGTTACTAATTACGCGATTATAAAATGCGCAATTAGATATTATAACGATTATTACATACATATGGATTATAATATAAATTGGATGAAATTTAGTTATTATACATACGTAGTGGATGTTAAGAATATAATTTATTACGACAGTTATTTGTAATTTAGATTTAATTTCCCTCATTTATATCGTTTAAAGACTTCGACATTTGTTAAATTGTTAAGAATATAATATAAACACTCAAATTAATATTAATGCTGTTGTTGTTGTTGCTAACAAGTTATACAATGTGTACTCAATACGAAAGTGATGGATAATCTTTTAAGATGGTCACGGTAAGGGAAGCGACCTGTCATGGCATCTTGATTCCCCTTACTTAGTTAACTTTTTATCGTGACTTAATCTTCTATAGGTAATATAAAAGGACATGGCGTGTCACTTATTAGTAGACAATAGTCTACTTTACAGATTTAAAAATAAAATCAGCAGGGCTCATGGTATTACCATACGGTCTTAAAAGTTATAAGCCCTCAGAGGCTTTTTGTAGGAGTTTGCAATAAAATTATATTTTTATCTAATGTGGCATCCATGTCCTAGTTCGGATGGAATATGTTAATGGAATTTGAATGCATGTTAATCTATATACTATAAATAATAATAAATACCTCTTTTGGTGAGTCAATACCGAGGCTGGTGATTTCATTTCAATTATCCCCTCCATTTTAACATAAGAATAACATGAAGCTATGAAATTAAACAAGTTTAAAAAGGATAAATATTTTATTAAATAATTATTTTATGCAACTTACACATGCTGCACGAATAATTCCTTGAAAGCTGATTCTATTAAGACAAGTATAGTATTTAATTTTAAGTCCGAGTGACATAAATATTGTGTAGAGCTAAGTATACAATGATTTATCTTTAAATTTACGACAACGTAATAATATATTCTACAAAAAAGGTGGCTGGACTCTTGCGCAGGATTGCTAAGCTTAGATATTTGTTTAAAAAAAATGCCGTGACAAGAAGATACCTAGTTTGAAGACTAATATTTCAGAAGGTCATGATAAATAATATTTCACCTTCTATTTAGTCTGTAGGTAATTATAATAAAGTGCTAACTAAATTAACGAGGTTTTAGTTTTTCATCCCAAATATAAGGATCATTCTATAGGAATGAACATCAAAAATATTATAAGCAAAATGTTCAAAACCTTCGGTAAAAGCAAAAATACGATAAAAGTTAAAGAAATACGTAGCTCTATAATTAATTATTTCCGAACGAGACCAGACGAAGCGATGAGAGTTCGAGAGAATAGTAGTAATTCATATCGAGAAAAATCAGCAGAACTGTTCATAGATGGCTCAGACCTCCACTGTGAGTGCAGTGTCTACCCGCAAACAATGGCCCACCCCTCACATCCTGCACTGCATGCCCTTTCAATTGGACCTACCTACCCAGGAGGAACTTAAGATCACATTTTAGGGGGCGTGCGTGTTGCAGAAGAATATGTTTACGACTATGACTCCTTTTACCACCGACTCGTTAAGAAGAAGCAAAAATCTATGAGAGAGAATGAGATGAGAATAGATTGTACACACATTACTAGTAAACACCGTGGGCAAGGAACGAAAGACTATAGTTAGAATTGGTTGGTCTCCCATAGTTCGACAAATACATATTTTGATCCTCTTCACGAGAGCGTAGAGGTCACAACATGGCCACAGCCAGGGGGGTTGGGAATTTTTTATGTAAAGCTAATGATTTCTAAAAACTACGTCACATACAAACAACAACACATTGCATTTTATATAGACAATAACTTTCGTACGTACCTGATAAACATAAAATGCACGTGAGTATACAATACATAATCCTCTAAAAAACATTGCATTTCCATTAGAATTAAGTAACAATGTGTCTAAACACGAGTATATCACACAAAATTTTGTGAATTATCTAGAATACCTACTAGTCTTATAAATGAGTTAAAAGTGCATAACAAGTTGTGTGCTACTGGTAACCCACGGGATCCATGCCGGTGTTCAAGCTGTAGTTCCTCCACATGCCGGCTGCCGCCAACCGGTTTGTGAAAGTTTGTCCGGCGGGGAAGAACACTGACGGAACTGAATATATACCTGAAAATATTTTAAAAAAAATTACCTATTCGTGTATTTTTGGTTTGGACATTTTTTTAGTGCAAAAGATAGCCACACGATTTGTTCTACGAGACATGCATATAAAAATATCCGTGCTGCGCAGCTTTTTGCGAAAAGTATGCAAAGTTACATGTTGTAACGACATCTGTGCGAATACCGTAATACTACATTGTGTACAAACGCAGGACTGGTTTATTCTGTCATAGTACCTAGAGGGCGCTTTTCCTATCGTATTCTTGAAGTTACTATAATTATCAATGAGAACTAAAAAAAATGGTAAATATTATACCGGACAATTATTGCATAAGAAGGAAAGTGCATGGCAACTTATTTATTTACCTATACAGCAAGTGTCGGCTACAAGGGACTATCGAACCTGAGGGGCATGAACAAATTTGAATCAAAGTTTAAACCATCCGCAGGCCTCTGTAATGGTATAAAATCCAGCACACCATCGAGAATATCTCTCAGGTGTGCTGGTTTCCTCGAGATGTTTTCCTTCAACGTTAAAGCAAGGGTTAGTTAAGTTCTAATACGCAGATTGACTTCAAACTTGTAGCCTTTGACTTGCCAGTCCAATGGTAATACCACTAATCTATCACTGCTTTTGCTAGGCTACAAGAGATAATTGCTCTTATTGTCCACCACAAGCTATGGACTTATGGCGAGTAAGAGCTCCCACAAATTAATATCTTATATAAGATAAACTAAGACACATTTAAAATAAAAGAAAAATACTATTTATAATAATCTATAATTACAATTTGTGCACTCCTCTAGGTTTTAATGGAAAGTGGATCCACTAGGTCTCCACTAAAAGTGGGGGTGATTTTATTGTAATGTGTTGTCCGTTTCCAATCCGACAAAATACGATCCGAAGTAGTCGTAGTACCATATAATTGTATGAACGCTTGTGTCTCTAGTAGTTTATCCAAGCTTTTACTTTCGATAGGATTGTTTTGTCATACCTATTAAATAAAAGGTTTAAAGCGTGATCAGATTTTTCTAATAAACACCGTGATTATATATATAATTGGAGTCTCAAAGTACAAAATAAAAAGAAACCAAGAACCTAAAAGGCCAATTTTGCGAGATTTTCCCAAAAAAATGGTGCAAGCATTTTAAATAATTTTTATGTCACTATTTTTACCCCTTATTTAAATATCTGTTGATCAGTGGCAGTGTTCAGAGAATAGTTCCGATACATTCCGGCTTGAGCCAACCGATTTGAAAAGTCTTGATTTTTTGGAAAATGCACACTAGGAACCGAATGCCATCCTAAAACATTGTAAAAAGAAAAAATAATAATATGATATTGAAATAAAAATGCTGTTTCTCATACCTACAAGAATTTCAACAAAAAAATTACCAATAGCGAATCAAGTCCCTTGATATCAGTATTTCATTTCCGAAGAATACTACCTGTCGTAGTTATCTAACGGCGAAAGGTTTCGCCGATTGTGTTATCGAATAGAACCAGATTTGTTATTAAACTTAATTTAAATGGGACCAGAAAGAAAATATTTTTTTGCACGTTAATTTATATTGTTTTCATTTATTTTGGCTAAGTAAGTAGAGAGGGCTAAGTAAAAGCTGCACAAATCGATCGAGTGCTTGCCGCGGTCGGTCTGTAGATGGGTGACCATCATTCCATACCGAGTGCCTTCCGTGCCTCGGAGAGCACGTTAAGCTGTCGGTCCCCGTTGTCAAATTAAGATCTATAACAACCGTTAAAGGTATTCAAGAGGTCTGAAAATCTAACACCAGTCATACCACAACACATCGTGTTACCCAGTAACAACTAGGTTGTGGAGTCGTTCCATGTAAAATACAGTTATTACTATTGCAACCGGTTTGACTGGAAGCCAACCACAATGTAATTGGGAAAAGGCTAGGCAGATTGATGTGTAACATGTTCATTTAAATAGAAAACAGATTTATGCAGCTGTGGACGACAAAACTATAGCGGGACAGACGGAAAATATTGTTACGTATGTTTGCACCTTTTAGTACGGTACATTAGGATACATTAATATTAATTAGCTTTTCTCTGCTTACTTCGCGACCGTACATATCCTGTTTTCAAAACACTTTCTTTATTTTAACCTCATTCTGAAGTTAGAATTTGATATGATATTCTAATTAGTATTGACTAGCTTCTGTACGCGACTTCTTCGTGGATTTCAGATTTGGGTCTAGCCGGGATAAGAAGTATCCTAAGTGTTAATCCAGGTTATAAACTATCTGTATCCCCAATTTCCTCGAAATCCGTTCAGTAGTTACTGCGTCAAAGAATAACAAACATCCATCTATTCTCACAAACTTTCACATTTATAATATTACAGTAGGATTAATCTCCGACATTGGTCCGATATTATACGCTGATGATGAACATAATGATCATGATACTCGAAACGTCGTTGCACTTTTACTCCTATTAAGTATATTAAAGGCGCAGTCATGGTCCATAATAGTTTTTTTAATCACATGTATAACATACATTCCTATTATAATTAACACACATTTAATATCATCAACATATATTCCAAAAAAATATTTAGTAATTGGTACAGTCATATACTCCCGACCGATTTTTCACGTCACGTTGACGTCCGTTTCAGTCACGGCAGCCTATCTCTAAGGATATCAGCCAAGTACGCAGGAGATATTATAGTGCACAAGTGTATGCAGAAACACGGATGCACTACCTCTTCCTTCACTCACATAGTCCGATAGGACGGCAATTCGACCCGACCGAAGAGAGATCAGGCGCAGGAACGACGACTTTAGGTGCTCGTCGAAGAACGGGGGTATCAACTGGCTAACTCCGGACTTCTACTGAGAATTTTCTAATAGAATATCCCAATAACACTTTTCTCGACCCGAGAATCGAACCCAGGACCTCACACTCAGCAGCCGCGCTTGCGACCACAAGACCAATGAGGCACTTCTCTTACTTCACTTGGTACATTACCACTGTACTGAAACTATTGACTCGATGTACCGTCTACTGTATCTGCTGCATGGACTATTATACTAATTGAATATAATGTGTAAGTTGACTAAGTTGTAAAGTATTTACCTGGGGGGTACCACCCGTACTCGCTGGCCGATGTTCTGTAGAACGGGTGTTGTTTGCTCACCTGACACCCGTAGCCGTTGAACCAATCTGAAATGTTCATAGCTATCATTGTATAAGAACTAATACACCAGAATATTTTACAATAAAAAGGAGTTCAGTGGCTAATCTATATATTATTAAGTGAAGAGAAAACATTGTACGCCTTTTCAACCGACGAAAAAAGGAGGAGGTTCTCAGGGCGACGTATATATATTTGCTTTTTTATGTATAACTACGCATAACTTTTTACAGAATAGTCCGATTTAAATGATTATTTTTTTATTATTTCGAGGATACTTCAAAGCTGGTCATACAAGAATTTATCATATGGTAAAATTCCAACCTTAAGAGCGGATAATACAAAAAAAGGGTATTATTGATTTTTCCGATGTAATCCGATTCTGATAAAACTTTACATTCTTGAAGTTTTTGATCACACAAAAATATAATGGAAACCTGGAATTAATCTGTTCATGGAGACCAAAGATAGTCGAAAGAACTCCTCAACGATTTAAACAGCTTATTAGCTCGTGTTTGGGTTTATTTCATTTATCTTGATGAGAATTTTAGAACTAGTTGTGTTCTGTAGATTAGGTATAGCCAAAAAATATAAAAAATAACACACTTAAATTTCCTTTTTTCGGCAATATAGTTTTTTGTTTTTATAAGCATATTACGCGCACAAAGTAGTGTGCGATTTGGCATACCTAGTTAATTAAAGTTTATATGGAGAAAGAGCGCAAATTCTAGAAATTCTAAATTTGTCGAATTTCCACCACATGGATGGTCACCCGACCATCTAATATTTATAAACCTCGTGTCACAGTGTTATCTATCGAACTCTTCCGAAACGGCTTGACCGATTTTTATGTTTTCTTTTTGTGTGTATATTTGGTAGGTCTGAGAATAGGTCGAAGGCTATTTTTAATACTCCTAAGTGATAAGAGTAACCCTATCCAGAAAATTTATATGCAACAAGACAAGTTAGTTTATAAAAATATAGAATTCAAAGAGCATTTGCCTTCTATTATGTAAGTAAGCACGTGCTAGGATTAGGTAATACCTCCTCAGAGAGATGTGGATACATTTTCAGTGCCTTGAAATGAGAGTCGACGAGCACTGTAATAAAATATTCTACGTCCGTAATCCTAAAAGATAAGAAGTGTTACTGATGTTCCTTTGTCTTTGTTCATTATTGATTACAAGTAAAAGCCCGCATGCCTTCAAACGGGATCAACGACACTATTAAGTATTTCTGTCGTATTACTATAACAAAAATAGCTAGCCAGTAGATAGTTCATTAGAGCTTTAATGTTGAGACAAAGTGTTATCTCGCAATTGTCTTGAGAATATCCTAAGAAGATTCCAATACCATCAGAGATGCTCTGGGAATCCAAATGAACCTTTATCAAAAAGTTAAGTACAGGCCGTCTAACATGACTTCTAAACTGAACGCGTGATAGTACTAATGGTCCGTCACGACAGCGTGACGGCGACGGCGACGGCGACGGCGCGACCATATCATCCCGTATTGTAAGCAGGCGCCACTCCGTCGGTATGGTAGGGAATGACCTTGTGAAACAGTTGTACAGCTGTAGTGATAAGAATTGTCACTATGATCGTACAGAATCTTTGTTTGCAATACATGCCTATACACACTAAGGTAGTAGGATATAATACACTAAGGTATTTAAAACTTATATAAATACACTTTTTGTGAATATAGCACAATCCCTTTCTATTTACTATTCATAGATTCAAGGCAGGCAAGCAAAAATCATTTAGATTGATTCAACGTAGGCTACAAAATAGTATGATAATATTATTTATTATTAGATTCGATAAAATTTTGCTAAAATATTAACGGATTCAGATAAAAAACTTTAGTGCTAACTTGTAAGTAGTATTAGGACATAACAGACTGTTAAGCATACTCACCAAGTCTTACTCTACACATGATAAGATCCAAGAGTTAGACAGATCCATTAATATACATAAGTAAGTATAGTAGGGGCTAAGCTTAGCGCACATAAAAGCAGAAATAAAAGAAGCATTAATAGGAGATGGAAAAAAACTCAGGTAACTTCTATAATGTACTAAAGCTGACTCTTTGACACTACTCAGGTACATATTACCCAAATAGTCGTAGTACCTATCTCCGTTTCGCTTCGACCAGAAAAACATTTTTTTTTTCATTTTCTTTGCTTATTATTTCTATTTATACCTAAGTAATGTTGAAACCGAAATTACTTAGCAAACTCGGATCGACTGCTAAATGAAATTTGATTTGATAAACCCTGTTTTCCGAAACTTTTTGATGAATTAATTAAAACTAATTCAAAGGAATAGGACGCCATCAAATTATTTTTCGATAGATCATACCTATTTGAGGAAAGTTTTCGGACACTTTTGGTATATTAACGATATACAGATACGTTTCTAGATAGCTACCTAAAACACCGTATTCTTTAAATATTAAAGTCTTTTGTTTACTGCGTAATAGGTCACCCTTTATTCACGTGGTTTCGTTTTAATGGAACAGATAGAGGTTTTTTATTAAAATAGGGGGTTGATACGGATCATAAAGTTAGAGTTTTTAAGGGCCAAATGTGTGGGTGAGTGGTAATCCTGGACTTTAAAAAATAGACTAATGTTTCTCCATCTCACCTACAATAAATAAATGCCCACCAGAGACATAATCTATATTATTAGTTATTAAATGTTAACTTACGGGGATACTCGAATCTCTTTGGCAGATTGCAAGTAAGGAACAGGTCTGAAGTCTTAATTTGGGAATTTTTTATTTCTTTTTTAAAGTGTTCCTTATCGGTGGCCGTAGCTGAACAAAAGCCGGGTTGTATATCCTGCGGTTGTCCCGGATCTTGACCCCTTGCGTCGCTCATTGATCTTTCAAAAACTCAAATGGTAGTAGCAAAGCAACGACACTTGAAAGTATCGAAATGTTACAAAAAATGTCGTATATATTTCGCCACAGTTTAGACAATTGATCCACAAACAAACGCGTTGTCCTGACAACTTGACAGATTTGTTTTCCATGGCAACGTTAATTACTGCGTTTGTTATTTTTTGGAAAGTCTAATGAGGATAGTTTATTATAATGTTGTTATATAAAAATTCGATCCATGATAGAAAAATTGGATGGCACCAAATATTGAAACTCAAGGATTGTTTGGAAATGTAATTAAGTTGGGCTCCGCAAAACAAGTAGCTTTATCTGCAGTCCATACTTAAAATATTAGGCTCAACGTTCACGCATAGTGTCGAACGAAGCAAAAAGATTGCTTATTCAGTTTTTTCTCTAGTGTAGAAGTAATCCACTTCACTCATGAGTTAACCATAGCATTATTTTAAGCGTATGTAACCCCAATGAGGCACTTATAAACATACAAAACAAAAAAAACAGGTATGATGATTATACTCACCAAAATGTACTTGTTACCATCAATAAAATACCAATTACTTGTTACCAAAATAATGTATCATTATTTTGTATTTATATTTAATAAATTATATGGTTTTGTAAACCGATCTATGGTATTTATATAATTGTTTCGTTCTCTTAATATATCCAGGTGCATTAATTGGACACGTACGAATAAAACTCAGAGGCATATGTATAAAACCCAGTGTCAGCTGACCCTAAGCTCATTGGGCATGCATTCGAATGAATATATTAGTCGTTATCAACACTATCAGGGGCCAACCGACACTAAACGAGTGGGTGACTATCGCACCTCCTGCCACTGTGTCACTCACTACACGACTACTAATAACTGCTCACAGTTAAAGTTTAATTTATTATAAGCAATTCAAAAAAGTACTTGTAAAATTGTATGCGAAAATAAATGCTGAACCAAAGACACATGCAAAAAAATATTACTGTCATAAACATCAGTCAAATACTTTATTACAAATCTTTCACAATAGTCATCAATAATAATATAAAACTGTGTATTTTCATCACTAAGTCAATAAGTGTAAATCAAAATAAAATGCAGACGATAAGTGTCCAGCAACCAATTAATTTAAAAGTTGTGAGAGTCGAACTTGATTTTTCCACGCTCATAAATGAAAATCCGAGGTCAGAGAAGAAAACCAAGAAAATTAGGATACCGAAGATCAACAACAAAAAGCAATCTCCGATCCCGCCCCCGCCGCTGATAAGGAACACTTCACAGGTACACAATTGGTATTCAAAGATAATGTAAAAAATATATATCAGGCAAAGAAAAAGACGGAGAAAATTTTAACAAATTAGTATTATATAACTTGTTGTCTCGTTGGTTTAAAACAAAATTATTACCAATTTATTTCAGTCAGTAGGTATACACAGTAAAATGTAGAGGAAATAAAGGGTAGCGCCATAACGTCGCCAAGAACAAATCAATGGGTGTTTTCAATTTATTTGTTGATATAGATATTACAATAAATATTTATTCTCTTTAAATCTTTCCCATCTCACAATTTTTTTTTTACTTTAGTTTCTGTCTCATGATTGATTCTACTACTACGATAATTATTTACTTGAAGTCCTTACCAAATTCATTCGTGTTTTGAAGGCCGCATATCCTTTAGTGTTATTCTGCACACAGAAACGAGGTGTTAAAGATTTGATGGAAGACTTACTGGACGAATTGTATTCAGAACAGCGTGACTGGAGCGGTCATAGTGCTATCGAATGTTGTCATGGGTAAGTGTGTGTATCACAGCCAACTTTAATTTACAATATTTTGCAGTATTTGGGCCTAAATTCAAAGATTTATCTTGAATTATTAAGGTAATTGCATTCTTTTCGGCATTGTATTAACTGCAAAGTTAGTCGTGTCGGTTCGGTCACCAGTATAGGGACTGAATTGATTGCAATGACGTCGCCATAAGACGTGTTAAAATATTGAAGAAGAATTCGCGGTGATGAGCAGAGGTCGAGATGGCTTAGTGGTCAGAGCGCCTTGAGTATTCATCCGGGAGGCGCAGGTTCGAATCCTGTTCGCGACCGTATTCTCTTTCCATTTAATATAATAACTTTTGAGTTCGCTAAGCATGCGTTAATGCTTTTCAAAGATTTATCTTGACTCATCTAAGCTCTTTTAAAAAAGAGCTATTAGTGGCAGTTAAATGTGAAGTCAAATTTCAAGATTTATTCTCTATATTAATTGAAAATATGACTTCGCTACTCAAAGAAGATTTAGGCGGTGTTTTATATACATACTATTAAATAAAAGTCTAATTTTGTTGTAGATGCAAATGTGGATCAATTTTCGTTATAAAATATATAAATAAGCTGTAGATCTGTTTGTTTTTTTTTTATGGGATAATGGGCAAACGAGCTTATGGATCGCTGATGGTAAGCGATTACCGCCGAATATGTTGGTTTACAAAATTATATCACTATTAAAAATGATAAAGTTAGATTTTTTCTGAAAAGAAAAAGTTTTGAGTTCGCCACGCGCATGCGTTAATGCGTTTGAAACATTTATCTGTAATAAAAAATATTTTTCTGGTTTTGATTTTTTTATTGATCCGTGGTCTGTAGCATCGGTATAGTCACTTCCTCATACCTATATGGCACGGGTACTTACAGATCAACAGCTTGTATAGCGCTGCACGCAATTCGCAGTAATAATTTAAGATTTACATGTCTAGGTCTACGTCAGCATCTTTCACTTCGTGTCAATCTAACTGGGGGGAACAAACAGAAGCCATTGAACGAAGCTATTTAGAAGCTTTAGGTATGTATCTTAAATACGAATAATATAGATATTTTATATAAACAAAATATCCAAAGGCTTGCATCGCACGCATCGGACGGACCGTACAAGTACGTCCACTGATCCGCTGGGGTCGAACCGCACCCATCGAGCTGTCGGTAATGCCGACGGAATTCTGATTCCATATTATGACGTGAATGTAATACGGAAATCCGATCAGTGGACGTATGAATTAGGGATGTTGCGGATATTCGCTTCCGCATCCGCAACTCGCCGCGTATGAATTCGAAACAAGTTATGCACTTATGCCCCATATGCAACGCTTTTTTTAGGAACCGGTACGATATAGGTTCTTAAAGGCTCTCATTTGGGTTTCGGTTCCGGTTCTGGTTCTAGTAACAGAATCGCAAAATACCGGTATTTTATTTTAGAAGCCTTTTCAATCCCTGATTTTCATGCGGATACGGATGTAGAGAAGGTTGCAAAAAGATAGAACTTGGGTAGGGCTGGCGATTGGACCTTGCCGTGGATACGTGCCGATTGACCAATAGGAGCGAAGATTTCGGTGAGAAGATCCTAACGCGGATTGTATAAACATATCTGTTTAAGGGCGTTATTTTTGGTGAGTATACAGTGAATATCGTATGTAATGCGAATTTTCCGCAGTTAATAGTTTATTGAGTTTTTTTTTTACTTATTTAATCCAGATGAACCCTGATTTGAAACCCTCGGAGAGGTCACCAGTAAGATCAAACCCAGTCCTTTCTCGAAGGCCTTTCTCGAAGAGTTAAGATGGATCGTTTATGCCATTTCCACGTCAGACGTAAAACACTTGCCTAGTGTCGCAAGTTCCAGAAAAAGGTCTGTTGTACACATGACAGCATAGATGAACATGACCAGGAGAAGGCTCATTGTAAAATATGCAATAAAACCTTCTTTGGTAAGGGACGTTTAATTCGAGCGTCAAGAAACACCAGAAAATGGTAGTGGTGACGCTGTACTCGAGAAGGAATTACTAATATTCTTAAAGCAATAAAAAGGAAAAAAAAAAAATGTTATCAATAATAACACGCAATTTTTAATCACCACCACCACCCATACGGAATGTCTTTAAAATAATTCTCAAGATCCGCATCAGCAGCTGTGGATGTGAGCCTTCAAAAACCCGCATACGCATTCGCATCCGCAGATGTCAAAATATCTGCATTCGCAATATCCTTAGTCACCCGGCGCGCTTTCAGCCGCTACGGAAATCCGTACGCTAATGTTAAAAATTCGATTGCAAATGTCCGTCGCGTCAGCAATCTCATTGCTGCGGATATTGTAGATGTACCTACTACCACAAACTAATCCGTTTGCGTGGACACTTAACGCGTACGATGTGAACCTGAGGTCGCCTAGCGTAATCCTACTCCAAATATTGCTATCATTATGTTTTTAAATTTCATTAAGGAAATCAAATTGTAGAGGCATTAACTCATTCTCTTCATGATTTCCTTCACGTGAAATTATTTCTACTAAGTCTGAAATAATATAAACAATATTCACAATGTGATTCTTTTATCAGAGATTCAGACAGCAACATACTTAATATTCAGTAAACTCTTCATGTATTTTTAGACCTTAACGAGCTTTGGGAACAAAAACTCCAATGGGAAGAGAGGCTCAAGACAGCGGGAGAGCGGCTTGCGAAGTACGTTCGGGTCCGAGACCGACTGCGGCGGCAGCAGCACAGGCTATGTGCTGCCTTCACCGTGCTGCTTCGACATATTAGTACGTTAACATTCAACATTATACCCAGCCTCGCAGAGCACGTATGACCGTCCTGGTTGTCCAAAAGATCTATGACAGCTGTCTTATCTCGAGATATCTTGTTACACAGTAACTGCGTTCTGGAGGTCAGATAGTCAGTCGCTCCATTTTAAATACTGGTATTAAGCTGCATCTGTATAAACTAGAAGCCGACCCCAACGTAGTTACTAACAGAAATTGAATTTGTACCTGGTTGATAGAAATAGGCTCACCACACACTACATGGGATAATACACAACAGGATCGGCCGAACGCTGCGTAACCCTCCGGACAATACAGAAGGGATGCTGTGCTACATTCAACATTATGAAGTTCTAACTATGTATTGTCTGCCTCGAATGCCAAAACATTTCCTACCTTAGCACGTTTAAAGTAATAGGGATAGAAGCTAGAAAGTTCTAATAAAACTGATCTCGATCATAGCTGGAGCAACTGACAGTTAGACGGTATCATAACTGACAAACTTGTTAAAATTTACTTTCACAATATTTAGTCAGGTTTCTTTGAAGCTAGCAACATTTATTAATCTATATGAGGTATTATATCAATAGCTTAACGACCAGAATGATCAACGAGTATACGTTGTGGTGACGTTGAGTCAATATTATCTGTTAATTAATAATTACCAATTAATAATCCTAAATAGGTTCGGCAACTGGCCGAATCAAATATCTATATTACCAGGCAATGCATCATACATTTCCATTTAGCCGCAGGTAGTCGTATTAAAGAATATACCTGAACATTGGAACAATACATTATTTTTAGATTACTATTGTGAATGAAACATTTATAACTCTATTAATAATATATAAGCAATATTATGACAGTTTCATTCATGAGAGCTTAAAATAGATTTACGCATATCAAAGCAAACTTTACTCATGGGTATGGGGTGCCTTTCCCGTCTATCTGTTTCCGAAACAGACGTACACAGCGGCGCTCAATCGATACGTAACGCACACAGACAAGTGCCGGGGTTCCATGTGCGCATGTTCACTGGCGTGTACCACGAAACGCTGTCACAAAACAATATGACAAGAGTCTATTTTCCCTCAGAGCATACTATCAGTTTGTATTCCATAAACTAAATTCTGATTCAGTATTGTGGTACGAGGCTGGAAGCCCCGCTTCGTTTCACGACTTTCCCAGTAAACATCACATCAGCTGGTCGACTACGCAGTCTCAAATGCTCTCGAGATATGGCTCATAATTTTTCACAATTTCGTTCTGAATCATTGGAATCTAACCCAAAAGTAGCTGTTGAAGTTGGGTCTTAGCGCAAGGATGTCGTGCCCGTATCCACCTGCAGTGCCACTGCATAGACTTAAACCATCAGGTCGTTAACTTAGTGCTTAGTGCAGTTGTAAAGATATGCGTTTATTGTCAAATGTGTGCCACTTACAAGACAGATGAGTGCACTCCTAAACTCTCTCAGGAGCTTGGCAGGTGCATCGAAGCCCGGTTCAGGTACGTCGATCCAATTTTTTCAAATCCATGCGCTATTCAAGAAATTATCCTTAGGAAACCTTTGAAGTACCGCGTTGGTAATCTTTGTTATATCTGTGATTGACCCTTTGCTTCTGATTTAAATGTTAATGTTTAATGTTACTCATCAATGTTACTTCATTTATAACATTGATAAATTGACCACAATCCTCATAGACGCTCCTTCTTTATTGTCTGAGCTAAATTATTATGTAAATGTATCTATAGTTACGTATTCGTCATCGGCGACTCTTATGAAATTATTGTTATTGATCATGTACGAGGCTTTGTGATTATTATGATTAACAAATTAAATGCCATCTAAACTAATGTGTAGACACACAAAACCAACTTATACTGCAAAAATCAAACGATTATCTACATTTTCACGAAAAATACTTATGTTGGCAAGTACCTATTTACGAAACTTTTATCATAAGTTATAGTGTTACGTTGCGTAGCTTCGAAAACATTAGATATTAATATTAGGTTAGTTTATACTGAGGCGACAATAATTTATTTTAGGTTATGAAATATACTTACGGATATAGCGTATTTATGTATTACGCATGCAGAGATCCGTTTATTGACAATGTCGTGTTTCAGTCTTTGTTTTTATATACGGTGACGACTGGTTTAAACCAATTTATAAAGAGAGCAAAATGTATCAGTTCTTTTAAAATCACATGGGGTCATCTGTCTAATATATAAATAAAATGCTTTTCGTTGGTAAGCGCAATACTTATGAACAACTGGACCGATTTGGCTAAGTCTTTGTTAAAATCTTCATGATAGTCCGAGTAAGATTTCTAGGCAAAGAAAACGTTCTCGTAAAATTATAAAATTCGGGAAAAACTAGATGTGCTTTTGTTTATAGGATTCTGGACAGAACAACGTCAGTCAGGTGAGCTAGCTTCAAATATACCTATCTATTTAATAAATTGTGTGAAAAACTAGACAATTTCTAGATAGACACAATTTAATTAACGACTGCTTATTTATTCTGGACGCCAGGACGATAAGATATCTATTATCTAAACACTCCTGATACAAATTTTTTAAATAAAGCTCTGTGTTCAACAAATTAATGGAAAGGGTTGGTTTTTCTGGTGCTGCTCTAAGCATTATCAAATATCAAAAGTTATTGGTCTGTTCTGAATTATATATTTTTTATAATAATAAATGGTTGACTTATAAATGCTGACGTGAAGCGGGCGAGAGTGGTGCTCGTTTCGGCGTAACACCGGGTGGGGGCGAAGGCCCGGGCGAGGGCGGGTACGCCGAGTGGCTCCATGCTATGCGCCTGGTTGCGCGCCTCCCCGCCGGCGTCCCACAACACTTCCGCAGAAAGGTAAGCACTAGTTTATCAACAATCTCACACCCCAAACACAAAGCTTAAACTATGAAAAATGTATCCAAATATTGTATCTAGGACTCGCCACTTCATTGCTATCATGTACTTTCTGACTAAATAGTATCCTAGTCTGAATATAAATAAATGAAATTATAACTGGAGATCGGAATAAATGAGACTTCGGCATAAAATATCTATATTACCTATAGATAGATTTGTACTAATTTTAGCTATGGTCACGACGATCTATCTGTAAAAATATTCGAGACACTTTTAGACTGACAAAATTGAAGGACACATGAAACCATTATGATAGAAATTATTTTCAAGAAAATCCGGAATAACATCAAACTCTAACAGCATCCAAATAATCAATATGTTAGGCATACGCAGGTAAACTTGGTTAGCTAAAACTAAGTTATCGTAATATACTGAGGACATGTGTCTATTTCGCAGTTCCGAGGTTCTACGATATTCACTCGCGTAAAACAACAAACCTTTCGTAAATAATCGTTTCTTTTGACGTCACTCCTATTTACATCATCCCTTTCGAGATAATGTATTGTAGACTGTTATTAAATTAACATAATTCACGAGTGAATAACAATACATCTAAACAGATTCCCTATATGTTAAAGTTCAAATTCAGACTTACCTATGTATATAAAAGGATTGCTATTAGTTCTTTGTAGCCATTCAATTTGTAACAGTAAGGAATAAAAGCTATTGTGGCTTCCATCCGTAACTTATCGTCATTACAGCCGCACAAAATCGGAATACTGCCGCAATTTTCACTTCAATTTATGGTTTAATACTAGCTGTTAGTTAAAGATTTATCAGGCGTGTGGTAGTTTTAGAGTTCACCCGCTATAACATTTTTTCCTTATCCTAGTTTGTAGGTACTGTCGTTGTGAATTCACTTAAGCGATTTGTGATAATCGCCCCTATTTCCTCTTCACTCCTAGAGTACCATATTTACAATACATTTGAGCAAATATTTTTTCATATAAATATTGTTATTATATCTTATTATTACGTTATTATATATTTAACGTTAATTTCTTCAGAATTAATAAAAATTTAATTACAAAGACATTTTATTTTGAAAAATAGTTTGAGATATGCTTTCAAATTTCCTTATTTTTTAATCCCAGCTATGGCTAACATTGGCGGAGCGTCACCTGACGGCGAGAAATATCGACTGGCCGTCGGCCGAACGCGGCTGCTTCCGCGGCACTGCACAACCCGATGACACAGAGCTAGGCGCGCAAATCCTAAAAGTAAGCCGTTATCAGCAAGAAAACCAAAAAAAAAGTCTTGAAAGACCATGGCGTATGGCTTACCTTAACCCCCCAAAGAATCAGCGCTCGACTTAACTCAGCCCCCGAAGATAGAGACAAGTTCAGTTGTTGTTGTTGGTGTTGACTTATTATCTAGATTACAGAGATGAAACTCTTATGTGATCGAACAAAGAGGTTTGTCGACCAAATATTAATGAAATTATTGGAGGTTCTTGAACGGCAAGTGGCTTGGTAAATAAAAAAAAATATAGTAACTAATTTGAAATCAGATATTCAGCCAGATCCATGAGAAATTGTTAATAAATTTTTCTCAGTGTAACTTAATATTTTGCTAGGATTTACACCGCACTGGATGTTCTCTATTCTGCGGGGCAGAAGGGCGGGAAAACCAAGCGATGCTCCGCAGGGTGCTTTTGGCCTACGCAAGGTTAATATACCTACTTTTTAATCTAATATATAAAATCACGTGTCACAGTGTTTGTTATCGAACTCCTCCAAAACGGCTTGACCGATTTTTATGATTTTTTTTGTATATATTAGTAGGTCTGAGAATAGGTCGTTGGCAATTTTTTATACCCTTAGGTGATAAGGGTGGCCCTATCTAGAAAATTAATATGGCAGAACATCGTTTGCGGCAACATACTATAACGAGTAGCCATTTCTATTGATAAATAATAAATAAATAATAAATATTCCACAACTATCACACAACGCCGTCTAGTCTCAAGCTAAGCAGAGCTTGTGTTATGAGTACTAGACAACTGATAAACATACTTATATATTTCTAAATGCATACATATTATAGATAAATTACACCCAGACACAGAACAAATGATCGTGCTCATCACACAAACATTTGTCCTGGGTGGGAATCGAACCCACGACCTCCGGCCTAGCAGTCAGGGCTACTAACCACTAGACCAACAGGACAGTCTATCAGGAATCTATTGATCTATCAGGAAAACAAAACCTATGTCGATCCCTGAACATAAGGCGATAATATTGACTAAATAGAAATGAGTCGTTTGAATGTTTTATTATTGCGAATATAAGCTCAGTATATTTTGGTTTGTGGAAATAATATTGTATAATTTTAGATGGAACAAAGACGTCGGTTACTGCCAAGGTTTCAATATGTTAGCTGCCATTATACTGGAAGTTATGGACAAATCCGAATCAGATTCACTGAAGGTAAAAATAATTTTATTTATGTTTATCGCTAGTTCACGTTAGGCTATTAATTCCAAAAACTAGACTGAAATATGTATACATATTTAAAATAATATACCTCAATTATCTTTTTTTTACAATTTCGCATGTTTGTCTTCCATTCTAAACAATTGTAAATGTCATTTAAAGGTGATGATATACCTAGTTGAGGCCGTTCTCCCCGAGGGCTACTTCGCGGACGACCTTCGCGGATTGTCTGCTGATATGGCAGCTTTCAGGGATCTACTTCGATTGCGCCTACCTCGCCTAGCACAACACATGGATCATTTACAAAGGATATCTGATGGTAATATTCTTTCGTTCTTATAATGTTCAATCCCTTCTATTGTTAAACGTTTGTCGATGTTCGGTAATGTTACGCAGGAGGTTTGACCGAATTATCAGAAACACTTGAAAATCAAATCTATCAAATCATAATTATTTATTTATTTTCAGGCTACCATAGCCCGTAGATATATACCTTACAAACTAACATAGTTATAAAGTAAATACAAATATGTGAAGTTATAGATTTTTGTGGAAAAGAATACGGTTGTGAGTAGGATTAGAACCTGCGCCTCCCGGATAAATACTCCTGGAGTTTTTATACTTCGCTAAACGCCAAAATTTAGAGTTCGCCAAGCATGCGTTAATTATTGTTAAGCTTTTCAAAGATCTATCTGTACAAAACTGTGATTAAATAAACTAAGGTTAGTAAATTAGGTTTAATTTATCTTCTTCTATCACCACATAGTTTTGTATAAGACAATAAGAGGGGAAATTTAAAACTGGTTAGGTGCAGGCAGCACTCACCTCCACACGGGACTTAATAACGATATCGGTGACATGTGGATGTCTTCAGGCAATATAGACATCATACTATGTTGGTATCCGAAATTCGATTCCATTATCCATTTAAAGTTTTACGTTACTAAGTTTCTATTGTCAAAGATATGTGTGTGCGTGTCAAACGCATGTTAGAGAGTGTATTCTTTTTTCTTTTTATTAATATAATGTTTTTCTAATACATATTAAATAAAAATATTAGCTTTCTGCATTCTTTCTCCATATAAACGTTAAGTGTGCCAGATTTCATACGTATGTACGCGTAGTTTTCGTAAAAAAGGTTACAAAGTTTTTGCTTTACGTAATAATATAATGATAATATGACGTTTTGAATATTTTTCAGGCATCATTTTTATACCTAAATCAGATATTTAAACCGTTTCAGGTGGCGGCGTAGAACCTCCTTTACCCGATGTGTTCACTATGCAATGGTTTCTAACACTATACGCGACGTGGTTGCCCAGAGAGTTTCTGTTGAGGATATGGGATCTGGTCCTCCTGGATGGAAATGAAGTGCTGCTTCTTACTGCGCTGGCTATATGGGATATGCTCCAAGAGTAAGTTCTAAATTCAATAAGCTAACATTATCACCATCTTGCCTTCATCACACCACTCTCTCTGTCCAGACTCAGCAAAATATATGCGTGATATGTAGTAGGTACACACAATACCTTAGTGATATGATCTTCAACAGGAATTATGATATTATTATCACAACAAGTATATCTAAATTTAGCCAAGCATTCAAGCCCCTGATTCCGTGTAATCATGAGCGTTAATAGCGCTCTATTTCCGTGATAAACGAAATAAGACGCATACCTATTTAAAAGTGTTCATTAAAATGTATTATTTACGATACAAAACAGTTTTTAAGCAAATTAACATTTCCCAATAAGCAAATCAAAATATAACTTTCACTTAAAGTACAAAATTAATTTACAGCTAAATTGTTCTTTATATCTGCCCACACAAGCTCATTGAGGCAGCCTTTCAGCTCATTGTTTTTTATCAAAACTATAAAAGTGATGGATTTTTGCTTCGTATTACTCCTATGTCGAAATCGTGAACGTGGATAATTTTTTTATTTCTTTAGGTATCCGTAGAGATGAAAATATTGCTTCTTCCGAAGTTTACTGACTCAAATTTCCTTCAGCTACAACTCACATTACGCTGCAGGCTGACACTCCTGTAGCCTTTGCTACTAATTTATTAATGTTCATGTCATATTTGTGTTCCATATTTTCTTTGTCAAGCTTTCGTCTGCGAAAAAAATATTTCACTCGTGTTATTGGCGGACCCATCTTTAAGCGTTTGGAATAAACTGACGCAAACAAAGCGACGGTAGACGGCAGACTGAGTTAGCTAGACGTTTGTCTACTTCCCCAATCTCACCGCTCACATACCTCAGGCGGTGACTAGCACTTGCGCGCAGACTATAGATTGAACCGACAGCTAAATCTGACATAAAAAGTCCAAGGACAGACTTGAATCTGAAAAGTATGAAAATTAGCCAACAAAATAAAATACACGAGGGATCGGGATGCTAAGACATAGATGCTAGAATAAAATAATATTTGATCTAATCATGAGAGATTTTTGCCATAAGTTCAAGCAGATGACGGTAGTAATGTGGATATCCCGAATGGTTTTGCATAACACCTTAACACGTATCAATTCATCACGTTTGAAGGTTAGGACGTCCCACTAGATCTGTGTGATGAAGGTCAGAGCTGGGAAGAAATATATTTCCCACACGTTGAATATTAAATACTTAATGATGGTATTCTTATTTTTAGAATGCAAAATCCTAATAACGAATACTCACTCATATTCAATAAGCAGCTCTTGAACGATATCAGTTAATATAAAACGCATATTTGAATAGAAGCCCGCCCCCGCTTTGTGACATCAATGCTATCCGTATCCGTAGTTATGACAGATAAGAGATAAGAATCTATACCACGTACAACATGTTTATTTATATAACATAGCATCACGCCTGTATTCTCCGAAGGGGTTGCAGAGAGCTAGTAGTTGTGTGTAGTACTCCCACATTGGTGGTAAGCCTATTGCCATCAAGCGCAGAATTACAAACTCCGAGCTGCTACTGAGAATTTCCAGTAAAAACAGAAAACCTAACAACACATTGCCTGACCCAGGACTCGAACCCAGGACCTCATGCTCGGCAAACACCCTTGCGACCGCTAGACTAAAAAGACAGTTCATGTTTGTGTTTACTCATTGATTACTCAAAATATTTAACACGAGCTTCCCAGTTTTGAGGAATCGACTTATTATTACTTAGGTACTAATTGAATTTTTAAGAACGTGGAACCTACCTCGTTACTATAGATTTTGCCAAAACTAAGTTGACCGGCTTTGTGAAAAAATAAACCTTTTACTTAAGGAGTACCAATTTAGAGGTATAAGTACGATCATTATTCGCGGACGTATTTTTCTTTCCACCGAAATTATAACTTAGTATTTTTTTCATTTCAGTCGTATTCTATCGGCCCGGTCAGCGGACGAGTTCTACAGCTGCATGGGCGGGGGCGCAGGCGCAGTGTGGGAGGCGGGCGATTCGCTCGTGGCGCGGGTAGTAGCGTTCGGCTCGGCGCCTGAGTTGCCCCGACTGCGTAGCCTACATCGATACCGGGTGGCGCCACCAGCACCGCCCACATCTGCCCCCATATACCACCCACCCTTACATTCCACTGTACGTCTCTGTTGTCTACTGTTTAGACAGCTTTTACATCTTTCGTGATTCTTCTACTGGCAACTAGACACAATTAGAAAACCGTGAACTATTTACGAGTATTTGAGTGATTTGCTTGAAATGTTGTTCCAACTTCCTATATTTTTTACGGGGAACTGATACCAAGATATACTTTGCAATATGTATTAAATGCGCAATATACAAGCGGAAAAAGGGATTTCGACATGAAATTTGATTTTGTAAGCAGCATTGCCATAAGCAATTACAATAACATTTGTCAGTCTTACGCATTTTTAGGTTATTGTTATTCATTTGATTGTAGACATAAAAATATGAAAGGATATGTAATTTATTTTAGATGCAGTCGATGACAAAACGCGGACTTCGACTGTTCTATTCTGAAGATGAAGGTGATTCCAGTGACGATGGTAACAAAATGGCTCTAGCTACGGTAAGACTATAAACATTGCTAATCCAAAAAAGTGATAATCAAGCTTGTCGAACCATATCGAAAACGATAATTTGTTTCAGTTCGTGCCTAGACGAGAAGACCGTATAGCAGCGGGTGATAGGCTCTCTTTAGATATTGGGGCCTTAAAACGGCAATACGCTCGCCTTCGGGAACGACAGAGACAGGCCCATGTGATCTTAGCTGCAGCTTGTGCTCGTCATGCTGCAGGTAGCAAACAAAATCGATAGTACTTAGAATTTATAGTTATCATTTAAAATCATTATATTATTTACTATATGGCTTTTTTTTTCAGTGGGTGTGCCTACCTCTCCTACATCGCTTACTGTGAACAATCTACTCTTGGGCAAAAGTGCAATAGTTAGTTCTAGAGGACGAAGACTTGGTCCACCTCCTGGAGCGGTGCCACCATCAAGGCAGTCGTCAACACTAGAAAAAATTGAGGCTCATTCACGTGGAAAATCGAATGAAACTATAAGTTGGAATGAAGAAAAAAGTCGTAAGACGCTTAGTAGACGAAATTCTGTTAAATGGAAAGATATTAAAAAAGAAAAAACAAAACAAAAAGAAAGAAAAGCGTCGATTGACTTAGACGAAGCTGGCGACGGTGTTATAGTTTCTGAACTCGAGGCCAATCAAATGATTGCCACAGTGAGATCTCGCAGCTCTAGCGAAACTTCTTCTTATTCTTCGCACAGTGCATCAAGTACAGATACAAGTCTTTGTGACGAAAATGAACGGGGTAGTGAGTCTGAACCAGAAATGCCTGAAGATGACAAGAATACAAATAAATTTTATATTAAGAATAAAAAGGTCTCGTCCTCTCCTATATTGAATAAATCAAAAATTAGCAATACCTTAAAAAGAAAAGAATCAGTAACAGTAGGCACTCCTGAAAAGGATGCAAATATAATTTCTGTTGACAAGCCTATCAAAAATATTTCAGATTACTTAGATTCTGCAGCTGGTGAACCCTTAAGAATTTACATTGACGGATTTGAAAGTAAATTAAAAGATAGTCTAAATCTTAGTAAAGAAGTAACTACATTTAATCCAACAAGTATATCACCATGCTCTCCACGTATGACTTCTGATAGAAATGAAGTATTGCAAAGACTTAATAGAACCAACTATGAGGAAAACTCTTCTAGCAGAGAAATTTTGAGGCCTACAAGTTTTACAAAATCCCCAAAGATTTTTACTGAACTCAGTCCTATTGACTTATCTCCATGTAATTGTGGCATAGGTCATAAATCTCCTTATGAGTACGATTTTGAGTCTAATTTCAAACGACCCTCTCTAAATGAGCCAATATCCAGACCCCCAGATATCATCGATAGCTTTACGATGTATCCAAATTTTGTGCCTGATATAGATTTATCTGATAAAAATGTATCCGATGTCGAAAGTCCGTCGGGGAGTCCGGGCGCTGAAAGTATTATAGTAAGTGAAGACGAACCTCCGATACCTTTAAAAATTGATAAGTACTTTGAACACAGTCCAGAATTCTTTGGTGCGCGCGTAACAGATCCAAATAGTATAGATATTCCAAATCGGCGGTCCATCAAAAGACTTTCACGTCTACCGAAAAAACCTGACTCGTTGACATTACAAAGCAACCATAATGATAAACTTATTAAAGAAGAAGCAGAAAGAGCATCGTCATTGCCGCAAAATCATAGCTTCGCAAAGAAAATCCTCAATGAAGATTACAAAGAAAACAAAGAGTATTTTGCTGCCCAAAAACAAAAGACACCTGAAATACCCAAAGAAAACAAAGATGTATTCTCTCCCAAAGATTATATTTTACAAACAGGACGAAAAAACAGTGAAAGAGCATTACAGATCATACAAGAAAACTCAAAAATATTGAGTAGAATATTGACAAAACAAAATATTACAGAAATTAAGAGTCCCTCTAAATTCCAAGTGACAAAAAGTGATGAAAATGTACTCGAAAAACAACGAAATATCTATTCCAAAACGGTTCCTGAAAAAACTGTAGAGAGTAAGCTAATCGATTCGCCGTTTTTGAAAGAATCTACCTCTGATTCATTGATAGGCTACAGAAAGAGGTATGTCAATGTAGGCACAACAGAAAATAATGATTTTGTACGTATAAGACCTATTTCTATAGATGACCCCTTTTCCTTAGAAGTTCGTAATACCACTACCAGAGATGAAGAATTTTCGATAAAAAATACAAAAAGTCCAAGCAGTGAGTGTTTAGGCAATAAGACCGATTTATATGGCTGGGAAAATAAAGGGTTTTTAGCAAAATGCGATCACAAAAGTTTTATAGAAAAACCAGAGAACTTAGATTTTGATTACCGAAGAAAAACCAGCGACTTATCATGTTACGGTGACGTCTCAAATAAAGAACTCATACCTGTAACCACATCGGACTGGACACGACATTCCTTTTCGGGCGAATCCAAACCATCGGTTACTTTACCATCTTCAGAACCAAAAGATACCTCGACATATGAAAAACGTTTTACTTCTGATGACTATAACTACCCATTTTCAAGCAAGTATAATGACTTTGTGTTGTCTAAAGCCAGTGATATTTGTAGCAAAACAGCTAACCAAGGCCCGAAGGTTTGCGAAAATTTGTCTAAGACTGATAACAGCCAAGTTAGTGACTTTGCTCATGTTGTGACTTCCTCTATAAGTTTCACGTACGAACCATCGGCAGAGGACGATTCACCGACCGGAGCAAAGAGTAACTCTAGTGATACATTGTGTCAAATCACATCGCTAGATCAAGTGTCTACGCCAATTTCGCCTAAGATATTTCCCAGCAGAGAAACCCCCACTATTCCTAACTACACAGAAAAAAGTGATAGAACGAAAGTAGAGTCAGACGATACTTGCAGTGCTATCACTTCGCTCATCGAGACGGATACCTTGTCGTCTTTGTCTTACCCCCGCAGTCCCTCGACAGGTTCTTACCACCCTTTCCCCACGCGCCCTGCGCTTCGCATGCCGAAAGAGTTAGGAGTGAGATTAGGCATGTACCCTAAAGATGTGATACATTCCCCACCAAAATGAGAATGATATTGATTTGACTATCTTATTAAATTTCGTGAGAAATATTTTTTATTGATATTTTCTGCTTTAATAAATTATCTAGACAACACTTAAACACAGATTTTTAGAATTTTATTGTTTTAAAAGTAGTTTTATGTTATACTTATTATATAATGTCATTTATTTTGTTAATGTGTATTAAGTATCTGCTGCTAGTTTTCATAATTAAGTATTTATTTTGAGTTAATAAGCTTCAAAGCTGAAATGTTTGCTCTATTAATATTACAGTTTAGAAGTATTATACGAAACATTTGAAATACAAAATGTTTCACTACATATAAAATGCACGCGGGAAGTTTACAAATTAATAATGTTGTTGTGAAATGTGAAACCTTTGGTATTTCATATAGTAATTTGAGCTAGTAACAAAACAAACACGTTGCCTTGAATCCAATTTTAATGTTACGCGTATTAAATAATAATCCTTCGCAATATTAAAATATTTGTACAATAATAAGGTAGATAGATTACTGTTTGAAGTCAATATAATTTACGGCAATTACTTGTTTGTACTGCTATAGAATAATATTCTACTTAAATTAATGCAAAAGAAGAAGATTATGTTGTTAGAAGACGATATTTTATTCTACAACAGTATTGAGAAAATATACATAATGCGACAGATGGTAACTTTGTTTAATTTATCATCGTTACGTACCACTACAGTAATCTTAAAGTAATACAAAATGTATATTTTATAATGGATACAATCTTATAAATAAATTAAATAAATATTAACATAACTTAAAAATCGTCAAGGACCGGTGGACAGGTGCAAACAAGATGTTTGTCCCCGTACATGTCATCGATACGGCCGACAGTAGGCCAAATCTTCGTCTCTCCTTTTACGAACGGCTGTAAGAAAGAAATAAGAAATAAACTTGCTGAAATCCTTGAAATCCATCGTATTATATTGTAAGAGTGAACTTACTGCAGGGAAAGCGGCTTGTTCACGACTGTATGGCCGGTTCCAATCTTCGGAGATAACTTCCTCTTGCGTATGCGGTGCCATCTAAAACATGAAATATATTTATTTACATAGTATGTAATCACCAGAATACAAAATATCATCTATTTTGGTTAATTAATCTAAAATTGATCACAATTGAAAACACTTTATTGAGGAAAGGGAAACTTAAGTATCATATTTACGAGTATAAGCGATGGTGTGGTGTCTGAGATCCCAATAAAGCTAAGAAACGACTAAAACATGCATTAACTAAAATATATTTCAAACACTTTTAGTGTTTGATCAATTCATAAAAAAACACGAACCTTCAATGGATTTAAACGTTTGTCTATGTTTCCATCTTCAATGTCTTTGATCTCCTTTCTGATCGCGATGAGAGCTTCACAGAAGCGGTCCAGCTCCTGGAGATCTTCAGACTCGGTAGGTTCTATCATCAGAGTACCAGCTACAGGCCACGACATCGTGGGTGCGTGGAAACCTTCAATGTCAAATAAACATACAAATATTAGGCTTCACAAAAATACGAATTAAGTTTATCTGTCATTTAACAAGTGACTTTTGAAAGTCTACGGTAGATGTTTGAACGGTTGTTTGAAAACTTACCAAAGTCCATAAGCCTTTTAGCGACGTCTCCGGGCTCAATATTAGCAGTCTTCTTCAAATCTCTCACGTCAATGATAAATTCGTGCGCCACGAGTCCTCTCTCGCCCTTGTATAATGTTTTGTAATGGCCCTCCAGCCTCTTAGACATGTAGTTAGCGTTGAGAATAGCCACCTGAGTTGCACGTCTTAAGCCTTTGGGACCCATCATCTAAATCATAATTAGAAAGTTTTCACATTTATTATTTTGAGAGCGTAAAAGCTTATTATAAAATAACAAGGAGTAGGTAGAGACACAGGCCACAATACGATTCTAGGTACAGGAGTATACAGTTGTGCACCCACATTTTACAAATACTGTTATTAAGTTCCATGTAATGGGCCTATTGTCATCTCCGGTACTCAGTTCCAAACACCGGCCTGCTACTGCGAATTTCCTAACAGACAACCCAATTAACACTTTGCCTGACCCGGCAACCGAACCTAAGATCTTACGCTCGGCAGTCTTTTGCGACTATTAGACCAATGAGGAAATTGTATAAGCTTTTCTAATAATATAATAAATTTACATCAAACATAACAGTTTCGTAGCTGCGAGCTCATCTCTAACTACGGATTCCGTTCGAGTTCGACACTAGTCAGGCAATCCCGAAAAATGCATGTGAGTAGTAACCGGTGAACAATAATTAAATATGACAAATAATATTAGAATAATTTACGATTTTAATTCGAAATACATAGGCTATATTCTTAGAAACTCGTTTTAATTATAATTTGTGTTTAACCTATCGTACTCACTTTGATGTAAGCCCAAGAAATAGGTAGAATTGCCGATGAGCCAAACGGTGCTGCACTGACTGAGCCGAAACTGTGTGCTGCATCACCCAAATCTGCCAAGGGATCTACTACTGGATGCGACGGCAGGAACGGAGCTAAATGAGCTTTACTAAAATGAAAAACGAAAACTAAGTAATCTATAATACATTGCATTACAACTTTTTACTGGTAACTGGAAAGAAATCCTTCTTTACGATGAACGTAAAATCGACGTAAACTGCGGGTAGTTTATTATGTATTTTAAATGCATTATTTAAAATAGAGGTAAGTGTCTTGTTTTGTACGAACATCGCGTGCGATTATATTATTAGGTATTACATTTAAAGCTGTAAACATTAGGTATAATAAGTAATGTAAGATTATAAATATTGTAAATGGAACAAACATTCCATAAACCGCATTAATATTATCCATTCCAATGACGAAAACATAAAAGCACCGCGGTAAAAAAAAACGAACAAATAAAATTTTTAGATACTTACACTCCTATAGGTCCCATGCCAGGTCCTCCACCGCCGTGAGGGATGCAAAATGTTTTGTGCAAGTTCAAATGTGACACATCGCTGCCGTAGTCACCGGGACGACAAAGACCCACCTAAAGTGTGGTGCATAAATTATAGGCATTTATTATTCTTTATTAACGTAGTACTTTAACAGAAGAACCGCTTAGGAAATGTGTATTACCTGTATTAAAGTGGAATTAATGCAGTAAAGATAACAGCTTTGAGAAGTATGTGTGGAGTAACTTTAAAAGATGAGAGTGAGGAACAACGCAACGGGATAAGGGAATGTTGTGAACATATAGAGGATGTAGTGACGAGGAGTTCCCAAACTGTCTCACCATACCTTTCTTCATGAAAGGTAGGCTGACCACGAGGAACGTGCCGCAAATAAATGCGGATGTTCACAAAATGGGCAGGTCAGGAGCAACCTAAACCGAAGAGAATGCATGAAGAGGTTATTGATCATAGATGAAGGACGAAAAAGTTATGTCAGAATCGTAGCAAGTAGAAATCGTTAGTCTCTGTCTACCCAATGGGAAACAGACGTGGTTGTATGTATATGATGTTTGCATAGTATCGGGAAAACGTTACTTAACGGTAATCCTGTTAAGTTCATCTTACCTGTGCGTTCATATTAGCACCGTCCAAGTACACTTGGCCGCCATGCTTATGCACCAATGCACACACGTCAGCCGCATGCTCTTCAAATACACCGAATGTACTCGGGTACGTAAGCATGAGACAGGATATGTTTTCGCTGTGCTCTTCAACCTGAATGTAATATAATTGCATATACCTATATACTTATTTTAACACTGTTGTTAATTTTCCATGCCCCACTGCAGTAGAAAGGCCTATGTTCTTATAAAGAAAAGATCGCGCCTTCCGGAATGGAAATAATTCTATTTGAGGCAAAACTGAGTGACTCTTTCACGTGCAAGGCAAGAATCAAATTACTACTTCTCTCACTTGCTGTGTAACTCCTTAAGCCGTATTTGAGAAACATACAGAACTCTCACCATATCTTTAAGATGCGCCATGTCCACGTCACCAGAGGGTGTAACTCGTATGGCACAAACGCGCATGCCAGCCATGTGCGCCGACGCAGGGTTGGTGCCGTGCGCACTCACCGGGATCAGGCAGATGTTACGCCCTGTGTCACCGCGGAATTCGTGGTAGCGTTTGATTGTACGTAAACCAGCGTACTCGCCTTGGGCACCGCTGTAAGTGTTTTATATATTTTATATGTCTATATTTTATATGTAATTAATACTTACTTTGATTTATTACTTTACTTCTATAGCTAATACAGAACCAATTGTATCTCAACGGCTTTACATTGAAAGATTATAACAGAATACGATTTATATGTAGAATTTGTACATTTGGAGGGACCGATATCAAATATTATCGCCTATACTGGACACGACTTACCATGGCTGACGTGGAAGTCTATAAACAGACTCCGGACCCAAGTCGGTCGATGCAAAGAAAATATGTTCAGATGGGGTTTCAGCTCGGATAACACATGCGAGTGTGGTTACTCTCCGCAAACAATGGCACATCTACTGACTTGCCCAGCGTGTCCTACCACCTGTACATGCGAGGATCTATATAACGCCACAGACAATGCCGTTTGTATGGCTAAGTATTGGTCTGACAAAATATTAGATGCCATTGATCGACACGATAAGAAGAAGAACATAAACCGTCTTCACTGACATATTTTTTTCAAGTAGGTATCTATAGTATCTTCACGTGTTCAGAACTCTCAAGACTCAAGTGTTACTGTATGCTTAGTTTACATTGACTTGCCTGTTAGGTTGAAAAGAGACGCGATCATATCCTGTCACAGCGCATAAATCCCTCGCTAGCTCTTCGAACAACTGATGGTAGCCTTGGCATTGGTCTAGTGGAGCGAACGGATGGATGTCAGTGAAGTGCTTGAACGAACACGGCATCATCTCTGTTGTAGAGTTCAGTTTCATCGTGCACGAGCCCTGTAATTAACAGTTAAAAAAAATGTTAAAATAAAACGTACAAAAGAAAAGGCACCCGAACTTTCAACTTTATTTTGATATTTTTAACTACATAAGTAGGTATTGAATATTCTGTGATAATTGTATTTGGTCACAACTTTTTTCTCCTTCAAAAGTCAATAACACGTCAAGTGACCTCAAGATTGTTTCTATTGTTGTAAACTCGACCGAAATATTGAACTTGACTTACTAAAGGTATCATAGAGTGAACAAGTGACACGTCTTTGTTCTCAAGTCGTTTCATGTAGCGCACTATTCTGGTTTCGGAGTGGTGCATATTGAATACAGGATGTGTAAGGTATGGAGACGTTCTTCTGAATGGACCTCTCTGCACACTGTAGGCTCTCACGTCTGCACTTTGTGTTACCTGAAAATTTTAACTAAAGGTTTCAAGATCTATTAATTTATAAGGCAAGCAATACAAAGGTCAGCAGCCACCTTGGTTGTAGTTAACGAGGCTTCACATCTATGCAATGTCAGTCTAATCGATAAGTAAATTTTTTGAGACAAATAATTATTCTTCAAGTCTTACCTCTTCAACAGACATGCAATCAAATGTCCACAGTAGGTCATTAACATCCTGCATAGTAGTGGTTTCATCTAAAGCCACGCCCACAGCACCATCGTCAAAATACCTCAGGTTAATCTTCTTTTGCTGCGCACGAGCCTTGATCGCACTGGCGTCATGTTCAGATAGAGGAACCACGTGGAGGGTGTCGAAATATACGTCGTTGGATTGCTTGTGTCCACGCTGCCTTATTCCTGGTGACACAATATGACAATCAGAGTTATTTTCGGGTCACTTTTGTTTTAATTACTCGGGGTTTAGAGCTTACACTAAACATAAAAGTTTAAGATCAGACAAAAGTACAAAATACAGCGCTGCACAAAAATTTTGTTCAGTAAGTATAGTCTGGGACAACTGCTTCCCAAATTCTACATACTTATTAAATATGGATGTAAATATTGCCTTACCGTGATCAAGGACAAGTGTGGCGTTATGAACTCTGGTCGCAATGTCCCTCAGACCTTGAGGGCCGTGGTAGACTGCATACATGGCGGACATATTAGCCAAGAGCGCTTGTGCAGTGCAAATATTTGACGTTGCCTTGTCTCTTCTTATATGCTGCTCTCTGGTCTGAAGAGCTAACCTAGAAAAATACAGTTACAATATTTAATGAAAACGTATATCTAGATATTGCAACAATTATTTCCTTAATTCCTAAATTTAGCTTCACCTGTATGCATCACGTCCGAAGGCATCCCTCGTGACGCCGACCATTCGGCCGGGCATGAGGCGTACTAGCTGATGTTCTGCAGCGAAGAAGCCAGCATGAGGTCCTCCGTAGCCAAGGGGTACTCCCAAACGCTGAGAAGTGCCAACTGCGAGGGCAGCACCACATTCCGCTGGCGGACGCAGAAGAGCGAGGGCTAATAAATCCGTGGCGACTACCACTGGAGTCTGTGAATGAAACCATGTTTTTTTACATGATGAATACTTCCAAAAGTCACGTTTACCTAAGTAATGCCTGAAATCGTTTAAAACTAACACCATGTTCATGTGCAGTGGCTGCAAGTCCTGAGTAATCGTATACCAATCCCCTCGTGTCAGGGCACTGTAATAACACCGCGGATATGTCCCTCTGAGCAAAGTCCACCTGACGAACATCTGGCATGACGATGACTTCCAGGCCCAGAGCGTCCATTCGTGTTTGGACCACCGCTAGGGTTTGCGGGTGCAACCTTTCGGATACTACGAATTTCACTCTCTTGTTATGCCTGTAGGATAAAAGTTTCAATATCACATAAGCATATTTGGCAGTCACATTACTAAATACTTTTAGATACCTAATCTATATGTATTAATTAGTAATTAATTAATTGTTAATTTAGTGGTCGTACCTATGGCAAAGGGATAATGCTTCAGCAGCAGCAGTGCCTTCGTCGAGCAACGACGCATTGGCAACATCTAATCCTGTAAGGTCACTGATCATCGTCTGATAGTTCAAAAGACTCTCTAATCTTCCTTGCGCTATTTCTGGTTGATACGGAGTGTATTGTGTGGTCCTAAAAATTCAACAATTGGTTGGTAAAAGAGTGAGAAGATAGTAAAATCATGATGATAAAAAAAACAGAGACGTTACCATCCCGGGTTCTCGAATAAATTTCGCATTATGGAATGTGGGACACAACAGTTGTGATATCCCATACCAATATAAGATCGCCATATCTGATTCTTCTCCGAAATTTTACGCACTGTTTCGATAAGATCATGTTCACCTGAAATAAAAAGTATTTAGATGAAGAGACAAATAATGATAAAACCAAATGAGAACGAGATTAATAAATATAAGTACGTAGCTACTTACTCATAGGATCACTGATATTCATAAGCCCTTGTAGTTGAATTTTCTTTGGGACGGCATCGTTTGTTAATTGGTCTAGGCTCTAAAAATAAATGATAAACATTAAATAATGATTAGAGGGACAATTCCAGACAAAATCTGAAGATATCGAGGTGTAAGTATGGTACTTGCCTTATATCCGAGCAAATCTAACATAGTCACTACATCTTGATCTCTAGGTCCAATATGCCTACTAGGGAAGTCTACACGTTCTGGGAACAAACTATCGGATTTAGTACTTTGTGTTATACATCGAACACAATTTTTCCATAACTTGCCATTGATAAAGGGTTTCTGGAAACCATCTAATCCATTTTTAGGAACTAAACCTCGTTTTATAACTCTGTACATTTTAAAATATTAACACTACAACTAATATCTATTAACCATTTTATTGTCCGACTTACGAAAGCGACAGTAGAGTACTGATAGAGGGGTCAAAGCGTTTCTCAAGTACAGAAGATAACGAGAAATAAGTAAATATAATAATCATTATTTGCAGTACACAATTGTATTAATTAAACGGGTGATTATCATCATTGACTAATGACGACATACAATTATAGTTTTAGAAAATAAAATTATTTTGTACTTGGTCAATAATGTAATATTTATTGTGATGACACAATAAATATTACTGCACATAGGTTTTTGTGATGTGATTAAATAAAAGACTTTCAAATAGCTTTAAAAATGCCAATATAACTTTTTTCAGACAGTTATCTTTAAACATTAACAAACGACAAAATAAATAAATTGGGATAAGGGCAGGGGGATGATGATGATGATCTTTAAAAATTAACTTAAGCTTATCTCCAAATATGCTTAGGTATTGCAGTTGTCATTTAAAATAGGAAGTTTTAGTCTTGATACAGAAATAGCATTATGATTGAACATCATTATGTTGTTTCAATACTCGTAAATTAGGCAATTAGGAAGGGAATATCGTAAGTAATCACTACTATAAAGTCAAAGCGTTTTTTGAAATGCCTCATGGATCTAACTAGTATAAGTGCGGCTGCTAAGAGTGGGATTCGATTTCCAGGTCAGAAAAAGTGTTATTGGGTTTTTCTGTAAGGACATTCAGTAGTAGCCTGGAGTTTGTAATTGTGCCCAGTTTACACCAATAGAATTACATTAGACTAATAATCTATAAATAAGACATCGGTGAAATGTGGGTATAATACCGTACACTTCTGCTAACTTTTGCGAAAATACAGGCGTAATGCTATGTATGTATGTAGTAGGTACCTACTATGTCAAATAATTTTAGTAAATTAATATTTGTCAAATAAATTATTACGACTTGTACTTGTGTAAGTGATCGATATTAATAAAAAAATTACGAACTACCTCTTTGGTTTTGTGACTGTAAGCGCGAGGTCTTGTGTTCGATTCCCAGTGTTATTGAGTTTATCTGTTAAGAATTTTTTATCTGTTTTCAATAGCAGCCCGAAGTGCTGTCCAATCGAACTAGGAGAGTGAAGGAAGAGGGAGTGCACCTGTGTTTGCGCATACACTTGTGCACTATAATATTTGCGTACTTGGCTAATCTCCGAGAAGATATGCCGCGGCGACCGAAAATTTGGTCGGGAGTATATTATTTTTTTGGGTTCCTCTAGGGTAAAAAAATATTTAATTATATAATTTTTTGTGGAAACATAATACTGTCGTGAGCACGATTTGAACCTACGCCTCTCGGATAAATACTCCAGGCGCTCTGACCGCATTCTTTTGGAGACGTCATTGCTATCTATTCAGTCCCTATACAGGTGACCGAACCGACACGACTAACTTTGCAGTGAATACAATATCGTACAGATGCAATTACCTTAACAAATACAGATAAATCTTCGAAAAACATTAACGCATGCATAGCGAACTCTAAAGTTATAAATTGGTTTGGGGTAAACACTTTGTTGTACATCTGCCTATCTGTCTGTCAAGAACCTTTTTCTCTTCCTTGACTCAAGAACGCGTGGAGATATCAAGTTGAAATGAATATCAGATACATAAGTATATAGTTCCTTGAAGCTGTGCTTATTCAACACAGTAAAAACTGTATATTCTAATAATTCCCCAGTATATCAACACCAATCGAGTACTCCCCGTTGACCCGGAATCATGAAATTTAACAAGAAACAAGGTCTCCACACAGCAAGAGAAAATTCCTAATATACATAAAAACAAATATCGATTACAAACTTATTTTGCAGTTGGAGAATCGAACATGACATATATCGTTGTATGGGATAATATTTATTCAACTGTGTAGTTCAATCCGAATTTTATTTTTTAGTACAATGTAAATTTATACAGAACCCTCGGTGCACGAGTCAGATTCGCTCTTGTCCAGATTGTCTCTTGTGAATCACACCAACATCGAGTTATAGACAGACTGCAGACACTTAAAAATGTCTTCTCCTAATTCAAGGCCTTAAACATGCGTGTCCTTACACTTCCTCATATATATATATATATTTGACTCGTCTTAGACAATATTATCCGTCATCATTTGGATTATTTATGTAGGTAGCGATATAATCCTTTATTCTTCAATTAGCGTAACTATTGTAAATACCGTTTAGGGGTTTTAGGTTAAAGGTATGTATTTCGTACCTACTTCAAGATTAAGCAATTGATTCAAATACAGATGGATTCTTGCTACAACGTTTATAGGAACCTACGCTTACTACAGAAATACACCATTCAACGAAACGAAATAAAAACATGGTCATAAGTTTAATCGGTTACTAAAATGAATTATATAGTTTACTTATAATATTACCTCACAGATACATCTTGCAATGTCTTGTTGGAGATGCTAATAATATTTTACCATAATTATGTATTTTACATAAACTTGGCCAACAGAAAGAACTTTACGGTCAGCTACAGATACAATAAGTATTAAAAAGAAGTTGGTGAAAAGATCTTGTCTATTGTATTAAATGTTCGTATTAAAATAAAATCACCAAACATGGTATTGTTTTCTATAAGTAGGTACCAACATATCGCAAAAGTTCCTAAAATCATTTTTTTTATAATTACGGTAGGGAATTAAAATGTATGGTTATTGAAAGTTCATATACAGTTTTTTTTTGTTTGATTTATGGTATAAGTATATTGTTTATGTTCGGGGTATTTTTGATTTACCTTTAGATCAAACATTTTGCCATAATGCAACTATTGTACCTACTTTACCAACTAAAAATAACGTGGGTAATAGGGCTGCCAACTTCTAGAATAGATATTTTTACTACCATTTTATATACTTCATCATCTCAAACACAGAACGTCCACTGATGAACATAAATAGACTACGTCAGTCAATGGAGGAAGCTTATTTGTTCAACAGTTAGTAGCGGTATTTAAATAGGTACTTATGACATATGAAAATAAAATAAAAAGTAGGTAATTAATTACTTAAATAGCTACTTACAAGTGGGTATAAATCTTCTAGGAAAAATATTGGAAAAATCGTGAGGAACCAGAGGCCTACAGGTAGCTTAAACTCAGACATTAAATTGTAGAAGAAAGAGGAACAATTTCGACTACCCTGATGAGACCCATTACCTCGGCAGCAACTATTCTGATCGGAGAAGTCCAAAACTGTACTTTATAACAATAAAAATCTATTGTGTCTGGTAGTTAATGACCCAACAGATTACAGTCATCGGCGGTTTTGATTTATTTATTTAGATACACCCAATTAAGCCTTACTCTTTGCTTCAATTCTAAGGACAAGATGAAGTAATACGGAATAGCAAAGTCAGTGCTACTTTGTAAGTACTCAACTCATACTTACCCTAAATTAATTAAAATTATAATTGCAGCAATGGGCCGCAATATTGTAGTATATTAAAATTTTCATCTCGTACATCGTCAATCTAAACCATTTCCACCAAACATTTTCAAGGAGAAAATTTATACTATGATATACAATGAATGACAATAAAATGATTTAAAATTAAGTCTCATATCGTATCGTTTAGTCACGCCGGTTAAAATATTTCTTATTTCTAAGAGCTGGCTGCAAGGCCTATTGCTAGGTTTTAATCTAGCCCTCGCAGGCAGGGAACGACATAAGAGCAGCGGTACGGCCCGTAATGGAAGAGTGGCTGGAGAGAGCTTCCGGGTGACGCAGATGCTCTCGGACAACGGGTGCCTCGAGAACTAAGTATCTGCAATTTACATGCATAGGCCGGGAGCCGACATAAAGACCCCGAGGACACGCCGCAGCATGCGTTGTAGGTATGCCTGGGCCGGTATTGGCAGGCAGCGCCTTGACTCTATCGGTGCAGTAGGGGTGGGTTAACTCTCGTTTCCAATTCTATCAGTTAGCCGGGAGCGAAAGCTGCCGTTGCCACCTTTTGCGAGAAGGTAACGCTTGTGAAGGACGAGGCAAAAATCAAACTCTCGCCGCTGCCGTGGAAGACGCGCTAGAATATCTACATTACTTATAAATAAAACTATTTATTTTAGAATTTGTCCCTCTAAACCCCTTAAGCAATCAGATATAAAAAAATCAGAAGCATAAAGCTATCGCTGAAAATTAGGACAAAGCTACATTGACAATCACGCTTTAGAAAAATCCGCCGGTTCCTTCGTAATTAGGTAATTTCGTGATACGGAAAACTCTCAAATCTAGTTGGCAACCATTGCAAAAAATGTAGATACTTATTTAATTATGTATAAGTAGTTCATCTTTTATTTCGATATTTCGAGGATTAGGTATGATACTTTTCATTGTGCAATGCAATCATGCTGATCTATCGGAAAAAAGGATTAGGTTACTTGATGCTGATGCAGTGGTGGTACTGTATAGTACAATAGCACGTAAATAGCCTAGTGGGAAACCCCCTTTCGTAAAGAAAATATGAAAACCCTGAAAAACTGATTCTTTTCACGTAAATGCTTGGCGCAGTATTTTTACATACAGTATTTTTTATTGCAAATATCCATGTAAATTAGAATATAAATTACATACGCCGAACAAATTTATTTTTATTAACAAAGTACACACTAAATGCGGGTTTATTAATGATTTATATAGAAAATACTCTATAAATACTTCATAACAGAAATAATAAGCGCACTCTTAGTTAAATTGGAACGACATTAACTAGTTGAAAACGTCAAAATATTAACATCACACCACAGAGTACATTATTAATACATCACACACACATCAGTCAACACCAGTCATCACTCTTTAGTTGAAAACATATATTTTTTGTAATATTTCAATCCGTAAATCTGGTTTTATTCAAACAAATATGACTTTATCGGAATATTCACAATTGAAACAGTATATAGTGTTCTCAGTAGGAAGTAATGAAAGGCATAGTGAAATATTGAGTTCATTGAAGGAATTGTTTAGAGAAACCATTAATTCAGTCAGGAGGTTTGAACAAATTAAAAGCATAGGTCACCTGTTAAAAATTTTGGAAATTCGGGATTTGTTATCTGAGGATAATGTAGAATGTCTAAAGAATATTGCTCTGAAGCTGCCTAACACTAAGGAAGTCTTGAAGAAAATTGCAGACTATGAAACCTCTCATATTCCAAGAGAATTTGGCAATTACTATAGTGAGTATTGTTATACCTACTTTTTACTTTAGTTCTAATAGGATAGCTACTAATAATATAAATTTTGGTCAGAGGGTCGTCTTAGGTATATTTCTTCATGATATATTAATGTACCAGTTAAATTTGATGTTTGAGATGTTTTTTTTTTTCACTGTTATGGACATAATGATAAGGACGTAACATATGGATCCTAAGTATAAGTTCGTCTGTTAGGAAAATCTCAATTACAGCCTTGACCTTGGGCTTTGCTGTCCCAAGTAATTGGAAAAAAGTTCACAACCTGTAACAATGGCACTCATAAAACATAGAAGTACAATAGTACACCCCTGCCTAACCCTTTTTAAGTTAATAATAATAGCCTTTATTCAGATAAACTTAACATAATAACAATATTCTAAAGCAAACATAAAAACTTATATTCAACATTTATTATCCTTATTAAAAATGTTGTCTAGTGTGTATTTGCTGTTTTTTATCTTTTGTAAATCTGTTTGCCAATCGGCAAAGGCCTCCTCCAACCTATTCCATTCTGATCTTTCCTGAGTCACTCTGTTCCACATTACTCCTGCCACTTCTCTTATATCATCATCCCACCTTTTCTGAGGTTTGCCTCTTTTCCTTTTTCCTTCCCTGGGGTACCACCTTGTCACCTTCTTACTCCATTTGTCATGGCCTCTTATTGAATATATAATAAGAGGCCATGACGCTTTTTAAGTTACTAATATTAAAAATATTACATGATTAGTCATGTTAAAAGAAAATTACTTGTAATTTATTAAACTTGACTAATAGGTTTCTGATAAGACCAGTCATTTGGGTTGATAATGTGCAATAATAGAGAGTAATGTAATTTGTAAATAATTTTTATGTTACAGCTCCATCACCAAAAAATCTTAAAAAAGAGCCCGAGGAAAGCTTTATTACTACTGGTCCATTGTCAACTACCCTAAGCAAAAGAAAGAAACAGAGGATTTTTGAAACTATAATTGAGGAGATTGGCAGTTTCTGGCGTGATCTAGCAAGAAATTTAAAAATTCGTGAACGTGAAATTGATGATATTGATTTTCAACATAAAACACTAGCTCTAAAAGCAACAAAATTAATGGAAGTATATGAATATAAAGCAGATCCTCAGAGGTGGTTTTTCATACTGTGTGAAGCATTAGAGAAAGCCCGCAGAAAAGATCTAGTAAGATCTATACAGGAGATTATGGCAATGAATATTTGACATTATATTTTTGTTGATTCTGTTCCCTCTTCCATAATGATACATGAATCTTAATGTTGATATTCTGCTAAGGTTTTTTGTTGACTTTCGACATCAAGGCCACAAAATTGATGGATGTAATTGACTGAATGTGAGATACATTAGAATAAACTTGGGAGCATAAGTATGTCAATATTCAATAAAATTTTCATATTTTACTATAGATAGAAAACTTTATTTTTTAGTATTTAAAATATTATTTTTATTTTGCTTCTTAGGCTCATTTAATTTTTAAACCCATCAATCACAATGTCAGCCTTTTGTAGAAATTGTAAGGAATGATCATCTCCAATATGATGAACTATCAGTAGTCTGAAAGTAATAAATTGAGTAATAATTTGTATGAAGGTTTGAATAATTGAAACGGTCGGGATTCATAAAATAGATTTAATATTTATTAACTTAAAAATAATTATACTTTTTTATTTTACTTACAAATGTAAATAAAAATGATTAAATCTATTTATATATTAAAAAATAATGTCTAATCTGTTTGCCAAAAGATTTCTCAATTTATAAAAATAAGAAAAAAAAAATTTTTATATTTTTTCATACATAATATGAAATAATATTTCATCAGTTCAGTATCAAAATAGATCATTAATTATAATAAGGCACAGTGCAATTATTGAACATGGAATGTAAATTGGAAGATATATTGTGACCTGTGTTTCTCTATCATCATCCCCTGCCCTTATCTCAATTTATTTGGGTCGGGGCAGCGTATCTCTTTTCTGACAATCTAATTGCATAATAATTATATAATCAAAAACTTTTTTATGGCCTCACGAGCGTTTGTCCTAATCAGTACACTAGTTATGTATGGCTTAGTATTTAGTATTCGAGCATGACAGGAATGTTACTTTTTATACCTAAGTTAATAACTAAGCAGGATTATTAATTAATACCCACATATCATTTAATATGCACATACAATATGAAGAAACACGTCGACCTTCATAACAACCACTTATGTAGATACTAATTATATAATCAACTACAACACTGATAAGGCTAATATCTATTTTTGCTAATAAAGTATTGCCGAGATGATATTTTTCCTTTCCAAACCTATTGTGAAGCCCAGAAATATGCATTTTCGAAAAGACGTAACCAGGGTGAAGCGTTGCTGGTTGGGTTGGCTGGGCCAGCACTGGTGGGCGGCGGTACGGCGCACTGCCACCTCAGCACGCAGCGCTCCGGGTGTGGCATCATCGCTACGTGCCGACCGTCGCGAGACCTCACTCCAGCTATACCAACTGTCGACATAAACATTTTTTGTAAAAACCTGAAAACGTACAATCCTCAGAAATAAATTATTTGACGTTAGTAAATTCAGTTCATGACAGTATCATAAAATTACTACTATTACTTTACTATAGTCATAAATCTGGAATATAGCTGGTATCAGTGACTGATTTCATGTTGACGTAAAATAAAAAATGGACATCATCAAGCCAATATTCACCAATTAGTTAGGCACTGTGTCGACATCTTAATAATATTACGTCGCAAGCTGCAATTTTCTTCGTCTACAGTTCATTCGTTACCCACCTGGGCTTCCGTTTGGATTCATAGGGTAGACTTCGGTCGGCGCACCGTCATCGTCTACGTATTGCATGGCAACTTGTCCGTTGTACTGCAGTTTGTCGAGCAGACGTGATTCTGAGACCGTGAACCTGCCCTCGCCGTGTGCCACCCACACTCCCAGCACACTGCCACCCATCCCACGGAACCATACGTCAGATTCATCTTCAATGATCTTCACAGCACTCCAACGGCACTCGAATCTGTAAAAAGAAGAATAGGTATTAAATAAACATCGATTCGCGGGCAACTGCGTAATGTTTACGCTTTGTCTTATCAGGCCATTTGCTTGGTAACACTTTAAAACAAATCGCGCATTTTTTTCTAATATAAGATTTTTTACACGGTGGAATAATAGACGGTTAACTAAAAGGGACATATTTATTGCATGAATTAAATTAAGTGTTTACCTTTCCGATGCATTATGGTCGAGGAATATCTGTGTTTTGTTTGCACCTCTCGTTGTTGTTTCTGGGTCAATCCACCCGAGTAGGGCCATTAGCTGGCAACCATTACACACTCCCAAGGAAAATGTGTCAGTTCTGTTCTTGAAATGGGTGAACTGAGAGCTTAGAGAATCAGAGAAGAGAATGCCTGCAGCCCATCCCTTTGCTGAACCTAACGTGTCTATAAGAAAAAACAAGTTATTTTCAGTTAGTAACAGCACTTCTTTAAATAAATTAATGTGTTTTCGTACATTACATGACTGCATAAGATGAAAATAAACGTATTTTACCAGCATAACTAAATCCACCAGGGAACACCAAGCCTTGGAATGCGTCCAAAGTGATCTTGTTCTGCAGATCGCTCATTGTCACATCGAAAACGTCAAAGTTTGCCATCATTAGGGATGCAATCATTTCCCTATCGCCGTTTGTACCTATAACAAAAATAAAGTGGTTAAATAGTGGGTCTCGTAAACAAAGTAATATCGAAAATTCTTTGTTATTGACCCATAGCAAGCTGGCAAAAGTCCAAAGTACCTGCCGATTTTTGTTTTTAGTGTAGGTAAGCTTAGTCTTGTGGCTTAAAACATAACATTATGTCTGTATTCCCCGAGGGGATAAGGTGAGGTGTAAGTCTATTTCCATCAACCAGGCACTCCAATCAGGGGCGCCGATTACTTAGGAGATCGGGGGCTCCAGCACCACAAAAGTTAATAGTGGGTGCAGGGCACCCATGGTCGTAGGCATAAAGACTGTCCAGATTGCGAACGTATGCGTCCTAGTTTGGTAGTAAGTGTAGTTATAATGATGCGCAACACTTTCTGTCATATTTCTTGTCTGTTAGCTAATAACATCAGTACTACTAGACGGATTTAGACGATTCTGTAGGAAGGATGTTTATTGGTCGGTCGGTGTGCATTTTTCTGTTCGCATTACTCTGCTATTTTAGACGACTCATCAAACGGGTATGAGCACCCACTGGATTTTCTAAAAGCAAGGCGAGGCGCCTCTAACTCCAAATCCAAACTCCAAGGTGCTACTGAAAAAATCCTAACAGAAAAACCCAATAACGGTTACAGTAGTAACATCCTTTTATTTGAAATTAATGCTGCCAAAATATTATTTGTAACATAGTAGGTACTAAAAACTTTTGAGAAATATATTTTATATTATTAAAACACTGCACGACCTTAAGCTCAAAAGCCATGTTTGTGGCTTTGAGCTTAAGGTCGTGATGAGGCAATTTAGGCATTAATATTAAATAATTAAAGTAAAAATCACAACACTTTTCAATTCGGTTGTATTTTTTTTTTTTTGTTTGTTACCTCAGAACTCCGTCATTTATGAACCGATTTGGAAAATTATTTTTCAGTAGAAGATGACGCAACTGAGTCCTTCTCAAGCAAACAACTGATAAATCAAATACCTACTTTATAATTTTCTAATTGGTAGCTGTTCACGCGCACCGAGGGGTTAAACGCTACGTCTATAATACTCTGTTATTTATTGACGTACCTTCCTCGCGAAGTACAGCAACTCTAATTGATTTTGTCTTCATGAGAGCCGCTGAGGGATCGAAAGTGACATTGTATCTTATGCCCTTACGTTTCTCAAGACCTGTGAAATTAATACATTTTTTTTTGTAACTTTTATTTAAATAAATAAAAATCAAGAACTTCGGTAAGCGGATAACTTGAGGACGGCTGGGCCGATTTGGCTAGTTCTTTGTTGCAAAGTTTAAAATAGTCCGAATTAAGCTTTAATGGAAATAAAAATTTAAAAACTTGCTCGTTAAATTTAAAAATTCGGTTAAAATTTTAATAGCTTTCATCTATGGCATTTTGCAAAGAGCAAGTCTATCGGGTATTAGCTAGTTATAAATAAAATAACATAATGATTTAATTTAGTACAATCGTACCTTTCCATTCTTGGCGAGCGCAGTCAGTATTTGCTTGTAAACATTCTAATTGATAACTTGTTTCTTCCCACATTCTGAACACATCTATCAACTTCGTATCTAGGACCTTTTCACCGTTAACTTTGATAGTAATCTAAAACCATATGTTATTTAAAATAATCAGTAATATATCAATTTTTATTTTAATAAGACAGGCGTACGTAGTACCTACAATAGTACTACAGTAGTTAGTAAAAAATACGCACCTCAGCGTTCATGCCGTATTTCCCAGTTGTACCAATTTGTTTGGCATTCACACCATTTTTCTTATATTCGGTGAGGACATACGGTAAATTACTGGGTGTTACTTCGAGAATAATTCCCAGTTCTTCATTGAAAAGTGCTTGAATTGCTGACACGTTAGGTCCGACTTGAAGATCAATGTTCAAGCCACGTAAACCGCCAATTCCCATTTCTAATGCTGTAGTTACGAAACCTCCTTCGCTGATATCGTGCCCAGATATCAGCTTACCCTCTAAGATACAACAGAGATGTAAAATGTTGCTGTTTAAATGAGAACAAAAGAATAGCACTTTTTTTTTTCATTGTTATAAAAAGATAATCAAATATGTATCCCGAATGTGTGTAATTAACTTACGTTTTAATAATTTCTGAGTAACCTTGAACAAAGATTTGAGAACGGCTGGATCATCAAGATCTGGTGGGTTGTCGCCGAGTTGCTTGTAACATTGCGCCAGCGCTGATCCGCCAAGTCTACAAATAAAATTCATTATTAAGTTCACGGAAATCACCTTGAAGCATCAAGAAAATTATAAATAAACCGAAGTTTTTGAGATTATTTTTTTTATAATTGTTTGTTCTTTGGTTAGTTGTTGGACACAATAACATTACACACCTATACTGTCCAGGGCTGACTGGTACATAGAGCAGTGCTGATCCTTCTTCTAACAGAGCCGGTTCAATCTTCACAGTTATATCTGGGCAAGGCGCGTAGGTTGACACTACTAAAGTTCCAGGTGATTTCACTAATAACAAAAATATAAACCTTCGTATAATTTATTATTTATTGGTCCGGTTTTGATGATATATAGGAAAAAGTTGAATATCATTAATTATGATAATATTCTTATACATTATTTCATCACATAGGTCATATTTAATAAGAAAACAGAGTAAGTCATTTCATTCAGAGTAATAGTCAAAATTATTATTTAAGGCGCTCTTTGCCCGTCAAAGTATTTAGATAGTCGAGAACAACACTACTGCCGTTAGTCATTATTTATAAGGGAAATTCCTTATAAATAATGACTAACGGCCGCAATCTGTGTTTGGGAGAGGACGTAAAGTCGTCGGTGTTCAGCCTTATCTCTCTCCGATCATACCAGATTGCCGTCCCATCGAACTATGAGAGTGAAGGAAGAGGAAGTGCATCTTTGTTTACGCATACATATATCCTGCATCCTTGGCTAATCTCCGTGGAGATAGGCCGCCGTCACCAGATTCGGTCCTGAGTATATTATTGGCTTCAATACTATTTTTAATCGACGAATCTAAAAAGGAGGTTGTCAATTCGACTTTTTTTTATGTATGTATCACCACGAATATTTTCGCAGTGAACCATTGCAGGTCAAAATTTGGTCTTCGCTCACCTGTTCGGCGTATGGTTGACACTTAAAATAAGACTGTCGAACATGTAGATATCTTTGCGTGCTCTCTAGGTAAGTTCAAGAGTCTTATAATTAAGTCACTGCTAGACTAACCTTCAAACCATCTCAAATAGTATGTACCCATATTAAATTGCACCCTAGCGACGTAGTCCTTAAGTATACTTTACCATGCATTACGCGATGGACAGCGCTGTCGGCTGCATTATTACCACCTAGTGTATACACCTGTATTATTAATTGTAATACCTTATAATGTGCCTATTTGCTGTTCCTTTTTATTATATATATTGCATACATTATGTTTCCTCCGTTATCTCTTTTGGCGGTTTAATATTTTTGTTTAAAAGTTTTATATTGTTGCCTCTTCAACGTACCTTTCTCCCCGGCGACCTGAGCGCACATGGACAGCGAGTCCTTGCCGCCATCGACAGCGACACCGAGCGCCGCCATAGCACGGCACACTGCGCGACACGCCCGCAATAGCGCTCCGCCCTCCGCGCCGGTCTTGCCGGCCCACATCCAGTTACCCGAACACTTTACGTCTTCTAACTCACTGATGCCGGCGAACACCTAACGGGCGGAAATACCAGGTTATATAAGTTTTACATACATACATACATAGCATCACGCCTGTATTCCCCGAAGGGGTAGGCAGAGGTGTACACAATTGTACACCCACATTTCACCAATGCTGTTATTAAGTCCCATGTAATAGGTGGTGAGCCTATTGCCATCAACCGGGCACATTTCCAAACTCCGGGCTGCTACTGAGAATTTCCTAACAGAAAAACTCAATAACACTTTGCCCGACCCGGGAATCGAACCCGAGACCTCCTGCTCAGCAGTCGCGCTACGGACCACTAAACCAACGAGGCAGTTATATAAGTTTTAGGAGTTTTATTGCAGTTCGGACCGCACTATACTTTCAACTCTTATAACTAATATAATTTACAAATACATAATACAGAGAAACAACATGAAAAATGCCTCTACCATTACAATAAAATTTTCTTTCTGCCATTGTCCCACATAAGTTATTTTGGGTCGACGCAGTATGTTTTACTCTTCCATTCTACTGTCGTCACGTTATATTTCGCTCCCTTTTCATTAAATTATTTTCACCCCTAAAATGTTCTTTTTAAATCTAGGTCTAGTAATACTTACCAAATTAGTAAGGGCTTCACCAAGCGACATGCGAGCTCCAGCTGCGGGGTCCAACAGTCCTTTGATGTTCTGAGTTCCGATAGACGTGGCCGAGCCTACGAGGTCATAGTACGACAGCGCTATGATCGCACAATCGGCTAAAGGCGTATGTAGTGGGCCAACGCACTGTTGTTGCGCTATCAACCCTGTGACGCAACGATCCACCTAGAAAGATTATGGGGGCATAAGTGCATGTACAAGGCTATACAGTAAACTTTACATGAAAACTGCGCCTACAGTATACATAGACTGACTACCTCGTTGGTCTAGTGGTCGCAAACGCGTCTGCTAAACAAGAGGTCCTGGGTTCGATTCCCTGATCGCGCAGTGTTATTGGGTTTTTCTGTTAGTAAATTCTGAGTAGCAGCCTGGAGTTAGGCCCCCCGTGCTTCTAAGAGCACGTAAGGCCGTCGATCCTGCACCTGATCTCTCTCTCCAGTCGTGTCGGATTGCAGTCCCATCGGACTATGAGAGTTAAAGAAGAGGGAGTGCAGTGTTTGAACATACACTTGTGCACTATAATATCTCCTGCGTACTTAGCTAATCCTGAGGAGGAGCGGCTCGATCGATCGAGATCCCCCACACCTCGGAGAGCACATTAAGCCGTCGGTCCCGGTTGTCAAATTAAGATCTATGACATGCGTTACGGGTAGTCAGAGGCCTGAAAGACCAGAACCAGTCATACCATATTATTACACAGAGATAAAGCTACTAACTATTGAGGCGCCCGACGCCCTTACATAATTATCATAACCAGCCTATAACCGCCCATACACGGTAAGATCTGTTTCCATACAAAGAAGGAAGTACTGATCCCCATGTTAGCTCACTACAGTGTGATTAATTCAGATGGATCATTGTGGACAAATTTGAAACTATTGGGAATGGAAAAAATTGGTCTAAGCATGTCTTCGATTTAATAGTAATCTAATCTCTTACATTTACATTACATTCAACAATAAGTTTTTTAACTGGGTTATAGCCAACTGATGCGCATTACGGTATTATTTTACACTATTTTAAATATGCTAAGCGATCATGCATCAGCAGGAAGGTACAATCTATTTAAAAAAAATCGAAGTCTGGTTAGAATCGACCTACCTTGTTGGTCAAGTATCTCTTGCTCGCAACATTAACGAGCCTCAACACTCTGTCGAGAGCATCATGGACTGTTACATTTTGTGGCAAAGACAGTGGCAACTTTGTTCTCTTTTCAGTGACCAGATCGAAGGTCTTTCTTGGCATGTTACCTAGTTATAATGAGAAAACAATGTTATTTACAAGGTTAATGTGAAGGCAAGCAATTTGTTTAAACAATGTATAAACAAATGATAATTAATTGGCATTTGACGCAAATGTTTCATTTAAAAGCTCTTATCTATCAATTATTGATATCACTAATATGGATGTGGGGTCTACTCTGTGTGTTGTTAAGTTCATATCATGCCAAGACGAAATATTAATCAAACTAAGCAGTAGTGAAATAACAACGAATGACGTCATACACAATAATTACGATACAACAGTCGTAAGAAGCATAAACAACAAAATAAATGATGACATACCTAATACTGCTTCCAGATGAAGATCATATGGCAACTTAGGCTTAGTATCAGGTTTGAGTCTCTCGGTTCTGCTCAAGTATTTGTTGTTATAGGAATCTTCCACAAGACTCATATAGCCATCTCCTGTGACTTCGCCTACAAATGATACGGGACATCTTTCGCGATGACAGATATCTGAAAACAACATAGTGTCATCAGAAATCAAACATATTTATAATGTAAAAGCTTGAGTATTAATAATATTTACTTCTTGGTTTTTCTTTACAATGTATAGTTACTAAAAAAAATACTTTACTCCGTTTTTTTTTTTCTGGAACTATGTGCTAACTATTTTATAATGTGCAGTTAATATTACTATACAGCAATATAGAAATACAAGTTCTTATAATTCGAAATGTTCAGTTACTACCTTCAAGAACTGCTCTGTTTTCCTTTGAACACAGTAAGGCATCATTTTCTTGGTACTCAGCGCCCCAAAGCTCTAGTGTGGTGATGGTTGGGTCTCCTAACTGAAACTCCTTAGTGTAAACCACGGCACCTTCTGGTTCAACTAATTCTTTCAGCACATTACCATTACCACCGGCACCTTGGTCGTGAATAGCTGAGAAATAAAAAAAGTAAATACTAGTCATTGTGATGAACTGATGACTAACATGAAGATTATAAAACATCACCTTTGGTAGTAGTACTTACATTCAACTGGGTTTACATCTGCCTCTAGACACCCTCGAACAACCCTGTTGAGACGATTTCCCATTTCTGCATCCCCTGTAATTAAAAAAATGATTTTTTCTGTCATATCTACAAAATTTTTAGGAAGTTCAAAAATGAGGTTAGCTTCTAACACAGTAATTGATCGTTAACGAAAATATACCATACCTCTCTGTACTGCTCCAAAGTCAAGAGCATGGTCTCTAGAATCCCCGCCCTGTACTGCGACGGAGGAAGCAGCGCCGCCACCCACGCCGATACGGTACACTGGGCCGCCGATCTTCACTAACATCATACCTGCAATATTAATAGCACGGTCTTAAATGTGCTATAAGAAACTGTATAACTTGTAAAATTCCCAATATGATGTATAAAAGTAGCTCATTATAGTAAAATTCCCAATATGGTATAAAAAAGTACTTCATTGAAAAGCCAGTTGTCTTTTAATACCTTTCTCTGGTTTATTCTTTTTTATCATATTGTGTGGCATGTATCCAATACCCCCACTGAACATGATTGGTTTCACGAATTCCTCCCTTACATTGTCGCCGTTCTTCAAACCATAGGATTGAACAAATCCTAGAACAACATAATTATATTAATAAATAAATACAATGGCATTTTAATATCAATACAACAGTTACTATCAAAAGATTTGTATTTCTTTTTATTACCTGAAATCAATGGTTCTCCAAACTTGTTCCCGTAGTCAGATGCACCATTACTTGCATCAATGATGATTTGTAGAGGGCTTGCAAAGTTGTTAGGGTACTCCCAACCCCTCTCCTCCCAAGGCATTTCATAGCCTGTAATAAAAACAATATTCATTATTATTCAGAGCTTGTTCCTCGTTGGTTTAGTGGTCTCAAGTGCAACTGCTGAGCATGAGGTCCTAGGTTCGATTTCCTCAGGCAAAGTGTTATTGGGTTTTAGAAAGGAAGAATTAATTATTAATAGGAAATTCTCAATAGCAGCCCAGAGTTTAGACTTGTGCCTGATAGATGGCAATATGCTCACCACCATGGGACTTAATAACAGCATTGGTGAAATGTGGGTGTACAACTATGTACACCTCTGCCTACCCCTTCGGGGACTAGTGGTGTGATGCTATGTTATTTTATATTGTTCCTAATAAGCCTTGCAAACGATTGAAACTCCCTGCAACAATAGGCTAGCTCAAGATCAGTTTTATCAAAGACAACGGAAACCTACTGTACCAGTTATAAATGTTTTATTGTATTATTATCACATTTGATGATTTGATCTGCTATTCATTATAAACAATGTACTAACCGGGTATATGCAAATTGCCAACACTGTATCCAGCAGTGCCAGCAACTGTATGTCCACCTCGGCCGACACCCTGTACATCCCTAATGCGTCCACCAGTGCCTGTAGTTGCTCCACTAAATGGTGCAACTGCTGTTGGCATGTTATGAGTCTCAGCCGTAAATATTATGTCGGACTCTGTCTCTTCCTGTACAACCTGAGATGGATCCCTTACATTGCTTGGACGCAGTTTTGTATGTTTGAACCCTTTGATAGCACTATAATAAAAAAGGTAAGTTTTGAAATCACTCATTAATTTTGATGACCGTAAAAACACTCATAATCGGTTGGTGCCTGAGCCAAAGGGTTAAAGATTCATACCTGCTGTTGTCTCCAAACTTAATCACATTATTATCGTTTGATGTTTTCTGTGTTGAAGCTACCATGTCAATTAGGGACTCATCTATCTCTTGACCATCTAATAATAATTTTCCCTATGGAAAAAAACATATTGTAACATGATTAATTTTCTACACATATAATTATTGATAAGCAATTTGAATATAATTTACCTTGAAGAACCAATGACGTGAATGTTCACTATTACTCTGGGCTAGGTCAAATAACTCAACACTGGTTGGATCACGCTTCAATTTATTTACAAACAGGTCCATGTAGAAATCAATGTCCCAGGAATCAAAAGCAAGCCCTGAAATAAAATGAATAATTTGATCAGTCTACTTTGATAAGGTTATAGAAATTAACTTATTCTTTTAATACTGACCTAATTTTTTATTAACTTTCTCCATGGCTGGTCTACCTTCTTTTTGTAGGGGCACTACAAACCAGGGCTCCAAATCTTTTGGTAATCCTTCATTAAAGCTAGTCCTAGGAAGATTTCCTTTTGTGTAAACACATTGTGTCATCCTATCATGCAATGGTGCTGCCAAGGTTTCAAATAACTTTTCAGGGACATTTTTAGCTTTAGCAAATGTAATAAGATATCTCGTTGAAACTTCCAACCGTGTCACATCATGCAAGCCAACACTCTCACATATCTGAACTGAATTACTTGAGTCGGCTGTTGAAAAATTGAACCTGCAAAAGATAAGTAATTTTTATTATAAAGTAATGTAGCCCATGAATATTCCATGAAATAAATTACTCTACAATAAAAATTTGTAGATTCATATATCATTTTTTTACTTTAGAATTATAAACTTACCTTGGCCCAATTTCAATAACAATTTGATTTCCATGTACATTTTTGTAGACAGTTTCATTTTTCAAGGCATGAGGCTGCAGAGGGGAACTTAGGAGCCACTTTAGAACCTTAATCTGATTAATGTTAAGATAGTCACAACCTTCAGACAGCTCCACATGGTAACAGACTTCTGTAGACAACTGTATTATGTCAGCATCAACCAATTTTAATTTCTCAAGGATCTCCTTCGTCTTATGTGCACTAAATGCTTCTGAACAGAAGAACCTTAATATACACATTTTGAACTCAATGTACAAACAGAACAATATCCAAATTCAGAATGATAGTGGCATGAAATTGAGTTTCAGACGTTGCCAGTAAATATCTTACATCAATGTCAGAGTTCAATTGTTATCAATTATGTATTCAATGTTATCTGTAACAAAATAAAGACAAAACAACTTCAGCTTATGCAATTCCATACTAAAATAGTTAGTACTTACAGTAGTTTTGGGGGTTCAGTAACCAATTAATAAACACTAATTTTTTTACTGCGAAAATTATTCTACTTTAGAATTAATTTCAACAATAGTAAGTATGTAAGTAACCATATAAACCTCAACGTATATGGTTTGTACATGTAACAATTACCTTACATGCACAAGTTAATTTTATTATACTTTCTATCTGGTGCTTACATTCTTATATTTTATTAGACTTACTTATAGCCTCCACAGCGATACAAAAACTTAATGAACTCTTTATGAATTAGGTAAGTAGGTAGCTATTTGTTCCAAATCCAATTTTTAATTTAACATTACTAATTAATTATTTAGTATTATACGTGTAGTGACACTTCACATTCACCTATGAGGGTAGTAGATCTGAATTCTGATCAGATCTGATAGAGACTAATAAGCTTATTAAGACTTTTTAGACATTCAGATGTTTCCTCAAATCCGCTCAAGTTAGTTACAAACTAGTTTCTAGTTTCGTAATTTCGTTTCATTATAAACAAAAAAAAAAATATGTACCTACCTATGTAAGTAATTATAATTAATGTTACCTAACAAAAATAACCAATTACCAACAATACCTACATGTGCTGGCTGTGAGAATCAATAGTTTTATTATGGATTCTATCGACTTGGAGTAAATCACTACATTTATATAAAATATACCAACTGAATTGAGAACGTCCGTTTTTGAAGTCGGTTAAAAACAAAGACGCCCGCCGCGTCTGTTTCTGTTTGTTTTCTTCTATCACAGAACACTATACTTCTTCTATGGACTAATTATAAATGCTTCATGGTCTGTTCGCAATAAACTCAAAAACTACTGAACGGATTTTTATACGGTTTTCACCAATGAAAGAGTGCGGTGTATTGATGGTGTATTGAAATAGGTATGACGATGATTGTTGAAGAAGTCGGAAAAAATCAAGCCGACTGGGAGCTTCAATCGAAAACGCTGCCTATTCCCTTTGAGATATAACAAAACAATATATGGTGCGATCGTTCCTCTTTCGTTAGTCTTCAAAGAGTATATAATCACTACGTTCTTTAGTCTTCAACGAAAGTCCGATTGCAATGTCTACCTGTCTAATAAGGATAGCTTACTATACACCACGGATTTGAAAAAATTGCCTTGTCTTAAGCGAAGCATAGATTACGCACACTCACACGCAGCTTACTGGCGCCGAGTGGATGAGTTTTATGTATTTGTATTCAAACGAATCGAGCTCGTGTATGACAAGCGAAATTAGATGACTACGCATGCTTCTCACATGTCGTATGCAACGCTCCGTCCGTTTTTTGTCCGTGACTATACCCATTGTAACTTAAAAAATAATGGACATGTATAATGTCTTAATTGGAATGCTATTTAGACGGGGTTACAGTATTAATTCTTATCAAATTAAATACGTTAGTTAACTTATGCATTTCATGGACATTATGATATTAGGTACATTTGAATTTACACCATAGCATTTGAAAGAATATCTTAGGTGTTATCGCAAAATAAAAATTAACGCGCGACAAAATACATTCATCACACCGACGGGACTCCCTTGATATAACTACACCGCGCCACGCCGCCCGCTGTCGTCCACTGTTGCTATATGTGCCGAACATTAATGCACGCTTTTCCCTTCGACCTCGACCTCAGAGTGCCCACCGTTAGGCAATTCATGAAAAGGGCATCGAAGAGATACTTCGAATCTGCCCCTAATCATCTGAATCTTTAGTTGTCTCTTCCGCTGATTACAGGCCGTCTCAGATCAATAAAATCCGCCGACACGTCACGATCTCCTTAGGCCCGATGATAGGATCACTGTAGCTCAAGGATCGAACAAATTCACAAGCACACACCGACGCGCTCGACTACCTCGTTATAGACCTCACCGGCGAGGTCCGCGTCCGTCGCGAAATGTCTCATCATGTCCAATCTGACCCTTCCTCGAGCCGCCTAGCCGGCCCGTGCCAAGTCAGTAGCTTTTAATTTGTCCCTTAATATTATTGAAACTGATATAATCCAGCTAGTCCCTAGTTGTGCCCCAGCAACACCCTAAGCCAAGGTTCGTGCCCTGCAGGGGACGCCCTTAGCGATGTTGCTTAGTTTGTAGTATTTTAAAATATGCTCTGGCTGGAGGCATCAAACTGCCTCGCCTTAGATATTGTCCGGTTACGCAGACAAAACCCGTCTAGATTTCTGCAAGAGGACATTAAAAAAAAAGAACACGCGTATCCCTGTAAATAGACTTTCGAGAATCGTATGGATAAAATAATTATTTTTTGGCTGATGCGACATTGATGCTCTACTAGCCGTGCGAAGCCGGGGCGGGTTGGTAGTTTAATATCCATTTCTAAACACATAAATCCTTCAAGGTACACTTTTGCTTTCTTTCTATTACGTAATCTTTCAATTTAAATAAAAATAATAATAATAATACAAATAATAATATAATACCAATCAATGGATCTTTCGCAGGGCCATATGGGGCATGGCCCGGGATGGCAGGCTGCGAAAAGCAGCAGCTCCTCGCTATTTACTTTGGGCGCATTTCATAAATAATAGTAGGTAGCCTGTTAATTTGAAAATAAAATATCACTTCTTTTTTACACGACTGAAAGAAAGGATTTTATTTATGTGAGTTTCTTTATTCCTAAACGCTTCAACAGATTTAGATGTATGAGATATAAATGTCAAATGCTTCGTAAGACGTGCTAACGGAAAAACTATTAGGAGATTTTTTGATTAAGAGCTATATTCTGTTAATTTTAAGCTTCGATCACTTATAAAAAAAAATATTAGTGTATTAAGTTTTTTATTAGTGATTGAAGATTTTAAGTCATAAAAGTAAATGATTACAAAATAAATAGCAAAAATAACTAATAACCTACATTTGACCGGACGGCAACTGAAGTGACGTCACAAGTTCAATTTTATTTATATAGAATATATATAAACTAGAGGGCGTGGTACTTGATCATTATTTTGTTGCGGAGTTATTTTTTAGAACTTTTAAAGGGGAAAAATTCTGTCGGACATGTTTTTTGCGTAAACTCAGAAAGTTACAAGCTTGTTTTTTGTGCCTTCTTGTCCTCCCATAAATATGCTCACCGCCTTACATTCATTGATACTAACGTAACACACTGACCCGATAAGTAGTGTAGTCTGTGACTGTAGTGATAACATTTTCCATCACACTTGCAAGCTTTTAACTGTCATAATGGTCTATTATCATGCACTATTTACACACTACACGATACGGGAACGCGGGCGCAAGCGAAACGTACCGTATCGATCTCTAACTTCCGGGGGACTGAGACGGTATGGCGCGGGGTCAGCGTGGGGCCCGCGCGAGGCCAGCGCTGGTTGATACACTGCGACCGTACCGACATGGCACTAGGTACTCAATCAGCTGGTCCGCGTACCAACTGTATCCAACAGTTGCACCTGGAAGCTAGAGATCGATACGTACGTTTCGCTTGCGCCCGCGTTCCCATATCGTGTCGTGTATGATATGATTTATTAAATATTATTAATTTGGTCAAAATATAACATGGTGTAAATATTATTACACTCCTATTCTATTACTGATTCTGAACAAACTAGTTTCAGGTTTTGTATATGTCGCAGATGGATTGTAGAATCAGCTATTTTGCAAAACTGCTAGCTGATTTACAAAACAGTACTGTTATGTAAAACAGCTGAACGACGTTTAGCGCACAGATTACTACTAGGTAGCTAGTTTAGCGGATTTACATAATTACTGAACGATAACACGCATTATTGAATGAACGTTTTGCGTTTATCAATGCAGCGGGTCAACGATCACAGATTAAGTAAAACAGTGTGAAATGAACTGTCAGATTGTTGATTTTAGTTCGAAATTTTGTAGCATATGGCTCTGTACGTCTTAACAATAATAACCTAACTTTATTTTACTTGTTAATAGCAAAAAAAATGATGAAAATGTTGAATGGCGTAAATACTAAACCACTATAATAGTCGACAATATATCGGAATTATGAAAGAAAATAAACAAAATTGATCCATGAGCGAGCGAAGCGAGCTCGGTAGTTTCGTGTATCCCGACACGGACAGGTTAGGTTCGAAGAGGATGACGGAGGCCAGTGTGCGAGCATAGCGAGCGAACCACCCCCGTCATCCTCTTCGTGTTTAGGTTTTTTCTAACCTTACAGACACAAAAACAGGAGCCCCGCTAAGCGGGGCTCCGTCGACACAGCCACGGTAAGTCAAATCAGAATACAGTATCTTTTTTTTTCTCGAGTGGTGACTATCCATTTAATATACCTATACAATAAACAAACCTGTCCCACAGTTGATATGTCATTCTGCATTACATCTAAAGTTGGGTAGCTTGGGTAGCTGTTTTGTTAAACGTATCGCAATGGCAATCCAGCTGAACATGGTTCAGCTGTTTTATAAAACAGTACTGTTTTGTAAATCACCTAGCAGATTTGTAAAACAGCGGATTCTACAATCCATCTGCGACATATATACTACGATTAGCCCTGTATTGTTATTCAAAATAATTTTTGGTTTTCGATACATTTTAATACTACATTCAAACTACATCCCTACGTACACCACCATAGATTAATATCGATAACTACTACTTACTAGATATGAGTCCGATATATCCATGGAACTAATAATTATGATCGATATATCATATCGTAACTAAAAACAGTTATACTCATAATACCTATAATATAATTATCGTATCGATATGCCACATACAGAAAACAGTTTTTACGATTAAATCATATCAAGCTAAACGAAACACTAACTACCCATATCTATAACCATTTACGTAGCTAACGTAACTTCTCATATATCTATCCCGTATTCAGATATTTGCCGGCTCTCTTTCCAACTGATGACGTTACCGGGTGTGAAAATGAGACGAAGGGAATATCGTTCAGCGTTTGCTGCTGACAAATATAACTGCAGTAACGGTGAGCAAATCGTGCTCCTCCATTTCGATATCTAAAAACGGTTTTTCATATTGATATGAAAAATTCATATCGGCGATGTAACCGTTAACAGAAAGAAAATACCAATACCGCTTATGTCTACTACTTTTCCCATTCATGTTGTTCGTGTTCTCTTGGTGTTCACTATCGGACTATCACTATGTTCATAATGCATCACTAATATAACACTCTATAATTGCGGATTGTCTATTCATTTCAATTCTCTGTTTTCAATATGGCGGTTGGTCACATTTTCAAGTTTTGCAGATTAATGTAATTTAGTGAGAACTATGTTTTATTACAAGTAAAATGCGTTCTGTTATTTTCAGAAAACAACACTTCGGATTTGCGAGTATTTGTAGTTCCGTGTATTAAGAGAATTTGTGGGGGCGACTTTGGCGTCCTCACGCCTTGGGGATCTTTACCCTAGGATCCATCGTGTGAAATATTGATTTTATTTTACAACCTAAAAATGATGATGTATACGGTAAGCAACGTCTTACACTATTTTAAGTATGCTCTTATTTGTTGTTTAAACATATTTGCATTTTTATGTAGAATTTGATTGCAACCATCCTCGATGTATCTTTATAATGTCATTAGGAAAAGAGAAAGATTGAGTAAAAATCTGTTTAATAAAATAAATTGCTTCATAATCATACGTCGTCATCCGGCTTGCTTATACAAACTTACATAGTTAGGTTTAAGTAGGTTTTACTTTTTGGTTTTTAATATTGTCAGTATTTTTACACGTGGGAAAAGTAACATATTACGATATTTTTATTTGAAGTGGCTACAATAATATTCATCCAAAATGTAAATAAATAGGCCATACTTAATTTTGTTTTTATTGCAAATATGTACATAGGTACCTGTTCTAATTAGTGTTGTATTTAATGTTATTTATCATGAAAAACTATAACCTCTTAAATTGTTGGTGCAGGGCACTAGCACTGAGCAGGACACCCGCTTCAGCGACAAGGAGAAGAAGCTGATGAAGCAGATGAAGTTTGGTGATTGTTTAACTCAGCAGGTAACTGACATTTTACGATTGTAATCAAAATAAAACAGTAGCAGTAATCCTATTCCGGCTAGTGTGTTTAGTAAATATTCATTGTAACACATTCATTTGTTAAGACCATATATTAACCAAAATCCACTAATATGACCAAATGCACTAATAACAACATATAACAACATAAAACTAACAGATACAGCAATTTCTCTAAATTATAAATTTTTAATTGATGTATATTATTACTATTATAAAGCTCAAAAAGTTTTTTGTTTGTTTTGTTAAATGCGCTAATATCTCAAACTACCATTCAGATTTGAAAAAATATTTTTATGTAATGATAACCAGATTCATGAGGAATAGTATAGGCTATCTAACATTAGGCTACATGTTTCAGCTAGCCTTAAATATAGATATTTGCTATGTAGAAGAAAGTGCTGCTGTACTGATTTATTTTCATGTGCTGCCATAATGTTTAGTGATATGAAATAAAATTTTCTACAAAAATATTGGTACTTAATACATCAAAACAAAAGTCTGTAATACCATATGCCTATCTATTATACATAAGCCACAGTAAGGTATTTTGTGCCAAAAATTATTACTGAGTGCCGAGAAGTGATGAACTGTGAATTATTTTCTATTTGTTAGTGATACAGGTACAAGGTGCAACCGCAGGGTACAGTAGTGATGTATTGTGATATCTGACATTATTGGTTCTAAAATAGTGCCTATATACTCATGCCTCATCTACTCATTCAAAATAGAGGACAACATGCTTGTGTATTCTACTGCTATAGCCATAATATTATTAGGATTGTAGAACCTTAGATAATATAGTGTATCAATGGACGAATTCATAATACCTACCTTACTCCAAAATCTAAGATTTATGGATAGATGAAGTTTAATTTAAAGTGTGATCATAATTGTTGTTAGAATTGTTAGATATGATCACATATATATGTCACAGCATGCTATCAAAAAGTATCACAGATATAAGAATGTATATGAATCATATATTGCCTTTATCTAGACTAATCTATATTATTATTATTACAAAGCTGAAGAGTTTGTTTGATTGTTTGTTTGGTTGAACATGCTAATCTCAGGAACAACAGGATAGTCCATTTATGGAGGAAGGCGATAGGCTATATATCACCACGGTATGACCAATAAGATTTTTCACCAACGTTTTTATAAAAAGGAATAAAAGGAAAGAGCAGAGCATCAATGAAAAATGTTGCAAAAACGGGAAAAACTATTCCTTTTGAGACCTTCCGTTGCGTGCGCTGCGTAAACGGTTAAAATTACGCAAAAATCATGTTGGACGTAATTGTTCCCGTTTAAAAGTTCTAAAAAAAAATTCCACTACAGCCATCTTTTAAGGTTGACTCACTATAATATAACCTTTTATTAACGGACTTCCAAAAGGAGGAGGTTATCAATTCGCCTGTATTTTATTTTAATCAAATTTGTTCTAAAATAATGCATTGTTTGCAAAAGGTGTTTTTATAAACTTTATTTTATTTATAAATTATATTATCCTTAGGGCCGATCTTCCAATCTTCGGATAAAAGTACGAATAGCTACCTAAAGAATAAAGTTATTAGTCTCTTTATTCGTCTGATAAGTGGTTGTCAATTTTTCAATACATATTTAACCTATGAATAACATCTGACCGAATAATAACGCTTCAGGGAGGTGAAACAAACATACAGAATAGACGAATGTTAGAACGGGACGGAATATTTCTTTGTTTGGTGTTAATGTCAAACAAATAAGCGTCAGCGTGTTACTTTTATTTTCTGAGTTTATTTCGCTTCTATTACGTTACGAGGTTGTGAGTTTGGGTTTGTGGTGTTTTTCGTGTAATTAGAATGCTGCAGATCATTACCTATCTCAAGTAAATTTGCAAAAAATAATAATAATAGACAAATGTTTTTGACAAATCCTTTTTATTATCAAGTATGATTTTTATTTTAATGAATAATAAAACAAAAATAAATCACACACATTAAAGTTATCGACCCTCGGTCTTACGATTCTTTCTTTTCATATAAATTTATAATGGCTTCTTCCTCAATTGCCATGTCGTCAATACTATCGAAAATATCCATTTGAATTAAAGTACAGTATCCAATGATTTCAAAAGAAAGGATACGCCCATCTAAACATTTTACAGAAAACTTCTTCATACAAGTAAAAGTGACGCCGCGTTTCATAGGTCGAAGACTAAACCTTGTACGTGCGTATATGATTTTTTTATCATATTTTATTATTGTTCAATATTTTTATACACACATCAATCACGAACTGAACTGAGTTTTTACCCGACTGCGCTAGAAGGAGGGTTATATGTTTTTCGGGTGTATGTATGTATATTTCTTTGGCATGCTCTGTAGCCTAAACGGGTTGATGGATGTTAGCTTTAGAAGTGTCGTTAGATTATATTAGTTTTTTAAACTATAATTTATTGCGATAATAATACATGTCACAAAAAAATACATGTAAAACAAATTAATATCAATCAGCTTTATTTGAAATTGTAAAAAATATTGTTATAATAATTAAGTATTAACATATTAGGTACTTACTAAAATTACTTACACTAAGTTCATAAGACAAAAATAAAACAAATAAAAAATGACGTTCGTTCAACGTTACTTCGCGCGCGCTGCCGGCCACACAATGGCCGCCATTACGGACTTCGGTAGTAAAATAATTATACCTTTAAAATGTGTTAATTTAATAATTTGATTGGAACAGAAGAAATTTAGGGTTATTTACCGATGATACGATATCCCATGTTCCATTTTAATCTTTTTATCGTAATTTTTGCAGCCTTTTACCATGCAACTAGGCATATTTATGACAAACAAATACTCGTTCTCTCCTGCGCGCGGTCCACGGTCGACTGAGTTGCGTTGGCCCTAAACTCTCATTTTAGGGCCAACGAGTTGGTGCCATTTAGTTTCGCTGTCGGCTGGGTCCTTACGCTAGTAATATATATGTCAATGACAGTATCGAAAACTAACCTCAAACTAGTAACATCAACGTCGGTTATCTAAGGAATAAGCGGTTATCTGGCCGTCAAAGAGTCAGATATATTTATTCCTCAGATAAGTGAATTATTCGACGAATAAAGCCTGTTTGACCATTGAACAACTGACTTTTTTGCTATATATCGAATAAACCCTATCTGTCTGTTTATCTGAGGATTGAAAAATCGGCCCTTAACCAAATAAATACGTTATTCATCACAAGTATTTAATTGTGAACAAAATTGCTCTAGACATCATGAATGAATATCTTAGCAAATATCATAGTTTTAAAATAACTCCGCAAAAAAATAATGATCACGCGCGCATTATGATGTGCAAGGCGGGCGGTCATGAGGGGGGAGGTACTTGTGGAATATATTTTACTACGTTTATTCCTGAAATTAACGTGGGTGAAGCGCGGGGCACAGCTAGTACAGTAATATATTTCTCATTTTTCTATGAATCATAGAAGTGGGATCACATAGCCATGATAATTACTGGAAGAGGAACCTAAAATGAAATCATTAAACTAACAAGTATCTATAAAAATATCATGTGGATTGCCAACCAAGTACAAAATAATTGATAAGCTATGCTATCTAGGTGGACATGTCTAAGGTGAAGCTAGATGTGCTGAAGCCTTGGATCACTCAGAAGATCACAGAAATACTCAAGATGGAAGATGATGTAGTCATTGACTATGTTAACAACCAGCTTGAGGAGAAGGTGAGTGACTATCTTTTATTTCCTTTGTTGTATATTTATATTAATAACCTTAAAAATGTAATCATTGCAGTTTCTTTATAGTTAGACTTAACAATAATAAATAGGTATTCAGGAAGTTTTTTTAATCTAACTGTTTAAAAGAAACTGCAATTGAAGTATGATGTCAAATGTATATTGATTGCGTATGGATATTTTTATGGTCCACACCGGTTAGTGCGCCGTCGAAGCCGCCTCAGCCCGCTGCCGCCAGGTCCCCGCCGCTGCCCGCCGGCTCCGCTCTTTCGGAGGCCCGTAGCATTCTCAATCGGTATTTACGGGGAAATTAAATACTTAACCATGCTAACTATAAAGCATCAAACGCAGTGGAGTTCCCTTGTTTGCGACATATATAATGTTAAATGTATTGAAAACAGATTTGTTAAAGCCGTTAAGAGATTGATTTGACTCGAGGTATGGAAGTCCCATTTTTAGGCCTTGCGTTCAGCATAATGTGGTTGTGTTCGCAAAACCCTTACAGATGCAAGTGGGTAGAAGAGAGAAGAACGACTCCGCACTGCATCGTGAACCGGCGGCGCAGCGTCCGCAGAGCGCCGTAGCAGTCAGCGCGCGACGCTGCGTCTTCTCGCTGCCGCCGCGTCGTCGTCGCTGATCCTGCTCCAGCACTAATGAAAATTAATATCACATGTACATAGCACTTGCTTCCTTACCCGAGTCACTTCTATGCTGGCTATATTAAGTTCCAACCGTCACGACCGAAGGCGCTCTTAACGGCTTTTCAATTATTTTTATTTCCTTTAAACTTGTTTTTTGTAATACTGACAAAAGATTAAGTGGCACAAATATAATTAAAGGACTAAAGTATTTGGGCAGAGAGTTAGGGTGTAAAATAACGAATACGATGTGGATTAATAATACAAGATCTTTTCTTTCCCGATCCTGTTTCCTCGACTCCTAGTTCCCTTGTCCCAAGAAAATGCAGATCAACTTAACTGGGTTCTTGAATGGGAAGAATGCACGTCTCTTCATGGGTGAGCTGTGGGAGCTGCTGCTGAGTGCACAGGCCAGCGAGAATGGCATACCAGAGTCTTTTACACAGCAGAAGAAAGAAGAGATTAAGAAAAGGATGGTAAATAAATATTTTTTATTTCTTGGTCAAGTACCTAATGCAAGAAAATGAAAACGTAAACGAAGTTCATTAAAACTAAAAAGATTTTCAAATGATATGACTGCGACATGTTAATGTTTGATTACCAGGAGGAGCAGCAGAAGGACAAGGATAAAGAAAAGGATCGTCGTAGGTCCCGGTCGCGATCGCGGTCCCGGCGACGTTCGCGGGAGCGGCGACGCTCGCGTTCTAGGACTCGAGACCGCTCTGCTGATAGGAAGTGAGCCATATTTTTCCTCATTATAGGTTGACATAGTATCACTGCCTAATTTGACTTAATTTTCATTTATAACTCATCAGGAATACTACTTTATGAGTGTATTGTTCCAAATTAATACCGAGATAAATTTTATTGGGTGGTCTTTAACATCTTACTATTCTCTGCATGTGGTTTCATAACGAATTTTTGTATATTAGACACCGCAATGGAGGCAGTCCGAGACGTTCGAGGAGGCGCAGCCGCGAGAGAAGCAGCCAGTCAAAGTCTTCACACATTGATGATAGCAAAGCAGCTGAACCTAAAGGTATTGAAATTATTTAAGAAATAGTTTCTAGGTAGACACCATGGACTAATATAAAGAGGACTCGGCCTTAAAAACTGCACTGTGATTTTAAGAGATTCCTGACGTCATCCAAGTGGATGTGTCCCGGTCAAAACACGCCCACTCTGCTCAATCTGACTGCTGTCATAAGACGTTCGCGATTCCATATTATTTTAAATATCCTCCGATATTTTAAGGAAAATAATGATGTGTTGTATATTATCTTGCAAAAATTGCTCAGATAAACGTTCTGATGCCATGAATGGCATCACATTTCATTCATAACTAATTTTAGACGTAATATAAAAAGATTAACTAGAAAACTCTTGAAATGTCATATTAGTTCTACAGTTTTTCTACATGACGCCAGAGGTCGTTACCTAAATCCCTTAAATAACAAAAAATGACGTAAGAAAACAAGCTGTTTTGCTTAAAAATATATCGTATTCAAATTTAACATTATTGAAAATGATACAATATTCATTAACCGCCATGTACAATGCCGAAAAGGCAGCCTTGGATAGATAGGGCCGTACTCAGAATCCATTTTTATAACGATGTTTTGAGTATTAGACTATTGATATTTCTTAAGATTAAAAGGATAGAAAAATTTGTAGGCCTAACTGGACTCCCAACAAATTCAGTTTTATTTCAATGGCGTTTTATATTAAATATTTGATTTGTATAAAATATTTCATTTTATTAACTTTTGCAATTAACTTATAGAATTGTTTCCACTAAAATTTACTTGAATGCAATTACAACAAAAATATAATTATTTTTGGCAGCGTTAATACTAATTTCTTTGCACGGCTATACTCGGTAATATAGAAATAAGTCAAATCCTTAATACGGCCCTGTTGTGTAGTGACACCAGGAATTACGAAAGAATGAAGTACATTGTGACTTTTAGTTTTCCCTATTCACCGCTAGGTGGAAAATGATGAAGTCGAATTGAATTGAAGCTTGACGCTCCCCCTCACCCCGCAAATCGTCATGCAATGTTTCATTAGAAAAGTCCCTTAGACCATCTACTCTTAATATTATAATTGCTTCATGGTAGGGTGTCTATATGTCTATATGACGCCTGGTTCCTTAAAATTGATTTATTGAAACAATAAGTAAAAGGGTCTTTTTCCTGTCAGTTGTGTATTTGGCTCCGCAAATCCGTTTTCATTAACACCTGCGTGCCTTTATCACGTATCATGATGAACACAAGATGTAAAAGTTGGAACTCGGGCACTACGCATGGGCATCTAAAAGGCACATACTTAATAATAAAATATTTAATATTTTTGTTCCTAGAAAATGGGAAATCTCCAGAGAAAAAAGATGACACGGAGGTAAAGGAAGAGATGAATCATAATACAACAAATGATACAAGCAAAGATGAGAGTAAAGAAAATATCCTCAAGGAAGATAAAACTGAAGATGAGGGTAATAAATCTCGATCTGCTTCACCTGAAAAGTAAGTTATTTAATTTAGTAAATGAATTGTGAAAAATATTAAATCGATTATTTGATTTTATAAAATTATTAAGTAAATACAATTCTATAATTCAACGGGTCCTGACGTCACCAAAGATACGATCGTTCAATATCTGTCCAAAGAATCCAAACCCTTTTTGGTGCGCGATAGCTTTAGACAGGCACATAAATGATATGGGCAGGAACACAAGAAACGAACTTATTGATACTTTAAAGATATCGCCTAAAGTACAAATTTACATTTGTAAATACTTTTTTATTTAAATTGCTATAATCAATAAGTCCTTTTGGCAGTTAATTATACCGTTAAAAAAAAACGAGACTGTTGCCCTGCAGTGGTACATTGACAGGCTGGATAGTTGTTATTTCGCATTGGGCAATGCAATCTTTATATTTTTTTTCTGTACTTCATAGGTCAGCTGGTGAGAAAGTAATTGAAGACAAACCAGCAGAAAAGGCTAGGCGGTCGTCTAGCGAAAGACGGTCCACATCTGCATCATCACGTAAGTAAAAATATAATTATTTTGTCGTAACTTAAATATTTTCTATGATTTTGAATACTGTTTTATTCATTTGTGTATGACTTTACCCGAAAGCTTGTGCTCTTTTTAATGAAAAATCAGAATACCATGATTTTAAAATTTAAAAATTGTTTAATGTTATCGTAGGTGGTAGTGCAAAGAAAAGGTCATCACATAAGAAGCGCCAGTACCGCTCAAACCGGGATTCGTCAACTAGTGTCAGTCCCAGACGCAGTTCTCGCAGAGAAAGGTAAATTGGTGAAATGTTACATGTCAAATTTACTAACTTGCATATTTTTCGGGCATGCCCGGTTAGTTTCTTTAGTCAGAGCCATTACTCATTAGCTCTTAACGCGGCTAGGTCGCGAGCGCGCGAGAGTTCGGCTCGTCCGGCGAGTCCGAAACTGTAAGTATAGCCGCACACATCATACATTGAGTAAACAATTCATGTTCCTCTATAGTCTCTAATTACATATTTATTATTAATACAGGAGTAAATCTCGACGTCGCAGTAGCCGTCGACGCTCCTTGGAGCGACGTGACAGAGAGCGGGAGCGCGAACGCGAGAGAGAGCGAGAAAGAGAACGTAGGCGACGAGAAAGAGAGAGGAGAGAAAGGTAAAACTAACTCGTTTTGTAGTAAAATATAAGTAAAATGATTATTACGTGAACAATACAATACAATTTATAAACATTTTAGGTCCCGAGAACGTCGCCGCTCACTCGAGCGACGTAGACGGTCACGTTCACGGTCTCGTAGACGTGGTACAAGGGAAAGGTAACATTATTTTTATTTTTCTTTTGTTGACAATACTCTTGAAAGGCGTGTACATATCGAATACTGATCGGTTGCATTTTGATTTCATGGGTTGAATGAATTTATTGTTGAACCATTTATGTAATGAGGTCTCGTGATCGTCGCCGTTCCCGGTCTCGCAGGCGCACCGCATCCCGCTCTCGGCGCCGCTCTGGCCGGCGCTCGCGTGACAAGCGTTCCCGGGACCGACGATCCAGGGACAGGCGCTCTAGAGATAGGTCCAGGTAATAATAACCATCCGTACATTTTGTATTTAATTAGACTGCTAGTTTGGTATGAATTTATGTTAATGTTTGTAATACAGGGAGAGGAGATCCAAGGACCGCACTAAGGAAAGAAGATCGAGAGACAGGAAGTCGCGTGATAGGAGGTCTAGTGACCTTATCAAAGAACGACTGGAAAAATCTGTCTCTATTCCTCGTAAAGGTTGGTTTTATCAATTTAATGGCATTTTCTCGTTTTAACGAGTACAAAAATAAAAAAAAAGTTGTACAATGTGACCTATATGAATTTTATTTTAGAAAACTTGGACAAGCTGCGTAAAAAGTCATCGGAGAGAGTATCCTTGCCGCGCGAGCAGTCAAAAGAACGGGCGGTATCAAGTTCAAGTAGAGAATCTTCTGTGGCCAACGCAAAGCCTGTTCCGCAAAACGATGATCAGGTAAAACCAGCACATTCATCTGATGACGAAGAAAGAGAAGATATCATTGCAATTCCAACATTGCGTGAATTTTCAAAGAGTTTATCTAGAACTCCCTCTCCATTTTTAAGAAAACACGAAATTGAACACAAGAAATCTGATAGATCCGGCGATGATGCATCAGTTAAAGAGCAAAATGAAGAAGAAACTAAGCCCAGGGAAGTAAAGAAAGGAAAACGCAAAACGCAACAATCTGAATCGGAGAGTGAGAGCAGTGAAGAAGTCTTAAAAGCAAAGGCTAAGCCTAAAGCCAAACGCAAGGATAAAGCTACTTCTAAGAAAGCAAAGAAATCCAAAAAAGAAAGCTCCTCAAGTGAAAGTGATTCAGAAGATAGTTCTTCAAGTGATTCTGAAGATGATAGGAAAAAGAAGAGCAAAAAGACTTCCAAAAAGAAACTGGCAAAGAAATCTCGCAAAAAAAGAGCGCGTTCATCTAGTTCAGAATCAAGTTCCGAGGAGGAGGTTAAACACAAGAGCTCGAAATCTAAGCAAAAGAACATTCCAGAAGAATCTGATGTTGACAAAAAGTCTAAAAAGCGCAATAAAGATACCGGACTTGAACACTCGAGGTCAGAAAAGGCGGACGGCAAACAAAGTAAGTCAAAGAAAATTGAGAATTCTGATGATTCTCATGATGACAGTTCTGATAGTGATGAAAAGTCAAGCAAGAAGAAAACTGTGAAACGGGACTCTTCGAGTTCTGAAAAAGAATCTAGAAGGGCTAAGAAGTTGGAACCACCTAAAGAACGCGCGACTTCACCAGATGGTGCTAAAAATAGGAAGCCGGAAGATAAAGTCGTAAAATCGAAGCATTCAGAAGAAGCGAAATCTAAGTCTCGTGATGATACTGAAAAGAAAGCTAAGAAACGAGAAAAAGAAGAATCGTCTTCAGACAGTGATCAAGTTTCGAAGAAAAAGGCCAGAAAGAAGGTTTCTGATTCTGATTCAGAATCTGACAGTGATGAGCCGAAGAAGTCTAAGAAAGCTAAAAAGCATAAGAAACATTCTAAGAAGCATAAGAAACATAAAAAACATAAGAAAGCTTCAAAGAAGAAGGACGACTCGTCAGACAGTGAGGAAGCCGAGGAGGAAGAAGAAGAGGGAAAAGTGAATAATGAAGATTTGGAAAAGAAACTTCGTGAAAGAGCATTAAAATCGATGAAAAAGCAAACTAGTGTTTCTGGGTCTGACTAGCCCATAATGTTTGTCCATTGCGCTTTACAAAACTGACTTGAGGGAGGTTCAGTGGCTTAGAATAATTCTCTTTATTTTACGGTATGTTACGATTTTAAACATGAATTAGCATGTATGATTTTAAGATAACGTGTATGTCACATTGTTAGTAATAAAGATTTAAATTGTGCATTAGTGTTTTATTTAACAGAATCGAAGGAAAGATAAATCCTTATTTACCTTCAAATGGACGAAGTGAATAGGGGGAATCAGGCATAAATTAAAAGAACTACTTCATCCGAGGATGGAACTACTTCATCCAAGTATTGAACATACTTCATTCAAGGATAGAACAGAATAAAGTTTACAACATTGAATTTCTCGAAGCGAAAATATTGTAATCAAAATTTAATACGAGAGATAGACCAAAAGAAGTGGAAGGGTTGTTTTTGAGGGTAGTGAGGCCTGGGGGGTATTTAATTTTTTTTTTGTCACAATATCGACTCCAGTGTTGTATTATTAAAGCGCCCAGACAATATTATAATTCTTATCCCTAGAGGTGAATCCTGGATCCCTATTTACCTACAGATAGTGCAATCCACGAAGACGCGCCCCACTATTGATCCTAACCGTTTAAAGTATATGTGTGCTATCTTTTGTCAATGTTTGAGTGTTATCGGTACACACTAATTACCTATGAGTGCACACGCACACTACAGTAAATGACTAATCAGGAGAAAGCGTCATGGTCACCGTGAAAGATTCGACTGAAAGTTAGGGTTATGTTTTCTTTTTATTTTTAAGTGTGGATATTTTATGTGGTTATTAGTTAATATACGATAATATTACCATTTTTATAATGGGGGTAATTATAGACATAAAAAAAAAGTTTTATTGAACTTTATTGAGAAAAGAAAATCGTTAATCACTCGTTTCAGAAATATCTGATTCAGAGTCTGATGTATCACCGACATTTATAATAAAACTAAAATCAATATCAAAGTGTCTCATGTATTCGTCTTCTATTTTTTCCACGTGCTGACAAGTATTGAACCAGGCATCTTTATTTACTCGATCAAATGCTTCATTTATAATGGGCATAATCGAAGTGTAGTTTTGATTGATATTGCGGCTAGCAACGTCGTTTTTTACAATACCACAAATGTTTTCGATTGGATTTAACTCTGGATGATAAGGAGGCAGCCGAAGTACTGTGAATCCATGTTTTTTCAATAATTCGTCTTAACAAAATAACTTTATACTTGCGGAAGTTTTCCTTGTTTTTTAATATAAGGTCATAAAGTTCAGGTTTTTTGTAGCTTGGTTCAAAATGGATATTTTTTGCATTCAGCCAAGTCTGCATGTCTAATTTGTTGGAGTTGGATGTTGGTATTTTTTCCGAACTAGCATTGTGATAGGCTGCATTATCCAAGACTACAACTGCATAATTTGGGAGATTTGGTATTAGTTTCTCCTTTAGCCACTTTAAGTAATTTTCTGTGTTCATATTATCATGGTAGTCTCCGGATTTGATCTCTGCTCTGTATGTTAACAACGCATTTGGTACGAAACCCTCTGCATTGCCGCCATGTACTATAATTATACGCACTCCTTTTGTTAAATTTTGTTTTATTGCTGTTTTAGAACCTTCTTCGGCCCAAGATTTTTTTGCACGTGGTTGTTATGAATATATGATTCATCTGTGTAGACTATAGGTCTACCTGCATTACGAAAAGACTTTACCTGTTTTAAATATTTCAATCTTAACATTTGAATATCATGTTTTTCGGTTAGCACCTTCCTGTTATTCTCAGTTTTTCTCCATTTATGACCAAGTTTAAGTAACAATGTTCTTAGGGTTGTTATACATCCATTAAATTGTATGCGGTCTCTCAAAACAATATTAAGTCGTGATAATGTTGGAAATTGACGATGTTCTATATGATAGTTTTGGATAGTTCTTCGGACTACACCAATATCAAATTCGTCTAAATTTATTTTTCGTGGTCCTTCGCTTCTTCATAGGTGATGTAAAAATAGAAGCACTTCTGCCTACTAAATACGAATGCGACGTACTCGCTTCATTTTCAGACTCAATATCCGCTTCCGTAGTCGGTTCTGTTGTACGCTTCGCACTTGAGATTGTAGGAACTATCGCATGCGTCTCCATAGTTATATTTGATTCCATAGCAGGTACTGTAGTTTGCTTCATTGTGCTAGTATATTCCTTTCTTTCGCGTAGAATTCTAGTCACTGTGCTTTCAAATACTCTAACAGCCTGTGCGGTTCTCCATCGCGCATCAGTGATTTTTTCTGCATAATTTTTACTTGCTTCTTTTTTCATAAAATCATAAACTTTAGAAATAATTTCTCTGGCCTAAAATTAAAAAGTAAACATACAATAGTTTTTCTTACTTTTAAAGATAAAATGAAGTCTTAATAAAGATTACTATTTTCAAAATTAAATTATTTTGCTTATTTCATGTGTTTTTAGTAACTACGAACTTCTAAACAATAATTTGCATACCTGGCTTTTAAGTACAACACGTTGAGATTTTCTCGATATTTAAAAAAAATATGAAGTAGAGCAACTTTCGTGACAAGTCTGGATTTTCGCCACATAGATTTCAGTACTCGTGTGCATCGAAGCGCTGACGGTTCGCGATAGGCATGTGTAACTCTTTACTGATATGACTCACTGATTTGAAACATTTAGGTGTTCCAAAAGATTGGCTCAGTAACAATCTTCTAAACGTATCATTTGGAACTAAAACATTACATTGCTCTTTACTCCGTGAAATGCGTCTCTCGAGAGCGCGAGCAAGTCGGTACTTACTTCGCTCACTGATTCAGATTCAGAGTGAGTGGCAAACATAATACAGTCTTAACAAACGGGAAAGAGATATAAAATGATTCGTATCTCACACAAATAACTTAGTAGCTTTCCCGCGACGCGACATAAAAAACGTAACATTCTGTATTTTATAACTTTTGAGTCGATGATCCAAATGAGCCAAATGAAACATATCAGTGTTTCGGAACATTTCAGTGATCGAGATGCAAATGTTCCAATCACAAAAATGATACACTTTTCCCATCTCTAGTTCGCGACTGACGCTCGGAATAAACTCCCCGCACCCCGCGATCCCCTCAACCAAAAACTGGTGGGGCGCGTCTTCGTGAATTGCACTATCTGTAGGTACAGATAGTGCAATTCACAATACTGTCATATATAGGTATATATGACAGTATTTTGTTAGAAGCTTTTCCGATTCCATTTATGGCAACATTGTGTTCTCGATAATTCTGCTAATGTGGAGGTTGAATTAAACTTGTTATTAGACCTGTGGAAAAGGGCGTAAGCATATACCATTTAAAAGCCAATGGTACGGTTTCCGGTTACTGGTAGTGTTTTTAGTAACATTAATAAAAAAATAATTGAAGTTTAAAATCACTAAGTAACTGGCACTCGCTTATTGGCGAAAGACCAGTGGGATATACAGTATAATACCTATATTCTTGGATATCAATTAATTTAGGGGATAAGTGAAACTAGAATGATAGGTAGGTATAAATTTATTTCCGATGCCAGTTCACATGTAGAAAATAAAAGTACAGTAGGTTATGAAACAAAATAATATGATTTACTTAAAATATAAACTTTGGATGTACTTTGGTAACTTACACTGAATAAATAGTTTTGTCTTATCCAAACACTATATTCATTTCCTCGAATATCCTCTGTATCCGGTAACTAAGCTTGGAGTGACACCGCTACTGTAAATATTCCCATAACCGGGTCTTCTATAATAGCCATACCCTAAATGATTTGCGCCCAGGTAGGATGGATTACTGTAGCCATAGTAAGAAGTTAGTCCACCACTGCCTGAGTAACCACCGTAGCCGCCATTGCCTCCGCTGTAGCCGCCCTTGTAGCCACTGTATCCCGAGTTTCCGGAGTATCCACCGTAACCTGCATTCCCAGAGTACCCACCGTATCTCGGATACTCTCCGTCATATCCATTGTAACTATACGGATTATCATATCCTCCATATCCGCCATAGTTGTTGTACCTGCTGTCTACTGAACCATAACCAGTTACTCCTTGACCGCTTGGATATCGACCCCAGTCCGAATAACGATCAGCTGCGTCTGAAATAAATTGATGCAGTTATATCTACTCAATTAACTAAGTTAAATATCTATCTATTGGGAAATCCTAACATGGAGACCTTTAAGACCATGTTAATCATCAGCTATGTTCTTGTCTCTTTACATATGTACTTTTTGACAGTCACAGAATAATGCTAATCCAAAGTACCTACGCGTTAAGTAATTATCTTGGCCTTGCTGCGTTATTCTAAGCTAATAACAAACCATGCCTGCTGCAATGATGATATGAATATATAATAATGATTGATTAGTTTAAATCTGTTGACTCTCTAATTATCACACAATGGAAATAAGTATTATTGTTATCAAGTACAATTTTGCACTTTCGCGAGTAAACAGCAGCTTTCTTCAACTATTTTTAGAACTATTCTGAGCAATCGAACTTAGGATCTCACACCTAGCAGCAGCGCTAGTGTTCAGACCAATGGGGTAGTTACAATCACGACTTAAGAGTGGCCTTATAAGCTGATAGATGATAAAAATGTTTAGAAACTACCTGCTTGGAGAAATTTAGATGTATAATAGGTATACATCTATAAGAAAATACTACCCGCAATTTTGTACATACATACACAAATGATAAATAAAAGCGTTCTAGCTACATCTGACAATAGTGGCTAATCTCAATGCTTAACATCTTTTGACCCCTAAGATTTGTTATAACTCTGTGTTTGACCCCAATACGAGTGCACTAGGTACGACATTTCGTATCTCTAAGGATGTTAGACACATCTACAACTCCATGGGTGAATCTTCAAAATAAATTAATGAGGTAACCCCCCTCCCACCCCCCCTTTAAGTATACCTGGCTACGGCCGTGGGCAAAGTCATCACAACTTCTTTATTTAAAGTTGTGCACTAAATGTTAGTGTTACTCACTTTGTGAGTGTGAATTGGAACTTATGAACGATTGTCCAAAGAAGAACATACACAATCACATTGATGGAACTGCATTACTTACATCCACTACTCGCAGCAGTTTTGAGGTCATCATTTTGCTCATCCAAGGTGTGAGAGCCGGCAACAGATTTTTCTGATCCTGCAGCCGCATTAGGAGGTGCTGCACATGTGTTCTCAAGTAACACAGCAGCAGCCAGGAGAAGAATTACATGCAGTTTCATCTGTCGGATAAAAGTATTTCAATCATAATCATATATATGTCGCAGATGGATTGTAGAATCCGCTGTTTTACAAAATCTCTAGCTGCTTTACAAAACAGTACTGTTTTATAAAACAGCTGAACAACGTTCAGCTGGATTGCCATTGCGATACGTTTAACAAAACTGCTACCCACCTTTAGACGTAATGCAGAATGACATATCTACAGTGGGACAGGCTTGTTTATTGTATAGGTATATTAAATGGATAGTCACCATTCAAGTAAAAAAGCGATACTGTATTCTGATTTGACTTTCCGTGGCTGGGTCGACGGAGCCCCGCTTTGCGGGTAGGGGCTCCTATTTTTGTGTCTGTAAGGTTAGAAAAAACCTTAACACGAAGAGGATGGTGGGGCCTCGTCATCCTCTTCGAACCTAACCTGTCCGTGTCGGGATACACGAAACTCCCGAGCTCGCTTCGCTCGCTCATGGATCAATTTCATTTATTTTCTTCATAATCCCGATATATTGTCGACTATTATAGTGGTTTAGTATTTATGTCATTAAAAATATTCATTTTTTTATGCTATTGACAAGTAAAATAAAGTTAGGTTATTATTGTTAAGACATACAGAGCCATATGCGACAAAATTTCGAACTAAAATCAACAATCTGACGGTTTATTTCACACTGTTTTACTCTCTGATCGTTGACTCGCTGCATTGATAAACACAAAACGTTCATTCAATTCTGCGTATTATAGTTCAGTAAATATGTAACACCGCTAAACGTCGTTCAGCTGTTTTTCATAACAGTACTGTTTTGTAAATCAGCTAGCAGTTTTGTAAAACAGCTTATTCTACAATCCATCTGCGACATATATATCGCTCCTCCCACCGAATAATATCGTTATCCATAAATTCAAATTTTACAGGAAAAATAAAACAGTGTTTTTTACGATTATGTTAAACACTGTCCAACATACAAGAATGATTTATACATCAAATGAAAGCTATTTTTTTATATAATCATTTTAAATAAACTTATTACTTTTTTATTTTATTAAACTCAATTTATTAAAACAAATCTGTTTTACTGGAAATGCTAACAAAACATTATTTCGCAAAACAACATTACGATATTATTCGCGTAAAAACAAAAGGACAGTGTGCACAATAATAGCATACTACAATGTTATTCGTTAAAAAAGACAACCAAACATAAACGGTAATAGATTGTAGCTGGGTTTTTCGCCGATATAATGCATATTATATATTATAGTATTGTTTTAATACTATTTCATTATTCAATTGCCTATAAAGTAATATCGATTATTAGGAATATAAATCTCAATAAAACTATGGCTTTGTGATAAAAGAAAACTGTTTATTAATAAAATAAAATATCAATAAATTGTTATGAAAAAATAAACAAATTTATTTAAAACTAAGATTAGATCTGTCATAAACATCTATCTCAAATTTAGTCTCTGTCATTATCATCATCACCATCAGAATCCGAAGCTGGTTCTGGGTTGTTAAGGACAACCCAGAACCAGCTTCGGAGCGAATTATAAAACGAATGCCAGTGAGCAGGTATGGCTTCAGTTCTGCATAAGCCGAGTAAATCTTCTAGCAGAGCTTTGCTGATAGCAATTGGTTCAGAATATGCTTGCTTTAAACCGGTCATTTCAACAAAAAAACAGCTTAACTGTTGTGTTTGCCTCTTCTTGACCTATTGATAAAACTTTCCTTGTTTATCTCAAAGTATTGATCTTGAATCTTATATCTTGAATTTTACGTAAACTGAACTATGTTGGGATTAGAATTTGAGACCTTTACTTCTACGATATTAGTCCATAGGATTTTACTGCCTTGAGTAACTGAACTCCAGTTTTTACCAGCGATAAGGTCTTTAATATTGTAAAAATCAGTTTGTCTTGTCTTTTGTAGTGGAAAATTCCTACTTCTGCTTGAAACACATTAAGTACTTTCTCTAAATCAAAAATAGCTACTGTCGTATCATCCTTATCAGCTTTCGCTTTTATTTCTTCTTTTATTTGGCAGAGCACGTTTCGCATAAGTCTTTGTTAGGTTAAAATAAATATTAATTATATTGAGTATTAAATATTGATTCGTATTGGCGTTTTGATGCTAATTGTTCTTGTGTGTATTCTTGATTTGGAAACCATAGGGTGTACGGTCATTTATGATACATTTTGGATATGTTTAGTTGTTTAGATAAATATTGGCGCTTGGATCTCTGGCATGTATAATGAGATTCAACAGATGAAATTGTTCAATATGTGTCATTATACTTTTTTTTGTAGCATCGGACATCCTATGAGGCCTGTCATAATGAGTTCCGCTGTTGTCTAAGGTCTCGTCCTGCCTAATTTTCTCTAGAGCGGTAAAAACTATCTGTTCTGAAATTCTCAGAGTACTCAAAAAGGATACTTTACAAACTTTAATAGAAGTCTGGTCCTGCTTGAAATAATATTTAATTGTTTGTGTCTTGCTATTTTTTCTTTCTTAAGTTATACTTTTTACGGGTTATGCTTGAACGTGTCACACGATATATTGCTATTGAAGTTCATGATCTTTCAGTCTACAAAAAGTGTTAAATATCTCCTGCGGTTGATCCGTAGAAAATTTTGTGGCACAACGCTTTTTGCATGAGCATGAACAGTTTTGTTTTCTTCTTCATATGGTATAATTCATAACTATTTATTTTCTTAAAATATTTCAATTCCCCTATTTCAATTACTACAGCTATCTCATTTAATGTATCATTTTATACTACACTTTCAGTTTCATGGTCTTGTTTTAATGTTCATCATTTATATTTTCATCGGTTTGATTGGTATTAGAAGTAGAGGCGATAGGTAAATGTATGGAATGCGACTTTTGATATTCACTAAGTCGGTTTTAAATTTGTGAAGGTTTACTAGTACGATGAACTATATAGATAGCCGTAGGAGAAGCTAAAAAATTTGCATTGCCTAATAATACTATAGATAAATTTGATATCGTAGCTAGAGAATTTATTTTTGAATCAATCTACTGATCAGCACAATTGAAATCGCCTCCTAAGCTTGCACACACACACACACACACACACACACACATCCTGACACACTCACACACACATCCCGACACATCCACACACACACCCACACCCACACCCACACACCCACACCCTCACCCACACACACCCACACTCACACACGCACAAACACACAAAACAATCTTAATAGTAATAAGAACTATTTTCATATTGATTGTTGTTATTTATTGCTTAAGTACATACCACGTAAACGCAACTATTGCTATAATTTTTTATATAATTAAACAGTAACCAGCATTACCATATTTTTCAAATAAAATGACTACTGGAATAGTATTGTTAGAATACTTTATTACAACACGAGTTTGCTGTTCTTACTCGAATAATATCGTTATCGTTACATATTGAAAATCTTGTTTGTAGTGCTACCCGTAATCACTAGTAGCGATGTTATTCACGTAAATAAGTACAATAAACCTGGAACGGAATAATAAGGCTATGGTTATTATAAAAATGCTAGTTTCTAAAACACTCATAGGAAAAATGTGAAAAAAAATGACAAGGTGTAAAAGAGTGTCGACATGACGAATATGCAATAAAACGCAAAGTATCGTTATATCACATTACGATATTATTCGGTGGGAGGAGCGATATATTTTAATATTTAACTACCTAATAAAATAACCATATTATAACCCAAGTTAATTCTTTGAAAAGCATTAACGCACGCTTAGCGAACTCTAAAGTTAGTTATTATAACCCTGTAAAATTTTGTTTTCACAATTAAGCCACGACATTTTACAAATTCGATTTTATTTTATCGTTATATGTGTTACATCTACGTATTTCCGTTCATCAAAGTTCCGCTTAAGATTTTAATTAGCTTTATGCGAACTTCTTTGTATGGCAAAACCTTTGACCCTCGAAACAATAATGATTACGTTGTTATACCGATGTTATTCTCACGCAATGTTAGTACTATACCTACTGTTACTGTTACTATGATTCATCGTCGAGGTTCAAGATCGAATGTGATAGTGTATCTATCTATAAGTAGTATTGTTTATTTGCAACCATCACGCTTGTAATTCTTAAAAGGAACAGCTCAACAGCTGTAATACATGTTCATGTAGGTATACATCCCACTATGAACTGCCTCGTTGGTCTAGTAGTCCCAAGCGCAACTGCGGAGCATGAGGTCTTGGGTTCGATTCCCGGGTCGGGAAAGTGTTATTGGGTTCTTCTGTTAGGAAATTCTCAGTAGCAGCCCGGAGTTTGGAATTGTGCCCGGTAGATGGCAATAGGCTCACCACCTATTACATGGGACTTAATAACAGCATTGGTGAAATGTGGGTGTACAAGTGTATACACCACTGCCTACTCCTTCGGGGAATACAGGCGTGATGCTATGTTATGTTATGATCTGACAGATTATGACAATATTTGAACCACAAAGAAATTTATAACTTTAGAGTTCGCTAGGCATGCGATAATGCGAGTAGGAACAGAGGTAGCGATAGCTTAGTAGTCAGAGCGCCTAAATACTCCAATTTATCGGGGAGGCGCCGGTACAAATCCTGCTCACAACTGTATTTTTTCTTATTAATTATTGTTCACCGGTTACGAACTCGAACGGAGCCCTTAATCAGGGGCTGAGTCCGCGGTAATGTCGCGATTCTGACTCGCGTCATAGCGAAACGTCGCGAAACTAGTCGGGCATACCCGAAGAATACACGTGAGTAGTAACCGGTGAACAATAATTAATATGAATATGCCTCACGAAAGTTATTATACAAATGTATTTTTGATTCCACAAAAATGTATAACAATGAAACATTATGCTGACATATCTTAGACATAATTGCATGAGATTTTGAAACACGCGGCCGCAGCGAGTTTGGGTGCGTGCGTGTAGATATACCAACACACTTTGTAGATAATATAGACACTTTGCCATTTTTTTTTCGGATGGTTATTATTATGTAATTGGTAAATAACTTATTTACTTAATTATTATTTACTCTTTGGTCATTTGCAGTCTGCTGAGTTTGAAGTCCTGGGTTTTATTTTCGGTGTATTGGGTTTTGTGTTAGGACCAGCCCGTAGCAGCCCTAGTAGCATCTCGGATTTCGAAATTGTGCAAGGTGGATGGCAATAGGCTCACCATCTACTTGATAAACGCATCGGTGAAACGTGGGTGTACAACTGTATACCTACACGTCTACCACAGATAATATTATAATGTCGCAGATGGATATTAGAATCCGATGTTTCACAAAACTGCTAGCTGATAAACATCACAGTACTGTTTTATAAAACAGCTAAACAATGTTCAGCTGGATTGTCATTGCGATACGTTTAACAAAAATGCTACCCACATTTAGGCGTAATGCAGAATGACATATCTACAGTGGGACAGATTTGTTTATTGTATAGGCATATTAAATGGATAGTCACCAATCAAGTTTAAAAATGGTACTGTATTCTGATTTGTGTTGCTGTGGCTGAGACGACGGAGCCCTATTTCTGTGTCTGTAAGATCAAAAAAAACCTAAACACGAAGAGGATAACGTCATCCTCTTCGAACCTAACCTGTCCGTATCGGGGTACACGAAACTCCGGAGCTCGCTTCGCTCGCCCATGGATCAATTTAATTATTATTTTTTCATAATGCCGATATATTGTAGACTTATTATAGTGGTTTAATATTGACGTTATTCTAAATTTTAGCCTATTGCTACTGACTTAAAAGTAAAATAAATTAAATATTAGGTTATTGTTGTTAAAAGACACGGAGCCATAGGCGACAAAATTTCGAACTAAAATCAATAATCTGACAGTTCATTTCACACTGTTTTACATAATCTCTGATCGTTGACCCGCTGCATTGATAAAAACAAAACTTTCATACAATTCTGCGTGTTCAGTAATTATGCAAAACCGCTAAACGTCGTTCAGCTGTTTTTCATAACAGTACTGTTTTGTAAATCAACTAGCAGTTTTGTAAAACAGCGGATTCTACAATCCATCTGCGACAATAATACTACGCCTGCATACTCCTTCGGTGAATACAGGCGTAATGCTATGTTCAATACTCAATACTAAATTTTTGTGTTTATGTTACCTATCACTTAAGAGAGTGAAAGTAAAAGTGAACTGGTAAATACAAAAAAAAGGACTTACGTTTGGACTGCAAACTTTCACTGAATTGAGTAGGTCTACAATTTCAAAAATTTATAGGTACCTCGACTAAATTTACTAGCAGTTCTTACTTATCTAATGGCAGTCAGAAATAAATACTTACATTATAGAGCTTAGAAACGTAAACACTTGAAAACCTGGGTTCGAATCCATACCTTAAAAACGGCGAGTTCAACTATTGCACTCCTACTCCTTTAAGAACGGGCTATGTCGGTTAACCATTTCCCTGTCCCATGAGCCACATGTGGCTCACGGCGATTGTTTAGCTTTAAATTATGTCTACTCCGTGGACAGGGAACTTGTTAAGTATCAAAATATACATAATGTATATATTTTATACATATAAAGTAAATGAAAATATTACACGCGGCTACATCAAACAGTTGCCTCCACTTTACACACACGTTCTTGTAAGGTTGGGGCAGGGATTTAAAAAAAATTTGGTACCTATCATTTCGTCACGACCATTGCCCCAAAGGTAAGGCAGAGGAGTATTGTTGTACACCCACATTACACTGATGCAGTCAGCCAACTGCCATCTGGTGGTGTACCAAACGGGCACAAATCTAAAGAACGGGCTACTTCTTGTATTTTCCTAACAGAAAAACTCAGCAACACTTTGACCGTCCTAGGGATCGAACCCAGGACCCAGGCAGTTTTAAAATATGTTTTATGGAATAATCCGTCTATCACATTTATTATTTTTCTAAAAGTGATACTTTAATTTTGTGTTTATACGTCATCGAAAACATAAAATTTTAATAATAAAGAAATATTTAACAAATAAAAAAAACCATAATAAAAAATAACTTACTGTGTAATTTAATTTCTGGAACACTTATTACTTAAGTAATTTATTTTCACGACCACTTTAGAGTAAATCACCGACACAGGTGGTACGTTTTGAGTGGAGATGCGCTCTGAGTATGTATGCGTACGTTCCAACCTTTATAAACCGTGGGAGTTTTTGTCTTGTAATTGACAATGGTCACTGGGGAGGTAATGAGTCCGTTTGTAGGCAACTCGTCCTTCTGTCAAGATGACTATGACGCATACATACGTAAACGTAATACAATCATTTATCACTATACTTATAATAACAACACTATTCTCCCAGGAGCTGTTGTGGTCCCAAACTGCATACACTACAATATACGGAAGCTTAACTAACCCTGACGTTGACTATTCGCATTGGTATTACGAAATGGACAATAGCGGTTATTAATATTTATTATACAGCGATTATAATATTTTCATTATTTTGTTGACAAGTTTATGCTTAATATAAATCATAAGCATCACCGGAAATCTTGATAGTGTTTAAAGTTCCGAAACCTTGCATGATTTAGACCTGCCGGAAGATTTTTAATTATATGTATAATGGGATACCTTTGTCCAGCCTTGGGATAGAGAGCACATAGGCTATTACTAACACTAAAAATCTTCAACCTACATCTAATTAATTATGATAATTATATATTTTTATAGAAATACATGAAATCTTTCAAGATACTTTTACAATTTACATTTTAAGTATACAAGACCTTGGGTGCCTTATTGGTCTAAGTATTTCCAGGCTGACCATAGAGGTTTTGCTACAATTCTCTGTTAACTGCAATCGCGTTTAGAGTAAGTGTTCCTTTTAGAAAAGCGTTCTTATGTGAATAAGATGCTCAAATTATTGGTGAAATGTCTATAGGAGGTGATGGTACTGTCACGCTTAACTGGCTGGTTTGGAGGTCAACTTGCCAAGGTTGCACTCATCCTTGTCTCCTTCGTTGGTCACACAACTTTTTTCACCGACTCGTCACCATTTAAGTACAATCATTGTTTGATAAGTAATAGTGATTATTAGCTGTTCTTGGCTAGCTATAGTGTTCTTTATATTTTCAATGTTAAAACACTTAACGGTGGGCGTAGCCAGTACTTCCCTATTAGGATTACTCAATGATGCACATACTTATAATGGCGTTGTAAGAGGGAAAAACGTTTTCTTTTGCGACATAAGTTCATGAGACAATTCTATGACGAAATGGTAAATTAGTCACCGGGCTTAGTTTAGCCTTAGGTAGGTTCTATTACAGCTACGAGTATAATAATTAGGTACTGCGTTGTTAGCAACGCACTAGGGGTTATTAGTTATACCTAATGAAACATTTATCAAGTAACTTAGTCACTTTATGTGTGTAATCCAGACCTCGATGTTACACCTAATTTGCCGACTGTAGCTACCTACATAATACAACATCAACAACATTATGATGTACAACATTTTTTTAAGTTTTATAACCTTGTTTATAACATATCGCCCTACAGTCTACATCTATACTTCGATATAATAGAACTGTAGAGATATGTACTATTTTTGTATATTGTGTATCATTAAAAAAAAAATTTGCATGTAATTATTTTATACTATCGACATAGAAGCCAAAATGTTTGCTGGCCTGCTGTTTTTCTTGCTTTTTGCTGTTTGTCCGAACGCTTATAACTTGAGAAGCAGTGCACCGACTTGATGATCTGATTACCGATGGATTTTTATTTTCATTAAAGCATAGCTTAGGGGCTCGGGAAACATTATACACATTTTCATTACTGCTACTTATAGGAGCTGAGCAGTCACATAACTTTGTGAATTGTAATAACTAATTTACAGTAGAAGAATCAACCGATTTAGATAAAACTCGCACTGCAGCGATACGGTCGGGCAGTACTATATACCTATATGTTTTCAACATTATCAATGGCTTTTTATTTTAACGCAGTCGTGTTCACATATATTCATACAAGATATTAAATTATTTTCGGTATCTAATTTACGTGAACGCAGTCGCGGGTACAGCTAGTAAATTATAAACCCAAATCGCATCGTGGTGCAAAGATACAAAAAAGCATACAATTTGGAGTTTATATATACATATATTATCTGTAGCATAACAATGTCAATTGTGGATCGATTTGCCCGTGTGGATAAAGCTGCGTTTACTTTGGTATTATCGTATAGTTTTCTTATAATTTTTTTCCATGCCTGTATTAGGGCACAGAAAATTATAAGTAGAAAAACAGCCCTTCGAAGTACCTATCTAATAAAACTGTATAGGGATAAAATTGGGTTGACAAAGTAGGCTACATTCACCCCGTATATGATACTGATAATAATTAATTAGCAGCATTGCAATTTAATTGATTTCATTATAGACCTATTTATAGGTCATTGAACTCGTCAATGTATGTATTATAGATAATGGTAATGGTTAGTCTCTGTATAATTATATGGTATGCGCAGGTTCTACCGACAATTATTGAAATAAATCTTCCGCATATGTATTTTGAAGGAAATTAGAATTATTAAGCTTAATCTAAGAGCACGGCAGGGGGCAGGCAAGTTCACAAAACACCAATCACACGTACTAATAAGTACAGTGGTCTCTTCTTTTTTTGGTGATGGCCTCTTGAGGAATTCCATAGGGGGTATGTCTGCGTAACCGGTCAATAGCTAAGACGAAGTAGTTTAATGCTTCTAGCCAGAGTATATTTAAAATTACTACTAACTCAGCAACACAGCACTAAGAGACACAAGCCTCGGCTTAGGGCGTTACTGGAGCTGGATCAGCTAACTCGACTGGCTCGTTGCGGGACTGCACGTGCAAGGGTATTGCGATATTTAAACAAACTTTTAGATGCCTTTTATAATTATTATTTTAGCGGAACAAAAATTACAAGTTTTTATAGTTTGAGTTTTGAATGTTGAATGACAAAGGTTAGATTAGATATTCAAATTCAAATATTTTTATTTCAAATAGACCAAATGAAGGTTAATGAGCAAAATATTAAACGAAATAGCTTGAAACAATAAATTCACCATGCCCATTAGAATGTAGCAATACTTTGAATTAAAATGGATGTTTTTAGCCAAACTGTGTAAATTACTGTTATCAAAGAGAACTTGTCTTGGGCCTTTAACATTTATATTTATACAATATGGGATATTAAACTACACAAAAAACTAATTTTGAATTCCACAAGATTGTCGTTTTTGTACAATTTGTGTGACAATAATTATGGTGGTATGTAAGTATAATGTAAAAAATAGTGTGGCGGAAGGTTTCGTACGGTGGTCTCAGACAAGGCCATGTCATGACTCACATACTTCATATTGTATTGGCCATGCATTCAAAAATAAATAAGATTGTCATACATCTACATGTTTTATACTATATCTAGTAATTATGTAACATAGCATCATGATGCCTGTATTACCTGAATACAGATGTATACAGTTGTACAATTAGATTTTATCAATGCTGTTATCGAATTCCATGTACGGTGGTGAGCCTATTGCCATCATCCTAGCACAATTCCAAACTCCGGGCTAATACTGCGATTTTCCTAACAGAAAACTCAATAACGCTTTACCCCACATATGAATCGAACCTAGGACGTCAGGACCAGCAGTCGCGTTTGGGACCGCTATAGACCAATGAGGCAGTTTACTATATCGTCGCGGATAGTTCAATAGCGCGTAAAAAGACCAAATACCTACAGCTCACCTGACACTGAGTTATAAATTATAATGCTTGAATAGCCTCAAGTATATCTAGCAAAATTTTAGTGTCTAATACCTTAAAAGCATCTTTGAAAAGCATTAACGCATGCATAGCGATCCGTACGACATTGTATTAACTGCAAAGTTAGTCGTATCGGTTCAGTCATATAATACTATGTTTTTAAAGCCAGATACTTGGGCCTCTTCGCGGATATGTGTATTGCTACTTACTGATTGGCCGAGGACTGTATCATTGGACTAGGAGCCGCTACTGCTGCTGAGAGTAAGGCCCTAAGGCCCTGGGTTCAATTTACTGTGTTATATTAGGCTGTGTCTACAATGTGATATATTAGGCTTTTCTGTTAGGAAATTCTTAGTACTAATCTCACTGAGCCCGGTTTCAGAATTTTGCCCGATAGTTGGTAATAGGCCTATAATCGGCGACGGTTAAATGTGGGTGTAGGTACATTTTTACCATATTTTGTAAAACCGTTTATCGGCAGCATAACTATAGTATAATAATACATAAATCTTTGAGAAGCATTCATGCATGCATGCATTTTCTTCCCACAAAAATGTATAACTTTATATAGTATATTTTTATCTGACTATCAAATTTAGTCGAACTTAATTTAAATCTATTTTGCGTAGCTTTTTGTTTCGTCCATTGACTGATATATCTTGTTAAAACCGAGGATTGACTAAGCTAAACTATGAGCACCTGGGTTTTGACTATATCATAAATACAAACTTATAGGTATAATAAAAACCAGCGCAGCCTCGGACAATTAAGTAAAATATGACTAATGTCAGAGGATAGTGCTACTGGGCCTAGTTAAGAATTTCGAAACTATCTACATAAAAAAGTATAAGTAGGTAAGTAATCTTTGTTTAGGGAGTAAAAAAATATACCTAGTTGTACAAAGGAATTAAACTTTGACGAAAACTTATATATTTTAATTAAAATGAAAAGCCTCTTATAAATGAAATTACTGAGTTTTATTTGAATACTTATAAATTAATTGCTGTATAATAATAAAATTTTCTCAATTTGAGTTGTATGGGAGCCCTGTTAGCTGGTGGATAATGTCTAGAGCCTCGCAGTGACCCGTGACAACGCATTGGAGTCACGGCTGTTGTGGTATACAATGCATGAAACGTAACTCACTACTTACATGTAATCGTATGTATCTATGGGTATGCGAAACGGTCGATAAGAGTATTCTGTATAAACGGTTTTTATTCGATAATGTATTCTATAGTGATTAAGCTGATATTCCTTAACGTCTATTCATGACTGCGGGTGACTGTGACGGGTGGCTCATGTTGAAGCAATTGATGCTGAACCGGCTCCGGCTATAGTTACGGACAAGTTATACATATATCAACGATAACTCTAGTGCGAGTTTTTTGCATAATCTTACTGCATTTGTGTTAAATCAATTTCACAATAGATAAATAAAAGGCGTTCGGAGCAGTGAACTACAAATCTTACACTATTATATACTTAGTTGGAATTGTAGCGTATCTCTTTTATGAATGGAGTAACAGAGGACACACATTGCTTATTTTTAGATATCTGTCAAATGCTATAAAGGTTTTTTTCAACAAACTTCGTACGTAACGTAGCTCTTATTACACCGATTTTAGGTAAAAAAATAATGAGCCTTGTTACGCACGTGTGTTTTTCACTTTAATTACCCCACCACTGCGGTAAGAGAAGAATGAATCTAAAAAAAAGCCGCATAGCACCTTTACAGTTATGTTATTATACTCGTGTACACTGTGTTAGTTATAATATGTCAAAATCCTCGTATAAAATGCGTGAGCTTTTTGTTCAATACAAACTCGGCCAATGGCGCCGAGTGGATGAGTTTTAAGTATTTGTATGCGTTTAGCTCGTGTGTAACAAGCGAAATTGGATGACTAGGCTTGCTTTGCTTCTCACATGTCGTACGCAAATCTCCATCCGTATTTTTTTAAGGTCCGTGGTAGCAGGCAGTTGCTTGGGCTTACAATCCAGCCTCATGTGTATAGCTATAGACTTACTTGTATGTATATTAGCTTACTTGTATCATAATGAACTACTTATTAATTTTTACTTGTGTATTTTTTAGTAGGTACCTTGAAGGAAGTAATACTCTAAGATAACTTCGTCAACCACATGTCTGTGGTAACTACGGAAACCGTCCTCCCCTAATTGCTACGACATAAAAGCGCTGTCAATGTCAAATTGTTACCTGTACATTCTTTACCGAACTACTATTGTTACAGTTAAGAATGGTACATGATACAGTAAGGAATAGGTACTTATTACACGAAAATTTTCTATTCAAAAAATTTAAAATTTTCGTGCTATAAGTACCTATTTTTAACCGACTTCAAAAAGGAGGAGGTTCTTAATTCGAATTTATGTTTGTTACGCGATTATTCCGCCAATTATGAATTGATTTTGATGATTCTTTTTGGTCGGTAGGTCATACTTCAGAGGTAGTCCCATATTTTCGAAATTGATTCAGGGTGTTTTGGAAAAATCTGCAAAAACCTAACATTTTGGTTTGTTCCCTTCAGCGAAAGATTTGATGAGGAACTTCTTAGTTTAAAAAATAGGTACTTAAACCTATTTATAACCGACTTCAGAAAGCAGGAGGTTCTGTTTTTCAACTTTATGTTAGTTACGCGATTATTTTTGATGATTATTTTTGGTCGGTAGGTTATAGTTCAGAGGTGGTCCCATATTTTTTTTAATACACTTAAGTTACCTACTCATACTTAAAGTGGCTGTCAACATTAAATGATACACATATTTAACACTTTTGAAGTAGAATATTTCACGGAGGAGTATTTGCAGAATATTCAAAATTCTCAATTGTTCCGAATTTATTTTCCGATTGAACCTAACTACCCCAAATGAACATTTGAAACATAACGATTGTCTCTATCGTTCTGAATATTATTTAGAGAATTATAATTTGATGAATAGGTATACTTATTTCGATTCTGCATGTTATCCTTTCATTTGATGTAGGAGGAGAGATCGAATGAATTAAAACTAAGCAGTTATTTAATGAAAATATAATTTATTATTTCTTTTTTCTCGTTTAATGATGGCGCTAATAATCAATTTAAATTAACAAACATGAATAGCAATATTAAATTGAAAATGACATTTTGTAAATATTACATACGGAAGCGTATCATGAAATAATAAAAATACTTGTATACTTAAATATTAAACAATTTTCTAAATCCTATATTATAATGACGTATATATTCTTGGTAATAAATATTGTGTATTACGTCATTTTTCAAATTTTGAGATCGTCCAAGAATTTTTATCATCGGACAGTCTCAAAATTATTTATTATACCCAATTATTTTACAACAATTCTTGGTATACAACCAAACCACTCAGTTTTTCTCTGTTTTACTACTATTTTTATTAATAATCTTCTTTTTTGCATCCTTTTCGTTCGTATCGTCAAGTATTCGTGGATGGGCGGCAATAGTGCGTATACCCTTCTTTAAAGGTTTGATTTGATTTTTTAGGAGGTCGTCTAACTCATCAAGAGATTTAATTTCTTTGAGATCTTTGAGTTCTTTGAGATCTTTGAGATCTTTAAAGCCGGTGCTACGTCCTCCATTAAGTCTGCCGAGGTATCGATATATATCTCTGTTGGCCTGGCATTGAGCGCAGTTATATGGGACAGGTACGGCATTCGGGAAGTTTTGTTGAGCGTTGTTCATGTTCGAACCGCTTCCTGGGCAGTATGGTACGAATACAACGGGGACAAATCCGATGATACCGTATGGTGCGTACTGTGGTTGGTTTTGGATTTGGTTCTGAGGCGGTGAAGCTCCCTGTGGTGCTTGTCCTTGTGTTGTGTCGTTTTGTCCGGGTTTCAGTAAATAGCAAGGGCATGACCCAGGGCTGGGCACGATTGGCAGTGGGTACGGAATGACATAGATAGGGAATGGTGGCATTTGACCTGACGGAACGTTTGCAGGTGGCTGCACTCCAGTGCCTGACGGCTGGCCTTCAGAATCTAAAAAAAAACAGTTAATGAGTTATTTTTTCAATGGCAGAACTTATTAGGTAGATCTCTGTTATGACTTAAAATCCTTAAATAGATGCTTTGACGGATGTCGGAGGGGCTAGATGTTTCTATAACAGATATTTTATTTATAATGTTTTACGCTTTAAAGTTATAATATTAAATGGAAAAAAAATACGGTCGTGAGCAGGATTCGATTCTGCGCCTCCCGGATAAATACTCCAGGCGCTCTGACCACTAAACCCATCTCGACCTCTGCTCACCACCGCGAATTCTTCATCCACATATTAACACGTCTTTTGGCGACGTCATTACTATCTATTCAGTTACTATACCCGCTTTCTTTAGATTATTGATTTCTTGTAATAATTTATAAATTTACCCGGGTATTGTCCTGGATATCCCTGTTGTCCTGGGTATCCTGGTTGTGCGGGGTATCCTGGCTGCCCGGGTTGTCCTGGTTGTCCAGGGTACCCAGGCTGGCCGGGCTTTCCTGGCTGTCCTGGGTATCCTGTTTCTCCTGATCCACCTGGTTGACCTGGTTGCGTGGGATAGCCGGGCTGTCCTGGGTATCCTGGCTGACCGGGTTTTCCTGGTTGTCCAGGCTGGCCTGGTTGTCCTGGTTGACCTGGGTATCCTGGTTGTCCTGGTTGACCTGGGTATCCTGGTTGTCCTGGTTGACCTGGGTATCCTGGTTCTCCTGGTCCACCTGTTTGACCAGGCTGTGCGGGGTATCCTGGTTGCCCTGGTTCGCCTAAAAATAATGATACATCAAAAACAAAATACTCCGAATTTAACGTCAAATTAGCATGATGGTGGAAATAATGCAATGCATGCATCATGTAGTTTTGTTGGTAGTTACCGCATTTTTCGCTTCTGTAGTATAATTGTCTACTGTTAGGAGTTAGTTCTATGTTTTCGAATAGCCTTTAACAATAATGAGGCTTTAAAGGCGTGAGAGACATTAGTAACTCACTAATACGTAATACATTAGGTTCTAAATGGACCGCATCATGCACGTGCATGTTGTGGGGCTAACTTTCACAATAATTATTCTGTGATTTAAATAAAAAATGTATCTATTGTACTACCAAGACCAAATTATTCCGTTAAAATTTAAATTTTAGTATTTGATAATTGAGACGGCGCGTTTGGCGCAGTGGTCGAGAGACCGACTGCTGCGCTGCTTGTCGCAGGTTCGATTCCTGCACGGAGCAAATATTTGTACGATCTATAGATAATTGATCCGGGTCTGGGTGTGTGTGTACTTGTGAGATTATATGTCTGTAAACGCACCCACGATACAGGAAAAATTCCTAGTGTGTGGCAACATTTAAAAAAAAATGGTGACAATAGTTCACCATAATTTTTCACTGCTACATGATAACTTATTGACACGCAATTCTTTAAGTGTCACGAAAAGTATAACGATAATGACTTAATTTTACCTGGATATCCTGGCTGTCCTGGTTTAGCCGATTCACCGGGCTTGCCTGGTTGTCCTGGGTATCCCGGTTGTCCTGGCTGTCCTGGTTTACCCGGTTCACCGGGCTTGCCTGGTTGTCCTGGGTATCCCGGTTGTCCTGGCTGTCCTGGTTTACCCGGTTCACCGGGCTTGCCTGGTTGTCCTGGGTATCCCGGTTGTCCTGGCTGTCCAGGGTATCCTGGCTGTCCTGGTTTACCCGGTTCACCGGGCTGGCCTGTCTGTCCTGGGTAACCTGGTTGCCCTGGCTGTCCAGGGTATCCTGGCTGACCTGGTTTACCCGGTTCACCGGGCTGTCCTGGTTGTCCTGGGTATCCCGGTTGTCCCGGCTGTCCTGGTTTACCCGGTTCACCGGGCTTGCCTGGTTGTCCTGGGTATCCCGGTTGTCCTGGCTGTCCTTGCTGTCCTGGTTTGCCTGCCTGGTCTGGTTGTCCTGGTTGTGTTGGGTATCCCGGTTGTCCGGGTTTTCCCGATTCACCAGTTTGCCCTGGCTGCCCTGGGTATCCTGGCTGACCAGGTTTACCCGGTTCACCGGGCTGGCCTGGTTGTCCTGGTTGCCCTGGATGTCCCGGTTGTCCTGGCTGTCCTGGGTATCCCGATTGCCCTGGCTGTCCAGGGTATCCTGGCTTTCCTGGTTTACCCGGTTCACCGGGCTGGCCTGGTTGTCCTGGGTATCCCGGTTGTCCTGGCTGGCCTGATTGGCCTGGTTGCCCTGATTGGCCTGGTTGCCCTGGGTATCCCGGTTGTCCTGGCTGTCCTGGGTATCCTGGTTGTCCTGGTTGTGCCGGTCCGCCTGAGAAAATAATAAGTTTGAAATGCCAACACATACACTCGGTAATGTACTCAAAAGAAATAAATATTTTCGAAGAATATTTATAATCTGTACACTTCTGTATACTTAAAATAAATGTATAATTAATCGCGTTTTGTTTTCCTGACATTTCGAACACTGTGCAGCGTTCATGGTCGCAGGAGGACTGTATACTTCGTTTTTTATTACACCACTGCTGCCTCAAAAAAGAATTGTTATGTTTTTAGGGTTCATTTATGTATGTATGTTTGTATATATGTCGCAGATGGATAGTAGAATCCGCTGTTTTACAAAATTGCTAGCTGATTTACAAAACAGTACTGTTTTATAAAACAGCTGAACAACGTTCAGCCGGATTGCCATTGCGATACGTATAACTAAACTGCTACCCACGTTTAGACGTTATGCAGAATGACATATCTATCTACAGGTATATTAAATGGATAGTCACCACTCAAGTAGAAAAAATATACTGTATCCTGATTTGTCTTTCCGTGGCGGAGTCGACGGAGGTCCTATTTTTGTGTCTGTAAGGTTAGAAAAAGTCTTCGAACTAACCTGTCTGTGTCAGGGTACACAAAAGTCCCGAGCTCGCTTCGCCCGCTCACGGATCAATTTAATTTATTTTCTTTCCTAATCCTGATATATTGTCGACTAATATAGTGGTTTAGTATTGTGTATAGTTGTTTTTTTAGCTACTGACTTAAAAGTAATATAAAGTTATGTTATTATTGTTGAGGCACATAGAGCCACATGCGACAAAATTTCGTACTAAAATCAACAATCTGACAGTTCATTTCACACTGCTTTACAAAATCTCTGATCGTTGACTCGCTGCATTGATAAACACAAAACGTTGATTTTAAAACAGCTGATTTTACAATCCATCTGCGACATGTATATTTGTGAGTTTCTGTACCTATATTTAATATTATAAAGCTGAAGAGTTTGTTTGTTTGCTTGTAAACCAAGCAAACAAACAAACTCTACTACTGGTTCGAATTGAAAAAATATTTTGGTATTTGGTAGTCCATTTATCGAGGAAGGCTATAGGCTATATAACATCACGCTAAGACCAATAGGGGCGGAGTATCAGTGAAAAATTATTCAATAACCTATCTTTTGAGAGCTTCCGTTGCGTGCGCTGCGTAAAAGATTAAAGTTACGCAAGAATCATGTAGGATAGAATACTTCCACTCAAAAATATCAAAAAAAAAAACCGCGACAGCATGTCTATCTTTTGACTCACCTTTCTTATGGTTATCAAATTGGTTCTAAAATAATGCATTATTTGCGAAGATGTTTTTATAAACATGATATTAATCCTTTTCCAAATAAATACGTTATTCATCACAAGTAATTAATTATGATCAAAATTGCCCTTGACATCATTTGGTTTCAATGAATATCTTAGGAGATATCATAGTTTTAAAATAACTGAGCCACAAAATAATGATAAATTACCACGCGTCCATTTTAAACTTAACATAACATAGCATCACGCCTGTATTCTCTGAAGGGTTAGGCAGAGGTGCACACAGTCGTTCATCCACATTTCACCAAGTTATTAAGTCCCATGTGGGTGGTGGTGTGCCTATTGCCATCTACCAGGCACAATTCAAAACTCCGGGCTGCTACTGAGAATTTTCTAACAGAAAAACTCAATAACACTTTGCCCTACCCGGGAATAAAATCCGAGACCTCATGCTCAGCAGTCGCACTAGAACAACGAGGCAGGCGCATTTATGATGTGTTAGGCGCGGTCGTGACGGGGGAAGGCGATGGTAGAAAATATTTTAGTAGATTTTTCCTCAAATTAACGCCTGTGGAACCGCGGGGGACAGCTAGTTTTATCATAACTTCTAAATGCCTGCATTGATTTGGATGTACATATTTTAATTATTCTTCTTAAAAAATATTTTTTATAAATTTTGGCATTTTTATTGATTCCTTTTGGATACACGCAAACATATAAAAAAAGTTCTGACTCAATACTGATTAGAGTGCAACTCAACAGTAAATGTTTTTTTAAATTATATTAAGAAGGTATTTTAATGTACATTGCTTGCCTGACAAGTAGATTAACAATTATTGATTCATACACGAACATTAGTTTTTGGCCTTTGCATATGTTTAAACATATATGATCAAAATTAATCCATCCATACGAAAATTACAATGGTAACTAATTGGTAACTAATTTCTACCTGGCTGTCCTGGATGTCCTGGCTGGCCGGGTTGTCCGGGTTGTGCTGGATATCCTGGTTTACCGGGCTGGCTTGGGTATCCTGGTTGACCTTGCTGCCCTGGGTATCCTGGTTGTCCTGGTTTGCCTGGTTCACCAGGCTGTCCTGGCTGTCCTGGTCCTCCTAAATGAAGGCAAGCAGATAATTTAAAAGACGCCGCGTTTCCACACTTATAGCGTTTAGAACTTTTCTAATAGAGGAATAAAATGATATCTAGAAGCATTTATTAGTTTCTTGCCATAATGGGGTTACTCTTTGAGATTTATTTTATATCCAGGGTAATTAAAGAAACAGGGACTTTAAAATCTTTGAATTAAGTATTTCTTATCATAAACATTGCTCCTTAGAGCGAACCTGAAACTATTACAAATAGCGATATTTCTAATAGTTTTAGATTTGACTGATCCATCGAATGAATCTTCAAGTCTTTAATAAATTTCCAAGAAACAGTGTGACGTATTTTGGGAAATCTTCACTTAATGCCTATGTGTTATGCAATGCTATAATATATATAAAGATCAAACATTACATTCGAAACTAGTCGAAATATTAAAAAAAAAATTCGTGAGTATCTTAAAACTAATAAAAAAAATCTAATGACAACATTTTACCTGGTTGGCCTGGTTTGCCTGGTTCACCAGTCTGTCCTGGGTATCCTGGTTGCCCTGGTTCACCAGGTTGTCCAGGTTGGCCGGGTTCACCTGGTTGACCGGGTAGTCCCGGGTATCCTGGTTGACCTGGTTGGGCTGGATAACCAGGTTGACCTGGTTGACCTGGTTGTCCTGGGAATCCTGGGTATCCTGGTTGACCTGGTTTGCCTTCTTCACCGGGTTGTCCGGGGCCACCTGGTTGTCCTGGGTATCCTGGTTGACCTGGTTTGCCTGGTTGACCGGGCTGTCCTGGTTGGCCGGGTCCACCTGGTTGTCCTGGGAATCCTGGGTATCCTGGTTGACCTGGTTTGCCTTCTTCACCGGGTTGTCCGGGGCCACCTGGTTGTCCTGGGTATCCTGGTTGACCTGGTTTGCCTGGTTGACCGGGCTGTCCTGGTTTGCCGGGTCCACCTGGTTGTCCTGGGAATCCTGGGTATCCTGGTTGACCTGGTTTGCCTTCTTCACCGGGTTGTCCGGGGCCACCTGGTTGTCCTGGGTATCCTGGTTGACCTGGTTTGCCTGGTTGACCGGGCTGTCCTGGTTGGCCGGGACCACCTGGTTGTCCTGGGAATCCTGGTTGGCCTGGTTGTCCTGGCTGAGCGGGGTAACTAGGTTGACCTGGTTGTCCTGGGTATCCTGGTTGATCTGGCTTCTCCGGTACCCCGGGCTGACCAGGCTGTCCCGGGTATCCTGGTTGACCTGGTTTGCCTGGTTGACCGGGCTGTCCTGGTTGTCCGGGTCCGCCAGGTTGTCCTGGCTGTCCTGGGAATCCTGGGAATCCTGGTTGGCCTGGTTGGCCGGGCTGGGCGGGATAACCAGGTTGACCAGGCTGTCCTGGATATCCTGGTTGTCCTGGTTTGCCTGGTTGTCCTGGTCCACCTGGTTGTCCTGGGTGTCCTGGTAGGCCTGGTTTACCCGGTTCACCAGGTTGACCTGGCTTTCCTGGTTGGCCTGGTTGTTCTGGGTATCCCGGCTGGCCAGGCTGAACTGGTCCACCTAAAAGAAATGAGCCTCATATAAAGTGAAATATTAACAAGACGTATTACGTGTTCGCCGGAAAGCCCATATTTTATGTTTGCTTTACAGTATTCTGTTCAATCCTACGACCCCCTCTTACCTAATAGAACGCTTTAAATTTTTTGTTTCTCACTAATATGTAATGTTTTAAATACGCGTCATTAGGACCAGTGTCTTATTTACAGTGTTGCTAATATGGAAAGAAAGAAAAGGTTTATTCGACAGACTCAGTAAGGACACAGATAAACGGATAGGCTTACAAAAAAAAAGAAGGAACACTATAATTATAACATATAATAACATGACCATGATCATTGTGTGCCTCACGGCTGCGCCAAATAGGTCCAGTTCAGCAGAATGTCAGACCCCTAGTGCCCGGCGCTAGTTTTCTACTGGGCCCGAATATTTAAGTGTGAAGTGTCACGGATAAAATCAGTATAGAAAAAAACGAAAGAAAAAGTCTGTTTCTTTTTTTGTCTTTCTATCTGTCTATTTGTTCCGGCCAGTCTTTGAAACGAATGGACCAATTCTGATAGGATTTTGTGGCAGGTAGCTCAATATGAAGGAATAACTTAGGCTAATTATAATATTTATAATTATATTATGCAGGTGAATGCGGGGGGCACAGCTAGTATAATAGGCATGATGACAGTATTAAAGAATCAAACAATAAATGGTTTTAGGTCAAAATATATGTTCATAGGATTAAAAAAAAAAAAAATTTCATGTAAACATTAAGATGAATAAGATTTTCAATAAAATAAAAGTATAAAATACTGCAATCGGCCATGTTGACTGAAACGCCAATTACAGCGAAAGACGTCACGTCCCCATAAACGTCAATCACCGTCGTACGTGGTGCTTGGATTTTTGTCCAATGTTATGGAAGCATGACGTCACGGGTCATCATAAGCAGCGCCATGATGCCCATGAGCGTTTTCACGCTTAATTCAAATTAGATAGATTAAATCTGCGTCAAAACTTAGTTTATTGCTGAAATGATGTGTTTTTCGGAAATAGTAGACGTGTACCTATATTATAAAAGGAGATTATAAATCTGTCATAATCCCTAAAAATAGGAAAAGCGCTGATATAATTAGTTCATAATAAAAATAAATACTTTTTTAATATTTAAAAACATAAACAACGAGGACAGGGCCGCGGGCTAGAGCTATATCATAAATAAAACAAGATACATACTTAATAGCACGGGCCAACAGCACGTAGGTATCAGTAAAATTATCATCATAAAAACATATCATATAATTGACTCATTACATTTAATCATGGCCAAATTCTGTTGCAAATACTGTCGTAACCGTCTTCTAAACGTTCCTATCGTATTGACTGTTCAAATAAGTGAAGGTAGGCATCCAATATGCATGCAGTGCATGCAATGCAGCATTACGGAAACGACCTCTAAAAGCAGCTGTACTATGAGGCTGGATCGAGAACTGCCTCGAACATTGCCTACTCGCGCGTTCTCGTCTACTACTCACCCAGCTAAGTTTGTTGTAAAGATGTGAGTGTTTGTTTAGAAATGGAGTAACGTGACTCCTGAGAGGAATTTTATAGCAGAAACGGGCACAGCAATTTTGAACGCGTTAAATGAGCCGATCAGTTCGAGCTAATAAGCGCGGGCCATAAACTGTGTCTGCGTAATTTAATATAGATAGAACCAGGGATTCAACTAGCTGCTTGCGTAGTGATTCAGACAGGAAAGGCTTCTTGTACAGAACCTTAAGGCGGTAATAGTACATTATGATACAAGTGCCCTAAGTTAGTCATTACAGTCGAGGTTGAATTGCTAAAGACCGACCGAGACTTGTGTGGTCACGTGAGGAAAAAAGAGAATAAAACAACATAAAATTATATTTTGCAAAGACATTCAACTATATACATTTTGTAATAATTATGGCGAGCAAATTTTTTTTCGAACGCCGATCTATGGTCTGTTTGCGCGCAGGTGGAAGACATCAGACTCACTGACAAAGATGCCAAACAGCCTAATATTATAAATTAATTAATTATAACTTTTTTATTGATAACAATAATTAATTAATGCTAATTCGGCTACAGAAACTTTTTTTTATTAATTCATATGTCATATATTATCTAACACTGTATTTAGTTACAAAAATGGTAAATTTCAGCAAAGAGGCTGGCTACTAAGCCATCAAATTTAATAGGTTTTAAAATTTAAATTTCGGAGAATACTTTTGATGATTTGATAACATCGTATAAAAAATCGTGAATTAACGTGTTTTATACGATGTATTTCAAGACATTTGCAACGAATTCACTTTGTTAAAATGACGCCCAGATTTCCCTTTCGTGCTCTATGGCATAGGCCCCTGCTTCTACACGCGCTTGTTTCCCACCGATTCGGCTACGTATTTCTTAAAACAAGATACTATTTTATCACCTTGATATAATTTTCAAATATTTACCTTGTCCTGGTTGGCCTGGGTATCCCGGTTCACCTGGTTGTCCTGGCTGTCCTGGGTATCCTGGTTGTCCAGGTTGTCCTGGCTGTCCTGGATACCCTGGTGTACCGGGTTGTCCGGGTTTACCCGGTTGTCCAGGCTGCCCTTGTTGGCCTGGGTAACCTGGTTGTCCTGGCTGTCCTGGGTATCCTGGTTGTTCGGGTTGTCCTGGCTGTCCTGGATACCCTGGTGTACCGGGTTGTCCGGGTTTACCCGGTTGCCCAGGCTGCCCTTGTTGGCCTGGGTAACCTGGTTGTCCTGGCTGTCCTGGGTATCCTGGTTGCCCTGGCTGAGTTGGTCCACCTGTTGTTAAGAGTAAAATATGATAACAAAGCATTACATAACATAGCATCATGCCTGCGGGGTCACTCAACAGTGTAGCCTTCCGCCTACACTCTTGATTAACTTGAACTCTTGTTACTTCAATTCACCAATGCAGTTATTAAATCTCATGTGGTGAGTTTATTGCCATTAACAGGGCACAGTTGCAGATTCCGGGCAACTGAGAAAAACTCATAACAGTTTGCCCGACCCGGGAATCGAATCCTGGACGTAATGCTCGGCAGTCGTCCTTGCGATAACACACAATGTATTTGAAATACTTTTTTATAAAATGAAGGATCCCACATCACTGGGCCCGGGTCCATAAGTAAACGTTTACGGACTGAAATATTTAAGTTACTAAAGAAAATTAATCTGTGAATTTAATTTGCTAATTGTGTTACTGGTTTGGTTTATTGAATGGATATAGTTATATACACATTTGTGACTAATCCAAAGAAAGTCGTTGTTTATCACAAATATATTTTATCTAGTATAGTGAGCATAAGACCAGCAGTCAGCAGACCAACTCCACAGGTCTTCGTTTATTCATTCTTTATATGTAAACTATAGCGTTGGGTGATAACACAGCATAATTAAGTCAGAAAATTTAAAAGTTTAGGAATATATTATACCATAATACCATTTGGTCATGAGAATTTGTGTCCGAGTGTTTGATACATATACATATTTACACAAGTGTTTTGTTAATCATAATTGATTTTAGAACCAGATTACAACTCAAGAGAGTGGCAGCGAAACCTAACTACTCGTAGTTAACTGTATATTATTTACCTGGCTGTCCGGGGTATCCTGGTTGGCCTGGTTGTCCCGGGTATCCTGGCTGCCCAGGTTCACCAGGTTGACCTGGTTCTCCTCCTTGTCCTGGCTGTCCTGGGTAGCCTGGTTGTCCTGGTTGTCCTGGTTTTCCTGGTTGCACTGGATATCCTGTTTGTCCGGGTTTACCAGGTTGACCTGATTCACCTCCTTGTCCTGGTTGTCCTGGATAACCTGGTTGACCAGGCTGTCCTGGGTAGCCGGGTTGGCCGGGTTGACCTGGTTGTCCTGGTTTTCCTGGTTGCCCTGGTTGACCTGGCTGACCTGGGTATCCGGGCTGGCCGGGTTGTATTGGTTTCTCTGGTTGTCCAGGTCCACCCGGTTGACCGGGTTGTCCTGGGTATCCTGGTTGGCCTGGTTGTCCTGGTTGGCCAGGGTGTCCTGGCTGCCCAGGTTCACCGGGTTGACCTGGTTCTCCTGCTGGTCCTGGCTGTCCTGGGTACCCTGGTTGTCCGGGTTGTACGGGATAACCTGGTTGACCAGGCTGTCCTGGGTAGCCGGGTTGGCCGGGTTGACCTGGTTGTCCTGGTTTTCCTGGGTGCCCTGGGTATCCTGTCTGTCCGGGTTTCCCAGGTTGGCCTGGTTGGCCGGGGTATCCTGGCTGCCCAGGTACACCGGGTTGGCCTGGTTCACCTCCTTGTCCAGGCTTTCCTGGGTAGCCTGGTTGTCCTGGTTGTGCGGGATAACCTGGTTGACCAGGCTGTCCTGGGTATCCTGGTTGTCCGGGTTGTCCTGGCTTTCCTGGATACCCTGGTGTACCGGGTTGTCCGGGTTTACCTGGTTGACCTGGTTGGCCGGGGTATCCTGGCTGCCCAGGTACACCGGGTAGGCCTGGTTCTCCTCCTTGTCCTGGCTGTCCTGGGTAGCCTGGTTGTCCTGGTTGTGCGGGATAACCTGGTTGACCTGGTTGTCCTGGTTGTGCGGGATAACCTGGTTGACCAGGCTGTCCTGGGTATCCTGGTTGTCCGGGTTGTCCTGGCTGTCCTGGATACCCTGGTGTACCGGGTTGTCCGGGTTTACCTGGTTGTCCAGGCTGCCCTTGTTGGCCTGGGTAACCTGGTTGTCCTGGCTGTCCTGGGTATCCTGGTTGCCCTGGCTGAGTTGGTCCACCTGTTGTTAAGAGTAAAATATAATAACAAAGCATAACATAACATAGTATCACGCCTGGGGGGTCACTCAAGAGTGTAGGCAGCCGCCTACGCCATTATTTTTACATTTCATTATTTTATTCACCAATGCAGTTATTAAGTCTCACTCATGTGGTGAGTTAATTGCCATCAACAGGGCACTGTTGCAAATTCCGGGCGGCTACTGAGAAAAACTCATAACAGTTTGCCCGACCAGGGAATCGAATCTAAGACGTAATGCTCGGCAGTCGTCCTTATATACGTATACATAAATACACAAGTGATTTCTTAATCATAATATTTTAGAACCAGATTACAACTCAAGAGAGTGGCAGCGAAACCTAAATACTCGTAGTTAACTGTATATTAGTTACCTGGTTGTCCTGGGTAACCTGGCTGGCCAGGTACACCGGGTTGGCCTGGTTCTCCTCCTTGTCCTGGTTGTCCTGGGTAGCCTGGTTGTCCTGGTTTTAAGGGATAACCTGGTTGACCAGGCTGTCCTGGGTAGCCGGGTTGGCCGGGTTGACCTGGTTGTCCTGGTTTTCCTGGTAGTCCTGGGTATCCTGGCTGCCCAGGTACACCGGGTTGACCTGGTTCTCCTCCTTGTCCTGGCTGTCCTGGGTAGCCTTGTTGTCCTGGTTGTGCGGGATAACCTGGTTGACCAGGCTGTCCTGGGTAGCCGGGTTGGCCGGGTTGACCTGGTTCTCCTCCTTGTCCTGGCTGTCCTGGGAAGCCTGGTTGTCCTGGTTGTGCGGGATAACCTGGTTGACCAGGCTGTCCTGGGTAGCCGGGTTGGCCGGGTTGACCTGGTTGTCCTGGTTTTCCTGGTAGTCCTGGGTATCCTGACTGCCCAGGTACTCCGGGTTGACCTGGTTCTCCTCCTTGTCCTGGCTGTCCTGGGTAGCCTGGTTGTCCTGGCTGTGCGGGATAACCTGGTTGACCAGGCTGTCCTGGGTAGCCGGATTGGCCAGGTTGACCTGGTTTTCCTGGTTGTCCAGGTCCACCCGGTTGACCGGGCTGTCCTGGATATCCTGGTGTACCAGGCTGTCCGGGTTTACCCGGTTGTCCAGGCTGCCCTTGTTGGCCTGGGTAACCTGGTTGTTCTGGCTGCCCTGGGTATCCTGGTTGCCCTGGCTGAGTTGGTCCACCTGTTGTTAAGAGTAAAATATGATAACAAAGCATTACATAACATAGCATCACGCCTGGGGGGTCACTTACAAGGCGGCCGCCGCCGCCTACACTCTTGATTAACTTGAACTATTGTTACTCTAATTCACCAATGCAGTTATTAGGTCTCATGTGGTGAACTTATAGCCATCAACAGGGCACAGTTGCAGATTCCGGGCAGCAACTGAGAAAAACTCATAACAGTTTGCCCGACCCGGGAATCGAATTTAGGACGTAATGCTCGGCAGTCGTCCTTGCGATAACACACAATGTATTTGAAATACTTTTTTATAAAATGAAGGATCCCACATCACTGGGCCCGGGTCCATAAGTAAACGTTTACGGACTGAAATATTTAAGTTACTAAAGAAAATTAATCTGTGAATTTCATTTGCTAATTGTGTTACTGGTTTGGTTTATTGAACGGATATAGTTATATACACATTTCTGACTAATCCAAAGAAAGTCGTTGTTTATCACAAATATATAGCATAAGACCAGCAGTCAGCAGACCAACTCACAGGTCTTCGTTTATTCAGTCTTTATATGTAAACTATAGCGTTGGGTGATAACACAGTATAATGAAGTCAGAAAATTTAAAATTTTTGGTATATATTATACCATAATACCATTTGGTCATGAGAATTTGTGTCCGAGTGTTTGATACATATACATATTTACACAAGTGTTTTGTTAATCATAATTGATTTTAGAACCAGATTACAACTCAAGAGAGTGGCAGCGAAACCTAACTACTCGTAGTTAACTGTCGATGATTTACCTGGTTGTCCGGGATATCCTGGTTGGCCTGGTTGTCCTGGTTGGCCAGGGTATCCTGGCTGCCCAGGTTCACCGGGTTGACCTGGTTCTCCTCCTTGTCCTGGCTGTCCTGGGTAGCCTGGTTGTCCTGGTTGTACGGGATAACCTGGTTGACCAGGCTGTCCTGGGTAGCCGGGTTGGCCGGGTTGACCTGGTTGACCTGGTTTTCCTGGTTGCCCTGGTTGACCTGGCTGACCTGGGAATCCGGGCTGGCCGGGCTGTATTGGTTTTCCTGGTTGTACGGGATAACCTGGTTGACCAGGCTGTCCTGGGTAGCCGGGTTGGCCGGGTTGACCTGGTTGACCTGGTTTTCCTGGTTGCCCTGGTTGACCTGGCTGTCCTGGGAATCCGGGCTGGCCGGGCTGTATTGGTTTTCCTGGTTGTCCAGGTCCACCCGGTTGACCGGGTTGTCCTGGGTATCCTGGTTGGCCTGGTTGTCCTGGTTGGCCGGGGTATCCTGGTTGTCCTGGCTTTCCTGGATAGCCAGGTTGGCCAGGTTGTCCTTGCTGTCCAGACTGTACTGGGTATTCAGGTTGTCCCGGCTGGGCAGCTGTTTAGTAAAACAATTAAAATATTGTTAATACAAGCTAACCAAGAAGCAATAAGACAATTATTTTATTATTATACTGCTGACCTAACAGACAGGGAATATGTATTGAATTAAAAATATCTAGTCGCGCTGAGAGGCTGATCTCTGATTCTAATTTGATTTGGTGACGAATATAAGTCTGAATTTATGTCAAAAATAAAACTCAATATCGACAACAGCACCACCTACCGGGTCCAACTATCGCTATAGAATCTTGGTGGTTCTGATAACCTCAAAGAACAGAAAAAAAAACCGCCTATATCGCTCAGGCGGACAAGATTTACGAACACACGCACATATAAATTTTGTATATAATAATATTTAGGGTGTTGGTGAGATTACCTGGTCCACCTGGACCTCCTGGGCCTCCGGGCCCTCCTGGTCCTCCCGGTCCACCTGGTGTGCCAGGTGAGCCGGGCGTGCCTGGTGAGCCGGGCGTGCCTGGGAATCCGGGCTTGTTGGGTTGTCCTGGGTAATAACCGCTGCCAGAGGGTCCACTAGGACCACCGGGTCCACCTGGGCCGCCAGGACCTCCTGCAATGACAATTTCAATTTATTCTCTGCGCTGTCAATCATTAGCCATATTAGCATATCAACGATAGGCCATTGCCGTGTGTGTAGACTTATTAATAATTTTAAGATTTTCATATTTGTTTATTTATGAACTATTGGGACTATTGGGAAAAAGGTGTAACTTTATGTATTTAAGAAATAAGTTTTTCATTATAAATCATATATAATTATATTTTTAATACATGTTGAGGCCATGTAATGCCTATATTAATTTCTATTTTTCAAAGAAACATTGAAAAAATAATAGACAAGAACAGATTTAATAAATCTGTAATGATTACTAGATAAATATCACCAGGCGTCTCCTTAAGACGTATACAAAGAGGATTGAAAATTCTATAGGTTTGAACACGACATGGTAGCTCAGTTGGTAGAGTGATGACACGGAACGTCAAAGGTCGCGGGTTCAAGCCCCGTTCTTGTCTATTATTTTTTCAATGTTTCTTTGAAAAATAGAAATTAATATAGGCATTACATGGCCTCAACATGTATTAAAAATATAATTATATATGATTTATAAAGGATTGGGATGTTGTTCGGCGATTTACAACTGTAAAGTGGTAACGCTGAGTTTATTAAATCTGTAATGATTACTAGATAAATATCACCAGGCGTCTCCTTAAGACGTATACAAAGAGGATTGAAAATTCAATAGGTTTGAACACGACATGGTAGCTCAGTTGGTAGAGTGATGACACGGAACGTCAAAGGTCGCGGGTTCAAGCCCCGTTCTTGTCTATAATTTTTTCAATGTTTCTTTGAAAAATAGAAAAAAAAAAAAAAAAAAAAAATTTTTTTATAATACGACTAAAGTCTATGTTTATTTCAACAAACTGATAAGAGATATCCTTCTACATTAGGTATTTTAATTAGATGTCTTGACAGAAACAGATTAGACACTTACTCCTTTAAGTAGGCAGTGATTATTCGTTCACTGTAACATACTTGCTTAGAGCAAGAGCTTAATGTCCCAACTGTGATATTTTTCAATTAAGATTACAAAAATAACAACAGCGACTATGAATAATTTGTTAGAGATATCTTTTTTAAATAAAATTAATAAGAACAAACCAAAGAAAACAGAAAGTGCGACAATTTCTATTTGCTATATCCATTGTGAGACTTGTAAACGAATGCATTTTATAGGTGTAGGTAAGTAGCGTGATCCCATTTTAAACGTTTATTACTTGAGATGTGTTAAGTATGTTTTTGTAGAGCATTAAAATTAATGAGAAGTTAGTTTACCTGGTCCTCCTGGTGTGCCTGGAGAGCCTGGGGTTCCGGGTGAGCCTGGTTGAACTGGGTAGACACCGCTACCGGAGGGGCCGGAGGGGCCAGATGGGCCACCAGGTCCTCCTAAACAAGCAAACCCTAAATTTGTAATCCGTATAGTAAAAACATTATATTATAGGTGGTTTGTGACAAAATAACAAAGGTAATGGTGAGATATTTTTTTTACTGTTGAAACTATTCCTCCTATCTTTATAATGATAAAATAATAATAATATTATTATTGAATTAAATATCGTACATTAATAAACATTTATGCCAAGTACAAGAATATACGACTTCCTCTGCATTCGGTTAACATTAAAGTTGACAATGGTTATTTGTTAAGATATGGGAATCAGTACTTTACATTCTAAAGATAAAATTGCATCTAAAAATCGAAAGACTATATCATGCTCATCATGCAGATTATTATAAAAATACCAACCTGGGCCGCCTGGACCTCCGGGTCCTCCTGGTGTACCTGGTGAGCCTGGGCTACCTGGGCTACCAGGTGTTACTGGATAATAACCACTGCCTGAAGGTCCATTAGGACCATCTGGTCTGCTAGGACCACCTGGGCCTCCGGGACCTCCGGGGCCACCCGGTCCTCCTGGTGTGCCTGGTGATCCTGGGCTTCCCGGTGAGCCGGGTGTGCCGGGTTGTCCTGGGTAGTAACCGCCGCCTGAAGGGCCGCTAGGGCCATCTGTACCACTGGATCCTGCTGGACCTCCGGGACCTCCGGGACCTCCGGGTCCTCCTGGTCCTCCTGGTGTGCCAGGAGATCCTGGGCTTCCTGGTAAACCGGGTGTGCCGGGTTGTCCTGGGTAATAACCACTGCCAGAGGGACCACTAGGGCCATTCGGCCCTCCAGGTCCTCCTGGTCCACCGGGTCCACCAGGTCCTCCCGGAGTACCTGGAGAACCTGGACTGCCTGGTGTGCCGGGTGTGCCGGGTTGTCCTGGGTAATAACCACTGCCAGAGGGACCACTAGGGCCATTCGGCCCTCCAGGTCCTCCTGGTCCACCGGGTCCACCTGGTCCTCCTGGAGTACCTGGAGATCCTGGGCTTCCTGGTGAGCCGGGTGTGCCGGGTTGTCCTGGGTAGTATCCACTGCCAGAGGGTCCGCTTGGGCCATTAGGACCGCCAGGGCCGCCTGGACCTCCGGGACCTCCTGGTCCTCCTGGTGTACCTGGAGACCCTGGGCTTCCAGGTGAGCCGGGTGTGCCGGGTTGTCCTGGGTAGTATCCACTGCCAGAGGGTCCGCTTGGGCCATTAGGACCGCCAGGGCCGCCTGGACCTCCGGGACCTCCAGGGCCGCCTGGTGTACCTGGTGATCCAGGGCTTCCTGGTGTTCCTGGGAAGTATCCGCCGCCAGAGGGACCACCAGGGCCGTCTGGACCACCAGGGCCTCCAGGGCCACCTGGACCTCCTGGGCCGCCTGGTGTGCCTGGTGATCCTGGAGTGCCTGGAGTTCCGGGGGTGCCGGGTTTTCCGGGGTAATAACCGCCGCTTGAGGGATCACCAGGGCCGTCTGGACCGCCGGGGCCGCCTGGCCCACCGGGACCTCCTGGACCTCCTGCGAAATAATTAATTAGTTAGTAATGATTTACATAAAAATAATAATGATGGGGTAAACAAGCGCCCCTATTGCCAAACTCACCTGCCGCGCAATGTGCCTTTGACTATTGAGAGTGATAACGCATAAAAAATACCAAATTAAGTCTATTTACCTGGTCCGCCGGGTCCGCCTGGTCCGCCTGGTCCACCTGGTGAGCCTGGAGAGCCTGGAGTACCAGGGGTTCCTGGATACCCCGGATAATAGCCACCAGGACCAAGTGGTCCTCCTAAAGCCACACATAATGATTGGTTATACACAAAAGCTTGCGGTATGAAAGCGTTTTGGTTATCACATGTTTTGTTAGCACAAAAATGTACTTTGATTTAGAATATCGATGATGATACGTATGATGAGCACGTCTCACTTTTGGCTAATATTGTGAATTTGGGCTAAAGATATTTCACAGTACGTACTTATTTATTGAGGTACTGGACTGAATCACGAAACATGTAACTGAAAATTGTGTAATATAATTTTCAGTTTGGATTTAAATTTAATGGAATAAACAAGCCAATACGAAAAATACCTTTTTACTCACGAATCTAAAAACTCGGTTGGCACATGCTCACTTCAAAATATGTATTCGCGTTTGATCGTAGTGCGTTTTAGCTTAGCATTTTTAAAAGTCACAGAATTCAAAGTCGGTACATGATTAATAAATAATAGACTTTATCTATCAGACGGTTGTCTGTGTACAAACATAATATCCACAATATAGTTTCTGATTGTTAAATTATGTAAAAAATGTGCTGTATTTAATCTTTTGCACATCTAAAACCTAACCTGCCTCCTACAGTTTACTAGAATATTCTATAATATATATTTTAGGAGATTTATTTAGGGAGTCAATTAGGGTCAATTATGTGAAATTACGAGATGTTAGTGATATCAATATCGTACCTGGTCCAGTAGGTTCTCCTGGGTAATATCCGCCAGTGCCTGGAAAAGTTAGCACAAATGGATGGGTTAGTGACAGTGATGCGTTTTATTTAATTGTCATACGAATATTTCAGGCGCTTTGTTGGTAATGTATGTATGAGCAACACGACGCGACGCGATGCTGTTTTTAAATGGTTTTAATATAAAATGGATTAATACAGGTTCTCTAATATTAGTTAAATTTCTTATTAGTATCTAATCTTTTTATTCTAAACTAAACCCGATAGGCGTTATTCTAACCAGAGTCGCATAGAAAAAGCAAATTTCAGATTTTCAGGAATTTTCCAATTTTACGGGCAGTTTTCCAATGTTTCTTTCCTTTTTTATTTTTCTAAAAACCGTGTTCGGCCTATCACGAACTTTTCAAAGTATTAGCCGAATTGGTCCAGCCGTTCTCAAATTATGAGCTTACTAACGAATAGAATTTTAGTTTTTTATATATTTCTATAGATGTTCGCCGTGAGAGAAATTTGTTTTATTATTTGTTCTCGAAATAGTAAGATGAATAGTTTCAGAGGAAAGCCATTATTAAAATTTGATTGTGTTCACTATCACTGTACTGACATATTTACAAATAGTTTGTTATTTCCATTAAATTCTTAGTGTAATTGAATGTATTTCATATATATTATTCACCCCTTCAAATTAAATGAATTAACTAGCATCTATATAAGTCTAGCTGTGCTTGGGCCGGAGCCATTAAAAGTCCGTTGTGTTCATAAAATAAATTTACTATTAAGATTATGTTTTGAAACTAGAAAATGTTTTGCACTTTTGCCATTATTTAGTTCTATATTATGTGTCTCTGGAGTTGATTACTTGACGTTAAGTGGTTAATTATGAATATCTTACCTGGGCCGATAGGTTGTCCTGGGTAGTATTCACCTGAGCCTGTAAGTGGTTAGACACACATAGGTACATGAGATGCCATAGTAAATTGTTACTGAATTGTTGGTTTTAGTTGAATTATGTTTGAATAGTTAAATGGGGTGTAATCAACACACAAATATATGAAGAAGCAAAGCTACAAAAATCATTGATTAACTCGAAACACGGTAAAATAAGATAAAATTTTTAATAACGTTTTAAAGACTTCAATAAAATAATATATACTTAATGTTCATTTCTATCCTTCCGTGTCTCGGTTGAACGAAGTGTCTCGTTTAGATTGAGCTCAAAGATTGAGCAATTAAGGTCTGCTGAAAGCGGCTCAGGTCCAACAAAATTTTGGTTTTAATAAATGTTAGTCACGTCTTACCGGGGTAGTAGCCTGGGGTGCCAGCCGTGCCGGGAAATCCTGGTGTACCGGGGGTGCCTGGGGTACCAGGGCTACCGGGTGTACCTGGAGTGCCTGGAGATCCGGGGGTGCCGGATGTTCCACCGCTGCCTGGGTAGTAGCCGTCAGATGGGCCTCCTGACCCGATAGGAGGTCCACCGGGGCCGCCTGGACCACCTATTACATAGACAATTAATATGCTAAGTGGGTAAGCCTAGGTTAGTTTCGTGTGGCTTAAATAATTCTGGCACTAGGTTAGCTTTTGAACCATATAAACGGGAGAGACAGTGTCGTAATGTATGTGCCATTTTGATTGTATCTATGAAAAAAGTCAATAAAAAGTTACGTTAGTACAGGAAACACGCAACCGCGAGGACCACGCCCGATCTTAACGCATTAAGTATTTGAGTCATTGTTGTTATCTCCAGCTATTTTATATGGGTTGATATTAAGAATTTCTTATTCTACTATTATTTATCCTATATATTATTTATAAGCATTTATGCAGTACCTGGTCCACCTGGCGAGCCAGGAGTGCCTGGGGAGCCGGGGGTACCTGGGCTGCCAGGGGTTCCAGGGGAACCTGGTATACCGGGTTGACCTTGCCCTGAAAATAGCAAAAAAAGTTATTAATAATGTACCTACCTATTTTTGATGTTCAAATAAAAGTAAAGTAGAATGTGTCATATCGTATGTTAATACACTTATTTCATTATACCTACATAGATACATTCTCTATGTGTAAAAATTTGAACTTACATGATCCGCCGGGGCCGTAAGGTCCATTGGGTCCTGGAATTATTAAAGATTGGATGGGTCAGTAATAGTCTATGTTATATCATTAGCAATTGAATGTAACACATTACAACAAAATACCGAAGGTAAATCTTGGAACATTGGGACTAACAATGTACCTACGAGGATGAAATAATTTTAAATTAGAAGATTTGACAAACTTGAAGCTTTTGTAATGTGTTTCTGAATTATGAAGCATATTTATAATGGCGCGTGATGCTGTCATGTGGCACAGGATTTTCATATTATATTAGATGCGTACCTTGTCCGGTTTGTATAGGTTTAACGTTGCTATTCTCGCCACTGCTGTCTACAGGGCGAGGTGGTTTCGGTTTCGGTGTCGGTTTCGGCAGAGGCTTGGCTGGGATTCCGCCGGGAGTGCGACCACATCCTTTGGGGAAGTAAAGTTTCTTCCAAGGGATAACTTGACCGGGCTGAGTGTTTGCCGCTTGTCCGTCAGTTCTGAAAACGTGATTTTAAATTGAGATTTTGTGGTCTGATGTACAACAATATAATCTTTGATTATTCATAATATTATGTTTATCGCAGTGACGCATTCTTATGTCGGTATTATAATCTTTTAGCATCAGTAAAAATATGACTGTATTTTATAAAATTACCACAATTGTGTAATATTGTTAATAATTTTCTATCAACTTACGCTTCATCATACTCGTACTTCTCGTCGGGGAACACCTCTACAGGTTTCTCTGGCTCCACTACTCTGTATCCGTGGCTGTCTGCAACGTAGTGAGTAGCGCGGAGGAAGTTATCAGGGTCCAGGTACCCATAGCAACCGTAGGTGACACCGTCCGGACCGCGGTTCTCGTGATGGAACTGCCCGTTCGGACCCACGTCATAACCGAATCCGTATGCATCTGAATCAAGATAAAAACTCGTTTTGAAACATGTGAAATAATACTATAAATTTAGCCACAGCCATAATGCTACGTCTAAAACCTGTCTGACTAAACTAAGCAACAAAAATTCCAACGCAATATTTCGCGGGCTGTGATATATTTTTGTGACCAGTATTTTTTTTCGAATACAAGGTTTTCTAGTGAATACAAGAGGAAGTGAGGGATTTAGTCCATTTATCTCACCAGGCGGCGCCACTATGATAAATGACAAGGTTTATTACTCAAAACGGATAACAAATATCTGTAGTTTAGTGTTGCTATTAAAGTTAGGTGGCTACATCGAATTTCTATAAAGAGCTTAAAACTTAAAAGAATACGAAATGTTACACATTTTTATTGAGGTGAAGAATCTTGGGTCACAAACGCAAATGTATGTCACATTAGATGAAATGTACACTTTGGTCAAAGTAGTTCAGGAAGCTTTTTTATTACATGGACAAATGAACATTACTTAGGATAACTAAGCAAAATTAATATACGAGTCTAAAAACGAATACGAATAGAAAAGTTACTGGTTTCGCGAGTTTTAAAATACTAGTTTCACAATATTCATCGATACATAGGTATGTAGGTATAAATCCACATTGCAATAATTACTTTTATTGATTGAATGAGATTAGATTTACGTTAACCTTGAAGTTACGATATACATATTGTATATATCAAACCTGAGACACGAGTCAAATATTTTCATACTTAATAAGAAACGAAAATTGGAAAAAATTTAAATGAAAACTCACAAAGTTACACGTACGCGCAGGTGGAAGCGCGCGTACTGTCGCCAACGCGAAATGTGATTAAATATTATTGGGACAAAATACCTATAACATGATGTAAAAATTATTACTAGCGATTCTGTTACTGATTCTGAACAAACTACTTTCTGGTTTAGTATTTAACATTATGTTTTATAGTAAAACTAGGTCCCCATATTATGTTCCAGCATTAGTATTTTTGTTTATTCATTAAAATCTGTATTTTGGTTATTGTAACCCAGGTTTCTTGAAAGAAACGGCACCCGACACTCATAAAAAGTGTCTTGATTGGTATATGAGAGCTACAAGCATAGTTACAGGAGAAATTATTACAGTAGCAGCTGCTACTCGACAACAAGAATACATTTCCCGTTTCTCCGAGAAATGCGGCGGATGAATGTGATTCGTAATTATATCTTTGCTCGTCTTTGTATAATTTTATGAGCCATATCCTAGACTGTTAAATACGTTAATCAAGGCGCCATCTTCACGAATTATATCTTTGTTTTCATTACATTTTGGAAGTAATGGAATATACCAATTGCAACCGTTTTCTTTTCTTGGTACACAGTCGTTTAAGATTTGTTTTATTTAATATAAAGAATGTCGTAAATGTGATATGGTCTCGGTGTAGGGGTTCAATAACGTTGGAGATGGAACGGTACATTTTGCATAATATCAATAAGGTAGGTAATGTAATAAAACTGTATAACCAAAACTGCGTAAGAGTCACCAAACAGGTTTGAATCCCGAAGAATAAAATAAAACGGTGTGGTGTCTTAGTGTGCATGCCGTGTATATGTTAGGCATCTGTGAGGGATTTCATATCCATTTCAAACTGTCTCATTAAAATTCAAAATACGAATCTCGACCACAATTAAGCCCTGGCCACCTGGGACAGTCCATTAAATTAAAAGCGGGTAGGTGGTACTGGGTGGATAAGAGTTTATTTGAAATCCAATATTAGATATTAAATCATTATTAGAATTTTTATTCGCCGTACTTTCATGTATATTTTTTTATCTCATAAGAAACCTACGAGACTCGAAGCATGTAAAAAACATCAATTACTTACGGTTAAATACGTATAGGTATGCAGGTATCTTGTAAAGGTATTCAAATTAATCTCAATCAATTCCTGAATTAATATTATTGTGCAATAATGGTATGTCTAATACTGACCGGTCAATCTACTGTCTTATTATACCAAAAACTGCTGCATGCTATCAAAGTTTCATATTATTTGTACACTACTTTTTTTTACCTTCGAGTAGGTGCCTTTGTTCACCAATGGGTAGAGTACCGTTCATTATACTTTCATCAAACACACAAATATGTACATACATAACAATAAATAAAGCAATATTTTTTAAATCCCTGTGTATTTTGGTATCTACTTTTTGATTACTTACTCTACCTTACTTTTTTACTTACTTTCGCACTTAGGCAACTATTTGTAAATTCGTAACTAGTTTTTTTTTTATTCTTACAGTAAATGACGCTTGTAAAACTATATGGAAAGCGTAAATTACGCATTAGACTTTTTTTGTGTTTATTGTAAGTAATTTATATACTTTATATACTTTAGTTGTTTAACGTTATGTTGTAAGAAGAACTCGCTCGATTATTCTCGAATATATATCCAGCAAAAGAGTTGATCTATAAATTATACTCTATTTTCGTATCCTACACACTTAATTAAACTTCGTTTACAAAAACCAGAAATATCAAAAAGATTAATCGTTCTTTTAAAATATTATAGTGAGATATTAAGGAATTTCTCGTCTGAATAGGATATTCAGATGGCTGGATGATTGATAGCCGCAAGTTGACATCATTGTTGGTCGCTCTATTGGAACATCAAAGTGTTCGGACTTTACCTACCAATGACATAATATTATCAGAACAAGTTGTCACGGAGGTACAGTATACGGGTACCACGCATAAAAGAATACCGGTTTGAAACGGCGATTAGACTAATTTGTAATGTAGCTGCGTCAATCGAATTATCCGTGATATAACTCTCTAATTTACACTTACTTGTGTCGTAGTTGGTCTCGTAATACTGTTTCTTCTCGGCATCTTCAATGTCCACGACCACTTCGTTGTCATAACCTGGGTTCGTATTATACTGACGAGAATGTCTCTCTCCTGCCTCTGGTATTACTTTGGTATCATTTGTCGTTGTTTTCTTTGGCTTATCCCCGCTAGCTTGTATTATTGCCAGCGCGGCCTGTAAATAAAATAAATAACGTTGTATTTTTTTTTGGAAATAATAGGATGTTCAGCACTAAACACATCCAATAACTAAAAACGACGGACGTATTATTTAGTTTTGAAGTCGTAATAATTAATCTCTATATCTATTATAACATAACATAACATAGGATCACGCCTGTATTCTCCGAAGGGGTAGGCAGAGGTGTACACACATTTCACCAATGCTGTTATTAAGTCAGGTGAGCCTATTGCCATCTACCGGGCACAATTCCAAACTCCGGGCTGCTACTGAGAATTTCCTAACAAAAAAACCCAATAACACTTTGCCCGCCCTGGGAATCGAACCCAAGACCTCATGCTCAGCAGTCGCGCTTGGGACCACTAGACAAACGAGGCAGCCTTTTATAGTTAAAATATAACTTTGTATAACCTCCTTTGGAATTACATATCTAAATATCCACCTAAAAAAGGCAGTCAAAATTGAATTTGTGTCTTAAATCAAAAAAGGGTAAATTCTCTTTGTAATCAATTATCCCACATAATTCTATGTAGCGTAAGTCGACCAAAAGATTTGGGTCTAATGGATGTAGGCATCTGTTTTAATTACAAAAATAAATTAATATTAATTTATTAATAAACCTTACTACTGAGTACTCTAATTGTTTTATATTAGATAACATTGGCTAATTATGTCATCATTTGATCTATGATCGGTAGTTTAGTAAATTAGTCTAGTACTTGCTTAATAGACAACACTAATTATAGACTGAGATGCTAAGTCCTTTTGTAGCTTTACCAGCGTTATTTGTAATTACAGTCCTTACAGAGTATAAAACTTAATTATTACAATATAATTAAGAGTGCTGCCTCGTTGGTTTAGTGGTCCGTAGGGCGACTGCTGAGCAGGAGGTCTCGGGAGTGTTATTGAGTTTTTCTGTTAGTAAATTCTCAGTAGCAGCCCGGAGTTTGGAAATGTGCCCGGTTGATGGCAATAGGCTCACCACCTTTTACATGGGACTTAATAACAGCATTGGTGAAATGTGGGTGTACAATTGTGTACACCTCTGCCTACCCCTTCGGGGAATACAGGCGTGATGCTATGATGCTATGTTATAATTAAGAGTATTTTGCAGATTAACACGATTTGGTCGGTACTTTTTTGTTAGGTTAAGGTTTAAATGTAAAACATATTTTTTATATAGGCGATATTGTGTTTACCTAAATTGATAGACCGAATGATAGAGCAGTGATAGCCTGGTGGTATGACCGTTGGACTGACAAATCAAAGGTCGCAAGTTCGAATCCAAGGCCCGCACCACTGTCTTTTCGAAGTCATGTGCGTATTATAAACTAATTATCACTTGTTTAAAACGGTGAAGGAAAACATCGTAAGGAAACCAGCACACCTGAGAGATGTTCTCGATGGTGTGTAAAACCGTGCCAGAGACCTACGGGTGGTTTAAACTCTGACACTAGGTTGTTCATGAACCACACGATAAGAAGAAGAATAGCTAATGTATCTATGTTTTAATGAAATTGATTAAACCTTTTTTATATGATTTGCAAATGTTTTTCTGAAGTTCCTTCAGTTAAAAATTGTAGAATGATATCTAATAGACATTTTGTTTATATCGGACGTTATCGGGCTACGCGCCGGCGCAGTAAGTCGAGAAGTTGCACACTAAAAGTATTGGCCTATTGGGCGAGGCATTTGTGCAATCGTTCACAAATATTATTGTCTATGCTTTGCGGTCTAGACACGCTTTTACTATGTCATCTGTACATACATTTTGTATATTTTTACAATATTCAGCAGTTTTATGATCTGATTGTCATCAAAGTATTTCTTGGTATGTATGTACTCTGATAAGAAGTACCCAAACAAGCTTTAATCTTTAGAATATCTTTACAATAAGGTATTGTCAGTTTTGCTACCGCTGTACAATATCCTAGCTACGCTCATTTCAACTGTTGTCATATGGAGAAACAGTAATTTTAAACACTAGAAACTTATGTAACTTTTAAAAAGTCCCTTTTTCCAATTTCCATAATATTAGGGTCGACCGATATTAGTAATAAGATAATAAAACAACTTTTAACGGGATTTATCCCGTGTATTATTAGCTGTTGTTTTTCCTGACATTTTGAAGACTTTGATCGCAGGATGAATTATATATACCTAATGTGCAGTGATCGCAAAAATCTAAGATATTACTATAAGAAGATGTTAAAAGCAGGTACCTATCTCAAGACATGATTGTTTGCTCCTTGATTTAACATGACACGCGAGGCAAGGCAACGTATTGCAAAACTGTCAAGGAGCCACTTAGCTGAGTACCTCGTAAATATCAAATGTTAAATTCAACAGGTTTTATTGATAATAGCAACACATGTTAGCAAATTTTGCCACACTCGACGCATTACGCTCATTGCGCGAGTACGACGAGGTACCTACTTATTGTATGAAACGACATATTAAAGTAAAGGTTACTTTAACAGTTTTACATTAGAGTCGTTATGGTAATTTTATGAACACATTATTTTGATCGGTTTGCGAAATTCATATGGCATACATTGCGTGATGTAGGTACCTTTATCTAGATTTTACTGCATATTACAGTTTTCAGCGAACCTTAATGCATGCCAACAATATAGTTTCTAGAAAAAGGTAATATAAGTATGACGCCAATGTCAACAAGGAAGTAAATAACGTCACAAGGACAAATGCGGATAATGTTTTATTGAGACCCCCATAACTAGGACTCAGATAACTACTACAATGAAATTGTTTTGTTTTTCTGTCGATTCTATTTTCGTATACAAATCTGATCGAGAAGATTACGATCAAGTCGGTCAAAGTAAAAGGAATATTCAGTTAACGTTTAGGGTATGTATAAATTCATCCCATTATAACGCGGGTCACGTCCTGTTGAAACTTTTGCAGTGGCCGTCAATGTCCGTGACCGTAACCCCCAGCACTGTCGCCTTATGTTTCATTCTCACGTACAAACAAGACAAGCATCAGAAACAAATTGTTTTTTGATCTGGGACATAAACGTGTAAGCATTTAAATATAAAGGATTCGCAAGTCACGTCGAAAATTTTAAGAGAAAAAAGTCGCAAAACAATGGATTTGACACAGAAACCTATACTTGATCCTCTGAATGGCGGCATGTTGTGTAGAATGGAACAATTAAATTTACGAGTTGATGGCCATTTGTTAAGTTACTCAAGTGAAACTACAGTTAATCAATATCGAAATTTGGGAGTAGAAAGTTTCACAAAGTTTAAGTTAATTTTGGGGGATTAGACTCTACTCTACTTGTTGCTACTTATTACGTGGTGCGACATATCTAGATTGCTTTTACTAAATACCTAGCAAACATATATAAAAAAAAAAAGTGTATTTCTCGTCAGAAAAATTGTGTCGGTGGTCACTTTTACATAAATAGTTAATTTGTTATTGTCACATTAGCATCATAACTTTTCTATTTTACAGTGACTTTAGTTTGTTTTTACATATATGACATCGTAACATTTTTCAGAATATAGAGGATGCTCGATCTAAAATTACCCTGCACGGTTTCTAAGTTACATTTACTTTTATATGAACATACATTTATTAGGTAGTTTTAAGTTATATATTTTTGTGGAAAGGAAGATACGGTTGTCAGCAGGATCTGAACCTGCGCTTCACCGATCGTTACCTATGCCAAGCGCTCTATCCGGAAGGCGCATATTCAAATTATACTTACGACTTCAAAAATTTATAACTTTAAAGTTCGCCATGCATGCGTAGATGAGTTTTAAGGATTTATCTGTATCTATGTATTAGCTTATTTAAGATTTTTTGTATATTTTTTTTTTCTGTGGTAGCCTGAAATAGTGTTTGAAGTAAATAAATATATTTCTGTACTATTGACGTAGTAGGTACTAGTAATATATGCAGGTATGGAATGTTTCACGTAAACTCGTATTATCCTAACATCTTTATGGCTGAGCGGTTACTCAGGTTTTATTTTCTTGCGGATCTCCGCAGCACGCGTGCCCTTGCTCATTACCGTTAAATATTTATTTAATTGCAACTACAAGCTGTCCACAATGCAAATACCTATTATGATCCTGTACTCCAACATGACATTAAACAGCGTCATTATTTCAAGCCTCATTACCAGTACCTATGTGCTTCAAGTAGGTAAGGAATGACAAACATTGTGCAAGTTGCATTACTAATTGCAATACCTAGGACTGCTTACATTGTTTCCTTTTTTTACGTCATAAGTTCATAACAGTACTTCCATTTAGCCAATATGTCCTCTTCTGGTTTAATTTATTTTCTAAATAGTATAATATATCCCCCGGACCGTGATGTAAAGTTTTACGAAACGAATTTTATTATTTTATTCGTCAATAGCTCTTCAGCGTACTGTCTGGTTATACAGGATTTCCATACTTTATTGCTGAATACGTGTGAAGGTTTACGATCCGCGACATAATTCAAAACAGCGGGATTTTTCGTGTTGTAAAATATCTACATATCAGGGCGAGAGCACAATTATTGTATAAGCCTATAAGAAGGATTCTGCTTAATGTACCAGAATATTATGTTACATCGTTAAACACGTTTATAAGAATCATTTATAACATTGAATTAAAATGACTGCCATTAATCAATGTATAGTTTTCGTAACGCATAATATTTTTTAGGTGTTTGGTGGAAGTGGCTAGAGTTCAAATGTCAGTCAACACTTGAGTTACCGTGTTATATCGTCTTGACGCGCCTATTATTACTGGACATTGTACACCTACTGTTAAGGTAGAATATGCAGTATAATGGGGGAAATACACTGATTTTAAGGAGTACATACTCTACGACCGGTCCGATCTGCTCTTGTTTTATTGAAAGAAAGAAATACAGGAAGTATTACAAAAAAGAATATTTATATTCGTTATTTAACAAAAGTATTATTATAAACCTGAGTGAGCTGCAACTCGCTAGACCGCGCACATTCGGTTCTTATTTTGTAAAATGTTATCAATATAGTCAGAAGAAAATTTTACCAGATTTTTAAATAAATTTCCGATCACGAGACGACCAGTATGTATATTATGTCAAGGTGCGGTTGGGTGACGCCACCGGGTTATGTCACACACTCTCCGACGCGCGCCTCTAATCTAAGCGCTAAGTAAGACTGCAAACCGGCGAAGGTCGCGTGCATCCGGCAGCTTCTTGCTTATTTACTTACACCGTGACTATCAGTGAAAGTGGTTGGACTCTTATAACCTTTGCTATTGGCCACTTTTGATATCAATAGATCATAATTGTGTATTCGTAACTTACATTTCACCGTGACATAAGCTTGCATCACAGGTTAAATCAAAAGTTTTATCATTGATCAATCGATGTCGTCATTGTATCTTGAGGTCGTTCGCCATCTTTTTATGTTGGTTTTATTTGAACTTTAAATGAAGTCATCAACAAAAGAGAATCATAATCTGACATTTCACGATGCATTATTTGACTTTTCATCAATTACAACATGTATTATAAAAACTAAAAAGGGTATCTCCTATATTTGATTAATTGTATAGTGAAAAGCTTTTCCAGTTTAAAATATTAATAATAATATTAAGTGATACCCATATTTATCGTCTATAAGATTATAGTGATTCCTCATTCGTGTATAATTTATTTATGAACCATTAATTTTAAGCACGGCGCACGTTAAGTAAGTGATCTTAACCTTCATAGCTAGCTCATCTACTAATTTAACTCGATTTCTTCATTAAGAGGACAATTAGGATTTCATAACGGTCAAACGTTTTGCCGGAGTAATGTCGTGAGAATTGGACGTGATTGCTTCATCCACAGGATCACGATAAGGCTTGCGACGTTACACAGATCGATGGCGAACACACTTCGGCTAGATTAGTCCAATTTTCCTAACATTGTTGTCTAGTCTAGCACAGTCGAGTTAGTAACGGTGGATGGGGCAAAGAAAACGAACTAGCGATCGTCTGACATCGCTGTGCGTGAGAACTAGAAAGAATTGCCCAACTACGCCAATTATCTCACTCAATACATTTTTATCTTTACTTTCATCCACTTTGGTGCTACATTTATAAGACCAACTTAGGAATTCTTGGAGTGTATTATAATTTTAAAATTTGTGTTAAGTATATGAAGTATTGATTAGTATAATACAGAAAATAAAACGTATAGAATATTTAGTGGAACATAAATACATACATTTAGGTATCTATCGATATTTGAATTATGGATTCACTTTTGTTTAAACTTTTATCATTAGTATTGTCTTTGATTAATAAATAATCTAAGAGTATTGTGCTATTGTATTTGAAGTTCCAAAGTTCCATTTCAAGGCTTTATTTGGGTATTATTATAATTAAGTTGGTTAGTTAGTGATGGTAGAGCCCGTGGTGATTTGAACATTTTGTCAATAACTTTACCGTATTGTTTTGGATGTATTATTGAAGGGTTCTACATGCAAAGTTTGCGAGAACTATTGACAGGGATGAGTGACTCAAAGTTTGACGAATTATCAACATATTTGTATCATAAGATTCCTTTGACCGACAGACATGACACGCTGTTAGAAAATTTTGATTAGATGTAGAAATTGTATATATATATATATAATATATTAATGGGACATAAGTCTTAGTGACGAATATGTTAATATAGCTTAAGTAAATTTATTGTTCTCAAATAAGTGAATTTTTGTTTTTATTGAGAATAAAATATCTTTATTGAATAGATTCAGTAGTTACCTTGCAGAAATTCATTACAATCGAGAAATACAATATCAATATACTTCCACAACATTGAGGGTAGTCACACAATTACCTGTGCATCGCCCACCCGCCCGCAAATATTATGCACACAGGCAAGCAGTGAAAAAAAAAAACTACCACCTATTATTCGAATTAGTATTAGTAACAGTAGGTAATATAGTAGTAGCTAGTAATGTATTGTGTGAAAAAATACTTTCAATATTGTGGAAGTATCTAGATATTGAAAATGTCTTTAAACCTATATTGTTTATACTGGATAATATTCACTATCGTCTACGAGAAGTGGTTCAACGTTTGATACACAATAAGTGACAGAAAAAGGGTAAAGCTACATATTTTCTAATGCAAATCCAAACAACAAAGAACTTAAGAAGTCAAGTAGTAGATAAAAATTGCTGTATAAGATTCAATATGCAGATTTAAATTAACTTTGGAATGCACCAAGGAGATACTTGTTATGATGCTTGAATGTGCATTTAATGTTTAACGAATACGTTAATACATCCAACTCCATATAAAAGTCTATTTTGTAATCTATACCTACTTTATGATACTAAAATCAATGCTATGAATGAAATCCAAGCGATTTTCAGCAACACTTGTTTTGAATACTAATGGTTACCTGCTTGGCAATAAATGCACTTGTCAGCCTGTGTACATGCTAGTACTTGAATTAGACAGCCTAAACCTTCAGAGATTGATATTTTAGAAAGGCCGCTATAGTCGCATCAACTAGGAGTCTTACGTCATGACATGACCCCAGACGGCCTATGAAGCGAGCTAGCAGACATCCTCAACCTTTAAACTATTTGTATCCTTCTGCACATACCAAATTGCTTCAATGCTTAATTCCGATCGAGACAACCGGTATTATTGTATCCAAAGTGTTTAAAAGTAGAGATGACTCACATTACGCATTCCTAATATGGTAATTAAATGCCAGTGACGAATGTTTGAGAATGAGGTTTATTGGGGTCCCAATTTAAATAAAGCAAAGCCCAACGTATTACCTCAAGTATTTAAAATATTTTGCTTGTATATCGGTGAAAAAGAGATAAAAGTAATGAGATAATTGGCCTACTCAAATAGAGACTAATATAGTTTTATAATATTAGACGCAATATTTTCAAGGCCGCGACCTCCCATAATTTAAAAGATCTTCATTTATGACCTTTAACTAGATAATATCATTATGTAAGCATATAAATAATTTTATATGACATCATATAACTACACGTACACGGAAACAAACGGCCTAACATTCATAGTGCATAGTCCTTCCACTCTACCATTTGCATAAAAATATGTTTACCTATAAAATGATAACTAAACAACATAGTTATATAGACGGTTAAAGGTAAATGTCATATTATGTATATCAATAAATGTGTGTACTTAATTTATTCTGTTTATTGAATGTAGTTAATCCGATTATAATAAAGATCTTACAGGAGCCTGAGTGTTTGCTGTCCCACGTAATATTGACTTCGACAACCAAAAAAATAAAACTTTGATGTGTTTATGTTAATACCATGGTTAGTTCAGCAGTATCTCTAATTTTTAACATTTTAAATCTTTCCTAATGTTTTGACGAATTGATTGACAGGACAATGGAGGAGACAGATCTTCATCGGTCGGTATCAGACCGCCTATATGTAGTTCTTCAACATTAAACAATGTCAATGTCCTGTTATTATACTATCCCGCGTGTCGTTAACCTATTCATGAAAAATATTGAAAAATCTAAACTTGACACTGTTATTCTGAATTGCATTTGTTGAATCTTTATTTTCTTTATAGGTATACAAAAGCGATATAAAAATACAGGTTTTTGTGGAAGCGTCGTGTCGCGTCTGGGCTTGTGGGCGTCGCCAGTTATTAAATATGTATGTATGAACAAAACCATCATTCTAATAATATTATTAAATAGATTTCGTAACGTATAGAAAAGTCAAGTGCCAAACTCCTGGCCAATCTTAAATATTACTGTCTATATTTTAGAGTCTAGCGTCTCCGGGTGATGAGCAGGGTCATTGAGGAAGCGGAAATTAAGAACATGAACCGAGAGTAACAGCAGTCCTTGCGGTGCGGTTAAAGACAAGTGTAGTCTGGGAGTGAGTCAGTACCATGAGTGGCGACGCGTGCGACGTCGACTCATTGATTTGTTAACGGGCCGCCATTGTCGCGGAGTCCCCGACGCCACGCTCCACTATCCAATCATTTTTTATGTAAACCAAACAATGCGTTGTAACGTTTAAGCTAATGATGTCTGCCGGTATATACTGTGTCAAAGAAACCAACCCAGTTCTTTCCACTTTTGTCTTTAAATCTATTCAAGAAATCTCGTTTGAATGCCACTGAATGGCTTTACTATAGACTAGAAGACAATACTAAATTAATATTGCTTGGGGTTTACCAGTTCAAATATTGATCTTTATTTTATTGTAAAATGTTCCACTTATTGAGGAGAGCAAACCGAGTTAGAAAACTATGATTTTGTAAGTAGGTATGACTAATATTAGGTACTTATTAAAGCGGGTCTTGTCATAACAAGCAAATGAAACATAATCTTGTTTTCTTTCATAGTAATAGCGGTATAACAGAATACCTGTCACTATCTCAATTATTTTACATTAGCGAAAAGAAATACTACTGTTAGATAAAGAAACTATGCTAAGTATTGCATGTATTGTATGAATTACGCAGTCGATTACAAAATTATAAGCTTTAAGTCGCATTGTTTATAATTTTGTAATTAATTGTGTAATTGTCGACTGTTCTAAATACGGCGAATGTAAAAAAAAAACTTCCGTCGCAACTTGAGAATTGACATAAGTTTTAAGTAATTGTCTCGCAATGCGATCCGTCTTATAAGATGGGGCGTATTACTCATTTCTGAATAAAAATATAAATTAATTTTGCTATAAAACAAAGATAAGTTGGGATCGCATAAATATCAATTCACAATAAATGGACCTGTGACCAAGACAATCAATTATTTCCAGCTTTGTTTTAGGCAGTGATTTGTATAAAAAGTGCCAATATTTATTGCAGGTTTTACGCATTATATTTGATTATACCATACTCAATGCATTAATGTGATATCTGCACGAAATAAAAACAATAGTTCAAGTGTATAAAAAAAAGTCGTATATCGTAATCCCTAATTTGCGTTTAAAGTTGACGTCATCGGTCTTCCAATGTTCTGTTTCTGACAGCAGGGGGCACTGAACTTTACTCGATATTATAACAATAATGTCACTCTGATCGATGATGTTACTGTAGTCTTGGACTTAAAGAAAATATGACATTAAGTAGATCGCAGATACAATTCAATCCAACTAGATGAGTGATAGCAATGGCTACACAATTTACTGTAGTATTATGCCAGTAGGTACATGCTTAATATTTTATATAATATAATTTTCAATTTCAGTTTAAATTAATATATAAAAAAAAAAATTAAGAATAGTAGTTTCCTTGAAGCGGTTGCCTGTCTGACTTCCACAACACAGTTACTGGGTAACGTGATATCTAGTGGTAAGACTGATTGTTAGATTAATAAGTATTTGACTACCGGTAACGGCTGCTACACAAACGTGGCTTCCGAAATACGGAGGGGTATCAATATGACATGATAGTTAGCCAACCGCGACAAGTGCATGTGAACCTAAATCGGTTGGTCTGTTACTTAGCCCCTCTAATAATGTAAAATATAATTTACATTTAATTACAACTAGAGTATTTAATAATTAATTAAATCATTTGACTCTATATTCAGATAAACATGTATTTCAGAGGTATTTTTTTCCAGTACGTTAGTTATTAGTGAAATCTCACTAACAAAATAAAAATCCTAATTTCAGTTCAGTGTTACCAAGGAAAACTAAGACTAAAAGAAGTGTTGGTGGACCAGCAGGCCCGATGGGCAGATAACGTACGAGGGATCGCGGGAAGACCTGGCTGCGGCTAACGGAACCAAAGAAGCATGCCCCTGAAGGGCCTTTACTTAGCAGTGGTTTTATTACCATCAACATTGACAGCTTTTTTCCATCATTAACAAATGTAAATAGTCTATAAAGACTAACAAGTAGTTTAAAAAGCGTAAGCGAATCTATTAAATCTGCCTCAAAACGACGTTAGCAAAATACCAATGTGGTGAGGAACCGTGAAAAGTGGTTGATGTTTTACTTTTGTAAACATGAAATAACAGTCTTGCTATAATATTTTATGGACAGTAACTAGAATTCACCCAAAGTTCAAGTGTGGCGGCCAGAAGATAAACATTTCACAAAGAAAACAGCCATATTTGTTGGATTATTTCTATAATTTTAACCACAGTTTTTGGGCCAGACCTTTATTTGTTTGGTTTTCGTAACCATTAATATATAGCACCATAGCATCACGCCTGTATACCCCGTAGGGGTAGGCAGCAATTGTACATCCACATTTCATCAATACTATTATTAAGACCCATGTGGTGAGCCTATTGCCAACTACCGGTCACAATTTAAAACTCCGGGCTGTTTGAGAATTTCCTAACAGAAAAGCTCAATAACTATGCCCGACCTGGGAATCAAACCCAAGACCCATGCTCAGCAGTCGAGATTGGGACCACTAGGCCAACGAGGCAGTTCAAGGTGCAGCTAAGGATGCTATTAATTTAAGCAAGTGGAGTTCCAAAGAACCCAGAGTGTAGTGCGGGATATAACCTGTACCATAATGGATATTAATTAGCTTCCAAGTACCTAGTTCAGTGGTAAACTATTCTGCTTTTCAATGGAAAAATCATGAGAAATAAATTATTTTTACGAATATTAAACTGAAACCGAATTACAGACTTTTGTTTTGCTAGTTATATTTTTTTCTTCTACTTTTATCTATAATTATTATAAAGTCAGTCTATGGCTGAGATATTTTCAATTTTCTAAATGAAAAGAATGAGTGTCAGAGTCAGCAATTCAATTATTATTTGACGTTGAAATAAGCTCTCTGTTTTCTAGTAACTAACTGGAGGTAATAGGTGTATGTGGATACCTTTATTGTAGACTAGTTGTGCCAGCGACTCCGTCCGCGTGGATGTCGTAAATAACAAATATTCGACGTGATTCTTTAAATTGGCATTATTTTTTTATTTATAAACCGATTGACATGAAAAGAACACTAAATGTTAAGTAAAGCTTATCACAATATATTAGTGTCACATCACATAAAATCACATCTAAATCGGATAAGCCGTTTCTGAGATTAGCGTTTACAAACGCACAGACAAACAGTTTTGGGTGCTATTTGCGTTGATGAAGGTCCCAATAATATTTTTTCTCATATATCTTCCATGTACAGACAACGATCCGTAACATTTTTATTATATGTATTGAATGATGATTGATTGATAGGAACAAAAGCTTAGGTCACATGTAAGGTAAAAAAGATTAGGGCACATAGGTATCTACTATCAGCGTCAGTTCTAGCTGACCAGTTTCAAAACTTTTTTGTTTGCATGTTGGTTTTGAACTAGCTCCGCCTCCCGAAATTGCCTTTTCCTTTCCTTTGTTTTGAAACATCCTTTTGTCTTTACAAATTTCTTATCAGATGGTCAATCCTACCTTGGACATAACTGTTGGTTCACAAATAAAGGTAAGTCAGCAGCTGGTCACTCCACACAGAAAGCACCCATAAGGTGGTAACGCGACGCTGGCGCTGATAGTACATAAATATGAGTATTAAGGAAAGCACTTGTCACAATAAGATAATTTCCGAAATTGCTTTGCTTTCCCAACATTTTTGTTCTCATGACCATACCTACACGCAAAATACAATTGATATTTAGTGATATAGGGAATTGATAATTGAAAAAGACATTAAGACAAATTTTTCGGTGTGACGATATTGGTCTGGCTATTGTTTTTCTACTGGTATGGTATTAATATATGCGTTTTAGAAGATTGGCATACAAGCTTGTACACATAATGTTTAATTTATTAGCAATAAGTGTCATATGATATGCACACAGTCTTAATATGTGTGCTGTACGAAAAGTTCAAGGGCAAGATTAACGTTTAATTCCTATATTTTATTGGTACCTATTTAGTTAGAATTTATCGATGTACTTTAAAATATAGTAAGTATTGTAGAACTCTACCAATATTTGACCTATTAAAAAACGTGTTTGAATTTAGCTACAGCCTTGTTTTCTATTTCTATAAACCAGTTGAAATTCAAATTAGGCTTATAGGTACCTTATTGAGGCGCGATAAGTTATAGAATCCGTAGATATTAGTAAGACAGTCACGTGTTCAAAACTCGTAAACGTCCAAATTGCCATCCTACGTTTAGATAAAGTGTGAACATATTGTAAATTCTGCTTAGGTTTAGTACTTTAAACACGTCAAATATATTGTTGCTAAATAAACTTTTATTCATTCATCTATGCTCTTATTTTTTAAGTGTAGGAATGGAATCGTATGTATTACTCGAATGGAGATGTAATCAAAATGTTATGTTATCATACAGATATCCTATTACTTCTTGTTTTTAAAATGTAATTTATCTTTATTTTGTATCCTATATTTATTTAAAATCGTTTTTAATGGCCAAAACGGAAGTCGGTAAAACAATGAAGTAACAAAACCCAGGATGTATATTGCCTTAATTAAGTATTTAGCAGTAAACACAACCATTTTCAGTAATTTAATTTCGGTTGGTAACATTTTATCTTTTATTATCTGTGTGCGAAATGTTGGAAGGTGTTAAGAGGTGCTTACTTTATGAAAACAAACAAATTAACATATTTTCATATATTTCAGCGAATGATTTATTTTTGACGAGTAGGTTAGCTTCCGCGGATAGTGTTGAGGTTAACAATAAAGAAGATTAAAACTATAAAAGATAGCAAAACTTTCGAAAATAATTAATTATGGATTTTTATCATATATTGGTCAACTTATGTATTGAGGAAGATAATTTATGAAAAAATGTTAGTTGCAAAATTTGCTTAAAGAATAAAAATAATGTTAGGTAACCTGACACACCTAAAATATACTCCGTTGTATTCGTATTAAAAGTTATGAAATACATAGATCGTAATAAGCAAAGCTTAATGTTAAATATCACTCGATACCACCGATAATTCTACAAAATGTTTTCCGTTTACAAACAAGTCCTACAAAACTTATAAAAATAAAAATTCGAATTAATTTACTAGTATTATTCATTAAAAAAATCCACTATTTTGAATGAAATAATCATAAAATTACTAATAATTATGAATATTATATCAATAAAAAAACTTACCAAAAAATAGAAAAGTGTTCCCGGCCCCATGGCACGGGAGGCGGCCCTGCAGGCCTGGCGACGACCTTGAGACACAGGCTGCCCGTGACAACCTTAGTCCTGACAACACAAAGCTAAGCCTAAACGGCGCCAATCAAGCATTTATTTTTGCTAAAATTCGCTAACATGACCCGCTCGCCAACGGCCGGCTTTTAAAACTAAAATGTGCAAACTCGAAGATGCGCCTCTTATATTACCTCTTACGTTAACGTCGGATACCGCAACGTATTTGGCATATAGGTGTAGCCCCGTGAACATGTGTGGGTGTATTTCGGCGATGAAGTCTCCGATTATTCATTTGTGTGTGTGATTTTAGCGACACGCGTGATAACGACGCGCGCTTGTGTGCGCTAGGGAATGTGTGTCCTTTTACCATATTTTAAACTAAGTAGGAACGTAAATCTCTTATCGCCCTAATTAATTTATTATTAATCCCTTTGTAACTTTCCATTACAGTGATTTATGGCATAGATTATATAAATTTTGAATGTAGGATAAGAGCTTCTGTTTACTTTTATGGACTTCATCAAGAATGCCCTGCCGACGGATGGTTAAATACATAGTTAAAATTCTAACAGCGTTAGTACAAGTCATTTGAGACGTTATGATACAAAAAATATGCATATGTTACTCGTGTTATAGCATAGAAACAAGTAAATTAAACAATATATTGTCATCAACATGATGAGGCCTACGGTTTATTTTCTATAAGAGAGAACCTCCCATATGAGTAATATAAAACATAGGTTTTTGGTTTACATTTTATTTTACGATAGATATTTAAACAAAAATATTTTCTGCTCTCAGTTATGTTATAAATATATTTTCGAATGCCGGATTTCAATCGGAAAAGTATAACGTACCATTTTTACATTCTCGTGGTAATTACATTTTCCTGGTTTGTGACATCTGACACAAATTACTTTGGAGAATGTTGTTTACTTAATTCTTTGCATAATTTGTTTATTTGGCATCGTTATAATGAATAGGTCTATTGAACTTGGATAGACGCGAACATAACGCTATCGTGCCGCCCGCCGGCGCGGACGCATAAATTAATACATATTTTTAACAGTCAAATGTATAGCTGTTTTTATATAGCTTTATATACAAACAAGTACATGCAATTAAATATTCCTATGTCATATTAATTGTTAATGTTATTCTGTTAGGTATCAAAAATATTATAACTACATCTTCATCATCTATAGAGTTATAAAAATCATGTATCATCCGGTTGTTAAGCTACCAAAGCAAAGCTTTAAAAGATACATTTTATTATTTACTATCCCATTAAATGTTATTCATCTCAACATGTTCTGAATTTCCGGCTAAAGTCAAGTATGAATTCACTTGAGTTACAGAATTATGTGCGGTTTGGTACACTCAACCGGCGTTAGTTTGTGGTTAACATTTGACACCAAAAACAATTCTTAGAAACTGTGAAAGAGTTCTCATTTCTACACATCTAATATAATTTCTTTGTTTAAGGGTTTTCCCTATTACATTTACAATCGTATTTCAATTATAACATGTGCCCTTAAATTACATTCATATATTATTATTATATAGGGTTTTTAGTAATATGTAGATACCTGTCTGTAACATCCATACTTCCATACTAATATTATATTTGCGAAAGTAACTCTGTTTGTTTGTTACCTTTTCACGACTAAACGACTGAACGGATCGTAATGAAATTTAGCAAGGATATAGATTGTATCTTGGGGAAGGATATAGACTACATTTAGTCGCGCAGACGAAATCGCGGGCAACAGCAAGTAATTATATAATAATTGTATGTCACATTAACTACTTGCGATACCCGTCTGTCGTACAGTTAGCTGCACGTCTGCGGTAAAACTTTGATCTTAAGCTAGCAGATCGTAGTAGGAACTCTCAATAGTAAGCAAGGCTAGCTTATACTGGTGTGCAGTACAATATATATACCCGAACGTCTCCTTAATTTTATTTAAAATCCCATGGTATTTTTTTTACTACCTTTATCTTTCGATCGCCAGTGACATCTATAGTGACAAAACTGTTGCCTGCTATCAGCCATGATTCTATTACGTTGTACCAATGTTTATATAGTTGTGTCTTCTAGTATAGACGTTACGTTAAGGGCACGTAAAATACGATAAGGTCCGTATCGTTAAAACATTAAGTGTTTCCTTCATCATCCCCCTGCCCTTATCCTAATTTATTTGGGGTCGGCGCAGCATGTATTCTTCCTCCATACATCTCTATTAGCTGTCATATCACCAGTCACTCTTTTTCTAGCCATATCATCTTTAACACACAAATTTAACATCGCTTCCTCAGTCTTCCTCTACTCTTATAGTCATCTAAATTCAAACTCAAAACATTCCTTGTCACATGACTCTCGTCCCTCCGTATCACACACCACAGCTCATACCATGTTAAATTTTTCTACACAACTTCTAAGTTATCGGTATTACAATTTTTCCTTACAATATTTTATTTCTCGATAAGTCAGCAGTATTGCTTTGTATTATGGAGTACAGTTACTGTGTTGTCCATAGTTGACATGACATTATCACACTCAATATTTTGAACTCTATGTAAAGGATCTGTCTGTAAAACCAATACACAGTAATATTTGAGGTTTCACGTATAAGCCCAATGTAGAAATATCTTGATGTTAAAATAACTAGTAAAATGTGTTTATACAAAATCAATGTTCATTAAAAATGGTCAGTAAAAATATTCAGTAACGTATACACCTGTATATTAAGCACAATACATATAGTGATGTAACATCATTTAAGTAATTAAGTACCCCTCGTTGGACGCAGCCATTTAAACAATATTTTGTATTTCAATGCCTTATTTTAAAGTTAAGAATGTATAGGGACTGAATAGATAGCAATGACGTCGCCAAAAGACGTGTTAATAATTAATATGGATGAAGAATTTGTGGTGCTGAGCAGAGGTCGAGATGGCTTAGTGGTCAGACCGCCTGGAGTATTTATCCTGGAGGCGCAGGTTCGAATCCTGCTCTCGACCGTATTATTTTTCCATTTAATAGTATAACTTAAGAATACCCTTTTAAAGATCGGTACGAGTAAATTGAGGAAAAGAACATGTTCTGTTTCTTGAAAGTTTGGAATAAATAACATTATCTAGACGTATTTCGATGACTCATCAAGTAAGAGATATTTAAACGTGAACTAACTTATAGTATACCTACTTATACGTATGACGTAAGTATACTAAACATAATAAAATATTATTTTCTTGCAATTCGGGCCGTTTGATTGAACATTTCTGCAGCGGTCATCGTAATTACTTCAGGTTTTGCTTTGCCCTCCATATCGGTTCCGGACAGTACGGGGTACGTCACTTTCGACAGATCCAAGACAGGTATCAGCACTACCCAAGCCTTTTGGGGGTAAAAGACTGAGTCACATCATTGTTTACACTTATATGGACACCCTTCTTTTGGATTTTTGATGAATGTAATATTCTAAATGGGATTTGTGTATGCTTAACACAACTGTATTTTTAACTGCCTAATTGGTCTAGTGGACCCAAACGCGACTGATGAGCATGAGGTCCTGGGTTCGAATCTCAGGTTGGGCAAAGGGTTCTTGAGTTTTTCTGTTAGGAAATTCTCAGTAGCGATCCGGAGCTTGGAATTGTGCCCAGAAGATGCTGCGGTGAAAGGGTGGCGTGTACAACTGTGTACACCTCTGCTGTTCTCCCTTCGGGGAAAACAGGCGTAATTATATATATTATAAACTAGCTGTGCCAGCGACTCCGTTCGCGTGGATGTCGTAAATTAACACCATGTCGCGTATGAACACTAATTCATAATTAACAAATGTTCGACGTTATTCTTTAAATTGGCATACCTTTTTTATTTATGAACCGATTGACATGAAACAAACACTAAATGTTAAGTGAAGCTTACCACAATATATTATTGAAAACTACATCTAAATCGGATAAGCCCTTTCTGAGATTAGCGTGCACAAACGCACAGACAAACAGATAAACAGACAAAAATTCTAACAATCATTGTATTGGGTGCTATTTATGTTGATAAAGGTTCAAATAATATTTTTTCTCATATATCTTCCATGTACAGACAGCGATCCGTAACATTTTTATTATATGTATTATTATTTATTGAAACTTGATCACGCCTCATTGGTCTAGTAGATACAAGGGCGGCTAATGAATGTGAAGTCAAGTCAGTGAGTGTGAAATGTGAGTTTGCACTATTACAGCTCTGCCTTATCTTTCGGGTATTACAGGCATGATGTTTATTTAAATCAGATTTACTGTGTGCTGTGGGTAATCGGATACCACTTGATTCCGTCACCATTTGACTGGAATAATCTATAATCAAGTAATTATGATATTTATGCGTTTGTAATTATCAAAGACTACATAACATTCATATGTAAATATCAATTGCCTATAGTTATTGACGAGTCCTATTAAAATGTTTATCTCTATTAATACATTCGTTTATTTATATAAAGAAACTATGACTAACAAGTGGCGTTTAAATAAGACCTATATGTAAATAATTAGTTAAATAAAGACCAATATACATAATAAATGCTTAAATCTTAAATCAGTTTCATCATTTATCCACACACTGAATTGCTCTTTTACCAATAGTAAAGTGAATTAAAATATAAATTATCGTGATCGAATTTGTTTGTACAAAAGTTTTCTGGAGCTACGTAGCTCTAGGTGCGTAGTGCGGGTACTACGAAGTCTACGCATTCGTAGATGCATTGTAGCCGCACCGGATAGCGTGCAGGGCCTGTGGAACATTCTGGTACTTACTCGATGCTGATAACGTTGGGACTCAGGTGGGTTTAGCTGTTTCGCCTTCTGAATTAGTACGGTAGAGAGACATATTCTGAGAAATAATTACCTTTTCTTTTTAAATCTTACTTAAAATATTTGTAACCTAAAATTAAAAGGTTTTAGAGGATAAAAGCTTTTATTATTACCGTAAAGAGGGATTTTATTTTCAAGGCATATGATTCCGGTAATATAGTGCTTATTAGTGATACAAGTATGCAACTTGGTCGCTGTAACTCGTACCAATTATTCCCATATCTTTTCGTGATCGATCGCACTACTTACCTATCATTAAAATACAAAAGTTCGGTAAAAATATTGCATTCGATTCCAATACAAGCTGGCCGTGCCTTCCTAAAAAATTATGTCCTTATAAAGCGTACGTAATGTAGCGTAACATTTATTTTGGGACGCAACAACGAGGTAGCGGTATATTTGAGAAAAACATGCGGCAAATTTGGGTCCGTGTCCATTCTTCGAAAGCAGTCACAGGACGAGAATTTCAAGATTGGATAAATGGAAGAATTTTTTCCTCTTGATTTTAAGGGCCAGTGACCTCATCCCGGACCCGCCCTCCTTGCAAAAAGTTTTCAATTTTAATACGGACATCAAGCGAGATCGTTCCTTCTTTAATAAAAACAAAAACAGATTTACCATACTTGCTTCCTCTTCAAAATTTCTGTTATTTGGCGGAGATATTGCTACTTTCGATACTCTGACTTCTTATTAACATTATCGAGTTGAGTGATCAAAATTAGGTTCTTATTTACCCATCAAAACTCCCGTGTATCCTACTTTAACATTTATTTCCTTTGACAACTTTGTTTCTACCGTCGCTTTGGAATTGATGTCTTTATAGGTACTCGATCTGGTATTCATTTGGGCTATTGTTCTGAACATTGCTATGTACATATAAATGTATTTGAAAATAAATCGAAATAGAAACTGAATCACATTTATAATTTACGATGGCATACAGATTTTACATTCTATGTCAACGTTATCCTACATAAGTGGGCTAGATTTTTTAGTGAAGCTTTGTTTTTTTTAATCATTTATAAACAAACAACGTTTTAAGGACAAACGGTTGTGTGCAAAGTAGGTGGTAAGCAGACGGCAGTGTTTGTATATATGTACTTTATGTAGTATCTTCTTACTTTTAAGGTAAATAATGAAGAATGCGCTGGAAATACCGTTACAAAGCACAAATTGTTTATCCTGTTTGTTTGGGGAACCTGAATAACATTGTCGGATGAGCTTGATTTTTAATAATATCAAGTTTAATATGTAAGGCTAACAGGCTTGACATTGTAACATTGTACCAATATTTTCTGGTTTATTATGCATGCTAAGAGAGCCTCCATATTTCGGCTTTGACGGAAGTTAAGTTTCATATTACTTCCTATTAATTCAATTCATTATTCAGGTAGTAGCTTAATGTGATTCACACCTATGCAAGATGCATTTAATCTCATTTAATCATTCGTTTCGCATCATATTTGGATTTATTGTCGTACTTGTAACAAATATTTTTGCTTCATCGATGTAGTAGAAGCAATTGCGGCATGAGGTCTTGGGTTCAATTCCCGGAAAAGTGTCGTCGGGTTTTTCTGTTGTGAGTAATAGACGGCAAGTAAAGTGGCTATTATCCTTTCATAAACATAAAGATAACATTGCATCATTGTATTCCCTATACAGCCGTGATGCAATGTTATCTTTATGTCATGTTATGCAATAAATATTGTTCCTAGCTTTTATAAGTTTCGAGTCAGTCGCAAATTCGCTTAGACCACGACCACGCTGTAAGGATACTTCTCAGCCACTTAGTTCCGGAATACGTAAAATGCATCCCATTAGTATCAGCTCGGTAAGTAAACCTGCAGATAATGTAATTAGGTAAAAAGTTCAAACAAACCAAGTTTCGCGAAACAGGTAACGAATCTGTTGACTCACAAATACATTTAAAACTTTGCACATAAAGTTTAAAATATTTTGAACGTGACGTCTACGGGGATTAAATTTCCCGAAGAGTATGGCATTAAGCCTAGCAAAAGAAATATACATACAGTTATAATCGATTTTGAGATCACAGTTCGAACTAAGAATAGACAATTTATAGCTGGCTATTTTAATTCGTCTTTTATAGATCCTTGATCGATCTCGGTTAGTGTTAAGCCGAAGTATGCGTCAACGCAATAAAGACTCAAGCGTTTTATTGAATTCAAATTTTATGTCTTGATTGCATTTTTTTGTGATTACTTAATTGATATAGGAAGCAAAATATCGCTCTTAATGTGACTAAATTAATTATAACTGTTCGAACCATTTGTAAATTGTATGCATGTATGAACCTATATCTATGTTCATACATAGATATAGGTTCATACATGCATTATTAAGGAACGGATTCTCACTCATGTGAGAATCCGTTCCTTAAAAATGTCTGTATTATTATGTATCAAGTTAGTATGAGAATTAAAGCGTATCAAGCAACACCTCTCTATATTATTGTCAAGTCCATACGAAGAAGTCTGAACCCTATCTACCAGAACATATGGTCGAATTTCAAGCCGACCTTTCGGCTCAGTAACGTACAGATCTGTACGTTGTAACAATAAAAATCTATTGTGTCTGCTAATGACTGACGCAACAGCTTAATTATCTACCTGGGTGGTCAAGTGATCGACGCGAGAACAAAAGGCTGCATTCCTTAGATAAGGAACTCGTTAGTTATGAGTGATTTGTGCAATTATTAAGAAAAAGTAATTAACAAACGTGTTACGAATATTACGATTGGACTTATCTCTTCAACTAAGTGACCTATATTGGATCTTTTTTCTGGATTGACGACTACTGCTTACAATGGAACAACTGTTAACAGAGTTAGAAGAATACGCGTTATTACTGCAAAAGGCGCAAACTAACTTAAAAAAATGCCCGAAACAAAGACTTACAAAAGGATACATAGAAATACGATTACAATCCATTGAGGAATATTGGATGAAGTTTACTACGGCGCATCATAAACTATTGAAGGTAGTGCCGAAGGAAAAGAAAAATGACATTCCGTATTTCGCAAATGAAGACTTCTTTGTTTTTGAAGATTTATATTTATGTCTACAGAGTGATTTAAAAGATATTTTATCGACTATAAGTAATACAAAACCAAGTAACATTGCATATCCTGTTACTAGCACACATTCTGAAGGAAATGTCAAGCTGCCTAGAATCCAGTTACCTGTTTTTTCGGGAATTTATGAAGATTGGACCACGTTCAAAGACTCAAACTCAAACTCAAAGTCTTTATTTGCATGTTAAGGTATTACAGGTCTTAATTTAAATATTATGCACAGCTTAACGGCCTTTTTCAGGCGTTGCAAATTTGAGGGCTAGCACTAACTTATTATAAATTACATTTGCTTAACTTAGGACTTAGCTTAACTTATAGTAGTACTAGGTAGTATTTCTTGCGTTTAAAAACATTATTTATAAACTAAGTAGGTATATTAAATAAGTATGTAGTTCGTTATTATTTGTAATTATTTGGGTAAGTTTAAAACATCTATTTTTTAAATAATTTTTATTTATTTGTTGGGATATAGGTAAGGTATATAATGCATTATGTGGGTTAGTATAAAATGAAAGTAGGTATTCTTAAAATGTAGGATTTAGTAGGTAGGTGCTTGTGGGTGTGAGGGGTTATGTATGGGGTAGGTTTTAGCGTTTAATTGTGGTGTTCTATTTTTCTTCGAAGAATTCTTTTTCACATCGCTGGTTCACGACAATTCCACGCTGCCTAAAGTTCAAAAACTTCACTACTTGAAGAGTAGCATCACTGGAGAAGCGGAAATGTTACTAAAACACATACAAGTAACAGAAAGTAATTATGATCAAGCTTGGGATTTGTTAAGAGAACGATTCGGTAATAAGCGGCTTATAGTAAATTCTCTCTTACGAAAACTATTTACATAGAAGAAGATTCCTACACAAACTGCCAATCACATCAAGACATTGTTAGATACAACTAGTGAATGTCTCAATAGTTTGAAAAATCTCAATGTGTCGACTGATTCTTGGGATCCACTCGTCATATTTCTAACTGTGCAGAAACTGGACCCAGAGATGCACCGGGATTGGGAGGAGTTTGCATACAAAGATAATTTGGAAGAATTACCTAAGTGGGACAATTTTGTGAAGTTCTTACAAAAAAATTTCGCACACTAGAACTGATTGCTCCACCGTCAAAAGAGAAACAATCGAAAGGTAAAGAATATACAGTCCACGTTTCTACAGCACCTACCACGAACAAACCGAGAAGTTGTGTGATGTGTAAGGATAGTCATACGTTATGCCATTGTAAGGAGTTTACGAAAATGGAACCAATAGAGAGGTGTGAATATGTGAAGAATAAACAACTTTGTTTCAACTGTCTGGCACCGGGACACTCAGCTAAGAAATGTCGGTTAAACATGTCCTGTCGCATATGTCAAAAACGTCACCATTCTCTTCTTCACCAACATGCACAAAACAGTGCCAACAACCAAACAGATAACACGCAAACTAAGCACCATCAAGTTGAAGAACAAAAAGCCAATGGATCTAAAGAAGCTAATGAACAAGTTGAGCTTTCGTCACACTTCTCCACCAGCATGTGTACAGCACTATTGGCCACTGCACTAGTACCAGTAAGTGACGATTCAGGACGAGTGACTATACTACGTGCATTAGTTGACCAGCGTACCTATTCGCTATCTCGGTTGCCAACCGAATTGATAGACACTTTGTAGTACAGGGCGTCGTAAGTTTTTTCTATTGTTGCTCATCATAGACAAGCTGTAACACACAACGCAATGTACTACAAAGTGTCCATCATTTCGGTTGGCAACCGAGATAGCGAATAGGTACACAGGGCTCACAGGCCACATTCATTAGTGAGAGAGCTGCCCAGCTAAGACTCAAGAGATTGCCCGCTCAAGTGACAATCACTGGGGTTGGCTCGACCACAACTGCTATAAAACACGCAGCTTATATCGAGCTGCGATCAAGATACGAGGACAGTTTCAAGTTACGAGTGAAGGCTTATATCATGTCCACGCGACTCACAACGCAAATACCATCACAAACCATTTCAACCAACACCTGGTCTCATGTAGAAGGTCTGATCTTAGCTGACCCAGGCTTTCACAAAAGAGGACGAGTTGATTTACTCCTAGGTGTCGAAGTATGTGCCCAAATATTGAGAAGCGAAGTCATCAAGGGCCCCTTAGGTACTCCATGCGCTCAAAATACCAGCCTAGGGTGGATCCTTTTTGGGAACATACACAAAGAAGAAAAAAACAATGATTTTATCGTGATGCATCATAGCTTGGATCTAAACAAAATGTTAAAGGCAATGTGGGAGTTGGATAATGAAGATAAAGCAATACTAATTCAAGAAGAAAGAAAATGTGAAGAAATCTATCAATCCACTCACTCAAGAACAGAAGACGGACGATATATTGTCAAACTACCAACAAAAACCGAGAAATTATTATCAATACAGGGAGGAACAAGAGAAATAGCTATGAAAAGACTTTATCAATTAGAAAAAAGACTAGAGAAGAATCCTACACTACAAACAGAATATGTAAAGGTAATGTCGGTATCTCTTCCATATGATTCATGCTTATATATTTATAAGCATGAATCATATGGAAGAGATACCGAAAGAAGAAATAAATAATGATAGTGTCTACTTGGCACATCATGCAGTAGTTAAAGAGGATAAGGAAACTACAAAGGTCAGAATAGTCTTTAATGCATCGCAAAAGGGAAACAATGATGTTTCATTGAATGACGAACTTCTAATTGGACCCCAGTTACAAACTGATATGAGAAGCCTTATCATGAGATGGCGAATGAAGAAAATTTGTTTTGTGGCTGACATACAACGTATGTATCGCATGATCTTAGTCACAAAAGAAGACAAGGATCTACAAAGAATAGTATGGAGGAGCGATCCTAGCAAACCAATAAAGGACTACCGACTCACACGAGTCACATTCGGAACAGCTTCTGCTCCATACTTAGCCGTTCGAACTTTACATCAAGTTGCTGATGATGAAGGAGCTGTATGCCCTGATGCTGCTGGAATGATCAAAGAAAACTTCTACGTCGACGATTTGATGGCATCAAAGGACAATCTAGAAGATGCGATACACACGGCAAAACATGTAGAAACTATACTACAGAAAGGTGGTTTTACACTTCAGAAATGGTGTTCAAATGACGCTAACTTCTTGAGGCAATTCGAACCCGCAAAGCGGTCATTGCATGCCAGCTTGGATCTCACCATCCATGGCACCATCACAGCTTTAGGCCTTCGTTGGAATATGGGCAAAGATGTATTTCAGCACAGTCTTAATTTACCGCCTGTGACCAACACAATTACCAAGCGCGCGATCCTAGCCGACGTCCAACGATTATTTGACCCGCTGGGTTGGTTAGCTCCAGCTATGCTACCCACAAAGCTATTAATACAAAATCTATGGTTGCAAGGAATTTGTTGGGACGAAGAAATAGATACAACTATCAAACAAGACTGGACTGTACTAAGAGATAGTCTTCAACACCTTAACGAAATAGAAGTACAAAGATGGCTGGGACATACAAATCATAAGACAGAAAGCATAGAGGTTCACGGTTTTTGTGATGCCTCTACCAAAGCCTACGCTGCTGTTGCTTATCTCAGAGTAGCGTGCTACTCTGAGATAAGCAACAGCAGCGTCCTGTCGGCGATCCTGTCGTGACAGGATCATGATATACAAACTCAAATAATTGCCGCAAAAACGAGAGTAGCACCAGTTAAACCAGTTTCCCTACCGAGGTTGGAATTATGCGGTGCCCTTTTATTGTCTCGATTGCTTAAACAAATTAAGATAGCAATGAGAATACCTGATGACAAAATATTCGCATGGAGTGATTCCACAATAGTACTTTCCTGGCTGCTCGGTGACCCAACACGATGGCAGGTATTTGTGAGAAATCGTTTTGTCGAAATTTTAGACAATATAGGAGCTAACTGGTTTCACGTACAAACAGGTGACAATCCTGCGGATGTGGCGTAACGAGGAGAACATATTCTGGAACTGAAAGAAGATGAAAAATGGTGGAAGGGCCCAAAATGGCTACGAAAGAAAACAATTATATTTAATAGACCTAACAACTTAACTACAAGTTTAGAAAGAAGAGAAGTGGTAAAAACTAATTTAAAAATAGAAGAAGAAGAAGAAAGTCTAGAAAAACAATTCCAACAATTTGATTGCTTAGAAGATCTTGTAAAATCAATAACTTATTGCAAAAGATTTCTTAAAGGGAAGCATATGGAAATCAAAAACACAGTCTTAACTACTCAAGACATTGATGAAGCACTTAAAGCCTGCATTAGAATAGCACAAAAGGAAAAGTTTCAGGAAGAAATTAAGAATATCAGCAAGGAGAAGGAAGTGAAAGGCGATAGCAAATTAAAATCACTTAAACCCTACCTGGACAATGAGAAAATTCTTAGGGTAGGCGGTAGATTGCGACATGCAGATATAGCTGAAGACACTAAAAATCCCATAATATTAGACAACCAAAACAACTTATCCATACTTATAGTAAAGGATGCTCATCTAAAGACACTACACGGGGGAATCCAAATGATGATGGCCTACCTTAGAACCAAATTTTGGATAATCAAGGCTAAACATTTAATCAAAAATAGAATCCGCAAATGTTTAATCTGCTCAAGACATAGCGCTGCAGCTAAAAACCAAATAATGGGAGACTTACCTAGAGTCAGAGTCACTCCAGCCAAGCCATTTCTAAACAGTGGTATTGACTTTGCTGGACCATACCAAGTTTTGGCGTCTAAAGGCAGAGGAGTCAAAACTAATAAGGCTTATGTCGCCGTATTTGTTTGTATGGCCACCAAAGCCTTTCATTTAGAATTGGTCGGCGATCTCACAACCGAATCTTTCATCGGTGCCTTCAAGCGGTTTGTTTCCAGGAGTGGACGATGCTCACAGATATGGAGTGATCAAGGCAGAAACTTTGTCGGAGCCAATAAGGAACTGACAGCAGCTTGGAAAGAAGCACAATTTGAACTTGAAAGTCATGTAGCAAAGTCTGTTGCACTGGATGGGACACAATGGCACTTCATACCCGCCTACAGCCCTCACGTCGGGGGTTTGTGGGAGGCGGGAGTGAAGTCCATCAAGCACCACATGAAACGGATTTTAACCATTCATTTGACGTATGAAGAAATGAGCACGCTGCTTTGCCAGATCGAGGCATGTTTAAACTCCAGACCTCTTAGTCCAATAGATGATGTGGACACAGATAACATGACACCTCTAACACCTGGCCATTTCTTGATTGGCGAAGCTCCAATCACTGTGCCACAATGCAATCTTCAAGACGTTCCACTCAGTCACCTGTCCCGCTGGAAGCACATGCAGAAGTTACTCGGAGATTTCTGGTATAAATGGCAAGCAGAATACTTAACCAGCTTGCAACAGAGACCAAAATGGCTCAAGAAATGTAAGGAGTTCGACATTGGCAACATAGTGCTTATAAAGAATGAGCAGCTTCCTCCTGGTAAATGGGCGTTAGGTCGGATTGTTGCTAAACATCCAGGTCATGATGGCATCACAAGAGTGTACAGTGTAAAATGTGGTGACAGTGTGGTTAAGCGAAGTTTTAATAAATTATGTCCTTTACCAATAGACATTGATGATTAATATATTATGTTATTGAATCAATTTATACCAATGCATGTTATAAATTTATTAATATCCTTACACACATTAAAGTGACTTGTGACTTGACTTGTGCATATATGCTAGTTAATGAAATTTCAATAAACTAGATATCTTTTATTGTCAAAATTGTATTTAAAGGACTTAATAGCCCTTTGGTGGGCGGCATGTTCGAACCATTTGTAAATTGTATGCATGTATGAACCAATATCTATGTATGAGTGAGAATCCGTTCCTTAAAAATTTCTGTATTATTATGTATCAAGTTAGTATGAGAATTAAAGCGTATCAAGCAACACCTCTCTATATTATTGTCAAGTCCATACGAAGAAGTCTGAACCCTACCAGAACAATAACAATTAATTGAAAAAGAATATTGTGTTTTACAGATAAATCTTCGAAAAGCATTAACGCCTGCATAGCAAACTCTAAAGTTATAAACTTTTATAGAAAAGAATACGGTCGTGAGCAGGATTCGAACCTGCGCTTCCCGGATAAATACTCCAGGCGCTCTGCGCTCCACTAAGCCATCTCGATCTCTGCTTTTAGTGCGGTCACCTGTATAGGGTCTGAATAGATAGCAATGACGTCACCCAAAGACGTATTAAAATTGTGGAAGAAGAATTCGCGGTAGTGAGCAGAAGGCGAGATAGCTTAGTGGTCAGAGCGCCTGGAGTATTTATGCGGGAGGCGCCAGGTTACAATCCTGCTCACGACAGTATTCTTTTCTAGAAAAGTTTATAACTTAATATTGTCTTTTATAAGATATATAGATATATCTTTTATAAGATTGATAGATATTATAACAACTTTGGTATACTTAATCCTTCGAGTCCAATTGAAGCCAAATTACAGGCGCTGTAGCAATAGGTTCCTAAAATACTGAATTCTTGTAATAAAATTACTAAAAACTTGTTCTGTATTAATTGGTTACAAAAACGATGCACATCTTCTCGCCGTTATTAAGATTTTAGGAAAACATCCTGTCTCGAATAATTTATTTATTTTCCACACATAATTATAAATGTCAGGCCAACCGCATAATGACATGAAAGAGGTGATCTCTCGGTCCAGCTAGCTATGTATGTAGACTACGTCGACCGAAACAAGCAATTATTTAAAAAGAAACGTGATAATGTCGGTCTTTTTATTGACCTATTACTGGTTGAAGGCCCGGTCAGAAGGCCGGCCTTTTAAAGTGGCAGAGTCATGCTTCGGCACGAATGGGCCGGCTCGACCGGAGCAATACCACGGCCTCACAGAAAACCGGCGTGACACGACTTGCGTGGTGTTTCGCTGAGTGAGTGAGGGTACCGGAGGCCCAAACCCTTTAAAAGGCCGGCAACACACTTGTGACTCTTCTGGGGTTGCGGGTGTCCATGGGCGGCGGTAATCGCTTACCATCAGGCGAGCTGTCTGCTCGGTTGCCCCCTATCCCATTTCTCTTCTACAAGGACTACGGGGCTACACCAGTCATACGAAAATGCAAATAGCACTCAAATAGTCTCAAATTGCAGTTTTCACGAAGCAGACTCCGACTAGAGAACTACAAAATATTGAACTATGTAAGAAGATTATGGTCATCCAGCCAATTTCTACATAGACTGGAATTGGTTACGTGTAACTTGATAGAGTTATCAGTAAGCTGTTACGGTACTGCTGAGCATGAGGTCTCAGGTGTGATTCCCAGGTCGGGCAAAGTGTTATTGAGTTTTTCTGTTAGGAAATTCTCAGTAGCAGGCCGGAGTTTGGAATTGTGCCCGGTGAATGGCAATAGGCACCACCTATTACATGGGACTTAATAACAACATTGGTGAAATTTGGGTTTACAACTGTGTACACCCACATTTCAGCCGTTTGCCTAACCCTTCGGGGAATACAGTCGTGATGTTATGTTATGTTACAGTATACTCGTGAACGTGCAGCTAGCAATTGACAATATTACCAATTGCTTAAAACTTTGTGTTTGTAGTACATGTGAGTGTTGTTATACCATTGAGATGACAAGCAAGCTTACGGCCTGATAGATGGTAACTGGTTACCGTATCCCATGAAAAAATTCTTGCAGGGGTATCAGTGCGCGATGCCGTCCGTGTAAAGATCTTTTGACATGCTGTAGTTTCTTGAGAAAATCTCCGTGGGTAGCTGATTACATAATCTAAGCGTGTGTGGGAAGAAAGTCCTTTGAAACAGCAAATGGTACGAGACCATGGCAGTAGTGTATGCAGATGAAATCCCCGCTGATGCTTTGGCGAGAGTTGCGATGATAAAAACTAGACGTTGGCCTCCAGTCAAACAATTCGTTGTACAAGCGGTATAACACACATAGAGCGCCAAAGCCTCCCCTTAGACTTAGGAGCTTTAGATTACTTGTGAGCTTGGGATCCTCGACAATTTCTTACAGAACGTCTTTGAAGTTCAGAGACGTTCAGTTGGTTCAGAGTCTGAACCAAGTTAAACGGTTCAAGCTGAAATTTAGGTACTCAGGCCCCTCCACTCATAAGTGTAAGCAGTGACTGGGGCTGGACTTACAACTTATAAAGTACCAATCTTTACGACGATGTGAAGTACCACCTTGCCTTTGTGAGCACATCGAGTTATTTGGAGGCCAGCTTCACCTTATCCTCTAAATGCAAACTTTTCTTAGTAATCTACAAATTATTTATAAAAAAAAAAGAAATTGAAAGAAAACCGCATGTTATGGTCACATTAATAAGCCCGGCCTAAAATTTTATAATTTAAGAGCACATACGTTAGCAATAAAGTTTTTAAAATATGTATGTAAAATATCTTATTTTTAAAATGATGTCTTGAAATGTAAGTTCAAAATTTTTCCTTGTATGTAAATTTCATGAAATATATCAAATGCTTTATTAATATATGTGTTAAATTTATAGTTTTTTAAGCGAATATTGCTATTTAGTATTTGATTAGATTTAGTATTTCACGTATGTGCTTTTTTGAAATTGCTTCTATACTTATTATTTTAAATAAAGTTACTGCATTATTAAAGTGGTGGAATATACAGGTTTCAGAAGACTATATTTTTTGTGGGATGGGGGTGATCATTGGCTAGGCATTGCCCATAGGTCCCATGTTAATTCCCAAGTTAACTGAATTAATCGAAATAACCAAATAAAAAAGATCCAGTGGATTTAATGCACCGTTAACGAGCCAACTGCGTGCTCGATGTTAAAAGAAATCGATTCGTGATTGTCTTTTTTTTGGCTAATATAATATATTTCGTTCCGTTTACGCTATATAAATCAGATACGTTTCAATCTTGTTTTAATATATAATTGCGTAAATAATAGCCGTGATTAATATATGCATAATTAGCGTCTTGAAATTAAATTTTAATTGGTGTAGGGATTACTACGTTATAATTTGGATTCTGTGTTGATACAGATACAAGGATACAGAGGGTTGTATGTTTATTCGACGATACGTTTTTGCTGTCACGACATTGAACAATTTATTACAATTGTAATTTTAAGCATTTACCTACTTGTGAGGTCAAGTTTTAAAAAAAGACTTCGGGTATACTTATCTGGGCGTACGGTAGTGTCCCCCGCCAAGTCGAGCCGAAAGCAGCGGGGCAGTACTTACCTTTTCGGGAAGCGTTTCGTCGTATTTTCGACCCGTCATATATTTGCTCTGGATAATGCTAGTAAGCTAAAATTTATAATAGACTGACTCGCCAAACTCTACTTCTCTTGAAAAAGTTATAATTTTTTGTGGAAATAGAATACGGTCGTGGGCAGGATTCGAACCTGCGCCTCCCGGATAAATACATCTTGGTTAAAAAGTATGCTGTGGCCGTTTCGTCATTGTATAAACTATTTCTTATGAACCTAAATGTTATGTCACGCAATAGTTCCATGGACATTAAACAGCCAAGTCATACTTTTTAACCAAGATGTAGAGTTTGCAGAGTCAGGGCTTATAGGTAGAGTTATTTGTTATCCATATTTATAAATATAATACAGTCAAAGAGACGTAGAGCAATATACTTTACACCTTGCACAGGCCCCGTAGACTATGACGCGCAGTACCTACCAATCGGAGCTTAGTAATGGTTTTGGCTCTACTAGAGGTCTCATAACTTTTTAACAGTGAAAGCATTATGAACTAGTGAGTCTTGGCAATCAACTATACATTAAATGTTTTTGGTGAGATTATATTATTATATGACAACATTATCGCGTTGGGAATAATAAACCTCTACGGATGGTGTTAATATTGAAAATAAATAAATATTGGACGATATGGTTGCTAAGCAACAAAGCCCTTCAAATAAATTAAAAATCATTACATAGTTTATGCCATATACTATAGCTATTACACAAGATTGACAAAACAAATAATTCAAGAATTTTGTAATTATTTGTATTCGCTGGTAACTAATATCGGCATAAAATTATATGATTATTAATGTTAAGAACCGAAGAATACGTAAATTCATAAAATCTGTTATTATACATTCTAAATAAATCTTAATTGCCCTTAGCAATAGTTCAAAACCCTAAAATTATAATGTTTAATTTTTTTTAAGACATTAATTTAATATCTTTGTAGATATAACATCACTCGTAAAGGTATAACCAACGAATTATAGGTAATATCTACATTAAATGAATATTGTTATTTTTAGATAAATATATGATTCAACAATACGCAAGTTCATAAAAACGGTAAAATAAAACTTATATGAGTTCATAAGGGTCATTAACACTAAATATTGTAACATAAACTGTATCCTGAAGTCGATGTGATAAATGAGGATACTACTCTAAATTCATGTTTTCGGCAACGTTTATTTTTCGCAATACCATAAATACCATCAAAGAAGCTTAGGTTAAAATGCAATGAATAAAAAAAAAAACAGTTATTACATTGTTTAATTGTTATTTATTCTAAACGCCATTCTTTGTGAAGCAAAGTTTAATGTCAATAGGAAGTATTTTAGATATAAATAATACTTAATCTTTAAAAGTCAAAGCGTAAGCAACGTATCTATTATTTTATCTGATTGTTATGCGATCATTAAACCAAGCTTAATTCACATTTTAGATCCGTTGTGAGCGAGTCTTTAATAGTTAAGCGATCGATTTATAGTGATAGAATTAAATGTTGTATGAGTATTCACCGGTTGATTATGGGGGTGAATGACCAACATGTGACAAAGAGGGTCCACCTTCATTTAACTATTTTGCATTTTAAATTCATTTACGAAAAGTTTGTAATGATTCCCTTATTTATGACTTTCATTGGCCATATTGTGGTATTTAAGACATATTTCTTTCAACAAAATCGCAATCTCCAGGATGTAGACCGTTAGCAATTTTAACTGTCATAAGATTCTTATCTAACGGGTAAAAACTGTGGTTTAGGTCGTATTTTGATATTATGAGGATGTTTTGTAGAATCCTGTATGGAGATATCAGATTAAAAGTTACAATTGTGTGTCAAAAATAAAGTAACGCTTCAAGTAACTTTATCGTTAGACTTTGCAAATTGCGACGGTAGAGACATTTTGGCTTCGAACATTCTACAACTTTCAGGTTGATTTGTTTTAATACTGATCTTCATTACTTCCCGGAAATATTTAAAATATTAGTTGATGTTCAAACGTAAAACATTAAGTTTTAAACGTAATTATATAGGTAGTAGAGTATCCAGGTTCTAGTAGTCGCTTGAACGTAACACACCAAACTCTAAAGATATTGTGACCAAAGAAACTTAAGAAACCAAGAAACTTAAGGAACAACGGCGTTTCTACTTGCGCAACTAACTTGCAAAGGAAGTTGTTTTAATTTTGACAGTTCTTTAATAGGCAATTATAATCAAATCAAGGTGGACTATTACTTTTATTTACTTTTAATAGCATACAGCGCTATGGTTACGTATGGCAAATTGAAAACCTTTGTTATTGCAAGTCAGTTGAGCAATCACTCGGAAGTAGTAAATACACTTGCAGAGTCTAAGTTCCGTTAGAATACACAACATTAATGCTTAATGTGGTCAGGTAAAATAAGGTTGCCACATAAAGATGAAACCCAGGAGTAAACGCAAATCCGACGGGTATCTATCCTGCAACATATTCTGCCAATAGTGTCCACTGGCTGGGTCGCCTAACGCCTGGCCGATTTGTCTACTTGCAGTGCGTAGGTGAACCCGTCAATGTGAGCTTAGTCTTATAAATTTTGGACACCATATTTTTATTTACTCGTGTGTTTTAAAGTTCATATGTCGTTTTCTTGGCCTACCTTTAAATCTACCAAGTTTTAAAGGTATTTAAGTACCTATAAGTTTAAAAATCATGATTGGTAAGAGTCAGACGGATTCCTGCATAATCATCTAATACATATATAAAATTCTCGTGTCACAGTTTTCGTTGCCATACTCCTCCGAAACGGCTTGACTTATTTTGATGAAATTTTTTGTGCTTATCCGGTATCTATGAGAATCGGCCAACATCTATTTTTCATCCCCCTAAATGTTAGGGGTAGTCCACCCCTAATTTTTTTATTTATATGGCAAAACAACGTTTGCCTGGGCAGCTAGTTGACTTATAAATACTTCTAGTTTAAAAAAAAAACAAAAATTACCACAAAAATTTATAACTTTAAATTACTATTTTTCATTTTGTCTGTAATAGGTTTTGTCCATGTTTAATCCAAATATAGTTACAGAACCTTTAAACTAGCTTTGGTATACAAAATCCTTATCTGTTATTACTAAATCTATATTTTATATTAAGGCGTTGCCCCAGCCAACCTGTTCCGGTCCATTTAACGGTTCCTTATACAATTTTATTAATTCGTTATTTGATGCGAACGAAGCTATTATTTTAATTATATTACTTAGTTGAAACTATTGACCTTGGTACCGTTGCAAATGGTTGTTAAATTAATTCACTTTATCATATTTAGCTATTTAATTAATTATCCAGAAATTGAAATTTCTCTTTGTCACATAGATACGAGCACGCAATTTAGTTTCTATTAAGTATTTGTTCAATCATAATTTGTAGCAATTAATTAATTAAATACCAATAAATCTGTAGGTTGATGTTTTCTATTAGTGTTATCGTGTTCTTCTTAATTTATATAAATTATTAACATGTTAAGTTCACAAAAATCTTTGAATGCTTACGGTAAAAAATAAGAAAAAGTTGCAGCTAACTTGAATATCCTGTCGATTAAACTTACATGTAAATATTATACTAGCATGCACAGTAGATGATAAATGACAGAGTGGCCAGTAGATTAAGTATACAGTTTTTTACGCAAAAACATGACAAGAGACGACGTGTAAGTGTAGCTAATTTTGTCTTATGTCAATTTGTCTACAAACCACACCTTATGCGGATGAAGACTAATAGCATCTATTAAATTTCTATTAAATGCCATGAGTATTTTTAGTACAAGAGGTTCAAATATATAGGCATCTCCATAATGACGTCAGTGCCGAATAAAATAATGCATGGTCGACGTTTGTTTTAGCAGTGATCGTTATTTTATGTAAGATAGGGATCTTATTATTAAGAGAAACGGTCATTCTTTATTTATTTATTGGCATATATATTGTACATAGTAAATTTACAGCTAGTGTCAAAACACTTACATTGTTGAATTTAAATAATAATAACGTAAAATATATCTAATAAATAAAAATTTATCGCCGAAATGCTAGTACGCGCATAACTTCGGAACGACTGCACCAAATTGGATAATTCTTTTTTTGTGTTCGTTATTGTCAGGACAAACCTTGAATAAAAGAAAATTTAAAAAAAACGAACAGAAAAATAATTGTGGTACGAAGTTCGCTGGGTCGGCTAGTATATAATATAAAAATGAATCCCTATGAATATATGAATTCCCTTGGTCACGCCATAATTTGAGAACGACGGCACCTAATTGGATAATTCTTTTTTTGTTGTGTTTGTCATTGTCAGGAGAAGGCTTTTACATAAGATTTTTTTTATATTGTACGGAAAAGTTTTTAGCGGGGCGGGTGAAACCGCAGGGCACAGCTAGTAAAATTATAAATACACACAGTCTAATTGTTTCTGCCCTGTTTAGTTCTAGATCCCGGTTTACTTCACTAGGTTTTTAGCGATAGTTTTTTTTTTGTAATATTAATAGATAGCGTGTTGACCAATGCTCTTGCCTTCTTTGTTTGAGAAAAGGCCGTTGCCCTGTAGTGAGACAGTAAAGGGCTGGTCATGTTATATTATTAGGTAGGTTACTAGTGATACTCGGACTGGAAATTCATGGAAATCCAAGACGCCCATAGACTCTTTGTATTCATGTGCGTATCATAAATCAATTATCACTTGCTCAAAAAGGTAAAAGGAAAACAACGTGAGGAAACCAGCATATCTGAGAGATGTACTCGATGGTCAGAAGCCTTAGGTTTTTTCATTAACGATACGATAAGAAGAGTAAGAAACTTGGTCATAATAAAATCTCTACCTACCTACAATATTAACAAATATTAGAAAATATAAAAAAATAAGCATAAATCATAATTTTTTGGACTTATTGGCGACCTGTCGTAATATTCAAAATATTTTTATAGTCTTCTTTCCCGTCAATATGATTTATTAATATCAGTGTTATAAGTAGCAAATTTCTTTCCGAGTAAAAAGAAACCGTTAGGGTTGTGTGCTACCAGAACTATTTATTATTTTAAACGAATTATTTTAAATAAGAATTAAAATCAGACTTCGAATTGATGGTTGTTTTTGTAAACATTTTTAAGATAGAAGGACCAGAAAAAAAGGTTTCTTGTATAGGAATTCCTCTGGGATTTGAATTTTTATTTATTTTATTATTTTCCAAGAAAAAGGCCTTAATAACACCCTATTTTTAATTTTGGCCTATATTCCGTGAAAAAGACTTATACCTACCTACTTATGTTCAACTATTAGATATAGCCACGTAACAGGCAAACAGACTATTGTATTACATTAAATAATCCTTAAGTGCGAGGGAACCACTATTTACAGACATTTCGACCAAGACATCATTAACATTTTCTTAGAAGGTCAATTACTCTGAACTTCATTTGGAACTCAGTGTTGGAGAAAGAGATTTGTTATTGTTTGATGTTTTATTTTATGCTTTCGAAACACTTGTTTACCTACTAAATTATGAATATTAATACATATTTGTCCTTCTAAAGAAATCGTAAAAATTCCTTACGGTTCGGTCTCATTCACACATCGGTTGCCTCTTTGAAAATATAAAAGGTATATTGCAAAGGCTAAGGATTTTATCAAGTGATATTATGTTGCCGACTCGCGCAACGTAAAATTTTGCAATTTTTCATGACTGTATAATATTTTATTTAAAGACAAGGTGAATTGTAAATGTTATAACCACAAATATTATTTTGAAACTGATATAATATAAGTATTAAGCATCAGGGTGTTAAAAAAATTTTTGTTAGGTTCTACAAAATTATTGTATCGTAAAGTGCATAAAAGGTGCTTAGCATGGTAAGGACTCACTAATTTGAGAGTACACAAACGTAATAAAATTTCCAATTAGGCAAGTTATATTAAAACTGGGAATACCTCAATAGTAGTTAAACGGAACTACTACATTTATTTACTTGGTATGGCCTTGGACGTATGACATGTATGTAGCAATACAATTATCACATACCCGGTGATTCTTCGGTAAAATTTTAGAATTGTTGACAAAGCACGTACGTTATGTTATTGTATGTTTACGTTATTCGTTTCAATTAGTCCCTAGATCCGCCTACAATCGTACATGTGATTCCTTTTTCATATTTAAAGTCTAATTTTCATACTTACAATGATTTACATTCATTAGATGTATAATTTGTTAATACTCTATATTTCAGTGAATTCACAAAAGTTCGGCGGGTTCTGACAAGAGTTATGAGTACAAGTGCGGTGTTTACTTAATTCCCTAAGAAGCTTACAAACTCCCTAATGTGAGGCATAGTATTCTCCATAATTTTCACTTAACTACTTCGCGCATTAATTAACTGTTATGAACACTAAAAGTATATTTTTAAGGCAATTTAAATTTAAATTAATTATGTCCCGAATCTGTGCGATATTATTCTTGATCAATATTATTTCACAAAATTCTTCTTTTTAATTCGATTACTAAAACTGTTATTTCACGACTAAACGGTTAACTGATGTTAATTTATTGCGGCGACGAGAGTTCGAAGATCTGTAGGTACCAAATATAATTTATAAATCATAAACTAGCTATATTCGGAAGTACCGTTTTTATTGGTTTTTTATTCGACATGGCAATACCTATTGGTACTTAGTGGTATTGGTATGTCTTTTGAAAGCCATAAAGTTCTTTCGAAATGGCGCATATGAATGAATTTTAGACATGGTACCTACCTGTCAATCAGATTGTTTAAAAGTTATTCGACATTACGACATTTCTGCTGAATATGGGCTTCCTTATAAAATGCTTGAAAATTAAGCTGAATTAACACTGTCTACAACATTTGCTGTTATTAACACATTTCTGACCTGTAATACAGGTGTTTCCTACCTACGACAGGCACCAGCGATCCACGATCCAAATTGTTATCATTTATTAGCTAATAGTTTTGTTTGTAAATGTTTGTCTTTGGTTTGTGGTGAGAATTAAACGTTATTTTATTTATTTAACAGGAAGATTTTGCTGCCCGTCTCCTGGCTGGTCTTGCAAAATTACCTACTTAAAACCTAACTTTACCTACTAACTTACCTGTCATAAAAATATTGGATAGGACATATCATATTTATTAAATTGAAGTACCTACTACCGTATCGTATTTATTTATATATTGATAATAAAAAAATATCAAAATCCGATACGTAAATTGAACAAAAGCTATATAAATATTTAAGTGAAAATCCATGTCAGTTCAGGCTATCGCGAATTGCATCCACAGATAGCGTTACATCGGTTCAGTACCCGGGGCACGTTTGTCAACTACTCGGCATCTTATTGTGATTTGACTCATATCACAGACGCTGTCTCATGATCGCGCCATATCAATTGTAGAATGAGAGCTGAATCACAAACACTAAGAAGGGAGTGTACTTGCTGTAAAAAATAAATAAGTTGGCTTAAAAAATTATAAATCGTTATGAATTTGTTTTCTTTTGTATGTCTAAAATTTGTAATGAAAGTCGATGTAGTGTAGGTGTAAATCATTTACAAATAAATAGGTAATGTATAATTTTACATCATGTGTCCCAATTCCAACTATAATTATTTGCAATTTTGAGAGGGGCTCGTGGCTAAGTAACAGCCACACAGATCGATCGATCGAGGTTAAGTTGCGCTTGCCGCGGTCGGTCTGTGGATGGGTGACCATCATTTCATACCGAGACTCCTCCGTGCCTCGGAGAGTACGTTAAGCCGTCGGTCCCGGTTGTCAAATTAAGGTCTATGACAGCCGTTACGGGTAGTCAGAGGCCTGAAAGTCTGACGACCAGTCATACCACGAGATATCGTGTTACCCAGTTACTGGGTTGTGGAGGTCAGATAGGCAGTCGCTCCATGTAAAATACTGATATTAAGCTGCATCTGGTTCGACTGGAAGCCGACCCCAATGATATTGGGAAAAAGCTAGGCAGATATAATTATTTGCAATTTTGAATGTTAAAGTTGTTTATGCGTTGAGAATTTCAGAAGGTACGATGTGAATTAAAATTCTAAAATAACTGCTTCTCACCCTTGTCAGAACGTTGCTAGGAAAGTTAACATATTATTTACTTGCGAAGGCACAAGTGTACGACTTGTTTGTCATCGTAAATAGGGATTTATTATTTATGTAAGGTAACAGGACTGTATAGTGTATAAGCTTTGTTAACAACATGGAATACTGTTAGTTACGCCGACTTTCATGTTTGTACAAAGAAAAGGAATCACACGTATGTAAACATTAACAATTTGAGGTAGTAAAAGGTAGCCAGTTAAAATTTATTTCTGCTAAAAGCTTGTTGACACTATCGCAGAATAGTTGGTCAGTACCTAAATAAAATACATTACGTCCTTCTTCCTTTGCTTCACTTGAATATCCTGGCTGATACCAGGGTCTAATTTCTTCAAATTGTTACGATCTTTAACACCAATTCGCATTTTGCTTATCTACATTCGTAAGTAGCACATGCCAAAGTTAGGCCTAGTCAACTGTGTGGTTCCATTAAGCTAAGCGGAACGTGGCAGCGAGCCGCGAAAAATAACATGAAAAACGTTCAAAAAAGCTCCCTGTGGTTAGAACAGTAAGTAAATGGAACATAATAATTATTAAGCCATTAGGGTTACTATATGCTCTAAAATGTTAGTAGATACATAATTGTAGGGCCTTACTAATAAACCAATCTCATTGAGTATGAGATGTTCTCTTTGAAAGGTACCTAACCAGGACTTGAAATTTCATACATTTCAGTCTGAAGTAATTGACACTTGGAAGTACTCATCTTCCAAATTGGTTTATTAATAGATACTTGAGATAATACTGGTTCGAATCAATTCTATAATACATACAGAAATATTCAAAACAGTAGTACTCAGCTCTAATTTACTGCTTACATAGAATAAAGATATTCCATTTGCAGATACTTCTGAAATTATTATGTTGATGGTGACCGCAGTGTTAAATAGGTTGACTATATTCGTGTAGATACTAATGTCGTAAGTTATGATAGAACGTCTAAATAGTGATGTCATTTATATTTGTTATCCTGAAACTCTACCTACATAAGAAAAATTTATATAATATTATTAAATATTTTATGCAAATACAAAGCATTTATATTTAACACCTGAAAAATTACTTTTTGATTTGACTTTTTATTTTTTGTTTCAGGTTTTAACAATAGCAATAATGTGAATGAGTGATGACATCAATTACTTTCCGATTGGAGATGTCTACATCTACAATGATAGAGTACTGTTTAATATTACATGCGTCTGGGGGCGTAGTTGATGATACATGACTGCTTTTTTTACCATCCGTATTCGAAAATGGCAGAGATTCTATCTCAAACTGCGACTTGAATATTAAAATCCTATGGGTAGGTAACATTAAAAACCGTCGACCGGAGGATAACTGTAAATACGAGTTTAGTCATAATATTGCTACATGTTTGTCACACCTATGTCGGACTGCCAAAGTTGTTTAACAAGTGAAAAGGCAATAATGTATCCGACATTCCATCTACTGCCTACACCTCTATCCTTCGACGTTAGTTTCACTCAGCAGTGACGCTTTTGGATCATCGGAGCTCCAAATGAACTCGCCTGGGCCTCAGTAACAATAAATAATACATGACAGGATAACAATCTATGTATAGAATGTGAACGTATTTTAAACCGTTAACAGAAACGCCTAACGCAATTTATTTGTAGCTGATTTTTTAAGCGAACTACGTTTAGTTTTAGTGCAGTCATTAAAATGTTGACATAACAATTATCTGTTGGTTTTTGTTTTGAAAATGGCATTTAAACATAACATAGCATCGGCCTATACTCCCTGAAAGGTTAGACATAGGTGTGTTGTCACACTTTATCAAATAAGCACGATGTACCTTTCTTTTGCAAAGAATATTAAAAAAATAAACGGCGTCCAATAAAAGATTGCGGATTTTCTATATGCCTCGGACAAGGTAAAAATCTGTCATTTGGATATTATTGTAATGATGATATTTCGGATATAAGATACCATTTTATGAAGCACCATAAACAGGACAATGCCTCCTAAGAATTATCCAAATACAGTTATAATAACGTCCTAAAAAGTAGGTCGGTAGAGGTAGACACAGTCATACAATATGTAGATTAGTATGAGATTGCTTTTTTTAATTGGAACGTTTTGTGTAGTAATTTTTTTTCTAGTATCCTTACTAATATTATAAATGCGAAAGTAACTCTGTTTGTTTGTTTGTTACTTTTCTACGATTAAACGGCTGAACGGATCGTAATGAAATTTGGCAAGGAGATAGATTGTATCTTGGGCACATAGGCCACTTTTGATCGCGCAGTCCAAGTCGCGGGCACCAGCTAGTATAATAAAAATGAGTAGGATATTTAAAGGAAAGATAAAAAACCCGATTCCAACTGTAGAGTCTATGGTAAGTGTTTTTGTGAAATTAAAGTATTTTACAATAATTTACATTCATAATTTATTTGTAAAAAGGGGTTGAGTATTACTTAGATAAGTAAATTACTATACAGTTTTTTTTTTGTAGAAGCGCTTCCGTCTCATCTATAGTTTGAAAGCTTTATATCCGTTTTGTTTATACCTATATTTACAACTTGTATATTTCATAGCCAGAGTGTGAACTGCTATCCGTATCATCTTCGACGTGAATGATCTTTTCAACGTTCTCATTGAAAGTCACAACAGATTTTCTTCGTGTACCATTATTTTCTCCAAATTCATCGTCAGTTTCATCCGCATCTTTAAGTTTGTCTATTGATTGTATAACAATCGGCGCGTGAGGTTCGTGCATAGATAAACTAAGTATAGAATCAAGGGAAGTCTCTTTTTTTGAAGTCATCGGTTCTACGGTAACCTCTTCAATAGGGGAGCTCAACATATCTTTAAGCCTTCTTTCGCTTTTCTTAAGATCATCGATGTTTAGTCGCGGTTTAATAGCTTCAGGTTTCGGCAGGTCACCAACTGATTCATTCCTTGATGTTAAGCTGTTTGCATCAGTAAATTCATCATAGTTCCTGTTCTTTCTCCTAGAGATAAAAGTATGAATTAGCTTTAGTATCAAATGATATCTACATATTTAGACATTCGTTTAATGATATAACTGTTTACTTACCATCTTAGGAAGAACCAAATGGCTATCAGCAAGATAAGTATGAAGAGTAGTATACTGAGGACTATCGTGGCTACTAACAAGCCAATGTCACGTTCTAAAACGATTATATCGCTATCATCTAGATGATCTTCCAGCGGCAAAGTACTTATTACACTCACAGTTGCTGCATTATTATTTATGTCTCTGAAAAGGAAGTAACTTGGTTAAGTATTTTTGTATACAGTACCTACTACAAAATAAAAAGATTAATATCTAAATATTCTTACGCGACAAGGCGGGTCACGGCGACAGGTTCTCTGTCGATTAGTCCATAAACATAAAGTTGAAGCGAAGATCCTACAGCGTTAGTTACACGTTTCTTCCTGGTAACGTCTTCATCTGTGTCATCAGATATAACGACTGACCTTAATGTTTTAACTTCATATCCGACGGCATCACTCAACTCTGCCAAAACAGTTGTTTCATCGTCTAGGAAGGCATCTCTTACTGTCACTACGGCTATATTGTTTAAGTTTAATAGCTTTACCTGGAAATAGAAAGATGAACATGACTTTAGACTATGAGGGACTTCAAATAAGACCGTAGGTTTAATGCTTTTCTTAAAAATATTACAAGCTTACGTTTCTATTTAAATAAAATAATAGTTGAAACCTTAAATATAAATATGATAGAAGATATGAGAGAAGCTTATAACATTTAATTAAGTTTTAATCGTCATCTTGTTGATAAATTATCATATTACATTGCTTGATGAACGTTAATTAGTACGAAGTTCCTTTATTGCATACAGTTGTATGACTTTAACACTAACAGGATGTGGTCCCATCCGGTATGTGCTGTTGCCCCCAAGCGATGTTTTTTTGGCGGGTTAGTTTGTAGCTGGTGAAGATTTATCAGGGGCAATAAATTCTAAATAAATTGTGGCTGCTTCTAAGTTAGGAGGAATTAAAGCTGTCTCCCCGTTGTGTTTAAAAATAAAGTTACCAACATTCCTGTTATAGTGTTTAAATTTTAAAACTCCTAATGGCCAAGTTTATTAAGAATTTAAGGAAGATAATAAATACCACGCCGTTTAGGTATTATGTTTTTTCACAAAGTAATTATGTATTTAAGCTTGTTTTATTTAAAAGGTTATGAACTTTAATGACCAGTTCAAGTCGGTAGTCAAGTATTTAAAAAGTTAGAGTATTTTTTTTGGTGAGGAATATAAGAGTTCTCATACGACAACACTTTTTTTTTATTTAAAATATAAGCTTGTAAGTAATAATGCTGTCATAAATGTCGATAACATTTAAATCATTAGGTACAGCTTTTAAAAGTGTAAGCAATAAATGTGAGATCATTTATTTGTAAAGTCATATATGATATGCGAATCGATGTTTTTGTAAAATCTTCCGCACTACACGCTTAAGGTGTCAAACCTTGATAAATTTACAACTATGAGTCATATCGATTTATGCCTATCTTATAGTATTTCTTGTGTTAATTAGTATAAACTCAAACCTTATTCGTCTCATTTTAATATAACTTAGCTTTAATTAAAATAAACATACATATTTAAGGCATTTAAGTAATTTGGTTTAATCAAATGCACCGATCTGTTGCCAAATCTGTACAGTTTGCATATTGTGAGTTTAAATACCTACTTAAGAAGGTACCTATGTAATGTTACATGGTAATATTATACTTAAGAACTTAGATAATAAGAATAACACGAACTGCTACGATACACGCATGGAAAGAGTTGACCACTGATCCTAACAGATTCGTAAACCTCTTATTTATTTTTTATATGTAGAAAAGTATCTCAACGGCGCAATGATGCACCGTATGCATCATGGGACGAGCTGCTTGTGACCACAATCAGTGCAACCTGGTCGAAAGGTCAAGCGATTTTTCAAGGTAAAGGTTAAGCGTAATTCGTGTAATAGATGATGGGGAAAAAACAGTTAGGCTAAAGTGGGAGCGGGGCTGGGCACGTCGCTAGAATGCATCCGGAAAAATAGGCAAAGATGGCCATGCACTGGGCGCCTGACATCGCCGTCGAGGACGGCCGCGGCGTAGATGGCGAGACGACCTGGACCAATTTGCGGGACAGATATGGTCAAATATCGCGCAAGACGGGTAGGTTTGGAAGGAAAACGGGGAGGCCTTTGCTAAGCAGTTAGACACAAAAAAAAAATGAAAGGTTATAAACTTTTGTGGAAAAAGGATACGGTCGTGAGCAGGATTTGAATCTGCGCCTCCTGTGTAAACACTCCAGGCGCTCCGATCACTAAGCCATCTCGACCTCTGCTCCCTACCGCGATTTCTTCTTCCATTTAATACGTATTTTGGTAACGTCATTGCTATCTATTCAGTCCCTATACAGGTGACCGAACCAACACGACTTACTTTGCAGTGCTTTTCGAAGATTTATCTGTATAAATTATGTAAAATAAATCATTTAAATACCTAGGTATGAGATTTTAGAAACCTTTTCTTGGTAGTGACTTAAGAATATGTTAGGTTTGTTGATAGGTGTCTCATTAATTGTAACTGCTATACCCAACATTTTCCAGCACGAATTCTTACAGTGCGTGGATATTTATATACGTCATACCTGTATCCACGCACTGTAAGAACCTAATATAATATGTGTTTTATTAATGTAAATAGGCATTGCCTACTCACTGCACTCTGGTGTAAAACCACAGAACTTATATAAATATTTACCGCAAGTTGTATGGTCCCGGTGAGTCCCTCTCCGCGGCGATCGGTTGCGCTGACTGTAAGGAGCTGGTCGTGCACCAGACGCGCACGACTGCGCACGTGCACGAAGCCTGATGATGGTGACACCGCCAACACGCTTTCAGAACTCCAGTATGTGAGTGCCGCGTTCTCTCCTATATCGGCGTCAGTAGCCTGTGGGATTTTACAATGGCAGGTACTTCAACTTACTTGTTGCTTGCATCACCCGCGATGTGTTAAATACATACATAAAATTACGCCTGTTTCCCATGAGGGTAGGTAAAGACTATAAATTTCCATTTTTTAGTAAATTAGAATTTTCACTAAATTTTATAGTCACAGCAGAAATTGAGTAAGAAAATTCAAAATATTTTATTATGTGGTGAAAATGCTTTTTTAAATTCTTCGATTACTAATAAAGAACTAAATTGTACATTATATATACATTACATAACAAAACACCTAGTACTACAAATAAATGTTAAACCTTCACGGGAAAGCTGGGGAAAAGGCTTAGTGGTGTGTGGAATGTTTTCGTAGAGATTAATCATGTTAATCTCCGTTAGGTTATTAGGCAAGATTTCAAAGTAGCAATTTTTATGTCTTCACTTACTAATACTGTAAGGTATTGAAGAACGCTTGAATTAAAAAAACGTCCACGCCATTAATAATCTCGGGTTTTGTGGCAATGAGTCACTCAGGTAAGACAGTCGGTTTTATATTCAAAGATAAAACTCTTTCCCGACGTGAATCATGTTACAACGTGGGAACTTAAAATAAAATATAAATGCAAGACACAAAGTTTACGACTTTCAATGTTCATCTTGAAGATATACAACACATTTACATAATACCTACATATAAACCTACCTTTAACTCCGCCAAAGAACGGGGTAATATTCTCTCTTCCAGCTCATCGATGGGGTACCCGACGACAATCGGTTCGTGTTCTTTCCCGACAAATATGGGAGCATTGTCGTTGATATCATTGACTATAAGATTTACTAAGCTTCGTCTGGAATTGTATGGAATTGTGTCTGTAAGAACCCATTTATTCGTACCGTAGTCGTAGGGACCGAGTGAATCTGTTCTTTCTGAGCGTTTTGTACGAATGGCGTTATCTGTATCACAATGTAGTGTAAGTTCAACCTGAACTTGTGAAAGAGCCATAAAGGCTATAGATGGGTGTTCTCTATCGATGGCGGTTGTGTGAAGTCCGTTTTCGTCGACATACAGCCACGTTTGATTGCCGGGCCAGCGGTTTGATAAGCTGAAATGGCAGCCATCATATTGCATAGAATCAAGTACAACAAGGTTATTGTGAGCTTCTTCCTCATCTCTATCTAATATGATTAAAGGTGGGAGCACGATCTCGTCTTCTCCGCATACATTGACGGCTGTAACTGTTAAATATACCTGTGGAAGAAATTTGTTATAGTCTTATGAATTATTATCAGACTGATATTGGTTAATTGTGTCATTTTACGCTATATAGTACTAAAGTTAGAATAGGCACCATGGTAATATATCTACACCAAACCATATTCGTCTGCCAAATGGCAAAACATAGCTGTACTAGAACAAAATTTACCACTTATATGAAAATTTGCTGTATTATTAAATAAAGATTTGATTTGATTTGATATCTAAGAGACAACGTTCATCCTGTACAGTTTAAACCGATGCGAAAGCGACATAGGCCTAACACGGGAAGTTTGTTTACGAAAATAATATTATCTACAAAACCGATTTATCTACATTTATTTTATAAATATATAAGTTGTAGAATATAGATTGATTTTTAAAAGAAATTTCAAATTGATTTGTGTATTAGTTGCTTGTATTCCTTAAACGTAACGTAACGACGTGACGGCGCGGTTGGCGCAGTGGTCGAGAGACCGGCTGCTGCGTCGCGTGTCGCAGGTTCGATTCCTACACGGAATCTACATATAATTGTTTCGGGTCTGGGTGTGTGTGCATGTGAGATTATGTCTGTAAACGCAACCACGAATGCCAATTAGTGTGGGGCAACGTTTTAAAAAAGAAAATGTCCAAAATTTAAGCATAATTATTGTATGAATTGAGCTATGCGGGCGGATAAAAAGTTTGCTTTTAAAGTTGGTGTGTTTATATATTTGTAAAGAAACTCTAATGATAAACATAGTCTAGACATGGTCTAGACTTGGTAGGTATCTGAAGCGAATTGGTTCAATTTACTCAATGAAATATATTCCTGTTTAAAATAGAAAATAATGACTTTGTAATACCTACCTACTAGTAGGTACCTAGTTTAAATAATAAAGTAAGTCATACCGTAGCTGTACCCGTAGCTTGTGTAATAACTGTAGAGGCAATAACTTGGAAAGTGTACACCCCACTGTTGGCGGGAGCAGACAAATGCAGTTCACCAGCGGCGTTTATAGAAAGACGGGTTTGGAGATGTGCTGGAACAATATCAGTATTATATAAAATTTTAGGAACTTTCGCTTTTTTATTAGTTTTATCTTTGCATAAAAACATGTTCTACGTAAATCTTTTTAACGTAAGATTCTATTGAATCTCCATCTGAAGATATTTATATTAACTTGAATGTATTGTTCATCGTGTTGAGAAGGAGGAATTAACTTTGTCTTAGCGCCTACTAAAGAACAACAACAATTGCTTCGCAAAGTAAAATTGCTTCTAAAGAATTTTAGGCGCGCGGTAAAATTCGCCATTTGGGCGCTATGAACGAATAAGAATTAAGTAAGAAACTTTAATTTATAAAACATGGCGGTAATATTTACATATACATTTTTTGATTAATTCAAATCTAGTTTGAATTGTTTGAAGGTCGAGTAGTTCAGTTTGTTATGTAGATTAATCACCAACAAGTTACTACTTTATTAGAGTGTATCTACTTTTTTTAATATTGTCCATTAAAACACATTCTCTAAAATTTCAAAGAAAGGAAATTTAATTAAAATTTATAAGGCCTTGAAGTCATTCACCGCTTTTACATGAAGATATGTATTCGCTAAGGATATAAAAAAGGAATGAAGAAATATGGCTATTTGCTGTTGTGCGAGATACCTTAATAGGTGTTAGTTTTGATCGTTATAAGATGAAGAAACCCCGTTTAGTACATATCTATCTATAGGTAAGTTATTCATATAACTAGACATTTTTGGATTAAACGCAGTACCTACACTTAAAATTTACCTTTAAGTAAGTATATTGAGAAAGTAATTATTCAAATTACAGTAGTTTATTCGGTAAGGTACGAGTGACGTTGGTAGGTCCTTGAATCTTGTATAAAAGGTTTAGAAGAAATATTTACTTCTAAAGTTAAACAAGAGAAATGTTACTCTATAGGAATAAATTTATATCTAAACATAGCTATTTCACCACACGTGTGTGCGTAAAACGAGGATAAGGCTAAGATCTCACGGAGCGGATTGTGCCCGCGCGGGCCGCGGTTGTGGGACAGTTGTCTTATTTAAAAACTCACGGTACACTTAAGCTTTCTGCGGTCACGTAGCCAGAACAACCCGAAAATTTTACGGGAGATGATCACAAATCGCGGTCATTTAAAATAGATCAAGATTATCTGTTTAAGTCCGTCTGGGATTTTAAAATCGGTATGGACTAATACCAGAACTGAGCTTTCGCGTTATACTTACTTAGAATAATTAATTAAAAAGGCGCAAAGGAGATTCTAGTGCATCCTCTGATTAAGGAAAGAGATTGAAGACGACGATGACCGCCAAGTTCGCGGGTTACCGCGTCCCGTGCAGTTCTACTTGAGTTCTACTGATAGCTTGCAGACGCTGGGGTCGCCGGCGCCGCGAGGATCCGTACAAGCCACGGGTGTAAAACGTATCGAGAAATATGCTACTTAATTCTACATAGGAGGGCAGTTTGATAAGCCAGTGATTGCATGAAAAGAAAAAATGAAATTCCGCGAGGAAGCGTTTTATTTTTCAAAAACATAGTCTCCTTTCACCCTCAAAATAGGCGTTTGTTACAGGGTTTTTAGTTCTTGGCCTTCTTTTTTGCACTTTCAGCCGTGGAAACCCACTGACTGTTCTTTGGTTGCTGGTATGTTGTGATGGATCCATGTTTTGTCTGCGGTTGCGAAATGGCGCAAAATCTCGAACTTCGGTTGGCGGCTAAACATCACCAAAAACTCCTTTGAAGTTCTCACATGGTTACGCTGTTGGTCGAGTGTGAGCAATCGCGGCTTCCATCGCGCGGATAGCTTTATCTTATCCAATTGTTCATGTAAAATGTGATATATCCGCACAGATAAAATGCTTATAGCCTTAACAACCTCACGCACATTTATTCTCCTGTTGTCTAATGTCATTCCATGGATTTCACGTCGATTTCTGGTGTGATGACCTCTTTTGGGCGACCTGAACGTTCGGCTTCATTTGTGCTAGGGCCACAACGGAATCCAGTAAACTACTTCTTAACCATTGCAAATGGTCGTGCAGAGTCCCCATAATATTTATCAAGCCTTTCCTTGGTTTCGATAATGGTTTTGTTTACGCAAAAAATAATGCTTAATCCGCAAACGAAATTCACTTAAATTTTCGGTCAAATTCACGAAGTTTCCTACTTTCAATGGCTGTTTTACTTAAACGTAATGAATCAGCTTGCTCAAATTTTGCCAGTAGTCTATTAATAGATGGCAGTTGACGGGAGCAGAGTTGCCTTAGATTTACTGTAGGTACGGGAACTTTTAAAAGTCACTGATTTATCAAACTACCCTCGTTTACATATGTAGTCTACGGAGGCCACGGTACCGAAATCGTTCCATAAGATCTTAGCCACTCAAAAAATTATGATTAGAATCCAGTATAGGCTTACCACTAAAACTGTGCCTCAGTAAAAAAAAACAGGTCGGTACCTCAAACCTAACCGCGTCTTGAACGGTACACCTGCATAATTTAATTAATGTGGTTGGGGTAAATTTATAAGTTTAACCCGCGTAAATCTAGGAGAGAAACATTTTTCACTTAGTGTAATAAATTTCCTTGGGGGGCTTGGGTTGAATAACAAGTAGAAATATTTCAAACAACTTTTGTCTTTTACCATTCAGACAGTAAGGTTATTCAAATGCAAATCAGATTTTGTAAAGTTTGATCTCGCTCGCTACATATAAAATTACAACAAAGCATCGCTTTTTTGTAGTAGTTATTCATGCCAGCTTTTGTGTTTTTTTTAAAGTAATAAACGCTTTGGAAAGAAAATGGAAAAGAGGAAAGTATAGGTATTTTAGCTATGTGTTTGGTATATATGAAAGTGATAGAAGATATACGAGAATTATATATAATTAGGTACATCCAAGCTTAAAGTGCACAAAGAAATAAATAAAAGGGCTACTTTATTTGAAAATATGTTTCGTAAAACTAACATAAGCGAGATACACATTTTTATGAGAATATGACTGTCTTTGTTACACGTAAAGATAATAAAAAGAGGTTCTCTTGTCGACTTTTTATTTCGCTCTCATTAATTTCAACAAAAGCCTTACCATTATCTGTAGCTAATGAGTATCTGATGGCTTCTCCGTTGTCAGCAGTCGCTGACACTCGACCGACGAGGCCTGTCTGCACTATCTCCACGGTCAGCACGTAAGATTCCGACGAGAACGTTACAGATGGCAGTACAGGAACATCTGGTGGAATCATAAAAATTGTTAGTTATGTTGGTTAGAGCGAACATGCTGGCTCGCACGTTTAGCGCTACTCAGTTTACCTATTTAAAGATCACACTCTTTGCGAGTTAGGGTTAGGTATACATATCGTACAAAGCAATCCATCTTCAATATAAAAATGCGTTTCTCCGCAACAACGCGTAACGTGTAAGATGCTTTTTTGGTGTGCAAGACGTGGGTTACGTTGTCTACGGTATTCTGAGCATGATTATCGGTATCATGGGATGCCCTAATCTAATGGAAGAACACTCAATGTATGATATATACTTACCTACATGTAATTTATTATTTATTCAAGCATAGGTTTTGAAGTATTTACCAATTATATACTTACTTCCTTGAGTCCAGAGTAGTTGAATAGGCACTCTGGACTCAAATAAGCATAATATAAAATACGTACTTATTCATTCATATCGTGGTACATAATATTTTATGATATCATAATACTTCGGTTCGGATTGATGATCGTCGTATGTAGGTTGTTGCTATAAGCAGGCTGAAGGACGTTCCTGCCCATCCCCTCGAAATAATCTCTTAGTCAGCTTTTACGATACCATATTGTCACCTACTATCTTCGAAGGCCATTAAAATAATCAGTACTACGTATCTGCCCATTTCGTAGACGACACAAATATTTTATGACATGGCATATAGCTTCTAGTACCAAAGAGAATAAAGCTCGTATGATGAAATAAAAATTGGATGGTAAAGCAATATTCCAGAAGGTTAAAAATATAGTTGTGCCGGTTTGAATATTGTAGTCAGATTTTTATTTGTCTTATCTAGATAATATTTTTTATGATTGACGGGTGTAATTGCTCATACAGATTTAAATGCATAAAGATATTGAGTTGTTATTAGTAGGTATGTTGGAGTTTTGAGGATTATCTAGATTTGCAAAATTTTTTTGGATTTGACATGATTTTCAACGAAATAAGTTGTAGCTATCTATGTAATAATAGTAGGTAGATAGTAAATACTTATAAACTATATACATACGTACCGCTAACAAAAAAACGGACAAGTCCGAGTACAACTCGTGCAGCCAGGGTTCCGTACAATTAACATTAGTAATTTGAGGGTCATTTATTTATTTACTTTAACATAACGGTATTACACCAATTACAATAATTAAAGGTAATTTTTTATTAATTATTATAAAACACAAACATTGACAAAAATAAATATCAAATTAAAAACACAATCATACATCTTTCTCACAGAATTGTAGTCAAAGGTCACAAGTTCGAATCCAAGGTATGCACCACTGCCTTTTCGAAGTCATGTGCGTATGCTTATAACCGTGAAGGAAAACATCGTTCGGAAACCAACACATCTGAGAGATGTTTTCAATGGTGTGTAAAGCCATGTCAGAGACCTACGGGTGGTTTAAACTCTGACACTAGGTTGTTCATCAACGACACGATAAGAAGAAGACAGAAATGTAAACACTCTAGCAATATACATTACTACTAGCGGTCCGTCCCGGCTTCGCACGCGACTATGCACGTGAGATTTAAACTATCCTATCTCTCAAGTTGGATCGAACTGCACATGGTGTGCGAATTTTATTATAATCGGTTAAGTGGTTTAGGAGTCCATTGAGGACAAACATTGTGACACGAGATTTATATATATTAAGATATTACTAAAACGAAAAAAAAAAAAAAAGAAAAGTAAAATTTGAGGTCAAACCTAACATTTGTAAAAATATATTTTTCATGTCGCAGATGCCTCGCAATTATCCATAATCCAGATCATTCTGTTAGTCACACTGTGTTTAGAAAGCCCACCCACACCGAAAGATTTGAACGGTGAATCTCACCACCATCCTTGTCAGTTAGCTACTGTCGCCAAATCTTTGTAACCTCGCAGATACCTTGTGCTCTCTGCACAAGGCATCTGCGACGCCGACAACATGGCAGGGGATCTGTAAAGCAAGTTCTCAAACATAATAACTTACGAGCTCCACATCCCCGTCGCAGAAGTCGCCCAAAGCCCACCACAATTGATCGCCGACCTGCAGTCCAACCTTTCATCAAAGGGGTCACGGATAGAATTGGTCACATCTTGAACCTACTTCAAGCAACATAGAAAGATCAGCCAACTTCTCAGACCGGTGAAGTGCCACATTCCCTTACAAGATGCAGGGGTCTACAAGATTGATTGTGATTGTGGGCTATCATACATAGCGCAAACAAAGCGTAGCATTGGCACCAGGTTGAAAGAACACATAGCTGCCGTCAAGAATAGACGCTCAACAAAATCTGCAGTCTGTGAACACACAACAGACAAACCCAACCATTTTCTAAGTTTCGATAAACCCCAAATCCTCACGAAAGAAAACCGATATATACCGAGAATGCTCCGTAAGGCTATTGAAATTAAAAAACACCCAAATTTCAATAGAGAAGATGGTTGGCAATTACCACCTGTTTGGAACCCTGAACTGAAAATAATCAAGTCCCAAACCAAGTCAAGTCACAAGAAAAATCAAGATACTGTGAGCGATTACTGCGTGCATCGGAACACCTTTTAGTTAATAATTCGATAAAATCGTAAAATTGTATCTCTAAATTTAAAACGACTGTGACCTCTGAGTTTGTTTCGGTATTTCTTCTCAGGGATAGTCTTAGGAAATACCGTCGCGATTTAGTTTTAAATAAGTATCAGAGACAAAAATAATTTTATGAATTTATCAATTATATGTACGGTAGACTGAAATAATTTTAAATAAACTGTTGAGACGCCTGACGCCTTAGTTCTCCTGCGACCATAAACGCTGCAAAGTGTTCGAAACGTCAGGAAAAACAAAAAACCAATAATACACGCGATTAATCCGGTTAAAAGGCGTTTTATTATACATTTGTATTTGCTATATAGTTAGTTAGTTTATTTTCTGAGAAAAAGGGTCTTGAAGACAGACAGACAGGTAGATGAGGGTTCCTTTTATTCTTTTGGGGGACGTAACCCTAAAAATCTTGATGTATTGATTGATATTGCAAATTTTTGTTTAGAGAAAACAGATCTGTACTCGCTATTGACATGTGATAAAAACATATAAAAGTAATGCTTAACATTATTTACTATTGATATTTAGGATAGAGACTCAATATTTCGCTCTGTTGAAACGAAATATTCACAACGTTTTCGCATTGAGTCTTATTTTCATGCCCGTTGCTATTGTATCTTATATTCCTATCAATAATGTAAGGTTTATGAAAATATATTAATTTTACGGTATACACGTGATATCACGCCTATATGCCTCGAAGGGTTAGACGTTAGGATTTTAGGAATGTTGTTAGAAGTTTATATTAATTTTGTAAATTTTAATAACGTTATAATGTTGGTATGTTGCCTTACACTATTTTAACACACATAGTTAATAATAAAAACAACTTCAGGAGCAGATACAATGCTGCTATTGTAGTGATCCGAAATCTTTATGATTAGAAACGTCTTAGTTTCCAAAGCGCTCGAAGATTACCAGGATAATTACAGCATCGGAAGGCGAAAAGGATTCTCAGGTATGTGAGTTTAGGCCAGTGGCGATACTGTCAAGGCCAGCCAAAATATACGAATCTGCAATACAGCAGAGACTATTCTCTACAAGTACAAGAATAAATGTCAGCCCAATTCTCGGACGCTTAGCACAGATTCTGGAAGGCGAGCAACACAACCACTAATATTAATGACATGCATAGTCCCTCATGTCGATGCTGGAATGCATGTCGACACCGCCTACTTTGATTTCAGAAAGGCTTTTAATATGGTCGATAACGACGTAGTGTCGACAAAGCTGGCAGCTGTAGTCTTCATCTACTGGGGAATACTTTGCGAGCTGTTTGAAGGACAGGTAACAATATGTAGATAATGCGGAGTGTAAATTATAAAAAAAAAATACTATAGTGGGTGTCTGGAGTTTAAAATTATGATCAATTATGTCCCAAAAGAGGTCATGGACGCCAAATAGATGACTACTATTCGCGGACGAACTCAAAATGCTCTTGGCAATTAAAGATATGAGACTATGAGCGCCTGTTCATAGCGATGAATCATAAATCAGGTAGTTAATAGAACTTGGAGAAACAAGCTTAAGTTCCACGTAACAAAATGTTCTCTAGAGCGGTTGGGGAGCGGGGGCGGTAGGTAGTCGATTCAGGCGTGGCGGTGACGGCGCGGGTTTCTACACACTGCCAGGTGTGTAGTAACAGTGGCGTAGCGGAGGCGGTTCGATGCCTTGTGTGTGTAGGCATCGCGCTATTTGCAGGGAATATCAAAAATGACGAGCGACGTTGATGAAGAATAATTGAATACACTTTAAAATTAGGTAATTTTTTGTTTATTTGCTCCCATAAAATATATTTTTTCAATCATTTTCGTATTATTTTTTGCTATAATAATATAAACAGCGATATGGTTGTATTAAAAATATCAGCTTTTCTGTAGTAACCTTCGTATTTAGCACATCAAGTTTAAATAAATTTGCAAAAAATTACAACTGTATAAACCGCTAGTTTCACGTCTCTGCTCTGCAACACGCTGCGGTGCTATGTGTAGGTAAAGTCACTCCATACTCTTAATAATAATAACAAAATTGTTTATTGTTCCAAAATCGTTATAATATGTGTAGGCTGAGGCAGCCCCATTAAGTTATTAACAATACTTGTGTTGGGGCCGACTAGCTACTTCCCCTATTTTACTTTTACATACTGGAGACTAATAAAACAAAAACAAAAACAGTATAAAATTTAAAAACTAAGATAAATAGCAGGTAAGTTATACTATAAAGAAGAGCAGCTCGATTGTGTATGTCAGTGTGTGTGTGTGAGTGTTGTGTGTGCGCGTGTGTGTATGTGCGTGTGCATATTTGCGTGCGTGGGCTGTGTGTCTGTATATGTATATTTTGTATTCCTATTTAGCAAGGTCTGATCAAAATTTGTTCGATTTCCTTGTATGTTAATGTTTTAACCATTCAGTTATAATCTTCTTGCTTTATGTTTAGCCTCCAGTACTCTAGTAAGGAACACAACATTCAACCGCCATCGCACTGCAACGCCTCGTCGTCGCCTCGGACCCACGCCTCGCTCGCCGTCTCTTTGTAGCGCCAATATGTCCCGCCCCGAAACCGCATCGTTTAGCCACCGCTCCCGATCATGTGTGTTAAGTTTCTCTCTAATTCTAATATTATAAAAAAACCGCCTTCGCCTCCGCTCCGCCTCCACTCTGTGTGTGGAAGCTTTATAGGGCCAGAGCACCACATCACTACACCTACGAGGACTTTGGGACTATGTATGATCACTAAATTCACGATCTTATTGTAAATATTCTAAGATCTGAAAACTAGAGAATTGCCGTTTAAGAGTTTTTAAAAATAACTTGGTTGATAAACTTCCAGATTTGCCTTATAGTGACAATTCAGATTATGCATATACTCTTTTGTTTAATCTGATCAATAGTGAGTTTGGAAAGGTTTTTACCTCAAGAGCATTATCGGTCAGTGATCGCGTTTGTTTTTCAGATTGGGCTACACCAGGCATTTACAGAAGTAGACAAAAGTTATATGAACTGTATAGTGAAAGACCATACAATCATAGTGAGGCTTTTCAAGAATATGTTAAAAAATATTCTAAAATATTTAAACGAGCCTGTTCCACTGCAAAATCTATCCACTTAAAAAATAAAATTAAGTTGTCAAGTAATAAAATCAAAACTACATGGAACATTATAAACTGTGAAATGGGAAAAACGACAGTACGGAGTCGTGACTTTCATCTTAAAATCAATAATATGGACATTAAAGCGGATGTGGAGGTGGCAGCTGAGTTTGAAAATTTCTTTACCAATATTCCTATTCTAACAACCAAAACTCTGCTATCTTCGTCCACATCTGCCTATTCTATACTAAAAGAAAGTGTAATTGAATGTGACAGATTTTTTGAATTTTCAGTTGTGAACGCGCGAGACATTATAGAAACCTTCAAAAGTATTGATATGAAAAAGACTGCCGACTTATGGGGGCAGTCTGTTCAGACTATCTCTTTTATAATTGATGTTATTGCACCCTACTTAGCAACTGTTTTCAATTCTTGTGTCGCATCTGGCGTATTTCCTGACTTGTTGAAACAAAGCAAAGTAATCCCACTGTTCAAATCCGGCAGCACCTCTGATCCCACAAATTTTCGACCTATTTCTATACTACCCACATTAAGTAAAATCTTTGAAAAACTAATTCTAGCTCAAATGTTAAGACATTTTAATAAATACAATTTACTTCATACAAAACAGTTTGGTTTTACTAAGGGTCGTTCAACTACGGATGCGGGCGTGGAATTGCTGAAAAATATTTTCGGGGCCTGGGAGCACTCGCAAGATGCTCTCGGTATTTTTTGCGACTTATCCAAGGCCTTCGACTGCGTACATCATTTTACACTCATCAGGAAATTACACCACTATGGAATAAGGAACAAGGCTCTCGACCTTTTGACTTCTTATTTAAACAATAGAATTCAAAGGGTCGATGTTAATGGTAAGAAATCTGCAGGTTCTGCAGTCACTATGGGTGTCCCGCAGGGTTCGATTCTAGGACCATTTCTGTTTCTTATTTATATCAATGATCTGCCTTATTATGTCAAGGATAAACATGAGATTGTATTGTTTGCGGATGACACGTCTCTCATTTTTAAAATAAGAAGACAATTAAAAGAATTTGACGAAGTCAACAATGCGCTCTCTGATGTTGTCCGGTGGTTCAATGCAAATAATCTTCTTCTAAATCAAAATAAAACTAAACTCATTAAGTTTTCAACGCCAAATGTTCGGCACTTACGAACTAATGTATTACTTAATGGAGTAGATTTGAGCCCTGTCGAGTCAACGGTTTTCTTAGGAATAACTATTGATGCTAAATTACAATGGGGCCCCCATATAAAGAAATTGTCTGGTAGACTTAGTTCAGCAGCCTATGCTGTAAGAAAAATTAGACACCTAACCGATGTGGATACAGCTAGATTAGTCTATTTCAGTTATTTTCATAGTATTATGTCATATGGGATTCTTCTCTGGGGAAACTCTGCGGATATTAATACCATCTTTGTTTTACAGAAAAGAACTGTTAGAGCTATTTACAACCTGGGTCCAAGGGTATCTCTCAGAGAGGAGTTCAAAGAAATAAATATTCTAACTGTTGCTTCACAATATATATATGAAAATTTATTGTATGTGTATAAAAATATTTCAAATTTTACCAAATGATCTGATGTTCATAATGTTAATACTAGAAAAAAACACAACCTTTCTGTACATGCCACTCGACTCCACAGAGTAGGCAACTCGTTCATGGGTCACTGTATACGCTTTTATAATAAGCTGCCCATTGATATTAGGAAATTAAGCTACAATAAATTTAAAAATTTATAAAATCCAAACTATGTAATAAAGGATATTACACAATCTCAGATTACCAAAACGATAAAAATGCATGGGACTGAGTGCACTGTGCAAAAAACTCTTGACATGGAAAATACTTATTTAATGCATTTTATTGACATCCTAATGACATTTTGTAAACAATTATGAATATTTCTGACATTCCATTTGACATTTTGTGAATAATTCATTGTAAATGTGAGCATCATGTAGGATAAGTACTTTTATATCATCATTCGTAACTGTCTGGTGGTTTTGAGTATTTTAGCTGGCCTACGCAAATGTCCTGCCGATCTGGTATCGTCTTGCGACGGGTCGTTGAGTTCCCTTAATTATGGTCGAGCTACACGATGACTGATGCATACGTGCCGTCAGTAAGGACGGGTCAACTTGAAACTGCTATGGCTCTTTCTTCAAAAGGCCACTCCAGACGCCCTACATGATTACGCTCACATAGCCTTATATTCTGATGTCTGGACTTTAAAAGAGACTGTGACCTCTGAGTTGTTTCGGCTTTTCTTCTCAGAGGTAGTCAGACAGGAAAAGCCGGCGCCTTCTAGTTTTTAATTTGACATGTAAAAGAGTTCCAAAAAACCTATTTACAGAATAAATGATTTGAATTTGAATTTGAATCTATTTACCGTGGGAGAGCCATGCTTCGGCACAAATGGGTCGGCTCGACCGGATTGATACCACGGCCTCACAGAAAACCGGCGTGAAACAACGCTTGCGTTGTGTTTCGCCGAGTGAGTGAGGGTACCGGAGGCCCAAACCCTTTTAATGGGTGTCCATGGGTGGCGGTAATCGCTTACCATCAGGCGAGCCGTCTGCTCGGTAGCACCCTATTACATAAAAAAAAAAAAAAAAAAAAAAAAAAAAAAACGTAAAAAGGCATATAAGGGCTTGTGCATCACCGGGCGAATGGTTCTCAAATACAACAGCTATAAAAGTCTTATACGGTATTCTTTCAAGAAGCCAGCTGGAGTGCAATGCTGTTGTATGGGATTCCCATGTGACTAAATATTGCACAAATTTTTAATGAGGTATCGTAAACCATTTAAGAGGTAACATTTCTATCGTAAAATCTAGTTCAAAATACCTAAGGTGTTCAAAATGTTCCATGTGAAATTTTTACATTAATCTCTTCTTTTGTAACGGAGGGAATTCCATTGGTTAAAAATAAATTACGACTACTCTATTGTATCAGGACAACCCTGTAATGGTAGTTGTAAATGTAATTAAATAAATATATAATTGTCTTCTCTTAGTGTGGCTTGTGTTGGTGATCGTTTAATTAACAATAAAGTTGAATCTATAGATATATGGAGTTGCGCTTACACAACTTGTAACGAACGTCTTAACGTTGAGTAGGTTATTGTGTTGAGTTGGATGGTAAAATACCTGATTGTACGACGTCGAGAAGAAGAACAGCCCTGGCACCAGCTGCATGCAGTTCAAGAGCCAGCCGAGTGTCGTCAGTTGGCAAGGTCACCGACCCAGACGTCTGCACCGATACCACCCCATCCGACACGTATGCCACGAACAAGCTTGCATACTCTAAAAAAATACATTTCTCGTAATACTTAAGCAACAAAATAAAAAAAGGATTCGAGTAACAATATGTGACTCATTTCGTGATAAGCTTCATTTATTGCAATATTATTTATCCACCAGGATAATGTTGTGGTTCTTTTTGTGTGGACCATTACAGCGACGACGTTGCTTCTTCGAAACTTATCTCTTTAATGCCCTTTCATCAGGAATGTTAGGAGCTCGAATTAAACTTTAATTATTCACTTATATCCAACGAATTTATACATACACTACGTACTAATCTTGATACTAATAAATACTGAAATTTCTCTAGTATCGTTATAAGTACTTGAACTTTTATATCAATTTATAACTAAACACAATGCAGCAGATCAACATTTTATAATGTTACGAGTTAAGGTTAATTATACGTTTTTATATTGAATTTAATTCGTAATACTTGTATATATTATTTCTACGTCTTTTATTTTAAGTACATTTGCGGCGTGCTGGTATATTTTAGACTAATGATATTAACGTTTATTCAATCCTTGGTAACTAAATGAAGCTAATCCAGATTAAGTGCCAAAAATGAAGGATTAAATTACTAGATACTTACTGCGAAGTAAGTCAGTTAAACAAAGTGTACTTTGTATCTAGATATTCTGATGAATTGTTTCCTTACATTGATATCTACTAAGCTAATGAATATCTCGTAAAGGTACCAAGAAATTTATTTTCACGATCGCTGCGAGCTTTGAGGTTTTCTACTCGATTACATATCGGGCAATCAAATTCGAATGGGATTTTTTGTTATAAAATCCTCAATTATGTTTCAGAATTGGATTGTGTGCTATAAATGGCCAATTGCTGGTGCTCTGTCACAAGGGACCGACTACCATTATCGACAGACTGTGGGTGGGGATGGTACACCTTTACTCAACTCTTCGGATAAAATGATAGAGGACGTGTTTTTTTTTTGTAAATCTACCGTTTACATGTCATAGTTGGTAAAATATTAATAGTGCACGATACATGAAAATCATTAAAACCGACAACATTGAACCTATATTTCTTGTTGACCTAACAGCATACCTACTTGATTATTAATCTGCTTACTGTATACTACGTACGTAATAAGTAATAAGATGTTACGAGGAATAAATAGATTTTTAATATTTGTAAGTAATCATTTGTTACATAAATAGAAACTTACTACTTAATATTATAACTTTAGTGTTCGCTAAGCACGCGTCAGTGGTTTTCAAAGATTTATCTTTAATTCTCGTGGAAACATTCGAAATAAATAATTATGCACCACATTAAAATCCGGTGATGAAGTCACGGTTAAAAATAAACATGTGTAAAGTGTCATAGCTAAACATAAAAATTTAGATATATGTATGCACGTCTGATGCCTTGGGCTAGTGTTACATTCCTTAATATAACGATTAAGTATTATTATTTGTTCCTAACTTTTCACTGTATCTGTGAATAAAGTTTTGAATGAGATTCATTAATAACAGTGCTATTAATTAGTATCAATTTCCCTTACATTTCGTATCGTAACGTGACTTGACTACATATTAGTAACAAAGCTTTCTCTGGTGAAAACTCTATAATAGGCGTCTAATCTATATATATAAATACGTAAATATTTATACAACATTTTTATAATTTGTTGTGCTGATAAAAACCAAGATTTATGTATGTGTGCCGACAGATATTTCATTTTCCAATTTTCCACAATCTAGGGAACGGGAAAGTATTTCTTCTGAGGGTTGAAATAATAAGAATAAGTTATGTTTTTTTTGTATACAACGATATATTAATTAGCTCTGTTGTATGATTCAAGCAGTTGTTAGAATTTGGTGTAATCGATACATTTGTGTGTTGTGTTACCTTTGAAACCTAAAAGTTCTTGTAATTGTCAAACACTTGAACATTCTGGCAACCAGAACTTCGTAGACTGAGCACAATTTATTACACTAAAGACCAATCTATGTTTTCACACTGTTAATTGCTCAAAGCCTTATTTGGCAGTGAGACAAAGACAGATTCAAGATAATTAAGATACAAATTCAAATACACCGCGCAGTAAGCCACAATTAATAATAGAAATAATATAATTGATTAAACAAAATTTAGTTTTAATTAAAAAAATCTGTACGTAATTACCTCCAAATATGTCGACATGAGTGCCATCGAATCCTGATATTACAATTAACTCGTGTTGGATCTCATTGAGTTGAATAATTCCTTGGTAAAGAACTTTCTCAAACGATACATGATCTTCAGTCTGCAAATCTGTAGGGACAAATGAAAAATGTATTAAACTTAAGTAGATACACAAAGCCCGTTTTTATCGATGTGGTGATTTGGTTGCTATTATATCTAACACTACAATATATTAACATACGAATATTTCCTACAGAACGAAAACCACAGTAAGTAATTATAACTGAAAACGATCTTGAAAACAAAGCAACTGAAACTAAGGATAACGTAAAGGTCTATGTATAACGTAAATGCGTCCACGTAATCTTCGAATATTGCATTATATATATTATCTTATAAAAACATTGATAAATTTATAATTCAGAGAATCTAAAACAAAAACACAAATACATTTACAATTACAGTATTAATTATATTTAAAACAATTACAGATTAAGTAAAACCAATTAAAACTATAAAAATATATCCTATTGAGTTTTTAGAAATTCTTATTATTATGGACGGGTTCACTTTCAATTGCACAAGATTAATGTAAGTTAGTATAGTATAGTAAAATTATATTTTTTGTGGAAAGAAAAATACGGCCGTGGACAGGATTTCAACCTGCAACTCCCGGATAAATAGTCCAAGGATTATTTTTCTTCTTAAAAAGAATATAACTTTAGAGTTCTCTACGCATGCGATTTAGAAAGGTTTATCTGTTTTAGGTCTTCTATTTATAATAGTTTAAAAAGGAACGTTCGCATTTAAAAATACCGAAGAAAAAAACGATTTTCATGTGATCCACACACACACACAAACGTAATATATAAATTTTATTACATAACATAAATATAACATATCATGCCTCTATTCTTCATAAGACAGAACAGAAGCAGTTCACTTATGTTTTTTTTTAAATCCCATGACTGTTGTTCCTATTGCTAATATCTTCAGATACTGAGAAATTCTTAAGCTAAAACCCAATCACACTCTACCCTCATCACGATCAGTAGATGATATAAGTATATGATGATATAAGATATAGATTAAGCCATGATATAAGTTGTTATTGTTTTTTATTCGTCCACTTTGTCCCTGGAAGTTAAGTAATCCTCACCATCAGTTAGAGAAATTACTATTGTTGCATATGCTGTGCTGGCTCCCGGCCTCTCAGCAGTGATGATAAAGACAAATTGCCGATTGTTAACCAGTACCGATTCCGGGATAGTACTTGACAGAACTAGAATTACAGAATTCTGGATAGATCCAACGCTGAACCATTGTGAGTTTTCTGAAAGAAGTTTATGTAATTATTTATAAATATTGTGCTATTTCTTTATTTCACTACTTGCAAGAAATTTATAAGTGGTTTTATGGTATAGGCCATTTTTGAAACAATATCAAAGCTTAGGCAATGGCTCTTCTTCGCTCAATATAATCGCTCACCTCCTTGTAACACAAACTGGACACTGTCATCGTATCCTTCAGATAGGATAATGGGCGTTGCCAGGAGCAGACCATGGGACGTATTGTATGATCCGGTATAATATGGTGCGTCGAACATTAGGCGAACTGGCGAGAAGGCATCGTCCTCCACCACGATTTCAAACACTATGGTGGCATACGCGGTGACAGCTTGCGGCGCTGATGCTCGTATTTCCAGCACTATGATACGATTTGCCGGTATAAGTTGCGTCGGAATAGGCGTTTGTATCGCTATGCTAACTACAGAAGCTTCTCTCGTTGCTACGAAATAGCTTGCAAGATCTGGAAGTCAAGAGGTCCATTATTTTTATGTTATATTTTAAAACAGGAATGGCTGTCTTGACCTTGGATTACATAGAAGGTGATGATTGTTACCTCCATACAAGCCAAATGTGACATCATCTGCATATCCCTCGGTGACTGTTATCGGTCTTAAGTCTGTAGCGTTATTTTGTATAGATCCGAGGTATGATACTCGGTCAAAACCAAGTATTGAACCTTCAGTGGATTCTGTAATACAGTACATTCGTATTATAACCTGTTTTTTTGGATGTATCAGACGTAGGTACGATTCTTAATATTTTATACATAATATTATATTGCGGAAGAGTTTTTTTGTTTGTTTATATACGCTAATTCTAGGAACTACCAGTCGGATTTGAGAATTCTTTTAATTTCTTCTTTCTTTTGTACGTATATATGATCGCCGGATTCATGGGAAATAGTATAAGCTATTGAACATTCGACTACACCTCTCAGCTGGTCTTAAATATTGATTTATGTTAAGTAATTCGGAAGAAAAAGCGCTGCCGAACCTCTTTATCCACGTGCGCTGGCGTAATGGTTAGTGAAACGTAAATATAATGTTCTACAAAAAAACTTTAGGACATCTTAATAAATATACTGTAATACCATATGCCTATCTCTTATAAATAAGCTACAATAAGGTATTTTATGCCAAAAAACATTGAAAATTCAAAAGTAATTTATGATGATTATTATTTGGCATGGTATATTAATCCTTACGAACGAAAGTTATAGTTTATAGAATGTTATTTGGACGCATAGTTTAGAAGATAATGAAAAATGATTTAATTCAACACTCGCGCGAACGAGCCGTGGAACTCATAAACCCCGCCCGACGAGAACCGAGCATTGCCGAGATGAGATGAAAAATGAATTGTTTTCTATTTTTTGGTTAGTAATAAGTAAGTTATTAAATATAATTATACGCGGGTGAATCCGCGGCGCACAGCTTTAGTTTAATCATCGAGTCAACCACTGTTATACTTACCATTATCGGTCAGGGAAATCACAATTGTCGCATGTGCTGTACTGGCTCCAGATCTTTGTGCAGTTATGACAAAGACAAGCTGATACGAGTTCGACAGTACGGCGCCCGGTATAGCACTTGATAAAACCAACGTCACAGAATTCTGACTTGACACGACGCTGAACCATTGTGAGTTTTCTGCAACGGTAAATCAAAATATTATCCCTGTCTTTATAAAATGTTTTTTTTTTTTATGTATAATTAATTAAAACAGGTCAGCACCAATTAAATTAATTAACATGGAAGCATGTTATATAAGTTTGTAAATACTCTGATTTATGTTAATTATGAGCGATCATGGAACAGCGGACACCCTCATGTACTTTTTCTTTCAGAATACCGGATATGCACGCATAATTTTACTCCATTCATCCAGATCACACACCACATTCAGGATTGGCACTTAGGAGGGCGTTGAGCATATAAAGTGTGTGATACAGTGCAGACTCGGGTCTGGCGACAGTTTTGCTTGACCACTTCCCGAACAGATTGTTGCGTTAATGTATATGTCAGGAACAAATAGTTGACAGAGAGAAAATGGAGCTAAGGACTGTCGGCACGTTGCCTAAGGATTTTACAGGCTACCTTGAGCTGATCAGGGCTTCTTTTTATCTCTTTGGAGCTAGACTTGACATGATATGAACACATTAATAGAGTGCTAACTGTGTAATGCTCACCTCCTTGTAGCACAAACTGGACACTGTCGTCGTATCCTTCAGATAGCATAATAGGCGTTGCCAGGAGCAGACCATGGGACGTATTGTACGATCCGGTATAATATGGCGCGTCGAACAGTAGCTGAACCGGCGAGGAGGCATCGTCCTCCACTACTACGTCAAACACTATGGTGGCGTACGCGGTGATAGCTTGTGGAGCTGATGCTCGTATTTCCAGCACTATGATACGGTTTGCCGGTATCAGTAGCACTGGAATAGGCGTTTGTATCACTATGTTAACTACAGAAGTTTCTCTCGTCGCTGTGAAATAGCTTGCAAGATCTGGAAGTCAAGAGGTTCTATGTTTTTATTGTAATATTTCAAAACAGACATGGCTTCTTTACAACAGCTTACAGCTTTGGTTTACATAGGAGGTGATGGTTGTTACCTCCATACAAGCTAAATGTGACATCATCTGCATATCCCTCGGTGACTGTTATAGGTCCTAACTCTGTAGCGTTATTTTGTATAGATCCGAGGTATGATACTCGGTCAAATCCAAGGATCGACCCTTCAGTGGCTTCTGAAATGCAATACGTTCGAATAACATTATGTGCTGGTTTTTTGTACGTTTTAGACGCACGCATCTGTTATACCTACCATTATCGGTGAGAGAAATCACAATTGTCGCATGTGCTGTAGTAGCTCCAAATCTTTGAGCATTTATGACAAAGACGAGCTGTTGAGAGTTCGACAGTATGGCGTCCGGGATAGCACTTGCCAAAACCAATGTCACAGAATTCTCGATAGACGCGATGCTGAACCATTGTGAGTTTTCTGCAAAAGTCAATCAACGTGAGCTGCTCCTGTCTATATAAAATGATACATTAGCAGAGTGGCTACTAGGCAGTGCTCACCTCCTTCTAACACAAACTGGACATTGTCGTTGTATCCTTCAGATAGAATAATAGGCGTTTCCAGGAGCAAACCATGGGACGTATTATACGTTCCGGTATAATAGGGCGCGTCGAACATTAGTCGAACCGGCGAGGAGGCGTTGTTCTCAACGATGACTTCAAACACTATAGTAGCGTACGCGGTGACAGCTTGCGGCGCTGACGCTCGTATTTCCAGCACTAAGATTCGGTTTGCCGGTATCAGTAGCACCGGAATAGGCGTTTGTATAGATATGTTGACCGTAGATACTTCTCTCGTCAGTATGAAATGGCTTGCTAGATCTGGAAGACAAGACTTTCGCTTTGTTTAGTGTTTCGTAGAAATACTTTAGTTCATAGTGAGGGGGTTGATTATTACGTGTTTCGTAGAAATACTTTAGTTCATAGTGAGGGGGTTGATTATTACCTCCGTACAAGACCAGTGTGACATCATCTGTGTATCCCTCTATTATTGTGATCGGGCCTAAGTCTGTTGCATTATTTTGTATAGATCCAAGGTATGACACTCGGTCAAATCCAAGGATCAACCCTTCAGTGGTTTCTGAAATGCAATACGTTCGAATAACATTATGTGCTGGTTTTTGTCCATTTTAGGCGGACGCTTCTGTTTGACCTACCATTATCGGTGAGAGAAATCACAATTGTCGCATGTGCTGTAGTAGCTTCAAACCTTTGAGCAGTTATGACAAAGACGACCTGTTGAGAGTTCGATAGCACGGCATCCGGAATAGCACTTGACAAAACCAATGTCACAGAATTCTGGACCGACGCAACGCTGAACCATTGTGAGTTTTCTGCAAAGGTCAGTTAATGTGAGATGTCCCTGTCTCTATAAAATTATATGAATTATTTAATTATTATTAAATTAAAATAATTTATATTAACAGAGTCGCTAATAGGTAGTGCTCACCTCCTTGTAAAACAAACTGAACATTGTTGTCGTATCCTTCGGATAGGATAATAGGTGTCTCCAAGAGCAGACCGTGGGATGTATTATACGATCCGGTATAATACGGCGCGTCGAACTCTAGTTGCACCGGCGGGGAGGCGTCGTCCTCCATGACTACTTCAAACACTATGGTGGCGTACGCGTCAATGGCTTCCGGTGCTGACGCTCGTATTTCCAGCACTATGATACGGTTTGCCGGTATCAGTAGCGCTGGAATAGGCGTTAGTATCCCTATGTTGACTACAGAAGCTTCTCTCGTTGCTATGAAATGACTTGCAAAATCTGAAAGTCAAGAGATCTGTTGTGTGAGATTTATTGTTATATTTCAAAGTACATTAGTTCTCTTGATTTAGGTCCTTAAAAAGGGTAATTTGATTGTTACCTCCATACAAGCTGAACGTGACGTCATTGGTGTATCCTTCGATGACTGTTATTGGTCCTATGTTGGTAGCATTATTTTCAATAGATCCCGTGTAAGTGACTTGATCGAAACCAAGAATAATATTATTTGAGTCTTCTGTAAACATAATAAAATATTTGTAAGCTGTTAAAACTACAAGGATTTTTGTTACTTTAATGATATTAGATATAAAGGCCACGTTTAGTGACTCCTTTTAAAACATTATCTGTCACACAGACTAAAATATATATCTGCCTAGCCTTTTCCCAATTATATTGGGGTCGGCTTCCAGTCAAACCGGATGCACCTTAATACCAGTATTTTACATGGAGCGACTGCCTATCTGACCTCCACAACCCAGTTACTGGGTAACACGATATCTCGTGGTATGACTGGTTTTCAGACTTTCAGGCCTCTAACTACCCGTAACGACTGTCATAGATCTTAAATTGACAACCGGGACCGACGGCTTAACGTACTCTCCGAGGCACGGAGAGGTCTGGTATGAAATTATGGTCACCCATCCACAGACCGACCGCGGCAAGCGCAGCTTAACCTCGATCGATCGATCTGTGCGGCTATTACTTAGCCACGAGCCTCTCTACTAAAATAAAGAACCTTATTAAACTTGTCTTTAGTTGCAGATTTAATAAGACAACCTACTCGTTTACCAATCTGAATGCTCTATCTGATATTACTGAGAGCTGGCTGGTAAAGATTATACATTCATATACAAATAATAATACGGTCATGTGCAGAGTTTCAACCAGCGCGCAACGCTCCCCGTATGAATTTTCCAAGCGCTAAGCTTATGTCTTGATATTTGGTACTAGATATTAGATGTTGTTATATATCCATATTTTAATTATAAATAATTATGTAAGTATTTGTATAATACCTCTTATAATTCTAATGACAATAGTCGCTGTTGCCGAGTTATAGCCTGGGCTGTCTGCTTTAATGGAAAATATGAGCTGATGGTTATTTTGTAGCACTATGTTTGGTATTGTACTTGTCAACGTGAGGATTGCCGTATTTCCTGTTTGGGACAAGCCAAACCACTGCGCCTGATCTAAAAAAATCATTTAAGAAATAAAGTTTGGGAATTGGGTTTATTGGCAAAATAATTGCAATAAACAACAATTTATACTCGAACTTAAGAATATACCAAAACCAGAATTTCAAATCCGACATTTATGCATAATAATTATTGTTTCAATTAAGAGCCGGGAACAGTAACTCAGTATCTCATAAGTAATTACATTTGTAAAAGCATACATATGTACCACAGAATTGTACCCAATGTGGTAAGTTATTCGTAATAGAGGGCCCTACTCATCTGTCTAGTAAGACAAAATTTATAGAGGTTCCCTAAGCCAATATGTCTACGAAGTCAACTGAAGGTAGCAATGTGAACTATTCCCAAAAATGTCGCATACAGCGTGATTAATGAGATGGGTCAGAGTGGACAAATCTGAAACGATTAGAGATAGGGAAATTTGGACCACGTTGTCGATCTTAGAGAAAAGAAAACTTGCACATCAATGGTTTTTTGTTGTTTCTTTCACGCTATTTGTAATTCTAAAGTCCAAGATGATGGTTCCTTAACAAACTTAATATCTCTAAGCGTTTTAGATTTGTCCATACTGACGCCTCTCAAGTAACCACCTCACTACTTTAATGTTAAAAAAATCTATTTAATTCATTGAAAAATATAATATTTAATTATTTTATAAAAACTTATTACTTGATAATACACTCACTTCCTTCTAATGAATACGATACTACGGTATTTAATTCTTCTGATAATCCTATAGCAGAATCAAATATTAATCCGACTTCTTCCAAATAAGATCCAATGTAGTAGGTTTCTTCAAAGTTGAGGGCAATATCTGTGGCACGGTCCTTTACAATGTCCAGTATGATTGTAGTGTGAGTTCTCGTGTTTTCGGTTTGAGCTTCTAAAGTAAATATAAGAATATCGTGTGCTTCCGTTATCACGTCTGTTAGTTCAGCTAATAATTGTAACGTGAACATGCCGTCCCGGTTTATGAGCTGGAAGTAATCCGAGTAATCTAAAAAAAATTGAAGCTTTTCACACAATAGAATATAATGTAAATATTATAATACACGTATTTCATACGTATTGTAGCGTACCTCCAGTGAGCGCATAGACAACATCGTTTGAATAGCCTTCAAGTCTCATCTCGGCTAACGTCAAGCTGCCGCCTTCAATGGATCCCGTGTAATAATCTTGTGAAAATTTCAAGGACCTGACGGAAAAGTCTGAAAGCCGAAGATTGTTATTAAATTTGTAAAATGTTATCTTTAAGTATTTTGCTATTTAGTATTCAGTAGTGGCAGAGCAATATTTCAATTAAGAAGAATAACTTTTAATTGATTTACAAAAATAATTATTGTATGCCTCTGCTTACGGGTTTCTTTGGACTTTGAAGAATTGGTTTTAAAGGTAATATAAAAAAACATGAACAGTTGGACCGAACTATATTATCTTTATGAGACTAGAATCTTAAATAAGATTTTTGGTAACCTATTAGGAATCCGGTTTGAATTGATTTATCGAAGTATCTTGCAAGTGGTTATATTATCGAATAATTTAGCAATTTGAAAAACTTCGTTGTTACTATATAGTACATAGGTATTCGCTTTGAATTGAACACTATGTCAGTATTATTGAGAAAGGTCAACAGCAAGCGCCAACACTAACAGTGTTCGGAGATAATATTGAAGATTTATCATTACCGAGCCGATTTAGTTGTATTTTTAATTGTTAGTTTCTGGAACAGCAAAAATAATACTATGCCAGCTGATTTATGAATATATCACAAGAATTTCGTTACCATTACCAGTCAAAATAAAAACGTTTCACATTCATATCTGAATCAATTCCTATAGTTAAACAATATTTATAATCTGAACATTCATGTAATACTGTAAGTATACCTACAAACTAAATCGACGAAATAGATGAGTTCTGATAAATTTTCATAATATTATTACAGAAGTCGCGGCATTGCATATTGTAGCTATTAATAATGAAGGAGCAAACATACGCCTGTTATAGATCCAACCGACGGATATTCTGAGTACGGTGGATTACTGCTTGAGAACACAATACGCCCGATACAGGGATTTGATGAATCCGATTCCCTAACTTTAGATGGTGGTAAGACACGCGTTACATGTACCTATTTGGGTTTAATATTATAGTTCAAGGATTATCAGGCTGAATCTGGAATTTACATATTATATTCTATTCGTTATTCAGACAATACTGGGTAAGCCTGAATAAGCCGAGATCAATCAATAGTATTGGCAGCGGATTGTTTGTGTCTAGTATTAAAAGTAATGTCGTGTATATTCGTATTATGTGGGTTCAAACCATATTAAAGCATATTTTGGCTTAAACAAAGCCTGGTCCGGTTCTTTGAAAACATTGCGCAAATCATACCTAGTTAAAACATTGTTTCTCTAACATTGTCAATTTGTTGTTTATGAAAACTCTACTCTGACAAAATGAGTTTAGACGATGAAGATCTAGGATGCGCACATGCAGTGCTAGCGAGAGTAGGTAGTGAGAGTAGTCAATTAATGATTGTACCCTGCCCCCAATCCGCGCGAGGGCAATTTGTGTAGATGTTTTCGACTGGCTATGAAAGCAAAAAGATTGTTACAAATAAAAATGTGTCTTAAAAAACAATATTTTGTGAACACACGCTGTATCGTTTAGTGTGTTTGTGTATTTTGTAGGGTAAAACGGCTTGATAGGAACATTTCCAATAGTCTTCGTAAGGATAATTTAAAGTCGGCTTTGATGTGACCTCAATGCATTGTTAGGCTCAACAACAGAACACTAGCTTTCGATCAGGAATCATTGAGAAGCCGGACCGTATGCACAAGGTACCTTAGTGTAGATTGGTGTGCGAATTCAAATGTTCTCAGTGAGGCATAAAAATATATGTTATTTGCGATCTGATACTGAAAAGCGTTTGCTGTTACTTATTTTAAAAATGTTCTATCGACTTATACCAATAGATATTATGCATTTCGACATGAGACCGTATTGTTGTTTTTGCCTACCGCTGTGGGAAAAAGAGTTGGGTTTTATATAGGTATGTTTGATAATTATAATAATCAAATCAGGTTACACTTTTTCAGTTACAACAAAAAACGTCATGCACGGATTGACGTGAACGGGGATTTTGTGTCTTACCTTTTTCAATATCGATAGATATAGTAGCACGTGCAGCAACTGCACCTGATTTAGAAGCGACAATGGTGAATAACAAGTGGCTGTTATTTCTTAAAACCTCATTGGATATTGGTTCCACCACAGCAATGCTCATCGAATTATAATCTCTCTGAACCAAAGTAAACAGCGACGCGAATTCTAAAACAAAATAACATTTAAAAAAAAGGTACAAACGTTAATTAAAACTCGTAACATAATTTCCTCCAGGATTACCTCCGGCCAAATGGAAGATAATCGTTTCATCGTAGCCGAACAATAAGGAAATTACTTCGCTAAACTGCAATCCAGAGGCGGTACTATAGACACCCCTATAATAAGCCTCAGTAAATACAGGAGGCACCGTTTCTTGATTAATAATATCAATCACAACACTAGTCCAAACAGACACCGCTCTTTCTCTCCTTGCTTCTATCTCTAATAATAAAAATGTGTTTTCAAATACATCGATCGGCAGCGGATTGAGAAGCGCCAATGATATAACATTGTTAGAATTTGTTATTGCGAAATACGTTGAGTAATCTGAAATAAAAAAAAATCTAAGTTTAGGGATAAACTAAATATCGATATGAAAGTTACTTTTATTTCTACAGTGAGTTTTTCTTAATATATGCAGTTGTGCTATAAATACCTCCAGTAAGTACAAAATTAGTGCCTGCAGCATATCCTGATATAAGTGTAATATTTTCCGTAGTCAACAGATTGTCTTCTATGCTACCAGTATAGGTATTTTGCGTAAAACTCATAACAGCGGGTTCTGTTAATTCTAGAACACAGTATGAAAAACATTAAATTACAAGTACACAGACACTTTCCCTATAATTATGCACACTCACAAAATCCTAACAATTACGCAAGTACTTATAATTGATCTGAGAAACAAAACAACTGGCTAAAGCTTTAAGGATTTGTGCAGCGTCCTCTTGATCTATGCATTAAGTTGTAAAGTCTCGTTCCTTGCCCCTTTTTTCACACTTTCTTTTTGTTTGTGAAAATATTTGTTCAGCTAGTTTCACTAAGAATTACGAATTAATGTTTTTGTATAATAACAAAAACATTAATTAGTTATTCTTATTACATTATTCGATTTATAAACTCGTAAATTATAATTTACAGTACAGTATCCTAGAAAATTTTATTTCTTATCATAACATATAACTATCTTATTAACTTTGACTTTTGTGTCGTTAAGTTCATAGAAACATTTTTCATTTATACTAAGCTTACTTACCCGGCGGAAATCTAATTGAAACAGCCGCGTTTGCGCCAACAGTAAGTGCTTTTTCAGCTAAAACGTTAAACAGCAAAACCTTCTCATTGTAAATTATATCCTCGGGAATGGAGGATCGTAGAGCCAACACTACATTGTTACCGGTATTTGAAATTTCAAAGTATTGTGCGTGATCTGGGTAAAGATTGTAAAAGTTAATTCAGAATCATAGTATAAAAAGGTAGTTAAATAATATTTTTAGGCAGCTTACCTCCATCAATTCGGAAAGTTACACTATCATCAAAGCCTTGTGTCAAGATAATATTGTCTATATAAATGTTCGATGTGCCGATATATGTGCCGTAGTAAACATTACGACTGAACACAGGTGTCGTAGTATCATCCTTTATTATATCCAGGAGAATACTTGCGGTGGTCGTTACGGCGTTAAGACCAGATGCGGTGAGGGTCAAGATTACGATATTGTTTTCTAATATAATACTGTTAGGAATCGGTTCTACTAAATTTATTGAGGCCTGACTTTGAATATTGGATACTGAGAAGTAGTTTGCGTAATCTGAAAATGTCCATCAAATATTTTAGTGAACCATTACCATTTGTCCCCTCCAATAATATTTGTACCGTAAATATATAAGGCAATAAACATTGCATTATTTAGCAACAAATTATCACAATTAATAGATATCCAACTCACCTCCAGTAAGCGAAAAGACAACATTTTCATCGTAACCAACCGTTAACAGAATCGGTTCAAGAGTTATCTCATTTTCTTTCAAACTTCCTCTATAGGTAGATGCTTCAAATTTCAATTCTTTAGCTGTAATGGGTAATGTAAGAAAACGGTGAAGGAAAGATTCCCGAAAATCCGCTTAGAATAAGATAAAGTAAGCCAAGTGAAGATTTATGAGGGAAAATAAGTGAAATAAAAATAGGGCTGGAAGGAAGACGTAAAAAGTTTTAATGTTAATATTATAATAAAAAACTTACCGGAATTTATATAATGTTATCCTACATTATTACTGTGGTTTTCATTGTATTGGAAACGGAATTATTCGGAATTATTGATACCTGAATATTAGTATAAGTACCCCGAATTTAAAGAAATGTAGATTACAAACCTATTTCGAAACGCAAGCTAGTTAATATAAGCAATTTTAAATCGAATATATAAAAATGAATCGCCAAAATGTTTGTACGCGCAAACTTTCGAACGACTGCACCAAATTCGATAATTCTTTTTTTCGTGTTCGTTATTCAAGGTTTGTATAAAAGAAAATTATTATTAAAGAAAATAAAGAACAGAAAAAAATGCGGTACGAAGTTCGCTGGGTCAGCTAGTAAAATATATAACAATTTCAAAGCTACACTCAAAAGTTAGTATAATTATTGTACTCCAGTTATGTAAGATAAATTACATAGCTGGAGTGTAATAATTTAAACTTGTGAGTAAATAAAATATTTCCTTTCAGAATAACAATTAGCTACGATAAAGTTACAATATTAAATGGAAAAAGAATACGGTCGCGAACAGGATTCGAACCTGCGCCTCCCGGATAAACACTCCAGGCGCTCTGACCACTAAGCCATCTCGACCTCTGCTCACCACCGCGAATTCTTCTTCCATATTTTAACACGTCTTATGGCGACGTTATTGCAATCAATTCAGTACCTATACAGGTGACCGAACCGACACAACCAACTTTGCAGCTAATACAATGTCGTAAAGAATGCAATTACCTTAATAATTCAAGTTAAATCTTCGAATAGCATTAACGCATGCTTAGCGAACTCTAAAGTTACAATATTAAATGGAAAAAGAATACGGTCGCGAACAGGATTCGAACCTGCGCCTCCCGGATAAATACTCCAGGCGCTCTGACCACTAAGCCATCTCGACCTCTGCTCACCACCGCGAATTCTTCTTCCATATTTTAACACGTCTTATGGCGACGTTATTGCAATCAATTCAGTACCTATACAGGTGACCGAACCGACACGACCAACTTTGCAGCTAATACAATGTCGTAAAGAATGCAATTACCTTAATAATTCAAGTTAAATCTTTGAAAAGCATTAACGCATGCTTAGCGAACTCTAAAGTTACTCTGCTCACCACCGCGAATTCTTCTTCCATATTTTAACACGTCTTATGGCGACGTTATTGCAATCAGTTCAGTACCTATACAGGTGACCGAATTGATTGCAATAACGTCGCCATAAGACGTGTTAAAATATGGAAGAAGAATTCGCGGTGGTGAGCAGAGGTCGAGATGGCTTAGTGGTCAGAGCGCCTGGAGTATTTATCCGGGAGGCGCAGGTTCGAATACTGTTCGCGACCGTATTCTTTTTCCATTTAATATTGTAACTTTAGAGTTCGCTAAGCATGCGTTAATGCTTTTCAAAGATTTAACTTGAATAATTAGCTACGATGTTTCCAAACTTAAATAATCTACAATATGACGTTCGACGAAAAATAACAACGGAATGCTTCTTTCCGTGGATATATTTACGATGTATGTTTACGTATATATATCATTATGGTGGTGAGAAAAGGATTTTACAAAAAAAAATACACCTTAAACTTGTTCATGCTAAACACATAAATCAAGATAAACCAAGTTTATCTGAAATATCATTGAGTACATTCCCTTGTACGAGATGTCGTTAAAGTCGGCGCAAAATGCATTTGCAAGTCTACGTGTATCTCCGAGATTCCCGCTTTATTAAGACGGTAGCGAGTTGATACAAGATGTTATTTACATATATTATTAGTTACCATAAACAGGTATAGATAGTAATAACCTAACTATTTATACTTATAGTTGTGATCTTACCAGCAGGCAGGTTGATGATTACTGCAGCGTTGGCACCCACTGTTCTTGGCTTGGTAGCCTCTAAGGACAATACTATGCGTCCTAGGCTGTATATTTCAGGTGGAATAGTTAACGCCTGCACTGTCACTAAAGCTTCGTTTCGTGATATTACGAAGAAGGTTGCATATTCTGCGAAAAAAATAAAACTGTGCATCAACTTTTTTTTAGGATTTTTCTTTTATTCTGAACTAGGGTGCAAATATGTTTCTGCAAAATGTAATCCAGATCAGTATGGTTACTCTTGAAACTAATACCAATTCCAATATTAAATAGACACCTTAAAACAATGCCTAATTTTAAAATAAATTTACCTACATTACAGTTCCTTTAATATTAAAGCATGTTGTCTTCATATTATCCCGAAACTATAATTTTTTTTTTTGACATTTTGGCATTTAAAAGAACGAACTAGTAAGCTCACAGGTCGAGCTGTGTAAAGGTAGAAAAATACTGAAATAGTCTTCGCATGAGTAAGTATGACTGGAGTGCAATTAAAGTAAACAACAGAATGTGAAACGCGATGTCCTAAAAGATAGATTACTTACTATTTAGCTCAAAAATTAAATGTATCCTCCTCAAATAAATACCTTGCGTTATCAGGGGAGGTTAAGTAATCCGAAAGCTCATATTAAATACTGTGGAAACTTTCACAAGTTAAGCGCGTGAAAGATGTTTAAGAAACGAGTTTAACACATACGAACTTTACTACGCGAAAGGAATATGAAGATATTTGCTTGCCTTAGGGAACACAGTTAATATATCTAAATTACGGCTTAAAATTAAGTCAAACATTATTATTATTACCATTCCAATGTCATTAATGTGAAGAATATTCAGTGAAGTAATATAATTATTTGACCAACGGTAACATGAAAATACATTATTTTTCAAAAATTATATCATTAACTATTCGCCGAATCAAAGAATTTGGAAAATAATGACTGCTCGTACCTACATAAATTCATACAAACTGAAAAGGTATATGATCAATCCATGAATATAGTAATAATAATGTCTGATTAAGTTGAAAGAGTTCATAATAAATAAGTAGATTCAACCCTATATGCCTCTAGTTACATTGTTTAGATCCAGATTATGTTTGTCTACTATTGGGAGAGCGGTCATTTTCTAAATTAGGTTTGTTAAATTGGAAATATGTAGCGAGGAATTTATATTTGTAGACAATTTTTTTTTAATAATTTAAAGATATTTAGTATCCTTTTACCGTATTAAATAACCATTGCATAGTATAAATAGCAATTTATTTATTTTTCTCCCTATAAAAGGGAACATCAAGACAAGCATTGCTCATCTGCTGATACTTGATGAACAACATAATATCAGAGTTTATACTTGCCTTTGTCTCTGATATGGCATTACACACCATTGAGAACATCTCTCAAATATAATGGTTTCACAATGTTTTCCTTCGCCGTTTTAAGCACGTGATAATTAATTTCTATGAAGTCTGTGGGCGTACCTTGGTTTTATACGTGTGACATAACTTGCCAGTCCAATGGTCAAATCATTATCTGCTTTTGCAGCTAGTGAACCTTTCACCTAACAATAATTCATATTAAATAGAAAATAAATTATTTACCTCCTCTTAAAGCTACTGAAACAGCTTCATCGTAACCCTGAACGAGTACAATTGGCTCCAGGGTCAAACCAAAACTATGGTTATATGACCCAGTGTATATGGGCCTATTGAATACAGGTGTAACGTTGTCATCCTTTATGATCTCTAGGGTGACGATAGCCGTCGTGTTACTACCGTCAGTAGAGGCAACAATTTGTAGATAAATGAAGCTATTCTCGTTTACGACATCTTCGTCCATCGGTGTCATTGATAGAGTAATTGTGTTCTCTTGAACAACAGCAGTAAAAAAAGACGAGTGATCTGAAAAAGTAGGTACAATTTAAAAAGGCTCGAATGCCTATTGCTATCCAATTTTCCCCGATAAGGGCGATTATATGCGAGTTTAAACGGATTTGCTGAGCCCCGGGCTCATATTTAGTCAGCAAATATGAAAGTGTGAAAATTTTATCTTCATTTTGTTTTAAGAATTTCAGAACTCGTTGTTATTTGCTAGAAAATAATAAATTTACCGCTTATGATTTCGGCAGATACAGATGCTCCTTCATATCCTTGAATAAGAATCAGTTGTGGAACTTGAAGGTTATTGTTCTCAATCGTTCCTTCATAGTGAGCTCTTTCAAATTCCAGAGGTACCGCTGAAAAAAATGGTTTTAAAAATAATGAATAATTAAATGTTAATTTATTGTTTTTTACAAAGGAATTAATTGTAAGCTGATTTATTTTTTTCAAAGAGAAATAAATAAGTAATAATGGTCCAACAAAAGTTTTAGTTTTAAGGAAAACCAGTATTTGTTAGCAAATATACTCGTAACCTTTGATGCGAGCCGCTGACCTAACTCTGAATATAAATTTATCAATAGTATTACTAAATGGTAACAACCAAATTGTTCGTCTTTTTACACACTGAAATATTTCTTGTCAGTTAATAAGAAGATAAGAACTTAATAACAACAGTTAACTGTCGATCTAATTAAACAATCTTAGTCATAATTAATCAAACGGTACAAAGGAAAAGGGCTAAAAGAGAGTATTCACCTTCAGGTATCCGTATGACGACTGTAGCCGAGGCTCCGCTTGTATGTTCTCTGTTTGCTCTCACTACGAGGAGAATTTGCCTTTCCGTGAAAGCATTCCCGGGTAGCGGAGCAATTACATGAACTGATACTTGATTTTCATTTACCACAAGGTCAAAATAGCTTGAGAATTCTGCGAAAGTGAGAATTGAGGTTTCAGATTATATTATTATTTAAGATATTCTAGAACTAGGTCCAGGAATTATTAACCATTGAAAATGAAATTTAAAAATTAGAATACGTTCGAAGCTGTAATGTAAATGACATGTATCTTCGTCATTATTTATATATAATGTCCAAAAAAATTGGTGGATTACTTAGTATATTTCTGTTATCCGAGTATAAAAACAAGCTCGGATCACAGAATAGATAATAGCTTGGATTTAGTTCACCATATATAGGTAAGCTAATTTGGTTGCTTATATGATTTTAAATTTGGTACTTAGCATGTACTTAGATACGGTAGTTGTTCTCAAAAAAGCGATGCTAATCAGGATAATTTTAACTAAAATTATAAGTTACAGGCTCAAAATAAATAAAAAACAAAATCGATGATAATTATCAATTCATTTCGTAGAAACTTTGTGATTTGAAGAAGAAAATTTACATTTGGACAGTACGGTTAGCACAAAAATTGGGTTTGTGTTATTTAGATTTAATATAATTATGTTTACACTAGCTGTGCCCGTGACTCCGTCCGTGTGGATGTCGTAAATTAACACCACACCACAAATTCATAATAATGATACTCAGCTGGTTCGTTAGTACCATTTTTAGTCAAAAGATGTCGTTACATGTATCATTACGATTGTTATGATACGTTTATCTTGAACTCTTCCAATTCAAATATTTTTGGACAGAATAAACCGATTATGATGAACTAAAAAAATTATAATACTCCGAATTACGCACAATATGTTTGTGTCAAAGTTATCCACACTGTTTTTGTAACTTTTACGTGATGCTCGCACAAATAAACGACAAACAGACAAAAAATGTGGATATGGGTTCTGTTGGCTTCCATTTACCATTCCGACAATTTTTTTTTGGAAATCTCTTTAATGTACAGAAACTCCATCTCTACATATTTATTATATGTATAGATAATTTGAGACTCGTGGCTAAGTACGCACGGATCGAACGATCGAGGATAAGCTGCGCTTGACGCGGTCAGTCTGTGGATGGGTGACCATAATTTAATATCGAGAACTCTCCGTGCCTTGAAAAGCACGACAAGCTCAAATTTAGATGACTATGACAGCCGTTACGCCTGAAAATCTGCCAACCAGTCATACCAAGAGATGTCTTGTTAGCCCGTAACTGGGTTGTGGAGGTGAGATAGGCAGTCGCTACATGTAATACATTGACTGGAAGTCCACCCCAATGTAATTAGGAAAAAGCTAGGCAAATTGATTGATGTATACATAATTTTCTTTACAGATTTATAGTAAGTATAAAAACCAAAATTTCAATATTTTCCTAATCATTTATATGGTAAGCTAATGTTTTATCATATTCAATCCATTTATGCCTATACGAGCTGTTAATCAAAAATCTGTCTATTATTACTAAAGAAATACTCGGAAACAACGTTATGGAGATCGGCGTTTTCATAATAAACGTGTCAAGAACCGGAACGGTATTTGAAACATTACACAATGGGGTATTATGCGCCGGGTATTTTCCTGTAGACGTACTGAAATGCTGCCAAGCGTTAAACGTGTATTTTTATATAAAATATAGGTATTGTAAATAAATAACTCAATAACTCAATAACTTTATTGCATCCCATAATGTATACAAAGGCTGGTGGGTAAAAATTAAAGAGAAACAATTATGGACCCTGTCGGGCACAGCAAGTTAGTTTTTAGAGGAGAGGAAGAAGAGCGCTTTTTAAAAACATAATATATTGAAATAAAGGAAGAAAATCTGATATTTTGATATTTAAGTAGGTATTATTATTGTGTAGATTTATTTTCATTTTATTTATTAATATTCATTTATTTATTTATTATTAATAGTTTTATTCTAGATAATGTATTAATTTTTATTATTTATTTTATATATTTATTTATATATTAGCTGTAATTTTAATTAACTAAATAGTAAGTAGTTAAAGATATTGCATATGCATAGTAAGTAAGGTAAATAAATTTATTTCAGTACTGCTTGTTTATTCTAGTTATCCCTGTTACCCTGGTTGGAATTTATCTTTGAGGTATTCGTCAATTGTGTAGTAACTTTTATCTAAGAGAAATCGTTTTAATTTATTGGTAAATATATTATTTGTTTCTGTGTTTTTTATGTATTCAGGTAATTTATTGTAGATTTTAATGGATGTAACAAACGCACTAGAGGAGTGCATTTTCAATCGTGAGGTTGGTAAATTGAGTCTATTTCCATGTCTAAGTTTGATTTTTGTTTGAATGTCTTCTCTTTTGCTGTAGAATTGTGGGTATTTCCTTACAAATTTGCAAATTTCAAATATATAGAGGCAGGGTAGTGTTAAGATGTTTAGTTCTTTGAAGTGTGGTTTACATGAGTCGGTGTCTTCGATGTTAATCAATATTCTTATTAGTTTCTTCTGTATTGTAAATAGCGAAGGCGCGTCTGTACTGTTACCCCATAATATAATTCCATATCCAAGCCAAGCGAACGCATACGCATAGTAGGTTACTATTGCTGTTTTGAGGTCTGTTGTTTTCTTTATTTCTCTGAGGGCATATGCAAATTTAGATAACTTAGTTTTTAATTTCTGTATGTGTGGTTTCCAGTCTATGTGTGTATCTATGTCTAAGCCTAAAAGGGTGAATTTATTAACTATTTCTAATTTGGATCCTTTGTATTCAAAATTTATATTAATGGGGGTTTTTTGTCGCGGGTGAAAAGTAATTATTTTTGTTTTATTAAAGTTTATTTCTAGGTTGTGTTCGTTCATCCAATATGTTGTGGTGTCAAGTATAGATGTTAGTGTTTGGTTTAAGTTTTGGTTATTGTTACATGATGTTAAAATAGAGACGTCATCGGCAAACAATACGCACGTTTCGTTTATGTAGTTAGGGAGATCGTTTATGTAGACTAAGAACAGCAGGCATCCTATGACACTTCCCTGTGGTATGGAGGCGTTAACAGGTATGTTTTGGGATCTTATTAGTTCAATGTGTTGTGTCAATGTATTGTAGTGTTCTATTTCTACGACTTGTTCTCTATTTTTTAAATATGATCTAAACCAGTCATGACTTTTACCTCGGATACCTATGTTGTAGAGTTTATTTAATAATATATCAAATTGTACTCTGTCGTAAGCTTTGGTCATATCTAATAACAATCCAATAGCGTATTTTTTGTTATCAATAATTTTGAGTGCTTCTTGGATATATTTGTAGACAGCCAAAACGGTGGATCGGTTCTTGCGAAATCCATTTTGGCTGTCATTGAATATACTATATTTTTCACAGAACGCATAAACGCGGTTACACATGACTTTTTCGAATATTTTCGAGGCTGTTGGTAGTAGGGCAATTGGACGGTAATTGTTCGGGTCAGTTTTATCGTTTTTCTTGAAGATAGGTTTGATGAGGGCCTTTTTGAGTAAGTCAGGAAAGACACCTTCTTCGAAGGATTGGTTAAGGAGTATATAGAATGGCAAGGTTAGTTCATCAGCGCACTGTTTTATCAGACTGGGTGGAATTTCGTCGATTCCGTGGCTGTTCTTATTTTTTAAGTTTTTAATAATAATATTTACTTCATAAGGGTCAACTGGGTTAAGATACAGTGTATTTTGTGTAGTTAAGACTGTCGGCAGCCCTTTAGGTTTTCTGCCGGTAGGTGTTGTAGTTTTTCCACCAATGGAGGCAAAGAAATTATTAAATATGTTGGCTACTTCTTGCGGTTTCGCCGTTAAGCTATTATCTACTTGCAGTGTTATGTTATGTTTCTCACTTTTACGTTTTTTGTTTGAGCGTTCATTTATGATTCCCCACATTGTCTTAACTTTATTATTCGATTGTATCATTTTATTTTTGTAGTGTAGTTTTTTAGCTGTTGTAACCGTTTTTTTCAGTATTTTTTCATAGTTTTTGTAATGTTTTATTAATGTAGGATCCTTTGTTTTTGTTGTTAATATTTTTAACAATCTTTTATTAATACTGGATTTTTTAATACCAACAGTGAGCCAATATTTCTTATATTTGGTTTTAAGTTTAATTTTAAGTAGTGGGATACACTTATTTAGGATTAAGGTAAGTTTTTCGTTAAGTATTGTATAATTTGTGTTAATATTATTATTAGTTTTAAGTATATCATTCCAATTTAGTTTTTGTAATTCCTCTTTGAATTTTAATATGTTTGTATTATTATATAACCTTTTCTTTGTGTACCAATTATTTATACTGGATTGTTTTGGTATTTTTAGATGTAGGATTGTGCTATGGTGGTCTGAGAAACCTAGGTCGTCTATTGTTACGTGCATGTCTTTGTAGTTAAAGTTAGTGAATATTAGATCTAAACATGTTGCGGTATTTGGTGTAATACGCGTAGCACTTTTTACGAGTTGAATAAAGTTATTTTCTTGCATTAGATTTATAAATTGATTAGTTTTTAGATTATCCCGTAGTATATTTATATTAAAATCGCCTCCTATTATTATATTTAATTTATAGTATTTTTTATTTATATATTTTAGTAGTTGTTTTAGTTTTTCATAAAAAACTTCCTCCTCTCGCCTATTCCAGTACATAGATAGAATTAATAAGTTTTCTTTTGGTAATTCTGCGGCGCATATTTCTATTATATATTCTGCAGACATCTCGGTGATATCGTTCCTCTGTATGCTTTCAATATAGTCTTGTAGGAGTATGCATACGCCGCCCCCGGTTCGGGTACTGCGACAAAAGGATGAAGCAAGTTTATATCCACTAAATTGTATGAGGTCTAGTCTTTCTTGAGTTAGCCATGTTTCTGAAAGGCATATAGCTTTGTAGGATGGATGTTCGTCTATAAATGCTTCTAGTATGTCTTGTTTGTTATTAAGACTTTGGATATTTTGGAATAATAGTTTGAAGGGTTGTTCGTTGTTTACGAAATGTCTGGTTCTCAGTTTCATAATTTTCGTTTATAGTGCAGGGTTGCGTCATGTTGTTGTGTGTTGTATCTTTTTCTAGGGTGTCGTGTGCGTTGTCGTTTGTATTGTTATCCAGTTTAAATAAATTTCCGTTTATATATAGTTTGTTATCTCTGATGACTGCGTATGATCCGTTTTTTCTAGCCGTAGATAGTTCCTCTCGCATGCGTGCCCTATACTTTCGTTCATTTTTATCTAAAAATTGTGAGATGAATAGTCCAGTTCCATGGAAGAAAGTTCTATTGTTTACAATATATTTTGCCATTCTCTTGCTAATGAATTCGATGACAAGTGGTCGGTTCTTAGATCCACCAGGTCTTCCAATTCGGTACAGATCTTCAATAAATCCTGAAACGTCTATGTTTACCATTTCACGAAACAGTTCAACCAATCTGCTGTGGAGTGCATTTTCAGGCTCTTTATAGTTGTCCGCCAGGCCATAGAGCACAATCTTTCTATGGTTGTTTTCTTGTGTACTATTAGGTATTTTAGAAGATTCTGTAGTTAACTTTCTTATTTCTTTTTTCAGATTTTCGTTTTCTGTTTGTAGTTTTTCTAGTTTTATGTTAATATTTACTATTTCTTGCTTTCTTAGGCAGTTTTCTGTTGTTAAGGTATTTGTTTTACAATCTATATCTTGTTTTAATTCATGAATTGCTTTATATATCTATAGCATAAATCTATAGCTATATCATAAAAATAATACAAGAAAGATGAAAATTGAAATTTTATATGGGTTAGTTGATTTGGTATCGACTCACTAAGAACTTAACATAACATACCATAGCATCACGCCTGTATTCTCCGAAGGGGTAGGCAGAGGTATACCCAATTGTAGACCCACTTTTCACCAATGCTGTTATTAAGCTCCATGTAATAGGTGATGAGCCTATTGCCATCTACCGGGCACAATTCCAAACTCCGGACGGCTATTAATCTCAATAACACTTTGCCTGACCTGGGAATCGAACCCGAGACCCCGTGCTCAGCAGTCGCGCTTGGGAACACTAGACCAACGAGGCAGTTGACTCACTAAGAAGGCGACTATATTTTTTTGTATGCTAAATAAATAATTATAGTCTCTTTCTTATTGAGTTTTTCGTCACTTACTTATGTTTCAATAAAAATAACTGACCTCCTTCGATGGTAAACTGCACAAGTTCATGATAGCCGCTTCGTAAATAAATCGGAGGATTTAAAAGAAGTTGATTATCTTCGGTGTAGGTAGCAAGATAAAACGCTTCACTGAAAACGGGCTCTTCGGGCAGCTCAAAATCAGCGTCCCCAATTACAGTAACTGTCGCTCTAGTAGTTAACGCTGGGTCGCCTGTCGTATCAACGTCCTGTCAATAATAAACGAAATGCTCATTCAGTCATATTATTAAACTCAATATTGATTACGGTAATTTATTGAGCTCTTCCGTAAAGATGAAATTATATGAATGTATTCACACTCATTGACTTCATTCAATAATCGTCCTTTCAAATATTTCAATTAATGTTATACAGCCATATCTAACACGATAATATTAAATATTACGTAAGGCGTTTGAAAAGTTCTGAGTATAATTGAATAGCTTTAAGAAGTCAGATACTTTGTGTTTATTACAACTCCACGATATTAATTTTGTCACACATTTAATATTTTTACACGGCTGCCCAAAAAGGAGTGTTTTGTTTTTCGGGTTCATGTATGTATGTATGTTTGTGATTTGCTATATTCCACCTTCACCACAACTTCTAGATGCCGGAACTGATTGAGATGTACATAGTATCTTTAAAACCTTTAAATTTTCCGGAGTAAGTGGCTAGTAAGATTTAAAACACAATTAAAGTATGTTACACAAAAAAGTACGAAATAAAATGAATACAGATTAAAATTTGAAAAGCATTAAAGCATGCTTAGCGAACTCTATTAACTGCAAAATTTGTCGTGTCGGTTCAGTTTCCTGTAAAGGGACTGGACTTCCATCTAGGCAACGACGCCACCAAAAGACGTATTAAATGTGGAAGAAGAATTCGCGGTAGTGAGCAGAGGTCGAGATAGTTTAGCGGTCAGAGCGCCTGGAGTATTTATCCGGGAAGCGCAGGTTCGAATCCTGCACACGCCGTATACTTATTCCACAAAAAAAAAAATGAATAGTTGCTGTCTGTAATCAAATTAAAAACGAACCAAATTTAATTTTCACATACACTGACGTGAAATCTATGGGAGGGTTGTAGCTTTTCAATTGTCTCCAGTCTATCAATAAAAACAACTAGAAATAAAATCTCAAGATAAAGACTAACTTAAGATTCTATTTGAGGAAGTGCCTGAGAGAGTTCCCATAACAATTATTTCAGGCTTTTAAAAGATTGGAGGGAAAAAGAGATCTTTTAAAACGTTGAGCTTACCGTAGCTGTTATGGTTAATGTGATTGGTTCCGGGATACTCCTTATTAACGTCTTCGTCCTTAGAATTGCTTTAAATTCTTTAGCTACGGTAGAAGATATAGCGTCGTACTTGATTTCAAAATATGGGTTTTCTGCAATTCCGAAATCTATTCTTTGTGTCGTAAGGTCTATATCTCTTACAGTTAAGTCGTTCAAACATCCCGTGACTTCGAACCCCGGTGGTACTGGAGCGGCGATAGTGAAAACAAACTCATTAGACGGCAGGAACCGTGGCGCATTATTGTTTGTATCTACCACTGATATCATGAATGTCTGAAACCATAATATAAGTTTTATTTAAGCCACGACAACACTATCGCTTGTTAAATATGTTAAGTTAATAAATATCGTTGTTAATAAATATGTATGATCGATACGTCAGGAAAAACAAAAATCAATAGTAACGCGATTAATCCGGTTAAAAATTGTTTTATTATAATGAATAAATACACATTAACATTAACTAGAAAAACTATTTTTGAGAAAAGTAGCACAGGAATATTTGGTTTTGTATAAAGTATGAGGCCTTTGGGACTTAGATAGAGCATAAAGTAACGATACTTACTGTCAGATGCTCGAGATTTATAGTGGCAAATTTATCATGAATAATAAATATGTGTCGAAACATAGAAACTTTGTGAAGTAAATAGAAATACTAATATCGATGAATGTATTGTTTTGATATGTGTTTCCTTCTATAGTTACGAAGTTATCAGAATTAAATTACCAAATCTTAATACAATTAATTTGTAACAGATTTTATGTTTTCTCGTAACGGCCTTTTTCCTAAAAACGCGATCTATTCAATTACTTTGTCTACATATATGTGTTATTATTATAAAAGGTATAAACAACAAATATACATAAAGTATTAGATAAAAAGCCTTACGAAGATACTGGTGGAGCCTCCCGTACATCTGAATGTGACAGTGATTGGCATCGATTGCGAGGTTTCGTTTTCTTCATAGTTCTCGTAAGCATCGTTTGTAGCAATCACTACGCGGGAATTTGCGAAAGTTATGTCTACGTACGGTCCGGAATTCAGTGCTTCGCCATAACTGATGTTGTCAATACCTTAAATATATGATTACTTTAATAATATTTAATTCCATTGTCTCATTTAACGAGAAAGTTGTAATTGCTTAAAAATATGAATAATACGATTATCTTAACTTATTGATAGCTTGACAAGTGGGTATAGCACGACGATGTCAATTTTATCCTATTGTTTGTAACAACAAACAATTTCATCAAACCCAAATGCCAAAAAACGGTTGTGGATTTTTTTACTTGCAAACTTGCTACATTTGATATTACACAACACAGAGTAATACGTGAGTAAATTAACAAAAGCTATCAAATATATGCCTACAACCTAACTTGAATGTTAACAATAATAAGTTTGCTGAACAAATTATTATATTCACAAAGTTCCAAAAGTCATCCCAAGTCGACGACTCAATAAAACGCGACTGCTGCGAGTTTTCAGAAACCAGATAATGATTTATTAGTGTCATATTTCTTTTGTTTTGTGTACATCAACGTCAATTTTGTTTACCGATTGTGAATTAAGCTTTATTTATGCAGCCAGATCATTTTTATTTAAAGATTTCTGATGGAATACCGTGGCTTTAACAAATCAGGTGTATTATTAAATGCGGGTGGATATCTTTACCTACCTTACCTTAACCTTGAGCAAAGACGGCACTATTACAAATCTATATGAGCTTTCAATAAAATAGGTAATAACAGAAGACATGCATTGGTTCTAGAAAAGTTATATGAATTAGAAAATAATGCATTATTATAGTCCAATACTCCAATACAACTCATTTTAAGTAGCTCTTAAATCTCGTGCTGATCGTTTATCTTATTTTTAAAATACTTATGCGCTAAGCTTGCTTCATATTAATGCCTACGCAGACGATCGTTATTTACAAACATGTACGTTTCGGAAAAAGTCCGTTTTGATGACAACAGCTTTTGCTTTGTTTGGATTATAGCATATGAGAGCTTCTGAGAAGGTAGAGTGTGTGGTTGAGAATACAACAAAATTTGAGTTCTATTGCCTCATTATGAGGAATCATATTGGATGCTCACCCTCAATGTTTGTCGTGTTCCTATCAAGGATGATACCCCTAAAAGTATCTAAGGTTGTAGCAGGGACTGGTAGAGGCCAGTTGGCACCTTCCAACTGGCATCCTGAAAAATTTATTGAATTACGTTAGTGAATAATAATTTACTTTTACATAATGCAAACTGTTATGCTTATAACTTCATCTTACCATAGCTGTAGTAAAAGTACGACGCGAAAATAAATGATAATATGTTGTTCTGTCTCCAATGCCCCATTGCGTTATTTTATTTTTATAAGTATGTCTGTAGACATGCCTAAAATGTTACGCAACCGTAAGTAATTATTCACTTTTGTTCCACTATTTTAATACTTCAGTATATAACAATTTCACAATCACTTTCACTTACCGGTTATTTTCATAACAAGTATAACAAATACCTATTTTATAACCCTCAAAACCACCATGTAATAAATTCAGAAACACTGTAATATCCGGTTTGTATAAAATTATTATCGAAATATGTACGTCAGATACCCGAAAACCTTCACAAAGAACTGAATTTAGTGTTGATAAATATCAATGAATTGATGATGATTACAATATCTGAAAGATATCTGCGCGGAAATAATGTGATAACAATATCATTATATATACCTAATGGTATCAAAACACAATGGTATTAAAAGGTAGTATTAATAAAATGAAATATTTTAATATAAGGTATTTTTATAGCTTATTACTGTTAGAAACAACTTGAATATTCTTTATTACGATTAGATAGTAAGATATGATTTTTGCTTCTTCAGTAAACACCTAAATCTTAATCTAAAACATAAACGTAGACTCACATATTTTGATATTAAAATAAAATGCAAAGAATTTTGGATAATTTGAAGATGTATAGAACATCTTCAAATTATCCAAAATTCTTTACGTATATATGATATAAAAGTAGTAGTATGATTTAAAAGCGTCTGTAAACACCCCATCCCAGCGACAAAACGTATGTTCGCATAGCCGAGTTTAACCCCCTGAAATTCGTGTAATAACTTAAAATCACCGAAATCCGACCTCCCACCGAAATATGTCCACTAATTGTAATGACTATTTTTGATTAAATACATTGTATTTTTAGGCTAGATGCTGTTACGACTTGAAACTGATTAAATAACCTTTTGCAATACCCAATGAGATTTTATGGACTTCGTTTTGTTTCTTGGTAAATCATAGTTTATTCCAAAACGGAGCCATTTCATCATTATATTATAGTCAAAACGTCAAATCCAGGCGTGCAACGATCATAAAGTTTACAAATAATCTATTTCGTCTTCAATATGTATGAAATGTTTTTTGGGTAGTATTATTAGTGAGGTTTGTGAGGTTAGAAATAGTTTATTTGATTATTTATTTATCAATAATATCGAAAAAACTATGCAAATAATGTGGTCGGGTGTTATGACTGGTCAAGTACAGTACACACCAAACACCTCCCGGTGTACGGTATAGCGGGTTTTTTCTAGTACACTTCAAGTATTAAAATTATCAACGATTGGTTATAATTACGGCCTAGAATGTATTTTAATTGTTAATCTATTAGTTAAGGAATATTGAGACCGAAATCCGACCTATTGTGAATTGGATAATTATTTAGATAAGAATATATTTCATAACATTTTGTTACAAACACCGTTTTCTCATTTACAAGAACACAATGGTCATGCTGTGATTTTTTGAAAAACTATACTCCCACTCGATCATATTTTAGTTTATTGGTGTCTAAAAGATATATTTTAATCAGTATTGATTTTATAGCAAATTGGTTTGAAAAGTAATTAAATTATAAAAGTTTAAAATCGGTCAACTAAAATGCTTATCATGAAAGATTGTGGAGCACTTATTAGCACCTTCCAGCTCCATCTTAGTTCACTAAAACCCATGTAAAATGAATAACACAATGTGACAAAAAATATGCAATTATAACATATTTTAATAGTTTAAAAGGAAATTCTTATGTAAAATTTTGTATTGTAAATAATTACGTAACTTGAAAATGTGATTTTTTGTTTATGGAGATATCGTTGTTAAGTTAGTGCTTAATGAACGGTTTTGACATAAAAACAATATTACAGAAAGATTTAAGTCGATAGGGCATTTAGTTTTGGAAATATAAGGAAAAGTATAAAGTGAAAACTTGTCTTAATTTTTTTTTAAAGTCTTTGTATTTTCTAATATTTTTATTCTTTAGAATTATGTACAATATTATGGTTTTATTGCATATAGGAGGTCAGATAGGTAGTCGCTCCATGTAAAATACTGGTATTAAGATGCATCCGGTTGATTGGAAGCCGACCACAATGTAGTTAGGAATAGGCTAGGCAGATGGTTTGATCAACTTGTCTTCCTATTACCTAAATTCATTAAATGAAGGAGCTAGTTAGTTACTATCGTAATAAGTTTATGAAACTCGGTGATTATTTCAAGTATTGCCTCGTAAGAGGTCGGAATTAGGTACAGTAGTGGTCGGTAGTTTGGAACAGCGGACTTTTGTGGACGGAAATATGGCTTGTTGAATATTTAAGACCTCCTGTTACTTTTCTGTTCATATCAATATAATAGAAATATGTTTTATTATAATTCTCCCTAGAATGAATAGACAATGAAATTTACTTTAATATGACATTATTAGAAATTTAGTCTCCCATAACAGCTGTTATATCGAAATAAAACAAAATCTACAGGCCTTAGGTGGTTGGTATTCGGTGGCTATCAAAATCGTAAATGATATCCCGAAATCGTGGTCGACTCTATTTCTCACACACTGATACTGAACTAACATAATGTACAGCACGATATTTACATAACGCTCGAAAATTAATCCTTATGTCACTGTGTTTTGTATTCGTGATACATAATGTATAACTATATTACTCAGCTGTATATACGTGTATTTATTTAAGTATATACGGCAGGGGAATGTTATCAAATACTTGTCGAGGGATTGTACCCTTAAAATCCTCTAGGATACGACTTAAGAATTCTTTCTCGCATTTCCTAAGTAGTAGAAGGTGTTTACGGGCTGATACACCTTTATTTACTCAAAAACCTGATTACTTCAGAAAAATTAACTTGCTTATCCTACTGAGTTAAAAAAAACGTATAATTTTGTACCATATCTAGCATGACTCCCATTAGAATAATTTGCATGATTTACGTCATCATTGAACAATTTAAGACGCTATTATCTTTCATTGTTATCGAATGATTAGAAATTGAAATATTTTTTAAAGAACAAAATGCCGCACTTGTAAGTTATTTTACCTCTGACGTATGCGGATAATCAAAGATAAAATCGATATAATTCGATTAAAATCGATTTAATACCTTTAGATATGGATAACAAAGTCGTTCTTATTATACAAATATTCTGTGTATTTATTAATAGATGTTTATAAATATATTTTATGTTCACACAATATGAATCCTTGTAACAATATTCAAAAAATCCCAATATTCGATACAGTTAAATAAAGAGGGATTTAGAATTTGGGCCAATCTTAAAATACTTAAGAAACCTGTTAATGCCAAGCATCAATAGTAGTGACGTCATGGTTTTGCTCCATACTGTCTTGAGGTTTCCTGTTTACAGAAACATTTAGAGCTAGTAAGTGTTGTATTGGTAACCGGGGTGAAAGATTTACCATGCTTGCCCATTGACCGGCACAAAGTTCAGGGAACTTCAGTTTTTTGAGAAAATGTCCTTCAAGGTACCATGGCGATACGCAGGTTGGAGAGTAATCCCATATCTTCATCTCGTTCAGGCGAACCCAGCTGGAATGAAAATCAATAGTACTAAACAAATAATCAAAATAAAAGAAAAATGGAACGGAGCCTATTGGTGAACAACTTTAAAGTAAACCCTTGACTATAAAAGTATATAGCTCCTGATAGTCTGACTGCTATAATGAACGGCCACATAATGACCATTAAATTTTGCAGGCAGGGTGTTATTTACCAGGCACCACACGTTGAAGTGTCGTGGTGGCCAAGTGGTTACGGGCCCGCCTCCTGAGCGACAAATTGTGGGTTCAAACCTGTCATGTACCAATGTGACTTTTTCAATGTCATATGTACTTTCTTAGTTATTCTAAGACATCACAGATATACGGTGAAGGAAAACATCGTGAGGAAACCTGGACTTGGTAGTCTGAAATCGCCAACCCACAGTGAGCTAGCGTGGTGATTGAGCTCTTGCCTTCTCTGAGGCCCTTGCTCTGCAGTGGGACAGTTATGGGCTGGTTTATTATATATATATATTTTTACACGTTGAAGCGTAATCGTTATTACTTACATTTTATTTATTTTTCCTTGTTACCAGAACTTTGTTCCAGACACCGTCGTATTTTTTTATGTAAAACTGTTATTAGTTCTAAGTATTCATTAGTCATGGAGTAAAACTTTCAAAGTGAGGGAATTATTGAATTTGGGTCTAAATAATGGATGGCACGTTTGAACTGAATGTAAAAGGAAACACTATATTATTTAATAAAGTGTGAAGAAACGCTTTCGAAATAAATAACTCTGTTACACTTAAGAACCAGAGAGATATGTTGTTTTTGTTTGTCTGGTACATTTCCGATGAACTTTTTGAAATATGACATAGCTAAGAAGGGAGTGAGTACTGAGATGACGACTTATAATGATGTGTAGAAGGCAGAGACATGCTGCGCCGACCCAAAATAAATTGAGATGAGGGCAAGAGGATGATCATGGTGGACATTGCTAACATTTGATAATAATTAAATTAGTAAACATCAGAGCCAGATAATGAAAAGATCGATATAATTGATGTAATTCTGATAGCAGATACATAAATTCACTTAGTTGTTTATTAGTCGTATGATTAAAATTATTTCAACATAAGAGGCTTTATTTTATTATTGTTTCATATCAAGGATTCTGATAATAAATTTATATTGTTATCTGACATGTTGCATTAAAAATGCGTTTGGGGTGATTATAACGAAGTTGAACACCACGGCTACCTATTCAATTATGAAAAAGTTATCCCTGACGCAATACCTTCGTCTATGGAAAGATCTATGATAGTATTAGTGTAGACTGTAGTGAAGAATGATGATTCGATATAATACTTCCCCTTTGATTTAATGTACTCATTTTGAATGTTGTCTAAATAAAGATAAGTAGCATAAAGTCAGATTACAATATAATATTTGTATACAATATTGTTATAATGAAGAATTGTTTCATGCATTATAAATAAGTAGTTAACGTTTGTTTAATGCATTAAATGACAAATCGCTCTTGCAAACTGGCTGTGTTCCGTGAATTTTTCTATGTGATTTCAGTACCTAGAACGTAGTCCGTGTAAATACGTGTTTCCAGCATCCGTTTCAAGTCTCTCCTAAAAAGGAGCGATGCTCTTTTGGATATCTGTTCTTAGAGCATTTTATATGATATGACACGTTACCCTACGCACTGCTGCGACACTTTGCATCGCGTATTGAATTCGAAAATACAGAACCATTTTTTTTAAATAAATTTGTGATTTTAGGTATAGTCGCAGTATGTCGTGTTGCGCATATCAAGTCACCTGTTTGGAAGAACCTTTACGTAGAAACGATATAAAAGAAAACAGAATCAGAGCTAGAGTTAGTTTGAGAATTTAAACAATGCCAGAGAATGTTCAGCTTTGGTTCATTTTCTTTTGCAGTTAGCTGTTCCTTCCACATTCTATTCGCGTATTATTTCTACTAGTTCCATTCAATTTCAAGCTCCATATTGTTTGATATTATTTCAGGGGCAGTTTTGCTTAAGGCGCGGCGGAGTGCATGAGCAAAGTTGGCGATATGTTCGCAGTTGCACAGCGGAAATAGACTTCGCGACCTGCATCTGGAGATAATGTCATTTACATTTGAATTGTGAGGTACTTACGCTGATATATACAATGCGTGGCAGTCGCAGTGCCACGGGTTACCCGATAGTTTTACGATTGCAAGTTTGGGCATATAATCCAGTGTTCGGGACGGTAATGATGGAAACATGTTGTTGTCTAAATGCCTGCAATGGAATTGTTTAATTAAACAATACAGTGTACTCGTAATAAATGTTAACATGTTTACTTTGTTCTTATTATAATATAATGCATGTATTTGTACGTTATGACTATCCTGCCTACCTCTATAATATAATAATGTGTTAGTAAACAACAAAGTCTCGTAAAATAGATTTTCTCAAAGTGGAAGTAGGTAGGAACACATGTGAGCGGAAAGTGTGAATAATGGTATCATCTTAAAATAGTGTAACTCCTAATACTTACAGAGTAGTAAGATTTTTCAACGTTGAAAATGTTTTGAAGTGAACCTCAAATAACTTGTTTTCAGATAGCAGAAGCGAAGTGAGATTTTCCAATCCAAGAAAAGTGGTGACGTTCAGAAATCGCAGTTTATTTTTTGATAAGTCTAGTTTCTCCAAGTTGGTGCAATTCGAAAACGTGTAATCAGGAAGTTCTGTAAGAGCGTTATCCTTCAAATCCAAGGTACGTAAAAATTTCATTTTTTCAAACTCTACGCCTGTTAGCTGAAATATTTGAGTAAAAATATAAATATGCTTACTAACTTACATAACAAGTACATACAGAAAAATATCATAAACTTACACTCATCAGATTGTTACTAGATATATCGAGGAAGGTTAAACAATCCAAATTATGAAACAGACGAGTTGGAATACTTTGTAATTTATTTCTCTCCAACAGTAAAGTTTCCAACGCCTGTAGGCTCTCAAAGGCATTTTCACTTATATTACATATTTTGTTGTCCGACACTTTTAATATTTGAAGTGTCTTCAATGAAAAAGTTCCGTTTTCTATGCGTTGAAGTTTGTTCTTAGACAAGTCTAATATTTGTAACGACTCGAGTCCTACAAAGCTGTCTGAAGGTATGTACATTATGTGATTATTCGAAATGTCAATCGTTTCGAGGTAGGAATTATTAGCGAACAGTTTTTCCGGCAGGGAATATAAGAAATTATTAGATAAATCTACATGGAATAGCTTCTTCGTTGATCTGAAAGCATGGCTATCAATTTCTTCCAGGTAATTTCGCTGAAGTCGTCTGTAAGCAAACTTTCTGTATCGGTATTTTAAGTTAGAATACCATAAAACCAATGTTGTTATAATATAGCAATGATTTAAAGCGGCAGTTTTATATTGTAGAATTGATAAATTAAAAATTACAGAATGCTTGTTTCTTAACAAGTTCACCAGTAAAACCTGAGCTGTACACTAAATAGAAATGACCCGTAAGAAATATTTAAATGGGCAATTAAATAAATATTGAGCAGAAATATGACTGAATAGGCAGTTAATAGTGGTCAGTTATCAATTTTGAATAGATCGGTTCTGTCACTCGCGGCACCGCTCGCTCACTCGTTTCGTGCGTAGTTTAGTAACAGTTTTAACATTATATAACCTATTTCATGCTTGTCTGTCTTTCAATTTTCTTTGTTATTATGCGGGGGGCATTTTTTAAGTGATGTTCGGGTGTTACCGCTCACCGTGAACTGCCGAACTATTTATCTAACAGCCCATTCCATAATTTTACTGGCCATTCATTTATTACACTGCTTGAATAATTTTTGAACCTGAATTTGTTGAAGGATGAAATAACCGCAAAATTTTATTTTTATTACTGTTCATGTTTTACTGCTGTAGTAATTTACCAACCAGAAAATAAAATAACTGCCTATAATTTTTTTCAACTGATCATCCCTAATTTATAAATAACTGTTGTAAAAAAAATATTTACTCTTATAAAATATAGCTCAGTCAAGATTTCTAAGGTAAGATAAGTAAAGTATAGAAGTCCCAATAGTTTCAAAGTCAATGTTAAAATTACTTAAAATAACAATTCCAGACTTAGGCACTAAACCAATATTTGCTTGACACACTTTTAATAAGGATAGTAGATCATGTTTTTTGGCGAACCTTCATGTTATATTACTTATTAAATCAACGTAACTTTCTTAAATATTAGTCTCCTTTGTTGACAGATTATATTAAGATATTCTACTATAAATAACTATGCGATATAATTTTGTACTTACAATATTCGTAGATTGACCAACGAATCAAATATTCCGGCTGGCAGATATTCCACATGGTTGTCGAACATATCCAGTTCAGCCAGTGAGCGCATACCTTTAAACGTCGTCTTGTGCAATGTCCGCAGTTTGTTGGTGCCCAAGTCACTGGAAATGATATGTGGCATTGTAATGATTTACATCTATTGAACCAAAGGGCACCAGGCTGTAAACTACTCGACTGCACACTGTATCTACAAACTAGGTAATTAACTATCTAACATTTTTAACTATGACTCAGACTTTTAGCCATAAGTTTTATTTACGAAACTGCCTCGTTGTTACTCTAGTGGTTCCCAGCGCGACTTCTGAACACGAGGTCCTGGGTTCGATTACCAGATCGGGCAAAGTGTTTTTTATTTATTTATTGGTATAGATATTGTCCAAAGTAGACTTAACAAATAAGCATTATGGCTAAAAAAGAATACGGTCTTGAGCAGGATTCGAACTTCCGCTTCCCGGATAAATACTCCAGGCGCTCTGACCACTAAGCCATCTCAACTTCTACTCACTACCGTGAATTCTTCTTCCACATTTTAACACGTCTTTTGGTGATGCCATTGCTATCTATTGAGTCCTGGTCACCTTTATAGGGACTGAATAGATAGAAATGACGTCACCAAAAGACGTGTTAAAATGTGGAAGAAGAATTCACGGTAGTGAGCAAAGGTCGAGATCTTGGATCTCTTCAATTAAGCTATTTAGTAGTTTTATAGTTCTGGCAGTTATTGGGATTTTCTGTCAGGAAATTCTCAATAGCAGTCAGGAATTGTACCCGGTAGATGACAATAGCCTCTATTACATGGGACAACTGTGCAACCTTTGCCTACCCCTTCGCTACCCCTTCGGTGAATACAGGCGTACAGGCTGTGAGCTTAGGTATATCTTTGAATTGTGTGATCAAATATTGTCTTGGACTCATACAGTTACCATTAATATTTTGCAATTGCATATACATATCTACTGATAAATGTAAGGAAATAAGTAATAACTTATATTGTAATTATTTACATTGCTGGCTAGTGTTTAAAAATCAACCAAGTTTTTATATAATACTAGCTGTGCCCCGCAAACGTTGTTCTGACATATACATTTTCTGCATAGGGCCACCCTTAACACCTAAGGTTATAAAAATTGCCTATAACCTATTCCCAGACCTACCAAATATACACAAAAAAGTTGTAAAAATCGGCCAAGCCGTTTCGGAGGAGTTCGATAACAAACACTGTGACACGAGATTTTTATATAGGTATAAGAAGATATAATTATTTTGAATCTTCATATTTTTTTTTTGGTAGTGGCATCTCGCAGGTCAACCTAGGAGGTTGTCGACTGCTTAACCGGACTTTCCTGTGGATGCCCTAATAATAAACTATTATTAAGGCCTCCAGCCAGGGGCATACGACTAAATTAAATCTAAAGCGACAACGCTAAGGGCACCCCCTGCGGGGTACGAGCCTCGGCTTAGGGCGTCGCTTGAGGGAGGACAGCAAGGGACTGGCTGGATCGAACGAGAATCATAATTATTATTATGGGACGAATTTAAAGCTACAGGCTCAGCGGCTACGCGGGCTGGCACGAGCAAGGGTCGGGGAGGTGATGCATTAGGTGCATTACGGGGACGTCGCGACGGGCCTCGGCGGCGAGGCCGAAATGACGGCGGTCTGTTTTTGTGTACTGTGCTGGTGGCCCTACTGCTCTCTTGGAGCAGGGTTATAGCGTCGTCGGGGTATAAGAGTGAATGCCTAGGACGGCGAATTCTACTTATCTGGGAGGGGGTGTATCGGGCGGCAGCCGCGATCAGAGGGTTGGGGTGCTTTTCAGCAGATTCGAAATAACGCTTGCAAATGCGTTTTATGAACTGACGGATAGTGGGAATCTTAAGGTGGAGATGGAGGTTTTCATTTCTGACATAGAAGGTGGCTCCCGTGGCCTTACGTAAGGCACGGTTCTGGAGGGTCTGCATCTTATGGAGGCGGTGAGATTTCGCGTGTGGGAACACTACGCAGGCGTAGGTCATGATGGGGCGTATGCACGTGGTGTAAATGCGCAGTTTGCACCTAAGGGACAATCTGCTGCGTGCGTTCATAATGAAGTGAAGCCTACCCAGAGCGAAGGCGGCGCGCGAGCGCACCGACCTTATGTGCTCACCGAAGGTCAGGTGTCTGTCGAGGATGACTCCTAAGTACTTGGCTTGGTCCTCCCAAGGGATCGGCTTGCCGAACATGGTTATCGGTTTGGGGTCGGGGGGTTTGATCCTACGCCGTTTCGCGAAGAGTAGGGCTTGACTCTTATCGGGATTTACTTCTATTCTCCATTTCCTAAACCTACGCCTAGTACGTTGGCGGAAGTTTGGAGAGTGCTAGCTATACGGTCGCGCACGATACCGGAGTAGAAAATGGCAGTGTCGTCAGCGAAGAGAGCTAACTTGGCCTGTCTATTTTTTGGAATGTCGCTAGTGAAGAGCGTGAACAAGAGCGGCGAGAGCACGGAGCCCTGGGGGACACCGGCGCGGATAGAGTGGGGAGCGGATAGTGCGCCCTCGATGGGATAGCATAACGTGCGATTCGAAAGATAGTCCCGTAGGATGAGCACGAGACGGTCGGGCACGCCGAGTTGGTACAGCTTGTATAATATGCCGTTGTGCCAGACTTTGTCGAAAGCCTTCGCTATGTCGAAAAAGAGCGCGCCTGTCATCGTGCCGCGCTGAAAACCGGCGCTTATGTGCTCGACGATGCGGTGGACCTGTTGTACGCACGAGTGTTGGGTACGAAAACCGAACTGTTCGTTGGGGATGAGGCTCTTCGCATCGGCAAAGTCCTTGAGTCGCTTATAAATAAGCTTCTCGTAGATTTTACAGAGTACGTTGAGTAGGCTGATCGGTCGGTACATGTTTTTTCTGCGATAGCTTATCTTTTATCTGTTGTCCAGCCAATTACCAGTCACAATAGAAATATTATTGTTATCTTGTTATCAAGTACAATTTTGTACAGTTATAAATTTTTGTGGAAAAGGAATACGGTCGCGAGCAGGATTCGAACCTGCACCTCCCGGATAAATACTCCAGGCGCAGTGGCGTGCAAAAGTGGTTTCAAAATAAGGCAAGCCCAATAAAATTTTAACCGATTTCAAAAAAAGAAAGTTCAGTTTTCGACTAAGTATGTAGGTACCTACGTATGTATCATCGCAATTTTCTCATAAACTACTGGTTAGGTACAATAAATTAAAAGTGAATTCATCCATCTTCTTCTCGGCCGCGGTTTGTCACTTTCCTGATGCTGCATATGCTTTTCTAAATCGACATCGTATTTTGAAATTAACGAGACCAGTTCTAAAAAATTGCCTTTATTGAATGAAGTTTTGGACTCATCATGTCCTCTTAAAGGAAGGTCCTGTTTTGCTAAATGACAAACAATATCGACTAATCTTTGAAATACACTACGGTTGTTATCAACGCGCGTGGTATATTTTGATATTTCCTCAGATAACTGGCGTGATATAGATGTCTCAATTCGTTGTTTACCAAAATTACCGAAAGAAACCATTGCACACAGGTGTTTATGGGAATTTGCATTTTAATGGCGCCAGATATGTTATTTAAATCATTATAACCAGATGTATTCCAAACGGAATCTTCATTCGAAAAAAATATGCAGCACCAGCAATACAACTTATTAGTGTGCGAACAGCCAACAATCCAACTAGTTATATACACTGATCTATTAAATTTTCGTTTATGCGATTTACTAGTCTGAGAAATACACAGATTAGGCGTCGGTTTTAATGAAGAAATTAACTGTTTTTTCTGAGCAAAGTTTAAAGATTTTACCTTATCTTCGCCAATCAAAACTTGAACGCATTTTAAATCCTCAAAAGGTACAATTACCTCCATTGTAAGTCACCAAAACAATTGTATCACTGAGAAAATCTAAGAAAACACACAAATAACTTTAACAACAAAACTTTTCCCACTCAAGCAAATGAAACTGAAGTGAGTTGCACTCGGGTGTCAGGAACTACTTACGCAGAGTTGCAGTGTTGTCATTTAGGCAAAAAAAGTCGCCAGGTATATGAAAAATCTAGCTAGATGTTGCAAATTTTTTATTTTTAAGATTTTGCTTGAATATTTAATTTCGTAATTTTAAAAGACGCTAGTTTTTATTGTTGCTAAATCTTAAAAAAGGTCTCCAAACTCGTTAAAAATCTCCAAGATCTCACAACGTCGCTAAAACGGCAACACTGCAGAGTTGGCAAGGTGACAAGGTCACGCATACGCGTGCAACTTCATACGCATGCACGGCTTGAATCTTCCATACTGATCGATTTGTAGACGCACAAGGTTCTAACTCGATAAACGGCTCATAGCTATAAGTGCGAAAGTGACAGAGATAGTATTTGAAAGCCCGGTAAAAGCCGGTACGTGTAAACTCTGCGCGCGAACAATCGCGATGTGTAGTAGTGTGGCATAGGTAGATACTTTGTGTTATTTTGATAAGAATTAAGCGCGCGAACTTTTAAATAGTCGGGTTTGATATTGATTCTCTATCGAGCATTTTAGTAGGGCTTTTGGGCTTATATGAAGGTACCGCCACTGTCCAGGCGCTCTGACCACTAAGCAATCTCAACCTCTGCTCACCACCGCGAATTCTTCGTGCACATTTTAATACGTCTTTTGGCGACATCATTGATATTTATTCAGTCGCTAGACAGCTGACCGAACCGACACGACTAACTTTGCAGTTAAAACAATGTCGTAAAGATGCAATTACCTTAACACGTACCGATAAATCTTTGAAAAGCATTAACGCATGCTTAGCGAACCTTAAAGTTATACATTTTTGTGGTAGGTTCGCTAAGCATACGTTAATGCTTTTCAAAGATTTATCTGTACAATTTTGTACTTACGCTAGTATACAGATTGAACTAAACTTATGTCTAATTTTAGCTTTAGTCACGACAATAGATTTTGTAGTAACACCTATGTTATATTTTTTCCATGAACTGAACTGAAGGACTTGAATCAAATCGTAAATCTCTATAGAAACTTGTATATTTTATTATACAAAGCGACTATTTTTGGAAACCATTATGATCGGTCTAATTTGATCCACACCTACTGTTCTGTTACTTTTCACGCATCGGATTTAGATATATCAAAGGGAAGATAAAAAACCAAAATAATGCGGTATAAAATATATAACAGTAACATTACAAGACTTCACATGTAAAGCTTTTATTACGAGATTCGTGAAAACAAATACACAACTAGTCCTAAAAAAATAAACTATCACTGATACCTACGCTAAAACAAACATTTATTTTGGCAAATGTTGGTGTTTAGTTAACAATAATATTGACTGCAAAAACTAAAGAGAATGGAATGCAAATACAGAGAATAGTTATAAAAACTGGACAATTGCGAGTCGGACTCACCCACCGAGGGTACCTTACAAATTTCGTTTTTTTCCGAGATTTTCCCGAAATTCAGTTTCCAAAATCTATAAAGACTATATTTTTATAATTTCAAATGTATAGTTTTCAGATTTTTCCCTGTACTTGTAGTATAAGACGATATTACTTGCCAAATTTCATAGTCCTAGGTCAACGGAAAGTACCTTAAACATTTTGATTACCGTGTTAAGTGTCGAAGTATAAGTTTTTTGCGGCATAAACGGCCGTATCTTTTTTTTACGTTAACTGACTGTAGATTTGAGTATATGGTTTACATACAATTTCAACTCAATACGTCCACGCGTTCCCGAGATAAAGGGCCTTGACAGACAGACGGACGGACAGACAGATAGACGGACAGACAGATAGACGGACAATAAAGTGATCCTATAAGGGTTCCGTTTTTTCCTATTGAGGTACGAAACCCTCAAAAGAACTCCAGTAGAAAATACTATCGTAAAAATACGTTTGAAGGGCCACGTGTATGTTGTAGGCGGTAGAACATTACACTAAAAATTGTTTTGGTAAGTATTTTGTGTTCCTATGTCGGGTATCTGGCAGAGGACAGGAACAGTGGTCTCCATAACGCCCAAGTTTATTATGCTGCATGTCACATTTAGGCATGTGTTATTTAGAAATTTTCCCTCATTATGCCCACTGAAAATCCGAAAAAAATAAATAAGACTGTAACGTAATTTCACGACTATTATGGAGAATTCTCTTATTGGATAATAAGAGAATTTCCATAAATATTATTGTATCATTCAATCTCCAAGGGGAAATTAAAAGAATTTATACAAAATAAAATTTATCAGTCATTTTTCTTCTTTTGAATTGTACCAGATTTGTTTGTCATTAATTAATCTCGATAAAAAACAAATCGTGACATAAATCAAAACGCTCAAAGTTAAGAATATTTTGAGGAGTTAATTCACCACATTTTATCGAATGATAATAAACTTAAGACAGATAGGATATTGGTAGGTAGTGTATAACAATATTTATAAAGCTTATCTTATAATATCCATTGACGTCACTAACGTTTCAATCGATCAACACAGCTTGTCAAACTGGTGAACAATAACAACACTTCCGAAAAATTCACCAGTAAAAAAAATTGACCGCTTTAGAAGAATTCTCATAAAATACCATGGCTGGTGATACATATATAGGGCGCTTATAGCCAGGTGCAACCTCCTGTGCTTAAGCAAAGATTTGTGCAGTCTGTCTGGAGATGGTGACCGCTAGAAGCATTTATATATTTTGAAAGTCTCTGTGCTTTGAACGGGATGTTAAAGCGTCAGTCTCGGTTGTTGTTAATCGTTAAGCCAAATCGGTGCCTTTTACAGGCAACTGGAAAAATTCAAACAAAGACTAACAAAACAAAAGAAAACAAGACGGGTGATATTAATATTAAAGCTAACGCAGTTCTCATAATCTGTGTTTTAATTTATCTTGCTATAAGCCGGTCGTCCTCGGCACGCAGTGTTTATAATATCGACTTTTATTTTTTTAAACCAAATGATACTTATACTAGAATATAAGCTTTTTGTAATACTAACCCAGTATGGATCACTGTTGTCCGAATTAAAAGAATTTGAATTTAATGATACTTAAGTATTTTTTTTTTTTTTTTTGATAGTGGCATCTCGCAGGTCAACCTAGGAGGTTGTCGACTGCTTAACCGGACTTTCCAGTGGATGCCCTAATAATAAACTATTATTAAGGCCTCCAGCCAGGGGCATACGAACTAAATTAAATCTAAAGCGACAACGCTAAGGGCATCCCCTGCGGGGTACGAGCCTCGGCTTAGAGCGTCGCTTGTGGGAGGACAGCAAGGGACTGGCTGGATCGAACGAGAATCATAATTATTATTATGGGACGAATTTAAAGCTACAGGCTCAGCGGCTACGCGGGCTGGCAAGAGCAAGGGTCGGGGAGGTGATGCATTAGGTGCATTACGGGGACGTCGCGACGGGCATCGGCGGCGAGGCCGAAATGACGGCGGTCTGTTTTTGTGTACTGTGCTGGTGGCCTTACTGCTCTCTTGGAGCAGGGTTATAGCGTCGTCGGGGTATAAGAGTGAATGCCCAGGACGGCGAATTCTACTTATCAGGGAGGGGGTGAATCGGGCGGCAGCCACGATCAGAGGGTTGGGGTGCTTTTCAGCAGAGTCGAAATAACGCTTGCAAATGCGTTTTATGAACTGTTGGATAGTGGGAATCTTAAGGTCGAGATGGAGGTTTTCATTTCTGACATAGAAGGGGGCTCCCGTGGCCTTGCGTAAGGCACGGTTCTGGAGGGTCTGCATCTTATGGAGGCGGTGAGATTTCGCGTGTGGGAACACTATGCAGGCGTAGGTCATGATGGGGCGTATGCACGTGGTGTAAATGCGCAGTTTGCACTTAAGGTACAATCTGCTGCGTGAGTTCATGATGAAGTGCCTACCCAGAGCGAAGGCGGCGCGCGAGCGCACCGACCTTATGTGCTCACCGACGGTCAGGTGTCTGTCGAGGATGACTCCTAAGTACTTGGCTTGCTCCTCCCAAGGGATCGGCTTGCCGAACATGGTTATCGGTTTGGGGTCGGGGGGTTTGATCCTACGCCGTTTCGCGAAGAGTACGGCTTGACTCTTAGAAGTCAATCCCGATGGATTGACTTCTATTCTCCATTTCCTGAACCAAGCGCCTAGTACGTTGGCGGAAGTTTGGAGAGTGCTAGCTATACGGTCTCGTACGATACCGGAGCAGAATATGGCAGTGTCGTCTGCGAAGAGAGCTAACTGGGCCTTTCTATTTCTCGGAATGTCGCTAGTGAAGAGCGTGAACAAAAGGGGCGAGAGCACGGAGCCCTGGGAGACACCGGCGCGGTTAGAGTGGGGAGCGGATAGTGCGCCCTCGATGCGATAGCGGAAAGTGCGATTCGAAAGATAGTCCCGTAGGATGAGCACGAGACGGTCGGGCACGCCGAGTTGGTACAGCTTGTATAATAAGCCGTTGTGCCAGACTTTGTCGAAATGTCGAAAAAGCGCCTGTCATCGTGCCGCGCTGAAAACCGGCGCTTATGTGCTCGACGATGCGGTGGACCTGTTGTACGCACGAGTGTTGGGTACGAAAACCGAACTGTTCGTTGGGGATGAGGCTCATCGCATCGGCAAAGTCTTTGAGTCGCTTATAAATAAGCTTCTCGTAGATTTTACAGAGTACGTTGAGGAGGCTGATCGGTCGGTAGCTGGTGGGTTCGTTTGGGGGTTTTCCCGGCTTAGGGATACCTATGACTGTGGCTTCTTTCCACGACTGGGGGAAGACGTTGTGACTCATGGGACCATTGAAGATGGCGGTCATGAGTATAATGAGAGGGGCGGGGAGAAGTTTCATTTTGTTAGTGATGCCGTCTAAGCCGGTACTTATGTAATGAAATTCCGGCTGTTGTTATACTTTGTTTGTGTTCGCTTCGCAAGCGTTTTAATACCTCATAATATCATTAAAAACGGGGTTACAGATTAAAGAGATCTTCTTTCAGGTGTGCTGGTTTTCTCACAATTTCTGCACTGTTTAAATAACATAGTATTACTCCTGTACTCCCAGGTGGAGTAGGCAGAGGTGTGTACTGTTGTACACCCAGATTTCTCCAAAAGATACAGTTATTCAGTCCAGTGTACCGTTTACGTGATGCCTATTGCCATTTATCAGGCAAAATTCTAAACTCCGGGCTGCTAGTGAGAGTTTCTTAACAGTAAAATCCCTATAGCACTGCCCGACTCGGGAATCGAACCCGACTTGGACCTCACGCACAGCAGCAGCGCTTGAAACCACTAGACCAACGAGGTAGTCAGATAAGGATATAAAAGGCATAAAAAATAATGTTTACCTACATATTAACCAAGTCAACAGGAACGATCAGGTCTGGGGTTAGTGCTGTGAATCCAGCCCGCCAACAATTAAGCGAACGTCGCGTCGAATCGCATCGACAAGCACTTTTCGCACATTGCCTCCAACGAGATTGGCCGAAACTTATTGTCCACGCTGTAAGAAAAAATAATTATGGATCAAACTCGAAGTGTTCTATCTTTACTTGTAGTTATACAGGGGCACGGGTTTGAACCAGCACTCCTTAGACAACCCGCGGTCGTAGTTTACTATCCACAAAAAAATATTAACAAAATTGTATGATCTACTCTCGATCTGAGATAATTGTCTGGGTGTGTGTGCATGTGAGATTATGTGTTTGTAAACGCACCCATAATACAGGGAGAAAGGCCTAGCGTAGGCCAAAGTAAAGAAAAAAAAGATTTGATTCTTAATTTTCGTCTAAAAACGTGTCTATAGAAAATAATTTAAACTTGATCGGATAACTTTCAATTGTTTGTATAGAAAGAAAGAAAGAAAAATATTTATTTGGATGCAATAACGAGACATACGAGTATATACAAAATAAAAAGCGATTAAAAACAAAACAAACAACATCAATTAATTTAAGCAGAATTAAAAAACAAGTTTTTTTTTGTATGCCTCTCAGTTCACCAGATAGGTATCTAGTTCAGCAATATGCCAGGCAGGTGCCTAGCGCTGGTTTTCAACTGGACTGACTCACGGATGTAAAAACAGTTATTTAAGAGGAAAAACAGAAAGAAAGATATAAAAAAAACATAGTTACATAGTAAGCCAGTAGCTACTCTGATACAAACAACTCGTAATACACACACTGCACAATTGCGCATTACATCACTATTACTCATACTCGTAGTAGTTCTAAAAATGTATGGGATTATATAAATGACTGAATGAGTATAGGATACTCTAATACCTAATAATCTAGATTCCTAAGTAACGTGACTAACTGATCCCTTACCCTGGCTTTACTTTTGTTGATACAAAGTTACGCATCACCGAATATCTGAAATTTATGACGAAAATGTATAAATGAACACAATCATTATTAATACAAAAAACAAAACATCTCCGAGTATTCTTTTTCTTTTTGAGTGTTTTGGGCACGGATTTATATATGTCGCAGAGTGATTGTAGAATCCGCTGTTTTACAAAACTGCTATCTGATTTAAAAAACAGTACTGTTTTATAAAACAGCTGAACGACGTTCAGCTGGATTGCCATTGCGATACGTTTAACAAAACAGCTACCCACCTTTAGACGTATATACGACATATCTACTGTGGGACAGGTTTGTTTATTGTATAGGTATATTAAATGGATAGTCACCACTCAAGTAAAAAAAAAAGATACTGTAAAAACAAAAAACCAATAATACACGCGATTAATCCGGTTAAAAGTTGTTTTATTATAAAAGATACTGTATTCTGATTTGACTTTCCTTGGCTGGGTCGACTGAGCTACTATTTTTGTGTCTGTAGGGTTAGAAAAAACCTAAACACGAAGAGGATCCTCTTCGAACCTAACCTGTCCGGATACACGAAACTCCCGAGCTCGTTTCGCTCGCTCATGGATCAGTTTCGTTTACTTTCTATCATGATCCCGATATATTGTCGACTATTATAGTAGTTTAGTATTTACGTCATTCAAAATTTTCATATTTTTTTTGCTATTGACAAGTAAAATAAAGTTAGGTTAATATTGATAAGACATACAGAGCCACATGCGACAAAATTTCGAACTTAAATCAACAATCTGACAGTTCATTTCACACTGTTTTACATAATCTCTGAACGCTGACCCGCTGCATTGATAAACGCAAAACGATCATTCAATTCTGCGTGTTATAGTTCAGTAATTATGTAAAACCGCTAAACGTCGTTCAGCTGTTTTTCATAACAGTACTGTTTTGTAAATCAGCTAGCAGTTTTGTAAAACAGCTGATTCTACAATCCATCTGCGATACTTCATCGTGGTTTTGAATTTTTAAAATTTTTTTTTTTTTTTGTGAAGTGGTATTTAAATAAGGTAATACTTATTGAGGTTTGCCACGGTGTGAAACAGTTTTTTGGTACCTTAAAAATGCGATTTAGTACATTATTGAAGTACTTTGAGTACTTAAAATCTAACATAAAACTTTTTGAGTAAATTAACTAGTTAAAAGTCGAGAAACGACATTTCTTTATTTGTGATAAATGATTGATATTTTTTCTAGCATCCTGGCTACTTATGTGTTGTCTTACAGACAATTAAGGAATTTATTTTCTTTTAAAGTTGTAGCTTTTTTAATGGGCAGTATTTTATTAACAAACATTTTTTTAATGCCCTATTGTAGTAGACGAAACAAAATCTGTTGTAATATTTGTTTTAGTTTCCGTTTAAGATAATAAAAATAAAATTTAAAGTAAAAATATTTCGACTTTGTCAAGTAATAAGAAAATGTTGTTATTGATTTTGATTGTCAATCACTAAAAAGTCTTCTTTAGAAGATTTGATAGGTACTCTCCCTTATTGTCATAATTAACAAACTTATAATTTCACCCATGTCTCTTTGATAGGGAACTGTAACAGAGTAAGATAATGACGAAAGTGATTCAAATTATGTAAATTCATAACAACATTTTAATCAAATCCTTTGTTTCTTAAACACGTCTATTCGTATTTTTTCAAAAGATTGGAATCATATTTTTTTCAGCATAAGGTAGTATAATAGATGCAGTATGTCAAAATATTTTACCAGGTTGTTCGATAGCTCTTAGTCGTCGATCCAGCTGTCTCCAATGAAGGTCAGGATTGCAGGCACCTGAAGGAGGAGAAGATTCTACTGTGCGGCTGGCTCTCGTAATCATTTCGAAAACGTCACACGCGTTCAAACCACATGAAGTTTCAGCTGCCTGAAACACTTACAAAAAAAATATACAAATGTAGTATAATCTTTATGATAATCTTATTTCGAAAAAAAATATTTGATATTTTACTGCTGATTTTGTATTCGTTATTTATTCACTTGTTTTATGTTACAAAAACAATATAATAAGTATAGATAAATAAATTTAGTATTGTATCACAATACTAAATTATTGTGATAGAATACTTTATATTAAAATTATAACCCTCGCATCGATATTCACAATGATAGCAGTTTCCTTGTAATTTGTTTACACGTAATTATAATTTATTATAAAAATGGATTCAATTAAAATCCACTTCAAATTATTTTATAAGCTATTTACCTCCTCAAAATTTCAACTAACATATTTAATTATGCATTAATTACGGAATGTTTGTTATTTTGGTTATTATTGTGAATTCATAGCAATTTTGCTAAACTAAATGCGTGTAGTTTGTAGTTTAACTATCATTGATCAATTTTTGAACTGACGAAGCTTCAGATTCATCAACCTTCTTTCCTACCACTTCACATGGCGTATTCGTACAAACATTTTTCAAACTTTGCTAAGATAAAAATAACTTTATGATTAAAATATAAAGTTCATTTTGTTTCGAAGAAATATGTTTGCAAATACACCATGTGAAATGCCACAATTATATGAACGTGTTCTCCAGTTACTTTTGCAGCATCGAAACAAAATCATAAATAAAATGCGTATAAAAAATATTTGGTAATATGTACTAAAAGAAATTGAGCTTTAATTTTAAGAATTTATGATGTTAATTGATTCTTTAAATTGACTAAAACCAAAGTTTCTAGCAGCAAAAACACAAAGTTTAAAATGTTAAGTAAATAAACAAACTGCACTGTAAAGAAGGGTTCCAAGTAATTTATTATTGATAACTTAGATTGAAGAACGTGACCTGAATATTTTAAAGTTTTAATAATGCCACTGATACAATGGAGATCTCTAAGTATAAACAATTTAGATTAGATACTTCTACTAATTTGGACAAATCTTACTAGTATTATAAACGCGAAAGTCTCTATGTATGGATGTTTGTTACTCTTTCACGCAATAACTACTGAACTTCGGATGAAATTTGGCACATAGGTAGTTTATAACCTGAATTAACACATAGGATGATTTTTATCGCGATTGGACCCAATTCTGAGGGCCATGCAGACGAAGTCGCGGGCGGAAGCTAGTATTAACATATACACAAACCACAAAAAAAAAATGATCTCTCAAAAACTAATAATTGTTGTTGTCTCATTGTGGTTGTCTCAATGAATACTTTTTCTAACCGGATTGTTTCGTTGCAAGATGACTGATGGTTAGTTCTGATCCAATCGACCATTCTGCGACCACAAATGCTGCAATTGATTGTCAAAACGCCAGGAAAAACAAGAATCAATAATAAAATGCGCAGTGATCGCGTAAGCTTAAGACATTATTAATATTAGAAATATTAAACTCACATCGTCATCAAATATTTAGTACCTACCGCGTTATCATTTTTCCGAGTAACAAGGGACTTTTTTTAAACTACAGTATTTTAATAGTACCTTTACTTTGGGGATATACTTAAACAACCCAACACTCTTCAACTTAGTGATGGATTACGTTTCTATGTCAATAGTTTGATCTAAGATATTCATGAGATCACCTATGTCGCATATTCTTAAGGGAACCAGGTTTCCTTTGATAGCAACTTTGTAAGACGGCAATTCTCTATATAGGAACAAGAAATGCTTATTGTCTATAGAGAATTTGTAGGGTGGGTATATGTAATACAAAAAATTTAAATTTTATTTGGTTTGGAAATGTGATGCGAAGGAATGAGGATCGTGTGGATGGCTATAAGAGCAGGGGAAGCGATGGACGTGAAAGATAATGATGTGTAATTTTAATATAAATATTATTATGAGAAATAAAGAAGAAAGAAAAGACGTTTATTCAACACGGACGCACTGACAACACAACAGAGAGCGAAAAAAGGAACGCAAAAAAAACTTAATATAACGGTATTTCAAAAGACTATCCCTGAGAAGAAATACCGAAACAAACTCACACAGTCGTTTTAAATTTAGAGATACAATTTTACAATCTTAACGATATATTAACTCAAGATAAATCTTTGAAAAGCATTAACGCATGCTTAGCGAACTCTAAAGTTATAATAATAAATGGAAAAAGAATACGGTCGCGACCAGGATTCGAACCTGCGCCTCCCGGATAAATACTCCAGGCGCTCTGACCACTAAGCCATCTCGACTTCTGCTCACCACCGCGAATTCTACTTCCATATTTTAACTCGTCTTATGGCGATGTCATTGCAATCAATTCAGTCCCTATACTGGTGACCGAACCGACATGACTAACTTTGCAGTTAATACAATGCCGTAAAGAATGCAATTACCTTAATAATTCAAGATAAATCTTTGAAAAGCATTAACGCATGCTTTTCAAAGACTACTATATATACTATACTTATACAGTCTGTTAACCGGACTCCTAAGATGGCTCACTGGCAAACTCCAAGTCTAAGTCTGAGCACCGTAGGTGAGGATAGGTAGAATACATTCGTCCATTAGTTTCTTCCTCAGGTAGAGAGGAAGGTAAGGTAGGAGAATTTTATTAATTCACCTCATTTCTAAATGCTCAGTATGTTAGTGGCACACTGGACATCCTTGCCTATAGCACTTGCATTAGATCCTCTTGGGAACATGGTGTTGGTGGATCAATCAATTTCTGTTTAACGAGGTTGTCTTTGCAGTGACCAACTTATGTCCATAGACGGTTAATGGACTTCCAAGCTAGCTGCTCCAGCCCGTCAAGGAGAAGGGGGGGGGGGATTTGTTCGGCTTGTTTATTAAAAATAGTTGGCCTTATGAAGCGACTGCGACGACGAATGTCAAACTTGTTACTTCTCAATACGGCAAGTGGAGGTGCTATTCGGCCAGTGTATACTACATTTCTGGTTTCAAGCATCGAGATATAAAATGACAGGTTTCATTTAGAACTATTTCGACTTTTTTGGCAAGAGTTTTCTTAGTTTCCTGCCTTCATTTTCGCAGAGTCTTTGAAGTTAAGTGTTACCACTGACGTTAAGTTGACCGTTGACCAAGTTCCAGACTAATTTATGTAATAAGTGTGTTGTTTAGGGTCCTAGCTTCAAAGTGAATTTACTGAAATACGTCTAACCAGTAACTATATATTAATCCAACAAACTTTCTCGGATACCTCTATGAATAAGAAGCGACATAGTTACGTTAACTAGGTCACCGCCTAGTTAAGTTATACATAATGTATTTCGATATTATGACTTCATGAACTAATATATCATAACTACCAAGCCGTTTTAGGTACAAGTATTTTACATTTATTTCGCGTTATGTTTTTTATAACTGAATTTCAAAGAGAAAATAATAACCCGGTGTGAGTAAGTAATAATTTCGTCTAGAACTCAACGTCAGCCAAGGGGCGCAGATTGTGTGGGCATCATTTCTTAGACAAACTTTTTGATTAACAAATCTCTGCTTAAAATTTTTCTAATTATGTTGGGGTGGGCTTCCAGTCCATAACCACTGTCCCAAGTCACTGGGTAACATGATCTCGTAGTAAGACTGGTGGTCCGACTTTCAATAGTCTGACTACCAGTTAACGGCTGTCATAGATCTTATTTCATGGTCATTAAAACTCATTCAACAAAATTGGAATTCTATGCTAACAACTCTAAAGCCTAAAGTAGTCATTAAGGTTAATTCATCGTTTGACGCCTTCATGTTTGATGCTATGCACTGCAGATATCTTGAGCAATGTAACTTTTAAATACATTCAAGTGTTGATGATTAATGGTGCGGATTCTCTTGAACGTAACTGACTCAAAACTGAAAATCATTTACTGCTTCAAACACACAACCCAATGGTCAAGAGTGGTGGTTACTTATACGAATATGCACACTAACGTAGCAATGAAGAATATTAAAATAGAAACGGGCTTTATAATCTGCACTGAATTCTGCCAAAACTTCGCGACGAATGTGACGCATGCGAAATATTGATGATAACTTGCATCGCACAATTTCTGGTATTAACGAAATAAAAACAAATGTGTTTTGAAAAATAAATCTTCCATGTTGCTCTTCTATAAAATGAGAATAGTGTATACAAAATTTAGTCGTATATCAATGTTGGAGGGCGCGTCATCACGCTTGAATGAAGCGGAAAACGTGTCAAAAACTATTCGCTAGCACCGTTTTTACGTTAAAATATAGATACATAGAATTTTCACAGCGTTTCGTTTGTCAGAATTTGGAAAAATGATCATAAATAAAGGTACAACAAATATCTATTTTAGTGCGTAACTGGAAATAGAGAAGATTAAAAAACTTTTAAGAGTCTACTAAGAAAAATATTCTTCTATGCTGTGTGCAAAAAGTTAGGTATAAAAATAGAATTTCGTTGCATGTGTCAAGGATCGTAATGGTAAAATATATTTTTAAATTTTGTTAGTCCGTTGACTAGATTAAGTAAGTTTAACGATCATAAATTAATTTTAAATTTTTATTTATATATCAGTATTTTTGATTTGCAGAAAATATTGAATTTGAACCTAATCAAAAATCTATTCATTCGATTTATATGAACACCTATGTTGTTCATTACAATATTTTAACTAATGTAGGTGTACAACATCAAAGATCCTATTACTCTCGAATAGCGAATAAATTAATAATTTGTCTGTTGTACCTTAAAATTTTCGTAATAATAAAAATAGGCTTTGATACTTTATTTTTTGTTTTGAAGAATTCTAAGTACTCATTATGATAGATCTCAGTTACTAAGTGGAATTAAAGGTGTGGTTTGTTGGTAGAGGTGATTCGGTATAATTGCAATTTAATTTATATAATAAGATAAACTATTATGTTAGGTACCTTTTATCTTCACGACTACAGCAACAATTATATGCAGCAATGTAATGGTCATTGTTTTATTCACTCCGAACGAAAGGGTTGGAACTACTAGAATGGAATGACTTGCTTTTGTTTCACGTATTACCGAAGTGTAGTTATGCGTTTATGTAACATTGCGCTAGTTTTAAAATTACTGCTTGATTTTCGCTTGAATGTCCAAATAAGCACAAATTTGTAGTTTAAAAATGTTATGGTTAGAATGAGATTAGAATAATCGTAAGTTTTCATAACAAAATACAAATTTGTACTTGATAACAATAAAATTTCCATTGAATTAGCGTGTCAACAAATTAATAATATTCTTTGAAATCGGAATCCTTTTAAAACTTTAGAGATGTAACTGAACACCAAGTATAAAAAACAAAAACGCAATACTAGTACAGAAGAAGTACAAGAGCCTACTCACAGTTAGTCACAGGAATACAAATCTATAGGGCGAGTCGTGCCTACATCCATCATCATCATCTTCTTCTTCTTCTTACTTCCATACTGCCTCGTTGGTCTAGTGGTCCCAAGCGCGACTGCTGAGCATGAGGTCTCGGGTTCGATTCGACAACGAGTGGTTGATTTTGCTTTACGATGACAAGGATTTAATCAGACAAGTCTAAAAAGAAGTAATTTTTAATAATAAAACTTAATAGGTTCTTACGCAAAAAAATCTTATACCAGCTTAGATGTAGTAAGATATTACATAGAATCACATTAGAACCCAAATTTCACCAACTTCGTTATAAAGTCCCATGTCATAGGTGGTGAGCCTGTAGCCATCTACCGAGCACAATTCCAAACTCCAGTCTACTACTAAGAATTTCCTGATAGAAGAACTCAATAACACTTTGCCCGACTTGGGAATCGAACCCGAGACCTCAGAACTCCTCAGAAGAACCGAACTCAGTAGTCTTCCTTGGGACCTTTAGACCAACGAGGCAATGTAGATGTAGTAAGAATGTAATATAAATAATGTTTTAATTTAAGTGACTTTGCCAAGGCTTATGAACAAATACTTATGAATGTACTGCTTAAAAGACACATTCTATTTTTTTATCAAAAATATGTGTGTATGCTCTTTTACCTACATTGTTCTAACTTAACTCAGTAAATGATTTGCATAAATATCATCACTAAAATATTATTATTTCGTTACATTTTTACTTACTAAAATCTAATTCGCATTAACACATGTTGTATTGTACCGACATTTATTTTATAACCGATACACAATTAACCAGTTAGCTGAATTGATTGCGTCCGCTGTCCATGTGCAGGATCGTCAAATGTAAGTGAAATTGGAGCAAACATTTATTCTCTGAATTAATTGTGGAAAAGCGAACAGAAACAATTAATTTCGTGAATTAATGAAAGACAATCAAGTTAAATCAATTCCATTATACAAAATTTAAATGGAAAAGATAATATGGCGGAAATCGTCACTTAGCATTATCAAGCATATATCAAGCGAAGGAAATAATTAGACTATATAATTATCACAACTTATTACAGGGTGACTTAATAATAAAATTGGTTAAACTGTTGCCTACCGCTTCGGGAAATACAGAGGTGATGATATTAAGTAAATAATTATATTAGTCGCGTGTTTGACTAGATACCTATAGATACTATATAAGTATGAACTTGGACGAAACTAAAGGCATATATACTCGTATGTAAGGATTGTAGCAGGTGGCGTTCTCTAGTTTCTACCTACCCCATGGGAAAAATGAGTGGTTTTATGTATGTATTATTGGCTATGTATTGTGGATCCCTTTAGGAGAGGCCTATGTCAAATAATGAACTGCATGAACTGAGTTGATACTAAGTGCATTATAAACACTTAAAAGAGTGCTTCGGTGGACTCTTCTTCTACCTAATTTTATTTAAAAACTATATAAATTTTTTATGATTGATAGTACTACTATCAACCATAACAATTGCATTGTGATCACGCATATCAATACTGTTTTATACTCGAAATTTCCTTAATATTCGAATCAATTAGTCATAACTACTCATTGGATCTCGACGTGGCCAGCCTAAGAATTGGTAGGTGTTTGAAGATTGATAAATAGATATATATTTTGAAATTCTCAGTAGCAACCTAAAGTTTGGACTGAAGCTCAGTAGATGGCAATAGGCTCACCACTTATTAAATGGTACTTATAGCTATGAAATGTGGGTGTACTCAGTAGACCTTAATTCTTACAAGGCTAATACAATCCTAAGGCTGTGTTCTTTTCTAGAAGATACTTTTTTTGTCAACATACCTTTCAAAATCTTTTAAGATGACATAGCATTGCCAAATTGGCACTGCGCATGAATTTAATAGCTATGATAAGTGCAATAATTGCACAATTTTTATGCAATACAGCCACATGCAACTAATTAGAAAACGGTGTGCGTATCATGATTATAATAATGGGAACCCGTAAAGGTACAATCAAAAAAGCGGAATCGTAACACACGTATTTTTTCATATTAAAAAAAAGCATAGTTGTCGCTGTGCCACACTTCTACAGATTAAAAACGTCACTGTCGTTTACAAACCTTTATCCGAGTTCCGGAACCATCAGCTGCATGTACCGTAATCACAGCTTAGAGTAGTTTAAATATGCTTCAGCACATTTTTTGCTGCACTTACCTACGTTTTTTTTTATTCTACATAGGTAAACTTCCAGTTTGCCTGTTGAAATATTATATCGACTATAATTTTATAAAGAGTGTGAAATCAGAGTCAGGGTGGGTCATGTATGATTCTATTTGCCAACTGTACACTGCAGAACATGGGCTTCTCAATGACCACTAAAATAAGCGATGTGTCATGCGTGAGCCACTGCCTTATTGTATTAAGTGTTAACTGCCGTTCTTTATTACCTCTTAATCAACATTAGCCCGTAATAACATTATACGGACGACCCTAAGTTGACGACATTAAAGGTTTTCGAGCCCTTGAACCCATTTATTATTATGATATGGAGACGGGGACCCCAACTTACATAAACGGTGACCGTAGAGACAGTCACAAGGGCATTTAACAAGTTTCATAATATTATTTCAATATAGTGTGATTGCATATGTCTAATGATACTTGATATTTTAGGATTATTGAAAGTTATCATAATATAACAACTGCTTCGTTGATCTAGTGATACCATGCACGACTACAGAGCATGAGGTCTTGGGTCCCATTCCCAGGTCGGGTAAATCGTTATTGGGTTTTTCTGTAAGGAAATTCTAAATAGCAGCCCAAAGTTTGGAATTGTGCCTGGTAGATGGCAATAGGGTCACCACTACATGGGACTTAATAACAGCATTCGTGAATTGCGGGTGTAGGTATAGTTGTTTATACCTCTGCCTACCCCTTCGGGGAACGCAGGTGTGATGTTATGTTATGTTAAATCTATATCTATATCATTGTTCCCATAACAAACATAAAAAAGTTGTGTAAGCCAAAATTACATTTAATGATTAACTGAATTATACGACATATTAAAATAAACCGGCAAGTGCGAATCGGACTTGCCCACCGGGGGTTCCGTACAAATTTGTAGGTACATCGAGCCTCGCAGGTTTTTCCAAGCTTTTCGCGAAATTCAGTTTCCAAAACCTATAAAGGCTATATTTTTGATGATTTAATTACAAAATGTATAGTTTCAGATTTTTCTCTGTACTTGTAGTATAAGACGATATTACTTGCCAAATTTCATAGTTCTAGGCTTCTAGGTCAACGGAAAGTACCTTATACATTTTGATTCCCTTGAGTGTCGAAATATACGTTTTTTGTGTCATAAACGGCCGTAACTTTTTTTTACGATAACTTTCAACTCGAGATAAAGGGTCTTGACAGACAGACGGACAGACAGACGGATAACAAAGTGACGGAACCCTAAAAAATGCCAAACTAGTTCATATGATAGTCACTGAACCAAAACTTACGAGTCCCTACGGCATGTGAAGGTTGTCTGACCTTTTGATGCTAACCCGAGCTGCTCAAGTGGCGGTAATTATTCCTTATTGCCGGACACAGCTGGGATAAAATATGCATGAATGTGACGTCATCACGCATGTACTCGTGGTGTAGTGGGAATTGTGTTAACTTTAGTTCGATAATGACAGTATTCGGTATCTTGTTATATGGCAGACAAGCTAACAAGTCATGACTGTGTCTTCGTTTTGATTTATATAGAAATAAGGATGCATGTCTTTCTGTAAACTAATAGACATAATTTTATACATCACTAGATTTAGACAAGAGGCTTGAGGTTAAGTAACAGCCTCACAGAGCGATCAATTGAGGTTAAGCTGGTCTTGTCGCGTTCGTTTTGCGGATGGGTGACCGAAATTTAATATCGAGAAACCTCTGTGCGTTGGAAAGAATGCTCAAGCGTCATTCAGGTTGTCAAATGAAGATCTATGTCACTCGAGAGGTGTAGTCAGATGGCTGAAAGTCTGACAATCAGTTTTAGCACGAGATTTCGTATTACCTAAGTTGTAAAAGTCAGATAGGGTTGTTCCATGGTTATACTGGTATTAAGCTGCAGCTGGTTAGACTCGAAAGCGATCACGACGTATTTGGAAAAGGTTAGGCAGACTACATTTAGATAAAACCAAAATTTAATACAAGATAAATCTTTGAAAAGCATTAACGCATGCTTAGCGAACTCTAAAGTTATTATATTAAATGGAAAAGAATACGGTCGCGAGCAGGATTCGAACTTGCACCTCCCGGATAAATACTCCAGGCGCTCTGACCACTAAGCCATCTCGACCTCTGCTCACCACCGCGAATTTCTTCTTCCATATTTTAACACGTCTTATGGCGACGTCATTGCTATCAATTCAGTACCTATACAGGTGACCGAACCGACACGACTAACTTTGTAGTTAATACAATGTGTAATGTGTAAAGAATGCAATTATCTTAACAATTCAAGATAAATCTTTGAAAAGCCATCGGTCCATGGACCGTATTCTTTTTCCATTTAATATAATAACTTTAGAGTTCGCTAAGCATGCGTTAATGCTTTCTAAAGATTTATCTTGAATTGTTAAGGTAATTGCATTCTTTACGACATTGTATTAACTGCAAAGTTAGTCGTGTCGGTTCGGTCACCTGTATAGGTACTGAATTGATAGCAATGACGTCGCCATAAGACGTGTTAAATAAAATATGGAAGAAGAATTCGCGGTGGTGAGCGAGGTCAAGATGGCTTAGTGGTCAGAGCGCCTGGAGTATTTATCCGGGAGGCGCAGCTTCGAAATCTGTTCGCGACCGTATTCTTTTTCCATTTAATATAATAACCGAAATTTAAGTCCACAAAATGTATGTAGATAAATCGGCGCCACTGCTAGATAAGATAAATGTCACAATGTGGTGGAAGACAAAGTTGACTTGTGTTCTGAGGCTCCGTGTAGCTTACCACTGTGCAGTGACGTTGACTTACCGTACCCTAATTTATTTAAATGTCGTGGACTGCTCTTTGTCGGACTTTGTCAGTACCTACTACAATTAAATTATATGTTTGATAGTATGCGTAAACTTTTGAAACATTATAATGATCATAAACATTTCATAAGAAGAAAGTATGGCATACGAATAAAGTACAGAACCTAATCAGGAACAGTGCCTAAACTATAGTCAAGATGGAAATTTAAGGATAAATATTTTCGAACAGTCTTAGGGTTACTAAGACTATAACAGGTTATCAGGGCACGAAGTAGACTTAATAGTTACTAATTCACATGTAGATACTACCTCATGTGGTACATTTACTCCAAGCGCTTTAACCATTAAGCCATCTCGACCTCTGTTCACTACCATGAATTCTTCTTCCACATTTTAACACGTCTTTTGGTGACGTCATTGCTATCTATTCAGTCCCTATACTTAGTGTTATTGGAGTTTTCTGTTAGGAAATTTTCAGTCATAGTCTGGAGTAGAATATCTGGTAATTGTTACCTTAGGTAGCTACCGTAACGAGGGACGTGCCCTAACAGGCGCTGCACAGGGGAGGTTCCAGAGCTGGTCTCTTAAGAGGACCCGGAGCTTCCCTCGAAGTACCGGGGTGGTGTTAATGTGTGTTACCACACGTCTTCGCCCCAAAGACCGGGCGCCTTTTAATGGATTACCGCGAAAAACAAAAAAAAAAGATATCCACCGTAATAATGGATATACCATCAAATGATAACGTATTAAATTTTCTAGGTTAAAAATCAACTAACACGAATAAATACAGAAAGTAATGTGGGAAAAATATAGTGTTGCTAGTCGCATACGAAGCGAACCTTGAAAATAAGGACCATGCAAGTGACATAATAAATGGTGTAACTGGAGTTCCTACTCAAATAGCTCTTAATAAACTACCCTGAGAGCAACTCTATATAACTGGGCTTTAAATGGAAAATATTTTTTGGTATGGCAATTGTTAAAAGAGTGCGGTGTATTATTGTGTTACAATTATTATTATTAATAGCGTGTCAACAATTTTCTTATGATATTAACACCTGATAGCGAGAGACTTTACTGAAAAATATTCCTACTTTTTTATATGACTATGTTTACCAGAGAGATGTGTTATTGTATTACGATTCATTCAGACGTTTCAGCTATTTAATTTAAAGGTGTACATAAGATAAGAAGGTAGTTAGATTTTAAAATAAATATTGTTAAGAATTATTTGAATTATTCTGCCTCGTTGGTCTAGTGGTCCCAAGCGCGACTGCTGAGCATGAGATCTCGGGTTCGATTCCCGGGTCGGGCGAAGTGTTATTGAGTTTTTCTGTTAGAAAAATTCCCAGCAGCAGCCCGGAGTTTAGAATTGTGCCCAGTAGATGGCAATAGGCTCACCACCTATTACATGGGACTTAATAACAGCAAGGGTAAAATGTGGGTGTACAACTTTGTACACCTCTTCCCTTTGGGGAATACAGGCGTGATGCTATGTTACATTAAGGATTTTATATAATATAAATAATTAACGTAGTAGGTAGAACATATATATAGCTTACAGTTACACTTCTACTGAAACTGTTCTGTACATTTTAATAAAAATAGAAAAATATATTAAACTGTACTAAACATAAAGCTCCTAAATATGTAGGTACCTGTAGTCCTACAATTCATACTTATATTATAGTAAGATTTGAACTGGGTTTTTTTTTCTTAGAAGTTTATTAAGCTTTTACTTTGACGTTGTCTGTCGCCTTAAAGGTTACGTAGGCATAGTTTTCCAAATGGTACCGACACGATCGTTTAAAGATTTTATGAAGACTTCCAGTTATAAATAAAGTAGAAATCTTTTGGAAATTCATCATCAGAACTTGTTTAGATTTATTTGAACTTGGAGCAATAAATTCAGCGTAATAAGAGGAGAGAAGTAGGTATATCTTTTACGTGACAGGCCTATTACTAGGTAATACTACTACGATGACGCGGTGATCCCAAAGTGGATCTGGACATCCAGTAACAAAATACTGCTTTTACATAATAATTAATTTATATAATTCCTTACAACACCTATGCTATAGGAAGTTACAAATATTATTTCGACACAACTTAGTGGTACTACATTACCCACTGGATACATTGAGTGCATCAGATACTGCTTAAGAAGTGGCTATTTTCTGTGGAAGATCTGCGAATCGACGGAGTGTCAATGGGTTCACCGATCGCGCCGGTAGTGGCCAATATTTTCATGGAATGTTTCGAAAACCAGGCCTTGGAGTCTGCCATAACAAAGCCAAGATACTGGTGGCGGCATGTAGATGACGTATTCGCAGTTATCGACCTGGATGCGCTTGGCGTATTTACAGATCACCTGAACGGGATGCATAGGAAAATAGAAGTCACAGTAAAAGAGGAGAACAATGGAGTCCTGCCATTCTTGGACGTTCTCGTCATCCGAGAACCCAGCGGTCGTGTGTCACACACTGTCTACAGAAAACCGACACACACTGTCTACAGAAAACCAACACACACTGACCGCTATTTACGCGCAGACTCCCACCACCATCCCCGTACCACCTATCTTCCGTACCCAGATCGCTGCTTAACCGAGCGCTCAGTCTGTGCGATCCTCAGTACGTGGACGCAGAGTTGAACCATTTACGAGACGTACTGGAGAGCAACGGTTACCAGTGGCGAAGATGCACTCGTAACTTAAATACGGCTGACACGATTCGTGCTAGACCGGCGGGCGTAGAACGTACTCCAGCGTTCCTACCTTATGTGCGAGGAGTCACTGATAAGATAGGACATATACTACGCAGAAAATACAGCATCAGGACGGTCTATCGTCCGCCCGGACAGCTGCGACAATAATTACGGTCGCCGAAGGATAAGGATCCGCTAGGCGTTCCCGGGGTGTACATGATACCGTGCGACTGTGGCCTAAGTTACATTGAAGAAACTCGTCGCAACATCGCAACCAGACTTACTGAACACATACGTAGCATGAAGAGCATGGATACCAACAGGTCGGCAGTTGCAGAACACGCATGCAGCACTGGCGCGGCTCATTTCACATCAAACCGTGTAAAGCATCCGTACTAGCGAGGGAGAAATACTTCGTTCCGCGAAAAGTACGTGAAGCTATCGAAATAAGCCGTCGCCCGAACTTCAACAGAGACGGTGGTGGACACTGCCTCCTGCCTGGAAGCCAGCTCTGAAGTCTACATCATACAGAAGTGAGTCAAGTCTGGAGTGCGACACAATTAGCGCGGTATGCAGAATGGACAACACGAACACGACGAATGACGTGAACACACGAACACTCCCGACGCCGGCACCGAGTACATCATCGGCCCGCGCACAGCGCTATGCGATGCGGTGCAGCGCCAGTCTGACTCGCGACTTAGCCGCTGACTCAGCTCATGACTAAGGGCTCCGTTCGAGTTCGAAACTAGTCGGGCAAACCCGAAGAATGTACGTGAGTAGTAACCGGTGAACCTATGCTATGTTTAAATGTAATTACCTACTTACCTTATGTACATGTTTGAATTAAATAGATGTATCAACAAAATATTTCAGTAAACACCAGTTAAATAAAGTAACTCTCCTTGTATTTTATTAATTCAATAACATTCTCATTTTAACCTTGCTAAGTACCTACGTATTTATGTTGTGTAATTTTTATGTGAAAAACTTAATATCTATATTTTCTTCTGTTCTGTATCGAATTCTTTTTTAAATGATTGAAAAGTTTTAAATACCGGGCGTTTGTGAGCTGAGAAGGCTTATTACTATTACTACGACGGGGGGGCGGGGGTCACATAGTCGTGGTCAAGTCACAAGAAGTTATAATTTAATTTTTATAATCAATACAAGTAAAAAGTAGGTATTTTTATTTAAGTATATAAGTACTTAATTGACTTAAAAATTTCTTTTACGTCTTCTCCCGAAATGCGTTATCACTTCATTTACTTCAATGGGTACGTTTTTATGTACCTGGAGAAGTGCCAGTCCGGTTAGACGTTCTTCAACCATTGAAGCTCTTAGCCACGATTTGATTCTTCGTAACATAGAGATAGATCTTTCCGCTGTCGCTACACTAACAGGTGGTGTAGCCATAATACATTAAAAAAAAACTTATATTAGGATACATCTCAATATCGCAATTTAAAATAAGTTCAGAGATCGATTGCGGTATGTCCTGACTCCGCTGCTACTTCACCATCCACAGCCGATATTAATTTACAACGACAGAAATTGGAGTAATATCTAGTAACAATGTATAATCGTTTGCTAGTTGTTTCACAGTTTCAATGTCTTGATTACTGTATTCGCTTTTTGGCATGAAAATTAAGTACATCAGGAGACACACGGTCACTTATTATTGAATCTAGAGAGTTCCAGAATAATGCGTTTGCCATTATACAAAATATTATATTCAATTAATTAAATATTACTACTTACATAAAATCTATAGTGACAAAAATTATATACAAATATTATGTTTAACATTTTAACTAGTGGTCCACCTAGGTCCTGGACCCAACCCAGGGGGGGGTTCATGAACCTCATGCCCCCCCCCCTGGATCCGCCCTTGCTACTTCTATAAGCTACTGTCCAAAATACGCTCAAAGTGGAAGCTCGGTTAATTGATATAACAAATATATATTAAAAACCACAGTTTTTCAGATTTGTATTGAATATTTTATTTAAAAGATTAAGTGTTCAAGTACTTGGTAGTAGTTTTTTGTTAATAAGTAGATATGCAATATCATACGGCGTGCCAAGAAGTTGTCATGTGGCATATACACACATTCGTCAAGCACTGTCGATGCAAGTAAGGTTTAACTATCGACCAGGGATGGTCTTAGTTCTGACAGTCTACAGAAAAGATAAAACTATTTATATTCTTTTGTAGCATTCTGTCAGATGAATGCTCTGTTCAAAATCTTCTACATTGTTTTGTTACGTAACTTTGCTATCAAGCCTTTTAAGAAAAGCTTTGTTTGGGCTAGAAACTTTTACGATACAAAAAGTTAAACATACATTAGCCCGAGTTACCTAACGTAAGAACTACACAAGGAACGCGGTTTCGAACTTGTAGATAGAGATGCAATATCTATAAAAATAAAAATCACTATCGAAATAAAAACGACGAGTTGACGATAATTAGATATCTTTTTATATACAGTATTTTTTTATGTAGATTTAAAATTGTGTAGTTCACTGGTAAATAGGATAATAAACAAATAAAATAAGATTTGCTAAGCCATGTCCCGCAATTAGTTGCTGTTTTATTACTTATTATATGTGCACTTGATAACTACTAAAATAATGGTCTAGGTTCGATATCATGACTTTTCGATCTTCAGAATGATGCCTCAGCAGTTGAATAATGTTGGATATTGCTTATTATAATAAGTCAGTTCGGTTAAACATTTTATCAGTTTAAAAGTATTTATTTATGTAATCATTGGGAACGACCATTATGTTACTAATTTTGATACATTTCTTCTCTATCCGTTTAAGATGTGTACATAGATCCAAAAATAAATACTCCGATTCCAATAACTCAGATGAGAATTTTAAAAACAGTGCTTATAAAATAAAGTTTTCGTCATAATTACAATCAGCACCAATATCAGTTATAGGTACAGTCATAAATATATTATATTAATATAATATACTTAGGTACTTGTATTTACGTGAAACTCAAATGCGATTGTATTTTAATGTTATTATATTAAAGGGAAAAAGAATACGGTCGTGAGCAGGATTCGAACCTGCGCCTCTCGGATAAATACTCCAGAAGCTCTGACCACTAAGTCATCTCGACCTCTGCTCACCACCGCGAATTCTTCATTCTTCACTCTCATAGTCCTATGGGAAGGCAATCCGACCCGATCGGAGAGAGATCATGCGCAGAACCGACGGCTTTACGTGCTCTCTAAAGCACGCAGCAAGATCATTATTATTGGTTGGTTCATATGAACCAACCAAGTATTGGTCATATACAAAAAAAACTTGCAAACTTCCGTAAACATTTGTAGGTATATATTTATTATAAATAGTTCAGGAATCGAGTCACGCAGTTTTTTCCGAGCTTTTAATATAAGACGATATTACTTGCCAAATTTCATAGTTCTAGGTCAAACGAAAGTACCCACATTCACAGTATACATTTTGATTCGCTTGAGAATGTCAAAATATTTATATTTTGCGACATAAACGGCTGTATCTTTTTTTTACGTTAAATTAGAAGTTTGATTCTTTCACAGCTTGAAGGAATTCTAGACTTGAGTATACAATTTTAATTTCAACTCGATACCTTCACGCGTTATTGAGATAAAGGGTGTTGACCGACAGACGGACAACAAAGTGATCCTATAAGGGTTCCATTTTTTTCCTTTTGAGATACAGAACCCTAAAAAGAAGGCACTTCCCGCAGCCCCATATCTTCTTGATAAATTGGACCAATAATTATTATCGTAATACCAATAGATATAATTAATTTATCAACTTATAACTTTGGACATAGTTCCAGCTACCAGACAGTACAGAACAAGATTAAATCCCAAAATATAACTTTCTTAATAATTTAATCTCCACTTAGTTTAGACGACATGCCGGTTGTGACGTCACAGCTCGTCACAACCTGGCGAATTGCTAGTATCATCCCCTGCCCTTATCCCAATTTATTTGAGGTCAGCGCTGCATTCTTCAAGTATTCTTCTTCCATACATCTCTATTTGCCGTCATTTAGTCCGAGCTACAAAATACAATCTACGCTTAGTTTGTGGCTCACTGATAACCGTTTATACCACTTATGTTACTTTTGAATAATAAACATTTATTTATCTTATTTTTTGGCAATCACTTTTTTTCTAGCCATATCATCTTTAACACAGACCATGCATCGCTTCATGGGTGATCCTCTACTCTTATATCCACCCACCATTCACATTCATAATCAGGAATTTCCTCGTACTCATTTCTAATTCTATCTATCCGCGTCACACCACACGTCCCTAGGGTTGCTAGTAATGTGTGCTCAGATAGGTCGTTGACTTGGCTTGGCTGCCTTGGCTGACATAGCTGATCGACTGGCGGGAATGGCTCGCATGGCTGGTATGGTTGACAGAGCTGGCTGGTTCTGCATGGACTTGCATGCCGTGGCGTAACTAATATTATCATTCTCCTTCATAGGTAATGATGCAAAAATGCTTTCTTTGCAACCCTATTTACTGGTAGCTCAAAATCTGTTTCAGATGTCGGAACCCAACTATTTTAAATTTTTACATAATTATATTAAGTAAATATAGTTTTATATGAATTTAAGAAAAATAAACGAGAATCATTACCTATGTATAAACTACTCCGTCACTACAACATATTATAAAACAAAGTCCTCCGCCGCGTCTGTCTATCTGTCTGTTTGTTCGCGATAAACTCAAAAACTACTAAACCGATTTTCATGTTGTTTTAATTCATGGATAGAGTGGTTCTCGAGGAAGGTTTTAGTATATAATTTGTCATGTTTGTGTATACATTGGCAAAAATATAATGATATTTGTTGGAGGTCTCGGAAGAAAATAAGCCGTTTGGGAGCTTTCAACGAAAACGCTGCCTAAACCCTTTGAGACATAACAAAATGATGTATGGCGGAATTGTGTAACTTATATAGGTCCACGGAAAAGTCCAGGATGGCATATGTCTATCTCTTAAGGATAACATACTATATCCATTTTAATACTAAAAAAAATGGGCAATTATAAAGCGGTAATTGAAAAACGGGAACGGGATCAAAATTTCATGATTACTTTTGGTCGCGATAACCGACATCCATGCGGGCGAAGCCGCAAACATCAGCTACTTAATACTATAAAAGTGTGTTAGTTTGCCTTTTTCACGTCCAAACAGTGCGACAATTAGATGTGACGCGAGTGTTTGCACATATTGATGGACCGCGTGACATAACCTTGTTTATACAAAAATGTCTCATACATTGCTCGCGCGAATATAATAGAGTCACGTATAATCTAAAAGCTATTTATTGTATCCGCTTACGGTCATTAGATACAACATTTCAAGACATAAGGAGTGCTTCAGCAGTAGAGCGGGGCTCAATGGTTGTATTTATTCCAGGTAAAAGAAGCCACTGTTAATGTACTTGTAAATTCTTTGTGACATTAATCTAAGACCAATCGTATTTCACATGAGACAAAACTTGACTAGAAAGTTCAAAGAATAAGTTAATAATAACTTGGTAAGCATCAATTTTCGTTTAATTTTAATTCATGGTATGAATTTTAATCCGTTGCGTAAATCGAACACCTTCCCTCGGGTCGTTACAAACAATGTCTGTGCCACGGATCTGAAAAAAAATACGGATGTAACCTTGCTTTGTCATAAGTGAAGCATAGATTACGCACACACACACGCAGGGTACTGGCGCCGAGTGGATGAGTTTTAAGTATTTGTATGCGCTTAGCTCGTGTATGACAAGCTAAATTGGATGACTAGGCATGCTTCTCACATGTCGTACGCAACGCTCCGTCCGTATTTTTTTAAGATCCGTGTTATGTGCAAAGAAAATTACGGCCGTGATCAAAATTTGAACCTGCGCCTCCCGAATGAATACTCCAAACGCTCGAGTATTCTATCCATGATGCGCAGGTTTATATCCTACACACGATCGTATTTCCCTTTCCACATGAAAACTATAATTATCTGTAGAGATTGCTACGAATGCGTAAATACATATAATAGAAGAATCTGTAAAAAAAAAAGATTTTACTTATTTATTTATATATACTTTATTGTACACCAAATCGACATATTTACACTGACAGAAATGATTGATATTTAAATTATTCCTTCATACTAGGTACTACGAGTATCACTGCAATCATGCATCATGCAATTTATCAGATACAATCAAACCCCGAGCTGCTGTCCTTTTTTTGGGCAGTCGTGTAAAAAGGGAGTGACTTCTGAGATGAGGACTGATAGAGGTGTACGAAAGAAGACATGCTGCCCCATCCTAAATAGATTGGGATCAGGGCAGGAAGATGATGATTGTTGCTATGCCAGAACAAACAGTAATTAACTTTTTAATCTTAGTTTTGATGTGATATAAGTAATAGTATAATAATAGTATTAGTATTATGTAGTAATAGTATTATATATACTAGTGTTATTTCTGCTGGTTTCAAGTCCAAATTCACTAAGCATTTTCTATTTCTAAGTATTGTCATTTATGTAAACCCATATAGTCCTCTAAAACTCTCTTTTGTGATCGTAGCTATATTCGCCATTCTGCAGGGATTCTTACAAAACGCTTCTCCTGCCCCTACTGATGACACAGAAAAGGTTTTTTTTTTAACTAATCTAGTGCTAGTGAAAAGTTGTCTACACTTCAATCCATTAGCACTTCGCCTGTTTTAGAATTTGTAGATTAAATACGCGTATATCCGTAAAATTTAAATAGTTACTGGAAAATTCTAAACTACTAATGGTGGATCGCGGGAAAAGATGTAACTTGAGATGAAGTGGTTATTAATTTGCTTGAATTTAAACATAGTTACTACTACATTGTTGCTACTTTTATTAGCTGGGTAAACAACTTAGAGTAGCATAATCATTGTTGCTGCTATCAATGTGTACTCTAACTAATTAATAAATATGTGTACACGGCAAGTTGACAATAACATTTTCATGAGCTGTGTTAGTTAGGGGTAGGTACGTAGCGATGTAGATCGCTCCGTCGGCCGCCCACAGCCGTGGCCCATTCGCCTTCGAATACGCGACGCGGCGCGCCGCTTCCGTTGCGATCTCCTGAAACTTTCCCTCGCGCGATTTTCCGGCGTGACTGTTTGAACGGAAAACTTGTAAATATGTACACGTAGCATTTGGTGCCGTAACAAATGTAAAAAAAACAGTAGAAAAATAAATTTTAATTATTGTGTTTTATTACTCTGTAGCATTAATAAATTTGGTCTGCAAATATTTTAATTAAATTAAAATATTTAGAGCTGATAAAAACGATTAGTGATATAAATACGTAATTATTACAGTGTTAAATAAATAAATACTAAATTATTCACCTTTATATTTAAATAAGAATTAAAGTGTTGTGTTTTGAGTAAATATATGTGAATATAAATACGCTTTATAATGTGTTTCGCGATTATAAATATCTCATTCAAAGTGTAGATATACAAAAATATTAACCCAAGTTTACAGAAGTAATTTCTTCGTGAAGGTTAAAAAAATCTGTAAGTGCGCAATGTCAACTTTGGGAGCGGGGACAAGCGTGCTAATCGTTCTACAAACACGCTGTATAGCGGCGTCGAGCTGTGTACTCGTTGTGTCGTGTGTGTTAGCACAGTGAGTCGAGAAGGCCTTAGTGAACATAGAACAAAGAAAACTGGCGCTATTAACAGCCACCATCCTGCTCCAAATAGTGGCCTCGTCGCTCTTCGCAATGGACACTAGGCAAGTTTTTTGATGAAGTAATAATGCTACATAATAAGGCTCTACATCATTTCATTACTAAATGAAGGTCCGTAAATCTGGCTCCCAAAGTTTGTTTTTCTGACCGTTCATTTCAATAAATCAAGTAGGTAGACAAAACATACGTAGCAAAATACAGTATCTACTTAATTTATACTATCTGGGAAAGTTGGGTGGACAAAAAAGGAGATCGTCGAAACAGTTTTGTATATATGAATGAAGTTAATATGTCAGCTACATACGTAATTTAATAGGAACACTAAAGATTTATCTATCTCTAAAATATTGTAATGTAAATATTTTTATCAGTTCAAGGTAAAATAAAAACAATAATTGAAACACATACATGATACAGTAGTGTGCATGCAGGTTCTTAGCCTTGTATGAGATGATGTAAAAATTCGGTTTAGATTATAACTATACTATAACCTCCATGTTAATATTTCTTGAAAAATATATGTACTGTTGATGACTGTGTAGTCGTTTATCAATTAGCACATCGTATTGTGGTGTACAAAACATGACTTTATAATTTGAAACTGAATACATTTTAGCTGTTGTGTGATGTATACTTACTATTTATATATTATTATGTCCAGTGTACCTTTATAATCGTAGTGGTTAATATTGTTACAATAGTTGTCCACTATATGATTAGGTGACGACCCGTGCTAAAACTTTAATTCCCCAGTTCGTCCCATAACATAACAACTCTGAGTGGAATCACTGACCGCAGTTGTGTACTTCTATGAATTTCAAACTCAAATTTTCTGTTGGTGTTATGAGAATGACGAGTAAAGTATTGATTATGAATATGGATGGCTATAAGAGAAGAGGAAGACTGATGAAGCGATGAATGGATTGTGTCAAAGATGATATGGGTAACAGGATGAAGATAATAAAAAAATGTATAAGCACGCCTGCCACTTATTAAAATCCTACTAGCCTATGTTACTGGGGACAGTGTAAGGATTCTAATGATACCCCATGCATCGAAAATTATTCAGACATTTAGAAATTATGGTGGTATAAATAAACTAACAAACAGTCCTTTTTTTGGGCAGTCGTGTAAAAAGGGAGTGACTTCTGAGATGAGGACTGATAGAGGTGTACGAAAAAAGACATGCTGCCCCATCCTAAATAGATTGGGATCAGGGCAGGAAGATGATGATTGTTGCTATGCCAGAACAAACAGTAATTAACTTTTTAATCTTAGTTTTGATGTGATATAAGTAATGTTGTATTATATATACTAGTGTTATTTCTGCTGGTTTCAAGTCCAAATTCACTAAGCATTTTCCATAAACTTAATCTGATCGGATGCAGCTTTCCCACAATTTGTTTGTACAGATAGTTGCTCTGACATAGATGTCCATGCCCATGTCTGTTTTCATCTTTAGAATATTTGACCATTCCATGTATAGAAATCCAGCTATGAGTGCCAAACTCCTATGTAAACCCATATAGTCCTCTAAAACTCTCTTTTGTGATCGTAGCTATATTCGTCATTCTGCAGGGATTCTTACAAAACGCTTCACCTGCCCCTACTAGTGATACAGAAAACGTTTTTTTTTATATTATAATCTGTTTCCCTATGTGCTGCGACAAACACCAAGTCGTGCAATATCAACATAAAGATAGGCATAAGAACTTGCCATGCTTTGACAATGCCAACAAATTATTATTAGAACCGTTCAGGGTTTCATTGTCATCCTCCTGCTCCTATCCAAATTTATTTGGGGTTGGCGCAGCATGTATTTTTCTTCTATGGTTTATACTATTAGCTGTCATATCGTCAGTCACTTCTTTTCTAGCCATATCATCTTTACGACAATCCATTCATCGCTTCCTCGGTCTTCCTCTACTCTTATAGCCATCTACATTCATACTTACAACTTTCGTCGTCACATGACCCTCATCTCTCCGCATCACATGCCCATACCATACTAAACGAATTCTACACAACTTCTCTGTCACCAGTGCCCGTCGTTCAGGGTTTATTCTGAAAAAACTTGTTAATGTTTCGAAGTGAAAATCTGGTAATTTTATTTTATCCAGGTTGCTATCGACTAGTTTTGGACTCAACCGAAGCCCTTTATTATGAGTCGAGCTTACGTGGAAACTATTATCTAATATATGGCCAAGCATCGAGATGATATATCGAATCTGTAGAATAACTCATGTGAAAAAGAAACCGTTCATCATGGATGTGCATTAGATGTAGCGTAAACCTACCTCTAAATTTTCCAATAATCACATTTCCAAGCGTTTAGTATATGATTAAGTATAACATTCATGACAAAAAAATAAATAAATAAGTAGTCTGTCCTATGTGCATATTGTTTAAAAAATGTTTTTAATAAAGACATTCATGTATTTCGATTTCGTTATAGTTAAACAAACTTATATTTTATAAAAATAATATTATACAGGTACCTTTTAGTTGTTGACCTTCAAAATTTATTTTACAATACACTCTACAATAGAGTTACAAATAAACTGTTTTCTATCAATATAAAACAACTGTTAAACGAAATTGTTACGCGGGTATAAAAACCTCAATTACGATCAACTGATGAGCCACCATGATAGGAAATAAATCAATAGCTACACTATTTCTATACGCTATAATCTTTCAAAAGCATTAACGCACGCGTTGCGAACTCTAAAGTTATAAATTTCTGTGGAAAGCAAAATACGGCGTGAGCAGGATTCTTACCTGCGCCTCCCGGATAAATACTCCAGGCGCTCTGACCGCTAAGCCATCTCGATCTCTGCTCACTACTGCGAATTCTTCTTCCACATTTTAATACCTCTTTTGGTGACGTCATTGCCATCTATTCAGTCCCTTTACAGGAAACCGAAAAATGTATAACTTTAGAGTTCGCTAAGCATGCGTTAATGCTTTTCAAAGATTTATCTGTATTTGTTTACATTCATTTATGTTGCTACCCCAGGAGTATAGATTAACAGAGGACAATGTGGTTTGAGTCGATAGGAGCTCGGGGCAAACTCCATGAAAAATTTCCACAGATCACAAAGAAGTGTGAGCAGTTAAAAAACGAAAAGTAAATTTAAAAAAAAGTCTGCTTTGACTTATCTAAAAGGTGAAAAACAAGGTACCTACTGTAGACTTTTCATCGCAGTCGGGGGACAGTACTGTGGAACATTTTCTTATAGGTCCCAACTGCGATGAAAATTATTCAGTACCTACCTTGTTAACATTCCTTTTTTTGGGCAGTCGTGTAAGAAAGCGACGCCATATTATTATAATTAGATATGACAACAGAATGGATGCCAGTCATGATGTCAAAGACAGTAAAAAAAGAAACATGGCTCTGCGGAGACTGATCCCGCAAAAAAGGGGCACCCTGACTCTTACCTGACTTATAAAACGCAATTAAGGGATTTTTCGAGGTCGAGGGTACCCTAAAATCACAAAGCATAGCTATGGCAATATCCCATGATTATTTTTTTCAGCAGTCATAAAAGCAATGTTGATAAATTGTCCCTTACTTTGCGATCATTATTACATTGTTATCGAAAATACTAGTGTTCCTTTATACTCGCAGTATCCATGAACCGTGTGCTATAAATTAACGGATCCCAAAATATGTTTCCCAATACGCCCAAACTTTTCTGGCATTCTTTCAAGCTAACTTTTGGACTTCTGAATTTCCGAACCTGAATCATTTAGACAGTTTTCGAGCACATTGACTATAAAACCAAAACTGATATCGTCCCAAAATCCGCATGTTATACGCTAAAGTAAAAAAGAGCTTTCCAATATCGATACCGCTCTGACATAAATAAAATACTTTAGTTCTATAAAACATGAATACAGTCGGGAACATAGTCTCCGAGTAATGTATTACGTAGAATGAGTTAACACCTTTTTCAAAGATATATATTTGGTTGGTAATCCCTTGATACAACGTAACTACAGTTCACAAATCATATTATGTAAAATAACGTTAGTATAGTATTTTTATTTAAATATATCAGGTCCGGATAATTCCTTGAATTGTGAATGTAAAACTTTACGCCGAAATAAATTATGTTAAGATACCTACATAAATCATTTAATTTGGTGCAGTCATGTAGTTTGAATTATGACCAGTTTGTTATATTTTTATATTTCATAACATTGATCAGAAGTCACAAGATCAGTTAACCAGAAGTAAAAAACTTGGATATTCAGAAAAAGATATATTTGTTAAAGTACTTAATTTGTATCTTTAAACTGTTGTTTTGGGTTGTGTTAAATCAGCTCATATATTATAGGTACCGACTTTATTTTTAATGCTTTACTACATAAACGAGAGTCAATGTACATAGTTTTAATTCAATTATTTAACGGGTTGCGTGAGTAGTCGTGATTAAGCATCCTTAACTCACTTACTGCGGCTTTCACTCGAGAGTAGTCGGAAAATCTGTTCATCAGTGATGTAGGCCAAGTCAGAACAGCATGTTTGTTAATTTTCCTTAATTAGATTCACTATATTCCATTTCTTTTAAGTGATTGAGATTTATATTAGGTTTATTGTTATAATGTGTGTGTTGTTTATATAAGTTTATAGTTTATATTTGTTTATATATATAATAATGTTTATATAATTCTAAGAGCCTCCGCAGACTTGCTACTTTTAGCATCGGCAGCCATTCATTTGGCGACTGCTTCAATGCGGTATCATGTCTTGGTGACTCTTTGCGTTAGGTCGCCGAGGCTTAGTCGCATGTTTCAGCGTTCAGTCGCTGTATCCAGCTTCCGAAATGCGACTAAAATCGCTGATCCCCAATGATTAAAGTATCAAATCTACGGAGGCTCTAAGATTGTAACGTCTTGGCCCCATAGCAACGCTCGCCTATGGCTCGGGTAATAATTCAACCTCGACTGTAATAATTAACTTAGATCATTTCTATCATAATGTACTGTTATGATAAAGTTAGTTTAGCTGCTGTGGAAATGACCTATATTAAAAGAAGAATTTCGTTTTGGTCCATAGGAAAAATATTTGATAAATGGAGGTACGCGAGAACATAAAATTATAGTCATTGCTATTTCAGGACACCTTAAAGGTGCAGGCCTGAATCGGTATTTACTACTGATGCTTGACGGAGTTATCATGGTTATTGGTATAATACCGAGTAAATGAATTCTCGTAGTATAAATAAAACACCTAGAAAGAAAAGAATGATGTATAGAAAAATTAATAGTTGCGAACAAGCGACACGATAGTTCAGTTGAGAGATCGCTCTCTGTCACGGACTGAAAAAGGTCGCGGATTGGAATCCCGTTCATCTCAATTTTATTTTTAAAGTTTACTAACAAAATATGATTTCAGTTTTTTGTACTTGTAAAATGTATTGGTTAGCTTACATTTAACGATGACCGTAAGTGGAGAGTCTAAGGAGTTTAACTCTTCCTATTATTGATAGAACACGTGGATTGTCAAGAAATAGTTTACACCTACTATAGTACCTAAGTCTACATATCAGGGTATGTGCCTAACACGTGATCTGTGACCGTACTGGCTTGCTTGTGGTAATGCGGCCGGAACTGGTCCCCGAGCCGCCCAATATCGATACACGACCAGCCGTAATTGAACGTACGAGTAGCTTTACATTTAATAGAAAGATTTTAGGAAAATAAATACCAATCAATCTCATACCTAGCCTTCATTGGAGTCCTATTCAGTTATTTTGATGAACAAGAAATGTATATGGTTTTTATTTTGTGTTCATTTTCTTCTTCTATCGTAGTAATGACACGGATCATTGTTAGTCCAGTATTCCGCCACACGGAGTACTGTCAACGTTCATCAGTTCCTCTTGGGTGCAGGTATAAGGGCATGCAGGACTACATTTTGAAAGCGTACATAACGCGAACAACGTAACGCGAATATTATAGGATTATAGGTAAATTAACTGTTCTTTTTTAAGTTAATAAATTACCTTTACTTTGTCTTATTATTAATTATGTTTAATTATAAGGCGAAAATAAACATAAAACGATGTTCATTAAGCGAAGTTGTACTGTTTCTTCCGTTGTGTGAGTTCGCAGAGGGTGCGCCTTTGTCGTCCACAAATATAGGGCATGTGAACCAACTGTAATGCTTTTACAGGATGAACTGGAAATAGATTTTTATTGCCTTTACGCAATTCGTACAAACTGATAGCGTAAAAACAAAATAGTTCACAAACATATCGTCACATTTTTAGAAAAGGATTACAAAAAAATATTTCGAAAAATATAAAAAATAACAAAGTTATGTTGTGTTAAAAATATGGATGAAGAATTCGCGGTGATGAACAGAGGTCGAGATGGCTTAGCGGTCAGAGCGCCTGGAGTATTTACCCGGGAGGCGCAGGTTCGAATCCTGTTCGCGACCGTATTCTTTTTCCATTTAATATTGTAACTTTAGAGTTCGCTAAGCATGCATTAATGCTTTTCAAAGATGTATGTATATGTCGCAGATGGATTGTAGAATCCGCTGTTTTACAAAGCTGCTAGCTGATTTACAAAACAGTACTGTTATGAAAAAAAGCTGAACGACGTTTAGTGTTTTTACATAATTACTGAACTATAACACGCAGAATTGAATGAACGTTTTGCGTTTATCAATACAGCGGGTCATCGAACAGAGATTATGTAAAACAGTGTGAAATGAACTGTCAGTTATTGATTTTAGTTCGAAATTTTGTCGCATAGGGCTCTGTATGTCTTAACAATAATAACCTAACTATATTTTACTTGTCAATAGCAAAAAAAATATGAAAATTTTGTATGACGTAAATACTAAACCACTATAATAGTCGACAGTATATCGGGATTATGAAAGAAAATAAACGAAATTGATCCATGAGCGAGCGAAGCGAGCTCGGGAGTTTCGTATATCCCGACACGGACAGGTTAGGTTCGAAGAGACCTAACCTTAAAGATACAAAAATAGGAGCCCCGCGAACGTCGACCCAGCCACGGAAAGTCAAATCAGAATACAGTATCTTTTTTTTACTTGAGTGCTGACTATCCATTTAATATACCTATACAATAAACAAACCTGTCCCACAGTAGATATGTCATTATGCATTACATCTAAATGTGGGTAGCTGTTTTGATAGACGTATCGCAATGGCAATCCAGCTGAACGTCGTTCAGCTGTTTTATAAAACAGTACTGTTTTGTAAATCAACTAGCAGTTTTGTAAAACAGCGGATTCTACAATCCATCTGCGACATATATATGACATTTTTGTTGCGGACATGCCAGATATGCCCCCCGGTGAAACCGTTTCGTTTGAACTACACGAGGAATGGGATATATACCGAAGATCTGGGATATGATGGATAGCCCGGGCAATGTTCCACTGCGCGGTCACCGATGATTTGAAGAAAGGGAAAAGCGGCGGCGTTGAAGATGAAATTATAGTGTAAAAGTTATAAATTTTTGTGGAAAAAGAGCTTAATGCTTTTAAATAATTTATCTGTATTATAGACGTATTTAAAAAATCAATTCCTGAGGTAGAAAATGGATAACGGGTCGCGGACCACTGAATAGTCCGCCGTCTTATCTATCTGCACTCATGTGCCTCTGATTGAAGTATCGTAAACCCTGTGAGAGTCAAGATGAATCGTGTGTTGTCAGAACAGAGACAGAACTTGGTCGGTTTGTGAATAATTTTTCTATTTAGGTATTTATACGGATTGTAGCCCGTATATATAGCATTATAGCCCGATTAGTGGAGTGTGATAGTAGGATAACATCAGAACCAGGCGCATGGATAACATTTGGTGTGACAAAGCTAGATAGAAGGAAACCGTCTCGGTGGCGGCTACCACCAACAACAACAAAGCATTACCAAAGAGGATTGACGTCAGGCAGGAGGCTGGTCATAAAACATAGCCAAAACTGCATGCCAGATTTATGCTGCGCCGACCCCAAATAAATTAGGATAAGGGATGATGATGACGGTTTTTGGAAAATGATGATAATAAATGTCTTCTTGGTACTCGATGGATCTGTTGCTTTCGAATTTTTTATATATATATATATATATTTTCTTTAAAAAAAAACTTTGCCCCACACTAGGATTTTTTTCTTGTATCGTGGGTGCGTTTACAGACGTATAATCTCACAAGCACACACACCCAGACCCGGAGCAATTATCTATAGATCGTACAAATATTTGCTCCGTACAGGAATCGAACCTGGGAGACGCAGCGCAGCAGTCGGTCTCTCGAGCACTGCGCCAACCGCGCTGTCAAATATATATATTGACATCGAACATAAATATTAATAATAATGAAAAAACATCCGAATACCAATGAGCGGAATTCATACATACCTATATGCTACAGTGAACACATAAAACGGTACATGTCCGTTTATTGGAAAACCCGGGATTGGAAAATAATGGGCCTGGTCTGGAGGAGAAAATATATCAAAATATATATTTTATAGTAAGTCATTACGTTCGTTCAGGTTACCATCAAACAAATATCAGAACGATGAGTCTTTCCTTGTAATAACGTTTATTTGTGTCTGTATCATGACATTCAATACGGTAAAAAGACATAAATAAGGCATAAAAGTGATAATTAAAACAAGGTAAGAAGGCCTCAGCGTTATAAGTGGGGCAAAAGGAAATTTTATGTTATTCTCACCATACTTTTAGATAATTTATGCGAATAAAATTAAGATGGTAGATTTGGCGTGAAATATTTTTAATAGATAGGCAGAGGTGTACACAATTGTACACCCACATTTCACCAATGCTGTTATTAAGTCCCATGTAATAGGTGGTGAGCCTATTGCCATCAACCGGGCACATTTCCAAACTCTGGGCTGCTACTGAGAATTTCCTAACAGAAAAACTCAATAACACTTTGCCCGACCCGGGAATCGAACCCGAGACCTCCTGCTCTGCAGTCGCGCTACGGACCACTAAACCAACGAGGCAGTTCATTCAGATGTACCAAGTTCTGCAAAGACGGTAATTACATATCCATGTTAATCATGCGAATGATATCCTAATCTAAATGTAATGCTTGAAGTTTAATAGATAGTACCTACCTTTTATGATCTAATGGTTATACTCGCTAATGATGCCAACTGACTGGGCTTTATTACCAAGCCTGGACCGTCTGTGTAACAGAATATGGGATATGAGGGACTTTATTAATTACGCAAATTATAATGAATAAGATTCAAAATCCAATTTCACGTTTTTTGTTCCTTTATCTCTTTATCTTAAAAATAATAAGGTTTAATTAGTCCAGTACATTATTACAGTAGTTCAAAAACAAATAATTAAAACAAGGTATAAAAAATTCTATACCAAATGCAATTCTCTGTCAAGCAGTTGTCCGCGTTTTATTTAATCTTGAAATATTAAATGCAGTAAATTAAAACAAAAAATTAGGTTTGTGTTGAAAGATTAATGAGTTAGAGAGATTGTTTTTTTTTTATTTGCTCCGCTGAGATATTTTTTTATGAGCTTACAGCCAAAAGTCGTTCATTATATCCATTGTAAAATTTTTGCCACGATAAAGTAGTCAGTAAAATTTGTTCAGCTATTAAATTATGAGTTATTAAAACAATAAAGCAATAGAGTACAAGCAGTGATAGTGGTACGACTATGACCGATAGACTTGTAGATCAAATGTTGTAAGTTGGAACTTGGAACCTAAGGCACGATTAACTTATAGTACTCATGTGCGTATCAGTGGCATAATAAGGTGAAGAAAAACATCGTGAATAAATCAGTACACATATGGAAACATTATACATATGTGTTAAGCTATGTCAAATGGATGAAACTTTGACACTAACTTGTTCATTAACCACACCATAACAAGAAGAAGCGATAGAGTTCAGAATATACGAGCATAACTCAAACATTATATAGGCCATATGACAAGAAGTTGAGTATCTACGTTAGTACTCAAAATAGAAGTCGGTAGTGGAAATCTAACAGGTACTCGTTCTATTCTGTACCAGTATAAAGAAAAGAAACGCTGAAAACATCTTAAAATAGTTATTTAATTATTCTTAGATTTAATTGAAATATGAAAACACTTATAAAACATGCTATGCTCTATTCCCTATTCAGAAACGATTTCGTAGTCCAGCGTAATATTAATTTTAGAAATTGATAAATGATTGATAATGAAAATAACCAATTACTTAATATAGTATTAAGTAATTGGTTATTTTTAACATTTTTACACGTCAAATGCCATGACCAAAGCTTGTATATACTGTCCCTTAAACTTAAGACCAGGTTTTCATTATGTGCATTCGACTAATCATGACGCTAGCGTTGTGATCGCACATGTTAAATTCTACAATATCCATGGGATGCAAACTCTCCGAAACGGCATAGAAATGTTTACCATCTGACTACTTCTGAGAAGAAACACTGAAACAAACTCAACTACGGTTTTAAGTCCTGATATTTCGTACTGAATCAAAGTTTGTGAGATACATAAAATGGTGAAAAATTAAGATACAGCATGTTAAAAAACCATGTGCGATACATGAAAGTATTATTTGGTATCATGGTTGATTATATTGTTGTATTCTTAAAAAAAAAAAAAAAATTCGCCTTTGTCCTGTATGTATATGTTTGAAGTAGCAATATTTGTGAGAAAGCACACAGACTTTTTTCAAAGGTGAAAATTATACCTAATACGTAAGAGATCCAACATAAAATATTAAATTAATAATTCTTATTTGTAATACAACATTAAATAAAAAGAATGTTTATCATGTGTATATAACTATTTTCATTAAATTTCCAAATTATTTATGGGAGTTATTATTTATTGGGAATATTTAAATGGGAGCTCCATTTAAATATTTCAGATTTAAGCTACCTATATGGCTACTAAGTAATTGTTTTTATCCATTAAGAGAATTTGTACAAAATAGATAAATCTTTGAATATTGTAATAACACAATAATAAAACAATGGTAATTTTAATGTAAATGAAATGTTAACGTAGAATGGTAATGTCATTGCATTCATGTATCAAATTTGCGTGCGTATTACAGGCTGAATACGATATCCTACTAATATTATAAACGCAAAAGTTTGTAAGTATGGATGAATGGATGTTTGTTACTCTTTCACGTAAAAACTACTGAATGGATTTTAATGAAACTTTACAATAATATAGCTTATACAGCAGAATAACACATAAGCTACAATTTATAAAGATATTGTGTGAATTGTCTAAAATATGACGATAAGTGTCAAGTAAGTAGGAAAAAATCTACCATCTGCGAGCTATTCTGGCGTGTGCTGCCTAAACCCTTTGAGATATAACAAAATGATGTATGGTGGAATTGTGTATCTTATATAGGTCTACAGAAAAGTCGGCAATGGCATATATCTATCTCTTAAGGATAACATACTACATCCATTTTAATACTTAAAAAATGGGCAATTATGAAGCGGTAATTGGAATGCGGGACCAGGATCAAAATTTCATGATTACTTTTGGTCGCTATCCGACATTCACTCGGGCATCAGCTAGTATTAAATATATATTTTTAATCAATTATCTCCTAAACTATGCGTCCAAATAGTATGCTAATAAAAGGTAAAGTTTATCTTCATAACATTGTCGATGTTGATGATGAAGAAACGTCCGTTCGTAAGGAATAATATGCTGTCTAATAATAATGCTTAAAGAACAATTTAAATAAATAAAAAATAAATTTAAATATAATTTTACTTTAAAAACAATTAATTTTTGACACAAAATACCTTATTGTGGTTTACAAGAGATAGGCATTGCGGATTTTTGTGATGTATTAAGTTTGAGGTGTAGTCTAATGTTAGATAGCCTATATACTCTTTTTAATGAATCTGGCTATCATATATAAAAATATTTTTTAGAATCTGACCAGTAGTTCCAGAGATTAGCGCGTTTTAACAAACAAACAATTAAAAATACTTCTGCTTTATAATATTTGTATAGATAAACCACTAAATAATACCAGGAGCCGTAGTCGGGGGCACATGTGGCGTCCGTCACTTTTCGGGTATCATGGTGTTATCAATTTTATAAATTTGCTAGATTTCGGGGAAAATTCAATAATTTGGGCTTAAAAATGGACCACTTCAATTTCATGAATATTTTAGGTTTATTATTTTATTTGGTAATTGGGTACCTATATACCCCTTTCGGATCGGTCAAGATTTTTTAAATATATACTTGTATAGCCATCACCCTACACACGAAGCATTTTTCTAACACTTAGGTACTATGCGTACCGCCAACGAGTGGAAGTCTTTGTTCTGTCTCTCTTTGTTTTATCTGTGATTCCCAAGGTTCAATTCAAGGTTCGAGTGATTATGTTTTTCTAGGATAATCGTGCACCATTATCGACCTTTATAAAGGGGGCCAATATAGTTACCTATTATGGTTAAAAAGATACAGCCTAGTGATAAATGGACAGACAGACAAAGAGGCAGACGGCGTAGGCTTACTAAGTAATAGGATCCCGTTAGCACCTTTGGGGTTCGAAACCCTAAAAATGAGAATGAATGTCACTTTACGAAATGGTCATTGCAGAGGACGTATTGTCAACTGTCCTCTACGAAAATAGCGAGTTGTGTATGGCACGCGTTTTGTACCTACTGCTAGCAAAGGGGAGCTTTAATAATGACAGGATAGCGTAGGTATTTGTTCTTCTTTTCTTTTCATTTCTGGGGCGGCGCATCAAAAACGTAATGGGAGCTTTTAATGCATTCATACCGTTTGTCATCATTGATTATATCAGCCTTTTTTGTATTGATATTACCATGCCTCTGACTGCCTCGTTTGTCTAGTAATCACAAGAGTGGTTGTTCAGCATTAGGACCTGGGTTGGACTCCAGGGCCGGGTGTAGCAGCCCAGTGTTTTGAATTGTGCCTGACTGGCAATAGGCTCAGCACCTATTATATGGATCTTAATAATGGCATCAGTGAAATGTGGGTGTATTACAGTACATTTCTACGTAATTCTTCGGAAAACACAGGCGTGATACTGTAATATAATGTATGTTTATGCATATTAAAATTTGCAGCAATTAATAATAAAAAAAAAACTATTTTCATCTAGGGTTGTATAAAACCTACCTATTAAAAGGTTTTCCACATTGCATTTTAGTATAGAATTTTTCGTTTTCGGATTAATATGTTATTCAAGTAAACGCTTAAATATAGCGAAATAATGACTTCAAATAAAACCAACGCAAAAATTACTTAAACTATTTCGTTGCGTTTTACAAAAACATATTATTTCGTCTGTATTGTTTTTTTTTTGTTATACTGTAAAAAATCCTTTTCACATTTTAATTAAGACTTTTTTAATTACCATCCATTGAATTGGACTGAATAAATAACATCAAACCGTTCTCCCTGACCGCTGGTCTCATTTAGTTCACTGGGGTTTTGTATTTTAGCAAGTAATAATTAAAATGTTGTATCCTTGAGGTTTTGATCAGACAGCGCTTATACATACATATTTATAGGTGTATTAAGTTTGGATATGTCTAGCTTAATGCAGTTTGGAGTACTGCCATAGTCAATGTAAAAGCTAAAAGCCAATTCGTTTACACAAAATGAACCCTTAGACTGACAATGGATAGTAGAATTCATTCTTCATGTATACATAAACAGACTCCGCTTTCTCGAGATCCCTGAAAACGTACCTAGACGGGTTAAGGCTCAATTTACTCACACTTTGCCAAGCTACGTTATGGCGAAGTCGAATAATTGATTTCAATTAGACCATATACAGGCCTTTTTAAATGTTAAAAACTAGTTTCCACGTTTGACAGCGCGATTGGCGCAGTGGTCGAGAGACCGACTGCTGCGCTGCGTGTCGCAGGTTCGATTCCTGCACGGAGTAAATATTTGTAAAATATTTGCTCCGGGTCTGGGTGTGTGTGTGTGCTTGTGAAATTATATGTCTGTAAACACACCCACAATACAGGAAGAAATTCCTAGTCTGGGACGCAAGGATTTATTAAAAAAAAAAAGTTTTTGTTTAATCTTTTTCATCAAATAGTTACAATACTGTTACATTGTATTTACATAAAAAACTGTGCTAGAACAATGTAATGCAAAGTCAAAGTAGATACCATTCAAAACATTGCCTTGCATTGTTTAGAGATGACCAGCTTCAACTGACGGTGCCCGTTCACGCAACCATATAACCACCACTAATCACAACCATATTGTAAGGAATCTAGTGACCCAATAAACAAGCCACCATCAATGGGACATTTAAGTAAGCAGGACATACTGCAGCTGTCAGAAAATAATCAATTAACTTAAGCCATCATATCCTAAATCAGCCATCATTCTTAGTTTATTTAAAATTAACTTTACTTGAAATTACTGGTTCAGTTTTAGTGGCAGTCGTAATAAACATTTGAATACGTAACATTGACCTTTGTACCATTAGTTTTATGGTCTTTCATGTCTGCACGTAGAATATTGTATACACCACATTACTATCACACGGCCGTACGTACCACATGCCCGCCGTTAACAATTATGTATGGTAGGATTTCATTATTAACATAATTCTACGTTATAAACGCGCCATAAGGAAACATTATTGATTTGGGTCTATTTTAGTTAGATCTAACGATGTTAAACAATTTATTATTCGGTTTGTATTTGTTGGTATAAAGTTTAATATTTGATAAAACAACTGAGCGTTCCGGTCATCTGAATTTCATATTAATTTTGTTATGCGAGCTATCTACAAGTTGCCAAAGCTGTAAGAAAATAAGCTTAGGGTGACAAGCAGTATAATTAGTCATTTTGTCTATAATTCACTCGGTATATCAAGTGTAATGCCGTCACCCGCTTGACTGACTCGAAATTAACTACGTCTTAATAAATAAGGGAAAGAATTTCATAATTTATTTTATTTTAGCAAATAAATTTCATTTCTGCTGCTGAAGGGTATAAAGATACTAGTCAAGTCCCGGCACGTGATAGTCGTAGATAGAGTCTGATCCCATACATCATTCTTGTAAGTACACGATACTGACGGATACGAGGGAAATCACAGCTTGTCCAACTAAACACGCCTTATCGTATGGCAATCCATGTTTTATTAACGTGATAGTCGATGTACCAAACCCATCATCACTCACTTTCAGCTGCAGACAACGAAAATACATTAATCTTGAGAGCGAATTAATTGTTGTCATGGTGTTAGGACAAAAGCGGAACAGTTTTTAAACGTGAAACTTATTATATCTACATACTGAACTTGACCCTTTTAGCCAAATATGGCGGCCTTATAGAGCGAATTTCGTTATTAGGTAAGCTTTTTGGTGTTAAAATACTGAAAAGTCCATTCGTTGTATGATAGATAGATACTATATTTTTTTTCTCTAATGCATGATAGTACTTATTTAACCACTTAATTCACAAGGGTTCCATTTCAATCCTCTGTTTACTCAATAAACTGCTTTTAAAATCCAAGCTATGCTGACTTAAAAAGATGGTAAAACTTGAGATTATTTTTTCAAGCTGCTGTTTGTTTATGAAGTTTGATTTTTAACAAACTTTAAAAACAATTTGTGCTAATAATGGCAAGCCTTTTGTACTGGAAACTTTTCAGGCCAAATTACCATTGTATTTTTAAAATATGTAGGGGTTTAACCAATTTTTACACTACTGCCATAAAAGGAGTGTTATGTTTTCAGTGTGTTTTTGTGTTCTTTTTTATTCCACCATAACTTCTAAGTACCTAAACTGATTTACATTTAAGGAGTATTGTTAGAATCTTTGCATTTACCCGGGTAACAGCTAGTGTTGTTAGTGTTAAATGGGAATGAGGAAGGTACATACTAAACAATTTTCATCGCAGTTGTGTAAAGTGTAAAACATAGAATGAAAAATTAAAGTCCCCCAACTTTAATTTACCCTTTTATGTTTTACACTTTTTAACATGGAGGCATTTTTTTTAATTATTTATTTTATATCAATATTTAGATGAGTAGTAGAAAAAAATTACAGTCTTTTAAATCAAATTTGTATTCTGATAAATCCATAATCTAACCATCTAACAATCTAAAAGACAATAGGAAAACAAAGTGTAGATACGAGTTGTGTATATAAGAACAATAACTGAAATATAATCGACTCCGTTTATCGTTATAATGTTAACTTTCCCACATTTCGAGGTATTACAGCGCTATAAAGGTCCTATTGTTATAGGTAAACAACATAACAATATACATAATGTTAATGTATACCGTCTTCGAGTCGTTTCAGTTTTGATTAGTATTATAATAATAAGTAGTGTTAGCATACGTACAGTGTGTATCTGATAAATATATGGTATAAATTTTGTTACAGTTCAACAAATTCATCTCAAGATGACGACGCAGACTGGTCAAAGAATAGTTCCATTGACGAGTTCATCGCACACAATGGAACAAATGACACCTTCGGTACGTACCCTAGTCATTTGTGACATGAAGCACACGTTCATCACTATATGTGAACAGCCGGTGATATACGGAACTCATTTAAAATTACATAGGTACTAAATCTGACATTGACAGCTCTATAATCAATGTCAAGCAGCAACCTCGCAGATTGCAAACTTAGAATCTATACCTAGCTGATAATAGGTATAAGTATTTTCTCTTTTATCGCGGCTTACCTATTCAGCCATAAATTACGGACTACCGTAAATAAATCAAGTGTCAACCGTCCTTTATTGATTGACGCTCTCTGACGACTGAATCTCTACTTTTTGTAACAGATAAGGCTTTATTTTTATTTGTTTTTCTTAGACCGTTAGGCACTTTTACATCATAAAACCGCTCGAAAAACAAATCTGGGTAAATTATCTTTATCGGTATTACCTATTTCGGAAATAGTAACAGAGAACTTTACAAAAACATTAATTGTTATTGCAGTCATCTAAACCTTACAGCTTCTTTTTTCTGTTTTATGAAGACAAATACGGTGAATCCTGCCCGTTATTTGGAAGAAATAATTTAATTATAACCGATTTTCTAAGTGTCCATGATTTTTCCTCTTCTTTGAAGTTGACTTATTTCAATTAAAGCAATTACTATCTTTTGAAAACGTGGCAGCCTGAGCTTTTGCAAAATAAACGAATGTCTGAGAGCTCTCATTTATCAGGTATTTAACATTAAACGAACAAGCGGTCCTTTTGGATAAAAACACAACCTATATTTAGGCTGCTTATTGGATCTCAAACTAAGCTGTAACAAACACAATAGTTATGATATTTCTTTGTTGATCCAAACAAGATCTTAACGTATTTATCTGGTTGCTTTCATTTGTTTTTGATCGAATTGGAGGCGAACTCGTTATCCATCAATAGAATACGTAGAACATAATAAATTATCGTTTAACAGTTTCGTATTTTGTTTCAGAAACCTTGTATGACGTGCCCACCGGTATGATAGTGTTGCTGTCTTTTTTGTACGGCTCAATATCAGTTCTGGCAGTGGTTGGTAACTTCCTTGTGATGTGGGTCGTGGCTACCTCGCGGAGAATGCAGAGCGTTACCAATTGCTACATCGCCAATTTAGCATTAGCTGACATAGTCATAGGATTATTCGCCGTACCGTTTCAAGTAAGTAACTCGTCAAACTCAAAACTCAAACTCAAACTCAAATTTTTTAAATAGGCCCTATTACAGGCACTTAAGAAAAGTCAAAGCTAGGTGCACGGTTCCAAGAAGTTGGTCTTATGGAGAAGAGCCGGCAAGAAACTCCATAGACACTCTTTTAAAATTATGTGTTCTTTACAATTTAAATTTATTAATGTGAGAATAATGCAGGTTAATGTTGAAGAAAAGGCAGAATTTTAATTATATAAAAAGCCAAAATTATAACCAGAGCTATTACGAGCTGACCAGTCCCAACAGACAGCACCCGTTCACGAGTATGACGAGCGCATCAGCATCGCTAAACTCAACCATTTTGAAGGGAACTCAACGACCTAATACACAACGCCACCATCAGCAAGACATTTTAGTGAGCATGACAAACTCATAATACCCGGTCATAGGCTGTTATATGAGAGTACTTCTTTAATGTAACGATTAACATTAATGTCCACATAATGCTCACATTTAACAGAACAGTAGTGAAGCTATAAGATATAATACAATATTTATTAAGAAAATTACATTAAATAACTGTTAAAAAAAAGAAGAAGAAGAAGAAGAAAGAAAAGAAAGAAGAAGAAGAAAAGAGAGTCATGAGTCATGATGCTAATTTGTTTGATTCGCACATCCAATACCGTGTATGAGAATTGTTGTAGTAAATATGTATTCCTAACTTACTGCTTATCAGATTATCGGCAATGGGTAGGTAGGTACTTAGTAGAAATAAGAGGAAAGTACAACAACGTCGTTAGTCTGCGCAGTATCTGCATCACGTATCTCGGCTGTATTACAGGAACAATAAAGATATATTTTATTATTATTATTTATTTTATTATTTAATCATAAAATAAACATCTATGCTTAACAAATATTTAAAAAATACCTACACATAGATTATTCTGCCTAACTTCAATAGGGAATATGCATGTGATTGAAATATTCCTTTTATAATGAATGGCCTTTTAATATGAAATTTTATTGTAAATATGTGAGGTGTGTTTAAATTATCAATACACGCTCTTGGAGCGAAAATGTACAGAACCGACCGTGACTTCATTGTCTACAAATATGTTGTTACTGGGTGTTATTCATGCTTTGTGGTTCTTCGTGAGATGTATAGTAAAACTTTAATAAAATCTTTTAAAGTATTTATGCTGCCTCATCATCAGCAGTTGCACTTTGGACCATTAGACCACTAATGGTCCAAAGTGCGATTGCTGAGCATGAGGACCTGGATACGATTCCCAGGTCGGGCAAAGTGTTCTTGGGTTTTTCTGTTAGGAAATTCTCAGCCAGGAGTTTGGAATTGCTCCCGGTAGATGGCAATAGGCTCACCATCTATTGGACATGGGATTTAATAACATCATTAGTGAAATGTGGGTGCGAGCAATTAAGTAAGTCTCCGACTACCCGTTCGGGGAATACAGGCGTGATGCTTTGTTAAAATATTGATAAATTGTTAATTAAATAAACACTCCATATAATACAAGATATCTCTTAAATCGCATACGCTGATGTCAGAGAAAGCGCACCAAAATTGACATTATGTTTTTGATGGAAATAATGGACAACGGCTACGTCACATAAAGCCACTATTATGCATTGTCAGGACTTTATCATTTATGGAAATTTTAACAAATAAACTAACTCTTCTGATACTGGCCTGCATTGTTAAAATATCGTGAATTCATTTCACATTTCTGAGAACGCGATCGGTACAAAGCCTCCTGATGAAGTTCCTGAAAAATAAGACATTGTTAATTTACGAATCTTTCCGCCTTAGTGACGGGAGTTGCGGTCGACAGATAAATTACATTATAAAATTATGTTTGCGTTGATTTTTGTTGTTTTCTCTTTGGGGTTGAAGCTTTATAGCATTTTCAGTCTGAGAAACTTTCAACTTAATCATCATCATCCCCCTGCCCTTATCTCAATTTATTTGGGGTCGGCGTAGCAAGTATTCTTCTTATACTAACTAATTGTTTTTGAAATTGCATGCTGCTAAAGTTTTGGCAATGTTTTATGACCGCCCGCCTGATATCAACCCTCATTGGGAAAACTTTCGTCTTAAGATTTATATAAATGTTTAAAGAGTAATAGAATCCGTGAACGTATATATATATATAACCTATATATAAAATTCACATAAACATCAACAGAAATTAAGATTTTTTTGTTGCCCTATTCAAATATTTTATTCTTTACATACCTATGTATTAAATTCAAATTGCTTATTTTGTAAATCGGTACCTATTTTCAAGTTTTTTTTAAATTTTTGTCTAGTAGGTTCTGACATTTACTGAGAAGAAATGCCGAAACAAACTCGGAGGTCAAGCTCTGTTTTAAAGTCCACACATCATTGTATAAGGTTATGTGAGCGTAATGGCCTTTTGAAAGAGAGCCATAGCAATTTTGAATTGACGTTCCTAACTGACGGCACACATATGGAGGCTGAGTTGCCCGCGTCCGTAGGAGTGTACCCTTAAAATGGAATACCTACATAGCCCATGGGTGGTGCAAAACATGCAACACAATTCTGGTGTGAGGCTTCGGGACCTAGTCGTGTTTCGGGATGTAGTCCGGTGCAACCGTTTGGGAGCCGGGTCTGGGCAGTTGCATCAACTCCCCAACTATCGTTCTTCCTAAATCTATCCACTCTACTTAAATTGTATAGGTTTCTTCTGTATCTACGTGCTCCATCCTCGGCAACACTGAGTTGGTGGCCAAACGTAGATACATATTTGATAAAAAAAGCGTCGGTCGTCGTATACCTCAAACTTTTAGGGAGCTCAACGACCTGTCGCAGCTATTGCGATACACTTAAGTTTAATTGAATAAATTCGACTGCCTCGTTGGTCTGGTGGCCGCAAGCGCGACTGCGGATCATGAGGTCCTGGGTTCGATTCCTAGGTTGGGCAAAGGGTTATTGAGTTTTTTCTGCTAGGAATTGTCAGAAGCAGGTCGGAGTTTGGAAATTTGCCCACCACCTATTACATCGGACTTAATAACAGCATTGGAGAAATGTGGGTGTAAAACTGTGTACACTTCTGCATACCCCTTCGGGAAATATAGGCATGATGCTATGATAATAACTTCGCTTAATTTACCATCCTATACAATACATTTAAATCCAATACGTATATATTACTACCGTAACTACACGTCATGAGCTGTGTTGCTGACGTGCTCAATGTGGAAACTGCTCACCACACCGCATGCGCTGTCGTCATAATGGATTAAGTGTTAAAACAAAAAGTATCAATAACAATACCTACATTATTCTATTGACGTGGGCATACATACGTAAAGGCACAAGATAAAACCTTTTATATCTCCTACCAATATGTACGGTACGATAAGCCCTGAATAACAATCCTTTTAAAAAAATTACATTTATGTTTCAACACCCTCTTTCAGTGTTACAGCTAGCCTTATGTAGGTACTTTCATCTGAGAACGTTAAATCTACTGACCATTATGGACGAAAGTATTAAACAATTGTCGAAAGCCAAACATTAGTGTTAAAATTAAATAATTTATACAACTTTTAACCGAATGACGACGAGACATCATATCCTGTGATCACGAATGCTGCAGTGTTAGAAACGACAGAAAAAACAATTAAACTAAAAGGGTTTTTATAAACATAAATAAACATAAATCCTCTTTATTGCACACCAAAAATACAAAAATGACAGGAACATTTAAAAAATAATAATAGGTAAGTACAATTTATTATTATTATGTGTGGCGATCTCGACAATCTAAGACCATTATCAAATGTTAAGTGGTGAAATTATTAATTATGAAAGTGTGTATATGTCGCAGATGTATTCAACAATCTGACAGTTCATTTCACACCGTTTTACATAATTTCTGATCATTGTCCCGCTGCATTGATAAACGCAAAACGTTCATACAATTCTGCGTGTAATAGTTTAGTAAAGTTTAGTAATTATGTAAAACCTCTAAACGTCGATCAGCTGTTTTTCATAACAGTACTGTTTTATAAATCAGCTAGCAGTTTTGTAAAACAGCTGATTGTACAATCCATCTGCGACATAAACACGCTTACTAGATAATGAGACTAGATAGAAGATTAGAGATACCTAGTTCTCATGAAAAGTTGTCCCAAAATTCCCACTAAATCATATATGCTGCGTAAAAATACTTAATTATGTCATACCTACCTACACGCAAACGTTAACTGGATTAAAAGGGAACTAAGTAATATGAAGGGAACTTATTCATTCAAAATAATGTCCCGAACGTTCATCACTGAGTTGGGCCGTGACTGCTTTTAATTAACTGTTTAATGTTTAGATTGTATAAAAGTGCGTCTGTTAACCAATAAAGTTCATTCCGTGCACAAGAAGTATTTTAAACATAGTTATTTGTATTATAGCCTCATTATCTGTTGCCCGTTGTTGTGCTGATGTACGTGAGGCTTTGAATCCCGGTTCGGAGAGTACTAGTGCAGTGACTGTTGGGAAATTCTCAGATAGATGGCGTGTTTCTTGATACTGTATTTTGTTAATAAATACATTTAAATCGTAAAAACTGTGCATGAGAGGTAATTTTAACTTCAGTGTTACTTGTCAAATTAAATCATAGTAGAATTCAAAATCATATTTTAGAACAGCATTAGACTTTTTCAGATGTTCTAAGCTTACAGTTCATAAATATTAGACTACACCAATAGTATCTTATTAAGTAAAGTCTACATAGCCTAAAAAGATAAAATAGGCTGTAACTGTTATGCAATGAGCTCACTTACTTATTACGTCTTGGTCAGTTGACAAAGAAGTTTCTTACATATACGGAGTAGTTTCAAGTAGTTTAGTCAGGGCTGCCTTAGCTGGCTCTGCGTTATCCGTAGCATATAATAGGCGGCCTCCTTTGTCACGGCACACCGCACCGCATTTGGCGTGCCAATATTTTTACCATAGCGTTAAGCTTGTGAGAAATTCACGGTTTTTTTTTACACGACTGCTCATTTATTATATTTTTAGGGGTCATGTTTGTATGTTTGTGAGTTTCTTTATTCCACCATAACTTATAAACGCCTAGACCGATTTACATATTGTTAGAATCCTTACACTGTCCGGGTAATATAGTCTAGTAATAGTAGTAATTTAATATTTTTTAAGTTTGTGTATTTATATAAATACAAGCTGTTGATCTGTACCCGTGTCATATATAAAAAGCAAATGATTAAAGATATGCTTAATTATGTAAAATTACCTAATCATTTTTTTTTATTGCCAGCATGTTATTTTAACAATAGCCTAATTTTCACTTCGAAACATGAGCGGGTTTTTTAGAATAAACCTCGAACGGGTCTGGGAATACAGATAAGTTATTGACATTGTTAAAGGACAGCGAATTCCTATGCCTTTGGTTTTGGTGGCTGGACCGAGTTGCTTTCGGGCGCAGCACACGGGGCGAATTCGTTTGTTTACATAAAACATAAGCTTTTTGTTTTTTTTTTCGTTTTTAGTATTAGAGGTACAGTCACGGTATATTCCAACCAACTAACTTTACCTACTAGGATCTATTTGTGTCTGCATCTTCTGTGAACTCAAACCAGAACCCGAGAATCCTTACTGGTTTAGTTTGGCCAAACCAGTAGCGATTCTCTTGAAAATAAATACGCTCGATTGACATTAGAAATGTGTCAATTTGTACATTTAAATGCCAAAATTTATTAAAAAGAACTAAAGAATCGGGATAATAATAAGCCAACATGCTTTAAAATTGAGTTGGCTATGATGTAGGTAAATTTGTTTTAACATTACACATTATTTTAAGGCGTCGATTTAACATTGGAATTGGATTGGAATTGGTATTAATTTCAAAAGTAACCCTACAGGTCTGCGTTGTTTGTGGGTTTAGGTGTTCTGCGGGCTACAAAATATTGCACAAATCTTCCATCTTCCAAAGCCGTAAAAAATTGATTTAGGACTCTTCTAGTCCAAGCAAAAATAACAAGTAAATTCACTTGCACTAGTTTTCAATAATTATAGCCTCTTTGCAATGTACCTACATTCATATTTATTTCTTTGGTTATTTGGGAGCTGAGATATGAATTTCTAAAAACATTAAGTTGATTTATTGAATAAACTGTACCAAATACTGTATGGTGCAATACTTCTTCGGATCAGCGTATGCTTACTGTTCTTTAAATAGACAGGCGTGCAAAATCCAGCGAGGTCGGAATTTAAACGCCAATTTAAGCTATAAAATGTTAAACGGGTTCGGTTTCAGAAGCCTGATACAAACGATTCTAAAGTTAATAAGAAGTGGAAGTAACTTGGCTAAAGTTCCTTTAAGAAGGCTTACCGTAACCAATAGGTAAGAAAAGGAATTAATGGACTCAGAGAGTAGGTACTTTCTCGTAGTTTCGTTTTAAATCAAATAAAATGAGGAACAACAATATTGAATATTAGAATTTATTTATAAAATCAAATTTAGTATATACCTGCGTTAAGATATAAACGGCATTAGATCTCTGAGCTCTCTTAGCTGATCTGGGAGATCAAACGCATAATTATTGAGTTTGAAAAATTCTACATTTGATCTGAACAGACTTTTATCACACGTATTAAGCTTAGTTGTACTTATCTACATATTATGGCTTGGATGTGGAGTCATACACGTCCATTAACCCGGCTCCTGGGAGAGTAGAGTCATCTTCTCTGCGCTCCACTTGAGCAATGCCTGGTTGGCGCGTCTTCGTCGCGGGGGTGGGCATCTCACATGTCAGTAGGCCGGAGTGTGTAGATGGCGAAGTTCAGCAGGGACCCAGTTCTGCGGGGTATATCGCAGTGCCCGTGCAGGGTTACGGGTGAAGACTTCAACGGTGGGAAGAGCGGAGACAACAGTTGTCGGTACGGTCCAACCAGCGGAGGAGGCAAGCCACAAGGGGCGTTGTGCCTGGATCCTGATGGAGGGCAGCGGTAGCCATCAGTACTGTGGTGAAGCGTAAGAACCATATGTTCGGAATTGGTTCACTTACAGATTTCTGCGGACATTGAGTCTGTATTACCGCGATGTAGAAAACAACGGGATACTACTACATTATAAATTCCCATGAGAGTTGAATAATGAAATGCAACACAATAGAGAAGTACGTTTGCCTGGCAATCCGCGTAGCGACCGGCGCTGTGGGCTTTCCGGGATTCGCAGTGCGAAATTGGTTACCGGCCGAGGGAATGTAGGCAACCAGGCATCCCCCGGAAATCGTGCGACTGGAAGAAAACAATTTCAATTACGAAATACCACCCGTATAGGTACTTGGAACGTACGAGGACTCCTTGATGAGGGTAAATTACACATCTTGGATAATGAGCTCCAGCGATGCGACGTCACCATTACGGGTCTAAGCGAGACTCTATTATTCAGGAGATGACTCCAGTAGCTTCGCTCGAGTGGCCATTGCAATTGCCAAACAATTGACTAAAGCGGTCTTAGGTTATAACACGGTTAGCAACAGAATTATCACAATGAAGATTGATGCATGTCCCACCGATTACGAAAGTGGGTGACACACGGTTAGATATGGGCTTGGGGATATATTGTAGGCAACTATGGTCTCGGCCAAAGGAGTGATAGAGGGGAGAGGTTGCTCCAATTCGCAGCCGACAACAACCTCACCATTATGAATACAGTATTCCAGCAACACCGCAGAAGACTATACACCTGGACGTCCCCTAATAGTAACTACCTTTTGAGTTTTTTAACTTCATGATAATTTTATTGTAATAACTAATAATATGTTAAAAAACACATTGCCGTTAACTGGTGACGTCGGCTATTTAGTAATGGTTTTATTTTTATTCTTCTAAGAGGCAGCGAGTTCGTCATGCTCCCCTTGACGTCATTGCTTGCGGTAGCGTCATGGATCGGGTCGCCACCTTCCCTCTAAATTGGCGAGGGAGGCGATGGCTGATCTTTGCGTTATGCTCGTGAACGGGTGTTGCTTGCGGTGACTGGTCGTCTTGCTAATCGTAGTTCCTAATTTATTAAAATGCATTTATTGAATTAGCCAAGCTGGTCCTAGTTAATGTGCAGTTTCTATCTCTTGGCATGTGTAAGTGGGTACGACCTTCATACGAAATAGTTTTAGATTGAACGCTTTCGGTAATTTTACATTGTTTGTTGATTAATTTAATATTTTTATACATTGGCATGCATATTACATAGGCTCGTGCTAGCTAACTGTGCCCAAGATATTTTATCTCATTAGATACAATTATTTTATATAAATTCAATTTTAGATTTGTATAAAATCTATAAATAATTTTGATACAGACAGACTTGTTGCTGGGAAGTTTGTTGCGCCGCTTCTTCTTTCCAGCTAAAACACTAGGAAGCGGTGAAGGGTGGGCTTTTTTGGGGGCTGTTTTAATGTTTGACGTTCAAAAAGCGCTAATTTTTAACCTTATTTGATTAAAGATTTTTTTTCTTTTTTTTTACCGCAATCAGATTGACTACATACTGATAAGACCTGAATGGCGTAGTTCAATTATGAATGCACACACACTGCCCGGAGCCGACTGTCAATCTGACCACCAACTTCTCGTATGTAAACTTAAACTTAAGTTAAGTAACTCCATACCTCGTAAGACTAACAAGAGGCTTGAAATAGTGTCTACTATTTCAAGCCTCTTGTTAGTCTGTCATACGGCTTTCAGAAACCAACTGGCAGCAGATAATAGCAACTGGATGTCACTAGCCCTTGATGATGACCCCGACTTACTCTGGCAATCCGCAAAGGAGCACATAAAGAATATTATAAGCTCGTCGCAACCTACGAGAACTAAAGGCATACATCAACACTGGATGTCAGACGACGCCTGTCGTCTAGTAGAGCACCGTCGTGAGTTCAAGGCCAAGGGGGCATCTGTCCAGGCATTGAATTTGGTGGGTACACAGATCCAATCCTCTACGCGCAAGGATCGTAATAACCATCACAAAAAGATATGCCTAGAATTAGAAAAAAATGTAGAGCACCTCGAAACTAAAGATTTATTTAAGAAGATTCGAACCATAACTCGTCAATTCAAACCGAAAACCTGGGCCATTGAGGATGTAAATGGAGTGACCGTAACAGAAATCGGGGACATTGTGGGAGTGTGGAGGGAATATTGCGCGCAACTTTTCAGCTATAGCAATTGAGCACCTGAAGAGGAATAAGGCTGTAGGTGTTGATACCATTCCAATAGAGGTCTTTAAAGCTATGGGTGAATACGGAGTTGATATAATGCATGTTATCTGCAACCGCGTCTGGGAGAGAGAGAAATGGCCTTGAGACTGGGCACACTCCGTGTTCATACCACTGCACAAAAAGGGATCAACGAAAAAATGTGGCAACTACAGATTTATATCTTTAATTACACACGCCAGCAAAGTACTCCTTCATATCATCAATACCAGACTACAAGCTTTTCTGAATCCCGAAATAGCTACTGAGCAGGCGGGATTCGTCAAGTGTCGAGGAACAAGAGAGCAGATTCTAATTATTCGACAACTAATTGAAAAGTCTAGAGAGTTTAACATCCCACTCTACATCTGCTTTGTTGACTTTCACAAAGCCTTCGATACCGTGAGATGGCATAAGTTATGGGACGTACTCATTCATATGGAAGTACCTATCCACCTAGTTCGTCTCATACGCCGACTTTACGAGGACGGAACTGCGACTGTTCGGATAGACGACATTGACTCGAAAAGCTTTCATACACACGCTGGTGTCCGACGGGGGTGCATACTCTCTCCACTCCTGTTCAACATCTACACGGAATGTATTATGAGAATCGTTCTGAATCAATGGGACAAAGGCATATCAGTGGGAGGTCGGAAGATATTTAACTTAAGATATGCTAACGACACTACTCTTCTAACACAAACAAGAGAAGACATGGAACACTTGCTGACCCGTCTAGAGACAACAAGCCTCTCCTTCGGACTAACGGTCAACAGAGACAAGACCAAGATGATGTTCGTGGACCGAGCTGAACTAAACCATCCTGACATCTCCATGGTTGGCAACTGTGAGGTTGTCCAATCTTACGTGTACCTCGGTTCCACTATCACAAACACTGGAGGATGTGAAGTCGAGATTCGAAGGAGATGTGCTATCACACGATCTGCCGTTAACAAGCTTAAAAGAGTCTGGTGCAGCCGTAATATCACCAAAGCCACAAAAGTCAGCCCAATGAGAAGCTTAGTCTTCCCGATTTTCCTATACGGCGCAGAAACGTGAACAGTTCGCGTCAAAGACCGACGCAAAATCGATGCACTGGAAATTTGGTGCTGGCGGCGACTGCTGCGGATTCCCTGGACAGCGTTTCAGAACAATGTTTCGATCCTGGAGGAACTAAAAGTCAAGCAGAGATTATCGTCGACTGTGCAATCACGAATTAACAAATATTTCGGCCACGTGGTTCGTAAAGAACACTCCATGGAACGACTAGTTGTCCAGGGACAAGTGGAGGGCAAGCGGTCACGCGGTCGGTCACCTGCGCGTTGGACAGACCTTATCAAAGCGTCAACACAAACCTCCATAGTTCAGAATTTCCGAGACGCTGAAGACCGGAATAAGTGAAGGAGCATCGGGAGGGCTGCTTTGGCCAAAGAAAATGCAGAGTCATCAACCACGACCACTCTGTCAAGAGTGAACGACTAAGGAGGAGACATTTTATGGTGAAACCCATAATTGCCGGTAATCTTTACATGTAACCAGCTCTATTTCATATGATCAGTCTCATGATGAAACAAAGACATGTTGAAATGTTAGCCAAAAATAAAATATCGTACTGAGCATTAAAGTACGATTTTTACATGTAACCTCTCTGAATGGAATATTTCAGATTTTTCACCGCATCCGCAAGTTAATATTATAGTAGGAAAATTAAGCTTATAACCTTTAAAACTTTGCAAAATCTTTATTAATGTCATATGAAAGTTGAAAAATATATTTGGTCTAGTTAGAGTGAATATAGTGACCGGGACCTACTAACGAGCAAGATTATTTGCAAGATTCATGAAGAAAGAAACTCTTTTGAAATCCTTGGTAAAGTTTAAAGTGACACGCGCTATGAATGAACGTTACAATTTTAAAATAAATCGTTTATTTTAGTTTTCTGTGGCTGCTACCGCTTAAGTTAGTAAACAGTCACAGTTGGTAATACAAATATATGTTTATTTAATTGACACAATTAAGACATGAGGTTGAATACAACATATGTCCTAATTTAATCAGTTTTAATGAGTAATTTCTATTTTTCAAAGAAACATTGAAAAAATAATAGACAAGAACGGGGCTTGAACCCGCGACCTTTGACGTTCCGTGTCATCACTCTACCAACTGAGCTACCTTGTCGTGTTCAAACCTATTGAATTTTCAATCCTCTTTGTATACGTCTTAAGGAGACGCCTGGTGATATTTATCTAGTAATCATTACAGATTTACTAAACTCAGCGTTACCACTTTACAGTTGTAAATCGCCGAACAACATCCCAATCCCTTATAAATCATATATAATTATATTTTTTAATACATGTTGAGGCCATGTAATGCCTATATTAATTTAAAAAAAATATATAATTATATATGATTTATAAAGGATTGGGATGTTGTTCGGCGATTTACAACTGTAAAGTGGTAACGCTGAGTTTAGTAAATCTGTAATGATTACTAGATAAATATCACCAGGCGTCTCCTTAAGACGTATACAAAGAGGATTGAAAATTCAATAGGTTTGAACACGACAAGGTAGCTCAGTTGGTAGAGTGATGACACGGAACGTCAAAGGTCGCGGGTTCAAGCCCCGTTCTTGTCTATTATTTTTTCAATGTTTCTTTGAAAATAGAAATTAATATAGGCATTACATGGCCTCAACATGTATTAAAAAATATAATTATATATGATTTATAAAGGATTGGGATGTTGTTCGGCGATTTACAACTGTAAAGTGGTAACGCTGAGTTTAGTAAATCTGTAATGATTACTAGATAAATATCACCAGGCGTCTCCTTAAGACGTATACAAAGAGGATTGAAAATTCAATAGGTTTGAACACGACAAGGTAGCTCAGTTGGTAGAGTGATGACACGGAACGTCAAAGGTCGCGGGTTCAAGCCCCGTTCTTGTCTATTATTTTTTCAATGTTTCTTTGAAAAATATAAATTAATATAGGCATTACATGGCCTCAACATGTATTAAAAAATTTAATTATATATGATTTAATGAGTAACTCATAACTTTAGCTTTTCTCAAACTTATAGCGCTAAGCATAAGCTTCTTTTATATTTAATTAATATTTTTAATACCACGATTTTTTCTGAAAGAGGTAGACGAAAATTTTATAAAAGAATACGTACACAACACACCAACAACATTTTATATCACTAAAACTGTTATTTTTATAGCAACATATTTCGAGTTCCTGAACCTAATATCAGTAACGGTTCCCGAAACGTTTGTACGTGCTATAGCGTACGCAACGTGCGTAACGCGTTGGGTCTGGCATGTCGATTCCATCAACACGCTTGACTCGCCACGATTTCGTGAAATACCCTTTTTGACCAAATTAGTGATGGCTTATCAATCCGAAACCAATAAAATATATACAGTAGGCGGCCAATGGGGCAAAGAACATGTCAATATTAAAAATCCTACTAACTCGTATTATATTATAAAATGCAAAGTTTTGTAAGAAAGGATGGATGTTTGCTCTTCTTTATCGCAATAAACACATAACGGATTTAGATGAAATTTGGCGCACAGATAGTTTATAACCTGGATTAATACATAGAATTTTTATTCCGACTGGACCTAATTCTGAAGTCCAGCAGAAGACCTCACGGCCAGAAGCGAGTAAAAAATTAAATTGACAGTGGCCAGTCATAAAACATGATAATATTGTAGTATTGGTTTCAGTTTTACTATACGGGTTAGTATATCTACATATTAATGCAGACATGAGTGAGGAAGACGTTTTGGAGAAAACAATAAATACCTATCTACTTAATAAAGTGTGATGGGTGAAGCCTTCACACTATTATTTTTATCTGCCAATGCCTTTAACTATAATCTTTTAAATGTAGTAAGTAAGTATATCTATTATTGTGTCACAAAGAGTCACACGGAATCCCTACCAGTTTTATAACTTGACATTTCCCCTTGCCATCTTTTATCACAACCATAGAGTATGGTGCACTTTTTGCCGGAAACGGATTAGAACATAGGACGGACTAAGTTAAAAAAAGGTTTTATAGCTTGACCCTTTGAAGACCTTTGAAGAGGAAAGGTCTCCACAAAAAATCTATACCTACGCGACGCATGTAGGCGTCATAAGCTCTGAAAGTCTTGGAAAGCTTAGTACCTGTTATAGGGTCCACTGATTTTTTATGAACAATAATTCTTATCGCACCAGCCCAGGCTTAATATAATGATAATATTTGACGTAGGTAGACAGATATCCGAGAGATAATGCCACATGATGTATGTTGTAGACTTGTAGTGTTCCAATATATCCATTTCACTGCAGTACGTTAATCTGATACGTCCATCAATATTTTAACATTGCCAATTGGGATGCAGTGATTATGAGTTAATTGAGCTTGTTTATTTATTGTTCTGTATTTTAAATACAACCCGCTTTTGTATGATTCAAAATACAAAATAGGTTTGTTTTACATAAGTTAGTTGAATTCTATTTATTTTTTTAAACAAATGCGACGTCCGGCGTAACTGTTCTACTTTTGAGAGTTTGATCTAAACCAGTCTTTCCCAACGTGGGCGATAACGCCCCCTTGTGGTCGCTGCAGGCCTAAAGGGGGCGGTAAGAGACCCAGAAAAAAAAGGGGGCATTGTGTAGGGCTTTGGGGTCGATTTATAATTTCATCTACCTAGCTAGGAAGACTCTTAGACACCGACTGAGCTCTCGACTCTCGACTACATCTTGTGAACATCAACTAATATTAATTAAGATATAGCTCAAACTCGGTTCGATATAAAAGACCGCGGGCAATCATGTTTTAACAAGTTTTTGTTAAATAATCCGAATTGTACATTCCTATACCAATCGGCTGGTTCTATAATACTTGTTCTTGCTTGTCGAGTACGATTGGGCGTCGAATGAGATAAACGAGTTTATGCACGTTTGTCTTATTCCTGTTGGTGCGTGCTGCTTATGCAATCCTATATAAACGACGTAAATTTATTTTATTTTCATTTGCGGTTTCGCGCATAATAGATAAGCATCACTTGATTTCAACACTTACGTATTTCTTAAAACAAAACAATGTCGGAAGTAATAAAGAAGAGACGGCAATACTCTGCGGAATATATTAAATTCGGATTTATTGAAAATCCCACAAACCCGTCGTCGCCTTTGTGTCTTCTATGTCTAAAAACATTTTCGAACGAAGCAATGAAGCCTTCAAGACTGCAAGATCATTTGAATAAAATGCATCCAGATAAGACAGAAAAGAATGTAGCATATTTTCAAGACCTAGAGAAGAAGCATAATACTCAGCCAAGTGTATCAAAACTATTTTCGGCGGCTGCTAAGCAAGATGACGACGGACTTCGAGCTTCGTACAATATCTCTTTGTTAATTGCTCAAAAAGGCAAACCACACAACATCGGAGAAGAGTTAATTTTGCCAGCAATAAAGGAAGTAATAACTACTGTGCTTCATAAACCGGCCGCAGATATTATCCGAAAAATTCCTTTGAGTAATAATTCTGTGCAAAGACGAATTGATGAAATGGCTGAAAACATTGAAGAATCATTGTGCAATCATCTGAGGACTAGTCAATTCTCAGTTCAGCTCGATGAGTCCACTTTACCAACTAATGAAGCGTTGTTGCTATCTTACGTGAGGTTTATTAAAGATGAGAAAATACGTGAAGAACTATTGTTTGCCAGAAATTTGGAGACAGATACAAAAGGCGAAACCATATTCAATACATTGGAAAAGTTTTGTGAAGAGAAAGAGATTCCTTTGAAAAATATTATATCAGTTGCTACGGATGGTGCTCCGGCTATGACAGGGCGCCATAAAGGCTTCATAGCATACTTAAAGAATAAAATTCCAGATGTCCTTGCTATACATTGCGTTATTCATAGACAACATTTGGTTGCTAGAAACTTAAGTGAACGACTATTTCAATCACTGCAATATGTCATCAAAGCAGTCAATAAAATCCGTAGCAGCTCTTTGAATGATAGATTATTTCATCAGCTTTTTGTTACTAATGACGAAGATTTCAACCGTTTGTTGCTTCATACTGAAGTTCGTTGGCTGTCAAGAGGCAATTGTCTGATTCGATTTTACAACCTGTTTGACTCTATGATAGAGTTCTTGGAAACTAAAGATACAGAACTGCGCAACAAGCTCATAACATCAAAGAATGATATAGCTTACATGACAGACCTGTATAAAATGTTCAACGACATGAACCTCCAATTAAAACAAAAAATGTCGTTGCTGCTTTCGCAGCCAAACTGCTTCTGCACAAAAAGAATATGGGCAGACGTGAGTTTCACAATTTTCCGAATTTATCAGTATACTGCAGTAACGACGACTTGTTTGCCTACTGCCAACATTTGGAAAACCTCCACATTGACTTCACCGAACGATACCAGGACATTTTAAACTTGGAAATACCAGACTGGGTGTTGGATCCGTTTTCAAATGTCAACACAGCAATGTCACCTCAGCTGGAAGAAGAACTTATAGAATTGACAACAATCGAAGAAATAAAAATCAAGTTCAAAAATGGATATCAAGAATTTTGGCTACAAAAACCGATCCCGCAATTGTACCCTGGATTGTGGTCAATTGTTCAACGATTTTTGATAGCATTCCCATCGTCATATTTGTGTGAACGTGGATTTAGTGCTGTGGCAACGTTGCTTACTAAAAAGAGAAATCGTTTGCGTGTTACCGAACGTGGCGACTTGCGGCTGTTTTTGAGTAAATTGGAACCTGATATCAACAAACTTATTCAACAGCATCAGATTCAACTTTTTTTTTTTTTTTTGTCAATGGCATCTCGCAGGTCAACCTAGGAGGTTGTCGGCTGCTTAACCGGACTTTCCTGTGGATGCCCTAATAATAAATTATTATTATGGCCTCCAGCCAGGGGCATACGAACTAAATCAGATTCAACCTTCACATTAGTATTTATATAAGAATTGATTATGTTTGTTTTATTTTTAATAAAAGATACTCTGTCCGAATACTATAAATTTGCGTTTCAATAATCAGTTATAAGTACTTAGCGGTTTTTAAGTATGTTTAAAAAGGGGGGCGTTAAAAAATAATTTAATCTTAAAGTGGGCAGTAGACAAAAAAAGGTTGGGAACCCCTGATCTAAACGAACCCTCCTATTTCTGTAGAAATTAATTTTAATTTACTTTGACTATTAGTAGTCCAAGTAGAATAGAATTTAGGTTGGGTCATCGCACTTGAACTGTTAGACTAATCTGACTGAGTTCCGCGAACCAGTTTTACTTGACAAATTAGAACCTAGCAGCTAAGGCCTTGACCTTTCTTACGTGTTCGTAAACGGTTCAATAGCTAAAATTTGAATTAAGAATTAACCGGCGCGCTCTCGGCGTCTGATTGGCGAGCGAGAGCCGGAACTTGTAAACATAACACCAGAATAATAAAACCAAGGGGGTTGTCAGGAATTCTACTAAAATGCAATTGTTTCTACAATTCAACAAGAAATTAATTATTCTTGCTGCCCAACTAGGGCAGCAAGAGTCTATTATAATTATATTTAATGCATATAAGAAACACGGATTAATTACTACATTAATTCTGAAGATAAGAGTATTATAAAAAAAAAACGGCCATGTGCGTGTCGGGCCACGCGCGGTGTTGGGTCCCGCTGTTGCACGTCATAACATGTGAAGTGGGAACTAAGAACGGAACATTCTGTTCTATATTATGTATTTTAATGGCAAATAAAGTTTATCCAGGTAATTTGCAATGGAATTTTTACAAATTTATATTTTCCAAGTACTTTTTATAAGTTGGTCGACTATTATTCGTTAACTGATAAAGGCTATCTAGCTGTGATAGTTTTTCTTTTAACTTCGTTATACATATAAACTACTACCTACTGTGAATTTTATCACATAAGTATCCTAAAACAACCATTTAACTGGCAAGGGTGGACAATGTAATAAACATTTGCAGATCCCTGAAAAGAAAAATATTTTTCACACACTATGGGACAGACGAGAAAAAAAAACATCCACATTCTGTGTGTGAGTATTTAAAAAAATTATTTTTCTAGATTTTTTTGAACCTAATCTACCACTTTGCCGACATAATTAATAAGTCGAATTAACCATACGAAATTACAGGTTTCTAGTACTTATCATCTCTGTGCTAAGCCGCGCACAGACTGACGGACATGGCAAAACTATAACGGTTCCTTGTTGACTACGGAACCCCTTAAAGATTTAGTAAAGATTAGATAATGTAACTAATTAAGTATTTCTAATAATATTCGTCTCTACTTATATGCCATTTATATTCATACCAAAATCCTGGTATCGTTACGTTACTCGTTACTTTTCCGAAATAGATCAACCGTACGGAAATCTCTTTACATCTACATATTTGCATAAAACCGACGTTGTCACGTTTTTGATAAAATGTCCCTCACCATAAATCCAGAGGCATTTCTTTCAGCGTTATTTGAAACCATTTTCCGGTACATTAAACCAACGTATTTTACGTGCCACCAAATAGATAAATTATGAACATATTGTAGTAGTGGGCAGGTCGTCTAAAGCCCAAGTAGTTTAACCTGTGGTCAGAGATGAAATAATACAGATATCATTCTTTTAATATATAAAAACAAATGAATGATATGAATTTCACATGGATTTACCATGTCGAGATAACTATGAATTGAGGATAAGCAGTGCATTAAAATTAATAGAGGCCAGTTACTTGGTTAAATAAGGTAATAAATTTATTGAAGAACATTTGAATCACGTTTTCGGTTGCTACATAAACTGAAACTCAAATACACGAATAAGGGAAACGCTAAGAATATTGCTTAAACTTAGGTACATACTTTACGTATTAGTCTTGTGAAATCCCAAATAAACACATCAAAGTACTACTTAAAACCTCGTTAAATGTGTATATGGCGTGTTATCAGCTACAAATAGCAAGCTGCTTACCGACTTAGTTCCATTAGTCGACTTGACATAATGTTATGCTCTAATTCTACGCCCTCCACTATTACGATATTCTGTTGTTCTATCCGTTAAATACATATATAGCCTGGCTTAAAGCCCATAATGCTTCAGTTCAATACTTACTTGCGTATTCCAGAGTGTGCCAAACCAGTCATTGTGATCTTCAACTATTCGCTCACAATATTTACAGATCAAACAAAGTACCCAGTTAATATTACGTAGAGTAGATCCGGATTACTGATAAGTTTTATCAACATTAATATTCACGATGCTATCGTTTATATTTAGACTTTCAATATAACCTAATCGGTTGCTCGATATAAAGTCCAATGTTCTTCTTTATTATTTTATTTCAATATTCTTCTTTTTTATTTCTATATCTAGAGTCAGCTAAGACAGCACTTCTGCGCAAAAGTGTCTTCTGCATGGGTCCAGTCATTTATATCAAATTGCCAAAGACATGGAAAGAGCTTCCGCTTTCATTCTTTAAGAAGAGACTGAGAATCTTTTTAGTGGCGAAAGTATACTATAATAATAAGGAGTTCCTAACTGAAAAAGATTTTTTAAGTTAGTGTATAAAAATATATTATTTTTAAACTTAGTTCATTGTGTAATATTTTAAAATTGTATTTGATTATTTAGTTATAAGTTGAATGTTTTAAATCTTTTACATTGCGTGGTAAAATATGGCTGAACTATTATATTTTTTGTCATCACTTGCTGTTACTCATATTTGCATAATTAAATTATCTATCTTTATCTTTTATCTTTATTATTTTCTAACTAATGTTTGAACAAACTAGAAGTCTTAAAGATGGAAAGAAATTAAATTACCAAAACATATATTAATTTGGTATCACAAGCATGTGGTCACCGACACTGACTGACGGTCTTATGTCAAGCAGAATAATGCTTGAAAAGTGCCACACAAAAAAATTTATTCATTTAGTTTATTACAGCAGATAGAAACTAAAATCAATTCATAAAACGTTTAAAGGTTTAAGGATGGACACGGGGAAAAATATTTTTCACAACATTACATTACATAAAAAGTAAAATTCTGTTTATGTTATATCTGCAAATTATCTATTTTTACGTACTTTTCAGCTCCTTATGTATTACAAGCTAATTTCAAAAAAAAAAAAAAACACTTGTATATTGTAGGTGCATCATATAAATATTGTTATAACAATACTCACATTGGTGTATACACACGAAAAATACTTATCTGAATTGTTTTATTTTTTCGTTTAATATGAATTTCAGATAACATTCACTTCCACGGCCCGGATGTAGTAATTCTGTCTAATTTACATCATTTAATTTTAAATTAATTAATATCACTCAAATTTGACAGAAATATTTACAAAAACAAATCAAGGGGAATCAATATTATCAACCGTCTGGAATAGTTGGAATATGCTTAGTCTATATATGCAAATCAAGACCTAGTTACTTACCTAAAATTATATCTAACACGGGTAATTTGTACAGGCATTTTCCGTAAGATTGAGTGATTATTGCATGATCCGAATCAAAAATGGTAATTCAATTTAATCGCTGTTTCCCCTGAGCCATTTAGACATTAGGCACAAACTACAACTGGATTGATGTGGGCAATTTCATATATCTACTTCCGAGGCCCTCCTTTTTCACTCGTTATAAGGGTTAAGAATCCACGAGATAAAGGTTTTTTTAACAAAGCGGTCTTTATCGCCCTTCAATGTAGTCCATTAAGAAAATTTGAGGTGCGAAGCAAAATAGAAAAGCCTTACTTGTTAAGGAAATCCTAAAATATAAACGAAAAATAATAATTTAATTTTACTCCGGTTTTACATATTTTTAGTTAAGCTTGTATTCGAGATATTCATGTTCCTTGTTTTAATGGTAAAACGTTTTTTGACAGTTCCAAGCCGCGTTGCTACAGCGGTGGTTGCTGCCGCACTTCATGTGTCCGTTCTGTCCGTTCGTGCAAGCGCTCAGCGTCAATGTCAGCGTGTTCACATTGACTGCCATCGCAGTTGACAGACACCGGGCCATTATCACGCCTCTCAGGTAACACAGAACCAACAGTAAAAACCTCTAAATATTCCATTATGTTACTTTTAGAAGTTCGTACCAAAAAATTCTTATACGTACCGCGAATGGGATCACTCCATTATCCATTTGTCACCATAAATTAAATCGGTTATATTTGAGGATACGTTTGTAAAAAAAAATGTCAGATTAAGGGAGCAAAGTGAGTTCGAAATAATATAATATTTTTCCTACCCTGTCAACTAGAATAACGTTTGAAAAGGTCAACTCACAAAAAAATCTCATTATATACACATTATGTCCAAATATGTCGATGGCAACATCAACAAGTTAGTAGTTTTTTTTTATATGTTGTATATTTAGCTACAATACTCTCAAGTGATAATGATGTTGTGATGAATAAGATTGAGACCTTAAAGTTAGTTAGTTCTTCTAATTATTTGAGAAAGGTAATCTATATTTTTATTTAGATAGTACACACGCGGGAAAGCCTAGCTTAAAAAACAACAAAGCGATTTAAAGTACCTAGAGTAGACATTGGGAAGATTTTCGTAGAGTCGTATGTTTTCGCGCCAAGCATCAGTAACGCCATCTACCTGGGGTCACACGTCTGACTGTTTTCGAAAAGCTATCACGAATTGGTAACAAGTCAACTTTTCGACTAGGACTTTGTGCCTGATGTCCAGCCTATGACTAGTAGGTATATAGTTGAATATCTTTGCAAAACAACACCAAAACCGGTTTGTCTAATAGTATGTTATATAGATTACTGTATAAAATACTATTAGACAAACCGGTGTTATTTGCAATATTTTATGACATAAAGATTCTAGCTTTATTTAGATATTCGAAATGTCGAGAAAAGGTTTCTTTCTTTTTCTCAATAAATACTATTATACATTAAGAAGTTCTCTCCATCAATTAGACTACAAATAATCCTATATCTGCTATTGACGGTTCCAAAATAACAAACTATGTAGTATCAGATTAGTTACTATTGAGAATACTTTTCCGTTAACTTTCCGAATAGATGAGGAAATCGTATTATACTGATATTATTTGCAAAATGCCTCATGAAGTTTTGTCTGTCCTTTAGCTTTGATGAAGAACCTGATAGACATTCGATTAAATGTCAAGTATGTACTCTGTATTTTGTTCATTCAAATAGTATACCTATATATATCTACATAACTTTACATTTATTTTGTTTATTTACCTATCCAAATTGTATTGCGATAAATGGGAACGCAATATCGTATACTATTTGGTAGATACCTACTATGCTTGTGTATAATCTTAGTTATTGAAGATTCGGCGGGAACCCATGACGTCATCTCTTTTTGCGAAAATGACGGGCAGGGGTTTTACGCCCCATTACGTAAGTGATTCTTTTGGTAAACAAAACCCCTCAAATGCAACCTTAAGTTAAGCTTATAAACATTGTAAGCCACGCTTTGGTTTTGGTTAAATAATTTTGGCAGTGTTAAATTAGAGCTATGTCAGTCTAAAGCAGGGGTTCCCAACCTATTACCCTATGCGCCTCCCTAAAGTTTACGCTAAAATACTACGCCCCCCTTATCCCAACTTAACTACAATGGACAAAAAACTAAACGATGAATACTTTAATTTTTTCTCTATTTTTAAAAGTAGCGTGCGGAACGGTCAGCTAAACACCTTTCACTCGCAGCATACATCGAGTCACTGAGTGAGAGAGAGCGAGGCGCGGACGGGGTAATGCGACAAGCGCGGGCAGTGATCGCGTCTTGACTTATCGCTGTTGCAGTCCGTCGCTCGCAGTTAAAAGCGTGCGAAATTATGATTTTTTTAAGCCCCTCGTCGCGCCCCCCTTTGGATCACTCTACGCCCCCCAAGTGGGGCGCGCCCCACTGGTTGGGAACCCATGGTCTAAAGTATGTATCTACTTATTAATACGTAAAGATAAATCTTTGTACCCTTTTTCAAGCATATTGCGCTCATGGGGTTGGCATAAAGTTTATATGGAGAAGGAGTGCAGCAAGTTAAAATGTCAATCATTTCATTTTCTCCGATATTCATTTTATATACGGTATTATGGTATTCACTGTTGTATTGTATAATTCGCCTGTTTTGTTGTTTATTAAATACGGTAGTAGGTACGTCAAAACAATCTCGTAAAGAATGCCTATTGACTAAAATATTTCCATATCTTTAATCGTAAACATCGTATGGTATCCAATAAAGTCATGAAGCGGACTTGTTAATTTCCAAACAAAACAACTTATAAGCTTAATAACATGGAATAAAGCTTGGCTATAAAAAGATATGGGAGGGGTGGCATCTCATGTACACAGATGCATCTAAATTGACACCTTCTGGATGCACAGGTGTAGCAACTTACTTCCAGAACTCGAGAATTGCACTGTTCTTACAGTGTCCACCTGAAGTTTCAGTATTTACAGGAGAATGTATTGCTATTTTAGAAGCATTACAATTTATTTAATAGCATTCTATAGTAGCACTAATTAATGTAGTTGATGGTAAATTTAAGGCCTAATGGACTGACATGTATAAAAGTCCTTAATAAATAAAGAGAAAAAAAGAAAAAAACATGGAATTTATCTTTTCCCTATGAAACCTTGTCCTTAATATCGGCTAAGGCATTTTTTTATGCCTGTGTCCGTTTCCCAGCTCTGTCGATATAGCAACATGAAGGTGTAGTTTATGTTCTGGATGGAAAAGTCGCATAAATACTCAATTCGTTTTCTAAAGTATCTACGAGGTTCCTACCTTTTGCTGATGCTTATGTAAAAAAGTTATCTTTGAAAGTGTACTAAAAATATTGTTTTTATTACGTAAAAGCCTCACTAAAGAGACAACGATGACAGACTAAGTATCCATTACATAAAAAATGCATATTAGGTAGGTAGGTACCTACTATAAAAGAAGAATATTTTTTGTGTTATTTTGTATTTGAAGGTTTACTCACTTGTAATAGCAAACTTCTAATCTTATTTATTTATTTCTAATTGACTGTCCTGTTGGTCTAGTGGTTAGTAGCCCTGACTGCTATGCCGGAGGTCGTGGGTTCGATTCCCACTCAGGACAAATGTTTGTGTGATGAGCACGATCATTTGTTCTGTGTCTGGGTGTAATTTATCTATAATATGTATGCATTTAGAAATATATAAGTATGTTTATCAGTTGTCTAGTACTCATAACACAAGCTCTGCTTAGCTTGAGACTAGACGGCGTTGTGTGATAGTTGTGGAATATTATTATATTATTATTATATATTATATTATTACCACTTTTATGTGTGTAACTATTTACAATACACCCTAGAAGCGTTTTTAACAATTTATTATAAAAATCTCTTTATTCATTAAACATATTTTTACATTGGCACTAAAAACCTGAATGAAAATTATATGCTACGAAATCGATAACAAGTTTTGAGTAATTGTTCTACAAACCATATTTTCAACACACTTACTCGTACTCGTAAAATGGCTCTTATTGCACCGCTTTTAGGTTCATAGTGACACTACGCACGGCTAAAGGCATGACGTCAAAACGGCGCCATGACACTCAGCAGCGTTTTCGCGGTTAAATCAAATTAGATAGATTATAATGCAATAATTTGCGTTAAAATTTAGTTTATTGCTGAAATAATGTGTTTTTCGGATATATTTCAAAATCTGTCATCATGCCTATTGTGGTAAGTATGTACTTTGTGTTTGATAAAATATGACAAATAATTATTTGAGTTTCTATCTATGTATTTAGAAAGAGCCATTATTTGGCACAAAACATCCGTCTAAAGAAAAGCTTATATAAAATAAAGATCCTGCTTTCCTTCCAATACTTCGTGTGTTCGTATAAAGTACATATTAGTGACATCGCTTTATGATTTGCGGCCACATTTAATTATTATATGTAAGTATAACGCTATAGGGTCAAACTTCCAATTGTGAGCTTATGTAACTGATACTACTTGCAAAATAATATTTAACCGTATTCTATTAATTTTATATAAAATGTAGGTAGTTGTTAAACTCGGAAGTATGGCGCCATCTCAACATTTAGTATAAAGCGAGATGCCACCATTCTTAGCGATTCACTCTCCCTCCTCCTCCTCCTCCGAAGACGACTACATCCAGGTCGGCAAAGGAGGCAAGAGGAAGAAGGGGAAAACTTCCGCCCCGGCCAGCAAGGCCAAAAAACCTGTAGCGCCCCCCGCCCCCTCCCCCGCCCCCGCGACTACCGCCACCCCCGCCCCCCCTCCCCCGCGACTATCGCACCCCTCTCCCCCGCCCCCTCTCAGACCAACCCCCCCCTCAGCCCCTCCGGCGCCACCTCGAGCTCTAAGAAGCTTAAATCCCCTCCCCCGCTCTACATTCATGACAAGTCCAAATGGACTGCCATCTCAAAGATGTGTGTTGATCGCAGGATCAACTACACCAGTGCCTGTGCTACTCAGCAAGGCATTAAAGTCAAAGTCCCCTCCACAACCGATTATAGGGAACTCACCAAGGCCCTTAAGGCCAGGGACGTGTCGTTTCACACGTACTCTCTCCCCGAGGAGAAATCTACCAGGGTCGTCATAAGACGCATCCCGAAAGAAATCCCAACAGAGGACATCCTCAGCGACCTTCAGTCGCAGAGAGTCCCAGTATCCCAGGTGCACCGGATGCACCGACCCAGAGGTGGGGCCGCCTACGACATGGTGCTAGTCGTATGCGATCCTACCGAAGGAGACCACCCTATCTTCCAGGTCAAAGCGATCTGTAGCCTTTCCGGCATCATTATAGAGAAGCCTTATAAAACAGGCGTAATAGGGCAATGTCACCGTTGCCAATTATACGGTCACGCTCAGACCAACTGTTTCGCCACACCTAGATGCGTCAAGTGTCTAGGTGACCACGGCACCGTAGACTGTCCCCGACCCAAAGATCGCGCACTCTGCACCGACCCTCCCAGTTGTGTGCTCTGCGGCGAAGCCGGTCACCCCGCAAACTATCGCGGCTGCCCTAAGGCACCGAAATCAACCTCGCCCAAGCTCGTGAAGCGGGCCAACGCCCGTCAACAAAGGGAAAGCCCTTCGGTGGCGATCCCCTCTTCTCAACTCCCCGCCCGCCTCAGCCCTCAGAGACCCAGTCCGTGGGCTCCCCTCAACAACCTCCAGCAACAACGAGCTTTCCCAGCTCTCAAAACCACCTCTACGCCCACGATCGCAGCCCTAATGGCCTCGCCCATAGCTGCGCCCCCCTCTCTATCGCCTCCGACTAACGCGTCCGTACCGGCTAACGCCGCCGCCTCTCTACCGGTCGTAAACGACGACCTCGCGTTTGACCCCGCGGTCGTCATTCTCAGCACATTCAGCGTATTCTCTTCGGATAACGCTCACGCTATGGCCAGGGACATCATCGCCTGCAAAGGCGACCCTATGAAGCTACTCATGGTGTACAACACCTTTCCCAAGATTACGCAAGCCCTGCGCAATCTAGCTCACAATAAATAAAATATAAAATCTTTAATGGATAATAGGAACCTATGTAGAACCAAACCGCGCTCCCTAAAAATAGGTTTCTTCAACGCTAACGGCATCACCAAACAACGCGACGAAATAACCACGTTCCTCCGCGACCACCAATTAGACGTTCTCCTCGTACAGGAAACGTTCTTAAAACCTCACCGTCGGGACCCAAATATCGCCAACTACCGTATAGTTAGGAACGATAGAACTAGATGTCACATGGGCGGCACCCTTATTTATTACCGCAAAACGCTCCACTGCATCCCGTTAGACCCACCTCCTCTCTCACTTTTCGAGGTATCGATCTGTCGGCTAGCCATGACCGGTCACCAACCCATCACTATCGTCTCTTCCTACATCCCTCCCGCCGCCACCGATGTGGGGGAAAAACGCGAAATCCTATCTCACGACCTTACTGCCCTCCTCGGCTTGAGTGACTCCGTTATCATAGCGGGCGATCTCAATGCCAAACATCCCGCTTGGAACAGTAATACGACGACCGCGAGAGGCAGGCAACTGTTCGGCCTGTGTGCCACTCTCAACTTCGACATTATTGCTCCGATGCATCCCACCCACTATCCGCACAACACCGCGCACCTTCCCGATATTCTCGATGTGGCGCTTCTAAAGAACGTAAACCTTCGTTTACAGTCTATAGAGACGCTACACGAGCTCAACTCCGACCATCGTCCCGTGATCATGGCACTGGCACCTCGCTCGGGGCCCTCTGATCCCTCCCGACCCCCTCCCACCCAAACGATCACGGACTGGAAGAAAGTAAGCGAAAGCCTACAATCGACCAGCTCCCCTCAGTTAGACTCTATTCCCGACGTCATCGCCTCGGTCACTGACACTACGAATGCGATCGATTCGTTCACCGGTCACGTACAATCCGTTTTGAACAGTTGTTCACGGGAAGTTCCATTGATGGACAACCATCACTGGAAACTACCGGCGGACGTACGCGAATTGGTAACGGAAAAGAACGCATCCGTACGTGCCTACAGCGCGTTTCCCTGTGACGCGAACAAAGCTCACATGCGCTATTTGCAGCGTGCTGTAAAGAAACGCATCGATGAGCAGCGTAACGCGCACTGGGATAAGACGCTGAGCGACTTAGAGCCCACTCACCAAGCATTCTGGCAGCTTCAAAGGAGACTCCAATCCGATGGAGTGGCCACCATGCCCCCTCTCACCCGCCCCGATAAGAGCATAGCCTTCGACGACATCGAAAAGGCCGAGTGCCTGGCTGACAGTCTAGAAGCGCAATGCACTCCTAGCACCCAACCGGTCGACCGAGCGCACCTCCTCAAGGTAGACGCAGAAGTAGAACGCAGAGCCTCACTCCCGCCGTTCGAAGACCCCGACGACCCCCTGCCCCCCGTCACTCCCGACGAGGTGCAAGAGGTCATTAAAAATCTCAAACCCCGCAAAGCCCCCGGCATAGACGGCATCACTAACAAAGTAATGAAACTTCTCCCCGCCCCTTTCATTATACTCATGACCGCCATCTTCAATGGCGCCATGAGTCACAACGTCTTCCCTCAATCGTGGAAAGAAGCCACCGTCATAGGTATCCCTAAGCCGGGAAAACCTGCGAACGAACCCACCAGCTACCGACCGATCAGCCTCCTCAACGTACTCTGTAAAATCTACGAGAAGCTTATTTATAAGCGACTCAAGGACTTTGCCGATGCGAAGAGCCTCATCCCCAACGAACAGTTCGGTTTTCGTACCCAACACTCGTGCGTACAACAGGTCCACCGCATCGTCGAGCACATAAGCGCCGGTTTTCAGCGCGGCACGATGACAGGCGCGCTCTTTTTCGACATAGCGAAGGCTTTCGACAAAGTCTGGCACAACGGCTTATTATACAAGCTGTACCAACTCGGCGTGCCCGACCGTCTCGTGCTCATCCTACGGGACTTTCTCTCGAATCGCACTTTCCGCTATCGCATAGAGGGCGCACTATCCGCCCCCCACTCTATCCGCGCCGGTGTCCCCCAGGGCTCCGTGCTCTCGCCCCTCCTGTTCACGCTCTTCACTAGCGACATCCCCAAAAATAGACAGGCAAAGTTAGCTCTCTTCGCAGACGACACTGCCATTTTCTACTCCGGTATCGTGCGCGACCGTATAGCTAGCACTCTCCAAACTTCCGCCAACGTACTAGGCGCTTGGTTCAGGAAATGGAGAATAGAAGTTAACCCCGATAAGAGTCAAGCCGTACTCTTCGCGAAAAAGCGTAGGATCAGACCCCCCGACCCCAAACCGATAACCATGTTCGGCAAGCCGATCCCTTGGGAGAAGCAAGCCAAGTACTTAGGAGTCATCCTAGATAGACACTTGACCTTCGGTGAGCACATAAGGACGGTGCGCTCGCGCGCCGCCTTCGCTCTGGGTAGGCTTCACTTCATCATGAACGCACGCAGCAGATTGTCCCTTAAGTGCAAACTGCGCATTTACACCACGTGCATACGCCCCATCATGACCTACGCCTGCGTAGTGTTCCCACACGCGAAATCGTACCGCCTCCATAAGATGCAGACCCTCCAAAACCGTGCCTTACGTAAGGTCACGGGAGCCCCCCTCTACGTTAGAAACGAAAACCTCCATCTCGACCTCAAGATTCCCACTATCCAACAGTTTATAAAACGCATTTGCAAGCGTTATTTCGAGTCTGCTGAAAAGCACCCCAACCCTCTTATCGCGGCTGCCGCCCGATACACCCCCTCCCAGATAAGTAGAATTCGCCGTCCTAGGCATTCACTTTTGTACCCCGATGACGCTATAACCCTGCTCCAAGAGAGCCGTAGGGCCACCAGCACAGTACACAAACACAGATCGCCGTCATTTAGGCCTCGCCGCCGAGGCCCGTCGCGACGTCCCCGTAATGCACCTAATGCATCACCTCCCCGACCCTTGCTCGTGCCAGCCCGCGTAGCCGCTGAGCCTGTAGCTTTAAATTCCCCTGATAATAATAATTCTTGTTCGATCCAGCCAGTCCCTTGCTGTCCTCCCTCAAGCGACGCCCTAAGCCGAGGCTCGTACCCCGCAGGGGGTGCCCTTAGCGTGGTCGCTTTAGATTTAGTTTAATTCGTAAGCCCCTGGCTGGAGGCCTTAATAATAGTTTATTATTAGGGCATCCACAGGAAAGCCCGGTTAAGCAGCCGACAACCTCCTCGGTTGACCTGCGAGATGCCACTACCAAAAAAAAAAAAAAAAAAAAAAAAAAATCTTAGCGATTCAGTCAATGTCGAGCGTTAGTGAAGTGAACATCGTGTACGAGTAGATTACTGCTGACTATGTAAGTAAATGATGAATATGTGATTGGTGTTTTTATGTTTGTTTAAATTACTATTATATAAAATAGAATATACCTAACTGTGGTTAATTGTTGTTTATATTCAAAAGTCTAATATTTAGTTCTAACTATGGTGTAATACAATATGAATCTCAGCACTATATAAACTGGGACGTCATATAATAAATAAGTAACTACAATATATTCTTTTATTTTACACAATGATATCAATATGTTGCTGACTGAAACAGTCTATGCGATAGTTTCAAATATACCTACGTCTTACAAATTTAATGTGTTACGCTTTCAGCAACATATTTAAGCGCACATTATGATTTACGTACGTTCGTGCATCAACGATAAGCACCTCTTGGCTTATATCATACGAATACATTATGAATAAGTATGAAAGGCGTAAGAATGTTCTTATATTCACAAAAGCGGTTTCTTGAGGTATAAATTGTGCAAGACAATGTGATTTATGTAGGTTGGATTTTTCTAACCTCGGATAATGTTATCAGAGAGTAAATTTTCAACAGGTTCTCAATAAATAAATGATATATGAAAAATGTATCGCTCGCCTAACGTCGTTTACTGTTATTATAGTAATATTATAAAGTTACTAAAGTAGGTAATTAAACGTGTACGAAAAAGTCCTGAAACATAAAATAACAGGTGAATTTAAACCAACTCCGGAAATTTTACATGGTTTGACATACGAAATAATGTTGACTACCCTTATAAAAATCTTGCATGCGCCGCAGTTTGGTATGAGAAGTATTAGTACCCATGTTTCCGGGAATCTTTAATTTCATTGGTAGAATCCACTTTTACTACGGTGGTTTTAAATTTATTCTGTATAGAACATTTCAAAGTAAATATTTTTAAGGAATTAGAGAAGATACAGATAACTCTTTGAAAAGCATTAACGCATGCTTAGCGAACTCTAAAGTTAAAAGTTGGAATAAGATTACGGTCGTGAGCAGGGTTCGAACCTATACCTCCTGGACTCCAGGCGCTCAGACCGCTAAGCCATCTCGACCTCACTACCGCGAATTATTCTTCCACATTTTAATACGTCTTTTGGTGGCATCATTGCCATCTATTCAGTCCCTTTACAGGAAACCGAACTGACACGACTAACTTTGTAGTTAATACAATGTCTTACAGACGCAATTAACTTAACAAATACAGATACATCTTTGAAAAGCATTAATGCATGCTCTCGACCGTATTCTTTTTCCACAAAAATTTATAACTTTAATTTGTGAAGATATTCTTTCGTTTACTTAGAGTGTGCTTTATACTAAGAACCCTCACAGAATTATAGTCCAACCTTTGTTTATTGCGTAGTAAACAAATTACTGCCTACTCGTAATTACTTCCTCAGGGTTGAGTGTAATTCAGATGAAGGAAAACTAAAAGGTTTCACTCCGTATTTAACCGCTTTATTGAGGTTTATGTGTTAATTATTATCAAGTAATTATGATATTTAAAATAATTTTCATTTTACAAATAATTATGTTTTTATTCAGGATATTATCTCTTAACAACCTTTTCTATACAAAATCCAATAAAAATGAATCTAAGCTGGTAAAATACAGTCGTAGAGAAAAGGTTCGTTAGACTTATTATTGTAGAATAAAACATGTTAAGTAGAAAGCAAATGCACAACATGATGGTAGCAAATTCATTAGTGTATGTTGTTCGTGATTTACCATAATTGAAGTTAAAACATATAGTGGATTTACTTATTCCGTGTGGCTAGTTTGCAAGGGGAGGCCAACCTTACCAATGCTCAATTGAGTATCCATAGTGTGTTGACGGAATAATTTTAGGCGTTTAGTATTCTGCTATTTGAATATAGCCCAGTGATTCTCCAATGATTTTCAACTGTCATTCTACCGAGATGTCATTGAAGTTTTTGCAGAACACCAATTCACAATTGTAATGGAGCCTCAATAGGATGGTACATGGATGATATTTGTATGTGTATACATACATACATACATACATACATACACTCACAACTTTTTCCAGTTGGGGTGGCAATAACTTCAGAAAGCCACCTGTTACGATCTTTACATACCTACTCCTTTTGCTTCTTCCACGTTCATTCATCTACACATACTCGCGCGACGCTTGCGAGTACTAGGATATCACCAAAAAGGTCAGTAGGCACAGGGTTGTTCAAGCTTCCCATATACCTCTGGTTTAACAAATTAATAACTATATATTGACAACAACAGGGAAAGCGGATAATAACTAACGCTCAGTTGCACCAACATAACTTTAACCGTAACTGATATGTTATTGTCATTTTGACAGAATTTGCATAGAAAAGCTATGAAAATCTTATTAAAGTAACACGTTACTTGCATAGTAATATCTTAGGTTTGCGCGATAACTACACATTATATTAAAACAACTTTTAACCGGATTAATCGGAGGACAGTCCTCCTGCGACCACGAACGTTACAAAGTGTTCGAAACGTCAGGAAAAACAAAAAACCAATAATACACGTTACTTGCACTTGTTATTTGAAAATATATTTATTTTATAATTATTTGTAAATTTCAAATTGACCCGAAATAGTGGCATAAATTTTATAGCCACTTTTGTTCACAGAAAAAAATCGACAGCGCGAAAAAGTCGAAGTTTAAAATAGTGGGGGAATATTCGGTTTAGTGAGCGGAGATCCAAACAGCGTAGTTGGCAAGGGCTGCGGGTTCAAACTCTGCTTGCAGTTATCCAAAATTTATATACAAATATATATATATTAATAGTTAATATATCGGTATTCCCAAGTTGGAATAGGCAATGCTCCGTATTACCCATATAACAATATTCAGTCACATTTATAGAATTAAAACTGGAAAAAAACTAAACATTAAACCGGGTGTAAGTACATAGGATGTACGCTTACCAAGCCGCTAACTAAAAATCCGAATACATTAAAGAAGGTTCATTTGTTCTTGGCGTATCTTTCTTAGGTATATATTGATAACAATATTTAAACACTCACAATCTTAACAGTAGGTACATGAATATTTAATCGTAATGTAAAGTTTCCGCAATGTCAGTAAATATTTTTCTTGTTTTATCATTTATTTAGAGTTCAGACGTTTTTATGAACTAAACAGTATGTGGATTCAAATTGTAGCTATTGATTTCCTAATTTAATTGAAATATCGTTAAAGAATTTTCCTCCTGCGGCGAAGAGTTTGGAAAAATAAAATATGACAAAAAAACGTATTACGGAATGTATTAGGTATATTATATTATTACCTAGACTATAATACTCTTACGCGGTTGCAGGGATGTCTAATTAAACTTTATTTTCTCAATGAAATTTATACTAGTACTTACGTCATTTCAATTAGGCATTTTACACCACAGGATATGGTCCGCTATCTAATAACGTTCAACACTTAACTCTGTATTAGTCTATAAAATTAACACATTATTCGATACTACAGTATAGTATTATATAGTATTAATCAATTTACTCGGATATCTTAATTACGTATTTATTTTCACAGGAGCTATATGCAATCTATCCCATGTAGCTCCTGTACAAATTAATAAACTCTTGGATAACTGAAAAGGAGTTTTCTTTTTTTTACTAAAAGTTGGCGATTTGGTTGCGCCTTTAATGTAAATGAAATGTCTACGTCTGACGTCAATTCAAAAACCAGAAAAGCAATTTCCTTTTTTAAACCAAATACCCATCTGCAGCCAAGTTCTTCGGCATATTATATTTTATGATTAGTTTAACGAGCTACAACATTGTTTAGAAAACAATTTAGAGCTTCAAAATATATTTTTAAATAAGAATGTTGGCACTTAACGAAGGCATTTAGATATGGTAGGCAACCGGCAATTAAATGTATTTTTGAACTACCAAGCAGGGTCAAGCCAAAAACATAGACCCTTAGAGTTTATGAATACATTTAAGTACCACTTTCAGTCCAGCCAACGATATCTTAATGTTGATATACAGAAATCGTCAAAGCTTCAGGGGATCAAAGTTGTTTAAGTATGTTTGGAGATGATGCTAAGTACTTCTTCCATCAACTAGTCGTTAACCCTGTCTTATAACACGTAATCAGATTATAGGCCTTACCCTAATGCCTAACTACCTAAAGTCGAGTTTATGTTTACTACATAGCTACATACATTATACTTACAATGTTCATTGAGCCGAATTTATTAAACATTGCGTAAAGATATAGATGCTTCGTTATTGATTGTAAGCTTCTCTGAAGACCCATATATCGCGGAAAGGTCCAATGAAAAAAAAAAAACATTGAAGGGCGAATTCTCAACGCTCGCCGGGATCAGAACTTTCATAAGGGGTTTTACTTTCAGGTCTCAATTTTATCTATTTCTACATATCCAAGATGATATTTTTTTCGTGAATTATTTTAAAATTGTTAAGGATATTCATAATTTACAATATTAAGATTCAGATTTTTCATTCTTGTAAAAAATGTAAGGAACAAAATAAATGGGTGAACTAATAATTACGGTGTAAGCAAATAATTACGGTTCCAATATTTCATTTCGAGGTACGGGAACCCTATAAAGCCTATCATCTGATTTAAAAGGCCCCTCAATTGCGTATAAATCTTCGAATTCTAACAAGAGAGCTGAACTACCGAATTTTTTTGCGTGTTTCACCTAAATCTTTTAAAAAAGACGTACCCTCCTAATGTATAAAAAAAACCGACTTCAAACTTTATTTAAATGGGCTATAAATTGCAGGAATGCGCTCCGTATATTGTCTGGTATGATAAATAAGCATTTATTTCATCTTCGCTCAGATTCTGTGAGCATCTGTAATATTTTGTACGGTATTTTTTATATAAGCTCTCACGTTGTTTTAGCAACATTTTACTAGGTCGAGGATTCAAGTGCACGGAGTTCAGTTATTTGGAACGTTCATTTCACCACATATTTGTTTGTTTCAGCGCCCACACTTCTAAGCGTATTGCCAAAGTAATAATAGTAGTGATATGGTTCTTTGCGCTTTCCCTGGCCGCTCCAATGGCTATGTCTTGGGAGGTCATCATGGAAGACGAATTGGATCCAGGTATGTTTAATCAAGAGATAAAGAGACTCAATTGAGTCCACAGACAAACTGTTTAAAACAGTATTGTGGACCATTGTACTTTAAAAATCTACCTAACTCTTGTGATTCAATAATAATAAAAAAAAAAAAACAGTCGTATTATCAAAGAAACTTCTAGTTTATATTTACTGTTACAAAATCCAGCCCTATGTGAATGTCAGCCATAAAATGAAAGTTTTCCCTATGTTTGTTACACCCCCTGTGTACCAATTCGCATCACGTAAAAACTTCGAATTTGTTCAGGAGGACGGATTCACTTTTTTATGAACATAATGGAGTACGTTAACATGTGGTATGCGTGCCAGGAAGAAGATTTGTCCACAAAAGTTTTGGCGATGACAGTCAAAACATATTATTTCAAAGTCTGAATTGTACGTGTGTCGGTATCAGTGACTGCACGTAATTTATTATTTATAGACAGTACCGGATTAATGAACAAAAATAAATATACCTAAGCTTCACTTTTCAACACTAGCTCTTCGGCAACTTTTAGGTTAGAACTGGTTAGTGAGAAGAAGTTTTACATTGTCCGTAAACATTATTGTAGAAGTCTAGCGACATGTCCCGGTCAGTGGGTCGTCTTAGGTCCCTTGACTTGGTCCCTAAAGGCGTTTCAAAGCAATCGCAGACAAGTAAAATGTGATTTAAGTCAAAACTTGCAAACAGTACTAAAACGTTTTATTGTTATTGGGACATGGATAAAAACAAGAACAATGGCAAGTTCCCTTACTATATTTTACCTGGCATCAATATGTAGCGTCTGTGTTGGAAAAAAATATAAAAAGCATTGGGTTTCCATTACTTAAACATTATTACCGAGACTTTTTATTCTAGGGACAAGATAAAAAAAAAATTAACATTTTTGTATTTTCGGGTTATGAAAATATGAATAAGGTAATCAACATAAGATTCACGCAATATGTCAAAGAAAAACACTTAAAATAAGGCTTAAATGAAATACTAACTGAGCCAGCGCAGAAATCGTATTTGTTCCTTATCGGTGATTTTATGGAAAGAAATGTGCATAATGTCCATCTCGTATGAAGCTACTACTTTTCCGAATTCTATAAAAATCGATTCATTGGTTTGGCCGTGAAAATGTAAAAAGAATAACAGAAAGACGGACAGCTACTTATTATTATTAGTATGGGTGAAATAAGTAAGTATGTCACATGATATCTAGCCTATCCTAAGGGGTAAAATAAAACAGTTATCAATATTATAATTATTTAATCATCCTCTCTTATTATAATATCGTCGAGGGACACTGCCAGTGCTGATATATTATTCTGATGCCTGGCCCACTCAAGATACCACGCGAGAGTCATGACGTGTGCGCAACGACCAACTGTTCGCCAACCAACTAAATAATTGCAGCAGTATTCGACAATGCCTGATCGGTCAAATTTAGAATTTTTTCACTTTAAAACTTCTTTTGTAATATATGTCTCGATTTTATTCTACCTCTTATCAAAGTACCACTGCCTGTAACCTATATTCAGAGGAATTCATTACTCTTCACTACAGACTTCAATCCTATATCCGTCAAGTCCAAGGGTAATGCTAGGGTCAATATTAAACATAGATACGGAAAACCAGGAAATAAACTGCAAAACAACGACAACCAATAGACTAGGCAAGCAAAGCCAGCTAGATTAAAAACAGAAACTGCTAAGGCTAAGATATTAGTTTTTCATTTTTTTTAAATTAGTAGCGATATAATTCTGTGACAAAAACACTCAGTATTGTCAAAATGTCATTCTCACAAAATGTTGCCAGAGTTTATTCTTCTAAGTACAACTGGTGGTGTTTATTATTTAATAAATTAATATTTTATTATTATAATAAAGTAGGAATTCATGCAAATCGAACATTTAAATAATAATTATGCGAGACAGTTTGTTGTATATAAGCCTAGGGAAGCACTTTTCAAAATATTTTAGTTATAATTTTCTACCGCTTATCGTCTTTTTTCCTAAAGTGTCTATCTCTACTTATTCAAAATATTTTCTTCCATAAAGAATTATCATTGGATATGAATTTAATAAGTTCATTAAATAAATAATTTAATTAATGTTGCACATGCAAAAGTAATTATGGATAAAGACAATATAATAATTTGACTAAGTTTTGCATAACTTAAATTTCTAGACGCTTCATAAAACACTCAGGTAAAAACTTCGCCATTGTTCTTTACAAAGATTAAAAAAATATGACAACGACATTGTTTTTTAAAGTTACTGTGTAAGTAGTCCATATAAATATTTTGAAAGGCTTATCTACATATTATACGTGTATTATTCTCACTTTTACCTGTTGATTAACTAGGTAACAAAATATAGAAGAGAAACTAAACTGTGTTTTCTTTCTTTTCAGTCACAAAAATCTTTTACAAAAAGCCGTTTTGTGCCCCTACGGAATTCGGATCACATTCGCTAGCAATTTACAGACTATTATTGTATATATTTCAGGTGAGTTTTCCTTCACTAGTTGTTATGTTATTTGTTATAGTGAGTTTCATGTTTTTATTATATTTTCCTTCAAATGGCGCAGATCAAATATTGTCTGGTTGTTTAGGTACCTAATAATTGGAACTTTCATATTGTAAGTTAAAAATAAGTTTGGTACAAAGTTTTGGTACATTGAATCAGTTAAATCAACATAATTATTATTAACAACGATAAAACCCTTTAACATAGAGCCTATAACAGAGTCATAACGTTTTAAGGCAAAATAGAAGTGATGACGCAGTAGCAGTCTTCTAAACATGATTGATTAGGGCGTGAATAATTAATCAAAGTCAAAATCAAAACAATGACTGTTTCGACTTTTCAGCTATTTCAGTATAACAATAGCCTTGAAGATGTGGCTTTTTGGGAGCCTCAATGTATTTACGGCTCATTAAATCTATGAAATGAACAAAGAAACTAATAATAAACACAGACTACCCAATATTTTTCTTTTTATTCTCTGATCTGCATGTGAATAAACGAACAAAAATAAAAGCATATCCTTATATGATTAGCCTTTATCCTCACAGTATTAATAAGATTGTAATGAATACTGCCGCCATGAATGGATGGTTATCACAAAGCATAGGACCTACATACAACACAATCGCCGAATGATGAATAAATAAAAGTTTTTTTTTTGTAAATTTTTATGTTACTAACCAAATTATTAAGCTTATTGATGTCCCTTATATTGTGTTTATATACGATATTACCAATTATTTACAATGAGCAAATAGAATATCAAAAGCTGATAATTAAAAGAAATTGGTACTCCGTGAAGTTTTAGTAAAATGATGCTCCCAGACAAAATATGTTAATGATGTTTTATTAAACAAACAAGACGCCGACGATAGAATAAAACAATACAAAAATAATATCATTTAGGATTATTTCATTTTCACGTCTCTATCATATTTGAAGAGAACATTTTGCTAGCGGCGAAATCAAATTAAATTTTCATCAATTCTCATCACAGGATTTGTTTGGTTCCCTTTAGTATGTAATCCCGTTGTGCGTGATTACGTTCGCGTACGCTCACATGGCGATGAAGCTCTGGGGAGCAAGAGCCCCCGGGAACGCGCAAGAAACGCGCGACGCGAACCACATGAGAAACAAGAAGAAGGTAAGTTACTTTATGTGTATACCATAAAGCTCGTATTAATTAAACCATGCAAATTGCGCCCGAAATCATTATTTCAAGAAGAGCTGGCAAATTGTAAATATTCTAAATTTTATACGTAACTCCCATTATAAAATGATTTATGAGTTCACTGGTCCCCGTCATCTTCGAACCTAACCTATCCGTGTCGGGGTACACGAAATTCCCGAGCTCGTTTCGTTCGATCTGGGATCAATTTAGTTTATTTTCTTTCAAAATCCCGATTTATTGTTGATTAGTATAGTGGTTTAGTATTTAAGTACATCAAAATTTTCATAAATTTTTTTGCTATTGACTTAAAAGTAACGTAAAGTTAAATTATTGTTTATGAAGACTCACAGAGTCATAGACGACACAATTTCGAACTAAAATCTACAATCTGACAGTTCATTTCATGCTGTTTTGCATATTCTCTGATCGTTGAGCCGCTGCATTGATAAACGCAAAACGTTCATACAATAATGCGTGCGCGTTCAGTAATAATGTTTTACATCCGCACCGCTAAACTTCGGTCAGCTGTTTTTCATAAAAAACTGTTTTGTAAATCAGCTAGCAGTTTTGTAAAACAGCTGATTCCACAATCCATAGATTCCACCTTTTAGAGTTGTTTAACACGTCATACACATTAACAGCACAGCTTATAATTGATGAAAATATACCAAATAATACGAAAAAATAATACATTTGTTTGTTCTTATATAATATTAGGTACTTAAAGGAGGTCTTCTATCAGACAGCTAACAAAAATATGATACGTCTGTGTTAGACAGCAGAAAATCATCCGAATTGTGGAAAAATAATGTATCTACGTAGGTACTTAAGATTTGTCTGCTTACTCCAAAAAGTACAAAATATATATTCCAAATCTACTTCATCGATATGTAAAAAATACCTAATATTGTGTTATCGTATCAATTATCTACTGCCAGCAAATATCAACATTAAAGGCACCCACAGATAGAATAATAATATTATAATGGTTTTCTTTTTTCCACAGAGTTCATTAATTAAATTAACAAAACTAATCCTCCTCCGTTATACACGGATAGGTAATAAATTATTGGACAACATTCACGAACTGTCAAAGGGCTTTTTTGTAGCTTCCGTTGTTGATTCCAGTTGAAGTGTAAGAGCGATTCTGTCAGCAAAATAAACTTAACAGCAATATATTGTAAACTAATTTCCTTTATTTACATTACATGCATAAATAATGTTTGCAGAAAGCTGATAATATTCATACTTTTTTCGGTCATGAATGTTATACGCCACAAAATATTACTTCATATGTAAAATCAGAAATTAGATATTATAGAATTGGATGAAGTTATTGCTAAATAACTGCATTTCTTTTAACAGATAGTGTTGTTGTATTACCAATTTTTTTCTTTTTCATCTCTAAAAACTAGAATTTTTAAGAACTTATTCTTATTTTTTTCTTTTATAAAAATGTTTTTTGTCATAATAAAACAACTTTTAATCGGATTAACCGGATTATTGTTTTTTTGTTTTTCCTGATGTTTCGAACAATTTGCAGCGTTCGTGGTCGCAGGAGGACTCGCGATTAATCCGGTTAAAAGTAGTTTTATTATAATGTGTAGTGATCGCGCAAACCTAAGATATTACTGTTTTTTGTCAGTTACTGAACACTTTTTTACGGTAATGTTTTTTTTTAATTGTATTTAATATTGTATATATCAATATTTCTTGAATAAAATTGTATAACTTGTAAACAATACATAAGGAATCAGCTGTGATCGAACCGACAGGGAATTTGGGATTACAAACGTTTAAGGTTACATACATACGGGTGATCAATAACGGAAATATAAGCCCCCGCGGCGGTCTCTGTGGATCTTATTATGGCAAAAAGATATAAAATATAGATAGAACATACAGTTTATAAATAAAGTTACATAATCATCTCAATGTAATATATACTCTTATTTAGACTTATTTTTAATTTCGCAGTGACCCCCGTGACTTCCCCTAAATACGGGATACCTACCTGTTTTTATGACTATGTAGGTATATCGCATGCATATGAATATAATTGTATATTCATGTAAATATTTCAGAAATGACGAGGGTCCTATGGTCATCGCTAGATGCACATCATTTTAGGAAATTATACAAACATTTCATGTTTGTTTAATTTCCGCTGATCCACATTCGCCATTTAGATATTCTTACACTAACTAGATTTGGCTTCTTATCATACGAAAGACAGAAGTGATTGCTAATATAAAAATATATATCAATACTAAGAACTGCTCAATCTTACTTGACTACGATGAAGCGCGTTACATTTACAAATAACATTCTATTTCTGTTAAGCAGATGGTTAACCAATTTAAATAAATCTACTGCAAATTGAATGCAATGTAATTGAATGTAAATAAACACGTTTGAATAGCATTAGGTAGATAGGTAAAGCACATGGTGCATTAGAATTCTAGAGTACCTGACTGCTTATAGAAAGGGTAATGAATAACTGATAACAACTGGTCTGAAGTTGTGTTATATAAATACGTTTTCTGTTTTTAACCAAGTTTGTCTATTCATAATACTTATTATCAAATACATGTTAGTTTCGACTTTCACGTACATAAAATGTTTATAGCTTTTTTAATACATTGAAGTATTATAAACGACCTTCAAAAAATGACATCAATTAGACCGTTTTTTTTGTGAAACCGTGCTTAGACATGTTGATTAAATCTTTTACGTGTACCTTTTAATTTTATTGTTAATAATTCTAACAAATTTTTTACACGTGTCCACATAAACGTGTATGTTTCTTACAAAGCTAAACTGACACTGTAAACTCAGAAACTGATCCTGGTGATGGGACATTTTGGACATCTGGAAATTGTAAAGAAACAGAAATGTAAGAAGAACATAGATTACAGACCAACGTGTACAGACGTGGTAGTTTCGAGATTTTTGTAGACATACAACGTATAAAATAGCTTGTTATAACAGTACATTGTGGATGATATAGTATCGCAGTCAATTAACTAACACAACAGAAGGCGACAAGGTGGCCTACATTAACTTAACTGCACACGGAAGATTTCACACGCAATTTCCGTTCGTAATTAATCGATTTATTACACTCGTTCAAAGCAATTAAATAATCTGATACTGTTAGAATGTCAAATGTTTTGTTTTAGCCTTAGTATTTTTTATAAAAATTTACCTACATTCATATTTCGTCTACATATTTTTAATGTATAATCGTTTAGTATGGTATAGGCATGTGATGCGAAGGGATGAGGGTCATGTGACGGGGGAAGTTTTGAATATGAATGTAGATGGCTATACGAGTAGAGGAAGACTGAGGAAGCGATGGATGGATTGTGTTAAATATGATATAGCTAGAAAAGGAGTGACTGAAGATATAACTTAACATAACATAGCATCACGCCTGTATTCCCCGAAGGGGTAGGCAGAGGTGTACACAATTGTACATCCACATTTCACCAATGCTGTTATTAAGTCCCATGTAATAGGTGGTGAGCCATCAACTGGGCACAATTCCAAACTCCGGATTGCTACTGAGAATTTCTTAACAGAAAAACTCAATAACACTTTGCCCGACCCGGGAATCGAACCCGAGACCTCCTGCTCAGCAGTCGCGCTTGGGACCACTAAACCAACGAGGCAGTTAATAGATATGTATGAAAGAAGAATACATGCTGCGTCAAACCAAAATAAATTTCGATAAGGGGGTGATGGTAATATTTTTAATGTATAACTTAAACTGATCGCCCATTATTTTCAGAGCATCTACTATGTGTGTATTTCTCTCTACATCCCAAGTTATACAAGGTAGAAAAACGTCTATAGATGTCGTTATGATTGTAAGTGTTTTGTAAATAAAGCATTAAATAAATGGATGGATGCTTAAAGGGATTTTATACAGTAATAAACTTAGTGCTGATGACGTACTAAGTTGACGTAATCTATAAGTCAAATAGACATGTTCTATAGCGGATTCAATTAACGTAGTCGCGTAAAATGATGTCATTATTCCATATTATTACCTAGTCATGAATCTCAAACAAATACTGCTACTATCGATTCTTTTAATAAATGTTTTATCGACTTACGAATCGTAAACTAACAAAATCTATTTTTAATTTGGTACATCATGCTGAAAGATTTTTGAGGTCAGGGAAAATGTTTCTTTTTCATGGTAATAGATTTGCATTGCACTCTTGTACATTTCACAATTTCCTTTAAGTGCTCGTCAAAACATGAATTATAATTTGTCAACTTGTAACCTTTATAAAGGCTAATCAAAGTGTTTCTACTACTATGCCACAGTACTCTTGGCAGCTTCACGTTTTACTGTTTATTTATACAGAAAGTTTAACAGTTACTCTCACTAAATAAAACGCCTTCATTGGGAGATAAATCTTTTGCGTTTACTACAATCACAGCTACTTTATTTTGTTAGTGTTTCGTTTCGGACTTCTTTCTTGTCGTAAACGTACACAAAGTGCAGAGACACCTTTTCTAATATGTTTAACGGAGCTAGACGAGTTGGTACTACATACTTTAATTAAATAGTGTAATTAAAGTAACAGTGCCTATAGGTAAATAATATAGTTCATGTTTAAGCTGTGCAATGTTAAACTGCAAGCTTACACATATGTGAAAAAAAAAATAGAAAACGATTAAACAATGCAAACAAACTACCTACCTATCCCTAAAATATATTAGGTACCTATCTACTCATTTTAATGACTTGACTTTATTAATGTACTCTGGACATACATGCCTATATATATTTCTAGTTTCAGATAACAAGAATTGTTATTTTAAAGTCAGAACGTTTGGTCGTATCTTGCATTGCAATATCTATATATATCTAATCTTGTCTCAAATTTCACAGTGTTGTTCTCCTACAGTAATATCTAAGGTTTTTCACGATCACTTCACATTATAATAAAACAACTTTTAACCGGATTAATCGCGTGTATTATTGGCGATTTAGTTTTAATTATGTATCAGAGACAAAAATAATTTTACGAATTTTATCAATTAAAGGTATCACGAAAACGAAACGTTAGGAAAAACAAAAACCATTAATACATGCGAGTAATCCGGTTAAAAGTGGTGTTTTATTGCAATTGTACTTCTATGTTGAGTTAAGGTGGACCCAGATCTACGGCTAACTAATTTCACAATTCATTCATAGCCATCCATCATGTCGGACAACGAAGCTATTTTGGTCCGTTCTTTATAAGATCTTTGAAAAGGATGTGCGTATATACCCTCATAAGTCATAGAAATGGTAACATAAAAGTCAGTCAACCACCCGTCATATTTTCCAAAACGTGATGTGGGCATGGCTAGTCATATTATTATGTGGGATTCAGCACCGATTGCTGAATCCCACATTACGTCATCCACATATCACGACTAGCCATGCCCACATTAAATAACTTCCCAATGGCTTGGATTGTATTATTAAAGTTTATTATAGACGACCTATCCAGCTGGGCATAGTGCCCGTTAGGTGACCAGTTTTTCCTATTAGTCTACATTTCAGTTTTTTTTAGTTTGGCTATACAAGATCTTAATTTATTGGATAACTTCTTTTTAAGTGACAACAATTCATTTCAATCATAATTTAAAAATCTAAAACCAGTTTATTATTTTCATAATGATTCCCGGTCGAGGAGCAGTCGTGTTGCTGTTACTATGTTAATAACATTTTCAACAACAATTTGTTACTTCCAATTACGGTTACGTTATGAATGTATTTGACTTATATAATAATCATCTGAAAGGAAGTTACTAATAAATTAGGACCTTATATATTGCACAGATAACCGTTATAAAATGCCACCATGGTATTCCTTTGTCTACTGAATAGTATTCGGTTGGTACTTATTTAAAAAACAGTTTAATTTGGCTTCGTCAAATAAGCGACGAGGCGGGAGCCGTGAATAAATTAATTGTCGACAGCCGTTTACCGCACATTTGAATAAAACATGAACCTTGTACATTTTAACAATCCAATAATTTGCAGGTGATAAAAATGCTCGTGCTGGTGGTTGCACTGTTCGCGCTGTGCTGGTTGCCTCTACAGAGCTACTTACTTCTTCAATCGTTCTTTCCGTCAATAAACGAGTGAGTACCTAGAATTCTAAAACAATAAAAATTTATTTATTTCACTTTCCAAACCATTAAATTCAACTAACCTAATTTATCATAATTCGTTTTTATAGATTGAACCGTAATTATTTTAAAGATTATTATGATCCTGATCATTTTATTATGATCCTAGGACAGCTCGACGAAAGTTTTTTTTTTTTTTTTTTAAAAACGTTGCCCCACACTAGGAATTTCTTCCTGTGTCGTGGGTGCGTTTACAGACATATAATCTCATAAGCACTCGTACACCCAGACCCGGAGCAATTATCCGTAGATCGTACAAATATTTGTTCCGTGCAGGAATCGAACCTGCGACACGCAGCGCAGCAGTCGGTCTCTCAACCACTGCGCCAACCGCGCTGTCGGAAATTGGTGATGTCCAAGTAATGGGCGAGTGTATAATCGATACAATTGTACTATTATCAATATAATCGATGTACCTCGATGCTGCCGATATACAAGCGGTTTAACCGGACCCGTATTGTGAATCATACAATATACTTTAAAAAATCAACTTTTTATTAACAGCAATATTCACTTAGAAACATTAATGAGTTTTATTTATTTATTTATTTATTTATTTATTTGATTCTTTATTGTACACCAAGAATATGTAATTAATAACCTTATTAAATAAAAATAGTACAATGGGCGGCCTTATCGCACACGGCAATTTCTTCCAGGCAACCTTAGCATGGAAAGAAGGGGTACATGAATAAAAATTAAGGGCTATCGGTGTACATACTTAATAAAAATATAAAGTAAAAAATACTAACAACATTAACAACATCATTTAAACAATAATAGATACGCTATTAGAAGGGAAACAAACTATTTTACAGCAAGGGTAATGACAGGTAATGTTCCTTCAGTAACCTTTTAAATATTGGAAGTGTCTGGGCACGTCGAATAGAAACCGGCAATGCATTCCACAGACGCGCTGCTTGTATTGAAAAGGATTTATCCAAGAATTTTGTGGAATGCAACGGCATCTCCAGTCTTAGGTTCTCCGATGATCTCAGGACTCGTGTATGAGTGTCACTTAGAAACTGGAAACGTTTTTTTAAATAAGAAGGAGTAGATGGTAGGAAGAGCACATTGTAAAGTAAAGAAAGAATACGAGTATTTCGGCGAAGGCGGATAGGTAACCAGTTGAGCTTAATACGGAAGTCAGAAACATGATCATATTTGCGTAGGCCAAATATAAATCTAATACAAAAATTTTGGAGTCGCTCAAGCTTATCTAATTGGTCTTCAGTGAGATCAAGGTAGCTAGCATCAGCATAATCAAGGATAGGAAGAAGAAGGGATTGTGCTAACGCAATTTTAGTGGTAATTGGAAGAAAGTTGCGCAATCTTCTCAAAGACCCAGCGGAAGCAAACAACTTACGACTGGTTTCTTGTAGATGAGCAGTCCAGGACAAGCTTCTATCGATAATTAGCCCCAAGTTCTTAACATTTTCACTAAAAGGAATAAAGGTGTTATTAAAAGAAACTCGAGGAAGCGTGGTCCAGTCAATCTTCGATATCATCCTGGAACTGCCCACCACAATTACCTGAGTCTTTGCGGGATTGACTGTAAGCCCGTATCTTTTGCTCCACTGTGAAACTCGAGCCAGGTCCATATTCAAGGAGCAAATAGCTTCAGGGAGTTTTGTATAGGGTGCTTTATTATAAATTTGTAGATCATCTGCATATAGGTGGTAGGAAGAAAGTAGTTGATCAGAGATGGAATTTATAAAAATTGCGAAAAGTAGAGGAGACAGAACGCCACCTTGAGGCACACCGGCAGTATTATTACACCAAGAAGACGAAGTTTCCTCAATGCAAATACGCTGCCGACGACCAGACAAGTAACTACGAAACCAGTGTATCGCCGATGGAGATACGTTAAGAGAGCATAGTATGCCTAGCAAAATATCGAAATCAACGGTATTAAAAGCATTACTGAAATCGAGCAGTGCAAGTACCGTAAGATTACCGATTTCCATGCCCGACCTGATATCATCCGTAATATGAACCAAGGCTGTGGTAGTGCTGTGACCCACACGGAACCCGGATTGGAAAGGATTGAGTAGATTGTTCTTGCAAAGGAAATTGTTAAGTTGGGTGTGGATCAAACGTTCAAGAACCTTGGAAAGAAATGGCAAGATTGAAATGGGACGGTATTCGGAAAAGGATTTAGGGTTAGATTTTTTGGCTAGCGGAATAATGTGGGAGTCTTTCCAGCCACTAGGAAAAAAACCAGTAGAAACTGAGGAATTTAGGATATGTGATATTATGGGAAGAATGACATCAAGGATAGGAAAGATCATTTTACGGCTGACACAGTCACTTCCAATTGCGTTGGAAGTTATTGATAAGATGCTCGTCTTAACATCACATGCGGAGAATTCACTAAAGACAAATGGAGAGTAATTGGGAGTCGGGAGAGTTGAAAGATAATTTAATGTATTCAATTTTGTTGTCATGTCAAAATTGGACGAGGCAGTGAAATGATTGTTAAGTGAATTTATATCTATATTTTTAAGGAAAGTTTCTTGTTTACATTTCCCGACACCCATTGTTTTTAGAAATTTCCAAACCTTAGCGGAGTCTCCGTTTTGAACAGAAGCGTGAATATGTTGGCGTTGTGCATTCCTACACACCTTGTTGCAGTGATTACGAATCAAGACATATTTTGTCCGATTCGCATCAGAAGGCCGACATTTAAGTTTAAATTTAGCTGCAGCTTTCTTCTCTAAGAGATCTATAATTGTTTTGGTAAGCCACGGTGATGGCAAGTGCTTAACCTTTACTGGCCTTAGAGGTGCATGGCGGTCGTAGAGTTCAAGGAGATTAGCGTTAAATAGATTGACCTGGTCATCAACAGCCATGGAAGTCATGATAGGCATCCAATCCATATTCTGAGCATCCATTCTGAGACTCTCAAGGTCAATACCACCAAAATTGCGCAGCATGAGGATTTTAGGCTTAATCTTGGGTGGACGAATTTTATAAGACAGGAAAATAAGGTCATGGTGAGAGAAAGCGTCTGCAGAGCACTGGCCATACTTAGCGACATGGTTCAAGGAAGATACGAAAATTAGATCAAGAAGAGAAGGGGTAGAATTAGGAAAGTGGTGAGTAGCGTTCAAAGGAAGTATTGCCATATTGCAAGATTGCACGACTGAAAGAAGGGAGGAAGAACGGTTATCCTTTTTGAGGAGGCAAGTGTTAAAATCTCCCATGATTATGCTGTGACCGTAAGAGGGAGTAAGGGCTTCCAAGATGTATTCAAAGGAATTGAAGAAGTCAATGCGGAGCGAAGGACAATAATAAACGCCTAAAAGTAGCTTGGAGTGATGCAACTCAACTTCCAGAAATAGATGCTCGCCAGCATTTGAAGGTGGTGGCTGCGATGACACATGTAGAATTGAAAATTGGATGTGTTGTCGAAGGTATATTGCAACACCACCACCACCGCCAACCGAGCGATCATTCCTAATAAGTCGAAAGCCGGGTAAAGAATATAAAGTAGAAGGAAGGCATGGCTTTAACCATGACTCAGAAATGAGAATTGCATGAATATTCTTACAGTCAAAGCTAGCCAACAAATCGGGAAAATGAGCCGGAATACTCTGAGCATTTATGTGAACTACATTAAAGTTCCTGGGAACATCAGAAAACTGTGCTGTAATTGTGTCAGCAAGTGAAGGAACACTCACAAAGCTGTCATCGCCGCTGGATAAAGAATGAAAACTATCACTGTCACTGGAATCAATAGTTATACACTGTATAGATACTTAATAATAAAAATAAATACATATAATATTATGACAAGTTTCAAAACAAACTTTTACCTGCCGGTTCCGTGTCACAAGAGAAAATAAAAAATTAAAAAAAACATTAATTAATCAACAGCATTAGTCCGGGCATAAAGACAGGGAGTCAAAAAGAATGTATTTACATTTTAGGTGTTATTGAACTGATGAAACGAAACGCGACTAACGACAGACAGTGACAATTGGCATATGTTTATTTTTACACAATATGTCACCTGTCAATCAATCACAATAGAATAAGAAATACTAATTATGTGAAGGTGTAAAGATAATTAAAATATGTATTATTTAAAATTTTAAATAACATAGAAGAAATAGAAAAAAACATGTAATATACCCGGACTTTGCACAACAAGAGATGAGATGCCGACAACACTAAAATCACTTCTTCAAAGCGGCTGCACGTCTTGTCTTTGTTGCGGTCGCCTTCACAGCGATCACCGACTTAATGGGGTCAGGCTCTGCAGAATCGATACCCGTTACCTCCGGCTCAAGTCCTCCCAAGTCCGCAAGTGTTGCAATCCGGTGCCGCGTGCCATCAGGGCCAAGCACGTACACGTTGCCAGCCTTAGTCCAGCATTGGGTGACACCATATTTCTCCCGCGCTGCAAGGAAGACGTCATGCCGCCCTTTTGTGAGGAACTCCGACATAGTAATGCCTGTGCCCTTTAAACACTTCTTGGCAAACCACAACTTGTCCCGCACTGCAACACTCACTAGCTTGACTAGTATAGGCCGGGGCTTATTGGAAATGGACCTCCCCATCCTGTGACACCGTCTTATATCAGCCACACCAAAATCCTTAATAAGAAGTCTGTCTCGTACAACTGCTGCCAGCACACTGTCCGTTTCTTCCTTCGCATCCTCAGCAACACCATGCAGGAGTAAAATCTTTCGTCGTCCCTGCATCTCCAAATTATCAGTGCAGCGCGCTAGGACTTCAACCTGTTGCTGAAGACTGTTGAGCGCCTGGATGATAAAAGCTCGGAAAGCAGCAAAATCTGTTGCCAAGCTGGAAGTATTAGAAGGAGCCGATGGAGCCTTCTGCAAGTCCTCTTCAAAAGCAGACATTCTAGTCTGGAACGTTACCATCATCTCGCTTATGGACTTTTGTAGAGACTCCATTGTGATTGTGATGTGAAGTGTGAAGTGGTAGTTATTAAAATTAAAATAAGCAGGAAATAACACTTGACCTGCAGGTAAATGTATTTATCTTGTGATTTCAATCATTAAAATATAATTATTAATAAAATTACTATTTATTTCCAATATTTTAAACGTAGAGCAAAAAAAATATGTCTACACTAAGCAACTACCCTCAAAAAAAAAAAAGGAGTTTTCAGAATGATAAACATTAATGATTTTATTGATTTGAGTTCAGTATCAGCGGTATAGTCATTTACTTAGCTTGTATTTCGAAGATATATTTTTTTCAGACATATTATTGTTTAGTGACGTGGTTTATAATAATTATACATAAACACGTATACCATTACATACCTACTATAAGATTTTTTTATGTGAAACCAAGCCGCTTATGTATTACAACCGCAAACCCTACTGTGAACACACATAGTTACCTATGTTTACAATATTACACGTACAGTTTAGGTACTCTAAAATGTAATTTTATATAAAGCCATTCCCAATTTATTTTAATTATTATATTAATTATTAAAGAATTATTATTTTAGCTGACTGAGAATGTCACTATTGGTTCACCCACAACTACAAAATATATCATGTATACATCACAATAAAAAAAAAAATAACGTCCTTGATAGTCGTTCAAACTTCAGGTGATTTTTAAGATAGTTTGGTTGAATTAAAGTATTGTATGATTTGGAAAGTGAAAATTCTGATTTCACGGAAAACGCTATACTCAGGATCGCCTTGCTTGCGTAATCTTCATCTTCCTTCTCGGAAATTCTGAGGATTGCGACCACATTAAGTAATGTTATGGCACATAAAAGATTCATGTTCCATAACTCCGAATATTTACGTGCAATTTTGTCATAAACATGTTTGGTCTAGATGCAAATATTATGATTTCAACTTTTAACTGTTATCTTGAAACTTGTAGCAAAATAAATACCGTTTAACGTACCTACTTCGACAAAATACTCAACAAACTTAGTCTGTTGTTAACTTAAACAATATTTAAACAATTGACAACTTGGCGAGAGGGAAGTTTTCTGCGGTTGTGACTCCATTTGCGACTCGTTTTCTACTTATTTGAGATATAATGATGGGTGAAGCTGTCAGCATAATTATATCACGATGATAGGATCCGAACCAACAGCTCAATAAAATAATTGAAAGGTTCTATTAACTGCATTTCAAACCTTACGTTTACTTACGTTATGAATATAAAGTTCATCGTTATTCATTCGTACCCATTGACTTATATATTACTAGTTCGAACCTAATCATTTGCGATTAATGAAATCGTAGCATGTTATATTATGGCATCATATTCTGTGAGATTTTATTACAAATGAATTCAGCATAAAATATAAAGCATGATCAGTTCAATGAATTTCAAAGGAGCTGTTACTATTCAACAAGCTCTTGATGGATGGGGGTTAGAAGTAAGCGAAAAAAGAAACCATCACTGAAGGGCGTCCTATTTTCTTTTGGAATTGGGTTTCACGCCTGCTGTTAAGCACCCGGGCCTTCTTAAGTGACATTTCATGAACACACCCGAGCATCCGTAATCCATTATGGAACTGTCTGTCTATGACATACATGAAGGCTACCAGAAATACATTGCTAAATTATGCTGCAGTCCAACCAACTTATCCGGCCTTCACATGCATTTTATCGGAGTAGCCCAATTTCTCGGTTTGCTACTTCGCTAAGTCAACAGTTCATAATTAAAGACTCCATTTAAGTGCGAAACTAACGGGCTACCCAAGATAAAATACATATCACTTGCAAAACATCTCACTATGTATTAAATCATCATCATGTACCACTTAAAATAGATACGTATAGAAATACATTTGCTTTAAGATTCACATGAAAGTGACAATGATGGCAGCTACGTGATTACTTCTTAATATCAAAACATGGTATACACTGAATAAAGTACCTAACGATCAAATCATAAAGTTTTGCAATGATTCGCAAAATTTTAGATATTATAAACGGTCATAGTTTATATTACAAATAAAATATATATATATAGAAGCTCTAAGAAGTTCCTAAGCCCGTAAAAATACGCGCATTCCATTGTGCAGACTTCCAAGCAATTATGGTAGTAATTTCACTAAGATACAGTCGTTTGCTGAAGATTGAAATCTCTGAATAAAATAGTCATAATATGAAACTGGCCCTTAGGTTGCAAATGGCCTGGTTTCACATTTTAAGTCAACAAATGCCGTGTTAATATTTGCTCGCGAATTAGCAAAGTATTCGATGTGAGATCACAATATGATATACATACACTTGATAATTTTCATGATTATGATTTTCTTTTCAGGTACAAGTACATAAATGTACTTTTCTTTTGTTTCGACTGGCTAGCAATGAGCAACTCTTGCTACAACCCATTCATTTACGCTATCTACAATGTGAGTATTTACTAATATAATTATAACGTATTAGGTATTAATAAACTCGGCCTTACACACATTCTGAATGTAAAAGCATATTATAAAGGTTACAAGTACCAAAATTATTGTAGCAAAGGAATATGAAACTAGGGGAGTACGTAATAATTATTGAATGGAAAGTGTTTTTGTTCAATGACCTCTAAAGGGTGAAACCTGTTTACGTATATTTGACATTTTCTAGCTATTCAAATAATTCAGATAACCCGTATTCAATAGAAAAGACGATATTAAACGTTATTTTTAGTTGTAATAACATTTTAGTTGAGCAATATCTTTAACTAAGTAGTGTTAGGAATTATAAGGGTTTTTATTATTTAGGGTGATGTTTAACACAAGTAATTTTTTATTTGATAAAAGGAATATAGAAAGGAAGGAAGACATTATTAAAAATTTGTTGGAGCTTATATATTAAATGCCAGCCATTGTTATAACCGTTTTTTTTTTAAATCTTTTTAGAAATCTCAATGGCAACACATAATTCTACTATAGGTATAATAGCCACTTTTTAATCACGCGACTACAAAAAATTAAATACAGCTATTTACTATTTAGCACTGAAGAATTTCTCATTTTGGGTCACGTCATTTCCTACTTAGCTCTTAACAGATTCATCATACACGAACGACGGTGAGCCCATATATAACACCGCTTTTTGTAGGCTCTCGTGGCTCGTGACGCACGCTTCCCTTTTAGCTTTGTTCTCGTAAGATTTCCCAAAAGAGACTTTCGCTGGGAAGGGCGCGAGAAATAGCTAGGTACTGAACCTGTTTATATGAAAACTGAAGTCCAAAACTAAAAGTTACCTTCGTATAAGTAGTTTCTTCAGAAAAAATCATACTTATAAATTTCAGCTCAATTTGTATTTACCAAATATACGCCGAGCAAATTAACGTCGAATTGAACTCGTTTCAGGAAAAATTCAAAAAGGAATTCAAGCAGCGTTTCACGTTCGGGAAAAAGCCGAGTAGATTCGTTAACGATAGCTACGAGGTAAGGCTTCCATCGGTTTACTGATTAGACCGCACTATTCTGTTGAATTCAATGTAGCTTAATACGAAATAATTAATTGCAGGATGGCCAGTCGTACCGAACTCGAATTTTATCATTCCGATCAACAAACGATAGGAGTGGTTATTCAACCAGAAAATCCATTAACTTACCACCCGGGGACACTTTAAAAGTACCTTCTCGGAATTCATGCCACTGTATGGCAAGTCAAAACAGGGAAAATGGATTCAACTTTATGAAAGCGGAAGACATGGATGGGCATAGCAACAGCAGGAGATATTTAAACATAAGGATGAGCAACACTGACATTGGCAAAAGAAGATTAGCCAAGAAGTTATCAAATAGAGACGATACGCCGATAGGCGACGAGAGAGTCAGCGAACTGTACATATTCCCAAACAGTAATATAGTAGAATTTACAGACATATCATATGACGACAAAGTGTAAATACGTTGCGTTTTCCATTAAAGTTAGAATTTAATAATAATCAATATGTGATGTGATAGAGTTATAATAATGGTAAAATATGACTGTATAATTATTAACTAAATATAATAAAATAATATAAGCGCGAAATTGTAGTTTTATTGTTTTCTTTGGAATAGAATCGCACACAAATAAACTGAACAAGACGATTTTGTTCTTATGATACCTGTAAATATACCAGAGTAACTAATTTAAGAAAATATTAGTTAAGTAACAACAACACGCAACATAATTAAATAGATACTTGTTATAATTATAGAAATAACTTCTTCAGCAACTGTAGCATATGATTAAATCTTTTTTTTGTCTTTCATGTACATCACTGTCTGTATGCAGGCAGTTAATATCAAGAAAAGTAAAAGTGTCATACTTCACTGATGTTATTGATGTTATTGATGTGTTATTGATGTTATTGATGACTGATGTTATTATTAACAAAGCCTCCATGTAATAGGGTGGTGAGCTCATTGCCATCAACCGAGCACAATTCACAAGTCCACGCTGCTTTTTTTATAGGGTAGGGGACAAACAAGCAGACGGATCGCCTGATGGTAAGCGATTACCGCCGCCCATGGAAACCCGCAACACCAGAGGAGTCAAGTGCGTTGTCGGCTTTTTGGAAGAGTACGCTCTTTTCTTGAAGATTTGAAGATCGTATTGTACAGTTCATTCCACAGTTTTGATGTGCGATGCAGAAAGTGTAAAGCTACTGAATATTTTGTAACAAAAATCTAAATAGCACTGCTTGATCCAGGCATCAAACCTAGGACCGACCTCATGCTCAGGCCGTTCACCTCACGGCAGTTTCTCGGCTACATCGACCAATAAAATGTGAGTGATGCCACGTTTTGTAATGTGTGAGCTATTCGACTCTCTTTGGTAAACAAACACGTTTTAATACGAGTATTCTTAGAAATCACAAAAGAAAAAGTAATAAAATTCCATTCGGGACATGTAGTGGCGATAAACTGCGCTCACGTATTCTGTGTTGTGGCAATCAAACGCGAGGTTAATAAAAGATGGTACATTTAATACAAATACTAGGATCCAGCACAGATTCACAATGGTTCCTTCAAATGTATACATGAATTCACTTCTACCATAAAATCGAATGATTACAATACGCCTAAAGAACAATAGTTCCTCATTATTGATATATTCGTTTACTCGTCAAATATGCAGGTTCGGAGCATTATTGAAATAACCCTATAGGGGTCAGCGTTGGCTGCAGGACGGCGGTCTTCCAAATATCCCTTCTTGTCCTCCGACACTTGGCGAGGTATTCGTACGGAACAGCATCTGTTAGCCACACCTGGGAACAATAACTTTTATGAATTTTCAAGTTATTAAATTAAATTAAATATTCTTTATTTCAGGCAATTTTTAAACCCATAACATACATAAATCACAAGTATCAAAGACATATATATAAGTTCTATCTAAGTATTATCAATATAAATTTTGTAAACTTAAACCTATATTTAAAGTAAGTAAGTACTTACTTACTTTAAATATAGGTTTAAGTTTATTCATAAGTCTTTTATCTCTCTTCTAAGATGGATACCATGGAACACAGCAGTCACAATTCTGTTACAGCTCATGGCTACTCTTGCGTAGAATGACACACAGAGCTTCTGTATCAGCGCGGAAAAACCAGCAACTCTGCTCTCGGCGAACATGTCAGTCGCACTACACCGCCAGGGCAAAGAGTGTTATATGCACTCCTCGTGTACCGGTACCAGAGTTGGCTGGTGTAGAACGACTGACAATACGCCTTGAACAGAGTCACCTTAACTTGTTTCGAGCAGTGATAAAAACGTCTGGCTAGCATGTTACTTCTACAGGCAATACTGCGTTTCTGTCGTTCCATATCCTCGTCATCCAGAAAGTTTTCGGTTACAATATGCCCGAGATATTTAAACTTGGTAACAATTTTCAAAGTCGTTCCACATAAATTTATAGGGAGTATTACATCAGGGCCTTTTTTATATCTAAAAATCATAATTTCAGTTTTATTTACATTGTACGTTAGGTGGTGTCGAGTTGCATACTTCTCACATATGTTTATTAACTGCCTAATGCATTTGACCGACGGACTAAGCAGCACCATGTCGTCTGCATAACTAAGGTTATTAACACGCACACCGCCTACTTGGCATCCGACTCTGGTGCTGCTCAGCTCCTCGATCAACTCGTTTATATACAAGTTGAATAAAACTGGCGACGACAGACCGCCCTGCCTCACTCCGCTTGTTAGCTTATAAGACTCCGACAGAGCATTATTCCATTTGACCTGATTAATTTGGTTGGCATACCAGTATTCCAAAATGTTTACGATTTATATTATAAAATGGAAATTTGTGATTTTGTAATATAATGTCAAAATTTAAATAATAACTGCTATTTATACGATGCCTAATCTTATAGGAACAAATTTTGAATGTTTGTCTGTCTGTCTGAATGTTTGTCTCGAATGGACTACGAAGCGGACGTAATTGAAAATTACGGAATAATACAAGCATTTCGACTTAATTTTTTATGTATGTTCCATTTCGATGCCTTGCGAGGTTCATAAGATATGAATATAAATATTCATATATTTTGAACGAACGAACTAAATCACGGGTACAGCTTGTAGTGATTATACACAAAAGACCATGACGCACCAGTTGGAAGATATTTTTCCGTTTGGAGGTAAACAACGAACAATAGAATAACTCGGTAGAATGTGTCAGTAAGCAAAAATGAGAATGGCAAGTCACAAAGGTAATCACGCATTAAGTATGTCCCATACAACAATATACAGTAAGACTTGGTTGCACCAATATATCTATAACCGAAACCGACGTGTTGTTTTATTATTTTGACAGCTTTTCTATGTAAATTCTGTCATCTTGACAAGTCAATTTGTTGCAACTGAGCCTAAGCACAGCAAGTAACTTCTTGTGTGAATGCTCGTTCATTTCTATGAAAACCGATTACGGCACATATGGGGTCAGACACATATATCTGTCTCGGGTGTGACAACCTGTAGTGAAATTAGTATCGATTATTTCGTAAGTGTTTCGTAAGTTACCTACGAAACCATTCTCATACACAGAAATACGTATGTATATTTCACATCAAAACAATATATGTATATCTCAAACAAAACAACGCCACCATTTCATGAATTGCGAGAATTCGGGGCAATTCGCTGGTAAACTCGGTGGTGCCTGGTGTTGGTTTAATTTCCGTGTAACGTACAAGCTCCAATAAAATATGTGTGGGACCTAAAATTGCATTTATGAAAGTAGTTAGTAGTATCGCTTAACAATATTGATTTTATAACAATATTTATCAATATTACGAAACAAAATTAACTATTCCTAATAAAGAAACCATTTAATACTTAATAGAAACCTTTATACAAAAAATATAACCTCCGAAGAAGGAAACTGAAAAGTGAAAAATAACTGAGTGTAACTAATTTTGAGTTGGCGCCATGTATTTAATTATAACTTTAATTTGGCTTTATTCTACAAACGTACCTAGGTCTAAAGTTCTCATCAAGATAAATGGAAAAAACCTTAACACGAATTAGTTGCTGTAAACCGTTGAGGAGTTCCCTCAACAATCTTTAACTTTAACTCCAGGTTTCGATTATGTTGTAGTGTCAACAAAAACATGATGGATACAAAGTTTCAACAGAATCGGAATCGGTATTGTTCAACATCAATAATTCCCTATTTTTCCTATTGTCCACCCTTAGCGGTGGACTTTAGGGGTGAAATGAATATTGGACCAACATGGAAGTATCTTATAATAAAATAATAATCATTAAAATCGGACTACTCTGTAAAAAGTTATGAGTGGCCATACATAATATATATGTCGCAGATGGATTGTAGAATCAGCTGTTTTACAAAACTGCTAGCTGATTTACAAAACTGTACTGTTATTAAAAACATCTGAACGACGTTTAGCGGTTTTACATAATTACTGAACTATAACACGCAGAACTCAATGAACGTTTTGCGTTATTCAATGCAGCGGGTCAACGGTCAGAGATAATGTAAAACAGTGTGAAATGAACTGCCAGATTGTTGATTTTAGTTCGAAATTTTATTTAGAAAGCAGCGGTAAGTAATCGCACGCGATTATCGTACCAAATAAGATTATTTGAATTATTTGACGTTACACCGGCGATGAAGGAATTGTTCTCCCCTCGTTGAATGATAGCGTGAATTTGCTCTTTTATGACGTTTTTATTTCACGTAATTCTCTAAGATCCAGGCTACGAAAATAAACAACTCTTCCCCTACTAACGATCGATATAATATACTTTTTAGTAATTTTAAAATAATTAAACTGATTACATCGGAAAATCTTTATTAGCATTGAAAATAATTCTAACTTGAAGCTTCAAACAAACAATGTCGTAAATATACGGGAAAAGCCTGCCACATATTTCTACTTCCGAAATAAGAAAATTACATTGACATAAGATTACTAACCCCTAAAATAATCGCGAAATCACGTCTACTCTCCTCGCACGACTTGTGCGGAATGATAAAGGGCACCGTATTGTCGTATTGTGTCGCATTTTCTAAACACAACTCGATGAAATATAGTGCTGGCCATACGGTGCTTTTCGGAGATTGGATTGCAGGGTCAGAACCGAAACTTTGTGACAGCAAAAAGTAATGAAAGAAGTCATGAACTTGATTTTACTACTTTTATATGGCCTTCTCCAAGTAATTGTACCTGTCTAGGTACTTTTAGAAAAAAACCATTATTACCTTTGTAAAGGATTGAAAAAGGGGTTGTGTAACTCTCTCTGGCAGTCAAAAAGTTATGTGATTGTAGAAACGTAGAAAACTATGAAAAATACTTCTTAAGTATGTTTTTGAAAGGTACTAATATACTTGAAAATTGTACGTAGGTGTCAAAATGGCCAAGGGTCCTGTTGGCCTACACAGAGTTTTGAAGTTGTGTTCCTCTGAAACTATTGACGATAAGAAAAAAAGAAAACCATTTTTCAAAGGCACTAATAACAACCTCACTTGGCATTAAAGGTCTACAATCTGAAGACCTTAAATTGGTAAAGGCTGGCAAAAACGTTTTTTTTTCTTCACTCAGGAGGTGCTAGAATAAACTATTAAATTCGTAAAGTACTAATAGATTCTGTGGGACGTACACACACGATCGGTAGCCGTGCCATATTTATAGAGCTAATGATAAAACATATGCTAAGCCATGCAAAATTAAAAATTCGTTATTGATTCGTGTTCGGTATTCGCGGTATAGTCACCTCCGTAAATATGACATGAGTACAGATCAACAGCTAGTTTATATAAAATTAAATTGCCGCATTGCATGTATGACTAGAAAGGTTTGACTGGTTCATCAGTTTTTTTTTTCTGTGTGAAAATTTCTGCAAGTCCCCCCAATGAATCGGAAATTTGGAAACTTATTTTCTTTATTAGTAGATGGAACCCTTGCGAACCGGGGTCCGCTAGTCGATTTTAAAATTTACTTTCTTAAATAAATTACAATTACTTCGCTATTGTATTAATTTTATTTTATACTAGCTGGTGCCCGCGACTTCGTCTCCGTGACAAAAGGGTGCCTATGTCCTTCTCCAAGGTCCAATCTATCTCCTTGCAAAATGTCATTATGATCCGTTCAGCCGTTTAGTCGTGAAAGTCCATACTAATATTTGTTTGTTAGCTAGCAAACAAATATTAGTATGGAAGTATGGATTTAATGGGGACATTTTGTTGCCATTATAATTTCATTATTCGAGCAATAAAAGAGTTTTATGCAAATTAACCTAACGCAAAATCACATAAACAATTTTAAGCGTGAATATTTTGAATTAAGGAGGCGTTATTGCCATTTTTATTTTATTCTTAAAACCAGTGAAGCCGTTTATGACTCTAGATACTTTTTTCTCTCTTACGAATGAGGAGCTTGATGGTGATAATATAAATAATAAATTGACGTGAAACCCTAAATTACAAAATTATTTAAATAAAGATACTTTCTACCTAAATTAAAAAAATATAGATAAATCTTTTTGCTTCAACAAGTTTCCTTTAAAAATTTCTGGGCATATTTTTCTCTGCTGCCCATCATTGCATGCCCAGTGACGGACGGCATAATTAGCGCGTCGAACATAATCACGCACGGGTCGCCTGCATTCAACTTGGAGGCTGGACAAAAGGATCGGTCGTAACCCCGCCTGCATTGCTGGTTTAACCCGAAGAAAAAACTCAAAAGCATTCGTCTTGTATTGCATAACTACTCGAACTACTCGAACTACCCAAAAATCTGTCGAAACTGAATCATAATTAAAAACTCAGACCTGATAAAGACGTAGATAGTAGGTTTTCTTCTTTTTCGTCTCAAAATAGGTTCTTTATGAACGTTGTCCGAAGTAAAAGCGGAATGAAGCAATCCAATGTTTTTCAGCAAATAAATAAACCTCTTTGACCCGCAGCCTTTGTGCATGATTCTAGTCGAACGAGGATTTTTGTGATATTTGAACCCATTTCAACAAAGCGGGTGGGTATTTTAAAATTGGGTAGTAAGAACTTTTTTGTGTAGCAATATACTTACTTAAATACCGATACCTATCTGATATATAAGTAATCTTTGTTAAGTATTTATAGGCTCATTTTAAAACTTTTTCGTAGGTATACTACATAAAGCATATATAATTGATTCATAATTGCTTAAAACTAACTCGATAGAAAGTGATTAATCTATTTCATACCTACTAATTACTAGATTATTACTCGAATAGCATTTATTGAATAGAACTAAACTAACGAGATTATGATGTGTCTAAAATGAGCAAAACAAATTAACTTTATTTATGGCTGACTATATTAAAAAGTATTCTAATTATATTAAGATACTTAGCAGATCTGCCAGATGTGATCTTGTCCTAATTTGAAGAGAGGTACATTAGGGTTTTTCCGGGCAATATATTTAATTTTTCTTTCCCTTAAAAAATGGGTTCGAGGGCAAATCGGTTCAGCCATTCTCAAGTCATGCACTTACCCATGAACGTAATATATTTTTTATTTAATTTATTGTACCTATGCCAGGTACAGGTCTTTAATTTGTCATACCTGCACATATATCTACTTACTAATTGGTTAATAGAGTCTTTACTCTTTAACTATTTATATGTAATATATAGATACTAAATCATCTCCCAAGGCATTTATGGTTTGGAGGCCGAAGCAACAATTATAAATCCTTTTATGATTCGGTATAAAGTAAGGTTTACCTACTTTCGTATAATTTGAGACCGCCGCTTACGCTTTTCCAACTAATTATAAACACGAAACTCAACCAAAAGTTTCAATCTCTTAATTCACGCAGGAAATATTAGTAGACGTTATATTTTCTATAATACCAATGTTTTGGGATCTGCAATTGTCTCTGTTTATTTACTGTAAGATTCGAATAAGCCAACACTAAGATTCTCTAAGATGGAAGATGATGTATGTTCCTTGATGTTATTCAGAATAAACCTTGTATAATACCTCGATTTTAATAAAAAGACGCAAAGCTCTATTAGGCTTACAGAAAAAAAGAGATATAACTAACTACTTACTAACATAGGTAAGTAGGTCCTACATATTTAATAAAAGTATTAAAAAAAAGTTTTTCTAATGTCAAAAAATGTAAATCTTTAGTAGGCCTTTTAAGTGCGCGCGACCATTTTGAATCAGTTAGGCCAACTGATGAGTTTTTGAAATCGTTTCTTAGTTATGATTAATGTTTATTGTGATAATTACCCTTTCGCTTCTTTATAATACTCATATCCTTTCGCTTCTTTATAGTGTGCTCTTCCTTCCATTAACTCCTTCTTATCTAAAAAACCGCTTCGAGTTCCTAAGTGACACCCATACACGAGTCCTGAGATCATCAGAGAACTTAAGACTGAAGATGCCAGTGCATTCCACAAAATTCATTGATAAATCCTTTGCTATTCAAGCAGCACGGTTGTGGAATGCACTTCCACTGTTTACGCAAAGTGTTCGGAACAAGGAGGTTGTATAAATTATCTACAAACTAAATAAATAGAAAACGAACACAGTATACTTCGAATATCACTATTTTGATTCAGTTTGTATGCTCGAAACTGAAATTTCTAACATGTCGAAACAATTATTTGTAGTTGTGTTTCAGAGTATGAAAAATACACCCAAAATATCACCTATATTTCAAAATGAATAGGATATCCAATATTATATGTATTTAAGTTGATAACCAAAAATATTATTATACCTAAATAAATTCACATTTAACTGCGTGCATATATATATATATATATATATATAATATATTATTAATATTAATTTTAATAAAAAAAGACATGGAACTTATTGTGTTGCTGCGCCCTAACAGGGTATCATGTATGTACTTTTACCTTTTATAACATCTATGTATCTACTCATGATCGCAATAAATATTTGAAGTTGAAGTTGAAGAAGATCTACTTTTATGATGACTGTTACTGTCGTGCCTCTCGCCGTCCAGTCATGGTGTGCCTATTCATGTTTTTGGTTCGAACCAATAAATCCAAGAGATACAAAGGGCTCATGGATCAAGGGTGCAACATTTGAGAAACACGCGATGATTGCAACCAAGCGAGAGATTTGCTTCAATCTTGGTAATACGTGGTATTACAGCGCAAGTAACTGTGTTAAAGAAAATTGAAATATTACTATGAATACAACATGAAATGTGTTTTAGTGTATAGTCACAAGCAATATTCGATTATACCTGTATCTCTTCATCATTTATAGGCTTTAGTGAACCATGTGTCTTGTTAACTTAGACTGATCTGGTTTTGATGTTGAAGCTCAAAGGATTAAAAATTAAGGTTGTGGCATCACCTATGCACAAAAAGATGCAACCATTTCAAGCGCATGTAGTATGGGTGCACTATTATCAGCCGCGTGAGGTGTGTTTTTGCATGTAGTGTGTTGTTGCAGTATTTTTGCGATTGGAACATTTGCATCATGATCACTGAAATGTTCCGAAACACTGATATGTTTCATTTGGCTCATTTGGATCATCGACTCAAAAGTTATAAAATACAGAATGTTACGTTTTTTATGTCGCGTCGCGGGAAAGCTACTAAGTTATGAGTGTGAGATACTCGTACGTATCATTTTATATCTCTTTCCCGTTTGTTAAGACTGTATTATGTTTGCCACTCACTCTGAATCTGAATCAGTGAGCGAAGTAAGTACCGACTTGCTCGCGCTCTCCAGTGACGCATTTCACAGAGTAAAAAGCAATGTAATGTTTTAGTTCCAAATGATACGTTTAGAAGATTGTTACTGAGCCAATCTTTTGGAACACCTAAATGTTTCGGATCAGTGAGTCATATCAGTAAAGAGTTACACATGCCTACACGGCAGCCAGTTGCGAACCTACTCCGACGGCGAATGCACGCGCAAAGTAACTAAAATATTAACTTCGTAAATTCTCTAAATTCTTGTATTTTTACTTAATATTATTAATTCTGTACCCGTGTAAGTGCAATCATTCTAAAACCACTAGCTTCTACTTCTGTAACTCTTTTACTCGACAATAAACCTTCTTTCTTCGTCTCTAAAAACGCCTGTCATTTCTTCGCACACCCTCCAAGCAACTACAAGGTTTAAAGTTTAAACAACTTAACTCCCCGTAACAAAATAGGCAGCTGAAAGCACTATGACACAATAAATCTTCATCATTACGGTGTTTAGCTGTCACAAACAGTCCAGTGCACTGCAATCTCACAGGAAAAAATCCTTTGCAATAACAAATTATTATATATCAATATGTTTGTTTTGTAATGCATAATATATCCTTAAAGACAGACGCATTAAATATTTTAATAAGAAACAAGAAAAAAGAATAGTATTTAAAACTATTATATTAAATTAAAAATATTTATCTTGAATAAGTATTTGATTCTTATAACAATTGGAGAACCAATATTTATAGTATTGTAAAAAAACGCTAAACGAACAAAAACCGAAAACGATCGACTCGTAAATTTCATTTACTTGAATAATTCAATTTTTGAGAGTGCAATATAAAAATCAGTCGTGGATTCCGTGGGAATGAAAATAGAAGTATAAAAGTGAAATAAACTGTTTGAAAGTGTTCCCGCGCGAGTTGTAAGACAACTCAATGCAAATAGTCATTCTGTTCTTACGATAAGGGGTTAGACATCTTTCAATACTTTATGTTTTATTTGACTCTATATAAGGAAAGTTAAATAATATATTAAGTGCACACTTAAATATGTATATAATTATAATAAATTATATATTTACTGTTTATTCTAGTAACAAACTGAAGTTGTAACTTTGTAAATATTATATAAAAATCTCGTGTCACAGTGTTTGTTATCGAACTCCTCCGAAACGGCTTGACCGATTTTATGTTTTTTTTGTGCAAATTTGGTAAGTCTGAGAATAGATCGTAGGCTATTTTTTATACTATACTAGATGACAGGGTGGCCCTATATAGAAAATTTATATGGCAGAACAACGTTTGCGGGGCACAGCTAGTAATGCTATAATATCTCAATTCCCAAAAATCCCGAGCACAAACTAAAGCTGTAATAGAGAGTAAAATTGAAACAGGTAAAATAATAGCTTAATATAATAAAAATAATAGGCAGCAATAATTAGCCAAATTTTAACGCTATCATCAAAAAAAAACATATACTAATTATAAATACTTTATAATAAAACAACTTTTAACCGGATTAATCGCGTGTATTATTGGTTTTTGGTTTTCCTGACGTTTTGAATACTTTGCAGCGTTCGTGGTCACAGGAGGACTATAATAATACACGCGATTAATCCGGTTAAGTTGTTTTATTATAATGTGTAGTGATCGCGAAAACCTAAGATATTACTATATGAATACATTTCTGAAAATTCCGACCACACAAAGGCGAATTAACTTTAAACTACTACGATACTAGATAGTAAAATGTTTAATGTAAAGGAGTGCCTGAGGGTTTTGGCCTCGGAGTTTTGTTACAGTGAATGAATTTATAAAGGTGTGTTTTTTTTTTTTATTGTAGGTTTACCAAATGTTTTTTTGTGCTTTTGATTTTTTTATTTCGGATATTGCAGAGGTGCACGTGAAGAGGGAGGGCGTGCTTCCGCTGTTTACACGACTTACTTTCTTCTTCTTTTTGCCATTAATGTGGAGTGGATGGATTTGGGTAGAACGATAGTTGTAGGAGGTTTGTGGTAGTGATGACTGACACCGGATGACACCACACCATAAATTAAATTTTAACAAAACATAAATACCACCTTCAAAAATCTACTACACTAAAAAGTTCAAAATAATATCAAAATTTTCTTATAATAAAATAATTTTAAAAGAACAATATATAATAATAATCTATTAATTTTGGAGTCGGTGCCTGTACTGGGAGAGGGTTATTGTTTTCCTCTTGTTAGTTACTTATATTCGTTGTGCTATGGTTATGTTACCGTCCTTTGTATCTGGTTGTAAACCCAACATACCTACACTTTTTTGAATTGCATGCAGCAATTCAAAAAAGTGTATATCAATTTTATTTATCAAAAACAATATCACAATTTCTTTATCGGTAAACTGTTTTATGTATATATACCATTAGCTAAATATTCCCATTTCATTTTAAAATTTCACTCCTTGTTACTGAAATTCGAGGTTTTCATGTTTTTAACGCTCTAGGCACTCCTCCACTCATGTTACCTGCAGTAAAATCTTTAATATGCGGCATTCCGTTCTTGCCGTTCAGTCGCTTCACGTTGTCACTACCATTGTTAGCGTCGTATTCATTGATGTGTGCGCCGTGTCTACGTGCCAGTTTGTCGATGGCGCGCTCAATCACCCTGCGAAATGACACTTTATGAACAAGTCACGGCAGAGATTTTCTAAATATTTGGTCACTATATCTTGTTAAACAAATTGAACCAAAATAAATAATTTTTCGATTTGTAAGTTCGACTCTACAGATGTACAAATGTACATTTATCTCACGGGATAAAAGCTTGTTCCGGTCTGTTATTGATTTGTATCTGAATCCGTTTTACCATCAATTTGGTTAAAACCTAAACCACAACCGAAACCGGTCTCAGATATCTATAATGTTGAGAAGATTGTGGTTACCTCATGCACGGTAGATTTATTTTATAACTAGTATAATATGTATTTTATGCATCTTACGTACATACGATATCAAACATTGGAGTGCTGATCAAGTAAAATAAAAGTCCATAAAAAGAAACATTTTGACGTTTTATATTGTGTAGTGGTTTTTTATAAGTACGTACTCATAGATTTTTTTATACTATAAGTCGGTTAACAAGGGCTTCTTTCATGTGGATAAAACATAAGGTAAAAATAGTTATAAATTGTCCTGGAATGTATTAAAAACTAAATTAGAGTCAGTTTTGTAGAAGTAATATTTTCTTGAAATGTTAGGCATTCGTTTTATAACAGTTGACGGAACGGGTTCAAAGTACTTTTTTTACAGATTACATTCTTTATGAAGAATTCGATAAAATTTCGCAGAATCTTGTTCAACAGAGTTTACACGTCGCGTCTACTTTTTCCTCCAACTTGCTTTGATAAAGGTCGTAGGATTTTAAAGACTAAGCTCTAAAGCTTTGTTTTGAATTTTTATTAAACTTTTATTCATTGTTTCTTGGGATTTATTAGTTCGTAAAATATTGATTATTTATGCTAAATCGTTTTAACAATTTTCCCAACAATCTGCTTTATTTTGTAGGTATTCTATATGCCTTTACAGGTAGGTGGTACTATAAGGTTCTGCACATGCTATAAACTAAATTAAATCTAGACCATTGCTGCCTTGTACGTTGTATTTACTATAAGAGTGGAACGGGATAACGTCAAATTCAAATTTAATCATATTAACCTGAATTTCCATACAATTTTAATTTGACATCTCTAATTTTAGTGGGTACCTAAAACTGTGCCTACTAAAAACGTTCGGAGGTTTTAATTTGACGTGCCTCAATTCTAATTTGACATCTTTTGATTCATCCCGTCTTTAACTGTTACATAGTAGCAGACAGGAATGTTCAAAATTTTAGTTTAGGTTACCATATTAGAATTGACGCCGCTAACACTGGGACACAATAAATAATTGAAAATATATATAGTTATTGTTCGTATAAAGAAATTAATACCCACAGTATTCCGTCGTCTTCTCTCATGTCCTTAGAAGAGAAGTAGGAAAAGACGCCATTGCCAGGCCAGTCAGGAATGGGCTGCGGCTCGAAGGTGGCGACTGTTCCGTATTCCTCGGCCAAACGCGACAGTATAAAACGCGCCATCCAGAGATCATCCCCCGCCCTGATGCCGGGACTCGGACCCACCTATAGTATAAATCATCGTAATATAAATATTAAAACAGCATTTGACTATTAAATAATAATATGCTCCATCATTATTACATTTATTTGAGCCTCTTGAAAATAAGCATGAGTTTATATTTATAATATGTATAAATAATAATATTTTATTTTTATAGATACAAAACACGTATAAAATTATTTCAAATTTCCGCAGCATCTTAGCATCCTAATAATCTTGTCACGTTTCACACGTATACTAAACAACCCTCAAAATATCAAATTTTTGTTAGAAAATGTAATATGCGCATTGAAAAGATGACCTCAGTGTTATTAATAACATAACAAAGCGTAGCCTGTATTTCCTGAAGTTTAAGAGGTGTGCTATTGTATATTCACATTTGTGGTGAGCCTATTGCCATCAACCCGACACGATTTCAAACTTTGGGCTGCAAAGTATTTCCAAATACATAGAAAAAACCAGTAAGACTGCCTGACATCTCAGCAGGACTTCACGCTCAGCAATCATCGGGCTTGCGACTTCTAGACACGAAAGAAAGCAGGTTGTCGTGAAGCTCATAAGCCTTAGGTAGGTTAGGTAAGGTTTATTGAGTATCTACATGATATATGGTATGACTGATCAGAAGCTTTGTGGAGCGTTGATTCTCAACTTTCTTTGTGACGGTACAATGTCAAACATTCAAGGAACCAAACCAACTATCGTCATATAATTTTACTGAAAAAATAACACGAAGGTAGTTTTGCTAACAGTTTTTGTAACTTAATTTTAGTTTCCAAAGTCACAGTTTTGCAAGTCACGCAAAACACTGTTACAATTATATCAACCCCTAATGCTATTTCAATCTAATCCAAAGGAAAACAATTAATTTATCAAAATATGTAGCCCAAAATAATCTGAAAATAATATGGATCTACCCACTCTATAGTAGTGCTATTTGGTAAAGAAATGTATAATGTAAGTGATCGATGTTCATGGCTCTACCCGCATATTATTAGTAGGATGGACGTGATTAAAGTAAAGAGTATTATTATGTATGTGCGTAGTATTTAAAGTTACTTACCAAACATGATTTATACATATCCGGAAAGATATTTTAAACTTTTTTTAAACGATCGCGGCACGCTCGTTGTTTTCGTTTCAAAATAAACAGATGCTACGCATGGTCCAATGCGTAGCATCTGTTTATTTTGAAACTGAATTACAATCAAGACTATTTCCCACAAACTGGAGATGTTGCTTGATTCGTTTCCAGTGAAGCTATAATAGTTTTTTTAGAATTTACCTGGAAATTCCACTGAGACGGCGTCGTCCCGGGATTTATACCATTGAGTTGTATACCCGCATATAGGCAGCATCTAAAACGTATTAACTACAGTGAAACCGAATAGTAAATCATCACAAAACGTAGATCAATTAAAAATATATATATCATAAGTTAGATGGTCAGATAATTGATGTTGTCTACCTAAAGGTGAGTGAATGATATTCCCTCTATCTAGTCCCTCTAGCTATCCAAATACCCTAAAAATAACGCGTGAAAAATCGCGAATCTCATTCAAATGTTGTCTTGCATAATGTTTAGGTATCAGATTATCGATTACAGACTTTGATACAAAATCGTCACGAAGGCAAACATTTTACCAACCTGTAGAAAGCGTCCATGAGGTCTCTTGCGACTACTCTGTTCGCTCCAGTGGCGCAATAGTATGGTCCGGGAGGAGCAGGAAACCCGCCTGGGGGCCAGCCGAGCGGCCGACCATCAGTCGTCGTCAGAAAGAACTCCTGGTTGAAACCAAACCACGGCTCTTCCACTTCGCCTTTCTCACACAATATCAAGCAGTTTTTACGGAAATTAGTGGCTGCAAATAAGTACTTTTATTTTTTATTAGTTTCGGATTCTTATGTAAGGCCTAGCCTACCTATATAACCTTTTTACTTAGGTGTATACATAACAACTTGCCTAAAATACTTCTTATTAATTTTAACTATTTTGAAGTGTTAAGTATTTTATAGTTTTCTTAAAATATCACAGGCAAAGTTCTTCAGAAGTGAAACCTAAGAACCGGCAGACAATAATTCATAAATGAAACTTATGTTTTCGAATTAATTAAATCTGAGTTAGTTCTTAATTACTAGTTTAAACCAAAATGGCCCCGGAAAATATTGCCTGTTTTAAATAAAGCTCTTTGAAGACTTTCATTTAAAGATGTTAAATGAAAGTATTTAATAACTTCTAAATGAGGAAATGCATTTTCATTAATTGCTCACTGTTCTAAAAAGTTATGATCTCTCTAACGTGACAAATTATTATTGCTGACAAACTTTTCAAATATCGGTATTTTATACGTCAGTTTATGCCTGGACCTACCTTCCTATATTATAAATTCCTATAAAATAATTGATTCCTGGCCTCATAATGGTGGTCCGGTATAGAAATAAAATGTCTATAGGTAGGTTTAGGTATATTGATTCTATGAGTGTATTTATTGCATGAAAGAACATTCAGTATAAGTGATGTTGAGGGTTTCAAAAGTTAAAGTACGTGGCTTCGTGCCTAAAAGGGACCTGACATTCTGGTCAATACTTTTATCTTATTTAACCCCTATCCGTCCACATAGTATAGACACGACTAACCCCAACTATTTATATCTAAATATTTTTACAAATATTAATTTATATCATAATTAATTTACATTAACAAGCAATTTAATGTATTCCTCAAACATCTGAAATAGTTATTGCATGACAAACAAAATTATACATTAGAAAATAGCATCACATTTGGTTGGTGTAGGTTTGTGTCTTTTATATTTTAACAATATTTCAACACAATATTCTCAGTTCAAAATAAAGAAAGGGGTGGGGAAGTAAAAAGTTAGGTACATTCTAAAAATCGATAGGAAATCCTTCAGTTGGTTAGAGACTGCTAACAAGAAAACCCCAGTCAAGTGTAATGAAAGTCCAAAGTTCGTACTATCCAGTGCATTGGTTCGCTAGATACCAGTCACAGACGAATGCTCCAGAAAATTTTCATTACTTCTGATTTAGTTCTCCAGCTAGGAAACTTAAAAACTCGTACGTACATACTTCATACATTGCTACATTTGTTGTTACTAGGGTAAACTTGTTTTATGTCTATCGAGACATTAAACAACTTTACGCTAGTAACAACAAATGTAACAATTTATTTTAAATTATTCTTTACAAAGCAGGATTATCATTTTCTTTGTACTTTGATTTGATCTGATAAATCATTTGTTTTTCAGTCGGATTCGTCAAATGGTAACGACCATTTTCGAGAATCATTAAAATTCAATAAATTCGTCGTCCATTATGGATTATAAACATTGCCTGTCTTCGTTTTCTTGTGTATTTCGCATGAAATTTCCAGTAATCTTACTCAGTAATCTAAACTCACCACTATACTAACAATCTTCCTAAGAGTCTTGTGCGGTGGATAAAAAGGTAAAAAAAATATATAACCTTAAACAGCAACCAATATAATTTTAATTAAATATTGATCATTGTTAAAAATGCACCATTAATTATTGATTCGTTTCTTTGAATCTGCGACCGTGTTTAGGAAAATCCAAAGTATATTAGTGTTAAGTAACATAGCGCGAGTGATTACACTTAGTTTAATAGACCTAAATAAACCGATTTTGTTTATCCATTCGATTTGTACTCAGCGATCATTCGCTTTTGCTTTGCCAGGACCATTCGTAGGCCGCCAGTCACGTACCTTGTTCATTAGGAGGTGGCATATAATAAATAGCTGTAACCGGTTAATTTTGGTGTACTGAACAGAATATTTCGGTTTTTATACAAGAATAGGATGAGTTAATTTATTTTACTGATTTATCGAACGAACTGCTTATTGGCCGAACCTGGTTTAAAAATTAAACCGGTTCCCTAGCCCTGCTGCGAATTAAAGCTACTTTTTATAACCAACGCTACATGAAGTGCTCAGGGGCATGTAATTAATACGCAACCAGACTTACAATAAAAAGGTTCTCAAGCATACAAGAAATCATAAAATATAATACTTCTGCTCCATTGCAGGACAAGGGTCACTTCTCATAGTTACAGAGAACACTCACGACAAGTGATCACCACGCTAGGCTCACTGCGGGTTGGCGATTTCAGACTTAATTATTTCAGATATCCTCACGAAGTTTTCCTTCACTGTATATCGGTTATATGTTAGATTAACTAAGAAACTAGTTCGAATTAAAAAAGTCACAGTAATACATGCCAGGTTTGAAAGCTTCTATGGCTGAACAAGCCATAGAAGCACTTGTGTAGCCATCCACATTCATACTCAGAACTTTCCTCGTCACATGATCCTCATTCCTCCGCATTACGTGTCCATACCATGACAAATGATTTCCACATAACTTCTCGGTCACTGGCGTAACTCTCAGGCTTCCCCGTACGTACTCATTCCTAATTCTATTCATTCGTATCACACCACACATCACTCTTAACATTCTCATCTCAGCTGCATGCAGTAGCCTTTTATTCATCCCTTTTATGGGTCAACATTCCGAACCATACAAGACAGCAGGTCTGATAACTGTCTTATAGATCTTCCCTTTAAGTCTAAGGGGAATTCGGGGGTTGCAAATGGTTCCCGTAACCTGCCGCCATTGCATCCACCCTGTGTTAATTCTATCCTTAACGGTCCTGTCAATTTTGCCATCGCTTTGTACGAGTGAACCGAGATACCGAAAGTCGGAGCAGACTAGTAGAAGCATGTCACCTAGCCTTATGGTTCCAAAACTAGAGTGACCGCCGAAATCGCAGAACATATATTCCGTTTTGGTTCTGCTGTTTTCAAGCCAATATTCTCTAAATTTTATCCTGTTCAGTCTACTCTCGATCTCAGGCCCATCTTCACCGATAAGAGCAATGTCGTCGGCAAACAACATACACCAGGGTGCCTCTTCCTGTATGTCCGAAGACAGAGCATCCATTATCATCAGGAAGAGGTAAGGACTTAAAGCCGACCCTTGATGCAAGCCTACAGCGACCCTGAACTTGTCGATGTTGCCAGCAGCTGACCGGACGTATGTACTGTACATAGCATGAATTAACTCCTCATACTTCGCAGGCACACCTTTCTCTTTCAAGGCCCACCAAAGTACATTCCGAGGTACCCTATCATACGCTTTTTCCAAATCAATGAATACCATGTGCAAGTTCGTATGTGCACGTCTGAACTTCTCGCATAATTGGCGTAGTGCAAATATGACATCCGTTGTAGCACGCACTGGCATAAACCCGAAAAAAAAATCGGAAATCATACTCTTCTCTCGCAACCTTTTCTCTATCACTTTCTCCCATAAATATATGGAAATATTTTCATACTGTGTGATTAAGCTTTATTCCTCGATAGTTGTTACAATCCTGCACATCACCTTTATTTTTAAAGATATAACTAGCGAACTATTGCATCATTCTTATGGGATCGCTTCTTCCTGTAACAACTTATTGAAGAATTAAGTCAGCCATTTACATTCATCCTCATCCATACTTCTTCATCCTCCTTACATACTCTGGTATATTAACCACTTCATTCACCTTTCTATTTTTCATGTTTTCAATTGCCTTCACAAAGGTTCTAGCATAAGACAAAAAAATATGTAAATAAATAACTACAACAATCTTTATGAGAGAAATAAACTATATTTCTATTCTATTCTCTTCGTTGAACGACTTTTCAAAATATATCTTCCAGGGTTCTTTTATTTAATCATCCTCAGACAAGACCTTGCCTGTGTCATCTTTCATACATTTGATCCTAGTTATATCCCTTGTTCTCTTTTCCGTTTCTTTTGTTACCCGGTAGAGTTCCTTTTGACCTCTAGGACAATCTAGCGAATTATATAATTTCTCGTGTGCCTTAGCCCTGGAAACTGCAACCGCCTTTTTGCTATTCTCCTTGCTCCTTCCATTCTTTGTAAATCACATTCATCTCTTCTTCAAAATTTTCATTTTCTGTTTCCACACCCTTTCCATTCTTTAAACGCCATTTTCTTTTCTTTAAGTATCTTTTGCACTTCCTCACTCCACCACTACGTATCATTATCTATTATACCTTTACCTTTCGGTTCTCCACACACATCTTTCACTATACCTCTAATACTCACCGCTATCTCAGTCCAAAATGTATTAAAAGATTTCTCTTCCATATTCTTCATTTCCAGCATTTTATCTACCACTTGATTCTTAAATGTACTTGCATACTCCTGTTTCTCTAGAATATGCCATCTGGTTTTGGGAGGCGGCCGTTCTTTGTACCTACTGAGCGAGACACTAACTTGTATCTCCATTAACAACAACCTGTGTTGTGAGACCAGATCTTCACCAGGTATAAATTTCCAAAATTTTAACACGATTGATAGTATTCCTTTTTACCAGAAAGTAATCAATCTGTGTTGCATGGTGACCACTTTTATTGATAATTAGACTGAACCAAGTGTTCGCTATTGCTAAGTCGAAGGCAGAAGCAGATTGCAGTAGTGCCTCGCCATCAGAATTATTATTAGGTTTCCATATCCCCAACCACCATGCTCTCTTCCATACGCTTCATTCAATCATCCCAAATGCCCGTTAAAATCACCACCCACATATACTACTTCATTTTCTTTCATAACCATCATATCGTAATCAAATTCCTACCAGTCTGGCCCAGCCCAGACTAGCTGTGAAGATAGCGTAAAAGAGAGCTGCATACACACTGATTACATTTAGCACCAAGCTCTCCACAATCTATTTTTACAGTTATCACTCTACCACCCACTCTTTTAACATCTGGCACACATTCTTTTAACTTACTATCCAACACTATTCCGACACCATTTCTTTTACCATCCCTTCCACAGTAGTAAAACTTGTATCCTTCACCAATCTCTAGCCTTCGCACCTTTCCACTTCGTTTCTTACAAACAAGCTATATATATACGTCGCTTTTTTAAAATATCCGCTAATTCCCTTCCTCTTCCAGTCATCGTCCCTACTTTTCAACTTCCACACCTCAATCTTTTTTTTTTGGCGCAACAACCCTTGTCCACTTCTCACAGTGGCCAGGTGCTGCCCCTGCGCGTCGCCTTGGGGGTACGCCCTAGCCCTAAACACACTTTCGGATACCATTGACATGCTACTAAAGTTTCGGCTAAGTTCTATGACCGGCCGTCTGCCTGACTTCAACCCTCCTTGGGAATGCTCTTGCTGGTGGTAACCGCCACCTACACGGTTTCAATCTATCTCCAGATTATTTCACACCAATTTTATTCCATCGGCCAGCTTCAGCTGTTATCATTCAATTGTACTCCATTAACCGGGCCAATACAGTTAACATTTAATTACAATAATTAGCATAAATAAACAGAGCGATCACTTCAATTCTAAATTAATATTATTTTTCCAATGATTATCTTAAAAAAAGTTTAAAATTACATTTAAAAACCTGGCAACGGAAAACGATAGCAAGTGGCAGGATATGTGACAACTTAGCCCATCTGTATCAGTAATATTAATTTGGAGCAAAAGAAGTAAATATCGCACGGTTAAGTATATTATTCGTTTTGCAGATCTCCACCAGTGACTCAGGATAATTGATACACTGGGAGGCAGATAATTACACATGAAACCTTTTTGATAAATTTAACTAATAGTATATATATATTATTTTTTTACGGAGTCATGCGAATAGAAATGTATACAGATTGAATGCCCACGATTTGGCTGAAAGCTTTGGATGCAGGCCCCGCCCGCATCCACTTAATTTCAGTGCTTACTAAAAAGTAAAAATTAAGAATGTGGCTGTACTATAACATGTTTAATAATAAAAATACTTTAGGATTTATAGACTACTATATCTAAACATCTATTGATCAAAAAACTGTATTTGATCAATGAAAACATTACTCACCTGTGGGTTGATAGTTGAATTGATAAGTGTCGGTCAACACTAATATATGGTTTCCGCGTCTAAAAGGATCATGGTAAATCACTTGTGGGAATATATACGTGTCCGAATTATCGTCTTTAGCTTGTGCGGTGTTGCTGCCATCAAAGTACCAGATCGGCAGGTCTGTAACACACAACATAATAAAACCATGTAATTACCATGATTTACACATTTCCAGACTTCAAACACTGTGGCTTGTAATCCACCATTAATAAATTAATAGCCATTTAATTAAATGTTCACTGATAGTTAAATGATGATATTATCTGCCTTATGCCTGAGTAGAGAGATGCCTTTGTTCGTAGTTCACTTTTAAACCTACAAACTTTTATCTTTTTATATTGGCAAAAATGTGATTAAGTTATTCCATTTTACAATCCAAGCTTACTAGGAAAACAATTATGATGTTTATAATTCATGAAGGCGAAAAAAATTTAATAGGCACAAATCAAATTTTAGCGTGAATCGGTAAAATGAAAGAGAATATAATTTGCGAAATTAGAGAGAGAGTTCAAACGTAACGTGTTGACATTAAATATAATTTGATGAAACACCTTCAGCGTTGATTCATTACTTCGTTTCGTTTTATCGAAGATACCTTTGAAATGGGTTTTTAAGGAGTACTTACTTCTAAGGAATTAGCTCAGTTTGAGCGTATACATAACTACAAACAGATTTGCGATAATCTTCGCTTCTGATTTTATGTAACTACTTTCGTGTAAGAGTACGAGTACGTCATCATACAGTAATTTGCAAACTAACAAACAACTGCTTATATAGATGTATGCGAGCAACCTTACAAAGTCTCTCTAGGTTGCAAATCATATTATTGACAATAACAAACGAATTTATCATCTCTGTTTATCCCCATATATATGTTATTAAACTTGGCAGACTTATTTTGGTAGTAAGATGAATAACATCGACTTCTTCTATTAACATCGCCAAACAAAGGAATTACGAAGTATAGCCAAGGAGGAAAATTAGATAATAAAAAAATATTATATTTTAACAACGAACATCAATCGATGGCTTCCAGCAGCAGATTTTATGAGAATAGTATCGATATACATAAAACGGTCGATCAAAAAAGGGGATCGACCATTCATGTGATTTGTTATCTCTGAAATGGGAGTAGGTACAAAAAAAAAGGTCGAAGAAAGGTCGCTGAAAGCTAAGTGTGCCAAAACTGAAGTATTTACTTGGAACTGAACACCGAAAACTGAGTCCTAAAAATTGGCTAGATACCCTCTGGACAATACTACCTATATAAATATTCCACTAAAACATAAGATAGTCATTACATACTTTAACATAATGCTGGGGCTACAAAATACTTGTTTTTCTACCACAATTTATTATGACCTTAAACTTGTTTCAAATGCTCACTCTACCATTCCCTGTATCGATGAAACAACTGAACTTTAGTACTTCTGGAAAAATCTTAAATGTTACTGACGTTTATCACTTGATCAAGAAAAAAATATCAGCCAGTTTTCTTGTTTGATTTTTAGACGAACATAATTTTTTTACGCCTCATTATATATTTATCACGTTTTACACGTACAATATTACAGTCCAGTACAACATAATAATATATTGCATACTACTATCAATTAGTTAGTTAACTAATTAGTTTGAGTATGAATTTAAGTATTAGGGTCAATAATCAATAAATACCTATACCGACTAAATAATTATTAGTCGAAAATCAAAAGTGATTTGTCTGAGAAAGTCCTTGGTATTTCGTTTAAGTCCGTTATTTATTGTCCAATTCACATATTTATTAAGATACCTTTGACGGTTTTGGGAACAAAATCGAAGGTTCTATCCTTAGCCCGGAGGTTTATACCGGTTCCGTCAATCCATACGTAGGTAGCGAGGACTGCTTCGCATGGGACCTCCAGGTCCTCATACTTGCGCATCGCAGCCTTATTCAAGGCTAACGGTGTGGTATTCATCGTGATTCCTAAAATAAAGTTTCAGTCAAAGGTATTTATTGAAGAAGTTGTCGGCTACTTACACGCATTCCAGTGATACAAATGTAAGTGACGTATTTCTTTCGTATTAAAGTTACACATTTCTGTAGAAAGGTTTTTTTTTTTCAATAAAACAGGGATCCGTCTTCAATGGATTGATGCAAACAAAACATCAACATACGATCGCGGAAACGACTGGTCATTTGCTTTTAGTTATTGGAGATTAGTAAAAGTTATTGTCGATGATCTTCATCGGGTCTTAATATGTTAAAACTTTTCCTGCAAAATATGAACGAAAACCCCAACCAAATCGGATCAGTAGTTTTTGAAAAAATTGCGGACATACAACCATACATTAAAAAAATAAAGATAAAGACCCTCCTATTTTGAAGCCAGTTAAAAAAATACATGCCCTCGGATGTATTGTAAATCATGTTCACGACCGTATATTTTTTTTAATTATTACTTTTCGTATATGTTAATGGTCACGTTTAAAATAAAAAAAAACTATATTTATTAAAGCGTAGCTAAGTTCACCAAAGTAATGTGTGTATCTATAATCGTCTGGTATTTGGTTGCTAATATAAATAACGATAAACACCCAATTAGTTTCTCTAGGGCAGAACAGATACGATTTTTAAAAAACCTCCATATATTTCAAATTACATAGCGTGTATGTTATGAGGCCCTTATTCCCATAAATTAAAAATTCCTCGTGAATAAAAAATAAGGAAGCAAGGCTCAAGTACAAGGCTATAAAAAAAAGAAATAGACCCCAGCTGAATTTATTAATAAATATGGTAGGTTTCTATATATGAGAGAGTATATATGAGAGAATTGTAGCTCTTTAAAAGTTCTAAAAAAAAAACCGCGAAAGCATATGTCTATATTTTAAGGTTGATTCACTATAACCTTTTTTATAGTTATCAAATGGGTTCTAAAGTATTGCATTACTTGCAAAGGTGTTTTTATCGCGTGGTTGTCGTAAATTAACACCATGTCGTGTATGAACATGACATGGTGTTAATTTACGACAACCACGCGGACGGAGTCGCGGGCACAGCTAGTTATTTATAATTAGTTAAGGGGGTTATGTGTAAATGATTTGTTTTTTTAGCTTGAGAATATACCATTACTTTATAATTCTTATATTTATTAACACCTTAGATATATCCTGTTAATTTGGATGATACCTACCTTCCTACAGGATTGCATTAAGGTAAAGTTATAAAAAGTTGTTTTTATCCTTGCCTTTTGCTATTCCCTGTTTAGATCTTCTTCTTCTTTTTTGTTATGTTGTATGTATAGCACCGCAACGGTAAGACATGCAATTTAAAATTGCAGCTGAAATTAACAAAATATAATAATTATATAAATTTATCTACTAACAAGAGACAGACTGATGTAGGTATGTTTGATGTGATGTTTTATTTTCCAATACCATAAATCTTTGTAAAGCATTAACGCATGCTTAGCATAAACGCATATTATCCCCAAAAAAGAATTTTTCTTTCCATTTTTTTGCCATTTTAAATTAAACGATATTAATGAATCATTAACAACATTAATTGCACATTTAGAATTAAATAATAAAAATATATATAATTTAGTGCCAGTCAAAACTCTCAATGACAGTAGTCATAATAGTAGTAATATTAAAATTATTTCGAGTGTCGAAAGTCTTTAGGGACCAAGAATCAACAGTCAAACTATTCCAATGTTTATTTATACTAAGAAAAAAAAACACGAACTAAAAACTGACCGAATCTGAATAGTCAAACCAGAAAAAGTCAGTAAGTACTCAAAATCCATCCCAAGATAATGCCATGAACGGTAATACTTATTTCTGCATCAGAATTTAGATCAGTCAGATATTGCATTGCAGGTATGCAACTAAACTCGGGGTGGCAAGAGTCGTGGCTTCAATCCACAGGCTGGGTCTGGAGATAGAGCCTCATAAAACTGAGGCGTTATGGTTTCATAAACTGCCGAGGAGCAGAGAGCCACCCAGTTCGTCAGTCCAAGTGGGAGATGCGCAAGTCCAGGTGGGCCGTACCTTGGGCTAATCCTCGATGGTCGATGGGGCTTCGAAGAGCACTTCAAGCGCCTGGTCCCTCGGACCGAGAAGGCAGTGGGTGCTTTGCACAGACTGCTGCCCAATCTCGGGGGACCTCGCGAAGAAGTTCGCTGCCTCTCCGTGGGTTTCGTGCGATGTATGGTCCTTTATGGGGTGACTTGTTTGGTTTGGTCAGGTAGACTGACAGGTGTCCGACGTTGCAAGACTAAAATCAACAGCCTGCAGCGAAAGATGGCCATTTGCATCGCACGAGGATACCGAACGGTATCTTTCGAGGCGGCAACTGTCTTGACACGCTTTCCACCGCTGGCATATCCTGGCGGAAATGGACGCCAGAGTCTATTACCGTAACCGCGCCATCCGCCAAAGTGGGAATAGTGTGCCAGGAAGCGCATTCGTAAGGCTGAGATGGCAGGAACGGTGACACGCGCTCGAGCGGTGGCGCGAGTGACTACATCAACCGCAATTTTCAAGCAAGCGCGTTGTCAAGCCATTCTGCCCCACTTCGATGCCTGGTTGAAAAGAGAGGAGCGCAACTCCTACAGGCTCATTCAGGTGCTCACCGGGCACGGTTGCTTCGGTGAGTACCTCAACAGGATTGGGCGAGAGGCCACGGTAAATTGCCACTATTGCGAGGGTGGCGCGGATTCCGCCCACCACGCACTAGAGGAGTGTCCTGCATGGGTCTCCGAGCGGTGGGCCTTAATTACCAAGATTGGGAGGGACCTGTCTCTGCCAGCAGTAGTGAGCGCTATGCTGGCAGAGACAGAGAACTGGAAGGGAATGGCCTTCTTCTGTGAGACCGTGATGGTTCAGAAGGTGGCTGCCGAGCGGGATCGTGAGAGAGCAGATCCCGCTCGGAGAAGAAGGCGTCGGGGAAGCAACCACCCCGAAGCCTAACAGCCACAACCCCGCTTGCATCACTTGAAGCAGGCGGGCCTTTGGAATCACGGGTGCGCAGAGAGGGGACTCTATTCACCCATGAAGTGATCCTAGAGAAGATATTGTAGCACAGTGGTCACGTGCTGCCGTGTACAATGAGGCTTAGGGGAGACAACTTAACAGTCTCCCTAGGGATGTGCCCTAATAGGCGTTTCACAGCGGGGGTTCTGGAGCTGGTCTATTAAGAGGACCCAGTGCCCCCCTCCATGTGCTGATGGTGACCACCGGGGTGGTTTTAGTGATGTAAAAATCCCACACTCCCCGGTCTTGTCCCCAAAGGCCGGGCGCCTTTTTGACGGTTTCCCGCGAAATGAAAAAAGGGTAAGGGTAGGCAACTTAAACTATCTAACCAGCTCATTAAGTTTGGGATATAAACGTTTAAGTGGGAAAAAATATCTAGATAATCTACCATAGTTGGTGCCTATGCATTGTCGAATGCAAAACCTTAAAATTTTATTGCATGACAAAATTAGAATAACTATATATTTATAAGAGTTAAGTATAAGGTATAAGATACTTACCAAAGGTTGGATTTTCAAACGTACCTTAATATTTATCACATTTAGCACAGACAATTTTATCTTCGGGCTTCTAAAATGAATATTAACTCATTTTTTTTTTAAATATACCTGAAATAAAAATCTAAGTAATTATGTGATAAGCTGCATTATGAACCTAAAATCGGTGCGATAAGAGTCAACATATTTATACAGACTTCAATCAAATCACGCTTTCTCAAAATTGCAAACCATACAAAGACAAAATAAAAGCCTAGCCTGTACCTGTAAGGTTTCATTTAGGTAACCGATCTTATGGTTTTTTGATTAATCTGCATCGAAAATAATTCATGATACTGGGTTGACGCATCTCGCTGGTATTTTGAAAAATAAAGGAGGGGAAAAAAGCACGAACGGAAATAAAAGAGGATTGGCTAGACTTGGTTAGCTTTAGATATTTTATTTGTTAATAGTGTTTTATTGGAGTTCTATTAAACACCCATGCTTCTAAAGCTGATATCTGGCACAAGAACTGGTATATACCTGTTTAAACTGATCTCTAAAGAGGCTTATACCAACAACGTCAGTTAATGTAAAAAATTGCTTACCGAAGGCAAATTTTCCAATAATCACAAAATAAATTTATAATTGAATTTGTAATGAAAAATTATGTCATCTTTCACTTGTGACACAAATTAAAAGTAAATGTTTTTTTTTATTCGAATTTCAAACTTCCAATACTAAAGAGGTCGAGATCAAAAGAGAATAAATTTGTACAATTCCTGTATTGCATAATGGTTTAATGTCATAGTTTAGGCTCGGTTGCACCAACATTACCTTATCTGACATGATTACATGACATATTTTATTATTATGCCTTATATGTAAAATATATGCTTGAGCTTATATAAATGCTTTTATAAGTAAAATATGTCAAAATGACACAGTAATATGTTAGTTACGGTCAAGTACGGTTAAAATTAAGTTGGTGCAATTGAGACTAAGAGGTATAGCGTACCAGCGAAGGTCTGGAGTTAAGGGACACTAATACCTATCGATTAAATCCATGTATTGTACACCAACTTTTTTAACCGACTGAAAAAAATTGGAGGTTCTCAATTCGACGCGTATATTTGTTTTTTTATGTATCACGCATAACTTTTTACAGAGTAGTTCGATTTTGATGAGTCTTTTTTAATTGCATAGGAGATACTTTCAAACTCAAACTCAAACTCAAACTCAAAATTTTTATTTGCTTTCCACAATGGTGTTTGAAGATGGTAAGTAAAATAATGTAGTACATCGTGGACCCTGTTGGGCACGCAAACATTAGGAGAGAGGAAGAACATTTGTAAGAAGGTACTTATAGCATTGGTAAGTAATTCTTTTTATTTATTAAAATATCTACATAAATAAATTATTTATTATATATGTAGTAGAATACCTATTTGCTATTCTTAATTTAATATTTATTGTAAGTATCTATAGTTTTTAATATATGTATTTATTATTTTTAATTATAATTATGTACTTACTTATTTATATTTAAAATTTTTACCTACCTATAATTTTAAGTAGGTACCTATCTAGATAAGCAAGTAATAATTGATAAAGATATATATGTAACATAGAAATAACATAGTGATATTTGTACTGTTTATATATTATTGTAGTCATACAATATCAATATTTATTTACTTATTTATTATATTGTATTATGTTATTATGTTAAGTTGGCATTTAATTTATAATACTTATCGAGGCATTTATATTATCTTTATTTATTATTATCATAAATTTTATGTTAGGATCCTTAAAATTTATCATTTAAATATTCATTTATGTGGTAATAGCCTTTTTGGAGTAATAATTTCTTTAATTTGTTTATGAATGTATTATCTTTGTCTTCCTTTTTAATATCTTCAGGTAGCTTATTATATATTTTTATAGACATAACATATGGACTAGATGAATGCATTTTCATTTTTGAGCTAGGTAGGTTTAATCTATTTTTATGTCTTAGAGCGTAGCGAGTTTGTATTTCTTCTCTTTTTGTGTAAAAATCTTTATGTTTTCTTACAAATTTACAAGTTTCTAGGATGTATATACTGGGGAGGGTTAGTATTTTTAGCTTTTGGAAATGGGGCTTGCATGTTTCAGTACTTTCAATGTTTACTAAAATTCTTATCAATTTCTTTTGCAGAATAAACAGGGTGGGTGCATCTGTGCTGTTTCCCCATAGGGTGACACCATAATTTAGCCATGCGGAGGCATAAGCGTAATATGTTGTAAGCGCGGTTTGTAAATTAGTGGTCTTTATTATTTCTCGGAGGGCATATGAGAATTTCGATAGTTTAGTTTTAATTTTCTGTATGTGAGATTTCCAGTTGACATGAGTATCTATATTTAAGCCAAGCAGAGTGAACTCTTGAACCATTTCTATTTTTGTGTTTTTATATTCAAAGTTTAAAGTGAGTGGTGATTTTTGTGGTGGGTGAAATGTCATTAATTTAGTTTTAGTATAGTTAATTTCTAGATTGTGTTCAGTCATCCAGTCTATCGTTTTATCTAATAAGTTTTTTAATGTTTCATTCAAGTTAATGTTATTATTATTTTTACAGGGAACTAATAGGGAAATTTTTTAAATTTTTTTTAATAATTCTTTCAAATTGGTCCCATCGAAAATTTCACCCCTAAAATCCACCTCTAAGGGTGGATAATAGGAAAAAGAGGGAATTATTGATTGTTCACATGTCAACCGATTTGTTGAAACTTTAATAAACAAAATTTTTTTTATGACACTACTACGCAATGGTAACTTGGTGTTAATCTGATGATGGAGATAAAAGGTAATCGAGGGAACTCCTCAACGGTTTACAGTAACTACTTCGTGTTTGAGCTTATTTAATTTATCTTGATGAGAACTTTAGACCTAGCTTCGTAATGTAAATTATAGCCACAAAAAAAAATCGCAATAAAATTACCGCCAAAAGGAAACTGATATGTGAAAAATAATTCAGTGTAATTAATTTTGGGTCGGTGCGAAATAATACATACAACCAAGATCATTAAATTAAAGTTATTATACCTAATCCAATGCACCAAGGAATTGGCGCCGACTCAAAATTACAAGTAAGACTCTGTTATTTTCCATTTTTCAGTTTCCTTTTTCAAGTAATATTTTAGTGAATAAAATTATTTTATTTTCGGGTTAATCAGTGGTGGTTGAACCTCAAAGATACTGAGGTGGAATTTAATAGATACATGCAATCGAAACAACTTTCTTTAATTAATTATTATTATCGTTAGAAAGCTGATTACTTTATGTGTGATACTGCATAAGAATTGTGTGTGAAAAATACTCGAAAAAGCCATCAGATTATTTTTAATCTCTTTTTAAAGATAATCTGGTAGAATATTATCATCACTTGAAAATAACAAAAAAAAACTAGGAACAATCATGAGGGTTTAATCGATAGGTATTAGTGTCTTTGGTGTCCCCTAACTCCATACTTTCGCTAGTACAGCCTCCTTGGGACACGATGTAGTGTACTCATTATATAATATTCTGAGAGTTACTCATAAACCATCGAGTATTGAACAAAGGTATTGAAACGCTACTTTCACACATCGTGTCACATACATATGTGTCAAAATACTAATATATGTTTTTTATAAATTTTATAGTGTTTAACGTTATTTTTGTGGTATGTTCCCCACATAAATCATGAAACAAGTCAATCTTCTTAAAATATTATTGTTACTCAATTTTATAATAGTTCAAATTGTAGTGACACCTGTAGCAAGCAGTCTGTCGTATGAAAATAAAAATTTTGCCAAAATCAAACAGGATCCAACAAGGTATCAACAGGCATCAGCCTATCGTAACAAGAATAATATATTTAATTTTAGAAATTTAAATGGAACTAATACAAGAGAAAGTTATAATATACATACACATGTAACGCCTCGCCATGCTCCTCTGGGGGTGAGTGCAAATTACAGCCAAGATAAGAACATAATCCAAAATAATAATAATAATAAAGTGGTTCCTCAAGTGAACCAACATAAGAAATGGCAAGTAGGAAGAGTAAGCCGAAGGCAATATGAGATCATAAATATGCTGTGGAGGAAAACAAAGATATTTGTTGATGTCGAGTCAACTACTGATAATTATAATTGCAGACCAAATAATGAAACTGAAAAAAAAATCGGCAGCATTTCCAGTTTGCGTCAACCTTATATTCGGTTACCATCACGTCCAAATTTACCATTAACAACTCCCAGTTATATCGAGTTTTATTACTTAGATGAAACTGATGAACGTATTAAAACTCCAAAGTATACTCAAAGACCAAAACGGATAAGAGAAGAGCTTAGAAATCTTGGCAACTTTCAATTCGTACTCGCTGATTCTCCTATGTTCGCTTTTCATGTTGAAGATCCGAATTTTAAACGAACTGCAATACCTACTAGATATATGCAACCAACAAACAGAATGAAGCGAAGAAGAACTAGAACTCACGATTCATCGTTGACAGGCTTTGATTCTTTTAATTTCTTAAGTAAACGTACCCAACAAAATAAAGTAATAATAACAACGACAAAAGGTACAAGCAAATCAAAGGAAAATTGCATGCAAAATGTGACGATAAGCCTCCCTACTAGTGAATTATTTTTTGATAACGCAACGTGTCCAATTACTACAGAAACATTAATTACAGAAAACAATACGACTTTAAGTAAAAATATAACTAGACATACGATGAACGTGACACAAGTTACAGAACCTACAACTGCTTATGATAAAATAAAGTTTTTCGAAATATATGATCAGCAGACTCCCATACCATATTACGATGCAAAAGGGAAATTAATTGATTTGGATAATGATGATGTATTTGTAAGAGGAAACGAACTATATAATGAAGGTAAAATACTTTTGGAGCATGTAGACCAAAGCATTGGAAATGAGCATAGTAATCCTCACAAGGCAAAACATGCAAAGAAACACATAATCGATAATTATAACAGTGATTCCAAAGATCAAAGTAACGACAATTCAGTAGTATCACAAATATCAAAGAAACCTTTAATGTTCAACGACACGAAGGTAGTCAATGTCACTAAACAACCAATGAAGAAATCACTACTGTCTGAATTAAAATGTACCAATTTACATAATTGTAAAAAGAGCAAACGTGCGGATTGGTTTGAATACTCTTTTGCTGCTGCCTACGTTTATGAACCCTTACAGGTACCTAAATATAATAACAATTATAATAACAAATTTACATACCTCTTAATTTTACTTGCAAATGTTACTTCCTAAGTTGTTATTAATGGGCCTGTTTATTCTGATATAAGCCTCTTACTCTGTCGCATCTATGTGTATATGTTACCGGTCAAGTCTACAAGGTATACAGAAATGTGCAGGGCAAATGTGGCCAGCCTGCACAAATGATGGGGCCCGTCGATACTTTCCACGGATCGTCGATAATCTGCCTTGATTGCAATGAATACAGTAACGATCGTGGAACCTCGGTAAAGGTTTGTTAAGTGTGCTTTTTATTCGGTAAGAGTACGGCACAGCGTTCCTGATGGATTTCCAAACATACAAAAAAATGGTTTATACAGTCGTAAGTATGCTCAGGTCAGGTCGACTTTGCACAGATTATGCAGAGTCCGCAAACATCGTTTTTTAGCGGGCTGTGCCCGTTTATAGTAGGCATTGCTAACACTGTTGACCTAATACTGGGCCGTGTTTGTTCAATTTCATGAATTGGACTAGGCCCGTACGCGCGCAGTATGCGAAGAAGAAAATCTGAACCTACTGAAACTCAGCCTATTGTTATTTTACAAATCTTCTATGCATCCAGTCTCCTCCCGACTCGGGCTAAGTTTTACATAATTAACCGGGCGAGAGTCGAGAGAGAGAGAGAGAGAGAGAGTTCAAAAAGTCATGTATCAGTGTGATAAATAATATATTTTAAGCCCTTGCTTACTAACAACAACAAGCAAATGTTTTCCACTCTTATTTGTCAAAGGTTTATAAAATCAAGGTGTGTGCTTTAGAAGAATTCGTGCTCTATCACAAGTCACAAGAAACCTGGTAACCAGGCTTCGAGCGTATGAGTGGCAGCGGCGACAAACTCAGGCCGGTACTTTAGTCACTGCATAGTGATTCGCCCGGTCGGATTCACCAAGCATCGCCACAATGTTTTGATGAATTACCTATAATGATTTTTAAAGATAACATAGATATATTAGCAGAGCCTCTAAAAATGTTTTATTATAATTGCTTAAGTGTCAGTATTTTTCCAGATCAACTGAAAATAGCCAAGGTGATCCCAGTCCACAAAAAAGGTTCTACACAAGATCCTAAAACCTATATCTCTCTTGCCAATCTTATCTAAGATTTTTGAAAAGTTAATAAAATCTAGACTTATCACACATTTAAACAGAAATAGTGTCTTAAATCATAAACAGTTCGGTTATCAATGTGGCGTAGGAACTTAAGATGCTATTGATACTCTAATTATGGAGGTCAGAAGTAGACTAAATTTAAAGCAAATGGTAGCTGGTCTCTTTTTAGATCTAAGTTCTGCTTTTGACTTAATAAACCACGACCTGCTGTTAATTAAGCTTGAGCATTATGGAGTGAGAGGCAACGGAATACAACTTCTCACATCGTACTTTAAAAAAAAAAAGTTTGTAGAAGTAATACAACTGATACGCGTTAGAAATAATAATGACAGGAATGTATCTAATAGTGCATTATGCCATCAGGCGTTTAGGTCTAAATTAGAAAACACTAGAGTGGGAGTTCCTCAGGGATCTATATTGGGTCCTATTCTCTTTATTATTTTTATTAACGATTTAATGGATTATGTAGAAAATAGTTTAGGGGAATACGCAAAGTTAGTGGTATTTGCAGAAGATACTAATGCTATCATTCCAGCAGATAACACTCAATCTCTTAATTTGAGCGTCAATAAAGCATTAGAATTATTTCACAATTGGTTCACCATCAACGGACTCAAATTAAACGCTAGTAAAACCAATTTAATGGTATTTCCTACCACTTCCAAAAATAAAAGCCGCCTAAACTGTGCCTTGGATGGAGTCAATGTCAGTATGGTAGAGGTGGTAAAGTTTTTGGGAGTACATGTGGATTGCTATTTGAATTGGAAACCAGAACTTGAAAGCTTAGAAAATTCCATCAGCTCAGCATGTTATGTACTTTGAAGCTTACGAAATGATATTGACATAAGCAGTTAAAAAAAGTCTATTAAGCGTTAATCGAGTTTAGGTTACGATACAGCATCTTATGCTGGGGAGGCAGCTACGAATACAACATACAAAAAGCATTTGTGTTACAAAAAAGAGCCATTCGCACCATGGTTTGCATTAGTCAGCAGGAGTCTTGTAGGGGACACTTTGTAAATTTGAATATTCTCACTGTACCTTCCCTATACGTACTGGTGCTCTTAACACATTTTTCTAAATATGTTCATCAATATGAGACTGAAGAGGAAAGAAAGCTTAGGGAGAGTACTCGGAGAAAAGATTTTAAATCTATAAACAATCCTAAACTTAATGTAGTCAAACACGGTGCCCACCACATGTCAGTGAAAACCTATAATAAACTTCCTGATGATATAAAAATATCACTTTACAAAAGGGATTTCAAAACTAAATTAAAGCGTTACTTACTAGAAGGCTGCTATTATTCTAATAATGACATTTAAATTGTAAATATACTGACGCATATATTAGTAATTAATCATAATATTATTTCTGTTACTATTAGACTATTATTTATTCTCATTAGTGACATGTATCTAACTTATAATGACATAAATTGGCTTTATTTAATTATTGTAATCATTATTATTTTCGTTATTTAAATGAAATTTATTAGTATTATTTCTCTTTGTCATAGTAATTGTCTCTTTGACATAGTACAGTTTTTTTTTTTCATTTTTACATAATTGTTTTAAATATTCAACACAATGTAAAAAATTCGTTGCCGAGCTGAATGGATCAACATAAATTATACACCTAACTAATTTTATGTGAATATGTACGATCCAGAGCACGTGTTACCTTAACCATCGTCCGTCATATCCATTTTATATTTATTTGAACAAATTTTTGAACAAATTATTATTCCCAAATAGAACTAATTGAAAACTTTAATTGGAAAAGTTTGCGTTTCCATCAAAAGTGAATAAATTAAAAGTAAATCATATTTCTCAATAAAATACAGTTTGCAGGCTGTCATCCGTCGGGAATCTCATGTGAATAAATATGAGTATTTTGAGAGATACGTGTTCAATTTATTCACACCTCCGTAATTTACCTTTTGCTGTTTTGGCTGGTTGTTTTACTCTCTCCTCAAAAAGGGTATAAATATAATCCCCTGTGGCTGTGACTATGATGCGTGATGGTAGGGTTTAAGTTATTCTTGCATCATTTTTATTGTACTTGCAACCTTCTGAGCTTTCATCTTATAGCAAGTCACCCGAGAATCTTGTATCTTCTTTCTTCTTTATCAGATCGAAGAAAATGTAATATCTAGTGAGGTATAAAGGTTAAACCGCTGTATAAGCCCGCAATCTAATAATTGTACGAAATCTATTGGAAAATAGGGTGGACTCTGAACTACTTGTATTTTAGGTACACTGCGACGCAGCTGGAATTAGTCCTCATTGGCTGATTACTTCTGGATCTTGTTTATCAAGGCATCATAAGAACCCTGGAGGGGAAGGTCGTTCTGCCTTTGTGACGTACTGCGGAGAAGCTTGGTGGAACCCTGAACGAATGGCCTATGTGAAGTACAGTGTCGTTCACCCACGCTTCCATCCACGAGATAAGACACGAAGACATCTTTATAATATCGGTATTTTTATCGTACGCTTTTCCAACTATTTCTACCACGTTCATCTACAGGCAATTTGGTCTATCACAGTCTCATTTTAAATAATCTTACCAATTTATTATATATTTAATCTCTGAATTTCTAACTTAAAACATTTTTTATTTTATTTTATGTATTAAAATCTTAGGTTTTCGCGATCTCTACACATTATAATAAAACAATTTTGACCGGATTAAAAGCGTGTATGATTGGTGTGTATTATATCTAATAATACACAATTTTATATTTTCTTTTCTTTTTCTAGGACTTATTCAAGTTGTGACTTCAATGGCATCTGCATGTAATGGCTGGTCGCCGGTTTCGCTTATGTCCCATCAATTTGTTGCTGACGTGGAGGGCTCCATAGCTAATGCTATAGGCTGGGGTCTAGACAGGTAAAATTATAAAAAAGAACCCTGTATACTCGCGAAAGTACAAAATTACTTGATAACAATAATATTCCTATTGTGTCTGGAAGTTAGTGACTCAACAGTTTAAAATAGTTGGCGCACCCAACTCAACCCACGTAGTATGTTGTGTCTTTCAAATTTAACCCGTTGCCAAGAAAAAACCATATGGGTATAGCATGATATTTATGCAGCAGTGATAGCCTAGTAGTGGTATGACCGTTGGACTGACAAATCAAAAGTTGCAAGTTCGAATCCAAGGCACGCACCACTGACTTTTCGAAGTCATGTGCATTCATTATCACTTGCTTAAAACGGTGAAGGAAAACATCGTGAGGAAACCAGCGCACCTGAGAGATATTCTCGATGGTGTGTAAAACCATGTTCGAGACCTACGGTTGGTTTAAACTCTAACACTAGGTTGTTCATCAACCACACGATAAGAAGAAGATGATTTTTATGGGGTGTTGGGGCGCTGTTAGGAAGAGGCCTATATCCAGTAGTAGACTGTCATACGCTGAGTTAATTGTATAGTTGTCCTGTAAAAACTTTTTGGGATAAAAGTATCCTATGTCCACTGTAAAGTTTCATGACCACCCGATATTCACCCGTTAAGTAAATTGTTTTACATCAAAATTATTTCATTTAACTTCACACCATTTCGACCTCCAGACTACGGTCTTTGTCGCTAGTTCATAAAATCATAACGTACAAAAATATAAAACTTTCGTTAATAATTTTGGCCAACGACTAGGTCTATTATATAAAGACGCCAACGAAGATTGCCTCGTCATTGTGATAAATAATGATGTTGAGCTAGAATTTTATGATAACGATTAAGTTTGAGTGGGACTAAACATGATTCGTAAGATATTCCACTTGATTCCTTAGAACAGGCTTTTATTTTATTCTTATGTAATAAACGATATATTTATTTTTACAGATTCGATACACGATATTCTTCTAGTGAATTGCCAAAATCGCCCCTCATGACGTATGAAAGTCAAGTCTTCTCTAATTCTTGTCCTGGAAATGTCGGGTATAAGTAAGTTATTATATTCCTGTCATCAACCTACAGAACATTTAATTACTTACAATTTATTATGTTATCTGGTCTTAAATAAATAATTTACTGTATCTTTAAGTTTCTGTGACATTTTCAGTAAAGCAAAGCGACTTGACGAAGAAGGTGGAATCAAAAACGTGTACTGCCTGTCTCTACCGCCGTATTCAGGCGAAGACACAGACCCAGTTCACGGCGCCCTTCTACTCGTGGGAGGAAAATTAGTTGCCTTATACCTACAGGTTATTTATAACGACTCAGTTAATTAAAATAAGTATTTAAATGGACTAACGACTTACTCGAATATTTATTTATAACTCATGAATGGTAACTGTTAATTTATTTTTGGAGTTCCATTTCAGTTGTGACACAAATATGGATTGAATTATTTATTTAAAATTATTATTGGAGTTCATTATGGCTCAGAAGCACCGAAATGGATATTTTTAATTATGAATGACATTCAAAAATATGTCACTCATATTATTCATATTTTTAAGTAACCTTTCTAATGAGAAAAAAAAACTATAAATAAGAAAAAAAAATTGAATGTGACTTTTTTTTTTTATGCGTGGATCGTTTTTTGAATTTATTTTCAACCCCCGGGCGAAGCATTAAAGATACTAAGTAATTTAGAACACGTACCTCATAAATTCAAATTACTTTGGATTTAAACCGCGTATATATATTTCTTCAACATTTCAATTAGGATATGGGCAAGAGAATGATGATACATTTCTGTAATACCTATAGATACTAAAGAAATATCAGTTAAGAAACATGAGTTATTTGCAACATATTGTTCATTAAGGACTAACATCCTATATTTGCATGTAATAAATGCACGTCCAGTTCTATAGAATTTGCATTTAAATTGCTCGAGTAACGTTAAATGCGAGAATTTTCAACAGGGTTTGTTTATGGAAAACAACGGCCTTATATTATCATAATTATAATTAAGTAAAACTCAGTATTTTATTTTAAAAACGTAGACACCATTATTCGGAAATCAAACGTGATTGAAATAAATTTTCACCCGTCATTCATCGCTCGAGCAATCTTTGATTAGTAAGTACAAAATTAAGGACTAGAGACTGAATAAAGGAATTCTCTTCCTTAAAATACAAAAAATTTGATGTTCCCAAAATGTATATACTTTCTACGGCATCGTCTGCGCTTGAGCAAAAGCAGCAACATTCGTGATTTTTCGTCTTAGTCCATATTGCAACTGCAGTTGAATTGTCAACTACTTCAGCAATTGACATACAATTACTGCTCAAGCGGTACAATAACATTATTCGACGATTAATTTCTACACGTGTACTCCACTCTAAGATAGCCATTGAATGGCCAAGAAAGATATAAAATATAGATTTCGAGCGTTAATATTGAAACTCGGTGTTATTTGAATTGAGTTGAAGATTGCGTCATTCGTTCTTGAGAGTAGTTTTTACTTTGACGACTGCACCTTGGTGTGAAAATTTTGGCTTTCAGCTGTAAAACATACACAACGTAACCTCAGGCTTATTTACCTACATAAAATTAAAAATATTCATAAACACGGGTACGTACTTACATACTCGTAGTTAGAACGTAAACATTGAAACTTCGACATTGTTGTTTTCTTTCACTCCGAGCTTTAGATATAATAGTAATCTTCTTCTTATCGTGTGGTTGATGAACAACCTAGTGTCAGAGTTTAAACCACCCGTAGGTCTCTGACACGGTTTTACACACCATCGATTACACATATCTCTAAGGTGTGCTGGGTTCCTCACGATGTTTTCCTTCACCGTTTTAAGCAAGACGCATATGACTTCGAAAAGACTGCGGTGCGTGCCTTGGATTCGAACTTGCGACCTTTGACTTGTCAGTCCAACGGTCATACCACTAGGTAATCATCTGTACTTAATCTGTCAAAATATATATATATTATTACGAAATAGCTTTTAAATTTTCAATACAAATCTGATAAAGTCTTGTTAGCTTAGTACTCATTAAGTAATTGGATGAAGTAAATGGGTATCTTTTGAAGTAGCGATTCTGGGAAATGTAGACGCATTAAAATTGTAGACATCATTAGGAACGAGATTACATTGGAGATGAGCCTCTGATAACCCAGCCACAAAACGTCGTTACCATTCCGATGGGAATTCGACACCAAATTATACAGACTACTGATTATACTATATATTGTAAGGGAACGAAAATTCTATGAAGTGCTTAAGGATATTAATAATTTAAAACAAAGTTTTTGTCCTAATTCGGATTGTGTAGCCTACAAATTATTATAACTCCTATTTTTCCTGTTTTTCCAGAAGAGTGATCACAAATTTCAAACGAAGTAGATACCTACTGTATAACTTGAACTGTAGTAATCTATATTTGATTTACGGCACTCCACTTGCCACAGGTATTGTTTGCTCATAAATGTTAAAACAAAATGAATATCATAAACAACATAATATATTGCGAAGTTGCTCCTACATTTAAAGTTAATGACATAATTCTCTGCCTAACAAATATTTGTTCCGAATCTGGACGTTATTCTGGAGTCTGAACTATTCTAAATTAATCGTATCGTAATATCGTCGAATATAAGTTTTTTGGTTAATACTTATTGCGTTTAAGTATAAACCTTTCTGAATAGGACATTCTTCCTTATTATGTATTCGAAAATAATAATAAATCGATTATGTCGGTTATGGTACAAGTTGGCGTGTCATTATAACGCGTATAAATATAAAGATACATAGATGAATGGATTCTATATAAAACTATAGTTTCCTCGTTCTCTCAGAATCGCAAACTGTAAAAGTTTCAGGAATGTTTGTATGAAAATTTCTTACTAGATAACAATGACAGCGAAGTAAACTCGGCATACTACAGCAAAAGTGACACGTGTCTCGTTTAGTAAAGGGTTTTTTAACTTTAACAAACCAGGAGATAGGATCGGAAATAAATGTTTGTATAGTAAATCTGCTTTGATTTCGGGAAATACGTAATTTCCTTGTAATTTAAATACTCATCGGTTGAAGTACATGATATACAAGACAGACTACAACTAACTGTATTGCCTGGTTTTGCTCAAACCTTTCTCTAAATAATTCTTAATTATTTTTATTTATACTTACTTTACCTCAAACGCATGGGGAAGGAAAACATTGTGAGGTTGGACTAAATACTTGAATAGTCCGAAATGATTGCAGTGAGCTAGCGTGGTGATTAATGCTCGTGTCTTCTCTGTATAAGAAGAGGCCCTTGTCCTGCATGGGAACAATTATCCTGAATGTCTTTTTGTGGTCACGTTTTACTCACTCAAAAATCATATTAATCTGAAATTTTCTAATACAGCTGTGCTTCCTAGCCATCGCAGATCTCGAATATTATTAAGTTTTTGAGTTAATTGTTTACGTAAATGTAAATTGCAAAATTATGAGCAATCTTGTACAACTTCAGGCAATATAGATTGTGAAAGCTCAGTACAGTACTAATATTCTAGATTTCCTTGCTAAGTCAGCTGTGTTTGCTGTTCTGACCATGTCGTTCAGTTCAGCCGGTTCTTAGGATAATCACTGCCGTAGCACTATTTAGCCCGTTAGTAGTCTAAAAGAAATGCAGTATTGAAAATAAAAAGGTTTTCTAAATAAAAATACTTTACTGCGATACCTACCTTAGGTAGGTAGGTACCTACGTTTTAGAATGTTCGTAAATATTACGTTTAATTCTCGTATCGATGTTCTAAATCCGCTTCAAACCTTTATTGGAGTAGATTCTGTGTAATTTTCTTTGATACTCTTCGTCTTATTAATTAATTATCTTGCCAGAGCAGCATACCTATTGGCTACCTCGGTTACCAACGAATTCACGGTATTTTGTAGTATAATTTGTATATTTTCTAGTATAACCCCCCAGGGGTTCCGCCTTGTCGTGGTGGGGAGCTCTAGTAGCCGTGGCTTGGTCACCCACGGTGAATCTAAAGGAACCCACCAGGAGGGCCACTCCTCTGGGCTTTGCTTTCAAGCCTGTGTTGGAGCGGCGGTAGGTTGTGGGCCTTATGGAGAGTGCCGCAACTGAGGTGGGCTGCGGCGTCGTATAGGCGGCACCGCAGCTGAGGGATGGGTGCCGCGGTGGGAGAGGAGTGCCGGTATGCAATCCCTACCTTCCGCGGCCTTGACGGGGCCGCCACCGTTAGATAGCGGACGCGGTGGGGCCGAAGGGGAGGAGGAGTGCCGGTATAGCGGGGCACCGCTCTCCCTATCCTCTGCGACCGTAGTGGTAGGCGGCGGGGCCACAGACCTGTCGGAAGGCACTTTGGGCGTCCGAACACGGGGTCGTCTGGCGCCCAGTCGCCCGCGACTACCTCGAAGACACATGGTCTCCGAGGGAGTCGCGGCACGCCATGTGTCTAGAGTGCTATAGCAAGGGGGTGCAATACTCAAACCCGTGACAGGGAGTCCGGCAACGAACGGCCGCGAGCGGGTTCACAGTCGTGTGCGAGAGCGTTCCCGCGTCCCGCCCTCAAGCAGCTGTGGAGGTACATTGTGGAATTTTAGTGGGTTCGAGTCCCATTTAACCGCTCTATCTCCCCGTGTCAGAGCGGTATGCGAGGGCGTCGCTCCACATAAAAAAAGGTATTTTGTAATATATTGCACCATATCATTTTACATTAAATACTCATCATCATACTCAAGCTGTAACATACGACGTAATGTACCACAAAGTGACTATAAATTTGATGGTAAGGGAGATGAAAAAAAAAAATCCAAAATGTTTTTATTATCACTTACAGAATTAACTTTAAATAATATGTCTAAACAATACAACACAAGAAGTGTGTAAGTGGTATGATGAACTCTGGTACCCAACATAAGATTAAACTTGTGTTATGGGTATCAGTGCTCTCCCAATTTTTAATATACAGTTACATTGCATCTGGAGTTGGAGCGTGGTTCTAATGCGTCAATCAAAATCATTATTAAGCGATGAAATAAAACTAAAATGCAAACAAAACTGTAAGACTCGAGTGCATTTCTGTGTGAGTTTGTGTGTGTGTGTGTGTGTGTGTGTGTGTGTGTGTGTGTGTGTGTGTGTGTGTGTGTGTGTGTGTGTGTGTGTGTATGTGTGTGTGTGCGTGTAGATTTTATGTTACAGGACCGTCACTTTTATTAAGTTTTCAGTCTCATCGTAGTTGATTGAGTCGATAGCCAATAGGTACGCTAATACCCTCAAGGGTCCAATACCTCGGGTCTCGTTCCAGCCCAATTCCATTAATAACTTGGCTTTCAGGTTTGGCCGCTTTTATTTCCACTATAGTCGGTTACAATACCCGATTAGAGATGGGTAACACTTCGCTACGCCGCGCAATAGCGCTAACTCACTTCACTGTAACGGTTGAGATAACTCACTTTTTCGATATGTCAAGAAGTGACACATTGTACTTAAATTCATATAAATTAATCTAAGAAATCAGCTATTTTAGTTATATCCCTTTACATTAGGCAGTATATTTTTTTTTAAACGTATTCATATTTTGCTTGGTTGTTATTATGTTACTGTGATGACGCCAGAAGGACTCCTTTAAGTTCACTAACTCACTCACTGAGTCAACACATTACGTAACTGCGGGCGCAGGGTGCAGATGGCGCACTTTATAGGTCATTCGGCGCGATCCATTTTATTTTTGGAGTTAACTCAAAGAGCTGACACAGTGAACTGTAACTACGAAACAATAGTATCTATATAACTAGTGTACCTACTATAAGCTATTATCCTCATTAATGGTGATTGCTTCATTTACAGGAGGAACGGCGTCCTTGGGGGGACCAGTGTGCCCAGTACACCGGTACTTGGCGACTTGTACCGTGGGTTGTCGACATAGCGCGGGAGAACGAAGAGGTTGACAGCTTTACCCTCGACATTTAATTTCGCTGTATGATTTTTATATCGTACGTCTTGTGTAGAATTTTATTTTATTTTTTACTCTGTTATTTATGTTGCCTTTTATATTTTTGTGTTTCTATATTTTGTGATATACATTGTTTACATAAATTTCTACTTACCTTTCGTATTATTACGTTATAGTTGGTATTGGATGGTATCCAATGAAACTGAAATATAAAACCCTATTTTGCTTTGGGCCATTCGGTATGTGACAGCGCGAAATTCCCGTGTTTGCGGCGATAGTAAACTCGCGATTAGGTTTGACAACTTTTTGGACACGTAAATTCAATGGGGCGTGTGCAGTTTGATAAATGTTTAAAGATTATCGTAGATGGTGATGCCCAAATGATGCACGCCTATTTACATGCTAAAATAAGTATTCAATGTGACTGACGAACTCTATAGCAATTTCGATAGTAATATGACTAAAAATAGACTGACTAGGCATTTTGAAAGGGTTGTTGGTTTTGCGAAATCAGAAGCTAATCTAATAAAGTTATTATCGTGATTGAATTAGTATGAACTTCGTAAATTCACCGCTCGCAACCCCCCACAGCCGCAAAACACGCGACAAAACGTAGTCAATTTCAAGGTATACTATACGCCAAGTGAGATGATGATGATGATGATGATTTAGCCAGCAGGTAAAGCGAGAGCAGAAAACAACCGCGAAAGGTACGGACGCCACACAGGTGTTGGCACAAAACCTCATGTAATCCATGAATTTATTTCACTTTTATTTTTATATTCTTCAGAAGTTTGACGGGTGCGGAGTTTCTAGCCTTAGAGAAAACTAGACGTGTCGCTAACAAGTTTCTATTCAGCTTTAAGAAATAAGTTTAGTTAGGATTGATGCTACACGAGGATACAAACTTTTAACTATACAAGTATTATTGTGATGGATGTAGAACCTGAATCAATTGTACAAAGTAAAGGCTCTAGAGTTTACATGTCTGTGGAAAAGTGGTATAGGCAAGATAGTGGGATGAGGAAGCTCACCTACGCAAGCAAGGAAACCTCGGAAACAAAATATCTCGCATAATATTATTGTAATGTATTAACTAATATCCACTTTATACCGTATTTATATTTTATCGTTATCAAGATATTCTATTAATAAAGCGTACTTCCTTAGTTAATCTAAGGCATCATAAGCATACGGTGAACGAAAACATCATGAGGAAACCTGGACAAATTACTTTGAAATGTCTGAGTCTCTCTAATGAGTTAATTAATGTGGTGATCAATGCACGTGACCACTCTATATGGGAAGAGCCCCTTGCCCAGCAGTGGGACAGTAATGGGCTAGTTATGTTATGATGTAAAGTGTTTGTTTTATAAAGTGGTAAGTAAATGAAACAACGCCATACAAAACTTAGAGAGACTTTATTTATGATTGTCACTTACTTCAATTAATAAAATGAAATACAATAAAGTTTTATGGTGCTCACACAATGTGATTTGAAAATTCAGTAAAATTGTGAACAAAATTCACACCTATTTACATGTTTCCAAAAATTACAATGAATTTTAAAATAATTTTATTTTTGGTCTGCAAATTGATTGTGAAGTTGGGTTAGTAAAAACATTGTCATTTTGTGAAACTGGATTTTTTGTCATGTTCGTCCATGGAAGTGTTAAGTATATTCTTACAACAGAGTAGATACTTATTACTTCCATGCGTACAAATTTTGCCTATGGTAACCCTAACATCAGAGGGTTCAATCAAATAACATTCATCGCGCTTCATAAATTTAAATTCAAAGTACATTACGTACACATTAAAAATTCACTCTATATACTCAATAACTCGATATCGCATCATGCGTCGAATCAAATAAACATGATGCATTGTAGCTATCGACACTACAATCAATTCTATTTACAAACGAAGACTTTCAAAAGAAAACTTAAATAAAAAAGTTAAATCATGCTGATGTTTATCTCTTTCTACATAAATTTCATTAATTTTTTAACATGTTGGTAAAATCTGTAATCCGTGTAAACACGAATAACGTGTAATTAATAACCTACAAAATTATAAAAACATGCTATCTTTTTAACATGTAGGTACGTTTTTCATTCTGCTATTATGACGTAATCGCGCTAGCACAAAAACTGCCCGGTCAGAAGACAATATAATTAAACAAGCGCTCATTCTACATAATTGTATATGTAACATTTGAGCCTGGGCAAGATCGATTAACAATACTTAGGTAGTTATAAGCATAACCTTTAATTCGGACGAACCGCAACCACGCAACCCAAATCAAAGCTTTTGTCGAAACTGTGTGTATCCAACCTTTTGTGGTTTCAATCAAAATACTTGTTGTTCATGACGTCACGCATCCATGACACGTATCCTGCCGTGCGAGTGTAAATTCCGTACTTGCCACGCTTGCCGCAACCGTCACCAAAACTTGTGATCCCCTGTCGCAAGTATAAAATCATATTAAAACATATTTTTGAACATCATACATTTTGCGGTGTACACATTTTAAATACATCGTTAGATTCGCTTGTTCTTATGTGGATAGAAAAAAAAACTGATTTATAAAACAGGTTTCAGTTACGTCGTCTGACTGTGAACATAAAAAATAAAAAAATATTTTATGAAAGATATAAGATCGAGCTCCGATTGCAGCATTCACCATTCTTTAAACGCCAATGCCCTCTCAATAATGACAAGTTCAACTCTTTAGCTTAACACACCGAGCTACGAGTATAAAGGTAGATCGAAATGCGAAAACCTCTCAACCACCTTAAGTTTAGTATAGGTATAAGTATATAGGTATATTCCGAGTAATTGGGTTGTGGAGGTCATAAGGTAGCCATTTCATGAATTCTGAAAATTGGTTAAAAAATAATATTTTTACGGCTTTTTATTTCTTACTTTACTGATGTGTAATCAGTTAAACTTATTGATTCAACTCCTTCAAATCATCTAAAACCAAAAAATGTGTAAGCTTACACTTGATGACACTTTATATAATCACAGGAATACAAATGTAAAGTCACTTGGGCTTGAGGATGCACTATAATTACTAGATTTTGACCACGGCTTCGCCTGTGTGCTTCGTGCCTTTCAATGTATCCTGACCTCCAATGCGTAATTAAACAATAATTTGTTTAATGACCATCCTGTAAAAACAGGTCTAATTGGGATAACTCATACATAAACGAATTTCATCTAACAGACACATTTTCAGATTTATAATACACCTGCGGATTAGTTCGAATACTAGCTCATCTGCAGTGACTCACAGGTTTAAAAGGCTATTTTTATTGCTTAATTTTTAGCTTCGTTAAGGAAGAAAACTTAAATAAAAAAGGAATAAAGTAATACACGTGCGCATAGGATTAGAGGTCTGCGACATTTCTATTTATAGCAATTTATCCATTCCAATGTTCCCAATTTAGCGAATGGTCATATAATTTAAAATTTGAATAGCCATAAAATTACAAACTTTTTCTGTTGAAATATTTAACTCAAAAAGTATCTGCAGGTAAACATTTTTACTGGCTCTAGTATCCTAAAAACGGGTCATTAAACTCTGAATTGCGAATAAAATACCCATTAGGTATAAACTCTTACTTGTAGATTCTACGGAATAAATATGGTTGACTTTTTGTAATGTCCTGGTACGAAATGCCGAACAAGGAATTTAAGAACCAAGTCCTCTATAAAATATCCCACCAAAAACATTTCATGTAAAAATTGTTGCTACGACTCCCAAGTTCATAATGCTTTCTTCACAATTAAAAAGTTATGAGATCTCTAGTGGAGGCAAACTCATAAACTTAGCTTGGATTTGTATAACACGTCATAGTTTACAGACCCTATCCATAGTTCAAAGTGTATAGCTCTACGTGCTTTTGACTGTTCCTCATTTGTAACAATGAATAACATATAATTTATTTTTTCTAGCATTATTCAGACCAACGCTATGACGGTCCGAAAATACTAAGAAATGCTTCTAGAATAGGTAGTCAGTGCCCCGCTTCCTTCGGCTCGTCTTGGCGGGGGTACTACCTTGCCCCAAGATATGATACGAATCTTCAAATATTGGTGTCAAAGACTTATGAATGTGCAAAATAATCACGTACTTAATAATAATGAATACATTCAGTGTCAAGAGTTCACCAACTCGACTGACAAATATGATTGCGGAAACATAACGCGTCTTAAATTAAAAAAAAAACTTTAATACACAAATATCAAGAGGGACTGCTGAGCATGAAGTCTCGGATTCGATTCCCGGCCGGACAAAGTTTTATAGAGTTTTTCTGTAAGGAAATTATCAGTACCAATAGAGATATATTGTATTGTGATACCAGTAGAGTAGATGGACATAGATTCACCAATACATGGGACTTAATAACAGCGTTGGTGAAATGTGGGAGTTCAACTGTGTACACCTCTGCCTACCTCTTCGCGTAATACAGGCGTGATGCTATTTTATGTTATATTTATGTTGCATAAATATCCGTATAAAATTAGGGATAGCAGCTATTGTATATCAACTCAATAATTGTTGTAAACACAAAACAGTCCAGGCGAATATAAAAATATAAATGTCAACGCGCTTAAACAAATTGAAATTACATGGACATTACCCTCGTTACTTTTACAGCTCCGTGCCATTTAATTCGGGATCCACGAAAAGTTATCCTTAATGTTCGATATGCTTCTTGCTTTCTCGTCAAATTGTGAAATGTCAAGTCAATTTTATTGTGAATGAAGAAAACCTCGTTCATATATTCAAGCGCACGATTTTCCACAAGGTATTTATATCTGCCTAGTCTTTTCCCAATTACATTAGGAGTTTAATACCAGTATTTTTTTTTACATGGGGCGGCTACCTTTCTCTACAGCCAAATTATTGGGAACAAATGTGGTATCAGTCAATAGGAGTCCGGCATGACATCTATAAAGTGACGTTCACCACTCAAAGTAAATTATAATTCAAGATAAATGTTTGAAAAGTATTAAAGCATGCTCAGCGATCTCTAAAGTTATTATATTAAATAGAAAAAGAATACGGTCGCGAACAGGATTCGAACCTGCGCCTCCCGGATGAATACTCCAGGCGCTCTGACCACTAAGCCATCTCGACCACTGCTCACCACCGCGAATTCTTCTTCCATATTTTAACACGTCTTATGGCGACGTTATTGCTATCAATTCAGTCCCTATACGGGTGACCGAAACGACACGACTAACTTTGCAGTTAATACAATGTCGTAAATAATGCAATTACCTTAACAATTCAAGATAAATCTTTGAAAAGCATTAACGCATGCTTAGCGAACTCTAAAGTTATTATATTAATTAGAAAAAGAATACGGCCGCGAACAGGATTCGAACCTGCGCCTCCCGGATAAATACTCCAGGCGCTCTGACCACTAAGCCATCTTGACCTCTGCTCACCACTGCAAATTCTTCTTCCATATTTTAACACGTCTTATGGCGACGTAATTGCTATCAATTCAGTCCCTATATGGGTGACCGAACCGACATGACCAACTTTACAGTTAATACAATGTCGTGAAGAATGCAATTACCTTAACAATTCAAGATAAATCTTTGAAAAGCATTAACGCATGCTTAGCGACCTCTAAAGTTATTATATTAAATGGACAAAGAATACGGTCGCGAGCAGGATTCGAACCTGCGCCTCCTGGATAAATACTCCAGGCGCTCTGACCACTAAGCCATCTCGACCTCTGCTCGCCACCGCGAATTCTTCTTCCATATTTTAACACGTCTTATGGCGACGTTACTATCAATTCAGTCCCTATACGGGTGACCGAAACGACACGAATAACTTTGCAGTTAATACAATATCGTAAAGAATGCAATTACCTTGCGCCTGGAGTATTCATCCGGGAGGCGGTTTTTTTTTTTCATTTCATATTTAAATAGGATTTGAATTAACTTAATTCCCTATACACTTTCAGATTGTAAATCAGGAGTGGGCGTGGAAATCTTCGTTGCAATTGTAATAAATATAGTCTTTTTGTAATGTAGAGCAAATCCATTACATTTCTTAAACTATTTTCAGCAACTGACTTAGTATCAAACGAATCCGTACCAGATGTTATTAAAAAAGTATCGTCAGCTTACACGAATGTCCCGCAATTTGTATTTTTTTACTGACAGGTGATTAATAAAGATTTGAAAGAGAAGTACCTAGCCCTAATATACTGCCTTGTGGCATGCCATATTGGAATTATTCCTTATTATTAATACAATTACAAATTCAACGCATTTCGTACAACCTATCAAGAAATTTATAAACATATCCAAGGTTACTCCTCTAACTCCTACTTCTTCTACACAAGAATGGGAATAGAGCCGGTCTAAATTCCGTATGACAAATTTAAAACTAGTGTCGTTGCAACCTAGTCGTGCAAATGAAATCCTTTTTATGAACCGACAGTGATCACCAGAAGCTATCAGCTGAGAGTTGTAGTACAATTTCTATAAAAATGTTTATATTTGCTGTACGAAAGTAACACCAGCTCTGAGATAAGGCTGCCCATAAAACCCTAAAAATATAATACTATACCATTTACTTACATACTCGTAAATACACATACTTAAGTAGGTACGTCTACATACTTTATTTTCATCAGAGAAATAATTTAAGGAAAACAAAATACCTCATAACTTTTGATGTTTTTCCTTCAAAATAAAGTGATGAAGGAAACCGATTTTTGTTTTATACAAAGCCATTGACCTTTATACTGAATATTTATTAGTTAAGTCTGCCAGATTCTTGGCGTGGGTTTTGGGTTATTCAATACAGTCTAAACATTGAAACCACGAATATGGTAATAACTTGCTAATATACAGCAATTATGAAGTGTCTGCAAAGACCCACTCACTAATTAAGTATTTAGAATTATATAGAACTACTGAAATATAGATAATTGACGAATAATAACATAAACTTTCAAGATCTCGCATCCTTTTCTTCGCCCACACGTATATTTACGATTGACAACGTTTGAATTTGAAATTTCTACACTATTTACATGAATAATACAATATTTCTTGAATACCAAAATTCTCTAACAACCTAAGCTCCATACAAAAACGAAAATGCTTTCTTTATATTTATAATGTAGGGCTAGAACTATATTATTTAATTCCAACAAACTGAATCACATATTTTTCTTAGAAAACATTTGACTTTAAAAAAATCCTGGGTGTCCTTAAACTACGGTCTAGATCTGTGTAGATTTGAATAGAAATCTAAAATGCTTAACGCGTTAGTATAATTGTGGTAAAAGCTTTCACCTTTAGAATTCACTAATCGTTTTACAAAATTTTGGGAACCTCTTTTATTCAGTTCGTTCATCCATATCTGTTCCAACGTTGTATTTATTTCAATATTTATTTCAATTAGATCACGTACAAAAATCTATTCCAATCTGATTAGTTATTTCTCCTCAAATGTTTGTTGACAAATTTCGTTATGACAGATCCGGTTTTGTGTAATAGGAAGCCTCGAGAAATCTGCCGAAAACAATGTTTGTAAAGAACACCTACTCGGGTGATTTTCAAAAGGCTAGGTATTCCTTGATCCATTTATATTTTCCTTTGGAAGGCAATTTCTCTTTCATTGCAGCAATAAGAAGGTTGAAATCAGAGATTGAGAGAAAATAAATTACTTATAATAATCACATAGTGGAATCATTATCATTAATAATGGTAGATTATTAAAACAATTTTAGGTATACCACTCATAAATATTTTAAACTTTTAAATTTAGATGCTGTTGGGAAATCATTGAAACCACAAGCATGAAACAAAGTAGTGTGTGTGTGTGTTAAATAAGCACATTGTCGGGATCCTATCATATAGAGGACAATTTTTTCTGCTTCCCTCGCTGGATTTGCAAGCGGTGTTGCTTTTTTAATCAAACAGCATACTTACTTAAAACTTTCGTGAAGAAAATAAACAGCCCATTTTCAATGTTCTGGGGTTTGGGCTGCATTGTAATCGAACTTATAATTTTATAAGTGTCACTTTGGATTTATATTAAATTATTATGTTTATACAAGTTTAAATTTGAAAGTACTAATGAAAATATTTAGAATGACATAATTATTATTATGGTGCCTAGATACACGCGTCGTCAGTCGACTTTGCGAGAGTATTACGAGTAAAATAGCAATTAAGTACTTGATCTCGCGCCCGCTTTACTGTTTTTATGGTAGGTACCGAATGTCCTAGTATTCTTTGTTCTTAGTTTCCTTTTCAAGGTCTTTTTTTTGTTCATTTTAATATATTTTCACATTTATTTTGGAGAAAGAACAGACTTAGATATCAGAGGCTTATCATCCCTCCAGTATTAGTCATAAAGACAACGAAGAGAAAATGAAGCTAGAATAATGTAAATTGTATCTCGTAAACGTTATTTGAATTTATAGAGCAATGAATTTAATTTATGAATAAAATCACAGGAATACACCCGTTGCTTCATCAAAAGTAACGGCACCTTAACATTGACATTAAAGATTAAACCACTTTTGCGTACAAATATTTCTATAGTGTGCCTTAGTGTCTCAACTAGGTAATACTATTACATCAGTTAGTTCATCCTTAGTTTGGAACTTATAAATCACCTGTAAGAAATATCTCATGGTGCGGTCCTTGCAGAGCAACGGGCCCCCGGAGTCGCCAGCACAAGAGTCTCTACGTCCCCGTCCTGCGCAAACCATGTCATCTGTAATAGCGTACTGCCAGTACGAACGACGACACACACCTTGCTGTATAGTTGATACCTGAAAACATTTAGTTTTATTTTCTTTACAATAGCATACCCTAGAAAAATAAAATAATTAAAATGAGCCATTGGATACCTTTTATTTCCATAAGATGGGGAAATCTCATTCGTCAACCAAAAGGTATCCAATGGCAGGTGACGTGGCTAAATATTAGTCAAGGGGATACTTTGGAATGACCAGTAACACCACGTGGAGTATAGCAGAAAAACGAAAATGAATACTCCTCCCAGTAGGTACTGGGACTGAATAATAAAAAATAAATAAACAATTTTGAGAGCTGCTTCAAAAATTTAAATTAAAATTAAGAAAAAAGCATACCAAGTACTTGAGTACCAAAGTACAATTAAGGCTGGGACAGATCATATTAAATAACGTGTCATCATACTCGTATATAAGGAGAAATTATTGCGGCAAAAAATTGCAATTTTGAATAACGAAAATACACCATTAAACTGCCTTATTGGTCTTGCGTCGGTCTCACAAGCGTGGTTGCTGAGCGTGAGGTCCTAGGTTCAATTGCGGTTGGGCAAAGTAATATTTAGTACTTCTGTAAGAAACTTCTCAAAAAAAAAAAAAAACTGTGCCCGGTACGTGGCAATAAGCTCAACATCACAATGAGATTTAATAATAGCATTGATGAAATATACAACTGCGTACACCTCTGTATACACTGTCGGGAATTATTGTTATTCTTTATGTTATAAAAACACATAAAAGCTTCCGCGAAAGGTCAGTTCCTGAAATAACCATACAAAACGAATTTATATTCAAAGCGGATCCAAACGTCTGTATTAATATTTTATGAAAGCAATATTAAAATGTTCATGTGCGTTATATTTTTCGGTAAATAGAACCACAAAGGCTTAACCGATATCAAAATATTATGGTACTCCTAACTTTAACGATCGGAATAACAAGCGTGCATAGTTGGGAAAGTTCAATTTGGTAATAAATAAAAAAGGATCGGGTTTATAGGGGTATTATATTATTAAACTACTCTTCTTCAAGTTAATTGCGAGTCAAATGATTTCTTTGCCTTAACCAATATTTATATTAAAAGCGTGTATGTAAAATATTTCATCGCTCAAATATTTTTATTTTTTGGCAAATATGAAAATATTATTTAATATAGGTATTAGATGGCCTTATAATGTATAAAAAATCATTTAAAAATTATTATAATAACGTGACATACAAAAAGTGGGTCAATATGAAATAAATCAATATCTGTTAAGCAGAGGTGTATGTACATATCTACTCTTGTAGGTTATGAAGGCCCAAGTAATAGGTGACTTTGCCCGAGCCGGGAATCCAACCCTTCATGGGCTGAGCGTAGGGCTCAGCAGACAAAGTGTGGATAATGTTGAATTTATTTTTTTAATATAAGGTACGTCTCGAGGTATGGTGGGTATACTGAATAGTATCATGATGTCCGTGCGATCAATTAGGATTAAGAAACGAATGGGTTTTTGATATTCTAGCCGATCTAGAATATGTATATAATCTAAGTTTTAATTTATTAATTAAACGTTCATCAAGGCAAAGTTTAAATTAAAAAGTAAGTAAAGGCTATCACGAGTCACGATAAAAAAACTTTTTAATTAATAACGCGCCAAGACTTTCGCACTGCTTGATTTCAAAGCAAAATGCCTTATCTGATTCAAGTGCACAAAATAACTAGAATAAGTAGGTATTTATATTCCGAAAGCGACCTGAAATCATACGAAATATTTTACTTTTACAATTGCTCGTGATCGATTTCATACGTAATCTATTTACTGAATCGGTATGAGAATTTTAAAAATAATTTCACGTATCATGCTTTTTATACCAATACGATATTTTCGATTGCGTAGTTAAGTTATGAAATATTTACGAATTTGACTATAGGAATATACACAAATAAGCTGAGATATTATTTATAATTTATATAGATACTTACCTAAGTTTTATTCAAATTCAAAAACTTTTATTTCACATTGACCAGATTACAGGCACTTATTAAAAGTTAAAGCTAGGAGCACGGTTCCAAAAAGTTGATCTTATGGAGAAAATATTTAGATCACTCATATTAAATTCTAGTCGAGAAGATATCTACACGAATAAAGACTTTATAAATTACTTATAAGGTCTTAATTTATAAGATTACTTCTTTTGAAGGGGGTTTACTTTAGTCCTAGACGAACACTGTTCCTCTTACAGTGAACATTAACGTACAAAAGAGTTTTATAAATCATGGTTTAAATGAATCGTTCACACTTACACGTTGACTCCATAAAACGAAATCTATATAATTAAAAATCAATTGACGCACTATAGATTATCCCTTGAGAACGACTAGACCGATTTGGTTATATTTCTTTTGTTTTGGGCAAGAGCCAAGAGGGTATGCAAGATTTTTTTTAGCAAATCTACCGGAAGGGTCCGAAATTTGGATGGGTTATTGTAAGAAAATCTCAATGCAAAAAAAAACTCATTAGTAAGTTGCACCCGTTCGAAGCCGGGGCGGGTCGCTAGGTACCTAATAAATTACCGACGTGTATAATTTTATCCTCAGCCGTATCATCTTTACACAGTCCATCCATTGTTTTTTCATCCTACCTCTATTCTTTTAGCCAACCACATTTATACATAAAACTTTCCTCGTGACATGAAAAAGAAAAAAAACTTAATATTAAGCGAAACAGTCACGTCCAATACCAACGACTACAAAATGATGATATTTTATTTCGAAATTATGCATTGAGTGTTAGCTTATTTTCCTCTAATATAACTTTAGTGAGACAAATTCATGTTTACGATTTTTCTCACGAACATTTAGAGATCACCTGACTAGATTATAACGAAAACATACATATATGAATACGAATTCTAATACATCTTCACCACAGACTACGATGTAATCTATATGTTTACCAGGACAATGTGCATCGACAGTTCTACTCATCAAATTGTATCATCTTGTACACTATTGCAAATATGGCAAAATATATCTACATACTATACGAGTACAACAAATTCTCTTACTGCCGTAACTCTCAACGGTTTTTTAGGTTTAGTTATACAGAATGAATATTTGAAATGGGTGTGGATGGCCAAATGCGTAACTATAACGAATAGCGAAAAACTAATTATATAAATACTCAAAGGAGGCTCCGACCCGATTTTCATGAAAACTAAAACTGCATCATGGGATTTTTGAAAAATCAATATTTCTCGCCAAGAATCGAACTCGTTGATTTTTGAAAACAAAACACACCATTTATTAATACACATTTTGGTGAAATGTGAAACGTTTCTAAAGATTAATTTTTAAGCACAGAAATGTACCTTAATCCAAATAGCCGTTCAACCGTCGATACATTATACTTTTCATATACCTAATTGCCTGTTCTAAGTGCTTAAGAGCCAATCAATACGGATAAAAATAGATATGTTGCGGTTACTGTTGATGAACGTCGCCCACTCAACTCTATAGTTGATCAACATCGTGTTAACATGATTCACAACAAGTGGCAATTAGGTGCGGTATAATTGCCAGCTGTCTTGTTTCGCATTTCTGATTTAAATGGGATTCTGTATTTTAATAGATTTATCTGCTTTTCATCCTTCGAACAAGCAAGGGAATGTAAAAACGGTGTGAAAATTGTGTTAAGCTAAACTGGAACGCTGAAATTGGTATTTTTTTCTCTTAATCAAGGTTTTGTACATTTTAAACATTATTGAGTGAATAATGACATACAATTATTAATATTAATATTGTTAATATAATGTAAAAAACAACGTAAGAGCTGTGATAAACGAGCGGCACCTTGTCGACGACAACGGTAGGTCTAGTTGGTGGCCTAAATTGCAGGTATCATCCCTATGATCTGCTTACTAATAAATTGGTTGTACCGGATATGAGAGGAACCTGCCTCATATATTACACAATGGACACTCAATCACGATTTTGCAAACTAACGCTGTGTTTATTATCGTTAGAATTCAATGAAGCGTTAAATACATTGAATAAGGTTCGACCGCTAAATAAGACGCCAACCGCAAAACTGTAGTGATAGAAAAATAAAATGGTTTGCAAAGCGTGATGGTATATTTATATAAAAAAAACGGAGTACAAATCAATTTAAATTCTACTACATCATGAATAATAGATACATTGGACGTGGTACAGTGGGGGGAAGTGTTACAGAGTAGGACCCAGCCCTGCGCTAGGAATTAACCTGTGTTACAGGCACTAAGCTATTGCTCCATCCCCACACTAGAAACAAGCTCACATGAATCAACATTAGAGTAGCATAAAAGATCAGAAATACAATTCAACATAAAGAATACATATACGTATAAATTAGAACAGAGACACTCACAGACTACAGGCAAACACTGAATTAATAGAGCTATTAATTTAATAGGTAATTTATAATATATAGTTTCCTTAAGTAGGTCGTAAAATTATGAGATTTTGAAGGTGAATTTATTAAAGATGAGTTCTCACGAGAGTAATAAATGTATGACTTACACATGTATATGGCGACTCTATTACGAGTTAGATTGCGTTAGTAAATATTAATATTTACATTTTGCACTTAATTCAACTTATGAAGTGTAATTATATAAGTAGAGTTATAAAAAACTTACCCAAGGTACAAACGTAGAATATGAAATAACATCAAGCCTTGACAGATCTCTCTGCTTGGCAGATGAGAGTGAGAGTGCTCTCATCTGCCAAGGCTTGATATGTTATTTTGGGTTGGCTATACACCCAAATTCCACCGATGCAGTCAATTAGTCCCATGTAATAGGTGGTGAACCCATTGACATTAACAGGGCACACATCGAAACTCATAGCTGCTACTGAGAATTTTCTAATAACAAATCCAATTACACTTAACACGACGCGGGAATCGAACACAGTACTCACGCTCAGGAGCCGAGCGTGCGACCATTAGACCAATAAGGCAGTTATAAAAATACAAGGACTTATTATCTACTATTACTTTCACTAATATAATACTAATATACTTATGTACCTATAGCCAGAAAAGTTAAAAATTACCTTATACAATAAAACATTAATAATACAATTCCAGTAACCATTGCAATAAGATTCTCAAACCTAAATTTGTTTAATTATTTGTCTAATTACCACTAGTTAAATAACAACGTCAATAATCTTTATAGGCCTCCGGAGACCAGAAGAATGTTCAACTAAACCTAATTACAAGACACGAATTACACTTACGACCATTAAAGATTTACGACGAGGCACCATATTAGTCTTGAATTGGTGGTAAAATTCTGCACTGAGAGCGAAAATAAATTTATTTACAAATAACGAGTTACAATTTATACATTTTTCGGCGGTTTTTACACTAAGCCCAAGACTGGTGCACTTAAGAGGTTGCCAGTTCGACTCCCAAGTCTGGTCTAATTAATAATCTTAGCACCAAAAATTATAACTATGTTAGTCGTCAGCCTTCTTTCTAGGTGCCAGCCTAGTGTTAGAGTCAAGCCAATCGCAGGCCTCTGGCTTGGCTTAGCAACAGGGTGGACCCATGTTGTAACGTGCTCCTAGCAGTCAACCATTTACCGTCTTTATCAAGCGTTACTTAATCTCAACAACCACAGTTTACAACGAGCTATAAATGTTACAAGCTGTAAAGGCCGTCGTTGGGATGTGGCATAACAGTCGTTGAACAGAGGTGTTCCGGAGCTGGTCTTATGAGGACCCGGGGCTCCTAATCTAGTAGCGATGTTACCACCGTAGTAGTTTTAGCGTGGTAAAAATCTCACGGTTTAATCCCCAAAAGACCGGGTGCTCGGTCAATCGATATTACTGTCCTCCGACTGCGATAAAAATACTACAGTTTATTTTTAACTCTAACTTGTTTCTTTCCGTTTAAACCGAGTGTATCGTATATAAACTACGTTCCCAAAACACGAACACGAAGAGAGTGTATCAAGTTCTTATCACTGAATGCCGTACAAGTTGTAAGAGTCAATTGAGAAGTTTGCGATCCACAGTAACTTGTTACAGACAATCATGTAGGTGGTGACCCAGTAAGTACGGAGGCTCTATTAAGATGATAACGTTCGCAGACATCGTTCCTGTGAGCGTTCATTAGATCAAGACTACGATCTGTTAGATTAAAGAGAGTTACGATTTGGAAAAGTCATCATCTGTCTGCTATTATTCCAATTTTATTAAATTTCGTAAGGTTTTCAGCAGCATGTCTTTTTGTTACACCTCTATTAACCGTCATCTGCGGAAAGTATTATCAAAAATATGGTAAGCGTTCTCAAAGAACCTGAATCGTGTAATGATTGAAAATAGGGTTAAGTACTCGTATTATCCATTTTATGCACATTAGACACACCTAAAACTACTGAAGGTCAAATTGTGAAAACATTGCTGTCTTTGCGTTCTGTAAAACTACCCGTATGAAATTAGCTACAAGTTTCAAGGTGAACAACTTCCTTGGGACCAATTAAGGTTAGGCATACAAAATACACCTTTGTTTAACTTGCGCACTTTTCTTGGCACGAATTAAAATAACATAATCATTAATATATAGGTACGTACCTGTGCTTCATGCAGCACCCTAGTACCGCGTACATCAGTGGGCCTCTTTTTGCCCCAGCCTAATATAACGCAGGAGGTATGGGGCGGCAGCGGCTGGCGAGACGGGGGTAAACACGCCACGCCGTGCCCCAGATCCGGCCGGGCTGGCGACGGCAAACTGGCAATTAACAAAATATAATAAGTACACGGAAAAACTGAAGAATCATTAATTAAGTGAACATAATCTTCAGGTACGAAAATGAGCGTCGACAAATATTTTACCAGAAAAATAATTTTTATAATTTCTACGTATTCATTGGACATAATTTTTTATGTTGTAACTAACTATAGGGAAATTTATTGATTAAGTACATTAAATAATATGCGAAGTTATTATTTTCAGCGTACGCTCGAATAATCGTTTCTTTAATTAATCGTTAATTAGGTACTTCTGAAGAGGAATGAAATATTATTAACATGTACTTCCTTGAATTGTTTTCTTCAAATAAATAATAGTTCTTTGGAAGTCACGTCTTCGTCTTAATTACATCAACAATGCAGTAAAAATAAAACATTATCTAAAGAATCGCCATAATACTGTAAAAGTCTGTGTTCTTCAGGCATTTATATTTTCCCTATTCCTGAGTAGAATCATTATATTGAACTAGCTAGTGCCCGCAACTTCGTTTGCACGACTTAAGGTAGCATATGTCCTTCCCCAAGATACAATATATTTCCTTGCCAAATTTCATTACGATCCGTTCAGCCGTTTAGTCGTGAAGAAGTAACAAACAAACAAACAGAGTAACTTTCGCATTTATAATATTAGTATGGATATGGATGTTGTTAAACTTTTCGTGTGCTTGATTATATCTGGCGAACAAACTATGAACACTAATATGTACTTTTTATTAACATTCTATCACAGTCATTTGTTCAACCGAGGCACGCACTATCTCTGGGTACATGTTATAAAAACTCTTTCGACAAAATCACAAAACTCGTTTGTATGATGTTAGCTAAATATTATTGTATTTTTAAACCGCCCTCGATGCGTGGGTGCTGCTATGTATATTCATAGCGTTATTATAGATTTCGAGTAAACACGACTATATACAACAAAATGGTGTCCAACAATATACTGAACAGTAATAAATTTCAGAATGTTAATATTAGGGAGGTATAACTTACGAGATAAGCAACCGTTATTCGTATAATAATTTTAAATTTGAGAATTATGGAAATATAATTCGAAATATGGCTCCACATTACTGTTTCTGTTCGCATTTTACGTATGCATTGCAACTCGGAGTTTTGCCAATAATAACTTTATTACTGTCGGAGTTTGTCAGTTAGTTATCGGAATAAAGATTTAAACTCCAAAGAATAAACATTAAATTATTTTTTTACCATTATCAGCCTATAGCTGTCGTCGGGTGAAGTCTTCTAAAAAGATGTACCATTCAGTTGTTACTACGAAGAATATTATTTTTACTAACATTGGAAGCAACCTAAATTAAATAATTCTAATGATCAACCAAAAATAAACAAACTATGTATATAAATTCTTAACTTGGTATATTTTAGAATTTAATATTGTACGGATTTTTCAATTTCACTGCGTAGCAACTAGCTTTAGAAAATAGCCTTTCATCAGGATTTCGGATAAAATAATCGGTAAAACTAATTATTTTTTAACGAAATTGGATGTCGTTTACTCTGAAATGTCTGAAAAATTGATCTGAAATTAACATATTATTCTAATAAGGCTACAGCAAATAACAGAAGGCTTTTTGACAAAATGGAATAAAGACGCCGATGGATATGTAGAGTTTTTGATAAGCATTAATATTATTTTTGATAATTATTGAAGATATAAGTAATAAATTTCAGTTGAATGGTTCTAACTTGAAAGAATTAGTACTGGAGCAGTTTAAGCGGGTGTACCCCTCTCGTCACTAGTATATGATTCCCAATCACATCTTTATACCTTTTACCTGTATAGTTACAATGATATTACCCGATTTTAATCGTGTGTGACACAATTTTATGTTTATGCTTAGTTTTTTTATGGGTTTTAATACTGTTAATGTAATGACGAGAGCTATTGTTGCTTTAGTGCAAGTTCTTTTGTGCTTGTGTGTTACCTCACCTCCCGCCAAAAGTGGCGAGCAAATTTGTTCGATATTTAGTCAGAAACCGTTTCCAGTCTGTTCCATTAAGGGTTCTAAGCCCAAAACAATCATAGCAACGATAAAACGATTGCTTATAAAGCCGATCCTTGCTCGATTTACTAGATAAAATAATTGTTTACAGGATACTTTTCTTAATTATTTTCAATCCAATATAGAGTAGTTTTAACTTACCAATACAAATAACATACTCGGTAGGTATTACAACAATAACAACAACAGCAGCAGTTATAGCCTAGTGGTATGATCGTTGGACTGATAAGTCAAAGGTCGCAAGTTCGAATCCAAAGCACGCAACACTATCTTTTCGAAGTCATGTCCGTATTATACATTAATGATCACTTGCTTAAAACGGTTAAGGAAAACATCGTGAGGAAACCAGCACACCTGAAAGATGTTCTCGATGGTGTGTAAAGCCATGTCAGACCCCTACGGGTGGTCTAAACTCTGACACTAGGTTGTTCATCAACCACACGATAAGAAGACAACAATATGATGATCCAAATATTGTTATAATAAGACTTTCACATTCTAAAGCTCTGACATACTTAGGTTTACACATTTTATATATATTACCATCAGTTAGAACCAGCATGATAACAATGCAATTTATTGTCACAGTATTGATAATTTCCGTAAACTTTTACTGTATTTGTGGAGTAGAAGGTTAGATAGGCTATTGAAACTTTAAAAGAAGGTCTGACTCGCGTTGTGGAACGTCAGTCGTTCACTAATAGTCAAAAAAAAAATACAGTAGGTACTTTTTTAAAATAAAGACAAACGCCGCGCCTGTCTTTGCATGATTTTCTCCGAAACTACTGATCGAATTTTACTAGAGTTTTAGCTAATGAACAAATTGTTTCAAAGGAAGGTTTAGGAATGTAATTTATCTACATTTTTCGAGTAGACCTGTGAATATTATTTTGGAATATTTTGGAGAACTTTCAGCAAAAATAAAACATTTGTCTATAATATACCACAAGAATCATCTCTGAACATGCAAAGCTAAAAATACTGACAGAACCTCTTCCGTTCTGTCAGTATTTTTAGTAACTGTATAAAAAGAAATCTGATTAATAACAGAATTACTGAACTTTCAAAAATTACGGTTGAACTTAAGGAACAGTTCGTCATAAAATTGATAACTCGCTATCACAACTCCCGGAGGAAAATAATAATACGAAAACCTTGAAGTTGAAATCATCCGGGCAGAAAGGAGATATTGGGATACTCCAAATTAAATCCTATACCAACGTTTTCTATGGAATATAAACAACATATTTTCGGTTATTGGAATGCCTAGTTGGAAGTTAGGGAGACTGGTCTAAAAAAAGCATTCGCTATTTCGACTCGAATGAAACACAGCTGACATATATCCTGTTAATCGATTCGGGTAAAGCGGGAGCTAAAGGGAAAAGAATCAGCCCGCAAAAGGTCACAGAGTGGTCAGTACGCTTGAAATTCCGCCGTACTAATAAAAATACAAATGAAGGCAAATGTAAGTATTCTTTATACAATCCATTACTGCGAAGACGGTAACAGGGCATTATTACGCGTATTTTATGTGCCAGCAATGCTTAGTAAGCTCAGTTTACAACCATTTAGTGCCAAATTACTGGGGCAACACAATAACGGTGACGTAATACGTCGTAAAGTATGGTGAATGTTACCGTAGCATGGCGACGTCGTTGACGACAGTGTCAGGGTCATAGCGGGGATGGATGACGGCTTCTGTGACCTTCATCTCCACCTCGCCTCGGTTCCGGAGCAGCAGGTCATGCTCGCCCAAGCGCACGTATAGCCGCTTGCGCACGCAATGTGCTGCCGTCACCACCCAGCGGAGTGAGACGAGCGTGCCGCCGCAAAATGCTTCCTATAATGAAAACAATCAATGAAAGGGCAAGGAAATATGCGCCGGCAAATTACAAGATGAAAAAGCTAGGAGAAATAAAGACCATAGGCACATAGCACATACCTATCACATTATCAGTATTAATATTTTTTTTAACTTTAATTCCAAGGCAGATCCGTTGATGTATACCTAAGTATTTTAATACTGCAAATCTAAGCAGAACTATTTGCTGCTTTTAGACCCAAATTTTGCATTTAAGTAGATGTGAAGAGGGGAGTAAATTATATTTCTTAAAATTAATTTTAAACAAAAATTGAAAACCGCCTTCAAAAATCTACTACACTAAAAAGTTTAAAATAATATCAAAATTTGCTTATAATAAAATCATTTTAAAAGAATAATATATAATAATAATCTGTTAATTTTGGAGTCGGTGCCTGTACTGGGAGAGGGTTATTGTTTTCCTCTTGTTAGTCACTTATGTTCGTTGTGCTGTGGTTATGTTACCGGCCTTTGTATCTGGTTGTAAACCCAATATACATCAGGCACCGACTCCAAAATTAACAGATTATTATTATATATTATTCTTTTAAAATGATTTTATTATAAGCAAATTTTGATATTATTTTAAACTTTTTAGTGTAGTAGATTTTTGAAGGCGGTTTTCATTTTTTGTTTAAAATTAATTTATTTTAGTCTTTTTAGTTTTAAGTGTGTTATATATATATTGTATAGGTCATACATAAGTTTGTATACTTCATAAATAAGTTAATTTAGAAATTTAATAATATGGGTAGGCTTTCGAAAGCCGCTAGGACTTAATTACTGCATCGGTGAAATGTTTGTGTACAACATTGGACACTTCTGCCTACCCCATCGGGCAATACAGGCATGATGCTATGCATGTATTGAGTGGCATGAACTATACATGAACATGCGATTACAGCAATTGAGAGTGATTTGCTGTAATTCATTGAAGAGTTCCATTGTCTAACTTCGAAGGTCTTCATCGGATCTTTACTAAATTTAAATGGGGCCACGTCTGGGGACTACTCTTTCAAACAAAGATATCGACGGACATACATAACAAAACAAGGTAGCTACTGTAAAACGTTGAGGAGTTCCCTTGACTGTCCTTCGTCTTCATCATCAGACCCCTAATTACAGTCACAACCCATCTAGGTGTAAAGTTCTCATCAATACAAATTAATCAAGCCCAAACACCAGGTAATTGCTGTAAATCTTTAAAGAGTTCCCTCGACTGTCTTTCAGCTCCATTATCAGATCGACTCCACACCTTCATTAAATAGTAGTGCTTTAAAATACTTAATGAAAAAATTAACAAATGCACTAGTCGCCCCTACAATTTTCGAAGGTTTCCCTCGATTTCTCGGGGATCCATCATCAGATCCTGGTTTCCTTATCATGGTACCACCGTTGAGATTTCTTCTTTCCAACAAAAAAAGAATGATCAAAATCGGTTCATAAATGACGAAGTTATCCCCGAACACACATAAAAAAAAAAAAAAAAAAAAAAAAATATACGGTCGAATTGAGAAACCTCCTCTTTTTTTGAAGTCGGTTAAAAATAGATGTAATGCTCAAATAAATTTTATTTTACTTTCTTGTTGTTAGTTACCTAAATATACAAGTCTAGGAATGAAAACTTCACCCGAGTACACGAAGATCCTACATGTGTGTAAAGGGCCGTTTGCGTGGGGCTCCCAATCTATCTACAGCAATATCGTGAGATGAATAGTAAATCGGAAAAATCTCGAGATTCAGATTACTACATTACATAACAGTCGTATTTGGAATGAAATTACTATGTAGGTATAGAATAAATTCCATGAATAGATACTTAGTAAACTGCTCAATATTGGAATCGAAATTATCACTAAATCGGACAATCAACTTAGTGCTGCTATTTGCATATGCAGGGAGTCGGTACTGCTGATCCTCGTAATCCCTTAGTTAGCCTTTACTTATGATACTTCATATAAAATGACTTAAACATACATAAATCTATAACGAGACTAAAATTGGCATTGGTACGTAATGTACTGGTATAGAGCATTTTCTTTAGAACCTCGTTTAGTAATTGGGAATAGAGACTCATTCATAATGATGCTACAAACTTCTGATAACTAGTTTCTCTATTGTCTGCTTACGTTCGCTTTCATCAATGGAAATAAATATGTTTTTTTTATGGGAAAAGAGCAGACGGATCGGATGGTAAGCGATTACCACCGCCCATGGATACCCGCAAACTCAGAGGAGTCGCAAGTGCGTTGCCGGCCTTTGAAAGGGTTTCGGCCTCCGGTAACCTCACTCACTCAGCGAAACACAACGCAAGCGTTGTTTCAAATAGAAAATAGAGACTCCAGCTATCAGAAGTTTACTTAATAAGTTAGCTAAGGTAGGTACCCTCTCATTATCAGATCTTTTTAAACAATTTAGTATCAAATTTCGCGAAGCCATCAAACCAAATGGAGATTTCGAGATTTGTAATAGACAGACTCAGTCTCACCACCTGGGACTTAAGAAATGGGACTTAATAACAGTATTGGTGACACGTGGGTGTACAACTGTGTATACCTCTGCCTACCGCTTCGGGAAATACAGGCGTGACGCTATGTTATAAGATATAGACAGAATTATGATAGATTCAAGTTTCACCTGAACTATATTTTTAGAATATATAGCCTAAATACACAGTGCTGGTAAATCAATAACTCCTTTGGCCATCTTCCGTACAGGTACAATAAATAACACTCTGCGCTTATGTGTCTCCGCGAGATAGATACTACAGTTTTAATAGCCCATTTGTACTAGCTTAGTCTGCGGTTTTTGGCATGCAGTGTATCATTTGCCTTGATAACGTGTTAAACGGCCAGTACACGACATTTGTCGCCCCTAACGTGAACACTAAATTGTCGGAAAATTATTTTCATTAGTAAGAGTTGAAAATTGAAAGAAACTAGATGATGATACAATAATAATATTAGTATTTCTTTATTAACAAACTTATATTGAAATAATTTACATATCGCTAGGTAAGTCCTAAAAATTATAACCTATTTACTGGGTCGTTTTTTAGAAAACCTCGTTAAGTTGTCGTTGCCAAAAGTGATGAAGGAATCTTAATTAGAGGACGCCCAATATCTTCTGTTGTCCGTTGTTGACTAAAATAAATTTTATGATCTCCAATCATTCGTAGAAGCAAGTTCAATAGTTTAAGTACGTTTACAGACAGAAATAATTGGATGTTTCTACTAAAATTAAACTCAATACCTACCTAATTACGTACAAGAAACTCCATCTAATTACCCATCTTAACCTTTATTTGTTGGCTGACTCTAGACATAGGTTCCTTTACTTACCATAATTACTAAAAGCATTAGTACGTGCTTGACCGAACAGCGCCTACTGAAAAGATTAAATTGAATAATATCCGTTCTACCGAATTTCGCAACAGAAATTGTACTTCCAATGAATGTTTACCTAATAGGTATGCCACAAAACGAGAATTTATTTTGAGAGAAACCCTAATTTACTTCCCTAAGCCGAATTAGAAAGTATCACGTTACTCACGTGGCGCCTTAATTCGTAATAGTGTACAAGCTACATTTCAACCGGTAAATAACTTCAATAGGTATCACTTTGACACTTCAAAAGTGTTATTAGCTAAAAATTATTTTAGCTATGACAAGAAGACGGAAAAAACATTAACATAGAACATTATTGAAATATCAGAATGAAAGCTATCTCGATTGTACATTACGTAATGAGACTGTGGCAATATATTTAACAAATTGTAATTAATTTTGAAACCTGACTTGATATTGACTGTAGAAACATACAGCCTATGATAATTTCAGCTTAAATTAACAGGCATTTAATTTTAAATAAAGAGCCGAACCTTCTATGCCTTAATTAGTTTTTGAACGTATACCAAAACCAAATCTTAATGAAAGTAAATGAGAGGCTAAATAATTAGGGATGTGAAGATTTTATGTATGTAGGTGTATTGTTATAGGCGTAGAGTCCATCACCAAGGAAATCATTACAGTTAGTTAAGAATAGCCCGTGTTTGTATTTTACTACCCTATATTTATTAATAAAGTGTAACATACAAAATAAACTACTAATCTACGAATGAAATCATAATTGCTATGGTTAAAACTAGCCCCATGTTGTTATGCAAATGAAAGTATACAACTTAATGGTGGGCAGTCATTTCTACACAAATTAGTTAAACAGTTAAACCAAATACTTTTGTGCGTGTCTGTGCTTTGCCCGCGCCTTTTTTGTATCAATTACCTTTATTTGAGGTTTATTTAAACGAACTTAATTACTGTTTTGGTACACACAAAATTAAGCTGAAACGATTTTTACTAGGTAATATTTACATGAACCGTTAAACAACATTCTTTACAATATATGTATTTGCCAGTGAGCAATGATAGCTTAGTGGTACAGCCGTTAGACTGGCAAGTCAAAGGTCGCAAGTTCGAACTCAGGGCACGCACCACTTTTAGTAGTCATGTGTGTATTATAAACTAATTATCACTTTCTCAAAACGGTGAGGTAAATATTACCCATTGAGAAATGTTGTCGATGATGTGTAAAGCCATGCCATAAGTCTGAGGGAGGTTTAAACTCTGACACTGGGTTGTTAGTCAATCATAAGATAAGAAGGATACAACCACACATTTTTTTTATTAGATAGGGGTTTGACCCAAAATACTTTTGTAATCAATTTCAGTATTTCAAATGTCCGTACCTAGGGGCGGACCCGACTCCAGCCCACGAACGATTTATGTTCTCACGAATACACATGTGTCTAATTACTCTTTCATTATATTTTATCCAACCTTCTTCATAATGCGAGAATTTAATTCAAATTTTTACTGAAATTCTTACGCTATTAGACAGCTACAATTTAAATTTGTTGCTACTTTGTTCGTATAATAAATTACTATCTAACTCTTTACAATGTATAAACAACATCACTTCATCTACTCATCGACTTATTTTGGTGTAGGTACTTTTCACCAATGAAAAAAGGAGGAGTGCGGTCGACGTGTTTATTTGTTGATTTTTATACTTGACATTAACATAAAGAAAGCATAACGCCTGTATTCCCCGAAGGGGAGGCAGAGGTGTATACAGCTGTACACCCACACTTCAACAATGCTGTTATTAACTGAGCCTATTGTCATCAACTGAGCAAAATTCTAATCTCTGAGCTGCTACTGAGATTCTTTTAATAAAAATACTCGATGAGTATAACTTTACCCAACTCGGGATTCGAGCGCATTGGTGTCAAGCGCGGTTGCTGAGCTTGCATTCCTAGGTTCGATTCCCGTATCAAATAAAGTGCTATTGAGTTTTTCTATTACGAAATGCTCAGTAGCAGCCCAGAGTCTGGAATTATGGCCAGTTACAGAAACCTAGTAATAAGCACCCCGCATATAACATGAGACTTAATAAGTTGTATGTGTTTTATGACACCATTTTGGCTTCTAACCATACAAGAGAGAATTTAAGGGAAATATAAACCTTTGTGACATTACCTTATAACGATTAAGCACTGCTACCTGCCAGGGCCACTTGCCGGGCGGTGCGGGCCTTCCTCCAATGATACGGACCATGTCGCGCATGCGCTGACGCAGCCGCGCCGACGCCGAACCGCGGTACCGACCAAGCCTACCACATGGCGGGGACGGAGGTGTCGCACGAGAGTCCTCAGGGTGGATCGCCGGTGCAGGCGTCCCCATTGTTTCTGCTACTGTATATCCTGTAAGTATATAATTTCTTTAATACTTTTCCAACACTATTTTATGGAGTTATTAAAGGATAAAGTGGTTGTGAGTTTGTATACTAATAAGTTTCATAAAATTCTTGGTATTTAAAATTATTTTACAGCTTGCCGCGGTTGGCCTGTGGTCTCAAATTAAAACCATGGTGACCATGGTTTTCATTTGAGACCTCAAGAAAAGCTGGCAAAATGTGAGAAACAACAAAAACAAATTTGATATATACCTAAGTGTTTTTCTGAACCACTGCCAAATATTCCAGACATTCACTTTATTGGACAAAGTATTATAATACGCTACGAACCAGAAATTAACTAAATAGCAGTCTCTTACAAATTTCATTCTTTCTTATTATTTCGAAAAAAATTCTTCAACATATTCGTTCCTAAATATTACACGGATAAGAGATTTACATTAATAAACACATCATATCAATAGTTATTACCATAAAAGTGTTAGTTAAGTGTTCAAAGGCCAAGCATGAAACTAATGTTCATAGAGTTAAAATTTGTAATAATCAGTCTCTCAATGCGAGATCGGTCGGTTCGGTCGTTGGGGATTTTCTGTTAGTAGGAACATTCTCAGTACCTTATTTTTTTTATTATCATTTGGAAATCCTCGTGGATATCCATTGCCAGACGGCGGAGGAGTATGTCGGAGTCGAACTCTTACCAATTTAAACTACACGGCCACCTCAGCATATAAGAAAAAAACCGTCAACTCCAGAGGGTCTAAAAATGTTACTTTGGCTGAATCTTAATAGGATCCTAATATGGTTCATTTCATAAATCGTAATATGGTAATTTCATGGACAAAATCATAATATGGTTTGTGTGCAATTCTTAAATAGTAATTCATCTATTTGACAGTTTTCTATGAAACTTCGTAAAATGGCTCACAAAATAGAAATTGCTAATGTGTCAAAGAGCTGAATCTTAAGAAGTTACTCAATTCAAATAATGATTCTTTTTTAGGAGAAATGCTCAAGGTGGCCATTTTAAACCCCCAGAGCATCATACCGGTGCCCTACCATGCTTCAATACATCTCGGGGGAAGAAGAATAATATCTACACATTCTCAGTACCTAACTATAAACCCGGAATCTGGAATGGTGCCCAGTTAATGGCAATAGCGTAACCACCTATTCATTGCAACTTAATTATCTAATTAGTCTCTAAGTCTATGAAATGTGAGTTTAATACAGTACCTACACTTCTGCCAAACCCTTCAGAAATAAGGCGTGATACTACGTTATCTATGTAATCAGTCAGTATAATCATCGACATGTGTTTTCTGCTCTATACTTAGTTACCATTACATTTATATGGAAGAATAAAAAACAAAAATGTTTTACGCACAATTAATTAGTTGCTTACAGAAACATGGAGGAAACATTTTTGCTGAATTTCAGAATAAGATTCATGATGTTAACACCTTGCATTTTATAACATATTCGCGACATTTTCAACTAGCGTACACACATACCCGTCGCAATTTGTCAGGCTATTTCACCGACTGTGCAAAGAGACACAAATTTTGAGATGAAACAACAAATGAAATGTTCACTGTACCTATATTGTACAGAACGACAGCAATTTATGATAAGAAGTGGATGATTTTTGTTACTGAAAAACAGACTTTAATGAGGCTTCTGAAGGCCTAACTAAATCATACATACATCGATTTAAAGCTTTGGAAAGTAAACTTAACTATGTACACATAACACAAAACTTGTCAGAGAACCACTCCCGTAGTCCCGGAAGGGGAACAGTATACCCACATTTTCCCGATATCTTTAGGTATTGAGTTATATAAAAAGGGTGAGCCTATTGCTAAAAACAACGGGCACAATTCTAAATTAATAAAAAAAATCTTATCACTTCGCCCGACCCGAGAATTTAACTCTGTACCTAACGCTTAGCAGGCCTTTCTAACCATTAGACTAATGACACAATTTAGAAATTATCTACAAATACAGAAAAATCTTTAAACATTGTATGTCCATAGAAATGTGTGTCTCTAATCTATGTGGGTGTCACGCGTAAATCATTCAGCACTTAGTCTTAAAAGCTTTGTCTCACAAACTTGGAAAGCGTTTTGTTTAAATAAGTTATTGCATTGTTCTCTAACCCAGATCTTTCCCCGTCCATGAGCTTTCCATGCCTAGTTTTTTGTCTTACTAGGAAGCTCTTACACTAGGTAGCATAGAGAGGTTTTCAACAGACGAAAGAAGAAGGAGGTTTTCAAGTCGACACGAATACTTATGTATGAATATGCATAAATTTTTAGGGTAACAGAAAGAATCGTAATTTTTGGTTTCATATAAGAATTACTAAGGAGTACCGTGAGTAGCATTAATTGAGATTCAATTTTGGTGATTGGTCTGGGAAGACGAGCCACATTTATTATAATATGGTCGTTCGGCTGACTGACGGCTGTTCTTTGAAAAATTAGAATCCTGGAAATCTTATGTCAAATAATAACCTCGCCAAGATAGCACAACATTTTTGGAGGTAAGATTTTTTCACTCGAGAAGGAAATAAAATATTCAGAAAGATCAAGCTTTTCATAAAACCAAGTAGTAACTCAATATTTATAAAAAGAAAATCTAATATTATGTAGAAGAGCACTTACATATCACAAAGTATATTCACATATTACGCTCTCAGAAAATAATTTATAAAACGTAACTGCTAATCAAGCTGATATTTTAATATTAGTTCATAATAGAAATTACTATTGGCCGATACGATTTTTAATATTGGATAAATTGATCCCGTCTCATAGGAATTTATGTTACAACCGACCCAACCTAAACCCTCAAGGTAGGAATTTCTATAACCACATTCTTACTCGGCCTACGCTGGAGAAAACGCTCGTATACCTAGGTAGACTTATCCAATGGCAGACTAATCAATATACTAGTTTGCCAAGATAAAACTGGATACCTAGTTACAGACAGTTTTATTTAAGCATTCTCCTGGACTTTGCGTTTAAATATTTCATAGTAGGTACAAAATATTTTTGTTTTCTTGTCAAATAAGAAAATACTGGATTGACATGTAACATAACTTCTTTTTTAGTATTTAGTTATAATTATAAATATTAAATATAAATATGGATGCTGCGCCGAGCTTTACTGACTAAGCCACAATGTCCTCCACAATTTTTTACCGAGGTTCCGGAATCGTATTCCTCGCACTCTGCAGTTTATGGTTAGCTGCACAAACCTATGTATATCTGGGATTTTAGTAAGTGAACTGGGATATTGTAATGTAATTGTAGAGTAAATTAATCGATCTATTTAAAGTATAATAAAACTGTATTTCTGGACATTAAATGTTTATCCAAAATTTTAAATAGGGTGTACTTTTCTATCGATACGGAATTATTGAAATCGTTATCTGTCTGTCCGAATGACATGTAACTTGATAATCAGTGGACTGATTTTGATGGGGTTTTCACTGTAGCGTGGCTTAGTGGTCCGGAAAAGAAAATAAACTAAGTATTGCTTAGCTGCAAAATTAACTGAATTAGATGGAAAGGACCCAGAAAAAAATGGGGCGTTGTAGAGGCTTAGGGGGCGATTTGTAATTTCTTTTAGATAGGTAGGTAGGTTCTTAATTATGTTTTATTCATCAAAATCTAAACAGCACAACATAAATTTTATTTAGATTTACTTACTTAGTTCATATATCTGTCCTGTTATGATTGAATAAATAAAAACTAAAAAACAACTTTTGACCGGATTAATCGCGTGTATTATTGGTTTTTTGTTTTCGTGGTCGCAGGAGGACTGTCCAGTCCTCCTGCGACCACGAACGCTGCAAAGTGTTCGAAACGTCAGGAAAAACAAAAAACCAATAATACACGCGATTAATCCGGTTAAAAGTTGTTTTATTATAATGTGTAGTGATCGCGCAAACCTAAGATATTACTAAAAACTAAAAATATTTAATACTAGTGACTATCCCACGGATTCGTCCGTACATATAGAATAGAGAGAGATTTGATTATCCCTTATCTACGAATGAGATTTTTTTCTGGATAAAAAGTAGTCTGTCACTCTTTGGTCTTTCCTATTCTATTACCATTCCAAAAATCATGTGAATCGGTCGCTCCGTTTCAAAATGAAACTAGATACCAACAAACAAATAAAAAGACAACAAACCTATAATTAATTCCTAGATAGGTAAATTTCGTAGTAGCGAGCAATCATGTTTTACCAGTTTTAGTTAAATCACGCGATTTTTGCAATCCTGTATCAATCGGCTGGTTCATAGAGTTATGCCTTTTATTTCATTTGAAGTTATAGTGGTTTTTAAGTAAGTAAAACAATGGGGGGGGGCCAAAAATAATTTATTTTCAAAGTCATCCAGGCTGTCTGAGTCGCCGGCACAGCTTGTAAATATAATAAATTATGACGCATAACCCTACTTCAAAGAAGTGGTAATCTTTTTTTTTTATCCGCAATGGATCTACGTTTGGCCACCAACTCGCCTGATGTTAAGCGACGGTGTGGCCGAGGATGGAGATGAAGATCCAGAATAAATCTATTCACTCGAAGAAGAGTAAATAGATTTGGGGAGAACGATAGTTGGGGAGTTGATGCATCTGCCCAGACCCGTCTCCCACAACGGTTGCACCGGACTACATCCCGAAACACGACTAGGTCGTTTCACGGCATGGCTTTGTCCGGTGGGTGGTAACCAGCCGCGGAAGCCTCCTCACCAGAGTTGTGTTGCCTGTTTTGCACCACCCATAGGCCACGTGTAGGGATTCCATTCTAAGGTTGCACTCCTACGGACGCGGGCAACTCAGCCCCCAAAATAATCAAATGCAGAACAGCAGAAGAATCACATTATGTTAACTATTACTACTATTTTATATTAAACGGTTTTATTAATCTGTTAAAATACGATAGAACGTAGTATTTTTTTCTTAATTTAGAAAATATGAAAAAAATAATGTTTAACCCGGTATTTGGAACTGTGCCCGGTAGATCAATCAATCGTCTCACCACCTATTATTGATAACTATAAATGAGATCGCTGAAGTGTAAGACACGGTCAGTTCACCTCCACCCAATCCTTCGGGGAATACAAGTGTATGTAAAAATCCAAGATATATTCAAGATTCACGGCGACCTATCTAAGTACACATAGTGCACAAGTGTATACGCAAACACAAGTTCTTCCTTCATTCTCATAATCCGATGGGACGGCAATCCGACACGACCAGAGAGAGATCAGGTGCATTAGCGACGGCTTTACGTGCTCTTCGAAGCACACCGCCAACCTAACTCCAGAGTCCACCCCTGCGACTGAGAATTTCCCAACAGAAAAACTCAACAACACTGCCTGACCCGGGAATAAAACCCAGGACCTCATGTTCAGCAGCCGCACTTGCGGCTACTAGACCAATGATGCAGTTAAAGTTCTGTACAATAGTACAGTTATTAAGTAACTAACGTATTATATTTAATACGTCATAAAAAGATATTCGCCATTACATTAAATTATTCACAAGAGTTTCACAACATCAAATATTGCTCTACTATAGTAATTACTTAAACATACGTCGCTGTTTATCAAGGGTATAGGACCTCTGTATTATAGTGCAATAAAAAGATAAATTAATAAAATATCATGTGATAAAATAAATAGAAGCATGGTTAATGTGAATAAATACTGTTAGCGTAGTACCTATGTGCAAGATCACCTGGGTCCTTTCTTCTCTGCATCCTGCTTCGGATCCAGAGATGACAGTAACTTCCCTCCATATAGCAGTAGGCGGATTGCTTCACCACTTGACGACCACATATCGCCCGTTTTAAACAGTGTCTAAGAAAGAAAATTACCATCAATAATAATATCAATAAACAGCTTAATACTACTGGACGAGGTCATACGAAGAAGGCGCAAAATTCTTCTTCTCCTCATGTGCCCCATGCCATGTCTATTTAATTTTCAATGGCAAGACTGAGGTTTTCCATTAGGCAAGAATACGGGAACTTGGGGCATTGGAAATGTGGCTAACTACATTTCAAATGGTTCGATGATACCCTATTATTATATTATTGAGGGTAGTCATGCATGACCTACGCACCGCCCTCCCGCCCGCAAATATATGCACCTACGTATGCAGTGAAAATTGCGACTATCACCACCTACTCTAGACATGGTTCGCCCCCCTACGGTGCATCATCAGGAGCTGATAGACCGTGCAGTGTCCGCCACCGAGTGCTAAGAATTTTACATGTAAATCTTGTATAAGCCGCTTTTTCAAGTATTTTAGCCGAAATTGAAATAAGAGTTATATGCATGTAATTAAGCAGCTCTGTTTTAACATCTTTCTTTAAGAGTGGTTTAACAATAGAATATTTTAGTCACTGGGAAAAATACCTTGGCTAAATGAAAAATTTATAATACGGCTAAGGACTGGAGCTGCATCCTCAGCCACTAGCTGTATCATATTTGTGGTAATTTCGTCAAAACCTAACTACCAACGACGCCAATACAAGTAGTAGGTACTAGAAAGATGCTGGATAGGTTAGGTGCTGTGTAGGATAGGGTTCCGGCACAACGTGCATCCATGATAGATGGCGATGTATGCCACTCAGGATATCAAGCTTTGGCAAGACTACCTGCAGACTCTATTTCTTTGAAAATACATATTGAATATGTGGTTTTATTCTATATAACAGCAATTCAATGGCAGCAAAACAAGGCAACGGGCCCCCTTCAGATAGATGAAGTAGTCAAGACTGCGGTTAGCGGCAGAATGCAAGTATGCAATTGACCATGTACTCTACCTCGGATTGAACTAGGTGGCGACGAGTGTGGTTACCACCTTGAGGAAACGAGGTGGTAGAAAGGGGTTAAACCTACAACCTCATGGAGCCGATATTTGACCTCCTAATTGAATAATGGAACCAAAATCAGCTAACTAATACCGTAAAACGTCCCTTTCCAAGATTTTAAATGTACAGGAAAACTATCCATCACAAAAAAAAAGATTTTAATACGTAACATTTCCTTGCGAATTAAATGAAGCGAGAGGGACTTCGCAAGAATGTAAGGATGAAAGAAATTAATATGACTTCTTTGGCTTCAGGGAATGGACGATAAGTGAAAATATGTTGCCAGTGGAACTTTTTATATTTCGTTGGTAGGCGCTCCTTCATGTTGTTCTATAACATAACAACCAACGTGTGAACTTACTTATTCCAATTCATAAAAAAAACTAGGTATAATAATTTCGCAACTGAAAAACAAATTCAAATAGTATGATTGTTGAATTTCAAATATATTAAAGAAATGCCTTTATTTATGGAAGTTCAAACGGGCACTTAATAACTTATTAATCTAAAAAAGTTACTTCATCATAGATGATTTCCTATATGATAAGTACTGATCTTCAATTAATTTAAATTCATAATTGATTAAATATTGAAGATTAATTGGAATTTTTATACTATTATTTCCTAAAGTTATAATATTAAATGGACTACTAAGCCATCTCGGGTCGAGATGGCTTAGTGGTCAGAGCGCCTGGATTATTTATCCGTGAGGCGCAGGTTCGAATCCTGCTCACGACTGTATTCTTTTTCCATTTAATATTATAACTTTACGAGTTTGCTAAGCATGTGTTAATGCTTTTCAAAGATTTATCTTTATTATTTCCTAATTTTCATAATTATTTACCTATTTCAATTTTTTACGATTAGTTTTATATTGTTTGATTATTTATAATTTTAAGAATGCTACTTTTATATTTGTTTATCAGACTGGCAAAACATAGTGACCTACCTATTTATTTAAGAACTTTATTTAACCCTTTATTAGACCCTATATTTAACAAAGATTTCTGTTTATACATTTTTTGTTTAATATTAAACTCGTTATTCATAACTATGCTTTTAATGTTTTAATAATAAATTACTCAAATATTTTGTCATCTCTTTCCATACGGTACAAAGACAAGTATCTACTTATAATATAAGAAGTATATTAAACACGTCAGTTTTTTGAAGCCCTCAGTTTATAAGCCAGTGATTAATAACATCAATTAACCCTTAATGGCGTTTTTAATTACTTATTTCGTATTATTAACTCTCTCAGATTTAACTCATCAGCTCACTCGATTGTTTGCGAAATTTAATAAACATTACCGTGAACGTGTTTCGAGATGATTAATGGTGATCTGTAACCAAAATGTCATTTTGCGTAAATTAACGAATTTGTAATTTAATATAGCGCGAAATATATTTCGTATGTTTTTTGGATTCGATGTAAGAATAATTTTCAAAATATGAAGCGTATCTAACGCAGATGTCGAAAATACAGACAAAGAGGGAAGAAAAATTTGGAAATCTTGCCCTCTGTCTCTATTAAGGACAGGCAGAGAATAATTGTGACGTTATAAGTGATTGGAATCCCATGAAACCACTGTGATAAAAGGAGGAGGTTAAATATAAAGGAGGCAAGTCCTTTTCAAAAAAAAAAGCTGGATTGTGCCGTCAAAACTAATCATAACTGCAGAAATGGAAAAAGTTCTTCACATGTTTTAAAACAAAAAATAATAATTAGGTATGAAATCCTTATACCTACGTCAAAACTTTTCCATCAAAAACTCGGAAGTACTGTAGTATGCTTGTCAACTAAGAATGCCTTTAATCGTTTTTTAAACTGATTAACGTTTAGTTCTCTAATATTCACGGTATGTGGTTAAATATGATTGGCGCCATGCAAAAAATACTTTTGTGCATCAATGCAGTATTAGACTTTCTTACGCATAACCTACTATTATCTCTTCGACTTCTGATATTGTTCTCAGATAATTTAGGAAAGTGATTATAGAAATTTTATTTATTGTAAACTAGCGACCAGCCCCGGCTTCGCACGTGTGCAGTTAATACAAAAATAGCAAATTGTTTTTTGAAAACTTTTCTTTCATACAAACCTTGTCCTGACAATTACGAACAAGAACATCAGACGAATCGGTCGAGCCGTTCTCAAGTGATGATCTTACATACATGCGAAATTTGGTTTTTAATTAAGTACCTAAATTCATTACTATACAATCGAATTCCCATGTTGACTTTAACTAAAAACTACTAAATGGAAAAGGACAGCAATCTAAACACGCATTTAATAATTAATTGGAAAACCCAGTTGAGAACTAAAATTTAAAATTAATGTTCTATCATAATATATACTTTCGTGATAACAGTCTTTGTACTAACATTGATATTAAATATTTACCGGCCAATTATAACGAACAAAATTTGTTTTAAACTTTATTTGTATGATAATCCTATAATCCTACTACTTTCATCATATTTATTACATTTTGCAGTTTACGGACACTACAGCACTTAATTAAGTATCATAAAAATTCATAAAACAACTTTTTTTTTTTTAAATGGTCCACATTTTTTGTTTATTTGCCATTGTCAAGTATATGGAGTAATCAAGTAATTTAATGATAGTTCCCGTCATGGGATTATTTATTATATGGCGCCACACTTTTGTGCTTGCCATTGTCAATTATTCAGAATAAAGAAAGTATTAAAAGTTTTTGCGCGCATTGCCCCAGTGAAACGGTGGAAATTATACTGAGTCTTCGATGGAGTTTAGGAGTGAACACAAAAAGTAATGATTTTCAATTTTATATAATTTGCCCACACTCCCACACCTTCATGAACACATAATGGTTAATTATCCAACGTAATTACACATTAAACTTCGGAGAAACACAAGTTTTGGAAACAAATATATAACCGACAACGTGCACTTTACATTTTCCAGCCTAAAAACCCAATCTAAAATTGAGAATAATTCATCATCGGTATTACGTAATTTTGATGTCATTAAACATCTCATTCACACTATGATGTTGGCTATGATGCTAATATTTATGATATTAGATACAAGTGCCCTAAGTTGGTCATTACAGTCGAGGTTGAATTGCTAGCCGAGCCTTGGCGAAGTTAGCAATGACCGACCGAGACTTGTTGACCATTAGGGCACGCGGCTCATACGACGTTTTACACACCCTTGTGAGGAAAAAATAATAATAAAATAACATAAAATTACAATTTGCAAAGAACACTTGCAAACTATATACATTTTTTATATAAGATGGTGAGCATCTTTCTTTTTTCGTACATCGAGTCTGTGGTCTATTTGCGCGCAGGAAGGAGGCTCACTGACGAAGTTGCCAATCAACCTAATATTGAGATAAATTAAAATTAATACTTTTTTATTGATAACTAAAATTACACTAATGCTAATTCGGTTGCAGAAACTTTTTTTTATTATCAGAATCGTCATATTTTATCTAACACTGTATCCAAGGCTGTATCTTATAACAAAAAATGGTAAATTTCAGCAAATAGTTTTGATGTCTTTATTCACGAGTTTTATACGACGTATTTCAAGACTCTTGCGAGAAAACATGAAAATAAAATCGATTAAACTTGTTTTGATAAAATGACGCGCGGATTTCTTTTTTGTGCGCCGGGTCTATGGTCTATGCACGCGTAAGTAGAAGCAGAGTCTTGACTTGACGAAGTTGCTTGAACTTTAGTTTGACAATCTATGAACTAAAGTTATTATATTAAATGGAAAAAGAATACGGTCGCGAACAGGATTCGAACCTGCGCCTCCCGGATGAATACTCCAGGCGCTCTGACCACTAAGCCATCTCAACCTTTGCTCACCACCGCGAATTCTTCTTCCATATTTTAACACGTCTTATGGCGACGTCATTGCTATCAATTCAGTCCTTATACAAGTGACCGAATCGACACGACTAACTTTGCAGTTAATACAATGTCGTAAAGAATGCAATTACCTTAATAATTCAAGATAAATCTTTGAAAAGCATTAACGCATGCTTAGCGAACTCTAAAGTTATTATATTAAATTGAAAAATAATTATATTTTTTCAGGTCAGAGCGCCTGGCGTATTCATCCGGGAGGCGCAGGTTCGAATCCTGTTCGCGACCGTATTCTTTGTCCATTTAATATAATAACTTTAGAGTTCGCTAAGCATGCGGTAATGCTTTTCAAAGATTTATCTTGAATCTATGAACTCTAGTTTTTTTTTTTTTTATTAAAGTAAATATGCTAACATTTATAACACAAATAAATGATATCTTTTGTTAAAAGAAATAATTTGAAGAATCGAAATGTTTATTTGTCATATTTAAATTAGCACAGTCACAAAAATGTTAAATCTCATCAAGGAGTTTTCAAACATCAAAACTCTTTGCTGAGGTTTAAAAGTAAATTTAAAGCTGTCACGCACTCTTTTTTGATATTACGGCACTAAAGCGGTAAATAACAAAGAGCACGCGTGATTAATAAGCCTCATTATGAACCTAAAAGCGGTGCAATAAGAGCGACTTTACGAGCAAGAGTGTTGAAAAAGAGATTATGATAGACATGCACTTAGCTGTTAGGCAGTCAAACGAATACAGCGAACTATATCTTTATAAACAAGAAAATATTAATTCCAACTTATGGTAAGCAGAATACCTTAGAATGTTTTTGTCTCATTGGTCTAGTCATACGGTGCTGCTGACCCTAAGCTCATGGGTTCGATTCTCTGGTCGGGCAGTGTTATTGGATTTTTCAGTTTGAACACTCTCTGTGGTGGCTCGAGCCTATTGCCATCAACCGGACACATTGGCTGCTACGACTTGGGAATCGAATCCAGGCCCTCACGCTCAGCAGCAGTGCTTACGACCACTAGACCAACGAGGCAGTTATAATTAAACAGTATCATTTCGGTAATTATGTTTCTGAATAGAAAAAAAAACTGTAACATTGTTCTGTTTTCAGTAAGTATAGTTTTGTTTATTTGCTTCAAATTGTTTTCCACATTTTTCTTACCTTCTTCTCACCGTAGTACATCTTCTTGAACAGGCGCTCCACGAGCTCCACTGCGAGAATCCTCGGAATCTCTTCTGCACATCCTCAGCCTTTAGCTCACGTACTTGCGGCTGCCAATATTATACAGCACGATCAACTCAATACTATTTAATATTAGAAATGAGAAAATATGTTTGTCCATTTATACGTCAAAAAAGCAACAGATCAATGCGATTATTGACTCGGAGATAGGTAGTTCGAGGGCCGAGTGATATACTCGTAGGTAGGTTCCTTTTATCTCGGGGATATTGCATTTCATTGGGAAAATATGGAAATATTACAGTTTTTTATACTACTGACGGCAAACAAGCGTAAGATGGCCCGCTGATGGGAAGTGGTTAACATAGCCTATGGACGCTTGCAACACCATCCTTTTTTTTATTATAAAAGTAAGTTTTTAATTATAAAACTACTAGCAATCTGCCCCGGCTTCGCACGAGTAGCAGAGCATATATGCTTATTTTTTTCAGACTTAATGTCGTATCAGCCTCTTGCGTCGAGAGTGTGGCTTAGATTAAAATGTTACTGATGTTGTTCATATAAATAACTCTATTACGCGGCGCTCGCCAGTTAATTATGTTCCTAGTCAGTATTTTTCCAACTTCTGCAACTATCATCGTCATATTTCAGGCAATTTACACAAAACCTCATTTAATTAGACCTAAACCTTCCTCATGAATCATTCCGTCCATTGGTGAAAACCGTATAAAAATCTATTCAGTAGTTTTTGAGTTTATCGCGTACAAACAGACAGACAGACGCGGCGGGGGAATTTTCTTTAGTAATATGTAGTGACGTATAGGCACAACGCAGACACGTTCACAAAGTCATTTGAGAGATACTGTGGTGAATGCTTAATTGTTCAAGACAAAGGATTCATTGCTACAAGTTCCGATTGAAGTACCCTAAAGTCTGTGAGAGTCAAGATGAATCGTGTGTGTTGTTAGAATAGAGACCGAACTCGTTTGTTTTGTGAATAATTATGCTATTTAGGTATTGTACGGATTGTAGCCCGTATATGTAAATATAGCCCGGTTAGTGGAGTGTGATAGTAGGATAACAGCAGAACCTGGCGCATGGATAACATTTGGTATGACATAGATATATAGAAGGAGACCGTACCAGTGGCGTTTACCACCAACAACAGCAATCCCAAATCAGGCAGGCAGCCGGTCATAAAACATAGCCAAACCTTTAGCAGCATGCCAGATATAGGTATGCTGCGCCGACCCATAATAAATTGGGATAAGGGCAGGGGGATGATGATGATGATGATGTATAGGGTTTTTTTTTTCAATAAAGTTTTTCAAAAACCTTTAATCCGATTATAGTGAAATTCTTCATTCAAAATCTGACTTTATCAATGATGCGGTCATACTTTGTATTAAGAATGTTACATTAGTCAGGATTAAGATTAAAATACGAAAACGGACTCGAAGAAAAATCCGTGGACTAAAAATATTACTAGTTTAGTAATACGAAAGTTTGAGTACAAGTCGCACGTTGCTGACCCAGTAAAAGGAATCACTACGCCGACAATATACGGGACACAAACGGTCCCGTTTCTTCTAACGCAACATTTCTTCAAGGAACACTGACGATCTTATTCCTTGTTAGGAACACAGTACTACAAAATAAGAGCAGTGCTAGTGTGAATTAGCTTGCTCCGATATCTTCCGGTATTGGAGCAAGTTAAGCCTGTAGGCTGGAAGGTAAAATTGTTGAAAAATTTAAAGGTAGATTCAAACAATGAAACTGAACAACAATGTCTTAGAAACAGGGAATTCAGACAAAAAAAAGACTTTCCATGCAATGCAAACCTTACCGCAAGTAAAACTTTTGTAAGCGGAGCATTTTATTTTTTGTCTAGTGGCCTATTTTTCTTAGGCACCACCAGTAGGCTTACTCTTGAAAATAAATTCTTTCTATTAACATTTGAACGCAAAAATGGCTTACAAATGTTTAATTAAATATTCTACTATGCTAACATACCTACAAAATTCAAAATTTAGAAAATTTATCATGTAGGTAAATTTATTTCAATAATACGCAATATTTTGAGGAATTGAGTTGACATTAGAAATAGATTGCAATTGAAATTAAATTCGATAGTCACCCCACTGGTTGTTTAGATTAATGAGTAGAAATAATGTTTTAAAAAAAACGATTCCCTTTTACTATCCAGCCTGTATAAATTAATATCACCTCCTCCATCCCTCCTCAGGTGCTAGTTACATACTTCAGTCGGCAAGCAATATTTTATGAGCCAAATATTCAACGCTACCGCAAACCACTCCAGACGTTCTGTTACTGTTTGTTTTACTATCGAACATTATATAAACAAACAAGACACAATATACCTATTATACGAACTAGTTTCATTCATCGTCACTATTATTAATTACCGTTGAGAAATTTTTTGCAAAAGATTTTCGTATTGGAATGATTTATACAGAGTTATGAACTAAAAGTAATCGATTATATAGGGCATACATATGACGTAATTCTTATGTTATTTTAAGCTTTATTCTTTGTATACTTACTACAATGAAATAATTTTCTGTTTTCCCTTCTGATGGTATTTTCAGACGGCGTGGGAGATATAATTCTTTACAACTGTGAACAAAATAATACTTCTATACATGGTATGCTTAGGTAGATTACAGATGCTTTCGGATATTTAAAGACCTCAATTTCGTCTCTATAACAAAAAAAAGATGGAAGAATTAGGGGGAGGCCTTTGCTCAACAGTAGGATAAGGGCTAAATCTTTATAATTATAATAGTGTTTTTGATTACGTCCTTTACGTACCATGATTCATACCTACAACTACTGATCCAATTCAGAACAGCTCATTAGCGAATATTTGTAAACATAATTAATTCTACTCCGAGGTATTTTATGATGACCTAATGCTTCAGCGTTGTTTAATTTCAACGGATATCCAACAAACTTTAGGAGTATAATATTGAGACTTATCTCCCTATAAAAATATTATAAATTATTTCCTTTCCATAACGCCCCTGATTTATATCAAGTGCAAAAACCAAATTTAGATACGAGCAACATGTAAGATAAACTCATATTCTGAATAAAAATACTACCAAACGTGTAAAATAATTGTGATAAAATATTCAAACATCACCTTGCAATTTCTATGCGAAGCGAGTCGCCGCATATTTGACGATGCAAGCAGTGTCGCCGCCTGGTCTTGTGCCCGCCCTGACACCCGCTCCAACGACCCCACGCAGAATATAAAGACTGCTTCAAATGCAAACCTGAAATTGAAAACCTGATGTATAAACTACACAAGATAAATGAACCAATATTCAAACACCAACCTTTTTTATGTTCAAACAGATTTATCAAATCGTGACTATTTTCGGTATTATTCATCTGTACGATTTCATTTTGTGTTGTCACCTCGTTTTCGATCTGTAACACAATAAGTTCTCATACAATATATCAATATCGTTACAATAGATAATAGCTGTGATAACAATCAGTTTCCTACGTGGATAACTAGGTCAATCCTTTAAAAGCCACGGTTTCCATACAATCGTTGCAATCAAGCAAGACATATTTCAATTTGGCTGTGCGCCAGACATTTTTTGTGATCGGAAGTGCATTGTCAGTTGCAATGCTAGTAATGGATCTAGAACTTTTGAAATCTACATCTATATGCACTAATGCAATTTTATATATTGTAACAATTGGGCACAAAACCAAATGAGGAAATGCTTTATAAAGGCCTATGGATTTCGATTAACCCCTTTTAAAATATTCAGTGGTAATAATTATTTATTTCCAACGAGTCTTAATCGGGCTAAAAGTATAATATTTATTTACCTCGACGTTTCGATCAAGTTGCATTGATTCAATAATTATGTGTTCGAATCGCGAAAGTTAAAAAGTACAATTAAAAGTCTAGCCAAAAGAGGACGCTCAGTGAAAATATACCGAACATATAAATACCTGTACTTATAATATTCAAACCGAATCAGGAGCGATTAATCATCCGGAATATATGCATACATACCAACACAAAATCATACTCACTTGGTGCCCCGGAGTGGCTTCAATGACTATGATGCTAAAAATGATGACAGAACATAGCCACTTCATATTCCTCGGTCCTGACCACTAATCCTCCATCAGATTTCGGCATCTAAAAGATAAAAGCAATTCTTCAGTGACTCGATTTCTACATTTCTGTTCATAAATCAGAGAATGGTGTTCTGATTGAAGTAACTGAAAATTTTTCCTCATGAAGCGATATGTCCATTTCGAGAGAAAAAACTGCAATACATGTCTCATTATCTTTCAGGTCAACTACATACAAAGCGCAAGAGGAAATGGGGCGGATGAGTTAATAAGTTATTATGAACCATTGATGATCTACAAACTATCCTCAAAACTAACATTTTATTAAACTTTCATTATGACTTTTCGCCCATAAAAACGCAATACTAAGGCGACAGAACCACGGCTAGTGTAGCCGAGCCTTTTTCTACGTAATATGAATAAAACCTTATAACAGAAGTTTCTACAAATAGCCCCAAAAAGTCCGACGCCAACCAATGTGTTCGTTAAAGTATTCTACTAGTTAACGTTCCCTAATAGATACTCATGTGTCTCGTTTACAATCCCTGTTCTAACAAGAAACGTGTACACGAACAAAAATGATCATCAATAAATGTCCGTGCCGAGTTTGTTAGTTTTTGTAAAACACAATTAGGTACATCAGAGCCCGATAAGGATGGCACTACCCGTCAGTTACCTTAACACTAACAAGATTCCCAGAAAAATTTGCTTTGTAAAACATAATTTGTTAAAAGCGACAGTTACCTACTGTTCCTCTAATTAGCACATTTTTTTCTAGATTTTCACGGACTTAATTATCTCTCAATTGTTGATAAAAGCTTGTTTCTCTATCTATCTATAAGCATAAATAAAAAAAAATAAAAAATTGCTGAACCGTTATTGATGATTTTGAGTGGGCCCAGGATGGTTTAGTTTTACAATTAGACCCGGTAAGTGGCGCTATAATCGAGTTCACCCGGGCCCACTTCAATATAAAAATCTGATAACTATGAATTTATATTATTCCTTTTTTGAAGACACTCTTTACTGTCCGACACCTCGGATGCTAAGTTAAAGCCAAATAATAGTGACCTGACTGTAAAGCGATCGATCGATCTTTCCTTATTAGCTTTCGACAGGTTCGCTTGAAAAAGAATACGTCAGCAGGCTATCTACACTTGTAAATAAATTCGTTTAATTGACAGGAATTTGAATGTTAAGTTGGCCTAGAAGTTGTGAAAGATACAGGGTTCTATATTGCAAGAATGTTTCATAATTAAGAGGTTTGTGTTTCAGGCTTATTTTAAAAACACAATGTTTCGGCATTGAATTGACATTGGAATTAGTTTGAGATTAAATTAACTTCTAGATTAACTCTACAGAGTTAAAGTTAAATGTCAATCTATTTTTATTACATATTCTTTCGTATCGATAGACTGAATTGTGACAATTTTATACGACTTGTAAAATTTTTCTACATACTTATAGGCAGACACACAGTATCATTTACGGATCAGTGTTTGTTTAATTCTACTTATTACAAATAGTTTATAGGGGTTAAAGCGAGCACTATTTTCACTTTATATTTAAATGGGGACAGAGCAAATAAAACAGCCAACAAATGACGCTTGCTGTAGAAGTAACATCGACAAAAAAGAGATGTAACGAAGCCTAAATTGCCAGTTAGTGCTACTAAAACAATGCCATAAATCTGAACGGAATAAAACCTTTTTGCTATTGTGTAACCAAACCAGCGTTATTTTGCTAAATCGACATATAAACAAATAAAGACTTAACTTTATTCAAGCCGCGCGCGAATTACATCTTTCTAGTACCTTTAACTATGATTGTATGTATCGAGCCTGTAGCGCACTAATATCGTCTCTTTACCAGGAACTCTTGACTTTAGTATATTTTTTATTTAAAGTTTTAAATAGTATTTAAGTTTATTAGGTTTAAGTCCATACCAGCAATTATCAATATGTGGATACTATGTATGTTATTGAAATTAATTGCACCACAGTCTAACCCATATTTTGCGAGTAAATGATTTGAATTTGAACGATACATCTCAATCATTTATTGAACCTGACTTAGAATTTGAACTTATGACCCCAAGGTCAGCTCCCAAACTCGTTAGCAATAGACTAATGAAGCTCATAGAACCTAATTGTACTTCAGTCAAATCAGTCAGTCTATTGAGAATTGAGCAAATATATACTCAACCTAGCTGTCTATTTTCATGTTAAACTCTTGACAACTAAAATAACCTCTTTAGAGTCATCATATATCATGCATAGATGAACAAATTCGGTATAATTTACCGTTTGACGGTATAGTCAAAATAAAATAGATTATACGTCGACACACTGTATGTATGTACTCGTAGATTTATGATTTTATTCACAATATTCTAGACGATATCTGTCTCAGACTACGCTTATATGTGAGCAGTCAATACATATTATGTACCTATGAACGGTAAAACATATCGAATTACCTGACTATCAAAGCCACGTCTTTTCTCTTCACGTTAATTCATACCAAGCCCTTAACAGTCTCACTGCATGGTGCATGGTAAATGCTCGTGGCTTCTCTGTATGAGAAAACCCTTTATTCACCACGCTAGCTCACAGCGGGTTGACGATTTTAGACCATTAAGTTTAGGTTTTATAACGATATTTTACTTCGCCGTATGTTATGGATTAACTAATAAAAAACATATGACTTCGGAAAGTCACAGATACTTGCATGTTTTCAACCCTCAAGAAGCGACGTATTACCACGACATTTTGACGTCGTCTTCCTAAAAACTTCATAAAAGAAAAAAAAAACATTAAAAATTAAAAGTAACCTACAGTCTCTTGTAATAATTACAGGAACTGTACCTTTTACGAATTACGAATGTACCTCTATGCTTAATTTCTATAACTTATGCAAAATGCATACCGAAATAATTCAATTTATGCTTGGAACGGTCGTATCTTTGTAAAAGTACTATTAAAAGTTACATAGTCTCATTTTGCAAATACTTCTCTCATGAAACGTCCCGGGAACTGAGATGAGAATGCAGCTTAACTGTGAAGTAACTACTTTCTAGAACTTGTTAGTGGATAGGAGGAGTCATGTGTGTAACACAAAATGGAATCCCGTAATGGACTAAATGAAAGGAGGGAAGAATTATCTCGGTCGATTTAGTTTTCTGCCACTCAAAACTACTATTGCACTATGAAGGGTTCTAAAATGCGATTACCAGGTCGAGCAATGTATTATTGGGTTTTGCTTTTAGAACATTTGCAGTAGCAACTCAGCGTTTGGAAGTGTGTCCGGTAGATGGCAATAGGCTCACCACCACATGCGACTTAATAGCAGAGAAGTTTTCAAGATTGATGCTATGATGCTACAATAGGAGAATTCATCTTTTTTTTAAATACCTTTCCCCACATCAGAAACACATGTAGGTTCCTGGGCGTACTAACATATCAAACATGCTCATATCTTGCATCATTCTATTAAATGCTTAATGCTTTGTTAGTTACTACCTATAATATGAATGCTTCGTTTGGGACAAATCTTGCATCTGAATTTTAAACGAGTTACCCCAAACATTTCGTGTGAAATTTGGTTACTACGTATAATCTTATAATATATCTAAGCTTGTCCTTGACTATTTTTTCGTGTGAGGAGTTAAATATAATTATTATGATACGATAAAGTGACACACTTAAAAATTGTGTAACTATATTCTCGTTATAGTCAATAATAAAAATTATGAGAAAGATAACTCGAAATGTCGCAAAATTTTGAAACCTCCTTTCATCTTTATCTTTGAATGTCAATAAACAAAGTTTATTAGTTTTAATATGTAGTGAAATATAAATAAATACAAACCTAGAATGTAATGGGGTAATCTAAATATAACTTTGAAATGTTGTAACTTCTATTTCAGAATGAAAGAAATCGAAATCGTATTTGGCACAAAATATTCTATATTTAGAATATCTATCAAATGAATCACTAAATATAGAACATTTTGTCTTGTTTTTTTTTATTACTTTGTACCTACAAGTATACCTTGGTACCCTCAATGATCAACGTTCCAGATAATTTAACAAACAGTTGTCATAAACGAGTGATGAATTAAGTCTATAAAGATTTTTTTGGGCGTACCGAATGCATAAATTAAAAGAACAATAGAGTGCACACATTCTAGACAGTAATAAAACAGATGTTTGACTAAAATTGCATCCATTGCAGTAACAGTTCCGACATATATGGAATGTCTTGCCAATCCTAATTCAAGAACAATGCAATTAGACCCTAGGTGCGAATAGGTGTAAAAAAAGAAACTTGTGTCTATGAATTCCATATTGAGGTACATTTTAATATATCATTGTATTTCGAAAGCTGGTAGGCAACTTTGCAGTTTCGTGAGCTTTTTTATTCCGTAGAGAATGTGGCTTATATAAGTCTGCTTAGCCTTTTCCCAACCACGCTGGGATCAACCTTAAGTCCAACCGAATGTAGCTTAATACCAGTATTTTCCGGTGGAGCGACTGCCTTTCTGACCTCCACAGCCCAGTTACTGGGTAATACTATAGTATTAATATGGTAACTCATAATAACACTGGCTCTCAGATTTTCAGGGATTTCTTTCATTTCACTACCGGGACTAGCAGGTTAACGTGCTCTCAAAAGCACGGAGGGGTTTCGATATAAATTATAGTCACCCACCCACAGGGCGACCGCAGCAAGCGCAGCTTAACCTTGATCTATCGATCTGTGCGGCTGATACTTAGCTACGAGCCGCTTTCCCAAAGAATGAAGCTAATTAAAATCCAAAATTGAAAAATCAGAGACCATGTGCAATGTTGAACACAAAGCTAAGGTTGAACAATTAGTTGTAATTTACATTTCATTTGGCTTCAAAACCGTATTACTTTCATACAACCTACCGTGAGTTGGATACCTTTGTGTGCCCTGTTTTTTTTTCTTTCTTTAAACAAACGGAACTCTATAGTAAAGTTTTTCTTTTCAATTAGAGACTGTTTTATTTTCCACTTTTACGGGCGAGACTAGTTACTTGTTTCGTTAATTTTAATGGTATTTAACTATGTTATCCAGATGGAAAATGTAAGTCTGTGAAAGACATTTTGAGTTTTTTCCTTTATAGAAATCAAACAAAATAGACACTATAATCTAATCATGACACAAGTGGGGTAAGATTGAATTGCTAGCCTAGCCATGGGGGAGGGTAGTAATGGTACCAAGACGTGTAATGATCACAGCTGACGTGTCTCATACGACGTTTTTCAAAACATTTGCAAGGCAAAAAAAAGAATGACATAACATAGAATTAGGTACGCCTTGCAAAGACATTCAACTACAAAAATTTCGTAATTAAAATGACGTGCCAATTTGTTAATTTGGACGCCGATTCTATGTTCTATGAAGCGGATTTGACGAAATTGCTTATTATTAAAATGAATTATGATGAACCTTAAAGCGGTACAATAAGAGCCACTTTACGAGAAAGTATGTGGTAAAAGCAGTTCTTAAATCGTTTTTCAATTATTTTTCGTTGATAATTCACTAATAAAAAATTATTAAGATGTAACTTGTTACCATTTCAATACTGATTTAATGTCCAACTACTGAGTAATCAACGTATGATAATAACATAATAATGCAATTTGGAGTAGCCGCAACATAACTGAATTATGTCTGTGTATTTCAATTTTAATTATCATACATATCATAGCAGCACGCCCGAATTCCCCGAAGGGGTAGGTAGAGGTATACACAGTTATACACCCACATTTTACCAATGCTGTTATTAACTCCCACGTAATAGGTAGTAAGCCTATTGTCGTCTACTGGCTACAATTCCTAACTCCGGGCTGCTACTGAGAATTTGCTAACTGAAAAACTCAATAACACTTTGCACGACCCGGGAGCCGAACTCGAAACCTCATGCTCAGCAGTCGCACTTGGGACCACTAGAGGAACAGGGCAGTTTTAGTTATGATATCAAAATAGATAGATTAGGTAACTTAACTTCAAGGAATATACAGTGATGGTATACCATCACTGAACCAACACATACTCTGTAAAATATTTACGATTGTTCCTCACATATTTTTTTCCGGAATGGCAGATTTTTATAGTATTAAACTAAGTCCACGGCGATGTCACAAATCACAAAACTAGTCGAATATCAAACAAAGCAAGTTATTAACATGCATAGATAATAAAATTAATCTAGTTATGACGCCTCTTTGGTCTAGTGGTCGCAAGCCCGATTTCTGACTGTGAAGTATTACCTGGGTTAAATTGCCTGGTTGGGCAAAGTGTTATTGAGTTTTTCTGGTTCACAAATTCAGTGAGGTGATGGCAATAGGCTCACCGGGACTTAATAACTGCATCGCAGAAAAAATCGTGAACAACAACACCACTGTATAACCCTTCAGGGTTGCAGGCGTGATACTATGGGTGTGACGTAGGTATGAATTCCTTACACGTTATTAATACTGAAATTGATCATGGTTCTAAGCAGTAAATAAAACTATTAAGATTGTTACAGTTCTTCTCGCCAATTCGGCAAGTCGTAAAGTAACGATACTTTTACGAGCACTATCTATACATATATAAAAAAATACTTTACGATAGCAAATATCTCTGGGACCCCCAGTACCCGAGACATTCGGTGAAATATATTTCCTGCACGTGAAACTGATATTACCAATATGATTGCAGGGTAAAGGGAAGGTAGGAATGAAATGTGACATCTGATTCTTGTATGGCGTAGAAGTTGAACGGAGTTGTACATAGAAGTATCTATAAACAAACTAGCGATGAAATATAGTATTGACACTACTTATTGAATTTTCTACTACTACTCAGTTCCCAGTTATGGCAGTGCAATTGGATTTTTCTGACGGAAAATCCTCAGTATCAGCCCGAGTTTTAGAGTTGCGCTCGGCTGATGACAATAGAATATCAGATAATAACTGACACCATCGTAGAGCACTACACGTAACGACTCTCATAAATAGCATTGAAAACAAAAACTACGGCCAAGTACAAGTCGGACTCACGCACTTACGGTCCCGTACATTTGCACCAAATAACGCCGAACACGTTCAAATTCAGTACACATTCAGATAAATCTTGATATGATTTGTGACAAGTTGAAATACAAATTTATATAAACATATTACAATCTTGCAAGTATTGTATTCATATATAAATATTTAAGTTTTTTCGACATAAGCACTACAGTCGGTGTACCTAGTTTTTATTGCGCCTACTAACTGAATTGTACCATCAACAATTTCACAGCTTATTTTTTTAGAATTCGTTTATTTAATTATAGAGTATGTAGTACTCATAATACATGAAACCGAATTCCGACCAAATACGGTTTCATGTAAAATGTACCGTTATTAAGACGGAGAAAAAAAAAACTTGGTCTGCCTCGTTGGTCTAGTGGTGCCAAGCGCGACTGCTAAACATGAGGTCACGGGTTCGATTCCCGAGTCGGGCAAAGTGTTATTGAGGCTTTCTGTTAGAAAAATTCACAGTAGCAGCCCGGAGTTTGGAATTGTGCCCGGTAGATGGCAGTAGACTCACCATCGTACCACACATTGGACTTAATAACAGCATTGTGAAATGTGGGTGTACAACTGTGTACACCTCTGCCTACCCCTTCGGGGAATACAGACGTGATGCTATGTTATGAATCTCTTTCGAGGTTCCTTTAGCTATTACGTTTTTTTTATTTTTGCCATGATAGAGTCCTCATAACACAAATATTTCGGATAAAGAGATACACCCCTGTGACATAACGACTGCATGCTTTGATCACGAAACTTTAAAAAAGATATTCATTTCACAACAATTAAGCGACGCTCAGTTTTGACTGGAGTCATTCAACTACTTGATTGATGGTTTAATAACCTTCCACTAACACATTAAGTACTATATAATTATGCCGAAAGATTCGAGTTCACGGTTAGGTCATTGATGTACCATCACCAGGGTCGGATTAAGTCTTGTAGAGGACCCTAGGCAAGTCATGCACTTGAGGCCGCCTCACCTATATGACCTTTCAAAATAATATTATTGTTGTACTGTTTTTTTTTGCTTTCATCTATAAATAATATTATTCCTTATTAAATAAATATTATTAAATAAATATTATACTTTTAGCGCGATTAAGTCCCGTTTGAATTCAATAATTATGTGTTCGAATCGCGAAAGTTTAAAAAGTACAATATTATTCCATCAAAATGAAATGCAATCAAATAGTGACGGTGCGGTTAGCGCAGTGGTCGAGAGACCGTGTCGCAGGTTCGATGCCTGCACGGAGCAAATATTTGTGTATTATGCATTACAAATATCTACAGATTGAAAGAATTGTTCCGCGTCTGGGTGTGTGTGCATGTGAAATTGTGTCCGTAAACGCACCCACGATACAAAAAGAAAATACAAGTGTCGGGAAAAAAAAAACAAGATTTGGATTCAATAATATCGACCTTTATAAAATTAAATCATTTAGTTAAAATAAATAGTAATATACCTATATATTTTATTGTTCTTTTTCAAGCTAAAGTGGTTGCCTAGTTTGCCTCTAATTTAATCCGGCTCTGGCCATAGCCATTCCACGGACGGTCGTAAAAACTGTGTTCTCAGAGCGATTGCTTCAGTAAGTCATCTGTCATCCTACTCAATCGGTACTTAACTCACATAATACAAATGATCGTTTATCATTGTTAATAAGGCAAAGCTTGTGAAGAACGATGTTTTAATGTTATGTGATTTATTATAATTAATTTATAGTTTATTTTTCAAAAAAGCCACTTGTTATGATATTAATTATCGTCGAGTCATCAAAGTTATTCTCTTTGTATTTATTTAGGGACAACCATATAGCGAGAAAAACATTATAGGGTTCACCCGATAAAGATAATATGTGGATTCTTCAGGAAATGTTCCAATATAACTGCTGGTACGAGTAGTTAAGTCTCAAAAACAGATACACGACAGAGTATAATTACAAATAAAATATAAATATATAATACAATACAACTCAACCTCCTTTGATAGCATCAAGTCATTCATAATAAAATATATTAATAAAGTTCGAGTGATAAACATTATCTCTTTCGTAACTTTACAACCTTAATTCGACTTTATAACAGTTTAATCTAAACTTTTACATCACACACACATTCCTTTTTTGTGTCAAGTCTGCTCAAAGCTCTCATATTTAATTCAAAGAACTTCCCAAAAACGTGTAAAATTCGTTGTATTTTATCTGAATCGACACGAGGCTCAGAGTAAACAGGGCAAGCGTGTGTGTGGTCGGCAATGTCATAATATCACAGTTTTACGACGAGGCGTGGCGCGGTTGATGTGAACCCACCGAATAGCTACGTGAGGCTACCACATCTAAGTTCCATTAATTTTCTCGGTACCCCGCTGTGCATAAACAATGTAGGTTTAGAAACTTATTGCAGTCTTGAGACAACTGTGTCGAATGTAATAATGCTCCTAATTTCTCTTATCGATTATTTACGTTTATTTAATAAATTTGCATCAGAAATTGTGTTTGGATATTCTTATTCAATTTGGTTTTGTATTGTTATCAAAATCTGCCAGTCCCGCGCTCTGAATGAAACCTCCAAATTTTTAACTAAAATTAAATTAATCTATTGGATGGATATAAAATTACGAACATACTTATTATTTTTGTTTTGATTGCTGTTATATTCGGGCCAGGGTTCTAATATTTCTTTGGACTTTTTCGTAAATAATGATATGAAAATTAAATTAAAATTTGATTCGATAAGGGATGTCATTGGCGATAACAAACCGGCAGGGTCATTTTCAGCAGTGATCAGTGATTACCCTACGGCGGTTGATGGTAATAATGGAATGACTCCGTAAAAATATTATTTGTATTATAGTAGAACAACTTTTATGAGACAAATTCATATTAATTTCTTTTTAAGGTTATCACTTACGTAGGTACATTCCCGAATGGATTGATCGACAGGTTCTGGAATCGAAAGGAACCCTTAATCATGAGATAATCTTGAGTTGATGTCGCCCGTAGACAATATAGCTAACTACATAATAATATCAGTAAAGATGTTGTAAAATAATTTCATGAATCACCTGTTAAAATTTTTATTTTAAAATCGGTGAGTCAATGCCGCCCTTATTATTTCATATGGGTTCAACAACCTTATGTTTGGATCAAACAGATGTTACTTGTACAACTAGGACTCTAATATTAATTCAAATAATCAAAATCATCGTTCAATATCAAAGGTCGTTTTCGTATTTCTTTTCCGAATATCTTAGATTTTCTCCCACTGATTCATATGCTATGAATAACCCACAGCAGTAATACGGAGTTGGAAATATTGTTCTGTATATAAAACTTATTCGTATTTTGGATAACACGACCCCAAATCGAATGATTCCGATAGATTCAAATATTTCGTGAACGGTTATGTATTTTCATGAATTCGTTTTTTCGGTTGTTGAGAGCTTACCGTATAGTTGGGAGCTTACCTATCGAAACATTGTTGTTTGCTCATCAATTCGGAGTTATTTTTACACGTTTAATTATTTTTAATACTGAAATACTTCTATAGTGCCTACAAATTACTACTAATGCGGTCTCTAAAACTTGTTTGAAAAATGTACTGAGAAAACATTATTTGAGTCAGTGTCCTTAGCGTAATCATTGTATACATGATTGTGTTCTACTGAACGTGTCAACATGGGTCGGGCATTTGTCATCGAATGCGTTGTATTATTATTATTGTTTTTAGTATCTTATCTTAACTATAGGTATACTTAATTTAAAATGAAGTTAATGTATTCACAAGGAACACTGCCGACAAACTGCACTACAGTTTGGCAGGAGATTTGTGTTTCATAAAAAATGAAAACCTTCTTAGAATAAATAAATAAATAAAGTATTGTGACTTGCCTTTCCTGATTTATATTTCATATTTCCGTTTATATTTATGTTAGTAGGTCGGTATAATGTGATTTTAATTATAACTTGGTTTATTATTATTATTACTTTCATATTATCTCATTGGATTTACTGACATTGAACACTGTAAAATTTATCATTCAATTTCCATTTATCACTCTTTTTAATATTTTATTGTAAAAGAGCCTTTGATGTATCTTCAAAACAAATACCTAAATGACCCAAAAAACGAATCATAAATCTTGTATTTACTTTCGGTTCTGAGCCATAGCGCCAGTTGGTACAAATCTCAAAATTGTTTTCATACAATTTATAGGGCGCGCCATATACTTGAACTGTAACGATAAATCACAGGCACTTGTCGAATAATAATATATGTTGTTATGGTATGCCCTACAGACCTACAAACTGCCGGTCGTGGATCATCGCGCACTATACGGTCCGCTGCCCCCAGAGACTCGCAGCTAAATAGATTCAAGATAATCTGCTAAATACAAATCTTGTTAGCTGTTTGACAAAGTACAAAGACAAATACACTTAGACCGAACTTTTAGCAAAATAACAATTGAATTGGTGATGAGTAAAACGTTTTGATTATTATTCCTTGTTTGTTTTTCGGGTTTGATTTGGTTTATTTGTAAATATAAAATTCAATTAAAATTTACTGGGCTTGCGGAAATTCATATACCGACGTATTTACCTCACTGCGTCTCCTGTCGGATTTCGGACTTAGTTATTTAATATATATATATATATATATATATTTAATAATGGCTTGTAGCCAGGTAGGCAACAGCGTGATACAATATTATTGCATAGAATTGCTCCACCTCAGAATCGAGCCCTGATTATCCAGTTGGATGGGACGTAATTGAATTGGTGAGACCAAACGAATGAACAAAACATATAATATAATGAAAAAACGATAAAAGAAGTAGCAAATAAACTTTGTCGTCATCTTACTTTCGTATTTTGTATATTTTTTATTTTATAATATAGATAGTTTTCCCAGACTTTCTGTAGACGACCTTTGACTAATAATTTCATAAGAATATGAATAACTTAAAAGATTGTACATACACTCCTACATAAATATGATACTTCGTCGTAAACCGAGAAATAAAACCACTTTGAAATTGCAATGTTTATTCTTTGATGTTTTAGAGTTGGTTTTAAAGTGTAAACTGCAATTCAGTGACTTTGAAAGTGCTTTATTAAAAGAACTGTTGCATGGGTGATGCCGATTTATTATATCTCGATTTATTAATAAACTTGGGCATTATATTTGCTTAGTAGTCCCAAGTGCGACTGCTATGCATGAGGTCTTGGGTTCAATTCCCAAGTCGGACAAATTTTTATTGAGTTTTAGTAGCCGTGAGTTTGGTATTTTGGCCTGTAGCCATAGACTCACCACCTATTACATGGAATTTACCGACAGCATTGGTGGAATGTGCGTGTACAACTTTACACACCTCTGCCTATCCCTTCGGGGAATACAAGCGTGATACTATGTTATGTTATACTATTATTAAGCTTCTGAAACAGTCAACTTAGCAATTTCTGTATTAATTATTATCTAGTGCTTTAGGAATAAAACATGATCTGATAACGTCCTACTTTCACTAATCTATGACGATAAATGAGAACCTAGTCAATGTTCCCGAGTATCAGTCTAGTGAAGCTAACTCGGGAGTGCGAGTAGGTGCTGGTCAAAGAAATTAAAAGTACATATTCAAAGTTACTGTAGCATATCCAATTTGCCCACTAAAATAAAGCTGGAACAATAAAAAATTCGGGTGCAGGTTTTTCTTCTTCCTGTGTTTTGCACATTCCTGGCTATCGCTGTAACGGATCCGAATGACGAGTATTTTTTTATTTTATTTAGAAATCAATATTCAAGCCGCAAGGAGGACGTTTCCCCCGCGGATCCGTATGAAAAACATTGCAGTAGCCACGATGCTGTTCTCATCAAAGATTTGTTATTGACATATCAATACTGGCAGTAGATAATAATACATTTCTGTATCTACTATGGAAAATGCTAATTAAAAGAGGATTGGTGCAAACTTCTAAAAACATGGTTGCGATATCAATGAATGCATGTCATCTTCGAAATTAGGCCTACAGACCTTGAAATAGAACAATAGTATACCGTCACCCTCCTGCATACATTACTCATAAATTAATTGTTCCCACAACTGTTCCGCGTATAACAAGCTAAAATGAATTTATGCTCCATAAAATCATTGCCTATCGTACGCTTAGGTCATTATTTCCTAGTTAATTTAGGCATGTAAGCGTTGTTAAAAGCCTCTATAAAGCTCGGCGTCTAACAAAGATATCAATGATACTAAACATTCCCGTTAGACATCTTTATATTTAGGAACACGTTCTTATAATTGGTGCAATTACCGCAAATTGTGAATCATTGCCATTGATTGCGGTGTTTATGTAACAGGGTTAGTTAACTTAAATATATCGTCTGGTTGCTTATTAAGTACAGTTATATAAATGATCATATTATATCTTTGTTTTCTTCCTTATACGTATTTCATTGGATTTTTTGGTTTTAAGGTAGGTACTCTGTGTGTCAGCCAAAAGGACGTAACTATCAACAAAGATAGACCAAAATTTTGAATTCACGCTTAATAAACAGTAGAACGACATTCATAAATACTAGCTTTAATTTTAGTCGTAAATAATTCTCGATTAAAGATAAACCTAAAATCTTAAATATTCCCGTCCCTTCATTTTGAGCTATTTAATACCTGCACTACATTCCCTAGACATAGACAAGTATCTATAATTCATTCTCCAAATTTATTAATTAAAGAGAATTTTATTATGAATAAAGGTGTCGTCATTGGAGTCTAATAATTTATAAAACAGCTTTAGGAATTACTTAAAGCGTATATAAATCGGCGAGGGACAGTTACACTTGAGGAGATTAAATAACCATTGAGCCACGTTGAGCGATACTTGGAGACTTGCCTATTTGGCACTGAAGTCAACTTCGAGATAATATGCAGAAATGTAAGCCGAAATATTATTTATGAAAAGTGGATACGAGAGCAATAACGAAATTTACTTTGGGATGAGAAACTGAAATGAAGTATTTCAGGGCAAAGCTACACTGCCAAAAGCAGCAGTTACAAATTGTTGCAACTAATTAAATTCATGAAATTGGGAAATTACATAGAATCACATAATCACACGTTTGATTTGTAACAAAAACTTATTTCGTGATGATATAACTAATAGAAACTGTTTTGCTACACTGTACAAGCGAATTTAGGAACATAATTTCCAGCAGTCCCGATAGAGCGACTGTGCCGTAATTAATTTTCCAATGTGAGCGAGTAAGCGCGTGTTCAATGTTCATGTGTCAATAACTTTGGGTAACGTTCTCCTGCACCGATATCTGTGTCGTTGGGAACTTCGACGTAATACGTAGTTTCGACAAACGTCGCCCGCTGTCTTGAATTTGCTCCCCATCGCGTTGTACTACACACATAAGCTAGCAACAAAGTCAGACCGTCTGCCAAAACTGAACATTATTTTATAAGCGTCTGTTTGTTTAGCTATGAAATTCTGCCAGTAGAAATTCGTTGTGTGTATGTACACATTAATTTATATGAGGAAAATGTTATGAGGAAATGTGTACGGTAGGATGTTTGATATTCACGTAAAATTATTTCATAACTCTACGATAATTTGTTAAAGAAACTTATAATATGATTAATATAGATATTATATAAATATTAATATATTATAGATATATTGAGTAATATATATTGAGTAAGATTATATTATGTAACATCAAGATTTTCTGAATATGGGATTACGTAGAAAATCGTTTTATCCTATATCTAAAGTCAGACCAAATAAGACTTACCTACTCTAACATAAGTAACTACCTAACAAGAAAAGTTAAACATAAAGTTAGTAGGTAAGTAACTCAACGAGTGTGTCGCAGAAGGGATTCTTGAAGTGCTCTTACGTTCATTGGAAACCATTCCGAGGAAAACGTCTAGCCGCAATCTTGGCAAACGAGTGAATCTCGGGACTATACCAAGAGCTAAAATAAAATCTTAGCCGTTTTAGATAAAAGGAAATCGTTATATCCGATGGGATCTAACCTATTGTTTTTCATGTTTTGTGAATAAGATTCACGTTTTTCTTTCCTTCGCGAGTTCACACGGCTTTAGCATAGCTTAGACATAAGCTTCGCTACCGGATCAACTGTGGTTTTTAAATTGTCGAAACGTTACAAACGAATGCTGGGAATCCTTATCGATACCTAATATATTAAAATTTTATTATTTTCAATTATTGTTTACTGGTTGCTACTCACGTGCATTTTTCGAGATTGCCCGACTAGTTTCGAACTCAAACGGAGCCCTTGGTCATGAGCGGAGCGCGCGGCGATATCGCGGGTCAATCTGATATTATGAATTGTTGTGTGTTTGGTATGCCACCTATACTACAACAACATCAACATGAAACTTGAGTTTGAAACGCATCTTTATAGGACTAAGAAGTAGTCATTAGGTATATTTTTCTCCAGATGCGAATTAATATGAAATTGTGGAGATATTTAACTCAGCTTCAGATTATATTATGCTGCGGACGGAAAAAAAATGTATTTAGATCAGGATAACCATAGCGAAAACCGTTTTATACTAAATATAAAGAACGTGAGTAGGTTTCATTTCGTAAAACGTTGAACGTGACATAAGATAAAAAAATTGTACTAACAAGATTTAAGAGTTTTGATAAATTAGAAAACATCAACACAGCACAATCACACAACAATCACAAAACAGCTTAAATAGTTGAATAAATTTGTTTTTTTCATGCAAAACATTTAAAACTAGTTTCTCAAACATTTCTACTTGCACTCAAACTATTTGAGAGAGACCATCTTCAAAATGGAAGGACTTGCGAAACTTTTAATAAAAGATTTTTTAAACACTACATCAAGGTTATCTTTAAATTTGTATATAAGGCATAATTATTCCAAAGAAATAAAAAGTAAATAAAGTGGAGGTAGAGAACTTTGCCAGTATAAAGTATGGCAAAGTTCTCAAACTCTCTCCAAAAAATTCAGACACAGATTTAATTAGAACTGAAAATTAAGTAGCATATTATTTTATCTTTTACCTTCACAATTTATTGCCTATGTTTTAAATGTAGGTACGTCAATTCAAGAACCTGTTACCTACTGTAAATATTCGGAGAGCAGAAGAATTAGTTGTCCAGTTGTTCAAATTCAAGATAAATCTTTGAAAAGCATTAACGCATGCTTAGCGAACTCTAAAGTTATTATATTAAATGGAAAAAGAATACGGTCGCGAACAGGATTCGAACCTACGCCTCCCGGATGAATACACCAGGCGCTCTGACCACTAAGCCATCTCGATCAGTTGTTCAAATATTTATGTTCCACAATTTTTTTACCCAGAGATGCCAAGTTTAAGGTTACTAAAATAGACGATAGTCTACATAATAATATCATTTGTATAAAATATTGTCTAATAAAACAACTAAATGACGATATCCACGGATCAAGGTCGTGCATGCATCGAATATCTGTTTCATGTTTAAGTAATGCTGGCTCTAACATAAACATAGACTTCTCAAAAATAATTACTTTTTGATTTAAGTGCTATCAACGAATGTTTTGATAACTCAAACATAACCAAGTTATTTTAGTATCACAAATTCGTTGGCAACACTGGGTATTATCTAACCGAAAAGCTAAAGAAGTGCTGATAGCATTTATACAGTTATTTGCACATCACTGTCTGTTTTCACGGCCCAATCCATTGATCAATTAGATTCGCTTTATTTACGTCATGTCCATTAAAAAAACTGATAGCATTACGGAAGGAATAATTTCAAACCACGAGTAAATACCTATATGTAGTATTTACGTAGAGATGAAAGAATAAGTAAAATGTTATACTTGTCAATTGATTATGTTTTTTGAACTGTTATAGTTCGCCGTGTTGTCGGGTTATCTTTATATACAATCGCCAAACTTTGTGATAATAAATATCAAACACCAGATATAATTTGTAGAAATTTCAGGTTCCCGATCCAGGCAAAACATTAAAAAGAATTGTTATATGTAGAATCGACGACACTGTACTTTGAAAATAAGTTACAGATTTGTCCATACTGATGCATTGAAATTAATCACCCTGATGCCATGTTATAGACGCTCCTGAATATAACAAATTTGTTTATATTAGAGGGTGCTCGTGGCTACCAGGGTCGCAGTGATTACTGCTACGAATACTGGACCTCGGTAAAAGATGGAGTAGGACCAGGTATAAGTGGAAATGCCAGAAAGGGACGCCCTAGAAGGATATACACTGAGCTTATTAGTGATATCCTCCAAAAAGGTAAGGTACGTAGTACTCGCAACCGCCGCGCATGGATGACAAGAAGTATGAACGTAGACGAATCAAACAGCATATGTAAGGATCGTAGCATGTGGTGTTCTGTAGTTTCTGCCTACCCCCATGGAAGAACGGCTTGTGTTTATAAAATAATGAAGGAAAACATCGTGAGAAAACCAGCAAAACCAGCACACCTGAGAAATGTTCTCGATGGTGTGTAAAGCCATGTCAGTTTTTGTGGTTTAAACTCTAACACTAGGTTGTTTATTAACAACTCGATAAAAATAAGACTTCTAAAACCACACAATCCTCAACTAACCTTTACCGGATTCCGGGATCATAGCTGCATTCGTCGTAAGCAACATCAAAGACCCCAAAGAAGTTAGTTTCCGTTAACATTTCTTAGAATATAGACAAGGCATGCCTCCGATACATTTCATAGTTAGAAAAATGTTATTCCAAGAAAGTATAATTAGAACTAGCTGTGCCCCACGTTTTCATTCACCTATAATTATATAATTAGCCTAAGTTACTCTTTATATAGTCAGCTACCTGCCACTTAAATCTTATCAAAATTGATCCAGCCGTTTCGAAGATTAGCCGGAACAAACAGACAGACAAAAAAATTTAAAACTGATTATTATATATATAGGTATACCTCTATGGTATCGTGCAAATAACAGTATGAGCTTAAAAAAAACCTATTATTTTGACATTACAAACAGACACTTCAATTTTATTTATTTGTATTGATGTATTGATTAGTAAGCTATATAGTGACCACTAAGGTTGCTCTTGAAACAATCTGATCAATCAGATCCGGTCGACTGACATTAGGGGAAGAGATGGGAAGGGGAAGAGAAGGCACTAAACCGTTCACTTTCTATCTTTCTTTCTTTCTTTAAAATACGTCAGCTCATACTTTGGAATGCCAAAATGGCTTAACATTAACAAAACCTTAACAAGTAAAACAAATAGAATTCTGCTATACAATAATGACTCGACCAGATTCAAAGAGATAAATTGAGAAACCTATGATTTAGGTATACGTAAATCTATTTTTAAATTACGTATCGTTATAAGCGTTGATTTGACATTAGAATTAATTGGAATTTAGATAGAAATAAAGACTAATCCCCATCTATAAAGATAATTTCAGCCAAAATAAAATATATGAGCTTTTTTAAAGAAACCAATCATTACTAACTTCAACTATCAACAAAATTGGAATTTGGGAAACGTTGTCTAGAAGAAGAATTTTACAAAAGATTGTCGATATTTTATGAGCAAACAATTTTATCGGCTTTAGTATTACATCAAATACATTATGTAGGGCAATATAGAAGTTACCTTCTTCTACTAAAAAGATAAACTTTTAAAGTAATTTTAACTTATTAAATTGGTGCCTTAACTAATCTAAAATTACCTATTTATATATCAGTGTTTCAGCTTCGCCTGGCCGCTGGCCTAACTTTTGCAGAGAGACGAATACTTTTTTCATGGACTTTATGAAAATTATTCAAAATAATACTATGAAAAATGTCCCTAAAATGATTACCTATTATTATTGAAAAAACGAGTAAAATCCGTTTATTAGTTAAGAAGAAAATCGTACAAAAATACAGAGATGCGTTGCGGGACTATGTTTTGATACAATGTCTGTAATAATGTAATAATGTCTGTAATATTGAAATTCTAGCAATTATCTTCATTGTCCCGTTGCCTTCATAATAAAGGCTATAAACAGAATCACTTACAGTTTTTACTCTAAAATCGTTTTGTAAAAGGATTTCTTGGAACTACGTAGTCCAATAACAGAAAATAATAAATATTTGCAGAAATCTGCTACATATTATGATAAAACATCTTAGCGTGTATTTTCAACATGTATATCGAGAAAATCTTAGATATTACTATAACCTAAGAGGTATTTAATATTAAATTATCCGCGATTCTTTGACTAGTCTATCAATAATACAATAAGCTAGACACTATTATGTTATTGTTTCAGCAAATTAATGTACCGAAAACACCCAAAACTCAACTACGACTATGTACTACATACTATGTTATCGGAAAAAAAACAATAAATTTGGATCATCTTATGTATGTAGTACATGTTGTTGGGTTCTAATAAGAATGTGTTCTAATTAATTAAAGATAACAGTACCAGTTAACCCTCGACATCAACAAACCTATTTTCTATAACCTTGTACGAACTTAAAATATTTATAATCTGCACTAAATAGAACTATTATCGTGTAGTCAAGAAGCGTGTAGTTCGCTTGGTAGTTCAGCTTATTAAATGAGTTTTTAATCTGTTCCGATTTTTGTAGTTCTAGAACTGTATTAACTTGTGTTTTATTACTTTGGTGAAACTTTACAAGTGTATAGTGTGTACACAGGTGCATGCTCTCCGCGATAGTTAAAACTCTATTATTAATTTCATAATTCAAGATAAATCTTTAAAAAGCATTAAACTAAGCGAACTCTAAAGTTATTATATTAAATGGAAAAAAAAACATAATTTTCAGGTAGAGCAACAAAATTTGCATACTAAACAAAAAAAAAGTATTTTTCTGTTTACGTGATATACTTACGAAAATGTACAAAGCATCAATTTATACCCGAACACATATCAACGTTTAGTGTGCTCTGTTATTTGGAAATTAATTATCATACTGATTGTAGTTCCTATTCTCCTTTTTCGTCTTATTAAGTAATATTGTTCTGAGAACATTTATTTTGTACTATGAAGATATATTCGAACGAGTTACCTATGGGTCTTAAAAATAATTTAGTTACTTGAACAAACTAAGTTATACAATATTCAAGAAATCAACAAGACACAAATTAATTAATATTCAGAAATCAGATTGCTAATAGTTAATTTAGTAAGGCATCTAACTAAATCTAAATTTCCAACTAATAGATGTTTCTTGCTAATAATAATTTCAATTTCAAACAATATTCAACATGTCTTACCTCAAACGTTCGGCTGTTTATATGATACGCACAACATTGATGCTCAGTGATATCAACTCACAACCGTACTACAACAGATAGTGGAGATCGAGGCTCCGCGATCACGACTAGAAGAGCACTGGAGCTGCGCGCGCGTCGTCCGACGTCTACCGCCGTTCAACTAAACTATATTCCATTTACCATAACTGATCTGTTAACATTGTTGTTTCTGAGAGTTCAATGTTACGTTTTTGGCTCATTCAATTAAACGCGACGGTACGGCACATTTCGATAACTTAATTAAGTATTGTCGTGATACAGAATGTTGATTGTCAATGAATGAATTCAACTATTAATATTAATACAATATTACAGTCAAATAATAGAAAACTTATTCCACAAAAAATTATAACCATAAATAATAGATTAATTAAAAAAAAGTATTGATAGATAGTTTAGAAGCATAGTTATCCTTTTTTCGCGACAAATTATAATAGAGCTGACACTACTTTTTAACAAATTGAATAATACAATTTCAATTATGGTGAGATCTTGTAATTGGTTAATTAAAAAAAAAAAAAAAACTATTCATGTTGCTGACCGTAGGTATTTTAATCCTTGATCTACATACACACCACTTATTATGGCGCACATACTTAATATGTTTAACTGTGTTTTGAAATGTTGACAATTATTTTAAAACCTACGTGTCCGAAAAATATCTAACATCACTTTATGTGCTGCACTATACTAACACACGGATTTTTTGTCAGTAGTATTCCCTGTAGGTACATATTTGTTATAAAACCCAAGATAAGCCAGCAGAAAAGTAGGTTTGTTTACACATACTATTAGCTACTTACATAGACAAATTGTCCCTCCTAGTTACGTAGGTAGTACAGAAGATAAAGTGCGTAGTAACAGAGAAATTTATGGATATTCTTCTTAGTTCCTAAGACTTTGTCTAATGAGCTGTAAAAAGGCCCGCGTCGACGCTTTAGCATAATCGGATTTCGATTCATTTTAACAAACGTACCAATTTAGATAATCCTTAGCTAGCTCGTATAACATTAACAATTGCCTAGTAAACTCAAGGCGTATTTTTAGGAAGCTGTTTTCTTTGCAAATTAAGATGGCTGTCTAAAAACGACTGCGTTGCTCATTGGTCTAATCGTCGCAAGGGTGACTGCTGAGGGCCTGGGTTCGATCCCGAGTCGGGCAGTTTTATTGAGGTTTTCTGTTAGAAAATTTTCAGTAGGATCAACCGGGCACAAATCCAAACTCCGGACAGTTTGGATTTGTGCCCGGTTGATCGCAATAGGCTTACCACCTGCACACTACATATATATCAACACCTGTATTGGTAAAATGTTGTACTAACTAGCTAATGCCTACCCCCTCGGGGAATGCAAGCGTGATGCTATCTTATGTTAAAAAAACAAATATAATGGAATGTTTAATTCTTCAACTAAAAAGCCAATAAATAATTAAAATCAATAGTTTTTTTTTATTACTTGGTACCGGCTTGTCCTAACACACCTACGCTTTAACGTATAAAATTCTAAGAAAATATTCTCATTGATAAAAATGAACGACATTTATAACAAAAATAATGCCTAGTAGATGATTTGACTACGGGAAATGATAACGGCGCGGCAGCGGGCGATGACCGTGTAATCAAATATTGGAACAGCTTCTACCAGATGTAGGCGACACGATAATTCTGTGACTTTTTCTTTTGTAACACCTACTGTCGAACTTATAATTAATACTGATAATCGTCGCCATTGCGATAAGAAGTCATTATATTTCAATTATTCGCTCAGTTTCTCGCGTCGGTTCTCTATTGATTGAGCCGAGTTGACTGTGAACAACCAAGACCTTATATTGAGGTATATATAGCTCATAGAGTGAATGTGATGCTATATGTGAAGTAATAATAGAGTGATATGCTATTTGACTGCCTCGTTGCTCTGTGTGTCGCAAGCGCGGCAGTTGATCGAAAGGTTCTCTATTCGATTCTTGAGTCAGTTAAAGTGTTATTGGCTACTTCTGTTACAAAATTCTCAGGAAAGAAGTTGGCGGTGTGACATCCCCGTGCTTCAGGGAACACGTAAAGCCGTCGGTCCTGCGCCTGATCTCTCTCCGTGCCAAATTGCCATCACATTGGTGTAGGAAAGTGAACGAAGGAGAAGTGCACCTGTGCGCATACTTGTGCCCTATAATATCTCCTGTAAACATGTCTCATCTCCGTGGAGATAAGTTCGAACGGGAGGACTATAATATGCTACACTAACAAATAAGTAGTGTAGCCTAGTCAAATAACAACAACAGAATGCCTAAACCATATTATATTATCTAATTATAATTGAGGAACCGTGTAATTGTGCACGTAGTAGTTGATACCGAAATAATGTATAATTATCTAATACAAGAATAATAATACAGTATCTACGTATCAACTACACAAACAACGATTACCCGAATGAAACGTTTGATTCGGGTTAATCGTGGATTTAATCTGTGATCTGTTTGGCTAGGGCTACGGTCACGTCAATTATTAGGAGCTTCACTGTATTGACCCCAGATATAGACCTATAGTTTGAAATCTTTTCTAACCGATAAGAATAGTACGCATGCAGCGTGCAAATGCACAAAGGAGAAAAGACATTGTGGGTAAATACGATTTTTCTATAACGTTCTATGTGTTGGAGGTAAATAAAGTTTTTATTTTGTTTTTATAGTTGTGTTAATATAGAAGGTATTCTAGTGTAGTATTTATTTGCATGGAGTTGTAACGAATGAACACTCCATCTGCTAAAGTATTTTTAGATTATAATTGAATAGCCCTAAGATTTAGATTCTAAGAACAGTTTGCATTTTCAAATACTAATTACTATATTTCTTCTCGGTTTCCAAGTTATTTGTATTGAAGTATAAATCGTGTATAGTAAATAGGCACCTTTACCCAAGTCCACGACAAACTCCAATCACCGTAACTTGTGACAAAATCCTAAGCAATAGCGGTGTTTAGGGGCCCCGGGGGGTAAATTACCGTAGGGTCTACAGTCAACTTAATCAACAACTAAATAAGAAATGCTGTAGCCCTTTTACCAAGAAACTACAAAAATCGTGTCAGGATTCATATAAACAAGGTAGGAAAGTTACGATTGTTTTTGTTCTTGTTCCAGAAATAGGGAAACCATTACACGCATATGCTATAATTATTAGATTAACTCAATGTTTTAATGACGTATGGTGTAAAAAACATCGTAAGGAAACCCGGACCCGATGAACTAAGGCAGCGCAGGGCAAAGTAGGGCCTGCGGACAAATTATACCCTGCGAAGGATTGTAAAGCAGCCCGTAAACGGTGTTAAAAATCTTTGGCGAACCTAGATACGATAACATCTTTAAAATGTCACAGAAACCCACGGTGGGATTTTCGAACATCAATTTAAATGATCGAAATATATAATTTTTTTTTTTATGAAAAGCTCATGTTTACCGAAAACTCATGCATAACGAACCATAAAGTAAAATTTTTGTGGAAAAAGGTCGCGAGCAGGATTCGAACCTGCGCCTCCCGGATAAATACTCCAGGCGCTCTGACCACTAAGCCATCTCGACCTCTGTTCACCACTACGAATTCTTAGTCCACATTTTAATACGTCTTTTGGTAACGTCATTGATATCTATTCAGTCCCTATACAGGTGACGGACCGACAAGACTAACTTTGCAGTTAATACAATGTCGTAAAGATGCAATTACCTTAACAAATACGGATAAATTTTTGAAAAGCATTAACGCTTGCATTGCTAACCTTAAAGTTATATTTTTTTTGTTGAAAAAGAATACGGTGCGAGCAGGATTCGACCTGCGCCTCCCGGATAAATACTCCAGGCGCTCTGACCACTAAGCCATCTCGACCTCTGTTCTCCAATACGAATTCTTAGTCCACATTTTAACACGTCTTTTGGTAACGTCATTGCTATCTATTCAGTCCCTATACAGGTGACGGACCGACACGACTAACTTTGCAGTTAATACAATGTCGTAAAGATGCAATTACCTTAACAAATACGGATAAATTTTTGAAAAGCATTAACGCTTGCATTTCTAACCTTAAAGTTATATTTTTTTGTGGAAAAATAATACGGTGCGAGCAGTATTCGACCTGCGCCTCCCGGATAAATACTCCAGGCGCTCTGACCACAAAGCTGTCTCCACCTCTGCAAACCACCGCGAATTCTTTATCCACTTTTTAATATGTCTTTTGGTTACGTCACTGCTATCTATTCAGTCCCTATACATGTCGTGTCGGTTTAATTTTTGTTGGAATTAACTAGGCTATTCAAGTTAAAACAAAATTTTACTTCTTTATTAATAATCCTGTGATCTATCATTGAGTAAAAAGAATGGAATAACGTTTCACTCTTTCAATATTTACACGGAATAACATCAGCCTAAACAAGGTAAGTCGTCAGGATAGCCCTAAATCCATTCCCCGAGCACGAAACACGATTTATACTACATCCTTATACTTATTCAAAGTCAGTAAGTAGTTCAGCTTTTCTTTTGTTTACTTTCTCTGTCGGGAAAATTTAAATGAGCAAGTCAGTGTTACTACCGGTTTTCTTGAATTAAAAGTAGTGCCTGTCATGCTATTTAAAAGAAACAAAATAATATTTGAACAAAATAATAGAACGCATAATGCAGGACACTATTCGAGTCCCAATGACACGACACCTTAATTATGTAATCATAAAAAAACTCTACAGCTGCTCACTCTTAAGGTGACTACGTTATTTTAATATCAATAAATACCTACTATCGTCTCCAAATATTATTTCCAATACATCAATTCGAACTTCTTTATGTATTTTGGAAATAATCGAGAAAAAACTACAAACTTTTAATGAGGAAAGCTTGAACAAAAACAACGCCGTCAATTATTTGGAATGGTTCGTAAATAATAAATGCGTAATACGATATTTTATAAACTAACTGGAACATTTTTTCTTATACAGATGAATAGCCCTGTCGCTATAAATATCACAGTCAAGAGGCATAAAAAAGATACGTAAATCACTAACGAAGTAAAAGGAAATCTAAACCTACAAAAGGGTTTCTTTTATAAGGTTTTGTAACGTGGCAGAAATGGATCGTGATAGTTTCATTTATATCCTGTAACTTCATACGTCCGTCCGTATAACACACAGTTTTGTCACTCTATCAATTTAATTAGTACTTACATAAAGGTAAAAAAAAATGTGGATAGAAAAATACGGTCATGAGCAGGATTTCAACCTGTGCCTCCCGCATAAATACTCCAGGCGCTCTGCCAACGACCTCTGCTCACTACTCCAAATTCGTCTTCCACATATATCCTAATCAGGTGACTGAACCGACACAACTAAGTTTGCAGGCAATTCAATGTCGTACAGATGCAATTAACATATCTACCAAATACCTACAGTATTATCGCGTAGCGAACTCTTAAGATATGAATCGTGGCTAAGCAACAGCCTCACAAATTGATCGATTGAGGTTAAGCTGAACTTGTCACGGTCGGTCTATGGATGGATGACCATCCTTTCATATAGAGACCCCTCTGTGTTTCGGAGAGTATGTTTATTTATTTATTTATTTATCACACACATGTTTGCTTTGCCATTACAGATAATAAAATCTAATGCGACAAAGTCACTTATAATATGTATTTCTTAACTATACCTTACATGCTACACAGTACGTAGCCCTTGTGAACCCACTCAGTGTACAGGTGGTTAAACTGTCGGTCCCGATTGTCAAATGAAGATCTATGGCAGCCGTTACGGGGAATCAAAACACTGTAAGTCTGTTAACCAGTCTTACCACGACATATCGTGTTACACAGTAACTTGGTTGTGGAGGCAGATAGGCAGTCGCTCCATGAAAAATACTGGTATTAAGCTGCATCTGGTGAGACTAGAAGCCGACCCCATATAAGTTAGGAAAAGGCTAAGCAAGTTGATTGTTAATTTTTCAGTATTTTAAATAGGAGATATTTTTAAACTAAAATCGTAATATTTATATCATGTACTACTATTACCGTAGATCAATGGGCAATCAGACCTCTTTTTAGGTTTATAGTCGGTAGGAGTCCGGCACAGCGTCCATGATGGGTGTCCCGCACAAAAAAAAAGCTCTTACAAGTAGTATTTTTTTGAAATAATATTTTTCATTGCTTTAATTTTCAACACAAATGACTGTTGGAATGTTCACATAAAGTGCTTGCACTTGCGACCTGTCACTGTTCCCGCGAGTTAAAAGAGTATTGAGCGCGAGTAAAGCGGAGAAGAATAATCAGAAAGTAGACCCCGAGAGGAAATGGACGCGATTACATTACAAACAAGAAAAAATTTATTCTGCTAACTAAAGCCATTGCATATACGTAGAATGATTGTACGCCCATGATATAAAACCAAAATGTGTATGGGAAATAGTGACCTGCGCAGTATAGTATAAAAACCAAACAGTTTACGACAAAGACACTTATTAGACTTATACACAATATTTATTAATTTCACACAATATTACATACTAATTTCAATGCAATTGAAACCGCAAACGAATAAATAGATAGAATAGATAGTTGCATTAACGTGTAAACTAACCGAGCAACCCAACTTGAATCTAATAAAACTTGTACGACCACTAGTTGCACGCAAATCGACCGCTATATTAACACCCATTTAACTTTCTAAATAACTATCTTTCAGAAATTATAGCCTAGTGGAACGACCTTTAGACTGGAAAGTCAAATGTCGCTGGTTTGAACCCAAGAATCCACCTTCCCCGACTTTTTGTAATCATGCACTTGCTTGAACGCTACAGGAAAACATCGTGAGGAAGCCAGCACATCTGAGAGATATTCTTGACAGTATATTAAGCCATGTGAGAGGTTGATTTTTGCTTTAAACTTTTACACTAGTTTTATCATCAGATGGAAAGAGGAAGGCTCTTACTTTGGTAGTGTCTTAGAATTAAGTTGTGCGTTACCAATACGAGATGACGATGCGATGTGACCACGCTTAATTTTATTCGTAACCAGAGCGGTGGCTCGGTGGGCTTACCGAAATATCTCAGTGTATATAGACCAAATCCATGGACTGCCCACTTCCAGACTTCTTTGTATGTATTATTTTTTATAAATAACAAGGCTTATTATATTGTATTTTTTAAGTGAATTCACAAACTTACAAGTTGCCAAACCATATTATATTAGTAGGAATAGAAACATATTAGAATTAATTTATTTTTAAAGGGTGACGAATCAGGATTTGTTGTATGGACAAAAGTTTTGGTGACGAATCGGAATTGATTATGAGACGGAACCAACTCCTATTGCCACTGATATGGAATGATGAAGATATAATTTGTGTCAATAAAAAGTAAGGCTAAATCATCACTTAAAGATATGTCGCAGATGGATTGTAGAATAAGCTGTTTTACAAAACTGCTAGCTGATTTACAAAACAGTACTGTTATGAAAAACAGCTGAACGACGTTTAGCGGTTTTACATAATTACTGAACTATAACACGCAGAATTGAATGAACGTTTTGCGTTTATCAATGCAGCGGGTCAACGATCAGAGATTATGTAAAACAGTGTGAAATGAACTGTCAGATTGTTGATTTTAGGTCGAAATTTTGTCGCATATGGCTCTGTATGTCTTAACAATAATAACCTAACTTTATTTTACTTGTCTACACAAAAGCTTAGTAGATATCGTTTGCTGTCTTTCAAATCAGTTTATAGATTCAGTCAGCATTCTAGTTCTTTTTTTTAAGTTGGTCAGCGATTCAACTGGTCAGTCTAGATGGGTTTACGTAATCCACCAAATTCGATTTGCTCGCTCCCTGGTCCATCTCGCATAAAAATATTCCATCTATAAAAAAAAACATTATGTAACAATCTTTTTCCCCAATCCATGACTATGTAAACTGGTATTCGTAGTACCTAAATAATATATATTAATATTAAATGGAAAAAGAATACGGTCGCGAACAGGATTCGAACCTGCGCCTCCCGGATAGATACTCCAGGCGCTCTGACCACTAAGCCATCTCGACCTCTGCTCACCACCGCGAATTCTTCTTCCATATTTTAACACGTCTTATGGCGACGTCATTGCAATCAATTCAGTACTTATAAAAGTGACCGAACCGACACGACTAACTTTGCAGTTAATACAATGTCGTAAAGAATGCAATTACCTTAATAATTCAAGATATGTCTTTGAAAAAGCATTAACGCATGCTTAGCGAACTCTAAAGTTACAATATTAAATGGAAAAAGAATACGGTCGCAAACAGGATTCGAACCTGCGCCTCCCGGATAGATACTCCAGGCGCTCTGACCACTAAGCCATCTCGACCTCTGCTCACCACCACGAATTCTTCTTCCATATTTTAACACGTCTTATGGCGACGTCATTGCAATCAATTCAGTACTTATACAAGTGACCGAACCGACACGACTAACTTTGCAGTTAATACAATGTCGTAAAAAATGCAATTACCTTAATAATTCAAGATATGTCTTTGAAAAAGCATTAACGCATGCTTAGCGAACTCTAAAGTTACAATATTAAATGGAAAAAGAATACGGTCGCGAACAGAATTCGAACCTGCGCCTCCCATTTAATATTGTAACTTTAGAGTTCGCTAAGCATGCGTTAATGCTTTTTCAAAGACATATCTTGAATATATATTAATTTATTATCTATTGTTTATCAAATGATTATTAAAATCAAATGCGCTAGGATAGGACAGTTTATCTTGTCAAAGTTGTTATAGTTTATATGCATATTAATCAAAGTGTTGTTCCGCGCCAGTGTAGTTTGGTGCATGTTAATCAAAGTTTATTAGATCAGTATTAAAAGACTTACAACAATAAACATATTTACAAAAATAAAAAAAAATGGCTTTTATTCACAAATATCTACAATATTCTTTATTTTTTATATTATTTATAAAAAAAATATACATTTACTCTTATTGACAAAGGGTTATTTATTTCAATGCGTATCGTACATAGTATTTTCGGCCACAATAACTCCTAGCTGTTTAAGTACCTATGCATGTTTTGAAGTGGTAGTATTGCAACTATTGCAAGTAAGCGAAAATTCAAAGACCCAATAACCATGTATTCAAATTCTGTATGGTCGTAGAATGTGGCCGCCTTCGATAGAAGACTCTTTTTGTACACTATTAAATATCAAAAATATACTTAGCGAATCATAAAGTACTCGCTGATGTGGTTAAAAGTCAATGGATCGGTCGATTTTTGGCGGGCCGCAACCTCTTACAATTTTTACATTTTTTATTATCCCATTCTGAACAGAAAAGCTTCGCATTACAATGCTAAATTGCGCAATTTAATTCAATTACCATAATAAACGACTTATTATAGAGTTATTCGTACAAAATCCACAGTGTACCTACTGGTCGAACATGTCATCAATAAAGTTGGACGGTGATGATTAAATGGAGTGTCAAGTGTCCGTCAGCCGCGCGCCGGTTACTCCACGTGTAGATTATTTCTCGGAAAACATCCATATTATATATATATCCAAAAATATTACCTGTTTGTGGCTAAATACCTAATTAGTAGTGTGGAGTACACAGCACACAATTAGGACATGTAATCCTCTAAGTTTTGTATTACAGTTTACAGGTACTAATTATTCATTATATAGTGTAACGGCGGCTATTTTCAGTACTTATATTGGGTATTACTGATCCGATTTATACTTTACATTGATGATGTTGCAAAAAGGAAATTATTATGCATGTATTTATTTAATTAGTAGGTAATATGTAGATACGAATAGTAGCAGATGGCGTTCTGTAGTTCCTTCCTACCCCTATGGGGAAAAGGCCTGAGTTTATGTATATTTGTATTCGGATACATACGGACGTTTGATAATGACTTTCTACCCCAAAACACTTCGAATAGTCCCACGAGAGTTGAAAATAGATGTGGTCTGCGTCAAGACTGTGGAAGGTGGAAAAGAGAAGGTCAATAAGAAGGTATCTTTTTTAAAATTCCAAATCAACTGACTGCAATTTTATAATCTCCTTATTAATTTTTATTAAGTGATTCAAGACATCTTCAATACCCGTATGATGTGCCTCTTACGTAAAACATCATGGTATTAGGTAATCAGTAGCTTCGCCGACACACTTCATTGAGAACAAATCATTAAACAGGCACTATGATATATATCCTACTGTTTGATCCAACAGGCCCCACCCGCTACACTGACAAGACATTATGTCATATTTGTCATATTTGTATGAGAAACTCAATGGTATCCGAGACACATGTCTCGTCACAACAGCGTGTGCGAGGAGGAAATTCATTCTCATTAATTGATGTAAAAGTAATATGATTAATAAATTAGAAGGCTTTCTCAATTTAGTGCGAGTAACTTACAGTTTACTAATTACCTAAGTACTGTATTCCTTGAAGGAATATATTTTATGCTGTGTTGCGACTAAGGTCGCGCGATTTGGTCAAATAGATTTTTATATTTATATTAATATCAAAATTTTACTGCTTCGTTGGTCTAATGGTCCCACACGCGAGGTACTACAAGTACAACAAGGAACCTGAATGTGACTTATATAGCAGACTAATTACCATATTTAAAGAGATACAAAACGTGGACCTATCAGGCTACATAGAAAGTGTACATCGGCTTGGAAAAAACTATACAAAAACCCGACCTCTAGTTATCGAATTATTAAGTAAAAGAATGGCGAAATACATAACGGAAAATAGCTACTTATTTAAAAATACCCGATTAACTGTAAGCGAGTTCCTAAACGCAGATGAACAAAAGAAAAGACGATCGATGCGTGAAGAAATGATCAGAGCCCGAAGAAACGGCCAGTTTGCAATAATTAGAAACAATAAACTATATATAAATGGAAAAATAACAAATGTAGCGGATAAAAATACAAATACAACAATTAGAAGCAAACCAAACACAAGATGTCCAAAGAATATCGAGCAACCTAGAACAAACATTTCCAGACTACCGTACTGAAACCCAAAATGATTCCTTTCGTACACACAGACGAACTATCATTTAGAATCCTATTCCAAAATATTCAAAGCCTCAATAATAAACAACATATAATAGACAGCTTCATTCAAGAAAATTCAAAATTCGATGTCTTATGTCTAATTGAAACCTGGTTATCAAAAGAAAAATTAGAACTTGTAGATTTTAATGACTATAATATTCTTGCATCCTTCTGTCGTGCTAATCGGCCAGGCGGCGGTGTATGTATTTTGCTACGTGACCACATTGACAGCGTCCAGAGATGTGATATTTCCAGTATGTCCATTGAATATGTTTTGGAGGTATGCGCAATAGAATTATGTAAGCAAAATATACTAATCATTACAATGTACTGGAATAGAAGAGGAAGAATTATTTTATTACCAAATCAAAAAAATACTTAACTACATAAATAATAAATACTCTAAACAAAACGTAATAATAGGCGGGGATTTTAACATAAACATTTTAGATAAAAACATAAAAACATGCCAATTCCTAGACCTTATGCTAGAATTTAAGTATACAGAGTACATAAAAAGTCCAACACGTATAACTCAGATCTCATCAACATGTTTAGATTTAATTTTCACAAACTTCGATCATAGAAATATGGAAACCATTGTAGAAGAATTTGGTTTCTCAGACCATATGGGAACTGTTCTATATATGAAAATACCTAAACAAATTAAACAAACATGGTATGTAAATAAAAGACTTTTTAACTGTACAAATATACAACAATTTAAAACTGAATTAAAAACAATAAAATGGAGCAATATTATTTTAAAAGATAAAAATAGAAACGAAAATTATAATGCTTTTAGTAATACTCTAATTAATATACTGAACTTATGCATACCGGTGCGAAAAATTAAACTTAAAAATAAATATAAAAAATACTGGCTAACTACAGGCATAAAACCCGTAAATATCTTGCAAAAACAAAAGACTTTTAAAAATTCTAACACTGAAGACTAATAATCCTATTCTATAAGTATTTTGTAAAAATACTACAAAAAATATGAAAAAACATTAAAAACAGTAGTAAACACAGCTAACAAAATACAATATATTACTATATTAATAAAATAAAAAAATCGAATAACAAAGTGAAAACAATGTGGAGTATAATTAATGAGCGTACAAATAAAAAATTTAAAATGAAAAATGCAACATACAACTAAAAATAAATAATACTACAACATCTGAGCCGACACAAATTGCAAACACTTTTAATAGCTTTTTCGCGTCCATCGGACAGGGAAGCTGCCATGTAGGAAGTGAAGCACCTCGCGGTACAAATGTTATTACACCCACCGAAAACACGATATTCCTTCGACCAGCAGACCCTCAAGAAGTATACAATTTGATTAGAAATCTAAAAAACAAAAAAAGCTTCGGCATTGACGAACTACCACCACTACTTCTTAAACAATGTGCAGACGAACTAACCCTTCCATTCTATCTGTTAATAAATCAATCCTTTGAAGAAGGGACGTTCCCTGACATGTTGAAACAGGCAATCATCAAACCTATTTAGAAAAAAAAAACAAAAACTGACCCGAACAACTATCGTCCTATAGCTCTCTTGCCCATTTCTTCAAAAATATTCGAAAAAGCCATGTGTGAACGAGTTTATTCCTTCTGTGAGAAATATAAAATATTTGATGAAGCTCAAAATGGTTTTCGGAAAAGTCGGTCAACAGCTCTAGCAGTATACAAATATATACAGGAAGCGCTCAATATTATTAACAACAGAGAATACGCAATAGGTATACTGCTAGATATGACAAAAGCATACGATAAAGTTCAATATAATATTCTTTTAAATAAACTACACGGAATAGGTGTTAGAGGAAAAGCGCATGAATGGTTCGCATCTTATCTACTAAACCGAGAGCATAGAGTAGAAATCGAATTTTTCAACCATACCACCAAAGAAATTCAAAATATACGTTCTGATAAGGAAGTTATCAACGCCTCCATCCCACAGGGTAGCGTCATCGGATGTCTACTATTCCTCTTATATATTAATGACCTACCAAAAAATATATTTTTATTTATTTTATTTTATTTACTAATTTATTTGACCTACCAAAAAATATACATGGACCCTGTGTCTTATTCGCAGATGATATCTCCATATTACTATCTTGTCAGAACAATATAAACTTAAATGATCAACTAGAAACTCTCCTAAACAATATAAAATCCTGGATGAACCTACATAACTTAGAAATAAACTATTCAAAAACTAAATTGATAACTTTCCACCCCCCACAAAAAGCGCCGATAAATTTAAATTTTGCAATTCAAGATAAGAAGTTAGAAGTCGTTAGCAACTTTACCTTACTAGGCCTAAACATAGATACTCATATAAACTGGAAATCTCACATAAACAAAATTAAATCGAAATTAGCTAAGTTCTCATACGCTCTTCGCGAAGTAAAAAAATCCACAAATTTTCAAACTGCACTCTTTACTTACTACGCTTCTGCTTACGCATGGCTTAGCTATGGCATTACACTATGGGGAAGTAGTACACACGCACCATCACTTTTTACTCTTCAGAAAAAACTTATACGAATACTTGTAAATATAGAAGATTCTGATACCTGTAAGCCCCATTTCATAAAACATAAAATACTAACGCTGCCTAATCTGTACATTTTAGAGATATGTAAGTTTGTTAGAAAATATCAAAACTTCTACACAAAACGGGAAGATATAAACCAGAGGCTAAGGCATAAAAACCGTTTAAACCTACCAAGCTCCCGGCTTAAAATGCACTCATCTAGTCCACATGTCATGTCAATAAAAATATATAAATAGCCTCCCTCACGAATAAAAAATGAAGGTAAAGACAATATATTCATAAAAAACTTAAAACAAATGCTAATAAGTAAATGTTACTATCATATAAATGAATATTTAAACGATAAATGTATATAAAACGGAATAAATACAAATTTAAATTAATAATAATATAATAAACGCATACACATATAGGTACAAATTATAGACATATTTAGATACATTTTAATATTATTACTTACTCTTATAAACATTCCATTATCATATAAGTACTGTTAGTATACAAATAAAATAAATAAAAACTGCATTTAAATAATATTTGAAATACAGTGAAATAATATAATATTCTTATAATAATAACATACATCAATACGTAATATAAAGGTTATGTAATAGTATAAAGTTAAAAAAGGGTTACACACTTCCTACTCTCTCCTACTTTTGCCGTGCCGACAAGGCCCACACATGTTTCTGTATATTATATTGTAACATCTATTTAACTTGTGGAGTGCAATAAATGAATTGAGTATTGAGTATTGAGGTCTCAGGTTCGATTCCCGGGTCAGGCAAAGCGTTGAGTTTTTCTGTAATTAAATTCTTAGTAGCAGCCCGGAGTTTGGAATAGTGCTCGGTAACACCTATTACTAGTACCTAATAACGGCATTGGTGAAAAGTGAGTGGACAACTGTGTACACCTCTGCCTGCCCCAACAGGGAATACAGGCGTGATGGTGTGTTATATGTTTTTTTAAGTAAAATGAAACGTACACGAAAAAAATTAAATTCTGTTTTAAATCCTAATATTTCTCTTTCAATCCGTTACGCCGTTTTACAGACTCTTCGAGAATTTCAGAAAGATAGACTAAATTTCTGATAACAGTAATTTATGATTACTTGATAAGGCATCGTATAAAAAGTAGATTTCACTTAAATTTTGGCATTTTATTTATTATTATTTATTTATTTAAAACATAACGAAGTCCCACAAAACCGTATTATCGGTTTAAGAAAGAAAGAAAGAAAGAAAATATTTATTTGCAAAGAATACATGTGGTACCACCAGGTGTAAAAGTTGGTGGTTAAGGAACGATACCATATTCTGCTTACATAAAGCATGCAAATTAATTTTACGCAGATATTATAACTACACTAAATACAAAATATAGAGAATCATATTACAAATCAGACACATAAGTTTTATATTCGATTTTTTGTGACTAACGTGCTGTAAAAACTCTTGTACAGTATAGAAATATTTATCTATCAACCATTTACGTAAATCTTTTTTTAAATATTTGAATGGGAGTTCCCTATGGACTTTGGTAATTTATTGAAAAGTGTTATACACATGTGATAGACATTTGATTTATTTAAAGTTGTTTTACAATATGGAATTTCTAGTTCTGATGTGATTAACTGTGGGAGCAGGAACGTAACCCCCCCAGGGGTTCCGCCTTATCGTGGTAGCTCTAGTAGCCGTGGCTTGGTCACCCACGGTGAATCTAGAGGAACCCGAGGAGGAGGGCCGCTCTTCTGGGCTTTGCCTCCAAGCCCATGATGGAGCGACATAGGTTGCGGACCTTATTGGGGGTGCCGCAACTAAGATGGGCTGTGGTGTCGTATGGGCGGCACTGCAGCTGAGAGATGGGGGCCACGGCGGTAGAGGAGTGCCGGTATGTCGATGCGCCACTCTCCCTACCTTCCACGGCCTTGACGGGGCCGAGATGGCGGACGCGGTGGGGCCGCAGGAGAAGAGGAGTGTCGGTATAGCGAGGCGCCGCTCTCCCTATCCTCTGCGGCCGTAGTGGCAGGCGGCGGGGCCACAGACCTGACCCGTTGCAGGGGACCTTGGGCGTCAAAACGGCAACGTAAATTTTGACCATGATAAGAGGGTATGAAATTCCGTTAGATTTATCAATAGTTAGGCGAAAAAAAAAAAATGACCTAAAGAAGTTTGCTTTTGTATCCAAGAGAATGGTTGATAATGAATATTTTGGAAGTAAAAATCTATAGTTAAAATTTTTATTAATCGATACTTTTAAAGGAATATGGGTTTGTTTCCCTTATTTTTGAGCCTAATGAATAGAAAATCATAAAATAAATATTATGACAAAGTTTTTTTTTGTTGTTTTTGTAGTGTTGTATTTTTTGTGCCAGATAAGATAAGGTATTAAAACACTACCTATGTCATGTCATAGGTAGTGTTTCAGTAATTTATTTAGTAATCACACACAGACACTTCAGTTTTATTTATTGGTGTAGATAGATTTTCTTTCTTGTAAATCTTATTATATATATAATATTAAAACACAAAATAAAATACAATGCACTCATTGTATTTTATTTTGATTTTCCTTATCCAATCAATTTGCCTAGTCTTTGCCCAATTTCATTGGGGTCGGCTTCCAGTCAAACCGGATGCAGCCTAATACCAGTATTTTACATGGAGTGGCTGCCTATCTGACCTTCACAACCCAATTACAGCGTAACGCCATCTCGCGGTATGACCGGTTGTCAGATTTTACCTTTGTTCTGTATTAGTTGTGTGGACTGTTCTACAGACAACTTAGTATTTCTTTTTTGTTATCTGTTTGGGTTTGCCGATTTATGTATCATTTTATATTGTTAGGTTAGTCTATGATTTAGAATTTTAAATATTGTTGTATATTGAGTAGATGTTACCTGTTTTATTGATGTTTGTTATTGTGTAATTTTATGTAGGGTGCGTTAATTTGCACGCAGAAATAAAAACTTTTTCTTTCTTTCTTTCTTTCTTATTTGCAGGCCTCGGACTACCTGGAATGGCTGTCATAGATCTAAATTTGATTTTCCTTATCCCGAAACGTGATTTCTTCGACGAAGAAATCCATAATGTCAGTATTCCGTAATATGGGGTAGGCAAATGTGTACCCTGTTTAATACAGTATTCACCGATGCTATTATTAAGTCCCATGTAATAGATGGTAACCCTATCGTCATCGACTAGGCACAATTCAAAACTCCAAACTGTTACTGAGAATTCTCAATAACAGTTTGGAGTTTTGAATTGCTAACCTAACACAGATACACATAATAACACACCCGGGAATCGAACTCACGCTCAGCAGTCGTGATTGCTACTACTAGACCAATGACGCAGTCTTTAGCGGACTTACTCTTCCTTTATCTATTATTCTTATAAAGGTAGTAGGTACTTAGGTATGTAGTCGTATCAACTTAATGCATTTATTCATTATTTCGTTTGGTATGCATTTATGTCAGACGTAAAGTGCAGCGGCGCCTTTGTACTAGCTAATCAAGTAACATATTTAAACCTAAACATTCTTACTTCAACTACCTACATACTACGTTCGAGTATGAAGATACTACATGGGTATAACCGCGGTCCGGCTACGGTCCTTACAGTCAGGCCCGAAAAGGTTTTTGACGGAATCGTTTCACCATTCTCTGTGCAAAACATCATAATCCGTTTATCCACTACGGCGTGATAATAATATTAAGCACACATGTACTTACTTACGTCTTTTTCCCACGGGGTAGGCTAAAACTACGCCACCCGCTACAAACGCCGCCACTATCATTGGGTACATACCTAAGTACCTACTTAATTTAAACATAATGAATATCCGAAAATGTATTTTACTTATAGTAGAACGTCGATTAATTCGAACTTTCCGGAAAGTCCATTTATTCGATTAATCAACCTGAATACTAATAATTAGCTTTAATATTCTAATGTTAAATTGATAAAACGGACCTTTTATATTACATGTACCTAGTCATAAAATACAACAAATTATAATAACTTTGCAGAAACTGCATTGTTATTATAACATTAATTATATTAACATTCTTAATCTATGTACATGATGGCAATGACTCCTAACCTGAGGAGTTCAATAACTTTACCGTTACCAGACACAGAAATGATTACCTTATATGTACCTACATATTATTGTCTACATTTTCTCTTGAATTATATTTTGTTTTGACTTTAACGACCTCAAATTTTATGTTTCTATTATAACTAATACCTATGCATAATGAATATTTAAAATAACCGAAATCATTAAACATAATACATTCAGCGGCACAGAAACTTGGCTACATGTAAATTTCACGACATTTCGCATCTAAAATGAATTTTTGAGACTGAAATAAGGGTAGATGCACTCAGTAAGTGTTTATTATGCTTTTAAAACTTGAAAATGAAACCGTCACAACATCAATAAGTTTAAAAATAGGCACTTTTACAGAAGCAAAGAATTTTACACTATTAATATAAAAACACTATAGAATAAAAAAACTAAAAGGGTTTACCTATTGTTCTACGTTTTAGTGTCGGGTGTTTCCTCCTCTAGCCCTAATAACGGCCTTCTGACATCAACTTGCCGTATGCTTTCCCAAGCAGTCAGTGCTGCATTTCGAAGTTGGTTATGAGTTTCTGGCGAGTCGAAGGTGGACTTTCTCTTTCTTTTGAATATATCGCAGATATGCTCAATCGGGTTTAAGTCCGGACTACGAGCTGGCTACTGCAATTTTTGAATACCAACTTCTTGAAGGTATTCTGCAACGCAATGTGCATTATCGTGCATTGGTCGTGCCCAATGTATCCCGAATATACCAAAACATGTTCCTGGAGGACCTCCTCGATGTATCGGGCTGTAATTAGCCGGTTATCGACGATAACGAACTCCGTACGACCAGCGGAACTTATTCCTCTCCAAACCATTGTAGAGCCTCCATGGAAATTCACAGTTTGTGTGGTGATAATGTGAAGAAATCTCTCTCCGCTTCTTCTCAACACTCGCTCCCGACTGTCTGGAGCACGTAAAGCAGCGTAGAGAGCTGAGGGCGTTAACTACTTTGTTGTTTTAGTTATTTATTTAAGCATGTATTAGTTATTTATATAAATTTAGTTTATATACTTTATGGGAATATAATGTTATGTATTAATTTGTTTATCTTATGACCTTTCTTTCTAAATGCACCTACCACGTTTTTATTTCTGCACCACCATGCTTTCCCCATGGTTGAATGGTAGAAAATGCCTAAGGCATTAAGTCCGCCTTTGTACATACTGTGGATAAAGAATAAATAAATAAATAAAAATAAAGCTATTCGAAACTCATTTGTGAACAGCACACGAGCCCATTGCTCTTGGGTTCAGCTGGCATGTTCACGTGCGAATTGAAGTCTATTTTGATTGGTATTTACCTAATATCAAAATCAAAAAATATTTTCACCAGTTTTTAAACATATATTTCGCAAAATGTTTATCATGCCCTATTATATTTTTGTGAAATAACATAAGGTTATTAAAATTCCTAAATTACACTTTATTAAAATTAATTAAACTTTGTAACGCAACACTGTAACGTACACCTTATTTACGACATTGTACAAAAGCAATTTTAAGGAAGTACCTATATTAAATACGTAACTTCAGAGTGAGGTACTTGTACCGTGCTACAACGGCGTACGGCCAGTAAATGGTAGATAATAACAAAAGCTACATTTGATAACACCGGTACTGGTATTTCAGTGCAACAATGTATTCAACACCGTGTTCCTGGAATTTATTATTTATTCTTTCCGTGTTCTAGAACAGCGAGCACCAGACAGAACAGAGCAGTTATTTAGCTGGGGCGTAAAAAAAAAGATTAAAAAATAAGCTATTTCCATTTAACTCTAGTGAATGTATTTGATTGATATAGTAAAACTTCTCAAACGGACCTAATAAATTAGGATAAAACCTAATACTTTTGACAATAAACGACTTTAGTGTTCACTAAAATATGATAAAATACTTATTCTTTCTAGATGAATTAGTTTGCTCTGACATAAGTACTTACCACGTTGACTCAATGAACCCAAATTAATGTTGGCCTCCAATACGAGAAAATGTCACTAATTTGTAAAACAAAGCTTTACTAAATATTATTTAATTGCTTACTTAGTGCTTCGCTATTAAACAAAACTAATGGCCGATTTCGGTCGACTACTTCAACTTCGTAGATATAGCTTGTGTGCTCTCACATAAGTGCAATAGCCAATGTTCTTTGAGATTCCCGCGCGCATTGCATTGTAGGCAAACCTATAATGGTTGCGAATGGATAAAGTCGACTTTGGTAATTCAGAAGTTCTCAGATTTGGTCCTGAATGAAGTTAAAAAAAAATGTGGAAAGAAAAATACGTACGTGAGCAGGATTTGAACCTGCGCCTCCCGGATAAATACACCAGGCGCTTTGATTACTAAACCATCTCACATTTTAATACGTCTTTTGGTGGCTATCTATTGAGTATATACATTAATTGAGCATAATAAGAACAGATACAGGCACTGAACGACTAACTTTGCAGCTAATACAATGTCATACAAATACAGACAAATCTTTCAAACGTATTAACGCATGCGTAGAGATCTTAAAAGTTACAAATTGCGGAAAGAAGATTCATCTACAGTTATCTACTTCACCGCTAACGAATTAAATTCCTTGTTGATGTCTGTGTTTCCCGATAGATATACTCTAGTAGTCTTCACGGCCCCAGTGAACAGGTTTTTGCTGGGCAAGCGGGCTCCATCGTCGACCATAGCGTCGTTTAACATCAGGTAAGTTAGCGGTCAGGCGCAAGCTCACCTTGAATTGGATTGGAATTGAAATAATATTCAAGAGTAACCCCTATGGTCGGGAAACAATCGGTAAGGTTAAGCAATGATTGGCGCGGTTAGTCTGTAGATGACCGCTAGAATATTTTCATTTGATCGTATCTGTGCTTCAGAGGGCACGTTAAACCGTCGGTCCCGACTGAACTTAATTATTAAGTATATCAGTTGCTAAGCCAAGTCTATGGGCTTACGGACGGCTTGAACTGCTCAAAACATTCAGTTGTCTCAAGATGAACAACCCAAATAAATGATAATGATACTTCTTTACTAATGATGACAATTCGGATAATTACTACCTGTATAAGACATTGAAATTTTTGTGGAAAGAAAAATACGTTTGTGAGAAGGAATCCAACAGACGCCAGCGCCTCCGGGATAATTTTTCCAGGCGCTCTGACCACTAAACTCGACCTCTTCTCACTACTCCGAATTCTGTAGTCTACTGCAAAATTTGGCTTAGTGGTCAGAGCGCCTTAGAGTATTTATCCGGGAGGCGCAGGTTTGGATACTGCTCACTTCACTATTATTCCTCTTTTATTCTTTGTAATAGGCTTAACCGTCTGTAAGTTTTATGTTTGTTCCAAATTATCTCATTTACCTAGGCGTCGAACCATTTCTCAATTAAAGTTCTTGTTATGGCTTCTCTATTATATTAAATAGGTGACACATTATAATTTAGAACACATAATACAAAGCTGAGTAACCTGAAGATATTATAATTGCGAAACTACTAAATTCACTAATGAAGTATCTATAAATAGGTTAATTAACATACAGGGCAATAAAGAAACGAATGCCATGCGTGTCATGAGTTTCACAAATTTCATATGTTAACAGTACGTACGTGTAGGCGTTTCAAGATCCCAGTTATTGATCAACTCATCTATATAAAATAACATAAGATGGCATCACGCCTGTGTCTCCGAAGAAGTAGGCAGATGTGTACTTTTGACAAGGTGACTTTGGACAAAGTGTTATTTGGTTTTTCTAGAAGGAAAGTGCTGAGAATTTCCTTCTAGAAAAACCAAATAACACTTTGTCCGACCCGAAAATCGAACCCGACACAGTATACCTGCTTATTTATATAATTAAATGAATGGTCACAACAAAATTTTTTTTAATTAATTAAGTATCTACATATTAAGTATGTACCCAGTGTTACCAAGGTTTGTTGTTCTAAAACTAATTAACATAACACAACACAAAAATATGGTAGTACAAAATGTTGATCTTAAAACATGCCAGTGAAATATTCTTATGATAATAAATATTACCCGTTGCTTCCACAATACTGACCAGTGGTAAAAAAAGCTTAATACATTAATTAAATTAGTATTGATAACAAACGACAAAGATCATAATCAAACAAAGTTATCAGTAGAAACATTTCCGTAGCATCAGACAGTTCTAAACTCAAAGTCTTAATTGATAAAACAGCGTAACATTTTCTGTTTTAATTAGGTACCTTAAAATTTTCAAGAGTTTGAAATTCTAACCGAACTTATTATAATTAATATAAATGCTGTGTTATGTCTTTTAAGCATGTTTCACATCTAGTAGATGTCAATCAGACGTATTTTATGGTCGTAAGTTCGAACCCAAGGTACTAACTTTTCGTAGTCTACATCAAAGCATATTAGAAAATAGCTGTACCCCGCTGTCAACCGCGTATAATTATATTACAGTTAGTACTCCTCATATCACCAGTAAAATCTTGTCAGAATCGGTCCAGCCGTTTCGAAGATTAGCCGGAACAAACAGATAAAAATACTTTTTTTTTAATCTGATGTTTAGGCATGGTTATCGTGCAAATAACTGTATAAGCTTAAAAAACTATTATTTTGTCATTACATACAAAAACTTAAATTGTATTAATATGTATTGATGATTTAAACTCTTGCCAATACCAAGGCCACCCAAGTGGAGCAATCGTTTTAAATATGTGTCTGCGTGGACGCTGATTAAAAACCGATGACTAAAGGCTCTAATACACTGCTGACCCATTAACCTGGTGAGAGTTATCTCGGCTAACGCTGTTACATCTATTATACCTCGTTAGTAGACCTATTATACCGAAGTCACGTGGGTGCCAGGCTGTAACCCACGCGTTTTTACCTTATACAGACAAAATGTGGCGATAAAGTTAATTTAATATGAAACGGTAAACCGTTCAGAGATAAAACTAAAATTATTAGCTGTTAGCCTGTCTTATAATTGTCCAGTATGGTAAAGTTGCGATAAATTATCAATTAACGGTAGCTACTTCTTTATAATTGAATTCAAATAAAAAATCTATAAAATTATTATTGATTATCTATTTATAGGTATCAAATTATCAATCACAGGCAATCGCAAACGCTACGCCAAAATACTGTGTAACCCCTCGGTTGCTTGAGTGAATTCGCCGAAAATAGTTTAAGACGGCGTAATCAATCGTTCGCTTGCCAGAATTGAAGTGTGTACACTAACAACGCTTTGTCGTAATACCTAGCTAGGTAATACTTCAGGTTCGCACCCAATGAAAATCACGTCCGATAAATCTCCAATGGTATTTACGTAAAATGGTCGGTCTATAGAACTGGTTCGTAGTGAACCCTGACAGATTGGAACATAAATATCTAGGGATCGTTACGCACACCGGGTGGCCGACATCGGCAGTGTTAGATAATGGTGTCCGAAACTAATAGTTCTATAACTTTTTGTAACTTATGTTTGGTAGACCGACATAATATCAGTTTTGTTACAATATGTTAGGTACATGCCGATACTATTGATATCTAATAAATAATGTTAGCTTGTAACTTTTCTTCTTGTACAGCTGCTCACAAAATGCCTATGGTCGGGAAAAGTGATTTGTCAGTCCAAAATTGTGCCCAGTAGATAGATGGTAATAGGCATCGGTGAAATGTGAATGTACAAGAACCTTTGCCTAATTCTTTATATAATACATACTACTTTAGGTTGGCAGTTGGCCGCTTGCAAAAAAGTTGCCAGCTTCCAATTTTGTAGATGTAGACTTATTAAAGTATTTTCTGTTTTAAATATTTAATTTTAAATTAGTTATCTATTTGTGTTTTGTCCTGCTCTAAGTGTATCAGAATTGTTATTGTTTATCTTATATTTGTAATTTATCAAAAATACTGTTTCTACAGGTTGAAAATTTTATATGTAATGTCATATGTAAAATAATTCTTAATCTATTTCTTCTTTACTGTGTGGTTCTTTAATGGTTGGTCAAATATTTTTGTATCAATAGCAAGAAACTTTACATCCATGAACATCCTCACTACCCTACACTAAAATATGTCTGTTCGCGTGACAGTCGTTTTGATGCACTCGACACAGACTTGAATACTAAAATATCAATTATCAAACTCAGCATCGATCAGATAGGTACAATAATATAATATAACATAATATACGGCATCACGCCTGTATTCCCCGAAAGGGTAGACAGAGGTGTAGGTACACAATTGTACCCACATTTCACCAATGCTGTTATTTAGTCCCATGTAATAGGTGGTGAGCTTATTGCTATCTGCCGGGCACAATTCAAAACTTTGAACTGCTACTGAGAATATCCTATCAGAAAAACCCAATAACACATTAGCCGACCTGGGAATCGAACCCTCATGCTCAGCAGTCGCGCTTGGGACCACTAGAACAACGAGGCAGTTATTGTTATTAAAAGGTACAATAAAAATAATATATAAAGTACAATTTTGTGCTTTCGTAAATGTTATACCATGTTTTTAGTGTTAATTATTAGGCAGCAAACGAAATCAATTCAAACAAAATTCAATGCAAACGGTTCATTAACAACATCTAAAACGCGACCTCAATAGGAGCGTAAACTTCCAGCACAAAATAGGGCCTCTAGTCACTGTTAAATGATCGGAAGATATTGATTCTGTTAATGTTAATGTCTGTACCTATAAATAATTGAGGATTATCTCAGAATTATGGACATACACAAACACAGCTAAGCGTCATTTTCACACACTCCTCAGGCCACATAAATAAAAATAAATAATCACCTAGGAAGCCCGTCGTTAAAAAAGATTGGGAAACGTAGTTATTAAGTAGACATTTATACCAAATCTTTATATTCACATAAATTAATATTTACCTACTATTTATTTTTAATTCTAGATTTTAGGAAGTGTCGAATTATTAGAAATGCAATACTATTACATAAAAAGTTTACGATGAAGCTGTAAATATGGATGAAGGTATCAGGAATGGAATTGGAATGGAATGACGTTGCCGCCATTGGTTTTCGATCACGGCTATCAAACTAATGAATACGGCTTGCTATTCACAACGTCAAAGTCGACGACTGTGACCGAAGCGAATGTTCGACAACGTTCGCGATTCACAGTTCGGATCTACGTGAAGATTTTTTTTTTAGTTATATTCTTGCGTTTGACCCCCATCTCACCTGATGTTAAGCGATAATGCGATCTACGATGGAACACGCTTGCCTAGAAGAAACCGATTCACTCGCGTCTTGAAGACACTCAGATTATAACTATCGGGGAAGACCCACTCCGGGAGCGCATTCCACTGTTTCGCGGATCTTATAATGAACGTGGAATCAAAGCGCTTCGTTCGGGTTTTTGGTATATCAACCATGAACTGATGGCGCCTTTCCGTGCTTCTGGCCGTTCGATAGAAAAAAGGGCAGGGGGAATTAGATCATGCAGATCTGAAGCACAGATCTCTCGGTTGACAATGGAGTACCACAGGGCAGTATTTTAGGGCCAACTCTATTTCTCGTCTACATCAATGATCTCACGAACCTAAAATTACCCCAAGGCGAGTTGATCTCATACGCAGATGACACTGCCCTCCTCTTCTCTGCCGATACATGGGATGAGGTCTTTAATACTGCCCAAAAGGGATTCAATGTGGTGAAGAAATGGCTTAATGACAATATCCTAACTCTAAACACTGATAAGACTAAATATATCACTTTTAGTATACGTCATCTAGCTGGAGTCAATGATAATTACCACATTGTATCACACAACTGCTCTGCTGAGGAGGGTTGCGCTTGTATGTCTCTGGAGCGGGTCAATAGCATAAGGTACCTGGGTATTACAATAGACAGTCACCTTAACTTTAAAGATCATATTAAACTACTGTGTGCCCGGGTACGGAAACTCATTTATGTTTTTAAAAACCTAAGACATGTTGCTGACCCAATTTTGCTAAAACAGATTTACTTCGCATTATGCCAGTCGATTATCACGTACTGTATATCGTGCTGGGGAGGAGCTGCGAAGACTACCATGAAAAACATTGAAGTAGCACAACGCGCAATCTTAAAAATAAGCACTTTCCGACCTATTCTATATCCCACAGCAGAGCTATATCAATCATGTCGGGTTCTAACCGTACGCCAGCTATTTATCCAAAATATTATACTCAAACAACATGTTGAGCTCACATACATTCCGAATATCTCAGTGAAACGTAGAAAACATGCAGTATGTATCCGTAAACATACCCCAAAAACATCGTTTGTTAGAAGGTTTTATGTTTTTATTGGTCCATACGTCTACAACTATATTAACAAAATTACTGGTATATATTCTTTAAATAAGACTCAATGTAAAAAACAAGTACATGATTACCTACTCAGCCTGTCATACGAGAAAACTGAAGATATATTAAACATTCCCAATTATTCAAGATATGTCTTTGAAAAAGCATTAACGCATGCTTAGCGAACTCTAAAGTTACAATATTAAATGGAAAAAGAATGGTTGTCAAATGGTTGTCAAAATTGGTCAGAGCGCCTGGAGTATCTATCCGGGAGGCGCAGGTTCGAATCCTGTTCGCGACCGTATTCTTTTTCCATTTAATATTGTAACTTTAGAGTTCGCTAAGCATGCGTTAATGCTTTTTCAAAGACATATCTTGAATTATTAAGGTAATTGCATTCTTTACGACATTGTATTAACTGCAAAGTTAGTCGTGTCGGTTCGGTCACTTGTAAGTACTGAATTGATTGCATTAACGTCGCCATAAGACGTGTTAAAATATGGAAGAAGAATTCGCGGTGGTGAGCAGAGGTCGAGATGGCTTAGTTGGTCAGAGCGCCTGGAGTATCTATCCGGGAGGCGCAGGTTCGAATCCTGTTCGCGACCGTATTCTTTTTCCATTTAATATTGTAACTTTAGAGTTCGCTAAGCATGCGTTAATGCTTTTTCAAAGACATATCTTGAATTATTAAGGTAATTGCATTCTTTACGACATTGTATTAACTGCAAAGTTAGTCGTGTCGGTTCGGTCACTTGTAAGTACTGAATTGATTGCAATAACGTCGCCATAAGACGTGTTAAAATATGGAAGAAGAATTCGCGGTGGTGAGCAGAGGTCGAGATGGCTTAGTTGGTCAGAGCGCCTGGAGTATCTATCCGGGAGGCGCAGGTTCGAATCCTGTTCGCGACCGTATTCTTTTTCCATTTAATATTGTAACTTTAGAGTTCGCTAAGCATGCGTTAATGCTTTTTCAAAGACATATCTTGAATTATTAAGGTAATTGCATTCTTTACGACATTGTATTAACTGCAAAGTTAGTCGTGTCGGTTCGGTCACTTGTAAGTACTGAATTGATTGCAATAACGTCGCCATAAGACGTGTTAAAATATGGAAGAAGAATTCGCGGTGGTGAGCAGAGGTCGAGATGGCTTAGTTGGTCAGAGCGCCTGGAGTATCTATCCGGGAGGCGCAGGTTCGAATCCTGTTCGCGACCGTATTCTTTTTCCATTCCCAATTAGTCTAACTACCGGTATGACAGTGGGTACGATCTCATAAACACAGACTCCCACTTTCACTACTCCCTGTCTCACACACACACGCACACCATCCCGCACCACGCCACACCACACCGCACCATACCACATCACACCACACCGCACCATACCACATTCCACCATACCGCACCACACCATACCACATCACATCACACCACACCACACCACACCACACCACATCACACCACACCACACCACACCACACCACACCATACATATTCTTTACTAACCCAAATTAAGCCATCGAACACCACACACGAAGCACACGATAACAAATTAATATTAAACATAGTTGTACTATTTTAAACGGCTATCAATTAAACACAGTTTTGTAGGGGATGAACTGTATTCCGAGATACAGGTTACCACCTAGTTCGGATGCAGATGTTCCCAAATAAAGTTACGAAGTACCGTTACCCTTGTATTAGTGTAAATTAACTGTTATTTACTTTGTAATTGTATAAATTTTTGAGAAATAAATAAATCTTAAATCTTACACTCTCCGAAATGTATTCGATACAAAACCGATAGACTAGCAACTTTGCGCCGATGGTCTAGACTTTGGAGCTTAGTCTGAACAAGAGAATCGTTACTGATGAGTCTCCCGGCACGCTTCTCAATGGACTCTAACGCCTCAAGCTGATACTTGGCTAGTACTACTGTAATGGTAGTGATTTATTTATTTATAGACCAATAAATAATATCTGCAGCAGGAATTAGTGCAGCTGTATAACTGGTGAGGATTATGGGTTTATGGGTTTAAGTTTGATTTGTGTCCCTGATTGGAATTTAAGCTTGCTTATAATATATCTCAGTAGATAACCGATGGACACGTTTTATTTGCGTAATTCACCAGTAAAATATACATTTAGCACGATTCCTATATCATCATTAATGGATTTAGTTTAATAAATTGTTATATTCCATGTACACAAAGTATAACAAGCAAATTGCAAAAAATAACTATTTTTTTTTTTTCAGCGCCTTATAAAAAAGTGAAAGCAATGTGATTTGTAAGACACCGATAGCAGTTTGCTATTAAACTAGGTATTATTTTCTGCTTTGATGATCACAGCGTAGCTATTTAGCTAAGTAACAGCTTAACCTCGATCGATCGAGGTTAAGCTGTGGTTGCCACGGTTGGTCTGTAGATGGGTGACTATCACTTCATATATGAGACCCCCCCCCCGTACATAGGAAAGCACATTAATTTAATTTAATATAAATTTATTTATTTAAGTCAGACCAAAGATCCATATTGTGTTAATATAACAGATTCTTAATCTATGTTAGTAAGAAGACCAGAGAAATACATTATTTAATTACATGAAGCCTATTCCAGTGCCTCCATATGGGGCTTTCTAATTTTAATAGCAATTAGTCTAAGGTATCTGTTGCAACTGTCCCGCACCCTTCGCATCATGGATGTGGTTCTTTTCCGCAATATAGTTGTAAAAATTTCTATATTGCAGTATGCGAACATTTCTGACGCGCTGCAGTAACGGGGCAGTCCTATCAGATACCTGAAGGCATTGTTATACTGCACTCTTATTATACTGATAGCTCGTTGCGTACGACTGGCCCACAGGCTGCATGTATAAAAAGATTGCGCGTACGCTCGAAAAAGTGTGAGTTTAACTCCCACAGAACATCTAACAAACCTGCGCGCCAGCATATTGCACCGAATTGCCATCCCTCTGCGCTCCCGATCAGTGTCTGAATCGTCACTGAGGTTTTCATCAATAATGTGTCCGAGATATTTAAACTTAGTAACCCTGTTTAACGGTATTCCATTCAATGTAACATGTGGCACATTTTCAGGAGTGAAACTCCCAGCTTTAAAAACCATCAGTTCACTCTTCCCTACATTGTACAGGAGCCCATCATGCTCATTCGCATACTTTTCACAAACATGTAGTAATTTACGTAGGGCACTGATTGATGGGCTCAACCATATCATCTGCGTAACTAATATTATTGACCATTTGTCCATGTATGGAGCAACCCACGTTGGTGCTGCTGAGCCCATGAATCAGACCATCAACATATAAATTGAAAAGGATAGGCGAGGAAAGGACAGGGAGGGCCCTGTCTCACTCCGCAATCCAACCGGTATGCGTCTGACAATGAGCCGGACCACTTGACATGGTTTGCCTGATGCTCATACCAATATTTAAATACATTGGTAATGCCATCAAGCAAATCATTAAACCATCGGTCCCGGTTATCAAATGAAGATCTATGACAGTCGTTATAGGTAGTCAAGTGCCTAAAAGACTGAAAACCAATCTGACCACGAGATATCGTGTTACCCAGTTACTGGGTTGCGGAGGTAAGATAGGCAGTCGCTGCATGTAAAATACTGGTATTTAGCTGCATCCAGTTAAGATTGAAAGCCGACCCCAATTTAGTTGAGAAAAGGCTAGTCAGATTACATGTTAGCCAGCAATGCTAGCCTGCATTGAGCGTTACCCTTGCCACGTCCAGGAAACTTGGACATTGCATTACAAAAACTACGGACATATGCCAAATAGCCTAAAATCCCTTCTTTTTATATCATAAGCTTTTGAATATCAAAAAAAGATGTCCCCAGGAGTAACTGATTACATTTCAAATTAAAATAAGTACCTATACAAAGGCTTTTTGAAAATTTCGGCCAAACATGCCCGTAGAATGCTAAACATCACACAGTAGATATACCAGGATTAAAAGGGGTTGGTGAGAAAGAAATTGACAGAGCATCAATTTATTAATGAGTTGAGCCTTGTTAAATATTATTATATTATGAGGATGGATTGACAGTTTGAAGTAAACAAAATCGTGATTGCGCTTCAAATATTTTGTATCACTTGCTATTCATTGATTTGTTAATTATCTTTAGGAGTTTGTTGTTTTTATGTGAGTAATTCTGTACTAAAGTAATGTGTTGAATTGTAAACTGTCGAATGGAGTGTTTAATGAGGTATGAAAATGAAATCGAAAATTCGGATTTTTCTTTTTAAATGTTCAGCTCTCGTCTTTGGTGTAATTTAATGCTGTGTGAGAAGCGAAGGTAGCGGTGGAAGGCAGCTTAGTATGAGTACAGGAAAGTAGAACTCATTTCCATTCATACATATGTGACAGTGAGAACAACGCAAACTCTATTACAGTGAGATAGATAAGCCGAGAAATTGAGATTTTAAAAACCAATGTCGCTTTTATAAATAAACACGGACTAGATAAGTAAATACGTCAATAACCGAAACAATGAAAAGTTCCGAATATATCAGCATAGTTTAATATCTTAAGTAAGAAAAAAACATTGACACCGGAAAGAAACCATGAAACTATTTTGTCCGATCTTCCTTATTTTAACGTCACATACAAAATAAGGATTAAACAACCTCCTATGTCTGTGTATTACAAATTACCTATTGATTTTACCCACCTAAGCTGGCTTCAGTTTTACTGACATCAAAGGTTACTACTACGAATCCCCAGGTAATAACATGTTGAGTATCTCTGACACTTAGCTTAGCGTATTTGCTATTCATACATGAAACGGGAATGATTACGGCTGAATGGACTGCAATAGACTGAATACTCTACTTGTGAAGTGGTCACTCATCTAGATATCACTGAAATAGGAATCAATGCTGAGGTACTTTACTTTTCTAGTCGCAAATTGATAAAAGAGGTAATATAATAATAATGAATATCATTTAATCTCTCTTCACATGGTGGTCTTACAGTTATGATAGTATAATTACAAAGTTGTTCTAACTAGCTTACACCTTTGTAGACTGGTGGCTGAAGTAGGTATTAAAAAAAACCTGTGTTACAGGTCACCAGGGCCCCGACCTGGTGCCAGAGGTGTAGGTATAATGGCCTTAATTTTGGGCAAATTAAAACAATATTGATAGGCCATCTTCCGCACTCATGAAATCATCTATGGTAGTAGGTGTAGGTAATCAATGGGTGAAATAAAAAACCTAGGAACTAAAGTATGTAAAAAAGAAAAATATGATTTAGTTTTTTTGTTTTTTTCGGTAAATTGGAACACCGAGTAGGTTTGTTATATATAAAATCATCAAATCTGTTGACTCGCTAATTACACAATAGATTTTTATTGTTAAGAAGTATAATTTTATACTTCTCCCAGTCGAAGAGTGTACCAGATATAACGGTTATTAATGATTCCATTAAGATTTAAGAGTCATCACTGGCGCACACCGTCTGTTAATCTCTAGTTAAACAGTACTGATATTTACTACTACCTATACTCGCGACAATCTAAGAAGTCCGATTTGACGTTTCTTTTTGGAGTGCATTTTTTCAATATAAAGTTAAACTTGAGGTTGACGAATGATACTCATTATTCTATTTTATTATTATTCTATTTTTCAATTTCTTACGTAGACGTTCATACAAAGGTAAAATGAGAAACGTCAGATCGGACTTCTTAGATTCGCGAGTTTAGGACGAAATATCGTGGATGTCAAATTGTAAGACTTTTAAATAAATATCGACTTAACATTTTCGTAAAGCGAAGGTTATTTATGATTTCATTTTTAATTAGATAGTCTTTAATACAGAATTACATAAAACATGACGTTCCATATAATTAAAAAAAAAAATTACTGTAGCCGAATTAGCATTAGGTAATTTTTTATTATAATATTAGGCTGTTTGGCAACTTCGTCAGTGAGCCTCCTTCCTGCGTGCAAATAGACCATAGACTCGGCGTACGAAAAATAAGCTCGCCATCTTAATAAAAAAATGTATGTACTCGTAGTTGAATGTCTTTACAAAATGTAATTTTATGTTATTTTCCTCACAAGAGTGTTGCAAAACGCCGTATGAACCGCGTGCCCTGATGACGTCCGTCGTGCCAAGTCTCGGTTGGTCATTGCTATCCCCGCCAAGGCTCGGTTAGCAATTCAACCTCGACTGTAATTACCAACTTAGGGCACTTGTATCATAATTACATAATTATTAGTACACAAAGTATATTTTTCTACCTATATCAAATTCTTGCGAATCCTTATATTTTGTTATATGTCTGTATCTGAAATCAATACAGCTTAGTTCAGTGATTTCGTATTAGAGCGAAGACATCAGTTTCACTGACAAAGATGCCAAACAGCCAAACATTATAAAAAAAAACAATACTTTTTTATTAATAACAATAATTAATGCTAATTCGGTTACAGAAACTTTTTTTTATTAATTGAAACGTCATATTTTATCTAACACTGTATTTAATTACAAAAAGACAAAATTAAAATAAATTAGACATCAAACTTCTTTGCTTTTAATATTTTAAATTTTCAGCAACTTCTTTTGATGTCTATATTCACGACTTTTATACGATGTATTTCAAAACCCTTGCGAGGAAACATAATAATAAAATCGATTCAATTTATTTTGTAATATGGCTTCCGGATTTCTTTGCACCGGGTCTATGCTCTATGCACGCGCGAGTAGAAGCAGAGGCTTGACTTGATGAAGTTGCTTGAACTTTAGTTTGACAATCTATGTTTTGTCGTCTAAATATATTTTATAATCATTTAAAATAAAGTGTTCCATTCATAACACAAATTAATGTTAATTTGTTGATAAATAGGAAATAATTTAAAGAATCGAAATGTATATTTGTCATATTTAAATTAGCACAGCCACAATCAAGGAGTTTTCAAACATCAAAACTCTTTGCTGTGGTTTAAAAGTAAATGTAAAACTATCACGCTGTTTTTTATTACCGCACTAAAGCGGTAAAAATAAAAATAAAAGCACGCGTAAATAAGTCTCATTGTGAACCTAAAAGCGGTGCATTAAGAACCACTTTACGAGCAAGAGTGTTGAAATATAATAATCTTTACGAATAAAATTTAATAAATTCGTTTGCTTTAGATTAAACTCCTTATTCTTATTGTCTTTATTCATAAGCGTGTACTGTTTGACTGAAAAAAAGATTGCCATTTAAGTTCCCTTTATTGGTAATTAAATTACTCAGTAACTAAAGCTATTTGTTTGATTGCGGAAACGATTATTGAATGCTGATCGTGAAGTGTCGCGTTATGACCTAATTTAGGCGAGGCATCGAAAAGTGCTGCAACTGCAATGTGCGATTATTGACTCGTAGAGTCACGAGCACTTGTCAAACTCCATATAAATAGTTACATTAATAATATATAAGTATTAATGTATGTCTATATGTAGAAGGAATGATTCTTCTATGATAGTGTTACATACCTAATTAACATTGTAATACAAACTAGAGATATTGTCGGTGAGTTTTAAAAGTTTGTGTTTACATGTTTGTGCTTGTGACTGTACAATACATACGAGTATTATTTATTTATTTATACTTTATTGTACACCAGAAAGAAACACAAGAAAAATAATCAATACAAGTTTTAAAACATACAATGGGCGGCCTTATCGCGATCTGCTATTTCTACCAGGCAACCTTGGGTATGAACAAATGTGTCCCATTAAGGTGTTGTTAAATAGCTTTTTATTTGTATACTCTTAGGTATGAACCCTTAACAGATTCAGGCGTTGCGGAATCAATCTTAAAGTACGTGCTCTCGCGGTGGTGTACGTAGTGTAGTTGACATTTACTTAATGGAAGTGTTTCCGTTAATTAAAACAATGTTAACATCAAAATAAAACTCAAAATGAATAGTTTATTAACCGACTTCCAAAAAGGAGGAGGTTGACCGACTAGCGGTTGTAATTTTTGTAAGATTTCCGTTTGTTGATTGATCTTTGTCAATACTAGATCCTATGTGAAATTATTTTAATTAAATTGCTTTATTTTCCTACGGTTTTGGCTTTATATGTGTGCACCTTTATTTCTTTTATTTAATTCAGCAGTCCAGGTAGACATTCAGTTATTATATTCTTGACTCACGCGATAAACATTTTAATTAAATGTAGAGTCTCATATATACATATACATGTGTAACATATTTTTTAAGTTATATCTATTGACTCATACTTCTAAATAGAGTCATTGAATAAAATCATGCAAATTATCTTAGAATAGGTATTAAAATACGATCTTTAAACGAGTTCTGTCAACCGCGGGCACAATTTTGTCAACAAGATAATAATAGAAAACACAGGATCATTTGTTTGAGTGTAGACTGTTGAGATGTTTATAGATTTATTATGACCAAAAAGTAAGTTCATAAAAAACATAGAAACTTCTCAATCGTGCCTATTTTTATGAATACTTTTGTGTTCACATAATAAATATTTTCACTTTTCCCTTACCTCAAGTTTTCATCTCAGCTTATAAATAAACATCGAATTGATTTGGTAGACATTCATAAAGGTCGAGTAAGGATTATTATTTATATATATATGAATTTAGATATCATTTTTAGGTATTCTAGAATAGGATTATTAGTGTGGTACACGGGTGATTAACTTAGTACAACGCGTAATAAATTCATCTAAATAAAAAAAAAGCTTTCTGTTTCGATTGATGCTGTCTGATTCACATTATAAGATCCAGCGAGACGTACACAAACTTTTATAAAAGATAAACTCTTAATCTTTTCTAATACCTAACTTGTCTTTTTACCAGCGTACCTATTGGCTAACTCGGTCACCAACGAATTGATGATCACTTTGTAGTACATTGCGTCGTACTTTCCAGCTTGTCTATAATGATCAAAAATATTAAAAACATACGGCGCAATGTATTACAAAGTGACCATCAATTCGTTGGTAACCGAGTTATAGTTTGACCAGAAGTGCTGTACTGCTCTGTAGGAGGTTCCGCGGCAGTAGGCGGATGCAGTAGCCCGTTAGGATATGTTTACTTCCTGCTGAGGCTGCCACAACGACATCTTGTGTCTTTTCTAACGGACTATAAAAGTCAAACGGTCAAGAGATAAACAAAACAACAGAAAACAGAGTGCAGTGAACGACACAGCACTTGCGGTCAAGCTATACCTAATAGGTACGCAGATCGCTAATAATAAATTGTAGCCAGTGGGCACTACCAAATAAAACTATTTCAATAACTTTATAACAACCCTTAAGCTCTTGTTACGAAGCTAACATTGTTCGCAGACTAATCATACGTCAACATGTCAATCGATAAAATTGCAAGTAAGCTATGAACAACATTACAAAATCTGTTAGTACAGCATGCTATGTAAGCGAACTAGTTTTAAACTCGCTAAAAACTATCGGTAAAGCCATAATCGTTTATTTGTATTGGAAAGAAAAAGGGCAACTTGCGACCTACATTTGACCGTTCAAAATTGCTTTAGCTGTCCTAGACAGCGTCTGCCAAACGAAGATATGTGGTGCACTAACACGATTTCGATGAACATCCAGTCTAAATTCTAGGTACAAGCGATATATCGCGCCTACGTACCATTATAATAAACTAGCTGTGCGACGAGCTATGCTCAAGAGTGTGTTGGTTTTAATTTTGTGCTTTAGCATAGGATATATATCAGGCCTCCAAATTATGGAATCGAATCCAAATTAATCACACAGTCGAACATATTATGTTGTAACTACATCAAAACCACATTAATGTCGCAAAACTTTTGGATGAACCTCAACCTCAAAGTGAAAACATACGAGAAGTTAGAACGAACGAGTCCGTGGTTAGCGAACAACCACTCTACATTCCATAGCTTAAGGCTCTCAACGATTCATTCCAAACTTTATTCATTTTGAACAAAAACTCTTGGCAAACTTTTAGAAACATAGTAGTGGGCTACTTTTCGTATAACTATAAACTGGTGGTCAAAATGTACACCTATTTCAAATTTTCTCGTAACTGACTTTGAAAAATTTTGGCAGGTATACCAAAGGGATACCTACCTAAATTTTTTGACTAAATGGATATTTCCATAAACATAAATATTAAAAAAAATATCAAAGCTAAGTTAAACAAACATTTTTGTACTCACCATGTACAAAAATGTTTGTTTAAATTGCAGCAGCAAAAACATAATTACTAAAATTTATTCAATAATCAATTGGATGACATTTTAATCAAACAATAGTGCAATTGCGATTAGACTTACACATTATGGGCATATAATTCCCATTACTTACTACATTAATTAGGTTAACCTATACAGTAGCCACACAATTGTCGTTCACATTACAACCGGGCCGAGATAACAGTTATTACAGGAACATTCGAGTATCCGACACCCGGAATATGAACGCGATTTCATAATACAACACTTACAAATTGGATCCATAATAATGATTGGATTTCATACACGCATTGTATTTTCGTACCTACCTGGTTACATATTTGTTCTAGCGGTGTATTTAAGTTTGGCGTAAATTAATTACCATAACTAAGTTGCTTAGTTTACTGCATAAACATCACACTACTATATGCGGAAGTAACGAATATATTAAAATGTTTGTCAGTTTTACGATCGCACAAAGAGACACTCATTAAAGATATGATTCTAGCGTATCCAACGGTTAATGAATGGTGCCTAGGCTACCTACTACATCTTTGTAGTTTATGGCAATGATACTTAGTTTAATTACAACTTCCTACGTGATTTATGTTAAAGTTGTGTCAGTTTCAGCTTGTACCAACATTTATACATATTATTATTAAGCGTATTTCATAACCTACACAGTAAAGTGATCATTACAGATTTAGAATTTGTACATTTAGGTATATCAAAGAGTAGGCAGCAAGTCTCGCAGAATTGAAGATTAGATTCTTAGATTATTTATAGTTAATAGTTCATATTGACTGTGCAAAGTAGACATTTTAGCCACACAATGCAACGCCATTTATGTTTAATGAAGCATTAACGGCTGCCACAATTGTGGATACCGGCAAATTTCAAATTCATTATATTTCCACATTCAAAATTTCACTATTAATCTTGAGAGTATTAATGTAAAAAAATATTTTTATTCAGTTTCCAACATTGTTAGTATATACACTGTCACGATTAAGATCGGAACGAATAAGGAAGCAATTGAGAACTGCTGAAGAAGTAAAATAACAATTAAACTTTTTTCACTGCACGAGTGAAATTGTAACACACTTCCCAAAGCTAAAAAATTTATTCCCAAAAATTAGGTTATCTTAGATACTTATTTACCGAGAGGCGACATCTTGAGCGAGTCACGTTTCTCGCACCCTCTAGATTTAGCCAATAGGTACATTTCTAGTCCCCGAGTTGATTCAGCTTAGAAATTGCAGGGTTCGTTACGATTGCTTGTTCAGTGATTGTGCATCACTGAACAAGCAATCGTAAATAAAACTTAATTAAATTAACTTAATTAAGTATAAACCAACACATATAACAGCTCTTATACGCTTTAGAGCTAAAGAAATAATTTCGGGTGACAATTTACTGGTACAGGAACTGCCAAACCAAGAACTTTTGGTTCAGCTCAAAGTATTTATATATATTTGTATGTATGTATGCCAAAGTTATGACGCCCGAGTTCACATATTGGTAATAAATATTTGGCATGGAAATCTTAGCTACTCTCGAAGTTTATGTGTAGCGTCACAGCTGCACACAACCCTATAATTATGTCTTTTCAATGGGTTCCATTGAGGGTTCCATAAATCTGTTTGACTAATTACCCTACCGACCGTCGTTAGGGCTACCACACGAGTTACTTCGCTCGGCTGAATGATAAAGTCGTACATTCATCAATGTCAGATTTATGTTGGCACGATCATGATAATATTTCCATTGCACCTATCTGTTGGAGAGCTGATAAAAATAACTCGCACCCACCTTAATGATAACGACACACGATCCATATTTGAATGATCGACGAACGGTAGAAGTATTAATTAACGCAATAGCATCGATGGAAGTAGCTTTCAACGGTCTAGACTACAAGTACTATAAATATTTCTGACATTAATTAGTAGTTAGAAAGTCAATAAATGTTTGTAAAATTATTATTTTGTACCATCCCTTATAAATGTAGGAATACTCCTGTTATCCATCTTTGTGTTTCCATAAATTACACTCTCTTATGGTAGCACCAGAACATTCACTATCCACTGTCCAATATTCGAATTCTTGTTATACAGGTCGTACCTTAAGCAATAATTCCAATAGTTACGTGTACAACCTGAAGGTACAGTTTCGCAATAAAGACTCGGTCAAACCGATAGCAATGTTATATATTTAATACGGTACAATTCAGTCAAAACTCCAATCTCCTGGGACCAACGAGTCGTAGGTAGGATTTATCGAGGTTCAGAAAAACGGAATTTTTCGACATGATAAAATAGTGGATTACTGACTTAAATTAGATTTATTGGTAATGTTGAAGTCACTTAGATTCGTAGCTCGTAGCAAAGGCGTAGTAGTTTCGTAGATATTTCTAGGTTGGTGTCGATAGATTTCTGATTTCTTGATAGCAATTGCAAGTGGACAAGAATACTATTCTTACTATGTCTACCTATTTATATACTACCTATTTAATAAAACTGTAATTTAATACTAAAAAACTATTTCTGTACATTGATAACTTTAGATTCATTTGTGTCGTATGTCGCAGATGGATTGTAGAATAAGCTGTTTTACAAAACTGCTAGCTGATTTACAAAACAGTAAAGTACTGTTTTTTGTCTTTTTTATGGAAAACAGCTGAACGACGTTTAGCGGTTTTACATAATTACTGAACTATAACACGCAGAATTGAATGAACGTTTTGCGTTTATCAATGCAGCGGGTCACCGATCAGAGATTATGTAAAACAGTGTGAAATGAACTGTCAGATTGTTGATTTTAGTTCGAAATTTTGTCGCATATGGCTCTGTATGTCTTAACAATAATAACCTAACTTTATTTTACTTGTCAATAGCAAAAAAATTATGAAAATTTTTAATGACGTAAATACTAAACCAGTATAATAGTCGGCAATATATCGGGATTTTGAAAGAAAAAAAACGAATCCATGAGCAAGCGAAGCGAGCTCGGGAGTTTCGCGTATCCCGACACGGACAGGTTAGGTTCATCTCATGTCGTCCTCTTCGTGTTTAGGTTTTTTCTAACCCTACAGACACAAAAATAGGAGCCCCGCCAAGCAGGGCTCCGTCGATCCAGTCACGGAAAGTCAAATCAGAATACAGAATCCGAGTCAGTAGGTCTATGATATTCCTTGTTCTTGACACTATTCTTCCAATCTTTACCCACATTATCAACTTTTCTTTACTGAGTGGTGTTTATCCTGAAATCTGGCGTAAGGCCTACATTATCCCGCTTCCGAAAATAAATAACCCTATTTTAGTCAGCCATTTCAGGCCGATTTCTATTCTCCCATTTTTGTCCAAGGTTCTCGAAGCTATTGTTCACAAGCAAATGTCTTCTTACATTTACAAAAATAATTTATTATCTAAATATCAATCCGGTTTTCGGCCTGCGCATAGCACATCTACAGCACTGCTCAAAGTTCTAGAAGATGTAAGAACTGGCATGGAGAATTCGAATCTAACGGTGTTAGTTTTAATTGATTTTTCCAACGCTTTCAACACCGTTGACCACGACATTCTCCTAGCCACCTTGACACAAATAGGAATCTCGACGCAGTCCCGGGACTGGTTCTCTTCATATCTTCGTGGTCGCCAGCAAGCTGTTCGAGTTTCTCAGGAGTTGTCCGACTGGTGTAACTTGGCAACCGGCGTACCACAAGGCGGTATACTCTCTCCACTCTTATTTTCGATAATTATAAATTCAATCACAAGAATTCTGAAATGCTCTTACCATCTGTATGCTGATGATTTGCAACTTTATGCTCAGGCTGACATCAAAAACATTGACAACTGCATATCGAGTCTCAATGCTGACTTAACCAAGATTGCAGAATGGTCACACAAATTCGGAGTTGTTGTTAATGTCAATAAATGTCAAGCTATCCTCATAAGCAGTCCGTATTACTTGAAAAATATTAATACAAACAATCTGACGCCTTTATTTTTCAACAATGTAGCTATTCCACTATCACCACATTTAAAGGACTTAGGCTTACATATTGATAATGTGTTAAACTGGAATAAGCAGATCAGTCATGTTAGCCAGAGTGTCACGTCCATACTGCGATCTCTATATATCGATATCGATACTGGAGAAAGTGTTTGAATCTATAGATAGATTCAAACACTTTCTCCCGTCCAGCACTAAAACTCTTCTAGTTCAGAGTCTTGTGCTCCCTGTTATTGACTATGCAGATGTTTGTTACTCAGATTTATCCCAAGAACTTCTCAATAAGTTGGATCGACTTCTCAACAACTGTATTCGCTTCATTTTTGGCCTCCGTAAATATGATCACATTTCTTCTTTCCGTTCTAAGCTCAAATGGCTTCCTATTCGACAGAGAAGATCCCTCAGATCTCTCTGCTTGCTCTTCTCGACAATCAACGATCCATGTGCTACCGAATATCTCAAAATATTTTTTTTAAATTTTGGGTGGCTCCTGTTGTAACCTTCGTGCTTCTGAAAATTTGCTCCTTGAAGTTCCTTCTCACCACACAGGTTTTAATTCAAATTCTTTCGCTGTAACAGCTATTAAACTTTGGAATGTGCTTCCCCTTGAAATCAAAAAATCTCCCAGTAAATTCTCTTTTAAGCGGAAAGTTAAAAACTATTTTTTGAAATCGCTCGCTCCTTAAATGACAATTGTCCACTGCAGCTGTCCTTAGGATTCCGTCATCAGCATTGGGTATTTATATTTACATAATGTGTATGTATATATTTATATATATTATTTCATTATGCATGTAAATATTATATCTATTACATATTTTATCATTTGTGTATATTACATTCATTTTTTACTCTGTTTTGTACCTACTCATTTTACATCTCTATTTAACCCAAACGTTGACTGGTAGAGAATGCCTCATGGCATTAAGTACACCTTGTGTACCATCTTTGTACATAAAGAATAAATAAATAAATAAATCCCTTTTTTACTTGAATGGTGTCTATCCATTTAATATACCTATACAATAAACAAACCTGTCCCACTGTAGATATGTCATTCTACATTACGTCTAAAGGTAGGTAGCAGTTTTGTTAAACGTATCGCAATGACAATCCAGCTGAACGTTGTTCAGCTGTTTTATAAAACAGTACTGTTTTGTAAAGCAGCTAGAGATTTTGTTTGTTTGTTTTGTGGATTCTACAATCCATCTGCGACATATACATATCTATGTATTTAATAGGTATCATTAGGTTCCTTAACGTAACATAGCATCACACCTGTATTCCCCAAAGGGATAAAAGTGTTATTGGGATTTTCTGTTAGGAAATTCTCAGTAGAAGCCCGGAGTTTGGAATTATGCCCGGTAGATGGCAATCCATCTGCGACATGTATACTACGTTTGAAAGATTTATCTATAGTTACGGCTATTTTTCATTTGTCAAAATTCATTATGTATGGTGTGACCTACTCCTACTAACTTGACTCTTGACTCACACATACCTATTTGTGGATAGGAAACACAGGCGTGAGCAGGATTCGAAGCTGCGCCTCCTGGATAAATACTCCAGGCGCTTTGACCACTAAGCTATCTCGAACTCTGTTCATTACACACATACATTTTAATTCGTCTTTTGGTGACGTCATCTGTCACCTGTATAAGAACTGAATAGGTGGCGCCTATTCATCCTGGTAACTTTAGAGTTCGCTACGCATGCCTTAATGAAGACACTGACTTCTGTAACACAGGTCTCTGAACCTAGCTCAGGAGTGAGGGACTTCATAGGAGTTGTGTATATTTTATGTGAATAAAAAACTTAACTTTAACTTTAACTTTAAATGTGTTTGAAAGATTTATCTGTATTTGATCCACAGTCCTTTCCAAATTTTTACCATGATTACGAACCGGAGCTGCATTCACCGTAGCAGATATTGTATGACTGTCTTTACACATTACAGGTAAGTACTATTATACCTTAGAAGTTTTTACACAGCTTCAAGGAACTGTAGACTTTAGTATATGTTTTAATTTCAACTCGATACCTCTACGCGTTCCCGAGATAAAGGGTCTTGACAGGCAGACAGACGTACAGACAGACAGACGGACGGACAACAAAGTGATTCTATAAGAGCTCCGTTTTTTCCTTTTGAGGTACGAAACCCTAAAAAAACTATTCTATTTTTATCATTCTTCATATTGTACTATTGTTTACCTAATTCAGAAGTTATATTTACGAGCTGTGGCCGTGGCGCGAGACTTGACCACATAGCACTTTATATTTATATTCATATCTTCAGAACGCTGCAAGATATCGAAATAGAACTTACACGAAAAAATAATCTAAAGTTCCTGTATTAATCCATTAACTTTTCGTTTATATCCGTTTATCCGTTTCGGAACAAAGCACCGAGACAAACTTTCAGACAAACAGACAAAAATTCTAATAACGGTCATAAATATCAGTTTTCACTAAAATTTTGGCATTTATTTTAAAATCATAGAGACACAAATTTTTATTAATTAATGGATATTTTATATTTTTTGCTCGTCGATTCCATGAACCACAAGAATCACACTAAGTTATAAGTTAACCTACCAAGAAATAAAAATAAATTCAAGACCCTATAAGCCGACGAGATCACCTAGTTCATAAATTGAGCCTGATGATAGTAACAAGATGTATCATTCCATTCATAAATAGCACGAATTCCAAATAACTTCTTACACGATGAACAAAACCTACCAAATATAATAATTATTATAGTTGGTAGGTATTGCCCATCGATTTGTAATTTGTTTCGCATACCGATGGTTCAGTTTCTGCAAAATTCTACTATTGACAACATTAGACTGCATTTATATTCAATAATTCTCAAATATTTATTTGGCATCAGCACCTGTATAATACAATTTGAAATTGTTATGTTTACAAACTACAATTAAGTAAGAATTTAACTAAGTTTTAACTACATAGGCGTCAGGCTGTTGCTACTAACTTCAATTACTTACCAAAGTGTATACCTGTAATATGTTGGCTTGGTTGAATTCGGAATGGTGAAACATCTAAATAAGACTTGCCTTTCCAGGGAATATCATGAATAACAGGGAATTATCATTGAGTATGTGTTCGAACATCCTATTCATCATTATTATTATTCACATAGCGACCATGACCGTCAGTTTGCGTTACCAAACGGCTGGCTTGTTTCTCGGTCAGAGAAATAGCATTGCCATTCAACGTGGCAATGCTGCCAGTCTTCTGGGCACTTTACTAGATGACCGCGATGCGGAGGAATACTTCCTCACACAAACAAACTTTATTTTAATTTTATAATCATTTTATTTGTAAGTATATATCTAGTAAATTACATAGAGTCCACTAAAACCACTTCTTTTTTATTTCGTTTTAATCGTATAACTTATGGAAATACCTACTAGACCCTCAAACCAATCTAAGTAAACTAAATTAAAATATGTAAAACAGCTAAACACTCTCGTTTATTTGTGAACGACAGTCTATCGTAGGTACACACGGAGATTGCGAAGCCTTCGAAATGGCGCGAAAGTATATGGGTACTACTCAATTCACCATGGCGTCATGTCGGAGGGTTTATTTGGGTCTTGTAAGATTGAGGGTCCCCAGTTTATTTCGCCCATCAGTTTGATGTATCGTGCGCTGTATCTATGTGATAGTCCTATAAACAAATACGGAACTTGCAAATAAAATGTTTTATGTTTGGGTATTACAAGTGGTCTGTGAAAATATTTATAACATCTAAATATTTATAATGTTGCCGTGTAGGTGTAGCCACAGTCACAACCGGCAGACCTACCTTCCACATGATTCCGAAAGGGCGACTTAGGAATGGTTTTCTAAAATTAGGCAAAGGATTGTAAATATTCTTCTAGATATAATAAATTTACCAATAGTAATAATATTTAGGGCTTATCAAGAAGCAATACAGATGATGCCTCCATGAACTTTTATCGTACGTATATTTCTTTCTTCATTAATGCCTAAGCTGGGACCGTTACCCACATATGACAATTAAGGCGTTCAAAATACCTACATAAAATTACCTACGATTTTAAAAGTAGCTACGCACGCTATAACTACCAATATATTTTTTTTTTATTTTTTATTATACAACCTTTAATCTTTAATATGGCCTTTATGCCAGGTGATTGATTATGAAATCGTGACGCTCTCATAACGTTTATCTTAAAAATACCGTTGCGCTCTTCTAAAATAAAATATTTACTTCGCCAGGTTGCAATGGAGATCGCAATTCCGCCAGTGATTTGGTGATTGATCTTCTCTTGTTCGTAGACCGACTCATCACTTTTGATTGCAAGACAAACCTCGATTATAATATTATTATTTTCCCGATTTATTTACAGAGTTCCGTAACAATATGATAAGAAAAATTTAAGATCAAAGTGAAAGTTATCTGTGGCATGTCAAGACGTCAAGAAGGATCATTTCATGAACAAAGATCTTATTATTTTAGGCAGAACAGCAACTTTTTGTCGCTGATGTGATGATAAACTGACCTGTGCCATTCTGAACTTAAGTAGTCTGACTGTCGATCATGCAACTGTATTGGATTGGTGACATCAATGAATTGGTTACTTTGTTTTATTTATTTTATAAATACACAGAATAATATAAAACAAAACAAAGTCCACAAAACCGTATCTATTAACGGTTTGACTGTAATATTATACCGTTTATACTACTTATATTACGCAGTGTGTTATTATATTTTTGCTGTTAATAAAAAACAGTCCTCCAGACCGTATTACAGTCACGGCGGCCCATCTCCGAGGAGATTAGCCAAGTACGCAGGAGATATTATAGTACAAAGGTTTATGCGCAAACACAAATGTACTCCCAATTCCTTGACTCTCATAGTCCGATGGGACGGCAATCCGACACGTCCGGAGAGATTAGGTGCAGGACCGACGGCTTTACAGCTCTTAATAGACAAGTTATGACATACGACTCAATGTACCCTCATTTCAATATCAACCGAGATAGCCAAAACGCCTGCTGTTGTGGTGAATGCTGATGGGCTCTTGGAACCCCGGTTCCTAACGGTTAGTGGATGGCCATGTTGTTTTTATTTTTGTCCGGCACAGTTCCTATGATGGATTTGACACACATAATAAAAAAGAGGTCCCTTTTTGTAAATCCAATAAGGAGATGCTGACGTCACATAGAAGTTGACAGTCTTCCGATGGGAGTTCCACGTGCTGACTCCGCTTTCTGATCCAGCATACTTACGCGTGATAATTCTCAACCAGCATAATTCCAAAAAGACGTCTTATAATTTCCTAAGACAAAATTAGAACTTCTATCTCAGACTTATTTTTGTTGGGATTAATATTATGATTAAAGATATTCTTACAAAATTATAACTTTTCATAACATAGCATTACGCCTGTATTCTTACAAGGACTAAGCAGGGGCGTATGGTGTACAAATGAACTCCCACATTTCACCGTCCTTACTAATAGGTGGAGAGGATAAAACCCAAAAACACTTTTCCCGATCCAGGCATCGACCCAGGACCTTACGCCGCGGCCTAAAACCGCTATAAAAAACATAAGTACCTATATAATGATATTAATAGGATAATCAATACTTATACACAACACGAAGGTTAAGGTTCAATTATGATATTCTTTAGTTGATGATGTCGATATAAAGGGTCCCACCCTTTGCATATGAACTGAACCTATACCAAGACATCGCAGACAAGCTTGATAACAAACAAAGACTACAAACCAAACTATTGCACTACTCTTCATTAAAATGTAACGCCAAAAATAGTCCAAACATATATATATATATATTTATATATATATATTTATGTTATATATTTCGCACTAAGTTCATCTAAAAACTACAAACCATATTAAACATAACATAGCATCACGCCTGTATTCCCATTTTACCAATGCTGTTATTAAGTCCTATGTAATAGGTGGTGAGCGTATTGCCATCTATCTTACACAATTTCAATATCCGGGCTGATACTGTGAATTTTCTAACAGAAAAACTCAATAACACTTTGCCCAACCCAGGAATCGAACCCGAGACCCCATGCTCAGTATTCCCACTTCGGACCACTAGACCAACGAGGCAGTTATTAAAACATACAACTATAAAGGCGTATATAAGTTAACAACAGAAAGTTCTTTACATATTTCGCTCCATTTTCCGCATCCCGGAACTCTGTATTGTGTTGGTAACATAGAGGTCTCCACCGGAACGTGTCCTCGGAACACCATACTGGACATGTTTACGAGATATTGTAATACAGCCAGTAACTTCGCTATAACCATAGACGTGTATCGAATGTCTGAGGCCACAATATATTTATATTGTTTAAGCATCAATCCGATTGGATACGGAAAAATTGTACGACGCATAACTTAGTAACTACCTAGTTATACATTGCGTCATATTTGCACGAGTTTTTCCTATTCCTTTTTCTTATGTGCATTATGTGACCTTTAGAAAAATCTCAGAAAATGGGTAGACAGCGAGTAGTTCAAATCACAAATAAAGTGATAGTTTATTAAAATATTGACTTACAATTTCAAACAAAATGATGTCTTTCAAGGGTCTTCCATTCCCAATTCGAAAATGCCTACGTATTCTCTTTCAAAACACTGTTGTATATTGTGTTGTTGAATATTGTGTTAGTGTTTCCACAAAAACTTTAAACATCAATTTTCTCTAAAAATATTAACTTAGGGAAGTTCTATAACAAAAATATTTATTTTAACAGTACTGTTTCGGTTTTAGCGGTCTTTCATACATACAAAGTCACTAATACAAACTATAACTTAAAATTGCTATGATGCAAAAGCGTTCATTTACAATCATTGTATAAAAGGTATGTAGTCCTACGCAGTATCTATATATCAGTAGATACAGCACAATACATTCTAAAACAAATTCATGAAAACTTGCTCGAAATCTCTCACATTGGTACTGTCTCATATTTAGTTGCAAATTTAATTAAGTCGTCACGTTCGAGCTATTGTAAACAATTTGTTTAACACCTTTAAGTTCTGGAGCACCAAAACGGTAACAATAACAAATAATAAACGTCTGTTTCAAATTTTATCGAAGCTGTGAAGCTGTGTATTAAACTTTGTAGAGAATCCAAGTAGCGAAGATATTAATTATGTTGTCTCTAAAATTTTTACTCTTTTGAACTTAATGATCTTAACTTTAAAGGCAAATTGTCTGAATAGAAATTATTTAATATTAATTTCAGAGTCTTCAATATCTTTAATATATGTTTATACACAACACATAAAATTAAAAGTCAATCAGTACAGTGTATAATTATAATTTAAGCTTTGTGATATAAAAAAAAATACTTATTATAGATTATTTATATTTAAATATTGTCATAAAATAGATTTTATCTTTAAGCATAACAAAACTCACAACGTGCGTTACATTACATACATTGAACAAAATAACAAAAATATTCACAAACAAGTTTGTTCTCTTACGACTTAATCTAAGTTCGTCATAGTTGCTCTTCAAAAAATTGAGACCATTATTCGAAATTGACCCAAAAAGTTTTCGGTATGCCCGGTTGTCGGAGACACTCGTTCCAACTGTCCGCGTAGGCAGATTTTTCGTCTATCGTCGCTTTCCCTAATATTTCCTTCTTCGCCATTTTTGTCTTACATCCAAGACTTATATAAATACTGACTTTATTCAAACTTGCCTTGAAAACTATCAGTTTTACTGTTGCAGATTTGGGGTCCCATCTGGCAGATATTGCGGGGACAAATCTATCGCTTTTCCAATAGCACTCCGCTTTGTTCGCCTCTAATATCGTAGCTTTCAGGTACAGCGGAGCTGAAAGCAGAAAATTATAAAATAAATGAATCCAATAAATGAATATTCAACCGAATTTAATTTATAAACAAGGACTATAAATACCTATAACGTTTATTTTTTACATTAATTCACAAAAGAGTATGAATATTAAGTATGTATTTCTACAAAAATGTTATATACATAAAACCGATAGGCCCATGCCTATCGGTCGTTTCATAACGAAGATTTTTCCTCTGTTTACATGGGTAAACAGAGGAAAAATCTTCGTTAAATTACTTTTTAAGGTCCCATACCCAAAATATACCTACAAAATACAAGAATATATAATCCTAATACTATTATACGCTGTCTGCCTGTCTGTCACAGCTCTTTATCAACCATAATAGAGTTCCAAAATTATAAAAGTATGTAGTAGGTACTAGGTACCTATAATATTAGGTAAACCCTTTATCATGGCAAATATCAGGCAAATAAATAAGCGAGCGCTTCTTGGGTCATCATCATCATCCCCTTGTCATTATATATTTCATTGCCATCTATATATTTGTGAAAAATACTAAAAAATATTTTCTTTACTCTGTATGAAAGTCTGCTTTTAGTACACACTCCTGAGTTGAACAAAAAAAGACTATATAATCTAAAGTTATTATATTAAAGTTCGCTAAGCATGCGTTAATGCTTTTCAAAGATTTATCTTGAACTATATAAGCTATTCAGTATATGCATATACAGATATATGTAATCTACTTTCTAGTGTATAACAGTTTTGTTGGTACGAACACCTTAAATGCGCGAATCCGACTTGCGCGGCCTTTTTGTGCAGTAAGTATATTCGATATACTTTACTTTTAGGAAACCGCAAAACAACACTTGAGTTTGATTAACGAACCATTGTTTACTTGAAATCTGTTGGAACGATTCGCAACATAAAGTTAACAACGATCTTATAAAAACGTTGGATTTCCCAATTGTTATTTTAATCCAAGGAGGAAAATACAGCAAAAAATGTGGCACACCTTCCTTGAGTGCGTGTTGTAAACGCTTGAAATATGTCAATTTCGACGTGTGTGATCCGACGTTTGTCTTGACTACTAATTATGTTTTCCAAATTATGGCAATTTTCCCTTTCATCCATTGGAATATTTCTCTTTGTATCATGTTTAATAGTGGACGTGTTCAAAGCTCCCTTACTACACTTATACTTATATCCAGCCATGCAGCCTTCATCGCATCACGTACGTATTGATGGGTGACGGCGAAAGGCGACGGGAGCCCCGTAAGAGGAGTAAGACTATTAAGAATGTAATTTCATTCAGATGTGTAGAAGCGAAGCAGCATTTCGCCGCATACTAATAACTTCAGACCGTGTTAACTTAGTCATGGATAGAAAACATTTAATATGGCTAGAAGGTAAAAGAAGTACGGTTAAAGACGATAGTCGCTAGCACATCCAAAATAAACAAACAAAACATCTGCTCTGTCCTCTTAATATATCCAGTATCTGAGTTCAAAACAGTATAATCTTGTCATCATGTGGAATACACAGAAAAGGCAATGATTTGACGCGTGTTTATCGACTTGTCTGTAATGTCTCTGACTATATATGAGCACTCAATAAATAAAGACACGTCGACGACCATCGCAAATAAAGGTTTTTTTCCACCAACTCGCCTGATGGTAAGCGAAGGTGACTGAGGATGAAGCCTGTAGATCCAGAAAATAATAAAAATGAACGGATGAAAATATAGCATCTTAGTCAAATGAGAAAGTTTTGTTTAAACCTACCTAAGTGACCGACTGATACTAGGATTTGAATCTACCTACTAACATAAAAACGAAAGTGAACCTTCACATAGTAAACTGACTTTTATTCGCTTAATTCAGTTGTATCCTTATCTAAGAGGACCTACCATAGATTAATATTAACAGGCACATTATGCCGCCCTTATCATTGTTTCCCTAATTACATTGATGTTGTATTTAACTAAAGGTTTGTGCAGCCTCAACGTGACATAACAGTGGCGTGGGTAATCCGCTTCCTCGAGCAATTAGTACTGGGAGATAATTATACATGTGCGAATTTCAGTGATTCCGAGAAATCAACTACACCGCTTTAATGCCTTTTCATTATTAAGAATTGGAAGCTCATATCGGTCAGGTCACACAGGTCAAATTGGTCAGGTCACACATGTCATATGGGTAAACAAAACAATATTATTTTTGCGTTTTGCTCCTAGTTTGAAATATAGAAATGAGAAATAAATGCGCGATAATAATACATACATATTTTCTTACATAATTCTAAATTTTTATCTTTTCATTTAATATTTCGTCTGATTATTTGTTGACATACAGACATGAATGTTAGGTCTGTGTATATTGTGTCTATTTATAAATTTTATTACATTCCGCCACATGTGCAAACGGACACGCGCGTAGAAGCATGCGGAAACTATCCAACGTACACACGGACAGGTCGTATATCTATCGCAGATGGATTGTAGAATCAGCTGTTTTACAAAACTGCTAGCTGATTTACAAAACAGTGCGGTTATGAAAAACAGCTGAACGACGTTTAGCGGTTTTACGTAATTACTGAACTATAACACGCGGAATTGAATGAACGTTTTGCGTTCATCAATGCAGCGGGTCAACGATCAGAGATTATGTAAAACAGTGTGAAATGAACTGTCAGATTGTTGATTTTAGTTCGAAATTTTGTCGCATATGGCTCTGTATGTCTTAACAATAATAACCTAACTTTAATTTACTTGTCAATAGCAAAAAAAGATGAAAATTTGGAAAGACGTAAATACTAAACCACTATAATAGTTTACAATATATCGGGATTATGAAAGAAAATAAACGGCATTGATCCATGAGCGAGCGAAGCGAGCTCGGGAGTTTCGTGTATCCCGACACGGACAGGTTAGGTTCGAAGAGGATATACCCCCGTCATCCTCTTCGTGTTTAGGTTTTTTCTAACCTTACAGACTCAAAATTAGGAGCCCCGCTCAGCGGGGCTCCGTCAATCCAGCCACGGAAAGTCAAATCAGAATAGAGTATCTTTTTTTTACTTGAGTGGTGATTATCCATATAATATACCTATACAATAAACAAACCTGTCCCACAGTAGATATGTCATTCTGCATTACGTCTAAAGGTGGGTAGCTGTTTTGTTAAACGTATAGCAATGGCAATCCAGCTGCACGTCGTTCAGCTGTTTTATAAAACAGTACTGTTTTGTAAATCAGCTAGCAGTTTTGTAAAACAGCGGATTCTACAATCCATCTGCGACATATCGACAGCATTATACGATGGCTTCCACTAGGATCGGGACAAAAGCTAATAAGGTGTGGCTCCAGTCGACTGCAAAATCAACCTTACATGATTCAACCGTTACCAAATCAAGCGTAAACCTAAGTCCAATCATGAAATCTGCTTAGACTGTGTTACATATTAGAATCTTCAGCAACTGTATACTAGGCTTTAGATATTTGAGTTGTGATTCAACGCACATTCGTCGTCACCGTAACTCTCTCCTCTTTAATAAGCAAACAGCATTGCGTGGGGCGTCGCGTCGCTTCAAGTGGCGGTCTCTCGTGGTGATAAATAATATGAACGAAGTTTAGTTACGCTGACACTTAGCCAGTCTACTGCTATGAATCTTTAAAGAGGTCGAGGTTAATCGGCTAAAGTATTTATGAAATAACTCTCCCCTACTAATTGGCGTAATACTATAAGTAGGACAACATGTTTAACGCATCACAAAACAATACATTAATTTGAGTGATTTTATTACGATTTTCCATTAGTTTACTGACACAGTTGAGCTGGTACATTCAATGTATTATATTTAACATTGATACAGAAATAAAACTTGATACTCATTACGCTAGGAGTACCTATGGAAATCTTAGTGTCAGTGTAAGTGTAAATCAGATAACGTACTTGTACTTTCCTTGTAAACTATTTAATCAGTTTATTTCTGTACAACAAACGGAAGTGTTCTTGCAATATATTTTATAAACTTATATTTGAATATACAAAACCTTTTTCATATAAACATAATGGAAATGTCACACGGAAATTGTACATCAAGCAGATCTTCAAGTATTTATCTAAGTTATACCAGTTATTTATGTACAGAAATGTACCCTTACTCCTATTAAACGCCTACAAAGAATAACCACGGCTAACCCATTTTTGTCGCAACAACAATAATATTTTATGTAAATACGTATTTGAGGGCACTCCATTTAGCTGGCGATATCATGAACATCTGTGAATTTCATATTTTGTTAAGTACCACATGATACAGTTTATTACGTAGGTATAAATAAAGTGTTCCTGTGTATTTGAAGTGTAAAATATTTATATACCCCCAAATAGTTTGAAGAGGGATGATGATGGAGACGAAGATGTGGTATAGTAATAAACCTAAACATATATCTCAAGAATATACAATACAGCCCTTCCCTCGGTATCATTAGGCGGGATACAAGATACGTGGCATATAAAGGCACTACAAAACCTTTTCGCACGAATTGATTCAGTCGAAGTAGCGGTTATTTTGCTCGACTTTTTCCTGTAGTTACATAGAACACGATAAGTACTCCATATAATATCGACTCATATAAAATGCCGGTCGTATCAGAAACTCGATTGCGTTCGTATCGGAAATTAACCGAAAATGTAGCCAATTAGCGATGTGTTATCGACGAATGCGTAATGCGGTTGTAATGTTTAACCGCTAATAGAGAAAACGATTTATGTTTACATAGGGATCTATCGCGGGATATTTTCTATTATGCAGTGAGCGTACAATTGGTAGTAAATTTGTTTGATATGCAAGAGATGTAGCCGTCAGTGGCTTTTAAGATGGCAATACAACAGAAATAATGACATGTTATTAGCTCGTTTTTATGAACCGGCAGCTCTCATTAGACATATGACTTACAAGTTACAACAAACCGAGTTGAAAATCAGCCGGCAATTATATACCTACTAAGCATATTTTCATTCCCTAGCAAAGATTAAGGTTTGCGTCATCAATATTATTAATTAATTAATTTCCTTAGTTACCTTTGTACTGTTCCTGCTCCTGCATAGTCTGCACACTACATCGTAGCCTACTCACAGTCAACTGCACTATATCGTTCAGCCCGTCTTCACTCGACGTATAAAGTAGAGTTACTTCCAACTGGCCCTTCTTGTTTTCTCTCTGTGGAACAAATTACATAGACTTTATGCTAATTGCCACAGATTAGAGGCCCACATGGGCAATTTGTACATACTCAACCATATCTAAGCTGCCTTGAAATGAACATTACTAGAGATATAAGATATAGATTGAGGAAGGAAATCTGGGCAGAGCTCCAAATGATCTTAACCTTATGTGAATATATGTGACTTGTAGTAATGACTACTTAAATTATTTAAGGTTACATTTTATCGTCCAATCGAATCGCTTCGTCTGTTTTATAAATAAAACCAAGATGTTAAGCCGTGTGTTTGCCTTTATCTAAGAAACCGATTTGCTTCAGTTTTTCTTCCAAGAAGATAAGAGGCTGATAACGCTGATTACACATTTTATGAATGTCACTGTCACGCTTGAACTAAGGTTAAAAGTTACCTACTTACACTACGAACATAATACATTAAAACTTTAAGTTTGACAGATTTGAGTCAACCTCACTAATGGTATGTAATTAAGTAACTATCATACTTTTAAATATTTGTGGTCTACCAGACAACTCTTTAGATAGGTGGTATGTACAAAGTTGGAAAGTTTTCGTAGATAAATTAAATAGTTTCTGTTTCCTACTCGTATTATATTAATTCTTGAGGTATCGTGAGTAAAAACTTATTGGTATATTGAAGCCATCAAAATGGGATTAAATTTCTCTCTCTAGGTACAAAATTGCTTAGCTTGAGGTGCTAGTGTAAGTTTTCAATGTTAGTAGATAAAAAATATTAATTTAATAGAGTTTTGCTTAGGTCACCAGAAGATTGTTAATACAGGATGATTAGAGATTCAGACTCTTCAAATATTAAATAAAATCGTTTTCACGAAATTATTGCCTTTAAAATTCAAACTGCTTCATCATTCTTGTTAAAACCCGATCTAACTATACGAAGTAATTAGCAAATAGCAATAGAAACCAATGATTTATCAGTAATCTGTTATATTAACATCGAATCGAATGAACGTAATTATACCAAATTTCTGCGCACGAAGATGTTAGGCATAGTTATACTCTTACATCATCGCAAAAAACGTAGGTAGACGTTCAGATGGGGACCGGTCGAGGTCAAAACTATTCTATTGTAGCTCTCAACCAAGTATTAAGATTTTATTCACACGACCACGCTCTTCGCATATTAATCATAACATGCGATTATGACTCATACATTAATTGATATCGTTATCTCTAACATGGAAATGTCCACTGATACTAAGTACTTTCTATCGAGAAAATAAATACTTAGTACTAAACTATTATTGTCATCCCTTGGTTATTTTTTCCATTTTATTTAAGGAGACTCTGTCAAGGTATCTTTTACAACACCAGGGAAAATATGAAGTAAGTTTCTGTAGCCGTAGACTGGTAGCAAAGACGTGCTACAAGTAATAAACAAAAAAACAATACAGCTCCCTCGTTAAAACCTGTATATGTTTTTTGAAGTCTTTGAAGTTACTCTAACTAAAAACGTCAACAGAAAAATAATGATCTCATTCATTGATAAAAAAATACTTCTCAAATGACGAAGTTGGAACTATAATTCCTCTGTCGGCACGTTGCATGATCAAGTTCATTATGGACGGAAATAAGTACACCATAAGGCAACTATGTTTTACTCGGGCATTTACGACTTCATTTTTACCATCTACTGATTAGCATCGCTCGTGAGCGTGACAGTGACTTATAATGTTGTTGTTAATTACCACGAACTTTATTACGTACCCGTGAATCCGCCGCAGTAATACCACTCGTGATAGCGTTGATTGGCCGCCAAATATCAGGAGTCCCCGTCAAACCGTTCTTCAGATCATTTTGAAACAACTTTGAATCGAAATTCCACGTTGCAGCTCCGACTGTTCTTCGTTTCTCTAGAACAGATTTTTGTGCTATCGCTTCGGCTTTCGTCGATTTAAAACTACTAAATGTCTTTTCAAAAAATCCTGTTTTAGGTTTTGGCTCTTCTTCTTCCGCCACCTTGGCTGTTTTTTTAGAGTCCAATGTTTTGCTATTTTTGCGCTTATCTGAATCTTGTTTTGGAGGTTCTAATATAGCATAAATGGTAAGCGACAAAAAGTGGCCGGCGAGCAAACTTTGAAGGTCGTTTTTATCTGTTGGCTTCCTCGCATCTTTCTGTTTTAGTTGGAATTTAAAAACCTCGTTCCACACGGGCCAAGAGCTCTCCTGTAATGATGTTTCAAATCTACTATCGCCGGGAAATACTTTGACCTGAAAAGATTATAACGTTCGTTATTTTAACCTGAATACAAATGACAAATTCTGCAACCAGTTTGCAAGTAGGTAAGTACTACTGAATGTAAATTATTTACTTAGCGTATTTCAAAATGAAACATTTTGTTAAAATACTCATTACATTTAACGAGTATTTAATCTCGTTAGATTTATGTTGCTCACGTTTTCTGGAATATTTCAAAGTATACAAATAAATATATTTATGTCAACCAGTCAACTCGGATTAGCCAGGGATAAACATTATTCGGTTTTTTAGTAGCGAGTACTGGTATGAATTACTTATACAACTAGGTAACGAATAAAAAACGTAAAAAAAAACTGTTATTCAATAGTTTGAGAAAATTACGACTTTTCTTTAGAGGTTCTGTGAAATGAGCACGTTGGGGATAGTTAGCAACAGGGAAGGATACCTAACTACAGAGATACACGTACAATGCATAATGCATTTATTTGACAAGACTGATCCTCCACAGGTGGTCACCTCATCAATCTCTTTCTTCATAGTTAAGATATCAGCATTAAACAAATTATTTTTGGCGTTCAGCCAATAAATACTATACACTTAACACCTACCTACAAGGGTCTTAGCGACCGAAACTGCCCAAAGTCAAGGAAAATCATCGAGTCCTTTACGAGTTCCGACTTCATTTGTGAATATATAAATGTTGGTAAATGTAATATGGGTATGCTTCAAAATCTAGGAATACAAATAGAAATCTAATGATTGCTTTTGCCACACAGGCTATTCAGCAATTTGGAGTCAGTCCATTTGACCCCGCTCATTTTACCAGCAAATTGAATTTAAATGAATCGAGATCTCTTTATAGCTGTATCAACAATATGTACTGAATAGGGAAGGGCCTATTGATATAGGGTTAATTTATTTAAGGACCTGTGTGTCGTCTTGTGCATTATTATACATAGCAGTATGTTATAGTATGGGTATTAAACGTTACTGAAACCTCGTGTAATATATATATATCTATTAATATTAAATGTATCTTCTTCTATTAATTTTAATTATTAACACTGAAAATAATGAACAGATTAAAAAAAACAGTAACACAGGCTTATTTTATTTCAGTTATAATAAGACTTCAGTCTAAAATTCCACTAAAGCGAAGACAGGCACACATAGTAATATATTTTTTTACTTAGTCAAGTAAAATACAAAACATTTAGGTAGGTGTTAACGATTTCACTAAGCATAGGGACGTGCACTCATATAGCACCCGCAACGCTCAGAAGCTCGTAGGATTAACACGCTCTCTCACCAAGACCAGCAAGTTGACTCATATTATGGGTCCGAGTGTGTATAACAGACTCCCTGATACCATAATTGCTGCTCCAAGTATGGCTGCCTTTAAAAAACAATTAAAACGCTGGCTTATCGAGGAAACGTTTTATAGTTATGATGAATTTATGAAATCTAAATAAGTATGTTATTATATGTTCGATACTGCATAATTTATTCAATTTGATTATTTTTATTAACTAATTCAATTAAATAAATTATTTGACCGTTAATTTTAAATTTCTATGATTATTCAAGATAAATCTTTGAAAAGCATCTTTTTCCATTTAATATAATAACTTTCTATGATTATTATTTTTGTTATTATATATTTAATGAATAAAAATGTATTGACGTGTAAATCTGGTTTATGAATATATGAGTATTGAGTATAGTATTGAGTATTGGGTATGTACCATAGGGTGAGGTATTATGATATTTGTACCTCCAAAGCATTTGTACCTGATATGTGAACATTTAATTATGCAACGTACCTACCTATATCATATTTAACCGTTCGACTATTAATTAGTAATTATTTGTTGTAACGCAGACAGCCCAATTATTAAGTCAGTAATATTATTTATTAACAGATATTAAAAACCTATTCGTGATCAGTATGTAAGGCGAAACCAAATTAATATTTTTTAATTACAGTTTTAATTAATATTTCTGCTTTGTAATGTCAGCTGCTACAGCTTTTTATCAGAACTTTAAAATTAATGACATCGGTGACAAGGATGCAATAAGTTAATTAAGATTTCGTTGATTATTATACAAGCTGTGGTTTAAACTGTGGCCATATTGTACATAACTATACAGCAAACAGTTAGAATTAGTTAGAGTTAGTTATTCGTCTCGTAACATCTAACGCTTATCACCGAAATGTTTGTGTAATATGAAATTAAAAGATTTTTTTTACAATTTAAACTAATTAATCTCAAGGCTGATTCAACTCAAACTGATGACTTTAAAATCAATATCTTTTATGTAAGAATAAAAAATTTGATGTTGTCCCGTGAAATTCACGTTACTTAAGTAAGGCCTGGTAAGGCCTATTATATTATGGGGCTAAATATAATAACCACCAAATAATACTTTGAAACCCTAAAGCTCTCTTACCAAAAAGTATACTAAACACCATAAAACTAAACATGTACCTACTAATAAAAGACATACTACTATAAAATTACAATGTTTCTAGCTGTTTCAGTCATGACTGCACTTCTAAATGAATTCTAACACCGTATGTAGGGGTACGGGTTGTTAGAACTGTGATCAAACTATGCACAAGCTGACTGAGCGAAGCGAGCGGTGCCGCGGTAGCGGCCAGCGAGTGCTAGAAAAACAATTTTTTTACAGTCGTAGTGTTTTAGAGGAGGCAAGCATTCTGGCATAATTCGTTTGGATTAATTTATTTTAATTGGATAGCAAAATGTAACATTTTTATGATTTCACATATTGTGTTTTAATTTTGATGATCATTTACTATTTCTGGCAGTAGGTATATAGTGATTTATATGTTACCTACATTTTACTATATCTGGTGATAAGATAAACATAAGCCTTATAATATTACTCTAGGTTAAGTAATTTGTAACATTGTACTAAGTTTTTATTCGAATAAATTTATTTATTATTATTGTATTATTATAATGTCTAAATTTTGGCTGGTATCATGAAGGTCACAAATTGAGCCAAAAAAAATCGAAATCATCCAGATGTCTAAGTAATTCGTTCTAACAATATTTACTGAAGCTTTCCACTTCGCGCACCGATTTGAACACCACCGATTGAAACGCACCTTTTTTATTCCACTGACACACACACCTCGACCGGCGAGGGTTTGTGGACAGTTTTTAAGTGGTTAGGGGAGTACCTTGTTAAAAAAAATTCGATAGCAGTAATTTAAATAATGTTTATTAGTTGTGTTATCTTCTAACAAACCAATCATGGAATCAATCGTTCTAATATCACTATCAATTTAGTGTTTGGTAACATGTCTTATTTATTTATTTGCGTCAAATGTGGTACAGAAGACCTTACATAATAACATATTTCGCCATGTAATTTAGACATGTCAATATGATATAGTAATAAAATGCAATAAATTAGACACAGATCATTAAACAATTGTAGAACATTCAGAAAGCATGACATTCAGTAGATTAAATTAGTAATAAATTATTGTATAGAGATATGTTACTCTTACTATTCAGATACATGCAATAATTACGTATTTGCAAATGTTTGTACCAGTGTCTTAGTGTGTATTTAGTTGGTTTGCCTATGACTAACTAAATAAATAAAAATTATAAAAATACCAACCTGTGCATAACCACCAAACAAATAGGCATATAAATTCGCCGTCTCTTGACAATGACAACAACCTATTCTTAGAGTCGTTCGTGGATTATTAGAATTTATAAGTAATTTCACATGAAGAGCATATTTTTATCAGTTGCGCTATAAATATAGCACAGGTACAGATCAACAGCTTGTATATTAATTAACCAACCGTGTTTGAGAGTAACTTTTTTCCTGTCGTATTAATCACACAATATGACGGCTCTAAAAAAATATCGACGTTACATTGGCCAAACCATGCGAAAAGCATACTAGGTCATCGAATTTGACTTCCATATGCACACAAATGAAGGTCGTCCAATAGGGGCCAATACGCTGTGCAAATCACCTCCAATGGCATATGTTTTGTTACAGTAAAATCATGAAACACTATATCTAAGTTAAACTAAAAAAAAATGGAATCACTTTTCACGAGCAAATTAGTCATAAATAAATTACCCATGTTTCATTATTTCGTAATATTTGCTTTTCTTTCTATATGCGTATGTTGAAATTTGAAATAATAACAATGACAGACAGGCTTTGATCATAAGATTCGGTATGATACATGTGTATTAAAAGTCACTTCACTTCGCAAAGTTATTCGGTTATTCAAAATTAACGGTTTTTAATAGATATTATTAACTTTTGCTGAATTAAACATATAACGAAATTAAGACATGTTACCAAATACTAAACAGTCGTTCTAATGTCACAATAATAGAACGACTGATTCCATCATTGGTTGGTTAGAAGACAGTACTAATACACATTATTTATATGACTGCTATCGATATTTTATTTACCAAGGTACTTACACACATAGATATAAGTATCTAAAGTAGAAACTATAGGTGCTGTTCATGGAATATAATATTATTATTTTTATGTAGTCCACGAACCGCACCAGTAGAGGTGCCTTAAGTGGAATAAAAAAGGTGCGGTTCAATCGGTGCTGTTCAAATCGGTGCGCTAATTGGAATGCTTCTTTTTACTTATGTATGTAAATGTTTCGATAAATAAAATCATTCAAGTATCTATGGCTATCAAAGCTTTGAAGTATCCAATAGTAATTTCAGATGCATGACAGAAAGATAAAATGACAATAACTGTGGCCATAACAAGAAACACTGACTTTCATTGATAAAAACCGCAGATAAAACACTCATAATGTCGGTCGCACGTTTATCAACTATGGCGTAATGAGCGGTAATGACTGACTATACCTTAAATACATAGAATAGTAACGTCTAATTTCGTGTGGTTATAAGCTAATAATGCAATACACTTGCATAAATAATTATATTGTGAATGCCTGTACTTGTTAGCCGCCAGAGTAAACCTCTACCTTGGCTTATAGCCGGAAGCCCAGGACCAACCGCCCTCGCCCAGGATGATGCTCAGATGAAAATGCCCCTAGTGTCATTCCACGCTCTTTGTATGGACCATGTTAATGCTCAACGTTCCTTTACCGACCGCAGGTTTCAACAAGATATAACTTTTACTGCAGTTCCGTTATTCTCCGCTGTATTCACAGCAACTTACGCCCTGTGAATAGGTAAACATAGTTTTGGAGAGATGTAGGCACAAGTCTGCTATAAACGATGCCTGAATTTGGAACTGGAGGTGAATACGAACAGTGAACTACGACAACATTACTCAGACTTACATGGATCTAAATTCAAAACTATCAGCGTTATATATTGTGTAATTACGTGTCGATGATAAGGTATTAACTACACTATTATTAAGTCGTGGATAGGATACAATTAGTGAAACATTGTATTTTAAAGAAATATATAAGTGCTTAATGTAATTCAAAACCTGAATTCAGTGCTGGTGCTGATTGTTTTGCGGACACCGGAAGTTTGAACAATAATTTAGTATTTTTTGGTAATAATATAAAATTAGTGACCGGCGCCGTCTATTAAGCTTTGTAAATTGTCAGTTCTCGCCATTGTTTCAAAATTCATATTCATCATTTACATAGTTTATTACGATTGCTAAACTGAGCGTTGAAAAATAAATTACTGTTTTAGCGAGTCCCATATTTCATTTAAATATAAACATCTATCAAACTATCTGGTGCGTGCCAAAAATATTGATGTACCCATTATTTGCGTACGCATTATATCGCTCGTAATGTTTATTGACACGATTTAACATACTTTTTATCGTAGTCGGCGTTAAAAGAATATGCAATGAATCTCATGTCAGTGTAATATATTCAAGAGGATTTCTTTTTCCTATTATAGATATAAAAACTTTTGCCATAACGCCCCTAGTTTATTCCGTTGTAAATAGATCCCTCTGCAAGGAAATTAAAGACTGCAGTAGTAACTACATACCTCGTTGAAGGATGGAAATGCTGTGTTGACCTCGATCCCAAATAAATTGGGATCCTTAACAGAAGAATTATGATAATAAATAGCAGCTGAATATCATATCCAGGACTCGGACACAGCACGCCGCACGTACATACGTTGTTACTTATAAAGAATTGGTAACCCTCACCTGACGAATGAAGTTATGAGTATGAAGGTACCATTGTACCTCACAATGGTCATCTTCTAATCTTATAGCCGTCCGGCCATATAAGATTAGAGGAAGACCGAGAAAGCGAAGAAAACAATTAATGGTTTATGTGAAAGATCGTGATGGCTAGAACGTGGGTTATCTACTATCCAGATAACTATGAAGAGGTTAGGTAGGTCCCTTGGCCCTTTACTATTATCTGTTATTTGGTATGCCAAAAAAAGATATTTGATTTTTTTGATTTTATGCCCGGTAAATGGCAAATAAACTAACAACATATTACATGGAACTTAATAACTGCATTGGTGAATTTTGCGTGTACCTACAGCATATGCTTGCTTTGTCGGGCACAATTCCAAACTCTAAGATGCTACTGTGAATTTCCTAACAGTAAATCCCAATACCACTTTGCCCGAACTGGGAATTGAACCTTATCCTCATGCTCAGTAGTCGCGCTTGAGACCAGTAGAGTAGAGAGAGGCAGCTTCCTTTTGAGGCAGTAGGTAAGTGAGGATTGTTGCAGTGGATACATACATGACATAAGCATAGTTATACTTATGTCTGCTGTGGTTTAAGTAATGTGTTAGTACTGACTGATAAATATATTTCTACCACACGAGAGACCATTGTATCAATATCACCAAATTTTACTCTAGTTTCCAACAATTCATTAGGTTTATTTTTTAAATACAGCGAAGAACATAAGCTAACAAGTCGGTGTTAGCGCATTGAGTTGGCCTCAATTAGGAAAACAATTAAACGGATGTTAAATAGTAAATGCACGCAGTGTCAGCGACCACCGCATGACGCACTGATGAAGATAATGTGCTGTTAATTGCAAGATTAACAAAGAATGTAGGTACCTATTATGTACTGAATGCACTTGATAAAGCGCCCATTTTGGATATTAAAATAAATTGTACCAATTTAGACGATTTCTTGCTTTAATAAGACCAAAAAAAATTAAGATCCGTGGTGTGGGTACTAAACCATTTTTTTTTTGGTATTTTTAGGTACAAATAGGTATACCTATGGGATCAGGATAATGTTTCACATTATTATTATTTTTTAATTCGTTTTATTTATTTCGCCTGTTTAACATTACATTAGCTAGTTACCTATTATGTAGGTTACCTAATAATTAACGTTAACGTTTGTTTTAACTTTAGATTTCAAGTACAGGTAGGTTGGTAGGTATTATTATTCATATGCACACTTTATCGTAGGGTAGAATTAAATTTGCATGATGTACAATAATTTACTTGAATTGTGTTTAATATTTCATAATAGTTAAATCACTATTAAATATAACAGCAACCTATTGTTAAGTTAGGTACCTACTTATATAAAAGTGAGCTCTAAGTTCTTTAGACGATGCTGTGTACATTTCAAGAAATTATTTGATATAAAATAAAAAATAAATATTTAGTGAATGTTTCTTAAGAAATAACAATTTAAAACAATTGTTGAAAGTTACCTTAACAAGGTATCCATGGGCGCGACTCAACCCAAACAAGGACGGAAGGTGCCGGGCGCCGATAACGGTCACATATAAATTATTACTGATTGGATGCAAGGCCAACTTGAAACCTATCTCGGGCTCCAAGCTACCACTGCCGGCCAGTTGACCCTCCCTGTTCGTATTCAAAATATTCTTCAATTTACTAAGTGAAAATGCCATTGTAAACAAAGTCTTCTGTCTGCTAACTATCGCGTATCACACTCGCATTAAACCGGTCTTACTGAATAATTAATCACGCAATTCGATCGATAGTATAAAACCTCATCGTTTTAAAATACGACAATAACAACTCTTTGTCACACATGAAGTCTTTGCAATAATATCACGACACAACACCAAAAGTTATGGAACTCATTGCACGAGTACAATTAAAACTAACACAATGAACCATGCAACATATGTAGCTATGTATGACTGACTTACGATGAGCGCATACCTACTGTAGATAGTGTCATTGGTCCCACTATCAAATTGTATTTGTATGAATGAAGCATTCATGTGTCTTGGAAACCATCGGATCTCTCTGTCTGACATTAGCGTTCCCTCGTGCCACTAGCGCCACGAAAAAGCGCATTGAGTAAGTTTACTGTTTTTTATGATGTGCCATCTGTTGGTAGACTTAATTTTATTACCTACTTTATTGCAACAGATGGCGTAACTAAATCGATAAACGAATAAAACATGTCGAGCCGGATACATTTTCTTTGTATAGTTTATAATGATTTATGAATGGATAATATACTAAACTTGGTATAGCAATAGAGGGAAAAAACGCCATTGTAGGATAAAATACATAAATCGGTACATATTATAATTCTATCCTGAACGGATGCAGCATTTATTCTCATTCGTGCTCAAAATCTATTTTAATTTAAAAATCTTTACAGTAGTTAAGTCATCTTGCCAGAAACTGGGGCAGGTATAATGGCTTCTAATCCGTTTGAGACAAAAAAGCGAAGGTAATTACTTATTATTCGGTGCACGGACTCGGACATGGAGTGTAGGTACTTAGTTGTCATAATATATTATAAAACTAGCTGTTCTATAGCCATATCTTGTGAATTCTGTAAGATATCGAAATCCCCATTTTTTTCGATAAGCCGGAGCCTATTCGAATAAAATTTAAAACTTATTAGATTATTGCTAAGGCATCATATAAAATAGTTGTTATATATTATAGTAGTTTCACTAACATTTTGGCCTTTACTTTGAAATCAGCAGACAGACACTTCAATATAAGGGAAGGGCCGGGTGGATTGTGCGCCGCCGTGGATTTATACTAACCCAACATCGGCTTCATCTGTTCTTAACGTTTTTCAGGGGCCAGAAGATATAAAATAATAAAAAATCAAAAGAAGTAAAAAAAATTGATAATTTATTAAAATGCGGTTAGAATTACACAATATATATCTGTACATAAAAATAGATGTGAAATAATCATATTTCATCATAAATCATTAAATTATAATCAAATACGCAGAAAGAAATTACCTTATGCAAGACATTCACAACAATAATAAGTCTTTTAAGCTTCAACAGTAACCATAAATAAAATTATTATTTAACATAATTCAAGCTTTTGTGAATATTTTACTGAAAACTTCGACGATGGAGTCATAGTAGTGTACTATAATTGAGACAATGAGGACAAACATGGCAAAGCAAATTCCTGTGATGTACATAAACTGGCTCGCTTCCTGAGGCGTAGCCAGTAGCTCCTCACTGCTTGCATCTCTATCTAACGCATCAAATTCAGATGTATCTGCAAAAAAAAAGGTGCATGTGATTAATTGAGATGGATTAAATCCTAAACTATTAGCGATATGGAAATTTGGTATAAAAAAACATAATTAAGTTTATATCTTCACATTATAATAAAAACAACTTTTAACCGGATTAATCGCGTGTATTATTTTCTTATAATGTGTAGTGATCGCGCAAACCTAAGTTATTACTTTATATCTTCAATTTTAGAGACCAGAAAAACTGTTTTTTTAACAAGTCTTGCCTGAATCAGGATTTGAATCACCTTGTATACTGTATTAATTTATTAATGTATACTAATATTATAAAGCTGAAGAGTTTGTTTGTTTGTTTTATTGCTTGGTTGAACGCGCTAATATCAGGAGCTACGGATTCGAATTGAAAAAATCGTTTTGTGTTGAATAGTCCATTTATCGAGGAAGGCTATAGACTATATAACATCACGCTACGACCAAAAGGAGCGGAGCATCAATGAACAATGTTGCAAAAACGGGAACAAAATATTCCTTTTAAGAGTTCCGTTGCGAACGCTGCGTAAACGGTTAAAGTTATGCAAAAATCTCATGTATGACAGAATTTTAGCTATTTAAAAGTTCAAAAAAAAAGTCCGCGACAGCATATGTCTATCTTTTAAGGTTGACTCACTATAACCTTTTTTATGGTTATCAAATTGGTTCTAAAGTATTGCATTATTTGCGAAGGTGTTTTTATAAACATGATATTAATCCTTATCCAAATGAATTCATCACAAATATTTAATTTTGAACAAAATTGCCCTTTACATCATATGATTTCAATAAATATCTTCGGAGATATCGTAGTTTTAAAATAAGTCGGCAACAAAATAATGATCAAGTACCACGCGCGTATTTGTAACATAACATTATCAAGCCTGTATTCCTCGAAGGAGTAGGCAGAGGTGTACACAGTCGTACACCCACATTTCACCAATGCTGTTATTAAGTTCAATGTAATAGGTGGTAAACCTATTGCCATCTACCAGGCATAATTCGAAATCCGGGCTGCTACTGAGAATATTCTAACAGAAAAACTCAATAACACTGCCCGACCCGGGAATCAAACACGAGACCTTAGGCGGCTGGTGGAATATATTTTAGTAGGTATTTTTCTCTAATTATCGGGGTGAAACCGCGGCGCACAGCACACACCAGCATTATATTATAATTAGCCTAAGTTATTCCGAATTAGGGTTCCACATGCCGAGTGTTAGTTTCCGACATCCACGCGGACACAGCTAGTAAAAAATAGATATTATGGTAACCTAATATTTTCTGCGTCATGTCAATGTAATTTTGTATGTTGCACAAAAAAATATTCTAGTACATTACTGTAGTATAATTTGACATAAATACATATTATGTTTACCAGCAGGTGTCTCCACATCGCAAACTACGTCGGCCTCAGTGATCTGTAGGTCCAGCAATTCCCTCACTGACAGAAGGGCCTCAGCGGGCGCTTCGCCAGGAAACAGGTAATCACATAGATAGAGGGACCCCACTGGCACTAGGACTCGGCGTGGCGGCTCATTAAAACACACTTTTTCTGTAATTAATACGATTATATAAAATTATTAGCAAGTAATCTATACTTATATTATTATAAACCTGAAGAGTTTGTTTGTTTGTTTGAACGCGCTAATCTCAGGAACTACTGGTTTGAATAGAAAAAATATTTTTAAGTTAAATAGTCCATTTATCGAGGAAGGCTATAGGCTATATAACATCACGCTACGACTAATAGGAGAGGAGCATCAATGAAAAATGTTGCGAATACGGGAAAAAAATATTACCTCAGGCAGACTCACTATAACCGTTTTTATGATTATCAAATTGGTTCTAAAATAAAGCATTATTTGCGAAGGTGTTTTTATAAGCATGATATTAATACTTATCCAAATAAAAACGTTATTCATCACAAGCTTTAATTTGAACAAAACTGCCCACTATATCATTTGATTTCAATGAATATCTTAGGAGATATCATAGTTTTAAAATAACTCCGCAACAAAATAATGATCAAGTAACACGCGCGCATTTATGATGTGCAAGGCAGACCGAGCGGTCATGAGGGGGATGGCGCTGGTGGAATAATTATATTTTAGTAGGTTTTTTCCTCAAATTAACGCGGGTGAAACCGCGGGGCACTGCTAGTGTAATAATATGACACCTGACAAAGATTCAAAACCCCGACCAAAGTATAATAGGATGTTTTTCCTAGACAACAATGAAAAAATATATTCTTTAAAAAAAGAAGGGTAAATTCAAACATTTGCAAGAGTTAGATTCAAATGTTTTCGATTTTAACATTACTGATTTGTTATCATTACTAGACATCAGATTATATGCGTTTGCATTTTGTTTGTTTGCATATTTATATTATAAGTTTTACAGATAGTGCTTATTTCAGTAGTTAAATGTCTTAGGCGTGTTGTAGGACGTGGGCGGTGTGCCTAAAAATTACCTTAGAGTTCACTATCAGGAAAGGTCCTTAGCAAATTAAATTAATCGATATAAATAACGGAAGGGAATGAAAGCACCAGCCACTCAGCCTGAAGAAGTTTCTGCAGAAATGGCGCCAAATTTCAAGTTCTGTCCAGTAACGTCAGTTGACATGTCACTTTCACTTTAGAGATGTCACTTTCTACAAAATAATTGTGACAAAGTCACTGGTCACAAGTTTGCTCTAGCAAATAAAAAAATATATTTAATTGTTCAGAAATAAAATTGATTATCTATGCATATGACTACTATCTATTTACTTACTATTTACGCAGATTTTAACACCGTAATTCGATACGGTGTCGTAATCCGCGAAAATATCATGCATCGAGCTCGAGACTCAGCTGTATTCATATTCATATTCATATATTTATTTGCATTCCATAATGTTACAAAAGATGTTGAAGAGGCTTAAAGCTAGGTACAAATTATGGACCCTGTTAGGGCACAGCAAAAAAAAAAAAAAAAAAAAAGGCATTACATAATCGTTAATACACATTGATAAAATAGAAATTTTACATTATAAATTAGTATTTAATAGATAGGAAAGAATTATTTATTAATTTTTCGTTTTTATATAATTTACAATAGTTAAGGATGTAATATGAATTAAACTATATTTTTATCATCTAGGTACTCACTGACGCTATAATAACATTTGCGTAAAAGGAGTTTTTTTAACTTGTTTGTAAATATATGTATCTTTTTTTCATTTCTTAGTGTCTCAGGTAGTTTATTGTAAATTTTGATTGACATGACTAGTATGAATCTTCGAAGTTCCTGGAAGGGTCTAATGTTGACGATTGGGAGAACAAAAAAGTAGGCGAGGAGTGAGTTACTGGATGGCTAGTCTTGCTGGACGAGGCACTCCATTTCCACGCAGTGCCCTTGTACCTGAGACAGCTGGTGACTGACTACCTAAGGGGACGGTGCGACAGCTATCAGACACGCGATGGCCAAATCGTGCGGAGGTCTATCCTATGCGGTTTTCTACAGAGGTCGGTTCTGCGACCACTTCTGTGGAATATAGGCTATGATTGGGCCTTACGTGGTGGCCTTTCCCCTGGGCAGAGCATCATATGTTATGCTGACAACACCCTCGTCATAGCCCGGGGAGGAAACTTTGAGGAAGCAGCATGCTTGGCCACTGAGGCTGCGTCCCTCATAATTGCTCCTATAGTAGCGCTGGGTCTCAAGGGAGTGCGTGAAAAAGCGCCCTGGTATTTCATGCATCCCGACGCCCAAATCACTATTGATAATACCAGCGTGATGGTTCAGACTCAAAAACTATAACTTGTGTAATTTTCACTAAATGGGTACCCACCATTGACATATAAATTTACTAGCGTAAGGACCCGGCCGACCGCGAAACTAAATGGCACCAACGCGTTGGCCCTAAAATGGTAACTCAGTCGACAGTGGACCGCTCGCAGGAGAGAACGAGTGTTTGTTTGTCATAAATATTCCTAGTTGCGTGGTAAAAGGCTGCAAAAATTACGATACAAAGATTAAAAGGAACATGGGATATCGTATCATCGATAAATAACCCTAGATTACTTCTGTTCCAATTAAATTATTAAATTATCACATTTTAAAGGTATAATTATTTTACTACCGCAGTCCGTAATTGTGTGGCCGGCCGCGGGCGAAGTAACGTTGAAAGAACGTCATTTCTTATTTGTTTTATTTTTGTCTTAAGAACTTAGTGTTAGTAATTTTAGTAAGTACCTAATATGTTAATACTTAATTATTATAACAATATTGTTTACAATTTCAAATAAAGCTGATTGATATTGATTTGTTTTACATACGTTTTTTGTGACATATATTATTATCGCAATAAATGATAGTTTAAGAAACTAATATAATCTAACGACACCTCTCAAGCTAACATTCATCAATCCGTTTAGGCTACAGAGCGTGCCAAAGAAATATACATACATACACCTGAAAAAATTATAACCCTCCTTCTAGCGCAGTCGGGTAAAAACTCAGTTCAGTTTATGACTGATGTGTGTATAAAAATATAGACTATTATTAAAATGTGATAAAAAATTCATGTACGCACGTACAAGGTTTAGTCATCGACCTATGAAACCTACGGCTCACGTAGTTTGCATGAGTTATGACAGATGGCGCTACTTTTGCTTGTATGACGAAGTTTTCTGTAAAATGTTTAGATGGGCGTATCCTTTCTTTTGAAATCATTGGTACCCACCCATTTAGTGAACATTACACAAGTAATAGTTTATGCATAATCTAGTGTAAGCGTAATTTAGGAACTGACACCTAGATCCCCTAGTATACAATTACACCAATAATGAGAAAAAGCTGATGTAATGATGACGATAGTACACTAATCATGAAATCGCAATTTCATTTACAAAAAAAAATTATTAATAGGATTTGTGAATTAGGGTATTGAATTGCAGATATACTAGGCAGTGCAAAATTTTAATAGCTTCCTGGCAAATGTGTAAATTGGCCACTGGCCCCTAGTAATACATCATAATCCACTTAATAATAAAAACCATTTTAGTTAACATGTGTGTGTTGACATTAATTGTATAAAACTAAAGCACATTGTATGACCCAATAATGCTAAAATATTGTTTGGATTTCTCTTAATTGCATTTTTTCAAAACACAATACTTTATGCAGCATATTGCATGTTTCTATTTAAAATTGTAGAATAAACACCATGAATTGCCTAACCTATCTGAATTTGTCAAGTAACTATTGGATGAACAAATGAAATGCATCAACAAAAACCCCAAACCACTTTTTAGGGTAACTTTTTTTTCCAAACTTACCCTCAGGGAGTAAGTTGTCATCAATCAATGCATCACAGTGCATAGTGAATCGTGATGCCAGTGACCTTATTATGTCTTGTTTAACAGCTGCAATACTTTCACTGACTGTTGCTTTTGGGTACATGAACACACTTGAAGAAACAACACCACTGAAATGTATGCTGCCATCACACTCCAAGTATTCCACTGTTTCTGGCAATGAGTTTTCCTGTAATGCAATCCGTGAATAGTTTAGAAAAAGCCAAAATTTTTACTAGAACTTAGAGAGTTTGAGATGTTCTTACAAAAAAATTTTAAAATGATCATTTTTATTGTTTGAGAACACATTTTTATTCAGTCAGAATACAATAGCACCTGTCTGAAAATCAGCGCGGCCACATTTCGATTTGGCCGCTTATGCTGAGATAGGGACCTTTTTTAGTCTCATGCAGGTAGCAAAATGTAGCATCTAGTTAAGTCCTGTTCTTTTTTTTTATATTAGTATTTTTAATTTTACATCTTTTTTATTTTAAGTAACTACTCTGCATTGAGACTAAAATAAATAATTTGTTTCTTTCTTTCAATACATCAATTTTAACGGGTTCATCTCTCAATTAAAAAGCTTCTTAGCTTTAAATGTCTTGAGCTTAACAAACAGGGTCATACTCAAATGAACAATAAAAGATTATATTGTACTGTTTTCACTTACAAATGGAACAAATAGTGAAACATTCATTGATTTAGGAAGTTCTTGTTGAATAACTTTAGCATTATTTTTGGGTTTCTTCTTTTTAAAGAGTGTTTCCAGAACTTCAGAGTTATCTTTTAGTTCACCATCTATGAACATAATGCTAGATTCTATAGTTTTGTGAGCTGACTCCAAGATTTGCTGAAATTTTATAAAAAAACATATAGCAACAGAAATCAACATAGAAGCAGCATCATCCATTCTTTGCCCGGATATATAAGTTTTTTTATTTTTTTTCTAAATTCTTCAAGTTTTTCACAATAAAGTAATCCTTCAGTGGAGTGTAGTATATTCAACATCCTTAAATTAAAAATAATTATAGGCTAACTACCTGAAATTGTTGTTTTACAGATATACCACTTTTCTTCACTATCACAGGATACACATCATCAAACTCATAGTAGCAGTCTAACCTCTGCCACTGCTGGGCTTTAGGCAAAAACTTCCATTCAACAGGCTTGATCACTGTGCTTTTGCTTGGTGTACCAACTTCAATACTTTTGCAAGTGAGCACTTTAGTATTTGTTGACATGTGCAACATCAGTCTTTCATTGGAATAGGGACAGTTGCCAAACATGTACTGATTTGTATTCATAGCTTTGTATATCTGGTTTATAATGGATTTCACTTTACTGAAACCATTTGGGTCCTCAAAAATTTCTTCATCACTTGTTATGAAGATACCTGTAATCAATTAATTTAATATTATCTAAACAAGTGGCATTGTATAATGGCATATGTGTATTTACTTAATTAAGTTTTATGAAATTTGATAAGTATAGCAGCAGGTAGCTAAACAATTAACCTTTCAGCTCAGCAATGTACAGAATTATACATTGTAACAATAAAAATCTATTGTGTCTGCTAATGAGCGAGGCAACAGCTTAAAGGAATGCATAAATGAAGTACTGTATTTATTTGACAATACTTATAAGCACACAAGTATAATATTGTAACCTTGAAATATTCACCTAAAATTTTTTTCTATACAATAAAACTAATTTTAGAAGGAGAATCTTTGCAGATACAAAAATTTTGATAAATAAAATCAAATCATTTTTACCTTGGACAAACATGCCTCCAGGAAGCATTCTGGTGACATGTTTGGCATGGTCAGCAACCCATGCTTCAGATACATTTAACAGTGTCTTTGATTCTGGTTTATCCAACACATAACTTGTTTCAGATGCATTTTCAGAGCTCTTCTCATCTGGTGTACGCGCCAGATGGATAACATTCTCTCGCGTACCAGTTGACTGAAATTATGAAGGGGATTAAAACTAGCTCTGGTGTTGCTTAAATATATTTATTATTGTGTTTATCTAGACATTCAATTGTTATTAATAAGTTCGTGAAGTTACATTGATAAAACTTTTTAATATGCAGAACATGTATTTTTGTGGTCAGTGGGGAATTTAAAAGGATTGTTTCCTTACTTGACCAAGGATTAATCCTATTACAAAGATTTCTTTAGACGCATATTGCTCTAAATATTGTAAACAATATTCCGGAGAATAAACTGTCCGGACCATCTTTTACTATTTATTTTGTGTTGATTGCTGAAGCTGCAAAAATACTTCAAGATATCTCGTTTAAAATTATATGATTAAAGTCTTTTTAGGTAAAATAAAAAATGTAGGCTTTGTTGTCGTGTCACAGAGATGGAAATCACCTGTCATGTCATGACTTGTCATTGTCACTTTGACAGCCAATACGGAATACTGTGACCATTGACGTTTTAAGCATAGGTTTTTTTTTATAATTTTGGCATTGCACTATTCGTGCTTATTGCCACTGACAATATTTAATCTGATAATAGCAAAACGTAAGAATTGATAACTCGCGAAATAAAAAATTATAAAGGGAAATTTGGAAACGAAAAGAAGAATAGTTGTTAATAATAAAAATAATAAATGTTAACAAATTTAACAGTATAATAGGGGAATATAACATAGGATTTTTAGCATTATGCATGTTGTTTTTTTTTATATTTTATTCGATTGTATACATCACCGGGAAAAATATAACACTTGCAAAAATATGATCATTGAGTATTAAAATTATCAAACAAACCTGCAATCAGTTTCGGGCGTTTGAAATGCCGCCATCTTGGCGCGCTTTCTCTGACGTCAGAGGACACATCATAATAGATATCTTTATAGAATAACGTTAAAACTCAAGAAGGACCACAAAACATGATAAACACCCAGTAACAATGATTTCAAAAGAAAGGATACGCCCATCTAAACATTTTACAGAAAACTTCTTCATACAAGCAAAAGTAGCGCCATCTGTCATAACTCATACGAACTACGTGACGCCGCGTTTCATAGGTCGAAGACTAAACCTTGTACGTGCGTATATGTTTTTTTTTTATCACATTTTATTATTGGTCAATATTTTTATACACACATCAATCACGAACTGAGCTGAGTTTTTACCCGACTGCACTATAAGGCGGGGTTATATGTTTTCGGGTGTATGTATGTTTATTTCTTTGGCATGCTCTGTAGCCTAAACGGGTTGATGGATGTTAGCTTTAGAAGTGTCGTTAGATTATATTAGTTTTTTATACTATAATTTATTGCAATAATAATACATGTCACAAAAAAACGTATTTAAAACAAATTAATATCAGTTAGCTTTATTTGAAATTGTAAACAATATTGTTATAATAATTAAGTATTAACATATTATGTACTTACTAAAATGACTTACACCAAGTTCTTAAGACAAAAATAAAACAAATAAAAAATGACGTTCTTTTAACGTTACTTCGCGCGCGGCCGGCCACACAATGGCCGCCATTACGGACTTCGGTAGTAAAATAATTATACCTTTAAATGTGACAATTTAACAATTTAATTGGAACAGAAGCAATCTAGGGTTATTTATCGATGATACGATATCCCATGTTCCTTTTTAATCTTTGTATCGTAATTTTTGCAGCCTTTTACCACGCAACTAGGCATATTTATGACAAACAAACACTCGTTCTCTCCTGCGAGCGGTCCACTGTCGACTGAGTTGCGTTGGCCCTAAACTGTCATTTTAGGGCCAACGCGTTGGTGCCATTTAGTTTCGCGGTCGGCCGGGTCCTTACGCTAGTAATATATATGTCAATGCCCAGTAACAACATACTCGAGATATTGTCATCGCGGAGAGTGACGCCACGTTTCAATCTAACCAATAGCGTGCGTTTTGACATTTAAAATTGCACTCGCTTGATTCTCACTTTTCATCTATAATATTTCATAGTTAAAACACGATTAATTCTACAGCAATAAAGATTACGAATAAAAATATTTAACCTAAATTTGAATCACATGCATATTACCTATTGTATATATACCAACATTTGACCAATGGCGTTAGTAAGTCCTGTCTAACATGGGAACTCGGGCTGCTACTAACAATTGCCTAACAGAAAACCCAATATAACTTTCCCGGAACCGGAAATCAAAGCCAGGACCTACCATATCGCTACCAAACTTACTAATACAAGACCGATGAAGGAATTTAGTCACTAGGTGGGTAATTCTATGGAATGGCCTTCATAACCAACCTACACGAGCATAATACGTGAAAAAAAAACTATAAAAAATATCAGGTTCAAGATATTATACTTTCTCTAAAGTTATTATATTAAATGGAAAAAGAATACGGTCGCGAACAGGATTCGAACCTGCGCCTCCCGGATGAATACTCCAGGCGCTCTGACCACTAAGCCATCTCGACTGGGGTCGCGAACAGGATCTTTTTCCATTTAATATTATAACTTTAGGGTTCGCTAAGCATGCGTTATTGCTTTTCAAAGATTAATCTTGAATATACTTTCTCCTTTGTTATTTTCTATCTTTATTAACTCTATTACTTCCTGTCTTCAGTGTTCGTATCATCTCTTTGCCGATGATCTTCAGCTGTATGCTCACCCGATGCGATTTGTCAGGTAAATCGAGAATAAGAAGCCATTAGAGACTGGTCTAGTAAGTTTGGCATATCAGTGAACCCAGCAATGTGTGAGGCTATTATTTTTGGTAGCATAAGAATGATGAGTAAAGTGATTGCTGGGTCTCTCCCTCCTATTTATTTTAATGGATGCATCATTCCGGTTAGTTCGAGTGTCATAAACATCACAGTTTACTGTTTAAAATTACCTAAATACAACCTATATCACAGTAAACTGTGATATAGGTTGTATTTAGGTAATTTTTTGAGGTACGCACTGCCTATTTGCCTATATGCAATGCACGCCACTGCCACTCTCCCGCCCAGGTGCTAAATTTTATTTGAGAGTATAATCACCTTAAAGGATGTGTCAAGGTGTAGACCTAGGTTTATGACACTCGAACTAACCGGAATGACGTATCCCTTAAAATAATTAGGAGGGAGAGACCCAGCAACCACTTTACTCATCATTCTTATGCTACCAAAGGTATTTTTTTGAGGTGGGCTATATGCAATGCACGCCACTGGATAGTGGCAAAAACCAAACGTCTCGCTCCGCTTGCCCGCGCACTTACCCGATATCAAATATTATTGAGGGACAGACGTGGCGCGTTAGTTACTAGTTAGGTATTAGGGACCATCCATAAAGTACGTCACACCTTAAGGGGGGGGGGAGGGGGTCGACGAAGTGTGACATTATGTGACAAGGGGTGGGAGGGGTCCTAAGTTTCGTGACGTCACATTTCAAAATGGCATTTCAAATGGCCATAAGGTTTAAATTGTTTTGTTAACGAGTCATAAGAGTTTTAATTTAATAATTTCTAGGTGTTAAATTGCAAATTATGTGACGTCACACTAGGGAGGGGGGGTCTCACAAATGTGATCAACTGTGACAAGGACGGGGGACGGGTCAAAAAATCACGAAATTATTGTGACGTACTTTATGGATGACCCCTTATTACCTGTAGCCTGATTCACGTATTTAAAACCGTAGCGATATCGTAGCGACTAAGTCGTTGAAACCCTTTTCGTATTCTCATCTGTAGATCGAGTTTGAACGGCACCGATTTTAAGGATGTTCTATCGGAGTATCGTTATACCGTATTCAGATACGACAATCGTCTTTCAATCGTTTCACAACGTCGGCGTGATTCTCGTAACAAAATAACATTTCTTTTAATCGCATGTCAAAGATTAAATATCAAATTCCGCTATCCAAATATCGTTGAACATGCGATAGCTAATTGAGACGGTTTCTTGAAGTATTAAAGATGATACACTATGATGAAGTTCAAATGAGCCTCATGCTTGTAAACCTATTTATTAGGAGAAAATTACTACGCTTTGGTTTCGACCGTACATTTGTAATCGTTGTAAAACTAAACATTAGTTGGTGTTTATATGAATTTGTAGTATGACCAGTGTAGTTGGGATTCGAAGTAGTCAATGAAATTGATTATTGCTAATCAAACTGTATACTAAATGTTACAACATACGATGGTAAAATCATAAAACACTCTAGAAAGCCACGGGTGCGGAAAAACAAGTGACGACAACAACGGAGCCGGTGGCTTACGTGACCTAGAGGGGCGCGGAGTTGCAAACTTGCAACTGCAACTACAGGTGCACGGTTAATCGCTATATCCTCCCCCTCCTAGTCACCGGAAGGTTGGCGAGCTGGCTTGGGATCTGGTCTTTTCTGAGGTCTGCCTTTACGTTCGATTCACAAACGTTTAGTGACTGGAGACTTACTTGATAGTAAATATTAGTTTTTTTGATCGGTATTATTCTAAGGAAAAACTAAATAAATAAACTTTATTAAGGTTACGTAACTCCTTCAACAATGCGGATACAAATAAATACGGATATTTATGTCATGGTACTAGGATGAAATCGATAGCAGTATAATTTGACGCATACAATAATTAATGATGTAAGAACTGCTACAATTACATGTAGGTAGGTACATGTTGAAGATTTCTGGGTTTTGTAAGATACCTATTAATCAAATTAGCAATAAAGCCTATAAAATGTCCATTGTCCATGACATTTATAAACGGGCTTATGTTTATGTCGCAGATGGATAGTAGAATCCGCTGTTTTACAACACTGCTAGCTCATTTACAAACAGTACTGTTTTATAAAACAGCTAAACAACATTCAGCTGGATTGCCATTGCGATACGTTTAACAAAACTGCTACCCACGTTTAGATGTAATGCAGAATGACATATCTACAGTGGGACAGATTTGTTTATTGTATAGGTCAAAGTATTGGTATACTAAATGGATAGTCACCACTCAAGTAAAAAGAAAGATACTGTATTCTGATTCGTCTTTCTGTGGTTGGGACGCAGGGACTGAAAGCGGTAGACAATACCGGTATGTACCACCGCTATAAAACCGATAGAAAATAGGTATCGGAATCTCAACCTTTACAAGATATACCTTTATTAAACCGTTTTGTGATTTCGGTACCGAAATGTCATTGTAGGTTAGATCGGCTGAAGCGCAGACAGGGTGTCGTCTGCGACTGCTACATCTACTTTGATATATCTGTAAACTTCAGAATCTGGAGACTAAACAACAATTTGCAGAAATGTTGGCTAGTACGCCATCATGATGTATTTTAGGAAAAAAAAGGGAGTTTTGATGCAGTGACAGATATACTTTGGGTATTGAATAGATTCAGGTGTTACCTTGCGAAAATCCATATCAATGCTGCTCCTCGCGTCATTTTCCTCACTTTCTTTTTGATGACGTCGCACCATCTGGTTCTGTTCCCAGCACCACGTATAGCTTCGTGCATATTGGTGACCAGTGACGTGCGAATTTGGTTGTACCAGCTCATTGAGCTACGATCCCGTGGTCTCTTTCCTTGGATCTTGCCTGGATGAACATCTTTTCGAGAATGCTTTCTCTCTTCCTGGCTATATGAGCAAAATACTCAAACACCCATTGAAGGTAGGTTGATGATTGCCTAGTGGTGATTTTTACTTCCTTGAGTATAGAGACATTCGTCCTTTTGGCTTTCCAGGGGATGCACAAATTCTCCTTCAGCAACACATTTCGAAACAATTCGGTTGTCAGTCTGCGGTTTGATGAATATTGATGAAGTTCTCATGGATGCAATCAACAACCATAGCATTCTTCTAGAAAGGCAGCCAAAATACAAAAGAGTGACCCGGATCTACGAAAATTTGTTAGGGAAGTTCAAATCCTGCTTGGGCTAGTAAAAGCGCAGCACATACAGTGGCTTTCCGCCAATAATCCGCTCGGAGTGTTTTATGGTAAGGTTCGAAAACTGATTCATACAAAAAATAAGTTGAATGTCCTTCTAAAGGCTAAAGATAACAAGGACCTTCTTCTTCTTCTTTGCGTATTGATGGCAAACCTATATTTTTGCGGCCCAGAACTTGGCAACGATAATTGCGGAACCAGTGGCGTCCATTAGGTCCTGCTGCGAACAGGTAGTAGGGCAGGATAGGACACCATGTGGGCCATTGATTGGACTGCTCTACATACGCAATCCAGGTTTAGATCCTTTGAGTCCCCACCTGAACATGTTTTCCTTACTTCGGCCAACTTGCGTCCGAAGTCTGTTTAAAGACTTCCAGATTGGCCACGGTAGTTAATGCCCAGGTGGGAGGCTCTCACAAGGCGGAACAAAAGGATTGGGAAGAGATGTACGTGCACACCATTGCATGGGTTCTTTTACAAGGGGATCGACGTATTTGAGGAAGCTATTGTGACTTTTCAGTCGTTGGGGCGGTAATTTGTTCCCATTTAGGGCGTGCCGCATATCATCGTCCATTTTTGCCCTTTCCTTGGAACTAGTCACGGCCCTGCGAACATCTGGAGGCGCTATGCCAGCCAGTGGATACAGCAGCTTTACAGGAGTTGATTTCAGGCAGCCAGTAATAATCCTGCAAGTTTCATTTAAAGCTGTATCCGCATGGTAGAGCGGGCCCACACAGGGCTTGCATATTCGCCGGTGGAAAATTCAAGTGCGAGGGCTGATGTCCGCAACACTTTTTGTGTTGTTCCCCACTTGGTTGTAACAAGGCGATGCAACAGATTATTATAGGAGTGCAGCTTCCGTTTCAAATCCTCGCAGTTGTTTTTATAGGTGAAAGACCTGTCCAGCAGAACACCGAGATATTTCGGAGAGTTATTGTGAGCAATGGGTACTCCGCGCCAAAAGATCTTGAGCCTACGTCCCGCTTGTGCATTGCGGAGATGGAAAACGCATGACTCAGTCTTAGATGGATTGGGCTTGAGCGAGTTCACATCGTAGTACTGGCTTAAGTTGTAGTGTGCTACTGTAAGATTAGCCTCAACGTCATCAAATCTGGTCGCTTGGGACGTAAGAACAAGATCGTCTGCATAAAGGAAACGGGAGGTATAAAGACTGGATGGTTGATCGTTGGTATAGATATTAAATAGTACAGGGGCCAGGACACTTCCCTGAGGAAGACCATTATTTTGTGCCCTCCAACGACTTCTGTCCGAAAGAAGGTGGACCTGAAGGCTGCGGTTGTGGAGTAGTTCTCTGAGAACGTTGGCAAATTTATGATCGCCAGTCATGGTCTCAAATTTCCACAACAGCCGCCTCAGATTTACTGTGACGTAGGCCGCTGAAAGATCCACGAATACAGCGCCAGTGACCTTCTTCTTTTCAAAACCATCCTCAATATGTTGCGTGAGCTTTAGCACCTGGTTACAGCAAGACTTTATGGGTCTGAAACCTGCCTACTCTGGGATTAATCTTAGGTCAACAAAGCTTGTGAGGCGTGCCAGCAGCAACCGCTCAAAAAGCTTTACCGAGTTTACAAGCTTTTATACCAGTACGTAACAGTTGCTCGTCCGGATGTTGTACAATGGGCAGTTGAGGTCGACATCGACATTGCACAAGCACAACAAGTGGTGAGCTAAAATATAAAAAGAAGGATTTAAAAAAAGGCATGGAATACCATCCGTAAGCTCACCAATGATCCACCTGCTCCCTTAAAACCTAGTACGGTTACGGCTAATCAGATAGCCCACCAGGTCCCACTGAATGGCAAACCATCCAGCCGTCCATTGCTAAGATGGCAAAGTGCATCTTTTATTCTTATTCTGAACCACAGTAGGGCAATTGAAAATAGAGCAGTCAGTTTCTCATATTTTGTCGAGAACTGCAAAAACGTCGTATGATAAAATGTGACATTGGACCCTCACAATGAGAAAGACTTGCAGCCTCAAGATCGGAGTGGAAAGCTCTAATAAAAAAAAACTGATGCGGGAAGTATCTCTGAGCTTCGATCTGGCCGCGCGAAATGAAAGCCCGACCACTGAGAAGATATGCATGACACTCAAACTCTAACATACATTAGCCGTGATGCAAAGTTCAAAACTAAAGAAAATGCAAATGTTTACAGTCGTGCGGCGGCGGGTGCTGGCGGTATATCAAAGCAAACCTTTATTTTATACCGGTACCAAAATATAAAATATAATCATACCAAAAAGTAATGCTACCTAAATATAATGGTAGTGAATTATAAATGTATGGAAACAATTGGGTATCCGAATCAAAAGGGTAGGGCCGTTACCGTTAAATAAAACTACCTTTATTTTCTGGTTATTCAGTCAGTCAGTCAGTCATCCTCTTCGACCCTAACCTGTCCGTGTCGGGGTACACGAAACTCCCGAGTAGTCCCAAGTTCGCTTCGCTCGCTCATGGATCAATTTAATTTATTTTATTTCATAATCCCGATATATTGTCGACTATTATAGAGGTTTAGTATTTACCTACGTCCTTCTAAATTTTCACCTCCTTTTGTTTGCTACTGTTAAAATAAAGTTAGGTTAATATTGTTAAAAGACACACAGAACCATATGCGACAAAATTTCCAACTTAAATCAACAATCTGACAGTTCATTTCACACTGTTTTACATAATCTCTGATCGTTGACCCCCTGCATTGATAAACGCAAAACGTTCATAAAATTCTGCGTGTTATAGTTCAGTAATTATGTAAAATCGCTAAACTATTCAGCTATTTTTCATAACAGTACTGTTTTGTAATTCAGCTAGCAGTTTTGTAAAACAGCGAATTCTACAATCCATCTGCGACATATGTAATAAAAGCTCTCCAATTCATTTAATGGAGTCAGATTTATGTATTCCCCCAATGTATGTAAGAAGAGAATATTTAGCATATAAATATAGCCTGAAAATAATGTCATGGTCAAATAATTTAACAGAAAAATTTGATTTCTGAATTGAGCAACATTTAAGCCACTTCGTATTGGGAAAACAAAAAGAAAACCTATTAGTTAAAATATATATTGACATTAAATATAGAAGTTTTGTCCTCAGATGTTGAATGAATGGATTAGCTTAGAAGTGTGGACAACATATATTCAAAAACATAATTAAAGTTAATATCGAATGGTTACGAGTTACACCGTATTTAAGGTTGAGGACGTGCAACATTTGCTCATCCATTGTGTCCGGAATAAAGATGAACGGGAGTCACTTATGAAAGAGCTGAAACTAAATAGACTAGATGTACCTGTAGATGTATCTGTACCTTATTCAGCGGCTGCTAAAAAGTTAACTCAGTTTATAACAGTTCTACATATGTATTGTGACTCTCTTCATATAGTTAATAGTAGATAATTTGTTAGTAGATAGATACTCTTTATTGTTCACCAAAAATAAAACTTAACAACATAAATTAAGTTAGTACTATCTTTAAGAATAGTATCTTGATATAAGTTACGATGAGGTTGTCATGTCTCTGTATACAGAAACCACTAAAATATAAATAGATAAAAAAAAATATAGATGTTTAGTTTTATAGCGTTTATTATACTTTTTTTGTAAGGAAGCTTGGGGTTTCAAAGTATTTTTGGTAGTTATTATACATATTTAACCCCTTATAAAAATTTGTAAGTTCGTTAGTGCTTAAACTTATTACAACTACAAAAATAAAAAACAAAGTTTGAAAACTCTTTTTTATTAATTAAGAATACAATAGTAAATATGCCATTGTATTAAAGTTCACTTAGACAACAGTTAATGCATTTACCAGCCATTCTGTGCCGTGAATGTTTTTACCGATTCAACTGAAAAAAACATACATAATATATTATCACGATACGTTGAATTGAATGCAGCAACCTCGTTGTGTGGTGTGCACCACACATTTGCCTTTCAGTGCAATATTTACGCACAATTACGAATATAAATAATACGTGTTGCATCGCAAGTCCTATAAAAAGTTAAAATTTTAGATACATTGTCTTCATTGCGAATATTTATTGTAAGAACTCGTAAAATTAAAATATTTTTCTGCAAATAAACTTGACATTGACATCGCAAATATTGACGTAAGAATATTTAACAGTGAGACGATCTTCCGCTTTCATCTAGTTGAATTTGCATTTTGAGAAATCCATTTCCGGATGCTGTTCCATAAACCTGATAACAAAGATTTATATGTAAAGTAATTGAACTGGTAATTGGAATTGGGTCCGCAAGTATCACTACCTGAATCAAGCTCAACCGTTATGCTAATCAGGAAAATGTTTTTCGGAAAAAGTTCCTAACTTTGAAACAACTTACATCTGATTTCACATATTTGTAAAAAATACAGTCAGTAAAGGAAGCGCTAGTTCACACTATTTACCTCTAGATTATTTTCCATTATTATTTGGTTTAACTGCGGTCTTTATTTAACCCACAATTTAATGAGTATGGGCGGGAGTAGCAGTATAGTCGACGAGATCTAAGAAGCCACATTTGACAGATTTAAAGAAGGATAGAATGTAAGTTGACAATATTAATAATTGGTGTTGTTTTTTTTTTTGAATATACACTTAATAATAATTATGAAATTATTATAAAATTTTGAGACACGCATAATTAGCATGATATGTAATTTCCAACGTCTTGTTTTATTATTAAAATTTTTTGTTAAGTATTTATGTACTGTCAAAATATAATTATATAATTTTACGTTCTCCGTCAATCCTTTATTAAATAAAGTGATATGCCCACTAGAGTCGTCATAATCATTTAAAACTTTTTAGTCTATACACACGTAACACATATTATGATCACAATTTGCTTGACACTAGCAAGTGATGAAATGATAATGGCTATTTTTCGCAATTCGTCAGATTCAATGAGCGATCTCTCTGTTTTTTCGGTTTCTCTGTCAGTTTTTGTGACTCGGCTTTCATTTTGAACTGTTCCCGCTTTTATATACATTTTTTTTTTCAGAATGTCTAATCGATTTTTGAATAGTTAATAGTAATCGTGCAAATTGGTTTGGAAACAACACGATTATATCAATCCTGAATCGAAAAAGGATGCACTTTTTAACAGGTTATGCTTCACGTCATAACAAAAAAGACACCATTTACAACAACAAAAAAATACATTTTTGCAATAAGCATGTGGCAAGATAGAAGAGGAAGACTGTATGAAGGTGCTGAACCATACCAAAAAATTATGGATGACTTCGATTCAGATATGAGAAATTGATACATGAAATTATATACTTACATAGAAAAGTGAATAAATAAAACTTTAGCATGAAACTATGTTCTATTTCTTTAAGAAGATTCATGAAGATTCAAATTAATTTTCTTATATCGTGCCTATATTATAAATTCCATAACAGGATGATTTTTTTGATTTTTTAATTATACTTAGTTTTATACGATTAAGTACTCTTAGAATTTTAAATCTATTTATTTTAAAATCGTTTATGTTTGTTACCGATTTGAACGCTTCATTTCCCTATTCGAATCAAATGATAGGTCAAATGTGGCTTTTTAGATCTCGTCGAGTTATAGTACAGTCATGGAGAAATATGTCATAGATTTTCATAGCAATTAATTTAAAGTTTAGGAAATAATAATAATATAATACTCCTCCGCCCGTATTTCGGGCACGGCGGCCTATCTCCACAAAGATTAGCCAAGTACGCAGGAGATATTATAGTGCACAAGTGTATGCGCAAACATAGGTGCACGGTGCACTACCTCTTCCTTCACTCTCATATTCCGATGGGTCGGCAATCCGACACGATCGTAGAGAGATCAGGCGCAGGACCGACGGCTTTACGTGCTCTCCGAAGCACGGGGGTGTCACACCGCCAACTTCCTGACTCCGGGCTGCTACTGAGAATTTTCTAACAGACAAATCCAATAACACGTTGCCCGACCTGGGAATCGAACCGAGGACCTCACGCTCGGCAGTCACGCTTGCGACCGTTAGACCAACGAGGCAGTGATTTTTAGGAAATAAATGAGCATTGTATCATGTAATTAGAGAATATGACGACAACTATGGGGTTACTTTTGACATGAACACCTATTCCAAAATTAAATCAACGCGTTAAATGATGTGTAATTTTAAAATAAATTTACCTACATACATCATAGTTTAACTCAATTTTAAAACATGTTGGCTTATTATCCTTGTACCATACCTCCTCGGGAAAAACAATGTACTTACCCACTATCACTTACTCGTACTCTATGTATCTTATTATAATCATCCCGATACTTTAAAAGTACGAATTGACACATTTCCAAAGTCAATCAAGCGGATTTATTTCCTAGAGTAACCCTACTGTTCACGTGATATCAAAAGTTTTGCTAGAGGACACCAGCCTAGTTTTTGGGCCCGCAATTTTATTGCGATTACATCATTTAATTCTATTAAAACTAGGTAAAACATTTAAGTAATGCAATTCCTATTTACTAGTTTAATAACCCGTAGCTTTATTCTATTATTTTAATAAATAAATTAGACTTACTTTTTGAGCACATCTTGTTTTTTCTGTTCATCGCTTGTGGGTAGACCCATTTCTTTTTGTCTTTGATCGTACATCATTTTTTCAACGAGGCCGCGTGTTTCACCGTCCAAATCGGAGAGTTTTGATGGTTCTGAAACATTGGAATGTGGTAGTGGTCAGAGCGCCTGGAGTATTCATCCGGGAGGCGCAGGTTCGAATCCTGTTCGCGACCGTATTCTTTTTCCATTTAATATAATAACTTTAGAGTTCGCTAAGCATGCGTTAATGCTTTTCAAAGATTTATCTTGAATTATTAAGGTAATTGCATTCTTTACGGCATTGTATTAACTGTAAAGTTAGTCGTGTCGGTTCGGTCACCAGTATAGGGACTGAATTGATTGCAATGACGTCGCCATAAGATGTGTTAAAATATGGAAGAAGAATTCGCGGTGGTGAGCAGAGGTCGAGATGGCTTAGTGGTCAGAGCGCCTGGAGTATTCATCCGGGAGATGCAGGTTCGAATCCTGTTCGCGACCGTATTCTTTTTCCATTTAATATAATAACTTTAAATTAAAATATTTTTAAATGTAAACTTCGTTTAGGATTTTTTAGCTGTCCACGTCAAGCAAAAAGGTTTTATATGGACGAATCATTAATAACTATGATCATTTTTCCGTTTTGCAAATCTTAAAGCCAAATAATAAGTTATTTATAATTACAAATGTTCGTTTCAGCAAACCGTCCATGATGGTCAACGTCAAAATATCTTTATTCAAATTAGACCATTTGAAATAGTACTTTTTGAACGACATGCATCATGACTGATCTGTTACAGGTCAAAAATGTTTCGAGTTCCATCAAAAATAGTTGGGTACGCTCTATAGTTTTAGAGCATTAGGCAAATGCATAATGCTACCTATAATTCTAGTTACAAACTAGAATTATAGGCTCAATTACCCACCAACCCTTTTAGATTCGCTACCATTATTATTGTGGTATATTTATAGACCGTGAAGTCGCAAAATTAATAATCCATGATTTCGTATATTGATATAACCGTTAAATGAGCAAATTGAATGCAGTTTCCGGAAATACTTTAAAAATAATAATTACGAAAACAGACTCCATTAATTTTACTACTGTCTATTTTAACTGGCGTATAAAGCACCGCGAAGTACCGAGCAAGTTCTGCGTGAGCAATTAATTACCATAAATACATGCTTTAAATCTACGAAAATGCTTACCTGGGTTGATCTTCCTCGTGGATATTTCCGGGTCGGTAGTGACTAGCCTGCCCCACCAATTCATTTTATTAACCTATAAGATATAATAAAAGTTTACAACATTATTCAGTAAGCAACTCATCATTGCCTTAAATTGGTATCCACAAAAAGAAACACGGTTTTACGTTATATAATGACAACTTCATTAAAATGTTTAAATAATTGTACAAAGCAATTTTAGAAGTGTTACAAGGTTTGTTTATGACATTTTAGAGAAAAAAAAACTCACGCATTTGCATTTACAATGTTAAGACTCACATAATTACACAATTATAGATGAGGCGTCATATGTGAAGCAAGTATGGTTAAGATGGTTCTCGACAAACAAAGTCACTCTTTCTTTCGCAGAAACTAAAGGAATTTGAGCAGGATGACTTTACGCGCTAATAACAACATACTACGTCCATCAATCCGTTTGGCAAGCATCGTGAACATGACGACAATGTAACGACCGTCACTTAATCAGGACTACTATTAGGAGGCCCATACTCAGCGATACCCGATTATGGATTAATATAATGGTGATGATAATATTGTGAAACGAGCAACGGTATTGCAAAATGTTGACTTTAATGAATTGGCATGGTATCTTTGCATTTCGGTTTCCTTAACTTAAAATTATCTTTTTGGCGAAAAATATATTTTTTTAAGGTACGCTAATCATGCGTTAAAGCTTTTCAAAGATTGATCTGTATTTAAAATTATCTACTTATATTTTTAGAGCTCATATCATCTAAAAAATAAATACACACACGTACACACCTTCTCTAAGTTGACAAGTAAATTGCGTCCGTCTTGTAGCACCCACGTGGACTCTTCAATCTTGACATCGGCATCCAGTTCGCCGTCGATGATAAGCGGCTGGCCTTTGATGCCGACTTTGAGATGCTTCTTGTTGATGATAACCGACAAGTCACGTGGCCTCAGAACTTGACGCAGAGGTACTCGGAGCTACAAATACAAAAAAAAACACTTATTTATTATGTTACCGGCCATACAATATCTAAATCTGTTGTTTCGAAACCCATACTCGGATCGATTGTATTGGCATATTGGCAACGGATTTGCAATATTTGTTAAGTACAGCAATATTCTCTGTGCCCCTAAATAATATTCAAGTAGGTCCGTGTTGAAACCATTAAGTGTTTTTTTTTCTCAATGATGATTGAGACGCGTCGAGTTTATGGTTTCGATCACAAAAACCATATCCGGTAAGATTTTCAGTAAAATGTTTTATGTACATATAATACTTGGTTATATAAACAAGTATTATTAAAAAAAAAATATATATTTACTTTAATTGGTTTTTAACCGTTGTAATTAAATATATAATAAACAATATTTTTGATTATTTGTATAAAATCAGCAGATAAGCTAGATAGGTATTTATATCCAGAATGCTGATTGTTCACTAAGTCTCGTTGTTGGTTGTTACTCATGAGAACCTACATATAGGTAAAAGATACTGTCATAGCTGTTGCGTCAGTCATTAGCAGACACAATAGATTTTTATTGTTACAACGTACAGATCTGTACGTTACTGAGCCGAAAGGTTAGCAGATCATCGTTCATTCTTCATAGTTTTACAGCAAAGTGTAAGCTGTTGTTCTGATTAAAAAATCAAATCATTTATTTGTTGCCTTAAAAGGTTCAGGATATTGAAGCTACATTACAATGTAAACGACATACCTACTGCGACGTCATAATTATCTTTTAATTGGACATTTGCGTAAACGGATATAAACAATATATTTATATTGTTATATATATATATATTTCATTAGTAGGGTTTTCTGAACAATAAAAGTAAAGGTAAGAGGGCTTATCGACACCTTAACATTTCAACAAATGTAAGAGGCGACAATTCTGTCGGGTTACGTCATGGCCACGAATATTATGTATGTGACGTCGACCGACATCATGAAAGTAACCGTATTAATGCATATGAAGCAAATAATTAACGAATGCTTGATTGTACATACTTTCACTTATGTATTCACCTTGCTTATAACATTGTATTATGTACAAATTATTATTAATATTTAAGTATACTTAGATGAGAAATTGAGTTGTTTTTCACAAAAGTATAATATTTATTAAAGTTATACATTTTTGTGGAAAGTATGTGTGTACTATGCATGTGTTAATTAATGCTTTAGATATTTATTGTTGAATGAATATCGATATTCTCCAAAACGTCGAAAACGCAACCAATATAAAGTCAGCGAAGACGATCAATGTCGTTTGAAACGTTACAATCAAAATATAAAAATTAAAGTTAATCCGTTACAGTCGAGGTTTTCCATTATGTTTATACCAAATAAAATGTTAATGCGATATCTGAGCTTCAAAACTATTTACATCCGCGAGGAATTCTCATTCATAAATCCGTTATCGACTTGTGGATGAATTCGTATCCGTTAATGGAAAAAACATCAGATAAAAACAAGATAAGATAAAAAAAAATTGTGATAAAAATACGATCGGGAGCAATATTTGTCAAAGTCAAAGTCAAAGTCAAAGCATTTATTTCAATTAGACCGTTTACAGGCACTTTTGAATTGTCAAAAAAATAAACTAGTTGCCACGTTCCAAAGTGTAGATTCCTGTGGAGAAGAACGGGCAAGAAACTCCACGGTTACTCTTTTTCATCAAACAATTACAATATTTTGGTTACATTGTATTTATAATATAGAAATCATATGTGAGAACAATGTAATATGAAGTCTATAGAGTCTAGTTACAATTCAAAACTTTGCCATGACAGTTTAGAGATGACCAGCCTCAACCAACGGCGCCCGTTCACGAACATGACGCCAGCGTCAGCATCACTAAACTCGACCATATTGTAGGGAATCTAATGACCCAACACAAACGCCACCGTCAGCGGGACATTTGAGTGAGCATGACATACTCTAGCTGCCAGACAATAATCAAATATATTTAATCTTGTAGAATATGTAAATGATTACATGGTACTCACATTTACAGTATAATAAAAATGAAATGCTAAATTATTAGACAAACGTATTTTTAAATATTATTAGATTAAGGACTGAACAAGACAAAAAAAATATTTGAACCTGCACACCCCGGGTGAATACTCCGGATCAATTTCTGTGCTCCAAACGCTCAGTATTCATCCGAGGCTGCTCACGAGTGTGTATAACTTTAGAAACTTAACCAAATGTAGAACTTTAGAGTTAGCTACGCATGAGTTTAATGTGTTTGTTTTTTGTTTGTCAATCAAATTTTCTGTAGTATTTTTATTTATATTTTACTTCAATTTACATATTATACTCAAATTATTACTTTACTATTATGTTTTGGAATCGAGCGCAGTCACAAGACCAGTCATACCTCCTCTCATAATCCACTTGGTAACCCGTGCCTAGTGACACTTGGCAGAAATAAAAAAACCGGTCATGTTCGTGTCCGACTCGCGCACCTAGGATTCCATACCACCTAAACCATAGATAGTTACCTAATTTAGCGTATTTGTTTTTTGTTTACTATTCGTTCTTTAACTAAACAGTATGCAAACAATCAGACTGACGAAATACTTTGTTTGTGGTTCTAAGCATAATTGTTTTGAATATAATGTTGGAACAAAAAGGATGCATTTATTTCTCCGAAGTCTCTTGTGTAATCTTGTCAATTTTGTGAACACCGTGAATTTATTTAGTTATATTATTTGCCATGACAAAGGCCATAATAAATAACACGTATTTCGTGTGAAATTTTGACTGGTATTACGATTTAAAACATAAAGCCCTGTGAGACAGACAGGACGTCGTGAGCTTATTAATAGGGTACGGAACTCTAACAACGTAATATGATTGTATCATTGAACACAAAGTATATAATAATGTTATAGAATGAAAGTCAAAACCCCATACTATAAATAATACACTGATGCCGGAGTCACGTATTAAATCGTTTAAGTACAATTATCGAGCTACGCTGCCAGGCTGAACAGGACAACTTGCTAAGTAACAAGGTGCTGGCCGCGAACTGACATCATAATTACATGCATAGAATACGGAATGAATAAGTCTAAAACAACAATAATTATGTTTCACAAGAGGACCGCCACGACCGAACGCGTTCTTCGGACGAAGGCGTGATGACCTCGCATTCCTGGCAAGGACGATGTGCGTGAATATACCCGCGTCTGCGCACAACCGGACCGGACAAAACAATATAGGTAGTGCTGCGTGGTTTTGTGAATCATTAATGTGACCCCATAATAATGGGCACCAATCGGTTTTAACATGCCAAAATGATGAGCAGCTGCTGTAAAACAAGTTTAAATGAGGATAATGATATTAAAATTTTCAACTTAAGCGCCGGACAAGTTTATCTGTAATGGCTAGACTTGGCTTTTTGAAAACAAAAATTAGGAATTTAATAAAAAATTATATTGTTCTATTTCTGAAAGTTCTTATTTTATTGAAAACAAAGTTCGATTAACCTTGGCCTTCACAGATTTAAATAATGAAATCTGCGTTGACACATTAACATAATATGTAGGTAATTAGTGATTCGGTCTATTAATATCTAAAATAAACAAGATAATGTTTGTGACCATGATCATTATTCAGATATGCAAAGACGATGCATAATAAAATGATTAAGCGCTGGTTTCTTCTATACAACCCAGTTCAATGTTAACCTTATCTATAAATTCTATAAGCTGCTAAAAATCTTGATTACCTAAGTAATATTTTCCCAATATTGCTTGGTATTTTCTCGATAAGTCCAATTCGAGCATCGTCAACTGAATTAATTAATTTGAACATATCAAACTTATGCCTAATATTAACTATGCTGTAGTACGGCCGTTTTATTTACAATAACACGAGCATATCAAATACTACATGTTTTATGCCACCGTCTGGAATATTAAATACTTTTGGTATACAAAATTTCTATTAATTTAACATTAAAAAAATATGTATAATTACTTAGAACGAATAAAACAGCGTACTTTGGTTCCGTCCATTTCATAAGGGCAATGATGTGCCAAGAATTGGGCGTTATCAGAATTCAAAGTGACGGATAATTGGACAATGATACTACTAAGTTAATGTTATAATTGCATTCCAATTAAGCTGGAGTCGTGCGTGCGACTGAGAAATTAAGCAAGCCTTCAATCCTTTGTTGCTTTAACGAATAACTTCTTATAAGAACCTTGTGGTAACTGCGCTCAATAGCGTGGTGTTATAATACCTTCACACGATTACGCGCCGATTACGGCCCCGTTCTAATGGAAGCCCGAAGTCGTCAGAGTCTATACCAAACACATGATAATAGTATTCAAGCAGAACTGTAATTAGGCGCCTCGTTGTCGCCGCACGAAATTCTCAGTTCATTAGATATCAACGCAGTCAATATTCCTACATGATATTTAAATGACGGTCATCTTCGACATTGTATGAAATCTTCTTAATTTTACCTGGTTGAGTCAGTCGATATTATACATATTTTAAATATTTATTGGATTGCGTAATAGTTGAAGCAAAACTAATCTTAAATTATTGGTTTCTATGAGGGTGCTTTACCGTATCGAACAAAGCATAGTAAGTATGAAGTAAACTGTACACTGGGGCTGAACATTTCATCTACAGACTAACAAAAGAGCCATACATTATAATAAATTGCAAAAAAAGAGAAACAAAATCACTTAAGAACAGATATAATTAATTATTTAAGTGATGTATTAGGTAATATACTTAGTTATTAATAAACGAAAGTGATTATCTTGATTTAAAGAGACAATTTTCTTTAAAAGTCTTGCTTAAAAACTACAAAATTGTCAAAATATATATTTATGTATTAACTAATGCACATTCGTGAAAAACTTAAGCGGTACATGGCCAAAACGTATAATTCAGCAGTCAATCAAAACCCTCCAGCATTAATAGCATTACATTAATTATGACACTCAGTCCATGAGTATCACTAATGACTTAAAATATTAATTGGTAGTTTCGTACAGTGATAGCGATCGTTCCCTACATGACAATAAAACGCTCGAAGGTACTGAATTCTGTAGATATATCTTGTACCGTGTAATATCATTGAACTCTTGATTCCTCGAGTAAATTTATTGCGAATACGTCATGGTCATGGGAGGTCATTACATAGAAGCGTAAACTTCACACCTAAGGTAATTACAAAATCACTACTACACACTCGTTTCTAAATGTGTATGCAGTACTAACGTCCAACATTGAATAAATAATCACTATAATATCCACGTCTGTAAGTATGTGTGAACAAGTAAGTTTTTTCTTATAAGAATCGGAACATCAAAGAACCAGCCTTGTACTTTTATGGGTTTAATACTTCATGAAACAGTTAGGTTAGCTAAATTCCTAGAAACTTTTCAGCTTAATCGCATGAATAGTTTTAAACCAGGGGCGGACCGTGAGTTTGTGAGGACCTGGGCTAATACTACTTGGGGACCTGCCTTTTTATGTGTGGAAAATCCATCATATACGTTAAGCCGGAGTCATACCGACTAAAAACCACACAGTTAATCATCAATCATCATCATCATCAATCAATCAATCATCAATACATCATCAATACATATAATAAAAATGTAACGGATCGCTGTCTGTACGTGGAATATATATGACAAAAAATATTATTGGGACTTTTATCAACGCAAATAGCACCCAAAACAATGATTGTTAGAATTGTCTGTTTGTCTGTTTAACGCTAATCTTAAAAACGGCTTATCCGATTTAGATGTGGTTTTCACTAATATATTGTGGTAAGCTTCTCTTAACATTTAGTGTTTGTTTCATGTCAATCGGTTCATAAATAGAAAATCTATGGCAATTTAAAGAATCACGTCGAAATTTGTTGTTTACGACATCCACGCGGACGGAGTCGTGGGCACAGTTAGTTAATAATATTATTCATGGTCTTCAATGGGGGCCTTTTATATCCACGGGGCCCTGCGCTGCAGACCAAAAAGCCCTTATATAGATCCGCCCCTGTTTTAAACTACTGTACACAAATATTACATTACAGTATCTGATAAAATAACTTCTAAAAGAAGATAGGCACCAAAAACATTTCGCCAAGGGGCTTTATTATGACAAAGAATTTTATAGGACTAGTGTAAAAACTTGACAGTTCTTTAACCATCTTGTAGAACTAGGTACAAAAGTCTTTGATTATCTCATAATTTTATTTAGAAATTATATGAAAAATGGAGAAAAATGGAACAGACAAATCCCTGCAATCTATGTAATAAAAGGTAGTAAAATTAAAAATCGTGTTATCTAATAGCTATATGTGGCTCTTCCAAAATAAGTGTCCTTGAATATAACGTTGTAGTTAGTTGCCTAATATTTGATGAATTAAAAAACCCTTTCATTTTCTTTTACCCGCTAAGTACAGCGCATACCCGTAGGAGTTGAAATTGCTTATTCATATTCAAGATAGGCACGGCAATTAAACACATTGAAAGTCTCTAATAGGCTAATACTAAAAGAAGCTTTTGTCTTGCGCATTGTCATCGTTTGAAAGAGCTTTTGATCGACGGCCCACAATATAAGCCTAAGCAGTTAAATTGATCAACCATCTGACGTTTGCTATGTGTTCTTCTTCTTCTTCATGTCGTTGATTCTACATAAAGGTTGGTTATGCTGCTATGTCTGTCGTTATGTGATTTGTATAATAAATTGCATACGTAATCGTAATTATGAATACCTATAATTAAACTCTTCTCGACGGTGACATTCGATCGTTTCGCTATACATCACGCAAAGATCTAAAAAAGTAAATAAGGCCTAAAATTCAAACGTATCTAGTTATGCATTTCTTTTTTCTAGGCATGAAAAGATACTGCCTCTAGTATTCTTCGATGTATGACATAATATATTGGTAAATGAGTAATGTGCATCCTCTAACATTATCGTATCGGCGAACAGCAGCCTTATTACGTAATACATTCGTAATTTAGTAACAAGTAACTGACATTTGGACGACACAAATATAATTATTGTTTCTGCGTTAATCAAATTATAACCATACCATACTATCTACAGTTTTCCTTAACGTTTTCCTAGCCTTTCGCATCGGGGAGTTCTAGATGAAGTGACATGTTTCTCGGAAAACCAAGAATCTTGATTATCTCGTATTCTGCCACCTTTATTGGTCAGATAAGATTGACGATTAAGGAATTACTGTTCCCGTTGCTATAATAAAATAATAGTTCAATACTTTGCATAAAAATAGATTAAGTAAGTATCTATTGATTAAGCTAAACACTGCGAGCAATCACGCTACTAACACGGTGAATTAAATTTTATGTGTGTTGGTAACAGTCAAGCGATATACCTAGTACTACTACATGGGAGGACTTACACATACTTACTAAAATTATCTGTATTTGCGTGCACACGACCAGCAGGAAAGTCAAGTTTTAATTTTAAATAAGTAAACATGCACTTAAGAATATATAAGAATCAAGATAGATAGATACTCTTTATTGTTCAACAAAAATAAAACTTAACAACTTATATATGCAATGGTGCTTGATTCTAAAAAGTTTGTCTTTTGGAGAAGAGCCGGCAAGTAGAGTAGACCGGGGACAATTAAAATATGTCATGATTGCAACAACTGCATTTTCTCGAAAACCATTTTACCTACATGTCTGACGCTTCGTTCGTTGGTTTGTCAGCTATGCTCTTGTTTGGTTAGTGGTACCAAGAGCGAGCGAGCGACACATTCGTCAATATGACGCTTTTACTTATTTCACACCAAAAAGTAAGAATTAAAGAATTTTAAATTTTTGTTATTTGCTATTTTAGCCTAGTCGTTTGGACAGTTTAATTATTTTGGACTCTTGCTTGCCTGTTAACGGGTGTTTTTATTACCATTGATTAATGCTAGTCTCTATAAAACTAAATATTGAGTATTAAAGTAGAAGATGTGAGATAGGGTAAGTTTGACACAACTAGTCTGTGCACCTTTAAGCTGTTGCGTCAGTCATTAGCAGACACAATAGATTTTTATTGTTACAACGTACAGATCTGTACGTTACTGAGCCGAAAGGTTAAAACGTTCCAACCATTCCGCCGTTTCAACCGAAATCCGACCATTTTTATCCGACTGCACAGAAGAAGGGTTGTGTTTGACAGTTACTGATATTATAGTCGCCACTGCGCTTCCCCGGGCTATATGACTTTAAACAACATTAAAGCTGGTTTCGTTTTCTTGAATTGGTCCTTATAATATGCAAATATGTATTATGTGATCTGCATGTTGAATCCTCGTACATTACGGACAGACCAAAACCGAATAACCAAGATTTTGAGTTTTAACAGCCAAGTTCTTCGCTTTACTCTATGGAAATTCATGAAAAATACACAGCCGACAGCGAAGGTCACTTACACAGCCGATAGCTAAGGTCACTCGGTCGCGGACTACCTTAACGTGCGGTCGGAAGCACAGTTTGTGATCTAGAGTTGCTGAGTCACCCACGTTGCTGAGCAGGCTGCAGGCTTGCCAGACATGGTAATAGATCGAAGCTGGGGAAGAAATTCCTCGGCGCCCGTTCTCGAGAAGAGAACGGCGGCGCTCTTGTCTGGATTGACCTCAATTTTTCATTTCCTAAACCAAGTGCCTAACGCGTGGGCCGCAGTCAAGACACCTACCGATGTACCGATGTATGGCCGTTGCGTCGGCGAAAAGAGCCAACTTTCCTTTGCCGCTTTTTTTTTGGATTATTTCTGGTGTATAGCGCAAAGATGAGTGGTGATATCACAGAGCCCTGAGTGACTCTGGCTAGTGTCCGATGAAGGGACGATAGAACGCCCTCTATGCGATAGCAGAAGCTACGGTTAGACAGAAAGTCTCGAATAATGAGTACTAGACGATCAGGCACTTGCAACTGATACAGCAGATTAAGCCGTTGTGCCAGACTTTGTCGAATACCTTCGCTACGTCGAAGAATAATGTGCTCAACGATACGATGCAACTGATGGATGCACGAGTGTTTAGCTCGAAAGCCAAACTGCTCGTCAGGAAGAAGCTTAGGGGATTCAGCATAATACTTTAAACGAGTATAAATAAGCCTTTCATAGATCTTTCCAAAGACGTCGGGAAGATTAATGCGGCGATAACTGGTCAGCTCGGACTTAGGAAAACATATAACAGTTGCCTGTTTCCACGATTGTGGGAAGATATTGTGGCTCGATGCCGCATTGAAGATACATGAGTACTATCAGAAGTGCGGGGAAGTGTTGAATCACTTTGTTGGTGATCCTGTCTGAGCTTGCTGAGTTTGAGGTGCTTTACGATTGTTCTGACTTCGTCTACGGTGAAGGGGGGCAAGGGATCGTCGTAATTGTTTGTGGGGCGGGAGTGCAGTTCTACGTTTGACTTCAGCGTCGACCTTGGACAGGTGAGCTTGGTCTACTAGTAGAGTGCTAGGCGTACATTAGGCTTTTAAACTGTCGGCTAGGACTTTTCGTCATCATCATCATCAAAAGCAGGTCGTTGATTAGGTCTATATAGCGGCGCATCGGTCGAATTTTAATTTCCGCTTCAATTGCCAGAAAGCCTGATAAATGGGTTCGAGTTCATGCATTTTGTCCCATCTAGCTTCCCGCATTTCCGAAATGCGCTTCCTAACAGCACGTGGATATGGATACGGTTAGCTTCTTTGAAAAAACTATCGTAGGTTAACTATTCGAAATAGAGATATAGATTATATTTTATTTTGGAACCAGATAATGAACCTTTCAATAATATGAACCTGAGGTATGTGGGTATTAAACATACTTTACTGCAGACGATTTGAACAAAATTGTCTCAGTTCCCCGTTCTACCCTACCTACTACGCCAGCAATCTGCTTATTTATACCTAACAGTGTAACATTGCACAATACTTCGTATACTTAGTTCCAAATTACATATATCTACTCGTATATTTCCAAATTATATAGATACTTATCAGTTATCATAAATAAACATAGTTAAACCGTCAAAATCAAAGCTATTGCGATTGTGAGTCGGTAACAGAAATTCCACTTCAGCTTTTCTAATAAAAACCGAATTGGTAATAAATAGCAAGTAATGTTATAAATTAACGATAAAGATGATATGAGAAAACAATTAATTTGAGTACATAGGTTTAAAAGTTAAGTAGACAAAATATGAACTATACGGAACAAATATGTAGAAAAAATATATATAAAAAGCCTCACTAAATTTAATGGGTTTAAATTGATATTTTAATTGCCTTCTTCAAATTGTAATCGAAGGTCGTATTGCTAAAAAACATACAGATGAAATTCTAGAGATCGGGCTGTGGGTATAATCGTTGCTTTTCGATGAGAAAACTTGGAAGGATATTGAGTTGTTTAGCGCTATATCCGGTTGGCGTCGTGATATTGGGGTTTTTCGCGATCAAAATTGGTGTAGCTATATCATCGAAGTCCTGTAATGTAATTCCACGAGTTCGTCCTCGCGACGGTGAACGATTGCGCAATACCTGGCATCGGCAAAGGAATACGTCATACGGACTTGACTTACCACCAACGGATGCACACAACGTGACATAGCCACCGTATTGCTTCTTTACTATTTTCCTGTGGGCTAGAGGCTGTCGACAGTCGTCTTACATGGACAATCGAAAATTGTTCTGACCACTCGTGTTCCTTTTAGTGGTTACCTTTTATTAAATTAAATTATTAACCGGGCATTTTAAGTTTTAAATGTAATAATGGCAGTGGATAAAGCTGTAACGGTAAGGGCGAACACAATGTACCTACATGTTTTAACGTCAGATATTTAATAGTAGTAGGAAATATTTAATCTATTTAAAAGTAATATCACTTATAACTATTGATTTTAACAATTCAATTTTATTTCTAGTCGGTCTTGGATGATATGGTAAACACTTAAGTACCTATGTTTTTTTCTATGTATTGTTGATTTAATTAAATTTTATTAGTCTTCAACTAAGGTAGTGAGTGCATAACCGTGTGCAGTGTTCTTAATTACAACGAAGCTCGTAATTAGGCCTTAATTAAATTACCTCATAGACCACATTACTGATATTAGATTTCAACTGCTGATGCGATGGTACAATAAATTATTTTTAGGTATATATTTACACGTTTTAAAATAAAATACATGTTACCCCAAACAAACATCTTAAAAAACTATTAACCTACCAGCTGAAGAATTCGATTTTACTGAAAAATTACAATTACTGTGTAATTTTTGTAGAAAACTATAAATAGTGCCCATTAAGATTGATAATTAATAAAGAATATTTTATAATATTATGAAAATACTATGACACGAAATCTGTATACAAAACGGCAGCGTGCACCTCATATATAAACCTTGGTGATTGTTGCAACACTCTCAGTACGACTCTAGTCGCTTTGCCGCTTGGAACAGGCGCGTTATACGACGCCGGCCACACGGAGAGGGCGAGAGAGGTTTAACTTCAAACAACTAAACAACCTAACTCAATTTTGAAAGACATGTGGACCGAGTGAATGCAGTGTTTAGTGACGTAACATTAGTGAACAGCTAATTAGAGAACAACAATAATAAAGTGGAGGTGGCACTAGTAAACAATGGATACCAAAAGTTCGGTAAGTGATAGAGGCAATACTTTAAACCAAAGAATTGTCTTAATAACCGATAAAGACGGCAATGTCTTAGTCAAAAAAGTTTGCTCTACAGTAGTTGGTATCAATCTAAATGATGAAACAAAACAACAAAAAGTTGTGACGTTTGGAACTTACACAGCTGATTTGTGCAAGAAGATAACCTTGCAAGAGTATCTTGATTTTCGTATTTGACAAATTAATAACTAAACAGCTTGAACTCAAACTGATGTTAGTGATTATAAAAACAAACTCGTGTTATTTGTAATAGCGACTTTTGCATAAGAATACCAAAGAAAACCATTTAGTTTTGGCGACAAAGATCCGCATTGAAAGTTATTCATGAATAAATAATATAATTATATTTTTTACATATATTGGGTTATATTTTTTATATATATAGTTAGTGGGTTCTATTAGGAAATTACGTACGGTACGATAGCAGCCCGGAGTTTGGAATTGTGCTCGGTAGATGGCAATAGGCTCACCACCTATTACATGGGACTTAATCACAGCATTGGTGATATGTGGGTGTACAACTCCGTACACCTCTGCCTACCCCTTCGGGGAATACAGGAGTGATGCTATGTTATGATATTTTTAAGATATCTGTTATTATAATCTAATTTACAGTAAACCTAACCTGTCTAAAAATAATCTATGAAGAATTTGAATAACATTAATACCTAAGTAACTGCATTTGTATACAGTACGTTGATCATTTCCCATCATCTGTGGTTACCTCGTTTATATCTTGCGGATAACAAAATTCATCGTTGAACAATTTATAGGATTCTTTTGTTATAATACGAGCCATTCTCTCCGATTCGCACTTAATTAATGGTGAAGCTGCATACAAAATCATAAATAATAAATATGTATATTTTTATAAAGGTGTTATTGTGTTTTCTGTTAGGAAAATACTCCGTTACAGCCTGGAGTTTGTATTTGTGCCAGATTGATGGCAATAGCCTAGCATTCAGGTATGTGACTTAATAACCGCATCGGTGAAATGTGGTTACACATAGGTACGTCTGCCTAACCCTTCAGGGATTGAAGCGTGATGCTATGCTAAGTACCGAATAACAATTTAGTCCATTGAAAAGTTACCAATCTATTTTGTATCTTCGGAGTTAAAGTGGTATCTTCCAATTAGAGACAACTGAAAGTACTGATTTTGACAATAGAGCACAGACAAATGTTAGACTTGTATCAAGAATGACACTAATTTAAACATGCCCAGTATCTTTATGATATAAAAAGGAATTAGTTTACCCATACCACATCGAATACTGAAAATATATCAATCGTTTCAAAGGTCCAATTGACCTGAATTCGTATTATCAAATGTAATGTAATATTCTAATAATTTCATAAGACTAATGTCCTATACAAGCATTTATCCCCCAATTTAGATCATTATAAGAAGATTAAACTTAATAAAAAGATATTTCGTGTTTCACTAAAATACTGTATTACCACAATACTCCTCTTAAAAAACTATAAATATTTAAAATTAAGGGACTGCCTTATAAACTCTCATCCAATTTGGCACACTTATGGGAAAAAAAAAATGAAATTGATTGCCAAAGCCACAAAAAAATTGGCTTCAGCAATTTGAGAGGTACCTAAGTTGTTGAGGCAGACAGTCACGACTCTTCATGGTGTTTAAATACGGAGATAGGCTTGACTCACAGTACGGAGTCGTTCGTACTCACTCTAATTAAGTTCATCTTTAATATAGAAGAAAGAAAATAGGTTTCGTCTAGTAGTACTTAAATAGTACAGTAGACACCTGCATCTAATTTCATAGTTATAATCTTCAAATCAATATGCATTAGCAAAAAAATCTTACTTCACATAAAGCTTGTCAGCTTTACTCCGGCGCATGAGGGACCTTTAACGCTTGAAGAACTTAAAACGTCAATGCATCGGTTTTCCTTACCAATATGGGTGGAGTTATCTATTACGCTATACAAAGCTCTTAAGTCCATGCACAAGGACACCAGGAAACCATTTTTCAGCTCATCGAGTTGATAAAAAGTATCCGTCGTAAACTTTGAAACCGATATAATTGAAATCACTATTAGGTACGCGAAACATTGTAAGTGCAAAACGTAGCATACATAATGAATAATGATTTGTCTGTGATCTCTAGTTTAGGACTTTTGAAAGACAGATCCTAAGTGATATTTCGCATACATCACATTAGATCATCTTTTTACGTCATATGTTTTCAATATACGATTTATGATTTGAAACACATTTTCGTTAATTCAACTTATTAATTATAAAGGTTTCATGGGTTTTATTCGATGCACAATTAACTGAAAGATTAACTGATACCAAATTTACAAAACTTGTTTTTAACAAGTTAATGAATAATCTGGGTTGAATAATTAAAATTTTCTTTTTCACTTAATTCCGTAATCAATAATTTAGGTTAGTTACGTTACAAAAGTGTACTTACTCTGGTAAACTTTAGGTGTATTGCCATAAGTGGCTTTTTGTGTCAGAAATACTCAGTGCCGGCCATAACCTAGCCAAAATAATATCACTATTTGTTGGTTACTAGGGATGTTACGATTGTTCAGACAAAAACCAGACGTACGTTCCAGTTACATCTGTTTTTATTAAGTAACCATTAGTGAGTTCATACATATCTCGTATAAGAATCGTACATCCAACAGTGACAGATATGTTGAACCAAACTTTTAGATATAAAACCAAAACATATTGTGGCAACTGACGAACGTATGAAAATCATAATAAAATTGTTTAGATACTTATTACGACAGCATAATATTATACCGTTAAATTATGTATGACTGACAACTATTAGTATGAACGCACTTACATTAGTAAGGTGTAGCAAGAGCTTTTGTTACGCTTTTAGCACTAAAGAATTTTAAGGACTTAAAACTTAAAATTTTTTACTGAATATCTATAAACGTTCGTGTATCTTGAAGATGATTTCTAACTATAATAAAGCCGTGTGTAAGTACCACCTTATAATTTTAGCACATTTACCCAAGACTAGAACAGATATACAAAAATATTTCTGCCATCAATGTAGAGACATTACATTACAAAGCAAAAATAATTCTTAATTTATCATGCAACGCTTTTAACATATCAGTTTTGTCATCAAGATTTCCCTTGTTTATTAAATCGCTAAATATATAGGAATAAAAAATAAAAAATAAAGTTATAAATTTTTGTGGCACCAAAAATAGTTGTTAGCGGGATTCGAACGTGCGCCTCCCGGATAAATACTCCAGGCACTCTGACTACTAAGCCATCACATATACAAATATATAGTATACTAGCTGTGCCCGCAAACGTTGTTTTGCCATATAAATAAAAAAAAATGGGGTGGACTACCCCTAACATTTAGGGGGATGAAAAATAGATGTTGGCCGATTCTCATAGATACCGGATAAGCACAAAAAATTTCATCAAAATCGGTCAAGCCGTTTCGGAGGAGTATGGCAACGAAAACTGTGACACGAGAATTTTATATATTAGATAATATCATATCAGTCATCTGTATAGGGGCAGAATAGATAGCAATGACGTGACCATAAGACGTATTAAAAATGGAAAAAAATCGGGGTAGTGAGCAGAATATTGTAACACAAATTGCATTGATCTCTTTTGACTGTCATTAAAGAACGTATAACCTCCAAAATCCAGTTAAATTGAAATTGTATACCTATGAACATAATTATAAATGATTATTTAGATTCAGCCTTTCAAGCAGTAAATTATTTTACTGGCAGGTTTTTTTGTATAGATATTATTAAGAAAATTTGTTTTATCCATTTCAATACTATATTCCTATAATTACCTACGTCCATTAAGATACAGTTTTTAGTATGTGATTGACCATTCGCATGAAATTACGTTTACAACGAAACTATTTGATAGTCGCCGCCATTGCAATTAAACAAAAACCTATGCGATTTTCTTTCAAGCGGTCAACCTTGGTCCGTGTGTAGAAAGAATGTAAAGCCCTATAGGATTCTCATTAACATCAATTGATTGCATGTCGTATTACATCAATGCAGCTACTCATTACTTAAATCAACAAATCAACTTGGAAATACATAGAATTGACGTATGCTAATGACGTATTTACGTAGCGATATAAGAACTTAGCGTAGTCTGCATCTTCTAGCCTACCTATAAGGTGCTCTAAGATTTCCTCTTTAGCCATCAAACGCCAACGAGTTGTTTGGATGATATCGGCAAAAATATATGTAAATTACTATTATGTAATAACTTCTGACTTGAATTGACAACAATATATTCTAACATGTACATATATCCTATAATGAAACTGAAGGTTAAAAACCCGGAAGAATAGTCTTCATACATCCCTTCCGCGTATTTGAATACTTAACTAAGAACTGAAATGTTGTGAAAAGCATAGATTTCATTCCATAGAGTTTATAGAATATTTAATTAGGTACTCAAATAACGAAAATATGAACAATCCATACAATTAGTACTTATTTAAAACGGTAAACCGAAAGCATTTAGAATTTAAAAAATAATGTCTTTTAATAACCAATTCTAGTCTCAGTAGGTACGTGCGCACCGCCAGGGCTAGTTCGATAAGTCCGAAGTAAATGGCACACAGCACAGGGACTGACAACTAAAATTGCCCTCAACGCGCGACCTTCACATTTCTCAACACCCGGACTTAGCGAACATCCAGCCACGTAGCCGGTCCGAACAGTTGCGATGCATTCATTTAAACGAAATCTCTCAACGGACCGAAGGATTTCGAGAAGTTCATTGTTTAGCATAACTTGAACATTTATAATGCAGACCCGGTTATAATTTACTTAGGGCGTTGGCTTATGCTATCGCGATTTAGGCGTGATGTCGTTGATGTGAATATTTATGTTCGTAATGTCATTGATGATGATAGTGCAGTGACTGTGACAGGTGGCGCTGGAATCGCTGGCACCACATAAAGTTTCAAAGTAACCATAATAATATTACTTACGGCCAAGCTATTAGATGAAATAATATTGTTTAAGTTAAGTTTTTAAGACCATAAGTATAGTCAATGAAAGATGACAATTTAAGCAATCGAATTGCTTTATCATTTTGGACAACTTCCAGATAATGAGAATTTCACTAAGGGTTATATTAATTTATGATGTGCAAACGAAATTCAACAATAAGTTTGTTAAACAATTCTATGATCAACTTATACACGACCTGGCGTAAATTCTAGCAAGAATGGACAACTTAGCCTAAACACATTCTTGTTATTTTATATTTTATTCAAATAAATATTTATTATAATGGCGGAAATTTCCGTTATGTAAATTTTATAAGCCCGCGATGTCACAAGATGAATTAATCGAGATTTGCCTTTAGTGTGTTATAGTGGTTCATGGCCAAGAGTTTGCACAACACCTAATGAATAATGACCCGATAGCATTAAAATATTTCCAACACACATCTTCTGCTATGTATATAATAATTCACACACATGTATGTTGTAATTTACACATTGCTATATCCATTTGTATTGTTTGTTGAGACTTGAAGTCTCTTCAGACAAATAGGGTGCATTTTATGATTAAAACATTTGGCACCCAGAATAAAAAAAATATGAAATGCTGCATATTTTTTTCAATTATATATCAATATCATATGTAATAATGAATTTACATTTACATGTTAGTTACACTTAGTTAAGTACATGTTATATGTATTTACATCAATTCAAGCGTTAACAATTTCATGCAGGTTAAGCAGTCATCTGTTCAACCACGATTGCATTACCTCTTTTTTATAACATTGAATGGCAAACTTGCGGTCAGAATAAAGAAGCACGCGATTTGAACAAAAATACTATAATATCAGATTTCAAAAAAACAAAGCTAGAGTATTCTGGCAACGTTTCTAAATCATAATGTAGATCAAACCATAAAAATTATAATATGTGTATGTAAGTAAATAATTTATATTGATATTGATGTACTTAATCGTTTCATTGAATATTTTGTTGCTATAAAAACTTGAATAAGGTTTGTAAATTCCGATCTGCATTACCACGCCCCCAAATGGAAGATATATCTATTACGTCACACCACGTATTGCTCAAAACGTCATTGGGCCACACATAAGTTTATTGTAAGAGTAGGTCAGGTTAGCAACAAGGCACATTAGCCTTTATCCTTCCCGTGATATTAGGATTTAATATTTTTTGCTCCGAGATGTTATTTATAAAGGAATTGTGAATCGTGCGAAAGTCAACGATATTTTATTCTAATGAGATCCTAGGCTCGTATAAACTGAATGGGTACATATACTTAGGATTTTCCACTAACAAACGGAACTAACAACTGAGTCTTGCATGATGTAATTGATAACAGGTATTCATTGTACTTAAAATAAATACTTGGTATGAATAAAATCATAGATAGAAGTGCTCTTTTTAAAAGTATCTCTCGTATTGTGTATATTTTTATCTCTCGGTGGTACGTATACATATAAATGTATGAAGACATCGTACCCGAACAAGTTATGGATTACGAAATAATTGGTAAACAAAAAATTTTCGCGTCGCTAAAGTTCTTCACACAAGAAATAATTCAGGTCGTTCGATAGGTACTTCACTGTATAACTTGTATTTCTGAAACGTGAAATACTTATTCATTCTTCATTCAATATTCATTAATTTTGATGTGGACCACCAAAAAGAAAAGTTACGCATATAATTAAAACATTATTTTAGTGTTTATTATATGCGTAGGTAACATTACTTTTTTTAAAAGCTTTGCTTAAAGCGTGGTAACTACTTCGTGATTATAAGTAAATCAACCGGTTGCACTCATGACATGGACCAAATTGGGGATTTTTGTAATTTAAATAAATAACGTTACAAGACCTCATTCATAGTAGCTGTGATTTTGTATTTTCAATTTAAAAAAAAAAAAAATGATATACTCGTACCTATCATAGTTTTAAAAGAGGTCAAAAGATTAACATCTATCCATCTTGTTGTTGTTTTAAAGTTTATGGCATAAAAATTTCATATTAGAACAACTCCCACATTCCTTCAATACTTCAAACATCAACTTATTACTTACCTACAGATGTATATATAAAAATGATGTTTGAAAAATTCTGACCTTACACTTAATTGGCAAGTAACAGTGACCGATCTTATATTTGTTAACCATTTAACACGAAAGACAGGAAGTAATGGGTATTGGTTATTTTTCGTAAAGATCGAACTACCAAGGCAAGAAGCTGTTGTGCATACAAGTACATCCCACAAATAAAGGTATTGTCTTTTTATTTTGAAGATTTAATCTAATATACCTATAAAAAATCTCGTGTCCGAAAGAGCTTGACTCAATTTTGTTTTTTTTTGTATAATTGGTAGGTCTGAGAATAGGTCTTAGGCTATTTTTTATACCCCTAGGTAATAAGAGTGGCCCTATCCAGAAAGTTTATATGGCGAAACAACGTTTGCGGCGCACAGCTAGTAAATTTATGTATTATATTATTATGTCACTTTAGTTTTCTCATTTGTGTATCGTTTGAACGTTAAAAGCAGTCATAATGCGTAGATAATGATTACGCGTAAAGATTAACATATTATTATCATGAACAGCAATATAACAGCAAATCCTAGACGTCAGCAAATGATGTCATCGCAACGTAAATGATAGCAGAATCCGGTAACCTATTCCATGGTCACTTTTTCTATAGTTACATCCTACTCGCGGCTTGAACTAAATAAGTACAAACTACAATCTAATAGGAAACAATTTAAAGAATGTAACAATTACTCAAAACAACATACAGGGAAGAACACCGTTGAAGTAACGATAGGTACTAATTTCCATAAATAGATTCCGGAAAATCTATTTCAATCCAAAGTTCAATCAACCTACAATTTTTTTATACCTACTGATCGGTTATATGTCGGAGGAATTCCATCACAATAAAGTCTAAAATTATACACTACGATGATTGGTGTTTTTAAACCCAATGTCATTTCAGAGTACGTTAATTATATATGTAATTAAATTAAACCATTGTGATTATTACAGTAGTAATACAGCTTCCATAACGATTTGCATTGACACAATTCCCGTTAACTTCATAAATGCAACCAATTGAGTTCAAGGACGAGCATAAGCATCATGCCGATGTTTGTGACCAGCGTGAACAATGAGTTATGTTGCGGCGTCTTCATGCAATCGCGTATAAAATATGATAATTGGATGCTCAATAACACGTCTTACCTTTGTCGACCTAACTCATAACTGGACTTTGCATTGTCAAGACGAGACAACTCATATTTCGAGGGCCATACCATTTTTTAGCTTAACGACTGTTGCATGTAAATGGACTACTTATCTAAGCGAATACATACTTCTTTCAGAAGAAACTAAATAGTTGGTAACTTGGCCGTTTCGCCGGCAGCGTTGATATAGATCAATATTGCAATAGCCATAATTCAGTTACGATAAGTTAATCTGACCACAGAGTGACGTGAATTTAAAGTATCGAAATCGTGGACTGTAGGTACGTAACCCGTTATCCATTGTGACATTTGCAGCACCGAAAGTATTCTAAGAAGAATCATGCATCGGGGAATGTACGCTTTCTCTTCTAAAGGAGAACAGTCTAGTTAGTCTTTAACTGATTATCATGGTAAGTGTAGCGACTATTGTTTGAGATTATGAAAGTTGTACGGAGGCGTCATTTCTACTTTGAAACGAAGTCCATCTTATAGAAAATCAACTTCGTGACTTGAAAACGCTTAAAGCAAGATGTTCACTTATTGAAAAACCTGTTAGCAAAACCAATTTAGTCACTTTAATTACATCCTGCAAAAAGTGTAGCATTTAATTTAGGAATATAACGTAAATGTAACGAAACATATTTTGCTGTAATTCAAGTGTCGTGGGATCTAAGTAACAAGCGTAAGTCAGCTTATGTCTAATGATTTCCGCGATTACAATAAACCGTTATGAGCACGCAGCGTGAGCACGCATTGACTGTTGATTCGTAAAGATTATATATTGCATAACTAGACCGTCTCGACATACCGAGAAATGTTCTAACAGCTATGCACCTGTTGTTATGGCGCTAACTGGTTCGTTACCGTTAATTATTTTCAATTACAGACTCTACATGTAAAGACACAAATATAGCGAACACTTTAGCAGAACTTTCGTAAATTGCTAAAACCGGGACACATTGATAACATGGAAATAATAGAAAAACATTATAAATAATTATAGTATTTTAATCGACAAAAGTAGCTGAACTTATCCAAATTTATAAAATGACAGCGCTTAAAAATTATCTTCCCAACTGTCTGGAGTCTGGAGCACAAAATATTACAATTTTATCATAATTTATACACAAGTGTCATTTCATAATATTTATCATCATAATAATGTCGGTGCTATTTCTGTTCTTGACTGTACCAGACTAGGTAAGGCAATCTGATTAAAATTGGTATAACGAATCAACCAGATTGTCAAATAATAAAAATAACGAGACGAACCCAAATACATCAAAGTATAATATGCAGTCAGATTTTGTGATATTACGTTCCAACACAACTGAATATTAGAAATTATATGGACACGATGTCGTGTCCGAAACGAAATTATCTATTATTCATTTTGAATTTTTCATTAAACTCAGAACTAATGAAGATAGGTGTATGGGCAACCGTCATTACATACAAGTTACGCTTAACAACAACAATATAAACAAAAAATAGTTATTAATAGTTATTCGTATGGTACTGCAGAAGTGACGAAATAATGTAATAAATTAAGGTAGAGTACGGTCACAACTTTGGTTTTGGGAGATGAATATAATAACATCTTGGTTGTATCAATTGATTTGCCCATTCCTTGTTTTGCCCAGGGACCGGACAACCCCGCTTTAGGATTAAGCCATTTGTTAGGGTAACCCGTACATAGGGTAGCTCATATCGCAGTGTTACCTTTTGTTCGAGCTACATCTTCGAAACCCAGCCAAATGGTAACAAAAACACCTTTATTATGGTAACCACGTAAAGGGGTTAACCCTTCAATGACTTAAGCCTTTGAAGAGGTTACCTTCACGAAAAGCTTTTATTCGTGTTACCCTGAATTACCTAATAAACTTGAGCTGCATGTAGGGGATACTTGCACCCGAGCGGCGGCGGCGGCACCTCATTGCCTACTGTACCTACTGTAGTTAAAACAAGCAAAATTGAACTGTAAGATCATATGACAATAATTATTATTCCAAGCTCGGTACATGCAACAATGACGCCGCCGGGCGGTAAGATGTCACGTGCGGTCGTGTTTATGTAATTTTCAAACTAATGTCGATAACATTAAGTGCATATTACAATGTCTTGGGTTGGAATGGCTTACCCACTTACAGTGTAACAGGGTATTCAAAGGGTAACCTGTTCGGAAGGGGTTACATTACACCCGTTCGAGGGTGTAACATGTATCATAGGGTTTCTTTTTTAAGCGCTTAAATAAACCCTTTCAACGAGTATCCGGCCGGTCCCTGGTTTTGCCCCTGTACCCTTCAATTAGTATACTCGCTCGTTACTCTGCATTTATATGTCAATAACATTTATGAGGCTCGGAGTACACTTACATGTCAGTGATCACGTGCTTCCACACACGTGGACAAGCAAACGGACGCATAATAAAATTCTAATAAAAACGTTTATTCAATACTTGTTCTCACGGGGTTCTTAACGTGTGCTCACCACGTGCTGATACCAATTAAACGTTGGTTCATGTGGGCACACATCCGTGGATATGCACGTGTCTTCAGATAGAGTGCGCTAATAAAAACTAAATGCATTATATTACAATTAATCGCGATAAAAAGCCATCGACAGAAACTAAATTAACATTACTTCACTCAAATATCACAATAATATTTTAAAAATATAATCCCTGAATCGACGAATATATAATTACGAATATACTAGCTCTGCCCCGCAAACGATGTTCTGCCATATAAATTTTCTGAATACGGCCGCCCTTATTACCTAGGCTTATACAAAATAGCCTACTTACCTATTCTTAGACTTACCAAATATACACAAAACATTTCATAAAAATCGGTCAAACCATTTCGGAGGAGTTCGATAACAAACACTGTGACACGAGATTTTTATATATATATTAGATTCACCTATATCCTTTATATTCAACTAATTAAGATGTTGACTAATACGTGGCAAGTTGGCTACATTCTAAAAGATGCAATTTCCTCATAATCCTTCAACAGAACTTGAACAAATCGACCGAGTTCCCACTAGCTGTATCTTATCATAATCTACTTTATTTTATAGTGCAGAATTAATTCTCACATTTGTGTGAAAGAGCGAAAGTATTTATGCTGTACGTTGTCAAGGAATTGCTGAACATTAAACTGTAAGCAAGCAGCATTGATGTAGAACCCGGAACCGGTTCTTTGCATTTGGCGAAACATTTTGCAACATCGCCCACTACCTCTATCGCCAATCCGAGACGTACCTCTCGTAACCATAGTTTAGTGAACAATATTATTCAAAATGTTCGTACACAATGAAACTCTAAACTATAAAAAGCAAATATTTAAGAAGTAATTTCATAACCCTCAGAGCAAAAAACATTGTTAAAATATTACAAGAATGTCTCGACCTTGTCATATAACAATAAAAAGTAAAACGAATTAATGATATGACTACCTAAAATGCTTATCCATCGTGTTATCAAGAGTAACAAAGAGAACCATGAAGCCGAAAGCAAAGCTAAGATTTATTGCATCAGAGGCCGACGAAACGAGACCGCAAATAAAGAGACCATGGACCTTGAACACCATATCTGACAAAATCAATCGGACTTGAAACAAAACTTGACCTAAAATGTACTTGATAAAACTGAATATAATCCGGTCCGTAGAACAATCAGAGGATTTTTTTTTACATTTTGATTATGTAAAGGTAGGTCTTGGAACGAATAAATCAAAATCCAATATTAATTTACATAGCTCCATCTGAGTAGAACATCTGCATGGCAGTTACATAAAGATGTATTAAGATTGAAAGGTAAGACGATCAAAGATGAAACTAATCTCAAGACGCGACAAGGAAGAGTGCTGCAATGATTTCCGTACGCATTCAGTAACACCCAGACACAGTTGCACAACACAACGACACTACAGAATGTGTGTGTATACCTGTTACTTTTGTCGACGTCTTTGTTTGACGATCAATAGCAACAGCTCTTTCGACAACGAAATAAGAATGAAGCAATTTTGCAAGAGCTGGAACACCAAATTATAAAACCTGACAATTGCAGCATTCCAATAAAATTTATTTAGAATTTTTTAACAATTTGATTACCTATTACAGCCCATATACTAGCCCTTTTGATATGTCTTCAATTGAGTTTAACTGTCGAGTTTTGTGGATATTTTTAGTAAATCATGAAATCGACAAGAAATTACCTATATATGCATCAACAAAAGTCATCGTCGTGCGTAGCGGATGCGGGTCACCTATTTTTGATATTAGAAAAAAACGCAGCATAAATAAGTAAATCAATCAAAGGAAACAAAATACCTTTCTGTTCCATGTCACTCGAACTATTGCAGTTGATGATTCTGAATTGTTTTAATATGTTAGCTGATCAACTACACACAATGTTCCGAAAATTACAGCTACGTCAGACGGAACTGAAAATGGACTTAAATACGTTTTTCATAAAATTGATCTAAATAGATTCGTTCTCTACGAATTAATCGTCTATTTAGATTAATAATAAAGTGTAGATAGATATATTTAGATAACAACTTATTAATTATGATGCCTATTGAATTTTCAAAACATAATAAATAAATCATAATTATTATAAATGTAGAGTGTTACAATATTTCCTGATTGAAAGTTACTAATCAAATGTATTTGAAAGTATTTGTCGAGATAGAATAATAATTATTTATTATTTTATTACTATTTATTTATTTCAACAGCTAGAAACACAGATATTAAAATTCATATCATGGACTAAAGCAAGACTGGCATTATTGCTCTTCAACTAAATAACTAGACGAATAGCTCAGAATAGTTAATAGTATTGCGAGAATAGTTCTCTTATCTATTGGTTTGAATATTTAAATATACTACAAGTATGACACACTTGTGACACCTCAACCTACTTTCTGCTCTAGTGCTTGAACCAAACAATGTTTGGTTTTAGTACAAAAATTACTCTGTTATCAAATAATGGTTGGTAGACCAACCATTATATTTTGATAACAGAGTAATTTTTGTGCTACCAGAAATCTTACAATCGACAAAATGTCGAATATATTTTTGTCTATAAGTTAGCAAGTAAGTAACAACATTCATAAGATCATGTATAGGAAAGCTTTTAAAATTTTTCATATGTAACAGATTTCCGTTATAGAAAAATGAGGGTCTCATGTATATTTTCTCGCAAATATTTCAGATCTCAACACATGAGTGGCACATACCGCGACCGTCGTTGTCGGGTAGCAGCGCTGCCGGGAGCTTAAGCGACACGCGATCTCGTGGAGGCTCCGCCTCCAGCCAAGGCTCATCAAGTAACCACAGTACCCACGTAAGCCGACCTTCTAAATCGTGCGTCACAACGATTACACACAAAGTTTCCGCTTCATATAATTGAAACCAAGAATTACGTTGTGAATAGATGAAGCTAAGTCGATATTTTACGAACCTACATTTTTTAGCTTTGCATGGCATTCAATTAGACGCACAAAAAATGGATGCTTCAATTACCTAGTCTTATTATGATGAACTTTAGAAATGACAACGTCCTAAGTAACAAAAGTCATTTTTTATTTGAAGAATTAATTGGCTGCTCTTTTTGTATTAAAATTAGATGCCCATTTTGATAATTGACGGGGTCAAGAAACTGGTTGATATTGCCGCGTCCGGTACAGGATCCACTTGTACGTACGTTCTCATTCAACATTCCAAAGATTGCTTAATTTGAGCAGACAACTTTTGCAAGACTGACAAATGAATTGATCTTTAAGAAATCTTTAATAGCAAAAACAATTAAAAGTAACGTAAGTCCGATAGAAATGTTTTTGTTTTTTAATTTAGTTCATAGTAGATAGATACTTTCTTTGGAGATAAAAATACGATCGTGTTCAGGATTTGAACCAGCGCTCCCCATATGAATACTCTAGGCGCTCTGCCAACTAAGATTTACCCGAAATAATCTAACTTTAGAGTTCGCTACGCATGCGTCTGTTTTAAAAATATATCAGTACTTATAATTAAGTAGATTTTCAGAACAATTATCAAGTAGTTTTCAATGCAAAACCTTAGCATAGCATAGCATCATGCCTGTATTCCCCGAAGGGGTAGGCAGAGGTGTACACAGTTGTACACCCGCATTTCACCAATGCTGTTAATAAGTCCCATGTGCCATAGTGGTGAGCCTATTGTCATCAACTGGGCACAATTTTAAAGTCCGGGCTGCTACTGAGAACTTACTAATAGGAAAACTCAATAACACTGAACGACCCGGGAATCGAACCCGAGACCAGCAACTGCTCAGCAGCCGCGCTTGGGACCACTAGACCAACGAGGCAAAACCTTAACATGTGCATTTGCTTCATAAATAAATTATTAAGCGTATCTTCTTATATTTGTATGCTTCGTTAAAAGCAATTAAAAAAATGGGGTGTATTAAAATTTCACTAGATGGGGTAATATTTCGCCATTAACAAAACACTTCGCACGTCGATCCTATCAAAAAAATAATTTAACCTTAAATGTCGCTAATGAATTTTAATTAAATCCCTACGGAATTAATCAAGCAAGATGCCACGTTTTTTTTATTCTGTAACGAATAATCACAGTAAATTGAAGTAATTCCTCAAAATCTTAAGGCACACTTTGCCGTAGGTATTAATTATAAGATAACTTAATTGAAAACGGATTATTATTAGGAAGCGGTTTACTTTAAAAAGCGGAAATATTTCTTGGCTGATTTAACGAAATCGATAGATGAAGACACCGTGAATCTACGTTAGGAAAATAATATATAAGCCTATTTCAAGGACCATGTTTTGTCACGAAATTAATTTACGATGTAGATTATAATGGACCGATATTTAAAAAACTAACACCTAATGAACAGATCAAGTGAGGTGGCAAATAAAAATAAGTAACAGAGATCTAACCACGTGCTATTTTGGTAGACCAATAATTCTAGAAAACTTTTTATATAATTAAGGCTCAAGTTAGATTTATACTTACTTACATGTTGTATAAGATAGACAATTTGTGTATATATTTTAAATAGTTGCTAGCTACTTTGACTAAAAGTAAATAATCAAAATATAAGATTACATAGAAAACCGCATGAATCAGAGTATGTCGCCAAAGTTCAAAACTCCCAACGAAAAATCGTGACATAACATGGTAACAGCGTCCCACGCAGCTCTTCATAGCAATTAATGTCGACGAGTTCAAATCGATTAGACAATGAAGTTACTTTTACTGCGCACGCACTTGTTACAGCACATGTTGTGATACTATTATTGTGTACCTACTCATACTATAATTTTATCAATTTCGAATAAATAATAATTATCAAATACATTTTACTTTCAGAGTGTATCATCCGGCTCATTGCTACTGAGTGCGGCGCACTTAGCGCGCATGCATGGCAGAAATCCGGAGCAAGACGATCTTGGAAGCTACCACACCAAATTTGGAAGCTATGGACGCAAATCCGGACATTCTGATGCCGTAGTCGCCATTCCTGAAGAGACGCACGACGGCTTGGACTCTGTTTGGAATGGTGTCAAACGGAATTCAGGGCCCGGGCAAGACGCGCAGTCAGTGGCAAGCTCGACCCACTTCACTGTTGTCAACGGGTACACGAAGCATAGCACAGGCAAAGAAACCAAATCATGTTGTTGTAATCATTCGCATCAAATAACAGTTCTGGTTATATCGATGACAATACTGTTTTCTGCGTGCATACTCGCAGCCATATGCTTCGTTGAAAGTGAGTATATTAAGTTTGACATTTCCATTAAATTATAACGTAAGTTATACAAGTGAAAATAAAAACAAGAAACCCAGTCGATTTCTTTTTAGTTCCTCGTTTAAGGTCACGTGTTATTTCATGTTGTCACTACATAACAATAATAATAGTGTAAAACGTGGCTGCGTCGGTCAACACCCGTACAACAAAAATTTTAAAAATAGAGCACATAAAATATTTTTTTTTGTTTTAATATACTCATAATTAAAATTAGGAATTAGGGACTTAATAACAGCATTGGTGAAATGTGGGTGTACAATTGTGTACACCTCTGCCTACCCCTTCGGGGAATACAGGCGTGATGCTATGTTATGTATAATTAAAATTATTATTTTTTGTGCAAAGAAAAATGCGGTCGATAGCAGAACTTGCTTTGAACCTGCCCCTGCCGGATAAAAACTCGCATAACTAAATAAATATAATGTCCTATCCATCCGTAAGTGTAATTTGTCATAAATATTAATTATAATCTTTTTTTTACAGTGCGAATGCGCAAAGAGACCGGAATGTACAAATATTCATAGAATCTAGAAAACTGATGACGAAGATTGGAAGTATACATTGATCACAATTTCCTTTTTAAGCAACTAATCAATTAAGCTAAAAAATATTCACCGAAATAAAAAAAACCGTTGCCCCACACTAGGAATTTCTTCCTGTGTCGTGGGTGCGGTTACAGACATATAATCTCAGAAGCATATAAACACCCAGACCCGGAGCAATTATCCATACATCATACAAATATTTGCTCCGTGCAGGAATTGAACCTGCGACACGCAGCGCAGCGGTCTCTCGACCACTACGCCAACCGCGCTGTCAATGTAAGTTAACAATATTTAAAATTGTTAAAGAGAACTTGTTTTTCAAATAATACCAATAGACAGACAATAAACTAGTGCAATATCTTACTTACCCAGTAAATAAAAATGACTTAGGACAATATAAGTAACATTCTATTTATTTTGATAAGTCTTATAAGCTGTGATGTTCACATTATTTTTTAATAATTTGAAGGCTAAATTGTTTCCCTCTAAATTGTATGAAATATTAATAATCCTATGTATTCAAACTAGTGAATAAGTATTAAGATAAATCTGTATAATAATAGTTTAAATTATAATGTGATTAATTTATAAACTATTACTTATTGTAATCTGGATTGAATGTGCAAAAGCTGCAAATTTTCGTTGGATTCATGAAAATATGCATCTTTATTAAAGTATTGCCAATACATGATTTCTGTTGTTAGAAGAATATTTTGTAATTAGTGGCACATCATGGCAATTAATCTAGTTTCATAAACGTAAATTAATTCAATTGTTATCGATGATGACGACTGTGATATTAAACGCAATAAAACCACATAATGAAGACTGTTTTTTCTAGCTCTATATGTCATCGCTCACTTTTTTTAGATGTTTTAAAAACTGATATTTTTGTAATACATTATATTTACGTATCACTAACCATTACACCAGTGCACGCGGAAAAAGCAGTTCGGCAGCGCAATATTTAAGGCTAGCTGTGAGATGTAGCCGAATGTTAGATAGCCTATACTATTCCTCACGAACCTGGCCCTCATACAAAAAAAAGTTTTTTTCAAATCGGTCTGGTACTGCATTACATTAGCGCGTTCAAACAAAAGAAACTCTTTTTTGCCAATTACTTCTATAGAAGTTCGAGATTATCTTGCCCTCGGCGCCACGACTTCATTAGAACTACTGTATTAAAATAAATTAACGATACTTAAAGCTTTCTTTTTTTGTTTTTATATTATTTCCCTCCGTCTTAAACCCTATTTTTAACTTTTTCACACAAAACAAGCTCTTGTTTCTTTTATTTTAACGAAAATAAATACGCTTTAAAATATTTTAATGTCCCGAGTGCCAACTACTTGATATGAAATCAGGTAGTGATAAGACACAATAGTTACCAAACTGAGATTCATCCCTTTCAAAACGTTCATAAATATTATTATTGGAAATAATTGGGTCATTAAATAATATATATAATAAACTACAAAATGATAACTAGGTTTTTTTCACTTAATCAATACTAATAAGTACGTTTTTCTATCCCATTAATTATTGCCGATAATGAAACACTGTTGAAACACCCATCCCTACGAAACGACCAATTGTTAGTCGCCCTCAACGCCACGAGCTTCTGTAGAAGTAAACCTATGACAAGCGAGCGGGTTTCAAATAGGGATGCATGATCTTTTGGTTTTAATCGATTTTATGGATCATAATTAATCATATGCTTCTAAATCGATTATCGAATCGGATCGAATGAACATGAACTGATCTTCTAAAAATCGATTCATAATAAACACATCAACACGGTCTAGGGATATTTTTAAAAAAGCGAATTACTATCAATATGTTAATTATTTATATGACATGTATATATTTAAAAGATACGTTATTTAATATTCTACCATTTTCTAGTAATGGTTAAGGTACTTCGATTAAAATTTCAGGATTTTATGGAAAAAAAATGAAAACCGAGGAAACCGTATATGAATTAACTTTTAATTTATGAGTAAAAACTGAAAAAAATTGAAAAATCATTTAATTTGTGTTTATAAACTTGAAGTTAGTAGTCTGAGAAAGCGCCCATGATGTTCATAACACATCGGCAACGATTCGGCATGCTCAGAACAAGGTTGTCAATGTCTTGCTGCGGAATATTGTCCAATGTCCTTCTGAGGTGCGCAAAAAGTTGATCTTCTGTAGCCAGATTTTCAGGAACTTCCTTCAGAGCTCTTCTTTGCAGCATATCCCACGCATGCTCAATGGGATTTAGATCTGGCGATTGAGCAGGCCAGTCTAAGGCCCTAACATTGTGTGTATGTAACCAAGCTGGTACCGTTCTCGCCGTGTGTGCCCGGGCATTGTCGTGCATGAGCAGGAAATCTTGCCCCATTTGTGTTCTGTGGGGCAAGATTACGGGCCCCAGCACCTGTTGGACGTATCGTTCTGCCGTCATATTGCCCCGCACCCAAACGAGATCCGTCCGACCTCCAAGACGAATTCCTGCCCAAACCATAATTGTTCCTCCTTGGTATGGGTGAACTTCCTGAGGGTTCTGAAAACGGCTCCATCGTCCAGGAACTCGCCAAACACGCGTCCTTCGTGAATCTGGATGGAAGCCGAACCTGGATTCATCCGTGAACAGCACATTGGACCATTGTTCACGGCCCCAGTCCACGTGGTTCCGAACCCATTCTAATCGTCGTCCACGATTACCTCTCCGTAAAGGTGGGACCAGGAGTGGTCTACGAGAGCGTAGATTGCTTTCATGCAGTCGCCTTCTTACAGTTTGGTCACTCACAAGCACTTGGTGTTCCACTCGCAGCCTTTGGACCAATTGAGTCGCCGTTGCATTTGGTTGAGCTCGCGCAGTAATTTGCAAAAATCGGTCTTGTCTGGGGGTATTGATGCGACTTGGCCCCCGGTGCCTCTCCGCTACTTCACCTGTGGCACGATAGCGTGTCCACAATCTTGAAATTACATTTTGGTGGGTCCCTATTGAGTATGAAATATCCCTAGACCGTGTTGATGTGTGTATGCTTTAGTAGTAAATAAAACAACAACTTTCTTATTATAGCATAATGGATTTAATAGGACTGTTTTATACATCTTTGTAGAGTCCCAGGCACAGGTATCTCTGATGTAGTCGACATTTGGGGTAATAATAATAATAATTGGTTTTGAAATTGCCATAGATGCCATAGATATTTTCTCTTCAATTTCTGGTAGCTAGTGACATTCTGATAAGATTGCCTTTACACGCGAATATTGTAATTTTTTTACCTAGGAATTTATAGAAAGTTAAATTTATAGTGTAGGTCGGTATTTCTTTGTAACTGGTGTTGCTTGTTAACTGAGATAATAAAAAATCAGATCAGTAGGCTTACTCTTGAAAATAATTCCGCTGGATTGACATTTGAAATATGTCAGTTCGTACCGTTACAATGCAAAAATATGTAAAAAATAATTATAGAATCGATTAAATAATTTTAATGTTACGCATTGTTTTGAGGGGTCTATTTAATATTGGGATAATGGGATTGGTATTAATTTCAAAAGTAACACCACTGTTGTTTAGTGATTATAATAAATGATTAAGACTAGATTTTGTTTATATTTATGAATACGAACTGAACAAATCGATTAAAAATATCGCTAAATCGTGTACGCTTGAAACGATCTTCATAAAAATCACATCGTAATGTGCAAGGTCATTATGATTTAGTGTAGTGCAACGTTGTAATTTTCCGTTGACACACGTGTCCCTACAAAAATGATTACGTTTAGATACAAATAGGGATGTGTCCTATATAACACACCTCTAATAAATGTACGACTCTTTTCTTTTATTACTGTAAATATATCCTAAGTTTCCATCCTACTTTTTTTTATAAAGCAAATTAAAATACAGATGTTGATGAACTTTAAAGTAAACATGTAATAATTTTTTATCGGTAGGACATCACCCCATCTCTACGCTTTACTATACCTATATGCTGTTATACATTTTGTAGTGTGGCGCTGGAAGAGACATCGCGTATTTTATACATTGGCGTCGAAAACGTTAATATACCTATAGATTATGTAAGTGATGTGGTACCCATAGATTAATCTTTCAAAAAAACCTCGCTGCGCGGCCGGCCATGTTTTTATCATGCAATATGCTAGCGCAGCAAGGCTGAGATCTACAATGGTCGAAGACAGGTTAATAAGGTGATTAGAGCCTCAAATAAAATTTAGCATCTAGGCAGGGTATTGGCAAAAAAATATACGTCTCGCTCCACTTCCCCGCGCACTTACCCGATATCAAACATTATTGAGTAACAGACGTGGCGCGTTAGTCATTAGTTAGGTATTATTACCTGTGTATTCTGCCTACTCGTACTTTTGCAACTCAACCGAATGCAAGCAGAGTTATTTTTTGTTGTATGTTTATTTTAAAACACGGTCTCATTTGTGTTTTGGCATTAGAATTTTGCACTAAGGTGTATTATTACTATACTTGTTTTTTTATTTCTCTTCAAATATGAAATGGATATTAATATGGAAATTTTGATGGGATAAGTACCTATCTAAATAAAAAATAAAACTTATAAAAGTTTATTTCAGTCAAAATAAAGTTTTCTTGGACACAATATCTGTATTATTCTGAATCAATGTCAAGCCTAGTTTTTTCCCGGGTTAGAGCGATGATTTGAAAGGAAAATAGGATATTATTTGATTGCTTTCTCAAATAATATCCTGTTATTTTCCTCATGCGGCCTTCTCGTACGAACGTCGGAGCGCGGCTGAGCTGGCTAGGGAAGGTGCGTATTTACGCGACCAGGTTTTAAAACCAGGTATTTGCTTGCAAGTACGCCTACCAGGTGCCGACCCGAAATACTCGCAAGACTGAAAGTATTTTACTCGGTAACTCGCACGTTCGCGGCGCGATAGTGGCCTTTATTCAAAATATAGGACGGATCAATTTCCTATGCATGTATTTGTACTTCCAAGTCTTGAAAGTATTTTTTTTTTTGTAAGTGCAATTTTGCTCCTTATTTATATGACGGCACCAATATAATTCCTATGCAAGTATTTTTTACCTCCAACTTAAAAGTAAAAAACTACCAATTCTTCAAAGTATTTTTTTTGCAATCGCTTTTATGTTCCTAATTATATTACATTACGGATTAATTTCCTATGGAACAATGATTTCAAAAGAAAGGATACGCCCATCTAAACATTTTACAGAAAACTTCTTCATACAAGCAAAAGTAGCGCCATCTGTCATAACTCATACGAACTACGTGACGCCGCGTTTCATAGGTCGAAGACTAAACCTTGTACGTGCGTACATGATGTTTTTTATCACTTTATATTATTGGTCAATATTTTTATACACACATCAATCACGAACTGAACTGAGTTTTTACCCGACTGCGCTAGAAGGCGGGGTTATATGTTTTTCGGGTGTATGTATGTATATTTCTTTGGCATGCTCTGTAGCCTAAACGGGTTGATGGATGTTAGCTTTAGAAGTGTCGTTAGATTATATTAGTTTTTTATACTATAATTTATTGCGATAATAATACATGTCACAAAAAAACGTATGTAAAACAAATTAATATCAGTCAGCTTTATTTGAAATTGTAAACAATATTGTTATAATAATTAAGTATTAACATATTAGGTACTTACTAAAATTACTTACACCAAGTTCTTAAGACAAAAATAAAACAAATAAAAAATGACGTTCTCTCAACGTTACTTCGCGCGCGGCCGGCCACACAATGGCCGCCATTACGGACTTCGGTAGTCAAATAATTATACCTTTAAAATGTGATAATTTAATAATTTTATTGGAACAGAAGTAATCTAGGGTTATTTATCGATGATACGATATCCCATGTTCCTTTTTAATCTTTGTATCGTAATTTTTACAGCCATTTACCACGCAACTAGGCATATTTATGACAAACAAACACTCGTTCTCTCCTGCGAGCGGTCCATTGTCGACTGAGTTGCGTTGGCCCTAAACTGTCATTTTAGGGCCAACGCGTTGGTGCCATTTGGTTTCGCGGTCGGCCGGGTCCTTACGCTAGTAATATATATGTCAATGCTATGGAAGTATTTTTACTTCCAAGGCTTGCAAGTTTTTTTATTTGGAGAAGCAATTAAGCTCCTTATTTATATTGGGGCACAGATCAATTTCCTATGAAAGTATTTTTATTTCCAGGGCTTACGAGTATTTTTCTTTTTGGGACGCGATTATGGTCTTTAACTATATTGTAGCACGGATCAATTTCCTATAGAAGTATTTTTCTACCAGGGCTTGCGAGTATTTTTCTTTTCAGGACGCTATTACGGTCTTTAATTATATTTCAGCACGGATCAATTTCCTATAAAAGTTTTTTTACTTATTCCAACATTCCAAAATTTGGAAGTTTTTCTTAGAAGTGCGATTGTGCTCTCTCATATTGATGCACAAATTAATTTCCGATGCAAGTACTTTCATTAGTAGGTACTTATTTTCGAATGATATTCAAAAATACTTGAAAGTATTTAGAGCCCTGGTATTTGGCGCTGGTGTTTTAAGGTGGACGTACTTGAAAGCCCTGATGCACGATTTTACGAGTATAACCCATGCCTAGAGCTGGCGTCGGCCACCCTCCGCGCGGGTATCAATTTAGTTTAATACTTAGTGAATTATGACTTAAATATTATCCTTTCCTTGGAAATCACAAACTTAACCTTAAAATTGTCTATGATCTGATTAAATTAAAATAGCTTCAGTAATTTAGGAGGAGTAAGAAAATTTAAACGTGAATCGTAGGTAAATTTTGAATATTTTTCTGTAAAAATGAAACAAATAAAAATGTATTCTTACTAGATCGAAATAATGATATATTTTTTGGAAGCATTTGAATTAACGGTTAGGAGAAGTAAGCCTCCAAAGATATGTCTCATTTGAAGTTAGCCTTTAACCTTAACGTTAAATGGGTTCAGTGTACACAATAATGTTGCGAACAGTATTAACATTACGAATTGTTAAAACAATGCGTTATGTTATTATGCTGTTGATTTAATATTCGAATTGGATTGAAATTGGTATTAATTTCAAGAGTAACCCTAAAAGTATAAATAAAAATACAATCCAAAATTCAATTGTGTAACTACTGAATCACTTATTAGTTCCTTAAGATGGCACTATACAGCTAAAGTCGGATTATGACCCTTTTAGAAGCCACCAACTTGTCTGATGGTAAGCGACGGAGTGGCCGAGGAGGGATCCAGAATAAATCTTTTCACTCTTAAGTAGAGTGGATAGATGTAGGGAGAACGATAGTTGGAGAGTTCAAGCAACTGCCCCGACCCGTCTCCCACAGCGGTTGCACCCGCCTACATCCTGAAACACGACTAGGTCGCTTCACGGCATGGCTTCATCCGGTGGTTGGGAACCAGCCGCGGCCGAAACCTCCCACCAATTCTGTTGTGTGTTTTGCACCACCAATGGGCCACGTGCAGGGATGCAACTCAGCCGCCAGACGTATATTCAGAAAAGAACCTCGACAGACAAGTAGGGAATATGCATGTCGCAGATGGATTGTAGAATCCGATGTTTTACAAAATCTCTAGCTGCTTTACAAAACATTACTGTTTTATAAAACAGCTGAACAACGTTCAGCTGGATTGCGATTGCGATACGTTTAGCAGTTTTGTTAAACGTATCGCAATGGCAATCCAGCTGACAGTTGTTTAGGTGTTTTGTAAAACAGTACTGTTTTGTAAATGAGCTAGCAGTTTTTTAAAACAGCGGATTCTACTATCCATCTGCGACACCTATATTAATTACTATTTTTAAAGGAAACATTAAAAAAAATAGACTAGGGCGGGGCTTGAACCCCCAACCATTGACATTCAGTGTCATCACTCTACCAACTGAGCTACCTTGTCGTGTTTAAATCTATTGAATTTTCAATCCTGCTTGAATACGTCTTAAGGAGACGCCTGGCGACATTAATCATTTACAGATCTACTAAACTCAGCGTTACCACTTTACAGTTGTAAATCGCCGAACAACATCCCAATCCTTTATAAATCATATCCTCGGCCTATGCGACAAAGATACTTCCCGAAGCATCCGTGGTCCGAGAGCATCTACGTCATCCGGAATCCAAGTGCGCCATGTCGCCTCTCCAGCCACTCTTCCATTACGGGTCTTACCGCCGCTATTACGGCGTACCCTGCCCGCGGACGCGCAAGTTTCGACTCCACTCCAGCACTAGGAACTGTTGGAGGTCGGACCGCTTAGCCACAAATTATCGTGGCAATGGTCGAACGCCACGATCTAGCGCCTCGCCTCGCCATCGGTCTACGGACATGACGACCCTAGCCTCAAAATCCCAGGGCAGTAATCCGGCTAAAAGGCTCGGCCTCAAAGGAGTTCGTTCGGTATCCCTTAAGCAGCCTGCCGGCCATCGCCCGCTGCGGTTTTCGCAGCATTGCGATGTTGCGAGTCGACAGCCAACATTAGTTTTGGGGTGAGCCGCCGGAAGTGCTCTTCGAAGTTACACCGGGCATCGAGGACGAGTCCTAGGTACTTCATCGTCAACTCGACGCCAATGGCGGCACTTCCAACGACGATGATGGATCCCAGGGATGGCCCCTCCCGAGGCCTGTGGAAGCAATAGCCTCAGATTTGTTCAGCGCCACCTCTAGAGCCAACTGCCGGATCCTCTCAACGAACTGCGCGACCGCGATTCTGGTGAATATGGTCGCCTGCCGGGGTGTCTTCCCACATGGTGTAATCAGCTTGTCGTAAGCGTAACAGGTAACGCCGACGCCGTGGACAAGCGCCCCGCGCAGCACTTAGTCATAGCCGATGTTCCACAGGAGCGGACCCAGAACCGAACCCTGTGGAACACTGCACAACTCTCGCCGACTCCATCCATCCATCCCAACCCACTCACTCACACACGATCACACGGCGGAGGTAAGTCGGCACTGGATGGTAGACTCGTGCCGCCCCCGGCGGAAACCAAACCAGGTTTTCCACCAGATCAGGTCCCGCTGCCCCAGTCTTCGTACATATACTTTGTAAATACTATGCAGACTATCCATAGCTGTACGTAACTAAAGTTAGACTAAGGTATGCTAAAACTAAAACTTACCTCAACTTCTTCTAAGGTCTGAGTCCATCTGTAGTGTTCAAGGTCACAACCATTACCAGCATTGGGTTTCAGTTTGCCTTTTTCTTTAGGGTCTTCTTCCTCCTCAGCCTGTGCTGGTTCAGGGTCGCCAGAAGCACCATCACCACTACCAATTTCTGTTTCTGTTTGAAGGAAAATAATTAGTTGTTTATCATTTAAATTGCAGTTTTGTTGTACTGGAACTTTTAAATGTAATATCTATTGTTTGAATTGGAAGCTTTCTTTTTTTTTAAGTAAATCATTATATTTCACAAATTGAATGCAAAAATTCACATAATTTTTAACTATTTGCTCCATAATGACAATAATGTGTATTACACAGTTCAAAATATTAACAACGATGATACTGGAAAGCTTTTCAATAATCTTCTCATTCAAAATTATCCATATATATAATATTCATTTTAATTAGGTTTGTAACATATAATAAAACAGGTTCAGCTATTCAATGATCTCAAAACTCGTTACTTCAATTCAAGATAAATCTTTGAAAAGCATTAATGCATGCTTAGCAAACTCTAAAGTAACTATATTAAATGGAAAAAGAATACGGTCGCGAACAGGATTCGAACCTGCGCCTCCTGGATAAATACTCCAGGTGCTCTGACCACTAAGCCATCTCGACCTCTGCTCGCCACCGCGAACTCTTCTTCCATATTTTAACACGTTTTATGGCGACGTCATTGCTATCAATTCAGTCCCTATACGGGTGACCAAACCGACACGACTAACTTTGCAGTTAATACAATGTCATAAAGAATGCAATTACCATAACAATTCAAGATAAATCTAAGAAAAGCAATAACGCATGCTTAGCGAACTCTAAAGTTATTATATTAAATAGAAAAAGAATACGGCCGCGAACAGGATTCGAACCTGCGCCTCCCGGATAAATACTCCAGACGCTCTGACCACTAAGCCATCTCGACCTCTGCTCACCACCGCAAATTCTTCTTCCATATTTTAACAAGTCTTATGGCGACGTATACAGGTGACCAAACCGACATGACTAACTTTGGAGTTAATACAATGTCGTTAATTATGCAATTATCGTTACTTCAATCACTAGGCATCTCAAGTATTCCCTTAACTAATTTAGCTATTATTGTAACTCACTGTTCTTCTTTTCCTTATCAATATCTTCCTGTATTTTAGCAGCCTCCTGTTCAGTTATTTCTGTGACAGAAGCAGGTTCAAAGTCCTGAGCCATTCTTTCCTGTTTTTTTTTTTGTTGGATATCTTTCAACCTTTTGTCTGCTTCTTCTTTTTCTTTCTTTATTTTATCTGCTTCTTCCTTAGCTTTCTTGGCATGGGCATAAAATGTATCTTTTACCACCTGTAAATTAAAAACTACATAAATGCATCATTTTCTATAACTATATTCCATTACTTTCCATGTTTGCAAAGCAGACACAGTTGTTAAACAATCACTGTATACCAAATCTGGTAACTCTGGACTGCTAATTTGTTAAAAGATTTTTAGTAATGAACTAATGAAATGTGACATTGAAGTTATACATTTATTGTTAATTTATTTACTCTCAGTATGATTACCAGCAACTTCATTGTTACATTGGACATAATAAGTAATAACAAGAAGCTGATTAATTTTATTGCACAAAAAATAGATTATGAAACTACCTGCTCCCATTCACCTCCCTTCCCTCCTGTGAAGAAATCCGTTTTCCTTGCAAGAAAGCTGACTATTGTACTCAGCAACTGAAATTGACAAGAGTCAAAAGTTCACTTATCTTAAATTGCAGACATAAGCAGCGAGTAATAGTTATCTCTTGAAACCAACTGTTAAGTTAAATGTCATCAGCAAATGTTTTAACAAGCATAACTAGACTAAAATTGTATCAGTATTTTACAGAACCAAACAATCACAGATCTCTTAGGCCAATATCAAAAATCAAGGAGACTATGTTAAACTCAAAATCAAAATTACTTTATTCAAACTCAGCTAAAAATTTGCCCTTTTGTTTCATGATTTTTACAAATCAAATATGGAGTTCATATTAAATATTTTTGACTATTCAATATGAGATGAAATATTTATATGCGGAGGATGGAGGCATATGTTACCAACTGGCTGGTTGGCACCAACCTATATACCATCACAAATTAAATTTATACTGTTTTTAATTTGTAATTTCCATAAAAATTAGCACCAACCCAACTCTGTCCGGCAGTGAAATCAAAACAAAGTGATTTATTTATGAGAATGCATATTTTTTTAACTTAACCACATTTGGAGTTGAGTTAAGGTTACAAGATCAGTACTTATTCTCATTTTAAGTGATAATAATAAGCATTTAAAATACTAGATTCTTGGTTAAAATAAGGAACAAGCAACATCCTTTTTAACCTTTCGGCTCAGCAACATACAGATCTATATGTTGTAACAATAAAAATCTATTGTGTCTGCTAATGAGTGAGGCAACAGCTTAAAGTAACTTCTTTTGTATAAAATTTAATAAATCACTCACTAGGGTAAACAGTTGCATGCAAGAAATTAGAATATACCAACAAAAATGGATATTATATTGGTCATGAATTGTTTCAAATAATTAAGGGACACAGCTAAATTTATGGCTGAAAAACCGAACATCCTATAAAGTATGTGACACCTGGTACTACTTAGAGTAGTATGGGATACACTACTTAGAGTGTAACAAAGGACAGGCCAGCTATTAATATATAAAAATATACAGTTTTATAAGTACATGAAAAAGGAATATCTTAACTTATAATTTTACATTTATACAAGGCATAGATACAGGGCTTTCCTAGTACAAATGCCAGGACTCTTTGGACACCTAAATTAATGTTTTTTTAGATTTAAGGTGCTTTTAATTTTAATTTAATTTTAAGGATATTAATTATAAACATATTCTGCATTAATTTTCTTTGGTATTTTAAAGTACTCAACTAATCAGTTGTGATGCAATCCCACGTGTTTTGGTTGTGTTATTCATAATTGTTCCGGTAACCTAGCAAACTAGACTGTTGTATCACATGTGATCAATAATCACCTAGAACTTTAAAGAAGAATCGAGAACATAATGATAAACAAGTTGTGGGTATTTTGAGCCACATTTTTGATACACAGCAATGAAATAAATCGAAGAGAATGAAAATAGCAACAATTGTAGAATTGTTATAATACTTACATCCTTTACACCGCCTTCGTGCTGTTGTGCCATTGCTAACAGCATTGAATCAAATCTTTCAGGATCGTTAGCCATTTTTTTGCACTATTCGTTAACTAGATTCTATACTGATGTAAAACAGGCAACAAAGCCGAGTGAAAACAATGTGTTGTATTTTGTATTTTAATGTGCAGGTGTTCAGTCACATGAGTCACAGTGTCGCGAGCGGCGAGACAACAAAATTTTCAGATTTGATTTGATTTGGATTTCATTTGACAGAATTCTGACTGACTAGTGATGCAATTTTTTACTAAAGTGACTCGACTCGAGTGACATCGAAATAAAAACGCAACCGAGTAATCTGTCACACCCCCATCATAAGCCGAGACAAACAAGTTTATCTTTAACTTTCTCAGTATATATAGTGTATTATCCATAAACGTAGGATAGAAAAAGACCTACAAAGCCTACTTGGGTATGGAATCTCTTACGGAAATATCACATGTTAGAAAGAGAAAGCTTAATAGGTTCGGTCAGCACTATTGGCAGATGTTGTTTTCTCCAATGATACTGTCAAAAATCACGCTAACTTATATTTGCTGTATTGTCAGTGAATCCAGTATACTTCATAAAATTTTATAATTTTTAAACGATGCCTACGTGTTCTGTTTGTGAATGCGATGTTTCAATAAAAATAATCCAGAAAAACATTAATTTCACAGGTAGATTGTCAACAACAGCATATATTTTCATGGCCATATTTTGGGGAAAACTATCTTTAGAAAATTTATTGGGAAAACCAAATCCTATCAAAAAAATAGCGAATTTTCTCTGTAGTAAAAAACAATGGTGTTAAAAGCAATATTGAGTACGTCGTTCTATAGTGCGCGCGGAACTAGTTGGCCGCGCCTTAGGTAGAGACATGGGTGAGGTTTGCTTGCTGCTCGCAACGCACATGAGAATAGACGGTGACGGCCAATCTCGAGATATCGTATATCGTAATAATTGTTCAATTATTGAAAATAAAAAATAAAAGACAATTGAACTTTTACAAGTTTATATTATACCAATCTAATTAACCTTTCGGCTCAGTAACGTACAGATCTGTACGTTGTAACAATAAAAATCTATTGTGTCTGCTAATGACTGACGCAACAGCTTTGCAATGTACTTAACATTGCAATTAAAAGTAAAATAAACCAAAAACAAATTATATGAAATTCTTCCGACATATTTGAATCATTTATGAAATTACTATTTATGAAATTATTATTAAGAAATTATTTAGTGTAACTAACACGACTTTCAAATTCAAATTCAAATTCAATTTTTTTTATTTCACATAGACCAAATTACAGGCACTTATAAAACGTCAAAGCTAGGTGCACGGTTCCAAAAAAGTTGATCTTATGGAGAAGAACCGGCAAGAAACTCCATAGACACTCTTTTTAAATAAAATTTTAATTACAATGGTGTATTGATGGTATGTGAGAATAATGTAGAATAATGTAAGAGGAAAACAAAAGCAAATGATTGAAATAGTAAAAGTTTATAAAGCCAAAACGATTACCAAGGCAATTACGAGCGGACCAGTCCCGACAGACAGCACCCGTTCACGAGTATGACGTGCGCATCAGCGTCGCTGAACTCAACCATTTTGAAGGGAACTCAACGACCCGATACACAACGCCACCATCAGCAAGACATTTTAGTGAGCATGACAAACTCATAATGCCTGGCAATAGGCAGGTGAATGTATATATTAATGTAATATATAACATTATTAACCACATGATGCTCACATTTTACAGAAAAGCAATGAATTATTTTATTTATTAATTAGAGACTCATATAAGAATATAGAGTACAATCTGTAATTAGAATAATAACAATAAGTTATGATAACGTAATAAATACGTATGTCAAATATTAATATAAAATAACTGTAAAAAGACAGTTCGGTCAGAAAATAGACTAAAAAAAGAAAAAAGAAATTATACAAAAGTAAGTATATGTCCGCGCTGGTCAAATAGTGCCAGTGGGTCACAGTGTGCAGAAAGGAATCGTTCGCCATACATCTGTATCATTAATGTACTGATTTATACTATAATAGGCGCTGGACATTAAAACGCGCTTAACAATCGGTTTGAACTTTAAGTCCGGCAAGTCAATAATATGACGAGGAATCTTGTTATAGAACCTAATACTATTACCCATAAATGACTTGTTGGTCTTACTAAGTCGAAAACCTGGTACTTGAAGCCTATCTTTGTAACGAGTGTTTAGATTGTGGCGGTCACTCTTTTTATAAAATTGGGCAATATTTTTCCGAATATACATAATATTGCTAAATATGTACAACGATGGCAATGTAAGTATATTTATTTCCTTGAATAGTTCACGGAGCGACTCACGGCTTCCCATATTATAAATAGCTCGGACTGCTCTTTTTTGTAATATAAATATAGTCTCGATATCAGCAGCCGATCCCCACAGTAAAATGCCATAAGACATAATACTGTGGAAGTATGCAAAATAAACTAGCCTAGCTGTAGCTTCATCTGTCATCTGTCTTATTTTCCTAACAGCAAATGCAGCAGAGCTCAATTTGCCTGCAAGTGCCTCTATATGAGGTCCCCATTGCAGTTTAGAGTCCACTGTAACGCCTAGGAAGACAGTTTTTCAGACAGACTTTCTTTTATATATATAGATATGAAATTACTCTGACATATCCTCTGAATCACTTGATTTTGAACTGTCTGAACTTGAGTCAGAATCATCTTGTAAGTTTATAATGAATTCGTCCATAACAGTATCATATCTCATATCATGATTCCAGTATTCTGGTTCGTTTTTTTGTACGTGGTCGTCGCATTTTTGCCATTGTTCGGCTGAAAATTCAGAAAATAGTCTCGTAAGTATTGTAATTTTCTCGTCCAATGTAGCATTAATGTGATCTCTGGCCAGGCAATTTTTAATATTTGCCCACACAAGCTCGATTGGGTTGAGATCTGGATGATATGGAGGTAGTCTTCGAACAGTATGACCTGCACCTTTTAGAAGTTCATCAATCGTGTATATTTTTTCTGATTGGGTCGTATTAATCAAGCCCAAGAGTTCGGCTTTGACCATAGTGGGAGAAAAGGGCACGTTATGATTTTGCAACCAATTCTGCATATTAATTTTCAAACAGGACATAGTCGGTTTCTTCTCAACTTGCACACAGTGGTAAGCTGCATTGTCCATAACTATGACTGAGTTAGGTGGAAGTTTAGGTATTAACTTTCGATCAACCCAGTTGTAAAAATTTGTAGAGTTCATGTCTCCATGATAGTCTCCTGTTTTTGAATCTGACTAACCCGTTCCGACTACCAGCGTGAACTATTATTACGCCTAAACGCCTTCCTTTGCCTATATCTGCATAAATACCAGGCTCCGACGAAGATTGCCAACATTTTTGGACATTATGACTTTGGTTAACGTAAGTTTCGTCCAAAAAGAATATATTTCGTTTGTCTTCTCTGAATTTTCTTATGGCCCTCAAATATTTCACTCGCCATTCAACAATGTTTGGTCTCTCTATTAAAAGGGATCTCTTCGATTTTCATTTTTTAAACGAATATCCCAGTTTGTGCAAAAGTTCTCTTAAATAAGTTAATCCGCAATCTAAAATATTATCCTCTTAACACAGCATTTAGTATTCGTAGACTTGGATTTTTTTCTGTACCGTATAAAACTGATTTATTTTTCTTCTTATCACTCCTAAATCAAAATCATCAACTTGTATTCTTTTTTATTTCTTTTGGTCTCCGCGGAGGACTAAATTTTGCTTCCCCTGTATTTTGCAAGGATGTTTTACTTTCAGCAATCACTCTCCTTACACTTCGTTCTGATATCCCGGTTGCTTCTGCCACTAATTTATGAATATTCGCATCAGTTTTATATTCTATACTATTGACATCGGCTTTACGTTTTTTAAAAAACGTATGCACTTTTCATATTATTTCCTTAGATTGTCTTTTTATCGGCGGACTCATCTTGCTATTGCAATCTTTTATGGGTTTTGTCTAAACTAGCCAGAACTGTCAACGCGTGTTGCCGCCGCGAAGTCCGGCGCCGAACACGCCGAACTGAGTATTGAGTAATGACATCAAGCACCCCCGCCTCTCCGTCCCACCGCTCACATACCTAAGGCGCGGCCAGCTAGTTCCGCGCGCATTATAGTAGCGCAGTTCTTTAGATCATTATTAACAACCAAGGTCCGCACTAAGTAGGTTGGCGATCCGGATTCGAACCGCATTTGGGGACTACTGTAATAGCGTGATGAAATATATTTATTAATAACCTGAGCCACTAAGGTACTTATAATAAAACAACTTTTAATCGGATGAATCGCGTGTGAATGAAAAAATGCTGAATTCGAAACATTTTCAAGATATGTCTTTGAAAAAGCATTAACGCATGCTTAGCGAACTCTAAAGTTACAATATTAAATGGAAAAAGAATACGGTCGCGAACAGGATTCGAACCTGCACCTCCCGGATAGATACTCCAGGCGCTCTGACCACTAAGCCATCTCGACCTCTGCTCACCACCGCGAATTCTTCTTCCATATTTTAACACGTCTTATGGCGACGTCATTGCAATCAATTCAGTACCTATACAAGTGACTGAACCGACACGACTAACTTTGCAGTTAATACAATGTCGTAAAGAATGCAATTACCTTAATAATTCAAGATATGTCTTTGAAAAAGCATTAACGCATGCTTAGCGAACTCTAAAGTTACAATATTAAATGGAAAAAGAATACGGTCGCGAACAGGATTCGAACCTGCGCCTCCCGGATAGATACTCCAGGCGCTCTGACCACTAAGCCATCTCGACCTCTGCTCACCACCGCGAATTCTTCTTCCATATTTTAACACGTCTTATGGCGACGTCATTGCAATCAATTCAGTACCTATACAAGTGACTGAACCGACACGACTAACTTTGCAGTTAATACAATGTCGTAAAGAATGCAATTACCTTAATAATTCAAGATATGTCTTTGAAAAAGCATTAACGCATGCTTAGCGAACTCTAAAGTTACAATATTAAATGGAAAAAGAATACGGTCGCGAACAGGATTCGAACCTGCGCCTCCCGGATAGATACTCCAGGCGCTCTGACCACTAAGCCATCTCGACCTCTGCTCACCACCGCGAATTCTTCTTCCATATTTTAACACGTCTTATGGCGACGTCATTGCAATCAATTCAGTACCTATACAAGTGACTGAACCGACACGACTAACTTTGCAGTTAATACAATGTCGTAAAGAATGCAATTACCTTAATAATTCAAGATATGTCTTTGAAAAAGCATTAACGCATGCTTAGCGAACTCTAAAGTTACAATATTAAATGGAAAAAGAATACGGTCGCGAACAGGATTCGAACCTGCGCCTCCCGGATAGATACTCCAGGCGCTCTGACCACTAAGCCATCTCGACCTCTGCTCACCACCGCGAATTCTTCTTCCATATTTTAACACGTCTTATGGCGACGTCATTGCAATCAATTCAGTACCTATACAAGTGACTGAACCGACACGACTAACTTTGCAGTTAATACAATGTCGTAAAGAATGCAATTACCTTAATAATTCAAGATATGTCTTTGAAAAAGCATTAACGCATGCTTAGCGAACTCTAAAGTTACAATATTAAATGGAAAAAGAATACGGTCGCGAACAGGATTCGAACCTGTGCCTCCCGGATAGATACTCCAGGCGCTCTGACCACTAAGCCATCTCGACCTCTGCTCACCACCGCGAATTCTTCTTCCATATTTTTTAACACGTCTTATGGCGACGTCATTGCAATCAATTCAGTACCTATACAAGTGACTGAACCGACACGACTAACTTTGCAGTTAATACAATGTCGTAAAGAATGCAATTACCTTAAACGCAATGACGTCGCCATAAGACGTGTTAAAATATGGAAGAAGAATTCGCGGTGGTGAGCAGAGGTCGAGATGGCTTAGTGGTCAGAGCGCCTGGAGTATCTATCCGGGAGGCGCAGGTTCGAATCCTGTTCGCGACCGTATTCTTTTTCCATTTAATATTGTAACTTTAGAGTTCGCTAAGCATGCGTTAATGCTTTTTCAAAGACATATCTTGAATTATTAAGGTAATTGCATTCTTTACGACATTGTATTAACTGCAAAGTTAGTCGTGTCGGTTCAGTCACTTGTATAGGTACTGAATTGATTGCAATGACGTCGCCATAAGACGTGTTAAAATATGGAAGAAGAATTCGCGGTGGTGAGCAGAGGTCGAGATGGCTTAGTGGTCAGAGCGCCTGGAGTATCTATCCGGGAGGCGCAGGTTCGAATCCTGTTCGCGACCGTATTCTTTTTCCATTTAATATTGTAACTTTAGAGTTCGCTAAGCATGCGTTAATGCTTTTTCAAAGACATATCTTGAATTATTAAGGTAATTGCATTCTTTACGACATTGTATTAACTGCAAAGTTAGTCGTGTCGGTTCAGTCACTTGTATAGGTACTGAATTGATTGCAATGACGTCGCCATAAGACGTGTTAAAATATGGAAGAAGAATTCGCGGTGGTGTGCAGAGGCGAGATGGCTTAGTGGTCAGAGCGCCTGGAGTATCTATCCGGGAGGCGCAGGTTCGAATCCTGTTCGCGACCGTATTCTTTTTCCATTTAATATTGTAACTTTAGAGTTCGCTAAGCATGCGTTAATGCTTTTTCAAAGACATATCTTGAATTATTAAGGTAATTGCATTCTTTACGACATTGTATTAACTGCAAAGTTAGTCGTGTCGGTTCAGTCACTTGTATAGGTACTGAATTGATTGCAATGACGTCGCCATAAGACGTGTTAAAATATGGAAGAAGAATTCGCGGTGGTGAGCAGAGGTCGAGATGGCTTAGTGGTCAGAGCGCCTGGAGTATCTATCCGGGAGGCGCAGGTTCGAATCCTGTTCGCGACCGTATTCTTTTTCCATTTAATATTGTAACTTTAGAGTTCGCTAAGCATGCGTTAATGCTTTTTCAAAGACATATCTTGAATTATTAAGGTAATTGCATTCTTTACGACATTGTATTAACTGCAAAGTTAGTCGTGTCGGTTCAGTCACTTGTATAGGTACTGAATTGATTGCAATGACGTCGCCATAAGACGTGTTAAAATATGGAAGAAGAATTCGCGGTGGTGAGCAGAGGTCGAGATGGCTTAGTGGTCAGAGCGCCTGGAGTATCTATCCGGGAGGCGCAGGTTCGAATCCTGTTCGCGACCGTATTCTTTTTCCATTTAATATCGAAACTTTTTGTTCAAAAATTTCATCGCCGCAATAGTCGACACTGACAAGTCACTATTTTGTGTACATGAAATGAAAATTTATATTAGAACAACGTACTCAATATTGCTTTTAGGACTATTGTTTTACTATAGAGAATAGTCGCTATTTTCTTGATAGGATTTGGTTTTCTAAATCAAATTTCTAAAGATAGTCTCTTAGGGATAAAATAACTAAACATACCAGCAAACGTATTTTTCATAGCTCAGAGGTCGTCATTAAACCTTGGATAACAAAGAATCTTCTTAAATGTATCAGACGTAGAGACTTAATGCATATTAAAGCAAAAGAAAAACAAAATCGCGACAATCCTTTTATCCAACAGGAATACAAACAATACCGTAACTATCGTAACAATATATTAACCGACGTAAAACTAGAATATGAACGAAAACTGCTGGATAATGCGGTAGGAGATAACAAAAAGCTATGGTCAGAAATAAAGAACATTTGTAATATAAAGAATAAAATGAATGATAACTCTGAACTTATGACAAACAACGACAATCCAGTAATAACATTAAATAAAGTAAATGACTACTTTACAACTATTGGAGAAAATCTAGCAGGAAACACATTGTTACGTTTAAACCTATCTGAGACTGAACTAGCCAGAAAAGCTCAAAAATGCTGTTCCTCCTACAAAGATTCAGATTCTTTCTTTTTTGTCCCAACAGATGAAGTCGAAATCCGCAAAATAATCACAAATCTTAAATTAGCCTCTGCTTCTGGTAATGATCAAATAAATAATAAGATAATTAAGAGTTGTGCACATGTGTTAGTAAAACCCATCACTTTCTTGTGTAACCTGAGTTTGGCAACGAGCACTGTCCCTACCTGCTTTAAGACTGCAAACGTTTGTCCTATATACAAGAGTGGTGACCCGAAAGCTCCGTCAAATTACCGTCCTATCTCTATGCTGACAACTCTTTCCAAAGTTTTGGAGAAGGTTGTCAACGTGAGATTGTTGGCATATTTAGATAAGAGCGAGCTTCTGTCCGATAACCAGTTTGGTTTTCCTTGGTCCACGGAAGATGCAGTAACAAACTTAGTCGACTTTATTACACACAAATTAGATACAGGCATGGCGTGTTCTAGCATCTTCCTGTACCTAGCCAAAGCATTTGATACTGTTTTTCGGAAAATACTTTTACGGAAACTGGAGTTAATGGGAATTCGTGGTGACGCATTGGCATTGTTTAGTTCGTATGTATGTGACAGAAAGCAGAAAGTAGCCATGGGAGACCATTGCAGTGAACTAAAAACTGTTAATTTTGGAGCTACGCTCTTTATAATATATATAAATGGTTTATGTGCCTTGAACCTGCCTCAAGCAAAAATAGTTACGTATGCTGATGACGCTGCCATAGTCTTCTTTGGAAAAACCTGGGATGACGTACATATCAACGTGGAAAGGGGCATGCAAACGGTTGCTAAATGGCTCCAGATGAATCTCCTGACTCTTAACATAGAGAAAACAAAAGCTATCAACTTTTACGTGTCTAAACGCTCCTCTCCACGACGCACAATGCGCCTAAGATTACATTCATGCCTTGTGCCCATCAGTTGTAACTGTCCTCAAATCGATCAAATTGACTCAATTAAATACCTGGGGGTCTACTTGGATAGCCAACTAACATGGACTAAACATCTTAACGTATTCAATGCTAGCTACGCTTGAGTAAAGTTGCTAGTGTAAAAACGTTAAAAATTGTGTACTTTTCCCTCTGTCAATCAACTCTTAATTACCGTATTACTGCTTGGGGTGCAGTAGGTAGATGTCTTATGATTAAAGTTGAAAGAGCACAACGTGCACTCTTAAAAACAGGTACCCCACAAATATGTTGTACTCAGAGCAGGGAGTGCTCAGGGTTAGACAATTATACATTCTAGCTATCACTCTGCGATTTTATAAAACTGCCTTGAGCAACGCCGCGTATAGCCGAACTGGTCGTAGAATGATATGGAACCCGGTAAAGTGTCGCAAAATAATTGGTAGGAGATCGTTCAGTTTTATGGGGCCCTACATATATAGGATAATTAATTAAAGCATGATGTAGTACAACTAAAAATGTACAGTTGCAAAAGTAAAATATATAAATGGCTACTCGAGCTAGATTATGACAGCACAGAAGAAATTTAAAAAATCATACAGTAATATTAACGAACACACACTTACAGACACACACACACACACACATACTCACTCATACACAACCACACACACACACACACACACACACACACACACACCAAGTTTGTTTTTTTATTGTTTTTTCTAAACTTTATCATTGTTGTCATAAATGTAAACGGATTGAAAGAGACTAGATCCCACAACACAGTGTGGGGTCTAGGGAATAAAAATATGTATGTGACTTTTTGAGACAATAAATAAATAATTATTATTATTAAAAATAAATTATTATTATTAAAAATTATTATTATTATAGTTTTTTCCAAAATATGGCCATGAAAAAATATGCTGTTGTTGACAATTTACCTGTGAAATTAATGTTTTTCTGAATTATTTTTATAAGAAACATCGCAGTCCCCAACACAACACGTAGGCATTGCTTATACATTTTAAAACTGTATAAAATATACAGGATTCACTGACAATATAGCAAATATAAGTTAGCGTGATTTTTGACAGTGACACCGGAGAAAACAACATCTGCCAATAGTGCTGACCGAACCTAAATATGCTTTCTCTTTCTAACATGTGATATTTTCGTAAGAGATTCCATCCCCATAGTAGGCTTTGTAGGTCTTTTTCTATCCTACCTTTATGATACCAAATTATTGAGTAATTCATGTCCTCTACCTATTCTTTGGTCATTGGGTAACGCACAGGACTCACGGAAACGTCTCTATCTACGCACGGAAAGGTTTGCGTAAATCTATTCTTCATTTTGAAATTAATTTTCTTAATTTTCAAAAGAATTTATTCTATTTGACTAGTTTCTAATAACCATCTCACATTATTTAGTGGTCTACACGGATCTTAAAAAAATACGGACATAGCGTTGCGTACGACATGTGAGAAGCATGAGTAATCCAATTTCGCTTGTCATACACGAGCTAAACGACAAATACTTAAAACTCATCCACCCGGCGCCAGCTGTGTGTGTGCGTAATTTATGCTTCGCTTATGACAAGGCCAGATTACATCCGTATTTTTTTTCAAGTGGTGTATAATGTTCGTGCAAATAATATTTAATTTCATTTATTCTGTCTTTCGATAAAAAAAAACATAACAAAATACCTACTGAAATTGTTCACAACTTGAAACTTGGCAACTATCGTACCAGTCGCGTAGGATTATCGTACATGGAGCAAAATTATCTTACTTTTCAAAATAATCACTTATGCTAATAAATAAATCGTAATAAACGTGATATAAATATTTTTGCGTATGCTTCGTAATTAATTACCTACTTGTAATTCATTTACAATCTTTTTAGGGTTCCGTACCTCAAAAGGTAAAAAAAGGAACCCTTATAAGATCACTTTCTTGTCCGTCTTTCCGTGTGTCACCACCGATTTTCTCAGGAACGGGTGGACCTAACAAGTTAAAATTTATACCAGATACTGAGGACTATAGTCTCTATTATATAAAAAGGTGTATAAAAATAAATTTACCTTACTTCAACTTTTTTTTTTTCGGAATTTTCCTTAGGATTTTTCCCTTTACTTGTGCTGTAAGACCTTGCTTTTAACCATAATTGACAATTCTAGGTCAACCGGAAGTACACTATAGGTTTTAGGTCGAAAACCTAAATGGTAGTTGAAAATTATGGTACATTTTGGTACTTACAAGATTTCGCGAAAATCTAAATTTGACCATATCTTTATCTTTTTATCGTGTTACTCTCCCCCCTCAACTAGAAAATCAATAATGGCGCCAACCCAACATTTTAAATTCAATTGGAAATACTATACGGCTCTTAGGATCTAGCGGACTAATATTTCGAATTTATAACAAAAGAAATATGAATGTATAGTACGTTAGTGACGAATGTAATCAGACTTGTTAATTTTATCTCAATATTAGCTGTGCCCCGGGATTTCACCATTCGATTACTACGTATTACTATACTATTAAGGAATAAAACCTACTAAAATATATTCCTCCAGCGCCCTCCCTCTCATGACCTCACCTAGAACATCATAAATGCCCCTACCTCGTTGATCTAGTGGTCCCAAGCGCGTGAGGTCTCGGGTTAGATTCCCGGGTCGGACAGTGTTATTGATTTTATATGTTGAAAATTCTCAGTAGCAGCTCGGAGTTTGGAATTATACCTGGCTCACCGCCTATTACATGGACTTAATAACAGCATTGGTGAGATGTGGGTGTACGACTGTATAGACCTCTACCTTCCCGTTCGGAAAATACAGGCATGTTATATTATCTTATAAATGCGCACGTGGTACTTGATCATTATTTTGTTGCGGAGTTATTTTAAAACTATGATATCTCCTAAGATATTCATTGAAATCAAATTAAGTCAAGGGTAATTTTGTTCAAAATTAAACACTTGTGATGAATAACTGAATAACGCATTTATTTGGATAAGGATTAATATCATGTGTTTAAAACACCATCGCAAATAATGCATTATTTTAGAACCAATTTGATAACCATAAAAAAGGTTATTGTGAGTCAACCATAACTGATATACATACGCTGTCGCAACTTTTTTTTAGAACTTTTATGGGAGTTTAGGCGGGAAAATGTAAAGTGCGTGTTGTCGGTTTTATATTGTTTTCCAAAACGTGTGTTTCTCTGAAGTTTAATGTGTAATAACCATTAAGTGTTCATGAAGGTGTGCGAGTGTGGGCAAATTATATAAAATTGAGAATCATGACTTTTTGTGTTCACTCCTAAACTCCATCGAAGACTCAGTAAAATTTCCACCGTTTTACCGGGGCAACCCGCGCAACAACTTATAATACTTCTGAAGGATGTAACTGAAGACGAGGCTTTGGCCTTACTTTTATTCAAGAAAACTGAAGACGAGGCGGTATGGTCCAAGACCTTAGCCTGCCCGATTAGGGCGAATGAAAAAAAATTAGAACTATTAAAGGGGAACAATTCTGTCCTACATGATTTTTGCGTAACTTTAACCGTTTACGCAGCGCACGCAACGGAAGCTCTCAAAAGGAATAATTTTTTCAAGTTTTACCAAAAATTTTCATTGATGCTCCGTTCCTATTGGTCCTAGCGTGATGTTATATAGTATTCCTCGATAAATGGACTATCCAATACAAAAATAATTCTTCATTAGCGCTTTCAAGTAAACAAACTCTTCAGCTTTTTAATATTAGTATCGATTCTTGACTGCCTCGTTGGTTTAGTGGTCGTTAGCGCGGCTGCTGAGCGTGAGATCCTGGGTTCGATTCCCAGGTCGGGCAAAGTGTTATTGGGTTTTTCTGCTAGGAAATTCTAAGTAACAGCACGGAGTTAGGAAGTTGGTGGTGTGACACCCGCGTGCTTCGGAGAGCACGTAGAGCCGTCGGTCCTGCACCTGATCTCTCTCCGGTCGTGTCAGATTGTTGTCCCATCGGACTCTGAGAGTGAAGGAAGGGGGAGTGAACCTGTGTTTGCGCGATTGGTTCCCTTTGTCGAGTTCCTTTCCGTCGAGCCGGGAACCTTGTGTCGCTTCTATTACCCCTACGTCAAGTCTACGATTTCTGTCACGTTTCTACTCCCATAACGTCGAGTTTTTTTCGCCACTTCTACTACCTTTACGTCGAGTTTAATAATATCATATTTTGAAGTACAGTCAGGTTCACATGTTTTATGAGTTATTGTATTCGAGTCTACTGAATTACTAAAAATAACATATTATCTTTTAAAGTTTAAATAAAAAGAATGTTAAACATTAGACTATTGACTGCAACCGTGCAACGTACTGAAAATCAATGGCGCATTAGTGATTTTACATAAATTAATTACATTAGTCATTGCGTCGGTGACTAAAAAATTATTTATTGTAAGACTATATGCTGATTTACATTTACAATAATAGTGATGATTAAACTGTGATTCATATAGTTTAAGAAAGATACTTATTTGAAAAGAACGAATACCTACAAGAAATAATAAAACAACATTTTAATAGTACTGGCTGTTATATCCTGATTGTACCTATTAACCAAACTCGACGTAATGGTATTAGAAAGCGTAAAACAGCAATATTTTACAAGAACAAGACTCAACGTAAAGGGACTCGACATAAAGGGAACCAATCGTTTGCGCATACACTTGTGCACTATAATATCTCCTGCGTACTTGGCTAATGTCCCTGGAGATAGGCCGCCGTCACCGAAATACGGTTGGGAGTATATTATTATTATTATAGATTCTCGAGAACAACTTTATAACATTTCACATATAATCTTCAGGTTGCTTCAGTAATTAAATAACAAAATCTTATAGTCTTAACCCTATCATTGGTATTATATTCACATCAGATAATTTTTATTCTTATTTAAAACTCCTCATATGGCATTAGAATACTATCAAATTCAACCTCATCCGTATCACAATACAAATTACTATTTTCCTTATCTGTAGATTCTGATGTTTTTTTGTTTTTGTATATTAAAGATTTATCCATTCGACCATACTCACTTTGAGATGGTTCGTATGTTGTGCAGTCAGAGTTGTTATGTTTTATTCTTTGTTTAGCTAAAAGAAGGCTATTGACAGTTGAAACTACCATTTTATTACGAGTCTTAGTTTGAATTAAATTGATGTGACTAAATATACGTTCACTTTCAGCATTCGAATGTGGAAGTGAAATTACATTTAGCACAAATTTGGAGACGTTTTTAAAAGTCATTCCCTGATCACCTTCTCCACAGTCCATCAAATTGGCCCAAAAAATATCAATTGGGTCTTTAATATCGATATTTCCCGGGAGCTCAAAATATGGTAATTGACGCCACTCATCGTCGATTATTTGATGGTGATTGTTTGATGTAATTCTAGGCAAAGCCTCCATCAATGGCAGCAAACTTGGGAGTGTAACTCTTGTCTTTTTTAACATTGCTTTTTCGGGATTTAGATTAGTGATCAGTTTTAAAACAGGATTCGAAAAGTTGAAACGTTGCTTAATTTCACTACAACTTTCAATTAAAAATTCAACACAAGTCATTGCAAAATCTGATTTAAATTGTTCAATATTTAGATTTTCCATCTGATTCAACATTTTTTTAACTTCAACCCCAAAGTACATATTTTCTGGATGTAAACGATATGTCTCATTGCGTGGATCTAGTTCACTTAAATCAGTTTGATCAATATAATCTCTTGACATGTAGGTTCCTAATAACTCTTTATAGTTTTGGCACATTTTATCATAAAGACTCGTCACAGCTACTGACGATGACTGGAAAAGTTCATTTAATTTGGTAAATTTCGGTAAAATGAAGTCCAAAAAGAGATAGAGGAGTTTAATTAATGGATTACTGAGAGCTTCGACAATCTGTTCAACGGATTCATATCTAATGGATAACATTTGCTCTCTAAAATATAGTTCTAAAGCAGGCCAGTGTTCAATTATTTTGGAAACAACTACTTTCAGTGATATCCAATGCGTTTGTGCTGGTCGAAGAATTTTGTTAATGTCAATCTCCAAGAATGTTTGAAATAAATGTTGTTGTTTTGTGTTATTCTTAAATTCTCCATAAATATTTCGTGCTAAATCTTCGCAACTCCTGGGTAGTTTCTTACATGCATTACTGGCGCAAAGATGTAACGAATGACATATACACTTGAAAATGTAGATACCAGGGCACTTTGCAATGAATCTTGAAGCTACAGAATTATTTGTTCCCATCATTGTGCTCGCACCATCAGATGCAAATCCAATGATGTTCTTGAATGGAATCTCATAACCTTCGAAGGACTTTGTCACTAGTTTGAATAAATGTTCCGCTGTGGCACCCTCAACATCTGAACTTGGGTCAAAAACTTGACAAAGGTCCCAAAACTTGCTAACCACTTGACCTACTTCAGCATCAAAAAACCTGTTTTATGAAAAATACAACATTTATAAAGTGTACAAGATATAGGAATACAATGGACAATTTTAATCAATAATAATTGTCAAATTTTGTACCTTACAATGATGCACATTGTTTGAATACTCCCAATATCAGTGGACTCATCTATCAAAACGCTGAACAAACTAGTCTGCAATTTTTTTTGTAGCTCTTCTTTTTCAGCGACAGCAATAACATTTTTTATTATTGCCGTTCCTTTTGTTGACTTCAATTGAATTTTTCTGATGATATCGGAATCAGGCACAGCACATTTTAAAAGTGTTGTCAGGTGAGCCAATGTTGTAAATGAGATATTATGTTCAGCCACGAAACCACACAACTTTACTTCAAGAACTTGAGCTGCTTTAGTTTTCGTACAGATATCATCACATATTGTGTGTGTCGTCTGAGCTTCTAAAGGCTTGTAACGTTTTTTATGAACTTTTGAGGCCATGTGGTTTTTTATCACAGTCAGCTCTGCATTTATTATAACATTGCATGTACGGCACTTAGCTTTGTACTGATCTTCAGGCACCTTACTAAGCCATTGCTTATAGTCCTCATGTTGAAGCCAGGCGTCTCTAAATTTTTGTCGCCGATGTTTATTGTTAGTTTTTGCAATTTTTCTTGGGGGTGTAGCGTCATATTCCACATAAATTAGTTCAGTATGACTTATTTCTTCACACATAGAATCCATTTTTCACTCGAGAACTACAGAGTGAAAATGATAGGTTTAATGCTGTGATTTTACAGTTCAATCAAATGATTTGATCGGCATACTTACTCGTTAAATAAAAACATAGATAATCACGTTGAGTGACCAGTCACTGTTTTCTTCGAATCACTTTACTATGAATTAGAATTAAATAAGTTCGATACATCAAAATGTACTGAAAACGGACATAAATATTTCACACTATCACAGTGTTGCCAGGCAGTGTTCACAACGTGAAGCAAGGCAACTATCGTACCATACCGTAGAATTTATCGTACATGGAGCAAAATTATCGTGCTTTTCAAAATAATCACTATTATTATTAAATAAATAGTATTAAACGTGATATCAATATTTTTCCGTATGATTCGTAATATAAAATTTATAAAAAGTAGTTAAAAAATATTGTCGTAAGTCTTTTTAACTATATTTTTACATAATATGAGACAGGCTTGAACTACTCCCCCCTTAACTTGAAAGTCAATAATGGCGCCAACATTTTAAATTCTATTGGAAAAACTGCGTGTAATGGCAACTCGCTTGCATCTCCACTCAAGCGTATATGGATAGTACGGTATCCAGAAAAAAAGTAGCGTCATACGCCCACGGATACTGTAGTATCCAAAGCGAAGAGTTGTCTTTAACTCCATCTAGTTTAAAATACGGTACTGTTTGGTGAGTTTTGATAGATTACCTATAAAGTTGATGAAATAGTTCGACGAAAAAATAAGAGACGGCAGTGTAATATGCTATGACAAAAAAATTAGAATTTTTTAAGTTCAGTTGACTCGTGTGACTTTTGTGTCGTGAAGTGTTTTTACAAGTGTCAACAATTATGTCGTAAGTATTACAGTTTTGTTTTATTTATCTTACAAGTGTTGTACATCAAAATAAACTAGAAGATTTGTGTTTTACGATGATGTTTACATATCACAGTTTTAGGTGATAAATCTAGTCTAATTTTAACTACAAAGTATTGATGTTTCGAAAAAAATGGCCGGTCGTATGGTGTCGGCCAATTTTAGTTTTGTTTATACATATTTTACCTACTTTGCATTACAAAAGTATATCGAATATCGAAATACATTTAGTAATAAGCAAAATAATACATTTTTCAAAAAGAAATATACTAAATTCATTGAAGATTCCATAATAATGTCAATGTGTCCCTCAGGTTTTTTGTTGTGGACTAGTTGGTATCCACGGACGTTACATGAAACGTGACAAATAAGGTTCGCTATAGACGGCAAAATATGTTTGCAATATTTTTTGTTTTGCTAGTAAAATGCACTTTTTGGTTTTGGACTAATTTTCTTCATTAATTTTTCGCTTGGTTTCCGTTGGATGTGTATAATGTTCCAATGTTTTTTTTTTGTTTTGACATATTAATGACATGTTTGTTCGTGTTGGTTAATATGCGCTAAATGTAAAAAAATGCACGTGTTTCATGGTCGCATATATTTTTAATGCTTAGTCGCCAAATTTTATTTGATTCTTTTAATAATACTTATGTTTTAAATTAATTCATACATAAATAACAGATCACCAAACGAAAGCAAACAATTCATAAATAAAATATAAATATTGCATAAAAACAATTCATAAATAAAATATAAATATTGCATAAAACCAATTCATAGATACCATTTTTTTTCAGTTGGTTAAAATTACAACGTGTGTGGGAAACCTTAGACGGGCGGCCATGTTGCTATTATTTCGCCTTCGCGAGCGAGTCGAGAGCGCTCGAGACATCGCGGTAAAATTACGAGGAGTAGTGTTTTGTTTCGATTTATTTAAAATACTTAGAGTTAACCGAATATAATCATATATACATCAGAAGAAAGGGCAATAAGTCTAGTTTGTTATGAAATTATTTTATTAATAAAATATGCAATAATTGTTCCTTATATTTTAAAAAGATAGAAATAAATATGTTTTTTTTTTTTCGAATTACATGTTTAACTCGGTTTTGAGTATCAAAGGTTATAACAAACGATTTAAAAAAATTGTTAAGTTTGATCTGTATTCTTCAATAATTTTTTTTGTATTTTTTTCTTTATTCTAGCCGTTACGGTTCAGTAGCTATGTAGGTTTTTTGTTACGACGAAGTTGCGACGTCGCGCGCGGGTCTGCCGCCGCGTGCGGCTGGACGTTAGAGAGATAAACGGTCGCGCGGGCCGGACGCTTGAGTGGATCTGGACATCTGGAGCAAGATGTCTAGGGTTGCCAAGGCTAGTGTATATAATTCCCTAAAAATCCTAGTAAAACTTCCCAAATCTGGAGAAAAAAATCTGCTGATTCATCACAAATTCCCCTCAATATTATTATAACAACTAAACAAGTTTCAACTATTTTTAATAATATTTATTTTTTAGGTTTGGTACCGTTACACCTTTATATATTTATTGCAAGTATTTTGCTCGAAGAGTTAAACTTGACACTGCCGCCCAATTTTTTAATCCCTTCTTGTGGTCATCTATACTATAATCACGGGTTTGAAAAAAATACAGTTGTAACCTTGCCTTGTCATAAGCGAAGCATAGATTACGCGCACACGCAGCGTACTGGCGCCGAGTGGATGAGTTTTAAGTACCTATTTGTATGCTTTTAGTCGTGTATGAAAAGCGAAATTGGATGACTAGGCATGCTTCTCACATGTCGTACGCAACGCTACGTCCGTATTTTTTAAAGGTCCGTCACTATTATATTATAAAGCAGAAGAGCTTTTTTGTTTGTTTATTTGTTTCAACGCGCTTATATCTGGAACTAACAGTCGCATTTGATATGACAGCTAGGTTCGTAAGGTATAGTATAGGCTATCTAATATTACGCTACACCTCTCAACTAGCCTTAAGTATAGATTTTTGTTAAGTAAATCGGAATAAAAAGCGCTCCCGAACTGCTTTATCCACGAGGCATTATAGTAAGTGATACGTAAATACAATGTTCTTCAAAAATAACGGCAGCCGGTATGATAAATGCCTATCACATATACATAAACCACAATAAGTTATTTTGTGCCTAAAAATTATTGGAAAGTTTAGTGATTTGAGCATTATTATTGGGCATTGCATATTAATGCACACGAACGAAAGTTACTAACTTCATAAAGACATCTTATGAAGAAAAACTTTTACAGCATGTTATTTGGATGTATAGCTTAGGAGATACTGTAAAATGAAACTATTTAATCACATGCGCGAACGACTCGTGTGACGGATAATGGCATAAACCTGGTCACCCCGATGAGAACTGATCATTAGCGAATGGGCTGTGAATGTGAAAAAGCTGAAAACTGTGAATTATTTTCTATTTGTTGGTTAGTACTAAGTAGCTAAATATAATATAATTATACGCAGGTGAAACCGCGGGACACAACAAGTTCAAGATACTACAGCCGGTTGCGGTTTTATGTTTATACATTTTTAAGCACACAACTTGATTTTTCGTAAGGCTTGCTAACGGAAAAACCATTTGGAGATTTTTTGATCATGTGCTATATTTTGTTAATTTCCACTTATAAAAGTAAGAGATTACAAAATAAAAGGCAAAAATAACTATTAACCATTATTTGATCTGAAGCCACTTGCAGTGACGTCACATGTTCATATTTTATATAATCTGTGGATTGAAGGTATGTTGTCATTTTTTGTCTATTTTAACAAAAAACGCATTTCATTATACGAACGTATTTTATTTTATGAACTAAGATTACTATGTTTATTTCTACAAGCATATCAAAATAGATCTATGCCCAAAAACGTAAAAATCATGGGTTTTATATTAATAAACATCAAAATCAATACTAGAGCTGGCAACACTTGTCGGTTTGGCGTTTGTGACCTTCATTTGACATTACCAACTGACATGAAACTGACAGCTGTGTGTTTTAGTACGTTTAGAAACCAGGTGTGTTAAAAATTTGTGAACACATTACGTCATTTGGGGAAATATAAAACAAAATATTAAATAATGTTCTAAAAATAAAATAGCTAAATTAGTTTCTCATAATTAGAAAAACATTCGAAAAATAAAAAATAAAAAAAATACCTTATTTTTTTCATGCTTGCCCAAATGTGCTTTAGTGTTTTATTTGACACAAGCGAATTAGCGAACGAAAGATAAATCCTTACTTACCGTCAGATGGAGTGAATAGGGGGAATCAGGGATAGAATCATAGAACTACTTCATCCAAGGATAGAACTACTACATTCAAGAATAAAACTATTTCATTCAAGGATAGAACGACTTCATCCAAGTATTGAATTACTTCAAGTATTGAACATACTTTATCCAAGGATAGAACAGAATAAAGTTTACAACATTGAATTTCTCGAAGCGAAAATATTTTAATCAAAATGTAATACAAGAAATAGACCAAAAGAAGTGTGGAAAAGGAGTTTGGGGTAGTGAGGCCTGGGGTTTTTTTTTTGTCACAATTTCGACTCCAGTGTTGTATTATTAAAGCGCCGAGACAATATTATAATTCTTATCCTTATGCGTGAATCCTGGATCCCTATTTACCCCATTCGCATGGCAATTATGGCAACATCGTGTTCTCGATAATTCTGCCAATGTCCAGTTTGAATTAAACTTGATAATAGACCTGTGAAAAAGGGCGTAAGTATATACCATGTAAAAGTTAATGGTACGGTTTCCGGTTACTGGTAGTGTTTTTAGCATAGAATTAGTATATTTTGGTACCCCACCTGCGTTGGTTTCTGAAGAAGGGGTAAGTGTTGTGTGAAAGGCTGTAGTTCAAAATATAATAAAAAAAGTGCCTCCTATATTCGTGCACACGTAAGTCGTTCAAAATTCATATACTATCAAATTTCCTTCATATATTTCGACCAAATTTTAGAGTCAGTTAATATTTAATACTGTTATGTCATCAGTGAATACTATTTTAATAAGTTTCGAAAGGTATATATCTTTATTCTGGGTTTGTTTATTACGCACTGTTTACAGGATAATTTAGTGTTGTGCTTCTAATTAAAACAACGATTTCAATAGGGTTATTGACGAAATTTCACAAAGGGCCTAAATTTAAAGAATATGGTATAAATTACCTAAAAAAAATATTTTGCTATTTTTTGTGTACCTATTGATTAAATAACAGCTATTTAAAATTCAAATTTCAAAGGTCGTGCCAAAAGGCGCGATAATGACGATCGCCATTTTGTGACGTCATTACGCAACAGAACCATTGAAAACAAAGGAAATTATTATGTAAATCTTAACATTAGTGCGTAGTATACCGATACTTCGAAAATTGAACTGAAATACGAAGAAAGTGGTTGCATCTTGCTTCCCGAATATCAACAAATTCATCGATTTATTTTGTGTCATGTGTCACAGTGTCTGCAAATTGACAATCAATCGTCTGAGTAGTGACGTCACGCAGTCATTGGTGTTTCGAGTCACGTGACACATAGATTAATAATTATGAATTTGTTTATCGAATTAAATGTATTTACGAGCAATTATTATTATTTTGAAAAATACCAAACAATCAAATAAAATACATTCTATCATTATAGCTAAGTTTCATATTTTATTTCCATCAGTGTCAAATACCCTATTGTATTTCTGGATTTTTTCGAAAATATTTATTTTGAATATTTAGTATACATATATGTCTGGGGGGTGCCGAGGTTTAGGGTTAGACCATGATATGGTCTATGGTTTATCGCAAAACCACGATTTGTAATATCATTTATGTTTAAACCATGCTTTATAGAGATTTAAACCTGGGTTTTTAGTTAAACCGCTTTTTTCATTCTCGGCGTAGGCTTAGTAGCTTGCGGTCGTATTGACGGAAACCTATCGAATTAAGTAATTTATTTGCCAGTGTATCTCAAACTTTGTGCGACTATACATTAATTGCAAGATGGAATCACAGAAGTAATAATAATATAATAATAATATTCCACAACTATCACACAACGCCGTCTAGTCTCAAGCTAAGCAGAGCTTGTGTTATGAGTACTAGACAACTGATAAACATACTTATATATTTCTAAATGCATACATATTATAGATAAATTACACCCAGACACAGAACAAATGATCGTGCTCATCACACAAACATTTGTCCTGGGTGGGAATCGAACCCACGACCTCCGGCATAGCAGTCAGGGCTACTAACCACTAGACCAACAGGACAGTCATAATATAATAAGTGCGGTTCCTGCGACGAGCAGCTGACGGAGGGTGCGAAATGCACGGCTTGTAACCAGTCACTGCACTATCCCTGTGCTGGTATTACCGAGGGTGGCTATCGCAAGCTGGGTGACAGGAAGCTCACGTGGCGTTGTCACAAGTGCAGACAGTTAAATGTTGGTCCTACTCAACTACCTAGTTCAACAAGGTCCCCGATATGTAAATCTGATTCTGCTATTCTGATGGAAATCCGAGCCCTGGCAGCAAAATTAACTCCTCTTGAGGGATTAAAGGATGAATTGTCAGCTCTAAGAAACGAATTTGCTGACCTAAAAAGCTCTTTTCAGACACAATTTGATGATATGGCAAAAAAATTCGGTCTAAAAATAGAAAATATGGAACAAAGAATTGTACACTTGGAAAAGGTGCAGGTGCAGGTTGATGAGCTCCGGGCTAGATTGATAAACTGGATGATGAGACAGAGACTAGGGATCAGTGGTTACGTTTAAATAACTTAGAGGTCAAAGGGATACCGCAGCTAAAAAATGAAAATTTATTTGAAGTGGTGGCCAAGATTGGTCAAAAAATTTACTATCCCATTTCTAAAGCTCAAATAAACTTCATTGCACGAGTACCTACGCGTGAAAAAGATCACATAAAACCAATCATCATTGGATTTTGCAACCGCTATGTAAAGGAAGATTTTGTAGCCGCAGCTAGATATGAATCCAAGACAACTAGTCTGACACCTAGTCATGTTGGATTGCCTGGTAACGGTAAAATATTTATTATTGACCATTTAACATTGAGAAATAAAATGTTATTATCGAAGACTAAGAAAGCTGCCGGTGAAACGGATTTTCGATATGTGTGGGTCAAACACGCAAAAATACACGCAAGAAAAACCGATTCTTCCCCGGTGCTGATCGTCAAAACTGAGAAAGATCTAGAAAAAATTGTATGATTTATTACAAATTGTTGTTTACGTCTCTCTTCAACTTACCTCTTAATGATTTCTTGTATTTTTTTCAAATATCTCAATTGTACCAAGTGATAATGACATTACAGTTTGGGAACCATACAAAACAGCGTGCTTATTACGTTTTCCTAATAACACGGTGTACTAGCACACTGTGTCTAAGTAAGATTTTAATATTTTATTTTTATATTGATGTCTTGTTTAAAACGAATTGCAACCTTATGTTGTGCTTAGTGCGATTGCAATTACAACATTGTTCAACTCAACGTATGACTAATTGCCTCGGAACGATCGTGTTTTGCTACCTGAACCCGTCTTTTGTCCCTATTCACACGCTAATAGAATTATTAAATTCAAAGTTATTATTTTGTAGATACAGTGTCTTGCTGTGCTTGTTTCGTTCATATAGTTTATTTCCTTTTACCTACATAATTAGTTATTGCTTTACAATAAAAAAGTCTTGTGCTTTAAAATAGATCGTATAATTTCAATCACATATTCTATAGTATTAATAAGTACCAATGGCCGCATTTAACATTTACTACCAGAATGTACGTGGTTTACGTACAAAAACAAACAACATATTCCGTAATGTCTGCCTTAATTCATATGATATCATCATATTTACGGAAACTTGGTTGGTTGACGATATTTACAACAGTGAACTATTTGATGGTCGTTATCTTTTTTGGAGACGGGATCGTGACTATTCCCGAACAGTTCAAAAAAGAGGTGGTAGTGTTTTGATCACAGTAAAACGTGATCTAATTGCAGTTGAAAGACCACATTGGTGCAGTTCGGCTGAGGATATATGGGTGTCCCTTATACTTAAACGCACCAAGCCACAGGTGACGTACAATATACATCTATGCGCTCTTTATCTCTGTAAAGAAAACCTGGGACATTCATATTATACACAGTTAAATAACTTTACAGCCAAACTACACGAGCTACCAGGTTAGCTAAACCGATGACCATTCTGTTTAACCGCTCACTTTCTGAAGGAATAGTCCCCAGGATATGGAAGTCGGCATACGTAACACCAATATTTAAAAAAGGGAAAAAATCAGAAATTGAAAATTACCGTCCCATATCTAAGACCGTCTTGTATATATCTTTACGAGGCGGTCAAGTGCAATTTAGGTGACGAACAACATGGGTTTCTTAGAAAACGCTCGACGACATCTAACCTTCTCACGAGCTCATATCCGAAGGGATGGAGCAGCATGCGCAAGTCGACATAATATACACCGATTACAGCAAATGCTTTGACCGTATTGATCATCGTCTGTTACTGGATAAGTTATTGTTAGCTGGAATACATGGTGACTTATATCGGTGGTTCTGTTCATATGCTGACAATAGGACTCAGGCAGTGGTGCTCCAAGGTTATACTTCTGGCTGGACATCTGTTCCCTCGGGAGTCCCACAAGGCTCAATTTTGGGCCCGCTCTTATTTATATTATTTATATCTGATATAAAATAGTGTTTTAAAGATTCGTATATCCTACTTTATGCTGACGATATGAAGATACTCAAAAAAGTACAAAGTGAATCAGACATACACCTCTTACAGGAAGATCTTATCAGATTTGAGACTTATTGTAACCTAAATAAGCTACAGCTCAATGTATCCAAATGTTATCACGTTACTTATACGCGCAAAAAGACTGTGATAGGTACAGGGTATACATTGAATGGTCAAAGAATTAATAAAGTCAATATCATCAGAGATCTAGGTGTTGTACTAGATAGTAAACTACTATTCGATCAGCATATTGAGTCCATAGTTAAGAAAGCATCAAAAGCGTTGGGATTTGTAATTGGGACGTCTGCTTGGTTCCGGTCGTTAAAAACAATAAAGATATTATACTGCTCATTTGTACGTAGTCATTTAGAATATGCGTCCCAGGTCTCGAACCCACAATATGATATTTATAAGTCTCGTATTGAGGCTATCCAGAAGAAATTCTTAAAATATCTTGACTTTAGAGCACATCAGTATTCTACAGATTATGTTCAACGTTGCCACAGATACCATTTCTTACCACTTGAATATAGACGACATATAAATGATGTTTGTTTTTTAATAAATATAGCGATTGGCACAATCGACTGTTCTGAGCTTGTCGCTAAGTTGGAACTGCGGACGAATCAACTTGGTTTGCGTCAACGTCCACTAATCAGCGTTCCATTTTCTTCTACAAATTATAGGCGAAATACATTCTTTGCTAGGAGCACGTCAAGTTTCAATAACCTACCCCGTGAGTTGAACATCGATCTTTTTTGTACTTCCGCTAGCACAACGAGACAGATATTAGCAAACAATTCTTCAATAAAATGTAAGGATTGTCAGTGCCCAAACTGTAGTGATACTCAAGTAAGTCAATACTTGCAATGATGTACTATTATTATATACTACACTTAATTTCATATTGTAACTTCATATTGTATTATAATGACATATAAATGTGGAGGCTTGTTATTAGCAACTTTAAGTGTCATTTGTTTACTCGTTCATGTAATTAGTCTGTAAGCCTTCTTTAACAATAATAAAAAAATAAAAAAAGTATCGCAATGGCAATCCAGCTGAACGTCGTTCAGCTGTTTTATAAAACAGTACAGTTTTGTAAATCAGCTAGCAGTTTTGTAAAACAGCGGATTCTACAATCCATCTACGACATATACATTATGTGTTATGTTAATAACCAAGTTACCTAACATTTCTTAGGTTACCAAAAATGAAGTTCTTAAAAATGTGAATGGAATCATTGGGTCAAGAGAATATTGATACCAGCCGTGATAAAACATTTGCATGTTCTCTACATTTTGAAGAGTCCTGTATTAATAGAACTCTGGATATAATAAGACTTCAAGATAATGCAATACCTACAAGGCTTCTAAAAGACGGAAGAGGGCTATGTGTGTTTTCGTGGCCGCGCCCCTTTTCACAAATTCATAAAGAAGAGACTTTGTGGCTTAAAAATATTGAGAAAACATTGTTATTTGTAGGGTTCCGTTCCTCAAAACGATAAAAGTAATACTTATAAGATTACTTTGTTGTCCCTCTGTCTGCCTCTTTTTTCAGGAACACGTGAAGGTATGTAAAACTGAAGGTATGTTCGTGAATTCGTAGTTATATCATAAAAATAATACAGTTACAAACTTACATTTGCAATTGGAGTATCGAACGTGTCGTATTTCGATATACGAGAAAAATAATCAAGAACAATATAATAAGACAACAACATCTACTGCTGCCAATGAAGGTGATGTAGCAGATATTTGCATGGACAATCCTGAACCAATTCAACCTGGGATGGCAACTATGGCGAAACGAATAAATGTTTACTATTTTGGTACATTTGTGTAGTTAGTACATAATACGTAAATGTTTTCATTTATGATTCCCAAAGTATACGGAACTCCAAGAACAGTGGTTATATAAGATTCAATTGGTTATATAAGATAAGGTGACCCTAATGATAACGATTAATCGACTCAATCGATGTAATAAAAACGGTTATCAATTTATGAACTGCCATGGGCAGCACTAGGTAAGGGGTGGGGGTCTACGCCATTTTAGTTTCTTTTTTGGCGCACCAAATTATTGTTTTGTCCACTTGTCTACTTCTTTGGTCATTGGTTTTAAGATACGTTTTGATATATTGGGAGTTTAGGCAGGAAAATGTAAAGTGCATGTTGTCGGTTTTATATTGTTTTCCAAAACGTGTGTTTCTCTGAAGTTTAATGTGTAATTATGGTGGATAATTAACCATTAAGTGTTCATGAAGGTGTGCGAGTGTGGGTAAATTATATAAAATTGAAAATCATGACTTTTTGTGTTCACTCCTAAACTCCATCGAAGACTCAGTAAAATTTCCACCGTTTTACTGGGTCAACCCGCGCAACAACTTATAATACTTCTGAAGGATGTAACTGAAGACGTGGCTTTGGCCTTACTTTTAGTCAAGAACACTGAAGACGAGGCGGTATGGTCCAAGACCTTAGCCTGCCCGAATAGGGCGAAGGAAAAAAAAAATGATATATTGGACATACGGACATATGTCTAGTTGGCAGAAAATCCATAGCTAGCTATTAATATACTAATCTGTGATTCCAGTTTATATATGGTCACACTGCTGTTGTGTAGTCTATAGTTCAATCAAAACTTATACGTAGTATCTCTTAGTAGTCTGTGCAAAACTTCAAAAGCGATTTGTTCAGAAGGTTACTTTTGTAACCTTTGATAGAACGTAGTGATTATATACTCTTTGACCTTTTAGGTTACTTTTAACGACGTTGGGTTACTTTTAGGTGTCTTTTTTGATTCTGAAGAATTAATTATATTCCTATAATTGATTCCAATATTTAATAGAATGTAGTGAGCACAACTGTTGTACTTTTAACTCTCTCGCGCCAATAAATGGCCAAATCACAACTTTGACCAGAGTGTTCTGGCCAGCTTGGCCTACTCGCTTGATAAATCGAGTACTTTCTTGTTCGAGATCTTAGCACTTGGTTTGTTTAAATTTTATGAAAAGAAAGAATGCTAGGCAAGTATACAAATTAGTAAGTAGGTATAGGTACCAATTTACTGTTTAGGGTTTGATGATTAGGTTTTTATTTTTATTTTTTTATTGAAGAGCTTAATCACAATGCGATTATGTCGCTCTGTTAGATTAACACTAAAGAAGTAGACACATAAATAAACTAAATTATAAACACAATATACCATTCTTAGTATCTAATTTAACTAATTTGAATAAAAAGCGATGCTATATAGACAAATTAACAACCTTGTCTCGTCTGAATCAGGCCTGGCTAGGATTATATTAGGATCAGCAAAATCTTTTAAAATATTTTTACACCTGTCTATGCGAAAAGCGGCGTTACGGACACATTCCATCAAGATATGCATCACGTCCTCCGGAACACCGCATTGATCACAGTTGGGTGACGGGACTTTACCCATTAGGAAAGCAAACTTCTTAGATGGAATGTGCCCAGTACGAAGCCTCATAATCACGACTGCATTTCTTCTGGATAGCATATCGTTATTAATCCATGGAATCTTAAGAGGATGTGGTTGGATCGTCTTGTACCAAATTCTCTTTTCTCTAGATCGTAAATCAAAATATTCTCTTCATAATTCACAACAATGCTCTTTTAATTCAATATATATAGTTAGTATAATAAGGTAGAATACTATATTCGATGCCATCCGACATGGCTTGTCTAGCTAAGATATCTACTTGCTCATTACCTTCAACACCACAGTGCGAAGGAATCCACTGCAGTTTGATAGACTTGGAACTGGATGTCATCCCACATATACTGTCAAGAACAGTGTAGGCTATCAGTGTGCCTCGTAGACACGAGGAACACCGAGCCAAATGTTGGAGCGCGCTTTTCGAATCCGTAAATATTACAATTTTATCTTGTTGTGATGATACCGCATACGAAAGGGATTCAGAAATTGCGATAAGCTCAGCCTCCATGATGCAAATGTCAGATTCTATTTTAAATTGTAAACTAAGTCATTGTGGATCGAAAAAAGCTGAACCAGTTATACTTCTATCTTTAGAGCCATCAGTAAATAATTGGTTGTAATTTGTATAATTCCGGTTGATAAAATCTAAACATATTAACTTTAAACTAATATTATTATAGTGACGTTTGGCTTTTGTGAGACTGGGGATATTTATATTGATAATATCACATAAATCGATGCTAATAATCCAAGAATTCATATTAAACATTCCTAGCTGCTGACTAGAGTATATCCGAATATCAGCGAGGTGTTCATAACTTCATACATAGTCAGAAGTAATGGCTTCTTTTTATTTTGCCAATATCGGATATCTTTGAAATGTGATAATTCTCGTACTAAATTAATCGTAATATTATTCTGTGCCTAAGCCTTTAATAAAAAAAAAACACCTAAAAAAGTCCTACGTACATTCAATGGAGGGAGACACAATTCACTCTCCATTGCATGTATGGGAGTAGTTTTAACAAAACCTCCAATAACTCTCAGCGCCTGATTTTGCATTTTATCTAATTTACCTATGTACTTATTGCAGATGTTGTCACACAAAAAACTTCCGTAATCAATTCTAGTCCGAATACTGGCTATATACAGTCTTCTTAAATGTTTGGGGTGTATACCCCAACCAGATCCTGCTAAAACTTTAAAAATATTCAAATATTTCGAAATTTGATTTACCAACTCGGCAATATGTTTGCTCCGTTTTAAAGAACGGTCCAACCACATCCCCAAATACTTCACAACACTAACTACTTCTATCGTATTATTGTTAACGTTTAAAGATATCGATTGTCTGTTGATACCTTTCTTAAAGATACATACTTTCGTTTTAGTAAATCAATAAACATGCTATATAATTGACGTAAAGCTAATTGCTGTTTATTGGAGGCATCCTCAACATTTTTACTTGTAATGTATAAAGCAAAATCGTCAGCGTATTGAGAAAAAAGTAACTTTTTTACAAATATGAAGAGTGGCAATATTAAATAATAAAGGAGATAGAGAATCCCCTTGCACCTTGTACAGATGATATGATAGGTAAAATGCGAAAAGGACGAAGTATGCGAGTAATGCGAGTACCTACAACTCGGAAATAAAAACGCGCAAGAATTAAACCAACGTCTGAATCGGACAGAGGTTCTTACCGCACTCTCCATGATGAGTTTATAAACTAAGCTCTGTATTTAACACGTCTTTATTAGGTAGGTCAACTATATTTTTTTGAAAGTTAGACTAGTACAATGGAATAAGTACTTACACCAAAAGTGAGAAGATCGGTGTACCTACCTACTATGAATACTGATAAAAAGAAAAAAAAATAGCCACCTACTTAGGTATATACCTACATAATAATATATATATACCTCATCAATTTTGAGGACCATAATAGTGGGATAAAAATATGTGAGGTTACTTTTCGCACTAAAAGGTTACTTTTTTAGCCATTTTAGGTAACTTTTGATAAGTCTCGCTGGCAACACTGGTTTGTACGAAAGTGAAAGAAAAAGACAGTGTCAAGCGTAAGGAGGTCATATCTTGCATTTTTATGCATTTTACATTGATATGATTTGATAAACTACAAAATTTAACTTAAACTAATGTTTTCTGTTACTGTAATGAATATTCAACTACAGGTACGTAAAAGTTTTCCTTCATTTTGTCGTTAGAACGGTTTCATTACACTGTCATTTGTCAAAACTAGAAGTCAGCCTAAATAATTTGTTTTGCAGATTATTCGACAGAAACCATAGGGATGGCCGATCAATTCTGTTTACGTTGGAACAACTTCCAGTCAAACATAGTGAGTGCCTTGGATTCATTGAAGTGTTCGGAAGATTTGGTTGATGTTACGCTCACCTGTGAAGGCAAAAATATCAAGGCCCATAAAGTCATATTGTCAGCGTGCAGCCCGTACTTCAGGAATGTGTTCAAGGTGAATGACTTAGGACATTAATAACCTTCATATTTATACCAATGAACATATAACATGTATTCATACTTTTAGTTTTCTATTCTGTCTGACCCTATTAATGACAAACTGTTAAATCAAATTGAAGATAATGTCGATTTAGTATGTATACTTTTAAATACTGAAATTTTCTTGAGTTGTGTGCTGTGTGTGAACTGAATTATATTTCTTTCAAATTAACTTAGTTATTAACAAAATACAAAATTGGGGGTTGGGTTGCTAGTGCTATGTTATGTTAGTGTTATGTTTTCATAGCATTGTAAATTAATCTGGTATGGCTGTGTTATACTAAAAAATAAATAAACAGTAAGCACCAAAACTACATACTTAATAAAATTGAAAATAAAAAATAATAATTAAGTAATTGATTATGTTATAAAACAAAAATCTTTTTTTAGGAGAATCCATGTCAGCATCCAGTAATCATACTAAAAGATGTGTCTGCTGATGATATTGTCAGCCTACTGTCATATATGTACCAGGGAGAGGTGTTCATTGAAGAGAGCAAGTTATCTTCATTCTTACATACAGCTGCACTTTTACAAGTAAAGGGACTGACTGGTGTGACACAGCAGGTGAATATGTCAAATTCATAATAATCTAAGTCCAATTTTGCCATACATATGGGAGAATTATAGAGTGTGATAAAGCCACCCATTTTATCTGTATTTTTCTGATTTCTGTGGGTGTAAAATAAAGTATAAAATAAATAAATGATAATTCAATTATAAACTAAACTTTTTGGAGTTAAAAAAGCAACTTTTAACTGGATTAATTGCATGTATTGTTGGTTTTTCCTGATGTTTTGAAAACTTTGTAGCATTTGTGGTAATCCTGCAACTTTAATGTGTAGTCATCTTGAAAACCTAAGGTATTTTTAATTTAATATGTTTTAAAACCTTAATTATGCAAGTGAAAAAATGCTTATCAAGGACTTAGTACCAAACATTTAAAGGACACACCAGGTCACACGTCTAGAGCAGTTTAATGTATCAGAAATAACTTTCTGTAGAATAGCTCATATTATTATAGAAATTATAAGAAATGCAATGTAATCGCAATGAAACTTTGTCATATTGTGGACATCTAAATCCTAATACATTGAGATTTTATTTAGATATCAAACTATGAAGATTAACATTTAATGATTCCTATGTTATTGGTTTACAGAAAGAAAATTTCTCATCTCCTAATACATCAAATAAGTTGTATACACAACTTACTATATCATCAAAACCCCTATTTGGTGCTGCTCATAAAGAGACAAAACTACCAGCTTTGAAGAAGAGACGAAGTAGTACTTCTGACAAACCTAATGATGTTACTATTGGGGAAGGTCCCAAAAAGAATAAAATTTTAGAAACATGTGATATTTATAGTAGAAATAATAATGTTTCACAAACCACTAAACTTGATAACCCAATGTTCATACCAGAAAATAATTTAGACAAAAAATGTGATGGAAGAATTGAACCGGCAATAATAACAGCTAATGGCAAAAGTTGTGTGTCATCTCAGGTACTGAAATACTCATCAATTATCCTGTTGTAAAACTATTTATGTTTAATCAATGTGGTTCAAATGGCATGAAACAGATATCTAAAAGATAGCTGAAATAGTTACCGAACTTTAATACTTAATGAATTAATTGTACACTTGTAAGGGTTCTCTTCTGGAATTTTAACTTAATCAAGATTTACACAAATTTTAGGTGAATGCTCAAGGAGATAACATTCCGATAACAATAAAAACAGAACAGACAGATGACAACAACTCGCCTTCCTTATCAATAAATGTCAATTCCGAAAATGATGATAGTCTTCCTGATTACGAAAACAGTATGCTTGCCAGATCTCTGCTATCAGGTGAGTTGTTTTGGTAAATAATAACTTTAGCTACTTGGTCCAATCAAAGTGATGGAAATAAAAAAATATCTCTTTATGCTGAGAATAAAAATAGATTTCAAGATTTAAAGAATTTTTAACACATGTGTTCCTATTGCAGGGATTAATCCATCTAAAAATGAAGCCAGTGCCAATTTAGCCCTAAAGAAAGTGTCAAATGCCATGGTAGATGTGCATTGTACAACAAGGACTAAAGATGTTAATGCAGATACTGTAACATTTACCAATGCTCCATCAAAAAGTCCAGTAAAAAATATATTAACTGAGGAGGTTCATGTAAAACCAGAAAAACAGTCCCCAAAATCGGATGTGGAATATGAACCAGAAGTGTTATTGTCAGAACATCAAGATGGTGGTGATTCTGACAGTACATATAACCAAGATCAATCCCCAGCTCTTCTGCTCCTAGCAGGCATGTCGACAGTCCCTGTGTTGGGAGGCGGCGCATCTACGTCACAAGGACTCGCGCACCAGCAGTCTAACCACGCAGCGATATGCGGCGACTGTCCCCACTGCGGCATGAAGTATTCCAACCAGTCTGCTTTAAAATATCATGTCCGATTAATGCATTCAGACTTGACCAACAGACTATGTTGCTACTTATGTCCAAGATCATTCACTATGCGTGAGACATTCAAAGAACATATGTGGACAAGTCATGGTCAAAGGAATTAATTTATATGTATTATAATCCTGGTAATATATGCCTTAGGTTCTCTGTCAATTGCGATAAGACATTGGATGGGAATCTGGCGAGTTTATGTGCCTTATTGAATGAAATTCAATGCCTTCTGAAAAAATATTTTAGGTCAAATTTTGCAGTGGAAGAGACTGATAGCTTTTGCTTGAAATTCGAAAATATTATTGTAATTTTTATAATACTTTATAGGACAATTTTTGTCCCATTGACATGGTGGCCTAGGTCAACATTTTAAGAAATTATGAAATCCATTGAAATTCTAATGTACACATACAATTACTGTGTAACTAAATTCCAATATAGTTTCTATAGCTTAACATAGGTAACAGCATTGGAACAATATGACCATTAGTACAGTAGTACATAAAACTGATGTTGCAATACTATTACAAAAAGAAGTACAGTTTTGGTTAACACTTGATTGTGCGGTCTGTACACTTAACATTGAAGGTGCATGGAATTTACAGGACCCATGCAAATGCAATGATTTAGAGTCACAGAAGAGAGTGATATTATAGATATATTTGGCTAATTTACAATTTACATATTCTCGTGAATGTTATGTTGAAAAAAGTTGTTGTTTTTCAATACTACATACAATATGAAGTTATCAGATTTTTATTATTAACGACTGATCTGTAACTTAAATATAAATAGGTGCTTACAGTCAGTTGAATCTTCTATGAATTTCATTGTTAGTAGCCAATATGGTAAGACCATAACATGAAGTTGAACTATTAGAAACAACTTAAATTTTTAAATAATAATAATAAGCTATGAAAATCTTTAATGCAATTTTCTTAATACTTTACAAAACACTGTGTTCGTATGTATATGTTTAATATGTTTAATTAAGCCGGTATCTAGATGTTCTCAGTGTTGGGAGTTGGTCTATTGATGGATTAATTATTGGAATATCATATTTATGGAATAACATATTGATGGATTTATTTTGGTATATTGTGCCAAAATTTTTTTTTTATAAGTTATTAAATTAGTAGAATCTTACTTGGAATTTAAATAAGATACCTATAATTATCTTTTTGAATGTCGTTTTCATTATATGATAATTTTAATGTTAGACATAAATAAATTAAGTTTAAAGTAGCTACGACGAATGCTTATTTTATACTTACGGTTATCTCAAATATTTTTATAGAGTGAATTGTTGGTTTGAATTACTCCAGCGAATGCCATTAGTGAAAATTGTTAATTATTTTATGAAATATTACCTATAGATATTAGGTCTACCGAATCTAGTTAGTTATAGATGTATTTATAAATAGGTTAAATTAAATATTATATTTGTTTTAATATAATATTGTTGGATATTTTATTCAGAATTTTACAAGATTTACATGATTTTAAATTATGTTATAAATAAAAGTATGCTTCATACACAAACCTGTGTTATTTTAAACTAACGACCCGCCTCTGCTTCGCACGGGTACAATTTATACAAAAATACCACCCAATTTTCCGATTTTCATAACAATTACGAACACAAACAAGATACAGCAAAATGATCCAGCCGTTCTCAAGATCATAATCATAGTTTCAGAATCCATAATTAACTGCAGTTCCAGTTTTATAAGGCGTCAAGTACAAGGATTTGATGAATGCTTTACCTCCTGAAACTCCTCATTGTGACTGAAGAAAGCTTATAGAAAATGATGCTATATTTCACTAGGCTATAATATTAAATGGAAAAAGAATACGGTCGCGAACAGGATTCGAACCTGCGCCTCCCGGATAAATACTCCAGGCGCTCTGACCACTAAGCCATCTCGACCTCTGCTCACCACTGCGTTAATGCTTTTCAAAGATTTATCTTGAATTGTTAAGGTAATTGCATTCTTTACGACATTGTATTAACTGCAAAGTAAGTCGTGTCGGGTCGGTCATCCGTATAGGGACTGAATTGATAGCAATGACGTCGCCATAAGACGTGTTAAAATATGGAAGAAGAATTTGCGGTGGTGAGCAGAGGTCGAGATAGCTTAGTGGTCAGAGCGCCTGGAGTATTTATCCGGGAGGCGCAGGTTCGAATCCTGTTCGCGACCGTATTCTTTTTCCATTTAATATAATAACTTTAGAGTTCGCTAATCATGCGTTAATGCTTTTCAAAGATTTATCTTGAAATTACTTAGTGTTTAGAAATTGTTAATTTTACGCGGTAAATTAACAATTTCTAAACACTAAGTTGTTCAAGAACTAAAAGCGTTCGATAATTCGAGCTAAGGTTTCACCGTCGTGATTGAGATTGACGCTCAATCGGGCAGATGTTCTACTCACTGGGGAATGCCATTGCGAATAGGTTGGTATTCGCATGTAGGTACTTTGTACTTGCACATAGTTTCAACACAGTCTCGGCCAAATTGTTACTGCGCAGATCGATTGATCCTTGAGGAATGGAAGATTAATCTTTACACGAAGACTAATCCTTGCTTGACAGAGTCGAAGGTCAAGCTGTCTTGCACTTCATATACTTATTATCTATCACCACGGACAGTCGAATGCAGAAAATCTGATAATCGCTAGCTGTAGGTATTTCAATTCAGCTATGTCAAGGCGACCCTTACGTGTTCCGACGAAAAGGTTAAGATTTTTTTATTATTTTGCATGTAAGTTCGTAGGTATACTTTACATAAAACATGCTTTTATTTATGTTTTCTATAATAACTATTTTATGGACTGCATTGTGACCATATTTATAATCTTGTGATGCATTGATTCATCAAGGGCGTGGTAGACGCGAAAGTGAATTTTAGGTTCTTTGTAGATAGAGTTGGACTATCTTCTGCACATAAGATCACCGAAATTTACGTCTGTGTAGTTATGTACCGTGCACAACATTAGTCACCTTTCACCATCATAACCCGGGTAATGGGGGAAAATTTTAATCACCTCACTGCTGACTTGGTGAGGGATAGGATTTATACTTATTTTACCATCAATTTGGGGAAACACTTTTATGTCATGGATTATAAAGTCAAGGTTTATTAGGTACCTATACCAGAATTCAAGAAGTAGCGTACCTAAACATTAAGCTGACCTATACTTAAAACTAAGTAAGTATTATATAAAATAATTTTTAACAAAAAAAAAGAACCGACTCCAAAAATCTTTCTGTGTAAAATTGCACTAAAAAGTTATAAAATAATTGCATTATTTACTTACTACAATTTATATAAAAATATTTTTTTAATTTTAGTGGATTCTAAATAAAGTCAATTTATTAGGACAATAATATACAATTATTATTATTTTTGGAGTCGGTGCCAGACAAACTTTAAAAATATTGAGGAAATTTCCTAAAATTTGCAAAGTATATTTAAAGGTACATTAACCATCATTATTTTTACGATAATATATTATACCTAATTGAACCTATTTACAAATGAACACAACAACTGCCTAAAGCGAACGTAATAGGTACGCTACTTCATGAATGTACTTACACGTTTATTATCCTTTACTGGCACCGACTCCAAAAATAATAATAATTGTATATTATTGTCCTAATAAATTGACTTTATTCAGAATCCTCGAAAATTAAAAAAATATTTTTATATAAATTGTATTAAGTAAATAATGCAATTATTTTATAACTTTTTAGTGCAATTTTACACAGAAAGATTTTTGGAGTCGGTTCTTTTTTTTTGTTAAAAGTTATTTTATTTCTTACTTTTTAGTGAATCTTGCGTACCATAACTGATTTATCGGAAGTGAATATGGGTAGACCTACTCAACGCGCTGTCCATATGTATCTGTCGCAGATGGATTGTAGAATCCGCTGTTTTACAAAATGTCTAGCTGCTTTACAAAACAGTACTGTTTTATAAAACAGCTTAACAACGTTCAGCTGGATTGCCATTGCGATACGTTTAACAAAACTGCTACCCACCTTTAGACATAATGCAGAATGACATATCTACAGTGGGACAGGTTTGTTTATTGTATAGGTATATTAAATGGATAGTCACCATTCAAGTAAAAAAGCGTACTCTGATTTACTTTACTGTATTCTGATTTGACTTTCCGTGGCTGGGTCGACGGAGCCCCGCTTAGCGGGGCTCCTATTTTTGTGTCCGTAAGGTTAGAAAAAACCTAAACATGAAGAGGATGACGGGAGCTGTTCGCTCGCTACGCTCGCTCACGGGCCCCCGTCATCCTCTTCGAACCTAACCTGTCCGTGTCGGGATACACGAAACTCCCGAGCTCGCTTCGCTCGCTCATGGATTAATTTAATTTATTTTCTTTCATAATCCCGATATATTGTCGACTATTATAGTGGTTTAGTATTTACGTCATAAAAAATTTTCATAATTTTTTTGCTATTGACAAGTAAAATAAAGTTAGGTTATTATTGTTAGGACATACAGAGCCGACAAAATTTCGAACTAAAATCAACAATCTGACAGTTAGGCAGTTCATTAGAACTATTCTAGAGACCGTAAACACCACCGGAAAGTCACAAGAAAGCAAAATGCACCATTTCGTTTACTTCGACGACGTATTATTTTTCAGTTATTTTGATTTAAATACCAAACTACTAAACCAATTTTCATAAAATTTAAATGGGACCAATCTGAAAGTAAATCCTTTCAAATAAAAAAATAATTTTCCAAATCGGTTCATAAATAGAGTTCTGAGGTAACAAACATAAAAAAAAAAAATACAACCGAATTGATAACCACCTCCTTTTTGGAAGTCGGTTAAAAATGTAATAAATTTTATAATACCTACTTACTAGGCACGGTAAAAAACCAAAAAAAAAAACGAGGTAGGTACGTATAATGTATTCCTCTGGCAGTAAATATGTGTAATATACTTAATCGTATTAGGTAAATAGATGCAAAATATACTTAAATGTAATACAACTATACCTACTACTCTATAACTCTGTGGGAATACTTTCCGTCTGAAGTTGCGTTTTTAACAAAACACGAACATCCTTGTTCGTCGATAATTTATTTTATCAAAAGTCAAATAAAGTATCTAAGTAGTTACTGCATGGTTACTGCTCAAGCGATGCCTCGGGATGTAAGTACAAAAAAAATAAAGGTTCATCGAGTGCACAGCGTCGCCAGTCTATGGCGTCTACAGTGTAACGGGTCTATGGTGGGCTAGGGAGGCTGCGTTTAATAGTGAAAGTTATGTACCTAGCCTATACGTATTGATAGGTAGTTTATATACCGGGGTATGAATGAATCATTCTGAATATTCCCGATATCCGTAAAGAGACTGCATTTGTTAAAGATTGTCGAGGGAATTCATGCAAGAGTTTTAGCATTTACTTGATGTCCACTTAAGTTAATGTAACTACCTACCTACCTATTGTTTATTGAATTAGGCTGCCAGACAAACTCGATTAAAATATTTAATAAAAGTTTAATATTTGATTAGACGCAGTTCGTTTTTCAATTACCTACTACTACTTATTGCGAATTTGTACATAATTTCACCAACACGTTAAATGCTACAGAATAAATAATTAATATAGTTTTTCAAATGAAATAACGGGCAAGTGAAGCGGTGGCAAACCGACGATTCTACACAAAATGAATTATGGATGTAGAGTTAGACAACTACCTATATATATATATATATTACGCAGCATAGGGATCTCAGCCGCTCGATTCCCTGTCTACACCCCAACGAAGATTTGGCACTTAGGAAGTAAATATAAAAAGCGAGTTACACTCTGCTGCTGTTATCAAAGCTATTATATTTAAATGTTTTAATCAGCAGGTAGCAACATAGTAATTTGTCTTTTGGGGATTTCCTATGGGGATTTCTTTTGTAGTATTAGGTAATCTTTACATATTGTACTAAAGCTTCAAACTCCTGTCAATAACTGCGTTGGCAAAACCCGGAGGCTAGATTTATTTAGGTAGAATGTAATAGTAACCAAAGGATGGGTGCACAATATGCCGTCCATAGAGGGTCGCATTGCGGCATAAGAATACATGCACGAATCAATTCCACACAATTTTGTAATATAAATATAACCATTATATTACTTAGGTACGTGCAGACAAATCGCAACATTGCGTAGATTTTAGAGCGTGAGATTTTGCACGCCGCATCTGTCAACAGTGTGATGGCTAGGGAGGAAAAGTCTCGAGAAAATACAGACTGTCGGAATCATGACAATTTCGCTTTTCATAACTACTTTCATGATTCGCTGTACTTCGCATAATGTGCGCTTGCCTTAGCAGTGCATTAGATTATAGTGACGGATTGCTGGCTCATCGTAATAACCCATTTCCCATAGCTGTTTGTTACTATTTGCGTTGTTGGGATTCAACAGCCGCGCTCTATATTTTCATTGAACAGCATGGAAACTGAGAAAATCTTAATCTGATCCTCAAGCTATTGTTAGGGCATCGAATTAATATGAATTTACAAAATATTATGGTTTTGCTAGTTAATTAAGTACCTATTTGAAAATGTTCGTTATGTTTAAAATGTTTATTTTTATGTCTTAACATCTCAGGTCTTAGGAGTTACAGTGGACTTTTAGGTAAACACTAAAACAACCTACGATTATTATAATAGAACACTCAAAACCCTACCATAAACTAAACAGACTAAAACGGCAGTTTCAGTTTTCAGTGCGCAAATATCAAAGCCATTAACTTATCGTTCAAATCTATAATATTCACACGCGTTCGACACAAACAGTTGGCACATTGCTCGTATTGTAACACTAAGTTATGTACGAAGTGTAGGTAGACTGTGGGTAGGTGTAAGGGCGTTCGAGGAAGCCCCTTAATACGGAGACAGCTCCACTGGGACGCTATTGATCGTCATCCGCCGTCAGTGGCCGAGCCGCCCCTATTGATTCGCCGCAATCTGCATGATAACCCGCGCCTGGCTTCTCTACTACACAACACACATTAGAACACAATTATCGAGACACATTTACAGACGACATTGCGACCTGATATGTTATCTATTAGCGAAGCACTTGTACTGTTATGAATTATTGGCTAATATTGTTGCTAACTACGGTCAGATTTTCGAAGCAATTTTTTTTATATGTTGGCTTATTTGATCATAGTATTTTGTGTCTATTATGAATAGTTGTGAAATATCTGTCTTTCGAAGTAAGAGCGCCATATATATAGGTACCTATAGGGAAACTTTTTATGTCAGAATTTTTACAGTTTGAAGCCGTTTAAAACAAATAAAGATATTATAAACATGTTTAAAGAATTAAAAACTATTTAAAAAAAAACTAAGCATTCAGGCTATTGATTTACATTGCTACTAGAATTTACTGTAACGCTGCACAATTAATAAAAAAAAAACACAAATTTGTGGCTTAAAATCCGTTATATAATAATATCCGTATAGTTTAAAATTCTCCTATGTGTATTAACTATATCTATTTTCTAACCAGTTATAATCTGATAAAGTTCGACTTAAAATCTTGAAGAGAATTTTGAATGTTCGCGCCGGCGCGTAGTTCCGCATGGAGTGAATTCACTCCTGTAAGTAACTTGATACATAGGCACTATGTATAGGTACATAGCGTTAGATCCATCACACAGACGACCGGTCTACGTACTATCACGCTTTCACCAATCTGGACTTGCGCAGAACTCTAACATATCAATTCAAACCATTGTGTAATAGTTAGCTACTTCAACAGATACATATTTACTTTAATTTAACCTAAAAAAATGGATGTGGTATTTTGCAATTTTATTACAAAAACTCAACATATTGTTGATTTTGTTATCAAGAATTTATTTTATACCTTTGACAATTTATTTGAAAGGGTCAACCAGAGAACCTTTTGCTTACATAAAGGCTACATAATGTTAACACGTCTGCATACTTTTGTAACTTCCACCGTCAATACGTTTGCTTGATTAACTTAACCCAGAAGAAGATAACGCACTCTATTATTCCTAGTTAAATCTTTAAAAGTTCTGCCTTATGTTATTAAAAGGATTATTCAAAATATGTAAAATATTATTGATTCATTAATCGATGGATAGAAAAGTCGGGGAAGAATATGCGGAAGATTTTTGACCAGCAGTTGGGTAGTATAGAGTACAGATAAATCTTTTAAACGCATACGTAGCGAAAATATGTAGCTATATATATATATATTGTAGAAAGAGAAAACCTACGGTCCCAAGCAGGATTTGAACCTGCGCTCCCCGGATATAAAAAGCGTCTGGAGTACTTTTTCGGTGGGAGTTTTAACAAAGCTCATTTAAAAATATTTTAGAATACCTTGCTAGCGCTTTTAGCTCATATGATTATTGCTAGGCCGTAGAGCTATTAAAGTCCACCATTATTATCCACACCTTTTTATCAATTTGCCACGAATCCATCATGATCTTAAACCCGTATAATTATGTAGAGAGTAACTTTGTATGAATAGAATATTGATCGACAAACTTTTTGTACTTTAAAACATATAGATCTGAGATTTAAAAAGTTTGTATGTGCTGGTACTGGTAACGAGTTAGTAAATTGTTATTGATATTGCAGTAAAAAAAGTTTGAAAGCAATTTTATCCGAAATAATTAGGTAAATTAATAACGTCAAATTTTTATTGAAAGTTGTCCGGTGGTGCCAGCAGAGGCAGTGGCAGGCGAAGGACGAAGGGCGCGGGTGATGCGCCACATGATTGTCGCGATGTGGGTCACTGCCGCCTACGCGCAATTCGATAAAACTTCGCAAGTATCCACCACCTGACTACAAACAGAGCGCTATTCCCGATATTTCAACTATTTTCAAACTAAACTAAACTTTTTTGTTCGGGAATATAAAGCATTTTGCAGAATTCTACGGAAGCTACGATATTAATAAATATAGCTAAAATCATGTAGGAAGACTTTCAACGCCAAAACTTGAATAAAGTGATTGGAAAGTGGTAACAAACGGGCATATATTTTCCCTCTGGAATATCTAGTGAAAGTGTGTAGGTACTAATTAATAGTGCAAAGTATCGATCAATCGTTTCACCATGGTTCTAAATATAAAATTCCGTCGGGGAAGACAAAGTTCGCGCGCAATACGGGCGCAGGCAGGTAGTGCGGGCGGCGGGCGGCCGCGGGCGGCGGCGGCGTATCGATTCCGCGGCGCCTTCAGTCGGCGTCCGTCGAGCGCCGCGCTGCGCCGAGCCGCCGGCGAGCGGGCGTCGCCCCTCCTCGCGGCCCGCGCCCCCCAACCGCCCTCGTCTATCGAATCTCTCGTCGTCGCCGGCAAACTCGAACGACCTCTTTTCGCTAACTAACGTCGCACCCGCGTCCGATTCCCGCCGCGAAACTGCGCTCGATCTCGATACGCGTACTCATCGCACTCTGAAATATTTTTAGAGTTCAGCAAAATTTATAAAGATACATTTTGATTTGATAGTTTTAAAATAAACGGGTGTTGATTTCATTAAATATTTATTTATTTTGTGGGGATTTCATTTATAGTCATGAACTTGTGGGACTTAGTTGAATAGTGGCAGGGTTGTTGAGCGCAAGAGTGCGGTGATGTGGCGGTGCGCAGCGAGGCGAGGATGTCGGACGTGGCGACCTGCGGGTGCGCTGGCGGGCGCGTAGGGGCTGCAGGATGGACTGCTGCAACTACGGCGAGTACCGCGGGCCAGGGCAGTACAGCGCGGGCGCCTGGGACGGCTACGGCTACGCGCCGCTGCCCTACGCGGCCTACTCGCACGCCTACTACGCGCCGCACGCGCACGACCCCTACGCGCGCTACTACCGCTATGACTACCCCGGCCACCACATGCACCATGAGCATGTCATGCCTATGGGTTGGTATATCAATGTTTCAGGTATTTCAAACTTTAAAGGAAGTTAATCATGATGTATTACAGTGCTGTTTTATGCTGGTTATTCCAAAATACTTAGGTACATTCTATTCGTTTATGTAGGTAAACTAGAGTAGGCCTTTTGGAAGCAATCTACATGCTATTAGAAATTATTGACATACTTATTCGTATATTTATTTCTTAACAGCGATATTTTATTGGACTTTAATTATTCTTTCTTGTCTTCTTACTACCTTCAGAAAAGGTTCTTTGAAAACGATATAATCGTGTGTCAATTTCAATAATGAAACGATTTATTTGAACTACACAAATTTATGAGAAAGTTTTTTCGTGAAAAAATGTTAGTGAGGTCAACTCTATAGTGCTGTGTTAAAAACGTACGTATTGACCGACTTGCAGAAGCTATAATGTTACATTCTGTAGAACAATTATCAACCTATTTCAAAGTTTTTCACGTTAATTAGTTTACTAACCTCCGAGTATAGTCCATTGACTTATTTTATTATTAGTGGTATAGTTTAAATATAGTTTATATAGTTTAAATAGTATAAATTTGATAGCTTTGTATGCATAGTATATAGTATAAACTTGACACGACATGTGAGCGTTTTGGTTTTAAATGTAAGCTTGTATTGTTATGAAACAAACAAATAAACAATATTATTCACTTATAACTCTAATAGAGTATAATCCTACGCAAATTTTCTTAAGAGCATCATTCAAATTTAGCATTTCACCTTGGCGAAAATGTGGCCATGTAATGTGTTCTGTAGACATCATAATTTTATCAGAGAAAGTTCCATAGTTTGTAAACTATTAACAGAATAATAGTTCATGTATCTTCCATATTCTTAATAAGTACTTATTTATATTGTTGGAAAACAATTTGCCATACGGGACTTTAAAACAATATCATCATCATCATCATCATCTGCAGATCGAATTCACCCACTGCTGAGTATAGGCATCTCTTTGGTCGTAGCGTTTTCGGCGATCCTGTGCCTGTCTTTATTACAAAAATCAATTTTATTATTTGTAGTGAGTGTTTTAAAAAGTTATGTGAGTCGCATTACAATACTGTTTAATATTAAATTCTTATAATAGGTTCACATGTTCTGCAGCAAAATATATGTTACCTACTAATTCCTTGAACATAATTCAATTACAAGTATTGAACTATTTCACGTATATTACATATTACACAGAGCTAGTAAGCACAATAATATGCCTAACGGCACACTGAGTGTGCGTCGACCTGAATTTGTTTACCAATACGAGAGAGATCGGAATCCGCGCGCGTGGCGCGAAGCGACATTCTGAACAATGAAGAATGAAGTAAGAATTAATGTTTACGTTTGGGCGGATTTCTCGGTGTCTACGTCACGTGTCGATGTCAGAGGCCGCGGGGGTGTGGCGGGGTGCGCGGGCAGCGCTACAGGTGGTCGCTCGCTACCGCCCCCCGCCAGTCTCACCCGCACCTCGGCCGCCCCCACGCCGCAACGCGATTGATCGCCTGCACAGCACAGCCACTCTACATATTGACCGGGGTACTAACACCCGTGCCGCTATCCACGCTCAACTCCTTATAAATAATACGTAAAACATGATACGAGTTTCGCACTAAAGCGACGAAGTAGGGTAATCATCAATTTTAATAAGTACATGCATTACACATTACTTTTACTATGCAAGGAACAAAACTGCTTGTTTACCAATTCAAGTTTATATATTCATCATTAAAAAGACGTCATCGCCAGGTCAGCGATTAATGAATATGCAGATGGAGTTCTTTGCGCAATTTAACCCAACAACAAACAATTTATATTTTAATTTCATACAATTATTTTGCCAATTTAACAACTTTAGATGCGATGAAATTATCATTTACATTATCGCTATGCTTTCATAATATCTTGAGAGATTTATTTCTAGTTTCTCAACAGCATAACCCAGCATATTGCATATGAGATAATTCGTTAAATCATTGATTAATAAAGAGGTAAAAAACTGGTCTACTTATAAATTATTATCACTTTTTATACTACATATATAGCATCACGCCTGTATCTTCGAAGGGTTAGGCAGAGAAGTACAACCCCATTTCACCGATGCAATTATTAAAACCTATGTAATACCTGGTGACTCTAGTATCACATAGGTACTCTGCTATGTGATACTACACAGTTACACTCCGGATTGAACCCAGGTCCTCACGCTTAGCAGTCGTACTTGAGACCACTAGACTAATGAGGCAGTCTGTTTTTATTTACTTTAAATTAGATATAAAAAACTTTCGATAACTTACTCGTAACCAGCAGATAATAAACTATATATATTTATGTCTCTAACGTACAATAAACCTGTAATATTAACACAATGTTTAAAAAAATCGGCTAGTTGGATGGCATTTATACGATAAAGGTATTGTTGATTATATATATGTCGCAGATGGATTGTAGAAACCGCTGTTTTACAAAATCTGTAGCTGCTTTACAAAACAGTACTGTTTTATAAAACAGCTGAACAACGTTCAGCTGGATTGCCATTGCGATACGTTTAACAAAACTGCTACCCACCTTTAGACGTAATGCAGAATGAGATATCTACAGTGGGACAGGTTTGTTTATTGTATAGGTATATTAAATGGATAATCACCATTCAAGTAAAAAAACGATACTGTATTCTGATTTGACTTTCCGTGGCTGGGTCGACGGCTCCTATTACCCCACATCGCTCCTATTAACCTAAACAGGAAGAGGATGACGGGGGCTGTTACAATTCAGCTTATTCTACAATCCATCTGGATTGTAGAATCAGCTGTTTTACAAAACAGTACTGTTATGAAAAACAGCTGAACGACGTTTAGCGGTTTTACATAATTACTGAACATTAACACGCAGAATTGAATGACCGTTTTGCGTTTATCAATGCAGCGGGTCAACGATCAGAGATTATGTAAAACAGTGTGAAATGAACTGTCAGATTGTTGATTTTAGTTCAAAATTTTGTCGAATATGGCTCTGTATGTCTTAACAATAGTAACCTAACTTTATTTTACTTGTCAATAGCAAAAAAAATATGAAAATTATGAATGACGTAAATACTAAACCACTATAATAGTCGACAATATATAGGAATTATGAAAGAAAATAAACGAAATTGATCCATGTGCGAGCGAAGCGAGCTCTGGAGTTTCGTGTATCCCGATACGGAGAAGTTAGGCCGAAGAGGATGACGGCGGCCAGTGAGCGAGCGTAGCGAGCGAACTACCCCATCATCCTCTTCGTGTTTAGGTTTTTTCTAAACTTACTGACACAAAAATAGGGCTCCGTCGACACAACCACGGAAAGTCAAATCAGAATACAGTATATTTTTTTTTACTTGAGTGGTGTCTATCTATTTTATATACCTAAGTATACAATAAACAAACCTGTCCCACAGTAGATATGTCATTCTGCATTACGTCTAAAGGTGGGTAGCTGTTTTGTTAAACGTATCGCAATGGCAATCCAGCTGAATGTCGTTCAGCTGTTTTATAAAACAGTACTGTTTTGTAAATCAGCTAGCAGTTTTGTAAAACAGCGGATTCTACAATCCATCTGCGACATATACATACCTATTACATCGTATTAGTAAATGTAACTTCTATTAGTAATTTCTTTCACAGATTTAGAAGTTAGTCTTCTAAAGTCAGTACACCAAATTGATTAGAGGTATAAGTCGATATTTCTTCTTAAAGAAAACGTTGCCCCACACTAGGAATTTCTTCCTGTGTCGTGGGTGCGTTTACAGACATATAATCTCACAAGCACACACACACCCAGACCCGGAACAATTATCTATAGATCGTACAAATATTTGCTCCGTGCAGGAATCGAACCTGCGCCACGCAGCGCAGCAGTCGGTCTCTCGACCATTGCGCCAACCACGCTGTCAAAAAGTCATTTTGCGCTGTCATTTTGTAAGTTTGCATACAATTTCGTATAAAATAAAAGTTGATATACCTTTCCGATAAGCTTAACTTTTTTATTATATATTCTTAGTATGAAATAACTGCATATAAGCAGCCCCAAAGGTGCCAGCCCAGATTGATTTTCAAATTTATTCGCGCCTTCCCTGATTTGGGTGTATTTTTATTAAACTGAGATGTCAACATCAACCCCAGTTGTATATTAGTATAAAAGACACAGCAATCGGTACCTTGAAAAATCTGACAGCTTAAATTCAGGATAGGTATCGGTATTTTCCAGTATTTGTCTTCGCGGTGGCGATGGTAAGCAATAAAATATGCCTAACAAACAGCATCTTTATGTTACTAGGATAATATAAAGGTATAAATTATTAAATTTAAGTAAGATTATTTTAATTTCCGGTCATCTGTGTTCGTTTAAACTTTACGGGAATCGATCTTAATTATAGTGTTGAGTAAGGTATAAATTGTTAGTTTAACCTAATCTGGTTGTTGTTTCTTTTTACCAACTAGAACAAAAGTATCTCTAAGTTAGTTAGCTAGCATAATAATTTATTGTATTAAGTACACCCGACCAAACGAAGTATGATATTATTCTTCTTCTATTGCTAAGCAAATATCGTAGCGACAAAATATCCGTCTTGTGGTTTCAGGGTCATGGCTTCGATTGCTACTGCACCGTTACATACATAAATATACCTATGATCGATTTTTAAATGGTATGCCACTTACTGTGACGTTGGTGGCGTAGCTGCTAGTGTAGTAGAGAGCATTCACTGTGGCTTATGAGTTCAGTATGTTTAGAACTTTCTTTGAATTTCTTTATTGCTTGTTGTTTCCTTATTGGACAAAATACATGTGGTGGCAAAAGGATTAAAATAAAAGCTATATTAATATTTAAGTATATACTATTAGTTAAGTAACTGCCTCGTTGGTTTAGTGGTCCCAAGCGTGACTGATGAGCATGAGGTCCCGAGCTTGATTCCCGGGTCGGGCATAGTGTTATTGAGTTATTCTGTTAAGAAATTTTTAGTGTCAACCCTGAGTTTAGGGGTTTATTACATGGGACTGATTAACAGCATTGATAAAACGTGGGTCTACAATTGCGTACACCTCTGCCTACCCTTTCGGGGAATACAGGACCATATTTGGTCATAAAACCATCATTTAAAATTTGTTGAATTAAAATAACGAAATCTATTCACCTCTGCGATCCCGGGCAGAAAAGAATTTCTCAGGAAATTAATGATGACTGTAGATCAATATTGACTCTTACTATTGTAAACAGTACACAGTGACGAACAATGCATCTGTTTAGATTACGGCGGGTACGCGTCGAAGGAGGCGCGCGTGCGACGCTCGCTGGCGCGGCGGGAGCAGCGCGCTCACACCCCCGCACAGCACCTGCCTCTGCCGCCAACCGTAAGTACATGATTTTAAACTTAGCTACAATATCATAAACCAACTTATTTATTAACAAATTCGAATTAATATTCGTTTATTTATTTATTTATTTATTAATATTCGAATTAATATCAGTCTATGAGACTGTTCTATAGTGTAAACTGTTCAGACCAGACGCTTATAGCCCGTAACAGCCTTTGGTCGGTAAACGATTTTTGTATAAAAACTTTAGTGAAATCATTCATATTAATTATTTCATATTCATACTTATTATTTACTCACGCGCATTCTTCGCAACGGAGCCCTTATTCACGAGCTGAGCCCGCGATGATGTCGCGAGTCAAACTGACTAGAAATCTGCAATCCCGAAGAATGCGCTTGAATAATAACCGTTGAACAATAATTAATACGGTAAAAGATTATTAAAGTTAAGTAAGTTATATCTAAGTGAAGAGTGTGTTTGCTTCGTCTGCCTGGACTTTAGAATTAGGTCCAATCGGGATAAAAAGTATCGTATGTGTTAATCCAGGTTATGAACTATCTGTGTGCCGATTTAATCCTAATCCAGTAGTTATTGCATGAAAGAGTAACAAACATCCATCTATCCTCACAAAAGTTCGCATTTATAACATCATAAGGATTGCTAGCATTGTTACGCGGACCGCGACTGTTTACTAATGCGTTGGACACCTTCATTAAACTCTTTGGGGAACACGGGCGTGAGTATCTTTAATACTGCTTAATCCGCAATGATTACAATCCGACATTTTTGTGGAGACTACATTTATTTATTTCTTTATAAACATATTTGAAATTATGCACTCATTTTAACATACATAAAGGTGTTCTCATTTCAATACAAAAATATAAATATACATTACAGTTTACTTCTTCGTAAGTAAGCAAAACCAATAAGAAGTGCTTTGTTGTATTGTGTCGAGGTCGTTTGAAGTAATACATAGAAATGGAGAATTGAATTACAACAGAATAGAACATAAGTGGCTTGAGGTAGTTGACTCACAAACAAACGAATACAATTAAATGCCCTATTCCCCTCTGTTGATCTTTATAATATGCTCAAGAACGCCAAGCAACTGATACATATCTATTATCCAGTCTGTCTAGAGTAGGTAGTATGTAAATATTTTGTTACAATGAACTATGGAAATTATGAATGTAAATATTACATGAATTTCGTATCTCTAATCTCGCAAGATCGTTCGAAGGTTTTATAATACAAAACAAATATGTCTTGACTAGTATTAAAATGGAAATGGCAAACTGTAACGTCCGAGAAGTTCATTAATTACCTAATAACTACAACGATTTAAATTACGAAACACTCTCAAAAAGAGTAGGTTTACCATTTATTAAATTACGACAAGAATAGGTCATCGGCATACAAAAAGACTAGTTAAAATTATGTGGGTCAGTGTCAGAGGACAGTTGACATCCTCATTCGCTGCTAACGTTCCCTCTTCTTCGTATGTACGTATATTATCAATCGTAAGCAATGCAGATAGAGTTTAAATTCAACCGACACATACTATAAAATTTAGTCAGGGAAAGTTTGTTGTGCAATGACTGCTCATTGAAAACAAAAGTTTGTTGTCATTTCTACACAGACGCAACAATATAAATGAGTTGTTAACTTATCACTTTATTAGCAATGGTATGTCTCAGATATGACTCAAATATATCATACTTTAGTCAAATTTTTTATTGCACCGAGATGTTTGTTTAGTGTCGAGGAAAAAATTAAAAAAAAACAAGCAGTCTAAATGTTAGACCAAAACAAGAAGGTCATCTCTGATTCGACAGTCAACTAGTATGAAAGTTAACAAATAATCTAGTCGTAAGTGGTATCATTACGGCGTCATATTACGAGACAAGTGAGCGTCACAAAGGCGCTAATGAGGGCGGGGAGGGGACGTACTGTGTAGCCGGGAGGAGTGGGGCGAGGGGTTCAGTCAAGAGGTGGAGGTGGCCTATGAAAGCTGTCAGCGGTTGATTTTTCCGAGTGTCGTGGGCGCCGCGCTGATCGATAAGTCACGTGGTTTGCGCGCTCGACGCTCGCCGCTCGATAGTTAGTTAGCCTTTGCAAATCTCCCGTAACTATTCTACTTCCCCCACACATGAACCGCCGCTTCAGGCCGCTTGGAGTTTATGCAACTTGTGAATATTTGGTATACCTGCGTGAGGATTGTTTGACGGCATTATTGAATAAAGTTTATTACTGGTCCTAGAAAAACATCCAAAACTCAAACACGTACTCTTAGGTGTTCAAGAAGTTTGTCACAACTTAATTATTTCGTACAGATTAGAAACTGTCCATAATTGAAGAGTTCATTAAGAATAAGTGAACTACAGTAAAATGTCAAAAAATAATTTATATCAAGCATAAGTTAGCAGCTTCAGTCTATACTATGAAACCGCGTAGCACCGTAGCGGTGGCGTAGCCGCGTAGCATATTTTATTGCGACAACTAAAAACGGCTGTCATTCAAAAAAAAAGTTTGCTGGCAATATTTTATATTAGTTTTAAAAATAGGTTCACTTCATAAGTATTATTTGTAACGGTTGAGAGTAAATTATTAATACGTTGGTTTTAAAGTTCTTAGTTTCTTGAAGCTACAATAAGCAAGCGATTAACTTGGAATTCAGTATGAAAAAGCCTGTCATTCAAATACCATTAAAGAAAGGCTACAAATTACAAACAATAAAAAAAACTGCTAATATTTTATGCCCACTGTAAAATTGGTTAAGTATTCCAAAGATTCTTAGAGCTTCCGTTATTACGCTTCATCATGGTTTATCCGCACACCTTGTATAGGTGATGTGTGATGATGAATGCAGTCGGTGCAACGCAGCGGTGCAGGGAGTAACGGACATCGATCGGCGCGACCACCCCGCCCCCACGCGCCTTGCGCCACTAAACATTATCTCGTGTAGGTACCGGTTGTGTGCACTTATTTCACAATCTCAATATTTAAAAATGTTTTTTTTTTTATGGCGTATGATTTTGATGACACTATAGAACCAATTAAATAATGCATTGTAATTTATTCCTCTCCTAAAAATATTTTTTTTTTACTAACACGTGGCGCATTTATTTTCATATACTAGATTTAAAAAAAAAATTACAAAATAAACTCCACTGTCACAAATCTGCCATGGAAGTTTCAAACAAGATACCTACTATACCATAATTTGTTATTATGGTATAGTGTGCTCATCATACTAGAAAAAAAAAACTGACAAATGAGCAAACTGTATATATATACGTACCTATTGGTTTTCGTATAGAATTATTTTAAGGGCGATGATATGAAAAATTTACCTTGTTTTTTTTTCGCATTAACTTCCAGACCTTATCAATATCAAATACGAGTGCTACGCGCCATAACGTTTAGCACAGCGTGCGTATGCGTACAGTAGTATGGTTAGCATTTACACAGAGCAATCTTTTCTATACCTTATAACTGGAAGATTTGGACATCTTAAATCTCTCACGGTTAATGATTAGGAGTAGAATCATAAATAACAATCCGGTAGTAAAAATGGTGGGCCTTAAAAAACACATTTCGCTTATTTGTGAGTGACTTAGTAAAGCTTAATGCAAATAATAAGTAATAAGCAAGATAATAACCGTAATACGTCATCGATATTAACGATGACTGTAAATGTTAATCATTTTGTATTATTTTTTCTTACGTTAACTGGTTGTACGTTGTGGCGTACAAATTAAAAATAACAAAAGCTATCTAAGAAGGTGTAGGTTTCGATATTTGGACTAGAGTAACAATAATAAAACTCTTTTTTTTTTTGACTCAGGCATTGTAAATCTAATGAAGATGTCAATTCATTTCGGAAAACTAAGTAAAACAAATGCATAAATTTATTATACGAGAGGAACTCTCTGATAAATCGGAACGGGTCATCTGGGGAAGTACTCAGTCTACCTTACAGCAAATCTTTGCCAAATAACTCTGGTCTTTTGTAGTGTGTATTGTGTAGGCAGCAGTATATGCGGCCCACGTGACAGTAAGCGGTTACTGTAGTCTATAGGCGCTTGCAGCACTTACGCGTTGCGGACTCTGTATGAGGAATCGGCCCCCTTACTACCTACACAACATAACATAATATTGCATCACGCTTGTATTATCCGAAGGGGTAGGCAAAGGTGTACACAGTTGTACATCCATATTTCACCGATACAGTTATTCAGTCTCATGTAATCGGTGGTGAGCCTATTGCCATCTACCAGGCACAATTCCAGACTCCGGGCTGCTACTGAGAATTTCTAACAGAAACACTCAATAACACTTCGCCCGACCTGGGAATCGAACCCAAGACCTCATGCTCAGCAGTCGCACTTAGGACCACGCGACCAAAAGCAGAGTTGGTTGACTACGATTTTATTCACGGTGTCATTTCCGAGTCTTACACCATAGCCCTATTTATACCTGTCTTATATTTATTTTGTGGATGTGTTTCATGTAACTTTCGAAAATAAATTTACATCTTCATAGATTTGCTGTAGCTCGGTCCAGAAAAGAAAAAATGTTTTATTATTATCGTAAGTCTTATTATTATTTTACTAATATCGACTGTTATACTTATTTAGATATCTTATTACTTAGACAAGAAAGTGTTATTGGCTCTTCTTTGTCATTAGTAATTTGTACGCCTAGCGTCATTTTTTTTTCAAGATTTACTGCCTATTTCGTTAATGTTACAAATTAGATTTTTAGTTATGGTTCTATTATATCTATCTATCTATTACGTATTTGAGGATAATATTATGATTATCAAGATTTGTTCTAAGTCACCCACAAGTAAGAAAAAAGTCAAACAACAATTGTAAAACCATTTTTTATTCTGTTATAAAAGCCCTGAATTGGTCGTTTATGTTTATGGGACTTTGTAATTAAATAAGTTTCGGTCAAACATATAGGGGAATATACAAAATAAAGCTGCCCCAAAACAGAATTAAATTAAAATAAGGTATCCCGTAAAGTCTATCGGTAGCAATGTTAAGGTTGACTTTGCTGTAAGCTGTCTGTTAGGCGAGCTGTCTGAATCGATAAGTACGCGTGGGACGGCCGGTTCCCAGTCAGTAATCAATGACGATGTAGTCCTTTTTGTTCCTGTAAGTAAGGTATATACCGGCTGAAAGTTATATTATTGCTTTTAAGAATGGTAAGTACAACACAAAACGAACAACACAATATTGAATATTGTTTAGTGTATATTTGCATAAAAAAACGAAGTGTAAAAATACGGTATGGTAACGGTAAAAAAGTCGAGTTGTGCATTTTATTTATTCAAGTAATTAGGGGTAAGATTAATGTTTCTTTGGTACCCTAAATATCTGATAATATCTGTTTAATTATGACCCATAAGTACCGTTGAGTAAAAAAACATACGGACAAGCTCTTAAAAGTCTTGTTTGCATTTTCAGCCACCGCTAGAATGTGGAATGAACGGCCGGGGGCCCGCGTACTGCGAACCGCAGATGTGGCCACACTATCAGGTATAACTGTCGCTGCAAGTTGTTCAATTACATTATTAATAATTATTATGAAGTGTTGTTAAAATCAAACTGTTTGATAGCATTAAAAGTTGCAGAAGCAACCTGGATGGATTGTTTGTTTAAATTATTTAACTAAGTAGATGCTGTCCGTGGCTTCATCAGCGCGTTTAATTCGTTTACTTTTTTCCTGGATTTAAAAAACAATCTATGCACATTTTTATTATTAGTAGCCTTGGTCTTAAGAGTATATTGTAAGAATAGCTTGTTTTTAGCAGATGAATGCCATGGGCGGCGGCGGATGGAGTGGCGCCAACGCAGCTAACGGTGGGTGGGTCCAACGCAGTGCGTGTTCGCGTGAACACATGCGGTATCCTCCCGAATGCCGACCGATGAAGGTTAATAATGGACATACTCTATAAATTGTAATGTTATTATTTATAAGTGTATATATTTTATTTAAACAAGTCTGAAGATGATAGCTGATTAATTTAATTCTATACTCAACATTTATAATGAATCTAAAATTGAGAAGAGGATATTCGCGGTATATCATTATCAGAACATGCATTGGAAATTAGTGTGTAAACACACTACGCAGCAAATAATTTTTTCGAAGACTTGGACTAATTGTATGTACCTACGTAGCTCAAATATGAAATAGCAGCATTTTTTATCTTTTAGACCTAGGTACACTTACCTTTGTAGTCTGCATGATTAGTGCGGGTGGAGTGTATAAGTTCTAAACTGTACTTTTCATACAATTTCAGGGTGCTCATTTGCACAGCCAAAACCAAGCATGTCAACAAGACGGAAGATCAACGCCTTATCACGTTTACGAAGATACACATTTTAACGGAGAGGTCGGATCGAGGCAAAGAAATACGCCTGAGTTTACGCCGTGCGTTACGCAGAGTGAGGCTACTCGCGCTGCTCGCGATCGTTTCCCTGTCGAATCACGACGGTCTCCTCCTGAAGAGAAACGCCCGCCGCCTGTAGTTCCACTGCCCGCCTTCCAACAAGCTTTCGGCTCTACAGAAATTGGGAAATTCGCCGAAGCCTTCAGTCGGGCTGAGGTTGCGGTAGAAGAGACTTCCGCAGATAATTTTATGTATGAATCGTTTACCGACTGGGACGGTTCGGTCGAGCCTCAATGGTCCTCCCAACCTGTCTCGCAGCCCACCACACGGGAGATCAAATGCGAAGATAACTTTTAAGCTGTCTTTGCTCTAGTTCTAATTTGTAGGCAAATTTGCCTTTTAGTTAAATTAGACAAATTGTAGTTCCACCACCATGTTGCCAAAATGAGTAGAAATGAGAAGAAGAGTTGAATGTCATAGAACTATTATGATGTGATGTCAAAATTAAGTGTACGAAAATTTTATCGACCGGATAAAATAGTGGTGTGACTTTTAATTCATATATAAAGTAGATTATTAATTAGTTATTCCCTTTAACTAGTTTTAGGCCGATCTTCAAAAATGAGAAATATTATTTAAACGGTAATGTGGGAAGGTTAGGTACTGCATATAGGATTACAAATGAATCATGACTCAATGTGCCTTTATTCGGAGAGCCCGGCCGCTACTCGCGCGGTGTCGTCCGCCCCGTTCTGCGTTGCTATGTACGACATAAAATTACAATAGCAATTATAGGGACCAAAGTTTAGACAAATATACACGACCCTGTCGCGTGCACTATCGATGCGCAATAAGCTCAACGAAACACTTTATGAATGTTCTGGGATTTTAAAGAAAAGTATAACAACAATAACTTAAATTATAAAAATAAACAATAAATGACAAAATAGTAGCTTGTAATTAGCATTATCTGAAAAGTAAGGTAAATCTTAATCTTTCTCAACTAATAAACTGTTCCCTCAACTTGAAAATATCCTTCCTATGCTACCTTTCATAATCTGTATGTGAATGTGAAGATGTACTTTGACATAAAATCTACTCGAATATCTAAAGATTTTCTTTAAAATTTCGTTTACTAATGTGTACTCATATATTAAAAAGTATGCATACAAATATGTTTTTAAAGGGGCTTTAAGACGCCGCGCGGATTAATTATAAACATTCGAAATTTTTCAGGAAGTATGTAATGAATGAAACAAGTCATGTTTGTAGGTATAAATAGGTAGTTAAATTTGATAAAATTTTTAAAGAGATTACTTATGAATAAAATGGCTTTTTAATTGAATATTTAGGGGTCCAACAACGTTGATGTAAAGTGTTTGTCGTAATTTTGATTTCTCACCTAGAATCTAACCTACGACAGTAGGTAATACAAACATGTAGGTACGAGTATATGGTCATTGATTACTGAGTATCTACATGAATTAATATTTCATTATAATACCTGTTGTTATTTTGAATTATTAAATTAATTGTTGCTTGGTGTCAAAATACCAATGTCGTTTCTTCTATAGAAATTGAGTATATTAAGTTTTGTAAATGATTAGTGTCTGTGATAGAATTGTTTGTGTATGTCTATGTTTTAAATATAGTTTGCTGTGTAAATTTTGTCCTACATATTAAATATTTGGTATTTTGTTAAGATTCTGTCATTTCGATACCAAAACCTGAAGATAATTTTCTTAAAATATTTATCAGTCAAGAATTTTCGTGTACCTCCAATATTTTGGGATACCTATTTAATTAATTTAAGAGTAGAGAAACCTAAACATTCAGAATTATTTCATACCTGCTTTTAATCCACAACGAATCCGACGCTGTTACATCTTTAATAGTATAGTTGGACTACGTTTCAATAGAGCCTGTCGAATTTGTTATTTGTTTTGTTCAATTGAAAGCAGAAGCTAAGATTGATGTTACTTACCTACTTTGTTTCGAGCTTAATGTTTGAATAAATTATCTTATAATGTGCGGTGCATGGATAACAGTAACTTCCAGTGGTCTTCATTTTTATAGAGGAAATTTGTGTGACAGTATTTTGGGTCTCTTTCGATTAAAAAAAAAACAGCAAAATTAATGGAGTGCCTTACGTATTTAATATAATATGAAATTAGGATGGATGAATTTTATTCTAGCATAATTTGATGAAACACCATAATATAATAGCGTAATGAAAACTTCTTTTAAATCGAGTATTTCATTAATTGTTAGATAAACTTAATAAGAGTTATTTAATGATTATCTTTATATGTAATAACGTAAATATCTATTATGTATTTTAAAATAATTGTGGTGTGCACTAAATTATTTTATTGCAAAGTACCTATATTAATTTAAAAATATTTTGTTATTAATAACTAGTGGAAGAAAACGAAGTATGATTTTAGTGTGAAGTGTTTATTGTTAAGATTGCATAAATAAACTTATTCCGATTGTATTTATTTAGTTATAGTTCATTCTATTTAGATACTTATGAATTTGTCTAGATAGTGTGTACACTATTTCTTCCGATTTCAAGCGTTATTTAGAAAGTGATGAAAATGTTAGGTGAATAATATAAATATACCTGCAAGGCTTACATCTAAAGTCACCTATACCGAATATGATTACATGCTGAACAAATGAGGTTGGACAGCTAAATAAAAATATACCTAGAGGTTAATTATTCTTTAACAGTTATTACTCATGTCGATTTTTCGGGATTGCCCGACTATTTTCGAACTCGAACGGAGCCCTTAGTCATGAGCTGAGCCTTTTGTCTCAGTAAGTTTTGACTCGCGACATTGCCGTGGGCTCAGCTTCAGAGTAAAGGCTCCGTTCATGTTCGAAACTAGTCAGGCAATCCCGAAGAATGCACGTGAGTAGTAACCAGTGAACAATAATTAATATAAATATGTCTCACGAAAGTTATTAGATATACAAAAATATACAGATATATTTTTAAAACGCATGGACAATTGCGTAGCGAACCCTAAAGTCCCAAGTTTTTGTGGATACTAAAAAACGATTTTGAGCAGGACTTGAACCTGCACCTCCCTGGATGAGGTGATGAGAGCTGAGAATCCTGGAGCAAGAAGTATTCATCCGTAAGGCATAGGTTCAAGTCCCGTTCACGACCGTATTTTTCTTTCCACATAACTATAACTTTAGCATTGAGATACCTACCAACTCGTAAAGGGTGAGCATTATAACTATGATAATAAAATACAAATGTAGCCAGTGCCACATAAATTATGTATATAATAATTATTATATACATCTCCTTAGATAGTCCTATTGTTATTTGTTTAAGTATTAAGAAGGAATATAATTTCTAAAGTAGAGAGATGTAAAGACCGTAATATAAAGTTATAACGATATACATAATGTAGGTGTTCACAAATAGAGCTTCCCGAGTGACTATCTCACAATTTTGTCTACCATCAAAGTTTTTGTGTGTTATTCTTATACCTTTGGACTTACTGCTTCTCGATTTCGTACATTTCTATCTAAGTATTACCTAAGCGTTTACGTTTTAGTATTCCCCATTCACTTTCATTGACCCTTTTTCCGTAAGTGTGTATTGATTTTATGAGTCACCAACTTACGGCATTTAAATAGGTTTCAGAACTAAATCAAAACATTTCTAGAAACGATCTATTTATGAATCTTACCTACTTGCCACAAATAGATACTAGCGCATTTTTCTCACGTAGGGGTTTCTCACAAAATAATTCTTTTAGTTTACAAACAAATTTGCTAAAATCTTTGAATGCTAAATGATAAACAGGACTGTATAATTAACTTAAATCTTTTAAAAATATTCTAGCTATTAGGCCTCCATAGATTTTTACTTATTGTTGAGGTCAGGTATGAGTGAATTGTTCTTTAGGTTTCTTTAAAATTCGTTAAAAATATTAGGCCAACAAAATTTAGTCGCGTAAGTTTTATGTAAATTTGTTGAGGCAGATAAATTACTGAACAAAAATATATAAGGAAAATATATTGTGTACCTATCTAGTTATAATTATTATTAACCTTGTAAATACATTCCTACTTAATTATATTTTGAATGTTTCACTCATATCAATTTAGAAAATCTGTTTTATTAGCAAATTGTAAGGGTTTGAATCCGGAAACACTGAAATGTTTGATTTATGAACGTCGATGTACGATTTAATAAACACATTGTACCGATTATATGCTTGTGTTTTATTTATTTTAATAAATTATTTCCTCTTTACAGATAGTTATAATTCAGATAGTAGAACTTGATAATGACTTAAGACTCTTACTAGGTATCTTTTATCCATACCAGTACTAAGGTCGCCTCAAAATTATGTAATTGTTAAGAATGATTAAAATTCTACAGCTTACTGATCCCATAACCTAGAGCAATACTAAAGGGTCATTAAATGAGTTAAAAATCAAGATTATATTTTATATTTATTCATAAGCAATAAAAAGTAATTTTCATACGTGTCACAAAATTGAACATATCAAATACAGAAAACCAGAAATACTTCATTAAAATTGTAAATTAGACTAGTTGTTGTGGAAGCCACTAAAGGATACTAGAATTAATACAATTTCCCATTTAGTAGGCATTGACAAACTACTTTGAAGATTCTTGCATAATTCACATAATATGAAACTTGTAACAGTCGTGCAAGTTTTGTTTAAAACATGTGAAGGCACTTTAAAGTTAGGCGATCGAACAAAATAGTAACCTACATACGAGTACATGACACAATTAAGTAAATAGTGTAGTATTAAGTTAAAGGGATGAAATTATACAAAAGATTACGGCTCTATCAACTACTAAATATACTCGTATGTTTAATATTTAATTAACTCAGAACGTTTGGTAGGAATACATTCTGGACATAAATATAGGTAATATAAACTAAACAGTGCACGAAAGTCTTTCATTGAAATGCAAAGATATATACTTAAAATCAACAAAGTAGTTCGACAAAGGTAATACCTAATATTGTATACAGGTGAGATTATTTTAATAATAAACTCACAGAAAATATAAAAATCAATTAAATTTGCAAATCATATCGACGACAAATTATAAAAGTTCAATACTTATTATAACATTAGTTACTTTCGTATTTTACTTCAATAAGTCTTTCTAAATATTCATTCATTTTCCTACTTTACTTTCAAATGTCATTGAAGTATGAAATACAATCGCAATTAATGAGCTCATCCTTCATTAAATTTTTCACTCATATTTGTTTATTCATTTTATTAATTATAATTTTCTTAGTATAATAATAATCTATAAATTGATTGTATAAGTTCGTAATTATTAAATTCGAATATTTTAACATATGTATATTAATAAACTGTTTTATTTCAATAAGTCACAAAACAAACACTTAAACAATACTTAAAGTTCAAAATATAATGTGGTCACAATAATATACATACATATAACACAGTTATTATCTAAACATCATAGTGCATACTGTGTATACATACTCCAGGTAACTGCAAAACACTTATAAAACAATAAACAGTGATGAGATCACGAGAAAACCTATAAGCTGAACGAGATAGCTCCTCCGCCGTTGATATGTGCCGACATGAAAACCTACCGAATTGTTAAGAGTTAGGCAGTCTCGTCTAACTACGTTAAGATTTCGTCACGATCTATTGACACCATATATTATTACAAGTCGGAATTATTTCTTTTTATTTTTCACTTTCCTGTAGATCACTATTCATACATTTACAAAGAGATTTAGGTATCGTGCTATCGACAGAAGAAATGTTCCGGCAATAATATATGATTGAACGCTACATTCTTCGTAGCGGTTTAAATATCACGGGATCAAAGTATTTCCTCGATCCAGTTTACAGTTTTCCGCGACAGCAGTCAACACATTTACATTATTTTACAGCAAAAAAATATTCATATACATATAATATTTATACATCCAATTATAAAATAACTCAATTTTTGGATACATGTTATATCATTCACCTAGCCTATGATAGTACTTGAATTTGATCACGAAGAGAAATTATTATCAAAACTACCTAGTGTATATTTCCATTTGGGTGAGTGCATTTTGAACTATAGGGTAGTGAGTTGCCAATGTGACGAAAATCAAACGCAAATACATTACAGCTAACTACTCTCACGATATATTTATTTATTCAGTAATATCTTCACGATAAGTATTCAAGCACAAGGAGGTGTAGAGAGTACCTACTTTGGCACAGAGCAGTCCATTCAAAACGAATCTATAGGACATTCGCTTGTAAACAAGTATCAAAGGAAAACATTAAACAAAGCTATGGAAGAAAGTTTTCACGAGGATAGATGTCTCTGTATAGTAGTGGCACGTTCTGTGACTACGCTAAGTGTAAAGATATTTACGGTCTGACGTGTAGTCGCTAATGTAACGGTCTATGCGAAGGAGAATCCTTTTTATTTGAAAAAGAAACATGTCCAATAATATCACTGAAATTAATTATGTAATGTCTCTCAATTATTTTCACGACTTTCTATTGATATTGTCATTAATTTGTAGTTATAAAATAGAACTACCTAAGTAAACGCGTCATGTAGGTCGATTATAAATAAAACTTATTTTCTATTAATATGAGGTTTCTTTCTCATGTCCAGCAGATTAACGCAAATGATAAATTAGAATCGACGTGGAAGTCCATAACACGTTACAACACTGTATTGTAGCACGTTTTGAGTCAACATTTTAATTTCAATTTCAAACCCCATTAACAAATTATGCTGCATTATTATAACGTTCTATCACTTATAAAGAAATCTCAGGGCACATGTCAATAACTAGGTGTTTTTCGAGACCAAGTGTCCAGCATATATTTATTATAAGGCAGTTTAAAAAAAACCCGTAGGATATCACGAAATAATCAGTTGTATCATCGAAAGTATTGTCAAATTATTTTTAAATATAATAAGGTAGGTACACTATGCCCTCACAAGGGAGCCGCACGCAGTCTTATTTGTTACGGGCACAGGATTATGCACCTAACATAAAAATACTTTGAGTTCAATCAAATCAATCAGAGAAAAAGACACAAACACTTGACTGCTTTATACATGCAAACACAAATGTTAGTTTACTTTGTACTTTGAGCTTTAAAATCATGAGCAAACTAATATGCTTCAACTGAGGGAAATTCGGAGAAATACTTAACGGTCGAAGGTGGGAAAAACACGAGGGCATAAACGCACGGTCTAGTGGTTTAAGTATTTAAGGTTAGGTTAGTCGGTGGACAAAAAATTCGGGCGATCAATCCGGGCATCCGGAGGAGTCAGAGGGAGCGGGGACGCAGCGGCTCCGAGCAGATCGGTGGCGGCACGCGGCGGCGCGGCACCGGCGCGGCGCCGGGACGACGACGGCGGATCGACGCCGGTACGGGGCGCGGGCGCGGCGCGCTAGTGGCGATGGTCGGGCGCCAGCGACTTGCGGCTGGCCGACAGGTGGTGCGGGCGCGGAGCCGCGCGGGTAGACCTCGGCAGCGTGGTAGGCGCCGCGCCGCCCGCGCCCCCGCCCCCGCCCCCGCCCGCCGAGCTCGACATGTCGCGCGGTTTCCACACGGGCGATCCTACAACACACCAAACACCGAACTCTTTATAAAGCCCACGTCACACCTCACTTGCTCCGATGATAAATGCATGCGGGAACGCCACGGTACAGTAAAATAAATAGAATAAACACGTCGACCCTTTTAATTGTATCAGCGATCAGTTAACTTTAGGTAGTAAAATAATGATCATAACTAGTTGTCACTGTGAAATGGGCTATGTATTGTTACGTAACAGAACTCGGCAGTAATCAGATTGACATTTGTACATTATGGTCTGATCGGTACCATAAAATTTTCTATGATTTACTGTACTGTATCATCCCCGTATGCAATATCGATAAAACAAGTGCTATGTGATCCGGGCTTAACGAATGCAACGGAATTTAGACGGATGGGACCGATCGCCGGGAATTCGCGCGCGCGAGCAAAGAGTTGAATGTTTGATGAGTGTTGTGGGGGGCGGGGGCGCGCCGCCGCGGTCGCGTCGTCATCGAACATTCAAGCGGTAGGGGGCGTTGTTGAGCTTTGGCGGCGACGACTAGTTAAGATAGAACATCTACTTACTTCACTTAAGCGTTAGTCTAGATACACACAGTGACGATAGGATCTACGGTGCATCGAATTAGTTAGGCATTGAATATTGTTACTTTATTCACTATTGATTAGGTAGATACTTAAATACGATGACATTATTTTCCTCCTCGTGGGTGCATCATCTAATTTTAACAGAGTATCAGTGCACAGCTACAGAGGTTAAGTAAGCACTACGTGAACAAAGTGAGTGTATTTGCCTACATTGTTTTTGTTAGATTACAATTTGGATACACAGCTAGCCTATTTATAAGTAAATTGATAGCATAATATTGAACTATTTAAGTTAATATCGTTTTATAATGCATAATTATAATATGTAGTCTGACATAATACGTTTAATAACAGTTTACATTGATTCACTATATGCATAAAATCTGAAACACTTTTTAGCTACGTGTAGATACAGATCCAGACCATAAGGTATATTGATTATGGAATGTAGGTACCCACCAAAGTGCTTCAGGGGTTTTCTAATAGAGTAAGACGTGCAATAGTTGCTACTATTATTTGCTTCAACATTACTTTACACAACCAACCTATGTTGCTATGAAGCGTTGAATGTTGCCACATTTAAATATATTGGTAAGTGCAAATATTTGGAAACATGTTTAATATAATTAACCTATCTATATAATATATATGCATGAATATTACGTATATGTATATATATTTAACAACATAATGATCATTTCGAAAATTATATTAATACCTAATCATGTTATATAGCACACAATGGAATATATAATATTGATTGGATTGTAAAATATTTATGGGATATACTTAATAAATTGATAAGTTTATTACTAATTTGAGCAGGTACTGAAGAAATGCGAGAGATAAAATAAATTAGTATCATTACTTATAGATACTTAGAAATGGAAGACTTAATTAACGATACAAATCCATGGCCATCTACATAATAATATATTAAATCTATCGGGATGTATAATAATTAACAGTAAATTAAATTAACAAGAAGAATACTATGACAAGGGTGATTAAAGGATTAATATCAGTACGATACCACAGCCATTATTATGTAACACTTAGCACTTGGATTTATCTAGAATTAGAATTTCATTACTTTAATGCTATAATAATGATTACGATTGTAATTATTGTGTCTACTTATATTTTACGGAGGTACATTTCTACGTTTACAGTGGTGGAATAACTTTATGTTCTACAACAGTTTTCTATAACTGTGTAATTGAATTTACGTTGATAAAAAAAAAATAACACGTATACATTTATTTGAACGTCTAAATTAAGGTCATAATTATGTTTTGCGCTCGAGAACATTAATTCATGTCATATGTAGGTGTTACGGTTTGATAATAGTCACAAATCGTTGTACAGTATTCTAAAGTAGGTATGTATGCGCTACATTTTTTGTTGGTAATGTGCTTAATTTGAAAAGTAATTATGTATTGCCACTACCCATTGAAAGTCTGTTGCATATATCCGCAGTATTGTCAGATACCTTCATAAAGGATTTTGTGTTCTTGACTTTACTAATTATTATAAGGTCATTTCCGAAAAAAAAATAACATCTGAAGTTGTTATTTTGCTGAACATAATTTGAAATTTTGTTTTAAACATGTATTTGATCAAATTCATTTCTTTCATGATGGCGAGTTGGCGTGCATCGAGCACGCTCTAAGGGCATGTCGTCCAGGGTCTCGACGCTACTGCGGTCAGATGATGTCAAAATCGATTGAGCAGTCATCGACTTTCGTCGAGATTTGGGCGACTTGCCCTTCCCCTTATGCTAGGAGGTCTTACTCTGCTTTTTCCCGGAAAGGTAACATTGAACACATGTTGGGTGCTCGATAGCTTTAGCAATCGATTCTGTTGATTTTGAAACGACGATGCCCATTTTAATTGCTTTATCTTCTGCCTTAGCTAGTTGAGAATAGTGAGTCATTCTATCTAGGGAATTCGTCCCGAGCCTAGCTAATTTTTCCCCACCAGACTTAGAAGATCTTCGACTTAAATTTGGAGACTTGCAAGGCGATTTATCGAAACTAGTTTGCGGAGTCCGCATTATGCCTTTTTTTGGCGCAGGTTTCGGTGATCGTGAGCGATCGACACTATTTTCACGTGATTTCATGATACTGCCACGCGGCGAACGGGATCCATCAAAGCTCTGCTGCGGGGATCGTGACTTGTCGATGGATCCTCGAGGAGATTTCGATTGATCGAAACTTCCTCTAGGTGACCGATGTAACGTTTTGGTTTGCTTCAGGCTCGATTTATTAGGCGACTTGCAGACGATAACTTTAGTAACACGGTCTCGATCAGGTGACGTATGGTCAACTGACCGATTGGGAGACCTATCCCTATTAATACTACTACCACTGCATGATCGTATAACTTTAATCCTCTTCTCTGGTGCTGTTGAACTCTTTCGTTCTGGTGAAGATTTGAGAGACTGCGATTCTTGCTTACCTAGTTCTTTGACCATGGTGGGTTGGTATTGGGTTGGCTGATGTGACGACTGGATGAGTCGCGCCTGACTGCCAGTGCTACCAGCACTTAGTGTTGACGTCGTGCTGTGAAATACAAAATAATCTTATGTAGCTTTTTTCTTGCTGTTAGCATGAGTGCCTTAATAATAGTTGTCTGGATGGAATTTAGAAGGAAACAATTTAGGAAAAAAAGACACAAATTTATTATGGAAAATAAATACATGACTTATTAATATATATATATGTAAAAGTAAAAAATAAAAAAGTTACATTCATCGAAGATATGCCCTGAACTATAATCCAAGAATTGGTCCTTCAATGATTTCTTCCATTTTAAATCAAAATAATGCGAACATTGATATACATAGTCTGTTACGTTTGTACACTACTATGTATATAAATATATGATAATGTACCTGAGCGTGAGATGGTTGGGCGTCCTGCCGAGGCCGCGCTTGGCCGGCGGCGGCGGCTGCTCGTCCTCTCCCTCGGACTTGCAGCCGGGATCACACTTCTCGAGGTCGCGTTCGGGCGGCGGCGGCGGTGGCGCGCGCTTCACTACAGTCTCTGTTAGTTTGCCAAGCGTGTTAGTACTGCGTACATGCGTTGTGAATATTAAGCGACATCAACAATCAATCGGTGGCTGATTTTGTTCTGCACGGTTAGTAATTATCAATATATATAAAGACTCGCGATTATTTAACAAATATGTACCTACTAACCTGTCTAGAAGTTGTCTCTAACTTAAATAACTATTCATGAAGAATTTCGTACATGCAAGTTATCAAATTCAATTTATGGTTATTTACAATAAAAAATAGGTAATCATTTTATTATGACAAGTACCTAAGCCAGTTTAAGTTCGCGGTTTTATTACTGACCAGTGGTGTCGCCGAGCGTCTTACTGCGGTGCCTGAAGGCTGGCTCTTCCGGCGGCGGCTCCGGGGGTGGCTCCTCCGCGTCCTGGGAGTTCTCCCGCGATAGGTCACCCACCTACAAGAAGCAACATTTACATCAGTTCTGAAACATGATCATGGTGTAATCAGAGTATGCTCAAATTATTTAACATCTCAAATATTTTAATTAATGTATTGGTTAGCCGCAGAAAGGTGCAACTTTGGAGGCGTAATTTTTTTTTCTTAAAAATTAATAGTTGCATAATTAACTTTTAAATGAGCTCTTATTTGTATCAGAGGTTCGTGTTATTATAACACTAATTATATGAGCAATATTATTTTTATTTCTGAAAATTTAGAATATCTATTTACATATCAAATTGATCAAATGCGCACCAGTTGAGACCGAGATGCCTAATTAAAATATAAATTTGATCATGTTCTACAAAAGACCGGCGTATAATATAATTAAAGTCAGAAGAACAAATCTTACCTCAATGTTTCCAGCTGACAGACGCTGTCCGGTGGTTTTAGGCTTCTTGGTTTTGCCGAGAGTTTGCGATCCCTGCATGACTTGCACCTGCATCCAAATATAAGGACTCTTTAGGATCCAAACATTAGCATCCAAATGATAGGTGAACCGTCACGTAGGTGATCTGCCGAGTGATCAGGTAGCTTTGTGAAAATTGTTAAAATGTTTGTTTATCCAATAGAGCACTGACGTAATTAAAAAAACGCCGAAATTGATGTTTTTATATCATAAATACCCGAAAATATTGTACTACCTAAGGAAAGTAACTACAGAATTCCTTCCACTAGTTTTCAATAAAGAGACTGAATGTCGTTAGAGTCGGTTAAGTTCTTTGTAACGATTCTCATAGACAATGATTAAATTTAATTACGTCATTGTTCTGTTTGATAAGCGGTTTGTTTTTTTCGAGGGAATATTTCAGACGTTTATTCAATTTCAATTCATATAAATATATTACCCGAAATTGGTACAGCTGTAACGACAAATAATTATTGTATTTATTGATATAAATTACAACTTTAAGTGCGGCACAGTATTAGTCCATCTCGGTTATCTAGAGCCTAAGCCTGTTTACTCCTATGTAGTGATCTGAATGTGGATATCTGTAGTTTTATTTCTGGTTGCTAATATATTTGGGTAAAGTCTACCTGGTGTTTGGGTCTGTCACGGTCGAGCGTGTGTGGTGCGCGCGGTGGCGCAGGTGCAGGTCGCGAGCTCGGTAACGACATGTTGCGCACCGACTCGCGGATGATCTGCCGGATCGTCTTCAGGAACGCGTTGCGGAAGTCCGCCGTACTATTGGTAGATAGCAAGCTGATACATGTTATGTTATTCTACAGAAAACTTGATTAATTAATTGAACTGATAATGTTTCAAACACATTAACGCATATGTAGCAAACTATAAATATGGCCGTGACCAGGATCTGAACGTGCACCTCCCGGATTAATATTCCAGACTCTCATGCAGATCTAGATATCGGGGTAGCTAAGTTGGTAGTTGGGAGACGCAAGTTTAAATCCTTCAAATCCTCAAAAACTTATAACTTTAATTGTTTTAATAATACTTTAAAATAATTGGCAGAATTGTAGAGTTTGGGGCAACCATATAATAGTAGCTGCTGCGAAGAAACTAAATGATTTAGCCTAGATAAAGCTATGATGTAGATGCGGTTCTGGCCTATCTATATATTGTATAATTGATAAACGCTGCTTATAAATTTACTGGAATCAGATTGATAGTACAACATGACTTAACCATCTATCATGAACAAAATAGTTCCAAAGCTAAAGTTCATCTAGAATGGGAATCGAATCAATCATAGTTTCCAACTCTCACCTGTTAGAGAGCACGTAAACTTTCTCGGAGCGACGCTGCAGTTGGCTCCGCAAATGTATGAGCTCCCACAGGAAATGACTGTCCATGTCTTTAGCTGAAGAAGCCCGAACTTGAACCTCGGTTACTGGTATCAGTACCTGGTACCTTATAATTTCTACCTCGTTGGAACTATTCTTAGATGATACACCCTAAAAATTTGAATGGTGTTAGGTGGTATAAGATATATAAATGTTTCTATAGTTTATGTGTAATTCTATTAAAAAACTGTGGCAAGATAATGAAAATCGTCATCATGAATTTGACAAAGGACATAGCATAAAATTCGCTAATGTAATCGACGGTAGAAATAATATTATTTTGTATACCGATACGAGTATTCGACTACTGAAATTCTATTCAAAGATGAAACGTAACTTTCAATTTGGGGAACCTATGTTTCACCAACTCATATCCAAGTTTGAATAAAGTGCTGTGCTACTTGGAGAAATTATAAACTGTATTCAAATAAAAATGAATAGACCTCTGCACCTTTGAATTTAAGTATTAGCAAAAACTCCATACCATAAGTTTCTTCTTCTGCCTCAGTCTTTCTTTACAGAGGAAGACAACAGCTGATTTAAATACAAAGCACATTGCGTGCAACTCCAACCCCTTTTTTATTTTTCCTAAAAAGTCGGAAATATTTAACCATTCCACTCCCCCATAGTACAACAAATCACCTGCAATGAAAAGATCAAATAAGTATACACCCGGGATGTAAAGTTTTATATGGTTGTTTAACAATGGACACGAACCAGGACTTAGATCTATAGGTTGCTTGCAAGACTTTTGATGTTGTCTAAACAAGTGATCAAATATAGCACCATATTCTTCATGTATTCGTTGCATTTCATTGATGTGTTCTGCAACTTTTTCCATTCCTTTCAGAGCCTCTGAAAATATATTAAAAATAAATGAATATGTATCAAACAATAAATTTAATTACGGAATAATATTTAAATGTCGTGTTGCTTACCCACTAAATGGAGATGCTCCTCCGAATTTACATCAGTCAAATTTCTCAATTGTTGAAGCAAGAGCGGATATTTTAATATCCGTTGAATGGGTTTTATTAAGTACGACTCCAACGTTGATGAATGTTGCTGTTTTGGATTTCTTGCCGCAAGAAACTCTTGTAAAGCTTGATTACCTTCATCTACAATACGAATACATCAGAAATTATTCTTATCTAAATACCAATACAAACAACAGTCGAATTCATAAAAACATAACTATTATACTTACTGGGATGTAAAACTTTCTGAGCTTTACTATGACTAGCGCAGAAAGAACTGTATAATTTGAAATGGTTAACATAATACAGAAATGCGTTTCCAACTGCAAAGAGTACGTTCTGTAAAAATAAATAGGCATTACAGAATACTGTAATATAATTAAACGCCATAATATTACTAAAAGGTTATCATGTACCTTAAACTGGTTGGAAAATTCAAAGTGATGAAAGTTAGGTTCAGCCTCAAGCGCTTCCTCTAAGTTTTGCAGGAATTGTCTTTGAAAAGTCACTATCTCCTGTATATTGCCGAACAAAGCATTGATCTCGGCGTTTGATAAAAAAGTTTCTTTCTTGAGGGGCTCCAGGTAGTTTTCCAGTAAGTTGTTCAGGTTCTGAAAGTAATAACGCTCCGTATTATGTTCTACGCGTGTCTAAATTAACATTGAGACTCTGTTTCAAACTCGATTAAACCGTATACGTGTAGGTATATTATTGTTATGTACCGTGACAAATACTTATAGTAATATCATGTAAGTATGATCGGACCACATATTATAATGGAAACCTGTGTGAGACTTAATACTACGTAAAGATTTACCTGTAATATTAGTGCTTTATGTTATTGGAGAACCCTGTGTCGTAGAGCAATTAGTAAGATGCCTATGTGCAGCCTGCAGGTGACATCGATAAAGGGGTGAATTTCCCCTGTCCTCTTAACAATGCAATCTAATGTTCCTCAAATCTCAACACGCAAACATCTATACGAATATTATAAAGAGGAAAGATTTGATTGTTTGTTTTTTTGTTTGCATTGAATAGGCTCCGAAACCACTGGACCGATTTGAAAAATTCTTTCACCGTTATGAAGCTGATTGCGTGATGTTATATAGCCTATATCACCCGGGTATAGTGTCCCCGGGTGACATAGGCTATATAACATCACGCTATCACAATAGTAGCGGAGCATCAATGAAAAATGTTGCGAAAACGGGAAAAAATATTCTTTTTGAGAGCTTCCGTTACGTAAACGATTAAAGTTACGCAAAAATCATGTACGACAGAATTGTTTCCCGTTAAAAGTTCTAATAAAAAGTCCGCGACAGCATGTGTCTATCTTTTAAGGTTGATTCACTATATCCTTTTTTTTGGTTATCAAATTGGTTCTAAAATAATGCATTATTTGCGAAGATGTTTTTATAAACATGATATTAATCCTTATCCAAATAAATACGATATTCATTACAGGTATTAAATTTTGAACAAAATAGCCCGTAACATCATTTGATTTCAATGAATATCTTAGGAGATATCATGGTTTTAAAGTCAAAGTCAATGTTCAAGTCTGTATTCCCTAAAGGGGTAGGCAGCGGTCTACACAGTCGTACACCCACATTTCACCAATGCTGTTATTAAGTCCCATGTAATATGTGGTGAGCCTATTGCCATCTACTCAGGGCTGCTACTGAGAACTTTCTAACAGAAACCTCAATAACACTGCCCGAACCGGGACCCGAGACCTCATGCTCAGCAGTCGCGTGTGGGACCACTACACCAACGCGGCAGGCGCATTTATGATATGCTAGGCGCGGTATGCTAGGGGGAGGGCGCTGGTGGCATATATTTTAGTAGGTTTTTCTCCTCAAATTAACGCGGATGAAACCGCGGGGCACAGCTAGTTATTTATATAATTCGAATGAAGTAATATTGAAATTAAAAATATACATGAAATATGTACTGAAAAAATATAATTATCATCTGTTAGCACATTTGTAGCCATATTTGGATTAGATTGCTTGTAGACCAAAGATACATACTAACAGTTAATATTACGTTTTTATTTTATAAGAAGGGCAACAGACATAATTTTTTCAGTTCAAGTTTTTTAATAGCGTTACTTTTTCATTTCAATCATCCATTACTTTTACAAGCATCTACATTGTAGTTAAAAGTTTTTATGAATACCGCAACGTAGCTGTAAATTTCGGATTAACCCCATTAAGGATTTATTTTTAAAGTAACTTTTAATCGTGAACAGCTAGTAATATCACCGAGCAGGTGCGACCAGATTTACCAAGTTTTAAATACGTTTTATAAATCCATCAAAACTTTTCGCCCGTGATGAATATTTATATGCGGGAAGATGACTTTTTACTATTACTTTATCTTTCGCTCTACTATTTGAGTCGGAGATTGAACCTTGAGGTGGAAATTTGATTCGGAAATCGTTACAGCCGTTTATTTAGTTAAGGAGCCTACCCGCAGCTTAAGTTATTTCAGTTCATGAGTTCTGAATCAACTATGAGTAACTCGCGAATGTGTTTCAAATGTCTTAGTTGGTAGATATACCAATATGTAGTTTATGTGAAGTTAGCTTGAATTAGAACCTGTGGATAGACTAGTTGAGAAATTATCACTATATATTCACCAAGTATCAACTTAGATGGCATAAAACCGACACAAAATAGTTATTTAACTCTTGTAATAAGTTCAAACATCTTATACCAAGACACATTAAGTAATTATAATGAAGTCATTGTAATTGTACTGTGTCCTATGTTATTAGACATGAAAGCCTTGTTATTCAAAAGGTTTATACCAATCGTCGAAATTTAAGCTGTAACATTTTAATAATTTTTGATATTATGATCTGGATACTATTTTTGAACGTGTAATAAATAAGCTTCCCACCGTGGGAGAGCCATGCTTCGGCACGAAAGGGCCGGCTCGACCGGATTGATACCACAGCCTCACAGAAAACCGGCGTGAAACAATGCTTGCGTTGTGTTTCGCCGAGTGAGTGAGGGTACCGGAGGCCCAAACCCTTTAAAAGGCCGGCAACTCACTTGCAACTTCTCTGGGGTTGCGGGTGTCAATGGGTGGCGGTAATCGCTTACCATCAGGCGAGCCGTCTGCTCGGTTGCCCCCTATTCCATAAAAAATGTGTAATATTACCTTAACATATGCTCGTTCAGTGTCGACGAGTTCTAGGAGCACCTTCCTGAGCTTGTCGGCGTCGGAGAGGTGGCGCGAGGGCGTGCCAGCTGCGGCGCTAGCCACGCTACCGGTGGGACTTCCGCGCCGTGTCTCCGCTGGTGACCGGCACCAACCCGTCACTTGCTCCGCGCTCTGTACATACATGTATATCTGAACTATGCAGCAGAAACCATTAGCTTCTTCGTATGCTAATGGCACATCTGCTTAATATGCCTGTTTTTTCCGTTTACTTAATGGTGCACAACACGTAATAGTCGAATTTGTGTGCGAATATTGTGAGTTAAAAAAATATTTTATGTCTACCAAAACAGTTATTGAGGATCAGTTGTAATAAGACAAGTGTAATATAATATTTGTACTTAAAAGTGAAAATCAATAAAGAAGTGGAACCAATTTTAGCTATTACCTACTAAGTACGAACAAATTAAATATCTTAAAACGTTCCTAAAAGATTATGTCCTTTATTTAGATACAATTTCAGGAATGATTATATTGATGGATATCTTTAACTCGTAAAGGTAGAAAGGGATATAATAGGGGACGTGGGCTGAATCTCCAGAGACGATTATTATTTTCGTGAGAGACATTACCATGCGGGTATGTATCGAAATAAAACGGGAATATTTTCGGGGAGATAGATAATTGAATCGGGTATTAAGTCACAAATGCTTGCATGCGAGCGTGGTAATGTATTCTTTTATTATTTTCTAAAGTACCTTTAGTAGATTTTCGATCTCGAACGAGTTAGTTCGGGAGCTGACTTTGGGCGGGCCAGTATTGACGGCATCGCCACCGTGTGCGTCTGTCTCCGGGCTGTACAATTCCTTACCTGTGCCACATTCAAGGTAACATTATTATGCAAATCACTACCTAATTTTCTGATTGACCAGACAAAGTAAAATCAACAGTGAAAAAACAAAAATCAATCTCTTTACGTTTTAATGCATTATCGCATGATTTACTTAGTTGTTTAAATGGCGTATTTGCGAAACGAAAAATAATATTGACAGAGCGCATGTAGTAGCATATTAACAATTCCATAGCACAGGTAATGCAACTAACATTACAGTTTACAAGGTTGGAATGTTGACAGCATTTTTGTAATTCCGTTTGTAAAATTTCTACTTAATTGGTAGGTAATGCAATTGTATGTATCGACCACTGTGATCGATTAGGTAAAAAGATGGTTCATTATAGTTGAGTGAATTTTTATAGCTGCACTGTGGTACGATTATTCTGCCCAGCAACCATTTTTTTAATTATTGTCCAATCACTCACGTGCATTCTTCGGGACTCACGACATCGCCGCGGGCTCAACTCATGACTAAGGGTTCGGTTTAAGTTTGAAACTAGTCGGGCAATCTCGAAGAATGCACACGAGTACTAGTATAGTATTAAATGATCTGTGACGTGAGTAATAACAGTTGAACAATAATTAATATGACACGTATGAAAGTTACTATACAGAAAAAAAAACTATTCTTTTGCTCGAATCAGTCGCAAGGCTTACATATTTTAATATCTAAACGTATTTTATTTTCGAGATAACTACGGTCGATTCACATATTATGTTCATAACGCATATTGGTCTACTAAAGCACGGTTTTACTAACTTAATTTTGATTAAACTAAAATAAATCGCACTAACGAACGATTAATCTGATGATTTATTAAGATATTGGATATTTCAACTATGTATGAAATACCTAATGGACGACTCACAAACAGTTTATAAAGAGTAATATTTTTTACAACTGTCATTAAAATAATAGGGATCTTATTATTATCAGTTGAAAAAATGAATGGGCAGTTAGTTTATTTTCTGGTTGCTGGTACTTAAATTACTATAGCAGTAAAACAGCAACAGTAAATTTTGCGGATATTTCATCCTACAATTCAGGTCCAAAAATTATTCAAGTAGGATAGTAAATGAATGGCCAGTAAAATTATGGAATGGGCAGTAAGATAAATAGTTCGGCATTTCACGGTGAGCGGTAACATCCGAACATCACTTAAAAAATGCTCCGCGCATAAAAAACAAAGAAAATTTAAAGACAGACAGATAAGTATAAAATAGGTTAGGTCATGTTAAAACTTTATTTTTGGTCGTTTTTGGTAACCAAACCATGCTACTACCTAGTTAAAAATTTATATTTTAATCATCTGGCGTAGCCTTGCTGGAGCCAATTGGTTTTAGCAAAATAATTTTACCTGCGTATTTATTTTTATTTATTGTATTATTTACTTTATGCGGTGGCACGGCTAATAATAATAAAAAAATACCGAACTTACATCATAATAAAAAATATTATTAAGTGTATACAATACTATGTACCTAATACTAACGTAGTACGTTACTCATGAAAATAATAAACGTGGTAACGTAGACCTCACAAATTACCGATAAGTAATTCCAAGAATCTATTAAATACTAATAAACGAGAAGGAATTAGCACCTAATAGACAATCGTGATTGTTTTTGATATGCAAATGGCAGCTGTAAATGTATAGAACCTTTCTGTATGAATAACAAACGCAGAAATTGCAAAAGTTTTATGAATATCCATCATTTAAGTAGATAGATAACAGCAGGTATACCTTGAAGGCGGCATTACGTTGGTATGATAAATACGGAAGGCTTTATTATAGACGGTTCCGACGGAGTTTTATTATATTCTAAACCGGAATTTTAACGTTCGTAAGAGTTTCCGCGAAGGCAAAATTGAATAACTCATTTTGGTATATGCCTGCCCTTATTTTACCTTTTACTTATAAACGATGCTATATTGAATCATGTGCCTTATCTCTTTGATATTCGAACCTTAAACCCGCCCTTTATAGATCTAAGCTATGAAAATATGTCACCACACATAAATAAACTCACACATCATTATGTGTCAGTCATATAATACTAACGATCTCTCCTTCAATCCTCTTTTAATACGAAAAGATTAAGAAATATGAAATCAAAATGTTCAATAAAACTGGTTTGAAAAGAGATGGCCAGATTTCAATGGCATGAGAGGAAATTACAATGCTCGTGATGAAACTTTCATGTAAAGGCGGCTTTACGACAAGAAGTCACACAATGAGTTTTTGGCCGCGGTGAGTCAACATCGGGCACAAGCAAATAGCCCTAGGCGGGGTCGTGGCCTTTATTTAGAGTACCGGTATTTTTGTTGCAGATTTAGCACAACAGCGTAAGTTTTTTCTAATCGTATTTTTTTTAATATATAGGTATTTTTAATTAAGTAGTATTGTACCTATTATTACTTACATGTTTATGATTTTAATGCTTCATTATCGAATTAAGGTAATATTATTGTGAAAATACCAGTATGCTTTTAAATAAAATATTTTTTAACAAAAAACAGAACCGACTCCAAAAATCTTTCTGTTAAGTAAAAATGCACTAAAAAGTAATAAAATAATTGCATTATTTACTTACTACAAATTATATAAAAATATTTTTTTAATTTTAGAGTATTCTGATTAAAATCAATTTATTAGGACATTAATATACAATTATTATTATTTTTGGAGTCGGAGCCAGCCAAATTTAAAAAATATTTAGGATGTTTCCTAAAATTTGCAAAGTATATTTAAAGGTACCATCATTATTATTACGATAATGTATTATACCTAATTGAACCTATTGATACCTCCTCTACCTAATTGACAACCTCCTCCTTTTTGGAAGTCGGTTAAAAAAAGTACTATTTATTTTGTATGTCATATATGTACACAATTTAATTATAAATATACTTAAAGTATTAACAAAACATGGTATTTACACTACATTAAGTGAAAATATTGTTCTGTTTACATTTAGTGAAAACAGTAGATTCATTAGGCGAATGTCGAAGTAAATAATGTGTTTGCTGTAGTAAAAGCCTTCTATTGTTACGGCTACCCGCGATTCGAAGTCGGGCCGCGTCGAGCCTCACTCCGATACTCATATAGCTGTCATAAAACAAACAACAACTACACGTCGAGTCAATATGTCGCTATAATTGCCTCTTGTATGGCTGGAACACAAGCCGTGAAATAAATTACTGCAAACCTTTAGAGAGACCAGCAATTTCAGATCGGTAACTCTGAATAATGACCGGACACAATATAAACGCCTTCAGAACAAGGATGAAAAAGGGATTGAAAATGTCCGTAAGGGAATAATAATTCTTAATTTACTTTTTTCATAAGCTCAAAACTAGGGCGACTTCTGGAATGAATAAAATTTACAATAAAAAAATGTTTATTATTCAAAAGTAACATCAGTGGTATAAACGGTCATCAGTGAGCCACAAACTAAGCGTAGCTTGTATCTTGTAGCTCGTAAAATATGGTCCAATATAGTCCAAACAAATTTTAACTGCCTTTTTGGGGCTTAAAAATGGTCGGTAGGTATATTAAATAGGCCAAGCTTAGGTATTAGCTACTTAATGTAACTGCTTTCCTTCTAACCCATCCTTATTTATATATTATAGGTAGTTATAGTGTACAGTGTACGCAAGCGAAATAAGTTCTATATAAACATACTATAATTATTACAAAGTATATAACACATAATAATGATGAGTTAGCCAAATGTTCAATGTGCTTGCTCGCATATCTTCCGTTTACCTACCAAGACTCGTGCAGGTTTATTTGCTCGAACTACATCGCTCTCGTATCGCATTCTAATTGTGGCTTTCAGAGCATCTGATGATTGTGTATACGGTAAACAATGCTTTCGCATAACTAGTATAGGTATAAATAAGGACAGTAAGCGGAAACCCGGAGTTGTAACGATGATCGATAAATAATCCGCATTGTGCGATAGTAGGTAGTTGTTATGCACAAAGCATTACTGGCTGACAGCCACAATTCGAAAATGAAGATCCAGAGTGGATGCGAAACGATGCCAAGTATTACGTAAAAGGAAATATTGAAGAGTTGCTAGATAAGCGGTAAGGCAAAACAAATAAATAAGTATCATGCTAATTCCATATTTTTTTGCGTTACGAGCACACAGCAATGTACTTTATTATTTGATGTGCGTATAAGTAATCAGTAAAACAAATAATAATATTTACGGATTATGGAAGTACGCATGTATTGCGAGTTTGCAGACTGTTGAGTAGGTATTTATGAACCTAACCGGATGTTATTTAATTTACACCTTCCGAATGTTTTTATATTGCATTATCGACTTTATCATCATGACATTACGTTTAATTAGGTAGCCATAAGTTCGTAATACAGATCATAAGCCAAAAACGTATCGCTAAAAATCTGCATCGGCATTAAAAGTGAGAAATATGCCCATGAAAAATAGATATCATGTAGGTACACCGTTCACCTGAGTATGTGATATTTGAGACGTTACCGAATCATCCTTCATTATTAAACTAATGTGTGAGGGTTTCAAATAAAATAAAAATATATGTATATATCGCAAAGGCGAAAAATTAGAAGACCGAATATCTTTAAAAAGAGAAGGTGTACCTACTAATCAAAAAAATCACTTTCCACTGACTGATTGTAATCAAATAGAAAGTTATGTGGTTGAGTACTCACTCCAGGCGGGTGCCGGCACGATGAGGCCGGATATCATGTCGTCGGAGATGACTGGCGGGTCGCTGGGCGGCGGCGGGCACACGAGGGAATCGATTATGTCGTCAGTGGCCGCGCGCATCACGCCCGTCAGCTCCGGTGGCTCCGTGCGAGACGACCTGGGTATAAATCGCTGCTCAAAACACATATCTAAATAACAATCTTCTGCAGAACCATAAAATGGATTACTCGATTTACAGAAACAACGCGTGATGTGTTTACTTAAGATTGTGTATGAAAGCTTCGATACTTGAAAACGAAGGGATAGAATGCTGACGCACGCGATAATATCTCGAATCACTCCATTCAAGCGTCTTGATAATCAAAATGAAATGAAACGAAATAAATTTACTTTTTCCGACGAGAAAATCTGAAAATATAAAATACGAAGGCATTGTTCTTTTTTGTGATGTTCTTTTGAAATAAACAATATCAGTAAAAATAACTCTTGCTCAACTTCTTATGTTCCTATACACTAGCCTAGCTAAATAATCTAAACATACAAAAGGACGAAGGTGCCTCACGATACGATCGTTGGATATAAGTACATTTACCTAGCTGTGTAATGTACGTTATGTAATGCTTTAATTATTCGCATAAACTTCACCAGGCTTAACAAGACAATAAAAGCGTTCGCCTTAAAGCCGGAAAGGCTTTATATGAACGACGAGATGAAACAACTCACAACAATAATAATATCGTGTCGCGAATGCTTGTTTCGAGATGACATTTGTTTGGGAGTATTATTTCACGCGGCGCGGGCGCGGTAACGTCGAGGGGCTCAATTGCGGTCGTTCACAATGGCCGCGGTACGGTGACGCGTTGACGAGGCGACGCGAGAGGCTGCGAGCCAGGTGGAGGCCGGCGCAGAGCTGCAGGCGGCCGACTATGTAGGTCGCACCGAGCGCTTCAGTAAACTTGTCGCGGTCGCGAAAGGTCAGGTGTATGAGGGCGGGAAATGCCGATGAACAGGCCTTCCACCCTGCACCGGCTGCGCGCTCTTTAACTTCCGTTTTATTAGGTGCTAGGCGCCCGCTTTCCTGTTTGTCAGAGGTACTTCGAAACTCGCTAAATGGGAACGCTCTACGACCTTTTATAAATTAAGAAATATTCTCGCGGTCTCTGTTCGTTGTCTGCAATGAATTATTTTATTTTAACGAGCGCTCGATGCTTGATTACATAATGAACACTAAATATTGGCTCGATACAACTTTTTGACATCTTCGGAAAAGCGGAAAGATATATTAAAACATATTGTGATAAGTTTAAATATTTGCAACAAAGTAAGAATTAAAACATATAAGCAATGTTATAAGTACAGAGCCTACATAAGTAGCGCTCAACGAATGCCACATTGACTAAAAATAAACAGAGTCGTGTAGAAATACCTCATCATCATGACGAGGGACAGTTCCTCTTGCAAAACGCTCTCCAAGTACATCATATCTAGGTCAGATACGATCGCTCCGTTGATTACCATTATTTCGTCGCCTTTGATTATACCTGACAGAAAAATGAAAACAACTATACTCGGAATGATTGCGCTTACTTTATTTATAAATCAGGGTGAAAGAGGATACAATGATGATAAAAAGTTGGATTCCTACTCTAAATGATTTTAATCTTTCATAAATGAGAGCGGACGTCATTTAAAATACACATGCGTTTTAGATATAGAGTAAAAATAACGAAGTTGGGAACGAGATAGTATAGAGCATAGCGGCATGCTGCACCGGTGTGCAGTGTGAAAATATGTACTTATATTAAGGAAGCTGCAGGTTATAGAGAACTTTTAACACAAGAAATGAGGAATTTTAGTTATAAAGTTTAGCTCGAGAAAACGGTAGAAATATAACTTTAGGTGATGATAAATTACCATTTTGCATAGCGACGCTCTTGTCCTCAACCCGGCTCACGTAGCAGCAGAGCTCGTCTTGTCGCTCCGCGTTCTCAATGAGCTCGGCTTCTACACTGAAGCCCCACATTTGTTCCAACGTTGTGCGTTGTAGTTCTACTTGATACAGGATCTTGGCACACACTTCCACTACTTCATGTGTATGCAACTAATAACAATGACATGGTAACTTAATTACGCAAAAATTAGTGCTTAAAAGGCTATACTTTACAAACGTCGTTCCAGGGTTTAATAATTTTGATAGGTATGTATTAAAAGCTGTCAATGTTTTTTTCGGATAGCATTGTTCTGGCATCATTAGAATCTAGTCTTAAGGTATGAAATGTACACTGATTGTTCGAGATTTTGGTTAGCTGATCTAAATAACTTCAAGATATATCTTTTATGTTGTTGGTTGGAAACATGTGTGTCAAACCAGGTTATAAACTGCCTCACTAGGAGCTCAAAGCGGACAAAGTAAATAGAGTGACCAGAAGTTATAAATATTAAAGTTGTGTTTATTTGAAGACACAGAGACATCCCGTCCACATGGAGTGCGGTCAGAAAATTGATGACGGCGTTACATGGCCTTGTGGGACACACGACATAATTAGACATACATATGTTCATATACATAGGTACGTTTTTTATGTATGTATATATGTGAAAATAACTTTGTGTACTTACATTATTTTCAAACAGCAAAAGGAAGAATATATAAACTCATTTGGGAAAATTAACATTTTCCTGTTCTAAATAACTTTTGCAAAACTTTTGCATTGTTTGTTTGTAAACCACGTACCAAGATATTGTAATTTTTTCGCGTGAATGTAAATTATTCTTAGGTTTTGTGTTAATGAGCTGGTAATTATGCTATTTTATTTTTAATTGTGGTTGAATTGTATTGTACCGCTTTAATTTAGAACCCTGAGTAAACAAACAAGTGTTTTTTTAACACTTTTGATGTTATTTTGATCTTCAGCATGATAAGGGATGGGTACATAATAAAATAGATTTAATCCTTGTTCTGTCGGACCTCAATCAAGGTTAAGCCATGCCTGTGCAAACCAAAACGCTTTGGTTTTAAACATAATTAGGTACACTAAGCTACAGACTCAGTAAAATAAAGCATTATATAATTATTTCATTTGAACTCATACCATCATAACACCGTATTTTTTTAGAATAGGCTTGGAAAACTTTATTATGTCAAATCCGACCATATTTTATTCCGCGCCCTGTTTCACTGTTTTACTCAAAGGATTATGAGATCTTTCTACAAATGGAATTCGTTCCGTCGAAACAACAAGCAAAATAGGATTTAACTTCGTCATATGCATTCCACATTCGTTGATTCTAAAGTAACAGTAATATAACTTTTTGATAACCTCTCCACGCCGTGTCGCGCAAAGTCTGTGACGGAATGGGCCCTGTCAGACCCTACTCGCGTCAACCTCGGTCACAAACCATTTATTATTTTATTTTCACTTTTATAAGTGTGTCGCATATTTATTTACTTAATTTTGAAATTATCTTACTTCAGGTTCAATGCTATTGTAATTGCAATGAATAAGGTCGAGTATTCTGAGTTTTCAAATTGGTTTAGATTTGACGAGCTAATATATTACCTGTAGTAATATATTATCTTGACAGCTGTGATAAACCTGTGGCTTATATTGTTTCGTGGTTTTAATAAGAACACTTTTATAATGTGAATGTGTTTTTCTAATATATATTTTTATATATACTTATTATTTATTTTAATCCCGAATGTTGTACCTACTTAAATTTGTTATGTTGTTTAGCTTAGTGTCTGATAATGCATACAATTCCGTTTGTTATTAAAAATAATATAGGAAACATTCAAGTTCGTTTTATATTACCACCAATAGATGGAGTGTAAACGATTTTGAAATACATATTTCAAAGTTCGTACCTTGATAGAAAATTCCAAAAGTTTTCCCGAGAGGTCGAGCGGCCAACAGCCCTTCGGAATTGAAATTGTATACACGTAATTTCAAAATATGTTCTCAAACACGTGAAAAATTCTTTCGGTGAACGATATTATTACCTATGTTTTTTTTATATGATCATTGCTGGATGTCGAAATACCTTAGAAAAAATATAAAAAGGACAGCATCAGTACTTACGTAAGTCTCAATGAGATCACTGCGATGTGGAACGAAATAGTTGTGGTCTTCCATATCACGCCTCTTCTTCACCCTGACAAAGTGTTCGAGAGCATTGAGCGAGCGTCGTGCGCAAGCGGCGGCTAAAAACTCTTCAACTGACATTCCCTCGCGTACACCCACCGTTGCTGTGGTACCCTCTGGTAGAGACACGCGCACGGCAGCCTCGCCATCCTCGCGGGACATCTGGTTGGATAATGTATGATGTTCAGATTTTGTATTATTTTTAATAGTGTAAATTTAGGTCTGTTAATAATAAATATTAGGCTGGTATAATATTAATAAAAAACTTTCGGATGCTGTCGGAACAAACGCAATAATGTATATTAAATATTTTTATCTTTTTAACACGCTTTTATTAGATTGGTATGTATCTACGTATTTATGTAACGGAATCTTTGAACGTGTTTTTGACCCACTTTAAAACGTCGAATTGAATTGAAACTTCTCACACTTATCAAAGACCGATGACAAAACAATAATTTAATAAATTTGTCCGATTATCCTGATCAGGATCTTCAGGATTAACGATTTCAGGACTAAAAAGCAAAAATAAATACTAATAAAAAAAAAAAAAAAACGACATGCTTTTGTAATAAGCCGAATTAAAATTTTAGAAAATAATTTTCTAAAACTAAAAAAAATAGAGTAATTAAGAAAAAAAAAACTAAGAAAATAGTGTGGCGTGCTTCTTAATTCTTAAGATATTTTATAATGACTTTACTTTTACCAATATCTGTCAATTAAATATTTACAACAATTGACATCTAGCACACCATGCTACTTACGATAAAAAAAAATTCTTATTCCCTCAATTTTTTTTACTTGTAGAAAATTATTTTATAATAAACTTTTTTGACATTTACGAGTATATTTGCTTGAATATTGATCTTAATGGCGAATCTGATGTTATAACTTACAACAAATAACTTATCTAAACTCAACACTTGGAAGCAAATCCCTATTACAAATTAAATTATAGCGAATCAGGGAGAGTAAATCTCCCGCTCCGTTTACTAGTACCGACACTTCTATTCAAATAGCCCCGAAGCTGGGGTTGGATTTGACCTATAAGAGTTTTGTTTTGATAGGTACGCTGATAATTGGAATCACTAAATTATATTTCATTAATTTATGCGATAAATAAGAGTACAAAATTACTTTTTAAACTAAAATTTGCATACACGCACAGTATATACCTACCCAAATAATAAAACACATTGTATTAATGTAAAATTATATTGATTAAATAAGTGCCTAAAGAGTTATGCATATATTTGTGTGTATTCTGCTAGAAATAGTTGGACACCGACTTAAGGGAAGATACACTAATAATTATATATCCATGTGTATAATATACCTTGATAAGACATAAGTTAAATCAGTTTGCTTGTATATAATTATGCTGCTGCCTTAGGATTGCAGAAACAACAACATTAAGTACTCACAACCAGTAAGCGATGAGCGGTTTGTCTCGAGTAATAGTCTTTTTTCGTGACGTCCTATATTACGACCTCTTCACGGATTAAGGGACACGCCACATCGGCATTTCCGATTCAAAAGCTTTGTTGTGGCTTTTGTCTTGTTACTTTATAACACAACATAGCAGATAAGACACTTTCATTTTACGGCTAAGTTATGTGTTTCATTGAGGTTAGTACTTAATTGGTGCTTTAGTAAAATTCATCTACATCTTGGAAGCTAGAATACCCAGTGAAAAATTATGTAAGTACGTTGAATACGTTAATAATAAAAAAGGTGTTTTTATTTTATAGAAATATACACTATCTATTATTCGTGAGCAGGCAGAAAATCCCCTTTACTCACATTCAATAAAAACTTTTTAAACCAATGTATCATACCAAAACTCCAGCACTAATTGTCGTTTTATACGCTTCCTGCTCGTTATATAACTATTAAATGGAGTAAATGATTACAAAAGCATATTCGCTATACATGTGACTTTTTATGAAGCACGTTTGCACAGTTCCAAATGACTCAGCTACCTCGTGGAAAAGCGCTTACTTGTATTACTTACGACCATATTCAGTAATACAACTGCTTTTATAGCTCTTTAATGTTAGTAACGTTGAGTTTCCTCCTCACCACATAATTATGTATATACAACTGTATGTAACTAAAATATATTCCGTAAAAATAATCTTTCTGTATCTTATAAAGACGTTACATTATTAAAAATTAAATTAACTGAAATAATTCGTGTAGTTTAGACAAATTTGCTTTATGTACCTAAATGTATATCTGTAACATTGTTAATATGTTGCGTGTGTTAAACGGGTTGGTGATTTTAGACTATTAATGTCCAGGTTTCCTCACGATGTTTTTCTTCACCGTATGTCTGTGATGTCTTGGATTGCCAACCCACAGTGAGCTAGCGTGGTGACGAATGCTCGTGCCTTCTCTGTATGAGAAGAGGCCCTTGCCCTGCACAGTGGGACAGTTATGGGCTGGTTATGTATGTGTGTATGTTGGTATCCTAGCTTATTCCTTAGTACTTATCCAGGAATAAAAAAAAAACAATTTAGTGCCTTGCTCAACATACGATAATTTCAACATCAATAGCCATCGTTGTAGAGACTGCATTACCAAACATAATTTCAATAACATTGACGACAAGAAATCGTTACTTGGCGATAAAAAACTATCTCATCTCATAGCTTAGTTGCAGATAACCGACGATAAAACTATAGTAATAGTACTCGCCGTAAACGTTACAACCGACATTATGACATTTCCACGCCTGACGTGAGCAGTAACGCACTTTGTGTCTATGAAACCTACCTCATATTTTAAAACATACCGATGAAAGATGGTATAAAATATCCTTTATTTTTTAATATTTTACAGCTTACCTGCATGGAACGCCTACTGGAGCCAGAGTTGGATCTCGATAGGTTGGGAGCGCGGCGTTTGGTGGCTCCACGGCCAGCTAGCAAGTTGTTGAGCAGCGACGGCGAACGCGCGCAGATAAACGCATGAAACGATGACACGGTGAACACGCCCAGCTTATTCAATGTGCTCTTCGTGCCACGAGACACGTGCGTCAGAAGAGACTAGGACAAATAGGATGATTCGAATTAATCAAATACAATTTAAAAGTGAAACAACAGATTTTGGATATATGTAATTGATGTTAAATGTGACAGAGCTATTATTTATTTATTTAACGATTGATATACGAGTACCAACATGATACACGATCAAAAAAGGTGTAATAAGAAAGATACAAAGGAGCTGCTTATTTCATAAGAAATCTCTTTCAGCAGCTCTTCAGAGGAGAGATGGAAAAAGAAAGTAGACTGTTGTTCTTATGTTTAAGTACCTGCATCAGAACAACAGCATAATTATGATTCATAATTTTATAAAAATATTTTCTCTAAGAACAGGTAAATGGATACTAGTATAATATATATAGTATATTAGGAGTGTAATATGTTATTTTACTCATAACTTATTCATAAAGATATTTTTGTCCTCGAAAGGATATTGATATATCCGTTAATCAAACCCATTCCTGTGCAAAATTGTAAGCAACTTTTATTATTCGCATGTTGGGGACCATTATGACGTCCCGTGACATGGGTCACAGCGTAACAGATTCCAACCACGTTCGCCCGGTCAACGGAACTGTCAATTTGATAACGAAGCCAACAAATTTCCTTTTTCTGTCACCTCGATGAAATCACTTGACAATTTCAACACCCCCCTCCTGTCTTATTATCGGGTGATAAATTACGACCAGCGCGTTGTTTTCGTTGTAATATTTGGAAAACAGGATTATGAACGAGCGGTGAGCAAGCATAAATAAAATCCTATAGACATGTTATATCGGGGCGGCCTATTCATGAGTAACATAGAAAGTAATATAAAGTCAATTTTGTCGAAGTTATCATATTCAATAAGAATAGTTGAGAATCGCAAGCATAAATCCGAACTATTTCTACAACCAAAGTTGTTGTAGGCCAACAGCAAATAAAAAAGTTATGGAGATTTTACTACTTCATTAGGTAAGGTCACAATTTTCTAGGGAAAAGCGGTAAACTCAATTTCGTTGAACATTTACCTTGGGGTTAGGTAGTTCGCCGCTCTGAAGGCTTGCCATATAACAACGCAATCGGAATTGTTCACAGTGTAGACGTTCCAGATTTTCTTCCCACTGAAGCATTTGGACAGCCAATTGTGCCCGAGTCTCAGGATCAGAGACGACTGATTGTTGGAGGTCTGCCATATGCTTTAACTTGTGATCCTGTAACAGTTAAGAGCGTTACTTATGCAAAAAAATGTGTTACTTACAGACAACTGGGTTTATCTTCAGTGTGTAGATAACATATTTTGAATAGTCCGGGTCGTCGAACTCGCGCCTGAGGATGACGTGTGCTATGAATATTAATAAGCGCGTGCTCCCACCTGCCTGTGATAACTATCACGGAGATAAAATAGATTGTTTCCAACTACAAGCATGTGTTCCCAACCATAATTACGGTATCTATTTTGAATATTATGCAACACGAGAAGTCATTTGAAATTCATAAAGTCATAAAACTACGTAATTTCTAATTAAGATCGAAAATTTCAGCTGTGTGCGTCGATATATATATTTTTTAAGACCGTGGTTCGGTCAATTACAGCTTTTCCTACATTTGATTTCCTCTAACTAGACAAAGTCTTTCCGTTATGTTATACGGATTGAATTAGATGGAAGGATTTGTCTTAAACCCGTAAGCAGACAATCGAATGGCATTTGCTTATTTCCGTTACAGTTAATCGGAAACGTGTCTGACGGAGCATATATTCGCATGTGGTAAATATGTTGTACTGTGACGTGGCCACAAAGGCTTTGATGCGTGTTGCGGTCACCCGGTGCGGGTCAGAAATTGGCGCGATTTACACGAGAAACCAGAGGAAGGTTTCGAACTGCACGCCGCCGACTCTGCCCGGAGCTCACATATGTATTGTATTCTGCTAATATATAATATCCTTTGTACCTAACTGAACAGAAGCTTGCAAGTGACATGGTGCCGTCTAATAATTTCCTCCGAGCATTATGTAATGCAACTAACGGTTGTGTTTATATAAATAGGTACTTAAAATGGAGTTCACTTCGAAATTCTTTTATCATTGAATTGAACAGTCCTTGATTTTGGTTTTCGGGAGCCTCAATATATATCTCTTATCCTATTGTCTCATATCTGTTATAACCATGTCGTAAAAGTGTAAAATTACTGATGTCCATGGCACAGTTATGTACAGCGTAGAGGGATATGTAAGCAATGTCCTGTTAGTTAAAGCCAGACAAGGAGAAATTTTGGTCAAGCAGTGCATAATTAACTCAACGAGTTCACTTTGAGCTTCATCACATTCATTTGTGTAGCTACGAAAAATATTTATTATTAATACGCGGTGATTTTCAATAAAATAAAGTAAGGTATGGTTCTTAATTTGCTAACAAAACAATTTAATGTTTTATGTATGTGTACTTTTAAAGTTTTCAGACTAAGCTTATAAGTTGATGATAAAAGAATCGCGTGTCACAAGTATGAGTTAAATTCAATTTCATATTGATAATGTGTACATGCACATGAATATGCATTGTATCAACTTACAGATTCGATAGCCTTTTCAAGGCGGTATATTTCCTCCTGAAGTAAATGAAGCGTGCCAGTCTTGCCACGGTGACGAGCGAATGCAGCGGCACAAGCACTGTGTATGCTATTCACCCAGTTTTCGAGCTCAATCTACGGAATAATATTATATTTAAAAATAGCCGTGTTTATATTATATAGTTGTCTAATATATCGCCTTAAATAGAATTTGGTAAATAAAAAATGCAACGACTCGCATTTTCGTGTTATAGTTATTTTGTGTTTAATATAAACTACCTATGTTTGGCGATCATTTATGAAAAATTTAATTAAAATATTTATAAATGTTCAGTCTGTGTTTTCATTAGGCAATATATGTATGTAGGTATTATTCTTTAAAATCTACCATAAAATAGCTTCTTCAACGATATTTGGTAGCAAATTAAGTTCCGATTTATAAACTTACCTGGCACGGGGCTTGAAATAAGTATGCGTCACCAAATGCGGTGCTAAGACAAAATATGTAATCGCGTTTGGGATGCTCTGGGATCGGCTGCATGATGGCTCCGTCAACTATGATCAGATGTTTGGGAGCGGCCTCCACGGAGCGTCCTTCACGGGAATCACAAGGATAGAAAAGCAATGTAGTGCCCTTCAAGCACACCCAATAGCCTTTCCAGCCTCGTTTACGAGCCAATTCAATCTGATGCTTCTTACGAAGAAGCCATTTCTTCACACTCAAAAACCTGTGCAAAATGATTTATTCCAATTATAATACATACAAAGTATCCATAAGTTATGGCTTGCAAAATGACAGCTATTAATATTTAAAAATCTGTGGTTTTTGGTATTTATTGTAAGTAGGTAGTAGATAGATTAAGGGATAAATATAGTATAGCGAACATACATATAAAATTTAGAGTATTATATTAATAATCTAGTAAATAAAAAGTCAGATATCACTTGTACACACTAACCTAAATTTATCAGATGCCAGTACACAGCCAGTCAGGCTTCATTACTGTAGCTAAGCCGTGGCTTACGGCTAATAAGTTTACCAGTAACTGGTGACAACGTAATTAGAGGTAACGCAGTAGGATAAATTGTTTCGCAAAATTTTAGCTTTATGTTTAGAAAATGATTAAAAATAGTCACATAGAATACTATATTTTCTTGTGTAACATTATTGAAATAGGTGCACAGATAATAAATAAATCCTACACAGATACAAATTATATGCTATATATTTTTGAAACGCAAAAACCCCTGCGTAGTGAATTCTAGTTATATTTTTTTTGTAAAAAACTGTGGGAAATAATACAGTGATAGCATGATTATACACATTTACTTTAAAATATTGACCCCTATGTATCGCTTTAGTGAAAGTTCCATCAAAATCGGTCCACTGGTTCTTGTGTTTGAATAGACAGACAGACAGCGTTTCGAAAAATTGTGGTTACGGCTTCTATAACAATAGTATTATACCAAGATAAATCTTTGAAAAGCATTAACGCATGCTTAGCGAACTCTAAAGTTATTATATTATATGGAAAAAGAATACGGTCGCGAACAGGATTCGAATTATTTTTTTAATTATTATTATTATTATTATATCAATTCAGTCCCTATACGGGTGACCTTCTTACACTGTAAAGTAACCAGTAACTACCGTGGTGATGTTTTAGTAAAAGCTAAAATATTTTTTATAAACATTTTTATTATGCAATTCCGTTGAATAACACAACATTACAATATAGTCGCAAATCCACTACTATAAGTTGAAATTATAGCGCGGACAATCGGGATATTTCAGGAAAAACAAGCTTTTTGATTGTTGGAGAATACCAAAATAAACAGCGAACATAACGGTCATGTCTATCTTTCTGTCGATGTCTTGCTTTCTGCATGGTAAAACGAAGTGTTTTTTAATCAAAGACCGTATTTTCTCAATCGGCACACCTTGTGTCCTTTTGCCGAGAATTTCCATAGCCCATATAATTACGTTCACTGGTGTAGGAGCTCGCTTTTGTCCCCGATCCTTAGATATTCTGAAGTCTGTTCTTACACGAAAAACTGTTGAAATGGAAGTATCGCTTTTCTTCATAGTAATCTTTATAATTTTCCGTAGACATGATCCTGGATCATTGGCGTAGATCGACTATATTAAAATGAGTCACATTTTTTGTAAATATCTATAAAAATTTGAATGTATGAAACATTTTAATTAAATAATTGACAGTTTTTAGTCTTTTTTAAGTTAAAACGTCAATAAAGTCATTTAAACATGTCATTTTCTCCACAGCTTATTAAATAACGATGGGTTTTTGATGATAGCAAGGAGAATCAAATATAATGTAGTTCGAGTAAATGTGAACGTTTGTGTGGATGGGCAGATGTTAGTTACTCTTGAACAGATTTGGATGAAATTTGCACATAGATAGTTAATAACCTGGATTAACATATAGAATAGGTACTTTTTTTTTCATTAAGTTAGTTTAGGTAAACCAAATCAATTTGATGCTATGTAGGATTACTCTTTAAATTAATTTATATTGTCATCCAAATCCAATATTTCAAAATTATATCAACGACTAAAACAATGCGTACCTAATATTGAAATCATCATCCAACAGTCATCTCAATTTTAAAGCACGCTTACATAGAAAAGACGTGTTTTTTTATATATTCAAAAGCCAATTTGCCCTTTTGAACCTCCTGCTATTTCGAGCCTTAGTACCAATTTATTCGGTGCAATATATCTTTCATTCACAGTCACGTTATCGCTTACTCCTTTTTCATTTATATTATTTCTCACAAAATCTCACAGAAAAGAAAACTCATGGGATCATTTTTATACTTAACTAGATGACCCAGTGTACTTCGTATCACCTCGAACATCAAATGTTTGATAGGAAAGTATGTAGAACAGTTTATATGGGCAAACGGAATTGTTGTTTTTACTATCTTCCTCGTATTTTTTCTACATTTTCTCACCGTTTAAACCTTCCCTGGACTACGACAAACATTTCAAAATCAGCTAAATCCGCTCAGCCGTTCTCGAGTTTTAGCGAGAAAAACGAACAGCAATTGATTTTTATATATATATATAGATAGATTTTTCATTGTATTAGCTGACATCATTCCAATGTCAATCAATACAATTTTAAGAAAGATCATTAGTAGCTTCACTGTTTTACACACTCTCATACCCAGGAAAAGGGAATAAAAGCTGGAATGTTTCTATAAACCCTATATAACCCTATATTACGTGTAGTACCAGTAATAGATATGGCCCATTTCCAAAGAATAACAAATATAAAATCAATCAAGGAAAGATTCGGAAATTAATCATCATATTTTGATAGCTACCTAAGAATTATTGCCTCTTCCTGTTCAATGTTCGTATTCATTACAAATAATAAACGTACCTTCTATCAATTTAGCTTGGTTTATTGAAATCCGGATGCTAAGCTTGCGTTACTGTCATCGCTTTACATTACAAAATAAATCAATACTTTAGACATTAATTACAAAGGGATTTAATTAACTGTGAATTAATTTTGAGCATAAATCATAAGTTTAATAAAAGAAACACGGAATTGATGAAATAATAAGCTAGAATATCATAGTAGGTACTATAAAAATGTTGTCTCAATGTCCTGGGCGGATTTGTAAAGAAGCTTAGTAGATACCATTCCATCGTCTTCTACGTACTTCATACGTGTTTACAACGTTGAATAGGTCACGGCTAAGATTTCCCTCCGGTCATTTGGAATTCATGGAAGAGCAATTGTAGCCTCAAGGAACATAAAGGACGCCGTAGGCTTTTCCTAATAGAGACTATGACACTCGACGAAGCCGCTCGACACACGACGTCATCTTCCTTTCCTTCACTTCACGACTCACTAACATTTATTAAGGCTTCTCGAAAACGAAACAAAGGACACGTATTAATATTAAACCTTTGTTTTGTACATGCAGGAGCTAAAGTACAAAATAAATTGTCGACGTGACTACACGATGCGAACAGTGACTATGTTACATGCGAACTTTGTATGAGGGAGAAAGTAATTTGATTCTGTACTTAGTACATAGTATTGTCTCATGTATTATTATTATGTGTCTGGAAAACCTACATATTATATTGCCAGAAAGGGAAAGTAGCCAATTGTTATAAGAGATAGCTATAGTTTAATCTAACCTCACTATGTACCAATAAAAGCAAATAAAAATGTAAAAGTGTAATCTTATTTTTATAATCTTATTATAATAGATATCCCAGAAAATCTGAGCTATTTTTCGGGAAAAGAAGTCCTTTGACGAATCGTGTTAAAGCTCTATGTCAAATTATATTAAAATTATGTCACTAGTTTTAACGTTATTGTGTAACAATCTTTCATCCCCACACTTTCGCACAGTACAACTTTCATATTTATATTAATAAGTAGTGCGATTTGACTATAACTACATGTTTATATTGTACTGAGCTGTTGTCAAATCTTCGCTTTTGTCTATCAACAAGATTGTCTACAAGTCCTAAGTTAAAGTAGATTTACTTAAAATTTCAATTCATTTGAAGTTTAAATGGAACGTGTTTCACGTGTTAGTTATGACAAGATATAATTAATATCCCATATCTAAGGCTAACAATCCCCAGCGTAGCAGAACTGTCAGTCAGTTATGTAATTGCGGTTCACCTAAATGTAACTACTGTTACGATGTTATAAATTAAGCCATTCATGTATCTCATGTAACATGTTTATCCGCATGTTCCCCGTTTATTGGATTATAAATATTCCAAGACTTAACCAAATAACTCAGTGACCGTCTTGAAATATTACCGCTCACAAACTAACTTCGTTCCTATAATATATTATGCGGATTTACATAAATTCTGAACCTTTAATATTACATGTCATTTTGGATATTATATATTAAGCAAACAAGACTTTGGCAATAGGCCGAGTAAACGCAAAGAAGATTATATTTAAGAAATATGAATTTATAGTATACAATATATTACTTCACACTACACTAATATAATTATTATTATTTTTATTGTTGCCTACTGGGTTTCTGGTCTTGATATGGGTAACTTTAGCAAATGTGATGTCCTGCCTTAACTTAATTTATGTTGTCTTGTAAGGATCGGAATGTTGGACAACAAATGGGTTGAATGAAATACTATTATTACATGCAGCGGATAGGAATGTTCTTAACATTCCTATCTCCGCTATGGGTAGTGTTACGCGTACGCTGAGAATTAGGTGTGAGAAAGTAAGGGAGTAACTAGGGAGTCTGAAAGTGATGCCGGTAACCGAGAAGATAGTTGCGAGAAAATGTGTGTCCTGGTATGGGCATGGGCAGTTTTAAGTATAAATGTGGATACAAAAAAGAGGAAGACTAAAGAAACGATGGGCGGATTCTGTGAAAGATGATATGGTTAGAAAGAGAGTAATACTGAGATGACGATTAATAGCCAAGTATGTGAAAGAATAGTACCTACATTATGATACAAGTGCCCTAATTTGATCCCAAGAAGGTCATTACAGTCGAGGTTGAATTGTTACCCAAGCTTAAAGGCGAGAGTAGCAATGACCGAGACATGTATATACCTTTAGGGCACGCGTCTCATACCACGTTTTTCAACACTCATTCGAGGAAAAAAAAAGAATAATGTAACATAACATTTTCAAAGACATTCAACTATAAACATTTTGTAATTAAAATAGTGTGCCTCCAACTCTATAAATCAATTTCTAATGAATTATAAAAATAATAAAATGTTTTCCGTTCTTCATTATATTAAGAGAACTTGAGTCTCTGTGATTGAACATAATTTATTTTACTAATTTTGGCTCACAGAATAAAACTGTAATTTCACTTCATCATTAATTAATTAATTGCTATGTTCCTGAAGGGACACAGAACTTATGACAAGTCATACCATAATTACGAATCTCATTAAACCAATATTAATAAGATCATAATTATATGTAATATATTTTTCTATGAAGACACCATGTGTCTAAAACATTTTATCCCCCATTCATAAAATATGATAAAGAGTTTAGGCACGTCTCAATAACCACATGGTACTAGCTATCTTGTTGCATTTAAAATTTTGTGAGTTAACATCTAAATCATAATACAATTATTGAAAATTTTTAGGATTGAATTAAATAAAAAATACATATAGTTAAACATAGAACCGTATCGTTTTTTGAAGTCGGTTAAAAAAGGTCATAGACCCTGGCTTCAGGACGAAATAACACAAAGTAAAAACATAACCATAGATTTTCGTAAGAATAGCAATATATTTAAGTTCTTACCCGGCTTTCCTGACGGCTCCCGTGCAGTTGAAGGATGCGGCGGCAGCGCCTGTCTGTTTCCCTTTGTAAGGAGAATTCATTGCGCTCTCACCGGGGTCCTCTTCGTCAGACACAGCCGTCGTTAACGACATGCGATCATCGTCCGATATCTATATACAAATATATAAAATATTTTTTTAGCAGAAATACATTGGAATTGAAATGGCCTGCAAGTTATATACCTATATATATTTAAAATTATCTTTAACTACTGTCGGCAATTCTTTAGACTACTTCGAAGTAAGTCAAACTAGATAATTTAAAATAAATTCAATAAAATTTTCAGTAAATATGAAGTGCCACATCTGTTTAGAGTAATTAAGACGACCCAAATCAATTGAGAAAGTATACAAAAAGGGTAATAAACATATCATGCTAAAGCATGGGAATATGGTCGGAACGAGGTAAAATGGGAGATTGAGGATCCGAAGGAAAGACAGTTGGTCTTAGACTACACCAGAGGTTGGACGTGCTAGAATCGAGTGACCTATCTAGGTTTAAATTCAAGCAAGGAAAATATGAAAATAAGATGTAGAAATGTCTGCTCTGACGTCATTTAAATCTCGCGCAAACAACATAAGTTCAAGCTTGGATACTTTCAAGATTTTACAGTGTAACGCAGTTTTCACCCCCAGACCACCCTCGTTTCCACTTTTGTAAATTGTTACCTCACCTCTCTGGAACGTTGCTAGGAGCACAGTGGTGCAAAGCACGAGAACGAGTACTAAACGAGACTGTTTTGTTACTTTTCCTGGAATTTATTTCCTTTACTACTTTTGTGAAATGAATTCTTTTTCATATATTTTTCAATATATTTTATTAATAAAATAAAAAGCTCTCGAATCATTACCTTTTCAACGACACGAGGCTGAATGTAGAGTAACGTGCGAATAGGAGTGTAATCTATCAAATGAGGTAAATGAAGCTTACGTTAATTTAACCTGTTTTATGAAATCAGGGTATGTTTGTTTGATAGTATTAATATTTATACTTAGATATCTCTAGATACAAACAAGCACGGAGAGGCCTATTATACTCAGCAGTGGGTGAAGTCAGGCTGCGGATGATAATCATTAAAAATACATTTATTTTTTATTATATGTTCTAAATACTTATAATTTTGCGTTTAAATATTTAGTTTCGACTTATTCGACTACTTAAGATACTGTTACACTATTATAATTTGCCAACCTACTAAAACTACTTATCTAGACTAAGATTAACACCTGACGTTGAGGGTGCATCAGGTTTCTTAAAGACGTTTTCATAAATGTTTAATGAATAAATATGTTACGATGTTGTCTCTTGCGCTTTTGATCACAACACAATATACAAGAAAAGAGTTGCTTTGAGGCGCATGCGGGACCCGGTACCGCGCCCTCAGCTCGATGGCTCTTGACGCCGCGCTGCGCCTCCGCCAGAGCCTTTCACGAGAAAAAAGAAGCTATATCTTTATAAAATTTACAATAATTGAGTCAACCTATATGAAGTACTCATACGCTTCCGGCCACTGAGATGTCCTCATCTCATATTCTATATATTGTATGTATAATTTGTTAAAATTACACGAGAAACACATCTATTAAATTAAAGTATGTTTTATGTTATCTCTTTTACATGTTGAAATAAACTGCAAGTGTTGTTTTGAGACGAGAGCCACAATGAATTAAATTGTATTTCATATTAATTCCTTTTTGGCACCTCAAAGCTCGCTACTGGGAAACTCCGCTGTACCAGATATAATACTTAATTGCACCTCGCTTAGTTAACTGGGAATCGCAACTCCTGAACAAACTTTTACTCTGGTATAGTTTAACGTAATACCTACATAGTTTGATAATATGCCCGTCCGTCGTTACTTGGTAAAGGTACCTAGATAATATTATGTAGGGAAGTTAATGTTATATACGTTTAGTATAACGTTTCAGGTAAGTTTTTCTTTAATCATCAGCTTTACTGCATTAGGTGGTAGGATAGGTAGGTAAATTTGAGTAGTTTTTACGCTTTTCAAATCATAATGTAGATTTTTTCATTTATTTATATCAATATTATAAAATATGATTTATTTATTCATAAAGCCCTTAAGCCCAATTTAATTGCGAGTTAAGATAGTTTGTTTTTCACTTCGCTATGATAATTGAATGCATTATTAGTATAAAATGCGGACATTCCGTATCTATCTGGTTACGAAAACAAATAAGCTTAAATAATACCTTTTATTGAGGAAATTTAATGTGACTATAGTTAGTATTAATCAAAATGTAACTTGAATTTTATTATTTATTTATGTCTTTCAGAAGTATAATGACTATGTGTGAACCAAGAATAAAGAATACTAATTAATGTTAAAGATAACAATACCCACAAAGCGCCATCGTTCTAATAGAGTAAGGAAAATAAAAGCCCTCATTAGCAAAAAGGAAATTGCAGTTTCCACTAAGAGGAAACTAAAATAAGGTCAAAATATTAGGTATCTTCTCCATATTTTTTCCCAACCTTATTCTTACGTTTTACATTTAACATTATTATTAAAGGGACTATTATTTGGTATCTGGGATATAATTACATATTATAACGTGATTGATCGGAAGTTTACATAGATCGTCTTGAACATCTGCATAATTATGTATTACGAAATCAAAGCCATGCCATTTACCAGTGTTACTTTTTTAGTTGTTCTTGTACTTTTTAAGTTAATATCAGACCATTACCATTGGTTTACGCTAAAGACGCAACTTGAATGGTCTGATATAGCCTTATCACAATTTTCTGATCACTGTTCGTGCTTTTCTGCCCGAGATGAGACCAAACGGAATATATTATCTGTAGCCGTGTCATATTTATATAGCAAATCATAAAAAATGGCGAATTAGATGATTATGCATTAATCATCTAATTCGACGGGTTATTAATAGGCAAATTTTCACATCGAAACATTAGCTGGTTTTTCAAAATAAATCTCGTAATGCCCTGAAGGGTTCCAAGAATAAGTTGTCGACATTGTCACAGGACATCGAATTCCTTTCCCAAATTTTTTGTGTTTTTGCACGGGTTGTCGCGCGCAGCACACGTAGCATATTTTCAAATTGTTTTACAATTATATCAATAATAAAAATATATTTATTGGTATCAATTTTTCTATTGATTTGGGTTCACTATCACTAGTAGGTATAGTCAACACCTTAAATATGGTGCAGATCAACAGCTTGTAGTATATAAAATACTAATAGTAAAAAAAAGTTTCTAAACTACTGACAATTATGTTATTTTTATGAAAGACCTTATATCTCACCTTCCTGAGAAATGCTTCATTGCAGGTTTGTGCAGTTCCTTTCCAATGATAATGACGAAATCTCACATTGCCAAGCAATCGCGTGCCGCGTAGAATTGATACTTCATACACGATACGCCGTATGTTGAGCACATCGGTGCGTTTCTTGTACTTGTTCAGTTTACGCCTACGCACTATGCGTTCATCTGGCTCTGAATATTCGCCAGTACTTGTGAGACCCTCTTCTGCCGCCCAGGCACTAAGTACACTCTCTATAAAGCTGAATAGCTGTTGCACATTGGGCTCTAACTTACTAGGTATATAGAGATAAGGCGAAACGGTTTTTTTTGGAACTATAGCTTTTTCATCGGGTTCATCTTCGGGTGGCGGCGCCACGTCGTGATACGGACAGTTGTGGATTTTATGGTGATGGTGGTGGTGGTGGTGATGATGATGCTTAGACTTGCGTTTTGGTTCCTTAGACACTGAACTACTGCCGCCGCTCTCCCCTTTATCACCGGTTTCACAACCACTCGAATGTGAGTCACCACTACGCTCCCTGCGTGGTTTGGGTCGACCGTTCGACGTTAACGCAACAAGGGCTCCAGCAGCAAGACAGCAATGATGTGCAACACAGCAGAAGCGGGCATCTCCCTTGCGAAGTCCTGTGTGCGCTTTATGGCAAAATGAAACATCGGGAACCCTGGCTCCAAGAGCTGCTAAATGTGCGCGATCAGCGCAAACTTGCATCAACAAATTTTCGCCGAAGTGGACAGTTTTATGTCGGCGACGACGCAGGTGCATGACAGTTCCGCTGCCCGCCAGAGAAGGAGGCGCCGAGGCTGAGGTGGGTTTGGTGCGAGGCTCGGGCGCGCGCGCACATCTAGGCGGCGGCGCGCGGTGCGTCTCCACCATCATTGGCGAGGAGCGGCGTCACTGCCGGTGCGCGAGCGTCACCTCATCACGCGTGCCCCACACTCTGCTATACTCCACGTCCGTCTACACCCCACTATCGATATTTTTATAGTGTTATTGTGGACATTTCTAATGGACTTTGATTCTTTTTAATGTCATTTTGAAGTATTCACTCAATAATACAAAATCCTTAGATCCTCATAGAGCATATATTGAAATTATTTTTATAATTGTTGATAATTTCATTGATATGTGATGTGAAGTTCTAGAAGGTTTACTATTTTTTACGAGATAAATAGATTGAAAAGAAGTGTGAATATGAAAGGCAGATATATTATACACAAAGTTTAGACATTTGAACAATCATACTTATGAGACTAGTCCACGTTTATATTGTGAATATCGGTAATTAATCGGTCCGCTAGATATTCACGCGATGCCATTCTGCTGAAATGACATTACTTTTCCAGGATAAATTGTAATGTATGCCAAGGAAACATCTTTTATCCAGATCCACCACAACCTGAATAGCGATTACTATGTAGTACGCGATATTTATCAGGTAATATTAAAAGCATAGCATAGTATGATAAGTAAATAGGTAGGCGCTTGTAATAGAAATCCGATAAAGCGCTCTGCGTTTGAAGTGGCTTGTTCCCGGCAGAGACGTTAACAAGCTGTCAGAATAATTGTTAACCAGATATTTTTCTACCATTTTATGGAGGTGGTTGGTATGAGATTTATTTCAGCATTACTTTTTTTGCAGCAGTTGATGAGACAGACAAACCTACAACATAAACTCTATATGACATTGAATGTATACTTTATTATATACAATAACTTAAGTAAACCTTGCTTAGCAACCAAGAGATAATCTTTTGTCCATTGGCTTATATAATTCTGTACATTATTCTTTTAACAAAATATAAGCAGACATATTCACAGTATAAAGGTGATGAATCTTTTTGTAGTTTTGGTAGCGTTTTAATTACGCTAATAGCTGGCGCGAAACTTTTCCAAGTGAAGTAGAGCGTGACATACCACAGCAAAGCAACATCGCATTCGGACGATGACGTGGTACTGGCTTAGTTCCACAAATGGAATTGTAAAAAAGATTTATTGAATGATAAAGTCTGAACATTGTATTTATTTAATTATCTATAATTACATATCATTGTAATAATCCGTTTTCTTTTTATATTTAATATGTAATCCAAACTTTGTATGATTATGAACTTGAAATTAGGAGAGAACTTAATTTGGCGACACAAAGTCATAACAATTGAATTATATACAATGCAGTTTCCGAGAGGCGACAAGAATTGTATGGAACTCAGCAGCAGGGTTGTATGGACCTAAAGATTGCTTGATTATATTTGATATAAATACTATTTAAGAAAGAAAAAATTGTGATTATATTGTATAATAACTTTCGTGAGGAATATTCATATTAATTATTGTTCACCGGTTACTATTCACGTGCATTCTTCGGGTTTGCCCGACTAGTGTCGAACTCGAACGGAGCCCTTACTAATGAGCTGAGTCCGCGGTAATGTCGCGAGTCAGACTCAGACTCCAGTCTGATTATTATTGTTAAGATTAAAGTAATCGGGATTCTGTACTTTCGTCAGATACGGTTGTATAATAATGTGAGGTGGTAGAATTACTGTTGTAACTGTAGAATCATTATCTTCGACACGAAGAAGAAGTATGATTATCTATTGAAAATATTCAATACATACGAATAATAATACAGTGATAACCTCTGTTGATAAATATGCTTAACATATTAGTACCCAAATAAAATTAAACGAAATGAAGGCACTATATCTGACATTTAAAAAATCATCGCTACAACTCACTTTGAAATAGCGCAAAACGATAAAGTAATGGAATTTAATCACCAATAAGATCTGATTAATTGACTTCGTTAAGGCGCTACCTTCTGTTTGTTATTTTAGTTATTACTGAACCCATTGTTAAGGAAAAGGGTTTCAAATAATTGGTGGACAGAAGGCTGTGTTTGTGGGTACGATCTTCTAAGTACTTATATTATACAGGTACTGGTCGGCTAAAAGGTGATGATAAAAGTTGAATCTAATGTAAATAATATACAGTTTTTATAATAAATCTTTTCTGAATATGAAGTTTGTATAATCCGTTTAAATCATAACATAACTAAACATATCACAGAAAACCAATTAGATATAACATACAAGTAAAAGAAAGTAGTTCTGGTTAACAGGAATACACATTAATATTAAACGTCGCCTACAATAGGTACGAGAAGTGGAAATACCAAATACCAACTCAGCATTGACAATACCGCAAATCGTATCCAGCGCTTGCATTACCTTTCAACCCGAGCGAGATATGAAATGTTGGAAATAGAAAATGTAATGTTTTATTGAATGTTCTACTTCTATATTGAACTCATATCTAACGTACATTATAAGCAGCTTTGTTTGTATCGTATTCAAATATGTAGAGCATTGCACTTTTTTTCTCTCGGTCCGACGGGAATATCGGCAAATGTAAAAACTAAAAATAAAGCTTCTACATAATATTACTTTGAATAAGAGGAATAAGTATTACGAAAAATGTATTTTCTATCGATGAGTGTACAATAGACGCGTATGTGATTGAGATTGCATTGAATGTGGAATTCACTAAGCAATTATGGATTCGGAATGAGTCACCGCAATTCGTGGACGTTACTATCCAAGCGCCCTGCATTGCGCCAAATTCAGATTGGTTTGATTTTATTTGTTCTTTTAATTGGAACAACAACTACAAACGTGACCTGCCATCTATTTCTACTGGCTTGCTCAGATAGTTATCAGTGTGTTACACTATTCGAATATCCCTTACATCACTTCATATTTATAATTGTTCAAACAATAATATTATTCTAACATTATTTTGAATACCTGCCTTTATATCACTCTTCGACTAAATGAACAATAAATGGTTTTAATTTTTTTTCATAATTACTGTTAAAAACGTATGTGTACACCAAATGCAATTGAATATTTTTAACCAAATGATAAACCTGTACCGAATTTCATTCGTTCAAGGATAGGCGTACACATCACTTTTGCACATAATACTATAATGGAGAACACGAACACCGATATACATTTATTTAACCATTGTTTATCGGCACACCTAGAATTAAGTCACGACTCAATTTGTTTAAGTTAATAAATAAATAAGTTTTTTGAGTTACATAACCAAGCACTAGGCACACACAAGCCGCTCCAACGCCCTGGCGGCCCTCGCTGCGACTGGAGCCAGCACGCGTCAACGGAGGGTGGTCGCGATCGTCGAACTTCGTTACGATTCGGAATGAAACGATCGTAAGTCCTCGGGCGCTTTCGGAGCAAGCGCGCCTGCGGGCGGGCGGCGCCCGTGTGCCCCGCTCTGCCCGCCTACCACACGATATAACAACCCTCTGTTTAAATTTATTTCTACTATAATTAACGGATATTTGTAAATAAGTGCTGACATAGATACAGTTATTTATTTAATTATTGTAAAGTATAACAAAACGGCTAGAATTGATCCTTCGAATAACTATGTTATTAGTTGATTCGTTCGAAGTTTTAATGAATTTATTTGAGCCAATGGAATATAACAAATCGGTTTTAAAACGATGATTTACGAATCTCTATTAAAAATTGAGTACTTAAATTTTGAACACACATTTTATTAACAATAACGGCTCAAAATGATTACTTACTGAAATGTGAAAGCTTCTATATGACGTCCAAATTGTTGGGACCAATTTTTTACGGTTTTCTTAAAAGCAATAACTTTAAATGAGTAATTTATGACGGGATGACTTAGACGCATTATAAAATTAAACAGATATAGTCTAAGTAAATAGTAAAATGCAGACGAAGTTTCGCTCAGTGCCGGCTTAATCTAATTAGAGTACAACATAGCAGAACGTTATCGCGCGCCTGTCACGCTTCGCTACCGAGTTTTCCCACGCGGAAAATATTCTTGCCGTCTTCGTGTTACGATGAAGAAGTAAAAAGACATAAAACGTGCGCTTTATACCTACGTCTACAATATGAGGTGAATGCACTTAGAGCGGTTATTTACCCTGTGAGAGATTAGTAGGCCACGCCATGGGATATTATTGATTGATATCAGTTTTTCCGCTTTGATGTCGCCCGTATATTTCGTTAATATCAACATCGAAACTACGGTCCGTTAGTGATAGATAGTCGTCCATCACTTTTAATATTCGTTAGCAGAGCGTAAAGCTACGAAAATAAGTTTAGTTACCTCGAAGCAATTTTTACGTTTTGATAGCGGAATGTGTATTGAAGCAAATAATAATCTGTCTGGGGATGGGAACTGCGAGGTACCTCTTTCTTAATTCTCAACTTGAAGTATTGTACAATGTTCTTCTTGGTTCTTCTGTAGCTGTTAGTATATTGTTTGTTTATTGTTTTGAAAAACGTTATTGTAGTACTTAATCATTATGTAAACAGTTTGAAGTGACATAAGTTGTATTGAATACATATTTGAATTTCAAAAACGATTAGCTGTCACGAAAATAAGATGATAGGAATTGTTACAGTCCACACTAATAATTATATCTAATAATTGTAGCAATCACGCCAAGTAAGTGAAAATATTTCGTAATAAGAAGACTAATACATTTTAATAATATAAATGCATAAATTATCATCACTAGTATGTAGTAGGAGTCCACTTAAGGGCTCCATCAAACTTCGCTCTGGCTCGTAGTTTGGCAAAATAAAGGACCCACGGGACAAGGGAAGGGTTAATGTCATAATCACCGCACTTACCCTACCTTGGGTTAGTGATAGCGAAGTAATGCTACTTAGGCCATAGGTACGCGGTAACGAGGTGGTGATATTGAAGATTACTTTAATGTTTGTTATTTGGTACTAATTGAATGTGATTAATTTAAATATTAAACTAAAATTAAGCGTCTTATTTTTGTAATAATAGTGTACATATGTCGCAACGTACGTGTGGTTTTGTGCTGATAATAAAAAGTACAAAGGATTTCGTTCGTCTTTCTGTATATGCAAGTCTTGATAGACTAGTTATTTTGTGAATTCACTTCAAGAACTTATATTTCTAATAATCTACAATTGTAAAGCATACTCTCAATTGTTTCATCTGTAGCAACAATTTCATTAGGCTTCAAACTGCGGGTCTTCATTCGCAAAATGAAACACGTGCCTACATGAAATGCTATTGAATATCTTCTTTTTGTTTTATTTAAGGCAGGTATGGAAATGGCGGACCTTTTAATACATATATATTCCAAGTCATTGTACCTGTATTGGGTTGAAAAGGGTACTATAATCCTACTGATTAGGTATTCTCCCCGTAATATATTACATTGGTATCCGAGAGTAGGGAAACATTGGCGTCAATTCATTCGACCAAATGGTTAATTAATTTGCGGGACATTAGTCAAAGCGTTACTATATACGTTTTTGTTTATACTATCATTGTAAAACACATTATTTGTAACATTTCATAACGTTAAATTACTTTACTGTGAATGAATCACGCAGTATATCTATTTTTCAAACGCATGCGAAGCGTAGTCGGAAATTATATTATTGTTGATAGAAAATATACATTTATAAGCTTTTTATTCTTTACTTATGTAAGTAATTACCTACGGTTTAGAAGAGCTATTTTCATTCAAATGTTTTTAATTTACTTCACGAGACGAACTTGTTCACTAAATAAATAGCCTCCATCTCAACATACGCACTTGTTTAACGATCAATCATTGGCAAACAAATCACGTCAGACCACGACCTGTATTAAAAAACAACATGAGAGCTTTAATAAAATGATACTCAGTAAAATATTTTAAAACATTAATTTCTAACAAATAATAATTATGTATTTTGCCCTAGTTTCATATTTCACTACAAAGGACATAACAATAGTTTCTTGTTTTTTATTTATATAATATATAAGCATAGCCTACTGGACGTCACGCTCAACGGTATATGTAGTTATATAGACACCATTAGTGAGACCTGCGAAATCTATGAGAAAACATTTTTCTCTTATATAATGTGCCTAAAATTATTATACAAGAATATTAAACCATTAAATTTAAGCAATATCTTTATTAATGCGTAGCATTTAAACTTAATCGGTTGAAATAATTGGAAGGATTTCTATCCTATCTGTATGTATTCATAGAAGTTGGAAAATCACGCAGTGAACAAGCAAAGTTAATTAATCATAAATTATGATCGCTTCCCTGGCTGAGCAGAGCAATTGATTTAATGAACCTCCTACCTTTTCAAATGTTATCGGACAGAATTTAGATTTAGAGGCATGAGTAAGCTTTCATGAACAAATGTTAAGGGCTTGCTATGTCATTTTATATGATTTAAAAAAATACTATTTTTATTTACTACTTTATTAGGAGAGCACCTTAACAATAGCGAAGTTTTAGGCAGCTAAGTTAAGATTTATAATAGCAAGCTGTAACTACGATTACTTTCATCCTTGCTTAAATACGTTAAATATAATTGAGCTAGCAAACGAACCAAGAGTATGTTACAAGAGGATAAATGGCGCTGGCGGCAGAGCGCAGGCGTAAGGCTTTACAGCCCCCCGCGGATCCGCACCCTCCCGCTACCACTGACGCCAATGCACGTAGCAAGCGAAGCAGAGCTTGATATGACATCAATGCAAGCAACCGGAGCGCGGCGACCGAGGGCCATCGGCCTTGCAATCAGACCATTAGGGCCGCACTACGTGTTCTCAATTTGATATTAAACGAAACGTCTATCTTGAACTAATGCCTCATCCAAAGTTAAAAATGACAAATATGGTGGTTTATGCACAAGATCTATCTTTATATCTATATTACTATTGTTGGAGCTAGAGTTCGTAGAGTTCATATAATTATTACATGGGAACATTTTATGCCACAATGATAATAAAATATGACCATTAACGAAATACTTAAAAGTTGCAGTTTAGTTCATAATGTACACGACTCAATTTATCACGACATCTGGATGATCAGTAGACTTACTCTTGAAAATAAAACCACTCGATTGACATTGGAAATATGTCAGTTCATACTTTTAAATGCAAAAATTTCTTAAAAATGTTATAAATTTAAGAATACTATAATGTAGGTAAATTTATTTTAACATAAAAATAAATGCAAGTTTTATGGCACTGATTTAACATTGGAATTGGATTGGAATTGGTATTAACTTCAAGAGTAACCCCCCGGATCGTAAGTAAATAATCACATTTTAATTACTTAGCTAAGAATTTTATTATGTTTCTTATGAGTATGACGTAATCTTTTCTCTTTAGTAGGTACTCAGGGAGCCCAAAGGAAGTGAAAAAGGGGAAATGTATTTTCTTTTTACAGACGTAGCCGTAGGGTTGGTATAAAATAAATAACAGCAATATCAGACGGGCCACTTTCGCGAAATGGGTCTGAGACGTATTTTTATAAGAACTGTACGTATTTGGGAAAGCGAAGAACTATGTTTTTTCTTCTATCAGTGCAATTACACTCTTAGGGTAAATAGTAAAATATTTGTAGGTACTCATATATAAAAGTAGCTATCGATAAAAATTATTTGCGACTATGCTTTATGTAACAAAAAAATGCTTAATATAGCTTCAGATTGAGATAAAGCATATCCGACTGACACTAAATATGAATTTTATGGATTGTCTACGTAAAAGATTAATAACAAAAAATATTGTTTTATTGGTTATGACGAGTCAACGACACATATTTACTTTTCCCAAAAACTTTCTGAAAGAAAAGAGTTGTACCATGTACCATTTGAAACGCAACATTTTAATTATGTGGACTTAGATATTTTTATAATTGCAAATAGTACTTACCGACGTGTTGTATACTGAATATATTCATTAAAATGGACTTACCTGTAACAAAAAGTTATTATTAAGACTTCGTGTAAAAATATTTTCACACATTCTTTAAATGTCAATACAGTGTGAAATGTGTTGCCTAATTTTAGACAAAAGATAAACGCTGTAGTTTTATAGCCGCCTCTAAAAGCTTTCACAACAAATGGGGGTTGCATTACTTCGGATATATAACCTGTCTTCAACGTATTACATGCTTCCTGCGGATATTCATCATGTTGAGCTGTTTTCCCAGCCATTTATTTAGTCACTAGCGAAAAATGTTTTATTTTTGCCATACAGGCACTTATAAATGCTTTTGTTATGATTCATGTGTAATGTTAATGGTAGATGAGGAATTACAGCTACCACTATAATATTTTTCTAAAGAAAAAGCGTGTGTGGGTATGCTGTTTGCGTATGTGATTATTTTACATAACTACAACGATGGATTGATTGTTTTAGTTATCTAATTAATAGCCTTTTATGGGTGATGAATAATAAGAACAACACCACTTATTCAGCACGCGAAATGTCTATAATATATTTATAAACAATAAAACGGTTTTTATGGTAGCAGCGTTTCATTCTTAGTATGTTTAGATTGACCTTATTACTATTAAAAAAATTAAAATGAAAACTAAATATTTATCGGTAAAAGGTAAACTACATGATCAGCAATTTTATTGTGTTTCAGATTAAATTCTCTGAAGCAATGTGGACTTAAAATACTTTTAAATCAGATAACTCCTACACTAACATTATATCGTATTTAACAAAATTAAACATGAAATAGCGTCATATCTTATAAAAAAAGAAAGGCATAAATAGGCACCCAGTAAAAAAGTCATGCATAGTAGATATCACTCGGGAGTCTCCAACCCTTTTTTATTCAATTTGTCCGTTGGGTCTTGAAATAATTACACACATCAGAATGTACAAACCGGAAAACACATGGGACGGGTCGGCTCTCGCTACGAAAGAAGGGGATCAATAGAAACTCGACCTTGACACAATTTACAGTGGCTCTACCTTGGCGGCCGCGTTCAAGAATAAACATTAGGCCTTCAGTGTCCCGTTACACTGAAATAGAGAGGGTGGCGCCGAACAAACAAGCTAAACAAACTCAAGGTTCACGAAGGAAGGTAAAAAAGTTAAAATATAATGTGGATAACTATAAACTACCTAATGTATTTTTGGAGGGCAAAACAATATTTTTTATTCTGTAAAAGTTGGCTTATTTGCAATTTACACGTTAATTGTGCGCGAAGCAGACACAATCGTTTAACAATCAACGTGCAACACATATGAGACAATGCACAGGAAAAGAGTTAAAGTAATTGATAGTACATTAGTAAGTATCTACTGTCGAAACGAAATTTGTATTGTGTAGGTTTATTTTTGATTTGATAAGAAACAGAGATTATGTTTTCACATAAAAACATGTATATTGTTATGTTTATAATAGCAGGTGCATGTTGACAGTTGATTTTGCTATATTAAGTTAAAAAAGTATATATTAGATAATAAACTTGTCAGTGTAGACATAGAGGCACATGATAAAAAAATAAATTTTATTAAAAACACTATACCTTCAAGAATAGAGCATTCTTAGATTTGATGGCCCCCATGCAAGTTATCGTATAAACATAATTATTATTTAATGTCACTTATCGCTTGTCTTCAAGTATACTACTTTTTGTTTGTTTATATTACATCTAGCAATAGTAAATATTTGCGCGTCAATATTGTTTTATATTAAATATCGGCAATAAGTTAAAAATTCTTACGATATTAACAAAATAACATTGAACACTCTATGAGTTACAGCAAAATATTTATTTTATATTGGCAGCTTTAGAAAATACCTACACACAGAGGTTAACATTCATTACGAAGACGAAATATCACAGGTGGATCAAGCGATATACAGGCAGGAACTCTACTTAATTAGTAACAGTAATATAATAAATTTAATTATATCTTCTTAATTTTAATGAAAATGGAACATTTATATGTCAACAATTCACTCGTACGTAGGCCTTTGAATTGACTTCACTTCAACACGCAGGATATGTTTATAGATAAAATACGTATTTATTCACTTTATTGTTTATTTTGATTCGTTTTACAGTTTATATAACTACTATAACAACCATGAATATTAAAACTGAGTATCGCAGCTGAACGTAGCGGGGACGACGCAACTCTTCTTTGTCCGTGCACTTGACAGTAAAAGCTTTGTATTTACACACACAAAACGTCTCAATTTCCGGTTCAAAGTTCTCTTTCGCGACATTCGACACGACTATTTTGTGATGAATTTAGGCTCTTGAAATCCACGATTGCCCTCGATTCATTGTGTTACAAGTGAGAGAAGTTAACCTCAAAATAATATTTTTAATACTACGTTCAGGATACGATTGGAGGAGCTGAGTGCGCAGCGCGCCTGCCGCGCAGGCTCCGCCGATCACTTCCGAACTCGAGCGAACCATCCCAGTTTTCATTCCTCTCGACCGTCACTATTAATTTTTGTTTATGCTACTTCACTAACGAATCCTAGCTCTGAATATCATTAATAGTTACACAAGGTAGTTTTTAGCAAGTGGTGGCAATCAATTCCCGCACGCGAATCTAGTAAAACAGTATTCATATTTACGACAAATACGTATTTTTCATTGTAATTAATACAATAAATCGGTGCATTTTCTTTCAATAAGATAAATTTGACTGATAGCTAAACATAAAAAAGTTTTTTTTTTCTACACTATATTTAGGTATGGGAGAATTTAGTTTTAACTTTATTAAGGTCGTCAATCAAGGTAGGGCAATAGCATAATATAATGAGCTCTTACTGCTTCATTACGTACATAATGGCACGAGAATCATAAAATTAATTCAACTACCAGTAGGCCAGATATTTAACATATAGATTGCTCACTGGTGTGAGTTTATTAAAGCTCTGAAACACGTTCAGCTACAACTAATGGGATTTATAGACTATGAATATGTTTTCATAATCGTTGAATATCAGTTTATTGAGTACAAAAACAGATATTGTACACTCTAATCCAGACTAACATTCCAAGTATCTGGGTATTGTAAAAAAACGTTGATTTTTACAATATTATTGCTTAATACTGTCGTTTATCCAAATCCTCCTTGATACCATGAATGGAAGGTCGGGTAATTTTCATCAATGCAATCGAGAATTATATAAATGTAAATGCATTTTTAAAACCTTGGCACAACTTAGACTATTTTGGGACGATTCGTTCAATTTCAGGACACCAGCAGTGTTTTCCGTCTTTCGTTAGAACAACGATTTAAGAATACACAATTGTTAATTCAATGAAATATAATAAAATAAATTTCATACACTAAGGCTAGGTTTTATTGTTGTTGTTGTGTGTTTAATTAAGTTGTGTAATAATAATTATTTATTATCATTGGTATTGCACTTTATATTTTATAGTATAATAAAACTGTATAAGTATTATAATATACATTATAATAGGTATATGGAGTATTTATCCGGGAGGCGCAGGTTCGAATCCTGTTCGTGAAAGTATTATTTTTCCATTTAATATAATATCTTTAGAGTTCGCTAAGCATGCGTTAATGCTTTTCAAAGATTTATCTTGAAGTATTATAACATTTTGTATATCGCATATTTTTATTAAGTTTTATTGGCGGTACATTCAATGAAACAATTTTTTTTGGAAAAAGTTGTCTCTCTGGACGTTTATTTACGACTTACCTCGATTTTGGGGGTTTTCTCTGTAACCTAGTTTAGGTCTTCAGAAAATATAATAATATTTTTTGTGTATTTTAATGGGAAATATATGTATGTACAGACTGATTTAAAATTTTAAATAGATCTTTCACTGCACCTATACTTAAAGATAAACCTTTTAAAGTAAATACCTACTTATCATCACACTGGCTTTAATTGGAATTGAGTGGTGCATCGTGTTCTCCAACCAGTGATTGGATTTTAATGAGAGTTTTACTGTAGCGTAACGTAGAGGTCAAGACATGATTATAAATTTCTTCCTCTCTATTATACAATATGAGCTGAGCATCGCTTCAAATTTTCACCATTATCAACGGGTACGTAATGTAGGATGGACATGTACAAATGATTGGGTGTCGAGTTCGGATCCAGCGAACATCTTCATTTTGTTTTTTTTTTTTGTGGATAAGTAAGGCATTAGGTATGTTATTTTCGACATCCACGTGGATGGAGTCGCGGGTACAGTTAATAAAATAAGCGTCGCTTACGTAAGTTTGAAAAGACGTGTTTTAAATATAAGTTGTGCTGTAGTCAGCTTAAACAGCTTTATCTGTTTCTTACTTACGAGTGTTGTTCAAGACGATTAAATAATTTTATCTGATTGTTGTGCCGCAGCATCTTCTTTCATAATAAGAGCCTCACTATAATTGGTTTTCTCTTATCAGTTACCGCAACATAATAATAAATATTAGGCACCTACTTCAGGATTTATATAAGTAAGCCAAATTACATAGTAACATATCACGTATGTATTGTGTATTACCTACCTACATAGCAGACAAATAAGACTAGCATAATAGAAAAAAAAATGAACTAATAAGAATCTTGATAGAAGCAATTGATAGGCGTAACCTACCTCACTCGATGTCAAGTAACAAATCCTGGAGTCAGTGCTATCGATGGAAGCCTGCTGAACGATCCCATAGCGCGCTGATTCACGATCGCTTGTGTACTCCGAACGAACGCTGTCTTGACGGTCGAACACACCCCTGTAACAATGGCTAAATATTTAACTTTCCATAACTTGATTAACGGACCTGTGTTTAACTAGGCACAGCGTGGGCCTTTCAATTCAAATGGGATATAAAAGTAGAGACTTTACTAGTCAAACGTACTGAATGATTTTACTAATTACCAATTGCGAAGTTATATTCTTTTTAACTTAACCAGCACTTCTTTAGTCTATTTAAGGTTAAGTAGTGAAGATTTTTTATTTCTAATAGGTTTTTTACATGCATATACAAAATATTAATTTATTTTAATTGTGCGGTTCCTAAAAGATTATAGATGTGCCGAAAGCCATTTTCAGGATGATCTTTAACAAAATGTTACTAAACGAATATTCATACAACGGAAAAAGGTCGATTATTGAGAAATCTTTACAAGTACCTATTTACAATATATATATATGCAAGTATATATCGTGACAGATTTCTCTCAACAGAAATACGGCCCCGGAGCTCTTTACCTACTTATAAACTACTAGATAATAATACCTTTCGAATACGTTATAGACAAACTTCTATTTTACTGTTCTCGTGGGCATTTAGAAATGTCTTCTGGACATATTTCAAACATTTTAGATTCTGCGTACAATTACAGAGCATTTTCTGGTATGTATAAAGAAAAAGCCTGTGTATAAGACTGAGTTCCCATGGGATCTAAGTTAATTTTGTTCGCTACGGCTCCTCCGAAATGATCAAGCTTATCTATAGATACTTCTACTTAGCGTATGAAAAAAAAAAACATGTGTGTATATATATCATCACTACATATTATAAAACAAAGTCCTCCGCTGCGTCTATCTGTCTGTCTGTTCGCAATAAACTCAAAAGGGGCAACAAAATCCGTTCGTTCCATTTCTGACTGGGTTCCGATAGGGGGAACAAGTAATGAGAACTTAATATGGGCTCGGATTTCTCTGCCAATCTTCTTAGATGACATGAATCATAAATGAACATTATACCCGAGGTCGTTATTGAATTTATTTTGTACGTATACAAATAACATTAATATCATGACATTAAAAATATTGGTATTCAAATGCTTAAAATTTATTGAATAGTATTTTTTTAAGTATACAGTTCAAAGTTTCGTACTATTAAACAGTTGTGCTAGATGATAATGATGAAAAAGTAACCTGTAAGTACCTAGATAAAAGAGTACGATAACTGCATACCCATACAATATCATACCTTTGCTCGAAGCTGTCAGCCCGGTTGCTCCTGTAGCCGGAGTCGTTAAGGCTGCCTTCATGTCGGAGACTGGGGAGGGAGTCCCAAGGGGAGCGGCGAGGGCCGGGGGGTGGGGCTCCGCGCCACCCGTCTGAGTGGCGGTACCACGCCGCGCGGGCCGACTCACCGATGCATGAAGCGCACCGGGATGCGCTCACGAAACTGTGCATAACGTACATTATCATTGTCGAGCTACCTTTAATATTCGTAGCTGAAATTGACGCAGATCCTATTTTATGTTTTGGAGAGATTAAAAAACATGAACATAGAGGTGTTCATCAACATTTGTATGTTTGTGGCTCTCATACAAAATAAGAGTATAATTAAATAGTCAAATATTTACTTATTTAATTGCATTTGCAATAAAAAAAATAGACAGCTCATGGACATTGTATGAGCTACGATAGTTAACTTTGCATACTATGATATTCTGTTGTGGGGATCGACGGCTGAAGTAGAATCTAGCTTCATTCTACAGAAAAGAGGCAGTTTGGGCAATCTGTGACATGGATCCTCGTGAATCTCTAAGATATATTTTAAAGTAATTAAAATACTTGCACTGCCCTCACTATACATTTTCGAATATATTGTGTACGTCCGAAATAAATTCAAATCTTTCACTATCAACAGTGCCAAAATATAGATTAACAAAAACAAATAAATCATGTTTAAGTGATAGGCAAAGAATAAATAGTTTAAGTCAAAAATAGTTGTACACAGAAGTCAAAAAAATGACCTATTTTTATTATAAACATTAAGATTAATAAGATTTTCAATAAAATAAAAGTATAAAATACTGCAATCGGCCATATTGACTGAAACGCCAATTACAGTGAATGACGTCACGCCTCAATTAATGCCAATCACTGCCATACGTTTTGCTTGAACTTTTGTCAATTGTTATCGAAGCGTGACGTAACAAAACCCATCGGCGGCGCCATGACACCCATGAGCGTTTTCACGCTTAATTCAAATTAGATAGATTAAAGTGCATTCTGTCAGTGCACCTGCGTTAAAACTTCGTTTATTGCTGAAATAATGTGTTTTTCGGAAATTATGATAAATAAAATTCGTGTACCTATATTATAAAAGGACATTTCAAAATCAGTCATCATGCCTATTATATACGCATTGTTCTATAACAAGCTGCCACAAACTATCACGGATCTTACCGATAAAAAGTTTAAGCCCAACTTTTTGGAACTGTGCTACTGAAATCAATTAACGTTTAACAAGTGCAGGTAATTTGCTTAAGTGAAATAAAAACTTTTGACTTTGACTTTTAATAATTTCATAAAACCACCGTAATCCAAAGTATAATTCCTATATTTTCCACTAATAATAATCTGTAATTGTTTAACGTATATAACTGCCACTACCTGCTCTGCCACTAACTGATATAATACCTAAATTATGCATGACTCGTGCAAAAATATTATTCCAAAAATTGCATCTACCAGTTACTTTACGTTAAAACAACAGAGTTCTACAAAGATGAAGTTCCGTTTTCCGTGACTCAGATAAATGAAAAATAAACAAGCCGTCCAAAGTTAAACTAATTTGAAATGGACGGTTCCGAGTAGTCCAATGGGATCGGAGGCTATTGTTCCGTGTCAGATTAACGGCTCCTATTTTTGCATTGGCTTTAAATAGGCAGCGGTATTAATACGCCAAAAAAATTTAATAACGCTTTTTCATTATTTAATTAGATATTATCAAGTGTTTATTCTGTAAACACTTGATAATATCTATAGATATAGATATAACGTTGGTTATTAATGGCTACATACTTCTTAAGAATTCAACGAGATATTAAAAGGCCCTAAGACGTAATCAGCTACTGACTAAGTTTAACCTCCGATGTAACAAGGGGCTTGTTATAAGTTGAAGCTTATACTTGTCTATGTATATTTATGTTATCGTGGCTTCCAAAAGAATGGACCGATTTCAATGCGATTTTTTATACGAAAGCTAGTTTACACAGGCCGTTTCTTAGCTATGTCAGATAAACATCTGATCAGTGGTTAAAGGATCATTCTTTTCCTAGTAGGGATTTCAGCCATATAATCCATATGAATTTATTTCCACAAAGGCGATCGCCTGGAAAGTTTGTAGACTATTTCAATTTAATAACACTGTAATAGAGCTAGCCTTTCCTGATGCTGCAACTAGAATAGCCTACACAAATTACTCAATTCTTTGAATACAAGATGTGTTTAGTCTACTTATGTAGCAAGAAGGTCACAACAATGCCTACCTATTTATTAAACGTTGTCCCACCGAAATTTTACTATATTTTTTGTATTACATTAGGTAACAGTGTTCTTACTTCTTATAATTATTGCGATCAATATCAGGGACATGATTACTCATGTCATATCTATGCTCGTGCAAGACTCGTTCGTATAAATTATATCTCATCTCATCAACATCATCTAATCGAATGCATATAATAAAACGGTAGAAACAAGCGCACTTCAGATCTGCATTCTGTATAAGTAGAATGAATTCTAGGGAAACTTTTACCTGGTTGTATTTCTAAGGTATCCAAGGCTCCACAGCATAACGTTGATATCTACATACATTATATACATTACGACATTAAAGTATATACTTTAAAGTCGTAAAAGTTATAACTAACGATAATAACGCATACATTACTTTGAAGCCTTTTCTAAAAAGTAGGTAGAGTTATTAATATTTCATAACACACAAAGGTAAGTACATAAATTAAAAATACACTTTTTCACACACGTTATTTAAACCTTTGAGAGAATCTTTCGTATCAATCATTGTGCTTGAGATTGACTGAATAAATACCACAAATTTTAGTTAAGTACCTGTTATTAAACATCTCTTTTACAACAAAGAAAAATATCTTCATATAATTTACAAAAACATCTTTAACGTTTCCATATTTCATTTATCTAGTAAGTCACGACTGTCCAGACTTAATGTCTTTATAGACCTCGAGAAACAGAATATAGATGGTGAAATTATGTAATAATATCAAAAGCATCATAAATTATTGTCGGCCCTTTAGTATTAGAAAAATTGCTTGGTTCTCGAATGGCTAATTCTGTCCCAAGAGCATACCCTGGAACATGCGTGACTCGAGAAAAACGATAAGTACAACAATAACTGAGACGTACGATCGATACCTAACCCTACTTACACGACAATGGGTCTTGTGGGACCAAATATCAACATTCTTTTCCAGAATAGCATATGTTACCAAGACAATATTTAGTAATTGATAAAAGTATGACATTGATATATTCGTTGAAAAAGGATGTGTGCATTGAGATTAAATAGATATAAAAGGCTAAGAATAACATTCGTAAGTCGTATGTTATCAGTAATCACCATTATATATTAATACGTGAAGCAAAAACTGTGTACCCCTTTTCACAAAATTTACGCGTAAGGAGGAGTATAAAATTTGGCACAGTTAAAGTTTATACGGAGAAGGGTACCTCAGATTTCCAAATTAAAATCCAATTGTTATTATTATATATAGTTCTGGGTACTTAGAACATACTAATCTCGCACGTATCACAGTTACGCAATAAATAAAAAATAAATCCACACTATTTGCACCCAACAAACATCCGTAACGTAGTATTCAGATATATATGTTATCGATAACAGACGGAGGTTCATGTACTTTAAAATGAAAAAACGTACGTAGGCTTAAAATCCAACGTACTATGAAGTATGAAAAATGGTGAGGTTTTTTTTCATATCCCATAACTGGAACGGCGTTCATTTTATCTCTCCCAGCAAATATATAGACGTATCGGTAAATAAAATCGATGGACTACGGGTACGCCTGGTGGCACATGTATTATAGCTAAAGGACTGAACTAAACTTCTTGCTTTACCAGATTTTGATAAAAAATACGATGAAACCCTTTATCAAACTTTATTAGTAGTAGGTAGATACCATGTAGATTTAAATATGTATATTTTCATATTATTTGTTATAATATTGGGTATATAATGACAATCTCGACGCGTTAATTGCACTGTCTATTTTTATGTGAATAGGTGGAAAACCCAAAGCCCAATTCGTAATCTGGCCACTTTGTAAGACATATTTTCCTCGAGCTAACTATTGTTATTTTTCAAGAAAAGCCCTTTGCTAAGTGGTTGAGCGAGGGATGAATCGAAATCGTTATCTCTGTAAATGTATCGTAAACACGTACAATTTCGAATCCCGATTACGGGGATTTGTTGTACTCTACTGAACATTATTGTTTTCGGAATGATTCTCGTTAATCCATTTATGTACCATAATACTTATAAGAATATGTTACTATTTCTATCTGAAAATGTTTTTGCTGAGTCACATAAAATAAATAGATATTAACAGTTCTTCAACTAGCACAAAAGCTAAAAGGACGTTTAGTGAAATATTGGTATATTGATAAAAATAACGGTTTGGAAATTCTTATTATAATATAAAACAATATATTTTCTTTTATGCATGTGTATCAACAACAAATGAAAATTATAAGTATTTCATCAGTTTCTTGCTTTGAACTGTTAATAAATATTTTATTGTCACCACAAGCGTTACTGACTGTATGGTGCCTAAAGAAAGTTAGTTGAGTTTATTCCACGAGAGTGAAGGTTTTCACAGATACTTAAGTTTGTTTTTATACATTTCATACTTTTTATAATATTAGGTAAAGGTATGGGTAACGTTCAGGTGCTACTGATATATCTAGGTTTATTTTGTGAGTTGGCAACATAAGCTGCACTTGATTGACATCCAAATCCGAAGACTCTACGGTTGAACATTCGACAGTATAATGGATTAGATACAAATTACTTTTAATTAGCAAGTTTCAAATTTATTAATTTATATCAAAGTTATTTGTGGAAAACATACTTCGTTTCGTCAATCTTTGTTAACATAGAACATAGATAAGATGTCGTCCGTAACCTTGAGTGAATGTTTCAAGTGGGCGTGGATGGCCAAATCCGAAACTATAAGGAATAGCGAAAGATACTCAAAGGAGTCTCAGGCCAAATTTTTATGAAAACTAAATCAATATGACAGCTAATTTAAAAAAGAACTACGTGGTTAAAAGGATTTAAAGGCGTAGAAGAATATACTTGTAAGCAATTGAAACAAAATAGTATTTTAAAGTTTTACATTTTTGTGGATAAAAAATACGGTCGCGAGCAGGATACGGACCTGCACCTCCCAGTATTTTGTTAAAAATAAAGCTCTTGTCTTTAGTTTGTCATATATCATTACTTCCTTAAATTTAATCCTTATTAGCGACCTGCACCCTGTATAACATCACATTTAAGCATTCCATGTTAAGTTGATCACAATGAAAGCTTCTTTTGATCTAATCCTTACGAATTTGATATTGATATAACCGGTTCTCTACCGAGTTATCGAATTGCCTTTGGCAGATTTTACCAAATTCGTGGAATTATTCATTCGTGATATTATCAATTTCCCTATTAAAATTTTCTCATAAACCATCATTGGTGGTTTTATTTTTATACCTTTAAAATGTTGGCATTATTCACTGTTTCATACTGATCCAATTAATTATTTGCAGAAACATCAGTCAGTATTTCGAATACCGTTTCACTAAATATATAAAAAGCCATCCTATTTGTATAACAGTAATTACATTCCACTGCAGTACCAGTTCGCTATATAATTTGATCTACACGTATTATTAACATTTGTCTTAAATTTTAAAAGAAACGACTCAGATACATGAGAATTGTACCTGACGAAAGACGGTCTCAAGGCTAGCAGTCAAATAGGAGAAAAGAAATTCGTCGCCATATAATTTTTTTTTTTTGCTTTTTGGGTTTAACTCGTGACTTTTAATTTTCAGATGTCTTGCTTTGGGTTTACAAAAGTTTACAGTGTTCAGTTCAATGTGTTATGTGGCAACCGAACAGACGGCGCGCCTGATGGTAAGCGATTACCGCCGGCCATTGACACCCGCAACCCAGGAGGAGCCACAAGTGCGTTGCCGGCCTTTTGAAGGGTTTGGGCCGTTTTTTTTGCTTTTTGGGGTTAACTCGTGACTTTTAATTTTCACATGTCTTGCATGGTTTCAGTTTACAGTGTTCAGTTCAATGTATCTCCTTATGGTTTTTGTTATTTTCTGTCAATATATGCAAAGAAAGAACTGTTAGTACAAGCTTTTCTACATCTCATAGGAAATGTCTTCTTTACGCAAAACATTAATTTTATATCATTAAATCAATCTTCAGTACCTAATCGGCAATTTCAGAATAACTATTTTTAAATTTAATAATTAAATGTTAATTGTTTTTTTTTTATGTATACTTAATTTTGCGATACTATGTTATGCCCATATTTTTTTAAGAACTTATTCTTTATGTATTATTTGTTGTTGTTATCGTCCCTTTTTAATTCAGATAAATAAATATTTTTTGTTTCTTAAGTATCTATTAATTAAAGACTTTTGTTTTAGCTGATGGTAAATCTTTTCAAAAGATACAGGCAGGACGAAGGACAGAGAAGGACAAAGGCTCAGTGGCGCCCGTTGGCACGCTTTCTCAAAAAATTATGTATTTTGATTTTAGAAAATTGACTTTACCTATCTATTGCTTACTGCTGTGAGCAGATTTTATTAATGCATCAATGCGAATTGATGTTTTCCCAATGGTAATCAATCAAATAGTCGACTAGTACAAACAACACAATTGAAAACATTTGTTAGTTTTTACAAATGAAATTCGGCCATGTGAAGGAAACCCCTGAGGATATGTCGTATATAATACGACAGGAGTATACAACTTCAATTGTTACGATTAGCAGTGACAACAACCACTGCTATGACCGTTGAACTGGCAAAGGTCGGGTTCGAACCCAAGGTACGCACCACTGACTTTTCATAATCATATGCGTATTTTAAGTTTATGACTTGCTTAAAGACGTTTATGTAAATATATTAATAATATGTTCTTTTTTTATCAAAAATGAATCTACTTTTGGCTACCAACTCGCCTGATGGTAAGCAACGGTGTGGCCGAGGATGGAACACGTATATCCAGATTAAATCTATTCACTCTTATGAAGAGTGGATAGATTTGGGGAAAACGATAGTTGGAAAGTTGATGCAACTGTCCAGACCCGTCTCCCACAACGGTTGCACCGGACTACATCCCGAAACACGACTAGGTCGCTTCATGGCATGGCTTCGTCCAGTAGGTGATAACCATCCGCGACCGAAGCCTCCCACTAGAGTTGTGTTGCCTGTTTTGCACCACCCAGGGGCCACGTTCTGAATAGCCTGTAAGGCCATGTGAGAGACCTAAGGCTGGTTTCATATCTGTTAGGTTGTTCATCAACTATACCTACAATAAGAAGACAACGAGTATAATATGATGATTACTCTCAAACGCATAAAAATAAGCAACAGCTAAAAAAATATTGTAATTGGTATTGGCGACTCAAAAAGATATGATATTTAGCTTTTTATTTTACACAGCCACTGAATCCTTCCAGATTGTATGAAAGTGAATAAAAGAGAACTCCCTCCCTAATTTTATATTACCGGATTTGTTTGTGGTCGACAGACGCATTGAAAATGGGAAATAAATATTTAAAACAAAACCGCTTGCTCGCAGGTAACTTGCTGCAACTTGCGCTAATGAAGGCTTAGGAAAATCAGTCATGATTAATGTGTTTGCATTAAAGTAAAACAATAGGTGTCACACTTCCTGGTGTATATAAGGGAAGGGGGATCTCAAGCTCAACGTAGTAGTCACTCATAGCCAGGTGCAACTTTAGGTTAACCTTTGAATTGGAGTTTTCCAATTAGCTTAGGTAGACATTTTTCACTTACATCTTATGAAATTGTATAAGGGAATGTATATATATATAGCAATAATAATCTGTTTTTTATGCTTGAGATCGAAAATCGGTAATTACAACAACTTACACAGTTAAATATCGTAATACAATAATTAACTTAATTATCATGATAATTTTATAGCAATATGTTGTTATTTATTTACATAGGTATTATATTTACATTGTGCACGTGGCATTTCATTATATGGTGGTATGTTGCGGTTTTTGTTATATAAAACTGAATCCAATTTAAATAAAATTCTTTATAATTGAATACAGTATCATAACGAGTTGCAGTTTCTCTCACAACCTTTCTGATCGAAATATTAAACAAATTATCATTAATTACAAACCAGTATACAATTATGAATGCTGTCAGTTTAAATTTAAACATTCATACCAGAGTTATTATATTAAATGGAAAAAGAATACGGTCGCGAACAGGATTCGAACCTGCGCCTCCTGGATAAATACCTGGAGTATTTATTATATATATATATATATATATATATATATATATATATATATATATATCATGTCATTTAATATAATAACTTTAGAGTTCGCTAAGCATGCGTTAATGCTTTTCAAAGATTTATCTTGATTCATACCAGAGGTTTTCATTCAATTGTGACATTATTATGGATTATTTATTAATCCGGAGGTTTATACGAATGAAAACAATTTAAAAGTATTATTATTATGTTTGAACTATTCGAAGACATCTCTTTGGCATCTGTCTTTTAACCTAGATGGTCTGAAATGCGTATAAAGGTATAATTTGCCACCTATCATAAATAGGCTTTCAGTCATTCAAATCCTCATCACTCTAAGGCGGATCAAAGCCCGTTCCTTAATAGTACGTCCTCTACATTCCTTTTACATTATAAAATGTGTAACAGAAAGGTGGAATGATATTTGAAGAGGTATATACGGGTATAAATAACTTTAGAGCAAAGGTAATGGAACTGAAAATCAAAAATTTTTGCTATAAGATGTTGTTTATAATACTTGAAAGGTTAAAATGAAAGCAAAGGATAGATAGCAAAATAATTATAACTTTAAAGTTCGTTAAGCATGCGATAATGCTTTCAAAGATTTATCTTTATCTGTATTTGAAACTAAAGTCTTAAATTTAAGAAGAATTAAAAAAAAAAACTCATAGGAAGACCAAATAAATTCTCTATAACCTGATAAATTGTTATAGTTGATCGAATAGAGAATTTAAATATACATAACTATATATTTTTATGTTAAAAGTCAGATTTAAGTTGCAATTTGTAACACTTTCACTTTAACTGTGTCATTTATTTTCTGTAATTCTTCTTATTTTGTCTTTCTGTTACGTGGTAACTGTAGTATTGGTTATTACTGTACAGTAAGCCCGTAAATTAACACATGTATGTAGCTTTAGCACGCTCAGCTTGTGCGTGCACTACTTAATTATTTTTCAGTCTTATGTCAATTGGACGAAATAAATTGGAGATATTACAGCACCAAACACGGAAGGTTTTATTTTTCATCTCCGTACCGTAAGACCTCCAGCCAACATTTTTGATCCGCTGCGATCCTGGAACTTGACTGGAAAAGATTTCTGGGGAACTGTGATTTTAGTCGTCAAGACTGCAGGATGCATTAAGTTCATCAGTATTTCCACCCGTTAAAAAAACCAATAAAATATAATCGGACAATTCTTAGTTCAATTACATTTTATTTCGCATGCATTCTGAATATCATTCATAAACATCATATAACCTAAGATATAAATCACAAAAATTGTTTCTACCTATGTATGTCCTTTATAGATTTTAAAACCATCCAACCGATGTGCCGGTGAAAACCGGTGGTATTAGATCACTAAAATAAAGATAAGAAATGTAGGAGCACACGCCGGGTATCCGCTAGTTATAAATATAAAACTATGAAAATTAATACTAACCTCGACTGATGATCACTAAGATAGCCTTGATCACGATCCCGCACCCTGTCCCTGAAACCAATAGATTAGTTATTCTCATTCACTAAATAACGTTTTTTCAGTAAAACCTGAATGAGTGGCTGAGATGGGCTGGATAAGTGCGATAAATCTTTAACTATGTTTTTTGGTGCTGCCGTCAATTTTTTTACCAAAAACTTCTTTGAATGGGAATCTTTACTTAAATGGATGCCTTCGTCACCGACCAATGGCCTTCTGCAAGATCGAATCTATCTCTACACCAAAAATCATCAAAATCGGTTCAGCGGTTAAAACTTAAAAGTGTAACAAACAGACAGACCGATTTACTTTCACATTTGTAATATTAGCTTCATTAGTTTTAGTTAGATGGATAAATGAAATGTCGTTTTTTCTGACCTGGATTCTTCTTTTTTTCTGAAATAGCTTATATTTTCAGAAGTTATTTTCTATAAGTGAAAATAAGTTGGCGATTCCTAGCAATCCCACTTATGCAGATTTCACAGTTATGGACTACAGAATACGGTTGAGTAACCAGTGGCACATTAGGAGCATTGCACAACTTTAACCGTAACTAAGATGTCACTGTGTCCTTTTGATAGAATTTACATAGGAAATATGTCAAAATAATAAATAAACACGTCGGTTAAGGTTTGCTGGTGCAAACGAGCCTTATTCTTCTCCTTTCATTTGGTAAGCAGCTAACCTTGTGTCAAGAGTTGTTCAAGCCGTAGGCTTCTGACTGAGCTTGATTCACACACAGATTATAGAAAACCTCGTCTTAATTTCAAACAGAGTGAATATAAATACACAAAATCAAGTTAGGTAAAAAGAAAAACATTTTACTGTTTTACCATTCTTATTTTAGTTATTTTATTAGATATTCAGTAGGTAATGTTGTATGAGTATGCGTTACCTAACCTTTTCTATCTATTCGTAGATTCAAAATCATTTAAATAGTATTAGTAGATGTTGAAATAAGCATTTTAGACAGACAAAGTCGCACCATATGGGATTCCTTTTACTATTTGGAAGTAATTCTTGGAATACGATTGAGTAAGAAGTAGCATATTAGGAGCCTCTGGACAGGCATTACATATTAATAAAAAACATTAGTAAAATCATTATTAAAAATTATTATTAGTAAAATCAACAAACCTGGAGTTGTGATCACTCAAATAGCCACGTTCCCGTTCTCTGTCTCGCTCGCGCTCTCGCATTAGTTCGTTGCGGTCACTGAAAAAAAGCAACAGTTAGCAATCCAACCACTTAATAAAACAAAAAATCCAGTAATAAAAAAATTACATTAATTATACTGTTTTTTATGGGTTACACAATTTGCAAATAAGTTTCATTAGTCTTGAGCGGGAAAATATTTAATTTTTATTTGTTCACAATATGGAATACATTATATGCGGCCAGTATTTGAAATTCGAATGTACATTGTTTAAAACAGCAACATTTAAAGGAGTTTTAATGCTACCTAAAGTGGTAATTAAGTATATCTTTATGCTTAATTCTATTGATGAATGTTATCACAGAGAGATATTTTCGCTTTAAAAGCCGGTTTGATTGTCAACCAAGGCAATGGTCATCTCATTTTTTTTTATAATAACATGACTTTACATAGCATGACGCCGGTATTCCCCGAAAGGGTAGGCAGAAGTATAACTACACAGTTGTACACCCACATTTCACCAATGCTGTTATTAAGTCCCATTTAATAGGTTTTGCCATCTACCGGACACAATTCCAAACTCTGGGCTGCTACTGAGAATTCCTTAACAGAATAATTCAATTACACTATGCCCGACCCAGGAATCGAACCCGAGACCTCCAGATCAGCAATCGCGCTTGGGCCACTAGACTAACGAGGCAGTTTATCGAAAATCATCTTTGATAATACGTTATTCTTTTTTATTATCTGTAAGATTGACGTTGAATCCAATGACTCGTATCTTTAGAATAAACCCTATCACTAATATTTTAAGATATTTCCATATTGATTTATTTCAATTAATTATACTTAAAGATCTAGAGCTACTTTATTCTAAATAATTTTTTTTTTGTTAATTAAAATATAAAATAAATAATTAAGTTGCATAGCCTTTTAGTTTCATATCCGAATTATAAATAATAGTATATCACTGTAGAAACCTGTAATATCCATCGCGGTCGGATCTCGCACTATGCTGCCTCTCGACACCAAGACGATGTGGAAGCGGTAAAGTTGAAGATCTGCTTCCTCCTCCAGAGCATTGTGACGCTGCTTCTTTCCAAAATATAAAGATGTTTTAGTACAATGTATTAGATAATTATATTATTTTGTTAATATTATTACTTTACCCAGTAAAATAATTACTGACTTAGACTTTAATATATAGATACGTACATATCTCTTAAAATATTCTTTCTAAAAACGTTGCCGACTCCTTAGGGACTGAATCATATAATCGTTCTATGGTTCATTTAATGAGTATTTAAAAAATGTTGTTTCTTCTGCCAACTGGTGGATTTTATCATTACAAAAGACTTTTATTTGTGAAAAAACCGGCCATTCGTAACCACTTCTATAAATAGCCAGTCAAATATGCGGATAACCACTTCTATAAACTTATTTATCGTAAACTTAAAAAAAAAATCGTTATTGCGTATGCACGTTGATCGAATTTAAATAAAACATTACTTAGGTAAATATTTGAGGTAAGTTTTAGTCGGAAGGAGTACGGCACAACGTCTAAGATGGATTCCTTCATATAAAAAAGTAAATGTGTGAGAAAAAGTATTACTTATAACCCTGAACTGTATGCTGCCAGTTTGACTTTAATTCTCTACTCTACTCATGATCTGGCAGTACTCTCAATTTTAAAAATCAACCAATAATGTTATTATGCACGAAATGTAAAAATTCAATTATTTCTCAAATACGTCATAAATACTATGGTGGGTATTTCAAATGCTACACAAATGATACTAGGTTATTTATACATCTACATGGGTACAAAGTTAAATAATATATTGGTGCCAATATACATATATAGATGATATTGGTGTATAACAAGGCGTGTGTGTTGTCCGGATAATCGTAAATATAATATAAAATTAGTTACATGGAGTAAAACAATCAAATAATTATATTATATTAAATTGCATAAAACATAAACCAAGGCTTAGACATTTTGTAACAAACTGCTAGAGTCGAACGTTTTAGATACTAAGTACAATTCAGTTTTAAGAATAAAATTGTGTTTGATTAATTCACCCCATAAGTGGCATATCATATGTAAAAATATATAAGACTGTGAGTAACATGCTTTTCATTTTACACGAAAAAAACAAAATGTTCATGGTAAAAAGAAAACAAAATCATTATAGGTAAGGGTTAGGTTAATAAAGTACATAATTACACTTGAACATAGGTATTGCATAGATATACACGATAATGCAATGATACCATTCATACAATAAATAATCAATTGTTATCACCTCTGTCCCTTATCGCAGCCTCCTTAAGGTGTCTCAAAGATTGGAGAATTGATTCTTGGGTCGGTCCTCAACAAAACAAAAACAGGGTTCAAATTAAATCCAAACAAGGTTTAATTGTGTGCAGTATATGTTGTAAAAATCGTATGTTTTTAATTAAGTCATTAAGTTTAGATTTATTAAATTCGGCTGCATGCTATTTAATTTTAAATGTGTTTAGAAGCTTAAAAAAATAAAGCTTCTCGTCATTTGTCATAAATACTTACGTCGTCGTGGAGGGTAAGGACTTCGTTGATTCGAAGATGACACGTTATCGTTGTATTCTACGAAAAACAATATATTTATGAATTAGCAACTTTGCAGAGTACATAAATTTGAGAAACAGATTTTTCTTTGCTAGGTTTTCGTGTTTTTGAAGGTCCTGATAAATCCTGAAAAAGTCAAATACACAATTCCTGCTTGAGAAGTTTATTGATTTTGCCTGACTATTTAACAAACTGTAATATTGAGAACTTATTAAGATTGAAATTAATGCTTAAGTTGAAGGGCAAGTTTTACGAATCCTTTATAAGACCTGTCGTAATGTAAGGATCATTACTTGGATACATTACTCTCTTAGTAATGAATATGAATGTGAATGGACGGAGGGCAAGAGGGACACCAAAAAAGATGGATGGATTGTGTGATATGATGATGATGGATGGATGATTTGAATAAAAAGGGAGTAAACGGTAACATGACAACAGACAGAGGAGAATGGAAGAAAAAAACATATTGTACAGACCCCAAATAACTTGGGACCAAAGCAGGAAGATAAAGATAGCAACATCAAGCCAAAGTATACCATAGTAATAACTCTGTAGAGAGGCAGTTTATTAGGCCTTCAAAATATACAATAGGTAGATAGATTATAATATATACTTTCTGGTACACTGAAAATAAACATATAAACAGGAATAAATACAAACAAGGACGGGACAATGGCGGTCTTATCATTAAAAGCAAGATAACCATTAGATGGAAAGACAAAATAAGGAATTAAAGGGTAGTTCAAACAATTACATTTTCAAAGCAAAATATTCAAGTTCCTCAAAAGGATAACTGAAAATTTGTGCATTTAAATTTCTTTTACTATTCAGCTTAGGCTTAGTTTAGGTTTCGCAGTTTATAGTTAATGATTTCCTAACGGAATAATAAACTAATATGTCACTACCTACAGTACTATGAAAATATATCTGTACCTAGAAAATAAATATTAGTACGAATATAAATTTGAGTTATATAAAAGTTCAAATTATTTAGTAACCTGGAAAGAAACTTACCTAAATCTTCCATGCTCTGGCTCAATAGAGCCTCGAAAGTGTGCAGACTGTAGCTCTCGGCGTCCATGCCCTTCGCAAGGGTATTCCGCAGATGCATCTCGTATTCCAGCAGCAGACGCGAGGTGGGCGATCCGGGAGCTGGCGTAGCACTCGACTGGGACGCTTGCCGGGAGAGGCATGGTTTCTGCAGCAAAAAATACACGACCAAAGTCAAAATAGATATTTTATCATATACTAATCAACAATTTATAAATTTTTGTCTAGAATGAGTCGTATAACAAATTTTTTCGTCTCAGTCAAAGTCGAAACAAATATAACCAACCAGCTAAATGTATCAGTACCTATAGCACAGTATCTTTCTCTTAAGGTTTTTATATTTTATGTGATTTATTTTTAAGGTTCAATTGTGAAGATAGAATATTTATTGAATCTACGAAAAAATCTTATAAAAATCTGTTCATTAGAAAGATTTGCAGACATTTGCGTGAAAAAAGCTTGTGGATGGAAAGGATTGGAACATTTTTTTAAAACTAAATATTTTAATTTATCTTTTATCCTAAAAGCTCGACTGTCAGAGAATGCCACATGGCATAAAAGGTTATTTAACGCAATGTTCATTGAAGTACGAAGTTCATTTTACATGCTGCACTTGTGTTAAAACTTAAATAGCATCCCTGGACACAAGAAGGTTCTTACTGCATGATGGTGTTGTCTCGAATCGCGGCGTTGACAAGGCTCCTGGTCTGAGTTGCCGTTGGAGGAAGACGGCGTGGTGGCATAGCATTGGTTGTCAAACATCACATTGTCAGACGGCGGAGACAGATCGCGCTCTCCGCCACCCAGCTCCAGGTACAGACCGCGCCCAGGGTATCCACTTGGTGCCGCTCCCACACCGACTCCACGACTGGGTGATGAATGAAAATTTTGATTAGTATATCGATAGTTTCCGACAGCTTTTTCAAGCCGGAGCTCCTAGTTATGGAGAGGTATGTAATTATATCATGCGTGTATGCGCGCTTATAACCTGTCACTGCACCAAATATATAGGTATTTCCAGTATTTAATCAACATTTGCGATGTTTCATTTCCTTTAAAGTCCCGTCTATTATTTATTCACCCGTTCTCTGAATGAGAACATTTCAGGTGCAAACTCATTAAAAGTGCAGACCTAAGAAGTTTTCTTAAGAACCAGAACTTGTATTATGCTTATGTTAAAACTAAGTCAGAGGTCCAAATAATATTTTAAAATAATCCAATGTTCTACAAAGTTACCTATGATGATACTAAGGAGCATTCGATATTTAGTACACCACATTTTCAGACGGTGGTGACAGATCACTAGAGAAACTTTTCTGTTAACTACTTCACTTATTATTTACATAATACTCATATGAATGGTCAGTCATTGCATAAAGTTTTATAAAGCGTCTAATTCAACCTTCGATCAACGACCCTAACAGTGGCTAGTCTATGTAAGCTCTTAAAGTATACGGGGTGTTGAGGAATAAGGTCATATGAGTTTATAATTTACTATAATGTATTAAAATTTTATGTCTATTTGTTTTGTCTACTTATACTATCATTATGACTATTTATTATGCCCAAATACAATAAAAAAAAGGTGCCCAAACATTATTATTTGTAATACTTTTTTGTGAGAAATGTCTTTGTAAGCATGTAACGTACCGCTGTGAGCTCTGCCGGCTATTATTGTTCACAATATGCGAGTAGTGTCCGTGGTGCATGTGCTGCGGGTGCCGGTGGCCGTGCGAGCCGCAAGATGGCGGACAAGGCGCCGCGCCACCATACCGCCGCCGACCCATCTCTGGTGACGTCACTGGGCTCTCCGTCGAAGGCATCGGCTTCAGCATGCGCTTCAGGGTGCTCGAGTCTAGTGAATATAGTGCAATTATAAAGATCATGTTCTTGCTTATTGTAGCTTCTCCAATATACTAGTGGGTTTATTGACATATTATATAGCATTACAATAATGCATGTCAGTCCTAAGAAGTAAATGAAAAGCCAAAATTAATTATTACAAGTCACACTCACGTCCGTCACTTCCGAGTGTGACTGAATCCAAAAATCATATACGTGCGTTTCCACCACACTAAAAATGACTATGTAGACGGCTTTTTCAACTAAAGGTGCAACCACTACTGGAATATTTTCATTGCACAGCTGTAATACAGTGTAACTACGGATGTTAAAAATTGTTTAAGACTACTCACCCATATTCATATCTTCAGTGCTCTTGGACTTCGTGCGCCGAGACCCCGATGTATTGTTATTGATCACGTTGTGATGGTGCGCGGAATGCCTATCCGATTCGCGGGACTGAAAATTCATACAGTCCTGTTGAGTTTCCAAAGAGATTATTAACATTTCTTAATGTAGTACAATACAAAATCACACGGTAGCCATAAAGATTTGACTGTATATACGACAGAATATGGTCGCTGACAAACATTTATTATTTTATTTTTGTAAATTTGTCTTCAAGTTTTTTGTCATTAGTCCACTGTTTCCGGTTTTATTTCTTTTCGCAACCAAGTTTCTGCCTTTTTCTATAGCTTAGGTAAAGTAATGCGAAGAGTATTATAACTCTAGTTATCTGATAAATTACACGTACTGATTCATTGCCGTCTCCGTAGTCGACGCTCTTGGGCATGTGCTGCAGATGTTCCTTGCCAGAGCGCGTAGAGGTGGCTGAGGACTTGGAAGACGTGAGGGTGCCGCCCGCTTGCACGCCCTCTGACTTTAGGTCTTGGGTGTGTTGGGATGATGCGCCGCCACCGCTTGCCTGGTTCTCTTCGTTCGTCTGACACATATGGTATAAACTGATTATTTTTCGTTTCAGCTTTTACCAAGTGTTGTTTAACAATTTTTCAATCTCATGTATGTTTAATCAGATCATCAGTGCGACCTTTTCTGATTCTCATTGAATAATTTTAATATAGCATGTTAATCTTGGACAAGATACATTGTAGTCACACACAGGTCTCGGACGGTTTATAATAGCTGATGATATTTTATAATTATTCTTGGTTAGTAAACGCTATTAGTGACTACATGAATTTCTTTCTATAATGCAATCAACGACAAAAACCGTATTATAATAATTATTGTCTTACATTCGTGCCATGTGTTCCCACTGAAGCTGTGACAGTTTTGGGTGCTGTCGAAGTGTTAGTAGTCATGGTAGATGTCTCTTGCGACTTTGGAGGTCGAGTTGGAGGCTGTGCGTCAACCTGTCGTGATGCCGCTGAAATTGAGAGCATATACAGTCAGTTAAGCTTTTTCATACAGTATTTCCAGGGCATTAAAGAGATAAAGAAATAATAGGCTAATTATGAACATAATAATAGGTATGTGTTGATACGAATATGACCTATAAATTGGTGTTCGAGCAGCATATTACTGAAAAAAATTACTGGTTCCACCGCGAAAATATATTTCTGACTTAAGGTCACAAATGTTAATCTGTAAGGTTCTTACCTATTGCGATCTTAAATCTTTATAAAATCTTAAATACCTGTTGTCCCTTCATATCAAAACTTTTAAGGCGCTACACATGAATGAAGAGGTTAGTTTTGAGTGAATATTGCTTTGAGAATTGCCATTCGTATAGTATATAAGTTACGTCGCGATGTCGTGAAGTGAGAAGTGCGTCGGTATGGTTAACAATAAATACAAACGCCGCGATTGCTAAGCATGAGGTCTTGGGCTTGATTCCCAGGTTGGGCAACGTGTTATTGGGATCGTGAGGTAACCAGCGCACCTGAGAGATGATCTCCATGGTGTGTAAAGCGACACGGGTGCGGGCGGTTTGCACTCTGGCACTAGATTGTACGTACACGAGTACGAAAATAAACCGATGATTTTTGAATCGATGTTTTTAGCATGTATAGCAAACCATAAGATTCTTATGAATTATATTGGTTCGAGTTATTAATAACGCTTTCGCACGCGACGAATATTGTTATCTTGTTTTTAACCGAGACTACATACGGCCGAGTATTTATAATATTCCATTTGGCCCAACGAGCGTTAGCATGTTGCTTCCTACGCTCTTTCTTAATCCTTCGATCGATAGTGCCTATGGATGTTCTACATCTATATTGAATATAAATATCTTAACAACTTCAAAAATATCTGAAACACAGATTTAAAGGCGACGTATGAAAAGATAAATACTTCATAGAGAGATTCATCATTCTTACTTTTTGAGCACCATACAGATTAGCCTAAACTGACAATACTTAAAACCTGTATAATTTTGTATATCACATGTACTTTTTGTTTATCAATGGCGAAGGCCTATGTTCAGCAGTAGACGGTCTCTCAGATTTTTCGTATTTACTAACTGTGAAGGCAAACATTAAAGAAATATTTTATTATTGAGCTTCTGAAATCGTCAACCCGCAGTAAGTAGGTAAGCGTATGTGATTTATGCAGGATTTTTCTCCGTATAAGTACAGATATTTACCTTGCAGAGGAAAAATGATAGGCAAGTATTAAACTTACGTTTAGGGGGCGGCTGGTGTGCGGGTTGCGAGTTTGAAACGTTGTCATACAGTGAAGTGGAAGAAGTGGCGGCGGCGATTTTTTCTGAGCGGCCAGTCGTGCCGCCCGCGACACCCGCCTCCGTTTCTATGGCACGTGTCGTAGTGCGTGGCAGAGTTGAAGAACCTATGAAAATATTAAAAGAGAAAAATAAGGCAACACACACCATAGATATTTTATACCTCGAAGCTTTCATCGACTCTCGAAGAAAACATTTAAATGCTTACACTCAGCACTGCAAGAAGCAGACATAATAGATAAACAAAGCCTGAGGCTTTTCAGTAGACCTGAGGCTTTGTTTATCTGTTACGTCTGCTTCTTGCAGAGAGTGAACGTCTTAAATCCGTAATAATCGAAGTAAAATTATTTGTCGGTCTTATGAAACAGCCATGATGTGATACCGATAATTAACAAGAGCATTGCTTTAACTAAACTAAACTTTAACTTCCTGCTAATCTTATAAATGTGGAAGTGCGGTTATTTGTGAGTTTGTGAATTGGGATATCTATCACCCAAAAACTATTAAATTAATTTGGTAGGTATATAATTATTGTAGGTCCTGGAATAGGACCAAGGATGACAAAGTATATAATATAATCCAAGGAGCACAGATAAATCGTAGAAAAGCATTAACGCATACATAGCCAACTCTAAAGCCTTTTTCCACAACAATTTATAACTTTAATCTAAGGAGGTTTGACTGTATCTCAATATCTACATTGAATTATTAATTTTCAGTACCTTTTTAGGTTCTATATTAGAGATTTAGTGCTTCAAATCTTTGTTCGTATCTTAGAATATATTAATTCCTTAACAGCAGCTTTATTTCATTGCTCAAGCTTGTATACTCACGGTAACGGGGATCCTGTGCTCTCAGTCTTGCGTATTGTTCTTGCGTCATGCATGTGCATTGAGGTTCGCGGCCGTATGTCAAACTACAATCATAAATGTTAATTATGTATAGAACTTATTACAGAGATTACCTAATAGTTACTAAATTTATCTTCATACCATAAGTGGTCTGAAGATAAATTTACGCAACAGCGCTATGCATTGTTGCATTATAGAGAGCCGTACATTATCTATATAATGCTACTATGTGTTTAGCATAGATACAGATTATTGCGTAAAGTAAGGTAATTATTTTTTAAATTATTTATATCGTATGTTATTTTTTTTTATTCAGCTAATATTGTCCAACTACAGGGCAAAGGCCTCCCTATCCTCCATCCACTCCTCTCGGTCTAAAGCTTTTTGCAGCCAATCCTTCCAATATGTCCATGCATTCTTAATATTGGTACAATACCTGTCAATTTCAGTGAATATTAAGTAAATGTATTGGTTACCTGGATCGATTAGGACTGGCAGGTGTAGAGAGAGGCTTTCTCTTAGCCTTGAACTTTTGCTTGTTGCCCGGAGGTTCCAGCTTCAGGCTGTAGCTTGATGAAGCCTTGCGAGAGAATTTGAATGATGGTGACTAAAATCAAAAAAGACTATTGATGACAGATCAATTAAATAACATCATTAAAGGCTAGTATTCTAATAATAGCCTTGTTGTTGTGCTGTATTATTTTCCTTAACACCTACAACAACGCCAATAGTTATTTCGATGACGCCAGTTGATAACTTTAAGTAATTAGCTAGATGTCTATTTTCAAGAATCTTATTAAATTCGTCTCTTTATGCGTTAATAATATTTGTTAATTTTACCTATACTCTGAGGCACTATAAATATTACGATCACTTTATTTTATGACAACACATAAATATTTGACTACAGCGTATATTATACTTACGCAGCATTCTCTAAATTGTTTGGCATCGATGGGAGAGGTGAAGTTAAGTCCCCATGTGTCGTTAGTCATAGGGTCCTTCCAATACACGAAGCATTCAGAGGCTTGGCCGATGCGAGTACCTGCAAGAAGTCATAGATATTTAAAGATAGATTTGAGGTCACAACCAATGAATACGAAACTTTTTACAGCTGTATGAAGTGCGTTGCTTTTCCAAGTTACGAGAAGCATAGTAGTTGCATTAAATGTTATCCTTTAAAACTTTTTTAATGTTATTTTTTATGTGTCAAACATGGGGGCCGCTACCCGATGGTAAGTGGTCACGGCCTCCTATAGAAGTCTAGCCATCTACATAACAAAGTTATCTAAGATGTATTGCCTACTTTTATTAAAGAGGACACTCTTAATTTTTTTTATGTGTCGATATCCTGGCTTCGCCGGAAAATTTCTGGAGCAACTTATTTAAGAATTCAATTAGTTTTAAAACTTTTAGAACTCAGTTTGATGCTTAGGTCAATCATGATGGCTCCTAAAACATTAAGTATTTTGATAATGTTTTAGGAGTCTTCATGATTGACCTTAGAACTAAATATAAGCCTTTAAGTTGTTATAGGCTTATATTTTTCTGTCTCTGAAAGTCGAAATGTTGCATCACAAACTGACACCAGCTGTTTATTATGTTGTTCCATTTAAAATATTCTACATTGAACTAGTGCTACGCTAGTTCAATGTAGAATATTTTAAATAAGATTCGGTTGTATGTAAATAAAACACTGGTTCCAATCACAAAAATACAGTAAGCAATAAAATTAATTATAACAAGTTATTTTCATATTTAATTCTTAGCAGGTTCAGCAATAGATTTGATACTGTGAAGTAATGTATCGGACGTTGGTACACGCTGGTAAATTCGGTCGATTGCTCGTCTTACTATCCCGTGTAAATTTAAAACTAGGTTAGAGCGGCCGCCGTCGTATCAGCCGAATTGCCCCAGTAAAATATAGGTGCTACTCTGTCAGTGATCTCTATGTTTGTTACAAGTGTTTATTTCGGGAACTAGTTTTTAACGCCTGTAATGCATGTTATGTATCATAGTCATAAATAAGGCGTACAAACAATATCTTCCAATAAGAGTTCGCTTTGAAGCCAAATTTTACTGTTATGAGTCTTCAGTACGAGTTTTATTTCACTTGCATATGGTATGGTTATTTTCTTCGTTTATTGGTATAGCCTTATTAAATAAATGCAAAAACGTATTTAACTGTTTTATATAAATGCCATGGAATCTTATGGTATCTAGTGTCACGTTTATTTTATATTGTAGAATTATCTCGTACCATTTAACTCTTGGGTAAAAGTTAATTAGTCCATGGTAAAAGTTCTTCATGTTCTTCTTTTAAAATACATTTATATAATATAAATAATATGACTCGAATGTTGCAGAATAATTTATTGTAATATATTAGCAAAATCTATCTTGTTGTCTCTACTAAAATATTACGGATTAATAACTTATAACTAACATTAAGAGATCAACAGCTGTGCCCTCCCACAGCTCACAATCGAACTGTTTAGTAGGCGGCCAACCTACACCTCTGTATTATTAGTAGCAATATTAGCCCACAGTTTTGTATACAATATATTAGTCATTCAGATATAAGTCATGTTACATCAGTCGAACTATTTATAGCTGATTGTTATCGGGCAAAGAGTTTTTATTGACAGGTGTTAATTCGAGGAAAAAACCATATAATTAAACTCAACTAGGCTAAACATTTGCAGGTTATGTACCTGCAAATGTTGCCTAAGTAACGGACAATTTAGTATTTTGTATTCAATACCGATCTGCCTAGCCTCGTCCTAACTATTTATAAATCTTTAACATTCTAATACTTAACATGAATAAATTGGCTATCTGACCTCTATAATCCAGCGACTGGGTAACATGATATCACTTGGTAATCGTTTTTGTCAGACTGTCAGACATCTGACTACCCAAACAAAACGACTGCCATAGATCTCCCTTTGAAAACCAGGACCGATAGTTTAACATACTCACTGAAGCGCAGCGGGATCTCGATATAAAATAGTCACCATCCACTGACACATAGCGGCAAGCGTATCACAGCGTAGCCTTGATCTTGATGACATAATGGGCCATGTATGAATAAAATTCAGATTTGCTTTTTTTATTTATAAGTCATTTAAAAATGTTAACTAATCTTGCTCACTGAAGATATATATTTCTAAGATATCCAAGCTGTAGTTGCAGGAATTATCTTCTAATTAGTTCACTGATATTTTATATACATACCAGGTTGCAGTAGTCTAACGTCGAGGATCTTGTCGACTTGCGAGTTGTAGGCAGTAATGTGGAACACGCACTCAGGCGAGTCCTGGATGCAGGTGATGTTCACAGGCACCAGGTCCTCCGATACCTGCTGCCACTTCACCGTGCCGGCACCGCTTGCGGACACGTGGAATACCTCCGCCCATAATCTGTGAGGACACATTGACTAACATAACTGGATACCATAATAGATGGGTGAACATTGAATAAGTAGATCCACTTCTATGTGATGAAAAGGAAATGAAAAGCTCTGATAAAAAAGTGCTACTTTATGAATTTAATATTTCTTAACAGCAGAAGAATTTGGGAGAAGATTTCATTTCGACATGTGTGTTTTTTTGTATGTTAATCGAAACTTTGAGAAAATTGGAAAATATAAATGACTTTACATGTATGCATAGTGAGGGTGTTTTGGTTGAAAGAGGTTAAGCGACTTCTTGAAAAAAAAATGTCACTAAAGGCTGTTTTTAGTGCAGAAATGTCTCTTGAAAACTTTCAACTTTCGTTATAGATATAGTCAAGCTAAGAAATTACGGGGAAAATAGAAAATATATAAAATAAACAAAACTTGAAATTATACAGAAATGTTCTCCTCTACATGCAATACATAAAACATCGTTAAAAAATTAACCGGTCCGTTCAGTTGCATAAACTTCACTTAGAAAGATGTTAGTAAGTAAAATTGGAACGAGTTGCTTTGATGCAACCAATAAAGTATGCGTGTTTACTGGAAATATAGATTTAGTACCTATGTATAAATTGGACAAGACATGAGACCAGTGACAAAATTGTTTTTAGAATTCATAGCATCACGCTTGTATTCTCCGATGGCGTAGGCAGTTGGACATCCACATTTCACCAATGCTGTTTTTAAGTCACATGTAAAAGGTGGTGAGCCTATTGGCATCTACCGGGCACAACTCTAAACTCCGGGCTGCAGCTGAGACAGAAAAACCCAATATACTTCGCCCCGACCTGTAAATCGAAACCAAGACCTCATGTTCTGTATTCGCTTTTGGAACCACTAGACCAACTAGGCAGTTTGAGTGAATACTAAAATTCCCTTTATTTGAATTCCAAGAAATATAATAAAAATAACTCTCATAAAAATTAAAAATACTATTAGATAAAGTTAACAGTTTTTATGGAACGAAAAATATGGCCGTGAGCAGGATTTAAGCCGTATTCCTTTACATTTATTTTTTAATTTTTGATTTCGCTCCTCGTATGATTGGAACATGTTCCTTTAGGTATTTAAAAAACCATGTTTTCCTAGAATCGTGTTATAAAAGTGATGTTTTTATGCATATATATGAAGTTGTGATTTTCGTAAGAATTTACTTGCAATTATTTGACGTATTAAAAAATGTGAGACATCAGTTTAACATGCAATGCAAACAGCATAAAACATCAATTTATAACAAAAACCTTTAAGGCACGGCCCCTAAAATTTATAATAACCTGCCAATCATAACATGCCATTTTGAAAAACAATAATATTGATAGTTTTAATAAACAAGTATATGACCTGATGATCCGAAAAGCCTATTACCTACACAAATATCGAGTATCATAATGACACATTTCTAGAACAATAATTTATATATAATTTTCATAACTCTTAGTGAACGGGCTCTTGTTACGTCCGATCTATTATTAAATATAAATTAAAATAATATAATTAATAATTGAATCTGCTCTGTTGTATCAATTTCTTTTCTTTTAATGATAAATAATTTGTATGCTCATAAAGCAAAATATGGAGAAACATTTTAATAAATATGCTTACCAACTTCATGTACCCATGTTTTTTAAATAAAACTTCTTAAATATTATTTTCTAACCATTTAATATGCTATTTTGTGTTACTGTCATATAAAAGTACAAGTGTTTTCGATGAATTTAATATAATTATTTTGACTTTTAATATTTAACTGTCAGTGAAACCAAAGAAGTGTGTTGCTGAACACTGCTGACAAATAAAATACTTTGACTTTGACTTTGACTTTGAAAATGATGTACTCAAGTACTATGACATGTTTTGGAAAAATAAAAATTAATGAATCATTATATTTATCCTATTATATTTACTTTCGTTATTCAATAGTAGATACCTACCCCATTGATTTTTAGAAAGAAAATTTTGTTTATTGTTTTGGTCTTATTCATTACCTTAGCAAATGTCCGTCTCTTCGTCGTGAGTTCTGCCACGGGCTATCTTCATAGCGGTACGCTTTGCGCAGGATGGGTGCGCAGGAGCACGACGACAGCTTGTTGCCCATCGTGCGCGTGCCGCACTCGGCGCACTGCACTATGCTGCCTGAAAACCAGCCCTCGTTAATACATATAGGTATGATATAGGTACACATAATAGAAATAAATATTCTTCTTCTTATCGTATGGGTAATGAACAACCTATTGATAGTGTTTAAACCACCCGTAAGCTTCTGACATGGCTTTACACAACATCGAGAACATCTCTTAGGTGTGCTGGTTTCCTCGCGATGTTTTCCTTCACCGTTTTAAACAAGTAATATTAATTTATTTATTATACGCACGTGACTTTCGAAAAGTCAGTGGTGCATGCTTTGATTCGAACTTGAGACTTTTGACTTGTCAATCCAATGGTCATACCACTAGGCTATCAAAGGTTGAAAAAAATATTCAAATTTTATACAAACAAGTTACCCTTTGCGAAAATTATAGGATTAGTTACAAATAACATGTAATTTTGTGCTTAATTAGATAATCGATAGATCTCGCAGTCAAATAAAAGTACATATAATTTTACATTTAATTGTATTTTTATTGTACATTTAATTTATCGGTAGATTATAATATATACAATAGAATGAAAGATTCAAACATACACAGGTTGCTCTGAGCTAATAAGTATCGCACCAATTAAGTCCCTACGAACCATGTAAGGAATTTTGAGATTAATTTATCAACAAACCACTTTTGGGAATTTATATAAAACTACACCTGAGGACGATAAAACGTCAAATAAGAGTACATCGATTTATTTCACTCGATATAATTATCTGTAGATTTGTGAGATAGATCCATTCACCGTCAATCTAAGCTGTAGTCTATGATATTCGTTATAGGTAATCATAAAATCAGAAGTCGACGAGCGATCCAATGTTAGTATATCAAAATTGCTCAGTAATTGTATTATGAAGTGCAAATGTAAGTCAATCCCTACAAAATAATAATATTCAAACGTATCCACTAAGAATTTTATGACTGGAAATCAATATATTTGTGAAACTGCCGATACTGGTGATTTATCTGACATGGTTTTACAATTACAAATGATACCAATCAATATAGTAAGAACAACCGAAAATCCAAGAATTGTCGGCTTCATAATATTAATTCTACATTGTTAGATTTTATTCGGGCAATTCTGTCATTAACGATGTATCTTCTATTATTCAGAATAAGGAAGGGGCCATTGCGCATCGTAAAGATCTTCATCAAGACCGCTAAGACGGAATTAGCTGTACAACAATTACCTAACTCCTGATTTCATCCTCAGTCCTAATCTAAGACAGGCATTTCTAGCTCATTTTAATCAAGCTTCAAATAAATCTTGATCTTCGAAAATGGGAACGAAATGCTATGCTGTAGTTATGTAAGATATCTATCAAGAATTCGTTAACCCAGGAAATAGAACTACCACCACCAGGACCAGAGAATACAAATAAATACAAATTATAATGGTAAGTAAATTTTTCATAGGTATGTGTAACTAAGTAGTTGATAGTTTTCATTTATATTTTTTTGTGTAGTCTAATATTAGTAGGATTCTCAGATAAAGTTTTGATAATTAAAAGCTCTCTGTTCACAAGCATAATTAAAATAAAACATAGTTAAAATTTCCATCCATAAAAATCTAGAGCATACTATGTTCAGGTAGGTAACTATTTCTACGCGATTGTTCAATAAATTGAGTGTATTGTGGTTGTGTATAATATAGTATAATATATCATCTTTCATTGCATAAGTGTATACTGTGTCCACCCATTAGGTATACAATTGATACTCAGCATTATAAATAAAGACATAATAAACAGCATTAAATAAGAAGTATATTTACAATAATGATGACATCAGATAACTGAAACTATAATGACCAAATCATGAAAATATTAAATTTAATTCACGCAATGCTTTGATGGAAGATCACAATATGTAGCCCTTTCAGTGATTCGTTATAAATTTTGCCAAATATTATTGCAGACCACACGTTTGTACACAGGAGATCTGTTTTGGCAACTAAAATTAAATGTTATAAGTTGTGGTGGGTACAAACTTGACAACATAGGTATGCTGCATGTTGCATCAGTACCGTTATGCAACAGTGAAAAGTTCCCAATTGAATTCGAAACGCAATTGCCACAATAGCCAAGCTTTCTTTTCTGATGTATACGATGCATGTTGCACCTGTCAATATGTAGATTCTCACATATTAGTTAATAAAATCAAAACATTTCAATATTTAATAGTTTATTATATCTCGATAAATTATATTTTGCTTAACTCTTTCAAACTCCCAGCTTCAACAAGATGTATAATAAGATGATGAGTTAACCCAAACATTTTTCGCTACAAATTACTTCATAGCTTGAAATACTTTAATGGCGCAGATAAATAATACAAGAGTAGTAAAAGGCTAGGCAATCCGTTCATTTTCGGAGCTGATCGAAGTTACCTTGATTCGACTAATAAAGACAAACGGACAGGTGCAACCAACTTTAAGGTTAAACGTATGTCGAAGTCGTTACGTTCTGGGATTGGAATGTCTATTTAATTTAAATTAAATTAACCATTTAAATAGTATTTTTCTTCAGTAACATAATTGACTAAGAACAACCATAAAATTTTCTTAACCATAAAATGACCAGGTTTAATACATAAGCAAACCTGCTCTAAAGTACATGTTACATCAGTATGTAACATGTGCTTTAGAGCAGTTGAGTACGGTTCAATAAAGACAATGCACATGGTAGAGTGATCAGTAAAGCTTTGTGTGCACTCACCCGCGGTCCCGTGATGTCACCAGGTGCCATCGGTGCGCGAGAGCGAGTGTCCGCGGTTCAGGCTCTGCGACCGCTGCGTGCCGTGTCGATACGGATGTTTCACAGACGCATGCTGCAACCGACAACACGACCTTTTTGCATTCTCACGAAAATTACGACAGACTTAACACATCACACATGACGCTTTTTCAAGCTTTTACTATTTATAATAGATTATCCTTTCAATAATCCATTATTACGCCCTAAAAATTAAAATTGTTTTAGATAAATTTATACATTATCTTAAAAACATATAAACCATAAGTGACTTTTAAGTACTTGATTTAATTATTTTTTTATTATTTTAATTTAGGAATAAGGACACGTGTTAATAAATTTAAAGTTTATTTAGGCATGACTTTAGATGATACAATAGGAAAAAGATGTGTAGCGAGATAGACATGCATGGAAACAAAAGAAATACAAACTACAAAAATACTATTATACATTGAGACGAGGCCAAACAACATAAAGTTTATATTAAAAATTTCAGTGATATATTATGTATATGGGGAATCGTTTAGCGCCTTCTATTTATATTTGTACACACATATTTCGAAAGTGTGAAAATTGCCTTACTCTACCTGCGTCTGACGCGTGGTTCAATACACTTCGTCTCTCACTATTTCCACTGACAAGTAAAGGACGCCAGCATTTCGTTATACGTAGGTAGTTATCGGCGTTTCATTGAATCAACACAGGTTTTTGCAATCATTTCTATTTAAGATATACAGGGATGGACATGTCAGTCATATCATTAAGTCATCTACTCACACGCCTAGCACAGTTAGCAAACTACAAATTTACATGGATGGCATCATCTAACATAATACCATTTTAACATCGAATACATTATTTTATCTGTTTATCTCTATTTTTGAAGTATAAAATATAGAAACAATTTCATTAAGGTATTTCAGCCCACTGTTTGCGTCTATTAATAGTCTCATTCCGTTTTTTTCTGTAAGGACAACTGTGCCTACTACAGGGTATTAAAGATTTCATTCACTCATAGTGTATCTTAGTCAAATCAGATATGTTACTACCTACAGCTAGTTAATATCGGTTCCCTTCAAGCGATCGTATCGACCTCCAGGATGAGAAATAGCGAGCCACTTTTATACCCTTTTACTAAGATGCAAGTTTCATTAGATTCGGATCAGGTGATATTGCGGAAGATCCGAAAATTCTTGTTGGGGGAATTTCTGAATGGTTATTTCGAACAGACGTTTGGATTTGGATTGATAAAACTTTTCTAATATCTACTTCGTTTCTCTTACGTTGTTGTTGAAATCATTTGGCATGTTGTAGAAGCCTTATGAGACAAAATAGACAAGGTAACTTAATAACCCAGTACTTTAGCTTTTATGAGTATTTGACAATTTATGCAAAAATGTTAATACACGAAGTATTAAGATCACATTATTTTCATTGTGATACAACTTCGCCTACAGGTTCTAAACCATGACCTACCAAGTTGTAGCCCCTAAGAAACTCACACTATGGCTGAGAGAACTATGATTTTCGTTTTATTAGTTCTTGTTAGTTCAATAGCAAAATTCTCAGTCAATCTGGTATCTGGGGTACCTATACGGTTAAGTCCGACTCTATCCTATCAAATGGTAATTAAAATTCTAACGCCGCATTTCGATCTCGACGGCGGCGGTGCCTTCAATCATGTTATATTAGACCGACTGTATGTGGGTCAGCTTAGTTTGGCTTCATATTTAAAACTGGCTGTATATACACTACCTACCTACTTGTAGTAACTTATTCGAATTTATTTCTAACAGATATTCTTACTTTTTATGACTAGACACGGATGTCGGCTATCTGCGTTGGGTAACCTATAAAGCTTCATACATTTATTTGTTGATATTGTATGGAAGCATTATTTAATATATACATACTTGTATGTACAGTAAACGTTAGATTTTATTACTAATTATAGTCATTTATGCTCCAACTAGAACATCGACATAGTATCGCATAAAGGTGTTAGTCAACACGTTACTACTCTAAGTGTAATTAAGATTTACCCATTTGTAATCTGATACAATATCTATATCTATACGTATAATATTATGTGTAGTAATAAACATTAGGTATAGCTAATGTAGACTCGATGTGCAGATCTGTCTGCGTGACCCCAGTTGGCAAAAAGGTGCGCTTTAATGCTGTCAGTGTACAGGTTACGTGTAACACGCTAATTAAATATTTAGGATCGTCTAGTATACTTATAGTAAAATGAGCACATACTACATATTATATAGCGAAAACGTTCAATACATATACTTTTACACACAATATAACAATGAATACACGCTTAGCAACTTTTTATTTTTTATATATTATGTATAGTTTAAACATAACGTGTGAACATGCATATACCGATTGCTTGATACAAAGTTACAGTGCATGAAATTTTAATTATGATTTCACATAACGTTAATTTATCATTATTTTAATGGCAAAAACGCCCCATAATACAGACATTCACGAGGGAGGTAGGGGAATACAAACACTCCATGTGCAAATCAATTTAAAGGTATTTACGAACCTCGAAATTGTTCCAATTTTGCGCAGAAAATTTAGCAGCCTCCACGCTTTCTTTAGCACCCATATTTACGAAGTTGTGAAATCACTCGAATGAACTATGACAATTCTGTTTCAATGCGTATGCTCTGAGCTCGTGACACTAATGTGCACTACAGCCGGTCTCTCTGTGAGAGTCGGGTTTAATAAGCATTTAAATACCTCTTCAGTCGTTCGCAAAGTTAAAAATTCACAGCGCTGAATAGTAAATGAGGGGTGTTGTATGTTGCAGCGAGCAGCGCACAACGCGCACGACGCGCACGACGCGCACGTAACGCACGAGCCGCACGAGCGCTCGGGGCGCACGGAGCGGCGGATGCAGGCGCCGCGTGTAAACACCGCCAGCTGCTGAGCGGCGCGCGCTCGTTGCGGGCCGGCAGCACGCCCGCACCCTCGCTCTCACTGGCCGCACCGTCCGTGGCCCTACAGCCCTACGCGAGACCTTGCTACCACCGGCGACACCTAACACTTTCGATTATCTCCTGATATCCCAAAGTGCGCAGATTATAATGTGCGGCGAAACGTTTTTGCGAACGGTGCGGCAGGGCGACACCGGCGGCTCGGCTAAACGTCAGAGCAGACTGGGTCGCGATACAAGCGTGCGTGGCGGCGCTGTGTGCGCACAGTCGCGCCGGCCGCCGCCGCGCACCAACCGCCCGCCGAAAGCCGAGACGCAGCGACGCCCAAACCTAGCAAACGACACGGTGGCCAGCGCCCTCCATCTCGCTGAGATGTGCCCCCGTATCACACTATATCTCAGCTAGCTTTCTCAATAAAATCAATCTTTGCTGACAAAATGAGGAGATGTACGCCTTTTACGAGTTTGCATACAAATTGAATTAATAACATGTATCGAGATTAAGAAGATCATCAATGGACATTCGGAGCGGTGCGGCGTGGGGTGGGAGTTGCGCGCGCACTCTACCCGAGACAACATTCGATTTTGGTCCATGACTGTTGGATGCTTACTGTGGCCCGACGAAGGCTTTAATAGTTCATTCTAGACTACGACCGAGTTCACGACTATTTAATCATTTACCTTATTACACTTAAAACCTATGTATATTATATCGTCTTTCCATAGTAAAAAACATAATCCCCATAATAAGTATGCACACGACATGTCACATTATCCTGGTTACTATACAGTCAATAGTCATATCAACTGGTTCATCAAGTTTACTACAAATATTCAATTACCTTGTAAGATCTGACCAGGATGGTATCATAAAGACGTAAGGCGTCATTTTATTATTGACGCTCATAATGCGTAGTTTATTTAACCTAATACTCCTCATACGGCCAGTGTTCTAATGCAAAGAATAAATATAAATTACCAAGACTTGTCGTCAAAACGTCTTTTATGAGAATCAGTAATGATTTCATCATCAACATTAGTCATTATGTGAACGTAAGACATCGGTAGGTACCAGTAAACCTTATTAACCTCAATGTTAAATTATGCGACCTAAAACTGCTTAACAGTAAAGTAGCAATATTTTATTCAGCAAACTATCTGATGGCAGTTTTGATAGTCAGCTGTTAGGTTTGAGCGCGGAAATCGGGGATGGTTCCGCGCAAATAGCAAAAATTTGCAAAATGGGGTCAGGTTGCACAGCTGGTTATTTTATTAAAGATGCGCAATTAAACATGAAATTTAGGTCGGTATATCAAATTACTCATCTGGTTTCCTCATCTCTATGAAAATAGAAGATTTATATAAACATAACATACGTATTGTATTGATAATTCTTATTCTCTACCTAGGTAACATTGTATACCATTCCATGAATCACGCGTAATAATCAAATGTGACTTATTTATTACTTTGATATAGATGTATAACTTACATAAAACTTATAATTATAATGGGAAGAACATTTTTATTAAATCTATGAAGGTGAAAATACGCGTAAAAATATGTTAATAGAATAGAATAGGTGCTGCTCAAACAAAAGAACCACGGAATTGGGGACGAAAATAGAAGGTATAAGTAGTAACTTATACTTTCTATTTTGGTCTCGATGCGAAAAGCCGAATAAAGTCGAAAAAATGCATATGAACCGCTTGCATTGATATACATTTAGTACATACATAGACTGGGGGCGTGATACGAGCCCGCAAACCCTGAAGGCAGAGTTATACTGTTGTGGGTGTAAGACGTTTGACCAATGCTGTTATGAGACACCAGGTAATAGGTGGTTGCTGTTTACCGAGAACAATTTCAAACTCTGGACTGCTACTCTTTCTCAACAATGCCCGACGGGGGAACGAACCCAGGACCTCACTCTCAGCAGCTGCATTTGCGACCACAAGACCAACGAGGAAGCATTTATAGTTTATGAATAAGGTAAGTATTTTGGATGGTACCAGTCGGGTACCACAAAAGGTGATTAAGGAAAAGACGAGTAACAGGGTGGACAGTAGTATCAACATTGACACATGACCATTTTGTTTATAAAAAACTTTTTCACTAAAAAAATATCCGCCGAAAAAGGAAATTGAAAAGTGAAAAATAACTGAGTGTAACTAATTTTGAGTCGGCGCCAATTCCATTTTGCAATTGATTATAACTTTAATTTAATAATCTTTGTTGATTGTTTTGTTTGGCGCCGACTCAACGTTAGTTACACTCAGTTATTTTTACACGAGTGCCCAAAAAAAAAGTCTTATGTTTTTAGGGTTGTGTATATATGTTTGCGATATTTTTTATTCCACCATAACTTCTAAACGCCGGAACCGATTTCAATATATGGTGTATAGTTAGAATCCTTACATTGTCCCGGATAACATAAGCAATTTTTGTATTAATTTTGCCGTTCTTCCATTTCCTTCGGTAATGTTTTTAGTGTTTTTTTTATGGCTATAATCTACAAAACATTTCTAGGTCTAAAGTTCTCATTAACATAAATAGAATAAGCCCAAACACAAAGTAGTATCTGTAAACTGTTGAGGAATTCCTTCTATTATCTTTTGCCTCCATCATCAGATTAACTCCAGGTTTCCATTAAGTTGTAGTGTCATAAAAAAAACATAATGTATGCAAAGTTTCGACAGAATAGGTTGACATGTGAACAATCAATAATTAGGAGGACTTAGGGGTGAACTTTAGGAGTGAAATTTATATGTGAATTTGGAACTATCCTCTATCCAATAAAAAAAGAATCATCAATATCGAACAACTCCGTAAAAAGTAATGCGTGGTCATAAATAAATAAAAAATATAAGCGTCAAATTGAGAACCTTTTTTTCCGTCGGTTAAAAACATAAACATAATCATCACACCTTTATTTCCCGAAGGCGTAGGCAGAAGTGTACACAGTTGTATACCCCGATTCACCAATGCTGTTATTAAGTCTCATGTAATATACCTAGGTGGTGAGAAACTCTCAGTATCAGCCCAGAGTTTGGAATTCATAAAACTCAATAACACTTTGCCCGACCCGGGAATCGAACCCGAGACCTCTTGCTCAGCAGTCACGTTGGGACCACTAGACCAACGAGGCAGTTTTTGTTTTTATGAAACAACACAATTTTACAGCTAATTGGAGCAGTCATCATGAGGCTAATAAGTTTATGTTTTGTAAACATCACCTCTTAACTGGCATAATTGCTATGAAAATAAGCAAAGTGGGGCAAACTGTATTATTATGTTATAATTGTAAAAATAAGTACCTATCCATCGAAATAATCAAACACAATCAGTAAAATTCTTCTTGTAAAGACCAACTTTGGTTTTCAACTTGCACCACATTGGTGTTAAGACTAGACTGTGGTTGACCACTGCTACCCAAAAAATTGCAAGACAGTTAAACAGTGGCTGAAGTATGGGATTGTCGGAAACGACGGTTACGTTGTGACGTGTCACCTTATCGTTCCTTTGTTCTTCCTTTTGATCCGTCTCAAAATCCATCCGTGTTATCTTTGGTCTCCCGCTTTCCCTCCGTCCATCAACATTCATATTATTCTCTTAGTTATATGTGTTTCATCCTGCCTCATCATGTGCCCGTACAAGATAAACGATTTCCTATCATATTTGTTATATATTGTTTTCACCCAAACTCTCACTAATATACTTAATTCATACTTTTACCTTACCTTATCTATTCTCGTCACTCCATACATACTTTTATCACATCTCCACCAATCCATCCATCAATCCACTGAACCATTCGTTTACTTCAATCCTATCTCATGCTTCTCCTGATCAAAATTATATAATTCGACGAATAGAACTACACACATATAAGGGAGGAAAGTAAAAGAAGAAAGAGTATGATTATAAAAAAAGCAAATGGTTTCTGTACAATTTGTGCATTGATGTAACAGAGATAATTGTATCAAAAACTAAACCAGTAACCCTTTTGTTTCCATCATATCGCCAGTTGCCACTCAAAGCACTCGCCTTATACACTCAGACGTAGCGTGAGTAGGTCAAACGCTAAGTATGATAACTGAAAGCAGTAAGTCGACTTTGAATGATGTATCTTGGCCAAGTAACTGGTGGTAGCAAATGAGCAATGTAAACGACATTTATCTTGTTAGGCGACACTAGTAAGGGTCTGTCAAAAAGATCATAGTTTAGGTTTTATCAGCTGGTACAATTTTTTCCTTAATGGCTATAAAAAAAAACCTGGAGGATATACCTACTGAAAGGCTAGACAGGTTAAGGTCTGTTTCCAGCCTAACCGGGTGTAGCTTGATACTATTATTTTACATGGAACGACTGCCTATCTACAACCCAGTTACTGGGTTACCCGACATCCCATGTCAAGACTTGATGTTAGACTTTCAGGTATCTAACTACCCATCTCGACAGTCAATTTTTATTTGACAATCGAGGCCTATTTAACGTGCTTGTCTTGTACCCATCCACAGACAAACCCCGGTGAAGGCCACTTAACCTCGATAGATCGATCTGTGCAGCTGTTACCTAGTCGCGAGCCCCTCTTATTTTGCATTATAATTTTCGTTTGACACATTCATATTCATAACATTTCACCGGTTACTACTCATGTGCATTTTTCGGGATTGCCCGACTTGTTTTGTAATCGAAAGGAGCCTGTAGTCAGGATCTGAATCGCGGCGATGTCACGCGTTAAAGTTTGACAACGAGCTCCTCTACCTCTACCTACTACGTTAAAGAAACAATTCATATTTATAATTGTTATATGAATGGACTATTGGTATTCTAATTAGGAAAAATTTTATACAATGCGATAAGTTACTTAGTTTTGTTTTGTTTTCTATTTCGTGTTTGATTTTTAGAAAATATAGAAATGGAATGAATTTATTCAATGTATTTTTCTAAGAAATTCTAACAACTGAAAATATATATGACGCCTGAACATTGAATGTCTAAGTTAATATAAAATCGAAAGTAAGTAATTTTTTTTTCTGATAATCCATCTGACGAAAAAAAAAGAAACTTCTACTTGAAGTATTCTCATTAAAAATTTTACTGACCCAAAGAAACCGTACCGAAATAAATAATATAGTGGTATAGCTAGTGTCAATAAAATAGATGGGTATATTTCTTGCCAGTTTACAACCGTTTAAATTGCTTTCCTAACTATGTGAAAAAATAAAAAAATAAAAAATAATTATAAATAGGTATACGATTTTTATATTTACAATATTTAAATTTGACTAAGCCGGCTACGTTTTCGCCGGCTACGCTTTCGTCTACGATAGCGTAGCTTGGCTTGGATAACCGAATTTACTAATAGTATTTATAGTGATCTTATTTAAATTATTTTTCTAGAATATTACAAAAGTTCAGGGTCTTTAACTGACAAATTATAGTAACATTTAAAAATTTATCAATGGCATGTATGGCAAAACCTTTATTCCGAACTCCATGTCAAGAACTATAGCCGTAATGATAAAATGTGACAGAGTTACTTGTAAATTTATCTTCTATCTATACTATAATAAAATCGTAAAGGTTGAAAAGTATATATTTTTATGTGTGGGAAATCCATGTTAATGTCGAAAATTCAATTAGTTCAACTTAAAATGTGGTTGGTGTATGTTTTATTTAAATATTTTAAGTATTTTATTTAAATATAGTGAGAAAATAAAAATATTGTATGCAATCCCGTTGAACGTAATGTCATGATTAATTGGTCAATGAAAATTGGTGTTGTTTTTCGAATTCTACTTATTGATAGGTTATAAGTAATTTTTATTGTATGGGTTGTTTACTTTTAGCGTAAACAAAATAAACATATTTCATAATGTTATCGCTATATAGGCGCTAAAAAGTGCAACATATTTTTATGTGTTTTAATATCCAAACTAATATTGTAAATACAAAGAAGTCTCTGTCTGTTTGTTTGTTACATTTTCACGCTTAAACTTCTGAACTAATTTTGGCGCAATATGGTATAGAGATAGATTGGAAAAGTACATAGATGCGGGCACTAGCTAATGTATAATAAATTTGAAGAATCGCCCGACTTAGATAGGACTTTCACTGCAGTGTTTCTTTAGGGGTGTTTATGTTTATTTCGATTTTCATTTTCATAGAATTACTACATCGTTACCTTAGTTCGAACTTTACTAAAGGTAGAAAACTATAATCCAAAACAAAAATTTGATTTTTGACATCTAACAACCTAAATCAGTCACAACTCAAATTTATTCCTCGGATAAAAGTTATCTGATGTTGAAAATATTCTGAAGAATTCAAATGCAGTTATTTAATACAGCCTCTGTAAAAGTAGTAATAAAATAAAATAATTTTGAAATAAAATATTCTATTTAAATGTCTTATCTGCAATAAATTGTTTGTGCCAATCTTTATTAATAAAGGTGATGTGTAGGATTGCAACAACTATTGAGGAAATTATGTCGTACAGTATGAAAATATGGGACAAAGTGATAGAGAAAAGGGTGCGACAGGAAAGTATGATTTTCGAAAATCAGTTTGGATTTATGCCAGGTCGCGCAACAACGGACGCCATATTTGCACTCCGTCAATTGTGCGAGAAGTACTGTGCACATAAAAACTTGTACATGATTTTAATTGATCTGGACAAGATATATTGATAGGGTATCTCGGGATGTTTTGTGATGGGCGCAGCGATGAAAGTATGTGGAGTTAATTCGTGTTATGTACCGTCAATCCAGTTTCAGTTCAATTAAGCGATGTACAATCGATGCAGTACCCAAGTCCGGTCTACTGCGGGCACCACGGCTAGCTTTAATGTGGCTGTAGGCTTACACCAGGGATCGGCTCTAAGTCCATACCTCTTCTTGGTGATAATGGATGCTCTTACATCGGACATTCAAGAAGAGGCCCCCTGGTGTATGCTGTTCGCTGATGACATTGTGCTGGTTGCTGAGAGTGGCCTTGAGGTCCAGAGCAGACTGAAGGCATGGTGGCAAAGGCTGGAGAGTGTTGGCTTGAAACTGAGCAGAAGCAAGACGCAATATATGTTTTGTGATTTCGGCGGTCTCTCCAGTCATGTGCCTATAACGCTCAACGGAGTGCCCTTACCAGCTTGTTCCGACTTCCGGTACCTTGGGTCACTCGTCCAAGCTGATGGTGAAATAGACCGAGACGTTACGAAACGGATCAACTCAGGGTGGATGAAATGGCGACAGGTTACAGGAGCAACTTGTGACCCACGGATGCCTCTCAAACCAAAGGGCAAAATTTACAAATCCGTCATAAGACCTGTCGTCCTGTATGGATCGGAATGCTGGGCCATGAAGAAGATGGCTGAAAGAAGATTACATGTAGCGGAGATGAGAATGTTGAGATCGATGTGTGGAGTGACAAGAATGGATAAGGTAAGAAATGAATATATTAGAGGAAGTTTGAAAGTAGCTCCAGTAACAGAAAAGTTGAAAGGAAACCGTTTGTCTTGGTACGGACACGTGATGGGGAGGGATGAGACACATGTGACTAAGAGAGTAATGAATATGAACGTGGATGGATGGAGGGGGAGAGGAAGACCAAAGAAAAGATGGATGGATTGCGTGAGGGGTGATATGACTGAAAAGGGAGTAAACAATAGCCTAACGACTGATAGAGGAGAATGGAAGAGAAAAACATATTGCGCCGACCCCAAATAACTTGGGACCAGGGCAGGAAGAAGAAGATGTACCGTCAATCCAGTACATACGTCCGATCAGCTGCTGGCAACACCGACGAGTTCACTGTGGCTGTAAGCTTGCCTAAAGGGTTGGCTTTAAGTCCTCTTCCTGATGATAATGGACGATCTGACATCGGACATACAGGAGGAAGCACCCTGGTGCATGCTGTTTACCGACGACATTGTTCTTGTCGGTAAAGACTGGCCTGAGATCCAAAGCAGATTGGAGAAATGGCATCAAAATATGGAGAATGTTGCCTAAAAAATCAGAAGAACCTCAACAGAGTACATGTTTTGTGATTTTGGCGAACTCTCCAGTTTTGGTGCCGTAGCGCTGGGTGGTGCGCTACTGCCAGTCTGCTGCGACTTTCGGTAACGAAATAAAGCGAAGCGTTAAGCACAGAATTAACACAGGGTAGAGAAATGACGGCAGGTCATGGGATCCCCGAATTCTACTTAAACTCAAGGGAAAAATCAATAAAATTATTAAACCTACTGTCTTGTATGGTTCGGAATGTTGGCCCACAAATGAAACGAATGGAAGACAACTACATGCAGCTGAAATGAGAATGTTAAGAGGGATGTCTGGTGTGATATCGCGGATGGATAGAATAAGACATGAGTATATAAGAGGAAGTCTAAAAGTGGCACCGGTGACTGAGAAGTTGTGTGGAAATCGTTTATCATGGTATGGGCATGTGATGTGGAGGGATGAGGATTATGTGACGAGTAAAGTTTTGAGTATAATTGTAGATAAATAGGCTATAAGAGTAGAAGAAGACCGAGGAAGCTGATGATGTGGCAAGTAAAGGAGTGACTGTCGATATGACGGCTGATAGTGATGTATAGAAGAAGATACAAGTTGCGCCAGGCCCAAATAAATTGGGATAAGGGCAGGGGGGTGATGATAGACATTAATGGCTTATTGATGATTTTGTGTCTATTTGTGGGTTAATATTACATAACATAGCATAGCTTCATGCCGGTATTCCCTGAACGGGTAGGCAGAGGAATACTTTTGAGAAGGAATACTTTATAATAGAGGAATACGTTGTACACGCATATTTCACCAATGCTGTTATTAAGTTCTATATAATAGGTGGTGAGCCTATTGTGATCAACCAGGCACAGTTCCAAACTATAGACTAGTTTGGAACTAAGGATTTACAAACAGAAAACCAAAATTATTTCATAACTCAATAATGCAAATTTTGTGCATTAAATCATGCCTAATTTATTGAAATGGATGATTGAATATATCCATATAGTAGTTCATTTGACTTCTTTTAGGTCTTGCTCGAATAAAAATACTCGTGTTGATTCTGTTTGATACCATTTTTTAACTTCTAATTCAACGTCCGCAGGAATTAACTTGTCCATTACTGAACGCCATTTTTTATAAAGAAGTTATGAACAAATGCAGCGGTCTTTTCAACTGTCAAACAATTTTTTATGAAGTTTAACTCTTTGACCTGTATTCAAAGGTTTAACTACATCCAACTGTCAAGGAAAGAAAATAATATTACAATATTTACAGCTCAATATAAATCCGGGTACGTACTTAACTGTCTTATTAAACTTGTTGTCGTAAGTGCAACTGCCGATAACCCATTATCCGAGGTGCAGGTCCCGTGTCATACAAATCATAAGGTTATCTGATAGAAATCAGGAGGGTTTAAAATTGAGTGACTAGTTTATTGCATCCTACGTAATACTATATATGCGAAAGTTTGTGAGGATTGATAGATTTTTGGCTCTATCACGTAATAACTACTAAATGAATTTGGATGAAATTTGGCACACAGATAGTTTATAACCTGGATTGACACATATTATACTTTTTATCTCGGTTCCACACAGTTTTTATAACTGAGTGGAACCAAAGGTGGTCCACGCAAACGAAGTCACGGGCACAGGCAAAAGCTAGTGTAAAATAAAACTTATTAAACGTATCAACGAAAGAGATTGATAAGGGTTATTAATTACACTAATATGTAGTTAGGCGGTGGTCTGACAACCCAGTTAGTATAAACGCCATAGTTCAATGTGTCTTGTATATACCACACAAAATTTACCCAATATGAGTTTTGGTGAATTGGATATTTTAATAAGATTTAAGGATAGGTAGCTTCATATTTGGGGGCTGAGTTGCCCGCGTCCGTAGGAGTGCACCCTTAAATGGAATCCCTACACGTGGCCCTTTGGTGGTGTGAAACAGGGAACACAACTCTGATGGGAGGCTTCGGCCGCGGCTGGTTACCACCCACCGGTCGAAGCCATGCCGTAAAGCGACTTAGCCGTGTTTCGGGATGTAGTCCGGTGCAACCATTGTGGGAGACGGGTCTGGGCAGTTGCATCAATTCCCCAACTGTCGTTCTCCCCAAATCTATCCACTCTACTTAGACCGAATAGCTGGTTTCTGGATCTATGTACGTGCTTCATTCTCGGCCACACCATTAATAATAATAAATTTTGTCACATACAATACAACATTACATAAAATGACAAAAAGAAGCAAATTAACCAGCCCATAACTGTCCCACTGCAGGGCGCGGGCCTCTTCTCATACAGAGAAGGCACGAGCTTGATATCACCACGCTAGCTCACTGCGTGTTGGCGATTTCAGACTACCAAGTCCAGGTTTCCTCACGATGTTTTCCTTCACCGTATGCCTGTGATGTCTTAGATTAACTAAGAAAGTACATATGACATTGAAAAAGTCAAATTGGTACATGCCAGGTTTGAACCCACAACCTGCGGCTCAGGAGGCGGGCCCGTAACAACTCGGCCACCACGACATAAAAAATAAGAAGGAAAATGAGATAGTAATTTAAGAAATTTTAAAATCGTAAAATGATTTATTATTAATATATTATGTTCACCCTGTGCTATGCCAGAAAAAATAAATCTCAGTTCATGCTACAATTATTAACGTTTCCCTTCAGTCGAATTTTGAATGTGTCAATTATAATAAGGTTTACAGGGACATAGGGCCACAGAGTATTTTTTTATTTTTAGGGCTAAACTAATGATTAGTCGTGTAGGTACTGTATGAATTCGTGGAACTTTTGAGCAATGCAGATTTTAATTTAAAAATTAAAATATTTTTCAATTAACTTTACAACACTATTGGTACAAACCCTGTAAAAGTGGCCTTTTTAATAAAGCATATTTTATTCGACCATTATATTTTAAACATAGTGTCACTGCGGGAAAATAGGTAACCACTGCAGAGATCGATCAATCAAAGTTAAGCTGTGCTTGCTTCGATTGGTCTAGGTGACCATCATAGGTCGCTGTTCTCAAATTAATATCTATGTTAGTTGTTACGGAAAGTCAAATGTCTGAAACTCAAACAATCATTATTTTCAGGAACTATCGTGTTACCCACAGTACCCAGTAATGGGTTGTGGAGTTCAGATGGACAGTTACTCCAGGTACCTACTGTCATTAAGCTGTATCCGGTTGGATTGAAAACCGAACCCAACGTAGTTTCCCAACCACAAAACTACTAAAGCAAGATGTCAAATGAAAAAGCCGGTTTAGATTTAAATCAATAAATTCGAATTATCAGATATTTTATAGTTCATCAACTACTTATTAATTTTATAACACGTTACACGTAACAGACTTTGTAAACTACAGTCTTATTGGAAAAATATGGAAGCCCATATACTATGAATTAATTACTTTACACTCGCACATAACTAAATATTCTAATTTTTTATTACCACGTACAGAATTATATGTTGTAACAATAAAAATATATTACTATTGTGTCTGCTAATGAGCGAGGCAACAGCTTAATGAATAACCTAGTGTCAGAGTTTAAACCACCCGAAGGCCTGTGACATGGTTTCACACACAATCAAGAACATCTCTCAGGTGTGCTGGTTTACTCACGATGTGCTTCCTTTTACGTTTTAAGCAGTGATAATTAATTTCTAATACGCACATAATTGAAAAGTCAGTGGTGCGTGCCTCAGATTTGAACTTTTGACCTGCCTGTTTAACAGGCATACTACCAGGCTCTCACTGCTTATCATTCAAATAAAGTTACTTAATAATTAAACTAAAAACTTATTTACCTATTTTACAATTTACAAAGAAATTTGATATGGATTATAAATCAGTAGGTATAATCAAAAATATGCCATATATATGCTTATTGAAAATATGACTACTATATTCTATTTGCAATTCTGCAAAATATGACCGAATATTATGAATACCTACGTAGACAGAGGTAGATGGATACATTTTACGAGCAGCCTTTCAAATTTCTTCGCTTATACGAGTAGATATAAATATGTGTGAGTTGCAGGTCTGGCTACTAGTATCGATTTCCGCAAGGCTAAGCCCAAATGCCCTATCATTTCACTCATGTGGCTGAAAACATCAATACTATAAATACAATATATATAATATATTGTCGACTATTACAGTGGTTTAACATTTACGTCATTTTAAATTTTCAACATTAAATTACTCATATAACTTAACCAACGCTAAAATGAAATGAGGTAATATAAAGTATTTTTTCACCCCAAAACTATAATTATTATAATCAATGATGCACGATACATAAAATGAAAATCATAACTTATTATCTTATTATTATCTGAAAATAATTTCATAATAAGCATTGATAATCGCAAAACGTTGATACAATTCTGCGTGTTATAGTTTAGAAATTAAGTAAAACCGCTAATCGTCGTTCAGCTGCTTTTTCATAACAGTACTGTTTTGTAAATTAGCTAGCAGTTTTGTATAACAGCGAATTCTACAATCCGTTAGATATTATTAATAAATGTGCTCCAAAATTTTTTGTAGTTATGAAACAGTCGAAATTCCTAGAAGTTACATATACTTTTCTTAGGGTTGTTTACAAGTCAGATGTACCTGAATATCAGAATTTGACACGACATAAACCTTTACATCCCAAAGTAAAGTCAATAAAATTTAGTGAAATGAGTTGAAATCTTAGTTCTATCAAACACTCTTTCTATTAGATAAATCCATCTTTCATTTGATATCAAAATAAGATTAAAGATCCTAAATTTTCATCCTTATGAGATTAAAATCTAAAATCCATTTCAGTCAAGGAAAGCTGACTTCGCATCTGAAATTGGAATTCATCAATTACTCATGATCTTTAATCTAACGTTACTTCAACAGAATGCAAGAGCGCGCTACTTGGATATGACGAGATGGATGGATGCTTTATGATCAGCCTTAACCCAACTAGGCTATGTTGTCCTACACTGCTCGTACCATTCCTATATTGACAATCTAAAAGAAACTACCCAGCCTTTTCTAACTACGTTGGGGTCGGATTTCAGTCTTATCGAAAGCAGCCTAATACCAGTATTATACATGTAGCGACTGCCTGGGTGACCTCTACAATCCAGATACTGGATGACATGATATCTCAAACATTCGGCAAGTCAGATACTTGAAAATCTGACAGCCAATGTCAGACTAGAACCGAAAGAGTTACCGGAAGGTAACGACAGCCATAGACCATTCTTATGATAACCAGTAGGGTTACTCTTGAAAACCAATCCTCTCGATTGACATTGGAAATATGACAATTCGTACATTAAAATTCCAAAATGTCTTAAATATAAATAAAGAATCGGTATACTATAAAGCCAACATGCTTTAAAATTGAGATAACTATGATTTAGGCAAATTTATTTTAACATTAGACATTGTTTTAAGGTGTTGATTAACCAATGTTATACATGTCCAATGAATTGGATTGAAATTGATATTAATTTCAAGAGTAACCCCACAAGACCGACGGTCTCGGTATGAAATTATGATCACACACCCATATAACAACCGCAGCATGCGCAGCGTAACCACGGTCGAACGATTTGTGCAGCGGTTACTTAACCACGAGCCACCTATTTTTTAATATTGGCTAGCTCTGATACCAAAATATTTTTAAACGAATGCCCAAATAAAATGTCTTTAGGGTTCATGTATGTTTGTAAGTCTTCATCTTCATGAGAGAAGAAGATGAAGACCATAACTTCTTAATGCCTGGACTATTTAGATGTATAGGGTATAGTCAGAATCGTTAAATTAGAAATTATAGGTTGCCTGCCAAAAAGGAATGATATCTCACCAAAAACATTTCATATAGAGTTGGTTGACAAAATTCACAAGATCATAATGCTTTCACTGTTAAAAAGTTATGAGATCTCTAGTAGAGCCAAACCCATAGGTGAGCTCCGATTTGTACTGTCCAAAGTATTTCTACGTGCTCTTGACTATACCACATTTACAACAATGAATAACAAACAATGAACAAATAACTCTACCTATAATCCCTGACTCTACAAACTGTCCAGATGTACAGTTTGTAACCGAGATCGGTTAAAAAGTATGGTTTGGACGTTTTGTCCTTGTCACACGAACTATTCGATAAGGGCTTAAATGTTATGTCATGTAATACTTCCACGAACATGAAATAGTAGTAACATTAAGCAATTTCAAGAATGTGTTTGGACTTTAAATGGCTCTAGCGCGAAACTTTCTCACAAAAATATATATCGAATACTTCAATGTTATTATACCACAAATCACATATTTACAAACAAGTCTGAATGTAGAAGCACTCCAGTATCACGATTTTTAATGCGAAGACGAAAACGAACAAACCCATTAGAATTGGTGTAGGGAGTTAGGTATTTTACGCATTTTTCCAATTATGATATCGCAGCAATCCAGCTTTACATTAAATTACTCATATAACATAACCAACGCTAAAATGAAATTAGGTAAAATAAAGTATTTTTTCACCCCAAAACTATAATTATTATAATCGATGATGCACGATACATAAAATGAAAATCATGCCTTATTATCTGAAAATAATTTCATAATAAAGATGATAACTATCGAAACTAACTATGTTTTCATAAAACAGGTTCATCAGTTTAAACAAGACGTAACGACGAATGTTAAACACAAAATAAGATATCTAATCATTGCAATGAACTGACAAAACTAAGCTGAAGTGCCTAGTAACTGCTCTGAAAAACTATCACTCGTACAGATTTACTGTGCCTAGTCTAGGCAATAGCGGCACAAAAAACCAAAAACTATATTCATATAAAAAATCTGGCAACTATGCCTTGCCTTGTTTTATGGTTGTAGTTGTACCTAAGAGCAGTTCTAATAGGTTTACCATTTAAATAGGTAGTTCGTTTATTAGTATTAATAAGTTTTAAACTTAAAAACAAAAATAAACCTTGTGTCGATTATCAGTGTATGATATATATTATAATTTAGGATGTATTTTTCTTACTTTCGGACTATATAAACAAGAAAATTGTGGCTTATACTAATAAATAATTGTGTTTAGTTTAATTTTACAACGAATACTATTCGGTATATCACGAGTATTATGTAGTTACCTATTCCATTGATTTTACTCTGCCGGTGAAAACGATGGAATTGATACACGACTCTGAGACCAATTACTATTATTAAATATTTTTTATAAAGTTTATACATTTTTTTAAAAAAGCTCAGAAAGCTCGAAGAAATGTTTAATTCACTTTATCCATATCGTTTTCAATTATATCTGCACAATAAACAATCCTTTGTTAAAAATTATATCACACAACAAGGTTAGATTTGTTTTATTCATTTATTAAGTCTACTTTGTATAGGTTTACTGTGTTAGGAATTCATCAAGACATTGATATCGCTTGCAGCGACCTCTACCTCTACCTAAAAATAAACAAAACTACATCAGTTACACCGTAGACTGCCAGATGGCGCATTATGGACATCATAATTCTTACAATAGCGGAATAAACAAATCTGAAAATGGCACGATACAGTAGAATCAGTAAATACTAAATGCATTTTGAAGATTATTATAAAATGATCAAAGAACCAACGAAGTTTTTGGCCCATTCCGTGCAAGCTCTTACATTTTAGTTCGCCACAGAATGGATCTAAGTCTAATTACCAAGAGTGAAGTGCAGCCAAAGCTTCTACAGACAGTTTCCAACCAATTCTGCAAATGGAATGAAAGTATTGCTTGGACTTTTATATACCTATTACACAAAAATTTTGTTCATAACGTCAATTTAAAAACAACGACATGAGCGGGTAGGAACTGCATTACTTATAAAAATGTTTTCATACCTAGGTGTGATAAATTGATAAGTTTTTTCAAATTTTAATGACCACATATACTTCATAATAACGTAAGCAAGACGTCATACAGAAAACAAAGTAAAATAAAAAAATATTTATGTATATCGTTAAAGTTGATGAACCAGTAAATGATTAGCTCAATTAATTTGTCATGACAGGGGTTAATGCAACAAGTCGTGATTTTCTTCAAAACCTAACAAACGCAAACGACATTCCTATTCCCCTCTTTGCAGTAAATAGTTGTTTTTGATCGATATTATGTTAGCTATCTCGGTGCTCTGACAGTATTCATCGCTGCATTTAACTCCAAATGTAGCTATATTACAATGTGTTCCACTCGGAGTAACAATTCGAGTGGTTGAGTTATTGCTGCATATACATTTGTAAAAATAACGAATACATTCATCTAAATTCAAGGCCATCGATGCTGCTGGAATAAATAAAACTACAATGAAGATGGATGATAGTATGGACGAGGCAGTCACCAGATGACTCGTTTTGGGAAGCTCGAAGATATAAAATGCAGTAAATGATGCTTCTAATCACTAAAAAGCTTAATGTTTACACTACATACGCTTGTCAGGATCGATCACATCTAACTTACCGTAAGATCATATCAATCGGAACTATTATCAATACTGTGAACAGAGCTGACTGCTGGTCTATTTGATACACATTTCTGCTTACAACACAATCGATCAGATATTACTATCCGTTTAGTTGTTTAAAGTTACACAACTTCGGATATTAAGAGACCTAGAAGAAAATAATATTCGTGTGGTTATCTCCTTTACCCCTATGAGTCAGGTATAAGTTGATCTGTTGCTTAATTTTGGTATTGTCTTGTAAAAAAACTACATACATTACTGAATATCTGCAAATTATAAATTAATGTTCGTATGACGTACTGAATCTCGTTACAAAAATAATATCAATACTCCTATGCATTTCATTTCCCTATTACGCTTCAACTTAATAATCTCTTTAAATCCCTAACCGCTTTTGAAACACAATATTTAAGTTAATTATTATTTAAATTAACGCCCAATTTAAGATCTACCAACGCCTCAGAAAAATAAAAAACCGAGATTTTGCAACGCGATAACTCATTTGAGAATGACACCGATGCATCCGGCCTTTAAGGGCGGTGTCGAGTGCTTACGGCAATTACGAATTAGGATTTAAGGTTAGGGACGTACATAAGCATATGCACAACCTCGTCATGCACCTCATTCACTATTTAAGCTCAGAACCAGAGCGCAAAAATTGGGAAACGTCAAGTGATTAGCACTGATGTCGTGCAGGGCGCGGCGTGCGTGATGGCCCGGTCGGAGCGCGGCGCGGCACACACTAGGGCGGGCGGTGGACACGGCAGCGTTACGTCAGCGAGGGGTGCGGACCGCGCGGAGGGGAGCAGCCAGAGGAGGGGGGGCCCCGCACTACTGCATCCTCCGAGCGCCCATCTTCGCCCGGCTTCGCTGAAAAACGTGACATCTCTGCTCTGAACCGACCGTTCCCCCGCGCGCCCCGCTCTGCTCCATCTCTCTCCAAGGACCGTACCATACCATCACTCACTCGTGGTCATTTTGAGTAGAAAACTCATTACATTGATGCAATTACTGGTACGGTTCATGTTCATATAAATTTATTTTCTTATAATGAGTTCTGCTGTTGGAAATGACTGATAAGCGATTATCATAGTAGCAGTAGAGGAAAAAACTTAAATAAAAAAACAATTAAAGTACCATTACTGTGACAACTAGTATTAACCCAGATACTGCGATGGGACTTTTAAAAGGCCCATTTTTTTTATTAAATCTGCCTACAAGTTTCGTATTATTTAAATAATTGACAGTTATACTGTCACGTTACTTAGTAACTATCAATGTTTGATTTGATACAGTTACGTTTCCGTTATTAAACACACATTTTGTAGTTATTTTAGTTATTTTGAGTAACATAAATATATTTTTTATGATGGCTGCACAATCCGGTTAAAAGTAGTTATAATGTGTAGTGATCGCGCAAACCTAAGATATTACTATGCACAAACTTAATTATTTATAACATATATATACAGAATTTGAAATTTTTCACCTTGATGTTTGATTTAAGACACGTTATTAAGCAAGATGCCTAGTTACTTTGTTTCGAATCAACAACAATTTTTTTTTTACATTTGAAATCTATGGCCGTCCAATCCCGTCGTAATATAGGGGTATTATGATTATTTTAATTATTTCATGTGACTAGTAAAAGTCCACTATCTCAATGAAATTGTTGATGAGTTGAAGCGACGTGATAAAGGCACTTAGTTGCCGTACCAAATTACCATTTCCCCACCAGAGAATGCCATTGCGAATGTTAGTGATGAAGATTTCGGAGAAGGAGAATTCGTAATATTGCAAAATCTCCTCGGAAAAAGTACAACAGGCATGATCGCCGATGATAACGACATTGCTAGACCTTCCACATCTATTTCTCCTGCACCAGGTGTGTCAACCGTTTCTAAGATTGTCCAGCCAACAGTTCCACGAGCCCAAATTTTAGATGAAGAATTTAGATGAAGTAGTCGTCATATTCCAATCAACTACAGTCAATGGAATGACGAGCAAGGTCCAAAAAACTTATGACCACCTTCATATTATTTTAACTACGAGTATATGTTCAACGGTGATCTAATTGGGTCACTGGTGCATTATACTAATTTGTATGTAGGATATAATAAACTAGCAATGCAACCGCTTCTGAAATAAAATGTTTCGTCGCCATTTTGCAAAAGCATTTGTGGCAAAAAATAGTAGTTTTCTCTTTTCTGCCCCAGTCTAGATATGGCTGTACATAATGCGTGATACCTATGCAAGAGGGACGGCGGAGAATACGACCACCTTGCTCTTCGTAGATCATTAGCAAAGGGTTTACTCGAAACCTACGAAAAGGGTGATAAAGGAGGACCATGTCGTACGCCTAGATCTCATCGAGAATCTTCTTGGTATCATGTGATTTATGAGTCCAACTCAGAAGCGAAGTTAGCAAAATAAAGTTTTTTCATTTGCCATAAGTGTAAAATTCAGTGTAAATTTTTTGGAATGTCACAGTGAATAACTCTGTAATAAATGTTTTGCAAATATGTGCCTTTTTATCAGTGGCGTGCATTGCATATAGGCAAATAGACAGTGCGTACCTCAAAAAATTACCGAAATACAACTTATATCACAGTTTACTGTGATATAGGTTGTATTTAGGTAATTTTTGCCTATAAGCAATGCACGCCACTGCGTGTGTTTTTACTAGCTAAAATTGTTAAATTCTTCCTTCCTTATTTATTCCTTAATACTTCGTGCCTGTTATGGCACGAAGTATTAAGGAATCGAGACCCGGGCCTTTTTAAGGCCACATTATCCTGGCTTTCGCAGAAAAGCTAAATTTTTAAATTATTTTTCGTAGTCTTATTGAGTTTGCAGATAAATAAACAAAAATCACGATGATCGGAGATGAAAAATTGTTTCAGTAACCCAGATGGGTTAAAGGAAAAGTGTCAATGATAGGTATATTATTAAATGGATATTTAGGTATACTTATTTATTGTTTCAAGACCCTGACTCCAAAACATAGAGGAATATCTTGTTGTCAACCATATTTCTTGGATACTTTTCAGTTTCGTGTTATTTATCACACCAGCTACATTATTATCGCACAGCCATCAGCAAGGCGAACCTAAAATTCTAACATTTTAAGTTAACTACTTTAAGCTCTCCTTATTAATATAAAAATTGGTTAAATAAAAGAACATTTTTTTCTTATATGATTTATTTTTCTTTGAATAATAATAAAAAACAAAATTTAAACTCTAAGAAAGAAATTCGGCATTCAGCAAAGATATATAATTATGGAAAAAAAATGCTAGAATTTATAATGTTAATTAACTTATCAATAAACTCTATTTAACGTAATTAAATTATGAGGTAGATGTTTGCAAATAGTCTTTCATTTAATTCTTATAAATAATTACATTACAACTACTGCTATATAAAAGAAATGCAAAAAGACCCGTAGTGTATAATATTTCTAAACCGATCTGCCTCTACCGTCGTGACTTACTATATTATGTTATTAACGTGTTCTCTAAATCCCTTAAAATCAAGATTATATTAAAATCGAAATAGTTGTTGGTAAAATAAGTAAGTTCGATTTAACATGTGGAAACCGATTTCCTGTATTGACTGAATTATAAACTTTAACTGAGATATGTAATACAACTGACTTATATAATTATGGCGATTTAACTTGAACACAAAATATTTGTACTAATTATTTGGAAATAGGACACTATCACGATAAAACACATACACATCATTGTGTAGGCACCACTGTTAACTGAGCCGCTGTTATCTGCTGTATTAACTTGAGTTATAGATGTTACTTGAATTAATAATAATTACAACAACTCTAAATAACTGTTTACAACGATTCGTCATGAGGATTTAGATTCTTAAAACAAAATCTTAAATTCATTGGTATCTAACGCAGGCGGATGTTACACTAATAATTACTTAACTAGATCATGGGGCTACTCTTGAAATTAATACAAATGCCAGTGTTAAATCAACGCCTTAAAACAATGTGTAATGTTAAAATAAATTTACCTACATTATAATTATCCCAATTTTAAAGCATCAGCAACAAGCCAACGCTTATCAGTATCCAGATTCTTCAATTAATTTTAAGAAATTTTGGTTGAAAGCACGAATTGACGTATTTCCAATGTCAATCGAGCGGGTTTATTTTCAAGAGTAACCCTATGTTACATTAACTCGTGTGTCTGTATTTTTAAGTATTTTGTTCCTTAGCCTTTTATATAATTAAATTTAAAAGACAGTTTCAGTGGGCCCTGGATGGATAATGATCCTAATAACTCGTTGGCGTTACGACAGTCAGTTTTATACCCTAAAAACAAATATAGTAAAATACCTTAACTACAATAACTAAGTCATATTCATAAATATAGAGGTAGATTATTACTCCTTATTGTTTGTTTCTAAACTACCAATAAAGTTTATTTGTGTAAACAAACAAAGTCTTAAATTAACATCGATGGGCGATATTGCAATAGCAAAACAAATAATTATAAAATGAAAGTTACAAAAAACATTCCAATTGATTGGTATTATGAAATTATGTTTGGTACTTGTTTTAAAATAATCGACCTCTAACTGCGGAAGATACGATACGATACCTCTTTCAATACGATTTTAACGCATTGCATAGTTAATTTGTTAAGTTATTAATTTACTACTTGGGTATCAGTCCTAATCGAAACAACAAAAGTCTACGCTGAGTTTTACTTTTACTTAAGTAGTTTTCAATTATTACATAATGTTACTGGTTGTTAGTTCCCAAATATTTACATTGGTACATTGTTAATTACATTTAAAAGAGACTATCGTTAAAATGCTCTAATTGTGGTGCTCCTAGTAAGTTTACAAGTTTTTATTTAAACTGCGGCTACATTATTACATATACTTAATCATGAAAATGACATAAATTCTGTTTGCAGGATTTAATAAGTACCCACACTATATTCAAAGCTTGATCCACTTAATATGATTAGGCTCTTGAGCAAACATAATATGTCGCAAAGTTATTCTTAAATACTTGTAGAAACATAATATTTGTAATCTGTTTAAATTATAGCATTTATATGCTAGGGCAAGTAATAGAAATATCTCTCATATTGACACTACACTTAATTAATATAGTTTTTACAATTATTGCAACAATGTTAATTTGACTTTGGCACATTAACTTCAACGTTTACATTGTATCTATTATCTGAAAAATATACAAACAAAATATTTTTTACACTCGTTGCGTTATATTTGCATCAGTCTAGATTATTACAACTATACAGTTACATGTATGTATTTATGTCTAAATATTTTAAGTATAGATTTGCAGGCACGTGCAAATTTGAGTTTGCCCAAGTTTACATAAGATTGTTTAGCTTAAGAAGTTTTAGGATATGCAGCCTTTTTTGAGTTTGAAAATCCTTCATGAATTTCTGTTTTTGTAGTAAGTCCATATCTAAAATAGTCTAAAACATCATCATTGTACTGGATGCAAGCGCGGTTGTTGAGCGTAAGGACTACCTAAATTCTGACTTTTCATAAGTGCCTTTTTATGATTAATATGAAATAAAAATCTTTAACTTTGAAGGTCCTGGGTTAGACTTTCAAATCGCGCAAACTGTTATTTAGTTTATCTGCTAGGTATTTTTCGGTACAACCAAATTGGGAATGAATTACAGTATTAGTGAAAAATCTACCTAACCTGATGGAATACATTCATGATGCACATATAAATATTAAATCATAGGATAGGATAGCATTGAACTGATGCCATTGCTGTCGTAATAGAACACGCATAGTGCGTCACTTTCTCAATAATTATATCGTCCATGAGCCGAGGCTACTACCAGGATGATATATGTACTAGTGCAAGTCTAGACTGGCGTAAGTATATCACAACGTACCTACCACGGCTACCATAACATTACTGGGCTTACGATTTTTCTATGTCAACGTTGTGAACTGAAGAATCTTATCTCACCTTTAAAATTTTGTAAAAATAAAGTCATACTTATTATGCTTTATTATGTTTTTGAACTTTGATAAACCCATTTTTATTCACTGGTTATTGCTAAGCGTATGTAAAACCGTCGCACTTTTTCATAGCCAGTCATAATACTTCTAACATAACGTTACATTATTTATAAGCTAAAAATAACGTAAAGTTTGTCATAATATAATATAGCAACAAATTAATAATAATATAAACACACACTTAACTTTGGATAAATACCAATATACGTAAAAATAATTAAGATATTGACACTCGAACACATAAAATTTGTACTTATGTTACGTTTGCAAACTTAGGCAGTAATATTACTATCTTTAAAATTATTATGTAAAAGGTATATATTGTATAGTTTGTACTAGAATTATGGATTTGTACCGATCAGTCTTGTACTTATTTGTATAGTTCATTTGTAACTATAGTGAGGTAGATGCGTTCCTATAATGTAACGTGTTTTATGAATGCTTGTTATTGAACAAATATTTGATGGTAAAAGTAATAAAATTAAGTCGTTTCAGTTTGGAATGGAGTATCTAGACGGAAATAAGCTTTGTCTAAACTTATAAAAAGTTATAACATATTTAAAGTAAGAGAGAAGAAATGCCGTTAGAAAGTCTACAAGTTTTGTCGGGTTTTGGAATATAGTAGGTATGTGTGTTCGATGAATTTACGAGTGTGGCGGGCTGCCCTGCTGTCCCCCCTGAGAGCTGTTCGAACTCGTCTTGCCTGCCTCGTCTTTCTTCTTTTCCACCTATAAATAAATTATAAACGATCATGTAATCATTTCACCATATATTTCCGTCTAGTCGTGGAAATACATTCCCATCAATAATTTTGATAAAAAGACCCAACTATCTGTTGATTTCATTAAATGTGTAAATTAAACAAAGTAGGTATTATTTCTGCAGACAGTAAAAGGATTTACACGTGACATCATGGCGAGGGATAGGTCTCTCAGTTGCGCCTTGCGACTCTTAGCAAAGCTCTATCCATCCTCATTCACTCCATCCATTTGCTGATCATGGTAATCATTGAGAACAGTTTGTTGTTCAGCAGTGTATTTCTACCGACTTGTATTAATTGTTTTTAAGACAAGTCTTCTTTCGTCTTTGAAGAACATTACTACGAATAAGAGTTTACTTAATAGGTTTAAATAACTCTGTTCTTCTGATTCCTGTTACTACTGCAAAAATTGGCCAGAAGTAGGGTAATTCTTATTGCAGAAGGAATTCTCACTAATCTTGCTCACTTTGTTGGCGCTTATAGACCAAAATCTTGCAACAATACCAAATCATTGAACTAGATAATAAAACATTGTTTAAACTAATTGTACCAAACAAAGATGTGTGGCAATAACCAAGACAAATGCTGGAAACGAAGGTAGGTAATAAAGGGAAATAAAAAAAAAATATTGAGTTGACGCCAATTCCATGTTGCATTTGATTATAACTTTAATTTAATGGTCTCCGTTGTTTGTTTTGTTTGGCGCCGACTCAATGTTAGTTACACTCAGTTATTTTTCACTTTTCAGTTTCCTTTTTCGGCGGTTTTTTTTGTGAAACAGTTTTTATTTTTCGTGTCTAAAGTTTTCATCAAGATAAATGAAATAAGCCCAAACTTGAATGTATCCTCTATACAATAAAAAAAACATTACAATCGTACGACTCTGTAAAAAGTTATGCGTGGTAAAACATAATAAAAAAAATAGTCGTTGAATTGAGGACCTCCTCCTTATTTTTAGTCGGTTAAGAAGAATCAATCACCTTTATTGGGCAGTCGGCAATTAGGTGATCCTCGCTCTTGCAGTTGTGACATCTCTTTGGTTGTGGGCCAATGCTACACTTAGCCGCTATGTGATTAGCGAATTCACCGCAGTTATAGCAACTGGAATAAAAATAAACATTATTATCTTTACGGCATAATATAAGGCACTACAAAATTATTGCAATTAATTATTTCCCATAATCGATTTTAACTTTACAGATGGATACAAAACTTTAAAGTTTGATTCGATTATTGAAAATGCAAATTGAACGTGCAACAATAACTATCTACAAAAAAAAAGCAAAAAACCTAATCTATATAAATAGCATCTGTTTCATGGCTATTCCCAACGAATAGATTTTTCATTGCGCAGTTTTTTAATTCTGTTACTCGTAATATGTATTGTTTGAAAGAATGGCGTATATATATATAACCCTATTCATAAAATAAATACTTCACATAATTGTTATATATGTACTTCAAGTATTCTTCAAATGTAATACCTATTTTATAAGTTAAGTAAGTACTTGTGTAGTAGGCTGTAACAATGTGTACGCCATTCACCATAGAAAAACAATGTTCTTTTAAGAATGTATATTTCTTTAACAATTCTGCCTTACTTCCAAGTACACTATCTAAACCTTTGCATTAAATCCTGGCATCATTATAAATACCAACACAAGACAGCATTGACAAGATTTCATTAGCAAACTTGCATGGTTGTATGAATTAAGCAATCTTATACAGCTGTAGAAAATATGCATAGTGTGCTTTAGGATAAGCTTCTGTAAAGCACACGATTAAATCGAAGCGCCTAAAGGATAAGAATAAGTTTAAAAAAATCATTTGAATCTTCGATTTTTAAACTCGGCACATTAATCGTTATCTATTTAACAATGCTCAAAATAGAATTTTATCTAGCATGTGTCTGTGCTGTGTAATAAAACAGTATTAACAGGATTTCTAAGAAAGTTACGACTCTTGGTAGTGCTAACTTAGTAGGGTCGAATTTTTCCCATGGTTAGATAATGTGATAACCTCCGATCAAGTATGTGACACGGCAACAAGTAAGCAGATAGTAACACAGAAACATGACACGATGTGTACGCCTGAAGTTACTGCAGTTTTTCAGTGTATTATTTTTTACTATATCCGTTTTATAACGGCTTTCGGTGGAGTACATAGTAAATAACTTAACCACGTAATTATATTATTCAAATAATCAAATAGTTACTGATAGGTGGACAAACAATATCTATTACAGTTCTAACTGTAATAGATATTGGTTTCAATAGGTTATCATTTGCCTATTACTACCTACTTCATGAAATCGTTTAATTGTTTGATAACTGGCTGGTCAGTCAGTTCAGTTCGATAAACTACGTGTTTTTGAAATGATTTCTGAACGTACCTATTTGTAGTCACTAAAACAACGCGTGTACCTGCACTAACTACCTGATAAATTGATTATACACTTACGCCTTGTAAAACTGAACTACGCGTCCTAGGCGATGAATTGTCTTATATATGAAACAAAAAAAAACTTGAGTGTCATGATACTTAATTGATTTTATAAATATTTTTCTCTAAACATTATACTTCAAATATGCCAACCGAATTAATTAAACAAAAAATACCTACATCTGTGATGTCTACAGAGATAGATTCAGCAATTTCATACCGAAAGCTCGGAAGTATCGTCCATACATATATACATACAAGCGTTCAGACACTTCCTCCTACGCTACTCAGCAAAGATTACCGTATCTTTCTGAACCGTTTCTTGGAGAGCGGACGCCGGTGCGAGCCTTGGCAGTCCACGGAGGAAGGCCCGGAGACGCGCGTCGCCTCCAGACCCTTGTCAGACTCCTTGCACTCGAACTCCACCTCCTCCTCGTCGCCCAGCGATCGGAATCCTGGCATCTGGATCACACTCTGGAAAGAAACAAATTATTATGTCATAGGGTCAGACCGGATAGAACCCATCGTGTCTATATTTAAGAGCTGCAGTGTAGTTAATCATATAAATAAATATTAAATTCTAATTATTTTGAATATACCTATATTTAAACAAAAATTATCTTGTAATAGAAACGTCGCATAATATGAGGAAAAGCATCAGATCTAAAATAAGGATTTTATGATTATGTACTACTCTATAATATGCTATTCATATTCATGTTAATAACAAGTAAAAAAAAGGAGGCCTCAAGACATTTATAGTAAGTAATATCGCTAAATTCGTTACAAAGTTATAACTACGTACTATGGTGGCACCGCAGGATGGACTAGTTCGGTATAAAAATAACAACTTCATGCTAACTATTATTATTAACTCTGGGTCCCTTCAACGGGCTATAAATTTACTTATCGCTTATGAGAAAAAAAATCAACGTTATCGGCATCCAGTAACATAGTCTTAACCTAATATAAGTTTTACCGCTAGCGTCGCTGCAGCCGAACGAAGCACAAGTTTGGTGGCGCAAATGTATAGAAAAAACATCCGGCCTTGATAAGCCGAACAAACAAATAAGCGCACTATCGGGTCAACCGCTAGATACGCCACCATATTATATTGAATAGTTTTTTTTTCTACTCTAACTATTGTAGAATCTAGGTTGATTGGTTTAACTACTTAAAGGTTTTATATTTCGCGTGGTACCTAATTTTGAAATTGGATTCGTTGCGTGCATGCTTCGTGGAATAATATGATAACAATCACCTGGTGCACAAAAACATCTTGCCCGCCATCGTCAGGGGTAATGAACCCCCAGCCCTTCGCGACGTTGAACCACTTACATCGTCCGCGGCGCGTCACCCCTGTGACGGCGCTCGCGCTCGCGCCCGCTGCACCTGCAAATAATATGTTCACTATGTTAGTATCGCTCTACCAGCCGCCCGCTCGCTCCGCACTCGCTCACGTAACTCCCGTGCGTCCACGCACCGCTCCCCTCTTACCTGTAAGGCTGTTACGGAATCTACTAATTGAGTTTTTATCGTTTGTTTACTGCTTAGTTCCTTTACACATAAAGCCTCTGTTTCCGGTACATAGCTTTTATTATGCACCGAAATTAACAAGCCTTTACTTACATGTTCTAATTAACGACTTATGTTACGCTTACGACACTCATCACTATTGCAGCATTATTGGCTATGTAGTTTAATACATAAATAGAAAAAATATTAAATAAAAACTCAGGCGATTAATTCTGAAAATTACAAATTTAAATGAATAACCAATAGTATCACAAATGAATGACAATATGTATATGAATGGTATAACATTGACTTAACTATCAACTTTATTTGAAACTAAAAATAATACCGGTACCACATTAACATATTTTTTATTGAATTGAAAGTTAATAAAGAATTCACTAATAGTTAAATTACATTAAGTGGGTCGTAGTCCCTTGCTTCTAATGCATGCGTAGACATTTTAACGTTCGGAAATGTATTAGCAATAAATAAGGGCCTACAATCGTATACTGGACGAAGAAAGGGTATACTGTTCCCCTTATCGGGCACCGAGACAACAAATAACGTGGGAACCGAATTAAATAAAAGACACCTCCTTTTTACACTATAGCTATGAATTCCACATATTGTATTAGAGGATATTAAATTTCAACGAAATTTAAATAGAGTATTATTTTGAATGGCCGTAATACATCAGTTATCGTCAAATATCTGATGTAGCGATGACTAATGTAACGGAGCTTCCTTGAATATTATTCTGACTAACAACTTAAAAAGAAAAATCCGGAAATACTTTAGATGACAAACACCGATTCTGATATTTACTTACTCATACTGATTAACACCTATATAATTTTTATTTCCTAGTAAGTATTAATCACCATCACATAATAACAAAATACCAAAGTTGTAATTTTTTGGTTTTTAATAGGGTCACAATATAATTACATTTGTGTAACTGCGCAATTTATTTTAATCGTTAACATCCTCAATATATTATAACTATAACTGCTAAAATGTCTTTAAGCGACCGGGCAGCACATACGAGCTCGATCTAGACCATAACAACCCAACATTTAAATAAAACAAGCTCAAAGTTCTCACGACTCTGTCACATCAATCGAGCGTTAGTATCACGGAGGCTTACTCAAATGTTAGTTATATGAGAATTTATTGGTGGGTTTGCTAATTCGATATACATTTCCATGTGTTGGTATGTAAGCTAAGCATATTATTTCGGGCGGCGGCAGCGGTAAAAGCGTGGTGGCAGCACACGTGGCGACGGCCGCGGGGACTGGAAGAATGTTCGGTATTTAGGTTGAGTTTCTGGTACCTTTTTCATTCATTGCCGTAACACTGCACCGAGCCGGCCCCGTCGCCGTCGCACTACCTCACCTTGCTTACCATACTCGATATTTATTATTCCCTATTCCACATTAATGAGAAAGCTTTGAGACTTGTTTCTAAATAACGTGGGATCCATTTTAACATGTTTCATAAAAACAAAATCCAATCGGCCGCTTAGTTAATATGTATACCAATATCAACTTGTATCTTAACTGTTTGCCGTTACGAAAAAAATATGTTTTTCTTTGTAGAGACTTGTTTTTGGGACGTTTAAATATTTATTGAAGTATCTCAATGTTTACATAAGAAACGGTTAAATTCTTAAAAGTTTTAAACGATTCCCATTGAACTCATTCACGGATTTATGGTTTTCATTAATAACTTGCTTGTTATCAAAAAGCTCACACTCAATGAAGGTAAAGAGCCGCCTGTTCTCAACATTCTTCAATATATTTGTCGGTTTCCTTTATTTTATAAAGTAAATAGATTTTATTTAAACGTACGAAGGTATTAAAGGTAGGTAGGTACTTTACAAACCATTAGAATTTACCAAAGATGCATTGGATTTTCAAGTTGATCGAATTAAATGTAATTAATTCTGACAATATCATGAACACAAAAGACATTGGCATTTTTAAAATAACAGTGTTATTATTGTCGTGTGTATCGTGGTCTATGTTCTTTTAATAATCAGTAAAAGTTTGTGATAATTACTGTGATAATATTTATGAACTTCTTATGAAATTTTACCTTGTCGGTTAAAGCACGATTGTGTAGTTTCGATAAGCCTATAAAGTGAACTTTAATAAAACAAAAAAATGTTTCAGATATTAATTGAGTCCGTTAGTATTTCTACTTATTAATTATATAATTATTTTACGTGCACTGCTTACTTCCTACATGTTAATTTGAGTTCGTGAAATGTCGTTGTTATCGTGTTTAATACAAGTGTTACGGGGTGTTAGCTCATTACAATACATGTCATTAGTGCGCTAGTGCGGTAGCAGTAAGCAGCACGTTATTTATATACGTATATGTACGGCGCGAGGTAGCGCGGCGCAGGCGCACTCCGACGCATCCGACTCGTCTACGTAGGTACTATGTGCCTGTTTTGTAGTTTTGTTTACTCAGCATGGTGCGCGCCCCCCGCCCGCGCCCGCAACTACGCACATTCCACGCTACACCTCAACATGCGCCGGAATTTCTATGCAACAGATGCATTACACGGTATTCGTCTAATGCAACACTGACTTGCCTCTCCAAATATTTAACTTTTACTTTGCCTCCTCTACTACGTATCAAATTTCCACAACTGTTGTGCAACCAACTGTTTTGCTGCAGATTAAAATGTCCCACTTTGTACTAAATATAACGAAAAATGTTTAGCTACTCGACATTCATAACAAAACGCGAGACAGATATCGTGACGTTTCTGGTTTATTGTCAGTTCCTAAAGCGATTAGGTGCACTATTTTTAACTGGAATTTAAATTTAAGCTCGTGGTATTTTAAAAGCAGGAAGGGGAAACTCTACGCATAATTTAAGTAGAACATTTGTTGCTCACGCGCACCCCAATGTCTTGTTACATTAAAATTATTTACGTAGGCAGTATGTAACCCGCAGGCTCGCACTGGGCGGTTTCATGTTTAGGTATTTAGTCCAACTTCTATCTAGATGAACTTTCACCTACGCATCAGCTATTGTTTATATCGGAAATTGATGAATTTGTGTTCGAAATTATCATGTTTAAACGTCCTTTTCATTCATATCCGCCACGAGGTAAAGGATCACTTCTGTGAATGGAAATACAATTTAGTCAATAAACGAACACGTGTTGACCCACGGCATTTGTCGTCTCAGTCAAATGTGTATTGCGTATTGGACATATCTTGTTCAGTGTTATTTATTATTATGAGCCTAATTAGCTTAATTTTGAAAAAAAAAAGATATTCGCTTCAAAATTCCGAATTTCGGACTAAGTACCAATGTGTTGAGGTTCCGTAGGATTTTAGTCAGGCATCCCACATGGTTAAATATTACCGAATCACATGGCTGAATGGCCATTAATATACGTAAATATAATTTGGTAGTGCCAGCTTGTTGTACTGATGGTGTCTGTGCCCCAATGCGTGTCGATGATTCGTATCAAACGCTGAGAGCGACACATCAGATGCACCATGGTGACACGCGTGGGCCGACGCTGTCACTAACGTTTATTTATTATTATGGCTCCATTTAAACAAATTGTCTTTTCACAAATAATTAAACGCCTATCGATAACAGACTATGATATTTTAATTACTACTTTATTAGTTTGTTTAAAATGTATTATAGTATAAAACTTAATTAATTGACTTCCATTTCAAATAACCTGTTTTTTTTTTAATATTTATTTATATTATTCTAGTACTGTTTACACATAGTGTTGTTTGGCCGATTGCGATGACAATGTGTGTAGGTAAGTATATTAGTAGAACTACTTATACATCACAGTTCGAATACTCATTCATTATTTCAATCGAGCGCGACACACGTGTAGTAAACAAAACGCATACCAATATGATTGTAGGACGCATGTCCAGCGAGCAAATGAAATGACCTAAAACATTGTGCCATTCACCACTTTTTGCTGTTATCAACCGTAGGTATGGAATTTGAACGTGAATCATCGTCAAGTGGCGCTTGTGCTTTGGTATCTTTAACTAGGAGAGAAAGAGACAACCGACCGTACCACCATTCGGATTTAATTGACTGGTTACGAACTCGGACCCTGCCGTAGGGACGTCACCTCACTATACATCGACTTTCTAAAAATTCCGGATGGTACTTCGATAACTCTATATGAAAATTCCTATTTAGAAGATCGGTCTTGCCATGTTTGTGTATAAAAATGTGCACACAAATTCATTTTACATAGCTATCAGGTAAAACTACCTATATATCAGTACAAAACCCAACATAATTTTCTTATTAAAAAAAACTACGACGCACTATGTAAATAAAACTCAAATGGTCTATGCATATTATGGATATGCTATAACACCTCGGTCTGTTTAATTTTGTTGTGTAAGAATGTAAACAAAATTCTAATCAGCATAAAAATATCGACAATGCGTTCGTCACTACAACTCTGGTATGTCGACGACAAAAACACGTAGTACAGGAGGAGTGGGGAGTAAGATTAAGGTCCTTCTAAAATGCAGTCGGCTAACCTAAACACATTCAAGCTTTTATCACTCACACAAATATAAATAGAAAGTATTTTTGTAGTATACAACTTATAAAAGTGTTGGTAGAGTCGAAAACAGCGCAGCAGCGGCGCCAAGTCGCAGGCAGCACGCATGCGAGCAACCAAAACGGTATCGTAGGAATAGTAAACAATTAACTGCTCGATGCGTAGACCTTGCTTGATAAAATGTTCACGTCACATGTTTCCAATCCAATACTTGATACTTATGTTGTACAAGGACTGCTAGTACCTACATCCATTCATGAATATACGCACTTTGTTATTAATTCATTTCATATGGGTCATATGATAAGAATTAAAACTTTTTGTTTTCAAAATCGAAAGCCCTTTAATGAATTATTATGATTTTATTACAAACTAAATTCAAATTATTGCGTATAAAGTGACGTCATACCATACAAGACATTATCTAATTAGGAAGTACGAATGTATAATTAGTATATCTTGTTGTTGATCAACGTTATACCCCGTAAACATGGCACACATATGTGGTGACATCAGTAAAATGGGACTCTATTAACCTCAATTTGAATAATTTCTATGATGAACTATTTGTGATTGCTCCCTGGGCACTGCGTAGGTACCTATAACATATTCGTTCGATAAGGGCTATGTCGAATACCAATACATAAACAGATTTTCACTGCATATTTAATTGTATTTACATACCAAGCAAACAATAAAAGTGACAGAAAAATATAAGACATAAAAAATAATCTTTACTTACTCGAAGAGGGAACTGCATTTCCGCCTTCCCTCCCGCTCATGGTAACTAATAATTATCAACTTGCACCACAAATATCACCTTTCCGTAACATACATCCTCTGATTGAAAAAGGCACTTTGTTTATTACAAGTTCATTTACCTTTACACGTTTATAACTTAATAACTATCAAAATGTGATAAGTGCATGAAGGCGGACGCGCGTGCGCGCGAAGCGACCAGCGACGCGTACGCAGGTCGACTGCATCGAAAATGAGTGACAGTGGTGTAGAGTCGACGCTGCGGTGATGCGGTCGTTCCCTTCCCGGATATCGTCAAGCAAGTAGTTTTTAAAATAGAGAAGCTAACGAAACGTGTACACCGCCCGAAAGCGCCGGCCGCTTTACCCCAACCCAAATTGTGTCACTTGTTGGCTCGGCGGCGGCGCAGCGCAGCGTGGTGAACGAACGTTCCCTGCGCCGCCAACAGACACGAGCACGCTGCAGGGTGAACGGCATCTACTACCTACCTCATATATTGCTTACAAACACCCAACAACATCTTCAAACCTCACAAAAAATACTCAATAGAAGCCGCATACGACCGACCGCAAAGGGATCTATTGGGGATACCTAAGTTCTTGTCTTTTTGTTTTCATATTCTACAACAATAAATGGTTTTTGTAGAGCTGTTTTCGAAATGAAATGATGTATTTGAAAATATGCCCTGTTACGTAAAGTGAAACTTGCAACTTTCTATGTCGTCCATCATTTCGTTGTAATCGTTTTATTGAATAATCTAAGTGTGAGCTTTTGTTAGCTTTACAACTTTAACTAATTAAGTACTTGAAAAAGTACTTTATCTTTATTTTACATCAATTTAAACATTTTTTTTTAATCACCTATTATTTAGGGCCTTGTGGTTAATACAAATAATCATGTTAGTAACCGTAATTTATTAGGGCGAAATATTATCAGTTAATCTTACTATATGTTGTATTAATGTGGAATAACACATAACACAACTTAACTAAATAAAATAAAATGTAGGAACTACGAAGTGAAAATGCATAAAGAAATATCTTTGGTCTGGTATCAAGGGACATCAAAGGATGTTAAATACTTTACTTAACGTATTTATGATTTAAATTAATAAAATAGCCACAAATGGTTACCTAAATATTTTATATATTCAGTTTTGGACTCTTTCTCTCTCTCTATCTGGATAAATTGAAAGAAATAATTTTATGCCTTACTTGAGACTACCGCGTCCTCAATTTTTTTTTAAAGGATAGCTTTTTCTGTTCTATTAATGAACATTTTAAAAAGAATCGTATTTTTGCGGTCGGTATAATAATATGTGCTTTTACAGTATTATCATCTTCAATAAAACAAACGAAGTAAAAAGTAGTTTCTATTCCCAAACTATTTGATATTAGAAGAATTCAAACGTGTATCAAAACGTGTGTGTCACCGTATTCTCTGTGAGACAACTTTGATCGGAATGCAGAGTTCGCGTCCAAGTTTATGGCGTGCATTAAATCGAAATACCCGGTCCTGTCGGAACCGAAACTGAACAGAATTAGTTTTATTGAATGAGCTCTCTGTCTCAAATATCAAAAATCAAATATTTTTGGTGTAAGGATTACAAATGATGACATTATTGTTTTCAACTAACTGATGCTTAGCAAATTGCTACACGATCACCATGATACAAAATATTTATAACAATGACAAAATTAGACAAGGGTAATTAAATTAATAAATCAAATAATAATTACATGATAACTTCACTTCATTCATGAAACACGAACACACATTAAAGGTAACGTCACTGTAATTTAATTTCTGAAGTAGGTCTACGTAACAACCTTAAATTTGAGCCCATCTTGTAAAAACATGTTCTATGAGAAAAGGTCAAAACGTTATAAAAAGTGATGTGCTGCAAATTTCAGAGATACTTAACAGATTAGAATATATATTTTGTAAGAGATAAAACGAAAAGGAAGGATCTCAGGCTCATACAAAAGTCAGAAAATATAATAAACAGATCAATGAATAAAAAATCATTTGCTTATTTAAATTCGCGATCCCCTCTGAATTCGTATTAAATTCATTACAGAGCTTCATGTTCATTGTTACTAGTGTCACAATTTCACGTTTTCTTTTCTATACTTCGGTTGTGAACGAAAAATGGTGAAATTTGGATCGTATCCTCCCTAACCGTTAGAGGGAGTCCCCTTCGGACACGTCACATACTGACGACCTGGCCGACCGGACCCATTGTTAATGATCTAATCCACGTATGATTATGCATCAACAATATTCGACAATAGGCAGTCTCACAAGAATAACTAGTTTTGAAAATAATGTAACTCACCAATTGTCGTATTCACTTTCTCTGATCTTTACACCCCAACCAAAAGCTAGTTAAAGTTTTTAATTTCTATGACAGAATGTAAATTAAAACTGACTGATTAATCGATTGTTAGTCATCCCTTCTAAGAAATATCGTAATAAATGTGATAAAAAAACACGATGAATCGTAGATCTTATGGGTTCCTAGCCATAATTTGACGTCCTTGAAATGATGACTACTTCTGATAATTTTGCTTACAATAAAGGTCAAATACAGTATATAAACTGGGAGGAAATATTTATTATAAAATGGTTCTTGGTTAGCAAAAATGCTAAGTGATTTTCGTCGATTTAATAATGACATTAAACAGTACTTTCTGATTAATGGTCTATAGTTTGTAACTTATATTAGGGAAAAAAATAGTTATCTATAATTTCTAATTAAGGTCAGCAAGGAGTACTCTCAAAGCACGCCTAAAAGTGTCCTCTGGTGTACCACTAATTCAACAGTATTTTGTAGTGTGCTTCCCAATTTGTTGGTTCGTTAAGATAACTGTAGATGGTGCTAACATCGTCAATGCTACACCGCCATCTATATTAATATTGTGGAACTTTAATACGGAATATTCTAGGCCTAGGTACGGTGGACCGACACCGACCCCTATGAATTATGTTAATTTTGCTTTATAGGCGTTCCCTGCGATGGGTGGTGCTTGCTGGCACCCTCTAATTTAAAATAGGTACTTTCGTTGTCATTTGTTTCACCACTTTTCTAACCGTTAATGTTTATGTTACCTGTATGCCTTTGAATCAAGTTTAAGTTAAACAAAATATAAGAGTTTTTGTTGAAGTACCTAATATTCCCAACAATAAAAACAAGAAATATCTATATACATTTTATATAAACAAGGTGATTATCATGTACTGATGCAGATCAAGTCGGATAATTTTAACCACTTTTCAGGTAGTCCAATTGAAGAAAAGATTGGTACAAATACGAACTCTTCTCTATTCTGTTTGGGATAAAAGTGATGAAAAATAACTAGAAAATACAATAGAAAGATGTTCTTTTTATTTGATTGATAAATTATCTCTTTTTTTACCCATCCTGCTTTTTCCACTGCTGGGAAATTATATTCCTTTTTGTCTCAAATTAAAACGAATAAATCCCTGAGATAGCCACGGCTTCTTGTACGACTCAGGTATATACTCGACCAGTTTCTAACCACACGAGAGTCAGGTAACAAGTATTTGTTGACTTTTGAAAATATAAACATTACCATTATAAACTACATGACGGTATTGCCGAGCCAACCGGGTGCGAAGTATTATGGCAGCATACAATATTGATTATACCTGGCCACTGAAATTAATATTTGAAACAAAATTAAGAACTCATTTAAAAGCGATGTCCATGGAAGTCTGTATTGGTAATCGGGAAAAAGGCAGTAAAGAGCGATTTAGAACAAACTGCCAAAGTTATTAACTGATCAGACCGAGGCAAAGTTTAAAACCCATATTAAACGCGTCCTTATTCAAAAAGCCTATTCAAGCAAAAACTTATTCATGATATTTGTCGGATATTGTGCATTGTTTTATATAACTTCAACATTTTGTAAATGTGAGAACGCCGTTGTCAAATGCTTTGCAATTCATATAATAAGCCTTATCTAATTATCTTTTCTATTAGTGACTACATCCAAGATTACGTTGTTCTTACATCCCACTCAAAATTGTATTTACAGAAAATTAAAAAGATATTGTTTAAAAGAGTAACCATGGAGTTTCTTGCCGGTTCTTCTCCATAGGAAACGACTTTTTGGAACCGTGGAAATTCTGACTTTTCATAAGTTCCTTTTTACGGTTTATATGAAATAAAAACCTTTGATTTTGACTTTGATCCTATACTTCGTACGCAATTGTTCACCAAAATTTCACCAATGATGGCGTTATTTAGTCGTAAGTAATAGATGATGAGCCTATAGCCATCTACCGGGCACAATTCCAAATTGCAAGCTACCTCCGAGAGTTTCCTAACAAAAACCATTTATTACTAGTACCTACGAGGATGATATAACCAACTAGAATTATACACATGTCGGTTATCCTATAAGCATTCCTAATAACTTCAAAAATGGCTTATGTGACTTAAAAAACTAAGATCTTGCAAAAGCCGTAAAAAAATGCACAATGTAATTAACTGTGTGAAGGAGGTAAACGGTGGGTTAGCTTTGCTTAGTTATGTTATGGTAGTTTACTATTTATACTACGATTTTCTCTGATCTATAGGCCTTAAAATCCTATTATAAAATCATTTTTCTTACAGTTAGTGGTTTTGTTTTTTTGTGGTTTTTTTTTTAAGTTTAAAATTTTTCAACTTGAAAAAAAATCCACACAATCCACACCACAGAACTTTAAATTATGAGATGTATCCTAAAAAAATACGTAAATATATAATCAACATGCAAGCTGCAGAAGGGCGCATGCTTGGTGATAAAACAGAAGCATCACTATAGTTGAAACCAATTAGTTTAAACTCTTCCTTCCTAAGATTAGGGACTAGATTATCAATAATACAAATAAAGTCTGTTTCATTTTTGGGCAGGCTTCCACGACAGTTATATAGGTACGAGTATATATGATAATTTTAGGTCTTTGCTTAAGATAAGTTTTTTTTTTATCTATTATAGGTTTGATATTTTTGATTTCAAAACAAATAATTAACGTTTACTTATTGGATTAATATTGATTATTCTTTATATGGACTTATATAACAAGTTGTGTTAAAAAGTAAAAGTCAAATCATTTATTCCAATTCCAATTTTCCAATTAGACCATATGTACAATAATGTACATTCCTATGGAGAAGAACGGGCAAGAAACTCCATGGTTACTCTTTTAAAATTTTGTGTTACTATAATGTTGGTACACTTATGAAGATAAAAAGACATTATATGATAACGATGCAGATATAGTTGTACACGTAGGTACAATAGAACAAACAAAATAATTGTAATAATAGTTACAAGTCTTGGTAGTTTTAAGCTGACGAGTCCCAACTTGTGGCACACGTTACGAGTATCAAGTATATATCAGAATCGCTCAGCTCAACCATATTTTAGGGAACAGAATTACCCAACATATACGCCACCACAGAAAGACATTTAAGTAAGTATGACATCTCAAACTACCAAACCTCAAGTCACATTAATAGAATAATGTTAATGGCTGCATGATGATTAAATGTGATTTACAATAAAGAAGTTATGAGTCTAATAACAATTTTAAGAGTTGTTTATCTTTTTTATATATAAGTATTGCTTATATGCCTGACAAAATTAAGATAGATAAGTAGGCAGATGGGCTGTACTGGTTGAGTTGTCCTATGGAGCAGGACCAGCATGTTTACAATTGCATTTGTATCATCAATGTAGTCTCCTAATTTATAATATGCTTGTTTGCTTAATGTGCGCTTTATAGATTTTAAATATTTTCTCATTTATTTCCTGAATATTAGGAGGAATTTTATTGTAACACTTATTACAGTACCCTTTACCTTGGAAGCCGACCCCAATGTAATTGGGTAAAGGCTGGGCAGATATATACTTATTACAGTACCCTATGAAAGATGGGTGTACTTTGGATAATCTAAACTGTGGTTGGGCAATTTTGGTTTTATTTCTAGTATTATAATTAAGCGTATCAGATATTTAAATAGATTTATTCTCGTGCTCACTGAGCGATTTCGCAAGAGTAACATTGCATATACTTTGTTACTAATGTGTAAGAGAAGTTTTTTTTAATTAGGTCTGTTTTTTGTCTGCACTATCGAATTGGGATTTACTGTAATGGTAGTTGTACGTATGAAAAAAAAAACAAATATTAAAAAAAATTACATACATAATCTTCTATATATATATATATATATATATATATATAAAGTAAGCAACTGACTGGCTGACTGATTCACTGACTGACTGATCGATCAACGCACAGCTGAAACCGCTGGGTCTAGAAGCATGAAATTTCGCACAAATGTTCCTTAATTGCCTTAATTGACGTAAGTGTGCACTAAGAAGGGATTTTTGGAAATTCATCCCCTAAGGGATTAAAAGTTTGTATGAAACTTCGTCATTTTTGGCGTTAGAAATGTAATGATATATGAATATTAGGTTGTAGAAAAAAGTTCCCTCACAGATCAGTAGAATTCGCTGACCAAGGCATTCGCTCTCCAATCCCGACGACCCTATAACCCTCCTCCAAGAAAGCAGTAGAGCCACCAGCACAGTACACAAGAACAGACAAGAACCCTTCGCGACGTCTCCGTAATTGTCCACCCCGATCCTTGCTCGTGCCAGCCCACGCCGCTGAGCCTGGAGCTTTAAATTCGTCCCTAAATAATAATAATGTTTTGAATACGATCCAGCTAGTCCCTTGCTGTCCTCCCACCAGCGTTACCTTAAGCCGAGTCTCGTACCCCGCAGCGGTGTCCTTAGCGTGTTGTCGCTTAGTTTATAAGTTGAATGCCTGGCTGGGGGTATTAAATTTTTAACAGGAAAACCCGGTTAAGCAGTCGTTCTTTATGGGGGTAAAATAGGGGATAAAGTTTGTATGAAACTTCTTCATTTTTGAACTAAGGATTGTAAAAGTTGGTTTGTAATGTTTAATAATTGCTTTTTATTTACTAAATATCCCCTATGAAATTATATACGGTACTTATAACAAAAAACGATTTTTATAATTTTTATCGGTTTGTTTCGGCTAATATCCGAAACGACTCAACTCATTTTAACTGGCAGTTAGCTGATGTTATAATGAGTAACTTAGGCTACCTTTATTTTAGACAACGAATAAGGGTTGCGCGCAAAAACGTCTGTTGCGCAGAGGAAGTCGCGGGCACCAGCTAGTATTTTCATAAATGTATTGGCTCTAAGAAATTCGCGATGATGTTGATTATAAATGGCCCTGACAGCTCTCTTCCGTAGTATAAAAATCGATTCGATATCAGCAGCCTGTCCCCACAGCAGAATACCGTAAGACATAATGCTATGGAAGTAGCTAAAGTACACTAGTCTCGCGGTATCTATTTCTGTTAGTTGCCTAATTTTTCTAACTGCGTAAGCAACTGAGTGAGTGAGATCACTTTTGCATTTAAATTAGAGTTCATGCCTAAACCCTACCGCTGTGATGAACTGCAGAATTTTCCTAGGGGTGAGCTCTTTTATTTCATCCGGGCTTAAAATATATTCCCTTAGATGAGCTTAGCGTTTATGTATTAGCGGTCCACATTCCCCCAAAAGGTGAAGTGGTGTTTCCTCTGCCTCTTCACACCGTCTGTAGGTTTGTGTCTCGGTTAGCTTCAGGTTGAACATGTGCTTCAGGTTGAACATGTGCAGCAGTGTCCTGTTAAGGCTCTTGCCACAACGCGCAATAGCGCTCGGACATGGTTTGCGTACCTTTTGTCATACGCTGAAATTTACTTTAGAGTGAGCCATGCGTGGCATACAGAGCTTGATTGTACTTTCAAAGCATGAGTCCATGAGGGATTTTTGAGCTAGGCTTTTAGGTATACCACAAAAGGACTCGGGGCCTTGCTGTGTACCATTTGCTCCTGCTCTTGCTAGCTCATCGGCACGTTAATTTCCAATGATGCTCGCATGTCCCGGTACCCATCTCAAAACTACTCGATTCCATTATTATATCATATATTGAAGACCGCATGGCTCGATTAAATTCTCGAGGCAACAACCTAGAGAGTTTAATCGAGCCATGCAGTCTTCCACTAGTTTTGATGAGGGAGGGCTGCTTGGCTATCAGAATTGATGTACGGTATGAAAATTTGACTATTAAATAACTAGATAGTTTTTTTTTATAATGTTTCATAATTCATTGTACTTTGTATCATGATTTATCGTGCTCTAAAAAGACGAGTATGGTACGGGTTCATACATGGCCGTAGCCAGGGGGAGGGTTTTGGAGGTTCAATCCCCCCCCCCCCGAAATTCGAGACAAGAAGTGAAATTATAATATTCACACGTGTCCTATACGTGAAAACAAAATAGAAACCCCCCGCCGCCCCGAAATATATTGTTGGCCACGGCCAGTGGGTACAGATTAATAATCAAGGTAACTTTAGTTATCTTACAATTTCCATTGTACTGTGCAGTTCCGTTGACGGTGCCGTTGGCGACGACGATGGGTGGCGCTGACTTGCTGATCTCTGCCGCATGGTTGGCTGCCCAGGACGCAGCTGCCGCTGCTGCTGCCGCGGCTGCGGCTGCTGCCGCTGCGCACACGCTGCACTCTGTAACATAACATTAAGTTATATTAACAATAACTCCTTTAGCAGTAGCAAGCTTTGAGATTACTCATGGACTCTTAAATGTAAATGATCACCATGTCTGTTGTTATAAATTTTCCAAGTCAAGTGAGCCGTGAGTAGGTATATCCTGACTTATATTTATTCTTTAATTTTTGGATGGATTGTTCATTTCTGTCGATCGAGCTTTAGTTATTTTATAAAACAATAATCTAAGGTACATAGATTGTAAAGGTTCTATTACTATTCAAAATTGTTCGATAAACCACATTCTGATTTATTGTAACTGTGCTTCCTTGTAGTTGTTGACAGCTAACAAGTAATGTAGAGACGAATGTGTATATTTTATATGTTGGTTCTAAAAGAGTAAGATATACTATTTATGACACCTGTTGTAGGTATATATAATTATACCATGAAATACAAAATAATAACGCAAAGCATAGCTTCTTTAGTTTTACTGAAATTGAATTTAATCGTTTCGTTCATTAAGTACTTAACGTGGCAGAACTTGATCGTTTTCGATCGACTATCACAAATAAAAAAAAATATATATATATTAAAATACATGTTATGAACCTATACACTAGGTACTCTCGTTAATCCCCACTTCTAATAAAATAAACATCACTAATCCTTGCAGCCATGGTTTATGAGTTTATTATTTGACCAAAACGTGCAGTAATTTTGTAGATTTAACTTAAACAAAAAAATATACAATACATCTTTTTATTATTACTTTAGTTCATTTTATTTTTGAAGTTATCAGTAATGTTTGTAAAAACAAAACTTTGGTAATACCTAGATAGCAGTGAATATTGTTATCGGATCAAATATATAAAAGACTTGGTACTACTTGATGTTAATTTTTCTTATATTTCCCATAACTTGGAAGTATTCTTATTGGAATGCAATTCTTCCATTTAATATTGTAACTTTATGATGACATATGTCAATTAAATTATTTGTAAGCCTAAAAGAACTATTAACTACCTACCTACTGAAATTTAATATAATGTTACAATATAGGTTTCTCACCGTTACGGTATCGTTATTAAATTAAGTAAGTCATACAAATACAAATAACCAGAACATTTCGTACTAAAAGCTTTTATGTAGTTTGCTGAAATCATGGAAAATTAATAAATGTAAAAGCTTAATTGCAATTATTATTGAAAACTACTAGACAGACTTGTTATAATAACAAAATTTTGTTTGAAAACTGAGACGCGTTCTTATTACCATCGCATTGCCATTTTCAACTCTAGATTTTAATTGATTTTACAATGGGAATTACACATGGAAAAAAATACAATTTATTAAAAATATGTAAAAACATTCAAAAACACCAATCAGGGAAAATAAAAAGGTAGGTACTCACATAACCTAAGACATAAATAACGAAGGTCTATTAATAGGCCTATTTTATCAATCGTGGTTATTTTGACGCATGTGTGAAAGATTATTATTAAGCAAGATAACTTTGTTCGTATGTTTTTAGATTACTAGTTATCACGTATGCGCTTACGAGGTTATCGTGATATAGATGCATTTTATTCCATTCTTTTTTATTTTACCGGTAACAAAAAACATATCATCAGATAACTCTAAACCTTTTATCATAATTGGTTTAATTTTGTGGATTATTTAAACCATCTTTAGTTAATCGGTATAGGTGCATCTGTCTTAGTCGAATTTATTAATTAACACCATATAGTTGCAAGAAAGATTTATGATTAATTCTAATATGAATATGAATTGTATTTGTGCTTTCAGATTCCACCAACTTATCTATCGTTTTCAAGCAAGTAAGTATATAAATGTATCTCACCCTTCATGTACGCCGCGAGCCGCCCCTCTAAAGAGAAACCCCAACAGGCGTATCACATACGCAAAGCTACTTAAAAATATTGATACATAGCCTTTTTATAGCGTCGAACATAATTTGTTAAAAAACACAATAACACCGCACTTGTTACGCGACGACAAGAGCCGGAAGGGAAGGATATGAAAATCGGCTGTCGCTATCCTTTAAACCCTACTTATTGATTGTAAGAAACATTTATTAGGCTTTTTACAGTGTCGTAAGTGTAAATCGAGAGTGGTATACATGCTAGAGCTGTGGCTCGCGTGCCGATTACCGAAAGACTGCGTGGTGCGTGGTGCGTGGTGCGTTTTGATTTGGGGTGACGCGCATGGACGGGGGATGCTGCCTACATTTACTACGAGTAAATACAATAGTAACAGTTTGTTGATATGAATAAAATAGATTACTGTAGAATTTACAATATATTTGTAGAAATTGGAACGCAAATCATCAGTACTTATTCTTAATCACTTGCAGTTCCTTTTGCATGCGGATCAAATAAAAAATAAAATGGCAGAACATACGTAAGGTCAGCGAATTTTATACTCTACATTCAATAAATTAACATTATAAAATGGCTCTATACTTATAGACAATCACCCAATATTTTTATTTATATATATATAATACCTATTAATAACATACCATGCGGTAAAGAGCGCGTCAAAATATTTCGTTTTTGATTATATATATTGTCAAAACAAACTAATATAGAATTTTGGAATATGTATCTACATATAAGTGGAATTTCATATTAATTATTCAGTCCAATATAATAGATTATAATTAAATGACTGTACTATTACAGTACTCTTAATGTTTATCAAATTTAGTAGATGATAATAAGGAGCTATTTTGTAATTCTGTTTTCTAATTCTGTTTTGTAATTCCACTTCAAAACTTATTTTAGGCCCACTGCCAAATCAAATGACGTATAGTATAACATTTTCGAGGAATAAATTAAATGAAATAGCAATAAGTGAGTTGGTCGGCGGCCATATTAGCGAAAGTACGGGCACGCATGCGCACTGCAACGAGTGAATACAAACAGCCGGCCGCACATCTGCTGGTCAGCTCGTGGACACAATGCCGACTACAGTAACCCAAAATTGCAAAGAAATTGGGACACTATGGTCCGTATTCTAGTACTATACTCACGCACGAATCTCGATTTTACCTTTGCCTTTACCTAATTGACCTTTGATTCTAGAACTGAAAACCTCTAATTGAGATTCATGTTTGTACATGGTTCTAGAAATCAGCCCTAAGACTTATGTTCACCCATTTGACTTCACTCTACCAATTTCTTTGAAATATTGATCATTATTGATACCTCTTTGGTCTAGTGGTCCCAAGCGTGACTGCTAAGCATGAGGTCCCGGGTTCGATACCCGGGTCGAGCAAAGTGTTATTCAAGTTTTTCGGGTAGGAAATTCTCAATAACAGCCCGGAGTTTGGAATTGTGCCCGGCAGATGGCAATAGGTTCACCACCTATTACACGGAACTCAATAACAGCATTGGTGAAATGGGTGTACAACTCTGTACACCTCTGCCTACCCCTTCGAGGAATACAGGAATACAGGATCCTATGTTTCTGATGCATGTTTTTTTTATACTGCGTTTAAGTCTTTTGTATATGAATAAGCTGGTGAGTACGAGTAAGTATGTAGGTAATTTTTTGATCACTATTATAAAAACTTAAAACTTATTAATTCTTAATAAAGTGAGACATTGGGCTCGTAAGAGGATGAATAAAACAAATATGTTGAAGTCTGTTGAAGTTTAGTAAAAGAAAAGCACTATTTTAGTTTTGATAACTTACTGCAAAATAACATTTCACATTTATCGAGGACGGCAACTCAGTGATGAAAATATCCCATTTTTGACTAACTTGTGAACACCATAGAATTTACCTGACCCACCCAACGCTGGGCGCATACGTCAATGGACCAATTTTTTCATCAGTTTGCCAAAACCAATATATGCGATTTGATATGCACATTTTCGAAAATTTACACATTTCGTCGTTATAGTAAAATTATCACGATATGTCAGTGTAGTGTCACGATAAAATGAATACTTGTTATCATTGCAAGAGATATTATTAATGTGGCAATAATTAGTTTTTAAGTTTGGAAACGTTTTATACAAAATTACTTATTATAACCACACCATAGCCAACAAAAAGAAAAAAAAAGTTAATGCCTAGCGTATCTGGAACCGTCTAATATAATTTAGTTCATGTAAGTGCTCAAGCTAACCAGGGGTATATATTTGACAAAAAAACGACAATTCAATCTCAAAGTCACTAAACTAAAAATGCCACAAAAATGCATCACGATAATATTTCATGAAATATTTACATTTAATAAGCGTTCGGATTAAAGGTCCCTGTTATTTGTAAATAGGGGAGGTTTTTTATCCATTAATGCAAAAATATTAGCTGTGAAAAAGTGCATGTCACAAAAAATGAGATTGGACGCGTGTCACGGGCCTCCGCGTGGACAATGGACATACTGGGCCCGATAATGAGACCGTATACAATTAATTAGAAATACAAATAAATAATAAAAATATCACATCTAAAGAAATGCTATCGTATCAATGTCATAAATTGGATTGTTATTGAAGTGCAACATCAATAAATAGAGTGTGTCTAGTCTTTTTCCTGAACTTAGACTCACAGAATATTTTGCGTCCAGATCTTTAATTATTAGTCCTTCAAAATTATACGCGGGATATGCTTATAACATGAGTTACAAAAATTCATAAAAAGATTGCTACCATCACTAATATTTTTTTTAATTCTTTTGGCGTAAATGCAGATGCCAATTTGCGAGTGACCGTTGCCTGTCAATCAATGTCAACGAGGCAGGGGTGCATCTAAAAAACTGACCCCTCATTGACCATACAAAAAACGCCTAAAAAAATCTTACAATAGTCCCAAAAAACCAAATTGAGGATTGCGAATAAACCCTCGTATTAAAGGAAGGTCTATGAATATCTAAGGATTGAGTCGCGTGCCACCCCTCGTGGCGATAAAAAGTGATATATTTTAAAATTAACGAATGTCGGATTCACCGCTGATTTATTATCGCCTTTTGTAAAATCGAACGAAAGAAGTCAGACAGTCCAATAGAATTTTTATCTCTTCAACTCCGTAAATGAATTATTGGCAAATCGTTTAATTCATCGTTTTTTTTAGTGGACACAGTTCTTACTGGATGTCATACAATCACAAGTTTCATACTTTCCCAAGTCAGACAATGAAACATGACCTACAAACAGACACCGACACAATATTTCTATAATTTTCATTTAAAATTAACTCAGTACATGTTAAAACACTCATAGCCGTTATCAAACTATGGTCGGTAAACGATTATTATCGACGTTAGGCAACGGTTTGCACAATCAGTCTATAGGTGCATTTTCATCTAGGCGTCCCTTCTACGGAGCTTCGGAGGGCACATTAAGTAATTAATTAATTAACCAAAATACATGTTTTTCTTTGAATATGAATCTTTGATAAGACTTAACCGAACTACTACTTATGTACTAACATACATGGCAAAGTAAACTTTTCAATTTGACGTCGCCATAAGACGTGTTAAAATATGGAAGACGAATTCGCGGTGGTGAGCAGAGGTCGAGATGGCTTAGTGGTCAGAGCGCCTGGAGTATCTATCCGGGAGGCGCAGGTTCGAATCCTGTTCGCGACCGTATTCTATTTCCATTTAATATTGTAACTTTAAACTTTTCTAATAAGAAAGTTTCTATGCCCTCACAAATGTTATCCTACAATGATTTGGTATTAGTTAACAGTCCTGTTTTAAAATAATTAGTTTTTTTTTTTTACTTTGCTGGTCGATAACAGGTGTTCTGTTGTGTTCGTTGAATTTAAATATTGAATATTTCGAAACCAATCGTATCCCCATTATTTCTTAAATCATAGCTGACCGTTAGTAGTCTATAATACTGTTATATATCGTTATAACTATGTTCCATATCGTCAATTCACGTGCAGTCAAGATATATATGTTTACTACAATAATCTGATCCCAAAGATTTTTCTGGTTGAAATAATAAGTCGATACATTTGAATACTTCTATAAGGTCGCAAAAAAACGTTTAAACATTTTTATGAAGTTAACTGAGCGATGTAGAGACGGGCACGTTAAACTTTCAGCTCCGGCTATTATTAATTAGTAGTATTCTCTAAGCCAAGTCAGGCCTAGAGACCCAAACAGTGCTTAGGTCCTTCTTCTTTCTTGTGGAAAGAGAGTCAGCCCTTTCCACAAGAAAGAAGAAGGAGCAGTAAATGTAAAACAAAACGATATATATTTTTACATACAAATATTTTGTCAAGTCATCGCGGCTTCGTATCGCGAACACTTCATCCCTGAGAGCTGTGGGGGTGTGCACCCTCATTGTAACAACTTTTTGCCCACACACACACAATGCTGCTCATTCGCTCAATCATCGCGTCACATCCACAGTTTACATATTCGCGAAACAAACTCTCGTGAACAATGACTGAATCAAAATTTGACATGTTTAAGTTATGGTGAGTTTGTTTATTGGTAGGTTTAGCACTAATATTTGATAATAAATACTTGGGGCGTTTTCAATAGAGCTGTTTGAGCGGCGGCTGGTAATTAAATAAAGTGATTCATAAAGTTAAGATTTCTTTTTTCAAGTTTTCTAATTAATTTAAAAGCTGTTATGTGTTTATTTTACTGTTTTATTATATATGTTTTATAAAGTGTCATTAACTGGTTTCGTAGAACAAAGGCTTCCTTATAATTCATAAATTACTCCATATAACATAATTATTATTATTGGATATATAGCATATTACGTTGGGACAGTGAAAGTGTTATTTAACATTTAAACGAATAGGCAGGTTAATCACTTTAATAAAATTGAACAATCAACAGAAAAACGACGTTCACGAAGAAGCAAAAAATCTTATATTTTTTTTGAAACATTGAAAAATTACTATTAAAGTAACCATAAAAAACTAAAACAGTTATTAGTCTATTAATAATAAAAAAACAGAGACTCGACTCATGAGAATAGTTAGTAACTAGTTAGCTTTTGGGTTTTGCAATGATTCTGGGACAGCAGATTCCAAATTAACTGACCAATATGCATGGATTGACCATAATGCAATATGTTTAATAATATATAAATGCAATAAGAGACTATAAATATCTAAGCAAACATAAAAATACAGACTAATGTACTCATTTGTCACGGAGAATATACACGATTCATACGTATGATAGACCTTGGCCCTAGTTGGTCAAAGTTGACCTTACGAAGACATGAAAAATAGTGCAAAATTGTTACAATAATATCGATTAATTCTGACAATTTGCTACGTCGCCAAATTTTGGCATAGAAGAACAATATGATTTTTTGTATCATGATAAAGGGCGAGCACCCTCGCAGGGTCCTTTGCTGCCATTGGTCGGTTTGTTGAGGGACGCTGCGCGCGGCGCGAGGTCGCTTGTAGACCCGCGCAGCCAATCAATTCGCTTATTTTTTAAATAAAGCATAAAAATGATAAAAAACGTTCGTGTTTTACGAACCACTCCTTGTATGTACCCCTATGTAACATGTGATTGATGTTCGGGAGCCAAGTACTGTTTTTTTTTATAATATACAAAAGCAGACTGTGTTTTGTATATTGATATTTTAGTCAAAGAGATTAATTCGTAAAATAAATTGAGTACCGTTGTAGTAGTATGGTTGTTTTTTATATTATTCTTACAGAGATTAATAAGGTAACAGCCAAGATTTTTACAGTTTATTCTCTTTCAGAAATGTACAAGGGGCCCTAGCTAGAAGAGCCTGGCACCCATCGAAACACTAAGAACGATCCGGAATTGTTAGAACAGCATTAAGAAAAAGAAAGACAATGTTGTTTGAAGAGAAAAGGACTAAAACAGATAAATCTTCTGTCAGAAATGACAGCGAGAGCGAAATGACTGAAAAGAAGAACATGGAAACAGCATAATAATAAATCGTCTGTAAAGATCTGACACTGTGTGCTATTTCGTGTCCAGCCAGTCCTGGTAACTTCAGTTTTGCAAGTCCTGCTGTTTCTGGCCCATTTTAAGCGGCAATTTTACGTAAACAATGCTACAGATCTTCAAAAGTTATTGAATTTCTCCAAAAATAGTACATCATTATTTACTAAGTGTTTTGGATTTTATAAGTTTTTTTTTCCTACTAAACTATTTTCACGTTTCATAATATGACTTTAGATGAGACAAATAATGTATAATTTATATTTATAAATTTTTTGGTTCAGATTAAATAGCTGTATCTATGTTTTATACTAAATGTATGTTATTAGCTGATTGTCCTGACCTATTAGTAATTTTAGAAGAAGTTGTTTTGAGTTTAGATGAAGTCAATATTTGTTTCTTAAGATATTTAGTTAGAAAGTAATGGACGGTCTCCAAGATAGTAAATTCATAATTTATTTGATGGGTTTGTCGCTTAGCGAACATATCACCCAAAAAATCTAAATTACAACAACAACAATCGTATTTTTTAAAATTTTAAAGCTGACACGCTATTGCAGCAATATTTATTTTATTTTAATTTTATTATATAAACAATATACTACATCCACATTTCTATATCAATAAACACATAACCATGTCATAAATCACATTACCATATCGACCATCTCATAACCATATCACCATTTCACATAACCATGACTGTTAACATTACCGAATAGGAAATATCTTCCAGAGAATCAGGCCACCAGCAACGAAGACTAGGATAGTCCACCATTCCGTAAATATGCTTAAATATTAAATTACTCAAAAAAAATATGTTTTCTTTTATTTTCCAATTTCGCCACAATTTTGGAGATTGAACCAGCTATTTGGATTTACCCTTACCCCAACGTTGAACTGTGGAGCTTACCTAGTCTAAAACTCACAAAAAACTCGGCATCTTCAATAAGGTTAGGTGGTATCTACTTCTCACCGGAGCAGTTGCTTGACCTGTATCAAGCACAAGTCCGATCGTGTGTGGAGTACTGTTCCCACATATTTGATGGAGAGCCAAAGTACCAGCTGGAATCTTTGGAGTCGGTTAACCAGCTCAGGGGCTGGCGATGACTAACTTGTCACTAAAAAGCTGCTTAGCCGCAAGCACCGCCGTAAAGTAGCATGTCTGTCTATATTCTACCAGATTACTATCGGAAATTTGGGAGAGTGTGCGCAGGAGCTTAATGAACTTATTTCACCTTCCCCTTTTTACTACAGGACAAGCAGAAGGACGGCACACTAGCAGCCATTCCTCGTAGAAGTTTCGAAAATTCGTACACAACGATTTGGTTCCACGTTCAGAATACGTACTGCTCGTGAATAAGACTCCCTGCCATCTGCCATTTCCGTATTTCCTGAGAAATACAATCTAGACATATTTAAGGCTAGAGTGAACAGATTTCTTCTGGATCTACGTGCTCCATCCTCGTTCACCATCAGGTGAGTTGGTGGCCAAACGTAGATCCATTTTGTTAAAAAAACGCATTTGTTTCCTATTTGGGTAGGCAGAGTCTATAGATTTTCATAATAATGTAATTGAAGACATGGTTCCTTAGAACTTTCCCTATTTCTAATAGTTTCGGATTTGGCCTCACTGAAATTCCAGTGAAAAAGAGTATTTATTGTGCATTATTTCTTGTTAGCTTAAATCTACATAGTTGTATATTTTTCTAGTATCAAAGTACATCTAAAAACCAAGCCGGGCAGTTTTTGTGTGCCTTAAATAAAGTTTTAACTTACGTACTTAACTTTAGAGATCGCTATGTATGCATTAATGCTTTTCGAAGATTTATCTGTATCTTAACAGATCATTTTTTATATTTTTTTATAACTTACTGTGAACTACTGTAGGCAACAGATTAATTTCAAATACAGAGAAAACGCGTGAATAGCGATCTCTAAAGTTATACATTTTTGTGGAAAGGTAAATATAGTCGTGAGCAGGATTCAAACCTGCGCCTTCCTCATGGTAAATCTCAGCATCTCAGCAAAGAGTTTGTAGACATCAAATCTATTAAGTTAAATTTTTATTTTTTTATTTTAGGTAATAGTTTTTATTTCTAAAGACAGGAAGATCCGAGAGTATAAGACTAATAGTCACGAATTTCATACGAAGATTTTCAACACACTTACGAGGAAAAAATATATCTAATAAACTTATTTTATTATAAAACGGCGCGTGGATATCTTTTTCGTGCGCCGAGTTTATGGTCTATGCGCGCAGGTAAGGCATTGCCGAAATTATTGTATTATTATTATTCAATAATAATAGATAATAAAGTGTTTATTTTTAAATCTACAACACAAATTAATGTTAATTTGTTGACAAAGGCATGCATGCCAGTGCCCCCAAAATCTTATCATATAACCCTTACGCCAAGGCATGGAGACACCCCTCCTGTACAACTTGATCCTGATACCCTACCACACACACAGATTGTGTTAAGTATATTGGCTTCCATTTAGAGCGCCTGACATCGAAAAACCACATTAAACACAAAAGAGATGAAATTAACCACAAGCTTGGCCACCTGTACTGGCTCATGAGAAGAAACTCTGTACTCTCCGTAGACAACAAACTCCTCACCTACAACTCGGTCCTGAAACCAATATGGACGTACGGGATCTAAGTGTGGGGCGTGGCTAGTGTATCGAACATATTCTGTCTTCAAAGAGTTCAAAACGGTAGCTTAAGACCACGATGTACGAGTAAAGGCACCATGGTTTGCTAGGAATGATGAAATCACTACCTAAATCTGCCATAATTGAACTCGGAAATTGAGCGATACAAAAGACAACATAAGGAACGACTGACTTTGCATCCAAACCCACTAGTCGCTGAACTTTTGATCCCAACAGAGGTGGTAAAGAGTCTAAATAGACAGAAAAACCACTTTATATATGTGGGAGGAGCAGCACTGGCTGCTCCATCACAACGCCATGAACTCTGAAACGAATTCACTTATGGTCTAATGACATACTGCAACTTGAAAGGTTAAAAAAAAATTACAAAAATAAATAATTTGGATAATAGAAATGTTTATTGTCATAGATTATATATGAAGAAAGATCATACGCGCGTACAGCGTACGTAATAAGCTTCATTAAGAACCTTATAGCGGTGTAAAGTTTGAATAAATATATTCTAACTATTGCTAATTACGCAAAGAGACCTTAAAACTCCGTCATTTATTAACCGATTTGGAAAATTTTTTCTTTATTTGAAAGGATATACTTTCAGATTGGTCCCATTAAATTTTATGAAAATTGATTTGGTATTTTGGTATTTAAATCAAAATAACTGAAAAATAATACGTCATCCAAGTAAACGAAATGGTGTATTTTGCTTTCTTGTGACTTTCCAGTGGTGTTTACGGTCTATAGAATAGTTCTAATGAACTGCCTATTTTCCAGCTTCATCATTAGATGATGATGATGAAACCGGAAGATAAGCACCGGAACTCCGTCTTTTTTTTTTGCTATTTATTACTTTTTAGTGTAAGCCCGCATTCTCAAACGTCTCTTTTTACACGACTGCCCAATAAAAGGAGTGTATCTAAGTATGTATGTAAGTATGTTTGTGAGTTTCTTTACCTATTCCACCATAACTTCTAAATGCCTGAACAGATTTCGATCTATGTGGTATCGTTGGAATCCTTACTTTGTCCCGTGAGTAACAGGCTAGTCAGGTTTTAATTAAGCTGTTGCGTCAGTCATTAGCAGACACAATAGATTTTTATTGTTACAACGTACAGATCTGTACGTTACTGAGCCGAAAGGTTAAATGTTTTATTTAATTTCATCTTGTTTTTTGTAGTTCACTATACTCTCTTTTGAAAGAGCCTCAGATCTAGATTTCCTACTTATAGGCGTTTCTCCCCTTCTTAGGCTCGTCTCAATTAAATGGCCCTGTCTCATACGGACAGCGCGTTGAGTAGGTCTACCCATATTCACTGACGATAAATCAGTTATGGAACGCAAGATTCACTAAAAAGTAAGAAATAAAATAATTTTTAGAGACAAAAAAAAGAACCGACTCAAAGCCGAGCAAAGGATAACAAACGTGTAAGTACATTTATGATGTAGCGTATTACGTAACTAAGCTGTCGCTTCAGGCAGTTGTTGTGTTCATTTGTAAAAAGGTTCAATCAGGTATTGTTATATTATCGTAATAATAATGATGGTTAATGGACCTTTAAATATACTTTGCAAATTTTAGGAAACTTCCTAAATATTTTTAAAGTTTGGCTGGCACCGACTCCAAAAATAATAACAATTGTATATTAATGTCATATAAATTGATTTTATTCGGAATCCTTTAAATTTCAAAATTATTTGTATGTAAATTGAAGTAGGTAAATAATGCAATTTTTTTTTTACTTTTTAGTGCATTTTCATTTAACAAAAAGATTTTATGAAACGTTCTTTTTTTTTTGTTAAAAATTATTTTATCTGACCAACTATTAGCCATCTTAAGCGGCTCTACTAATATGCTACTTTGTCTATAGTACCTATATATATATATAACATATTCACAAGTTTAATTCCAATACATTAAACCGTTGAGTTGTAATTGTGTAACAAATATTAAAAAATATTACATCGATTTTATTTCACTTTCAATTTGTATTGTCCCCACTGGAAAGTAAATTAGACCGAAAATATTAGGACACACTATCAAAATAACACGTACACAAAACCCATGAATTATGGTGCAACCCGTGCAACCATGAAACTGTACTTTGTACCCGTTCCGTTAGCAAATGTACAGTTGCATTTCACATGTTTTAGTACCTACAAAGTTACGAGAACTATGCAATACACCTTGTATTGCATAGTTCAGCACATATTTCTAATATATATGAACAATGCCTAAACATTGTTCTATATCATAAAATGTTTTCAGGCTCATAATATAAATGAAAGCTTGTTACTCAATCACATAAAACCAGCTGAACGGATTTGGATGAAATTTGGTGTAGAGATAGATTGGACCTCGGAGAAAGGCATATTAATTTGTAAATTGCCTTTTGTTCTAACACAAAATCGCGGGCAGTATCTATTTATCAAAATAGTGAAATCGATATAGTGCGATATTATGCAATTTTGGATTCATTAATAACAATTATATTGAAGTATACAATTTACATAAGTTTGCAAATTGGGCCGTTTTCATTACTGGAACTAAAAAAAATCAGATTCAGCTACATAGGTTTTTAGATATCATAACATAATACAGCGAGCTCGAAACTGTTACACAAATTACATGATTGTGGCCCTTATCCTATGGAAAGGACCTTTTATAAATTAAAGAAGGCATGTACACGAAACAAGCCGCTAGCTCACTGCGAGTTTGCGATTCCAGACTATTAAATCCAGGTTTCTAAGCGATGCCTTTATTGTATGGCTGATGATGTCTTAGTTTATCGATACATTTATTAATCTATGTCTTAGATTAAATGAATAAGTACACATGACATTTAAAAAAAATCACATTTGTATATGTCAAGTTAAAACTAACAACCAAGCTATTTAACAACCTAACAACTCATTGCGAAAGTGGCGGACCCGAAACCATAGAGTACTTTTTATGTAATATAGGTACCGGATATTAGTTAATATTCTGATTAGATACCAGTTACCACTCGGTCACCACCACATTCATATTTAAAAATCACATACAAAATCTTGTAGTCCTGCCACCTATTGGAAATAACAAGAACTATGTGCTCAGTTGCTATTATTGTGTCGAGTAGGAGCTACATCTACGAGCTCTCAGATTTCGGTGGAGGGAGAATGAACGGAGTGAGTAGTTTCTACAAACGACACTAGATGGCGTCATAAAGTTCCGTTGAAGGAGTATGTTGTAGATTTCTCGGTTATAAACTATAACTTTTTATGTTTTAATAATACTTTCCATTACTGCTAGTGTGTAATGCAATGAGTTTGTAATAATAATAATTTATCAACTGCCTCGTTGGTTTAGTGGTCCGTAGCGCGACTGCTGAGCAGGAGGTCTCGGGTTCGATTCCCGGGTCGGGCAAAGTGTTATTGAATTTTTCTGTTAGGAAATTCTCAGTGGCAGCCCGGAGTTTGGAAATGTGCCCGGTTGATGGCAATAGGCTCACCACCTATTACATGGGACTTAATAACAGCATTGGTGAAATGTGGGTCTACAATTGTGTACACCTCTGCCTACCCCTTCGGGGAATACAGGCGTGATGCTATGTTATGTTATGTTTATAATTTACTCACTGTATATTTCTGCAAAAATAAGCCTGAAGTAATTGAATTAGAAATGTTCTGTTTTCTGACAATTCAAGTTCATCGAATTCTTACAAATAAACTTTTGAATTAGTAATAGTTAAAGTTTTATTAAACTGATGGAAAATATATGATAACTTTTTTTAAATAATAATGACTCGTATATTCATCTATAATTATAAATTAATTGAACACACTAAAACCAACTTTATTATCTTGGCAAAATTACAGATGCATATGAAAGCTATGCACTAAAACAGTGCTACGAAAATTACGAGCACTAATACGAGCTAACGGTGGATCGTCGGCTGTGATTTACCAAGATTATCCCGCAGGCTCTGAGGGCGAGGGCCGCCTAACGGGACCGCGTGTTTCGATTTCGTAGAGCATTTCTCCGCGCGGTCCCGTTACTCGGCCGAAAGTACTTTTGTTGGCTGCTCGCGCCATAGCTCGCTTACACGACCGATCGCTCGAGTTCACTGTATTGAGAACAACGTTGTTGTTTAGTATGAGTTCGCTCCAAACAAAGCGCTTTTCAAAATAAAATGGCACTGCAGGAGAATGTTAAGTTCTGTTACTCGTACAGTTATATATTTCAACATCATTTGCATAATTTATCATCAGACGCTTTGTATCTACATTTTCAAGTTACGCAATGCCCCTAAGGGTCGGTTAGATCGGTTAAGATAAAAAAAATAAAAAGGTCTTAAAAAAGTAAGTCGATAAAATTTTTGTGGCGAGTTGTGTAAGCGAGTGGCCTTGCGAGCGGCGCGGGTCGATGACTGCCGCTGACTGGATGATGTTTACCTTATCGACTGAGTGAGCGTAACCAACGAAAGTTCCAGCGCCAAACTTTGTTCCCAATATTTTTGAGAGCGCTGAGCGCTTCAGCTTTATTGCGTGAGTTTGAACGACTACGGCGTAGCATGTTTAATACATACATTGCTACGGTTACATTACCAAGCTTAATAGCAGCCCTAAATAAAAAACACCCACAAAAAACTTAAACTGATTCTTATTAATAATTTCTAAACGCAAAAAGCAAATCATAGTTAAATCTCTATCGTTTAAAAAAAGTCAACCTTGAATTTGAGCTATCGTTTTTGAACTTGGGTCCTTCAACAAAAAGTTTAACGAACGTTTTTTTGGGCAATAGTCAAGTATAGGAATATTCCATTGCGAGTTCGTCAGTTGGCACTAGGCGTCGCGGCGCGGTGATCATGCCGGCATGGGGGGGAGGCTTGCGCGGTGACGTAATCCATGCGGTTCGATACTCTCGAAAGGCTGCGGGGTCGACGGCCGCTAGACGCGGAACCGCAGCCTACACGACTGCTCAATTAAACATTCCGCATGTACATTATACCCACACCATGGAACATCATCACATTCAAACAAGAATATTGATAATAATATATCACACCTTTTTATTGACACCGTAACACTTCCACGTGACGAATATAATTACACACATAATATGTCAAAGACCGGCTAATAAATGCAAGGAATTTTATACATATGTAAACTATCCATGTTGTTATATTGGCAAAATTACATTATATTCTCTGAAAACATGTGTATATAACAAATATAAATAAGAATAAAGAGAAATAAAGTCAAGATACACACCGTGATGTCATTTACTTTAGTATTATCTGCTGGGGTAAGTTCATCGATTTAGTAATTAAGTATTTAATATATGCAAAACCAATTTGTCTGTGTATTCTGTAAATGTCGTAACTGTATATAAATATAATGGATGTTGCAAAATATAAATAATAGCTAACAATCAATGGGTATCTATAATTAAACAAATGGTGACCAAACCTACACGATTAATCAAACTCCCACGTCGGCCTAGAGATTGAATTGTTCTGTCACACGACTCATTCGAGTTACTAATTATATTATTTAACATGGAGATTGAACCGTAAGACATGGGTCGCATGACGAAGCGCCACGTGACAATGAGATATAGAATGCGCATTTCGAGAAAAATAAATAAGTGCAATAATGAGTCCAAGTGAGAGGTGCGCGAGTAGGGCCGAGAGCGAGTTACACAAGAAGGGTTACAAAACTATGGCAATGAACCCGAGTGAACCTAAACCTTGCGAACCGCTAGCCGCCGATGGCGACAGGCATCGGCAACCTGCGGCTCCATGCAATGCACTTTATTGTTATTCACCGACTACCACACGTGTCGTAAAATCGAACGCTATTTATAGGTCTACTGAGAACTATAACGTTCATGTGGTTGATGCCGCGTTTTGAAAATAATTGTCATTTTCTGTTTGTTCCGCTATTCCACCGCCGCTTCATCTCTTTATTCTATTATTATGTATGTTAAATTTATACTCAGTTTTACAGGAATATGTCTTAGTGTGTCTTTATGAATTCATTTACACATTTTAAATAACATAAATAAATTAAAAACTAGTTACTTTGTCACTTCTTTAAACTAGGGAAATAACTGGCATGTTCCAGTTTATTTAAAAATTAAATTACATGACAGATATGCATTTTATTTGTTTTTCTCCTCTTCTCTGATAAATCTTTTGAGCTAATAATTAAAAACAAGCAATCATCATGTCAGTGTCACTGAACTTATTGCGTTTAGTATTGTTTGTACAGCTTAATAAAAATCGTTATAATAGTAAAATTATGAACACGTTATATTTATTACGACCCAAACCAAACCTTATATCTTTAATTTGCACACCTGATATTTGCACTATCGATGTCTTATCACTATCGTATTTAAATAAATGTTTGTATACCAGGCAACTCAAAATTGTATACATCAGTGATACAGGGAAATAATTTACCGACAACAGAATTGTATTGTGTTTTCTGACTTTTCTTCAAAAACCTGCCTTTTACTGGTATTGTTACATTTTACAAAAAAAATATTATTGCAGGAAATATTGAAAACGTTTAATTTATCGGAGTAGAAAAAAATTATGCTATCTTTCTTAGTAACAAAAAATGTTGAGGCTTCCCTCGGCTCGTGTTGCAGGCGGCTCGACAACGGGCGCGGAAATGTTCCCTGCAGGCTGCAGCGGCGCGGGCGGCGCGGTGGTCTGAACGCGCAATGCGGAAACTCGGCTTTTTGCTGCGCCCGCGCACACCACCGCACTGAAGCTGAGGCCATTAATTAAAATAAAAAGTATCTAACGTCATGATGCGTTTGTTAATCACTTAATTATGGTGAAGAAAGTTGACTGAGGTTTGGTTTGAATTTGAAAGTTTAGTATGAAGAGGGAACTAAAACCTTGCCTTATCTAATGAACATTGGATATTAACCAATTAACCCGATTATTGCCTAAGGACGTTGACTGGTATAAAAGGCTATATGTTACTAGCTCTGTTTCTTATGACAAGAGCAAAACAAATCGCAATTGTAGTCGCATCATAATGGAATGTTGTGGCATTTCCGTTTTTTCTATGTTTTCATCTAGTAAACGTCCTTTTAGTAGATTTTCCAGCAAGACTGTGACTTGCAAACTTGTGATCGGAGTATATATATTTGATATTATATTTTATAATCATATCTATGGATTGTTAAACATGTCAAGGCCATGTAATCCTTTAATATTTTTTATTTTTCTAATGAAACATTGAAAAAATAGACACGAATGGGCCAGGAATCCTGCGACCTTTGTCAGACACTATCATTTTTTTTATAATTATCCACATTGGTCTTTCAAACACATTAACGCATGCGTAGCGAACTCTAAAGTTAAATATATATGTACAGGTCATAACGGGATTCGAACCCGGTTAAAAAAGAGCGGTTCGTATCGCTCACGATAGTATTAATTTTTTATCATACTGCTCATGCATGATTGTTATTCAATCATACGAAACTACTAAACGAATATTGATGAAGTTTTAATTATTTTTTAACTAACAGTTCACGTACATTTATGTCCGACTAGTTTCGAACTCTGACGACCCTTTGTCACGAACTCATAAGTCGAAATATGAATGTGTTTCACGAAAGTTATTGTACAAATATTAATGAAATTTGGTATATATGTTTGAATATAAGTTGGAACGTATACGCCTGACGCAAAATTCGCGCACTTTTAATATTTTTTTCAACACTCTTGCTGGTAAAGTGGCTCTTATTGCACCGGTTTTAGGTTTACAATGAGGCTTATTAATCACGTGTGCTTTTTCTTCATTTTTACCGTTTTAGTGCGGTAATGACAAAGAAAACAGCGTGACAGCATTAGATTTACTTTTAAATCTCAGCAAAGAGTTTTGATGATTGAAAACTCCTTGATGAGATTTAACATTTTTGTTACTTTGCTATTTAAATATGAAAAATAAATATTTCGATTCTTCAAATTATTTCTTAACTATCAACAAATTAACATTAATTTGTGTTATAAAAGGAAGAATATTCACTTTATTTTAAAATTATTATATAATATATTTAGACGTCAAACGATAGATTGTCAAACTAAAGTTCAAGCAACTTCATCAAGTCAAGCCTCTGCTTCTACTCGCGCGTTCATAGACCATAGACCCAGAGGAAGAAAAATAAATCCGGGCGTCATTTTTACTAAATAAATTTAATTGATTTTATTAATATTTTTCTTCGTGTGTGTCTTGACTTCATAGAATTAGAATATTTTTGGTACCCCATAGAAGGACATAGAGCTCAAAAAAGTGCAACCGATTTTGAATTGTCAATGTGTGCGTGCAATAGTAATGTACAACGGGGAAATATTGACACGATATCAATTATCGATAAACAATATTTCAGATGTAAAGAATTGGTATACAAAATTAAAATATTTCCAGTCAAATTATGTTAATAAAACTAAAATCACAAGGGTAGGTATTATTTAATGCAATAATAAATAAATTACATTATTATATTAAAAAAATCATGCGCTCACATTATAATTATATTTCATCGGTAATAGGTACTTAGTAAAAAAAGCAGCTTTTAAGGGCCCTGAGCAGTGTATAGAGTATGACTGACTGAGATGATGATTGACTGAATGATTTTTACCTACCTATCCTAATACCACTGCGGAGTTGGTCTGGACTCAGCGCAGCACTCGTTTGAGGTGTGCCGTGCCTTGACCACTGAGCGGCGGAAACTAAGAGCCAGTATCGGGCGAGACCTGTCTCTGCCGGTAGTAGTGAGGGCTGGCAGATTCAGTGAATTGGAGAGAAATGGCTTCCTTTTGTGAGACTGTTGTCGTCCAGAAAGAGGCCGCCGAGCAGGATTGTGAGAGGGCCGATCCCGCACGGAGAAGAAAGCGTCTAGGAGGAAACCGCCTCGGCGCCTAACAGCCGAAACCCCTCCTGTATGATTTAAGGCAGGCGGCCCTTTGGGGTCACAGATGCTTAGAGTGGGGACTTCGCGGTTTTAGTGAGGTAAGAATCCTATACACCCCAGTCTTATCCATAAAGGCCGGGCGCGTTTTTGAACGTTTGCCCCCGAAAAAAACATATTTGTATATCCTATTATCTTTTCTTATTTCTTCTTTTTCTTTATTTTTTTCTGCTTTATCTTTATTCTTTTCTTTATCAATTAGTCTCATCTATTATTCCTTTTCCTTAGCATCGATAGGAATCCTTTCAGTATAAAAAATATATCATAAAATTGTGATATTCTCTTGAATTTGTACTAAAAAATATATAAATAACATACTCATTACGCTATCACATATAGGCTCAGTGCTCACCGCCTAAAGGTGGTAGCGCAGGAATCAACAACTAGTGTCATTCGGGGTCTGTTTTATAAATTAATATTACTGGCGCAGTTCCTTAGATCATTATTAACAACCGAGGTCCGCACAAAGTAGGTTGGCGGTCCGGATTCGAACCCCATTTGGGGACTACTGTAATAGCGTGATTACGTAACCTGGGCCAGCTACGCTGAGCTTCTTATATTTTATAAGCGTTCGGGCAGACACACCGACAAACAGACAGAAACGTTTCCAAACATTTTGGTTTCATCTTCTGTGTCGATAGTATTAGGTACTCCAATAAAAATTTTGAAAAAATAATCAATTTGCAGAGATACATCAACACTTTAAATAAATTCTGATATCGGAACTTTTTGTTCTAAAATTTCATCGACACTATAGTCGACACTGACAAGTCACTATTTTGTGTACATGAAATGAAAATTTATATTAAAACAACGTACTCAATATTGCTTTTATGACCATTGTTTTTTACTACAGAGAAAATTCACTATTTTATTGATAGGATTTGGTTTTCCAAATAAATTTTATAAAGATAGTTTTTTCCAAATTATGGCCATGAAAATATATGCTGTTGTTGACAATTTACCTGTGAAATGAATGTTATTCTGGATTATTTTTATAAGAAACATCGCAGTCACCAACACAACAACTAGGCATCGCTTATAAATTTTAAAACTTTATAAAATATACAGGATTCACTGACAATACAGCAAATATAAGTTAGCGTGATTTTTGACAGTGACACTGGAGAAAACAACATCTGCCAATAGTGCTGACCGAACCTAAATATGCTTTCTCTTTCTAACATGTGATATTTCCGTAAGAGATTCCATACCCAAAGTAGGCTTTGTAGGTCTTTATCTATCCTACGTTTATGCTTGACTTACATCGTATAAAGCTCGCGAATCATCAAAATGTTATACATCAAAAGTTTTTGCTATAAATTTAAAATATTAAAAGCAAAGAAATTTGATTTATATTACTCTTTGCTGAACTTTACCATTTTTTAAATTTATTAATAACACTGTATTTAATTGCATTGATTAATAGTTATCAACAAAAAAGTATTTCTTTTTTATTATTTTAGGCTGTTTGGCATATTCGATTTTTATTTATTGAGTCTGATGTCTTCCACCTGCACGCAAATAGATCACAGACTCGGCGTCCGAAAAAAAGTCCCTCGTCATCATTATTACAAAATGTATATTTATAGTTGAATGTCTTTGCAAAATGTAATTTTATGTTATCTTATTCTTTTTTTTTGCCTCACAAGAGTGATGTAAACCGTCGTTTGAGCCGCGTGCCCTAATGGTCAACAAGGCTCGTTCGGTCATTTGTAACCAATTAGCAATTCAAACTCGAATGTAACGACGAACTTAGGGCAGTTGTATCATAATGTACTATTGTTTAATCTATGGCTCGCTCTCTTTCCCCTAAGTCTAGTCTCAGGTCAATGTGTGCTCATTACTTAAATATTATATATTGTTACGTGTTTTAACTGAATTCAACAACACAATTGCTTGGACATAAATAGTACTTTCATCCGCGGAAAATGCACAGTTCCTAGGGGAAAAGACGATTTCCGCGTGGTGGAGCTGGTAAACAATAACATAATATAATAACAATACAGCGGATTATGCTGCCTATCTTGAAATAACACCTCATCTACGACACTCATGAAAAGAGAGAGGTTGGCATATTTTTTGTCAAGAACACAAAGTTCATTGTTTCTTTTATGAGTACCTCTTAAATAGAATTTCGTAAACCTTGCACGGTAAAAAATGTATATATACATTATTTACAGATGGAACTATAAATCTTACGTACAGTAATTTATAGATTAGTATTATTAACAGCTTCATCCCACAGCATAACATGTTACTTCTACTCCAATAAGCTGTATAAAACTAAACACTATATTTAGGTACAACATTTTATAGAGTTTTTTTTCTAATAAGCAAGTACTGTAATGGCTACGTATTTTAATAAATAAACACTGATAAAAATATACTTTGTTAAACGATTTTGCTGGATGTTTTGTTTTTAATAGATATACTACTAAGTGCAATTTAATTAAATTGTAGGTACCCATAAAATAAATCAATTCAAATCGTTTATAATATTTTAAACTTCTCTTGAGTATTTGAATTCTGGCTTCTCTTGACTATATTATTGAGTATCACTTGAATGTTTTTACAGTTTAAAACTGTTACATTAAGCGATGAATAATATGAAAAATGGTCATAAAACAAAGAAGTTCGCCACACAATAGGCGCCCGCGCTGGCGCAAACGCTAGAACAAACGACATCAACGTGCGCCGGGCACACTGCCCTGCGAGTGCGCCTGATTGCTTATACAGTTAAATGTGCTCTATCACTCATAATTAATAAGTGTATTAATATACGCCACTTCCTTACCCATGCTATAATCCAGCAGTCATTGACTTCAACTCGTCGTGAACTTTTGCGTACTTACTTGAAAGTTTTTCTCACACTGTGAACATTTTTATTGTGCGTTTATGCCATCTTTAAATTGAAGTTCGTTATTTTAATCATGTTTGTCTTACGTTTAATCAAGATTAACATGCACAATGAGTTTGAATAACAGTTAATTGTATGCATTTTGCCGTTATCGACAGACTATCTCCAACTGAATACTATTATGTCAATTATAGACTTAAATAATTCAAGATTTGTAAATAGAACATATAATAATTTTAAGAACAGAAGTAGGTACCTACTAGTTGATTTGCCCTGAAATATTATTTTTCGTTCACATTGTTTTGAACAATATGTGTGATTCACACATATGAAATTGCTAGGAGTAAAAACCCATCTAGTCCAGATTGAAGTCGTCATCAGTTATCGTCACGTGGCTTGTCAGAAAAGTGCGCGATCGCGAACTGTGGATTCCCGCCAAACGCGGACACCGCAGGGTCGATGACCGCCACTCACATGCTCAATAAAAGTAAAAACTTATGCTCTGCACGTTACTACATTTATTACAAAATGTTAAAGTAATATTTATCCAGTGTATTCCAGTGATGATTACAGGATGCAAACTACAATAATTTAATAATTGCCGAGTTCCTAAAGATTTAATTAGGTAAATACATTAACTTCGTGCGCATTAACTATTATAATCCATATAATATATATCCCTTCAAGGTGAATTAAAATTGACGGCAGGCTCTCATTGAAAAGAGTAACACTTATTAGACCCCAATTGTTTGCGCTAGAGCCTTTGCCACAACGCACCCTGAAATCAGGAATTTAAATTAAGAATTAAATTGGTGTAGCATAATAAAAATATGTATCTTAGATATGACGGCTTTTTAACTGAATAATACGTCTAAAATGACCACCTCAATATGATTCCTTTGGGTCAAATTCAGATTCAAATTCAAATATTTTTATTTCAAATAAACCATATTACAGGCACTTATGAAAAGTCAAAACTAGGTGCACGGGTACTAATTACATACTTGCTGTTATGTCAGTTTTCTTATTTTCTTTCATGATACATAGAATCTTAGATAGGATATTTATTGTACACCATTAGAGTAACATTTATAAAAATTCAATTATGTATTAATATATATTAATTATTTAATGTAGCGATATTTACCAGACAACCTTTGGATGGACATGAAAGACGTGAATAAGTGCGAATGGTTTCAGTCAGTGGTTTTTTACAATTTGTGGAATAAATACACTAAATTAATAATAACAATGTTTCGGTACATAGTAGTAAAAATCGAAGGTTGGTAACAACTAATCTTAGGAAGACAAGAAATGCTACTTGATTAATTTTGTAAAACATTATATGCATGCAGCATGTAAGCTCCAAACTCAATACTTACAGGGAAACATAACACGTTCATCAACAGTTTGTCGCAGTTTCGCAGTTCATGTTGCTCATAACAATTATAAACCTGTGCCAAAAGGGAGTGACTACAGGCCGCATTGCCTAACTTCTTTGCAAAAGTTTATTCCAATTGCGTAATTATTAGTCAGTAACGTAAAATAAATTATGCCAAAATCTATCGCAATTCATATGTTCCATCTAAAATACATTCATCATATACACAGCTAAGCCTGTTAAAGGAGGCACCCAATGTCCGGGTGTAACAGTGCATTAAAACAATAAGACAATTTAGAACAGCAAAGATGTAAAAAGTGAGTTTTCATTATATCAAAAATAAAGAAGTTTACAATATCCATAACAGAGTGAACGTAGATGAAAAGTGAATCAACCTGACGTTTGGTAGCGCGGCCACTTGCGTTCGTTCACCTCACAAATTTTCGTTTCGTTGGCGTAGTGTGCGTGCCGCCTCCCCCCACCCCCTGCGAGCGAAGCCCCCCATTCCGCCAACTTAGATCACAACTAGCTATAGATAAGAGCCATTGTTCATACACACACATAAAAAAAAAACAATTCCTCGACAGCATGTCAGATTAACCAAAATTTTTTGACAACGTCAATCAGGGCTGTGTGGGATAGAAATCCAAATATATAAGAATTTTTTTAAATAAATAAAACCCTTCTCATATCTGTAATAATACAAACATTATGACAATAGGTGGTATACTTATCAATTTTGCAAAAGCCGGATGTAATGCAAAAACTTCATAAGAAGGATTAATTAACACGTATTATGTTTCCATTACCTTTCATTAGAAAGAGAACTGGTGTAGTGTGAACAGAGCGTTGAATAAGTATTGTTGATTCAAATGGAATAATGGTGGTGTGAGCTAGGCCTTGTCAATGACCTCTATTTCGCCACCGAACATTACGAATGGCGAGAGAGGTCGATGATTCGCGTCATGCCTGCTACGGCACCAGCGCGTCCAAACTAAAACTTACACCGCAACTATGAAACTATATTTAACTACTATCACGACCATCATACTTTATAAAATAATGATTATGTTGAAATGTTGTTTTTTCCTTATTTGAATAAAATTATTGCTTTTAAGGAAGTCGATATTAAGCGACGTAGTTAAATAAAAAGTGTTAAACGATGGACGAGATTTTGTAAATGATGAAGAGATAAAGAGTAAGCACTTTGAAATCAATATTTATGCTGATTAATTATCAAAGATATTGTTTTAGGTATTCAGGTACTTTAAAATACAAGCACATATCATAACCGTAAACTATAATACTGATAGACATTGACAATAAGCTTCTAAATTATATTTGAATGCAATCTATCTAGGTTATGCTGTAATAGCCTAAGACTAAGCTTTACGAACTCAAAACAGTGACATAAAGCAGTGCCAGTATATATTTGCCAAATCTCATTAGGACAAAGAAGAATTACGGTGAACGTGACGGTTAATATCGTTCAACGGTACGAGCACGATACGTCTCTGAGCACAGCCGATGTAGGTACCCTTCAGATGGCGAAGATAAAGTCATGGTGACGGATTGATAGAATGACAATTTGGTGAGTAGGCCAGGTACCGCGGAAGACACCGGTCGCGGTTCACCATGGTTCAACGTGACACTTTCCGACGTCATAAACAACTTTCCTACTAGCAATGCGCTCGCGCAGCGACACCAGCGCCGCGCGTCGCGCACGCCGCCCACGAGAATTATTGTGCGCCACTTTTCAAGAAAAATAATTAATTTACACTACGTCTATGACTTTTCTTTACATTTCTTCGCACACTATTAATTGCTGATGACTGAAAATGTCTGACAGGTGAAAGCATTACGATGATCCATTTCTCGTCTTGTTTGGTCACTCCAGTGACATCAAAACTTATTAGACCTATAAGAATTTGGACTATGAACCGGTAACCTAGAAATTGTTACCCCACACTGTGTAAGAGCATATTCTATTTAGAATTAAAAAGTTATCCACGAACTTAATGCTGTTTTGTCACAGATTTAAGATTTTCGTAGATTATACTTAAAGTGCTTATTAACATGTTTTATAGTTGTTTAATTATGTAAAAGCTTGTGGAAGTTCTTTTTTTAACTAAAGTAAATGTTGAGAAGCCACCAAACCCAAAATTACCTAAATTAGAGATTAAAGTAGTTTTAGCTGATGTTTTATTTTTAGCAGTGCTAAAGCGTCGAACATTTCGCCTGATTAATACCTATCACAATCATTGTTTGAGAGAACCACATTTAATGTTTGTAACAATAGTTATTTAGTTTAAAACCTGTTACTGCCTAATTAATTGATATTTTATGATAACACCAATATAAATCTTATGTATATGTGCGTATTAAATTTTTCACCTAAAATAACTACAAATGTTAATTATGTTACAACTTCGAAAATAAATTGTTCTGCATTATACTGAATATAATAATGCAGAACAATTTCTTTAATTTATTTTCGAAGTTGTGTACGCATAATATGTTCTCTTTACATAATGCACTCTTAGCTTTGTGTGAACTAGACCAGCAAGCGGCTTGACTCTTGAAAATAAATCCACTCGATGCGAACTACTTTTGAATACCTTATAGGCTTCAATTAAATAATGAAAGAAACAGAAGACCAATAATCGATATGAAGTTGCATTACATACATACATACAATCGTGCTAGTTTCCTGAAAACTGCCTCGTTGGTCTATTGTCCCAAACGCGACTGTTGTACATGAGGTCTTGGTTTCGTTTCCCAGATCAGGCAAGGTGTTATTGGGATTTTCTGTTAGTTTTTTTTTTTCTAGTTTGTTTGGAATTGTGCACAGTAGATGGCAACGCATCGCCACCTAGTACATGGGACTTATTAACATCATTGGTCAAATGTAGGTGTATGTACAGCTCTGCCTACCCCTTTTTTATCAAAATTAAATCTACGTTTAGCCACCAACTCGCCTGATAGTAAGCGACGGTGTGGCTGAGGATGGAGCACGTAGATCCAGAATAAATCTATTCATTCTTAAGTAGAGTGGAGAGATTTTGGGAGAACGATAGTTGGGGAGTTGATGAAACTGCCCAGACCCGTCTCTCACAACGGTTGCACCGGACTACATCCCGAAACACGACTAGGTCGCTTAACGGCATGGCATCCGGTGGGTGGTAACCAGCCGCGGCCAAAGTCGCCACCAGATTCGTGTTGCCTGTTTTGCACCACCCATGGGCCATGTGTAGGGATTCCATTTTAAGGGTGCACTCCTACGGAAATGGGCAACTCAGCCCCCAAAACATAGGATCACACCTGTATTCGGGGAATACAGGCGTGATCCTATGTTTTTGTTTTATTTTGTGCCTGTTTCCTATTGAGGTGGGCAGAGACTATCGGTTTCCACTTGCTACTGCTCTTTCGCTTCATCTTATTTCATTAACTTCTTCATAACCCGTCCTTTTTTAAGAACATCCGCAGTTTGACTGCACTACGTTCTTCAAGGTCGTCCTGCCCTGACTCTTGCTTCTTAAGTGTTATTGATGACTTAATTTTAATGCATTGACATGAAACTATCAAAATGAATAAAAATTGTTTTAGCAGAATACAAATTTTTACTCATTTCATAGTTTAATTTCAGTCAGGTTTTCTAATTACGATGATTGGCCTTTAAGGTGTTCAACTATAGAAGCGTACTTTCAAATTGAGATCGATGTGGTATATAGTAGGGTATTATATTAATTTTAACATACGCATTGTTATTAGGTGTTACTTTGATATTGAAATTGGATTTAAGTACGTCTTTACATTATTCACAAAGATGTACAATTTTATTTTGTTTTAAATTACAATTGTAGATAGATGTTTATTCATATCAACATAACAAAATATATTACCAATATTTTCTGTATGTATGAAAACCCAAACCAAAGCAAACGTAAAAATTTGAATCGAAATTTTATGAGTTCTATGGGGTTAAACTCACCGTTTATTATAATGTTTTCAAGGAACCCTTCTCGAATAAAATCGAATGTGGTCCAGGAACGTGTCATTGGTCTCCAACATAAACAGGGCATTGCCGCCTGACCACTTAGTCCTTCTACTTTATACTTAATAATCGTTTATATTTCAAAATTTCATTTAGGCAGGCACTTTACATGCTCCCCAAAATGTAAAGCTTTTAAAACTTTTATTCGAAGATGGAAAATGGAGTTGTCACGAAATGATATTCCCGAAATAATGTAATATATAATAATTAACTTTTCTATGGTTTATTTTTCTTCATAAGTCAAGTTGAGTTCTTGCATTGATTTAAACTGAGAATTCTATAGAAATACCAGCAAGATGGAAACGGCTCTTCCAACGACGAACAGTTAGAAGAAATATATATGGGATATAATAATAGAATTTTAATTTATACACATACAGATTGACTCCTTCAAAGGACGTTGACTACATGTCAAACTAAAAAATAAAAAATGTGAAAGTATAAATAAAAAAAAAAAAAAAAACTTGTATTCAAGGGACTATACATAAGTAAATCATTGGTACCGATTCTACCGTAAACCTAAACTAAATATAGGTCACTGTGTCTTTTAGTCGGGACGAATTAATCGACGTTAAATTAAAGTATGACAAGCCAAATTTTAATTTGACGTCCTGTCTCGCTCTTATAGTAACTGTTAGTAAAAGACAGAAACTTAATCATTACAACATAATTTAAGTTTAGTTAGCCTACAATAGAATCGGTACCATTACGGAGCATAATACAACCGCTTTTAGAACAGATACATATGAATTGAATCGCCATAGCACTTGCCATTTTTGTCAATAATGAGTCAAAAATAATTTCGATTTTAAATTCCGTTAATATAATGACGCTGTAGCTGTAGTAATATATTTCTATAGTTTCTTCAAAATTTCAAAGTTTCAGTTTCCTTCACATCTTGATTCTTACATATATACATACATTTATATGTCTGATCAACAAAATACGCACGCATCGACATAAACATATTACTGTACATTTGGTTACGTAACCCGTCAGGTAATAACCCGAAGCGCAGCGAGCCTCCGACCTATCTATCGGTGCATCCATTGCCGCATACCGGGATACCGGCCTGTAACGGGACTTGCTTCTTTTTACTTTTTTTCAACCTCGGCTCGATGCATGCGTTCACTTTTAATGACGCCTCTCTGACATTTTTTAGCTTCATTTTAATTACAATATTTTGTTTAGTTTCTTTGTTATATTTTGTTTGCTTTTTAAATTTACATTTATTAAGAATTATGTTAAATGAGAGCTTTAAAAGTATCCTAGTAGCTAAAGACAAGTAGATATTAATAAACGAGCGCTGTTCACATATTTAACATAACATTATTATCTCAATAGGAACTTTCTACTGATTAATCAATTAAGTTGTCCTTATAAGTGTGACATAACTTGTAAATAATATAATTAGTTAACATCAATACAAACCAGTCGATTACATATGGACGTTAACAAACAAACAATATTTCCCGTTACCGATTGATTTATAGCCTTAGGTTCAAAACAATGTGCAGTGAGCAGCTACTTTGTGGTCAAACTGGAGGTCCTTTGTTTACGAGCCCTTTGTGCGAGTAACGGGAGCTTGCAGCCCGCGTGTGACGTACACTTTGTGACGTCACACGCTGCATTTACAACAAAAATGCATTTTTGCCGTCATGCAGGGCCCGCTACGAAGTAACAGTTCCTCTTGTAAACCGGGATCTATAGTAATGGCTGTTTCTCAGAACGAACGGACCCATAAGTACAAAAGATTAGGAAGATATATGGCCGGTCATTTTTCCTCCGGACTGTGACCAATTTGAGGTTTAAATACCATATTATCTTTGGACCACGTCGACTTTTTGTTTATATTCAATGCTCAGGTAGTACTTGTGGTTAAGCAGATATAAAATATTGTTTATAAAAATAATACACTTAATATACTTAAGCTTTGTGGTTAACTTGTCTTTTGCATAAATACCAGCGAGAATGGAGTATTTGTAATTTGTGCCATATTAATTCTTAACAAACTATAATTCTGAACAATTTTCTTCTTATCACAATTTTTATTAATGTCAACAATTTCGAACTCAAAAATATGTCTAATACGGTAAATGTTGTTTTCAAGACAAATAATTCTTCACAGTTACTTGTTAGTAAGCTACCGACTATTGTGTACCTATATCTGAATCAAACTGAACTAACCTGTATTCAGGGTAACCAGAATATGCCACTGGGCATCGCTTTGTATTCAAAACCGTCTAACCTTCATAAATTCATAATGCTTAATTTATCACTTCGTTCGATTCCCTACAAAATGGTTGAGTTGGGTGATGCTGACACAGCGTCATGTTCGTGAACGGGCACCCCCGCTCGCAGTTGAGACTGGTCATTTCTAAGCTATCATGGCAAAATTTTAAATTGGTAAACCCTTTTAGTGCTAAAGTTATTATATTAAATGGAAAAAGACAATACATAAATAGACAATCTTACAATGTTCTCATATTTACTTTGCGAGAAAGGAATATAACCAATACCTGCTATTGTAATTATACCTATTTGTTAAAAAGAGTAACCATTAGTAACTAGCCCGTTCTTCGCCATAAGAATCTATACTTTGAAACGTGTCAACAAGCTTCTGACAATTCAAAATTACATGTAAATGGTCTAATTGAAATAAATGATTTGACTTTGACACTCAGATAATAATATTAACTTCGAGCTAGGATTCTGAGCATGCTTATGACTACCATAAATATACAGGAACCAATAGATAATTATCATTATGCAGTTTCGATTCCTGAACCCTAGTGTGTAAAGGTTTGTATACACACAGGTGGCATCGATCTGGTAAAATACAAAACAAATGCGAGTTGGAGTCGCAATTCCGTACATACTACCAAAACAAATATAGATACATAGTTTATTTTACTTCTATAATGTTTTGTTTAACAATGGAGTATGTACTACAAATTCTATCCTTTTATGTATTGTCATTTTAATACTTAGTTACATACCCCCACGCCTGTTTCTCATTGGGGTAGGCAGAGACTATCGATTTCCATTTGCTATTGCCATTTATTTTTGTAATTTTTATGACCACAAAAACGGTGCATTTGTTTTTGTGGTCTCTTACTTTTATGGCGGTAAGTAGATATTATTTGTTTTATTATTTGCCATTCTAGAAACTATAATAACACATATTCTGAGAAGAACCGTTAAAAAGAGCCTTGTTACAGATTGACAGACGGCATAAGCTTAGTAATCACAGCCCGTTGCCAACCTATACCTATGGAACCCTAAAAACATTACCCATCCAACACTGAACAACTGTTTACTTAATTACCCAAACTGATTTATAAACTTATTCGGAGCAATATAATTTCGAGTACCAATTTCAATAGTCAAATGTTATATTTTATTTCTAATACTTATACTTATGAAACATACTTATGAAACTTCAAAATAAGATGCAATATGCCAAGGAGTTTGTTATATGGAGGAGAACTGGCAAGAAACAATAAAGACAGTCGTTTGAAAAAAAAATAGTAGTTATTTTATTTATGTAAAATGAGAATAATGCCTCCAAAACATTTAGAAGTTAAATTCACGAGAAAACTAAGTAAATAAATAAGAATCAAGCCGAAGCCGAAGCTTAATAATACTTTAAGTGAAATTTAAATATTTACATTCATTGGGTTAATATAGGTACATACCCTTATGATATCGACAGATGCAAATATTTCCGTTTGTAAGAAGAGTAAATAAAATTAACTAAAAAAGCAGCTGTTGATCAGTAGTAGTGATGTGCAAAAAAATGACATTAGCAAGGCGAACCAAAATGAGATGGCATCGAGTGTAACCGATTCAATTAACATACCGCCCATACGTGCAACCGTCTACTTTTTATGTAAAATATACTGTTATGGCATTAACAAAAGAAAGGGGTTTAATAGAAAGATGCAAAAAAACGCCTGTGATTACTTAACCCATATCCGGCACCAGGGCTACAGACCATATGGTCGCGTAACCCTTTGGCCCCGTTATATAGCGTTTGTTTAACAGTTGCATAATGAATATAATAGCTGATGTTTTTTATAGTAACCGACAAAGAACAACAATGTGTGCCAGGTGATGTGTTTTTACGCAAGGTACACAATGTGTTCTACTTATTTAATGTAGACATAGATAAAAATTACATCTTTTGGTGATATATAACAGTGCAGTATGCTGAGATAATGCGTGTAATATAAAAGTGCATACTGAGTATCTATAGCATGTGTGATCGAGGTGTTGGTGTTTAGTATAATTATTTTCACTTTTCGCCTTATGAAGCACGGGCCGAGAGAGCCGTGACGATCGCGCGACGACGACGTGTCGACGTGTCGCCGATTCCTGGAAGCGCGCGCTTTCCACGCACGCTGACTGAACTGCATCTTCCCGATGAAATGCACGCGAGTTCGTTGCACTTACAAACTCATAACCCCCTTTCTAAAGCGCCGATCCAATTATGTGCACTTTCGCAAGCCGCTACTGTCACTCGCCTAGATACGGATAGGAAACTCGGCGCACTGCGCTCGCGCACCCACCTGTCCGTGTAACCCTCAACACCATGATTTACAATATTATGAAAACACAAAAAAAAATAACTAAGCCTTGTTAAAATTTAATGTAATTTTTATGCTCAGCTTCTCTCAAGTTTTATCGAGCATTAAGCAAAAAGTGGGTTGTGTGTAATTATTTACCTATGTATTTTATGAGTCATAAGTAGGTTAGCATAAACAATGAAAGCCTAGTAGTATGACCGTTGAACTGACAAGTCCAACTGACTTCTCGAAGGTATATTGGGGTTCAACGACAAGTAATGTCTTCTGTACCAATGATAAATAGGCAACTAACTTAAAAACATAACACTCCTTTTTTAGGCAGTCGTGTAAGTGACAAAACAAATTGCTTGAAATATATTTCCTGGACCCCAGAAATGTTAAAACATCGATCTCATCCTAACTATTCATTCGGCAGATGGTTTAAAAAGATGTGTGCTATGTAACATGAAAGTTTTTCAGTCATAACCAGTACCCGTGGCGCACGCTAATGAAAACGAGACAGTCTATCGAACCCGTTTATTGCATCTCCCAGCCCCAATGTCTCACGCTTAACAGTTTACTATTTCATTTACACCACTAGCTGTCACTGTTTCAACATTAAATAGATAACCAAGCTAACTAAAATAGTGTTTGAGATGTTTCAATGATCTTGAAAACACTAATTTTCCGGTCTCTAAAAACACCACTGAGCATATGGCACGATAACTTTGCCTACATCCATCCATTCATCCAGAGGGCGCAGGATCATATCTTACACATGACCGTATTTGCCTACATCCATCCATTCATCCAGAGGGCGCAGGATCATATCTTACACATGACCGTATTTTTCTTTCCACTAAAATGACAAATTCACTTTAGAGTTTGCTACGAATAATGCGTTTTAACAAAATAATGGCTTAGGTAGAAATATTTGTTAAAAAAGGCATTTTATTCATAATGCATCGCAGAAATAGTTACACATTAGCATTTAAACACTTCAGACATCATATCTTATACGATGTTATTGTAGTATGGAGTACTTACATTATTTTGTTAATGTTTTCAGATCAAACTTTATTGAGAACTATGATTTTGCACTGTATGCAGATAACTAATAACGTTCATTAATAGATAATACCTGTCAGTAGCATTAGTTTTTGCGAGGTTTGTTCCACATAGTGCTCGGGGAGCCTAGACGAGTTGAACTTGTCATGAGTGATTGCAGAGAGAAGGATGGGGGGGATTAGAGTGCATTGACACACTTACCTACTGCACACTGCAGCAGCGAAATGCATCGGCGGCGCGTCGTCGCCCTCTTCTGCGGATACGTCTAGACTAACCAGAATCATTAGAACTCCCGCAGCTCCTCGCCCTCTCTAATAATCACATAACAAAAGGAAAACTCACTTAACTGGCGGAGCTCAAATAACACCGGTTGCCTTGTAAATCACCGACGACGCTTCGGAAAAGTGGAATGACGTCCGCGCGGCCATGCGGTTTTCACTCACCAACACGAACTTAGAGAGAAATGGAAAAACGAGTTAATTTTATATAGACTTGTGAGAATCAAGGCCAGCTTTGAACAAATTATGAGAAAATAGCTATACCTTGCATTATCATTATGTCCAAATGCACTTCATTGAAGTACTTGTACAAATCAGTATATAACAGTCTAACATTTACGTTGTGCTCAGAAAATGTCTATCATAAATGAGCCAAAACGTAAAAAATAATTTCATACATAGATTATATTCATTTCATATTAAACAGCACTAGGTTATACCTAAACCTGACATTCAAGAAAACTTTTGTTTTACATTTTCAGTTTCCAATGCAAGACAATATAAAATGTATTATTCAGAATATGGAGTAAAGGTGTACTGTGAGTGGCAGGAACATTTACTTATCCCGTGGTTCTTCAATATTCTACAGTTTGTTTCTGACTAACACTGGGACGAGATCATGGTAACACTGAAGATAAGGTATGTACCACCAGAAATAATGACAACCTATTAAATATTATTAGGATAATTAATCACCCGCTATATGCGCCCGAATAACCCATTTCACACAATCGATTCATTCCATGTTTTTCTTATTTCCCAGACCACTATGGAAACTGAAAATATAATGAGAAAGTGGCATACATATGAGATAAATACTTAGCTTATGGCGTATACAACGGCTTCATATTACTTTATTAAAGACACGGTAGGCGCAGTGGTCGAGAAATAAGCTTCTGCACTGCGTCTCACTGGCTGGGACGATTCCCGCACGGAACAAATATTTGTATGATCTACAGATAATTTTTCGGTGTATGGGATGGTATGCATGCGAGATTTGTATCTGTGAACGTACCCTCAACGCAGACATGGATTAGATTTCTTCTTCTTTCGTGTGCTTAAGAGCTAACCTGGTGTTGAGTTGTTAAAGATCAAGCATACTATACATTAGGAGATTACATTGATGACAAAAATGCTTGGCTAACTGCTGGTCCTGCTCCACAAGCACTCTGACTAACAAATCAATGTTACAAACAACATCACTTCGACGTACTGTCTCTTAGAATGTAGTTATTTTGTTTTTTGACATTGTTATATAATTTTGATGGACAATTTTTTTTGTCTTGTTCAGTCCTTAATCTAATAATATTTAAAAATACGTTTGTCTAATAATTTAGCATTTCATTTTTATTATACTGTAAATGTGAGTACCATGTAATCATTTACATATTCTACATGATTAAATATATTTGATTATTGTCTGGCAGCTAGAGTATGTCATGCTCACTCAAACGTCCCGCTGACGGTGGCGTTTGTGTTGGGTCATTAGATTCCCTACAATATGGTCGAGTTTAGTGATGCTGACGCTGGCGTCATGTTCGTGAACGGGCGCCGTTGGTTGGGACTGGTCATCTCTAAACTGTCATGGCAAAGTTTTGAATTGTAACTAGACTCTATAGACTTCATATTACATTGTTCTCACATATGATTTCTATATTATAAATACAATGTAACCAAAATATTGTAATTGTTTGATGAAAAAGAGTAACCGTGGAGTTTCTTGCCCGTTCTTCTCCACAGGAATCTACACTTTGGAACGTGGCAACTAGTTTATTTTTTTGACAATTCAAAAGTGCCTGTAAACGGTCTAATTGAAATAAATGCTTTGACTTTGACTTTGACTTTGAAAGCCACCCGAGTCAGCTAAACGCTTATTATTAATTAGCAACAACCGGGACCAGTGAGTGGTTTACTGTGCTCTTTGAAGCACGGAAACGTTATATCTTCTCCATTTCAATTCATTTAAAAAAAAAACAACTAGGGAAAACAAATATTATTTTTAGTACGTATTCTAAAGTATTACCATATCTAGTCTTTAAGGATGGATGTCTAAGGAGCAAGTACAGTTTTAAAATACAAGATGAATACAATGTGGATCTCTTGCACAGGTCCAGTGCTACAGTTTTAGAACTCCTTTTGTGTGAAATATCATCCAAATTAGCAGCTCTATTTACAAAGGTAGTCACACTTTATAAATTATACTTGAACTCATCACAAAACTGCACCGGAAACTAGTTTAATGATAGGGCTATATAAATTACATTATCTCTACACTTGGTTCGTAGATTGATTATTACAATATTATATTGTTGATGTTGACAGTGTATTGATGAATCGAGTCTACAGGCTCACAACTAAATGACGCATAGGTCAGTCTGCGAGGCTAAGGCTAATCTACGCAGACGCGATTAAGTTATATTTTTTACCACTATCCAGGTATCCAGGACCTCGTGCTCAGCAGTCGGATTAATTAGGCAGTTCTACTTAGAAGTTTTAATAATATTATATTCCAACTTATGTATCTGCAAAGTGAAAATATAGCTCAAAAATATCGAATATTTATTTATTTATTTATAGTTAATTAAAACGGTTACTTAAAACCAATTACATTAATTAACATAGAATCGAATAATACTTTATAAAACATTACATAAATTGAACAATAACGCATTAGTTATAAAACATTAGACAATTAACACGGAATAGAAGACACTCTAGCATACTGTCTCTCGCATTTATTCTTGTCGTTGCCTAACGATAGACCTAGCATGCCTCTTGTTAGGGGGAATGGAAAAAATAACATTAGGTTTAGCCTGAATTGCTTTTAAGGACACCTACGCACGACAAAAAAGCTACTTCGTTAGCCTAGCCTGTAAACATAATTTACACAACAAATATTAAGTCTATACATAGGTACAGTCTACAGTCAAAATAACTGAATAGTAAGTATATTATTAAAATTGTGCTTAAAACCTTGATAAGCTAAAATGTATCTTAGCTATGAGTATTATCATCACTTACCAATGACATTTAAGAAAAATGACTATAAAGAAAATTTTAAGATGTTTTTATGAACACGGCCCTAAATAATTACGAAGCCATTGTCACCAAACGTAAACATCAACAACATTGACATCGACACAAATGAATGTAGACTAGGTCATTACCAGTGTAACTTCATTCCAATGACTGTTTCGCTATTACAATACCCGCAATATCTTATCCGTTTACTCAGTCATTCATTGTATTCGGAATTAAAGTGCATAATCCTATAACGCCCACTCAACATGAACCTATGTAGGATACGTATTATTAAACCAATCTCATATGTAAGGCTCAAGCGCTAGAATATCCCGCGAAATTAAAAATTTCTTTAGCGTTTTTGCTATTTCTAGCTCAAAGCATTTTCTATGGGATGCAAAAAATACGTCATTTTTAGAAGTTCCCGACAATAACGGTAAATTTTTATATAGTATCTTATCATCAATCGAAGAAAATATTCTACGATACATTTTCAGTATAGGTAAGGTACATTTAAATCTTTTCAGCGTCGTCTGAGCTTGATGCACTTGACACTGAGTGACGTCGACGTGCGGTTGTTGCGCCATTGTTACCGGCGCGCTCCGCCGAAACGTACAATCGTATACCGTAGCTGACCTCTCCACGCAGATCTCAGATAACATGACCAAATGCATACGGACAGTTTATACTACCAATGACTCAAATCATAGTGACTCTGCAACTACTTATATATATACGAATTAGAAATTAGGTACGTTAATTCTACTAAATGTTATGTACATAGTACCAGAAAAATGAATGAATTTTTAATAATTTCAAATACTGTTAATAAAGCACAACATATTTTTACGTGAAGTTAGTTATCTCATCAATCTTTACCGCACACATTTTTATCAGTACAACCTTGACTGATAGATGCTGGTTTAAAAGTTGAACAGTGGTGTGCGTACAGCGAGGTGACAATGAAAGTACGCGTCGCGTTTCTCGCTTGCGATAGTTTGCCAGAATAAGGCCAGCCGCGTTCATCGGCCCCGATCGCGCCGTTACAGCGCGACTGCCGGACCGTCCACGACACTCTCCACTACAATCCTCATACTAACATCATATAAATACGAATGCATGCTACTTATACTATATGTATTTATAGATTTGACTTTTTCTTCTAATTGTTTTGACGCAGTCATTAAATGCAATTCTTAAAGCATCCGTTTGGAAAATCTAGTATTTCTATTTTACCTAATGCTCAAGCTCAGTTACGTAAATTATGAACGAAATTGTAATGAAATCGCCAGTGAAATTAAACTCTTATTTTAATAATATTTGCTTGAAAACCCGAGCATAAAACAGGAAATTAGGAAAATTCGTCGGCTTCGTAGAAAGTAATAACGGTGTATGTATAATACGTGTCGTGCGTGAGCGCATGATTCACGAAACATGGCCGCTCGGTGACATAAGAACGCAAATTAACATAATTCTGCTGCGAATTTCTGCCTTTCCTTCACTCTTACTCATACTGTTTACTGCACGAGTCATTGGTATATCTAACTTAAGGAAACTTGTTTGAGGACCGTTCTATTTGCTAAGCGCAAGTTCTTAGTAAAGGTCAATCTTTCGGAATCTCTATTGTATAGGCAATTAGGCTTAATAAATTGATATTTATATTGAATTTGATACATGAAATTTGCAGCTGAAAAATTCAAAGTAATAATTTACTGTTATTTCAAAATTAGTTTTTTCACAAGCTTCTCTGATTTTCTTGGAGACACGCCGCGCCGTGTTGAAACTAAGTAGACATTTTTGAAGTCTTATGAATAATAGTTTATAATACAAGTAACTTTTATTTGTTTTTGTTTATTAATTTTCATTTTAATATGTTATATCGAATAGAATTCATAAATAGTAATTATTTGATAAGGATTATTTAATAGCTTAATTATATTCATATTATGCAGACAAACCAGAATCCGTATTATCCAATTCCACCTCGCGAAAATTTGCCGCGATTTTGTGAGACGCAATGATAGAGTCAAACCCTATTGTGCACGGAGCGACCGATGCTGCGGGCATGTAGGTGATTGCAACTGCTTTCCGGTAATGTAACCGTCGCATATGCCTGTAAGAATTCTGCTAGAGGTTCGTTGAACTTTCGCGAGTGCAGAACTGAGCTGCAGGGTGGGGGAGCCGCACTAGGTCATACCCGGCCGTCGGCACACTTACCTTGACTCGACGCACCGCGCCGCCGCCGCTGCCGCCGCCACCACCGCCGCGCGCCGCCGTGCGTTCAACTTCGACGCATAGAAAACTAGGCAATACCTTGCCCGACATTTTCTTACAATTATTTTAATGCAACTGTCGTTACGTCTGAATAGCGTAAGAATTTAAAAAAAGTTAAAAATACCACCACAATCTTCATGGAAAGGCTTATTCTAAACCTATATAAGCAATCTGTATCAAGGTTGTAAAAAAATATATAATGTCAAACATTATATAATATATATAAAGTATGTGTAAGTTATATGAAGGTATGAAATACATGTGACTATGAGCCCTCTCAAAGGTAAAGGATGCCTCATACAATCCCTCCATCTTTTCTTTGATCTCCTTTAGTATGACTGAAAAGAGAGTGAATTAAACTTCAAACAAAGCAATGGCAGAGAATAATATATTGCACTGGCCGCTAGTAACTTCAGCAGGGAAGAAGAATATAAGTATGTAAAGCCCGTTTAATTATGACCCAATTTCTTGCTATGGGTATAGGTATTATATATCTAAATAATATAATGCTAATACTGTTAACACCACAGAAAATTCAAAATGAGAATGATCTCTAATCAAGATCGCAGCCTTATATGCAAGTTAATAAGAAGCATTAAAGAGACAGTAATAATGACTCTTCTCAATTCACTATTAATCATAATTATATTGCATTATCTTATTCGTCAATAGACACATGCATTCGACGCACTCCACATGATTTATTAAAAAACACGAAGGGGGTCAAACCCTAATTGTATGCGCGAATCGTACAACCAGCATTGTATTGTAGCAGCTTGAGCTACAGTTGACTCGGCCACTAGAAACCAGAACAATCTATGACATCAGATCTACTTTGTATCGTACGTAGTCTTATTCATACATAACATCACTTGTCAAGTGTCTACAAAATGGCAAGTTTAAATGAGGGGACCCAAACTTACAGAAGACAAACAACCAGACAAAGTTCATATATAAAGGCGAGATAAAACAACTAAGAAAGAATAAAAGCTAAACACAAAATGACAACTCCTTATGCGAAATGTAATTGACATGGGATGAAACGACGTATGACGAAATGTACCTACTTTGTCTGTACAATGAACAAATACTTAAAGTCACGAAAAACAAAGAGCCACCAACCTTACAAATGCATCTTCCGACTGACGGGTAGCTCATATTATCACGCAGTTTGCTTTGAGATCAAATCTGTAACAAAATAAAACATTTCAACTTCAAACGCGAACGTCGTCAACAAAATTATTTTGCAAATGCAACATCATAATAAGACAATTACGTAGCGCTGTTTGATCCACTTAGTTCTTATCAAACCATTAATCTGGAGTCGAAAAGCGTTGACCTCGAGGCTTCTACGTGCGATCGCTATACATGACTACACTATACTTTCTTCTTTATTTAAACTACATCACTTGTAAAATTGACATAATTTTTTATTCGCAAATTTATCTATAATAGATTTTGAATTTATAAGTAATTTAGTCCCATGAAACCCAATCTAGTTGTATACGTGTTCATGAACAATCATAAAAACATTAAGTGTGAATGAGATTTACAAAAACATATAAAATTGCGATGATTTTGTGTAGCAAGTGGCTGAACATTCACTGAATAAAGTGAGCACTTTAAAATATGTATAAGTCTAAAGAAAATAATCAACGAAACAATTAAGTTTGTAGCATGGTAACGTCCCACGACCAATTCATAATAAGTATTCAAAACATTTTAAATTTATCCCACTTAAACACACTTTATAACAAATTTATTAATGATTGACATTAAAAACTAAATATAATACTAGCATATTAAATAAAATTATTTACACCCTACACTACACAATAAAATAAAAACTATTCTAATATGAAAATAAAGAAAACCTCATGCGTCGAAGTATTCCTCTGCATCGCTATCTTCCGGGAAGGTGCCCAGAAGACTGGCATGATTGCTACGTTGGATGGCAATGCTGATTCTTTGACCTAAAAACAAGCCAGCCATTATAAACTATAGTTATTATATATAGTTGCTCCGGCTGTGAATTTTCATATCCGAAATTGTATTAAAAGGGCTACTAAATTGCAACTGAGATATCAAAATCACCATCAATAAAGTGAAAGACTACCAGTTCAAGTAATTTGATATCCTAAATAAACTGTTTTAGTAGAGTACCATTAGCTACGCCCTGTCCCGTCGAATGGAAAGATTATGTGACACGTGTCATTGACTAAAACTTTTCTGCAAGTATAAATTGTCAAGCAAATGTAATTATGTAAGTAGCGAGGTAGCCCCAATACAAGTATTAAATAACTTACTGGGGCCACCTCAAATGCTGTAAACAAAACATAATGTATGAGAAACAATAAACATTTTATTTATTTTATTTTATTATTCAACAGGCAATCAATTAAACAAGGCGTATATTTTTCCGTAGGTACCTAATCGTAAAATGAACAAAAATAAAATCTTGTCATCGTTTTGTTACAAATGCAATGTATTAATAGACCGTAATAAAGAGTAAATTTACCGCCAAATTATAGAAGTACTCATTGATTTAGTACCATCTAATAATTATAATATAAATTTTTAAGTAAGAAGCTAAAAATGTTTAACAGGTGTTTAAACAATATATGAGTTATGCACAGTGGAGCAATTTTCACAAGGTATTTCAAATAATTCATCAATCTAATCGGCACAGTTCACTGCTGGACATAACAAAGTTGACGATTGCGCCAGCTGATTCCATCTAGAGAGTCTACAATATCCTACCGCCGCTTGACAGTTTGATACGGGATAATGTGTGAGTGATTTTAACCTGAAATCTTGTGGCACTAAAACTCAATTTAATAACTTTCTGCATTATTATAAGTTAATGCAATGTAATAATATCTGTAATAAATATAGGTCCATCCTCGATGTGATGTTCACGAGTCTCGATTCAAAAAATATTAATGTGATGTCTTAGGTCGAACCCTTGGTTTCCATGGACGCGTATCATCCTCTTTTGGAGATGTTGCTTACATTACCTAGATGTACAGTAGTTACTGACCCGCTAACTCAAGACCCAAGTGTTAGCACTGCAACTTTAGGAATTTTGATTTCTTAGGTTTATGTTCTGCAATAACTAACATCGAATAGACGGACTTGTTTACCCAGCGAGATGTTAACGCAGCTGTGGATGTATTATACAATAAGTTTAAAACTGTTATAGATGACCATGTTTCCTTAAAAAGAAGTGCATACAGTCGTAAATATACATATCCGTCTTGGTATAGGTACTAGTGAGATAATAGGACTTATAAAATTAAAATGTTCAAAATGCATGGATCACAATACAATAGAGAGCTATCCAAATATTATGGAACCAGAGTAAAAGCTCATATAAAAATAAAATTATAAGGCGCATTTTTTATTCTTCTTCGTGTCGATGGTACAATTTTCGGCTCCCTAGATTCACACTTGATGAGCCCAACATTTTGCCACGTCGATGGAGTTATTGGTGGCTGTGTATAGGTCACTCAATGTACAGGTGTTAGGGCATAAAGAGCAAGACAGTAGGTGGGACATTCTTTGTGGGTCGACTCCACACTTACATCATCAGGCGCATTTAACAACTATATTAGTACCGTAGAAAATTACATATATTCCGAACCCACAATCTTTTGTAAATATGTTAAGAATAAACGTAAAAATAGCAAGCAAATTAAACAATTTATCTACAATAATAAGACTATAGAGGGGCAAGAAGCCGTTAATGCAATTGAACAATACTTTAGCTCCGTTTTTCATAATAATACTCCATTGTTAGATATGTAAAAGGCTGAACGCGATACAGTTGATACAGGCCAATTGAAAATGAGTATGGATTCCATTGACATATTAGAATTGAGGCGGACAGTACGCCTTCTAAAAGCATCATCTGCTTATGGACCTGATAATATCCCTGCGTTCTTTATAAAGGATTGCCTGTACGCTTGGAAAGAACCTCTTTTATATTTATACTATCTCTCACTTCAACTTAGTATTTATCCCAATAAATGGAAAGTATCTAGGGTCACGCCAATACCTAAGGGATCCTCAACTGATATAAGTAATTTCAGACCAATTGCAGTGTTACCAGTCTTTGGAAAGATTTTTGAATCCATAATATTTAATTGTATTTCTAGGCAAATTAGTTGGCTTAGGCAATTAGTTAACTCCATAGCTCCACAAATTAATTTAATTGATAGAAATACCCTACAAAATTATCAGGAAAACTTTGACTTCAATTTTAAATGTGGCCTTGGACGACCGAGCTTGGGTACAAGCTACCCTTCGTATACGTCTGGGTGGTCTCGTCGTCCGCAAAATTTCAATTATAAGCTAACTCTTATTTCTATCCTCGGTCTACAGTACTGAAAAATTCAATAAGAATACACTAGCATCTACACTAGTTGATTTTGAAGTACCTTGTGTGGCTGAGGCTATAATTGCCTGGAAAATCGCTTGCCCAAATACGGAACTGCCCGTCAACCTATTCTCTCAAAGACAGTGGGACGAGCCGCTCTGCAGAGTGACACGGAATGACCTTGTTAATACGTCAATCACTACTGCTGGGCGCGCTCGTTTGCTGGCTGTGTGTGAATGGGAGTCGGGCTTGTGGCTTTATGGACTTCCATCATCTAACATAGGCACTATGTTAGATGACACTACTTTCCGCCTCGCTACGTGCCTACGTTTGGGAGCTCCTTGCTGTACTCCGCATCGAAAAGGCAGGCAGTCAAGTTGATGCAGCTTATTTTGATTTGAAGAAAGCTTTCCATCTCGTAGATAACGACGTCCTTCTATCGAAACTCTCTTTTTTAGGATTCGATACACAACTCCTGAGATTCATGGCAGACTATCTTAGAGACCGCAAGCAATATGACAAAATGGGAGACTATCGGTCGCAGGAATATTATACATTCTAGGGTATGCCAGGGCAGCACCCAGGGCCCCACCCAATTTCTAGTCATGATTAACGATTTTCCAAGTGTTTTGTCTAAGGCACAATGTCTTAAGTTCGCCGACGACCTTAAACTGTTTCTATTAGTAACTGAAATTGTGGATTGTGTAGCACTGCAGAACGACATTGACTCATTGGTTAAATGGAGTGCCAAAAATAAATTATTATTCAATGTGTCCAATTGCAGTACTATTACTTTTTCCCGGTCTCTTTCTCCAATCATAGTGCCTTATGAATTAGAGAGGGCACCACTTGAGCGTGTCACTAAAATACGTGACTTAGGTGTCACTATGGACAACAAAAATTAATTTCCGTGAGCACATAATTAAGGTATGCATAGATTAGGATAGGAAATTTGCACATATAATGCATTATGATTTGCTGATCAATAATAAGGTGGACAATCCATTAGTACGGGAATCTATTCATTTTTATGTACCCAATCATTATATTCGTGGTGTGGGACGAAGGCAACACCGTCTTCTCGCTTGTTCACCATCATGCCAATCTCCGCCTGCAAACAATAGCCCTACAGCAAGAGCGATTGTCATAATAAATCATTTTCTAAAATTTTATCCAAAGGCATGACTAAAAATTTAATGTTGTATTTAAATAATAATAATAATTTACCATAAGAATTTTATTTGCTATTGTATGAAATTAACCTTTTATTGAAGTTTTGGATGTAATATTTTGAACTATTTCTATTGAAATTAATGTACTTGTTATGTAATTATTAGGTATACTTGTGTGTATGTAAGTATATGTAAACTTGACACGACATGTAAGCATTTTGGTTTTAAATGTAAGCGTCTATTGTTATGAAAGAAACAAATAAATAAACAAATAATCTGTTAATCTGTCAATATGAAACGATCTTAAAGAATAGGAGTTAATTCTGCCAGGACTGCGATTCAGAACTCCGGTAAAGGTTAGAGTTGGACCATATGGATTTAGTCGGTAGGTGTCCGGGCAAACGACTATGATGGTCTTGCACACATTAAAAAGTGGAATTGGATTATTAGGCCTTTGGATTTGAGCATCCGACACCTAATAGAACATAGGTACCATGTTGGATAGGCTTATATATGCTGTGGTGGCCGTGTGGTTTTACTCTAAGAGACCGACAAACCCCTCCGCTATCAGGTGTTGGATATCCTTGAGAATATTCACATTCTAATAAAAAAGGTACCATGTTGGATGACGGAACCTTTGACCTCGCTACTTGCCTATGTTTAGGCTCTTGCTTAAGGAGTATCTCAGTCCGCTGACCTGAGCGTCACACGTTGCCTTGCCCTGCTTCAGGAGAGCAGGGCACATAGCATGGCTCCCCAGCATCCAGCACCATCAACGTTATTTTCAGAACTATTTTAGGCTGGATGTACGTAACTACCTAAGATGTTAGTTTGGGACGCAATATGTCTCGACACCCTTGCAGTCTCACATCGCTCAAGGTCAGTTGGTTGTGCTAGCTTCACTACTGAGGCGCAAATACTTGCTGTATTAGCGCCTTAACAGCTGTAGCAGACTTTGAGCGGTTTGAGGCCAAAATGTTAGGAACATAGGGTCCCAGTGTAGGTCTGTCATTCAAAGAAATATCGTGCAGACTGGTTGATATTTCACGTAATCAGAGGTTTGCTTTATTAAATAATTAGTATTGATATTAAAAATCACCATGTTGCTAGTTTTCTGAACACTTGATCAGAGGCGAAATGAAAATACTTCAACGCCTGAGCCAGGTCTTTTTGTTATAATTGAGTATTTCTTATCTTGTTGTACTACCCTAAAGTTAGTCTATAAGTCATAGTCGCTTTTAAATTGTCAACAACTATGTAGTTACCTAGTCCAAACTTCAGACTTCTGTGGAGAAGAATGAATAAGATACCTTTCATGGTTATAGTTTTTCAACAAATATTTATAAAATTGGTTAGGCTTTTTTTAAATTCTGATATAAAGGTGGTCTATTATAAATATCCTTATTTTAAATCCTGTAGGTATTTGAAAACATACACTACTATAGGTTATTTATAAAAAAACACCCACACACAAAAACAATCATTTGCTGATCTTGCTTATTCCCATACTCTGCAATGCAATTATATGAAGTTAAATAAGTGAAGCGTTCATAGCTCGCTAACTGTAGCCGGTAATTAATTGTTGAAGCCAAGCAGCGCTTGACACGGTTAGTTTATGGATGACCACTAGTCGACTTCACCTTCAAATTCAAAATTCAAATTCAAATATTTTTATTTCAAATAAACCACCAGCACGGTTCCAAGGCGTTGATCTTATGGAGAAGAGCCGGCAAGAAACTCCATAGACACTCTTTTTAAAATAAATTGGTTTAACTATAAATAAGGTAATGTGAGAATAATGCAGGTTAATGAGCAAAATAAGAAGGGAAAATAAAGATGTATATAGCCTTTTAAAATGATTGCCAAGGCAGTTAGGAGCCGACCAGTCCCGATAGACAGCACCCGTTCGCGAGCATGACGCGCACATCAGCCTCGCTTAGCTCAACCATTTTGTAGGGAACTCGACGACCCGATGTACGACGCCACCATCAGCAGGACATTTTAGCGAGTATGACAAACTCGTAATGCCTGACAATAGGCAGTATGTATGTAATATGAGATTAAAATTAACATTAATATCCACCTACCACCTACCTGATAGAGGGTCCCAAATATGAAGACCTTATGCTGTCAATCCTAAACTTTACTTTGAAGACGGGGTTTCTACACAACCTCAAATAAAATATTAATGTTAAGCACTATCTTGTTGAACAAACTGTTTTAAAGAATTCTTTTGTCTTTAACACATGTATGTACATAAGTGTATGTAACAAATGGAAAATCAATACTAATTTGCACAACACTTACGAAAACAAAATTCTATTTGTGTACATGCTACTATTATTCACGGTCTTTGTCGCTAATGTCAAAAACCTCTACTTATGCGGGTTACATGCACGTTATCTTTAATCAATACATAACAGATTGGCTTTGAGTATGGAAAATAACTCCAACTCTTTGTGCTCCCTTTTCAAGAAAATTATTTTATGTACGAGTGGGTTGTCAAAATTTTGCCAGCTCATATTATTTACTGTAGAGTGTTGTGTGGAGTTGGTTGAAGCAATTCAAACGTCGTTAGTTCGTCATATAAATTGGCTAATAGCAGGCATTGACTCTGTTCGGCACTCAAAAGAGTTCAACGCTCGTGGACTTAGCTAGCTAGTCTCACGACTCTTTACACAATGGCTTTTTTGTGCATTCTTGCTTTTGGTTATGACATCATCCCGACTAGCAACTTGACGCTACTTTAGGTACTAGCCATGAGCGTGTGGTATATGTAGTAATATGTGTATGTATAGAGCCTTAATCATAACGAAAAAGTGGCGTAACGAGTTTCTGCGAATTTTCTTTTGATATTTTTTTTTGTGTTGTTTTTATGTACCAAATATAGCTAACTTAATAAAAAAATAATTGACCGACGGCAAGTTGAGGTTGGTAGAGGTTGATTTGTTCTAATAAATAATACTTGTCTATAAATTTAATGAGACAACATTCGTCTCAAGTATATTTGTAGCAACTTTTTTAACGTCATACATGGAAACAGGATAATAGGTTCAGTGGCTCTATCATGTTAAAAACAATTAATTTGACTTTTTTTATGAAACCGTGCATAATAAAATACTTTTATTGGAAGCACTTTCCAATATTGCCGGCTGATTTTATATAGTAGCATTTTTTTTTTCTTGTAGAACAGTGTGTTTTATGTATATAAAAAAATCATATTTGACGCAAATTCATTGTTTTAGAGAAAAAAAAGACCTAAAGTTTACTCTTAAATTATTCAAAATGTAGGTAAGAAAATTACTAATTTGAATAAGATCGGTTCTGGCAGTCGCCTGCCTTTGCTGCCGCTCGCTCGGCTCCTGCGTAGTTTGGTCACAGTTCTAACATAACCTAACCTATTCTATTCTTTCAATTTTCTTTGTTTTTTATGCGGGGAGCCTTGCGTGGCTTTGCTTCCCTCGCACCTCCTCATTCGACTCCTGTTTATACACACGTAAAACGAAACGTTGATAAAGCCAAATTTCGAAATAATTTGTATTTGTATTACCGTGCTTGTTTAAAGCAATCAGTGAAAAGTAATAAAACTACATGTTTTTTTTTAAACTTCACTCTGAGTAAACACCGCATTTTTAATTTCGCAAAATACATGATTCCATGTATTACTTTCGTGTAATACTTCATCAATCCGTAAAACAAAGTGAACACGTGCAAAATTTTGACATAATCTGTGCAATATTGATGTCATTTAATGAAAAATTATCGTAAATTATTATAACTTCCTAATATTTTTTCTCCAAATCTATGCATGTGCGTGATTAGAGATTTTGCAGAAACCTATATTACGATAAGATCTATATGTGCAAAAATTGTGAATCTTTTATGAACTAAGATTATACTCGAAGTATTCTTTTCTGTAGTAAACCTTAATTGTAGATTTCAGTCTAAAATCTAGGCTCCAAACTGAAGAACATAGTTTATATTTACAACAAGACAAATAACTTCGTAATATGTTTTATTTTCCTTAAACGAAGATTAACGTTAATATAAATCTTGATTAATAAGCAACTTGTTAAAAAAATTGGTTTTAGTGAGCTACGCAATATTTTTTATACCTATCAGCTACTTCACTCTTACTAACAGTGTTTTTATTAACATTTATATAATTATGTATGACAGCAGATCAGATCACAAAAACTAAAAAACATCTTGGTTTTATGGTTGTGGGTGGATTACATTTAAGTTAACACCTGTGCTTAGCCTATACAAAAATTAACGCGACGTGAGAATTATTATTGAGGAATAAGCGTTTATTAAGAAAATCTATATTTCATCATATAATAGTATAATTTTTTCATTATTAGGTGCAGAGAAGAGATTAGGATGTTCCATACAAACAATATTTATATTTACACCATATTGATTGAAGCATTAAACCTTTAAATTAATTATTTAATAGATTCAGGCGTTACCTTGTGCATATTCAAATATTTACTTACATTGTCAAGGATTTTGAAACATCAACGCTAAATATGGACATGGTGATCATCGTGTATGATCAGGAAATGATATCTACAAGCACTGGACTAGCCCACAGGCTTTACCCGCAAAACCACGTGGCGCTTAGACGTACCCACTTAAGAAAAGCGTATTTCGTAATTCTCTTACATCTACATCTGTTTACTAAAACAACCTTATTAACGATTCGTAAAAAATATTATCTGGAAGTTTACTAATGCTCATGCAAAAACACAAGAATCCATAGAAATCAAAGAATGTTATCCTGAATACAACATCAAAGGTTCCAAGCGTGCCTAGCAACTGAAGGTAGGAAATTATTAATACTTGGAATTAGGATTGCAAAGTTTTTATGCACAAGTTGTTATAATCTGTCGGGACGTGCAAAAACTTTAAGAATATTTGGTGGAGGAGTCTCTGTGCCCTCGGGCGGCGGCGGTTACATAAGTTCATCTATTTTCAAGGTCGAGGACATTGCTCCCAAATCGCTGATCGCGTCCTGCCGGCCGGTGGAGGGGAGCCTCCAAGTGGCCAGTTTGGGCGTTCACTTCTTTTTTTCCTAATACCGTCTATTATACACTATGTTAGGTACCTTGGTCAGGTTTTTACATAACACAAGCATTTTTATAGTTAGATGTTAGTAGAACTCAACGCGATTCGGAATTTTAATTACGTATCTAATTGTTTATAAAGATCTTGTCTTACACAAAGAATAGAAATGCAAATTTTATTAGAGTTTTCTACAAAAATCTGTTGTGTGAATGACTTGTCTTTAAACACCGTTTTACAAAAACTGTAACAATTAAAAGCATTAGAAAAGAGAGCTCGTTTCGTTTAAAACGGCTACTGTCGTCGTAATAAATCAATGAGAAAGTCATCTGAAAATTTACAACTACATTCTTAACCCTCGGGGTGGTCAGTAGCTAAACAATGACACGAATCAAGGGCGCACCCCTTTCTTTTTACAATCGGCTACTGCATAATAAAACTCTTTCTTACACTTTTTTTTACAAATGACAAGTTCGGATGCGGGTTATAACAATTACTTCATCCAAATGAATTTTTAATCCTTTTCCTAGAGAAGGCTTAATCTAAGCCAAATTAAGAAAACACCGGTACAATAAAACTAAACAGCGGTCACGTTCATTATTTTTTTATAAGATGCACCGCTGTGAAAGATTTGTTGTGGAGCCGCAATAATAATAAATATCTGCTAACCTTCGCAGAAGTTTTTTTGCAAACGAAAAACGAAGGACACACTAATCAATCACTTTCAAAAATACTTGAAACAAACAAATACGACGTTCTGTGCTTTTTTAAATAAAACAATATGAATACGAAACAGATTTTTTACACATTTTCGAATTGCAAGTATTTTTGTCGCAGGAAACATAAAAGTCTCTATGTCATTGTGTTTTTGTCATTGCAATGTGTGTTTGGGTGGAAAGGGACCGTTAGATTTTTTCCACAATGCTATTATAACGGCCACCCTTTAAAAAAACTTAAGGGTTTTGCAGGTAGAGCAGATCTTTTGATCGAAGCCTGCGATTAACGCTGCGATTGAGCATATATAATATGGATTTTTTTTATTGTTCAGATGTTCCAAATTCCCGTAATGGGCCTTACGTAACTGTAAAAACCCATTTCATAAATTCAAACATTTACCTCTTTGTCGTTTCTTTGATTGCGCCTGATAACTGAGAAGCGGAAGGCATATGGAACATTTTACTGGAGATCATAGTTGATACACATGTAAGTTACCGCATTCATTTTGATGGATCATGTATATTGGACGTTAATTTTAACTGCTTCAAAAATCTTAGTATTTTACAAGACTGTATAAAGTTTTGTGGGGATTTTGATCAGTATGATCGGCCATTTTTACATCGCGAGTAAATCTAGGTGTAATTATTTTGGAATTCAGATACATTATGTAATCAAAGAAGATATAATAAGCAATGAACAATGGCAAAACAATGATAAGAACAATTTTAATGTAATTTGTTTATACATTCATCATACATTTTAAATCCTTGGAATATATATACTCATATGTTTTTAGTTTTCCAACATGTTGTGTAGGTTCAAAATAAACAGGAATATTTATTAATAGAGGAAAGTTTCCTACTGTTTCGTAAAACTAAATCGTCGTAATCCTAGATGACTGGCTATGTACCAATAACAACAGTAAGTATTTACTATTTTGATCTCCATCCTAGCAGTAACCGGTACACGTGGTTTGGAGGCATGCCAGGGTATCGCTGGTGCTGCTCACAATTCTACTTAATAAAGGAAAATAAACGGGAGCCATTACTAACACACTATAAGGTAAGTATTTTATCCTGTACTACCTGTAATACATGTGTAGGTGTTAGGTAAATAATTTATGCAATGTGGTATTAGTATACTTCATAAGATTAAATTGGTGTTCGAAACAATATTTACATTGATTACGATTTTAGTGCTCAATGTAAATATGTTCTAATGTCAATGTCAATAAGATGGCTAAAGCAGAACAATAACATAGTTTAACATATGTCTTTGAAAAAGCATAAACGCATGCTTAGCGAACTCTAAAGTTACAATATTAATTGGAAAAAGAAGAGTTTAGAGTTCGCTAAGCATGCGTTAATGCTTTTTCAAAGACATATCTTGAATTATTAAGGTAATTGCATTTCTTTACGACATTGTATTAACTGCAAAGTTAGTCGTGTCGGTTCGGTCACTTGTAAGTACTGCATTGATTGCAATGACGTCGCCATAAGACGTGTTAAAATATGGAAGAAGAATTCGCGGTGGTGAGCAGAGGTCGAAATGGCTTAGTTGGTCAGAGCGCCTGGAGTATCTATCCGGGAGGCGCAGATTCGAATCCTGTTCGCGACCGTATTCTTTTTCCATTTAATATTGTAACTTTAATAACATAGTTGTCTAAAAACAGTCCGTTATTTGGAAATACATGTTTCTGTATAACGTATCTGAGAACAATAATAAAAAGTTAGGATGAAGATTTCTTAAAGACGGAAAAGCCAAGATTAACCTACCAATCAAATTTAACAAAAAAAAAACAAAAAAAAAATATTATTTCAATAAATATATAGAAAATTAAATATGACAAGTTTATAAAGGTAGATTAATAAGCACCCCACACCCAAAATATTGCAATTAGAACATTGACAAACGACAACCTGCTGATGAGAAACTAAGATGGGGTACTTTACCAACACAGTCATCTACTCCTAATTTATTAGGTGTGTTTCTTTAAAAGGGTTAATATAAAAGTTAAGACAAAAACTGTTCCTCTAACAGCAAACATTAAGAAAACCAGTTGTTATAGAATTTCAAATTATTGTTTAAAAGGGTGTTACCTCACCTTGTAAAGGACATGCAAAATTTTAATAGTAGACTAGGATTCATTGAATCGTACAGTTTAAATTTTCGCATTGTGACATAATATGGACATGTGTTGAATAAATAATTATACATAATTTAATCGTTCATAAAATAGAATTCAATATTAATCAGAATCTGGTGACTAAATTCTCCGAAAAAGACGTACGTTTATAAAAAAGTATGAAATTGTTGAGAACTAGAGATCGTTGCTCTTTACCGCTCGACTAACCCTAGCAGCCTCGAACAAATTACTGTGAAGATCTTTATAATAATTCGTATTGTTAAACATTGTTCCTCACTAGAATGCCGCCTATTTCTGGTTGGATAATATTTTATAATTATTTAAATCATTTTTATATTTATATTTATTTTCTATGAAAACAATAATAGACATGAACGGGACTCGAACCCGCGTCCTTTGATATAACATATCATGGCTTACCTAACTGAGTTACCGTGTTGCATGTTCCTATCTATTAAATTTCAAGTTCCCTTTTTCTCGTCCTATGGAGACGCGTGGCGATATCTATTTAGTAGTCAAGTACCGTTCGTATGTATTATTTTTCAATGTTTCCTAAGAAATTTAATAATTAATATTTTATAACTGATAAAGATGAATCAATCAATCATAAATCAATCAATCAAAATTTATTGTGCGAAATACGGTAATTACAATAGTGTTAAATATAGTATGGCATAACATGTTTCGCCGATAGTAGGCATGCAAAAATTTGTGACTTTTATAATACAATGTGACCTAGGTTCGAAATAATTTGTTTATTAAATATTTTAATGGTATTAAGATATTAAATATTGGGATTCTGAATTAAAATATCATAAAAATGAAATGTCAGCATTCTTATTTACAATGACCAATTTCGACATGTCAATAATTAATATAATTCAAGTTGTATTACAATAAAAATTAAATTTGTGTCACTCTACTTAGTATCAATAATAACCATAATCACAACCATTAATTATTTTCCAAAAAATCTTTTATATCATAGAATAATTTTTCATTGAGCCAATTTTTCAAAGCGTTTTTGAAACAAGTAAATGTCAGTTCGCTTATAAATTTTGGTAAATTAAATAATATTTTTTTTATTTCCAAATCTTTTTTGTAAGAAGTGTTTTTTAAACAACATTAATTTTGTTTAAAAAACACTTCTTACAAAAAAGATTTACAGTCTAATTACAATATAACTCTATTAAAGGAGTGTTTCGATAAACTCTGGTACCCAAGGTAAGATTTAACTTGTGTTATGGGTACCATAATATATAATATTATATAATTTTATACACGTATAGTAGGAATTCTTTTTATGAAGTGAGGTTTTGCAACACTGTGCCACCAATTTGGTCTTATCGCTAGATAGGAAAATCTTAATTTCACTGGCCATTTGAAATAAATGCGGACTTTTTTTTATAAATAGTCCAACTTCTATAATATAATATTTATTAAAGATATTAGCCATATGTGTTGCGTCGCAGATAATTTCCCCATTATGTTGAATAAGTCAAAGTCAAAACCAAAAATCTATCGGGGAGGCGCAGGTTCGAATCCTGCTTGCGACCATATTCTTTTTTCATTTAATATAATAACTTCAAAGTCAAAGATTTTTATTTCATATAAACCATACAATGGCGCTTATGAAAACTCAGAATTAAAGTGCACTCTAGATGAAGAATAAAAACTGAACTCGTGAAACGGTAGATTAGCTGTCGATACTATATATTGTGTTTACCTTTACGCAAAAATTACCTTTTTTCAAAATATTTGTTTAATTAACTCACATCGTTATATGCAAACTAGTGAATTTGGCGCTCTCAACTAAATTAAAGATCTTAATAAAAATAACATAACCATCATACACGACACGACAGCAAACGGATTTATTCGTGGTATATTACCCGTCTTTTTCAATATATTCCCAGTTACTACTCGTACTTCTATAATAAAATTATATATGACAGGAAGCTTTGGAATTGTGGACGACTACGTAAAGCTTGAATATATTAGCAATGAGCATCTAACGAAGACTCTTAGATACAAGAAATTAACATGGATTTTACTAATGTGAACATATATTCAAAGCTCAAAGGACACTGCAGTATCTGAAAATAATTTTACTATTTTATTTAGCCTCTTAAAGAAAGGATACAGGCACGGACCTTAAAAAATACGGACCCAGCGTTGCGTGCGACATGTGAGAAGCACGCCTAGTCATCCAATTTCACTTGTCAAACACGAGCTAAACGCATACAAATACTTAAAACTGATCCACTAGGCGCCAGTACGCTGCGTGTGTGTGTGTAATCTATGCTTCGCTTATGACAAGGCAAAGTTACATCCGTATATTTTCAGATCCGTGGATACAGGGATACTGGGTCACAACAGGCCAAAAATATGTTACCAAAACCTATTGCAAAACCATTTCTCTGTCCAGTGATTTACATGTGGTAAACAAAGATTGTTTAAATCTTGTGTGCTCCGTGGACAGCAACACATAGAAGCAAGCAAATATAAATTTGAGGTGTAGAGAAGAATGCTGATGTCATGGAGAAATAAAGTAAGTTACATAGTAAACAGAATACACAAAAGCATGCGTTATTTAAAACAGTAAATTGTTAGTCTAGTGGTCCCAGGTGCGACTGCTGAGCATGAGGTCTCGGGACCGATTCCCGGGTCGGGCAGTGTTATTGAGTTTTTCTGTTAGGAAATTCTCAGTTGATGGCAATAGGCTCACCACATATTGGGACTACATGGGACTTAATAATAGCAAAAATAGTGTAATATGGGTCTATGTACATCTCTGCCTACCCCTTCGGTGAATAGAGGGGTGATGCTATGTAATGTATGGTGCTATGTTAAATAATAGGAACACTTTTATTAATATTAAACCTTTTTTTTTTTTAACAAATTGGAATTGTGCCCGTTATATAGAGCAATAGGCTCACTACTTATTAAATGGGACTTAAGAACATAAAGGTTGACTTTCATAGACCAAAGACACTGTTTAAATAGTCTGGCCATTTGAATTGAATGAATAACAGCATTAATGAAATATAGGAGTACAACTGTGTACTTCTCTGCCTATCCCTTCGGGGAATAAAGGCGTGTTGTTATGTTAGTCTAATTGATTCAGAATTAACAGATGACGCTGATACCATACTAAAAGTGGCGGAAAATGTCGGCTTAAGAAGCAGAGGGCGCCGATAGCTTAGTTGTTAGAATTCTGATTCATTCGGTAGTATTTTTCTACATATAGTATAGATAGCAATGACGTCGCCAAAAGACGTGTTAAAATATGGATGAAGAATTCGCGGTGGTGAGCAGAGGTCGAGATAGCTTAGTGGTCAAAGCGCCTGGAGTATTTATCCGGGAGGGCAGGTTCGAATCCTGTTTGCGACCGTATTCTTTTTCCATTTAATATAATAACTTTAGAGTGCGCTAAGCATGCGTTAATGCTTTTCAAAGATTTATGTTTAATTGTTAAAGTAATTGCATTCTTTACGACATTGTATTAACTGCAAAGTGAGTCGTGTCGGTTCGGTCACCTGTATAGGGACTGAATAGATAGCAATGACGTGTTAAAATATGGATGAAGAATTCGCGGTGGTGAGCAGAGGTCAAGATGGCTTAGTGGTCAGAGCGCCTGGAGTATTTATCCGGGAGGGCAGGGTCGAATCCTGTTCGCGACCGTATTCTTTTTCCATTTAATATAATAACTTTAGAGTGCGCTAAGCATACGTTAATGCTTTTCAAAGATTTATCCTTAATTAGATAACAATATTCCTAGAATCAAACTTAGTACAATAAAGTATCAACGCACATGTTAAGTCTTCCGTAAGCTACAAGTTATAATAAATTATCAATTGTATATATCCTCGTAAATACAAAGCTTCGTTGAATAAGACCAAATACATCCTAATGTCGTTGACACTTAATTAACTTGCATAATAAACCAGTATAAAAACTAGTGTTTATCATTTAAAATGAGAATGTTATATATATATTCTACATACATCTACATAATGCGTTATGTATAGATGTTATTGCATATTAACAATATTTATGCGAGTTCAAGAAAATTATTATGACATTAAATTTAATTGGTGCCAGACTTATTCAGGCGTTGTTGATTGATTAGAGCGCAAGGTAACATCTACAGCTAATTCAAATAGGAAGGCTTGCTTGATGTCTTCAGCATGAAGGGTGCTATAAGGTAGTGAAAGACCTCGTAACAGTTAATGACATGATGATCTGTTTCTTATTAACTCTCTTAGTAAGTGAAATAGGTCTGGAGTGAGCGAAATATTTTATTACATTAAGAAAAATATTATTATAACCCGTTAATTTTCTTAATTTTTTTTAATAGTTGCGAGTACTATATTTCCTTTTTTTAGATCTAGATATTTCTATGGATTTAACGTTCCCCGATTGAACAGTTAAACGCGATAATCAAAGTACAATAGCGACGTATTGGCTTCTTGCACTCACATGAGAACAGAATTCAATTATCACCTTGCGGTGGCCATGTTTGAGCTCGCTCTGATCTGATTTCAGTTTCAGCGAAATCGATGCGTGAATTGGGCGAAACATTATTTTGACAGTTGTACTAGATTATCTTCGATACAGGAGTAAGATTCACTGTCAGCTTCGACCATGGCATTGGAGTGTGCGGGGGTGTGGGAGTGCGCGGGGGGAGATGCGGCATGGTGTTCCGTCTCGCTCTTGCGCAGCAGTTCATTCACCCGCGCGCGCGGTGAGTGCGGAAGAGCAGCGTTGCGCGGGCGCAGGTACCGAGGCGGGCGGACGCTGTACACGGGTAGTCGCGCAGGAAGGACGTCTCCGACCATGAACCGAGCTATATTTTATCAGTTATCCGGAGGTGTCGGTGCGCCACGCCGTGTCGCAGTACGCTCCAACATGACCCTCTAATATTACGATACTCAGTGACGTTTTGCATTTAACTAGACTGAAAGCAACATAGATCTCAAGATAAGACTTATTTTTAATAATTTTCTATATTTTTAAGTGACGGTTTTCTGTGAGGTGGATTTATTTTTAAGTGTTAGTGAAAACATAAACAAACATTTCCCATTAGGATTTTACAATTTGGATTTTCTTCAAATTCTTCAGCACATCAGGACTGTACGCCTAATGGTTAGTATGCAGATATTTAATAATAAGTTAACTAATAACATAAACTTAAGCATAGTAATGATTACTAATCAAGCTACTTACGATTTTCTTCGCGCAATCAAAAGACATCAACGCGCGTCTTAGTTGAGTTTTATATTTAACTTTTTGGAGGTTTATTCTAAAGGTTCATCAGCGGATATCTATTGATAAAATAACTAACTGATTATTATATTAACCCAATATAACCTACTCACCGTAAAACTGAATTAGTTAATATAATACTAACGGGGTCTATATTTATCTTTAACTCACCTCATTTTTCCTATTTTGATTTTTATAGCAGGAATGCATTATTTGAGAAAAAAATCTTCGTATTATTAATACCGTAGTTTTTAATAATAAGCAACAATGTAAATTATTTATATGCGTGATTGACGCTTATTTGACGCTTTACATGAGTCCTGTAATTATGTAACGCGTCAAATAATATAACAATAATAACTTATTTTTAACCTACTAACTCCCAAATAAGTAAATATTATGAAAATCTATAGTTTCTGCCTACCCCAATAGGAAAACGGCGTATATGTATATTCGAGTATTAATCTTCAAACTACTACATAATATTATCCCTGAGATCCTGCAAGTATAATATTATGTTATTGAATTAATCCACGATGGGAGAAGAAGAAACACAAGTACATACATTTTGGGCGCCAATTACGAAAATCATAACATGCGAGGCTATCACGCACACACGCGCAATCATTGTTGTTGCGTCGTCCCAGTGTGCAAAAACAAAGCCTTGAACTTGTCCAGTTCAAATTCAAGGCGAACATTTGGCACACGTGATCTACCTACGCGAATATTACGTAATCCCTGATGCGATTTATGTAATGCAGCCGATTGTCAAATAAATATTTGCTGAGTGACTGCATTTCAATAATAATATTTTTATTTGATGTCTACATCTGTAAGCCCAAATCAAAGTATACCCAGATGCACATAATTAAAAAAAATGGTATAATGTAAATTAGAATTAATTCTTAACCTTTTTTCTCAACAAAAACTCGAAACTAATTTTGGCTTCAACTGGCTAATTGGCTTTATTTTTAATTTGAAATAAAGTAAAATAAATAAATATTAAATATGTTTTCATGTAATAAAATATCGAGAATCTACCTTTACTATGAAACATTAAACATATTATGACATGATAGGTATTTAAGATTATCCTGAAACTTATGTCATAATATGTAACATCCATCTCCCGTGACATACAAAATAAAAATATATCTTAATCTTATTTTAAGCGTATGTATTGAATGAAAGGACAAATTAACGCAGCCATGTATATAAATAAGTATTAGCGTAATACACGAAGCTCGGACATGTATGTGGAATCGAGAAATAATAATTTAAAAGAAAACACGACAAGCAAAAGCAGTCCCAATCACAAGCGCAAAAGTTACAAATTAGCATGCGCGCCACTCGCCGCGGTTTCGGCAATGACAATGACAACGACCGATGATATAACAGAAGGCTGTCAAACCCGTGAAAACTCGGTCGTTGAACCGCGCGCTCGCGCTCAGCCCCACTTCTTGACGCAATCGCTCATGCGATTTTTACATCTACGCCGCTGAATATAAAGTTTAATTTTAATTAAACTATGTTTAAAAATATATACAGTTAAGATTTAGATTGAAAATCTGTGACACAAGTTGATATTAATATATAGAACATATAATATGAAGAAGTTTAGCCAACTAAAAAAACAATGGGGGTTTTAGAAAAATACTCTACCTTGACTCTGTTAGCCAATAGTGTCAACTTCAAAATGTGTCGTTAGCTCTACGCTTATATCGTAATCGCTTCTGACATGAAGAATTGTATTTTGAAGAAAGTTTGATTTCGTTTTTGCTATTCAATTATGACCTACATGTTACTCGATAAAAAAAAAATTATATAATACTTTCTTCGTCGACTCTAATACGAAAAGCGGAAATCTGACGATAATAATATGACGAGATCAAAAAGAAATTTGATAAGATCGTCAAAACAGGGTCATCTAGACTACTTTGACATAGCCTGTACATGTAGATATTGAGTTTCTCACTAGAAATTGAAATGAGAGAGGTCACTGCCGTAATTTGGACTTAGTATGTGATGACATAGGTGTGCCAGGAAGGTCCTTGATGGGTAGAAAGTAAATGTTGAGTGCAGGCAGCACGCGCGTGGCCGGCGGGGTGTGCGCGGTGCAGTGGAGCGGGGGAGAGCAGGCTGTAATGCGTGGAACCTGTTCGAACAACGGTACCTCAGTATCGTGCCCCGGGCGCACACGCACCCATTATGTAATAAGTAATAACCTTTTTCTCGCTCGACTGACTCGTCCCTTTAACGTGTGACCTTAACTTTCAACAGTGTTTGTTTTTATTAAGCAAGAAAAGAATCTGATTTTGTACTACACAACGTTATGTGTCACCGTTGTTGCCTACCAATTACATAATATCTAATAAATGATTTCGTTGGAGCCTAAATCTACACAGCAAGTGATCAAACTATAGCAACACTTAAGGAAATTACTACACTACTTACTAACCAAACACTTGATTTGGTTAAAATGCGCGGTTGAACTACATTTAACCCCTCAATACTAGATGATTCACTTGTTCATAGCATCAAAGTAAGCCAACAGAAACGAACAGCTTTACCGAGAAAAAGAGATATCCACTTACAAATGTACATGCAAATCAGTCGAGCCTTAGACTTGTTGAAGTTCTGCAACAAAACAACTGTTCGCAACCGCTTAGCGTAATAAACGAATTATTATTCTGTATAAGTTATGAAAGTAAAGTTGCAGGAAGTGCAATAGCACGTGTTTATAAAAATATCGATAACAGTATGTCCCACATGCATATGAGTAGCTATAATATGTATGCCACTAGCCTTCCGGTGGCCAGCCAACGGTTACCGCACCATAATTCATAGTAAATACACTTACACAGTACCTACTACTTATATTGTTCATATATTATTTGTCATCGTTACGATTAGCGACTACTCAATCTACTCTTTATAAATAATTTTAAACTTTTTACATCTATTCGCAATATGATTTTTAACTCGTCAATAAGATATGATTGCTAAGATGATTTCAGGTTATAAATAGTAAATTAAAAATTCTTTTATAAGTTGCTAAACTTCAAAGTAGATTTTAATAGCAATCTGTTATCAATCCCATGTACGATTGATAATCTATTGACTACAGAATATAAACCATATTGAAGATTTTCAGGTTATTCAGAACAGTAAATTATAACTTAAGAATAATTGAGGTTAATAAATAGATAAACATTTAAATTGGTATTGATGGCTATTCGTAAATAATATCGAGGATAATTTTGAAAATTTACCGTTAAAATTAAATCCTATATCAAAAAATGTCAATAATGCACCCGAAAAAGGATTCAATTACCCAGCATCAAAACCAAAAACTATAACTAAACAATTGTTAATATTTTCATCAAGAGAATATTTTTTCAAGCTTGTCATCATAAAGCCAACAGGCGTCGGTGCATCCCAGCGGGCTCTGATTTCACCCTCCTATTTTTTATTTTTTATCGAAACGACCTAACGGTACTTAAACGCAATAAATGATGCATCAATAAAATTATATGATAAACTGTATGCTGTCTGCATATTATATATTTATCATTATATTCATAACATGCATATGTAAAGGTTGAGAAACAACTTTGTAATAGAGTTTCTCTTGTTATCAACAAGTTATCGTAAAGAATGCAAGAAAGAGCAACTAGTTGCATGTCCAATGTCCAACGACGCTGTCAATAAATTATTCTTTCCATTGACTCTTGCCACTTATTTCTAAAGATAAACATCTACATGGCAGAGTTTATATTTTCATGCTCATATCAGTTACCTACTAATTTATTACCAACAAAAGTTTCCCCCATAATTCACCGGTCAGTTTACCTCTACATTCTAAGAAACTAGGATAACACAATTGCATACATATGCAGTTCTGTAATCCGAGTCCTGTTGATCAGTACATTGTTTTTGCCTAGCGGTATATTTATGTGCGTGTTGATTCACAATATATGAATCACCACTCACTGTACATAGTCGCAGACCTTGTTAGTCAAAGTGTAACAGGACATTTTAGCAAATACTTTTACAGGTATACGTAAACTAGGGGCAAAAATAAATAGGCGATCATATTTCATATTCACTTGATATTCGTCTCAAACAGATCTAACGGTACTTCCCTATACAAAGGCCCTTCGTCTCGTCATATTTTTTCCGGATGCAAGGACTACCTGCTAGTTAACCATACACTTGATGTCCCTTTTAATTTTTTCTTGTGGGTAGCCACCATAGATAATCTCTTTATAACGTGTTCCTATTTAAAATTCCCGTTTCAAGTGATTATTTGGGAGTTTTTATAGATGTAATTATTATATCGGCGTCCACGTTACTACGAACACTTCTTTAATGTAGTCTACATTATGTATTAGATGATATAAAGTTATATATTTTGTAGCCTACGGAACCCAAAATTAACAAAGGAAAGTAAACCATTGATGCAGTTTGTCCGATCGATGAAAGTAAAGGCCTGAGTAGACGGTCGAAGAGTCCCGTTAGCCGGCCCGAGCTCGGGCTCACGGAATACTAAACGCTGACATACTGCGCGGCTTTTGACCCTAGCCACATTCTAGTCTAGTACTTCAACACCTCTATGCACCATACAGCTATCTCATTTTTATATCAATACATTCAGTATCACTCATATAAATTGTTCATGCAGCCAACCTTTACTTATAAATATATAGCATAAACAAACAAATGTTCTCATTTATTCCATAAAAACTTGTTTCATAATTTATTTAAATCATAAAATAATAATAAGTAGTCTACTGACGTTGACAATTGTGGGTAAAAATTCACCCACCAGACTAACCTTGGAATATCTATTTGTCAAAACATAAATATGTAAATAAAAAACAACGTTTTATTACAAATTATTGTCTTCGAACTGTTTCCGTCCTTCCTAGACTTGCCTTTTTTATCCTTACTGAGGTATTGTTGTAGCCATTTTATGTTTTCTTAAAAAACCCAAACTATTCAATTTGCTAAAAGCAAGAAATGCAATTTGTGCAAATGGCTCTTTTTAGTGCATCTTATTATAATACTGACGTAATTGGCCATAAAGCTCGACGGTTCGTTGTTTCTTAAATATCTTCCCTATCGCAGCGACCTTCATCATTGAACAATCACACCAATAGGCCGACAAAGGAAATTGCACACCTTGTGCAAAAAGTGAAAATTACTTACAATCGTAAAAACTTCAAAGGAGGAGGGTGGCGGCGAGCCGGCGGGTGTTGGGGGATTAGAAATTTAGCCAGACTTATCGGGACATTTAGTTGCATACTAGCTATGTTGATAGAGATGTAGAAGAGGACAACGACCCTACGCAAAATTCGCTGCATTGGGCTAGGTCTAGTGCATGCGCGTATGTAGCGGTATCAACGCGGAAGCATGGTGAGCGGGAGCGCGCTATGTGGCTGCTCCCAGCTAGAGCGGGAAAAACGCATGAATGAGTATTGAAGCCTACCCCAAGAAGGGGGAAATCGAGTTTGCACTGCGGGCACCAGCACTTGCACAGATATAGATGAGCCCTATACATTATACTAAATAGGATCAATAGTCCTTTAGCATCAAAACTTTTAACGCAACTACAAAGCGGCCGGAACAAGTCCTCTTAACTGCGTAGGAAGTATACTTCTTCGGAAAATAATAAGTCAATACTACAATTTACTCATAGTATTAATGGTTTTTTTTACACAAAATAATTATTACGCCTAAATATTTAGATGACATCAATTAAATAACAGGTTCCAAATGAGTCACCAAAAAAATAATTCAACATAACGTTTTTTGTTGTAGCTTCCTAGATATTTTGGTACTTTATAAATAGCTTTACAACTTGCTAAACCTAGCCCACACAATAGTCCAGGATGCAAGGGATCGTTTATTCATTCTCACTTAGTGGGAGGAAGATGTGCTACTGCTACTGCTTCATTATGTGCATTAAAGTATACAATAATATTCCTTATTCATTTAGAGATTTGACATTTAATAAATTTAAATTACAACTGACGCGGCGGCTTACTGAGAAATGTTTTTTATAGTATTCAGGAATTTCTCCAATATAAGTCATATAAAATAAAATGATGTCATACATCATTTTATTTTATTTTATTGTATATTTGGTTAATTAATTTGATATAAGAATTTTGATACAGATTGACATAATGTTTAAATCTATAAGTTTTTTGGATTCATTTGTTTTTACTGAATTCATAAATTTTGCATGTCATGAGATATGACCAAACATGTTGGACATTTAGCGTTATTTAAGAACCTCTGTACCGTGTTTTATGAGCAAAATAAAAAATATTCTATTCTATTCTATTCTGTCTAGTTGTGTGCTCATGCTCTGTTACCTTGCACAATTCTAGAACTTCTTCGTATCGTGTAGTTAATGATCAATCAATCTATTATCCGAATTTAAACCATCAATAGAACGCTGACATGCCTTGAAATACCATGAATAGTACCTCTCCTGGATGCTAGTTTCCAAACCATGTCCTGATATTAAAATGAATTATTATACGCACGTGATTAAAAAAAGTCAACAACGCCTTGGGTTCGAACCTGCGGCTTTTGACTAGTCAGTACATCGGCCATACCAATAAGCTATCGTTGTTTTTTAGTCTAGAATTATACTAGAATTTAAAGTGGAATAAATTACCAATAAGATTAACATAGGTCTCCAACATTTTGACAAATAGGCTAAGTAATGTCCAAAAAAATACATTCTGTTATTATTACAAACATTCATTTACTACGAATATAATTAATTTTTATTCGACGAACTATTTCCTATTTTCCAATAAGGATTAATTATATTCATTAAAATGAATGGGGTTTCTTACAGTAAAAGTCGAAATTGTGATTTTACTTAATCATTATTTACAATGATGCATTTACGAGTAAACTAATTAAATACGTATTTCCTAAGTTAAAAATCCTTCTACATAGTTACGTAATAAAAAACATTCAAGTTTCTATTACAAACCCAAAGAAAATTTGTGATGTGATGTCAACGACCGTGTGCCCAATACTCGTACAGAAAACGCATTTCCCGGCGCACACGAGCGCAGCGTGCGATTTATTCGCGCGGCGTCTCGCTCGCGCTGAGCGACGAGCGCCGCCGGGTGGCGGGGGCTAGGCAGTGGGACGAGGCGGCTGCGGCCGTTCACCCCGGAAGATTCAGTGTTTTGATACCGCTCAAGCCTCCACCGCCGCTGGAAAACTGCATTTTCTTTGATGCGCTTCGCTTTTCACGCTCTAATTGACTGACAATCGGATAATTTCGTTTTTTAAAATGCACGATTTGTCACATGAGTTTCTATAAAGTAGATGATTTAATATTATTTCTTTTTTAAGTAATTCTCTACTTAGTTTTACAAATTTAATGCTCTTGGTTTTCATTTTTCATTTTCCGTACCTCATTATACATATAATTTATTTAAAATATTGTTTTGAGTTGCATAAAAAGATTTAAAAAAGCAACCATTACATTTACTATACGAGTATATCATTACATATAAAATTAATGTATTATTCACATTTCTTAGACATAGGTTACTGTTAGTACTACTAACAGGTAACTAGTAGTAAACCTACGTCTGTTAATTTATACAAAAACAAATATTTACTCTAAATATTACCTGTACGTATTTTTTAGTTAATATATTAAACTCAAACCCACACAAAAGTTAAGCCAACATTAATCCTATATTTATCTCTACATCAGCAAGATATTACATGCAAGAGTCGTCTAAATCGATAGAGGCTGTGACAAGTGCGTATAGACGCCGACGACGTGCAGTGAGCCTGAAAAACGTAACACTTTGGGGTAGATCACGAACGATCGGAAATTACCAGACGTTATCGTAGGTCGCGATTGTAAAGGGCGCGTATACTTAAATATACCTGATAGAGGGGTGCAACTGCAAACATCACGTAGAGGATGTTTTAATTAAGTTCATGTCTTGTTTATTTTAATGATTAAAATGAACACTAGGATTATATTAGAGATACATGTGGGTATAAAACATGAAAGATCATAATAATTATGGAAAATTTCTATTAAAGTCGTCTAGTAGTAAACCGGCGCTTACACTCGCACATTAGACAAACGGTGCAAAAATCCCATTCATTTGCAACTCTATTGTGAAAAGCCAAAATCAGAACCTAGATACTTCTAGCTAGGGGTGAATGCGGAACGCAGATTAACACAATCTTACAGATTTACGTCAGAGAAGCCACGAAAGTTTTATAAAATTGTTCAAATGTGCGGCAGCACTCATTCAAACTAATTGAATGAGCCGTGTTTGAGTATCGTCAGTGAGCGCCTGTTCCTTTATACCGGTAAGCAGTTTGCAGCTGTTAACAGATTACAGGCTGTAAATAGTGAAATCAATATTGGATAATGGTAGGTGGCAGGGTGCGGCTTGGTGGTACGGTGGAGAGCGGGATGCATCCCCTACTATGGATTTCGTTCTCGCAATGATAGCGGTCAGATTATTAGAAAGAAACACTAAGCAAAAAAGTTTAAAGTGTAACATTTAAGTGTAAAAATAATTAATTGATATGTAAATAAAATAATGCTTTTTGTTAAGTAAGGGTGCGTTCGAAAATCCGGGGTAAGGGTTCGTGTGCAGGCTGTGTCGACGACCCGCGAGAGTGAAAGCGTGTTCCGGGGAGGCACAGGCCGCCGCCCGCCCTGCATGGCTTTCGCTGCCATTCTCACGATACCCGCGACCACGTTGTTTTCAACTCGTATTAATTAACGCTCTATGAGTTGTCGTTTTTTTGTTAATTGTCTATTGGAATGAATTGATACATAATAAATATGAATTGATACAATATCGATACTCGATTATATTCGTATATAGTAATTTATTTCATGGTATAAATATGATTCCTGAATATAGAATAACGTGCTTCCTGTAAGTTCTAATAGTAATAAGTTCTAAAAAGTAATTTATTTCAGGCATCAAGGCCCATAAAAAGCCATTAAATTGTTCTTTACGATCGTCAATATCTATAATTATTCGTTTGACAGCCATATTTTTTAAGAGTGTGTTAGACATACTGTAAGCATTTCCGCAGGCTGCGCTCGCTTTGATCGTCACAAGAGTGTTTGCGGGATCGAGAGCACGGTCACGGAGCGCGCCGCGGCCGCCACACTACGGAAGTAATGAACTTGAATGCAGTCCGCGGTCGCAATGCGCTGTGCTGTCCCGCTCTCCTCTAATAAGAGAATAGGAGGCGCGAACGTGACGTACTCACTGCATTTGCTGTCAAATTCGTCCGCATTCTCCGTCACAGGCCGCTTTCGTCGTCGATGCGTTTATCGGAACGAGACGCGAATATGTGTGTCGATTGCATTCTCGTCGTCGTAAAAGTGCATCTAGGTCGGTGGGCATAGCGGCGCGGCTGTGTCGGGTTAGTGCTCGGCGCTCGCCGGCTAGACGTGAGGCAGGTCGGCAGCACGGCGGCCTCCGCGTTGCATAATGCGCACCGCGCTCCGCCGGCGAGCACGGCGACAGGACGAGTCGGCGGCGACCGCGCTTGCCAGCCGCTGAATACGCCGCGCGCGGGCCCCCGCACCACGACATGAGAGCGGCGCGCTGGCTGCGGCCCCTCGTCCCACTGCTGGCGCTCCGGATCCTGCTCGAGTACCTCAAGTCACTCCACCTCGTTCCCGCCTCGTAGGCATACCATCTACACTCAATTTATGCACCAAAGACGATATTACTCTTTGTTTATTCGCGGAAATATAAACATAAATCGCGCAAACTATGAACAGTCTGAAGAAACCATGAATGATGAAAATTTATGATTGTAAGTATTGTTAATATTTTTCTCCATTACTCTCGGATCAACCGGATCTTTCAAAAAATTCATGTAAAGTTATATCCTAGTACGAATATGGTCTATCAAACATTTCACGATACATATGAAGTTTTAAAAGTAATACATTTTATATTGCCAAATCATTCTGCATATTTCAGTTCGAGCAACTTATAAAGCAAATAGGAATACCAACTTTAACTGTTTATTGGCTATTTTTGTAAATGATCTAGTACATAGGTATATGGATATTCCGCAGATATTACAAGTGATATTAATTTGGCTGCTGCATTTGCTACCTTTACCTAAGTGCATTCAATTCCGCAATTTAAATAGCATAACATAATTTGTATCTAGCCGATAGGTCTTCGTCTATTTGTAGTGGAAATATCTACGTATTAAATGTATTATTAGCCTGCAAGGTTAGTGTTCCCGTTGCACTCTCGCATGGCCGTGCGAGATTATTATGTGAATAATAATCACCGCTATTTTACACTCTTATTAGAGATTCTTTTCAGCACTTGACTTGTAAAGTAGAGATTGTAGAAATCGAAAACACATCACAATGTGTAACATCTCAAACCTAATTCAAATATATTTCATTACGTAATTATACATATAATTAAATCTTCTAAAGAACAATCGGCAGAAATCGAAATCAAAATTACGGTTGATTCAAATCTACTTCAAATACTACTTCATCAGTATTGTCCAACAAATTCAATAACTTCCGGGATTAATGAGTACCTACTTGGCGAGCATTTAAAAGGGTTACAAACTTCAGTCGGGAAGATTAAGTGACCTTGTAGAGTCCGAATAAATCAAAACAATCAATTCATCATAATTATCGTATTAATCACTGAATAATAAAGTTTAACATCAACGCGCATCGTTTGCAACTATGAATAACCAGGGTTACCAATGTACGTACGTACACTAGGGAATTAAATTCTTCTTATCGTATTATTAATGAAAAACTTAGTGTTAATTTAAAGTTTAAACTGGCCCGACACCCATATGCCATCCAATCTTGACTTGCCAATCCAATGGTCGTACAAACTATCGTAAACAAAAACAAACGTAATTTTTTCTTTTTCTATACAAATTACGCAATTAGGAGCTATTTGATTCAAAAATAAAAAACATTGTTTTTTAAATTATGCCATCCCTTATTAAAACCGTAGTTTTATCACATTTTAAAATTAATATTTTTCTATTCTATTAAATTCTGATGTAGTCAGATATTTGAAGCTGCAACTATTTAGGTACCAATAAATAGTTCAGATTCTTAATTAACGGTGTATAAAAAAATATTACGTTTTTAAAGACCGATCGCTGGTAACCCTAGCGTGGTCGCATCGTGCTAGCGTAAAGGGCAAGTTCAAGAGCGAGCGCATGATGCGCGCGCGCAAGGTTGCTTCCTGGTGCGCGGTGATGCGCGCCGCGGTCGTGCGCTACCGGGCGCTGTGCACTTTGCGTCGCGTATGAAGTACATAATATTATTATTATGCGTGATTTTAATTTATGAACTAATGAATAGGCAACATGTGCTATGTGAGTTTAAATATAAGTAAATATTAATGATTAAAAATGTGTATGTAGATAAAATGTAATATGTAAATAAATATTATGGGAAAGATGTATTTTTCAACCATGTATTTAACTTTGCTCCTAATAATTTTAAAATAAAAACGTTGTGAAATAAACCAGTAATCAAGCATAAATCCCGTGTCAAACATAATAACTTTCACGAAACCGCTCACGTAATTCAAACAAAAAGACAAAATATTTATGAACTAGAACAAAATCGTGTCTAGTATCAGTATTATCACTAGATGTATACCTACTCAGTGGTTGCCGGGTGGGGTGCGTGCGACGTATGACATTGCGCGGACGCATTGCGTAACCTACACTCACGGTCACGTGTAGACACCCCCCCCCCCCTCACACCACTACTACTAACTTTACTATGTAAACATCAGCCCTTACGCAAGAATTAACTGCATACATCAATTATGTACCTACAATTGTTCGTACCTAACGTTAGAATCTTTCAGATTTCGATCAATTGTTTCTTTCTTTGTTTCTTTTTCGAATCATCAATATATGTACTTTGCTAGGGAAAATGTATTATAATTATAAAGTTATATTTTTTTGTGGAATGACAAATACGGTCGTGAGCAGGATTCTAACCTGCGCGTCTCGGATAAATAATCCAGGCGTTTTGACCAATAAGCCTTCTCAACCTCTGCTCCCAACCCCGATTTTTTTCCACATTTTAACACGTCTTTTGGTGACGTCATTGCTATCTATTCAGTCACTATACAGATGACTGAACCGACACGACTTACTTTACAATTAATACAATGTCGTACAGACGCGATTACCTTAACAAATACAGATCAATCTTTAAAACGCATTAACGCATGCGGCGCGAACTCTAAAGTTACACATTTTTGTGGAAAGAAAAATAAATGTTTTATTTACTTCGTTTTCTCAATATATAAGTTAGTTTTTATTTTTATCTCATAATCCTTAATCATAATAAAAATCCATCCTAAACAACACCTCTTCATTCATCGATGCCAAATAATCATTCAATAAAATAATTTATAATGTTATGTGCATAAGCACAATAAATACTTAGTGATGCACCACATTGGTTTCAAAACTCATGCATAAAACCTTTACCAATGCACCGCATAATGTTTACAATACGGGTGCCCGGCGCTTGCGCAACGATTTGAATGTCAAATGGGGCCGGTTTGGATAACAAAATTTTCGTTCCCAACGAGAAGAGTCGACGGCCGTTAGCCGCCTCGCTTCCGCAATTATGCAATGAAATGTTGAACTTCAATGTTGCCTCACTGCACTAACATGTGAATGCATTCTTTTTAAAACCTACCCATATTTAAAGCGCGTACAAATTACGTTTGTTTACTTTATTACGTGACTACATTTATAAAAACTAACAGCATCATTTAATATTTCAGAATTCCTGAAAATAAATAAATTAAGACATGCTATTCGGAACCCATTATATGCTATGTATATAATAGTTATGTATATTTGTAGCATCAGTCACTATCTCTATTAAACTATATGTAATGCATTTCCATCCTCTACTCTATATAACCTCGTGTGTCGCCTGTAATGAGTTAAGCATGCCGCGTAAAGGAACATTACTTTAATTATTTATCTTGGAGTATTTATCCGGGAGGCGGAAGTTCGAATCCTGCTCACGACCATATTTTTCTTTCCACAAAAATTTAAAACTACTTCCATTCTTATTACAAATATTTTAATAGGTAATCCAGAACAAGTTTAAAGGATAGCAGCTACCTCAAAATATCTGCTGGTATACATATATCATAACCTAACTTATAAATCTATAGCATTAATACTGCAACTTACCCTCTAATATTTTCTTAATTATCTTTCCATCCAATGGTTGCCTGGAAGAAATAGTTTTTATTGAAAAAACCACCATTTATACTGTCTTTGTTTTATATTTCTATTCAATGTAAGATAAAGTATAGGCAACGCTTTCATTGTGAATTGCCTCGTAATCAATAACGGCACTTTCCACCTACGCTGTCCTGAAGGAAAAGAGCATTTTCTCGTGATTCATGCAAAGTTTCAGGGAAACTAATTTTAACAATATTGGTTGTTTGATTTACAAAGAATTTCAATTTCGTGACCAATTCAGTGTTCCGTATTCCACGTGAGTAGTGCCAACTTGGCAAATATTCAATGCATCTACCGTCAAGAGAGCGAAAAGCGATCATTTTGACATACCTACGTCCTATATTTAAACTAATCTTCATTACCGTTGCGATCGTAATTCAAAAGCACTTTTATATATACTTGCTTCTGATATTTAACATTTTGAAATATAATTTTGTTTTAATTAATTAAGTAAATAAATAGTTTCCGACGTATCATGCGACGTATTCTAAGAATTTGCAGTTGGTTTGATTTCTTTGGTAATTCGGGAAACTTAAACCTATGTACACGATTTTATATTTTTTAAATCATCACAATTCAGTCAATTAAACTAAAATATTAAGTTGTTATAGAGCACAATACTACAAAAATTAAGGACGTATTCAGTAACTGAAAAATAAATAGAACTGCATTAAATAAAAAGTAAAAGTTAATTAAAAATATAATAATAATAATTTTATATAATAAGCTAGTATTAGGTATATTTAGATTTCAATGTCAATAATTAAGGATTTTATTTTATGTATAATAATAAAAATTAATTAAAACTTAAATTTTAATAAATTAAATCTCCAAATTTTCATTGATAGATATTTGTTTGAGGTTCTTTAGTAAAATGGCAATCTATTATAGGATTATAATATGCCGCATCCACATTAGTCGAATTTTTTAAATGAATTGAAAAACATATGACTTTGTAATATTATAAAATTAAATTTATGATTTCACATATTATAGGCTTTTTTGGTGTAGTGATGTAGTAATATATTTTTATATCGATAATTAGGATGACTATTCAATGTATTTATTTTGTTCCAGGTACAAGTCACTTCAACACGTAAAACATAATTATGAGAATTAAAATTTAAAGGACCAAGAGAAATACATCAAAATGAGACTGGTAAGTGAATTACCACCTATAAACTAAGGTTAAATTAAGCTGAATATCAAACTTCACAGTAGGCTGATTTAATTACGAAATATCTAAGTATTGAATTCGTTGAAAATATAAATAGGCAAAGGGGAAGTGTCGGTGCGCAGTGGAAAGTGCGCACTTATCACAAAACTGGGTTAGTAGTGGCACCGCCCCTTTATTGAACGCCGCTTCTCGCCTCTCACTTAGGAAACTAAACTCTTTCTAGGGGAAAATAGCACTCAAAGTTAGTCGGCACGGCGGGAAATGCACACGGCTGTAAAGAGGGAAAATGCATTTTGTTACGTTTGCATATTTTTGGGGTCTGAAAATGACCGGCTTGCAGACTAACAGTGCTAAATCTTCGCTTTGATGAAAACATCTGGTTATTTTTTTGTTAGATTTGTTTTTAGTTCGATAATTAAAGTTTGAAATAATGTGATATTTAGTGTTATGAAGCCAAAAATAATTTAACGTGGAACGTATTGTCAACAGTCAACAAGTGAAGAAGTGCCAAGCACAACGGTGGTAGGTCGCACTGGCAGTCCTGGTGGTGCAGAGGTGGTCAGCGGTGTGCCCGGCGCGGGCGCGTATGATGTGACGCGCATGCGTGAGGAGGAGTTCGAAAGGCTCACAGTGTACATCGTGCCTGACGTGCCGAGCGAGCGTGGCACGCCTAACCGCGCCGAGAGGACGCTCCCGCGCAGCCTCACGCTTAGACCATCCGCAGTATTGTCGACCCCAAATACACCGGTAAGCATGTATATCAATGCCATATTAAATAAAAAATCTTTAAAAGTGATTACATCAGAAAACATAGGAGAGTGAAAGCACACCGTAAAATATCACAATTATTGCAGACTGAAGGTGTATGGAGTATAGGAGTGATACCACGTGGAACACGCTTCGGACCATTCGAAGGCAGCCGAACCCCTAACAAACCTAACGACAAAGTCTCGTGGAGATACTACTGGAGGGTGAGTGTTACTAATACATTAAAAATAAAATCATATAAATCAGTAATCGCAACCTGCTTTGCTTTTAATATTTTAATTTGGTTGAGGCTTGTTTCTGTATATTCAACAGCACAACCCTTTAGATCGCAATTTCGACTTTCCTCAACTAAGCAAACTACTTGACTAATAATAATATCCAGCGTATATTTTTATAATTTATCTGTTTAAACTGCACTATTATTTTCTTCTTCAAATAACCGAACTCTCTCTTTGGGCCAGGTACAGGAAACTGTGAGACATCACACTTATGGAAATATTAAGGTGAGATTGGGCTTTACATTAAATACTAAGGGTGGTGGTCATACCCATACTTGTGTTAAACTTTTGCCGATATAGATAAAATGCATCTTAATAGCGAGTGTGGCGGATATACCAATTTCACTAGTGTATCGTTTAAACGTTACGCCCAATTTATTTGTACAAATATTTGACTAAGAATCACGAGTAGTAGGGAATGTCGTAAAATTATCACAATGCATGTAGCTGATATCCCTATTCACAGTATTAGATGAACCACGAGTATTGTTTAAATATAAATCATTGTTAGAGTGCGCGTTATCTTCCGCGTCCTATATATACGTATATTACCTCTCAAGTGACATTGCATCTCGTCCTTGACTCCTCCACTACACAACTATAATGTAGGTATAGGCGTGCCGCTATCAGTTGCACGCGCTCTGTAAATATCCTGCACGTGCCACGTGCACGAATAACATGTATTCAACTCAATTATATAAGTTTGATTTCAAACATAAATTATATAAGCAAATAAACAAATTATTATTGCATTATAATTTAATTGAGAAATTTCCCGAGGAGTAAGTGGTATTGTTAACGAATAATTACTACGAGCAAGTAATTACTTTTACAATAGCAAATATAATTAAAGTGTTTATTATTGTCGTAGTAAACTAACTTACATTTAAATTAAATATTGATTTGTTATCGCTCGGATGGTGGAATCAATAATTTACTACTTACCCAAAAATCAGCATCTTACAAATTATACCGTTGAGTATTTAATATGATGACATCTTTATTAAACGTAAGTGTCACAATTATTGTTAATTTATTGCAGATATTCAAAGACAGCGATTATTATTACCTGGACGGATCTGACACGAGTGTAGCGAACTGGATGCGATACGTCGCGTCTGCATACTCTCTCTCCGTGATGAATCTCGTGGCTTGTCAACATCAAGAACACATTTACTTCTACACGATCAGGTATATTCACTTCACAGCACACCACGACATACACAAACGAAGCATTTTATTTTTTAAGTCCACGATAATAATCCTATAACTATGGCTTTTCAGAGATATTATGCCAAACGAAGAGCTCATGGTATGGTACTGCAAAGATTTTGCAACAAGGTTGGGGTATGACATCGATCCTGAAAGAGCAACTTACTCTATCTGTAAGTATTACAATCTTTATGAAATACTTTATATTTGTGGCTGCATTATCGCAGCATGAACAGTCTCAAAAGCCATAGTAATATATTAAATTTCTTTATTTTCAGGCAAAGAAGAAACAATAAAAAAAGCTTATGGCTTGCCACCTGCCCCAGTGCACCCTGAAATTGCTTTCAATCACATGAAGTATGTTCTTGGTTTAACAAACACTAAGGAACTTCTGGAAGCTGAAATTCCAAACCGTCGGCGAAAACGTGAAGCAAGTGATAAATCTTTTCATGAAAATTTACCGACTATACTACGTGAAAACCCACGATGTAATAACAAAAATGACAGAGCAGTTATTAGGACAGATATTTCTACTAATATAATACATAACAAAACGGAAAACACAATTGTTAGTGAACACAGATCATTATCACCAACCATCTTAATGCCTTCGCCTTCGCCGGTGAAAATTCATAGAGAAAATCCTACTTTAATAATTCATCAGCATAAAGAAAGTACATCACAAGTTGTTATACATCAACTCGAAAATCCGAGAATTCAGTGTAATAGATCACCTGCCCAAAATCAACATTTGAGAGATATGCGTGGACCATCTCCAATGGCACAAAATAATCAAGAAAAGTTAGGAAGTAAATCACCAATACTCACTCATTGTGTCGGACCACACTACGAACACCAACTGACCCCTAACGACGGATCAGTGCGATCAGATGAAGGATACCACAGTAATGGCTACCACGATGAATTCACACCTCCTGAAGATTCAAGTGATTCTGATGTAGAAAATTATGTTCTCGACTGCTCCAATAAAACTAATGAACCCAAAGAGACGGTAATAGTCCAAAAAATGGACCAAGACATGCATCGCAATGAGTACAGGAAAGTGAAAATAAAAATGCCAAGAGCCTATCAATATCAAAATCATAAAGATATGGACTGCGAAAGTGAAAAAGAATTGGTAATTGCTGAAGAAGTTCCTAACACTCCCCAAAATTTATCACCACCAAGACGTGATCCAGCAACTTCGACTGTTATAGTTTTAGAATCATCTCAAAACACAGTTGTACCATTAAGTAAGCCATACTATGAAGATGGTGCCATTTCACCTCCACCACAACCAGCTTTCATGAGATATTCACCCCCAGATACTAGAATATTAGAAACAATATTAACTGGAAACAGAATAGATACAAATAATAATGATCCAAACCGTCGTCAGCCAAACGCTACACCGCCTCCTTCATCTCCGACCGAAATGGCTTATTCATATAAGAAAAGTCATAGGTACGGGAATGCTTGCAGTCCGGATTCCAGCTCTAATTTAACTCCATTGCCGTCGCTACTACCGTTGCCTCAACAGCTACCAACACCGAGTGCTGCCTCGATTTATTCATCGTCGCCACCACATACCATTCCACATACAACCGAAATCCGGGAAATCAGAGAAATTCGAGAAATTCGAGAGACACGGTACGAAAGTCACTACCCTAACTACTCGTACAACTTGTACTCTCCACCAAACTCTACTATTATCACTCAACTAGGATCTCCACCCAGCAATTATTCTCCAACGGTGACTTCATCTCATCAGTACGAGAGATCACAGAACGTGCAAAGTAACCACCATTATCCATCCTCGACAAGTGTAATAACACTAAAAAATTGTTCACAGTTAAGTTTAATACAGAACACAAATTTAAACAGTCAGTTGGTTCCTCAACACGGTAGCGTCAGTCCCGACGACTCGTGTGGACTTATGGGGGCTCCTATGAGTCCTGGCTCACAATCTTCTCGAGGATACAGAAGTCTGCCTTATCCACTCAAAAAAAAGGATGGAAAAATGCACTACGAATGCAATGTCTGCTGTAAGACGTTTGGCCAGCTATCGAATTTGAAGGTTCACTTAAGAACACATTCTGGTGAGCGGCCTTTCAAATGCAATGTATGCAGTAAATCATTTACACAACTGGCACATCTACAGAAACATCACTTAGTACATACCGGGGAGAAACCACACCAATGTGATATTTGTAAAAAACGATTCTCCTCAACATCGAATTTAAAGACCCATTTGCGCCTGCATTCAGGACAAAAACCTTATGCCTGTGATTTATGTATGCAAAAGTTTACACAATTTGTACATTTAAAACTTCACAAACGACTACATACCAATGACAGGCCATACGTTTGCCAAGGCTGCGACAAGAAGTATATCAGTGCTTCCGGACTACGCACACACTGGAAAACTACTAGTTGTAAGCCAAACAACATCGAAGAAGTATTAGCAATAACAAATGCAGCAAACACTGAATGTATTGGTAAGTTAAATTTTATCACTGATGGTCAATTATTTAAATCCCAATTACGTCACCTTTTTAGAAATATTTTATTTTTATTCCAAATTTATATTAATGTAAAATCAAATGAAAGAGAATTAACACGAGCACAGTCAGGAGAGCAACTGCAACGCGCTGCACTTTCTCTTCGTAGGTGAACCACAACTTTCACTTGCGCTCTCGCTGAACGCGGCCGATTTCATTTTCGCGTGCACTTTGCAGGTACCGTCGACAAAGACTGCCACGAAAGAGAGGGGCACGAGGCATATGAGGTGCACTCTCCATCGCAAGGAGGGCTGGTGGGAACCGGTGGGGCGCGTGTCGCAATATCGCACAGCGAGCTGCTGGGAGGGCAGGCGCACACCACCACGCCGCACCTGGTGACGCACGAGCAGCTGTCGCCGCACGCGTACCGCGCGCTACCCGACCACGAGTCGCAGCACTACGCCGCGCCGGCCGGGGAGCCGCGCGCCAGCGTCATCGAGTCCAACCAGCCCCTCATCATAGAGTGCACCTGAGCGATCCTTGCGCAGCACGCACTCGTCGGACGCGTGTTTCCCCGCCGCAATATGTGATTCCAGTCTTGTGATCAAACGAAAGTATTTCGTAAAAACATTTGGACGAGCAATTCGTCCCTAGCAGTGGCTATGAGATTACGATATAAATGTTAAGTTGTACATTTGTAAGAATTATTATTACTTGTAAATGCGATGCGATATTAATAAGTACTAAGTACTTGCGTAAAGTTAGTCCCGATTGGGAAAGTGTATCATAGTAAGTTAAGAATTTAAAAATACATCTATGATTTCAGCAGCCTCTGTTTATACTAATGCTCAATTTTATATGTATTATTAGAATTCTATTGTAAATAGGATTTTGAGACATCGACTTTTTTTTATGCGATTGGAGATGCATGTACCTTCTTCCTAATATAAACGTCTTCGTAACTGTGTTATCGAGATTGAAAATTATCTATAATGATTTATTGTTGAATTTTAAGTAAAGTGTTAAACATCAGCATGAACGTAAATGTGTTACTATTATTGAATTTCACCAAAGATTATCTGAACAGCAATAAAGTGCCGAGAGAATACTTAATGTGAAATTATTTCAAATCGGTCCGAAACACATTATTAAACAACTGATTAGTGGTAAGTGCCAATAGCACGTTTATTTTTAAGGTAAATTAAAGAAATGAGCGTATAGTATTTTTAAATTGTTGTTCCTAATGAATAATCGGAAAGAAAGAGCATAACATGTGCATCAACGTATTTCTAATGTTATTTAGATTAAATTGTCAAATCGTGTACATTATCCCTACGCTAGAACAAATGGTGCTTCACATCGTAGAGTAGTAGTCGCTCGCATCGCACGCGCCGCCTGCGCGCGCGCGCTGATGGACATGTACTACATTGTAATGTTAATTCACCGAGTCTACTAGTTACTATTTTATATTCCCAAGTAATTATGATTCTCCTATTCGAAAAGGCTGAAATAATTAAATGTAATGTAATTTTTGGCAAATATTAAACGTAATTAAGTATTGGTTTACATTATGTGTAAATTGTGTAATCATGGCTTGAAAGAAGCGTTGCTTGTATGTAATTTTGTATTCACAGCTTATACGTGATGTAAAACCAAACGATAGCGTTTTGTATATTTCTATTGTCCGTAGGAATAAGATTTTTACACGCAATCTTTAGTAGATTTATAACCTGTATATTTTCTACTGTTTATAGGGCAAAAGAATTTAAACTAAAGCCAACTATCGTGTTATATCTTGGCCACATAAACTGAACACACATAAGATTTCCGCTGGTTTCGACGTAAACATATTTCATCAGGTTGTTTAAAGTTACAATTCTTTTAACTATAAATCATATCTAAATGTATATATTAGGTACCCTCCATTTAATTTATATACCTATCTGAATTTGATAAAATATGATATGGGAGAACTGAGAAATCGGTAAAGTAGTTATTTTTAATTGATACTTTACAAGTGAAAAGAATTGTTATAATTTAAACAGTGCTGCATATGTATAGGTTTTATAGGTGATTTCTTACATTATTAGGTACCTATTGTTTGTTAAAAATATATCTTTTACTTGAACTTGCATCCTTATCTATAAGAGATCACCTTATAACCCAAATTTCTATCGTCCCTGTCTTTTCATCTTATTTTGCATGAATGCACTTTTCTAATTATACTTTATTAATCCACTATGTAGGGTTATACCTATTTATATATTTTTTAAAGTGAAAATACAGGGTTTTTCCTTAATGTGTACCTATATCGATGGTCTTATAATAAACAATGGATTCTAGAATAGTTACAAGTTTCATGTTACAAAAACTAATTGTTATTATTTTCTCTGATGTAATGACTTCCTATTCTTTATAAACTCAAACGTCGAAATCATGAATTGTCGATCATCATCTTCACTTTTACAGATGAAACAAGGAAATTAAATATTGTTGAGTGACTTGAACTAAGTATTTTGACTACGATATTGTTACATATATATATCTCGTTGACTTCTCGCCATTCCGTTTATTAAATATTATAGTTATAGTATTTTGTTAGATTTTAATTATAGTATATTTATTTGTCTTTCGGTTCGGGTCACAATGCTGCTAAAGACCTTCACAATGTTTAATTTCCTGCAGCATTCATTAATTACTATAAATTAAAACAATTGCATCGACTTGGACAAATGAACGCATACATAAATTCATGAAGATCATTTTTGAAGTTAAATTTACATTTGTTGTTAAACAGTTTACAATTAAATAATGTAAACCTCGAAATCAAAACAATTTGTATGGAAATAAAACAGTAAGAATCGCACAAATCTCGCACTATAATAACTAAAGAATTTAAGTATGCTGAACAGTACGTAGGTACCTACTCAACTGCAGCTATTTTTCAATATGTTCTGTGAAGCGCGAACAGGTACTTAGCAACTAATTACAATGTAAATAGTTCCGATGAAGTGTAAAATAATATGGTATATTTTTAAATTATTTACATCTATTGGTATATCAGTCACTACCTAATACATCATCGTAATTATATATCAATCCTGTATAAAAGTTGTCACCTAAGAAAGATTGATGGTCATAATAAATAATGTAAGTACAATACGTTACTTGTGGTACAGCAAGGTAAGCAATATTATCACTGTATGTATTCGATAACTTTTGCTACAATTATGTATAAATATAATGGACTCTCATACACCTCGTAAGGAGTATAGCTAATATATTGTAAACTACTTAATGCGCCAGAAACTTACCTACATACTGTAAAGGCCTGTAATTTTGTACACCTTGATCGATAATAATTATTTTACAACACCAAATTCATTAAAACGGGAGTAAAAATATATATTGTGGTTTTATTCATTATTTCATTTCTCCTTATTTCACTTTTCTGACAATAAATTGAATAACGGTTACATTACTTAATACCAAAAAAAAAAATGTTAGTAAAACGACACAGATATTTTTTAAATAGTTTATTAATATACAACAGTTTTTACCAATTAATAAAATTAAAGATTCTGATATGAAGGTTACTAATCTATTGTCATAGTTTTATATTATTAAAATATACAAAATTGCGAAGCTTATTATTCAAGCTCTCACTATAAATGGTAACGTTATAGAACATTAATCGTAATAGACTTTCATTTTCTATTGTATTCTCATTCGCATAGAACACTTTCTATGACGAAATAAATCAAGTCGTCAATCTATTTCAGTTTTAATACAGGGCTGAACTTGCTAGAACAAGTAATTTAAAACATATGATACATATAAAAGTATGTGGTTATTCATTTATTTACTGATGTCGCCATTCAAACGTATGTGATTAGAAGATAGTGTTAACGGGTAGACTGGATATCGTGATTTTATATGATAATTCGGAACAAAGGGATGCAGACGATGAAGATAGAACGCTTGCGAAGTGGTGCAAGACAAAACTCAAGCAACTCAAGAGGATATAAATAATTTTCAGGAGGGTTAGATAAAATAAAAGTAAAGGCGAGTTTTATTGTAAATCTTTTCAATTCCGTATCGTCTTTGCTGCCACATGGTCACCGCTGTCACTATTGTCACTGCTGTTGCATTGTCGTGTCTGCAGTTAGCTGTGACGTCTCATTCTCAGTGACTGGTTCAGGCGCGCGACATTTCTTCAGGTGCGTCCTCATGTTGGAAGACTGCGTGAAGGCGAGTTTACAACGTGGACAAGAATACGGCTTTGAACCAGTATGGAAGTTCAAGTGAGACTTGAGGTGATGCTTCTTTGTAAAAGATTTTGGGCACAGGTTACAGGAAAACGGCTTTACTCCTATAAATGCACAGGAAACGTTATAATTTCTTTTTTTGAAACAAAACACGCTACGTTTACGGCTTAAAATAATAATATTTACCAATTACGAAATCATATCAATAAATTATTTGTATCTGTACTTCATAGCTATTTCATCTCAATTATGTTCTTGTAAATGTACATATCATAAAATAAAGAAGATATAATATCTCGGTATTTTTTTTATTTAAGCTAACCATCTATCAATTGCCAGAGATTAGACTGGACCTAGAATGTCTGTCTGGCGAATTGTGGCCGACATGCACAAATAAATATTCGCCGCTGCAACATATAAAGCTGCGATCCCGTTAAAGATTAGTAGAGGACCGTGTCGTTTTATTCAGTAAGAACCAGACATTCGCGTCGGATTTCTACACATAAAAAATTAATAGATTAGACTGGATGCAAAGACAAGTGATTCAGGCGGATAACGCGAATAAAAAATGCAAGATTTCATCCATCAATGCGAGAGTTTGATGAGGCTTCTATGGAATTATGTGAGACGTTATAATATAGTATACATATATCGACCAGCCATTATCATTAGGTATTATACCATTGTGACCAGTGGGCTCACCTGTGTGTAGTCTTAGATGTAGGGTCATGTTAGAGCGGTCCGCAAAGCGCTTGTCGCAGTGCGGGCATGCATAGGGCCTCTCCCCCGAGTGCGTGCGTTGATGCTGCTTCAGCAACATCTTGCGGGAGAACGCCTTGCCGCACTCTTCGCACACGTGAGGCTTTACTCCTGAAAACACAAAAAATATCTTAATAACGAAAGTTTTAATAACAATTATAATGTACATTAATAACAATTTTAATGTAATTAATGTTGGATAATGGATGCTGTACAAAAGTGTGTTTTTATGTAGGTATATTATAGTGATTCATTGAGATGAGTCAGTATAGACAAATACTAAATAATATACTAAAATGGGCTTGTTTTTAGAACTATACAATGTTTGAATGCTGTTTTTCTTATCTCCATAATCAAAGACATGGTTCCTAGGAAGCAACAGAGAGTAAGTTAGAAAAAAAATAAAAACTATAAGGACCAATCGTATCAGGTTATAGCTAACTTATAGCCTTATATATTTTGCAGTCAGTAGGTAAATACTCGCAACACCTTCAAATTTTTTGACCTATTTATAATTATTGTGTGCCGTAAACTAATGAGCTAATGATATTTAAGTGTTACATTCACAGTTAGAATAAAACGATGGGATGTCTTTGACAACCTTTCTAAGAAACTGTCGATCTGTTTGAGGGATCTAGAAATCGTGCACGTTCGGGAAAGTGCATACTTAGCACTTCGGAACTAATTTAATGTGTAGGTACTTGGTCTCGACACTAGTAATAAGAATAATAAACAAAATGAACACTTGAATAGTAGTAGTGGACATTTATAATGCGTTTAAAAATGTCACATGAGGTCTTGGGCTTGGAACCCGAGACCTTGGGAGAGGTTAGAGTGGGACCGTTTGGTTTTTAGTCGGTAGGAGTCCGGCACAGCGAACATGATGGGTACCACACTCGGAAATAAAAAAACTGCCTCTTTGATGTAGTGGTCCCAAGCCCGACTACCGAGCATGAGGTCCTGGGTTTGATCCCAAAGTGTTATTGGGTTTTTCCATTCGGAAATTCTCGATAGCAGCCCGGAGTTTGGAATTTTGCCCGGTAGATGGCAATAGGGTCACAACATGGGACTGGTGAAATGTGGGTGTACAATAGGGAATATGCACGTGATTCAAATATAGGTCAAATATTTTTATTCATAAACTTTATTGCTGTAGAATGACACCTATTCAATCACTTTTAATCGTGTTTAACTATTAAATATTAAAGTTGAAAAATGAGAACCATTCGAGGGAAATTTAAAATCTCAAAACGGACGCTTGTGGTTGGAGTGAAACGTGACGTCACTCTGCACGATGACATCTCGAGTATGTTAATATTTATCATGTTTTGTGGTTCTTATTGAGTTTTAACGTTATTCTATAAAGAAAAACCCTTCAATAAAATTATAATTCGTTAAATACCATTCTATACAAGATATATTTTAAGATGTGTAATCTGACGTCAGAGAAAGCGCGCCAAGAAGGCGGCGTTTCAAACGCCCGAAACTGATTGCTTTTGATGATTTTAATACTCAATAATCATAATTTTACAAGTGTTTTATTTTTTCGCGGTAATGTACCACCGAACAAACATATTAAAAAAACTACCTCAGCTTAGCCCTTCGAAGAATACAGGCGTGATGGAAAAATTTAACATAACAACTGACAAACTAATTAGTTCACTGAACATAACTCATCTGACACTGGCCGAGTCGGACATTGGGAGCCGACAACCAAAATAAACGAAAACAGAACATAAAATCTTCTATCTAGTTTATAAAACAATAATCAATTGCCGCATGTATGAAAGATCACCACTTCATAACGGCTCGACCGATTTGACTGATTCTTTTTTGTTGTGTTCGTAACTGTTAGGACAACGTTTGGTAAGACAAAAATTGTTAGGAAATTCCAACGAAAAATGTTGAAATTTAAATGGTATTTTAGTATAAATTGCACCCGTGCGAAGTCAGCCAGTTCTTAATGTATGAGGAAAGAAAAATACGTCCGTGAGCAGGGATTGAACCTGTACACCCTGATCAATACTAGAAGACCGCCTGAAGTATTCATTACCTTTTCTTCTACAAAAATTATTAACTTTGGAGTTCGCTACTAACTTCTTAAATTTATTTCGCTATTTCAAATATAATATATTGTTTAAAATATAATATATTGTTTAAAATATATTGAAATATGTAGTACTTAGTCGGAAGGCGCAGGTTCTAATCCTGCTCACGACCATATTTTTCTTTCCACAACAATTTATAATCTCACAGCCAATTTAAAATATTGTTATTTATTAAACATGAGATAGCTCGGATATTACTTTTACCAATTAACGGCATTTTCAGTCATTACCAATAAACATAAAATTATTACAAACAAATAGTATGCTCTGTACTTCTTTACGCACCCCTATTCTATTGAAATCAGCCGTCCTCACGTCGTAGCGGACATCGTAGCGTGAGGACGGATGGATAGACGGACGAAGGATTTATATTTGATAACAACTTATTGTGAACGAGAACTATAATAGGTATATCAACTGACTTCTTACTATCGTCGACCCCAGCCAAAGACTTAAAAATCCTTTCTATGAATTTTTATTACCTCGATAATCGACAAAGTACATAGTAAGAATAGGTATATTCTTTTTTTTTTATCTACTCTAACATTATTTTGGAGGTAAAACCCAACGCTATAGTGTAGAAACTCATTTTATTCAAATTTTATAAATTATAGTGCCATCTTTGTGAATTCACTCAGTGTACAAACAAAAATATCTGTCTTCTCTGGAAGAAGTTCGCGCGTCAGCGGCGCCACGCTCAGAAGATTAGTAATGATTCCTTATAAAATCTCGATCCCTAATATGTACTAGTTCTAGATTTGTCCATATGACCAATCGCAATGAATTCACCGCGGTGCGCCGTAAAGCCTTTAAGCTAAACATTTTTTTGAACGTAGTCGTCCTTTTTCGGTTGTAACTGACTGAGAGCTATGACACGTCATAGCACATCATGTTATTATTCGTATCTATTTTGTACGTCATATAATTTGTTCAGAAGTTTATTTTTATATATGAAAGGTTTGGAGTGTATTTTCTATGCTATTAATGAAAGGAAATTATATTGTACCTGTATGAATCCTCACATGCATGTTGTATGCGACGCGTTGGTTGAAGGACTTAGGGCAAAGTGTGCATTTATATTCCTTACGATTCCTGAAATCAAATAATTTAATCGATTAATTACTATTTTTCAAGGAATCATTGAAAAATAATAGACTCGGTGACTTCAGACATTCCGTGTCATCACTCTACCAACTGAGCTACAGTGTCATTTTTCGAATCTATTAAATTTCAAGCTTCGTTGTGTTCGTCTTAAGGAGACGCCTGGCCATATTTATTTAGCAATCATTTACAGTTTTACTAAACTCAGCGTTACCACTTTGCAGTTGTAAAGCGCCAAACATTCCATTCCTTTTAAATCATATATAATGATATTTTTTTATATAAACATGTTGTCACAATACCTATATTAATTACTATTTTCATTGTTTCCTTCACAATTAGTAATTAATATAAGCATTACATGGCCTTAAAATGTATAAAAAATATCATTTTATATAATTTAATCGATAATTTATAAGTATTTTGATGCTATTATTATATGGTTTCGATTCTTTAGAGGAAAGATAAGATTTAAACAGACAAATAGATATAATTATCTACCGATAGTCTCTGCCTACCCCAATGAGATACAGGCGTGATTGTATGTATGATTGTATGTTCTCCACATAAATGTATTTTTACTCGCAACATTGTTAAAACTCCATAAGAACTTATTTTTTGTATAGAAAAAGTAAATACCTTTTTACAATAATTTTAGGATATAATTTTAGAAATAGATTACACTCAGAAAGCAGTTATATTGTAAGCTTAATTAAAATACTCTGAATTACCATAAATACTATACTTCAGAGTAAAAAAAACTCTAACCTATGAATCTTCATATGACTGCTCAGATATCCTCTATCGTTGAAGTACTTGCCGCATACGGTGCAAGTGGCAGCGAACTCCCTGGTGCCCCTGTGTATTGACATGTGGTACTTGAAGTTACGCAGCTGCGAGAATGTCTTGCCGCATTCGCCGCACGAGTACCGCGCGTTCGACGAGTGCCGCCGCATATGCGTCGCCAGGAACTCACTGTTTGTGAAAACCTGAGGAATTATAATAAAACAACTTTTAACAGGATTAATCGCGTGTATTTTGTTTTTCCTGACGTTTCGAACACTTTGCAGCGTTCGTGGTCCTCCTGCGACCACGAACGTGACGAAATTATAATGTGTAGACATCGCGAAAACCTAAGATATTACTACCCTGAGGAATGTTAATACATGTACTAATTAATTATAATAAAACTAGCTTATATTCATAATTAAAATCATTATTGTTCTGCTATAGAGCCTAGGTTCACCTACGATGGACTAATGTGATAACAGGCGGGATAGTAGGCAGTTTAGTTGAAGACGACAAAATCGTTATGGTGAACAAAAAAAAGGACCTGCGGAAATAACCATTGATGACATTTTCTGGTTGAAGATTCTAGTAACACTATGTTTCAAGGTCACTTATTATAGAAAATGGTTGAGGTTTTAAATCAGCAAAAAAACCTGAATTTTCAAAGAAAGACAGGTCAAAAGCCTCCTAAATCGACGAGCGTGAAGAGGTGCGAGCATAGGAGTAGATGAAGCGAAAGAGGTGTGTCAGAATCGTAGCAAATGGAAATCAAGGGAAACAGGCGTGATTGTATGTTTGTATGTATGCAACCTTATTTCATGTGCTTTTGAAGTATCATGTTTAATATATTAAACAACTTGGACTTCTCCAAGTAAACTGTTTTCATCAGAATAATGGAAATTTTACTAAGTTATGTACTTACGAAGAAACATTACATGTTAGTTACGTGACTACACATATAACCAATATCTGTAAAATAATACATAATGTAAATATAGTGTTTATACAGGCTCCAACTTCGGGCACTTTAGGCTGAGAAATAACAGCTTAGTGCCCGTAGCATTTCAACAACAGCCGCGAATGCAAACGACTGCATGAATATAAATGCATTTTAGTGTAAAACATTTCTACTTGACATGGTGAAAGCAAACCCAAGTATTATAGAAAGGCTATTGATAAAGAATACTTGAAAAATAGTAGTCGACATTGTCAATTTTATCGAACCTTTAAGTTATAAATACAGATAAATCTTTGAAAAGCATTAACGCATGCATGGCGAAATCCAAATTTATTAATTTTTGTAGAAAGAAAATTACGATCGTTAAATAAATAGCAATTACCTACACATTTAAAAAAATTGTGCTTCATATAAATTATACATTCCTACCTAACATCTTACCTGATTACAAATTCTACACTTGAAATTATCTATTCGGTTATTCAGAAGGGGTGTAACTGTCGTTAACTTCTTTGCGTCAATGGCAGGCAGTCCGCTAACTTCATCTTTTGTTTCTGACGGATTTACTTTTGACACATTATTATTGTTATCGTTGATAGTATTTTCGTTTCTCTGAAAAGAGCATTATTGTAATATAAATACCTAAAAAAAGAAGAAACTCATAAAATACTTATTAATAAGAAACCACTGACTTGAGCTTTAGGCAATTGCAGCTTCATCAAATTTTCAGTTTTTCTACGGAACGGTTTGTAGTTATTAGGTATTCGAGGGCTCCATGGACTCTCTAACACATGATTTAAAATTGTTACTCTAGAAGATGATGTCACGTCTGTATCTTTACTGCTTTCATCAATAACATTGTTATTAACATATCTATTTCTGGAAGTTTGAAATGAATTAATCGCTTTGGCCATTGGTGGCGTACCAAAATTCAAAGAAGGCAGATAAAAACCCGATAGCATCTGCTCCGGTATCGCCAACTGAAGACGTGGCTTTGTCGACGAAGGGATATGGTTCATCAATTTTTTTTTGGTGTTAGCTTCAAAACAATGTTTCTTATTACTTTCCTCAGCTGCAGAAACATTCAAGTAAGGCTGATCAAATAAAGTTGTGGAAATTTCACCGTAATCTGGTTCATCTCGAGTGCATCTCTGCTGCTTACGAAGGTGAAATACTGTAGGCGAATGACTAATGCGCTCGTTTGTTTTTCTATAAGGTTTTAAGAGTGTATCGCCGGCGCTGAGATCTTCACCATTTGCATTCGTCAAGAGCGCAGATGCCGGAGCACGATAGCATTCATTTGATATTGCTAGCACGCCTGCCGTTAGACCGTTAACATTACCGTTTCGAGGATATGTCTCGATAAATAAATCACGTAGAAAAGAGTTCCTTTGTCGGTCTACATATGGCGATTTCAGATTTCCTAAAAAAGACTTATGCTCTCCACTTGGATTCGGGCTACGTACTTGCTTATCGTTGCAATCTTGGTTGCTAACTGAATACTGTAATAGCACATGGTGAATTTCCTTGCCCTTTTTTATATTAATGTATTGTTGATCTCTGCAGTTTTCAAATCCTAATGTAAATATATTTCTTTTTGACAAATCAGTCCCGTAGTGAAAACTTAAGTCGAAATTGTTGTATTCCAATTTGTCTAATATCTGCGGCAAATATTTACTGTCAATAAATATTTGCAACGCTTTTATAATTTCAAAGAACATTTCTATTTTTTCTTTCTGTACAATGACTTCCCCGTTATAAATATAATAAAGTACTGACGACAGAGCGTCGAGGTCAAAGTCTGGCAAAACGATGAAAGTTGGCGATTCATCTGTCGGACATGAAAGGAGTAGACGCTGAAAGAGAATGTTATTAATTAGGCAGTGTTCTATTAGGTTAGAGTTAAGGATGACTTCAAAGAAAACGAAAATAGGTAATGGTTACATACTCTGAGAAAAGTGCTAACGCTGGCAAGCACAGCGCGATGTGCACTGAATGCACGCCCGCCGCACAGGAGTTTCACATCGCACCACTCACCGTACGACAGCCATTCACACATCTGAAATATTAATGAAAGCGAAATCCATTATACCTAATATTTTATCACGTGTCCTTAATAACGTGCGGTACAGTTAATTCTGTATTTTTGCTGTTATATGATAAGTTAATTGTTAGATATATATATAATATTTAATACCTAAATATATAATATACCGACCTATAAAAAAACATGTCAAATAATACAAACTGTTGATGCACGTGCAATATTTAATTAAGTGACTATAACTATCGCTGATACTGATCACGGAGTAATAAAAAATATTTGTAAAATGTTTAATAACATAAATATTAAACTACCACTCTAATTAATACTAAATCTAGATTATGAAAGAAATTAATCTAATTAACGCATCGAGCGAAGCGAGCTCGAGAATTCCGTGTACGCCGACACATACAGGTTAGGTTCGAAGGGAATGACCACCCTCGTCATAATTATAATAAATAAATCTTTCTGACTTTAGATAATTCATTCTCCATTACGTCTAAACGTGGATAGCATGTTCAGCTGTTTTACTTATCGGGTCTGTTTTGTTAAACAGCCGAATCCATCAATGATGACAAATATAATTTTAAACATACGTATACAATACAACAATCTAATTGTGCCTACACACCACCACTAGATAATAGCCTGTGAAAAACACACCGTTACGAAATGAATTAGAGAAATAATTTAAGAATTACTTCCACGCAATTTTCGAGTAATTTGGACGGGGCTCAACAGTGATCTGGTGAGCACGGAACCAAACTCGGACGTCTGTAAACACGCTATGTTTGTGGCACACTTTTAATTCTTCGCCAATCGTGCAAATAGATGCCTCTGCTCGCTGTCTGTGCTGTAGCAGTGTCATGCAGCCCGATGTCTCACACGCCAGTAAAGACTAAATTAACCAAACATCCGAGCAGGTCAACGTTTTTTAAGTAGCACCACTCGTGAAAGTGTAGAGCAAATAGGTCTAATCAAACAAGAGGAAAATTAGAAGCATCATCTCGCCAACCTTACACCATTTTTACTGACTTCACAGTTACACTTAACCTAAAACATTGTCATTTTGGAAAGCAATTGAAACATTCAAATTGTGTGTGTTCGTATTTACAATACAGATGTCTATTTATTATTATGGCATCCATCTAATCAATTATTATCATTGTCGGCAAATGACAACATACCTACGACTGTGTGTGCGTGTATGCACATCAAACATATTAGATTTACAACTTTACAAGATCAATTAACGTCCAACAATCATTTTATCCAAGTATTTAATGTCGTTTTAAGCAGGTGTGACTTTGTCCGTGATTTATTACATTATCACATCGCTGCGGAAATCAACTCTGAAGCGAGGTGATAAAATGTCCGGCGCTTTACTTCAAACGCTATGAAATTAATCACTACGGACCTTCTTCTCAAATATTAATAACTTATATAAATATGATTGCTCACCAAAACTTCTTTGAATTCTATAATAGAATACATAAAAATACCACTGTCAAAAATATTTTTAAACCTAACCAAACAGCTTACTACTAAAAATAGAAAGCTAGGGTCAAATAAGTTTCTAGTACATTATCAATTATCTACAGCATATTCCAGTAACCAGAATACACATGCTATCGATGCTGTCGTATTGTTACGTTAATTACCGATTTGCCGATATCAATTAACTCGTGAAGGTATTTTAAGATTAAGATTAATAACCCGTGATCCATGAAACATTGTAAGCCTCTTTCTTGTCCTACTTGTCATGACGTGTATTGTTTACCTAACGGATCTGTGTAAGTTATATTTCAGGCGTATATGTTTCTATGTGCCTATACAGTTTGAATCACTCGGATAGCACCTATAATTTTACACATATACCTATGTAGATGGTGAGCTGTATGTAATATAGAGCTATAATAATGAGCTATTTCCGATTGTGGGGAAAAGAGAGCCAAGACACTAATATTATTAAGTTTTTTTATGCATTTTGATTACATGGCACATTTATAATAGATTTCATTCAATTGGATATTTCATTAACATTCTAATTCGCGAAAATCTAAACATGTGAATAATGAAAACTGCCCAAGAACAAACGAACGGGTACAAAATATATAAGAAAAGCATGATCGTACTGGTTATATATTATTCATTTAAGAAAAAAAATGTAAAAACAAATAGTATAGATCAATCAATAGAAAATATGTAATAGTACGATAAAATATACAACGTTTAGTTATTTAAAGATCAATTTAATTACACAAATTATTTGGATGTTGAACACAGTATTATTTTACTGTAGCTGAAAAATACTTATTCGTAATTAAAATACGTATATAAATATTCAAATTTTTATGACTTTAATTTAAATGAAAAATAATATATCTTTTGCCGTGTCATATGATGTGAAGCTAATATTTTTGATAAGACACTAGTAACTAAGTACCTATATTTTATTTTTAACTATTAGTTTAATTAGTAACCTAAAAATAATACAGGCTTTTTCTTTAAATTTGAGGCGCTAATTCGAAAGTTCATTGTTGCATTATTTGTCAAGTCGGACATTGGATAGGTATATTTTATTCTTCCGACTGTATGGCTGTATGGCTCTAATGAATTAGAAATACAATAATCTCACGTAAAAACAAGTTTTAAATATTCATACTCCATGACAATATAACGTTACAAGCTTCATATAATTTTACCTACTACAGTGATTACAGATGTTAAGAGGAAGGCTTTTCACTTTTCTTGGTCTGAAAAAACCATATAATGACTGAGGTTTAAAATTGAATACTCGGTAAAATTTAACACGCCGAAAACTTGGAACACAAAATAAATTTTGGAATTGATGCTATGGGTATCTTCCAGTCAAGTCTCTCCGTCAAAAGCGGTTTCGGAAAAATAGGATTTTATTCGGACAAACAACTAGTATCACTTGTATAAATCATCGAGAATATTATCTCTACAAAATAGGTAGGTAACTACCAGATTGTCTACTTGTTACGGACAAGTGTATTATAACTAGACTTCGTAGAGGTAGAGATATGAGCGGAATAAGACTAAAAACTTCGTTATTCAACTAATCCTTAAAAGTAAGTAATTATATTGTCTTAGGGACATATCACCTAAAAGTAGACGAAATAAGTAAATACTTTTGTTGAAATGCGATAATTGGGTATCTAAGTTTAATAACAATTAAATTATAATAAGCACGGTACATTATCTATATCTTTCGTATGATTAGAAACGTTTTTAAAGCAGCCCGTATGCCTCTACCATGGCTTAGCGATTAACAACAGCCAGATCTGACAGTTCAACGTGCTCTCCGAAGCATGGAGTCCACCCTTCTACGGACTGTCCGAGTCAAGGGTTGCTTAACCTCGACGATCTTTTAAAACCAGAGGCTGCTAACTGGCCATGCGCTCCTCAAAAATTTAATACTCAGCGACGAAAAATAATATTATAAATGATGATGGTTTATCTTACTATTGCTGTTGCATTGTGTTGTTTGCAATGTGCAATTCAGCCGTTTATTTTTTCAGGGCCACTTTTTTTATTTCATATTTCTGTTAAATTAAAATTTTCTATGTATTATAGTTATATATAGGGATTAAAATAACATTACATATACACATAACTATCTACATATTTACATTTTGTGTACTGACATAATGTACCAAAATTTAATCTACATAAAAATTAAAAGGCATTTCTTTTCCACTTACCTTGTATTTTGAATCTCCAAAATATAAAGTTCAAATAACACTGATAAACATAATATTTTTGTACAAAAACGCGGGAAATTCACCGGCAGGGGACTGACTGTCGAACCAATGTCTGCGCGTGAGTCCTCCACACTGACGACAGCATACAACACGCATGCGCCAATGTGTGTTACCGGTGACCATCCACTACTACCACTCTTAATGGCATGTGTTATTCCATACTTTAATTTTTAGGTACTTGTGCCAACAAAACCCGTCCATTGGACTTTCAACAAAAATATTGCCTACTAAATAAAGTAGGTACCTACCTATTACTTACATTTTAGTTTGTAAACGTTTCCGACAAAAGCTTTTCAGGTTTTATTTTAAAACTCGTTATGCAAATTAGTTCAAATGTGCGGAACACAAGCAATATATACAGTTATGGTTATTTGTCATATAGATTTAGATGTTACTTTGTCATTTATACTGATGTTGTATTATTAAGTGCATGAATTTCTCTTCGACACCCACCTTAAAGTTGACATATTTACTTTTACCTTACCCATTTTGATTTTATAAACATTACTAATGCAATTCACTTACTTTGAAATACTTTAAGAAAAATCTTATTAAGAAGGAGAAAAGGGATAAAAGGTAATCTTTTTGTATTTTTTTAACGTATCGTAGCTCGTAGGCTCATTTAGACGTATTTTATTTTATTTATACAGACATATATATTACATTAGGTACCACAAATACCTAGAGTCGAAACATGCAGACCAGACCATACCTACTAATGTTGTATATGTGCGGGAATAGAACCCGCACGCTAATCGATCTATACACGTGATCGTGCCTATTGCCACCCACCGGGCATTTCAAATTCCGGAATGACAACAACACTGCCCGATGTGGGAATCGACCCAGAACCTTAAGCACAACAGCCGCATCTGCGGTCACTGGACCAATGAGGCATAATCCTGCACAGTTCTGCATAAAAGAAAATAGAATAACCTTACTTCGAGTTGCTCTACGTATCTACAAGAACTGGGTATAAAGCAGCGCCTATCTTAGCCATTGTACACCCCGAATACTATCATTCTTCGGTCACGTATCAAGACGTGGAGATGACTCTATAGAGCGCTTTGTTTTAGGGACGAGTATTTGGAAATGTTAGTCTGACATGGCTGCATTCCAATGATCCCTTTTATAAGTTCACCAGAGCGAGAAATGAGGTAGAAATTTAAAGAGTGCTACTAATCCTGAAAAAAGGACCATGACCATGTCAAGGATATGTCGCAGATGGATTCTAGAATCAGCTGTTTTACAAAATTGCTAGCTGATTTACAAAACAGTACGCTCGAGCTGTTATGAAAAACAGCTGAACGACGTTTAGCGGTTTTACATAATTACTGAACTATAACACGCACAATTGTATGGACGTTTTGCGTTTATCAATGCAGCGGGTCAACGATCAGAGATTATGTAAAACAGTGTGAAATGAACTGTCAGATTGACAATTTTAATTCGAAATTTTATCACATATGGCTCTGTATGTCTTAGCAATAATAACCTTACTTTATTTTACTTGTCAATAGCAAAAAAAGATGAAAATGTTGAATGACGTAAATACTAAACCACTATAATAGTCGACAATATATCGGTATTATGAAAGAAAATAAACGAAATTGATCCATGAGCGATCGAAGCGAGCTCGGGAGTTTCGTGTATCCCGACACGGTCAGGTTAGGTACGAAGGGGCCAGAAGAGCGAGCGTAGCGAGCGAACTACCCCCGTCATACTCTTCGTGTTTAGGTTTGTTCTAACCTTACAGACACAAAAATAGACGGAGCCTCCGTAGACCCAGCCACGGAAAGTCAAATCAGAATACAGTATCTTTTTTTTGCTTGAGTGGTGACTATCCATTTAATATACCTATACAATATACAAACCTGTCCCACTGTAGATATGTCATTCTGCATTACGTCTAAAGGTGGGTAGCAGTTTTGTTAAACGTATCGCAATGGCTATTAAATTTAATTATTAATTTTATAAAACAGTACTGTTTTGTAAAACAGCGGATTCTACCATCCATCTGCGACATATACATGAAGAAGAGTTGCCCCGGGCCGGAATAATTTAAGGTTGAGAAGAAACGCCGGGGCCCACAGCGTTTCTTCTCAACCTTAAATTATTCTTACCAATAAATCAATCCATTGTGAATCGGTTAGAAATGTTAGTAGTTACCTAAATCAAGAATTACTGTCTAACGAAAACCAATTTATACTATGAACTTTAGGCAATTGATACCGTGTTCGGTTTTCGCTACTACTAAGTTAGGTACCTACCTACTTACACTGGTACACATAATAATAAAACCACTTTTAAACTTTCGGATTAATCACGTGTGTTATTGATTTTTCTTTTTCCTGGCGCCGCAGTCACATTCAGCATGCTAGCTGAAGTTCTGGGAACAAAGCAATAAAAAAATATGGGGCGCCTGTCAAACAGAAATGAAACCCCACCAATACCTAACCTTTTATATAGTTATAATATTAAACGGAAAAAGACTAAGCTATCTCGACCTCTGCTAACTACCGTGAATTCTTCTTCCACATTTTAACACGTCTTTTTGATGACGTCATTGCTATCTATTCAGTCCCCCTCGGTCGTCTGTATAGGGACTGAATAGATAGCAATGACGTCACCAAAAAGACGTGTTAAAATGTGGAAGAAGAATTCGCGGTAGTTAGCAGAGGTCGAGATGGCTTAGTTGTCAGAGCGCCTGGAGTATTTATCCGGGAGGCGCAGGTTCGAATCCTGATCGCGACCGTATTCTTTTTCTATTTAATATTATAACTTTAGAGTTAGCTAAGCGTGCGTTAATGCTTTTCAAAGATTTATCTATAAATTTTATATAAAGTTGGTTGCCAAGACTCCCAAGTTCATAATGCTTTCACTGTTAAAAAGTCACAACTTTTATCTCTAGTAGAGGCAAACTCAAAGCTGAGCTCGGATTTGTATTACCTACGCGGCATAGTCGCCTATCCAAAGTATATAACTCTACGTGCTCTTGACTGAATTTCATTTATAACAATGAATAACAAATTACCTGTAATCCCTTACTCTACAAACTCTATATCTTGGTTAAAAAGTATGACTTGGACGTTTCGTCATTTTCGCAAAAACTGTTACCTAAGGACTTAAATGTTATGTCACGTAATAGTTCCACAAACATAAACGTTACGACGAAACACTTCCAGAAAAGGTAGGTTGTATCGTTTCCTTCGGCTCGTCTTAGTGCTTCCAGAACTACCGTGCCCCCAGATATAAGTTTAATATTTACATATTAAAAAAAAAAACCCTTGGCTAGGTACTGAAAACGAGATGTGCTGATATTTTTTTTTATATTGTTTACCAACATTTGATTGATTTCAGTTTGATTTCAACTCTTTTATGAGCAACACCGTTAAGCCTTGGCAACGTTTGTTAGTACCGAACTTGGCCTCTTTTTACACGACTGCCCAAAAAAGGAGTATTGTTTTTAGGGTTCATGTTTGTATATTATTATATTATACATATAGATATTCCACCATAACTTCTAAACACTTAAACCGATTTAGATGTATGGGGTATCGATAGAATGCTTACATTATCCAGGGTAACATAGGTTAGTTAGATTTTCTAAATATAATTGCTATGGCACACAAAAATGAATAAATATAATTCACAATTGGCAGGCGTGCGTTTTATCATTTTTTTAATTAACTTCATCTTGTTTCACATTTGTGTTTTGATTCTTCTTGATTGATTGGTGTTTATTATTTAAAACTATGTATTTAATGCATTCTGAAATTGCATGAATAATTATTGTTACAACACCTACGCACATATATCTTAACAATAAAGATATATGTATAAAATTACACAAATAAGTATTTACTTAATTGTAAAATGCTAACTAAAATAATTGTGAATTTAAGTAATAGGTATGTTGAAGTCTCACTCATATAATATCCTCGTTCTCACTGTTTTTGTAAGTGTGGTAATGGTGTTATTAATGTGCCCATATACATTTGTTAATAGGCGGTTTAAAAGCTCAGTGTTACACGTAAACTTGTAATTGTAACTCAACTCAACAATTAAAGACCGAGGTACACGAGTTCTTGGAATAATATTTTCGTCTGATTAAGTACAAGGGATGATATAATCTAAATTAGAAAGGCAATTCAGACTAACAGTGACCGCCCGACCTGCCTGCCACTGAGTCAGTATAGGTACCACTTAATTACTTTTACGTGAGATGTTTCGGCTAAGTTCGAGTCCGATTTGCAGACTCATGGTTCTGTGGTACACATGCCTATAATACGAGTATATATAATGCATAGTATATAAAAAACGTAAAAGACAAGAATGGTCTAATTTTAGTTTACATACATACATTCATAAACTCACGCCTTTCTCCCATGCAGTATTGCTTGGTTGATGAAACTAAACTAAAATTAGATGATTGCTGTTTCAGAGCGCCTTGAGTATTTATCCGGGAGGCGCAGGTTCGAATCCAGCACACGACCGTTTTTCTATACACAGAAATATAACTTTGTAATATTATTACGTAATATTTACATATTTCTATAAATAAACTCCCAAAAAGCTAAACACCAAGATACCTGCTCCGAAACCTATGTAAGCGTAACTAAGATTTCTAGCCCGAGAACGTAAAATATAAATTCAGCAAAGTGATGATTCTGATTTCTATGTCTATAATCTGCATAATATTTACTTATGGATCAATCATTATTAGGCCGAAAATTTATATCTAAATATTGTTCTTATGCAACGTTCATAGTGTACAGATTAATATATTGGGTCCACAATATATTACCCTGTGGAATTAAAATATTGTTAAGGAATCTTCCTTGCTTAAACGCTTAAGATAAGTTACGCGGTTTGTTGCGATCGCACAGTGTGCACTGCTAGGGACTTCTGAAGACTGGCACTTGCTGGTACAGCATTTGCATCTGCTTTGTTTAGTACTAGAAACTTATACCCCAGCTGCTGTTTATACATTATGTTTTGTATAATATGTTACGCACTAAAGCTGGTTCTCCTAAAAGCAAACTCTGTAGATATAATACATATTAAAGGTATTCTTCTTAACTAGTAGGGATTACAAAAAAAAAAATGTATGTTCAACAAAACAATAATTATATTTTTATATAAAAAATATGGGATGTAATGGTCTTTTCTGTACTGAACATGTCTGGACACATTGCTAGGTATGTGTCTAGATTTAACAAGGTTCATCAAAAATATTACAGTCCATGTAATCAGATGAATCACTATCTTTCAAACAAGATACAAAATAATTTCCATTTGTTAGATTACAATCATATTTATTACAAATGCAATAACATATACTTTTACTACATCCCCTACATTTACTGGAATGCTTAAGTATTATTTCATCAGCAAATTGACAGTCAACAAATTCATCTAGATTATACTTTAACTCTGATTTATCATCAACAGTATTAATTAAATATTCATTTAGAAACTTATCAACCTTTTCAAATGTACTTAAATGGTTGAAAACTAGTTTTTGCTGTTTTGTCAACACTTTCTCCAACATAAAAACTAAATGATGATGGTAACACTGAAATGTTATTTTATCACTATCCTTAAATTTCATATCCATCCACATTTTAACACAACTTAAAGGAGTTTTTATTGCTCCAGTGAACAGTCCAGGATTTGTAAGAAGGCCACTGGCAGCCATAACACCACTACATTTCACTTCTTTGTGCAAATTATCTGCATCCTCTAAAGTCTTTATCCCACCATTAGCAATTATTGGTATTTGCACCGCATCAACCACCTGTTGCAGAGCAACTACATCTATTTTATCACCACTTTTCTGTGTTGGAGTCCTTCCATGAACTGTCAAAAAACTTACTCCACACTTTTCTAACTGCTGACACAGATCAATAGTCCTTTTTAATTCCTTCAAAATCCTTATTTTAACTGACACACTAAAGTTGTTTGGCAAACTGTTCCTGATGCCTTTAACTAAATCTTGTATTGTTTCTGGTTTTGACAAAAGTGCACAGCCATAACCATCTTTCATGGCCCATTTTTGTGGGCAACCACAATTCAAATCCACACCATCTGCATATGGATAAACCAATTTTGTGGCATCTACAAAATCATCACAAGTGTTTGCTGCAAACTGCACAATCAAAGGAGAATCATTGAGGGTTGTGGCAAACTCACTGGAGCGAGCCTTTGAGTTTTGACAGAATGAGTCTGCTAATATCATAGGAGTAAAGCATAAGTCTACCCCATAGCTGAAATTAATAACATCAATAAATTAAAGATAAATCTTTGCAAACTAAAGTTATTATGTGAAATGGATTTGTAATGATTGATGGAATGGATGGAATGGAATGATTATCCGGGAGGCGCAGGTTCGAATCCTGTTCGCGACCATATTCTTTTTCCATTTAATATAATAACTTTAACATCAATAAAGATAAAAAATGCCAATAAAAAAAGCAACATAAATAAATACAGATAAATCTTTCAAACGCATTAACACATGCGTGGCCAACTCTTAAACTATTTTTTTGTGGAGAGAAAAATAAGGTAGCCTTCAGGGGCTTGCTACCTAATTTTTCTTTCCATAAAAATTTGCAACTTAAATAAAAATAATAACTATCAATAATAAAATAATATTGCGATTCACTAAACCTTCCAATACACACATACATAACCAGTCCATTACTGTCCCATTTCAGGGTACTGGTTTCTCCTCATACAGAGAAGGCATGAGCATTGATCACCACACTAGCCCACTGTGGGTTGACGAATTCAGATCATCAAGTCTAGGCTTCCTCATGATGTTTTCCTTCACCATATGTTTTTAGTCTTAGATTAATTAAGAAAGTACATATGCCACTGTAAGTCACATTTGGTACATGCCAGATTTGAACTCACACCCTGTGACTGAAGAGGCAGGCCCGTAACCACTCATCCACTAAATAATCACACACCACAAGCTAATCTTTGCAGATTATTTAATTTTTTATCAGAATATTGTGTATATCCAACTAACAACTTACTTTTTTACAAGTGTTCTGAATTGCACTTTACTATATCTGACCATAGGCGCACAAACTTTAACATATGTTTGATTAGTCTCAGCCTCAATAAACAAATCCGTAATACTAGTTTTATTCTTCATCTCTGTACTCTTTATGATTTATTAAAGTTACTCTTTCTAACCTCACTGGCTCACTTTTGGAACAGCAAATTTTTATTTTTATTTTATTCTATGTTTTTTAATCTTTTTATATATGGCAATCTGTTCAAACCCAATGACCAAAGAGGTAGAGGACATGAACTAAACAATAATTTGGTGCAAAAAAGAAACTAAAATAGCGAGGGCCCCACCCCGCCCCGTACGAATCTTTGGGAATCATAAATGAAAACATTTACATATTATATACTAACAACACAAATGTTTAACGAATAAATATGTACATAGTAAATATTTATTCGTTTTGCCATAGTTGCCGTCCCCGGTTGAATTGATTCAGGATTGTCCATGCAAATAATATATCTTCTACAACACCTTCATCGGCAGCAGTTGATCTTGTTGTCTCGTCTTATTATATTGTTCTTGATTATTTTTTTAATATATCGTATTACGACACGTTCGACAATCCAACTGCAAATGTAAGTTTATAATTGTATTTTTTATGATATAATATTCACATATACGAATTCACGATTTTATAATAAACCTTCACGCGTTGCTGAAAAAACAAGTCTTCAAAGTCAAAGTCAAAGGTTTTTATTTCATATAAACCATACAAAGGCACTTATGAAAAGTCAGAATTTACGTGCACGGTTCCAAAAAGTCGCTTCCTATGGAGAAGAACAGACAGACAGAGGGACAACAAAGTAATCTTAAAAGTGTTACTTTTATCCTTATGAGGACCGGAACCCTAAAAAGACACAATGTTTTCACAATATTGTCGAGCCACAGTCTCTTTTTTAAGAATTTGTGAAAAGGGGCGCGGCCACGGTAATGGCCGCTCGTCTTTTAAAAGATTTAGCCGGTTAGGAGCCATGACAGGCAATAGGATACGGGTGTGAGTTGGATTGTCGAACGTGTTGTATTACAATATATGAGAAATCGTCTTATTATATTGTTTTTGATTATTATCAAAAACAATATAATAAGACGAGACAACAACATCAACTGCTGCCAATGAAGGTGTTGTAGATAGACATGAGTCCGATATATCATATCGTAACTAAAAACGGATATACACTTAAATCATATCATATCGATATGCCAGACACAGAAAACCGTTTTTACAATATCGATCAAATCATATCGAGCTAAACGAAAAACGAACTATCCATATCCGTTTAAGTAGCTTACTCAACTTATCATATTCATATCTATCCCGTGGTTAGATATTCACCGTCTCTCTGTCCAACCGATGACGTTACCGGGTGTGAAAACGAGAAGAAGCGAATATCGTTCAGCGTTTGCTGTTGATATCTAAAAACTCTCCATATCGATATCTAAAAACGGTTTTTCATATCGATATGAAAACTTCATATCGGATATGTAACCGTTTACAGAAAATACAAAAAACGCCCATGTCTAGTTGTAGAAGATATATTATTTGCACGAACAATCAATTCAACCGGGGACGGCAACTATGGCAAAACGAATAAATATATACTATTTAGTACATAATAAATATTAAAAAATGTTTTCATTTATGATTCCCAAAGATTCCGGAACTCCAAGAACAGTGGATAAATAAGATTCAATTGGATACTTAAGATAAGGTGACCCTTACGATAATGATTAATCGATTCGATCGATGTAATAAAAACGTTTAACAATATACTAACTATCATGGGCAGCACTAGATGATGGGCGGGCCTATGCCATTTTAGTTTATTTTGAGGCGCACCAAATTATTGTTTAGTTCATGTCCTCTACCTATACTTTGGTCATAGGAAAAACAATATTTTGTGATACAAAATATTGTTTTTCCTATGACCAAAGAATGTGATCTGTGTCTGTCAACTTGACACTACAGTGTTGACAGATCAGTTGAGATCAGTCTCAGCCTGAAAATATAAATTAAGTGGTTATACTTGTCGCCTCCGGCTCAGAAAGAATTCGCCTATTTTTGCTACACCTACATGGAAGTTATCGCCAAGAATTATCGGAATTCGAGTCGTTTATTATACTAGGTTTTAAATATTAAAAAAATGTGTTGTATTTATAGTGATAGTAATATAACCACTTCCATCAAAAATTTCTTCTGAGTCGCGTACTAATAATTACAATGACTTCTGTGGAGAAAGAAGAACGTCTACAACGAATAAAAGTTAAGTACAACCGAAATGATGTTATTGTTTTTACTTTAATTAAAAAATAAACACAGGTGTTAGAATCTGTCTTATTTGAATTTGGAAGAAATCTGAATGATTGATTAGTTGATTACCAAACAAGTAGCTATGCTATTTAGGTTACAACTTTGATTGCTCTTGAGAGCATACCCAAGTTTAATCGTAAACCCAATGTAGTTAAAATAATTCCTCTGACCAATTATTATATAATGCTAGGAAACCCAATTAAAAGGACTATTTAAGTACCTAACTTTTTAGTTTCTTTACATTAACCTTTCAGCTCAGTAACATACAGATCTGTATGTTGTAACAATAAAAATCTATTGTGTCTGCTAATGACTGAGGCAACAGCTTAAATTAGATAATAAGTAATAATTTTTTGTGGAATTAAAAATATGGTTGTTATAGCATAATATCCTGCTAATAATTTTTTGTGGATTTGAACTTGTGCCTTCCAGTTAAATACTCTAAGCAGTTATGTGTTTGGAACATTTATCTGTATTTATTCCTTATTTTATTATTTCAGCTGGTGCATTTCTAGCAACAGTTGCTGGGATTTCTGCTTTTATAGGATTTGGTGCAACACTATCTACTGCAAAGAAAGCAGATCCTAAATATTTTAGCAAAGGTTTTCACTCATTTTTATTACAATTTATTTGATTGTTGATAGATATCTACCGCGATACAGCTTACTTATGAGTAAAGTTATGATTATTTAAGGAACTTAAAGTGAACCATCTGAACCATCAATTGTTATGTAATTCTTCTAACTTGCTCTATTTCTGGCTCTTTGCTGGGTTCAGATTATGATAAGTATTTTGCTTTCTAGGTTTACATGGCAGCCCAGAGTTAGCAGATGCAGGTGGTATCCTAGCTTTAAGAGCTCTTGGCTGGGGCACACTTTATGCCATAACCGGAACCACATGTCTATGCTATGGAATATGGAAACTATCTGGTGCTAAAGATGTAAATATTCAAATATTTAGTTTGGTGTATAATTTCTGCTTTAAGCAAGTCTAGTGGAAAATGTTAATGTTAAATATAATTAGTGCAATGACTTTTCACATTACAGCTAAAGGAATTTAGAATAAAAATGGGAAATATGTTACCAATTCTACCTAAGAACAATCCACCTACTTCAAGAACAGAGTTCACCGGACTAAATGACTTAATGACCTACCTATCAGAAGAATATGGGAAGCCATCTGTGAAAGACAAATAATATTTTGTAGATTTTATTAAAATAGTATTATAATTGCTAATTGGACAAATCTTGTTTGATGATGTATTCTTCCTTGTATGCAGGTCCTTCACTACAACTTGATTTACAAGTGTACACTACTAGTACACCCCAATCAATGCTATTGAGTTCTATACCTACACCAATGAAGTTCAGCAGTTGTGGCATAATCTGTAAAATTTGTTATTAGTTCATTAAAATGTTTTCTGAATTCTACACCTAGTTCCCAGTAGGTAAACAAGGTACTTCCATAAATAAAATACTTACTAAAATGTAAAAATACTAACCTGGAATTCAAATTGTCTTTCCCCATTACAGTACTGGCAGTTTGGTACTACAATACTGCTGCCAGTGTTACCAGTAATCCACAAAGGTTGACCTCCTCTGTCATATCTCAATACTTGGTCTGGGTGTCGAGCTACTCTTTTACTGAACTTATTAAAGGCTTTGTCTTCTGGCATTGTTTTTGTATACTGTTCTAATTCATCTTCACTAACATTATTTAAAGTACCAGCTTTCTTCTCTTGCATCAATTTTCTCAGCTTCTCCATTTCATGACCCACATTAATATCTTTAGGATCCTCCTGCAATTAATTTACATATCACAAAGATAATTCTTTAAAATGAATATGTTACTTTATTTAGTAAATAATAAATATGTACCTCATCTTCTTCATCAACTATAAGTTCCCATTCCTTGAAAAGTATTGATTTTCCTGCTGGAGTTACTACAAAATTATTAGGTCTGTCTGTTTCCGCTGTCTGTAACATAACCATCATTAAAAATATACACTGAAAAAAAAAAGCACACTACCTACCCCCACGAGGAAATTAAGTGAGTTTATATTTGTAGGTTTGTAGCGTCGCACAAGTCACAACACTAGTGGTACCATAACCTGCCCGAGACGCGTCGCTTTTTTAATACGTGAAAAGCGGGGGCGGATCTATATAAGGGCTTTTTGGGCTTAGGCTTATTAATTAACCATGTGGTTTTTATTCGGTATGAGTCCGGCCTAACTTTTATGTTCGGGGAGTATTAGCCCAGGCCCCCACAAACTCGGTCCGCCCCTGCTGAAAAGGAAAGGTTTTTTTTTACCAACCAGTTTTAGATTGTTATTTTAGCAATCAGTTGTCATTGGCATATTTTTGACAGCCTATGTAATGGTTTTATTTTAAAACTAGCTAACCATACGATAGAAACCGACCCCTAAACATCCCCAACATCCGGGAGGGTCAATGAGTAGAAAAAGGGGCTTAGTTTTTTTTTACTAAAATATAAGCCAAAAGACACATTCAGGACAGAGTGAGAAGTGCGAGTTATTAGGATGGTGGAAAAAACACGGATGACCTTAACCGTCGACGACCTTGGTTTCAGATGACGTTGACAACCCATTACTTTGACCCCGATGACCTTGACCTCAGATTACGTTGAGCATCGGTGACCAATGTCTCAAATGAACTTTACCTGGGGTGACTTTGATTACGTGACTATGATCTCAGATGACCTTGAGGAAGCACTTTCCAGTATACCCTGCTGATACAGTAGCTATATTTTTTTCTTTTAGAATAGGTGATTCACCTTTGTTGGACACCTGTATAAGGACTGAATAGATAGCAATGACGTCACCAAAAGACGTGTTAAAATGTTGAAGAATTCACGGTAGTGAGCAGTGGACGAAATGGCTTAGTGGTCAGCCTGCGGGCGCCTGGAGTATTTATCCGGGAGGCGCAGGTTCGAATCCTGCTCGCGACCGTATTCTTTTTCTATTTAATATTATAATTTTAGAGTTCGCTAATGCTTTTCAAAGATTTATCTTTCATAGTGTGTTTGTTATGTAAATAAGAAAATCATAATTTATGCAAATTCATAGCTTTACAAAAAAAAGAACCAAAGTTTAATCAAATTTTTTCGAAATTTGTAATGTAAGAAAACTACGGATTTTAAACAGATCGGTTCTGGCACTCACCGGTCGCTGTCGCGGCCCCGCTCGCTCCACTCGCTCGGCTCGTGCATAAATTGGTCACAGTTCTAACATAACTATTTTAAGGTTGTATTAAGTTTTCTTTGTTTTTTATGCGAAGGAAGAGGAGGGAAGTCCCTCGAACTCCCTTGCTCCACACTGCCCCCCTGGTTAGGGTTTCTTCCCTCACACCCCTTAAAATTATGACTACCTCTAAAATGATAACACACGTGACGACCTAACCTACCTTACCGTCGTAACCTCTAAACCGCGACCCAATTTTAAATTTTAAACTCCAGCCTACCTGATCCTAGACATGGCCACCCATTTTCACCCAAATTACCCAAGGATTTTCAAGATCAAGGTCAATGTCATCGTCATGCAGTACAACATCTGTTGGTGCAGTTTCAAGTTGAAAAGTCCCTGACGCTTTGATAATGGAGTTTGGATTTACCCTCTAGTAGGGTGCGGAGAGGTAGGAGAGAAAAAAAACCTGAGTTAAATTACCTATACTTCAACTGAGATGAGACGAAATTTCGCCCTCATGAAGTACGTATTTCGTGGCAAACTAAATAACCCGCAGATACTAGCATCGTTGGGGCTACACATTCCGAACACAAGGCTGTGGCAAGGACCAAGGGAAATACTATTCGACGTCCCGGTAGCGTGCACAAACATATTAAAGTTCGCACTGGTAGCTCGAGCAATCAGGATACTCAACAACGTCTCACTGCACTTAGATATTTTTAGTTGTTCATTGGCGGAATTCGAGAGGGTAACACTTCATTGTTTATCTCCCCTGTAATATTATTAGTGTTAAGTGACTATATTGTTGCATTGGGTATAACCTGTAATAACATTAGCTGGAAGTTCATTAAATAAAATAAAAATAAACTATACAATGGCGTCAAAAAAGGGTAGGTATACTGTGGGAATCAAAAATTTTACATCTTTTTTTTACTAATTGCCTACTTCTTAGTGCCCCATTTGTTACACAATAATCAATTATTTCACTAGATTAGTCTAAAAACAGTTATATCTAGTGATATCATGCTTGTATTATAGTTATATCGCTGGCTGAATTCAACAAAATTATACAATTTGAGAAATCACAGATTAATAATTTGTCTTGTGCCACTATTGAATTCAGCCAGCGATATTTCTAGTAAGACAGTTATGAACTGTTTTAATATATCTAACTGTTATAGTATTTATAAATAGCTTTATAGTATCTCATTCAAAATTATACAAACCTGAAGCTCAGGGCAAATTTGCTTGTGACCTTTTTGCCAGTCAAGAATTTGATGTTGGCGACTGCAATAGTAGGTCATCTTACATTTTGAACAATGTGATGGTGCTTTAAAACCACATAAATCACACAAGTTAGGCCAATCATTCATGGGAAAATCCTGCAAGAAAACATTGTAACTACCGACTGATACACAAACAATTTACTCCTGTGTGAACAAACAAATACTACTGAAAAGCATACTTCATTTTCAGTTTCTTCATATGGATCAAAAGAATAAAAGTCATTTTTCCTTGGAAGCTGACAGCGGAGTACTATGAAATTATTTGCATCATTTGTTTGGCAACATGATCCATTTCTGCACACAAACACAAATAGTGTCCTATGGAAAGCATTAATTGATTCCTCATATGGAGCATATATCTGTAAATTATATATATAAATAAGTTTTTCCTGCGAGAGGGAAGATCGTGGCATAACAATTATTTTTTGGTTTTTCATTGATTATTGTCATCAAGAATTAAATGAAAAATGTGTATTAAAAATTAAATTATGAAAATAATATTAATACCATAATTCATTTTAGTTTAAATAAATGTATGTACCTGGCAGAGATGTACTAAGGGATCGTTACATTTTTTGCAAATTAATTCATTTGGGCTGGGCAAGTTTTTAAGATCCAACCATGCTGATTTTCCACCTACTTTACTAGGAAAGAATTTTGGGTGTAAAAGCCAACTGCTCTTCTCTTCTAAGAACCCGATATCCACTTTGCTATTAGAAGCCATTTATGTGATAATAATGATGTATGTGATTGAAGAGAACTAATGGGGAAAAGTAAATGTTTAATGAATACCTAACAAAGTAACAATTCAATACGCAGATTGCAAAGGTTTACTATTTTCAAACTGTCAGTGTCAAATGTCAAATTGTCAATAGTAACTAGACATGGGCGTTTTTGGTATTTTCTGTAAACGGTTACATATCCGATATGAAGTTTTCATATCGATATGAAAAACCGTTTTTAGATATCGATATGGAGAGTTTTTAGATATCTACAGCAAACGCTGAACGATATTCGCTTCGTCTCGTTTTCACACCCGGTAACGTCATCAGTTGGACAGAGAGACGGCGAATATCTAACCACGAGATAGATATGAATATGAGAAGTTGAGTAAGCTACGTAAACGGATATGGATATGGATAGTTAGTTTTTCGTTTAGTTCGATATGATTTGATCGATATTGTAAAAACGGTTTTCTGTGTGTGGCATATCGATACGATATGATATATGTGTATATCCGTTTTTAGTTACGATATGATATATCGGACTCATGTCTAATTGTGCTCTATAAGACCTTAAAATTTTACATACCAATATACATAGCCCGAACTGCTATTTTAATATTACTTGGTGGTTTTTCTGAGTAGACTAACGTACTTACCCGATGTTATTATACTGACTGAGTGTTAGTTGAGTGAAGGCCCAATTATTCCTACGTTCACCAGATTCAATTCGTACACATCGACGTTTAAAATTAAAAACGAAGGTGTGGTTCCCTATAATACGAGACTGCTTAAATCCTAGTGTCGAAACGCTTAATAATGCTAATTGCGTTCTACTCAAATTTTATGACATATATGGTTTTGTTACACTATATCGTTCGCCATCATATAGAGATTTAACAAATTTCCTAGGCAGCTTAGACACTCTGTTAAATCTTTATCTCAATATAAAACTGTTACCATTATTAGCGATAAACATCGCACCTGGCACTGCCGACCTAAATGCAAACGAATATCTAAACCTTAAAGCTTCTCATGGAATGCTGCTGGCCTACACTCTTCCGACCAGACTCCTTAACTGCCTTGATCATGTGGTACTTCGCTATAAAACCACTGCTAATACACAACTCATGGATTCTCTCATAACGGATCACTGTCCTGTTTTTATATTTCGCAACCTCGACATAAAACCTAAAATGTCCAAACAAACTAAAAATAGATCTCCCTCGGGTTGTCGACCATAGTTATCAGCAACACAGATTGTTCCTTTGTTTTTCTGTTTCAAAGCCCTAATGCAGCAACGGAATCTCTTATTTCCATACTGACTTCTGCAAATCTCATTCACATACTTCGCAAATTTCTAGTACAAAACGTATTAATTAAACCTGTAATACTCCTGGGCTTCTTAGGTGCATACGACATAGAGATAAATTGCACCAAACACTTAAAAAGCTCCCGGAAGATGAAACACACAAGCGAATTTTCTCCCGTTATCGGAACATTTACAATAATCGTCTAAAAAAATCAAACGTGATTTGATTTTTCTGAGATTCAGAAGGCAAATGATAATCTAAAAGCTACATGGAAACAGAACGCAGGCCTAGATAAAAAAATATCCACCGAATTATTAAAATGCTGTCACAATCCATCACAATCTGTAGAAAAGATTAATGCTTATTTTGTAAATGTTGGCAGACACTTGGTGGCCTGGCTTGGAATCGTGAAAGCCACTCGATACATTCTCGTTCCAATCCTTGTATTCATATTCAACATGTATTGTGCTTTTCGACAAGAATCTTTCCTGAGATATTTAAAACCGCAGTTGTCCATTCTATTTACAAGTCTGGGGACAGAGACAGTATCTTGTATGATAGACTAATATCAGTTCTCACTTCTTCCTCATAAATCTTCGAAAAAATTATAAACAACAGGCTTAAAAAATACCTAAACAAATATAGGTGCGTAGTACTCACAACCGGCGCGTGTGTATGACCCGATGTATGAACGTGAACAAAACATCCTTTCTGAAAATCAATTTGGCTTCCGAAACGGAAAATCCACTGAAGATGCAGTGAACTTACAAATACGATAATTGATCATTGGAATAAACAGAAAGCACTCGCTATCTTTCTAGACCTAACCAATACTTTTGACACTGTCTCAGTCACCTTACTTCTTACGAAACTGGAGAATGTTGGTAATCGCGGTAAGGCCAGTAATATTATCAAAAGTTACCTGACAGGCCGTAGACAGTTTATAAAACTCGAAAATCATCTAAACAAGCAAGAATCCATTACTTTTGGTGTACCCCAGGGCAGCGTGTTGAGACCAACACTTTTCCTCTTATATTTTTTTTTAACGTTGCCCCACACTAGGTATTTCGTCCTGTATCGTGGGTGTGTTTACAGAAATATAATCTCACAAGCACACACACCCTGACCCGGAGCAATTAACTATAGATCGTACAAATATTTGCTCCGTGCAGGAATCGAACCTGCGACACGCAGCGCAGAAGTCAGTCTCTAGACCACTGCGCCAACTGCGCTGTCTAATGTCTAATGAACTGTGTCAGTTACTTCTAACTTTGCCGTACTGTAAAATTGTAACCTATGCAGACGCCACCGCTCTAATTGTTCATCGTCACAACTGGAATGAAACAAAGCAAACAAGAACTCTCAGTTTGCCTATAGCTCTGATATGAGGTGGTTAACTATAAATCTTTTAACACTTAATTTAAATAAAACCAAGTTCATTTCCGTCTCCACCACGAAGTCAGGTCAACCACCAACGGCTATAGTGATTCCCACCTGTACTAGCCTTAACGCAGACATGAACTGCGACTTTTACCATTACAAAACACCCAAATAGTTAAATACCTTGGCGTCACACTCGATAGTAACCTCAAACGGAAGCAACAAATTGCTACTATTGCAGCAAGAGTAAGAAAACTCTTATGCATCTTTAAAAAGCTTAAAGGCTCGGTAAGTTTTGTCTGTTTCATAACCATTTACTTTGCACTCGCGCAGTCTGTTCTGGGGCACTACCTAACTGTCTGGGGGGTGCTAATTAAACAACAATGATTCAAGTTGAGTGAGCGCAAAGAGCTGTCTTGAAGGTACTGGCGAGAAAACCGATCCGATCGTCGACAATTCCCTTTGCTAGGTCCTCACTGTTAGACAGTTATTCGTTCTTCAATCTGATCAAATATCATTATATTTTAGCCAATGTATACAAAAAATTGACAAATTATTTTCTAAAACCTTCCTCGAGAGAGTGGTTACTCTATCCATTGGTGACTCCCTCCTACTTTTGCGGCTATCATCGTTATAATATGTTTTTCTTGTATTGTGTTTTTGTTCCAAAATAAACTTTATACTTTTATTCTCACTCATAATATAGTATCGTTCCCGCGACGCGACATAACAAACGTAACATTTGGAATTCTATATCTATTGAATCGATTTTCCAAATAAACTAGTGTTTGTTTTTTAAAGTTATTACCGTCCAAAATAGCTCTTCATTGAAACCTGACCCACCCCGACTACTTAATGGAGATTATAATGACATAAATATTAAATTATTTTACTAAACCCCGAAACGGACAGGTTAGGTTCGAAGAGGTTCTTCCCATCATGTTTAGATTTTTCTGACCTTACAATCACTTATATAGGAGCTCCGTTAAGTGGGGCTCCATCGACCCAGCCAAGGAGTATCTTTTATTTGAGTGGTGACTGTCCATTTAATATACCCATAAAATTTAATTAAACTCTTCTGACTGTAGATATGACATTCTGCGTCTAAACTGCCTAAATGGTAATCCAGCTGAACGTTGTTCAGCTGTTTTATAAAACGTATCTATTTTCTAAAATAGCTAAGCAATTTTGTAAAACAGAGGATTCTAAAATCCATCTGCGACAGATATATATAAGTACTACGATCCAGGCTATCGTGCTACGGTTATCGTTATAACAACACGTTATGTAAAATTTGACATCATTTAAAATCGATAAAAAGAACCATGCTCGCACCGCAGTAATAACACATAAAATAACTAACACTATCATAAAATTATGTCATACATGATTAAAATCGTGTATAAATATACTTATCGTTAAATGGTTCTTTTAACTAATGTTATTGTTGTAACTTTATAAACGGGTAGGTAGTCAAGAATTATGATTTAAGACAGTAAAAAAAAGTTTCGAAAGGATACGGCTAAACAGAAGTATGGGCTGCACTTGCAATATATATAATCACTAGCGGTCCGTCCCGGCTTCGCACGCGACTATAATTTGAGATTTAAACTATCCTATCTCTCAAGTTGGATCGAACTGCACATGGTGTGCGAATTTTATTATAATCGGTTAAGTGGTTTAGGAGTCCATTGAGGACAAACATTGTGACACGAGATTTATATATATTAAGATTACACTACTAGGTATAATGCTATATAGGTTCATCTACCACTTCGGAAAACAATAATTGAAGTTCAAGATTGCTGGCAATGAAAGAAAGTTCTAAATTCAAGATGTTGATTTACCTCATATACTCTATAGGGAACTGTCAAATGATCCACTGACCGAATTTTCGAATGAAGCTACAATTTACATAGCGGGATGCTTAGGACCAATTATTTCAGATAAAAAGTCTGCAGGGTTTATTGAAAAAAGAAATAATGGTGGATTCCATTATCCATGACCTGATGTAATAAATAGTTTATTTTCAGAGACAACCCTTATACATATTATTGCTGTACATGGGTGTCAGTAAATATTGAGGCGGGTTCAGTCCACTTTTATTAAATAACGTTCTTGGTTGCGGCACTATTCAAGTGCCGTACCTTTCCAGTTTTGGCCAATCATTCTAAATTAAGCAGTCCAAGAAATAAACGTTTATAAACAAATAAAATAATTTATTAAACTGAATTACCGATTATGGTGAGTAATGTATTTAATTAGTTAAGCCTGCCTCGTTGGTCTAGTGATCCCAGCGCGACTGGTGAGCACGAGGTCCCGGTTTCGATTCCCGGTTCGGGCAGTTTTATTGAGTTTTTCTGTTATAAAATTCTCAGTAGCAGCCAGTTTGGAATTGTGCTCGATAGATGCCAATAGGCTCACCACCATGGGACTTAATAACAGCATTGGTGCTGTGAGTATACAACTGTGAACATCTCTGACTTCCCCTTCGGGGAATACAGGCGGGATGCTATGTTATGTATTGATTCAGTACAACCTTTGCCGAACCTTGAAAATAAGTTACACTATCGGTAGCGGAGCATGCATTGATATTAAGCAATACTATCGACAGTATTTGTACTTCGCGTAGGTACTTCCACAACATTATGTCCTATGGCATTTTGCTGTGGGGATCAGCAGCTGATGTTGATTCATTATTTATATTAGAGAAGAGAGCAATCGGCGCTATATATAATATGGGTCCACGCGATTCTCCGAGGAATATATTCAAAGATGTTAATATGCTTACATTGCCCTCACTTTATATCTTTGAGAATTTAATAAACGTTCGGAAAAAATTGCAGCAATTTCCATGACATAAATACGCCATATAAACATAAAATTTTAGTACCAATATGTAGAACCAAAACAAACAAGTAATTTCAGTTTTTTTTTTTGTGTATGTTATCTCGCTGGTCAACCTAGGTTGTCAACTGCTTAACCGGGCTTTCCTGTGTTGCTTCAATAATTTTAAGGCCCCCAGGGCATTCAACTTGTAAACTAAGCAACACACCCTTCGTGGTACTAGCCTCGGCTTAGGGCGTCGCTGGTGGGACGACAGGAAGGGACTGGCTGGATCAGATTTATCATTTCTGGGTAATAGTGTACGCTTTTATAATAAACTGCCTAAGCCAATAAAAGATCTATTGGAAGGAAAGTTTAAAACTCATATTAAACACGTCCTTATCCGAAAAGCCTAGTAAGGTAGGTATTTCTGCACATATAACTTGCCAAATCCGTCGTTTATTTATTACATTAAAGCTAAATATTTTTAATACAAATTTCTTTGTGTCGAAGATTACACAGTTCTCGCATGTACAAATAAATATCAAATAAAATATGATTGCCGGTTCTTCTCTATAGGAATAAACATACAATAAATAAATATTAATACTATAGATACTTACAATAAATATTATATTAAGAATAGCAATAAGGTATTCTACTACATATATAATATATTTAAGTAGATATTTTAATAAATAAAAATAATTACTTACCAATGCTATAAGACCTTCTTATCAATGTTCTTCCTCTCTCCTAATTTTTGCGTGCCCAACAGGGTCCACGACTACTACTATATTATTTTACTTACCATTATTTTCGAACCGTGCAACTAAATTTTGACGTTTCAATAAGTGCCTTCTTTTAGAGTGGTGTATGAGCTAAGTGAAATAAAAACTTGACTCAAGTATTGGACGCTAGTGACTATAATATCAATACTATTTTTAGTTTTTACACAATACTACCGCCGATAGTTTATTCGCTGAAAGGGACCAATACTATCAATAATATCGTTTTGTTGTTGACTATCAATCAGCAACACTACCGCATACGTATGCTCCAGGAGGAGCCACACATAATTGTGGTGACTTGAAAGTTGTAAATAAAACGGTGTTTTTGAATGATTAAATTGGTAAAATACTAATAAACATGTCAACATTTAATTCATTTCGTTTAATTTTGTTGTCTAAGCTTATCAAATAACTTTAAATAAAAGAAAAATCTCAAAACGAAAGATAAAGTCACATTTTAATTTACTTTCAGTTTTGTATTTCGTGGAAGCTAATATGATACACAAGTAAAATTTTAAATCTTTACAATTATCTTTATAAAATAGGTACAGTATTAAATACATATTGTTAATAGTATTAATTACTAATATTTACAAGTCCATAAAACAACTATACACTTCATTAAATTAATAATAATTTAATAGACATGGTATATGGACAGGCAACAAGTTTCAACATTCATTCTTTTTGAATTTTTTACTTGTTTCATTCATCACATCATCGAGTTTGTTTATCCTTCTCGACTTCAGGAATGAATGACTGTCACTTTCACCAATGTTTTGACGAATACAGTTTATATTGGATACATTCTGATTATGTACACCATGTTTTTTATCACCCAAAGTTTTATTATTCTTATTAACTATTAATGTATTTTGAATGTCTTTAACCAAGTCACTTGTGTGTAACTTTATAGGAATCAATATTTGATTTTCGTTATCACCTTTCTTGATAAATTCCTGCTTTATTTGGACCATAGATCTATTTTCTGCATCACTTGAAAGTCTTATAGTTTTACGCAAATGTATAGTATCAGACGAGTCAGCATAGTTTCGCTTCACTACTATGTCACCAGTGGGCATTTGTTTTACAAATGTGAGTGTTGGTGTTTCAGATTCCTTTCCATCGGATTTTTGTAATTTACTTGAATTGCCTTTGTCGCCATCGGAGCCATCTTCTTGTTGTTCTTCAATTTCAATTAATTTACCTAATAAATAATAAAAAACTCTTTAGAAGAACATAAAATCTATGAATTATTACTTTGTTAATCAGTTTCATAGTTACCATTTAAAGTAGGGAATGTTATATCAGGCAAAGCCAAATGCGAGTCTGGGTTATATGTGTGCATCAATGTTTTTAATAAATTTGAGATCTCTTCACGTTTTCTAGTCACGACTATTTCGTCAAACCAATTGGCTAGTTGTTTTATAGGCAATGTGTAGTCCAATATAGGATCCTGGAATGAATAAACAATATTTAATTAGTTAGGGACCTTATCGAAATAGTTTGGTGATCTATTTCATAGATAATATTATATTTCTTATGCTCACCTTAAAAAACTGTTCAACATATTGTAACAAGTACAACCCACAATCTGTGAAATTGTTTTGTTGGGGTATTTTAGGACAACTTCCTTTGATGTTGTCCTTATTGAAAATTTTATTTTGAGATACCTGTAACACATTATAAATTCTTAAGTAGATGATGGTGTTTATTTTAATATAAAGTAGTTGGGAGTATAAAACTTACTTTCGCTTGATATTCACAGGTAAGGTAATCTCTAAGTGTGGCTACTACTCTGGATCTGGAGGCCCCAGCTAACGAATCGAAAATAAGTATGCATGGCCTGAAATAAAGATATTGACTTGTATTAGTTGAGATTATGGGCTTGGACTAGAAGATTAATTGTTTTTAGGTGTTAAACACACCTAATAATAGAATCTTTTCCATGTTGATATACAGATGTTTCCAGGGATGATCTGGGAATGAGAGAAAATAGAAAATATAACAGCTGTTTTGACAATAGGCATGATGACTGATTTTGAAATCTCCTTTTTATAATATAGGTACACGTCTACTATTTCTGAAAAAAAAAAAACCATTATTCAGCAATTACCTAAGTTTTGGCGCCGATTATTGCATTTTAATCTATCTAATTTGAATTAACTTTTTCTAGCTCATGGGTGTCATGGCGCCGCTTATGATTGGCCGTGACGTCACGCTTCGATAACATTGGATAAAAACCCAAGCAACACGTACGATTGAAATTTACGGGGGCGTGACGTCATTCGCTGTAATAAATTTTTTGGAATCCTTAACCTTTCGGCTCAGTAACATACAACTGTACGTTGTAACAATAAAAATCTATTGTGTCTGCTAATGACTGAGGCAACAGCTTGGCATCTATTTTGCCCTAAAACCATTCATTCTGTGATTCTTTAATACTGTCATCATGCCCATTAATAAAATACAAAAACGAACTAGAAAAACTGCTATTGTTGTCTGCTGATGCAAACAGTTTTTTTTTTAAATCGAACAGGGTTATGATAAACAGTTTATTTAAATAAGTTTATCATAAACTTATTTATCAGAAAATTATAGTTAACGTAGATGTAACTGTTTAAACTAGACATAATGACCTTCTATTAAAAATAAACATAGTTGTAATTTACTCAAAGCATTGAAACCAAGATTCGAAAATCCCCCTTCCTATTCGCTTATTTACTAAGTAATTCGCAAAATATGTACGTTTGTAAAAAATAAAACATTTCAGGTATGTGATATAATTATAGTGCATTACTTTTTTGGTAACAAAAATAATCATTATGTATTACCCCTCATGCCTTGCAAATCATAAATTACGCATTTATCATCATATTCATCGTGGTACTTGATAATATATTTTTTTGGAGTTATTTTTAAACGTATGTTATCACCAGTGATTGGAGTAGTTAGATTGGTTTTTGCTACTTGCATCATAAATGTTCATAGAAAGAATAACGTGGTTAAGCCATTTTTCAAGAAAGTCGTTCTGGTATTTTGGGTCTCAATCAAAGATGGTTTATGTTGGTAGTTTACTACAATTTGAATAAATAATGGATGGAATCGTCGTAATTAAAATATATTTTGCTGTAAATAAAATATAATAAATAGATTTCTGTAGCTATTTTTATGTGTTCAATCGAAAGTTAAGTAGATAAGTAAAATAGATACATATGAGTAAAAATCAGTTTTAGATTTTTTAGCTCTCTGTCTGTTTGTTCAGGAAAATCTTCTAAACGGCTGAACCGATTCTGATAAAATTTTATTGGCAAGTAGCTGACTATATAAGGAGTAATTTGCCTAAGTATAATAGGTATGATAAAAGAAATTAAAAATCACTAAAATAATGTATCTATTTAATGAAACTTGAGTCATGGAGTACGAAATATGCATTTATATTTTTATTAACAGCGGGATTGATAATTAAATTAATAAATTAAACTAAAAAATATATAAGTCCGCCATGACATGTTGAACACCAATCAGACTGAGCCTGCATGGTTCTCTGTGATTTTAATTACGATTCAATTTTGTTTATACCGATATTAAATAGAAAGTGAAATTACGCGAGTCATGGAGCAAGTATTTACTAAGGCAAACAGGATAATCTGCCTAAAATCGATGTTTTGATACTGGGGAGAGTCTTTAGTATCAAATGAAGACGTACTTTTGTTTAGCAGAATTTAGAAATGTCGAAACTTTCATGTAAGTCATTAATTATTATAATAATTCAATATGAATCTTTGAAAAGCATTAACGCATGCTTAGCGAACTCTAAAGTTATTATATTAACTGCAAAGTTAGTCGTGTCGGTTCGGTCACCAGTATAGGGACTGAATTGATTGCAATGACGTCGCCATAAGACGTGTTAAAATATGGAAGAAGAATTCGCGGTGGTGAGCAGAGGTCGAGATGGCTTAGTGGTCAGAGCGCCTGGAGTATCTATCCGGGAGGCGCAGGTTCGAATCCTGTTCGCGACCGTATTCTTTTTCCATTTAATATAATAACTTTATTATAATAATATTTAAAAATCATAATAATTGAAATAATAAAAGAAATCAAAGTCCCCAAAATCTCTTTTTAAATGTATTTCATAGCAGGCTATTATTAGGTTACGTCATTGAAATAAACTTTTGAAATGTTTATTTTTATATTGAACCGTATATTTATATATTGATTATTTGTTTATTTTAGGTCATCCTATGGCGATGACGCTGTAAGTTACGAACAGCTTAAACGCGAAGGAAAGAAAAGAATGCTTACCAACTGCGAGTTACTCAAATATCAAACTATGTTTTTGAGCAAATAGAAATTTTACCTATGCAGAAATTAGTACTAGAATATAATGAAATCCTGTGATAAATTTTTGGAAAAAGTGGTATGATGTCAGTATCAGTAATATTCAAAAAGAGACAAGAGATCAACATAAAAGTAGCCTCTGGCATGAGTTAAGATATGGCAGTGTAACTGCTACACAAGCTCATGAGTTCAGTCAGTGCAAAACCAGAGAGGGCACATTAATTGCATTAATAATGGGTGGAAAAATAAGTGTGATTTATTGCTTTCCAAAAACTATTCCATGATAGCAGGATTACCCAATGAGATCTGTGAAAATAGTATTGTAGAAATTTAGGGTCCCATGAGGGCAAACAATTTAAAAAATGATGTATCTAACGGGAAACCAACTCAGAAGTATTATGTGTAGTCGCAGCTACAAATGTACATAATAGGACTTAAATAAGGTTGCTGATTCCATCTACAATGCAAATGAAAATGTAGAAATAATTTGTGTCACATTATGATGAAAAATATGTATCAAAATATCTGAATATTTTAGTTTCTTCATGGAAAAATAATGTATATCCATTATTGTACCAAAGCACCCTTTACGTTTTGTGTAAATAAAATCCAAGATTTAAAAGAAGCAGTTTTATTTAATTAATAAATCTTGTAAGTTTACTGAACCGCAGGAAATGTACAATATTAGGTACTTCATCTAAATTATGACATTGCTATATATTATGTTATATGTATGCTTGTGTAAATATTTTACTATAACATATTAAATTCACGCAAGTGTCGAATCACTCTCTACAAATGTATTGTCAGACTGGCAATTTGTTTTGTTGTAGTTAAGTTTAAGCTACTTGTCTCGTATAGTTTTATTTTGAAGAACAAACACAAATAGCTTATCAGGAGTTTTTATTGATGTGTTATGACACTGAGGGACCAAACACTACCTGTACACTTTGGAATTCATATTTAATTACTGGGGGGCAGGAATGTCTAGTGTTTACTCAAACGTGAGGTCACTAGCGACGCCATGACGCTGACAAGCGAATTGGTGCGAAATTTAAAAACTAAAATGTTTGTTTTATATTAAGCCTGTAATAACTGCAGAAATGTGTTATTCATTGTAAATAGTATAAGTTTCCGAAAAATACAGGACAGTTTTTCAAAATTTGTCATCATGCCTATTATTACGCGGATGAAACCGCGGGGAGCTAGTTTAAGAATAAAGTTTCTTGTCTTTCAATGAATATTTTATTTTAATTAACCTCATAATAACAAGTTAAAGCGGCCACCAGCGCCCTTCCCCTTCATGACCTTGCATATCATAAATGCGCGCGTGGTACTCGATAATATTTTTTTTCGGAGTTATTTTAAAACGTATGATATTCACCTAAGATATTCATTGAAATCAAATGATGTCAAGGGCAATTTCGTTCTAAATTAAATACTAATGATGAATAACGTATTTATTTGGATAACAATTAATATCTTCTTCTGCCTAGTTCTTACCCAATTACATTGGGGTCAGCTTTGAGTCACCAGTATTTACTGGGTAACACGATATCTCGTGGCATGATTGGTTGGCAGACTTTGAGGCCTCTCGACTACCCGTAACGGCTGTCATAGTTCTTAATTTGACTACCAGGACCGACGGCTTAACGTGCTCTCCGAGTCACGGATTATTATCATGTTTAAAAAAACACCATCGCAAATAATACATTATTTTAGAACAAATTTGATTACCATATAAAAGGTTATACTGAGTCAACCTTAAAATATAGACATAATTATGCTGTCGCGGACTTTGTTTTAGAACTTTTGAACAGGAACAATTCAATTGGGTATGCATAAAAAAATAAGGTATTCTTTTTATATATCATTTCGAATATTTAGCTAATTAAGAAAAAAATATTTCACTATTTTATTTTTTAAGACAATAAATATTTTTTTATATATTTTTTTAAATATTTCCCTGACCGTCGTCAAATGTTCACCCATTTTTAATTAGTTTCTAAACGAACTCAAAACAAGCAGCTGTCAGTTTCATATCAGTAATGTCAAATGAAAGTCACAAACGGCAAACCGAAAAGAGTTGCCAGCTTTAGTATAAAAGTTTTGATGGTTATTATTATAAAACGGATGTTTTTTACGTTTTTGGGTATTAATCATACGTCAAAAAATTAAATAATTTCGTATCATAAAATGCGAATTTAGTTAAAATAGATTCATTATAAAAATGCCAGAAAATATTTCCTTTTACGAAGTTTGGCATCACTAAAAATGACAATTTATTTCTATCCCCTTCTATCATACTTCACAGAATAAATAAAATTGAACTTGTGACGTCGCTTCAGTTGACACAGTCAGGTCAAACGAAGGTTATTAGTTATTTTTGCCATTTATATTGTAATCTTTTACATTTCGGAGTGGAAATTAACAAAATATAGCACATAATCAAAAAATCTCCCAATGGAACCAGTAGTTCCTGAGATTAGCGCGTTCAACCAACCAAGCAAACAAACTCTTCAGCTTTATAATATTAGTATAGATGAAATACTTACTGTTTAATGGGTTCACTTTTTTTATTTGGTTGAATGTCAATTTTCTTTTCTACAGGACCTTTTTCTACTGGTTCCTCTTCATCTGAATCACACTGCATGTCCAAATCACTTTCCTATAATTTATATTTCGTTAATAAACAGTAAAATTTTACATGAAGAATTAAAATATAAACTTTGCAAACCTCAGCTTCTGCCTCATCTCGTTCACTAAGATTGTCAGAATCACAACTTAATGTAAGTTGTTCCTGTTTATTTAGTGGCGTGATTGTCGTGTTCCCTATTTGCATAGATGATCTACGTTCTGCAATAAATAAATAATGTTTATAAGCAACCAAATATGTGCCAATACAAAGGAGCTCTGTCTCCTGAACTAGGAAGGTTTTAATGGTAGTGGTATAGTTAAAGGTTGTTATTAGGTACAATTAATTTTCAGTTTGGATATAATGGAGATCAAGTAGCTATTCTAATATTATACATGTTTGAATCTATTGGTATTAAACTCAAGAAATATGTAAACAATATTGCTTGTAAATTAAAAAAGAAAACTTAAAAAAATTCAAGCATATAAAAATAACAGTAACTCTATGATTGTTAGGCAACTATTACCTTTTTTTCTTATCTCCTGGGGGGTAACTAGGCGGTTATCTATCGTACTCCGGCAGCCATCTAAACTTGGGTAGCATATAATAGCAACAAACCAGTGACAATTTTCATTAATAGGAACTACAATAAAGTCCTTTTCGAAAATGTTCACATTTTTTGTCCACGTCTTGACTCTAGCATGTCGCTTTTGCGCAGGAGTCAAGGTACTATCCCATTCATGAGGATTTGAACTTCTATTCACTTTACTTGGTTTAGTAGTAAGCCTTTTGTAGAAAAATGTGCTAAAAATATGAGTCTTTTCTCTCTGACTGTGTGTTAAAACATCATGAACTAAATGTTTCAAATAAAAATCTATGATGACATCATTTAAAAACTGATCTTGGGCTAGGCACATGTAGTCTTCAGTATTAATAGGTATACCACCTTTCCCAGGTGGATAAATTAAGATTTGCCTTATTTCAGCAGGGTTAGAACTGTAAATATACAAAACACAATAAATAAATAAAATGTGTATTAATTATAAGCTAGTCTTACATTAGACTTAAACTAAATTATATTATCTATATCAAGATTCTCTCACGATAATATATTGGTGTAACTTAAATAAATATATGAACTACACACCTCTTAGTTCCAGATGCAATGGAAGCACTTGATAATCTTGTAACCATTTTAGTAACATTATTGCTTTCTTTAGGACAGGTTCTCACTAATATATCATTAGCCTCCCGTGCATTCAATTCATCCATTACTTTACCAAATAAAATTTTTAGGGTCATTTTTGCGTCTTCTGATATAGTTTCAGGTAGCAATGTTATCCTTTTAAAAGGATCTATTTTGGACATTGGATTATAATAGGGACCTGCAAATATTGTAAAATTAACATTCTAAGGATTTGAATGAGTTAATAAATAAACAACAATAATATTATAGCAATATCAAATGCCTGAAATAATATTTATAACAAAATTACCTGCTTCCTCTGTCATATCCAATGCTTTCCTAATATAACCACCACATCTACTCATAGTGTATAAAAAAATCACTGGCAATCCTTTACCAAAATGTACCAGTATTCTGACAACTTCTTTAAGTTGAATTTGTAGAGCCACATCTCGCGATTCATTCTTGAGTGAGGGTGCAACAATTTTTATACCTTTAGATGATATGTATACCTGTAGACAAAATTAAAATGATATTTGCAATTATAAATAGATTTAGTTTCTTAGAATCTAAACAGAATATTAATTTAATTGTTATATTATCTAGGAAGAAAACAATTTGATATTAGTTTCACATTTCATGCAATTTTCTGCACAAGGTGATGTAACAAAAATTATTCATGAACTAAGTTATTCTTGATTATGGGGCGGCTTATTTTCTACTATAATTTAATACGTAAAATGTAGAACTAATAAAAAAAACTAGCCTTGTTTGGATGCAAATAAGGCTACAAAAAAAAAAAATACAAATAAAGTGAAACAAAAAATTTGTAGTGAGTCATCTATTTGATTGTGGGATATAACATATCCAAGGCATTTGGTAAGTGGTTTGGCTTGCCTTTCCTCAATCAGGTATGTGCAATAGTATAAGTAAAAACAGAAATATCTAGAACACTTAAGAAGCTAATAGAAAAAATAAAGTCTATAATTTAAAATAAATTGGTTGAAACATACACACATAACACAGACATACTCATAGCCCATCACAAAATGTTATCGGTACACAATTATTGAAGTTAAGTAATGCTTAGCGTGGCCATTCTTCATAATAGGATTTTTCATACATTCAATTAACCAGATTTTCGATCATATGAATGACTAACGACAATTATTAGTCCGGTTGATGTCTCCGCTGTTTACAGTGAATAAATAATAGTATTAACTAACAAATATTTTACCTTTTCTTTGGGCGTATATCTGTATGATCCGATTCTGATTGTTCGGCAGTTGAGTGATGTAACTTGTACAGAAGTCTGACTGATTTCTTCTCGGCTGCCATCTGTTTAACATTAAAGTATTTTATACATCAGCTAAACACTTACTTCATAATATGTAGTCTTCTACTAGAAATGACAAATCAGTGTTTGATTTCTCTTTGTAACCTTTCCAACAGTTTCTTGAAAGTAAGAATATACTTTTTTGTTTGGTGTATTTGACTTGTAAAATGACCACAAGGACATTAAAAATAAACAGTGACAGTCCATAAGTACAATTAGTACTTAGAGGGTTGTTTTTTAATTAGTTAATGTGCAATTCAATGCTTTTGACGTAGAACGTTCGAATATAGTCGTACTAAAAAATATAGTTTGAATATTATAATAATTATATAATTATTAAGGTAATTGCATTCTTTACGACATTGTATTAACTGCAAAGTTAGTCGTGTCGGTTCGTCACTTGTATAGGTACTGAATTGATTGCAATGACGTCGCCATAAGACGTGTTAAAATATGGAAGAAGAATTTGCGGTGGTGAGCAGAGGTCGAGATGGCTTAGTGGTCAGAGCGCCTGGAGTATCTATCCGGGAGGCGCAGGTTCGAATCCTGTTCGCGACCGTATTCTTTTTCCATTTGTAACTTTAGAGTTCGCTAAGCATGCGTTAATGCTTTTTCAAAGACATATCTTGAAGTAATGTAACTTCCATGAAACAAGATTCTTATTTTAATTTGTGATTAATAAAAAGTTAATTTTAATACTTAATGCATTGACAGATTATAATAACTTCATAGGTATAGGTAAATTTCTACCAAAAATAATTAAACTAAATCTTCTTAGTTGGTTAGCCTGTATATAATCTACAGCACCACAGTATTGAAAACTTGTATGTGTTTTTGTTTATCTCATGACATTCAGTAGTAGTAAATATTCATTTCATGAAATCTGTAAATAACACTGCTTATTTGGATATTGCCAAAGATAATTTTTAGCTACTTACTTAATTGGATACTTTATATAAATCCAATAAAATTCTTAATGATAACTTAATTAAAAAAAATTGGAACATGCCTGTGATGAGTGATATTTTTTTATTTCACTCTTTTTTCTGTGCCATAGCCACTATTATATTTTTTTTTTTAATTGTACTAGCCTTTGTTACCTGAGACAATGTAAGGATTCCAACAATACCCCATACATCTAAATTGGTTCAGGTGTTAAGAAGTTATGGTGGAATAAATAAACTCACAAACATACACAAACCCTAAAAACATCAACTCTATTTTTGGGCAGTTGTGTAAAATTAAGTGTATCTGATGAACATGTGATAAAAAAACATGTGTGATAATAGATATATAAATTACAGACAGTGCAAAAATTGTTGAATAGCTTCAATTAGAAGCTTTAGATTATTTTACTGCACAAATATTGTACTGCAGGAAGCCTCGTATTTTATATTATATTATTGCATTCATATGGGTTGTTTCAACAGTAGGTATAAATATATGAATATGTGTAGGTATATAGACATAGTTTTACCGACGGCACTACGTAATATCAAAGAACAGAGTCATAATAAACCAGTATTATTAAAAATCAAGTGATAAACAGCAAGTATTGATTAAGAATCACACTATTAAAGAAATATCGACGGAGTGGCCACTTTATGTTTGTACTTAGGTCTCGATACAACGCATATAGTTGATAATAAAATAACCTATATACACGATCACTTGTATTTGTACCTTTGTCACGTTTGAAGGTATCCCTGAACATATCGTAAATTCAGTGAATAATATTCATAAAGAATTATCGTTAACAAGTCGCATTGCGACCGATCCAATTTCAACAGATAACCAATAATTTAAGACCAGCGTATGCCATTTTCCACAGATAATAATCGGCGTATATTCTAGACAGACTAACAGAAAAATGTTGCTCGACTTTAATATTGGTAAATACCGGTTTTTACTAATTAACGGTTTTGATAAATATTGAAGCAGAAGTTTTGATAAACATTTTTTTTTAATATTACGTTTTTTTGTAGTTATAAATAAATACGATTGAACTGTAAACATTTTGTTGGTAACCAACATGTTACTGTCATTTTGACAAATTTACATAGAAAATCTGTCAAAAGTTGTATTGGTGCTATATTGTTACTAGTTATAGTATTTAATTAGCAATGTTTGGAAGTGAAAATTGCTGTAGAATTTTTAAGTAATTTTACATGATGATATATGCATATATGTTATCATTTGCTCTACAAATATGGCACGGGTAAACAACTTGTCTATGGAAACTTATTCATGTAATCAGATGAATAACCTTTATTGTAAGTTTCCCTTAGTTATGGTTGAGCTACACGATGACTGATGCATACGTGCCGTCAGACAGGACAGGTCACCTCGAAGCTGCTATGGCTCTTTCCTCAAAAGGCCATTCCAGACGATCCCTGCATCGTTACACTCACATAGATATGTACATACTATTATGTCTGGACTTTAAAAGAGACGTTGACCTCTGAGTTTGTTTCGGCGTTTCTTCTCAGAGACAGTCAGATAGGAAACGCCGGCGCCATCTAGTTTAAAAAAATGACTTGTAAAAGTGTCTTCAACAGATCTATTTACAGAAATAAAATCATTTATCATTTATCATTTATCATTTATGGCAGGGGGATAATGATGATGAGATGACCATCCACGATACAGGCTTTTTTATAAAATAGATAAATATGAGAACAATTATAGCCTTAATTTTCAAGTGATATAATGAGACTTTTCCGTTGATATCGATATTAAGTTTGATTAATGCATCAGACAAAGAAAAATAACACCATTGAAGAAGGCTTTATTCTGTAATATACCATAGCAACCTGGTACATTGTGAGCGCGGGTATTATAGCAATTTAGTACACACATGAATTCATGAATAACGGTTTCTTGTGCAGTACCATGCTAAGAATTCACATTTAATCAGTATGTTTATACTCGTTTATTATATCTTTAATAAATAGAAGTATAAAAATATGCCAGCTAAGTAGAAAATATTTTATTCTAGTACCGAGATGATTACGTACACACGAATATATATGAAATGGCAAACAGAGAAATACGAGAGCAATTTTAACCTCAATTTCTTGTGATGTAGTGGCGCGGTTTTTTGACGATATCGACGGATTAAAGTACTTAAAAAAAAGATATCCATATATGTACAATAAAGAATAAACTGAATTTATAATATAACCTATGATAAAAATAAGTATTAAAATATCAAGATCATTCATACTTCGACTTATGTTACTGGAACGGAGGTATTCTGAATTATGTAAAATTTTAGTAATTCAAACCATGTATTTTGTAACCATGCACAGAAAACGTTACCAGAAGTCATGTGCAACACATGACTTCTGGTAATGATGTACTGTATGCACATTCTGTAAAACCTTTTATTAAATGAAGCAAACTAGATACAGGTAACAGAAACATTTTCATAAGCACTGGTTTTTGCGGAATGTATTTATTTTTGTGGTATCTGGTATTCCACAATTTTATGTGATGATTATTTGTGTACATGTTGAACATATAGTTTCTTTTAAAAATATAAATTATAAAAGTGAATTTTTTGTCTGTATTATATTAAATTATTTTCCTAGTTTTCTCTTTACTGGTAATTTTTATTCTACCTATAATAATTTAACATAATTTTATATATATATATCTGCCATAAATTTTAACCTGATTAATCGCGTATATTATTGGTTAATATATATTGCCAACAAAAATTATGTTATCTGTTGTGAATTTACTAGTGAATATATATTATCTGCCATAACAATACCAGAGCTGCACTTGCTAAAGTTGCTAAGTATTGACGAAAAATGACTGGCGAGAGATGGGTAAAGGTTAAGACTTTCGATGGAAGTAATTCATATTCAATATAACTGGTGTCGCAACTCTAGTAATGTTATTTCTATCAATTTTATTAGTATTATTGTTAACCGATATCGATCGATCAGTATGATACAACATTATCAATAAACACACATGACTAGGTTTTGGTCCTGTTTTCGGATTCACAGTGCTAATCTACTACATAGATAATTTTGGATTTTTTTTCTAGTTCACATCGCCAATCTATGGAGCATAAATTAAACTTAATTTTATAAACTGGACCTGGTACTTAGTAAATCGGTAACGATGTGTTAGTACAGATTCCTATCGCAATTTATCTGGTGACCAGATGGTTGCTCTTAAAATGTATACCAAACCAATTCCAATCAAATTGCAATATTGAATCAACGCATTAAAACAATCTGTAATGTCAAAATGAATTTACCTACATCATAGTTATTTAATTATACTTGTTGCAGGGTTTATACAAAGGCGGACTGAATGCCTTAGTTATCTCAATTTTAAAGCATGTTGGCTTATTTTTATCCCGATTTTTTTATTAAATTTCTTAGATATTTTGGCATTTCGAAGTACAAATTGAGTTTTAGAATGTCAATCGCGCAGATTTAATTTCACGACTTGCTGAAAATAAATGCGATGATAGGATAAATTGTTAAGACAGACTCTAGAATTCTAAATATGATATCTAACTATATAAATAAATTGAATCGCCGAAATGTTTGTACGCGCATAACTTCCGAACGCATCAACGCAGCACCAAATTGGATAATTTTTTTTTTTGTGTTGTCAGGACAAGGTTTGTATAAAATAATAATAATTAACGAACAGAAAAAAAATTGCGGTACGGAGTTCGCTGGGTCAGCTAGTTTCAAATATTTTATGTTAATAACCACAATTTTTTTTTTTTCGTAACAGGGCAATAATAGAATTAAGTGGGGCATAGACTGTTCTGGATGATCTGAATCGCCGACAGTAAAAATATCATGAATTACCATGAATTTTTTGTTATAAAGATTTTTTTTGGTATATATACGATAGTTATATAATTTTTTTGGTTTGTAAATAAAAGTAAACTTACCATCCATGTTGTCAATACCAATGCCACTGTCCGGTGTGCCTCCTTCTATTTCACTTAATGATGGTTCCTTCATACTTATTGATTGTTCATGCTAGAAATAAATATTTTATTAAATTTTGCTAGACAGCAGCCACTAATAAAAACCAATACAAATTGATTTCTTGGTCATAGAGGATTCAGATTAAAGCCAGCTTAAACTTTTGTTATGTAAATCAAGCTTGAAAAGTAAATAATTTTTTATTATATTTTTCAGTTTTGTATGAAGAATAATATGAAATCTTATGAAATGATAATCCCCAAGGTGCAGGTTCCAAACGTGGTCATAATAAATTATAAAGCATGCCTGTATTCCCCAAGGGTTAGGCAGAGGAGTACTGTTGTATACCCATATTTCACTAATGCAGTTATCACCAATAGGTAGTGAGCCTATCTACCATCCAAATATGCTAGTATTTTTCTATCTAAGAAATTTATATTCTTAGTATTGACTTTGCATGCGTTATAGACATGATACATACAGGATGACAGGAAATTCGACCATTTGTTGAGAGTTGATACAATTGGCAACAATTTTTTCAAATTAAAAGAAATACCAATTTTTTTTTGGTTTAGCCTTTATTTTGTATGCAATCTGACATCATAAAGTAAGATTTAAAACTTCATACTAAATCATAAGAGTTTAAATTATAGGTGCCAGTTAAAATAAATAAGCTTAAAGATATTTAGTCCTCAATTACTATAATTATTAATAAAGTGAAGACTGCCATAATAAGTATAATTATTATAATGGGTTTTACCTGACTCATCATTGAACTATTTGAGTCCTCTTCATCGGAACTTAATGTTAATATGACAGGTTCTGGATCAGGTTGTTTGCCTCGTGGTTTTCTTGCTCGTGGGGGCTTCTTTTCTTGCACAGGCTACAGAAAATTAATATAAGTATAACCAATATGCACTAATTCACTAATATTCCACAATAAATATACATAAACAATGATACCCACAGTTTTATTGTTTAGCGTCTTCATTGTAGTCTTCAATAGATTTAGTTTTATACCTTCCCCACATGTGCTGTAAAGTAAGATAAAGATTTATAATGATGTTTATTTACATTAAGATGAACTACTAGGTTTATCGCAAGTATAGGAGCTTTGTACATATTGGACGATAGGCTTTACGAAAATATGCCAAGCAACAATAGACTATGTACATGGTAAAATTAAACATAAATATTAACCTCTGTTTTTCTAAGGTTGTTACTGCTTTTTCTGGCTCTTTTTTCTTCTGTTCTACCTTTTTACTTGGTACACCTTTAGGTTCTTCTGTGAATACTCGTTTGCACCTACAAACATAATTCAACTGTAAATAACATACAATAGAGGAATGAGCCTTCAAAAAAAAAAGTGTATTCATACCTTTCACAGCGACTGAAATCGTATCCTGTGTATCCACAAAGTTTACATACAGCTAGCATTCCATCAACTAGTCGGGGAGGCGGAGAACGCGGCCCTGGAGATTCTGGACTGTTGTTAACTACGAAAATATGAAAAAGAATTATATAGAATTACTATTTTTCAAGGAAACATTGAAAAATAATAGACATGACACAACATTCCGTGTCATTACTCTACCAACTGATCTACCGTATCGTTGTTCGAAACATTTGAATTTCAAGGTAAATTTAATTCGTCTTAAGGAGACGCCTGGCGATATTTATTTAACAATCATTTACAGATCTACTAAACTCAGCGTTACTACTTTGCAGTTGTAAGGCGCCGAACAACATCCCAATCCTCTTTAAATCATACATAATTATATTTTTAATACATGTTAAGGCCATTTGCCTATATTAATTACTATTTTTAAAGGAAACATTGAAAAATAATAGGCGCGAACAGGGCTTGAACCCGCGACCTTTGACATTCAGTGTCATCACTCTACCAACTGAGCTACCGTGTCGTTGTTCGTAGGTAATAAGAACAGAGAACATAATATATAAGAAAATATTACATACCATTATCTGGACACTGGGATTTTTCAGGTGTGGATATTTCACTACTTTGAGGTTGAGACATAACTGTAGGGGAATTTCTACTACTAATATCGCCTACTAACATCTGCAACAATATATTACAAATAAATGTCGTAAATACCTTATACAGTTACATATTTTAGAGAAATATAGTAACGATTTACAAACCGGGTGATTTTCTAGCATCTCTTCGATTCTAGTGGTAGAACCCACTGATACAAAGTAGTCAATTTCACTGCTTGTGTTTTGCATACATTGTATGTGGGTGTCCTCCGAAAAAGGAACATTAACCTAAAATAAACATTACAGGTGAGAGAAAGTTTCAGATATCTTTTAACAGTTAATAAGGACACAATCATAACCTATTAATAGTATGTGATAGGGAAATCTGAATCTATTAGCATATACATAGATACCAGCTCAGAATGTTGATGTTATCCCAGTAACATACCTGCCCTATAGTTTGCATGTATATTATTATCATGATCGGCTGAAGGCCTTTAAATAAATAGGCCGACTTATAAACATGCATCACAAATTAGCTAGAATAACGAAATGAGTCTTATTGAAACTTGTAACTTAGGGTTGAGCTCAAAAGTTGAGCAAAGACTTCATTATAAGAATATTTTTTAAAGTTAGTCTAAGCATTCCCTTGTAGGAATAATTTATTAATTAACAAGCTCTTTAAATAAAGAAGAACTGCATACCTGTTCAAGAACTTCTTGAAGCGTACAACTCTCTTTTGGCAGTGTAAAAGTGATTAACCTCTGTTCACCATTTTGAAGGAATATTAACATTTTAGCTGACTGTGGCTCTGATGTTTGTTCTGAAGGGCCTGATACATTTTCATTGTTTTCTAAAAAGAAAAGAAATTATTACATACTTGTTGAAATTGTTTAACCAATGAAATCCAGATTTATTAACCCTGAAAATAGTTTCTGTTTGTTTGACACTTTATATCCCGAATAATTCAGATTTTATGGGATAGTTGGCTGGCTAATAATGCTTTTATTAACAGTTGGGATTATTGGTTATTATTACTGGTGGACGAACAACGCGAATGAAGGAAAGAGGAGAAACTGCGGCCAAAAATAGTTAGAAATAAAATTAGATATTAGTAATTGTTCTATAAATTATGCAATGCTGCATTCTGAATAGTGTTCTTAAATATGATGATCTCAAAGAATTATAATGATTATTTAATACACACCAATCTGAGGAGTTGTTGTCAAGTTATTATGTTGTTGTGCTTGCATTGGTGGTACTCTCTGTACAGGCCTCTGTTGCTCTTTACTTCTAACTAAGGTCTGTCTTCCAGTTTCTCTGTAATTATTATTAAATAAGTAGATTAACTATTTTAGTAGTCATTAATGTTACACAGTATATTAAAATACTGAGTTACTTGAGTAATATAGGCTTTAAATAAATGATAAAATACCTTGCTTGTTGTTGTTGTGCAGGCGTTCGTGGAGGTTGTTGCATTCTTTTATATTCAGCCAGTGTTATTCTCTGACCATTTGTTAATGTTAATACTTGGCGTTCCTCCTCCATAGAGTCTGGCTCCATCAATAACTGTGTGAGTGTCTGGGGGTGTGGTTGCACATGAGGTTGTTCGTAAGTAAGTTGTTGCTGGTACCCGTGCTGGGGGTTGAAGCTCAGTTGTGGGTGTTGCTGCGCGATGTTGCCGGCGACGTGGTTAGGCCGCATCGCCGGCGGTGGTGTGTGGTACTGCTGCGGCGACGGAATCATATTTTCATTGACCGAGTGTTTCGTAAGTATTGCGGCTGTAATACTCTCCTCTAAATCGTCCATGTCGCTCGCGTTATTCGGTTGAACTACAACCTTTTTAACTTGCTGTACTTGTTGCAGGTGGGGTGAAGATCTTTGTGGAATCGTATTGAGCGTGTTCTGTTGGGGTAGAGATCCGTTGTTTTGATTAGCCGGGACTACTGTGTGTTGGGGCATTTGTGAACTTAAATTTTGCGTTACTATTGTCCCCTGTGGCGTTATGATTCTAGTTGCCTGTGCGTGCGCCTGGTTCTGTTGGTTTATAAGCTAGAAATAGAATAGTAAAATAAGCTATTAATACACTTTAAATTGGAAAAATAAATCCTTATTAATAATGAAATAAAGACACGAGACATGGTCGAATTACAGTATGATACAATTCTCAACAGTATTACAATATTAGTATTTAAATAAATATAACGCTTACTTGGTGAGTGGAGAGCTTGAGTTGATTCAGTTGTTGTTGGTGGACTTGTTGGCCTAAGACATGCTGTGCTAGTTGGTGCTGCTGATGTTGTTGTGCGTGTTGGTGTTGCTAAAACGACATACAAATTAGGAATTAGTGATGGAAGTTCGAATGAGCCGTATATGTAGTTAGTTTTTTTTTTCTCATTTGCACTAGCAATTAGACGTAGTTTGAAAAAGATTAATTTTACACCAGTTTACAACTTCATATTGGTCCATTTCGTTCCACTATGTTGTTTTACTAGTTTCGCGAAAATGTTTTTAGGTTATGTAACATTTGTTATCGAGTACGAGCAACCCTCAGGGCAGAAAGCCAAGTTTATAGTTACCGTTTTGAATGGTGCGTTAATTAAATTATTGTTTTTCAGCGCAGCGTATCATGCTGGTACCTGTAGCGAATGGTGTAGAGGGGTCCTGGGTCGAGGCGGGCGGTGCTGCGCATGCGCAGCCTGCGGGTTTAGGACACGCGGAGTTCCCACGCGCACTGCGCCTGCGCCGCCCACTACCGGCCCGGGGACGGTGCCCACCGCACTTACAGGAGACGACGCCTGTCCCTGCCGGATCATGAACACAATTGTTTCAAAAAAATATATCCACATTACAGACAATCCGATGCGTGTAAAACCCAAACGTGCATATACATCGAATTGACGTTTGACCAACTTTGGAACTTAGTTAGGTTCTAACCACACAAGAACATTTCAACAAACAGGGCACCAGAGGCTTTGTACCATGATCAGCCATGACTAGTAAATTATTTACATTGAATTTAACGGCCTGCGGGTTGAGACCGCGCGGCGTTCCCACTCGCACTGCGCCTGCGCCGCACGCAGCCGCGCGGCCGGACACTGCGCTCGCCGCGCTTACTGCACCTACTGGAGACGATGCTTGTCCCTGCCGGTCCAGGCATACAAGTGTTAAATTTACATAATTTTACAAGTTCGCTGATGTGCGTTGCAGTCGCCTTGACTACGTGTAATAGGTAATCGTCTTGATGAGTGTGAGTTTCAAATGCATCAAATTTATATTTGAACAAATTTGATTCCAGGCTAGCTTCTATGTGCACTCGATCAACGTGTACTGGGGCTCTAGAAGCTTTGGGGCCCTGCGCTAGGACGTCGATTAATAGTAAAATGTTTACATTATTAATTATTTAACGGCCTGCGGTTTGTGCAGAGTTTTGACTCCTGCGCCTTGTGAACCTGCTGGCAAGGCCTGCCCTACCTATTCATGTTGGTATCGGTAAGCACGCTTCGAGTCACCGATGTAAGTAAGTTTTAAGTGGAAGGAGGTAAAAATAAGTCGAAAAATAATTATATTTAGTGCGCTAGTTTCTTTCGCGGACAAAAATGAACTTTCACCTTTGTTACATTGAACAGTAAATTTTTCTTTTTTTCTTATATCCTTTACTTCAGAGGATATGGATATTTATTACATTTAGGTTTTCCTAATTTTGTCATGTGTAGCCAGAATCAGATTTCGAATACAGTTATGATCCTGAAAATCCGCGGCGTGCAATGAATAGTAGTAGTTTAGTAAGTAGGTAGAATTACCGGTTGCATAGAGTTGATCATTCGCGGTGGGGCGTGTAGTTGCGGGTGCGGGGCTTGCGCGGGGGCAGCTCTCTGTGCCGGTCGGCGCGGCCGCACGCTCCGCACAGGCGCGCGCACTAACGTCACGCCACTACCGCTACTATTGAGCGTCTGGTTTAACAGACGAGGAGTCGTCGCTCGAGCACCACTGTTACCCTGTACACACAAATATACAATGTGGAATTTAAAACTAAAAATTGGATTCGGCAGACACTCCTTTCAATATTCAAAAGGTTGTTAAACAAGGCGACCCCCTGTATTCTAAATGATTGACGAGCACACTTGAGGAAATATATAAAGCACTAGCAAACTCGTGGAATACCAAGGGCATCGAAATGAGCAATAAGAGATTGCAAAACCTTCTGTTTGCCGACGATATAGTATTTTTTGCCTACAGAGCCCTAGAACTACAGTTAATGTTCCAAGATCGGAGCGCGCCTAGCCTCTGGGTGGGACTTGCGATTAATCGTTCTAAAACCAAAGTAATTACCAATAACACCAAGCGTAGGGTCGAGTTAGAGGGCAGGGATTGCATTTGTACGAATACATTAACTCAGGGCCAGTAAGTTTCTTTCGAAAACAGGCAAGAAAGGGAAATTGATCGCCTGAAGAACGTCCATGTAGTCACTGATGAAGGGAGATCTACTAATCTTCAACATGTGTATCCTGCCTGTCCTAACCTACGGTGCAAAAACCTGGTCGCTCACGGAATCGCAGAAATTCCACCATGGGGTTTGCCAACGAGAAATGGAGCGCAGTATTCTGGGCATAAAAATAATAGATAGAATACATCGCACTACATTCCAAAACGGGTAGAATAAATGTAGGTAGAAAGGCTGGCAGGCTCAATGAGATTGGGCGGGGCACGTAAGTCATATGCACAACGACTGCTAGGTAAAAGTTTCAACACAATTGGTGATTTTCTCCACTTTTTAACCGACTTCCAAAAGGAGGAGGCCGTTATCAAAGATTTATCTTTAATTGTTACGGTAATTGCCATCTTTACGACATTGTATTAACTGCAAAGTTAGTCGTGTCGGTTCGGTCATCTGGGACCTGGGACCTGGGACAAAGGGACTGAATAGATAGCAATGACGTCGCCAAAAAGACGTGTTAAAATATGGATGAAGAATTTGCGGTGGTGAGCAGAGGTCGAGATGGCTTAGTGGTTAAAGCGCCTGGAGTATTTATCCGGCAGGCGCAGGTTCGAATCCTGTTCGCGACCGTATTCTTTTTCCATTTAATATAATGACTTTATATTTTTTAGTTTAGCTAGTTACAGAAGCGTGTTTTTGTAAACTATATTTATTTTTGTTTTTTTTTTAGTTAATCCTGAAGAGATCCTTGGCAGGATAATCGGAAAAATTTATAATTATTTTAAATTAATGTTTTTTCAATAATTTTCTTCATTTCTTTGTTAAGTGTGCGAAGTTTCAATTCAATTCAATGTTCTAAAGTGGCTGAAAATCACGTTCAAAGATTCCGTTACGTAGATAGATACCAAGCTAATAAAAACATTCTGTTTGTTCTAAAATAATTAAGGAAATATTTCCTACACCAATATCTTACAATAAACATCTTTTGGTGTCTGCAGTTTTGGGTTGTTTAAATTACACATTGCATAAGAGTCAATTGATGCAGATACAAACAGATTAGCACACACTGCCAAAATCTGTATACTGAAGGTATTGTTATAAATATAAATAATATATAAACTTACAGCTTGATTAATGTATGCAGCATGCATAACAACTTGCTGGTGTGGTATTTGTTGTGACTGCAAGTGCTGTTGGTGCTGCTGCTGTTGTTGTTGTAGTTGGTGTTGGTGCTGCAACTGCTGTTGTTGTTGCTGAAGCTGTTGTAGGTGAATTTGTTGTTGGTGTTGTTGTTGGAAGTGCTGTATGAGTTGGGGAGACGCCCGCGACAACTGTTGTTGTTGTTGCGGTTGCTGGAAATCAAAATTTCCTATTTAGGTCAAAGTTTAAATATTAAATAATCAAACAAAGATCAGTCATGCATTACTCGGTGATATAAAGAGGCTAGAAGATCAAGGTAATTCTTTTCTACACGTGCCCGGCAAGATATTGGGGCTTGACGCCCCAAGATACTACGACATGCTATCGTAGTGCACGTGTGAGAAAGCCTTTAAACCCTTTGCAGTTAATTATGTCAACTAGTTGCCGAAACACGTACTGTCTGTGGCGAGGCATGTTGCGGTGGGGGCGGCGGGGGCGGGGGCTGCGGCGGCGGCTGCTGCGCAGGGTGTATCACAGTCGGTTGCGAGAGCACGTGTGCCGGACTTACTAGCTGCTGTAGTCAACAGTTTATTTTCAGTGGAAACATAGTCAATACAGGAAAGGCCCTAGTATGGATGAAACATGCTTTGCAACGATATATGAACCTTTTAGCAGTGATCTAGTATGAATATACTTGTTATAAATATTGTTTAGGACATGTATCCATGAATTATAAACAATGAACTATATTTATTTGTCTGTTTCTCTAAATTGAGTTTGATTAATTTAATTTTGATGTATCCTAAGAAGTGTTTTTTAAAGAGCGAATTTTAAAATCATACATTTCACATACAATCACGCCTGTTTCCCATCGGGGTCGGCAAGGACTATCGATTTCCACTTGCTACGATTCTGATACAGCTCATTAGCTTCATTTATGTTCATTAATCTCTTCATGCAAGTTCGTCTATTCAGGTTGCTACTGACCTGTCCTTTCTTAAAAACGTCTGCAATTTGATTGCGGTACGTTCATCGAGGTTGGACTCTTCTATTCTCTCGCCTCAAATACTAGTTTTGTCAATCGCTTTGCATCCATCCATTTAGCGTGCTCAAACATCTTAGCATACTTTTCTCAATCCCCATCACTACATCCTCTTTCACTCCACAATGTTCCGTTATCACGATGTTCCTCACTCTATCTAAAGTTACGCCACACATCTTTCTCATAGCTCTCATCTTTACTGCATTCATTCTAATTTCATATTTCTTCTGCCATACATACGTGTTTATTTATTTAGGGAAAACAAACAGTAATATATTAAGCATATACATACATTGAATATAAAGTAAACTTAACAAATATACTGGGTGGTGTTAGCAACTAACACCACCCCACGGACGACCAGCCGTACCTTTTTGGACACATTCCGGAAATTCATGAAATTGTGTACCTACCACCCCATTCTCTTGGTGGATTCTCTTCTCTTATATTCATCATAAAATTCAACAACAAGTATCAAGACTATAGTAATGTCTATAATAGGAATGGAATATAATCCCAAATTATTCATAAATTCAGTACAATTCATTGAAATGCACCTACCTAATCACAATTTGTTATGTTGCATGGACCATATGGATATGTCGCAGATGGATTGTAGAATCAGTTGTTTTACAAAACTGCTAGCTGATTTACATAACAGTGCAGTTATGTGAAAACGCTGAACGACGTTTAGCGGTATTGTATAATTACTGAACTATAACACGCAGAATTGTATAAACGTTTTGCGTTTATCAATGCAGTTGGTCAACAATCAGAGGTTATGTAAAACAGCGTGAAATTAAACGTCAGATTTTAGATTTCAGTTCTTAATTTTGACGCTCATGGGTTTGTGTGTCTTATCAACAATAATTTAAGTTTATATTTGGTAAGGCAGTAGCAAAAAAAATTGGGGATTCTAAAAGAAAATAAATGAAATTGACGCATGAGCGAGCGAATGGAGCTCGGGAGTTCCGTGTACCCTGACATGGATAGGTTAGGTTCGAAGAGTTTCCCCTTCGTGCTTTGGTTTTTTCTGACCTTACAGACACAAAAATAGGAGCCCCGCTAAGCGGGGCGTCATCAACCCAGCCACGGCAAGACAATTCAGTATACAGTCACAGTACATCTTTTCTTTTACTTGAGTGGTGACTGTCCATTTAATATAAGTACCTATACAATAAATAAGTCTTTCTGACTATAGATATGTTATTCTGCATTATATCGAAACGTGGGTAGCAATTCTGTTAAACATATCGCAATGACAATCCAGCTGAACTTAGTTCAGCTGTTTTATAAAATGGATTTGTTTTGTAAAACAGCAGATTTTACCATCCATCTGCAACAGATATATTATGTATGTACATACTTAAATCTAGTTGTTATTGAATAAAATTCACCATGATGAGAAATATTAGATGCACCATTACAAAGAAGCATAGCATTATTTATTTAGAAAGTCCTGGGAAGGTAATTCGTCATTATTTAAATCTAAACAACCACATCCACAGTAAACATCCGTTTTTAAAATACTAATGAAATGATCTATGTATCAAAACAAGTTAAAAAATAAAACACTATAAAGCTATTATACCCTTACAAGTGGCATTAGATTTAATAGTCAGTTTTGTAGAAATTGTTGTATCTACTCAATTATCTTCCTATCTATAAACTATACATCCCCATGATAAATGCTTTGTTTATTATAACAACGGGTTAAAGCCTCACAGCTTTATTAAAATATTGGCAAATTCATTAATTACCATGATAGAGAATGATGTTACTTGGATTGCAAGAAAGTAGATATTTTATCTAACTACTGTCTAGTGAAAATATTCTCGATTTTAAGTTATATAAAAGAAAGGTATAAGGGTATAAGGTAAAAAAACTATTGTGGTAATTGGTTACCATCCCACAAGAATACTTTAGCAACTATAAATAGTGCCTAATATGTATACAAACTAAATATGACAAGTCAGTGGTTACTATAATAAATTAGATAAAGTGATTGAAAAGGCAACTATAGCCAATAATTTTATCTCTATCTCCAAAATCATACATAACACAAAATTGTATAGTTGATCCCATATAATATATTCTTCATTCTATGCACATTATACCCAAATTAAATAAAATTATTTAACCAAATGAAAAAGTAACATGCTAAGCATATTGTACCAAGGAGTTCTAAAACCATAATGCAATAGTATATTTTAGTGCATAAATGTAATACACAATGATCTAGTCGGCAGACATACATGTTGTGGTCGTTGTGGAGATGACTGTTGCATCAAAGATGCATCAATGATCTGTTGAGCCTGTTGTAACACAACCTGAGCATCCACAGGTAAATCAGATGTGTAGTAAACCTACAAATAAATTACATGTCATAACTTATGCTAAATATGTTATGTATTGAATTAGTTTTTCAATTAAATTAAACTTTTCTTATAGTAACCTTGAACTGACATTGTTGTACCACAAAATTGATGTGCAAGATTGCTTTTAATTTTTGTATTCATAAGAATACATACAATTGAGTAAATGAAATGGCATTTTGAACAATACCCACTTGGTGTCTATGCAATGCCTGTTGCTGTTGTTGTTGCTGTTGCTGCTGTTGTTGTTGCTGCTGCTGTTGTTGTTGTTGGAAGTCAGCTCGCGGCGGTGGTGGTGGAGGGGGCTCATGTCGAATTATGTACTGGGGTTGATATTGCAGGCCATCACTCACAACCAGTTGAGGCTGCACACCTTCGCTTACTATAATATCATTTTGCTGATCTGCTTGCTGAACCACCACCTGACATGGGTATAAATAAAATATTGCTGTAAAAACATACTTTAATGCGTTTTATTTAAATGACTTTAAAGTTTCTTATTAACATATAACCCTACAAGCTATGACCCAAATGATAAAAACATAAAATTGATTATTTACCTGCTGTTGTGCATATTGCTGTTCATCTTGGTTCACTATTATTCCATCCAAGCATAGATTTGGACAATATCTTTGTAGATCCTCAAGAGTCAATGAATGTCCTTGTCCAACTATCTGATAATATTGAGCCATTGCAAGAGCTTAGCCTAGAAACAAATACATATTTTAAAAACATATTAAATAAAAAAAGGTAATTTAATTAAAAGTCATACATGTTATCCTTTTATTTTGATTACAGACACAATCTGTTACCAATAAGCAAGTCCTTGTTTGACTATTATTACCCTACCAATAACAGAATCTCAATTAAGCAATTAACTATATGTTAACATAGCATCACGCCTGTCTCCTGAAGGGGTAGGCAGTAGTGTATATAGTTGTACGCCCACATTTCACCAATGCTTTTATTAAGTCCCATGTATTAGGTGATGAAACTTTTGCCATCTACTAGCCACCATTCCAAACTCCAGGCTGCTACTGAGAATTTACTAACAGAAAAACTCAATACCACTTTGCCCAAACTGGGAATCGAACCCGAGATCTCATGCTCATTTGTTGCACTTGGGACCACTAGACCAATGAGGCAGCCCATATATTAACGAAATATTATGTTTATAAGGTACACCAAGATTCTCTTCTGTTTATTTATTACTTGTTTATCTATGGACAACTCTCAAAAACATTTAGAAAATGATCTTTTCAAAAACTGTAACATCAAATCACTTAAAAATTATAACCACCAGGTAGATAGATTTTTCATGACAATATAAGGTCCCATATAGAACCATGATATATATTTAACCACTAAAACTATGCAACAAACTCAATTTTCTGAATGAACATAATTTTAGTTTTTTATGAAGATTCTTTGTTAATTCCCAATTGAGTACAGAATTTTCTAAAATCTCAGTTTGTGAATATTCATAAAGAATCATACTGCTACTACACAGTCACAACCAGTGCTTTGTATGTTAGTATACTTAAATTACATAGAATCAAGAAGCCTTCAGAATTCCTTTTTACCACCATGGAAATAAGCAAATGAAATATTATAGCAGTAAACAACACACATGCACAGAAATAAAAGAAACAGGTTTATTGTATATAGTGGACATTGTTGATTATGTTATTGTTTTCATCATAGTGTGAACACCTCTGGTGTACCTATGACTTAATAATTTTTTAAGACCATTTTTTTACTATAAACATTGGTGTGCTACACTAATTCACCACTACTTTACTGATGCTATTTGAAATAATTACATAGTACCAAAAAGGTATTACTACTATTTAAGTGTAAGGAAGGTGCAATGTTCAGTCTTCAATCCTGTATGAAATATGAAACAATTCTAACATTAATATTTTTTTTATCATAACTGACATAGCTATCAATAATAGTGATTTTCTAAGGTTATAAAATTCACTGCTAGTTACTTCATAGAACACTATGAACCATCCTAATTTTAAATAATCCAAATACAGACAGATAAATCAGTTTCTCAACACATTACAACATGCACTGTTGGATTTGTTTACAAGTAATACCTAGTAAAAAAAACTAAAGGGCCAGTTTTAAAATTTCAGTAATATATACTTTGCACACATATTTTCAAAGATTATGGCCATATAATCAAGAAAGAGATATAAAATTGCGAGGGCCACCTATTTTCCGATGACAGTTATTATGCCATACACCCTGAACACTACATACGGTGCAATAACAGCAGCAATGACTTCTGAAATCGTACACTAACACTTCAACTATGGCGACGACTTGGCCATCACCTTTTCAATTAAACTTTTTTCGGTCATTTATACATCACCACTTGAGATTGACCATCAGGAACAACAAGAAATTTATATTTTATACCGTTTACACGAAAGAATGAAATGGCTTCGATTCCTTTGCTCCAACCTAAATACTTTGAAAGGAGAATGTTTAACACCGATTATAACTAAGCTATTGATTTACATCTTACCAATATATATTAAGGACATTGTAAATGTCTTATTTAAACATTATAAATGTTTTTTTAACATCAAAATGTAATTTTTTAACTCAAACGCCAAATCGAGAAGCAATTTACATTATGGCGTGTGTGTCACTTTTTTATAAATGTTTTTTTTTTCTTCAAGGGTTACTATACTCTCAGAAACATTGTGATGTAGAAGATGAGCATTCTCGATAGAATGAAATAGCATCTAATCAAAAAAGTTAATGTTATTGAAGTTACTTAAGATATTAGTTAAAATTCAGTGAGCGAGACATTTTATTACAGATTATTTTCTCTTACGAGTAATAACATTGGCAGCTTAACGAGTCGTACTTGTTTAAATTTTTATGAATTTTAGTTTGTACCTCGGCAAAGTATTTAGGTTCTCAGAATCAAATTACCAATTATTATTTTTCTTCCAAAACAAAAGTTTTCTTAAATCGGCTGGAACACAAAATTAAAAAGAAAACAAATTAATAAAAACCGTAAACTTTCTGATTTTGAATAGTTTAGGTACATCTCTAATTCAGATTGCAACAACGATACGGTTTTCGTGTTATAATATATTACATTGCAAATAAATTACGTTTTCCTTTCGATTTACTGTATTAATTTGATGTAAAATAAATAAAAAATAGAATATCATTTTGTAAAATTAGGACTACGCAGTAAATTTCAACTTATATGACATTTTGTTACCGTTCTCATCACTCGTGCAAATGGATGATACAGTGATTTCACCAGGTACATTACAGATAAAACTCATAAAAAAGTTTATATCGATGATATTTACTTCTATGTAATTTACCATAATAATTGCAGGTAATAAGATGGCAGATTCGGCATCTGAAAGTGATTCAAGCTCACTGGATGGTGGAGCTATGTTGCCTCCTAGCACAGTTTCTCGTGATCAGCTACAGAAAAGAATTGAATCTCTTCAGCAACAAAACAGGTATGTTTTTGTCCTAAATATATTAGATTCTCATGAGATTCTGATAAATTGATATTTCTGCTTAGTTTAAGTGCGGAATTGTAAAATCTGGTTTGTGTATGTGCTTACTATATATTTATTTACATATATTACTTGCTATGTACATAGATTACTCGCTAGAATCATTATATTTTTTTATGGATTTTATATTTTAACATAAAACTAAAAAATCTCAAATTCAAATTTTATTTATTGCGAACATAGGTAGGCATTACAAATTAATGATGTTACAATATTATACAATATGACACAAGTTATATTTGTAGAAAACTTATAATTTATAAATGCAATTTTTCTATAATTTTTAATATCAATGAATGATTGATAGTATGTTATTTTAGGGTTCTAAAAGTGGAATTGGATACTTACAAGCTTCGAGTGAAGGCTCTCCAAGAAGAGAATCGTGCCTTGAGACAAGCCTCAGTTTCTATTGTAAGTCCATATGATTAATTAATTATCAGAAATAACTTTGATTTATATAATATAACAAGAGAAGTTTAGTATGAGTTGACATGTTAGTAAGACCCACCCTTGTGAGTATTTTTAGCTCTTAAGCTGTTGGCTCGCTCATTAGCAGGCACAATAGATTTTTATTGTTATGAAGTACATATTTGTATGTGGGTGAGCCAAAGGGTTTAACAGTTATAATGTTAAATTATGTTTGTTTTTACAGCAAGCTAAGGCTGAGCAAGAGGAAGAATATATATCTAATACATTATTGAAAAAAATTCAAGCACTGAAGAAAGAAAAAGAAACTTTAGCACATCACTATGAGCGTGAAGAAGAATGTCTTACTAATGATCTCTCCAGAAAACTAAATCAGGTACTTATTAATATGCTGATACCAAACAGTATAAAGTCGAAACACTTAATTAAGTTAAAGAATACAGTCCTGTAGTGTTTTGGGACTAAAATTAGTTAAATAGTTATACAATTACTTAGCATTAGAAATGGATAAGATAAAAATCATACAGATAAATCTTTTAAATGCATTGAAGCATGCATAGTAAACTAAATTTACCTAAATGGCTGGATTGATTTTAACATATGAGGTCTCATTAGATTTGTCTCAATTACAGATGTGTCATAGGCAATATTTAAATATGGCGTCTACAAATAAAAACAGAGTCAATAAAAGCTAGTAAATAGCCAATTTCAATTGTATATATATATATGTTTTGTTCAAGCTAACTTTATTGACCTTCATTTGCCTAAATCCAGACATCATGCATGGCCTGGAAAAAATGGCCTCCAATTACTAGTGTATGAAACACAACAAGTGGAAAAGTTGTTCCAAACTATTATTACTTTAATGACAAAAAATATATATCATCATTTTGGAAGAAGAACAAAAAATTTGCTGAGCAAGGTGCTGCCTTAGTCTGCTTATTCCATTTAGGATTAGTAACAGAAGATTTATTTAAACTTGGGAGTATAATAAATTCAAATAAGCTTTAATATGAAATGAGTTCTTATTCATAATAATTGAGCAACAGTTATGAAGACATGTGGGGAATTTTAATGATATAAAAGTGTGGCATACTGCTAACACAAGTAATCTCTAATACATCAAACTTGTCAATTCTATGATTGTAAAATACATAAAAAAAAGGCCAAATAGATAAATGAAGTGTTACATATTCCATATGTAATAAATACAGTAAATTATAGAAGCCTATGTCCAGTAGTGGAGTAAGTTCAGTTGATGCTATAGGTTGAGTTGATGGATTGATATTAGGCAGAAAGCTTCTATGTATGTTTTTTCATATTAGCTATATTTTCAACTAGCTTTTGGTTCAGTTCATCTAATTTAGAATTTAATCCGTCTTGTTACAACAATGCACATTTAGTCAACTTTCATTACCTTCACTTAATTTAATAGGATGATCTTTCATTGGTACAATATCAACATGAAATATATCTTCTACTATATGTTGAGTAGCAGGTATATTCAATAGGTAGAGTATACTTGTCCATAATTTCAGTGAGGGACAATGTAAATGTACAACCTTTGAGTTTCTGAAAAAGAGCAGATTAAGGGTTAATGATAAAGCATGGATATGTTATATATATAAGTATATATATATATGTATGTATTATAACAATTTAATGCTACTATTTTGACAAAAACTACAAGAAAGTGTGTTTAACTCATGTTGAAACAGAACAGTGTAAAATAAAATATTGTTATACAAAAAACCCGCCTGCTTTGAAAAGAGGGAAACAAGATGAAGTAGAGAAAGAAACATCCTTTCCCAAAAATTATAACATGCAGTCGAAGTAAATATGTAATGAAACTTGCGAACGTCAACCATAGAATATGTTAATATTTAATAAAAAAATATTTTATTGTAAAATGAAAATGTGGTAGTAAGCAAGATTCTGTTGTATATTTTCCACAAACATTACAGTCAGTGTTGCCATTAGAACTAGCTACTATACTATACTACGAACTCGCTAGAACTAGAGGATCATATTAATGTTTAGCGTAAAAATTTAGCGAGAAAAATATTCTGGCTTTAGCGAGAAAAATATTCTGGCTTTAGCGAGAAAAATATTCTGGCTTTAGCGAGAAAAATATTTTTAGCGCCTTCTAACGACTTTGAGACAAATCAAAAAGACACTAGAAGAGCGAGTGTCTTTTTGTCGACACTAGACATATTGACTTAATTAATTTGCGAAATTTTAACTTAAGAAATTTGAAATTGAATACATAATATTCAATTTCAAATTTCTTTCGCAGATTTTTTTAGGTTCCCTTTTCGTCCTTAGTTATGCTCTCTCTAGTATCGCTATCTAGTTGGTAAAAATAAATAACGTGATTTCAGTTTGTGCTATAAGTATATAAGTACATACAATAGTAGTTAGCGCAATACATTTAGCGAATTTTTTGCTATAGTTTTTTAGCGTTGCGACTTTTTTGAAACAGGCTGTTTGAGACTTTTAATTTTGATGAATGATGCAACACTGGAGACATTATTAAAGTATATTTGATATATTACTTCATGCATGCAGTGTCACCGGTGGAATTTCCTTATTGTAGGAAATTGCTTTTTTCCTGAGGTAAAAAAATACAGTGTTTTATTCCAAGATCTAAAGCATTTATTTATATACCAAATTGTCTGAAATCCATTCAGCATTTGGTGTGATTGATTAAGAAACATTCAAACACGCAAACAATCAGTTTCACATTTATAATATTAGTAGGAAGTAGGAAAGGATATAGACGAGATGAGCATCAATTTGTTTTATGTTTACATCAATTCAGTGTAGTACATTATTTACGTCATCCAGGAAGATTTATTTATGCGTTTTACTATGATTTCAGTTACGTCAAGAGAAATGCCGGTTGGAGCAGACTCTAGAGCAGGAACAAGAATGTCTGGTGAACAAATTGATGAGGAAAATAGAAAAACTTGAAGCTGAGACTCTTGCGAAGCAAATGAATTTGGAGAGGCTTCGTAGAGAAAAGGTGAGGCTTTTAATATATTTTCTTCTGTTAATAGCATAATAAAAATATTGGTCTATAACCAATATTTTGAGCTGTTTGAGATCTTTTCCTTGTCTTCGTCTTTTATAATGTATAATGCCTAAATTCACAATTAATTTTCAAACAATTATTTAAAATTTCAGGTAGAACTTGAGAACACATTAGAACAAGAGCAGGAAGCCCTAGTGAACAGGCTGTGGAAACGCATGGACAAGTTGGAAGCTGAAAAAAGATCACTGCAAATCAGACTTGACCAACCAGTCTCTGATCCAGCCAGTCCTAGGTGAAAATCTCATATTTAATATATTACTTACAAATAAACATATCATGTTGTTTCAACCTACATTTTCTAATATTTCTTTAATATGTTTGGGGTGTAAACAATAACACTAGGTTTTAAAATTTTACTTAGGATCATAGTAACTTGAAACTCCTTTAGTAAAATCACTTAATCTCAGGAGTGATATAAATTTTGGTTTAAAATCCATTCCTGAAATTGTCATAATTTTTTAATTCAATGTATGAAATTTAGTTTTAAGGCATGATTCATAGATGTTTCAAAATATTTTTTTATATTCATTATATATTTTCATTGTTTTATTATTAATGGAGTTTTTTCTTGCTAGGGACATTAGTAATGGTGATACAGCATCCAATTTAAGCAATCACATTCAGACTCTGCGTTCTGAGGTTGTAAAGTTAAGGTGAGTAAAGAACTTAATTTCTATTAACTGCACTACATATTGCCTAATAACTAGGCTAAGAGACCATAAAGCCAGCCGTCCTTTCAACCTTCAACCTTCTTGGTTAGTTAAATCAATTAAAATCATCACAAAAAAATATAACTGTGAAAGATTGCAGTAAGTTGTATGTATTGTTATGTCATGATTTATAATGGAAACTGTGACTGTTTTCATTTAGCGTGTTTTCAAATATTTTATAGGTTCTATAAAGACTAGGAACACATCAACATCAGGCATTTGAAAAAAAAAGACAATGAATAAAGTCTCATCTAAACTTCTTTCTTATCGTGTGGTTGATGAACAACCTAGTGTCAGAGTTTAAACCACCCATAGGTCTCTGACATGACTTTACACACCATCCAGAACAAGTCTCATTTATATTTGTTTTTCAGTGTGGTTTTATTTATAAGTGATATATCTTTAAAAAAATGGAGATAATTATTATTTTGATGAGACAACAAATAGTATCAAATTCAAATGTTTTATGTAATTTTAAATAGCTTAAATTACAGGTACTTATGAAAAGTCAAAGCTAGATGCATGGTTCTAAGGAGCAGGTCTTATAGAGAAGTTCTGGCAAGAACCATTCATAAATGTCCTAAAGGCAAATCAAAATTACTTTTTATAAGGACTGTCATCTGTCCAAGTAATGCTAGATTATTCTTAGTTTTTAGTTTGGGCGTCTAGGCAGGATTTTCAAAAAGTAACCAGATGAAACTCAGACATATTTTGTATTCAGCTGCATCCCCATTGATGCATGATGATAATAATCAATTCATATCTTAGTAATAAAATAACAATAATCTGCCATGTTGTTATAGCTTTTCTTGTTATTTTGTAAAAAAAATATATGTTTCAACTGTTTTATTGTAGCCGTCCAGGGAAAAGCCCGGTTTTACCCAACAATAGCACTTTAGTTTTGACAGTATACTTTGAATCCAATATTTGACACAAATTTTCTGCGACAGAAATCAACTGGCAGTTTCTCAAAACGAAAACAAGGAGAAAATGCATCGTTTTGCACTGGAGGAGAAACACATTAGGGAGGAGAACGTTCGGCTGCAAAGGAAACTGCAGCAGGAGGTGGAACGTCGCGAGGCTCTGTGCCGGCACCTGTCTGAGAGCGAGTCCTCACTTGAGATGGAAGAAGAAAGGCAGTTCAATGAGGCTTTGAGTGTAAGTTTTGCATCAGATTTTATTTATCATAATATTATAAATTTAGGCTCCTCATATTTTCTATTTATCTTAGACTCCGAAACTTGGTGAACAGGGAAGCTCAGCATCATTTTTATTATGAATTGTCTAGATCTTATGGTATAAACTGAAACCAGGCGTAAAATAAAAATATGCCATGCACCTTAAAAAAAATACGGACGGAGCGTTGCGTACGACATGAGAGAAGCAAGCCTAGTCATCCAATTTCGCTTGTCACACAGGAGCTAAAGGCCTACAAATACTTAAAACTTATCCACTCGGCGCCAGTACGCTGCGTGTGTGTGTTCGTAATCTATGCTTCGCTTATGGCAAAGCAAGGTTACATCCGTATTTTTTTCAGATCCGTGATTGCATGATTCTAAATTGTTATTTTTGAATCGGTTGTAATTTAAAAATGTTGTGAGTATATTTTGTTAAACATGAAGAAATCAAATCATCAAATGATGATAAATAATCCACAGGCGCGATCGCGTAGCGTGTCGTCGCCGGGCGGGTCTCGGCCTCTGTCCCCGTACGCGTCGCCGCTGTTACCCAACGCAGCCGGCCTGCCGATGTCTCGGCCTTCACTACATCTTAACTCTCAGGTGACCATAAACTATTTGTTACTTTTTCACTACTAAACGACTGAACGGATCGTAATGGAATTTGGCAAGGACCTTGGAGAAGGACATACGCTACCTTTTGTCATGCCGACGAAGTCGTGGGCACCAGCTAGTATTTAATCATTATTATGTATACTATGTTTTAGGTAATATGCATGTAATGAGATTAATCGCCTATGAATCAGTCTTTTTGTAGTTATTTTTGTTACCGTAATGATTGAGAGATACATGAATGTGACACGTGTAGTGTGTCGCCCTCGTAACATTTATTTGTAAGACCTGGAGATAAATGTTTCGGGTTTGAGTGAACATGTGAGGTTTGTCTGTAAACACAATACAGAAACCAATGTAAAAATTATAATAATGATAAATTATTATACTAGGTGAGATAGAAGAAGGCTATATATTTGCTTTATCCAAAAGTTCATAGTGTAACAGAATGTTGAGTTGACACTTGACATTTGTCCTCAGACGCGTCGCACAAGCGATAGGTTCGTGAAGCCTGCCATCCCGGCGGGCGCAGCGCTGGGCGCGCGGGTGGCGCCCCTGGAGCCGCCCCTGGCGCCGCCGGCCGCGCCCCTCACGCCCCTCGCGCCGCTGTCAGCCGCGCCCCTGCCCAACCCCGCCATCCTGCAGCCTGCCAGCCCTATGGACACTTCGTCCAAGGACTAGGACCACCCCGTCCCACGGCAACACCGCGACCGAAGGGCAATTTAACGGCTTCCATAAGCCAATTTCGTTTTAAGGCTGATTTAGACGAATATAGTGTTTCATAACTACAGAACTGTGAATTCCGAGAAATACTTAACTTGTGTTGATGTACTGATCAGATGAATGAATGGGCTGCTAGTTTATCGAATGTAAAGAGTGCGGATTCTGTCTAAATCGACCTTAAGTTTTATCAGAAGGACGGGCACGGCAAATTTGTGGTGGTTACACGGTACCTATAGTGCGCTGACATCGTATTTACATAAATAATTTAAATTGTACTAGGCCACCGTTAATTTGCCCTTTCTTCGGTGTGCGCTTAACTATTTAAGATTAAATAATAACTGTTGTATGCAGAAGTGATGTTTTGGCAGCAGGCTATTCAACATAAAATTTGCTTTCTAATGTGCAAAATTTCTGATTCATAATCCTCTTGTGGCAACGTTATTATTTAATCTACTGTGTAAACCTACTGTGCACTCTGCTCACTGCCCTGTCGACTCGGCACGCTCCTAGAATTACATTCTTATCTCAGGTTGGTCGTGATTCATTTACTGATATAATTAGTAATGAACGAGATTATGGAATACAATTGTATTTACGATGTTTATCGAAAACGTTAAGTGGAGATTGTGAGCGACGTTGTAACTTTCGATTAGGATAGTCATAGCTAGTTCTGATTAAAAATCAATTTTGGAAATATATCCGGGCTTAAATTTTGCGGCAGTGGGTTTTATTTTATTATAAGGCTGTGTATAAAATTCACTTGTGAGTAAAGTTAGTAAAGGAGAAGGAGATAAAAGATTGTAAGCTATTTGATATATCACACACGGGGTCTAGCAATACTACTCCTACGCAAAGTTTTTGTGAAGGAATGTAATATATGTTACGAATGTTGTGTTGTGCCCGCAGGGCAAATTGTTGTGTTCGATATATGCTAGTAGGAGTAGTGAGTTATTGTCCTCGGACTCAATTCAATTATGCAAATTGTCACTTTTTTTTTCATGTTATAAAACAAAATATACGCATTACTATTATAAAGCCATTTTCATTCTTCTACATTGTATTACCCTTATTGTATTAATAATTTTGGTAGTCCTGATGAGTGTATTTACGACATCCATAATTCCCTACTATTCAAGTAGTCACGAATGCTCGTGGCTTGGGTCTGATAAAGAGCACCTTATTACAGAAACTTACGCCTTTCTCCCATGAGGGTACGCACAAACTACAGAAAGCCACCTGCTACGACCCTTATATCTGCCTTTTGCTTCGTCCACGTTCATACATCAGCGTACCTAACTCGGTTAGCAACGAATTGATGGTCACTTTGTAGTTCATTGCGCCGTATGTTTTTAATATTTTTGCTCATAGACACTAATGTACGACGCAATGTGACACATTGATGTCACAAAGTGATCATCAATTCGATGATAACCGACTTAGCTGCTAATAGGTACGCTGGTCATACACGCGCGACGGTTACGAGTGCTACGCACCTTATCTTTTTGGAGGATATCATTAATAAAGTCAGTGTATATCCTTCTGATAACCGTCTTTTGTTCATTCTCTCAATATGACTGTATCGACATCTACCACGCTACATGAATACTACGTGCATAACGCGCTGCATCGCGCAAGAAAATTTTGTCAGCGAATAAAAAATAATAATTAACAAATTAAAAGCACGCCTAGACCTATCTATCCTCCGAGTGCGTTGAAAATTCATCACCTTTTTCAGCTTATAATGCATTGTCACTTCTAAATACAGCCTGTATTTAGGTATTAAGGCATTTTTCTTTCCCCTTTTCTTATCCCTAGGTAACTATTTAATGTACCTGAACGGCGAAAACACTGCATTTGTTATAATTTATGTTTATTATATTTCCCGGACAGGTAGTACCTCGTTCGAATACAGTAAACACTTACACAACTTGTTTTTCATAGGCACCACTTACCTAATTGCGTAGCCGTAGCATAAAGTAGTTCATAATTCATATTATACAGCGCTGCACTGATCCTATGAGCGATAGCGTGATGATGCATGTTATCTTTAAAAGTTTGAACTATAAATATCGCTACAGTGAAAGTTCCATCTAATGAGGTTGATTCTTCAACTGTATAGTCCATAAAATACTTACCTACACGAAAGCTTTGTTGTTCTACTCAGCCCCTATAAGTGATAGCATGATGAAATATGTTTATGATGTTGCTCGATGCTTTAAGTTATGTTCTCAAGTTATAAGTGTTCCGACAGCCCGACAACGTTTACAAAAATTGTGGTTTCGCATTTTGTATCGATCAAGTATCGATAGTAAGTTGTATGGAGTACCTACCTACACCCCAATTAAAACAGAAATAGTACCTACCGTTAGAGTTGCTGCGGGCCCTCAGGGTTCTGCAGGGTTCTGTAATTACTCTCCACGAAGCAATTTTTGCGCCACTGATACGATCTGTTAAAGCCATTGGTAAGCTGAGGACATCACACACATTGCACGTGTTAGCAGATGGTAAATCAAATTCAGTCTCTCGGAGGCCATTGTAGAGTGCTCGAACTTAGTCCTGATATATGTTTAAGACATTTCAATGTTGCTAAAATCCAAGCGTATTTTTTTTCTTGCAAAGCGGAGTAAATTCCATTTTACTCTTTCCGTGATGTATCCGTGCTGATAATGAATCGCCTACTTACCTAGATTTACTTGGTGTGAAACTAATGTACACGCCCAATTTTGACTCATCGAATCCCAGGCTAAATTTGGTGCCAAAACGTTGAGCATCCTTTCTAACGTGATACAATCTTGGTAGATATTTCACACGTAGGCACAATTGCTTAACTTGTACCAAGAACAAGTTTGATCATGTATGGAGTAACTACTGGTCTTATCTTTGGGATGAATTGGTAAAATATAATTTTGCAATAGGGAATATGCATGTGATTCAAACGTAGGTAGGTATATTAATATTTTTATTCGTAATCTTTATTGCTGTAGTATGACACCTATTCAATTGCTTTTTTATATAATCTTGTTTTAACTATGATATAAAATAGTAGTGAAAAGTGAGATATAAGCGAGGGAAATTTGGGTGGGAGTGAAGAGAGGTGTGAATCGTGACCTCACTGTCCGCGATGACATTATCTTGAGTACCTACGTATGTTATTACTGAACGTTTATCGTGTTATGTGGTTCTTCTTGAGTTTTATCGTTATTCTTTAAAGAAAATCCTTCCATTAAAACTGATAAATCGTTCATTAATCCCTTCATACTATACGAGATATCTTTTATGTTGCGGACTCTGACGTCAGAAAGCGCGCCAACGCCAAGACGGCGGCGTTACAAACGCCCGAAACTGATTGCAGTTTTATATAATAATTTCAATAGATACTCGATAATCATATTTTTCGCGGTAATGTACGCGTGTATAAATTGGATAAAAATATTTAAAAAAATACATGCACATACCCTACTCTTGCGTCGATAGAGAAGCGTACTAGGTTATTAGTAATGATTCGTTGAACAGTAGTACTGACTAGAGTTACTGGCCTATCGGATTTTTATGGTATGGTAAAATTGCTGCCTTTCCTGCATCGAACGAATAGATGCACGGCGATCCATTTCATGTTATTGAAATGCATTGCCATGGTTGACAATCCATTCTAACGCACGAAGCGTTTTTCTGCTAGGCTTTCTGTGTAGGCTTGCGTACAGCCAAGGAGTCGAATTTCGTTACGAGCGTAGTAACTATTATCTTAACTGTGGTGCGAGTTAGTCTTTTCTCCTTCAACGATCTTTGTTTTTGAGTTTAGAAATCCTACATGCACGCTGTGTTCGACGCCTACCGACTAAAAATCACACGGTCCTACTCTCAACTTTACCGTGGTCCCAGGTTTGTTGTAGCATTCACCGCGACCCCGGCAGGTTCCTTCACCGACCAATGTCTGTGATAATTTAGATTATGTAACTACGAAAGTAGGTACATTTATAGCCTTTGTATAGTATAAATAAATACCTAATGAATATTCTTGATATAAAAATAAACACAGTATGATGTATTAGGTACTCTGTCATAATAAACAACTTCGAACTCAAATTAAACTTCCTAGTGTTTACCTATCTGGGTTTTTCATAAAGGTATCTCTAGGTAGGCACTGAGAACTTCTATAATCACTCAAAAATAATAACAAATTAAGGAATTAGTTACCTTATTATACCGTTATTAAGTATTTCGAAAAACTTATGTTAGAGTTATATAGTTTGTGGAAAGAAAAATACGGTCGTGAGCAGGATTCGAACCTGCACCTCCCGGATAAATAGTACAGAATAAAACTTCAAGATACATCTTTTGAAAAGCATTAACGCATGTTTAGCGAACTCTAAAGTTATTATATTATATGGAAAAAGAATACGGTCGCGAACAGGATTCGAACCATGACCGCGCTCTGACCACTAAGCTATCTCGACCTACTCTCTGTAGAGGTCGAGATAGATGGCTCAGTGGTCAGAGCGCCTGGAGTATTTATCCGGGAGACGCAGGTTCGAATCCTGTTCGCGACCGTATTTTTTTTCCATTTAATATAATAACTTTAGAATAAAACTTGTTATTTGCACTCTAGTTCAAACTCTGTAAACAAACCACAGGCAGGTGATTATTTTATTCGAAGAGAAATTAAACAAGACGAGTCGGCTTGATTGTTGCTGGGCGCTTCGGTCATTCGGCATGAAATGGTCAAAGAAATAATCGCATTTTACACACGCATCGTAAACCTAAGCAAACCAGGATAAGGCATATTTTCTATTTGTCTTGGATGCTGCTAGGGTTACAGGTAAACTGATTTGCATAATACCTCCCACGGTGATTTTTTGTAACTTCATTAATATTTTAGTTTTTGCAGTTTTTAAATAAGTGGATGAATATTTTTGTGTTTAGACCATTATGGCATAAAGTTACCTACAATTCTATGATTTTGAAAAAGGAAATAAAAATAAAAATTAACTTCATGGTGGACTATTCTGAAACCAAGTCATTATAGATTATTTTGTTCTTTATAATCGAACTATGCACATGAAATAGGTACTAATTAAATTTCTAAAGCATGGTGCTGTCATAAGTAAAGCAAGAACTACCTACACTCTACCAATTAAGTTCTAAGTATAGCACCTAGAATTTACTTAGTAGGTGTGCGGGTGTGCGTCTCGTTTCTTAGCTTCCTTACCGGGATATTTTGTTTGGAATCATTATCATATATCAATATCTTAGGTTTTCGCGATCATACACATAATAAAACAACTTTTAAGACACGCGATTAATCCGGTTAAAAGTTGTTTTATTATAATCATATCTATATCAACGTCGCAAATAGGGATTATATAACGATGGATGGAAATAAATACAATATCTAGGTACTTCCACAATATTGAGGGTAGTCATTCAGTTACCAGTGACCGCGCACCCGCCAGCTAATATACGCAAGCGTAAGCAGAGAAAAATTGCAACTACCACCAACTACCTACTCTACACGTGTTTCACTCCCCACGGGGTAATATCAGGAATCAGAAGCAATTAGATTATGTGACTTCCAATAGGTAACGCCTGAGTCTATTAAAAATAATTAACGATGACAATACGAAACAGATTTCATATCTTCAAAAAATAAGTAGTTAAATCAATATCCGATTCTTCTAATAACTTTAACGTTCACCCACGTCAGTTTATTGTGTTAGTTAAAATAAACGGAGTTTGGAATTAACATTCAAATAGAAACGTAGGAACATCGGTCGACGCGAGGCTCATAAAACATATTGACAGAGAGACGAATACTTGGCGTAGCGTTATTGATCCTTCCAATAATTATCGAACACGTTTCATGTCACCATGAACAAACACTAAAGTGGACGAGTATGGCGGATACTCGGTGCGACTCTTGTTTGTAAGTTTACGCACGGAATCGTAAAGTAGAGGCAGGCAGTAGGTAGAGCTAACAGAAAATCTGAGACAGTGAGAGCGACGCGCGTTTGGTTCAATAAACTTAGCAAATGGTGTTTTCGTAAGAGGGTCTGTACGTTTTCCAATTGACTCTACAATAAGATACTACAAAAGTATTGCTATTAGATTCTACAATTTAAGTCCATATGACAATAAATGTAGGTACATACCCTCTGCAGGAGAAACAATCTAGGTAATATAAACCGATGTAACTAAAATTATGTATTTATTTATATAAAGTTATTTAAATAATTTATTAGTTTTCCAGAACAATTTAATTGTTAACAATTAAGTATCTGTATGAATTCATAAGCTAAACGTCTCCTTTCTTCAAAATCTTGGGTTTAGTTGATTGCAATTTTTACGGAACCCTAAGTATTGACTGTATCTTGTATGTAGCTATGTAGATACATCTGGGAAGTCGAGAATTCAAAATGGAGGTATGTAAATGTTGATTTTCTATCATGACCGTCCGAAACTGCTATGTTTAGCGTTTTGTTAACGCTTTAAACGACATTAAAATATTAGGTTTTCTAGAGTTAAACAGGCAAATAAAAAAATATTTTATATTTCTCATGTTTGTATAACTGAAGTGGTATTTACAGTAACGGCTGTATATTCTACCGAGTACCTATCAGGCATTACGCTCGGCTTCTGCTAGGGTCTTATGTGACATCGCAAGGCTCAGCGGCACGCGGCGCCGCGCTGCTGCGCCGGTAGCGACGGCGCGGCGGCGACTAGGTGAACGCTGTAAACTGCTCTACCACACTTTAGTTTAAAAAATACTAGCATGTGTATTAATACATTTCAGTCATACCTAGTGGCTTCAGTTATGTTGTATAGAATATGGTATATATACCTATAGTCATAGGATCATGCTTAAAAATTTAGTAATCATTTTATCGTTTTTATCCGTTTGTCCATGTAATTAGTACTATGATTAGGTACCTACTGTACGAAGCTTTCGCTCACCTTTAGCAATCTTAGTTCTATGAGCTTGTGATGAGGATATAGTCAGCCCTAGTCATGCCCTAAGTATGTATTTTTTATACACATGTTTTTTTTTAAACTTCTTCCTGGAATAGCTTATGCTGAAACAAACGTATAAATTTCTTAAACTTAAGGCATGCTTCACACAATTCAAATTGTGTAAAAGCATGTATTAAGTATATTATAATAATCAACGCACAGGTAAGTATAAATCGATCAGAGCTACAAAACAATTATAAAGTAGCTCGCCCGGTCACAGCTACGCTTGTCGAATAAGTGTCTAATTGACTTTATACGTATTTGCCGGCAATTAAAAATGACCGCCGATGTAATCTGGTGAACCATAAAAGACGGGCCATTCAACAATCCACAGAAGACAGATATGACAAGAGATGACGAGACTCAATAGTATTTACGCCAAGGTGTTAATTTCAGAAGGTTAGAGTAGCGTGAATTTTATTTATATGAAAAGTTAATTCATGCCCTGCTAGCACGTAGTGTTTAAACGGTGGAGTTAGCATGGGGCTCCGAATAAACACTGCGCTTGAGTTTACGTGCAGCCGAACTGTACGCGTGCGCATCCGTCTGCTCTACGCCGACGGATTTCCTTGGGATCCTTCTGTATTTGGTTTATTTATCATGTATTAATACCTTATTATAGTTTAATATCAGATATGCGTAGACGTAATATAATAGTATCTATAAAAAATATAGCTAATTTACCAATCTAGGTAATATTCAGGAAGAATAACATGGAATAGGTGAAGACCTTTTTACAATATGGATAAATACTGAGTCATCTTTCATACGCATTATCGCACGCGTAGCGAACTCTAAAGTTATAAATTATTGTAAAAAGATAAATATGGAGTACCTGTGAACCTGCGCCTCCTGGTTAAATATTTAGGTAGGTTACTTAGTTCTGCTCACGAACGTAGTTTTCTTTCCATAAAAAATATAATTGTAATATGGATACCTAACTTAATTTATTATTATCTTATTATGATATAATTGGTTTGTAGTCAATTTAAAATATAATAATAAGACTCCTTCCTTTCGGTCACTGTGGCGTATCTCCACGGAGACCAGCAAAGTATGCAGGAGATATTATAGTGTAACAGTGTATGCGCAAACACAGGTGCACTCCGTCTTTCTTCACTCTCATACCTAGTCCGATGGGTCGGCAATCCGACACAACCAAAGAGAGATCAGGCGCAGGACGGCTTTTACGTGCTCTCCGAAGCACGGAGGTGTCACATCACCAACTTCCAAACTCCGGGTTATTACTGAGAATTTCCTAACAGAAAAACCCAATAATATTTTTGACCTACCTGAGAATCGAACACAGGATCAGGCAGGCAGTTATATAAAAATAAAGATAGGTATCTACTTAAGTTGCATCGTTGACTATAATTAAACTAATTGCTAGGAATTTAAAATTTAGAGATATTCTCCTTACCTGTAACTTAAGTAAGTAGTTAGATTATAGTTGGTACCTTGGTGTAATAAAAATCGTGAATCCACATTTGCAACCACATTGTCTCCCTTTTTAATTTAGAATATGCTGCTAATAGCGCGGCACGTTTTCGCCAACTTTATGATCAGTTATGGTCAAAGGGTTATAATAACGTTAATTTACCGATTTTAATAGGTGAATCTATAGCAAAGTGGGAACAATACATTAGAACGTCAATGATATACTTGTATGCGTAAGCGTTGTAACACTAATGGTCCGAAATTGTCCACTTTGTATCACTAAGTAAACAAACGGACCAGGGAATTTCGGTTCAGTAGTTTCTAAGAAGGGACAGGGTTAAAACTAACCACAGCCAGTTTTGGGACAAGTTTTTCTGGTAAGGATATACTCCGAAGTTATCTTTATATTAAAGGGGATCGCAGAAACAGATAGTTACCTACCTACCCTTGATTATGGAGTAGGAATCAAAGCACACACATATATACTTACCTACGTATTGTACCACGGGTTCTAATTAGTGAGGCGAACAATTTATCTAGGAAAGAATGCTAATATTCTCATAGAAACACAACTTCAGTTACAGATAAATCTTTGATAATCATTAACGCATGCTTAGCGAACCTTAGAATTATAAATTTTTGTGGAAAAATAATATGGAGGCGCAGGTTCGAATCCTTTTCGTGAACGTATTCTATTTCCCCAAAAATTTAAAACTTCAGTTATAAAAAATTATGAATATTTTTCAATACATAAATAATCTTGGTTTGAAGGCTGACCGACATCAATAGTTTAGAGTTACCGAAAAAAGTTATAGGTAGATATACAATTCTGTTTGATCCTGCTCATTTCCAAGTCAGGCAAACTCGAGATCGTTAATATGAAAAACGAATTCGTGTGTCTACCACCTAACCTAGATTTCGAACATCTTCGGCTATCTGTGATCAGCTACGGCCAGTTACCTTTGTAAGTGCAATAAGTGTACAATCTATCGTCTATAACACTTATAACGGTCACTGAGATGTTTAAAAATGAAACATTTCTGTGGAGAGCATTGAGCTGGCTCGTTGTTTGAGGTTTCCTTTTCCAATTAGCACTTGGTCGGCCGGCAGACCGTAACTGGGTGAGGCGGGCCCGATGCATTGGAATGCTGACTAGGTGTCTACAGCAGTTCCTCGCGGGAGGTACGTACCTACGTACACATGACGTGCAACTATTGAGTGAATAGGTTGTGAAAGCTGATTTATGTTTCATCGATTGGTACTTCATTTTTATGAAATATGGCTGTTTGATTCGATTTGAGAGAGAGAGTTGTTCTTGATAATGTGTAAAGCCATGTGAGGCCTACGGGCAGTTGAAACCCAGATAATTGATTGGTCATCAACCCTAAGAAAAGAAGAATGTACCTATTCCTACCAAAGCGGATCGAGCTTTTGCACATAATTTGTTTTCGGAATAAGTGTGTCGCAATAAATGCCTGAAAAGGTTTTCGGGGATTAAATTAAAAGGCGATAAGAAATATGAAATTAAAAACATATTTTCATTTTGGAATAATGGATGTCTTTGGACTTCCAAGTTAATTTTGTAAACAATCTATTATTAAGTGGAGAGAAAAAAAAATACAATTTTTTATGGATATTGCGTGCATGGAGGAGTGTGACAATTAGCATAATTTTAGGTAGTGGCGCCGCATGATCAAAAAAAAATCCTATAATTTTATTGTCTGTATTAGTCAATATTTTCCTTTAGAGATTCAGGGAAAATCTACTTAACATTTACCCAACTAAGTTGTAGTCAGCATCAAATCTAACCGGATATAGCTACTTTCAGGCATTTACCCGTACTTAACGACCGTTATAGCTTGTTCTTCCTCCTATTCACGACCGTATTTTTCTTTTCACAATTACTTTGGAGTTCGCTACGCATGCGGTTGAAAGATGTATCTATAGGTACTTAAAAGTCTTGCGAATCAGCTCAGACTTAGGCTTTTTTTACACAGATTTACCTGTAATTTTTATTTGCTTAGATTACTACCTATATTCCTACCTTCTATATAAGTAAATAAAAATCAATTGCTGCATGTATAAGATTACTTTAGAATAGCTCGGCCGATTGCGTTCTGTTCATAATTGTCAGAATTGGGAAAATCCAACGGAAAGTCGTGGTGCAAAGCCGAGGTGGGTCACTAGTTAAACGTACCTAAAACAGAAAGGGGACTATAGGAAGAGTCATTCGACCATGTTTTTATTGACAGGTTAGGGTTATATGGCCATCTAGGATGGGCAGGACGTGGGCACGTGGAATACAATTCCAGCCCAGTTGCTAGCTAATAAGCAGTGTAGTCTATCTAGAATGTGACTATATGCTAAACATGACCGCAGCCTTTATTTACTAGGAACAATATTAGCTCGCACAATGTGACTTAATTCCTTGTCCCCGGTACCTATTAGCAGTTAAAGGAACACCAGATTCGAGGTTTCAGTCGGTAAGATTCTGATTTGCAACGTAACCTTTCGCATTTCCTGGGCGTTAGTGTAAACATAAGGAATTTTCGAAGTCAAAATCATCATTCAAAAATCGGACAAAGGTACAAAGCTATCAAAAAAAAAAGTTTACCAATAGCAAGGCACTTTGTCTTTCTTTGTGGACTAATTGCAACTGTTCTCCATTAGGCAGATTATTATTGGCAGACGTATTTTAATAGATACATAGAATCGCGCCTTTATGGGGCGTGATGTTAGGTATGTAATATGATGAAGGTTTGCCTGTTGTAGGTGCTCGTAGGAGGAAGGTTTCCTAATAGGCGGTGAGCGTACCTACTACATGGAACTTAATATGGCACAATTCTAAACTTCAGGTTGCTACTGAGAATTTCCTTGAGAAAAACTCAATAATATTTAGCCCGACCTTGAAATCGAACCCAGGACTTCAGCAGCACTGGCGAACGCTAGACCAATGAAGCAGTTACAGTACATATTTTGACAGTTAGATATTTATTTAATAATTATGTAATAAAAAGTTTACGCGCAGATATTTAGTTTTTATGCTATTAGACAATTTGTATTTTCATAAAAATACATTTGTACAGTCAGCAACAAAAGTCGACATTGGCGATTAACACTTATCTACCGAAAGTGGCACTCGAGCACAGATCTTTTCGACAAACTTGTTGCCTCGAGAAAAGTTTTGATGTGTTGAATTTTACGTTTTATCAACACTTTATGTCAAATGTGACGTTCGTGTCGACAAAAAGAACGATGCTCGAACCGCTGCAACGACTATAGTGCTGGTTTAATAACCAGCCTCAACCTAATGGTTAAGATGAAAAATATTTTTGCTATTTCTGTATTTAGATATTTATTGATAAGATTGTAATATTTTGTGCTCAAAATAGTTTGATGGATAGTTTTTGGTCAACTTGTATCCGTAATCGGTTTAGCTAAACGTAGGTACTCGTAGAGCGGAAAGTGCACGCCGCTAGGTAAAGCCATAAATACCAATGTTCAAACCTTATGTGATGTTGATTATCAGTTTTTTATAAATTGATTTGCGGTCCTAAACAAAAATACCTTTTGTCAGTTCAGTTGTCTGTATCATTCCAATCTTTGATTTTATGGTTTTCTTTGATTTTATTCGACGCTTATATTTTTATATATGACGTATAAATTTTTACACTGTAGGCCGTTTTTTTTATAAGACTCTACTTCAAAGCTGGGCCCATTAAAATTTAAAAAGTAAATGACACCCCTAAGAGTGGATAATCGGAATAATACGGAATGATTGCTTATTCACATTTAAACCAATTCTGTTAAAACTTTGCAAGTAGTATATTTGTTATGACACTATAATATAATGGAAACCTGGTGATGACCTAGCTGTGTAGATTTTAGCCAGTCTTAATAAAAACTTTAACCGCCGAAAAAAGAAATTTATATTAGTCTTACTGACTGCAGGTAACTAATTTTGAGTCGGTGCCAAACGAAACAATAAACGAAGATTTTAAGTTTGTTAAAAAGTTATTTTAATTATACATATAAATATTTATTTTATTTATTTATTTATTTATTATTTATGTACACACATCAATTTTAAATATACAGTCATAAAGCTACTTAGTACAAAGGTACTGCTTATTTCAAAAGAAATTTCTACCAGCAGACCTGCAAAAGGATAAATGTTTCAAAAATCCCTGTAGACACAGTGTGTAGGAAGAGGGAATTTTAATTTTAGTCTTGCTAAAATTTCTACATTCAAATTAAGTTTTTAGTTAAATATTTAAAAGGCTAAAGGTAGAGTCACAGAAGAAAAATATATAGTATACTTATATTAACTGTAATACTTACGTATTAATATTTAATAAATTCGATATTTCATAATAATGTAATTGGAGGTAAAATTTATGGAAATACAAGTGTTATCTAAGTGTCCGCCTCAATGTTGCGCAGGATTGCCTCGATAGCGCGCGAAGGCGACCGCCAATCGCTTTGTTTGTCAATACATCAGGGGCGGGGCTTCACGCAGTTAGCCTGTTGGCGTCATTCTATTCAACATAAGGTAATATTAAACTCTATCTTGACCACATAAGGTTCTTTCTTTCTTGTCAAAGGCAGTGGAGAATTTTACTATTTTAGAGAAAAGGATGTTCTACACCAAGGCTTTATGATTGATATTCGTTTGGTTTGGATAAATTGTAGTGGGTATGTTGTGCTGTATATGCGCTAATGAAGTGTAGTTCGGTCGAGTTTGCGGTAGTTGCTCATGCAGTTGGCACGCCACTACTGATTTGTGATATGTGACAAATATAGGAACTAATTTTCATTTAGATATTGTTAACAAAATCTGTTTTATTGGCATTACGACTGAATTATTTTTACCAGAAATAAGCGCCTTATTTAAAATGTATGATGCTTGAGTTAATTGTGTAATTTGTGTTTTGTGAACTGAAGTGCAACCTAAGGACTTTTATTATTTTAAATGTGTCTTATGAACAGCCGAAATTGAGGACAAAATAGCAGGGGAAGAAAGGTAAGAAAATAACTATAATGTTAAAAGTAACAAAACATCTCAGGAAACGTATTGGTAGATAAGTACAGATAAAATCGAAAATGTTTGGTATTTCACGAGTTTTGAATAGGTAACTATAAACTGCAGGGCAAAGGGCGCTTTTAGAAGAAGAGACGGAGTTAACATTAACAACCAAGTTGCTTCCTGCGGGCTGGTATTTACATTCGATATCTACCTGTCTGTAAGTCTCGAGACCACCAAATATATTTGTCAAGAAGGCACAAAATATTTCTAGGAGAACTAAATAACAATGAAGAAGTAATTGAAACTTATTACTTAAAATTTCTTGTGTCCATCGTTTGTTCTGTTTTCAGTGTACAGCTGTTCATGCCATTAGAGTTTAGGTTTTACTGGGAGCTATAAAATTATGACGTATCACCTGGTGGCTTGGCCTACCACCAAAGGCGAAATGTATACGGCATCATGACTGCTACTCCTTTTATAGATAACAAATTGGGGTGCGAAGCGGTTAGGTATATTAAGCTTAATAGGTACTCCTGATTTATATCTCCAAATCGGATAGATTTGCTTACAAAAACTGATTTTTACAAAGAGTGGACATTGCTTTGCTACGGCACAGATCATATAATACCATGGCCGTAGCCAGGGGGGTTAGGGTGTTCAACCCCCCCCCCCAATTCTAGATAAGTGAAATATACACATGTTCTATACGTGAAATGGCAGGGTTCTTTAAAAATATTCAGAAGACAATTTTCACCAACGGTGTCCGAAGAGGGCAGGAGGTGTAGCTAAACGCTCAGAGAGCTGACTCTAAGACCCTTTAAAAATGGATCAGAGCTGCCAATTTCAGAACTTTATAGACCAACGGGTTGTAAATGATGTAGAAATCTTATAACTAATTTACATTCCATCCAACTCAAATGTTAATGCAACACCTAAAAATACAGTCATCTCAACAAAACTTGCAAACAAAATATGCATACGTCTGACCCTAATTGTAAAGATTTTTTTCTCATATCAATGCCTAAAGTCAGTTAGTCCGATTACATTCGGATTAAACCTGACGATCAGATGTATTCCTGTGAGATCACACAACATTTGGGTCGGGTCCAATAGTCCCAGCCTTTGCCGTTGTTTGATAAAATGTTTATGATCACCAGATAGCGGCATCGGAATGTCTAATGCAACTGATGTTTTACGGTTCACTTTAGAGTTTGAATAATTGTCTGTAACTCATCGTATTGTTTTGTCTATTACCATCAAGTTATATTGTCAACACAGCTGGGGTTTTGTACTATGTGTTTAATTGAATCAAAACTTTATCTAAAGTGAGCCATAGCGTGATAACGTTTACATATAGTAAATCAAGACCAATTTCAGCTCTTGTTTATCAGTTTGTTGCTATTTTATCTGGTAAAGTAATTTTTTTGTCTTGGCTTGTAGCTGGGTGTTAGAGCTATTTTCCTTTTAAATTGATCCCATTAATTTTCTATGCTGAATGTCAGCTATTTTATAATTTGTCGCTCATCAAAGACGACGAAATGGAAGCACATAAATCAGCAACGTAACAACGTTTCTTCAGAAGACCTTTCGCATCGAAGCTCTACCATCTTTCCCAATAGAATTAATATATACTATTAACAATAGGTCCTTAAAAAATAGATTACATTTAATAATCCTGATGCCATCACCAGGATCATTAATTGTAAGCCATTTATGTTTTGAAAATAACATAAAATTAATTACAGTTTAACTTGAAGTCGTAACAATGTAGATACTCTCAGACACTTGTAAAACAGATAGCCACTTAGAATAGATACATTGAGGATAAAGACACCCCGCAAGAAAAGCAATAACCAGCGATGGTGCGTTAACCCGACAATGACGTCAATAAGGCAGGAGTACTAACTTTGGTTAGACGAATGCTTAATAACGATACAGTATTACTATTACTACAAGTTTCAGTACAGTGTTCACGTATCGTATACTAAAACTTTCCGAAAATAAAATACTTAATTAATACCTACTGAATCTAAATAGTGTTTAATATATACGATGTATGAAATGCATTTAGATTAGGTCTATAAAACCTCGGTATAAGCAAAGTGCAAAGTGATATTGTAGGTGCTGACGTGTATAATAAAATTATGTAATAAGACGCGTCAATTTATATTACCTAGCAGTTTCTTCCTCTCTTATTTTATGGTTAAGGTTCGCAACTTAATTACATTGCCGCTAGTGTGCATTGTCCGTCTCCAGTTTTGGTTTTAGTTAGAGCTATAAAAGGTGCACTATGAGGCGTTAGGTAGCACCTGATGTCGGGATTTATAGAGTGAAGACGCGTGCGGTATTGTGGCGGGTCGGCGCAGGCGCGGGACAAAGGCGGCGGCGAGCGACGTCGGCGCGGAGGTTCCGTCATCGGCCGCGAGGCCTATCGGCGCGTCCGGCTCGCCACAAAGCCCTACAATAAACTTTTACAACACGCATAAAACCCTGACTTTTTAACCCGAGTTATTTGAATTAATATCAATTCGGAGTTCCTCAATGGGCTTTACTCGTCAAACTTTAAAGTTTTATGACAACCACAGAATTGAGGAATAAAATTTAATTGAAATGTAGCCCGAAAAAAGTTTGATTGCGGTTATCAGCTTCCGAATTTGAATATTTACACTAAATACAAATAAAACAGAACAAATTGTCTATGATGGTGAGGTTAAGGATATGGCATAACATAACATAAACTGTACAGCAAGGGTACTTTCTCATACAGCGAAGAAAAGAGAAATAATCCCCTCGCTAGATCACTGCGAGTTTTCAAACTATTTAGTCTAGATTCCCTCCTTCACGATGTCTTCCTTTACCGTATGATCTGTGATGTCACAGATTAAATATTTATTAGTACATATAAAATTAAAAAAGCCGCAGTGTTACATGCCAGGTTTGAACCTGTAACTTGCACAAGAACCGGGTCCGTAACTACTACACCCACAAAACACTATATTGTACACATAGCTTATAATATAATATATACTTTAACATTTAGTGATAATTTTAGAATTCATATCACTTAATAAATATTTAATTTTGTATAAAACTTGTTCCGTGACCAGTAAAAAAGTGTGGCTTTGAACAAATAAAATTTTAATAAAATAGCAAATAGAATAAACGAAATAAATCAAACTGTTGTAAAACTAGCTTTCATTAGTAAACCATGTTGGATCCTACTAATAATATAATTAATGCGAAAGTTTGTGAGTATGAATGAATGTTTGTTACTCTTTCACAAAATAACTACTCAACGGATTTGAATGAAATTATGCAAGAAGACAAACTATCTATTTAACTGATATAACCCTGGATTGCCACATAGAATATTTATTATCTCGGCTGGACCCAATTCTGAAGTCAACGCATATGAAGTCGCGGGCAGAAGCCATTATATAACAATATAGTAAATATTAACGTATCGTGTTTATTTTTTGTTATTCCTATTTTATATTTGAATATAAGTTTTGAAATATATTGGCTTTGTCTACATAAGCTAGTATAAACAACACTTTTATCGATTTAGTATTTATTCGTATTTTAAAACGTTAACTCTTAAATGAATGCAAAATATTTAACAATAAGAAAAACACCTGGAGGACACACCTACATACTTTACGTATATTATATACAACACTGTGTAAATAAATTATCGTATACCAACATACATATAATGTTTGTATGTACATAGATGTTTATGTGTCTGCTACACGTAGTACGTCAGCCAGGTTTTTCAAACCAATCGAATATTGTGTCAACAGTTAAGTAATCAACAGTAGAAAAATATATTTTATTTGTAAGGTCGAATGTTATTGATCATGTGTTGCGGTTATTTGATTTTTAGTCTATTGTTTGATTAACATATCAAGGCTGGTGGTGGTAGGTATACGCGTAAAGTGATAATGAAAATTCACGTTTGAAACACGGATGACGCAAGACCATTAAAATACTTACTTGAGTTTTCGGCATCGTTCCATTTGCATAGCCTTCTCGGCCTTCATTACACAGCCATTCTGCAAACTTTGAAATTGGAAAAGACAACACGAGATGTATTGTTTCAATGGTTTCAATATCGGTTTGGTCGGTCTTGCATTTGATAATTAGCACCTCTTGGCTCAGTTCGGGCAGTGCGCTGGCGCGGTGAGCGGGACAATTGCGCCTCGACATCGCCCGCACACATAATACGTACATTTATCGAAGCGAATGCCATAAACGTCCAATCACTAAACCCCGGGTTCCTTTCGAAACAGCCTTCAGAGCCACTCGTTGTTATCTTTGATATTTTATAGGATCTGTAAAACGTCGGCGCTGCGACGCGATTAAGCGACATTCCACGCGCCCATCGCTCGACGAGTGTCCGAGGAGGGATGTAGCGGCGCAAACAGATAAAAACGTTATTACACATAATTAAAAGGCGATAACTATTCACATTGTTCGGCATCGGCACGCTCCGAAGGTATATTTTGTTGCTAGCGTCTATGAGCTCGGAGCCAAAACCGGGGCCAACATTCGCATCGCGCATCATATTATTTAACCTCGCCATTAAAAAGAAAATGTTCGCAGTACATCTATACGACTAAGTTTAATATTTATAACTCATGGAGTCGTAAAACGATGAATAATGACGCTGCAGTCGAGTGGGCTAACGCTGTAATTACTTCGCCTTTATACATACCCGTTGGTTGCTTTCTTGTTGTTTAATGCTTAAATGTTGTAGGAATACGATCCGAACCTTCGGATCTATTCTCTGATGTGGACATAAAAACAAATTATGAGTTCTTTCTCCTTCGCGAAGTCTTTATGATAAATATATAATTTTCAATGATGCAACCACTTACTATGGAACCAAGAAAAGATCTTTCAATATTTGTAATAAAAGTTATAGTAAATAATTAAGATGTTTTACCTATAAGTTTCAGTAGTATCTATATTTATCTATTCATCGTATACAACACCATCAGTATGAGGCTCGGACACAATACCAGTCAGCTAGGTAAAAGATAGCATAGACTCTCCTGAAACTACTGAAGTAGTTGCCAAACAGCTTGATATTAAAATATAATAAAATTAATATTTTTATGTTTATAACCCAATATTGATATGGTGACAAAAATAAATATATTTTATGAAATGAAATGTTTATTTTAACTAGGATAGTGTTGAATACACTGTCCTAGTTAAAATAAACATCAGAAAAATGTTTAGTCTAGGCAATTACATCAATTTTTTTTTGTGAAATTAGATAAATACACGCGTGCGTAATAAGCTTCATCATAAACCTAAAAGCGGTGCCACAAGAGCCACTTTAAGCGCAAGAGGGTGTTGAAAACCAAGAACCAAAAGAGGGTTGCGAATCTCTTAGGGATCTGTTTAAGGAGATTAATATTATGACCGTGCCTTGTCAATATATTTATGAAGATATTAACTATGTAAGAAAAATCTAGATATTTTTGATAAATTATGTGATAAACATAATTATAACACCAGAAATAAAAACTAAATTGCACAGCCACGATTTAGATTGGCTAAGGTATACACATCATTTATGGGGTACGGTGTAACATGTTACAATAAAATTCCTTCTGACATACTACACCTAAATGAAAAGAAATTTAAAACTCATATAAAACGCTCATTATGCATGCAAGCATACTATACATTAGGAGATTAAAATGCTTGGCTAACTGCTGGTCCTGCTCCACAAGCACTCTAACTAACGAATCAATGTTACAAATAACATCACTTCATAGTTTAACTTTCTCTTAGTATGTAGTTTTTTTTTGACATTGTTATTTAATTTTGATGGTCATTTTTTTTGCCTTTGTGCAGTCCTAAATCGAATAATATTTAAAAATACATTTATGTAATAGTTTAGCATTTTTAATATTATACTGTAAATGTGAGTACCATTTAACCATTTACATATTCTACCTACATGAATATGTATTTGATTATTGTCTAGCAGCTAGAGTATGTCATGCTTACTCAAGTGTCCCGCTGATGGTGGCGTTTGTGTTGGGTCATTAGATTCCCTACAATATGGTTGAGTTTAGTGATGCTGACGCTGGCGTCATGTTCGTGAACGGGCGCCGTCAGTTGGGGCTGGACATCTCTAAACTGTCATGGCAAAGTTTTGAATTGTAACTAGACTCTATATATATCTATATCGACTTCACATTACATTGTTCTCACATATGATTTCTATGTTATAAATACAATGAAACCAATAATATTGTAATTGTTTGACGAAAAAGAGTAACCGTGGAGTTTCTTGCCCGTTCTTCTCCACAGGAATCTACACTTTGGAACGTTGCAACTAGTTTTTTTTTTTGACAGTTCAATAGTGCCTGTAAATGGTCTAATTGAAATAAATGCTTTGACTTTGACTTTGAAAACATTGAAAAATTTAAAGGATTCCATAGATAATTTTACCTACAAAATATTATCCAGTATTAACATGTCAGAATAAACAAATTTTCTTTCTTTTTTAATTGCATTAAAATGTCTTGCTAATGTTAGACGCGCGTTGATGTCTTTTGTTCCGTTCATTCATAATAACCGATTAACCTTTGAAATGATGTCCAAAATAAGAAGTTAGACTGTCGTGATTAAGTAATAGTTTGCTCGTCAAAGTTTATTGATAATTATTATCTTATCATTGTTTTTTGGTGATTTTTAATGAACCAGGCTCAGCACGTCAATATAATTTTATTAAACAGTTGTGGTTGCTTGCGGTTCGGAACAAGTTTTGTGGTCTACTGTCGTTAAATTAAAAACTTATTTTTGGTTCGTACTAGCAATGAATATGTAGTATTCATAATATGAACAGTGATAGCCTAGAGGTATGACCGTTGGACTGACAAGTCAAAGTTCGCAAGTTCGAATTCAAGGCACACGCACCACTGTCTTTTCGAAGTCATGTGCGTATTATAAATTAATTGTCGCTTGCTTATAACGGTGAAGGAAAACATCGTGAGGAAGCCAGCACACCTGAGAGATGTTCTCGATGGTGTCTAAGCCATGTCAGAGACCTACGGGTGGTTTAAACTCTGACACTAGGTTGTTCATCAACCACACGATAAGAAGAAGAAGTATTATAATAATTATAAGACACAATTCTCTTAAATATTCGGATTTGCTTGTGATGTTATTTAAATAGCAGCTTTCTAAGTGTGAAAGTATGTAACGATTTCATTACCTTTAAGTTATAGATATATCATGACGCATAGCAGTCTTTCATACATAATAATATGTACATAGTCTAAATCTTACCGGAAGGAGATGGTGGAATGATATAGGCCCCAAAACCCCAATAACAGTTTTCCCGACCTGTAAATTGAAACCAGGACCTCATGTTCAGCAGTCGCGCTTGTGACCACTAGACCAACGAAACAGGTACTAAGAAAAAAGTGAAAGAAAACCCTGCATTGGTACAAGCAAACTTCAAAATTCAGAAGAAATTACGTAAAGATATTCAGTCAGGATTACTTCGAGTACTTTACAGCCTGCGTAAACTTTAATGTTTGTTTTAATACACATGAATATTCAGGATTACTACAAAGTCTAGACATAAAATGGACGTAAAACAGACTCTGTGTATGTGTAGTGTATTGAACAAGATACGTGCACAAGATTAGAGTTGGACGCGGGCTTTAACGATGGTGTGCAGTGGTCAGCGGAGAGGCTGAATAGAATGGTAACTGACTTGCAATGACAATGCGATTCAGTTATAAATTGCGCTGTATGCTCTAAAAAGTAAAAATCCTTTACCACCTTCTTGACTATTAAGATCAATGCATTTTTTTTTAATTCTTATTTGGGTTTCGTTTGACCGTCATGTTACCTGATGTTAAGCGACGGTGCAGTCGACGATGGATCACGCTTGCCCAGCAGAAACCATTTCAGTTGAAAGCTGCCTTGAAGACCACCAGATTATATCTATCGAGTAAATCTAAATGCATACGATTCTTATCGTATGGTTGATGAACAACAGAGTGTCGGAGTTTAAACCGCCCGTAGGCCTCTGACATGGCTTTTACATTGGCATTTTACACACCATCGAGAAAATCTCTCAGGTGTACTGGTTTCCTTACAATGTTTTTCTTCACCGTTTTAAGCAAGTGATAATTAATTTATAATACGCACATGTCTTCGAAAAATCAATATTGCGTGCCTTGGATTCGAACTTGCGACCTTTGACTTGTCAGTTCAACGGTCATACCAGTACCACTATGTATAAGTACGATAAAAAACCGAAAGTCCAACAACACTGCGCTGAGACTTAAAACTTTGTAGTTTGACGTCGAACTCATCGTTGTAAATGAGCCTGTTGGCACGCCTCTCAATCAACTCGAGAGCCACAAGCTGGTATTTAGCCGCACCATCTCAAAGATAGCAGCAGTACTTCATACACGACTGAACTTATGTCTGGCACAAGATGAGCAGCAGTTCCAGTGCATGTGTTGTCTCACATAGCTGTCTCACGCTTGCATTCCCCGGAAGGGTGAACACAGTTGTACCCCCACATTTCACCAAATCCATCAAACTAATCGTCTCATCTTTGTTTGTTTTTGTTGTTTATTATTTGAGCAGACTGTCAAAATGATAGCTATTACCCCAGCTGGTCTATTCTTGCCTATAGCTATAAAACATAACAATTTAAACTATAGCTGAAGTGTTATTTATAAATCCTGTTGAAAAAATTTGCCTGTATATAGAGGCAAAATTTGGCTGGAAATTCGATCTATTGCTCGAAACTAGAGATAATTTGCAACAAATTAATCCAGGTCAACTGTGCCGGAAATGAGAGGTTTCGTAAGTTACAGTTTTCGAGATCGTCAATTACGGATTCAGTCACCCTACATTTCTGAGACGTTGAAAATGTTGTGCCGGCATTTTTAAATGTGATTGATAGTTTACCTAGCTACCCCCATTGAGAAAAAGGCGTGAGTTTATGTATGTACATAAGTTAGGTTACCAGCTTTTAAAAAAGTATCATTTGAGTGCCCTAGAATGAGTACATTTTACATGTGTTTTTATCTAAGCAGATAATTAACCTCTTTTTAAGGAATTACTTCCAGTCTGCATATAGTGTGTAACGAAAATGGTACAAATGGGGTGAAGAATTTATTTCGAATAAATATTTTATAATTTACAATAAATAAATTTTATAATTTTTAGAAAATGTATATACTATTGTTTTTCATCGTTCGCTGTCAATAAAGTCTAATAATTTTTCATCATTACACTGTTTGTATAAGAGGCCTCGCGCTTTATGCTGAAAGTTCACAAATAAAGTGGTCTGTATTTTTGAGCGGCGGCAAAAATTTGGAATATTTAACAACATGTAGTTCGTATGTCCGCGCATTTCTCCTTCCTTAGAAATCAAAACTATTAATCACACAAGTCAAAGTAACACAGTAAAACGTAAGTGGCTTAAGCATAGTATAATAGAACATCACACCTGTATTCCCTGAAAGTTTTCGGTGAAATGCGGGGCTAAAGACTTTAGACCCGCATTTCACCGATGCTGTTATTGAGCGCCATGTAATAAAATTCATAATTCCAGCCTGTCATTGAGAATTTCCTATCAGAAAAACTCAATAACACTTTAAACCAAACCAAATAACACTACCCTGCACGGGAATCAAACAGCAGCCCCGACCGAGACCGATGAGGTAGTAATACGGCATTTTGAAATTCAACCTTAAAAGAACATGAATATGTCAAAACTACGGTGTTGAAAAGATTGGGACGTTGAACCGACTTAGCCGGCGATAATAGGTACAATAAACATTGGACGCGGGGATCGTGCCCGAGCCAAACTCACAATAAAATATCCGGCTTATTTGCTAATGCCAATGGATTTCGTGAAGCCTTCCGTTGGTGGAAACTAAATACACATATTGTTTTTTTTTTGCTAAGGCCGATGTTTTTTCTATTAAATTACATTAAACGACACGTGTTTTGTATTGGATTCCTAGAGAAAATTAGTAATGAAAATCAATAGGAAAATTATGAATTAAAAAAATTAAAAAGCACGCTCGCCATGTCTGGACTTAAAAGTGAAAAACAAGGTACTGACGCATTTTGAGCGACAGTACTGTGGAACATTACCTTATAGGTCCCCTGCGATGAAAGTACGTACCTTTTTGTGTATGTATCACAGCTACTATTTTTTTTTATCATACTAACCTTTCTTACTCGGGAAAATCAAAATATCAATAAATAACGATACCGCATACATCTAAATTGATTCAGGAGTTAAAAAGTTATGGTGGAATAAACTTACAAACATAATTATATGAAACTTAAAACTACTTTTTTGGGAAGTCGTGTAAAAAATATTTGGATTTAAACCAGAAATTCGTTGAGTTTTAGAAGTATTATATAAGAATTGACATTTTCCAAAATACCTATATCAAAATCTGCCTAGCTTTTCCCCCACTAAGTTTGGAGTCAGATTTTAGTCTAACCGGATGTATTTTACATGGAGCGACTGCTTATGCCGCCATAACTTAGTTACTGGGTAACACGAAATCTCGTGGTAAGATTGGCTGTCAGAATTTCAACTATTTAATTACTCTTAAAATTAGTCATCGATTTTCATTTGTTAACTGAGACCGACAGACTAACGTGCTCTTTGAGACACACAGATGTCTCAATATGAAATGACAGTTGCAACAGAATATCAGCGCTGGTTGGTTTGCCATAAAGTCGAGGCCGGCGACCATTTTTCGCACAGTTGCGTTGTAGGGTTTTTAAATACGATTGTTTATTTATTTCATCCATTTTTAGTATATGTGTCGTTACTGCTCTGTGTGGAAATAAATGTATTCTTTCTTTCTTTCTTTTTACTTAGATCGGGGTGTTACTTAGCCCTTGTAGATTTTGCAATAAGCGTTAAGCAGGTAGGTATATTTTGCTGTAAGATTTTATCTCAGTTTTACAACACCGGAACTTTCAAGGACTTCTACCAATAATTTCGTAAAAATATGTGCAAACTAGTAACAAACACTTACCTACCTTCACAAGTGATGTAAGCTGAACGTGGTATGTACTATGAAACTGGGTTTCTTTGAAATTCAAGTCACACTTTTGGTTACTTTATTAAACGCTCGTATTACTTTTTTATAAGTAACATTAAACACATTACATTAGGCCACCCACATTTTACTCGAGAACCTTTTACTCATATCAACAGGACAAAGAATTGCTTTTCTTAAATGTGTATTACAAAAATCACATCTTATTAGCATCAACATACAAAGCACATTTACAATTTTACATTTTATGTACTTTATGGTACTATTGGTTGAATGAAAGAAATATTTAATTGATCCCATTTTTTATTTGAATCACTCGTCACATTTTTGTTTGTGGGTAGGTACAATCCACGGGTACAATCACTTACATAAAACGAATGTTGCCAATCTGTTTACCATTATAACACATTGGTGGCGTAATAGGTAGGTATATTCGCCTTGTAATTGAATTCATATGTATTTCTAAAATCAATGTTTGTTTTATGACTTATTTTGAGTATAATCATGTTGAGACTGCGGGTTAGAATGTTATGTATATCGTGAACTCTTTGGTATGCAGACAAAAGAAATATTCAATATATTACATCATAAATTGGCTGTGATCACCTGTAATCTTACCCTGCAACGAAATTCTATGAAGGAAATCTCTCAGAAACATTAGATTTAGGATTGGAAATATCTGATAACCACCTATATCTATCTAATCTTCTTAATATATAAAAATCTCGTATCACAAAACAGTTATCTATTTCCTTCGAAACGGCTTGATCGATTTTTATGTTTTTTTTTGTGTATATTTGGTAGGTCTGAGAATAGGTCGTAGGCTATTTTTTATACCCTAGGTTATAGAGGTGGCCCTATCCAGTTTTTTTTTATGGTAGAACAACGTTTGCGGGGCACAGCTATTATATATATATTTATATATACTGTTCTGTGTTTAATGTTATGTATGTAAATATTGAACCTGACGTTATTTTTTTATACGGGATATACGAGTATACAACGAGAATTAACATAGTTACATATCAACTCAAACATTTAAATACGCGCATGAGTATATCAATGAGTATCATGCAAGTTAATCTCCAGCTTAAATGCAAAAAATGCTAACGTATTTAGAGACAGCGGACTTTACAATGCTGATAATCAAATTCAAATACAGACAATCCTTGAAGATAACATAGATTTTTTTATCAGTTATTAATTAAATATACGGTTAATATCACAAATCTTCAACTCTACACTTGGAAGAAATGTTATAAAAAAATAACATGAAAATGACCGCTTTTTCTTCGTATAGATGAAAAACTTATGATATAATATCCAACCTTAGGAAGGTTGGATATTATAATATATTATTATCATAGGATAAAAGAAGCAGATGCGGGCAGCCCTGTCAACAATTTTTTTTTCCATATACTGCTTATTCTTTGCTTTCCAGAATTTTCTTTAAATTTTCGCAATTTCGGAACTTTGTATACTATATGTACTGTTAAAAACGAGGGGCTCGTGGCTAACTAGCAGCCGCACAGATCGGTAGATCTAAATTAAGCTGCACTTACTGCGGTCGGTTTGTGGACGGGTGACATTATTTCATAGCGAGACCCCTCCGTGCCTCGGAGGGCATGTTAAACCGTCGGTCTCGGTTTCAAATTAAGATCTATCATACCACGAGGTAGCGTGTTACTCAGTAACTGGAATTAAGTCAGCCAATACAATGGTGCAATCGGATTTCTAGGTACTCATCTAAAAGAAAAGGTTTACCTCTCATTGCGTTTCTTTTTTCATCAGTTTTATCATAGTAGCGCGTCTGCTGCTAATTACCAACTTTCATTTCTGCGTTACTCATAGTTCTTCAAAAATACTGAATTTATCTACGTAATGCAACGTGTGATTAGTATTTTTTTTTGTTCTAGTTGTTGTGAACCCTTTAATGAATCTCTTTTCTGAATTATTTTTACTATCTGAGTGATTACGTTTCTGTGAAAACAAAAGCAGCTTAGATTTATAATAATATATCCTTTATTTCAGGCAACTTCGTTGGCCATAAAATAAAGTACACAAAAATAAACAATTTCTAAATACCTAAATACATATTATTATTACAATAAAGTAAAACTCATAAATACTAATGTACCAAACAATCACAGCGTCAATATGGAACCAAAATTAATTGTTTTGCAGCGTATTACAGGCCTACATTTTCATTCTTGTTTTCATTAACAGAGCATTAAGTCTAGTTTTAGTTCATCCAAGATTAATTTCATAAAACGTACATACTACACAATACACAACAAAACTACATATAGCTACATGCATCACGTCTGTATTTCCGAAAGAGTATGTAGAGGTGTACACAGTTGTCTGGGACCTCATGTTTAGTAGTGGCATTCGGGACCATTAGATCAACGAGGCAGTCTATCTAGTAACTACACAATTAGAAATAATATATAATCTGTTCGTGAATTTGTAATGGCACGGATATTATTTACATCCTTTTAAAAGAAAGATGCCTACACATAGGAAAAGCTATATGGATTATAACACGAGTCCGAGCCAAACAAGGTATTTTGGAGAGTTTCTTCCATTGAAGCCCTGATTTTTAAGAACAAGTGATAAAAACACTAACGTTAAGCATTTATGTTTTCCTCCGTCAGGATGGCAGCATCGCACATCCTGAGCGCTGTGGAGCCGACGGTAGGTGGCGGTAGTTCACGCAGCGGAAGAGAGAGAGAAGTGAACGTCGCTCTCGACGACAGAGAACTCTGGGTTCGATTTCAGACGCTCACCAACGAAATGATCGTCACTAAGAATGGAAGGTAAGCATTGACGGACATGCACTATCTACAATAATAATTTTATAAAAATTTCCGTTTGTGTGAAAACACGTTATTATCACGCTGCCGTAAAACTTAAATTGTCAATGATGTAAAGTTATGGACAGAAAAACATGCCAGTGGACTTTGAACTTTCACCCTTTCAATACCTACTCCAAGTGCACTGATGCATTAATGAGTTTTAAAAATACGTGTACCCATTAGTATTTGTGAAGTAGTGTAGAATTCTTGCAAGATTAATAAGTATATATATAGTTATATGTATATGAATTATAAGTATTGAAAATTAAATAGCCTAGGGTTAGGCAAACTAATGTTAATTGGTATAGTTAATTAAATCGACAGTTTAATGTTTTTCCAAACGTCAAGTGAGAAGAATATTGAATGCATAATTTAAAACCTTTGTAGCTATTCAATTATTTTTTACGCTAGAATTGTCTTTTATTCATAAATTTATAGATTATAGTTGATCCATAAATAAAATCTTAACTGATGCGGAATGCTCGTTTATCGATGGAGGTTGGAATTGTGTTTTCAATTTGATACTTGTGAATTATTTTGCGATTTGTGTTTGATAATGCACATAAATATGATGTCATACGTTATAACCGTAAAAATTCTACTACTAATAAAACCCTTTGTCTGTAACCAAAATAACATAGGCACAGTTTCATTCAATTCAATTAATAAAACCATATTTTATATCATTAAAAACCAGACTCAAAAGTCAACGTAGTATAACAATTAACTGTAAAAATTAATAACAGTTTTAAAATATGAGTGATTTACATAGCATTAGCAACATAGTGTTATGTCAACAACAGCTGTGGCTAAAGTAAATAGTACTTTAGTTATACATAAATTAAAGTAATATAATAAATAACAAGGCCCGAAAGAAACAGAGACGAAAACAAAGGGGCCGCACGTATCTGGCTAGATTTGACCGGTTGATTGTTGGTCTGCTTGTTTAGAAAATAATAGAAACTAGCGACCCGCTCCGGTTTCACACGGGTGCAATTTATATAAAAATACCGGTCAGATTTTCGACTTTTCAGGCGAATTTTGCAAAAAAAAAAACTTTCATCAAAAACTGAAAATTAAGAACACAACCGCGATACCTTGCTGGCAGAGGCTTAAAAAGAAGTATTAAAATTTACAGTTTCATGTGGCAATGATATAGATATCCGTCAAAATTACTCTTTAAAGACAAGTTGTTCGAATTTGCCGTTGGCGTCAACAAGATGAAGGGTCACCTTGTTGACAGCCAACGGCGGATTCGGCCAGTGATTTTTAGCTTAGCCTTCCATCCCATAATTAAACAATAAAATTCAAGATATGTCTTTGAAAAAGCATAAACGCATGCTTAGCGAACTCTAAAGTTACAATATTAAATGGAAAAAGAATACGGTCGCGAACAGGATTCGAACCTGCGCCTCCCGGATAGATACTCCAGGCGCTCTGACCACTAAGCCATCTCGACCTCTTTTTCCATTTATTAAACAATAAAATTCTAATTTTAACGTTTGGTATTTGGTTGACGGACCCCTAGGAGGCAATAATGTTTAATAATAAAAGATTTTAACTTTTTAAAAGCACTATTTCAACGTATTTATCTCTCAACCTTTCTAAGTTTGAATTTTACATGCCTGACAGCACGGTCAGATAAGCAATCTTTAAAAAATTCAACTGCATAACCCTAAAATTAATTTAATTGATAGAAATTCCCTACGCCTCTTGGGGTCGCCGATTTTAGTTTTTTTTTTCCAACTTTCATAGATGAAAAATACATATTTAGGATAGACTCTTAAAAATGAACATACATTCGGCTACGACAATAATTCGTTACTGCTGTTTCGACCCGAAATTAATGTATACTATACTCCGCTCCTCACCTTTATGGAAGCATGCACACTTTCTGGAAAAATTAGACAAAATTATCAGGAATACTCTAAATCATATTCTAAATGTGGCTTTGGACGACCGAGCTTGGGTACAGGCTACCCTTCTTATACGTCAACGTGATCTGGACGTCCGCAAAATTTCAAGTATAAGCTTACCAGCTATTTCCTATCTACGGTCCACAGTACTAAACAATTTGTTGGGAATATACCTAAAATTAATTGAATACCTTGTATGGCTGAGGTTATGAATACCTGGAAAACCTGCCCGTCAACCTATTCTCCTAAAGACAATGGGATGAGCCGCTCTGCAGAGTGACACGGAATAAACTTATCAATACTTCAATCACTACTGCTGTGCGCTCACGCTTATGATCGTGTGTGAATGGGAGTCGGGCTTGTGGCTTCATGCACTTCCGTCGTCTAACATAGGCACTATGTTAGATGACATTACTTTCCGCCTCGCTACGTGCTACGTTTGAGATCACCACAGCCTGTCCTGCAGCAGGAGTGCAGAACGAATATTGCAGCAAGCCAATATTAATGACACTATTCGTTGCGCTCTTACTACCAGTTGTTTCAGCTATATTAGAACCAAATGGCTTGGCACGTGACGATAGTAAGAGACCAGACTGTAGAAGATGGGTAGGCCTCTGGTATAGGACGCAACATGCGTCGATACCCTTGCGCCATCCCATTTTTTCAGCTCGACGGGCTGTGCTGGTGCTGATACTGCAGCTGCGGAGACCCTAAATGACCCTTTGGTGTTTATAATGGTTTTATGTTTGTGCCCCATGTGTGTGGCTAAATAAATGGTTTAAATGGTTTATAGATAATCAATATTTCTGATGTAAAAAATTGGTAATTGGTAATTGGTAAATGGCGGAAATATAACTAATAATTTTATTAGTAATTTTTTAGATATTTGGGTCGTTTGGGGTTGTAACACTCGGGTCGTGGAGTCCAAGCGTTCGCATTCTCTATAAAGCGATCTCAAGGCTTGGTTCACGTGATCCAAGGACTGGTCTCCATTTCACACAAAGAATTTGTATTTCCATTCAACGTGGCAATGCTGCCAGTATTTTGCTCCGAGTTGACAACGACGCGGATGAATGTTTCGATGCTCTCTTATAAGTTTTGTTTAGTAATTCGTTTTTTTTATTATATAATTGTTTTAGTAGTTAATGTTTATTCTGTATATTGTACATATTATTTATTTTAAATAAATTATATATCCAGAACACAACAAAAAATAAATCACCGAAATCGGTCGTGCCGTTCTTAAGTGCTGATCTTTCATACATGCAGTAATTTTTATGTAGGTTTTTTTGCCCATGGATATGATTATTTTTAGATTACCCTAATTGACAAAAAATTCTAATCAATCCTGATTCTATGTTTAAGATGGAGACAAGTATGTATGTAGTTCTTTTTTTGTGTCCGTGCGGGTAGGAGCCAATTTGGATTCAGATTATACTAACTTTTGCTCGCGACTTCATCTGCGTGGACTTCATAATTGGATCCAGCCGGGATAAAAAGTATCCTATGTGTTAATCCAAGTTATAAACTATATGTGCGCTAAATTTCATTCAAATCCGTTCAGTAGTTATTGCTTGAAAGAGTAACAAAGAAAAAAAAATAGATTCGGGATATTATGAAGACAAAATGCTTTAAAATTGAGGCAACTGTAATGTAGGTAAATTTATTTTAAAATGACGCATTGTCTTAAGGCGTCTATTTAATATTGGAATTGTATTGGAATTGGTATTAGTTTCAAGAGTAACCCATCGTACTTAGTAGAGAATATTAAATCATCGGTCTCGATTGTCAAATGATGTTCTAGTTCAGTCAAATCATTACGGGTAGTCAGATATTTGAAAGCCTGACCACCAGTAGTCTTACTACGCGATATTACTACGCAGTAACTGGTTTGTCGAGGTTAGATACGCAGCTCCATGTAAAATATTGGTAATATCTTGCATTCTGTTAGATTGGAAAACCCATCCCAATGTAGAAGAGAAAATCCTGCGATGCATAATTTGTGACTCTGACTGCTGATACAGACTGAATGTACCTATTGTTACGAAGACCGCAAATAAATTTTCAAAAGGGCAGAAGGATTATGATGACGTATCTGTGTTGTTTAACGAAAATAGAAACTGACCGATAAATATAAATCAGAGTAAACGTTCACAACAGTGCTGATGGTGTAGTTACACGGTCACATTTTGCCAGTGCTAACCGCTCTCCGGCCGGCGGCTAGTTTTCAGCTATTAACGCGGTAGGTCTTACTCATTAACGTTGGGTAGCTAAATGATACCGCCCGATGCCGATGAGCAATGACGGAACCCTTACCCTTGACGATGTGACGTTTTGTTCTAGAGTAACGTGGTCATAACTACTATTGTGTTTTCCATTGGCGGTGTTGTTTTTACGGAACACACAGGAACATTAGATCTATTCTTAAAGCATCTAGAAAAACATAATTTAAAAATATAATACTTTTACCTACCTATATAGATAAATTACTCTCTCGTTGGTCTAGTGGTCCTAAGCGCGACTGCTGATAATGGGTTTTTAGTAAATTCTCAGTAAAAGCCTGGTGTTTGGAATTGTGCCCGGTTGATGGCAAAAGGTCCATCATCTATTACATGGGACTTAATAACAGCATTGGTGAAATCTGGGTGCACATGATAAATGATAAATGATATTTATTTCTGTAAATACATCTGTTATAGACACTTTTACAAGTCATACATTTTTTAAGCTAGATGGCGTCGGCATTTCCTATCTAACTAGCTCTGAGAAGAAATGCCGAAACAAACTCAGAGGTCAACGTCTCTTTTAAGGTATCACAATTGTGACACATCTGCCTACCCCCTCGGGGAATACAGGCGTGATGCTACGACGTAACGTAATATATAAATTTAAATTAATTACCGCATGTATGAAAGATCATCGAAAAAACGGCTCTACGGATTTGGAAATAAATTTTTTGGAGACTCCAGCGGAAATGTTCAGAAACGCATTTTCTTAACTAAGAAATAGCACCCGTGCGAAGCCGGGCGGGTCACTAGTGAAATATAAAATAGCTATAGTGACGAGACTATTCTTGCGAATGTATGCTGATGCTGCTGACGTCGCTATAAGGAGTATTGGTGTGGACGAAGGTTTCATCATAATAGAGGTCATGATAGCTTAACCTCTGAATTTTCAGACACAATTAAAATTCCATTATCTTTCGCGAGGATCCACGTTCGGGCAGACAAGATGTTAATCGATAGAGCAGTTGGAGTACCCAGCCAAGTGGTGAAGGTTGAACCTTGCTCACAGTTACCTATATTTTTGTATCCACGAAAACTATACCTACTTACATCTTTATTGATGGTTGACGAATAGAATTGCATATTTTTATTCCGTGGATGGTAAAATCTTGTAATCGTCTTGATCTTATCTTTATTGATCTATCAAATCCTAACTACCTACTACGTAACCAAAGAAACACTGTGAAATGTCTGGATAGATTCGATAAATAATACCTAGACAGGTAATGTGAGAGCATATAGGCGTCTAGTAGGTAAGTTGATTATCAATGTCTTTCAAAGATATTTAACCCACCTGTTTTACCTATCCCTGTTTGACCACTACCTGTTCTCAGTAGATAAGCTGTCCTGAGATAAGAACTTAGGACACTAATAAATATTTTCAATATTATCTCGCCACTATCGGTTATCTACGCCCGAAAGTGCGCGTCCTACGCGTCAAAAATAAAGGGTGAACATTAATTGATATAAATATAGTTTGTAAAATATATCTGACCAAAAACGTTTATTGTAAAATAAAAAGTAGAAATATATAAAAATGTATGAATTTCAATCTCGTTATTTGCTTAATTGGATATAATTGCAGTTGCAGCAGAGGTAACCACCACATAGGACTTAATAACAGCATTGGTGAAATGTGGGTGTACAACAGTGTACAACTCTGCCTACCCCTTCAGGGAATACAGGCTATAATGCTATATTATGCAGCAGAGGCAAATTCATCGACAATATGGGGAATGCCCGACTAGTTTCGAACTCGAACGGAGCCCTAAGTCATGAGCTGAGTCCGCGGCTATGTCGCGAGTCAGACAAGTAGTAAGTAACCGGTGAACAATAACTAATATGAATATGCCTCACGAAAGTTATTATACAAATATGGGGAATGATTGTTGTTCAACTGTAACAATGATAATATCTGTTAAAAAAGGTTCTGTATAAGCCCATGATTTTTTGCGGCAGTTCGGGTTTAGTGGTACCTAATACACTAATTGTTCGTTTAACATTGCTAATGTTTTGTTTCAGACGAATGTTTCCCGTAGTTAAAGTTACTGCCAGCGGCTTGGACCCGACGGCGATGTACACAGTGCTCTTAGAATTTGTGCAGGTGGACTCACATCGCTGGAAGTACGTTAACGGAGAATGGGTAAGATCAAAATAGTTTTTAATTATATTCAGAAAGATGATGAACTTAAATTCTTTTTTCTTATATGTCTTGTATTAAATATTATCACGTCTTGGTTATTTCATTTAAGGTTGCTTTTCAATTAATCACCATTCTTCATAGGTACCTGGCGGGAAAGCTGAAGTCCCGCCATCTAACGCAATTTACATTCATCCCGAGAGCCCGAACTTCGGTGCGCACTGGATGAAAGAGCCGATATCTTTCGCTAAAGTTAAACTAACAAACAAAACTAATGGAAATGGACAGGTAAGGTTAAAAATATATTGTTATTTTAAATACTTACAACTATGTATGGACAATTATATTTTGTTTCCTTACGGAAAGTATTTTTATGTATTTACAATAACTACTTAGATGCGACCATTAACATAGAATAGTTCAATATTGTGGAGGGGTCTCTGTGTCTACTGCATAATGACATATATTGCAGGCGTCTGTTTACGAGATACTTTGTAGGGTTTAAGTACTAAGAACGTTCATATTGTTTCTCATAAGCATAAATGTGTTCCGAGCAGGATAAACACAAATTACGAATTCAATATTTATAGCGGGATCCACGCCAGATTATGTGCCTGACTGAGCATAATAATTAGTTCACAGAATTGTCGGAATACTAATTTTATAACAGAAAGCTCTCCGTGACAAGGTGTGAGTGTGCTACAGTTTCGGAGCTACCGCTAGTTCATAGAAGCCAGTTCTCACGGTTGTATGTGGTGCGAATGAATATGAAAGCAAACATCTGATACATCTAGATCCATATGTTGACGGCTCGGTGTGAAATCTGTAGCTTTACCAACTGTTTAGCGGGTGTCTGTGCGCACTATCATTTGTAATAATTATTGTCTTTGCGCTATGTTTACATTACACATATTTTAGAAATAAGTTGATGCCCCCTGTAACATGATGTAAACATATTAACTAACAACTAATTAGATTTTATATAGTAAAACGTTTAAGACACGTGCTTGTATCAATATCGTAAATTATTATTCACCTTTTAATTTATTTTAGCTTTTAGTGCTTTTGCTCAAAATTAATCAATAGTAGATGACTTTTGGATATTATATAAGGATGGATTGAAAAAAGATAACTTAAGTACCTAAATAATGCATTATTTTTCAACGACGAAGTTTCTATTTACCTCTATCAACTAAAATCTACATTTTTCTTCTTTAGTTGGCGTAAGTCGAGATCATTGATAAAATACTAATATCTTTGTTACAGATAATGTTGAATAGCCTGCATAAATACGAGCCTCGAGTACACCTAGTTAAAGTCGGTACCGACCTTCGTCGAATTATGACTTACCCTTTTCCGGAGACGCAATTCATAGCAGTGACTGCCTATCAAAATGAAGAGGTGACTTCGCTGAAGATCAAATACAATCCGTTCGCGAAAGCCTTCTTAGATGCAAAGGAGAGACCCGAGGGTTATTATCAAAGAGACTTTGTGGGCACGCACTATCCACAGCAAAGTTCTTCACCACACCAGTATCCTCAATGTGAGTATTTTTCGTGATTTAGTAAACTTTAAGAATAAGCATAGTTGGTTCAAAAGCGGTAGTTAAAAAATGGTTTAATTATATTTATAACTAGCTGTGCCCTCGATTGATTAGCACAGGACTTGGACAAATAGAACTTTGTAATCATATTCAAATCTTCTGAACAATGCAAGGAATCGAAATAGAATAAAAATGATAAAATTCCTACTATAATCCCTAAAACTTTCATTTAAGTCTTTTAAACCATTTTAGACCTTATTCGAGACAAACAGACAAAAATTCTAAAAAAGTTAATTTATGATTAAGCATCGTATAAACAATAGTTTTCATTTACATTTTGGTATTTATTTTGAAATCACAAAACTAACAAACACTTCTCATAATTATTTGTAGTTTTTCTGGTGTTGACGAATAATTCCTGAGTTTGCGTTCAGGCATACCACGTTATAAACTGGTCGTATTTGTATTTAGTATTGTTATATCCTTTATTTTCATAATGCAAAGAAACATACTGGCTTTCATTTAATTCAATACAGGGAGAAAAATGAGAAAATGATACTCCGAATAATATCATCCGAAAGTGAAATTAAATTTGCTGGAATAATATGGCGCCACTAAGCATGACGCACTTGTGACTCTTCTGGTATTGCGGGAGTCCATGGGCGGCGGTAATCGCTTACCATCAGGCGATCCGTCTGCTCATTTGCTTCCAATCCAATAAAAAAAAACTCCGTCATAGTGACAGCTTGTGAAGGCCCTGTGCACCAATGGCCAGTGGTTATAGTGGTGGTGGAGCCAGGGTGGTTGTTCTGAGTCATCCCGCCTTAGACACCCCCACCATACAATCAAAATCCATAACTAGGCAATACCAATAAGTTGCCGATTTTCAACTGTTCGTCCTTCTATTTTCCTTTGCAGTCGGCGGATGGTTCGTGACGTCCCAGTCGCTGTATGGTAGTACTAACACAGCTTCTAGAAGGCCAGCGCCATATCCCCCGCGGCCGCCGTCACGACCACGAACGCTGTCACCACCTTGTAAGTAAATTCAAAAATAACATTACATATATTAGCTACTGTGAGCTCTAAAAAGTAAGTTATTCAAACAAGGGCGACCTTCTTTGAATAACTTAGTACTTAGAGCTTTAATTATTCTGGATCTGGGTGTGTGTGCGCTTGTGAAATTATATGTCTGTAAAAGTACCCACGATGCAGGAAGAAATTTCATGAAACTCATGAAATTTCTTCCTGTACGGTGGGCACTTCATGCTTATTCTAAAAAAAAAGATAGCGACCTAGATCGTAGACGCTCTATGCGTAGGTATCTACTTTGATTCTGCTTAGATTTTACTTTTAATTGGAGACGGTTTATTGTTCAATCTATTAGTCTGTTTGAGCACAAGGTAAGTAGACTCCTAAGTCCTAAGAAATCCACGTCAGGATAGGTAATGATTGTTTCCTGGCAGGTGAAATTTTATCATAGATACTATTTACTTATGCTCCACAGCTTCCTACAGCAACTCAGATCGTACAACTACAGCGGCGAACGGTACTGGCAGCTACACGTGGGTGAGCAGCAGTGGCTACTGGAACTCCACGCAAGGTGGCAGTTCCCCGCAGCCGAACACCTCCCCCGCGCCGTACCGCACCCCGCCGCACGCGTACCCTGCCCCCCTGGAGTACGCACCTGCGCCACCGACCAGCACGTCTGCGCCGTCATCAGCCTCCGCACCATTATACCCGCTACAGTACGAGGCTCCTGCGCAACATCACTCGCCTTATTACCAACATGCTTACGCGCCGTACGCTCATCATGCGATTGAAGATATTTCTTATTGGCCCAACAGGTAGTTTTCACGTACTTCTGAATTCCTTCACTAGGAACTGAAAGTTGTTAAACTATACATTCAATTTCATGAAGATATCATTATTGTAAGTACGTAAAGCAAAAATCACAAAATGATGATTTTGTGTTTCAGTTTGAATACTTACGGTTACCAGCCATCTGAGTACGTCGGAACAGGAGAAGTGGCATATGGCGCGGAAGGCATGTCGTTCGGGCCTACGGGGCCGACGTTAGAAGCCGCTACGACCGGAGAAGGTCGAGCCACGCCCCCCGTGCAGGAACACCCACAAAGTGAAAGAGAATACAAGTTTAGCGCTGAAGAAGAACGCCAGTCCCCGTGCGAAGAATCTGCTCTACCACCGCGTTCACCAACGCAGTGACCATTATAGATAAAAATGTTAGTTCCAAAATATTTGAATTAAGTGGACATCGACGCCTTTTATTATTTTTATTTTAATATTGATTCATTGATATATGTCAGTGTAGGCAAATATGAGTCTATAAGACAAACGGAAATTCGTTCTAAAAAATCGTGTCTTTAACTTTCTTGATAAGAAAAACTGCACTCATAATTTGGCCATACTGACTCATTTCATTTAATTATTGAAGTAAAAAAAGGCTTAACTATATATAAAATGTCCAAATCCGAGAAAATATGAACTTCGAAAATTCTGTGAGGAACGTATACTTTCTTTGTGATTGTTCTAATAAGGAGGCAGTGTATAATACAAGCGTTTTGGTTTAAACAAATGCTGCTATGGCTATTTTTAATAGTATTTATATATTATACGTATGTAGAAATATTATTTGGGTCGGACGTTGTTTAAATTTATTTTATAACCTAAATGTTGTATACCTACCTGCGTTTGAGAGTTGTGTTAATGTACATACAAGTAGATTTAATTTAATTATTATTATGTATAACTAAATAAGTTTTGAATCTATGAAATTAGATACCTACATACGTAAATATAATAGTTCCAATTTATCAAATAAGTATTTTTTGCACTCATTTTAGTAATTTACATAGAGTTAACCAGTTTCCCAAAATTATGTTTGTCTGATTGTTTATAGTTCTATACCTATAATTATATATATGACTAAAGGATCTAATAACCTTCAATGTAATTGAGTCTCAGTATTTCGTAACCTTAATACGTTCCCTGTCCACAACAATCGCCGTCTACCACATGTGGTTCATTGGACAGTGAAAGGGTTAAAAAAAATATTTTGTCCTACACAATAGAAAAAATAATATATCTATAGGTAAATGCGGAAAAATACCTTCAGCCATATTTGTCTCCATAGATTTTAAATCTGGCAATAAATAGGTTTAAAAGCTACCCTTGTGTATGTTTTCTAAAAATTTATTTGATTGTATTTTAGCTTAATTGTTGCCATAACGGTTAGGTAGTTAATAGTCGATGTTCTTAATAAAGATGGACAACAAGGAGATGAAGCAAAAAATCTTAGAACTTTTCTTAACCTGGTTCTTGATACCTATTGGACGTAATGGTTTGCTGAAGAATGATTAAGCACAATAAAATAAAGAAAAAGAAAAAAAATATAAATTACAAAAAAAAAAACCACATAACTTATTTGCGGTTAAAGGCCAAACATTTGCTTCCCTGAAGGTACTATGGTATAGGTTATTTCTTCTTTATTTAGAATAAAATAGGTATTTGATTGCTTTGTGTGAAGTTTACAAAAATAAATAACAAATTCGTCTTACATACCTACATCGCTACTTTCTATTGCCTCTGTTGGCACTGACAATAAAACTGTGTTTCTGTTACAATTATACTCTTTTAATTTTTCCCGGTTGTCCAAATTAAACGAAACTCTATTATATTAATCATCAGGCTACATTTTAAATAAATGTAAGTTGAATAAATTATTTTTCAACACATTTGCTCCTAAGGTGGCTTTTAGTGTACCGCTTTTAGTGTACCGCTTTTAGGGTCATAATGAGGCTTATTACGTACACGTGCTTTTTCTATAGATTATTGCTCTAGTGCAGTAATCTAAACAAAATAATAATAGCGTGACATCTTTACATTCGCTTGTAAATCTCAGAGTAATTATAGTTTTTATGTTTAATAATAATAATGATATTTAACATTTTGTGACTCGCCCACCCGGACAGCTACGACAACTGCTACGTTTACCGAAAGACAAAGATCCACTAGTCGTCCCCAGCCTTTACCGTGCGGCTGTGGCTTGAGTCACATCGGAGAAACTCGTCGCAATATCGCAACCAGGCTGAATGAACACATACGTAGTATGAAGAGTAGGGACACCAACAAGTCAGCAGTTGCAGAACACGCTTGCAGCACGGGAGCGGCTCATTTTATACGTTTCGATAAGTCATCCGTACTAGCGATGGAGAAATACTTTGTACTCCTACCGCGACAAGTACGTGAAGCTATCGAAATAAGCCGTCACCCGAACTTCAACAGAGACAGGGGTTGGACGTTGCCTCTTGCTTGGAATCCAGCTCTGAAGTCCACGTCATATAAAAGTGAGTTAAGCCTAAAGAGTGACACAGTCAGCGCAGTATGCACCGTCATAAATAGTAAAGACAACATCTAGAACACGACGAGTGGCGGAGACACAGGTGTATTTCCGACACCGAGTACACAATCGCCGCGTGCGAAACGCTACGCGGCGCAATGCAACTCCAGTTTGACTCTCGACATCGCCGCGGGCTCAGCTCATGACTAAGGTCTCCGTTCGAGTTCGAAACTAGTAATTAGTAACGAGAGAAAGAGTACTAACCGGTGAACATTAATTAATTTATCTTTGTACATTTTTAGACCCGCGGACTCCCCTATAAATTTGTTGTGGAAAAAGAATACGGGAGGATTCCGGCGACTGGGACCGCAAATAGCTCGGACCGCGGTCCCAGTTGCCGGATCTATTTATTTTTATTTTTTTCTTCCGGCGATTGCGACCACCCATAGATGAATAAAAACATCTATTGTTCAAGCCAAAAACGTTAAAAAAGTCTAACGAAAAAATGTTTAATACTTATAGATGGATGCAAATAAATACAATATCTAGCTACTTCCACAATTCAATATAAATCTTTGAAAAGCATTAACGCATGCTTAGCGAACTCTAAAGTTATTATATTAAATGGGAAAAGAATACGATCGCGAACAGGATTCGAACCTGCGCCTCCCGGATAAATACTCCAGGCGCTCTGACCACTAAGCCATCTCGACCTCTATCTCTCTCCAAAACCACATGCCACACCTCTATGTGTGCTTACTCCTCCCCACCCGTTGTAACGAAAAAATACGGAATGTTATTGTTAAACTTGATTCAATTTATTAAAAAAAAAAAATCGTAATAAATTATTTGAATAAAGAAATATAAAAACATGACAGTAAAGAAATATGTAATGAATTCATATTAAGAATAATAATGATTGTTTATAAGAGGTAATAAAAAAAAAATTTTGTTGATGTAAAAATTCATAACAGTGGAGGAGGAAACATTAAGCTGCTCATTTAGTATGGTCCCTAACTTAACTACTTAATCTCTAACTGTTCCAAAACGGTCAGCGTTAGACCTTAATTGACTACAGCACGCCTAATATCGTTTGACAAAGAATGAAATAAACACGAACCATCTCCAGGAATAGAGATAAGTAACTCGGTATGGACAAAGGTCGCAAGGGCGGATCCAGCTTTGATGCCAGGGGGGGGTCACATAGTCGTGGTCAAGTCACAAGAAGTTATAATTTAATTTTTATAATCATAGATACAAGTCAAAAGTAGGTATTTTATTGATGTATGTAAGTACTTACTTACTGTACTGTACTTAAAAACTGTACTGTACATAACTAATATGAGAAGTTTTTTTTTCTTTATTAATTTAGGGACTTTTAAATGAACTACTAGCTGTGCCCGCGACTTCGTCCACGTGGATGTCGGAAACTAACACTCATCCTGTGGAACCCTAATTCGGAGTAACTTAGGCTAATTATAATATAATAGCAGTGGCTCGCCGTTTCACCACTAATTTGAAGAAAAAATCTAAGAAAGAAAGAAAGAAAGAAAAGATCGCTCATTGGCCTAGTGGTCCCAAGCGCGACTGCTCAGCATGAGATCTCGGGTTCGATTCCCGAGTCGGGCAGTGTTATTGAGTTTTTCTGTAATATAACTCTCAGTAGGAGCCTTGACTTATGCCTGGTAGATGGCAATAGGCTCACTACCTATTACATGGGACTTAATAACAACATTGGTGACATGTGGGTGTACAACTGGGTATACCTCTGCATACCCCTTCGGGGGATACAGGCGTGTTATAAATGCGCGCGTGGTACTTGTTCATTATTTTGTTGCCGAGTTATTTTAAAACTACGATATCTCCGATGATTTTCATTGAAATCAAATGATGTCAAGCACTATTTTGTTCAAAATTAAATACTTGTGATGAATAACGTATTTATTTGGATAAGGATTAATATCATGTTAAAAACACCTTCGCAAATAATGCATTACTTTAGAACCAATTCGATTACCTTAAAAGATAGACATATGCTACCGCAGACTTTTTTTAAAAACTTTTCAAGGGAAACAATTCTGTCATATATGATTTTTGCGTAACTTTAACCGTTACGCAGCGTTCGCAACGTAAGCTCTCAAAAGGAATATTGTTTTCCCGTTTATGCAATATTTTTCATTGATGCTCCGCTCCCATTGGTCATAGCGTGATGTTATATAGTCTATAGCCTTCCTCGATACAAGGACTACCCAACCTTTTTTTTTTAAATTCGATCCAAAAGTTCTTGAGATTAGCGTGTTCAACCAAACAAACAAACTAAAGTTATTATATTAAATGGGCGCTCTGATCATTAAGCCATCAAAGCGCGCACAAGTGTCAGTGTCACACGAAATGTGACATCAGATGAAAGGTGGCGGTGACGCGGTAAAATTCAAATTTTCGATGCGTTCTTTCTCGAATAATGCGTTTGCCATCATACAAAATATGATATTAAATAATTAAATATTGAAGGTACTTACATAAAATCTATATGGTGACAAAAAAATATATAAAAACATTATGTTTAACAATTTTAATTAGTGGTCCACTTAGGTGCTGGACCCAGCCCAGGGGGGGGTCATGACCCCCATGACCCACCCCCTGGATCCGCCCTTGAAAGGTCGCCATTTATATACAATATTTCACATTCCATTGCAATATATTGATTATTAGTAAAACATAGCATAACATAACATAGCATCACGCCTGTATTCTCCGAAGGGGCATGCAGAGGTGTACAGAGTTGTACACCCAGATTTCACCAATGATGTTATTAAGTCCCATGTAATAGGTGGTAAACCTATTGCCATATTCCAAACTACGGGCTGCTACTGAGAATTTCCTAACAGAAAAACTCAATGACACTTTGCCCGACCCAAGAATCGAACCCGAGACCTCCACCACCGAGGCTCAGCAGTCGCGCTTGGGACAACTAGACGAACGAGGCAGGTCAATTACAAGGCAGTGGCGTAGCGTAGGTTTTTGCCGCCCGGAGCCACCTGACCCCCCCCCCCCCATTTTAATTATTAGTTTGAAGTTTAAATATTTTATTCAACGGACCTTATGTACATCGTACAACTTATTGAAAGTCAAGATCAACTACCACTGCTTCGGAAGGAACAAAACATCGATGGAAAGAAATGCCGCAAGAAAACCAACAGGAAACTTATTTTTTTAAATGTCAGTTACCTTGTAAACATACAAGGCAACTATAAAATTTATGTTTACAGTTATAATATTAAATGGAAAAAGAATACGGTCGTGTGCAGGATTCGAACCTGCTATAGTCCACGAGATCTAAGAAGCCACATTTGACACATATAAAAATGGATAGAATGTAACTTGACAATATTAATATTAGTCGTAAATAAAAATTATTTTGAATATACACTTGATATTAATTATAAAATTTCGAGACATGTATTATTTAGCATGGTATGTAATTTCCAACGTATTGTGTTAGCATATAAATATTTTTTATTACGTATACTGTCAAAATATCATAAATAATTTTTTTTTTTTTATTTCCTTCGCCCTAATCGGGCAGGCTAAGGTCTTAGACCATACCGCCTCGTCTTCAGTGTTCTTGAATAAAAGTAAGGCCAAAGCCTCGTCTTCAGTTACTTCCTTCTTTTTTTAATCAAGTATAAAAAGTTATTGCAGTTATTGCCCCAGTAAAACGGTGGAAATTTTACTGAGTCTTCGATGGAGTTTAGGAGTGAACACAAAAAGTCATGATTTTCAATTTTATACAATTTGCCCACACTCGTACACCTTCATGAACACATAATGGTTAATTATCCACCATAATTACACATTATACTTCGGAGAAACACAAGTTTTGGAAAACAATATAAAATCGACAACGTGCACTTTACATTTTCCCGCCTAAACTCTATCATAAATAATTGTACGTTCTCCGTCAATCCTTTTTTAAATAAAGTGATGTGACCACTAGAATCGTTATAATCGATTATAATATCTATATAGTATAATTTTATATTTAAAACTTTTTATAGGCTATATATAGTTACATTATATTATTATGATTAATTTTAAATTAAGTAAGATCACAATTTGCTTGACGCTAGCAAGTGATGAAATGGTAATGACACCTGTGCTATTTTTCGCAACTCGTCTGACTCAATGTGCGATCTCTATGTTTTTTCGGTACCTCTGTTGGTTTTTGACACTCGACCTTCATTTTGAACTGTTCTGTTTTTTTTTTCGAATCGGTTTGGAAACTACATGAGTACGTCAATCCTGAATCGAAAAAATAAAGACTTTGAGTGTGAATTTGAAAAAAGGATGCACTTTTTAACAGGTTATGCTGCACGTCATAACAAAAATGCCATAATTTACAAAAAAAAAAAAAAAAAACAAAAAAAATGCAAAAAGCTGTGAAAAATGAATATGCGATCCAGATATTATAATTACACAGACATGATATATGAAATTATATACTTACATAGAAAAGTGAATAAATAAATCTTTGACATGAAATCTGTTCTATTTCTCTAAGAAGATACAGAAATTCAATTTCTTATATTCGGTGCCTACTATATTATAAATTCCTTAACAGAATGAATAGCTGGATTTTTTTATTATATTTAGTTTTAAAAGATTAAGTACTCTTAGAATTTTAAATAGATTAATTTTAAAATCGTTTATGTTTGTTACCGATTTGAACGCTTGACTTCCCTAGTTGAATCAAATGATAGGTGTCAAATGTGGCTTTTTAGATCTCGTCGACTATAGGTACATACAACATATAATATTATCAAGATATTACATCCACAGATTAGTAATTAAGAGAAACTAATTTGGCTATAAATTTTTTAGAACATCATTAATTTTTTTATGATTTTTTAGAATATTTCCCCAAATGACGTGATGTGTTCACAAATTTTTGACACACCTAGTAATGGAACTAAAACAAAACAGCTGACAGTTTCATGTCAGTTGGTAATGCCAATGAAGGTCACAAACGACAAACTTTTTTTTTGGGCATAGATCTATTTTGATATACTTTTAGAAATATAAATAGTAATCTTAGTTAAACAAAATACATTCTTATAATGAAATGCGATTTTAGTTAAAATAGCTTCACTATAAAAATGCCAGAAAACATTTCCTTTTACGTTGTCTGGCATCACTAAAAATTACAACATACCTTCAGTCCACAGATTATATAAAATATGAACATGTGACGTCACTGCAAGTGACTTCAGGTCAAATGAAGGTTATTCGTTATTTTTGCCTTTTATTTTGTAATCTCTTACTTTTATGAGTGGTAATTAACAAAATATAGCACATAATCAAAAAACCTCCAAATGGTTTTTCCGTTAGCACGTCTTATGAAAAATAAGGATTAACAATAGGATCTTAAATTAACAGTGTTCATCATTTAGCAACTTTACAGGTATTGCAATAAAAAGTTTATAGAGTAGAGAGCATAATACAATTAAAATAAATAAGTTATAGTTAAGGGGCATACAAGAGCCAACTAGCGCCACCCATCATTTCATATCTTTAACACCTAAATAAGATCAAATTAAATAATTAAAAGCTTTACTAGACTTGCAAATTACCTGTAGTATTTCTGAAATCACTTTTCATTATTTTACATTTGATAAATTGGATAATCGTTGATTACCGCCAAAAGTGGCCGCTTTTAGTGGTTATCAACGACTTTCTTAGTCAACAGCACTTGGGATGTTATAGGGTGCATAGTATTATTACGCGTACGATTCGCTAATAAGGTTGGCAACCGAAAACATTTAACGCCGAACGAAAATGAGAACAACCGGTAACGTCATTAGTTGGACTGAGAGGCAGCGAATATCTCAGTTCAACTGTAATGAATATGAGAAGTTACGTTAGCTACTCGAACGGTTAAATTTAAGTAACGAACTTACGATATCTGAGTGTGTTACGTTTAGGTCGATAGATGTTTAATGTACTCTGTGGGTCGTTATGAGTTGAGCATTAATTATTAGTATATCTGTATAATCTATGGCGTTAATGTAAAAACCGTTTCTGTATATATCGATATGATATATTTGTATATCCGTTATAAGTAAGGTTTTTAGATACGTTTTGATATATCGGATTCGCATGTACATCATTAGCCACTAATATCTAATCTGTGCATTAGAGATTATGAATTTATGACTCGTAAAATACTTATATTACTAATCTGTGTTTATAGTGGTGGGTCGGTACGCGTTTTTGTTATACCGAAACTATTTATTGGTGTGGTTGCTGATACCAGTTTTTGAAACTATTTATTTTAATAACTATGTATTGGTGATACTGAGTTCGGGTTCAGTATTCGGACGGTTTGTCGGTATAGTCGGTATTATAAATAACGGTTTCACAGATAACTGTAATATTTAGTACCTTACATTACATTACCCATACATTATATTTTTTTTTTTACATTTTTGAGTTGTTTTTATTTATTTATACACTTAACACTATTAAACACTAGGTACTATATCAAAAACAATACTATGTATTTATCCTAAGACTGTTATGTAATAAAAAAAGCCAAAGCAAGTAATGAAAACTTCACTCTCGGGAATAAATAATCATCCGCGACGGCAAAACATTCAAGACTAAAAATAAAAATAAATACCAATAAACCCCAACTGGTGCCCCTGAACTATGACCTTGACCTAATTACGTTTTTCAATAAATGCATCTATGGCATTAGGAATAAATGCCAAATCCCTTCTAGCATTTAAAATCTTGATTTTATTTTACTTCCCCCTCTTACATCGACCTTATCGTATTCGTATTATTTCGGCTCCACTCGGTCTGTCCTTCGGGCACACTTCGGGCACCATCGCTATGTGAGTAGTTTATTTGGTATCGTTATCGGTATCGCGTATCGAGTGGGTTCGTTTGCCGTAACTTCACGTTGTCACCAATACATAGTTTCTCTCAATAAACAGTTATCGTGGAACCTAATACCGTATTTAGGGTATTATACCAATACATAGTTTCTGAAACTATTTACGGTTTGTAACGCCCATCTCTATGTGTTTATGACATTTATCGCGTTGAAGAATGGACTCTACTGTTTCGGTTTCAAAGGTAAATTAATGTTTCTGTTGTGATCTAACTAAGTACAATTTATTTATAAGTATCTTTTATGCTTTGAATTTGACAAACCTTATTCCCCTAAATGTTTATCATGGAGTAAATCGCTATCACCACATATGAAGCACTTGTACTGTCAATTTACATTGTAAACACAAGTTTTGTTCAATAAAGTACGTAAAGAAGTTGTATTCTATACCATATCTGCTGTTATTATCGTTACAAAAATTTAGAAAAAAAAATATTTACAAACCAACAAGCTTTTACGAGTCATGTAAGTTTTTGTAGCATACCATATAACGTTAAAAATTAATCGCCTTTTAATAATCGTTGCTTCAAACGTCTTTTAACTATAATGTCTTTGTAATGTTTAATTTTAGTCTCTTTACAATTTTAATGTTTGTTGTCACCTTGTCATAAATTTATGAGCCATTCAATGTACATCAGGTTTTATGAATACTGGCATTGGTATAAATTATGAAGCTTCATCATCATCAAAATTAGGTATTAATAGCCTAAATATAATTTCAGGGTGTTTTCCTGTTCACAAATGGATTTAAGAAAGGAAAATGTAATAAGAAGAAAAGTGGCCAAGTTTTGTTTGAAAAAGTATTTATGAAAGAACTTTGGTATGATACATACAAACAAAATTGGAATTATATTGAAAATGAACTTCAGGTAAATCAATACTGACTTCATTGAGTTCATCCATCCCTAATTGGCTACAGGGGTTGGATGTTCTATTTGAATGGGTGTACCATTGATTGAAGATGTGATCTAGAAATGGAAAGTTAGCACCATGGCTTAACTTGGCATTAACTTTTAAATAACACCTGATTCGAAATTTATTATTATGTAAATTTTACAATGTATAAGTCACAATTTACTCGGAAAATGAGCTAGATCTTTTACCTATAAAATCTATATTTCAGCAACTTCATGAAAGAACATACAGCCTATTACTCAATGATATTGTGAACTACATAAAGGATCACGGTTGCAATGAATCATCTACACTAGAAGGAATCATACCAAGTGCAACCCTTTTAACTGGAGTCAGTCAGCCAGACCATGTGTCTCAATTTACATCGCTTATTAATATTATAAGGTAGTGGTATAAAGTGATTATATTTAAGGCATATATTATAGATTCATATTAAACTCAACGTCAGTTGCTCCAGTTTCCAGTTATACATATTCTCAATTGCTATTGATTTAATGAAGTTGTATAAGATGAACCATGGTTAATTGTTAATGTGTTTCTGAATACAACAAGCTAAAGTACTTTGTCAATGATGAGCAGTGTCTATTTTGCCGCTAATTAGGTCTGTTTGAGAGGTATTTATAATAATATTATTAAATGATATATATTATTAATAAATTAAACCACCCACAGCGACTTTGACAGTGCGGTTGGCGCAGTGGTCGAGAGACCGATTGCTGCGCTGCATGTCGCAGGTTCAGTTCTTGCACAGAGCAAATAGTTGTACAATCTATAAAAAATTGCTCCGGGTCTGGGTGTGTTTGCGCTTGAGAGATTATACGTCTAAATGTACCCACAATACAGGAAGAAATTCCTAGAGTGGGGCCACGATTTAAAAAAAATAAAAAAAGCAAAGAAAAGATGAATTGGTTAAATTTACCTAACATCCAATAAAATTATCCTAGAAACTGGGCATCAATCATCATTTGCCTAAGCTCTTTCAATCAATGTTAGAAAAGAAATACAAATACTCTTATAGTATATTTATGTCTAAGGAATTCCTGGACATCAAAACACCTTCCTTATGACCATACATCTCAAAATTAAATATTCTTAAGTCAAATAGACCAGATACAGGTACTTAAGAAAAGTTACAGCTGACTGCATCGTTGTAAGTATGTAGTATGAATCTTATGGACATGAGTCAGCCAGAAACTCCTTAAGCTGTTGGCTCGCTAATTAGCAGACACAATAGATTTTTATTGTTATGATGTATAATTCTGTATGTAGCTGAGCGGAAAGGTTAATATGCATAATGTGTAAAAGAAAAAAGGAAATCAACAAAAACAATTACATATATAGCCTTTTAAAATGATTCCCAAAGCACTTAAGAGCTGCCCAGTAATAATTTGGTAATAAATTTTGAACACAAATTACATTTGAAGTTTCTATATTACAATGAATGTGCTCTTTGAAGTATGGGAATCAGGGCCCTTCACATATATAAAATTAGTTACTCAAACATAGACATAAGTCTAAATTGCAATAATTTTATCTAGTTGTTTACAAAAAAAAGGATGTAATGTCAATGAATTGTTTCAGAAATGAAGTGACACCACATGTTGCTTTGGTAAATTCACAAGATGCACCCACAGTTAAACACTTAGTTGAAAATGCTGTTTGGCAGCTAATATATGGAAATCAAATATTGGTTAGTTATTTTACTTTAAATTCTCGTTTTTTGACATCTTGTTAAAATAATTTTACATACATATTTATATTAAGATATTTAATGCCATAATCATATAAACTTTATATTTTGCCTAGGATATAAAATAATATTTATCTAAATGTTTCAGGACTCTTATGATGAGGGAGTAGAAGGTGTCATTGGTCAACCAAAGAAATTAAAAAAGAGTCAATGTACAATGAAGACACTTAGAAAATGGTATCAGTCCAAGAGTATGTCATCATCAACTAAAAAAAAGATTTTTTCTACTAGAAGAACACTTGTTATAATAATTCCTGATTTTGAAAGTTTTAACTGTAATGTATTACAGGACTTTGTTATGATTGTAAGGTAATTTTGTCAAGTATCTATATTTTATGAATTAGTCCCTTATCAAAAAACAGACTTCATCTCCATCCATTAGCATTGTAAAAGCCTATTGCATCCTTCTGGTTGGCTTCTAATAACTTTCTGCCTTCTGCCAATTTTGATCATAATCTTTGATTGTTAGGTGAAAGTTAAAAAGCAAATTTTCTATGTCATGTAGTCTGTTTTATTCTTACCTTTAAAATAGTAGTTTGTTATGCAAGTGGATGTCACAATGAACCAGTTTCATAATTTTTTGAAAATCATTGATGTCCATTCCACTTTATACATTTCAGTTCTTATGCAACATCATTGCCGATAGTATTAGTGTTTGGGGTGGCGACGTCGGTATCTGCTCTTCATAAATCGTTTCCTTACCATGTGTCGTCAAAGCTTCTAATTAAAGTATTCCATTCACATGCATCACCTTTGTACATGAATCAAGTAAGTTTACATTATGCACCTTACTAATTATAATGTTACTTTTAAAAATATGTTGCTTTAATATTATTACCTATAATATAAAAATTAATCGCTGAATGTGTTGCTAAGCGCAAATCTCGAGAGCAGCTGAACCGATTTCGCTAATTATTTTTTTATAATATTCCTTGAAGTACGAGGATGGTTCTTACGGAGAGAAAAATTTAAAAAAAATTAAAGAATCGACTGTTAGGCGGTACGAAGTTCGCCTGGTCAGCTAGATGTTTATAATTGCCACAATGTGTATGTATTCGATTACTAATTTACAGCACAGACCATAACCCGCTTCTTGAACATTTAAGTAATCCAATTTATTGCTTTGAAAAAAAATCGGTTGTACTAAACCAAAACTTGTATAGGCACATAAATACTTACATTTTTAATTGCAGCTTCATTAATAAAATAAGTTTAAGATATATGTTTGTTTATAATTTAGAGATAACTGTTTTTTTTTTTCAGGTATTAGAGGATATTTTCTTAACACACACAAGTCCATTTCATTTATCAGGCAAGGCATTTGAATTGTTAACAGATGTATTTCTTTTCTATGATTTTTCTGTTACTGGTCTAATTCAAAGTATAAAGGTTATTATGATTTATTTTATTATATATCTAATACATTCTATTTTACGTCAATACGTATTGAGGAATTAAATACTTTCCGAATTATCCATATAAAAATGTAAAAGTTGTAAATTATGACGACCATTTTAATACATAGTATATTAATTACTATTATGGGCATTCAAATTCTTATGTTCTCATCAGTGGTTTTTTTTTCAGTATTGCATGATGGATCATTTTTATGGAGACAACTTAAAGTCACTATGCTGTGACCGAAACAAGCTTGAAGAAGTCATAATGGAATTAAGTGCAGATGATCTCGAAAATATACGACAGTTGATGTCGTTCAGGCCTTTTTTGGAACAACAAGATTGTAGAACTAAGATCAGCCTCTTTGAAGATAACAACTTCTTTAGAGAAGCTCTGTACAAGAAGATGAACAGACTTCATGATTATTTATACAGTTTTTATATGTGTTTGAGACTGTTACATGTGTTTGTGAAAGACTTGCCAAAGAATATGCTTGGGAAATCTGTAAGTTAAAATAGTTTATTGTTCAAAGAAATATTTTACAGGCTTGTAGTAAATAAACTATGACAATTTTATGTAAAAGAAAACTACAATAGTAAAAACTAGACAAAGTAAATACAGATAAATCTTCTAAAAGCATTATTAGCAAGCATAGCGAACACTAAAGTTATACATTTTTGTGGTTTACCGTCCGTTGAGATGGCTTAGCGGTCAGGCGTCTGGAGTATTCATCCGGGAGGCGTAGGTTCGAATCCTGCTCGCGACTGTAGTCTTTTTCCACAAAATATAACTTTAGACAAGGTAATTTCTATTTTTATGTTAATGGAGGACAGCCTGTCGCGCCTCTCGGAAATTGGTACCAGATAATTTCGCGTGTGTAGAACCGCGGCACGTGGGTTAGGTGTAGTAGAATAAAGGGGTTCTTGAACTTAACAATGAAGCCAGCTATACCAACAAGTCCGTCAATTTACTTAGTACGATAGCGATATAGAAAAAATAAAACACATTAGGTCCCTAAAGTGCCGCATTTCCGAGAATTTTTAATCGATTTCAATAAGGAGGAGGTTCTCTATTCGGTCGGTATATATATAATTATAAATATATTTTTTATGTATACACCCTTACCTTATGTGTACACCCTTTAGTCCGAGGTTTCTGATCCGATTTTTGTGATCCTTTTTTTGTTTGATGCGGTATACTTGTCGATTGGTCCCGTAAATTTTTTATTCAGTTTGGCTCTGTAGTTTTTATTTTATGAGCATTTTTGTTTTGTGAGCATATTTGCTTACTTGGACGATGTAATTTTCACGAAGCTTTGTATACGGGTTTTCATTTAGGTTGGTTACATTTGGCCCGGTTAGTGGAGTGTGATAGTAGGATAACATCAGAACCGTGCGCATGGGTAACATTTGGTCTAGATAGAAGACGGTATCGGTGGCGGTTACTACGAACGACAGCATTCCCAAAGAGGGTTGACGACGGGCAGTCTGCCGGTCATAAAATTTTTGCAGCATGCCAGATATACGTTGCGCCGACCCCAGATAAATTGGGATAAGGGCAGGGGATGATGATTGTGTTACCATTATATCGTCAGTAATCAAAGTAGTGAAACTTAACGACGACCAAAAAAAAATTCGTCTAGATTTAATTGCCTTAATCTTTGCATTTCATGTAGTGTTTTGAATAATGACTAGCGTTTTCCCAGTTACATTGGGCCCGGCTTCCAGTCAAACCAAGTGAAGTCGGTGCCAAGCCCTAAAGCAAATAAAACTTAATGATATAAACAGCTTAGATGACTTACTGAATTTTTACTTTAAATTTTACTTTAACTTTAATGAATAAATATTTTTTGAATAATTATAGATCAACCTATCTTAATAAACCTAAAAAACATCGTGGCGCGCACGCGCGGCGAGTGTACTATATATTTGAATTTACTTCAAATCTATCAGCACATACGAATAATAAAGTTTTATTAATATTATAGGGTCTGGGCAAAAAGTGTTTAAGATTAAATATTTTTTAAAGTTATTGTTTTTAGTGATATCGTCTTATACTACAAGTACAGGGAAAAATCTGAAAACTTTACATTTGTAATTAAATCATAAAAATATAGTCTTAATATGTTTGCAAACTGAATTTCGGGTAAAAATGCCAGGCTCGATTCTTGAAATATTTATATGTGCCTACATATTTGTACGGAAACCTCGGTGGGCGAGTTCGACTCGCACTTGTACGGTTTTTTTTGCTTTTTAGCTCTTTTTTATTTCATATATTTTGTGTAGATTTGAAGTCGGTTTTTTTAAAGGTTTTTTTTTCATTTTACTCAAAGGCAGCAAGGTGTCTTGAAGTTCTAAGATTTTTAACGTATGACCAACGGCTCCGATTTACCTTTTATTTTTGTTTCAGTATGGTAGGTTTGTAGCCCCAGAAGGGGATACTAACATTTGTAACCCCCAAAAAATGAATAATCTCATTATTTAGCATAATCACCATAACAGTCCACTGCTAGATACAGACCGTTCCAGGTGCACTCCATTAATAAGAACTATGCCTTAAAAGTGTGCGTTAAATGTAGGTATTGTGCATTAAAATAAAACTAGTTTTACTTCTTCATAAAGTATAGGTAGGCTTCATTCCCGATACCTTAGTTACCTTAGCGACTTCATAACGTGGAGTAGTGCGTAGGATCTTACGAAACGCGATATGTAAAAACTGTAATAATGAAATATAGAAAAAGCAAATTAGTTAAAACAGTTTTTGTATTATAATCGTAGGTAATAATAGTTCGAATCAGTGCCCTAAATTAGAAAAATATTGAAAAATTTGAAAATATTAGGTATATTAAATGTTCGGCTACATTTTTACTCAATACTGTTAATTTATATTTTTGTTATAGGTGCGGGAAATCTATACCAAGTGCGCATTAGAATGTGTAACAGGCACACCAGCATTTAAAGATTGTATGCAGCTGCTCAAATTTCAATCACAAACGAAATTGGTTGAAAGTATCAAAAGTGCCTTGAAGATAGTGAATTCCTACTTACAAGCTGTATCGCCAGTCAAACCTCTCCGATCATCACCAAATAAGAATAATCTCAATAATATATTTTTCAATGATGATCTCGGCGAAAATTTTATTAAATCTTTGAGAGTGCATTTACTTACATTTTTAAGACAAATAGAAAATGCCAATACTGAGACTACTCCTAGTACAAATATTTTACTGGAGACTGACCAGGATGAAAATGTTCCTGGAAATAGATATAAGTTGAAAGAGGTAAGATGACTTGCGTAGTTAGTCATTGTTTATTATTTATTATTGAGATGAAAATACGCTTATTTTTATTTTGTAGTTTTTTTATTAACATTGACATTACGAAAAAAAAAACATTTTCACTCTGTTTCAGAAATTGCTCAAAGCAACAAGAGTAGACCGTGTCCAATCAGAGTTCGAGATGGTTCGTTCTCGTTTCGTCAGTTACCTAGAAGATATGTTCAGCAAAGGGCTGCAGCCGGCGCATGCGCAAACCTTCCACGAGATATTGTTCTTTAGCGACGTGTCCAACGTCAAGAAGCATATTGTAGGCTCGCCGAGAGGAGCAGTTCATACGGCTCTTAGCAATCCTGTGCATTACCTACAGGTAGGTAACAAAACATCAATTCTCTTACGTGCATAAAACCATACTTAGCGACATAGAATGATACACATTTATTATTTAAAGACACACAATTTCGCCCAGCTCTAATTATGGAATCGGTTTTAAAATATGTTTAGACAGGAAAATAATCTTTTGTTCACAGTGTTCCTGTTGTCACCTACCATCATCAGATAGCGTCATAGATACGTTGCCAGATGTTTGTCTGGCATACAAGTTACATCGCGAGTGCGGCAAACACATCAACTTGTACGACTGGCTCCAAGCCTTTGCCGCGGTACTGCGCCCCGATGAAGATGATGAACAACGACATCAGGATCCTATAACACAGTGAGTTACATTAAGTTACTACAACAGCAGGCGATATTTATTGTATTACATAAATTCGTGAGACAGCAATTCTTAGGATTTTTTGATTTGTTTCGAACTCGAAAATAACTCCCAAATCCCCCCGGCTAAGGCCAAGATATCATTCTTTTATTTTCGTGTATTATATAGCCATTTATTAGCGTGATATTTATTTAGCCTGGTATTAAAAATATCTCCTGCAGCACACATTGTAACATTATAACTCACAAGTTCACATACTCACATATACACCTACACCACACACAGGCATCCATACCCCACACATACATCACACATTACTTATATAAGAAATTTAAACAAATAATTTTTTAACAAAAAAATAGAACCGACTCCAAAAATGCACTAAAAAGTATTTTTTTTTTAATTTTGAGAATTCTGAATAAAATCAATTTATTAGGACAATGATATACAATTATCATTATTTTTGGAGTCGGTGCCTAATTTTCCAAATCGGTTCATAAACGACGGAGTTCTGAGGTAACAAACATAAAAAAAAACAACTGAATTGATAACCTCCTCCTTTTTGGACGTCGGTTAAAAACACACACTGTACTATTACAGATTAAAATAAAATATTGGTATCCTAGTATTTAGTACCTTTTTGCATTGTTCTACTTTTGTTTTCGTTTTCTTAGCATAGTATCAATTTATATGTTGCATGTGCACACGTAAATCTAAGTTGCAGAAGAGTGGAGTGTCCCAATACAGGCATTTTCTTGCTTAAAAGGATGTACAAAATTTGTTAATTAAAATCAATATTTTTGTATATTTGTTGTATTTTTTTGTATAACTGAGTTTTAATGGGGACAAAAAATTGTATGGATAGTATGGCCTAACGATTTTTTTTTCGTTAATTTAGAATTGATAAATGTCTAAAGTATTTCTCCTCAACAATGCACTGAATCGTTGAACACACTCAAGCTGCATGACATGGGTTCAATGATTGATTAATATTGATTTCTTTCTGTTCTAGATTGAGGTTCACTCGAGCCGTAGCCGAACTACAGTTCCTTGGCTTCATAAAGTCATCCAAGAGAAAAACTGATCATGTAATGCGGCTGACTTGGTGATATTGAACTGGTTTTGTCGTTCCTGGTATTTATTAAACAAGTATTGATATTATTTTGTTTTAATTTATTATAAAATACCTAACCAACCTGATCTCTTAATCGTTATAAAATTTGTAATTTTACCTTATTATTAATAGGAATTTTAAGCCAACTCAGAGGCTTACGGGCGGCTGGAACGACTGTAGGTAATACTCTAACCACACTAAAGAGTTGCACATTGTTTCGTGCGGGAATCGAATTCGCAACATATAGGCGTAGCCAGCGGCGTAGCTAGGTAACCAAAGGCCCTGGGGCAAAAAATAAACTAGGGCCCCAACTAAACTATTTAAAATCGTTTGTTCCGTATTCGTCGTGCTCCGAATTTGACGTACTTACCTACTCCAGATTCGTCGTACTCCAGATTCGTTGTAATCCAGATTCGTCGTAATATAGTCGACTCCATAATAAAATTAAAAACCAAATAGAAATTCTAACTTATTTTAATGAACAAATTAAAATTATTTTATGAAAATAAAAGAAAACCTGTTACCGTTCAAAAAATACAGTCCTGTAACAGACAGACAGCTGAGGCACTTTAATAGGGTCCCGGTGAGCACCCTTTGGGTACGGAATCCTAATTAAGTAGAGACTTAAACCAATAACACCCCTTTCTTGACCGACTATACGACGAATCTGGGTTGCGACAAATCTGGAGTACGTCGAGTTCTGAACACGACGAATACGGAACAAATTTTTAAAATTTTATCAATACAATTCAAAATATAAATATGTAGTTACAATCTGGTTTATTTATATTCCGAATGTGGGAGAAATTTTCACTAGTTCAATTTATAGTTTGTAAGTCAGAGTCCGATGGGGCCCCTGAGCTTAGGGGCCCCGGGGCACTGCCCCGTCTAGCCTAGTATAATTTGTTAGAAGTAGGGGGTGTAACCTACTGATAATCGGTTAAGAGTTTCTCACATCTACAATTTTAAGTTATACATTTTTGTGGAAAAAGAATACGGTCGTAAGCAGGATTCGAACCTGCGCCTCCCGGATAAATACTCCAGACGCTCTGACCGCTAAACCATCTCGACCTCTGCTCACTACCGCGAATTCTTCCACATTTTTAATACGTCTTTTGGTGACGGCATAGCTATCTATTCAGTCCCTATACAGGTGACCGACCCGACACGACTATACAGTTAATATAAAATGTCGTACAGATGCAATTACCTTAACAAATACAGATAAATCTTCACAATCTACAGATAATACAGACATATACATTAATAGCACAGATAATACAGACATATACAGTAACAGACATATACACAATAATTTGACAGCGCGGTTGGCGCAGTGGTCGAGAGACCGACTGCTGCGCTGCGCAGGTTCGATTCCTGCACGGAGCAAATATTTGTACGATCTATAGATAAGTACTCCGGGTCTGGGTGTGTGTGTGTGCTTGTGAGATTATATGTCTGTAAACGCACCTACGATACAGGAAGAAATTCTTAGTGTAGGGCAACGTTTTAAAAAAAAAAAAAATTGCCAAAAGTGCCCAGTATCAATTTTAGCCATCAAATTAGTAGGCAACAATTAGGTATATTTTTTTTTATTAGGTAGGCCACACAACACAGACATTATTTTAATGATGTAGACTAATATTACCTAATACTAACTCACAAAGCCTGAAATAAAAATGTAATAATTTATTGAAATAACAATGATAAATAAATTAAAGGAAGGACCTCTACTGCAGGCGCAGCACTGGTGCCTTTGAGCGGATACCAGTGGTGGCGCTGGGTTTTACTTGATTAGTTCTTTGGGTGCGTGAATAAGTGTGTGTATGACTTTAGAATCAGGATATCTCGAGCAAGGTGGCAATTTTTTCAAATCTGTTAGGTAACAGTGTGGCTTTTAAAATGATACCTAAATAATGTGACATTTAAAGTTAGAAGTATAATTGAAATTATTAAATGATTCGAAAAAGCTTTTTCCATTTAATATAATCACTTTAGGGTTCGCTAAGCATGCGTTAATGCTTTTCAAAGATTTATCTTTAATAAACTATATGGCGTGAATAAATAGTTAAACTTTTTGAGGTAACAATATTCGGAGTTTAAAAAAATTCGGATTTAGGTGACTTCGTCAATCACAATTGGGTTGGACCGGGAGTCGACTCTGACACTGCAAAAGGCTACTTACGAGTAGTTACTTAAGTACAAAACCTACGTACATACGAGTATTTATATCCACGCTGTCGTGAATAACACAACTACAATAGTAAGTGGGTTATACTATAGGTAAGTAGGTTACGCAATCATCATGACGCTTTGCAAAAAGTTGAAATCTTCGGCAACAGCAAACAAGGTTTTTGATTGATGGTGCAACAGACTATTACAGAAATATCGCTACATAGATAGGTAGGTATGTATTACCTACTTGCTGTCTGTATCGCGTGTGAAGAATAAAACGAGTTGGTACAGGAAAATTAAATAATTTTTATATCAAGTTTTAAAGTTCGAAGAAATCCACTTCAAGATCAAAGTTCAAGAGCAGTTTAAGTTGGCTTGCTCGAGTGTCTCTTAGATATATACAAACATCTTTTATCAATATTAAAAAGTTATCAATTCATATTTAGACCTGTTGTTGTTGGGCTGTTATTCCACTAGGACCTACCTACCGTATTCGGTACACGGTGATTGTTTAATAATTGTGTCTGCTTCGCGGACAGGTAATGTGTTCAGATTAAGTACCTACCTGAATTATTTGGTTCATTAGATATGTTATAATTGCACTCGTATCAAAGCTTTTTACAAATAGTATTGTCGTCACCACTAAAACAACTTATTTATCTCTTTACATATATCTTATAAATATCTGTATAATTTGAAGGTCTGATTTAACTACAGGCAACTTATTATACGGCAATAATCAACAACATCATTAATTAAAATATAATAAAACTATGGTTTTATTAATGTTGACCCTTAAAAAAGGCCCTTCCGATGGCCGTGTTGAATTAGATTGCATTTTTATTAGACATATGAACCCATGACTTCATCCGCTTGGATAAAACATCATAATATATGAGAATGAATTACAAAAACTTTACTAGATAGTAGCTCGTACCTATTATGTTTAAATCCAGTAAACACATAAAAGTTCCATCTAAAGATGATTCCATCTAGATCTAATCAATCGGGAGATTCTTCAACAGATGGTATAGGTAATAACCATTAAAATACCTATTATATTTGTCAGAACACAAGGAAGACTCCAGGGAGCAGTATGTAGATATTATCATGAAAATCTAAAACGCTGCGTACGAATTTTGAATTTTCACCAGGGGTTCAAAAGGGGAGGGGTGGAATGAGGTCATGAAGCTCTTGCGTGGACCTACTCACCGAAATGTATCCTGTATAAAATTGACAGACATGTTACTTTACAGTAATGCTCGAGTCTTAGTAACGTTATGGTGACCAGTTAGTCACTACGAATCAGCCTCTTGGCGCTCCGGTCTACCGAATCTTATTGAGAATGCCAAATTGTTCATATAATCCCGGAATTTGAATTTGACTAGGTTTTCACCGCCCCAATCAGAAAGAGCTATAAAAGCTTGATTCATATACTCCACCATGTCTTCTCAAAACACCTGGATGTGTTCTTTATCTATTATGCTGGCTTCTGCGTGTCCAATGGATTAAGCCGGTCATTAATATGTATTAAGAATAGAGTTGCGGAGAGTACAGCGGCCATCGACGGCACTCGAATCGATCGATTCCTCAAAAAGTCTGTAATCCAGGAGCAAGGAGGAGAAGGCAGCGCGTTTGATGGAAGCTTGCAGATGAGGCTCTCGTGCCATACTCTATCGAAAGCATTAAATATATCCAGAGATATCCAGCCGGGGCTTCACCGTGTATCTCGATAGCCTCGCTCAGAATGTAGATGGTATACACGGATACTGAGGAAATTGTTTTCTTCAAGGTATGCCATGATCTACGCATTCAGCACACGCTCCACAGATACAGGCATATTTCGGTCAAATCCATTATGCAAACAATGGATTTGACCGAAATAGGCCTGTAATTATTACGTACTTCTTTCTTTTTTTGAAACAAGTTGAACGTTTGCAAGCTTCCAACATTTCGGAACCAGTCCTCAAAAAGAATTGGAAAAGGCGAGTCAGGACCGTAGACAACTTAGTGTATATAAGTTTTCAATATGATAGCTAAAATACCATCCACACCACTTGCTTTGTTCACGTCTAACCTTAAGTGTTTTGACTAGATACATCTTTTTGGTTAATGCGGATGTCCTGGGGCCTAATTCTGCTAATTTACCAATGCTTCAGTTGAATGTCGATAGTGTGTCGATGGAATGATTTTAGTTAGACCGGTGGTCTTATTAAGCTAGCAGACTACCAATTAACTAAAATCATTCCATCGATACACTATCGACACTCAACTGAAGCATTGGTAAATTAGCAGAATTAGGCCCCTGTTTAGTTGCCACGGAACGTAGTAAACTAGATGGTGTTTAAACCAAATCAAATCTATTCGGCTTCAACAGTGACCAGGACACTTTGCTACCTGTTGGTTAGGCAGCTAACTTTGCCTTTATTCGGCTTATGTGTTGTGTTGAGTTGTCTTCCTGCTGGTCACGGCGGCTTGGTTAAAGGCTCTCTTCTTATTACGTGCATCCGAGGTCTTACGCGTTCAAGCATCAACATGCTATATTATGCGTCATGCAGCATTAAACCATGAGCGAGGTATACCAGAAGGTGGAGCGTCAGAAAACGGAATAAAGTATTCCATGGCTTTGTACAATACGTCGGGTCACGAGAAGAGAAGCAAACCTGCAGGGTACGATCCGAGTAAATGTCGCATCTCATCCCATTTTGCTGGCTTATATGGCCACAACTGCCCAGTACCCCTAGAGCCAGGATCGGGTGGGGTGTAAGAAAATCTAATACATATAATACATTCTAAACCCTCTCCAAGTCTTGCTTGAAAATCTTTTAAACCAACATGATATATTTATATATTTTTGATTATTATTTTATATTAAGTGATACAATATCATCGACATACAATTCTTAGGCTAAAAGATCATAATAATAATATTAATCTGCTCGCCTAAGAATCGTATGTACTAGTGTACCTATATACACGACTGCCCAAAAAAGGAGCGTTATGTGTTTAGGGTTCATGTACGTATATACGTTTGTGAGTTTAAACCACCATAACTTCTAAATGCCTGGACCGATTAAGATGGCATGGTAGTATATTTGGAATCCTAACATTGTCCTGGACAACTAAGACTATTAATATTAAAAAAAATGGCATTGCTTTTTGTTTCTTAATTAATTTCATCTTTTAATTTTTTATTAGTATGTCAATTGACAGTTTCATCACCATCTTTATATAGATCATTACAATCTAGACATGTATGTCATTACCATCTGTAGGATCATAACATTCTATTCTTTATTCATAAAATTACTTTATATTTATATCTAGTTCCTTCAAACTGCATTTCATTTATTAAATGCATGTTAACCCAAATATCAAGACAATAAAAAAGGTACGTTTTTTTATTCACGGATTGGCAAATTTTTGACGGAATGACCCAAAAATTTTCGTCGTATTGTTTGTGTGTAATAAGCTTAATGAAGTGTCGCTCAAAGAGAGTACCTAGGTATCATTATTACCTTCTTCTTTATATAATTTAATTAATTACCAGTAGCCGTTGCATTAATGATTTTTTCAACACATGCTCGTAAAGTGGCTCTTATTGCACCGCTTTTAGGTTAATAATGAGGCGTGTTAATCACGCGTGCTCTTTCTTCATTTTTACCGCTTTAGTGCCGTAATATAAAAAAAGAATGCGTGACAGCTTTACATTTAATTTTAAACCTCAGCAAAGAGTTTTGATGTTTGAAAACTCCTTGATTGTGACTGTGCAAATATAACAAATATACAAATAAATTAAATATGACAAATATACATTTCGATTCTTCAAATTATTTATTTTTATCAACAAATTAGCATTCATTTGTATTATAAATGGAAGAATATTCAATTTATAATTTTTTTTAAAATATGTTTAGTTCTCAAATAGGAGTCCGCGCGTCATTTTAACAAAATAAGTTTAATCGATTCTATTATCATGTTTTCTCGCAAGTGTGTAGAAATACGTCGTATAAAACTCGTGAATACAGACATCAAAACTATTTGCTGAAATTTTGCAAATTACAGCAAAGACATTTGATGTCTACAAACTCTTTGCTGAAATTTACCATTTTTGTAATTAGATACAGTCTTGGATACAGTGTTGGATAAAATATGACGTTTCTGTTAATAAAAAAAAAAAAAAAATGTGGATTAGGTAATTTTTGTTATCAATAATAAAGTAATAATTTTATTTTATTATAATATTAGGCTGTTTGGCAACTTCGTCAGTGAGCCTCCTTCCTGCGCGCAAATAGACGTAGAGTGTTGAAAAAGTCGTATGAGCCGCGTGCCCTAATGGTCAACAAGTCTCGGTCCGTCATTGCTACCATACCATTCAACCTCAACTGTAATGACCAACTAAGGGCACTTGTATCATAATGTACTATTACACACTTACTCGTGAATTTTCTCTTATTGCACTGCTTTTATATATATTGGCTCTTATTGCACTCGTGCATAACTAATAAGCTGCATGCATTATGAACCCATAATGCAGCTTATTAGTTACGCACGAGTGCTTTTTACTAGTACCTGTTGGTGTGCGGGTAACCACGTGCGTTGGTGAGCTCGCATTGCCTCAACTATTATTGCAAAAAATCGCGCGAAAATGACATCCGCACTATTAAATATATCAAAGTACGAGTAAGTTTGTTGTAAAACGTCGTTTGAAACTTGTGACCAATAGTCGTTATACTATCGGTTGCATTACAACCCTCGCATGCGGCTTCGACTGAAATCCAGCCTAGAGTATGCTGACCAAGTTATCTCACTTGTATTATAATGTATCTACTATTATCGTTAAATCATAGGTGCTTCACTAAGACTAACTGCAGCTTTCATTTCAAGTTCTATTATGCTCAATGCAGTCAGTGAGTCTTTTAAACTGGACCGAAGGTGACTACGACAATTAGTGATTTAAAATGTAGTGTGAAAAACTAACATCTCTTCTTATACAAGCTACTGATTACCTCGTTGATAACCATTGCTATATTTATAGAGCTAATAGATAAATAATATGCTTAATCATGTAAAGTTACTTTAACCACTTTACAGTTATTGATAGCCAAATTTTCAATTCGAATCATTAGCGAGTTATTCAGAATAAAAGGTTGCTGGCATTGTCAAAGGAAGACGAATTATTATCTATACTTGTATACTATAATATATATAATATTATAAAGCTGAAAAGTTTGTTTGTATGGTTTAACGCGCTAATCTCAGGAACTACTGGTACGAATTGAAAATATATTTTTGTGTTTGATAGTCCATTTATCTATAGGCTAAGGAAAGCTATAGGTTAAATAACATCAGGATACCACCAATAGGAGCAGAGCATCAATGAAAATATTTTCAAAAACGGGAAAAAATATTCCTTTTGAGAGCTTCCGTTATGTGCACTGAGTAAACGGTTAAAGTTATACGCAAAAAATATGTATGGCGGCATTGTTCCCCATTAGAATTCCAAAAAAAAACTCTGCAACAGCATCTGTCTATCTTTTAATGTTGACTTACTTTAACACCTTTTTTATGGTAATCAAATTTGTTCTAAAATAATCCATTATTTGCGAAATTGTTTTCATAAACATGATATAAATATATATCCTAATAAATACGTTATTCATCACAAGTATTTAATTTTGAACAAATTGCCCTTGACATCATTTGGTTTCAATGAATATCTTAGGAGATATCATAGTATTAAAAATACTCCGCTTTTATAATGCTCACGAGGGGGGTGGGCTCTGGTGGAATATATTTTATTAGGTTTTTTCGTCAAATTAACGCAGGTGAAACCGCACAGCTAGTGTCTGATGATTGGGATTCAGGTGGTTTACCACAGGTTTGTTTTTTATCGCGCGCAGCACTCGGAGCGAATTTATTTGTTTACACAAAATATCAACAATAAAAATCATCATCATCCTTCTGCCCTAATCCCAATTTTTTTGGGGTTGGCGCAGCATGTATTGTTCTTCCACTTTCTAATTGTTTTTGAAATTGTATGCTGCTAAAGTTTTTGTAATGTTTTATGACCGGTCACCTGCCTGATGTCAACCCTCATTGGAAATGCTGTTGTTCGTGGTAACCTCCATCGATACGGTCTCCTTCTATCTAGCTATGTCACACCAAATGTTATCCATGCGCCAGGTTCTGAAGTTATCCTACTATCACACTCCGCTAACCGGGCCAATCAAAAATAAAAATGTGTTTTTTTTTTTTTTTTTTCTTTTCAGTATCAGCAATAGGTAGGTATAGTTATTTCCTTAAATATGGCACGGGTGTAAACTACATACGTGACCACTAGAAACAAACAGGTTACATTGACTTAGGAGGTAGGTATAGGTACTCGTACTTAGATATATTTATACAGGAATACAAAAGCCGACTGATAAATTACTGACTGCTTCATTGGTCTAGTGGTCGCAAGGGCGACTGCCGAGCATTCAATTCCCGAGTCGAGCAAAGTGTTAATTGAGTTTTTCTGTTAGAAATTCTCAGTAGCAGCCCGGAGTTTGGAATTGTGCCCGGTAGATGGCAACATGCTCATCACTTATTAAATGGGACAGCAGTGGTGAAATGTGGGTGTACAACTACTGATGTGTACTGCGGCTCTGTCGTGATGCTATGTTATGAATATAAGCTAAAGTAGTATCAAGATCCCATAGAAAATTCATTCCACATGGCCATCGAAAATAGTAGTCTCTAAAGGAAATGAACCCTTACTTCTTGAAACTTGTTATAAAATTTAAACTGAATTTCATCACTTTTCTAAACGTAAATCCGTTTTTTAAGAACGAACATCGATGGCTTCGTAACAACTATGTCAATTTATAGTATACTCGTAACTCTCTTAATAGGTAAGTACTGGTAGGTATATATCAAGTTCACATAAATATATCTAAATGTGCTAAACTTTATATTTGTTCACGAGGGGGCCAAAGCTATTGCCGATGGCACATGGAGACCTCGTTGTTTAATTAGTAGTTAATAAAACGGCGGCAATATACACATCCTTCTACCTACCTGTGTTGTAAAAAACAAACCGACCTTGAATTATAATTTCACGATACTAAGTATGGATCCGACCTCTGGAAAGGTTAAAAGCACATCACTTTTATGTTCGTGTCGTGCATACCGCAGGACAAGTTTTAGCCTATTTACACCTGTTTTTATTTTCAGACTAATAATACGCTTCTAGACTCCAGTCATTTTTTATCGTTTGACCTTTTGAATATTAATTCTCTGGTAACATCTCAGGTCGACTTTAGTTTCTTATTCCTATTTTGATTTTATTAATTAATTCTTGCTTGTTGGTACCTACTACTTTGTACTTATTGGTCTGATATGGAGTGAAGAATATTTTTAATGCATAAAAATAATAATTACATTCATAAATGGAGAATTTCTATCCACACCTACCTAATATATAAGTACCTACATAATATATAAGTAGCAGGTAAATGCTTTTTAAAGTAATATGATATATATATATATATATAATTTTTCGTGTGTTTTTAGGTGTAGGTATTTACATTATACCGTTCACATGCATTTTCTTTAAAATAAAGTAATATTTTCAAAATTAACGACATAATCGCCTGCATTTATCGTTTCCAGCCTGTATACCAACCGTATTTTATTTTTTTAAGTTTTCACAGTTTTAAGACATCAATGGAAAAAATAAATTAAAACAATTTCCTTTGAAGGCACATTGGACATTGCATTAAAGGAAGACCAAAAGTAGTATTTTGTGTTATTGAGTTAGGTACATAACAATTTGACGAGCCAAAGAAATGAATTGTCTCAATATTTCTAATAATATCTGCTTTTTCATGTTTTATAATATTCTTGCTCTTAGTAGTTATCTAAGCTACAACGCAATGTAGGTATGTACTACAAACTATAATGTCGATATTAACCAAGATAGCAAATGGGTTTGAATCAGATTTTATAATTTCTCAATAGACTTCTTTGAAAATCTCAAATAGAGAAGTCTTATCTAAATAAAATTTGTTACCCAGTAGGTTATCAAGTTCCTTCCGTGTGGCATTGAAGTTGATGACTGATACCTACTTATACCAGTTTTTAAAACCGGATTTCAAAAGTTCCGCTGAAAAACTTTTCTGGAAGTGGAATCAGCACCAACGCACTGAACTAAAGAATTGGAACATTTTAATTATTTGGACGCAAGCTGCTATTGGTATATCGTATCATCATAATGATATAATTAAATAAGGTTATAATAAACTTATTATGTTTCTCTTATTATCGGAATAAACCTGGTCCCAGGCCTTGCCTGGAGACACATTTCAAACACGCAGAGGCCCTTGTGAGGTTGTTATATATTATACTAGCTGGTGCCCACGACTTCGTCTGCGTGACAAAAGGTAGGCTACGTTCTTTTCCAAAGTCCAATCTATCTCATTGCCAAATTTCATTACGATATGTTCAGCCGTTTAGTCGTGAAAAGGTAACATACCAACAAACAGAGTTACTTTCGCATTTATAATATTAATATGGAAGTATGGATTATTATCTATATTCTACTACCTAATATTAATCTAGATGCGAATGTTTGTGAGAATAGTTGAATGTTTGTTACTATTACACGCAATAACTACTGAATTAATTTGAAGTTGGGTCACAGATAGTTTATTACACATAAGATACTTTATCCGGGCTTGACTCAATTCTGAAATCCACGAAGTCGCGGGCAGAAGCTATTAATATATATTATTATCGAAAAATATTTTTACACCTGCTTTCATATAAACTTCCACAACCATATCGGATAATAAATTGCTGGTACCTATATCAAAAGATCAAAGTTTAAGCTAATTATGTATTCATAAGGATTACGTTTTTTTGTGTATTAATTATTGATACTGTAGAAATAATAAAATAAAATAAACTAACCGGGTAATTTGCACGTTCGTAGATGTGTGGAGGTGTAGATATCTAATACTTACTTGTACGCACACATGACTGTGTTGCAACACAATGGCGTGCTTATCGCGAGCGATCCTCGTGTCATTACTAAACCTTCAAATAAGATATTCGTATTCCATATTTTGTATGTAGGTACTTAATAAAGAGTTTCTAGGAACTTTGTATTAGAGCATAGGCAATTTACTTAACAAGAACAATGATTGTGGTTTAGTAACAATTTGAGCTTGCGAAAGATGTTAATTAAGTATATGAGTTGTTTACTCTCGAAAGTACAAAATTGTACGCGATAACCGATAACAATAGTACCTACTTGTATTGGTCCTGGTATTGGCGAGTCACCAGGAACCTCGTATAGTATGTCTATACCGTATCTATACTAAGGCATTGGTACGGTGACCTATGCTTATTATTTTAATCACCGTTAAAGAATATCCTAATTTAAGCTATTGCTATCTTATATCTTGCTAAAATTCTAACAAACATTACATTGGATAAAAAAAATCACATACGTTCCAGTATACCTACAAATAGCAAGGTAGTGTACTGTGTCTATCTAAGTAAACACATAAATGGACAATATTTATAAAAACAATTGGGCATGAAGGACAACTCACAAAATGCATTAAGATCATTGTTAGTATTTTCGTCTGTTCTCTGTAAATAGAATAAATTCCTTGTAATATTGACAATGCGTGAACGCGTGAATTACACACAAATACATACTTGTAGATCATGTGTACACTAGCGCATGCGCATGTGAACATCGATGACCGAATCCGGAATATCGACATCGAATGTTTGCTGTCAGATGACATTACGTTAGGTGCCGAAGAAATGTATAAAAGATTTTGTCCTGTACGTTGAAGCATCAGTTGCTCATCAGCCATCGAACCAAACCAAACATACCAAAATGAAATCGGTACGTTTATTCATCAATAATCATTATTTAGATTAAATAACTAACATTGTTATTTATATTTAATAATAATAAAAGTTATTAATATTTAATATACATAACCTTAGCGATAAATACATAAAAATGTTTATATAATTCATGTCACACGTGTGTATGTTAAGCGTTAACTTTTATGTGATTTATTTTTTGGAACATTTGAATTATTATTTTACTATTGCTTTAAGGTTGGTAAAAATATACATTTGATTCGCGAGCCATCTATCTTTGTCCGTAGTCGTGGTGATATTTGTAATTTACTAGGTATTATAATTTAGTGCAACTCACCCGTTTGGCATCTTATAGAAGTTAATATTTATATTATTTACAGATCATCATTGTCGCTCTCGCCCTCGTGGCCGTCGCCATCGCCGCTCCCGCTGATGTAGAGCCCCCTAAGATCCTCCGGTCCCAATTCGATCAGCAGCCCGAGGGTGGTTATAACTACGGGTAACTAATGACTGCAATTTTTTCTTTCTTTAAATTTAATAGTAGTAGCATCATAGCATCACGCCTGCATTCCTCAAATGCGAATGCAGAGTACAAAGTTGTACACCCACATTTTACCAGTTCTGTTATTAAGTCCTATGTAACAGTTGGTGAGAATTTCCGAACAGAAAACTCAATAACACTTTGTCCGACCCGGGAACCGAACCCGAGACCTCTCTCCAGCTCAGCAGTTGCCTTTGGGACCACTAGACCAACGAGGCAGTTTAATAGTAGTATTAAAGTAAAATAAGTAATACTAAGAAACTCGGCAACTAAATAATATAATTTCATTATTGTCAACAGATTTGAGACCGAGAACGGTATTACAGTACAAGAAACTGGTGAAGTAAAGGAGGTTCTTGATGAGGAGAACAAGCCTCACAGTGTCGTAGTCGTCCGAGGCTCCTACACCTACCCCGTCGAGGGTAGCCAGCCTGAGACCGTCAACTACTTCGCTGATGAGACCGGCTTCCACGCGGAGGGACCTTCCATCCCCAAGCCTGCCAGGAGATAAGCTGACAACGACCACTCGCTGATGAATGGTTAATTATTTCATTGGAATATAAATTAATTGATTGTTCATTAGCGGCATACTTTGAGACTCTGCTAACGTTTTAGGAAATGAACATAATGGTTACAATGACGCAGGTGTAATGTCAGCATCAGTCGCGCTGACTTCTTGTTGTTCGTTGCTATTTATCACTCACTGCCATATTTTTGTACGTTTTTATATTATTTGTTGTGTTTTAATGACGTGATTTACATAGTAAATAAAGTTCAAATGAAGTCATATTTTATGCCCTTTTATTTTGAATATTTGTTTTGGCGAAAAAAATATTTCTGAGATTTTAAAGGATCCCTTACACAGAGAAAAAAAAAACGTTTTTTAGGAACCATTTTTTGTGCTTTGCTTCCTACTTAAGTAATAGTAATACTCTGCCTTTCCGATCACTTTATAATAATTCATTAAGATCTAAAAAATAAAACATATATGGCAATATTCAATAACGAGAACGATTGAACTTCATTGTTACGGTTCGGTACCAAAGTGGTAAAAATTCTGGCCAAGTATCTACTAATTAAACTCGCGTAGTCCGGGTTTTGAAACACGGAACTTTCAGTGACCCTTTGTGTGTTATCAAGTATCCTAAGTTCCCCTTTAAAAGTTTAGCTTGTTCTTATTTTGTGATATGCGTTCAATTCCCGGCTCGGGAAAAGTAATACTGGCGTTTTCTGTGAGGAAATTCTCACCTAGGTTCATTGGTTTTGGAAGTAGACCTGATAACAATTTATACATTTAAAACATAATGTGACTTCTAATGTTTAAGTAAGGGCCGAAGTGCAAAATTATACCTTTACTGATACACATTTTTGTGGAACGATAAATATGGTCGTGAACAGGATTTGAATCCGCTCCTCCCTGATAAAAACACCAGGCGCTATCTCCGGGATAAATACTGCATAATTATCCAAGAAAATACGGTTTTTTTATAATAATATTCCACAAGTATTGAATAGATTCAGGCGTTACTTTGCGGAAGTCCATTACAATGGATGCAAATAAATACAATATCTAGCTACTTCCACAAAATTGAGGGTAGTCATGCATTACCTGTGCACCTACTAGATATTGTATTTATTTGCATCCATAATATTCCACAAGTTGATGTTAGCCTTATAGCTATGTAGCTTGTTCACATATTGGATACCAATTGATAAGTGAACGTAGACGTAAGTGTATCCAAGCAGTGAAGCAGTGTGGACTTTGAACAGTAGAGCCACTTTATAATACGAATAATATTTCTACGTTTCTAACTTAGGTACGTTGGCAACTTAGTATTCGTACTAAAACGGTGCCTTCTTACCTGAGGTAACAAAACAATGTAATTTCATAAATGATGTACCTTTTTTCATACTCACGTTTGTCTTAGGTACGAAGTTCTCTTTTTATATTTTTTTTATGAGTGTCTATTAATGCTTTTGATGTTTTAATTACCGAATCACCCCAAGAAAAATAAATTGAAGAAGTACTTAGTACAACTCGTTATTACTTAGTTACTACGAATGCGATTCGATTGAATATTATGAAAAATATTATCAGGTACGCACGTCAATGCCAACAAAACCAATAAAAGTTCATCTCGTATACTACCTATTGAAATTTCCTACTACGATGGGCTAGCTCAAGGTCAAGGATGTGTTACCACGGACGTGCAGCTTATCGTACTATCTAGATGAAGTTAAATAAATACTATACAATATATATAACATAGCCCCGAAGCCTTATGTGGAGCTATACCTACTGATGAATACCTACATTTACCGATGCCCTACGTACGCCATGGTGATGTTTTATTGTCATATATCGGGCACAATTCGAAACACTGGCCTGCTTTTGAATATATTGTCACAGTCACACTCCTTTTTAAAAGGCCGGCAACGCACTTGTGACTCGTCTGGTGTTGCGGTTATCCATGGGCGGCGGTAATCGCTTACCATCAGGCGATCCGTCTGCTCGTTTGGAGGGACAGGGATCCTATAAAAAAAGACTCCAGGACCTCAGAAGTCACGCTTGTGTCTACTAGACCGATGAAGAACAACAACTCACGACTGCTTTCGCTATAACGAGATGTCGATTTTCAGCTTATAAGATATGTTACACCACCGTTATTCGTACTACCATGGTGTGAAGCTACCGTGATTCGCACTAACGTTCAGTTGGACTACAGTAACTAGCACTTCTGCACCAAAGTTGTCCGAGCTTCCTTTAGTGGACGTAGTGGATTTGACACTATCTTGGTCGATTATTTATAGTTCTTTTTTTCCGAAAAGTATCTACTTTTGGCTACCAACTCGCCTGATGTAACTGCGGTGTGGCCGAGAATGGAGCACGGAGATTCAGAAGAAATCTATTCACTCTAAGAAGATTGGATAGATTTGGGGAGAACGACGGTTGGGGAGTTGATGCAACTGCCCAGACTCATCTCCCACAACGGTTGCACCGCACTACATCCCGAAACACGACTAGGTCGTTTCAAAGCGGCATGGCTCCATCCGGTGGGTGGTAACCAGCTGCGGCAGAAACCTCCCACCAGACTTGTGTTGCCTGTTTTGCACCATCCAGGGGGCCATATGTAGGGATTCCATTCTAAGGGTGCACTCGTACGGACGCGGGCAACTCAGCCCCCGAGGATAACACATAAAAGAATTCTGGATAGTATTCCACAAAGGTTTGCGGGGAACGATAATCTCATATTATTTTGAAATATTTACATGCATAAAAGTTATAGTGTCGTTTAAATTACGATCAATACTGTAGTTGGTAGTATCCATAGTTCTGAAGGAACAAACTTAATCCGTAATGGTTCAAAATATGTCCGTTGGTTGTATAATAAAATAGTTTATAAGCAATAAAAAGTGTAGAAGCGTATAATATAATCTATCAGAATGCGCACGAGACGGTTAGCGGTCAAGGTCATACCGCCGTCTGCATGGTAAGCGACTATTCCCATACGTGTATGTATGACAACGGCTAAATAGCCGGATAAGAGCGTTCACACATTGAATGATCGGATCGGCCGCCAGAGTTTATAATCGGTTTCAGTTAATCCAATTGTATCCCTTGGTGGTTGTACTTTCATACAAATCTTAAAGCCCGGTTAAAGGCGTATATATATATGCAGCTATCTCGGTCAACTTCAAATTCATGGTAAATTTTTCTCTATAAAGACAAGCCATATGCAAAGTGAACATCAATTCGATGGCAACCGAGATAGCGAATATGTCTACTGTTAAACCTGCTGAATAATATTCAGCTATTCTAACTCAGAAATGGTAAGTGAAGTAAGTGATTCATAAAAGAAGACGTTGTAAGCGATTTGACTCTGTAGTGTCAGATCTATATGAAAACGTTTTCTTTCGTGTAGTAGGAATCATAAGTACTACCTAAACAGAGTGATGTTTTTCTTCGGATGCATTGAAAGATATGATGCATCTGTAATAGTATGTTTTGATGACTAATTAGAAAATACACAAAGCAGTAACGATTATTCATTGGTCGTCTGCGAGGGCTCTATTTTATAAGAACGAATGTAGAATCAGATTGAATTCTATTGAAATTCAAGTCATTAAGCGGCCGAATATACGTAAAATACAATAACGAGATCCTTTATATATTTTGTAGGCTTTAATCACTTTGGTGGGCTACGGACTTGAGCAGTTCGCCGCCCGACCAGTGACAGGCCCGGTAAGGCTGCTCGCCGCGATTCCGCACGTGCGCCCTCAGGCACATGCACCCTCGAGAGTATCTTCTCTGTAGCCGGCCTGCACAAATGTTAGGGTCCATCGATACTTTCGACGAACCATAACTGCCGGGGTTGTCGTGAATGCAGCTACGATCCCGGAGCCCCGGTAAAGGTTAATGAAGGATCGTGTGGTTTTTAGACGGTAGGAGTCCGAACTAATGATAATTTTCCAAACAAAAAAAAAAGTTAAAACGTTAAACTAAGATTTAGCTAGACGGAAACAAAATGAAATTAATAAAAAAAGCACGTATGCCATGTGTTTCGTATTTATTATTTCACACCTTTTTGTGTACCATAACTTCAATTATTTTATTACTGGCCTGTGCCAGTAAAAAAATAATTGAAGTTCGTGACAATGTAAGGATTCTACCGATACCCCATACATAACCCACACATCTAAATCGTTTCAGGCATTTAGAAGTTATTGTGGAATAAAGAATCTCACAAACAGGTATGTATACCTGAACCCTAAAAACATAACACTTTTTTTCTTGGGCAGTCCTGTAAAAAGTTAAAATTTAATTTTGTAATGACGTTTCATTAAATTGGTACATTTTGTAACAAAATTTCTTTTTTGGCTTTTCGAGTCTATGGTCTATGCGCGTGCAGGTCGAACACAGAATTATATATTTGTGTTTAAATATAATATGACAACTAAGTTTCGATTAATACATTTATGGATATTTTTTAATTTAATAAATTTAAGTAGTTGTCATATTAAATTTAAATACATGGTAAATTTCAGCAGTTTCGATGTCTAAACACAGGAAAAACCGAGAGTAAAAGACATATTTCAACAAATTTGTGAGGAAAAATATTATAAAAAAAATCTAATATACTTATTTTACTTACTTAGATTTTGTTAATAAAATTGTGCGCGGATTTTATTTTTCGTGCGCCTAGGCATTGACGAAGTTGCTTAATATTAAAATATATTATAGTGAATATCTTCCATTTATAATACAAATTAATGTTAATTTAATGACAAAATAAATAATTTGAAGTATATAAATATTTATTTAAACTCACAAAAATTTTAAATCTCACCAAGAAGTTTTTAAATATAAAAAATCTCTGTTGAGATTTAAAAGTGAATTTAAAGGTGTCAAGCGTACTGTACAGAAAAAGCACGCGTGCGTAATAAGCCACATTATGAACCTAAAAGGCACAGCCATAAGAGCCACTTTACGAGCAAGAGTGTAGAAATAAATATATTAGAACTAATTTGTTTTCCAAATCGAACCAATTTTATCAGTAAAGTGGGTACCTACCTACATAATTGTAAAGATAATTTGTTTGAGTTCTTCCCGGAAGGCATTTGTAGGTATGTTGTATGGAAGCTGGCTTACGAAAGGTACTCTGCCTTAACCCTTGAAAGTTCAACAAGGTGCTACATTTTACATATAGACGCTCACAAGTATTATTTTAAACCTTTCATAGCTTTCATAAAGATGAATTAAGGCATGATCAGCAATTGACAAAAGATATTGACTATATAGTTAACTAGCTTCTGCCCGCGACTTCAGCCGGGATAAAAAGTACCCTATGTGTGTTAATCCAGGTTATAAACTATCTGTGTGCCAAATTTCATCCAAATCCGTACAGTAGTTATTGCGTGAAAGAGTAACGCGAAAGTTTGTATGTATGGATGTTCCATACATACAAACTTTCGCGTTTATAATATTAGTAGGATAATTTGCAGCAATATTAATAAATATGCATGGTTACCGGTAACGCGACTTATACCCGGCAGGACTGGACAGGGAAGCTAAAATGCATAAATTTAACTCTCTACAAGCTTTTGATAATATAGCCGTGCCATATTTAAGGAGGTGACTATACCGTTGATACTGAACACGAGTCAATAGTAAAATCAATACCAATAAAATAAACGTTTATTATTGATATTTTTTGAAAACAAACAAAATTTGCCACGTGTGCTGCGTGCGGCAATAACCAACCCGTCTAAAAACACCAAAAAATTGGCATAGGAAATCCTTTGATAATGCCAACAACTTATTCTTAAAGCCCGTACCTGTAGGTACAAGTATATTTAAAAAAAAACATAAACTCTAGGTGTTAGCCACACCAGTGTAGTAACTTTACTTCTGCCTAATGCTTAATTTGTATGCTTCTGTGTCATATTTCTTTTTAAGATAAACAATATCTTAAGGCAAAACTCGTCATATAAATTAATAATACTTTTTGTTATGGTTACTAGTTTGTCTATTACATCGTAACACGTATTTGCGGATATTTTCTAGCTTATTTAGCTTTATTACTTATAGCTAAGTCCTACAGTTACCTTTTATATCATTCAAATCAATGAATCAGAATGTCCTTTTTCTCCATTGATAGGAATACACACATGTCTCAATAAAAAAAACACGCGTGTATACTATCTATTAACAAATCCGGATTAACGAAATCGTACCTTTGACATTAAGTTGGACGCCGGAGAAATGTATAAAAGAATATTTCGCGAGCGTTTTAGTATCAGTCGCACAGCAGCCACCGAACAAATCCTATCAAAATGAAATTCGTACGTTCATTTGTATATATAAATAATATATTAATATTATTAAAAAAAACTGCTTATTCTAATTATGTATTCAAATTTTGGACGTTAATCATTGGAGTTTGAAATCGATTAGCAATATGTTTTTTTCATAAACTACTAAGACTACAATACCTGTGTATTCTTATATCTATTTATTTTCGTGATTATCTTGTTATTTTGTGTATAATTTACTAATTTTTGTGTTATGTTGTGCAGATCATCCTTGTCGCTTTCGCCCTCGTGGCCGTCGCCGCCACCGCTCCCGCTGATGTAGAGCCCCCGAAAATCCTCCGGTCTGAATTCGAACAGCAGCCCCAGGGTGATTATAAATACGGGTAATATAAAGACTGCAATTATAATAGTTTTTGTTTAAAATTAGTAGTAGCATTAAAGTAAAATAAGTAATACTAATAAACTAAATAATCATTTCAATATTGTCAACAGATTTGACACCGAGAACGGTATTTCAGTTCAAGAAACTGGTGAAGTAAAAGAAGTTCTTGATGAGGAGAACAAGCCCCAAAAAGTCGTAGTCGTCCGCGGCTCCTACACCTACATTAACAACGATGGCGACTCTGATACCGTCAACTACTACGCTGATGAGACCGGCTTCCACGCGGAGGGACCTTCCATCCCCAAGCCTGCCAGGAGATAAGCTGACAACGACCACTCGCTGATAAAGAATTGATTGACTCGCAAAATGGCGATTAATCGGTTGTTTATCAGCTATAATGTTTCGTGACTCTGATTAATGTTTAAGCCAACACCAGAACGGATACCATGACACAGAACCGTGCGGTAGACCATCAGTTGCACGCGTTGTTCAATGTTACTTCAAGCTCACTGCCATATTATTATTATATTGTATTAGTCATTGTGTTTTAATAGTGTAATTCGTACTGTAAATAAAATTAGTTGAAAAATTTTATGTGTCTGTTTTCTTTGATGGAGCAAATTGAATCAAGATTTTGTATAACGGAATGTGTGGCGCACCTTTAGTTACTTTAATTTTGTTAACATTAGACTACCAATTATTTATAGCTTAACTTTCCATAGCGTGTATCCTCGAAGAGTTAGGCAGACATTTAAACCCACATTTCACCGACACATTTATTAAGTCTCATTTGATGGTAAGGTAATGACCTGTCTAATTTATTAAAAAAACCGGACAAGTGTGAGTCGGACTCACCCACGGAGGGTTCCGTACAAATTTGTAGGATCATTTTTCGAGCTTTTCCCGAAATTCAGTTTCCAAAACATATAAAGACAAATTTTTCATGATATCATTGCAAATGTATAATTTTCTGATTTTTCCCTTTACTTGTAGTATAAGACGATATTACTTGCCAAATTTCATAGTTCTACGAGTAGGTCAACGTAAAGTATCCATTTTGATTCCCTTGAGAGCATCGAAATATACGTTTTTTGCAGCATAAACCGTTTCTTATTTTACGTTAACTTAGAAGCTTGATTTCACAGCTTCAAGGCACTGTAGATTTGAGTATATGGTTTTAATTTCAACTCGATAGCTCCACGCGTTCCCAAGATATAGGGTCTTGACAGACTGACGGACAGACAGATATACAGACAACAAAGTGATCCTACAAGGGTTCCGTTTTTCCTTTTGAGGTAAGGAACCCAAAAAACCTACATAAGCAATGTTCCACAGTACTGTTCGCAGACAACGACGAAAATACTTCAGTACCTTGTTTTTACACGACTGTTTTGTTAGTTTTTGATTATAAGTTTTATTTCATAAATTTTGTGTATTTACCACAGCTACTATATAAATTTATATGTGGACTTCGCAATATGCCAATTCATTATAAAATACGGTATACATTTTAAAATAAAACAACTTTTAACCGTATTAATCGCGTGTATTATTGGTTTTTGCTTTTCCTGACGTTTCGAACACTTAGCAGTGTTCGTGGTCGGAGGAGGAGTCCTCCATATTTCAACGGTGTACATTATACATATTGGTATCGGATGGAGCTGGTAAAATAACCATGATTGAGCTTGAAAGAGCCCAGAGAGCATTTATTAAAGTTGTTTAAAAAAAACCTTTTCTATACTCAAGATATTTTAATACAAAGAATTTACACTAATTCGTCTTCCGGAAGTTATTCATCAATATCGCATACCTTACGTAGGTTCACAAAAACTTAAAAAGTTGATTTAACTACTACTCAATAACTATGTCGAACCATTTTCGTCCTAGCCAGACGCTGTCCGGCTTACCTTCACGCTTTTGCGTTTAATAAAGTAAATAGCAGCATATCTTGTAAGAAAAAAGACCTAAACCTTTCAGAATGTAAAAAGGTTGTAAAAATATTGCTTCTAGAACTCAAAAAGGTACCAAGCAACGGATAAACTCCTTACAGTATAGATCATACAAACACTCACGCACACAATACAGTCTACAGAGCAATATTTACTTTTTAAATTTAATTTAATCCTGTTTAAACGTTAAGTTTGTTTTTTTTATTTGTTTTGTAAGTAATTCTGTTTGTTTGTTAGTATGTTTGTTGCCTTTTCACGACTAAACGGCTGAACGGATCATAATTTTTGGCAAGGGGATAGACTGTATCTTGGGGATGGGTGTTTTTTTATATTTTACTTTATTGTTATGGATAGTTTGGAAAACATAAGTCGTTGAAATATTATAAATTAATATGTATCATATTACTGATCTTTTGAAACACTAAAGCATAGGTTCCCAATATTTTATGTACTACCACCACTTTACAAGAAAAAAACAGAATACCACGCCTCCTATACATCAATTTATTAATAATCAAAAATTATGCTCACCATTTGGGACCTATGGACCCGCTGCCGCCCCTACGAAAAACTCCAGCGCCCACTACGGGGTGGTACCACCCCCGTTGGGAACCTATGCAGTAAAGTTATATTCAATTACAAATATTACCTAATTTATGATACATTTGTATGTAAAACTCAATCCAGGATTCCAAGATACAGGCTTGCTTAGTTTGGAAACCGCAGTAACCATGTGATGTATTTATTTAATTCGTAACAAACAATTTTTAAATTAAAAATAAACTATTTAAATCTTACTAGCCTATGCTGCACGGGAAAATGCAAGGATTCTAAAGGTAATCCGTATCTGGAAAGGAAAATTAAAGCCCACCCTTAAGATATAGACACCCTAGGCTTAATATGATAATTAGTTAAGACTATTGGTGCGGTAAATCCAGGACTGCCTTAATAGAATAGAATTTTTTGATTTTTCTAAATATGTCAATATGATAATACGATTTATTATATGTGTGACATGCTCTTGCAATGAAATTGTTCTTAGAATAATTTGTTATATATACTGGCGTGTAAAAGGTCGGCTTCTAGCGGGCTGAACTACGAGGGCATAATATAATGTAATATACCTTTCTATACAAATATATTTTCATGTACAATATACTTCAGTACTACAGTCAGCGTCTTATAGTTCTAAGCTTCCTAAGTATGTCAATACTGTACTGTACTTTGTAGTTATCTGCGACGTGCTGTGTAAATATTTTAATTTACGAAAGTCTTTACGACTATTATTTAATGCCAATAGTTATATTTATATTTGCAAATAGTTCGTCCATACTATTGAACGAACTATTCGCAAATATAAATATGAACACTCTGGAAGCTTACACGATATTGAAAACTTTTGAATAATTTGGATGCTGGAGTTACTTGCTGAATTTGAATATTATGTCTGTTATAGTAAAACTGAATTTATGTTCTTCATTTTGATCACCTTTGACGATGAAAGGTCTCTCTGACTTGACTGTACAACGAGAACAGACTTGTTATATTTCACGCATTGCTTGACGATTGTGTCAAATCAAAATAATAATCTGTGGCGTTAAAGTCAAAAGTCGTAAAGTCTTTCGTCAATTAAATTATCTATATAAGTAGTTCTTCGCAGTGCTACAAATAGTCGTAGCTCCTTCGAATATATTTGATTACTTAAACAGTGAAGTAATAATAGGCCATTTATTTGGCAGAAATAAAAGTCAACCAATTAGTCGTAAACGAGTTAGCGCATCATACTAAAATACCAAGTTAGAGGGTTATTCGCTTTTGTATTCGATAAAGGTCAAATAAATATGGTTTTGCAATAGCAGCAAGGCCACAAAGGCCTTGCTGCTAGTGCTATACGTCTTCTTTCTCAAAATAATTTCCTGGAAGTCGTGATATTTTTTTTCGATTTTTCGAAAATAATAAAAGTATTTTTAATTTAAATTAAGTTAGGTAAAGCTATGAAATATGGGTTGGTAAAGCTAACATTTGAAATATTTTTTTGTTTAGTCTATTCCAGTAATGCTACTATGGAAAGATCGTTGAAAAGTAGTCTCAAGTTCATAGAATATTTTTTATATATATTACGGTTATGTAATCCTCAATGCTAACTAATTTTAATTCTAAAGAAATATATATAAACATACATTCTAGGTGCTCTTTTCACCTCGAACTCTACTCTTAACGATGGGGTCACAGTTACACCTACATTGCCGGATTACACGAGCCCGAATATGCGAATATCGCAAGCGGTTGTGCGGAGGGAGTTATTGGCTCTTGACGTGCGAAAGTCGAGCTCGATGGGATACCGGCGATTGTGCTTAAAAGATGTACTTCTGTGTTGTCCTCTGTTTTTGCGCGTTTTTTCTTGTTCTCCTACACCACCGGAATAGTTCCGTCCTGCTGGAAAGTAGCCAATGTCCATCCTATGCCTAAAAAGGATGACCGGACCAATCCGTCTAATTACAGGCTAATTGCGATTACCTCTTTGCTCTCCAGGGTTATGGAACGTATGATCAACACTCAGCTCTCGAGTATAGATTTCGTCATGGGCGATCGGCTGGTGATCTCCTGGTTTACCTCACACCGCGCTGGCAAGCCATAGAGAGTAGAGGGGAGGCATTAGCTGTCAGCCTAGATATAGCAAAAGCCTTTGAACGGGTCTGGCACAGGACACTTCTGGCTAAGTTAACTTCATACGATATATCTGAGGGTCTCTGCAAGTGGATTGGTGATTTGCATGGTCGAAGCATTAGAGCTGTCGTTGACCATGTCAATGAATGTTCCACAAGGGTCCGGTGGGTGATATACCCATGCTGTTCAGACTGCATATCAATGATTTACTGAAAATTTCCAATATTAATTGCTATGCGGACGATAGCACGGGTGATGCCCAATATTCTGGCCGGGCAAATGCCTCTCGGGTCGAAATAGAGGAGAGCAAAAATGAAATTGTGTTCAGGTCGAACGCACTCTTGAGGAAGCTTCGCCCCAGTGCGAAGCTTCCTCAAGAGTGCGTTCAAATCCCTTTTCCGTTTCGTTCCCTAAATCTTCTACAGTTGAATCCCTCCAAGACACAAGCAATTGCGTCCACCGCAAAAAAGTGACCATTTACTGTGGTTCGGCGGTTTCAGAGCATTCTCCTTACCTTGTCAAAGAGCATCAGTATATTGGGCGTCGACATTTCTAGCAATATCCAGTTTAGAAGTCATTTGGAAAGTAAAGCTGGACCTACGTCTAAAAAGCTCTGTGTACTCAATAGAGCAAAACGGTATTTCACGCCAAACCAACGCTGGCTGTTATACAAAGTGCAGGTTCGTCCGCACTCCTTACTACTCCTCACGGTACCAGCTGCAACAACTTGACTCCTTACAGAGAAGAGCCGTAAGACTTGTTGATGACCCTATGCTCACTGATAAGCTAGAGCCCCTGAGCCTGCGTCGAGATTTCGGCTGACCTGCCTATTTTATAGGTACTATACCGGGGAGTGTTCTGAAGAGCTGTTCAACCTCGTTCCTTCTTCGCGCTTGTACCATAGGTTGTTTCGCCATCGCAAAAAGGCCATCCCACACATTGTAGATACGTGTTTATCACACACACAACTCGTTTTACATGATTATTTTACCACGTACCTGCAAGATGTGGAATAAGCTTCCTCCGGAGGTTTTCCCGAGAGACTACGATATGGATAGCTTCAAAATAAAATTTAAGAGCGTTCTCTTTGACATGAATATAACTCGATTTGCAAAGCGGCTAATCGATTAGGAATTTTAATTTTATTTTGACTTGCAGGTTTCCATCAATCGTTCCGAGTGCTGCTTGTTTTGTGGAATTTGTGTATGCAAACGTATCCAGGAAATAAGTAAATCCTTATGTAAAACAGACAGACAGTTTTTCAGTGATGTGGTGTTGGGTCCCATGTTATAGGAGAAGTTATATCAATAGCGCTTGTCGTATAACTTGGTACCTACTTTTATGACGAAAGAATGATTTGAAGAATTGTACAAATTAAACATGCTTGTGATGTGAAGCATCGTTTGGTCTTTAATTTTGCTGTGTAGTGCTATTGGACAGGGGTCAAGCAGAAGTGGTTTTCGCACCATAATGTGACCTTGACGCCGATTTTATGCAGCGCTGATAATACTTATATCTTGTTTGAGTTACAATGACCTTATAGACATTGTGCTAGCAGCTTGACACTGTTTATGCTCAATTATGATTTTGTCTCTCAAAATCTACTTGCTACCTGATAATTTAAAAAGCAAGTGCCGATAGAGAACTGAAAATTCAACTGACAACTACGACAAATAAATTCAGCGGAGATGAAAAAAAAACGAAAAAGAAGCAGTTCATTTGCATAGATATAATTCTAAAGTTATAATTTTTTTTTAAAACCTTGCCCCACACTAGGAATATCTTCCATATTCCTTTAACTGCTTCTTTTTGTGTGTCGTGGGTGCGTTTACAGACATATAATCTCACAAGCACACACACACCCAGACCCGGAGCAATTATCTATAGATCGTACAAATATTTGCTCCGTGCAGGAATCGAACCTGCGACACGCAGCGCGGCAGTCGGTCGAAATTGAGGTCGGGATAGCTTATTTGACAGACCGCCTGGACAATTCCTACTGGGGGCGCAGGTTCTATTGCATGCTCATAATCGTATTATCTTACCACAAAAATCGGACTAGCCTAAACTATTATTTTATTTCCGAATTGGATCTAATTCTGAATAGAATAGAACTAGTTTTCTTGATAACTGAATAATCGAGTAGCTTTCGATAGGTGAGACGAAGAATAGCCTTCTAATTTTAAAATAAACCAATGAAAAATGTAATTAAAACTACAGTAAAAATAATATTGTATACCTTGCTTAATGGTAAAATTAACGAAAATGATAAAATGGATTAAAATAGGTGTCTATTTTAATTTCCATTTTTTTCTCATAATTTTTAACATTCGTGCGGTTTAGGTGGTATGAACTAAAAATAAATGTCATGCAAACATGTGCGTGCCTATCAATCCGGATTAATTAACGACATCATCTATTTGATTTAAGTAGATGCTGCAGAAATGTATAAAAGATTATGTCGCGACCGTTCTAGTATCAGTCGCACAGCAGCCACCGAACAAAGCCTATCAAAATGAAATTCGTAAGTTCATTTTTAATAATTATTATTATGTATAGTAACGATTACCTGCTAATTGTAATTTTGTAAGAAAATTTTGTTGATAATAATTGGAGTCTGAGATCGATTAAAAATATGAATTTTTCACTGCAATGTTTTAATTTATTTTTGTGATTCTCTTATTATTTTGTGTTTAATATATTTATTTTTGTGTTGCGTTGTGCAGATCATCCTTGTCGCTTTCGCCCTCGTGGCCGCCGCCGCCGCCGCTCCCGCTGATGTAGAGCCCCCGAAGATCCTCCGGTCTGAATTCGAACAGCAGCCCCAGGGTGATTACAAATACGGGTAATGAATAGCTGCAATTATAATAGTTTTTGTATTAGCATTAAAGTAAAATAAGTAATACTATTTAATTCTAATAAACTAAATAACAATTTCAATATTGTCAACAGATTTGACACCGAGAACGGTATTTCAGTTCAAGAAACTGGTGAAGTAAAAGAAGTTCTTGATGAGGAGAACAAGCCCCAAAAAGTCGTAGTCGTCCGCGGCTCCTACACCTACATTAACGCCGACGGCAACTCTGATACCGTCAACTACTACGCTGATGAGACCGGCTTCCACGCGGAGGGACCTTCCATCCCCAAGCCTGCCAGGAGATAAGCTGACAATGCCCACTCGCTGATAAAGAATTGATTGATACATTGACTCGATGGCGATTAATCGGTTGTTCATCGGCTTTAATATTTCGTGACTCGGATAAAAGTTTAAGGCAATACCAGAACGGATACCATGACACAGAACCGTGCGGTAGACCATCAGTCGCACGTGTTGTGCAATGTTACTTCAAGCTCACTGCCATATTATTATTATATTGTATAAGCCGTTGTGTTTTATAAGTGTTATTCGTACTGTAAATAAAAATAGTTTAATTAAGTAATGTGTTCTTTCTATTTTATTTGTTGAATCTTATTAAGCAAGTTGAATCGATATTGTGGTGCTTTAGGATGCTGTTTATTTATTAATTTCTTTAAAAAGACGTTTCCCAATCTTGGGAATTCCTTCCTATATTGTGCGTGTGTATACAGACACACAGACACATAATCTCACATGCATACACGCAGATCCCGAACAATTATCTATAGATCATACAAAAATTTGCTCCGTGCAGGAATCGAGCCTGCGACACGCGAAGCAGCAGCCGGTCTCTCGACCACTGCGCCACTGCGTCTATTATCGCTATTGTTATAATAACTTTTATTTTTTATTAATTATCAAGTATACAGATAAAGCTCAAGCATGCTCGCTGATTGTAAATGATTGTTGGCGGTTTCAGAACACACAAGTTTCCTCAATCTGATTTTCTCATTTACTTTTTATTCATTGTATGTTTGCCTTAGAAACATTATTAAATTATTATGCATTAGAGGTACTTAAAAAAAATACAAAACGCAAATAAAATCTCTAGAAACAAAGCGAACAGGCTTAAAAATTTCAAGTATTGATTAATGATTGTGAAAAAATAACAATTACTGTATACGATAAGATACTTCTGTGCTTATATGGTTTATGAGTAATCTTTAACGTTAAAAATATTCAACGTAAAGTCTTTTGTCTTTTTAAAATAGACACGTAGCCAGAAATCGTCACGTAGCTCTTTCGAATACCTATATTTGATTACTTTAACAGTTATGTTATGACAGGCCATTTGTATGTTAGAAGTAGAAATAAACAAATTAGTATGAGTTAGCGTGTCATACCAAAATACCAAGTTAGAGAGGTATGCGCTTTCATATGTGATAAAGGTCAAATAAATATGGTTTAGCAACATAATGTGGCCTTGCTGCTATTGATATACGTCTTCAGTCTCTAAATAATTTATTACTTTACATTACATTACTTATTTTTCGAAAAAGTCGCAAATTTTAATTATTTCTCGAATAACTGTGCTTATTATTAAAGAATATTAAAGGATTGGCCACAAGTGGTAGTGGACAGAGACCAGTGGTAAGAGGGAAGTCTTTGCCCTGCGGTGTGGGATGCTTTAGTCTAATAATAATAATAAAAAAATTAAGATTAGGTAGGAGGTAAAACAAAGATTTGAAATCTTGTTTTGTTTAGTCTATCATATCTATAATGCAATTTTTGGATTGATATTTGGAAAAATAACTTTTTCACAAAAAAAAACATTACTACCTAAATAGGAAACTGAAAGAGTAAAATAACTGAGTGGATCTAGTTTGAACTCTATGAAATGAAACATTACATGTGAACAATCAATAATCCCCTATTTTTCTATTATTCACCCATAGGGGTGTTTTTTATATGGTGGTCCCAGCTTGGAAGTATCCTCTATCAAATAAAAAAAGTCATATAAAAAAAAGTACGCTTCGACTTAGAACTTCCTCCTTTTTTGTCTATTGCAAATAGTTTGAGTTCAAACATATTAAGTACGGCCATATAATGCTCATATAAAAATAAATATAATTTTAGTTTTAAAGAAAGAATTATAAAGTGGCGTAACGACTCTTGCCCCATCGTGTATGTATCGGTACATGAGCGGAGCGAGCCTGTTTGTATTTAAGTAATTTTTTCGATGGTGCCATAAAAATTGAATGAGCTGAAGTTTAACTGAAAAATAATCCAACCCTGAACGCTAGCAAAAATATTCTATGTCCAAACCCAATTTCAATAGAGAAGATAGTTGGCAAGTACTTGGGTGGTACAGATGGATTCCAGAGCGGGCATATATAAGTAGTAGCCCGGAGTTTGGAATTGTGCCCAGTTGATGACGATATGTTGACCATCTATTATATAATTACATTTCACGGAACGCATTGGTGTCAGAAAGGAGAGCATTTTAGCACAAAATTGCACGAGAAGAACCTTCTACTCTAACCTGCTAATCTCAAGAAATTAAAATATCTTTTAATGTATTCGTACGGTTGATGTGTTCAAGTTTAATCCATTCATAGGCTTCTCAGGTGTCCGTTTCGTCATGATGTTTTCTTTCTCTATTATGAGTGAACGAATGAGTTAATATAAGTGAAAATTAATCTTTAATAGGCACACGAATACCAAAAGATCTACCGTGTCTTGGGTTGAAACTTGCGACCTTTGGCTTCAAGTTATTTATTGACCAAAAAACAAATTACAATACTTATAACTTGTAAGTCAACGGTCATACCACTACGTTATACAACGTTTACAGCTTATACTAAAATGTGACATACGGATGGATACCAGAGTGTAATGGTAAGCTAAGTACACGTTGCTTCCCTGAAACCCTATGGTTGTAATGTGCACGTTGTTATTCGATATCCTTACTTACTTAAGCTAAGCTAGATGTTACTACCGACTAAATAAATATTGAGTTGCGTTACATACTACAGGTTGACTAATCGAAAACGTTGTCGCAACTTTTACTGTTTGGATGTTTTATAGCAATGTTTTTAGATATTTGCATTAATTGAAATATATTTATAAGTAGCTGTGCATGCGACTCTATCTGCACGGATTTCGGAAACTAATCATGTCAAGTATAAACATAAAGTTATAATAATTCAGAATGTTAACACTCTAGTCAGTTAGGATCACCTGTTGCAGTTAGTGTAGTGCTTTGAGACGGCGGTAATTCTATGTTGTATTTGGTTGTGACCTTTGTTGATTGTAATGGCGCTATTAAAAATTTGTAACATGATCGACCAATTTCTATTATTTTATTGTGGAAGAAGGTGCATGCAGTATATACCGATTTCAGTAAAGCCTTCGATCTTATTAATCACAACATTCTGCTGGATAGGATATTTGGTTATGGGTATCTATGGATTTTTGTTACTGATTCCTATAAATCAATTCGGCAGTTTCAGAGTTTATTGTGCATGGACACACCTACTAACAGACAAGCAGACAATTAACCAATTTTTTTCTTTGCATTAATATTAATTGTAAAGACACGCGAAGCTTACATTCTTATAACATGCACATATATGTATTAGTTATATTTTTTTATGAAAATTTCCGAATGTATTCACCGAAATTAATTAGATTATATCAAGGCTTTACCCACATTCTCTACTTTTATGTTATGTATATCATCCTCACTATATTATCATTCATGATATAATTATTATTTCATGTCCCCAACCCCTTACCTTGAAATAAACCCTTATTTCGTAGCTTTAATATAAAGTTCCCGTGCACAGGTTTATCGATCATTCGAGTGATCTATCGCAATGCATCAGTGTCATAGGTGAACTTTGGATTACAATATAGTTGCATGTATGTTAAGAGAGACCCACTGAAGCTGGACTTTACTAACTTCTTTGAATTATAATTCAATTATTAACAAGTAATGTATAAAAAGTTACAACATTTAAAATTTATCTCAGGAATAACGCAGCTAACCTGACGTTGGTAAAATTTCGCTAAAGCCGGTATTTCGTGTCTCAAACAGCCAAGTTTCGTATTCATCGTAAATATCGCTTTTTTGAACAACTAAGTACCTACCTATCAATATTGCTCACCGGTTACTACGTAATAGTACGTGAGTATTACGGGAATTTATATGTATTTCTTAAGGTAATTGCATCTGGGAAACACTGTATTAGTCGGTTCAGTTACTTGTATAGAGACTGAATAGATAGTAATGGAAACAGAATCCGGGGTAGTGAGCGGAGGTGGAAATGGCTTAGTTAACAGAGAGCCCGAAGTATTTATCCGGGAGGCGCAGGTTTGAATCCTGCTCACGACCATATTTTTTTATTCTACAAAAAATTCTATGAATATGTCCCACAAAAGTTAAGTTTTACAAAACCATTATACTACATATCTATCTGCTAGTAGTAGTATAGTGAAGATTTGAATATGAATCTCATTGATTATTTATAAATGACCAAATCCAGATTAGCCAGATTGTTCTCTAGTGCGTCAGTTGACATTAGGTATATTTATTAAAGTGCAGCAGAAACGTATAAAAGATTATAGCGCGATTGATTTTGCATCACTTACTCACCAGTCTCCAGAGAAGAACCAAATATTTCAAAATGAAATCGGTACTATTATCTGATAAAATTTTGTGTTATACTAAAGGGTCTTATAAATACTTGTAATTTACTCCGTGACATTGTCCTGTTGCATTTATTAGATTTTTGTGTTCTGTACTGTTTGTTCATTTCCATACTTTTGACTGGTGTTTCCTTTTTGTGCAGATCATCCTTGTCGCTTTCGCCCTTGTGGCTATCGCTGTCGCGCTTCCCGTTGAAGAGCCGGTACCGATCGTCTCATCTAGTTATGAGAAGCAGCCAGAGGGCAGTTACACTTTCGGGTGAGTTTTCTTTTGATACATGAATTAAATGTTTCTACTATACTTTGAAAATAAATCTGCTAAGGGCCTATGTTTTAAATTTCTATGTTTAAAGTTTAAACGTGTTAATCAATACTGTCTGGATATTGTTTATCTATATTTAATACACAACAGGAAACACACTTACAATATTGTTTTCGAATAAAATAACATATATCTTGTTTTTGTTTTTATTAGTTACAAGGGTGCAGATGGAAATGAGCGCAACGAAGAAGGTCAACTTAAAGAGGCCCTCGACGAAGAGAACAAGCCCCACCAAGTCATAGTTGTCCGTGGTAGCTACAGTTACACTGATGACCAAGGCAAACCCGTGCTGGTCAACTACTTCGCCGATGAGAACGGTTACCACGCAGACGGAGACATCATCCCCAAGCCCGCCAGGAGATAAGCTGACAACGACTAGTCGCTCATTAACAATTGATTGATCCATGACAATATAGATTAATCGGTTGTTTATTAGCTGATCCCGACTCCAATGTTTGTTTTGGAAGTAAACATATAACGGTTATAGCATAGATAGAGACACATAAATGTATTGAGTAGAGTATAATAAGTCCTGATAACTAAATATACGTACACTTTCTTACAATTTGTTTTGATAGAAAAAGCTATATTGTAAATAAAATGTTTTTCGAGTTATTTGTCATTTCTTTGTAACGTTTATTATGATGTGGCGTGCAACGTAGTTCACGTATCTGGGCATGCCTGGCCGGCTACGGATATATGGTTATACGGATATCGAAAGAATACTCAACGGGACAAAGTTACGTATCAAACCAGCATTATATAGTATCTAGTCTTAAAACTATGATTTGGAGTCTCGTTTTTTTTCGAAGTTTGACATGCCACCGAGATACTCTAATTTTAAATTTAATTAAATAGAAAAGTCCAGGTAATCCTATAATTATTAACAAATTATGCTCAAATTAGCAAAAAAAAAATCGAAAGAGTATTTAGGCTGTGGGTAGTCATGAGGTATTCGACGAAGGTCAAGGACGTATTTGCCTTGCGAATACCTATTTCAATATGACTCTTTCATAAGTATTTATGTTTATACAATAAACTATGAAAATGTTAAAGAGAAATGTGGCCGGAGATTGTTGAGTGCACTTTGACGCCTGGCGTGTCTTCTGTGGCACGGGTGAGCGGGGTTCCCTTTACTTAGGCCGGTTACTTCGCTTCTGTTGCTCGCAAAATGTTGGGATGGCACTCCGCTCTCGCCCTGACCAGGTATCTGATCACAGTCGGAAGTGAGAGGTTGCTCTCCCCTACTGCCCCAATTAGATCATGCAGCGCTGCTCGACCCAGGTCAGGCACACCTCCAGCATATGCTTTGCACCGTGCTTAAGATACAGTTGCCGCAGTATCTCAGCGTTAAGTTATATTACTTCGAATTGGCTTAAGACACAGCATTCTATTCTCTTAAAAAAAAACTATCATGTAAATCAGAAAATTTATAAATTTTGTATTATTTATCTGCCCTCTTGTTAGTTTATAATACGCAACATCAAAGTAAAAAAGTTAATTCGCAAGAAAGGAAGAGTACCTGTCGATTCTATCAACATTGATGTGCTCTATATTGGGTAAATATAACAGGACTTTCAACTTATGTTTAGTTTTGTTTCTCCTCTGAAATATAGCTAAATAAAAATCTATCCTTACTTGCCATAAGTATCAGCACATCACAACAAGTCATCATCATTGGTCTTTATCTCCATTACATTTCATAGCATATGTCTGAGAGACGATTCCTAGTCTTAGTACCTACATTTTTAGACAGATCAGACCAAACCGAAACAATGAATGACTTGTTATTATGTTTGTGGGATTGTTATGTTGCAGATGATATAGTCAAGTTTTTTTCAACTCGTACAGCATTTACAGAGGTATATCTACAAACTCTGCGCTTGACAAAATCAGAGACCGGGAGGGAAATATTACGAATGGAGAAGAATGCATTTTGAAAAGATGGAAAGAATATTTTGAAAGTTTGTTTGAAAAAGAGGATCAAGTGTCTGCGGTAATTACGGAGGAAAGGACAGAAACTGAAGATAAGATTGGTATGGATGAAATTGTAAAAGCGTTGAATAATATGAAATCGGGAAAGGCTGCAGGGTATGACAGGATATCAGTCGAAATGCTGAAGGCTGGACAGGACGTGGTAGCAAGTCTGTTGTATTGCCTTCTCAACTTGTGCTGGAGTAGTGGTCGGGTACCAAGTGATTGGTGCAAGGCCGTGATTGTGCCGCTCTACAAGGGGAAAGGGTCACAGCAAGACTGCCAAAATTACCGAGGCATTAGCCTTCTCAGTGTTGTCGGCAAATTGTATGCTAAAGTTTTGATTGAAAGGGTAATGAAAGAGACAGATGAAAAAATGTGGGATGTACAAGCAGGATTTAGAAAAGGCATGGGATGTACGGATCAGGTCTTTTCCTTACGATGCATAGCTGAAAAATTCTTGGCCAAAAGCCAAAAAGTCTATTGCATTTTCGTAGATTTGGAAAAGGCCTACGACAGAGTGAGGAGGAATGAACTGTGGGTCACACTGTCTATGTATGGGGTGAATGACAGCCTAATTGGGGCACTGAAATCTCTCTATAAAGATTCCAGTGCTTCTGTTAGGATAAACGGGGCCTACACCGAATGGTTTAGCATCGATAAGGGTGTTAGGCAGGGATGTGTAGCGTCACCGTGGTTGTTTAACCTATTCACGGACAGTTGTCTGAAGGACTTGAAAGAGGGTGAATGTGGTTTAGAAATGAATGGGTTATTTGTCAAATGTCTCCTCTATGCCGATGATCAAGTTATCCTTGCATCGTCGGAGGAAGAGTTACAGAAGATGGTAACACTTATGGATGGTGCTTTTAAGAATAAGGGAATGAAAGTAAATGTAAGTAAGACGAAAGTTATGGTTTTTGAAAGGGACGAACTTATGACAGAGTGCAATATTTTGATAGGTGACCAAAGAGTGGAACAAGTGAAAGAGTTTGTATATCTGGGATCTATGTTTACGAGGGATGGGTTGCATGTGAAGGACATAGAAAGGAGAGTGACTGCTGGTAACCAGGTGAATGGGGCACTACACAATTTCATGGATAGCCGGAATGTGTCTAAAAAGGCGCGGCTGGCCGTTCATGGAGGGGTGTTAGTGCCAACTCTTATGTATGGTAGTGAAAGTTGGGTGTGGCAGAAGAAACATGAAAGTAGAATTAATGCAGTAGAGATGAGAGCATTGAGAAGTATGTGTGGCGTAACTTTGAAAGATAAAGTGAGGAACAGCGTGATAAGGGAACGCTGTGGAGTGAAAGAGGATGTAGTGACAAAGATTGAGAAGGGTATGCTAAGATGGTTTGGGCACGTAGAAAGGATGGATGAAAGGCGATTGGCTAAATTAGTACATGAGGCGAGAGTGGATGGAAGTGTCGGGGCAGGCCGACCTCGACGAACGTACCGCAATCAAATTGCGGACGTTCTAAAAAGGACGGGTCAGGAGCCACCTAAATCGGCGAGCATGTATGAAGAGGTTAATGAGCATAGATGAAGCGAAAGAGGTGTGTCAGAATCGTAGCAAATGGAAATCGATAGTCTCTGCCTACCCCTATGGGAAACAGGCGTGATTGTATGTATGTATGTATGTACAGCATTTTCGGGGCCTCTTTTTTATAATCATTACGGATAATTGAGATTAATGGCTTCTTAATATAGGATACTACTAAAATAGGTACCTAATTAAGGTATTGGTACGTACCCTGAACTACAATGAAACATCTTAAGACAGAAGCTCTGAAATAGAGAGTAAGAATTTGTCACATGAAGATGGTCTAGAATCATAAATGGCTTTGATAACGTTTTTTGCGAGACGGATTATCTTGAATTGTGGAGGACACCGAAAAAAGAAAAGAAGGAAACAGCAAATGTATATATACTGTTTGTGTAATGGAGGAGCCATTTTCAGCGGTGGATTAATCACCTACAAATTGACGCATAAATTGTGAGTGATTCTATTTTGTTAAATATCATATATTTAATTAGGATAAGGTATTTTCATTTAAATATTGTACATCAATGTTTTTTCTTCCTATTTTTAATGTATTTTTTACATAAATGATCGTTTGACAGTAAGTAAAGAGAGACATGAGAAATTAATACGGATTTAATTAAAATCTAGTTGGGATGATCTTTAATACATCTGCACCATTGACTGAAGTTGTTGTTTATATATTATATAACAATATTGTATTAAAAGAGAGATCGTTATGAATACGTGTACAGAAGTACGCCTACTTATTATAATGTACTTTAATTACTGAATAATACATGATTACTATACATTTTTATGAAAAACGTCGTATGAGCCGCGTGCCCTAATGGTCAACAAGTCTCGGTCGGTCATTGCTACCCCTTTTTTTTGTTGGGGGAAATGCCTGACGCATGCCACCTTGGGAGGCAGTGTGGTTATGGTGGGGCTTGCACCCACTAAAAACTCCACCATGTGCCTACTCTCGCCTTTGAGTAGATGAGCCCCGAGAAGGCCATGCATTGCAGCATGGCCTTCGCGAAGTGTGTTCGCGAGTGGAAGGTCCAGAAGTGGACCGCGCTGGGTGGGCAGCCCGGTCCACTTCTAGACCTACCACTTTCATTTTGATTCTCTTTTTCAGCGATGTCCCGGCAAACTTGTGACATCACCACAACTGGAGGGCCTTGCTATGCGAACGATAGACTCCCCAATCTATAGCCCGCTGGCCTCTGTTAGGGTGGCATCAGTTCAGCGTAAAGCCGCCAGCGCCGACCCGTCCTCCTGCGGCGACGGTCATTGCTACCCCCGCCCGGAAGGCTCGGTTAGCAATTCAACCTCGACTGTAATGATCAAATTAGGGTACTTGTATCTTAATGTACTATTCCAAAATTTTTATTGCGTAGAATCGATATAGCACAGGCTTTTTATAACGTTAAGCCCTGGGTACCTCCTTAAAACAACCTAGACGACTGAAAACCTCTACATAAAAACTAACTAAACATATAATAACATCGTAACTCGAAAGCCTGAAAAGTTTAAGACCATTTTTTTATTTTTCGTATGTGTTCTGTAATCAATAGTTATGTCACATCCTCCTTTCTGTACGTCGGAGGTTGACACCAAAACTTACAGACAGGATCAACTGAAATCTTGTAAAAAAATAGGTAAATGTCGGGTCCACTTATAGGATATAAGTAAAGATAAATCTTTGAAAAGCATTAACGCATGCTTAGCGAACCCTTAAGTCCGTCGCGACCGTTTTTTTTCCCATTTAATATTGTAACTTATAGGATATAATTCATTACGCTTTTCCTCAAGGAAGCGGAGCAATGATGTTAAACATCTATGACTCAGATCTCAGACAATACAATACTGTAGGTAGCTCAGAATCTAAGTTGGAAGGATTTCAATAAAAATGGCGCAGTTTTATAGCTTATCAATAATGATACCTGGTGATTTCTAATACAGGTTTTACGTAAATCAGACACCAGTCTCTATAGTATATTTTTATTGACTTTGTAATGTTATTATGATGAGAAAAAGTGAAATAAATATTGTATTGTATTGTATTGTATACGCTTATCAGTCGGTACCACTGCGCTTTATCTTATGGGGACTAAGCAGTAAGTTTTGTAATTTGTTTAGCAGATGGTAATTTTCAACTGGAAAAGTAGAATAGTAGCGCATACGGAGCGAGAGAGACGTTCATATGTTTTTGGACATTTTTTATTAATCAGATCGTAATATTACTATTATTCAAGGAAACATTGAAAAATAATAGACACGAAAGGGTCTAGAACCCGCGGCCCTTGAAAAAATTTAATAATAAGATCTGATTAATAAAAAATGTGCATAATGCTGACATATCAACGTCTTCACTTTGCTTCACCATATAGTTAAAAGACAAAAATTAATTAATATTGGCATTACATGGCCTTAACATGTATAAAAAATTTCATCATATATTTTACAAACTGATTCTTTTTAAGTAATATAAAAAAAAACGTTGTCGTAGCTACTTAGCAACAGAACTAAACATCTTTGCTAGATTAGTCTGGCCTTAGCATTAACTTAAATATCTAACACGTAAATAGTTGGAGGCTGTCCTACTATTCAATTAGTAGGAGAGTATATTTTGTAAAACAGCTGATTCTACAACCCATCTGCGACATACACATGTTTCGCTATGGGTTTAAGTTCCCACAACTTAGAACACCGCCCATAGATTGAACTCGAGGAAGATGGTGGCACAACGGCTACGTACGTGCTGCCGTGCGCAGTGAGGCTCAGTGGAGCATCTTTTTTCAATCTCCCCAGGAATGTGGTTTAATAGGCGTTAAACAATGGTGGTTCCAGAGTTGGTATTTTAAGAGGACTCGGAGCCCCTGACCACAGGGGTGGTTTTAGGGAGGTAAAAATCTCACACTCCCCGGTCCTATCCTAATGCTTTAGCAGAATTACAATCGAAAACAAAAAAAAAACGGACCTGTGCGAGTCTGACTTGCGCACTATGGGTATCTTAACAACATCAGGTACAGAAAGTATATATATGTAAATAACTATAACACCAAAAATTGCTTGAACGTAAAGGAAACTCGAGGACAAACTTAATTTTGCAGTTGAAAAAATATTCTCATACGTTACGGTCGATTCTTCAACTGCAAATGTAAGTTTGTAATCGCATTTTTACGTCATAGCTGCAAATTATCAATTTTCAGACTTTTATTTTACATGTACTGTAAGACCTTGCTTCTTGCCTTTCAGAATTTTAGGTCGATGGGAAGTACCCCATAGTTTTTGATTTACTACTAGCGAGTGTCTGAATATAAATATAAAATATAAATGGCCGTATCTTTTGAAAGTCTGTTTTTTTTTCAGATGTTAGATGGGATCTTTTTTCCACCCTTAAAAAGGTTCACATAACTTAATCTGAGAATAGAACATTTCCCATTGTATTAAAAAAAAAACCGGTTGTTGCGACTATTCTTATAAGAACAGTTTATTTCAACATTCATTATTGTTTGCACTGTAATTGAAGACAACGAAGAAAAGTCAATTCTATTTTTTGTATGTCTGGTTTAATTTAACAAAGGATAGGAAACCTACGACGGTGTTAAAAAAAAACAAGTGTCTGAAAATATACGGCTGGCTGTTCATGGGTGGTATCATATCCATATCTTTATGCAGAAACCACGAGTGTTTAGAAAAGTATGTATAACTGAAACTGTTGAGTGAGAGACAGTCCAACAAAAGTTGTGTTGTGGAGTGAAAAAGATTAAGTAAAGTAAAGAGAGCATTGAAAAAGGATGATATTGAGGAGAATCAAAAGAGTTAATGATACAATTATTACGAGACGTTAAAAACTGGAAGGGTGGAGGGGCTGACATGGCATGTACGTACGATAAAATCTATAACTTCTGTCTACCTCAAAGGGAATCAGAAAATGTTGAATATCCATCACGTACGTTGTGCCGGACTCCTACCGACTAAAACAAACACGGTCCTACTCTAAGCTTTACCGAGGTACCGGGTAAGACCCCGGCAGGTTATGGTCCATTGACTGGTGTCAAGAGACACTCCGAGCATTGTGCAGGCTGGCCTCACTTAGCCTACACATACACTTCACCCGTGAGACTGCAGCCCGCGCACTTGCTGAAGTGCAGTGCGTGGCTGTCTCGGTCCTGGCGCTGGTTAGTCCACGGTTCACGGTGGCCGGATATCGTTAAGCACCCTCCGGCACCTTGAATCTAAAATATTCCCTTTCTAAGGTGAAATATTTGCTTAAGAGCCCGTCTCTAGTTTTTCTAAGGTAAATTCTGTCAAATGACACTTTAGCATGTTGATTAGCTCAGAAGATGATATACTTCATCCAAGGCGATTAGCGTTAAGAGTATTTGAAGTGAGCAAAGTCTCGGGTACAGCTAGTTATTTATTAATGATCAAATCTGGATTAGCGACATCGTGCACTAGCGTGTCAGTTGACATTATACTAAAGAGCAGCGGAAACGTATAAAAGATTATAGCATGATCGATTTTGCATCATTCGCTCACCAGTCGCCAGAGAAGATCCAAATATTTAAAAATGAATTCGGTAATATTACTAATTTAATTTTGTGTTATATTAAAAGTGTCACATAACTACTTGTATTGTACTCCGTGACATTGTCCTGTAGCATTTATGAGATATTTGTGTTCCGTACTGTTTGTTAAATTCCATAATTTTGACTAGTATTTTCTTTTTGTGCAGATCATCCTTGTCGCTTTCGCCCTTGTGGCTATCGCTGTCGCGCTTCCCGTTGAAGAGCCGGTACCGATCGTCTCATCCAGTTATGAGAAGCAGCCAGAGGGCAGTTACACTTTCGGGTGAGTTTTCTTTTGATACATTAATAAGATGTTTTTACTATACTCTGAAAATAAATCTGCTTACTAGTTATGTTTTAAATTTCTATGCTTAAAGTTAATACGTCTTAATCAAAAAATGCAGTAACATCTATTGTAGTTTTATTTTTATGAAATTTGAGTAAACTGTCTGGATATTATTTATCTATATTTAATACACAACAGGAAACACACTTAAAATATTGTTTTCGAAATAAAATAACATATATCTTGTTTTTGTTTTTATTAGTTACAAGGGTGCAGATGGAAATGAGCGCAACGAAGAAGGTCAACTTAAAGAGGCCCTCGACGAAGAGAACAAGCCCCACCAAGTCATAGTTGTCCGTGGTAGCTACAGTTACACTGATGACCAAGGCAAACCCGTGCTGGTCAACTACTTCGCCGATGAGAACGGTTACCACGCAGACGGAGACATCATCCCCAAGCCCGCCAGGAGATAAGCTGACAACGACTAGTCGCTCATTAACAATTGATTGATCCATGACAATATAGATTAATCGGTTGTTTATTAGCTGATCCCGACTCCAATGTTTGTTTTGGAAGTAAACATATAACGGTTAAAGCATAGATAGAGACACATAAATGTACTGAATACAATTTGTTTTGTCGAAAAAAGCCATATTGTAAATAAAATTTTGTTCAAGTTATTTGTCATTTCTATGTAACATTAATGATGTGACGTGTATCATGGTTCACGTATGGCATGCCTGGCCAGCTTCGATATCCACCGGAGATTGGAAGAATACTTAGCGAAACAGAGTTACGAATAGAACTAGCATTATATAGTGCCTGTCTTAAGACTAAATTGTGGATGATTATAAATCACAATTGATAGTGATAACATTTTAACGAAAAGATAAATAGTCACTCAAAAGAAAATTATTTGGAGTCTCACTTTTAGTAGTAGTTTGACGTGTCATCTAAATGCTCTCTATCTTAAATTCCCGGTAATCCTTATTTATTAACCAAATATGTACAAATTTCAACAAAAAAACGTTCTGTAATGTTTAGGCTGTAGGTAGTCAGGAGATATTCAAAGTTCAAGGACGTATTTGACATGCGAATACCTATGCCAATACGACTCTTTCCCAATTATAGATACGAGTTTATTCAATAGACATTAAATTTTTTTAAGGAAAATGTGGCTGGTTATTCTTTATTTCAGTCGGTTACTTCGCGAGTACCACCTCCTCGCAATAGGTGGCGATGGCTCTCCATCCGTTCTCGCCCCCAGCCAGGTATCTGATCACATTGGAAGTGAGATCGCTGTTCCCTACTGTCCCAATCAGATCATAGCGCTGCTCGACCTAGGTCGGGCACACGTCCAGCATGTGCTGCACCGTGTTTATGAGACAGTCACCGCAGTGATATCTTGGTATTAAGTTATATATATATTTACTTAAAACTTTGCTCCACACTAGGAATTTCTTTCTGTATCGTGGGTGCGTTTACAGATATATAATTTCACATGCACACACACCCAGCTCCGGAACAATTATCTGTAGATCATACGAATATTTGTTCCATGCTGGAATTGTACCTGCGCCACGCGACGCAGCAGCCGGACTCTCGACCACTGCGCTAACCACGCAAAATATTACTTAGAATTGATCTAAGATACAATTTCTATTCTCACTTTTTTCCCTATTATGTAAATTAGAGATTTCTCTGCTCTTTTTTCGTGTATGTATATATAAGCAACTTCAACTTAGTCCAAGTCCCTCGTTCGCTACCTGTACTCAAAATTATATGGATACTACCCATACATGTACCCAACACCATTCATACTAGGTATGGTTGAATACCAGAGTTTGGAAGTTAGAAGAAATCTTACCCTTGTTAAATATTTCTTCCGTCGAATTCGTGGTTACCTCTTCAATTCCTCTCTATTACAACACATCTCCTTAACATCCCACTTCCAATCAGACATACTTTACGCCCTCGACAGCGTCCTCTATTTTCTATACCACAAACTAGTACTGTAACTCATAAGACCAGTCCGTTGTATTTAGCCTTTACTCACATTAATAATATATTATTATATGATGCATCAGTAGATGCCTTTGCAAGCACGGAACTGGGATTCCTAAGTACTGCTACTCGGTACCTGGAGTCTATTGCCACTCCCAGCACCATAAGTTAGTTTAAGTTATACTTATATACCTCATCATTTTTATTTCTTTAACATTGCAGCTTGTGCAGGTCCCTCTCCACGAAATCATTAACCTATATGTAATATGTATAATGTATTTGTTTAATATGTTTCATTTGCTATTATTTTACTAATTTCATGATTTTTGTATTTTGTAATCTGTAAATATAAGTTGGTTAATAAAATAAATAAATAAACTTAATTTCTTTATAAGTAAGTAAGAGTACCTGTCGACTTATATCAGGTAATTCTAACATGTCTCTCGAGCTATGTTTAGTTTTGTTTCTCATCTGAAACATAGCTTATAAAAACAAATCTATCCTTACTTGCCATTAGTATCAGCACATCACAATAAGTCATCATTATTGGTCTGTATGTCCACATTTCATAGGTATATCTATGAGAGACGATTCCTAGTCTTAGTGCAATTTTCCCAGTTCTGACGAGCCAAAACAATGAATGACTCGTTAATATGTTTTTTTGGTAATTAATTTCATTGCAGATAGTGAAGTTTTTGATCTCGCTCAACAATTCCGGAAATACGTTTTTACAATAATTACGGTTAATTGAAATGAATGGCATCTTAATATAGGCTACTTTAAAAATAGGTAAAACTATAAAGAAAAAAATAATTGACGAATAAAATTAAAGATGTTAATAAGGTAGGAACATCCTACTCTAAACTACAATAAAATATCTCAACAAAGGAGCTTTCTTTTTCTTAGCATATAGAAAGAAAGAAGAAAGAAATTCAAATTATATCAGCCCAAAACCCTATTAAGACAAACGCATTGTCAGCGTTCATGAGGTCATTTAACGTTGTCAAGTGTTCCATCCTTTGCAGAACAGTATTACACTTGCACACCACGTTTTGCTTAATTCGGCTAACCTGAGTCCGAGAGTCCCATGAAGTTGGTCTAGAATTATAAATGGCTTCGATAATATTTTATGTCAAACGGATTATCTAGAGTTGTATATCGCTTGAGAGGACAACGAAAAAGGAAGAGAAGGAAACAGCAAATGTATACTGTTTGTGTATTGGAGGAGCAATGTTTATGCCAGTACACCTACAAATTGACGCATACATTGTGACTGTTTCTATTTAATTGAATGACATTTTTTTTAAACATTGCCCCACACTAGTAATTTCTTCCGGTATCGTGGGTGCGTTTACAGACATATAATCTCACATGCATCCAGACCCGGAACAATTAACTGTAGTTCATACAAATATTTGCTCCGTGCAGGAATCGAACGGGCGACAAGCGGCGCAGAAGTCGGTCTCTCGACCACTGCGCCTACCGCGCTGTCAATAATTGAGGAAAGGTATTTTTATTTAAATATTGTTCATCAATATTTTATCTACCTATTATTGATGTATTTTTTACATAATCGATTGATTAACTGTTAAGCGTAAATTAAAGTAAAGAGACCATGACCACTTGTGTCATAAGTAAACAAAGCTACGTAACGTTGAACTTACAATAGCCCAGAATTACCGACTTAAGCAATACCAATTAATTAGGAGCAGTCTAGTCGTGAGAAAAGAACACGGATTTAATCAAATCTAGTTGAGATGTTGTCTAATACATGTGTATCGTTGACTGAAATTGTTGCTAAAATAATCTGTACTTATTTTATCGCAACAATGTTGTCTTAAAATAGAGCTCGTTATGAATGTCCAGAAGAGTAGAGAGATTGATTTAATAGACCATACAATCTTCTAGGAAAGCCATGATATAGTAGTTTTGTTTTCGCCATCTATACTATATTTAAATCTGTAGGGGTAATGAGAAAAATATAATTTATCTAATATTAATTAATACTATATACACAAATAAACCTAAATATTCTTCTTAATTATGTACAAGAAAAAGATAATAGAAATAAAATATATAACATAAAATAAACTATGGGTGGTTTAGGCGTCGAAGTATTCCTCCGCATCGCTGTCATTTCTGTGTATTGAATTATAACCCTACATGGTCCATTATGATTCCACTTTTATTTAATTTTACCCTCCTATATAAGTACATTATGGTATGCATATAAACGATAATATGAATATTTTCTATATTTTTATTGGGTAGAATCTATATCGAACTTTCTCAAAATTATAACCTTGCGTTAACACATCCTAGATACTACTATATAGAACCCCAATATATACCTAATGAAATAGAAGAAAATTTGGTTTTTATTTAATTTATTTCAAAATAAAATTGTGTTTTTATTACGTAAACCTTGTCGTACAACCTACTGACTTACCCCTAGGGGTACGCGAACCCCAGTTTGAGAAACCCTTATAGGTACTGAAGACGAAACCACAATATTTGAAAACGTTGTTTGTTTAAAGTTATTATATTAAATGGAAAAAGAAATAACTTTATATAACAACTTTAGAGTTCGCTAAGCATGCGTTAATGCTTTTCAAAGATTTATCTTGAGTTGTTTGTTTAATTGATAAAATACAATTGAAGTATCAACCGATTAGATGAAACTTTCACTGCAACGATACCTACTTGAGGATAAACATTATAAAGAAAATATGTATCATCACGCTATCAGCGCGCCCATAAGGGCGCAACATATTCTCAACATTTTCTTACGGCTACGCAACTACCACATAGTTGCGTAACCGTAAGAAAATGCGTATGAATGTTTGTTGAATACAAACTCGATAACGCTCAAATACGATCGATCCGTGATTGATAGATATTGAGATCTAATACAGCAAACAGCCTTTCTTTAAGAAATAATCATCTATTTTTACATATATACACGTTATGCTTATATATTCACGCGGAGGAAGTTGCAGACACAACTAGAAAAAAATAAACCTAGCATAAACCTAGAATACTGAGGATAACAAAAAATCTAAAATGAATTTGAACGCTCAGGCTTTTATAATTATATTTTATTTGCATAATTACAATTAAGCATGGATGTCCATATTTTACAGTTCATCTTAGTAGAAAATATAAACATAGCATCCCGCCTGTATTCCTCTTGGGGTAGGCAGAGGTGTACACAGTTGCACATCGACATTTCACCAATGCTAAGTCCCATGTATATATTATGTACTTGGTGAGTCTTTTACCATCCAACAGAAACAATTACAAATTTTGGGCTACTGTGCATGTTATCCAGCCTGGGACTCGAATCCAACGCACTCAAGACAATCGCGCTCATCAGCATTGACAATTGCGAGCCCTAGACCAATGAGGTAGTCCCTAAATATCTACATACAATTTTATAAACAGGCCTATAAAATTAACCGGGTACCTATAACACGCTACGTATTTATTCTAATGTAGAATTAAGTTTTTGTTTCATATCCCATTGCATATCAAATTAACCAATCTTTCAACAGAAAGAAGCCGACGAGTGCTAGGATCGAATTTGGGGGATATCGGATTACAATGAAATCCATTATATTCCAACAAAAAAACCTAGATACTTTCTCTTCACTTTAATAAATACTTGGAGTTTAATACGTACTTAATTCTAATTAATTTGTTAATTTAGTTTTGTTGTGTGTCAAACAATAATCTATATATATATAAAGTAAGAAACTGACTGGCTGACTGATTCACTGACTGACTGATCGATCAACGCACAGCTGAAACCGCCGGGTCTAGAAGCATGAAATTTTGCACAAATGTTCCTTAAATGACGTAAGTGTGCACTAAGAAGGGATTTTTGGAAATTCATCTCCTAAAGGGTTTAAATAGGGGATGAAAGTTTGTATGAAAGTTCGTCATTTTTGAAGTCAGAAATGTAAAAATTAATATATGAGCACTTAGTTGGAGAAAAAGGTTACAGTGTCACTTTTTTATGAAAATTCATTCATAACATAAAGTGTGTATGAAACTTCTTCATTTTTAAAATAGTTATTGTAAAAATTGGTAGATAAGCTCATGCATGGTTAGGAATAAAAGTGTACTGCATCACTTTTTTTTAGCTCTTAAAATCACGGTGTCCCATAGAAACTTATCCTATATATAACTATATTTATAGGTCCATAAAAATTATAAAAATGTAATGTCGGTTTGTAATGTTTAAAAGCCTTGGCGGTCAGTTTGGACACAGCGAAGGCCTTCAATCGGGTCTGGCACAAAGCGCTTCTTTCGAAGCTCCCTTCCTATGGGCTTTCCGAGAAATTATGCCAATGGGTTACCAGCTTTCTTGCCGACAGAAGTATAAAGGTCGTCGTCGACGGTGAATGCTCCGACTCCATGTTTGTAAATGCTGGTGTCCCTTAAGGCTGTGTGCCTACTCTGTTCCTCCTTCATATCAATAACATGTTGCAAATCAGCGGCACTCATTGTTATGCCGATGACAGCACAGGCGATGCTTTCTATACTATATATTTCTCGGAAAAACGTCATCGAGAGCCGAAACAAACTTGTGTCTAAAATTGAGACCTCTTTGGAAAAAGTCGCAGATTGGGGTAGACTTAATTTGGTTCAATTTAACCCCACAATCACACAAGTTTGCGTATTCACCGCAAAACAACTGTCATTCGTTGTTTTTCCTCGTTTTGAGAGCACCCCCTTAAGCAGTTAAGGGGGTGCTCTCATCAGCCAGTATTGGAATACTTGGTGTGGACATATCGAGGGAAGTCCAGTTCCGGGGCCATTTGGAGGGTAAGGCTAAGTTAGCCTCCATGAACTGACAGGTTCTTTAGGTTATGCCGAACCTATTGGCTTATACGTAGTCATATTAATAATGAAACCCATTCCTAAATCCATTATGAAAGGCAGATATCTAACGATACTATTTTTCAATGTCATCAAAAATATTGGCCAAAATGGATGTAAGAATAAATAGACTATTGGCAAACAAGGGATCGGTCTGTATAGTTCTTGGTTTCAACGGTAGTATCTGTTTTATGAAGCGGGTGGGTAAGCACTGTCCTTTAAATCACGCCTGTGATTCCACGTCATGTTGGTATTGGAATGCCGAGTGTTCTGGTTTAAAATATTTATTTTCTCAAAAAGAAAACAAAGCATTCACTAACATGAGAAAAAGTATAACTTCTAAATTATTCTAAGAGAGCGTTTAATTGAAATGCTTGTATTCAGTTTTTATTTAAATGTGTTGAAAACATCGACTGTTGATACTGAAAACATCGACCAGAGACCCTGCGATTTTTAGTCCGGACAAACTGCACCGCCTACGTCTTGGGGGTTGATGTTAATGCACCTGCGTCCCTCTGGTGATTTGGATACTTAATAAACCTCTTTCATCCAATCACCCTCGTTGTGAATGACAAATATCTAGCAATACAACGCCAGTACGATTTTTTTATTAAGTATTTTAAATAAAGTAAAAACCTAAAAGATTTCACCAATTTTTAAGACGTGTTTTTCAAATAGTAATATCTTAGGTTTGCGCGATCACTACACATTATAATAAAACAACTTTTAACCAGATTAATCGGGTCCTCCTGCGACCACGAACGCTGCAAAGTGTTCGAAACGTCAGGAAAAACAAAAAACCAATAATACACGCGATTAATCTGGTTAAAAGTTGTTTTATTATAATGTGTTTTTCAAACCTGCGGGTAATATGAATCTTGCAAAACCGCACCGGTCTATAAACAGACTTAATACAGAGGTCCGTATCAATGTTACAAAAAAATCTACTTAGATATAATTAGAGTTATAATTAGTTAGTTAATTTTGACGTAACCATGTCTATTAATTGACAAAAGATCTGTATCTTTTCGTAAAGTATAATGAAAACCAGAAGTTTGGCCTTCTTGTAATGAGTAATTAATGCATTGTATGACATTGCTATCATGCGTAAAAAAATAATGCAGGTTATGGGAAAACTACAAAAATAGTTTTTTTATTGATTAAATAACATGTGAAAATATTATAATGAATATGGGATAGTATATAATTATTAGATTAGGAACTAGCTAGTGCCCGCAACTTCGTCTCCGCGACTAAAGGAAGCCTATATCCTTCCCCAAGATACAATCTTTCTCGTTGCCAAATTTTGATTACGATCCGTTCAGCTGTTTAGTCGCGAAAAGTTAACAAACATAGGTATGGATGAAACAACCAGTTCCCACTACTATAAGATTTTAACTTGGTTAAATCCGAAAGATGGGATGCGTAATTTTTCCATTATGAGTTATAAAAATACATCCACATAGCATGAATTATATTGTTTACTGAATCATCCTAATAAAAGTGATATTTAATATATTTTGAAATATGAGAATATCGAAATACAAATGTACTGATTAATACGTATTAAGTGAAGTTGAAAATGGACAGAAAGAGTTTAAATTATCAATAAAATGTATTATTGGGGACCGTAATGGTTTAATTATTAAAAATAACTAGTGATAAACAAGGGAAAGACCATGTTTTGAATTTAGCTTACTTTGACACAACGTCTTGGTGGTTGTGCCTAACAGACCACCCAACCGTTATTCTGCAATATACTTCATTGAGTCGATGTCTTAAAGTAACTGCGCCCTGCAACATTTACCGTAATTTTGACTTAAAATTACTAAATGATTACAACCATCGTGTTCGTGTTGAGCTTTGGTAGGTACTTGTTAATAACAGCTGATGGGCTAAAGAGACGTGTGTAACACTCACGTTTGAACGATGGCACAACAAAAAATATCTGTACAAAGCAACCCTGCCGCCTATAAATGGAATATTCGGATCCCACGCCAACAGTAACACTTAGAGTACAACGAGCGCAGTTCATTTGAGCATTGTTGAGGTAAATTAACGGGCAATAAATTAGATTCCGTAAATATATATTTCGTTGCAAGTTTAAAAAGCATATTTGATAATTTATTGCTAGCGAAGAAAACATCTTCTAAAGGTGACTTATTCACAATTTACTAAAAGTGCAGTGGTAAAGCTCCAGATATTCTCATAATAAGTGCGTATGAGGCCTCGCATTGGGACAGTTACAGGCTAGTTAGGTCTTTTAATGCGTATAATCGAAACAAATGTCATATTTGTTGTATGATTATGGTAATTGATATCGTCAATATAAACGCAAAAATGAAAAAATCTATTAAACTTAACCCTGTTTCATGGATTTTATTTCTGCGTATTTAATAAAGTATAACAAAGCCTTAGAAATTGGAAAAGCGAAAAGGGGGTTTGAGATAATATGTGATACCTAATGGTTTAATAAAATTAATCCCTACCTTTCAGAATGTATCGTCTCATCGGGTGTATGTTGGTGGTCAGCACCGTTACGACAGCACAACCGTTTCCCTTCCCCGCTGCTCCAGTCATCGCACCAACATCTGTAGTGCCCGCAACGTTTCCTTTTGTCCCAAGAGCCACATCAGGGGTACCGACTGCATTCCCATTCGCTCCAGGGACTAGGCCGGTCGTACCTGGCATTGCCAACCCTACATACAACTATGTAGGTTCCCCAGCGGTGCCTATTTTGACGTACTCTAGTGAGCACGGCTTAGATGGGACTTATGCCTTCAGGTTTGTATTTAGTGGAGTGATATTAAAGTGTTATCATATTATGCTGTAAATCGTGATATGGCCGTGCAAGAGTACCTCGCGTACGCTTAATAGGTAAAGGGATGACACCCTTGCTCATACTTAAACTTTTGTGAATGACGTATTTCATGAAAACTTTCTAGTGTAATTATATTACAGATGTTTAAAAGTATTTTTTATTTATTAAAATTGATTTGTTACATTAGCAAAAAATTTAGTTCTATGTAACAGTCCAAGACAAGGATTAAATAGCCTATTACTGTTAAATGATTACGAGTGATAATAATATTTTTTCCAAGAAGCTAGTTCAGTGTGCAAACTATGTACCTACACAGTAGCGAAAATGTACCCGAACCGTCGAAGTATTAGGCACTTTTGAATTATGACGATTCTTATTTTAATGATTTACAGTTTTACAACTGCTGATGGCAAGCAAGCTCAGGAAAGTGGATACTTGAAAGACGCTTACATTGACAATACCGGGAACCCTCAGGGCACTCAGGTAAACATTATGGTACTTTTTTATATTTAATGCAGCTCTTTTCACTTACAATCATTTAATACCTAGGAATACATTGAGCAAATATATTGATGAATCTGAAACTAATAAACATAGGGTTCTATTATAGAGCACTCCACAATGGTGCTCGTTGTTTCATAAATATATATTATTGTTAGGGTGTTTTTTTCTGCTAATTTTAATAGTGCAATTATGTCTACTTAATTTACTTTTAATTGTTGCCTCCAAATGCCATCGACGCAAAATTAGAGCCGGTATAACAGCTGATTGATGTTAACATATTGAGGGCCGATAAATAAAACACAATGGGTAGAAATGATAGCCTAGTGATCTGATCGTTAGACTGGTAAGTCAATGATGGTCGCAAGTTCGCACCCAGGCACGCACCACTGAATTATCGAAATCATGTGCGTATTAGAAATTAATTATCACTTGCTTAAAACGGTTAGGGAAAACATCGTGAGGAAACCAGCACGCCTGAAAGATGTTTTCCATGGTTTGTAAAGCCATGTCAGAGGCTTAAAGGTGGCTTAAACTCTGACACGTAGGTTGTTCATTAACCATACGATTACAATAATCAAACACAATATACATTTTATTGTTATGACGTTGATTGGGGTCTGTTGCCCCTCAATGAGTATATTAAACTATGTGACAGACACCAGCACTATTCCCGTTCCAGAAAAAAATAAACCACTTGAATTTCCTGAAGAGTATGCAGCACTGGTATCTTGAAAGTTTAATCTTTGGTTTTCAGGTGGTCCAGGGAAGTTATGCTTACATATCACCTGATGGTACACCTATTCAAGTCAGTTACGTCGCAGACGAAAATGGTAACTTTCATATACTGTAACATTATTTATATACACCAACATACTTACGCAACGGAAGTTATAAATCCTGAAAGTATTTGGGCTTGTATTAACTATTGAGTAAATGAATTTTAGCAATAAAGCTTCAATTGATTACTCAATTCATGCTCAATATTTATACAGAGTCTTATTACATATACCTATATATTATATATTGAGTTGCCTTCCCTGTAGGTTAAGTTTACTTACTTCGTAATTGTAATTCGTATTGAAATTATTTATTCGACATCCTAGAACAAGTGACGGTAAATGCTTGAAATCTAAAAGTAGAATTCTCAATAGCGAACAACTCTTTAACGAAGTTAATTCGAGGGATGTAAACTTCGCTTGCGGTTGCATTTTTCTATACAAAAGAAGAAAAAATATACCGGCGATATCGTCATATTTTATAACAAAACAATTTAATACGACGTTAAATAAAAAAGCCTAAGCCTTCTTACACTTCAAGAATGTTAATTTTTATATTATCACATTATTACATCCCCGATTTGGTGTTACAAGACAAGACCGGCGCCTCTTGATGAATATGGATTTATTTATAGGTACGGCCAAAAAGACATAATATAGCCAAAAAAGCAGTTACCTACAAACTTTTATTAATATAATTGTGTCATTGCTTATTCATAAGATGCATTTCAAAAATTGTAAAATACTGTTTTTTAAGTCGTTTTACATTTTTATTCAAGCTTAACTGTGTAAAGTAACCAAAAGTACGTCACCATAAAAGTCTAAATAACTATTTACTTTAATGTTACAGGTTTCAGACCATCGGGTGTTCATATTCCAGCTGATGGGAAAGCCATTGCACCCATTACTCCTATCGTGCCTGTCGTGGACAGACTCAACAAACCAATCTTCGATCCAAATTACAACCGCTATGATCCCTATGCAAACCGCAACAGATTCAACCCCATCAGACAGTTCAACAACAGACCAGATCCCAGATACCCCTATGACCCTACAAAAATAAATCCCTATTATACCAAAAATAATTATAACCCTTACCAAATCGCTGGAAAAAATATAAATACGAACGGGGCTAAAAAGAATTCCGCTTAGACACGAAAATTCTGAAATCAATTATATTTCGTTAGGATGCACGAAACGTAGATTAATGAGTAAAAATGTGTATATTACATGATTATATAAATTAAACTGTGATATAAAGCGTTGGTTATTAATTATTTGCCGCTTTTCAACAAAAAGATTGAGCCCCATTTGAAATCAAACGAAGATTGGTCAGACGTCAGCGCATGCGTATGTCTGGTTAGACTGCAAAGCGTGTATCAATACCATACTGTGGCGCAGATCTTCACACATCCTTCCTTACGTCCTTTGCAAGTGGTCACTGGCCAGTACCAACCTGTAAACGGCTTTTAAAGATGTTGCATGTCAAGAATTGCCCAAGAGTCGTTCAATTGTCCCGCACTTCATATTAATCAATACGGTGCTGGAGATAAATAGCCGAAGCGTTTAATACAATACGACATATACACTTTATGTTATTCAGTAATTTGGCCATGTAGGCCTTTAATGTTATGGCAGAGAACATAAACACTTGCTTTCTCGTTCAATTTATATGTTAATTAATGGGTCTACAGTTAAAGCGGGTATTTTTTTCGTGAAAAGAGTTGATTTTCTATAATTTGCATGCATTGCATTCAATGTGAGATTCGCAGCTCATTTCCGGTACCGAACCCGCTGCACATTGAAAATAGAGCGAAAGGTATGCTTGGTTGCAATGTGAGTTTCGGAGCTCATTTCCCGTACCAAACCTGCTACACATTGAAAATGAAATCAAAATCAAAATCAAAATTTCTTTATTCAAATTAGGCTAAAAATTAGCGCTTTTTGAACGTCAAACATTAAGACAGCCCCCAAAAAAGCCCACCCTTCACCGCTTCCTAGTGTTTTAGCTGGAAAGAAGAAGCGGCGCAACAAACTTCCCAGCAACACGTCTGTCTGTATCAAAATTATTTATAGATTCTATACAAATCTAAAATTGAATTTATATAATATAATGCAACTTAGGTATATCTATAACAGTGGTACATACGATTTACTCAATTACTGAGATAACACCAGCGGTTCTATTCTATCATCCTTCTGTTATGAACGGCTTAATGGCTTATTGCTTAAATGCTATAATTATAAAACTGTCCGTTGTAAGCTCTAGAAGGAAGCCGTTACGTAATGCCACTGCTATCACCTTTAAAGTCTTATGTATATCTAACAATTCTGGGCGGAGGCTTAAACACATCTTTGGCGGGTTAATACACTGAATGACAGATTTCATAAAAAGTAACACGTTGTAAAAAGCTTCGTCCCTCCTTTTCAAGCTTCACCTCTCGTATGTACTTGAGTAACAAAAGATCTTGCGGTTAATTGCGACGATTTACCAGCTCACTATAACACCACACAAAAGTGTAGTGCGTTATTAATGTTAAATTAATATACAGAACCATAACCAACCTACCGCAGCTGCTTAAATTAGTCGGTACCTGCAAGAAACATCAAGATTTCACCGAAATAACTACACGTAAATTTTCATGTACACATTTATGTACAAGAATTTTTATTCTCGTGTTACCAGTCATAACTTTAACAGAAGTATGAATGTAGTAAGGCGTGGGCTGTGATCAATTTCGTGTTTTATGATCTTGTAACTTAAATCATTCACTTCGTTGTAGTAACCTCGTAATAAAAATAAATCACTATAAACGAGTATTATTATTTAATAGCTGTATCCACGGTGCCACCTGCTTAAAATTATCTTAGTATTACGGAATGAGAAGTACTTTTGTCATTCAATAAATTATTCAATGTGAGATTCGCAGCTCATTTCCGGTACCGAACCCGCTGCACATTGAAAATAGAGCTAATATCTATAAAATTGGTACATACGGTTTATTAAATTAATGAGACAACACCAGCAGTCTTATTCTATCATCCTTTTATTATTTATGAACCATTGCTTATTGTATAAATGCAATATTGCGTAACCACGTTTCAGATATATACCTAAATTTTCTAATTACTTCGTGTTCCGTATTTAAGCTACACTATACTGCAAATTTTCAGCAGTAACTTTTGTCGCTCAGTCTACTTTATTAATAATTTTACTTGATTGAGCCAATCAGTCGTGAAGTTGGGTGCCCTAAGCAATAAGCTCAGTGCAGTATCTAAAGCTATGTTGAACTTCAACAATATCTGTCTAGTACATGACAGCAACAGACAAACAGACAGACAGACAACATTTGTTTCAATATGGATGAAGATTAAGGTTATGCAATTGATAGTTATCTTGGTCTTGGGCAAGCTAATTAAATGTAAAAAAATCTTATCGCTTCGTATATTATAGCTGTGATGTCCAATTTAATAATGTACATTATTTGTGAGGGTTCCTCACTAAAATTGAATAATTTTGTTTCAGATTGCAGACAAAACTATTGGTTATAAATTTTTGTGGTAAATGAATACTCGATATCCCGAGGATTCGAACCTGCGCTTCCCGGATAAATACTCCAGGCGCTCTGACCAGCCATCTCGACATGCAGCATGCGTTAATGCTTTTCAAAGATTTATCTGTAAAACTGTTGGTTTCAATTGAACGACTCTTGAGAATATTTCTGCTAGAATTTTTAATGAGTGTAAAACTTTAATCAGCCACTAGGAACTTTTGATAATATGTATTGCTATAAATTAGAGACATCTTAATTAGAGCATCAAGTGAAACGAAATTATTTAATGTAATATTATTTACTATAAATAATTTCGTTTCACATTTACGGACAATAACAACTAAAGCATCCTTTATTATGTGTGTTAATTGTCATCACAGACTTTGTTACGTTGGAAAGTTCAGTTGATATATTTCTTAATTGGTTTTAAGACGTCCAAACACCAATGGTTTTGTATAAGGATAATGTTTCTATCACCTTCCTCGTGTGAGTAATGGTAAGGAACAGTGATTCCCCGTGCTTGCAGTGCACTTGACCGGTTTTTTTTTCTTAAACCTTGTTGAAGTATGTCACAAGCACAAAATGCGACTGGTTTGGGAGATCCGCCTGCACTGATGTGCCTTAGAGTTAAGGTTAACTATACGACGACAAGTTACATAATGATGTTGTGTTCTTTAAAATATTTTGTACATTTCTGAATTCCGCAGGAAAATTATGAAACCATTTGTTTGTGTAAATTCTGAAGTCGTTATTTTCTTTTTTTCTCATGAATATGTCTCGATTGGGAATGTTATACGTATACATAAGAAGGTACGGTGCTAAGTTTACAGAACCTATACTTGTTTTTTTATAACAATATATAGAACAATATTGTCTTCCGAGCCTTTTGTTTGTTTTGATTTAATAAATTTTGATTGTTCTGTGGGGTAGATAGTAATAACTGTTAGGCCTGAGCCACTTTTATCACAATACAATATGAAACAGACAATCCATTTTAGTCATATTATGTTAGAGTGCAATGTAGGTATTTAATTTTTATCACCAATTTAATTATTATCGGAACAATATAAGATAAGATATTCCAGTAATCAGCTCAGTGTTACAAAAGTTTCAATTATAGTTAATTAGGTCCATCAAGACCTCCCCACTATAAAATTGCATAAAAGTATAGTTACCAATAAAACGAAAATTAATACATTTAAATTTCACGCAAAAGCTATAATTTCCAATTTCGTCTGCAATTTGCAGTGTGATTTCAGTCTTACGATTAAGAAAATTAAGTTCTTATTCAATCGTTGCTTACGACGACGTCACGGTTCCATAAGGGACGCCTGAACTGTCCTTCGTTGTGCACATGATCATAAAATATATACAGAATCCGCTACGATGTGTAATTGCGACAAAAGTTTTCGGTATAAATACCAGGGGTGGATCCAAAACGCATCATTACATTGCTTTGTATCACACGCATTCATCTTGCAACTGTTGTACTAGGTTCATCATGAAGTGTGTTGTAAGTTTTTCGAAAATATTTTTATTCGGTTACATAAAATAAAAAAATAAGTTTGATTAATGGTAATTTTTTGCTCATTGTGCAAGAGGTTCAACAGCAGTTAGTTTTTACTTTGTACAAAATTTTGAATACCTAAAACATTTGTAACACATATGATGTGATGAGTATTTTTCTTACCTAGCTTTAATTTTCCTACCTTGGTCAACATCTTGTTTATATTTGTTTCTTAAGCATATAGTTTGAATGGAGCTAAGCAAAATATTTAAAAGTGCCAAAAAGTTTAATATTAAGTATTGAACATCACTTTAGTATTAATTTTTTATGATGACAAATTTTGACTGAAATTTTACTCATTCATCGGATGTCTTTAAATATGTTTCTATTTTGTGTAGTTTTTATTGGCGTTCGTGATTGGCGCAGCCTATGCTGATGTCAGCAGCTTCCAGCCCTTCCAACCTCAAGCGTTGTATCAGCAACAGCAACAACAACCGCAGCAGTACACCACAGAACCGATCCCCATCATACGACAAGAACAAGTTCAAAATCCTGATGGATCTTATAAATGGAGGTTAGTACTTTTATGCATAGTGTACTTAATTATGGAAATCGTTGAATTTATTATTGTAACTACCTCTGGTCTAGTGGACGTCCTGGGTTCGATTTCTGGGTTAAGCAGAATGACAATGGGTTTTTCTGATAATTCTCAGTAGCAGCCCGGAGATTAGAATTAAACCCACCCAATGGCTCATCGCTTGGGATTTTGTAACCGCATCCATAACTGTCTCTCTGCAGGGCAAGAGCCTCTTTTCATATAGAGAAGGCTCAATCATTGATCACAATGTTAGCTCATTGTGGATTTCTTTCCATTGGAGATTTCAGACCGTCACGTCCAGGTTTCACCACGATGTTTTTCATTCGCCGAATGTCTGTCGAGACCACGTTACGTTTACGTGAATACTTTCTTAATAGTGCACTTAATTATTCGGAAACGGTTTTGGCATGTTAAGTTACATTTTACCAGTGTACCTATTTTATTTATTTTTGGTTAGTCATCATCATCATCCCACTGCCCTTATCCCAATTTATTTGGGGTCGGCGCAGCATGTATTTTTCATCAATACATCTCTATTAGCCGTCATATCGTCAGTCACTCCTTTCCTAGCCATATCATTTTTCAAATTCAAATATTTTTATTTCACGTAAACTAGATTACAGGCACTTACGAAACGTCAAAGCTAGGTGCACGGTTCCAAAATTGTTGATCTTATGGAGAAGAACTCTTTAACACAATCCAATCATCGCTTCCTCAAAGAATAATCTTTGGGTGAAATAGAGACTAGTCCTTGGGTCACGTGGTCACTCTTAATAACATAAGGAATATCCCTTTAACCAACGCAATAAAAGACACGATAGGAAATCAATTGCGTGTACACAGAAACTCCTTAGTATAAAAATTAGAGCAGTGATAGTCTAGTGGTATGACCATTGGACTGGCAAGTCTAAGGTCGCAAGTTCGAATGCAAGACTGACTTTTCGAGTCATGTGCGTATTAGAAATTAATTATGACCTGCTTAAAATAATAATAGAATACTCCTCCCGATGATATTTCGGTCACGGCGGCCTATCTACATGGATATTAGCCAAGTAAGCTGGAGATATTATGGTGCACAAGTGTATGCACAAACACAGGTGCACTCCCTCTTCCTTCACTCTCACATTCCGATGGGACGGCAATTCGACACGACCGGAGAGAGATAAGGCGCAGGACAGACGCCTTTACGTGCTCTCCGAAGCACGAGGGTGTCCACCACCAACTTCCTAACTCCAGGCAGCTACTGAGAATTTTCTAACAGAAAAACCCAATAATACTTTGCCCTACCTGGGAATCGAACCCAGGACCTCACGTTCAGCAGCCGCGCTTGCTACCACTAGACCAACGAGGCAGTCATATTGCTTAAAATGTTTTCAATTTCAATCACGGTTTTTTCACGGTGAATACATCGTGAGGAAACCAGCACACCTGAGAGACGATAACAATTGATGGTGTGTAAAGCCATGTCAGAGACCTACGGGTGGTTTAAACTCTGACACTAGGTTGTTCATTAACCACAGGTAAAAGGAAAACTTGCTTAAAAATGATTAAAGAAAACATCGTGAGGAAACCAGCACCCTAAAAGATGTTCTCGATGTTGTGTAAAGTCATGTCAAAAACCTACGGGTGGTTTTAACTCTGATGAGATATAATTTATAATTTTTTTTGTTCTGTTTACCAACCTAATGTCAATATTGTTCGAGCTCCTCGCCCAACCATCCCGAAGGCCTTGACTTTGGCTTAGAGACAATTTATTTTGACGGTGCAGTTGAGATACCGGTTGCTGCGATTCCTGCACGAAGCAAATATATGTATGACCTACAGATGATTGTTCCGGGTATGGTGTTTGTGCATTTGAGATTATGTGTGTGTAAACGCACTCACGATACAGGAATAAATTCCTGGTGTGATTTACTCAAAACGTTAAAAAAAAACTGCCAAGTTAGACCGCGTCAAACCTTGGTTAACCTTTGGTTAACCTCAACAATCGTTGACTGATCACTGTTTGTAATGGGCTATGAACGTCTACAGTAGTGTGCATTGCATATAGGCAAATAGGCAGTGCCTAACCTAAAAGAATGACCTAAATGCTACCTACATCACTATACTGTATATTATACGTTGTACTATATCTGTATATTATACAGATGTAGTAAACTGTGATATAGGTTGCATTTAGGTATTATTTTGAGGTAGGCACTGCCTATTTGCCTTGCAAAACACGCCACTGAACGTCTAAATATTTATATAAAAACTAACATGTCTAAAAACAAAAGGAGTAAGATTGATTGTTGCAGGTGAAATTCTGTAGTTTCTGCCAGGCCTTTATCCCATGGGGTTACCCATGGGAAAAAGGCTTGGGTTTATATATATATATAACGGATATTTAGGACTCTGAAACTATTCTCCTGCAGCCATAATAGCAAAATTTTTTCATGATTGAAAAAGATTGTTTATTCATTTTTAAACTTTGCATGTCTTTTGTTTTTTTATTTAGGTTGTAATTCATTTAAAGACTGCGTCACTGCATTTTGGTCTCAGTAGCTCAATACATTGTAGATTTTCATAATTTGTGGGGTGTGTTCTGCAAACGTTGTTTTGCCATATAAGTTTTCCCTAGGGGTATAAAAACAGCCTAAAAAATTGCCATAAAATTGCCTAGGAACTAATCTCAGACGTACCAAATATAGATAAAAATTTCATAAAAATCGGTCAAGCCGTTTCGGAGGAGTTCGATAACAAACACTGTGGCACGAGATTTTTATAATTATTAGATAAATCTTTATACCTACGCATTCTCGCAAAGGTGGCGAACGTAAAAAAAAAATCGATCAAACACCTTACAAATGTTTAAATATTGTTATCGAGCAGTATAATAAACTTATTTGATAATAATGATGTACATTTTCATTTAAAATTTATATGTATTTATAATATATATAGAATATGTATATGTGCATTTATTTATTATAAACTATATTTATAGTATATAGTACGCCATGTATAGCACCTACGCCAAAAACTACCCCAAAAACTATTTCTGTTTACTTCTATTCCATCCTAAGGTTGCCTGTAAGAGATCGCGGAATGCGATAAAGCCGCCCATTGTGCTATGTCAAAATTTTGTTTTCCTTGTATGTCAATTTTCGTTTTGGTGTATGTACTTGTACAATAAATAATTAAATAAATAAATACATTTACAATTTCAGTTACGAGACCGGCAACGGCATAACAGCAGAGGAGCAGGGCTATGTGAAAAACCAGGGCATCCCCGACCAAGAGGCACAGGTTGCCCAGGGACAGTACCAATACACCGCACCAGATGGACAGGTAACACACCAACAATACTACTTCTGGAAATGCTTCATTACTCATATGGTATGAGGTTCTATGTTCGACTTCTGCGTTGCGAAAAGTCCCATTTAGGTTTTTATAGCAAAACTTGTCAGTAGCAGAACAGAGTTTGAAATAGTGCCAGTGTTTAATAATCGGAAATGTACTGTACAAGCTCACTGCTGTTTTGTACTAATACTATTTGTGACGGGATGGAAACAAATGAACTGCTGAAATCTTGACTTCCCTATTATTGCAACAATATACAAGGAAAGATGTAATTTTATATCATTATCTTGTTTCCAATAAGCGGATAATTCGGTGTTTGAGAAGACGCTGCTATCAATAATCGTGAAGTAAATCCCTTTTTTGTCAAGGGAAAGAGGCTCTTCTTTTCATGGCCAAGCCTAAACAAAAAAGAAAGATTCGATTTATTTTTAAATTTTGTATTTTAAATAAAGAATGCGGTATAAACATATGATCTATATTCGCATAGATTGTAGTCTTAAATAAAATAACCAAATTATGTGCATTTATTTAACAATTTGTCATTATTTTCATATTTAGATACGATATTACCAACCTGTTAAATGGTTCTTAATTTACTATAGCATAAATCAAAAGATTTTATTGATACGTCTAAGTTTTGCGTGTTAGTATTTTTTTAAAGTAATACCGCGCCTACGTAAACTGTTAGAGCAAAAAGCTGCAGTAGGTACTTGGGCAAGCGTAAATAATGTTACGTCGGCTGTTGTCTACGATAGATGGCAGCCCCAACTTTATTAAAGAACCTTTGACGAGATTAGATTCAATCAACATACATTTTGACACAGCCATATGATCTCAGGTTTTAAGAATTAATATCATACTAAATTTATAGCCAGTAAATTAACTTTATGACAAACGGCTAAAAATAATAATAAGCATTAATATATTGAATATACAATAATGTTTAATTTTAGAATGACTTCATCATTGACGGAGACTTCCGTCTGTTTTATTTTACTAATATCGTAATGTACCTACCTAATTGAAAAATAACAGATTTCTAAGGAATAGTCTTTAATTGTGTGAATGAAAAACGGAGTAGCAATATGTTGTCATGTACATATTGCGCTGACACTAGTGGCATAGCTAATGCTTTAGGGGCTCTGTATAAAAATATATATACGGGCCTTTTTAGAACATTTTACGAGTTTTTGCTTACACCGGGGGCCCCGTATCATTGATACGGCTAATACGGCGGTAGCTACGCCCTTGGCTGACACCAAATAACTGGGAACAGGGCAGAAAGAAGTATTTAGTACCTTTAATTTTCTTTAATTATCGATCTGAAAATATAGCTTAAATAAATATTCACAAAATCTTGGAATACCAAAATCAGATTTCTTAATGATAAGGTCCAGGTTTATTCCGGAGATTAAAGAGAAACAAAATAATAATACTTTTTTTGCTAAATCTTAAAGGACACTACTTAGTCCGGATACAATGTGATTTGACAAATAACTTTAAGGTCTCTAAAACTTAAGTAAACAACTATGAATTATTTGACGCTAACAGACATCAAGGTATTGAGGAACTGCCGTGTTCTAAGAATAAGTATATGATAAATTAAACCTATATTAATGACGACGGAATTCTCACATTACTTCCAAAAATAATGTCTTGAGTATTTAGTAGTAGTAGTAGATTTATATCATTGTTATTCAGGATCTACGCCTAACATGCCGAGGTGATGACACATAAATTTAGTTTGTCAAACATACATACCTACATAATATAATTTTCAAGGCAAACACTTAGTGTGAGAGTTATTTAAAAAGGTAGACTCTAGACAAGATTCTTTTTTGTTGTATTTTAAATATTAGGTGGGTTTGGTGATTCCATTGATGATTTTCTTCTTTTTCTAGATTTGCGTAGATCTAGATCAGTACCTACTAGAGATGAAACTTTACTAACAAAATTAACAATATTTTCCTGTGATATTTTATTTATTTTTATTTTTCTAACCAGATTTTGTATTTTTCCAAGTTCTTGGGTTTTAAGTTTTTAAATGAACAAAGTATGTGGTTATTTGGACCTTAATCTATGGTTTACTTATTTTATTACTTATGGGTCCTAGTTGTAAATTTAGTTTCATACATTATAAATTGATTACAAAACTTTTCAATCTATGAAACCCATAAATCAAGTATAGAATGTATCTATATAATATCGCATAAATCTATCCATCAGTGATGAACTCTGCTCTAGTTGATGGAACAATCATTACCATTACAACCCAAAGTCATTTGAAAATGTATCACCAAGAATTCATACAAATAAGACTAGCTTCTCATTCTATTAGAAGTTAAGAATATCTCTATTCTGCTATCAGGGATTATGGTTTTATTGCAATATATTATAATATATATACCTTATTGCAATACCTATAACAATTTATATGACAAATGGGTCAGGTTTCTGTAGGTCCGGAGATATCTATTATGATATAAACCATACTTATAGAGGATACATAAGAAACTAGAAATAAAAGAAAAATAATGTAATGAAACGTACGTTTTTTTTTTAAATATTTAATATGTATTTTTACAGGTAATTCAGCTACAATACCTGGCCGACGAGAATGGATTCCAGCCGCAGGGTTCTCACATTCCCACTTCTCCGCCCATCCCCAAAGAAATCCAGAGCGCGATCGACTACCTCGCTACACTACCCCCACAGAACCCAGAAAATAGAGAATATGTCAAGAAGTAGAAAAAAACAAAATAACTAGGATTTAAACAATTGAAACAACAGTCGTAGGTTACTTGCGCGTCTACGTGATATTTAAAGAAAATTACAAAAAAAAAAGATGTTATCTCATGTATAATATCTGTTGATAAGTAGGTAGTTAAGCTAGTTATATCTTTTGTAAATTTTTGCTTAATATATTATGATTTTATGTTAAGTGTATCTCGTTTTATTGGAATTTCTACTATTATAGAAACGGGTTTTCCTCTTAAGAACCTGATAGGATCTTAAAATTTTAATAAAAATCGAACCTTAATTTGGCTTTATTAACCATTATAAGCTGCTTCAGGATATTTTAATTTCTAGAACGACTTATTAAATATGGTTATATTAATAATAAATAAGTGTTATGAGATAAAACATAATATTATCTTTATGTATTACGTTTTGTACCTATTGCACAAATGAATTATGAATGCATTGCCAGTTAAATCTTCAATTAAAAATCATTTATTTTGATCTAATAATTTCATTTCTCAATTCGAAGATTAAATATTCGTTTGTTCGTAGTACAAGGTTAGAATTATAATAACAGTGTGATTACCGCCTGACGGGCTGTCAATGGTAATTACACCCTGCGCTGGCGCCAACATACACACATGTTTAACGTGCAGTAAACGTCAACGCTGCTTTGTAAGGAATGAAGCAAATGAGCTACGTTAGTAAATTAAATGATACTATATATATGCATTTTAAGTGAACAGCTGCTGCCACAGACGTTGCTGCCCCACGACAGTAATCTTATCTTTAACCGTGTATAAAAAACCTTTCCACCTTTACCTTTCCTTTTTTTGTTACAGGTAGCTTCTACTTAGTCACATTTTTACTCAAACCGGGGCCCAGTTTTGAATTACCAGGAACTGGGTTGTTTTCAAAGATGAGATAGGAATAGGACTTAGGTACTGTTTAGTAAACGTATCCTAAAGTACAAATATAGTTACATATACAAACCACCAGTATTTTTGCGTGGTTCAGACTTTACCGTCTTTCCAAAAAGTTACACCATCAACTGTTAATTTAAATCAGCATTATAATGAATTATGGTTAAACAATCATATCTAATATTAACTGCATCATGTGTGCTCAAGTCCTAAGCGGCTGAAGTTCGTGCGGCGCGACCCCTTGCTCAACAACCGGTCTGTTCACTTTCCCTGCAACTCCGTGTCAAGGTCGCACGACCATCGTCGCTGTTCTTCAAATAAGCAGAAAAAATATCGAAGAATTCCCAAAATACATCAGGTCTATACATCGTGCCTAATTGCGAAGTTTATATACTTTGCGTAATCAATTGACCCGTTCACCTGGCTCGTATTTGAAATTTAATGTTTTGTTTGCCTTTGATAGTTAAGTTTTCTTGTTGATTTGGTATCCGGATTAGGATTATATATATCTATTATTTTTAGATGTCATTGATAATGAATAAACTCACAAAAATAAATAAAACTACTGCTAGGATCCTGTTAGCCTTAGGGCAGGTTTTTAGATCATATAGTGACTACTAGCGTCCATCCGTTGCTATGCTGAATTGCTATACATATTATTATTTTTATGAATTTGACTGTCACATGAATGATAAGCCATAAACAAAATTTTACACGTGTTTGCACTCGTTTCTTAACACTCAATATTCGGAATTTTGCTTTACTTGACTTCAATAATCATAAAAAAAAACTTTAAATTACCTCGTTTCCAATAATGATTTAGAACATAGTTTTAGTATGGAATATTTATTTAGTAATTCTGGAACCTAATTTGCACGTCGATACAAACTAGCAAACGCGTGTCAGGGACATTAATTTATACATAAACATATGTAGTGTTATTATGGTGATGATAAAGTGATAGTGAAATTGCCAACCCCACCAAGGCTATATACTATTAACGCCTCGGCATTGCAAGCTCTAAAATGAAGTTTAAAAAATATATTAATATTAATGATTAGGTTTCCGGACAGTATTGTTTGTAATTGTGCTTGTTTTTTTTTGTTTTCCCTACCTAGTTTAACTTATAGATAACGCCAGTTCCTTGACGTCACATTTTCTAGAGCTTACCACTACCACAATATGTAAAGAAACGTGTAAAGCTGCAAAAAATAATAATACTATAGAAACAATATAAGGAAAAAAATCGTCGTTAATCGAACAAATATGTACTAGAGTTGTAATGTCAAATGACTTCATCAAATTATCATAGTCATACATAAGTTACCCGTAGGCCACTCCTAACAAATAAATGTTAATGCAGCAATACCAGAATTTGGTGCCTGAAGACATTCTATTCACAAAAGTGTCTACAATATCATTTACATAAGAGATATGAGTGAAATCTTTTGTTGTCAGAATACCTATTCATAAAGGCTTCCATGGATAGTATTAGTTGCATAATATCATCGGCTGTATTGATCCGACAGCTTATAATTTATGATTGAGATTATTTTTGTGGATAAGCATGAGAAAGTACTCGTTGTTAACTAGTACGTTCTTAATTGTAATATATAGATGGGTATGATTACATGATGTATTGTATGTATGTTATTCGCCTAATTGCAGATCAGTTAAGAAGCAAGATGTGCCCGTATGTAAATACTACATATAAATCCCAATTTTATGTAGGTACGAATTTATCAAAAACTGATGGTTTTTCTTATCATCCATAAAATTTGGCTATAGGTTAGGTTAGTTACTATTCTATTAGGTTACTGTCAGATAATAATAATTTTGTTTACTTCAATATTGGTAGAAATAGGGGAATGGTAGAGTACAATGACGATAAAAAAAAAATACAGAACAAATATTATATACATACGATTTTCGTACCTATCGACTGAAAACGACCATCGCCGGCGAACACAAATTGATAAATCACGTCGTTCAATTCAAAAGAAAAATTGAAAGTACCCAGTGAAATTAGAATGTAACATCCCAAACAAGTGCAAATTGGCAAAATAAATAATACTGCTTACATTCCAATAAGTTTATATTATCAATTTACAATATACACTATATGTCCCACATGATAATCTAATTACTTCGATTTTTTCTATTATTATCATTTCTATTTGCATTTTCGTCAAATTAACATCTGAAAATTAAGAGGCCTGAAAGTTTGACAACCAGTCATACTTCGAGATATCGTGTTACCCAGTAACTGATGTGTTGTATAGGTCACATAGGCAGTCGTTTTATGTAAAATAGTAGTAATAAGCTGCATCCAGTTTGACTGGAAGGCGACCCCAATGTAATTTAAAAAAACTAAATAGATTTTATTACTGACATCTTCGATCATGTTAGGCCAATTAATAAAAAAAAAGTATACATTCTAGACAACCAATAATAATAATTTACTGCTTAAATGTTACTGTGGTTTAATTGGTACTCAGGTTAATTTATTAATTTATGATATCTACAGGTTATAACAATTGAGTCATTTATTAAAAGCATATTAATTCAATTCGTATAAGTCTACAATAAAAATGGATAGGGAGTGTATTACGATCGTAGCAGGTGGAGTTCTGTAGTTTCTGCTTATTCCCATGGGAAAGAACCGTGAGTTATGTAAAAATGTTTACTTGATTTTTGTTATGATTAAATGACAGCAGATAATTTTCAAACATTTCGTGCCGTCTGCTGATACCGATTATCACGACATTATTGTTTGAAGTTACACATTTTTGTAGAATGAAAAATGCAGTCGTGAGCATGATTTGAACCTGTGCCTCCAGATAAATACTCCTAATTTTCGAAACAGTAAAACTTATTTGCGAAATAGTTTAACGAGCTTGCTCATTATATCCAGACTTTGATTATTCCCTTGCCTTTTACCGGATTGTATCGATGTGTCATAGTTTCCTTTGAAAGCTTTACGTATTTACCGCTGTTAACTTGCAAGCGAAGTACTTGAGGCGGCGACCACGTGTCATTGACGAAGCTCTACTATCACGCAGCCGCGTCGTGAACTTCACCTCGAAAATAGACGGATCGCGTGTAAAACTGTACGTATGGTAATTATACTAGTTTATTGCCTAATTTATATTACCTACGTTAAAAAAAATACGATATCATCTTTTTGTTCGTTAGCAAAACGTAGTTTCTGAAACGAATTTTAAACAAAAGAATGACTGAATCGTGTGAAGAAGCGTATGAAGACGAGGTATCTGCAATGAATTCGGCCGTGGGTAACTGCCAATTCGTATGAATATAAATCTTTTGTGCAAACAATATAGTGCTTGCGCTACTAAGGCCAATACTGAGCAAATGGAATATCCGTTAGGTTTGTTGACAACCATTACGTCGCCCGCAAAGTTGACATACACGAGGCGAGGTAATGCACCCAATGTTTACTTATTTCATAGATTTTGCGACATCACAATGGATTGTGAAACTAGAATGCAGGGAGGTGGGCAAATGTGATAACTATAAATACTCAAATTTTCAGGCCTGAAAGCATCAGTCGACAACAGTTATCACTGCTTGTACCACCACCACCACCAACAATTATAAAAATGAAATCTATTGTAAGTGTTAATAACAAAAAGTGCTTAAATTAGTTATCCTGAAGTTTTCAGAACAGTGTTCTCAGTTCAACCCAGTTCAGTGTTGTAATTTACAAATAATATTATGTTAATCAAATCAAATCAAATCCGTGAACAAATCGTTAAACATAATCGAATGGGTTTAGATTTATAATTTATTTAAATAAATAAATTATGAACGTACTTATATATACTAAAATATTTAAAATCTCATAATTATGCATTATCATGTACATTGTCTAACTAACGTTTTTCTTTAACAGCTGTTGGCTTGCATGCTGGTTGCGGTGGCGTTCGCTGCCCCTCAAGGCCCACCCGCCGAGCCCATCCCCATTGTAAAGGATGACAGTCAAATCAACGGCGACGGATCCTACCAGTACACTTATGAAACTGGTAATGGTATCACCGCTGATCAGAAGGGAGAGCTGAAGAAGGTTGGCGACATCGAGACTTTGGACGTGCAGGGAGAGTTCTCTTATCCTGGTGAGAACGGTGACCCCATTCACCTTACCTACACCGCTGATGAGAACGGCTTCCACCCTCAGGGCGCCCACTTGCCCACCGCTCCCCCAGTCCCCGAAGCCATCCAGCGCGCCCTCGCCTACTTGGCCACCGCAGCACCACCTCAGCCAGAGGCAGCCGCCCCTCAAGCATTATAGATTTCATGTGGGCTGATGCATCAATACTCATAGTCACTATCTAGTGATATGTATTTTATATTTTTCTACTCTGAATAAAGCTACAGTTACAGTTAATTACAAATTTTCATTAAAGGCTTATTTCGCCGTAACGACTTTAATATAATTTCGAAACTTGTCTATATATCAACCGAATTAATAGAACTAGTTTAGTCGCAGAATAGACTACCTATTAATTTTTTTCTTCTAACATATTTTCTTTGTTTTCTTATTTGACCCAAGTTGAAATGTGAAGGCCAGATAATATAAATAAGAACAATTTGAACAAGAACCGGATAAACCGGCAGCTATCTTATTAATTTAAGTATCACTAGAATAATCACGTCTGCTAAAATATTCGAAGGAGAGAATATTAAGTGGCAAGATTCCCTAATAAGGTTGAATATCAAAGTAAATAATTTAGACTGAATATTCAGACACTAGAAATGAAGCGTAATTAATTTACCTTTTCAAATATTAATAACATGTTGCAGTGTGACCGATTACCCCTGACATTATAGTTGTGGTTTCAGTTAATTGGTGTAATTACCACACTCGGTGTTTATTCATTTTGGTAATTCTGTTATACAATCTATCTTGGTAAAGCCAATCAACATAGAATGAGAAGCTGAAGATGTTTTAATTTTGTCGATAATTGTATAGGTCATGAATGATTTTAAAAGATTATTCGATTACATCGGAATTTGGAATGTAGTAGGGAGTAATTGACTAAAGGTTTTATCAGGCTGAAGATAAAAATGTATTATATGGGCTATTCATATAAAATTTACATTTAAAAACAATTTCTGAATGGATGGATGAAAAGTGATTGACAAAACTAGTATATGAGGCGAGTGTCGATGAAAAAGTCGGGGCAGAATTTGTATTTATAAAAATTGGTTTTATGGAAGCATCATTATCTTTTTTTTGTTGAAGACGGTGGTGATTTGTTAATTTTAAAAATATAGTATCACGCCTGTATTCTCCGAGGGTAGGCAGACATGTACGCAGTTATATATCCATATTTCACCAATGTGTGAGCCTATTGCCATCAACAGGGCATAATTCCAAACTTCGGGCTGCTACTGAGAATTTCCTTACAAAAAAAACCAATCACTGAAAAAACCACTGCCCGATCCGGGAATCGAAGCATCAAGCTCGATAGTCGCCCTCGCGACCTCTAGACCAATGAAGTAGTGTGTTTATTTTATACTTAAGCATATAATAATATATTTTTAGGGTTCCGTACCTCAAAAGGAAAAAACGGAACCCTTATAGGATCACTTTGTTGTCCGTTTATCTGTCTGTCTGTCTGTCCGTCTGTCTGTCAAGACCCTTTATCTCGGGAACGCGTCGAGGTATCGAGTTAAAATTAAAACCATATACTCAGGTCTACAGCCCCTTGAAGCTGTGAAAAAACCAAACTATACGTTAACGTAAACAAAATAGACACGGCCGTTTAAGCCGCAAAAAATGTATATTTCGACACTCTCAAGGGAATCAAATTTATTGGGTACTTTCGGTTGACCTAGAACTATGAAATTTGGAAAGTAATGTCGTATTATACTACAAGCTCAAGGAAAAATCTGGAAACTTTACATTTGTAATTAAATCATAAATAATAATTATAGTCTTTATTTAAAGAACGTAGTCAATCATAAAGGTTCAGCAAAGAGTGAACAACGATTGAATACGTACGAAAAAAAAAACGACTCGAATCCTGAACTATTTATAATATGTACCTACAAATTTGTACGGTAGCCGAGTCCGATTCGTACTTATCCGGTTTTTTTTTCTAATATCTAACATAACTACAATGGCTAACGACTATGTTTAAGGGATTGGAAATATTTAAATTAAGTAGTGATGACTTGATGAACAATGGCACGCTTTTAAAAGAGTTGAAAGGTCATAGCGCAAGCGCGAGGTGAATTAAGCTTTGCATGAGATTGGCACATAGGTACGCACGCGTACTATTGTGGGCTAGCTAACATTAAATCGATTTCCAATTTTTGATTATGATTATGATTCATATAAATGATTCCAAGATATGTACTGACTACCTCGTTGGTCTACTGATCCCAAGTCCAAAATGTACAAATATATACATGTTTGTGCTCGTGACTGTCCCAAGCGCGACGGCTGAACATGAGGTCCGGGGTGTTATTCCTCGGTAGGGCAAAGTGATATTGGGTTTTTCTGTTAGACAATTCTCTTTAGCAGTCCAGAGTTTGGAATTGTGGCACAATCTCTGGGACTTAATTACAGCATTAGTGAAGTGTGGGTGTACAACTGTATACATTTCAGCCTACCCCTTCGGAGAATATAGGCGTGATGTTATGTTATGTACGTTTATTATGATATATTTAAACTAGTTATCAGGACATGGTTAACGAATTTGCAATGATAAATTTATTCAGTCTCAACATTAATCTAGACACTATGATAATCAACATGTTAAAATAATACAATAAAATAAAATAAGACATTTAGTTACGGTTCAATAAAACGAATTGGATGGTCGTTCAGAACGAGTGTTGTTATAACTTTCAAAACAGTATATAATTGGCGATTTGCGAAAAAAAACCTAACTGAACAATTAATATTTATATTGTTTATTTGTATATGTTACTGAAAATGTTAGAAGATGTTCGCGACAGCCCTGCTATTCCCGTTTTTAGATAGCCCTGTGTTTACATAGAATCAGTGCCGTTATTATCCAGAAAGACAGTAAATTCGCGTGTGTGAAATTATTACGTTATTATAGAACAATTTAGAGACAATAACAGTGATATTCATACTATATAGTAATTTAGTGCTTGTAGAATGTCTAGATTTGTATTAAAACACTAAGATTTGTATTCTGATGCCTAGATTTATATTAAGACACTTATATTCGTGTTCATATGCCAATAATTAAGGTATTTTTAATGTTTTTAAATGTAGCAGCCATGTTCCATAAGCCATAGCGTGAATGTAAACAAAGATGTTGATGAAATATTTTATTGAGAATTCATACATAATTTTGTAATCTTAATATGTACATAACTATGGTTATATGCAATAAAAACTATTCGGAATGTTGTTTCATTTGTAGCCGGCATACTCGTCTAGGGGGTGCTGATTGTTTTATAGCTTCAACCCTTATGGTTTAGACACATTAACGTAGAAAAACAACCCCGATTTTTGAAAATGAGTATGTTGATAAATGTATTCTGTGCTGGGTGCCCAAGTATGAGGGCGAGATGGTTGACACATACGTCAATAGATAGGTCTTGTCAGCACCTATCTATTGGTATATAGATAGCTATATATATAGTCATAGTTTAGAAGTATATAGCCTTTATATAGTTTTTATTAAGTAAATAAAGAATAGATAGTGCGAGGTTTTTGCGGGTCTCGTTACGGTAAAGATTCGTCGTACTTAAGCAAATGCGCATGTATTTTCTTCGTAGCTCAAAAACTACCATATATTCAAGCCTCGCCATCTTCAATGGAGTAAGCAGAAACCTCAAGCTTTATAGTGATAGTGCAAGTCGGTGTTTTATTTCATGGAATTATTCTCCCGGTGACCTCGATAGTGTTATAGTCTTCATAGTCCCTGAAGAAATACAAGGTTTCAGCATACGTCGAACCGAACCTATAGGTACAGGACGTCAGCGGCTCGTTTCTAGTATTCGATAGACCGCCCGTCCGGTACATTTGCTGGTCCTTCGATAGCCGGATATAGCGACCAACTGAAACCAACACCTGAAGATTAGTTCCTGAAAACTGAAGATGCCGATTACGCGATCGAAAGGAAAGGCGCCGGAGTCGTGGATAGTGGACGCGGGTCCCCCGAGTACATCCACGGTCCGACATGAGCTGCCACCGCGTTCACCATCGACGACCAGCACCGATCCGCCGCCGCCGCCGCCGCCCCCCCCGCATACCGCGAGGGGGACGTCGCCGTCTTCAGCGAAACAGGGCGCGCAGAGTGATAGAAAAGGAACTTACCAACCGGAAGGTAACTCGGATCGGACACTGCGCCCCTCCGATAGGACATATGCACGCGCAACCCCTCGTACAACAGAGGAGGGACAGAAGGAGAGGACAGGCAAGGGGCGCAGCGGCCGATCGGAGACTACGACCCGCTCCAATAGAAAAGTGTTGAAGGCGCGCGAGGAATTATTGAAAATACAGTTACAGTTAGCACAGATAGCATTACAGAAGGCCGAAGAGGAAGCGGACTCTGACGACTACGATCAAGATGGACAGTCGAAGGCCGACTACGTGCGTTCGTGGTTGGAAGAGGCCCCGGAACCACAGCCAGACCTCGAGGTTATAGAAGCAGTCACCGGGAGAAACACCGACTTGGCTGCACCCCCCGCCTCCCCCGTGGAGGGCGTTCGCGGGGAACATAGTGACACACAGCGTGTCAAACATAGTAAAGAAGATGCAGATCCTTCACAACAGAAGGGGGCCCATCAACAGGGAAGTGATTCGTTGAAGCCGTTCATCAGCGAACTCACATCCGCCATAGCCGCATTAGCGGACAGGAAGCCACTGGATACATCGTATGCGTCGCACCATCCGGCGGCTTCGAAAGTCATCATGACTTTACCAAATTTCAACGGCGCACATACAGAGTGGTTGTCGTTTCGTGCCATCTACGACGCCACGAAGAGATACTTCAACAACATAGAAAATACAGCGAGACTCAGGAGGAGCCTTCAAGGACGGGCACTGGATACCGTAAGTTCAGAATTTATAGGTAACGCGCGACCTGATGACATCATGAGGGAGTTGGAACTTCAATTCGGCAGGCCGGACTCCATCGCTCAGGCGGAGACGGACAAGCTGCGGACTCTGCCTCGGTGCACCGAAGCACCCAAAGACATCTGCACGTTTGCGAGTAAGGTAAGATGCGGCGTAGTGACGCTTCAGGCGTTAAAGAAGGAGCATTACCTCATCAACGCGGAGCTGCTGCGTCTGCTGACAGAGAAGCTGCCGAACTCTCTGCGTGCACAGTGGTACCGGACATACACAGAGAAGTATAATTCGATGCCGGACCTCAGTCACTTTAGCGATTTTGTCACAGAGTACGCACACTTTTGCAGCGCGTTCGCACCGGCCGAGAATATCACTGAGGCCCAGCCGAGTCGACGCATCGTACAGAGAACGCACACCGTTACAGGTAAGAGTGCTACTGCTGACACTCGTGCTTCGCGATGCAGAATATGCGAGAAGGAGGGACACTACGCCTCTGAATGTAAACAGTTTCAGGCCGCCGACGCTGATAAAAGATGGGAGCTCGCAAAGAAGCACGGTCTGTGCTTCCGCTGCTTGCGCGCACGCTATCAAGGGCATGCGTGCAAGCCGAGGAAGTGCGACGTAGAGGGATGCACCGCCACTCACAACCGGCTACTGCACTACGTGAGAAAAGGTAAGGTTGAAGAAGCGAGCGCAGAGAAACAAGAGACAGTCGCAAGTTCAACTCTGCGTGCGAAGTCGCAAGCCTACCTCAAGATAGTTCCTGTGCAGATAGTCGGACCGGCGGGAGAGGTGTCAACCTTCGCGTTACTCGACGACGGATCAACGATCTCCCTCATAGATGAAGATATCGCTGTGCAAATAGGCGCTGAAGGTAAGCCGGACCCTTTCACGATACGCGCTATAGGAAACACGTCGCTAGAGATGTCAAATTCGAGACGAGTGAACGCAACGCTCAAGAACGCTGAAGGTAAACAAGTGCCTTTATACGCGCGCACCGTTCCTGCTCTGCACCTATCGCCGCAGAGAGTCAGTGAAGGAGACCTGGCAGAGTGCAAACACTTGCGAGGAATCGAGGAGAAGCTCACGTACAACACCGCTACGCCTAGGGTGTTGATAGGTCAGGATAACTGGCATCTCCTTGTCGCAAGTGTCATCAGAAGAGGCCCGCGTCATCAACCGGTCGCATCACTGACCACACTGGGGTGGGTGCTGCACGGCGCGCACGCTAGAGCGCTAGGCCGCGGCGTACACTCTGTCAATCAGCTGTCATCCGAAACAGAAAATATAGAGGCGCAGTTGAAGAAATATTTCGCACTCGAGTCGCTGGTGATTAACCCGCAGCGTCCGAATACAGACCCGGAGAAGCAAGCTGAAGACAACCTACAGAAAAATATTAGACAATTAGAAAATGGACACATAGAGACAGCACTTCTCTGGAAAACAGAAAATATACAGATGCCGGACAGTTATGAGACAGCTTTTAAAAGGCTCGTCTCTATAGAGAAAAAACTCGATCGCAAGCCCGCTTTGAGAGATAGATATACAGAACAGATAGAATCCCTTATTCAAAAAGGGTATGCAGAAAAAGCTCTCAATATAGGCGACTCGGGAAGGACATGGTACCTGCCTCACTTCGATGTCTTCAATCCAATGAAGCCTGAAAAATTCCGTATAGTTCACGACGCAGCAGCGAAATCAAAAGGTATGTCATTAAATGATTACCTCCTTACAGGGCCGGATTTATTACAGTCGCTGCCGGGCGTGATGATGCGTTTCCGACGTCACCGCATCGCAGTATCCGGTGACATAGCGGAGATGTTTATGCAGGTGAAAGTGAGACAGGAGGACAGAGACGCCCTGCGCTACCTGTGGCGAGGAGACCGGCGGGAGGGCGCCCCTGAAGAATACCGTATGACGTCGATAATATTCGGCGCCGCAAGTTCACCTTGCACAGCCATCTTCGCTAAGAATTGGAACGCGAAGCGGTATAGTACAGAGTACCCGGAGGCGGTAGCGGCTATCATAGAGAATCATTATATGGATGACTATCTAGATAGTTTCACAACAGTAGAAGAGGCTACACGCATAGCTAAGTCGGTACGTGAAATACACAGAAAGGCGAGATTCAACATAGGAAAATGGATCTCGAATTCTACAGAAATTATAGAAAATTTAGAGCCGGGACAGCGTCAAACAGAAACAGTCAGTCTCGCAAGTAAAGGATTTGAAGAAAAAATCCTCGGTTTAATATGGAAGCCGAGTACAGACGAGTTGAGTTTTAATTTAAAGCTCGCTCGGCTCCCTGATGACCTCATTAGAAAAGAGGCGCCGACCAAGAGAGAGGCATTGAAAATAGTTATGTCGTTATACGACCCTCTCGGCCTAGCGTCGCCTGTTACAGTTAGAGCCAAACAGATATTACAGGAAGCATGGCGGCTCGGTACGGACTGGGATCAGCAGCTCAGCACGGATCTATCGGCACAATGGTCGTCGTGGATTCGGCATCTAGAAAATTTGAAAACGGTTAGTATCCCGAGGAGCTACCCGGGATTCAGTGACGCAGACTCGCTACAGGTTCACGTCTTCACAGACGCTAGCGAGACAGCCTACGCGACAGCGGTGTATTGGCGCACTACCACTACAGACGGAGGAGTGAACGTGACGCTCGTCATGGCGAGGGCTAGAGTGGCGCCTCTGAAAATCACGTCTATTCCGCGCCTCGAACTACAAGCTGCAGTAATGGGAAGCCGCGTCGCAGCAGCCGTAATAGAAGAGCACCGAGTCAAGCCGGAGGCCACAGTATACTGGACCGATAGTAAAACAGTGTTGACATGGCTCAGAAAAGGGTCACGAACGTACAAGCCCTTTGTCGCGCATCGCCTGGCCGCAATAGAAGAAAACAGTAAAGTTGAAGATTGGCGCTGGGTGCCTACGAAAATGAACATAGCAGACGCCGCGACCCGCGACGTGCCCGCAAATTTTAACTCGGCGCACGAGTGGTACGTCGGACCATCGTTTTTGTACGCGCATCCTTCAACTTGGCCTATAGAAAAATCAACATTCAAAATAGCAGAGGCGACAGGGGAGGAGCGAACAGTAACAGTAACAGTACAGTGTCGGACGCCGAAAATTACAGAAATTATTCCGGACCCATTTAGATTTTCAAAATGGGAGCGACTCTTGCGAGCTACCGCTAGAGTTATACAGTTTATAGCCTTGTGTCGGAAACCCGAGGCTCAAGTCTTATATAAAAGGACTAAGAAGAACCCTGAAAAGGATCCAGATTGGCGTCGCATGAAGAAGAAGGCGAAGATCAACACGTCGGGGAGCGCCACACCTCACCCTAGCGCCGGCTCCCGGAACTTCGTGCTTCTCACAGCGGAACACACCCGCGACGCCGAGCACCTCCTCGTGAAGGCGGTACAAGGGGACTCCTTCGGCGCCGACCTCCAAGAGCTCCGGCGCGGGAAAGGTGTCGCCATAGACAGCCGCCTGCGAATGCTACCCGTCGAGTTGAACAACAGCGTGATAACTCTGCGCAGCCGTATAGCAGCAACAGAAGGGGTGCCAGAGACCACGAAAAGGCCGCCGATATTAGACGGCGATCACCGCATCGCCCAATTATACATAGATTGGACTCACAGAAGCCTACATCACGCCGGTACCGAGTTAGTGATCAACGAAGTGCGTCAACACTACTGCATATTGCGCTTGCGACCCACAGTAAGGAAAGTCATTTATGAATGTCTACAGTGTCGCATAAATAAAGCGCGTCCGCCGGAGCCCGCAACAGGGGACCACCCGAAGACACGCCTCGCTCACCACCAGAGGCCTTTCACCTACACGGGCCTCGATTATTTCGGGCCGCTCTCAGTCACCGTGGGAAGACAGCATCACAAGCGGTATGTTGCATTATTTACATGTCTCAGTTCCAGAGCGGTGCACCTTGAAGTCGCCGCCAACCTCAGCGCCGACTCTGCCATACTAGCGTTGCGCAGATTCGCGGCGCGCCGAGGCTGCCCTACAGAAATACACTCCGACAACGGGACCAACATGCACGGCGCCGACAAAGAGATGCGAGAGGCCGTGTCACAAGAGGCCAATCGCCGCGGCATCGTGTGGCGCTTCATCACTCCTTCAGCGCCCTTCATGGGAGGCGCGTGGGAGCGACTCGTGAGATGCGTGAAAACCGCCCTCTATACGGTTCTTCACGATAAGCACCCGCAGGAAGAAGTCCTGACAACATTAATGTGTGAGGTCGAATACACAGTCAACAGTCGACCGCTCACACATGTCTCCGTGAACGCAGAGGACGACGAGGCCATCACCCCGAATCACATATTATTCGGGGGCTCAGCGCGACTACCATCGCTCGGCGAGTTCGACGAGTCCGACATAGACAGCAGAAAACACTGGCGGCGAACACAAATCCTAGCCGACATGTTCTGGCGCCGGTGGGTGCGAGAGTACCTACCCGAGCTGCAGTACCGGCGGGAGCCCCACGGCAGAGGGCCCCGCTTCGAGGTCGGCGACCCAGTCCTCATCGCCGACGGTCAACTCCCTCGCAATACATGGCCGCGAGGTAGAGTGACCGCCGTATATCCAGGCGCCGACGGTCAGATACGAACCGTCGACGTGCGCACAGCAGCAGGGATCCTGAGACGTCCGACCAAGAAGTTGGTGCCGCTACCGAAGTAGTGCGCTCACCGGCTCATCTGCAGCATCGCTCCACACCGGGTCAACGCTCTGCTGCACGGCGGGAGAGATGTTCGCGACAGCCCTGCTATTCCCGTTTTTAGATAGCCCTGTGTTTACATAGAATCAGTGCCGTTATTATCCAGAAAGACAGTAAATTCGCGTGTGTGAAATTATTACGTTATTATAGAACAATTTAGAGACAATAACAGTGATATTCATACTATATAGTAATTTAGTGCTTGTAGAATGTCTAGATTTGTATTAAAACACTAAGATTTGTATTCTGATGCCTAGATTTATATTAAGACACTTATATTCGTGTTCATATGCCAATAATTAAGGTATTTTTAATGTTTTTAAATGTAGCAGCCATGTTCCATAAGCCATAGCGTGAATGTAAACAAAGATGTTGATGAAATATTTTATTGAGAATTCATACATAATTTTGTAATCTTAATATGTACATAACTATGGTTATATGCAATAAAAACTATTCGGAATGTTGTTTCATTTGTAGCCGGCATACTCGTCTAGGGGGTGCTGATTGTTTTATAGCTTCAACCCTTATGGTTTAGACACATTAACGTAGAAAAACAACCCCGATTTTTGAAAATGAGTATGTTGATAAATGTATTCTGTGCTGGGTGCCCAAGTATGAGGGCGAGATGGTTGACACATACGTCAATAGATAGGTCTTGTCAGCACCTATCTATTGGTATATAGATAGCTATATATATAGTCATAGTTTAGAAGTATATAGCCTTTATATAGTTTTTATTAAGTAAATAAAGAATAGATAGTGCGAGGTTTTTGCGGGTCTCGTTACGGTAAAGATTCGTCGTACTTAAGCAAATGCGCATGTATTTTCTTCGTAGCTCAAAAACTACCATATATTCAAGCCTCGCCATCTTCAATGGAGTAAGCAGAAACCTCAAGCTTTATAGTGATAGTGCAAGTCGGTGTTTTATTTCATGGAATTATTCTCCCGGTGACCTCGATAGTGTTATAGTCTTCATAGTCCCTGAAGAAATACAAGGTTTCAGCATACGTCGAACCGAACCTATAGGTACAGGACGTCAGCGGCTCGTTTCTAGTATTCGATAGACCGCCCGTCCGGTACAGAAGATATTATAGTTGATAAAGTGCAGGTTATCTAGATACAACTTAAAGTTTAAAGACGATCATTTAACTTCTAATTTTGAACTTTAAAGTTCTTGCTTTAATGATGTGCACTTAGTTTTTAATTAGCTGCTTACCGAAGAAGTTTTAAAGATGTGTAACCTAAAGCTTAAAGATTTCCAAACAATTTTATCAAAGAACTATAATTACAGGATAAAAATGAGTGCAATTATGTATCATGAAAGTAATTAAGTTATTCACACTAAAGGATATATAATCAATGTCTGACAATTATTATTATTAGTATTATAACAAATTAAACTACAAACACATTCGCTGTAGGTATATGCTTTACAACGATGGTATAATTAAATAGTGATTGAAAACAAAAACGGTTTTATAACTTTAGCTGCAACACACAAACAGATAATTTGTCTCACATTTATTGAATGAAAGATCACCACATTGACCTTTTGTCTATTTACACGAATTCCATTTTTAAAGCCTTACCTTCAAGGACTTAATAAAAATGTACAATAATAAATGTAAGTAAATGAGTGCTGGTGAACATACGAGATTAAAACAATATTTATACATTCGCTAGCTGATGTCCGCGGCTTCATCAAATCAAATCAAAATCATTTATAAAAAAAAAAAAAACAGGCACTTTTGAATTGTCAGAAGTTAGTTGCCACCATAGAAATAAGAATGCCACGGTCCAAAGTGTAGATTCACATGGAGAAGAACGGGCAAGAAACTCCACGGTTACTTTTTTTCATCATAGAGGTTTTTACAATATGGTTTATCAAATTGGTTACACTGTTTTTGTTGCAAAATAGTATGTGAGGACAATGTAACACGACGCCAATACTAAAAGAGCTGCTGCTTCATCTGCGTGACAAAAGGTAGTCTACGTCTTTCTGTCTCCATACCAACATTCCTCAACATTAATTCGGTGGTTTAGGCGTAACAAGCAAACCGACAGACAAAGATACTTTTGCAATTATAATAATTGTTATAGTTTGGATAACAAGTTGAGCTTATTGCTGTTAATGAGATTTTTTTCACAGAAAATCTCAATTTCTCTTTGCCCAACTCGGTAATTGATCCCAGGACCTTATACTCACCAGTCGCGCATGGGACCGCAAGACTAACGAGGCAGTTGCCACTGCCTCGTTAGACCAATGAGGCGACAACAAAACTATGTATCAGTTTGATTATTTGTCCCTGTATGGTTAATGCAGGATTTTATAATCAGATGATAAAACAGATCGCTATACTCATTTTAATATCAATACCACATTTCAAGCAAATAAAAGTGATTTGATTTAGGACAATTTCAACAGATAACATCCTGGATTTTATTGATTTTGTTTTTATTAACGTTCCAAACACTTCTTTAAACGTGGACGCAGGATGTCGAGACGACTTCTGGGGCTTATTATATTAAAATATATTATAATATAGTAATCATACTGGTCCATGGTCTGATTCAGTGATTGTTAGCTCAGGAAGGATACTACGATAATTTAAATAAAAATAGCAAAGCCTGATTCATTGCCGAAATTAATCTAGGTATTTACGTCAAAATATAGATTCTATAAAATAAAACGCAGCTATAAAACATAGTGAACGGAAATCACTTGTCGCAAAAGTTTTAAATTTATGTTATATGTATATTTTATGAGATCTTTACCTACTATATCCACATCGATAAAATTATACTCTAATATTGTATTATTTAAGTTGAAGTCTTGGTTACATAATAATTACCATAATGAGATCAGTGGGTAGGTATTTATATTATTGAATTAACACTGATGAAGTGTCTGCTGTGTCCCAAGCACGACTGCCAAGCATGAGGTCTTGGGTTTGATTCCCAGGTCTGGCAAACCTTCTGTTAAGAAATTTTTAGTAGCAACCCGGAGTTTGTAATTGTGCCCGGTAAATGGCAATGGGCTCACCACCTACATGGGAGTTAATAACAGTATTGGTGAAATGTGGGTGAGGCACATGCTGTGTACACCACTGCCTGCCCGTTCGTGGAATACAGGCGTGATGCTATGTTATATTATGTTTATGAAATTTCTAATGAACCGATACAAATTTGGGTTGCTAGATAAATCATTATTAAATTATTATCGTGTGTTGAATTGTAATGTGATGTATGCGAACTTTGTTAATGAAACCTCTATAAACGTGTCATATGGCAAGCTGTCTTCAATGTTGTTTTACTAATTAGAGTTACATGTTAACCTAGATTTGAAAAAGATTTGAATCCTCTTATTATCAAAATCGAAGATTAACCTATTAACCACAGTTTATCAAAAGGTTAAGTTACAGCAGTTAGGTAATAATGTACACAGTCTTCAATCTTAACTTTTAATTTTTAATATAAACTAATAAACGTAAAAGGAATCTCTAAAGTTTTTTTTTTTAAATGTGCAAGTGCTCACAGTCGGCCAGTAGCCTTTAACGGGGTCCTGGATCGCCCCTGCATTCACCGCAACACGCCGAGGTTATGACCAGGTTTCCTGAATTTGACACTATACCTTACGTCCCTTTTCTGCTACAAGAAATACGTACCTACTTTAAATCTTTCAACTTAACTTTTTATAAACATATTGCATTTTATAAAAAAATGTCTGTCTCAAGGGTTTGAATGAAGAAAGACTTGATATAACAAGATGAAATTAATTAAAAAATAAAAAGCACGAGTGCAATTTTTTTAATTTTACTAGCCTGTATTACTCGGGACAATATAAGTATTCTAACAATACCTATGTGGTACATGGAAATCAGTTCAGGAATTTAGAAGTTATGGTGGAATAAAGAAACTCACAAACATACATTTTTTTTTTTTCGGAAGTCGTGTAAATGCATGAACCCTAAAACCATAACACTCCCCTTTTTGGGCAGTGTAAAAATACATTATCTTTAGGGTTAAAATTGACAGAACCAATCTTATAGAGCATTACTTACTACCTCCTACTAACCTCCTCCTTTAGTTATACTATATTTAACTAAATTAATTAACACGTAAAAATAATTTACGAAGTATTTTTTCCTACGGCAACCATTATTATTATCTATTTTGTCATCTCCCAAAATCTTCACACAGAATCGAAGGAACATGGTTGATTAATTATTTATACTTACCTACAAACTATCTTATAATGAGACGACCTTGTATTACCGGTTTCGTAAAACTGGTAAAATATTGTGCTTTAATGTTTTTAAGACATCTTTTTATTGGAATTATTGCATAAAATTATCGTTGTACAAACATGTTATAGACTTTACCTAATCGTCCAAAAATAGATACCTAAACGAGATTCATTATACAGACGTTTTTTGTGGGTTTTTAAGAAAGTATGTGTTAGTAGGTATGTTTGCTTTTAGACATCGAAAGTTCTATAACAGGAAATTTTACTTTTACGATATATGTATCAATGTGGCACTTGGTTATTAGAATACCTTGGTAACTGACGTAATATTATTGATTCGCATTTTTGAATTTGCAATTCAATTTTACCTAAACGACTTTCAAACATTATTTAATGATATCTGGGTATTTTTAATAACAAGTTTATGACTGTATGAATTATTACCATCACACGTTAAGAATATTAATAATACGAATAAATAAATGAACCCGGGTTTCCCTTGACCGGTCTTGTAATGAGATAATAACATAAAATATTAAAAGATTTTAATAAATCATCTTGCGACAGCCGCAGTCGTACCCGAAGGCAAAGAGTTAACTAAGGATCGATTAAAACTCGAACCTGCAAATACCACGCAAGCGCATTGACTACAGTAAGCACGCACATATTTTGTCGAATTTATTCTGACGTGCCAAATGGTGCAATACCATCCAGAGGTGGTAGGCGGCATAGTGACCCGTCCGTATATATACCGATAACACTGTTAGATCAACATTGTCTAGTGCCTTCACCGACAAACAAACACAAACATGAAAACCATCGTAAGTGTTGTGACAGTGCATTCATTCATTGGATACCTAAATGAAAGTGGCTTGTGATCGCAGTGTTGTGTGGAAAGTACCTAGCTAGGTCCTCCAAACAAGTCTCATTAATCAAAGTTTAACAGAAGAACGCCCTTAATGGTAAAAAACGTAGTGGTCATACAAAAATATCAATAAAAAATCGTTTGTTTCAGGTCTTCCTCGGTTTGTTGGCGGTCGCCCTCGCCGCTCCTCAAAACCCAGCTGAACCCATCCCGATCCTGAAGCAAGAGAGCGAGATCAACCCCGATGGCTCCTACTCATACTCATACGAAACCGGCAACGGTATTTCTGCTGATGAGAAGGGAGCCTTGAAGGACGTCGGCGCCGAAGAACCTGCCATACAAGTCGAAGGTCAATTCTCGTATCCTAGTGAGGACGGCGGTAATATCCAGCTCACATATATCGCGAATGAAAATGGATTCCAGCCTCAGGGAGCACATATCCCCACCCCTCCCCCGATCCCGGAAGCTATCCAGCGCGCCTTGGCCTACCTAGCCACCGCACCTCCCCAGCCTGAGAACTAAATTCATGTTTGAATCATAGGTTAAGCACTATTCAATGTATTATAAATTATAAAGTATTTTCTAATATGTCAATAGATAATGCTCTATTGCTATATTGTGGAATACTTAAACGCCTATTCTCTATTTTATATTTTTGTAATTTGTACATAAAGTGTTTTGTATGATGTAAATATATACAATTTAAACAAAACCCTAAAATTTTTCCTTAACTCTCTCTTAGCTCGTTGCTTATACATTATAATAATGAAAGGAATCCTATAATTATTATAATTTAACCTTACCTTCTTCAAATGTTACCTCATGTATTTGGAAATTCCATAGGCAGTTTAAAGTTGGTACTGAATTTAAGTGTCTAACCTCTATCACCGAAACTACCAATTAATATTTGACCACAGAGTTCCTTCATAATAAGTATCCAGATAATCATCCTCATTATTCCTCTATTCTATATAATAAAATATACAATACATACTCAATACAATAGGTAATACAATTATAACAAATATGACATTTTGCAAATCCAACAAATGCGAAGTGACAAATTAGCCATAAACTTAAATACAATGCTGGCTTTGCAGTTGAAATATACCTAGGCAGATACATTTGCATACTATTTGTTTTATTATTCTGTTAAAATGTAGGAGTCAGAATAGGCAGCATTTACAAACTTATGTTTCGATTATACGAATTAACTAACATGATGCAGCTTAATTTTACATGGAGCGAATGCCTATATGACCTCCACAACCCAGTTACTGGGTAACACTGGTAAGACTGGTTGTCAATCTTTCGAGCTTCTGACTGAAAGTCTGCCAACCGTTCAGACTTTCTTATCAAATGAAAATCTATAACGGCTGTCATAGATTTTCATTTCACGGGGTCTCAATATGCAATTATGGTCACTCATGCTGCATCCATGGCTGTTACTTAGCCACGAGCCGCTCTAAAATATTCTTACACTATCGACGTTAATGAAAAATATAAGGAAACACGCTACGATAATGCCAGGAAAGTGCCCAATAACTACCGATGACTTTGGATTACCATCGATATTAGAATGTAAGGAAAAACTTGATCTTCCCGGATAAGCCAGTAAGCTCCTACAATTTCTCTTACATATTATTCTATTATGCGAATTCACCTAGCATCAGTTGTATGTCGAAATTGACCTATACAAAGAAAAATAAGATGTAAGTACGTATACAATATTATATACATAGATAATATGTTTGTTAACATGTTACAAAGCGCCCTAACCACCGTAACCCTGAGAGTGTTGACATCATGCTATATCAATAAACCTATAATTGAGTTTTAAAAGCAGCTGACGCGTTTTGAAATGCCATTAGGCAATCCCGCAGCGGATAATACATACTAATTACATTATCAAACATGTGTGTGGGATACACATATTTTAATTTTTTTAAAGTAATTCACGTATTTACCCAATTACGCGTTAGTAAGAACAAATGCGTCATCAACAAATAAATGTAATATGTGCAATGAAAAAATATTCATCGTTATTATATTATTCACGCCTGATTATGTGCAGATTACTGAAACAACATAATGAGAGAATACTGTATAATTTATTAGTGTCTTTTATTGAGATGATGTTGTAATATTACAAGTGCCTACCTATGCAAAGTTTTCATCATCAAAAATTACTTAGAAAACAAATGTGAATATGTGTTGAGGAATCGTCAAGGATATGACCTTAATTTATTCATAGATTTATGTATGAAGAAAGTTATGCGTGGCCTTATGGTGGTTTTATCACCACAACATAACTTTAATAAGGGGGAAATTTACTTTAATAGATGATTTCCACATACATTGGAGGAACTATATTGGAAGATGTGTCTTAATTCTACAAAAATAGGTAGTCTATTTTGTAAAATTGGGACGCATTTTTTAAAGTATCACGGCATACCATATTAGAGACTGCAGCTTTATTTTAAAGACCATATAATTATAATCGCTATCGTTTCTTACCTGCTAATCGTGCAACATAGCAGTGATAGCCTAGTGGTATGACCGTTAGACTGACAAGTCAAAGGTCGCAAGTTCAAACCCAAGGCACGCACCACTGTCTTTTCGAAGACATGTGCGTATTATAAAATAATTATCACTTGCTTAAAACGGTGAAGGAAAACATCGTGAGGAAACCAGCACACCTGAGAGATGTTCTCGATGGTGTGTAAAGCCATGTAAGAGACCTACGGGTGGTTTAAACTCTGACACTAGGTTGTTCATCAACCAAACCATAAGAAGAATCTGCTAATCGTTACATTGTAGGTACTATAAAAGAAAACTGCCCCACACTAGGAATTTCTTAAATCTAACGAAGACTGAGACCCGGAACAATTATTTGTAGATCATACAAATATTAGTACCGTGTGCGAATTGAATCGAACCCGCTTCACGTGGTGAAGCAGTCAGTCTCTCGACCACTATGACCACGACCGCTCCGATAGTTAATAATACTATCCATTTATATAACAAATCTTAGGCATCTATTTATGTTAATCTTTAACTTTTTCGGGAATATGGGAATATGCAATGCTATATGATCAAAAAGAGATAAAGAGACATTAGATAGATGAAACGCATCTAATCGAATTGCAAAAAGTATCCTGATAGGATTTCAAGAGTGAGCCTATGGATACCTAACGCAGTGGAGCTGTGTTAGGTGTCATAGACTCGCTCTTAATTTTACTATTACTTAATTATTTAACTGGATACATTTAATTTCTTAACTACTCAGCTTTTTATGATAGTCGAGACAATATTTTAAATTCCGGTATAAAATAATAAATAAATAAATTTATAGTGGCGCCACTAGCAACAGGTTATGGTGGAACTTTATTGGCTCCGTCTGGTAGCAAACGTTTGAACTCCTATGTTACTGAATAGATTTGAATATCAATGAACAATTTTATCTCATCTTTGCCATTTTACACAAGAAGCTGTGCATTCATCTTATTATTTCTAATATAAATATAAAGATGGCGTTGTTTAAAGTTCCGTAAAATATTCATTCGCTTGAAATGGTACTGCAGTGTTGGCAGGAAACTTTGTTGAATATAATTTTCATAAAAAAATTCAAATTATGTTTGTTCTTTTAAATGAATGAGGCGTGACAATGATAAGTGACAAACAACCATTTTATAGTAGGTACCTATGTATAATTATGGGATATAATTTCCAAGATAGTTTTTTATATTACGTGGCGTTAAAAGGTCTTGGTAATCTTAATTTTACGTAAAACTTCTCTATCAAACTTCTAGTATGTATAAGTATAAAATAGTAATAATAAGAAATAGTACAAGATTAAGGCAAACACAATAAAATAATCATTTTGTTTACAAACCTATTATTGTTATTCTACAAGCAAGAATTAAATTAATTTAGTGACTATTTCCAAATGCACACACATAATATGCAATGTCATAAGCTAAATATAAAATGTGTTGTACATGTTTTGGTCAATAAGAGTCCGTTAAGCTATCCATGAAGGATTTCCATACTCCAAAAAAAGGTTGATCATAAAAACCGGACCGTAATAGCTCACCTAAATAGTTGATGTCTACCATATTTTACCCATATAAAGATTAAAATTGCCACGTTTCAGGTAATAATACAATAGTTAAAGAAAAACATGCGAGTATGCTTATTAATAGATCACGCTTATTTTTAGCCTAACGTCCACGTGTAGCTCTTAGTGTTGCACGGAGTGACGTCACTCATAGTTCACCTAGAAAGGTAAAAGGTTAAGTTGGGTAAGCAGCTATTTATAATGAGGGGGGGAAGCGAGAGACGAGGAACGGTTACCGCGCCTGCCAACTTCTAGGTCAAGGTTACGTTCATGTAATATTACATTTCCGTTGCGTTTCCTAAACATTGTCGACGATGACCTGGGTTGGTGGTAACGTTTCCAGATGTCCCACTTTTCAGTCCTTTGGGGACGCATCCCGCCGGCACCCTGAGCGCGACAGATATCATCTCTCCCTTTAAAAAAAGAAACGCAAGAGGTGAGCGAGCAAAAAAATTATAAGATAATCTTTATTTCTAAATATTAAAATAAAAATATTTATTTATGTGTCCCGACTTTTTCATCCCAGCTCCGCTATTTTTCCATTTAATTTCCGACATTTAGAAAACCAGATGTATACATTTATGTTGCAAAAAACAGGTACATTGGTGAAATTGTGTCGTAATCATCAAGGTCTTAGAAGTGAATATTTTTTCAAGATATGTCTTTGAAAAAGCATTAACGCATGCTTAGCGAACTCTAAAGTTACAATATTAAATGGAAAAAGAATACGGTCGCGAACAGGATTCGAACCTGCGACTCCCGGATAGATACTCCAGGCGCTCTGACCACTAAGCCATCTCAACCTCTGCTCACCACCGCGAATTCTTCTTCCATATTTTAACACGTCTTATGGCGACGTTATTGCAATCAATTCAGTACCTATACAAGTGACCGAAATCAGAGCGCCTGCAGTACCTCTCCGGGAGGCGCAGGTTCGAATCCTGTTCGCGACCGTATTCTTTTTCCATTTAATATTGTAACTTTAGAGTTCGCTAAGCATGCGTTAATGCTTTTTCAAAGACATATCTTGAAAAAATATTCACTTCTAAGACCTTGATGATTACGACACAATTTCACCAATGTACCTGTTTTTTGCAACATAAATGTATACATCTGGTTTTCTAAATGTCGGAAATTAAATGGAAAAATAGCGGAGCTGGGATGAAAAAGTCGGTTACAAAAAGTTACAATATTAAATGGAAAAAGAATACGGTCGCGAACAGGATTCGAACCTGCGACTCCCGGATAGATACTCCAGGCGCTCTGACCACTAAGCCATCTCAACCTCTGCTCACCACCGCGAATTCTTCTTCCATATTTTAACACGTCTTATGGCGACGTTATTGCAATCAATTCAGTACCTATACAAGTGACCGAAATCAGAGCGCCTGCAGTACCTCTCCGGGAGGCGCAGGTTCGAATCCTGTTCGCGACCGTATTCTTTTTCCATTTAATATTGTAACTTTAGAGTACGCTAAGCGTGCGTTAATGCTTTTTCAAAGACATATCTTGAATTATTAAGGTAATTGCATTCTTTACGACATTGTATTAACTGCAAAGTTAGTCGTGTCGTACTGAATTGATTGCAATGACGTCGCCATAAGACGTGTTAAAATATGGAAGAAGAATTCGCGGTGGTGAGCAGAGGTCGAGATGGCTTAGTGGTCAGAGCGCCTGGAGTATCTATCCGGGAGGCGCAGGTTCGAATCCTGTTCGCGACCGTATTCTTTTTCCATTTAATATTGTTTTTTTTTTAATATTCTTGTCAATGGATAATAAGCGTTCACCATCTGTAACTTAAAGTATAACATAATAAGGCACCGGTATTTCTCGAAGGGTTACGGATTATCAATGGGTAATCTCTGTCTGTTGTTGAAATGTGAGTGTACAACAGTTTGTACACTCACATTTCACTATAGAAATAACTAAAATAAGACTATTAAGCCGCAAGTTTGCCATCTACCGTGCACATCTAAGCGTCGGGATGATACTGAGGATTTTCTGACATAAAAACCGAATAACAATTTGCCCGACCCAGGTATCGAATTCAAAACCGCTCAGCTGCCGTGCTTACCAACTAAAAAATGAGTCGAACAATAGTGAGGAAATTGCAAATTTGTATTTATGTTAATTGTTTGATAATGCAAAATTTCAAAGTCAAATCCTATGATACCTCCGGAGCATATGAAGACCATTGTTGTACTGATTAGCAAAAACAAGATGGACGATGTCTCTGACAAGTCCAACTACAGACCAATTTCATTGGCTACAGTCGTTGCGAAGGTGCTGAATGGTTTGCTTGATAATCAATTTAGCAAACATATAAACTTGCATAAGGCCCAACTTGCATGAAGCCCAACTTGACTTCAGGCATGGGCTGTCTATGGAGACTGCTATTTTGAGACTCAAGCATACTGCCCAGTACTATGTCACAAGAAAAACGCCAATATACAGTCTCATACAACGTGTTATGGCGTAAGCTTCTGAACGATACTGATACGCCCAAAGAAGTTGTGAATATATTAAGATATTGGTATGTCAACCAATCCAATTATGTAAGGTGGGTTCATGCTCGCACAATTATAGGTTAGATTAGAGGTTTTGACGGGTTGAAACAGGGAGACCTGTTCTCGTCACGACTTCAATTTGTATGTAAACGACCTGATCGAGGGGCTCAGCACAGCTGGAATCGGATGATCAATATCTGGCCAGTTTGTGAATAATATCAGCTATGCAGCCGACATGGTTCTTCTGAGCCCGTCGATGAGGGCATTGCAGACATAGTACCTGAGTCCAACTCTCCGGTTAGACTTCGAGGAGTGCCCTTGAGAAGGGTTACTAAACTTAACTACCTGAGGCATTGCATCACCGAAGATTTCTCAGATGATTTAGATATAGAGCGGGAACTTAGGGCGTTAGCAGTGAGATGCAACATGTTTAAACCTAATTAAATAAAATTTACCCGACCTCGGAATCGAATCCAGGACCTCAGGCCATTAGTCGCTCTTGTGACCACTAGACCCTTACCTACCTAAAAGTCCTAATGCATTGCATGTGAAAGGTCTTAGACCCATAAGCATACTGCCAGTACTTTCAAAAGGTTTGGATGAAGTAGTATGTGCGCAACTAGTTAGGTTTTTGGAATCAAATAAAATCCTCCCTGATGCACAGTCTGGATTCAATTTTTTCTTCTATCAAAGATGGCATTCGATGGTTTTGATAGTGGGCGTACGCAATACGTTGAGATACTATAAAAAAGACAGCTCCACCACTACCTCAAGCTATCGATCGGAGGCCAGAGGGGTTCCTTAAGGTTCCGTACTTGGACCAGTATTGTTAATTTTGTATTGTCCAATTACTAAGTGTATTAAAAAAAGCAAATATCATATTTATGCCGATGAAACACAAGTATACATATCGTTTAAGCCACAGTACTATGAAGAAACATAAAAAGATCTAAATGCAGATCTTGATAGCATAGCACAATGGTCTAAAACCAACTCGCTTTCGTTAATTACCACGAAGACAAAATATATGCTGTTTGGTAGTGAATCCCTGCTAAATAAGTTAAAGCCAGCACCAACTGCGTTAATGGGAGAAACAATTGAACGGGTCGCCGAGGCCCGTAATATGGGACTTATTATAGATACAGAACTTCGTTTTTATAAACACGTATCTGAGGCCATTCGAAATTGCTTTTAAAGATGGAAGATTTTGTACAAAGCTCGACCGTATATTAGCGAGAAATTAAGAGTTTTGCTAGTGGAGTCGCTTATCAAAATTATATGCAGATACCGTATACATTCAACGACTCCTAGCAAAAACTGAAAAAAGGATTCAAAGGCCTCAAAACGCTTGTGCACATTTTTGCTTCAATGTTCTCTTCAGAGGCCACGTAACACCCTTCTTTAACCAAGACAGAGTTCTAAAAATGAAGGCCAGACGTAAACTCCATTTGGCGAGCCTGTTATTAAGCGTCGTTAAATCCCACTCACCTCCTATACCACAAATTAGCGTGGATAAGGAGGCACAATAACCAAGACGGATGACAATGTTCCCATCAGCTTTCCATCCCACAACATAGAACGGCAGGCTTCCGGGGCAGTTTTCCTTACGCGGCTACTAAACGTTTCGGCTATTAATTGTCAATTAAAAACTGCAATAGTTGCATTGTTCAAGACAAAACCAAAAGAGTATTTACTCAATCATCAAAAAGTTCGTGCTAATATGTCTGCCATCTGAGCGTCTAATAAGAAAATTTATTTAATTATAATAAAAAATTTACGTAATCATAAACAATTCACACAATATCTTTATAAATTGTAGCCTATGTGTTATTCTGACGTATAAGCTATATTACTGTAAAGTTTCATTAAAATCCATTCTGTAGTTTTTACGTGAAAGAGTAACAAACATCCATCCATCCATCCAACCGTACTTACAAACTTTCGCCTTTATAATATTAGTAGGATTTAATCATTTTTAACCGACTTCCAAAAAGGAGGAGGTTATCAATTCGGTTGTATTTTTTTTTTTTTTTTTTTTTTTTTTATGTTTGTTACCTCAGAACTCCGTCATTTATGAACCGATTTAGAAAATTATTTTTTTATTTGAAAGGTTTTACTTTCAGATTGGTCCCATTTAAATTTTATGAAAATTGGTTTAGTAGTTTGGTATTTAAATCAAAATAACTGAAAAATAATACGTCGTCGAAGTAAACGAAATGGTGTATTTTGCTTTCTTGTGACTTTCCGGTGGTGTTTACGGTCTCTAGAATAGTTCTAATGAACTGCCTATTTTCCAGCTTCATCATCAGATGATGATGATGATGATGATGATGAAACCGGAAGGTAAGCACCGGAAAAATATTTTTTTTGCTATTTAGTGCTTTTTAGTGTAAGACCGCATTCTCAAACATCTCTTTTTACACGAGTGCTCAAAAAACGGAGTGAATATAAGTATGTATGTATGTAAGTATGTTTGTGAGTTTCTTTACCTATTCCACCATTACTTCTAAATATCTGAACTGATTTCGATATATGGGGTATCGTTAGAATCCTTACACTGTCCCGTCAGTAACATACGCTAGTCAGTTTTTTTTTTTTTTTAATTAATTTCTTCATGTTTTACGCAGTTTATTACACTCTTTTGAAATAGCCTCAGATCTAGATTTCCTACTTTGATATGGATATGTCGCAGATGGACTGTAGAATAAGCTGTTTTACAAAACTGCTAGCTGATTTACAAAACAGTACTGTTATGAAAAACAGCTGAACGACGTTTAGCGGTTTTACATAATTACTGAACTATAACACGCAGAATTGAATGACCGTTTTGCGTTTATCAATGCAGCGGGTCAACGATCAGAGATTATGTAAAACAGTGTGAAATGAACTGTCAGGTTGTTGATTTTAGTTCGAAATTTTGTCACATATGGCTCTGTATGTCCTAACAATAATAACCTAACTTTATTTTACTTCTCAATAGCAAAAAAGCTAAGCGCTAAGCGGGGCTCCGTCGACCCAGCTACGGAAAGTCAAATCAGAATACAGTATCGCTTTTTTACTTGAATGGTTACTATCCATTTAATATACCTATACAATAAACAAACCTGTCCCACTGTAGATATGTCATTCTGCATTACGTCTAAAGGTGGGTAGCAGTTTTGTTAAACGTATCGCAATGGCAATCCAGCTGAACGTTGTTCAGCTGTTTTATAAAATAGTACTGTTGTGTAAAGCAGCTAGAGATTTTGTAAAACAGCGGATTCTACAATCCATCTGCGACAGATATATATGGACAGCGCGTTAAGTAGGTCTATCCATATTCACTTCCGATAAATCAGTTATGGTACGCAAGATTCACTAAAAAGTAAGAAATAAAATAATTTTTAACAAAAAAAAGAACCGACTCCAAAAATCTTTCTGTTAGGTAAAATTGCACTAAAAAGTAATAAAATAATTGCATTATTTACTTACTACAATTTATATAAAAATATTTTTTTAATTTTAGAGGATTCTGAATAAAATCAATTTATTAGGACAATAATATACAATTATTATTATTTTTGGAGTCGGTGCCAGTAAAGGATAATAAACGTGTAAGTACATTCATGAAGTAGCGTATTACGTTCGCTTTAGGCAGTTGTTGTGTTCATTTGCAAATAGGTTCAATTAGGTATAATACATTATCGTAAAAATAATGATGGTTAATGTACCTTTAAATATACTTTGTAAATTTTAGGAAACTTCCTAAATATTTTTAAAGTTTGTCTGGCACCGACTCCAAAGTATAAGCTATATTACTGTAAAGTTTCATTAAAATCCATTCTGTAGTTTTTACGTGAAAGAGTAACAAACATCCATCCAAACATCCATCCATCCATCCAACCGTACTTACAAACTTTCGCCTTTATAATATTAGTAGGATTTAATCATTTTAATATATCTGGATACTAATATGATAAATGTGAAAGTAACTCTGTTTGTTTGTTACCTTTTCACGACTAAACGGCTGAACGGATAATAATTAACTTTGGCAAGGAGATAGATTGGACGTTGGAGAAGGATATAGGCTACCTTTTGTCACGCAGACAAAGTCGCGGGCACCAGCTAGTATTTAATGATGCTGAATTACTTAATGTAATTATGAAATGTATCTCTTCTCTTATTCTAATTCACCATGAACCTTCCATCCTACAGTTGTTCCTCCGTATTAACTTTTCATTTATTTAATTAACAAATAGCACTTCAATTTATATATTATTCTGTACATAAGTATACCAGATAATTGTGCGTGCCAATAAACAATTATTTCTTTCTTTCTTTCAATAAGGCAGTATCTAGTACATCTAGACGAAATGCTAGTTAATCAGTGCTACCTAAAACGTTGTTTTAATTTTGGTAGGGAAATTTACAGGTTTCTTAATAACTAGCTGTGGCTACGACTTAATTCGCACAGGATTTAAACAGATAGCACTTATTATATTTACATCTTCTAAGCCTGCAGGGCTGGGCAGGTGTTGAAATGAAACTATATGTTTCATTAATTCTAATATTTTAATTTAATTCCGTTGAATCGTTTCAGAGCCTATTTCAAGATTTGACAAACTTTCAGACAGTCAAAAAATGAATTAATGGTAATTTATGATTAGGTGTCGTTTATATAGCAGTTTTAACTTTGATTTTGATTTTATTTGTTGAGAGACACTTCAATTTTATTTATTGGTATGTTCTCCCGGGAAACTTATGCAAATTTTCAGGAAAATAAAACTTTGTCTTTTCTAGGTGCTGTTGATGCTCTGTGCTAAATTTCGTTAAAATTGACAAACAAAGAATCACATACATTTTCGGACTAATAATATTAGTAAAGATTAATATATTTCTGAAAAAAATTATATGTTAATCTTTTTGTTCAACCATTTAACATATCTGTGGATCATCTTATTGAGATAGAAGATATTATTAAAATAAAACTGGTTCAATTTATTCAAATTTATTAAATGCAGCTAATTAATTTCATTAGGTATAACTTCTATATTGAAAGTCTTAGAACAAAACTTTTTTATGAGTTTATTCACCTAATAAGCTATTTTTAAATTTTCGAGAATGTGCACTACTGATCTCTTCTTTTTTGAACAAATGATAAAAGATGATATGAGAATATTGACCTTGCTGAACAAATGGATTAGTAATGGCCGTATCAGGAAGTAAGCTTAGAAAGAAGAAAACCCGACTATCTATCGTCATGTTTGACATGATAAGCCGGTTTTCTTTTGCCGGTACCAGTATGGTACCATTCATACTCATTTCTCCTAGTTTGCAGGACATTAGTGAACGTCCAAGCGGGATTATCAAAAAATGTCTGGACGAAACCCTGACACATTTAATATCCAGTTGAATCCTGGCAATTTGATATTGATAATTTTAAGTTATGTTAATTCACTTCTTTAATTGATTAATTAATATATATTTAGGACCGGAACCTCATCCCTATTGTCAAAGTTCTCCTACCAACTTCATGCACAACGGACACGTCGCTAAACAATTTCAAACCCAATCCCAATTCCAATCGAATATCAAATCAAATGTCCAAATTATTTGTTAAGAGTACGCATTACCTCTTTTACTATTGTATTAACATTGGGAGTGGATTGTGAATAGAATTATTTCCAAGAGTAAACCTGCTGGTGTTTATACCCAGTGTTATGTGATAGTTATTTCTTTCTTTCTAGTTAAAACCACAAATTTAACCGGGAAATAATATGGACAAACACATTTTACAGACTCGTTTTTTATGGGTGGGATATCCGTCATGAACGCTATACCGGATTCCTACCAACTAAAAACCACACGATCCATCATTAATAACCTTTATCGGGATCGCTGGATCACAGCTGCATTCACCGCAGCCCCGGCGGTCCGCCGACCGTGACGACGGACTCCAACATTCATAACAACGGCACGCTGCCGTCTCGGGCTTGTCACTGGTCGGGCGGCGAACAACCCAAGTCCGTCATCCGCAGCTCACGGTGGCCGGAGATCGTTCAGCTCCCTTCGGTGCCTGGCGCGTTTTCTGTGACAGGGGTTTGAGGGGTTTTTCTCTCTCCCTTTCTGCCGCCTCATTCGCAAGTATTTCGCAAAAGATGGCGGCGGCTCCCCATGCGCTCTTGCTACCGACCATGTCGGCCAACGCAACTAACCCGATTATATCATGGCGCTGCTCTGCCCAACCACATCCAGCATATGCTGCGCCTTGTCCTCGAAGCAGCTGCCGCAGTGATGGCACCACGGCCTCGGTTCCCGGCCTACGAGGGGCGTTCAATGTATTCTCGGTATGGGGGTGATTTAATAATGATGTGGGTAATTTGACTAATTAATTAAGTAATGACATTATCTGAGGGTATAAATATGAAATTTCATATAGTTCTGATCATTAGTTTGCTAGTTACCCTTAGTCAACGACAACTGGAATGGCTAACGTGACAATGTCGAAGAAAATCGAGCACCGTGCTGTGATTAAATTCCTTACCAAACAAGGAAAAAGTCAAAAAACTATTCACGAAGAGATGGTGGCTGTTTACCAAGATTCTGCACCTTCGTTATCGACAGTACAAAAGTGGTCAAGTGAATTTAAAAGGGGCAGAGAGAGTATTGAAGATGACACTCGCTCGGGCGGCCCGGTTACTGCCTCTACGGAAGAAAACGTGAAAAAAGTTGAGAAGTTAATACTGGAGGATGCCCGAATGAAGGTCAAAATTATAGCAGAGATGACCCACGTCTCCGTTGGTACCGTACACACTATTCTTCATGACCTCCTTAACCTCTCAAAAGTCAGTGCAAGATGGGTGCCGCGAATACTCACGGCGCCTCAAAAACAAGTGCGAATCGAGTGCTGTAGAGAGTTTTTAGAGCTCTGTGGTGAAGACCCATCAAGTATTTTCGATTGAATTGTTACTGGAGATGAAACGTGGGTTCACCATTAGGACCCTGAAAGTAAGCAGGAGTCCATGCAGTGGCACAAGAAGGGTAGTCCCCCCCCTAAGAAATTCAAAGTCGTTCCGTCTGCCGGAAAAGTCATGGCCACGATGTTTTGGGACTCAAAGGGAATTTTGTTGATTGAGTACACAAAAAAAGGTGAAACCATAAACGCAGCATCCTACGCATCCTCTTTGAGAAATTTACGGGAGGCAATTAAAGAAAAAAGACGGGGTAAACTGACCGCGCCGGTGTGTTGCTTCTTCACGACAACGCCCCAGTCCACACGGCGCGTGTTGCCAAGGCTGCTGTGCGAGATTGTGGTTTCTAAGAAATAAACCACCCACCCTATAGTCCAGACTTAGCCCCTAGCGATTATTATTTGTTCCCTAATTTGAAAAAAGATCTTCAGGGAAAACGATTTTCCAACGATGAAGAGCTTAAGGCGGCCATAAATGCGCATTTTTCAGAGAAGGAGGAAAGTTATTTTTTACAGGATATTGAAAAATTAATTTCGAGATGTAACAAATGCATTGAGGTTATGGGGGATTATATTGAAAAATAAAAATAATCATATTTGAATTAAGTTTTTTTTTTCATACCGATACCGAGAATACATTGAACGCCCTGGTATGTGATGCAGATACTTTTCAAAACACCTGTGGTCTGAATTGTCTCTAACGCATCTGTGATGTCATCATGTCGCTCTCAGCTTTCGCATGACGCAGACTTTATTTTATGACCTTACCTTACCTTATTACGGCGGGCCCACACATTACACACCTTGGAATTTTGCGCAAATGTTGCCCTAACAAACTGTTACTACAATTTAGGTGGTTGTAGGAACACACCCCTAAAGTGCAGTAGACAGGAGCAATATAAAGAAAATTAGAATATCACTTTTTATAAAGTAGGTATGCAACTAAAGCTTTCATGCATCTGTATTCAAAATTAATTGCCGACAATTTTATTGGCAATAAAAATAGACATGAGACAGATTCATATTAAATGAATATAAATTAATATTACCCACTTATTTTTTTTATAAGTTAAAGATCAAACCTCAACCATACAACCAAAAGATCTTTAAAGGAAGTCATTGAACGGTGTTGCTTAGCTGTATATAGATAAACATATAGCTTCTAGTTTAATCTCTAAACCAGATCTCAATTAATGATGCTCAAAATTTAGTAAACATTTTTAAAGAAAATATTACAAAGGCGTTAATGGTGTGGATATATGCTGTGCAGACATATTTACATAATATTATGGCTGTAATAAAAGTATTGCGTGATTTGTGAGTTGCAGATGGTATGGGTGTGACCCTGATGACCCATAGTGGTGGTAATAATAGTCGTTGACATTTAGAAGATGAAAACTAGTTTTATAGAGGCCCTCGTTCGGATTTTGGTGCGTTCGTTGGAGTCACGTTTCCAGATTGTGGCGTGTTTATCCAAGGTTAATTAGGATGGATGTAATTTATAGCTTATCTATGATTCCTATGCGTGGGCGTTGTATCCCACTCCTAAATGTTATTCCGTGTAGACTGTTAAAAAATTAAGATTTAAAAGTGGTTTTTTACTTTTATTTGGAATGTGAATTTTATTTGGTTGCAAAGGCTGCTGTTGAGCGTGGGGTCTTTGGTTTTGATTTCCAGGTTGGGGAAAGTGTTATTAGGTTATCCTCTTAGGAAATTATTGCTATAGCAGCAGTGGATGGGGATAGGTTTACCACCTATTATTTGGGACCCAATAACGAAATCGGTAACATGTTAACGTAACGGTTTTTTTTTTATATGACATAACTGAATTGAGCTCTAGGTTTAACTAGTATATAAAAAAAACAAACAACTCTTTTTACTTTTTATTTAAGTCTAGGCATTACGTATGTACATCGGAATTTAAGATTAATGGGAAGGTACACATATTTTTGACGTAAATAACAGACTCAGGCTTGTCGACAGACATCTTGTTTAAATTATTTTACTTTTTTATTATGCTCATGTGAATACAAAATGGGGACATAAATTTGCATCGCCTGATTTGTTTTAAGTTACAACTGGTCCGTCTGCGATAAGCATTCCGATAGAGATATCATCATGTATGGTGTGAACTTTAAAAGACAAATGTTGTAATACTGTAATTTGAGTCGGCATTATAAACTAGAATACCTACCTTCAAATTTGATCCTCTAAACAATTTCTATATATGAAAATAAATTTGCCGTGAGTTGGTCTCGCGAACTCGAAAATGGCTGGACCGATTTTTATGAAATATTTTGGTCTCTGGTCTAAACCATCTAGGGACGTACTCAAACACACACACGATTGGAGCCGGTAGACAATTTTCTTCACTTCAATCAGGTTCAGGGCAGGACAATGTCTGCCGGGCTCGCTAGTTAGTAATATGATTTATATATTTATTAATAAACATTGGCTCGTTGGCCTAGTGGCCCCATGCGCGACTGCTGAGCATGAGGTCCCCGAAGTTCGATTCCCGGGTCTGGCATAGTGTTGTTGAGTTTTTCTGTTAGGAAATTCTCAATAAAAGCCTGGAATCGTGCCCGGTAGATAAAAAAAGGTTCACCACCAGTTACATGGGACTTGTGAAATGTGGGTGTACAACTGTGTACACCTTTGCCTACCCCTTCGGGGAATATAGGCGTGATGCTATGTTATGTTATTTTAATAATAAACATCATTTTCGTTTACGTTTTTCTTGACGTTTTGAATAATTGCAGCGTTCCAATGCAATTACTCTTTAAAATAGAGGAGGAGAGAGGAGAACGGAATAAAATTTTCGGGGATTCTTTGGATTTTTTGCAGCTGCACCTCTCTGGCAAGAAAAACCTACAACCATTCATTATTGGATAGAGGATACTTCCAAGTTGGTCCCATATAAATGAAATAAAAAACCACCCCTATGGATGGATATGGAAAATAGGAATTATTGATTGTTCACATTTAAACCGATTCTGTTGAAACTTTGCATACATTATGTTTGCATACACTAATTTTAAGTTGGCACGATTACAAAATTATGTTTGCAGTTTGGAGAACCGTATTTCGATGTCTGGAAACACATATTTATAACTGCAAGGTAAGTTTGTTTTTCGATCCAAAATTTTGTATGGTAATTGTATGGAAATCTCGGTGCGCAAGTGAGACTTGTATGTGTCCTGATTTTACTCTCAATAGGTACATAGGCATTTTGAGTTTACTTACCTCAATATTATATTTTATACATAGATCTATCATACGGTACCCAACTAAATAATATAAAGCTCATCTTTCCAGTTGTTGTCATAAAAGATGATCAACGGAATAATTATTATAATTTGCCTATTCATGAAAACCTAAAGTTTTTTGACGCCGACGAATTCTAATAGGAAATTGGTGTATCTTTTATCTATCTATATATATAAAGTAAGAAACTGACTGGCTGACTGATTCACTGACTGACTGATCGATCAACGCACAGCTGAAACCGCTGGGTTTAGAAGCTTGAAATTTTGCACAAATGTTCCTTATATCGCGTAAGTGCGCAATAACAAGGGATTTTTGGAAATTAATCCCCGAAGGTGGTAAATTGGGGGTTTCAAAGTTTGTATGAAACTTGACGATCGAATTTGAAGTTGTCAATGTAAATAAATAATAATTGTGCTTTAGGTTCTAAACAAAACTTTACTGACAACTTTTGACCGTATTAATCGCGTGTATTATTGGGTTTTGTTTTTCTTGACAAACAATAATACATGCGATTAATCCGGTTAAAAGTTGTTTTATTATAATGTGTAGTAATCGCGAAAACCTAACATATTACTATAAAACTTTTCTGTACAACTATTTAAAAAAAATACTTTAAGGTGGTAAAATAGGGGATGAAAGTTTCTATGAAACTCTGTCATGAAGATGATTAAATCTGGCATGCAGCATTAAAAGAGGCAGCAATGTGTTTCAAAATGAGAGAGCATTTTACAATTATATGAGTATTTTGTGAAATATCAGGTCCATTCAGTCTGTGGAATAAATTTAAACAATACCTTTCGGACTATGACTTTAAACAACAAATTGAGAGACAGTCGAAGGCAGTGTAGAGAACTTTATGGATGAAATCTTCAATAACCATGTCTATGAGAAATAGAAGGAGATTGTTCAGCACTAGGTGCCTTAGAAGGTTACGGGTTACCAAAACCATGTAGAACTAGGATTGTAGAAAGAGTTGAGTGGTATATGTACATTAAATTAAATACGATGTATCTGCCTTAGGAGAATTAGTAAATAATAACGAAAACACAGTAACAGAGGAGCAAAAGTCTGTATACTATAAAATTATTTCAAGTATTGTTGCAAAAGAAGGTGTTTTTTTTCTTGGATGCTCAAGGTGGTATTGGAAAAACCATATTTGTGCCGCGTATACCGTTGATTCCCAATGACCTGTCGTTTGAATTTAAGCGCCTTCAGTTCCCTCTAAAAGTTTGTTTTGCCATGACAATAAATAAGTCAATGCCAAACTCTTAAATTTGCGGGAATCGACTTGCGGCAGGACTATTTGTCACATGGGCAGTTTAATGTTGCGTGTTCTCGTGTGAGCTCACCTCGCCGCCTGGTTATTTTAGCTTCATCCAAATTAAATACGATGTATCTGCCTTAGGAGAATTTGTAAATAATAACGAAAATACAGTAACAGAGGTACAAAAGTCTGTATACTATGAAATTATTTCAAGTATTGTTGCGAAAGAAGGTATTTTTTTTTTCTTGGTGGTTCAAGGTGGGACTGGAAAAACCAATCTCATTAATTTAATATTAGCAAAGGAATTTACAAGCCACTATTTTGTCGGAGTTGTCTCAGGGAGAAACTGTATTTGTGCTGCGTATACCGTTGATTCCCAATGACCTGCCGTTTAAATTTAAGCGCCTTTAGTTCCCTCTAAAAGTTTCTTTTTCCTTTGTATTTTTTTTTATTTTTCCTTAAATATTGTCATAAACACCTTACGTTGCATCTTTAGCAACGAACGTTGATCGATCAGTCAGTGAATCAGTCAGTCAGCCAGTGAGCCAATTAGTTTCTTCTTTTATTCATATGATCTTGATTGATTGGTTGTATCCTCTACTATGTTTGATGTCGGCCACTACGCGGACAAAGTCGCGGGCAAATGCTATATAATAAATATATAAATAATTAAAGTTCTGCGCTTCCTTTTGTATGCAAAGTGAATTTTTATTTTCGGTGAAAATAATTATAAGAATACTAGCTGTGCCACGCAAACGTTGTTCTGCCATATAAATTTTCAGGCCACCCTTACCACTTAGGGGTATAAAAAATTGCCTGCGAACTTTTCTCAGACCTCCAAATATACACAAAATATTTCATAAAAATCGGTCTAGCCGTTTCAGAGGAGTTCGATAACAAACACTATGACGCGAGATTTATATATATTAGATTATTCTTTAGTTTATAGATGACATACTAATGCAGATAAATACAAGTGCACAAACAATTACGCATAAAATAATGCATATTGTACCTTAATGCTATTTTCTGCCTGTGGTAGTGCCACCTGCGTAATGAATTTATTTTTAACCAGCTTTCCCGTGACTACAAATTAATGGACTTCAGAATTGGGTCCAGCCCGGATAAAACGTACCTATCTTATCTGTTAATCCGGGTTTTTAATTAACCGTGTGCGAAATTTTGTGAAAGAGTAACAAACATCATTAATTATACAAGGTCCTAATTTATTAGGTAATTTCCTATTCAGGAGTCAATGTGTAAGTGATAAGGATTCATTTAAGGCATAATTTCAAGTACTACAACAATTTTTTTTTCTTATTATATGACGTCCGAAGTCAAAGTCTAAGCGTTTATTTCAATTAGACCATTTACAGGCAATTTTGAATTGTCAAAAAGAAAACCAGTTGCCACGTTCCAAAGTGTAGATTGTATGGAGAAGAACGGGCAAGAAACTCCAAGGTTACTCTTTTTCATCAAACAATTACAATATTGTTGGTTACATTGTATTTATAATAAAGAAATCATATGTGAAAACAATGTAATGTGAAGTCTATAGAGTCTAGTTAAAATTCAAAACTTTGCCATGACAGTTTAGAGATGACCAGCCCCAACTGACGGCGCCCGTTCACGAACATGACGCTAGCGTCAACATCACTAAACTCAACCTTAATGTAGGGAATCTAATGTGAGCATGACATACTCTAGCTGCCAGACAATAATCAAATATATATATTCATGTAGAATATGTAAATGGTTACATGGTACTCACATGCAAAGTACATTAAAAAAAATGCTAAACAATTAAACAAGTGTATTTAAAATTTTACTAGTTTTAGGACTGCAAAAAGAAAAAATAAAAATGATGTCCATCAAAATTAAATAACAATGTCAAAATAAAAAAATACATACTAAGAGAAAGTTAAACGTTGAAGTGATGTTGTTTGTAACATTAGATTTGTTAGTCAGAGTGCTTACGGAGCAGGACCAGCAGTTAGCCAAGCAGTTTTGTCATCAATGTAATCCCCTAATGTACATTATGCTTGCCTGCATAATGTGCGTTTTACATAAGTTTTAAATTCGTTTTCATTCAGTAGTAGTATGTCAGAAGGAATTTTATTGTAACATTTTACACCGTACCCCATAAATGATGTGTGTACCTTAGACAATCTAAATCGTGGTTGTGCAATTTTGTTTGTATTTCTGGTGTTATAATTATGTCTATCACATAATTTCTCAAAATGATCTAGATTTTTTCTTACATGACATAATATTTTTATAAATATATTGACAAGGCACCGTCATAATATTAATCTTCTTAAACAGATCCCTAAGTGACGAATATTATATATGACTCTGACAGCTCTCTTCTGTAAAATAAATATAGAGTCAATGTCAGCAGCACGTCCCCGAGGAACATTTGGCGTCTTGCTAGTACTGTGTTTATTACAAATAATTTGTTATTTCTATTTAATTAATGGTTTATGCGAATGTAGGTATCTGAGTCATGTATCCTTTTCAAAGGAAGTTACCTAATAAATTAACGCCGTGTGTTACTATACTAAATAAAAAAATGTACGGAACTGTTCACCTGTCAAATAATATTGTCTCCATTGTGATATTTAAACGATTCGATAATATGTAGATCCAGTCCAAACGATATTCCGCTTGACATCGAGAAATTAATAAGTTTTAGTCAAGGTCACTCTCGGGTGTCATTACCCTTAAAATGTTAGTCGTTGTTTTTTGCTAACTTCTATTTTAATATAAAAGGACAAAACTTTAATGGGATGGCACCTGTTCGTTTCTGACTCTCGTACAGATCTCAGCAAATATGAAATTCTTGGTGAGATTATTTGGAATAAATATTACGTCATTGTACATTTATTTTAGAGCAATTGAGTCAAATATATTATTATAAGAAATTTTTAAAACAATAGTTTTAATTAAACTTTCTTCTTAAACCTTATACTACTTGATAGTGCAATACGAAGTTTTAAATTAAATATTATGCGATTCTAATAATATGTACTTATTTCGCAGGTTCTTGCTCTGTGCGTGTGCGCTGCTAGCGCTGCGAGCTTCGGCGCCAGCAGCTTTGGTGGTTACAAGCCCTACAAGCCATACAGCCCTGCAGCGGCCCCCGTTCAGGCCGCCGCAAAGGTTTACAACGCCGCAGCAGCTCCCTTCCAGGTTGCCGCTAAGGCTGTAGGCTCAGCTTCCCTTCCCGTCGTCGCCCCGGTTGCCCAAGCCGCCGCCGTTGCCTACCAACCTGCCCAGCAGGCCGCTGCCGTAGCCTACGCACCCGCCCAGGTCGCCAAGAGCGTTGTCTACAACAAGGACGCTGAAGCCACCATCCTCCGCTCCGACTCTGACATCAGACCCGACGGGTACAATTACGCGTAAGTATTAAATTTTCACTGCTTGTATGATTTTATCCAGAATGTTTTTATTTTCATTAAGTTCAAAATTAGCGCTATTAAACTGTTTGCAACAGTAAAAATTTGTTCGCTCGACCATGCCACAATTATTAGTTTTGATTTTATATCTCATTTAAGAACCCCATTCCTTGTGTAATTACCGTACGAGTATTACAATAATCTATTTATTTTCAGTTACGAGACCGCCAACGGCATCAGTGCTGAGGCCACCGGTGTTTACAGGGAAGTTGGCAATGCTGGCTCTGTCGTGAGTATATTTTCTTAATATGATGACATAAGTAGGCAGTTGTTCAGTATTATTAGCCAGCTGAAAGATAAGGAATCAGAAACATAGATATGTAAATCCATAGCTATAACTGTAGTCGTGAATAAAATAGTGGATAAGGTTATTTTAAAATTTGTCAAAGAAATATAAAATAAATATAATACCGTATATTTGGGTGATTACATTATTTACTGCGTTTTTGGCGATATATTTTTACAGTATTTGTAAATTTCAATTTAACATCATACTGATAATCTCTTGGTTTATATTTCAGGCTGTCAAGGGTAGCTACAGATACGTCGCTCCTGACGGTACCCCCGTGCTCTTCACCTACATTGCTGACGAGAACGGTTACCAGCCCCAGGTAATGCACCAAAATATTGATACCATTATTTAAAAAGATAAAATATAAGATTATTTGTATTTAAAAGGCCAAGCAGTTCTTCAACATTGCTTTCATCACTTGCAGATTTGTAATTCAATCTTTACTTTTTCAGAGCGACCTCCTCCCTGTGGGTCCCCCCATACCCGAAGCGATTGCCCGCTCTCTCGCCTACATCGCTGCCCACCCCCAAGTCACCGAATACGACAGGAAATACTAGATATAATAACCTAAATAAGAAATAACACCTATGATTGCTGAAGATCCTAGAGGTCAATGACTAAAGGCAGAAAAAAATTGATGATGTTGATGTTGAATTGCAGTAGATTATTTTTACGTAAATAAAAGAACTGTGTCATAATTTAATGTTTTAATTTAAACGAAAATATAAGATCTTTCTATTCATTATATTTTTTATTATTTAAATAGGTGTGTTTCATCCCGTCTTGTAAAAATTAATGAATTGCCTTATGGCACTGTCTGTACGATTTTTAACCATTAGTAAATGCGTAAAGTTTTGTGAGTTGAATAATAACAATTGTGTGGAACGGTTACTCATTAAGTAGGTATACGAGCAATTGCTTATTACTTCCTTATTGAAACTCGGCCGCATCTTCTTCTGGATCGGGCGAGATCCCGAGGGGAACTCCATCGTCTGGCCAAGCTGCTACAATGGCAGCTGCGATAAGTATGTCTTTGTCGAGGGAATAAATAATTTTCTTGCTTCCATTCTTTCGAGCCGTTGGCTGGCCCAAGGTCTGGAAGGTGGGCCAGAGTCTGGACTGCATAGGCTGTGGGAAGGGCGAAGTGCCACTTTAAAAACGATGTGGTGATGGTCAGTGTAGCCATCGACTGCACCACTCTCCATTCCTGCACCATACGGGCTATAGAAGGTGTCGCCCATGTTAATTTCATGATTGACTCCCACTGCCACTAGCCGATCGGGGCAACGGACCCCCAGTTTACCAATCCAAGGTAAGCTTGCTAGATGTGAGCTTCTTAACAGTTGCCAGTTGGTAACGGACCCAGACAATTATTATAGGCCGAATTTGCCAACCCCTAATGAGCGAGAGTGGTGATCAATTCTCAAACAGAGAAGGTACGATCTTCTCTGTTTGAGAAGAGACTCTTGTCCTGCAGTGGGACAGTTATGGGCTGGTTGTGGATGCCAAGATTAATGGTATAATTAAGATAATACTTATATTATACCACTAGCTGTGCTCGGGCCGTTGTTTGTACGGGACTTGGACTCATCTATAAACCCTGCAATATATATAAATGGTACCTTATTATACAAAACAAAATCTCAGTTAAAATTCCCGCTTTATTCTTTAAAAAAAAATTTTTTCCGTACTTCCATTTTGAGACAAACTTTCAGACATGCAGACATAAAATCTGAAAACGGTAATTTATGATTGGACATCGTATAAATAGCAGTTTACCCTTAAATTTATTTTGAAACCACAAATAGACACGTGGTATTTTATTTATTAGTATAGATTATGACGCTTTCTTTGCAGAGATATACGGGCAGCTTAGTAGATGTTTATGTGCATTACGAAATGCTAAAGTAACAACAACTAAGTACTCGTATAGCTGTAATGTGTAAATACAATGTTGCACTGCATTATAAGGTTCATGTCGAGGCCATGCTCACATTCCTCTTTATTAGTGTAGTTTCCTGTAAAGATTAACTTAAAATAATAATATATTTGTCACATAACGAGCAATGTTCGTCTTAATAGTGTTATGATATTTGAAAATAAATTATTTATCTTCGTAATTCTCAGTTTGATTTCTGCTTATATTTCATTTGACATTTCTGTTTATATTTCCTTTAAATTACTATGTAAGTCCTAATGTCAACACTAGCTTACTGATGTTCAACTTAGGTATGGTAAAGGCCTTTTAGCTTATAGAAGAGGGACGAGCATTGAGCATCGCGTTTGCAGTTTGCTACTCCGATGTTGAAATCAGGTTAGCTCATGATGGTTTAATTTACCTTAAGATGGCAAGTATTAAATAGATACAAGTATTAGCTTGCGAAAGTCTATTACAATAGATGCAAATAAATACAATATCTGGCTACTCCTACAATATTCTTAAGAAGTCATCCAAAGGTCTGAGGACTCTACTTCCAAAAAGAACTAAAATTAAGGTTACAAAGAAAGAACAATACCTAGATATATAAACGAATATATGCAGCACACAGTCCGCCCACAAACCGATGATCTAAGATGACTAACGGATAACCGCAGAAGTACCTAAATATCATCAAGGAATAGGCAGCGATTCAGAACTCCATAGTTATGTAGGGTGACTAATTAGGTGAATCTACAATTATTGCATTAGCTTGACAGGTCAAACTATCATATCAATTTTTGAATACTTGCTTAGAAGAAAAACTTAAAAAGTATGCACATCATAAACAATCTCAACAAAAAATATTATAGATCTTTTTATAATACAAACTATGACTGCTTTTCGTTTCCTAAAAAAGCTATCATAAAAATAAACTTGCAATTAAATACCTAAAACTTGCGCAGTGGGTTTTTTTCTCCCTTTTTATCTACACTTATATTACGAGACGCCTGGTGATATTTATCTAGTAATCATTTACAGATTTACTAAACTCAGCGTTACCACTTTGCAGTTGTAAATCGCCGAACAACATCCCAATCCTTTATAAATCATATATAATTATATTGTTTTAATACATGTTGAGGCCATGTAATGCCTATATTAATTCTATTTTTCAAAGAAACATTGAAAAAATAATAGACAAGTCAAGCCCCGTTCTTGTCTATTATTTTTTCAATGTTTCTTTGAAACGATGGCGATTTACAACTGCAAAGTGGTAACGCTGAGTTTAGTAAATCTGTAAATGATTACTAGATAAATATCACCAGGCGTCTCCTTAAGACGTATACAAAGAGGATTGAAAATTCAATAGGTTTGAACACGACAAGGTAGCTCAGTTGGTAGAGTGATGACACGGAACGTCAAAGGTCGCGGGTTCAAGCCCCGTTCTTGTCTATTATTTTTTCAATGTTTCTTTGAAAAATAGAATTAATATAGGCATTACATGGCCTCAACATGTATTAAAACAATATAATTATATAAGAAATATTTTATTAAATTAATCACTACTTAGACTCACGAATTGAACTGTGCCAAAGGAACTTCATACAATGAAGTTCTCAGAGCACAAATTAGAAATCTAAACAAGTTGTTCTTCTTTTCATCTCATAATTGATGAACAACCTAGTTTCAGAGTTTAAACCTTAGAAGACCAGACGGGAGACGCCTTCTGATCAGATATCGAATATTTTTTTTTTTTTCACCGTGGGAGAGCCACGCTTCGGCACGAATGGGCCGGCTCGACCGGATTGATACCACGGCCTCACAGAAAACCGGCGTGAAACAACGCTTGCGTTGTGTTTCGCCGAGTGAGTGAGGGTACCGGAGGCCCAAACCTTTTAAAAGGCCGGCAACGCACTCGCGACTCCTCTGGGGTTGCGGGTATCCATGGGCGGCGGTAATCGCTTACCATCAGGCGAGCCGTCTGCTCGGTTGCACACTATTCCATAAAAAAAAAAAAAAAATTGTCGCCACTTTTGCCGGGGGTGAGGTAACACACAAGCACAAAAGAACTTGTACTAAAGCGAAAATAGATCTGATCATTACATTAACAATATTAAAATACATAAAAAGACTAAACACAAACAAAAAATTGGGTTACTGGTAAAATACTGGTAAAAGGTACCATTATATGATTGGGAATCATATGCCAGTGGCGAGAGGGGTACGCCCGCTAAAACTACTCCAGTACTAATTCCTTCAAGGTTTCCTTCCTGTCGGCTTCTGGTATGATTTTACACACCATCGAGAACATCTCTCAGGTATGCTGACTTCCTCACTATTGTTTCTTCTCTTCACTGTTTTAAGTAAGTGAAAATTCAGTTCGTATAGGGTTAAAATTTGTGAGCTTTGACTTGCCAATCCAACGGTGATTCCACTAGATTACCACAGTTGTAACAGGCGTACCCCACATTATTGATAAAAGACAGAATAGAGTATTACATCTACTACTACTTATTATTGTATTTTAGTTCCTTAGTTAATATCGGATAGGTGCTGTCTTACCACCACACTTACTGGTACTTTATATTTTGTGGCAGAACTATCTATACCAATAGGTCGAATTGGATTGGTAGCACCATTTTTATTTAGTGACGAAATTATGCAAAATTATTAAAAAAAGTTTGGGGAATGTGTAAAAGGTGAACGATCTATGTTAATTAGTTCCATAATTATACAGACCATTCACCTATAATACAAATATTTAAATAGTTAGACTAATGATTTTTCTACCCGTCGTCTAGTCTCTGTTATTAAATAATATTAAGTCAATTAAATGGTATAAACATACGATCAAGATAATTTGTTAATGTATATGTATTAATCATTATGGTTTGATTAATTCACATTCACACGGTTAAAGCAATTTATCTTTTTTTTTACAGATCTATATTTTAAGGAGTTCAAGGGAGCTTTGGTAAGTGTTAACAACTTCAAACTTATTTTGGTTTTATTGAGGATTTTAGCACGTGTATTTAAGAATTTGATTTTTTTTATTTTTTTTTAACTTTGCCCCACACTATGAATTTCTTTCTGTGTCGTGGGTGCGTTTACAGACATATAATCTCACAAGCACACTAACACCCAGACCCGGAGTAGTTATCCGTAGATCGTACAAAAATTTGCTCCGTGCAGGAATCGAACCTATCCACGCTTCAAGAATTTTTGATAGAAGACTTAATATAATACCCACTCAAACACAAACGAATAAAGTAAGTACATAAATACAAATGGGTGGAAACTAATAGGTATGTTGAAATACGGAGATGTACCTAACTACCTACAGATACAAGAGTGTATGCCGGAAAACTTCGGAACTTCACAGATAGACTAAACTATATGGATGATTACATAACATTGTCAAAGCACCAGACTTTATTAAAAAAGCCTGTTTTAAAGTTATAAACTTTAGTGGAAAGCCTGTTTTACCTCGGAAGGCATCAATCGTATTTACATTTAAAGCGAATGACGTTCGTAAGCATAACACGACACTAATAGTCTAAATTAGACAGTGAAATATGGAATGTGAATAAATTAAAAGATTTTGTATAGAATTTGGTTATAATTACTATGTATTACTTAATTATGAAATGAAAATCTGTTGAGAAACGTCGACGAAAATGCGTCGTTGTTTGTTATATTTATTTAATGTTGATGTAACTATTTCTAAACAGCAAATATTTTTGGTTATGAAGAAATAGGACATAATATATATAAACAGTAAAATTTTAATTTTAATCTATGATTATATGAAATGAGCCGCCTCATTGGTCTATAGGACATAAGCACGGTTATTGACCGTGAGGTCCTGAGTCCGATTCCTCCGTCGGACAAATAGTTATTAGATTTTTCTGCTAGTTTTTTTTTTCGTCAGTAACCTGTAGTTTAGTACATTACAATAGGTTGTTTTTTTTTTCTACTTAATAATAGTGGCTTCGGATACAGTGAATGCTTATTAACAAAATTAATTTATACTTTTAACGATAATACAAAAGATTGGTAGATATCTTTTATTTAGATATTTTAAGGTCATTCTAATATCCTAAAATATTTCAATATTTGCTACGTTATATACTATAAATAGATAAAACTAGTTTCACATTAATATTAATACGTGTAAAAATCTTAAATTGTAATACACGGTAGGTACATAAAAATTGTGTTCATTTACTCAGCTATTATTTTAGCATCTCTATTTATAAAGCATAATTAAATATATCATTTCAACAGTGAGAACTTTCTTATAAGGTTTTGCTGAAATATAATCAGAATTTAAAAAATTGCCAAATAAATATGTAACAGCACTGACTCTAATTCCAAGTAAAAAATTAGGTAGGTAACAATTTGACGAACTTATTATAGTACCTACTAAGTAACAAGGAACTGTTGTTTTGCAGTTATATACTCGTAGTTTTTTACACCATATAGTTACCATAAATTAAACAAATACGCAACTCAATGGACCGTTACAAAACTACAAAAAAAAAAATCGCCTTCCATATTTTTAGCTCCAAACTACCTCAAATAGTTTTGCTAATATAATTTTAAAAGGCGTTTATTTATTGTTGATTATTCGTAAGATGTCATTATTCTTCTAAAAACTCCAAGGATTAGGCAAACGTATATACTATGTTAATCAGGATTTAAACCTGCCACTTACCTTTAATATAGCAAGATATCGATAATTTGTACTACCGCCTGCGTGTTCATTTTAGCAATCTGTGTACTAGTCACACCGTGCTCAATATAAAGTGCATTTGAGGTTTAGCTTGTTAATTTATAATCCTGTATTAGTCGGTTCAGTCCCCAAACCAGTTGAAAAGTTGAAACAAAACCTTTAAACGTGAAGATATCTATAGGTCGGTACATCGAGCAATCGCATATGGTGTGCCACAGGGCAGCGTGCTAGGCCCTCTTCTTTTTATATTATATATAAATGATTTGCCAAAAGTCACTGACATGTCACTAGTTGCCGATGACAGTACAGTCACTACTAGCTTCACAAAAACACAAATTTTGAAACAATTTCGAAATTACAAATTAAATTAAACCGTTAATTCAATAATAAAGTGACTAGATAATAATACTTAAAATAAATGTTGATAGGACCAAAATAATGATGTTCAATCAACGTTCCAATGTTAATTTGAAAATATGGCATGGCGGTAAGATATTAACTCAAGAAAGCACTATCTTCTTGGTTTAACCATTGACCAAAGATTAGACTGGAAATAACACACAGAGACACTAACTAAAAAAATAAGTACATCCGCTTAACTTGCTCCAGTGATAGGTACGGCCGCAATAGTTACGGCATATTATGGCATTGTGGGCTCATTACTGAGATATGGGATCATGTTTGGGGAAATTAGACCAATAAAGAAAATCTTCAATACTCAATACTCAATATTTTATTGCACTCCATAAGTTATAAAGGTTAAATATAGTAATAATTACAGTACAATATGGACCCTGTAGGGTCAAATCTCAAAAGAGGTATGTCAGAGCAATGCTTGGTTTAAAAACCATATTATAATAAATATAACATACTGACGCTCTCGTCGTATATTTTTGAGGCGGTAGTGTTTGTTAAAACAAACCCAAATCTCTTTCCTAAATTATCTGAGAACAATAACAGAAGTCGAAGAGATTAGAATAGGTTATGCGTAAGAAATTATAATACTGCATTGATGCACAAAAGTATTTTTTTCATAGCGTTATATATATAGCGGTATAGGTTAAATATGATTGCATATTTAACCACATATCGCGACCTATTAGAGAACTGAACGTTAATCCGTTTAAAAAACGATTAAAGGCAGTTGACAAGCTAGTTGACAAAGCAGACTACAGTATTTCCGAGTTTTTGTTGAAAAAGTTTTGACGTATTCTTGACAATTTCTTTATTAATATAATTAAATTAAAACATTTGCGTTGACAAACATTTTGAAGCGTACCTGCTGTTCTTCATTTTCTTATATTGACATTTATTATTGTATTGAATTAATTTAAATATTTATTGTAGTTGGACATTTTGCATACATTTAATTGAATATCGTTTTTCTGACATACTGTCACATTTGAGTATGACACTCAGAATAATAACTAATATCGTTAGCACAATAAGACATGTAGATGTATTTTTTAAATTATTATTACTTAAAAAAAAATTGTACACCGGCTTTGGTTAATTATGACGGACAAAACTTGCTCTACTACCACCTTACTATACTCATGAAGTTCTTACGAAAAAACCCTATTTCATAATTTTTCCGATTTGTCATCTCAATGGATCACTCTTGGTCTTGGTCAAGGAAAAAACACTAATAGGTTGCTAACCATTGTTTAAATTTCTAGATCCTTAATCATCATATCGGTTTAAATAAGTATCATATATCATCCTGTTTCGTGTAGTTACGAGCTAACTCCGTATTAGAGCTGTTTAAGCTGCCCGTTAATTTCTAACTTGGCTTAAACTCGCGACAATCTAAGAAGAATCAAATTCTTAATCATAAATAATTACTATGATCGATATGAGTATCATTCGTAATCCTTTAGTTTAAAAAATGCATTAAAAAAAGAAACGTCAAATCGGACTTCTTAGATTGTCGCGAGTATAGTTACTGCTATTTATTAAAAACAGCATATTGACCGATTAGTTTAGATCACAATTTAGACTGAACAGGACGGTACTTTATTGTGTCGAGATGATGAAAATGCTCTAAGCGATCACCCATCTACAGATCGACCGTACCATATATTTCTTACCTACCAGCCACGTTTTACAACGGGCTGTGAGCGCCTTATATTTTACGCAATTATCGATCGCCCCTACGTTAAATCGATATGTTTTTCTATTCGGTCATACACTAGTGAATTCAAATATCCGACTTTAACAGTAACATTATTCATGGCATCGGTGAAATGTGGGTGTGCAGCATCCTCTGAGTAAGGACTCTTCGGGGTTATAGGCGTGATGCTATGTTACAATAGCAAGAAATTAGGTATAATTATAGTTTGATCAGTTCGCAGGATGACAGAACGTATGCGTAATAATATTCAGTCTTGATTACCAGATTCGCTCTTTGCATGTTGGGGAATTCAAACCATTAAAGTCAACCTCTACACTCTGAATCACTTAGAATGCACATAATTTTACGTATCTAATATTCAATGAGGTATACTCTTAGTACGCTGAGAGAGAGCAAAATAAAATACAGATAAGTACATCTATAAGTATACAAGGAAACAATTAACATCGTACACTATGTTGACAGCACCATTAGGCATAGTAGTGTTTGTAACAACTTTGACCTTTACACGCTCTTATATTGATGTAGTAGACCCACACAGCAAAATTTGTTAAAATTTTGTTTTAGAAACTAAGTATCTGTTTATTTATTGAAATGTCATGTATTTATTAATATATTTGAGCCCCAAAAACGGAGGATTTACCAGTTAGGTAGCGCTCAATAAACATAAATCTAAGCAACTAGATACTCCGTTCAATGCTAAGCTATTTACGAAGCAAATATCTAGGAATATCATTATGATTACGACTGCATGCTTCGAGGATGTCCATGTCATAAGCAATAAATACAACATGTTAATATGTTTTCATATGAAAATTTGCATGATACAAATGGAGGTTGTGTTAGATAACCAGATAGTTTATATTCAATTGATAATTTAGTCATAATAAGGATGACAGGATTTCCAATTATGCACCTGCGGATTTAGAAATGTGACTGTACTTCGCAATATTACACTGTAGGACTTTTATTTATATTTAGGAATACTTATGACGCAGAGAGTTGCAAGTGGCCAGATTAAATAATTATGTATTCTATCTTGTATCAGAATCAAAATGTCATATTTTAGACGTTATTGGTTTTGCAAGGATAACTTATATTAAATTAAAAAGCAAAAGTTTGACCTATGACATAATTTGTTATATTAGTTCAGGAAACTTATTGGTGTTACGAATATTAAATGATCGTGAGAAATAATCCTCGTGAGAAAAGCCGGAACTGCATCTGAACATACCTAAATATGACCAAAATCATATAGTATGCTGACGGTGATTTTCAAATAAATATTATTACTCTCCACTTATAAAATTCACTACTTTAATTAATTAGATTCATTGTTACAGCCTGTACATAAAGCGATTTATTTACTTATCGGTTTAGTTTTTTCTTTTGAAAAACCAAGATACAAAGTATCCAGACAAAATTTTAATAATAATATTTTCCCTATTAGAAAAAGCGGATAAATAAGAAAAAAAAAACGTTTTTAGAGCTGTATTAGACATGTCAAACTTGATTTCATTAGAAAAAAAAGTTAATGTAACCAAATTGCCCAATTAAAACTTATAACCGGCCTACTGTCGTTATTGATGGTCGTTACTACTGTTTACGAACTAACCATAATTATAAGATACAACATAATGTATTGTTATGTCAAAAATAAGATGAAGGATTACATAGTATGGTAAATGATAAATGATATTTATTTAAAGTTACAATATTAAATGGAAAAAGAATACGGTCGCGAACAGGATTCGAACCTGCGCCTCCCGGATAGATACTCCAGGCGCTCTGACCACTAAGCCATCTCGACCTCTGCTCACCACCGCGAATTCTTGTTCCATATATCAAAAACATATCTTGAATTATTAAGGTAATTGCATTCTTTACGACATTGTATTAACTGCAAAGTTAGTCGTGTCGGTTCGGTCACTTGTATAGGTACTGAATTGATTGCAATGACGTCGCCATAAGACGTGTTTAAATATGGAAGAAGAATTCGCGGTGGTGAGCAGAGGTCGAGATGGCTTAGTGGTCAGAGCGCCTGGAGTATCTATCCGGGAGGCGCAGGTTCGAATCCTGTTCGCGACCGTATTCTTTTTCCATTTAATATTGTAACTTTAGAGTTCGCTAAGCATGCGTTAATGCTTTTTCAAAAACATATCTTGATATTTATTTCTGTAAATACATCTGTTATAGACACTTTTACAAGTCACAAGGTAAAATGTTGATCCAAATATAAAACGTCTTGCTTTATTAGTGAAGGTTCTCTAAATAGGTTCAGTTACAAATAAAATATCTACATTAATTTAAACTAATAAGCGAGCCAAAACGTCGCCGAAACGGAGTAATTATAGTAATCAACAAAATTTTAATTCAGGGTTTTACTGAGCTCTTTATATCTATCCACTCGTATCACAAATTTACCCCTTAATGTGAAGGATAGAATAAATGATAGCATGGTTTGGTGTTGTTTTAGTAATCTACTGCACCTGCACCTGTGTTTGAGCATACATTTGTGCACTATAATATCTCTTGCTTATTTGGCTAATCTCCTCGGAGATAGGCCGCAGTGACCGAAATACGGTGTGGAGGAGTATTATATTAGTAATCTACATACATAATTGAAACATTTTTCCCATGGCTGTAGAGAGAAACCACAAAACACACACCTGCCGTCGCCCGTGTTCGTATATCTGGTCACGAGCGCTAGCAAATGGCGTTTACGTCGTCATCTGACTTTTTGAAGGACCTTACATAGAAGATCAGGGTACTTCCTTCTCCCCCCAACGTTTTCTCTTATATTCATCTTCGAGTTTCCGTTTTTGAAATCGCCTGTAATTCATTCTCTCAACAAGATCGGACCATCAAAGCATGGAATAGAAGATGTATACAGATTTATGCTCAAGATACATTTTTCAAACCGCAATGTTATATTATAACTTTACCTTTCATAGCACTATCTTCTCTAGTTGCTTCTCTGTAAATTTACTCCCATACACAAACGTACGCACCAGCACATCATTGTGGAGAGTCAGTTGTTCGGGATTCCAAAATGCAAAACACATAACATATACATAGCATCACGTCTATGTTCCCCGAAGGGGTAGGCAGAGATGTACACAATTGTACACCTACATTTCACCAATGCTGTTATTAAGTCCCATGTAATAGGTGGTGAGCCTATTGCCAGCTACCGAGCACAATTCCAAACTTCGGGCTGCTACTGAAAATATCCTAACAGAAAAACCCAATAACACTTTTCCCCGACCTGGGGATCGAACCCAAGACCTCATGCTCAGCAGTTGTGCTTGGGACCACTAGACCAACGACGCAGTATACAAAACACGTTTATCATTAATTATCTTCACACCATCAACAGATACCTTCTATCTCTTTCAAACACCATAACTTTATTATAGTAATGCTTCATTCATCACAGTTATCATGTATTACAACCGTTCCGCTGATGGTGGATCTAAAACTCGATCATCTTCGTGAACAAGATGAAATTAATTAAAAGATAAAAATATATATAAACAACACGCCTTTCACACTTTTATTTCATAATTTTTTGTGTACCATAGCCACCACATTATTATTTTTATCTTAGTAGCCTATGTTACCCGGGGCAATGTAAGGATTCTACCGATACCCCATCCTAATCGGTTCAAGCGTTTAGAAGTTATGGTGGATTAAAGAAATGCACAAACATACATACGTACATACATACCTAAAAATACAACACTCGATTTTTGGGCAGTCATGTAAAAAGGCATTTGACAGGCAATTAATTCATCATAAATTCCCTCACACTCTCTTTCAAATCTATGAGCCCTGGTCGCCACCAGGGCTGAGGTGTTATATATAGCTGTGTAGCCCCCTATAGAGCTATGCATAACCCCCCTTGGGATGCAAAACCAGTTGCGTATTTATCCTAACGCAATATATATAGAGATTTTAGTGTCCGCAATAAGCTCCAGTTCACACTATATGTAGGTACACACAGTTTATGCACTATGATAATGTGATGCATTCTACAATTCAGCGAAAGCACAGTAGACTTTGTTATGCTTCTTCAGGTGTTTCTCACCTATACCACACCTTAAGGAGAAGATCTGACCCATACAGCTTACTCTTAATCCTGCTTGAACATCCCATATTTTCTCACCAGTTACTCTTATCACTCTATGATTTAAAACTTTCGCAAATAATTCGATAGCACTCATAATACTAATGCCGCAGTTTTTTTTTATACTGTGGTACGAATACAGCCTTGCATCAGTCATCCGGCACATGGCCAAATCTTCAACACCTAGCCAATAAATATTAAATATCTATCAAAAGAGGCTTGCCACCACCCCGTAGTGACGGGGTGGTTGCAAGCAGTGGTCCTGCCGCATTTTAGCAGAGACTTTAATATTCGGCTTTCGTAAATATAGATTTCAGCGTATTTACAATTTATTTCTATTTCATTCTCTTTAGTTACATATCTAGATGTTTGGGTTTTCAAAACTGGACAGTTCTGCCCAGTCTTGCCATCTAAATAAGTTTACTATATCTCAAACATTTTCGAAACTAATTTCATTCATACCATAAAATATCTACCTTGTGAAGTTAATACCTATTTGGTTTTAAATCAATATAATGTTTTTTCAGCACAAATTTAAAAGTTTCGTTTAATGCTACATTTTGATAGCAAGATCATTAAATTATACATAATTTCGAAGCAAGACGATATTCAGGAAATTGGGTAAACTAGTTAATATTATAATTGGATCAATTTTTACTGCCGGCATTGAATTAATTGGCCTCGGCGACAATGATGTTGCAGTATATCTACGTATGCTCGTCTATATTACAATATTGTGAATCGGATCTTATTAGAACACCAAATTAATTAGTATACAAAAAACGGTTCTCAAACTGGGAGTATTATAATAAAATATAATTAAAACTTTTCTTTTCAAAGTTTTTGGGGATTGCGGGAATAAAAACTTATCTGAACTCACTACTTCTTCCTCTCCTTATAATTATTGTAATTTATAGAGTTTGTATTTATGATTTGTAGAGTCACATATTTTGTGATTGTGAAATTTTTCTTTGCACATTACTAGGCATCTGGCAGCTCGCAAACTAATAAAAAATAATATTATAGAAAAATAAAGGATAATGCCTTTATATGGACTCCTTAGAAAAGTTTGGACGCCTTGGTGTGCGAGATATATAATTCATAATTATAAAATTAAATATTAATAGATAGACAGAGCTTAGTGATATTATAATTAGGAATATTGTTGAGAATTATTATTATTGAAAGTAGTGAAACTTAATATATTTGAATGCAAAACCTACAGGTCCAAAGTGTGTTATTTGGCAATTAGATCAGTTCGGGTCAGAAAATTTATAGAATTGTTAATTTCAAATACGGACAACGAATGATAATGATGCGATCGGAAGATCTCCAACCGGCTTGATCCTCTGGCCTTGCTAAGAGATGTTGCCTCTATGTATTCTCCACCAAATTAAAAATGGGGTGTGTTCGAACGAGCTATACAAACTACTACGAGCCGATGACTGCCATGATTGTACCACCCGAAACAAATTAAAATTTCATCAACACCATCTTGATTATTGACAGTCCACCACAGTACTTTTGACTCGGCATTTTCTGCCTCGCACCACCAGATGATATTATCAAATTTCGTCAGCGGCCTTTCCTTTCCTTGCCTTTCGACATGAAAAGAGCGTATGTCTTTTAAAAAGGTCGGCAGCGCTTCGGTAACTCCCCGGGGGTTGCGGACGTTCATGGGCAGCGATGATCGCTTTCCATCAGGTGGTACGCAAGATTGTTTGTTAATTATACGAGTATCTACCATAAAAAAGACGGTGCCAGGTTTGAAGTGAAGGAAACCTGAACGTGGTTTACTTGTTTTCGTTTGTTTCATATGAAAGGCGTAGCTGCAGCATGTCGCTTGAAATAAAATAAAAATAATCAGCTTTCGAAGGAATTTGAACAAAATCTGTATGTAAACGTTGAATGTTGCATAAAAAACACAGAAGGTCTTATTCCATTGTCCTGAAAAATTAATATGTACGTATTTTTAATCAGTCTCTTAATAGTAATTGAAACAAATATTGTATTGCGTCGGTGACATTTTTGTTTTATTTAACATGGTCACTCTTGAAGAACGCATGAAAGTCCAAGACTTGGTTTTTGTTATACAAAATTATGACCAATATTATTAACTGCTCCAAAATTCTTAGTAGAATCAGTACTTTTAATTATCTTTAAATTATACGTAACTCTGTACTTTAATGCATGTGGTTGTGTTGTGTAATTGTGTTGCCTGTAATAGGCTTTCCTAACAGAAAAACTCATTAACACTCTGCCGGACCCGGGAATCGGATCCATGACCTCACGTTCAGTAGCCACACTTGTAGCCACTAGATCAATGAGCCACGCACATTTATAATATTAAACTCGACAAGTAAGATCAATTATTTGCAATCTTATTTCTTCACTGAGTACGGCACTTATTATAATAACCCAAAATCATCGTAGTTGACAAGTTCTGGGCGCCATTTTAAAAAGGGCGGAGCCTTTTTAAAATGGCGCCCAGAACTTGTCAACTCCTTAGTTAAATTAGGCACATCATCTCATGTCAGTCTCAATTCATATCCAATCAACACTTACATAGGACAAGTTCACATATTGGGATTGACTAATACAGGTCTTTAATTTGGTTATGTTATGCAAAATGTATTCATTATCTATATAAAAAAAAAAATCAGTACATCTTATCTAACATCAAAAGTTAAATGCTTATCAAAGTTCAGCGTTGACAGTAAAAACGACGACCGATTTCATCGTTCGTCGTGCGCCATATTTCATAGATCAAATTGTCGCAGTGTCTTAATTAATCAATGAAGATGATACCCGAAGATTGAGAAACGCTGTGCTAATGAATTAGCGTCAAACACTACATTATAAATGAGACGGACGAATAACTGGACAGAAGAACATTATAAAATTAGATAAAAAAGGTATAAATACGCATTGATCTATAGAAGAGCACATTCAAGTAGTTAAGTTCGCTTGATAACAACGGAAATGCGTGTCTTTTTGGTAAGTGTCGAGTTATGGGAAATACTTTTTGTAAACGCCATCAGTAGCATGGCTAACACTTATTATAATTATGCAAATACTTATAACGGAACCTTAACTACTAATAAAGTTTTACGGATATTATAAAGTATTAATTTAATTTATGAGTAAATTAACGTCAGGTCTTTAATATTTAATATAAATGTTATAGATAAATTACTTTATTTGTTGTTTTTACTGTGTTTTAATATTTATGTCTTTATTTCAGGCAATTTGCCTGTCTCTGACAGTAGCCCTTGCGGCTGATGTTCCTGCTGGACCTTTTAGGTAATTATATTTATTTTAACATTAACTATAAAAAATAATGTTTCATGTGATTTCGATGTTGATTTAATTTTGTTTAGGGGATGTCAATAATCATATACTATTTAATATATATTTTTAATCATCTGTTTTCTGAAATTATAGAAAGATTATTAATAAAACTTTTGACATACCTTTGATGAAAAAAGCAATATTTCTATACACGATTTACTAACTTCGTATTAACTTAAATAGTTAGAGTTAACTAATGGAATCCTAATTCACAGCAAACACGACGCACCGGAAAAAACAACTACAATAACTTTGCATGTAAATTGATAGTGATTTTACATCTGACAAGTGCAATGCGAACAATTTTCAAATGCAATACGTGTAAAACTTGAATATGTTCCCTAATTCAGGGCGTTCGGCGTCTTCCCGAGCCCAGTGACCCGCCGGCCACTAATTCCGACCACTCAGCGCTACGCTAGTTTCTTCAGTACGACCCCGAAGCCTGTGGTATTTACGCCTACCCGGTACTACGCGTCTACAGTAGCTCCCCGGTACGACGCGTCTGGTCGCGACTCCGAAGGACGTTACGATCCCGGCCAATACGACAGTTCAGGCAGATACATTCCTGACAACTCCGGTGCTTACAAGTAAGTGTAATTCAGGTATATGCAGTTTAGCATACTAGGTTTCAACTTGTTATTTGAATCTGGATACATAACGGCAATCGTCGTAATATTATCACGTTTACATATAGCCTACGAATTTCCACATACATAAACTTTGTGATAGATTTATACTCAATTTGATGCAAGAGATGATCGCAGTATGATGTTTTATGACATATAATAACTATAGACAAAAATACCCAATTTGTGTACCTTGCATATGTCATGATTCTTATAAGCCTTGATCATTAACTTTAATGCGATATTACCTAAACTTTTTCTCTATGTATGTTTGATTAACCGAGTTGATTCGACAAAGCTCGTCTGTATTATCTGGAATCAACAACTAGTGACATATTCATCATCATCCCTCAATATGTATCCCTCTTCCACTTTCTAATTGTTTTTGAAATTGAATGCTGCTAAAGATTTATTATCAAATTAGAAATGCCAATGCATTCCACGAAATTTCTTGACAAATCTTTTTATATACAAGCTGTACGACTGTGGAATGCATTGCCGGTGTCAATAAGACGGGCACAGACATTACCTAGTTTTAAAAATCTTGTATTTAAGCACTATCTTTCACTATAATTGTTTTCTCTTCATTTCCTTAATTTTTACTTTTATATATATGTATATATATCGTACATTTATTAATGCATAAATGTATATATGTATCTATTTACTACATATTCATTATATATTTATTTATGTATTTCAGTTATGTTTTATGTTCGTTTCCTTTTGTTGTATCTGTACACCGTGTTCTGCCCCTTGTGTTTCAAAGCTCGAACTACTTCCATATGGTTGTCTGGAAGAGATCGCTATTTGCGATAAGACCGCCGATTGTACTTTTATTTATTATGTATGTTTCTATGTTTTCTGTTTTTGGTGTACAATAAAGTGGATTTATTATTATTATTATTATTATGATTGAATGCTGCTAAAGATTTATTTTGATATATTACGCATTAATAACATTTGGTGTGGCATACACCAAATGTTAATAATGCGCCAGGTTCTGATGCTATCCTACTATCACTTTCCACTAACCGGGTCAACTAGTGACATATTATCGTCTAGAATTTATCTAATTAATTATGACACATTTTATGTAGCGGTGACCGAGGTGACGCTGGTGGTGCCGGTGGCTTCTATTCTGGATCCGGTTCCGCGGGTGGTCCCGGCGGCGCGTACTCTGGTTCTGGCTCCGCTGGTGGTCCTGGCGGTCCCGGTGGCGCGTACTCTGGAGCTGGATCAGTGGGTGGACCCGGTGGTTTCTACTCTGGAGTCGGTACTGCTGGCGGTGCTGGCGGCTTCTACAAGGGTGTTGGTAATGATGCTGGCCGCTACAACCCTGACGGCAGCGGCGCGTACAAGTAAGTGCATAAATGTTTTCAGATCATGTTTAGGAAAAAGAAAATTTTAGGTTGGATCTAATAAAAATAATTGGTATTTTGCATTATTGGATCCTAGATATATTGACCCCATAAGATAAATTTATTCCTGTGAACTGTGATGGCCTAAAATAGATAAAATACAAATTTTAACGAAGCCAATTTTAACTCAAATCTGGCAATATATTTAGACTTATATACATATACATATCCGCGATCTAAATCAATATCAAAATGATCGGAGACTATGGTATAGGTAGGCCATCAATTAACTGGTGTTAATTAGATTTGTTTAAATATTCAACAGATAATGACGACAGTTGTTTAGTTTTACGATGTTGGCCTTATTAACATTGATATTCTACAGTGGTGACCGTGGCGACCGCGGCTCTGCGGGCGGGTTTTACACCGGTGACAAGTCTGGTTCTGGAAGCGGATTAGGCGGCTCTGGTAAACGACTGGGTTCTACCGCAAGCACTGCTAGTGCAGGCACCGGTTCTGGTGCTTACGGCAGAGGCTCAGGCTCTAGCACTAGTTCTGGCTACGACTACAAATACGGCATCATCCGCCAGGAGACCGACGTCCTTCCTGACGGTTACCACTACCTCTATGAAACCGAAAACAAGATCCTTGCTGAAGAAGCCGGTAAACTGGAGCAGATTAGTGCCGATGAAGATGGAATCAGGGCTAAGGGATTCTACGAGTACGTTGGCCCCGACGGCATCACCTACAGGGTTGATTACACCGCCGATGAGAACGGTTTCGTTCCGTCTGGTGCTCACATTCCCAAGTAATTCTAGTCCTATGCTTCCTCATTGAATTATGGGGAAATAAGATCAACATATGAACCTATGCAATATACATTGTACCTGTGCTAAATAAGAATAATAAAGACGCTACTTTTTAGAAGATTCGTTTTATTTGTAAAAAAGAAAATATCGAATATGTGCGTGTATGACTCGAGCACCGAGAGTTCCGTATAAATATATTACTGAAGTTCATAAACTATAAAAGCACCAAACATTGTTCTAACGAAAAACATTTCAGATTGAGGGACCAATTTAACTTTGCAATTGAAAATATTCTTCACGGCTGATTCTCCTACTGCAATTGTCAGTTTATTTTATGCGATGTCTACGAATTAACGATTTCGGATTTTTCCGAAACTTACTTGTGACATGAGACCTTCTTGCAAAATTAGATATTATATTTTGAGTTTTCTAGGTCAAGTGTGTGTTTATGGCATCAATTGATTGTAATTCTTCTGTAAGAGTCATTTCACTTTATGGAGCATTGTATCTTATGTAAGGGGAATAAAATAAAATAAATCTAAATGACTTCTCCCAAAAAATCATGAAAAGGTGCCAGTTCATTGGCACTTTGCTGCTACTTGTCCATATTCTTGCTTCTAAGTATTTCCGAGAACTGAAATTAATTAATTAATCTTAAAATCATATATTATTGCCTGACTAAGCATGGTAATACAATTATTTATGCTTGTGACTGTGGATATAACTTTTTTAAGTTGCTACATAAGCTACATTTCTCCATTTGAGATACAAAGTTAATGAATTAAAAAGTATTTTTATAATAGATTGTCCTCTTAAACGAAAATTATGACTGCGGAATTAACTACAAGAGACCACGTCCAAACAATACTATAACTTGAATTTGTGATAACATATGAAATGGTTCGTAAATCATATACCTAAGAACAGAGCGGGTTTTTCTTTTAGGAAATTCTTAGTAGTAGCCGGAAGTATGCATCGGTAAAATGTGAAATGAATGAAACTCCAATTCTATCCATGAGACCATTTTGAATATATCGCCACTTCATTGCACTACTTCATTCCATGAAATCATGAATTATCGAATATGTGCGTGTATGACTCGAGCACCGAGAGTTCAGTATCATTATATTACTTTGCGATATTAAGATATTATCTTCTTCTTCTTAGAGTGTCGATGACAATTTAAATTGAGTCGGCCCAAAATTTGGCGACGAGTTTGGAACTTTCAGTGGGATCTCTGATGTGCAAGCAACAGGACAGACAGGACACGATATCAAGTGACCAACACCGCATTTACACTCCAGGGCAGAGTCATCTATAAATATCCACCTGAACAGGTTTTCGCCCCAGCAGAGTCTTTCTCTAGAACGTTCGCCAGTGAGTGGAGACACACTTTAAAAAACTGTAGCGGCTTTTCAGCCTTTGCAGCACGAAGATGTTGTTATTTAAAGGGTGTCTTGCTTTGGAAACCATTTTGGCTCTATCACTAGAGCTTGCCACCGCTCTGCGAACGTCTGGTGGCACTTTGCCTCTGCCAGTGGATACAGCATCTGTACCGGGGTCGGTTTGAGGCAACCAGTGATGTATGTATCGTCGTCATTCAGAGCTGTATCCACTAACTTTACATGGGCTGAGCACACAGGGAACGCAAATTCGCCAGCAGAGAAAAATAGCGCCAGGTCAGTAGTTCGCAAGACGTCATACGAAGCACCCCACTTTGACGAGACTAGTCTCTGAAAAAGACTATTGCGAGTGTGCACCTTCTGCTTGATGTTGTTGCAGTTCTTGCTGAAAGTTAGTGACCTTTCCAGAGTAGCATCAAGATATTAAGGGAAGTTGCTGTGCTCGATGGAAACTCCACCCCAAACGATGTTTAGTTTGTGGCCGCTTTGCGAAGGTGAAATATGCACGACTGCGTTTTGCTCGGATTGGGCTTGAGTGAGTTAGCGTGGTAGTTCGTGGCTTAGTCGCCAAGAACGTCTGACAAGTACACCTCAACATCCTCAAAGGTGGTGGCTTGGGAGGTAAGGGCAAGATCGTCTGCATAAAGAAAGCGGGAGGTATGCGGGCTGGATGGTTGATCGTTGGTGTATATATTGAATAGAAGCGGTGCCAGGACACTACCCTGGGGTAGGCCGTTTTTCTGTGCCCTCCAACGACATTTTTTCCGAGAGAAGGTGGACCCGAAATCGGCGGTTGTGAAGAAGTTTTCAGAGCACGCGGACAAAATTCTGATCGCTGACCAAGGTCGCCACCTTCTACAACAGCTGCCTGAGGTTCACTGTGTCGTAAGCAGCTGATAGGGCCACGAATACAGCACCAATGTCCATTCCTCTCTCGAAACCATCTTCAATATGTTGAACCATTTTAAGTGTCTGGTTATTGCAAGACTTGAAGGGTCTGAAGCCAGGTTGCTCGGAAATCAATTTTGGGTCAAAGACGCCCGTAATTACGGTTCAGCAGCAGTCTCTCGAAGAGTATGTACGTATGACATAGTAGAGAGATAGGGCGGAAGTTTTTAGGATCGTCTGCTGTTTTACCTGGTTTAGCAATTGCGATGACCTTGGATTTCCTCCAGAGACGGGGTATTGAAGCTGATTTCAGACAATTGTTATAAAGTAGCAGCAACGACGACACAGCAAGTGGGCCGAGTTGTTTTAATTGCTCAACTGAGATATCGTCCACTCCAGAGGCTTTAACACACTTTAGACTGCTAATCGCTGTAACGATATCAGTAAGGTTTAATTGTTTACTGATATCGTCACAAACGCTATCAGATTTTTGTGGCTGCGGGATCTTACTGGAACGGCGTGTTGGTTTGCCATTTACAAGTAGTAGATGTGCTATCTGGTTGATATATGAGAAAGGACCTGATTAGTTTTTTTTTAAAGCTGAGCAACGATCATATTTAAAATGAAAACTAGCTGCATTAGCATTAGGTAATTTTTGTTATCAATAAAAAAGTATTAATCATAAACGTAGGATAGATAAAGACCTACAAAGCCTACTTTGGGTATGGAATCTCTTACGGAAATATCACATGTTAGAAAGAGAAAGCATATTTAGGTTCGGTCAGCACTATTGGCAGATGTTGTTTTCTCCAGTGTCACTGTCAAAAATCACGCTAACTTATATTTGCTGTATTGTCAGTGAATCCTGTATATTTTATAAAGTTTTAAAATTTATAAGCGATGCCTAGTTGTTGTTTTGGTGACTGCGATGTTTCTTATAAAAATAATCCAGAAAAACATTAATTTCACAGGTAAATTGTCAACAACAGCATATATTTTCATGGCCATATTTTGGAAAAAACTATCTTTACAAAATTTATTTGGAAAACCAAATCCTATCTAGAAAATAGTGAATTTTCTCTATAGTAAAAACAATGGTCATAAAGGCAATATTGAGTACGTTGTTTTAATATAAATTTTCATTTCATGTACACAAAATAGTGACTTGTCAGTGTCGACTATAGTGTCGATGAAATTTTAGAACAAAAAGTTCCGATATCAGAATTTATTTAAAGTGTTGATGTATCTCTGCACATTGATTATCTTTCCAAAATTTTAATTGGAGTACCTAATACTATCGACACAGAAGATGAAACCAAAATGTTTGGAAACGTTTCTGTCTGTTGTCGGTGTGTCTGCCCGAACGCTTATAACATATAAGAAGCTAAGCGTAGCTTAGTGGCCCAGGTTACGTAATCACGCTATTACAGTAGTCCCCAAATGTGGCTCGAATCCGGACCGCCAACCTACTTTGTGCGGACCTCGGTTGTTAATAATGATCTAAGGAACTGCGCTAGTAATATTAATTTTAAAAACAGACCCCGAATGACACTAGTTGTTGATTCCTGCGCTATCACCCTTAGGCGGTGAGCACTGAGCCTATATGTGATAGCGTAATGAGTATGTTGTTTATATATTTTTTAGTACAAATTCAAGAGAATATCACAATTTTATGATATACTTTTTATACTGAAAGGTTTCCTATCGATGCTAAGGAAAAGGAATAATAGATGAGACTAATTGATAAAGAAAAGAATAAAGATAAAGCAGAAAAAAATAAAGAAAAAGAAGAAATAAGAAAAGATAATAGGATATACAAATATGTTTTTTTCGGGGGCAAACGTTCAAAAACGCGCCCGGCCTTTATGGATAAGACTGGGGTGTATAGGATTCTTACCTCACTAAAACCGCGAAGTCCCCTCTCTAAGCATCTGTGACCCCAAAGGGCCGCCTGCCTTAAATCATACAGGAGGGGTTTCGGCTGTTAGGCGCCGAGGCGGTTTCCTCCTAGACGCTTTCTTCTCCGAGCGGGATCGGCCCTCCCACAATCCTGCTCGGCGGCCTCTTTCTGGACGGCAACAGTCTCACAAAAGGAAGCCATTTCTCTCCAATTCACTGAATCTGCCAGCCCTCACTACTACCGGCAGAGACAGGTCTCGCCCGATACTGGCTCTTAGTTTCCGCCGCTCAGTGGTCAAGGCACGGCACACCTCAAACGTGTGCTGAGCTGAGTCCAGACCAACTCCGCAGTGGTATTAGGATAGGTAGGTAAAAATCATTCAGTCAATCATCATCTCAATCAGTCATACCTTATACACTGCTCAGGGCCCTTAAAAGCTGCTTTTTTACAAAGTACCTATTACCAATGAAATATAATTATAATGTGAGCGCATGATTTTTTTATTATAATAATGTAATTAATTAATTTATTGTATTAAATAATACCTACCCTTGTGATTTTAGTTTTATTAACATAATTTGATTGAAAATATTTTAATTCTTTACATCTGAAATATTGTTTATCGATAATTGATATCGTGTCAATATTTCCCCGTTGTACATTACTATTGCACGCACACATTGATTTTTTGAGCTCTATGTCCTTCTATGGGGTACCAAAACTATTATAATTCTATGGTATTAATATGATTTTATTGTAATATTAGGCTGTTTGCCAACTTCGTCAGTGAGCCTCCTTCCTGCGCACAAATAGACCATAGACTCGGCGTACGAAAAAATAAATTAGCTCACCATATTAATAAAATATATCGTTGAATGTCTTTATAAAAAACTAGCGGTCCATCCCGGCTTCGCACGGGTGAACATTTACACCTTGGGTTACATTATTGAAGTTTTAGTAAGGATCCCTAATATTTTTTAGTAATAAATATAGTCTATGTTACTCAGGGATAATGTAGCAATCTAATGATGGAACAATTTTTGAAATCGGGCTGATAGTTTTTGAGTTTAATTTATATTATTATTAATTATAATATAATATATATATACATATATTAATGTAACATATAGTTTAGATGTAAATGTAATTTTATGTTATTATATTTTTTTTTCCTCACAAGAGTGTTGAAAAACGTCGTATGAGCCGCGTGCCGTAATGGTCAACAAGTCTCGGTCAGTCATCCTCGCCAAGGCTCTGTTAGCAATTCAACCTCGACTGTACTGACCAACTTAGGGCATTTGTATCTTAATGTAGTATTACCGGACAATTTAAATGCACCAAAAATATTGTAACACAAATCGTTCTTGTCCATAGGAATCTACATTTTGGAAAGTGGCATTTCTTGACTTTCAAAAAAACCTTTAAATTGTCTAATTGGATTAAATCATTTGACTATGACTTTGATTTGACTATAAGATTTGTATTGTTCTGTTAATTAACGTTTTTTTCTCGTTACACTGCAGTGAATAGAAGGCTTAAAAAATTGACAAGTGATCTTTTCCGATTTAGTTTCTTAATCTATTTTTAGATTTTGCAAACAATCGGAGTTCGTTAAGGTGACGTTACACGGTGGTAAATTTTGTAAAATAAAGTTTCTTCGTTTTGTCTTGGTTACAATTAGAAATTTGCCAAGACTTGCCTTTTTTTTTCACTTTATAGCATTATATATTAGCAATTGTTCATAAAGTATGTAGGAAATTATGTTTTGGAATTGTGAATTACCAATTGGTGTCACGGTGAATGCAGCTGCGATTCCGAGACTCCGGTAGCGTAGTGGTTAGTGGAGGACCATGTTTCTAGTTGGTATGAATCTTGCACAGCATCCATGATGTAATTTCCAAAAACAGGTCTCAATTTATTTCTAACTAAGCTCAAAACGACAAATTTACAGCTGCTATCATGGGCTTCCCCTTAATGAAGATAAAATGACTCATAGTACTAAAAGTTTTTTTTATATTACATAGTCGTTTAATTTATAAATATAACTATTACACAGTGATTAAAAGATACTGCAAAGTAATTGCTCATTTTCCAGGTCATAAATTAATATGCAGATGTTGGTAACCATTTAGTTGACCGGTCATTGACGTATGATCTAATAAGACTTCCTTGAGGTACATTCATAAGTATGTTATGGTCTTTGATTAGTATGAATAGTTTCTAAATTTTATAATTAAAGGTTATCGACCTAAACTAAACGGGTTCCTGCACCTTGTATGTACATTAATGTATACTTTGCATATGTAAGTTGAGCTTTGAGGGATATAAGGCATCATGATATCACTTGCAAGAAATTCTAATGGGGCAAGGTGAGTAAGTTGAGCTGTTTAATGCTAATTTTGGTGAGTATGATTATAATTTAACATTAATCCGGCTATAACACTAAGCCATATTAAATTATGTTGATATAACGATGGCATAAAATTAAAATTATTTTATAATTCTACAGCAAGTCGTGTCTGCGACTCCGTCGATTTAAACGTAAATCCTACTCTTTCTACTATAATTATGATATAATTACGAGTATAATAGTTGATAATATGTAAGGCAGCTTGTGACTGTTGGTGAGTGGCGTTCCTAAATTCACCAGAGAGTCGGTCATGGCCTTGTCTCCGGTTTGCCTTTATTAGGTAGCTGAAGTGGGACCCAAGAGTGCCCGCAGAGCTTTCCACTTTGTCTTGCTTTGGGTGGTTGACCAGAGAGAAGTTGCTAGAGCTTTATGCTCGGGAATGGAAGTGTTATGAATGTTATGACGTAACAACGAGGATACCGGATCTTTAAGACTCGACTCACGATGGTGAAACCGGGGCCACTCCTCTTAACACCCCTAGCCGCTCACACCCATGTTTGTCCTTCTGTCTCGTTATAGGGGCTAAGTTGGCACGTTGAAAGGCGCCGATTTTAATTCCGGCTACCGAATTTTAATAAGTCTACTTAACAACCGCACTAATAGACTTAATTGTATTTACTTCTTCCTTTCCTTTTTGAAAAAACGTTGCCCCACTCTAGGAAATTCTTCCTGTATCGTGGGTGCGTTTACAGACATCTCACATGCAAACATACCCAGATCCGGAACAATTATCTGTAGATCATACAATATTTGTTCCGTGACGGAATCGAACCTGCGGCACGCGACGCAGCAGCCGGTCTCTCGACCATTGCGCCAACCGCGCCGTCTTCAATGTTAATATTTACAATCGTTCTGCACCCACCGGTGCTCTCCCTGGCTGTATTTCTATAGTGCATCACAGGAGAGCCACTGTTGTGCTCAATCCCGATTTATATTCATACTCTCACAAGGGCATCTGCATGGTGGATTTGTAACCACAGGAAGGCTCCCCAACGAACCGGGTTTCTAACCAAAAGAAGAACTGCTGAGATTCGGTAGAGATACAAATCGATACCAAAGTAATTATAAATGCGAAAATCTCTGTTTGTTTGTTACCTTTTCACGACTTAATCGTAATCATAATGATGGATGATGGATCGTAATGAAATTTGGCAAGGAGATAGATAGTATCTTAGGGAAGGACATAGACTAGGTTTAGTCGCGCAGACGATGTCGCGGGCATCAGCAATAATAATATAATATTATAAATTTGAAAGTTTGTATGTTTGTTACTCAATCACTCAAAAACGGCTCAATAAATTTGGATGAAATTTGGTATAGAGAGAGTTTAGACCTCGGAAAAGGACACATATGTCGCATAGACGAAGTCGGGGGTACCAGCTAGTAAGTTATAGTTAGAATCTTAGAGACAAAAAATAGTTTCATCCCGCACTCATTGGATGGGTACCTACTCCAAGAGCTATACCGACCTAATTAAAACGAAAAAACTAATTGTGTAATTTTATGTAATAAGAAGAAAATCATTTTGGTAAATTATAAAAAGAAGTTATATATATTTTAATGCAATTATACGGGTTTTAGCAAAACAGGGCTTTATAGTTAATGTGATATTGAATCCGGTTTTATAGAATGTATTAAGTGCCAATAAAAAAAGTAAAATCATGCTTGTTGATCCAGATCAAGTTGATCCATTTTAATTCACACATAATATATTTTTATCAAAAACAATGGGAAACCTATATTTAAGTTCACCACGCTAGCATACTGTGGGTTGGTGATTTCAGATCATCATGTCCAGGTTCCCTCACGATGTTTTCCTTAATTGTAAGTTTGGCATGTCTTAGAATAACTAAGAAAGTACAATAATATTGAAAAAGTCACATTAGTACATGCCAGATTTGAACCCACAACCTGCCTTATTAGGCTAGTGGTCGTTAACGCGGTTGCTAAGTGTGAGGTCCTGGGTTCGATTCCCGGCTCGGGCAAAGTGTTATTAGGTTTCTCTTTTAGGAAATTCGCAGTAGCAACATTTTTTTTTGTGGAAATAGAAATATGATCGTTAGCAAGATTTGAACCTGCATCCCCCGGATTATTACTTGAGGCGCTCTACCAACTAACCGTGACAGTATTTTATTCCAAAAAAATATAACTTTAGAGTTCGCTACGCACGCCTTGCATTATAAAGATTGTTATTCGTTACTCTGTCTGGTTGATGGCAATAGGCTCAGCACCAAAGACCAAGAAGTGGTTAGATGCTTGCTGCTCAGCACCTTTGACGTGGGACCATCGGTCGAAATGTACTACATCGGTAGGTGAACACTGCCGCCTAAATCTCGGTGAATTCAGATGTGTTAAAAAATGAAACTCAAATATAAAACTTATGTTTAATCGTCGTGTATAGTTTGGAGGTACTGTCATATTTTAACTTATTTTACCATTCTGTGGCTTGATAACTGATACATTGAACATTTGAGTTTCGATATGAACTTTATGCAAAGTTCATATCGGAATTCGGATCTTTCAATGGTATGTCGAGGATAACTGCTCTCAGCGCCAGCGTAAGGCCCTTGACCCAGCCGCCTAAGGAGAGGAGATGTCACCACAAAACATAATTTAATTCAGCTTTTTCCAGAATCCCACCGGTACTAAATCGTGACGAAATTGTGAGAACTGGTTTTATCAACAAAAGACCTGAAACGGTCAACAGCGAATAGAAATTGTGAAGATATGGTTCCATATATTTGGTAAGTAAATATTTAAAGTTTGATCTAAATTCGATAAAATTTGATACTCGTTGCTATCATTGCAAATATTAATCAAAGCATCAATCAGTAGACATATTCTGAAATGTAATTTCTACTGATGTTTCGTCAGTTAAAGTTCGTAAATTAGGAGAATTTGACTCAAAGTCAAACTGTCCGATTCGGGAATAAAACACACGACCTCACGTTCAGCGGTCACCCTTGAGACCACTAGAACAATGAGGCAGTTGGTAGGTAAAGTTCTGTTTTAGTTCTAACTTCATCACTACTTTTTTTATAAATATAGTCTAATTTTACTAATTTGACTTGTGGTCTCTTTTGTAATGAAACTGCATCTCCTTGAATTATGTTGAAATACATATTAAAAAATAGAAATAAACACTGACATACAAACAAAAATAGAAGTCTTACTATATTAAGGTTCTTTTAGTGGTCTGTATCTCATAACAAGTCAATTATATGCGAATACGGATGAAAAAAAAAACTATCTTTCGTTCGTATATTTCGTCTAATAAATGGACTGTTATAATTTTCTTACAAAAGTGCATTATTGAATTCTCAAGTTCTAAAGTAGATGTGAATAGTAATAGATATTTTTAGAATGAATGCACTCTATTATATCTATTCTCTACTTTATATTGGCAGCTAAGAATAAAACACTACTGTTGTTTACAAATTAAGCAAAATGACAAAAAAACTCCATTGTATAATTTGGTTAATTTACGTTATTGACTGCATATTTGCGAAAACGGTAATCTTTATAGATGCTCTTTTTGTAACACGTAGGAATCCCAACACCTATTAGAGCCGGACGTTCTAAATTTCGTACCTACATAATATGACAACCAAGTCAACAATCTAGATGTCAATGGAATAAGGTCTTGTGAACGCAGTGGGCACTATATTGTTGCATTTTAATCATTTTTGTTTTATGCAAATCGATGTGTGAAGTGGATCTTCAAACATTCCATAAGAGAATTACGACTCTCTTGCAAGTCGGTCGTCTCGAAACTGCACGGGTATTGCTCAGTTAGTGAATTACTCAAATATATTCAATTTAAAAAAAAACGCAACGTTAAAGTGCAAAAGTGAATGATTAATATCACTCATCTAAGTCGCAACGGAACTATTATAATTTATAAGCTATGCTAATTCATTTATCTGACCTCGTCACACCTTGATTTAAGGATTTGGTATTCTGTTCCACATTTGGTACGTTTTAAATAAAATTTATTATTCATTTAAATGTTAATTAAATGTCAATGAAGAATTGGATGATTTTTACAATATAAATGTGTTTCCCGCAAGGTGTTAATCCATGACATATTTTTGATCTAGTTTCAGATCGATAACATAATTAGTGGAGTAGTCAGGCTGACTGGACGAAGTTTAGATACCTGTAGCTAGTGAATTCTTGTTGATTATGGCGTCTGCTCTAAAATTTGTAAGTACTTGTTTATTATATTAATGTGCATCGTTATTAGTATGCGAAACCAGTTTTTATTCTCACAGAGTACTCTGGTTGTTTTGTTTTGATGTGCATATTAATTTATTAATAATGTTATATTGACAATTTAAAGCTCAATTCTCATTCATTTAATTTATAAACAAGTTGAAAAGAAAATATAGAATTTTAAGGTTATAAAAAATAAAATTTTATGGTCAAGGGCCCTTGTATTTATCGGGTCTTGAACCTCTCGTGTATTTTGAAAAGGGTTATTTTGTATACTTTAAATATCAGCTTTTCAGCTCTAATCTATCATTTCCTTCTAATTCTAATAAGTTTAAGATATACAAGGATCACTCACTGTTTAACATTAAACATTATTAAAATGAAATGCAAACATGTCTTGATGAGATTTGATATTAAGTAAATAAAATGTAAATGTCCATAATATGCATTAAATTATGTTAATGAATTTTAATTATTTCCAGGTATTTGTACTAACACTGTGGGCAGTTATCCATTGTTCACCTTACGATGATGGGAAGTACAACCCAAAAAAATACAGGGTTTATGATGATGGTGGATATTACAGACCATTAGATGAAGGCAAATATATTCCGGGTGACGAAGGAAAATACACGTATATATACCAACAAGGTTTATATCCGGAAGACGACGGTGACTACCGATATGTTCACCAGGTCGGACCCAACGGTGGCTTTGGAGGCAATGGTGGATTCGGTGGAAACGGTGGCTACGGTGGGAATGGTGGTTTTGGGGGAAACGGGGGCTTCGGACCAAATGGTCCTAATGGACCTCGAGGCCCCAAAGGACCGCCTGGCCCACCCGGCCCCCCTGGACCTGGAGGACCAAGTCCTAAACCTAACAAAATCGATTATATCGGTTCAAAGACATATGCTAACAGATATCCCTACATTCACAAAGTTATCAAGGCTTTAGTAGACAAATATGTATCAGACGAGTCCATTAACTTTGGTGATGAATACGAAGGCAGCACAAATCACTACAGGAAGGTTTACGCGGATAAGGAGATCGCTGTTAAATGCAAATATTTGGAGCCTAAGTCTAACCACTCGGAATTTGTGACCCAGTAAGTTGAAAATTACATACGTACATAGTTTACTTGTGTATGTCACTCGATCTTGATTTAGTATCTAAGAATTTGTTACATTTGAACCCACTGAATACACTGAAAAATATGGTTACGGAGGAATCAGTCGAACAGTTTAATGCTCCCTGCATTTATTGAGGTAACATAGGCTAGTAAGATTTTTAAAATTATCTGGCGTGCTCATACATTATTAATTAATTACGTCTTGTTAAAACATCTCTTCCAACAATACTTAAACTGTTCGACTGATTCCTCCGTAACCATATTTCTAACGATACCCTATACATCGAAATCGGTTCAGGCATTTAGAATTTATGATGGTATAAAGAAACTCGCAAACATACATGCTTACATACATAAACCCTAAAAACATAACACTCCTTTTTTGGGCTGTTGTGTAAAAAAGAATTAGTGTCTAAAGTTATTTACGTTAACGCAATTGATGTAGTGAAGTTGTGCTGTAAGTGCATTTTAGTTAAAATACCTAACAAGGATGTAGCCACCTCCTTTAATTGACGTCAGTTTGTTTGAATTATCGTCCTTAGTGTTAAAGTATCGTACAAATAATAATAATACCTTTAAAGTTTCTTCTGTTTTTTTCCAGATATCCTCCAACGTTGAAGCTGCCTCAGGGTGAAAAGTTCGGTTCTTACTACAGTTTCAGAGGCACTAAGGTCCTAAATACTGTAGCAAATGCCCTCACGAATAAAATAAAATTAGAATATGAAGTATTTGTTAGAGTTGTAGATGTTGTATCTAAGTGAAACTATCTGAATGTTATTGTAAACGATATATTTATGATTTAGTGATCAGGCATTACTGTAATTTCCTATAATATATAAGAGTTTAAAAATAGAAAATGTTTGTGGTTTTATTATAACTTATAGCTACTGCGTTGAGTGACCATTTAAACTTTTGGTAACCAACCCGCTTATACAGTGGAAATAAACCTTTATCTCCGAAAAGGCGAAGAGTGCACGCACACTGTAGTCTCGTATATAGAAATATTATATGTCATTGTATGCGATTTAAAATCCACCACCCCACGATACCTTCGGCATAACGATGGAGCAATGGACTTTAAATATATCTCTATAGGAGGTTATTGTGTGCGTATTCCCGTTTTTGGAGATAAAGAACCATAACTTCACTGGATAAACGGGTCGGTGACCGAAGAGGCTTTTCGTTAGTATGTCCATTGTAACCCTACGTATACCAATCTAACCTGGGTTAATGGTAAGTTAGTTGATAATCTTACCATCTTCTATACTTCAGAACCTCCTATATGAGTATATGTATCAGTGCAATATAGCACTGTTAGCTGACAAAAAGAAAATACAAATATACGGAATACAAATACCAATCAAAATGAATGATAATTGTAAGATTAAGGGTATACATATAATAAAAATTTGTAGGTAGTCAATAATCCATTTTAAAGAAGTTTATGTGACCATTATCGAAATATCAATACCTAAGATACCCTACCATCAAAACATTGAATAAAGTTAGCTAAATTATACTAAGAACCAAATATTTACCTAACGCTTTTTTTTATCTACATAATAATATATTTTGTGAGTTTTATGAGTTGGTTAAATGGACATAATATTTTGTATATATTCTTTATTAACATCCAAAGCCCGAATTCACCCACTTCTGGCATATGCCTCTCTGCTTGTGTCAATTGTGTTTAATTATTTTACTACTAGAAAAAGACAAAAAACTGTTAGCTACGTAATATACTTATAATACTTTTGATTAAATTGACGATGTTCGATCCAAAAAAAAAAACGATTCACAAGAACTTCAATAAACGATATCTATTGACTTTTTTTTATTGTTCAAAGAGTTTTTGGGACTCTTCACATGCCAATATATGTTTTAGAATGCGCATAGTTTAATATATGATAGACTAGGTTCTGTCCGTGACTTCATCTGCATGGACGTCAGAACTGGGTCCAGCTGCAACAAAAAGCATCTTATGTGTTAATTCAGGTTATGAACAATGTGTATACCAAATTTCATACAAACCGATCAGTAGATATTGCGTGAAAGCGTAACAGACATCCATTAATTTGACTGCCTCGTTGGTCTAGTGGTTAGTAGCTCTGACTGCTATGCCGGAGGTCGTGGGTTCGATTCCCACCCAGGACAAATGTTTGTGTGATGAGCACGATCATTTGTTCTGTGTCTGGGTGTAATTTATCTATAATATGTATGCATTTAGAAATATATAAGTATGTTTATCAGTTGTCTAGTACTCATAACACAAGCTCTGCTTAGCTTGAGACTAGACGGCGTTGTGTGGTAGTTGTGGAATATTATTATTATTATTTTGTTTTTAAACTTTTATTTCTTAGGCTTTTAATACCTAGAGGTTTTAAGGTCCCACGGGTATAAACCAAAGTGCGACCTTAAGTTTGAGGTGGTGGATTTATTTGTAATGGTACGGTACTGTTTTCTAAATCTAACTGTAGAAATTTCCTAACTATACGGCAAGTATTGAGAATAGCTGCTTTTTGAAGTGTAAGATATGTATACTTAGAGAGGTTGAGCGCATTTAAACTAATAAATAATTGTTTTGGGATAACACCGGTTGTGGAAATGACTATTGGGACTATTGTTACTCTATTCATTTTCCAAACTCTCGTAATTTCTTCCTGTAGTTCTGTATATTTCCTGATTTTTTCAGTGATAGTATTTTGTATATTGTGAGTGTTAGGTACTGCTATATCTATTATGTATGTGTGTTTATTTTCTTTATCTACGAGTGTTATGTCTATTGTTATAGATGGTGTGGTCTGTAATTATAGTGCGATCATAATATAATTTAAATAATTGATTTTCTAATACTGCCCTAGGTGAATATTTGTAATATGGTGTGTATGGATCTTGTGTGAGATTGTGTTGTTTTGCGAGTTTCTGGTGTATAATGTTTGCGAGTTGATTATGTCTGTGAGTGTAGTCATTTTGTGTTAGTGTGATGCATGCGCCCGTGATGTGTTGTATTGTTTCAGGTTTAGCGTGACATTTCCTACATAAATCATTTCTAAGTGTTTATTATTATTATTATTATCCCTCCTCACAAAATTTGGCATTTATTATTTTATTAGGACTTGTGTAAAACGTATTCTAGATACGCAATTCTCGTTATTTATTGCAACTATGCATTTATTTGGTAATAAATTCAAAAGAAACCACCAAACCGCAAGAGTAGGTATCTTAATTTTGTAAAGGTAAGATTTTATATTTTCTAAGAAAATGTGATTCACTTATTATCTCAAACAGGATGAAGCATGACCTTCAAAAAATACTGCGATAAACAGAAATAACACATTCTTTGCAAACCAGTTTGGACTAAAATGTTACAGATACATATGATTAAAATAAGCAATGTTGGGTCGTTATGAATTCAATATGTGAGATCAACCGATCGAAGTTACATAACTTGTCAAATAACACAAAAGTTTGAATATGAATTTGTTTTATAAATATTAACGAAGCTGTGGCTCGGAGCACGGACAGATTGTGAAGATCCTCATGTCATGAGTCAAGGAAAAAATAATACAATACATTTCCTAAGAATATACCCGACACGGTTGAAAAAGCTTTCAAAATTTTCTTTCCCTTTTACATTGCCGTACTAGGGCGGCAATATAAGAAAGCTGCATAGTACCTTAACATTTATTTTTAAATTTCAGTAAGGAAGGTTTGATTACTAAAAACTCTTTCTTTCTTTTCTTTCTTCGCTGAGATTTAACATTTTTGTGATTAAATACACTGTGTTAGATAAAATATGACAAATATTTCAATTAATTAATTAATTTATTTAAACTCTAAGTGTATTAATCAATACACTTTTATTTTTTAATATTTACGATATTGTGTCCGATATGATATTATTTTGCGGCACAGCTAGTCCTATAATAAAATCGTAAACGTGGAAAAGTCTGTAGACACTTATTGCGTAGGTACAGTGGAGGCAGAGCATTGATTACAATCTAGCATTATCATCTCACTGTGGTTGGCGATTTCAGACCACCAAGTCTAGGTTTCGACGATGTGGAGACCATAAATTTACCAGTATTTCGAATTTGTGCCGGTGTGCCTGACTTTTATCTACAAACGCAGGCTCGTTTGCTCACTAAATCAAACACAACATTAACTAGTACAAAAAATGAAATGGCGGAATGAAATAACATGAAGTTGGGAACCGCTAGATAAATTGTACTACCTCAAGATTACTTACCTGTTATAATTTTTCTTTACGGGTAACATTAAACAAAGCGTTGATAACGCCTTCAACTACTTGTCATTTTGTAATGGCGTCCGGCAAGTGGATTCAGTTTGAGAGGTGCGACACGTATTTGTCGGTGTTTTGTAAAAATTTTGATGCGTGTACCTAATGACATTATTTTGCAAATTTACAGATCTTTAACCATCTTTCAATCTGTTAAGAAACGAACTATTTAGATGCGAGGTAATTTTGTAAAAAAAAAAAACTAATCTAGATCCGTTTTATAAATCTTGGATTGCCATTGCGATACGTTTAGCAAAACTGCTACCCACGTGTAGATGTAATGAAAAATGACATATCTACAGTCAGAAAGAGTTATATATTGTATATGTATATTAAATGGACACTAAAGTACATGAAAATATACTGTATTCTGAATTGTCTTTTAGTGTCTGGGTCGACGAAGCCTATTTTTGTGTCTGTAAGGGCAAAAAAAAAAAACTAAACATGAAGGGGATGACGGAGATATTTCGCTTGATACGCTCGCTCAATAGTTTCTGTTATCCCCTTCGAACCTTACCTGTCCAGGAAAATACAGAATTATATATAGCTCCGCGAAACGAGCCTCCCCGCCACGGAAAGAAAATTTTGAATACAGTATATTTTCTTTTACTTCAGAGATGAATGTACATTACCTGACAATATATATATATGTATATTCTTTATCTGACTGTAGATAAGCAATTCTAAATTACATCTAATTGTGGGTAGCAGTTTTTTTATATGTCGCGCAATGGCAATCCAATATTATAATTACCTAATTAGTACTAAAAACAACAACAATTAGAGAAAATAATTCTATGTTCGTCTCTTCTCGGCAATGCTTGTTCACGTCAGTACTACTATAATCATAACCCCGAACCGAGTGTAGAAATATTAGAATTTTCCATTATCTCCTAAACTATGCGTCTAAATAAAATGCTGTACAGGGCAAAGTTTATCTTCATAAAATTGTCTCGATGATGAAGTAACTTTCGTTTGTAAGAATGAATAATAATGCTCAAAAGACACATTTAAACTTTCAATACATTTTTGGCACAAAATACCTTATTGCGGTTTATTTATAAGAGATAGGCATATGGCATTTATATATTTATTTATTTAGTTATTTATGCACAAAATAGTACAAAGGCGGTCTTAATGCCATAGGCATTTTCTGCCAGACAACCTTGAGGCGATGCAGAGACAAAACATGGTAGATGCACCAGAAGTCATGAAAACTAAGGATAAGATAAGATAAGATAAGATAAATTTATTTGTTAAAAACATATGTTATATAAGGTGGTACAATATTATTTACAGTTTCAATATGTTTTGCCATATCAGGCGTACAAATATACATTTATTTAAACTTAAAATCTACATTCGGATACTTAATCTAAACAAATAGCAAAATATGTGGAATAGAGTTACCATTTTAATTTTAAATATTATCTTTCAAGAAATCATCTACCTTATAGTAAGCTCTTTTACATAAAAGTTTTTTAAGATTCTTTTTAAATAGGTTAACATTTAATATTTTGTATGCATCTGGTACTTTATTATAAATTTTAGGAGCCATACAGAATAAACTTCTCCACATGAGGGTAGTTTTGGCGTTGTGCAAACATAGTCTATTATTATTACGTCTATTACGTTGAGATATACTTGACTGAAGAGGAAACAATTGCGGATTCTTTTTGACAAAAAGACAAATTTCTAATATATACAAAGATGGTAATGTTAGGATATTATGTTCTATAAAGAGCGGTTTGCAGCTATCTGTGACTTGTAGACCAAACATACCACGGATACATCGCTTTTGTATCTTAAAAACAAACTCTTTGTCTACCGAGTTCCCCCAGAAAATAATGCCATATCGTAGTACAGACGCAACCAAACCGTGGTAGGCAATTATTAGGGTATCTGTATTTACTGTTGGTGCGAGTTTATACAGTGCGTACGATGATTGACTTACTTTTTTGCAAATGTTCTTAATGTGTGCTTTCCAGTTGAGTTTTTTATCTATATTATCTAAGGGAACTAGATTAATAAAATAATAAATTAAACATACACTTAGGAGAAAGTTAAATACATAAATAATAGATACATATAAAACAAATTATACACACATACATATATATATATATATATATATATATATAACAGTTAACGTTGAGAGGAATCTGCACTAATGTTATTATATAAATATTTCCGTACCTTCACTTTAAAAGGGTGCCGACTTTTCACCATCCTGATTTTAACAGGGAGAGCATTCCAGAATAAGATAGATTGGACAAAGAAGGTTGAGTGAATAAAGTCAGAGCGATGCGAAGGACATTGAAGGAGACGGTTATTGGTGGAACGAAGATATTTTGTATGATTTGTACATACATACTGAAAATGAGAAGTAAGGTAAGAAGGAGAATTGGGAGAGAAGAGTAACGAAAAAAGAGTAGTTAATGCTCAATGCAGACATATGTCTGCGTTGGCGAATAGGAAACCATTTTAGCAACGAACGCTGCGCTGACACATGTTCATACTTACGTAGATTAAAGACGAATCGAATGCAGTTATTTAGAAGACGGTCAAGTTTGTTTAGTAGATCTGCATTCAGTTCGAAGTAGCACACATCACCATAGTCAATTATAGGGAAATTAAGGTCTGGACAAGCATTGCCTTGGTTTTAAGCGGAAGAAGGTTTCGGAGGCGATAAAGAGTCCGTAATGTTCCCGTAACTTTTTGGCTAACTCTTGCAACTTGGGTTTGCCAGGTAAGGGTGTTGTCAATGAACAAACCAAGGTTTTTGACATTATTACTAAGCGGGATAATCTGTCCGTTAAATATGACTGGTGGAAGTGTGAAACAGCTGAGCTTGTTTAAACTACGGTGACTACTTATAATAATGTCTTGACGCTTATCGGGATTGACTGCAACCCCAAACATGTCGGACCATTCCCTTATAGCCGACAAATCATCATTGATTTTATTAATCGCCCCAGATACATTTCCCACCCCCTCTTGATAGTATAACTGCAAGTCATCGGCGTAAAGATGATAAGCACACTGAAGTTTTTGAGTAATGAAATGAATAAATGTAGAAAATAAAAGAGGAGAAAGGATGCCGCCTTGTCGGACGCCAGTTACTAGGTCATGCCAAGTTGACGAAGATTCATCAACATGGACAGACTGCTGACGCTCCCAAAGGTATGAAGAAAACCACCCCAGTGCTTCGTGAGAGACCATTAGATGCGAGAGAAGGGACAGGAGAATATCGTGACTGACGATATTAAACGCATTGGAATAATCAACCAAAACTAAGACAGAAACTTTGGTTTCCTCCATACCCGCTTTTATATCGCCAGTCACTTTAAGGAGGTCGGACACGGTGCTATATCCAGGCCTAAACCCAGACTTAAAAGGACTTAAAAGGTTGTTATGGTGAATAAATCGGGAGAATTACCTATGCACACAGGCTTCTAGCTCCTTGGACAGGAAGGGGAGGATGGAAATTGGTCGGAAGTGGTTGGGAAGAGAGGGGTTGCAAACCTTTGGAAGGGGAAGAACATAAGCTTTGCGCCACAAAGCAGGGAAGGATCCGGAGTACAAAGAGAAGTTAATAATATGGGTTAAGGGGGGAAGGAGGTGGTCCAGTAATGTTACAATCATTCTGCGACTGATATTGTCACAGCCCACTGCTTTGGATTTCATGGAAAGGATTATCTTTTTGATCTCATCTTCTGCAACTGGAGAAAGGTGAAACAAATCTATGTCAGGGCCCGTTAGACTAGATATTGAATTCAGTGTCTGTTGTTTAATAAACCTATCCAACGAAGAAGAAGTGGAGAAATGGTTGTTAAGAACGTCTAAGCCAATTGAATTAGGAAGGTCTAAATGACGCGACTTGCCGATACCTAAAGTTCCAATAAACTTCCAAATAAGCAGAAGAAGAGGAAGAGATAGTATCTAGAATATGGCGGCGCTTAGCATTGCGTATCATCTAGTTACATCGATTTCTTGCAGTTTTGAAGAGTTCCAATTCTCCTCAACACGATCTATTTTATATTTGCGAAAAGCACGGTCTCTACGCCTCATCGTCATTAGAACGACCCTAGTCATCCATGGCGCGGGAGGACGTTTCAGCTTGACTTTTTTGACAGAAGCTCTAATATCATAGATGTCGATCACTGACTGGTTAAATATTCTAACCTTGTCATCTATTGTTGTGGCTTCCTCCAAATGTTTCCAGTCGTTCTCGGACGCATCTTTTCGGAGTTATTCGACGTCCATCCGCGCAAAACAGCGCTTGTACAGAACCTTGGCCTTGGGTTTAGGGGGTTTCAGGATATAGGTAAGGAAAATGAGGTCATGGTGAGAAAATCCAGGTGCAACAATTTGACCATGGGAGGAAACAAGAGAAGGATTGGAGGTAATGATTAAGTCGAGCCAGGTATCCTCAGCCATATGGTTATGGTGAGTGGGATGGAGAGGAAGAACATGCAGGCTAACTGAATCGATCAGATGCAGGAGCTTTCGGGAGCGAGGGGATTTATGAGAAAGGAGGTTTGTGTTGAAATCATCCATGATGATATGATGCACATACTCAGAACCCAGAGATTCTAATACCGACTCGAATTCAGTGAAGTAGTCAACAGTAGGGGGACAGTAAACAACACCAAGAATTACTTTAGCACCTTTGACACAAACCTCAAGGAAAATAAACTCGCTATCAGCAGAATAGTTTGAAGACGAAGAAGTTACAATTTTGAAGGAAAAATCGCTGCGAAGATATATACCAACACCACCCCCTCCCTTGCCAATACGGTGATTACGGATAAGTACAAATCCAGGAAGAGGATAAGTGGTGGATAGTAGTTGAGGCTTGAGCCAAGTCTCGAAAATCAGGATGGCGTGCACATCAGTGTTGGTGAACGCCTCATGTAAATCGTTGTAGTGACTCGGGATACTTTGTGCATTGAGATGGCATACGTTGAACAGGCGGCCACTTTATGGATTTTTGTCACGTAAAGTATCTCCAAGGGTGTGGAACAGAAACTATCATCAAAAGAGCGACGGCATTGCGAACTTTTTTAAGATGTTTTAAGGACTAATATTTTTGTAGAGCATTGTATTTACATATCACTAATCATTACGTCAGCGCATACGGATAAAGCGGTCCGCAGCGCAATTGCTTCCGACTTACTTAACAAAAAAATAAAATTTAAGGCTGTCTGAGAAGTGTAGTGTAAGGCCGGACTATACTATTCCTTATGAATTTGGCTATCATATACAAAATTATTTTTTCAAATCCGACTGGTAGTTTCAGGGATTAGCGCATTTAAACAAGCAAACAAACAAAAAAGCTCTTGTGCTTTATAATTGTCAAAGATAATTTAAAATTACCGCCTTCCTAAGATTTTATGTCATCTAAGGGTGATTATTTTCATTTTTACTCTGTGCTTCCCGAATGTGTGTTAAGGTAATAAAGAGAGGTCTTTTTCTTTTTGCTAATAAATTATTTTTTAATTTCAATTAATCACAACAATAATATTAGTATATGTATACTTTTAAACGCCTGAACCGATTTAGATGTATGGGGATCTTCGCATTTTCCCGGGTAAAATGGCAAAATAAGATTTTAAAAAAAAAATGTGGTACGCAAAAAAGTATGAAATAATAGTACATTATGATACAAGTGCCCTAAGTTGGTCATTACAGTCCAGGTTGAATTGCTAACCGAGCCTTGGCGAGATAGCAATGACCGACCAAGACTTGTTAACCATTAAGGCACGCGGCTTATACGACGTTTTTCAACACTCTTGTGAGGAAAATAAAATATTTTTTAACAAAAAAAAAGAACCGACTCCAAAAATCTTTCTGTTATGTAAAATTGCACTAAAAAGTTATAAAATAATTGCATTATTTACTTACTACAATTTATATAAAACAATTTTTTTAATTTTAGAGGATTCTGAATAAAATCCATTTATTAGGACAATATTATACAATTATTATTATTTTTGGAGTGCTACCCACCTTTAGACGTAATGCAGAATGACATATCTACAGTGGGACAGGTTTGTTTATTGTATAGGTATATTAAATGGATAGTCACCATTGAAGTAAAAAAGCGATACTGTATTCTGATTTGACTTTCCGTTGCTGGGTCGACTATTTTTGTGTCCGTAAGGTTAGAAAAAACCTAAACACGAAGAGGATGACGAACCTAACCTGTCCGTGTCGGGATACACGAAACTCCCGAGCTCGCTTCGCTCGCTCATGGATCAATTTAATTTATTTTCTTTCATAATCCCGATATATTGTCGACTATTATAGTGGTTTAGTATTTACGTCATTAAAAATTTTCATATTTTTTTTTGCTATTGACAAGTACAATAAAGTTAGGTTATTATTGTTAGGACATACAGAGCCATATGCGACAAAATTTCGATCTAAAATCAACAATCTGACAGTTCATTTCACTCTGTTTTACATAATCTCTGATCGTTGACCCGCTGCATTGATAAACGCAAAACGTTCATTCAATTCTGCGTGTTATAGTTCAGTAATTATGTAAAACCGCTAAACGTCGTTCAGCTGTTTTTCATAACAGTACTGTTTTGTAAATCAGCTAGCAGTTTTGTAAAACAGCTTATTCTACAATCCATCTGCGACATATCCATATCAAAGTAGGAAATCTAGATCTCAGGCTATTTCAAAAGAGAGTAATAACCTGCGTAAAAAAAGATGAAATTAATAATAAAAAAAACTGACTAGCGTATGTTACTCACGGGACAGTATAAGGATTCTAACGATACCCCATATATCGAAATCAGTTCAAGTATTAAGAAGTTATGGTGGAATAGGTACTCACAAACTCACAAACATACTTACATACATACTTATATACACTCCGTTTTTTGAGCACTCGTGTTTGAGAATGCGGTCTTACAATAAAAAGTATTAAATAGCAAAAAAATATGACGGATTTCCGGTGCTTATCTTCCGGTTTCATCATCATCATCATCATCATCTGATGATGAAGCTGGATAATAGGCAGTTCATTAGAACTATTCTTAGATTTCTCTCTCTTTAGAGGCCGTAACCACCGCCGGAAAGTCACAAGAAAGCAAAATACACCACTCGTTTACTTCGACGACGTATTATTTTTCAGTTATTATGACTTAAATACCAAACTACTAAACCAATTTTCATAAAATTTAAATGGGACCAATTTGTATATAAATAATTTTCCAAATCGGTTCATAAATGACGGAGTTCTGAGGTAACAAACATGAAAAAAAAAAAATACAACCGAATTGATAACCTCCTCCTTTTTGGAAGTCGGTTAAAAAGAATAAAATAATATAAAATTATATTTTTATAAAGACATTCAACTATATACATTTTTTTATTAAGATGGCGAGCAAATTTCTTTTTTAGTACGCTGAGTCTATGGTCTATTTGTGTGCAGGAAGGAGGCTCACTGTTGAGGTTGCCAAACAACCTTATAGTATAATAAGATAAAATTAATACTTTTTCATTGATAACAAAAATTACCTAATGCTAATTCGGCTACAGAATCAATTTTCTTTTTATTAACTGTAACGTCATATTTAATCTAAAACTGACTTTATCTAATAACAAAGGGTTCGTAGCCATCATATTTCTATCCTTTTAAAATTTAAAAAAAAATCAGCAAATGGTTTTGATGTCTTTATTCACGAGTTTTATACGACGCAAACAACGATTGCAACACACTTGCGAGAAAACATGATAATAAAATCGATTCAAATTATTTTGTTAAAATAACGCACGGATTTATTTTTTGTGCGCCGGGTCTATATGGTCTATGCACGTAGAAATAGATGCAGAGTCTTGACTTGACGAAGTTGCTTGAACTTTAGTTTGAATATCTATGGTTTGATGTCAAAATATATTTTTGAACTTTAGTTTGGCTCTTATTGCATCGCTTTTAAATTCACAATGAGGCTTATTAATCACGCGTGCTTTTCTTTATTTATACCGCTTTAGTGCGGTAATAAAAAAAGAAAACAGTTTACTGCGCGCAAATGGATCATAGACGTTTGAAAAAAAAATCACTCGCCATCATAATTACAAAATGTATAGAGTTGAATGTCTTTACAAAATGTTATTTTATGTTATTTTTTTTCTTCACAAGAGTGTTGAAAAACGTCGTATGAGCATGCGGCTCATACGACTCATGAATATGAAAATGTTTCATAGTAGGTACTGTCCCCCGACTGCGATGAAAATTATTCACCAACCATTTTGGCAAGTGGCTACTAAAACTCTGAAATTAATGATTTCTTATTAAATCTATATATTAAGTAAAAAACTGACTGGCGGATGGATCAACGAATACTTGGTTAGAGAAAAAATATTACAGTATCACTTTTTTATGAAATTCATTAAAATTATAGGTGGGGTGCATAAACTTTAAACTGACGCTGGTACTATCACGGATCAAAAGGAAATATGCGAAACGTTCAACTCTTACTTCTCAACTATTGGGTCATCACTAGCATATTTGATCCATGATAATGTAAACGGTAACCAAGCTGAAAAAGAACCAGAAGCAAGTAACACCAAGGTACTTGAGAGCTTGTTACCAGCAACCAAGGATTACTTATGCCATTGATGCCAAAACTAGTATTTGGATCAAAATTTCAATTGCATAAGTACAGAATCACTACATGTGTCAAACCTTTAAAAAAAAAACGGCCAAAAACAGTCCGCTTTAGGCATTTTAATTGACCTCAAGAAAGATTTTGATACGATTCGTCCTGATCTGCAATTACAAAAATTATCTAAAATCGGGTATCACAGGCAAAGCATTACAGATTTTTAAATCATATCTCCAAAATTGTGAGCAAATAGTTAAAATAGGTCAACATCAGAGTAGTTCAAATCCTGTCACTTTCGGTGTACCTCAAGTTCAATTCTGGGACCCCTTTTGTTTTTAATTTACATTAATAACATATCCCAAATTGGCCTCAAGGGAGACATCTCTCTTCACATCTTCCACTTTGGACATTTAATTGAAGCTATGATATAATCTAATCTACTTACCATTAATACTACTAAAACGAACTTTGTCATAATTAGACCTAGAAATAAAAAAATGTGCGATAATATTGATCTCAAAATTAACGATCAATTAATTCAAAAGAAAACTAAAGAGAAATATTTAGGTTTAATTTTAGATTATGACCTAAGTTAGAAAGTTCGATATATAATTATAAAATTCTTTAGTTAAGCCACACATCGACTATTTAATAGAAATCTGAGGGACCTTGGGGGGACCGCATCTAAATCTAATCTAGAAGTACTATAAAGAACTCAAAATAGATTAATCAAAATATTATTTAATTACAAATTCCGAACCTCAACTCGAAAAATAAACGAAGATACAAAAATAATGAACATTTCCCAAACATATATTATTATACGGAAATTATTACTTATTCTTCAATCCATCTGCGACATATGCATATGCATATGTCGCAGATGGATTGAAGAATCCGCTGTTTTACAAAACTGCTAGCTGATTTACAAAACAGTACTGTTTTATAAAACAGCTGAACGACGTTCACCTGGATTGCCATTGCAATACGTTTAACAAAACACTTTTAGACGTAATGCAGAATGATATATCTACTGTGGGAGAGGTTTGTTTATTGTATAGGTATATTGAATGGATAGTCACCACTCAAGTAAAATAAAAGATACTGTATTCTGATTTGACTTTCCGTGGCTGGGTCGACGGAGACCCGCTTGGCGGGGCTCCTTTATTTGTGTCTGTAATGTTGTGGATATAAAAAACCTAAACACGAAGGGGTCAGAGAGTCATCCTCTTCGACCCTAACTTGTCCGTGTCGGAATACACGAAACTCCCGAGCTCGCTTCGCTCGCTCATGGACCAATTTCGTTTATTTTCTTTCATAATCCCGATATATTGTCGACTATTATAGTGGTTTAGTATTTACGTCATTCAAATTTTTCATCATGTTTTTGCTATTGACAAGTAAAATAAAGTTAGGTTATTATTGTTAAGACATACAGAGCCATATGTGACAAAATTTCGAACTAAAATCAACAATCTGACAGTTCATTTCACACTGTTTTACATAATCTCTGATCGTTGACCCGCTCTGCATTGATAAACGCAAAACGTTCATTCAATTCTGCGTGTTATAGTTCAGTAATTATGTAAAACCGCTAATCGTCGTTCAGCTGTTATTCATAACAGTACTGTTTTGTAAATCAGCTAGCAGTTTTGTAAAACAGCTGATTCTACAATCCATCTGCGACACATATATCTCAAAATTTTACCAAAAAACATCTAGTACATTTTTTTTTATTATGAAACTTAAATTACTTAGTTACGCGTCCGCCAAGAACGGTTAATTACGGGAAAAATATTATAGAATTTGAAGGTCAACATGTTAAATTTCAGCAGCGCGCGCTGCTGAGCCTGTAGCTTTAAAATAATAGCTTTTTATTTACTAAATGCCTATGAAAGTTTAAAATAGTAAATATAACGAAAAAATTTATTTTTTATTTTTTATGTATGTTACGGGTAATCTCCGAAACGGCTAAACCGATTTTAACTGGCACAACTGGATCTTATAAGGAGCAGCTTAGGCTTTGTTTTATTTTAGAAAACGAATTAGGGTTGCGCGCAAATAAAAACTGTTGTGCGGGCGAAGTCCCGGGCAAGAATATATATATATATATATTCTTCTGAGTCGTGAAGTAACACCTTTACACCAGGAAAATAAAATTAAACCTAGAGTTTTAACTAGGTACATGTATAATCAATAATAATGATTCCTTAAATATTCTTCATAATCCATAATTCATTTAGAAATAAAAAGTGTTTGCTATGTTTTTCATTTAAGTACACCTGAAGTATGGATATTATAATAAATATGAGGGTCAGCTGGATATCCCATCACACACACACATACTGAAAAATTTAATGTTTAAGTGGTTGAGTGGTTACCCAAACACTTAAATATACACAACTTTAATGAGTTATTAAAAATTTTTTGCATATAATAGGCCTCTAGACGACTATACCGGGCTCTAAATGACTAAAACCACAAGTAACCGACCCCATCTTCTACCATGGCGCCGCTTACGGGCCCGGCCGTTCCGCATTCCGAGCGAATATTTTTAAAGGTTTATTAAATTTTTTTCCTGGTTTGCCGTTTGGGACTGTAAAGTTCGTGAATGTGAATGCCCATACTGTTACATAGAGAGCGGGCTGAGCCTATACCCACAGGCATTTCGTTGGAGAATTAACTCGAAACTTAAAGCGACGCATGATGTGAATGCATTTTCTTATGATTGCATGGAATCTTAGCTCTTCGTGTTTCTTTCTGATGGGAAATGGTTCTGGGATGAACTAAAGATATTTAACAAAACTAAATAGGAAGAATAGAAATTCAGGTCTCTGAAAAATAAAACTGCACCCAAGTTTATATAAATGCATGCAAGCAGGAAGGCTGTAAAGACATGGCCTCATTTGTTATGTTATTCCAATTTGGTAGAGTATCCTATTGTTGTAATGATTCTAACAAAAATATTTGTACAGTGGGCGGTATGTTCTTCGACTGATCTAAGTATTCTACATTTGGGCGCGGTCAGTTGTATAATATATCACAAGGTAGCCCAAATAAGCTACCTAAACGCCGCCTTCACAAATAAAATTAGCATTTTTGTAATTCGAACAGAGGCATTGTTGCAATAAATACTCCATTTTCGATTTTTACGGTCGTATATAAAGGACCGATGGGTGTTTAGTATTTATTCCATTGTAAGGAAGCTTCGAGATACAATGAAAACGATCACGGTAAGTAAAACAAGGGATAATAAATCTAATATTAGGTATTAATTTAGAAAATGTAGCTTATAATTTTGCAATGTTATTAATTAGAAATCAATCATTCATGTGAAATTTTGATGTTCTTAATGTAAATAACTCTTCCTACAAATAATAATAATGAAGTGTATAAAAATGCGTAAATTCATTCATTATTCTTTCTTAAATAATATTCTCCTAAACATTATCATATAACTCCACACCTGTCGACAACTACGTAAATTACAAATTTGTAAGGAACTTTTACTGCCACATTTTATTAACTTTTTCCTTTATGTTGCCTTATCTCAAATGTTTCTATAAACTAGTTCGTAGTTCTGGCCCTGGCCTCTGTCAGCCTCGGCCAAGCTGACAACGACGGCCGGTACCACCCCGAACTCTACGATAGCGTCGGTCAATACAAGAGCCTAGCGCAAAGGAATAGCAAGTATGGCTCGATATACAACGCGTATCAACCGGCTTACTATCAGGCGCTCAACCGGGAACTTTTAACGCCATCGGTCAATTACGGCGACAGGTGAGAAATTATTTATTCTAGAGAAGGTTTTATGGAAAAACAATATGCAATTATAAGATTATAACATTAAATTTAAAAGCCCAATGCTTAATGTTTTCTAATACGATTTCATATCTGCCCTTCAACATATTTATTGTGCAAAACCAATAACCTACAAGCAGCCTGAACAACTCTGACACTAGATTGGCTCCTATTCAAATATTTTTTCTTTCTTTATCTCTAAGCACGTAATATTTTAGAGATGATGAGAAGACGAAGAGGCTTGTGTGTAGTTACTGGCTTAGGAAAAATACTTATTCAAATATTTTGTCATGTAGATATTGCCACAGATCATGGCTTCAAACCTCATTTTTTTTCTTATGTGTGGAATATCCGTTATGGACGTTGTGTCGGACTCCTGCCGACTGAAAACAACACGGATTAACTTTTCCCGGGGTCCCGGGATCGCAGCTGTATACAAACCAGTGGGATTACCTACCTTTGAAATTAATTTCATCATACTCAAATAATTTATTGCAGTCATGTGGTAGACATGCGGTTATAATATTTACTAGCGCCTATAATTTTTTAAATTATATTATTAGACCTGATTATAACACCATTACAAATCGATGCTATAACTAACTTATAAATTAGATGGATGGCCTGTTTATGGACCCTGTTAGGACACTTTAAATTTCACATACCTACCTTCTAGATTATTATACAGCATAGACATACGGTGAAGTAAAGCATCGTGAGAAAAGCTGGACTTAATGATATGGCGGCAGTGAATAGCTTATTGATGATGCTCATGCCTTCTCTATATACTCTGTAGTACCCTGCAATGGGACACTAACGGGCTGATTGTGTTTCTTTTTTATATAACTTTTTTGACTAAGTAGAGCCCCTTGTTACATCTGCTCTGATTTCGCTAGTCCAGTGAAAGAAAAGTCAAGTATACTTCTTCGTATCGTATGGTTAATCAACAACCTAGTGTTCAAACTAAAGTAGATCGGGCGTAAGCCTAACACGGGTTTAGAAACATTGAGAACTTTAATTAGGTGTGCTAAAGGAGTTACAGATTTAACAATATTTACATCTGCCAAACTACAGAGGTTTGTCGGCAGAAAGTGATAATTAATTTCTAACACGTTGACTTTTGGTTTGGACGGTGATACTTTAAGGCTATCACTGCTAGCAAAAAAGCATACTATGGTACATAAATATATTTGTACCAAGTGAACTAAAACCAACTAAGAAATGAATCGACGCTATTAGGATGGATTCACTAAGAAAAGTCTAATAGATAAAATGTATTATCGGTTACTGTTAAACTTGATTGCTTAGAGGACTAGACGGGAGACGGCTTTTGACTAAATATCGAATATTATTAACACACATAAAAAAACTAATCACAAATATAAAATTGGGTCACAAGAGTAAAATCATGTACTATCATTGTAAACATACAGGTAAAATACCAGTGGCGATAGAGGGGTACGCCTGCTAAAACTACTCCGGTACAAATTCCTTCAAGCTTGATTGTCGCAACTGAGCCTAAGCAACCAAACAGTAGCCGTTCCACTTATGTGCTTAATAATAAGTTTCGTACTACTTAACGACAGGTTAATAAAGCACTACAGATGAGAAAAATAATGTTAATTTTTGTAGCTTCATTCTTCTAAGAATGAATAGGTAAGTGACTCGCTGGTGTGAAATAAACCATATTTCTACTCCGTATTTGTTTATTTTTAATGTTTCTTGAGTACTGACGTATGTTGTGTCTGCTGCCTATACTCATATATAATACTTTAGTCTTTTAATTTATTACTGTTTTTCAGCACCTACATGTATTCGAATCTTTGATTTCGTTCGCGTAAAGTTAAGTCAATTGCGGAAGTTTTCTTAATTATTTCGACTTCAAGATTCAGATTTATAATACACGATACAATGCAATAGTTTAACGGCGTTAATAATGCGTTGCATGCACAAAATGGGATGATACATGTAATAATATAAGAGTGCTTTTGTTAAAACCTTAGCGGGTCATGTTACACAAATATGGTTTATGTTTTTCGATAACATCGTGATGAATGCGAGGTGTCCGGTACATCCGTGTTGCTGCCGGTTCGCGCCCAACCTGACAAATGACATTAACCATGACAGTTCAAGGACAAAACGCGTGTTAAGAATTTTAATCAAGGCGTGGGCTTCTTTACGGTGCTTTACAAAATTAAGCTGATTAATCAGTGTATTTGTTTGATTAATCCAAAATTTATGATTGAAATTCCATATTGTATTTGGAAATTAACTATGGTTTTGAACTAAGGAAGTTGTTAATACTGAATTAATTGAAATCAATAAGTGGGAGTCCATAAATATAATTAAATTAAATTCCAGAGTAAACAGTAACATAAAATTTTATTCTATTTTCAGTGTTGAACCTGCCGTGACATTCCCAGCGCCTGTGACGTACCGCACTCCAGTTGTTCCCGTTTCAACATACCGTCCGTTCGTATATTCAACACCAAAACCATTCGTATACTCAACTCCAAAACCATTCGCAGTCAGCACCAAGTTTCCCGCAGCAATCTACCACAAATCTGTCTCCGACGCCGCTGCAAGCATTGTCAGGGAAGACAGAACCTTCGATGAAAACAATTATCATTATGCATATGAAACTGATAATGGAATTGCTGCTGAGGAGTCCGGAGTTGTAGACAGTTCCGTCAACGGAGTCGGTGGTGGCACCAGGGTCAGGGGATTCTACGAATACATAGGAGATGACGGTCTGAAATACAGGGTGGACTACATCGCCGACGAAAATGGTTACAGAGCAAGTGGGGCGCATTTACCCAAAGCTCCTTAACTAAATTATTTTATAATAAATTAAAATGGATATAAAAAATATCACGACCACAAATTAAAAATGTAACGCAAATTGTTATTTTATTTCTACAACTGAGATTTATTTTAAGTTTTGTATAACTCTACCTGCAATTTTATGGGCTTGTAGGTGGAGCGACAACCTTTTCCTTACCAGGCAATATTCGTCTCAGTTTATTGGGTAATTTGATGAAACAATATATAGCACATCTCTATTAACCGACTGTTGAATTTGGCAGACGTTAATATAAATTTAACCCTTTCCCTGTCACGCTGCGATTGTTTGACTATTGTCTGCTTTGTGGACAAGGAACTTGTTAAGAAAGCTATAAAATACAATAAAAAATAAATCGCGTAGCATTGTTAATCTATGCTATTTTTATATTGAAATTCTTTTCATACGATTATTATCGCTATTTTTGACCCGTTGACAGCGATTCTAAATATTAAATAAAATTAATTGTTGTAGCATTCTTGTTGTGTGAGTCACTTAGTTTGTATGGTTTGCTCCTTTTTCGGAGTTTTACATATAATGAGTTGAGTAGATAATATTGTTTAAGACATTTAAAATCTGTAGAAGACTCGCTAAAATAATTTCGTATAATAATTTGGTCCTTTTTATGAGTAAAGTTATAATCATAACCCATGATTGCATAGTGATAATTCAACAACGTCAAAGATTCACATTAAAAAACCTTAAAAATATTATTAACCCATACATAGTTCAAGATTTGGGAAAGGCAAGTTCAGCATTGGGAGAGCATAAACTTGAAGAGTGTACAAAACATACGAATAAAATTCGAACCTGTAAGTTTCTATAATATTATAAATTATATAAAATAATTAGGTCTTCTATCCAGATTGGACCAAATAAAGACTAGGAGGATGGATAGATTATTTATAAAATATCTGATTAAAATAAGTCATTAATAAAGAAAATAATATTGCCAATCGTGTTTTGTCTGCCCCATTTTTGTGTAATTTAATTAATATATTGTATATAATAATATAAGGTCCTAATTTATTAGGTAATTTCCTTTGAAAGGGTTTATATGTAAGTCAAATATATTCACTTAAGCTAAGAATTAAATAGATATAACAAATTATTTGTAATTAACATAGTACTAGCGAGGCGAAAACTGATCCTTGAACGGCGAACATTAAAAAAAAAAATTTTTTTTGGAAAAATTTGAATTTTAGCTTAAATGAATGCTATCACTTACACATTGATCCCTTAAAAGGAAATTACCAAATAAATTAAGACCTTATATATACAAAATTATAATATAATTTATAAACAGCTTTGGTACTTGAAAACACTGAGAGTGTGTAATAAACCCGAGTTTAAAATTTGAATTCAGTCCATAAAGTATTTTTTACGTTTGATGCACCTTTGCGTTTGTACCGTGACTAATCTCTGTTGTAACTTACTTGCGTCTGTGCTTTGATTTTTTTTCTGTAAGTTATACAGTTTTTTTCCCAACATGGTCATTATAATACATTTGTAATTCTATTGCTTGAGATTGGTGCTTTCTGTTGACAACTAAATGTTGCATCTCTTAGTAATTAATATACATACTATGCAAAAATTATGCGATATCAATGCCATCTTTCGTAATTATACAGATAGGATTGCTATAAAAGTAAAAAAAAAACATCAATAGACATCAGTTAACAAGCAGATCTAGTCTTCTAACTAGCTTCACTAGCAAAGACATATTTCAAAATGAAATTCGCAGTAAGTGATTTTAATGTTGCATTGTCTTGTTTTGATTTTATTGTGAATTATTTTTAGTAATCTACGATTGTCTTTTTTTTAGCTTACTTTCGCCGCAGTCTTGGCTGTCGCATCGGCCCAATTCGCTGGTTTCCCCCCAGCCCGTGCAGTTCCCCGTCCACCGAGCCCCGCGCCCAGGCCTTCGGCTGTCGTTGCAAGCCGCGCTTCAAGCAGCGACCAGGCTGCCAGCGTCCTCCGTTACGACAACGACATTAGCCCTGATGGCAGCTACAACTATGCGTATGTACTAATTGATAAATATTCTTGTTTAAAAACAATGTTAGCATATAACTTTGCCATTGTTAGGCAATTGATCTTTTCACACAGAGAAGAGTTGACTATTTCAGACCTAAATCCTTAATGCTTTCGTGTACGGCATTGGTCTTTGATTTACTTATAACAATAATTTAAAAGTACTAAAGTACATCAAAAATGTTAACTGGTCTCGACTGTTGCTACATATATATATTTTTACTGAGCACATCTAACCAAGCATTATGTGAAATTTTTATTTATATTATTTAAGAATCAAATGTTATTGTTGCAGTGTGGATACCGACAACGGCATCTCCTTCCAGGCTCAGGGAACTCCTCGTGACTTTGGTGGTAACCCCCCCGTAGTACCCGTTGTAAGCCAGGGTTCCTTCTCCTTCACCTCTCCCGAGGGTAAAGTCGTGTCCATCAGCTACATCGCCGACGAGAACGGATTCCAGCCCACTGTAAGTTGATAAATTAATTGACAGAATATGGGAACTATTGAAGATGCATTTTGATTTAACTACATATTACATCATAATTGAATTTACAGACACTAATTTATAGTAAGGTTAATAGATTTCCAATAATAGTTATTTAATATAAACGGATATGAGCTTCTAATAGCTTAGCAAAAAACATGAAATGTCAGAGCTTCCGCAATTAACACAAAAAGAGTGTTCACATGATCGCGTTAGGAAAAACGGGTTATGTAAGACAATAAGAAGAAAATTGGTCACCTTACTTGCCGTTTCCTATTGTTTTTTATTCATCAAACACTTCTCTTAGTGGGAATTGGAGCTTATACTTCGCCCTTATTCGCCTTGCAATTCTAATTATTTTATATTTATTTTCAGGGTGACGCTATCCCCACTTCTCCCCCCATCCCTGAGGCTATCCTCAAGTCCCTCGAGTACCTCGCCAGAATCCAGAAGAAATAAACGATCAACTGAATGAACTTAGCCAATTTAAATCAACCTTTAAACTTATGATTCACTTGAACTTTTGTAAATAGCTACATCTTGTAAATAATTAATATTTATAATCGACCACCAAGTGTTTGTACCCATAACACTTTGAATCAGGATGTGTAATTTAAATTGGATATAAATTGTTATTTTTATTAAAAATGTGCAATAAAGATAAAATGTAAAAAAAAAAACGAATGATACCTATCTGTGATTAAATAACTAATTAAAAACTAATGTTATATTTTATTATTTCCACCTTAAAAAAAAATATATTTAGGTATGTATTTCCTAAACTAGATTACATATTGTTTTGGTGTGAAAAAATTTATATATTTTGATAGCAGTCAAAATTATTTACATTAATGATGAAATGTGTAATATATTCATCATTCGTTTGCTAATTCTAAATGCCAAAGCATATAGTCTCTACACACTAAAACGCAGAAATTCAAAGCATGATAGTGATACTCTATTTTAATAAATTTTCCGATATGATTTTAATATCGATTTAATCGATTATCGAATTTAGTCACGTATATAAATATCTGCTTGTATTGACAGATTCCCAAGATGTTCAACGTAGATGAATATAAATAGCTCTTAATTAATTTCCTAAAATTATTATTGTATAATAAATTAAAAGGATAAACCATATTTGGTATACAATATTTAAACGCTCTTGAGCAACACAAAATAGTAAACGATATTTTTTTTTTATAAATAATGAATTTGTTAGGACATACTCTCGATTATGCTTGACATTTGCGAGTAAGTGGACATTCAGAATACAGCATTCCTCCACTGCCATATGTAGTTGGTGCATGGCGTTAAAACACTTTTTGAGCATATAATATAAGACCGCTAGCAGGGTACGAATCTGCGCGCCTTGGATCTGTACTCAACAGCGGAATATATTTTCTACTTTTATTTTGGATCGTTCAGCAATATAAATTGCATCGATCATAGTCGAAGAGGTGGTATATAATTTTGACTGGAGCAGAAAATGTATTGTATTGCAAAATTTGCATAGGTATGGAGATAGTAGAAATTAAGCAATAATACCGCACAGAAACCAGAAAATACGGGTTAATCAACAACAGCAGTAAAAACGCACATTGCTTAGGAGAGCACCATCAAGAGGACAACTCTTTTGATCGGAGAAGTACAAAATGGTACTTTATAACAATAAAACTCTATTGAATTTGGTAAATAATAAGCCAACAGATTAAACACTACGTACTGGCAGACCCGCGGTCAATACTTATCTGGGTCTTCTCCTCTGAACAGTTGTTCCCCTTGGCAAAAAACAGAGCTGTGATCCAATTCCAATATTAAATTGACGCCATAAAACAACGCGTAATTTTAAAATAAATTTACCTTCATTACAGTTGCCTCAATTTTAAAGCATGTTGTTGAAGACAACATGCTTTAAAATTGAGGCAACTGTAATGAAGGTAAATTTATCTCGATTCAATAATTATTTTTTAGACATTTTTGCATTTAAAATAAACGAACTGACATACTTCCAATGTCAATCGACTGGAATTATTTTCAAGAGTAAGCCCATTGGTCTCGCAGAGCTTACTTCTTGAATCAAGTTGCACCAACAGAAAAAGTAAAATTCCTTGTTGCAAGCCAACGTGTCTGCCTACTGTAAATCCTATGAATTTTCTTAAACAACTAAATGCCTTTTTTTCAAATGGATTTGAGTTTTGCATTCACTGTTTTCAACTATTCATGATTAACTATCAAGAAAAGCACACGAACGATCGTGATATAATCGGTGGCTTCGGCTTTCTGTAAGGAAACGTTTTTTATACCTACCTATCACGGATCTGAAAAAAATACGGATGTAACCTTGCCTTGTCATAAGCGAAGCATAGATTACGCACACACACACACACACACACAGCGTACTGGCGCCGAGTGGATGAGTTTTAAGTATTTCTATGCGTTTAGCTCGTGTATTGTGTGTTAAATAGTTGTTAGTGTTATAATGTATTATTATAGAGTAACACTTAGGTTTTAAATTTCTTTGTGGTAAGAAAAATACGGTCATTAGCAGGATGTGTTGGTCTAGTAGCCCCAAGCGCGACTGCTGAGTGAATGAGGTCTTGGGTTCGATTCCCAGGTCGGGCAAAGTGTGATTGGGTTCTGTTAGAAAATACTCAGTAGGTACAAGCCCGGAGTTTGGAATTGTGCCTGGTAGATGGCCATAGGCTCACCACCTGGGACCATCACATGGGACTCAGTTACAGCATTGGTGAAATGTGGGTTTACAACTGTGTACACCTCTGCCTAACCGGGATGTACGCGTATGTAGGCGTGATAGTATGTTATTTTAAGTGAACAGGATATAAACCTGCTACTCTGCGCCTCTAAATACTCTAGGCGCTCTACCAACTTAGCCACCTCGATCTCTATTCATCCGGGAGGCACAGGTTCAAAACTTGCTCACGACCGACCGTAGTTTTCTTTCAAATATTGAGTAAGCTGAAATTTAAAACCTATTTGTACTTTTTAGAGTTTGCTATGCAGGTATTCATCTTAATCATGTCAGTAGATTTGGGGTGATTGAGTAACAAACAAACCACCCACGGAGAGATTCTGCTACCAAATTCACGGTTTAAGTGGTAGATAGACTAAGGTCTCCTACCTTAAGCTATCTATCACTAAAACCGTGAGTGGGGGGTAAGGGATAGTTGTTGAGTTAATAAACAAATACACTCATGGACAAATTATGCTACCAAACTTTATCCTAAATCTATACTATGATAATCTATATAAGAACATAGGGCGATTTGAACTATTAAAATGTTTTTGTATATTTATTAATTAGTTGACTTTAATATTATTAATGCGAAAGTACGACTGTATCTGTCTGTTTGTTGGTTACGTTGTCACGCCTAAACTATTGAAACAATTTTGATGAATTTTGGTAAACATATATAATGGACCTTGAAGAAGGCTACCTTTTGTCGCGAAGACTAATTCACGGGCACTAACTACTTACCTATAATAGGCAACAAACTGTTTTAGGCGATGACATTGACACATTTCAATTTCAATAATTTATAATTTCTGCAAACTTGATTTCGTATCAAGCGATCGAGACAAGGTGTTTAGTCATCTCCTATTTCAAATTTCTTTCACTCATAATTTTAGATTATTTGCATAATTTATATATATTATACTAGCATCCGAAAAGTGGGGTGTATTTAATTGCATTATAATTATGTGTAAATTAAAGCAGATGTCTAAATTGAAGTAGACTTTAAATAAAAAAAAATATGCCGCAATATAAAAAATTACAACAGACTTCCCATGTAAAAATAGAAGTTCTGAACTCAATATTGATGTCAGTGGTACGTGATGAGAAATGCAGCGTATCTACGATTATCACATATACCTGCTTAGGTACATAGGCCCGGACCGGAAGGACTACAAGTTTCACAAAAGGGTTTCCATTGAATCCAATGGAATCGAGGAGCCCATAAAATATTATAATGCTTTACTTTCACTTTCTTTTGATTTTAAACATACTTATTTATGAATTAATTAATCTCTGGACCATTATGTGTGCACAATGCCACGTGGTGATTATTTAAAAAAATCTGTGGAAAATCAGAGTACATTTTAAAAGACAGTAGCATCTGAAACGTTAACATAGTCAAATATTTAATAGTTTAATTCAGTTAAAAATATATGAAATTAAAAACGAGGAATATAGGCGTCTATTATTATTTATACCATAAACAGTTATTTTATTTCATTTACAACTTTATTACTTAGTTTTAATTACGTCAAACGAATAATACGATGTGACATTTCTGAATTTAATTAACGTTACAAAAGTTACTGAATATAGATCGAATTTTAATTCTAATGTATATTCAATTTGGCTTCTCTAGATGATCTGTTTGATATAATCGAAACACATAAATCACGGCGCAATGGCGTTTAGGATAAGCCGTAAAATAAAATGGCGGACTCGGGCCCGAGGCGTTAACGATTATTGAATGATTGAAATCTTGCCACGTTATTCTTACCATCATCATAAAATAAAATTTTAAGGATTAATTATTTGATGATTGATGATGATAATTTTCCATTTAATGTGCATATGCTAAATCTTATTAAATCACTGATTAACGAATTTTGTTAATTTGTGCACAATTCGTGCACGTGGTGATTATTCACGAAAGCTGTGGGAAATCAGAATACAATAACAAAGACAGATAATTGTACTGGTAGTTGGTTAAATTTGTCTATCTTTATAGCGCTACGGCACGTAGCAGTTACGCTTTAGACGTCATTAAACATGAATAAATATAGTGATATGGTGTGGTGAATTTATTTTAAATATTTAGCCTCTTCCGTAGAGAAATATCCAATAATTAGTCAATCTTACAAAACAATATTTATAAATGAATTAATGTGTGCTCATATTACCACCTAGGTCAATGATTCAATTCATATTAGGTCTGGAATAGCGTCTTTTTATTTTATTAAACTCAATTGATCATAATAAAACTGAATAGACGTGCATTTATACATGTTAGTGATACCTTGTAAAGTTTTGAGTTACTTATGATACATTTTTTTAACCGTTATATTTATCAATAGTTTTATAGGTATTATATTACTTTGGCCAAGGTTTACCCAAGTCATATAGCATCACGCATATATTTCCCGACGGAGTAGGCAGACATGGACACTGGTGTACTCCTCCCATATTCTACCAATACTGTTTTATAGTCCCATGTAATAGGCGGTGAGCTTATTGCCATCTTCCGGGCACAATTCTAAACTCCGGGCTGCTACTGAGAATTTTCTTACAGAAAAACCCAATAACGCTTTGCCCGATCCGGCAATCGAACCCAGAACCTCACGCTCGGCAGTCGCCCTTAGGACCATTAGATTTATTAGGCAGTTTACCTATCCCCCCCCCAGGGGTTCCACCTTGTCGTGGTGGGGGGGCTCTAGTAGCCGTGGCTTGGTCACCCACGGTGAAGCTAACGGAACCCGAGGAGGGCCGCTCCTCAGGGCTTTGCCTTCAAGCCCATGTTGGAGCGGCGCCGGCGTAGGTTGCGGGCCTTATGGGGGGTGTCGCAACTGAGGTGGGCTGCGGCGTCGTATGGGCGGCACCGCAGCTGAGGGATGGGGCCGCGGTGGGAGAGGAGTGCCGGTATGTCGATGCGCCGCTCTCCCTACCTGCCGCGGCCTTGACGGGGCCGCCACCGTTGGATGGCGGACGCGGTGGGGCCGCAGGGGAAGAGGAGTGCCGGTATTGCGAGGCGCCGCTCTCCCTATCCTCTGCGGCCGTAGTGGCAGGCGGCGGGGCCACAGACCTGACCCGTCGCAGGGGACCTTGGGCGTCCAGACACGGGGTCGTCTGGCGCCCATTGCACATGGTCTCCGAGGTGGTTGCGGCACGCCATTAGTCTGGTGTGCCGTAGGGGGGGGGGTGCAATACCCAACCCCGTGAGGGAGTCCGGCAACGGACGGCTGCGGGCGGGTTCGCGGTTGTGTGCGAAAGCGTTCCCGCGTCCCGCCCTCAAGCAGCTGAGGAGGTGCGTGTGTGTTCCTGAATAGCGATTCAAGGAAATGAATTACTAACTTGAATGTTCGCAATGTCAAAGTATACACGAAAACGTACCTCAATGCCAATCAGGAAAAATAATACGTGTGAATTCATAGTAATTGTTTCATTAATCAGGAACCTGTTTTAATTCAGTCTATCATGTATAGTCAAATTATGTTTTATAAGACTATTCGTCCTTTAGCTGTAAGTGTTATCTTAAAGATGAGTAATGTAATTCTTCCAAAAATACATGAAGGCCCTAGAGTAGATATTTTATCTTACATAATTTATTGATAATTCTTGAAAATAAATTTCAAGTCGAATGTCCATACGAGATGCTGAATGCTATACCTTCTAGTACATGGCACGACCTTTGATAAAAAAAAATTAAGGCATGATGTAACGTCAACGAACAAATAATATTTTTAAAAACCGTTCAAATATATAAGACATAGGAACTGAATGGATAGCAACGACGTCGCCAAAAGACGTGTTAAAATATGAATGAAGAATTCGCGGCGGTGAGTAGAGGTCGAGATGGCTTAGTGGTCAGAGCGCCTGGATGATGGAGTATATCCAGGAGGCGCAGGTTCGAATCCTGTTCGGGACCGAATTCTTTTCCCATTTAATATTATAAACAAGACATATTTGACTAACTTGCGATGGCACGGTGATCCCAAAGCGGAACTTGGCCTTTGTCAGCAAAAGACTCCACCATTCTTAGCACTGTGGTCGCGTGCTATTCTGGTATCTCGAGAGCTCGAGATATATCATTTTCAACCTTATACAGCCACCGGTATCAAGAATAATATATTTGACGAACGATTTTACACTACAATAAATACCGACGACAATGGCTACTGCTTTCACCTCGTAGATATAGGCTACGAAAACAAAGTAGCATACAGGCAGGAGGAAGAAGAAGGAGGAGGCCAAGTACCTTTTAGAGTTCCGTATTCAAAACATGCCCGAACCGGACCCTGTACCTAAGTCTACGCCGTCTGTCTGGCACAGGGTTCAATTAAACGTAAAGATGTGGTGCCAGTTGAAAAATTTATAAAAGAATATTGGCTATGGCTATCATGACAAATAATTTTGCCTAGACTTTTTTCAACTACGTTGGGGTCGGTTCCTAGTTTAACTAGATGAAGCCTAATGATAGTATTTTACATGGAGCATCTGTTTATCTGATCTTCAAAATCCAGTCTTCTTCTTCTTCTTAGCGATTCTTAGTCTTAGTAATTGATAGGACATGCAGCGCATGACGTAAGGTGGGCCATTGTCTGCGGGGCACCGCACTCACACTGCAGGTTTGAGTCGTCTATGAACCCCGACTTATGGGTTTTATTGGTTAATATGATATTCCGTGGTAAGACTGGTTGTCAGAGTTTTAGGAATGAGGGTTATGATAGTAACGCATCATCAGACCAAATCACCAGACGATCGATCGAGTGGCTGTTAATAAGCCACGAACCTCCATCATCAATACAAATAAATGAAATTGAAGTGTCTGTTTGTAATGTCAAAATAATATTTTTTAAAGCTCATAAAGTTATTTGCACGATACCTATGCCTTTTTGTCTGTCTGTCTGTTTGTTCCAGCTAATCTTCGAAACGGCTGGACCGACTCAAATGAGATTTTACTGGCAGGTAGCTTAGTAGATTTATGGAGTAACTTAGGCTAATTAAAATATACGCGGGTGAAACCGCGGGGCACAACTAGTGTCAAATAAAACAAAACTAATAAATAAAGAAATAAAAATTCGTCCTTCCACAAGAACCGTAAATTAAATCATTATTTTACAGTTAAACAGAATAATTAGCAGTTTAGAGAATCGACCTATATACATATACCCGGCAATAGGCTCACCACCTATTACGTGGGACTTAATAACAGCATTGGTGAAATGTGGGTGTACAATTGTGTACACCTCTGCCTACCCCTTCGGGGAATACAGGCGTGATGCTATGTTAGAGAATCGACCTGACGTATGTGGGAGGAAATTTGTGTTAATAATAATTAATGTTACCTTATTTACCTTCAATCCTGCTTTTTTTGTCGTTAGAGCAATGTACTGTGCTTTCATACTTTATGAACTTCAGTAATGATAAACGGAAGCGCGTGCGCGATTCAGTGTCACACTTGGTCGGTTTTTTTATCTCTATTATTGACATAGTCAGTGAATAAGGAACTACATTATTTTATTATGGATAAATAGGTACGCTAATTTGGGTTAAGTCACCATATAAAAATTCCAATCCGACCATATATGGATAAGACGACTTAAAATGGACGAACAAAATACACAATTATTGCCATTATCTAAATGTTCTACATAATATCAACCATATTATGAAAGATACAAGTATACAGTATGGGATATGGCCTTTTACCAACGTCGTTGTTAACTATTATCCATATGGGTGAATCAATACAAAAAGTGAAAATCAATACTATAAGCAATTTTCCAATCATATAATAAAGTAAGTTAAATAAAACTAAATATAGTTAAACTTATGTACACAGTTTAATTCGTCAAATGCTGTAAGCTAAAGATTATTATCGAATGGATTGTTTGTATACCTACTTAACAACTAAATATTTTTTCATGAAATCACACACAGAATCCTCATTTTTTTATATTTTTATTTATATTAAGCTATGTTTAAAATAATATATCTAAACGAATAAAAAATAATCGAAAAATAGATATAAGGCATCGAAAACAAGTAAATAAAAAAAATTTCGGCATTTACTTCACAACCGAATATACAAAAGATTAATACATCTTGACGTTTGTATTACGAAATATTGTATTGGCAGTTAATTTTTTTTTATTAATTAATAAATTAATTGCTTAAAACAGTGGGCTTTAAGCTGCCAACATCTAACCCGATATTATTATGTTTAAATTGGATTCCTATTTCCTGCAATATTTCGTACGCATTGTAAAAAAAACTTATTAATTTTGCCACAGAATACCTATTATGACCACCAAAACTTGATCTTTAAAATATTTATAGCGAGCAGGATAGATAGCTCAAGTGTTATTTTAAAACAAATTTGAGTCTCACGTCAAATTATTTAAATGTTATTGCAGTTCGCCGCCTAAAGTGGGTGGTTCCTTGAGCGATATATAAGCCTGCGCGGATTTTTTACCCGCACACACAAACTAGTTCAACGTAGCTAGACAATCTTAGATACCCAAAAATGAAATTCGCAGTAAGTAAATGGAATTTAAAAAATAAAATAAAATAATTTTAATTTAAGATGGTGTGAATTATTGTGAATATACAATGAGGTGATTTCTAGAGTGGTGTTGTAATGCTTTTGTGAATTCAGGTGGTAATCTTGGCGTGTGTGGCTGCCGCGAGCGCGCAGTTCAACAACAACCCTTACAACCCGTTTGGCCGCACCCAGAACCAGTACCGTTACCAGCCAACCCCTGCGCCAATCCGTACTTACCGCCCAGTGTCAGTTAGCCCCACCTACGCTCCCATCGCTTTCACCGCCACCACCCCCGCCCCTTACCGCGCCCCCGCCCCAGTATCCGTAGCGAGGGTTGTGGCTGATGCCCGCAATGCTCAGATCCTGAAGTTCGGAAATGAGATCAACCCTGACGGTAGCTACAGCTACTTGTGAGTATTGACCGCAATCTATTTATATTGTCCAATCTTATAGAGAATTTTCGGCCAACGGTCTGATTTTTTTTTGTTATTCCAGCTATGAAACCGACAACGGTATCGCTGCTCAGGAACAGGGCACCCCCCGCAACTTCGGAGGAAACCCCCCTGTAGTCCCTGACGTAGCCCAAGGCTCCTTCTCCTGGACTTCCCCCGAGGGCAAGCCCATCGCCATCTCCTACGTCGCTGACGAGAATGGATACCAGCCCACTGTGAGTAATTTTATTATAACTGTATAGATTCTAGTTGAAAAGTACCTACACATCCAAAGCCTATTCCGTTTAATTTTATATAGAAGATCTTTTAACCTCCTGTCTGTGGAGCGACCGACAGTCGGTCGATTGGCAATATGGCGCGTGTGTGGGGCCATATGTTCACGGGTGGACAGCGTGCTACCTCCTTACGTATACATTATGATATCTTTGTTTTTTGATATGGAAAGCACTATGGTGATGTATAGAAGAATTAAAGTATATTAAATTTCCTTGAATACGGTATATAACATGATAGACAAAAAAAAAAGAAAAATACGTTAAATTTGGCGGTAAACGCAAAATATCGTAATTTTTTACCTATTTTACATTATAATACATATGAATTATCATTTTGTAACGATAAAAACTATTAATCCCGATACAGTATACCTATTTACATTAATCTATTGAATAATATTGATACCCGTACATACATTTTTATTAAATAAACACGTTATCAAAAAATAACGGCCGGCGGAGTTCGTTGCCCCGTTATGGAAAGTGGAATTCTATTTATAGAATACTCGCTCGACTGGCTATATTGTTATTGTTTTGTGAACATAAGAATATAATCTACACATTAGATAACTCATATTAATGCACAGTTATAAGGATTAGGATATTTATCGAAATTAATCTAGGTACTTACCAGTACTGGGTACCGCCCACTGTTTTTATCAAAATATACGTAATCACTAATCACTCACTCACTACACTCACTAAATCAAATACTACACTATATTACCACTGCGTTATAACAATAAAAAAGGTAGGTCATCGCTTTAAATAAAAAGATATTACGATAACAAACACGTGGCGGAGCGTCGACCTTGTACCTACTATTGCGTCATCATTACGTAATTTTGAATTACGTTATTTTTATTCTAAACTTGCACAATACAACTTTTTGTTTGTTTATATAGTTAATGTAGTTAATAATTAACACTAATAATAACACTTTTATGGAAACTAACACGTTTTACCGCGAAAATTGAGCATTTATTTACGCGTCATGCCTCGAACGCTGCAATGAGCCGACTGTCGGTTCCTCCACAGACGCGCGTTTTCAAGATGGCGGCGCCCCACTGACTAGAGGTTAACAAAGATTTTAGCACGTTTTTTTAATTACACAAACTTTGAAAAAATTATATATTTGGTATACATTATAAATTTATTATATTTTTGCAGGGTGACGCTATCCCCACTGCCCCTCCCGTGCCTGCCCTGATCGCCCGCGCCCTCGAGTACATCGCCAGAAACGCTCCCAGGAACTAAGAAGTTGACCATTACCGAAACATACGTAAAGACAGTATAAGTACCTACATTACAAAATGAATAGTACAACTTAGAAGTATTTCGAGTAAATAAAGTAAAATGTGATATATTTTAAAGACAACTCTTATTTGCAATTGTTTAATGTGATATTTATTATTTACGTGCGAGTGTAAATAAAATATGTTACCTTTTGTATAAATATGTTTTGTAATTTTTCGACTTTACCAAAGGAACCTAAACGCTGCAAAGTGTTCGAATGTTTTATTAAAAACATACGCAGTTTTGATATAATATATATATCCTGTATTGGTAGTTCTGTATATAACTGCCTCGTAGGTCTAGTGGTCCCTAGCGCGACTGACCATGAGGTCTTGGGTTCGATTCCAAAGGGCAAAGTGTTATTGGGTTTTTCTGTTAGGAAATTCTCAGTTGCAGTCCGGAGTTTGGAATTGTGCCCGGTAGATGGCAATAGGCTCACAATATTACATGGGACTTAATTACAGCATTGGTGAAATGTGAGTGTCAATTGTGTAGCCTACCCCTCGGGGAATACAGGCGTCATGCTATGTTTCTATCTTATAATGATTAATTATGAACAACACAACATGGGCGGGAAATCGAGAAGAGTGGTGATAAAAATTTAAGCGATAAGGGTGTCGGAGGTCCATAAAGATCTGACTAAATAATTCCATAAAATATGGTTTCCAGTTTTTATCATAACCACGTAATGCTAAACGAAAGCATCAGATATTTTTATAACAAAATTATTTTTTATAACATGTAATCTAGGTATACTTAGTCATATAATTATGACCAAGTGTTTAACCTTTAAGACTTATCATAAGATAGGTAGTTTCTCAAGACGGAATTAGTAACATGAACTTCGAAATCGATTATTCAGAAATTACCATCAAATATCATTTTGAATTATATATTGCTTAAGCCGATCGTTATATTCAATGTCACACTAAAACATAAGAATTATTATAATTTAAAGAAATACCATTTCAGGTTATTTGGTTTGCAGAAATACAATTTTTATCTCCGATAAAGTAGGTACCGGATAATTGCAGTAAGTAATGTAAACTTAGGTTAAACGTTACTAAGTTCTCAAAAGGAGTTAGATAATTGTAGAAAACAACTGTTCGAAACTCTTTCGGTTTGCGTGGAAATTCGTAAATTCTAAATATTTTATTATGTTTTATATTTTATTTTACACCCACTATAATCAAGATCTCATAATAAATTTTGTATCGACTATTAAAACAATCTGAACGTAATGTTGAACAAGTAAAATATTGTATGAAATCTTTTATTTAATAACGACGGTGTGGTTGTTAATTGTAATTTTAACTTGGCAATTAAATTAATTAAACGCGCTTTATAGCGATTGTAAATGAGAAATAGAAACCTTATGTTTACATTCTTGTTAAGATTATCTTATTCTTAAGTTGGATCATTGTTGCCTTATTACCATTATTTTCTCGTTGAATATATTGATAAATATAAAACTGTAATTCCAATAAACGATGTCTAACAAACTATTTGCTTGGCCCGATTTAAATTGTATTCGTTCAAATGTTATCTTAGCGCCCTTTTTCGATACGAAAATGGTAATGATGCGGTCATTTAGCTGCTAATGAGTTAATAAATCGATAGGAAATCGGTTGCATTGTCTCTCATGGTAAAGTGTCCTTCGATTTTATAGACATCAGTTTACCTCAGAAGGCGGTCGAGCCCACATTATTGCGAGGTGCCCATCCATCTAACATTTACGCAATATGTTAGAAAAGTGAACAGGTTTTAACAGATTTATTTCTGTTGCGACCTCAGAAGATACGTTAAACAGATATTTGTAAGCTTTTTTAAGATCACCGCTCTTATTTATTGACTCATCGCGAACTGATAAACTTTATTATTTGATAATCTACATATCTACTGCATATTTTCAATGCTAACTGGTTCGAACAACTCAAGAAAGTGATGGATTTTAAAGAAGAGTATTGATTTCTATGGTTTTAAAATATTTTATCTTTAAATTAATCACGTTTAAGCGATTTTTTTCTATATTTAACAAACCCAATATTAATCATACATATTGAAAAATTAGGAACAAGTTTCGCTTCCGTTTAAATGGATTGATGAATAAATTATATAATGAATCTGTGGTTTACGTAAAACGGTGTAAATTTTATGCCAATTGGTTGGATTTACATATCAATGAAAAAAGCCCTTCTTCATAGATTACACAAGATATTTTAGTATACTAATGACTATCACAGCAAAAAGTGGCATATTCTATATAATAATATAATATTAATTTGACACCTCGGATGGTTATGATTGATCTCTTTTGTGTTGTTTTCGTGGCACATAAAGTTTGTAATTAATGTGAATTATAATCTTTTGTTAAACAAAGGCTTGGCATGTGATCCGGTGGGTATGATCTTCACCTCGCGATGGGTTCCATCGTGATACTATGCGGTCCGTTCTGGCTCGACCTTAGCATTTGGCGTAACGCATTTACCGCTGTACATCGATACAAGCTGTTTCCTACGATTCTGTTGGTTTAAATGTTACTTATAAATATGTTATAGAAATGACTCAAAATCAGGTTTTATTACGCATGCTTAGCGAACTCTAAAGTTCATAATTTGTTTTCATAGATTATCATCGGAGGTATTTACTGAGTTATTGATTTAAAGCTTTCCACTCATTCAGTACTGTTGACATTCCTACTATCGAATGGTGGTCTCTTCAAGTAAGAATCTTTTACATTCTACATCACACAAGAATACCTATTTTAATTACACGACTGCCCAATAAAAGGAGTGTAATGTTTTTAGGGTTCATGTATGTATGTATATATGTCTGTATGTAAGTATGTATCTATCTTTGTTGGTTTCTTTATTCTATCATAACTTCTAAACGCCTGAACCGATTTAGATGTATGGGGTTTTGTTAGAATCCTTACATTGTCCCGGCTAAAATAAGCTAAGAAAACATTTAAAAAAATATATGTAATGTATGTACACCTAACTCACACATGGCATACATGCCTTTTTTTTTTTTTATAATTTCATCTTGTTCCATACTCTATTGATTTCAGTAACTGTTTTTGACAATAAAAGTTATATTATTTATATTCCAGAAAACTTGAAGCATTTTTTATTTTTTTATGTTATAGGGGGCAAACGAGCAGACGGATCGCCTGATGGTAAGCGATTACCGCCGCCCATGGACACCCGCAACACCAGACGAGTCACAAGTGCATTGCCGGCCTTTTAAAAAGGAGTACGCTCTTTTCTTGAAGGTTTGTAGGTCGTATTAGTCCGGGAATACCGCAGGCGACAGTTCATTCCACAGTTTTGTTGTGCGAGGCAGAAAGTTTCTTGAGAAACGCACAGTTGTGGACTGCCAACCATCTAAATGATGGGGATGGAACTGCTGTCGCGTAGAACGATGGCGGAAAGAGGCGGCAGGGATCAGTCCGAACAATTCCTCGGAGCATTCCCCATAGTAAAGGCGATAGAAGATGCATAGCGAGGCCACATCTCTATACAGCGCCAAGGGGTCTAGCCGGTTTGAAATATCTTGGTAGTCGACGATTCGAATCGCTCTCCCTTGGATGCGGTCCAGAGGGAGAAGCTGTTACTGGGGTGCCCCTGCCCAGATGAGAGCAGTATTCCATATGAGGCCGGACGTGCGCCTTATAAAGTAGTAGGCGGTGGGCCGGAGTGACATACCGTCTTGATCTATTGGGTACACCAAGCTTCTCGGAGGCTAGCTTATTCTTGCCCTCTAAATGGCCACGGAACTGGACTTCGCTCGATATGTCGACACCAAGTATTCCAATATAGGCTGAGGCAGTTAATGTGGTGCTCTCAAAACGAGGAAAAACAACTAATGACAGTTTTTTTGCGGTGAATACTCAAACTTGTGTCTTTGTGGGATTAAATTGGACCAAATTAAGTCTACCCCAATCTGAGACTTTCTCCAAAGAGGTCTCAATTTCGGACACAAGTTTGTTTCGGCTCTCGATGACATTTTCCCGAGAAATATTGGCGCGACCGGTATAGAAAGCATCGCCTGTGCTGTCATCCGCATAACAATGAGTGCCGCTGATTTGCAACATGTCATTGATATGGAGGAGAAACAGAGTAGGCGTTAGCACACAGCCTTGAGGGACATCAGCATTTACAAACATGGAGTCGGAGCATTCACCGTCAACTACGACCTTAATGCTTCTGTCTGCAAGAAAGCTGGTCACCCATTGGCATAATTTCTCGGGAAGCCCATAGGAAGGGAGCTTCGAAAGAAGCGCTTTGTGCCAGACCCGATCGAAGGCCTTCGCCATGTCCAAACTGACCGCCAAGGCTTCCCCCTTAGTCTCGATCGCCTGTGCCCAACGATGTGTCAGGTATACTAGAAGATCACCAGCCGACCTTTACGAAAACCGTACTGCTGGTCATCAAGCAGCTGATGATCCTCTTAATACCGAAGGAGCTGGCAGTTGACAATGGACTTCATTATCTTCGAGAAAAGGGAGGTTATGGCTATCGGTCTATAGTTGGATGGATTTGAGCGGTCGCCTTTTTTAGGGATCGGGTGGACTAATGCTGCCTTACATGATGTCGGGACTACGCCAGAATAGTAAGAGAGCCGAAAAAGATGTGTTAAAACTGGTGCCAACTCTGGAGCGCACATCTTCAACACAATAGGAGGGATTCCATCAGGCCCATTCGACTTATGGATATCGAGGGATAGAAGAGCTAAACGCACTGCGCATTGGTGGAACCGGATATCCGGCATAGAGACCTCGAACCGCGTTATGGTAGGCGGCTCTTGTCCCCCGTCATCCAAGGTCGAGTTGGACGCAAAGAGTTGGCCCAGAAGATCGGCTTTCTCCTTTGCGTCGTGGGCCAACGAATCATTTCCTTTGTGTAGAGGTGGAAAGGATGGCTTACAGAAATTTCCTTCGATAGCTTTGGCAAGATACCAGAACGCACGAGTTCCCGAAGGAAGGCGCTCAAGCCTCTCGCCAATTCTGCCGATGTGCTTAGACTTTGCCCTGGCAATGTCTCTTTTGAAGGACGTGGAGGCAAAGTTATACTCCTTTTTTAATGCGCTGGTATTTTCATCCCGTGCCATCACCGCATCAGACCAGGCTTGGTAAGCTTCCTGCTTCCTACAAGAAGCCTTTTTGGAAGATGGACCAAACCAAAATTGACAGCGCGGTTGACGCAGTGGTCGAGAGACCGACTGCTGCGCTGCGTGTCGCAGGTTCGACTCCTGCACGGAGCAAATATTTGTACGATCTACGGATAATTGCTCCGGGTCTGGGTGTTAGTGTGCTTGTGAGATTATATATCTGTAAACGCACCCACGATACAGGAAGAAATTCCTAGTGTGGGGAAAAGTTAAAAATAAATAAATGGGAACCACAGAGGATGGAATGAAAAGCTCCATACCCTCTAGCACCACATCAGCAACAGAATCAGCAGCAGCGTTAGGATCATCCGGCGAGAAGCATATCTGTCTCCAAGGGTAGGATGCAAAAAAGGATCGCATCCCATCCCAATCTGCTGACTTGTAGTACCACACACGGCGGCTGCGTGCAACTCGCGATCGCGGCAAGCACGTGAGAGACACCGTACTTCGGACAACGCAATGGTCTGAGGAACCAAGTGGGGCGTCTACGGTTACGTGGTAGCCGTCCGGATGAGAAGTCAGCAGAAGGTCCAACAGTGAAGGCTTCTGGCTCTCCACATCTGGTATTCGTGTGGGCGTGGTAACCAGTTGTGTCAGGCCATATGGCAGGGCAAAGTCGTGAACAGATCTCCCTGCATGATCGGTCTTACTGGAACCGAGCCAGTCGGCATGGTGGGCGTTAAAACCGCCAAGTAAAACGATCTGTGCTGACGGGATCTGCTGCTGCACAAAGTCTGAAGCCATTTGGATGTGCTCAATCAGTCGGTCAGTTTCGGTATCACCGCTATGGGACCTATAAAGGCAAGCATAGACGCGGGGATGGTCGTCACTATCTATACGGAGCCATAAGGTGGAGAGGTCCCTACCTTCAAGATTCCCGAGGCGACGAGGACGATAAGTCCGTACCCGGGGTGGGTAAGGTAGGATGTGTCCACTGGAGACGATATCTGCGTCTCGGTCAGGAAGAGCAAGGCTGGCTTTACTGTCTCGAGATGGTGATGAACAGCATTAAGGTTGGTATGTAATCCCCTGATGTTGCAGAAGTCCACGGCTAGCATGGCAGGGGGTGCCAAGGTATTTCTGCTCTTGCAACGGGCGTTTTTGAGCGCACTTTTGCTCCCCCCAGAATACGAGGGGCGTCCACGTTTAGGTGCGTTGTGTCCTGAACGCGGACGTACAGAGAGGGATTCACCAACGCTAGCGCAGTCGGTACCCTCCTGGGGTAGCAAACGATTTTTCAACTGCGCTATCATAGGGGGGGTTGGGGGTTTGGGCCTCCGGTACCCTCACTAACTCGGCGAAACACAACGCAACAGTTGTTTCACGCCGGTTTTCTATGAGGCCGTGGTATCACTCCGGTCGAGCCGGCCCATTCGTGCCGAAGCATGGCTCTCCCACGGTAAAATAGTTAAGCCCTTATACAAAAAGGCGTTCGAAAAGATCCAAATAACTATCGCTATTTTAAATAAATATAATGTTATAAAACAGGATCAAAACGGCATTCAATACAACACATCAACATTTTTAGCAGCATTCACCCTTATTAAAAAGAAAACAGATTATTAGGATGTTAAAATTCCGGTTATGGTGGTATTTTTTGGTAGGAGTAAGGCCTTTGATTCTGGAGATCATGAGATTTTACTCTACAAATGCGAAAAATATGGTATCAGAAGTATTGCTTTAAACTGGATAAAAAGTTTCTTAAAAGACCGTCAGCAATGTTTTGAAATTACTAGTTTATAGATAATATTGAATCAACTTTCAGATCTTTATGTAAAACTAATAATAATAATATAATAATAATAAAGATTTATAAAGTAAACTCAAAAGTAATTGATTTCTTGCGCAATATAATGTCACACTGGAAAACATCACTACACCTTAATAACAGTTTAAAGAACATAACTACCCGACAAATATCTATTAAGAAGGGTATCTACCAAGGTGATTCTTTGAGTGCCCTATGGTTCTGTCTTGCCCTTAACCCTTTATCTCATCTACTTCATCGTTGCCAAGCCGGATATTCCTTTAAATGTACGACAGATGAAACAATAATCTCTCATCTGATATACATGGATGACATCAAATTATATGCCAAAACAGAGAAAGATATGAAAAAGCTAATAGAAACTACAACAGAATTTAGTCAAGACATAAACATGCAGTTTGGATTAGATAAGTGCAAAACTCTCCATATTGTTAGAGGTAAAATAAAATCAGGTGACTATACAATAAACGATACAGACACGATAACAGCAATGGAACCAATTGATCTATATAAATATTTAGGTTACAAGCAGCTTAAAGGACTCGACCACACCTCTATTAAACATACATTAAATACAGAATACAGCAGAAGAATAAAGGCTGTATGTAAAACCCAGCTCTCTGGAAAAAATCTCATAAAAGCCTTAAATACCTTTGCGATCCCAATATTAACTTACTCATTCGGAGTTATAAAATGGTCAAAAACTGACATAGAACAAATTGAAAGAACTACACGCACAACACTTACAAAACACAACAACTTACACCCTAAATCCGCAATAGAACGATTGACCATTAAGCGACAAAATGGAGGCAGAGGCTTGACAGACATACATCACCTTTGGCAAAAACAAATTAGTAAACTCAAAACATTCTTTCATACAAAATCTCACACCAGTAAACTTCATAAAGCAATCGTCCTAAATGATAACAGTTACACTCCTCTAAACCTTAACGACGAGATGATCGCACAAAATGACATCGATAGTGATCCACAGATACAAAAATTAGAAAACTGGAAAAAGATAGTACTTCATGGACGACATCCTCATGATCTTGAACAAAACTATGTAGATACAACAGCGTCAAATAAATGGCTTAAGATAGGCAATCTTTTTCCAGAAACTGAGGAATTTCTGATCGCAATACAAGACCAAGTCATTAATACGAAAAACTACAGGAAATACATAATTAAGGATCCAACCATCACAAACGACAAATGCCGGAGATGCCACATTCAATCAGAGACAATACAACACATAACAGGAGCATGCATCACTCTCACACAGACGGATTACACACACAGACACAACCAATTAGCAAACATCATTCATCAAAAACTAGCACTCAAACATAAACTCATACCCAACATAAATACCCCATACTACAACTACATACCACAAACTGTTCTAGAAAATACTACACATAAACTATACAACGACCGCGCTATACTCACAGATAAGACTATTCACTATAATAGACCGGACATAACCCTTCTAGATAAAATACATAAAATCACTTACCTTATAGATATTGCAGATCCCAACACTCACAACCTGCAGAAGACAATAACTGAAAAAATAAGTAAATATGCTGAACTTAAAGAAGAGGTTACTAGAATCTGGAGGCAAGAAAAAGTGTATGTTATCCCTTTAGTCCTCTCCACAACAGGTATAATCCCTAGTCATCTTCTCCGTAGCCTGAAATTAATTGATCTAAAAGAAAATCTCTATATTACTCTACAGAAAGCAGCAATTTTAAACACATGCAGAACCGTCCGATAATTCATGCAAATCGACGAAAACGAAATAGCCCCTCATCACAACATATCATCTACTTAAATGTTACACACCACATGCTTCATTTACTTAGCCATGGCTCGTAAATGTAGTAAAACTAGTCAAAGAACTATGAAAAAGTATGACTACCCGATAATAATAATAAAAATATTTATTTTCTCATCATCACATTACAGGGTTAGTACAGTAAGTAACAACTTATATAGAGACTGGTGTCTGAGATAGGTAAAACCTGTGTTACAGATCACCAGGCTACCCTCTGAAGAGACAAATAATTTAAATGAAAAAATTTTAGGAGACAAAATGAGATCAAATTTATATTTAAAACTAAATTAAAATAAAAAACGGTAAAAAAGTTGGACATAGATTGAATGGGAGTGTGTGCGATTGTGAGTGTGAATGAGTAGGAATGTAAGTGTAGTGGATGAGGGAATTACTGTAGGTGTAAATGAGTGTATTATCATGTTAGGTAGGTAGATATGTAAAGCACAATATTTCACGAGAGCGGTTTGAGTAAACATTCCGTAGCAGTGTAGTCCAGACTTAGAATCAACAACAATTTTCTTACATTTTGTTTTGGTGAAAGGATAGATTAATACCAGTTTATTTATTTTATTATATAAATATGGACCCAAGAAGGCAAAGAAATTTTGGGAGAGACTATTATTACACCGAATTTTCTTACAGACTGCGGTACTTTTTCTCTTATCTAATGATGTTTATGGATCATATTTTAACTCCGAGTGTTTTTTTAGAATAACGGCAAGAACAAAAAGTTGACATACTGTTAGTAAATTTAGGCTTTTATATAAGTCAAATGTTGGGTAACGAATGGGAAGAAATTGGCTAACTTTAAGTACTGCCCTCTGGGCTCGCTCCAAATTTAACAAGTAGGTTTTGGCAGCGCCACCCCATGATGTTATGCAGTATGACAATAATGACTGATATAGCGCATAATAAACAGACTTAATGATTGCGGAATCAGCGACATGACGAAGAGTCGCAACTATGGGCAATTATATGCAAGTCAGATTGCTCTTGTTTTTTGCAGCTGTATGCCATAAACTTAGTCTTATCCACATTGAGACTTAATATGTTCTTAGAGAGCCATTGGGAAACTTGATCAAACCCTCTCTGAGCATAGAAGTAAACTTCCTCCCAAGTTTCAGCATGAAATAGCAGTACAGTATCATCCGCAAATGTTATTATTTTACCGTTTGTGAGCCTGGTTTGAGATAATTCATTTATGTAAACCAGGAACAACGTCGGGCCAAGGATACTGCCTTGCGGGACACCATATTCGTTAGGAAGCTCATCACTGACCAAATTATCCATCTTTATAACCTGTCTTCTTCCTTGTAAATAATTTGAGAAAAGCTGAAGTGGTAAGCCTCTGATACCCACATGCTCAAGTTTACTTATTAAGATAGGAACAGATACTGTGTCAAATGCTTTGGCTAAATCTAAATAAATAGCTAATGTCTTTTTCTTCTTGTCTAAGTGTGAAATAATGTAATTAGTGAGTTGATGCACGGCGTCTGAAGTTGATCGCCCAGAACGAAAACCGAACTGTGATGGTGATATCAATTTATTTTTTTCTAAGAATTCTACAAGTCGAGAGTTCATAAGTCGTTCCAGGATTTTAGATAGAGTTGGGAGAATAGAAATTGGTCGATAGTCGTTGACACAGCATCTGTCCCCACTCTTAAAAATAGGCGTTATTCTAGATTTTTTAAAAGCATCAGGAAAAACTCCTGTTTCAAAAGACAGGTTGCAGATAAAGGTTAATGGTGAGACAACCACTTCAATATACTGTTTAAGAAAAGCTTCCGATATGTCATCTAAACCAACCGCACAATTATTCTTTAAATTATATATAAGTGACTTGATTTCAAGGTCAGTTGTTGGTAAGAGTACTATTGATTTATTAAAAAAGGTTGTTGTAAGGGGAATGGTCTTATGTAACACATTTTTTTCAGCCAAAATATTTCCTATATATGCAAAAAATGAATTGATTCTATTCATTGAATTGATCGGATTATTATTAGAAATTAATTGATATGGGTTTTCTCTCCTTTTTTTGGTGTAAGTTATATTTTTTATTACTTCCCATAGTTGTTTACTATTATTCCCAGATTTTTTTATTAAATCCTTTTCATAACTTATTTTAATTTTCTTCAAAAGATTGTTGCAGAACAGTCTGTATCGTTTATATGTGCACTGAGTTATATCACAATTGGGATGTTTCTTTGCTTTAACATATAATTTGTCACGGTTACGCATACATCTCAAAAGTTCAGGTGTAATCCATGGCTTTAACATATTTTTTCGTCTCGGAGTAGTAATTATTTTGGAATTTTGATTTATAGCCTGAGAAAGAGAAGTTATTAAGAAATCGGTAGCCATATTCACTAACTAATAAACGAGGCGTACCCCAGGGAAGCGTTTTGGGACCATTATTGTTCTTGCTTTATGTTACCGATTTACCGGAGTTTATAAATTATGAGAGTGTCTTTTTCGCTGATGATATATCAGTTATAATACCACAAAACACCAAAAACACATCCCATATTAACAAAATAAGCGAAGCAGTTCAGACTGTCCTACAATGGCTTAAATTGAATAAACTCCATGTAAATTTATCTAAAACTAAATTAAATAAGACTTCTTATTATATGTCTGTATCCTACATATAATAGTAAACACTTTTAAAATATTAGCATTAAGGTAAGAGATAATAGTATAGAAGTCTCCGTCAGTCCTCCTGCCACCACGAACGCTGCAAAGTGTTCGAAACGTCAGCAATAATACACGCGATTAATACGGTTTTTTTTTTTATTATATAATATAATAGTTTTATTATAATAGTATAGAAAAAATAGACAGTATAACATTTTTAGGTATTACATTAGATCATTTTTGTAATTGGAAACAACACATAATCGTTAAACGACTCGTAAATGTTAGCAGTAAATTCAGCAGTTTCGTATATACACTTAGAAAGCTTCGTACTGTATCCGACGAAAGTACTGCTCGCATAGCATATATTTAGTGGGTATGTTGAGTCAATTCTGAGGTATGGATTTATATTATGGGGAAATTATATAGATATTGGCAAAACTTTCATTGCCCAGTTGAAATGTATTAGAGCTGTTGCTGCTGGCCTTTATTCAAAAAGCTAAAAATACGTACCTTGATCTGTATGTATGTGTTTGAAGTGGCAATATTTGTGAGAAAGCACAAAGACTAGACTTTGTAAAATTAAAGGTGACAATTATACTCAATACAGACCAAGAGATCCAACATAAATAATAATACCATTTAGTAATACGACTCTAAATAAAAATAATGTATATCATATGTGTACAAAAAATTTCAATATTTTATATACGTAAAGGGAGCTCCCCTTTAAAAATTTCAAATTTAAGCTACGTAAATGGCTAATAAGTAATTGTTTTTATACAGAAGGAGAATTTATGCAACATAGAGAAATAATGAGATTAATGATATATAATACAAAAATAATGTATAGTCGCGACAATCTAAGAAGTCCGATTTGACGTTTCTTTTTTGAGTGCATTTTTTCAATAGAAAGTTTAACTTGAGGTTGACGAATGATACTCGTTGTTATAGTGTGTGGGTAACATAGTAATTATTTAGGTTTATGAATTTGATTTTTCAATTTCTTACGTAGACGTTCATACAAAGGTAAAATGAGAAACGTCAAATCGGACTTCTTAGATTGTCGCGAGTTTAATGATAATTGTAATGTAATTGTAACTGGAATGGTAATATTAATTATTTCATGATCAAATTGCGTGCCTATAACAGGCTGAATGTGGATATTGTACATAAACCACCAACTAATGCCTGGTAACAACTGTATTCTATGCAAATAAATCTTTCTTTCTTTCTTCTTTATAATACGAACGTACAGACGTACTCAATAACTATAGTTTTATATCATGTATGGGTCTTATAGTGCACAGTCGCTACATGATAAATGCGGACTCGTGTACCTACTCTTCGCTCAGGGCTCGCACACTGGTCGTGTATTGCCGATGTTGCTTTTGTTTTATTGCAATTATCATCCTCAATAGGAACAATAAATAACTTTGTTGTAGCAGTTGGATTTATAACTCATTAGGGCCAACCATAATTTCAGTCATTGAGTTATTTATTTTAGATACTGCGACCTTTTCAAAGGAAGTATTTGATATAAATTTGGATCACCGGCAATCCAAAAAAAAAACAGGTGAGTAGCACCGGTTTTTTTTTTGGATTGCCAAACTAGGTTGACTCGCGACGTCACAGTGGGCTCAGCTCATGACTAAGGGCTTCGTTTGAGTTCAAAACTAGTTTGGCAATCGTGAAAAATTCACCTTAGTAGTAACCGGTGAACAATAATTGATATGAATATGTCTTACGGAAGTTTTTTGAGCAATCATTAAGCAACTTAAAAAGTATTTACCATCATTTCGTCGTCAGAGTCCCGGGGTCAAGGCATCTGATAAGGAATAAAATTGAAATTATAAATAAAATGCATACATACATAGCATTGCCGTTGTATCCTCGAAAGGTTAGGCTGATGCGTACCAACTGTTGTTTACCCACATTTTATGTTGGGTACAGTTATTATAGTTCCAAAATAATAATCCCCATCAATCAATAATCATCCCCAGTTTCCAATGGAACGATTAGTGATTAAATGTAATCAATAATCATACATCTTGTCTTAAACTATAATTATTTGACCGTTTTGAACAAGTAACGCATTCACGTTTGACCTACTATGCACACAATCACGCCTGTTTCCCATTGGGGTAGGCAGAGAAATTCGATTTCCATTTACTACGATTCTGACACACTTCTTTCGTTTCATCTATTTGCATTAACCATTTTATGTATGCTCGTCGATTTAGTCGGTTCCTGACCTGTCCTTTTGTTGTTAATTGACTATAGTCACTTAAAAACATTTTGAAAGGATTAAAACAATATTATGTTGTAGATAATATATTATTTTAATCTGCCAGGACAATTTTACTTTTATTTGTATACTTTTCATTGACTGATACCTGGTTCTTTTGTTTAAAGACTTGGACCACAATTTCTACATTTATAATAGCTTCCGGAATGGCACATAAAGCAATTTGGAGTATTTTAGAGATGTAAAATATGTATGTGGTGAAGAGTTAACCGATAACGGCTAGTACATAAACCATAGGAGGCGGCAAAGCTATTTTGAAAAACGCTAAAATCAATATAATTTTCGTTCTCATACAATTTCATAACATTTTGGCATCGTTTATATACAAAAAACTACTTAGAGTTGTATTCTTATCCTTGATCTAGACATCAGTAGTTCTAATGTCTGTGCATCTGATATGCGATATTTTTTATCCATACCTATTCTATATCTTTATTTGAAAAGTTCATGGCTAAGTTGTCTAGATACCTACCTACTCATCTAATAGTTTATGCAAGCTATAAAACGCACGGGAGCGGCATAAGATGGCTGTCACCTTAATCATGTTGTAATCGTATCAGCATACGAATAGTTTTACTACAAAAATCTGTCTCAGTATGGATTTCTCGAAACACGAACACTGCAAAGGTTAATAGTTGCTATGGCCTATTGCTCTGTTTCTAGTAGCCGTGTGTAGTGACATTGTAGTAAACGATATCTGTCGAGAATGCCTTTCCAGTTTGAGGTCGAGATGATATTCAGCATCAATGTATGTATTTTATCATGCAGACCTTTTGAAATAAGCCTATACTAATAGGCTTATTTCAATGCTATACTAATAGCATTAACGCGTTCTTTGTATCATCAAAGTTCTTCTATCAATTCTGAACTAAGTATTATCCGAATATAAGTGCACATTACACCTAATGTGTTACTTCTACTTTCCTTGGTTAAAATCCATATTTACGACTCACGTCTGAAAACAAGGAAGGGAATTTGCAGGCTATCTATCGCTGATTCACCTGAAGATAGACCAACAAAAATATATTTTTAACTTTGGTTAACCAATTTTTGCAAGGAAGCCCCAAAACATGTATGCCCCAAAACAACTGAGTCTGTTTATTATTAAATGAAGTACCTACAACACAAACACTCTCGAAAAAAAATTATTTCGTTTTACATCTTATTAAGGTTTCCAGGATAAAATTGCGCAACGCGATAACCTTGCCCACGGAACATCATACGTTTCTTTTTTAAGAAATTACGTAAATATTTACGATTTTTTAAATGGTGTACTATTTTAACTAGAACCGGATAAAGAATGAGCATAAAGAGGCGGTCAGGTATGGATTAAGAGGCTTAGGTAGTTGATATCACTAAACTAGTTTATAATTTTAGGATAAATATGATCAAAGATTCTAAATTTAATTAATTTCTAAGTTCTAATAATAATGAACAAGAAGGATTCATAAATGGAAACGACTGCGGAAAAGTTTATTGAATGAAATTGTAAAATTATGTATACAAGTGTTAATGATCTGAGTAATAATGTCAAATTCGTCATGTAGGTAAGTATTATTCAGCATCGAAACATTTAGCGTTAAATAGCGTTGTTACTGCCATTGTTAAATACCTCTTGTGGACTAATGGAATTCTAGTTTTGGTAATCGAACAAGGAGTGCGCTGTTGTCGTGATTCATATCGCAACTCGTAGAATTTTCGATCCAAATCAGCGGTGCAAGCATGGGTCTTTTTGTCGACACGTTTGTCGATATTAAACGTCAAATCTGACATAAAGTGTTGATAAAACGATAAAATTCAATACATAAAAACTTTTATCGAGTCGACAAGTTTGTCGAAAAGATCCATGCTCGGACGCCAGTATGGTCCACATGAATAGATACCCTTTACCTACTCATCTGTTGCCATTCAGTACACGTAATTTACGTGTGTTTCATGGTAACAATTAATTCCATTATCGTTAAAAGTAACGTTTGCGCGTGTGTGACGTTTCGTTTTTTTAAATATTTATCCGTGGTTATATGTGTTGTATAAAAACATGTCGAGGGATATCTAACACTTCTTAATACAATCTATAGGCACTGGCTAAGGCCTATCACGGTGTGTTGCAATATCTAAATCAAACGTTGAGCGTAGTTGCGCGTCTTCACAAATAAGTATATGAGAGGTTCTTGGACTCTTTAACCTCTTGGAGTGATAAAATATTAACAGCCGTCTTTTTTGTTCTCAATAGCGATCAACAACAACTTTAGCCCTTATTGACATCACGATAAATTCCCAATTTCTTGGTCAAAGTGGCGCCAATATTAAAAAAAACCCATTAAATATGCACTTAGGAATTCCTTATACGTAAACACCTAAATCCGGTTGTAGTTCGTTTATCTTGAACCAGGTAGACCGTAAGAATGTCAATAAAATAAGCCTCTTCCTTCTGAATCAGAAAACACGAATCGTTCACATGATCGTCGACCCACAAACTTAAAAATATTTAATTCATGATATCAATAATGGAAGCGATAACTATTTATAATATATAAATATTTGTGGTTTAAGTTTGTTAATAAATTGTAAAATGGGGCAAACTTTGTTAGCTAAGATGATCAAATGTCAAAGATTTAGTTTTGGCATTTATTGTTTGTTCGAGGACGTCTAGCATGTATATTATGGCGATGAGACGGTTTATTTACATATTTTAAACCTCAAAAAGAATCTTAAAAATTTAAAGCAATTGGTAAGTATGAATATTAGGCAAAGTGATGACAAATGGATGCTTATAATTTGCTGCCTGTATTTTTTTTTAATGATAAATGCAATATTCATTTTAATGACAATTTTAAAACGATTTATATATTTTTATATCCCTTTTCCTTATTTTCAAAAGGTAGTGCGTAGGTAAAGCAAATTTTACCTACCCAAGCTTATGAATAGGCTGGATTATTCTCACATTCACGCACCTATTACCTACAATGTAAATTAATTATGAACTTGTTACATGAGGATTACACACGATGCCTGACCGTATAAAAATATGTGATAAACTTTGCCTTTATTTGCATTTATATCTGAAAACCGGATACGTTTTAGTACGTAACCTTTATATGTCGCAGCAAGGAGGGTGAACGCGGGATTTTAGTTAGCTGTGATTAAATAAAACACATAACATAACATAGCATCTCCTGTATTCTCCGAAGGGGTAGGCACAGGTGTACACAGTTTTACACCCACATTTCATCAATTATCAAAATTATTTAGTCCCATGTAACAGGTGGTGAGCCTATTACCATCTACCGGGCCCAACTTCAAACTCCAGGCTGCTATTTAGATTTTTCTATCGAGAAAATCCGATAACAATTTGCCTGAAAAAAAAAAAACATTGGATTTCCACTAATTTGTGGTCATTTTCAAATACCTTCGACGATACTGGCAAAATTATCGTATACGAAACCGGGGTGCGACACCCAGTAGTGATGAAAAGACGCTACTACAGTATATTTTTCATTAGCTGTCCTAAGTAGTAAACAAATATGGCGTACTGGTACTCTGAGATAATAATGTTTTTCCTAAAATTATTCTTAGAATTGGGACACAACTGAATGAATGTATTATAGGGACGAATTACGGAAACTACATGAATGATTTCATTACATTATATAATCAGAGAATTAATGAAAGACGTGATATTAAATGTTGCGAAAGTAATGTATATCTTTTATACTTTGGTTTAAAACTTAACCTATGTCATATGAATAAATGGCTTTTTCAGTATATGTACATTCAAAGGAGACGGACAGACGTCCATTGTTCATTCGGCCCACCTATGAAGGTTCGCAGACATAGTAATAATCAAATCATTTGTCAAAACACATAGATTACAATGAAACTAATTTAAATGAATGCTAATGGTTGTTATAAAAATGTCTTCGCTTTTAAGAAAACAATTTTACGCGTGGTGTCCTTTTGCAGTCTGTTGAATAAATAATTTTCCAGACGCGGGACCGCTTATATTATATGAAGGACTATAAATGTCAAATCAAATCAAAATCAAAATTGTTTATTCAGCAACTTATAACTTACGCTAGTTACACTGAGGAGCATCCTTTTCAGCAATTCATTTGCTTGTGTTAAGATGCTCCGCGCTTCCCATGTTATATAATCTTGGTATTTCACTAAGAAAGCAAGGTATTCTTACAGGAAAACGAAAACTAGTAAAATATTAAGTAGGTAGTATAATATGAATGAGCGCGCTGGTGTGTGAGCGGGTTTGAAGTGTGAGTGTGTTTGTGGGCGGGTGTGTCTGTGTATGGAGAGAGTAAGAGTGGATGTTTTGGAGAAGTACACGAGATTAATAGATAAGGTGTTTAGAGGAAAAGTACTCATTGTTGAACGTTACATGTTGCGCAATTTATACTACGCACAAAAACACAGTGGTGCGTGCCTTGGATTTGAACATGAGACCTTTGATTTGACAGTCCGCTAGTCCACAAGTTAACCCTACAACATGGTCTTGGGATCGGAAAATGTTGCAGGACATCATTTTTCATTAACTGCTTAGCACCCTATTGGCATTTTTGTAGGCTATAATTATATTCTCATTGGCTGTATAATACTTTCTACCTCGTCATAGGTCTTCGACTTAAGCCGTGTAGCAAAGCATTTTTACACTCGCGGTAAGTAAGCGAATAGATGTCAAGCTCTTTGTTCAGTAAATTATACAATTATGATGATTGGCTACGATATTGCCTTTGTGCGAATACTGATTTTGATGGGATAACTTGAGCAACCGCGTTTTTTCGTCTGCCTTTTGTCTTCTGAGGCTTATAAGGTAAAAAAATTTGTTTGGTTGGGATTTGATTGAGTATTATCAGATTCCTGATAAAAGTCCTCTGTTGAAAATCTAAAGGGTTTAAAAAGCATACCTTCAGTAATGACCTGTGTTCTCTTAAGGTCCAGAAATTTTATTTTAGTTACGCCTCACCTGGCCGGAAGACAAGTGTATATCAAGTGTTTCGAAAGTCCAGATAAGTTCCCAGCATGCGTTTCATTATTAATTCAGTGTGCATGTCCAAGACAGCCGTTGATCAATCATAATTACCAGATATTTAGTAGATTAAATTCTGGTAATTTCTGTCCAAGAACAATTTGGATAAGTTGAATACTGGCTGCTACTGTATATATGAATCCTAATTTTGAATTAAGGGGAGGGTTGAGAGATTGAAAAACAGATGAAGTTAGTTTTAGAGGTGTTTAGGGTAAGAAGGTTATCTTCGAGCTAGGCTGCAATCCTTACCAGGCCGCTCTCAGTTCTTGTCTGGACATCGTTCCAAGTTTTGCCCTTGAAGACTATAGCGACGTCATCCGCATAAGCAGTAGTTGTAGCAGTGTTAGCCTAACGGTATGCCCGTTGGAATGTCAAGTCAAAGGTCGCAATTTCAAATCCAAGACACGCACCACTGTCTTTTCGAAGTCATGTGCGTATTATAAATTAATTATCACTTGCTTGAAACGGTGAGGAAACCAGCACACCTGACAGATTCTTCATTCTCGATTGTGTGTAAAGCCATGTCAGAGACCTACGGGTGGTTTAAATTTTGACACTAGGTTGTTCATCAACCACACGATAAGAAGAAGATTCGCGTAAGAAAAAATTTAACCACCTTCAATTCTGTTTCAAGTCTGTGGAAATGAATTTTGAACATTTTTCGATTTTGAGGAAGTTTATGTATTTAAATGGATATGTGGATCATATCGTATGTGTTTCTTTCCAATGTTAAAAGTTTCAAACGTAAGTGAAAGTGTGTGATTGAGGCGCAATCATGACATTTTTGACCAAGTGCTGTTTGTTTACTACTTAGGACAGTAAAGAAAAATTGACTGTATGAGTTTTGTGACAATAATAGGTATTTTTAAGTGAATGTTTTTTCTAAACGAACATTGTTTATCGATTAATATATTGGGTGTCAGGGACACCGTATCAAAAAACTGATACCATGAATTTAGAACATGGTTTGGGACTCCTCAGCGATAGAATAATGAAAATATCATAAAATCCAAAAGACCAACGCAACATTCTAATACTAGGTTCATAATCATGTTCTGAATTCGTGGTTTCAGTTTCGTTTCGGTGTTTCTTAGGTACACCCTGTATTATACTGGGAACATCGGTAGACCATACCAAAGCAAGATAATGTTGCCCTGTCTACTCTGTAGGATAGACCTAATGTTAGTTATGTGCCTACCTGGTAATGTAATTACTCCATTATGTTGTTAAACTTAAGAAAAAACATAACGATGCGATGTGCAGAATAAATAAATAAAAATTATATATAAGTATTGTTAAATACCATATACAGTTACCTGTGGTTTCACTACCTTATCGGGAAAATAATTTCCATATAATAAGGATAGGATATATTCTAGACTTTTGCAATCTACCAAGTTCTTATATGGATTAAATGTCATTTTTTATGACTCATCTTGAAGCATCGCGTCGCCATTTATATGCCATAGACGTCTCATGTTATTAATTGATTTATTTTCATGTATAGATTTTAATGGAATCATTTTAAAGTGATCGTAAGATGAATAAGGGAGATAATTTAATATGTTAATTTATGTTAAGACATTTACGTCCATAATATCCTGGAAAAATACATGCTTGCTGTCATAATTAATATATGTTTAATTTCTTAGAGCAGTTTTTCGTAGGTTCTATTTAATTTACCTCAAATCGTAAATCATATTCAGGTGCTTAAATTCCAAATTTTAAGTAAAATGTCAGAATTATTATTACGGATGTTGGTTTTTTGTAATGTATGCGGTGAAATGTTATTTCTTAATATACAGTGTAAAAAAATTAATGAAATATTAGAATTTTATCATTTGACCAAGTTACGCGTGCAAGGTCAAATTTGCATAAGAATTCTTAACAATTTCGTGATATAAAACATAGCATCACGCCTGTTTTCCCCGAAGGGGTAGGCAGAAGTGTACACAGTTGTACACCCACATTTCACCAATGCTGTTATTAAGTGTAATAGGTGGTGAGCCTATTGCCATCTGCCGGGCACAATTCCAAACTCCGAGCTGCTACTGAGAAATTTCTAAAGGAAAAACTCAATAACACTTTGCCCGACCCGGGAATCGAACCCGAGACCTCATGCTCAGCAGTCGCGCTTGGGACCACTAGACCAACGAGGCAGTGCAATTTCGTGATATAATATCTAAATTTCATGATAGTAGATTTTAAAAAGGACGCAAATTTGTTGTAAAACAACATTAAAAGGTGCATAACTTAGGTATTAGGAAATGTCAGGAACTATTACGATTACGCTAAGTTTACAGGACTGTTTTATTTACTAAACCGGAGAAGCCTGTTTCTTTTGCTGCTTAAAGTTAATTTAAGCAGCAAAAGAAAAATATCATCAATATTTAATCCGATTTGATACTTGTGTTAAATAGTAGTTAAGTACTATACTTAATTACTGACCCGCCTCGGTTTAGCACGATGACGAAAATGTTTGTAGATATATCTACGATTGCTACTAAGCCGGTTTTATGAAAATTATTCAAGATAGGCAGAAATCTCATGAAATATTCAAAAAATATATATATATTTTAAAGCTTCCTCTTGAAACAAACTGCTTATTAGTGTAAAACCTTTAAGTATATATATATATATATGTAGGTACTAATGGAAAACCGTGCACGGACAGATAGATTAACGAATCGCGGACTTTTTATGTTGTAAAGATATCTAATTACTCACACTAGGATGCGTAACAGTAGGAGACCCTATTTTACATCAACTATAACCCATTCATCCAGTTGGGGTCAGTCTTTAGACATTCACTATCAAAATAATCCATTGTCACGTCAAATTATTCATCAATATCGTACAACCAACGAATTTTATTGACAAAGGAGACAATGGATTGCAAATATAAAGAATTTATTGACTAATAATAATTTTAACGTTTTGAGACCAAGGTATCATTTATTAAACTTATAAATAGCTTGAAGCTCAAGCTTTAACCTTCTTTATCTTGATATATGTGGTATGAAAAGTGTCTCCCTGAATTTAAATATTTTCAAGAGTGATTTTTTGTTAATAATTTTTTATCAATATTGGGGTAGTAGTCGGTCTGTAAACCTAACACCAAATGCAATATTTCTGTATGTTTCTTGAACATTACGTGACTAAACAAACATATTCTTCAATTAGCGTGAATGTGTCAATTTTGTTTCTGGGTCACCAGTGATTAGCAGCCCTCAGACTGACCAATTCTAGACAAAAGCAAAGACGATGATACACATTGCGTTTCATTAACCAATAATTTATTCGAAATGTTATTCAGGTTACTCTAGGTTACAGCGGTTCAATCCAGCTGTAAAATTAGCAATAATAACCGTGGAACCCGCTCGGCGACACGTCGGAGTTGCATCCTCGGCGCTGCGCCACACTACTAGCATTAAACAAATAGGTTTGTAGGTGCGTGTCAGAGGTCTAAGTTCACTTGCACCACAATTTATTTGATTTACTTAAAACTGAACATTAAGCTTATGTTCAGCTTATCTGTAAGTAGTACATATAAACATAGTTATCATGCTGTCTGTATTCCTCGGGCTCTTCAAATGATAGGTCGACAGAGGTGTAATTCACATTTCAGTACTTTAATGACGGTATTACAAAGCTGTTGAGGTGAACCTTATAAATAGCTATATTGTAGTGATCGTAAAATAATATTCAATTACAATATCTTAGAGGTCGCGATTTTATGCGAATATAATGTCCTCTGAAGCTCTATGTAGGTTATACAATTATTGCCATATGTTCGTATTGCTGTGAGTAATCGTTCGTTATTTTTATCAAAATGTCATAGTTCCATTTAAATATCGTGTGCGTTGAGCCTTATGATGATAAGAAAGTAATGCTGTCTGGGAAAGCTGTTTGTGTCAATGTAAATATTAATGGACAAATAGGTACTTAGATGCTTGCAAACCACCTATATAACCTAGTGCCTATATAAAATGTTAACGTTACATGCGTGTACCACTCGTTTCTTCCCGACTTGAGAAGAGACTTTTATAAAAAAAATGAATACGTACGTCCTACCTATATTAGTATACTAGTTATACTAGATAATTAACAAGAAGATGATATTGGAAGAAAAGAAGAAGTACATATTATTTGCTTTTTATAAATATTTAGGTTCGATAACAAAAGACATTAAAAAATATGTAAAAAGAACGCCTGCCTCGTGTGAATTGTTTTTTCATTTCACACTCTTTTATGTACCATAGCCACTACATCACCATTTTTCTAAGTGTTACTAGCCTTTGTTACCCGGGATAATGTAAGGATTCTATCGATACCCCACAAATCTGAATCGGTTCAGGCGGTTAGAAGTTATTGTGAGGTAAAGAAACTCACAAACATACATACATACTTGCAATACATGAACCCTAAAAATATAGCACTCCTTTTTTGGCCAGTTGTGTAAAAAGATGTACTTACACTAACAAGTATAGGTACTTACATGGTGATCTTATAAGTTTTGTAAAAGTTTGATAAAACTTTAAGTGGTAAAACATACAGGTTTCTAAGATGTTTCTTAAGATTAAACGGTTAACTTAATGTCAGATTCAATTTCTGCCATTACCATTTTTTACATCACTATTGAGATTACTCACAACTAGCCCTTTTAGTTTTACTATACCAAGTAAGCCAGTTTTATTTTTGCCAAGTAAAATAAGTTAGGTACTGATTTTTTTTCACGAATCACGATCTCATTGCTAACAAGTGTTGAATTATTTTTTATACATGCACGGAAGAAGAGAGAAGAAGAAGTTTAATATTAGTTGTAGCATTTGATCCAAGCATTATTACATGGGTGGACTTGCCGCTTTTTGTACTTTATATCAATAACCTATCTAATTAAGACATTCAAATGAGCCCAAGTATGATACCTCATATTGTTAGTTGGTGAAGACTTGAGTATACTGCACCATCAGGACAAGGTTGCCATGATTTATTAATATCATTGAAGTAACATAATACTGAATTTCAAATCTATCAGACTTGTAGATGTTGCTTACATCACTTTGTAGGGTGCATAGTGGTTATTTACCCGTACACACACCTCATATTAGTAACTATACCTTCATCAACTAGAAAACAGCTGATGATTTACAAACGGCTGAATAGATTTTCTTGAATCATACTAAGAATATTCTCGATGAAGTCACCTTTCAAACTAAGAAAACTAAATCAAAATCGGTCCACTCGTTTGACAGTTATGATGCCTAAGACACATAAACATAACTTTAACACCCCTCTATTTTCATCGGAGGTTATTATAAAATACCATGTTATGAAGAAACTGTGTAACTTGGTAGTTTTGTTTTTATTCTCTTTATATAAAATGCTTGTTCAATTAAACACTGTTGGATTTTACACTCAAGCCTTGCGCAGGCTACAGACATCACACATGTTTAAGGAGCGGCTCGGATTTCTAGAACTGGCTTCGTTTAGGACTATAATTTTACCGTATGATGTCATTCTTATTACAACGCACTAAACAAATGTCATTTTGTTGTACCTACTGGAGGAAACATCCGCTTACGACTTCTTCAATAACTACAAAAAAATATCGAACATATTTAGATATTTTTAATACTTTTTTAAAAATACAGATGCATGTTTCAAGTTTTTTAACGCATGCGTAGGAAACTCCGAAGTTAAAAACTGTTGTGGTTATAATAATGCATTCGTGAGCAGGGTTTGAATCTGCGCCTCCCGGATTGTATCTGAAGTCTGTAAGTGCAAGTTCAAATCTGTATTTTTCTTTCGACATCAATTTACTTTTAAAGAATTCAAAGGATTCGTTTTCTCTCAATATCTTATTTTACTTTTCATTATATTTAAATGTATTTACATATCTAATATATAAAATTCTCGTGTCACAGTTTTTGTTGTCATACTCCTCCGAAACGGCTTGACCGATTTTGATGAAATTTTTTGTGCTTATCTGGTATCTATGAGAATCGGCCAACATCTATTTTTCATCCCCCTAAATGTTAGGGGTAGTCCACCCCTAAATTTTTTATTTATATGGCAAAACAACGTTTGCCGGGTCAGCTAGTATAATAATAAAATTAAACCGAATTATTTACAAACTACTATATCTACATGTATACAATAACTTAAAAACTATTCTAAAATAAAAATCAAGAAAAACTCATGCATCGAAGTATTCCTCCGCATCGCTGTCTTCCGGGAAGGTGCCCGGAGGACAGCGATGCGGAGGAATACTAGGTTTCGTTGTATGTATTGGAAATATAAAATGTATCTATCTTTATTCAAATTGCTCTCTAGGAATTCTGACGTAGTGAATGGCTAGTCTACCGCAAAGTTCATTTATTCAATAGATATTTTTTGCTGTAGGTATGTTAATCGAATGTCTCTTTGAAGTCACCCTTGTACTTAATGATGGTTTGATTGAATAAGAGTAGGCGCAGAGTCATATTGATAGATATATGTAATGTAATTGAAATTTGCAGTAACGGACATATCATCACACCTATATTTCGGCAAGGATTAGGTAGAGCTATAGTGCTGTACACCGACGGTTCACAAACTTATTGCCATCTTATGGCCCCAGTTCCAAAATCTGGTCATAACACCTGTAACCTGACCCTTCGATGATAATATAAGACCTTCCCGCAGCAGCCGCACCTGCAGTCACTAGGCTAATGAGGCAGTCATTAAGTTTTTACATAGTTAGGTCCCTAATTTAGATACTTAGGGGAAATATTTTTCATTAAATTATATAGATATATCTATTATACGTTGCTGACCTTATTCAATATATAAATGTACTTATACTACATTTGTTCCAGCGAATAACCTTTCCTTTCCCGACCCCCCCGACCCGGAATCTAACACCCTTTTTATTACAGCTCGGCAGTTGGTCGCTGTCATATGCTCCTTCCCAAGCGGTTCTGCAGGTGGCCTTGACAGCTTAACACCACAACATCTAAAGGACCTCACAGCTCCAAGCGCCGGTGAACCTGGAGAGACACTTTTGAAGGAGCTTACGGCACTGACCAATGTAATGCTCTCCGTCAATGTAAACGAAGCCGTCATTGATATCTTGTACGGGGCCAATCTATGTGCCCTGCGCAAGAAGGATGGCGGCATTCGTCCCATTGCTGTTGGAACTACATATCGTCGTATGGCAGCCAAAATTTGCTGTAAGTACTACAACGAGACTATTTCGGAAAAATTCCAGCCCCTCCAGCTAGGTTTTGGATCAAAGGGGGGCTGTGAAGCTGCCGTACACGCCCTATCCACGTATCTAAATTCTGGAAAAGGTGAGGTTATCTTGAAGGTTGACATTAAGAATGCCTTTAATTCCGTAAACCGGGATACCTTGTTGACAGAGGCTCAAAAAGAAGTACCCAAAATTTACAGTTTCTTGTGGCAATGCTATAGATATCCGTCAAAATTACTCTATAAAGACAACTTGTTGGAATCCGCCGTTGGCTGTCAACAAGGTGACCCACTTGGGCCAGTGATTTTTAGCTTAGCCATCCATCCCATAATTAAACAATTAAATTCTAAATTTAACGTTTGGTATTTGGATGACGGAACCCTAGGAGGCAATATTGATTCAGTTCTAAAAGATTTTAACTTTTTAAAATCACAATTTCTACGTATTGGTCTAGAACTCAACCCATCTAAATGTGAAATTTACGTACCTGACAGCACCAGCAGACAGACAATCTATGAAAAATTCAACTCCATAGCCCCACAAATCAATTTAATTGATAGAAATTCCCTACGCCTCTTAGGGTCACCAATTTTAGAAGATTCTTTTTCATCTTTCATTGATGAAAAAATACAAAAATTTTGTGACATTTCGGACAGACTCCTCAAAATTAATATGCATTCGGCTATGACCATAATTCGTTACTGTTGTTTCGGACCGAAATTAATGTATGTACTCCGCTCCTCACCTTTATGGAAGCATGCACACCTTCTGGAAAAATTAAACAAAATTATCAGAAATACTTTAACATCTATTCTAAATGTGGCTTTGGACGACCGAGCCTGGGTACAGGCTACCCTTCCGATACGTTTGGGTGGTCTCGGCGTCCGCAAAATTTCAAGTATAAGCTTACCAGCATTCCTATCCTCGGTCCACAGTACTGAAAAATTAACTAGGAATATACTTGCTTCTACACTAGTTAATTTTGAGGTATTCATAGCCTCAGCAATACAAGGGTATTGCTGAGGCTATGAATGCCTGGAAAATCGCCTGCCCAAATACGGACCTGCCCGTCAACCTATTCTCTCAAAGACAGTGGGATGAGCCGCTCTGTAGAGTGACACGGAATGAACTTATCAATACGTTAATCACTACTGCTGAGCGCGCACGCTTACTGGCTGTGGGTGAATGGGAGTCGGGCTTGTGGCTTCATGCACTTCCGTCGTCTAATATAGGCACTATGTTAGATGACACTACTTTCCGCGTCGCTACGTGCCTACGTTTGGGAGTACGTCCGTTTTAACAGTACGTCCGTGCTGTTCTCCGCATCGCTGTCACTGCGGTGAAGCTGTCGACAGCCTCGGACACCACGGCCTGTCCTGCATCAGGAGTGCAGGACGCATATCACGGCACGCCAATATTAATGACACTATTCGTCGTGCTCTTATTACCGCCGGCGTTCCAGCCATATTAGAACCAAATGGCTTAGCACGTGACGATGGTAAGAGACCAGACGGCATGTCATTACTGCCGTGGAAGATGGGTAGGCCTCTGGTATGGGACGCAACATGCGTCGACACCCTTGCGCCATCCCATGTTTCCAGCTCGGCGGGCTGTGCTGGTGCTGCTGCTGCAGCTGCGGAGACCCTAAAACGGCGAAAATATAATAATTTTATTAGTAACTATATTTTTGAACCGTTTGGGGTTGAAACACTCGGGTCGTGGGGTCCGAGCCCTCGCATTCTCTATAAAGAGATCGCAAGGCGATTGGTCGACACTTCACGTGACCCAAGGGCTGGTCTGCATTTTGCACAAAGAATTGGTATTGCTATTCAACGTGGCAATGCTGCCAGCCTTTTGGGTACACTCCCAGTTGACAGCGACGCGGATGAATTTTTCGATGCTCTCTTATAGTTCTAATTTAAATAATTGTTTTTTTTTTCTTATTATTTAAATAGCTTTAGATTTAATAATAGTTAATTTAGATAATAGTTTTTTTTTTTCTTATTCTTATATTAGATCATAAGTTAGTAGTTCTATTACACTTATACTAATATTATAAATGCGTAAAACGGTAGTAAGTAGAAGTAAACGGCTGAACGGATGGTAATAAAATTTGGCAAGGAGATAGATTGTATTTTGGGGAAGGACATTGGCTACCATTAGTCCCGCAGACAAAGTCGCGGACACCAGGCCTAATACACACATCAACACGGTCTAGGGATATTTCATACTCAATTAAATAACTCGAAAAGTACTGGCCGCATTGGAATCTTTTATACACCGATTTGTTTGTAATTTATCTCAGACTAATTCCAAATTCAAATTTTTGAAAATTATTTGTTTCGGTGGCATAAAAATGTCTTGATGTGTAGGAGAGGGAATTTTCATTTGTGCGAAATTTAGAAAACAATACGAATTACATTTAGTTACAGTTTTTTTCATTTTTAAACGAAAGATAAAGTTAAAATTGAGGTATTGTAGCCATGCAACGCCAACATTTGACGAGGGCGGAGATGTTACGAGCTGTGGGAATGCTGGAAGCTGGGTCTGTTCAGCGTAATGTTGCTGAGGCCATAGGGACCCACCAAAATGTAATTTCAAGATTGTGGACACGCTATCGTGCTACAGGTGAAGTAGCGGAGAGGCACCGGGGGCCAAGTCGCATCACTACCCCCAGACAAGACCGATTTTTGCAAATTACTGCGCGAGCTCAACCAAATGCAACGGCGACTCAATTGGTCCAAAGGCTGCGAGTGGAACACCAAGTGCTTGTGAGTGACCAAACTGTAAGAAGGCGACTGCATGAAAGCAATCTACGCTCTCGTAGACCACTCCGGGTCCCACCTTTACGGAGAGGCAATCGTGGACGACGATTAGAATGGGTTCGGAACCACGTGGACTGGGGCCGTGAACAATGGTCCAATGTGCTGTTCACGGATGAATCCAGGTTCGGCTTCCATCCAGATTCACGAAGGACGCGTGTTTGGCGAGTTCCTGGACGATGGAGCCGTCTTCAGAACCCTCAGGAAGTTCACCCATACCAAGGAGGAACAATTATGGTTTGGGCAGGAATTCGTCTTGGAGGACGGACGGATCTCGTTTGGGTGCGGGGCAATATGACGGCAGAACGATACATTCAACAGGTGCTGGGGCCCGTAATCTTGCCCCACAGAACACAAATGGGGCAAGATTTCCTGCTCATGCACGACAATGCCTGGGCACACACGGCGAGAACGGTAGCAGCTTGGTTACATACACACAATGCCCTAACATTGTGTGTATGTAACCAAGCTGCTACCGTTCTCGCCGTGTGTGCCCGGGCATTGTCGCCTTAGACTGGCCTGCTCAATCGCCAGATCTAAATCCCATTGAGCATGCGTGGGATACGCTGCAAAGAAGAGCTCTGAAGGAAGTTCCTGAAAATCTGGCTACAGAAGATCAACTTTTTGCGCACCTCAGAAGGACATGGGACAATATTCAGCAGCAAGACATTGACAACCTTGTTCTGAGCATGCCGAATCGTTGCCGATGTGTTATGAACATCATGGGCGCTTTCTCAGACTACTAACTTCAAGTTTATAAACACAAATTAAATGATTTTTCTATTTTTTTCAGATTTTACTCATAAATTAAAAGTTAATTCATATACGGTTTCCGTCTATGCTTCATTTTTTTTCCATACAATCCTGAAATTTTAATCGAAGTACCTTAACCATTACTAGAAAATGGTAGAATATTAAATAACGTATCTTTTAAATATATACATGTCATATAAATAATTAATATATTGATAGTAATTCGCTTTTTTTAAAATATCCCTAGACCGTGTTGATGTGTTTATATATCTTTTGCCTGCGCCCATAATTAATTGTTGAGAAAACGCTTGCTAATCTATTTTAAATGAATGAAAATTGTTGAACGATATACACAATAAATTGACAAAAAGTATGTAATGAAAATAAATTATATCCGTTTTTCTATCAACTGTGAATGATTTGTGTACATGTCGTAGTAATAATAGTGTTCCAATTACGTCAAGATCGACGACCGAGCGAGTTACCAATATACGCACTTCCATGCTGCTAAAAAGCAAGAATTTAATTACAAATATACCATTGTTATTGTTTTTGTTGATATTTATCAATTCTGTATTTTGCTTTCTTTATCAAACACTACGACTTGTTTGTTACTGCAACAGCCATTTCACACATTGATTAATTTTGTATTAGGTAGTCTTTTTATTAAATTCATTAACATGTGTGCAACACTAATGTGAAAAATAGTTGTGAAAAACAAAATGCACTCGTGAGCAGCATTTGATTTTATCTCTAGGTACTCTGCCAACTAAGCTATCCTGACCTATTGGACGGGCTTCAAATACTATTCAGGAGAGTATTTTTCTTTTCCTATTTTTTTTTTTCCTCAGTCGATTATGAATTATTCCACACAGTTTTTGTGTACCCTAGACACTGAAAATGCTGAAGCTTTATGTGTTCTTTATTGTAAAGTTGAAATATTGGATAGTTTGTAAAGTTGTACATTGATCCAGCATCGATCGACCATGGATACAGCCGATTCAAAAGAGCGAGAGATATTAAATAGATTCAGGCTCACTGACATAGATTAACTTTACTTTGGTTACTTACTTTTGATTATGTAGGCCATTTGTAAATAATTCAGAATATTTTATACTTTTCTAGGTTATTTAGTAGTTATTTTTCCTAGGAACATTGAAACAAAGCCTAATAAAACATTAAAAACGTTTAACCTTGTACGCACTGATTTAAAAACGTCCAAGGTTAGTAATTTTAGTTTTTAACATCTCACTCAGACTGCAACTCTCTGAACACTGTTCGTTTCAACATTTGAGCACTTTTTAATAGGTTGGTAATACACTGGTGGGAGCGTGCGACACTACCACCAAAACATAAGGTGTGTGAAACTGTCCCACACAAATGATCCTTCTAATCGACCATCTACTAAAGTAATGAGATTAACCTCCGTTGGAATTCGCATAGACGCTTACTATAATGAGCTTTTGTGCACGAAAACAATACAATAATAGTTTTATTGTTTTAAATTTGGTCCGATGACCTGTTAAAATAACATTTACACAATTGTACGTTTGTAAATTGAGAACTTTTATTAACAACTTAGTACCTGTAATTAATTATCATTAAGTAGCGAAGTTACGACTTCATATTATAAGGAATAATTGTATAGAATGTAAGACTTCTCTAAACTAGCCTTTAATGTACTATTTGCCTTTTTAAAGTCTGAATATCCTTCAAATATTTGATGTTTAGCAACCACTTTCTTCTTCTTGTTTATCGGTCACATTGAACTGACGATGCATGTATTGAGAGTGGTCATGCCACAATAGTTCAGCAGCACGGGCTGTGAACTCCCAACTCTCAAGCCTAATTATCTGTTACATTATTAGTTAATAAAGAAAAGATAAAATGTTAGAAGCACCAACTTATTAAGTACTTTCCATATGCGTTTGTGTTATGGATTCTTAAAAACCATAATTTAAATTTCTATAATAATTTTATTTTTTAACCGTAGAAAAAAGAGGAGGTTCTTAATGAGACGTGCATATTTTTTTATTGTTATGTATGACACTAATATCTTTTTACAGATTAGTCCGGTTTTGATTCTATTGGATGGAAGATACTTCCAAATTGGTCGCATATAAATTTCACCCCTAAAGTCCACCCATAAGGGTGGATAATAGGAAAAATAGGGAATTATTGATTGTTCACATGTCAGCCGATTCTGTTAAAACTTTGCATACATTATGCTTTTTATTGACCCTAAATCATAATGGAAACCTGGAGTTATCTGATGATGGAGACGAAAGATAGTCGAGGGAACTCCTCAATGGTTTACAGCAACAAATTTGTTGAAAAAGTTTTTATTTCTTACTGTTTGCTATTCGCGGACTAATTCTCGTCTTGCTGGTACTACGGTTAATACAAATAATTTATTTCCATTTAATTTGTTAGCTTATGTTTTTCTTTCAAAGGCAGTTGCCCAATAAATTAGGAGCCAGACATGTTTAATCCTTTTTACAATGTATGTAGAGCGCTTAATGATTGTGATTCATCGCACATATACATTATCTTTGTCAGTGATAAATGTGAATGGAGTAATAGGTGATACATGTAAACGATATATATCAGAGTTCATCCAAGGATGCGTATACAGTAGCAATAACTCCTATAATATCAATTATAGGATCAAAGGGTACCTGCGCTAAGGCCTAGTTATCCATCTATCTTTGCTATGGTGATCGATAGCTTACGAGGAATTTTAAATGGATATTGAAAAAGCCCAATCGAGTCTAATGATGCTGACCTCGAAATATTTCGGTGGAGGCGGTGGATGATTGATGATGATGCTAAGTTTCATAGCCACAGACAAAAATGTGATAATAAGTGCAAAAAATATATTAACAACAATTTATAGTACACATTATTTTGAATACGAAAATCTAGTTTTGTAAATGTAAATTATTGCATCTTGAATATTCCTAATATTCAGTAGATGGCCTAAAGGCATTCGTTTTGTTCCGGGTTTTAATAAGGCTATGGAAACTATTTCAGAATATATTTTAAGTTTAGACAAAACTAATTTAGAGTAAGTTGTCTTCTTCATTAGGAGCTTTTGCGTACAAGAAACCTAAGATAGAAAATAGAACTAAATAAATTAAAAAAAACGAGGTTTACGAGGTTGCTTAAGCTGTAGATATATACAGTTTATATATATATATATACAATATATATTTCCACACCGATTGGCGGTACAATATACTTGCACGGAATTATTAAAAAAGAAATAACCCCGATAGTCGCGAGAGTACAATTTTGTACTTTATCGAATAGATATTATATTATTTCAATTTTTGATAGCCTAGTAGTATGACCGTTGTACTGGCAGATCAAAAGGTCATAAGTTTGAACCCAAGGCATGCACCGCTGTCTTCTAGTAAATAAAATTAGATTTCGTAGAAATTAAAAATTTATTTCTAATACACACTAATTATAATTCGCTTAAAACTGTGAAGGAAAACATGAGAGAGCCGACACTTGACAGGTATCCTTGATGGTGTGTAAAGCCATGTCAAAGGCCTACAAGTGGTTTTAATTTTGATACTATTTGATTCATCAACCACACTATAATAAGAATATTTCACTATCTAAAAAATATTCTAAACTTAGAAAACACGGAACAACAAACAGTTTCGATTATCTTTTTAGAGAAGTTTGAAATTAGTTCCAATAAAGTGACCCATTACATTAGCTGGTTAATGTAGCCATAAAACGACCATAAAAAGCCCATGAAAGTTCAACTCCACATTTTATTATAGGGAAATAGACATGTTGTTAAGTTATATTGTATTTCATAATCATAATGTGTGGTCGAATAGATGAACAATAATTTAACGAGCCTATTCTAGAAATTAAGACGTACGTGCATAAAATGTATAGTTCTTAGTACCTACATGCTAGCTTTTTAGAAGACATGGACGAGATATGGAGATATTTAATTATTTTTTGTATCAAGTGAGACATCAACGATGATCATCAGCATCGAGCAAGGTAACAGTTAATTCAAGCAACACTTCTGTCTATTGATCAAACAGTGGTTTAACAAAAAAGATTAAAGAGAGACTTCTAAGGTAATCTTCAACTTAGCTCATGCAACTTAAGGAATAAGTCGATAACGCGTGAATGTTTCAAGCTAACGAACGAATATTGACTCTGCATATTTCGTATGTAAGTGTGTTGGTGTGTCAAAGTAGTTAATACGTTCCAAGTTTAAATAAAATTGTAAAATGCCAAGCGCAGTGGCATCTTCACGGCGGCGCGGGCGCAATTTGCAATGCATTTGACATAAAGCGTGCGTACCATTTAAGTGTTGGGTTGGCCATCGTTTTACTAGATTCTTGATAGTTATTCTATTGTACATTGAACAAGATAATGTTACAAAAAAGGGACGGACTATGTCATACGCATGACGATGTTATAATGATTTCATTTCTTACAAACACATCAGTAATATTAACTAACAAGAAAGTCACGGTAACGTAACAGAATCTGCTTCATCATTAGATATTTTTTGCCGAAAATATCGGAAAATATATCGAATGCTGTAGACAGATCAAGCTAATATTAGCCTAGTACTACGCAAGTGTTTGGTTTATCTTGAACTATGTAAGCGTTTCCTAAAAACATTTCCTCTAAAAATTATTTCACACCTACACCTGCAGCCCGACCTGACATTCATCGTTTCTTCAGATACAAACACAGGAATGAATTTGACTCATATTTTTTTCTTCAAAAGACATTCATGGTAGTTGCTGTTTTCAATTTCACCATCTTCCGTGTCTTCAAGTGGTGTAGTATGACGTAAATATTTAATTTTACGTCCGAAATGTTAAAATGTTCCTTTGCTTATCAATTTTATTGCCATGTGGTTTATAGCTTTTATTGCCATTAATATTTTACAATCTTGTGTTTTTATAGCACCTATGTGCATTCATAAAACAGTCTATAAAATACAGTCAGTAAACTAGGGCCCGCCCATCATCAATAGAATCAAAGTGTAATGAATATTTAAAAACTGCGTCGGTTTGACAAATATTGTAAAACACAATAAAATTATATATTATAAATTAATGCCAATGAGGAATTTATTACTTAATTGAACAAGCATATCATAAACTTCTAATTTATTATGCCTTTGTTATTTAGGACACTACTAATATTAGGTATAGGTAATAAAATCATACTCACCTTCCAAAACTAACAAATTACAACAAAATAGTAGGAACTCAGCGGAGCATTACTACGAGTAAGATCTGCTTTTGTTTTTATTACTAGTTTAGAATTAATAAATTATAAAAGAGGTTGCCCACTGGTCGAAATGCGACAATAATTTATTTAATTTATTTTATTAGAATTTTATTAAGGTTCTATTGTTAAAGATATGTGTGTAATAAGATAAGATGTGTGTGTCAGACGCATGATAATGTGTGAAAAGTTTTTTTTAAATAATGTTATATATTTCTAATGTATATAAAAAGATAAGCATTCTGCACTACTTCTCCATATAAACCTGAACTGTGCCAAATTTCCTAGTCTTCCGTCGGTATAATTTTCGTAAAAAGGGGTACAAAAGTTTTGTTTAACGTATTAATATACTGTTTAAGGTAAATATGCACTGGAATCCATTAGTGACCAAATAAAAGCCACTTTATAATACGTTTATTATTAATTAAAAAACAATAAAAATATAATTAAGTCGTAAAAATTAGCTTTTATGACAATAAAAATGTGTGTTTGAATAAAACAATATTTGAGTTAGTAGGTTTATGGTATTCTTATTTATTTAAAAACTCTATTATGTGAAGACACGTTGTTATCTAGTGAGACATCTTTAAATTTGGCATTCTTTGTTTGAATTAGGTTCACCGTATTTTTTATTCTTTATTATCATTTGGCGTAATTCCAAGCCGTTTCTGGCGAAAGGTTCCCATAAATTTGCAGGTATACATGACAGTTGAGCCATTTGGACACCTGGTACTCGTAAAACTGACCATAAGATTGTTAGTACTTTTCTGCTACTGAAGTTTATTAGGGTCTTTCTTTTTGTTTTTTTCTCAGTGTGACTAAGACCATAAACCTGACGGCAAAGTTGTTCAAGCCGCTCTGGAAGGATTTTGGCTTGACTTTTGTAAGGCGAATTTTACGGACAGGCCCAATTCCATCATTCGGTATGGTGGACAGCTTGATATGGACATCTTGAATATAATTTTCTTTTTAACCGACTTCCAAAAAAGGAGGAGGTTTCTCAATTCGACCGTATATTTTTTTTTTTTTTTTTTTTTTTTTTTTTTATGTGTGTTCGGGGATATCTTCGTCGTTTATGAACCGATTTTGATAATTATTTTTTTGTTGGAAAGAAGATATCCCAACGGTGGTACCATGATAAGGAAACCAGGATCTGATGATGGATCCCCGAGAAATCGAGAGAAACCTTCGAAAATCGTAGGGGCGACTCGTGCATTTGTTAATTTTTTCATTAAGTATTTTAAAGCACTACTATTTAATGAAGGTCTGGAGTCGATCTGATGATGGAGCCGAAAGATGATCTAGGGAACTCTTTAACGATTTACAACAATTACCTGGTGTTTGGGCTTCATTAATTTGTATTGATGAGAACTTTACACCTAGATAGGTTGTGACTGTCGTTGGGGGTCTGATGATGAAGACGAAGGACAGTCAAGGGAACTCCTCAACGTTTTACAGTAGCTACCTTGTTTTGTATGTATGTCCGTCGATATATTTGTTTGAAAGAATAGTCCCCAGAGGTGGTCCTATTTCAATTTAGTGAAGATCTGATGAAAATCTTCGAAGTTAGACGATGGAATTCTTCAATAAATCACAGCAAATCACTCGCAATTTCTGTAATCACATGTTCATGTATAGTTCATGCCACTCAATACATACATAGCATCATGCCTGTATTGCCCGATGGGGTAGGCAGAAGTGTCCACTGTTGTACACAAACATTTCACCGATGCAGTTATTAAGTCCTAGCGGCTTTCGAAGGCCTACCCATATTATTAAATTACTAAATTAACTTATTTATGAAGTATACAAACTTATATATGACCTATACAATATATATATTAGACTTAAAACTAAAAAGACTAAAATAAATTAATTTTAAACAAAAAATAAAAACCGCCTTCCAAAATCTACTACACTAAAAAGTTTAAAATAATATCAAAATTTGCTTATAATAAAATAATTTTAAAATAACAATATATAATAATAATCTGTTAATTTTGAAGTCGGTGCCTGATGTATGTGGGGGTTTACAACCAGATACAAACGCCGGTAACATAACCACAGCACAACGAACATAAGTGACTAACAAGAGGAAAACAATAACCCTCTCCCAGTACAGGCACCGACTCCAAAATTAACAGATTATTATTATATATTGTTATTTTAAAATTATTTTATTATAAGCAAATTTTGATATTATTTTAAACTTTTTAGTGTAGTAGATTTTGGAAGGCGGTTTTTATTTTTTGTTTAAAATTAATTTATTAATCATACTGAATATGTCTATTTCAATATTTATGTGATTCGAATACCTTTATGTATCGATGCCGAAAATAAAAACAACACTGGTGTAATTGGGGATTTAAGATTTTATGGAAAATGGATACATTTAAAAATAATTGCTACCAATCCACTGAAATGAGCTACTATATAGGCTCATGACTAGTCCGTCGCAAAATATTAATTTTATCATACAACACGTAGGCTCGAGTACATCCCTGTATTGTGCACTCAGTGCAGGCTCCCCCGGCCGCTTGCAATGGCTAGACAAATCCGCGTCTCTATAAAAGGGACAGGTGATTAGACGACTAAGTACAATCGGGCGCACACGCCGCCGACCTAACCACATGGGATATTATCACATCTGCTCATCCTGAATTATCAAGTGCTCCATCCGATATGACAATGGTGAGTTTTAGTTTTAAGTTTGAACGTTGATTATTTATATTTCTTATTCTTGGAATTTACATGACTTAAATAGGTAAGTAATGCCTATTTCTTGCTTAGTTAAGTTGAAAAAAGTAGAAGTTATATTTGATTATCTGATTTTATATTTAAAGAAGACTCCAGTAGTGTTGAAACAAGTAGCCCTATAACTTACTTAAATTTTTAACATAGATTTATTTGAAATTTCTTGAAATTTTTATATAAATAATTTGAACATTTTGGCGTAATTAGTTATTTATATGACACATCACTTTTCATCTGGTCATCAAAAGGAAAAAAAACAAAATTTTCAGTTATTTGGGTATTCTGCCAAAAAAATTGTTTTTTATAAGATCAACCAGTGCTAGAAACTATTTAGCCAAGCCTTAAATGGACATAAATGATTCTATAAATTATAATCCATGTTGGGATGTGAACTCCTGACCCCAGCTGTAGGATGTTGCATCTTAACATTTAGGCGAAGAAGGGCATCTTTACCATCGCTGGCAGGTGGTCTCGTTCTTGATTTTATCTTATTAGGAAGTAAAGAATTTATTGTTTCCCTATTTATAGTGATATAAATAAATTGATTAATAATAAAATGCACATAAATATTAATCCGTTCACAACAGGTTTTTATAGTTTTATTTGTATAGGTAACATGTAAATACTTAATATTGCATAAAGTTAGTAATAGTAGGTACATATACGTATGATAACGTATTTAGACAATTATATTGGCTACGTAAAACAGAAGTTATTGCAATTCAATTAATTCTTCTCCTAAGGCCCATATTAAATATGTGTTAAAAATATAAACGAATATTAACTTATAGATAATTTAGTAAGAGATATCATCAGCAATGGCAGAATATATTGAACACAAGTTTTTTTACGACGTTTAACATCATTACTGTGCTGTATTTTCACAAATAGACTCATCTTTCTTTCTCTCTTTCTTATAAAACAGTTCATGTTAAACGTCAATTTTGATTTAATCGTCTTTTATAATAATTGGTAGTATACTTGGGCCTTAGCCTGGTCACTCTTGGTAGGTTGTTCATTGTCATTCCGAGTCTTAATTCGTGAATAGCAGCAGCTCTTGTGATGTTAAGTTTCATCTACCAACGGTTCAAATTCGTGTTGTAATTATCGATTAACTATCGTTTTACTGTGCTTGAAGATTTGATCAATTTATTAATTGAGAACAAAGCAGATCCTACGCAATAAATAGTAAGGAAACAGATATTTTTTGGTCAACAAACTCAATTCAATTGATAGTAGGGTATAAAAAAGGCTTATTTGCCAGTCAAATAACAACAGGGCTTTACTTTTTTTTTACTGATAAAAAATAATATTTGTTCAAAATTACAATATTAAATGGAAAAAGAATACGGTCGCGAACAGGATTCGAACCGGAGGGGAGGCGCTCCCGGATAAATACTCCTGGAGTTTGCTAAGCATGCGTTAATGCTTTTTAAAGATTTATCTGGAATATTTGTTCAATACTTAAATATCAAAACCAATATTTTTCACCAAATTCATTAAAAGCTTTAACGCATTAAACTGGAAATTTCACATATTATGTAGACGTACATACGCCTCACTAGAATGTTTGTAGACTATTACGAAGCCGTTAACTAAAACTCAAAAGGGCCGAAAGATGAATACAAATCACAAAAAAAGGAAACCTAGATACTTAAAATTGCATGGTAAATATCTGCGATACTTAGGTAGTTCATTCTCGCCTCTATCTCGGCTAACCGCTTAATTATCGAGACATCTTCTAACATTTATCTCGTTTTTAAGGACGTGGCCAGAGTGGCAAAGGGCATAGGTTCATCCGACTTGTTATGCAATGCGTCGTGCATTTATTGCATCTACAATACATAACCTTTGCCGACAACTGTGCTGTTTACCCCTGTGACAAGCATGCCATCGTTTTATGCAGATTTATTGTTAAGTACCTGTCCAAGCGGTCGCGTTTATTACATTATCAATTATGAGTTTGATGTGAGTTATAGTTATGCTTTTGTGTGTTTCGTTATCTTGCATCTTTTCATTTGCTTTTAAGCACAATTATTTTGTGCAAGATTTTAAACTGTCAGAAAAGTAAAATAGTTTTTTTTTTATGGAAAATGGGGTTTGATATCTATTAAAAATATAATTATTGAAACTTAAGTATCAACATATTGGTAACTATTATGATAACGATAAGTATCGGTTTGGTACCTAATTAATTAATCTGATAAATATCACTTAACTCAGTGAAAAGATACGTATTTAGGTAGTAATATTATTGCCCCAATTAGATTTTCATAGAACACCGTTAATAGGTATTTTTATATATTTTTTTTATTAAATTCTCATTTTATGGAAAAATACGTGTTCATTCATGAGGCGTTCTAATAAGTAATATTTATTCCAATTAATTCAAACACAAAATTCGTACACGTCTTTTGTAGTTTTTTATGTCACTGTCTGTTCCGCCCTCGCCGCAACGTACCTACTTCCTGGCGAAAATTATTTCCCAACCACCCGCCGCCCACCGCAGGTACTAAGTAGTACAAGTACAAGGCATGCAGTTTTGTAAGCATGCATCACGCCTGTATTCCCCGAAGGGCTAGGCAGTGGTGTACCTACAGTGTTGTTCATCGACATTTCACCAATGCAGTGATTAAGTTTCATATTATAATAGGTGGTGATTATTATTATTATTGTATTGCCATCAAATGGGCACAATTGTAACTCGAAGGTGTTAAACTTTTATAACCAAAAACCCCAATAACACTGCCTGATTTGGATTTCTGCCTGCCGGGTGCTGACCTAAGACCGCACGCTCGACAGTCGCGCTTGCAACCACTTGACCAACGTGGCAGTTTTGTAGGGGTTACAATTATTTAACGTTGTTTTTTGAGCGTAATATAGTTTTTTTTACGAATTGCAACCAGAATTTCTAATTGAACTTAATTTAAATAAAATCCTTTGACCTATCATAGTTTACATACATTTAGACATACATATGTTTAAATAACTTACCATCATTAATAAATATTGAGGTATATTTATTTTTACCTAACCTTTAATGTAATATACCTATTGATTATTAGAACTTCATCGAATTTCAATATTTCAAAAACAAAGAATTCTATTGAATATATAATGTTAAATTACCATCATTAAGAAACTAATCATGCCCATTAAATTAATGGGCCATGTATAGACAGACGTATTTGTAAGTTTTCGTGATAAAAATACATGATTTAAAATCAGCGCACATTAAAAATACAAATTATAGGAAACGTGACAGGTTATTTATTTTGTTCATTGTATATTTGACATCTATATTTGTGCGGTCAAAAGAAAATTTATTACTGGCCGGTCGATGTTTTTGGGCAGTTTCTGTAAATTATGTGAGATTTAATAGATAAAGAAAGTCTATTATAATATCTTCTTACAAGTCAAAGCTAGGAACTAGATTAGAAGCTAAACATAATAACAATCTTTGTATAATAAGTTTCGAGAGAAACATTCATATTAATTATTGACGGTTATTACTCACGCGTTTTCTTCCTATATCAGTTTGACTAGCAACATCGCCGCGGGCTCAGATCATGGATAAGGGCTCCGTTTGAGTTCGAAACTAGTCGGGCAGTCCCGAAGAATGCGCGTGAGTAATAACCGTTAAAGAATAATTAATATAATAGCAATCCATTATTAGTCTGTTATTTGACGGAGAAAGGTAAAGTGGTCCCCAGTTAAATACTTTATCCCGGATATAGTAAGTCTTAATGTTTATATCTACTTGCATATTAGGATTATTATATAATTATAAATATTTTTTCAATGAAAAATTTAGAGCTTGGTAATTAGACGTTCAACCAGACGTTATGTCATGTGCATAAAAAAACATAAAAATGTAATATTTTTAGCACGTTAAATCCGTGCCTGGATTCCTACGGAGGCGTGCGAGTGGTTAATTAGGTGCACACCTTTTGTTTTTGTACCTAGTACATTGTGTTTTCGAGGCAACTCTCGAATTCTATGACATGTTCCCACAACTCAATACACTTGCAAAATAGCTTGTGTGCCGACATCTGCATACCGCAGCATCCACGGGTATTTAGGCGTTGCTAAGAATAGATTGTGGGTGACAAACGGTGACTTGAAAACCTTTTGTTGTACGGTAATGTACGCGTAAGTGGTTAACGCGTTGCAGTACTTTATAGTTGTTTTGTACTATTGTGTCAGTTGGTTTATACCTGCTAATATTTAACATGGTTTCAGTGCAAATCTCCACAGAATGTACGAAGTACTTCAAGAGCTCCCACATTCTTTTATTATTCGTGTAGGTATTTATGTATTATCTAATAAATGGGTTAACTGTAGGTACATATAAGCACTATAACTTATTTTAGTGACGCCATTGCATGATTAAATTGCCCCGCATAGCGTCCATGATGGATTTTCTACACAAGAAATAAAAAGTAATTAATATTACATAATACAATTTCTTATTTCGAGTATTTCTAATAAGATGGTAATAATAAGGGTTGGTAACTAATTAGGTAATAAATAGTAATAGATAAAGATTTAACTTACCTTTAAATGTGAGGTATAATAGGTATTCAGTGCATTTTTAGTATTGTTTCGCAGTTTGATTTCGGAGAGATAAAGTAGTTTAGAAACTTCAACAGAGGCATTGCCTTTGCAAGCATAGATAATCAATTGACGAAACGAGGTTGCTGGAATGCTAAATACAACATTATTACTTCCAAAACAATCAAGACTTGTTTTGGACATTTAGGTGATCATGTAACTATAATTGGTTAGGTTTCATGTGACAATATCATTTACTAACTGGGCAATGTTAATGATCCATGAAGCGTATCAACCTTCGTAACACTAGCTCGCGCCGGTAACGCACACGCAATTCTTGCGTAATATAAACATAATTATCATTGGTTTTGAAGATTATCAAAGGTTCGGCGTTATATTAAACATTCTTCAGTTTATACACGAACTAAGGAAGTATAATTCAGAAAAAGGTATGTATCTATATATAATATTTGCATACATACCTACATGAAATAGTATTTTTGGGGTAGTCAGAAACTACAGAATGCCACGTGGATCGTACGATCTTTACATACTCTTTTTGCTTTGTCCACATTCATTTATCTGGGCATAGACATGCGCAGTTTCAAGGACTATGTTTGCACCCTACCTTTTTGGTAGACATCGTAGTCAATACCGATATATTTTATATGTTATTAATCCCGGTCCCTATCGAATATTCAGTCACGGCAGCCTATCTCCATGGAGTTTAGTCAAGTACGCAGGAGAATTGTAGTGCACAAGTGTATGCTCAAACAGGTGCACTCCCTCTCTCTGCCTCATTGTCACAGTCCGATGGGATGGCAATACGACACGACCGTAGAGAGATCAAGTACAGGACTGACACGATGGCTTTGCGTGCTCTCCAAAGCATCACACCGCCAACTTCCTAACTCTGGGTTGCTACTGAGAATTTCCTAACAGAAAAACCTTTTACCCGGCCCGGGAATCAAATCTAGGACCTCGTGTTCATAATTATACTTGATATCAAGCATAATATTCGATTAAATACGTAGTTACTAATTTAGAACTCTTTGATGTTTAGTGGATAATCATTGATAATAATTAGTACATAATTATCCCGTATCGTCGTTGCAATATAAAGGTTAATTGAAACAAGTTTCTGTGGTGTATATTAACATCAATTTGGATAGGTTTGAGCGGGCCACTGGGTTCTAATACCTGTTCCATTAATTGTAATTATTAAGATAAGTATGTATTAATTTATACTTAGAGCAATAAGTTAGAAGGCTGTCCAACCAAGCAATCGCGTCCAAGTTAGTAAGTACAAATAATAGGGATTGATTCCAAATTTTATAAAAATCTAGGATGTGCTATTCTTTTTTCTTTGTTTTACTATTGTTTGGAAATCTTCATGGATGCCCTCGACCCAACGGCGAGGGATATGTCCGTCTCCAAATTTCAACAATATATGATATTGAAATTCGCATTATATATAATATATAATTCGAATGTTATCAGTTGAATCTATCTAAACTAAGTCTGATAGGTTGGCATACAGTGTTATATAATAATACTCCTCCAGACCATATTTCGGTCACGGCGGCTTATCTTCGAGGAGATTAGCCAAGCACGCAGGAGATAGATATTATAGTGCACAAGTGTATGCGCAAAAACGTCTTCCTTCACTCTCATAGTCCGATGGGACGGCAATCCGACCGGAGAGAAATTTCAGGCGCAGGACCCACGCCTTTACGTGCTCGCCGAAGCACGGGGGTATCACACCACCAAGTTCCTATCTCCGGACTACTACTGAGAGTTTACTAAATAGCAGAAAAACCCAATAACGCCTTGCCCGACATGGGAATCGAACCCAGGACCTCACAAGATGTACATTCACACAGATTTAAAAACATTTAAAGTAGTGACTAATACTAGTTTACAAAATAATAATTAATAGTGGCCAATAAATAGGTAACCCTCGAAGTTAATTTCAATTTTAATCCAATGACAATCTCAAATAAATTCCTAAAAACAATGCAAATATGAAAATAAATTCATTATTAAATAATGTGTAATTTTTGATTTTATATTTTTTTGATTAGAACCTGCGCCTCCCGGACAAATACTCCAGGCGCTCTGACCGCTAAGCCATCTCGACCTCTGCTCACTATCACGAATTCTTCTTCCACATTATAATACGTCTTTTGGTGACGTCAATTTATAAATTTAGAGTTCTCTATGCATGCGTTAATGGTTTTCAAAGATTTATCTGAACAATACGTATCAAATATTAAAATGAATTTTACCTACATCACGTTTTTCTCAATTTTCATCATATTTGCATAGTGAAATACTATTTTTATGCCATTTTTGCATTAAAAGTACGAACTGAAGTATTACGAGTGATAATCGAGTGGATTTATTTTTCAGTTACCTTACTGTATTTATTCATTGAATTTTAATAAGATGTGTGTTTTACGTGAAGGTTTAATCTTAATCTAAACTTTTGTCAATAAATAATTGTATTAACTTTTTAAGACTATTTTCATATTTCATTTAAGCATTTGCCTGATCTTTGATCCTTGCTCCGTGTGTTTTTACTCGATGAAGTCTTTATTTTAGGACCGTGGAATAAAAAACAACTTGAAACATAATATGACAAAATATTTCCTGATGTTAAAACTGTGTATTTAGCGGTACCTAATCAGCTTGAAACAATTATGATTGAAGAAGAAATATTAATGTATAAACCCATATTAAAAACCAGTTTAATTAAATTCAAAAGATTATTAGGTAAAGACAAACTAATATTTTATAAAATCAATATTCCAAATTATGATTTTTCTGATTATCAAACCTAATTAATATTTTTTATGGAATGTAGCATAATATTAATAGTTTTCTATATCCGCATCGGTCGATATAATACCTATGGAGCATCGGTAAGTAGGTAACCAAAAAAATTGTACATAAGAGATTGTAGTCGTATTTATGATTAAATCTCATTTCAGCAGGTACCTTTCAAAATGGCCCCTCTACTTAGATCTTCTACTTAAATTTCATGCATTAGGAAGTCAACTCAATCTTAAGTCATATCAGACTAACACTGACTTAAGAAAAACTCACATAAAAACAAACCATTATGCCTTCGAGTCCTTTAAGGGCCGATGAATAATGACCTATACCTAGGTACTTGTACAAGATTTGATTTCGATAATTATTATTTTCTTTTTTCAATGCATGGAAATACTCGTTGATGGTACATCAGATTTATACTTAGTCTTACTGACTAAAACCAATCAAAACTCTTTTTTAAATTGTGATTTTGTAAACCGCAATAAATATTCGAGGCATTTTTTTTTTCAACTCTTGTTTTACCCTAGAATTAGAAAGCTTACCTAAAGGTATATTAGGTTAAATTTACTCAAAGTTAGTTTATTACAAATGATTTTTAACCCTGCGTGTGTCACTCGCGTGATTGTCGTATGAAGGCCACGTGCCACTAACAGGTAGGCTTCCATTAAGTGTATTTGCCATGTCTTACAGCTGCAATTAGCTAGAATATAACATGTTTATTTACTACAGATGCGTGCCTGACCTAACATAAGTCGCTAGTGGGTCACTTATGAACGCAATTTGTAAACACTTCAGTTTAACGTGCATTTGCTCATAAACTATTGATTATGGGTATTTTAGTGCTTACAGATATTGTGGTCACATTTAGACATTATTATCTTCTTATCGTGTGGTTGATGAACAACCTAGTTAATCTATTATTTTGTGTCAATAAATTTAACTGCCACGTTGGTCTAGTGGTTCCAACCACGACTGCTGAGCGGGACGTTTCGGGTTCGATTCCCGGGTCGGGCAAAGTGTTATTTAGTTTTTCTGTTAGGAAATTCTCAGTAGCAGCCCGGAGTTTGGAACTGTGTCCGTTTGATGGCAATAGGCTCACGATCTATAACATGGGACTTAAAAACAGCACTGGTGAAATGTGGGTGTACAACTGTGTACACCTCTACCTACCCCTTCGGGGAATACAGGCGTGATCCTATGTTATGTTAAATCAATTTAAGTAGGATAATATTACCGATAACTAATGAAATGTTCAGTTTATTTTGAACATTTTAGTTTATTTTAGATCCATATTATTTAAAGTATGGTCACATTCATAAAATACCAAGATTTAATTTACATCCTAGTCATCGCCAGAGACCATCTGCAATAGATTATTAAGGTAATTAAAAAATAAATTGATTGATTCTCAATAATGTTGAAACTGATATTGTGGTTATTAATAGACTATAAATCTTTCAACGACATATGTATAGATCGGCGCTTAAGACTGTAGAGGCCATAAACTGCGTCCTTGTAATTAAAAGCCACAATGCGTCTTCAATAACCTCGTTGTATTTTTTAGTTGTACGCATACAGGTATAGGCTAAAAACTTAAGATAAGTATGAAAGCGAATATTAGCACTTTGTAATAGTTTAACACAATCGGTAGACTGTTTGCTTTACAAATATAACAGGCGTTGTATTTCTTACATATTGTTTAATTATTTTAAACTAGACACCACAGAACACGGTGTACTTCGTATCACCACGAACGTCAAATGTAAATGAAATTGTTGTTTTTAGTATCTGCCTCGCAATTTTTCTACATTTTCTCACCGTTTAAACCTTCCCTGGACTACGACAAACATTTCAAAATCAAAATCAGCTAAATCGGCCCAGCCGTTCTCGATTTTAGCGAGACAAACGAACAGCAATAGATTTTGTATATATAAAGAAGATTGTGTATCTATTAGTTTTCACTTCTAGTCTACCACTAGCATCTATTACTCTACTCTGTTACTAGTATTAATTAGCCAAACAATTATGAGTTTTTCAGCATTCTATTCTGCAGCGCACATAAAGTTCGATAAGTGTAAAGAAATTGTATGCCTTCTTAATTATCAGCAAAAAATCGTATTACTTGAAGTTGTAAAATATTTTAATTATTGTTGTATGCCTACATTTTAAAAAGGTATAATTTATTATTTCCAGAGGGTGTTAATACTGTTGGGAGTGGTAGCAGTAGCATTAACAGCGCCACAGGGGCCTGCAGACAAAGTCATAGCAATCCTCTCACAAGAGTTTGATCAGCAACCAGATGGTTCTTACAGATACAGGTAATATTACAAAAAATAGAGACGTATTTCTCTATATTGGACATGGTTTATACCTACGTCAAAGAAGTATAAGTATTGTCTGCTATGATTACACAAACAGGACCTATTTGCTACAATTAATACAGGAACCTAAAAAGGAAATTTTATGACAGGCGCTGCTGCGAGAAATGTACAGTCGAGGAATTCGAATCATGACCTACACAATATCAATAAAATAGTTATAATCTACTTAATTTTATTTGATAGTACACTGCTTATGTTATATATGGTGTCATATACATAGTTCATAGCAGCATTATAGGTAAAGTTTCGTTCCCCACTGTTTACTGTTACATTCCTATGTCAAACTGATTTGGACCTAGTAGAGTTAGAATGCCAATGCAAAATTAAACTTACGATGGGTAAGTAAATGATGATTCCTTTGACTCTAAAGAACTTAAAGAATACTTGAGAAAAAAGCCTATATATAATGATAGATTTGTTATGCAGGCTGTTCATTGTCAGGTGAGAACCCACTAAAACAATGTAGGTACAATCAGCAAGCCTAAGCTTGTAATACAATCATAGAATATTTTATAGAAGACACAATTATGCATTATACAACGTTTTCATAAGTTATCGCCCGAGAATGTAGAACCGGCATTATTACCTTTATGCCCAATGGAATATGCCCAATACGTCAAGTGAATGATGATTTCCTAGTAGGTAGGTTATTGAGAGTACAAAAATGTGTAATATCATTAATTGTAATTTTTAAACGTGTAATTTATTAATAATTGAATTTTATAAATGTTACTCTATTGGTGTACAATAAAGATTATTCTATATAAAGATTATTCCATCTAATATCTAAAAAGAACGTTTATTTTGTGAGTTTTACTATAAATAAAACAATCCAATTTCAGGTTGTTATCAATACGATATAATTGCCAGAAATAACGTGTAACTTAATATCGTTACGCGCGCGAACAGTACAGCTTCAACGTTACATAATTATAATAGTGTTATGTTACATTAGCGACTTTGTTCTCATTGATTTGACCGCCTGCTGTGACCGGCAGGTCAGTTAAAGGTCAAGTACAGAATTAAAAAAACTGTAAAACCAATAAACATGGAGACATTTGATGAAGTTTTTTGAACATACATCACGCCTTTATTCCCCGAAGGGGTGGCTATACAACCACACATCACCAATGCTGATAAGTAAGATAAGTTAATAAGTAATACGTGGTGAGTTTATTGCCATTTATTGAGCACAATTCCAAACCCCAGGCTGCTACTGAAAATTGACAGAAACCCCAAAAACAGTTTGCCAAAACCGGGAATCTAGGACTTTGCAGCCGTGTTTGCAATTAATTTGGCAGTATTTTGAGCAATGCATATTATACAGCCTAGTAAGTGTAACCCCCTGAAAGGCTTTGCTGTTACAGAGATAGACAAACAGACAGAGAAAACAATCAGTGATCAGTAACACCACCTCAGTTTACAGTGAGTCAGTGTTTTCGGGTCATTATCATTTGGACGAGGTGTCCTCATCATTTCCATAGTGTTTTGGACAAAGTAAGGTTTCAAAACTTATGCTCAAGTAATAAATAAAGTCTTATTATTTTCATTGGAATCATGGTGACAAGACATGTAACAGCATTATTTTGTACGCCATTGTGGTATTTAAGTATAGCGACGCGTAGAACCTTGATCGAAAAATAAAAACTCAGTCGATTCAATTCGAGTCTATCTAATTTTAATAACACGCATGAGAAAGGACGCGTCAATAGCGACCTCGAATTGTTTGTCGTCAATGAACATTCTTAGCGAAGCCTCGAAGACAAAAAAGACGATCCATGCATATAAACATTATTATAATTTTATTAAACTTCAATATTTAGCCAATTTTATATGGCCTATATTTAATAATTAATCGTAATAAACTCTATCATTATTAAACAACAATCACTCAATCCCAATTTGTGATATATAACAATAAAGTTTCAAGAATGATTAACAACGTCACTAAACCTTTAAAGAAAAAAAAAAAATACTTCTCATACAATGTTTCATTGAAGGAATCTTTCCCAAATCACTGTCCTTAGCAAAAAATTGAATTAATCTACAGTTTATCATCATGATAAACGAGTCATCTAGTAATCTGGGTGGGTGGGTCACACCTGGAACTTTAGCACCAAGATCAACAAATACTAGCTCTGTTTTTCACAATCGGACTTATCGTGTACAGTTGTATAAGTAAACATAACAAACCCATAACTGTCCCAGTCCAGGAAGAGGGTGTCGTTCATACAAAGAAGGCACGAGTATTGCTCACCAAGCTCGCTCACTGTGTCTCGGCGATTTCGGACCATTGTAGTCCAGGTTTTCTTACGGTGTTCACCGTATGTCTGTGATGTCTTAGACTAAGCCCGAAAGTGGATATGACATTGAAAAAGTCACATTGATACATGCAAATGATTTGACCGTTGTGGTTTGACGTTGTGGTTTGAACAACTATGGCTCAAGAAGCAGTCCCCTAACCATTCGGCTACGATGGTACTTAAAGTGTATTTTAGCTACAATATCACGTTTTGTCTCTTTCTATTGACATTTGAGTTATTGGAACAAGAATAATATTAGAAGCGTCAGTTTGTATGAATGCGGCTTGTAGACTATATGTAAGATGCCCATATTTTTCTCTTCAGTTACGAGACTGAAAACGGCATCAAAGCTGAAGAGGCTGGCACGTTGAAGAAGGCCAGTGGTCCTGATGCCAGTGACGTTATAGTAGCGCAGGGCGGGTTCAGCTACACAGCTCCGGATGGCACAGTCATCAACCTGAACTATATTGCTGACGATGATAACGGCTTCAAACCTGAGGTGATACTATATTTATATTTACTAACAAGTTTCGGTTACTGTAACTTTTTCATTCCACAGCTTGAGATTAGATACCCAGTTTTCGGAATAAGTCATCAAAGTTACGGATGGCGTACCCGTATCTCCGTAATTTTCAGAACTACGGGGAAAGAAATAATAGTATTTTTTCTATTTTCGTTATTTTTATCTATTTAGTGAAAGCAACCTAGTGGTAAGAAGAGATTTTTAAAGCACCAAAGGTTGGATAGCGTTGATATTTGTACGTTGGGACCAACGATTCAACGTGCCCTCCGAAACACGAAGAGGCTCCGATAAATGCTTCCAGTGGACACCCTATTTACAAAATGAAGGCGCAACGTGTTGATTTTCAACGGGCTATATATACGAGTAGCTACTACAATTAATAATATTCTTACACCACTCAGAAACTGCATAAATAATGATGATCTATTCCCTAATTTAGTTTGTCGCGCCGAATCTTTTTATTGCGCACGAAATGAAATAAGCATACAAAAATCAAGGCTATTCTAGTACGTCTTAGAATGTAGTGTAATATATCTTAACCTTTGGTGTTTTTTGTTTCATGTTCATCGGTCATCCTATTAAAAATAGACCATAAAAACACGCACGATGACATCATAACGTGGAATTATTTTAATCATAATGTCTTTTGGAAATGAAATTTACATTTGTGTCTGTCATCTGTTATTTTATCTCAATTATAACTAATATTAGATTACCATTATTGATAACAAAAAATACTTATTTATGCATTTTGACTACCTTGCTCGGTGGGTCTCTAATAATTATCGATTAGTTAATAGAAAATCGGTTAGTTTTAATATTTATTAATACATATAATATATTAAACAGGATAAAGCTGTCTCGATAGATATGACTCGTTTTTAGAAATCCACTGAAATAAGTCTTTTGATACCTTCTGCTTTTTAACTTATATTTATTACTTCTTATGTTGATATTGCAAACTGCAACCGGCGGCTGTTTAGAGTATTTCTGAAAACTTTTATGTTTATGTTTCAGGGCGCGCATTTACCGACTCCTCCACCAATTCCACCAGCAATTCAGAAGGCCCTTGACTATCTTGCGACCCTGCCTCCACCACCACCATCCAGAAACTAAGTCTACTGCCCGCTGCCTGCTCGATGCCCTGACGACCTGAGCATCCCACGTACCTATACCCCACGAATACTCGTACTGTTTTGAAAACAGCATTTTATGCTTATGTTACAAAAATACCTTAACGTAATTAGTTAATTAACTATTTGTTAGGTTGAGACTAATCTAAAACGTTTTATAGTTAAGAAGATCTCGTCATGCATAATGCATTTCCAATCTTTTTTAGATAAGCAAGCGTTTTAAATAATATAAAAAAATTATAATAAAAATATCTTGAACTTTGTAAGCGTTTAAATTCTGTTTACAAAATGGTACTTACATTAAACAATATAATATAGTAAGCAATGAAAAACATATAAAAAGAATGTACAATGACTGAACTGTGATAGACAATGATTGATATTACGTAAAATGTTTGTATATTTATTTAAATAAAAGCAAAATCAGTGCCAAAGATGCATTGCAAAATGTACTCTTGTTTTTTAATGGATAAAACCTTTATATCTTCGTAAATGACATTCTTTTTTCAAGAATTATATATTCGATTAACAACAAGACCATCATTTATTCTTCGAAAAGACAATAATTAGTTCACAAGTTTTAGCAACTTATAGAATTTCTTGTTTTATTTTGCAGGTAACTACAGGTACTCTAGGTAATATATACTGAAATAAAAGGTCCCTGATGCAGTTACAGTTAACTTGTTTTCAATTCAGAAGGAATGCGGTATGTCTACAACTACATCCTTCTACTATTTTTATCATCTACATAGATGTTTAACAAGGTTTTATATACTTTTTATAGGCATGAGACAATAGCCCAATACTAAGATTTTTGATTAGCACGGAATTTACAGGTAGGATTTGTCACAGATGTGTTAAATATTGATGTAATTTCCTTTATATGGAAGTTATCAATGACGCAGTCAGTTTGTACGTGTGCCGGATGTTTTTGATGCGACAAATAATTAATTCGTACGAAATATTATTGTACAAACATATATAGGTATGGGTAACACATTTTTGAACTAAATTTTGCTGTACAAATTAAATTACATTTTTTTATCTATAATAAATATGTTTACCGTCGAGCGTACTATCGCATAACATTAGGTGAGGTGGCGGTCAAACGCGGTTTGCGAATTAAGAGTAAAAATTGGTTCCACGTTCATGACACGCTGCACACTGCTCGTTAGTGGAATTCCCTGCTTTCTTCCGTATTTTCTTGAGATATACAATCTGGGCATATTCTAAGCCTAGAGTGAATAAATTTCTTCTGGATCTAAGTGCTCCATCGTCGGCCGCACCGTCGCTTACCATCAGGCGAGTTGGTGGCCAAACGATTATTCATGTGTGATAAAAAAATATGTAATCATAATCTTTAAAACTATCTCTGAATATTCCACTTTTTTTGTCAAGGCACGCTTGGGTTCAAGCAAGGGATACGTGACGGAGTAAAAGCCTTTACAATTTATTTTGAATTAGGTATCTACTGACATTGACATTTTCCATCCACTAGACGATGTACCTACATGCATATACACACAATACACACGTCTTTAGAACCTGCAATTCTTATAGCTAAATAAATAATAACGCAAAATGAAATGTAAGAGAAATTATACGATAGATACCAACAATAGAAAGCAAAAGTGATCCCAACATCACTGTACTTGATAAACAGCATTCTTCATGCAACTCGTTCACTAAAGTGAGCGTCTGCGTCTATCCCAAGGTCAATGGTGAGAACATAGAACAATGTGTTCCGTGTATGGATCGACTACGATTGGTAGAGAACTTGTTAATGTATATTTTAACATCTTCTGATAGGCTTCAACAATGTATATTAGCCATAAAAATATTAGTTATTCTGTGAACAGTCTATAATCCAACAAATATCTGTAACCACCTGCTATTTTTAGAAGCTTAATCGGTTCCAAGATTTACCTCTTAAAACAGAGGGGTAACTGGCATTTATACGATTTATTGCGTATCGATATGTGCTACAAAAATATTATATCTTTTAATACCAGGGTATTAAACTATTATATCTGTACTGGATTTTGTTGACGGAAATTATAACAACATATAATTACATTATACCAGCAAATATGAGCAAGTGACTTTTGGTAGTAAAAGTTGTAGCATTATTATTTATAATGGTTTTAGCCCAACCGCAAGTCGGTAAAAAGTCGCTTTAATTGAAAGTATTAATAAATTTAACCATCTACAACTCTTAAGTACTCACTGGACCGGACTTTACGGCAGTTTTAAATTAAGTACCTAGTGTTAAACTTGAGATATCTTTATTTATAGAGCGACATGACAACGATAGAGATAAAATAGGCAATTTAACGTAAATGTGTTAAGAATCTATGTACTTAAACATTTTTGCTTTCTACAGGTCAATTGTTTTTTATATTTCAATATACAATACATAATTATATAAAAGTATTTATGATTTTCTCACGCCCAGAAATTACATCAGTTATGTTAGGTTTGGTTTGTCTTTATGGAATAGCATGTTTCTTTTATCACATACCAGTAAGCAAACAGAAAAAACAATACCCTTACCACATTCCAAAGCCGTGTAATATTATCAGTATCAGTATAACAGAATCAAATATTTACAAATGCTTTCTTTTTATTCTCTCTGTGACGGGTTCAGGTGTCTTAGTGGCGAGCAAATCTAGGGCACGTTGTATTTCAGGTGGAATAGGCGGGGGTGTCGGCAAATGTGCGCCCACGGGTCTATAACCGTTTTCGTCAGCTGTGTATGTCAAGCTGAAGTCATTGCCGTCTTTGTCCTGAAAATAGAACACACATTGCATTTATGAGTAAAGGAAAGTATGACAAATACAATGGTGTATTTGCAATGTATGTGACAATAATGATTCTAAAAATAACGCGTTACATTTGTAATGTCATCATAAGAGTTGTACCAAATACAATGTTATTTTTGCACACTGCTTTAATTAATACCTGATCAGTATAAGCAACGCTCTGTTTAGTAATTGACATAAAAACTAACGAGCATGTTGCTACGATATAGAAAAATACGCAAAGTGAGATGCTTTATTTGTTATTATGTGAAGTCCGAGATGGCGGCGCAAAGCACTTCTCACACGTAGTAGTTAGTTGTAGTGTGTGTGCTGGCCATAGATGTAGAAAACCAACTATTGCCGTCTTGCACTAACTAAGTGTCGGCGTCCATCAACGTATTTCACGGACCATAATCTACTGGTACAGTGGTGAATGCAAAGGTGCTCTTGGTGTAAGTTCATTGAAAACCCAGTGGTTTTTGTCGATTGGAAACTAGATACTTAAAAAGAAGGAAAAACTTAAAGCATTTAGGAGAATAATTCCTTCCTTTGGTTTCAGAAAACAGTAGAGTATTATGAACTATTGTGTTTATATGTAATGTTCATTACCTAAAAATAAATCTTTGAATATTGGTTATCAATATAATAGCAATGCCCTCATATTGTGTAAATCGTTGAAAGGACAAAGACACATAAATATTGGTAACAATAATAAAACATAATACATTAATTTCTAGTTTACTCACTTTATAGGAGAAACTTCCTTCAACCGCACTACCTGCACCGCCATTGGAATTTTTTAATTCACCTCTTTCAAAGGCTTTGGTTCCATCGCCTCCTTCATAACTGTAAAACGATGAAAATTTATTGTGGTAATACATTATTGTCCTTCAATCCCTACTTAATCGATCTGTAAACAATTTCATCACATTAATCAAATAATAGTCAATATTACCTATAATGAAAGTCTCCCGAGTGCGAGAAAACATAACTTTCCGACTCGATTATAGGAACAAAAGGATCACGCAATTGCTTCCTTTTTTGAAAAGTCTGTTGTCTTTTAGGACTCTGCGACGTTGGGTGTTCAGTGAAGCGAGTTTGTATGGTTTCCACTTTCGGTGCTTCTGTTTGTGCAATTTTCCTTTCATTATTTTCTGATTCTCTAATAGAAATTTCTGTTTTGTTCATGTACCTGTCAAGTTCGCTTTTACTTACTCTTACTCTTCTGACATGTTGTGACCTTCTTTTATGCGTTTTCTGACCTGTTTTGTTTTGAGATTCAACCAAAGCCATGTCAGGTATTATTTCGTCACTTTCTTTTTCATAAGCTCCAGTCTTTTGAGAATTAATGTTAATTGATCGCGCTTTCGGCTTTAATATCATTTCTTCTTCATAATCGTTGATTACAGACACTGGGCCAAAGTGGTGGGAAGGTGGGTGATTCACAGAACGTGCTTCCGGGTTTAATATATTATTACTGGTTGAATTTGTCAACTTATTTTTGTCATCTCCACCGACATCTTCTTTTCTTAGATTTTTATTCCTCACATTAATCACTTCGTCGGCGTCATATACCACAGTAACCGGAATGAAATCGTAGTTGTCTACTGATGGCGGATGATTCAAAGTGTACGTTCTTACAACTTCAGTGTGTCTTCGAGGTATTCTTCTTCTTCTATTTAAATCATCACTAGCAACACCATGAAGTAGTAATATAACAAGCGGATATATTGATAATGATATTAACATTTTCCATAAATTAGTAAATTACCTAATAATGCGATCCTTCTCTCACGAATTTAAAATAGCAAATGAGGATGACTCAAAAGCTTAAGTCATTTGATTCTTGTTAGTAATCTATTCACTGGTTTGACAAGAATCGTATATATTTCTTGTTTTTATGAATTATACGCACGACAATAAACTCTACGTATATAAACAAATACGAGTGTAAACATCCATATCCTATTTATAGACAATATACAGCATGATACCTTCGATAAATTAAGAATTAATTAGTGACTTTTGTTTCGTACACAAATATATTAGTTAAAATATATGCAATACTGATTGGTTTACAATATCACGAATGTATCTAATGCTTTTTGTCTAAATTAAACAGTTAACCACGTGTCTAGCATGGACTACTAAAAATTTAAGCACCAAATGTTTCAGCAAATAGACAGATCTTGTTTAGAGTGGTCTGTGGTTTAATCGCGTCGGATTGTCGCCGATCATATTTTATTTTTGACACCTAATGTATTGTGCAATTTTACGGAGAACACATCTGTCAAGCGCTAAGGTTGAAATATTTAGCGTCCGGTGAGGCTCGGGCCACTTGAAGGCGGGGGGAGTATAGTGTAAATAAATGAGCCTTACATATAAGTTGACGAGAAGTCTGGAATATCACTTATCAGTGTAATTCAGGAGAAGTTAGAATAGAGATGTTATTAAAAATATTTTGCTTGTGCTGGGTAACGGCGTGCGTGTTTTCCGCTCCCCCCACAAATGAGGTTCCGCCAGAAAGACAGCAGCCTACAGTTATACCTATTGTTTCCCAGTCTGAGGAATTTGAAGCCGATGGAAAATACAAATTTAGGTAATTAGATCACCGTAAATATTTATTAGCCTCTATTTCCTGAAAGTTTAAGCAGACGTATACTGTAGGACAACCTTTCCTTTTTTTACCTTTGAAAATTTCACCAACCATATAATCTAATATTATAATTATCATAGTCCAGGCATATACCTGCACGGGAAGTAAATTCAATTACATAATCTATATTTAAAGATTCCCAGAAAATTATATTTATTTGATACTCAGAAAAAGCTTAATCTGATTAAAATATCATAGCAAATTATTTAAAAAATCTAAAAAGACTACTGAAATATTATAAAATGTGATAAAATATAATATGATTACAGTTATGAAACTGGCAACGGAATCAAACGCGAAGAGACATCCTTCGATAAAGTGGCAGAGGGAAAACACACGAAGCACAGTGACTGCAGCAATGAAGGCGGTGAAGACGATGACAGCGATGAAATCCACGTGCAGAAGGGGTCCTACTCTTACACGGCGCCTGACGGCACTCTCATCAGTGTGAAGTAAGCAAGTATATTATTGGTGATAAGATGAACTCAGTGGCGTAAAGATTACAAGTGCGTTATTAATTACGTTCAGTAGGAATTCAATTTTAACTGTAAATAACTGCTTTGTGATTAATGAGAGGAATAACGATTTTAATGCATAAGAGTTTCTAATAATTTAGAAAGAAGTTTCTCATGTCAAAGAGATAAATTTATTTAATCTTTAACTATCTTCTTTCTCTACCGTTTTTACGGTTTCTCATAAACTTAATTTCTCAATTTTGAACGGTGCATTTTAGAAAAACATAGTCAAGTAAGGCTCTCTGTTATTTTCTTAGCAAAATTGGCGCTGTTTAAATAAATAGACTATGGAATTACTAACATATTTTGAAAACCTTTGTTTTGAGGGTTGGAATGAAGTAAAATATACAATAGTTAAAGTGGTAAACTCGACTAAATTAATATTTAACATTATTAGGATTTTTCATACAAATACAAACACGCTTTATATCATTAAAAGGTTGCCGATACGCCTTGATTATGTAACATAAAGTAATGTAGAAATGACTCATCCATGACATTTAAAATAGCAGTCGGTGTTTTGTTTTTTTTATCGAAAGTGAATAACCAGTCTTTTTATCCAGGAATTAAGAAAATTAATAGAAGTATAAGAACAACTTTCAGGCTTCAATTCAAACGATATAACAACACTTTTGTTTTTGTTCGGTTTTTATAATGTACCTACAGCTTCCAATTTGACCAATAATGGGAATTTGGAATCCTTTCGCCTAGAATCGGATCGATTATCACACGACAGTCAATTTAGGTTAACCTACATCAATTTATTAACCCAGCTTTACTCTCTATTATCAAATTTGCTGTCTATAATCCCACGTAAAATCTAAGTAACCGATATTTTACATAAAAAAATATTATCACTGTTGTTTTGCAGTATTTCACCATTTTTGAATTGGTTGTTTCAGTGGATTATACTCGTAATTATTATATATTATAAATATCTATTAATGCAATTATTGCATGTACTCATACAAGTATTTAATATTAATTTTGTAAAAAAACGAAATCTTGTGCCTCTTTTTAGATTGTCTAAATTCTGAAAATACATTATTTTATTTTTTATTGACAGGTATATTGCAGATGAGAATGGTTTTAGACCTGTTGGTAATCACATTAATCTTGGGCCACAACCACCAAGCACCCCAAGCCACAGTCACAAACATAAAACTTCACGAAAATCTAACGTCAGTGAGGAAGATAACTCTCCATCGGATATTGAATCCTCATCAGAAAATTTAGAATCAAAATCCTTAGAAGAAATTCCACCACCCAGTGGAGATTTCGCGAAAAAAATTCCTAAATTAGAATCTCGTTCCGCGTTAAAAACTGGAAAACCCATCCAAGACGGTGAAAAATCTGATAAGGAAAGAGAAGAGACTGTATCTAAAAAAGACGTTAAATTAGCTAAGGATGGTGAGAAGCCTACCAAAGAAAATAAGAAGCCCAATGAGGAAAGCGAGAAGCCTGCCAAAGAAAGTAATAAGCTTATTAATGAAGACGAAGAGTTGGCTAACAAAGCTATAAAGCCTATTACGGAAGGTGAAAACCATGCAAAGGAAAATGAAAAGCCTGTTGAGGATGGTGAGAAGCCTTTAAAAGAAGAAGAAAAGCCGGCTAACCAAGGAGAAAAGTCTGCCAAGGAAGGTGAAACGCTTGCAAAGGAAATTCGAAAACCTGCTATGGAAGGTGAAAACCCTACAAAGGAAGGCGGGAAGCCTACTAAGGAAGGTGAAAAGGCTACTAAGGGAGGTGAACAACCGACTAAGGAAGGAGAACAGCCAACTAAGCAAGGAGAACAGCCAACTAAGCAAGGAGAACAGCCGAATAAGGAAGGTGAGAAGCCTGCTAAGGAAGGTGAGAAGCCTACTAAGACAGCTGAAAAACGTCCTAATGAAGGCGAGAAACTTGCTAAAGAAGATAAAAAGTCTATTAAGCAAGACGAGAAGCCTTTTAAGGAAGGTGAAAAGCCTACTAAAGATGGGGAAAAGCCTACCCAGGAAGGCAAGGAGTCTGTTAAGGAAGTCGTGAAGCCTACAAAGGAAGGTGAAAATCCGACTAATGTAGGCGAGAAGCCTACGAAGGAAGGTGATAAGCCTATTAAGGAAGAGGAAAAGCCAACTAAGGAGGGCGAGAAGCCTTCTAAAGAAGGCAATAAGCCTATCCAGGAAGGCGAGAAGTCTATTAAGGAAGGTGCAACTAAGGAAAGTGGAAAGCCTACCAAGGAAGCACAAAATCCTATTAAGGAAGGGGAACAGCCGGCCAAAGAAGGTGAGAACCCTATCAATGAAGGCGAGAAACCTGCTCAAGAGGGTGAAAGGGCTGTTAAGGAATATCAGAAGCCTATAATGGGAGGTGAAAAGCCTGCTAAGGAAGGTGAAAAGCCTACTAAGAAAGCAGAAAAGCCTACTCATGAAGGCGAGAAGCTTACTAAGGAAGGGGAACAACCGGCCAAGGAAGGTGAGAACCCTATCAATGAAGGCGAGAAACTTGCTCAAAAAGGCGAAATGGCTGTTAAGGAATCTCAGAAGCCTATAATGGGAGGCGAGAAGCCTGTGAAAGAAGGTGAAAAGCCTACTAAGAAAGGAGAAAAGCCTACTCAGGAAGGCGAGAAGCTTGCTAAGGAAAGTGAAAAGCCTACTAAGAAAGGGGGAAAGCCTACTCAGGTAGGCGTGAAGCCTATAAAGGAAGATGAAACGCCGACGAAGGAAGGCAAAAAGACCACTAAGGAAATTGATAAGCCTACCAAGGAAGGCGATAAGCCTATACAAAAAGATGAAAAACCGACTAAGGAAGGCAAGATGCCTATTAAGGTGGGCGAGAAGCCTAAAAAGGAAGGTGAAAAGCAGACTAAGGAAAGCGAAAAGCCTACTAAGGAAGGTGATAAACCTACTACGGAAGGTGATAAGCCTACTAAAGAAGGGGAAAAGCCAACTAAGAAAGGCGAAAAGCCCACTAAGGAAGGTGGTAAGCCTACCAAGGAAGGCGATAAGCCTGCACAGGAAGATGAAAAGCTGACTAAAAAAGGCGATAAGCCTACACAGGATGATGAAAAGCTGACTAACGAAGACGAAAAGCCTATTAAGGTGGGTGAGAAGCCTAGAAAGGAAGGTATAAAGCCAACTAAGGAAAGCGCGAAGCCTACTAAGGAAGGTGATAAGCCTACTAAAGAAGGCGAAAACCCAACTAAGAAAGGCGAAAAAGTCACTAAGGAAGGTGATAAGCCTACCAAGGAAGGCGAGATGCCTACAAAGGAACATGAAAAGCCGACTAAGGAAGGCGAAAATACTTCTAAGGAAGGCGACAATCCTTCTAAGAAAGGAGAAAAGCCTAATAAGGAAGGGGAAAAACCTACAAAAGTAGGGGAAAAGCCAGCTAAGGAAGGGAAAAAGCCTATAAAAGAAGATGAAAAGCCTACTATTGAAGAGGAAAAATCTGCTGAGGATGGTGAAAAGTCTTCTAAGACGGAAAAAACTGTAAGTGAGAAACCTGTCTTAGGAGGCGAGAAGGCTGCTAAAGAAGGTGATAAACCCATTGATGAGGTAGGTAAAAAAGAAAGTGAAAAATTGAACAACCAAAAAGGGATACCTGACAAGGAAGGTAATATACCCGAGGTTAAGGCGGGTATAAAAAAAGTTACCAAACTTACCAAAGAAGGTGAAAAATCTGTGAAAGCAGGTGAGATACCTACCAAAGAAGGCAAAAATCCTCCCAATGAAAATCAAAAGCCTACCAAAGAAGGTAAAAACCCTTCTAAAGAAAATTCGAAACCCGACAAAGAAGCCGAAAAAAAGAATCCTGGTAATAACGATAATAAGAAACCCACGGCGGAAAAAGGCGAAAAACCCGCTTCCAAAAAAGATGAAAAATCTGAAGCATCTGATAATGAAAAGCTCGCAGCCTAAAATGAAAAACTCCAAAAAGAGAATGAGAAGCCTGGAAAAGAAGCAGAAAAAATATCTAAAAAAGCCGTCAACGTTGCCAAAGAAGCTAAAAAGTCAGCATTAGGTGCTGTCGAGTCTGCTATGGAAGCTCTGAAAACTGCACAGGATGCTGTTCAATCAATAAAAGAACAAAGTTCAATAGATGCCCATATGCCAAATGATGAAGTCGCCAAACATGCCCAAATAGCTACAAACGCTGCTAAAGAAGCTCTCCAGGCGGCTCAAGTAGTCGGAACTGCCGCTGAAGCAGCTGAGAAAGCTGCGAAAGAAGCTGTATTTTTAGCTCAGTCACTACCAAAAGTAAGCCCAAATCCTACACAAAACCCTTAAGCGATTGTAAAGGCAACTGAAAACCCACCAAATCAGGCTTAAAACCAAGTTAGTCATTGCTTGTTTACTAACTAGGCTAGGCAGAGAACCTCAAATATTGGAAAAACCTGAAGTGGAAAACACGAAAACAAGACTTTGGAAATAGCCATTAATAAAAAAAAAAAAAAAAAAATACAACCGAATTGATAACCTCCTCCTTTTTGGAAGTCGGTTAAAAACGATGATAACTGCTAAGAAATTTTCGACACATTGCCACTTATTTACGAAACACGGTCATAACTTAGTCATAAGCGATTTTCTTTCCTATTAAGGTTGAATTTATAAAAAAATATTGTTGTGTGACAAAAAGTGTGATAAAAAGTTTTCTAAGTCAACAATCAGTTAATTTATTTCTGATAAATATTTTATAAGAAAATATATATAAGTTATAGTTTTTTTTGTTTTAATTTTTTTAAGCATTACCCCACTCAAGGTATTCCTTCATGTATTGTGGATGCGTTTACAAACACAGAATCACACTACACACTTACCTAGACCCGGAACAATTATCTGTAGACCATACAAATATTTATTCCGTGCAGGAATCGAACCTGCGACACGCGACGTAGCAGCCGATTTCTCGCCCACTGCGCCAACCGCGCCGTCAATTTAATGTTCACTCATTTCATCTGCCGAGCTAAGTCTGCTCCTAATTTAAATTGATGAAGTGGAAATACAACATTGACGATAAAAATAGTTTATGGGGTTATTGGGATCGGTCATATTATTACCTAGACTTAACGCAGTGTTTTTCTCTAAGCACAGGCCTTTGGACGAATATCTGGATAGAGAACTAACGATTCTGTTAGTGTACTTGAGAAACCGACTTCTTTCAACACGGCAGCAAATGCATACTATAACTAGTAGGTTACTATGAATCACTAGTTAAAAGCATGAGGTGGCAGTTGTGGTAGGCGTAAGGAATTTTAATACCACATGTAGTTGTAATCATTCTCATAAAACTACCTTTTGTACAAATTATTTTGTATAAAAGATAATAAATAATTAATCTAACACACTACCATAAGACGCATCAACTATACTATACAATAAAAATAGTACTTTAATAGGTTAAAGTCACCGTTCCGTTCAGCGCTGCATTTTTGAACGCCTACGAATTTTAAAATCACATACGTATAGAAATGAATGTGAAATAATGGACACATTTATACTATCAGGCGCTTAAAAAATATACAATATTACTACAGAAACATAAGATTACAAACTAGGTAAGTTTGCAGCTACCTAACTAAAAGTACATACATGGTTTCTTTACATATATAGGCGATATAGTGATAGTAAATGGATAGACAATAGCTATTATACGCCATAAAAATACAATCCGAGTAAAAGCAAGTAGATAGGTACGAGATATTGTTAAATCATTTAGTTGCAATGAATATGCGTATAGATATCTTGATTTTCTACTACATGTTTTGCTGTCTATCAAATTCGATATAAACCAAGATTTAGAGTGAAATAGTCAGTACCCAAACGAGTAATTAGTTACGACCTAATGCTAAAAGTTGAATCAGAATTTAGTTATGTTATGAAAACTGTTTGCATTTTAGGAAAGCCTTATTATTTTTGTTAATAAAAAAATCATGTGCCCTGGATAATATCTTTTTGTTATCTTCCAATCTTTATTGATCTTATAATGTATTTATAGGTTGTAATAGAAGATTATAATATAGATAGAAATACGATTTAGACTGTAATAGAATCCTATAAATTTTAGGGATTAACTATTAATAAAAGTGCTCACTTTTAGAATTAAGTAGGTACAGAATATTAATTTATTGTTCACCGGTAACTACTCACGTGCATTTTTCGGGTTTGCCCGACTCGAACCGAGCCCTTAGTCATGAGCTGAGTCCGCAGTGATGTCGCAAGTCAAACTAAAGCAAAATGCACGCAGTAACCATAACCAGTGAACAATAATTAATATGATCTGATGCCTCATGAAAGTTATTATATATACGAGTACTTAGAAATAGTTATATTTAAATAACTATCCTTATAGGCAAGAATGATATGGATATTAAATTATTCCGTATTATCAGATAGTTTCAGTTACGGATATAAGTAGAAAAATTAATAGTAAAAGGAAAATACAAACAATCATTTGACTTTATTTCTAGGTAATCATTTGTCACCACTACAATCACAGAAAAAATAACAATGTCACTATGATAACGTGCCAAATTTAGACTCCGCCCCTATCCAAAATTATACTAAACTTTTTTATAGGATTCAGTTAAGGTTCGGAGCTCCTTAACATCCATAATTTTTGATGATAACATCCCTATTCAAAACCCATTCTGGTCCATTTTTAGCGTTTTCGCGTTATGTACTATATTAAAACAAAAATCATCGACTAGTGTTCATAAAAAGAAAGTATACCAGTATATCTAATGCACCTTGCGTTTCGTACCGAGCGATGCAAATTGAAATATCAGTACAATTAAATGTCAAGATCAGTTCAAGTGTTCGACGCATAGCGAGGAGAAGCGTTCCTCCTCTCACTTTTGTTGAGAAACCAGTGACGTCGATCGAGACATTAGGTGATCTGATATTTTACAGTCAAAGGAATCTACGAAACTCGTACTACGGTAAGTAAGGTGTTAGTAAACCAATATGATACCTATTAGTGAGCTAATTCCTAATACTGTCTATCTAATAGGTGAGATGCTTGAATTTGTTAAGCTCTGAGTAGGTGTAATTTTAAAAAGAGTTTCTCAGGCCTTCTCAACCACCACGCGAGATTTGCTGAAAAATTAAGATTTAAATACCTAGAGTAAAAATAGTGTCAAAGCAACTTGCAGCCTGTTTTACCTACTACGTGGTATCTGATATGGGAATTATTCTTCATCATTTAGAACGTGAACTTTATTTCAGATATCATTAACAGATATTTGGAGGATGCAGCGCTGTCTCTGCTGTCTGCCTGTACATGCCTTCATGGCAGTCGGTGAAGGTGAAATAAAATCCTTATAGAATACACTCGAAACAACCAAAGAACACTCTAGAAGTCTACACGGACACGCGTACTACTGAAGCTATTGTTAAAATATAATGTATCAGTCATTTTATAAAGCCTTTATTAACTTGTATGTTGTAACGTATTCCAAACTCCGGGTTTGAATGATTTCAAACAGAAAAATTCAATAAGCTTTGGCCACGAACCTTAAAAAAATACAGGCGGAGCGTTGCGTACGACATGTGAGAAGCATGCATAGTCAACCAATTTCGCTTGTCACGCACGATCTAAACGCATACAAATACTTAAAACTCATCCACTCGGCGCCAGTACGCTGCGTGCGTGTGCGTAATCTATGCTTCGCTTATGACAAGGCAAGGTTACATCCGTATTTTTTTTCAGATACGTGCCTCTGCCCAACCTTTTTTTTTTATTTTCGGCGTGAACCCTTTTAAATGGCACTCGGCCTTTTGGGATAAGACCGGGGAGTGTGGGATTCACTTAAACCACCCTGGTGATCACAATCAGCATATGGAGGGGGGCATTGGGTCCTCTTTACAGACCAGCTCCAGTACCTCCGCTTTGCAATGCTTATTAAGGCACATCCCTGGGGAACCCTTTGTCCAACTTCGCAATCAACCCTAAGACCAATGAGGCTGACTTGGAACATAATTGCAGTGAATAGCGGACATTTAGCTACCTAAGATCCTAAGAGTATGCATGCACTAGACATTAGTATACGATTCAAGTGTAGCTCTACCTGCCTCGCATTTTAGGTAAGTGTGCCACTCGCATACTACTGGTTTTTATGTTCTTTTAAGGCTAAACTAGACTAAATTTCCTTCTAATAGCTAAAATCGAGTTACACCCAACTATGGTGGAGACTCAATTAAGGGTTATGAAATTGATCTTGTATGTAAGCATAGTAGGCGTGCTTTTATGGTTGTTCTTTAACAATCTATCAGAGGTAGTTAACCTAGAATGTATACATATATTATGCGGCCAAAACAATCTATTTCGACATTTATATTAATCAGATATTTTGAAATTAAGACATTTAAATATAGGTATGCATTACAACATTCATGTGCATATTTTCTTAGTTATCCGGATTGATACTTCTATGCATAATCTATTCAATAAATAATCGAAATATTTCAGTTGTTTTGAAGTTACAAAAACGAAGAAATATTGCATTACGATTACCTACGCTTTCACTATTTAGTGTCCATTTATTTTATCAATGATTACAGCCTTTTATGAGATAAGGTATGTCATTAGATCTTGTGATCTCAAGCAGGACTGCTAAACATGAGGTTCTGAGTTCTATTCCCAGGTCGGTCAAAGTGTTATTGGATTTGTCTGTTAAGGAATTCTCAATAGCATCCTGAAGTTTAATTATGGATATGGTGGACGGACTCACCACATTACATGGGAGTTAATAAATTATATGAGGGTGTACAACCACGCCTGTTACAGTACTACCTGTACTGAATACAGGCGTGACGCTATATATGCCTTAACTAAAATTTTGATTTGAATCTTGAACCAAGTCGAAATGTTTTCTTACACTATTAATCATGAGGTTCCAAATAGAACAAACACAAAAATAATGAAAAAAAAAATCACCATAAATTCTTTAAAAGTTTTTAATTATGGACCTCTTTAAATTCATACAGGTATTGCATGATCGGGTTTCCCTGAAAATTGCTACTAAATATAGGGTGAACTCATTGCCTGATTAAAATTAAGATTAACTTTTATTATAATATGCTTACACTTAGCATATTGTTGTGCCATGGTAATAAGTAAGTCAATATTGTCTTTTGACAGCTAGCTATTTTGTATTGTAATCTACGGATAACGTCGTGAGTAGTGTATTTTTTACTTCTATTTATTTATTTATTAATGGTATACCAACTTAGCTATTGAGACACCGTGTATTTCCACGTCTTGAGCTTTAGGTAGACTATTGTATTCCCTGCTTAATCTGAGTGAAGAGGCGTTTAGGCCTTAATTACTGTTACGCCTTGGGATATGAAACCTTCTGGTGTTGGGGTGTCTGGGTGGTTTAGATGGTACAGAATATACGATGCGTTCAACAAGGTCACTAAATTTTACGTGTCCATTCACAATTTTGTAGAAGAATGTGAGATCACGTAACAGGCGGCGGTCTCGCAGTCTTCATCTTAAAGTGATGAAGACGCTGTTCATATGGACAGCGATGACTAATGTCGCGAGATATGTAAGCTAGATGTTTTGTGAACGCTCTTTGTATACTTTCCAATCTTTTTGAATGAACTGTGTAGAATGGATTCCACGCTACACTTGCGTATTCCAACCGACTACGGACTAAGGTGTTAAACAGAACAATTTTTGTCTTGGATAGTCGGAAACCCCGAGTGTTCCGCTTTATAAAACCCAGCATCTGCGCGGCCTTGCTAACAACATCATAAATGTGTGGTTTGAAACACAATGTGTTGTCGACCGTCACGCCTAGATCCCGTATTTCGCTTACCTTTGCTAGCGTGGTATTGCATAATGTGTAAGTGGTAGAAAATGAAAAACTCCTTTTTTTTAAAAACGTATATGGAAGCATTTTTTGGCGTTTAATGCCATATTATTGGCTGTGCACCAGTTTTCAATATTTTGTAAGTCGCTCTGGGTAAGCTTACAATCTGCAGTTCCTGTGACCTTTTTAAATATTTTTAAATCATCGGCGAAATGTAAACTTTGACAGTGTTTGATCTGGCTAGTGATGTCGTTCACAAATAACAAGAACAGAATTGGGCCAAAATGAGAACCTTGAGGAACTCCAGAGCGAGAGTGAAATTCATAAGATAGGTATCTATTGACAGCTACGAATTGAGAGCGATTATCTAGGTATGATGCGAACCATCTAAATAGCGAACCGTGGATACCACTAAGCTGTAGTTTCTTAATCATGAGTGGATGACTCACCTTATCGAAAGCACTACTGAAATCGGTGTATATTGCATCGACTACGTGCCTGTCATCTATCACCTGGGATATGTCTGATATGTATCTAACCAGATTTGTCTCAGTAGAGCGTCCTATTCTAAAACCATGTTGACAGTCAGTGAGTTTTGTAACCAAATAGTTGGAAATTATTGGACAAACGAGACATTCAAAAAGCTTCGAAAAACATGACAGAATGGTCATTGGTCTGTAGTTTTTGATTCACTAGAGTCACCTTTCTTGTGTACCGGTACAATACGAGCCTTCTTCCATTCTTCAGGGAATACTCCCAACTCCAATGATCGGTTAATAGAAGGCACAGTGGCTCCGCTAGCGCTTCCCCACTGGCCCTCACAAAAACAGGCGGAATTGAATCGGGACCAGTATCTAGTTTTTTAATTTTGGCAGACACTTCTTTTGATGTAAATTTGATATTTATTTTTATTAAGTATTTCAAACGATTCCGGGATATCTGAGACTGTAATATTACTTGAGTCGATAAAGATTGATGAAAAGTGAGAAGCAAAAAGATAAACAATATCTGGTCCTTTATTAACCACTACATTTTCCATGTACATCTTAGCAGGAATTGCTGATTTGCTGTTACGCTTATTTTTTATGTAGCGCCAAAATGCTCGGGGATCTTTTGATATTTCTTTTTCTATTTGTTTCGACTTAACGACTTCTGAGTAAATTATAACTTAACTTGTCGCGTGGATTATTGTACTTACGGAATTTTCTACGGTACTTTTCGTTTTCTGACAGTAATTTTATAAGAGCTTTGGTTAACACTACTACTACTATATTTATTCTAAAATGTATTGTAAAATATACTGCTGTTTGTTGTCCTTAATAAAAAAAAAAAAAAAAACAATCCTTTTACAGGAGTTACCTACTCCTTTATAATGAGAATTTTCCTTCCAGAACAATATAATAATACTTTGCCCGACCTGGGAATCAAACCCAGGACCTCATGCTTAGCAGTTGCTGTTGGGACGAATGAAACAGCCTTAAGATCTTAATCTATAGGTACCTACCTACAAGGACATCTATTTGTACGTATTTCAAACAGCCACTACACATAATAATACTCCTCCAGACCGTATTTCGGTCACGGCGGCCTATCTCCATGGAGATTAGCCAAGTACGCAGGAGATATTATATTGCACAAGTGTATGCGCAAACACAGGTGCACTCCCTCTTCCTAATCTCTCATAGTCCGATGGGACGGCAATCCAACACGACCGGAGAGAAATCAGGCGCAGGACCGACGGATTTACGTGCTCTCTGAAGCATTTACAAATTCAATATTATTCGTTCGGTAGGTACAAGAATTGCACGAGATCTGACTGGCACATAAGCGAGCCTTAATTAAATAAAGATTAAAGCGTTTTGTGTCAATAATGGACAAAAACTGAGAATTATAAAAACCAAATCTTTTTCCATATAATATTGTAACTTTAATTATAAAAACCTTTTTTAAAGTGCCCTTTATATTAAACTAGTAGGCTCAGCAGATGTTTTCCTGTCATAAACCCAATTGCAGCGCATTCTGCCGAGTCAAATTGAATTTAAACCATCCAAAGACCTACCGAAACACACAAAAAAAATATTAAAATAGCTCGAGCCATTTTCGAGTTTCTCCAAGACTAACACATGGCAATTGATTTTTATATTTATAGATTATCAAAAGAATAGCTTAAAAGTTCAACGCAAGGTTTCTCTAACTAAATAAATAAATAAAATATATAATTTAATTCGTTGTTGCATTCGGTGAAATACACAAGCAGATTGCAACTTCAAAAATATAATTTAGACTGTGTTGCAAGTATCTCCAAGTCTCGTAACTAACCTTTTGCCCCAGTCCATCAATAAAATCGTAACATTCTTAAAGATGGATAGAAAAATGCAAATTAAATTATAATAACTAATACTAGGTTAATTTCTTTGAACTAGATTAACGATTAGATAGAAGGATTAAAGCCGTTATGAAACCAAAGAAACATAAAAATAATAGATCTATATATATACCTACTTGACAACAATGAAATGTTTTAATAAAACGACTTAACCAGATTTATAGCGTGCAGTATTGATTTCGTGAAGTCATCCTGCAACCACGAACGCTGCAAAGTGTTTAAAACGTCAGGATAAACAAAATCACATAGTACACGTGATTAAGCTAGTTAAAAGTTGTTTTATTACGAGTAAACTGTGTTGTGATCGCGAAATTATAAGTTATTACAACAAAGAAATGTATTTCTTTATTTATACATCTACTATTTAGTTTCAAATGAATAGTATAAAAGGTATTCATAATTATTATGTTTTTAGAATTGCTAAGTACGGCTGGTAGTTAAATTAACCCTCGCCTTATCAGTTGTGCATCGTCTCACGCAAATAATGGTCCATTGATAAAAACGATTCACTGAAAATTCACCGTACACCGGTGCAGTATAAGTTAAGCAATCTGTGAATACTTGGAGCTATATTACGCAATTTTAAATATATAGAAAAACAATCCGTAACAACAAAAGTTCCTTTAAAAAATAGGAATTCTTCGAATCGTTATATTTAAATTGCAAATTATGTAACTAAGGAAACGCTTAAGCACCAATAAATTTTAATATTAATTCAAAATGAGCTTTACCGTTCTGCGTGAGTCACATTTAAATAGTTAATTTTCTTTAGCATTGAGTTAATGTCACTGTCAAAGTTAACAAGGCAAAGACACATGCATTTTGCTTCAGCTGTCTTTGATGTATAGGTACTTAATTAACAGACTTCCTACGTAACAGTGCAATAAAGTGCTATTGTGCTGTGTTCCTAGACAAGTACTAACATTATAGGTATTAAATAAGATGCCTATAGAATGAAGCAACGTTGACAAAATACCTTGACACACAAAATGTTCAGAACAAAAAAAGAAATTCTAAATATGTTGTTACACAGTGATGTAATGTAAATTATACTTGCAGTGAAAATGTTAAACAATGCTAACGCTATTCGTTGAAATAACAACAATTTATTAATTTTAGAAATATTCGCGGTATAATAACATCCAAATCACTGGATGGTGTGTACCTTAGCGTGATCATATAGGGTAGGTAGAGAATGGCACATCATTTTATTGTCCTTGCATACCTCTTTTGTTTCGCCTACGTCGATTAAGATCTATTCAATCGCATACCCTTCAATGTGGGTGCTCTTCAGTTTATTATTATGCTAATAGCCAACATCTTAAATTGAGTTACAAGAACCCGTAACGAATTTAGTAATAACTACCAAAATATTATCTCAAACGGTGCTCATCTTTCTCCTATTAACATGACTATGAAGCAAGTGTATTAAACCGCTCTAAACAAGCCATACACATCTCCAAGGTTAAATGAATTAAATAAGTGGGGTCCTCACGCACGCCTATTTCTTCGGCTAGTAAAGCACCAAGTGATGGTAATGACTAATGAGTGCAAAACATTTAGAATTGGGCGCTCTATGCGGCACGCAGTAGTGTCAGTAACCTCAAAAGCGCAGGCGCACATTACGTAAAAGACTCATTTCGCGTCCGCCAATGACGTGCAATTGAAAATATATGACAAAATCGTAACTATGAACACACTAACGATACATTACAATACCTTTATAATAAGCTGTATTGTAAAATATGTATCTACGTTTGAAGTGACACTAGCAAAGAACCACTTTGTTGACATAGTTGTAAAGTTCATGGTATAATAGCTTATGAGCTACAAGAAAGTTTTAGTTCTGATTTTAATACTGATTGTTTGATAATTTCTTCACACTTTCACGCATATGTTGAATGGTATTATAAACTATTAAATATTTTATACTTAATAAATTTATATAACAGAAAAAAAATACCAATTATAGTGTCAAATACATATTTAGCGGGTTCGTTTTCCATGACGCAGACACAGTAGTTATGCAATTAATCATCGTGATACATTGGCCAGGGAAAGGGTTGAAGATACAATGTAAAATTGGAAGCTTACAGAAAGTAGTGTAGCTAACGTTACACTACACCACTACCTACACACACTACTACTACTTACTACTACCTATACTAATGTAAAACATTGTATCACTCACACGTACCAGTACCATCCACTGAATAAAAGAATTTTATAAAAATAAATGATTAAGCAAACACCACATATAACAAGAATAAAGGTTTAATATTTAACTCAATTTCATCAAGATTTTTATTTAAAATAATGACTATAGAATGGCTTTAGAGTTCGCTAAGCATGCGTTAATGCTTTTCAAAGATTTATCTTGAATAATGACTATACTTCGAACGAGTATGTATGTAATCAAATCAATATATTTTTGGAATTTAATAAACACCAATATATTAGTAATAAAATATTATGAATGAGGATTTGATTTACTAGTATTATATGTATCAAGCTTTATTATATAAAGATACAGGAAACTAATCGATATAGAATATTTCTTATTAACTACATAATGGAGTCAATTTATGCGCATTGGGCGCAAAAATGATCGGAAATGAAGCGCATCGCAGGCGTGCCCGCATCCACGCACACTGCCTCTTAAACCCATTGCGCAAGTCGTCTTGATAACTGATAGTAATATATTGCTACACTGACAAGCGAAAACAACGCCTACAATTTATGTAACAGCTACTGGCAGCACAAGCGATGCCCCTTACACCATGCCTCTTGAGATAACGCCGCTCAGATGAAATAGTTCTGAATTCTTTCGTCAATTTCTATACATGGAACAAAGGTAAGAGAGAGTGAGGATCAGATGTTCGTTTTTAAGATGAATAATATTTAAAAATGAGGTATGCATCTAGGACATGTATAAGCAAATGTCACAAGGAAGCACTGAGTTGCTACAAACGGAGAAAATGAGTATCTCACAACACTCGGATGAAATGTATGCATATCGTATCTTGTGTTAATGATCACGTAGGACTTATATAAACAGCTTTTAAGGGACTCTTCATACAATATAATACCTAATATAAGTTGATTTACCTTTTTTACGTCTTCCTTCGAGAACACTATTATTATTAAAAATACGAAAGAAAAACGAAGAAACAAAAATGACTGTGCAAGACTCACGTACCTAACTCATGAATTCTGCAGCTCATATTCTGTATGTCATCATGAAGTACCAAGACTTTTTCTAAAAGTAATACTTTTAGAAAAAGTCTTGGTACTTTGCTATGGAATCAATATTTATCAACATTGAGTGGATCATGAATTGTCCTTGTAATTCCCGTCAATTATTATGACTTAGCTTCATTTTTCTTGATTTTCTTAAAAGCTTACGAAGATACCTTGTAAGGTATCAATATCTGAAAATCAACACGAAATGCATGTTTGTAAGCCAAAAATTTATGGACTATACCACTTTTCTGTGTTTTAGCTGGTGAGAAGAAACGTCGCAACAATCTCTCCAGCAATATCTTATTGTCTTTTACATTTGTATATTTACAAAACTATGTATCTTACTAATATTATAAATGTGAAAGTTTGTATGTGTGCATGGATGTTTGTTACTCAATCACACGAAAACGAATTTGGATGAATTTTAGTACAGAAATCGATCGGCCCTTGGAAAAGGACGTAGGCTACCTTTTGTTGCGCAGACGAACTTGCGAGGGCCAGCTAGTAAAATATAAAAATTATCAAAATTGTTAGTGTTGCACATATCAGCTAGCACACATCACTAACAAACAAGTGCCGTTTATTAAATGGGATGCGAATATATTGTATATGGATGACAAATGAATACCATTATTATACAGATGGATAAAACTACATTAGTAAGCACAAGTAAGCCAAAGCAATAACATTATTTAATTCTTCTTCTCCTTCCCATGTTATTTGGGCTCGGCGCAATATGTTGTTCTCTTCCATAGTCCAATAACATTAATTAATAAGTAGATTTTTCATATTTAGCTGGACGCGTCATAAAATCGAATCATACAATCGAAATTACTGTCTTAATAATCATAACGATAATAACCTTCCCCATAATATTTAGTAGTTGTGATTTGATAAAACATGATTAAATCGACGGTCATTTGCTCGTGGTTAGCAAATATTTTTATTTTATTACATTATTATAAGAGTTGCCACAAAAAAACAGCTTTAAACTTTTTATCAAGCTTAGATCTGTTGATCAATTGGTCCAGTTCTTTTCTACAATAAATTATATCATTATAATTGATATGTTGGTTTGATCCATAACTACGATTTATTTGCATATTAGATCAGGCCTAACGGGTATGTACGCATAATCGCTTATATCAAACTGTACACAATAGACGAATCATTGGAAAGCCTACAGATCATATCTAACATACCATAACTGTCATAGGCATAATGGCACAAATGAACAATGTCATGATTTTTGATATCGAAATTGAAATCGAAAAATCGCGTAGTGTTCGGCTTCGATCGTGGTTGCACCGTATTGCAGCGGCAAGTCGGCTATGAAAGTGAGATGGCTCACAGTTCGGATAAGTGGCAGGGGTGCTGTATAAAAGTGAGCGCACTACTACCTCTCTGACATAGTTCACGACACTTCACGTGCCACTTCGCTGCTGCACGATCCCACACACAAACAAAAATGAAACTGCTGGTAAGTGAAAACATTAATTCATTTACCTATCCCTTTTCTACTCTCTTCACCCCTTTCAATATATTCCCAATAATTTTGAAGAAACCCCTTTCTGTCAAAGTAAAGTAATCATGGAAAATTGTGCTTATTATAATGATTAGAATATATTAGCACTAAGTTAATTTCCAAGTTCTGTGAAGGATTGCCTGCAATCGCGTGTTGTGAGCGGCGGCACAGAATAGGGTCGGCAGATATGTCGACGATTGAACTTTAACATTTAAATGTCTTCATCTTTAAATTCCTACATTTAATTATACTATTTATCGGTAATCGCGAGTGCAATCAGAACAACTACAGCGTCTTTTAGCAAAGGTTTTTGTTTATTTTAATAGTGACCAGGATATCGCTAAAGCATGTTTGTGACGTTTTGAAAAGGAGACTTTTTATATGATTATCTATTCAATTATAATGTGTAATTTTAATTATGATCTTAGAATCATTAAAAGAAAAGCCAAGATCATATCTATATATCCAATAATGTCTATTTAGTTTAATAACAGATTTTTTATTTATGTACTGTAGGTAGGTATTATTGAATGTTCATATTTTACTAAGTCTTAGTACATTTAACCCTCTCCAGTATTTAAAATTTTACTCCATTTGTACACAATTTAAGATAAAGATAAACATGCGTTATACCAGCAGTCTACCAACATTTAATTATATCATTTACCCATCTTTGGGAAGGACGGCCTTAAACTCTTGCCTTCAGTTCAAAATTTTTACTTTGTCCAATCTAGAATTCTGTATGCAATGGAACTTGTTATTAAATACAGTTGGGTATTTTTAAATTTAATAGTGCTACAATTAAAAGCACTCGTATAACATGTTTGTGTCCAATCAAATCACGATCAAGAGCAAGTATAGTAACCCTTTTTATTTCCTTTATGAAATGATTGAGGTACTTGTATAGTTACTATCGCGGCCTTTGCAGCCTGCCAACTTAATTTTTTTTTTGCCTAAATCCTGCGCTGGCGCCTTGCCACGCTCCCTTAAAGTGTTCGCTTATTAGGAAAGCGAGAAAGTAATTAGTTGCAATATGCACTGCGCAGCTTAGTGACGCATCACATGTACTCCCTTTTGTGAATTTTAAGGACGATCTAACTTGACCTTGGCGGGCCTACAGAGCGCTTCTATTTTTTGAGTGCAAGCGAAACTGAACTTAGTGGTGGTCAGGCGGGAGTGTCCGCGATAGTACCTATCTCTAGAAAAAATTAACAGGTATATTTAAAAAAATTTTATTCAGTATTGAACCAATTATACGAGCAATATTTTACGTTTCGCAAAACGCTTTGACATAACCTCTTAAAGCGAAATTGAAATCATTTTAGTTCGTAATCGCTAACGTTTTTCATCTGTGTGCGGTAATGTAACATCACGCAATCGGGCAAACGCATTTACGATATACAACACAACCAGATCTGAACGAAGAAAGAGTCATTAGCATAATACAGCATAAACAAGTAACTATTACTTTTCAATTGACAGTTGCAACCTCGTTCTAATGAACTTTCCGTTACACACATGATCTTGTTTTTCGTAGTATGTTCATTATATAATTGTTTGTAGGTCGTATGTTATTAAAGTTATGTGTAAATTAGGACTTGTTTCAACGGCATGGCAATCGCAACTTTTGAGGGTTATCGCGTGTCACAAGTTAGAATCCTGCACGGTACAATTATTTGTATCTTAACCTCTCGAATGCCGCATTACCAGACACAATAAAAATTGCATTGTGTCTCGCGTGGATCCACGTTCCGGCAGTCAAGAGGTTAAAAGTAATTATTTCGGGATTTTTTTGTGCGTGTGAGATTTATGTCTATAAATACACCCATACTTCAGAAGGTCTATCTACTAGTTCGAGGAAACACCTTTTATACTAAAAGACTACTACGACCTGTACTTCACAGTAAACATTACTGTGAAGTAACAAAACTTCCTTTAATTTACTTGATACCAATCGAAGAAACTAAAGTAATTAATGAATTATGTATGTTATTAACGAATGTACGGGGAAAAGAGCATTCATTCGTAATAAACTGATTAACAATAAAACTAGTTCAATGCTTGCATGAAACAGTGGTTTGGCACCATGTAACAAATCATAATTGGTGATCGTAACTCCTTACACGAAGATCATCGCGATTGCACTATGATTATTTGTTACGATACTAATTTAGTTATTTCACGGTTTTAGTCATCTGTACCATAAAACCTTACATCATAATATATGCAGGAATAAAATAAATATATTACCACATTTTGTCTAAATAAACATTGTAGGAGACATCTACGTTAGCCACACTCTATTTGCCTTCCTTTTGTAATCAAATGAGCATTATATAACATTGAACAAAGATGCTCTTTGTTATCATAGCATAACTAAAAGTTAGCGGATCTCAATGAAAACAATGCCATGCTTGTCGACATGTTAGTGCCAATACATGGAGCCCACTTTCGCCCAACCTGCGTGTCGAATGAGCCGGTTTCACAAGATGCTGCCTATTGTATCCGTTCCATCTTATCTTGCGACATTACGAATATGATTAAGCTCTTCAGTCTGACATCATTTTGTTATTTAACATGTACCTTAAGTTCAAGTGTATTGCGTGGTATTACAGAAAGGGAATTCGTGTTTTCAGGTCGCAATTTGTGCTGTGCTGTCTCTTTCGACAGCTCTGCCTCAGAGGAGAGTGTCGCTGAAGCCTGAGCAGCAGGAAGCGGAGGACCAGCAGCCTGCAGAACAGAACTACAACAACTACCAGCAGCAAGCACAAGAATACAGACAGCCAGCCCAGCAGCAGGAGTTCAGACCGGCCGCCAAGCAGATTGATGACTTCAGACCTAAGGTCCAATTGGAAACGTCCACTTACATCCCTATTATCCATTTCGACAAGGAGCAGGGTACTGATGGAAGCTACAAGACATCGTAAGTACTTATATTTAACAGTTATTACTCTAGAATCTAGAGTAATAACTCTAGATTGATCTAGGGTCTACGCGTTGCATACGTAAAGTTAATGAACTGAAAAACAACAGTCAACTCAGAAATCAGTATAAGTCAAAACTAAAGTGTAAGATTGTGATTGGTTTAATCTTCTTAAACTATGCGCCTAATGTTATACAGACGTTAGTAAAAGGTACGCCATTTTAGTTGAACATCCTGGCTATTTGCATACCCAAAAGAACTACACAAATTGACAAAATAAGCATGAGTCAAACAATGCCAGAGCAGATTTTTGCCGCTTTCTTTACTATTGTTTCCCCTTTTAGTTTTGTTAGTATTATAATTGACCATACTGTAAGTCCGTAACATGCAAGACCTTGTAAAAGAAGTATGAATCGTCCGTATTTTCTATATTTTTTTTTTTTATTTACTTTATGTAACCAGCCTTGACCCCACTTTTACAATCTTGTAAATTACGCATAGGTACTTACGAAGTTAAGTAAACTTGAAGATGAATGAACACGTTTATTGGTTTTGCATTTACCTTGCGGCTGTTTTGTTTCTTTTAAGTATGATGGGGGCAATTAATAAAACTTATTTTTATTTTAGTTACTTACCTATATGTCTTCACAAACCTTCTGATTAATTTTACACTTCAGGATAACGTTTTTAAGTTTATTGTACGCAGAGAAACATTAACCAGAATGTTATTATATTAAATTCCCTTGGCTAGTCTGTATTTATGCAAATTAATAAGAATTAAAGAACCGATATCCAAAGAGTAAGTTAGTTAAGTTATTGTTTTGCACAAGTATTGCGCTAGCATGATTAAGTGCATTAAGCAGCTGTATTAACATGATTTTCCTACAAATTTTCAGCTACGAGACTGGCAACAACATCCATGCCAGCGAGGAAGGTTTCCTGAGGCCCTTCGGCGATGACCACAACGCGTTGGTCCAGCAGGGTTCCTACTCTTATACCGCTCCTGACGGTCAGGTCATCACCGTAGAGTATACCGCTGACGAGTTCGGATTCAGAGTCAAGGGCGACCACATCCCCACCCCACCCCCCGTGTCTCCTGAAATCCAAAAAGGTCTTGACCTGATCTACGCTGGAATCAAGGCTAACGCGGTAAGTTTAATTTTAAATTATGAAATATGATATGATAGATATAATATACAATGTACATACAAACTATTAACGAAACTGAATTTAATAAGTATTTTGAAATTACATATCAAGTTTTACGTGTGAGTATTGGGTGGGTTTTAAGAAAGTGTGCAAGGTATTAATAAACTTTTCTCAATATAGTACCTGACAGAAGAATTTCGAAGGAGGGCTTCTAGAAGTGATATAAACTCATCTGGAATATCATATATTTTCTATGTGATTTCTTAACTATCTTGGGTGATTCACAATACCTAAAATAGTAATTATTAAGTTCTTCTGTTACGTATATAGCAATAGGCTCACCACCCATGATGCTATGTTACGTAAAATAGTAAGCTCCGTGATCAATTATTTATATCGGCCACAGTTATAGGGAAATGGCTCGTGGCTAAGTAGCAACCACACAAATGTACCAATTGGGCTCAAATGAATCAATCAAGATCTATGACCGTCGTTATGGGTAGCCCATGAAAGTCTAACAATAAGTTTTACCAAAAGGGATAATGTTACCCAGTAACTGGGTCGTAAAGGTCAGATAGTTCGTTCCATTTAAATCTGTATTACTAGTAACATGCTGCATTTGGCTAGACTGGTATTTGAAAAAAGAAATTGTTTGTAATCAATTTGACAAATTGGAGTCCATTTGTGTCGTAGTTATCATACATGTATTTTTAATTGAGTTTTGGTTGTTAATTGACTTTAAGTAACGTTAACGAAATCCTAGCCACTTATATTTCCCAGTGACGTGCCATAGGCGTAGTACAGAGTGGGTACTGCTTTGATCCATGCGACTTAAATGTGCCCCTTCTTATGTGCTGTGACGGCCGTATGGTTTTAGTCGATAGGTTTGTGAAATATTCCTCGCCATTAGGTAGAGGGCCTCAATATTCCTCGCCATATTTATAAGTGTCCTAGTCATTGGACTTGAGTTTCGCCAAATTAACAACAGAAAACAATAAACTAGTTATTTGCTATTGGTAGAAAAATGTTTAGACTTACAGCCTCTCCCCCACTGTAAGTATACTAGAACACATAAAGATATAAGTGCCTAGTATTTATCCATAGCTCATTTCAAAAGTTACTTTTCAAGCATGCTTAGCTCTTCGAATGCGAGAAGTATACAATTATACTTCATAAGAATAAAAATCTATTGTGTCTGGTAATTGCGAGCCAACAGATTGAAACAAATACCTACCCTGCAATGCTATCCAGATAGAAATCTAGACCATTTGAATTCTGAAAATAGTTTGAATGAGTCAGATGGCTGAAATTTTGACAACCATGCTGCACGACAAACTTGCCACGAAATATTGTGTTAACCAGTACCTGGCATGTGGAGGCAAATTATAGTATCTATTAAACTACATCCTGTTGGACTGGTCGCCAACTTAGGTATAATGTTATAAATATCTTGTTTTTTTTATCCAAAATGGATCTACGTTTGGCCACCAACTCGCCTGATAGTAAGCGATGGTGTGGCTGAGGATGGAGCACATAGATCCAGAAGAAATCTATTCACTCTAAGTAGAATGGATAGATTTGGGGAGAACGATAGTTGGGGAGTTGATGCAGCTACCCAGACCCGTCTTCCACAACGGTTGCAGCGGACTACATCCCGCAACACGATTAGGTCGCTTCAAAGCATTGGCTTCGTCCTGTATAGGTGGTAAACAGCCGCGGCTGAAGCGTCCCACCAGAGTTGTGTTGCCTGTTTTGCACCACCAAGGGGCCACATGTAGAGATTTCATTTTAAGGGTGCACTCCTACGGAGGCGGCGACTCAGCCCCTAAAAAATAATTGATTATAAAAGAAAACCGTCATTATTTTATTTTCAGGAGCGCGCTGCTGTCGACGCCAAGAACAATCCCGAGGCTGCCAGACAACAGGAAGATAGAGCGGCTCTCGACTACAAGGGAACATACTACCAGCAGTAAAGTGACTCAGTGACTCTCGAGTGTTGATACCGTGAACGTTCTGATGGCAGGACCTCCAAATGCCATATACTTTAAGACTAGTTATCGCCTACCACATCTGAAAATCTTAGGAATTGTCATCCAATCGCACTATAAGCGCTTCCAATATTTGGACCAAACGTGAACTGTGATTGGATGATAAAAAAAATGTATTCACTGCCGTATACAGTATTCACATAATTGTGGTTGTAGGCTATAAGTTTAGATTTAAAAATATCGAATTGTTATTTTACAAGATAATATAATACTCAGTATGTCACAATATTTTAGGTACGCTGTAAGTTTCCTGGATGATATTGTTGTTAAGTAACCCATATAATTCAAAAAGACTTGATCTTGACCTTTTTTTAACATGGCATTTACGAGAATCAACGTTTTCTTTGAAAACAGGCATCTTGTGATATTGAGGATACGTTTGATTCTCATAAAGTTGCCGGAAAACTGCTTCTGCTGTACGGGTGGAAGTGCAAAACAACTCTCTTAGATTAATATTCATATTTTATCGAAAATACTAACAAGTAGACCTACCCAGTCCCATAACATTATGAATATTGATCTAAAATAAATTTATGTCTATGTGTGATACAACACCAACAAAAGAAGTGTTCAATTATATTTTTATACTTTTGTAAATATCTTACCATTGTAATTAACTTAATTATCTTTGTATGTTTGATTTTTGAATAAAAATGTTGTATTTTTTACATTTTCCTCTTTGCCTTAACCCTTTCTCTGTCTAGTAACTTACTTAGAATTATTGCATTGACATCGTGGACAGATAAGCTATTAGATTCCTTCACCTCTTTCCTTTCCTTCTACATTAGCTAACGTAAAAAATATATGTATCAAGGATTCTGCTGGCATTTTTTGCCATTTCTTAAAGTCAAATTTAACCCAGAAGCTGCACAAAACTATATCATAGAAACTTATTACTATTGCTTATACACAGCAACTTATTTTTAACAATTTATGCCTTTATCTCAGGAATTGAAAAGTTGCTTTATCTTGTCCATCAAATCGCCAAGTTACACACGACATTGAGTTGTATAAAACTTATATAAAAATGAAATACCTAAACTGAAAAATAATGTTCTAACAAATCATTACGGTCTTGATTACGTCCTCAGTAAAATTTCGACGATTATGCCGCAACTAGCCTGTATCTAAGAGTTATGCGATGTCATTTCTAGTCGTAGTTATGAAATTTCGCTCAAGCAAACGACAAACGTGATGTGACCTGTACTGAGACGAGTAAAACTAATTCCAGATAGAAAGTAAAGTAAAAAGAATTATACAATCGCGGGATACGAACTTATATTAGATGGTTGCGTAACATAGGTCTGCGCACGCGCTGGTGCTCGGCATTTACCTGTCATTCAGCCTGAGCCAGTCAAATGAACCAGTTTTTACTACGAGTACAACGGTCTGACTGTTGTATCGTGTAATAATACTTTCATTAGGTATGTATACTTAAGTAGTGACTATTTAATGCCATTTACGCTTCGTTATTCGTTTCTAATTAGCAAATTTATTTTATACGAATCTTTTGATGGGCTATAAACTTAAGTTTGTTGCTAATAACAACTTTGTTAATTGATTTAATATACCTACCTAAATCATTTATGTGCAATTTTATTAATATGAATTTTACCAAACACAGAAGATTTCTAACAAAACTTTTGTGTTATCTCTGACGGCGTTGTGACCTGTTTTGAAAACAAAAGGACGAAGGATAAGTACGCAGCTGGAATTCGTAACACAAATTGACTTAGTTTTAATGTTGTAATTACAGTTATCCAGCAATAAGGTAATGAAATTACAAGGTCTTACAAATGAGAAACCAAGCCTTCTTTAAATATCGTCCCCCTGCCCGTATTCCAATTATTATTTTGGGGTCGGCGCAAAATGTCTTCTTGAACCATACATATCTGTCAGCCGTCGTCTCGGTAGTTACTTATTTTCCTTCCATATAATCATCCACTCGATGGTTCACACAATCCATCTATCGTCATTTTCTCGGTCGGTTCCTAAACTCTTATAGTCCACAGTAGTTATCCACGTGCATATTCAAAATTTCCTCGTCACATGTTACTCATTCCTCTACATCATATGTCCATACCATGACAAACGATTTTCACACATCTTCTCGGTCACCGATGCCACTTTTAGACTTCCTTTTACATACTCATTTCTAATTTCATCCACCCGCGACGCACCCCTCATAACATTCTCATCCCAACTACATGCAATAATGCCTTTCATTTATCCCTAATAATAAAATCACCTCGTCTAATCGATATGTTTAATCAAGCACGATATTAAATGAATGATATTTCTATTCCTAGTGTAAACTCAAGAATTATAAATCCAGACTTACTCGTACAATGCACTTACGTCGTATTAACATTTATATCTATCATAAAACCTTTAAATTAAAATGAGCAAGTACTCATCACTTAGGCATTCCATAAATTCAGTAGTTTTAGGTTGATTAATTTATATATTTTATTAGTTTCATCAAATGCCACACGTAGAACTGGCTTTGCAGGGGTCAGTGCGTGTCGATGCGACTTATGTACCTACGTGTTTCACAACAAACTCTCGGTCTTTATCGGACATTAGCTTGTCTAGTATATGACGGCTTTGTGCAACTTTAGCATAAACCCACAACACTCATACGAAACTTGATCAGTTTGCGCAAACACATAATTAAAGCTGTGAACGCGGGCCTTTATTCGCGGAAGATGATATTAATGATTTTACAGTTTGTTGCAGAGAGATTGAAATACAAATTGCTGTGAATGACCAGTACGAAACAGTATGTATTTTGATAGGCATCGTCGGAAAGTGCGCGTTGTATGTATAGGTACAGCAATATGGGATAGCTAGTCTGATAAAGTGGACGCTTGTCAAAGAAAGCACAATAATGAGCGTACTATGTGAATTATTGCCTCTGGCTTTTTCATTATACGTTGAATTTGTAAACGTAGGTTATATTCACCTAATTAGATTCAAAATCAGTTTAAACATTTAAGTGACTTGAGGTTTAGTCGTAAAGGCGAGATTGGGTAAACTTTTTTTTTTTTTATGTAGTATTGGATATTTTGTGGTGAAAATGCTACACTTATACAGATTTTGAACAATTTAGAAGTGACATTGAATGCACACAATCTAACGAGGCCACCCAAGCAACTACAGTTTCATTTGCACAGCATTAAATAGCATCTTATTTTCAACTCACCTTTAAATTTTATGTTCTTAAAACGCGTTCTACAGATTTACGCTGTATGGTAGTCTTCTTAAATTACGAAACGAGTTCAATATGTAAAAGTGCAGGTCACTAAATATTAGAGTTTATAAGGTCTTCATTATGGATAACTACTTAAAAAATAAACTTGGATAAACTCCATAAATTATTTTCCTTATGCTATATATCTTTTTTTATCTATACTGAAATTAAATACATATAATGACTTTGTTTTATACTCGCTGTACTTTAGTCGATATTGAGTATGTATATTGATAAAATACATCTGGTCAGTGGGAATAGAAAATCCTTTTAAAAAGATGGTCCATTGTTATATATCTGCACCGGACCCATTGTTTAATTTATTACAATTTTCATCTAGTGCGAACCTCTGGCTTGGCTCTCGAATCCTCTGGCTAAATAAATAGATGCTTTTGGAGGTATCTTTCTTTCTAGCAGCGACGTGACATCGCACAGACTTCAGTCTTTCATTGTATATAAAAAAAAAAACAAATTGTACGAATACGTACTAAGTGTAAAAATATGTACTAAGTATAAAGTCTAACAATAACTGCCAGGAAGCATACTTTCTAGCAGGCATTATGTATTTTTGACAGCTACATAGTTAATTTAATCCTTAAAATTCCTAATACTTGCGAGAATGTTTTTCTTATTCCTTTTGATGCTCCCTGCAGATCTCGCTTCAGATCATTCCAATTACAACCCCCTAAATCCGATCTTTTTTTTCCTATTCTTTCACTGTTCATGCAGTAAGATTGTGGAACTGGCTTCGAAACTTGCAGCCTATCACAGAATTTAAAAGACGTATCAATGAGCACTACCTTCCTGCTTAATTAGTAAATTATTTTATTTTAATATGTAGATATACTAAACGGTTTTGGATGAAATCGGGTATTAGTTACTTCTGGTCCTAGAAAAGACAGAATATTACGGGTAAATGCAGATTCTGCGGAAATGGGGATTTATGTATGTTTTCTTAAAGTATTAATCGAGATTTTTTTAAATGGTAGGCTATATTTCTTTATCTGTTCGAATAACACATATAATTATATGTTGTAGATATTGACAACACAACAGGTACTGTACAAAGAAAAAATAATTTAAACAACTCAACTTTGCTTGCTGTCCTTACTTTTGGTTACATAAACTCTTGATGACAAATCGGGACTAATTAAATAAAAATATTTGAAACAGTGAGGAATAGGGATATGTTTTTTTTATGATGAATCAGGCCAGTGACGGTTTGGTATTTACTCTTCTTCATCATAAAGGACAAAAAGACTGAAGTCCTAGCTGACAGTTTAGAAGCCCAATGTACGCCAAGCACTCTACCAGTAGACCAAGCTCACCGGTCCAAGGTTGACGCCGAAGTAAAACGTAGAACTGCACACCCACCCTCAGGCAAATCCGACGATCCCTTACCCCCCGTCACCGTAGACGAAGTCAGAATGATCGTGAAGGACCTCAAACCCAGGAAAGCCCCTGGCTCAGACGGGATCACCAACAAAGTGATTTAATACTTTCCCGCACCCCTGATAGTACTCATGACCGCCATCTTCAATGCGGCACTGAGCAACAACATCTCCCACAATCGTGGAAACAGGCAACTATTATATGTTTTCCTAAGCCCGGTAAGCCCAAGTCCGAGTCGACCAGTTATTTGCCCATCAGTCTTCTCAACGTCTTTGGGAAGATATATGAAAGGCTCATTTATATTCGTTTAAAGTATTATGCCGAATCCCATAAGCTTCTTCCCGACGAGCAGTTTGGCTTACGAGATAAACACTCTTGCATTCATCAGTTGCACCATATCGTTGAGCACATAAGCGCAGGCTTCATGCGCGAAATGAAAACGGGCATATTGTTCTTCGACGTAGCGAAGGCCTTCGACAAAGTTTGGTAACAACGGCTTAATCTATAAGCTGTATCAATCCTAATTGCCTGACCGTCTAGTACTCATCATTCGAGACTTTCTGTCTAGCCGTAGCTTCCGCTATCGTGTAGAGAGCATTCTATTGTGCCCTCATCAGATTCTAGCCGGAGTCCCTCAGGGCTCTGTGCTTTCACCACTCCTCTTCGCGCTGTACACCAGCGATATACCTAAAAGCGGCAAATCCAAGTTGGCTCTTTTCGCCGACGATACGGCTATCTATTACATTGGTAGGAGTCTTGACTGCATTCAAAGTCAAAGTCAAAGTCAAAGGTTTTTATTTCATATAAACCATACAAAGGCACTTATGAAAAGTCAGAATTTACGTGCACGGTTCCAAAAAGTCGCTTCCTATGGAGAAGAACCGGCAAGAAACTCCATGGTTACTCTTTTAAACTGTATATCTTTTACAATTTCTGTAGATACAATTTTGGGCAGGATGTAAAAACAACGTAATCTTGGATGCAGTCACTAATATAAAAGATAATTACATAAGCCTTATTAAATGAATAGGGCATTTGACAAGTTTACGGCATTCTCACATTTACAAAATGTTGAAGCTAAAGAAGCTATATAAAACAATGCATAATATCCGTCAAATATTTTATGTAAGTTTAACAAAAGTTAAAAACAAAAAAGAAAGCAAAGATTGAAAGAGGTATATTATGCAAAAAACAAAGTAAAAATATCATTAGAACTGTGATAGAAATTACACGTACATTGTCAGTGAGTAGCCAAGGAAGCCACATGTGCAGAAGGTGTTATAGCCAAACATCCCTATCAGCAACGTAGTCTTTGGTCTTATAATAGGCTTTTTGAATAAGTACGCGTTTAATGTGGGTTTTAAACTTTGTCTCGGTTAGATCAGTTATTGACTTTGGCAGTTTGTTATAAAAACGTACACCATTTCCCATAAATGAATTATTTGTTTTTGCTAATCTAAATTTAGGTACCACAATTTTATGTTTGAAACGCGTGTTCCTATCGTGGAAATCGCTTCTTATATTATACATGTGCAAATTCTTCCGAACATATAGTATATTCTCAAAAATGTAAAGTGAGGGCAGCGTAAGTATATTGATTTCTTTAAACATGTTTCTAAGGGATTCGCGTGGTCCCATGTTATATATAGCGCGAATTGCTCTCTTCTGTAAAATAAATATAGAATCAACATCAGCTGCTGATCCCCACAGCAGAATGCCATATGACATAATGCTGTGGAAGTATGCGAAATAAACTAATCTAGCTGTAGCAACATCAGTCAGTTGTCTTATTTTTCTTACTGCATAAGCAGCGGAACTTAACCTATTTGACAGAGCAGTAATGTGAGCACCCCACTGCAATTTTGAGTCGATCGTTATACCCAAAAAAACGGTGTCATTACTAATATCCAGTCTTCAAGCTTTAGATTTAGACCAACTTGAGGAACATTCGGCAAGGAGAATTTAAGACATTTTGTTTTACTGGCGTTAAGTAAGAGATTATTTGCTGCAAACCATTTCGAAAGATCAGCTAGGCTTTCGTTGATATTTAAAACATCCTTATCCTTTCTATCTATTTTAAAAATTAGGGAGGTGTCATCAGCGAATAAAATTATCTCTGCTGAATTAGTCATCATATACGGAAGATCATTGATATATGCCAGAAATAAGAAAGGCCCAAGGATTGAGCCTTGGGGCACGCCCATCCTCATTGGTGACCCCGAAGAAATCGTACCATTAACACCTACCTTTTGCAGTCTATTTGATAAATAAGACAAAACAAGATCTGCAGCGCGCCCACGAATACCGTAATGGTGTAGCTTACGGATTAGTGTAAGGTGGTCGCAGGTCAACGCAGTCAAAAGCTTTGGAAAGATCACAGAATATGCCAAAAGCATCCTGGGAGCCTTCCCATGACTCCAAAATGTGAGTGACTAACCTTACCCCCGCGTCTGTGGTAGACCTGCCTTTCGTGAAACCGAACTGCCGACTATGCAATATCCCGTTTATGTTGAAATGTGACATCATCTGATCAAGCATGACCTTTTCAAATACTTTACTTAAAACTGGAAGAATAGAAATAGGTCTGTAATTAGATGGGTTAAGCTTACATCCCGATTTGAAAATTGGTATGATTTTACTGTGCTTCATCAAATCAGGGAATGTACCAGAATCTATACATTGATTAAATATGCCTGTAAGCACAGGAGCAATGGTTTCAATGATGACTCCTAAGACTCTAAGTATTGAATAGATTCAGGCGTTACTTTGCGGAAGTCCATTACAATGGATGCAAATAAATACAATATCTAGCTACTTCCACAAAATTGAGGGTAGTCATGCATTACCTGTGCACCGCCCGCCCGCCCGCAAATATATGCACATACGCAAGCGGTGAAAATTCCGACTACCACCAACTACTCTACACGTGTTTCGCCCCTCCACGGAGCATCATCAGGAGCTGTTAGACCGTGCAGTGTCCGCCACCGAGTGAGCCAAAACCGCACCCTACACCTCTATTTATGCCTTCTCCCCCCCACATGTTGTAACGGAAAACTACGGAATGTGTTTTTAAACTTGATTCAGTTTATTGAAAATTTTATCTGTAATAAATTATTTTATAAAGAAAAATGGATGTAAAGAAATATGTAATGAATTAATTAAGAATAATAATTATGGTATTTAAGAGATAATAATAATTTTATTTAATTGGTTGTTGACGTAAAAATACGCAACAGTGGGGAGGAGGAAACATTAAGCTGCTCATTTAGCATGGTCCCATCAACGCTATGTTTGATAATCTCTAACTGTTCCAACACGTTCAGCCTTAGACCTTTACTACAAGTATGTAAAACTTTATAGGAATGCCCTTCCGATAATCTATGACCGGTGTTTAATAAATGTTTCGCGAAATGTGATCTCTCTGGTCGGGCATTCCTACAAGCCGAAATGTGTTCTTTATAACGTGTCTCAAAACTGCGGCCAGTTTGACCCACGTACACAGAATCACATTCATCACATGCCAACCTATACACCCCCGACTTCCTGCCAACCTCCGTCTTTTCTTTGCCGTTGCAAATGGCACGTCGAACGGAATTATTAGTTCTAAATGCCACATAAACGTCGTTATTCCTTAAAATTTTTGAAATTTTGTCTGATATTTTACCCAAATAAATCATACTAGATCGATAATTATGAATAACGCGCCTATGTGGCACCGCGTATAAGAGCCCAGCCACCTGTTTGTTAATTTTGTCCCTAACCATGTTATATACCATCCGCCGATCATAACCATTTGCAACAGCAATTTCACAAATCGTATTTAATTCTTTTTTATAGGATTGATCTGATAAAGGGACTGTCATTAACCGATTTATATATGAATGAAAAGCAGCGAGTTTGTGTTGCCAAGGGTGACAGGAAGCCGCAGGTATAACAACATCCGTATGAGTAGGTTTCCTATATATTTGGAAAATGTGTCGACAATGTTCCCGTGTTATGGTTAAATCTAGAAAATTTATAGAATTATTTACTTCAATTTCCAATTTAAACTTAATCTTTGGATGTAAATTATTTAAATTTTGAACAAATGAATCTAATTCCTCTTTAGGATTGGTCCAGCATATGAGAATATCATCTACGTAACGATAATAATAAAGGATGCCACTATTGCCCACAATATACCTATTCTCAAAGTTGTCCATGAAGATCTCCGCCATCAAAGGTGATAACGGAGATCCCATGGCCAACCCTTCCTTTTGTTTATAATATCTACTATTGAACCTAAAATAATTTTGTTGCATGCAAATACTTGTTAAACTAATGATCTCATTTGCTTCCTCCGGATGCAGACGTCGCTTTTCTAAAATATCTGAAAGTATCTGCATACTTTCAGTACAGGGAACTTTCTCTAGATGTAGACAGCTTATTTACTAACGTTCCCTGTACTGAAAGTATGCAGATACTTTCAGATATTTTAGAAAAGCGACGTCTGCATCCGGAGGAAGCAAATGAGATCATTAGTTTAACAAGTATTTGCATGCAACAAAATTATTTTAGGTTCAATAGTAGATATTATAAACAAAAGGAAGGGTTGGCCATGGGATCTCCGTTATCACCTTTGATGGCGGAGATCTTCATGGACAACTTTGAGAATAGGTATATTGTGGGCAATAGTGGCATCCTTTATTATTATCGTTACGTAGATGATATTCTCATATGCTGGACCAATCCTAAAGAGGAATTAGATTCATTTGTTCAAAATTTAAATAATTTACATCCAAAGATTAAGTTTAAATTGGAAATTGAAGTAAATAATTCTATAAATTTTCTAGATTTAACCATAACACGGGAACATTGTCGACACATTTTCCAAATATATAGGAAACCTACTCATACGGATGTTGTTATACCTGCGGCTTCCTGTCACCCTTGGCAACACAAACTCGCTGCTTTTCATTCATATATAAATCGGTTAATGACAGTCCCTTTATCAGATCAATCCTATAAAAAAGAATTAAATACGATTTGTGAAATTGCTGTTGCAAATGGTTATGATCGGCGGATGGTATATAACATGGTTAGGGACAAAATTAACAAACAGGTGGCTGGGCTCTTATACGCGGTGCCACATAGGCGCGTTATTCATAATTATCGATCTAGTATGATTTATTTGGGTAAAATATCAGACAAAATTTCAAAAATTTTAAGGAATAACGACGTTTATGTGGCATTTAGAACTAATAATTCCGTTCGACGTGCCATTTGCAACGGCAAAGAAAAGACGGAGGTTGGCAGGAAGTCGGGGGTGTATAGGTTGGCATGTGATGAATGTGATTCTGTGTACGTGGGTCAAACTGGCCGCAGTTTTGAGACACGTTATAAAGAACACATTTCGGCTTGTAGGAATGCCCGACCAGAGAGATCACATTTCGCGAAACATTTATTAAACACCGGTCATAGATTATCGGAAGGGCATTCCTATAAAGTTTTACATACTTGTAGTAAAGGTCTAAGGCTGAACGTGTTGGAACAGTTAGAGATTATCAAACATAGCGTTGATGGGACCATGCTAAATGAGCAGCTTAATGTTTCCTCCTCCCCACTGTTGCGTATTTTTACGTCAACAACCAATTAAATAAAATTATTATTATCTCTTAAATACCATAATTATTATTCTTAATTAATTCATTACATATTTCTTTACATCCATTTTTCTTTATAAAATAATTTATTACAGATAAAATTTTCAATAAACTGAATCAAGTTTAAAAACACATTCCGTAGTTTTCCGTTACAACATGTGGGGGGGAGAAGGCATAAATAGAGGTGTAGGGTGCGGTTTTGGCTCACTCGGTGGCGGACACTGCACGGTCTAACAGCTCCTGATGATGCTCCGTGGAGGGGCGAAACACGTGTAGAGTAGTTGGTGGTAGTCGGAATTTTCACCGCTTGCGTATGTGCATATATTTGCGGGCGGGCGGGCGGTGCACAGGTAATGCATGACTACCCTCAATTTTGTGGAAGTAGCTAGATATTGTATTTATTTGCATCCATCCTAAGACTCTAACAGAAATACCCCATAAGTCTTCAGTGTTTTTTATATTAAGACTTTTAAAGGCTGTTTTTATAGAACTTGAAGAAATATGTCTGAACTCAAACACTGGTATATCTTTACAAAAATACTGTTTAAGGATGAATTCTGCTAATGTTGATGAAGAGGCAAGGGATTTGGTAAACTCTATTGGAATATTGGTAAAGAATTTTTCCAAGGTATGAGCCACTTCGAGCTTGTCTGTAACAGTGTTATCGTCAATTTTTAAAGATAGTTCATTATCCCTTTGTTTTGTGTTTCCGGTTTCTTTGTTTATTACCTGCCACACAGCTTTAATCTTATTATTAGATATACCTATTTTGTTACTGATTAGTTTAGATTTGGCTTGAATACAAACTTTCTTAAATATTTTTGAATAATTTCTTACGTAACTATGAAAAGCTTGATCAGAAGTCAACGATTTTTCGTAATACAAGTGGTATAGAAAATCTCTACTTTTCCTAATACCTGGAGTGGCCCATTCACTAAATTTAGATTTGTTACTAATTTTCATGTTCTTAATTGGGCATATTTTATTAAATTCTCGGCACACTACTGAAAGTAAGGTACAGTAATTTATGTTGGGATCTCTTGGACTGAAGCTGGCTGATGAAATCGTATTTGAAATACTGGTGTTAAATTTTTGTAAGTTATTTTTGGTGAGCCCTCTTAATTCAATAGTTTTATAATATGGTGTCTTTTTCTTTATATCAAAGGACACTAGTTGACCTGTATGGTCAGATCTGACGCCACTTATTAAACACGAGTCTATTATCTGACAGTTAGTGAAAACATTATCTATGCAAGAAGCTGACGTAGCAGTTATTCTGGTAGCTTCTTTAAATATATATTTTAAATTGAAAGATTTAAACAGTGAAATTAATTTACATTTATCTGGTGAATCAAGTAGTAGATCAACGTTTAGGTCGCCACAGACAAAAGGCGAGTTATTATTTCTGGAAATTTTTCTTAATATGTCTTCCATTATGATTAAAAATAATGAAAGGTTTGCTGATGGTGGTCTTTACACACATAATATTATGTATCCTTCTATTTCTGCACATGCTACCTCACATAAGCGGTCAACAGAACAAGCAGTTATGTCCTTTCTTTCCTTATATTTAAGATAATTATTACACATAATCAAAGTACCACCCCCAACTGAAGATCTGTTGTAAGCACTGGCAGCCGCAAAATTACTAACATTAAAAAGCATTCTATCAGGTTTTAACCATGTTTCACAGAAACATAAAATGTCCAAATGATATTTATCTATTAACATTTCAACATCTAAGATTTTGCCAGAGAAGCGGTTAATATTTTGGTGATAAAGTAAAATATTATTATTGTGCTTCTCTTTTGTCGAATCTAATAGTTTAAACAATCTATCACAGTATTATTAGAATTACTACATAATACTGATTCGTCACTTATACTAGTAACAGTTAAATTATTTATAACTGCGTTAATATTATAGGCTATCAATGTAGCTAATAATTGTCTATTTTTCTTGGGAAGAAACATATCATCCTGAGTTAATATAAAATTTCTAACAAATTTGTTAGTATCAAAAAACAATAAACTGTCACTGACGACATGTCAATGTATGCATAAAATTATTTAAATTATAAATATAGTTGTTCTGTTCCCCTGACAGAAGGTCAGAGTAGGGCAAGGCACATAATATTAGTTTTCTTATCTTTAATTTAAGTAGGGCATCAATACCATTTACCAAGTCCTTTTTCTTAATGCCTAGACTATTTCCAATTAAAAGGATTACAGTGGATTGCTCATCCATATTTGTGTGTATGATTTTATGTACTATGTCATTAAAGTGTAAATAAGGGTAACAATAGTTTAAGATGTTGTGATTCAGGCAGTTGTTCAACAATGACCCAAACCCTATACCTAGTTTATCTGAATTATACTACATTACTCGATCTCTTCAGACCTCGGCAAATGCCGTCGGCGCTTCGTTCAAGAAATGGTTCTCTTTTTGAGAACGAGAGCCGAGGAATTTCTTCCCCAGCTTCGAGTTATTACCATGTTCAGCAAGCCAATCCCTTGGGAACTGCAAGCCAAATACCTGGGTGTGAACTTAGATCACAAACTGTCCTTCCTTTATAGTTTAGTATTTAAGTCATTCTAAATTAAAAAAAAATATGCTACTGCACGCTGACTTACAAGACTTACAATATTTGATCAATTTTAAATTATTGTTGTTAAGACACCCAGAGCAATGAGCAACAAAATTAAGAACTAAAATCTGACGTTTCATTTCACGCTGTTTTACATAACCTCTGATCGTTGACCCGCTGCATTGATAAACGCAAAACGTTTATACAATTCTGCGTTTTATAGTTCAGAAATTATCCAAAACCGCTAAACGTCGTTCAGCTGTTTCACATAACAGCACTGTTTTGTAAATAATATAGCAGTTTTGTAAAACCGCTGATTCTACAATCCATCTGCGGCATTTACATAATTATATATTGCAGAGTTTAGAAGATATAAAAATAAAGTGATGTATTAACTTATATATAAATTATATTATATATAAATGACTTGCCTAAAGCTATTGATCACCCCCTAACTCTATTTGCCGACGATAGTACGATGACTGTAGCATGTAAAAATAACACGACATGTATGAAAATGACATTAATCAATGTTTGACATCAATTATATCTTGGTTAGACTATAATCATTTGAAAATTTATTTAGAAAAAGCAATTATAATGCATTTTAGACAACGAACCCAGGCTGTAATTGACATTAATGTCTTATATAATGACGCAGTACTTAATTATGTAGAATCCACAAAATTTCTCGGTATTATAATAGACTCTAAATTGAACTGAAAGGCGCACATTGAGTATTTGAGTAAAATAATGAGCTCCATTGCATACGCTTTATACAAACTTTCTCCAGAACTCAACTCTGATGCTTTGTTAACTGCGTATCATGGATTGGCAGCATCGGTGTTGCTATGGAATGAAATGAAATTATTTATTCTGTAAGTAGGTCTACTAAATAACTCTTTTACATGTCACTATAATCTAGATGGCGTCGAGTATAATCTAGAATAATATTCTGGGGAAATTCCACGGAGAAAGATACAGCTTTTAAGGCACAAAAGAAATGCATTCGGGCTATGTTTAACTTAAAATCGACGGATAGCAGTCTCGCCTTTAAAAAAATATATAAATTACTTACTTTGCCATCAATATACATTTTAGAAACTGCCGTATTCGTTAAAACAAATCCTGGACTGTTCCCACGATTAGCGGACACTGTAACCCGTAATAAACGTGACAACAACAAACTTCGCTTGCACACTGCAAAAACAACTCTTATGAGGAATAGCAATTTTTTGTTTGGCTCCTGCAATTTATAATAAAATAGCACAGACTTTTGTAAGTCGTTTGTAAGATTTAAATTCAAATTTGTTCAAAAAGAAGGTACAAAATTTATTAACAGACAAGTGCTATTATCATATAAGTGACTTTTTATCCGATTCTCTTTGACATGTCATTTCTAGGATATTTATTGTTTTGTAAGGTTTTTTTAAAAGAACGTGACATATTTTATTTTTTGAATTTTATATGTATTGACTTGTATTTAATATCTGACATTGCCTGACATGTATTTCTTTCGCCATGCAGTACAATTTATGTATTATTATTTTTTGTGACTGTTATTATTTTTACTTTAGTACTGACTTTGATCAATTCATAATACTGATACTGACATAATTCTCTTTTATAATTATATTTTATTAATGGGATATTCTTAAATGTGTGTTGAATATTTTTACTCCTTTTTTTTTCACTGAGTACCTACTTAATATTATTTGAAAAATTTGTACGCCTTGATAGGCAAAACACGTACGTGCTTTTTATTTTATTAACATCTTTCATGCCCAATCAGCATGTAAAAGCATGTGTGACAAATAAACGATGTTTATCTTTATCTATTAAAAAAGACTGCCACGTTGGTTTAGCAGTCTCAAGTACGACTGTTAAGCATGACATGTTGAGCATGTTGTACACCCACATTTCACCAATGCTGTTATTAAGCCCCAATAGGTGGTGCACTCTACTCTACTGGGCACAATTCCAAACTCCGAACTGCTATTGAGAATTTATAAACAGCAAAACTCAATAACACTTTGCCCGACCTGGGAATCGAACCCAGGATCTCATACTCAGCAGTCGCGCTTGTAACCACTAGACCAGCGCGGCAGTCCCGAGGAAATAAAAAGCACTTTTTTTTAATCACAAGTATAGTAGGTAATCCATACAATAAATGAACTTCGGAAGATGTACTGTAGACAAATAACATATAACTGCAATAGATTATTTCAGTGATAGCCTAGTGCTATAAACGTTGCCTGGCAGGGCAAAGGTTGCAAGTTCGAACTCAAGGCACGCACCAATAACTTTACGTAGCTGTATGCGTATAATAAATAAATTTTCACTTTCTTAAAATGGCGAAGGACAGGTGTTCAACAACTGAGAGATATTCCCAATGGTGTGTACAGCTATGTTAGAGGCTTGCGGGTGGTTTAAATTTTGGCACTGTTCATCAACCACACGATAAAAAGAAGACTGCAATATATATTATTGATTCTCAATACACTTATTTTTATGAACATAACAACATATATTGTATACAAGGGTGCAAATGCACTGATTTATTTGTTTATATTTTGAACTTATGTGATCATTGTGATTTTAGTGCGTTCTAAGGACTTGACATCGATCACATTTTGGTTAAGTCTATGTATCAATGTTTTTATGTTTTTTGCAGTTGGGACCGTATTGCATAGCATCTAGGGCCCCGTTTTTAATATTTATGATGTTGTGTTCAAAGTGTATGTAATATCCATAGTCTTATTTGTTCTGTAGTCTATAAGATGTAACACAATAGTTTTTTTTGTATTCTAATAAATAAATAAACTTAGCATCACTTCTGTATTCGCCGAGAGGGTACGCAGAGGTGGTACATACCACAGAGAGGAGGTACATACCTACATTTCACGAATGTTTAAGTTCCATTTAATAGGTGGTGAGCCCGTTGCCATCAGGCAGGCACAATATCCAGACTCTGGACTACTATTGGGAATTTCCTAGCACGACACCAAACTACATTTTGTCTGACCTGCGAATCGAAGCTCACGCTAAACAACCGCGTTTTCAACCACAATACTAACGAGGCAGTCACTTAACTTATTTTTACTATTAATACTAAAGTCGTTCCATTTGGCATCCATTAATTAGGTAAACATTAAATATGGCAGTAACACTATCCACTTATATCCATTATGTACGAAAATAAGTAAAGCTTAATAAACATTGAGATAAATGAAAACTTTATAAAGTTCAATCGAACAAGTAGGACCCCAAAATTGCGAAATCAAATTGAATAAAATAATTTTATAGGCATTCCGATCTTTGAGATTGTTTAGATAATTTGATTTCCATTAGTATCTGATTGTTAAGGATGCGTACGGGCACGTTTACGTACGTAAGTGAGCGTAGCGTCACAGAGATGTATCGCCGGGATGCGCCGGCGCAGCGTCAGGTCGCACGAAGTTCATAGGTAAACACGACGGTATATAAACCCCGTGCAGTGTCAACGAGCACACATTTGTGCCTGTGATTGCATCCAGTCCCTTTGTATTGACGCCCTCTGCCCTACATCCTAACACAATGGTGAGGAAATATATTAATTAGCTATTTTTAAAAAACACCGGTGGTGCGTAAGTTCTTTAAATTTCACCATCGTTTGGACGGATCAGGTTTTCCTTTCAGTCCTTACCGCACATATTAAGCTTTCGGTAAATTTCACAATATTTACAATAATTTGAACTTCAAATGATTACCGTAACCTAGCAGATTATGTTCTAACTTAAATAGGGGCAGCTAATAAGTGCATTTAATAATGATCTTAACTCAAAAAATGTCGAGCCATCAGTATGGTTATACGTTAAAAACAAGAAAAGGTCTTGGTGTCCTATATGGATCCTAATACCTTGGATATGGAACTTTAATATAACTAGATATATATTCCTCCCAAAAGACATCCCTGTCAATTAGAAATATTGTATAAGTGTAGTAAAAATTACGAGATTATTACGTTTACTACGAAACTAATAGTCGCGTAGGCGGTCCTGGGTTTGTTTCAAGACTCTCTCAAAATAGCCCACAATTTCGTAAATCTGAAAATTCTCTAAAGTATTCACTAATATTAAGCCAAGGGAAGCATGTTTTACCTGTACAATTAGATAGATATTCGTTTAAAAAGTATTGAATGAAGATTTTGCCTCTTAAATCTTTCAAAACTGTGTATAACATTCCAGTTTTATAACAGACCCACATTAAATTCTTAATAACCAAATTAATGCATTGTTTTCAAAGCGATGAAAATGTATCAAAATCTCTAGAAACCTAGACCCTAGCTTGCTTTCCAATCTCAATAAAACATTCAAAGCACGCACCGATAAAGCTCATTATTGGATATAACATTTTCTCATTCTATTGATCTTAATTACGTTAGTTTCAGACTTGTAAATAGCCAATACTCTACACAGGGTAATAGATGCCTTATGTACCTAGGTACCTATTAATATTGCAAGCTTATGAAGCATAACATAAATAGGTAATTGTGAAGTTGTTTAACGATGAGTTAAATTACAATAGATCAATTTATTGCAATTCTAACGTTTACCTGCAAGCCTGCGGAATTATTCATAAGAAGTACCTATCTTCTTTCAGTATTATTTTCAGATATAGAGTAAATTTTTTGGCTGGTAGATTATGCCACCATACAATATATATGAAACAAATACAGCCTACATATAAAAATATAATAATATGTAAGCTATATGTATTGACATGAGTTTAATCTATTTGAAATCTCGTTTATATATAGCTACATTATAGTTCATAAAACAGTAAAGCATTCACTCGGTACACATAACTTTTACCTGTTCACAAAGAATTTTAGTATGCAAAATTATTACCGTTACCATATCGCGGGTCAAAAGTCAACACGTGTTTCATGAACAGGAGTTCACAATGCAGCTTAAGATCGTTGTCGAATCACGGAATCCTTTCTTTCCTCAAACCGACAATTTCTACCCACCTAACTCACGTTTTGCGGGACGAGCTACTTCCTCTACGTGTAAGATTTGCACAATATCAATCGTAAAATATAATGTAGTCGTTTACCAACAAAAGACTTTTGTGACTGACGTATGAAACGTATGTACTAGGTATTGCGTTTGTAGTGTAGCCCTCCGTTGCTCAGTCGGTTCGAGACAATACTCTGTGACTTTAGTTTCACGGATTAATAGGAATACCCGCGAAAGTACTAAATTGCACGTTAAACAATAATATTTCTATTGTGTTTGGTATTGGCGAGAAGCTGTGCATTTTTTTATTTGATATATAGACCATTATAATTAGTACTCAATACTCAATACGTTTATTACACTCCACAACTATTAAATTATGGAAACATAAGTCGTATGTGGACCCTGACGGGCTTGGAAAATCGGTAGAAGAGAGAAGAAATTACGTTTTTATATTTCCATGTTAATTTTATCATTACTTAAAATTAGGTTTATTATTCTCACTGTTGAGTATAAGGCGTTATTAATTTGATTTTGCAATTTTGCCTTGTCCTGCGTCGGATACCAATACCTACGAAAAATATAATTTTACGCACGAAGGTTGTGTAAAGTTTATTAGCAAGGCTATTAACTACCTCCAACATAACATTTATTTTAAATTTATATAATTAATCATAAAATCACAAATACTTAGATTGTTACACAATTTTGCGTTAATGTACATTAATTCATACAATACTTTGTATGAATATATATATTTGTACATTAACGCAAAATTGTTCTTTAACTTAATCAAAACATAAAGGGGCCGATGAAATCGGAATCTATGGGTACCCTTGCAACACGAGGAAATGTCAGCTTTGATTAGTCCATTCATCTTGATAATAGAAAGATCAATAATATATAATTTATGTGATAGCCATTTCTATATATTATTGTAAAGCATATATCATGTAGGATTACGACTCAACATTTTACAGTAAATGCATAAGTATTGAAATTGCAATGACCGTGCAATATTTATTGAATGATAGGTCAGTGTGAATTAAATTGCACTCTTTGTGATAGGCGGTATTTATTTCGTTCATATTTGAAATTATTTAGAATAGAACAATATGAAACAAATACTCTTCCTTAAATTTGTTCGCTGAGCCATTAAAGTCGTTGTTCAAAAAAAGTTCATTTAATTACGTCCGACAAAATACAAGTATGTATATAATAAATATAAAATATATATTACTTAAAAAATCTGTTACCCATCTCTCTCTGAAATTCATTGTTGTTTTTCTTTTATCGTCTAATGAAAAACGTGCAAAAGTAAAACATGGTACACATGATGGCGTAACCTCGATGCATGTGCACGATATAAAACTGACGGTGCATATAAATCACTGAGTGTGGTTAGCGGTTTCAACACACGATTTCTATAAACTTATTTCATTGTTCACGAAGAAAGCACTTTCAACCTTTGTAACTTCCGGCATAAGATGGATTTGTAGCACATAATTTGCATGTTCTAGCGAATGTTAGGATGATAGGATGACGTCATTAAGCAATTAGTCACTCAGTCCTTACTTATCTTGAGCTCATAACTGTCAGCAGATCCCATATGTATGTAACCTATAGGTAGTAGGTACCACATCAATTCTAATTGATTGTCGATCATTTTGATGATTTGAGACGGCTGTTTACTTCACTTACGTTTTAGTAAAAGATTGTAGCAATACAACAATGCAGTAAAATAAATGAAAACCTACGTATTCCAGCATACAATGTCATCTTTTTTTCGAATTAACTATAATTTTTCTGAAATCTCAAATGTAGTAAACTCTATTATACTATCTATTATTATTTTAACACACCTTTTTAATTGCTCCGTTTATCGTTGTGAAATGTAAAACGCCTGCAGTATTAAAATTACGAATAAAAAAAATTGCTTCGTCTAAATTTGATGCTTGTAAGTAGTTATTAGGCGCAAGCCTTACAGAATAGCTTTTGCTATTTCTTTAGCATCGATCCCCACACAGTACTCATCTATAAAAATACACCTTTAAGATAAAACGAACATAGTTTTGAGCAATCTAAGGCATCCTATTCAGTTGAGAATAGAGATATTAACCGACATAAACATTCTAAAGGAGTAGGTACTTTGAAGTTTTCTTTTTACATACCGCTCCTAACCTACTTCATGTATGGGTGTAGATATCACCATTTCGGGACATGAGAGTAGGTTTTCCGAACTTCATTAATAGTTATAAATAGCGCAAGTAAGTAATGAATATTTGAAAGTCTGTTGACGCTACACTTCTTTGGATTTTATTATCTTTCCTAAAGTATATTAATTTCTTCTCGTCTTGAATGCTTGGGATTGACCGGCAGACGTTGCGGGGACTCCACTCATGTCTACCAAGCTCCTACTTTGTACTGAATGGCCTAAAACAACTACACTACATTACAGCATTATGAGTTACGAGATCTTACACAAAGTTCCATCCGGTTTTGCCTTTGTTGACGAATGCACTCAGGTCGTTTGCATACCTTCTGTTGCGCACCTACGTTGCTAATATTGACCGCCTGCGCATTTGTTATTTTTAACATGACTTCGTTTCTTCTACGTTATCGTTCCTTCACTGATCATTTGGTCCTCAGGGCCGCACTTGAGTAGTGTACAATTTTGATTTTTTATTGATACTTAACAATCTTGTTACGTTATTTTCATACCCATTTAACATAAAGATATTACTGTGATCTGGACACACAACAAAAGTTTTTATACTTATATGTACGATTAAGAATTTACCTAAATAAATATTAATCATTGATTAATAAACATATTTTACCATGAGCGTCGTTAAACAAGCCCTAAAAACGCAGAATCTTAATTACTATATATTTATCTTTTTACAGATCTCCTTAATCTTCGTACTTCTTGTAGCAGTGGCGTATTCAACAGCGCAGGCGCAATCCACTGCTCCTATACCGATCATACGCTATGAATCCGAAGGACCAAACGTTGATGGTTCATATAAATGGCTGTAAGAGATTTTTAACGTTATTATTAAAAACTACAGGAAAGCAAGACCAACTTAAAATAGATCGTCTCACTTTAGTTGTGGAAGTTTCGATGATTGTATCACACGCCTTGGCGGCATAAAAAAATAATGAAACGAAAGATAGCTTAGCTGCACCTTTTTTGTCGCTGAAAATGTAAGATTTACGTTTGGACAAAACCTCAAATAACAACGAGTAGGAATAGATTATTCAATAACTAGGTACCCGACTAACTACTTGGGCCATTGGGCATAAAAGTTAAACTATTACTTTTGTGGTCGAATGAACCTGTGTTTGCGGTTTCATGCAACTTAGCAATATTTACAGCTTTAGCGCACGCTTCGTGCGTAATGACATGTAATCTTATATTACGAGTATATGAAGATGTAGCTAAGATGTTTCAAAATGTTTTCTTCAAAATGACAACTTTTTAAAAGTGTTTTCTACATAATCTTTGAATGCGTAGGTATAATGTTGCCATACATGTCCCAAAATAAAAATTTCATAAGAAGCTGACATTCAGGTTAGATAGGCATATTGCATTCTAAGCTTAAATGTTGTATTTAAATGACAAAATGTTGAAATTAATCTTTGTGAAAATATAGTTCCCTGTACACAGTTAATTCTACTGTTTAGAATATTAATAATGCTTAGTCACAATTACAACATTTTCGATAGTTGGTCGTCACAAAAGTAATAAAATGTAGATAAAAATAAATACGAGTACCTACCTACGTAATTAAATTAACATTTGTTTAACAGTTTTGTTGAGTCTTCCACTCATCGTATTGTCAGTGATTGCATGTAAGATTATAAGGTAAATATATGTCGGCGAGTTCATACGCCATCCATAACATAATGCACGTCAGCGCGTCAACTTTTGAATAAAATATTAAATCTTATGAGATAAAAATCATTCCTTTAGGAATTGCAAGGTAAGATATTTTAAAAGTCTGTACAGGTTGATGACGATAATATATTATTTATAATTTTTGGCTGCACATAAACTTTAAAAATAAGACATAAAGTAACAAAGAAACCTGTAAAGTCAGGATGAACATGTGTGTGTGTACATATTACGTAACAATAAGATTTTTTCAAAAGTTAAATTATTTTTCATATCAGACATAACGTAGCAATGACATCAATATTAGACGGCAGGACTTTTATCGAACCATTGACTGCACCTTAGTACCTACTTATTTAAGGTGAAGCTATTGATTAATTACTTATACTACCATAATGTAAATTCTTCAAATACTTATACATTCATAACATCAAAACTTAAACAATTCCTCTCAAATTTCCAGTTACGAAACAGGCAACGAAATCAACGCAGAAGAGACCGGATATGTGAAGAACTTCGGGCAGGGCGAGGGCAAAGAGATCCAGACTGCCGAAGGCAAGTTCAGTTACAAGGCTCCCGATGGCTCACTCATTGCTCTCTCGTACATCGCCGACGAAAACGGATTCCAACCACAGGTAACTTAATATTTATGCTAATGTTCCACTTCCAAGAAATAGATATAGGTAGATTATATTTTCCACCTTTTCAATTTAATATCTATATATCTTATATATAATCTTTATATCAAAGGCAGTTTTAATAAATAAATATAAAACATATTTATCTAATCTTCAGTGAGTTATTGACACTTTTTATAAAACCTATAAGTAAACCTTAACATTAAAAGTTTGCAATCGAAGGAATTTATAATTCAAAAGCACTCAACAATTTTAAACATTAAATACTGATGCTTACGCGTTTAACCATAAAAGGATGCGACAAGATTGTACCTCGTCTCAACAATTGTGTAATGATGCATAAAATAAAATTACATCTTAACACCTGCTAAATTGTAATTATATTTATTCTGCCGCCCGGCAGATAGAAGCCTTGACATCCTTCCGGCGGGAATCACACTAAGTTGTATAACCACGGCAGACGGTACACGGAATCCGGTATAGTAAACAAGTTAAGGCAACTCCAACAACAATTAAATTAAACGGTTGACGATAAAATCGATACGCAAGTTAAGTTAACGAACCGGGCCCAAGTGGATTAAACATTTTATTTTCAGTCTAATGACGTAATATTTATTAAAGTGTCTAAATTAATCCTTAATTTAAGCGGATACCAATCTAAAAAGATTGCGCAGTCGTGTCATGATTCGTTCTTTGTTTTAAACTAGCCTCCAATGATACCTACATCACACTTTTAGACAATACCAGCGAAATCAACATTGACCCACAAAAGTGATTCAAGCAACTTTTTATTTACGCTATATTTCATTGCATCCTAAAACATTTTATTTCGCAAGGAGACAGTAAGCATTGTCCATTTCGTGTTATGTAAGAATCGCCCACATAGATGCCCCAAGACAGCAGGTAATACATCTTTGCTTCTGTAACGCGTGGATTGATTATATTTATGTATCCAAAATGTCAGCCTAACGATTAGGGTCTTTATTATTAGGTGGTTTTGACTATCAAATCTCTGAAATCGTAGAGTTGACTGAACCACGTCTCTCATGATACATCCTGTTGTAATTTTAGTAGCTGGGCGTCCTTGTACATCTGTGTAACCATTAACAACGCAAATTCTAGTGAGGAAAACGTTAAAGCCGACAGGTCATCGTCGCCGGTGCCATCAAAACTAAATGTAGGCAAAAATCTGCATAAAGGGTACTGCTAAGATAAAATAAGGAGTGGTCCATGTGTAGGTATAGTACTCGTAAAACGTCTCGAGCCTGAATCATCATTGCGTAAAGCTTTAGGAAGATGTCTGCGGTGCGCTCGCGCTGCATGACGAGGATGTGGGTCTTAGTTAGCCAACGAGTGTGAGCAAATGTCGCTGTAAAATATCAAACGCCGACCCATGACCCGCTCTTGGGAAATGGGGAGGCTTCTGGTGTCGACATTGAATATCGACAACTGGCTTCTGTCTCGCCTACCTGTCAAATAAACCGACTCATTAGTGATCCACTATCGTTATCTACGTAACCTTTGACAAGCTCTCGGTGACGGTTATATAACTCTGATTTTATGTTTGTTGAAATGGTGCAACGCAAACGCAGTATGAATGACCACCAACACACATAACACGTAAATAATAAATAACAATTGTAGGCAGGATGGCACCTACAATTGTTATGTATTATTTACGTTCAAAATTAGCGTCTCGGTGTTCAATAAACATGAAGACATTGGATATTGAAACTTAAAATTATAGCTATTACTAAACTGTTCGATATTTGGCATTTCCCAATAGACATTCCGCAAATAATTACCCAAAACAAATATATAGGTAAAATAGGTTCTTTTTTCGGCATACTTTCTTAACTATGTATAACTTTTAATAATGAATTCAACTATGATGTTGTAAGTAATCTAATTCAAATGTTACATCGAAACTAGTCCGTGAATTATGTATCGTGATATTTAAAAATCATATTTAAAAATCAATGAAGCTCCAACCGTGTCAATGTTAACGATATCAGGCTAGCCAAATCTAGATTTAAGTTCAATGAAAACTATACAGACTTGAGTATGATACTGAGAATAATAATAAATGATTCAATGGCATGGTTAGCGCAGCGGTTGCGTGTTCGATTCCCATACTGAACAGTTATTTATACGGCCTACAGATAACATTTTCTTGGCCTGGGTGTGGTCCTGTAATACAGGAGTTTCTGGTGTGAGGCAGTAGTTAACGTTCAAAAATGGAATTTGATTATTAAAAAGGCTATCTGTAAAAAAATACTTTAACAATTCAATAACATAGCTCACGCCTATTTTCCCCGAAAGGGTCGGCAGAGGTGTACACAATTGTACACCCACATTTCACCAATGCTGTTATTAAGTCCTATGTAATAGGTGGTGAGCCTATTGCCATCCACCGGGCACAATTCCAAACTCGGGGCTGCTACTGAGAATTTCCTGACAGAAAAACCCAATAACATTTTGCCTGACCTGGGGATCGAACCCAAGACCTCATGCTTAGCAGTCGCGCTTGGGACCACTAGACCAACGAGGCAGTTGGTCATTAAATCAACAATTTAATGTTATTTTAATTATGTTTTCTTCTTTTCTTGCCAAACTCATATATTATTCACTGATATAATCTGTCGAAGCTAGTAGCTCGTATCACACAATACCTAAACAAATGGCAAATCGTATAAAACATGACAAGTATTTTGTATGCCTATATATTTCCAGATCGGGCAAAGTGTTTTTGGTTCTATACAACTAGTCAAAAAATGAGAGCCTTAGAGTTTTTTCATTGCCAACTCGACCCGCATTATTAATACGCTCATTATATGGGAAGAAATGCTTCTGCTGAGAACAGTCTCAAATTAACATGTAATAAATTACAACTGAGACCATATTTTATAACATCTGTTACTTTATAGAAATATTGTAGTATTAGGCACTAAAAAAATACTGAAGAAATAGCATGCACCGATATGGCATTTTGGCACGTAGATAGTAATAATTTTATTAGTGGGCACGACTAATAAAAATTTTATTGGCACGTAGTCAAAGTTCCATGTGCCAGAGCTTCCATAAGAGCTTGATGATTATAAATACATAACAAATTTTGCCTTGTTTAATGATCATTTAGATACTTAAAGATACTTAATATTTTTATTATTAGAAATTTTTTATAATCCATAGTATCACCGTATTTCGATGTCCCGTAGTGTTGAACCTTGGAATACAATTTTTTTTTTCAGGGAGACCATTTGCCTACCCCTCCACCAATCCCGGCAGCAATCCAGAAGGCACTTGACTACTTGAAAACTCTTCCTCCCGGTAGCAATGAAGGTGCATCGTCTAACATTAAGCCACAGTTCCAAGCGGCGCCCTTCAAACCTAGGCCAAGATTTTAAAACCAGAAGACCAAGCAACTAATGTATTATGTATACGATACAGCGATTAACACTTAATAAAAATTAGCAACAATTTGCACATTACCATTATTATTGTGTAAATATAGAAATTAAACTAAGTATCTAAAATCACCAACATTCTTAAGTATTAAAAAGTTATTATTTTATTAAAAAGAAGTTTACTATACATTTGTAAATCTGAAAGGTTATAATTTTATTATTAAATTTGAATAGTTTTTAATATAAAAACAATAGTCAAAATTTGTTTATAAATGATATCAAATTTCAACAATGATTGCTCAAGATAAAATCAAAACGTGTAAGAAGGAAATTATGATATTTGAATTTAATTTGTTAAAAGGTAATTATTTGGTAAACATTTCGTATTTAGATTTATCTAATAAAATTGCATATAGGTAGTAAGTAAATTTTTTTAGCAAATAAAAGTCATTTTTTATTTTAAGAAATAATGCAATGTAGAATTCAATAAAAATATTGAATTATCGTCAGTGTTTTTTTTATATATATAAGCTCTATTAAGAAATTAAAACTCAATTTTCAGTGCAAATATCATTAAATATTCAGATACAGTTTGGATAACAAAAGGTGTAACAGCTGAAACACGACTTTTCTGAAGAAGCAAAACTTTAAAATAGAAAACGGTTTTATATTGTACACAAAATTCACAAAAAATGCTGTATATTGGAGTGATCACCGTTCAAGTGTGATATTTAGAATCAAAAACATTCGAAGTAGTTTGGTATTGTGGAGTAGTCGAATCTGCCACCCCTAAAATTTGCTGCGACGAATATGCTGCCTAATAAATTTTTGATTTTTGGTTAAATTTGCCCTGGTCCTAAATTATTTAAGGTCATTGTAATATTTTCTATCAAAGAAGAAGATTGTTTTTACATAATACGCATGGTGAAGTTTTATTTATAAAAATACAAATAATTGGAGGCTGCCTGTTAGCAAACCGTATGTTAATAAAAGAAAAGAAAAAGGTAGAAAGAAAAGGTAGAAGTAAAGCAAAGGATACTTCTCACCACAGAAAATAAATAAAATATGCTAATCGGGCGAATTCGCTTACTTGGCTCGTTTAAATATATAATCTCATTTAAAAATATAATGTATTAATCAATATTATGAATATTTGTTCCTATCAAAGACTGATGATATAGGTGTGACACTAGTTTCAACACAGTATAAGAATTAATCTTATTGACACATGTGAGCCTATCATGCTGGCCTTGTTTTTAATAAAATTTCTTAACGAATAGCCATACATTAAGAGGCTAATAGCGAGTTTTATTTCCCTTAATACCAGAATAACAAGTAAAGTGAAAATTCTAGAGATAACGTGACGAAATACACCAATAATGTGTTGGTAATGACAATTTATATGTACTTACGAGTATATAAAAAAACAACTTACAAAATATAATGATGCAATAAAATTTCAAATAGTATAAACTCACCTTTATTAACTTTCATTCATGTGTGAACATAATCTTCTGTTGTCTCCTGTGTAGAGAGAAAAAGCCATATAAGGATAAAATTAATTAGAATATTTATCTAAATCTAAATAGCTGATTATATGATGCTTTTATTGCTGATTTATACGATGTTTTTATGTATGATGAAGTGGCCTTATATGAAAATTATAATTAATTACATGTAGGTACGTTAGTTAATCCGTTAATTGATTGTCATGTTATCGTGTCCTCCATACTTATTGGCTTCTTTCAGTTGCTTCCTCTCCCTTCTATCTCTACAAATGTGACACCCATTTTGCAACTGCAACTTCCTTTTTGTCAAGTTTCGTATTACCTACCTCTTCTTGGTCTTTAACATTTAATATAGTTTTGACTTAAACATCCTTTTCTAGGTTTACTCTAATTTTTCCTATCTATTTAATTTTATAGCACTGTTCACTTGTTCTAGCCGTTTATAAATTGGTATACATCAGTACACAGCAAGAATATAAAAAAAATAAGTATACGGATTCTCGTGCGTGTATATGCAAACATTTAATGAATTTAAAAGGTTTACCTGGAATAATGAACATAGATGAACCGAAAGAGGTGTGTCAGAATCGTACCAGGTGAAAATTGATAGTCTTAGTCTAAACCCATGAAAAACAGACTTGGTTGTATGTATGTCTGTAAAAGGTTTAGGTCATACAAATCACTATCTATAATCACTTTTAAGGTTTTATTCTTAATCTCACAACATTTTAACATTCAAATCTATAGATTTTCCTAATAAAGGCATAAGATTCTTACCTAAATTGGAGAGCATTGATTTTCATTAGGTACTAAAGTTTGTTTCTAACAACTTGCTTGCACAATCATCGTTTTAATACTGTCTTATGCGCTTCATAAATGTCTAAATATTCACATATTTTTAACAATAAAATAAAGTAAGTACTTGTTAAAATAACGGACGTTTTTTAAAGAGGACAGACGGTCATGTACCGAAAAAAAACATGGTACATTATACCTGACACACCAAGTTTTATGAATAAATAACTTACGATAGAAGTAAATCTGACAAGAATGAATTATTTATTTTTATTTTTAGGACAGTAGTCAATAATCAACTGAAAAAAGTCCCGATCCAATACGAAATCAAATTGCAATAATTTCTTGATGGTAAACTACTATTTCGAACTAAAGTTTGTTACATTGATTGAATTAGACACGCATGATAACTACAATAATCGAAGTCTATAATAATCGACGATTCTACTACGAGTATTTCCATCTATTTTTATAATTGTCGATTTTATTCCTCACAATGTAGAGTTAAAATATTATAGTTGTACAATAATAACGAGTAATATGAATATAAATAATGTCATAAATAGTAACGAAGTTTTGAAGTTATTAAAAACAATAAAAAAGACCATGACCAAGATGAATGACGAAAATAAAAGAAACAATTGCAGACGGGTCAATTTATCAACTTACGCGAAGGACGGCAACAATGCGGAAGTTCTTGGCATTTTAGGTGATAAGCATCAGTTACGAAGCTGGAATACAGGTCTGCTCTATCTACTGAGAAATTATAAAAAAATTACGTCATTCAAATTACACTGCGCTGTTCATATTGTGTCATCTGCTACATCCTTGTAAAGGTTTAAGATAAGTACGCAATACAATACGATTACGATATCTGAACTCGTACAATTCTTCTAAAAATAAGTAAGATTGCTGATGTGATCATGAAAACTATGCAACATTGATATATTATGTACCTACCTACCTTTATGTGGCGTGACGAGAAACATGGGTGTTATGTCAAGACTATGAACTAAATTATGCAAAACTTTAACATAATACTCGTACATCTGTTTATGTAAGACTAAACCGTAGTTTTATCTCGTCTCGTTTAAAAAACCCCTAATGTAGCTATTTGCGATTAATATGAGAAATGACTAATACTAATATTTATTAATACTTACTAATTTTAATAATTGCATGTACTCTACCTATTATGTTAAGATTTTATTCTCATAAATAAACTATGATATTAACATTACTTTTATCGGCGAAGTACCAAATTTTATTTTTATTAGAGCTGATTTAAGTCAGTATTATCAATAGCAATTTTGGTAAATTTCGGAAGCTTGATATGGCAACCCAATGCTAAGTTTAGACGCAACTGAACGCAGAGTCGCCGAAACGCGATGCATCATTGATGAAGTCGCTAAAGCGCCGATCACCTATACTAAAAAAATAATGTGTGGCTAACATGATGTAACAAAATAATAAAATAAAGAATTACAGATAGGTACAATAATAGCGAGCAGATGGATGGATGAATGAAGAGGGATTAGACGATAACATGACAACTGACAGAAGAGAATGGAAGAGAAAAACATATTGTTGCGCTGAACCTAAATTACTTGGGTGCCCTGGTAGCAAGAAGATAAATAGCGTGCATCAGGTATTATTACAAAGTAATAAGAAGGATATCAATATGCCCCAGCAATTATTGCATGTTACAAAATCTACACACGCACACACGCATGTATATTATTATGTAGACAATCCCTAAATGGTTGTGAGTAAACTGGAAAGATGAAGAGGTGCCACATAGTCCTGAGTAACCCGTGGGTCTCTATTACATGTTGCATGGAAGTGTATGGCATTAAAGCCTTGTCTATGTAATATTTAATCTTAATTCGAAAGCTATAGCAAATGGAATGTAACGCCCATTAACTGTGATCAAGACGTGAATATAAAGGTTGCATATGCATATTCAAGTGTAGAATCAGAACAATTATTATTATAGACTATACAAACTGTGTGTTATCTTTAAGAGATTATGCTATTACAAGATCGTTTTTATTTTATTTATGTATTGATCAAGCTGAACTTAGTTGGTTCTAAAAAATAATAGATCTAATTTAATTATAATAATATATTGTGTCATGTTTCGCTATTGCAGTGCCTTAGTTGTATGGTGACCTATACTGAACGACATTATAATAAGCCGTTTCCCCACAGTATTTATCTACGCATGAGAAGATTGAACCATTATGCCCAAATCGGTATAGAAATTTATTTTAAACATTATTGTTCTTAATTAACTGCAAAATTCTTATTTGGATTTTCTTCGGTTGCACAGTGGTTGTTATAAGCTTAAGTAGGCGTCATAACGATCACTAAGATACTGCTTGGGAAATTTTCCAAGATAATGATTAATTGTGGTTAATTTCGCGGTTTTAAATCTTATGGAAATAAGAACCTAGGTAGTAAGTACTACTGTTGATACATAGACGCTAAAGGTCTAAAATAAAAATGTATTTTAATTGTTTTTGGTTTGTGTTTTCCTCGTTACGTATTCTTTCCGAACTGTTGATATAGTCGTGAGCTAGTATCAATCTTTGCATTGGCTTGATCTATTTCTGCAGTTGGATATTTGCCGCGACCGTTTAGTTTACACTCTTACTGGTTCGCTAGGTATCCGAAAAACGTGTGTGACTTTTTGAGTATTTTTGTCTAAAATAGGATGTGAATCTGGGCCAATCTGGACCTACTTTGTGTGGTGGAGTCAAGGAATGAAAAATAAATTATATTACTATGTGTGTGTATATTAAAACTTTTAGAAAACAAATATAAAACTAAATCTTTTAATAAGAGTAATCTCTTTTTGTTTAACGTAGGGCTTCTAATGGCTGATATGAACAGGTGATTATTAGTAATGCTGCATGTCTAGCACATGTCTAAACTGGAGGCAATTTGTCAAATATCTGCATATATTTGCATTTTAATTTGATTGTTAAATGCAAAATGAGTTATTGTGTTAATATTATGACAGGAACATTCCGACCTTACAAATGTATAAGTAATAATAACAAATTGCATTGTAATTGGGTGCTATTGTTAGATGAGTGTGGATGCAATAAGCTTTATGTAGTAAACATTGCCCTCAGGCTTACTATTCTACTAAACCAAAGTTTACAGATGATTGGCAATTTAATGCTTCACGCAAACGTTCAGAGGAGATACTTATATAAACGTTTACATAATTTTACACTTAATATTTTTATTGTTATATCTATATCGAATGAATTCACATTTAAAGCGTATGAAGACTTTGAACTTGCAAAACTTGAAATGTTAAGATTTCGTATTTTATTAACTATTAAGGTTAACTAACACCTACACCTTTAACTTCGACATTTCCTTTCTATTATACATTTCCACATTAGATGGATTGTGTATTCTTTGCTGAAATGTTGTACAGGCTCCGCAACTGTACCTAAATATTGATTTTGAAAGTGAATTTTAGCAATATTTTAGGTATTTCAATTAGTAATTTTAATTAACGTTTATTGTAGTTTATTACAAAGACATTTTCAGTAAAACGCTAGAACTTTTATGATCTTAGAAGCTCTTCAATTATTTGCCAACGATATAATATATAACTAGGTATTGATTACCTTGGAGAGAAGAGAATATGTACAAAACACAACTTTTCAGTCTTACACTTGAGATTTTCTTATAATACAAGATCAGATATTGTTAGTTATTTGAGCGATGAAGTGTTTCTGCCATTTAAATGCAAGTCCTAGTACTAGGCGTGACGCAGCGGGATTTTCAAAAACCCGCTGTTTTTAAGAAGACTCAGTCATCAGTCAGACTCAGTGTCCCCTGCAAGTGGAGTTAGTATAAATGAGCCAGTGCCTCCGTCTCCCCAAAGGCCGTGCGCCGTCTTGAAGATTTCCCCCGAAAAAAAGGTATTATACGCTTTGTGCAGCGTAGGACAGCGATGATAATGTTCTGACCATGTTTTGATTACAATACAATGTTGGGTAACGTAATCTACAAGAGTATGTTAACTAACATACTCTTGTAGAGTACACTCCTTAAGCAACTTCTCCTTAAGACGGTCGGTACTTTTCTAGTTCAGCCTCGTTTTTAGTGCCTTTTGAAATAAAGTGTCCAGTTTTTGTTATATGAGCAATTTTGACTAACAGATGAGCAATGTATGAGTATTTAAAATATTTGGGCACGTAGCAAATATCTATAAGGGTGGTATATACAATCCACCTTTACCGATAAAAACATCCCACTTGTGGGAACTAATTGCCACACCCTCAGTTATAGAGCATTTTTTGTATTTGAGTCACCTCTTAGACCTCTACTTAATCAAACACTCATAACATAATCTTTCAATGTTTCTGTGACGGTCACAGAAACGTTGAAATTTTTTTCTGTAATATTATTTATGCGTAGTTAGCCCATCATAAAAATATAAGTTTTTTTGGAGGTCAAAATTCAACATTTTTAAATGTTGCATCAACATGTACTTTCTTGTACAATTTTGACGGGAGGATTTGAAGTGTTTCTGTTAATAGCTATTGTATCGAGGTGTGAGAGTACTTATAAAACAATAGATATCTATCACTACGGTAATCTGAGAACCAAAATACAAATTATAATTATGAGTGCTTGCCTTCCCACGCAAGTTAAAGTGAGGCAAATATATCGCTTCGATGTTTGCAAGTTGACAGCTTTAATGAGCTTACAAGTTATTGCTTATGTATTACGGCTATCTTTATTCCTGATACATTATTGTTACCTGTAGTATTACATAAGTAATACCTACCAATTATTGAACTTCATTGTGGAGACGAAGTTATACCAGAAGATAATATTGAGTCGTTGTGAAATTGAAATACGTTTTCATCTGAGCTTCTGGGCGTAGCGATGTCCCCGGCTGTTTCTAATTCCAAAGCATATACCTACATGATCATAACTAAGACACTTAACTAGGTTGGCTACCAACCACACAATAAGAGGTAATCAATTTATACTAAGCGGTTTTCCGTAAAAAAAAGGTATGCATGTGTTAATGCGTTTGAAAAACATGCATACCTATAAAAATACCTATTAAAGACATTAATTATTTAAATAAAAAATATACATTTAACAATACTAAATCATAATATTAATCATTGAACTCAATCGATTTAAACTAAAATAATAGTGCAACGGTTAAGCAATATTTTTTTATTAATTTATTTATTTTGTAATGGCAATTTACACTTACGGATGACGCATGACGCGGCGGCGATACTACCTATGGCAGTGCGAACTCGCTCATAGTCGTCATTGCACCACCATGACACGTGCTGTGGGATCAGAAGTTATAAACCGTTAAATAAAAATTCACTTGTCCCTTTCCTTAGGGTCGGCGCAACATGTATTTTTGTTCGATAGATCTCTGTCAGACGTCTTCTCTGTAGTCACTCCATGTTTGGCCTTATCATGTATCACAGATTCCATCCATTATTTCCTAATTCTTGCTCTACTCTATTCCACTTGCCTAGTTACACAGTCCTCCTTCTCATTGCTCCGCATCACTTGTCCATACCATCGTTAAATTGTATTATAGGTACTAGATTTCATTTTATTTTTAACTAGAATAAAAAGGACATTCGATTTTAATTTCGGTCAAATGTCTTGCTTCTAAAGATAACGACACAATATACTAACAAACAAATAACTATAATTGCTTACCGATGTTAAATGTAATTCCATAAATATTTTAATTAATCGTAAGTTATGATTATATTTCTTTTAGATTTAATTTCATTCCAAATATCATCCTTAAAATTAATTAGATTATGTCTTACCATTATTACACCTACCGGGTATAATGACATGTCAACGACGGAGCGGACGAGTTCGTCAGGACTGTTAAGAGAGAATCGAGTATGGCCGCTATAGGTGCAGCACCCATAGTACTACTTCCTTTCGGACACCTACGTTCCCTAGTAAGACGACGCCCTAGGCACCAACACATTAACTTTTGGAGGAACCATGGTGAGTGCAGACAGGCCACAAAATCTCTCCCGGCCGTCGATGGCCGTATCACCAGGCTGCTTCTTCAATATTGCCAAAACAATAACTATCTAGATCATGGCTCTTTTAATAAACATCTCTTTTTATAGGAGTTACAGAGAGCCTTTTATGCAGAACCACCATGCAGATAAACGAAATTGAAAACGGCGGTACACGTGTTACTGATCTGCCTGAGTACTTTTGAAATCCAAATACCCTCCGAGATGTCGCCAGAAAGATCACATTCTTGCTGGCCTTTCTTGAGGAGTAGGCGTAGATCGACAAATCCATTCCCAGACCGAACGCAAAGTACTTGCCCAAAATCTGGAGTTTCGGAAAATGACCCGCTTTACCAATACCAATACCAACATGATAAATGCAGGCACACTGAAGAAGAATTATCTGATTATAAATCAATAGAAATAAAAATAACTTCGTATCGACGTAGAAAACGCAACTGAATACTGCACCGGTGGCGGTCAGATAGGGAGTCGCTCCATGTAAAATACTGGTATTAAGCTGCATCTGGTCAGACTGAGAGCTTACCCTAACCTAGTTGGAAAAAGGCTAAGCAGATGTTTAATATCTCTTGACCGCGTTCAGACCATGATAGTTTTCTGAAATAAGCAACTAACCGCCGGGCTGCGGTGAATGCAGATGCGATCCCAGAATCCCGGAAAACTTTTGTAACCCGGCAAAGTTTAGAAGAGGACCATGTGGTTTTTGGAGATAGGCACAAAATCGAAGTAGGATTCCCACACTAATATAAAAAAAAACGAGCGAGCCGTACAGTATATGATGTGTAACATCTGATATCTCACGTTGGTAATAAGCACATATAAATAAGTTTTTATGTACACTACACTGAAGGCAAAGCGCGTAGCTGATGGCTGACAGTAACATCTGGAAAAATAGGTTGGTACCATCTGACGGCCAACTCTAGCACCGCATGCGCTCATTGGTCAAATCAACTGCGCGTTTCCCCGGCTTCCTGTTACACACTTCTGTTCCTCTTCACGATATCACTCCCACAGATTGCAGGAAAGCGAGAGAAAAGATGTTACACATCAAAAAGGATAGTATGTACCGTAATTTTGATATGTGGAGATCCTCACGCTAGAACTGCTTACGATTCATACCGACCAACTAAAACCACAAATTTCTTGTGAGAGAGCCTCGAATGGAGTTACAAAGGAATGGCGGTACCAGGCGGTAAAATATTAAAGGCTTATTAGACTACACTAAATTTAGAAACCCTTGTCACGATATAATATACGAGACCAGATAATAATGAAGGTGTGACAAGTGGTAAGACAGAAACCTTATAACCAGTCAGGGTGGTGTAATGAATCACTTACCGTCTTTCTCTAAGATTTGGTAATTCATCCGAGTAGTTACTGCAATAATCCCTACTCAACTGTCCCAGAAGGAGGGTTATGTTTTTCGAGTGTAAGTAAATAAGTATGTATGTCTATTTCTTTGGTATGCTTTGTAGCCTATACGGTCTGATGGATTTGATCATACGAGATGTCGTTAGATTCGTCTCAATTGCAGGAGTGTCAGTCTATAATATAGCGATACTAAAAATATATGTTGTTTTTATAGCAGAAAATGAAATGAAAGGTATTAAATAGCCACTTCCAAATTTATATATATATATATGACGGAGAACGGTTAGAAGACTAGGATCAGAGGTCTGTCTGTCAGGATTATAAAGGTAATCGTCAATAAAACCAACATTAAGGCTCTCCGCCACTGAGAGCAGATTTACTTTGGGTTAGTGATTAGTAGTGAGTACATGTACAATGTAGGTATTCACATATCAAGAAATCAGAGGTCTAGATAAGTCAGGGTGTAGAGGCCTGTTCGCCGCGGCGGCTCGCAAGAGAGCGTTCCTTCACTCGCCACAGTCGCCGACCGCCACCAGCGCCCAACACTACCACACCAACAATGCAAAACAGTGTTGCCATCTCCGACATATACATATATGGTCCTAATTTATTAGGTAATTTCCTACTAAGGGGTCAAAGTGTAAGTAATAAGGACTAATTTAAGCCTTAATTCAAATTTTTACAACAATTTTATGTTTTTCTTATTGTTCGCCGTTCAAGGAACAGTTTTAGTCTTGCTAGTACTATGTGAATTACAAATAATTTGTTATATCCGTTTAATTCTTAGCTTGTGAATGTATGTGACTTATATATTACCCCTTTTAAAGGAAATTACCTAATAAATTAGGACCTTACATAAAGGTATGGATGTAACACTTTCATGCTACTATTTTGACACAAACAACAAAAAAGTACGTTTAATATATGTTGATCTAAAGTACCCGCCTACTACGATTACTAAAACTAAAAGTTAACAAGATGAAATTAATTTAAATATTAATTGAAAAACGCACGCCTGCACGCGTGTATTACATTTATTTATTACACACCTTTTTGTGTACTATAGCCACCATATAACTATTTTTTTAATCTTAATAGCCTATGTTACCCGGAACTATGTAAGGATTCAAACGATACCAAAATCATACATCTAAATCGTTTAAGGTGTTTTTAAGTTATGGTGGAATAACGAAATTCACAAACATACTTGACCTACCTACATACATACATAAATGAATCTTAAAACATAACACTCCTTTTTTGGGCAGTGTTGTACAAATAAACCAAATTTCAAAATCCCGACTAGGTACACTAAAAAGAGGGAAACAAGATGAAAAACTATGTAGAAACCTTTTTCAAGTATTATAATAATCCGACATCATTTTTTGTATATTTTTTTCTCTTTTTTCGTGTTATTTCCGTCTTTTCAGTGCAGTCGGGATGTTTTATTTTTTTTATAATTTGTTTTATATTAGCAATATAGGTACCTTACCCAGGAGCAAAAGGTTTGATTCATCTTATAAAAAAGTCATTCAGATTGCTTGACATAAATATCATATTGTCATTATGCTTACAGACTAATTGCATGGTTGCTTAACTTTCTAATAAAGTAATATACGAAGCATAGGTGTTGAATTCTCATGAATTCAACATTGTACGTACCTAGTTATGATAGTAAACCAAAGTAATTAACAAGAATGTATCCACTTAAATAGTTAACGGATGAACCATATAGAAATGTTTGAACGAAGCAATGGTTAATCACTTGTTTCCTAAGAAATAAGACACAGTTTTAGCGCAATCTATGAGAAGCATAAACATAGTCTAGACAATCCAAACTATTGCGAAAGTAACTGATTTTCTGTTTGTTTGACAGCTGAACAAATTTTGATGGTTTTTTTAATTCGGAAATTTACTCCATTTCCTTCATATCGATAAGCACTGAGCCCACAGTTACAAGGCAAAATGTGTATCTTACTAAATCAATCCAGCAAATACATTATTTACACAATTTGATTATTTTAACATATTAATTACTACAGAAATGTGAAAAAAAAAACACATTACTAGCTCAAAATATATAACTTAATTTGTTTTCTTTATTGTTTTGGAATTATATGCCATAATCATAACTAGCGGCATTTATATCACCGCCTAACTGTTGAACCACTGACATAACACAGCGGTCAAGGTTGCGATTAGGTCCTACTCTTTTATACACGAAGTGTATTACCTACGTATGTAAGATATATTAGGATGTATGGGATACCTAGGTATAAAGGAACTTACTAGGTACTTCTGTTTAATATTCGGTAAGGATACATTTCTGATTTATTTATTTAAAACATCCATAAAACAAACACAAAAGCAAGTACCGTGTTAAGTTATGGAGCTCTGGCTCCCGATAAAACATAGTTCGTAGTAGGTATGCAAAGACTTATTGTAATATTCCTGAAGATTATAGTATGTATTCTCCGGACATGTTTATATGGATCTCGGTGATGGAAAACTGTGTGTTTTAGTCAGTTGGAGATGTTTGTATGAAAGTAAATCCCTTCATTAATATTGTTTGTTATTAAAATTTATAACCAATGTTTTGATTGTTTTGCCAGCCTAAGATACATATTTGATTTAACTACTATGGTCCTTCTCTCTAACTTATTTTAGTAGGTCAAACCATAAAAAAAATGGTTATTCGTTTTGGCCGTATATCATATTGTACAAGACCGCAAAATCCTTAAAAACTATTCTTCATCAATCTTCGTGATATAAATATTTCGACTAAACACGATAATCATGCCATTATAATCAAATTAAAATCGATGAATAGGTCTCCAAACTATAGTTCAATGCAATTATGTTATATTATATTAATTATAGGAATAATAATCGTAAAAAAACGTATTATGTGTTATTGTACCTACACGTGACCTTGACACATCAATCCTTCAATGATGCTGAACATCTATATGTGGAACGCTTAGCCATATTTTAATCTGGCATTTAAACAAAATAGGTACCTAAATCTAGCTTTCGATATCAAATTTGCTTAAGATATTCTGTATGGACCTAACAAATTCACGGTTTAATGAGACTTCCGTTTACGTAAGGATACTATTAAGGGTTAGTTGTTCTTCGATCCAGCAGACATAGCATTCGGACTAGGATTAATACTTATCTACCTTTAGTACCGTAGTTTAGCTCATTAAAATCTTCCTATAAAAGAATAAATGCTTGCACTGGAATTTTATGAATCTTCCAGGTGAAATCTGTGCTTGAAAATCTTTGGAGCACTATGGTAGTTTAGTAATAATAATGTGATTTCTTGATTATTGAAGCTGTTGAGAATAACCCGTATTTACGGTTACGTGTGAAAAGATTATTCAACTTTGATCGCGTTTGTTGGTCAACGGCTTTTCCAAAACATGTCGTCTGTCAGTCTGGTTTGCGGTTTGAAGATCTATCGCAACATTTTGATGTTAGAAAAAACACAAATAATGTTAAATCTAGGTACAATTGTTTTTACAGCCTACAATGTGTTCATATATTTATTATAGCCTACAATGTGTTCTACTGTCTTGCCTTCCCTTACGGTTTCTAGACCTCACAGTCACTTTCCTTATGCCTTACATATTGTATAATCTTTATTTTAAATTATGAACCTAAAATACGTTCCAAATACAAATTATAGTCTTTACTTCACAAAATAACGATCATGGACGCTGTACCGCACTCCTGTAGACAACCAAACCATAGGATCCTCGTAAACGAAGTCCCAGGATCGTAGTTTTCTAGCGTCGGGCTTTATGAATCCGAACTACTAAGGCAATAATAATATAGAATTTATTAGGCCCCATATACCTTTATACATCATAATTATGAAAACTAGAATAATAATGATATATATTCATAAAAAATTAATCTGCTTAAATAAAATGGAAAGATGCTAACATTGATTACTAAATTAGGATTTAAATGTCAATGATAAATCTAAGCTCAATAACAATTAAAACAAATCGAATTAAACTCTAAAATTGTAATTAATACGTTGCTGGTAATAGCATATTACATGGCAAGTACATTAATGGGATAATCACTGATAAGATTAGGAAATTAACAGAGCTTGAAGATGTAATCAATGTCGTAAACCTAATACTGTGAGGAAACGTCTGTGCGTTGTACTTCGACAAGGAAATGTTGGTCAGCATGGACAAGTAGTGAAATATGTCACTACATGTCCAATATATCAATTAAACAATAAGATATGAATTGTAGTGGACGTGAGTGTGTCAGGGCGGGCGGCTACGCGCGCTTTGAAGTCTCCGTACGAACCCGCGTTGCGCCTGCGCCGTCGTACTCTAATTTCACGAGGTGCGCTGACGCCGGTTCGTATAAAAGCCGCTGCGGTCGATCTCAATAATCATTCCCGTCTCACACATCCACCGCAGATCATCACCTGCACATCAATCCACATTTTGTAAAAACCCAAAAATGAAATCGGTAAGTGACCTAAGTGTAAATATTGTGCTGTGGGTCATTGTATCAGTTAAATCATCATATTAGGCTCTTGTTACAATTTTATTAATGATATCAAACTACTTTATATAATATAATTCAGTGGTATCAATATTAATCAGCACTAATTAAATAGGTATACGATCTTGTTAATATTATGTACTAAAATACAAATTAAAGTAACCCATTTCACAATAATGCATCCAATATATCTATCTTTGTATTCGTAGGCATCTATATTTATTTGTCAACAATACCTCTATTGTCTTTTTAATTTGTTTATAATGTGCGCAAGATTCTGTCAGTTTTCAACAATGTGTCATTCCAGTAGCATGTCTTCTTGTAAACAATGCTCTTTGATATCATATAACTCGTTTGTATGATAATTCCTGACACACATAGACTATTTATCTTGATTCATATTTCCCACACGTAATTGGAGATTGACGAATATGAGAACACTTTTGATTTCGACCAAAATTATCATAATTCTTCATTTCTACATTCATAACTTCTTCATTTCAACAAATTTTTTATTGAAATAATTATTTATAATTTTATTAAACAGTGGATAGATGTCCTAAAATACCATGAGTTATTATATTCAGGAAGCAATTTAAAATTCTGGTTATCATTTGTGTTTTTTTTTTATGAGTTCGTTAATTATGAGTAATCCAGTTTTTAGCATTATAAATAGTTAGTGACTAAAAAAACGACAAAAAAATGTTTTATTGTTCAGATACATATACATTTTAAATTATTCCTTTGTAACTTTATTTATATTCTTCTATATTTCTACTAATACATACATAGTTTCAACTCATACATAGGCATAACTTATTCACTATAAATAAATGCTCTAACTGTCACCTCCACCTAAAGAAAATGTTGAAAAGCAGTCAATTTTATTATTATAACTTAAAGCTTAAATGTGAAATCTATAAAATTCTGTTTATACAATTTGTAACGCTCGTCTATCACCTTTAATTTGTGATTAAAATTCACAGCCTAGACATCAAGGCTTTATGAAACTTCGATGAAAAGTTACGAAAGTCATCAAAAGTAGTGTTTCATATTCGGACATATAAAATGTAAATATACTATTAAATCTGTTGTAATGTGCGATCTTTACGATACATTTTGTAAGTCACTTTCATTATTTTCATTTCATTATGAACTTTGCAAAACTATAAGACAAATCCAAACATACTTTAAACTTGTGTCAACTATTACAATAGAATTTTATCGGAACGCCAAACAAGCTATACTCGATTGTTTGATCAAAAGCGCTTCATTTCTTTATTCGGGGTACTTCAATTGTTTCAAAGTATAGATTGTTAATAACGTACCTCAAATATCACAAAAAGATAATAAAATTGTAACCTTTTTCCTGCAGTTCGTCGTATTATCCGTCCTCGTGGCCGCCGCGTGCGCCGCCCCACAATTCGCACCCCAGTACCAACAACAGGCCCAGGCCCAATACCAAGGCCAAGGCCAAGTAATTCCTATTGTCAAACAAACGCAGGAGGTCAACTTTGATGGCTCATACCAATACAGGTAAATTTTGCTGAACCTATTTATTCAAAAGATCCAAATTGCCAATCACGAACATCGGTTATATGCCATACTTTATGTATATAAACCACATTGTTGCGGAATTACATGATCTGCAGAGAAACAATAAAAATGCAATCATTTATGAATCTGGCATAAAGATTTATGCTGCACATAAAATTAGTCATGACCTATCATAATAAATTTGTCAGCTTTGGCCTTACAAGTGTATGAAAACATTTTTTAAAGATGTTCTTTATAAATGCAGTCTTTTACGAAAAGCATATTGTTTGTATTAAATGCCATAATATATTACATGATATACAAAATGCTATGCTGTATTCGTCAAATACGAAGATCGTTGATGAAATCCGATGCCCAATGTAATATAGGTTAATATAACGATTAATATTATAATGAATAACATTCGAAAGGTTAATATGGTCATGTCATTACTGCCTACCATATTATGATGGTTAAAAGTAATTTTCTCAGCCTTAACATTTGCATATTAAGGAGCTCTAAAATATGAATCCATATCAGTCAAAGTATTGTGAAATATGCTACGGTGAGATCATAGATGGACATTCCTTCAGTGTCGAGAGTATTAACTATTAAACGCTAAACTTGTGGGAGGCATCTGTGCAAGCGTTCGCAGCCAAGCCCTGATTACGAAACAAATTGGCTCAGGTGTTATAGCTACATGAGTGTGTTCATAATTTCTGATTCACCTGCATACTCTTGCAAGACTTTATTAGTAACACAATATGTCAGGACACCATTTATCAATTTATTTTATAACATTCCATGCTTAATGAGATTTATGATGCATAACATATTATTGGTCACCAAAACATGTTTTTTCTGACATAGTACGAGGTTGCTAAGAATTGGATGTTTCTCAACTCTCTAGAAGTCAAATGCATAATTAATGTTGAAACTTTCGAATTTAATGACATTATTATTCAATTCGTCATCTTTTCGCAAATGTCAGGTTCAAGCTAACATGCAGTAAAATACTTATTAAGAATGTTGTAAGATTCCCAAGAGTAACAGATTGACAATGCATCATGATTGCACGACCTGAAAACGTTTTGGCGAGACATATCATTAGATTTGATCTTTTCAAGTATGTGGCAGCGCCCTGAGCTTTGTGTTTCTTGTTTGTTTTAGCTCAAGCAATTTATGATATCCTTTGCATTAACAAGAAAAACTATATGAGCTGATTGGATTTCGATAAGAATTTTTTTAGGTTTTAGTGGCTTTTTTCCTGGAAGTATTGGTCGTTAATGTGGAATATAATTAAACATCTCCTATGCAACCTCTTTTTAAATAATATTAGCGTTAAACTATCGGCATATTCAACAGTTTTGCGTTTACTACTTTTGAGAAACTGCAACCTGAGCATTAAACTTCAAATACCTGTAACCATGATTACATACATTGTTACCTGAGTATGAGTTCTTGAAAAGACATAGTTGACTAAGTAGATATTTCTAAAGTAATTGTACGCACGTTGACAAAAGCCTGAAATCTATTGTTCTCTCATTTACAATACACTTATTTAGTTCATTTCGTTTGAAATTTTTTAGAAGAATCTTATTTCGATTTTTTTGCAGCTACGAGACGGGTAATGGAATCGCCGCTCAGGAGCAAGGCTACCTGAAGAACGCTGGAGCCAAGGACGCCGAGGCCCAGGTCGCTCAGGGCTCCTTCACCTACACCTCGCCCGACGGCATCCCCATCTCTGTCTCCTACGTCGCTGACGAGAACGGTAATGAATTGATTTATATTAGTGAACATTCGAAAAGCCAAACGTCATCGGTTTTCATTAAAATGTGGTTACCAATGCTTCGCAATATACCTATTTCTTGAAAGAAATGATCTGATCAATCAAGTTTTGACGAAAACATGAACCACCGTAAGATTAGCCAGCAATGCATGTAGTAAGCTTAGACTTTGCTGTAATCGCAATCAAAGATAATAACGAAGTTAGTGTTACAAAACTTTACAAATGTCACATGGTAAAAGTATCAATAGATATTAATTACACTCTTACTGTTTTATGTCCTTTTAAAGTTTACTTAATTAGTAACTCTAACTAAATGTTGCGCCTTCACTTAATATGGCAGTATTTTACTGTGGTTTTAGTTAAGAAACAGTCAGTAAGCCCACTCCCATATTATTAGTAATTCAATAACTATTCGGGTCTTGTCCAAAACAGAGTAAAATAATCTAGTACCTTTGATTTTTCATCATCTAAACAAAATAAATTTCTTAAGATGCATACGTAGTACATAGTTTTGTCGCAATACTTATAAAGACATTGACCGAAATTACAGCTTCAAATTGTAACAATTTCATTCTCAGTGTTCAAAGCTGGAAAATTTAATAGGCTGTTAAAGTAACAATGATGTAAATAGAGACACTAAGTACGTAACTTTTTTACATAGCTACATACGTTTGCGAAGAATGTTAGACCTACACTTTTAATTATCTTCATCTTGTTTAGATTAATCATTGAGATAATATTAATAACATTACTTAGATGAATTCTGTAAGTAATGGAATTTTTTACATTATCATTCGTTTAAACTACATATTATGTAAATGGTAGCATTTTAACGAGTGGTACAAGCTATTAAGTTAATGACCCAAGTTTCACGATAGAACAACTATTTCATTCAGCTTTACGGTTACAACTTACATTTCAACTAAATAATTTTCCTGTTTGGTATTGAGCGGCCAGCATAATTTCCTGCAAATACAATTCAAGATTTGGTATTCCTCCCACTGGAGAAAAAATAAAATCTTGATCAATCTTGTATTAAAAACCAAAATGAATTAAAAAAACACTTATTAAAAATATTCGAATACGAGTACAAACATTTTTTAAATGATGCATAAATACATAAACTAATAAAATATTTCTCTTACAGGATTCCAGCCCCAGGGCGCTCATCTTCCCACCCCTCCCCCAACCCCTGAAGCCATCCTCCGTTCCCTCCAATACATCGCTTCCAAGCCCCAGCAGGCCCAGCCCGCCTACCAGCAACAAGCTTTCCAACAACCCGCCTACCAACAATCCGCCTTCCAACAGCAACCCTTCCGCGGTTAAGTGAACCCCACCCAACATGACCAAGATACTCATCCCACAACTGTACCTATCACCATATAGTTAAGATGTACACGTAGAATAAGTATCTATAACGATTGTTACTGTGATTTATTATATTTTTATTAAAAAAGATAAGTAAAAAATACGTTTATAATTATATTGTTTTATTTTAATAAACTACGAATTTGATTCACTCTGGTTCTACAGTAATCATATTTTGAATGAATATTATCTATAGATATCATTTAACATTTTTTAAACTACAGACAAAAAAATTTTTAGGGTAAATGTTCTGTGTCAAATTTCGGTAAAATAGGTTCAGTACCCAAGAAATAATAAAAAAACATATATACAAACAAACTGACACACTTACGGATTTATTGGACTTCTGTCTAGCCTTTTTTTATTATATATTAGCTTCTGGACAGTGAGGATAAGGACAACTAAACAATTAATTTATAATCATAACACTCCTACGGGTACGTAAAAAATAAATAAATAAAGTCATGCCTACTCGTAATTGTCTAGATAGTTATGAATTATAAGTTCCAAATCCTTCATTAAATAACCAATTTACAATAATACTTTTGCATGCTTGCTACATGGGTCATTGGGTCAAACATTAACATTATTTTTGGCTATATATTGATAAACCTAAATACATTTCATTACTGTGCATCTTACTACACGAACTGGACTCTTATGGATTAAATTAGTGTTATATATACTAAATGCGTATGCTTAGTATACCTAACCATCGCATCAAATAAGCTTGATATTATTATATTTAATATAAATTGTATTTCTTGCACTTGACTACTCAAATATGTTAAATGCTAGATTGAGACGTAACTAAAGAAGAATAGCGGGTTATAGTAAAAACGAAGTAAAATTTAAATAAGAGTCCCCTCCTATACGTGTTAATCTTTGTATGTACTGATTATATTCATTATTTATGTTTTCTCTGAATCTGTTCGCTTTTCTTATGTTACTCTCCTTACATCACAATCGTCGGTCTTCTTCTGCCTAGCCTTTTCCCAATAACATTGGGATCGGCTTCCAGTCAAACTGGATGCAGCTTAGTACCGGTATTTTACATGGAGCGACTGCCTATCTGACCTCCACAACCCAGTTACTGGGTAACACAATATTTCGTGGCATGTTGTCAGACTTTCAGGTCTCTAACTACCCGTGAGGTATGGCAGGCAGGTTCGATTATTCAGCAACCTTATTCGATGAATGATGACTTACGCATACCTCCATGCCATTAGATAGGAGAAGTAACATCAAAGCTGCTATGACTCTTTTCTCATGAGGCCATTCCTCACATGGTTACACTCACATAATCATGAAAATTTATGTCAGGAGTTTAAAAGAGATCTCTGGGCTTTGTACCGCGTTTTTTCAAGGACATAATCAGATTAGAAACCTAGCTTTATGAAACTGGCTTTTAAACGTGTCCTCAAAAAAGTTATTTACAAAATTAAAATCATATAACATTTATCGCACACTATAAATAGTTTGCGGGTAGTTGTGGCCAGACTGCCTTTAGCAATAAGCATATACGAAGCTTTAACAAACTGCAACCGCAATTTACATAAACAGAATCAATAAGACCGTTACAATATAGCTGTCACATTTATTTCCACGGCAAATAAATCATATTGTAATCCCGACGGACATACCATGGTTGACCTATGAAATATTCGTGCTTATTTACTGTTTGACAGGCTTTTAACATATTTCTAATTATGTAATAGCTTTGCATAAGAATTGGTCATGCACCTGGTAAGTTAAACGGGCCCAGTAGGCCAGAAAAAACATGATAGATACCTATAAGTATTTTTTTTATCAACAAAGTAAACATGAGCTACATTTATATACGTTAGTTATTAAAACAAAGGTGCATTATTACTGAAAAACCATAGTCGTACCTATCGTGAAAAAACTAATATTGCCTTACTTTACTTCCAGCGAGTTCCTTCCGATATCAGGAAAAAGGAATATTAAAGTTATTAAATTAAATGGAAAAAGAGAATACGGTCGCGAAAAGGATTCAAACTTGCGCCTCCCAGATAAATACTCCAGGCGCTCTGACCACTAAGCCACCTCGACCTCTGCTCACCACCGCGAATTCTTCTGCCATATTTTAACACGTCTTATGGCGACGTTATTGCTATCAAGTCAGTCCCTATACGGGTGACCGAACCATGCGTTAATGTTTTTCAAAGATTTATCTTGAAAAGGAATAGTATTTATTTAAGACAAATCTAATGAGCACCATTTCGATGACTTTTCTAGTAGCCATACAAGCGGTAACTTTCAGCGCAATCATCAGATCAGATCATTTGTACCTACAATATTATTAAATATAGAGTTAAACCATAGTAGCATACGTTTCATCAAAGTTTAAAATATTTTTACAAACACTGGTGAACCAATAAAAATAAGTTATTACAATTTGTATAGTGTCTATTTTTTGTCGTAAGATTGGAATAGTGTCATAAGTTTCCTGAGTTTACCGCTATTTTATTTTGTTATCATCCCTATGAAATCACAACGACACATAAATTAGTGACGTCCAAGTAAGCCCCGGATGTGTTACCGTTTCGATTATACTTATTATTGATATAATCAACGTACGTCGAAATATAACCAATCGATATATCGCGCAAAATTTATTGTGATATTAATTTAAATGTTACTAGCTGTGCCCGCGACTTCGTCCGCGTGGATGTCGTAAATTAACACCATGTCGTGTATGCACACAAATTCACAATAATTAAAAATGTTGATATTGAGCCCAATGCAAAGCAGCTACTGAGGACTACGTTATGTAGTTTTTACTTAAACAAACATTTTAAACATTTTTTTTTCTGGTTGTATATTATAGTGATGCCTCGCGGTTTCACCCGCGTTAATTTGAGGAAATATATATAAAATACATTCCACCAGCGCTCTCCCCCCTCACGACCGCGCCTACCACATCATAAATGCGTCGGCCTGGTTGGTGGTCCCAAGCGCGACTGCTGAGTATGAGGTCTTCGGGTTTGAGTCCCGGGTCGGGCAAAGTGTTATTGAGTTTTTCTGTTATAAAATTCTCTGTAGCAGCCCGGATTCAGGAAGTTGGTGGTGTGACAGCCCCGTGATTCGGAGAGCACGTAAAGCCGTCGGTCCTGAGTCTGATCTCTCTCTGGTCTTGTCGGATTTAGGTCCCATCGGAATATGTGAGTGAAGGACGAGGGAGTGCACCTGTGTTTGCGCATACAGTTGTGCACTATAATATCTCCTGCGTACTTAGCCAATCTCAGTAGAGATAGGCCGCCGTGACCGAAATGCGGTCGGAAGGAGTATTATTATTATTATTGTAGAACAAATTTGATAACCATAAAAAAGGTTATATCAACCTTAAAATATAGACATAATAATAATAATAATTAATAATAAATCCACTTTATTGTACACCAAAAACAGAATACATAGAAACTTATATCATTATTATATCATATGCTGTAGCAATTTTTTTTTGGAAGTTTTAAATAGATACAATTCTGTCTTACATGATTTTTGCGTAACTTTAACCGTTTACGCGGCGCACGCAAAGGAAGCTCTCAAAAGGATTTTTTTTCCCGGTAATGCAACATTTTTCATTAATGCTCCGCTCCTATTGGTCGTAGCGTAATGTTATATAGCCTATAGCCTTCCTCCATAAATGAACTATCCAACACAAAATTATTTCTTTAATTTGAACCAGTAGTTACCGAGATTAGCGCATTCAACCAAACAAACAAACTCTTCAGCTTTATAATATTAGTACACATGATTCTTTAAATTGGCATAACTAGAACCGATTAACATGAAACAAACACTAAATGTTAAGTGAAGCTTACTACAATATATTATTAAAAACTGGATAAGCCGTTTCTGCGACAAGCGTGCACAAACGCATAGACAAACAGATAAAGAAACAGTCAAAAATTCTAACAATCATTGTTTTGGGTGCTATTTGTATTGATAAAGGTCCAAAGGTCGCAATAATATTTTTTCTCATATATCTTCCATGTACAGACAGCGATCCGTAACATTTTTATTATTGTATAGATAGATGATGATGATTATTGATTGATTGATATTGATAATTAAATTAAATTAAAGTTTAACTAATTCTAACAATCATGTAGTTGACGGATAGTATTACTTTTCAGTTTAAGCAACGGATCACGTATAAAAGTCATTTACTACAAATAATCTGATGTTTATAGAATTATCTATTTAAGTAAAAGGTTAAAAGACTAGTTAAGTTGTAGGTAATGCTGTATGAATAATCGTTGACCCTATTAACATCAAATTTAGACAGGTTAAATTATTTCAGTCTATTGAAATAGGTACATAATGTTAAGCTTATTTATTTTATTAAAGCTTTACTTAAATGTGCACGAAGAGGTAATCCTGTTAAGTGAAGGTAAGATAAATCAACATAAAGTTTGATAAATGTTTGCGCACAAGAAATTTTCCTAGAAGTAACGGTGGATTTTTTTAACCATTGAAATTTGAAAAAAAAAAATTGAGCGCTAAGCACGCAACACTCAAGGTACGGCAAGGGTCCAGGGTTCGAGTCCCACCCGTGTCTATTTGTTTGCAATGATCCTAATAAATAAAAAAAAAAACCAGCGTTGTATGTCCCCTAATATTTTTTTAATTTCGTGAAATGTTATTTCCGGTGACAAAATAAAAATATAATTTTATTTATTCAAACAGTAAAAAATCTATTAGGTATCAGATTTAAAGCATTATAATATCGTGAAGGAAAATGGAAATAATGGCATAGTCACCCCAATCCTTTTATGCATATATTTAACATTCATGAAAAATTTATTAGATGCCATTTATTCATGCAAATGGTTGGTTTAATATGTTGAAAATTAAATTAAGCAGGGCCGAACCTATTTCTTAAAGAGTAGGTATTAATTATAATTTACGTTTTCGTAAGACTTTAAAGCGCTTATTAACATTTTAAGCTATCGCGATCACTACAAATAATAATAAAATAACATTTAGCCGGATTAATAACATAACATAGCATCATGCGTGTATTCATCAACGTGGTAGGCAGAGGTGTACACAGTTGTATACCCACATTTCACCAATGCTGTTAATAAGTCCTTTTGTGGATGTACAAAGAACTTCAAATTGGCCAGTTTCTTTGGACCATTGATACCAATGCTCAATAGAAACTAGTGGTCCTCCTTTATTATAATCTTTAGTGGTTCCGAACTAGCTTTCCGACATTTTCCAACAATATTTCTGTAAGTACCTAATCATAAAGTACCTACGTATCGGGAAAAATACAAATTATTACACATGCCAAAGCCGAACGTGGCATGCAGAGCCATCTATGGGTAATGCAAAACATTAGTTACAACTTTGAGTTCACGTTGTAATCATGTGGCGTCTTAAAAATCGATAAACAAAGAGAATGGAGGCTCTAGAGGAATCAAACTAGAAGTTATTTCATGTTTTTACCGGTAGATGGTATTAACTTATATTGTTCCGACACTTCAATGAGCTTTGAACCCATCAAAAATATAACGGAAGAACAGTGTCCTTAATATTATTAGTCCCAACTGATGACCTTTAATTTACAGGAAACTATGTTGTGTGAATAAATAACTGTTATTATAAAGTTTAGTTTAGTTAAAAAATTACTCTTGCACGGTTTTCCATGTTATTTGAATCAGTTTATGTATAATTATAAAAACAGTTTTTGAACAATGTTAACTGAAGTGGTATATTACCTTTGGTATGTATAATCAATCCTTTTATCTTAAAATTACCATCCTCATTTAACGTACCTTTTTTGTGGAAAAGAAAGAGACCTGAATTAATTGATTGTGAGGCGCATAGTATTGATCATAACAAAAAAAAACTTTATTTGTCACCATGCATGCCTTAATACATATGAAAGATTTATCTGTTCTTATATAACTAGTTCGCCCCTCGTATAGGTATTTCCTGATATTTATTTTTGCTTAAATCTTACAACAAAAACAGTTAGTAACTACGTGATTCAATCACATAAGAATATACGCAAGTGCATCAATGATTGTTTGTAATCACAGCTGCGATATAATAATGACCTATCTCAATATCGACGTAATAAGCATAATAACATACAATGGAATAGCTTAGATCACAAACGATGCAGACAACATAATTATTGTATACAATAATTGATACCCTTTATAGAATGAGGCGTGTGTGCAATACTGGTGTAATCCAATCACGGGATGTATTCACCGATGGGCCAGTTACCTTTGGTCCGATGTCTCATCTGTCAACTTACATAACTATTGAAATCTCCACCTTACTAAGCTCGACAATACGAGACGAAGTTTCGCCATTATTATGTGACACATCATAAATCAGATGTTGGACATCACATTAAACAATGACACCTGATCTTTGTTAGACATGTTATGTAATTAATTGTTGCTAACAGTATTAATGGATAGGCTCTGGTAAAACAACTGGTTTTAATATTAGTGTAATAAGTAACTTAATTTCTGTGAGCCTTTTTGGTGACATTGGCCAGACTTTCCTCTCTTAGGATAGTGCTGTCGCAAATGAAGCTGTGATCCCGATACGAGCACATTACAACTTTCCTAATGAATGTGACCACACATGAGGAAAAAGGACTAATAAGTACCTATTAATTATTGAAATATCACGAGACTTATTCGCGCCAAAAACGTAAAATTCATGTGTTGCGTTTAGAGAGCGATTAAAATTACGGTAACATATATTCGAAAATTAGGTACCTATAATTATTGAATTCAAACGGGACTTAATTGCTCTAAAATGTATAATATTTATTTACCTGGACGATTCGATCAAGTTGCATTGATCGTGGTCACGAGTAGTAGGTACCTATCATAAAATAACATAAAATATAACATGCCTGTATTCTCTGAACGGTAAAAGTGTATACAGTTTTACACCCACATTTCACCAATACTGTTTTCTAAAAAACAAATCCCATATAGATAAATGGGTGTTGAGTCTATTGCCATCAACCGAGCACAATTCCAAACTCTGCTGCTGAGTTAAGCAACCACAACCCAATAACAGAACCCAGAACCTCACGCCCAGTAGTCGCACTTGTGGCCACTAGACGACTGAGGCGGGATTGTGTCAATCCAACATTAATTACTACAGATATGTTTTTTTTATTTCTCTCAATAAATTCAGCAGGCTGCGCAACATTTGCGTAAATTTTGTTGTGAAACTGTTTTGTATTCCTATGCAGATCAGAAATCGTGTGTTCAGTGTATAGAAGCCACGTCTTGCCACAACACAAAATTACTTATTTATCGAAAACCAATCATAGTTAACTACTGTGTGAGCTTTCAGTCGACATTATGGTAAAATTATTTATATCTCGTGTTTAGGATATACCACGAAAACGCCCTCCTCTTCTATAAAAGTGTTTAGACTTAAAGGTTAGCTCCTACCTTTTTACACAACTGCCCAAAAAATGAGTTTTATAACATGACTGCCTAAAAAGGAATTTTATGTTTTTCGGGTTCATTCAGTTCAGTATTTAATAATGTATGTATGTAAGTATGTTTGTGAGTTTCTATATTCCACCATAAATCCTAAACGCCTGAACCGATTTAGATGTACGATAGAATTCTTACATCGTCGCGGGTAACATAGGCAAGTAAGATTAAAAAAAAAATATGCAGTAGCTACAGAAAAAGGTGTGAAATAAAAAATATATTTATTTTTATATTATTTTAATTAATAATTTCAATTTGTTACATACAAATGTATTCGTAAAAAATCCGTCAAGGACGCTGTATAAGTAAACAACCTTTGCGAGAGAGTCGCACCAGGTTACCAGCCCCCCCCTCCAGAACATTGTGAATATATTAATATTGATATGCATAATACCTTTGGTGAGGGGCTCGTGGCTAAGTAACGGCCGCACAGTTTGATCGATCGAGGTTAAGCTGCGCTTCTCGCGGTCGGTCTGTGGATGGGTCAACATCTTTTCATACCGAGATCTCCGTGCCTCGGAAAGCACATTAACCCGTCAGTCCCGGTTATCAAATTAAGATCTATGACAGCCGTTACGGGTAGTTAGAGGTTTGAAAGTCTGACAACCAGTAATACCACGAGATATCGTGTAACCTAGTAGCTGAGTTGTGGAGGTCAGACAGGCAGTCGCTCCATGTAAAATACAGGTATTAAGCTGCATCTGGTTTGACTGGAAGGCAAACCCAACGTAATTAGGAAAAGGCTAGGCAGATAGATAATACGTTTAAAACAAGTTACTCCGGACGCCTACTGACTAAAACCCACACTGTCCTCCACAAACCTTTACCGGGGTTCCGGGATCGTATCTGTACTCACCGCGACTGTCAACTCCTAAACATTCCTGTACGCCAATTGATAAAACATATTCAGATTTGGGAAGGTTTGAAATTTTTAAATATCCTTGCTTTATTACTTAAGTAGCATGTATTCGAGGATTATATTTAGTTCATGGATATAATAATATCAGATTATTTTTGCTGTTTCTTTTCGAGTAATTATAAATTTAAAAAAAAAATACAGTCATCATTATTCATAGGTGCTCATGTAAGTGCATACTGGACGAATTATAAATCTCCTGTTTTAAGGAAATTATAAATGACGTTATTATTAACTATGCTTAACAATTTTAAAGAATTTCTGTGTAAAACACAAAACATATTAAGAAACAAATGGAGCTTATAGTGTATATGAAGTGGTGAACATTATGGTATAAACCCTATTTTATAGAGTGACCCAGGCACAATTCCGCGTGACCTTTAATTAAATGTTCATTAATATGCGATATAAAGCAATAAATTTACTTATTAACATGAGAGTATGTCCAAACAAAAAAAAACATCAAATCGATGCGTGTAATTTATTTATAAATTTGTCGAAATTTATTAAATTGGCTTCTAATAGTAGTCTGCGGTACCGAAGGTCAAAGCTAGAAAGAAATAACTTTGAATATAATATGGGGTTTAATTGCAGATATAAATTTTCATATTTCTATACTTTGAGGTAAACAACCTCCTAAATAATTCCGTTCAAAACGAGTTTGTTTATGATGGGTTTATTAAAACGTTGTGAGTTAGACCTTTGATATACGAAGCTTTTCATAAAAATGTGAGGAATATATCAAATTCATCTTTGCATATTACTGATTTTTATTGGCATTATAAATCCTGATGGGATACAGTTAGAATTTGACCAAGAAACATACCTAATGTCTGACTACTTACAAAAAAATATATATTTACGAGAATAAAACGAGCTATAATTATCTACAGAGTGGTATATAATAAGCTGAAGGCTCAGAAGATGCGGTATTTTATGTTTGAATGTGAGTACAAAAATTGCTCATAGATAGAGAACAATGTTTAAATTTTTTTGTGTAATAAGACTTCGTTCATTCCAGTTTATCTGATGATCTAGTGCATAATTAATACATCAGTGTCTTGTTCTCAGATTGTGGAAAATAAGCAACGGTCAGAATGAATTGGTTAATCATCGTGTGCGCACTTTTCTCATTGGCTGCTGCCGCTGTCATTCCGGAAGAGGCTCAAGCTCAAATTGTCAAATACCAGAGCGATAATGATGGCACTGGCAACTATGAATTCAGGTACTTTTGTTAAATTGTAATATCGGGGTCATAAAATATTAAAACATATCTGTAAGAAAGTAAATCGTCCAATATAACTTTCCGAAATCATAACATGAATAATTAGATCCAGTTTTTATATACCCAGGCAACTCGCTTTTCTCCCTAATTTAGTAAAAGTTTAGTAAATTAAAAGTGATTCAGATATATGTTTTAGTAGGTTAAGTAAAAGTGGCTTAAATTCCCAATTTGATGTATAGATAATAATCAGATATTAATCATAATTATCGTACCTTTTCATTCAAAAACTGCATAACTTTGAATTGTATTACAGCTACGAGACCTCCAATGGCATAACACGTCAAGAAACTGGATATTTGGTCAATGCCGGACAAAAAGACGAACATATAGTTGTAACAGGCTCGTACTCTTACACGGACGTTGATGGAAAACTTGTAGTTATCAGATACTCGGCCGACGAAAATGGTTATCAAGTCAACCCACCAGAGCCGATGCTTGTTCCTGTAAGTATACTTAATTAATTAAATTTACGCACACAGTAAAGAAAACCTTTGATAATCAGAGAAAACTGCGATTTTGTATGATGAAAATTGTACGGTATTTAAATACGTTTTAGGGACCATAATGCTGTAGGCATATAGTAAAGTATTATGCATATATAGGCACTAATTTGTAAGTACCTATATATCAATATGCATAATACTTTACTAGAAATAGATTCTAGAATTTCTTATTTATTTTCATTAGAATTAGATTCTATTACAAACCAAAAAAAAAACGTATCTCTTGCATAAAATTGTGATGTCATCATTGATAGCCCCCTCATAGGAATAATTGGCTGAATACCGAGGTAACAAAGACATATTCAATTGGATATTAGAGTACAGCTACATTAAATTTGTAACGAGTCTGTTTTTCCTGTTTTTTTTTTAAGTTTTAGTTGTAGCATAATATCAACCTTGAACTTACCGGAAATCTTGTAGACCAATAAGCGCAATCACCATAGCATACGGTCAATATTTTTATGAACGATGATTATTGCCGTTTATATTGATTGCGATATGGTAGTAAACTCTTAACGTTTATAGCATTACAAAATTACCCGAGCATGTTAGATATTTGTTGACGTCATAGCTGATCATCAAAGCTGCCATCTTAAACTTATTTTCTTGCACAATTAACTTCTATGTACCGAAATATACATTACATTTCGTTATTACAGTTGAGAGCAATACTGGTTTATTTTAGACCTCATCCAATTTAATGGTACTTATTTGTTTTTCTCATTATCATCTAATACAAAATTCACTTAGCATTAAAGCTATTAAAAATTATTTATATTTTATTTATTTCTGATATCAATTTGATACATAATGATCCGATCTCTCTCCAGATTGATTTCGGACATAGCAACTGTTTTAACTCCATATAAGAAATAATTGTCGCCCGTGTGCTCTCATACAAAATTGTAATAAAGGTGTAACTAGTTACCCTAAGCCCTATATTTTCATGTGAGGCTAAGATTCTAAACCAGTGATTTTTTCGCCTGATCGGATCTTAAATCTGATCTATGTATTTCAACACAAGAAAACATCCGTGAACAACTGTGGGTTTCATAGCTGTTTGTGGTCGTTGGAAGACACTCGTAAGAACTATAACCAGATCCGCAATATCTATCAATCCTTCATAACACACATATCTACATATTAAATGGCATTATGTACCTATTAATTATTTTAAGTCAATAAGTATGCATGAAGAGGTTAATTAACATAGATGAATCGAAAGAGATGTGACACAAAAGTAGCAAGTGGAAATCGATAGTCTCTGCGTAACCCTTGAAAAAAGTGTGATTATTATTATTAGTGTATATAATGATTATAGGTAAATAACACGGTTATTTAGCTATACATAACATGCATATTATATTAAAATTAATTATAACATGATTTGTTTGTCGTTCTTTTCAGCAAACAATTTCAAGCCTTCCCGGGCATGCCGTGGCAACATTATTAGGACGCTAAGAAATCTAATTGTAGTGCAGCTAAACATGTAAATTAAATAAATATTAATCAATGTATAAATATTTTCTTGAGGAGGTGTATCAACCAATTATGTGACCTACTTTATTAGCAAATAAGTACCTAATGCTTATGTAACATTAGTACATTAACACATAATTGAATCCTTCTTAGTCCTGGATATGTTTAACAAATGTTTCTTCTTTATAATATTAGTAATAGATATAGAATATAGATAAATCATCTGATATGGAATACGCCATGGACGCGCCGTTTTGCCGGGCTCGTATCGAATAGAACCACACGATCCTTCACTATCCTATCTGGAGTTTTAGGATCTCAGCTGCATTCACGGCAGCAGAGAAATAATACCTGTATATTTTGTTTGTCTGCAGGATGAGGCGATTCCGGACGCCCTTCCCGGTTCCGTAGTAGCATCACTGTTAGGAAAATAAGAAAACGAAAAAGACCTAGGGTAATTCAAATGTAAATTTATTATGTAAATACTTAGTACAAATTATAAAATTTATTTTTTGTGCAATAATTGATGTCACTGTGGGTTATGTTCTGGTTTTATCCTTACTTCCATTACTAGTATTATTAATCAGAAAGAGTCTGTTGTTTTTTTTGTTTGTTACTTCTTGACGCTTTCCCTACTAAACTTATTTCAATGTGGCGAAGAAAATAAACACAACCCGGATAAATATAAATGTAATATTTCCATTGCTGAAGTTGCTGTCTTATTTGCGAACTTGAAACTATGATAAAAGTTAGTTTAGGAACGTTGGACTATTTTCTGTAATTTCAGTGTTAATGGCGTAATGCTTTAGTAATTTTCAGAAAAAGTTAATTAAATAAGAGCTTTTGATAACAAACACAACCCTCAACCGTCGGTCAAACAGATTAATTCAACTTGAATAAACAATTCACAGCCTCAGGGGAATTGCCAAAATACTTGTAGGTACGCATTTATACAAATAAGCCGGTAATGTCCCAATGAAGGGAAACAGCGTCTTCACGTATAGATATGTCCATTAATTAAAGTAATTGGTAAGGAATTAACTCCCGACACACAGAGATGAGATCAACATTTAGAGTTAGGAACTCATCTAAATTGTCATAAAGTATCATGTTATTCAATAATTCCTAACATTAGCTTTTTTATTGTTCACAGCAAGTACCATATGCCCTTCCACCAAACGTAGTAGCATCTTTACTGGGAAAGTAAGAATGATGAAGTTTGGTCACCTATACCTACATATTGAAAAAGACGCATACCTACCTAGTCATAAAACATAATTACTTAATAAAATTTACATCAAATGTCGTATTTAATTATGTTTGAAAGTTCGAATTCTTCAAACGTATAACGTGTCACAGGTCACAATTAAAACGTTTTATTATTATATAACCTTTTCCATTCTGAAATATAGAGTCAAGATATTTCTATGACACTTTACAGAGTAACTACATACTTCTCGTAAGTTAATATTATAGTAAAGATTATTTTGCATTTAATGAACGTCAAACCGTTGCTGAAAATGTAATAAATCGCCTAGAGGCTCAACAGATGACGAGCACGCTAACAGTGGACGTATTAATTTGAAAGAAAAAATCGAAACAGTATTCATTCGGGGAGGTTAAAATCCTGCTCACGATCGTATTTTATTTTCACAAAAATTTCTATCTATAGAAGTATCATACTTTAGTTAATCTCCATGACGACTTACAGACTTGTTTACTATTACTATAGATTACGAGATTTTCTCAAAATCGAGGTAAAGTTTAGCGTAATTGAGTCTACACTCTCTAAAACGTAATGAGTGTCGAAACAAATAGTAGCAATCAAATATTTACCATAGACACTAGTGTACGCCTGCGCAATCTATAGGTAACTTTATTTGTTGAAACGAGTTTGAAACAGCATAAGATTAGCGTAATAACAACCTTAGGGTTAACTAGTTGATAATAGAAAATTAAGAGCAATCTGCTAAGATAGTGAACTACCGTCTTTCCAAATGATTTCTAGAAGTCATAGAAGACTGATTCGGGGAATCAGCCCATGCCCCATTTCATTAAAGTTCCCTTGTGCCCCATGCCTGCTGTGGGAATGTCAAAGTTTTGTTTTTGAATACCTATCATGGTATCGTATGGTTCATGAACAACTTAGTGTCAGAGTTTAAATAGCCCGTAGTTTTTGTACATCACACACGTTACACTTGATTTCCGGAGCTGGTCTCCTAAGAGGACCCACATCTGCTCTCCACGTGCTAATGATTAACGGTGGTTTTGGTGACGTAAAATCCCACACGCCTCGGTCTTATCCCCGAAGGCCGAGTGTCTTTTAAAGGTTACCCTTCGAAAACAAAAATGTCTCTGGCATGGCTTTACACATAATTGAGAACATTACTGAGACTGTTTTTATCACGATGTTGCTCTAGTATGAACCGTTGACACATACGATAAAAAGAATAGGGAAGCCTTAATTACATACATTCCTAAAGTATTACTTTGAATAAATCGAAAACTTGTTTCAGCAATACACTACCTACTTCGGAAGAGACAAAGAGTTTCTGAATTTGAACTGTTGTTTTTTATATGATTAGATGCGTCAGGCGTTTCGTGCATAGCCCACACATTTTAATAGCCTTAAAATTAATAACGAATACTACCAGAACTGAGGTATTTTTAATTTTTCACCATTTTTTTAAACCACTAAGATACATCTTAATGTTTCCGCAATGTGAGATCATCGCAAAAACACATACTAAACTAATTAAATATTTACAACACATCATATATTATCCGTTACTGTTGATAAATAGTTTAGGTTTTTCGAAGTAGAAGTATTCGTTTTTTTAAGTTATACATGAATATATATCATAGGTGGAAGACTATTATTCATTAATATTATTAGTGATTCTGTGGTCATCATTCAAAAAAGGAATTCTTGTGTGAGCAATAGCTCTTTTATTTTATTCGAAGTCAACGGTAAGGTTAAGTTAAATAAACATTTATAAGCACGTGCTTTGCCTTAGATATGTTCCCGTCTAAATCTTGGACCTTGAACTTAAACAGTAATGTGAAAGTGACAGGAATAATTACCGAATTATCGCTCACCCACTGATTTGTTTAACATGTATTTTGATAAAACAATCATAATGTATAAAATACAAATATGTTTTTGGAAATATAGTTGTATTGTATATTTAAAGTCCTAATTTATTAGGTAGTTTCCTTTTAAGGGGTCAATGTGTAAGTGATAAGAATTAACTTAAGCCATAATTCAAATTTTTAAAACAATTTTATTATTTTTCTTAATGTTCGCCGTTCAAGGAGCAGTTTTCGTCTTGTAAGTACTATGTTAACTACAAAAAAATATTGTTTTATTCATTTAATTCTCAGCTTAAGTGAATTTATTTGACTTACATGTTAACCACTTCACAATATAGATGCATAATCGGAAGCTTAATTCAATTCGATAGATTCCTATTATTATAACGCTATACCAAAACAAAATATAATGTGTTATTGAATATTGGAAGAAATACGTAAAAATAAATGATACCATATTACCATTACAAAAACCTTAACAGCTACTTTGAAAGGCTTACTCGTTATAAGACCGGAATAGCAAGGGAAATAATATAAATAAGTTTAACTCCTATTATAAAACCGGGTGAGATCCAAAATAAACCTTAAGTATGGTATTTTATAAGAAGAGTAAATGCGCCTGGAGTATTTATCCGGGAGCCACAGGTTCAAATCCTTCCTGCTCAGGATTGTATGTATCCCCCAATTTAGCAGGGATTAGATTAAAATTAGGAGATCATGGCTTAATAAGTTTAATAATTTATGAATAAGATAATAATTTTAAGTTAAATCAAATTTGTAGTGTAATGAAATAATTATATTAATTAATGGATTTTATATTTTTAATGTGTTTGTTTTATAATATTAGCCGTAGGGGTTAAAATTTCAAGAGATTAGTATGAAATTAGTATGAAGACCTCGTCATAATATTTTATAAGCTTCTACAAAAGAAAAAATGAAACGATGTCGCTTGGTGATTTCTTGTATCTGTAATAAACGATAATAACGCAATTTATAGATATCGTTACAGTGTGACTATTAAGTAAGGCGTATAGGGTACTTGCCTACGTTATACTTATCTAGTCTTTTTATTTTTGTTGCAAATCGACTGATGTGATTCAATTCACTTATCGTTCAAGTCTGATATTAAATAATGATAAGAAATATTATCTTTCTATTCGTGACAATCAATAAATGATTTCTATGGGAAAAATAAAATGATGATCATAAACACGAAATGGCATATAGTTGATTGAAACTCATAAACCTATGTAATTTGTAAAGATCAAGGTATTTCTTTTATTTTATTTTTGCTATAATGTAATATCTCTATTCGAGTGGCATTAAATTTAAAAAAAAAAAATTCGCAATTAGAACACCTCGAGAATCTAGAGATGACCACGATCAATGCAACTTGATTGATTCGTCGTGATAAAAAAAAAGAATAAAATTAAGTTCCGTTTAAACTTAAATTATCATATTTACATATTAACTACAAGTAACAATGGTTGTCTTTGTTTTATTTCGGCTATTAGGTAAGTGAGCTGGTCTCTAATTTCTTGCATGCATGAAAAACCGAATGGGAATTGGTAAATCATTTTCTACTCATATGTTATATCTGTTGTTACTAAATCAAACCTTTACGAAGTCGTAATAGTTATTATTCTTTGGCTTTGCAGTATGAGCTTTAAATATTTATATATGCATATAATCGATTGAAGTGCAGCGGCGACCCGACTGCAACTCGATCGCCGCATCGAGCTGTCAGTCCATAAAATAATTGCGGTGCATCTGCGCACCATCACAACCTGATAATTCAAAAAAAGAATTATTGACTGCTGCTGGCGACTCCAATGCCATCCAACAAAACAGGAGCGAATAATTACGCAGCTTAGCTGACACAGTGTACCTCGAGTCCTTCCCACGTTTGCGTAATAATGTAACAGTGTCAATGACTCCTTTAGTCCTTGACGTGGCATTGTACTATGGAATGAAGTCCAGACATGACATTCTTGAAGAACTGGATATAAAGTGTGAGCAGTTGTCTTCTACACACAGTCCACTTAGATACGCTCTGATGAAGAACGCGCCCAATATGGTAAGTCGAAAAACAAGTTTCATATGTTAATTAGTGTTATGTAATGGGTCGTATTTTTAAATAAATTGATTGGATAAAAAATCCGATTTTCTAGAACTTAAGAGCAACCAAGTTCGAAGCCTTAAGCACATTAGATTAGGCTATCTATTCCTCACCCTGTTGAATCAACAATATCAGACATAATATAAATTTTATTGTTTTGTGTATACTATACGCATCGAGAGTAAACATGTTAATAAATAATTGAAATTAAGAAATTTGTGTTAGGTACCTATCTGGTGGGTTACTCTTGAAACTAATACCAATTCCAATCCAATTCCAATATTAAATAGACGCTTTAAAACAACGCGTAATTTTAAAATAAATATACCTACATTACAGTTGCTTCAATTTTAAAGCATGTCTTCATGTTATCCCGAATCTATATATATAATTATTTTTTAGACATTTTCACATTTAAAAGTGCGAACTGACATATTTCCAATATCAATCGAGCGGAATTATTTTCAAGAGTAAGCTCACTGGGTTCATAGAATTTTAGTTTTATATCTATTTAATCAAACTCTTTAATCAAATGTCATAATTTTATTATTAGATACCCATGCTCCACGTCGTCGTCGCTATCGGTAACGTAGAGATTGAACAAAAAGAAAAAAATACCACTATTTGCTTAAAATATTGCTAGTGACTACAGACTATTTGCTTGTAAAGTAATATCTATTTTTATTGAGAAGGTAGCAATACCTAAACGAATAACTCAATATCGTTTTTAGAGATCCGTACCTCAAAAGGAAAAACGGAACCCTTATAGGATAATTTTGTTGTCCGTCTGTCTGTATAAACCCTTTATCTCGGGGATGCGTGAGGTATCGAGTTAAAATTAAAACCATATAGGTACTCAAGACTACAGTACCTTGAAGCTGTGAAAAAATCAAACTACTAGGCTAACGTAAAAAAGATAAGGCCGTTTATGCCGCAAAAAAGTATATTTCGACACTCACAAGTATTTTATAAAAACCACTAATGTATGGAAGAGCGGAGTCTCCTAATACAGGCTTTATATGCTTAAAAGGAGGCTCCAATCACCACTGATGTAGAAAACTTGTTAATACCAATAAAACTTTTTTAAATATATTTATTTTCTCTAGGGAATCAAAATTTTTAGGTTCTATTTGACCTAGAACTATGAAATTTAGCAAATAATATCGTCTTATACTACAAGTACAGGGAAAAATCTGAAAACTATACATTTGTAATTAAATCATAAAAAATACAGTCTTTATTTAAAGTACGTAATCAATCATCTAGGTTAAGCAACGGTATGAACGATGATTGATAACGTATGAAAAAAATTCAAAACAACTCGATTCCTGAACTATTTATAATAATGATGTACCTACAAATTTGTACTGAACCCCCGGTGGGCGAGTCCGACTCGCACTTGTCCTGTTTTTTTTAACTAACGACACCTGTCGAAGTATTATATAAGATCGACTGGACTATCGTTTTATTGCATTTTTATATTAGAATACATTATCAAGAAAATCATACAAAATATTACTTTTTGTTCTCTCGCAGATTTTATTTAAATATTTTTACCAACGTCGTGTTAGTAACGATCTTCGTCTAAACGCCATTTTCCTTTAAATATTATCCTAATGTCATTCATTACACCCATTTATGTAAATTTTGCTGGCCCACGACTCCGTCCGCGTGGATGTGAGGAAATAATATCATGTCGTACATGAACACAAATTAGAAATATTTAATAATTTTAAATTAATTAATAATTAAATACTAATATTTAGTGTTTCCTGTCAACACTAATTATTGTTGTTTTATAACACTTTTTTGTGTAACCGTTAAAATATACAGCGCTGCCCGGCTCCTATGAGTGATAGTGTAATGATACATACTTTAAAAGCTTGGCCGTATAGTATCGCTGCAGTAGAAATTTCATCTAAATCGATCCTTCAATTGTTATTATCCATTAAAATTCACATAGCTATGTTAAACACACACACTGCAAGTTATATTACACATGCTCATGGCCTCTAAGTGATCCCAAAACTTGTGGTTTCAACTTCCAGTAACTAACAACTATAGTAAACACATATTTTTTGTAACATATTCAATACACAGGAAAAGTTGTTATAATATTCAGTTATCTTTATGTGAAGAGTCTTCGTTCTTTACAATCGGATAATGAGATTATAACTTTCATAACCCTTTTGTTGCTTAATTCGTACTTATAGACTAGACAAAGTAAATTTTTAATTAACCCTTAGCACTTAAGACTAGAACATAACATAGAACGCCTTTATTCTCCGAAGGGGTAAGCAGAGGTAGACAGAGTTGTATACCCCACATTTCACCAATGGTGTTATTAAGTCCCATGTAATAGGTGGTGCTACTATCGAGAATTTTCTAATAAAAAAACCCAATAACACTTTGCCCGACCCGATAATCGAACTCAGGACCCAATCGCGCTTGGGACCACTAGACCGACTAGGTAAGACACACCGCTACACATATTGCCATGTTGGATGGCAATGCTGATTCTTTGATTAACAAACAAGCTAGCCTTCTGGTTTATAGAATATTGTTAAGCTATTGACATTGGACAGGTTATCGTAACAATAACCGCAAATGCTTGTAATAACTTGCAATTACCACGATTTGTGGTTGATACGTACCAAGTGCTTTTTATAATTAGTTCATTAACATTTGCATTAGTTGTAAATTCTTGTTATCCCACAACCTGATAAGAAACTAGATCTCAATAAATATAAGGCCTCTCCCAAGTCCTCCTGCTGGACATTGATAGGTTTATGTACTGTATTGATACATTTATTTTTGATTGAAGGTATTATAAGACTCATAAAGAAACATACATAAGTTTTGTATAAACTATTGTTTACTTTGTAATTTTTTACCAGTGATAAAAAAACGCCGACGTAATCTTTAACAGATCATTTTTAAGATAAATCTTTGAAAAGCATTAACGCATGCTTAGCGAATTCTAAAGTTATTATATTAAATGGAAAAAGAGTTCGGTAAGCATGCGTTAATGCTTTTCTAAGATTTATCATGAATTTTTAAGGTAATTGCATTCTTTAAGACATTGTATTAACTGCAAAGTTAGTCGTGTCGGTTCAGTCACTTGTATAGGGACTGAATTGATAGCAATGACGTCGTCATAAGACGTGTTAGAATGAAGAAGAATTCGCGGTGGTGAGCAGAGGTCGAGATGGCTTAGTGGTCAGAGCACCTGGAGTATTAATCCGGGAGGCGCAAGTTCGAATCCTGTTCGCGACCGTATTCTTTTTCCATTTAATATAATAACTTTAGATCATTTTTACAAATAAAAATAGTTCTGGAATAGCATTTGTACCTAAAATTTTGCGGTGTCTTCAATGTTATACCTAATTAACAGTAGGCACACAGCAAACCTATTTTTGTGCATTAGAATGGGTAATAGACAGTTGAACATCCGACAGATTTACATGGAACATTCACTGCAGGTATATTTACGGGTTAACTTTTTAAAGTAAATATGTGCGTATTCTACCGCACATAGGGGTCAGGCAGCGCTATATATTTTCAACATTATGAACGGCTAGTTACACAATCAAGTAGTACGAAACCAAGAGTTTAAGTATTTGCTGGATGCGAACGATATACCTAGCTACTAACTTTATGATCATTAACAGTTAACAAAATCTAATCGAATCCAGGAAACACTTTAACTTTTTTTTTATATAATTTTTAATTATTACGGCGTTGTGTTCTTATACGACATGATATTATTTTCCGACATCCACGCAGACAGAGTCGCGGGAATAGCCAGTTATACTAATAAAAATCACAGTTCACTTGACCCGTTGGCCCTGACATTATGGTATTTTGTTGCGCAGGTAAAAGGTGCTCATCTCTGCGTCCTGTCTATGGTCTTTATGGCATTTGTCACTGTGACTAGCTGCCTTGGAGGGCAAATTAAAAAGTTCACATACAACAATAATGGATTTGGCACGTACAGCTTTGAGTAAGTGTGATAACAATTTAAACTGATGATATCGCAAAAAGAAGTATGAGGTATTTCGATATTCATTAAAAAAAAATCAAAACATAAACATAGCATCACTCCTGTATTCCCCAAGGGGGTAGGCAGAGGTGTACACAGCTGTACATAATCATTTCACCAATGCTGTTATTAAGTCCCATGTAATAAGTGACGAGCCTATTGCCATCTACCGGGCATAATTCCAAACTCCGGGTTGCTACTGAAAATTTACTAACAGAAAAATTCAATAACACTGCCCGACCCGGGAATCAAACCGGAGTCCTCATGGTCAGCAGTCGCGCTTGGGACCACTAAACCAACGAGGCAATTTTTTAAACTAAATTCAAAATTTCATTTTTCATTTTAGGGGCTTATTAATGATTAATATTATGTAATTTCGCAAATATTATTTACCTTGAGCTATATTGCCTAAAAACTAATTTAAATAATATTAAATATTGAAAAAAACTATTTTGAGCTGTAATTATTTGTCCATTATTTATTAGCATTATTTAATGCCAAAACAGAATGGACAAATAATTATAGCTCAAAATCGATTTTTTTTTATGTTTTAATTCCTGTTTTTGTTAAAGTAAGTGTAGTAGTAAGTAGTTCAAATTCGGTCATACCCTATTATATAGTTGTATAGTCTCATAATATATAATTTACGACCACATACATATTTTAAATCGGGGAGTTTTTAATTATTTGAATATGACTCATATTTAAGAATTATTTACTTTGACTTTGCGTTCACCTCAAAAGTCACCAAAATTGGTCTATGACATAAGTGTAAATTGTTTTCTTCTATAATTATTAAAAAAACAAGCGTCCATAAAATAAAACTTTTAAGTTATAGTAGTTTATTAAGTGCTTACGTCATAATATTAACACATCTTAATTACCTGCGTAAGCGCATTGTGTATATTGATTAACACATTTTGCAAATAAAGCGGTTTACTACAATGCGTCGTTGCATATACAGCTAAGATTATTATCTGTTAATTACTGAAGGAGTGTGAATTATATGTTTAAACACAATGTATATATGTATGTATGTTAATATGGATAAAGAGTGTAAATTGCATGCATTCGTTATGTTTTATGTTGTAGTTAGGTACCTCTACCACAAAAAAATATAGTCTTACCTACTTTACGTAACATACTTAATCGAGTAAGTGCATAAAATATACATAAACACAACATAGCATCACGCCCATATCACGCCTATATTCCCCAAAGGGGATGGCAGCGGTGTACATGTGTGCACCCATATTTCACTGATGCCATTATTAGGCCCCATGTCTTGATGGTAATGAGTCTATTGCCATCTACCGGTCACAATTTCAAACTCCGGACTGCTACTAAATATTTCCTAATGACAAAATCCAATAACAATGCCAAAGTCGGGGATCGGACCCATAATATCATGCTCAACAGGCGTGCTTAATTAATGACCAATACCCGAGGCAGACTAAATTTCCAGATTTATTAGTCAATCGTTAGTTTAACTTAAAGAGGCGTTGTTTAATTAACACTTACGAGTACATAAATTATAATTTGAATACATTCGAATAATGTGCAATTGTCACATCGACACTAAAAGGTAGACAAACCTAAAGTTGAAAATAAAAACCACGTGAATTAAATGTAATTTTATAATAATTTCTATCTTAAGTAACTTACAAACATAGAAACGACGTAGATGCAATAAATCAATTTTATTATTTTGCAACAATTGTCCAAAAATGTCTTGAGTACCAACTAACATTAGCGAACGTTTGGCTGACTTTTTGACCTTTGCCCGTGAGGAATTCTAATAATCATACTTTTTGCGTGAGAGTAACGAAATGCAATGACTCTTGCGCAACTACATGTATGGGCTAATATGCATGACCAGGATATTTCTCGCTTTAGCTTTGCAGATTCGCATTGATAATATTTTAGTCTCATCTTCGCATGTTACTCAACATAAGCCGTCAATTAAACGTACAATTTACAGTGTTTTGCATATTAATAAATATCGAATACATCATAGTAATTGTTTCACACTTATTTTTAAAATACTGTATTAAGAATATTGGGTAACAAATGTGAGGCTTTCAAAGTGACATTGGAATTTATATATTTTTTTAATCATCTTTATGTTTGCCAACCGCAGATATGAAACGTCGGACGGTACCTACAGAAGAGAAGACGGTGGAATTATATCGGGTCCTGAAGGCAGGTCTCTAGTTGTTCGAGGACAGTACGGGTACATAGACTCAAGAGGGAAGCCCTACTCCATGAAGTACGTAGCAGATTCTAATGGATACCAACCAAGAATCAACGATGACCACACAAGATATAACGATAGAAGAATTATTTGATGACGTCATAATAAACTATTAGAATTTTTGGTCTTTTCCTTCTTATTTTTCTTATGATGAGGAGCCATGTCAAGAGATTTTTAAGCCACCCGAGGTTTTGTGAATTAGCTTAGCGATTATTATTAATTAACAACAGCCGGCACTAACGATTTAAAAGACTTGGATGGAAATGCTCCATGCGGGCGCTCATCTACACACTGACCGTGCATTGCTTAACCTCAAAGATTGTTTGACGACCAGATATGTAACAGGCTATGCTGCCTTAGCTATACTTGCCTAAAATTCCTGTTTTGTCTTGGTATTTTTTCTATTAACCTATTAAACTAATAATATTATAAAGAGGAAAGGTTTACATACATATATACAATCACGCCTGATTCCCATTGAAGTAGGCAGAGACTATCGATTTCCTTTTGCTACAGTGCTGACACACCTCTTTTGCCTCATCTATGTTCATTAACATCTTCATACATACTCGACGATTCAGGTGGCTCCTGATCTGTGGTTTTTGAGAACGTCCGCCATTTGATTGCGGTACGTTTGTCGAGGTCGGCCTGCTATAATCGGCTCGTTTGTAATGGATAATACTTTTGAAAATACTGGACCAATTTTAATTAATCTTTCACCATAAAAAAGCGACTTTATCCAGAAATAAGCTATATCTTAGTTCAGTAATAATAAGTAGTGCTACCCGTGCGGAGCCGGGACGGATCGCTAAGTAGTAAGAAATAATTTGGCAAATAAAGATTTTGCATACATCAATTGGATAATACAATGTAAGATAAGCATTCAAAAGTTGTTATGGTAATGAGGATTGAAATTATTATTATTTCTGACCTATCATTTCCGAATATTATTGTACGCGATGTGACTTAAATCAAATTTTTACAAAAAGGTAAAATCATTGGGATATTTTACTGAGGGTATAATTTGTGTAATTACGTGGGTTAAGTTTTTATTAATAAAAGTATCATATTTTTTTAATACACCGTTTTTGATAGCATATGTAACAAAATCACATAAACCCTGTTATAAGACCATTTACCTACAATTCAATTAAAGTGACGAAGAATAAAACAAAACATACACATACAATTCAATTAAAATGCCAAAGATCCAAACTGTGGGCGTTGCGTGAATCTTATCGCTGCATGTCTGCTTGTGTCTTTATTTACACCGTCCTTATCCCTAAACTAAGAACACAGTTGAGTTACGAGCTCCAAGTAAAAATAACTTATTTGAAAACACGATACCAATTCAGGTAAGGCGTGTATTATTTTTAAATGAACAAATTTATTAAAGACGAAATGAGTTACTAAAAGTTTTACTAACTGCCTACCACAAGCTGTATTGAATTTTACTAAAATAAATACTTACAGGTATTTACTACATTTTGATGTTATTGAACATAGATGAAGCGAAAGAGATTGTCAGAATTGCAGCAAGTGGAAGTTGGTAGATGGAGAACGGCGTGATTATAAGTATGTATTTTGGTACTTACAATCACGCCATACGTACTGTATTTAAAGAGGTACTCTAATCTGAATATGAGTTATTTTTTATTTATTTATATAAAGACTAATGCGTAAATATAAAAGCGTAATATAAACATAAAGGGAAACCAAAAGATATATAGTTGTATTCTGGTTTAGGTACAGGTACGAATGCTTACATGCTCGGAAAACTAGGAAAACATAAAAATAAAAATATTTGCAATACATCGTAAAACTCTATCCATTACAATTGAACACACTTTATGGTTTATTTCACAAGCGTGTACCTTGCATAATATATTTTTTAGCTGCAAGTGTTAAATTATCCAAAACGTCCTTCATAATGTTAAGAATAATTAATTTATTATCCATATTTATAGTAAGTGCTATCAACCGCTATCACCTTAACAATTTTAAGTAAAATATTGTAATAATAATACATTTTGTTTCATAGGTCTTGTACAGTTTGATCAAGAGGTGCAACTGTGTTTTGTACACATAGTGAGTGAACTTATTTATTTGTTAATAGTCGAAGCATTAGTTTATAGTTAGTCATATTACCATAATCGATGATTAAACAAAATCCATCCTGTGACCATAATCGCTGCTAAGAGTACGACGCGTCAAAATAAAAAAATAATCAATAACCTATATATGTATTTACCTACACTCCATTAATCCGGTTAAAAGTTGTTTTATTATAATTTGTAAGATCTGGTCACTAAAATCTAAGATATACCCATTACTAAAGAAAATTACGATAGACCTAGATCACACCTGGATGTCTTTAACCATTCATAGATGGGAATTCGTCTAGCTGCCGATTACACTGTTAGAATTTACTTAATTCGTCGACAAACCAATACCTTCAAGGCACACTATACATCTATATAATATTAATTCTGAATATTGCAGATCTTTTGTGTGACGGTGAACCCTTTGCTTCAGCTTGCTTGTCTGAAACATTACAAAACTTAATTATTATTTTACGGTTTCAGTGAAGATATAGAATTAAGGAGAATATTCCCTAGTGAATTCCCTCAAGACACAATAAGGAAAAGTGGCTCTTTAGATCCAGAGGTAACGTACTCTTTGACTTAAGCATCTTTTGTCTCGATTACAAAACAAACAAGATTGCAAAATAGAAATCTCAATAAAATTATTTTCTAGCACTTAGGTCGTTTCGCCGAATTAAAAAACTATTTCAAATATCCAAAATCTAAAGTGAACAGTCACTTTGAAGAGCTGGTGTGTTATGACAGAGAAGATAGAAAGGTAAGCATTTGTTTACATAACTCGACGAATTCTGAAATAAACTGTTAAAGTGTTTCGGAAATACTGTGACTTCTGCATGTGGTTTTCTTTTCATTACTATTTATTGAAAAATCACAGAATTTAATTGTATTTACACTACAATTAAGAGCCTGTTATATCACACGACTGCCCAAAAAAGGAGTGTTATATGTTTAGGGTTCATGTATGTTAATATGTTTGTTAGTTTCTTTATTACACCATGACTTTCAAACGCCTGTACTGATTTAGATATATGGGGTACTGTTAGAACCCTTACATTTAGATACATACACAAGCTAGTAAGATTTAAAAATAAATAGTAATATTGTGACTATATACACAAAAAGGTATGAAATAAAAATAAATTAAAAGCATGCTTTTAATTTTTGATTAATTTAATTTTGTTAACATACAATTATTAACATACGAGTACATCAATCATTTAAAATTAACAGTTTCAGTAGGTGGTTTATTTATCGTATTGCGTTCTGTTAACAGTGCTCATCAGTCGAAACGACTTGCAACAAAATAACAGTTCAAGAAAAAAATCACACACAACATTATAATAAACCTTCAATTTATATTGAACGATCCATGCAGATGTCATTATTAGCTTTTAGGCCTTATATCATTAGCTAAGGTAGCAGCGTGGTCGTCTTGCAACCACAAGTCATAGCATTTCCACCTTCCGGTGTGACTTACTTCTTACTTACTCCCGATATAATAATTATACAAAGTGTTATAGCTTTTAATTTTTTTATGTTCACTTTTATCTCGTCTATATTTATAACCTATCTACCAATTTCTTTCTCTTGGCAGTTCTTCACACATCTGCGCGATAGTATTTTGAAACCTTTATTTATACCACAGAATAAAACTAATATGCCCATATATTTTGTATTAGCTCTGTAGGATAGATTTAGAGAGATATTCTCCAGAAGAGGATGCTTACTACACGTCTCCGATATTTGACAGTCACGTGGACCGACGGCGAGTCTACTGCTTCATGCTGCTATGCTTTACAGAAGACGAACTGGACAGAGTGGTTGCCTCGTTTTAAATACAGATTATTATAGAATTTGGTATGTTTTTTTTTGCTCAATTTGTCCCACGTCTGGGACATCGAAATAATAGTAATTTTGCAGTATATAGTAACGTGTGTTACCCCATGTTTATTATATAATTACATACAATCACGCCTGTTTCCCATTGGGGTAAGCAGAGACTATCAATTTTCACTTGCTATGATTCTAACACACTGCTGCCTATTAAAAGCAAACATACGAGTCGTCTTCATAAAACATACGAGGCAGTGCACTAAAAAGTGACCATAATTTTACCGTAAATTGACTTGGCGAAGCGATATAGAATAGAGAAAATTATGGATTTAGGGAGAAAATTGGTTCATTTTTATTTGTAAGTATCCAAAAGTTAGATTTTAATCAATGATTATATTATGCAAAGATAATCTCGCTAAATGGGGATTTATTGAACCACCAAACACCAGCTGCGACTGCGGAGCTCCGACGCAAACCGCCACCAGCTGTCCTGCCCATTATGCCCCACTGCCTGCTCCCGGGGGGATCTAATGCGAGCTTCAGTCAAGGGACCAGTCAGTATGCCACTTACTGATCCAAATGTATTTAGGAATCGTACATACTAAGTCATTGACACGAAAAGAAGAAAAAATTATTAATTAAAAACCTTTAAAGAATACAACATAAATACATTTAACACAAGCTTATTAAATGAAGAACTCCAATAAATCCTCACATACATAGGTAATGATTAATCCGTCTGACTTAACCTACGAATAACTCAAAGCCTTAACCCCGATTATTATGGGCATTACTCTGACAGAGCAATTTGTATAACAACTTTATATAAGACTCTTTATCGCGCCTTTGTTTCACGCAGAGTTTCTATGATGTAAGGTACATCGAGACCACTGTCTTAGGGATCTTGAGATATCTTTGAATACACTAATTTTGCTGGTGAAGGTATTCAATGCATCGTCCCTAATATATTTAACCCATACAATATACATATATATAATATATATACAAGCTGTTGTTCTTTACCCGTGCCATATAGATTGAGCAAATGATAAAAAATATGCTTAATCATGAAAAAAATTCGTTTTGATTCTTGTTCAGTGTCAGCGTTATAGTCACCTTAAATAACACGGATACAAATCAACTCTTAGATGACCAGACAGGAGATGGCTTCTTATTAAATATCGAACAAATTTGCTCGCTACTTTTTGTGGGGGGTGAGGTAACACACAAGCACAAAAGAACTTGCACTAAAGCAACAATAGCTCTCGTCATTACATTAACAGTATAAACCCACAATTAAACTCGTATACTATAATTATTGTAACCGTAGTAAAGGTAAAAGGTATAAAGGTATTTGATTGGATCATATGCCAGTAACAAGAGGGGTACGCCGGCTAAAACTACTCCAGTACTAATTCCTTCAAGGATCAACAGCCTGTATAGGTAATTAAGGAGGACCTGATGCTATTTATGAACAAGTTCATACAAATGGAATAAGTACTTACAAAATTAACTTTTAACATCAGAACTGAAGATCCTTGAAACTTTTAACTAACACGCAAACAAAACTTTTACAATTTTAAGCTCAGAATTTGCGCTTGTAAGACCAAAATAGGTAATAAATATTTGTACAAAATCATTAATGTATAATTATCTATAATATCAAGAAATTGATATATGTTTAATAACTTTTTTTGTCTTTGTTGCGCATCCTCACCCACCTTTTTCTTTTAAGACATATGATTGTTATCGATCACGCCTAGTCTATACACGACCATTACATAATATAAAGATAACCGACAACTCGTGAATCCTTTTGTTTTCACTTGGCGTCTGGTTAAGGTGACGCTTTTCGTGTTCTTTTGGTACATGGAATTGGTTTTAAACTTAAGTACACATTTAAGAAAAGTATTCATTTATTTTTTATATCTTTCAGTAAAACTGTAGCATAAAAACACAAGGTATTTTTTTTTATAAAAGATCTTCAGATTGGATACAAAAAATTGCTTTATTTTATAAATATTAGTAATTAATTATAGAAATTCAAAAGAATTCGGGACATTAACAATGAGCAGAGGTCAAGATGGCTCATTTGGCAGAGCGCCAGAAGTAATTATCCGGGACGCGCAGGTTCGAATCCTGCTCATCACAGTATTTTACTGTCCACAAACATGTATCACTGATCATACCATAACATAGATAGTATCACGCCTGTATTCCCCGAAGGGGTAAGCAGAGGTGTACACATTTTTCCACCCACATTTCACCAATGCTGTCATTAAGTATCATGTAAAAGGTGGTGAGCCTATTTCCATCTATCGGGCACAATTACAGACTCCGGGCTGCAACTGAAAATTTGCTAACAGAAAATCTCAATAACACTTACACTGCCCGACCCGGGAATCAAACCCGAGACCTCATGCTCATCAGTCGCGCTTGGGACCACTAGATTAACGAGACAGCTTATTAAGTTTATGTTTGTTTAGTTTATCTGGATTCCATGAGTCACCAGAGCATCTCCCAATATTATCTCATTCAAATTCAGAAAGCAGTATCACAATTCAATTTTGTTTCCCATGACCAATAAGGCATCTTCGCAATGTACCCGCGAATCACGTTGTAAGTGAAGCAACAGAATGTTTGCAATCAAAAAATGTTGATAGACGCCTCGTGTATCTGATCTCTTGTTATAACCAATAACGTGCATTCAAAAGATCATATCTGTGAATTTATTGGTATTACGAGACATTATATTTGCAAACAGATCATCGGTAAATGTTATGGTTACATATCTTCATTAATACTCATTTGTTGGTCGTATCCGGTTCTACTTATATTCAAATAAATGCCCTCTAAATCAAAAACCAATCAACGGTTGAGGGTCAACTCATCAATGGTGATTTTGATGTGTAATAAATACTTTAATAAGCAATAATTGACCATAGTTAGACACACTTTTAATTAATAGAGACGTGCAACTGTTGTGCAATTGAGATTTGAATATAATAAATCACACCGTAATTGAATAGCGGTAGAGAAGAAATCGCGATTGAAATTAGTAGGTACAAGACTAACCATAGACTAACAGTAGCAGGCACCAAAGCATATTGCTGATATTGATATATTTAAAAACATGTTAACATTAGATCATAAAAAAAACATACTAAGTGAATATTAAGGTTATGATTTCACGAACGCAAGCGGTTTTGAATCTGGATATGTAGAGCAGTTGGAGTATTTATCTAATCGGTCGTATTTTTCTCTTGACAAAATTATATTCATATATTATTAATTTTGCTGGTATTGCGTTTTAGTGCATAGAATAGAAAGATTTATGCAACAACGGGACTAAGTCAACTGAGCTTCACTTTACGTGATGTCAGGACCCAATGACCTCCTGCTACCATAAAGCGAATCTTGGCGCCTTTAAAATTGTCATTTTTTTCCAGCGAGACCTTTGACTTATGCCTCTCAAATAAACTGTTAGTAATGCCATGGGGTCTCCTCTCTTCCTGCTGCTTCATGCTGCCTACACAAACGTAAAATCCAATTAAGTATAAATAAACATAAAACTTGTTGAAACAAATAATAATAAAATATCATAAATACGGCGAGTATTATAGTAATACGTGTAATCTCCCGATGCATAAAACTTGACCCACTCAATGGAATGATAATATTTATTTAGTTATGTAAAATAATGAGGTGTCATCTTGATGCCGACAAACTGTTATGTCATTGTAACCTTGTACTACATCATATTTATGCATCCCCGGTTTAATATGCTAATTATTGATTATTCGTTTTATTGTTGAAAGCATCTTTTAGAAGTTTGACCTAAAATTTGAGACGTTATATTCTAGTAAGGAAAGCGATGGGTGCCAGAGGTCAACAGCGCGGTGCACGGTTCAACAGACTGTGACGTAAGCCGACCGGTTGGGAAGTAACCTCTACTATCGATGAGAATAAAATTTCAAAAAGCTTTTGTAATTCACCTACTTTGATGATACATGAAATGACAATGTTAAGCAATATTTTTTTCTATTTTTTGGTTTCTATGCTAAAGTTGACAATGTATATCATCCTGCTCTATTACTCAAATACGGTACAGGGTACAAAATATAACGCATCTAAATTGGTATTAAAATAAATTAGTTAAGTCTGTTCAAGCGTCTCCCAGTAAAACTTACAAACGTACCTACATAAAAATGTAACTAGTCGATACATTAGTTTTACATTCACCGTAATAAAGTAAAATATTTTTTGCTCTATATAATAGTCTTGAAACTATTCGTTACATAATATTGCGATGAGACTTTGAGATACTGATGCACTTTGTAATGTTCTCACATAGAGGTCTCATCAGAAACCAATTGGATACAATATTCAGCGCAAAATGTGAAACCTTGACCTTTTCCACATAATTGTCGAGTTAGCGTTGTGGTTTGTACATTTATTAATAAATTATATTTCGCCCTAGGCACTTTGGACCTTATACATTTATGAATACAATCTATTTTTACATTTAGATTTTGACGAAATGCATCATCTTCAAAATAACATCGGCAAATGAAAATGCTAAAGGCCGCGTCAGTTGCTCCGACTGATTGACATTCCCATAACCTTAATATAATGTCCAAATTCCTTGAATTTTTCTCAGTTATTAAGTTATGTTTAAACAATTATCCATACTAAATTATAGAGGTTTTTGTTACTTGTACATCAGTTCTTTGAACTGAAGAACCGCCTTGAACTATTGTTTTTTTATTTATAGATTTAAGTAGGTATTAGAATTTCAATCAACTTCCGGAATCCGTCTAAAAATAACACGTAGGAAACTTTTTCAAGTGTGGAAAAGCCTTAAATGCCTTATCATACCTATTCCTTAACTTGCGCTATTTGGATTTTTCAAACAGAAGGTTCTAATAGCGGCTGCGCAGGTGCGATAACGGCTGTTGAAATAACTATAACTGATAGTTGTTAAAGTCTTGGATTGTGGAAATGCTTCATGGACGTCACCTTCGCTAGGGTGAGGATTATAAGGTAAATAACCGGAATGGATGCATGAATGAAAAGTTATGCTATATGTTAGTGAATATATCTAAGTATAGTTTTTTTACTTAAATCAGATACTGTTATTTCTTCAAAGGTTAAGATACAAAAAAAATTAGTTCCTAAATAAACAGGGAACAACGTACTAAATACAAAAGAACTAATCATTTATTTATAGTACCTGTTAACGAATCAAACATTTTATTATTTTGCACATTTCCATCATCATTGCTCGTGCCTTCTGCATATGAAGAGAGGCCTGCAGTGCGAAAGTTCACTGGCTGGTTATGTTATGCATGCACATTTTTTAGGGTTCCGTAATAAAATAGTTAAAAAAATTAAGGATGCTAGGGTCCTTAAATTGACTGTTGACTAAAATTTCAGTATAGGTTTAAATTATACTAATCTAATTTTATTGCAAGAGAAGGAATTTAAACAATATTTTCATTTTCATCACACCAGGGGCCGATAATACCTCTTAAATATTCATAGAGTAAGTATCATATTTTATTAAATCATAAACTTTATTTCATGGCTATGGGAGGGAAAGCTATCAAGCTTACAAATATCACTATGTTATATCTATGTTACATATATATCTTTATCAATTAATACTTACTTATCTAGATAGGTACCTACTTAAAATTATATATAAAAATTTTAAGTATAAATAAATAAGTACATAATAATAATAAAAAAAATAATATAAATATCAAAAACTATAGATATATACAATAAATATTAAAGTAAGAATAGCAAATAGGTATTTTACTACATATATAATATATAATTTATTTATGTAGATATATTAATAAATAAAAATAATTACTTACCAACGCTATAAGTACCTTCTTACCAATGTTCTTCCTCTATCCTAATTTTTGCGTGCCCAACAGGGCCCACGATGTACTATATTATTTTACTTACCATCTTTAAACACCATTGTGGAAAGTAAATAAAAGTTTGAGTTTGAGTTTGACCTTAAATGGGCCTAGGCTGGCCACGTCTGCTGTATGCCTGATAACATTTGGGCAAAAATCATAGTTGAGGTCCCTTACTTAAGGTACAAGATGACTGATGCATACGTGCCGCCAGACAGGACAGTGGGCTTACTCTTGAAAATAATTCCGCTCGATTGACATTGGAAATATGTCAGTTCGTACTTTTAAATGCAAAAATGTCTAAAAATTATTATAGAATCAGGATAATATGAAGACAACATGCTTTAAAATTGAGGCAACTGTAATGTAGGTAAATTTATATTAATATTACGCATCGTTTTAAGGCATCTATTTAATATTGGGATTGGTATTAACTTCAAGAGCAATCCCACAGGTCACTGAAATGATCATATGAAAAATTGATCTACCTTTGGCCACCAACTCGCTTGTTGTATGATGTAGATCCAGAAGAAATCGATTTACTCCGAGTAGAGTGGATAGATTTGGGGAAAACGATAGTTTGGGAGTTGATGCAACTGCCCAGACCCGTCTCCCACAACGGTTGCACCGGAATACCTACATCCCGAAACATAACAAGGTGGCTTCACGGCATGGCTTCATCGGGTGGGTGGTAACCAGCCGCGGCCGAAGCCTCCCACCAGAGTTGGGTTGCCTTTTTTGCACCACCTAGGGGCCACGTGTAGGGATTCCATTTTAAGGGTGCACTCTTACGGACGCGGGCAACTCAACCCCAAACAACCAACAACAATAAACCTCAGCAGTACCTATAGCAAATTTGAGGTGACCTGACACTTTCCAGACGATTCCTGCATGATTACACTCACATACTCGTAGTTATGTACTATTATGTCTGAACAAATTAAGGAACCTTGACCTCTTACTTTGTTTGGGCATTTCTTCTCAGATATATTCAGTTATAAAATGCCGTCACAATCTAGATAATAATAAAAATGACTTGTTTTGTCTTAAACGAAATCTATATTTATACTTTAATAATATTTTAAAGCGGAAGAACTTTTTGTTTGTTTGTTGTTTGAATGCGCTAAATTTGGTTATAACCAATCGGATTTGAAAAAAAACTTTGTATATATGATAGTCAGGTTTATGAGGATTGTAACATTTGGCCACATCTCTCAACTCGTCTTAAATATTGATTATTGTCTAGTAAGTCGGAAGAAAAAGCGCTGCGAACTGCTTTCTCCGCGTGCGCTGGCGTAATGGTTAGTGATACGTAAATACAATGTTCTACAAAAATATCGATCTGTAGTATATAAAAAAAACTGCCACTGCCATATGCCTATCACATAGGTACGCCACCATAAGGCATTAAGTGCCAAAAAAAATTAGGTTTATAAAAAGTTTTAATGTGATTTATGAGCATTAATATTAGGCATGCCATATTAATCCTTATGAACGAAACTTATTTTATCATCAAGACTTTATATGAAGATAATTTTAGAAGATAATGTAAAATGAAGATATTTTAACACCCGCGCGAACGAGCCGTGTGACGCTTAAAAGCATAAGCCCAGCCACAACAACAAGTCACAAATTGTGAATTATTTTCTGTTTGTTGGTTAGTTCTAAGTAGGTAATTATAGTATAATCGTCATCAATATATTTACCACCAGCCGGACCCTTAAAACAATGATGATAATGATGGTAGGCCATGCAGGAGATGGAGGGACAAATTAAGCTCCTATATGAATAATTGGTCTAAAATATCTCTAGAACGTGACAAATGAGGTAATAATAATATTACATTACAGGCTGACAGTAACAGTAAACAACATTTATGTATTTATACAAGGGGTTGTTGGGTTAACTCAAGATACGACACTGGTAACATAATAATAATTTATACGTTTCCATTCAAGGTACTGTACCTCCGGTGCGCGAATCCGATTCGCACTTGGCCGGTTTTTTTTTTGTATAAAGACTACAATTTCAAGGCAGCACATTTAAGTTTTCTCAAAATGGGTGTTAAATAAACATTATCTCACAAACTGTATGTGTAATTTTTTTTTTGGTTTAATTTAGTCTACCATACGTAAATAAAGGCTGTTTAAAGGTCACAAACACCTCTTCTCTAACGACCTACTTTAGATCAAAATATATCCATCAAATTAACTTTTTGCATATACGACTTCATTACTGTTACCATTAATCCTAAAGAATATATTTATTATATAATTAAATGGACACTAATGTTACTTAAAATTCTGAAGACACACTTAACATTGATTAAGTGACTGTTCTTTAAACATAGGTCTGACATGCGAACGTCAGAAAAACTAATTACCGTCCGAGCTTTATTATGTCTGGCACTTTGTCTGTCTTTGAGAATACTAGACGAGATTACAGAATTAGTTCACAAGGCGGTGTCATTGCACAAATGGAGACACAGTGCGCTCCACCCAATCAATGTCTGAACTTTCAAAAGAAAGCGGTTACTTATGACTGCTCTATATATGTACAAATATCGTGCATATGTTGGTATGTGCAGATTATATTATATAAGTATTACATAACATAAAATATCATCACGCCTGTATTCGCAAAGAGTAAAGCAGAGAAGTACTATTGTTTACCCACATTTCATCGATGCAGTTATTATGTACCATGTAATAGGGTGCCTATTGCCAAAACCCGGGCGCAACTCCCAGGGCTCTTCCATCTTCAGGGAACTTCCGGGCTACTATAGACAATTTCCATAACAGGAAAACAGAGTAATACTTTGCCTGACCTGAGAATCGAACCTAGGACCACTAGCTCAACAGCCACACTTGCGACTAATAGACAATTGATACAAATTCAATGTTATACTAGCAAACCTTAAGGATGATATTCTCAATGATATGTTAAATGTCAGACACCTACGGGTCATTTGATTTAAACTCTGATGTTCTGAACTCTGGTGAGTATAATATAATTTTTTTCTGTCTAGTGGTCTATAATTAACTGTTAATAAAGCTGTTTCTGGCTAATGCGTCATACACAGCCACACCCAGCTAATGGGGTTAAAAGACTCAATACATTTACTAAGTAGTTACACAAGTTGTTAACCTATTGCCTTCAAACACCACTTGCCGATCTAAACAAATCAATATGCCAGTTCTTAGAAGAATTCGTCATAAACCACAATTAGGAACGTCGTAAATTTGACCCTTTACGACAGTTTTGCAACGAAGTTTCCAAATTAATGATGTAACTGAATTGATATTCTTAAAATTTCACTAATAGATCATTAGATAAATATGTCCAAATCATTATAATAATTTCACCTGGTTATAGAAGCGCAGACAAATATTAATATTTAAAGCTTAATTAATTATTTGGCTCAAGCGTTTTCAATAGTTACCAACATCTACTTAATTACATCGGCATTGTTTATATACAACGTCTAGAGTGCAATTGTGTCTGGGAAGGAGCGAAGTCGTGGTCAAAAGTCAGTCTTACTTAATATGTTTTCAAGTAAAGTCAGCATGTAATCCTGTCCATTCACTACACTCGTCTCACACTATGATTCATAACAGCACATGAAATCTTAAACTAGCTACATTAATTTTTGTACCGAATAATAACGTAAATTAATGTTTTGTGAGTGCTAACTATTACAGTTACAACATTACAAGTAGGCGGTTAATTTGACTCTGCTACTGTTATGTAATTTTTATTCATAAATTAACATAGTTTCCAGGGCAAATGTTACTTGGCCATGCACCCACAGTTGTTATTATGTAGAAATATAATACAAATTAATTTTATCATTGGTAGATTCACCATCCTGCAATCAGGAAGTGTCTTACTCTTAAATTAATGTGAACTAGATTTTCTGACACCACGGTGATTTTTCAAAACTTCACTGTAAAATAGAATGTAGCAGTATGTATATGTATGACATATAAATTAATTCCAGGATTTAAAGTTTATTGCAGATTCACCAAATAATATACCTACCTACTTAATTTTGTAAAATATGATTAGGTGTGTCTTCTGTTTTGGCAAATGTAATAATTAACGTAGTAAAGATCACATTACCTACGATGTTGTCGAAAAGAAAATGGGGTCATCATCTACGCTTATGTGCCTAGTATTTCAGATTGAAAAGGAATGAATTGATTTACTTTCGTGACTGAGGTGTGGATTACAGATTCTTGTAATGTGTTAAAAACCAGCGTATGCATCACCGTATGTCGCAGGTTCAATTCTTACACGGAACCAATATTATGTTGAACCAATATTGTATGGTCTACAGATAACTGTTCCTGATATAGGTGTCTGTGCATATGCGTCTGCAACAAACCTATTTTAAAGGAAAACACCGAGTGTGGGGTAAAGTTATAAATAAAATATAGTATTAAATGCTTTAGCTTAATTATTTATAAGCGCGTAAACGTAATGCCTAAAACAAAGGAGTGTTTGCGGTAGCTACTGTTTAACCACAAACATGTCAGTATGATTACCATTCCATTGCACACATGTTTAAGTATATAGGCTTAAAGTACACGGGTGTGGAACAACCACATCGCCCACATGTAGCCCACTGGAATGTCATGACAATAATATATGCATTGACCTATTGCCGGAAAAGGTCCTTTGCAAAAATATAAGCATTTTATTCAACATAAATTGTCTTTATAATCTTCACGAAACATTTGAAAAGCAGCTTATATTTTCAAAAATATATGTAAAGGGCAGTTGATAATATTCCTAATATAATTTGGTACCTATCCAAGATACATACATATTTTAGAGAAAATTAATAAACATGTATGGTTTTCATATCTAATTCGTATAATTAAATAGTCGATCGTTAATTAAACGTTCACGACTACTGTTTATAGCAACAATAAAGAGATGCATTATGAATTCATTAACATAACACTAAGTGCCAATTTTGTATTATGAGTGTTAATAAAGCAAATTATACACGAGACAAAGTGAAACTACTAGATTGTGTTCATGTTAGATTATAAAAGCATACCTTTTTACAAAAATAAAATGAGATAAGGGATAGCGTAGCAACCTTTTGTAATTATTAACATTGACATTTGTACACCTATTATTGCTTACATAAGAAAACTTGCACGGTAAACTTAAATGTTTACAAACACATGGAAAGGTACTAGAACAACATCGATTAAAACCGTGTAAGTACACACGGTCCTACGTCTGTACGCTACGTTCACTAGTGTATACCGCGACAGATGCTGCATCTTGTGCTATACGGTAATAAGAAGCATCTTACTGGCCCAGCCGTTGTGTTGCAATGCAGTATTAGAAGAAATACTTACGTTGGTATATAAGAGGACCGTTTGGACACGTAATCATCCCACACATCAAGTGTACTCTGAAGAAGGCAGCCGCAAAAAACCATCAAAATGAAATCTGTCAGTTCCAGTGACGTCATGGATTGTGTAGTGAAATGTGAAATGTGAATTTGGATTAACAGAAAAACTTTGTTTCAGTTTGTGCTTCTTGCTCTGATTGCCGCTGCGTGCGCTGCTCCCCAAAACCCACAGGATGTTCAAATAGTGCGATATGACGTCAACAACGCTGGACTCGATTCCTACAGTTTTGCGTAAGGAATTGATCCAAATAAAACGAATGTAGGGTATCTGTAAAACACTTTTTTATTTACTTCTAAACTTTTTTACAGATGGGAACTCTCAGACGGCTCAAAGCACGAGGAACAAGGACAGTTGAAAAATCAGGGCACAGAAAATGAGGCCATCGCTGTGCAGGGACAATACGCCTGGGTTGGTCCCGATGGCGTCACCTACACTGTCACCTACATCGCTGATGAGAATGGTTTCCAACCCCAAATTCAGCAAGGACCTGGAGGAGCCGTACCACAAGCAGTCATCGCCTCCCTCTTGGGCTGAACTGAAAAAAATATAAAAATAGATTAGGTTTCTGTAAATACTCATGATGAAGTATATAATATTTATATGCTGATTCAAAATTATATGTGTAGTTATATTAAGTAATAAATGTAATGATTATAAATTAGAGGTGGTTTTTATTGCCATAAGAAATAGTTTTACACCCAGATTATTCTATTTTAGGGATTTCTTCTAAAATTTGAACAAAATGTTTTGCTTACATGATTTCACGTGTGAATTTAAAGATATTTAAGCGGATCATCAGATTTAAGGTATTGTTGTTATTTTATTTCAGTGTAAATTACCTCTAGGAAAATGATTACCAATTATTGATCCTCCACATTCAATTTCAACTAAAATTAAGGTTGGTATTGAAAGCTTGTAAGTATGCTATATTAATCGAATAGTAATCTAATATAGATAATTCTAGTTACTTAGATAATTAGTGAACTGAGCTTGTATATTAAATACAAAACCGTACGGACAAGCAAAGACAGTACCTATGTATGTATAATAAATAAATAATTATATATTAACATAACATAGCATATATTTCGCAAAGGGTAATTAAGTCCCATGTAATAAATAGGCGATGAGCCTATTGTCGTCCACTGGGCACAACTCCAAATTCCAGGCTAATAATAAAAATGTCCTAACAGAAAAATCCCATGACACTTCGCCCGATTCGGAAATTAAACCTAGAGAAAGAAAGACAAGATTTATTATCGATAACATTTATTGGCACGAACAAAAAGGCCCTTCGGCACTTTTTACATTGTTTTGTAACGATATCAATTTATGTACCAAAAGGCTATCAGCTCAGTATAATGCTAGGGAGCATAGCTCAGCATAATACTTACTACCTAGCGCTGATTTTCAGCTGCGCTACGGTCCACGAGTGCCATATGCTCAAAACAAGGTGAATAGTGAATAATAGGAAGTATATTAGGTAAAATAATGAAGGTGTATATATACCATAGGACCTCTGGCTCAATCGACGTGTGACTAATGAGGCAATCATCATACTTCGTTAAACTTTTTATTAATTAGCTTCGGCCCGCGACTTCGTCTGCGTGGACATAATTATTAAGTCCAGCTGGGATTAAATGTATCCTATGTTTTAATCCAGATTATAAACTATATGTATTCTAAACATCCAAATTCGTTCAGTAGTTGCGTAAAAGAGTAACAAACATCCATCCATCCATCATAATTTTCTCATCCCACCTATATGAACATTGTATTTACAACACCACATAAACTCTGTAAAATCAAAAATTTCACCTCTGATAGGAGCACTACACCGGATACATCCACATAAGATACGCACAATTATAAACAATTCGTCAGGCCGCGTATCGAATACCTAATTGAAATATGGGGATGTGCTGCTAAATGTCATGTAAATTAAATATAAATCATACAAAATAAAATAATTAAAATACTCTACAATTTTGGCTGTCAGCGTAGATTTTTGAGGTTAACCTACTACGAAAATCTACGCTAAAACAAAAATACCCAATATTAATCAGTTATATACTCTCAAAATATGCACATTACCAAAAAAAAAACGTGACACATGAAACACTCACACAACAAAAATTTGAAAAAAATACACTCATACAATATAACTACCACACCCTAGAACCGAATATGGAAAAAAATATATTCGAAGGTGCCCAAATGTACAATAAATTACCAAAAAGTGTTGTGAACAGCAATAGCCCGAATATTTTTTAAAAGAAACTAGAAGCATATATTAAAAATAAAACGTAGTAAATACTTACAGTAATTTTAAACTATCTATATCATTACTATCTAACCTTTAAATAGATTGTTTGTATTGTTCTCAATTGTGACCTGTATTTGTTCTTTTTGGGAAAATAAATGTGTTTAAACCCGGATGCACTCTAAGCGCTCTACCTACTAAGTTATCCCGACCTAAAACGACCTAAGCTAAACGATCCTGAGATTCCAGTCCTGCTTTCAACAGTATTTTATTACTTTAGAGTGCGCTATTATAGGTAATGCGTTTTAAATATATATCAGTACCGATAAAATACTTCTGGAAGCGTGACTAGACGAAACAGAAATTAGGTACAAAACATAAATCATAGTCGTTAGATCGATAAAATCTTATTAATAGTAGTGTTAGATCAGATACACAAATAAATAAAACACGTCATAATTTAAAATTGGGATTTATTTTTACAAGACAAATACTATTAAAATGTTACAATATAAAGTTAATGAAGATCCTAGTGATATGAGTTATTTAAATTTAAATTTAAAAAAAAATGGAGTTACTAGCTTCTGCCCGCGACTGCGTCTGCGTGGACTTTTAGAGTATTTTGTTTTTACAATATTTATCGTTATGTTTATAGGTTTGGAGAATCGATCGTGACCTTTATCAATCTATTGGAGAACATTTTTCACCTGCAAAGTTTGTCCTTCAATCCAACTTTTCGGTAAAGTAATGTTCGATGCATTCATAGTTTATAAACTACAATAATATTAATTATACGAAACCCTTAGTGCGAGTCAGACTCGCATTTGTCAGTTTTTTGTTTTTTTATTCATTTTCAACAATTAAGTCATATATCACATATTTAAAATAAAATTAGTGATTATTACAAACCTATAACAATATGACCTGATAGACGTTATTATATATTTAACATCCAATATACTTATATTAAAATATTATTGTTTTTTTATGTTAATATATACATGCTACAAATGTTGAAAATAAATTAAAATTTAATTAATTAAACTGATTTTCATAGAATAAGATTTTTTTTTATGTGCAAAATAAATTAATTATCATTGCAATCGAATAGGGATTACTATAAATTTGCATAATTCTTTAAAAACCCGTTAGAATAAGTAATCTGTTGATATTTTATTAGTAGACCTCGAAGTTTAAAATATTCTGTGTGGTGGAGGCACGGTAAAAACAGCCCGACTAACTAACAGTTGAATATGTAAAATATAATAGGATGAAATATGGTTTCAGTACTTTCTAATTACCTACTTAGTATTGGAACGAAGTTTTCAATGTTCGAATTAATTTTAAGTCAAAGTAAAACTTACATAGTAGATAAGTATGTGGTAATACGTCCGTGTGATATATTGTTTCATTTCTATGTAAAGTTCAAATGACACCTACACTAGGTTAAATAATAAAACCACATCTTCAATCACACCACTACGTTTATTACCTACATACCTACTGGAAAAATATTAATGAGTATTATTGCATCAAATAAATTATACCTACTATTTTCAAACGCATTATCTCACGCTTAATAAACTCTAAAGTTATAAATTATGAATAGGTACCTACTACAGGCGCTCTCCGGTTGGTGAATTATTAGATTCAAATATCCTGTTCACGACTGTATTTACCTTTCTACAATAATGTATAACTTTAAAATTGGATGGTTTAAGAAAACAGTAATACAGACTACTTCTAGTTGCCAAAAAACTCTTATTCTATCAATTATTGTAAGCAATTGTTACTAGCAATGTCACTGATACCATAAACGACACTATCAGGTCTGACCTAATGAGTAATGTCTCTGCACAGTAATTGCTTCATTTTCCGGTTCATTAACTCTCTATCCTCTCGCTTTGAATTATATACAAGCACTTACCAGGTAAGGTTTCAAAGAAGGAAAAACGCATCAAAGTAGGAAACTTATACTTATGTATAAGGGTATAGATGCGATGAGGATAGACATATTTAAGTTTTGGGAAAGAAATGCAAACGTTGGAGATTAAATTCTAAGTAGCTTTGTGGAAAGGATAATACGGTTGTTTCTGGAAATACGGTTCAAATCCTGCTCATGATAGTATTTTTTTTTCCAAAAAAAGTTGACCTTTAAACATACCCCAGTCTTTCAATTAATACCTCAATCTTCACCAGGGTTTTAAAATTATTGTCTGTATTCGTGAATGACTGCCTCGTTGGTCTAGAGCTCCCAAGCGCGACTGCTGAGCAGAACGTCTCGGGTTGGATTATTAAGTGTTATTGAGTTCTGTTAGGAAATTCTCAGTTATCTGACCTTCACAACCCAGTTACTAGGTAACACGATATCTCGTGGTATGACTGGTTGTCAGATTTTCAGGCCTCTGACTACCCGTGACGTTTGTCATAGATCTTAATTTGAAAACCGGGGCGAACGGCTTAACGTGCTCTCCGAGGCACGGAGGGGTCTCGGTTTGAAGTGATGGTCACCCATCCACAGACCGACCGCGGCAACCGCAGCTTAACCTCGATCGATCGATCTGTGAAGCTGTTACTTAGCCACGAGCCCCTCATCATCTTGTCTCATCGGTGACCCTTTCTAATTTCGCAAAATAATAAGTATGTTCAAATTCAAGAAATGTTACAAAATAAATAGTTTTTTTTTTATACTTACATATATTGAAGTCCTGACAATGACCATGCTGGCAACATTCTCTAGTTAGAATTTACTTTCAGTTATATTAGATGCGGTTAAATAAACGTTACACATACAGTAAGTACACATTAATTTTGATTTATACATTATAACGATAAGACAAAAAACTAAACTTTCGTTAGTCACAAAGGACCATCTACCGACTCAACCTCTAAGCTCAAGTTTAGGACTTTGGCATTCGGAAGTGTTTCGTAATTATTGCAAGGTTCTTTCGTTTTTGTTAATATAACATATAAATTTGCCTAATACCTAAGAAAATATCCCGTATAATAATAATGATTGGAAAACACATTTTAATACAAATATAAAAAATTACATTCACCTATTTCATTCGAAAACCAACCAAGAGCTTTCTTCAAAGACGGTAATATAATTAATTAACATCGTTATAAAAATCTCTAAGTTGAACTAATATACCGAAATTTCCATTTATTGTGTAAGATTATTTAAAACGTTGTGTTTATTCATTACATTAAGGGAATTACATTATATTAGGTAGAGCTGTCAAGCGGTTAACCTTCTACTGGAACTGCTTTAGCATAAAATCAAATCAAAACTTGTGCTAGATATAAATAACGAATTTCTTGTGAGATTCGTCACTTCATTGCATTCATCCGTAAAATCAGCACTTGAAAATGAAACTGGTTCGTTTTATTTGTGTTATATTAGTGTGAAACAGTGTTTGTGAAAAAAGTATTGATTGATTATCTGATAAAAAAAGTTCACATTCTTTTCGCCCAATTTTTTATTTATTTTGCTGTTACATTAATAAATACTTTTTACTTGATCGGAAGGAAGTGAAAATAGATTGAAAATATTAAATCGAAAGTTGTGTAGTCATCGTACGCTTTTTCTTGTAACTCGTAAATTAAATAATCATCACTTGACTCATATCGTAAAAATAAAATCTCTAATGGGCTACCCTTTGATGGAAGGAATAAGTACTTTTGAAGAAAATACGCGAACACGCATATTATTATTATTTTTACAGATTGTCGTACAAACTGAATTATATGTTCATACTTTTTTTTAGTCTAATATATTATTATATTTTTAGAATATATAATAAATTTTGTCGGATTATGTGATTTCGCTTTTGAATGCATCTTAATTGCACTACTAGTCCCTCAATAATCGTCTTATCTTATCTTATTTGGTTCGAATTAAATAAGGTTAAAAAGAACTTCAGGATTATTAACTTTTAAACTATCGCGTTGCATGATATTTCTATATACTAACAGGATTGAACACGCAATAAATACCTTTGAATCGCTAACGTAAGAACTTGAAAAGAACTTCAGGATTGCCAATAATGCAGCAAAATTGTCATATAACTAACGTTTAAAATATTTTTTTTTCTGGATATTAAGGAACAGTAAGACAATAACATAAACATTAGTATGGTAATATATATACTTCCAAAATATATTTATCCGCGCAGTCGACAAATATTTTTCCGTGTATCACACGTGAGTCAAGGAACAGTGAAAGCGGTTAATATATTTTATCATAATATACTTTTATTTTCAGATCATAGCTCTCTGCTTGGTTGCGGTGACGGTCGCTGCTCCTCCCCCAAGAGTGAACTACTCTCAAGACAATGTCCAAATTTCCAAGTATGAGAACGACAATATAGGACTTGGCAACTACAGATTCGCGTAAGTTGTAAATGTATATTTTTTTCTATTCGTCAACCGGTGATTCTTCCGAAGAGTCGGTCCTGCTTAATAATTATCTGAAAAGAATCAAATTCTTCTCATCGTATGGTTGATGAACAACATAGTATCAAAGTTGAAACCACCCGTAGCCTTAAGAATCAAATAATGTGTTTGTTGTCTATTTATTATAGTTATTGCTGCATTGTATTTTTGGAAAATCGAATAAATGTGCAATGTGTAAATCTGACCGATATAAAAACCCCAAGTGTTAATACATAATTAAATTGTGTATATTTTCATTCACATAAACCCTATACCTATAAAAAAACCGAAGCTGGATTTTTTTCGAAAACGAAAACGAAATAAAACTATTGAAGATACCGAATAATCAAATACAACCTTTATTTTCTAGTTACGAACAAACTGATGGCACCGCGCAAGAGCAGCAAGGCGAGCTTAGGAATGAAGGCAGGGAAGACGAGTACGTCGCTGTCAGGGGTTCCTTCTCCTGGGTCGGGCCTGATGGCGTCACTTACCGCATCACCTACATTGCTGACGACAACGGTTACCAACCCGAAATTGAACAAGGCCCTGGGGGTGGAGTACCACCCGCGGTTGTGGCTTCTCTCCTCGGTTAAATAAGACTCTGTTATTTTAAATTCTGATAAAATATTACCAAAAATACGTATTAAAATTAATAAAAATGTTAAAACTTATTTTATGTGTCCTCTCATTTCGGGATTACCTTAATTATATCAGATATTTGACTGCAAGGGTCTCTATTCGTTTAAAAGTAATTATTTCATAGTCAAGTTCTACAAAATATGTTTATATTTAAACCGGGAAAATGGTTTATCACATGCTGAGTATTAATTATGGCCTGTTAGTTTATGTTTTTTGTTGCTTTACCAACAGCAAGACTGGAATTTCAGAGTTAAGAGGTTTTACCCAATAGAAACAAGATGTTAATTGTAGGCTAACAATATAAACATACACACGTTCATAGCAATAAGTACCTAGAAAACCTTTCACGCACACAGACATACCTACTAACTTATCAAAACAAAAAATACAAAATAAATGTCCTTTTCGTTAAGACGTATAACCAGTAGATAAAGACGTAATCAAAAATTGTTACAAAAATACTATTAATACCTACTAATACATTATCATAAAAAGTGAGTGAGAACATGTTCCCTTAACTGGTGAATAAGTTTACGATGACCCCATTGTTTAAGCAGTGATGTATGATCAAATGTATTAAACTGAGAAACCTTTTAATTTAATAGGCTGTTGGCATTTCTTGCGTATAAAATGATGTGCAAGAGATACACCCACATATTATTTTTGACTTACACACATCTGGATGTTATTCATCTTATTAAGGTGATAAACATTCGTTGCATGTACTACTTACTAGGCATGATCCACAATACTTAGTGATAAGATCCTCTATAATCTAATGTATAAATATCTCGTGACACAGTGTTTTTTATCGAACTCCTCCGAAACGGCTTGACCGATGTTTATGTTTTTTTTTTGTATTATTGGTAGGTCTGAGAATAGGTCGTAGGCTATTTTTTATACCGTTAGGTCATAAGGGTGACCCTATCCAGAAAATGTATATGGTAGAATAATGTTTGCGGGGCGCAGCTGTAATATATAATACGTAATTAGTATGCCATTAGATCAAAAATATAAGACTATGAGATGGTGATTTAAATAAAAGGGCCGAACGAAAAATGAATGTTAACTATCTCATAGGGTCATTGCGAAAACATTAATATATTCATTGTTGACGAAATAATATCGACGTTTGGTTGGCGATAGAACATTTTGACGCAACTGCTTCGCTGTATGATGTCAATGCAAATCGACGAATGGTGTTCTGGTCTAAACCTGTTTTATAAAACACCATGAAGGTATAATTTCACCATAAACGGTCTCAGGACTTCCCCTGTAACAGCCGGTGGCACCCAACTGGGAATTTCTGTGAATACGTCTGATGAATGACCCAGTGTCTTATTTATTTAATTGAACACTAGTAACACTAATTGGCTAGTAGTGCTTACTACTAGGCAATTAATGTAATGATAGGCTATGTTTATGACAGGCTAAGTTGACCAGCAGAAAACCTTTCTGAACTGTTCTGATTCCTGAAATAATTTCTGAACTGGCTAGATTTTATCAACATGCTTTTGATATATTTTGTACAGAAAACATGTGAAAATAGATCCATCGATATGATAACATAATATTATTTCTCATATCAATATCCCTTTAATTCAAGTAACTAATTTTATTAGAGTAACATATAGGAACTTTGTTTCCCATTGTCTCATTTCGACATAATATTTACGATGGCTAATTATGCTATAATAACACAGGCGATACCTTAACCAAATAATATGACAACGCCTTAACCATATATACCGATTGAGATGCCTACCCTTTTCCCAACTACGATGGGGTTGGCTTCGAGTGTAACGGGATGCAGCTTAACGACGGGATGGAGCGACTAACTATCTGACCTCCATACAACCCAGTTGCTGGGTTATATGATATACCTTACCGAGACACTGAGCTACTGCTGATATTATTACTATCCTTTACACTACAAAATCAAATGACATATTTATTCTGCATTTATCCCTCACTAACTGGGACTATATTAAAATATTTTGTGTACCCTCTTTGATAATTAATTTATTATTTGGAACTTCGTCCTAAATTCGATGACATTATTATTTCGTAAGCAAAAAGTTGAACGCTGCACATTTTTTTTAAATTATGTATTTGATATAATTAAAGCTACCTATCTATGTAATAGCGGAAAGAGTTACTTTAATCACTAACATATCCGGACCCCAATGGAAAATAACATAATACACACAAGTGATTTGTAAGTGTAACACTTTCTTAATCTGTTACTTGAGTAACTTAACTACTGATTATATGAGTGTTGCCAAAGAAAACATTAGCAAGTGTCCTAATGAATTAATTACCATTGAAATAATATTTATTTACTTATTTCATTAAACGTAAACCTATAGGTATTTATAAGGTGAGACTTTATTATTTACGTTTGATTTTCTATTTTCCTTGGAATGAGTTTCACAGTTAGTTATTTACAATAATAAACTTGCTGTGCCTGTGACTTTAATAGCGCGGGACCAATATTTATTATATTCATATATTTTGAGCTCTGCAGGATATCAGAAATGAAACCATACACGATATTTTTTAAATTCCAAATCATGGATTAAAATATAAATGCCACATGAATCGGTTGAGCCGTTTCCGAGCTACTCGAATAAAAACTTAAAGGTAAAAATCCTTAAAACGATTATGATGATTAAGCATCGTGTAAATAGCAGTTTACAGTTACATTTTGACATTTATTTAGAAATAACAGACAGATACTTCAGTTTTATTTATTAGTATACATTACCTTTAACTGTTAAAAGTGTGCTTACATACTCACCCACGTACGGTGAAATAACAAAAAGGAGGTCACTTGCCCTATGTGACAGCAACTCGTAGTATTTATTGCACAGCAATTATAATCAATATCCAATATATAAGGTCCTAATTTATTAGGTAATTTCCTGTTAAGACAATGTGTAAGTGATAAGGATTAATTTAAGCCATAATACAAATTATTAAACCAATTTTATTTTTTTCTTAATGTTCGCCGTTCAAGGAGCAGTTTTCGTCTTGCTAGTACTATGTTATTTAGAAAAAAATTGTTATATCCATTTAATTCTTAGCTTAAGTGAATGTATTAGACTTATATATTACCCCTTTCTAAGGAAATTACCTAATAAATTAGGACCTTATATATACAAAAACCATGTGCGTGTTCATAAAATTCCCTCAGGATTTTCTTTAAAATACCTGTGTGCGGCTACGACACGTACGAATAGAATGTTTACCTGTTTAAATTATTTAGTTAGGTATAGATAAATTCGCGAAACTGCAACTCGCATTTTAAATTAAGTCTAGCCATCCACCTTTAACATCCATTTCACTTTTATTTTGGTAGAACACAGTCAGATATACACATATTTATAACGTAATATAATCAGCCCTTAACTGTTCCAATTTCAAGGGCCTCTTCTCATGCCATAAAAAATGGGTATGTGTACATATACCAAATACCTATTTTTAAAGCATTAGGTACTGATATTTACAATACAACAAATTTTTCATTATTTATAAGATCTGAAGAATGGTAAGTAGTTCAGTAGTGGTCGGTAAGTATCCACTAAGAGCCACAAGGCCGAAGCCGCGGGCTAAAAGTGAATAAGATACCTACGAATTATGTAGACCTTTTGAGGTTTCACTTGGAATCTCTAGGTCAAGGTGAGGAAGCGTTAACTGAAGATTCGCAGTTGTATTTCCGGAGTTCAGTGAATTGACCTTTATTATAATTTTTATTCAATCCATTCGAATTTATTAAATGCTACAGTAATACAAAGAAAAATACAAAAATAGATCTATCTTAATTCACCCCGAAAAATAATATTCAAATATATATTTAAGTATAATATTAGAATGCGGCCTATTTATTTAACTTTTTCAAAGCTTTGTTATTTGGTATTTCATTTGAGTGGCAAAAAGTTAGACCAAGGATAATAAACTCAAGTGCATATGCAAATATTATAAATATTAAACAAGTCAAATGAATCCAATTCAAGATATGTCTTTGAAAAAACATTAACGCATGCTTAGCGAACTCTAAATTATCTATTAATATCTTATCTTTTTCCATTTAATATTGTAAGCCAAATGAACTTTAAGCATAGGTACTTGTTTGATTTTATGAAATATACTTACTTACAAATACACTTTAAGGAACATTAAAGTAAACACCTTATTAAATAATGATGACATTCTTAACCTATTCGCATTTGAAAATGTATATGTTCTATATTTTTATTAATACGTTTCTATATTTATCATTTTTCATTTATATATACGTATTCTATCAATATATAACCTAACCTAGTGTCAGAGTTTAATCCGCCCGTAGGCCTTTCACATCGGTTCATCCAAATCCGTAATAGTAACTTTAATCACATATTCTTTATCACAACGCAAAGTCCCTTGCTGCGTCTGTACATTTGTCTGTCTGTGCAGGATTTTACCTCTTATAAAATTAATATTAATATAAATTCAGGTTGTCATTATGGAACAGAGTGTAAAACACTGTTCAATAATGACAACCTGAATTTTGGTTTTGGTAGGAAGGTTTAGGTATATAATTATGTAGACATTTTCAAGTAGATTTGTAGATATTTTTCATAACTTTCACGAAGTCGGCAAAAAGCAGTTTTACAAAGATTAGGTACTGACGTCATGCGTAGCGGAGGTGGCTCAGCTAGTAATGAATAAAAAAAAAATATTGCTCGCGACATAATAGATGCCTGTCCGAAGAGCTTTTAAAAGGATAAAGGTTTTGTGATCTAGTTGCTCAGTTCTTTCATTTGATTAGATACCTGATTCCAAGCAGTAAAAAAATACATACTTAACAAATGCATATTTAAATTATTATATACAGTTTACACAATCAACTTACAACGCAATAAAATAGAAAATAGTTTGACGTTAACTGAATTTGTATGGAAAAAAACCTAAAGGAATACATGTAGGTAATCATCCAGCAATTTACTAAGTTAATAGTACCTCTCATCTTCCATACATTATGCGTATCGAGTAACATAAAATTATTCTCGCTATTGGCTAACCACACTTAGGTACCAAACCGTAGAGGTCGAAGGTAAATGCCATATTGCATGATTATTGATTAGATTGTTTTCTTTAAAGTTTATTAAGGTTTGACTGATTGGGTATGACAATGTAATTAACAGGTTAAGTGAGCTTAAATAGATAAAGAGTGTCTGCTAAAATAAGGCTAAGCTAGTTATATGAGCTCGTGGCTGAATAACTGCGGTTGGTCTGTGGATGGCTGACCATTATTTTACGAGACCCCTCCGTTCCTTAAAAAGTATGTTGAACCGTCAGATCTGGTTGTCAAATGAAGATCTAAGACAGTCGTTACGTGTGGTCAGATGCCAGAAAGTCTGGCAACCAGTCTTACTCAGTCACTAGGATACTGGTGTTAAGCTGCGTTTGATGCGACTTAAGCCGACCCCAACATATTCGGTAAAAGGTCAGGCAGATTTTAAGTTTGCTATTACAGTTCTTATAATTATTGAACAATTTCAAAAGCAACACGCAACAATCGTGTGAGTAATCGTACAAGTAATAATAATTGCAAATCGCAACATCTTTTATATATTCCTCGATGACATCAACAAAGCTTTTCCTAAAAGTTGTCAATCATCCAAATTATAGTTACAATCATCTGTACCTATACATATAATTAAAATCATCGTTTCGAAAGGTTCCCATCAAAGATGTCCTCAACCGTTTCGCGGCTTACCTTCGCCGTGTCGTAGGAGTGGTCAAATATACAAAACATTGTAACGAGATGTGCGTCAACTAATAACACTGTGTTGTAATGCAATATTCAGAATAGTATAAAACATGAGTTAAAATAATTCATGAGCACATAGTTCAAGTAAACTCGTTACGGTACACCGTTTAATAGTAAACATGAAACTGGTCAGTACTTTAAAGTGATTTTAGAAATACATTTGAATATTGGTCTTATCTTTTTATTCGCGTAGTTCTTTGTGAAAAGTGTTGTTAATATATAGTGTGGTTTTACTTTCAGTTGGTGCTTTGTGCGTTAGTTGCGGTAGTGGCGGCTGCCCCTCAGGATGTTCAGCTTTTGAGATACGACTCGGATAACGATGGACTTGGCACCTACAATTTCGTGTAAGTAGTCATACTGAAGAGATACAAAAGTGATTGAAATTAGTATAATATTGTATATTCGAAATATGTATAAATTAGGTATATGCTATTATGGCTTGGTTTATTATCTTTTAGAATTAGAAATAATAAATAATATCGCCCAAATTCTCAAACTCTACATTATTCAAGTTGCATTTAAATCCCGTGCTGTCTCTGTCGAATATTTTAAACTTTCCTTGATTAACACATTACTAAGCATATTTATTGTGTTATTATTTTTCTTTTTGTGGTTATTTTCTTTAATACGATCGTAATGAATAATTAAAATGTTTTCTCTTTCCACAGCTACGAACAAAGCGATGGCACGAAGCGCAATGAAAATGGTGAGCTGAAAAATGTTGGCGCTGAAGACGAATTCCTCGTGATGAGGGGTTCCTACTCCTGGGTTGGCCCTGATGGTGTCACTTACACTGTCAACTACGTAGCTGATGAGAACGGCTACCAGCCCACGATCGAACAGGGTCCCGGAGGCGGCGTACCCCCGGCGGTAGTCGCGTCATTGCTTGGTTAACGCGCTTTAGGAATAATAGTCTAATTTGTTACAATAAAGTTTTTCGTAAGATCAATAAAGTGTTTTTTCTTTTTTTTTAGTTACATGTCCTTCCGTATGATTTTTTATTTTATTTGAATTGTTGATAACTTTATATCGATGCTCATTCAATGGTTATATGTATGGACACGCTGGCGCATGACTACACAGTTCCAAAGACTCCATCAATTAATTTTAAATATCCTCTTTTGCCGATAGCATCTCCATAGAATATTAAGGTACTACATTTATACTTTTTATTTGCATCTTTACTTCTGTCAGTGATACTGCAGATGTCAAAAACAATTAATTTACAACGATTTTACATAAATAAGCTTTACCAAAAAGCTACGCGAGAGCTTAAAGATAAAATTTAACGTAAATGTCTATCATTTCATTATATTTTGTCAGATGTGTTCAGTGGCCTAAAAACGCACATTTATTATCTACTTCTCTTTAGAGAAGTTAGTTTCGGCCATCAGATATTAAAACTGTAAGTACAATTAATGTAGCGTTCACCACTATTTAACATCATCATCTTAACACCCAGTAGACGACCACTGCTGGACACAAGCTTCCCCCATAGATATCCCAAACGGACGGTCTTGAGTGTCAACATCATCCGACGCCTGCCCATGACCTTTCTGATATCATCGGTCCAACGGGCTGGGGGGTTGCGTCCTACATAGAGGAGGTTGCTATCAAGAAGCTATCCCCATCGATTATTGATAAACGCCCGAAATGCCCATTACCATTTCTGCTGACTCTATTCATTTTATTTAAGTCCTTTTACGGAACATTATTCTAAAATTCATTTCAATACTTCTGGCATATCACAGTAATGAGATAGACCTTAAATAATACCACCATTTAAATTCTTGGTATGGACCTCTGCCCTCTGGCCTTTTTGTCATGTATAGTTTTCGTATGATTAATTGTCAATTTATTGCAGTAAACATACAAAAATGACGAGAGGGACTGCTCCTCCCAACGTGAATACAGGGGAGATGGTATTAGCAGCCATTAAAAAATTGATGAAAAACACAGGTTGGACAGCGCGCACTATCGTAAAATTTATTAAAATGGAGTACCGAATAACTGACCCAAAAATTAGTCGAAAAGTTTCCAGGTAAATGATGTTTTTTAGGATGGACAAAGCCTTACTTTATATATGCTATAATTTAACTCTAAGCTTCTAATAATTGTGTATCCATTAGATGACATCATGTTTATCCATGAGTAATTTTCTCAAAGCTCATAATAACAAGGTTCATAATCAGCAATTGATATTGCTAAGTAGTTAGCTTGTTTTATAAATGCCAAAGTAGGTGAGTGTAAAATGTCTTGGTTCGCTGTTAATAATGGCCAAAACCATAATGTAAAAAAAACTATTCTCGAGAATAGTAAACTGAATACGAAGCTTTAGTGGAGTCCTCATATCTCAGCCTTATCCAGCAGGCCGCCTCTGTACCGCCCCAGAGGTTCCACCTTGTCGTGGTGGGGGGCTTTAGTAGCCGTGGCTTGGTCACCAACAGTGAAACTAAAGGAACCCGAGGAGAGCCGCTCCTCTGGGCTTTGCCTTCAAGCCCATGTTGGAGCGGTGTTGGAGCGGCCGTCGTAGGTTGCGGGCCTTATGAGGGGTGTCGCAACTGAGGTGGGCTGCGGCGTCGTATGGGCGGCACCGCAGCTGCGGGATGGGGGCCGCGGCGGGAGAGAAATGCCGGTATGTCGGTGCGCTGCTCTCCCTGCCTTCCGCGGCCTTGACGGGGTCGTCACCGTTAGATGGCGGACGCGGTGGGGCCGCAAGGGAGGAAGAGTGTCGATATAGCGAGGCGCCGCTCTCCCTATCCTCTGCGGCTGTAGTGGCAGGCGGCGGAGCCGTCTGGCGCTCATTGCACATGGTCTCCGAGGGGGTTGCGGCACGCCATGTGTCGGGCGTGCCGTAGAGTGGGGGTGCAATACCCCGTGACAGGAAGTCCGGCAACCGACTGCCACTGGTGGGTTCGCGGTCGTGTGCGAGAGCGTTCCGGCGTCCCATCCTCAAGTGGCTGAGGAGGTACACCGTGGAGTTTTAGTGGGTTCGAGTCCCACATAACCGCTCTGTCTTCCTGTGTCAGAGCGGTATGCGAGGGCATTTCTCTCTTTTTCACGTAAAAAGGCCGCCTCTGTACAATTTCATTCTAAGACACAATAAATAAATGACTAATCTTGTTATTTTACAAATACAATTAAGTATAAAAAACTATCACGGCTCTTACAGGTAAAGTTTAAAACATAATAATATTTAATCACTTATCATAAAGATAATCTATTAAAAAATCAAATACATTGCATTATTGCATTGACGATGGGGAAGTCTGACGTTGATTATTTTCTGCGAATATTGCTTTCCTGGTGACCAGCGGTTTTTTAGAGTTAGAACTCGTATCAACAGAAACTGTATCTTACTAAAGTAAGAGACAGTTTCTGTTGTTAATTAACTTGCCTTAACAATTTTAACAATGATTTCTTTAACTTTCTCATATTTTTGACATTCTTGAAAATATTGAGCTCAATTAAATTAAATTTAAAATCATCCACTTTAAGCACAATATCAGTGCAATGATAAACCTATATATACACCTAGTAGCTACATAATCTTACATAAATGGCAAGAAATGTTCCCAATAATAATGAATGTCTTCTACATCGCTAACAAACATCAAAATTAATCAAAATACCTATTATGCTTTTTAATTTTGTATTAGTAAATTAAAAAGAAAAGACCAAAAAGTCATCTGGTGTTCAGAAGAGGGTTCCATCTATTTAAATAATAATCTACTGCCGCATGTATGAAAAATTGACACTTGAAAACGGGTCGCTTTATTAGGCTCATTTATTTTTTGTTTTGTTCGTAATTGTCAGGACAATATACCAGAAAAAACAGAAATCTGGATGGTATTTTCGACAAAAATTGCACTCGCGCGAAGATTTGATGACTTGCCAGTTTAAGTTAAAGAATATGGCAACTGAATCTAAACGACCAATTAATTAATATTTGTTGCCTGAAATATTTGTCTCTTTTGATGATGTAGCTTCATGTATCATCCTTATTTTGCGGAACAGAGTATTTTAGTTAATAGTTAATTAATTCCGCATAACTTGCTCAAAAATCGTGCCGGTTTAGTCGAAGTTAAAACTTTAATTCGTGGAATAAATCGGATGCCCTTCAACTTTATTGTGACCGGTCAGCGATTTGTAATACTTTGTTATGACCACTACAGAATAAAATAGGACGATCAAAATGAAAATTTACTGTACTTAGCCACAGTAAAATCATTCATTTTGATTAGTTATAGTAAAAAGGCGATTACAATCATACTTTAGTGCTGATATTATTATGTACTAATGTCCGTTATTAAAAAGAGCTCATCCGTTTGATGTTACATATATATACAAGAGGTGATGGTTTGATCATAAAATGATCATCTGCAACACTCGACAACGGCCTCGTTATTTAAAAATGCTCTCACGGTTCGTTATTTTTAAGTTTTTTTTATTACTGATTATGTTTTTGCATCTAAATCTAACCTTTCAATTTTATAATAGAGATGCGCTACGTCAAATTTATTACTTAAGATTATTAGAATAATTTTAGAAATAATAGTAAGCTACTTCTTTCATTCATATTTTTATGAATTTTGGAGATAAATTAGACCATAAAGATTGAGATAGGCTACCTTTTGACGTATAGACAAAGTCGCGAATACCAGTAGTAATTTGGCGCATACTGACAGATCTTTCACTACACGCACACCACATATTTCACCTCACATGTAGATGTGTTATGATATGGTAGTAGTACCATACACTCCTTTGCATGCTACTCTCGAATTGCGCGATTAGATTTAGTAGGACACAACTACTATTAAATACAAAACCAGTAAATTGATTTACATATTTATTTGTTTATTCAATCAATTAGTTTAATTGTTCAATCAAATTATACAATTGTTCAATTTAATTTATTTAGTCTTCTTTTCAATATGATATTGTATAAAAATCTACTAATTATAATGTTTAATTACTAAATCGCTTGTATCTTATGACATGTACCATTTCATGAGAAGACACTAGTTCCTGTCATACAGTTGATACTAGTACAGGTGCTAGGGTTAAAAACAAAATGTAATAAGTTTTTGTCAATAAAGATTCAATAATTTAAAAAAAAAACTCGGCTGCCATTTAGACAAAATAAATGTTCGCAGATTAATCTTTAACCAATTGGTTTTTTATAACAATAAAGCTATTATGTAGGTATTTCATTACCGTTCTGTTTACAGGGCATTAAAGCGTGGTGTAAAACTAGGGCTGCTGCGAATGCAGCAAGGACGCTACAGATTAAACGATATGTCTCGTCTAGTGAGCCCAGTGAGCGCACGCGAGATGCGTACACGCAAGACAAGACAGCGGGAACGCCCCCTACGGGTACGAAGCCGCACGCCTTCTTCAAGCCACAGAATAGGAAAAGGCAGAACTCAAAGAAGAAATTAACGCTCATGAAGTTACGTGTCCTGATGGCAATTATAAATATCAATGCAAATTAAAATGAAGTTTTCATCTAAGAATACTACTACTACTCACGTCCTTCATTATCTATCAAGCCCATAACTTCGCTACTGCAGGGCAAGGGCCCTTGCTCCTTCTTACTCTATACTGAGAGGGGATAAAAATTGACACCACGGTTAATAGCAATTTCAATCATCCATATTTCCTTCACCATATATCTATAAAGTTAGAAATTGAATCTATATCTTGATAGTAAAAAAGTGTTCAATCTAACTATTAGGGTTAATTTCTTAGGCCCGTTATAATAATCTCATTTGAGAAGCTCCGCCGTTTTCAAAATGTCCAGGTCAACAACGTCAAAATTTCATACATTTTAGCATTGTTGATAAATAATCTTAAACCATAAACGTAGGATAGAAGAAGACCTACAAAGCCTACTATGGGAATGGAATCTCTTACGGAAATATCACATGTTAGAAAGAGAAAGCATATTTAGGTTCAGTCAGCACTATTGGCAGATGTTGTTTTCTCCAGTGTCACTGTCAAAAATCACGCTAACTTATATTTGCTGTATTTTCAGTGAATCCTGTATATTTTATACAGTTTTAAAATTTATAAGCGATGCCTACGTGTTGTGTTGGTGACTGCGATGTTTCTTATAAAAATAATCCAGAAAAAGATTCATTTCACAGGTAAATTGTCAACAACATTATATATTTTCATGGCCATATTTTGGAAAAATCTGTCTTTAGAAAATTAATTTTGAAAACCAAATCCTATCAAGAAAATAGTGAATTTTCTCTATAGTAAAAAACAATGTTCATAAAAGCAATATTGAGTACGTTGTTCTAATATAAATTTTCATTTCATGTATACAAAATAGTGACTTGTCAGTCGACTATTGTGTCGATGAAATTTTAGAACAAAAAGTTCCGATATCAGAATTTATTATTAGTGTAGATCTACCAACTATCTCTGCACATTGATAATTTTTCCAAAATTTTAATTGGGTTACCTAATACGATTACACCAAAATGTTTGTAAACGTTTCTGTCTGTTTGTCGGTGTGTCTGTCCGAATGTTTATAACATATAAGAAGCTTAGCGTAGCTTAGTGGCCCAGGTTACATTATAAATATACGAGTATTTCATCGCGCTATTACAGTAGTCCCCAAATACGGTTCGAATCCGGACCGCCAAACTACTTTGTGCGGACCTTAGTTTAATAATGATCTAACAAACTGCGCTACTAATATTAATTAATATACAAATTCAAGAGAATTTCACAATTTTATTATATATTTTTTTATACTAAAAGGTTTCCTGTCGATGCTAAGGAAAAAGAAAAATGGATGAGTCTAATTGGTAAAGAAAAGAATAAAGATAAAGAAAAAGAAGAAATAAGAAAAGATAACAGGATTAACCTTTTAATTTTTCGGGGGGAAACCTTTAAAAAACGTTCCAGGCCTTTATGGATAAGACCGGGATGTGTGAGATTGTTACCTCACTCAAACCATCTCGGCGGTCACCATCAGCATATGGAGGCAGGCACTTAAAAGACCAGCTCCAGCACCCCCTATATGCAGCGCCTATTAAGACACATCCCTGGAGAGACTGTAAAGGGGTCTCCCCTAAGCCTCGCTGTGCACGATAGCACGTGACCACTATGCCACCGTCTTCTCTGGGATCACAATGAGTAAATGGAGTCCCCTCTCTAAGCACCCGTGACCCCAAAGGGCCGCCTGTCTTAAATCATACAGGCAGGGTTTCGGCTGTCAGGCGCCGAGGCGGTTGCCTCCTAGACGCCTTCTTCTCCGAGAGGGATCGGCCCTCTCACAATCCCGCTCGGTAGCCTCTTTCTGGACGACGACAGTATCACAAAAGGAAGCCATTTCTCTCCAGTTCCCTAAATCTGCCAGCGTAGACCTCACTACTGCGGCAGTTTTAGGGAACTGCAGAAACAGGCAGAAACAGATCTCGCCCGATACTGGCTCTTAATATCCGCCGCTCAGCGGTCTAGGCAGGGCACACCTCTAGCGTGTGTTGCGCTGAGTCCAGACCACCTCCGCAATGGTATTAGGATACTTATCCTATTTTTACCTACCTTGGTAAAAATCATTCAGTCAATCATGATCTCAATCAGTCATACTCTACACACTGCTCAGGGTCCTTAAAAGCTGCTTTCTTAACAAAGTACCTATTACCAATGAAATATAATTACAGTATGAGCATATGAAATTCTTTTATTATAATAATGTAATTAATTAATTAAGTGCATTAAATAATACCTACGCTTGTGATATTAGTTTTATTAACATAATTTGATTGAAAATATTTTCATTTTGTATACCAAGTCTTTACATCTGAAATACCATCACCAATCATGTTTATCGATAATCGATATGTGTCAGTATTTCCACGTTATACATCACTATTACACGCACACATTGACAATTGAAAAACGGTTGCACTTTTTTGAGCTCTATGTCCTTCTATGGGGTAGCAAAAATATTCTAATTCTATGTCTTAAGCCGAAACTGGTGAGTGTGGTTATGTGAGGATTTGGTTATGTGTGAACACATAACCAAATCCACGGGAAGCAAATTCAAATTTTTAAGCCTCCATATTTTTTTTATTTCTCTTGCTTTCTTTACAGTAAGCGAAACATATTTTTGTAATGTAAATTACAATTTATATTATTGTAATATTACCTCATTGTGCTAGCGGCCCCAAGGTCAACTACTAAGCGTGAGATCTTGGGCTCGATACCCGGGTCTAGTGGCGATATTGGGTTTTTCTGTTTAAAAAAATCTTAATAGAACTACCTGGAGCTTGGACCAGTGCTCGCTAGATGGCAATAAGCTGAGCACCTAGAACTCAATAACAGCATTGGTGAAATGTTAATCTACAACTGCATATACCTCTGCCTGCCTCTTCGAGAAATACAGACGTGATGCTATACTATGAATTTATAATATACTCTACATTTATTTAGCCAAATGTATAGTAGAGACAAATGTAATCGGCTGAAAGCTGTTAAGATTCAGGAGAGGTTCTATATTCACCAGTGGATGCAAAACACCTGATATCATCCTGAATTACTGTTGAATAAGATAAACACATGCATAATATTGTAAAATACCGCCTTAAAGATAAGTTAAAGTAATACTTACATAAGGAGTTGAAATATTTGATTTATAACAGGCGCTGTTACTTATTAACTATAATTGGAATTAAAATGATCTAAGTTGGAATGAACTGAAATTCTATCACCAAATTAAGCAGCTAAATTATATTTTCACGTTAATAACATTGATACTTAGTTAAATATTCACGATTCGCAAAATACAAAATGTCTCCGCTATCATGTTTTATTAAAGTAGGTATGTAAGAAGTTAGTAAGATAGATCTCGGTTGAAACGAACCATAAAACCAACTGTAATCAAATAAAACCAATCATACAGCTCTTATTATTAAAAAAATGTTGGATATACTTATGTAAGTTCAACATCGGACTACCATAGGCTGACTAAAAATACTTGGACATCTCAGCTCCGTTATTAAAAACGCGGGCGCCGTATGAATAGTATTAGCAACTAAACACAGCCGTGTATTTGGTTGTGAGCGTAGTAACATTAAATTATACGCCTTGAGATAATAATAATTAGGAGATATTTTGCCTTTATATTATGAGACTGGGCATCTATATTATCCTAGTTATTTGATAATTGAATTATTTAGTGACACAAAGAGACAGTTTTTGAGTTACAGTAACACCTTTTGATTTTATAAATATAATCGCTTAGAATCTTGTGTTTGGCCTAGCCCACACTTTCAGTTTTATGGCATGTACATTTTTCATTGATTTTAAAATTACAAATCGTATGTAAATACGTTGCATTTTGGAGACAAAATTATGCTAGCTGTAATTAAAAAAAATGCGTAGACCCTAGGTTTTAGCACTAAACATTCAATTGTATTGTATAAGACAATACCACAACAAGATATTATATTTATTTATTTTTAATAAGAGATTATTTTAATTTCAGATATTCTTAGGCTCAATTGCATCAACATACTTTTTTTATTTTGGTTATGAAAACTATAAAACATAAACTATGTCGGAGTAAATTGACTTTTTCGCTTAATTTGAAATACACGTGATCTTCCGTTCACGATTTACGACTTAAGGTTCATCTGCTGTAGTAGGTATGTTTGGTTTTTGTGTATATTATTTATGTCCTTGACAACTTCGTATTACCACAAAACATTTTTAATTAATAGGTACTCGACTATATTTATATACGAAGCTGCAATCTCAAATGCAAGCTATATTTTAATTGGGGATTGAAATCCTAATTATAATATAACAACTTTTAACCGGATTTATCGCGTGTATTATTGGTTTTTTGTTTTTCCTGACGTTTCGAACACTTTGCAGCGTTCGTGGTCGCAGGAGGACTAAGGTGTCAGGTGTCCCAACAGTTTATTTAAAATTATTCATTTAGCCAACTTCTCAGACCGGTGAAGTGCCACATTCCCTTACAAGATGCAGGGGTCTACAAGATTGATTGCGATTGTGGGCTATCATACATAGGGCAAACAAAGCGTAGCATTGGCACCAGGTTGAAAGAACACATAGCTGACGTCAAGAATAGACGCTCAACAAAATCTACAGTCTGTGAACATACAACAGACAAACCCAACCATTTTCTACGTTTCGACAAACCCCAAATCCTCGCGAAAGAAAACCGATATATACCGAGAATGCTCCGCGAGGCTATTGAAATTAAAAATCACCCAAATTTCAATAGAGAAGATGGTTGGCAATTACCACCTGTTTGGAACCCTGTACTGAAAATAATCAAGTCCCAAACAAAGTCAAGTCACAAGAAAAATTAAGATACTGTGAGCGATTACTGCGTGCATCGGAACACCTTTTAGTTTATAATTCGATAAAATTGTAAAATTGTATCTCTAAATTTAAAACGACTGTGACCCCTGAGTTTGTTTCGGTATTTCTTCTCAGGGATAGTCTTAGGAAATACCGTCGCGATTTAGTTTTTAAACATGTATCAGAGACAAAAATAATTTTATGAATTTATCAATTATAAGTACGGTAGACTGAAATAATTTTAAATAAACTGTTGGGACACCTGACACCTTAGTCCTCCTGCGACCACGAACGCTGCAAAGTGTTCGAAACGTCAGGAAAAACAAAAAACCAATAATACACGCGATTAATCCGGTTAAAAGTTGTTTTATTATAATGTGTAGTGATCGCGCAAACCTAAGATATTACTATGAAATCCTAATGTTAATATCTACTATAAATGCGAAAGTTCTTGAGGATGGGTTCGTTATTCTTTCATACAGTAACTACTGAATGATTTTGGAACACACATACAGATTATAGCCTGGATTATCAATACTTTTTATTCCGATTGGACCCAATTCTGAAGTCCATGCAGACGGAAGTCGCGGGCAGAAATAAGCTATTACTTAATATACTAAATACCTAAAAAGGTAAATTGGACCGTTCATTTTATTTTGTTACTGATAAAATTAGTTATAAAACAAGAAATACCACGAACTGCTAAGGACTTATCTACTGAAAAATATTATTCCTGTGATAATATTCTTTTAGAAAGTACTACTTGATGTTTTAATTTGTATAAATTCCTTTATTTACTTTCCACTTAGAAAAACCTCTCAGAATATCTAAAGTCACTCAAAATAATATGCAATCTTAGACCATTGCCGTAATTGCGAGTCCATCGCTACATATACAACCGTATTATAATATACGCAATAAATAGAGTATGTTAAATTTACATGAGATGTGACTAATTGTATATCTGGAAATAGATGTAATATGATATAATCTATACAATAATAAATCTGTACAGAAAAAAATTGTCGGGTCAGTAAATGAAAGACAAAAGAAACCATTTCCACCATTTTTGAAATTTGTGACTGTTTGTCTGTGTGTCGTTTATTTCTGCAAACATCAAGTAAAAGGTACAAAACCAGTGTGGATAACTTTAACTCAAACATATTGTGCGTATTTCGGAGTATTATTCAATACAAAAACAATTTTTTTTTTGTTATAACTTCAGGCAAAGTGGTCGCCAAATTATATCCATTTTAATAAATAAAAAAAATAAAAATGGTTTATTCTGTCCAAAGATAAAGAGAAGAAGAATTTGAAGAGTTACGACCTACTTGAAACCCTGTACTTAAAATAATCAAGTCCCAAACTACACATCACAAGAAAAATCAAGATACTGTGACCGAGTACTGCGTCTATCGGAACACCTTTTAGTTATTAATTCGCTAAGCATGCGTTAATGCTTTTCAAAGATTTATCTTGAATGGTTAAGGTAATTGCATTCTTTACGACATTGTATTAACTGCAAACTTAGTCGTGTCGGTTCGGTCACCCGTATAGGGACTGAATTGATAGCAATGACGTCGCCATAAAACGTGTTAAAATATGGAAGAAGAATTCGAGGTGGTGAGTGGAGGTCGAGATGGCTTAGTTAGTGGTCAGAGCGCCTAGAGTATTTATCTGGGAGGCGCAGATTCGAATCCTGTCGTCGACCGTATTCTTTTTCCATTTAATATAATAACTTTAGAGTTCGCTAAGCATGCGTTAACGGTTTTCAAAGATTTTTCTTGAATTTTGAGGGTAATTACATTCTCGACGACACTGCATTAACTGGAAAGTTAGTCGTGTCGGTTCGGTCACCCGTATAGGGACTGAATTGATAGCAATGACGTCGCCATAAGACGTGTTAAAATATGGAAGAAGAATTGGCGGTGGTGAGCAGAGGTCGAGATGACTAAGTGGTCAGAGCGCCTGGAGTATTTATTCGGGAGGCGCAGGTTCGAATCCTGTTCGCGACCGAATTCTTTTTCCATTTAATATAATAACTTTAGAGTTCGCTAAGCATGCGTTAATGCTTTTCAAAGATTTATCTTGAGTTAATAATTCGATAAAATTGTAAAATTTTATCTCTAAATTTAAAACGACGGTGATCTCTGTGTTTATGTCGGTATTTCTTCTCAGGGATAGTCATAATATACTATAAAATATCGTCGCGATTTAGTTTTAAATATGTATCAGAGACGAAAACAATTTTATGAATTTTATCAATTAAATGTACGGTAGACTGAAATCATTTTAAATAAACTGTTGAGACGCCTGACACCTTAGTCCTCCTGCGACCACAAACGATGCAAAGTGTTCGAAACGTCAGGAAAACAAATGCCAATATTACACGCGATTAATTCGGTTAAAAGTTGATATAATTAATCAGAAAAAAATTGGTTCAAAAATTATTCTTTATGTAAAAACTACTTACTCTTACAGCTCAGTAGCTGCTTTGCATTGGGCTGAGTATCATCATTTTAAATTATTATTAATTTGTGTTCATACACGACATGGTGTTAATTTACGACATCCACGCGGTCGGAGTCGTGGGCACAGCTAGTTTTAAAATATGTAGATACCAACAATACATTGTCGATGCATTAGAAATAGTGTTCCCACCGAGTTGTTTCGCGCAAGGACTTCCCCTCCATCTTTACTGCTTGCTACCTAATAAATTCCACTCACAAAAACTTCTAGAATCGAAATATTCGTACCTACTCTGGACGGTAAATCTTGACTTCTAAAGATCCTTTGCGGATAACGTTTATGATTACATTTGGAATCATTATTAGTTTTCTGGTAAATTATGTAAGTACGGGTACTTACCCATATAGTTAAATAAGGTAATCAAAAAATCTTACCCATATACGAGTACATACCTAAGGTATTCAAAAAAATTAAAAACAAATCTTTCCCCTTATATATGTGTAGTTAATCAAAGTCTTCATACAAAACATGTTCAACTGTAGTAAATGGTATGCCCATTTTTTTTTTTTGCCTTGATGGACCAATAAACGGACACCACGGTGAATCAGAAAATTACTTAACTCAGAAGCATTAGTAGGTACCTGGCCAGACTCGTGATACTTTATTTTCAATTTGATATACCTGTCTTATAATCTCGGTTTGCATAAGTTACCTGAAGTAATTAGGTGTGAGCAAAAAAAACCATATCTTACGTATGATTCTGAGAACATTCAACAAACAGGAAACCAGAGTCGAATCCAACTCATTCGTGCATTAGACATGCGTGGTGATGAAACTTAAACATTCTAGCAATAGAATATTTCCATAAAACATTTTTAACGTGAAGTTTTACAAAGGGCTGTTTAATACGTGTTCGACTGTGCGCTATTAATTTTTCCATAGGAATTGGAAAACAATTCATACGAAATGGAGACAAAACTAGTAAAGGTAGGAAACTAATCTTATAATGGGAAATCCCACAAATATTATAAATCCGAAAGTTTGTGAGGATGAATGGATGGATGTTTGTTACTCTTTCACGCTATAACTATTGAACGGATTTGGATGAAATTTGGCACGCAAATAAGTAAGCAGTTTATAACCTGGATTATAACGTAGGATACTTTTTATTCCGACTGGACCTAATTCTGAATTCCACGCAGACAACGCCGTGGGCAGAAGCTAGCACCTTTTTATGTGAGTTAAATTTATTGTACACTTGGATGAGACTGCACAAGAGCATTGAAATTGGCATAACGAGGAGAGGCCTATGCCCCGCAGTGGGTGTAGTCAGGGTGTGTATGATGATGGTGATAAAAGTTAGGTTATTTTACAGTAATTTAACCTTACAGTAACTAACGGAAACTAGCTAAACATTGTCAGATGTATCCATCATATTATCAATTTTCTATGCATATAATATGATATTATGCTCAGCAACTTCCTTAAATACTTAATGGTGTCTTCTACACCAAAATTAATAGGAAGTAGCTAGCTTTTTTGAGGTAAGGACAGTAAACTGTAATATAGGTTGTATTTAGGTAAATTTTTGAGGTAGTCACTGCCTATTTGCCTATATGCAATGCACGCCACTGATAAGGTGCAACGTTCAGCATGAATCTTCGCCCGCGTATTATCAACTACGAATAAATCCCTCAGTTACCAATTCGAAATAAAAATGGTTCGATGCAATTTTCGGGAAAAAATCTACTATAGTTTATCCTTCTCTAGGTTGTGTTTAAGCTATGTGTTAAATTTCGTTTAGGAGCTATGGAACTGATAGGTACTATTTCGTATAAGAAATATTAGTGCGGATAGTATGGAAGGATAAATGTATATTGAGGTTTGTAAGCAGTATCTTCTCGGTCTAGATATTTGTATTAGCCACAGCCAATTACGATGTTTCCATCTAACGAAAATAACCATATTTATCACAAATCCTACTTGCTCTATGTCTTTAGTAATTTTAATTTCTTTTTTTTTTCGCTTTTTTCAGTTTTTGATTCTATATTTGCCAATATTTGAACTAATTGGAGTCACAATCAGTATTCCTTTAAAAGACACAACTTACAGAGACAGCAACACGAAAGTAAAAAGATCACCCGCTGACAACTTTTCGCTGTTCGGATTTGGACTGGGATCGTAAGTAAAATCCATAACCTTTTTTACATGAGTAAAATGAATGATCATAATTCATTATAAAGTTATCATTTACGCGGTGAAAACAATTGGATTGCTGCGATCAGTCTTGCCAACCTAGCAAAAATCTTACACCACATTCAAGACCCCCCAAGGTGACGTCAGTGACATCTATTCATTACTTACTAAACCGACACGATTATGCTTTTTATTAATTCAATGGCGTACAGATGTCAGTTACTTTTTTTGTTATATCTTTGTTGTTAGTTTCGCATGCATTCATACACCATAAAAATGTATGAGCATACTGAATTTTGTTGACTTTGTCTGTTTTCAGTCGCTTTTCAGTACCAATTACAAAAGCTAAAGAATCCCTCAGTGGTTTAGGAAACATATTCGCACCACCAACGGTTTCGTTACAAAAACAAAATGTCAACAGGCATAGCCAATCTATAGCACCAAATATTGTTTCCAACAATAGGAATAATAAACCCACAAATGATGAACTAATCACCGCAATGCCATCTAGAGAAACTTCATACAGAAGTGAAATACCAATTTCAATGACCGTACCTGGTAGCTCTAAAAATGAAGATAAAAACATTATACAACAGGAAGACAAGAACAAAGTGGAAGAACCTGAACAAAAAGATGAGGCTCCAGAAAATAATAATGAAGATTTAGCGAATAAAAAACTGTTAGATTATATATTTCAAATGGCACCCGATAATAACATAGACATAACAACAGTCGATACTACAATTGAGGATACAACTGGAACTGGGGACTATGAATATGTAAGTTCTTTTGTTATACGAGATCTGTCAGAGTTAAGACTAGCTTAAGTAAAACTTTACAACAGAGTTAGGGCCTCTTAATGCATTTATTGAATTAGCCAAGCTGGTCCTAGTTAATGTGCAGTATCTATCTCTTGGCATGTGTAAGTGGGTACGACCTTCATACGAAATAGTTTTAGATTGGACGCTTTCGGTAATTTTACATTGATTCTCGATTAATTTAATATTTTTATGCATTGGCATGCATATTAGAAAGGCTCGTGCTAGCTAACTGTGCCCAAAATATTTTATCTCACAATACAATTATTTTATATAAATTCAATTTTAGATTTGTTTAGAATCTATAAATAATTTTGATACAGACAGACGTGTTGCTGGGAAGTTTGTTGCGCCGCTTCTTCTTTCCAGCTAAAACACTAGGAAGCGGTGAAGGGTGGGCTTTTTTTGGGGCTGTCATAATGTTTGACGTTCAAAATTGTATTAACAACTCCTACAATCCATATTGATGCTTTACTCTGACTTTATGGAAGTTTAATAATAATAAACATTAAAATCTTCTTCTACTCTTTTATTTCAGACTACAACTGATGAACTACTTCGCATTCCGGGTCCAGTCGTGGCAACACTTTTAGGATAAGTTTATGGTCTCCTTGTTGATGATGCAGCCTTCTTTGCCTCTTCTCTTGCTATATCTTCTGGCCTAGGCTCACATCTCACATGACAAAGTTCTGTATGAAGAAACGATGCAAAGAATTTTGTAACATCTTCCATAGTATACATCATGAATTCAGCAAGCTTTGTGCCATCAGCGTCGTATTCTTCATATAGAAGAGTTTCAACTTTGGCATTACCGAAACCACCTCCTTTTTTACTTTTTCTTTTTCTTCCTCGATTACGTAATGCTGTAGGGTGATTGATGATTACCACAGTTCTTCTTTTTCCATCCGAATTAAAATTCTTTGTCACATTTGTGGATATGGATTGATTCAAGACTAATGGTACGTTGTCAGTGCTGACCTTGCTTATTTCACTCATAGCATCTATATTAATCTTGGCGACTTCAATCGTAGTAGTGAGATTTGTATATCTGTAGAAATAAATGTTTTCAGTTTGATATTAGTGTCTGCCTGTCTAGCTTTTCCCTGGCTTCAGCTTCCAGACTAACCAGATGCAGCTTAATACCAGTATTTAACCATGAAGCGACTGTCCACTTGGCCTCCACAACCCAGTAACTGGGTAAAACGATATCTAGTGGTAAGACAGGTTGTCAGACTTTCAAGTCTCTAACTACCCATAACGGCTGTCATAGATCTCTATTTGACAACCGGGACCGACGGCTTAACGTGCTCTCCGAGGCACGGGGTCTCAATATGAAAATTATGGTAACCTATCCACAGAATTACCGCGGCAAGTGTAACTTAACCTTGATCGATCGGTCTGTGTGACTGTTACTTAGCCACAAACCCCTTGAAGCCCCCTATTTTAAAATTAGTGTTAATTAGAAAATCTTAAGACACATATTTCGTCGGTATTAAACTGCACCTTGCTAGACCAGAAGTCAACCCCAACATAATTGGGACAAGTCTACGTAGGTATAATAAAATATACCGAATGTTCCAATGCAATGCTAATCTTGCAATTATTTTTTTTTTACCTGAAGAATATATTTTATTTATACTATTGGTCGCACTGGCCGAAATTCGACCATAATTAATTTAACTTTAAATTTGAACGTTATTAAGGTTCTGTTGACAAATATATATGTGTGTATGTGTATCAAACGCATGGTAATGTGTGAGCAATGTTTTTTTTTAAATATTAATCTAGTTCTAATGCATAATAAATAAAAATATTAGCTTTCTGTACTCCTTCTCCAATTACCTAAACTTTAACTGTGCCAAATTCATACTCCTCCGTGGGCATAATTTTCGTTAAAAAGGGATACAAAGTTTTTGCTTCACGCTGCTCTATCAGACGTGGGAATTAAACCAACTTAAAAAATATACGTTGTAGTATTCTGACACCAATGGAAGTAGTAGCTCTATATTTATTATTATTATACTAATCGTAATGAAGCGAATCTTAAACAGCTGTCTGTATATATTGTTAGTAAAGCGTGTATTCAGACAATATAAAAAGCAACGCAAAAAATGGGCAGTAAAAAGTAAAATTATCATCAAACAACCAAATAGATTAATGGGCTGTAGTATAATCAAAGATTATATGGTATATGTACCCTAAAACTGAAATAAATATGATGTAATAATGAGCTTCTGATCACGCGCTACTTAGTTTTATAAGTGTACTAGCGGTCCGTCCCGGCTTCGCACGCGACTATAATTTGAGATTTAAACTATCCTATCTCTCAAGTTGGATCGAACTGCACATGGTGTGCGAATTTTATTATAATCGGTTAAGTGGTTTAGGAGTCCATTGAGGACAAACATTGTGACACGAGATTTATATATATTAAGATTTGCAATTTTCTCAATAACGTGAAATTTGAGATGCCTCTGTCTATCGGCATGGACTGATTGCTATAGGCTGATGATGTCAAACTGTGCAAATACATGAAAAGGTGAAAACATGTAAGTTGAAGTGTGGTTAGTTTTAACCATACTTTAACATAAATGTTTTCACCATCGATTTTGATGAATTTGTTCCCAAGTTTTCAGTTTCATACCATAAAATGATTGAAACCTATTTAGTTGTTAAAATATTGTAAAATCCAATATCTACGTTGTCACTAGTTTGTACTATGTATAATGTACTAAATTTTTATTAATAAATATTTGCTAATGAAGAGTTTCTGCTGCAGTAAACTTTGGTTCACTTCAGCAGAAACTCTCCTTACCACAAATTCAACCATAATTTATTTAATTGAAATTATGCACTCTTTACCAATACCTTTACACATATATGAGCCAATTTAGGATAAATAATAATTAAAAGACTTGATTTTAAATTTTTAGTTAGTTCTAAATATATAAACTTACTCATTTCTAACTGTAATTGGTGTTAAAGGCGTTGTAGTATTACTAAAAGCACTCGCTATAAGAAAACTTAAAATCTGTAAAAAAGCAGGGACATAATATTAATTTTAAGATTGAAGATATATGAGTGCGAATATATTTTTCCAAAGACTTTCACTTACCTGTAAACATTTTAAATCAATCATTTTGAATATTGGTTTTAATTGGCTTTGTTAATTAGCTCATTCATTTGACCGGAGCGAATAAACATCAGACTGAAAATGCTAATAATTTAAAGGTAAATTTTATGGCACCATAAAAGTAGGTACTAAATATATAGTGAAAAAGTATGTTTTTGGTAATAAACTAATTTAACTGCTAATTATGTCCATAGCAACTTCACTGTTGGTCTGAGTTCGAATTTTGAATAACGCCAGAGATGAGATTCATGGAATTTCTATTGGGGATTGTTCAGTTCAACCAAGACCGATATTCATTCGTAGCATATAAGACTACATGACTATAAGTACTTAATTATAAGGAAAATCTGTAAAGTTTATTATGATTTTTAAGTGCAACGGAGTGTGTATGGACCACAAACTTGTAATAATGTTAGTGCAAAATAAACAATATAAAAAATATACATGACAAGTAATTGTAATTCACATAACAATTTCATTTAAGATTGCCTAAACGATCCCATAAACACTTCGAATGGGAGAAGTATTAAATTATACTTCATAACAATAAAAATCTATAGTGTCTGGTAATTAGCGAGACAACAGATTCATTATAGTAATATCTTAGGTTTGCGCGATCACTACACATTATAATAAAACAATTTTTAACCGGATTAATCGCGTGTATTATTGGTTTTTTGTTTTTCCTGACGTTTCGAACACTTTGCAGCGTTCGGGGTCGCAGGAGGACTAATAGTCTAGATTTCATAATCTTTTTATAAAAATGTGTAACTATTTCAACCTAAGTTTTGTTATTCGACGTTATTATTAATGTTCCTTTGTAGCGCATAATTTGCTAAAACCGTGTAGCAAAGAGACACAAACGTATTTGCCAAAACTAATAGTCATATTGGGTTCGATTCTTGAGTCGGGCAAAGTGCATTAATAGGATAAAACAGGCAAGTTCTTGAGTGAAGACTGCATAACGGCACTAAATGGATAGCACAATAGTTCATCCTAACCAAACAACTTAACGACGTGAAGAAGGCCACTGGAATATCCATATTAGACACATATATAAAACCGACGATTGTGACGTAGTTCAAAAGATTTCCACCAGATTTTAATATCTTTATTTAATACACTTACCACGTAAATTGGTTTTGAGATGCCAATTAAAGATATAGCGCTTAAATTAAATAAATAAACCAGCAAGAACAAAATACATAGCTTTTTTTATATTAAATTGAATAATCAATTTAGAACACAACGTCATATGAAATGTCCTTCATAATAATTGTTCCATTAAAGCAGATGAAAATTGTTTTATTATAATGTGAAGTGATCATAAAATCCTAAGTTATTAAGAGGTCCTCTTCAATGTCCAGCTATAGAATCATATTTGAAATTGGGTCTAAGAATGCTTTAGAAGTACCAAATTGAGTTAATATCCTATTTCCATCTAAAAAGTTAAAACGATTAGCAAGACTACTTTAGCTGTAAAGTAGCTTGAGGAGACAAGTGAAAAAAGTAAAAAACGTCGAGTTCTCATATCGATAACTACTTACTTATAATATTAAGTGTTAATTAAAACGATATAATATTATTATATAAAAACGACTTACTTAAGAGTTACGGTGCTTCATTGCTACTAGACAGCTTAAAAAATATTTTGATTCTGTTGTGAAAGTTGGCGAGTCAATCTAAATTAGTATTTAGATTGTCAGGAAAGGGGTATCTTTACCCTGCTTATCTAAAATCGGTGGTAACTATCTGAAATTGACAGACGCTACATATAATTTCAAACCTATGCAAACGAAAATCAAAATACTCGTAAATGTATAGAAGTTAAAATGGTTTGTTCATTTTAAGTTCTATGCATTTATTATGATTTTTATCAATCGTATGAAATTTATCAATCTGCGGGAATATCTGGGAGATAGATGCATTCGAATTTGACAAATCTTCTATGCTGTCGGAGTTCAAATGTCGTAAGATTTATGTTATGACGCAATATCCGTAACAGAGAATTATCACTTATTTGTAACATATAGGTAGTGAGCCTTTTACCATCTACCATAAATCCAAACTAGTACTACTAATTTCCTAACAGAAAAATCAAAAAACATTTCCCGACCAATCGAACCTCATGCTCAACCAAGGACCTCGCACTCAGCCGCTGTAGACACTGGATCAATGACGCAGTCCAATATCCTTTATCAGGATACTGGGAGTCACAACTAGATTCTCCGTATCCATAAATATTACGATTTTAGTGCGATTAAGTCCCGTTTGATTTCAATAATTATGCATTCACCGTAACCACAGCAGGAGGTTTTTTTTTTATCAACAATGGATCTACGTTTAACCACCAACTCGCCTGATGGTAAACAACGGTGTGGCCGAGGATGGATCACGTATATTCAGAATAAATCTATTCACTCTTAAGTAAAGTGGATACATTTTGGGAAAACGATAGTTGGGGAGTTGATGCGACTGCCCAGACCCGACTCCCACAACAGATGCACCGGACTACATCCCAAACACGACTAGGTCACTTCACGGCATGGCTTCGTCTGGTGGGTGGTAATAAGCCGCGGCCGAAGCCTTCCACCAAAGTTGTGTTGCCTGTTTTGCAAGGGTGCACTCCTACGGACGCGGGTAACTCAGTCCCCAAAAATTAGCACACATTCATATAAACTAGAACTAAAATTCATATAAAAACGCATAATAGAGTGTGTTTTTTTTTTGTATTTCTAAAGCTTATAATATAAAAATGTTAGGTAGTTTTTTGCACTCCTTCTCCATATAAACTTTAACTGTGCCAAATTACATACTCCTCCGTCCGCGTTATTTTGGTAAAAAGAGGTACATTGCTTTTGCTTCACGTATTATTCATTTAAATAACAGTAAACTTATGCACCTACGGTAAATTAAAATTCCTTTGCATTTTTTAATACCTTTAGTTTTATTGTTACAAAAAACAAGGATGTTATGTGGTCTATTATATTTTATGATCTAGTTGGTATTTTGTTGGTAGCCGTTGATGTGTGATTTACGGATTATTTAGCATAGAACTAGTCATATACTAGATAAGTTAATACTTTGTATACAAATACCTACTGCATTTACAATTAAAGTTCTTTATTTTCCTACTTACAAGTCTACATAAACAGTTTGAGTGAGACACCAGTATTTATTTTACTTTAGTAAATACATACGAGGAAGTATATAATTTATAACAATTTATAATTATATATATTTCTTGTGCTCTCTTAACTATAAAAAGATACCTACATAATACAACTATTTCTGTGTTAGTTACACGTATGTTTAAGAAGCGTTATCATTCATTCACTACACCGAATAAAATTATGCTTATCTAGGCCTTAACAAAAAAACCAACAGTCACTTCATAAAGAAATTATCCTTTTGGAAATTTTTTTGATGAAGTTGGATATTACCTACCTATGGTTAGAAACGGAGTGAAAAGGATGATGGCTGATATAAATCTATGAAAGAAAGAGACATGCAGCGCCGATCCCAAATGAAGTGGGATAAGGGCAGGGGGATGATCTAGGATATAATTCAATATTGATAGAAATTTACAATAACTAATATACGTTCAATCCATTGCCAATAAAAGACAAAGTGCAAGTTACAAAAATGATTAACATTTTTTTTAAACAATCTTTAAATTACTTTGTCTTTTATTTACATATATGTATGTGGTAATCTGCATATAACTACTTTATACGAAAATTTAACTTTTCTAACAATGCAATAAGGAAAATAAGCATTTTTGTCAGTTCAATATCATTCAATGTATGGTAAAAGTCGACTTACGGAAAAAAATTAACTACTCGTAGTTACAGTCATGAAACAATATTATGTACCTACACGCTAGAAGCCAGAAGGTAAGTTTTGAAAATTTTGAAAATGTATTCTAGTTCTCTTCAAAAACTGTTGACTATATCATTCTTATATTCTTCAGGATCAAATAACTAGTTACATTGTCGTCTTTATTCACCATACTTGTGATACTTCACGCTAATCTGGAGGATCTCGTGGCTATGTAGCAGCCACACAAATCAGCCGATTAAAGTTAAGGTGCACATGCCGCATTTCATCTGAGGGTGGCCATCATTTTATATCAAGACGTGCCTCGGAGCGGATGTTTAATCGTCGGTCTCCGGTGTCAAACGAAGATTTATGACAGCCGTTACGGGTAGCCAGATGCCTACCAGTCTGACAACCAGTCTTACCAGATCAGGTCGTGTTATCCAGTAACTGGGTTGTGGAGGTTAGATAGGCAGTCACTTCATGTAAAAAAATAACGGTATTACGCTGCATCCGGTTACACTGGAAGCCGACCCCAACGTAGTTGGCAAAGGTGGATAATTACAAGTATTAAAAAAAAACGATTGAGTACTCAAATTGGCGATACAAATTCCAGTTCTTGAAAATTTCATCTGATACAGTTAAATCTTTCAACCACATTATCGTATGCATAGTTAACTCTAAAGTTATAAATGTGAAGGAGGAATTCTGAGTGGTGAGCAGAATTTGGGATGCCTTAGTTGGCAGAGCGCTTGGAGTATTTAACCGGGAGGTGCGGGTTCCAATCCTGCTCACGGCCGAGTTTTTCTTTACACAACAATTTATAATTTCATCTCATTTTTACCATGCTTCAAGAGTAGGAAGTTCTTATTATATGGAATCATTATCTTTATGTCACGTTTTTCGTAAAAGTTCAAACAAGCATATAAGTAGGTACTAATGTTTTGTTCAAATAAAATTATATTACATCACAAATATGTAAGAACACCAACGATCTATTACCAAGAAAATTCATCTTTTGCCAAATATGTCTTCTAGATAATTGGAACGTTCAATTGGGGAATTTGACTTTTTCAAAATTAGAGCCCACTTTAAATGACGCCATGTTTGTAACTTGATGTTCTCTATAGGTAATTATTCATGTCCGGGAATTTACTGAAGATTAGGTTTGGAAGGAACACGAAAATATATCTTGACCATAAACAGGAAAGCTAATAAAAATTGAGCATACATAATTATTTAAAAGGGCAAACAAATATAGGTAAATAGGCTATTATATATTCTACGCAAAAGGTGTTTTACCTTTCTTTCTCAGGTGTCAGGTTGTAAACTAGTCGAAAATTGCTTGCAGAAAACTTTGTGACGTGAATTCACATACAAACAAACACTTTTTACGAATCAAAGTTTGCTTACAACAGTTCGAACTGTCAAAGATCATGTCACAAATAAAGACGATTTATAGGCAATTGAAATTACTTTTACTACCTACTCTCAATATAAGTAGCTGAATAAAAATTGTAGTTTACAATAGTAATGCTCTTTCTTACTTTGTACAGAATAAAACAATATTCGGTAGTTACATTTACCGTAGCATCTAAAGAGGCCATTGGAAAAACCAACGACACTCAAGTTATTTCCCTTAACATATGTATTCCTTGAGTAGAATACACCGTTAATATTTGATTTATGGGGCGAAAGTAAATAACTCGTATTTTCTTTATATTATTTGAATCATATTAACTGCATCATTATTCACGGCAAACTTTTACCTACCGCTGTGTACACCTTTCGTTTTAATAAGAACCACAATTTAATTATGTCTCACGCCTTGTTGAAAAATAACCTGCCATTTTTTATTAAATTGAGTTCAAAATTATATCTGAAAGCGATTTATGTACATGCCTATTTATATCCTCATTGAGAATTTAATTTATGAAAGCCAAATTTTTGTGTCTGAGAATGGACGACGATAATTGGGTGCAACTGTGCATTGAAAATTTGAGAATTAACGTAATTTGCTATGGATATTATGTACATCAGCCAGTAATTATAAAATCAGTGACAAAATAATTCACATAATATCCATAGCAAATTACGTTAATTCTTATAGGTTTGATTATATCAAACGGATATATGTAGCAAATTGTTTTCGTTTTATAATAAAACAACTTTTAACCGGATTAATCGGGCGTGTTATTATTAATCGGGGGTTTTTATTTTTCCTGACTTTTCGAACACTTTGCAGCGCGTGGTGTCGTCGTAGGATGAAGTTGTTCTATTATAATGTAGATATACCTGACGAGATCTAAAACCCACATTTTACAGATATAGGTAAAGAAGGATAGAATTTAACTCGACAATGTTAATATAGGTTGTGAATAAAAAATATTTCGATCATACACTTATTTAAAAAATTTGGAGATACGTATCATTAATTGAATTTCCAACGTATTGTTTTAGCATCTAAATATTTTTTAATGTTTATTAAATATGTACATAATAAATAAAATATTTACAAAAATAAAACCTAAATTTTATTAACTACACTACTGTTTATTTATGTAGTCTAAATATCATAAAAAATTTAGTGATCGCGATAACCTAAGATATTGTTTTCGTTATATGCTGCTACATACTTTTGTCATGACATGTCTATTCAAATAACTAATGACAGAATGTTCGTCATACAGAGGTAATAAAACTTTAAGATCCTGCACAACAGTATGACGTATTGTTTGTCATAATCATTAGACTACGATACACGTCTAACGTTTATCGCATGGCATCATCATCTCATGTGTGTACTGAAAATTCCCATTACAATTCATTATCTTAATTAACTTTACATGTATTATTTGAAGGGAGAATTTGTTGTTTTGTCATACCCAAATCTGATTTGGATATTTTTGTATTTACCGTTGGGTACCATTGAAATTTGCTTCCAACCTTACCGGATGCAGCATAATACCAGCAGTATCAAGTTACATCCGATAATTTTACTCTAAACATGTGTCCATGTCGTCTCAATAATATAAGCTGAATTCCATAATCCTGTTTCTCGGTTTCATAATATCTGGTGGTAAAACTGGTTGACAGACTTTTAGGTAATTATCTGAAATACGCGTGACGACTGTCTTAGATCTTCGATCTTCGATTCGTTCTCGAAGGGCGGAGGAATCATAATACAAAATTATGAATACCCACCTACAGACCAACCGCGGCAAGGGCAGCTTAATCTCGATCGATTGATATGTGCGGCTGTTCATAGTAGCAGTTTCTCAACCAGATACTCAGCTATATTTAAAAACGAATGATAAACAAAGTTGTATAGGTATTTATAGCTGAGAAGAGAGCATTAAAATTAAAGTATGAAATGAATGTTATCAAGTCCTGTGCAATAAGTGATATTGGTTACAATATTCCCAAATTCCGGCCGCTACTGATACTTTCCCAACTGAAAACCCCAATAACACTTTTCTCGACCCAGAATCGAACCCAGGTTATCACGCTAAGTGCTTGCGACCACTTGACTGACAAGGCATTCCATTTAGCAACTTGATAATAATAACAGAGCTTACAATTTTATATCTCATTTATGCAGAGCCTGCTGAGTTTACAACATTAATCGCAGAATATTTAAATAATCAAATAACGTTGATGATTCTATTTGCCAATCTGTCAATAAATCAATTAATTTATTACTATTTTTCAGAAGATATAAATTAAATAAAGTCAATATGATGAAAATCCTACATCATTTGTTTGTTTATGTCGTGGTTTTTTAAATCTATAGTCTTTCAATTTACCTATCGTTATAGGTATTACCTTTTCTCTTATATATCAAAATTTCTATCGTTTATTTATGGGTATGACAATAATTACACTGCAGTAGAATCAAAGCCTGGAGATCGACTTTCAGCCACTGAATCGATATTTAAGTTTAAAGTAACTCTAAAATCACGTGCTTCGCCTTCTTCTTTTGTATCAACAACACAAACAATTTATAGATTAAAAAATTTTTCGACCAGTAAATCGCATCTTCAATGGCCCTAGAAGTTGCAACTATTAGGTCAGGTCTCCCAGTGCATGTGGTCAAGTACAGTCGGAAATCTCGTGCCGTCTCAGTCGCCTCAAGACGAAGCGACCGCGATAGCATTAAGATTTTTATTTAGCGTATTAGTATTTAGCAATAAAAAGCCACTAGGCGAGTGAAATAGTGGGTTATACGAAGTTTACATATTTCCTATACAATCGGTATTTCTATAAAGATCATGTTATTAATAAATTAATTCTGATCTCAATGATTAATTTATTTTGAAGATAAAATTCTTTCCAGCGTATTAGTGTCACATAAAATGTATATTTCAATCAAAACATCGAATAAAGTATTTACTTACCTCAAACTTTATAGCTGCCGTTTCAAGCACAATACATAGAATCTTAAGTCAGTGTTGCATAATCTTCGCGTACTTATTTATGGTATTAGTGTATTGCAAAAACCAGCACAATTCACGAGACAATCAGTACCACGGACTTACATATATAATGTGAACATAGATACCTACATTATTTAGACATCTGAAAACGTAGACATTTAGTAATATTTACGTCATAAATATTTATTAGACGAGCGCAATAAGTAATAATATTGTAAAGTTATATATTTCTCTTTCGAACCTACGCTTCCCAGATAAATACTCCAGGCGCTTTGACCACTAAGCCATCTTGAACTCTGCTCACTACCCCGGATTCTTCTATTGCCATCTATTCAGTACCTACATAGGTGACTGAACCGACACGACTAACTTTGCAGTTAACACAATGTCGTACAGATGCAATTACCGTATTTATCCGGGAGGTGCAGGTTCGAATCCTGCTCAAACACACAATTATTGTGAATACAAAAATGCGGGTGGTATTTTTGTTTCTACAATAATTTATAACTTTAGAGTTCGCCACGTATGCATTAATGCGTTCGAAACATTTATCTGTATTTATTAATATTGTGCTTGTAAGCAATGCAATAAAATACAAATATAACTTCGAAAAGCATTAACGCATGCATAGCAAACTCTGAAGTTATATGTTGAAAGAAAAATATGGTTGTGGGCAGGATTCGAACCTGCGCCACCCGGTTAAATACTCCAGGCACTCTGACCGCTAAGCCATCTCGACCTCTGCGCACTACCGCGGATTCTTCTTCCACAGTTTAATACGTCTTTTAGTGATGTCATTGCTATCTATTCAGTCCCTATACACGTGACTAAACCGACACGAGTTTTGCAGTTAATACAATGTCGTACAGATGCAATTACCTTAACAAATACAGATAGAACTTTGAAAAGCAAGAAGTAGAATACGCGGTAGTGAGCAGAGGGCGAGATGGGTTACCGGTCAGAACGCCTAGAGTATTTATCCGAGAGGCGCGGGTTTGAATCCTGCTCTCGACCGTATTATTTTTTCAGAAAAATTAATAACTTTAATGCAACACCATTTTACAATGAATTCTCTGAAAATATTTTAGTAGCTACTAAGTGAAAGTTAAATTCCAGAATTAAAAAAAAACTTGTCTTTTTGAACTTATTTATTTATTTATTTTGATTTTTATGTACACACATTTAGACATAATAATATATAATAGAAATGGCGAGTACAAAGGCCAGAAGGCCTTATTTAGAAATTAAACATAAATTGTTTGATATATTAAAACAAATATTTTTCTACATATGGCTTTGTGTTTCTTTTTTTTTTTAAGTTTAGCAAAATTGCTCCAAACATGAAAATTCGTTAAATACGTAAAATATATTTTACTAAACATGACAATATAAAAGGTTAACAAGGCACACACAACGCATTATATTATGCAGTGATGTAACAAACAGCATTACAGTTAGAAAGTATGTAGGAAACCCAAACATGTTTTACCCTCGCAAATAATCAAATTTGTGTTTTATTTAAACTTATTTCATACTCTAGGCCACAAAGCAAAAAATATACTATTCAAATTTCCTACTGCGACGGACGTTTTACTTTGGAATTAAACATTTAAGCTATTTGATAGGTAATTACCGATTACACCGAGTGCCCCATTCCAATACGTATGGTATTGGAATAGGGCACTCGGTAATGAAGGTAGCTACTATTAACCTTTCGGCTCAGTAACGTACAGATCTGTACGTTGTAACAATAAAAATCTATTGTGTCTGCTAATGACTGACGCAACAGCTTAATCAATAAAAAAACACTGCTATCGATTAGCAGTTACGGGAATATATTAAACCTGTTGCAATTTGGACGCGAAACTTATAAATTCAAATAATAAGATTGCAGGCAGCAAGATGACAGCTAAGACATAGACAATCGCAAAACACCCATGCCACAAAATATTGTAATCTGTGTCAACTGGACTGTCGCCTGGGGACGACAGGGACATCACCGATTCTGAGTTTTTTTTTAATATATAATTCTACACACTACTAAAATAAAACTATTTCTATTAACTTTAATGTCACCGAAGACCAACTCCATATTAGATGAAACTGTTTATGTATAAGTTGTCGTGGGTGGTGGCCCAACCCAATTAAAAATTACATAATGGTCAAGTTGTTGATATTTTTAATATATTTAAATGTGTCTAGTAATATCAGACATTCAGATACAAAAAATCACCATAAACAGTATTTCCAACAACGACAGTTACCTATTTTTTACTTTTGTTTATGAAACAACTTGACATAAACATAAAATATACAATAATTATACCTAATAAAATAGAACTAAGTGCATGTGCTCCTAAATTATGACCTGTAATGTAGGATAATTATTGTTATTTTCAAGCGTGAGCGTGAGTGAAGCAGTGATAGCCTATTGGTATGACCGTTGGACAGACAAGTTAAAGGTCGCAAGTTCGAATCCAAAGCACGCACCACTATCTTTTCGAAGTCATGTGCGTATTATAAATTAATTATCACTTGCTTATAACGGTGAAAGAAAAGATCGTGAGGAAACCAGCAATAAAGCCATGTCAGAGACGGACGGGTAGTTTAAACTCTGACACTAGGTTGATCATCAACCACACGATAAGGAGATGATTATATTCAAAGAAAACAAAATAGTAATATGTAAATGATTGCTAAATAGATTCCGCAAGGCGTCTCCAGTTGGAAGAGCGATGATAGGGATTGTCAAAGTTTGTGGGTTCGTATCCTGTTGGTGTTTGTTATGTTTGAATGTTTCGTGAGTAAATAATAATAAGTGCATTTATATTGCTAACGTCACAAAAATATGTTTCATCAGTAAATGAATACCTAACCGTGACTTAAACACATCAATTGGAGATAAAGTAATAATAAAATGTATTTTTAAGGAAACGCGTATGCAATTCCCGATTCATGAATGATATATCGTAAGTGCTTTATTTATCTTTTCACGAGTTATGTGGAATTTGATAACGTTGAACTTTATCTTTCTTTATTTACCTCGTCTTAAGTGATGGACAAGTTTCGGCATGCTAAATGCATATAATTTAATCTTCGGTGGTTCCCTGGGGCTTGTTTCATTTTATCAATTTTAAAAAGTGCAACCAACCAAAGCATTGATTAGCGAACTCTAAAGTTATAATATTAAATGCCGAAGCACAATTCGCGGCGGTGAGCAGAGGTCGAGATGGCTTAGTGGTCAAAGCGCCTGGAGTATTTACCAGGGAGGCGCAGGTTCGAATCCTGCTCGCGACCGTATTCTTTTTCCATTTAATATCATAATAGTCTCTAATGTTTACTTTTATTTAATACCTGACTGCCCCAACCGTAGAGTTATGTTTTTTATTATTATGGAAAAATTATCGATTACGATATCGTTGATTGTTGACCCATCTGATCACACATTAACTCATAGGCTCACTTTCCTATAAAAGTTGATTTTAAATCTTTCCTACTCCTTGTAAAGGATTTCAAAATTCCTGCAAAAAGCGACAGTGATAAACCCCACTGTTCTTTCATATTCTATATTAATACTATAGGTATATATTATATGCTGAAAGTTTTGATATTTGCGTGACCGATTATCAACTATGTTAATCAGTCACGCAGAAACAACTTTAGTATATAAGAAATTTAGTATATAGATCTATTTAGATCCTGGAGTACAAATACAAAGGATTTTTTTTATGTCGGAAAAATGCCTTTTCTTTTGTAAAAACTCCGTAATTCAGCGGCTGAAACTGCGAGTTGCAACTGGTTTAGCTAATTATTCTGTTGATGACGATATGACTTACACTATAATTAACAACATTTACGGAAACATAAATTATGATTTTAGTTCGATGATCAATAAAATTAGCACATACAAAGTGAGTAAGTACCTACTTCTAATACATGTATTATGAAGTATTTTATTGATACCATGATGATGTTGAACAGTTTTTATCGTTGCCGAGTATACCTAATAGTTTACCTATAAAAATGATGCATAGATATTGCTTAAGTTAATGCATCAATGTAGGTATATAGGGTCAATGCTGTTTACATACAATATGTACTATTTATTTGCAGGTCTAGTGCCAATGTTGGTTATTTTAACAAGGCAAAATATGGATGTGTATTTTCGAAGTTCTAATATGGAGCGTAGGCGATAAGATACCTACTGACTACCCCACCACAGCAAATCTGCTACCTATGTCCTCTTGTATACAAAGCTATACGCGTACTTGTACTACTTTACTCAAGTACCTTTTGTCATAGGTAGTAACAATTAGTCATAAGATAGGAACTATTGTTTGTAGTTGTTCCACTAACAAAAACACTGAAAGACGTTATCTGAAATGACTAGTCTTTACTTTCAATTTGTGAAACCATTTGTCTATTGTGTCTTTGTTAATACGGGTTTTACCTTGCTGCTCAAAGATCTGTAACCGTAGCATCCGAGCGGATCCTCGGTCCATTCATGTGTCGATCTATGTAATGGTCAGCTAGAAATCTAGAATTGGCTCTGTTTCAGCGCAGGCGGAGTTCGGCGCACGCTTGTATGCGTCCACCGGGCGCACACACCGGCCACTCTTTATATATAAGGAGATCTTGCGAAACCGTTAGCACATTCGGACTACAACCTGTCCAGGAAGTCACCTGCTTCTTTTGTCAACTGTGGTCCGCGACAAGATGCTGTTGATTCTGGTAAATATTGTTCCGAGTAAAGTGTTATAAGTGCGTCTCCTGATCAAGGATCGAACAGTGTCGTTTGTATGGAAAATTGTGTCGATAAATTGAGTGTTTTGAACTGTCGACCTTCCTGTGATTGCGTGGTGTTGACCAAGATGTGTGTTGCAAGTACTGCCTAGCGTATGAATGTTTAGTTTTACCTAACGTCGTTAGAGGTTTAGGTGACCATACGACCTTTGTTTTATCCATACATTTTTGCTAACATAAATTATTAATATTATTTCAAAATATAGGTGCCTGTTTTGTGTAACAATGATAATGAATGATTTTCCAGAACCTTTATCGGGGTTCCGGAATTACAACTGTATGCGCTGTAATCCCACAAGTTTATAGTTTAGATTTGCCTACACTGCAATATCTTTAGTTTTACGTGTATATGAGGAACTACTTATGAATAATTATTTATTGTTAAGCTGTAAATGGATGTTGCATGTAATTGTGTATGTGTGAACTTCTGGGCGATATTTATTTATTGTGTATTATTATTGAATCATCTATAAAATCTTAAAATAGTTTCTAATTTATAAATCTCAATATCGATTCTATTAATGTGTCATAAAAACTATAAATTGTTCTTTTGTATTACGTTGAGGTCATATATGTTATAGAATTTGGGAGTTATCGAATAAATGTCAACATTTCTCGCGGAGGTACCTAACACGTGAAAATATAATAAGGAATGCGCTAAATAAAAAAAAAGTTGTCAAGGTGAACTCTAAAATATTCCAATATGAGATCAAGGTCGAATTTCTAGTGTTCTAGATATGGATTATTTTATGACAGCCAATAAAATATCATGGATCCATTAAACTGGCGGTACCCAGTAAGGAATTTAACAGAAACTAATAATATTTCTCGATGAATGCGAAAAACGTTTTTACCGGTCAAAGATTGTATCGCTGAATTTATGAAAGAGGCATAATATTCTAAAAACAAGTTGTGGGGGTTTTTTAGGGGACCGTGATTACTAATTTAATTAAACTTGTGAGTGGTGAGATGGGTCAAAGATAACGTTAGCGTCGTTGGTCTCTCCATAATGGGGCATTTACTTTACCCAGCAGTTGAGTAAAGTCAGACTTCCGATGATGATAATTTATTTTTAATTAGGTTTTTGTACACACAAAATAAAAAAAAGTATAGTGGAATAGAAAGATACAGGCACAAAGGTGCTTGCTTATATTATAAGAAAACTCTTTCAGCAGCCCTGCGAGAGAAAAACGATTTAAAAAAATAAAATAGAAACTGCCTTCAATTAGCTATACGCAAACATGCAATTATAGCAATTGCGGTGATTTGCTGTAATTTATTGAAAAATTCCATTGTCTATTTCCGAAGGTCTTCATCAGATCTTCACCAATTTAAATGGGACTACCTCTGGACTGGTCTTTTTCACACAAAAAGATTAATTTAAACATTTAAATCAGGTCTCCATTGGTGACGATATCCCTGGACGTTCATACAAAAACAAATAAAAACTAAATGAGTATCTCCTTTTTGAAGTCGACTTAACTATTTGTATTTGAATGTATTATTATAATGAAACAGGTATTAAGTAATAATAAAAAAATGTTTATGTTCAATATGATTACAGTTTGTGGTTGCGGCTTCGCTGGTTCAGATGTTTGGTGCGAGTCCTGTCATCGACAGTCAGCCGAAAGCGCAAATTATTCGGTATGATATCGAAACAGCCAATTTGCCGAACTCATATAAATTTCAGTAAGTATTTTTTACTTAGTAATTATATATATTTATATGTATATTCAGTAATTTTCTTCGCATGAAATCATTTTTTTTGTTTTCATGTGGATCGTTAAGTTAAATATATATCGAACTTGATGCACTGTGGTATGGGTTTTGAAATGTATGTGGGTAGGTTTTTTTTTAATTTGTTCCTATAACTCAAATGTTTATTTTTGTGTATCTTCATTAGTACATATACCTACCTATTAGTCTAATTGACTGCGTCATTCGTCTAGTAATCGTAAATGCGGCTGCTGAACGTGAAGTCCTGAGTTCGATTTCCGGGTCGGGCAGTCTTATTGAGTTTTTCTGTTACAAAATTCTCATTAGCAGCCCAAAGTTTGGAATTGTGCCCGATATGCCTGGAATAGGCCATCACCTGCTGTGGGACTTAATAACGACATCAGTAAAATGTGGGTGAGCCGTGCCATACATCTTTGCCTATCCCTTCGGTAAATACGAAATACGGTGGACACTCAACTGCCTATCATTAGAGGCATGACACTGGATTCAATTTTAAAATGTTAACATGACGTCACAAGATGTTAGGCACATAATATTATTTTTACACAATCTTGATGAAATTCAAGATAAAACCGAATAAAAAATCTTTCAAAGATTTATCTTGAATTATAAAGGTAATTGCATTCTTTACGACATTGTATTAACTGCAAAGTTAGTCGTGTCGATTCGGTCACCCGTATAGGGACTGAATTGATAGCAATAACGTCGTCATAAGACGTCTCAAAATATGGAAGAAGAATTCGCGGTGGTGAGCAGAGGTCGAGATGGCTTAGTGGTCAGAGCGCCTGGAGTATTCATCCGGGAGGCGCAGGTTCGAATCCTGTTCACGACCGTATTCTTTTTCCATTTAATATAATAACATCTTAATTATATTTATTGTTCACAGGTCCCTTGTGAACAAAAAATTATGAAAGTCAATTATTTATAATAGATATATATTTGCGCCACGACATAATTATCCCAAAGACATAAATCTTCAAAATATGAACTTTTACCAGTATATAGTTAGCGCATAACTTCTCTACCCTGATGTTTCCTTCTTCATTACACGATTAATTACCATTTTACGAAAACATTATTCACCAAATGTAACGGCTGAATCGTAGCAAGTGGAAGTAGATAGTCTCTAGCCCACCCCAATGCATGCCTATAATAGTATATTGAATTACCACAATTCTCATACAAATTATGAACATATTATGAACACAATTCTCATACAAATATATCTACATAATACATACATGAAATTGGACTCAAGGGAGATATCACCCTATATGCTGATGATACTAGCCTTTTCTATTATGTTCACTCCTTAGATGCCATAATAGATCAAGCTCAACACGATCTAGACATATTACACGTCTGGTTACAGTCAAATTTACTAACCATTAATGCGTCCAAAACCAATTACATAATATTCTCAGCTAAAAATAGAAAAATTGGAAATCACCATCCTCTTGTAATAAATGGCCAAAAAATAACTAAAGTTAACAATGAGAAATACTTAGGCCTGGTTCTTGATAGTCAGCTTACTTGGAAGCCACATATTGAAAAAATCAAAAATAAAATCAATTCATTAACAGGCGCCCTACGAGGTATAGTACGGAGTCTGCCAAGACATGTACGATATACCATATACAACTCCTTGTTCAAGTCTCATCTAGACTAGTTAATTGAAATATGGGGATCAGCAGCTAAAACCAACCTAAAAATACCTTTTCTTTCTTTCTTTCTTTCTTATTAACTCTCAAATTACATTCACAAAAAAAATAGACCATCATAAACGCATGACTAGGCAGGCTAATAATCTCTGTCTAAAACCTCATAGGACAAATATAGGGAAAAAGAGCACTCTAGTAGCCCTCTACTAGAGTGCTCTTTTTCCCAAAACTATAACAAATTACCCAAAGACATTAAGGAGGCAAAATCTAAGTTAATGTTTAAGAAATTGTTAAAAAACCACATTATGAGAGATTTTTCATTAATAGATTAGGAATTATGTTACTTCCTGTGCTTCATTTTTATATGTATTTTATGTGGGTTTAAATAATATATAATAAAAAAATTAAAATTGTAAATATCTAGTTCTTAATGAAACATTACCTAGTTGTGTACACTAAGTGAATTTATACTTACCACCAATTAGTAATATACTACAAAACTACTTAAAACTATTTTTTAAAATTTTTTTTTTTTTATTTGATTGAAATCTTAAATAATAATAAACATATAGTCAATATTCAAACTAAATAAAACAACTAAAACACATATTACTAATTACTATAATAACCACATTCTACTTAACGAAGCTCAAATTAAATTGCACTTCTTTCACTATGTGACCGGCCTTAGTAAACACCTATTGTTTCGGCGCACTGGCAACGAACAAAATCTGAACTTGTATGATTAGATTTTTAAGAATACCCAACATTTTTGTGATTTAAGTTTATAAAAATATTACTAAGATTTAATTTTATATAAACTTAGTATGTAGTTAACTACGCCAACCGGCTATATAATATTATAATATGTTATTGTATTTTCTCTGTAAGTGATTTATGTAAATCTTTTGAGGAAATAAATGTCTTAAACCGTAAACCGTACATAAGCGGCACCAACGAGCATGCTTAATGAACATAGAAGAAGCGAAAGAGGTGTGTCAGAATTGTAGCAAATTTAAATCGTCAGTCTCTGCCTACCCCAATAGAAAACAGGCACGATTGTATATATGTTTGTATATAATATATACTTAAGCTAATCAGATTTTCATGTACTGAATCTATCCACGGCTTTTCTTGACGGGTTTTCTCCATGGGAAAGTTATGTAACGACTAATTATAACAATGTATCTAAATTCTGACCTCTCACAGGTGCCTTAAATGGTTTAACTTTTAGCAGTGATAGCTTAGTGGTATGACCTTTGGACTGACAAGTCAAAGGTCGCAAGTTCGAATCCAAGGCACGCACCACTATGTTTTCGAAGTCATGTGCGTATTATAAATTAAAGTTCACTTGCTTAAAACGGTAAAGGAAAACATCGTGAGGAAACCAGCACACCTGAAAGATGTTCTCGATAGTGTGTAAAGCCATGTCAGTGACCTACAGGTGGTTTAAATTGACACTAGGTTGTTCAACCACATGATAAGAAGAAGACTTTTGACTTTGGCTTAATCAGCACAAAAGTACATAGGTACTAAGTAATACAAAGTGTTTGTTTAAACTAATAAACTAAATATGACCTCCTCTTTAAGATTTTACGATATCTTCTTTGCTTATTTATCCAACACTCAAAATCTATGACAGTATTGACAAACAATCACATAAACAAAACCAACATTATCGCAACAAATTGAATTTCATCACACCTAATAGGTTGACATTTAGTGAACTGTGTGATATACATTTTTCTGTTTGCATAACCTGAACTGATCTCTTGCATGGGAATAAATTAAACAGTTGCATTTCAGTATTTAAATTAACTTTGAATAATATTAATAATTTACAGAGTAAAGATCTACATAACGAGTACAATAAAGATACAAACTAAATAAAAACTAGAGGAGGGCATCAAAAAATTCGTCCGCGTCGCTGTCAACTGGGAGTGTACCCAAAAAAGGCTGGCAGCATTGCCTCGTTGAATGGCAATACTTATTCTTTGTGCGAAATAGAGACCAGCCCTTGGGTCACGTGAAGTGTCGACCAATCGCCTTGCGATCTCTTTAAACAGAATGCGAGCGCTCGAACCCCACGACCCTACAACTACATTAACTTTAATTAACTTCGTTAACGTTTACATTTTTTTCTATAAAATCTTCAATACTTTAAATTTATATTATTTTTCTGTGATGTGCTTATTAATAATGTGCTTCCATAATGTTGTTGTGTTTTCCCAATTTTCTATGGTATTGGCGAGTCAACAGAAAAAGTTATTTGTTCCCCAAAATGTTTATAGATATATCTAAATAAAGTAATTAAAACCTATCACGAATATTATGCATATAAGAAATTTAAACGACTGTAATTAATATTGATACATTAATAACCTATCAAGTAAATTGAAAAACATAGAAACTTTATGATTAAGCCATTTATTTCGCTATAAACTAGTCGAACCCAATATTTTGACCCGAGCATAATGATATTTTAAATTCAATTTAATTCTATAATATTGATGAATAGAAGTAAATTTTTGTAATTTTTCATTTCCATGAAGATGATTCAGTAAACTTATGTTGAGTATTCGAAATTCTCTGATCTTTAATCAATGTCTTCAAAAGAAAAAGTTTTTAAGATCAATGACTCTGTTACCAGATATAGTTAGTTGTAAAATGAAACCTTCATCGATCAATCAATAAGTTAGCCTTATATTTCGAAAACTTATGAAAAATTATTATTTCCCACATATCTATTATAAAACGCATCAACTATTAATATAAATTCTATTAAACATTTCTCTTTGATTAATTTTTTTATCAATTTATTTTTTATTTTTTTGTGGAATTAATAATACGGTCGTGAGATAAATACTCCAGTCGTTCTACCGGCGGCGGCTCTACTAGGTGCTTTATCCAGGAGGCGGGTTCAAATCCTGCTTAAGACCGTATTTTTCTTTATAAATCAATTTTACCTTTAGAATTCGCTACGTATGCGATAATGTGATGCGATATGTTAAACAAGCATAAAACAACAAATTGAATCGAGTAGATACTTCACATAGATTATTTAAATCAAGGTATATTTTTTTTCTGTTATCATATGTTTATTTGTTCTATAATAAAAGTTTACTAAGAATATTAATTAATACTAAAGATACTGCTATTTGCTAATGATAATGTGTTATGATCAACATCAAGCCAATTACACAATTTAGTACCTATTTAACTTAGCTCTTGATTACTTATAAACCAAGACTAGTCACGATTCTTTTTTTCTTTAATTAAACAGTTCATCCGATAGAAATACTAATAGAAATGTTATACCAACATGTATAGAAAAAAAAAAGCGAAAATAAACTAAAATTAACTAAATAGGAAAGCTTTTAAACCGCCCATGAAGTTAGGGAATGACATTTATACAACTTATGTACATATTTAGTACCTAAGTCTTTTAGTAATATGAATGTATAAACATAAACACAACAGTACTTACCTACTGCCATTAGTAAATTCTTAGGCAGAGCCTAGCCTTGCTTACACAATAAAGTACCTCCAACTTAAGTTATGCATATAAGCATGTACGAAACAGCATGTCAGATTACAAAGACGAAATCTTTCTATGTTTGTCTAGAACTTACAGAAGAAGCAATCCCTTAGTATAGTACAAAGTACGTGGGCTTTGCTCTATTTCCGATGATATACAGAAGACGGATCTCTTAATATAGTACAAAAACAAAACCCTCCTTCCAGGGCAGCCCGGTGATAAAAGTGAGCCACGCTTTATTTCAAATGATAATCAAAAGAATTATATATATTTCCGATGATTATATTTGGACGCCCACCTCCTATATTATGTAAATAGACGAAAATTTATTGTGTCTACGGCCTGTCGACCATTCGACAAGATCGTGATAATGTTATATACCTATACAAAGCTTATGTCAGGATGCCTGTATGCCCCGAAGGGTTAGACAGTGGTCCCGGTAGTCAGGGCAGAGATGTTCTGTGGTAAACCCACATTTCATTATTATTTCCTACATATTTCTCATCCAATCAGTAGGTGGTGAGCCTATTGCTAGGTAATTCCAGAACACTGCTCGATCTGGGAATCGAACCCAGTTTCTCACGCCCAACAGCTACGCCTGCGCACTAATCAAAGGAAGCAATTACTGCATTTACTGCGTCTTTTGATTAGTCACCGCAGTTATTTTAAATGGACACAAAGTCCTAGAAAGTTGCACGATTTTGTTATTCTTTGCAATAATTATAACATCAAAACTAGCCATCACTAATATCAGTAATTTAATCCTCATAAAAAGTATTATTAACTATAATAAACCTACTCTTAAACCGTGTCAACCACTTACTTTAATCCACTCGTTCATCATGGCTACACTATAATTTAAAGCCAACAAAAAATCTATGTTAAATGTGTTCTAATGTTTCGACTACACATGTTATTAAAATGGTTGAATCTCTATATGTCGAACTTGTCCTCCCACAGAACGACCGGTCTTTAATCCGATTTTCAATCATTTACCGACTTACCCGATCTGATTACAGTATAATTTATACGTAAATCTTCGTCTCAAGTATTAAGATTTGATATTTTATTCAATAAATCAATTAAAGATATCTTCATTTGACACACAGACGTGATCCTCGTTCCGGCCGTGATTATAATAATTTTGCAAAATTTTGCATACATCCATTGAATTTGAGCACTCTTTCGTTACGACTTTTATATTTAATTATTAATACGAAAATATATTTTGATATAACTGTATGTACGAGCATGCAACGTTATATTCCACGACAATGCATCTTAACTTATTTACATTTTTATTTTAAATACCTATGTTAAGTGAGTAATTCAAAATTATATAGGTTTTTTACGACGGAGTAAATTTTCTTATTTATTTTTATTTATTTATTTATAGTGTTATGTACACACAAAAGTAAAAGGATAGGTATTAGAATATAATGTACAAAGGTACTGCTTATTTCTTTAAGAAATCTCTTCCAGCAGACCTGCGAGAGGAGAACTTAAACAAGAAATATAGACGGCGTGTAAATAAAAAATAAAATAAAAAAGTGAATCTAAAAATATGCAAAAAGAAAGAACTAATTAACCAATTAAAATAAACATACATATATTAAATAATAAACATACATATACTACAAAATAAATATATAAATCATTGCAAACCAAACAATTATGAAGCTAAGGAAAGAAAGTGTTCCTTAACATGTTTCTTAAAAATTGAAATATTTTTACTTTCGCGTATTCCAGCCGGAAGTGAGTTCCACAACCTGACAGCATGAACAGATAAGGAATAGGAGTAAAAGTCAGTTTTATGGGATGGGAATTTAAGGAGGGTACGGAGATGTGACCTGCAGTATTCTTATTTTATTTTTAGACTTTAAATAGTATTTATCTTATAGGTATATAGTGTTTATTTGTAAATATAAGTCGGTTTGTACATACCTATCTTAGAAAAATAAACTTTACTGTAATCTAATATACGTTTTGAAATTATAATGTCCGTCATAACTCCATAAGTAGGTATATGTATCAACATTTTATATACAAAAAATTAATAATATAGGTATACGGAAAATATACTATTATTGCATTATCGTGTAACCACATACATTTAAAAGCAAATATTATAAAATATGTAATAATGACGTATGCATAGGTGTATCTTACTTAAAGTCACGTTATAATCCACAGCGTTAGTAGGTAGGTAGTAGTTTTAGTTCTAACATCAAAACCATTATAAAAGAAAATTACCTACCCGTTACCCGTACCCACTACGTTAATACAATAGCTCAAACATTCACACAAGTTTCTACTAAAACTCTTCATGCTTCGGCATTAATGGGCTGGCTCGACCGGAGTAATACCAAGGCCTAACAGAAAACCGGCGTGAAACAACGCTTGCGTTGTGTTTCGCCGAGTGAGTGAGGGTACCGGAGGCCCAAACCCTTTAAAAGGCCGGCAACGCACTTGCGACTCCTCTGGGGTTGCGAGTGCCCATGGGCGGCGATAATCGTTTACTATCAGGCGATCCGTCTGCTAGGTTGCCCCCTAATCCATAAAAAAAAACATATCATCACCTTGTGTAAGTAAGAACTGATGTTAGCCACTTACACAATCTTTCACTTTTATCAAAACAAGATTGTAGAGTAGGTACCTACACCTATAAAATGACAACAACATTTAGAATACTAAATGAAAAGGAAAGCAAACGGGTCTGAGTCACCCATCACCAGCTATTCGATGTAGGTACTATATATTTGGCGGACAAACACTATGGAATGTCATGTTTATGTAAATTGACCTTTATAATGTCCTTACGTGTGCAGGTGTAACCTGATTATCCGAATACGTGATCTACAGCTTTATAGGCTAAACCACTGTTTATTTGGAAAGTAAATATTTTTAAATCGCTCTTCCGTGATGTTTGTTGGCTTTCTGCCACAAGGATAGCGGCAGATTGTTTGAACCTTGGCTGAACAGTCGTGCAACCTGGTAGTTGCATGGTTCCGTAATACTTACTGAATAAATACGGACATCGGATTATATTTGCATAAAATTATAGACTGCGTATCGTCTGTTGGGTTCTAAAATGTTTTTAAACATGCTCTATATCATAAAGAGTCTATAATTTTTTAAGATATTTAAGAAAATATATAAATTGGCCCATAAATGCTGCCAGCCTTTTGGGTACGCTCCTAGTTGACAGCGACGCGGATGAATTGTTCGATGATCTCCTATAGTTAATTATATATAATTTTGTTTTTTTTCTTATTATAAGGTATAACAGTTTTTTTTATTATTTTTTTATTTTGATATAATAGTTTTAGAAGACCTTAAATTAAAATGGTTATCATTCATATTCTGACCTCATGCATCACTACAGCTTCACTAACTTTCGGACTATCAAAAGCGAAAACTTGACCACATTAAACTCATTAAGTACCTACTATTTCAAAATATTCCTTTCCCTATTTTTGTGAAAGTCAGCAATGCATTATACCGTTAGCAGTTTGTGGTCACTCTTACTCGTAAGACAGTAGTAGACAGTACAGCTGTTACTGTCAAATATTTGATAAATATTAAGTTACGTGACCCAGCACGCAAAATCCTTTGGAACTCAGATATAACGTTTATAACCTACTTAATACTAAGAACTTGCAAAACAACTTCGCACGCTGCACATTCACCTTTCATGCGTTTGATATTCGATCAAGTTAATAGAATACCAGTAGCGTGAACTTCGACAAGAGTGGTCAATGCTTCGGACCAGTAACTGTCTCACTGCAGGATGTATCTATTCAATATTATGTTGACACTGAATAGTAATACTACGTCATTGTGTATTCGCAATCCAGTCTTCTTTATGTCATTGGCAAAGCTGTACCCATCGGTTTCACCAGCTTTTTTTTCTTATATATAAACCTATAGAATTGGGCAACCAAATGCATTTTTTTTTTCGAATACTCATTGTATTTTCAGGTAATAACGCATTCAAACAAACAAAACATTAGATTTATTATATTGAGTATAGATGAGGTTTTCTGTTACTAAAATTTTTAGTAGTAGCCCGAAATTAAGACTTGTGCCTAGTTGAAGACAGTAGGATCACCACATTGGACTTATAACTGCATCGGTGAATATGGTTCCACAACAGTACTCCACTAACTAATCCTTCGGGGATACAGGCTTGCTATGTTATGTTATGTCATTGGCGTAAAAAAGTCACATTGATGGCAAGTGATACCCTACAGGCCTAACCAACACCGACTAGTCAGTGTATGAATAAGGACATTTTCAAATGATAGATTCTGCAACAAATGTGGCATGACTTTCAAAATTATCCTTGCATTGAAATAGTCACAGAAGCGTATCACTATCTCTACATAATATAAAACCGTTTATTCAAATTCCCCGTGCTGTCTATCGTAACGTATTTTTTTAGAATCAATAACATTTCTGTTGTTTAGCACACGTTTTACCGTCCTTCCTCTCGAATCAGAAAAAGAAATGGCAATATCAAAAACCTAATATCAAACTTCTTCGTAGGTCTAGTGGTCCCAAGTGCCACTGCTGAACATGAGGTCTCGGGTTCGATTCCCGGGTCGGGCAAAGGGTAATTGAGTTTTTCTGTTAGTAAATTCTCAGTAGCGGCCCGGAGTTTGGAATTGTGCCCGGTAGATGGCAATAGGCTCACCACCTATTACGTGGGACTTAATAACAGCATTGGTGAAATGTGTGTGTACACCTATTCCTACCCCTTCGGGGAATACAGGCGTGATGCTATGTTATGTTAAGTATAAAATAAAATAAATTTTATTAGGTGAATTCAGTGGGTTGTGCTAAATATTTCGCTTAATATTCGTGAATTATAAAATTATTATTTTTACCATATTTTGCTAACTCGTCCTACAAAACTACCATTTCTCATATAAAAAGTAATACATAACTATAATTCAGCGGTTAGTTCCGTTTTAAACAAAGACTTGAACCAAATAAACAATTTCTCCAAACATTCATCATGAATCGCTGTCCACTTTTCCAATAAAAATGTTACACCTGACGTTAAAATTATAATAATCTGTTTTTACTACGAAAATATTTATGTATATATATCTGCCTCGCCTTTTCCCAATTACATTGGGGTCGGCTTCCAGTCAAACCGGATGCAGCTTAATACCAGTATTTTGTGTTGTGGAGGTCAGATAGGCAGTCGCTCCACATGGAGCGACTACCCAGTAACTAGTTAACACGATATCTCGTGGTATGACTGGTTTTCAGACTTTCAGACCTCTGACTATCCGTAACGGCTGTCATAGATCTTAATTTGACAACCGAGACCGACGGCTTAACGTACTCTCCGAGGCACGGAGGGGTCACAGTATGAAATGATGGTCACCCATCCCCAGACCGATACGAAAATATTAATGTATTTATATAAAATTAACAAATATTCATTTTATGTCATGTGGCCGAGTAGTTACAGGCCCGTGTACCAATGTGACTTTTTCAATGCCATGTACTTTCTTAACCAATCTAAGACAAAACAGACATGTGGTGAAGGTAAAAATCGTGGGGTAACCTGCACTTGATAGTCTGAAATCATCAACCCGCAGTGTGCTAGCGTGGTGATCAATACTCGTGCCTTCTCTATTTGCGAAGAGGCCCTTGCCCTATAGTGTAGTAGAATTATGGGGTTATGTTAGGGTAACAATATAACCTAGACTAATTGAAAGAAAAAACAGCGGAACGCTATATTTCGTCTTAAAAAAATATTATCCTACATTTGACTAAAGTATTTGTTATACGACTAACTCTTTGTTTGTTATGTCAATCATCAATTATTATTATTAAAGCCGTAGTGATCGTGTCGTACCCGGATCTCTTCGCTCTATTTATAAGCTCATTATCCTAAAACATTCAACATCATAATGCCAGTTTGATATTATAAAAAGTAGAATAATGACATTGTCATGTAGGGTACAAAAACCACGACATCTGTGGTACGCCTCCAAGTTGAATGTCCGTTGTTGGTTCGAATACCCTTACAACACCGTTACATACAAGTACACGCCCTCAATTATGTGTACATTAATTTTATAAGGAGAAACACTACTCCGAAAGTATAAGTCGAATTTCACTTTATTCTTAATACGGATACGCGGCTTATTTTATTTTTTTGTTATCGGGACGATTCCGGTTCCTTTTTGCACTAACAACAATCTGTTGATCGGCTGAATTGGGTTGTGTATGTCAAGTACTCCTTTTTATGAAAAGTAACTTACGACTTTTATGGAAAAGGAATTTGACGAGAGATACGAGAGATTGGTAAATCACAGTGTGTATAAAATATATGTATTGGCAGATAGTTGTTCCGGGTCTGGGAATAACAACATTTTATTTCATTGTTATTCAAAAAGCAATGATCAATGTGATCTTATGACATAAAAATTCTTGGAATCGTGTGCAAAATATTTGGAATTATGGCTGTTGAACTTTACCCAAAAACAGTGCGTGTGAATTTAATCGTTGTTAACAAGTATGTGATTATATGATGATACATGCATAAATTTAGGAAATTACATCATTCAAAAAAAAACCAAATATTTGATTGCTTGGACTCTCCAATATCTCTTTTTATATGATTTTTTGGTGTCGGTATTTTATATGACTAATATTTACTTTAGTTTTACCTATAATGGTATGTTTAAGTGTTGTTCTGACAAGCCAATAAATAAGCACTAATAGGTTTTAACCCAAAAAGTATAAGTTATCATTATAATATTTGCATTTTATGACAGTGTTGCTTTCAAAATCAATGCAAATGTATTACAGCGGTACTCCTGTTTAACTAACATCAAAACATATATTATGTCCACTAAATCTTAGTAGGTGGTAAAATTAGAAATACAATAGGCACTGTACGGAAAACGTCCAAACCAGAACAGTAAGTATACGAAATACGGAATCTACCCTTTATGTATTTTAAGTTTGGTAGAAACATAAATGATTTCCTAAGACACCGTAAAATTATGCTCCTTTACCACAGTTTTACAGTCACTCATCATGTATTTAAGTCTATTGTGGAGTATGCTTAATAGAGTGTGTATTATTACCTTAATTATAATTTATTTTTAATTACTTTCTTGGAGTTTCTTGCCGATTCTTCTCCATAAGATCAACTTCTTAGAACTGCGCACCTTGTTTTGACTTTTTATACGAACCTGTAATCTCGTCTAACTATCTATAAAAAAATGTATTATGTTCACAATAGTCAGGAATATTTATGAAAAATCCACCGGGGAAATCGGGAATGAGCGTAACGTGCGAGCTGAAGTAAGACGGTAGATTTAAATAAAAACACTTGATATTGAATTACCTAGGTACCTACTAGTAATGCACTCACTAGAACTTGATTTATTATTCCTCTCCTTCATATAACCTTACATATTGACTTGTATAAATGCTTAAACCAAGAAAACTAGAGATTTTTCGTTGAAAAATATTGTCAAATAATTTCTAAACACCTTGTATGGCTAGTCTAAAAGTTAAACGTGAGTTTGAACTCATAAATTTTAAACCAATTAAAATATTTTCAAAATTAATTAACCTTGCACACAAAAGTCAAGGACGTTCATTATCGTATTTATAAGATAAACCAGTTTTGTTCAAAGATTAAAATATATAGACTATTTTTGGAGTATTCTTGTTGCAGAGTTTAAACTGCTTAAACGAGCTAAGCAAATGACATCACTAATAGGGCTTTCATATTCCCCGAAGGGTTAGGCAAAAGTGAAATGTTGTACACCAACATTTGACTAATGCCGTTATAATTCCTATATAATGGTGGTTAGCATCAATATGTTTACCAACATTGGCAATCCATCGGAAGCGATGCGACGAGGTACAAACCCCGAACCGAACTAATGATAATTTCTTCCAACAAAAAAATATTTAATAACACTACTCAACCCAGAATCACCAGGCTCAGCAGCTGCAATTGCGACCCTTTGATCACAACGAGGCAGTTTCACAGGCTTTTATTAAACAATAAAACTAACTACCAACTAAGCAACAGATGCTAGAACATCCACTATTGTAACCCCGACTCCTCGTAGTGGGTGTTCTTAGATTCTTTTACTTTTGCTTAAGGCATTGATCATAAATTAGGGAATAGCTGGTCTATTAAGAAGAAGTCTGGTATTTATTATGGTCTCTCGCAGTAAACCCTGTAAGCGGTCTTGTCTGCGTAACTGGAAAATAGCTAAGGCGAAGCAATTTGATGCCTCCAGCCAAAGCATATATTTTTAATCTATAAACTAAAACAGGCTGCACTAAGGGCGGACCCAGTGGAAGACACACCTCGGCTTAGGGTGTTGTTGGGGGACAAATTTGAAGCTACAGCCTCGGCGGCAAGGGTCTGGCAGGAAAACAAGGATAAAAAGAAAATAATAACAAGAAGTATTTTGATTTAGCAGCTGTAATATTTTAGAAGTAATGTATATTTCATTTGACGTTTATATCCCATTTTGAATTCAGAAAAAGGAACGTCACGTGGCTTTTAAAGGTCAGGAACGTTCATTGCGCGTATTTATGGGATAAACTAGTTTTGTCTATAGACCATAACATTGAAACATGTTTTGTGCGTAGGTATCTGGTTACGGATCTATATGTAAAGGCTACAAGAGGTATTTTTATTAGATTAGTATTATTAAAGCTAGTGTATCAGCTGGACCTCCTCCTGGAAGAAGCTGGGGCTTAGTCTGGGTAGTGCTCTATTATTTACGTTTTAATATCTTTATAACGTGCCCAACAAAACCAATTCCTAATATAAACAAATGCATTTTTGTATCATCCCCATTTTTCATACATGAGGGAGTACCAGTTTTTCATAATACTTTATTTTTACAGAAATTGCCTTATCATCCTGAATTCGCTTCAGTAATTTATTGACAGACCTAGGTACAGATGGTTCCTTGCGGATACTTTGTATCACGTATTGTGTGTATGTTAAGTATAGTAAAATGTTAGGCGTTATAGCGCCTGATACCATTTCAATATCTCATAGTAACATTGAAAATGTTTGCTAGGAGATTGTAACAGTAGGTAATTTATTTCTTTAATACGTATAATATAAATTAAATCGAATATGGATATAGCATTTATTGTTTATAATAGGTGTATTGCATTGAAAGACATAACGAGTACCTACTAATCTTCGTTCAATATAAACATTATACTAAGAATGACGTTATCTACCCTATTGACCATACACCTTAACTTACCATTTACTTTAAAACTCATATTATGATAATAATTATATTAGTATATCTATAGCATTTTATCATACATTCATTTAAATTGTTTAAGGTTAGGCAAAGGTCATATTCTACACTCACAATGTCACCGATGCTGTTATTAAGTCCAATATAATAATTGGTTAGATCTACCCTATCCGAATAATTAGCAACACTTTGCGTTACCCCTGAATCCAACTCAAGACCTAACGCTTAAGGATATAAGCCCAACTACATTCACGAGATCAAGGGTGCCTACTTCAGGCAGTGCTACGTGCCTACTTCTGGCAGTGCTACGTGCCTACTTCAGGCAGTGTACTATTGCAGCCCGCAAACGGTGTTAAAAGTACCTTTCATCGTCTCTGCTCCAACCATGTGATGATAATTATCATAAAATAACCATCACCAATCGGAAGAAGTTCCTTATAATGTCACAGACATCAACGGTGGGGTCTTGGAACAGCAAAATAAAAACGAAATGAAAAATATTTAATTTCATAGTAAAAATAATTTGACCTTCACTGCATTAGATTTATGAAAGAGCCCATATATCTATTTCTCTATTATTATAAAATGTTTTTTCTTAATTCCAGTTACGACAATACTGATGGCTCGTCAAGGACTGAACAGGGAGCAATTCTGAATCCTGGAACCAAAGACGCGGCCTTGGATGTCGCTGGCGCAGTACGCTGGTACGACGCCAAAGGAGACCTCTACCAAATGACGTACAAAGCGGGCAAGAGAGGCTACAGGACAATCATCAAGAAATTATCGTAATATCGTCGGCAATAGAATGCAAAAACCAAGTATTAGATCGAATATATTTCGATAAGAAAAGACTGGACAAAATAATAATGTTATTTATTGACTATTAAAGTTTACAGAAATTATGTCATAGATTATCTAGTTTGGTTTTCGATCAGTCCATTTTCTTTTTGTTAAAATTTTTTGTTACTCTAGAAGTCTACTTGATCTTATACCAAATGGCTTTGACTGTTACTGAAAATATAATTCACTTTTCTTCTGGTTTTTTTAAGAATATTAACATATTATAAAGTATAAAAATATACAATCTTAAAATTTACTAGACCTTTAACAAAAATGTAAATACATGTACTTAAAATTTCTAAAATTGCATGTACATTCTGTCCTTAAATTTAAGTTAAGAATTATTTAAAAAAAATTGTTAGTTATTAATTATGATACGTTTCTTAAATTATAAATATTAGAAAGATTTTGTGTAATTTATTTTGTTAAGATCATTACAAGTAGGGCTCTATTAGAGCCGTGGGTACTTACATTTATTACCTAGAGTACGTAACCTACTGAGTCACTGACCTGGCATACTCGACATAGCAATTCTAAAGAACGTGAACCTCGGTTTACGCTCTATACAGAAGCTACAAGAGTAATTATATAAAATATAATATAATAATAATATAATAAAAAGTAGCCGGTAATTTTGGGACTAGGCCCCCGCTCAGGTCCCTCACACCCAGATCAACCTGTCCCCACTAAAACTATCACGGATTGGGACTAGAGAAACGCCTCAAGTCGACCTCTTCTGTACATTTAGATTCAATTCGCGACAATATAGTTTCTGTCGCCGACACGGTGACTACGATCGACTTCCTAACCAGTCACGTGCAATTCGTAGTTAACGAATGTTCAAGGTAAGTCCCGGAGGTGGATGAACACCGCTGGAAACTGCCAGATGATGTGCGTGAGCTGTTGACGGAGAAAAACCCAGCTATCCTACGACAGTTTCCCCAACGAAGCTAACCGTATCCATATGCGCATCTTGCAGCGTGCCTTCGACAAGGTCTGGGAAGAGGGCTTAATCTATAAGCTGTATCGATTTCAAGTACCTGACCTTCTCGTACTCATCATTCGAGACTTTCTGTCTAACCGTAGGTTCCGCTATCACGTAAAGGGCGTTCTATCGTCCCCTCATCAGATCCTAGCCGGAGTCCTTCAAGGCTCTGTGCTTTCACCACTCCTCTTTGCGCTGTACACCAGCGATATACCTAAAAGCGCCAAATCCAAGTTGGCTCTTTTCGCCGATGATACGGCCATCTATGTAATGTAGTCAAGGCGCCTACCGGTGTAGCGCCTTGACTACATTACCCGATCTTTCCAGGCGGCCTTTGCTGTCGGCCGTCTATTTCCCATGACAAACACGCGCAATAAACTGCCTCTTAACCTTAAGATCAGGCTCTACACTACGTACATTCGACCTATCATGACTTATGCTAGCGTCGTGTTCGCACACGTTAAGTATTACAAAATCCGTAGGATGCAAACCTTATAAAACCGATTCCTTCGCAAAGCACCCCAAAGTGCCCCATGGTTCATTAAACACCTTCAACACCACCTCGATCTCAGAGTGCCCACCACTAGGCAATTCATGAAAAGTCTCCGCCCCTAACCATCCGAATCCCTTAGTTGTTTCTTCCGCCGACTACATGCCGTCTCAGATTAGTCTTTTTTTTATCATGTATGGGTCTTGTTTAGCCACCGAATCGCCTGATGGTAAGCGATGGTGTAGCCAAGGATGAAGCACGTATATCCAGAATAAATCTATTCACTCTTAAGTAGGGTGGATAGATTTTGGGTGAACGATAGTTGGGGAGTTGATGCAACCGCCCAGACCCCTCTCCCACAACGGTTGCACCAGACTACATCCCGAAACACGACTAGGTCGCTTTACGGCATGGCTTCGTCCGGTGGGTAGTAACCAGCTGCGGCCGAACCCTCCCACCAGAGTTGTGTTGCCTGTTTTTAAATGTAGGGATTCCATTTTAAGGGTGCACTCCTACGGACGCGGGCAACTCAGCACCCAAAAATCCGACTCGCTCTCCTCCGTCCCGATGATAGGATCACTGTAGCTCAAGAGTCTAACAGACACAAGCACAATCCGACGCGGTCGACCTCCTCGTTATAGACCTCACCAGTGAGGTCCGCGCCCGTCGCGAAGTATCTCGCGCTGAGCCAGTAGCTTTAAGCTCGTCCCTTAATAATAAGGTAACCGATATGATCCAGCTAGTCCCTAGTTGTCCCCCCAGCAACGCCCTAAGCCGAGGTTTGTGCCTCGCAGGGAACGCCCTTAGTGCCGTGTTACTTAGTTTGTAATTTATAAAAATATGCTCTGGCTGGAGGCATCAAATTGCCTCGCCTTTGCTACGAGTATTATCCGGTTACTCAGATCAAACCCCTAAGGGTAACTGCAAGAGGCCACGTCAAAAAAAAAAACCTACTGAATATTAACTTATTAAAAGATTACATTTAACACAACATTCATCACATTAGTTGTTGCAAGCGCGCCTGTCGAGCGTGAGGTCCTAAGTTCTATTCCCTAGATCGTACAAAATATTATCGGTTTTTTCTGTTAGACAATTCTTAACAGCCAGGAGTTTGAAATTGTTCCTGGTTGTAGGCAATAGGCTCACCACCTATTGCACCCACTCTTCTTAAGAGTGAATATGGATTTATTATGGATATACGTGCTCCATCCTCGGCCGCACCGTCGCATACCATCAGGCGAGTTTGTCGCCAAACGTAAACCCATTTCTGACAAAAATTACTTAAAAGTTCGCTACGCATGCGATAATTCGTTTGAAAGATTTATCTGAATGGAATACTAGTTAGTCCAAAAGCCTAAAGCAAGGTTAATAAGCATTGATTGTAAAAACAAACAGTTGCCATTGCGCTGTGTGTCAATTTGTGCGTTTGCCGTATTTCATAACCTGATTCGTGTTATCACCTTAGTTACTGCACTTCAGCAATTGATGTAACTTCAACAAACAGACAATGTATTTAAGGAGATTTTTGCCCATTTTTTGTATCATTCACATTTACGTGTTCAGCCTACCTGCATATCACCATTTCAAACACCATCATGATCGCTCTGGTAAGTTTATTAAAATCATAGCATCTTTTCACGAGAGTAAACAATTGCCTTTGACAGAGACCAAAATGTGACATAATTTCTACCCGTAGTTTTCATAGTGACTAAGAGCATGGCCGTAGCCTTGGAGGTTATAATGTTAGCAAGTGTTCTATGTGTTGTTCTATATGCGACCTCCCCCCCCCACGAAATAAATTCATGAAGGTAATCCCCCCCCCCCCCATATATTCCTGGCTACGGCCATAACTAAGAAATTATGCCAAAGGCAGAACAGCACTCGCCCTATGTCCCGGTATTCTTTGAATAATCCGTCAAAGTAATACGAGTATGTTGAGCCTATTAAACATAGATTGTTAAGGATATTCCTCTAATTCAATGTGGAAACATATTATAGGTAGATTTTTCATTGTTATTGCTCTACAATTAAATTAAATCCAATAATGAAACACATGGAAAGAATGGAGTCTGATAACTCCACTGAACAGAAGGTTATAAATGAAAGTAACTAAGTACATAAGTATTAATCTTCATAACAAATTTGCATGACATAGCACTCTAATCAAACTGTGTAATATATTACTATTTCAGAAACTCTTCGTATTCGCCATGCTTGCTGCTGTTCTTGCCGCCGAAGAAAAGCCAGTAGCCGAGACTATTTCGGAAAAGACGAATGTTAATCCTGATGGATACGATTTTGAGTAAGTTAAAAAAAAGGTTGTTTAAAAAACGACTCGACTGTCTCATTAGTCGCAAACGCGGCTGATGACATCGGGGTCCTAAGTTCAATTCCCGGGTCGGACAAAATGTTATTCGGTTTAACTGTTAAGAAATCGTCAGTACACTAGCATTCTAGAGTTTGGCATTGTATACTCCTTCCGACCGTATTTCGGTCACGGCGGCCTCTCTCCACTGAGATTAGCCAAGTACGCAGGAGATATTATAGTGCACAAGTGTATGCGCAAACACAGGTGCACTCCCTCTTCCATCACTCTCATATTCCGATGGGACGGAAATCCGACACGACCAGAGAGAGATCAGGCGCAGGACCGACGGCTTTACGTGCTCTCCGAAGCACGGGGGTATCACACCACCAACTTCCTGACTCCGGTCTGCTACTGAGAATTTCCTAACAGAAAAATTCAATAACACTTTGCCCGACATGGGAATCGAACCCAAGACCTCACGCTATGCAGCCGCGCTTGCGACCCCTACACCAACGAGGCAGTCAAATTTGGAATTGTACCCATTACATGGCAATAAGATCACGACCAAGGTATTACATGTGATATAATAACCACATTGTTAAAATGTGGGTATATACCTCTGCTTAGCACTCCGGGAATACAGGCGTGAGGATATGGCATGAGTTTAATAACAATCTGAGTATTACTAACCAATAACTCTAGCGATCCCCATTTATTGCTAATGCTCAAACGGGCTTCCGTTACTGTACTGACTATAACACTAGTAGATGTAGGTATAATCAGGTAGCGGTAGACATTATGAAACTAAAACCTTAACATTATTTTCTCCTTCCAGATTTAAAACAAGTGACGGTGTATCCCGCCAAGAAAACGCCAGCCTGATCACAGTAGGCGACAAGCAAGGAATCTCAGTCCAGGGCTCCTACTCATACACCGCCCCCGATGGCGAGGAGTACCAGGTGTCTTTCACAGCTGACGACAAAGGCTACAAGCCCATAATTCGTGTCGCCCCAGCCCCTGCCGGCCACCAGTAATTTATAAAGATTTGTACTTTTATACTGAGATTTTAATATAACTTTGTTACAAGCGATGTCTTTAATTGTATCCACCATAATTTGTCTTAAATAGTACGTCACACCTGCCAATGTTATTATAGCTAAAAGGCATTTATAAAAAATATATTGTTGCAGAACTGCCTCGTTGATTTAGTGGCCCTAGGCGCGATTGTTGAGCTCGATTAGATCGATCTTGGGTTCGAAATCCCTGTATTGTTGCAGTTTCAACACTATTTTATAGAGCTAATGCCAAATATACGTTCAATTGAATACATATGTGCCTCTAACAATTCCACCGCTTAATTTAACTGGGAAGAAACAAACTGCTCAATAGATTTTAACAGGCGACGATTTTTTTTACATGAACTGTATATTTTATATTATTTTTCTATATAGACAAACCGGCTTATCTTCTGTAACCGTAACATAGTGGATTGACTAGAATATCTTTGTAAACTGTCTACGACCAAATGTCAAAATTAATATAGGCACATTTAATCTTTTGGCCGCTTGTTTGACTGGAAAGAAACAAACTGCTCAGTAGATCTTGTCAGGCGAACGTTTACAGTTGTGTTCCATTTGTGGTAGTAAAACTATTCTAATTCTATGGTTCCATGTTACTATATACATTATTGAACTGACTTACGTACGTATTTATGAAGCATAGTGGTTCATTAGTCTGTATTGTGCATGCAATTAAAAAAGTGTTTACAACAACTGACGACTGGTAATTTACAACCGTTTGAAAGATCAATAATATAACGTAAGTTTTGATTTTAATATACTATTAAATATATTATAAAAGGAAGTAAAATCGTGTATGTTAAATGTATCCAGGTACCTAAATAAAAATACTTTGCTCCTACATTCATGCCCTCTAAACCGTAAGTAAAACGTGATAAATGTTGATATATCGTGTCACTACGTTTAGCATAAAAGCGACCATAGAGCACGATTGTGATTAACAATTATATTATTGGCAACGAATGTTTTTTCAATAAATTCATAAAGTGAATTTGATATTCATGCCTTTAAAATGCAACCACAAGCTCTACGATAAATTTTCGACCATTATTCTGTAGGTCTTCAATGAAATGGTACTTATGTTTCTTTAAAAACAGAATAAAACTACGTTTATAAAAACCGACTTCAAAAACTCACCAAAATATATGAAAAAAAGCAATTAATAACTTAATAAAGATTTAATCCAAAACACTTCCTATCCAAACCTACTACCTACTGGTACAGATAGGTTTGAAGTCGGTGACTGCAATGTGGGTCAAAAAAAAAACAACTGAATTGAGTACCTCCTCCTTTTTGAACTCGGTTAAAAATTCGTATTCATAAGATTGATTGATTGATTGATTAATGTACCTATCCCTGTTGGAGACGACAACAGACTTGTTGCCAACAACAAAGACGGTTATTATAATATTACTCCCGTCAATTTTTCGGGGATGCCCGATTAGTTTCGTGCTCAAACGAAGCCGTAAATCGTCAGCTGAGCCCGTAATTATATCGCGAGTCTAATAGGTTTAAGAATAGTTACTTTAAAATTACATAAGAAAACTCTTAAATATAACTATCACAATTTGTTGACTGTACCTTGATTGATTGTCGGTTGTCGCCACTTTCCTTTCGTGAAGCTTCATTTAGTGAGTTCGTGTGGTCTATTTGTTAGCGAGCACTTAATTTGACTATGTTTGCTCCTACAAAAAGTATTTTAGGAAGGCTTCATAGAGCAGCCAAACAGTTTTCATGGTGACATGTGCAAGGTAAGAGCTTTTGTTTTAAGTCTAGTCTTTATATTGTCTTTATATGAATTAAGTCTACAGATGGCACTGTCTATTAGAATGGCTTCAGTGCTTTTTTTTATTAATTCCAAGTATTGTGCATATGATTAAATATGATTAATTTTGAACAATTCAAAGCTGATCTGAATTTATTGTGATGAAACTTTAATTATGATTTATATTACTTTAGAAATCTTTAGAAGCCTTGGTAATTAAATTTGTGAATACAGTTGCTTTTGTTTTTATTTTACAGATTCAGATTCACACACAGAAAAATACGAGTACGTGTACCTGCCGCTCCGTCAAAAAGGATAATAAACAATAACAGTAATTTTGGAAAGTCATCGAAAAACTTGTCTGAAGACAGATCTACAAGTGACGTATTAAGTATCTACTAGGCAGACTCCTTTTTTGCTACGTGGACCACATTTTAGCTTATTTAAGGTAAACTCATTCTAATCATACTTAATTAAAGTGTTTTACTTACATTAAATAACTATCGTTAAAGTTATTATATGATTAAATAATCAAAACTGATATTCTGATCTAAACAGATGAATCACCGCATATTATGAAAAAGAAATGAATACATATATTTATTTTATTAATATTAAAGATACTTAGTTGTAACACAACTCCATTTCACTTTTTCTTACAGGAAAGATGTGGTGATCAATCCACATCATATGATTATTTCACAATAGAAATTACATAAATAATGTAAGCACATAATTTTTGTTTAATATTCTAAATCTTCCTTTAAATATCATATTTGCAACAGGTAAGTAAATATGAATAGCAAATGGTTAATGCAACTACGTGAAGAGTATTGTATTATATTAACACAATATGTAAGTACGTATCTAATTTTAAACATTGTGTTAATTAACACAATACTGATTTTCTTTTAATGTACTCACAAATGTGAATAAGTTTGAAACCAAAATGTGGATAATGGTAACCTTCTTTTTTATCATCATAGAAAAGCTTATTTTCAAGTTTGAGAGTATTTTAAAGATAAAATATTTTAATTATAAATTTTGTAAGTTAATTTTGTTATAATTATGTAGTATGAATCTAAACTAATCTTATAAATGCGAAAGTAACTATTATGTTTGGTTCATTTTGACGCTTAAACTGCTAAACCAATTTTTATAAATTTTGGTATAGATTGGACCTTGGAGAAACTACCTAAGCGACCTTTCGTCGCGCAGACGAAGCCTACGCACCAGTTAGTTGCTTATAAATAAAATTGAATTAACCCCAATTGTTTTTTTTTTCGTTGCTCCCCATAGTAACTTTAGACATGAAGAGTTACTAATTTGTAAAACAAACAAAATAGCTCGTTAATGTGAAGTCATTATTTACGAATGAGCAATCATCACCACTTACGACGTTTTCAAAAATGTTATCGCTAGTGTAATAAGTTAGCTTTAGACTGGCTGCAGACGCATAGTTTACATGTTCTAATTGACGAATACATTTGCTTTATTAGGGCACACAAAATACAAGGCGTATTCGTCATTTTATTTCCCGTTCGGAAACAATTCATAATGAAATAAATAGGGTGCATGTAACAAACTCAGGTCAGAAATAAAATACTTAGATATTTTTTCCATGTATAGGAATGTCCCAAACCTTCATCGCAGTAAGTCAAGTAGTACACTAATGCACGATTCAATTTTGTTTGTGTGTTTAAAATTTACTGTGTTTACCAGTTCAATTCCAATAAAACCAGGTAATTTGTATTCAATCTTTATTACGTACGGCAGTGTTTAAGTACGGCGTGTTTAAGTATTGGGATCAGGACTAGAGAAATCCCGATTAAATACATAGGATTTGGTTTAAGCAAAAATTTGAAAATATATAAGGGAGTCATATAGTGAGGAACTTAGGCTTCAGGAGCTGGAGAGGCGGGAGGGGCTGGAGGTGCCGGAGCAGCGGGAGCGGCAGGAGCGGCGGGAGTGGCAGGAGCGGCGGGAGCGGCAGGGGCTGCTGGAGCGGCAGCGTTCTGTTCTTTGTCACCGGTTTCTTCAGTAGGCTGGTAACCATTCTTGTCAGCAATGTAGGAGACTGAGATATGTTGGCCATCGGGGGCTACGTATTTGTAGCTACCCCTCACAAGAAGACCCTGCTGGTCGGTATCGTTCTTGTACTCGCCAGTCTCTTGCCTGGAGGTACCGTCACTGGTCTCAAACCTGAGGAAGATTATGATGATGCGTTAAAAGTTATGCAGGTATAGAGGAACAGAGCTAAATTAAACAAGGCATAATATAGTTAACTTCACATGGTATCTTAATTATCTTATAAATGGAATTAAATCACAGATGTGCAAATCTAATGCGTTTAAAATAAAAACCATGTACATAAGAAATTTATATAAAAAAAAACGAACTAGAACCATAACTACTGCATTCGCACAAAAATGGTCATGAACAACTCATCACGTTTATGAGGTCCTTTTCTAAACAACGGATTAAGTAATACCTCGAGTTGTTTAGAAGATATTATTCGTTATGTCAAATTACTGTTTTAGTACCGAGTATGAGTTATTTTTATGTCAATGCCTAGGCTCCTCCAATCTCAATGCAATCAATTATAAGATGCATATTGCGTAAAACTTTAAAATACTGTTTAAAATCAAACTAATATTACTCCTAACCAGCTGTCTACTCGTACGTAACTAGCAGGAATCAATAAATTTGTTTTTTGAAAATTTATATATCAAATATAAAAAGTATGGCTATGAACCGTTTAGGTACCTACCTACAGTTTATTAACCGAGATATATTCAAGAAACTGGGATGTCATAATCTTTGACTATGTAGGGAATAAATACTAAAAGCTTACTGCAAATATCACAAATAATTAGTAAAGACTAACGTCAGAAAAATCTAAATTATTTTAAATTGTAGTAAGATGTAATAATTATACCAATCACTCAATTTTTTTATAAATACAACAAGAATTATAAAGCATCCAAATAGCATATAATTGAAAATATTGCAATAATTTCAAGGCACATGCTAACATCCAGTAAAAAAAAACGTTAATGCAGTGTGTCATGCATGCAGGTGTAGGGATGTTGCAGAGAAAATTCTGACAAAATATTATCTATGAGAAGATTTCAATAATATCTACTTTAGTGTGATTTGAACAATGTCTATTTTGTAAGTTTTTATTGAAGGGGTAGGCAGAGGTGTACACAGCTCTACACCCACATTGCACTAATGCTGTTATTAAGTCCCATGTAATAGGTGGTGAGCCTATTGCCATCTACGACAACTCCAAACTCCGGGCTATTACTGAGAATTTTCTAACAGAAAAACTCAATATCACTTTGCCTGGCTCGGGAATCGAACCAAAGACCTCATGCTCAGTAGTCGCGCTTGGGGCCACTAGACCAACAAGGCAGTATAGTATAGATATGTCAAATCTTATTTTACATTTGAAAATATGTCTGACGGTCTTTAAGCTGTTATCAAAAACCCAAACACGCATTTATATTCCTTAGATTAAAATCCATAATTTAATTAACTGAAATGCATATATATGCATCACAATTCAGAACTTACTCGAAGTTGTACTTGTCGATGTCAACCTCGTCCACCTGCTTGACAATCTCGACCGCTGGATGGGCCGCGGCCGGAGGCGCAGCTTCCTGGGCGCACACCACTGCGAGGGCGGCCAGAGCGATCAAAGTCTGGAAGTCATTAAATTTATTTAATTAAAAATCTGTTATCAAGTAGTTTAGGAAATGCATTCACTATATTGATATGTATCACTGTTTTATTAATTATTCATAACAATGGAAAACCAATTTTAAAGCACTTTTAAGGATTCAATAAGCACGTTGACCATCCGTAGTAGTCGAAAATTACACCAATTCGAATTAATAAAAAAATTACTATTATTTCCCAAAAAATCACTTACAATTTTCATCATTTTGATGTTAACTTTTTTTAAAGATTAGAATTCAAAGGATGTGTTGGTGGTAGGACGAGTCCTGAACGTCTATGCTCTGAAGTGACAACTTGTGCTATAAATATCATTCCATTGTATTGACAATGCGATGTTTCGAAGTTTCATTGGGAGGCAAGGTGTTAATCACAATCATGCAAACAGTTTATTTAAGGTGATCCAAGAAACGTTACGGGGATTTGTGAATTGTGTAAATTGTTTGTCGTCGGCCGCCGGCGTGTGTCTCTTAACCTACATCGAGTACGCACACACGCGTATCCTTGAGGTAGTCTTTTTGTTTTTACTAAAGATTTACATGATATGTGTGACACTGCAGCGCTATTAACAAAAGTGTTAATCATATCTTAAATATCCTCGTAAACAGACAATATTGAGTTAAGCCAAAGGTGAACAAGCATCTTCAACACGTGTATGTTTCATCTTAGATCACTGCTTTGCTCACGTTAAGACGGGTCTATAGTTAAACTGGAAGCAACAGTGTTAGTGTACCAAATCTTTTTATATAAAAAATAGTTGAAAATGGCTCGACCGATTTGGCAGTTTTTTTGTTGTGTTCGCAATTGTCAGGCCAAGGTTTGTATGCAAGAATTTTTTGGAAAATGCACCGGAAAGATCAGGAATTTGGATGGTATTTTTTATGAATTGCCGGGGTGGGTCGCTTCTAAATAATATATCTAATATTAATATAATGATTGGATACTTAATGACTACAAAACCGTAGGACTTCATTCTGTAATTATTTATTTATATATCACTACTAAACTATGTTAAAAAAATCAGTAAGCTTTAATCTTATTGAATTTGCATTGCACATTTAACTCTACAACCATTGTCTATCTAATATATAAAAATCTCGTGTCACAGTATTTATTATCGAACTCCTCCTTGATTTGGCTTGACCGATTTTTATGATTTCTTTTGTGTTTATTTGGTGGGTCTGAGAACAGGTCTTAGGCTATTTTATACCCCTAGGTGATTAGGGTGTCCCTATCCAGAAAAAATATATGGCTAAACAACGTTTGCGTGGCACAGCTAGTTCTTTTATAATTTGGTATTATATTGTTATCATAGCAGTGATAGCTTGACTGACCGTTGAACTGGCAGGTTGCAATTTCGAATCCAAGGCACACACCACCGACTATTTGGAATCGTATGCGTATTATACTAAATTAATCACCACTTACAAATAAATCTTTGAAAAGTATTACCGCATGCATAGCGAACTCTAAGCTTATCGATTTTTGTGGAAACAAAATTTGCTTTGTTCCAATGTCAAATCAACGTTTAAAAACAATGTGTAATTTTATTTTAACCTTTTTAGCAACCCGTATCTACCCAATGCTGGGTGTAGGTCTTTGGTCTCTTTTTAGGTTCTCGGGCATCCAGTTTCTTCCGGCTACCTTGACCAGGTAGTCGGTCCGCCTCGCGCGTGGCCTTCCCACACTTCTACGGCCCGTTTTAGGTTTCCGCTCTAGGGCTCTGTTACCCAATGTTGTCCGGTCTGCGGCATATATGGCCAGCCCATTTCCATTTCTTTCTAGCTATTACTAAGGCTATGTCAGCTAGTTTAGTTTTTCTTCTGATCTCTGTATTTCGGATGAGATCCCGAAGAGAAATCCCTATTATATGATATACAAGAGAAAACCTTTCTATAGCCTTTTGAGTGACCTGCAGTGAAGTGATCATCTGCTTTGTGAGTGACCATATTTCCGCTCCATACACCATGACGGGTTTTGGCACCATTTTAACCTGCATCACAAATTAAATTTTACAGCATATTTGATTATTATAATCCCGAATCTTCCATTATTTTTAAGGAATTTTGGCATTCAAATGTAAGAATTTATATATTTCCAATTGCGGATTTATTGATAAGACTTGTGCCCGTGACTTCGTCGGCTTGGAATTCAGAATAAGGTCTGGCTGGAATAATAAGTAGATATTATAAGTATTAATCCAGGTAATAAACTATCTGTCTGCCTATGTCATCGAAATCCATTCAGTAGTTAGGTATTGCATGAAAGAGTGACAAATGTCCTTCCATCCTCACAAACTTTTGCATTTACTTTTATTATTAGTAGGACTAGCAGGAGATTATCTATTCATAATGTGTGTTGGTAATATTGAAATTACATAAAATTCATATAAGTAATCTATATAAGCTTCTTCATGAATGCACCGAATTCCATGTGTGTTACGGGTTTTCTTTTATAATTTTTTGTGTACAGATTCACAAATTGGTAGTAAGCCAAACTGTAAGTAGGCAGTAACGCATTAGTAGCGAATTCGGAGTAGGGAGCAGAGGTCGAGATAGCTTAGTGGTCCGATAACCTTGAGTATTTATCCAGGAGACGCAGGTTCGAATCCTGCTCACGACCGTATTTTTGTTTCCACAAAAACTTATAACTTTAGAGTTCACAACGCATGTGATAATGCGTTTGAAATATTTGTTAAGGTAATTGCATCTGCACGACATTCTATTAACTGCAAAGTTAGTCGTGTAGCTTCCGTCACCTATTTAAGGACTGAATAGATAAAGAGATAGCGGAGGTCGAGATGGCTTAGTGGTCAGAGCGCCTGGAGTATTTATCAGGAAGCGAAGATTCGAATCCTGCTCACGAGCGTAGTTATCTTTCCACAAAAATTCTATCTTCACACTGTAAGTATTGAAATCAAACCAATTAGAAAGCACGGACTTCAACACCAGAAAATTTAATCATAATAATTGAAACTATATACAAATTTGGTTTTTACATATTTATTTATATGTCGCACGACACTAACAATTTCGCCTGTATCGTCATCAAACTTACAAACATAAATCTGATATGAAAATGCAAAGACCAGGAAAAAAATCTGTACGTCATACAAATATTTGTTCCGTGTGGGAATCGAACCCGCTACCTGCGTAGTAGCAGATGATCTTTTGTCCCCTAGCTGCCTCTGCCGTGCCTTCACTTCATATTAATTCAAGGTCAGTGTACCGACGTCTCAATAATATATAGTTAGCTATAATTATAATATATTGGTGATTGCAGTTGGTATGTTTATTAAATAACAGAGCTGTATTATTTTATAGACATCCGTTTTGGTGGACATTAACGGGCTACTACGATGATGAACTAGACAATTACATTCATATGTTTTACGTGTATGTAATGTTTTGCATGTCCTTCTAATATTATAACTTAAGATAATAATTAAACATCTCGCCTGTATTCACGAAGGGTAAGCAGACGTGTACACTCACTTTTCACCAACGCAATTATTAAGTCCCATGTAAAACGTAGTGACCCTATTGCCATCAACCAGTCTCAATTCCAAACTCCACTGCTACTGAAAATTTTCTAACAGCAGCTCTTTGGGACACATAGAGATAATACTTTGCCTGACCCACGAATCGGACACAGAACCTCGCACTGATAAGCCGCTCTTGCGACCAGTAGTAGGCCAGAAAGCTGTGATATCTGGCTTTACATAGTTCTCATCTAACGTTGGTCTAGTTATCCCAAGAGCATTTCCTGAGCATGAGGTCTTGGGTTCGATTCCACAAAGTGTTATTGGGTTTCTGTTAGGAAATTCTCAGTAGCAGTATAGAATATATAAATGTGTCCGGTAGATGGCAATAGGCTCACTACCTATTACATCGGACTTATTAACAGCATTGGTGAAATGTGGGTGTACACCTGTGTACTCCTCTGCCTACCTCTTCAGAGAATACAAGCGTGATACTGTAATACCCTGTTGAATCCATGAAGATGAGCTCATCTTTGTTTAAATCGTATTAGATAGATCCGTGATTTTCGGGCTTGTTTCCGAAAGCCCGCGGCTTCCCCTCCAACAGAATTTTAGACGCGTATTCTTTGAATGAACGTCAAGTCGCGTATTCGTAGACTCAACCAACTATATCTATGATTGAGTCGGGCACATTTTCTAAGAGCATGTATCAGTGGGGCAGGTCACGATCTCAGAACTGACATGGCGTCACCCATACTACGGATATGAGTTTTAATTACTGGTTGTAATACCCAAAGAGGTCAAACAAAATGAAAGGTACATGTATCCTTAATGTAGGTACATACATACTTAGTTAATATACGCACATATCGTACGGGTTATGTAATAGAAGGCTGCGATAACCCACACCGCGCAGTATGTCATTGTAATTGAATCTTCAATAAAACGTCTACGCTTTGTTGTAGGGCTGTCGATGTGATATGTCTCTGAAGAAAAACTAAAATATAAAACAGTACTTAAACTATATTAGTACCTATATAGATTCATAATACAAAATATAAATAAAAGTTGCAGTGACATCCCATGGGAAATAGCAGTATAGTGCCCATGTTTGCGCAGTTCAAATTGATTGCAATAATACTCTTACTTTATTAATACTTTGATTTAATTTGAACACGAAATATTCGTTATTTGGAGATGGACCATTAGCCTACTAACTAATTAATATACGTAATTAGCACATTAAATGTTCCATTCTAATAGTGTACAAGCCATAGGTTTTCCTCACATAATTTGCTATCTAGTTAAAATGTTCGCTTATAGAAAAGGTCCAAATAATAAATATTATTAAATTAATGAGGCAAATCTCGCAAGTGACAACCCTATAGCTAAATATATCCAGTTGGAATCCACGATGTTTGACCTCGTGTAATTGTACACAAACATACAAACTGCTTAGAGATTTCGTCTATTATTGTAAGAAAAAACAGTTATTTATAACTCAAACACGGAATCTACGGGCAACCATAAAGATCTTTTTTTATAAGGTTTTTAAGGTCATCTGTTATGGTGCGTTATTGTAAATCGTAACTAATAATATTAAACATATATATAATATTTATATAAATAAAATAAATATATCATTTTATAAATTATGTTAAATAAATGCGAATATAATGTAGACGGTAAAGTATATATAATATTATTCACATCTTACTCTGCATAAGACAGAAAGATATATGTTTATGTAAGATCCATTCACACATCCGTGCACAGTGCACTATGACCGTCCGAATCAAGTCACGAATTCATTGCAGCCGGCACACACCTGAACGTCTAAACAGTAAATCGTTTTATGAAAAGTAACCATCATATATAAGTTATCAAATTGTATATATTATAATTATGTATGTTATCGGTTTGTCATAACATATTGTGTTTCTTTTCTCTGACAGTGTTTAGCACTTTAGTACCAATAGTAATAGTAGTAATAGTAATTTTATTATTTAAAACGAACATATAGATAGGTACATGTTAACATATTTAGGTAACTTATAATCTATTATATATTAGTTGTTTGTAAATGAATTTAATTGTGTGTTTATCTATATAATTAAAAATATTATAAACCCTGTCCCTTAAACTAGGAGGCCTGTATCTTAAGAGACAGTGTTCGGCCAGATCAAATAATTTATTATCATAAACTCTTAGTTTATGAATTTGTTAAGCACAATCAACAGATTCTTCTCATTATCGTGTGGTTGATAAACAGCCTAGTGTCAGAGTCTAAGCCACTCGTAGGTCTCTGACATGGCTTTAAACACCATCGAGAACATCTCTCAGGTGTGCTGGTTTCCTCACGATGTTTTCCTTCACCGTTATAAGCAAATGATAATTAATTTATAATACTGACATGACTTCGAAAATACAGTGGTGCGTGTCTTGAATTCGAACTTACGACCTTTGACATGTCAGTCCAACGGTCATTCCACTAGGCTATCACTGCCTAATCAACGGATACTGAAAGCTGAACCATGCGATTTGGTCACCTTAAACAAACACAAAGAGTAGCTGAAATGCGATTCAGAATCAACGCCGTCGGTAAATCGCCTCGCCAGGTTGTATGTCAGTCAATAAAAGTACCTACACTTTCATAGAGTACCTTTGATTCCCGGGTCAGTTAGTTGCATTTGATTTAACAAAATACATAAGATCGCGTTGCGGGTTATCTGTATTTATAAAGCGATCCATAATTGTTTCAGTTATTCGCTCACGACCGTTCTCTCGATTGTAGGCCGTTGTCGCTCGTAATTCTAAAGTTTAGTGAAAGAACATGAACTTAGGGGATTTAATTTAATTATCTATTTGTATTTTCCAATAGATGTGACGATAAAAGAAGTATATTCAGCTAATAGTCTTAATATATAAAGGATGGTTCGTGGGTGAACTACAAGAGACCTGTTTTAAATAACGGTAGGAAGTATTCTTATCCTTAAAATTGTGAGGATGAAATTTGGCCTACGTTACGTAAGATGTGAATGAAAGCAGTATCAGTTCCGGCTTTATCTCGCCTTGTTAACAGCTAAAGAAACTATAATAATATGATCCTTTATACTTAATAACATTAAATAATATGAATAGATATGTTGTAAAGTAATATGGTGAAGAAGACAAACAGCCAATGTTAGCATAATATATTATAATACCTGCTGAGAATCTCTATAAATTGTCAGATGTCATCAATATGCTGATTTTATCTAACTTATCTCCAATTAATTATCCTACGCAAACCGTTATAGTACAGCGACAACTTGCTTAATACAATATTAGAGGTAGATAGTATATGCCTTCTGGTAAACAAAAAATTGCATACCTAACTTGCTTCAGTATCATAAGGTAATGAATATATAGATATATATATATAGGCACTAATGATATGAAGTTGTAATTATCTTGTGCTGTTGTGCATAGATTTACAGAAAACTATGGAAAACAACACATCATTGCTAGTATTGTTCACGATTACTGACCTAGACCTAACAGCCTTCCGCGTACTGATTGAAGATTTTGCCCCCACATGACACTGATTGCTCAAGGTTTTTCTTCATGTGAAAAATCAAAATCGATACCTACTAATCGTGATACACGAAAGGATTTCAAACCAAATGCGTAAATGCAAAGGGCGATGTATCGATTGCGGCCATGTGCTTAAATTACAAGAACCGTTTTCCACCAAGTTTCTACCATTTCGACTTTCCTATTGAAATCGACTACTCACAAAGCTCTTTCAAAATTATTTCATGGTAAATTGAATGTATATGAACAACCCCTTTCACCACCAAAATAGATACGATGCAACTTTGATATTCATTTTTAAATTCATCATAAAACTTCAGCAATCATTTCATGAACATATCTTTAAAGTAAGTTTAACTTTCATTCACTTTTATCTTGGGTTTTATATTACTGATTGTAATTTAACTTAAGTTTAAGGCAGTATATTGCAATTAGTACACGCATTCATATGATTTTTTACATCATCAATTACAAACATGATTCGACGACAAATCTGTTAATTGAGGGAAACTATTCAAATCCAAATTATATAATTATATGTGCATAATTAACGGATCTAGAAGTAGTAAACCTATATTGCCTATGTGGCCACATTGGTGGTTTTCAATGACTTCTAAATATAAGTTTGACATTCTAAGGGTCCGCTTGAGATTGAACACTGATAAATGTTGTGTTATTATGTAGAACTTTATCGAGAGAGAGAATTACTTGATTTATGTGAGATTTTTTAAGGCATTTCTTCGAAATAAATATTATGAAAAATATAATAATAGTAATATCTTAGGTTTTCGCGATCACTTTACATTATATAATAATATTTGGTGAAAACATGTTGACTTTATAGCAGGCCAATTAACAAACAAACACAACCTTGTCATATTTTTATATTTTTAAATAAATTTTTGTAATATCTTTCTATTGTCCGCGATCAGTGCCATTTTATCTTTATTAACAAAACTAGGTAGAATTGACAGAGTTTACAAATGAGTTTGGAATAAGGAGTTTGGTAGTAGGTATGCATATCACAAACACAACTATGTTAAGCGTAGATAAAAAAAAAACTAACTGTTTTCTTCTAATAATAATCATAAGTTCGTTTTCTAATACAATAAAGTGAAAATTATAAGATAAAACAATACTTATATTTAATATTACATAATACTCCTTCCAACGGTATTTCGGTCACGGCGGCTTATCTCCACTGAGATTAGCGAAGTACGCAGGAGATATTATAGTGCACAAGTGTATGCGCAAACACAGGTGCACTCCCTCTTCCTATACTCTCATATTCCGATGGGACGGAAATCCGACACGACCAGAGAGAGATCAGGCGCAGGACCGACGGCTTTACGTGCTTTCCGAAGCAAGGGGGTGTCACACCACCAACTTCCTGACTCCGGGCTGCTACTGAGAATTTCCTAACAGAAAAATTCAATAACACTTTGTCCGACCTGGGAATCGAACGCTCAGCAGCTGCGCTTGCGACCACTAGACCAACGAGGCAGTCTAAGTCTAATATTACATAATAACCATAACTCTAATGAGTACTAGTCTTTACATCAGTCACATGCATAGTTAAATAATCGAAATATCAACTGAAGTTTATTTGCCTTGGCATTAAGATCGCACATTCATTACGATGGGAACGTAAACAGTTATATTCGTTTCTGAACTTTACTGTATGGCCAATGATGATTATTTAACCTTGAATATGTCAAAAAGTCTAAATCATAAAAACACAATGTCTAATTAAATGAAGATTAAACGCAACGGACAAAAACTATCAACAGTCAGGTATTCAAGGACCACGTTTAGATTTTAGAGTTCCGTGATTAGTTTTTGAACAGTCATGATGCCCAAAATTGTGAAATATAATTTAGTGCATTTTTATTGCTCATTCTGTAGACTAAAGGTCGTGTTCGTAAAAACAACGTTCTCAAAGGATTTCAAGCTATACCTCCCCTTAAAAAACTTTATAGACATTTTAGTTAAAATACACGTTAAACACGATTATGAATAAGTATAATATGTACCTATGTATTTTTAAAGTTAATTTTTTTTCGCTAAGCATGCTTTAATGCTTTTCAAAGATGTATCCATAATTATTATTTTTTATTATTTTAATCTGTCTTCTGTTCTGTTTTTTAAATGTTCTCAATTTGTGAAAACTTATGAAATGCTAAGTAATTTGCTCAATATTATTGATCATAATTATTTAAATTAAAAATGGATTGATGCTTCATGTACCTACCTACATTGATAGTACCAGTTATACTGAATATAATTATATAGATATATACTCTTATTGAGAACTTCAAAAGCGTCCCCATACATTACCCGTATTTATATCAAATTGTCGGTTATTTATATCAGACTGGAAATGATTCGCGCCTTAGTGCGGTATATAATTATATTATAATTTTTGTGCTGATTTCTAATGCTTGCGAGTATAGAAAGTACCTAAGTATCTCACTGTCTAATTAACCAGTAGCGTGTACGTTTTTACCGATAGCTAATAAGCTAAAGGTTCAACCAATAAGTATAAGGTTACCGAATCACGCAACCAATTTGATCAGGATCGTTGTGTTTTAAAATGTCACGAAGGATTGTGTGACTCATTGAAGAGGTTTATATAAAGAAGTGTATGTGTATATTTGTCGAGACAACGGTTAACCTTATTACTCGCACTAGGTCGAATTAGATTGATTTTGTGTGGTTATGTGACTGTTTATCGTTTGCGAGAGCAGACGAATGATTGTATAGTGTCAGTTTCCTTGTGTCAAGTTTACTAGCATTATTTAATATAACTTGAAATAAAATTAATTACACAATAATTACTACACTACAATCAGAATCTAACTCCTTATCATACACGAGAACAGTGTAAATGGTATTTTCTAAAAATTTCAGTAGCAGCCTTGAGTTTGAAAGGAGTAAGTGGAAGAGGAATCTGTTGTTTCTCATTGCCTCAAGTGCACGCTAACGGCATCGATAAAATGATAGAGTACTTTTTAGCCGACTTCAAAAAAGGAGGAGGTTTCTCAATTCGACCATTTTTTTTTAATGTGTGTTCGGCGATAACTTCGTCGTTTATGAACGAATTTTGATGATTCATTTTTTTTTAGGTACAGTAGTGTATACCTCTGCCTATCTCTTCTGGGAATACAGACGTGATGTTATGTTACGCATATCAAAAGCTCGAGAGTGCTCTCTCTTTATAATTAAATTTATAATACAAATAAAGACACATAGAGTCTCAGTATGTCATCCTCCAGTACCCAATACGAAACTAACCTGTTTTTAATAAGCATATTCAGCCAGTTTTATGAACAACCTTTAACTAAAAGCTTTAGAGCTTATTGTCAGTAATAAATTGGGAAATGAATGTAATACTAATATCTTTTTTTATATGTACAAATCACTGACATAATAAAACTATAAACTTTCGTGTTTTTACTTGTTTATTGCGCACAACAAAGTTGCGCAAAAGTTGCTGGATAACTATTAATAAAAATTAAACTCACAATGTCTAGATTTCCGTTTCCCTTTGTTCTTACTATGCAACAAAAACCTACAATCCACATAAATTAAGTCAATAAGTATGAATTAGAAGACAAGTTCAAATGTAGGTCGTTTAAAAGTACTGACAACATTGCCACGTTTAATGACAATGCTGATTTGAAATAAGTCAGCCAAGAAATATGTATGCATGTACCCACCAATATGTATACTATTAAATAATATAATATCACGCCTGCATTCCCCAAAAGGTATAAAATTTACACCCACATTTCATCAATGCTCATAAATTTCATGTATAGATATATTATATTGGTGATATTGTATTTGGAATATTATATTAAATCGAATAATATGTTATATTTCAAGAGCCCGCGTCGATCAGACCTTCGTTATTTTATAAAAGCTGAAAGTTCCTCTGTTTATGTCTCCAACACAGGTAAACACATACATTATTTATGTAATCAAATTATTATAAATATACATTATTATAAATATACTTTACAGTAAACAAAATAAAGAGCGCATGACTTGATCGTTCAATTGGAACATTATTGAAAGTCAATACAGAGATCGGTAGCTCGTTACGTATCAATCGTTCTTTTAAGTCATCTCCAACCTTTACCATTACTTCATTAACTTATTATAATGAAATTAAGATTACTTATATTTTTGTATTATCCTTACTAATATTATAAATCCTAAATTACTGTGTAGTTTTGAAAAAATCCTTTGATGCAGTTATTTAATATCGTGGTGGCCGAGTGTTTACAGTCCCGCCCTTTGACTCACAGGTTGTAAGTTCAAATCTGACATGTATCAATGTGTGTTTTTCAATGTCATATGTACTTTCTTAGTCAAATTAAGACATCACAGACATAGGGTGAAGAAAAAAATCGTGAGGAACCTGGACTTAATAGTCTGAAAAAACCAACCCGCAATGAGCTAACGTGGTGATGAATGCTCGTGCCTTCTCTGTATAAGAAGAGGCCCGTGCCCTGCAGTGGGACAATTATAGGCTGGTTACGTTTTTTAAATTTGCCCGCGACTACCTTGAGTATTTACGCGACAGCCCAAAGAAAGGAGTGTTATGCTTTTAGGGTTCATGTATGTGGGTATGTATGATTGTTAGTTGCTTTGTTCCACCATAACTTCTAAATGCCTGAATCGATTTCGATTTAAGCATCCAGATGTCTTTAGCATCGTTTCATTGTCTCGGGTAACATAGTCAGATTTTAAAAAATGGGAGTCTTTATTTTTTATTAATTTTATCTTGTTTTCATTATTCCTTATAGCTTCGGATCACATTCACCTGTATAGCTAGTATTCGTTCAGTATATCTAGTAAAGAATCCCGTTATAGGAAGGAACTTCTAGAAAGTCAATAAAAAAAATTGAATTACATAGAAGACAAATGTATTCATTTAAATCCAAGAGAAGTAAGGAGAAGATATCGCATAAGAAACTATGAATAGACAACCTTCCCTTATTTTAGAAATTGGTTAAAATACTACGCACGTAGCACACTACGTACAGATTATAAAATCTACACAAGGCGCTTACGAACTGTTATTTACAATATACATAACTATTAAAAACAGCAATTATATTTAATTTACCCGAATGTAAGATTGTGGTAAAGCTGCTAAACATGTAACACCTAAGCATTAACATAAAATAATAATAAATTAACAAATACGTTTTTGACATGAATGGATGCTATGTCCTCATGCAATATACATCCTATTATTGATAGATAAAAGTTAAGGATAATGTATTTACATATATTATATCGTATGGCAGAATGGTTATGAGCCTGCTAACTACAGGTTGTGGGTTCAAACCTGGCTAACTGGCTGACTGTACTCAGCGATAAAAGTCTATTATCATTCACCAAAACTGCAAGGACTGTAGTGCTGATTATATCTGTGACATGATGAAATTACTGTATAGGAAGAGGCCTTTACTTTGCTGTGGAAGAGTTACGAGCAGTTATGATTGTTTTTTTCTGATGTTATATTAACCATGATCTGAGACGGTCGGAAAAAGAAAGAGAGAAATAAAAATTATATGCGCATACACTGTGAAACTGTTAAGAACTTAGGGATTATAATTGATAGAACCCTATCCTGGACTGCTCATCTACAGGAAACCAGCCGTAAGCTGTTTGCCTCCGCTGGATCTTTGAGAAGGTTACGCAACTTTCTTCCGATTACCACTAAAATTGCGCTGGCACAATCCCTTCTTCTTCCTATCCTCGATTATGCTGATGCCAGTTACCTTGATCTTACCGAGGACCAATTAAATAAACTTGAGCGACTCCAAAATGTTTGTATTAGATTTATATTTGGTTTACGCAAATATGATCACGTTTCAGAATTTCGTACTAAGCTCAAGTGGTTACCAATTCGCCTTCGCCGAAATACTCATATCCTTTCGCTTCTTTATAGTGTGCTTTTCCTTCCATTTACTCCTTCTCATCTAAAAAATCGCTTCGAGTTCCTAAGTGACAGCCATACACGAGTCCTAAGATCATCAGAGAACTTAAGACTGAAGATGCCAGTGCACTCCACAAATTTCATTGATAAATCCTTTGCGATTCAAGCAGCACGGTTGTGGAATGCACTTCCGGTTTCTATACGACGTGCTCAGTCTCTTCCGCTGTTTAAGAAACTCGTAAGGGAACACTACTTGTCATCGTAGTTACGTATTACTGCGCTTCACTTATTTGCTATCTATATATAGTACTGTTTTGTTCTTTTCTTCTTTTCTATATAAGTATGATAGTATGTATCTATTTTTATTTTATATGTAAGTAGGTACACCACCTATTGCCTTAGTATATTTTATCCAGGACCCATGTTTCCATCCCAAGGTTGCCTGGAAGAAATTGCCGTGTGCGATAAGGCCGCCCATTGTACATTTGTAATGTACTTGTATTAATTTAGAAAATTTCGGTGTACAATAAAGAATTAAATAATACACTTGTGCACTATAACATCTGCTGCCTACTTGGCTAATCTCCGTGGAGATAGGCTGCCATGGCCGAAAAACGGTTGGGAAGAGTATTATTATAATTTGTGGTTATTTATAAGAGGTCACAAATTACGTTGCTACCCGTAAACTTAGTTGATGACGGAGTTAACAGTTAAATGATGTAACACTTTATGTTATGTAAAACTTTTACACGCATAACAGGAACTGGTCACTTTACTATGTCCAATTCACTATATGTTGGCCCTTTTTCGCACGGACATGCTTATTTTACACATTATAAAGACAGTATTAAAGACGTAAGGCAAATATAAATTATCAAAAAGGCAATATTTTTTTATCACATATCATGATACTTAATAATAGTACCTTAAGGTAAACTCACAGAAGTAAATAAAACGTGTTAAATAATAAATGTTCCAAACATTTAATAATACATACGATGATTGCCATGCCTAACAATTCACACATATCCAATCAAATCAAATCAAAAATTTATTATTCTCCCACAAATAAATATAATGCTGTTTGTATACATTTAAATGTAAGTTCATGTAGATTTATTTGTGGGAGACTGGTGCCGAAAATTAACTAACACAGATATATATAGGTATCAATAGCACAATTAATATAAGATTACAAAACAATATTAGCTATACATAGTTATATCAACACGCAGCACGAGCATGCAGTTGTGCTCGCGATTTAATTAAAACCCGATTATCATTAAAAATAATAATCTGGTTTTAATTAAATTGCGAGCTAGTAGTTAAGTTTTATTTCAATCTTTTTATACCTATAACAACCTATTCATCGAAACCATTCCAATGAGCCCAAACAAAACCTCTGCTGTAAGTTGGTGAGGAGTTGGGACTACTGGAGCAGTATACAGTATCCACAAGGATACCATGATTTAGCATTATCATAAGTGACAGAATATCAAATTTTGAATCGATCAGACCTTATTAACTAGAAAAGTGCTGATTATCTTTAAACGGCCAATAACGACCAAGTCACATTTCAAATAACAAAATATTTAAGTATATTAAATGGAAAAATAATTATAAATTATAATAACATTAGAGTTCGCTAAGCACGCGTTAATGCTTTTCAAAGATTTATCTTTAAAATAAAAGTAAATCAAAATCGGTTCATCCGTTTGGGAGCTACACCCCAATACCACAAACACACAATCAAACTTATAACACCATCTATTTTTGTCGGGGATTAACAGAACACGAAATAAGAACTCTAGACCTCTCAATCTTAAATTCTTACAATTCGTTCGAGGTCTCTTTATTGGTTCTTTGCATTATATTTAATGCTGTAATCACACTTCAGTATACATATAATTTTATTATGAAAGGAGACTACGGGCTACCTTCCATCTTAACCACGAGTGGAGGGCAGTGAATAGTTGTGGAAAAAGTGATTATTAACATACAGAGGTATTTAGGCTTACACTTGATTTTTCGATGAAAAACTAGTGTTATAATTTTTTCAAAAGTAAGTGTTTGAAGAAATAAATACACTAGTAGTATCTTAGGTTTTCGCGATCACTACACATTATAATAAAACAACTTTTAACCGGATTAATCGCGTGTATTATTGGTTTTTAGTTTTTCCTGACAGTACACATTGCAAACTACACGCGATTAATCCAGTTAAAAGATGTTTTATTATAATAAATACACTAGTTTAGCATCTGTAGCAAGTAGTCAAAATTTTTGTGGAAATAACTACTACCGTTTTTTCTTGTCCACGAAAATGGATAACTTTAAAGCCGTGTGTTAGGAATGATTTTCTGATCAACTTCCACATACGCACAGATACTGATACTAAACTCTCTTCTTATCATTAGCGGTTAAATCTGTAATCAGGCTTGAGTACCAAATTTCATTACGATGGATCATTACGAGTCACATAAATTCAACTTACATGAAACTGTAACACTGGTATCAAAAGTGTCTATGCAGGTATTACTTAAATAGAAAGCTGATGCAAAGCCTGATTTGGTTACTTACTATTGCCACAACAATGATAGCTTCTTCATTAGACTCCAATATTGACCAACACTTGAATGTCAACACTCTTAAATTAAGAATTGTGTTAAAAAAATAACAATTGCAATTAGTATCAAAGAATTAGCCTTGATACCTTATTATACAGTGACTAATCAACTTTTGTATCCATACTTATATGATAAATGCGAAAGTAACTCTATTTGTTTGTTTATTTGGTACCCTTTCACGACTAAACGGCTCAACGGATCGTAATTAAATTTGGCAAGGCAATAGATTGGACCTTGGAGAACGCTCCATCTATCTCAGGGCATCAGCTAGTATTATATACTTATATACTAATAAATGCGAAAGTAACTCTGTTTGTTTGTTACCTTTTCACGACTAAACGGCTGAACGGATCGTTATGAAATTTGGCAAGGAGATAGATTGTAACTTGGTTAAGGACATAAGCTACCTTTAGTCGCGCAGACAAAGTCGCGGGCACTAGCTAGTTCTATATAAATTCTCTTAAGAAATGTGATAATCTTAAGGAGAGTAATTATTAATTACAATAAAAAAAGGTTACAAACAAATTTGCTACATAAACCAGCTCGGGGTTGCCTACAATGAATTTGACTGTAATTATATAAACTAATGTTAACTATAACAACATAATACATATATCTGAGTCAGTCAAATAGCTTAACAAAAGATTAATATGCACAAAGACGTTAGTAATTTTCGAATAACGAATAGTAGACTTTACAGCATAATGTCTAAACCGCAAAATCTATGTTCAATGATGTATCTAATAAAAATAATTGAGACAAGTTGACCCTCGCGGTTTTATTATATACAATACTTTTTGTAGTTGTCATCGTTATGAACACTGCGAAGGAAACTAGTAGATACGTGAGTCGAGAATCCATTTTTTTTTTTTTGCTTTGCTTGTCACTATCATACAGCTGTCAAACAAATGCAAGATAAAAACGGAAACGCCCTAGTATCCAAGCAAAAATTTGCATTAGTCCATGCATTAAAACCATGTGATTTTTGGAAACCGTAACCGAACCCTAGCTTCTGTCTTCGTTTCGGTCAAAATCACAACAAAAACTTTCTTGTTAGGTAATTTCTCGCTGCTAATTGTCAACATAGGCTCGTCTTTTGTCGATTGTTATGGAATTGTCACGGTCGCTGTCGGTCGCCGCATTGCCGATTACTGATGTCCGTAACGCAACAACTTACAATTCCGCTTAGGTGGCAACATTGAGTATACTGACACGGAAAGCAAAATAATAAACAGAACTAATATTTTTAAATTTAAATCATATCGATCTTTTGATCTGAAGAAATTCCAATATTCGAACTAAGAATTGACGAAGAGTTCGTCAATATTTCATGCCCCAGATCCATTCACAATGTTATTGAACCTTCTAATAAACTAGGAACGAGCGATTCATATTAATATTAACTACTAGCTGTACCCCGCAGTTACACCCACTCCGTTAAAAACGAGATGTTTAAGAAAAAAATCTTATGTTAAAACCTTGTCCTGACAATGACGAACACAACAAAAAAAGAATTATTGAATTTGGTGCTGTCGTTCTCAAATTATGGCGTGACCAAGGGAAATAAGGATTCATATATATATACAAAATAAAGATATAGTAAGGCAGATTAATTATCTAATATCTAAGTGTTTGCCGATCACATAAACTTTACGATGAAATTCTCGTCAGGGATTTCCAAAGTTCTCACGGGTTCCAATAGCCAATTAATCAATAATTATAATTTAATAATATTGTGTATTATATGTTTTATTCATTCTGCAAACATCAAGTGAACAAGACTTACATAACTCTTCATGTTACTAGATATTTTAATTAATTTATAGTGAGTAATAAAACTCAGCCAAATTTAATATGTCATCTTCTCTGTTAGAACTTTACTGAGTACGAAATACATTATTTCATTTAAATTGATACTTCAATAGAAAACAAAATATCAACATTGTTTCAAATCTAACATAGAGCAAGCTCAAATGCAATGTGATAATCTGTAAATATAACTACAGATGTGATTATAATTTGTTTTTTCTGTCGACATTTCGTAATGTTTTACAATGTCATCTACAGTTTACGAAAATTACAAAATAATATTGAGCACATATCATGTATATTCCCAAACCTAAGTGAACAAATATAAAGTTAAATCTCTAAGATTTGACGATAATCTTTTTCTAACTAATCCTAAAACAGTTGACAGAGCTTCAGCGAATGTGTGTCAAAATGACGATGATATGAAGCTCTTAAACGAACCCATTGTGTTTTCACTCACGTACTATTTCTTAATCTGTCTGTCATGATTTTTGTTTTTTATTCAATTATATTAATAGTGAAGTAGGTACCACCTACTTCATATGTAATCTGCCACTTCGTATTGCATTTTTTGGGAGAATAGGATCATAGATTTCCTTGTACGAAAATATGTAAGTTTTTGCTCAACTACCTACTTACCTATAATGATGCTAATAAATGCATCGGGTCTGAAGATAATCTAATAATAATACAAGTCTTAAAATATGTTAAATTTTTATCTGTCAAGTCGCTAATTACCAATAGAAATGTTTTTGTTATCATAGGATAATTAAAAATGAACGTTTTTAATCTTTTAGTGCGGTGACATTATAAGAATATTGTTTACAACAGCGAAGATTTTACTTAAATCTTAAATAACATAACATAACATATCATATTACGATCCTAATTATTAAAATACATAGACACGAATGAATAAATATAATTTGTTGAAATGGTTGCCTTATAGCTCCTCGCAGCCCACCCTGTTGACAGTCTTTGTAAGAAATAAATTGTAACATGTCATATGTACACGTACGGGTAATTACAGTATTAATAAAATAGAAATCTAATTTGCGATCATATCTAAAGTTCATAAAAAAAGTGCTGAGGTCTCTTGAAACATAGAGTGGAACGAGTAACGCGTCACCGCGACCCATCCTCACATGATGTCAGCCTTCTGCAAGTGCCTGCAACTCGGGATATATATAAAATGAACGATCTTACACTAGTTACTCATTCGTTAGTTTGAACTCAAGACGAATACTAAGCATCATGCTCAAATACGTGAGTTTTTAGATTTCTTTATATTTTAACTTAAATATAATAATAAAAATATTAAGCACTGATGTTTAATAATTATAATTATGTGCTTAAATGTTTTTAAATATAATTAGTTATTATGAAAGTGTGTCGTGTCTTTTGTGATGCATCAGTAAGGTGTGGTAATGGTCGTAAGATGCGCAAAAACAATGGGAGGTGTCATACCGGAGTGACTTGATGAATCCTGACCCCAGGTTACGTTGCAACAACTGGTCTGTTATTATCGTGCCATCACGTGTCGTAATAATTTATTCAGGGTTTCAAATCTGTTGATTTCTGTGCATTTATTTTGGTTATTGGAAAAGTATTATGGGGTTATTAGCTACAGAAAATTCTCAGCCTCTCGAGTTCGGAACTCTCTCCGTTTGATATATATATATATATTATGATAGATATATCACCATCAAACGGAGAGGACAAGTTATTGGAGGATAGGACCTATTACACTTAACACATCTCTGAAATATGGGTGAACCACAGTACTGCTCGGTCTTACCATTCGCGGATACAAGCGTGATGCTATATTATTTTGGTGAAAGCAATATTTTGTTGTTCTATTATTTCAGTTTTGATCTGGTATATAAAATACATGCGCCTTGTCAACTTGCCTGAAAAGCTTAAAGATCGTAGATTCGAATAATGCACTAAAATGAAACATGTTCCCACTGTAAATCCTTAAATTTGCTAACAATTAACAATGGGTCGTCAATTTAATTGTGAACGTTAACTGTCGCTACCTAACAGTTAGCATTTAGAACTCCTTCCTAATACTAAAAACTGGAATTCGCTAAATTTTTACAAAGGTTTGTTTAATGGCTTATTTGCAACATGTTATGTAACAATTTAATGAGCAAACTATTGAATTTATTTAAATATTTATGCGAAAATAAATACACTAGTTACATGTTATTACGGTAGTTAATGTTTCAAGTTAAATAGAAACAACATAAAACGGTATTTTTTTTTATTGATGTTGATCTTAATATACTACATTTGTAGTTATTGTAACTGATTAGTGGTTAAACCCTATTCAATTAATGTTTCATTAATTTCCAAATTTAAATCATAATATCTTATATCTAAATGCAGTACATCCGAATGTGAAACAAATGTTCACAGGATAAACATACTCAAAGAATTACTCAACGCCCATCATTGAGCATATAATTGACAAACAGAGAGAAATAAATATCAAATATTGTTTTAAATGCGTAATGTTTGGACAATACATTTATTTACGCAGGACTCAGGACTCACAAGATATAGCCTCCCAAAAGACAAATATTAAAATTCAGTTTTCAAACGCATGTGTGAACACGACATTCGAGCTTTAAAATATATTTTTTTGTAAAAAAAAAACTTCCACGGTAAGGGTTCGATTCCGCATCCAGCAACAGGAAATTTTTAATTCAAGAGATTCAGTGTTTCTTTTCTTTTTTAAATGCTCTTAAAATCCATTTACCCTATATCAGCGTATACAGGATAAATGCATCCTTACTGTGGCAATTTTAAATGAGGAATCTAGCCATGGAACTACACAACTTATTCCAAAAACAAGAGTCATCACAAAAAAATTTTGTCAAAAATGTCATTTTATGAGAATTAAATAGTTTTTTCGTTTATGCGCATTGATAACTGACGGGGTAACTTTTTTAAACGCGAACACTGACGGGGGGTTGTACTAAAAAGGTGGTTGTGGGGTCCATTAATCTCAAGGGTCTTAGATCTGGTTATCCTTAACTTGCTTTGTGACTGACTATGATCATTAGCGAAACTTTTTGTATAGTGATGTTTAACTCTATAGAACTTAAGACAGTTTACCAAATGTTAAAAATCCATATAATTGAACCTAACAGGTTTAAGATAAATCTTTGAAAAGCATTAACGAATGCGTAGCGAACTCTAAAGTTATTATATATAATGGAAAAAGAATACGGTCGCGAACAGGATTCGAATCCTACGACATATAATATATTTTTTACGCAATAGGAGCATAAAGATATTATTATTATTATGTTTCACTCCACTGTATACACCGAACCTCTTTAATTATAACATAACATAGCATCACGTCTGTATTCCCCGAAGGGGTAGGCAAAGCTGTACACAGCTGTACACCCACATTTCACCAATGCTGTTATTAAGTGCCATGTACTAGGTGGTGAGCCTATTGCCATCTACCGGGCACAATTCCAAACTCCGAGCTGCTACTGAGAATTTTCTAACAGAAAACTCAATAACACTGCCTGACCCGGGAATTGAAACCCGAGACCTCATGCTCAGCAGTCGCCTTTGGAACCACTAGACCAACGAGGCAGTAGCAATTGTATATACTGTATTACTGATTAGTTAATTAACTGAATTGTTTTTATCTGTGCCTACAGGTAATACTGGTATCCGTGTTAGCAGCGCTATGCGCAGCCGCACCTCAGAACCCACAAGATGTGCAGATCCTGCGCTTCGACAGCAACGTGGAGCCTGATGGCTACAGCTTTGCGTAAGAAGACCTATTATTTTCAATTCTTTTTTGTATATAGTTAAATAGCTTAACGTAAGTATTATGTCACTAAGGTTAAGCCCAGACTCTTAGTGGCTAGGTGATTGCTAGAAATCATTAGAGCATACCCCGTACCTCAAAGATCACACTAATTCTTAGCCCCGGCTATTATTAATACATCGATTGGGTTGGCCAGAACAAATGTGATACTATATTTCTACATCACATGTCAGGAGTACGAGATACATTTTAACTTTGACCTAGACTAACTTTTGAGACTCAAGTTATTCAAGTTTGTCATAAAGCGTCCTGTTTCTTCCAACGCGTAGGTATTACCAAACAAATTATTTACGAATGTGTACAATAATATTGCCACACGTGCGATGAATACTGATAACATCATACATTGAAATCCTGGTTTTCACAAAGGCTACGGAGGTCAAATAGCCATCCCTTCATCCAAAACCAGAAGAAAATGATCAAATCATGTATCTTTAAAGTGAATGATTATCAAAGATCCGGAGACCTGACAACAATAATAAGAGATAAGGTTGTATAATCTCAGGTTTCCAATAAATACATTTAAATACAAAATTCAATAACAGGTTATTAGTTTAAAAAAACATATGATAAATATTAATTCAGCCATAATTGCATCCCTTATAATCTGAAATAATATACTGAATTAAGGAAAAAATAACAAAACTCAGTTCCAACAATAATAACTTAATTAGCAATACTCACACCTCATTAAACGCAAAATATTGGATACTATATTGAAATATAAACTTCTTAACTTAATCGTCCAGTAAATGTAAGCGTTCTTGCGAAACGACTCGAGTTAAGAGTAGGTGATGACCCTTTGTGTCGTAACCACTTAACATTATACAACTCCCATTGTAAGCCATAAAAATAACATGCTTATAAGTTATAACAATTTTAAGTATTTACAAACAACACAGTAGGGATTACCTAATTGTGAAATAAGGAAAGTCGAATATATAATGAGCTAAAGAATACTTTTATTTTTAATATTTAACAGAGCTTTTACATATTCATTACTAGCTTTGCCCGCGACTTCGTCTGCGTGACAAAAGGTAGCCTATGACCTTCACCAAAGGTCCAATCTATCCCCTTGCCAAATATCATTACGATCCGTTCAGACGTTTTGTCGTGAAAAGGTAACAGACAAACAGAGTTACTTTCGCATTTATAATATTAGTGAGGATGGTAGAAACCGTTATTAAGCAATAACTGTCATAGAATTAATAGAATATATTAAATTAACTATCTTCGTGACACGCGTTGATGTCTTTTGTACGAAGGTGGGATATGGTTTAATAAAGGTTGTCAACGTTTAATTTTAAAGCACTCAACTAAAAATATACGTATATATATTTTGGTTACATTTAGGAACTATTTATAATATAAGGCCAACTCATAGAAACATAATATGTTGTTAAAAGAAACCTTTAAATATATATATTCTTAGAATTAAAGCAAGTACTAGCATATACATACTGTATTAATATTCTAAATATACAACCTTGGTTTTACTGACTTACAAATATTCATTATGCCGATTTCTGACCATAATATAATTTCCGGGATCAAGTCTGGATCAAGGGGATAAAAATCTTCAATAAAGACATGTCATGTAATTATAGACATTGACAGTACTCGGTTCAATTCCTCTTAGGTGCACAACTATACATAGGTATTTCTTAGACTTATGCCAGTGATATTAAATGTCGTCCAGTTATTAAGAAAAAGCGTGAAAATAGCCGCGCTTTTAATGAAAATTATTTGTTGTTATCGATAAAAACCTTAGCAGACCTGCGTTCTAATTGTCTGAAATTTCATTACCCTTCTAATTTTTTACAGTTATGAGACCAGTGATGGCACATCCAGACAAGAGGAAGGTAAGCTCGACAACCCTCAGTCAGAGAACGCAGCGTTGACCGTCACCGGACAGTACGCATACATCGCCCCCGACGGCAAGCACTACACTGTCACCTTCACTGCAGGACCCAATGGCTTCCAGCCCAAGACATCCCTAGGACAGTAGGAACCCAAGCCGAACTAACTTGTAAATAGTTAATAAATACTCTTCACCAATAGAATTGTACCACAAATAACAGTACAAGAGATAAGGGATCTGATTCTAAATTCACGTGCCATAAGGACGTCTTTTTGTAATTTTGTATATTTTTTGTATCATAAAAAATATTATGAATGATTATACAATTATTTTGATTTATATATTTGTTTTAATACTATCCTTAATTATAGCACCATTATTAGTAATCATTCTACCGTCACCTTTACTATCATACTCAACTGCAATGAGGACAAGATATCCCTAGAACAGTAGGAACACACGCTGATCAAATTTATAAATAGTTAATCCTCCTTACCAACATAATTGTACAACAAATTACAATCCCTCCAAGAAGTGATCTTAGCAAATATGGGATTCGATTCTAAATGCACATCACAAAAGGAAGTATTAAAAAAAAAAAGTAATAACTATAGTTATCCCTAGGACAGTATCGAAACCAAAAGAAACTTAGTCTTCACCAGTAGAACCTAATCACAAAATAACAGTACAACAGATCTCTCCTGAAAAGAAATCCGATACTAAATTCACGTCCCATCACATTTGTAATTTTTGTATTTATTTGTTTTTCTAATCATCTTTTAGTGCAACTGGTTATGGGCTTAATCCTGTACCAGTGTGGCTCTTTCAGAGTATAGTAGTAGTTAATCTAAGGCATCACAGATATAAGATTGAAGAAAACACCGTGAGAAAACCTGAACTTCAAAGTCTGAAATCGCCAAACCGCAGTTTGCTAGCGTTAAAATCAATGCTCGCGCTTTCTCTGTAAAAAAAGCCGTTGCCCTTCAGTGATCCGATTACGGACTGGTTTATTTATTTACATTTATTATTGACTTATTTTAACGTGTAAGTACCCTAGCCAAATTACGTACAAAAACATGCTTCATTTGACCCCGGAACCAAGCACGGATCTACGATAATTAATTCTATACATTGCAGATTATTCTAAGTGTCGTATGATGATAATTCTGAAGTTTATTTTTTATTTATTCTATTTTGTAAAAATTAGTAGTGGTGCCTAAAATAATTATAATTGAGTACGATTTTTCGTTCGTTTCTATTTTGAGTGACCTAAACAAATATGGAACTGTATTTTAAATCTCAAATAAGATAATTCTCATAACATTACAAATGTTACATACGAACAAAATGGACTCGTACTGGATCCAAGCGCAAATGATGTCCTGGGTTCGAATCCAGGGTCAGACAGAGTGTTATTGAATATTTTTGTTAAGAAATTCCTAATAACAGCCCAGAGTTTCGAATTGTGCCAAGTAGATGGCAATAGGCTACCCACATATTAAGTGGGACTTAATAACAGCATTGGTGAAATGTGGATGTAAATCTGTGTATGTAGACCCCCTCGGGGAATATATGCGTGATGCTATATATATGTTAATTTCTATAATATAAACTATAAAGTTGTCAAAAATCTAGTCTTAAAATCGCAATCTAAAAGTACTCTCAGTAGTAGAATAGATAGCTATTTAAATTCAACAATTTTAATAATTGAGTATTTAACCGTAAGCGCCCTATTCTACGGCCAAGTTTAATAAACACTGTGTAGCAAGTGCTTTGGCTTAGCAATGTTCTCATCTCTTTCTGGCACTTGTAGTGTAACAGTGACACGAATAATACTAAGCCAAAGCACGTGCTGAGTAATATTGATTTATCTTGGCCTAAGAATCATAATTAGTTGATGCATTCAAAAATGTTTTCCTTCTACAAGATTTTTGTTTACAACAGTATTTCAGTACTTAAAATACTCTTAGCAAAAAAAGTGTTTCAGTGCGTACTGAACCACATTTGTTTTGGGTTGGAAAATACGTCATGAGCGTTGTCCCGAACTTCTACTGACTAAAAACCACATTACCCCTCTTCAACCTTTACCGAGGTCCCGGGTTCGTTGCAGCAATGGCCGCGACCCCGACATAACGCATTGAACCAAAAGTCATGGTGTGAAAAAATACTCAATTCATATATATGTTTTTTAATTATTGAAATTTAGAATTTAAAATATTTCTTATCACAATATTTAAAATTGTAAACAATAAAAAAATTCACAGGTCACGAAGAAGTTCTATTATAGCTACATATTTTAGTATTTTTATAAGAAATAAATTTAAGAATAAATAATAAAAAGTTATTAATAAAAAAATATATACATTTTTAATAAAACAAAAAAGGTTTTATGGCGATTCTATTATTATTATGGACATAAAAAAGTTTAACACGTTTTTCCTCCTATAGCTTATAATACTATTGAATGCCCCCAATTGCTAACAATACATTTTATGTATTCATTAATTATAACCTGTTAAATTATTTACATTAATAGAAGATAACTTTGCCACTTACATTTTTATGGTTCCTTGATAATATTTTTATTTAACAAAGTAATTTCATGGTAATAAAATTATGGCGAGTCCACGCCAAGTGTCCACAGGGTCCACTGACACTATGGCTATAACCTACCAAGATTGCGATTTGATTGAGTTTCGGAATCCCAATAGAGGTTAAAGGAGGACTCTGTTGTTTTCATCAGTAGGAGATCGACACGAACCCCATGAAAATTTCCAGTCGCCAAAAAAATTAAAAGGTGACTTTTAAATAAGCATGCAACTATTCGCAGCCGTTTCGTTTATTGTTATTTGATGACAGCAAACATAACTACGCGTTTGCTAGTTACAAGGACGCCTGCTTACAAATCACGAATGTTTGAACCCAAATCTAATCTAACATTAGTAAAGAATATTTTTCGTAACAGTAATATTTTTGTAATAACGCAACCATATTGAACCTAATGTGTATGTAAAGTTAATATTATGTTGGAATTTTATGAAGCGGTCAGGGTAATTAAACAATTACTGAAGGCTTACTTTTGAAAATAATTCCGCTCGATTGACATTGGAAATATGTCAGTTCGTACTTTTAAATGTCTAAATTTATTTTATAAAATTGGAATACTAATCATGTAACATGCTTTAAAATTGAGGCAACTCTAATGTAGGTAAATTTATTTTAATATTACGCATTGTTTTAAGTCGTCTATTTAATATTGGAACTGGATTGGGATTGGTATTAATTTCAAGAGTAACCCCACTTGTCTTTAAGAAAAATGTGTTAAATATATTAATTACTTAGGTATCGGTGACATCTGACACCCGACGTAAATTTTCCATTAAATGAAAAGTTAACAAAATGGATAATGCCAAATATTACACATAAAAACATAAAACAGCATGTATTCATTCTTAAGAGTATGTAAAGGTGTTTTCCGCAATGCCGTTATTAAGTCCCACCATAGGTGGTGAGCCTATTAACATCAACCGGGCACAATTACACACTCCGGGCTGCTACTAAGAATATTCTTACAGAAAAAAAAACAATAGCACTTTACCCGAACCGGGAAAAGAATACATGGCCTCACGCTCAGCCACCGCGCTTGCGACTCCTTGACCAATGAGGCTTTTTAAACATAGGTATCAATAAAATATTATGTATAACTTTTGCAAACTTACCTTAAAATTTCTCATATATACCCCAGACTGTAATGCAAACATCATACTGAAGTTATATATTTTTTGGGGAAAGAAAGATCCGGTCGTAAGCAGGATTCGCTACGCATCAGTTAATGCTTTTGAAAGACTTATCTGTAATATCATATATAATTTGCGTTTAATATCATTACGGGACGTGCGTAGTGCGTACCATTGTTAGTCCAAGGGTATTTACTATACCATTGGAACTGTTAAGTCAAAGGTCGCAGGTTCAAGTCCGAGGTATGCACCATTATTTTTTATACGTATTATAATTATTTTATAAATATATTACTTAATAGTGCATTAATTGAATAATAACATTTATTAACAAGCGATTATGGCGTGTATGGATATTTCTAATGTTGTTTTGAGTACTGCGGTACTAATTTGAATTCGGTTTAGTTATGAAAACAATTTCCATATTACATTTTCAACTGACATTTTAATGATTTTATTTATATGCGTGATCGAAAACTTAGAAAATAAAATTGCAACCTAAAATTTGATTGGAATTGAAAATACGAGTAGATAAGCGTACACCAAGCCACTGAGCGGTTTTCTCCTCGACGAGATAGACAGATCTGCAGGTGTATTGGCTATCTCAGTTACCAACCAATTTGATGGTCACTTGGTAGTACAATGCGTCGTAAGTTTTTTATATTTTTGCTCATCATAGACAAGCTGTAAAACACGACGCAATGTACGACAAAGTGACTATCAATTTGGTTGGTAACCGAGATAGCCAATAGGTATGCAGGTCTGAAGCGACACAATCAGTCAGTTGCGCATAACTGAATGATTGTATCGCTCATCGGGTTTTCTCAACGCCCACTGCAGGACGATTGAATAGAATTTACACATCAGTGCAATAACATCAGACCTAGAAATTTCACACAGCCAATGTTCAATGTATGTTTCGTAAATCTATCTAAATGCCAACGCACACAGACCGCATCGTCGCGAAGGTTCTTGCATCCGTTTATGCGTACCTAAGAGTTACAGTATGTGTATGGCACGGTAACCTTCACTTATCACGATAATTCTTTTAACAGACCGATAATTAATCATTATTTATACAGATATAATATTAAATGGAAAAAGAGTGTGTCTTTATTCAAAACAAAACTAAAACAATATATATATGAAATATAATATAAACATAAAAAAAACGCAATTGCAACCAAATACATCGGGTTATTATTTTATCGCAACAATCACAAAGGAGAAAAAAAATAAAAAATAAAAAAAAAACCACGATCAAAACTTCGAAAATAATAATTACCTGCCATTTCTTTTCTGAGTCATTACCTACCTATATACCTATGGTCGAACTATTGTTATATGTCTTTTGATAAGTATATGTATAGTACTATGCTCATAAGTGAACTGTAATGTTCTTGAGAAATAAAGTTCTTTAAACCTAAGAATACGGTCGTGATAGCCAGGTCGAGATGGCTTAGTTGTCATAGCGCCTGGAGTATTTACCCGGGATGCGCAGATTCGAATCTTGCTCACGACCGTATTCTTTTTCCATTTAATTTTATAGGTTTAGAGTTCGCTAAGCATGCGTTAATGCTTTTCAAAGATTTATCTTTAATTATTTATACATTTAGGTTTTTATTATCAGGAGACTTGCTTTTGAAAATAAATTCACTCAATTAACATTGAAAATATGTCAGTTCATATTTTTAAATGGAAAATGGCATAAAAATAAATATACGAATTTAAGTAAAAATCCACTGTGGAAACCCGCTTTAAAACAGAGAAAACTGTGAGGTAGGTACATTTATTTCAATATTACGCATTGTTATTAGAAATTTATTGGGTTAAACATTGGGTTTTAAATTAATTTCAAGGGAAAATTTGGCATGAATGTATTGTTTAATTATATATCAAACATATGAATACACTAGATTACTATATCTTGACATCAGTTTGGTTAAAGCATATGCACCCATATCGAGGTAGTTTACAAAGACTAGCAAAGTTTACGTTATCAACTCTTAAATTTGATCATATTAAATTGAACCTTTAGCCTTCAGAAGCTTTCTAGAGAGCTAGTCAAACACAACACTACTGAATATTTCAGACAGCAAAGAAAACAATAACGTCAATTAATACCAGTTTTTTTTTTTTTTTTTTATGGAATAGGGGGCAACCGAGCAGAAGGCTCGCCTGATGGTAAGCGATTACCGCCGCCCATGGACACCCGCAACCCCAGAGGAGTCGCGAGTGCGTTGCCGGCCTTTTAAAGGGTTTGGGCCTCCGGTACCCTCACTCACTCGGCGAAACACAACGCAAGCGTTGTTTCACGCCGGTTTTCTGTGAGGCCGTGGTATCAATCCGGTCGAGCCGGCCCATTCGTGCCGAAGCGTGGCTCTCCCACTCTTTTACTCCTTTTGTTCGATTTTCCGTAAGACGATAACCTTCATTGAATCAAAATTACCATAATCAAAACAAACGCGACAAAATAACATTAATGGCGTCAATGACAAGTGCTTATACTGGTTTAAAGCAATAGATAAAGTATATTTTTTCTAAATTGCACAAATGGCCTTGAATTATTCTTAATTCGAATATAAAGCTAGTATGCCAGATTCACAGTTTGTTTTATAAATTACGCAACTTTAGAGTATTGTCATCGTGCGACGTTTAACAGTGTGTGCGGCTCTCTGACACAAGTGTTTGTGAACCTTCGTTATTTAAAATGGTTACAAAATAACTGTGACGAAACCGTGTAACCTTTTATACACATAACGGCGGAGGGGTCACTTAGTTTTCTAGACTTTAAGATTTAAAGTTACGACCGTTTTATTTAATTATGGTTACACGGGAATGGTGGATCGTCGGTGTCTTTTTAATATACTGGTAATCGGTTGGACTTTGAACCGATTACTTTCCAATTAGTCTCTATGGTCCTGGGTTCGATTCCCGGGTCGGGCAGTTTTATTGTGGTTTCTGTTAGGAAATTCTTAGTAGCACTAGGGATTGCAAACCGGCATGATCGGTAGGATCCGACTGGATTAACATTGGTCAATCCGGTCGGATCCGACCGGTTCCCTAGTTATATCGAAACTATTTCTTTTTCGTTCTAAAATCAACTGTATAAAAAATTAAGTATCATAAATTTTTTGAAAAGGACTCTTCTTAGGAAATCAACTTTTTTTTTATGAAAAGTGTCTACATTTGGCCACCAACTCGCTTGATGGTAAGCGATGGTGTGGCCGAGGATGGAGCACGTATATTCAGAATAAATCAGGAGTTGATGCAACTGCCCAGACCCGTCTCCCACAACGGTTGCACCGGACTACATCCCGAAACAAGACTAGGTCGCTTCACGCCATGAAAAAATTAAAATTTAGCAACAATTATGAATTTCTTGATCGACAAGAAATCAAATATCAAAATAAATTTTACGCCTATCTTCAATGGCTGAAAACTATCAATTAGATCTTTCATTTTCTTCCTCTCAAGCACAAAGCTATATCAATCAAAGCTTTAAAAATACATAATTTCAGCTTAATAAATCTTTCTATCATAACCTTAAAAATGTTCAAACGTGTGCGGCAGTCTAAAATGAGGCTTAATTCTTTGTTTGTACTCTTGCAGGTAGATACATATCGTATTTAGTAGGCGATCTTTTCAATAACTTCAAATCTTACCGCACATTTAAAAAAATATCACAAAACATACGGAATGTTTGACACAGGTGATCTTTTTAAAAAATACATTTTTGCTAAAAGTATGGAGTAATTACTTCAGCACTGGAAAAATAAAAATTACTGGTATCTGTTGTTTTTCTCGTTTACCACTGCTTGTTTTTCTTAATATCATTGGTGTCTTCGTCGTCTGTATGTGACTCATTAGAATTTGTTTCATGGTCTTCTTCTTGCCATATTCATTTTTATAATATTATGTTGATTACGGTTTCTTGCAACCGATGTACGAACCACACTTGCTGGTCTTTTAAAACATTTCATCATGATTGATACAATGAAATACATGCAGTAATCTCGGCTGGCTAACATACAACATTATATTATATTTCTACATGAAATCATTTTCATGGCTGGTTTGCTTTGTAGTTTAGACGAAAACAAATATTCAAATCATTAGTTTAATCTTTTGGTTGTCATGCCATAAATTATACATTCGTAACGATAAATTTATCTGATAATCATCATGAAATATATCATCATGACATATATATCAAAATATATCAAGTTAAACTATGAAATAATTAGGCTAATTAGATGGAAGAATACAGATAAATCTTTGCAAAGCATTAACGCATGCATAGCAAACTCTAAAGTTCTAGATACGAGTACCTGTGGAAAGAAAAATACGGTCGCGAGCAGGATGCGAACCTGGACCTCCCCGATAAATACTCCGGGGGCTCTGACCGCTAAGCCATCTCGACTAGGAATTTATAACTTTAGATGTAAGAAATTATTCAAATTTATCTGCACAGCCTGTTAAAATTAGAATCAATGCCAGTATATGACATTTTTTCATCTTATTAGTTTATTAATAGAAAAGCAAAACATAATCTATAAGTATACTTTTATTTAAACAAACTATTAAGCTTAATAAAATGTTTCAAAGAAAAATCAACTTTATCTTTAACTTTCAAAACTATTCCGTGAAAAAAAAAACCTTAATAATAAAAGTTGATAAACAATCAGAATGTCTTCAGTCTTCTGACTGCCTTACTACTTTCTTTACAGACCATCGAGAACATGTTTCAGATGTTTCATAATTTAAAGCAAGTGATAATTAATTTATAATACGCACATCATCACGAAATGTCAGTGATGCATGCGTTGGGTTGAACTTGCGACCTTTGGTTAAGCCATATTGACTGGTAAGCCAGTCCAACGGACATAGCACTAAGCTATCACTGATTTCGTGTGTACTTTAAGAACTTATTAAGTTCTACTTAATTAAATAAATGTTTTCTTTGTTTATTAAACGTCCATCGTATTTTAATTTTTCTATGGTTTTTCTTCTAAGACACTAATAGTGTGTATAATTAAATTACTTCTATTTATTTATTTATTATACTGTACACCGGTAGCTACCCGTTATCTTTTCTTTAATTCTTAATTAATTCTTGTCCATCCAATGGTTGTAATATCTGTAAGAATTTGTTTTTTAGCGATAAGACCGCCAGTTGTACTATTCTTCTATCTATATGTATATCTCTGTCTTTCCTCTTGGTAATCTTGGCAATAAAGTATATTCTATCATCTATCTAATAGACACGCACGTTTATGTCTATTAGTTTCTTAAACAAGATGAAATTAATAAAAACGAATAAAAAACATGCTTGCCATTTTTTGCTAGCCTATGTCACTCGGGATAATGTAAGGATTCTAACGATACCCCATACATCGAAATCAGTTCAGGTATTTAAAAGTTATGGTGTAATATAGAAACTCACAAAAATACTTACATACATACATATATGAACCCTAAAAACATAACACTCCTTTTTATGGCAATCGTGTAACAAATTATCCTCATACACACGATCCTCGTTGCGTATCGTGTATCGAGGCGCTGCCTGGGTCGCATCTGTTAAATTTCAAGTTCCCTTCTTCCCGGTGATGTCTATAAATGTGTATTCTTTACTTTTTTTCTGTCTTGCCTGACTAGACTTTATACGCCTACATAAAATAATATCGCACGTTCACTCACGTTAAAGTTATCTGAGAGAAAACTTTAGGCACTTTGAATTAACATAACATTTTGAATACAAATACAGGTGCACTTCCTCTTCCGTCACTCTCATAGTCCGATGGGACGGTAACCCAACACGACTGGAGAGAGATCAGGCGCAGGATCGACGACTTTACGTGCTCTCCGAAGCACGGGGGTGTCACAGCACCAACTTCCTAACTCCGGGCTGCCACTGAGAATTTCTTAACCGAAAAAAACAATAACGCTTTGCCCGACCTGAGGATAGAACCCAGGACCTCACGCTCAGCAGCCGATCACTGGACTAACGAGCCAGTTAAAAATATACAAGTCAAGTATCGATATAAGGTGAGGCGTTCGCCTAAGCATAGAATTAGCAATCTTTATCTAAGCCGAAATGCTCTTTATATACAGCGCGGTTTAGGGAACGTAAAATATTGATGGTTTTACCTTATGGTAACCAAATAACTGAGAATATTATTGACATACATTGTCATTATTATGAAGGACTCAATAAGCTGCTAGCATTTTAACCGTTGTATTACTTACTACAACGTCCCAACACCTGCGTATACACTTGAGGAGGCTTTATGACAAAGTAGTACCGATTAACGTAACTAGATGGCATTGGTAGCTACATTTATCTAAATTAATGTAAGCCACTACGGTGGCTTACCGAAATTATGTAAATAATTATAATCGAGATGACGTCACGTAACTGGTCATTCGTTATAATTCCATTAACATGTACAACTTAGAAGTGTCTAACCAGGATGTACTTAGCTAGCATATATTAGTGTTTTTAAAATACTCTTCGTCCGGAATACTAATTTATTGCTATAAATACAGATCCAAAAACCAATATCTATTAATTATCTTACAGTATTAGTAGCTGCAAATCTGCTTACCCTTCAGTGGGTAATTAGGTTCTTTAAACTAGCAACACTAAAAATAAGCAAAATATTTTTTATTTTTGAGGTAAAAAATAACGATTGGCAAGCGTTCTGCCAACTCAGCTATCCCGACTTCTCCTTACTATTACGAATCGTTCTTAAGACAACATAGCATGACGCCTGTATTGCCTGAAGGGGTAGACAGAGGTGTACACAGTTGTACACCCACATTTCAACCATCCTGTTATTAAGTTCCATGTGCAACTGAGAATTTTTCTAAAAGAAAAACTCAATAGCTTTGCCTGACCAGGGTATTGAACCCGAGGCCTCAAACTTAGCAGTCGCGCTTGGGGCCACTAGACTAACGAGGCAGTTCTTTGAGGAATCGTTCTTCCATATTTTAATTCGCAGGTTCAAATCCTGTTCACGACAGCATTTCTTTAATTCTATAAATTTGTAGTTACAGGGATAGCTATGCAAGTTTTCGAAAAAAAAATCTGTTAGTATAACGTAGTTTCATGTTTCGCCGTAGCCTAAGATTTAATTAACCAATTATTTTTCAGTAGCTACGCTAGGTTTGTCTTATGCCAAATTTGTTTAAGCTCTCCGTAGGCTTCCGACTTGGCTTAGCGCTGTTATTATTAAACAATTGCTCCTTTGCTTGCTTATGCTTCTAGCGATCAACCATCCACACACTGCCCGCCAAAAGCATTGCAATGGACAATTAGCGCCTCACTCAACTAATAATGAACCAAATTAATTTACTGTATTTAAACTTATTAGTTCACTGTGAGTTTGTAAGCAGTGTCTCCTTTACTAACTTTTAAACTATCGCGTTGCATGATATTACTACGAGTATATCATGCACTGGGAGTGAGTCTGCTTGTGACCACGATCAGTGCAACCTGGTCGAAACGTCAAGCGATTCAAAAGTATTTATTGCGCGTTAATTCCTGTTAGTAAATAGTGTCTCCTTTATCTATGATTGAGTAATCATCCTACAGTAAATAATTTTTACGTAGCACGTTTTTATTTATGACATCTTAATCGCAGCGGAGTTGAAACTTATAATGTTAAATATAATTCTATATAATATTAGAGGCAATGATAAAACTTGATTGGCATCTCATTGTGCTACTGTAGGTAGTAATTAATTACTTCAATGATAATAAAATACAATAAGCTTTGTATCATCGCAGGATTTAAGTTTAATGTAAATCAAAGACGTGAACCATGTCATCAATCGTGACTGAACCAAGTTCCTGAACTATATAGACTTCACACAACACATACATTAGAAAGGTCATCCATGATATAAGGTAATAAACTAAGCAATGATTTAAACATTAACCATTAACGTAGCTGCTTACAATTATTTATTATGCTTCAACATCCTTGAAATTACTTGGATTGCATTACAAATATGAAGAGGTGACAAGTTATTATCGTATTAATTTACTAGAATAACAACGGGTTTGGACTTATTACAATAAAGACATATACATTCTTAAATTATTTACTTAAATAACTTTCACAAATATCTCTCACAAAGCTTCTGATATACTGACAAGATCTTCCAATCATCCACAAACAGATCACAAGTCCGATTAACATCGAAGAGTTCATGTGTGCAGTGAGGGTGCGTGATATTGGCGAGATAACTCGAGCTACAGTGCGACATGAAGGCAAGGCAAACCGTTTGTGCTTCTCACTACGGTGGTAATTGTCTGGGACGAAGAATCGAGCCAGCTCTAGAGCATTATCGTTTTACAAGCTACAGTAAACTGATTGTATATTCTTACATCAAGCGAGTTGTAACAGAGACAATAGAGAATAAATGTGTTTGGGTGTAAAGATATGGGTAGTTACCATATATTATGTTAACTTGTTGTGATTTTTTTTATTTTGGATGAATAGTCACAGGGTCGTTGCCCATTGTATAACAATTGTGTGTATAAATGGCTGTACTATCTCTCTCTGTGATTTTGTGTTCTTGCTGTACAATTGTTTCTTACTCTAATTAAAACAAATTAATTAGATTTTCTCAGTTTTATTAAAAAAGAAGTCCTAACTTTAATTTATTATTTATTAATGACATTGCTATGTTATGTGTAGTATTATGAGCGACGATCTGCGGAAAGTAGCTGGTACAAATTGGATGACAAGAGCCGAAGACTGGGCTCAGTGACGCGTCTTCGGAGAGACTTATGTCCAGCAGTGGACTGCTATAGGTTGATGATGATGATGAATGACATGGAGCCATTTATATATATATGTTACTGATAATATTTTACTTTATTATACTGAATAAATTTAACGAATATATTAACATGAACTTCCTAAGAAAATGTACATACCTATTCTGGTTACCGTGTGGTTGATGAAAAACCTAGTGTAAGATTTTAATCCACCTATAGGCCTCTGACATAGCTTAATCAAGTTTACGGGTTTCCTGTGGCTGATATGTGATAATCCAATAATCCTCTGTAGGTATATCAGAACACACAAAATTTCAAATCGATTGTAAAGTGTCCGCGATACGATACGACATGGTACTGCACTTATAAATACACGATTGGTCCAACTAATCGAAATACGTATGACAAATAGGGCTCGAACAGATTTTTTTCAAAATTTTAGTTAATTAGTCACAATCTTTGTTAGTTATAAATCAATTTATAGTAAAAAAAATATATATAAACAAGCTTTCAAGATCAATCGAGCCCAAACTCGTTTATCTTGTTTAGTTCAGAAGTTCCTATGGCCCTCATCAGATCCCGGATTATCATGTAGCACCAAAGTACTCATCAAGACAAATATATGAGCCCAAACACGATGGATATATCTTGTTTAGTTACGACTTTCCTATGGCCGTCTTCCGGCTACATCATCAGAACAGCTCCATGGTACCAGATTATTATATTATCAACGAAGAAACATATTTCTACCAAATTTGAGCCCAATCGGACATCAGGGTTCTCATTAAGCTTCCAAGATTCGTGCTGAACATACATACAAACAAGTTAAATAAAAGCTTGTATTAATAATTATGTCCATCTGCATTGTCACCTAAAACATTATTTTTGCAGCGAAATAATTTATTCTGAAAACTTTTTCTTATTTACCTTAATCCAAGTCTTGTACCCATCAAAACCTGTTTTAATAGAAGGAATATTTTGTGTTGTTTCATAATATTTTTAATTAAAGATAATTATGTTAAGTAACTTTTATGATCATGCATACAAATTCTATTATTTTCATATATTTTATAGTCAGAATACAAGTCTCGTTATAATAATAATAAACTCGTATATGTAGGCTGATAGTGATGTCAACATCCAATAAATACATAAAATTCACGCCTTCAAATAGTTCAATTTAAATTTTATTATACTCGCCATATACCTTTAGGCAGTAAAAATAGCGTCACTGTAACAAAAACTAGTTGGAATTGATTTTGTTTGCAACTCAATCAATCTGCCTAGCCTCTTCCCAACTGTGTTAGGGTCAGCTTCTAGTCTTCACACAATCTTCACAACCCTGTTACTGGGTAACACGATATCTCGTGGTAAGATTAATTGTCAGACTTTCAGGCTCCAGACTACCCGTAACGGCTGCCATAGATCTTCATTTGAAAACAGGGTCCGACAGTTTAACGTTCTCTCCGAGCCACGGAGTGGTCTCGATATGAAATTATAATCACCCATCCTCAGACCGACCGCGGCAAGCGCAGTTTGACCTCGATCGATCGATCTGTGTGGCAGTTACTTAGCCACGAGCACCTCGATTTAGTTTGCAACTATAATGCGTAAATGTTTGCCGAACTATAGATCATATTTATATAGGATTAAGACTTTCTATAATACATAGTTAAAGCTTAGGTCCCGTTGACCTAACGGGTACGTATTACATCCAATTTGTGCTCACACTCGAGTGAAATTCATGATCAGTCCGAAATAGACAGTTTCTGATTAAATATTCAGAAAGCATTATCTGACTTACGGAATCGCTAAATAAAATATATCTAGGTACAACTAAATCGATTTTTATGATTTCGCGTGGGCCAATTTGTTGGGAGACTATTTATTAGATAAATAAAAACAACAAAACATAATTTAGAGACAAAGTGTAGTTCGTTAGCATGTTACACAGATGAATACTTGTTCGCCGGAAAATTGATAATTAGCCTAGTAAAACGTTTGCTGTTGCAATGTATTTGTGAGGTTACGTACCTACAACACACAATGGAATATAGACTTCGCAAATAAAATGCATGATATGTGACGCTTCACGCCAAGATTAGTAACTCACGACTATAATATTTTATATGATAGCAAAGTATTCAAATATTATTATCATAGATTACTATCCTAGATCATCCGGATATAAGGCACATTGAGCAAAATTGCAAAATTAACCAAATCATATTATAATAATGGTGTGATAAAATTATACATAACATTATTAATTTCTTTTGGATTTAATTTAATAATATATTTATTTAAATTTAATTTGACAATAGATGCACTAATTAGCGTTCTATATATGCATATTAACAGTATATTGAATAAACATACTCTTCTGAAGCGAGGTTTTTTGTATTAAAAGCTGTTATAATCTGGCTATCATCTAGATGCCTTGTCATAAGACTTGCCAATAAAAAAGCAATATCATTATTCAGGAATAACACAAAATGGCACGCACAGATTAGATATTGATCTGAGTCCGACTTTTAACTATCTCGCCACTCACAAGTTTATTACTTCCCTTCAGTTATTGTGATAATTGGTCTCGAATTTTCCTATTTTTGCAATCCATTATAAAAACATCAAGATGGTTTAGATTTTGGCATGCATAGAATATTTTTAATACATTCATTATCAAACCTATATTAAATCAATTGTATGTCCCGATTGTTAGACAAGGTCCTATATATTAACAGAACGAATTCATACGTTTTCTGCTTATCTATGACAATGAAATAGTACCCTAAAATCGGACCATACATCTTATTTTTGGTCACAATGGTGTTTTTTGAATTTAGTATTTATTTGTATTTTAAGGGTTGGCATGACAATTAATTATGTGGAAATAGCGCTAACCAATGTCTAAACCAACTGTGGTTATTATGGCGTTTTAAGTGGTAAATTTTGGGTTAACATGATCGTCTAAGCTTTATCTGCTATTGGACAAATGGTTGGTAAGCAGAAAAATTTACTGATGACAACAAAATTTACCTGTAAAGTATCTATCACCCTTCATACAGTAAATCATTTGCACATCAGTACGAAATAACACGGCAAATATGTACCATGAACGTAAAACGTTTCTGATTAGAACCGCTTATTCTAAACATAATATTGCTTATATCATTTGTAAATATTTTTGTTATAAACAAGTTAAAAATATATACTAAGTGCATGTCAACTTTAAGTAATGTCAAGGACGTTTTTCGAATTCAGAACGGTAAGAAGATTTGTTAACTAGGTGATGTTTGTGGTAAAATTGATATCAGAATTATATTTCAGCTACTAATCTCCAAAAGTATACTGGAAGAGACTAATTAATGCCAATATATTTTTAATTTGTCACCTTTTAGCAAACTCTAAAGTTTTCTTTGTATTTGTGGAAAAAGAGACTGTATAGGGGCTATTAAGCCCCTATACAGTTTCTTTGGTCGTCAGTGCTAGCTTAATAGCTAGCACTGACGACCAAAGAAACTGTATAGCTAGCACTGACGTCACCCAAAGATGTATTAAAATGAGGAAGAAGAATTAGGAGTAGAGAGCAGAGGTCGAGTAGCCAGATCGCCAGGCGCTATGACTACTCGACCGACTCGACAGTGTTTATCCGGGAGGGGCAGGTTCGAATCCTAATTTAAATGACTTAACTAAAAGTTGGGATTTGATAGTATCAATTATATAATTATGGTGTTAACGAATTGTAACGCTCAAATGAAATAAAAGTTACAGTGCCTATTAAGATTTGGCTGAACACACGAAATGCACAGCCAGGAACTTCGATGAATGATTTAAATAGTAATAGGACTTAACAATTTTATTGAAACTTCGTATTTCCTATTCATCATGATCTGACAATTTCCTATTATATTTCATTTTCGATAAGTTCTGCTTACGGCATTCATTGATGTATAAGTGGCCTTGATTACGGTTACTGGTAATTGTAAAATACACATCAGATACTCAATAATGACCTTTGTCAATTAGTTAGAGTATTCTATTTGATCAAGATCAACCTCTAGAAGACCATTTTGGTTAAATTTTACCAAATATATATTTAAATTGTTCATAATAAATCGAGGGTTCCGTTGTCCGTTTTTAAACAGATACATAGAAGCCAATTTATATGCGGATCTCAGGACTTTTGCAAATACTTAAATGCAAATAGTCTCACAAATTTTATATTCAAAACATGTTTAGTTTTAGTTAATCCTTAGGCAGTCGCTCGATGGTGCTTTGTCGAGGCAATACAATTCATTGTTTCGAATACCTTGTGGTGGGTTATTTCAAATAGGTAGTGAAACATACTTTTTAATCTCGTCAACCTTTAGGTTGCAATACCACTTAAATTTGAAATCGGTATAATTGGTATCTTTTGTAAAGTATCTACTCATGTTTGGAATATTACCTACATTAATAAAGGTACGTTTTTTTTCTTTTAAATTAAACTAAAGAATAGATGAACTCTATACATTCCCTATAAATAATAAAAAAAAAATAGTCTTCAATGAACATTTTCCGACTTATATTTATGATGATGATAGCTCGATCACAGGGTTAAGTCTCCGAATACTTAAAGATGTCTGACTATACTTTGTATCAAATTACCTAATATACCATAATACCTAATAAACAAGTAAAACGTTTTAGTGTAAACTATAAAAACATAAAATCTCACAAATGTGTGCTTTAGATTACTTTAATAAAGTTAACGATGCATATATAAAGATGTTAAAACACGATTTCAGAAAGTAAACCAATGATAGTGAATTAGAATAACGCCATAAATAATCATAAATGGAAATAATATCGTGACAAATTTATTTGATGATAAACACAAAAAGCAGAATTGTCATCTGAAGCTAATCATCATAAAGTATATGTAATTTATTGATGATTGAAACTTGAGACTACTACATATAAATGTTAGCAAATTATCGATCGAATTAGCTAATTTTCGTCTTTTTGCGGTATTATAACGCGGTCATAATGCAAAAATAATGCTAAATTGATCTGTATTAGTATTGGTTCGTTTACATACACGACATCTCATTCTATTTATTGAATCAAGGCCGGGGTACTCTATTCTAGGCCTCTGTTTTGCCAAAGAGAAACAAAATAATACATTTTCGCCAAAATAGAAATATGTAGGTACTACAAAGTGATCATCAATTTGTTGGTAACCGAGATAGCTGCTATCAAAAGTTGTTCACGCCCCCTCTAGGCGCCCGACTGACCTGTTAATTGTTCTGGATACGATTCAAAATCTTCGAATGGAGTTAGTATATGTCTAAGACTAAAAAATACGACGAGATAAACCGTAATAACTTTGATGATTTTAAGAGAGCCCTTCGCTATGTAATTTAATAATAACGAACAATAATAAAAAACGTCGAGTCAGCTTTGTCTCGAGTTGTTCTAACAACACAATAAAATTACCATAGATTAAAATAAAATTATGATGACTTGAGAGTCTTTTCTGTTATAAATAATTTCATTAGATATACTTGGGCATGATTTTTGATATAATTAAATTACTCATTCATAAAAATATCACCTTCGAATTTATTCACGCAAAATATTCATTTCATTATTTATATACGATATATTCAACATATAATCGGTACACAAAGTATACCTAGCTGTTCATAACAATTATGCAATATTGGGTGTGAAACTAACATGGGGCCATGTTATATTATTATAGTGTAAAAACTGTTTTAAAAGTGTAAAATCAGACTAACAACGGCAAATTCCTTTTTATAATTTTCTTGATTATATGCGACCAATTTGAACGAATCATTCAAGACGATGTGCTTTATTATATCCTTAAAATTATTATTCACTCTTGATTTGAAGTTTTTCTGGTTTTGCTCTAAACAAGTGCCACCTGACCTCTGCAAACCCCGACTATATGACGTCAGACAAATGCTACTGAATATCATTTTCATAATGATTATATCCCTAAGTCGCGACACGACCTCTTTAGAAGGAGATGAGGTACCCTAAGATCAAAGTACATACTCTAAAGCTCTAAATCAGTTAATCTCTACAAAGTCTTCTTTTTGTTTGTCGGTGTACGATTTTCTCGGTAACAACTGAACATATTTTATTCTGGTATTCACTAATAAGCAGATCATTCAACAGGAAGACTAGGTGTATGGACATGATTTAGATAATTTTCATGAAATGGGATTTTCCCTAGCGTTTTCCGTAAGACGTGCGAAACCTGGGCGGGGCAGCTAGTATAATAATATATCGCTGAGGGGACCTTAATTAATGACTTATCACTATAAGTGTTTTATAATGTAGTTCTATTTTAAGAAATTTTACATATTCACCTGGGTAGAGCACAAACATCCAATAATAATATGAATAAATTCATAAAGTTAATTGAAGATGTCTATGCAAAGTTTTGTCTGGGACAAAACAAGCATGCATACTTTAAAAAGTATTCACAAATGGCTGGAATGAGTAACCTAAAGAACCAACATAGTCTGGTGTGTGGATATACCTATATAACATAAGCCTCTTAGAGGAAAGTGCTACTTTTCTACTTTTCGCGAGATTAAGTATATGACTTTATAATATTTGACGGCGCGGTTGGCACAGTGGTCGACAGACCGGCTGCTGTATCGCGTGTCGCAGGTTCGATTGCTGCACGGAACAAATATTTGTATGATCTGCAGATAACGGTTCCGGGTCTAAGTGTGTGTGAATGGGAGATTATATGTTTTTAAACGCACCCACGATACAGAAAGAAATTCCAAGTGTAGGGCAACGTTTTAAAATTAAAACATAAATCGTTTTAGTATACCATGCTTTAACATAATGCTACTTATTGCCAAGATACTTTCTTTAAAAGAGTTGTAATATAAATCAAGATTCTACTAATAAAACTGAACAAATATTATTACTACAAAAAAAAAAGTCCCGTACAAAAATCTTACTTACTTGATTGCTGTATGAGATCTCAACCTTCTTTTTTTGTTTTTCTTTTTCTTTATTCTCGTTTATGGACTCCGGTGGACCTAGTTTTATTTATTTATTGTGGCCACTTCCAGTAGTCCTATCTATTGGATATTTTAAATATATACCTATATATAATTACGATGACCATACCATTTTGTTCTACGGAATCCTTGAATCATCAACCCGACGAGTTTGGGCTCATTAGATCTTTGTTAACTAGTCCTATTCATTTCAACTAATGTCAAGAACTTAATAATAGAGCTGGAACCTTTCTTTTTCAGACTTTGAAGTCTTTCTTAAGCAGTTCAACTTCTCAGTATCAAAAAACATTATTTCCAACACTCACTTAGATCTGCAATCAATATCATAATTGCATGTAATTATAGAAAAATCGTGACATCGTGATCAAATCCATCAGGCCCGGAAACAAATGCCTGCTATAAAATATGCCCACAAGTATGATACATAATGTGATGACACTGAATGTCGCCTCGCTTATCTATACTAAGCAGAAGTATTAATAAATTACGTTTTCCAAAGAAACGGCACAGTCTCGTGCGAACTCTTGCGCAACAGGCCGCGAGACGGCCCGTGTTTATACAGACATTAGGATCTATTATGGTAAGTCGATACATTGTAACATCAATCGAGCAATCAAATAGTTTGAATCCAATCGATATTGTAAAGCAATTAATTTAATATCTTAATTAAACAAAAAGTATATTATAAAATGGAAACAAAAAAATACACAATATTCATAAAGCCAGGAAAAAAATGTGCAATATGAACTTTAAAAGATGTAATGGTGAACTAATTTTAATAAGTGTGAAAAGAGCCACAAAACCAAGATATTTATTTGATGACCACAATCATCACACAAATTATAAAATGTTAAAGTGATAATATGAGAATGCAGTTTGCTATTTACTACGTAATTCAGATAATTCAGGTTTTATTTTGTCGATACTTTTCATGACAATGTAATAAAACCATGATAGAATAAAACTAAAAATGTGCCATCAGTTCTCGCCACCCATATAGTTTTATGATTTATGTTTTATTTATTTTATAATTATTAATAATATTTTAACACCGAAATCGTTTAACGCCGAACGCGTAATATAGCCATGAAAATACCACGTGCTTTTATTGTACCAATAAAACAATTTGATTGCGGAAAGAATACCCTGGCTTCCCAGTACATAAATTATGCAATGAAATACAGTAATTATTATCCGCATATTGCCTTTTATTGCACATATTATTATTTTAATACTTCATCAATACAGTACAGACAGCCACATCAATAGGTTTTTATTTAAAAATGTTTAAGTAGTGTTTGGTGAATGAAAACTTTCAATTATAATTTATTGCAATTATTGTTGAACGGTAAATATTTGCAATACAGATAAATGTTAAATAATAATATAAGCTCTTGTCATAAATTAATTTAAAAATAACTACTACCTATTTTGCTGGCTATACAAGTTGTAGTAAATAAATGCTAATACAGTGACAAAGTTGAATTACTACCAGTGACTTGACAATGATGCCCACCTTGTATAGTTTACTGTTGCATTTTTAAATGAAACAAACATAGTAAATCAAATTATTGTCCATGGTCAGTAGCTACTGGCTACATTTACCGTGTCAACGATACTATGTAACTACTCATATATTGTTTGAAATACCTTCAGAAAATTAAGAACATTCTATTAATAATATTGTAAATGTGAAAGGTTTTTAGGATGGGATGTTTGTAAATTTTTCACGCAGTAACTATTGAACGGATTCACATGAATTTTGGCACACAAATAGTTTATATCCTGGATTAACTACGATGATACTTTTTATCCCGGCTGGACCCATTTTAAAGGTGTTAAAGAAAATTGGCAATGTAATGGTTCGTTATTTGGGTTTTAAACAATTTCATTTTATACCGGTATATGCGAGTGCCAATATAAAAAAGTACAAACAAAAATTGTATAGTATTAATCATCAAAAATTTGGTGTCTTAGTACATCAAAGTTCTATCCCAGATTTTAAATATTGATTTACATTTTGAAAATACAGAGTGGTACAAACTAGTGGTAAATAAAAAAAAATTGCTCAGTTGGATAACCAAATATGTATCTTTACTCATCTATCCCATGCTACAGGTTCTAATTTACTTTCATGAACTCATCGGAAACGTTAACATGATTTCGTTTAAAATTATAATTTCAATTACGCTTCTTACTTTTTTATTTAGTACGCACGCAAAATTACTTTAAATAATTTACAGGGCTGGACAGTCTCAAAAATGTCTTAATTCTTATTACTCTGATTCGGTGAGCTTGTATATAGGTATTTCATGACTTACCCTGACTTACTTTAAAGACTTTCTAATTAATTAGTGACCCACCAAACATATAAGTTGGTTTGCTAAAGTTTAGACTCTTTAATTACCCAAGAGCCACAAGTTAGGTATACATAATTATAACCATTACCAAAGATTTTCGTTCATTTTCCAATGCGGTGAGGAAATATTGAATATCACCGCTTTATTGACCATGAACTTAATCACTTAAAACCTCTTGTGACCTCATCTGGGGTCAATGTAAAATTTAGCGACTACTATTATTCTTTCCTAAGCCGAAAGTTGACAGTCTAATGGCGAAAATATAATATATTTTCTGATAATCGGTAGGTAATATTACAGTTAGGTACCTACAGAGAAGGCCCGCCTCGCTATGCAAATCAGATTTATGGCAAAATATAAATAATCAAATTGTTATTTGAAGCAGATGCGAAGTCGTATAATATTATTCTTGAATAATTTAACGAACAGTTAGACCAGGTATAGTTACACACGTATACATAACCAAATTTTACACCCATCATCATCATCATCATCCCCCTGCCCTTATCCCAATTTATTTGGGGTTAGCGCAGCATACCTATATCTGGCATGCTGCTCAAGTTTTGGCAATGTTTTATGACCGGCCTAGGCGGTCGGTCATAAAACATTGCCATTGCCTGACGTTAGGGTCTCTTTGGGAATGCTGTTGTTGGTGGTAACCGCCACCGATACGGTCTCATTCTATCTAGTTATGACACAGCAAATGTTAACAATGCGCCAGGTTCTGATGATATCCTACTATAACATTCCACTAACCAGGCTATAATTTAATATATATCAAAATCTCGTGTCACTGTGTTTGTTATGGAACTCCTCCGAAACGGCTCGACCGATTTTTATTAAATTTTTTGTGTATATTTGGTAGGTCTGAGAATAGGTCTTAGGCTATTTACTATACGGGTGGCTCTCTCCAGAATATATATATAGCAGAACAACGTTTGCGGGGCACAGCTAGTAATATATACGGGCTACAATCTATACAAATACCTAAATAGCAAAATTATTCATAAACCGACCAAGTTCAGTCTCTGTTCTGACACGATTCGTCTTGACCGATTTTGAATTCACCACAGTATCTCTCAAATGACTTTCTGAACTTATCTGCCTTGTATTGTAGAAACCACATGAGTCCGGACAGACAAGATTCGATGGACTATTCAGTCGTCCAGGACTCGCTATAAATTTTCTACCTCTGGAATTGATTTTTCAACAACTTCTATAATTTGATCTACCGCACCGCCGCCTTTCCCTTTCTTCGTATCTTCAGTAACCTCGCAGTAGAACATTGTCTAAAGTGAGCTTTGAACACCCAATATCCATCATATCCCAGATCTTCGGTATATATCCCATTCCGCGTGTAGTTAAAACGAAATGGTTTCACCGAGGGTATATCTGGCATGTCCGCCACAGAAACATCAGTTATGACTATTTTGTCCATTTCAGATATTTTTTATTGAAATTTGTGTGATGTATATTTATAATTACTAATATAAGGCATATTTATTTATTTATTTATCATATTTTTTACATCCTTATAAAATTTAATTAAATACATATTTTGTAAGAAAAGCTATATTAAAGTAAATGTTTGATACGCTTTATAACCGATTTATAATTATGAAGGCAATAAAATCAAAACATGAAAATAGAACGTTAACTACCAGATAATCTTCAAAATTATCGTGTAATATAATTTTTTAGTACCAGCCATTAGCATTAATTTAAATTTTCCGTTTCATTGTCAACCAAACTAACGGCAATGAAACTACTCACTCATACAGTTCAATACCAGGGCTGCCATTGCCAAATGTTTCGTCCCTGGATAGGACTTCAAAAACTCCGGACATTTTGTAAAATCTGACTGACTCGGATTGACATAAAACATATATTTTTGGACTAACAATAAAAAATATATTAAAAAGTAGAATCTAGCAGTATAGAATAACTATCTAACAGTAGAGAATATAGAGAATATGAAGTATGAGCGTGTGCAATCATCATCTGCAATCGTACTGCGGTAGGCACGTTAAATCACCGGTCCCAGCTGTTATTATACTGGTAGCTTTAAGAAGTTTGACATTAGGTTGGCTCTTAACTATAAGCCTATTTTTTTGCTCGCGAGTTCACGAACTTCACACGAAACTACATCAAAATCAGCTGTACGGTTAACATACATAGAGTGAATGGGAACAAAACGAATAAGTGAGTAAGAAATGGTAAGAGATATGAAATTAGTGATTTTATACATACATATCATGTAATAAATTTAATTAATGAAATGTAAATTTGGGAAAACCATGAAAATATTTTTAACCAACTACTATTTTAAGTAATATATGCTTTGAAATAAGGGATAGAACATCTCGCCTCTTGCTGTTATTGAGTACTACCTTAACTTTAGTTTAATTAATCATTGAGCAATAAACCTAGTTCCTATGAAGACTCCAATGAACATGTTAAAAATGATTATGTGACCCTATAAAAATGTTAACATTTTGTAGATAGCGTCGTTTCATTCTTCGAAATTGACAATGCTATTGGAAAAAGAAATCTGACTATCCATGAAAGGAGAAGATAAAATCAATCAATCTACTCGTAGAGTCGCCTGGACTTGGCACAAAACGCAAATCCGTGGAGACTCAGACGGATGGCAGCCCTATTCTATGGATACTGACTTTCACGTGCAAAATAAAAATAGAGTTGACACAAAACCGGCTCAGCAGGTGTCACAGTTCCATCTCGAATCTCAATAATAATAATAATAACCACATAATGTAAACATACATAAATCTTGCCGTTACCAAATGAGATCCATTATACATATCAACGTCTTAATAAAATCATTCATATAAATTAAATACATTCATGAGAATACTAAAATCAACTATAAAATCTGTATCATTTGTCGAAACGGCCATAAATCTTTATACCTAATCTGTAACAGAAGCTTAAAAAACGATCTATATTATAAAACATGGCATTAATGCTACTATAAAATCGGATGTTTGCATACGTATATCACTTATATATTAATTTATATTGATACGCATTTAATTAATGTACCTTTTACAGACTATTTTTTATTGTAATGTAAAATACACGTATTTACTCGTGTAGATTATTTATGTGGTGTCACACTTTTCGTATGAAAAAACAAACTTGTTCAACACGTTTATATTAGAATTAAGGAAGATTTTTATATGACCGACAGCACATCGCGCTTGTTACGATAATGAGAAAATGTCCGCAGGAGATTCATTAAAAATATACTATATTTTTTTATATTGGCAATAAACGCCTCCTGCCGTATCATAAACTATGACACGGATTTGAATATTTCTTTAATTCATATTCAGATTTTTACAATGGTTTTATTATCAGGAACCTTTAAAAATATCGTAAATTTGGCTCAGAAGCAATTAAAATACGAATATAATGAAAATTATATTTTATTTTAAAAGCATTCTGATAATACTAGAAACCTCTAGCAACACAAACTTTACATGCGCAGTGTTTCTATGTTAATAAAAACTTTATTATTTTAATGGTATTGTTATTTTTAAATTATTATAATGCTAACGTCATATTAAAGAGTATTATCGATTTTGAAAATATATAATAGTAGTTGTAAGTACCTTCAAAAGGTAACAAACACATGCAAAATATCAATATTTATCCTTTACATTGAAATTAATACATACTCGTAACTCGTTGATAGTTGTGATAACTCCGTAGAACACAACCTAATTATTTATCAGAATAACTCTGTTTCCATGACAAAACTAATATTAGGGTCCATGCATCTAAATACACTATGAATATAATATTTGTATTATGTTATCGAAATACAATGAATATACAACGTATGTACGTGTAGTAGTTAATGTCAACTACTACATCACCTCGATTTTTACCAATTTCAAGTTTTTATCCAATCTTGTATGAACCCTTATTTTATCAGTTTGGGATTCTGCCAAGATTATGTAATTTCTAGAGCTTTTGATAAGAAAATTATGATTTGCTATATTAAAAGTTAAACAAGTTTTTTTTTACCAAATAAGTTTCAATAACTCCTGCCAGTTACCAAAATATAGATGGCTGTTTTGCTAAGTTTTGACATCTATTAACTAATGTGAAGAAAATTTACGTATACAAGATACACATATCTTGGACGGTTAAATTAATAGCTACATAAAAAAATTGTCGGTAGCTCATCAACATGAATGATTAATTATGTTCTGACAGATACCGTATATTATAATTATACAATAATTAATCAGAGTGTCAGGAAACCATGTTACGCATAATTTCACGTTCGCTTTTATAATAAGACTAGCTAGGCATCACCTAACATACTTTATACCTCATAATTATGGTTCATGGATAAATCAATCACATTTCTAAATAATTAGAGGAAGGGTTCTTTAATTTTGAATAATCTTTACGTTTCTTATATGTATGTCGTATTAAATCGACGTTTTGTGTTTTACGATCACGATGCATTTGGTTTTGTAATATTGTACCCGATAAAGAAATTCTTTGAATTTTTCCTTCACTTCCTCGTGAATATCTAGTTTTACCATTGCACTGCCTTTAAGTTAAAAGGGATTTTATTCTTTTTTATTTCTCTAATATCACACGTGTACAAGATGAGACCTAAAATGTTCCACTGAGGAACTCCAGCTTTCAATTTGCCGAATTTTGATAATGAATATTCTTGTTGTTATTTTGCGTAAAATTTACTTTAATTAAATGTAACATGTAAAGAATTTGTACAATTTACAGAAATATGATAATTAAATATATATATATAAACATGTCTACCTGTTATTTTTCTGTAAAATAAATCCAAAGAAATATAAGTGTTAGTCCTAATTACCTGATATTATCATAAGTCAATATTTAAGTTCCGCCTCACAGAAAAAAACATTATTTACTTGGTTAATCGGTGATGTGCAAGTAATTCGTCTGCGTAATGTCTATATCTATCGAACAATATTCTTAATAATAAAATACGGGATTCTAAATTATTACTTTTAAATGCTAAGGCCATCTTCTATATTCTCTAAAGAGATATTAATGAGATAAACATTTTAATTAATTAATTAAATATTGACTCGTTGGTCTAGTGGTCCCGAGCGCGACTGCTGAGCTGTATGAGGTCTTGGGTTCGATTCCCAGGTCGAGCAAAGTGTTATTAGGATTTCAGAAAATTGACAGTAGCAGTCCGGAGTTTGGAATTGTGCCCGGTTGTTGCCAATAGGTTCACCACCTATTACATGGGACTTAATAACGGAATTGGTGAAATGTGTGTTTGAACACCCAGGGGGTAGGCAGAGGTGAAGACAATTTTTGAGAGGTACACAAAATATTGTGTATCTACACCTCTGCCTATGCCCTGGGGGATAACAGGCGTGGTGCCATGTTATGTTATGTTAATGATATATGTACCTAAAATCCGCGTTTTCACCTAATTCTACCTAGACCTTGATTACGTACAAGTTGTTAGAGTTAAAAAAGCCATGTAATTCGTGATAGTTTGAAGTTAAAATCTTGTTATTTCTTTAGGATAACAGTATCCATCCGTTCTGCAACACCTAGACAGCTTTTATTATGCGTTTGAATATTATATAGGTTATATTTCTTCGCACTGCATTTCGGATTGCATACCAACCAACAACTTTTCAGTATGAATTTTGTAATAGCCCAATACATTAAGTTAATCACTCGGTCGTTGCTTTAAATAATAAAGGATCTTGAGTTGGGTCAAATTAAAAGTTGACGTGGAAAGAAAAATACGGAGTTCTGTCCAAAAAAATTACAACTTTAGTGTTCGCTATGCATGCGATTGAAAGATTTATCGGTATCAAAAATGTATATTAATATAAATTCAAATATTTAGGTGCCTACTTAATATTGTGACTGCTATAACCATACGTGACGACCCCATACGTACCCAAGTTATAAATATGAGATTTAAGCCAAACAGTTTTACTTTAATTGTTTATTCTTTTATTATGTAAAACTTGTGTGTTCTTTATGCAAATTGTGAACAGTATCTTTATAACCCTATGATGTGCCATTTAATTTAGACAACTCCAAAATGACGTCACTTTTTTGGTAGAGTATCGCGCCACACTTGATTTACGCTCTTCATACAAAAGGACTTAACGTGAAACACGCTGAATATTTATATTTATATTCTCCTTGACATCAAGTTCCGTTTTTACAAATGACATAATGTTTAGGAAGTATTTACCCACTCTACTCCATTAACGATCAATACCTCACACTTACAAATTTTAAGTGACTTGGTATTGAATCTCAAGGCATGTTTTATTATGAGGTATAACAAACACAAGCTTCAATTTATTAGGTAATTAAAGTTTACTAATCCAGCTACAAATACAAATATTTTTGTCAACTTGTGTATCTAATATTCGAACCTGCGCCTTCCGGATGAATAGAGCACCTGGGGTATGCATCCGGAGAATGCAAGTGCAAATCCTGAACGTATTTCTTTCCAGAAAAATATGACATACCTATTAGATACACAAGTTAACAAAAACATTTGTATTTTTAGTTGCGTTAGTAACTAAAATTACCTAATAAATAAACGCTTGTGTTTGTTATGCCTCATAATAAAAAATGCCTTGAGATTCAATCAAGTCACTTATAATTTGTGTAACTTAACATTTTGATGGTTTTTTTTTTTGGAAAGAAAAATACTGTCGTGAGCAGTATTCTGCCTGCGCCTGCCGGATAAATACTGCAGGCGCTCTATCCACTAAACTCTCGACCTCTGCTCACTACTCCGAATTCTTCTTCCGAATGTCTTATTATTAATAACGTCATCGTTCATCGTCGTCGTTAATAACTTTAAAGTTCGCTACACATACGGTAATACGTTTGAATGATTTAACTGTATTATTTAAAAGTTCGCTTCGTTAAAGCGTTTTTTAAATATATTAGTAGAACAATTAAATTTAAATATTGTAAATGATAATAATTTTTATTCATTTCGATTTCAGATGTATAAACCAAGACGACTTCGGTTAGCAACGAGCATATTATTCTGCTGTCTGCTACAAGCTCAGGGGGCTGACAAATATACAGACGAGAACAGACCCTACGAGTTTGGCTTTAAGATCGACGGGCAACAACACAGACATGAATCAAAAGGTAACTTACATCATATCGTTCTACATTTAAGCTGTGAATAGAGAAAAAAATACATTTATTTGGAACAATGTTGGTTTACATAATTTTACATTTGTGTCCTAACAGGAATTAGGAAAGTAATGTGATTTAGGAGCAAAATGTTTGTGTTTGTGTGAGTGTATGATTGTAAGTGAATGGTAGTGTATGTTGCGTGTATGTGGTCTGAATATTCAGCATATTGTATATAGATAGGGGGATCCTCAGACTACCTGAAGTCTAATTTTATAACCGAATCAGTTACTTCTCTGTTAAAGTAGTATCCATCATAAAAAATTGTGTACTGGAATAAAATTCAACTTTATGAAGTGTCTTAAAATTTCATACGGCTGCGACGACACGAGTTGTATTTGCTCAGAGAATAGTCACGTTTGTGTCCAAAAATAAAATATGTTAATCATGTAGTCTCATACCTAGTTCACTTGGAAGTTTTATACCAGTTCAAAATATTATTTATTATTCTAACTTACATTTATATACGTATTTTAAATTTTACATGCTCTATAGGATACAATAAAAAATTAAAGATATATGACGGCTTTTAATCACTTCATACCTAACATTTATATAAGTATTATAGATAAAATGTCTGACTTATCCCATATACTTTTAAATTATTGTTCTCTACCTATAGGTATATTCAATGTCGCTATAAACCAATAATGACCGCTACATATTACCATAATCAACAGTAATTATAAGTATGGACCCATAATTTAAAACAATAAAGATTATATTTGAATAGATAACAGTTTCTCATGCATTTAACAAATAAAAAATGTTTAATATTATAACATATATTAACAACGTAACGTTTCACATGTGTTTTAGTTGCGAATATAATTAGGCAATATCTCACACAAATCGACCAATCAAATATTGATATAAAGCTTTTGGAAATTATCATCTCATCAATGAATCAATTTAATTTCAATGTGGTGAGATCATCAAATAAATAATGAGCCTCTTTAGATATTAGTCGAACGTCTGGGACAGTTAGATAGATAATTATATCGTAAAAAGCTAAAACTCCGATAAAAAATAACTTGATTATTCGTTTCCTTGTAAATTAATTTGATATTTGCCTGCTTTTATAGGTAAATGTCTATTTCATATTGTTTAAAAATGTTTCCTATACTTATTGATGCGGCTTTGTAAACAAGGTCACAAATCCTCGCAAATCAGTGACATTAAAATAAATTAAAAAACGTTGATTTTAAACAGAACACTATAAAATCAAAATTAAAATCTTTCTGAAGTCAGAGAAATCACTCGTAACTATACTTGATTTTAAAAGCAATGAACATATTATCATATCTAAAATCGTTTGTAACTTTCCAGACAAAGACGGGATTATCATGGGCGAGTTTGGTTTCGTCACCGCTGATGACGTGTACCATGTCACCGTTTATGCCACTGATAAAGAGGGACGATTCAAGATATTGTCAATGAAAAATATTCACCTTAAATCAAGTAAGTTTCTAACCTGTCCATGTTTGTCATGTAAAAGCTAACTAATTAAAATACTCATTCTTATACTTATTTAATTTCAGCTCCTGAGTCGCCAACATCAGCAAGACAAGGGCATTCTCTTGCATTACCACCTGTGCAACCTGCTTCTGTACAAGCACCAGCATCATCACAAACAGCTCCTGCACCACTGCCTGGAAAACCATTCAAATCCATATCTATTGAACCACCGGGTAGGTCATGCTCGGCTTGCAGTATTCCCACTACCACGCGGGTACCACCACCACCCTCTTTTAACCAAGCACCTGTGAATCAATTTAGCGCACCAGGTCCTCTGAATCAACAAGTTTTCCCTCCTGCATCTATTACACAGAAAAACAATGCAGTAGGTGGACTCAGTGGTTCAACGTACACTCCTCAAGCACCGCAAAACTATCCAGCAGGCCAACAAAATTACCCACAACAAGGACCTGGTGCACCAGTTACACAGAACGTCATTCAACAACCTGGCCAGCCTCTACAAAACTATCCAGCCAGCCAACAAAACTACCCCCAACAAGGACCTGGTTCACCAACGACGCCAAACTTCGCTCAACAGTCTGGTCAGCCACTACAAAACTATCCATCCAGCCAACAAAACTTCCCCCAACAAGGACCTGGTTCACCAACTACGCCAAACTTCGCTCAACAGCCTGGTCAGCCACTACAAAACTATCCAAGTTCATCAAATTATCCTCAAGGACCTAGTGCTCCTAACACTCCCAATAATTACGCACAAGTAGGAACTGGACAGGCGCCTGGGGTCCCTCAAACTTACCCCAGTCCTAGTGATCCTGCTGGTGCTGGACAGAGTTCCTACCTACAAGGAGGTGCAGGTGGAAGAACTTCAAAACAATATAACGGTCCTTCAGATCAATTCGGAATAAATGTAAGTCCCGGTGATGCTCCAGCAGTACAGCGTGGTTCTGCTAAACCTATGCTAGTTACGGCTCAAATGCAAATAGTCGATAAGAATACTGACATACACGCACTTCGTCCTGGTGAAAAAGAAGGATTACCGCCGGGCCTTACTAAGAATGACATGACACAGCTGCTGTATACATTTAACTATACTGTAGGATTCCACGGTCACTTTGAAGAGGGCTATACAAACGGAGTAAAGAAAGGATACTATTACGTAACTGGAAGAAATGCTGTGCGAACGAGGATTGATTACGTGGCCGATGATACAGGTTTCCATCCTAGGGTATCGCAGGATGTTCTCGACTTATTGTCAGACGATGTTCCAAAACCGGAAACTGAAAAGGATGAGAAATTTGGTCTCAAAGGTTATGAATTCAAATGGTTGTATTATCCCGTTGATTCTAAAAGGCGCTAGTACGATTCCTTTAGATTAGTTTCAAGCTTAAGTGGACCTGATCCTTAGGTAACTCATGTGGACCTGAGGGGTTATACCAATTGGGCAAATGAAAATATAGCTTTACTATACCTTACTATTAATTTTAGGCTAGATTATTTAGATTAGTGTAAGTTTTCAAAAGTATTACAATTTACCTTAATTATAACAATGTTCAAACACTGCCATGTACAAGTAACTGCCATACGTAGTAATCATCAAAAGTAACTACATATAAATAGTCTCTTATGTTCATAAAGAAACACGTGATGACATTTAGCAACTTATATAATGACATATATAAAATAAAAAATGAATAGAAATACAATAAAATATATTTTATAAAAGACGAATAATAATATAATGTGTTTAATTATAATCTGCCTCATCTACATTTATTTTCCTGATCGAAGAAAATATCAATTTATGTGGTCATAAATAAGACTGAGACACAGACTTGTAATTTTGTACTCATTAAGTCTGATAACACTTCGTTTATATTAAAATGTGATATATCTATTAATGGTCATTAAGCACTGTCAATTAAATCTGCATAAAATTGTGTTAATCAAATACGTTGTTAAATAATAATATTGAGAAAAGTATTATTTATTTAATGCACTTTACTTTAACCTGTGAATAACTCCTTAGTTCAACGACATTTTTCTACGATTTATCTTACCCTCTCGAGCATATCTAGATAACCACTTTTTATTATTTACACCAATGTAACCTGAACACCTTCCTTAGCTTACGCGGCAACGTAAGAATTACTTTTGTTAAGAGTCAAATATCATTACCATCCTACTATCCTACTAATATTATAGATGCGTAAGTTTGTGAGGATGGATGGATATTTGTTACTCTTTCACGCAATAACTACAGAATAATATAAAAAATCCAAACCATATGAAGTTTGGCACACATATCGTGTATACCTTGAATCTTATCCCGGCTGGATCCAATTCTGAAGTCCACGCAGACGATGTCGCTGGAAAAAGTGGAAAAAGCTAGTAATATAATAATTGTATTTCTGTTTGGTTTTAAAATCATCATTGCCACACACTAGCAAAACCTCCTGTGTCGTGAATACTAAAGTAATTTCACATGCACTTGAAATACAAATAACAGGTAAAGTTATAGAATTTTATACCAATCCCATCTACATTATTAAACAGTTTTTTCCTGTCTATGTAGAATTATTAAATTAATTTAAATGAGCGATATACTTACAAACGTTACAATTATTAAAAACTAAAGCGATAAATCATACCAATTAAACAGAAGTGCATTTTGTGGCACAACACTAAGTAATAAATTAATATTAATGGCTAATATGTCATCTATTTAAATGAGATTATCACTAATGATAAAAAAACCATTTAGAATCATTATTATAATGCACATTTAGAAGATAAATAAAACAATCAGCTTCAGTTTTGCGGATGGATTTGACATAGTTGAATTCAACTGTTGCTCTGGAGCACTTTAGCATATTTTCTAGAAGACACACGCCAGTTTGAACTAAAAGTTCAAACTGGCGCAACTAATGCAACCTTTCGGTGTAACTAGTAGTAGGTAACTAGCAATGTTGCCTGAAATAGCAACTACATTCGCCACAACACAATCTAGCGTTTGCCTATCCCATAAATCGAACTAGCATGGTTCAGCTAAAGATAGCCTGCAGGAAGTATGTACGGAGGCGCCGGCGAAAACATTTCACGACGAACCCTACGCCTGCTCTCTCGGTCCTGATCGTAAACCACAACACATATCTACTGGCTGGAGATAATTCAGCAACCTTACGATTGGTGCATCTTTTACTGTAGGGGAGAGGGTAGATTTTTCTCTGACCTCTCGATCCCGAATATAGTCAGTATTAAAGCCAGGATTGAAATATCACGAAAGCAAACACAGGATAAAACAAGCTTTGGTTTTCAAACATTTAACTTGTACAGTTACTGTATTTTTCTTGTGGTATGGATTCTACTACATTGTATTAGCAATAGGTACTTTACAAACATACCGAAAATAATAGCATTGACGTATTAAAATAAAAGAAAACGATATTCTTTCCAGTTATTTTAAACGGTATAATTCATACATAGAGTTGTAGTTTGACAGCGCCATCTATAAAACGTTTAGAATATTAGCGGATACAACAGTATTAGCAATAGGTACTTTACAAACATACCGAAAATAATAGCATTGACGTATTAAAATAAAAGAAAACGATATTCTTTTCAGTTATTTTAATAAACGGTATAATTGATACATTGAGTTGCAGTTTGTCAGCGCCATCTACAAAACGTTTAGAACATTAAAGGGGATACAACATAGGTACGTACGTAACTAACAAGTTAAGCAACCTCCATAGAGCGATGGTGTATTGATCCTTACTTCTTATTTCTGTTCATTGCCAACAGATGGCCGTATGATAGTAATACTTATAACTGTAATGTATAAAAATAATATAATTATCATGACCTTTTTCAATACAGCCATCTTTTTTTTTTATGGAATAGGGGGCAACCGAGCATACGGCTCGCCTGATAAGCGATTATCGCCGCCCATGGACACCCGCAACCCCAGAGGAGTCGTGAGTGCGTTGCCGGCCCTCACTCACTCGGCAAAACACAACGCAAGCGTTGTTTCACGCCGGTTTTCTGTGAGGCCGTGGTATCAATCCGGTCGAGCCGGCCCATTCGTGCCGAAGCGTGGCTCTCCCACGATAATATCTCATCTGTTAAGAATATTTTGATAGAGTCTAGCGACTGCGCCATATGTCGCCGGTTTGCGGCCCACATGGACCAAATATTTATATGAATATAATTTTTGATTGATAATCATTGAACAATTATCTATAGAAAATTCTTCTAGGATTGGGAAAGTGTGCATGTGAACGCTGGGCTTCTCAAGGGCGTTTTTTTCGTAAATAAATTAAAATATATTTTCCCGAGATGGAAAGTGTCAACTTTGAAAATTACCTTTCTCCATTTAGCTACATATTTGGGGTTCTGGGATGATTTCTTGTGAAAAGATTATACTTGCGACTGTTAGGAATAGGACACGGTGCTAAGGAGGTCGTCACGTTTCATTTATGGCGGGGGCAAGGTATGAAACTCAGGCACCCCCGTAAAATGCACGCGAGTACAGCCCTATGTACTCATCATCATCACCCACGAAAGGTATACAAGAACTAAGCTTGGTATTTAACGTTGGATTAGTGATGTCAATATTCACAGATTCAGAACATAACTCTGGTGGGAGGCTTAGGCCGCGGCTGGTTACCACCCACGAAGGATGAAGCCATGCCGTGAAGCAACCTAGTCGTGTTTCGGGATGTAGTCCGGTGCAACTGTTGTGGGAGACGGGTCTGGGCAGTTGCACCAACTCGCCAACTATCGTTCTCCCCAACTCTATCTACTCTAGTTAGAGTGAATAGATTTCTTCTGGATCAACGTGCTCCATCCTCGGCCACACCGTCGCTTACCATCAGGCGAGTTGGTGGCCAAATGTAGATCCATTTTTGATAATATAAATAAATAAAAACTTATTTATATTAGTTAGAAAGATATTACTGTTACTGTCTGTAAAATCCTATAATACTTTAAGTTAATTCAACCTTTAGGCTGAAACTACAGTAGATAGCGATTTGCGATGCGCAGTGGCGGATTTGCCCTAAGGCCAGTGGCCCGGGCCTCGGGCAGCCAGATAATAGGGATGGCCAACCGTGAACAAAACTGAATAGAGTAGTTGCATGTGCAAAAGCGCTTGCAGCACGTGGTTTGCCTTTCAGAGGTCACGACGAGAAATTTGGTTCATTTCACAATGGAAATTATTTGATGTCCTTAGAGCTTATCGCCGAGTTCGATCCGATCTTAGCCAAAAACATTACACATTACACGGGAATCCAGGGTCAGGACGGATACGAGTTATCTCTCTTCAACAATATGCGAAGAATTTATTCAGTTTATGGGATACAAAGGTTTGAAGATAATTGTAATGTAAATATTAACAGCGAAATATTTTTCTCTGATCATTGACTCGACGCCGGATATATCTTATGTAGACCAGCAAATTTATGAAATCAGATTTATGTCTTGCCTAATGGATCACCTGTAGAACGTTTCCTCAAGTTCATTCCAAACACAGGCCATAAATCACAACAAATGACAAATACTGCTAACCTTACATTTAACTGGATTGGGAATTGACATTTCAAACTACCGTGGGCAATCTTATAATAACGCAGCTACCATGTCAGGCATATACAACAGCCTACAAGCTAGAGGAGAGAGGAAATTTCTCCCCTTGCCGAGTATGTTCCCTTTTCAGCACACTCGCTCAATTTAGCAGGTGAACGTGCAGCTTAAAGCAACCAAGAGCCTTGTTCGTTATTTTCTGTACTCCAAGAGTAGTACATTTTCTTTGAAGCATGAATTGCGTTGGGAACGCCTTTAAGCCCATTTTATCGTCAAAAGTCTATCAACGACTCGTTGGTCAGCTCGTGCAGCCGCATGCAAAAGTTTACGAAAACGACGGGATGCTTAAAAATTACTTTACAATAAATTTATTTTATTAGTATCCCGGCGAATGTAAGCGCGTCAGAAGTCGAAGAAAAGGCTAAAGTATTGCAAATGGTTTATTCTACTGACATGAGTACAATTTTTCAGAAGAATTGCAGTCTCTATTTTCGTACTGACTGCAGTATAAAAAATAAGGATCGGAACAGTGCTATCAGTACGATAAGAGTGCAGTATAAAAATGCCTTCAGGTATCTGATGGTACTGCCCCGTTACTGACGCGCTTCAGAAGTGTTCGCATACTGCAATATAGATAGTTTTACAACTATATTGCGGAAAAGAACCGCATCCATGATGCGAAGGGTGCAGGACAGTTCCAACAGATACCTTAAGGTAATTGCTATTAAGTTAGAAAGCCCCATATGGAGGCACTAGAATAGGCTTCATGTCATTAAATAATGTATTTCTCTGGTCTTCTTACTAATATAGAGTAAGAAATTAAGAATCTGTTTATACTAACACAATATGGATCTTTGGTCTGAACTAAATAAATAGATAAAATAAGTACAGATGAGTTTTTTAACACATTGTAATACACTCTTCTTCTTTCTTATCTTATCTTGTATGAGAATAAACCTGTAGTTAAATAAATATAATATAAAACCAATTTAAATCAATACATATAATAAAAATGTAACGGATCGCTGTTTGTACTAAGAAGATATATGAAAAAAAATAATGGGACCTTTATCAACGCAAATAGCACCCAAAACAATCATTGTTAAAAAAAAAATCGGTTTGTCTGTTTATCTGTTTGTCTGTGCGTTTGTGCACGCTAATCTCAGAAATGGCTTATCTGATTTAGATGTGGTTTTCACTAATATATTGTAGTAAACTTCACTTAACATTTAGTGTTTGTTTCATGTCAATCGGTTCATAAATAAAAAAGTTATGATAATTTAAATAATTACGTCGAACATCCGTTAATTATGAATTTGTGTTCATACACGACATGGTGTTAATTTACGACATCCACGCGGACGAAGTCGCTGGCACAGCTAGTGTTTTATATAAATGTGCAATTATCCTGAAACCTCGCAAAATATTACAAACTAGCTGCTATTATAGTTAACTAAATTCCTGAATCGATTTCGATAAAAGTTGGCAATAAAGTAAATTCATTATGTAGTGCTGAGAATGAAATGAGTACTTACTACATGGCCTGGGGCCTAGGGTGGCTAAGACTCCAAATCCGCGACTGGCGTCTGGCAAGGGTTGGATGATGATGTCACTAATGCTGTTATCATATCCCATGTAACAGATGGTGAGGCTATTACCATCAATCGGGGTCATCCCAAACTGCAGGCTGCTACTGATAATTTTTTAATAGGAAAACTCAATAACACTTTACCTGACCCGGAAATCGAACCAGGAACATCATGCTCAGCAGGCGCGCTTGCTATGTATCAACTAAATTTGCCGTCATGTTAGGTAACTACTTAACATGCTGGCGAGTGTAGTTGATACATCATCATTAAAAGGAAATATTAAAGTCAGGTTAAATATCTTTATTAAAAGGAAATGTTGTTTGGCGGAAATCACACATTAATTAGCTAATAACAGAACATTAGCATCGCAGTTTAAATATTAACATATTTAATTAATTATGTTTTTGTTTAGTATCGTTACAGTCCTGTTACTGTTATGCTGTTTATGGAGCTATGGAAGCCTGTAAAACTGTAAATTTTAAGCGCTCTCTGCTTTTTTAGAATAATTTAAATTCATAACGAACGTATTTCCTAAAAAAAACGTTCATAAAACTCTTCGTAAATTATACTTGCCCCTGTTAATTAAGAAAGATATCCACAGACTTTAGAGACAATAGACAATTTAGCTAAAAGACTTTTAAAGCACGATTATTAATATTTGGGGGTAAAATTTTAACCTTAAGAAAAGCTCACTTGAATAATTTCCTTAGGCATATTAACTGCACCAACTTTAATTTTAACCGTACTTAACCGATATGGTACTGTATCATTTTGACAAATTTTACATAGAAAAGCTGTCAAAATAATAAATTAACACGTTGGTAGTTATGTTGGTGCAACAGTGCCTTTGAGGCATATATTATACATAAAAAGAAAACAAAAACAGCATCCCATCTTCATCCCCGGTGTTGTAACATATTTCGAAATTCCAAACATGAGATCTTCTTCTTCTTAGTCGGTATCTTCATTGCTGAAGGTCGTGTTGCTCACTCGATGTACTACGTTCTTCCACGTGTTTCTGTCCTAGGCGGTCTTAATAGCTTTGTTTATTGGCATATCAGTGAGCGTTTTTACTAGGTCTGACCACCGGGTAGGTGAACGTAAACATGAGATGGGCTGCTGATAAGATTTTTTTAACAGCAAAAGTTTTGCCCCATGCCCTTTGCCCCAGCCCAAACGAACCCAGAACCTCACGCTCAACAGCCACACCTGCGTTCAATAGACCAACGAGGCAGTAACAGAAATGCACGGTACCGAAGTTATTTATGATTTGTGCTATTTTAGATTCTACTATACACATATAAAATAATAATGATTGTACTTAGATTAGTGAGATATTTTCATGACTCTCATTATTAACATGCCTAGCTTTTCTTCTTATCTTTTCAGTCCTAGAAAAGCACACGGACTATATTGTAAGTACCGAAAGTTTTAACATTCCGAAATCGAAACATTTTAGTGTACAAAAAAGTAAGCGATTAAAATATTAAAAAAATAAAACTTATTATTAAATGTAACGAAATCTCAAATGTTGTCATCATATCCTGGTATCAAAATAATTTATTAAAATCTGTATCTAATGACCGGGGTTTCCTATAATTATATGACTTAATCATGAGCTTGATCGTTTCATATACTTAATTAAGATCTACGTGAGAACTAAAATTTCAATATTTAGGATGTAGCAATTATTATTGCATGAATAATTCATACATGCAATCACGCCTGTTTCCCATTGGGGTATGCAGAGACCATCGATTTCCATTTGCTGACACAGCTTTTTCGCTTCATCTATGTTCATTAACCTCTTCATGTATGCTCGTCAATTTGAGTGGCTCCTGACCTGTTCTTTTTTGAGAACGTCCGCAATTTAATTGCGGTACGTTAGTCGAAGTTGACCTGCCCTGACTCTTCCAGTCTCAAACTCTTTTTCAAAACAGTTGAAGGAACAGTACTTAAGCTACTCAGGTATATTACAAGGTTTTTTACTATAGATAATTATTTAATTGGTTGCACCGAATCAGAAAAGCTAAGACTCTACTATACACGTGTTTCAAAATTTTCTGATTCCTTTTCCAGCTATCCTGAGTTTCAAGTTATGCACGTTAGTAAGACTTTAATACACAGATTATTATTAGGTATAATCTTAGTGTCTCACAAAAGGAAATTATGTAAAACTTTTAATACATTTCAGGAATAATTAAAATATTAAATTAAAATACTGTATGTGAATGTCTTTTTTTTTTAAATACGTTGCCCCACTCTCGGAATTTCTTCCTGTATCGTGGTTGCGTTTACAAACACATAATTTCACATGAATACACACCCAGACCCGGAACAATTTTCTGTAGATAATACATAGGTATATTTGTTCCGTGCAGGAATCGAACCTGCGACACTCGTCGAAGCCGATCTCTCGACCACTGCGCCAACCGCGCCGTCAATGATAAATATTTATTTATATCGTTAAACAATAATACCACTTTCGTATTGCAAAAACACAATAAATGACCCGCTTGTACCTCAGCGGGTTGTCGTGACCCAAGCGCAATAATTCAGTGGTCCTTACAATAATCTCAATAGCAAGAACATTGCATAATAATCGCATTCATGAATGAATCTGTGCAGTTACTTGCAACCACTATCACTGCGTGCTTTTGGCGGGAAACCTCCACCAGTCGTACCAAAGCCGGCGCGTGCGCAACACGCGTTCGTTATTCAAATTTTCAATGCGATCGCGAACGCGACGTTTCGTCTCCTAGTCTTTTTGTTTTAAATTTGTTTAAATGGAAGTATTGAGGACACACCTCATTTCCTATTGTAGCGATTCTATTTGAAAATGGTGTGAATATGCTTTGTTGAACCATAAAAGAAGTGTTAGTTCTACTTTCTTAAACTCTAAACAAAACAATTCCTAATTGAGTATTTGATGTTGGACATTATAAAGCGAAAGACGTTTGAGTAAAAGAAGTAAGTAGTTAGCCTTCATTTCATACCTCAATAACCTAATTTAAAACTGCATTTCCTAACGTCCAACTAACCCAGCTTTAATAACAAAAGCAACTAAAAAAACTTGCACTGTGACCTTAAAAACTAGCAGGACCAGAAAAGACAAAATATATATAGAAAGAAACGAATTTGTCCAGTGCTAATTTATTTCACCTTTGACACCTCTACACTTTATATAATATCTGACACATTCAAGGTGTTATGCTTACCACTTCTCAATATTTTAAATGAGCTGCAACAGATATTAGTATAGACTACTAGTTAACGTATAAAGAAAACATACCTTTGATACAATTCATAAGGTTTCAACGTAACGACGGCTTCTCCTTATAGTCTTTTGGCGTTAATATTTTTTTTTTTCTTTTTATTCGAGTATTTAATAACTAATTATCGTTTAATCAAGTGCATAGGTACCTAAACTATGCATTATTTTCCAGAAACACTATAACATCTTAGTTTTCCTATTAACTTAACATCACAATATGATTTGTACTAATATGTAATGGAAAATAATGAGTTTATGACCGATTACTACTGTATAAAATAATCAGCTCTAAAATCGACCCTATTAAGTTAATCTCAAATAAAGTATTTTGAGAGCTAACAGCGCAATTACAAGAATCTAAAAATATGTAATGTTTTTGAGTTATGTACACAACTTGCGTGTTATATTCAAAATCAAAATTCATTCAGCAAAACTAGACGAATGAACTCTTCTTAAACGTTAAAAATTCAAAGACAACCCTCTGATGAGTCCGTCCTTCACGTTTCTTTTCATTTGTAAGCGGAAAACGTTGAGAAAACTGTGCGTAGTATCTTAGTTGAGTACCCAAATCATTGGCTAAATAACTGTTGTGATAAATGATAACATTATAGTTATTGATATCTCAATATCAATTGGTTGTGATTTAGTAAGAAATATGGAATTCTTTGGAACCGTGTTTTCTTAATCCCAAATAACTAAAGTTGATAAAAAAACGGGTTCAATTTCAGTGTAACCTCATAACTCTAGCAATTGCTTACAAGGCTGACAAATATCATTGGTATTGCGACATTGTTATTTTTGCAAAATGCACACTACGGTCAAACAAGGACACTCTTAATACTACAGTGCCTTCATTCAAGTATCCCAAATCATCAATCATTCTTTCATTAAGACACAAAAAACTATATTTTAACAATAGTCTTGTCATTCTAGTAATTAGTTGTAAATTAACAATTTGTTAGTATGATTAGATCAAAATTATTTTTAGATGCATTACTAAATCATTGATCAATGCTTACTAACAGATTTGGCTGTAGCCTGATAGTACTTATTTAATAAATGACATTCGTCCCACCTTCAGAAAATGTCCCACCAGAACATGAGTTGCCTTGGCTGACCGAGAAGTCATTAAATATACTTTGGACCCAAGTTAGCCTAAGTGAGAACAATGTGCCCAGGTAAGGACACATAAGTAATAAGTAAACCTGAAGTGGAAATGGCGACACTTAACATCATGTCCTGATGCCGGGATACTTGCACGTCAGAAGATCTTCTGAACACTACTGACAATGCGATTGTCGTAACCAAGTTCCTGGCTAAAAATAAATAGATTATAATTGACACTATATAGTTATATATACATAATTAGAATCCGTTAAATAAAATAACCTAAAGTAACACGTCATGTTAATTAAACCAACCGAGCTATTATGTATCATAATGCATATAAAGTACAGGTACGTACATATTTCCAACTTACTATTGCCTTTAAAACCCAATTTAACTAGATCACATAACGAATGCCATAAAGGCTAAACTATCAGAATCGGCATTAAAAAATATGAAATAGTTAAAAGAAAAATATAAACACAATAATCACGTGCCAAATAGTCGCAATTACAAAATGTTCACGAACCGTGAGCAGTGAGCAGACAGCGCGCCATCATTTTTAAATGTAACACTTGATTATTGAGTAAGCAAATCCGGAAGAAAATTAATCGTTAGGTTTGTTACGTTGAATATATTTGAATATATACTTTCATACAAAATATAAGATCGAAAAAAGTATGTAAGTCTGATACACGTTTTTGTCAATATACAAGCTAGTGATATGAACTCTTATCATATTTAAAGAGCAAATAATAAAAAATATGATTTATCGATTAAATTAATTTAAAAATTCTACGGTTATTTAATATCCAAATTTTCATTTTGAAACATTAGCGAGTTTTTCAGAATAAACCCCCAACAGCTCTAAGAATAAGTTTTTGACGTTGTCAAAGGACGACACATTTCTATGCCCATTTTTTGGTAGTTTTAGCACGACTTGGTTGTTGTCGTGCGCAGCATACGCGAATATGTTATTGCAGTTTAGAAAAAAAAATCTATATTAGAAAAAATTGGTATTGATTTTTTTATTGATTCATCTTCAGTATCAGCGATATCATTCACCTTCTTAAATATGGCACGGTACAGTATCAATAGCTTGTGGGAAGTGACCGAAAGCCGACCCCAATAAAAATCTAAAAAGGCAAGGTGTGGGACTAATGTAACTAATGGCATGGGTGGGGATAAATAAGTTTGTGGCCTTCCATAAATCGTATAATTTCAAATCTCATGTATCGATTGTAATCAGTAATTCGCAACTTTTAGTTTAAAGTGGATCTAGTGTAAAATTTGCATAAAAGGATTTTCGCAGTTGGAAAGCTCAGCTTACTAAGATAACCTAAGGAGGAATCGAGGTAAAGTAACGGACTTGGCTATCTTACTGTGACATATGCAAACCTGTACTTTCTAACTGGAAAAATCCTTTTTTTATAGGCACAATCCTACTTTAAACTTTACCGAATCAGAATTGATTTAATTTTCTATACCAATAATTTTTTGTCATTATTAATATAACTAAATATGCCTGTGAGGAGTACATAACGGGTAGGCAGAGGTGTACCTACACAGTTTATACAACACATTTCATCAATGCCGTTATTAAGTCTATGATGAGCCTATTGCAGTTTACCGGAGTTTCAAACTCCGAGCAGCTGCTGAGCTTTTCCTATTAGTATAACTAAATAACACTTTGCCTGGGCATTGAACCTAAGATCTTACGCTAATCAGCCGAGCTGGCGACTACTAGACCAATATATAAAAAATATATAAAAGTTTATTTTGGAACAAAAACATAATACGTTAATAGTAAAAACGATGATAACCGCAAAAGTATAAACTGTAGCACAGCTATCAACACCCTCCTCCACTGACAGAGTTAACACTGGTAAAAAAAAATTAATAAGTAAGTTCTATTTATGTTAAGTCAATAGTCATTATTTTTGAAGATCTAAGTTACAAAGGCAATCAAAAGTGCAATCAAAATTATTTCAATTTTGAACCCTAAACAAAGCTCACGTCTTTTGTTATGTCGTACTTTCTAAACATAAATATATAGAGCTTATTGTTTGTTACGCTATCTAGGAAGACCAATAATTATAATTATATCGGAGCACTAACAAATATCATAATATCATTTAAGTTAAACAGACTTCCTAGTTCTTGTATGTATCTACGCAAGAAGGAAGAAGTTGGTATGGTAGATAACATCTATCTACATTTAATTAGGGTGTTAAAACACGACCCGTTATTGTTCTTTTTATTCATGTAAAGCCATATTCATGAACTGAAGTTCTTTAAACGCTTCATAAATTACATCTAGCCTGTCTCATAACTATTTATTTAACTCTTTACTGTACACCTATAAAACCAACAATACAGGGTATAACAGTTAAAAGTGTAACAGTTAAAGAGTCAACATTTTATATGATATAACTGTTAAAAAAGTATATTGGGTTGCCATATTCACACCCGTGGTTTTTAATGATGTTAATGAAAAAAAACACAACAACAAAGTCCAGAGACATTTTCACAAAAATCATCACAATTTATCGTGAAAAATAGTGACAATTACTGAAAACGATAATTTCTATAGAAAATGTAAGCTGTTTAACATTCCAGTATTTTCAATCTCAAATAATCACGTTGTAGTTCACAATTAAAATGATAATCGAATAAAAAAGACAGTTATTTTAAGCTATGTAAACGAATCAAATGATATAGTAGGTAAAATGTTCTCCTACCACATGTGTGCTTACTTTTTATTTCATATTATGACAATAACACACTATGCAAAAACCTCTAAAATACAAAGAAAAAAATAAACTGTTGCTATACAATTTGTGCAAGTATTAAATATTTATTCGAAAAAAAGGTCGCAATTATCATTCTTTTATATTATCAGCTATAAATAACACCGCGCTAGAACCTTGTGCAATTACTTCTGTGGTACTCTTATATAAATATCAAATTAGTAACTTTGGTTTGGATAGTATCAAAGTAATATAGTAATTGTTATTTTTTTTATACGTTCAATACTTATTGCTACTGAGTTTTTATAAAATTTAAGAGTACTCATAACACAGATTAAATATAGATTTACGAACTTTTACAGTTCACAATTATAACACAGTTTCAGCGCTCCTTTCCACTTTCACAGATATAACGGTTTTTACATAGTTCACGAACATTATATTATGAATGTAAGTTACATTAAGTAAACGATACTGAAACTTAAGAGTATCGTTAACTTAATGGTACATTGTAAAATACCCAATAATTATACACTTACGCCGATACAGGCAAGTATCCGCAGTTGCGCATTACGTCACATCCGTTAGGAAGTAAAGTTTTTCTAGATTAATCGCTGAATTGCCCAACTAATGAGGAAATTGGTAATATTAAATTTTTTACACCATAGGTTAAATAATTTTTGTACCACATGCTATTAATTTCTGTTCCATAAAGTGGTTATTTATTGTAATATGTAATACAGTATCCAATAATTACTGCATAATAACTTGGAAAGAATTATCTATAACCATAAATTAGGTAATCATGTTTAATATGATCATAATTAAATCGATTACTAATCTCAACTTATTAAAAAGATACTTGGTCACATTTCTCAATAGCATTAACGTTTCTTTTCAGTGAGCTCAGCATCCAAGAATATTGGAACTGGGTGCATACAAATAGGTTCATTAAACTTGAAATTGGATCCGAATAATTTATTGGGGCATACACGGACAGTTGATATTAGGTCGTTTATTTTTGTCTGTTCTCGTGTTTTCCATGAGCATGAAAGCCTGAAAATTATGTACTCGTACGAAGACATTTTTTAATACAACAACATTAACATTACTTAATTTCACACGAATTAATTGAATTTAAATTATATGTTTTAAAAAAAAACAAATCAATGTGCTATTGAAAATATGATTGGTTTGTCATATGGAAATTTTGTGTTCTTTCTATAGTCACGTTCCGATTAAACAGCAGTGTTTTTTATTTTTGTAATAAACATAAAATTGTGATGCTTAAAACGTGCTACATTCAACCGGTTTAGCATAGGTAGGTATCTAATAAAAATTAAAATAAACATTGACGTTATCTTAATTTACTGCAATGTCCAACTAGTTCTGTCTCATAAACTGAACCTGAGTCATCGACGAAAGTCTTGAAATAATGCCAAATTCCTATATGAAATCGTCACCATTTTAATTAATCTTTTATAGAATTCTATAAGCTGCATAATTAAGAAACATTCAACTCGAATTAATTCCGAAAGCATTTTTAATACAGAATTATACATCTACTACGAATAAAAACACACTATCATGTGCCTGTTACTGTATGTGGGACAACAGGTAGCTCATGTCCATCTCCAAGGTTCAATCTATCTTTATACCAAAATTCATCAAAATTTGTTCAGCAGTTTAGGCGTGAAAACACACAAACAGACAGAGATACATTCGCAAATAAAATATTAGTTTGGAAAAGGAAGGACAAATGGTTAAAGTCAGTTAATCATACCGACATCAATTCAATTGTTAAGATGGAAGTATTAAAACAATATTACCATCGTGGCGTTGCCAAGTAACCGCGACTGCAAGCTTCCCTTACATTATCGTATTACTCCCCAACATTTCCTGTTTATCGTAATACAATCAACAACTTATAACCATAACTGTTCTAGTATTATTTAACTGAATACTTGTTCCCACTCATTATATATATAATTAATGACCAGCCCAGCTAATTTACGAGTTTAATAGACGAACCGTGAAAAGTAGTGGTTCATTTATAATTGCAATGAATATCATACTAATTTGAGCTTCTCAGTATTTTCCAGAAAGTTACTCTCTTGTTAAATTATGTAAGTTAATCGTACCAAACCTATAATAAGAGGGGTATAACAAGAATTACCAACATTGTATTATTTGCTCTCTTACTGGGTGATTGTAATAATAACAAGTAAGTGTTTTAAGTGTAAGTAATTTTTACGTGGATCTCGTTAAAAATCCGACATAACGAAGTTACATTTATTAAAGATACATTTGAATATACCAACTGAAATTTATTTAAAATTAAGTCTTTAAATATATGGTAACTTACAGTGTTTTGATTATTGAAAAATACTGGTCTAGCAAAATAGAAAATACAGCCCCGTTTTCTGTGCACATATTTTCTTGATCCTTGGTCATTCTGCAGTGATGTTGTAAATACAATTTTTTCTCATGTTAAGAGAATGGCATTAGGCCACAATACATTGCTTAGAAATTTATACTTCATAGCAATAAACAAACCATTTTCATATTTTTATAAAAATATCATCTTAAAGACTAACAGTGCATGCAAAACTATATTCAAACGATTGCAATTTCTAACCCATATTTGCGGAACTGCATTTTACTTTAGTTCCGCCGTCGATCATGACCAATCGCACAAAACACACCAAATGCCCACTTGTTATGCGGGAGGCGCGACCATTTTCACTATCGTTCAGTGTCCCATTGTACCGACACTTTCTATAGTAAACAACGCCATAACATGAGGAATTTATAAATAATTACGTATTAACATTGTTGGTAATGCAAAATTGTGATGTCACGATTGTTACTTAATTAATACCAATGTTAAATTTTAATGGATAACAGCCGCATACCTATTTCCGTACTTGTCATGTGGGTGGTGATAATTAACTCTGTACATAACAAACAAAACAACTACCTTAACGTTGTTAATCAGGACTTATATAAAATAGGCTATAAACTTTAAATACATAAGTAAATTATTGGCTTTTGAGCTGAATATGCTACACTGACATATTATCTAATATGTAACAAGGATGGGCGACATAAGTTCAGTTTTTCTTAACTTATTAGCCAAAATTAAACATTTTTACTTCGTTGACGTTTTTAGATTTCATCGTGCCTCGGAGAGCAAGTTAAAGCCCGGTTGTCAAATGTAGCAGATGCCTAAAAGTCTGACAACCAGTCTCAACATAGGATATCCTGTTACTCATTAACTAGGTTGTAAAGGTCATTTAAGTAATTGCCCCATGTAAAATATAACTAATAAACTGCACCCGGCTAGACTGGATTCCAAACCCAACGTAGTTGGAAAAGAAATAATAAAAGAAAAACCACTCAACATCAGAAAACCTCAACCTCTATGCCTAACGCGTGAGAAAACAGCTAAACCAACCAACAAACAATTTGAGTGCCGTAATTAATTGCTAAGGCATTAGACCGAATGCCGACAATTGCCGCGAGTGCTGTCTCAATGTCACCGTGCGATGTTGTCGGCAGCGGCAGCATCCACCCACGTACAACCTTGCCATAACTGGAGCACGTGATACTCACTGTGACCAAAGTAGTTATCTTTTATGTTTAACAGCGCAGAATAATTATGGCTTACTAATTTATTTTGTTGCAAGACACGTTTGGAAAAGTCTGGTTTTGAGAATTTGGTAGCAGATATGGTCTTAGTATTTGACTTTTAAGAACGTTTGCACTGTATCCTTTTTTATGAAGTATGTTCTAAATTAATTCCTTATTATTTTTACAGGAACTTCCGAAAACGGTGATGAAAAATGTTTAAACAAGAGTTTATTTTACTGGTAAGTGTCTATTATATAAGAAATCATAATGAAAAACCCAGGAACAGTGTTCTGTGCGCACAATCATTCTGATAGTTTCATCTATCAACTTACGTTTAATCGGTAGTATATTTAGTTTTATTGTTATTTGTTAGTGGCAGCACCCAGGTAGTTAGCTATTGGCGATTTCCATCCGTCAAATGTTGTTTCAACATATTTAAATTTGTTATCAAGGAGTTTCCAATTTTTCGTTCATTAATGTGCAATGAACTAGAGAACAGTTAACATTTTATTGCACCTTGGCTTCCTTGCTGCCTATTCATAGATTAATTTTCATACGTGATGTAACAATATAGACATGAATTTCACTTTTTTATGTTTAGTCATCTGTCAGTTTGTATTTTTGTGTGAAGTTAATGCGGTAAGATTCATTAGCGATAATAATAATAAATAGGTCTTATGACATACTTTTTGAATGATCAGCAAATTCATAGAAAATTTATACCACTATGTAGATGTTTAAATAATATATGTTCATCGATTGTTCATTCGGCAAATTCACTTAAAATCATGAGGAGTAAAATACTAAAAACACAAAGTTACTTTTGAACACTGAAAAAAGAAAGAGCAAAATTTCATATACTATATCAGACGAACGTAATTAGTCATTCAACTAATTTAAAATTTCATTGTAATCAATTGTATAACGTAGTGATATTTTTCAGGTTTACAATAAGGATATAACTTGCGTTATAGATGAGGTAACACTTTATTATTTCATTTAACTTTAGAATTTAATGTTTATGAGTGCTCGTGTGGGAATATCAACAGGTGTATGTACGAATAATTTCTTATTCATATCATCAATAAAAAGGTGATCTTGAACTTACGTGAACCTGGATTTTCGTAAATAATAACAAAATATTCGATTTCTGAAGTAAAAATAATACTTCGAGAGTCTAACTAGAATTGTAGATAATATCTATTTCAGGGTCAAGTACCTGTTTGCAAAGTGGCAGAAAGAATCAAACGTAGAAGCAATACAAATCAACCAATTGAACCATCTCACGATCCTTACATCCCTAGGAACGGTAGTCTACTTTTCAACTGTTCCAATGTATGCAATTTAATAATATTTGCTTCAATGACAGAACTAACTCCCCCAAGTCTGTTCTTGAAGTCTTGCTTCATAGAAATAACAAAAGACGACACATATGCATGTGAAACAATAAGATACAATTATTTTAAAAACATCGACAAAGTATTGTTCTTGTCACATACTATACCCAAAAAATCGTACTACTTGGTCGATTGTTTAGTTTTTTCAGACGGTGGTAGAGTATGCCATAAGAAAGACGATGCTGCGTCGTATGCTAAACTAGTTGACACAGGAACTATAGCAAGGCCGAATGAGACCAGTATCCTAGCGCAGGATGAGTTTATATGTGAGGAAAACGAAGCTAAGGAAGTGAAATGTGATCTCAACCCTTATGTTCCCTTCGCTAACGGTCTGAAACTGAAAGAGACGATAAAATTTGACGATAGCGTACTTCTTAAATCTGGCACATACATGGTTGTACTAAAACGTGTTTGTATTGAATCGTGGTGCGGGTACAGTGGGGATGCGACGCCAACTCGAAGACAGTTTTCATACAGTCCACCCGGTGGTAAAATATACCGTTGTTACTATGCTAATAAGCAGCAAGTTTGTAAAGAATGGGCGAATCCCAATAGACAGATATATAACAACCGCGGTTGGCTAGAGGGCTAAGAACAAATAAAAATACTTCAAAAACACACTGTATTGATTTTGTTTAAACTATTTGCTTCATCCTTTTCCTTGGCGTTTGGAATGTATTTTATAGTGACGAGATGACTCAGTGGTCAGAACGCATAACAAAAATTTATAACTTTCGAGTTCGCTACGCATCCGTTAATGAGTTTGAGGGATTTATCTGTATTTATACTATCAATTTACTACAAATATTATTATATTCTTGTGACTTTGTATCAAGCAGCTGAACCTCACCTAATATTCATATCGTGCCAACTACAAAGTGAACAATAGAATTAACAATTTTATTGTCTTCGATTCTTAATTAGGATCGAAGTACATTCGTGTAACAATATTTTGTTGAAACAATAAATCGAGAACGTAAGACGCTTGTTATGTGTGGTGACGCAAGCGCATGAAAGATCTGTGGAGTGGTACCGATTGAGCAGGCCCCAATATGGCATGGTCAGGACGTGCTCAGTAGATGTAAACTGAGATAAACTAGAAATGCTAATGCCTATGTACAAGTACCTAAACACTTTAAACTTAACAACAAAGATAAATATAGCTAACAGCCTTTAGCCTGGCTAAAGTGTTAGCAATACGTTTAATGTTAACAAAATCTACCTCGTCTTTTTGGACTATGAACTTTTTCAGGAGTTTGATGAAAAAAAAACATACTATTGTAAACATTCTTCTTGCTCTCTTACTTTTAAATTTAGATTAAATTTGAATCATTATATGATCTAATACATATGTCCCTTATCAGTGACATAGGGTTCTAAGAATTGCTCTCCAGTTTGCACAATCTTGAGGCGATCCAATTTTCTTCTCCAGTTTGAATTCCTAGTGAGACCTTGACCTTTGAGTTTGTTTCAGCGTTTCTTCTCAGAGGTAGTCAGATAGGAAACGCCGACGCCATCTAGATTATATTGACATGTAAAAGAGTTTTTAAAAGACCTACTTACAGAATAAACAATTTCATTTCATTACATTACATTTCATTAGCGATATTGGATGGGTGGTTGTCTGATCCCCATGAATTGTGTCCAAGGCGCCGTTAGCACAGACTAAATAATAGATACAACGTAAAGTCTGAAATATATTATATTTATATTACTTATATTATATATTGACTTATATTATATACTACATATATTATATTTATATTATTATGCACCATATGTATCTCGACATATTTTGAAAATATGTCGAGATACATATGGTGCAGTAAAAACTTATAAATTCGATAAAACGATCCACCGTATTTTACGCAACGTTTGCCGAAGTATAAAATTGAATCGGGTTCTGAAAACGAATGTTGACTATTGCATAATTATATAATTATCTAACTATATCTACAAATAACTGCTGAAAATTCTCTTAAGTTGAATCTATGATAAAAACACAATAGTAATTAAGTTAAACTAAGTCTACGGTTTTACTCAAATGCATTTAATATAATGTTCTAACATGACCATAACCTGAACATTCGTCAACTTAGTCTTCAACAGAAATTATTTCTAATAAGTTAACAGTCGTTTGCAATCTGGCCTGAGTGATCAAAATACTGGTAACTGATCAGCTATCAGATATTTGGACTTCTTTTTTTTTTTCTTAAACTTTGCCCCACACTAGGAATTTCTTCCTGTGTCGTGGGTGCGTTTACAGATATATAATCTCACAAGCACACACACACCCAGACCCGGAGCAATTATCTATAGATCGTACAAATATTTGCTCCGTGCAGGAATCGAACCTGCGACACGCAGCGCAGCAGTCGGTCTCTCGACCACTGCGCCAACCGCGCTGTCAATTTTTGATTGTCTTTCATCTAAATAATGTCGATAGCATTTACCAGTCATAAGGACGTTATGATCAGTGATCAAAAAACGTATGGCGAATTCATCTACAGTTGGTGACAAGGTAAACAGAAAAATGATTTTTTTCCACAAAAATTGACCATTTTCCGGTCGTCGCAGGTGCGAATCCTGCTCAGACTCCTGGACAGTATTCTTTTTCCACAAAAAATTATAACTTTGAATCTAAGTTCATTAAATTATTTGCATTTTCTACATAGGGACTCTGGAATGATTGTAAAATCCATAATATTAGTAATTTCATAAGAACATAATTGGAAAACTATTTCCAGGATCCGGGAATTCGAAAATAACAAATATTGTCGCCAACTTTAGGTACTAGCCAAATCTATTCAGATTTTCGATCACTGATTATAAAAGTATCACAGAATAAACAAACTGTCACCGTCGAATTAGTCACAAATCTTTTCGAACCATCCCTTTTACTTATTGATTATGCAATACTTTTATGAGGCATTTCTAGCTACACTTTATTTTCTTGTCACACGTTATAAGAGTGAAAGTAACGGTGTTCCAATGGTCACAATATCTACTCGCAATTACCTACATACAGGACCCAATTCTACGTAATGGAACTTGATTTCGATAAGCTTATACAACACAAGAGTTACGCAATCAATATTTGCTGTGTTAAACTATAATTCACCGTAAGGATGAGTAGATACAATTAAAAGCAATAAAGAAATCATCTATTCCAAATTTGATAATATAAACACCAATTACATGGTACGTTATAATAATAGATAGGTAATTATTAGAGCGGTCAATCTAAACTCTATTCAGATGTTTTTTCCTTTAATTATGTCTCATATGTCCCAATCAAAACATTATTAATAGTATACCAAATTAAACTCTTGACTAAAAGTTATTACATCCTACGCCGTTTAACGTTTCAAATACACCAAGATATAATCTCGGGCCTTTTTAAATAATCTAAAAGAATTATATAATAGGTTACTTGGAAACAAATGCGAGGTTATTAAACTTTATACTTATAGGACATAATAACTCTGACAGTGTTTATCTGCGGCGATGTTTCTTTGATTTATTTTTCGCGTATGGCGCTCTAATTGAGACGGGTCGTAAACTTTATAGCGCCAACTATATTTTATCTAGTCCTTTTAGGAAGCATATAAAAAGTGGAATATTTGCAAAAACAAAGATTTTTGCGTTGGTAGCAATGATTTCAAAAGAAAGGATACGCCCATCTAAACGTTTTACAGAAAACTTCTTCATACAAGGAAAAGTAGCGCCATCTGTCATAACTCATGCAAACTACGTGAGCCGTAGGTTTCATAGGTCGATGACTAAACCTTGTACGTGCGTACATGAATTTTTTATCACATTTTAATAATGGTCAATATTTTTATACACACATCAGTCATAAACTAAACTGAGTTTTTACCCGACTGCTCTAGAAGGAGGGTTATAATTTTTTCGGGTGTATGTATGTATATTTCTTTGGCACGCTCTGTTGCCTAAACGGGTTGATGAATGTTAGCTTGAGAGGTGTCGTTAGATTATATTAGTTTCTTAAACTATAATTTATTGCGATAATAATACATGTCACAAAAAAACGTATGTAAAACAAATTAATATCAATCAGCTTTATTTGAAATTGTAAACAATATTGTTATAATAATTAAGTATTAACATATTAGGTACTTACTAAAATTACTAACACTAAGTTCTTAAGCCAAAAATAAAATAAATAAAAAATGACGTTCTTTCAACGTTACTTCGCGCGCGGCCGGCCACACAATGGCCGCCATTACGGACTTCGGTAGTAAAATAATTATACCTTTAAAATGTGATAATTTAATAATTTAATTGGAACAGAAGTAAACTAGGGTTATTTATCGATGATACGATATCCCATGTTCCTTTTTAATCTTTGTATCGTAATTTTTGCAGCCTTTTACCACGCAACTAGGCATATTTATGACAAACAAATACTCGTTCTCTCCTGCGAGCGGTCCACTGTCGACTGAGTTGCGTTGGCCCTAAAATGTCATTTTAGGGCCAACGCGTTGGTGCCATTTAGTTTCGCGGTCGGCCGGGTCCTTACGCTAGTAATATATATGTCAATGGTTGGTAGTATGAGATTGCTGTGACAAAAAGATAATCAACATATTTTTTTGTGAAATTTTTCAGTACATAAATCAAACAAAGCTTGATTGTTTAGCTGACTTCACTAAAAAAATAGATTGCAATTGCACAAACATGATTTATAGAAGAAAGGGTTTCAAAGAATACTTCCGAATACACATATTAGGTATGTTTGTTTTGGTACCCTACTACAGAACTAATACACGTAGGCAATAGAGATCTAGTCCTTAAACGTCTACGAGTTCTTTTTAACCCAGTTAGGGTTATAGCCTCATAGTTCGAGTAGGTTTGAATACAATTAAAAAATATAAAAGTTGATACAAATTAACACCGCATCCCGATATGCAAAGAGATTATGTTATACTTACTAACACAGATTATTAGATTAGGAATATAAACGATGTCCTAACCTCCAGTTAACCTATACGTTGGTTGAATATATTTCCATACTTAAGCGATGTAATCAAGCTCCTCATATACATCAAAAGGATTGTTACTTATATCTGAAGCCCTTGCTCGTGGAAGTAATACGTTCGATTCTGTAGTTAATTACATTTATTCTACATTTATACAATTATTCTACGACGCGACCTCCAAAATAAAGTAATCATCTTAACAAATACGATGAAGGGCAGGTAACAATTAAATCTGAGTTCACTGAATCCAGTTTGAAGACTTTCACGGATTGAAACCAGTTCAGGCCTTCTACGGTTTGCCTTTAATAGGCTTACTTCCAGCGAAGTTTGCCGGTTTCACACTTGACTTGCGCCTACACAGCTCAGCACTGAGTAATCAGTATTACAAGGAAACGCTACATCAACCTTACACCCAAATCAGGATAATGTGTTTTTTAGTTTGCACACGTGTCAGTTTCGGTCTGTAGGTACCTACGGGTGCATGAGTAAGGAGTGGAACATATGGACGTTTTAAATTGACGTCACTATACAATAGCCATTACTTCTCAAATGACACATTGTTTTAAAGTTAGCCTTAAAGTGGTAGACATAAATGTTTTAAAAAGTTACAATACTGTTATCTTTACTCTTACATTAATTTAACAGATTCTAGGAGCAAAAATATTTATCGTTCGCTCATGGGCTTACCCTCTAAATTAGAACGAGGAGACTGGGTGGTGGACACTGCACGGTCTAACAGCACCTGATGATGCCCATGGTAGTTGGTGATCATTGCAATTTTTCATGGCTAGCGTATGTGCATATATTAGTGCGGGCGGGCGGACGGTGCACAGGTAATTGCATGACTACCCACAATATTGTGGAAATAATTCGATATTGCTATTTCCATCCATTAGGAACTCTATCCTTAGATAACAATCTGATCCAAATTACCCGTTTTTAAGTAAAACCACTAAAACATCGTATGATATACTTAATAAGACATGAATTTATTACTCATTTCCAAAAGCAACTAGCGTTTCTCTTTCAAATTACAATTCCTAGCCTTCAGATCAACACAAAAGGAGATGTAACAACAGGCAAGAATCACAATATATTACATGTATACCCACGTCAAATTAACAACACCTGTTCACAGGTACACCGTACAGGTACTGTCGTGAACAATGGTGTAAAAGAACTTTTCGCACAGATTAGCTCGAGACGTGCATTCGGAAGTCAGTGGTCCAAGTTGCCGACACAATGCGCATTCTTGTGAGATTGTTTACACTTACAGTTGTTACGAACTGATATTATTGTTAGATATATCTCGTAATGTATACGTACGTGTAGTTGAGTACAATAAATATAGAGTAAAAACGTACATATATTATGTGGTTTCCCTTCATCTATTTGTGGGTATTCCGGCTTTTCCAGTATGTGAGGAAAAGTTGACGTTTATTTTAATGGTGGCAAGGTACTTCCGCTGTTTTGGCGGCTCAATTTAAATTGTGTTTTTCAATTTCCTGCTGCTCTGATTCACTGTGTACATTTCCAGGCATCATATCTACAGTAACAATAAATTATTGCTGAGTGTGAGTCATCGTTTTATGCAAATAATCATTAAGGTATCCTTAACTAACTTCTATGTTATTATGTTCGTTAAAGTTGATGACACTTATTCATAAATAATTGCTTAAGAAAGTCTGTTGTCAATTCTCTCCATTGACACCTATTTATGTTACAGGGACAAGTAGGCATACAGTAGGACGTGTTTAAAAACGTCAGCTTTTAAGAATACGGCCGTTTTAATTTTGTCCATATTTTCCACGAGATTATTATTCGTTCATTTGAAAATCTTGGATATGGCCTGGTAAACCACCATTGATTTTTAAGTAAAAATTTGACAGCAAAGAGGGAGCATATATATTTTATAGCCTAATAGTTATAAAGCAAAGCTACGTATGTACTTATGTGCATATTCAATATCCACGAATTCAATGCAGAGCCGAAGTTCATCATGCACTTTTATGTTTTTAATGTATTTTTTGCCAATTAATGCAAATATAACACTCTGCGGGTATACAAATAATTACTTAAAATAAAATGTATTAAATAAGGTCCTGGTCAAAACACAAAAAAGCAAAATGAACACCAACGACCTTCTCCTTGGCCCCGAATATCATTTGTTTTTATTTCACAACGTATAAATTGGCCAACATCAGGTCAGAAGCCAGAACCATGGAACAGAAAAAAGAATGCAGAACCATGTTTTAAGTACACACCGCACTTAAACATAACATCACGCGTGTATTCCCCGAAGGGATAGGCAGAAATGTAAATCCACATTTCACCAATGCTGTTATTAAATCCCATGTAATAGGTGGCGAGCCTTCTGCGATCTACCGGGCACAATTCCAAACTCCAGACTGGTACTGAGAATTTCCTAACAGAAAAACTAAATAACACTTTTCCCTACTCGGGAATCGAACCCTAATACTAAGCAGTCGCGTTTGGACCACTAGACCAACGAATATTAATATATCTCACAGTTTACATGACGCGATACCACCAAACAGGTTGACATCAGGTTGTTTTTAGGTTAACAACCTTGTGAAGCAGGTCCTGAATTAGTGCAATTGATACGACCCACAAAAAAATAACAAATGGACATTTTTTTTAATAACATGGATTTTAGTTTGTCTTTTTTGTTACTTTATTGACTAAAACCTTTACCTGCAAGGTACGCCAAACTTATACGGCCCACATCGACAGCATTCCTTTTCAAACTAGTAAGAGCACGTAAAAAATATCGGTGAGTCAGAAATGATGTCAGAATGTAGACCCTATGGTATTAACTTTCCACGCGATTCTAATGAGATAGAAAACAGCCGCCATCTGTATTTACACACTCTTATAACATTTGCTAATAGTTTGAAAATTCAGCTAAGCATTAGAAGCAAGCACTGCTTATCCAATTACGTGGGTATTGATTACTTTCTCATTCGAACAAAAATGGAGTGCATTGATTAATTACCGTGGCTTGTAGTTAGACGAATGAATCATCATAATTAAAATTTTGTTTGATTACTCACACAGCGATAGTGTTATTATATAATATATTCACGGTCACAATATACACTATACTAGAATCTAGTATTAGTGAATTATTAGCCTGGGTCTCCGTGGAACAGTCACATGTGGTGCCGTGACCCAATAAGTAGATCATTCTCATTGTACTGAATTGAATCAATACTTTTAAAACAATCCTATGAGTGTATATTGGATACTATAACTTAATCGTCTATAATAATATTTTAAATATGTCTAGAATGATGATAATCGACAACCCGTTGTATAATAACAACGCATCTAAATTAAATAGTTATGTGACACTTTTACGATTACGCGGAATTTGTAATATGATACTTATAGTGCAATTAAAAGACCTTTGTTACCATAGATAGGTGCGGTGTATTAGATAACTATGAAAAGTAGGTGTAGGCGTGGGCAAATCTGCAAAACATCGCAAAAATGTTGACGCAACACTACCATCCTGCGTCAAAAACATAGAAAGTTATACATAGCCAATTGTAATTGTAAGTAAACACTATAATAAAAGTTCATATGAAATAGAATAAGTACCCAAATTTTTGAGATGATACATTTATGAGAATCAACACGCCCAAATGGTGAATTACGTAAGAAGTCATACAAAAGTAAGGGAAACTGTATGGTATAAAATGGCTTATTACACAAATATACAGGTTAGTGGCCAGGCGAACGGGCAGTACTCCGAAACAAAGAGCGAATGTGGAGCAAGTTATCGAGCAACTAACTGACGGTTGCGTAACGCACGCGGCACGACTGCAGGGTTGCCGATGCAGTTAAGTTGAACTGTCGCTTACTATCATCAGTCATTATGAGTAACGCACTCATAATGTCTTATGTCATTTATTGATATACGATACGAGTAATACTGTGTATGATAACTGGTTATTTAAATAACCATTAAATTTATGTTATGCTATCTTGCCTGTTACTTGATACTCGTAATTTCAATCGATGTCATATTCCATTTGTTTCAACTACTAAGGAACTCTATATGAATTACATTGTAAAACGAAACCGAACAATATCAACGTTCTTCTGTCACAAGTTATTAGGTTTTTTGACCCCAGCACTGAACATTTAATACACTGTCACGATATATATTACTTTAGAATCGAAAAACAATATCTGACACATAAATACGGGGTCTAATTATTCCAGTATTGTAAAACTTCCTTATTACATATGTACCTGAGTTGCAAAGTATTCGATTAGTATGCGAATGCGATTCTTGATCCACGATAAGCCTGATTGAGAGATACGACTCAGCAAGGCAACGAATTTAAATCGATTCTCGATTTTATTGCAGTTAGTAGTAGCCCTGATCGATTCAAGTATTCGTTCACTCGCCAGTTACAACTCTCACGCTGACCATTAGGATACACCCACTAACTTAACATAAACCGAGTATCTATGGGTATCTGTTGCTTTGACCTAGTTGCAAAGCTGCTGGGTCCCGTCATTTAGGAATAATTCGTTTTTTTTCCAAGGCCAATACATACTTGTTTAAACGTATTGCATCACGATTGTGAACTAGATAGCAACTTCAGATGCAAGATTACTACGTGCCTGTATTAATATGGCTAGACACAAGACACTACATTGTCAAACAAAAGAAGTTTGTTCTTTATAAAACACGTTAGTCAATAGAAGGATTCTTTCCAAATAATTCATTTCTTAATGCTTATTTTTTAGCAGGAAATGTTTTTGTAGCACATTTGTTTACATTACATTGCATTCACAAGCTAAAAACAAGTGTAAACTGAAGTTTGACCGCTTTATTAACTTATTGATGGATGCGTCGTTGGTCTAGTGGCCCCAAGCGCGACTGCTGAGCTACAGTCCCGGATCGGGTTGTGTTATTTTTCTGTTAGGAAATTCTCACTGGCAGCTCAAAGTTTGAAATTGTGCATTGGCACCTATTACATGTAACTTTATAACAGAACTGGTACTACACCTTCTACTACCTACCCCTTCGTCAAACCATTACTACGGTTTTGTGGGGCTTAGTTTTTAAGTTATGCATACCATGTAAACAAAAAAAAAAAAGAATACCGGCCCAGCTGACAACAAATAATACAGAACCTTTTATTGAATAAACCTTTGGAAGCAACTTAGGAATCTCATTAGCATTTCTCCATAAAACGTTAACATTAGTTACCTCACAGTTCGAAATCTACGGATTATAATTTTAAGCCAGTTTAATGTTATGTGTATCATTGCGCTAACTGTTATATAACTTTGATCAAACGTATTAGACTTTGACGAAAGAAACATTTACATTAATAGGCTTGTGAGCATTAATTTTAATATGTAGCTGCCTACGGAGTGTGGTCTCGTCGCTCATATTTTTTGTATAATAGACGAAACATGGCCTGGACGTCGATGTCGTCTATAAAACGGGTATAAATTATATAGTAGCAAGTTAGAGTACCCACTTATTACGCTAATGTGGCATGCAGTGATAGCCTAGTGGTACGACCGTTGGACTGATAAATTTAAGGTCGCAAGTTCAGATCCAAGCCACGCACCACTGTTTTTGCGAAGTCATGAGCGTATTATAAATTAATTATCACTTGCTTAAAACGATGAAGGAAAATATCGTGAGGAAACCAGCACACCTGAGAGATGTTCTCGGTGTGTATAGCCATGTCAGAGACCTACGGGTGGTTTAAACTCTGATACTAGGTTGTTCATCAACCACACGATAAGAAGAAGAAGATGCTAATGTAGACACCATTAATGGCATGTCACTCTACTACTTGCCTTCTCTCCCTGTGGCATCTGTGCTTAAATAAAAGCTACTATACCACACTAATAACTCCAATAATAAAATATAAAGTTACGTTGAGACAAACCTAAACTATAAGAATATTGTGCCAGTTGACTAGCTGTTGACTCTACATACTTTATTCGTGAACACCCAGCTTTATATTAGGTTAATAAGTATTTATTATAGGTAGCGACACCAATCTGCTGCCATCATGATGCAATTATTAATCAATTGATTTGATTAAAATAAAACAATAATGGAACCGCTTGTAATTAAATACATGCCCTAAGTACATGATAGATTTATTTAAAATGCAATGCTCTCTGAAAACTTTAGTTATTTATGTATTTGTACTTAGCTACACAAATTAATTGTTGGTTCGCGATAATGTAGTAATTGTCTATCGTAAGACGATGACATCTTTAAATAGACGACGAAAGCCATTCATATTATTAGTCTTAGTAAAAACGCTATTTCCCTTTATGAATTACCAACAAATGTTCATGGTTTAACATTTTACTACAAAAACTCGAGTGAAACTTCAATTGCAATGAAACAGGCAAATGTTCTCATGGCCATTTTTTTGAGAAACCAACTATAATAGGTAGTTAGGTTGAACTTATCATCATCATCAGACAATTAATGTAATTTATAACTGGACAAATTCATCTAATTATGTTCGTACAAGTGTGAAGTGACTTTAAATGTAAATGTCGCCCTACGTCACAGATTGTTGAAGAAACATTAAACAATGATTATAAAGGGAAACTCTTTACGCGCTCTTATTTGTCTTGACTACTGTTTCTCAGTAAATTGAGTAACAAGTTTACCTTTATTCGAACTTTCACAATTATGAAACTGTCTCTAAATAAACTACATTTTAGGATCAATCAGTTTTAGAACCTACTCAAAAAAGTAGTTTAATCATCAAAATTTTAATCCATTAAATTTTTGTATAATAACTTTCGTGAGACACATTCATATTAATTATTGTTCTACGGTTATTACTCACGTGCATTCTTCGGGATTGCCCGACTAGTTTCTTTCTACTTTATGGTATGCCATAAAAACAGTTAACTACAATTATGTGTATTAACACACAATTTTTAACAAAAACTACTTCGAAAATTTGCTTGTAAATATTATTATATATGACATTTACAAACAACTGAGTAATGAGATTATGTTTTCTATAGAATTATAGACTGATTATTTCAACAATTAACTTTTTTTTTGCTTATCTTAACTAACGCATTTTCCGACGGCCATAAATAGCCTACTTGTGCCGTGTGCAGAACACGGCATAATTACAAGAAGACTTTATTACTAATTTACTATTGATACGCGTACGACACGTCAACAAAATATGTTAATTACAGGATTAGAGATTCAAAGTGAAAGTAGGAACCTGTTGCTGACACGAGACCTGGGCCCGTATGTAGTTCCTCATATCTTAAGTGTTTTTATGTTAAATGCTTCCTGGATGAAACACCAAACTTGATTAGAAATCGCTTCTAAACTTAGATGTTGTCTTATCAACCACCAACGCACAATCACGTAAAAGGGAAAATGTAAAAGAACATAAAGAGAAGTGTAGAATTCAAAGAATGCATCCGTTCTAGTATAGATTTGGTGCAATGTGTTTGCCGTATTGTATCATATTTATCAGCTTTCGGTATTTCTTACAGGAGTGTATTACAACTAACATTAGTACAAAAGAGTTTTGTAACTCGAAATAAAATTATTTATTATTATTACAAAACAGCAATATCAGGTCGGGGAAAAGTTTCTACGTAGTTTACACACCGATTAAAGTTTATTTTTTTCAAAGTTTTAACATTTAGTTATACTAGATATATATGTGCCCTTTTATTCGATAACTTGTTGCTATATTTTAGGAAGTGACATAATCCCGTTGCTGTAAAAATGCTGGGTTTTTTTTTAGCATAACAAGTATTAACGCGCAATTAGGTTATGCTGTGTGTATGGTGGGATTGGAAGGGCATCGTTTATTATAAGCTTTTACGATTCGGATCTCTATTTTCAACAACTAATGAGACTCATGCAAGAAATTGAGAAAAAAATGCCGAAATTGATGAACAGAAAAGGAGTGGTCTTCATCATAATAACGCCAGACCACACACATCTTTGCCCACCCAGCAAAAATTGAGAGACCTTGGTTGGGAAGTTTTAATGCATCCACCATATAGTCCTGCCCTTGCACCCTCAAATTTTCACCTGTTTCGGACTCTTCAGAATTCTTTGGGTAGTGTTAGGTTAATATCAAGAGTGGACTGTCAAAACTTCTTGTCGCATTGTTTTTATCAAAAATCACAAGATTTCTACCGCTACGGGATTATGTCACTACCTGCATGATGGAAATAAGCTATCGAACAAAAGGACACATATACATTGTATAATCTAAATAAATTTAGAAAAAATATGTCTTGAATCTATATATAAAATACGAAGAAATTTTTCCCCGACCTATTATATTCTCATCTAGACATATTTTTTAAAACGTCCGTTTTGACGCATGGGAAAAGATTGTATTTTTAGAGTTTGAGCCCACACCTCGTGGATCAGAACTCCAAGTGACTTAATTGAGAGTTCAAAAAAATTTATACCAATAATTTTACTTTAGCCAAACTTTTTTATGTTTATACGGAAAAGGGGTTTTGTATAGCAATAATTACAAATACTTTTAGATATATTGCCAAGAACAAAGTCCATGCGTCTTCGTACATACCTCATTAATGAAGCCATAGTCCGGATGCCACTGTGTATTATTATTTATTGATTACTTCAGGTAACTATGTCATGATGTAATGGCGCCATTAAAACAAACCTATTTAAATATTGTGACTCACCCGACCCGGCCCGACCTAGTTTTAAATAAAAATGAATTCATCCACATATTCAGACAATTATAACTTGACATATTACATAATTAAATGTATGTTTTATTGTTTTTTCGCAACAGATTCTTTTATGGTCAGTCATTATTGTTTATCATCAAATATTATTGCTTATAATCAACAAACGACGCGACTGGCGCGGGCGTAAGTAGTATCTCGTCAAGGTATTTGCACTAAAACTTATGAGTAATTAGTTTCATGACCGCTGAAACTAATCTGACTAACTGATCTGTACGGGAATCACTATAGAAAGAGACATTTAATAAGGCGATTATTCTGTGCAAAACATGTTTTATTCGTCTACAGTTAACATAGCATCACGCCTGTATTCCCCGAAAAGGTAGGCAGAGGTTTACACAGTCTTGTATACCCACATTTCACCAAATCCTGTAATTAATTCCAGGTAGTGGGCCCTATTGCTCTCGAACGAGCACAATTCCAAACTCTGGGTTTCTACTTAGCATTTCCTAACGGAAAACTATTTTATAACACTGCCTGATCTGGGAATTGGACCCAGGACATAGATGTATCTCTCTGGGTTTAATTCCCAGGTCAGGTAAAGTGTTTGACTGCTGAGCTAGAGCTGAGCTAGAGCTCAGCAGTCGAACGTCTACACAAAGACTTAATATAGCTATCGATGAATTATTCCACAAGGCTAATGATAATTATTCCTCACATATTATTCCGATCTAATTGGCATAATATATGCAAACAGATTACATTATTATACGTAATGCCTTCATACAAGCTAATTCATAATCTTGCACTTGAAAACGAGTTGTCGTCCCTATACCAATTGAAGTAATGACCGCAGCATATCGGTCTAGGTCACACAAATAGGTATAAGGTATAAGGCATATACGCAAGCGGGAAAATAATAAAAAAATATAATAATGCCATATTCTCAAGTGTTATTGGATTCAAATTTAATTTAATTGCATCTCATTCATATTGATTGGGTATTGTCAGAGTATAAAATTGTAATGACACAACACTAATTATGCAATGAAGTTTTGTGAGTATATTGTTGACGCATATTTATTGCAAATGAACTTTTATTAGTTTATTACTGACGCATATTTACCGCAAGCAATATTAGGTGAGAGTAGGTAATATTTATTTACCTTTTTCAAACATTTTCTTCACGTTTTCCTTTCTTATAACTTGCACCACCAGATAGATCGGCTTTGGCAAACAAAATGTCATCTAACAGCTGGTAATATTTGGCTAAGTATTCCCAGAAAGAATGCAGGCAAGGTCGCCAACGAGTCAAACAACTATTCATTCGAATCGCATACCTTTATGCTTAGACAAAATAGAAGAAAGCTCATTATCATAGGAGACAAGTTATTGGAACAAATTGTGAATACTAAACTTATTATTATAAATGTTTACCTGTATTTTTTGTCGTTTGGAACTTCGAATCAATCCATAATAAAATATTATGTATTTGACCTATGGTGTCCCAATGTGTCGATCTATGGTATTCCAATACATAGCAATTGTTTTGCCCCATCCAGTTTATCCAAGTCCACCACTATTTGTGGTTAATTAAGTTCGGTACTATTTTCATATTTAGAGCCTTTGAAACAAGACAAAGCTAGACAACCTTTTTTCTTATTTAGCTACTACATTATGTAGTATGATGAGATATTATAAATAAGTAGGTATGTCACTATGCCATCAACTGTTAATTGCCACGAGCACAAATTTGACACTCAAAAATTAATTATGAATGTCTATTTCAATCAAAAACTTCTAGAAACCACTGGATATAAATTACGAACTCCAAAAAGCCTAGAGGTCAGTGTCAACAGATTTTGCTGTTTTTTATACTCAATCAACTGAAGCATTCATTCACAAATATCGTAGTTAATAGGATAGAAAATCATGTTTTTTTTACTATATTGCCGGTGAAGTCAAGGCCCTCAGTTAAGTGGGCACTAGTTGCTCATGTTGCATAGCCTCACTTTGACGTCTGAACACGCAACCGCGTCACGTAAAGGACTCGCATTACAATATTTATAGCACTAATTATGACTGGAGATGACGTACGGTCTATTCACATAATGTATGTTAAACACCACATTCGACTTTAATGGTCATTAAATGATATAGGTTTACAAGTAGGTACCTATATCCAGACTTTGAAACTTTTTTCCTGTCTGATTAAATACTACTGCAATGAATGCAGTCCAAATTATTTGGTTTAATCGAAGTTTAAAGAAGGAAACATATATTAAATTGTATGAAATTATCAATGTTATGGCTTTGCAAGCAGCTTAATAAAATGATAAGACCCAAAAAAATAATAACACCTTTGCCCCGACCACACTACTTTAAGCACAAACACCTAGTCAAGGAGACCACACAATAGATAATCGCAAGGTCCTCGCCAAAAGTACCCACGTTCAATCAAATAGACGCACAACATGACAGCTGCAATTTATTTGCGCCCACAAACGTATATGGAGTGACAACGAGAAGCCGCACTTAGACATGTGACACATGGAAATGTAAATAATTATGTGCAGTGCTTTGAGTATCCGCATTGGAGGGAGGGAAAAAAGTCCCTGTAATTATTGCAAACCCCCAAGCAGGAATGATAGATTTAACCAATCCCGCAGCATCTTAAACCTATATTATTACTGCCACATTGATCTTATAACCCCAAACACGGTTGCCGTCGGTGATAAATATACAATACATCCCTAAAACGCAACATGTCACCGATACTGTGATTATGTCCCATTTCTAACCTATTTGACTGCCTCGTTGGCCAGGTTGTTCATGCTGAGCATGAAGTCTCGGGTGCGATTCCTGAGTCAGGCAAAGTGATATTGAGTTTTTCTCTTAGAAAATTCTCAGTAACAGCCCAGTCTCAGTAACAACAGTTTGGAATTGTGCCCGGTAGATGGCAATAGGCTCACCACCTATTACATGAGACTTAATAACAGAATTGGTGAAATGTGAGTGTATAACTGCGTGCACCTCTGCCTACCCCTTCGGGGAATACGGGCGTCATGCTGTCTTACCTATTCCCATCTACCGGAGCCAATTCGAAGTTCCGGGGTACGACTGAGAATTTCCGACAGACAAATCCAATAAAGCTTTGCCCGACTTCAGAATCGAATCCACCCACCAGAACAACGAGATTGTCTAACGCAAAAGTCAACTGATGTTTTTAATCTCATGATCTACCATACTAAATGTTGATAAACGACTCATGCTTCTTTAGTAAATCTTAGACCACAAGCAAAAAAGATGAAAAACCAAAAATAAAAGGATAGTTAATATCTACGGATAAATATTTCAAAACATTATCGCATGCGTGGCGAACTCTAAAGTTTTATATATGTTATAATAAAACAACTTTTAACCGGATTAATCGCGTGTATTATTGTTGTTTTTTTTTCAAAAGCTTTCAACTACCTCCTTTAGAGTATAAGACTTATTTACGCCATTCATCTCTGTTCTGCACCAAACCCGTACAGGTCTTCCATACAACCCTGACTATATCATCGACCCATCTTACTAAAGTATTTCGTCTTCTATTTATAGGTACATACATTCTGAAATCCTACATATGTACCCAACAGAATTTTATACATTTATGTACAACAAGGAACAAATTCATTATAATTAATTGGTCTTGAGATATTATTTAGATATGAAACAAAAGACCAATTGTTAGGTAATTTAGCCAAATGTAATCTTAAATTAGACTTAATTATAATTCATTACCTAGATGACGTAGACACTTATTTAGAAAAACCGTAAGTAATTAGTTATCTATCCAACCATGGCGTATTCATATTCATATGAACACTCTTACATATTAACAGATACAATATATAATGTTTATATAAATGGATAATTTGTATTCCCTCCAATGAAATAATGATTATGATTATAAATTAACCATTCACCTTGTTAATGAGTCTAAAACAATAAATATCATATCAACATTATGTATTGCCACCAACAGAATAGAACCGATTTATTGACTAATCCGCCCACCAACACATGTTTTCCATAAATATCTGCGTATTGCGACAATGTTTGTAATCGAAACCCTGTAACAAAATAATACGCGATTAAATAATTACCAACATTAGGTATTCGTTATACATTAAAAAAAAAGATAAGTCCTTTTTGCATTCACAAAATAACAATGACACTAATTAGTTTCGGACAGAAATATATAAACAAACGGACCATACGACAATATGTGAAATATTCATATCTGGAACATAACAATGTTATCAGTGATGCAGCTGTAGGTCACCGACCACCTATACAAACAATATGAAGCCTTGTTCACAAAATTCACCCATCTAACACTCAAGGCTCCACAAGTGAGAACGTTGCTCAATGTCACTCGGAGAGAACTAATGATTACGGCACGTTGGTCGAGACAAATCGCATGCATATATCAATGTGCCTGTTACCACAGTATAACTTCCTATTGTAGAATTAAGTTGTAACACTCGTACGTGTTTAGTCTGTAACAATAAATGAGCAGCTTTTGAGGTCGAGGTCATGGTTCGATTCTAATTTCTGAGTAAAACCAGCGAGTATTATTTCTACAATCGATGCTAATTTTGGAGTTAGTTAAGCGTTAACTTGTCCTTTATAAAGCAAATTATTTTTCATAATAGATACAATGTGTAAGTTTTACGCTATCATTACTTACAATAAAGCATTGCTTGTTGTCTCCAAGGCTCTGTGTTGTGAACACGAAGGCTACTTCATAACTGGCTTGTAAAATAACTGAAACTGGTGACGTAACTATGGGGGACCAATAGGATTAGCAATTATGACATGTGGATTGTAACAGGCAGCAAAAAACGTCATTAAAATGATAACATCATACTGCGAAACTCTCATTCCTTTTTAAGACGGCAGTAGCTATACAAGAGAGGCAAAGAACCATAAGCTTAACGCATTTGCGTAGGATTAGAACCGATAGCATCTAACCCATGATCCGGGTATCTCAAGTGTGACCTACAAAGTACCCTATTACGCCATCGAATTCACCATTTGAAATCATTTGTCATTGGCGTCAATAAAAGCCGAAACCATTGGTTACTCCATCAACCATTTGATTTATTTACTGACATTGCGGTGTGGAGTGCAATCTCGTGGTGGTAATGTTAGTAAATTGTAGCAGTACCTTAAATGTATCGTTGCGTTCTGTAAGTGTTAGAGCAAGGAACTAAGTGCTGATGAATATGATCACGATATCTTGGAAGTGGGTCAAATTGTTACTAAATATATACAGACGCTCATATTACTCGGGATATTTTAATCATACTTAACTTAAATGCACAAGTTAGAGAATTCAGGATCTATATAAGCATCACGCTTGTATTCTCCAAAGAGTTATGCAGAAGTGTAGAACACCCATAATTTACCGACTACGCGCGTAATCAAGTCCCTTGTTATATTTATAGGTGGTAAGCTTATCGCTATCTACCGAACCCATTTCCAGACTCCGGACAGAATACCGGGATTTTCCCAAAAAGATTCAGTATCTAAACCATTTGTTATTTTCCCGGAAATGTAATATATCCAAAGCTTTCTCTTCTTCTTCTTCTTTCGTGTGTTTAAGAGTTAATCTAATGTCGAAGTTGTTCAAGCTACTCATAGGCTTCTGACACAGCTTGCGATTGACACGAGTGCTGAAATTGCTCCTAGCGATCAGTCGTCTGCAGGTTTACAGCGCCTAGCTTTGCATAACCTCATCGAACGTTTACGAATGACAGTTAGTTTACAACGAATCAACGAAGTATGAGTGCTTCATAATTATAGTTTTTAACATTATAATATATGGCAACAATTGCTCAGGTGAATAAGTTAACACTTAACACCTGTTTATATAAAATTATGCATCAGAGGACGACGATGTGAACCAGTTTTGCATCAGTGTTTTGGACCAAACATATTTGTCATAAAATCAAGTCTGGTTTCGCATCACGATTTACGACAAAAGTTTACTTATAAAATATCATTTACTTTACCTGACATCTATTGTGCAATCAACTGCAAATTTAAAATCTTGGAGGTAACTTGTTTTAGTTGAACTAATTTTATGTTATTTTATTTTGTAAGTATGATAGGAAAATATGAGAAATCGGAATAGTAGTAAAAAACTAAATCGTTACCAAAACAATTGCAAACTTGCCCCGCAGTTTACAGTTTGTGTTGCATCTTGCAAACAGTCACTAAATACGAAACAGTGTAAAATAGGGGGAAGTCAAGACACGTTACTCTAGTCTGCCTACCTTAAAATCATTTTGACTCTCGAATTAGAAAAATAAAATAAAAATACCACTACATTCATACTATTCGTAGCATTACTTGTTATGCTCAATGCCGAAAATTATTGCAGATCGCCTAATATAATACAGAAATGCAAAGTCCACGAGGATCACGTGTGAACCGAGTCTACAGTTGCTAATCAGCGTTACTAACTTTGTCTGGGTGAAAGCGGTCACCACGTTCCCGTCGCCCTAACACGGCCCGATTCCGCAACCCGTCAACCAGTCACACCGTACACGAAATAGAGAAGAATGAATTATATAATAACGTTTGTATTATTTGTATAATTAGTGAAACGGCTCCGTTTATCGCCTGTCAAGCGTACCATTTCAAACTTTACGTCAAGTCGAGCTACATTGTTATGCGTGCGTAAACGTAATGCGAATACATAATTATTGGAGGAGAAAGGTGGGAACCCAGAAATAATAAGCCTGTTACAATAAATTGGCTCACTGCCACATCCTTACAAGAATATATTCAAATAAGTATAAATTAGATTAAAGTATTGCTTACATTTTGAATAATAAAGTTCCCACTGCACTGGTGTTACTACAAAGCATGTTCTGATCACAAAGGTACCTTGAACACCCAAAAATGTCTTTTACACACACTATTTAACACTATCGTTTAGACAAGCGATAGTGTTAAACTGTGTTGAAATTTTAACTGTTGCTTGCGACAACACATGTAGTAAAATTAATATCTTATTACAAAATTTTTACTGCGAGCGGTCATACACCAATATCGACTAATTAATAGGATGTGGTATAGCTATTAGTGAACCGAGTTTGCACAATATACATCTAAACTGCAATATGAAACTCCAACATGACTATAATTAAATTTAAAATTGACCAACATCAAACTTGTCCACTTTGTTGGGTTTTCAGACAGTAAATTCTCAGTAGCAAGATAAAGTTTAGATATGTATGTGCCCATCATAGGCTCACCACCTATCACATGGCATCGGCGAAATGTGCCTCTGCCTAACTCGTCGGGGACAAAAGGCGTGATGTTATGAAAATAAAGTTACCATCTTAAAGAATATTCAGGTATAAATACTGACTAACACCACCTGGCTCAGTGACCCAAACTAGTCTTAGATTCTGATTGAAGAATAAATAATGATACCAAAATACACAGGCGGGCAAAATTCTTGTTGAAAATGTTAAATGTTCCATTTCATCACAACGATGAAGAAGTCTTTCAAATTTAATTCCACTGCAAAGGAGCATATCCTAATGAGACACCGAAATAATTAATCATACGATGATTCACGGATAAACTAGATCAAATCTAATCAAGTACTTAATATTCAAGGTGGGTAGTCGAGATTTTTGTTTATTTGTATACCAATCCCGGATAACAATTAGAAAGCACATAACATTTCGGCACATGCCAAAGTGTCTCAGAAGTTGTGCAATAGGTACGCATATTGTGTAACGCCTATGCAATACATGCTAATGTATTGGACTTCCGAACGGACATGTCAATTTAGTTAGCGTTCGTCGCTTGCGCACCTCCTATTCGAAGGATCTTGCCTAGTTTAGAAAAACTAGGACATTACATATTTTAAATTAATTATTATGTTATGTTAAATACACATATGTTATGTTAAATACACATATTTAAATATTAATTTCATGACAAATATATTTTTACCTCCACGGACAAATTTCACGAGTTTTCAGATTACCAATTGCCATTTAAATAACAGGTAACACTTATAATTATGAACCAGCGCCCTAATTGCCCATAATGGATTTACGGACAACTAAAAAAACTGGTTCCGAAATAAATAAGAAATAAAAAGCGGAACCAGGTCAAGAAATAAATCTATATACTGTTGCATATAACCACCGTCCAATTACCTACATATAACTCAAATATATATTATTTATAGCTATTTAAAAATACAAGTTTTTGCGCTCGTTATATAAAATTACTGAGGTGCGGAACCAGAAATTAGCAAATTGGAGCGAAATGATCTTATTTATATGAACGAGGGTCGCATAAACTCAAAAACATACTTACTTAATACCTACATACGAGTAGATTACCTTGTAAGAATTTAAAACCACCGATCAAGTAATAAATCAAGTCAAAAATACTTCATAAATATAATATTATACCGAAAAATGAATGAAAGGTATGTTCATATAATACGCATAGTTCAATAAATAATGAACAGTCGAATGGTTATGTTTCTTGTGGCACGCTAGTTAGGTACAACAAATATTAATCATAGTCTTAAAATAGTTCGAAACATTACTGGAAATATCAGTTTAAACGAAATCCCACGTAACAATTTACAGAAAAGTATCAGTTATATTTAAAAATATGACTAATATAAAAATATATTAATAATTAGTGGGTATAAAGCGTGAGTCTTGAGAAAGTACACATGAAATTGGGCTATGAGATGTTACCTATCTATGATTTTCGTGATTCTGTCACTAAGTTCTGTCACCAGGAGTTCGAAACGTCAAAATTGTTTTATTGTATCTAATCTATATTTATAAAAATCAAACACCGTGTGTTAGTCTCGCAAAATCTCGAAAATGAACTGACCGTATTTGATGAAAGCTTTGTATGTGTTTGACAGAGTCCCTGTATGGGCCTGGCCCGGTACGTAGCGCGCGTAGGTGGGACGTCTGACAGGCCTGCTATTGCTTAATTAATTATGGAATAATGACGTTACCTAATGTTATGACCGGCTCTTCCTGAAAACTGAGGTACCAAGTACCCTAGTAGTATTCCACTCCGACAAACTAGATTCGTAGTTTTTACAAGTAGAATCGGCAAACATACAATATATATATATAAAATTTTGTCCTTGGTCAAAATTAATTTATAAATTCCTGTTGGTAAGTAATGACTTAGGTACGTAGGTATAATTTATTTGGTAATTCTAACTTAGATGAGCTTAAAGTAAAACAATTGTGTAAATTAACTAACTTAAAATTGTTTTGCATTTTATTACATGTGAGCCATGATTTTACAATAATTATACCTTGAGTCGTAATTTTGGCACAAATTACAGTATTGTTAAGTAAGACTCAAACTAATAAAATAAATCTAGCAAAAAATGACAATTAAAACTTTAAACTTACGTTTTTCTGTTAGTTTAATTTTTTTTTTTGTTAATTTATTCTTATTTTTGTATATGTATGACTTAATCATCATTAAAGTAGGTGATAAAAAATATGTTACCGTATTAATTTTAGTTATATTTCATGGATTACAATTTGTGTGGGAAGTCCATCATGAATGTTTTGCCGGACTCCTGCTGACTAAAAACCACACGGTCCTACTCTAACCTTTACTGAGGTCTTAGAATTGTAGCTGCATTCACCGCGACCCCAGCAGGCTGTGATCCGTCAAAATGTTTGACAGATCACGTCATCAGTGCGAGCCACAGTTGGTCTGCACGAATTCCCTCTAGAGGTGTGCGCTTTCAGACAAGGAGCACATTCGTCCCGGGGGAGGAAGTAATACAAAAGTTATGAGTGTTTCAATATAACATTCATATCTTGTGACTGTACAAAAGACTACTAGATTTTTTCTATCCAATCTAAGTATCAATAACGTACCAGCATCAATTTTTAAAACAATATATTTGACAGGGGACTCATTTACATCTCCGGTAGCTGACTACCAACTTCCAATCATCAATCAGGTGCAATTTATCTATGGAAAATGATAATGAACAGTAAACCGGCGCATACACAGCGCGCACGCCGTCACGTTGTCGCGTGATTACGTCAACAGCTTTCGTCGCGTGAGAACCTTTGCACATTGTGGCTCGCGAGTCGCGCTCGCGCATCACTTTCATTGTTTATACGGAACTCCGCGCACGGAACGGACCAATAGACGTGCGGAAGATACAGCGTGCGTGCACGATCATTTTTAACAACTTGGTATAATAACGGGTAACGTGATATGTTAATAAAAGATGATAATGCTAGACGCTATGACATATACCTACTATCAGTCTCGTTGGTCTAGTGGTTCCAAGTACGGCAGCTGAGCACGAGGTCCTGGGTTCGATTACCAGGTTGGGCAAAGTGTTATTGAATTTTTCTGTTAGGAAATAAGTAGCAGCCCGGACTTTGGATCTGTACCCAGTAGATTGCAATAGGCTCACCACCTATTTATTACATGGGGCTTAAAAACAGCAATGGTTAAATGTGGATTTACAACTCCGTACACCCCTGCATACCTCTTCGAGGGATACAGGCGTGATGTTATAATAACTTTTAATGATTGTGTACTTTTATAATGCTTTAGATGCGAGACTATTATGTTAAAATTAACTTTAAACATTGCCTTGAGCCATAGAGATATCAACATCTTCATCTAATAATTGCAGTAATCGCAACAGTCAACACCCACTAATACTAGTCGCAAGTTTATCTAAATTCCAAACATGAGTATTTGCTCAGTTCATATCCAGACATCCGACAGCACAATATGATAATCTTGTTTCTGTATGCAACAAATATATCTGGCTTTACAGGAAACCTGTGTTTTAAATCTAGAATGCGGGATTATAAGCCGACGATGTTCGTTTATATACAGTACTTGCGAAATACGTTACAGTTATAATAAGCATTAGCAGTATACGGTAAGGAATGTGTATGCACTGGCGACAGAGCGGCGTCGTCGCGACAAACGCATCGCACACATATGCAACTTTAATGGACACTGCCTAATGAGCTTTTTGACAACGCATTTGCTTTGAAGCTAAATCCAAACTACTTACAGTAAATCTCTTTACTGCTTTTCCTATAACTAAAACTTTAGTTGTGGGCTATTCAAAACTGTTATTTGGAAATTACGACACATAACTTTAGTACATTTACGAGTGTGTGTTCTTAGTGTCTAACGGTAATTTTAATGAGTAAACCTTAATTGAACTGTTACAACCCAGAAGGAACATATATTTTACAAGTCATTTCCGAATTTTAAATTGCGTAATATTATTTATGATTCGAATAATATTTAACGGCCTACTTTTTAAAGCCAGTAGCTAAATTGCAGCAAGACTATGCTTAGTAATACATCAAGAGCATAAAATTTATACAAACCCACTAACCTAGATGATGCATGGTTTAGTAATCGTAACGAGGTAAAAACGAAACCATTCATATGAGTCCGACTGCGTTAGAGTAAAATAATTTAATTAAGCCTCTAATGATCACGAGACACACCTACTCGCTGGCTACGTCACCTATCTTCTTATAAGGAATCAAATCACTTGGGTTTTGTAGGCGACTAATGAAGGTCTTATAAGGAATGTAAATTACCTGTGATTAACAAGGTTACCAGTATTTCGTTGAATGCGGATTTGCGTGCCCTCAGAACCCACACGACGCCTTTGGTGACACCCACGACTTGTACGGTCGTGTCAATCGACCAGACAACCAGACACACTAGACCCTCCGCATGCACTAGTGCGTACTGCCACCGCCTCCACCTTACATTTTAATCGTCAATTACACGTTGATAAATAACTTATCGCCCACACAATGATACCTCAGTATTAGAGCAGGCTGATCTCATATCTTGATATTCCTGTCACAATGGTAAATTATTCCGTTGATTGATATTTTAATTATAAATTGATATCCATGAATCTGTAAAACGTGCGAAAAACAGATAGCAAAAAAATAACTATTGCGGAAGTCTACAATTATTTTAAATCTGTCTATCTATTTTTACGCTGTGACGAATCCATATCATGGTCTTACAAACTTGACAGTCCCTTATTAAAGAACATTAAAAAAAATTAGGATACCACCAAATACTACAGTAAGTGTTATAATGTTTCGAAGTTTCATATATTTACGTATTCACTTTCAATAGATTTGCGTTAAACTTTGTTGATAGATACTTTGAGTCTTATCACTAAACGGATTCTCGTTTTTATACTATGAAATTAACAACATGTACACGTAGGTACAGGCAACTCAATAGGCAAGTCGAAACCATACTTTGGGCAAAGATTAATGGTTACTTTGATTCGTTAAGTGACCCTAGCAAAGCATATCCTTAATTTAGTTTGTTAGGCACTAAATAGTGCATGTGGGCGTTGAGTCCTGGCGCCCGCCGCCATCGCGTCGCTCAGCCGCGTCACTGACGCCTACGCAGTCGGGTTATAATCCCAGTACTTTTATGTCCATTTACGGATAAAGGCCCAATTCTAGATAGTGATTCAGTGACCACAACCCTGTCAGATATGAGTAATCTTAGACGGGATTTAATAGTAGAGACAAAATAAATAAATAAAATATTTAGTTAACATTGACTGGTTTGGCAACAATATGAGAAGGTTCAACAACAACAACTGGGGTGACAACTTTGACTGGCCCGGCAACAACTGCGATGGCAGCATGATCAATCAGGGGTTCCGCTATAACTGGAACTGGGTGGTGACTACCTTCGACGTCAGTTCCGTCGAGACCAGGAGTATACTTTGTAATGTATATCATGCCGACGTCACCAATGTAACGGGAGGTCCGTTACATTGGTGACCCTCGATGATCATGACGTAGCCTGTGCCATCCGGGGTGGGTACGAACCGTCCGCGTTCCAACACGACGGCCATCGCCTTCGGCCGTCACGTACCGCAGTGCGAACTGACCCCACTCATCGCGAATTTCTTCGTGATCTAAGGATCTGCTATCTCCGACGGGTCTATGATAACTGCATCGTTATCTGTTGGTGCAGTTGTAGCAGCACTGACGAGGTTCAGAAATACCAGACACTGCAATAAACTAAAATTTATATCAATGAATACAAAATGCATGACGTTTATAGGTGTTGTGTAAATTTTCTTAAGAGACTCAAGAAATGTATGTATATAAATACCGATTGACAGTGAGAAAATTATAACGAATTTGAAGGAAATGTTTCCTGAATAAAGAGGAGATACGATGTGTCTTGTTCAACATGCTAACTGATGCCATTTCTCCAAAAGAGACGTGCTTTTATACTGTAAAAAACTAACATTACAATATTATGGATAATTAGTAATGAGCTCCATTAATATAAAATAATTGGAATATAATATACACAGTTATTCACTAATCTATTAACCTGATGGGACAGGACGATTACCTATACCTATTATTATTGAAATTCTTTCGCTGTGAGTTCGGGATTGAGCATTTTTATGCAATAATATTGTTTCCTATTACATCTACTCTTCTATACCTAATTTATAAAATATATGAAGCAGGCCATTGTTTAAAACTGGTGTCAAATAACCAGATACTTGTCAGGTTTAAGTAACCTTTAAATCTCATGCTGTCTCTGACGCTTCGCCTCGAAGTGACAAAGAAAACAATGCAAATAAAAAAAAACTGTCCTTCGTGGCTACTTGTTTTTGATGGTCATGATTCTGTCAAATAATAAAATATGTAATATGTAGAGTCTATTTGATACAGGCAATTTCATAAATATAAAATATCATAAATCCGTTGACCTAACGGCGGCTTCGTCCCTTTAGTGCAACTTTACGAGTATGTTATACGTACTCCGCATTATTTACAGGCAGTCAGACAGACCATCTGGTGTATTGTTGTATCAGTCACATAGTACATGAGTATAACCTCATACTTTTCAACGTTAAATTTAATTTTCACGCATGATGTTTTTCAGATGTTGTAAATAACTGATGCTTTATACTAAATATAAATTTATAATTACCATTGTATATCTGTTCCGCTACTATCTTGTTTTTGTGGAGTAATATAATTATAATGTGTCAGTACAAAATTTACATACACTTGTACATAATAAACTAAGAGATGATGTCAACATGATGCATCTATTGTAGTTGAGAATAATTAAATAATTTTTACGTATCCGGGTTTTCGTCAAAATTAATTATTTTCTAATTAAATTTGTTTTTCAACAAATACGTCACAGCTATTTCAACGTTGAGGTCAGGTTCCGTGATCATGGCTGATGATTTTATGATTATGCCAAAAAAACTAGACTTATAACTTTGGATGGATTTGTTTTCTTTTTTGCGTAAATATATTCAATGTTGGCGACATTCATGTGGTAACTACTTACAAAAGAATTAGTGGCGACTGTCCCGTCACTTGTCAATGTAATAAAATCTCTTCTAAAACTAGCCGCATCGGTTACTTTAACTAGAAATAATATTCTACATTTATTGGAGAAACCCGTGATCAATAGCTTACCTAGTTGACAAATAATTATTATGTAGATAATATTCAAGTACACACAATTTGCATAAATAAATATTGATCCAATAACAATGCGTGCACAAAGGTCTTATTATTATAGATAGACCATGGTTTTATAATCAGCAGGATCCTGGTAAGCTAGGTAATCATAAGTATGGGCTTATAAGAAGGAGGTTGACAGGATCCGTCCAAACTTTTATTAAAAAATATTGTATTATCATTTTACACTGACGTACCTGTACTATATACAACGACGTTATTTGACCATAGAGTAAAATTATGCCTGATGTAGATATTTTGTATAATCCATTTACTTTTTTGCCGCTAATTGTTTCAAATGTAAAACTGACCATCTCATCTAAGGTAGCTATGAAACACATGTTTTTACTGCAACATAACATAGCATCACGCCTGTATTCCCTGAGGGATAGGTAGAGGTGTACACCCACATTTTACCAATGCTGTTATTAAGTCCCATGTAATAAGGGGTAAGGTGGTGAGCCTATTGCCATCAAATTGTTATTGTTTATTGTAACATATTAGTGAATATCGCTTCAAGCTGCACCTAATGCGTCACTAAAGGTGCAGCTAATAATATATGTTTATACATAAATTCATGTACCTATTAATCATATTTGTAATAGAGCAACGATAAGAGGTCGCCACACCTAAAGCTATGGGTAACCTGATTTATTATCTTAACTAATAATATAAATGCGTTAATCTGTTTTTAGGTCCCTTTTCACATAAATACGATACTGAGCAACAGATCGACGTAATTTACGGAGAAAATAACTTATTCCTTCGAATGATAAATGATAAATGATTTTATTTCTGTAAATAGATAATTTGAAGACACTTTTACAAGTCATTCGAAAAACCTCTTATTGGAGTAAGTGAATCCAGCGTAAATGGTAGAAACCTATAAGCTTAATCTATTAGTAATATCTTAGGTTTGCGCGATCACTACACATTATAATAAAACAACTTTTAACCGGATTAATCGCGTGTATTATTGGTTTTTTGTTTTTCCTGACGTTTCGAACGCTGCAAAGTGTTAGCTATTCAGAAACCATTAGCCAAATGCCTAATTAAACAACGTCGAAGATAATAAGCCTACTTACCTTAAATCTGTAGTACTTAATGCATTTTTTATGAAATTTTGCGAATAGGCACATAAATTACGTAACCATAATAACTGTCTAAATGAACAACTTGTTATACTAGCTAGTCATAATTTCTAACATAACATAACATAATATCACTCCTGTATTCCCCGAAGGGGTAGGTAGAGGTGTACGCAGTTGTACAGCCACATTTCACCAATGCTGTTATTAAGTCCCATGTAATAGGTGGTAAGCCTATTGCCATCAACCGGGTACAATTCCACACTCCGGGCTGCTACTGAGAATTTTCTAACAGAAAAACTCAATAACACTTTGCCCGACCTGGGAATCGAACCCGAGACCTCGGGCTCAGCAGTCACGCTTGGGACCACTAGACCAACGAGGCAGTTCATAATTTCTAGCATGCAAATAATCATCTAAATCTCTAAAAATCTAAAAATTAGCAACTGTCGTGTAGAACAGCATTGTCTTATTCCGTAAGTCATCAAAAATTTTCGGTCAAATTCTGTATTAAGGCGGAAATTACCGCAAATGACGTCGGAACAAATAACAACATTCGTAGATTAGGTTTTTTTGTTGAATACATTGCGTTATTTAGTCATGCATGAGCATTTCCGCGTAGGTCCTTAGTTACCCACCCACGTATCTCCCGAGGTTGTTGCGGTAGGCACCAAGTAGGTAACACACAAACACATTGATATTCCATGAGACTAGCTGTGAGTAAGGCTGACATGGTAAGTCCTTCTAACATCGCTGTTGGACATTTCCTTAAACGGAATATGTCACACCCAACGTACACCGACCATACAACATAAGAATTTGTCATACCTACCTCATGCATATGTGTATCTCAAGGAAAATAGTTTTCATAGCCGAGGAACATTGTAAATGCTTCTTTGAATAAAAAATTCATAATTGCCAGGTGTGAACTAAAATGTGTGTCGTGGTGGCCGAATGGTTACGGGCCCGCCTCGTGAACCACAGGTTGTGGGTACCAATGTGACTTTTTCAATGTCATATGTACTTTTAAGTTAATCTAAGACATCACTGACATACGGTGAAGGAAAACATCGTGAGGAATCCTGGACTTGGTAGTCTGAAATCGCCAAATCGCAAATAGCTAGCGTGGTGATTAAGCTCGTGCCTTCTCTGTATGAGTAGAGGCCCTTGCCCTGCAGTGGGGCAGTTATGGGCTGGTTATTATTATTATGTGAACTAAAAAGTGAAAAATAAGGTAGGTGAATAATTTTATCACAGTCGGGGGATATAACTGTGAAACATTTTCTTATAGGTCCCCTGACTGGAGACTAGTTCACACATTGCAGCGGTGCTTTTTAATTATTTTTTAATTCATGCTTTTTGTGTACCTACCACAGCTATTATATTATCTTATTATTTATTTTGTGCAAATGCATAGGTAAATGCAAAGATTCTAACGATACCACAAATGTCTAAATCAGTTCAGGTATTTAGAAGTTACAGTGGAATAAAGAAACTCACAAACATACATACGTACATACATACATAAACCTTAAATACACAACCCTCCTTTTTTTGGGCAGTCGCGTAAAAACGGCCAGCAATTGCAATATTCAGTCCGCGACAGATCCAGAGCCCAAACACCGGGAATTATTTTATTTGACTTTCATTGTAATTTTCCCGTATTAAAAGGAAGTTCGTATATTTCGTTGCTTCATCTCGACCTTCGGGGCTGAGTTAACATCTATTGTTTAACAAATTACTGATTCCGTCTCTAATTCGTGGCAGACCCATTGTCTCTCAGTTGCCCGATTTTACGGGTAGTGCACATCACGAAGAGGAACATTATACATCTAACTAGGAAAAACACATCGCGTGATGAATATAAATGATGTTATGTCTTATTAGTTACGGCTAATTACAACGTGGTCAGCTGTCGTTGCCTAAGGATACTGTTGTTTGGGATTGACCTACAGATTTTTAATATTAGTTATTTATTTTTTAATCTTATATAGGTATAAGCTAGGCTGAATCATGTGCCCTGCATTTTACGTTCACTTATATTCTCATTTTAGTTACTTTATTGGGTATATAATTGACTCTTTAATTAGCTTTATTCTCGCTAAAAGATACGTTTCCTGTATTACAGGTTTTGTGTTTTAAAATCTTAAATGATATAGTGATAATGCTCAAACTTACATATATTTAGGTACCTTAAAATAATAACGCAATAGGGTTATTATTAGTTGATTCAAGCGGTCCTTGACACCACCTAATACACAGCTATTACCAACTCCCTAGTCCCACGCTCGTCTAACCCGCGATTGAAACTGTACACTAATCAGCAATCAACTACTGCAGACCTTGTCTTAACCCACAATAACCGACTATGTTGTTATTATAATGCAGGCACAGAATCGAGACTTAGTATGCTACTTACCTATAAAAGATATAAAGACGATGGATAAATAATGGTAAGTACACGGAAAAACTATGACAGTGACGTATGCCTGATTGAGTATCAATTTCCTATAAAGTAATAAAGTACCTACAGTCAGATGTAACGTGTAAAATTTTTCAATTATTCTTTATTCGAGGCAAAATATATTTCAAGATAAATCTTTGAAAAGCATTAACGCATGCTTAGCGAACTCTAAAAATATTTATTAAATGGAAAAAGAATACGGTCGTGAGCAGGTTCAAGATATATTTTACTAGATTATAGAAATACTTTAAAATTACGAAATGACCATCTACTTATGTTGTTATGATTGTAGGTAGTTAGGTACCTACTTCCCTGTAGGTTTCCGTTTGCAGCTTCCAGATAAGACACAGATAAATACATATAATATACATGGGTCATTCATATTTCAACCTATTTTCTGATACTTAGTGCACGTTGCATCAGTATCGGTAAGAAGGTAAGCTGCGGTAGCATCCGCTTTTTCCCTTTTCTTTCCAATTCCGTTGTTTATTTCAAGGTTCCAATCGAAAGGTTCAAAAAAAAATTGCCAGTATATCATGTTTTATTTCAATAAAACCGAAAAAAAAACGAAGAATATGAAAGAACCGGGAAGCATTTCATGTTTTTTTTGTTTCTTGTAATTATCTACTATTTTATTTAATATTTTTATTTAACTTAGGATCTCTACGCTTTAACTCTTTCCATAATAATACGTACAAATAAAATTGAGGAAACGTATCTACTAAGAAATAAATGCTAGGCGCGCGCGGCCCCACTGTATTATTGCATCTAGTATTCCAGTTGTCAGTTGCATAAATAGTTCTATCAATATACGTGATAGTTCCGTTGCAGTTTGTTATCTTAAATATCAAATCTAAATAGTGCAATTGTGCGTGGTGTGATATTGTCACCTCATAATGCGTATCTATTATTTTTACCTATTTGTTGCATATTTCACCAATTAGAAAAAATATCAATAAAACTTTTTCTTCGACTTTTCAAAACATCAAGCGAAAACTTCAAAGGAATCCTGTTTTTTTTTTTCAAAAGATTCTTTCTTATATTTTTTCTAAGTAACATGAGAAAATAACGCTACGCTTGACACAGATAGGTTTTAACAGGTTACAGTCCAGTACTAAGACATACAAAATCATATTCTACAAAAACTCTCAGTGGTACTGGATTGAGTTCGATGCGACTGTTTAAAATCTTCCATCATCCTAACTTTTACCTACTTCGATGCGTAACACCAAGAAATGCCCCTATGGAGATGCTTGTAATGTGTGTGTGAGTCATCTTAATTCACACCACCAACTGTTTTTGTTAGTTATTAGATAAGATATTTGATAGAGTCAATAAAGAATACTGATAATATCTTCCCTCTATTATTATATTCATTAATGTTACTTCAAAGTACCATTATTCTATATGCTTGTTTCCGATAGTGTTTAACCTAAAACTAAGCGGGAATGGATCATTTAAACTTTAAACCAAATGAATCTACTGTGCTATTTGTACATTACCTAATAAAAGAAGGTTTGTTGGTATGGGATTCGCGAATAACTTATAGTGCTTAATTTAGAAAATGGCCGTACACGCGCCTTATGAGGCAAATAAGGCTATGAATGGAATCACAGCTTATGATATGTGTACACAGCTGAGCTAGTCGGCAATAGACTCACCACCACGGGACTTCAGAACCGCAATGATGATATGAAGGTTTACAATTGTGTACACCTTTGCCTACCCCTTCCGGAAATACAAGTTTGATGCTATGTATTGTGCACATGCATTGTGGGGAGAGTTGTAGAGCAACCTTTCGGCCTAGTTCTCCCTATATAATACTGTTTTCTGTAGAATATGATCAACAAATACATCGACCAAAAAAGCTAATAGTATTAGACAATTGATCAACTCTTTTTTTATTATCCACAGATATGTGCGTGCAGCGTACTGGCTGCGTTGGACGGGTACAGCCCCCAACAGGACCCTGATCAGTTCCACATACAAACAGATGAAGATGACGAGCGCTACTTCCTATACCAGACGCAAAACGGACAGTACCGGAAGGAGAGGAGGCTGAAGGATGGATCTGTCGTTGGTAAGTAAAAACACCACAACTACTCGATGTTTTTTCACGGTTATGTGATTATGGAAACTTGGGCTTAGACAATTATAAGTGTCATGAAAAGTTGCAAACTCGGTGATTTTGCACTAGTTCAGTCTTTAGTATTTTCCGTGATGCATGGTATAAATATGTATCCCTAGACATAATTACATTTAAATTTATAATTGTAAATAGAAAAAGAATACGGTCGTGAGCAGCATTCGAACCTGCGCCTCCCAGAAAAATACTCCAGGCGCTCTGACCACTAAGCCATCTCGACCTCTGCTCACTACCGTGAATTCTTCTTCCACATTTTAACACGTGTTGTTAGGAGTATTTATCCGGGATGCGCAGGTTCGAATCCTGCTCACGACCGTATTCTTTTTGCATTTAAAATTATAACTTTAGAGTTCGCTAAGCATGCGTTAATGCTTTTCAAAGATTTATCTGTATCATTATCTACATTTGTTATAGCTTTTACCCGTGACTTCGTCGGCGTGGGAATTTTAAGGCCGAGATAAAACTAATCCACATAGTTACATCTGTGTGCCAATTTTCATCCAAATTCGTTTTATAGATACTACGTGAAAGAATAACAAACAAGTATATATTATAATATTATTAGGATAAGTACTACTTGTGCACATGGACATTGCCAAAATTACGTGTCACCATGGCCAAGTCATGAAAACCTTCCCATACACCCGTAGCAGGCGTAGGTAATGTGGGATTTTTTTAGGTAAAGCTTCGAATTGAGTTGAAAGTTAGGATTAAATCTTCACTCTCTATCCTCTTTCGCACAGCGTAGCCAACTACTTGTACCGGTTAATACCTACTGGTTAAATGCCGGTCGATACCATACTAAAGCATCATGCGCCCCTAATTGATTACAATCATAATGAATATATATCAAGTTCACAATAAATACAGAGTAGAGCAACCTACTTATACAAGTTCCATTGTCAGTATAAAATGTGGTCGACCTACACATATTCTGCAGTTCATTGTCCTAACTCCACAAGTCCATGTAGGCGGGGTATCTAGATAATGCGAATAACCTTACAAGGAAATAAGGATATCCATAAAACTATTCAATCTTATTTAAACATACTCGTAACAAAACTTGTGACGTACCTTATCTATCATATTAAATGTCCAAATATTTTTGTAGAATTTTTATTTAGTATTTATTTACTCACGGTCCAAAAATACGGGCCTAACCTCGTCTAATCATGGGTGAAACCTGCGAATGGCAACCCACCGAGTGTGTGCTTTCGCGGGCTACCAATAGTAGTATATGACGATTTTTTTCTAATGTAATAATAAAAAAAATGTGTTAAATATCGTACAATAATAAAAAAAACAAGTACAAAGTTTCAATTATAGGGTTATATACACGTGCCTGAACTAGGTGATCCTGTGAATATGATCTTCACGTACTTCACACAGAACAACGTCAAAAATTGGCTGTACGGCTAACATACAAAGATGTGAAAGGAAAAACAGCAAATGAATGAGTTGGAAATATGAAATTAGTACTCTTACAGAAATATCATCTAATTCATTTATTTAAATAAATGAAAATGTGTGAAAAATACAATAAACAACTTTTCCGCAACTACCTACTAATTTAAGTAAGTAGGTATGCTTTGAAATAAGGGGTCTCATCTCGCCTCTGTCTGCTATTGACTACCAAATTAAACTTAGTTTAATTATTCATTTTAAAATAAATTTTGTTCCTTTTATAATCCCACTAATGAATGGTTTTGAATGACTAAATGATAACATGTTGATGATATGATTATGCTTCTCACATTTTTTTCACGTCCATATTATTAAGTCCGTGATAGTGCTATCGTGGTTTTTGATTTTCGCCAATCTGTGACTGTTGTAAAAGGTATTGTTCCAAAATGATGTGCAACTTCTTTATACCGGCTTATTTTAGGAACCGATCTGTTCTCCCGATACCCAGTATGTAGTGGACCCACGGACTGCATAGATGTATACGATTACCATAGTTTATGAAAACATGCCTTCATTTACATTACAGGAACGACCGGCTGGGTGGGAGCTGATGGATATTTGCGTCTGCAGGATTACATCGCAGACGGTCAAGGCTATAGAATCTACAAGTCTAAAACAGTTTACGTTGGACAAAACCGACCAATTGGAGTACGTAGCATTTTTTCTTTAATAATTATACTTCACCAATTTACCATGCTAACTATATTTTTCGATGTATTGCAGGAGTCATTACAGATAGCTAAGACAGCACCGACAGATTCTGGTTACGGCGTAACCCCGGCGCCAGCGCCTGCAATCCACCGTAATCGCGGGCCACCGCGTTTTACTTCCACGACTCAAGCCCCACCGCCATCATCATCGTATGAACCACCGAATACATTCCCTGTAGAAGTATCGGTGACGCCTCCGCCACCGACCTACCCACGCCCAACGTCTACACCACAAGTATACGTTTCGCCAAACTCTATAGACTCATCAACAACAACGTATGACTTCAGACCCACGGTGACTCCGATCACAGCCAGAGAAGCTGCATCCACAGCCAGTCCTTACGACTACGATTCATCTAACACTAACACTCTTGACGATGGATATTACGCCAGTGATAGTAAACGCTACGATGTGTTCAATCCAAATTCGTACAGGCACGCCGATGCCTGGCTAAGACGACAGCAGCAGCTACAACAACAGCAACAAGCTGGTGTCAGAATTGGTGACGGATACACTCCTCAATTCCCAACGTACGACGGGGCAGCTTTCAGAAGAAACGGATTCCGGTACTATCTTCCTAAACAATACCACGAGGAAGAGAGCAGTAACTCCAACGAGAGGACGGGTAGTTTCGGCTATGTAGATCCGTTTGGTATCCGTCGAGTGATATACTACAACACAGCGCCTGGTGAAGGCTTCCAAATACGCAAAAACAATAGGTATGTGGGTCACGATGCGACCCCGTATGACCCTAGACCCGTGAATTGATGTAGAAAATGTGTGTACATACATGTGAGATATTGAAGTTACCTAATTATTTATTGATCAGTATTGTTAGTTCCCATGAACTATTTAAATGATAGAGGAGACAAAACGATTTAATCGAACGAACCGAACAAGTCTTAGCCATTAATTTGATATGTTAGTAAGCGTTATCGTACGACGAAAGTTTTATGGGTGATAGAAAAATACTTGACGTAAATATCTCAAATGATTTTTGTTTATGACTGTAAAATTTACTGTCAAAAATCATTTCTTTCTTATTTTTCAGTGCCATTGTACTATATTTAGGTACAGCTTACCGGTATGAATATTGTATACTCCTGTAAACATCAGTTAAAGTATGTAAAGTAAGTAAATTAAATTTATTTAAAAACTATATACTACTATCTATTATCTATTCTGAGCTACAGTAATCATATTTTATAAAAATTGTGTTAATGTGACGATACGTTATGTTATTCGCATCAACATATTTTAATATCGCTAAAAATTAAAATAATACAAAAAATACCGTTAATTTATTTAAAATAGCCATCAAAGTATCAAACATGGACAGACGTTGGTCATTATGTCTATAAAAGTAAGAGGGTCTTTGAACTGATCTCGATTGTTATCTAAATGGATTTCCTTGCAAATTTACCAGTGTAGGCGCAGATATACAAACTAATTCTTCTGATGATAATTTTCAGAGTGATTCATTAAAATGTATCAGCAACCAGACAAACCAGAATTAAGACTTACCAACTGCGCTACATGCAATTTATGTAATACATTATGAATACAGTCTATACAAGTGTACGGCATACATTTTGTGTACTCAAAAATCATTTTAATTAGATAGTTATGTAAACCAATGAATTTGAAACTACTTATACTACTTAGCCGGGTGCATGTTATTATAAAGTTATTGCGAATAATTTGTCATTTTTAGAAAAACATGTCATAAAGCTATGCGTAATAATGACAGCTTGTTGCAATGACTTTAAAGCTGTGGGTAATAATATATAATTTTAAAATTAAATTTATTGGTATCTAATCGAAATTCTTAACCTACTATGTAACTGTTTAATTACTCCTCTCCTTTTAATTATTATGTAAAGATTGCACAGCACGTATTTATACTAATTTTATTGTTTTAATTTAAGCTCGTACCTACATAAATAACTTGTTAACGAAATCTGGTTTCATTTCTGTATTGCGTAACTGTGAAAGTACCTGTATGACAAAGCACAACTATGACAACATTAGTTAAGCACCTAGACATTTTAAAAGTAGTATAACACATTACGTTAATAATATAATAACGATACATTACAAAATCACAACTAGGTAAATCCTGTTTGTGTAATTTGCTCTCGGTATAAAACTGTTTCGATTTCCAAACTAGGCCACTGTCATCAATGTGCAATCATCAGTCAAGCAGGTAAAGTAAGATTTTGATTAATGTTCAAAATTATTTCATCTATATTTATTTCTTTGTGATTTGCAACTGCATCGTTGGTCTAGTAGTCCCAAGGGCTCTCTCAAACTCTCAATAGCAGGCTGGAATTTGGAATTCCTGTAGATGCCAATACGCTCACCATCTATTACATGGGACTTGTTAATAGCGTGACATTTCATCAACATCTCCTACCCCTTTGGGGAATACTAGGTGTGAATTGCAGGGTTTTAACCTGACCTCTTGGACCAGACTCAAGCTTGCAGTATTATTTTTCTAAATAAAACTATAATTATTTATAATAAAACTATATTTATTGATCTGTTGGATTGATACAAATTGTCATAACATAATAATTATCTTTTTCAGAATCATGCTTTCGCTAACAGTAAACATCTTGTTAATATCACAATGTGCCGCACATGGATGGCATCATCATCTCCATGTACATCACCTAAAACTACCAACTAAACAAGACATTGAGTCTCTCGATACACCAAAGGATTATTTTGACAATACAAAGTTGCTAAGAACTGATAACAAATTGAGTTATAAGTTTAACCAAAATACTACAAGTGGAGTCCCGATAGTCGAAGAACGAGAAGAAGAAATTGGAAGGTACATGTACCCACCCTCAACGACGATCACAACTACAGAGCCACAGCAAAACATAAATGAGAAATTCACAGAAACTACAAATCTTCACGGTGGTGGATTTATAACGCCTTTGATGGTGTCAGGAAAGAAGCACAAGCATCTTCATCATCGCCATAGAATTGTACATGAAACTCTGACTGTAATGCCGTTACCAGCTACACTGAAATTGCAAGAACACAACTACGCGATCTATCCAAAACTCTCAAATTTCACTACAAGTAACTCGACATTACGCTCAACTTTACCATATAAAATGCCACCACTACCTATGACAGCAAAATTTGAAGAATCAAATCAGACCCTGAAGCTTCATCATCATCATCTACATCTTCCAGTTAATTCTTCGATATGGTCCATGTCATACCAACCGGCAACGAAGAACACCACGATAGAGCCACAGAAAAACTTACATACTTTTAATGAAGGATACAAAAAGGTTATAAATGCCGATGGCGCATTAGTCGCTCCGATTATTGAACCAGAAATAGAACATAAGCATCATCATCACCTTCATAAAATTGTACATGCAACACCACCAAAATTACAGGAACACGACCACGAGGTGCACCCGAGTTTCCCAACTCCCACTACAGATAACTTCAACTTACGTTCAGCCTTGCCATCAAAAATGCCACCTTCACCTCTGATAGCAAAAACTGAAGTAATGAATCAATCTCCAAAACATCATCACCATTCGCAAAAGCCGGATAATGCTTCAATATGGTACATGTTGTATCCCCCAGCAACTATGACAAAAACGACAGATACCCAGCAAAACTCAAATGATGTTATCGAAGTGTACAAACAGATTACATACGCCAACAGTACATTCATAGCTCCTATTATTGTACCAGGAACGCAACAAAAGTATCATCATCACCTCCTTAAAATTTTACATGCCACTCCGTCTGTGATGCCGCTACCGGCTGCACCGAAATTGCAGGAACACCATCGAGTGCAGCTACATTTACCAATTCACAGCAAGGCTTACTCGAACTTACACTCAACTTTACCATCGGAAATTGCACCTCCACCTGTAATACCAAAATTAAGAGAATTAAATCAGACCCTGAAGCATCATCGTCAACCGCATATTTTGGCAAATGATTCGACACTGAATCCGCATAAACATCATAATCATAAGGCTCATAAACCCCATACAACCACGGAAACTACATTTGAAGTTACGTAAAATACGGAGCTTATGTTCGACCAGCAACAAATTCCTTCGGCGACGTCAACTCAAAGTCCATCCTTACTACGAGTAAGTCATCTTGGCTATCATGTGCTACTACAGTTAGTCCAGTATTTGATAAGATAAATAAAGATTCATTATTTGGGCGTGCCTCTGATCACATTAATAGAGGTACCAGTAAATTGAGCTGGAATTATTTTAATAATACCTACTCAAACATTAGTTATACCACACTCCACGTTGTATAGCACATCGCAAATAAAACAAAACTCACCCAAGTTTGCCCCTACTTTGTCACCCTGATGGCGATACAGAAAATAAATAGTAAAATTCTACACATGTGTCTGTAATTTGTTCTACATTATTATAGCCTAACAAACATTTAGAAATAAGAACTTTTGTACCATAATCTTTTAAATAAAAATTCATTCATTCAAATAAAAAAAAAAAAAAACATAAAATTTGTCTAGTTATGAGTTTTTATATTTTAAGCTAGATGACACGGTGTACTTCGAATCACCTCGAACGTCAAATGTTTGACAGGGAAGTAGGTAGAACAATTTATTTGGGTAAATGAAATTGTTGTTTTTGCTATCTTCCTCGCAATTTTTCTACATTTTGGCACCGTTTAAACCTTCCCTGAACTACGACAAACATTTCAAAACCAAAATCAGCTAAATCGGCCCAGCCGTTCTCGAGTTTTAGCGAGACAAACGAACAGCAATTGATTTATATATATAGAATAGATAGAATAGATAGCTAATAAATAAGTATGAAATATAACATGTTTGCTACTTAAATGAAATATAATCTACCGATCTAGATCTACTATCCATATACTCGTAATAATAAATAAAAAAAAAAAAAAAACAATCTACAATGATTAGATAACAGTTTTCAAGTCACAAAGAAATTGAACATAAAATAATATTATTAGCACTTTCACTCGATCCTCTCGCAAAACGCCAAACATTCCAACAATATCACCTTCCAGTCATCAGCAAATAGACCTAGTCCAGGACTGCATGACAGAAAAATCTTCGTTTGTAAGTTTTATTTACTGCACCCCACTTAAATAAGTAAGAGTATATCAAAGTAATTAGGAATCTCTGCGTTCATTATCTGCGACTGCGTCTCACTTGATTATAGCCAATTATTAATTTAATTGGTGTCATTGGCGCCGCCTTGTGGTAGTATACATAAAGGAAACCACAAGTGATTAATTGAGATGGGTCAGTATGGACAAATCTGAAACCTATCGGAAGTAAATATGATAACAATTATTATTAGGTATTTTATCTATATCGGTAATTGAACAACATTTCTGTAATAAAGAATCGTACCTATGTGTTTAAGGCACTATACCTAATTGATAAGGTATATAAGAATTATTTTCTTCCACGAAACTTCGAGTCCACCATCGTACCCTTAATTAAATCATTTTAACGAATAAATGTGTGACTGCTACATTTAATGCCTCTTCTCTCTTTTCAGATACAAAGTGTAGTAGTTATGATTTATACTATCCAATAACATCATAAAAATACAGGTGAGTTTGTTATATTAAGTAGGTTCTATGAAGTTAAAGAATCGACTGATTTAGATTTGGGGGCTGAGTTGCCCGCGTTTGTAGGAGTGCACCCTTAAAATGTAATCCCTACACGTGGCCCCTGGGTGGCGCAAAACAGGCAACACAATTCCCACCGGACCCACCGGACGTAGCCATGCCGTGAAGTGACCTAGTCGTGTTTCGGGATGTAGTCCGGTGCAACTATCGAGGGAGATGAGTCTGGGCAGTTGCATCAACTCCCCAAGTATCGTTTTCCCAAAATCTATCCACTCTACTTTAGGGTGAAAAGATTTATTCTGGATATACGTGCTCCATTCTCGGCCACACCGTCGCTAACTATCAGGCGAGTTGGGGGCCAAACGCAGATCCATTTTTTTTTTTAAATAGATGAAATTTGTACTCATTTCTTAGTATGTAGGTTATACTTAGGTCGCTCAACGGAAGTGTACATCATATTCTTCAACCAGTGAATCAGTTTTAATGGGATGGGACTTTTACTGTAGCGTAACTTCGAAATAACTCATCATCCCCTTGCCTTTATATCAATTAATTTGTAATCAGCGCAGAATGTCTTTTTCTTCCATACATCTCTTTCAGCTCACATCTGGTAGTTACTTCTTTTCTAACCATATCATCTTCTACATAATCCACCCATCGTTTCCTCAGTCTTCTCCTACTCATATAGCCATCCAAATTCATACTCAAAAGTTCACTCGTCACATGATCCTCATTCCTTCGTATAACATGACAAACAATTTCCATACAATTCTTGGTCGCCGACGTACGTGAGTACCTTTCAGATTTCTTCTTACTCATTTCTTATCTATACATCCGCGTCACACCTCTTTCATTCATCCCTTAAGATGTAAAGAACTGATAAAAAATCTGTATGGGGACTGAATGGGTAGCAATGACGTCGCCAAAAGACGTGTTAAAATATGGATGAAGAATTCGCGGTGGTGAGCAGAGGTCGAGATGGCTTAGTGGGCAGAGCGCCTGGAGTATTTATCCGGGAGGCGCAGGTTCGAATCCTGTTCGCGACCATATTCTTTTTCCATTTAATATAATAACTTTAGAGTTCGCTAAGAATGCGTTAATGCTTTTCAGAAATTTATGTTTAATGATTATAAATCAATATAATAAATACTTCGCCATTCTGTCACTTATAAAAGATGAGAAACGCAATATATTTTCAACATTATCAACGGCTACATAGAAGTATTCTGTCTGCTATAAAAACTCTAATCTCGTTTTCAGCTGCTTATTGGAGTGAATGATATACATGATGTTATTTTCCGACCTCCACGCGGATGCAGTCACGGTTACAACTGTAAGTACTAGTTGTACACGCGACTATAAAAATGTAGAGGTACCATTTTTGCATAGTTTTTGACATAAATCTCTGCTCAAAGTAATTTTATAGTTACACTCTGTATTACGTAGAACCTAAAAATACACTAAATAAAGTATCTAATACACTATAACTATGTATTTTTACAATATGTACATATTTCATTTCATTTTATTTCACTTTCATTTTAGAACGAGTAGATCGGTTTTGATGAAATTTTTACTGTACTTAAGGATAGTGGATCCAGTAAACTTAATAAACAAATTTCATCATGTTTTAAGTTACATTATTTGGTGTTTTTTTTTTATGGTTTATAAACCTTTAAACTGTTTGTCGGTTCTTTGGGTTTATTATTAGTTAATTGTTGTGAAAGGGGAAGGATAAGGGGATGTTGTTTTCCGAATTCTGCGAATTTATGCGGCTAAAAAGATTTAATTAGTATGATATAAAATTAATCTTAGTGGCCGAGTGGTTACAGGCCGACTACTTCAGCAGCACATTTACCACCAATGTGACTTTTTCATTGTTATATATTTACATTTTTAGCTAATAAATTGCCTGTTTAGCTAACACGGTGAAGAAAAATGTCGTGCGTAACATATTCATCAGATTTATTAATATTGTAGTGATCAATAGTCGAGTGTGGGACAGTAGGCCTGGTCTGGTAATGGTTAAGTATATTAGTTTCTTAAGGGTTTCAAAGGATAATTGGTGTTCGTTTGACCATACGAAATCTACATTCTTTTTTAATAAGCTTGTCAATGGTTTAGTGATATTTGAGAAGTTGGGGATGAACCTTCGATAATAAGAAACAAAGCCAAGGAACAATTTAATGTCTTTGGGACATTTGGGTATAGGAAATTCATGAACAGCTTTTAGCTTTTCGGGATTTGGTTTGAGTCCTTTGTCTGTAATGACATGGCCTAAGTACGAGACTTCCTTTCGTAAGAATTCGCACTTGTCTAGGTTCTAATAGCGTACTGCATGAAAAAAAGCATCAGGATAAAACAAAGACATACTTTAAAATGAACATATTTTATTAAATATATAGATTGAAGAATAACAATAATTAAGTATGACCCCTATGACAAAACCTTTTAAGAATTAAAGAACATGTTAAAGTAACGTAAAAAATTGTATACATTGAGTCAATATTCTTTTATTAAACCAGAACTATTCAATAGTGTCTTAACTGCAAAGTTTAATACTCTTCAAACATCAATTAATAATCTAAGTCAGATTCTTTGACCATGTATATACGTGGTTCTGATTGACTTTGGTCAGAGTCCCGGAATCTACGAGAGAAAGAAGGCCAGTGGAAAGGCCATAGGTGTAAAGGCAGATGGAAATGCGAAAGGAAGGAAGACAAAGCCGACGGTCCCTTTATATCAAAATGTACTAACACAGGTTTGTTCTCCGATGATTCTTCCGACCACTTAGGTTCCTTGATTTCTTCCGACCACTTAGGTTCCTTGATTTCTTCCGACCCTTTCGGTTCCTTAGATTCTTCTGGCCATTTAGACTCCTTAGATTCTTCCCATCCTTTTGGTCTCTCAGATTCTTCTGATCCTTTAGGTTCCTTAGATTCTTCCGGCCATTTAGACTCCTTAGATTCTTCCCATCCTTTTGGTCTCTCAGATTCTTCTGATCCTTTAGGTTCCTTAGATTCTTCCGGCCATTTAGACTCCTTAGATTCTTCCCATCCTTTTGGTCTCTTGGATTCTTCCGATCCTTTAGGTTCCTTTAACTCTTCTGATGCTTTAGGCTCCTTGGATTCTTCCGATCCTTTAGGATTCTTTAATTCTTCTGATGCTTTTGGTTCCTTTGATTCTTCTGAACCTTTAGGTTCCCTTACTTCTCCTGACTCTTTTGGTCCATTAGATTCATCGGATTCTCCAGATTGTTTTGGTTTCTGCAAATCTTTCTTAATCACAGCTTTTACATCATCAGGCCTTTCTTCATCTTTTTCTTGTTTTGGTTTCTGTGCTGAATCCGATAATTTCTCTGATTCTTTAGAATTTGCTTTTTCTGCATTTGGAATTGGTAACACGGATTCTTTCACGGGTAATTTCGGTTGTTCAACTACAGCGCTTTTTTCACCCGCATTTAGTTCTGCCGGAGGCGACTGTGGTGGTAGTTTTGGATTGGTCGGCAAAGCCACGGCCGCTGACAATAAACAAAGCACTCCTAACATATACATCTGAAAACAAAGATTATTTTTATTAAGTGTCTCGAAATCTGAAATGTTTTGCTTGTAACACATTAAAAATGAGTTATATTGATATCAGTAAAATTTATTCTGTAACAAAACTATAATAAAGAAATACATTCTACTAGAAATGTTAGGATTTCATCTTACTTAATCAAACACCGTGAAATGTAAATTGTCACTTACCTCTTTGCGATGTCTTAACAATATTCTTCTTAACTGCTCGTGCAGGTTATATATATTCAAATTATCGAGATATACTAATGAATAAAACGATTGAAAATGAATTAAAAACCCTTTCAATTATCAAAATAGCTTTGTGGTCAGTGTTATCTATGTAAATGTTTAATCTCGCTTCTAAATGCTGGAACTGTAGCATAGAAATTTCCACTTAAAATATTGACTATTCATAATATAACTAATTAAATTGAATGTGGCTGTTTTGTAATATCAATACTTAGTTGTAAGTACCGCTAAGTGGATTGGTTTTTTACATAGATACCTATAAATAATTTGAAACGCAAAACCGTAACTTTCGAATTCAATGTTAATTGTTTACAAAACATAAAACCGTAACCGTTTACTTACGTTACTTATGATGACGACATATCAATTAATTAACGTAGTCCCTTTTTAATATTATTAGGATCAAGACTATAACTTATTATAACATTGGCAAATTATGATATTCTTAGAAAACAACTTAGATTTTCCATATAAATGTGTTAATGGTTCATAACTGAAATATAGATGACGAAATAGAATGAAACTTTCTAATGAGTTTAATTGTACATTTGTGAATGAGTTTAATGCTACATTTAAATATAAATAAGCAACTAACGATTGCCAGTTCAATACAAGTAGTAGGTAGTTATTTTTTATAACCAAAATATTTATAAAATCGATACATTGTTTTTAGTATCTGAATTTAGAAGTAGTTATCTAAATAGCCTACGGCCGCATAGGTATGGCGGCGTCTTTGACAAGTTGCCGCACATCCCGCCAAACTTTTTCAAAGCACGCCGCCATCTTTGAGAGCAAATGCCGCTACGCCGCCATCAATGACTAGCGTAGCTATTAGCGGTCGGAAGTGATCGGAAGGTGGCGGTTTAGTAAAAGGGCCTACCCCTTTTTCCCACGAAGATTGCTTCAGATCGGATTTAGATTAGATTGCAAATTCAAATTCAAATTCAAATTCAATTTTTTTTATTTCACATATGCCAAATTACAGGCACTTATAAAACGTCAAAGCTAGGTGCACGGTGCAAAATCCATTACCAGTTTAATTGCCGCGACCCGCGAGTGACTCGTGTTGTTTTGTTTTGTAATATGTTTTAGTCTAATTATTGGTCGTGGTGGGCCACTCAATTGTCCGGCGCGGTCACCTGGACCAAAAAGACCAACAGGTCGTTTTTATAAAAACATGTGACACTGAAACCTAAATGCGTTTACGAATAGTCACTGTATTCAATGAAATTAAGGCCGATACATCTGTTCTAAGAAGCGTACGAGAAACCAATATTAAACTGTGTGAAAAGTGCATAGAGATGCATATTGAGTAACATCTTCGAGACTGTCAAGTACACATTTTAATAAATTAGGGTTTTAAGTTTGCAAACCCAAAAAATTAAAAAAAAAACAACGCTAAATTTATGAACAACAAACAGCTGAGTGTAAACACGTGAGGAGCTCAGAGTTCACGACCTTAGTGTAGGCAAATGTGTAGGTCTGCCCAAAACAAGGCTTTCCTGCGAAGACCGCAGAGAGGCGTGGCAGTCAGGGTTACACGTGGATATCGCACAATTTCAACAGAGGCTGGGTGTGCGGTCTGGAACACCCCCATGGGACTTAGAGGCGCAGGTGCTCGCCAAGGTCTACTGGCTTAGAGTGGACGCTCGCGCAGAGAATGGCAGTGGTCCCTCGCTAGAGGTCGTTTTGAGATGGCGCAGAGAAGCGTAGCGATTCATAATCACTCTGTGGAAAGAGAGGTTGGTAGTCCCTAGCACCGATCACCAGACGGTGGCGGCCATCCAGCCAGTTCTGGAAGAGTGGACGCGCAGGTGGCACGGATCTTTGTGTTTCCGCCTAACACAGGTATTATCAGGGCATGGCTGCTTCGGTAGGTACCTGCACAATGTGGCCAGATGAGACCCGTGTGCCACCAGTGTGACTGCAGTGAGGACACAGCCCAGCATACCGTTGAGCAATGTTCTGCTTGGGTAGAACAGCGTAGTGTTCTCGCTACAATAGTTGGGGGAGACCTATCTCTGCCGGCACTGGTTAAGAGTACGATCGGCAGTGAGAGAGGTTGGCAGGCAGTCGCATCCTTTTGCGAAGAAGTCATTACGCAAAAGGAGGCGACGGAGCGAACTAGATAGGCAGATCTCTTTGCAGATCCGATCCGTCGCCGAAGGACTGGTCAACGTAGGCAGCACCACGCCAATTTGATGCCGCCCTAACATGAGCCGGTGGGTGGTAGACCAGGGAAACTACCATCCACATTGCACGAGGACTCTTGTGAGATGGACTTTAGAGTTAGAAGGAGGTGAAAACCACCACTGAGGTGTTGTGAATGCCATGCAATGCAGTTCTCGAGGCCCCTGCTACAAAAGTGGAAGATGGCAAAAATTTTGGAGTTTTTAGTGGGTGCGAACCCCACATAACTGCACCGTGCAACCCTGGACGGTGTAGAATGCGTAGGCATTGCCTACGCCCAAAAAAAAAATGGCAAATGTGTAGGTGAAAACAGTGGGTTGGGGTGGCGGCGCCTTTGATATAACTTTCTATCTCTATCTGGCATCGCGTCAAAGCTCCATGCAGAATTACAGAGGTAATAAATCACTATTACTTTACAATTCATTATTATTTAATATTTAATTTGATTTCTTTACTGAAGACATTTGGGAAAACTCCAAATGCTTTATTTTATTACATATGAATTTCGATTCCGTTAACGTAGCTAAAATAAGGGTTTTGGTAACATATTGTATAAAGGGGGCTATAACATTGCTAGGTATTAGCCAAAAATAACTTCCTTTTATTGGTTTTAAATAAGAATTATATTTAATGTTTTCGTATAGGTACATAATCTTATTAAGCCCACTAAAAAGACTTGTCTAATGTTATTTTTCTTTTCAGATTTCGTCAACAGTACGGTTTATTTTATTTGTTATGCGTTCGTTTAAGCCTGCAATCCTGACAAGTAACAATAAAAAAATAACAGTCAACGAAAATTTTTATACTCGGTCTGGTCAAATCGCCGAAGAATTGCCATCGCTCGAGCCCGGCTTAATCCGCTATGGTGCAAGCTTTAATTTTAAGCCTCATTTTCATTTAGCACCGGACTTCATTCCAGTCCACATTAAAACTTTAATCAAAACGAAAAAAAAACTAGTATTTTTTTGAGTAACTTAAAGAAGATAATATAACACAGATTATAGATAGACCAGTTAGCAATGTTATCCCAATTTTTACAAAAGAAGCACTGTCCGATGTTGTTCATAAGAAAGAAAAAATTACATTTATAGTAAGTTCCACCTAAGTAAGAAGTAGTAGATATATCCGAAGTCACTCGAATAGACGATATGTTAATAGAAGATATTAAAATTATAATAATAGAAGGAAACCTCAAACTTCCACGCCTCCGGCTCCGCTACTATTGCAACAGTAATTTACGATGAGCCGAAACCAGTCCCTGCAGTACTTTTACACATTCCAGAAGCTCCGATTTTACCACCACTATGACTTGATTTATTCTCTCCCATTCCTATAGAAGAAGTGAAAATAATAAAGCCGATAATATGAGAGCGGCCCATAGAAGAAATTCCTACAGCCCCGGAAATACTTACAAGACCAGTACCAGAACCTGTCTTAGTACCCGAAATTACAGATCTTTTTTACTGGAAAACATACCTCCAATATTTGATAAAGTGAAAATAGAAGGACTGATAATATAAGATCTGCCCATGGAAGAAATTTCGCCAATCTCCGAAACATTTACAAGACCAGTACTAGAACCTATCTTAGAACACGAAATTACAGATTAGTTATTACTGAAAAAGAAGTGTAGAAAAACTGAATATAGAAGAACCGATAACTTTGGAGCAGCCTATTTAAACAGTTACTCCAATCGTAGAAAATCCTAAAAAAACAATACTGGAACCTTTCATAATACCAAAAAGCAGATATTCCTTAGTAATTAAACAAGTACCACAGCGTTATATTGTTCCACAATGTGCCATTACAATAAAAAATACTTACCCCATGTAAGGATTCCAATACATACGAACATACTGAAAGAATTCGCTTATTCTTCTTTTGTTTCTCATCTCTCTACACGTTTGCAAAATTTTAAGACGAAACAATTTGGAAGATGGCCCTTAGTACCACTCCCTAAGCGCCAATTTAATAATATATTGTATTCTATACAGTGTGTACTGTACAAGTGCCCTAAGTTGGTCATTACAGTTGAGGTTGAATTGCTAACCGAGCCTTGGCGAGGGAAGCAATGCCGACGGAGACTTGTTAACCATTAGGGCACGCGGCTCATACGATGTTACATTCTTGTGAGGAAAAAATAAATAAAAAGACATTCAACTACCTATATACATTTTTAATTAAGATGGCGTTCAAATTTCTTTTTTCGTACGCCGTGTCTATGGTCTAAGTGCGCGTAGGAAGGTGGCTCACTGACGAAGTTGCCAACCAGCCTTATATTAAAATAAAATAAAATAATAATTATTTATTGATTACAAAAATTACCTTATGCTAATTCGGCTAGTTTTTTTTAAATTTATTGTTACGTCATATTTTATTTAAAACTGTATCCAAGACTGTATCTAATTACAATTTGCTTTTAATAATTCTAAAATTAGCAAATAGTTTTGATGTCTATATTCACGAGTTTTATACGACGTATACTTACGAGAAAACATGATAATAAAATCGATTAAACTTATTTTGTTAAAATGACGCGCGGCTTTTTTTTGTGCACCGGGTCTATGGTCTATGCACGCGCAAGTCGAAGCAGAAAACGATGGAGCCATAAACACAAAAAATTGAATTGAATTGAAATATTCTTCCATTTATAACACAAATTAATGCTAATTTGTTGATAAAAATAATAATGTGAATGATCGAAATGTTTATTTGTCATATTTAAATTAGCATAGTCATAAAAATAGTTAATCTCATCAAGGAGTTTTCAAACATCAAAACTCTTTGCTGAGGTTTAAAAGTAAATTTAAAGCTGCCAAGCACTCTTTTTTGATATCACGACACTAAAGCGGTAAAAATTAAAGAAGAGCACGCGTGATTAATAAGCCTCATTATGAACCTAAAAGCGGTGCAATAAGAGCCACTTTACGAGCAAGAGTGATGAAAAAATATATTATACAACTTTCTAGAAATTCCCAGTCAAGTACCAAAATAGATTTCTTTTATGTATTTCTTAATATATGTAGATATAAATAAATTTGTGAATATGACTCTTGTGATTGAAGTTATTTATTTTAAAATGTTTACTTAATTCACAATGCACAGAGTAAGCAACACTATAAATAGTATCTTCTTATTTATTTCTTACGCCTTCCTTGAAGTAAAAGATAATGATACAGGTTTATTGGGTTTGTTAATAAGAAGTGTTCGAACACCGAGTTCTCCTCCCATCCACTTGATATGAAATTCACGAATCAGCTGAAATCAATTGATATAACTATGTTTTAAAATAAAAAACACAAACATACAGAGTAACACTAAATATTTACCCGAGCCAAAACAATGCACATATTTTGCTCCGCTAATCTTCTCGCTATACATGATCGAGGTCCAAAGCCGAATGGTAAACTCAGGAAGGGGTGAATAGTTTCATAACCTTCAGAACCCCTTAACCAACGCTCTGGTTTAAATTTTAACGGATCACGAACATACTGTGGAAGCCGGGACGCTACCATATTTTGCGTCACTATCACTGTCTGAAACAATGACAATATAAAAAATATATTTGGTCCATAGTGATTTACCATTACCATTAATTTCGTAACTTACTCCTTTTGGAATTAAATAGTCTTTGAGGATAAAATCCTTTTGAGACAATCGGCCCACACCAATCGATACAGGATTTAATCTTAAGCTTTCTTTGATACAACTCCTCAGATAAACAGCTTTCGATAGAACTTCTGCAGTGATAGTCGTGTCTTTTGTGGAAAGAAGTGTAGAAATCTCAGAAAATATTTTCTCTTCAACTTCCGGACTCCGGCTAATATGATAAAGAGCAAAACTGGTGGCATACGCGGTCTGAAATTAACTGCTGTTTATCATTCTTATTTTACATACATATTTAGTTATACATTTAAATTATATATTTAAATAAATACCGTGTCTATAGCAGCCATAAGTATGTCAACCATCATTCCAAGTACATCCTTCAAATCTAAATTCGGTTGTTTTAGAAAAGATCCCAATAAAGAATTGTCGTTATTGTCAGCATGTTCAAAAAAATTGACCTTTTCCAACAATATTTCCGTAGATACTCTAGAAAACATTATTTAAAGTTACAAAAATATCAAAAGAAATTCATTTAATTGTTGCTTAACGTACTTTTCTAAATATTCCTGAGAATCCGCCAGTTTCTTATAAAGAGGAGTTTTAAAAATCTTCCATAGAAAACCTTTATCTAGTTTCATAATTCCACTGTTGGATCCAAAAGCTGCTTCAATAGTCTTACTACTTCTTGAAGACGGGTCCTGTTCTTGAGGTGTAAAACTGTGAAAACGTTCATTGAACGCTACAGTACCAATAACTGAAAATGCAGAGAATCTTAACATTTCAATGGTTCAACGTTTTATGTTTACGTATGTATGACGTAATTTTCAACTATTTATCATTACTAAGAATCTGGCAAACAGCTTAATCAAATTGCGTTTCAGTTATTACCTTCTAAATTCAGTCTATTCAGATATGGTAAAAAATCTTCATTGTGTGAAATGTTCCTTTCTTTTATCCATTGTACAAATTCAGATATCACCTTATCCGTACCTTCAACATGACTTTTCACACTTTGTGGACTGGTGAAATTCTTTTGAAATGTACTTCTTAGTCTCCACCATTCTGTGCCGTTCCTGAAAATATTCATAACTTTGTTTACCCGTAAAAGTGTGTAAACAAATACAAATCCAAGAGAACAGTTAAGTACAGTTTACACAATTTTTCAAACATATACTACAGTGGCGAGTATTGACCTATTGATTTCCTTTGTACACCCTTTGTAGGGCGTTCTGTAGTTTCTGCCTACCTCCATGGGAAAAAGAAGTGAGTTTATGTATGTATGCAAGTAAATAGGCAAATGCCTGATCTATCAACCAGTCTTAGCAAAAGTTATCGTGTTAGGCAGTAACTAAATTTTAGGGGTCAGATAGACATCAGTCGCTCCATGCAAAATACTGGTACCAACTCTTTCCCTATCCAGTAACTCACTTGTGGTCACGGCGGCGATTGTCTTCCGGATACCGATATCCTTCCATTCTTTTATTCATCTTACATAATTTGTAATAAAAATACATTACGTGGATAACAATCCGCCTGTATTATAAACGTGGGGTTTATTAAGACGGTAGTGGAACATAGCGACATGGCTCCTTCTAGCCGGGTACCGATGGTCCTGCCGGAACACCGCTTCTATATCTTCGGGATCGTATACATGGAGCACCCTCACACCTGGAGCTTCTCGAACCAGACTGCCATAACGACGCCAGTTTAACCAGGAGTTCTTGTCTAGAGCCTCTACATTGTAGTCACCTGAAAGGTGTTATCATTAGCATTCGTTGAAGTCAATGTACTCTCTAGAAATGTGTTAGAATCCTTCCGCTCAGCCACGTACAAAATTAAACTTCATAACAATAAAAATCTATTGTGTCTGCTAATCAGCGAGCCAACGGCCTATGTGTGTGTGTCTAAGGAGTAAAAACTAGCAAAGATATTCTAATTCTATGGTAAAAACGAAAACATAGGCTATTTGACACCATTGAAAAATCAGTCATCCTATCAGATAAAAGCGTAAAACACATGACATATTAGGCTATAATTAAAACTAAAATAAGTATATGTTTTTTAAATTTTACTGAAAATTTTCTGACAAAAACGCCTTGTGATTCGTGACTACGCTGGTGGCGTCACATGCCAGTAAACATGGCTTCAATCACTGAGGAAAATACACAATGTTTTAGAATTTAAACTTTAACATTGTTTTTTTTTTATGAAATACTTATTTGTTTTAGAAATATCAATGTGGTGTGCTTATTATGTATTAAGGGATAATTTACAATTAGTCAAATAGCCTATTGCTCTATGTGCAGTACCGTGTGACCCATCCTCTTTTTATCGCATGGTCAAGTCACTATCGAGAACATTTCTGATGAGCACTGGATTTTCCAAACTGCCAAGCGCGACTGCTCAGCATACACCTAAGCTGAAGTGAGCTGCACCTCTGCCTACTCCTTCGGAGATTACAGGCGCGGTGCTATGTTATGTTTTATTGAGACATTTTCAAGAGTCTCTTGCCAAACGCAAAATTATTATATCTATACATATGATATAACTAGCTGTGCACGCAACTTCGTCCGCGTGGATGTCGGAAACTAACACGCAGCCTATGGAACCCTAAGTCGGAGTAACTTTGGCTAATTATAAATTATAATACATGTGCGCCGCGGTTTCACCCCGTTAATTTGAGAAAAAAAAACACAAAAAAAATATATTATCCACCCCCGCCCCCCCGTCATGAGGTCTTGGGTTCGATTCCCGTCTCGGGCAGTGTTGTTGAAAATTCTCAGTAGCAGCCCGGATTTTGAATTGAGCCTGGTAAATGGCAATAGGCTCACCACCTACTACTTATTAACAGCATTGGTGAAATGTGGGTGTACGACTGTGTACACCTCTGCCTACCACTTCGGGGAATACAGGCGTGATAATGTTATGTTATAAATACGCGCGTGGTACTTGATCATTATTTTGTTGCCGAGTTATTTTAAAACTACGATATCTCCGAAGATATTTATTGAAATCAAATGATGTGAAGGGCAATTTTGTTCAAAATTAAATACTTGTGATGAATCAAGTATTTATTTGGATAAGGATTAATATTATGTTTATAAAAACACCTTCGCAAATATTGCATTATTTTAAAACCAATTTGATAACCATAAAAAAGGTTAAAGTGAGTCAACCTTAAAAGATAGACATACGAGTATGCTGTCAGGGACTTTTTTTTAGAACTTTTAAAGAGGAACAAGTCTGTCATACATGATTTTTGCGTAACTTTAACCGTTTACGCAGCGTTTGCAACGGAACCTCTTAAAACCTTTTTTGCAACATTTTTCATTGATGCTCAGCTCCTATTGGCCGTGACGCGATGTTATATAGCCTATAGCCTTCCTTAATAAATAGACTATCTAACACAAAAATATTTTTTCAATTCGAATCAGTAGCTCCTGAGATTAGCGCGTTGAACCAAACAAACTCTTCAGGTTTATAATATTAGTATAGATATCTATACTAATATTATAAAGCTAAAGAGTTAATAGATACAATAAAATAGTACATGGAAGATACTCGTATATATCAATAGATATAGGACATGATATCTAATTACTTTAAAGATAAATCTTTGAAAAGCATTAACGCATGCTTAGCGAATTCTAAAGTTATTATATCAAATGGAAAAAGAATACGGTCGCCAGCAGGATTCGAACCTGCGTCAGTCCCTATACAAATGGAAAAATAATTAACTGCAAAGTTAGTCGTGTCGGTTCGGTCACCTGTATACGTCGCCAAAAGCCGTGTTAAAATATGGATTAAGAATTCGCGGTGGTGAGCAGAGGTTGAAATGGCTTAGTGGTCAGAGCGCCTGGAGTATTTATCCGGGAGGCGCAAGTTCGAATCCTTGTCGCGACCGTATTCTTTTTCCATCTTATTTCTTCTTTATATAAAGTCAATTATATTTCCAGCTCAGACAAAAGGCATTTTGAATAAGTATATGAAACAAAAATGCATAGCGCTAGCTGGCGCCTATTAGTGATAGCGTGTAGATGCATATTTACTTTAAAAGGTTGGCCTATAAGTGTCATTCTAACTCATTAAAATATAATAAGTTGCTCTGCTCAGCGCTTATAAGTGATAGCGTGGTGAAAAATATTAATACATAATAAACATTTTTATTCAGCAAAGCTACGCTACAGTAAAAACCCTAACACAGGGTTAATAAACCCTTCGAGGATACAGGCGTGACACTATGTTAGGAATTATATAGGTAGGTCGTTTTTTAAGTATATTTATACTTAAAAAACGAGTTAAAGTTAAACAGGAACTTGCAGATAGTTAACTTACATGTAAACAATACTAAACTAAATCTACTGAAAGTAAGTACTCTACTCACCAATGTAAGGTGCATATTTATACAGCGTCCCAACGATCGGATAACACTTCGGGCCCGGAATCTCTTCGAAACTCATAACATGATTCACATTTTGTACCTCATTCTTTTCACTGCGAGCACTGGCTACGTTCGAAGCAAAACTCACATATTTTACCCGATCAGGGAACTTTCTCGATAATTTCAACATGTTTCTACAATAATTTAGATCGTACGACTTGATCGTAAGGCGTCTCGGAGCGAAATCCTCGAATTACAAAAAGATCCCGTCCCTACAAAATTATGCACATAATATAAACAAAGAAGTGTACGCCTCGGATCATGTTGTCTACCTGGAAAAATATGTAAATAACCACCGCCCACCTATAAGTAAAGTAGTGTAGCATATCTAATTTAGTAGGTAGGTATCCACATAAGAAATTCTTGGATCTGAAATCTACTACAACAGATTTAAACACTTTACCCGTTAATAGTTTGGTATGGATTTATGTAGGCATAAACCATTAGCTTTGCTTACGACTCCGTCCGCATGGATGTCCTGATGTGTTCTATGAATTATAAATGTCATCATCCTAAAGTCTCATAAGAACAATTATTAAAACGATACAATGTTCTTAGTTTGGAATCTAGACGAATTCTTCTGGGTGTAATGATGCCGCATGGTATATGTAACAATAGATTCGACTACACTGCTTTAACAGATGGTTTACGACGTTTACGTTATGTAGTACCCAGATCTGTCATGATTCGTGGGGTACGTGTGCCTCGACTATTCCACACAGATTTGTGCAGGGTGCGTTTACCTCTTCATCACCTCGTTTACCTCTTCATCACCTCGTTGACTATACAACACTCACTTTATGGAGCTTGACATATTTTGTCTTTCTAAACATCGTTTTAAGGCAAAAGCAATAGAGTTGCTAACTTCTCAAGTATAATTTTTTTTCTCTTAATACTTCTTAATTCCTTCATGATGCACACTTGTAGGTATGTCTGTTTGTTTTTTCTTTTTTATTCGTGGACAATGGTGTGGGTTACATGTATAGTATCATAAATCTGATTAGATTATGTATCAATGTATATTTACGTATGTGTTAATTTAAGATTACTTAGTCAAGCTCTGGCATGTAACTGTTTTAGGTCCCTAACAAATAAAATAAAAAAATAAAAATGTTGGTAAATACCTACTTAATATTATGTCATACTCGTATATGAACACAATCCTGTAATAATAAAATTATTCATAGAAACTGACTTCATAACAATTCACTGTATCTCATTCGAATCTAGCAGACTTTATTAATTTATTTTGCGTAGCCGTTGATAATGTTGAAAGTATTAGCGCTGACCGACCCCTATGAGTGATATCGTGATAATTTATAATTCAAAATGTTGAGGCTTTAGTATCAGTACAATGAAAGTTTCATCTAAATCGGACGAGTCTTCAACTACGCATAAGGTTTATAAGTTGGTTGGTAGGTATTATCCACTTAAATATGCTATAAAAATTTTGCTCTGATTAGCGCCAATAAGTTACTATGTTTTCTGGATCCCTAAGCTACTCTACAGTGAAAACGATACCAGAAGATACAACAGAAGCCGAAACCAGCCTATCCCATTATTCCTTATGTATCCGTCTCGTGTTCATGGTGTTATTTAAAGTTTACTCGTAACAAACTATTCATCTACATACCAAATATTAATTCCATAAAATAATATCAAGTCCAAAATTTATTACTAATAGATACCTATAGGTAGTTATTGCATGTTTTGTCACAAGACAATTAACTACTTTGTAAAATTTAATCTTAACTAAGTAAACTTTGTATGTTCTTTTGAGATATCTACTTGATTTATTTTTAATCTTCCTCAATATTAAAGAGTCACCAGACAGACCGTACATGGCGGCCTATCTCCGAGGATAATAGGCAAGTACGCAGGAGATATTATTGTGCACAGGTGTATGCGCAACACAAGTGCACTCCCTCGTCCTTTACTCTTATAGTCCGATGGGACGGCAATCCGACACGACGGGAGAGATCAGGCGCAGGACCGACGGCTTAACGTGCTATCTGAAGCATGGGGGTGTCACAACACCAACTTCCTAACTCCGGGCTGTTACTGAGAATTTCCTATCAGAAAAAACCTAATAACACTTTGCCCGACATCCGAATCGAACCCACGACACGCAGGGCAGTATCCAGTCTCTCGACCACTGTACCAAGCGCGCCGCGGACACTGTTTATTTTTTTATGGATTTTGTTGCGTAGCGACTATATATGTATATCACCCAATTGTTTAATTTTATTTGCCTGAATTATAACCAATATTGACATACTGTAAAATATTGACTGAATAGGTTATTTTCATTTTTAATTTATTTATATCGATTTGATCAGTACTTTCTTTAATTATAAGTATCGATTTGATCAGTACTTTAGCTTTAGCACTAGTCTAGTCAGAGCAGCGTTGCCAGGTTACTTCTGTAACCTTTTAGGTTACTTTTGACTAAGCCGGGTTACTTTTAGGTTACACGACTGAATAGGTTACCTTTAGGTGATTTGTTGGATTTTGAAGAATTTATATAAATACTTGTAACCAACATAAAACTGAATCTAGTGAGTGAAACTGCTGAAAATACGTCTATCTCTCTGTCGCCTCGTCTATCACAAATGTATACCAGATCACAAATTAATGACCAAGATGTTCGCTTCGCTTAATCGCTCAATCAATTGGATAGGTAAGTCCCTAATCTGTAAATCGAGTTCGTTCTTCTTTCTCGAGAGGTTGGCACTTGGCTGTTTGTTAAAATGTTGTGAAAAGAAAGAATATTTATGTTTTGCTTGATTGAAAATAAGAGCTGAAAAACTTGGTAGGTAAGTGTACAAATTTGTAAATAGATATAAAATAAAAACTAAATTCTGTAACTAACTTTACTATATAGAAAGTGCGAAGAAAAACGAAAAGATCGATACCTATTTCGCAGATGTATTACAAGAAAACTAAATTAGGTAGCTAACTACACTCCCCCCAGCTTTCCATTATATTCCAACTTTGAATTTAATTTCATAACCCACATTCATATAATAAAAACATTTAAAACAATTGTCATTAAGAAAACTGAGGACTTATGGGGATTGTCAATAAAGGCGGTTGAATCAATAATTGCTAAAATAGCGCCAATTCTGGCATCAATATTTAATCGTTGCATCACAGAGGGTGTTTTCCCGATCTTATGAAACTAAGTAAAATCGTACCCATTTTCAAATCAGGCTGCCAAAATAACCCATCTAATTATAGACCAATATCTGTGCTACCAGCCTTGAGTAAAATTTTTGAAAAAATAATGTTAAACCAAATGTTAGTTTACTTTAATAAAAATAAAATATTGCATGCCAAACAGTTTGGGTTTACTAGGGGACGTTCGACAGTTGATGCCGGATCCACCGTGATCAAAGCAGTGTTGGGGGCTTGGGAGGCTCAAGATGCTATAGGAGTGTTTTGTGACCTTTCGAAAGCTTTTGACTGCGTGGATCACCGAACGCTCATTATGAAATTAAATTACTATGGAATTCGAGGCAGATCAATTAATATTTAAAGTTCATACTTGTTGAATCGGAATCAAAGGGTGGCTATCGATAATGTAACTTCAACAGGTGCAATTGTCAAAATGGGTGTGCCTCAAGGATCAATTCTGGGCCCATTTCTGTTCCTAATTTATATTAATGATCTTCCCTACTTTATCAAGGATATCATGATAAATATGATTCTCTTTGCTGATGATACATCCCTTATATTCAAAGTAAATAGAAAGGATGGGGATCAGATAGAACTCAACAATACACTTATTAAAGTATCTAATTGGTTTTCTGCTAATAGCCTTCTTCTTAACTCGAATAAGACCAAATTTATTAGGTTCTCCGTACCAAACGTACCCCATGTAAATTCAAACATAAAACTTGATGGTAGGGTGTTAGATTTGGTTCCATCAACTGTTTTCTTAGGCATTTCAGTAGACTCCAAACTGCAATGGGGTTCTCATATAGAGTCACTTGCAGGCAAACTCAGCTCTGCTGCTTTCGCTGTTAGGAAAATAAGACAGATGACAGATGTAGCAACGGCTAGACTAGTATATTTTGCTTATTTTCACAGTATTATGTCCTATGGCATCTTACTATGGGGTTCGGCTGCTGACGTTGAGACTATTTTTATACTACAAAAAAGAGCAGTCCGAGCTATTTATAATCTTGGCTGTCGTGAGTCATTACGTGAATTGTTTAAGGAAATAAATATACTTACCTTGCCATCATTGTACATATTTAGTAATATCATATACATTCGCAAAAATATTTCCCATTTTAATAAGAAGAGTGACAACCACAATTTAAACACTCGTAATAAGCACCAGCTTATAGTCCCCGGTTTGAGGCTTAGGAAGCAAATCATTTATGGGTAACTGTATTCGATTCTACAATAAGATCCCATCTAATATTACAGATCTTCCAGATGATAAATTTAAGGTAGTGATCAAACGCATTTTAATATCTAAAGCGTATTAAAGTATCAAACACTACATTGAGGATAAGGATGTTTGGCGCACGATCCCCTCCTGCACACAGCGACCCACTGGCACTGTCTAATTTATTTCATGAATGGATGTAACCTGAACAGATTACTTTTGTAATTACTAGTTTTTTTTTAAACAGTTAATTTTATTGACGTAGTACAATTATTCCAATTGTATTTTTTTTTTGACACTTGTTTGTTTAAGTAAATTTACATATCAATTATCTAACCGCTAGTATCGAATCCTACTAGTTTTAAATTTATATTAACATTTCTTTATGAAGTTTTCCTTAATATATACCTTTGTAAAATGTGAGCATTATGTGGACATTAATGTTATTTTTAATCTCATGTTACGTACATATTGCCCATTGTCAGGCATTATGAGTTTGTCATGCTCGCTAAAATGTCCTGCTGCTGGTGGCGTTGTACATCGGGTCGTCGAGTTCCCTACAAAATGGTTGAGCTAAGCGAGGCTGATGTGCGCGTCATGCTCGTGAACGGGTGCTGTCTGTCAGGACTGGTCAGCTCCTAACTGCTTTGGCAATCATTTTAAAAGGCTATATAAGTTATTGCTTCTAGCGCTTTCCTTTATTATTTTGCTCATTAACCTGCATTATTCTCACATTACCTTATTTATTATTATACCAATTTATTTTAAAAGAGTGTCTATGGAGTTTCTTGCCGACTCTTCTCCATAAGATCAACGCCTTGGAACCGTGCACCTAGCTTTGACTTTTCATAAGTGCTTGTAATATGGCCTATTTGAAATAAAAATATTTGAATTTTGAATTTTTTGAATTCCAGGGATTGTCGTTGTACCTTGTCGTGGTGGGGGGGCTCTAGTAGCCGTGGCTTGGTCACCCACGGTGAAGCTAACGGAACCCGAGGAGGGGCGAGCTTTGCCTTCAAGCCCATGTTGGAGCGGCGCCGGCGTAGGTTGCGGGCCTTATGGGGGGTTTCGCAACTGAGGTGGGCTGCGGTGTCATATTGGTGGCACCGCAGCTGTGGGATGGGGGCCGCGGCGGGAGAGAAGTGCCGGTATGTTGATGCGCCGCTCTCCCTACCTTCCGCGGCCTTGACGGGGCCGCCACCGTTGGATGGCGGACGCGGTGGGGCCGCAGGGGAGGAGGAGGGCCGGTATTGCGAGGCGCCGCTCTCCCTATCCTCTGCGGCCGTAGTGGCAGGCGACGTGGTCACAGACCTGACCCGTCGCAGTGGACCTTGGGCGTCCAGACACGGGGTCGTCTGGCGCCCATTACACATGGTCTCCGAGGTGGTTGCTGCACGCCATGTGTCTGGTGTGCCGTAGCGGGGAGGTTCAATACCGCGGTTGTATGCGAGAGCGTTCCCGCGTCCCGCCCTCAAGCGGCTGTGGAGGTACACTGTGGAGTTTTAGTGGGTTCGAGTCCCACATAACCGCTCTGTCCCCCCGTGTCAGAGCGGTATGCGAGGGTGTTCCTCCATATTAAAATAAAAAAAGTTATCATAAGTATACATAACTACACAATATACATACTTAATCAACTTTTAGTACTATAAGGATACGCAACTTTATTTATAAACTCACAAACATACATACAAATATGAACCATAAAAAAAAATATGATTGTTAATATTAAAAGTTTGGTTATATTAAACTGTATACTTAAATAATAAATAAAAAAAAATAAAAAAACACTCCTTTATTTTGAGCAATCGTGTAAAAAGCACGACTGTCACGTGTGATTTCTTTTTATTATTTCACACATTTTGTGTACCACAGCCACTACAATACTATTTCTTTTTTTATCTTGCTAGCCTTTGTTACCCGGGACAACGTAAGGTTTTTAACGGTACTACATAGATCCAAATCGGGTCAAGGTCATAAAAGCTATGACGGAATAAAGAAACATACATTAATCCTAAAAACATAACACTCATTTTTTGGGCAATCGTGTTAAAATATTAAAAAAAAATAGTTTTTCACTAAAAGGTTACTTTTTTATTAAGAACAGGTAACTTTCAATAAGCCATGGGTGGTAACACTGAGTCAGAGTCACATTAGTTTGGCACCTGTCAATGGTCATTATAAACATTTATTTTATGAATTTATAAAATGTATTATTTTTAATGTCAATAATGATTTTATAAGATAATACACCTTTAAACCTAAGGTCATCTAGTCATTAGGTATTATTGTGCAAAATAATATATCGAATTAATGGTTGTGATGTAACCATTCGTTTGTAGAATTCTACATATTTTTTTGTATAAGGTTCAAATGGTGTATTTATAATTATTCAGCTAATAAGAATCGTTTAAATTAATTCTATTCTGTAAAAATTAACTTAAAATATGAACTTCATAAACCGATTTGTTAATAAAATTGCTAAACAATATTTTCTACCTAAAGCAAGATCCTCTATTGTTAGAAAAAATTCTAACATAAATATATTGGGAATTGAAACATCGTGCGACGACACTGGCTCTGCTATTATAAATTTCAATGGAAAAGTGTTATCTGAAGCCATACACTCCCAAAATCTTATGCATTTGAGAAATGGTGGCATCATACCAGATATTGCACAAGACCTGCATCGTAAACATATTGAACCAACTGTATCTAAAACATTGAGAGAGGCAAAATTAAATATGGAGGATATTTCAGCGATTGCAGTCACACTAAAACCAGGATTACCTCTCAGTCTTGCTATTGGTATGAAGTATGCAAAACATTTAGGACGCCATTACAACAAACCAATCATACCCATCCACCATATGCAAGCACATGCACTGGTGGCCAGGATGCATCATGATATATCATTTCCATTTTTGGTTCTTTTAGTATCTGGTGGACATTGTTTACTGGCTGTTGTTCAAGACATAGATCACTTTCAATTACTTGGAGAAAGCATGGACTGTGCACCTGGAGAGGTTTTTGATAAAGTGGCTAGAAGAATGAAATTAAGGAATGTTCCTGAGTATTCTAAAATATGTGGAGGTCAAGCTGTGGAAGCAGCTGCATCTAAAGCAACAAATCCCCATATGTTCAAACTACCCTTACCATTGTCTGAAAACAAAGATTGTAATTTTAGTTTAAATGGCCTTAAAACCTCAGTTCTGTTCCATTTACATAAAAAAGAAGTAGAGCACAAAACTGTGGCTCATGAATTAATACCCGAAGTTAATGATTTGTGTGCAGCTATGCTAATGGCAACTACAAGACATCTTGTTCATAGAACACAAAGAGCTATGGCATTCTGCAGAGAAAATAATTTAATACCTGAAGGGAAAAAGCAGCTAGTTGTCTCCGGTGGAGTGGCATGCAATAATTATATCTTCAGTGCCTTACAAATGTTGTGTAATGAAACCTGTTATGATATTTATAGACCTTTTCCTAAATTGTGTACCGATAATGGAGTTATGATTGCTTGGAATGGGTTGGAAAAATGGAAAAAAGGCATAGATATAATAACTGATTTTAATACTTTAGACATAGAAGCAACAAGCCCTCTTGGAGAAAATTTAAAAGATAAAGTTAGAGAAGCTAAAATATCTACCAAAATGATGAAAATAAAACAAATAATTTAAACATCTTTCATTCTTTATAAATTTTTCGTTAGATCTTCATATTCATATATTTATTTGCATTCCATAATGTTACAAAAGATGTTGAAGAGGCTTAAAGCTAGGTACAAATTATGGACCCTGTTAGGGCACAGCAAAAAAAAAAAGGCATTACATAATCGATATTACACATGGATAAATAGAAATTTTACATTATAAATTAGTATTTAATAGATAGGAAAGAATTATTTATTAATTTTTCGTTTTTATATAATTTAGAATAGTTAGGGATGTAATATGAAATTAAACTATATTTTTATCATCTAGGTACTCATTGACGCTATAATAACATTTGCGTAAAAGGAGTTTTTTTAACTTGTTTGTAAATATATGTATCTTTTTTTTCATTTCTTAGTGTCTCAGGTAGTTTATTGTAAATTTTGATTGACATGACTAGTGGGCTAGATGCATGTATTTGTAATCGGGATTTTATAACTTTCTTTATTACTAGGTCTTTTATAAAATGAGTTTTAATATCGATGTGTTTTGGTCTCTTACTATTTTCTTTGATTTTGTTAATTCAATAGCTCCTCAATTATCCTTAAACAATACACACTTTAAATCATACTCTCTCTCGTACTAAAATCACAGAATAATCCTTTTACGTACAAAACTACAAAAGATCACACGCACTCGTCGCAGCTGCTACATATTCAGCTTCAGCGGTTGACAATGAAGCACAAGCTTGTTTTCTGGACAACCAAGTTACACTTTTCCTATCGGTATGATTACCTGCCCAATCAGCATCTGAATACGTCTCTACCAAATTGCATTTTCCTTCATGTTTCTCGTCGAATAATCCAACATCCATAGTCTTCTTTATGTATCTTAACACTCGTTTAGCTTGAATCCATAGACTTTTAGTTGATTTGTCAAGATATTGACTATGGATGTATGATGATGTATGTATGAGTATGATGTAGCTAACAATGTCTGGTCGCGATACAGTTGATATAAACATGAAACCTCCTATTATTTGTTTGTATCTTCAATTTCTTCATGCGAGTTTGCTTGGAATCGTTTGGTTAGCGGTGTACTTACTCCATTGCCATCACTCATTTTGAACTTTTATAACATTTACGTTTTTTTTTCTTGTTTTATCTTCAAGGGTTAAGTTTATCTTATTATATCCATCCCTAAAAACGTACCGTTCTTGATATCTCCAAAATCTTTCACATTAAATTCCCTTTTCAAGCCATTTACTATATTTTCCAGATTTTCATCATTGCCAATCAATATTAAGTCATCCACATAAATTAGCAGAAAAACCAAATTCAACATGCATGTATTTTATTTTAATTTTTTATTCGATTGTATACGTTGGTACATTACCGTGAAAAAATATACACTTGTAAAAATATGATTATTGAGTATTAAAATTATCAAACAAATGCAATAATTTTCGGGCGTTTGAAACACCGACTTCTTGGCGCGCTTTCTCTGACGTCAGATTAGAAATCTTATAAGATATCTTGTATAGAATGGAGTGTTTAATTAACGAATTATAAATATTATTGAAGGGTTTTTTTTATAGAATAACGTTAAAAGTCAAATCGCGCAGAGTGACGTCACGTTTTACTCCAACCAAAAACGTGCGTTTTGATATTTTAAATTTCCCTCGCATGATTCTCACTTTTCAACTTTAATATTTAATAGTTTAAACACGAATAATTAAAAAAGTAATTGAATAGGTGTCATTCTACAACAATAAAGATTATGAATAAAAATATTTGACCTAAATTTGAATCACATGCATATTCCGTATTATTTTCCGATGTATAGACAAAAATCGTTTTGAGATCTTCTAATCCTATGGTAATTGTATGTAGTCATCAAATCTTTGATTCCAACATCTAGGACTTTCTCTTAATCCGTATAGTCTTTTGTTTAGCTTTAAAACTTTATTTCCTGGTACCTCAATACCTCTTGGGCCCATAACCTATTAGAATTATTATAATATGATCATAGTGGGATTATTATAATACACTTTTCATTGTCACAATTTCATTGTTTTATTGCCGTGTCACAATTATTATTATCTATGCCTACTTAACTCTGTCTCTTTACTGAACTAAAATTTTTAACACTATGTGCCATATGCCAGTGAAAGTCCCGACAAAATCGGTCAAGCCGTTTCGGAGTTTAGTCGGAACAAACAAAGAGACAGACAACAAATATTTCAAATACCGTGTATACTTTCATAAGCCTTTAGCAAAAAGCTGATATTTTTAGTTAACAAACATTTATATAGACAGAATTATTTGATTTTCAAAAAATGGAGTGTTGTGGTTTTAGGGTTTATGTATGTATGTTTGTGCGTTTCTTTATTCCACCATAACTTCTAAATGCCAGAACCTGTGCCTGAACCGAATTCAATGTATGGGATTACTTTAGAATCCTTACTTTGTCGAGTAACTTAAGCTAGTAAAACTTTTAAAAATGGCAGTTGCAGGAAGGTGTTTTTAATTCATTTCATCTTGCTGTTTAAAATATCCTCCATTCATTAAAAAAATTGAGATTGCCACCTTTTACTAAGGACAATGTACTGTACTATTATTTACCATTACAAGGTCTGGTTAGTTACACAACTTTGTCAGTAAGTGTGATGAACCCTCACCTAATGGTCAGGTGTGTAAACATTATATGTACCTATATATAATTTGGAAGAGAAGACGAGGCAATGTCAGCCGAATTGAAGAAATAAAAAGGTATTAGTTGAGTTAAAACGGTTTTTGAATTTTAAGACCAACTAGCATAAGCACACGGCACACGCTAAATATTTAGCTAATTAACTGGGCTAAATACTAACTGACAGTCCTGGCATGAGCCGTCATGCCAGGACTCAGGACTATCAGTTGGTATTTAGCCATATATGCCAATATAGAATAATTTAGTCGATTTAAAGTTAATTATTGAGTTATTTAAAACATACTTAGTTCCTCACAGTATGAATGAAAGTAGTAATTTAGTATTTATTAAATTATTTAATTATATTGTTTAATTAACAACCGACGTAATCTTAAACATCGATAACAACACATCTAACTCTACAACAAGTTTCTACAAGAGTTTCTATTAGACATGCGCAAAATGTGTCAGTGAAAAGAAATGAATGAAGTATATCTTTTCGCTCAACGAAGTAGTCCAGTCATTTAGTTCAGTACTTCATTTAGTTCAGCAGATCAGAACTAGTCCATGAGATGAGATATCAAGCTCGCATAGAGTGATTTAGTTACGACAAATTATGCACTTCACTTAGTTCACTTTTTTATACATAAATCGATACTCCTTCATACTTTATACAGGCTTAGGACTGTCAACCATAAATATGAATGTAAGCAAAAAAGTGCAGATCTGGTACCTAGTTTCGACTAAGTTTGGTAGGTCGTCATTGTGTGTATTAAGCTGGACGAGCCAGACATGACACGAATGTGTATGTGGAAGTGCGCCGGCTGCCGAGCGCTGAGCAGTTGACGTATCACGAGCGTAAAGAAAGACTGAACTACAACTGAACTAAATGAAGTAAAGACACATTCGAATGACTACTGAATGAGAGATATATTTATTTTGCGAAATGAAGTAGTCCATTTCCTTCAATCGTTCGCGAACTACCCATCTCTAGTTTCTATATTACTAATCTGTGAGAGTTTCTCTTTTAGATGCCAATATTATTGATGTTTGACGCTTTCATTTTAATTTAGTTGCATTGCAATCGGTGTTTTGCATTTTGCAATCACTTTTTGCGTGTAACGTTACCCTTTATTGAATAAAATTATAGTATAAATAACATCGCAAACCATAACAGTTGCCAAATAATGTGCAGCGACGTAACCTTAATACTGTTGCATGAAGTATAGAGTGCATACTGTTTTGATATACAGACCGTTGGTACCAAAATGGATATTTTGGAAAAGTTTTACCGGAACATCCGACAGCAAATTATTAATTTGCCGGGAACGTTGCCGAAAAGTATTGATCTACTAAATAAATCAGTGGGAAGTGTGAGATTGCCACCTTTTACTAAGGACAATGTACTGTACTATTATTTACCGTTACAAGGTCTGGTTAGTTACACAACTTTGTCAGTAAGTGTGATGAACCCTCACCTAATGGTCAGGTGTGTAAACATTATATGTACCTATATATAATTTGGAAGAGAAGATGAGGCAATTTCAGCCGAATTGAAGAAATAAAAAGGTATTAGTTGACTTAAAACGGTTTTTGTATTTTTTCAGGTTATTTCCACAAAGAGATGTAACTGATGTTTTATTTTTGACTGCGGGTGGTGGTGCAGGATTATGGCTTTGGGCCAGGCCACACATGGCTGCAGCAGCCCCAGCTAGACGTTTCTCATGGGCATTTCTAGGAGGGTGTTTGTGGCCACTGGGATCTATTTTCTTATGGGCTATATTAAGAAGTTCAGTTGGCCAACGACCAGTTATAGGCACAGTATTAGGTATAACTACAGGAGCAATGCTTACTAATATTGCTTTAGATTATTTCCATTATGTAGAACTTATGTTCTGTGGTGAAGTGCAGCTACCTGAGGAGACATACAGTCCCAACAGTGATGATGAAAAATATGATATTGATATATAAATTATTTGTGTTATAATTTACTGATTGTAAAATTTATTTAATTAATATGTACAGAGGGCTATTTACTTTTATGCATATTTGGTAGTGGTTAAGTCATAATATGTTATGTTTATGCACCTTCTAGCATGTTGATGTAATATCTTTCAAAGTCTGTCTAGTCGTTCACTAAGTGCTTTGAATATAAATATGAAATATAATCCCTTTGTATTTTATTATGTCCCTTTGATTAATGTAGCCATCATGCTAAACAGTTATCTAAACCAAGATAACTTTTTAGCATGATGGCTACATATCTATACTATTTGTTATTGCCTAAGATACTAGTTGGGGTAGAAGCTTTGACAATAAGTAGAGTTTTCTTGAAAAGTAAAAGAACAGCAGTTATCTCCACATCCAGCCTTTGTAAAAATAAATCTTAATAAATACTACTTCCATTTGGATGTTAAAAAATAACATTGTGTCATATTCATACACAACACTTCACAGTGTTCGCTGGATTAAACTTGATACCTTTGCTGTCAATCATCAAATTGTGATACCTATTGCCTCATTACACTCATCCATGGCCGTAGCCAGACAAGAGGTAAAATGATATTTTATAATGTTTACAAAGGAGCAAAACCCACCCCCTGAAATATATTACTGGCTATGGCCATTTGCTTATCCCAATTAGGGTTAATTCAGTGCACATGATGTAACATATGCATCACGGTAAAAATGGTCGCCCGCGGCGCGTGATGCAACATATGCATCATGGATCGCAGTTTCGTATTGCTAAAAAACTCAAATTTATTGCTATATTTTTCATTCTGTATTTATTGCTGACACATTAAATAATAAATTGACATTATTTTTATTTTATTCACTATAGGTACTTACTGATATAGTAGGTACCTCAAGAATTTTATGATAGTACTAGCTGGTACCGGCTACTGGTACTAAGTAACAGCCGCACAGATCGATCGATAAACTGCGCTTGCCGCGGTCGGTCTGTGGATGGGTGACCATCATTTCATACCGAGACTCCTCCGTGCATCGGAGAGCACGTTAAGCCGTCGGTCCCGGTTGTCAAATTAAGATCTATGACAGCCGTTACGGGTAGTCAGAGGCCTGAAAGTCTGACAACCAGTCCTACCACGAGATATCGTGGTAGGACTGTATCTGACCTCCACAACCTTGGTATTACCCAATAACAAGGTTGTGGAGGTCAGATAGGCAGTCGCTCCATGTAAAATACTGGTATTAATCTGAATCCGGTTTGACTGGAAGCCGACCCCAATGTAATTGGAAAAAGGCTAGGCAGATATAGATACTAGCTGGTACCGGCGACAAAAGATAGCATATGTCATTCTCCAAGTCCGATCTAACTCTACTTATTAAAATTTATCAAAATTTAGGCTTAGGCATGAAAACGTAAGTAAACGTAAAGGGAGGGCGCCCTTTATGCTGCCACTGATAGTTGTCTATATTCACACTCAACTAATAATGGTTTAAGTTTTATTGTGGTTATTATAAATTATGCTAACTAGTTAAAATTAAAGTTACCTACTTAATTATATTTCTAATTTAATATAAAAAAACAAACAAATTAAATTACTTAACTATGTACACGAAAATGATAATAAAAGTAAAATATATAACATAAAAACCAAGCGTTGTTTAGGCGTCGAAGTATTCCTCCGCATCGCTGTCGTCCGGTAATGTGCCCAGAAGACTGGCAGCATTGCCACGTTGAATGGCAATGCTAATTCTCTGACCAAGAAACAGGCCAGCCATCTGGTCACGCGAAGCGTCGACCAATCTGCCAGAAATTTCTTTGAAAAGCTGGCGTGCACTGGGACCCCATGACCCGAGCGTTTCGACCCCAAACGGCTCAAAGTCGTAGCAGCCGACAAGATTGCTATATTTGCGCCGTTTGAGAGTCTCTGCAGCAGCAGCAGCGGCGCCAGCACAGCTAGCCGAGCTGGGAAGATGCGATGGAGCAAGGGTGTCGACGCATGTTGCGTCCCACACCAAAGGCCTACCTAACTTCCAAGGCAATAGCGTCATGCCGTCTGGTCTCCCACCATCGTCCCGTACCAAGCCATTGGGCTCTAAAATAGCTGGTACACCGGCGGTGACAAGAGCCCGACGGATAGTGTCGTTGATGCTAGCGTGCCGGGCTATGCGTCCTGCACTCCTGCTGCAGGACAGGCCATGGTGGCCCAGGCTGTCGACAGCTTCGCCACAGTGGCACCGATGCGGAGCAACACAGGGTGCGCCCAAACGCAGGCAAGTAGCGAGGCAAAAAGTTCCGTCATCCAACATAGTACCTATGCTGGACGACGGAAGTGCTTGAAGCCAAAGGCCCGACTCCCATTCTCCCACGGCAAGCAGACGAGCACGCTCGGCAGTATTGACTGACGTATTTAAAAGATTCTTCCGTGTCAAACTGCAAAGCGGCTCATCCCATTGCCTTTGGGAAGACGGATTGACGGGTAAAACCGTGTTGGGGCAAGCCGTTTTCCAGGCGTTCACTGCATCAGACAGGCACGGTACTTCAAAATTAACCAGTGAGGATTCTAAGATTTTCCTGGTTAATTTTTCGGTACTGTGGACTGAAGACAGGAAAGCTGGTAAGCTAATGCTTGAAATTTTGCGGACGCCGAGGCCACCAAAGCGGATGGGAAGTGTAGCTTGTAGCCAAGCTCGGTCGTCCAAGGCCACGTTCAAAATTGAGGTTAGGGTCTTCCGTATAATTTTATCGACTTTTTCCAAAAGTTGAGGATGCTTCCACAAATGGGAAGACCGTAAAGTATATGTTAATTTGGGACCAAAACAACAATATCGAATGATAGTAAAAGCCGAATGTAAATTAATTTGGAAAAGTCTTTCCGAAATGTCATTAAAATTTTGTATTTTTTCATCAATAAAAGATTCAAAAGATTTGTCTAAAATTGGAGACCCTAGGAGTTGGAGGGAATTCGTATCTATTGTTTTTATGTGTGGGGCTACTGCGTTAAATTTTGATATAGTCAGTTGTCTGTCGGTGGATGGGGGTAGGTATAATTCACATTTTGTTGGGTTTAATTCAAGGCCAATAGAGTAGAATTTTTGTTTTAGAATTTGGAAATCCTGTAGGACCGTTTCTACATCGCCTCCTAGGGTCCCGTCGTCTAAGTACCACACGTTAAATTTAGAATTTAGTTGCCTAATAATAGGATTTATAGCAAGGCTGAAAATGGCCGGCCCCAGAGGGTCACCTTGTTGACACCCTACTGCGGAAACGAGGAGCTTATCTTTATATACTAATTTCGAGGGATGTCTATAGCATTGCCATAAAAAACTAAAAATTTTGGGGGTTTCTTTTTTAATTTCGGTCAACAAAGTGTCCCTATTCACGGAGTTAAAAGCGTTCGTTATGTCAACCTTAAGGATAACCTCAGCTTCTTTACTGTCAAGGTAGGTGGATAGGGCGTGTACAGCAGCCTCACAGCCCCCTTTAGATCCAAAACCTAGTTGCAGGGGCTGGAATTTGCTGGCCAGTGTTTCGCTATAATAGGCGCAGCAAATTTTGGCTGCTATACGCCGGTAGGTACATCCTACGGCAATGGGACGAATACCGCCATCCTTCTTGCGCAGGGCACAAAGATTTGCCCCGTACAAGATATCAATGACGGCTTCGTGCACATTGCCGCAGAGCATTAAATTAGTCAGAGCCGTAAGCTCCTTCAAAAGCGACTCACCAGCTTCCCCGGCGCTTGAACAAGTCAGGTCCTTTATATGCTGGGGTGACAAGCCGTCGAGGCCACCGGCGGAGCCGCTGCGGAAGGAGCTTATGGCAGTGACTAATTGGCGAGCACAAACAGAAAGATTGTTTGAACTTGGGTCAGGGGAATCTGGAAAAGAGAGGTTATCCTTAGGGATCGAGTGCTTACTCTCCAGAGCTGCAACCGTCTCTGGAGAATAAGGTGCGACCACATCGCTGCTAAACAGTATTCTAGCTGCCCCCCTGATATCACCTTCGCCGAGCTTAGTTTCAATAAATTGAGAAGTACTTCTTTGGGAAGAGTACACTTCTGTTAGTAATTTTGGGCCAAATGTTTCGGTTGAGATGTTGCAGTTGTTTTTAATTTGGGCTGTTAATGACTTTTTGTTCGCAAAATTTTTTTGTACATGAAGTACTCGATATGCGAAGGTGAATAACTGCTCCCAAGCACTTGGAGTATTCTCCCGGGCAGCGAGGTGAACACATCTTGCAAGACTCAAAGCAACTGACGGCCTCGCGCCATGAGGAACTCTTCTCAAAACTGGGGTAGAATTTTTGAAATTTGCTAATGTTTGCCACAAAGGTTGTCGAACAGGTGAACGATAAATGCGAAAGTAATCTGTTTATTACGTTTCCACCCCGGGTACCAAGCAGCAAGGGGTGAAAACGTGGTGACAAATCACTCGCGTAGCTTAGTAGCCAGCCAGTCATGGTCCTATTTCCAATATCTTAGAACAATACAAGGTAGTGTTATCCGGATAGTTCTGGAAGGCCTCCGCTTAGACAGATACCATTTAAAGCATGAACCTTCTAAATATTTATTGATTTATTTTAGAAGTGCTCTATAGAAAACCGCCCAAGTCCACTCCCAACCCATGCTAGCCGCCACTGACAACTATGTAGGTATAGGTAAAGGAATAAACATAAGAGCATTTTTTAATAAATTTTATTTAAATATGTAGTAAATGGAAAATCAGATGTAAAGTGCATTTAATTGTTCTGAGGGGGCTTCGACCATTCTACGTTAAGAATCAAGTGATCATAGCCATGCCCATTAAGTGTCTGAATAGCTTTAGCAGCATCAGCACGGAACTTGAAATGGACATAAGCAAATCCTTTGCAATGGCCAGTGCTCTGGAACAAAACAAACATTTATATGACAAAATATAAATATTTTATTTATTTACAAATTTAGTTGCGATCCATTATCTTGTGTGGAAATTTTATCACAATATTCTCTATAACTGGCCCTATACTCCAGACCAAAACCAACATACATATTCATCACAGGAAATCTATTTATTTTAATTTACTTTAAAGGAGTTACAGCATAAATAATAATTACAGTTGCCAAACTAAAGAGCAGTTTGTTGGCAGAAATTAGAATCTATGTGTATGTATGGGAATAATGTATTCATTCTCCGTTCCTGTTAATCCAATAAGGTTTGTTACCTATATGCCAATAGTGTTCTGGAGCATCAAATAATTTAAAAGTATAAATGACTAATCATATCAGTTGAGAGTAAAAGATTAGACTAAAAAACAGTACAATATATTTAGAAATTGATACTTTAATACCTTCTCCTTAGCGAGATACAGCTTCTGTACAGGGCCAAAACCTTTGACAAGGTCGTCAAGATCAGCCTCTACTGCAAAGTTGCTGAGGTTGGAGATACGAATGGCGGTAACGTCGTCACGACGGATACCTGGTGGTTCGCGACCGGTTCCGCGACCTGCGCCTCCCTCACGTAAGTAAGGTGCCACATATTTATTGGTTGGAGTAGCCTTTGAATCTGTAAATATAAATTTAGCTATTAAGACTATTATAAAATATATTCTTAATGGTGCTTCCAATGTCTTTTAGTTTAAATGTCTCATTTCTCCTTTCCATTAACATTGAACAGTTTTCCACAAACATATGTCATTATAGCAAGAGTTACATAGGGCAAATGTGAGTCAAAAAGGCCAATCTAGGCAAATGAGATCCATACATTGTAATATGCATTACATAGGCATTTTGTTGTTTAGAGTGAGCTCCATTAAACTCTACACCATGCGACGCAATGTACCTATGAAATGACAAAAAAAAATGCATAAGCCTCTCACAGAGAATGTATTATTCCTTGTTTTTAGTATGTGCAAGAGGTGTCAGTTATATACTTCAGCTTATGTAGTTCTAGCATAAGTCTCACGATAGTTTTATGTGATTATGGTCAACTATTTATTTATCTTACAAAAATACATATGATTAGAAGAAATAAAGATATTTTGCCAGAAAAGGATAGTCAGCGACATCTCAATTCATCATCATCATTCCCCTGCCTTTATCCCAATTTGAGGTAGGTGCAGCATGTATTCTTCTTCCATAAATACTCTCTACTTTTACTGGAATGCTGCTAAAGTTTAGGCTACATCTTAATTAACATGCACTAAAACTGCACTTATATAATGGATAGTTTTTAAGCTCAGAAATTTTACAAATAAGCTAGTTTTTTTAAACCTCTTACCAACTGCCTTTGCAGCTTCACTAGCTTTAGTCTGGGCCATTTGAGTGTGTTTGAAGGGACAGCTCAGAGTCCAATGGTCTCCTTGACAGGTTCTGCATTTGAAAATAACACTGCTACTTTGAGGCTGAAAATAAAAGTACAAAAGTGTTCATTAACTTCAACATAATGAATTCATAATGTATAACCAGTTTCAATGCAGCTAATGTAAAGCTTGAAAGCACAAGTGACTTTAATTATAAATTTGCTTTTGCCTGACTAATGAAAAAAAAGGTAAGATAATTAAATATATTTTTTACCTTGAGTCCATCCAGTTCACCATCATCAGGGCGTTGGCTTTCCTCTTTGCTAGTAATGAATTGCATATACACATCTTCAGCAACATTAGTTGTAGCAGGATTTGGTCCAGGTTTGTCATTAGCTGAGTCACCAAATTTACTCCAAGTTTTACGCTTGGCTATGTCCTAGAAACAATGTAAAGCAATTTAATATGAAGGATGTTTCATAAGTTACCTGTCCAGACTGACAAACTAATATTAAATTTGTACTTTAAACCATAATAAAACATAAACAGAGAATAAACAGCATTTAAATTAGATAAATATTCTGCCACACCTTCAAACACAACATAAATTTTACCAACAAATAATTACATATTTATGGTAAAGGCTATAAAGCTGATGAATCTTCAAATCAAAAGAAAATTTTTAAATACCTTGATAATGTAAAATCAGTGTACATGTAAAATGTGTAACTTTATTCATACCTTTGATACTACACGCTTTTCAATTTTGTAAGTACGGACAATCTTTACTTTCTTGTTGTCATTGTCATATTTGTATTCAGTAACAATTTTCAATCCATTTTCTACAACCTCTGATGGTGGTGGCAGAGCTCCCTGATCAATCTCAACCTCATCAGCCCATGAGGACTGGATTTCATCAGCGACAGGCATCTGAGAACCAAAACAACTAGACATTTATGTTAAAAAATTAACATAAAACAAACGTGGTTTAGGCGTAGAATGAATATGAAAAAATAAAAAACTCACAAGAGATTTTTTTTTAACAGAGTTAAAAGTTACTACGTAAATTTATGTTGTATTGTACTAAGCAAAATGATATGACGATGGCAGATACTGACTTTTGTTGGTTATAAAACGTGAATATTTGAGAGTTTTTATAACTTTTACTACGAAAGTGTGTATTTATTACTCACGGTTTACTTCTGATATAACTACCTCACTTTCAAGAATATTTATTTCTATAAAGTTTTCTAAATTACTGACAGAAAATATAGAAAATCCAGAATCCCCACCATTAAAAAAGTCAAAAGCCAGGGCCAGGGCTACCAACTCACAAAAATAATAACCCCGAAAACTGTAAAAAACCCCTAAAATCGTCTTAATTACTAAGAAAAATCCCTAAAATAACTGTTTACGTTTTGTAATATTCTTATAATAAAAAATATTTCAAATATCTCTTAATATTTCAATATTGAAGTTTTCTTCTGGTTTTGTCTTTTTAAAATCATGCATTTGGACTTGAAGGAATCAGTACGGAGGAGTATTTATACCAGGCATACACCTCTCGCTAGTGGTGGATAATAAAGCATATAGCAAAATAAAGCACCGTGCTTATTATACATAACATAAAGCAAATGCTATCGTGGCTCTCACTTGTTGCTATTTGCTTACATCGCATGATCGCACATATCGGCACTCTATGCTACGTGCGGCGCTGTGGCCAGTCGTGTCGTCGTCACATGCGAGAGATTGCTTTCGGTCGCGTGCTAAATCATTTTACGCAGCGCTTGCGATATCGCGATCTCGATAAAGCATTATGCAAGTGATTGCCATAAAGCAACTTTGAACACTACTAATCTCATTAGTGATCGACGAACACGGTTGTCTACTACAAGAGTAGAACAGATAATGTTTCTGCATGTAAATAAAAAAAGTAAAAGTTATTAGTGTACATAAAAATTCATAAAAAGTCATTTTTGTAAATACAATCTATGAACTTTTAAATACGCCTATAATTATTTTAAATACTAACATACTTTATTTCATATAACACTTAACCAATTATAGACAGTCCTAACCCTGGAAAGTATGAAGGAAAGTTCATTGTTTTTTTTACTGTTCCGTAATAAATTCATAAACGCGATGTAATATTCCGCTCTGACAACACCGCGCTTTGTTTTATTCGCACTCGCACGTTTGGCCGTAACAGGTACCTACGCTTTCAAAAAAGCATGCTTAAAATAAAGCATATAAAATAGTCTGCTTAAAATATAAAGCATAAAGCATTAAGCAAGTGATTGCCATAAAGCAACTTTGAATACTACTACCTCTCGCCACTATTATACGAAACCCTGTCGTATGTGTTTAAAAAAACTAGTTAGACGCCATTTTGACTGTTGACACATATCGTATTGTATTGTCATTACGAACGAAGCTCCCAAGAAATGCCTAATTGCGCAGTTTTCGGATGTCCTAAAAAGTCCAATACTTCGAATTTGTAAAAAGATGTTATGTCCTTTCACATGTGACTAAAATTACGTGGCTATCAGTCAAGGTTTCTGAATAATCAATGATTTTCAAACCAAAAAAATTGAATTTGGGCCTTTATAAGGAAGCCAGCAGCTGTAGCGAGACTACAAACATGGCGGCGTTGTCTCGCTACAGCTAACACTCCTCACAAGACTAGTTCATTCTTATTTACATAAATGTGAATGAAAGGTAGCCTCAAATTCAAGAGGGAGTCCCTTTGAGATCGCAGTATGTAAGAAATAAATATCGATATCGTTTATGTAATTTTTAATAAGTAGAATTAATGGAAAACTTAACTCAAAATCATAATAATTATGTATAAAAATCACTTGTTTTTGGAAATCAATGTTTTTTTTTTAAAACGTCATATTTGGTTTTGTATGCATTTTTATCAAAATCACTATAGGTTATTGATGGCTTCGCATGCATTAATTTTTTCTTTGTAGTCTGGGTGAGACTTCAATGAGCATACCAGATGCGCCTATACCCAATAAAAAGGCGAGAAAAACGCGCGCCAGGTATCAAGAGTTACCTCTAGATTCTGTCCGAAGTGTCCGAGTGGACGAAAAAAAATCAACAATAAATCAGAATTGCACATAATTTCGTTCTTTCACGAAATATAGAAAACGTTAAGTTTATTTGTGCTAATATGATAAACGAAATTGTTTTAAAGATTTTCATAAGATTTAATTTAATTTCTAATTAATGCATACGAAGCCATATACGGATTTGTACTATTTAACTAGACTGCATACAATTCCATATATGGATTCGTGTAGTAATTTCTAAAATAAGTGTTTATATATTTTTTTCTTATTAATATCGAAGAAGTTTACGAAATAAAAGATATTTTCCTTCATAATTCATGCAGTAAGGGGTTAATAAGTTTCACGCATTGACCTGTATCTATGGACTTGCCCTAACCACTGTCACATCGTGACGATTTTGAAAAGTTCGTGATACAATATGGCCGCCGAACATTGAACAACAACGAGCGAATATGTCAGAATATGTGATACAAAAAGGCATTTTCCACGCCCTCCAAAAATTTTCCGCCTTGCAAATGCACCTTCATAGACAATAAGGGCGTCTCCTTTGGTTTATATACTCGAAGGTTTCACGATAACGCCAAATGACACTTTATGTACACTGTCAAAAGTACTCAGAAAGAGAAACTAAAATGGTGAATTTCTATGGTGAACTAAAATATACCGTCACTTATGACCAGCCCACCGGCTGGGTGGGCTGGTCATATGTGACGGTATATTTATGATTTGCAATTTCAGAAAACTGTCAAGTTAAGGTTTTCTCGTAGAATCACATAAGTTAAAAAGAAATGCATTTATAGTTTTTTCTATTACTGTATCGAATCGTATGATACTTCTATAACGTAATGTTTAAAATATAGATTAATAGGGCTCATCCTTTACTCCTTCTTTAATCATTGCTTAGAACGTAGTGATCACTACATAGTTTAAAACAAAGTCGCTTTCTCTGTCCCTATGTCCCTTTGTATGCTTAAATCTTTGAAACTACGCAACGGATTTTGATGCGGTTTTTTTTAATAGATAGAGTGATTCAAGAGGAAGGTTTATATGTATAATAACATCCATTAAATAGTGGAGAAGTACTGTTATTTTTGAGGTTTCTAATGTGATGTCGTAAATAATTACATTTTTTCCGCGTACATTGCAAACGCAGGCTGAACCCTACGAGTTTTATCAAAATAATGTACTAAGTATTGTACACATTGAAAAGGTCTACAGAAAAGTCCGTGATGGTATATGTCTATCTCTTATGGATAACCCACAATAACTTTTTTTTGTCATTTACTTTGTACGACAAATAATGGCTAATTTTCGAAGCGATTTTAACCAATACAGCATTAATCCTTAACCAATTAAATACCTTGAATACATTGTTCATTTAATATAGATATATATGGCCCTATACACCGTATGATTTAAGTGAATATTTTCGAAGATATTACAGATTTAAAAATTGCGGGACGTAGCGTTTGTTATAAAAAAGGTCTACAGAAAAGTCAGAAATCTTCATGGTATAGGGAAAGGGGGATTGTTTTACTCCAAATTTAACGCGTGCGGGCCACGGGCAGTAATGAATAAATCAAAACTACTGGATCGATTTTAATCACATAGGCTATATATTTTATACCCGTGCGAAGCCGGACCGGGCCGCTATGTTTTTATATACAACGTTCACAGTTTTTCTGTAGTGTATTTAGTATCAGCATTGCACCCGTGCGAAGCCGGGGCGGGTCGCTAGTTATTTAATATACTCTTTGGTATCTCTTAGTAGTCTGTGGGTAGAATTAGATGGCTTTGTTGTGTGTGCCAAGATACATCATATTATATTACTAATCTGTGTTCTGTGTGGATTGTTCCGTCCGATTTTGGTCAGACTGATTGTTCGTCTTAATGCTACTGCTACTTAAGAGTGATTGTGAGTCAATATCTTAATTATACTTTACGAGTGTTAAAAATCTTAAATTGTAGTGTATTTTTTGTAACCCTATAGGCAAAATCATATTAGTATGTCATAATCTTTAAGTTGAATGCGCTTTAGCTGAACTGGAATTACGTCAAAACATTCGTGTAACTTGTTTGCAACTGTGATACCGTGTCAAGTTTTTTTTATGTTAAGCTCGCGTTATCTCCTCCACCGTTTGTTGTTTGTCCTGTTGGTTGACTCTTGTCTGACTACCATTAAACAAGCTTTCAAAATTATTATCAGTCGGTCAAGTACTTAAACACTTGTAATTCAATTACTCAGTATCAGGAACAAAACTGAAACTGTATTAACATTCATTACACCAGTTTCTTTGACTAATGTTTTATTGTAATGCATAAAACAAAACAATTTATGAATCATAATAAGTATAAGTAATGTTTCTCCATAGTTCAATAATTATAATGTAGTTTTTTTTGTATCTTATGTGAATAACCATTGATATTGTGCATTAACTGAATAATAGAACCAATTAATATTTTACAGGTTTGACATAATTTAGGATGTTGCGCTTCCTAAGTAGAAGGGGGCGTTCATCTAGTCAAAACCGCAATAAACAAACACAAAAGGCATCAAGCAACAAAAATTTGATTCAATGCAAAGTATTACTACTTGATGACACAGATTTGTCCATTAATTTATCTAAAAAAGCTAGTGCAAATGACTTGTATGAACAAGTTTTCTATTCTCTGGATTTGATAGAAAAAGATTATTTTGGATTGCAGTTTACTGACACTCACAATGTCAAACATTGGTTAGATCCAACAAAAACGATTAAAAAACAAGTTAAAATAGGACCTCCTTACACATTGCGCCTGAAAGTAAAATTTTATTCATCTGAACCCAATAATTTGAGAGAGGAATTAACAAGATACCAGTTCTTCCTTCAACTAAAAAAAGATATTTTGGAGAGCAAGCTTGAGTGTCCACATTCTACTGCAGTTGAATTAGCTGCATTAGCCTTACAGTCTGAATTAGGTGATTTTGATGAAAATGTTCACACTCCTGCTACTGTTTCAGAGTTTAGATTTGTACCAAATCAAACTGAAGAAATGGAGATTGAAATCTTAGAGGAGTATAAAAAGTGTAAAGGTCTCACCCCTGCTCAGGCTGAAGTTAACTACTTGAATAAAGCAAAGTGGCTTGAAATGTATGGTGTTGACATGCACATAGTCTTAGGCAAAGATGGGTGCGAGTATCATTTAGGATTGACACCCACAGGCATTCTAGTTTTTGAAGGACCTCAAAAAATTGGTTTATTTTTCTGGCCTAAAATTAGTAAGTTAGATTTCAAGAAAAAGAAACTTACACTAGTTGTGGTGGAAGATGATGATCAGGGTCGAGAACAAGAGCATACCTTTGTATTTAGATTGCATAATGAAAAAGCCTGTAAACATCTTTGGAAATGTGCTGTTGAACATCACACCTTCTTCCGCTTGAGAGCACCAGTGAAAGGTCCCTCAGCAAGACAAAACTTCTTCAGAATGGGTTCTCGGTTCCAATACTCTGGGAAAACTGAATATCAAACCACTCAGCAAAACCGCGCTCGCCGTACCGTCCAGTTTGAAAGGCGCCCAAGTCAACGGTTTGCTCGTCGACAGAGTCATGTTCTGAGAGAACGAGAGAAACAAACTATAGTAAAACCTGAGGCTGCATCATCTGAGGCAGCTAATGATGTTCCTTGCACATCTTCTGATACTATAGTGCTAGTGCCTGATATTGATACTTTATCACGTAAGAGTAGTGCAAAATCACAGAAATCAACTCTACTTGACACTGATGCTAAATTTGAGATGGGTGAACCATCAACAAAGAACCTTCTCAATGAGGAACCAGCTGAAGAAATACCAATGTCGAAAGATGATGCTATTAGTAACAAAGTGCTATTCAAAATGGATAAATCTCTAAATGAAGAGAAAAAGAGCAATTTAACTCAACTTGTGATTAATAAACCTGCTTGCAGCTGTTCACCTGTTTCAGAATCAAACCCACTCAATGATCTTCTTATGAGCTTAGTTAAAGAAAAACTTAACAATGATGATTCTAAAAATGAAGCAAAGAGAGACCAGTTAGACTCTGCAACTGATAAAGAAGTGCCTAACAATCAGACAAAATGTTATCTATCATCCACGAAAGCTCTGCCCCCAGGCCAATTAAAATGTAATAATATTTTGAAAGCTAGAGAAAATGAAGTGAAGTTAATAAATGAGTCTACTAACATTAATTTGGCTGTACCATCTACCCCTTCACCGAAAATACTAAATGAGCCCTCAAACCCTATTAATTCCCAATATGTTTCAATTGTGGTAGTGGAACCACCTCATAATCAGGCAAAACTTGCATCTCCCAAACCACCAGAGAAAAAAGAGGATGTCACACCTAAGGTGCAACCTATATCATCTCTTTCACCTTGGCTTGTTACTTCAGAACCAAGCTCACCCTCAGGGATAGGTGAGAAGGAAATAACAATAATCCACCGTAAGTCTGTTATTACTACACAGCTGTAATAACATTTCAAAACATGATTACAGTTAACATTGTTGCTTTGATAAAACAAAGGTTAAGAAAAAATTATAATTTAGTGTCATACATATTGGATGTTGGGTTTTTAAACTAATTTCATAATTATTAAGTGCCTTATTAAATCGCCTATTTACAATTATTCTAATCTACCTATTAAATGAAGTGGGTAACTGAAATTATGTTATATTACCACATGTTTTCAGTTAAAAATTGTTGAAATTATCTATCCAAATTCTTGTAATATTGGTACCGATCATTGTTGATGAATTGACAATTTCGCTTTCAAAGTTTCGACAGAAACCTAAAGCGAGATGATGCCTTTAATGTCACATAATTTTTTATAACATGATAAATATGTGCGATCAACAGGTTTCATTCCGCTTGGGTGTACTAAGTAGATATCGATACTTATATTATGAATCTTATTTGTATACAGATTTGAAATATTCCATGTACTTATGTTTGTACTTAGCTCTTTTTAAGACTTGAATATTTTTACTCTCTTAGCATTAAGTCTGAACATAAATTGATAAATGAATGAATATTTTTATAAAGTTATAATTTTTTGTGGCAAAAGAATACGGTCGCGAGCAGGATTTGAACTTGCGCCCGCCGGATAAATACTCCAGGCGGTCTGACGACCACTAAGCCATCTCGACCTCTAATATTTTTATATTAACAGACGATGTATCTATACATTCCATTTATTTACATGTTATTTCTATACCCTAACTATAACATTAAGTAATACGTATTTTTGAAGCCGTCCATAATATTCAATCAATCTGTCTAAACATATACATTTAGCCATTTAGAATTAAGTACAACATAATTATTATCAGTATTAGGAAATGGGACAACTAGCATGATAGGTGCCATAGTTTATAAATACTGCCATTTTAAACACTGAAAACCGCAATTGGGTTAGTTTTCTTAATATCTCTAGGGAATTTAAATAAATGTTTCATATTATTCACATATTATTATATGGCATAACACAGTGGAAGTTTTAAGCATAGGGACAACAACCTTGATTTGATTCAGTTTACCATACTGAATGCATACATAATTCAGGTAAAGCATTTACTTAAATTACATATGCTTATGCACATTTTTACAAGAAATGTCGTTTAATTCAGAACATTTTAGGAATATTTGGAATTGAGTATTCTCTAGTTAACAAAATATGTTTAATTTAAGCCAAGTAATTTTTTTGGCATAAGGCCTCTGTTACAAATATAGAACTATAGTTACTTTTTATTATATAATTTTTACATTAATTTATAAAGATTCTAATGGATTTCGAATATGTATAGGTAACAATTATCGTGCCAACTGACGAATATACAAGGTGCTCGGGAACAATAAAAATAAGATGATTCGTTAAATTGAATCTCGGTGATAGTAACAAGATTGTTAAACTTAATAAAATAATACTTATTATATTTAAGTCTGTAATGGAAATGTACAAAACAGTCGCTTAAGAAACTAATCAACGATATTTTTTATTATGATGACTAGCAGTGCCCGGGGCTCCGTCCGCGTGGATGTCGGAAAATAAATCATGTCGTATATAACCACAACGTTGTAATAATTTTAAATAATTACAAAAAAATGTTTGCTGGATTCGAACTTGTTTCATGTGAATTGTTGCCAGGTGTCTCGTCGGATCCAGCAAACATTTCAACGTTTTGTTTAATACCACTTGGTTTTGCAGCGTAAAATGTACCATAAAACGGAATAATAACAGACATATATGGAAAAGTAACATTAAATTTAAATGTTCTTCCTCTTAACATCGTACGCTAAGGGTGATTGAATTTTGCGTAAGACAGATAGACAGACCTTCGTAAATCTTGTTATTATGTACTAGTTATTACTTGGACCAAAGTATATTAACACATGGTTTCAAGTAGATTGTTAAATTGTCCTTATTGAGGTGTTGTAAACGTTGTTAAGGGGAAGCCTATCATTGTTTTGTTACAGTTCAAATTGGTTTTTAACACGCTTTTATTAGCTTGGTATGTAACGGAATATTTGGACGTGATTTTCACCCACTTTAAAACGTCGGATTGAATTGAAACTTCGCACTCTTAACAAGGACCGATGATAATACAATAATCTAATAGATTTGTCCAATTATCCTGATCAGGATCTTCAGGAGTAACGATTTCAGGACTGAAGAAGCAAAAATAAATAATAGCTATAAAAAACTATAAAATCACGCTTTTGTAACCAGCCCACTAAAAACCAGAAAATAATTTTCTACACATTCAAAAAAAAAATTAGTAATTATATAAAACACATTTTATCTTCAAAAAGCGTGTGGTGCGTCATAAGATTTTTTTATTGACTTTACTTTTGCCTATATCGGTCAATAAAATATTTACAACAATTGACATCAAGTACGCTTTTGTACGTTATAATGTTTTTTTCATAATCACTTAATTTTTTTTAAACTTATAGGAAATTATTTTCTGCTGTTTAGTTCGGCTGGTTACAAAAGCGGTTTTTTTTTTCATTAATGAGTTTAGGTATTAAATACAAAATAAAAAAATCTTTATTTTCACATTCCAGCTGTTCTAAGCAAAATTATGGTTATAATGTTAACCTTTAAAGGCTATCCTAGAGCGGGTAGGTATTAAAATTTTTCAAGAAATCTTTATTTGTTGGCATGGTAGGATTATGCCCTTTCACCCATTTCAGTAAGTTTCCTATTTTCCTGGACTGCCGACATAGAGCTGTCCGTCTCCTATGAGCGACAGCGTGATGATACATATTAACTTAATACAATAACATGACAAATTATAATTTTCAAGTAGGTACTTATCTACTTAATTCATGATTAGTTAAGTTTATAGACATAAGTCAAATTATTTTATTAGGATTATTAAGTACCTTTATATCATCGTTTATTGTTCTTCATATTATTATTATTTTATATATCAATTATTATTGATTGAATTACATAAAATAAAATATTTATTTTAATCCATGTTTGCGTTTATTTTTGATCTTACCGTACTTTTTAGCATGTAACGTTTATATTATCTTTGCGTTTGAGCACGTCTAGGCAACTCAGAGTCAAAGCTTTTATACAAAAAAAGAAACATTTAAAATGAATGACTATGTCTTCGAATTTATGTCATCAAAATAATTCAAAGGTATCCGCCATATTTACAAGAACTTTATTTAATAAAAATGAAGAAGTCAACGGACAAACTTTCTTCTGAGAAGTCATCATCTGATCTTGGGAACGTGTTTTCATACAAGCGGTATTATATAAATAATTTAGATTCCTACCATGGAGAGCATTTTTTAAAAGAAGTTTCAAAAGTAATAGAGAAAAATGCAGCATCGACACGAGACACATCTCGGAGTCTTCTAGGCGAAGATGTTGTAATTTCAGAACCACCTCCGCCTGAACTGCCGTATGAAATTATAGGTAGGTAATTTTAATGCTTTTAGTATTATGCACTTCTCTCTACCCGTGTTTCTGAAGTCTTCTATATTATTTACTTCTATTTTCGACTGCTAGTGGTGAACTGAAGTCCTATTGGAGTCCATGCACCTATCGGTTGGTGGTATGTAAATCAATGAGGTTGGTGGTCAGACAGGCTGCTTAGTACCGACTACAGGAAAACAGGCTGGGATCTCCATAGTCTATATTATTAGTTCGTACAATTATTGTAGGTACTTATTAGACCGATTGTATTTAATTGTTGCAATATCTGCTAGGAACCGTAACCAATAACAAGATCAAGAACATTGATAAAGTGACCAGAATTGTAACTAAAGCTGAATGTATACCGCAAATGCTGACATGTGGCACTGTGATTTTGGATATCAGTTGTGATAGGGAGGAACTAAGAATTGGCACGGAATACTTGAAAGGTGAGATAATGTAATTCATTAAAATAATGATTGTTTTTTTAAATCTACCTAGGTAGGTACCTACAGTCCGATTCAAATAGCAGCGGTTGCACGCAGTTGTGGTCCAGCCGCTCACCTCACTCACGCTCGCGCACACCTCAAGTTTACTTTTCGCCAGCGCCTTCGACAAGCTCCACAATGTTTATATTGTTTTTTTTTTTTAATTATCTTAGAGAAGAACAGAAAATAAAGAGGATTATGTGTAATACATACTTAACAGTAATAAACACTGAGAAAAAACAACACATATGTCATAGGTACACGATTAAATCGTGAACTATCATTGTAATTATACATGTAAAAGGTATTTGATTGGTAAAAAGGAGTAAACTCTTTGTGGTACCTATAATTAATCTTGTTGATATGTCGACAGTTTTGAAGCTGTTGCTAGAGAAACAAGTTCCACCACCTAAGTCGGCGGTAGATCCGGACGATGCCGGTGGCGCGAGCGCCACCATCGGTGCCGGGGATTTCAAAAAGCGCTACTTGATCCTGATATCCACTGTCATGACATGGGCCTCTACCAAACCACTGGATCCCGTAAGATATATTATTCAACATTTCTGAATTATGCAGTTCTGTAACTCTAAGGGTTGGCCACACCTGCAGTGACCTGGGAGCTAGGCCTGAACCTCTAAGGTAATTTATGTGAAATGTTTCTCTTATTGAAAATGCAACTCTATCTTTTATATTTTATCTTTTAAAAAAATAGATACTTACATAATATTTTAAGTGCAGGTGAATTTCTCAGGAAACTCCAGAAATGCCGTTTATAGAGACCGATTTCCGCAAGAGGAAGCCACATCCAAACTATAAAATGCATTATGACCTTGAAAATGAAGTCATCGGTATAGCTAGAAAGTTTAGGCAGTTAATAGGGTAAGTTCTTCTAAGACTTCATCACAATACACAGGTACCTCCCTTATCACTATCTTCTCTCAAGTGGTTAAGAGCCAACAAGCCGCCAGTAGGCTTCATATTTATCATAGCTAATAATTAAACACAGCCAGCCGAGCCCGACAGTTTAATGTGCCTTCCGAAGCGCGGAGGTGCTCGGATGAAAATTCTCGTAGCGGTCACCCATCTACAGACCGATCGTGCTAAGCGTTGCTTCACTTCAATGATAGCCTATGGCTCTAACCGATGAGTGGCACGTTGTGGACGACTACCGCCGAGCGTCATTGACAACTTGCCGCTCGTCTGTCGTCGGCTGTGAGCGCCTTAGCACTATGCCTTCGGTCTAGGCGTGTGTAACTCTTTACTGATATGACTCACTGATCCGAACCATTTAGATGTTCCAAAAGATTGGCTCAGTAACAATCTTCTAAACGTATAATTTAGAACTGAAACAAACATAAATGCGTCACTCGAGAGCACTCGCTTTGCTCACTGATTCAGATTCAGAGTGAGCGGCAAAGATAATACAATCTTAACAAGTTGCAAAAAGATATGAAATGATACGTATCTCACACTAATTTTGCTCATAGGTAATTCAGTAGTGTTTTCGCGACGCGACATAACAAACGTAACATTTCGAATTTTATATCCTTTAAGTTGATGTTCCCAATTAAACATATCAGTATTTCGGAACATTTAAGTGCTCCATATGCAAATTTGCACACACTTTGCTAGTTCAGTCCTATGCAAATCAAATCATCATCCATAAGATCTAGAATTCTAGTTTCCGCGTAGAAAAAGTATTATCCTTTAACCTGGTATGGCTCTTGTCAGGCTAAATCTGCGAAATGTCAAAATGGCCGTTACCGTAGCCCCGCCCCTTTTCAATTTTAATATAAACAACGATTTCTCAATATTCCAATAAGAATCGTATACAACATTGTTACATTATCGTAATCTGTATGAAATTTCTGCTTTTTTTAAAATTAGTTTCGAGTCTTTTTTTTTTAATAAAATAAGTAATTTGAAAGGGAAATTGGAAAATGAATTATTATTATTGTTTTATTAAAAAAACAAAAAATTCAATTAAAACTTTTATTTTTTCGTAACGGTACTATTCATTTCTATAGTTTATTAACCACTCTACGCGATTATGACAGACCAGGGGTTATAGCGGGATTCGTATCAATTCGATTTCCACATCAATGCTTTTATTATCCGTTATCATATTCAGTCATGAAGATGTATGTAGGTGCTTACCTACCTAGGTATTTATCGCATATAGGTAGATGATCTTTTATAAAAGTGAAGGTAAATTATGGTTACTTACTTATCTGTACCTATCTGTTATTCAACAGAGCTCTGGTAATAGCATCTGGGGTTACATATGGCGGCCGAGAAGACACCCTTTTTTATTGGTTTCAAAAATCCTGGGAGTGCGAACCCGTGCTTCCAATACTTGGACGAGGAAATAATGCTGTACCTCTGATAAACATTGCCGACTTAGCCCAGTTAGTATATTGTTAGATATCTATTGTTATAACTTCGGTTTGTGATGTAGATTGTCTTCGGACGAAGTCGCGGGTAGAAGCTAGTATATAAATAAGTATAACACAGCCCTTGTAGGAAAGTCTGCCTACCAGTCTTACCGCGAGGTACTGATCGTGTTACTTACACAGTGTCTGAGTTTCGGAAGTGAGATAGGCAATCACTACATTTTTTTTTACACAAACAATATATAGACTGAAAGCTAAAACGAACATAACAGAAAAAATATTATTTAAATGTTTATTTCTGTATCACTACCGCCTACCTACGCGCCGTGGCGCGGTGCAGGTACGCTGATGTTGATTAATAATAAAATTCTAAAACGTAATATGTACAAAATAGAGAGAATCGTCCAGAGTAATCAGTAGTAGTATATTGAAGTTGAGTAGTATAAATATGACCTAGTTTTTCCTCTTTCAGAATCGTTCACAACCTAATTGTGGATTTTCCAAGGAAGCTCTACATATTAGCTGTAGAACAAAACGTCTCAAAACAAAGAGATGTAAGTTTCTGTTAAAACAATGTTAAAATTATCTATCTAAACCTACTTAATACTCAATTGAACAATGGCTTATGTCTCGTAGTAGGTACTTCCAGTGGCGTAGCTACCGGAGGGCTAGACGGGGCACCGGGGCCCCTCGGACTCTGACTTAAAAACTATAAATTGAACTGGTGAAAATTTCTCCCACATTCGGAATTTATATTCCGACGAATCTTAAGTATGACGAACCTGGATTACGACGAATCTGGATTACGACATATCTGGAGTACGTTGATTTCGGAACACGACGAACACACGATTTTAAATAGTTTAGTTGGGGCCCTTGTTTATTTTTTGCCCCAGGGCCTTTGGTTACTGCGTACGACGTACCTAGATATCACAAGTTTGAGTTGTGTTTGTACGGTGGGTACCTAGTAGGTACATACCTAGGTACCTACTTAATAAATTCCTATTGCAGATAGTAAGGCCGCTCGGACGTATCATTGGTTCTGGAATGTTCAAGTGTATTCCACCTGAAGACGCCTTTTTGATTCCAGAAATTGATGTAAGTTTTTGTTGAGTGGTTTTATGTCGATATAGCCTGCTAATAATATAAGAATGAGTAGGTTCGTAGGTATATATTACTTACACGATGTTTATTAGGTAAAATAATTACTAATCAACTGACAACTTATGTATATAAAAAATTTCAGCAAAGAATATTTGATTTGATGACTTTAAACTTGAATATGGAGCCGACTTTCATTGTCGAGACAATGGCACTGCAGTGGGTTTCTGAATTGACCTTTGCGGAGAATGTACCCGCTCTTATGAAGGATTTTAAGAAAGAGAGGGCATTGAAACCTTATAAGGTATCGAAATGCAAAGGTTTGGTTAATGGTTGTGATTCTAACAAGGTCAATAGCTAGAACTCACGCATGTTCATTGTCACAGATTGTCATATACGGCCCACCAATTGTGGGAAAAACAACTTTGGCGAAAAGTATTTGTGAAACTTATGGACTTGTATACGTCTCACCAGAAACTGTGGCTCAAGAACTACAAGAAGATTTAGTTAGTACATTTTTTTTTTGTTTGGTTGTGCATCTGGCACAATACTAAACAGTACCTATGTAAAACAGATGGCGGTTTGTAATACCTACTCCGATAAACTAATCGCAATAACCATTGTCACCGATAGCTAGTGTGTCATTTGTCAAGTAGGTAATTAGCTGATAGGTCTATTTTTAGGACATACCGTGTGGTTTCTGGTAAAGATTTAACTACCACCATGGATGTCGTAAGCAGGCAACTAAGGAACAATTTGATGGATAGCAGTGTTCTCTTTTTTATCTGCTAATAACAATATGCCTATTCGTCTGCCACACGTAGTTATCGATTCACTATTCTTATTTGTATACATGAAACGGGTGGAATAGCTGCATTAGACGTTCCTTCTGATCAATGATCATCCATTAGGTACCTGTCTAACCGGTCTTTATATGTACCTAGAACCGTAGTAACATACTTATAAGTTATTTCTCATTGGGTAAGAATAATTTTTACACCGTTCTTTACACAATCAATTTTATTACAAATATTATGTTTAAAAAATCGTATACCTCAGGCGTGGCGTATACATCATTGGGATGTGGGTGAAACAGTTGCTTTAGGCACTCCTTCTGGAGAGGAAGAACAAGTGGGTGCTGATTCTGATGACGACGTGGGTGAGGAGGACGGTGTACAAGAAACTGCGAAGCAAACTTTAGCTATTCTGCAGTCAGGCCGTCCTCTTACCGACGAGGAACTATTAGGGTTGGTATAATATTGTTATTTTTAAATAGATTACCTTCAGTCAATCTGAAAGGGCCCTGGCTGGCGTATTTACATTTTGTACAAGGTCATTACGCAAGGACATGCAAATGCATTCGTTCGAAGTATAGACGTTTTTAAAACAAAGTATACCGGAACTACGCAATAATCGTATATGTTTTGGAATCACAGATGTAGGTAAATAAAAGCATGCCAAAATATACGCGTTGCCTGTGGATTTTTAGATACAGTTCCGGCCGGTATACAATGTAAATACGCGCCTGAGTGGTGATAGCAATTATAGTAGGTACGCAACAATGTGATTATGAAAGTTGCACGTATTGTACTTTATTTTAAACTTGTCCAGATATCTACGCCAGAAATTATTAAGTCGTGACGCTATAAACAGAGGATGGGTACTTGATGGGTACCCCATGTCGTTGATACAATGCACAGCGTGTAAGTAAAAAAGTCTTTAAATAGGTAACCCTCGTTGTTAAAGCAAATGAATATACCGGCACCTAATTTAGTATGCTTTGGTAAAAGTACCTATAACGTCCTAAAAAGCAAACAATGACTAAGTTTAGAACAAAATCGTAACTAATCGACGGCCTAACGTGCTTCCCGAGGCACGGAGGGGTCTTGGTATGAAATGATGGTCACCCATCCACAGAACGACCGCGGCAAGCGCAGCTTAACCTCGTTTGATCAATCTGTTCGGCTGTTACTTAGACGTAGCCACGAGTCACTTCTAATTAAGTTTAGAACAGCACCCTAAAAATGCCCAATAGTAGCACCCAGTTATCCTTAAAATTAATTATTAGATATCAGTAGTTTGTAAAATCCATCATTTATCCCTTTAGTGTTTGAGAAAGGTGAAGAACAAGATTCTGAAGTAGGAGAGGAAGCTGATGAGGATGGTTTCGACGAAGACGCTGATTTGTACAGTAATGTGCTGAGAAAGTTATTGCCAGGTGATGATCATTTTTTTACTTCTGTTTCTCGAAAAGTTGACCAAAGAAAATAATCTAATTTATGTAACAACTAGCTGTGTTCGCAGAATTTCGGGCTGAAATATAAAAATTATTACTGAAATAAAATATAGCTTGAGTTACTCAATTATAATGTAGCTTTATATTGGTGAAAGAATTTTTAAATTTCAAACAAAAACAATAATTATTCTTTTGTCTTTATAATATTAGTGTAGATATTTATGACTGAGTAAAGGTTGGAGACAAAAACTTTTTAGTAGACCTAAACTTAAAAAAGCTTTTTCACAAAAAAAAAACCGCCGTAGTTTTAAGGGTTTTTTTTGTGTATTTTTAATATATTAAACATGGCTAGGTCTACAGTTCTCATCACGGTCAATGAAATAAACACAAACACGAAGCATGTAGTTGAACACCGTTGAGGAGTTCCCTCGAATATCTTTCATCTCCATCATCAGATTAACTCCAGGTTTCCATTATGTTGTAGTGTCATCAGACAAACATAAAATATGCAAAATTTCAACAGAATCATTAGGGAATCTATGCATGTGATTCAAATATTTGTAATCTTTATTACTGTAGAATGACATCTATTCAATTACTATTTTAATTAGTGTTTCAATTATGAAATAATATAGTTGAAAAGTGAGAAACATGCATGAGAAATTTAAAATGTCAAAACGCACGCTATTGGTTGGAGTGTAACGTGACGTCACTGTCCGCGATGACAATATCTCGAGTATGTTATTACTGGGTGTTTATCATGTTTTGTGGTTCTTTTTGAGTTTTAACGATATTCTTTAAAGAAAATCCCTTCCATAAAATTTATAAATCGTTAATTAAATACTCTCAAGAAACTCTACTATACAAGATATTTTTTATGTGTACTCTGACGTCAGAGAAAGCGCGCCAAGATGGTGGTGTTTCAAACGCCCGAAACTGATTGCAGATTTGTTTGATAATTTTATTACTCAATAATTCTATTTTTACAAGTGTTATATTTTTTCGCGGTAATGTACCAACGTACCTATACAATCGGATAAAAATAAAAATAAATACATGCATATACCCACGAACCTTAAAAAAATACGTACGTAGCGTTGCGTACGACATGTGAGAAACATGCCTAGTCATCCAATTTCGGTTGTCATACACGAGCTAAAGGCACACTCGGCGCCAGTACGCTGCGTAATCTATGCTTCGCTTATGACAAGGCAAGGTTACATCCGTTTTTTTTTCAGATCCGTGCATGTACCTACCCTGTTCCCTTTTCTATTATCTCTCTTAGGGGTGGGTCAAATTTATATGGGACCAACTTGGAAGCATACCCTATCCAATAAAAAAGAATCCTCAAAAATAAAATACGCGTCGACTACGGAAACTTCCTTGTTTCGTCAATTGACGAAAGGAGCAGGTTCACAGCTGATCTTTTTTTTGTTCATTGTGGTCTTGTTACTAAGTATTCTATTCTACTGGCACTAGTACTATATGTTATACTTCAAAGCTCTGTTGGTATACAATTTTTGTTGTACCTACTTATCTCGTTTTTTGCCAAAAAATAAATTATTTATATTTATATTAACTCTTGCAGATATTGTGGTATCACTTGACGCTAACGATGATTTTATATGCGAGAAAGCTATGCGGCAGCCTGAGGGAAATTCTCGATTGGATGAAGAGACTATATTAAGACGTCTCAGTGACTTTAGGTCCGGGGACACCCGGGAAAGTACTCCGCTCAACTTCTTCGATGAATTGGATATTCATCCGCTAATCGTTCCCGTAAAAGACCATGCAGACTATTCAATGAGGGGCCCTTACTCCGCTGTCGCACTACGAATGGGTCGACCATGTCGCTATGGAAAACTACTTGGTTAGTGAAGAGAAATTGTGAAACTTTCTTATTATAGTCAATAAAAATAATTATCTTTAAATGCGATAATGCTCTTTCAACTCATGGTTTACCTTCACAGCTCTCATTGAGGCTGCCGAAAAGAAAGAAAAAGAAGACTTGGAAACTTTAAGAACCAAAGAGGCAAAGGCCTTAAAAGAAATCGAGGAAAAGCTTCGAGAGGAACGCGAGGAGAAAATGGAATATTGGGTAAGTGCTATTTTATGGATTAAATAAGTCACGACTGCCCTGTGTGCTTGTCCAAAAGTATTAAGTAACAGTCCCTATTTTACTTTTAAATTTAGTATTGTTCATTTTAAGGAGTCTGTTGAGCTAATTGTCGTATTATATACAAGCTGTTGATATATATTTGATATATAGTCACGAATGCCCTGTGTGCTTGTCCAAAAGTATTAAGTAACAGTCCCTATTTTACTTTTAAATTTAGTATTGTTCATTTTAAGGAGCCTGTTGAGCTTATTGTCGTATTATATACAAGCTGTTGATATAACCCGTACATATTTAAAGTGTGACTACCTATAACGCTCATACTGAACATAAATCAATTACCTAAAAAATCAATACCAAAAAATATATTTTTCATATTGATATTTTTGTTGTGAAAACCACCAAAAATAGAAATAGGAATTTGCTGCCCTTTGACAATAATATTAGAGAAATTCTTCCATTAAACAAAACTTAATTAATTCTTAGAGCCATTCGGGGTTTATTCTGAAAAACACGCTTAGCACGCTGTGCAAAGAAAAAAAAAAAAACTTTAAATAAGCGTAGAATTTTTATAGTGACTTTACATTATTAAGCATATTTTTTATCATTTGCTCTATAATTTTGGCACGGGTTGTTAAAAATCAACAGCTAATTGTAATCCCCATGCTATTTCCGTTTACTGGCTATATTTCAAGGGATAATGCATAGCTTTCATTAGACGGAGTTGTATGCGATGATGCGTGAGGAAGAAGAAGCAGCTTTGGCGGCGGCTGGCGAGCCTATGCGTAATTACTTGGTTCACCATATTTTCCCGACGCTTACTCCTGCTCTTCTTGAAGTAGCAAAGTTACGGCCTGATGATCCCATCGACTTCCTTGTGAGTATATTTGGCATTACAATGTGTAACATAATTGTGAAAAGTTTGTGAATAAATAATTTATTTACACGTAGATTTTCACCGAAACTAACATATTTATGATGTTTTCAGTTATCATTGTTTTAGAATTTTAGATACTACTTAATCCCGCCAAATATTCTTTCGTCTTTCTGTTATACATTGTAGTACTTATAAAAATAGCTAAAATTCTTTAAGTAGGATCTTATTCTGAAGCGTGTTGTGTATTTTCTTGCTTAAATTCTTACGGTATGTAGGTAGGTACAGTCAGCATGAAAAGTAAAGTGGCATTCAATTTCAAAGTTGTTATTGTTCAAATTAATGACTAGCTTTTGTTCGCGAATTCGTCTGCGAGGATTTCAGAATTGTGTCCAGCCGGGATAAAAAGTATGTGTTAATCCAGATTATAAACTATCTGTGTGCCAAATTTCATCCAAATCCGTTTAGTAGTTATTACGTGAAAAAGACGACGAAACGAGCCTCTATCTATCCGCACAAACTTTATAGGTATTTGTAAGTATCTTAAATACCTACTAATATTAAAGTTTTATGACTATGAGTAGGTTGCCGACAAAATATACTTTAATAAAGGAGCAGGAGTTCAAAATAATCAAAGCATATTTAGTAAATTTTGACCTTTTAAGTAAGTACCAATTAAGATTTGTTTATGAAACCGATACCTATTTGTCTTAATAAAAAAAAAAAAAAAAGTATAATTATACATTTTTATCAAACGTTCTGATTGTTTGATCATTTTGAATGCCACCAGTAATATTACCGCCATTAAGGTCGGTAAACATTTAGTTGCTGCATAAATAAGCTAGTGGCGTTCCTGATCTTGTAGCACGCAATGAGATTTAGTCAGGGTATTTAATAGAAGTAAGTTATACCTATTTAACCGTGTTTGCTGTTATGTTTAGTGTTGTCAGGTGTCCTGATTTGCGCAGAACGTTTCCATTGTCAGGGGTATGCGTATTATGGCGTTGTGCGTATTGTTTGTGACAAACAGTTAAAAAAAGCAACAGAAACAGTTAAAAGTATTTATATATAGTTTTTTAGGGTTCCGTACCTCAAAAGGAAAAAACGGAACCCTTTTAGGATCACTTTGTTGTCCGTCTGTCTGACTGTCAAGACCCTTTATCTCGGGAACGCGTAGAGGTATCGAGTTGAAATTGAAACCATATACTCAGGTCTACAGTCTTTTGAAAATGTGAAAATTTTTTCGTTTACACCGCAAAAATCGTATATTTCAACACTCTCAAGGGAATCAAAATGTATAGGGTACTTTCCATTGACCTAGATATTCGGCAAGTAATATCGTCTTTTACTACAAGTACAGGGAAAAATCTGAAACTAAACATTTTGTAATTAAATCATTAAAAATATAGTCTTTATATGAAGTAAGTACGTAATCAATCATCGAGGTTAAGCAACGATATGAACGTGATTGATTACGTACGAAATAAAACAAAACGACTCGATTCCTGAACTATTTATAATATGTACCTACAAATTTGTACGGAACCCTCGGTGGGCGAGTCAGACTCGCTTTTGTCCTTTTTATTGTTGTGCCGATTCTGAACCCAGTATCTAATGAAATTCGATTATTTTTAACTACTGGCAACACTAGTTAATCATGTTATCGACGAACAGAGGACGTTGCTGACCTTTTAAATACCATAATCTTGACGGGTATGTAATATAGTGTTATTCTACTTAGATCATATGTGATAGTAAATTAATTTGGGTATCGTCAGGCGAAAAGAACCTTCAAGTTAAACCCAATCGGAATGGCATTGGAAGAAAAATTCCATATTCACGAGGAAAGGCTGCGATTGGCGAAAGAATGCGCTGACGAAAGACCAAAGGAGATTAAAGTAACATATCAAAAAGAATTAGAACCCGAAGAAGTTCAAAGTACCGAGCAGTTAAAACCACTTAAAACTATGCATGGTTTTTAAATAACCTGCGTACTAACAATATATTAGAAGACAATGGTGCCTTATCTCGGTGGCAGGCGACAAAAAAAAAGATTATGTAAATCTATTAGGTACTTCGTTGGTACTAAGTATAGTTTATTAAAAATTTAACACGTTCTTAATATCAATATTTAGGTCAATCTCATTTTAAATTTTACATAAATTCTATACTTTTGATCCTCCAAGGTCGGTCCGAACTCGATCGAAATAAGGAGAGTTCAAAAAGGTTTCCTTATGTTTAAGTATCGAGGGTTCGAACACTGGCTGTTAAAATGAAAAACAAAGAAACCTTAGAATAACATACCTAACATCATGCCTATATTCCCTTAAGGGGTAGGCTGAGGTGTAGGTACACAGTTGTACAACACTTCACCAATGCCGTTATGAAGTACATACTACTATACATGGGGTATATGTTATGAAGTCGCAATAGTAGAGGTGAGCCTGTTGCCATCTACTGAGTACAATTCCAAACACCGGGCTGCTACTGAGAATTTCCTTTGGGGAATCGAACTCGAGACCTCATGCATGAGCTGACCACTAAACCAACGAGGCAGTAATTGTAAGAAAAGAACATGAAAACTACCTTAACACAATGTTATTATTTCATTAAATTAATATTCTAAATTATAAAACCTAATAGTTACATAAATATAAACTTACTAATATTTGTTTACATAATTTCATGTTTCCAGATTTATCTATATCCATTTTGGGATATTTTATTGTTTTTATCATTAAAATAATTTTGATCTGTTTCGTGTTCGCGGTGTTAATTTGTGTTTAGTGTTTCAATAACCGAAATCAGACATTCAAAACATGTTTACTTGCTACCTATGCATAAAGGTTTATCCCATTGCATGCATTTTAATGTTTATGTTTTATTGTATTGGAGTTCTATTAAAATACTTGTTTATGTTTTTTTACTAACTATGATTAAATACCTAAATTATATAAAATGTTGAAATATTTAATATAGATGAATAAATTCATTCAAAACAATCTTAACTGGTCTTATGCTTTAAACGATACCTACGTTACTTTGCCTGTAATTTTTTTTGTATAAGAAATTGTCTATATTTCATCTCCAATGACTAACTAGTAACCACTCTATATCTCTGATGGTACTATACCTACTACCGTAAAAAAAAAGTCATGATCAGATCATAATAACACACCACGAACAGAATTTTGTGAGTGAAACCACGTTGGAAATCTGGAATGGCCTTCTGAGGAATTGAGAGGCCTTAATTGCTGTGCTTAGATATTAGGAGCGAACTGTCGTGTTCAACCCCTATATCAGAAACGTCAGGTAATCCGAAAATGTATAGATTGTTCGTGTAGACAATATTGTAGTGAAGTTCTTGAAAATTACACATATATTCTAAGATATTCCCTTGAAAATTTAATCCGTATTCTTCTCTACCTGGACAGTGTTAGCCAATCTAGACGTCCTCGACTAGGTCATTTTCCTCGGCCAAGGTGATGATTTTTGTGTAAGATAGGTACCTCAGAACCTACGATAATAAATTTTCTCTTCTCTCTAAAAATCACAAGAAACAATCACATAGTATCAGGCCTGTATTCCCCGAAGAGGTAGGCAGAGGTGTGCACAGTTGTACACCTACTTTTCACCAATGCTATTATTAAGGCCCATGTAATAGGTGGTCAGCCTATTGCCATCTACCGGACACAATTCCAAACTCCGGGGTGCTATCGAGAATTACCTTAATAGTAAAACTCAACAACACTGCCCGACCCGGGAATCGAATCTAGGACCTCATGTTCAGCAGTCGCCCTTGGGACCACTAGACCAACGAGGCAGCCAGTCTTTAAAGAATCGTTGGACTTGAATGTGTAAAACGTTTCTTTTTGTGTGATCTTATGTATTAGTCTTAAATTTTTTTTCAACACTTGCTCGTATAGTTGTGTTTTTATGTTTAAAAGCGGTGCAATAAGAGCCACTACGAACACGCGTGATTAATAAGCCTCATTATGAACGTATAATGAGGCCTAATAATGATGCGTGCTCTTTCTTAATTTTTACCGCTTTAGTGCGGTAATCTAAAAAAACTTCGTGACAGCTTTACATTTACTTTTAAACCTCAGCAAAGAGTTTTGATGTTTGAAAAGTCCTTGATGAGATATAACATTTCTGTGACTGTGCTTAATTAAATATGACAAATAAACAATTCGATTCTTCAAATTATTTCTTTTTACCAACAAATTAACATTAATTTGTGTTATAAATGGAATAATATTCACTTTATTTTAAATGATTATAAAATATATTTAGATGTTAAACCATCGATTGTCAAGCTAAAGTTCAAGCAACTTCGCCAAGTCAAGACTCGGCTTCTACTTGCGCGTGCATATACCATAGAACTGGCGCACAAAAAAGCAATCCGCGTGTCATTTTAACAAAATAAGTTTAATCGATTTCATTATCATTTTTTTCTCGCAACTGTGTTGAAATACGTCGTATAAAACTCGTAAATATAGACATCAAAATATTTGCTGAAAATTTTTGACATATTAAAAGCAAAGAAATTAGATGTCTACAAACTCTGCTGAAATTTAGCATTTTTGTAATTAGGTACAGTCTTGTATACAGTGTTAGATAAAAAATTAAGTTTCAATTAGGTAATAAAAAAAATGATTCTGTAGCCGAATTAGCATTAGATAATTTCTGTTATCAATAAAAAAGTTTTGATTTAATTTTATTAGAAATATTAGGCTGTTTTTTTATTGGATAGCGTGCAACCGAGCGGACGGATCGCCTGATGGTAAGCGATTACTGCCGCACATGGACACCCGCAACCCCAGAGGAGTCGCAAGTGCGTTGCCGGCATTTTAAAGGGTTTGGGCCTCCGGTACCCTCACTCACTCAGCGAAACACAACGCAAGCGTTGTTTCACGCCGGTTTTCTGTGAGGCCGTGGTATCACTCCGGTCTAGCCGGCCCATTCGTGCTGAAGCATGACTCTCCCACGGTAAAGGCAGTTTGGCAAGTTCGTCAGTGAGCCTCCTTCCACATGCGCGAAAATAGACCATAGACTTGGCATACGTAACAAGACAAATGCTTGCCATCTTAATTAAAATTTTAATTTTATTCTTTTTTTTCCTCACAAGAGTGTTGAAAAACGTCGTATGAGCCGCGTGCCCTAATGGTTAAAACAAGTCTAGGTCAATCATTGCTATCCTCGCCAAGGCTCGGTTAGCAATTCAACCTCGACGGAAATGACCAACTTAGGCCACTAATTAAAAAAATCGAAACCATTTAGATTTTGCATTTGATAGGTATTACCCCTACTATCATTTACAGATTTACTACATTATAAAAACAGCAATGACCATAGATAACCACGTTCCTAGTATTATTTCTACATGCCGATGACAGTTCGGTTTCTTTTCATTATTTTACATTAATTATGCAATTCACCTTAAACTGTCCTGTGACACAATAGTTAAAAAAACTCTGTGTATCACATGTGATTCATGGGAAATGGAAAGGATTAAGATAGGTACATTGCGACTAAGAACTCAATTTGCAGGGCGCATCTGAGGCCGTAAAGCGGACGACTTTACCTACCTATGGGTGTTAGTTCTGCAAAATAGTAAATTGTATATCCAGTAACTTTTACACTTGCACATTTTGTATATAAAATGATGCACGTTTGTCGCGACCACAAAACTGCAACATTCAACAATGTAGTCAGCGCTATAAAGTAGGTAATCATATTTGGCGGCGGATAACGAATGAGTAATTTAATAAATACTTATAATCGCCTATTTGCGTATTTAAGTGGTACCTACTCTTCACGAAATTAATAAACTAAATCATTACACAGTAAATTGGAGATTACGAGTAACTAGTGCAACTACAGGCACAAGAACACAATCACTGATACTTTCCATGTCGATACCGAGTGATAATTTATTTGGTGCTCTTTAGGCGGAACACCTTTTCAAGCTGAATCCAACCGGTAAGATGCTTGAACCTGGATATAATTTACAAGCGGAAAAACTGTTGGGCAAGATCAAAATACTGGACGACGCCTTGAAGGAACTCAACATCCAAATTGATCCTCTAATACCTCCAGAATGTGAAATAGGAGACGCCATGTCAACCACTAGAAAAATTAAACCTATGAGTGCCTTTTAACATATTAGAATTTTACGATCCTGTATCCAGCCGATTAGGGTCATTATATTGAGCGTCCTTTAGGAATGGTGTATGTATTCTACTTTTTATTACTGTTCATGAATAAACTAACTATAGGTACTTACTAATTATATTCCAGTTAGAAGTTATGGATCCTAATTATGTTATGACATTGTTATTCTTAGAAATATTATTAGTTTAGTAAATTGAGAGATATGTATGTATGAGAACGGGGTGGACGCCCGCGTAACTTTTTAATTTGAATACATATATTGATTAAAATTGTTTCGAGATCATTTTTTATATGATTTGATCTATCTAAGAAATTCTTAGTCTATAGAAAATTAACAAACGCAACTGCCACAAACATAAATTTGTAGCATGTTATTCAAAAGTTACGTGTACACGAAATAAATAGATAAATATTTTGAATATATTATTGATTTGATAGTATTACTGCGTATTTCGTACCTACCCTATTATGTGTTGTCTAACAGGCTAATACCAGTTTGAACTTGAGCGAAAGGTGTAGGCTGAAACCTTGTGTGACGTAGAATATGTAGGTACTATTAAGGCCTGCGCAGACGAGGGACATTAATTATCCCCGGCGTACTTTTTCGTCCTTCGAAATAGATCCCTTACAACTGTATTGAATAACGCACACAATGGATTAAAAGTAACGCTTACGAAAAGTCCCCCGAACAACCGACATCGATAGACCGGACTAGACAAAAGTACGGGGGAGTCCCCGAAAAAATAGAATTAACGTGACTAGGCGCAGAAAGCCCATAGCGAACTTTAGTCCGCTTAAGCGCTCAAGAGGGAAATAAAGGGATGGACCCAATATTCTCTTTTAAAACCAACACAACGTAATCTGAGAATATTAGCTTCACTAAATTTCCGAGCAACAAATGATCGCACAACGTGTGCGTTGTGTCCTCTGCGGACAAAAGTCTCTCGTCTGTGCAGGCCTTTAGAGTATTTTAGATCACTTAGGGATGATCTATCAAAACTGGGTATTTATTAAAATAAAATATTTTTAATAAATACAACTTTGTTTTCTTTTTGTAATCTGTTGAATCGCTAATAGGCATGATGACAGTATTAAAGAATGAAAGAATAAATGGTATTAGGGAAAACTATATGTACACAGGATTCTAAAAATTACCTAGGTTTAATTAAAACATCAAGATTATTATGATTTTCAATAATGGTTCGGAAATACTGCAATCGGCCATGTTGACTGAAACGCAAATTACAGCGTATGACGTCACGCCTCATTTGAATGTCAATCACCGCCGTGGTTTTGCTAGAAGTTTTGTCAAATGTTATCGAAGCGTGACGTCACAACTCATCTTAAGCGGCGCCATGACACCCATGAGCGTTGTCGCGCATACTTCAAATTAGATAGATTAAAATGCTGCGATAAAACAGAGTTTATTACTAAATTATTGTTAAAAAGTATAATTTTATACTTCTCCTATTCGAAGAGAGAAAACCCGTATTTTTACTCGACATGGATTGCGGACTTCTATTGCCCGTTCACTACGCAACAAATCAAACCGCGTGCGTAATGAACGGCGCTACAACTCTCACCCGTGGTGATTTGGGGTGTATTCCTATAATTCAGCAAAAACGTCTGCAAATCTGTAGCAATATCTACCCTACCTCTATCAGCCTTTTTAATAGTCTTCTTACATAAGTTTAACGGCATTTTCTGCTGCTCGATTGGATGATGGATAGTCAGCAGGAGAGAAAAGCTGTGTAGGTATACCATTAATACAAAACCTAATACTGCACTTTTGAACAAAGGCACTCGATCGGTCACAAATGGCGCCCGTATTTTACTCACGTTTTTAAGAAACTTAGCGTAATACATCGTTTTACCAATAAAAGCCCTCAATTCTGCTTTGTTGGTTGGTGCTGGTGTATTAACTTTACTATCTCTTTAATCTTATCGGGGCTTATGAAGGGGTAGGCCTTCTTTGCTAATAACATAACCTAAATATTTGATAGGATCTGCAAAAAACGAGCATTTGCCCTTCTTTACTTTTAGTCAAATTCAAATTTTTATTCTGTAAATAGGTATTTACAAACTCTTTTACATGTCATTTTTTAATCTAGAAGACGCCGGTATTTCCTATATGACTACCTCGGAGAAGAAAAACCGAAACAAACTCAGAGGTCACTGTCTCTTTTAAAGGCCAGACATCACTGTTTATGTATTGTGAGCGTAATCATGTGGGGCGTCTGGAAAGGCCTTTTGAAGAAAGAACCGTAGCAATTTTAAGTTGACCAGTCCTAACCGACGGCACACATGCATCAGTCACCGTAAAGCTCGAACCATAATTTTGGGAGCTCAACGACCTGTCGCAAGGCGATACCAGATCGGCAGGACATTTGCGTAGGCCATACAAATACTAAAAACTGCCAGACAGTTACAAATCTAAAAGCAATGGATTTAAATAACCTACATGATGCTCACATTCACAAATTTCTATTAATATATTCAAAATGTTAAAATATATTAAGATTTAATTAAAATGTCTAGTTAAATTGTATTACAATGCCAAATTAATCAAAAAAAAACAATCTCAAAAAATTTGAACATTAATAAATATTGTTCCATATCCATAATATTATTTTTAATAGCAGATCAATCCCGTGTATTTTTGTCGTACAAATATTCTGAAATTACACCACCCAATACCCTTTTTTACAAAGTTTGGCTTTAATAACATTTTTAAATTTATTTACGGGTAAATTTCGGATATCAATGGGTAATTTATTGTAAAAGCGTATATACACTGACCCATGAACGAGTTGCTTACTCTGAGGAGACGAGTACTATGAACAGCAAGGTTGTGCTTATCTATATAACTAGTATTCACAGCATGGACATCTGGTAATTTGATAAATATTGTAATGTTTTTACATACATACATTAAATTTTCATTTAAGTAGTCCACTGGTTTGTAGCCTACGAAATACTTTATTTTTCTTTAAATATTTATATCTACAATCATTATAGTCTAGAGACTTCTAGACTATAATCAGATGTGTTGGAAGATGTTATAATATAACATAACATAGCATCACGCCTGTATTCCCCGAAGGGACAGGCAGAGGTGTACACAATTATACACCCACATTTCACCAATGCTGTTATTAAGTCCCATGTATAGGTACAATTCCAAACTCCGAGCTGCTACTGAGAATGTTGAATTGAACCCGAGACCTCATGCTCAGCAGTCGCGCAGAGCCCCAGAATCGGTATGCGCAAAAAAACTTCGCCCAATAAACGTGCGCGAACTTAATGTGGAGGATCGTGCAGCCATGGAGATTTCAGCAACTACTTGGGTTAGCGATCTAATCCAAGTATTAGTAGAAGTCATTTTTGTCAATTGATGCCTGAATTTGTCGAAAATTTACGAGTAAAGAATTATAAGCTCTAGATCAATATTACAGGAAATATTCACCTTGGAAGTTATGGACGCGCAATTCTTCACTTGTTGTTTGTTTTGTTGATATTTTCTTTAAAACTTATGACTCCATAGAGTAAAACTGTTACAGGAAGCCTTAATTTAGTTATTGTTCACCGGTTACTACTCACGTACATTCTTCGGGTTTGCCCGACTAGCCTTAATTTGTCGCGCGGCCAACTTTAAACCCTTTTATCTTCTTTATTTCTACTTTGACAAATTTTTGGTTTGTTCCTTTCGATGTTGACAAATTCCGACAATTTTTTGGCGAAGTTTTTTTGTTACGTTGGGTAACTTGGCTAAGTAATCGTAACGCACACCAGAATCGGGGGTGAAAGGTTGAATATGTCCATGAGTACTTAAATCTCGGCCAGTTAGTATCCTTCCAAGACAAGACAAAGAAGTTGCTCGACGCACGCAAAATGCTTGGAAGAGCTATTGGTCGATGAAACATCTAATGAATGGACCACTTCCTATGTCACTAAAACGGAAACTCATGGACATGTGCATTCTCCCCACCCTCACCTATAGAGCGCAAACGTAGTCATTAACTAAGCGTCTAAAGTCCGCACTCGGGTCTGTCAGAGAGCAATGGAACGTAGCATCCTAGGAGTCAGGCTTACAGACCGCGTAAGAAACTCAGTGCTACGTTCAAAAACACAAATTGCAGACGTAGGCCACACAGCTGCCAAATTTAGATTGGAACTGGGATGGTCACATCTGCCGCATGCCGGAGGAGCTATGGGCAAAAACTACCACGCTGTGGCTTCTGAGCAGTAGGACCCGACTACGCGGCAGGCCCAAAAGTAGATGGCGAGATGAACTGGACTCCCACCTAAAGGACTGGCCCCAAACCGTCATTGACCGGGAAAAGTGTAAAGAGGGAAGGGAGGCCACTGCAGGGCAGGGACAGTAAACATAATAATAATAATGTTTTATCGTCGATATATATAAGCTGTAATGGAATAAAAAATGCGGCTATATGGCGACGTGAGTACCTACAGAAGTTACATCGCTACACTTAAAGTTGTCGTGGGCTTTGTGTCCGCGCCTCAAATAACAAGTAATCGAGTTCAAACCAGGCGTGTAGATTGTAGGTACAGTAAGTAAGTATTAAATGTACCTAGAGTGGCTTTCAAAATTAATTATTGTTTAACGGTTATTACTCACACGCATTCTTCGGAATTGCCGACTAGTTTTGAACTCGAACGGAGCCCTTATACATGAGCTGAGCCCGCGGCGGATGTCGCGAGTCAAACTTCAAATGCTTGGAGTAATCAATCGGAATTGCGTACCTACATTTTAAATTGATTGCAAAATTACACCTCGTCACGATTAATACATAGACCGTATTTTCGCTTCGCTGCGTTAAACAGTATTAAAAATGTATTCCAAGTATGCCAACCTCTGTTGTTGAGTCACGGGATTTACAAGTACGTATAGATTAGCTTCCTAGGATAAATAAAGGATAATCTATAAAACACTAGGAATGTGCGCGGACAAGCAGATTGATTGTCCAAAGGTAATAGCGTGACTTGCCGTTAGATTTCAGGAGTATTAATTGGTTTTATGATTCATTAATGCATACTATCATGTAGGTGCTTTCAAAGGCCGATACTTAGAATAATTATTAGATAATTATAAAAACCATTAATACATTACTACGGTATGGTACCTATACCTAAGTATTCAATTGCCACTTTAATTTATTAAAGTTTATATCGATAAAACCGATGATATGTCAGTACTAGATTTCATGATAGAAACAAATTACATAACTAATTCGTTTTCGTTATCAAGATTTTTTTAGGGATCTGTAAGGTTTTCATCGCGTAGTTTTTGTTGTTGTTAGAAAGAAGTACTTAGAACATCAGATATACGACAGTTTAATAAAATGCTGCTATTGCTATCTGTGAAGTGTGACGTAATTGTAGGTCATCAGGCACTAATTAAAACAATTAATCATTTTCAGATTGTTCTTTTACTTGTGCTGTGGGACCTTGCTTCTTGTCCGTGATTCTAGATCTACGGATACAACAAGGTATTGATGAGTAGGTAAGTTTGCTAGAATCAAAATCATCATCCCTCTGCTCTTATCCCAATTTATTTGGGGTCAGCGCAGCATGTATATTTGTTTTGAAATTGCATGCTGCTAAAGTTTTAGCCATGTTTTATGCCCGGCCGCCTGCCTGACGTCAACCCACATTGGGAATGCTGTTGTTCGTGGTATCCACCACCGATACGGTCCCCTTCTATCTAGCTATGTCACACCAAATGTTATTCATGCGCTAGGTTCTGATGTTATCCTACTATCACATTCTCCTAAACGGGCCAGTTTGCTAGAATCAAAATATGTGACATAAATGGCGGTATCTTTTGATAGCGTTATTCATTTCAAGCTTTCTCACAGGAACCGTAGACTAAAGTAATTGATATGAATTTCGACTTGAAATATTTCATTGAACGGGAACAACGTGATACTTTAAGGGTTCAATTTTTTTCCTTTTGTGGTACAGACCCTAAAAAGGATAGACGAATCCAAACTATATAGGTCGCATGTAGGTATTTATATATAACTTCGTCATGACACAGGACGTTAGTTTTTTTATGGTCAACTTTGCAAGATAATGATATAAGTATGTATATAAAAATTAATCGCCGAAATGTTTGTACACGCATAACTTCCGAACGACTGCACCAAATTGGATAATGCTTTTAGTTGTGTTCGTTAATTTCAGGACAAGATTTGTATAAAAGAACATTTAAAAAAACGAACAGAAAAAAAAATGCGGTACGAAGTTCGCTGGGTCAGCTAGTTATCCATAATTATACTAACCTATAAGACGAAAGTCAACATTATTTCTTATATATTGGAAATCATCAGAATGAGAATCCTCAGCCTACCTGTTAACTGTGCCGGTATGAAACGAAAAGTTTACAAAGTAGTTTCAACAATACAAAGTTGCACACACTGTTAGACACTTTTCATAACCGTGTTAGTAGGTATATGGTGTGGTCACACGAGTCCATTGAAACATCACGCAACGGCGGATCAATAAATTGATGTTATCATCGTTGCGTGATTTAGTGCGCTCATTGCCGATCTTGTATGTACACAAAGTGAACATTTTACTTGAAAATGTGATAGGACATGAAAGTGTATCCTGAATCTGACTTCAAAAATGCAGGTTCTAAAAAGAACCGGTCTTCTTCAGATGTTGGTGGTCTATCGTTGTTGGCTGCAAGCCTACGTCACCAAACGACGGAGTTTTTCAACAATTCAACATTGCACGGCGTGCGATACATCGCTGAGAAGGACAGACCGTTTTGTGAAAAGTTAGTATTACTGTCTTTTTAATAGCTAATAATCTGGATGGGGGATGATGGTGACCCGATTAAGGTGGCAAACAAACAGTTTAACTGTCGTTGCTAACCCTGCAACAAGCAAAGTGGTTCGAGGGTCTGGTCAGCTAACACACACCTCTCCTGCTATAAATAATTCTGGTTGTCCTATCCCATATTGACTGGTTTGTTGATGACAAAATGATCCTCAATATACATTAAAATGATAGTTGACTAGGACATTATTGATGGATTAGTGAGGGAACTTTTAAAATAAGAAGAGCATAGCAGTCCATAATATTTAAAATCTATAACAACTGTTAGCTTTTGTGACTGCTGAGTTGAATAGAAACGTGTGTGATGATATATGTCACATGAGGGAATACTATATGTAGATATATCTTATCTGTTTTTGCGATTACTAAACTCCCTGCCTATCCATTTCGACTGCATTAATATCTGGTTCTTAAGTCATAACTGTTGGAACAGCCAGACACAACAATAACAAAAATCTTTCGGCTTCGGCACCTCGGAAAAAATATGTTTTATTATTTCTATAGTAAGTACAGATTTTGTTTCTTCCTAACATGGCGAACACGCCAACATTTGTGGTCACGTGACCACTGCATATACTGACATCGTAGGTTGTTCATATCATTGTCTGATATGTAGGTTCTTCTTAAGATAACTTTTGTTCAATTTCAGGTTTATGTGGTTCAGTTTCACCGCCGTCGGTGCTGTGACCACCTGTATAATCATAGTAAGTTTATGGGAAAAGTTCCAGACTAATCCTACTATTACGGGTAAGTTATCTTGATCTTCTTATCTTCCTGCCAATGGCAAGTCCCATATCATTATGATCCTTCGAAATGGCAAATTAATATCCAGTTCCTGTTTATTAATAAATTCCATAATGACGTTACTAGGTTTGGATACCGACTTCCACAATTGGGATGTACCATTTCCAGCGGTGACGATATGTGACGTAAACCCGGTAGATGACGATTTACTGCAATCCTATATTGAAAGGTAATATTGTGTAGTAATTGCCACAACTAAATCTATCTACCTAATGTTTGTTTCTTGCATTAAATTATATTCGCAGTATTTGGGGTTCGGAGCCACCGGACAAAGCTGACGAAATGTTGCGATGGTTAGCGACTCTCAGCTATCGATCTATACGGGAACGCGCTTCGGAATTCCTGTCGGATCCCGCCCTGGTGGGAAAGAGCGATGAAGACGAACCCACACCGGCTAAGCACCCTAAAGATGCCGTGTTCCAAGTAATCAATTATTTATCCCAATTTAAATAAAAGGAGAGTCTTGTTTGACGAAAGCAATAATATCTGCCAAGAAGTGTCGGCGGCATATTTCGTTTATCTAGAAGTTCAATGGTGGCCGGCTACACACTATTACGAAACAATAATTTTGTAATGCACCGCGGTTTTCTATGTGTTATATTTTCAGATTGTCCGACATTGTGAGTCATTGTTTTACGATTGCGAATGGAAAGGAGATTCCGAGGAGTGTTGTGACGTGCTAATGCCCGTATTCACTGAAATGGGATTTTGTTACGCTTTCAATTCCAAACATGCGGAAAAAGTGTGGCCTTGGTAAGGAATCATAATTTTAACGACGACTTTATCCATCCGGGACTTATTTTTGCCGTGTAGGGCTCATATTTTGCATGTTTATGTTTTTATTTCAGGCAATCACAGACTCAAGCTGAGCAGTTCAACGAAGCGTTCATCCACGAGACAGACGCTAAATGGTCTTTCATGTTTAATTCAGATCGAAAAAACACTACGTTTGATGTACGTTTAACGATCGATCAGTTCTTTTGCTAGTTATAGCTATAAATCCATCGTCAAATTTATCTTGTAGATATTCATCCATTCTACCGAGGAAATGGCTGGTCTAGAACAAAGCGCTCAGCATTCTTGGGATCGCCGCGTAGAGAAAGTCTCCTTCTCTGTAAAACACACATACACTACAGAAGACGCCCGGCAGCTGTCAATTCGTCAACGACGATGTGTGTTCGCTGACGAACTACGTTTGGAGACTTCTAACATATACACTTATTCAGCTTGTATGAGGCAATGTCGTATGCAACGGAGTCGGGCATTCTGTAAATGTGTGCCGCATTTTTATCCACCTTTGAGTAAGCTTATATTCTGAATCGAATCTATTTTCGGTATTTTAGCCGGAATCATGTTTTTTTCTATACTGGTGTACTATATTTTTAGAGGGCTACAAGCAATGCACGCTTCGGGAGCTAGGCTGCATAGCAAAACACGTGGCAGCAATAACGGATGTTACACGGTGCACCTGTGAACTTGGGTGCTCTCACACTGTGTATGAAGTTGAAAAACTATCTGATGTTGAGTAAGTCAGTTAAGCAAATAACTATTTTGATCGATAGATCTTCGCAGTTACTTAGTTATATTTTAATTAAAAAAAGAATAATGCTTTCCTGTAATATAACCCGTACAGGATGATTTGTTGAGATAGGTCATAATGGACAAATTAAAAACTATTAAGGATAGGGAACTTTGCTTATAGAAATCGTGTGGACGGTTTTAGAGATTAAACTAAGTCTTTGCCCAGGAAGGGAATCGTTTGACATTTAAACGAAGTGTGACGAAGATTCGAGGACTTCATAGAGCACATGACTGTAAAAAATATAATGTATGCTGTGTTGCTCCTAAAACTCTTCTTATTTCGTGTCGTCAACCTAGTGTCAAAGATGCCCGAGCCGCCCGTATGCATCTTAGGCTCAGTTGCACTAACATAACTATAACGGTAACCGACGTGTTAATTTATTATTTTGACAGCTTTTTATGTAAATTTTTACAAAATGACACAGTAACATATGGTTACGGACTTAGGGTTGCCATATCTAAAATCTCCTAACCCGGACAAGAAGTGTGTAAGCCTGGATAATGGAGCTTTAAACCCGGACATATCAAATCAGTTTTTTTAAAGTTACTCGAAATATAAATAATAGTTTTAATTGTTACAAGTTAACAATTTATTTATTTTCGTACAATTTTAAACAAAATGAACTAATACAGGTTTAACGAACAATTAGCAGTCTTGCATTTTAGACGTCATTTTTGTTGACGGCGCGGTTGGCGCAGTGGTCGAGAGACCGGTTGTTGCGCTGCGTTTGTGTGCACGGAGACGCGATGAAAATACTGCTACCGGTCGTCCATCTATATTCCGTGTAATGTATCTCATTCCAGTTCAACACGAAGTAACGAAAATACTCTTTTGGAGTCAGAATTCGTGTCATGGCCGATGGTACGCTATAAGCGCGAGGTGCTTTTCGGATGGGTCGACTTGCTTGGTGAGTCAATCATAGAAACCTGAAATTAGAACTAAGTATTTTCCTATAAGCCGCTGGTGGCTTATTTTTTTAATTTTAATTCTTGTTTCTCACAACATTATTTATAATAAAATATCCATCCACTTTTATTATTTTTTATGAGATTTAAGTCGCAACCTAATTACTGTTTACACAATTGCCTAAAAAGGAGTTTAGTTTTTAGGGTTTATGTACAATGTATGCATAAATGTTTGTTAGTATCTTTATTACACTGCTAGGTGTGCCCCGCGATTTCACCCACATATATTAATTATATTTTCTCATAATACTTATACTATAATTACTTACTTAGTACCTACTAACCAACAAATAGCAAATAATTCACAGTTCATCTTGTCAGGTGGGGTTAATGCGTCACACGGCTCGTTCGCACGAGTGTTGAATTATTTTCATTATCTCCTCAACTATGCTTCCAAATAATGGGCAAAGCTTATCTTCATAAAATTTTCTAGAATTTGAATAACTTTCGTTTGTATGAATTAATATACCATGGCTAATAATAATGCTCAAAAATCGCTTTATGACGATCAATATTTTTTGGCTCAATGTACCTGTAATTGTGGCTTACGTATAAGAGATACGCATATGGTATCGCGGACTTTTTTTAAGACATACTTACTAAACGCCAACATTTTTGTAGAACATTATATTTAGATATCACTAACCATTACGCCAGCGTACGCCGATAAACAGGTCCGGCAGCGCATTTCCTTCCGACTTACTTAACGTGTCCTCTCGAATTAATTACCCTTGCCTTTGACCTTTGTTTATTTCAGTATCATTCGGAGGCATCGCAGGTTTATTCTTGGGTTTTTCTCTGTTGTCTGGCGTGGAGTTGCTCTATTATTTCACTTTACGAGCTTGCTGTGCTGCCGCTAGAGACAAGGACGTGCTGCGGCAAGAACGTGCGGAACGACTCGCCCAGGGTAAACCCCCACACGATCTTAGTCTTATACCATGGTAAGTCAATTTATAACATAATAATTACCGTTGCACGTATCTCCATCTAAGCAAATAGTTAAAAAAGCTACTAAACGTAAAGGTAAACTTGTGTGCTATCCAAAACAAAATATGTATCAACCTGTCACGGCAAATTAAATAAGTTGTACTAAAACAACATATCATTATAATAATATTTTTCGTTTGTAGGTGGAAGCAACCGCCAGTGCCGCGCAGCGCTCGTCCGATTGTCGTGCGTGCTAGGAACGTACAACCGCCCGAGTACTCGCCACCTCCTTCCTATCCCACGTACTTGCCTTAGAGAATTTTACTGTAGGTTGCAACACTATATTTTAATAGTACAAGACGTAAAAACCTACAAAAAGAAATTAAAAACAATATATTCAGTTAATATTTATTACAATATTTTTGGTCATACATCCATTCTAATGTCGCAATTAGTAAAATTCATATCGAACTACATTATCATGACAAATTGGAAACAAAAACAGTCAACAAGTTCCAAAAATTCGAGAAACATACATGCAGTAAAGTTTAAAAAACGACCACAATAATGCAGTTCAATAAATAACAAGTTACAAAAAAATATAAATTCCGAAACATTTCGCGGGAACTGTTCTATACATTTTTAAGTTTACAATTTGAGATTTATTAACCAAAGGTACTAAATCATACGCAGCACCAAACATCTAAGTACTAAACAATTAGGAATGAAATTTCTGACTATTCAAACATAAATATTAATAATATTGCATTAATAAATTGACTTTGCAATCTATCATACACTCACTTCATAATACTCTGGCATTGTTTCTGAATATCAGATATTTTTAATGCTGATTGTATTTTTATCGCAATATTCGTATAGTAAATTTTACAGATGTTTAACTAACAAATCTACTTACTGTGATTACATATAACAGTTTATTAATATAGACACAAGTACAAATTGCAATGTCATCATTCAGGCAATCTTAGCAACTTTGGCATTATAATACCTAATAAAACACATTTGAAAATAAATCATCTTTATGACCTAGTATCTAATATTCATGTAATACTTCTTGTGTTGCGTGGTGTCATTGACTGCGCTGTCGACGTTAAGATAATAATATACATGACTAAACCACTTATCTTATTATTCATAAAAACTGTTTATATACTTATACTTCGATTCGCCTTTTACTTTCATGTCAACGAAAAGAGATGAAAACAGATTTATTCTTATTTAGCTGTGAGTCATTTATGTTTTTGGATTAGGTAATACAAATGATTAAAGGGTCATTTAATGAAGGGATAATTATTTTGTCACAAGAAATGTGCAGGTTACGTAAAAAAATATATGTTAAAACTTTATCTAATGTAAACTGTATCTTATATTGCTTCTCAATAATATTATTTAACGCAACTAAATAGTAAAATTTAATTTAATTACGGTTAATAATACGCATACAGGAGGATCTAGTATGAAGTGACGCACACAGTGATTTCTTGTGAAAAACTTCACGTAAAATTAGTGAAAACTCAGTAAATTACGTAATACGTATTCAAAATGCATGAGATAAAAATTACTAAATAAAAAACTACGCACAAATATAGATCTAGTCTTAAGATATTTTTTCTTAATATATGACATGAAATAAAGATTATCAATGATAGATTCAAATTGGACTTTAAAAGCAAAAACATAGAAAATTTTATAAAATTAGTAAAACGTAAAGCAATCCAAAATTAGTAGTACGGTAAAATTAAGTAGTACTTAAGTAAATTTTATGTAATATTTTTTCACTATTTGTGCACACTTCAATGTATTTTACGATAATAATACAATTCAGCAGCAAACTGTTACCATCTTTTAATTTAAATACCTGTCCAAATAACAATGATAATTGTGATAGAAAGTAATCAGAGAGAAATAGCATTGTAGAAACGAATATGATATTGAATTATAAGTTAAATAAATTAAATAACAACTGAACACATTCTAAGGGGCCATCCATTAATCACGTGATGTTTTTTAACCCCCCCCCCTTCTCCTTGGTGATAAGTGGTGAGGTTTAAGACTAACCACCCCACCCCCACCCAAAATCATGTGTATTTTTAGTATCTACTAAGAATCTTATTTTGTTTTGAATATTATCTTTAAATAGGTACAGAAAATAAATACACGTGATATCTTACTACACCCCCTTGTGATATTTCGTGATTTTTTCCAAACCCCCTCCCCCCTTTCGAGCCTCACGTGATTAATGGACGGCACCTAAGTACTGATGAAATGCATAATCATGATTTTTTATGTCTTCAACTAATCGCGCATACCGAAACGTACGTAATTTCAATTCATGATTTTATTTATATTTACAGTAGGTATTAAAATAAGTAGATTTCAACATAAATACCTAAACCTATGATTTGATTTCTATGAAGAGAACTAACATTTGCTAATATATTGATTTCTGTAAAATATTTCTATGAATATAAAAATTAAGCTACGACTACTAACTCATTGTTTTCCGGATGTTTCTTCGATCTTTTTAAATATTTTTGTGACAATGTTTCATTGATTAGACGAAATAAGAGGTAAGTATTTGCACTATGAGAAGACATGACGTTATAAGTATAATTTTGTGTATGACACGATAATAAAAATACGTATAATTAAGTTCTGTATGTTGCCGCGGTTATCATTTTATGGTTTGCACACCAGCTAACAAGTCTTTCACTATTGCAGGATGCTTTTACCTAAAAAGATAACCTGTATTTTTATATCTTGGTGAGAGTCTGTCAAGCATTATCTGGCAAGCCCGTTTATTGAAAGGGATCTAAAATTGAGATAGGGGTAGGGATAGGGGTAGTCAATAACAAATAAGTGCAATATCCACAACACTTATGGTTTGTTACTCGGAACTTTCTTTAATTATATGGAAGGGTGGGAGTTTCAGAAATCACAGAAGTTAGTTACTTCCTGTTATATCTATGCTAAGGATTTCTTAATATCCTCCACAAGGTTACGGAGCATGATATTTAGGCGGAACAAGTAATTCGGGTGATAAACAATGATAATTCAATTTACACCCATTTAAGTAGGTTGGTAGGTACTTTTCCAACTCCGCAATGGTTCACCAGAGATATTAGATGCTAACTTACTTTTAGAATAACTACATCGCAACTATATATATATATTATTCGACGCCAAACTTCTAGGCAGCTCTAATTATAGCACGTGTGTCTAGGCAATACGTAAGAAACGTAAATAAGAACTTTACAGGTTCTCACCGCTTTCTCTCGTTGATAAATTCAGAGCTGCCAAAGCCGGCAATTTATACTATTCAGTTATAACGAATTCTAAGTACTACATAAATAAGAGTGTGTTATTTTAGTAACACAATAAGGATCCTTTGCCGACTGATAGCTTTTGTTAATATTAACTGAACAAATTAACTTGACAGACTCATAAGTACGGTGTATCGAAATTCAACAACCTATATAATCACGAATACTAAATAAATGATGTAGAATTAAGAAAAACAATGACACTATTAACTTAATTGCGGTAGCGCTTGAGGTTTTTCTACAATAATACTTATACCGTAATCAGGATTATAACTACTTTTAAAACAAAATAGTGCCGAAATGCTACAATGACACGTGAATAATATTCAGCGCTGGAAGTAACCGAGAGTTCCTTTATCACAGCAGACGTCACGTTAATCATGTCACTTGGGGCGTAAATGTAATGCAGTGCAACGCAATGAAAACGTGATTGCCGTATCTCATATCGTAATAATACCTATAAAAATAAAGATATTGAAATATCGCTGGCAACCTATGAATTTGCGGCATATGTCTTTGATCTCGCGAAACAAGATGACACGATGAAGAATTAGGGTTGAACTAATACTTGCATGCGTTGATTTGCTATTCTTCAAACAAAATTATTCTGAAGACGAAGTTCGAGTCAATCTCGGCTTAAGTATTTTTTGAATGGATGACGACGGCCATATTACGGCTCGGTGCATGCAAATGCGAATGATTCCGCTTTTAATATAATACGCGGTAACTTCTAACGCTAGCAGGTCTAGCTCAACCCGTACGGCTCAGCGGCTGACGAATCAATGTCATCGTACAATACCGTAAGGCAATAGGACAATTTTACTAGAATCGGTCTTAAAAATTAAGTAACAGCCTACTAACCACCGCCAGGTAAGATTATTCGCCGACCGATATAAATAAATATATTAATTTAGTAACCAAAGGGAGGGGCTACTGCCGAGCTGAGATTGTTCGGTAGAAGCTCCTCGACTACACTATTACTACGGAGTAAAAAGGTAACTACAGAGAGGGATAAACCCGGTGACATGGAGCGGGTAGCAGATGGGCCGGTGCGATAATCTCTGTATATTAAGTTCTCGCAACAATGCGATATTAAATGAAACTATGTATGGGACATTGAAGTCCTCTATTTCATACAAGAAATCGATCATACAATGGTCGTCGACGCACCGCCTTCGCTGCAATAAAGCAAAAAAATAGGCTTGTGGTGGAACTATTCACGGCATTACATTTGACTTTGAATGTTTTTTTTTGTGTATGGACAGAGGATATAGCGGCCCTATATATGGTTTAATACTTGCAATGTTGTGAACACTATACACCGAGAGTATGTTTACCCGCACCAATTTGTATGTTAGTAGCTCCACATCGCTTGGCATACATTAAGTTTAGGCGTTCGTTACCGGGCGAGCAGTACCGCAGCGGCGCGGCGCAGCACACGGCGCGCGACGTGTGTCGCCGTCGAGCGTCAGCACAGTTGTGCGTGGTCCCGCGGCGGCCACAGCGGACAGGCGGCGTCGCCGGTGTCCTCTTCCTTGTCGCCGCAACGGCGCCGAACAACGCGCGCCAGGCGAGAGAACTTTTCTGGGTCTGAGAGTGTCGCCTGTAAATAGATTGTTTAATATATCATATAGGGAGATAAACTAATAGATACTACATAAGATTACTTAGTATCACGCCTGTATACTCGAAGGGTAGTACCCCTAAGGGTACTGTTGTACACCCACATTTCATTGATGACGTTATTAAATTCTATGGTGATGAGCACATTGTCATTTATCAGGCACAATTTTATACTGCTATCGAGAAGTTCCTAAAAGAAAAACCCAATAATACTGCCCGACCCGCCTAAATGGGTACCCCTATAAGGCGGGCCAGCACCAGTGGAGGTTGCAGAAACGCATTTGCTCCTGGGGTCACCGAACTAAGTGTGCCAGGGAACACGGGGTTTTAGTCAGTAAGAGTCTGATAGACCTCTCCATCTACTTTAAGGCGAAGGACGACCATGAGGATTGCCCCCACGGCAAAAAAAGAAGTAGTTAAACAAGTTAAGCAACATGATAGACACAATCCATATTGCTGTAAACTTACGACAAAAAATGCGGTGAAACTACGAAGGGATTTATCTTTTTGTTTATTCAGTCCGTATTTATATCCTACCTCAACAGCAATCGCCAATATAAGATGTAGCGCGGGAACGAGCAGCAGATACACGCGAAACACAGTTTGGTCAGGCTGCGTGGACGACATGATTTCAACCTCCATGGTAGACGCAAGCCAGTTCCACGGGCATAAAAGGAGAACTATCACAAACACTGATTGCGTCACCAATGTTATCACCATATAATCTGGAAATAAGTACATGCAAATTATGATAAAATAAAGGGAACACCAACTAGGTATATTCCTATATATAACCAGGTATATAACGAACTAGGGATAAGTCTCGGTATTTTTAAAGGTCGCGGAGCAGGAAGGATTTTGTACAATGACTCGTGATTCACTGTCTCGCGGGTACACCGTCGGTGGACACACTGTCGTGAGCACAGATTGAGAACCTTTAAAGTAATACGTTTCCTTACACACATCATATTTTAATAGTTTTTATCTTTTACTACTTCACAATGTTTTATGGATTTGCACATGATTTAAAAATGTTATTCACAACTATCAGTAGGCATAGGCACTAACTAAGGTCATTGCACTTAATTATCTCTGCGCGACCGAACTTTATTGTTGTAGTGTAGTTGTGCCCCACGGTTTCACCCGTATAATTATAATTACCTACTTAGTACCTATCAAAGAGAAAATAATTAACAGTTCGCCTTTCTCGCCAATGCTCAGTTCTTATCGGGCTGCCAGGGTTATGCCATTATGCGTCACACGGCTCTGAGTGTTGAAATATTTTCGTTCTCCATTAGCTCCTAAACTATGCATCTAAATAGCATGCTATATGTTAGATAACCTATAATATTCCTCATGAATCTGCTTATATAAAAAAAAAAGATATTTTCAAATCCGAGTGGTATTTACAGAGATTAGTGCGTTTAAACTAACAAACAAAAAATCTCTTTCACTTTATAATATTAGCATAGATTTGAAGAGGATTCCAGTTGATGCTATAAAAAGTTTCACATTGCTCCGAGACAAAAGTTACCCTGTATTATCACTTGTAATGAAGCTTCCTCCTTTTAAAATTGTATCCAGATTGATACAGCAGTTTATGTATGAAAAAGGTAACTGATTCAGAACATTTTAACAGATCGATAGAATTACTTTCATATTTACAAAGTTATACGTAAGTTTGAATAAATACTTACAATTGGCACAGAACGGTTGACGGAACGGCCAGCCTTTCGCATAAACACAAGCCATAATTAAGTACTGGAATGCGGTTACTATGAATATGACTGTGTTCTCCCAACAAAGCACTTGTTCCACATCTGGACCTCCTACAACTGCCTTGAACCTGGAATATTTAGTGTCATTACAAATTGTCAAAACAAATTTTTGAATTTTATTTCTCACTTATTTCTTTGTGGATCCAAATGATCCTTGATGGCAGTTTCATTACGAAATTAATCACTTAAAATGTACGATTTCTAGTGAAATTCTGATAACCAAATCACCAGGATAGTATATCACTCACCATGGCTGTGCATAAAGCAGGTATATGGAGGCAATCTGCATGATCAGCACCAGCGACACCTGCATCACTAGCGGCAGGATACTGGACAGGGCCACCAGGGACACGGGCGGAGACTGCCGCGTTAGTGTGGGACCGGGGGATGCTCGTCCCAGTGATAGCGCCAGTAGCGTTGTTAGAACCAAGTCGATGTACAGGAACTGGTTGTTGCCCAGGATTGAGTAGAACTGTAACAAATGTTTGAATGATTGTAAGTGCTAATTATTTTTCAACGGTTATTACTCACGTACATTTTTCCGGATTGCCCGACTAGTTTCGCACTCGAACGGAGCCCTTGGTTATGACTATGAGCTCAGCCCATGCGGATGCGGCAAGTCAAACTCGGCAATCTCGTAATAAATACGTGAGTAATAACCGATGAAGATGACTTCATAAGAATGTGTCTCACATTTAATTTACAAAACGATTCTAAATGCAATTAGTTCGTGGTTGCTTCTTGTTTTAAAGAAACAAGACTACGTCCGAAAAAAAATACATCATAGCGACAAGTCAAAAGAAATGGTTTATCCTAAAAATCCTCCAAAAATCAATCTTAAGTCATTGTAGGTGGTCAATCTACAGGGAGTACATAAAAAGATCTAATAGAATACGAAACAATACTTACATTATAAAGAATAAGGATTGAGAAGAATTGAATTAACGAATATAAAGCCATGTATTTGAAGATAGCGAAAGAAGTGCTCAGAGCACAACGTCCTTCTAAAGCGAGCAGTTTCACGCAGCTTATGTTTTGTTCTTGAGATGTGAATGGAGCCGCCACTGAAAAGAAAATTGGAAAAATGTTAGTATTTTTTTTGAATTTGTCCAATTGCAGTCAGGAATGTTCGATTACGTACACAATATTCGTTACTAAACTAATTCATACCTGAGGCGTCAGCTTCCGAGAGCGATATGCCAACATGCGCAGCTTTCAACGCGCCGCAGTCATTAGCTCCGTCACCACACATGCCTACGATCAAATCCTCATCCTGCAACGCAGTCACCAGCTGCGTCTTCTGATCAGGACCGAAACGACCAAACACCATCCCTAAAGATAATAAATATTATGATAAAAAATATAAAGAAAGTTCTGCAGTTATGCAGGCTATCTGTATTCGTTCTGTGCACGTAAGAATTTCTTAGTGACTTCAAGATCAAATGAATAGGTATAGTACATTTGGTTGCTGCGTTTATTTTGTAATACTTGATGAAATGAATCTAATTCTAAAGGTTAGTATATAGTAAATTTAAAAGTTCAAATTCGTCTTATATGTCCAAGGCGATTGCATTCTGGTTGCATTGTTGCACATATTGGGATAAAAATACAACAAAAATATGTTGCTATTTTAACCTATATTAATAGATTTTAATATAATGAAATCGAACGCAGCTTACCTCTATTTAATATCGCCGGCATAAGTTCAGGGTAATGAGTACGTATCACAGCCCAAGTTTTACCCTCCAAAGCCAGCACATATGCATCTATTGGTAATTTTGGGGGCCCACCTTCACCAACCACCTAAAATGTGCGGAGTTTCATAAAAACCTGTCCACTTTATAAATAAATAAGTGGTGTAAGCGACTTCGTCTGTCCTACAAAAGGTAGCCAATGTCTAAATATATCTTTAAACTAAAATTCACCAAAATTGTTCCAGCGGTTTAGGAGTGAAAACGTAAAAGACGAACAGGCAGAGTTATTTTAACACAACCCCTAATATATTGGATACCTTTCAACATTATTTATCACTACTACATTAAAAAGTTATTACTAAATCCTGAGTCCTGAGGACATAAATGAGCTTGCTTACCTCCATACAGAGCGGAGGACGTGAATCATTGGTCTGCTGTTGTCCCGCAGTGATAAGTACTAGTCTTTGATGCGGCTGTACCATATAACACCCGCGCGCCACTGACATAGCAGTCATTATGTTATCCCCTGTATAGAACAAAGATTTTGATTATGTAAATGTGAATTTAATGCCATGTACACAAAGGTGGACATTTATAATGGCGATTTGCGAACGTTACTGCGATTCTCAAACACTAAATTTCACTGATAACTATTCTACTTGAGATTACATAATCAAGAACCACAAACCTGTGACCATAATCAGTCTCATATTAGCCTCGTGAAGCTCCTTAATAACCTGGGTCGTCTCTGGTTTCAGGCTATTTTGCATGACTAGAAAGCCTAGGAATACCATGTCGATCTCAAGATTTTCCCTCTTGATCCTCTGTGCGTCGACCCATTTCATTTTACGATCGAGCTTCTTAGAAGCTAGCCCAATCACTCGGAAACCATTGGATGTGTACTCGTTTAGAACCGAACTGAAATTTTCTGGGAGTGTTGCCGGATTGCACATACCGGCGACCTGGAGAAATTGAGTAATATTAGGAATGGCAATATTCATGGCTATAGCCAGGGGTGCTAGCCCTCCGAAATCTCAGACAAGAAGTGAAATTTTTCTTAATATAACGTCTACACTTGTTCTATATTAAAAAAAAAGACTCGGCCACGGCCTTGGCACTATAAATACAACAATATTAACGTGAAGTTACAATATTTTCTTTTTCCATTTAATATTGTAACTTTAGAGTTCGCTAAGCATGCGTTAATGCTTTTTCAAAGACATATCTTGAATATTAACGTGAACTTATTAAATAGGGGCTTGTCACATGAGCAAGATACATATCGAAGCTGACCTTTTCCGGAGCACCTTTCACGAAGTAAACCATTTGTGGCTGGCCCAGTACCCTGGCTATAACACCCATTGACTGCTGTGCCGATGAAAAATGGAACCTTCGCAGCAAACCAATCTAAAACCAGATAAATTAAGAATTAGCATATTTTTATGAAAGTCGTTGAGTAGTTCTTATTATTGTCCTCATAATTTCAAATTAAAAACAGTAAATTTTAACAAATAGAACCAGAATGTCAAATAAATTAGAATTTGTGAAATTTTTGAACAATAATACAAACATTATTGAATGGATTTGAGATTTTTTTGTCCTGGAATATATACATACATTCCCAGAGGAAAAGAGGGATTTTACAGGTGAAACTGCGGCGTGTAGGTTATTGATCTATTAATCCATTCATTCCATTCCGTGTGTTGTATATGCTGTTGGTGTTCCTTATTTAACATAAAAATCATAATCACCTCATACGGCATTTCCATGGTAAAAGGATCATAGTCATCTAGATTCTGTAAGGCTTCATTATTAGCTGAGGCGGGTTTTACAATTGCTGGCGTAAGATTATCATATCGTGTGTTTTCTGGTCCAGGCTCTTCGAGTATCTAAGTAAGAATAAAATGGGATCAAATTAAAATTAAACCTAAATGTGTGTATACCTAAACCATGGTGCACTTATGTTTTTTTCTTGGGGCTGTATGGATTGCTACTAAAACTGAGTAACGCATTAACGAAATGTTACAAAAAATTGAACAAATCCGTTTTATGCCTATCATAACTTGTCAGCTTCCTTGATCTTGTGGTCACGGTCAGTGCGGCTACCGAGCGTGACGTCCTGGGTAGGATTCCCTGGTCGGGGGCTGTGGTGTATTGGTTTTTATGTTAAGAAATTCTCAATAATAATCCGGAATTTGGAACTGTGCCCGGTTTATGGCGTCTTGTGCATATAACAATTAATATACATTCATTCTCAGCAGAACAGTTAACAGTGAAAATGATCACAAATATGATAGTAGTAGTATTCATAATACTAATGACTTTTTGACCAACCTGAAACTTATATTTTTTTAAATTGCGCAATTTCATATCAGAACTCACTTGAGATAAGCTTCGAGTGTTCCTCGTTTTTGGTCCAATTTTATCAATTTCTTACTATGAATCAGATAAAAAGCAATATCAATGAGAAATGTATAGTTCTGAATCATATTCATGTATAGAGTTTAGTAATGTTTCCTGCATGAAATGACATCACCATTGTTGTTACACTAATGGGGGGAATAACAAAATCAATGTGGTTTTCTTATGACCATTCTCATTAACTATCAAAATTATCAAATATAGCATGGAATACATAAATATTCCACACTGATATAAGACTAATATAATGTTGTCACTAAGTTTACAGCCAAATTAAAATTACATACCTCATACAAAATTAGTATACAATGTTGGTTGGTAACATTGAATTTTCAAATAATTGTTTATTAGGTATAATTACTATTTTCCCACACATGATTAGATTTAAAATGCTTAGCAATAAAGTCAAGATTGTTGACAAAATAAGACAAATAGGGGAAATACAGTATTAAAGTTACCTAAAAACATCTCCTGAGATCCAATAAGTCCCAAAACACAAAATAACAGTACAATAGAAATGCTAGATGTTGATACAAACTCACCCATTGCGTAAATTCGAACATTTTCAAGTCCAATGGATCACCTTTTAGTTGCCCTTGTATGCTGGTTAGGGAGTGACAAGAAGCGAGTGCTTGTATCAGTGGACTGGTCACAGGGAGTCCACCCACTTCTACTACGCATTCACCGAATTTCTCACCGGAACGAACAGGTATCACAGAGTAGAAGTCTAACCCGTCTTCGGTTAGGGTGCCAGTCTGGAATAGGATTATGTTTTTAATTTCAATTTTGATTGCAATGCCTAGATTCAGAAACGCTAGGATTTTCTCCTGTGTATTTTTAGAGATAAATCTCAAATATACAAGAATCAAGGCCTGTTCAGTGCAGAAATGTATCCCGCATTTCGGACAGAAATGCAGCAGCGCAGCAGAGCTAAACGAAAAAATAAAATTTGTTCATAACATTTACCTTATCAAAACACATAACTTGTAGCTTCCCACATATTATGATCTTAGGCGGAGATACGCAGAAAATTTTGTTCTTGCGCAAACGATTTTGACTGTACACAATACCAGCTGTCATAGCTGCTGGGAGGGCTGGCGGAACTACGATCGTGATGATGTCCAATGTGCGAAGGACGATTGTACCCAAGGGACTCTGAGGATAATCAAATAATTATAAATTACATGATATATACAGTTTGGTTTGGTATAAATATTTTAGTTAAATCTCCTTTTAAAACCTTCATGGCATATTTTTATCTTTAGTAATATTAGCAGATATGTATTTCAATAACTATTTTAAATTAAATATAATTTATACAAATGAGTCGCTACAAAATGAAAAATATAATTATTGAATGACCACTAGGTATAAGTACCCTCTAAAATTGGAGTTGTTTTAGGATTAAAAGATAAAGTGGTGTAGGTTTCAACTTACCCCTCTCATAACATAAAGCCAAATAGAATAACCCATTCCGATCGCGGCAATGCAGAACATAAATACGACAAACTTGACGGCATCTTTATAGAACTGGAACCCAAAGGGTTTCGGAAACAAAATACTTTTTAATAGCTCTCCTTTGGCTGTGTAAAAACCTGTGCGTACAACTTTAGCTAGAACCTGTAGAAAAAAGGAAAAATTTATTGCATTATTAATATCAATTGAAGTAGGTATACATATAGCTAGGTTAATTACATATCAAAATGTATGTGTTAAATGAGTATACCTGATTGTTGCCATAAAATCGCGTTTGCATAACATGAGTACCAGCAAATAAGGTATGTCTTTTGTGACCGTCGGTTGAATATACTTCTGGAGACGAGCAAGGAGGACCTTTCATTACTGGAACACTTTCCCCTGAAATAAACATCGACATTTTACGAAACTGTGTTTTTGTACAAAAACCATGACTTCACCAAAATACTTTGGATACGTATTGAAGTAAACAGAGGTTTTTTTTTTCAAGAGTAATAAAAAATCAAGTACATAGGTATTCTGTACATCAACATTTCATTGATATCAGTTTGTCACGGCCTTACACGCGAGCAATTTTTTAATGACAGAGAGCCGTCCTGACCTAATTTCATGTTGCCGTCTCGATTGGATACTTGACGATATTTCTAAAATAACCCTTTACGTATTCGTGACGAACATAATCAGTGACATTTAAATAGATGAAATCTTAAGCATGTACACTATTTATTTTACTCTGACAATAATATAAATTAAAGAAAGCAACATATTTAAACTAGATGTTTGCGTGAATTTATTATGTAATGCGATAATTTAATAATTCATACATAATAAGTATCGTAACACTGAAACCTAACACGTGGCTACTAGACCAAAGTACTTATATACTGGTAAGTATCAACAGACCTATAGATTGAGTCATAAGATGATAGAATTTGATTGATAAAATCAACTATTAATAAATGTCAATTCTATCTCCTTTATAGCTGGAACGCGTGTCCAATTTTAATATGTAACAATGTTGGTACAAGCGGTTTAAATTGAAATGGGGCTGGGTAGGTCAAGTCTGCCGTATCAATTAAGCTGTCGAGCTGTGTAACATGAGGGTCGATGGACTTTCATTCTCTAATAGGAAACAACAAGACGTAGCAAATCTCAGCTGCAAATAAGACGAGATATACATTTTTCTTCTTTTATTTGAAACTCATCATAATTATTCCAAACATTATCCTGTACCAATGGCTGTAATAGGGTTCCGTTCAAAGAGCCCCAACGGGAACCCATTAGTGAGCTAACGCCATGATTATATCTGTCCATCTGTTTGTCTGTCACTGGACTATGTCTTTCGACAGTAATGGGTAGCTTATGAAAGATATGTTAATATGGCCACAAACATGGCAAATAAAAAAACTAGTCATTGACTGTTTACTAAATATAGCTCATTCATCAATTACCTGTAAGCATGCTCTCGTCCACAATACAGGTGCCTGTGAGAAGCATAGCGTCGCACGGCATCACGCAGCCATCAGGTGGCAGCACCAATACATCGCCGGGTACCAGTCGGCTAGCGTTCACCACGCACTCCTCCCGCCCCGTACGGGTTGGTCGCAACACAGTTACAGTAAACGCACTCGTTGAGCCAGCCATGTTGTGAAGATTAATACTCATCTGCGTGGAATCATTTGTTTGGTGTTATAATAGAACAAAGTTTTATAGTTTTGGACGGCGCTGTCTGGCTTTAGACGATTAGCGCCTTATAGAGTTCCTACGTAATAGCTAAATGAAACCGGATTCCAATCATTTAAATTTATTTATTAAATATTCATTATTATTTTCTAAGGAAACATTGAAAAATAATAGACAGGAGCAGGATTCGAACCCGCCACCCCCGACGCACCCTATCATGGCTCTCCCGAATGAACTATCGTGTCAGTTGGGAGAACCATGACACGGTACGTCGGGGGTCGCGGGTTCGAGTCCTGCTCGAGTCTAGTATTTTTCCTAAATTAATGTTTCCTTAGAAAATAATAATTAGTTATTTTAATTTTTCATTTCGTAACCCAAGTACTTGATCACTACACATTATAATAAAACAACTTTTAACCGGATTAATCGCGTGTATTATTGGTTACAAAAAACCAATAATACACGCGATTAATCCGGTTAAAAGTTGTTTTATTATAACCAAGTACTTGAGTTTTTTTTTTAGTGTACTTAGGCAGGGTTTCGGCTATTTGCCCGTGTCGATTTATTTTAGTTATAGGTAACCATAATAAATAAATTATGTAGATTCAATATAATTCTAATGTTGTATTTATCTATTGTAACCGCAAAAACAACTGTAACCGGTTTTAATTTTATGTAATGTTGAATTAGGTACTTAATGAACTTTATGTATAAAAATAAGGATGGCAGCTAGGCATCTGATTTTTTTCGGTCCGACTTAAAATTCGATTTTATAACAATAATAGCCAGGATCTCTTGTTATTATATGAGTTCTAACAAAATATATACCTAAACTATTTACCTACCTGTTTGGTCTGATACAAGGCCAACATACAAGTCCCGATAGACAGGAGGAAAACGCATGTTGCATACTGGTAGTATTCATCCAGCGACCAAAGTATGATGGAGAACACTTGGAATAGATAGAACGGATTAAAGACTTCATTTACAAACAGCGTCCAGTAACTCTTTACTTCCACTTCGACCGAGTTGGTACCGTATAATTTTATCCTGAAATCAAAAAAGGTACAATTTGGTATTATACCTGTTGGTGGTTGTTGGTTTCATCTGTAAGACCATCATATAATGATCAGTTCCCGTGCGTTAGTCTCACAAAAACTCGGCAATGGCTTGACCATAAACGTAAAAACTATTGTAATTCTTAATATTGGGCTTGACCGATTTTGATATTTCTTTTGTGAATTTGGCTGGGTCCCTGGATGATTTAGATTTACTATTGGACCCGATAGTTGGCGCTATAATCTGTTTTAGGCTATAATAAGGCTTTAGGGCGGGACAGCGTCTGCTGGGCCCACTAGTCACACATGTGACTATTGGGCCCTGAATATTAAGTTATAATTTTGAGATCATTTTAGGAAATACCCGTTATGAGAAGTACCCTTTACAGCCTTACAAGCGGCAATTATTTTGTTACTAATATCTAGATACTGCTATTTGCTAGTTTAACAATTTGCTTTGTTACTAACTTTGTATTAAACTTACAATTCGTTTTGTTGTCGTTTATTTATGCCGGACATATTTTCCATCAATAATTGGATAGCCAGTTTTTCATTGAGTGCGAGAACGTTTATAAAAGTCCCTTGATCATTGAGCCAAATGAAACGGTTGTGTTTGTAAATAAAATATCGCAATTTGTTATCTCTATGGTTAGATAGATTCAGATCGATCTCAAGCACTTTCTCTATCATCCACAGCCCATCTGCGTCGGTTACTAAAAAGTAATCAAAGAATGCATTTAGTTATTAATTAATAATGGAACAGACACAAAGGCCGATTCATATTACACTGTGCCAAGACGTGTTCGAGCTAAAGCGCGGATAAGGCATACGCAGATGCAAAACACTACGAGGACTAAATCGGTCCACATTATAAGAAGCTCCATCTTTGTTCGAATTCCATCGACTCGGGCTCGACACAGTGTAACGTAATCGGGCATAATGCCTTAAGAATGACCGTACATAATAGACAACCTAAGTTATGACTTACCGCAAATAACTTCAGCATTTTTCAAACTACATTTTACGTATTTAAGTCTGTTGAAAGATGGATAATAAGCCAACGCAAAATATGGTAACCCACATAGTAATATGCACACGGCGTGAAATAATATAGCGCGTAATTTTGAATACTTGAAGCCGTGTATATTGATGGACTGTTCATCGCCGCTGTTCTCCAGCAGCTGCCACTGCGTCTCGCCAATGACTTCGTATTCGTCTGCAATGTGAAACAAACGGTCTGCACACCTTACCGGGGATAGCTGTTGGCCGTGGGTGGTAGCACTGTGTTTGCATAGGCAATTCGAAGTTTTCATGCTCGTCTCCTATCACTCAGGACGCGCTTGCTCTTATTAATCAATTTAGTAGATTCATAAGGTTGGAAAGGTTCATGTTTTGCGGTAAAATCGGGTGGTAATATAAACGAGTATTAAACAAAGACATTACAACTTTAAATGAAATGTTAGTACTAATATTCTTGTTTGGATCATCAAAACGAATTTCATTAACAAAATTAATTAAAGTCTGTTGCATATGGCTTCTTAATAATTATTTAACATTATTGTTATTTTTTTAACCTTCATAACAAATCACACTTACTGTTATCAATAAAGGCTAAGCCGTGAAATTATACATACCTATTTGTGTTAAAATAAACTGAATACAATAATACCATAATTGCATTCTTAGGCCTCCAGATAATCATACTACTTGTAATATTAATTCGACCCGAAAAAAGAAGATTCCAATTGTCTCTTCTCTACAAATATCAAATGCGTCGTTTAAAACGTTTTTTTTCGAATTTGCGATTTTATGAGAATAATAAATAATAAAGACTAGCTGTTAGTTCATGGCCCTTGCCATTCTCTTGAAATGGAATCATAATAAAAAAACACTGTTTATATAAATATAACAAGCTTGTACAACATTGTTATTATTACATAATATGATCTTTCCTAATTACTTAATACTGAACCAATTTCACATGCAGTTTAATTTTCGGATTACCTTATTTTCCACTTAAGATTTCAAGGGATAATCAAATGGCATTTGGAACAAATCTTCATGCTGGACAAACCCCTAGTAATAAAGTTTCTCACAGAATACTAATGTGATGGTTTACAAGGATAACATCAAGCATATTAAGCCAAAATGTCAATGTGGATACTTTAATTGATTTTATGAAAATAACGAAACAGTGCAAGTTATAAAATTATTAAAAGTTGTTTAGTTATAAGAATTTCTGGTCTTTAGATCCATAATTTTATGCTATTATAAAGATTTAATATGTTGAATGGGAAAGTTTTCTACAGTGCTCAATACTTCAATTGTTATATTAGTAATTTCAGCTACAGGTGCATGTTAGCATTTATTATGAAATGGACATACTAAAGGTCAGCATACAAGGACAAATAAGAAACACCATCATTATCAATAATAGAAACAGTGCAACACAGTACAATCACCTCACATTTGAAAATAAAAACACAATATATGCACAAAATAATATTTGTATAATGATTGGTTCATAAGCATTATTGTGTTTTTACTTCTAATCCAACAGTATCCCCGGCAAAACATAAACATTAAATGATAGTGTAATGGATTTGTTTCATGGGTTATAAGCGAGTATGTCATGGAATATATGTTAATTTTGATGCAGAATTTGTTCGCAAAATGTCACATTTATTTTCATAAATTATTGCTTGAGAAATTCGCAATTATTGTTTCTGTACTCATTCTAGCTGATTTAAAGCTCAAACTCTTCCCATTCACTATTGTCGAAATACTAGGCACTGTTTGTGATTGAAGCACAAACTTTTGCTTAGGACAGTGTTAGGCTCAGTTGCACCAACTTAACCTTATCTGTAACCAACATATTTATTACTTTGTCATTTTGACAGACTTAAAATATACAAACTGTTAAAATTACAAAGTAGTATGTTGGTTACGGTTATAGTTAAACTGGTGCAACTGAGTCTCGACTCAACATATCACAAACATAATATAAGGTAAAAATTTGCCCATTAAAAAAATATATAATCCATTTCACTTTCTATTCAGAAAAAACTAGTTTTGTTTATTCAATTACACATTATATAGTATAATTTCGTTGAACAATAACTAGAACAGAGCGCTCCATCAATAAAACAAATATAAGAAGTTCAGTACATATCAATCAAACTGAAATGGATGGGCTACCCATATAAAGTACTTGGTAAAACAAGATTTATAGACATTAAATTTTGAACATTATGATAAAGTCTATTTATTGCACTAAGAAATCAGAAGAAAATTACATGAAATGGTGCTAATGATTGATTTAGTTGGTGAACATTTCAGTCACAACAGGTTAGGGATATGAACTAAAAATAAACATACAAAAGATAAAACCTACTGATGGTAACTATTTCTACATATGCAATGATAAAAATAGATTTATAATATATTTGCCCAGTTGCATATTTTAATAATCAGATAATGCAAGTTTGTCATAACCATCAAAAAAGATTAAAAGCATTTGCATTCTACAAGCTCTGTATTAAACAATTTTTGTTATAAGGAGAAGCAGTATGAATGGTTCGTGTTAAAAGTTAAAATTTTATCTCAGTGCACCAATATATGTACCTACATGAATCCTTGCATAAATATTCTAAGATTATTTATTATTTTATGCAATTTGGTGAAAATGTATAATAAACCTTGACCCTCAAGTGTCTAAAGCCGTGTGATTTTCCAAAAGGAGACGAGAACGAACCGATATTAGGATATAGTTTCCCTTGACACGTTCATACTTCCCAGTTGTTAAATACAATTATTTATTGGTTACTTTTATGCAATTATGAATGTTATGTATAATATATATTTTCTAAGTCATATGTAGCAGTATTCCTGTATATATAATGAGTCACACGATATTTAATCAAGTGTGCGAGACTTACCATTGGCGACGCAGGCATTATTAATGTTCGGCATTCCCGCGAAAACTATTATAAAGGTTTATAACACAAAAAAGTTAAGGCATATTACTTAGATGTTGTTTAGTTATTTGTAAGTAACCGGTGCTACCTCATCGCAATTATTTTAGGTTTTTTTATTTGCGGAACTACTCCAGCCTATTCACATCACACACATGAATGACAGAATGAATTTTTCATAGACGAATTCAGAATTTCAGACTCAGATGTCAAAATTAACATCTGTATTGTCTCTGGACTTTATGTTACAAGGTCAGAATAATAATATGTCATATTGTCACAAGATCACTTAATCGACTAAAATATGATATTTTAACAATATGAATTAAGTTTAGTTCTAATTTAGCTATATTGATTGGTTACATAATTAATAAAATAATGACCAAATTTTTTTAGTTTTTTAGTTGTTGGGAAATTACATTTCACAATGGCAAGCAACTATTTATGTAGTTTAGAGATAGCTGCATAGATGGCGCTAGGATAGCGGGCTAAACGGATGTTATTGATTTGGCGCGAACGCGTAATATTATATTACGATGTCAAACGTGTAAAATAAATTATTGTTAGAAAAAGCATTTACTATAAGCTATTCACTTGCGAATAGTAAAATTATAAATAGAAATGCCTCACGGAGTGTTTGCAAAAAAGAGTGAATTCCTAGAAATCGGAGAATATAATTTTACATGGCCCGGTGACAATGGCACTTTTCAAGATTTTGGTTCCGTAAATTATACTATGCCATCAGGTAATCAAAAATACATTAAATATATATCTATATTGAAATATACAATTTTTATAGTTTAATATTGTTACAAATTGTAAATAATATACTGATTTCGTACATAGGACCTTGGTATTGGCCGTGGTGTCCTTTATGGAGGACTCCACAACACCCTCTATTTCAGGTGAGTAAGTACATATAAATTGTGTTGTGCCGCGGAGAGCACGTTAAGCCGTCGGTCCCGGTTGTCAAATTAAGATATATGACAGCCGTTACGGGTAGTCCGAGGCTTGAAAGTCTGACAACCAGTCATACCACGAGATATCGTGTTACCCAGTAACTGGATTGTGGAGGTCAGATAGGCAGTCGCTCCATGTAAAATACTGGTATTAAGCTGCATCCGGTTTGACTGGAAGCCGACCCCAATGTAATTGGGAAAAGGCTAGGCAGATATACTTATGTACATATAAATTGTATTTATGATCACATGATGGATGATGAAATTAAACATCCTTCCAGCTGTCCAACATGCTCTTTGTGGCTTCGTACTGTGCTCCAAGTACAAAAAAAGGTCAATTGTGGATGCACACAATTTTAATATTTGGTAAGTGTTTTAAATTCCTATAGAATATGATATTATCTAGGCTTGCATAGACTTCTATTCTCTTTCACAAGAAACAATTGAAATAGTACATTATGATAGGAGTGCCCTAAGTTTGTCATTACAGTCGAGGTGGAATTGCTAACCGAGCCTTGGCGAGGCTAGCAATGACCGACCGAGACTTGTTGATCATTAGGGCACGCGGCTCATACGACGTTTTTCAACACTCTTGTGAGGAGAAAAAGTTGGTACAAAATAGCATAAAATTACATTTTGCAAAGACATTCAACTATACATAAACATTTTGTAAAAGTGCAGTGAATAGTGTGAGCAAATAGTTTTGATTCACGAGTTTTATACGACGTATTTCAACGCACTTGCGAGGAAACACAAAAATAAAATCTTTAAACATAAAGAACTAATTTTGTTATAATGACGAGCGGATTTCGTTTTTTGTGCTCCGTTTCTATAGTCCAGGCACGCGCAAGTAGAAGCAGAGGCGTGACTTGACGAAATTGCTTGAACTTAAGTTTGACAATCTATGGTTTGATGCCTAATATATTTTATAATAATTTAAAATAAAGTCTTATTCCTGACCATTTCGTTTATAGCACAAATTAATTTTAATTTATGATAAATCTTTGAAAAGCATTAACGCATGCTTAGCGAACTCTAAACTTATAATATTAAATCGAAAAAGAATACGCTCGCGAGCAGGATTCGAACCTGCGCCTCCCGGTTCGTCGGTCGAGAAGGCATAGTGGTCAGAGCGCCTGAAGTATTTATCCGGGAGGCGCAGGTTGGAATCTTGCTCGCGACCGTAATCTTTTCCATTTAATATTATAACTTTAATGTTTATTTGTTTAAATTTTTTTATTATTTAAATTAGCATAGTCACAAAAATGTTAAATCGCATCAAGGAGTTTTCAAACATCAAAATTCTTTGGAGGTTTAAAAGTAAATGCAAAGCTGTCACGTTTTTTTTTTATATTTGTGCACTAATGCGCTGAAAATGAAGCTTTTTCTACATTTTCAGCAAAAACTTTTTGCTGAAGTTTAAAAGTACATGTAAAGCTATCACGCAGTTTTTTAGATTACCGCACTAAAGCGGTAAAAATTAAGAAAGCACGAGAGATTAATAAGCCTCGTTAAAAGCCTAAAAGCAGTACAATAAGAGCCACTTTACGAGCAAGAATGTTCAAAATATTATTTCCATTGACTGTTACGTCTTTTTATTGGAATATAGATACCAGCAGGAACAGTAAACATTACCCAAAAACTATTTATATCGGAAGCACTAGCCAAGCACAAGATTCAAGTCTTCTTACGTTTTTTGCAATTTGCAGCTCAGCAGTCAGACAGTTTCACAAAGTTCCTTAATAACACTTGATTAGTTAGAACACCATTGGTTATATTAATTATTATTTTAATTGTGGTGCACAAATAGTTTTTATTAATGCATTTTTCGTACTATAACTTTATTACTAAACAAAAAAAAAATTGTACTAAATTGCAAATTGCAAAAAACGTAAGAAAATTTGAATTTCGTGCTACCTTAGTTCATCCCCCATAAAGGTTCCGTACCAACTATACACTTTGTCCCACTAGCCTTCATGCAGTACTCTATATGGGCATGGCACGTCATATGTTCACCTGACGCCTTTTCCTGGAACTTCGGCTTCGTGTTTCTGAATCTTGCGCAAGTAGTCTACTTGGTCTACGAGATGAGACCTGTCAAATTCGATCCTGAACTTGAAGAAGTTTATCATACGCTATTTGAACCGTTCAAGGTAATGTTTCCTGATAAATTATGTAAACGATTTTGATATTATGTCAGAAATTAAGTATGTTCTACTACTTAGTTTATGCAGCGTACCTAATTATTTATTTATCTTTGCATACACGTTCATTACATATATTTCCATAGGTCCTAAATTAGGATTTACCATTAGGTAGGTAGTACGTGCACCCTGGCTAGGGTATTTGTAAGTGAGTACGGTAACATTCATTTAATTAAACTATATTAGGTAATAAAATTTGCGTGAAGGTAATTTAATTGTAATTTAATCCACTTTTATTTTATAGTCTTGTTAAAGATAATGATGATGTTAAACAGCAATAAAATATTTGTAATTACTAAAGTAGAGTAAGACGTAAACTGCTCCTTCTACAGAAAAAGAAAAATGTTTTAGAATTTTACATTATAGTTGAAATGAATCTTTCTCACTAACAAATTAACTCCTTAAAAAGAAGTTACCTGATAAATTAGGACCTTGCATTAGTATCATCATGTATCAGGTATCAAGACTGCAGTTCAAGCGCATGGTGTCTCCTGACTTCGCGCACGTGATGTCATTGCACGCGGGCGAGGCGTACGCCATGCAGAACCTCACCAAAACCGACCGGCTCGGGCTACTGCTCTCTGGGAAGGTAAGACTTTATGTACCTGTGTAAACCTTAATGTAAGAATTAAGCAGGTAATCCGTGAAATTCTGAATTTTAGGCAGGTACCTCCCTATAGAAAAACAGCCAATAATTCAATCTAATAAATAAAGTAATTCTTATTTAAGTAAAATTTTGTCTAAAAATAAGTCAGGTATTCGAATACCCATTATACTAATAGAGAAAATTCACAATAATTACTTGTAATTTCTAACATTATCATCATTCGCAGCGTTTGTCAAGCTACTGCAGGGAAGGTACGAGTATAAGCCGATATACTTCCCCTTTTTTTTGGTGTGTGCATTTTATTCTTTGATGTTCTACCGACTAAAAACTCACAGTCCTCCACTAAATTATAAAGCGTTTATACAGAATGATTAAATTAGTTTTGCTTTTATAATATCATAATTTAAACTGCCTCGTTGGTCTAGTGGTCTCAAGCGCGACTGCTGAGCAGGAGGTCTCGGGTTCGATTCCCGGGTCGGGCAAAGTGTTATTGAGTTTTTCTGTTAGGAAATTCTCAGTAGCAGCCTGGAGTTTGGAATTGTGCCCGATTGATGGCAATAGGCTCACCACCTATTACATGGGACTTAATAACAGCATTGGTGAAATGTGGGTGTACAATTGTGTAAATCTCTGCCTACCCCTTCGGGGAATACAGGCGTGATGTTATGTTATGTTATGTTATGTTATAATTTAAACTCAGAAGACTTAGTTTGTTTGTAGCTCGCTATATAAGGGCAATGTACCACTAAAACACAAAGAAAGGACAACTTAATTATTTTCCCAAGTTTTCTTTTACTTTTAGCTGACCTTTGTGTGGTGCCTAGGGTGATTGCAGGGGGAGGGAGATAATGGGTCGCGTTTCCCCAAAAAGTTCCGGCCCGTACTTTATGTCTTAAAATATACTTCAGAGAACCGTGACTGGCACTAAGCATCCCCTGAAGCGTAAAAATGCAAAAAAGAATGAAACTTTCAGAAAGCAACAACAAATAGAACGCATCACACAAAATAGCTGTAGACTATATTCTTAGAATTCGAAAAATCTGTTCGTAGTTAAGTATATTGTAAGTATAAAACATTTAATGTACCAGGATACCTACTTAGTTTAATAAGTGAAACTTCAAACAACGTCTACTATAACTTACTTAATTGCATTTTGCATCGATTAAATACCTATAGATACTATACCTACTCATTACTCAGCGTGGCTAGCTAATTTCGGAAAAAACAAGCTAAGAAAAATTTACCCGAGTAAATAGGAGAGAACTAATTAAGAAGTACCCAACTAAAAATAAACGTCCCATCTTAATTATGCCGAAAATAGAATACTGGATTGTTGCGCAATTTCAGATATTAATATTCGATGTCTCCACCTAGAATAATCCAAACCTAAAGTTATAACATATATCCACTTTTGAGTTTCCTAGGCCACAGAATATGCAAAAGTTTGTAAGCCACGGCTAGTCACACAGTTGGAAAATTTAAAACAATTTTTCAGGCTGTACGTGTCAATGTTTGCAATGAATACGTATCGTAGCCACGGGGCTCGCCTAAGTACGCGCACGTGCCTTTTTACACAATAGCCTCAGATAATATTAGAGTACCTATATACGATTCCCATTTCTTACAGCTTCAGTTTATCGTGATACCATTTTACAATATTACAAAAAATCGTACTCTAACCGGTGTTTAATCTTCCAAAATAAATGGGTGGGTGGGTAGGTATCTAACATATGATTTCTGTAAAGGCTGAGATAATGTCTGTTTCATGGGAACTCCATTTTGAACTGGAGGAGTTTAAGCTCCAAAAGAAACAAAAGACTAAACCTGGTCATGGTCGACACGGGTTAGGGGTGACGAACCATTAGTCGCATGTATGCATGAAAATAAAATTTATTCAGTCTACGCAGAGTTGTTAACAATATTAAATACCTAGTTAATGTTTAATATAGAAATAATTATCGCATGCACTAATGCCTTTTAAAAATAGAGTTATGGGAAGTTTCAACATTACTTGTTACTGGTCCGATACTGCTTGGAGAACTTACCTAATAGACCCTCATAACAATGTTCTACAAGCTTTAAGATCACATCTTTAAAATCAACCCTGTTCAAATGATTTTTTAACAGGCGGTCGGGAACTGTGATAGAAAGAAGTTTTTTTTTTTAAACATTCCAATTTTTTGTTTGTCTTGCAGTGTGATGATGTAATCATAACTAGTTCTATAGGTACCTTTACCATAAAAAGCAAAGATAGTGTGGTAGAAAAGAGATTACTTTTAGTTTACTATATTATTATTTCAGCGGCATAGGTTATGTCAGATGCAAATGAAGAACCCATTCTCTTATTTCGCCACAGTACCTAATCAGCAAGATTAATTGGATCTACAATACTTCCAGCTTGGCTTGATAACTCAAATTGTGCTCAAATACATATTTATTCTAGTAACCTAATTTTACAGGTTCAATACTCAATACTTTATTGCACTCCATGTTATAAAGGTGTTAAATATACTAATAATTACAGTACAATATGGACCCTGTAGGGCACAGCAACGTAGAAAAGTTATTTTGCATTGTCCCTTAATTTAAATCTGGTAGCTATCCCTCACTCACGTTGTTTAGTGGAGACTTCAGTGGGGAATCTAAGTTTTCAACAAGTCTCAAGTAATCTGGTTAGAACTATGACCGTTTTTAATTATAAACTTACTAATATTTATAGACTATATAGTGAAATAAGCTTGCCTGCATTTATTAAACAAAGACATTATCTATCTATCTATATATATAAAAATCAATTGCTGTTCGTTTTGGCTGATTTAGCTGATTTTGGATTTGAAATGTTTATCGTAGTCTAGGGAAGGTTTAAACGGTGAGAAAATGTAGAAAAATTGCAAGGAATATAGTATAAACATCAATTTAATTTGTCTATATAAACTGTTCTACCTACTTTCCTGTAAAAACATTTGACGTTCGAGGTGATACGAAGTACCCCGGGTCATATAATATTGTTATAAACCTATCTTTGTATTTAGACCAATTTTGCCGACTTCGAGATAGTTATTTTAGATATCCACTTGTCGATGCGAATATGAATGTCCACAAATTATATACCTAAGCCTCTTCTTCTTCTTGAGATAATGTCCATTGGTAAAAACTGAATAAGTAAATTACGTTTAGTAGTGACGCAAAAATCGTGAATAAACAGCCGGACAGACCGCTAAACGATTTTCAATACTGATATTTTTTATACTGCTTAGGTATAACTCTAATTTCTCTGTAGGTCAACGTTATGAGTGGCCATCAGTTCCTGCATCCGATCCTGCCTTGTGAATTTTTGGACTCTCCAGAATTCGAGTCAAGCCGCGCAACGATTGATGAAAAATTTAAGGTAAACTATTTTAAGCCATTATCACATTAAACATTCCCAGAATTAAAGTTGATTAATAAGTTTTTGTAATGATTTTGCCATATAATTTGGAGTTAACTATGATCTTTAAGGACCTCACAATCGATTTCATATAAGTGGTTTAAAACATTTGTGTTATCAACCCCTACATGACAAAAGGATTACACCAAGAAAATTTCAGCCGCGTAAGGACCAGTTAATGAAAAGATTTACAAATGTCATCATCACATTTTATATTAACTGAGCATCTTATTTCACGCAGTAATGCTTTGGGGAAAAGCGTCACCTTGTTAAGTAAGGCAATGGGGCTACCTAACACGGTTGGATGGCGGACTGATGAGTTCATTATTCAAGGGGGGCGGAGTGCCTGACACTGCCTATAGTGAACGCTTCAGAACCTACTAACCTATTTAAATAAATGTTACAAGGGGTTTTAGTATGAGTAAAGGTTCGTTTAAAATCAACTTGCTCTTTTGATTGATGCGATTCTTTTCTGACGGCAATTGATTGGCCTCTATCTGTCTAGCTGTCTTCTAAATATGACGTACCTAACACCTGTCAAAATAAAGACAGAAATATTTACATATGGAAGCATTTCTGCTAAACGCCTGCTTGATTTTGTTAGCAAGTGTTTTAATTATTATTTTATCATGTTAAAAACACAACACATCTATATTACACATAGGTAGGTAATATTTTCTCTCTATTGCAGAACTTAGCTATTAAACAATAAGACATAAAGTATAAAAATCGTCTCCACTAAAATTACACCGTGAAAATATCCAAATCAAATCACGTATTAAACTCCAGGAAACAATAAGTAATAATGATCGCTACTGTAGCACATGATGCTTCAAGCTCAACGAGACAGGTAATAAACAACTGCAAACTAAATCACATAAATTTCCTGAGCGTATTCAAGCCGAAACCCCTCGCTGGCCAGCCGATGCAAACCAATTACTCCGTTCAAAGTGTCAGCTGTGATAACGCCTTTCTGAATTAGTTTAAAGGTGGTACTCACTTAAAGCGAAATGGTTTATCAAACTTTTTTTTTAAGTTACGAATATTTATTTTCTAATCTAGAAATGATTAGTAAATTTAATAAAAAATTCTTGTATCTGTTCGTATTACCTATCAACTTAAAAATTTCGTGATCAGGCTAAACTAAGCAGGCACTATGTATATACCTACAATAACGTGTTCGCCTGAAGAAAAGCAATATTTTTCGAAGTTCTTATCTCATTTCACTCAAACGATTTCACTTTTGTAGTAAAATCGTTCGCATAAAGGATACGAAAAGATAAGACGAAGTTTTATCCCGCCTTACCTTACGTACTTACATCATACAACGCGACACGTCTCACTAAGTGATACTTTATGCCTTTGGGGCTGCAAAGCTGAGTCACAGGTACAACAAAGAATTTATGGGATTGGTTACCAACTCAACCCCCACGGCACCATTAAGTAAAAAGCTTCCTTCAATGGTATTACAGCTGTAGAGAAATGAGGGGTTTATGCATTTAGTAGGTCAAAGTAAAATATACTCCACGTTTTCCGTTGTGAGTAGTATATATGCTTTTGTGTGAAATACTGTATATTGTTTAAGTTACATACTCTAAAAATAATTCAGAAGCTATAATATGTAATTACCCTCTATTGAAATCGCATTTCATGTAGTACTTACAGGGTTTATAACTTTCGTGTATTAATTATTAACGCCAGTTGATATTTTCGCGATCAGTTTACTCACTCGTTGATCGCGGTTTAGCATTACCTACCCCATTCCGTTGACCTAATTGTTGCCTGATATGGCTATATAACAGCCGAAGTGGCTATAAATGCAAGAAACTAGGTTAAATATCGATGAAGTCTCGCAAAGACGTGCGGAACTTACCTAAATTGCTCCTTCACCCATCAATCACATTGAGCTATAGACATTCACTTTTAATGTAGCAGTTCTACTTGTTGGAGTGAAATGAAGAAATATAAATTCATCAATAAACGTCGTAGTTCGAACAAATTGTTGCGTCATTCTGATTATACATTCTGTTCGGATTTAGAGATGTATGACTAAAACTGGATTGGTTTCGTGTTATTCCCATGCAGGCCATAATGTCATCAACCATAGTGAAGTGATCATTATAGCTAGTTGTATGTCTCTAAGACTTTTCAATTAATCAATCTTATACCTAAGTTATGTTAAAATGGCATGTGTAAAATGTGAGAAGTTGATAAATTACCTTTTTTTAATTTAAGTAGATATATTACGTTAGACATAGAATAGGCTGATGCTTTACTCAGCTCTGTTGGTGTTACTTTGGGACCGACATCAATACCTGGACATAACTAAGTCGAGTGTAGACGAGGGAAGTTTACTATGTCATTATTTGTTTTATTTCTACTACCTATAAAGAAAGTTACTGTTTGAAATAAACTGGCTTTGAAGTAACTGGAACTGGAAATACGATAAGCTGATTATACCATGCTAAACTTGTAGGATAAGATAAACCCAAATCAGCCTTATAATTCCGAAGAAGACTAAAATTTGGTGCCCTGTTTAAATTGGCATGACACGCATCGGTTGTATTAACTGATTTGCATTTTAAATCATCCATTACTTTGATTGTATTTTCCGTTTTGCTATCCTAAAAATCGGTTTAAAGTTTATTTCGAAGTGCGTATTTACAAAGTAGACGATTACAGCGGCCCATAATATGACCATACCTTTCTATTCCACGTTGTCGATACTAAGTGCGTGTTTCCTGTTCCGTCCTATCATTAAATCTCCATAATAATACGGCACGTATTTAGTCAGCTACTTAATGAGAATGACCACTCCACCCACACGTGGCGAATGCCCGGTCACTCACCAAGTTCGGTAATAACTTTCTTTACACAGCCGCGATAATGGCCGACTATTTTAACGTATAACCTATAGCACATAACGTGGTTATTACAGTATGTTTTCAATTACGAAGTTTATATAATTTTTATAACTAGAATTTGGGTCAGTAAATATAGCTACAATATGCACCGATGTTTTTTATAGGTGCCCTAAAACCACTCGAAATAGTTTTATAGATTGCTGGTGCTACGGCGTAGCTTCGTAGCCGCAGTACATAACATATCCGCCACGCCTCAAGTCACTCCTTCGTAATTTGTATCGTTGTAGCTTGCAAGCGATTTTATCTGCTTGATTGAGTAGGTCAGAATGAATAATTACTGTTATTTCTTAGAAATTGACATAATAATTCTTAAAACATGAGGTAGTGAGTTTAATCTTTATAATTCACCAAATATTTGTACGCCGAGTAGTTTTTCACACATACTACGTGCCATAAATAATAAAAGGTTTTAGATAAATGGTCATAATGTGTGATCAAAACTTTTTTTTTTACTTTTCTACTTCTTTACCAACAGTATTATGTGTTCCAGGTAAATAATGCTAATGTGCTATAAGTAAATCTATTATCCTAAAAGCAAGCTATTCACTCAGGTATCAATAGTGGCCGCGTCATCGTGCCGCTACGTATACTGGCAGCGGAGTTCCCTTGAGTATTTGTTCGTGAAAGAGCCGTACCTCGCTTGTGTGGTGACCACGCTGATCGCTCGCGACATCACCACCAAGTTGTACGCGATGAACAATAAGATCGTTACTGAGAGAGGCTCGCACCTTGATATTAGGCTGCCGAGTATTTCTCATGCGTTGGCTCGCAGTCCGAGGAAGCTTCGAGGTGCCGCCAAGCTACCACCACCGACTACGGTTCAGCCTGTTCCACCTCAAAAGCGACCCAGTGAGTTATTAGATTTAAGTTAAGAATTTGAACAATTTAGTAGAGTCAGCAATAGAGGTCGATTAACAAGCATCAATTCTGAACCAAAAATAGTGCTGATTATTGTGATCTGATGAAAGGACTATTTGCATTTTCTGTATTAATATGATGACGAGTTGTTAAAGTTTGTATACCGCATAGTTAAATGGATCAAAATCAAAATAATTTATTTCAAATAAACCATTTACAGGCACTTTTGAATTTTCAGAAGTTAGTTGCTACGTTCCAAAGTGTAGATTCCTATGGAGAAGAACGGGCAAGAAACTCCACGGTTATCCTTTTTCATCATATAGGTTTTTAAATATAGTCTCAGAGCTACGACATTTTATAAATTTGGACATGTTCAGAGACTTTTGTCGGTGACCGTAGAATCTTTTTTGTCTTACCTGTATTTTACCGCATAGTTTGGATGGCGATTGAGTTTTTGATATGATGTATCTACAGGGTCACTGCGATTCAATACAATAATTAAGCTGTTGCCTCGCTCATTAGCAGACACAATAGATTTTTATTGTTACAACGTACAGATCTGTACGTTACTGAGCCGAAAGGTTAATAACTTTCTTACTATCCCTGAAAGCTTCTGTCTAGGAAGTGCATTGGACTTTCTTAGCCTGTTCAAGTGCAACGATTCTTAATTGTTTTATCCATCAACTATCTAAAACTAGGACCAATGATAGAAAAACTAACGAACAAATTCCTTCACAGATTGCTGGTCCCGCGATACAGAGCCTATCACAACTGTTGTGAAACGTAACAACAGCTCCTTGTACAATGGTGGGGACGAGGAACTAATGCCTTTAGCGGCCCACGAAGCACCGGCCGCTTCGTCCGACGACTTGTCTGTAGCGGACAGCTGTCCGGACACGTCGTCCAAGTACCACAGCTGCGAGGCCGTCGAGACTGATGATGAACTTAGACATTAGCACGTGTTAAAGAAAATAAATGTTTGAAAGAACGAATAGAGCCAATTCACATCGCTGGAGAAAACTAGGGAAGCCACTATTATGAGCAAAACTGTACATTATATATACATATACATGGTGAATTTTTGAAGTGAGTGTGGATGGCCAAATCTAATATATAAAATTCTCGTGTCAAAGTTTTCGTTGCCATACTCCTCCGGAACGGCTTGACCGATTTTGATGAAATTTTTTGTGCTTATCCGGTATCTATGAGAATCGGCCAATCATCTATTTTTCATCCCCCTAAATGTTAGGGGTAGTCCACCCCTAAATTTTTTATTTATATGGCAAAACAACGTTTGCGGGCACATCTAGTCAGCATATATAAGAAATAGCAAAAAATACTCAAAGGAGTCTCGGGGCCGATTTTGATGAAAACTAAAACTGTAACATTGGCTTTTTGAAAAATCATCTTTCCTATCCAGGAACCGAACCCGCTGATTGTGAAAAAAAACGGATTATTATTACACCATCCGATACTGTCGCTAATGAGAATTTAATTTTGGGAATTAATTACTGGCATAATGTATATAATTTACAAATGCGGTATGGTGAACGCGTAAGTTGCATCAAAATTTCCGTTCATTTTCCAAGTAATGTAAATTGGACCTAAGTTCACTAGGCGTAACAATGAAAATAATCCGTGTACCACTCCTACGCAGCTCCAAATATTATGTATTATAGATGTATACTTGAATCTCGGATATAATGGCACTATATTGAAATAAAATGACGGGTAGATACTTCTTTAGTCAGTAAATTACTTGCTTTCATTGTGTCAATAAAATATTCCTAATTATCACAGGCTGCGTGCTCTTTGTGAAGCAGGTTAGACCCTAACCGATGTTGAAATAGGTAATCATGTCTTCTTATTTTAGTCATCGTGACCAATGGTGCAAATAAGCATTATGTAAGCTATCATAGATTATATATATTAGTTATGCTAGATATTGAAACAAACTATGTTCTGTTAACATACTAAAAATGTTAGATTGGACTTATTATATTATCTGCTTTGGTGTCGGACGACGATAATTCGAAAGTGCTTGTTAGAGCATCAGCAGTTGCCCAATAATTATTATTTGTGTACGACGTTTATTAATTGACTCGACTCGATACTCGTACTATATAATTAGGATGTAAAAGTGATATTCGTATTATTATGTCGTAAAGATAAATAAAACTATATTTAGTAAAATTAATTGTTTTCCCATTTGTCTTATTTTACCCCTTTATGATCAAATAATTATCACATAACACAACTTAGTAGGTACAATTTTTTTTAGAATTGTTCATTCAAAAATATGTCTGTCGAAAAAAATAACACACAACATACGAGAAATTCCTATTTGGACCACTTCTTAAACAAAAGCGATGGTTTCTTTTTCAAGGGTCCAAATAGTCTATCACATTTGCATAGCTTTTACTGTGAAGTACTATAATTTACTTCAACGATATGTTAAATTGTAAAAAGCGCATTATGTGATTCCATTAATAATGAGAGGTATTTTAGTGAGAGCGGTACTGTAATGAAGTCACATTACGCGTCGACCAACGTTCGCCTTCCCCGGGCGGTCCGATCAATCAAGGGAACCAATCCAGTTATCACGACAATGCACACAACTCCGGTAGATATTATGGCAAAAGTCAACATAGTCACAACAGAATTGTAAATTTTTAACCAGCTTTAAAAAAGGAGGTTATCAATTTAATGCCATACACATATGTAATATTGTTGTAATTATATAAAATTCATACAGTATAGTTTTTAATAGGCTTCTAAGCAAATTAACGAAATTTCTTGAGTATGTAATTTCAAATTTGTCCACGATGTCCACCAATTTCTCGAAAGCAATTATCGGCTTGCAATCATATTTTTTCGTTGTATATAAAAATCTCGTGTTAGTGTTTGTTATCGAACTCCTCCGAAATGGCTTGACCGATTTTTATGAAATCTTTTGTGTATCTCTCTGAGAATAAGTCGTAGGCTATTTTCTATACCCCTAGGTGATAAGGGTGGCACTATCCAGGAAATTTATATGGCAGTACAACCTTTGCGGGGCACAGCTAGTAAGATATAGATTGTCAAGTGTTGTAAGTATATCAATAACACCACAATCTTCATTATGTCAAAAAATATAATAAAATAAATTATGAACCCGATGTCATGAAAGTATTAAATAATCATAATTTGATCAATTAACAAAATTTGAAGATGGTTTTTACGTGTCTGCAACCGTGTTTAGTCTCAGTCTGTCAGTAAAAAAAGTATAAATTACTCAATAAATTACCCTATGTTATGTTACGTATGTATGTATATATGTATATGTAGTCCAAAGTTAAGTTATTATATAAATAAAAGATAATCGTGTCTGATTTAGAAAATACGCTCAAAAATAACAAGTGCGTCGCTAAGTAGATAAGTTAAGATCCTTGCCAAACACTGTGCCAAAAGCACTAATTGAAAAAAATACTGCACATAGAACATGACAAGTCTCCGAAAGATTTTGCTTACAAAAAGTGGGGTAAAAACTTTGTTAAGAATACAAGCGTGGAGTGACATTGAAGTCTGGCTTCGCATTTCCTCACTTCTTCTATGGTGAAATAATGATAATTTTGCCCAGGAATTAATTACCTAAATAGGTTAGGAATGATAACCATTTGCCAAAGTATTAAGTAGTAACGTTTTTTTTGGAACCCCATCCGATAACAGAATATAACGAAAGTAAAATACTCACTAATTAGCGGGTCATACATATTTATTGCCTGCTTGGGCGGAAAACTACTACTACTACGAGACTGCCTCGTTGGTCTAGTGGTCTCAAGCGCGACTGCTGAGCAGGAGGTCTCGGGTTCGATTCCCGGGTCGGGCAAAGTGTTTATTGATTTTTTCTGTTGGGAAGTCCTCAGTAGCAGTCGGAGTTTGGAATTGTGCCCGGTTGATGGCAATAGGCTCACTACCTATTACATGGGATTTAATAACAGCATTGGTGAAATGTGGGTGTACAATTGTGTACCTACACCTCTGCCTACCCTTTCGGGGAATACAGGCGTGATCCTATGTATGTATGATGCTATGTTGGGCGGAAACCTGCTGTGATTTCTCATAAATAAGCTAGTTTTTTTTTTCTCAATATACCTAAATCGTATCTATACCTATGTAAACGATAACATATTATAGTTTTGTACTACTATCAATTTATCCAGAATAAATTGGCTGAATGTTCAAAATAGATAGCTTCAGTATATAAACTAGTAGGATATCGGAATCAATATTGCAAGCTTAGCGCTCTACAGACGGCTAACTAGTTTCGTAAAGTGTACTTGTGTTGTCCAATGGAAGTTTGCTGAACGAGCTAAATAGGTCTTTAACTTACTTTTAAGTATGAGTTTACGTAACAGATGGATATAAAAATATCTCAATAAAATTAACCGCTTAAACTTTATTTGAAAAATTCTTTAAAAAATAATACGGCCTCAGTAAGGTAGTAATACGAAATGGTTAAATCACACACGGCTTTTTAATCCTATGCCATCTGTGGAATTAAAAACGTATATTGGAGTCGTTTGGCTCTCAACCTGCGCCATGATGCCAGCAAAAGCAGCAGATATCCGTCCCGGTCTGCCAAACACTTCCAGCCGCAGATGCTGGTCTTGTAGCCAAATGAACCTCATCTAACTGAGCTGGAAGCGTGTTGGCGTTGCTTTTTGGCGGCAACTTCTAGCGTGGGTGAACGCTACACATATCAAACGCTTATTAACTTTTCTATGTGTCTTATATTTATGACTCCCACGTTCGTAAAGAGACTTCAGTTTACAACTTGTTTGTGTCAGCTAAGATATACCTAGAGATACCTACAGATACTAGCAGCGGTAAGTATTACATAATGGAAAACATGAATCCATTAGTATCGACGGTATGTGCATGTCTGAGCTGTTAAATTAATGCATATAATTTCACTAATGCTGTGGTTATGGACATAAAATAATGCATGCGCTCATTATTTTCTTCCACTGAATTCTAAACACGCCCAACTAGTATTGTGAAAGTATATAGCAGTAATTCTTTTTCTGATACGCAGAGGTAGAGCTAATACTTACTATTATTTTATTTGTAGTAATACTTTTATATATTATATCATTTTAACAGATTATAGTTGATTTTTGTTTCATGTATAATATATATAAATATCTATTTTTAGTTATCGAGTGCTCTTCTACCTATGCGGTTCAAATACTTTTATCGATGTCTGGTTTTGCGTACGTTTTTGACAACAAACTAATGTCTAAATTACTAAAATATTGTCTTAGTCCATTTTTTTTAAGTTCGCTTGACTTGCTAGTTTACTTGCTAAGTCAAGCACTCTCGCATCTCTATTTCAGTAATGTATATAGGCGAAGGCACGTTTTTGCATTTAACCAGCTTTTACTGGCAGTGAATTGGTAGGAACTTGACCTACAAAATGTCATGCTTATTAGTAGATACCTATAATATGCAATAAAGTTATTTTTCTCCTACTAAGTGTAGATATATTCAGCGGTAGGTAGTTACCATGAATACCTAACAATTAGGTAGTGATTAAAATTAAATAAGAACAATCTGAGTGCACGGTTACATGGATAAATTATGGCATTATTGCGTAATGAAGGACGTGATTGATAAAAAACAGCTAACAATTTATTGACTGTTGGCTACAACAATAATTATACATACATACAATCAAGCCTGTTTCCCATAGGGGTAGGCAGAGATTATCGATCTCCATTTGCTACGATTCTGAGACACCTCTTTCGCTTCATCTATGCTCATTAACAATAATTATGTAAAATATAAAACCGTACTTAGTGTAACTTTAAAGCTCATTTACTTAACTTAGAACTTAAAATCTTCCAGATAAATCTTTGAAAAGCATTTACGCATGCCTAGCAAACTCTAAAGTTATTATATTAAATGGAAAAAGAATACGGTGGCGAACAGGATTCGAACCTGCGCCTCCCGGATGAATACTCCAGGCGCTCTGACCACTAAGCCATCTCGACCTCTGCTCACCACCGCGAATTCTTCTTCCATATTTTAACACGTCTTATGGCGACGTTATTGCTATCAATTCAGTCCCTATACGGGTGACCGAACCGACACGACTAACTTTGCAGTTAATACAATGTCGTTAAGAATGCAATTACCTTAATAATTCAAGATAAATCTTTGAAAAGCATTAACGCATGCTTAGCGAACTCTAAAGTTATATTAAATGGAAAAAGAATACGGTCGCGAACAGGATTCGACCCTGCGCCTCCCGGGTGAATACTCCAGGCGCTCTGACCACTAAGCCATCTCGACCTCTGCTCACCACCGCGAATTCTTTTCCATATTTTAACACCTCTTATGGCGACGTTATTGCTATCAATTCAGTCCCTATACGGGTGACCGAACCGACACGACTAACTCTGCAGTTAATACAATGTCGTAAAGAATGCAATTACCTTAATAATTAAAGATAAATCTTTGAAAAGCATTAACGCATGCTTAGCGAACTCTAAAGTTATTATATTAAATGGAAAAAGAGTTTAGAGTTCGCTAAGCATGCGTTAATGCTTTTCAAAGATTTATCTTTAATTATTAAGGTAATTGCATTATTTCGTCGTTTAGGTCGAGATGGCTTAGTGGTCAGAGCGCCTGGAGTATTCATCCGGGAGGCGCAGGTTCGAATCCTGTTCGCGACCGTATTCTTTTTCCATTTAATATAATAACTTTAGAGTTCGCTAAGCATGCGTTAATGCTTTTCAAAGATTTATCTTGAATTATTAAGGTAATTGCATTCTTTACGACATTGTATTAACTGCAAAGTTAGTCGTGTCGGTTCGGTCACCCTTATAGGGACTGAATTGATAGCAATAACGTCGCCATAAGACGTGTTAAAATATGGAATAAGAATTCGCGGTGGTGAGCAGAGGTCGAGATGGCTTAGTGGTCAGAGCGCCTGGAGTATTCATCCGGGAGGCGCAGGTTCGAATCCTGTTCGGGACCGTATTCTTTTTCCATTTAATATAATAACTTAAAAATCTTCCGTTTGCAACACGGAATTAGAATAAAACAAAAGGAGCGGCTAAAAATATGTTAAGCCCTTTACTCGCGAACGTATAAAATGTTAAAAAGAATGAATATTACTTCATTCTTGAACATAATGTTATCACTGAACCATTGTACCCACCTCTCGCAGTGATAGCGTCCGAGCAACACCGTTTTGTATAAGCTGCCATGTCTACTATATTATCTATACTAATATTATAAAGAGGAAAGATTTGTATCGATATAATCAGGTCTTCTTTTGCAATTTCGGTGTTGCTTTACAGCGACTTTCGAAAGGTTTGGCATAGACTTTATAACGTACCGAGATCGCACCATTTTGCTTGAAAAGTAGGTAAAGTAAACTCGTTAAAGCTGTGCAAACGTGGGTTTACCCTCTAAAACGATCGATTTTACCTTAGTACTTTGTATATATGTTCCTAGGTAAACGCCCTAAATCAAAAGTTTTGCAATTTATGATACACCACCCAAGCTAATTTCGTCAGTTCCGTGTTTGAACCAAAATAAGAGGTCTAGGTAAGTGGCTATTCATTATGAGGAAACCATTTTCAGAAGTAAATAAAATGCCAACCATGGCAGTTCTTGTGTCGCCTTTTTATGATTGATGAATGTGCGAACCCCTAGCTGTGTTACTACGGGCGCCCCACAGGCAGTTTCTTTCAAAGATGCGAAGATCCCAGAAAACCGCTTTACTTAAGCATTTGCTGGTTTTTGGTTAATTTATTTTTAATTGGTATTAATGTTGAGTTTACGCGTATGAGACATTCTTATTATATTCTTATGTAAATATGTACTTTAAAGTACTAAGGCTGTTAGCATAACTTGCATGGGTGCTAATCATAAACGGTGCTCCAAAATAACGGCATAATTAGCTTCACAATTAAAATAAGTTGAGACAAGGTTAAGTAAAATATAGCCACGGGAACCTTTAATATTTTACCTTAAACAAGTTACTCGTTTATAGGGACAAGTAATTTGTTAATTTGTAGGTGTACCTAATACTTTTTATTTCCGAACTTAACGCTCAATTTAATAGTTCACCGATTTAATTTAGGCTTTAACAACCGATTTAATGTATTCAAAAGGCTAGCTTATTATCGTCTAAACGGACGTTACTTAGCAATAACACTCCGAAGTAAAAAAAAAATTACAAATTTGTATCATGTTAATCCTAATTTATTGATAAATAGTTACGAGTGAGTTAGAGAGAGAATATCTACTCTTTTCATAGCATAAGTAAACCTGCCTAAAGTATGCTCTATTAAATTAATTGATAAGAATTTTACAAGATTTCGTAACGAACAAGTTATAATCAATATTTATGGGTTTGTTTTCGTATAAGTATGTAATCTAATCAGAATGTTTACCGGTGCTGGTGTTGTAGCAGATCGTTCGACTTTCTTTATCTAAGTAAATGCGCAAGTGACCTTACAGCACAAAGGTGTATATCACCTGCAGGCCAGCCGGTGGTCAAGGCTGAGCTGGCCTGGCGCTCGCCATGCTTTCTTATCCATGCCGCACTATTCTTGGGCATTACATGCGATTTACCTACCATTTCTAGCGTTATCTGATGGCCTATAGCGTTGCTAACAAAAGAGCTCTGAATAAGGGTGAAGTAAGATCGATATGCTTGACCGCCTGATACAATGTGAAAATCATTCTAGCGCATATTTAACACGCATTTGTTGAGTTTACGTATAGCTCTCGGAAAGAAAAGATCTCAGACTCAAATTACCTGCTCAGTACGCTTTAAAAGTACACGTGAACTATGTTCTAATATTTAGTTCATTCCACTTTGGCCAGCTTTCATTTCATCATTTTAGTACTTTCTTTATACCTATAGCCTTGAACATACGGAGTACCAAAACAAATAATAGGTACGAACACAAGTTTACGACATTCGAGTTAAGAGGTATAAAAAATGCTAAAAACGGTATAGCCCTGAACAAAAATAAGTGCTTCAATGAAAGTAGTAGGTAATTGTCAGTACATTGTTACGATTTAAATGTGGTTTGGTTGGCAAAATTGAATGTCATAATTATAATATACTGTTGTTGGGAGGCTAGGGGAGTCGGGAGAGGCTGCGTCGTCGCTGCAAGGTCCCCGCATCTTGTTCATGTTGGAGATATGCCAGCCGCTAATCGTTACGCACTTAAACATTCAATTTCAAAGGCAGAATAAATACATTAATTTAATTAAAATAGATAAACAAACCGAATAAGTCAGAGAGCCATCTCATTAAAACTCATGATTAAAACAAAATTATTTTTCAATGTTTCAAAGAAATATTCAAAGCTTTATATGTAACAGTTTTGTCAGACTACCTACTCGTATCATAGAATCAAAACAAGTTTCAATATTATACTTTCTCCAAAAGCTTTTAATGGAAATGGCTGAACAGACCTGTATATTTCTGTTCCTTAAACTTTCTTAATATAAATCTCTCACTGTTACCGCCTAACGTTCAACTTCCTATGATTTATAGGAACATTTCATGCAGAAAAGTCTGACCCGTTGTCGACGCAAAACACTATTGACAATACTAGTATTAGGTGTACTCCGTTACACACTTTCAAACAGTGAGTATCCAACGTCCCCGGACACATCTAGAAAGATCTCGTACAGTGACGTATTAATATCACTAAGAGGTTGAATCCAAAATAATAATTTTAGAGATTTTATTACTTATTTTGACGGTTCACTACTAATCACTCGATTTCAAGCTCGATAAACGAAACAACTGACAGGTTTCGGCTATCGGACGAGTTCATGTCGTACAATAATTTTATTGATAATATCTAAGTAGTTAGTAGCGAGATGGGAGTAAGGGTTGAAGCGGGTGGCGGCGGGGCGCATGGCGCGTGCGTGCGGCGGCGCCGCGCCCGTCTCGCGGTCGGAGAGCGAGCGGCCAGTCAGTCGTGCCGCGCGGCGCCGCGCTCCATCGCCGCCAAGCGCCGTGTGTGCCTCATCACGCGCCCCGCGCTCTACTATGCGACTCGCGTGCCGCGCTCACTCGTGTTGTGGTGCTTTATGATGGTACGGCATGAGACTGCCAGATATGCGGACGTTCCGTGACAGACGTGCTGCTGTAATCACCACCGCCACAAGTGGGCGGAGAAACGGGACGCGTCCTAAGCTGCTCAGGTGAGCTGCCCTTCGCATCTCACGCCGTTGCACGCTGACTAAAGACGCTGCGATCTCGGGGTCGATAAGGCACCTTGCTGCCTAGACTCGAATAAAAGCAATATCATAAGTTTACCGTAGCATCACTGCTACGAAATGTGTAGACAGTGCTACGCACGAAATTCAAATAGTCGTAGCACCATATGGTGATTTCAAACGTGGTTAATTAAATTGAATTAATAGCTAATTGCTATTTGTATTACAAATATGTTTAGTGATTTTGACACCAGTCGTGATATATTAATATTTATTTTAAATAAAAAATAAGGTTTTATACGGTAATTTACATTTCTTTGAGTTTAATCTAATATACACAATAAAGACTGTAGAACATTTAATATTATAAATGAAATTGGTTTTAGCTCTATTATGCCTGGGCGATAACCCTAGTTATAGTAAATCGAGATTGCACAATAGCATCGCAATTCTTTTAAAAGTATAAATTGTACACACGTTTCTACACACGTAATTCGCCCAAACTTGGCAACGTAACGGCTATCGTATACTTATCGATGTCATTGAATGTCTAATAAATGTAAATAAACAACAGCCTACCAATGTCTTGTAATGAAATGAACGTCACGTCATAGTTATATCTCTTTTTTGACTAGATTTGGCCATATTGAGAAAGTTCTTCTTTCAACATTTGTTTATTCGTTACTAACTAAAATGATATAGAAGCTTGTAAGTCAATACATCCGCGGGTTATTTTGTAGGAGGGCTATGAATCGTGACTTGTAAGTCGTCACGCAATATCAGGAGTAGGGCATATCTTGGAGGCGGATAGGCTTCGACCCATTGCCATCAATCTCCCTAGGCTGAGAAACGATAGCTCGTACACAATGTAATGGCGATTGAATACTTTCGGAATATTAGTATTTTTTACTTTAGAAATATTGCCTTTTAATTTAACGATATAAATCCATAGCAAATTTAAAATAATAGCCAACATAATGTGTTAAATTATAAATATGTCCCTGTTGAAACTAAGAATATTAATTTATGTTGCCCTTTTTGATCCCTGATATATATTGATATATTGTTTAATTTTCTGAAATTGTAATCGATTTCCATTTCAAGCATAAGCTCGATGTCATCACCAGAAATCGGAATAGGCAGAGTATATTTACCAAAACTTCATGGAATACACATAGAGTGGATACTACTACTGCTCTTTTGAAATGCCGAAATAATACAGTTTCAGTATGAAACCCTATAAGGTTAATAAAATTCATAGAAATAATAATTTGTATAATGTGTTACAAAGAATTCGTAAGTTCTTAATTCCGGAAAGAAAACGACATGTTTAACATCCCGGGATTTCAGAGGTAAATATTATACTTTCTATGTGTATTCCTTGACGGTTTAGTAAATATATTGTGTATGTACCGATTTCTGGTGATGATACACATACAGAGCGTTTTTCTGAAGCTATCTAAGTCTTAATCATATTATAAACGTAATTTCTTCCAAAAAACTCATAAAATCCGCTTCACGGACACAAAAAAGAAAAACATTTGCACGACGGGGATCTAATAGGCTATTAATTTACCAAAATGCAATAAAATTGCATTTCTTATTTCTGTATATGTCGGCAGTTACTGTATGTAAGAAGATATTGTAGTTGTAGGCGGCGAGACGGTCGCGACTAGCCGTCGCCATGGCTGATGCCAGTGCCAGCCTGCACTCACACACACGACATGTATACTAAATATCTCGCCTATAAATAAACGGAGAATAACTCTCTCACACATGAGCGAACTGTTTATTTAGTTTAGTGCGCTCCACTCAGAGAGGCCGGTTGAGAATGTATACGAGTATTTATAGTAAAGGACACAAGAATATTAGAAAAGATTTAATATTATTCTTTTATCGTGTCAGTCGTCCTAATTTTTTAAATATTTATATACGTATTAGTTGTTATTTTACAAAGTTGTTAAATCTTAAATAAAAGTGGTTTGTGTCTATGAGATTTGTGGTGTAAAAGGACTTCCTTGTGAGTTAATTATTCAAGATAAATCTTTGAAAAGCATTAACGCATGCTTAGCGAACTCTAAAGTTATTATATTAAATGGAAAAATAATACGGTCGCGAACAGGATTCGAACCTGCGCCTCCCGGATAAATACTCCTGGCGCTTTGACCACTAAGCCATCTCGACCTCTGCTCACCACCGCGAATTCTTCTTCCATATTTTAATACGTCTTATGGTGACGTCATTGCTATCAATTCAGTACCTATACAGAGTAGTAGATGTACGAGTTCATTAATGTTCACCGGTTACTACTCACATGCATTTTTCGGCTTTGCCCGACTAGTTACGTATTTTAACGGAGCTCTTATTCATGAGCTGAGTCCGCGACGACAGTTTGACTCGCGACATCGCCGCGGACTCAGCCGGTGAACAATAATTAATATCCGAAAATAGCCTCACGAAAGTTATTATACAAACTACTACTAGTAAAATTGATTAAATTCCTAATATAGGGCACCCTTAAAAAATATTTCTGTTATCTACAATTGTTGGTGCATTAATACAATTATAGAGTAACATAATAATTATCCAGCCCATAACAGCCCAACTGCAGGGCAAGGGCGTCTTCTCACTTCAGTATGCTTTTTATTTAGCATCACGTCTATCCCCGCAGGATAAGGCAGGAGTCTGCTGTTGCATATCAAAATATCAATAATCCAGTTATTAATTCTCATGTTATATAGGTGCTATTGCTATTAACCGGGTGACAATTCTAAACACTGGACTGCTGCTGAAAACAGAAAAACTCAATAATGCTTTGCCTGCCCCGGAAATCGAACCCAGGACATCACACTCAGCGACCACTCGACCTACAAGGCAGCAAAATGAGTATATAACGAAATAAAAAAAGTATATAACGAAATAAATTACATCGCATTATCAATTCCGTACAATATGCGAATTAGTTTTCAACATCTTATCTTATTCCACCTTAAGATGTTTTGCCAGCGGTTGATAGAAATTTTGTATCGGAAAAATATTTTCTAAAATCTATTTAATTTTTTCCAGGATAGCACAAATGAAATTTTCCGTATTAAAAATATCGAATTACGTGAAATACCTCAGTGAGTACATAAATAACCAGTAGTGTATATTATGTCGCAAATGGATTGTAGAATCTGCTGTTTTACAAAACTGCTAGCTGATTTACAAAATAGTACTGTTAAGAAAAACAGCTTAACCTTTCGGCTCAGTAACGTACAGATCTGTACGTTGTAACAATAAAAATCTATTGTGTCTGCTAATGACTGAGGCAACAGCTTAATGACATTTAGCGGTTTTACATAATTTCTTGAGTGGTGACTATCCATTTAATATACCTATACAATAAACAAATCTGTTGCACTGTAGATATGTCATTCTGCATTACGTCTAAACGTGGGTAGAAAGAAAGAAAGAAAGAAAGAAAAAGCTTTTATTCCCAATAAAAGCTAAGGGTAGCAATTTTGTTAAACGTATGGCAGTGGCAATCCAGCTGAACGTTGTTTAGCTGTTTTATAAAACAGTACTGTTTTGTAAATCAGCTAACAGTTTTGTAAAACAGCGGATTCTACTATCCATCTGAGATATACATATATATTTGTCATAACGTGTCGCCGCCGTGCATTATATTTTACGATAACGCGTGTTACTCAGACGTAAAAGGCCGTATATGTTAGGTGTCGTTACCTGCATCCACGTCGAATAAGCCAATAAAACATGTTATAACTTGGAGGCAGGTGACCGTATCACAGCTTGCGTTACACGTGAGATTTTATTAGGCACAGTACACTGTTTTACTCGTTCAAGCCATATCTCTGGAACCTTCAGTGAAAACATTTTAATATTTCATAATACTAAATTTGGATAGATTATCTGCAGGATAATAGATCACCCACTTAACTAGCTTGATGATTATATCCATATTTTGTAATATAGGATATAGGGAACTGGGGCTACTACTATTATTCTAGCATACTGTATTTCCAACCGACAAAAAAGCCGACTTAATAAAAACCACACAATTAAGGAAATAAAAAAACTTAAAGGCAAAAATATTACTGAATAAAGATTTTATCCACTTGTCCAAACCGTGCCTATAATATTAATAAAATACTATTATTCATATGTGGTGCCTACTGATTGGTTTGAAGGCGGTACCAAGCCAATTACATATATAGTAGGTACACGCACGTCTGGCAGGAAATGGCCTCTTTCTGCGAGACCGTTATGGTCCAGAAGGAGGCCGCTGAGCGGGATCGTGAGAGGGCCGATCCCGCTCGGAGAAGAAGGCGTCGAGGAAGCAACCGCCTCGGCGCCTAACAGCCGAAACCTCGCCTGTATGATTAAATAAAGCAGGCGGGCCTTTGGGGTCACGGGTGCATAGAGCGGGGACTCCGTTTACCTATCATGTGACCCCAGAGAGGACGGTGGCATAGTGGTCACATGCCACCGTGCATAGCGAGGCGTAGGGGAGATCCCTTTACAGGCTCCCCAGGGATGTGCTTTAATAAGCATTGCATAGCGGGGGTACTGGAGCTGGTCTGTTCAGAGGACCCAGTGCCCCCCTTCCATATTTTGATGGTGACCACCGGGGTAGTTTTAGTGAGGTAAGAATCCCACACTCCCCGGTCTTATCCCCGAAGACCGGGCGCCTATTGGAAGGTTTCCCCCGGAAAACAAAAAAAAAAGTGCCACTTTGAGCGTGGTGGTTTCGTCTAGAACAAAACAATCAAAGCGGGTAGTGCGAGTGGAAATCTGCCTAGCTTTTTCCCCAATTACATCGGGGTCGACTTCCAATCAAACCGGATGCTGCTTAATACCAGTATTTAAATAGAGCGACTGCCTATCTGATCTCCACAACCCAGTTACTGGGTAACATGATATTTCGTGTTATGACTGGTTGTCAGATTTTCAGGCCTCTGACTACCTGAAACGGCTGTCATAGATCTTAATTTGACAAACGTGCTGACGGCTTAACCTGCTCTCCGAGGCACGGAGGGGTCTCGGTATGAAAAGATGGTTACCCATCCACAGACTCACCGCGGCAAGTGTAGTTTAAAATCGAATGATCTATCTGTGCGGCTGTTACTTAGCTACGAGCCCCTCACAGCTTCCTCCGGGTAGTGCGAGTGTACCTACTATATAATTGGCTTGTCACCGACTTCAAACCTATCAGTACGCAACAGATACTAATGCTATAATATTTTAGGTAGTAGGTTTGGACAAGTAGTTTTTTGGATAAGATCTTTATTAAGTAATTTTTAAATTATAATTTTTTTGGGTGATGTGGTCGCTAAGTGACAAACCCATCAAATAAATAAAAAAAAAAATGCTATTTAGTTTTTCTATTTCGTATACCTACTGTGTGGTTTTTTGAGGTAGTTTTTTTAAACGTAAATTATTATTTACTATTTAGTGTTCCTAATAGGTTGCATTTCTTAGGTTATTTCGTATGCTATAGTAGGTTTTTTTCTAAGTTAAGATTCTTAGGTTATTGTACTAGCTTCTGCCCGCGATTTCGTCGTCGTGGACTTGGGTCCAACCGGGATAACAGTAGGTATGGTTATAAGCTATCTATTTGCGAAATTTCATCCAAATCCGTGTAGTAATTATTGCGTGAAAGAGTAACAAACATCCATCCAGCCATCCATCCTCACAAACTTTCGCATTTATAATATTAGTAGGTTTTTTGTATGTCATACATTACATATTGTACGTTTGTTGATTAATAATTATGAAGGTTGTATTTTATTAAACAGATCCCATGACGACAAAGCAGTACATGAAATGCAAAGCTTAAGGTAATTAGCCAATTAAATGTACACTAAATCCTTTTTTTTATCATCATCGAGTTAGACTACTTCGATTACTGATGACAGCATGGTAACTAAATAAATGTAACCAACCTAAATGAAAACCAGTAAACAATTTCCTGAAAATTAGTTTACTAAAATATGTATGTATATCTTTTAGAATCACAAAAATCTGATCACAAACCTCGGAGTAAATACATACATAAAAAAGAACAACCGAATTGAGGCATTTTTGAAGTTGGTTAAAAAGAGGAGGTTATCAGTTCAACAGTCTTCTAATTCAAGATAAATCTTTGAAAAGCATTAACGCATGCTTAGCTTACTCTAAAGTTATTATATTAAATGGTAAAAGAATACGGTCGCGAACAGGATTCGAACCACATCTAAACCTGATAAGCCGTTTCTGAGATTAGCGTGCACAAACGCACAGACAAACAGACAAAAATTCTAACAATCATTGTTTTGGGTGCTATTTGCGTTGATAAAGGTCCCGTACAGCGATCCGTTAATATTTCAATTTTAAAGCATGGCTTAAGTATCTCGATATTTTATTATTCTTAAGACATTTCAATTAAAAGTACGAATTGAAATATTTCCCATGTCAATTGACTCCCAAATTGGTTAAAATTCTCATTTTTTTACTGTTTGGCTTAGCACCCACTTCGGAACATGTAAATATTTAAGAAGATTATTTGATAATTATATGAATATAGATTATTTTGATACGGTTTGCTAAATACTTCTTTCTTATTATATGTTTATCTAACAGGAATTAACGCGTAATAAATACCTTTGAATCGCTTGACGTTTTATTGCGCGTTAATTCCTGTTAGTTATACATATAATAATATCATGCAACGTGATAGTTTAAAAGTTAGTACTTCTTTCTTGTTTTTAGTCGCCCTTCACTAGTATTTTTCGATAAGTATTATGTGAGCGTTTGTGGACACAAAGCTAGCATGCAGAAATAGTCAGACCCGATACCAAAGGCTCTATTTTGTTGTTAAAAAGGTACTTCAGATTCTGTGTACTTACATTATATTCCATTTTTTTGTTACCACGGTACAAGAACGAAATTAAGGAAATCGATTTAAAAATAATACCTTTTCAAATCACGGCTTTGACATTGATGGATCAGTCAGCAGATCAAACGGCCGTTTAGCTTTCATTTTTTCTCTTTTCTTGGTACTATATTTAAAGTTAATAAAATACCGTTCCAAATGTTCTAAAAATAATGAAAGTTATTTAATTTTATATTTAAATTTATTTTTTTAATTTTATTTAAACTAATAGGTATTTTATCATGATTAATGTTCTGGTATACCAATAAAAAAACAATGTTCACTTGCATTCACCTCTGGGGTCGTATCATTAGACTGCAATCCATTAATCTGCCTGCTAAACGCGGGGCTTCTTTTATAGATCGTAGTTCGTTGCGATTTATGAAGAGGCGTCATGAATCATAATGTTTAGCAACTATAATTTATATTTCAAAGACAGGAACACGGATATGTCGTCATTTGTTAGACAAAATTCCAATTTACGTGCTATAACTGTGTTTCTGTCTATGATAGAGTAATGTTAACGTTATTCAACAAGTTATCGGTGAAAAAGTTAAAGGTATCTCGGTCTTTAAAATAAATAATTACAATTCAAGTATGATTACTTAGGTATATCGTCATTTTGACATATACCTATTTGAATACATTTTAATAAAATATGTTTTACAGATAATACAGTAAATAAATTTCCGTTATTAGATTAATATAAATATGAACTAATAAATTGAAATGTATTATAGAGGAAACTCGTTTCTATAAGCTGCGTAAGCCTTCCAAATATATATACTGTCCTACTACCACTATATGAAACAGTATAAAGAATAATTTTCTTGGTTTTATGAGCGTATGTCATGCCGACTTGGTTTCTCGTGAGTCAGTGTTCATATACCGCAATAAGCGTTACATATTGGGTTGTAAATTGCCTTCTGTACGCCCACCACACAATCTCCAACTAATACTTCATTTCAAAGGAAAATTTCAGTATTGTAGTCCAACAGAGTAAGACAACTATTTCAATAACGTACTGCGGAACCGGCCAGCTTTTAATTAACTCTCGTGTTGAGCATAGTTATAATAGAAATACGGATAATAAAGCCTCGACATACCTTTCGGACATGTCCTATCCGTGAATGCCGTGGAAAGTAGAATGTTTTGCTTTCATTATAGTGAGTGCATTATTTACCTACCTCGTTTTAGGTAATAGTAAAATATACTTGTGATACGAATGGATGTATCAGTTATTCTACATTACCTAAATCACGGTCTGCACAATAACTTTGGAAAGTATGATTCTTGTCGACTTATTTTGTCGTGTATGGTTTCTTTTCCTGATGTAAATGATATGCACAAAGGTGAGTGAACTAATTGTTTGCATTAGTAGTAACATCTTTTAGTGTATTTTTGACAATACCAGTAACCGGTGCGATGAAAAATTATGAAAGTTTCAACCTAAGAGGTGGGTCACGTCGAGACATTTGCAAACTAAAGTCCTGTAACAATCAAACAATAATGAAAACCCCATGAGTAGTTTTTGAGAAAATCACGGACAAACAAACATATATATAAGTCGAATACAGAACCTCCTTTTCTTGAATTCGGTTTAAAACCTGTTGTAATTAGCCATATTAATTAATATACCAAATAAAATTAATTAATTTCCTAGTTATAACTAGTAGCTATACTTGCTCAAGTGTAGCTGATGGGAATACTTGTTTATGGCAGTAGTAGGGCTCGGGGCAATTCAGAGTTAAGTCCCGGGGTATTTCTGATTGGTCAGTTACTAACGATGACCTAACCAACTGAAAGTCGTACACACCACTGCGTAATCTTTCTGAGATTACAGGTATGACACTTATATATGGACACCCAGTAGAACCAGTACAGCCGGATTAGTGGAGAGAGTGGAATATGTAATGCATCGATACTGTAGCACTTCGGTATATTAAGCTCGTAATTAATAATGGAGCATCGAGATGTCTCGAATACACGATTGGTTCTCTGGCAGAAAGAGATATATTTTATATAATGGTGTTTTTTTTTTATGTTTACGTAAAGAAGAACTGTAAACCTCTGCATATGACGCTTTATTATATATTTCTATATGTAATGAATACTACTACTACCACTACGATGGCGCAGTGTACCCAAAGTAGATCTTGATATTAGGTATCTATATGTAGATAATAGGTACGAAGTATTAAAAATATTTAATTATCAAAGTTATAGATTTTTGTGGAAAAAAAATTCCTCACACCATGCGTAGCGAACCCAAAAATATACTATATATATAATAACATTTTTTAGTTCGCTACGCATGCGTTTAAAATATAGATCTAAAAAGTAAAGTAAAAAAAGTAAGTTTGTTTAGCACAGACACCAAACACAAAAATAAAGAGGAAGAAGGAGAAAAAAGTATTAATAATAACAAACAAAAACTTACATTAAAACATAAAAAAAAATACAAATATTAAAAAACAGATGAACTAGACTAGATACTAATTATAATTAGGGCAACACCGACCACGTCTGATTCGGATATGTGTTCCGGCGTTTTGTATAACAAGGGAAAGTGTGTGTCCCACCTGTGCCAAACCCGGACATTACTCAGTAAACGCTGTGATAAAGGTATCACAGCACTGATATTACGTAATACCCGTTTAAGTGACGCCGGCGTCGGCCGATAAATGCACTCAACCATTAAAAATATTAACTGTTTGTGATGATATAAATCATAAACATAACATAAATCCTCTTTATTGCACACCAAAAATACAAAAATGACAGGAACATTTAAAAAATAATAATAGGTAAGTACAATTGGCGGTCTTATCGCACTTCAGCGATCTCTTCCAGACAACCATATGATAGGGAGAGAAGCGATTTGTAACACACAAGGGGCAGCGCGCGGTGCAGCGGATACGAAATATATATATATACATACACACTTACATAAATACATACATACACACGTAGATACATACACACATACATACATAGATACATACATAAATACCCATCTAGATATATATAGAAAGAGAGGAAATTATGAAATGCGAAGAATAAGAAGGAATAATTAGAATGATAAGTAGTGTTTATGGATAAGATTCTTAAATATAGGTAAAGACTGTGCTTTTCTTATTGAAACCGGCAAAGCATTCCACATTCGCACGGCTTGAACTGAAAATGATTTGTCACGAAACTTGGTGGAATGCATCGGCATTTTTAGTTTTAGGTTTTCAGATGACCTTAAGAACCTTGAATGTGTATCATTTAGGAACTCAAAGCGTTCTTTAAGATAGGGCGGTGAAGAAGGATTGAATAGTACATTGTAAAGCAGTGAAAGTAAATGAGCATTCCGGCGAAGGCGTATTGGTAACCACTTGAGTTTAGTGCGAAATTCTGAAACATGATCATACTTACGCAAACCAAATATGAATCTAATGCAAACATTTTGAAGTCGCTCAAGTTTATTAAGTTGGTCTTCAGTGAGATCTAGATAGCTGACATCGGCATAGTCAAGGATTGGAAGTAGGAGGGATTGTGCAAGCGCAGTCTTCGTGGCAAAAGGAAGAAAGTTCCGTAGTCGACGCAAAGACCCTGCCGACGCAAAAATTTTCCGGCTGACTTCTTGCAACTGTGGTCCCCAGGAGAGGTTTCTGTCAACATATATCCCTAGATTCTTGACCTTTTCACTGAAGGGAATATTAGTGCCATCAAAGGTGACTTTAGGGAGTTGCGTCCAGTTAATTTTCGAGATCAACCTGGAGCTACCGACAACTATAACCTGCGTCTTCGTTGGATTTACTTTGAGTCCATGGGCTTTACTCCAGTGGCATATCCGTGTGAGGTCACTATTGATGGCGCAAACACCCTCCGCTAGCTTTTCAAAGGGAACTTGGTAGTAGATTTGCAAATCATCTGCATAAAGGTGGTAGGAAGAAATAAGTTGTTTGGATATAGAATTTATAAATATTCCGAAAAGTAATGGAGATAAAACGCCGCCCTGAGGCACGCCAGCAGATGTATGACACCAGGAGGAAAACGTCTGTTCTATTTGAATACGCTGCCGACGGCCAAACAGGTAACTACGAAACCAATCAATCACCGTTGGAGATATGTTAAGAGAGCTCATAATTGCCAGGAGGATATCAAAATCGACAGAGTTAAAGGCATTGCTAAAATCTAATAAAGCAAGGATCGACAACTTACCGTCTTCCATTCCCGAACGAATATCGTCCGTTATATGAATTAGAGCAGTAGTGGTGCTATGGCCAGGACGAAAACCGGACTGGAGAGGATTGAGGAGATTATTTTTGGAGAGAAACGTGCCGAGCTGATTGTGGATAAGGCGTTCAAGAACTTTGGAGAGAAATGGGAGTATGGATATGGGACGATAATCAGAGAAAGAAGATGGATTAGATTTTTTAGGTAGTGGGGTTACTTGTGCCTCTTTCCAGGTAGATGGAAAGACACCACTGGATAAGGAATAATTAAGGATGTGACATATAACTGGAAGGATATGATCAAGGATAGGAAGGATCATATACCGGCTGATACAGTCACTGCCAATAGCGTTAGACGTAATGGATAAAATACTCTTCTTAACATCACAAGCAGTGAATTGATCAAAGACGAAAGGAGAATAATCTGGGATTGGAAGCGTGGAAAGATTTTTCAAAGTATTTAACTTAGTAGTCTTTTCAAAATTAGACGAAGATGAGAAGTGTTGGTTAAGGAGATCAATATTTAAGTCTTTTGGAGATGTATCATGGCGCGATTTGCCAATCCCAAGTGTTCGGAGAAATTTCCATACTTTAGCTGGATCACCATTTTCTACAGCGTTGTGAATATGTCGGCGTTGAGCATTTCTACACACCTTATTGCAGTGATTTCGGATAGCAATATAATTATCTCGATTTAAGTCACTGGGCCGGTACTTATATTTACATTTTGCAGCTGCCTTTTTCGTTAAGAGTGACTTAATTTCTTGTGTAAGCCATGGCGATGGAAGGTGCCTTACCTTCATAGCTCGTACAGGAGCATGGACATCGTACAGCTTGACTAGGTTCGACGTAAATATGTTGACTTGGTCATCAATGGAGTTTGACGCAGTTAATAGTGACCAATCAATTTCACTGGCATCTCTACAAAGGTCATCCAGATTCATTCCACGAAAACTACGCTGCAACATTATTTTTGACTTTGCCTTAGGTGGGCGAATCTTATAAGAAAGGTAAAGGAGATCATGATATGAGAAAGCGTCAGCTGCACATTGGCCATGTTTAGCAACATGATTGGAAGAGGAAACAAATGCTAGGTCTAAGAGGGAAGGAGCTGAGTTTGGGAAATGGTGGGTTGCATTGAAAGGAAGAATGGATAGGTTATTAGAATTTAGGATAGCATGAAGTGCGGAAGAGCGCGAATCATTTTTTATTAAACAGGTATTAAAGTCACCCATTAATACACAGTGGCTGTATGAAGGCATAAGATTTTCTAGAATAATTTCAAGAGAAGAAAAATAGTTTATACGTAAAGAAGGAGAGTAATAGACACCGAGAAAGACTTTAGTGTGATTAAGTTCGACTTCCAGAAAAAGATGCTCGCCTGCATTTGACGGAGGTGGTTGAGCAGACATACTGATGATGGAGTACGATATATTGGTTCTTAGATAGATGGCAACACCACCACCACCGCCAACAGCACGATCATTTCTAATAAGCTGGAAACCTGGAAGAGAATAAGAAGTAGAAGGAAGACAGGGTTTAAGCCATGATTCGGAAACCAGAATTGCATGGAGATTCGTACATTCAAAGCTTGCCAGCATATCAGGGAAATGTGCCGGAATACTTTGGGCATTGATATGAATAACATTAAAGTTCTTAGGTACATCAGAAAAAAGTGACACCAAAGTATCATGAAGTGAAGGAACACTAGCAAAACTATCATTGTCACTGCTAATAGAATAAAAACTATCACTGTCTGAAGCTGAAAATGAGTCGGGCATTGATCATATATATAAAATAATATAAATTAAAAATATATATAATATTAATATAAAATAAATAGATATATACCAAAATTATTCAAAAGAATAACTTCTGGTCCACCTGCCGGCTGTGCATACAATCCTAAATTAATTAATAATATAACAAAAACATAGAGTTAATAACAATAATACAATTGACAAACCTCAATAGAACCCAGTCGACAAAAATGTAAATTTAATAATAATTTTGGATAAACACATTTTCAAATTAAAAATACAAAGCTTTTGCGGACTGGTACTCAAACCACGAAAACTAAAGAGAATATCATCTTTAAATTATAATAATCTAGCAATACTCGACAAAAATGACATTTCAATTTTTAGGCTGTGGTACTTTATTAAATGACAGATGTGTTATTGGTAAAGTATTGTTGTTGGAAAGTTAAGAAAGTTTCGAAAATGTTATTAATTGATAAACTTAAGAAAATAATAGGGTAGATCGTTTGGTTCGCAGTTGATCAAGTATTAGGCAGAAAAAGATAGAATAAAGTAAAGTGCACATCACCGAAACCGATGAGTTCACTTCAACACAATCATGAATCACGCCATGGCCTTTTTGGTGGCAGCAGCACGCTTGGTCTTCGTTATGGTGATTTTTGGGGCGACAGTTGGTGGATCATGAGGCTCAACTGGGATTTCCTGCTGTCCAATGCTGTTCAATTCCGAAGAGGATGTTACACGATGCCTAGTGCCGTCAGCTTCGAGGACATATATTGCACCTGCTTTAGTCCAGCAGTTTGTGACGCCAAACTTCTCCCGTGCAGCCATGAACACGCTGTGTCGAGCCTTGGTCAAGAACTCTGAAAATGTCACCCCTGAGCCCTTAAGTTTAGTTTTTGCAAACCAAATTTCATCTCGAAGTGCCACATCACGAAGCTTTAGGACTATAGGACGGGGCTTTTTCGAAGATGTTGACTGCCCCAGCCTGTGACACCGCTTGATTTGGTTCACTGTAAAACTTTCAAGCTTAAGTCGCTGCTTCAAAACATCAGCTACTGCCTGCTCCGTGTTCTCCTTCTGACCTTCAGCCACACCATGCAACAACAGCATTTTCCTTCGGCCCTGCATCTCCATATGGTCAAGACTATGGGCCAGCACCTCCACCTGCTGCTGTAGGTTGCCAAGAGCTTGAAGAATAAATGTGCGGAATGTTGCAAACTCAGCGGCCAGGTTTACAGTGTTGGAGGAGGTACCTGGATTCTTGTGCAGGTCTGCTTCAAAGGCTGTCATGCGCATGTTGAAGGCCTCCATCATGTCAGCCATGGTACTCTTGATGGAATCCATATTTTCTAATTAGTGTTCTTATTTCAATTTTATACTTTTGTCTTCTGTTTTATTTTGGACTTTGTTGTTGATTTGTGACTTGATTGTTGTTTTTATTTTTTATATTAGGAATATACACAACCCCGGCAGGTAGACACAGTTATTTCCCGATTTTTAACATTAAATATGCAAAAATTTTATTGTTTTATTTAAAAAAAGCAAAGAGCAAAAAAATTTTCACTTAACCCTGCGCCTACCCACGGCCGAAAAAAATACATAGTATATTATAAATAAAAAATAAATGTGTTATTTGTGTATTCACTTACAAGAAACCAATGCATGTTTATGGACTTTGATTTCAAAAGTTATATCTATATTTTAATCTATGGACAAACCAGCGCCTGTCGCCATATTGTTACATTAGAGCTAGCGTCATAATACGTCGCGTCCGTTTGCCGTACCTAGGGCGGTAAATGTTAGATTAAAAGGAGGATGCGCAGTGACACCAGCCAAAGTGAAACACATAATACAATGATAACGCAGAGAAGAATTATTGTGATGTGCAATGGAGATTGTGCATCAATACGTGTACTACGCCTAAAATAAAGCATTTAGAAAAATAAATAAAAATTAAATGCATAGCACAGGACACTCTTTGTGTGATAAGATCTCTTCTATAATATCGTTTACTAGATAAAGATTTAAACAGATTTTTAAATTAATGAAATATAAATAGCTGGAAATAGGAATACTCTACAGTAGATAATATTGGATAAATATTATATCAATATTTTTATACAATATTATCTTCTTTTTTATAAGTCTTCTATTTCCTTTGTGTGGTTAGTAATCAACCTATTGTTATAGTTGTTCAAGCCACCGCTAGGCTTTTGTCAGCTTTTGACGGACCATGACCTGTGGGGTGAAATCCCGGAGCTCCGGTAAAGGTTTGTGTAGGACCGCGTGGTTTGTCGGTAGGAGTCTGGCACAGCGTACATACTGCCACGAGAAAAATATTTTAAATCAAAATATCTTTATTCAAATTAGATAATGAATAGTACTTTTTGAACGTCATACATTGCACGACAGTCCCCTAAAACGCCCACCCTTCACCACTGCCTAGTGCTTTACTGGACATTAGAAGCGGCGCATTAAACTCCCCAGCTACACGTCTCCGTCTGTGAAGATACAAATGATTAAAAAAATAATTAAGAATATATATGCTGGCACTCATATCATACATACAAAATAAAATAACTACTATTTACCTCAGTGAATTTGACTCAAGCAATAACTCAAATATAATTTAGGGCCATCTGTTTAAATTTATTAGTTAACATTTAATTAAATCGGTAGTTAAATAAATAATGGTGTGCTTGCCTCCGTGTACAACCATGCATCACGAATTAGGACCCAAGTCATGTCTAATAAGACATTTTTTTTTATTAAAATTTAATTTTTATAAAAGCTTTTTTATTTACAATTTAAAATGTGTAACATAATAATCAGGAAACTATATGAGTAGTTTCCTGATTATTATGTTACACATTTTTCCACGTGTTCGTTTATGGTAATTATCATCGTTGTCTTATCCATGACGAATTATCTGTACAAGCAAACAAAAAGAGTCTTTTGTCCGCTGCTGTTCCTGTTACAGTTACACCAACATTACCCTTTACTAAAGTGAACGTTATAAATTAATTTAATTAAGTAGTACGCTGTACTTTTTCCACAATTTGTTATATGCTAGGCATCTTTAATCCCGTGTTAATACTTGACATTAAAGGGCTTCCATGAATGCATTCTAACATATTTATTTAGTGAGAAACATACGTTGAATAATATATATTTTGACCGGAGCGAACTGTTTCAACGATAAAATATTTATATTTGTGTTTAATGTATAAAATCTACGTATGAAATGTACAGGTAGGTACGTATAGCCGCAGTTTAGTGTAAGCATTTAAAGTGTTGTAGTTGATTGTTTATGCATTAATGGCACAGTTAGTGACACAGGACCTAATAAATTATGTTATAGTTTCTTATTACGTGATGGCTTGGCTAGACTGCCTGTTCCGCTAGTACAGCAACTAACCGCTGTCCATAATGCTAATAATCGCGAAGTCGCCCATTGATGCTCATGCCATTCGACTAAGTTCCATAGTTCTATTTGTAGGATAAATATTTACCATTCTTAATATACGGAGAAGCTTCGTGCCTTGGTACTGCAAGACGTCTATCCTCCTAGTAGACATACGATTACCTATAACGACTGACAACCTTTCTATCTTAGAAAATCGACATCCCCCAGTGATTGTATTACGAAAGTCAAACTATTTGTGTATCAGTATGTTAATATTCTGTCACCACATTGAAAACCGACTTTTCATGTTAAAATGCGATAGTTTACGCAATATATATATTATTTAAAAGCGTGTATATGCCTACCAATTAAATTTATAAGTAGCGAGTACTGTTCTGAATTGAATCCATAGGGACCTATATAAAGAGAAATGCAAGCCGTTTCTCTCCATCAACATTACGTAGGTATATTATAGTATTAGTATTCCTCCTTCGTCCCGCAAGAACAAAATAGATGAAGTAGTAGAATCTTTAAATATTTTATTAGATTCTTTTATGTCACATTTCTAATGGATGTTTGCAGAGTTTACGATCGTACATAAACATACATACAGTATATATAGCAAAGGACCATTTTCAACAAGCTAAGTTGTCGGTCTTATTCGTTGGGGAAATATTTCAATCTCGTTCAGCCTTGAAAGTCTTCCAAAATGCAAATAGGAAGTCTCGAAAGTGTGGCAAACAAAGCTCTTAGCGAGTGAAAATTGCTTCCACGATAGTTTTGACGATCTGAAAATGATAAGTTATGGTTTTTATGAGCAAATATAATAAACAACTAAGTATTTAATAATGAAGTTTGAAGTAAACAAAAGTGGTGCGCGTTTATAAATGACCTGCTCGTCAGACGTATCCGCGTAATGCATCGGTCGGATTGTACTCGTAAGTAATGCAATTTAATGCAAATGTGTTGATGTGGCGATAACAAGCCTTGCGAGGGTAGTAGTCGGCCGCCGCTGGCAAATTCCTCGCCGTGTCGCTAACCCACCGTCGCCCCGCAGTCGCGCCGCCACCGATCCGCAGCCGCCCCGCTGCCGCCTCGCCCGATGACTTAATGTGTGCGGAAATGTCGCGGATTACACGCCTACCGACCGCTGCATTCTACCCTATGTTCGGTCACAAAATAAACTAGCTCTATTGTTTTGTTTGTGGATATTTTTCGTTATGCTAAACGTTCTACATGCTCAGCTAACTTATGATGCCTAAAATTGAGAACTAGGTGTGAAAGTGGTATTATATAATTCATTTATTGTTTGTTTGTTATACTGTTTTATGGGGTGGAAGGTAGCGAAGATCTTATGGCTATTACATGAGCAGTGCCAATAATTACCAGGCACAAATAATTACATAAGCCCAATAGCTAAGTACGAATCTACGAATTAAACTCATGTTACCAATAATTATTTTTTACGTTTTTTAATCCATTAGAGACAGTATGTTGGATTTCGGTCGACTAAAGCCAGCCGATCTTCCACTAACGTTTTTTAACTTAACAAGCTTCTAGAAGTGCGGGTATGAATCACAATGTACTGACCAAAGTTTTACTAACACTGAACCAATACGGCGAATCATATAAATTCAGAAATAAATATTATTAATATCACTCTAAACTAACTTACGCATCGGTTAAACGTAACATTCCATCCGAAAAATTGGTCGGAGAACTTTAGAGATGAACAAAAACTAATATCGGTCGAAGCGTGCAGTGCGTAGCAACTAGCTACGCAAGGCGGCCGCCTACGGATGGCTACGGTACCGCCTGGACTTCTTCGTAGATGAAGCCTACGCAAAGAATCGTAGTACTTTAGTAGCAAAATAAGTTTAGATGAAATTTCGCGTTCAAGTTTTCTTATAAAACAGGTCAATGGGGCAACTCCGTATATTGTAGACTTGCAATGTGATGTAATTTTAGTTCTTCGCGGCGTAAATTAAGTAGCGTAGAGATTGTTACTTGATTGCTTAAACCAGTTCCTAAAAGTGATTTCTTTATATTTTTAATTCTTCGTTACTGTCTTAAAACATATACTGTAATGGTTGGGTTTGGTGCATTAATCATACAGATATTTTTGGCATTATTATACTTGTGCACTATTAAAACCCGGTCAAGTGCGAGTCGAACTCGTGCGCCGAGGGTTCCGCACCTACCCATTATAACGCCATAATAAAATTGGTGCTTAAGTTTTAAGTGTGTGTGTGTGTGTGCTGTAAAGGCTGAGTTGCTAACGTGCGGTAGTAAAGGGCAAGTACGATAAAAAAAAATTTACTTGGGCCAATGTGTTTCATCTTTAATTTTCAACTATTTTTATTTTTTGCACAAGTAAAAGGAAAATTCCGAATAAAAAAAAAATTACTTAAGTTTTGGTACTAACAAGTTTTCGCGAAAATCTAAATTTACTCATATTTTTTTATCGTGTTGTTTCAGGACCATGATTTTACATACACCTAATAGGGACTATAGACCTCAGTATCTGGTATAAATTGCTAGGTCCACCCGTTCCTGAGAAAATCAGTGGTGACACTCGGACAGACAGACGGACAAGAGAGTGATCAGGGTTCCTTTTTTACTTCTTGAGGTACGGAACCCTAAAAACGTTTGTCTATTGGTCGCTGAGTGACTTATTTATATCATAACTTAATATAACGTCACGCCTGTATTCACCGAAGGGTAAGGCAGAGGTGTACGCGGTTGTAATACCCACATTTCACCAATACTGTTATTAAGTCAAATGTAATAGGTGGTGAGCCTATTTCCATCTGCCAGGCATAATTCCTAACTCCAGTATGCTACTGAGAATTTCTAACAGAAAAACTCAATAACATTTTGCCCGACCAGGAAATCGAACGCAGTAGGTACCTTATGTTCGCCAGCCGCCCTTGGGATCACTAGACCAAGGAGGCAGTCTTATTTATAATCATTTTTATTCGCAGATCGGGTGTGCTTTAACGTGAAGTGGGCAGCAGGGTGTGGTGATGGAGGTGGTAATACTGAGAGCGAGAGCCCAACTAAATCGTCTCGTGTCGTCGGGTGAGAGGCGCGAGGGGGGAGTGGAGCGCTCGCCGCGTGCAGGGGGCGGTGGCGGCGCGGCGCGGGGGGGCTCGGGGCGCGAGCGCAGCGTCACCATGCCACCAGCCGCGCCCGCGCCGGCGTCCGCCGCGCCCTGGCTCAACGCCACGCTCATTTTTAACGCCACCCGGCTCAACGCCACTTTTGACACCGACTTCGAGCTCCTCAACTCGAATTCCACCGACGAACACCACCACTGGTTTTGCGCCAAATGGACTAATGCTCAACAAGATCTATTTCAGGTAATGATTATCTTTTACCTCATACATATTTTTAATAAATTATCCTGGTGCGATTTATAAGTTATCGCATACATCACGTCAGGATATTTCCCTTAAGTGACTTTTAATTAACCTAAAATTTCTTGTCCAACAGGCGGCAAACTTGTGCTTTGCAATCGCATTTTTAGCGCCAAAAAGTTTCAAGCAGAGTATTCTGGTGCTGCGCGCGCTGGCGGCCGCCGGCGCTGTGCTCATGGGGCTGTGGGCCGGCGCTGAGGTGTGCGCGCCCGACGTGCTCGCCTGGAGCCTCGCGCTCGTTCTCGTCAACTCTATACACACCGTGTTTCTTATAATAAGGTTCGTCACATTGTTGTATCTTAGTCGATACTGAATTAGCGTCGTGCTCATTGTGCTCTGGGCCATGGTGTACGCGCCCGACCTGCTCGCCTGGTGCCTCACGCTCGTGCTCGACAGCTCGATACGCACCGTGTTATTTAAAATACGGTAAGTTATAAATAAGTTATAAATACAGATAAATCTTTGAAAAGCATTAACGTATGCTTAGCGAACTGTAAAGTTATATATAATAGAAGTTTAATAAAGATATATCGATAGGTCGATAAGGCTTAGCAGTCAGAGCGCCTGGAGTATTTATCCAGGAGCCGCACGTTCGAATCCTGCTCACGACCGTATTCTTTTTCCACAAAAATTTATAACTTTAAGGTAAGTTATCGTCGCAATTAAGTATCGGGTCCTTAGTGTTAGCATATACTATAATCGACTAATTAATTAAGAACGGTACATTTATTGGTTAAGTATGGCAACACAGCAATCACCTTTTAAAAGTTAACGTTAAGAACGGCCCATTCCCTATATATAAAAAAAGTACTCTGTGGCCCATTCTGATTTTGCAAGTAAGCGAGTAAGGACGTCGTAGGTGGCCAACATTGTGGAGTTTGTAAAACGACAATAAAGAGATTGTCAGTCTTTGAGAGTATAATTTCTTTCGTTAGATCATTAAAATTTTAAGATTCCTTGAACCCGATGCAGATTCTATTTAACCCTAATTGTACATCTACGACTACAAGCATGGCAATTATATGTGATAAGACTATCTCAATTATCGCACTACCATCAATTATTCATCTCAAGCGTATCTATCTAATTATTTATGTATGGAAATAACCATTAAGTGTGGTGATGATGTATATTCAGAGTGTGTCACTTACGAGCTATGTCTGCAAGATGGTTAAGATAGTAAGTACTGGGCGGAAATTCTAGCAATTCAAAAAGTCGCTGGATGGTCCCCGCAAAGGCTGATTTGTGGGCATTAACATAACATAACATAGCATCACGCCTGTATTCCCCGAAGGGGTAGGCAGAGGTGTACACAATTGTACACCCACATTTCACCAATGCTGTTATTAAGTCCCATGTAATAGGTGGTGAGCCTATTGCCATCATCCGGGCACAATTCCAAACTCCGGGCTGCTACTGAGAATTCCCTAACAGAAAAACTCAATAACACTTTGCCCGACCCGGGAATCGAACCCGAGACCTCCTACTCAGCAGTCCCGCTTGGGACCACTAGACCAACGAGGCAGTGTGGGCATTGCCCACTTAAATTAAGGTAATGTTGACATTAGTAAATCTTAATGGGCAAACTTTTACTACGAGGCTCGCACGCAAACTGGCAATTGGGTTATCTGTATAACACAAGCCCATTACACAATATTTTTCGTAAATTTTGGCCTTTTATCATTTTGTTAACATTCGGACACTATTTACATTAAAAAATGATTGGATTTTGTTAGTCCCCAATACGTTTTGTTCACAGGTTTCTTCCACCAGCGTTATCGCTCGAACTAACAGATCTATACTTGAAGCTGTTCAAGCCTCTGAAAGTGAACAAGAAGCACTTCACTGAACTGACACGTGAAGCTAGGATAGTGCGACTTGAGCCCGGCGAGGCGTATGCGGTCGAAGACGTCACGCCAGCCGACGAGAGACTGTCTATACTTTTAAAGGGAAAGTATGTATCAACATGCACTATTTTAAAAACCTTTTTCGCATTGAAAGATAAAATATATGACATTACACATACTAGACTTTCCGAAGTAAAATAAATAATCAATAAAGTGTTTACGGAAAAACAGGGTACCTAATTAATTAAACCACCCTACCGTTGAGGGTGCGTCATCTGTTACAGAATAAATTGAATACTGAATAAATGTCTCCGAAAAATCTTATGAAGATAAAATATCGAGGGTACAAGGCTACAAAATAAACAATTCAAAGACGAGCGACGACCCTCACAATGTAAAATAAGATACTACACATGTTCCTTTTGTTTCACTTGTACAACAATATTTTTCTTTGTTTTACCATTGCTGCCTTTCTATGAACATATACGTTATGAACTACGAAAGAAAAGAAATATCATTTGGTATTCTGTGACTAATTGACTGACTTGCCGTTTGAGTTCGAATATTTTTACTTTTACATCGAAAAAGTCTCATTAACAAAAAATTTATTCCATTTTAAATATAACGTAGAGAAATTTCTAATAACTGAGCTTTCTATGTTATAGACAGATTAATTTTAGGATTACCTTTTAACGACATTTACGGTTAATGTAAGAAATAAGATTCTGCTGATGTATGCACACTTTGAAGGTACTTTAAGCTTTAAAATATTTTTAATATATGTAGTAATATGCTAGATGGAAGAATTGGCTAAAACAAAATAAATTTAATATCCAATTGTTAAACAAGTATATACCACTTTCTAGGTATAGGTAAGTATAATGTGTTCATTAAAATACTTCGTATTTGTTTGGGTTGGGCTACGCGGGGTAATGTGCGCCAGTCCATAACATAATGATTCCAATTCCCCCGTAAGCCATTTTATAGCAGCCATAATGAAATTAAATACCAAGTACGTCGTCTATCGATGTATTGTAATAAACTTTTCACTATGTCGGTGCTTTAATTACACTGGATAAAATTATTTATTTTTATTATTAAATCGCTACATCCCGCCGTAGCAATCACAAAATCCCAGGTTTATAGAAATTTATGCCCGAAGAGCCGGTGCTGCATAATCATAATAATTAACAAGTTGCATGATACGACTAATAATAACTAATTAATATAAAAATAGCTAATTGTGTACCTAAATGCAATAGTTATTTATGACGTCATAACGTGCTGATATCATCTCGCTTCCATTGATAATTTTAGTGGAAAGTTCTTATACATACCAACAAGCTATTATCCAGCAATCTAATTAATTAAGAGTAGAATATAGGCAGTAATCTACGAACACATAATAGAATAATTGTGTGGTAATAATATTGGTAATGGAATTAGTTATTAATTTATTTGACGCAGGATGAGAGTAAGCTGTGACGAAACACATCTTCACTATATACAGCCCTACCAGTTCATCGATTCACCAGAATGGGAAGCCAATCGCGAACAATCGGATGATGTCTTCCAGGTAATTAAACAAACAAAATATGTATATATCAACATTGATGAAATTAACCGTTACGTTTTGCAGCATTACATAGACTTGTTAGTAAATATTGTAATCTTTTAAAATAAATGATTACTACGTTGCAACTTTCAAATGGGTAACTATTTTTAGCCCGTTCTGGGCAATGAAGTGGAAATGGTGTTACTATTAAATTCCCTTAAAATTATGCGGCGACGCAACTCCTTCATCCATTAAAGATGAGAACCCAGTACCTATCTATAAGATCTCGTATCGTATCGCTCGACTCCGGATGAGAGACCACTCATTGTAATTCTTCGCACGATTACACTAAATAATTCAGAAGCGAAATAACGCATTATCTTAATGACTGAGAATTTATTAAACTGGCTATACAGAGACAATAAAACTAAGACAAATCGACGTTTCTCAATATGTTTGTGTTTGTTACGGTGTGCAGCGTTCTGGCAAACAGAAACTTCATAAATATTGGAATCTTGAATTGGGTGAATTTGCTCAGCTTATTCTACGTATAACGAAAAAGCATAAAGCAGTTATTTTTAACAAGAAATCAATAGATCATATTTGTATCTTTTATTCAAAGCTTTCATTTAATCTTCCCTCCCGGCCACCCTCTAGTCCTACTAAGTTCTCGGTGGAGGGAGTGGCGTCTCAGGTGCACATTAATGAACGTCTCGTTAACTTCATATCTTTACATGGACCGCTGAGGTACATTGACCAAAAAAAAAAATTGCCGTAACGGAAGAGTTTGGTCGATGGTTGAATTTATAAAACTTATGTTTGAGTCTTCAACAAAGGGTTTATAGGTATTTTTATAATCTCGTTTGGATAGATAACAGATTTATACACTTAAAATTATTCTGTCATCTTAATAATATTAACTCATAGGCACTTAGGCATCTGCTGTTCAATGTTTAAGCACCCAAGTGAAAAGTGTTAAATTTTTCGGAATGAAGTAAATATGTTTTCCCCGCTAGTATGTATAAATTCAAATCTATGATGAAGTAAAAACTTTAAAACACATTATTATTAGTCTGTATTGTACTGTTACTATTGATAGGTAGCAGCGAGTTTTGTTAAGTATTGAAAAATATGTTAAAAGGTAGAAAATATCTGTAACGAAAGTAAAGTAGTACTACGATAGAAGTGTCAGCCTGGTAGGAAATTCCGGTATAACGCAAATCGAACACGCTTGATTTAGTGCAAACAACAACTTCCGCTATGACGGTATGAAATTTAATTCATTGGCAATATTTTAACTTGTATTATAATTTTAATTATAATTTATAATATTTGATATTATATTTTTCATTAATTTGGTCTTAACTGAGATATATATGTCAAGTTTTATCACGTTTTATTTAATTAAGATTTACGTCATTTAAGTCTTATAAGATACAGTATCATGAATAGAATAAATTATATGCATCATGTAGGTAGTTAAATAATTTGAGATACTTTTTCTCCATTCATATTTGAAATTCATACATACCTATTCCATATGAGTTGTTGGGTTTCATTTAATTTATTCTTCTTTCTCTGAAGGAGAATCGGTATATAAAGTTGATGCTCGTGGTAACATATTTTCACGTTTCATCTTTCATGATATCATTAATTAACAAACATCCAACCTTTCATATAATATTTTGTGGGTTTGGTTGAAAGAACTTTTTTGTAATGTAAGTAACAATTTAACTTTTAATAATTTCCCAGCGACAGTGTGATATACAGTATTTTTAGGTATCTTTATTGGAAAAGCTACGCGCTCTCTCGCCGCGAAACAAAAGCGAAATGAAAAACGGCCCTAATTTTCCCGCAAAGGTCTGATATTTCACGTTTCGTAACCGGACACTGATTTCACAGGAGGGTAAAAATTTAATTGAGTAAAATATACTGAATACTATTTACATTTCAAATTTCCTTGCAGTTCTAAGGGCTTATATTTTTTTTACAAAAAATATTAAAATTATATACTTTTTAAGAAAAAAGTCAACCGATGGAAAATTTATCGACAAGGGAAAAATAAAACTTCATCTTTTTACGCGACTGCCCCAAAAAGGAATTTATTTATTCCACCATGACTTCTAAACGCCTGAACCGATTTAGATGTGTGGGTCATCTTGAGAATCCTTGCGTTTTTTCGGGTAACACAGGAAAGTAAGCCTTGAAAAAAATTAAATATATTAGCTGTGGTACATAAAAAGTAGTGAAAATTAAAATTAATTAAAAAGCACGCCTGTCGTCTGTGACTGTGAAAAACAAGGTACTGAAGAATTTTCATGGCAGTCGGGGGACAGTACTGTAGAACTTCTTCTTATAGATCTCCCGACTACGGTTCAGATATTGTGGGAGCGCTTTTTAATTTTTTAATAATTATTTAGCTTGACTCCTGTTATTTTTTCACCCGAATAAAGAAATCATATTGATGATAGTATATTAATATAATAAAACAACTTTTAACCGGAATAATCGTGTGTATTATTGGTTTTTGTTTTTCGTGTCGTTTCGAACAGCACGAAGAACGAGCACGAATACTTTGCAGCGTTCGTGCTCGAAGTCCTCCTACTTTAATCCGGTTAAAAGTTGTTTTATTATAATGTGTAGTGATCGTGAAAATCTAAGATATTAGTATATTATCATGTAAATATTGTATTTTATTTTTATAAAATACAATATTTATTTGCTCTTTAATCTGCTCGGCGTTTTAAGTATCAATACATAATTAATATATTGGAATGGCAACGTTAATTCAAACATTCACCACGTTTGAATTTACGTTGCCAGGCGCCAGCAGTTGCATATAAGGAATTGAAACTACAACAGATCAACCGGCAAAGTGAGTGACTTTATTGGAAAACTCGAGGCAACTCTATTCAATAGCTATACGAATAGTTGTTGGGTAGATCTTATCTCCGAATACTTTCAATGCACGCTCTCTCGCCGAACTGTAGGATATAAGTCATATAACCCCATTTACTTACAACAAATTTTACTAAGGAAATTATCTGAGCTTCTCTTTTGTCTTATTTAGCTATTCATATTACTAATAATTTGAACAAATATTTATTACCTTATTACAATAAAGGTTAATTGGTTTAGATGTTTGCAAATTAGTGGCGACACGGCTCTAGAATATAAATACCATATTTTTTTTATATGGGTGGCGACCTCGAGCACTACTAGTGTTTGCTATTTAGCTTGATGTATTTAGATACTATTTCACCTACTATCCGTACAAACAGGATCATTCTGAAATGTGAGGAAATACTTGTACTTATAATAAATGTTACCGTCCTATCCCCCGAGGGTTTGAGTAATATATTAGATTTCTTGCCACAAGTTATTATCTAATGCAGCGGCGGTCAGAAAATAGTATCATATTCAAACCTTGCAGTACATCGGTAATATTTGTGGGCATAGACCGTAACTTTTACTTAAACTGGAGCTCAAATGCTACAGCATTTTTGGCCGCGCAAATATCAGGTACTTAGTTCAATTCTTAGGGAAATTTGTTTTGGGGTCGAAGTCAATTTTCCCTAATTTAACTACATGTGTGAAGGGGCATATCATTGCTGTTGAGATACAAATTACCTGTATTTTCTGCTAATAATTTTTCAATAGGTTTTGTTAATGCCACATGGAGACGACAAATAAAATATGACATTTTAAGTGTCCTAAATTGTATTTTTATATATTGCTTTATAGAAATTGTTTAGACTGAAACAGAGACCTTGGCTCCTCCAATGTAGGCGCCATTTTTTTCGAAAAGAATGGAAGTGCCGACGACTTTCTTAAATGTATAGGTAGTAATGGTAAAAAATCAAAATGATTATGAAGTGAATAGTGAATACTCTTAATTACATGATGATTAATTTAGATCATTGTGCTTGTGGTTCTGATTCATCGAAAATCGATATTATAAAACAATAAAATCATACAACATAGTCAATCTTAGACATCTTTTTTGTTTCCTTTGTGGTAAATAAAATCTGTGGGGTTACTCTTGAAACTAATACAAATTCCAATATTAAATAGACGCCTTAAAAGAACGCGTAATTTTAAAATAGATTTACCCACATTGGAGTTGCCTCAATTTTAAAGGATGTAGTCTTCATTATCTCGAATTTATAATATTTTTTTAGGCATTTGACATTTAAAATTGAGATGCCACGAATATTCGGCAACTGTTCGGTATTCGGCTATTCGGCAAAAAAAAACACTATTAGGTATTCGGCTGAATATTGCATACTATTCGGCCGAATAACGAATAGCAGCAAATCATGAAAAAATATTACTCAAAATATTACTCACAAACAATGAGATTTTACCTATCATCACCTTTGAATTTATAATATCATTGCTCACAAATATGTTTATTTAACCAACAAATTAACATATTAATATCTAAAATCTACCAGTGGTAAGTTATTATGAATGAAAACAGTATTTTCAGCGAACAGTATTTTTACAAAAAATTTCATAATATTTCCAAACAGGAGATTTTTTTATTAAATAGAATAATTTTGCTTTTCTCGAACAAATAGTGATATTTCTTAAGGTAATCAATCACATTAAAAGTAATATTTAATATACACTCAGTATGTAAATTATGATGCACCAAGAATCAACAAACAAAACGTGTTGTGACTCGACCGCAACCTAATCAAAAATGAAATAAAACTACCCGCGCCTACGTACTACTTCAGCGATGCAAGTTTAAACTCGTAAGTGGCGAGTGTTGAGTGAGATGTCAACCGCGAAGTGTTGCCGAATATTCGGTGCTTCGGCCACAACCCTCGCGAATATTCTGTATTCGGTAATTCCGCTAAATAACTATTCGTGGCATCTCTAATTTAAAAGTACTTACTGACATATGTCCAATGTCAATCGAGCGGAATAATTTTCAAGAGTACATATTATATCTAATAAATAAAATATTCGGAATTGGACAAGGTAAAGTTGGTAATAGGTGTTGGAACATCTATCCAGAACCAAAACGTCAGTTACTTAGTAACTGGAAAATTTTAGTGTAAATAGATACACGCCATGGGTAGGTCTACCTAGTTACTCCTGTTTTACATTGTATGTGAAAAAAGACACTAACACCCGTTCGTATATAAAGCGCTCTACTTAAATGTCTTTAATATTAACTCTTGCCCTTTGACAACATATCATGTCAAAGGGCTTGGCACGATATTCACCGCAGTGATACCACGGCCTTACAGAAAACTGGCGTGAAACAACACTTGCTTTGTGTTTCGCTGAGCGAGTGAGGGTACCGGAGGCCCAGACCCTTTAAAAGGCCGGCAACACACTTGCTATTCCTTTGGGGTTGCGGGTGTCCATGGGCGGCGGTAACTGCTTACCATCAGGCGATCCGTTTGCCCATTTGCCCCCAATGCAATAAAAAAAAAACAGTTACTTACATCAACTGCCTAACTGTTCATATTTCGAACATAATACTATCGAGAAAGTACAGAATACAATAGCGGTGCATTCATTCTAGGTAGAAAGCCTAAGGTATTAGGTCATTTTATTTAAACGTTTTCCCCTCTGTAGGAGTTTCTCCTGACTTCAGCTGTTTATTGTTTAGCAGTTTATAAAGAGAGTAAAACTAAAAGAGTCGTTTTCACTTGTTTCTTACAAATGGCAATCAATTAAGTTGAATAATACTTATAGATAAAAAATATACCTAAGTAAAAATTCGGAGAAATAATTTTCAATTTACAACATTAGTGAACATGAGAGAAAGGATTTTTTATACATTGACTGGTAGATGCTGTTGGTCTCGCTCACTGTATCTAATTAATCGTGATCAGGTTATCTGACGGTGACTATTTCTCAGGTGAGCGTGATTGCGGAGGAAGTGTCCACGTGCGTGTGTTGGCCGCGCATGCGCTTGGAGCGCGTGTTGCGTCACCGCCCCGCACTCAAGGTCGTGCTTGACTGCCTTATAGGTCAGTCCTCTTTCAATGTTATTGTTGCAACTTTTATCTTAATAATGTGTGATATATTAAATTGAGTTAAGATACATTTTAATTCCTATCTTCAGGTAATAGGTATTTAAAACTCTTGGTCGGAATATCTTATATTATAATATCTAAAAAGCAAAACTTTAAGCTAAATCTTTCCCAAACATGTGGCCATGTTTTTACTGTAATATTTAGAGGCAATCGCTCTAACCACACTTCTTACTTACGTAAGATGAGATAACTTATTTTCTTCAAGAAAAATATCCATGGGCTTCCTGACAAACGCAAGGCCACGCACGAAACTCGGCTGAAATAGCTTTCTATTATATACTTAACATAAAGCCATTCTTAGTGGTACCAGGACCCATTGTTTACATAAACCGAATTAAGGAGTGAATGCGAGGCAATTTACTTCCGAATGCTTCCAATTCGGGCTACATTCAAATAGGAACAAAGTTTCCTGACTATGAAACAACAGATCCAATAAAACTTAAAAATATATTTACATATTTATTACCTATATAAACAATAAACTAAAAAAGCCAGTGAAGAAATGATAATTAGTTATTGTTATCAAATAGTAATTTACTATTTATTGTTTATATAGGTAATAAATATGTAAGTACACTTTTCGAAAAAAAAAAAGATTCTGTCTCAAAGTATTTTTTATTTATTTATTTAATTCTTTATGCACAAAATTGTACAAAGACGGTCTTAATGCCATAGGCATTTTCTACCAGACAACCCTGATTTTTTTTGCTCACTTTGAATTTCGTCCTGGAACAATTATCTGTAGACCATACAAATATTTGCTCCGTGCAGGAATCGAACCTGCGACAACCACTACGCCAACCGTGCCGTCTAAGTATAAAGAGATCATAAAGCTGTCTTTTCCATAATCTATTTTTTATTTTTTATTTGTCATATCAAAACAGTTATTCTTAAATTAGTTTAAATTAAGCCGGCTCGCGAAACTATACCAGAATAACCACTAAAGGTATGTAACAAGATGTCCTCGATCATTTTTTTTTTTTGAAAAACGTTGCCCTACACTAGGAATTTCTTCCTGTGTCGTGGGTGCGTTTACAGACATATAACCTCACAAACACCCAGACCCGGAGCAATTATCCGTAGATCATACAAATATTTGCTCCGTGCAGGAATCGAACCTGCGACACGCAGCGCAACAGTCGGTCTATCGACCACTGCGCCAACCGCGCTGTCATGATTGCTACTTAGGTTCAAATCTCTAGCGAACTCAATAGATATACATATAAGACAATGGCATTCATAAATTAGATTTTAAATTCACTGATGATGATGTTTAAACGATGAGTTCATACATAATTGAGCGTGAGTAAAAATATTTCTTTAATTGGGCTGACGAAGGACTTAACCTCTGGGAGGTTAAGTCCTCCACGTCCTGTCAACACAGTATCCGTTATTTTTTGTACCATCATCAGCGTCGCCTCAAAACTTTACGGCGCAATACCGGATTTGCTAGGACAATCCATGATGATTATGACAGTAGTTACTATAGACGATGGTATTAAGATTGGTTTACAATACCATGATATTTATACAAACACAATGTTCTATACCTTTACAGGCAAAGATATTACGCACAAGCTGTACTCAGTGAGTGAAGGCCTGGGCGCCGGTGTGTCGGAGCACGAGGTGCAGCCGGCACACCTGACGCGCTCTGCAAGCGTGGACGCCGTGCATGAAGGCACGCGCGGCCGCCTGCGCAGCAACGCGTGGCGAGCGTGTACCACACATACAAAGGGTAAAAAATATCAAACAACCAACAAATAGAAGGCATACTCCTAATAATAATGTCAATCAATCTGTTCCTATTCTTGTATACGACACTACAACTGCATAACATTAAATAATCCCGTCTTCGAGGAAAAATGTGACCTGTCACGCGGGTATTCATATATAAGAGTAGCTACGCATTATTTCTAGTTGCGTTACGCGAAGGCAAATGACAAACCAAGTGTAGAAGATCCATATCACCTTTGAACACCGCGGTAACCTTATCTTATAATTTCGCAGGAACGACATACTGGCAGCCAATGGTCGCCCGTCAGTTCCTTCGGCAATCACCATTTGGGCGTGGAGCCCAGCCTCCGCGACTGCTGACGCAGGCGTCGTCAGCGAGTTTGCAGCCGGCAGCACCAACGCGGCGGCGCAGTCCTCCGCGACGAACCACGTCGTTTCGGCGCGGCAGGGAAGTGAAATTTGCGGAGATGACGGTAGCCCCAGAGCCGGCCGTGTGACGCGGGCCGCGGCTCCAGCCGGAGCTGGTGCCGCTCGTCTCGCCAATTACCTTTTCGCCAACCCGCATGTCGCCGGCTCACAAGGAACCCTGACCGCTGACCGAGCGAATGGACTTGCCTCGTACGACTGACTTCTAGTAAGCCTTCGCGTTCGCTGTAAAATTATAACCCTGTGCCCTTGCAACCGAGTGCTGAATAAAGAAGTAAAACTCTTGGACGTTTATAAATAAGTGAAGTGCGAAAGATTATGATGTTCTATTGTTCATTTGGGTTCGTTCACAACAAGAGCTTCCTGTTATATAATAATCAATCTTTATTTTGTTACTTGTATAAACTTTTCACATTCGCTCGAAGTAAGATTCGTCGGTGAAACTAAAATATGAACAAGCCTATGATGGCACTGATCTAACAAGTGAAATAGTGTAAGTTGAGTATGATTTTTATGAGTGCCGGTGTAATATTGTATTGCGTGATAGTCTAGCGTCGATGTATCAACGATGTGTATTATAATGTACTTATTTAACAAACGCTTAAGTGCCCGAAAAACACTACACTAAAGTGCAAAATTTTATAATACCAAAATAATACAAACTCAGCGATATTAGTTCCAAAGCAAAACACTGATAGAATTAATGGAATTGTAATGATAATTTATTTTTTAGTAATTGACAATTCAAATGTGGAATTCTAAAAGTATTTAATGTTAACGTAATTAATTGTTTATTAGTAATAAGATATGTTAATTCGTGATAAAAATATTATAGTGTCAGCGCGAATTTATATTGAGTATTAATCATGAAAAATTTACTATTTTCAATGTCTTTGTTCTGTGCAGTTGAAATTCACGTCTAAACTTATGAGTCGCTAAGTTTTTCGCTGAAGAAAATTCAATAGTTACCGCTGTAAAGTAAGTACCAACAGCAAAGTTTCAGTGATACATCTTTTGCACTGCAATAATATATCTAACGTGACGTCGACACTGTATAAAATAGTACCTACTCACAAATTACCAATATTTTGGACAGATTTCTCTGCTGTGTGTACCTACTTGTTGTTCGTCTAACTCTCTACCATTATCTTTAATGCTTCTAAAAGACGTGACAGATTTTTAAGTTGTGTTAAACCACTGTGTCCAGACATTTATAATTCACCTTCTATTTCTTTTCACCTCATATGTTTTATTCGACTCATTTTCTGTATAATTTATTAAGTATTGTAGTATGCGCGTCATTTTTTATTATTGAAAAGATTCTAAGTAGTGAGAATTACAACGAAATGAACTGTTAAAATAATAATGTCTGAATATGCCTATAAAGAGCTTTTGTCGTTGTCGATCAATATATACTTGGAAACCATGCCTTTATCATTCCAGCAGTGACTACAAAAATGATAGAAAACTGTGCAGCGCCTTTAAAACGAACATACCTAATAAAATGTAAAGTGATAATACATATATGTGATAGGGGTATGATAATGTCGGTCAGAACAACGCCATGTCATCATCACAGTCTAAAACTAATAATATTAAAATTATCCCAGTGAATAAGACGAAAGGAAAAAGTATCTAACTTATCATTTTACAATTAGTGTTCCATCCTGATGTAGGTACCCTTTCCTTCTCATTTTTATCGTTTAATGATATCGACCAAACTCTGTTAGGCAAAAGATATTTATAACAATCTGTCAAATTCGGGTGGTTAAATGGTGGTTAATATGTAGAAGAATGTTTAATTTTAACAGTGTAGTGGTGCGGTTATAAAATATATACTTTTTTGGAAAACTTTCTGCTTGCTTTGATTGATTTATATTTTGTTAATTGTGTAAAAAAATACTCGTTTATAAACTAGATAGTTTAAACTTTAGTAACTGTTCTATTGTTCAAATTGCACATTTGGAATATCTCACAAACAAAAATATTCAAATTCATATGCTAAGTGCTGAACTTTTAGTAAATGTAATTTTACTCATAATGTTATTGTAAGCGTCAAATGGACTCATTATCGTTAACTCTAACTTATTAAGTGTCATAACACATCTGAATAGAGAACGATTCAAATATCACATGCTGATGCGAACTAAAAACAATAATAGATAAGTAACCAAACAAAGTTTTTAATTGATGGAGATAGATCAATACACAAGACTATAATGTTAGAACATCAGTTGCACGATTGTGTGATGTTTGAATCAGTGTCGTAGAAACATTATTGTTCACGTCGATGTTTAGTTGATGTTGTCGCTTTACTACGTGTACGGTGTCAGACTAGATGAGCATGTAGTTCGTACTTACTGTACTAAAATTCGTCGAAACAATGCTGTTGACCAAAAACAGATAATATAAGAGACCGTACAACGAGGATAAAGTCATCACTTTCACTATTAGATAGGTAATCTTTATACAAAGGGTGATATCTGCTCTAATGTTAATAGACTATGGAAATCAGAGAGAACTTCTTAATATTTAGGTGTAACAAAATAAATTTTGTAACCATACTTTTCTGATATAAATACGTACTCGTAAATATATTGCAGAGTATTTTTACGTTTTGTAAGCTATTTAAATTGGCAAATTGTAATTATGAGATGTGTCTAGTTAATAAATAAATAGGAGATTTGCATTATTCCAACATAATTGATTGCCAGCAGAAGTTATGTCATGCCAATGGCCAGTGGATACTGTGTAGTTGGAATAGACAAGGTCATGTAAAATTATCGAGACTTCCAAATATTGTGTATCTTCCATATGTTTACATTACATTTAACTGTTTTCCCATGAGTCTTCCACTGTCCTCCATTAAGTTCGAAAACTTTCTTAATTTCTATATACTCCATATTTTTTTATAAATCTCATTAATATTATTCCCTCATCAAATATCCTGATTGTACGGTGTCTCACACGAATACATATCGTTCTTCGTCTTGTCTCGTCTCGTTAGCTATCTCTCTAATGGTGTAGTAACATGTTCTTGGTGGGCAAATTTTTTAACGCAGTAGTTTAATCGAACTTACTTCAGTAAGTCATTATGTAGGTCTTCACACAACGTCTTCACCGTCATCATAACCGTAAAACGCTTTGTTACGACTTAACTAGTAGCAAAAGACGATCAGAGAATAGTGTGATGTTGTTGAGAGATATCCAATACCGAGGGAGGCATTTCACTCTCGGCGTACTTAAGCTTGGTGACAATGTCGCATCTTTCTCTACGTTTTTTGCAAATTACAAAAACGTTGGCCTTGCTCTTATGGTGTATTAAAATAACATTATAAAAGGCTAGTGAAATTTTGATAACTAAATAACAACTAGACTTGAAATTATAAATTGTTAAGGTATAAATCACTATGACATTAATTGTTAGCTAACCTACACAGCGTATTTCATATTCGGACGCTTTTTGGATTTGTGTATTTTGTGTGTCATACGTTACTGATAAGGATTGAGATGCATAAGACGACTTCGGAACAAGTGAGCCGATGTTATTATAGGAATTGAACTAGACAAACTTTATTGAAAAAAGCAGTATCAGCTATTCCCAGAATATATCTTCCTAAACTATCTATTCAATTATCCTGGAAACTGCTTGTTTTACCTGGAGATTCGACATAGATGCACTTTGGAATTGGTTCTTACAATTATAAAGTCTTCCATTGTTTCAAAAAATCTTCCCGCTATATTGTTTGTAATAATATACAGTATCAATGTGTTGTAAATTCAACTTCCAGTTAACATACGAGTACCTAATCGAGTCTTAGTTTGTACTTTTAGTAATTGTGTATTTAGCAGCTTATAATAAATATTGCGCGAGGCAATACTAAAGTTAGATAACTGCTGACTGTATTTATTTCTTAGTGTCACTAGTGTGTATCTACTGTCTGAGCTATATTTGTACAAAAACGGGAGCAACTTCATACTTATTTATTGCTTTAGATTGTTTATATTATTACAAATGATTCAAAAAAAAATTCATATTAAGATCTACGAGAGCCGTTACGCATAGTCAGAGATCGAAAAGTCTGACTACCAGTCATACCACGAGATCGTGTTACCTAGTAACTGGGTTGTGGAGGTCAGATATGCAGTCGCTTATATTATTACAAATTATAAAAAAAAAACATATTAAGATCTATGAGAGCCGTTACGCATAATCAGAGATCGAAAAGTCTGACTACCAGTCATACCACGAGATCGTGTTACCTAGTAACTGGGTTGTGGAGGTCAGATATGCAGTCGCTCCATGTAAAATACTGGTATTAAGTTGTATCCGGTTTGACTGAAAGCCGACCCCAATGTAATTGGGAAAAGGCTAGACAGATATAATGTTTCTATTATTCCGAAAAACAGTATACCCAGGGGGAAAATAACACCTATGCATCTACCATGTACAAACAATACATTTTAGGTAGTCTTGTAAGGCTCGTTTGCTTGCATCGTTATCAGTTTTTTAACATATTCATTTTTATTGCATTAAATATAATGTTTGTATATTCGTCAGTATAATTAGATACAAGTAGGCAGTTATGATGTGATAATTAACGACATATTCATAGACTTGTGAAGGGCGCAAGTCGAAGTATGCACAGTCATTGTTTTAGCAATTTTAGTTCTATTCTACTGTGCAGCGAATAAAAGCAATAGTTAATAGTTATAATGACAACAAAATGCTATTTTATCTATGTGTGTGGTTACATAGTATGTATAATGTATTTGCTATATTAACTAAAACAATGATCGGTAGCGACACTTGGCAGAGCGCCTCTGTGATACACGTTAGCTATTTAGAATAGGAGTCGTCGGTTCAAATATCATGTACTCGAAATCTGATAATATTCTCAATATGGGTTGCCTCCTGCGTCTCGCCATACATGACATTACAGTTATTGATTATATTATTGTATTTATTCACTTTATTAACATGTTTATTATGTCTTTAATAAAACAATTGCTTATTATATCGTTTTATTTTTGTGTCAATTCATTTGGCTATAGGTAACCTAAAGTGCTATTCTCTACGTATAAATTGTATCACTAACACAAATCAATTTATCGCCTTCTAGAGGTCACTTGCAAAATATAATTAGGTATTAAAGTAAAATACACATAAATACCGGATTATATTACTGAAAACAAAATATAGGCCCTCCTTCTTTTCCTTCTATTATGCCTCAAAAGATATTATAATATTTTTTAATGAGATCGTGGTATGTTAACCTTTGTAAGAATTAAATTCACAATAGTATCAAAATATGTTTACGAATAAATGCTTTCCACGTTGCGTCCCTTCGTCGCGTGCGACCGTCTATTTACAAAACTGCCGGTTGGTAAACGATATCTACTTAGTAGCATCCATGGCGCAATCGGCGTAATGGGACAAACATAACGAAATAGGTAAATAAGTGGAATAGTTTCCTCTGAGTAACGTAATGATCAAACATGTTGCATTCTAAAAATGTGTTTACCAAGTTGACTTAAAGACGAACGCTGACCTCTGCTAGTTACGTCACGCTCACAACACATTCGACTTAGACATTTAATATTGTTTAAAATGGTAATCAATGCCGTGGCGCGCTGATAATGAGTCAATGATAACATTCAGTAGTGTTTTCGAAGGCGAGGCACGGCGCGCCAGCCCGCAACATGAATCTTTTTCATTTGTAACTGGAAAAGTAGTTTTAAAATAAAACTTATTATAAGAATATAGGTATAATGTCGTTCCTATTTAGAAAGTGTATAGTGAACTTGAAGAATATAAACAGGTGTCGCACAGTGTGCGTGGTTATGCAAAGTGTAAGTGTGTGTATATTTTGATATTATAGGGTTATTATCTTACTTAGACATCGACAAATTAAATAATAATATATGATCTTTTAACCGTGCTTATAATGCATTAGTAATAATTGATAATTAATATACCTAATATTATTCAAGGATCGTTTCTTCTACCAACGAGTCAAGTAGTGACGATATTATTATGGGTTAGTAAATCAACCAAGAATTTGCGTACAAAAGCAGGTTATGAAGGTGAATGTTAGTATTTGTATTAAATTATCTAACTGTTATCACTAACATTTATTTCGGATCACTGAAGTACTTAATCACTGTGATTATTGACAAGATTTAAATTATTATCAGTAACATAAAAATCTGAATGTAAATTTCTTCATAGTAATAAGATAACAGAAATTCATAAAAATAAGCACAACTTATCAAATAATTGCCGAATAACAGAGGGAACTTGAAAAAGATAACGAGTCAAGGTTTTAATTTATACGCAAAAAAAGTAGTAGGTAAATACCTACGGACACATTTATCCATAAATGAGATTCATTATTATATTAATAAATAACCCGATGATAAAAATCTTATAGTAATCAGGAAAATAGAACGCTATTCTGCATACATTTAAGTTAGGTAGGTATATAGTAAATTGACATTTCGTTAAACCTACAAGGTTTCGCAGTTTATAAACAGAAAGAAGCTAACTCAAATAACTAGTACCTACAGTGTCCGATGACGGCATGAATAATATACACAACAACTTTGTGTTGTTCCTAAAGTGCAACACAATTTATTGTGTATATTATTCATGAATACCTAATTATAAAAATATTATATTAAATGGAAAAAGAATACGGTCGCGAACAGGATTCGAACCTGCGCCTCCCGGATAAATACTCCAGGCGCTCTGACCACTAAGCCATCTCGACCTCTGCTCACCACCGCGAATTCTTCTTCCATATTTTAACACGTCTTATGGCGACGTCATTTGGTTTCTGTCACTTGTATAGGGACTGAATTGATAGCAATGACGTCGCCATAAGACGTGTGCTTTTCAAAGATTTATCTTGAATTACCTAATTATATATAAAAAATGCAATCAATGAAGAAATTAATGAAGACCGTCGATCGTTATTATCCCCAAATAAATTTCAAATGGCAAATTATAAAAAAAAATCAAGAGAGTCCAGGCCACAACCGTGAATGAATAAAACCTGAGGAGCTACCTACTAATTGAGGACAAAAGGCAAACGACGGAAGTGGCATACATAATTCGTTTTGCTTCATTACATCTCTTTTCAATGAAGAGTATATTTACCAAGCTTTCACGATACAAGATTTTATAGGTAGTTTGTTTCCTCGGTCTCTACCATTATAAATACATATTATTTGCTATTATTTATAATTCCTACTACACTACACACACTAATGAGTGCATATTATAGATCAATATTAATTTCCACTTCAGCAGCATATGGTGTTTAAGGATTTAAAATAAATTTTATTTTCTTGATGAAAATATTATGTCGTGTATAAATAGTATGTTACTCTACTCTAGTTATATGTAGTTACTTGTGAGACAATTTGAACTGTTTTTTATTTTAAATTACTTCATCGAATTTCGTTTCTGAGTGCACTTGTGTGTCACTATATCTAAGTCTTCATTTTATTTCCAGGAAAGGTATCTGTCGCGATGTTCAACTAGTAATTTATTGAAACCTAGTGAATTCTCATCGGACGTGCATCTTCGACTCAGGAAATTCCACACAAGTCGTATAGTCAATAAAATTGTCGCCTTCAAACTCTCTGACATCGGCGAGGGCATACGAGAAGTTGTTATTAAAGAATGGTAAGAAATTTATAGATTGATTCATTACAGTTGTAAAAATGGAAACTGAGATCACTCTCGTGTCGGTCCAGCCAGTCACAGAAGTTATTTTTATATATTTTTTCTAATGAATCATTAAACTCGCATCGTAATCCTGGAAGGGTTAATACTCTGAGCACAATTGTAGGCACCTTTCTAAAATCACTTCACGGATACCGTTAATAAGCCCCATTTCCCTGGTAAGTTTATTGTCATCTTCCGTGCATAGTCAGTCCTGGGTAACACATTGCCTTACCTGGAACCAAATTCCTGGACCTCAGCAGCCACGCTTGCGTCCACTAGATAATTATTTAAATTCTGGAATAATGTTATAGTGCTAACACTTAGATACATGTAAGACTATACCATAATGCTTTTGATTTTATAATAAATATTGTTATGTTTTCGTACACCAACTTTATCTTTTAAGATGGTCATGCCACGCATGATGAAACAGTCTATGTATATACAAAACAAAGAATCTGTTTGTAGAAATTGCATAAGTATAACAAAAACATTCGTTCATGATTCATGTTATCTAAGTGAAGTTATTTTTAAAATCATAATCATAAAAATTAAAGTATGGTTCATATAATTAAACAAGTAAAAGGGTTGCAATAAAACCTTGAACCAACTTCTACTCTATTCCAGGTTCGTCAAAGTTGGTGATAAGGTGCAGCAATTTGACAATATCTGTGAAGTACAGAGCGATAAAGCAGCAGTAACAATCACCAGCCGATATGATGGAGTTGTGACACGACTGTATCATAAAGTGGACCAGACTGCGTTGGTTGGACAACCACTTGTTGATATTGAAGTTGAAGGTGGAGCCGATGAAGGTATAATATATTACATTAATAATATCGTTTGGTTCCAATAAAATCTACAGACTAGTTATGCACGCTTACTGGTTACTCCACGTATACCTAGCAGGACTGGATAGAAGAGTTATAATGCAATAAATAAGACCCCCTTTGAATTTACAGTAAATTTATTGCAATGTTGCCAGCCCTGTCAGTTATACGTTGAGTTACCAGTAACTGTGTACAGTTAATGAGTTCCTAGAAGATAAGACTCGATGTGTACTTAATCAAATATTATGAGAAACAGTAAACGCAAATAAAATAATAAACGAAGAAGACTCAGACTGTGATTTTCAGCCTTTTGTCTTGAAGTTCTTTGCATTTTAGTGCCAAGATGCGTTTCATGCTTTACGATCACTATATTCTCATCCCACAATAATTACTTTACTAGTACATAGGGCATCTGCCAAGTATCTTACGCCCCGAGCGCACTACTACTATTCTATGTTCTGATTTATTTTATATTTATAAATAAGACAATCTTGGCTTTCAGGCGCAACTTCAGCACCAGAGGAGGAACAAGCGGCCGTTAGTAACCAAGAACCTACCTCGGAAAAAAGGAGAGTTAAAGTATTGACTACACCCGCCGTTAGAAGAATAGCCGCACAATTCAAAGTTAGTTGGACTGTTTGATGTTTCCCTTATAGTCGTAGTAACGTATTAATTTAATTGAAGTCAAAGTAGGTTTTGCATAACGACAGATTATCATTATGGTTTTCTGTTTCTCATTATTGGCCCATGTATCTCATCTCGGGTAATTATACTTTTTATACATTTTTAAGGTAGACTTAAGCAATGTAAATGCAACTGGAAAGAACAGAAGAGTTCTCAAAGAAGATATGCTTGCACATTTGAATATCGACGCGGAAGGTTCTAATGAGGTGCCTGATTTATCAAGTGTTAAAGCTATGTCAATACCTATTACGCAAGCACAAGCAAAAATAGAAGTGTTGATGGAAGATAGAGTAGTTCCCGTAACTGGTTTTACCAAAGCTATGGTAAAATCTATGACTGAAGCAATGGTAAGAAATATAGTTTAGTAAAAATATAACTTGAGTGGTATATAGTTGCACACGTCTAGTAAATGGAAAATACAACACTTTCCAGAAAATACCACATTTTGGATACAGCGACGAATATGATGTGTCAAAAATGGTTGAATCCCGGGAAGCCTTGAAAAAACTAGCACAACAACGAGGCGTGAAGTTAACATACATGCCAATTATTATCAAAGCCACCTCTCTTAGTTTGGAAACATTTCCTGTGCTCAATAGCAGTCTTGACAATAGTTGTGAATATCTCACTTACAAAGCAAGCCATAACATTGGCGTTGCAATGGACACACCGTATGGCCTAGTTGTGCCCGTCATTAAGGTACCAATAAAGAAATGATTTAATAAAATTTAATAAAATTATAAACGTATAATTGTGTTATGATATTTATCTCTATTTTCAGAATATAGAAGCAAAAACTATTCTAGAAATAGCCCGTGAACTCAACACTCTTCAGGAAAAGGGATCAAAGGGACAACTAGGACTTAATGAACTGACTGGAGGAACGTTTACACTATCAAACATAGGGATTGTAAGTTTTAACCAAATAATTAAAGTTTCCGCTATGATATGAATGCCGCTCTCCCGAAGAAGAAATGTATTATTATTATATAGGTTAAGATCAATACACTGAATCCTACTTATTGCCAGAACATAAATTGCATTGACTAGCATAATTGAGCCTAGATGAACTTTCATATTAAGAGTTCTGCTAACCTGACCGCTGCTGCCGGTTCTTAGCAACAAAACAGACATCAGGCTCAAAAATTTCCTTGCAAAATAATACAGTTATTTCATATTGTTTCCAGGTTGGAGGAACCTATACTAAACCCGTAATATTACCACCGCAAGTAGCAATAGGTGCTCTTGGAAAAATACAGGTAATTACTGGATAATAAATAATTCACTTTTAACACTGGTTGTTCTAACCGAAATAGGCTCGAAGTATAGTCATAGAAGATTATGATACAAGTGCGTTAAGTCGGTCAACATAAACGAGGATGCATTCCAGGCCGAGCCGCGAGGCGAGGGCGATATTTTTATTATTAATTACTTTAAGTTTAAAAGAGTAACCGTGGAGTTTCTTGCTGGTTCTTCTCCAAAGAAAACAACTATTTTCGAACCGTGCAATATTTTTTTTACGTTTCATAAGTGCCTTTTAAATTGGTTTATGTGAAATAAAAACTGTTGACATTGACTTATTTTTTTAAATATTAACGTAATAGTGCGGTAATGTTAAGTGTAAAGCACCCGTGCGTAATTAGCCTCATTGTGAACCTGAAAACAGTGGCATAAAAGCCACTTTACGAGCAAAGTGTTGAAAATATTATATATTAACTGTTATATCCGCGGTCCTAGTCAACGAGGCTTATTCTAGTTGCAAACTAGGTGTATTCTAGGTGCCTATTGCGCTTTTCATTTCTCTCACTTGGAAAGAAGTGCAAACTGAGTTTAACTCTCTTAATTCTCCTATTTTACAATATTTTCTGATATATTTCATTGTGGCTTCAAAAACGACTTAAGTTTTAGCTTGGAAGAGTTTTCAGGATTGACAAAGGAGTTACCGTTGGAAAGTGAGGCGAGTTTGGTCCAAAAGTAAAATTATATATAAGTATACAAGTTATAACTAATAAAAATCTCGTTATTATCCCATGCAGGTAATACCAAGGTTCGACACAGAAGGCAACTTGAGGAAAGCTCACATCCTGACAGTGAGTTTTTCCGCCGATCACAGAGTCGTCGACGGCGTCACTATGGCGCGTTTCTCTAATTACTTAAAAAATTACCTCGAAAATCCCTACACGTTGCTTTTGGACTTATAAAACGAGCTTTAGATAATATTATAAAAAGACATGGAGGGTGGTACAGGGTATGTTTTTAAACAAAAAATCATCATAAAAATCTAATTATTAACGTCAAACGCAGAATTTTAATGGAGTTTTGTATAGTAGTTAAATCACCTTTAGTAGTTTAATCAGAAATAAGACAATCTATTGTAAATTCTTTCTTCTTTTAAAATAAAATATGAATTGTCATTTATATAGTTTTATTCTTAATTGTAACACGTTTGTACAAGTTCCACAAAAGTCATGGTATAAAATTCATAATTAATATTTGTTATAAATACCATAAATTTCTCTATACCTCACACTGATAGACAGAACTCAAGCATTCGCGTTCACAGTCAAGCATTCTTTGTAGTTCATGTATAAACAGTGCAAAAGACCGAACCGCGTCGCGTCGGTCAGTGGGAACGTATGCGCGCAAGACATAGTTCGAGCAAGTAGCACACTAGAACGCGTGTGAACACAGATATAAAAAATCATAGAAAGATGACTCCTGTCTCTCACTCTAAAACAGTGTTACCCAACCTGTGTTTTACCTAGCCAAAAATATATTGCGGCCTACCAAATAATTTGAGGCTCATCGCGACTCGTTTAACTAAAATGAGTTCAATCAATTTCTCCTAAGAGTCGCTATTTATCCTATATGACGGGGTGCTGCCGAATCACGCAGTAAAACTCGAAAATCCGCTTAACTTGAGTGTGATGTATAGTTACAGGCCTCAATATCTGCTGCATACCCAACGTGTAGTAGTCGATCCCTTAAATTGTGGGTGTGCAGTGTGTACTCCAATAATGTACGCAAAATGAGAGAAAATAATAATACGTTTCCGAAAAAAAATATACTCATCATTGATGCGCCTCTACAAGGCACCTCTATGCGATTCTTTGTAGACATGATTTTTGTAAGAATAAAGTATAACGCTTGCAAGAATACCGAATAAATACGTACCTACTTATATTATAAATGTGGCAATGTTTATGTTCGTCATTTCTTGACGCATTAAATACTGAACATATTTCTACAAAATTTGGCACAAAAATACTTTTAGTCCCAAAATATAAATAGTTTTTCAGGGAGAGTAATTATGAAAGTATCACTAGATGGCGCAAATATGAATGTGATATATTATGGCTTTTGTTGGCTGTTAGGTTTAATTTGAAAGACACGAACTAAGCGGGCGAAGCCGCGGACAGAAACCAGTAAAATATACATTTGCGTCAAATCTCACAACGCATTGAGTTGCTAGGTACATTGGCATCGCCACCTATGTCTACGACTAGACACATTGTCACAAGATCTTATTACCACTCTTCTCACTAATTGAACTTCGCCCTAACACCTCTATGCTTATCAACTCCACTCTATGTCTAATAAACTATGGCCACTGCCTATCGTCTTCACTTTTCGTCGTAAATTCACGACGTGACTGGTGAGCGTTTATTCATTGAGCGGACCCAACTATGGTCCAACGCTTCACTCAGTTACGGGCAAACGAGCCTATAACTTACTTATCCATCGCCATTGCATAGGCACCAAGCAATGGCGCTGGCTTTCCTGTTCACTGATGGTGAGATTTACCTACTTTAAAGGTACATAAGGCGGGTGCGGAAGGACGCTATTGGCGACTGGGGAAGTACTTTTCGCTTGTCGCCGTCACAGCGTTATCGGCCTATAGATATTCTGCTAGATCATGTCAAAGGATGGATCTAATGATTTGTTAGATAACTTTGTGCAAGACAACTCCACATCGAAACTTGTGGCCTAATTTGGCTGATACCTATTGTAAACGCTTATCCTAAATTGTATTTTCAGTTTCAATTTTCCTATTAAGTTACAAAAAATATATACCTACCAATTTCCGATCAGAATTTCTGAATGATAAAAACTTTAAACTATTTTTTTAATAACCAATGCCTCAGGTATAGTTTGATTGATCGCTAGATTATAAAATACGATCAAGGTCAAAAGAATAATTTAAAGTAATTTTTTAGCTTAGCAATATGCGTATGACCCAATAAAAAAGGTTGAGTATCACTGCCTTATTAAGTCAAATCCTCGAAATCTTACAAATGTAGATATTAGTAAAGAGTTTTAGACGCTCGAGGGCGTCCTTTAATTATTCAAATCATCGACGCAGCACTTCAAAGCGAGTTACCTTAAAATAAGCTATAGTCCATTCTGGAATACTGTGTGGTGTGTACTCCCGATGAAATCTTGCAAATATCTCGGTGAATATCAGAGCGTCTATACTATTTATAGGCGCCCACTTCAAAGCCAGAAACGCCATATCCACATCACAAAATTTCTTATCTGCAAATGATGTTTGTCGATACTATAGAATCCTTTGCGGCGGGAACTTGTAACATTGTCATTATCAATCGGAGTCTATCTTCAGTGCTGAATATAGGTCTCCTTCTTTAATTACAATAAACTATTGCGAAATCCTGCCTAACCTGAAAGGGCTTTAATTGACATGATAATTAAGTATCATAACGTAGTATGGTTAATAATTCTTGTAAAAACTGCCTCCCTGCCTAAATGGTCTGGTGATCGTAAGCGCGGCTGTTAGTGTGAGGTCCTGGGTTCAATTTCCGGGTTGGGCAAAGTGCTATTAGGTTTTTCTGCTAGGAAATTCTCAGCAGCAGGCCGGAGTTTGAAATTTTGTCCAATAGATAGCAATAGGCTCGCTACCAACTACATGGAACTGAGTAATAGCTTTGGTGAAATCTGGGTGTACTTACTATGTACTGCCTAACCCTTCAGGGAATAGTTAAATATATCATCAGACACATTATAATGATGGCATTATTATCGAAGCAGTGAGCAACTACAGCAAGGGGGATATTACACCAGTGCTAGTCACTATAAGTTGATGTTTATTATTTTCAAATATAGGGACAATGAATTAGGGTTAGGCAGATGCATACTGTAAGGGTCCCATATTTGACCGATGCTGTTATTAAGTCCTGTGTAATAGTTGGTGAGCCTATTGCTATTAACCGGGCACAATCCTAAACGGTACTGAGCATTTCCTAACAGAAAATCCAATAACATTGTCCAATTCGAGAATCAAACACCAGGGCCTCCTCAGCAACCGTACTTGTGACCACTATACCAACGGGAAATGCACCTATTATTAATCGCATAGATATTTCCTTTCTCTGCTAACTGTTTTTTATTGCACGCTATCTACTTAGCATATAAAAAGCAAATACATTTATTTATCTTATCCTTTTTAATAGATCGCATCATTGTGATATTATAAATTAATCAAGAGCTTGCGAAATCTAATAATAATTTTATGTTGCTATGTGTGTGGTTATCATAACGATAAATGGATTGTGTGAAACATGATATAGTTAGAAAAGTAGTGACTTCTGTGATGACGGCTGACAGAGTAAATAAAAATATACTGCGCTAACCCCCATTAAATTGGGATAATAAGGGCAGTGGGATGATGATGTGTGGTTTTCATGGTTTTACTTTTAAGCGACGATGAATGCCATTAGAAAACGAAAGAAGTAGTAAAAACTTAAGTGCAAGAAAAAACTTACCAGCTATCCTAATGAAATAAACCTTTCGAGGGGATGAAATCTGTATGTCGTCATGATTGAGCGCTAACAGGGATCGTTGTTTTTCGCCCCAGTTGCGATCCAACTCCCGCATCAAACTTAGACGTGCCGGCTTGGTCAACAAACCATTCAACTCCGTTAACTGACCAGCGCTAATTACTTGTGTTATTCGTGATATAGCCTGCCAATTATAAAAATATTATTTTGTTAGAACATTACTCTACCTGCAAGATTTCACGTTGTTTTATTTTGTCGATAATGGTAGAGACAGCTGACTGTAAGACGATCTTTAATATTGATGTTTTAATTGCCAATTTGAAAACTAAATACTTTAGACAGACTATTTGAAAATAGTAAAGCATGGCGTCTTGTTACTGCCTACTTAGCTATTTTTATTTAGATTATAGGTAGGTAATAGTGAATAACCAAGTACTTTACAGTTACTTTATTTTACTCGTGTAAGCTAACAATTACTTGCCTTAGTTAGATATCATAGTGGGGGAGAGCACAGGATACTCATACTAAGATATTTAACTTAGGCAGTAATAACTCATGAAGACTAAAATTACCTGCTTTGTCCCATACTTGAATTCTTTCTCTTCAAACGCGGGGTCCCAGATATTCCTTAAGACGCTGAAGTCAATTTTGATCATTAACCACGTCAAAGGGTTCTGAACTAAAATTAATTTAGGTACTCGTCTCTTTTGATTTTTAGGCTTGTCGTCTTTCCTCCCAAAGGTAAATGATTTTTGAAAGCCCTTGAGGAAACTTAAAGAACATTTTGAGCGATGTATCAATTTATCATCACCACTGCCATTTCTCCGAGGATCTAGCTGCCGAAATTGTATGTGAGGATTATGATTGAAACTGTTAATTTGAGAGTACGGAGCTACATCTTTTGATAAAAAAGTGAAACTTTCGGTTAGACTGTTCGTGTTTTTAACTTCAAAAAACCGTGTTACAATTGGACATAAACGCCTCGGTAGTAATTTTATTGGTGATGCCATCTGAAATTGTAGTATTACAATAATAGTTTTAATTTTGCACCATTATTATAAAAATATACAATGTGCTTTATGTACTTAAAACAACACCATACCATATCTCCATGGCATTATCCTCAGTGTATCCAATTATTGTATTCCTGATAAGTTGTCGTTTTTTCCATTTTTATAAATTACTTTAACACTGTAAATTTTATAAATTAGGTCAATATAATCTAAAAGGCATCCATATTGACATAAACCACTGCCGAAAATATTTTTTAATATTTAATGGTATGATGTGTGATCGTGAATTAAAACAAATATATAAACCTCTTTAGTCACGGCTAAAGAAAGAAATCTAATGGTGAATATCGTATTGATACGAGAAAAAAATATGTCAGTATGTAAATACATTACATAATATAATGCATATTATATATAGGTAGCCTATGACATAATATAATGCTTTCAAGTGTAGGTAGCTATCTTATGTGGTGTCAAGCAAATTATAAATAGATAATAACCGGTAACTGAAATTAACCAACCTAACACCAGGAAGTACAGATGCCACGAATAGTTATTTGGCCGAACACCGAATACCGAACCGTACCATTCGCGGTTGACTAACTCGTCACCTAAGTGTTTAAACTTGCATCGCTGAAGTAGTACGTAGGCGCGAGTAGCTTTCTTTAATTTCTGATTAGGTCGCGGTCGTGTCCCAACACGTTTTATGTGTTGATTCTTTGTGCATCATAGTGTACATACTGAGTGTAAACTAAACATTACTTATAATGTGAATGATTACCTTAAGAAATGTCATTATTTGTTCGAGAAAAGCAACATGATTCCATTTAATAAAAAATCACCTGTTTGGAAATAGAATTCGGAGTGAAGACAAATGCTGAAAAAAAATAATTTATCCATCATTACTTACCACTGGTAGATTTTAAATATTAATATGTTAATTTGTTGGTTAAATAAACATGTTTGTGATTAATATTTTGAGTTCTTTTTCATGATTTGCTATTCGGTATTCGGCCGAATATTGCAAACTATTCGGTGAAAAAATGTGGCCGAATAGCCGAATACCGAATAGTTGCCGAATATTCGTGGCATCTCTACCAGGAAGCAAGGAATATAATGTGCCTACTTAAATTATACGACATCGTGACACAAACTAATTCGGGTTGCCGTAATATTTTTCAGTCCCAATGTTAGAAGCCGCTGTTAGAGGGCTGCTTCAAAAAGGAATTACACTTGTTTGTCAATAGAGCTTCATCGGTAGGTAGGTACTTACGCGTAAACGATGCACACAAAAAAGCCGTACCTACCTAGGTACTATGCCAAAATAATGTTTTGTTTTAGAAAATTTGTCTGGTTTATTGAAAATTTGACATTCAGTTCAGTATGCCCTGCGTACCTATTCGCTATCTCGGTTGCCAACCGAATAGATGGACACTTTATAGTACATTGCGTCATATTTTTTTACTATTGTTGCTCATCATAGACATGCTGTAACACACGACGCATCAATTCGGTTGGCAACCAAGATAGCGTATAGGTACGCTGTCCTCTAAGAGTATGCCAAACCTATATACCTATTCCACAATTAACTGTGCCCGCGAAAGTTACAAAGTACGTTAAAATATATAAGGTCCTAATTTATTAGGTAATTTCCTTTTAAGGGGTTGATGTGTAAGTCATAAGTATTCAAATGCACGAGGAAATAAATTGCCAAAGCACACTTTACATTAATAATAATAAAAAATTATAATGTTTGGTGATTGCTCTTTACTGAATGATGTCCCCGAGCCGCGCGGAGGTGAATTACCGCGACAAGCAAACAGTGTTGTTATTACTGAATTTGTGTAAATAAGTGTCTCGTATTGAGGTACATTCAAGTAAATACGTAAGTGATGTGATCTCAAGGACATGGGAAGACGACCCTCTGACCGGGTTATTTCCAAATTTTTGTGAATACTTAATTTAATTTATTGGTAAGTAGGTAATAAATTAATTAAAATCGTTGTACTTATACAGCCTCGTTGGTCTAGTGGTCCCAAGCGCGACTACTGAGGTCTCGGGTTCGATTCCCAGGTCGGGCAGTGTTATTCTGTTTTTCAATTAGAACATTCTTGGAGTTTGGAATTGTGCGCGGTCGATGGCAATAGGCTTAAGGGACTTAATAACAGCATTGGTGAAATGTGGGTGCACAAATGTGTACACCTCTGCCTACCCCTTCGGGGAATACACGTGATGCTAGGTATGTTGTACTTATGTGTTTATAATTCAAACTTTTAAACACGGCAAGTTATTGTTATAACCATAACATTAATGCAAGTACCTACGTAGAGCATAAGTACTATCAATTTAACGTAATAATTGATAATTAACAACTTTCTAGTACCTAATCGCTAATGTAGCATAGCATTACAATAATTTGTCAGTCTAATCCATAGCCTAGTTGAGTGTGATGGGAATTTAGAACTACAGGTGTCTTCGTGTAAAATTGTAACATTTGCGATTTTTTTATTCGTGTAGCTGCATAAGGAAAAGGTAATAAGCAACCGCACTGTCTGTAAGTTTTCTGAATTTTGTCGTGGCCTTTCCTAGTAATGTAGTTTCTAGCTCTGGAGCCCCGGGTCACCCCGGGTGCCCGGGTACGTTGGCTGTAGCGCGAGAAAAGGCCGTGCATAAGTACTCAGTAGTGAAACGCCGTGGCGGGGCGCGCGGTGTTGCGGGGGGGGGGGGGGGGCTTGTCGCGGTAATTCACCTCCGCGCGGCTCGGGGACATCATTCAGTAAAGAGTAATCCCCGAACATTATAATTTTTTATTATTAATAATTTAAAGTGTGTTTTGGCAATTTAAAACATTTCTTGTGCATTTGAATACTTATGACTTATACATCAACCCCAAAAGGAAATTACCTAATAAATTAGGACCTTATATAGTGCTGTCAGCCCCTTACGAGCGATAGCGTGATTTTACATGTATACTTAGGATGACCTTCGACTACCTTACCGTGGGACGATATGAACTCTGCCTACCCCTTCAGGGAATACCTACAGACATAACAATATTTTTGAATTGGTTGCTTATCGAAACTCTGTGGATACCAATCTAAAATATATTTATATAGTAATTTAAATAGAAAATCACTCACACACACTGTCGTGTGACAATGTAGGAACATTAGTTGTTCTGCCCATTTACAGTGTACCTACCTACTATTACAGGAATGAATAATACCGATGGGCTTATAACATCCTTTCCTTTATGACGAATAGGATTTCTAGAGCTCCAGTCATCTATCTATCTGTGGTTATGTGGTGGTATCAAGCTCTTGGGTAAGTTATAAGTATTAACCACAGCGGAATTTCCTAGTTTACTAAATACATTCTGTTTGTTATTTAAACCGGTGCAAATTTTACTAAAACCAGTGGACAGTGACGACGTTTTCTTTGAGAATTGTAATAAATCTTTTATTTATAAGTTTTAATTTAATGTAATTATTCTTATGCTAATGCCATAATGTTGAATCAAATCAAAGGAAAATAACGAATTAAGTACCTGTATTTGCTCAAAAACTTGTTTTGTTCGGAAAACGAAAGTGTGATTTGTGTGATATTCGTGAGTAACTAGCTGACGACAGTTTCAATGGGAATCATAACTCTCGTGCAACGTCTTGGTATCCTTATGTTATTGATTTATTAAGGCTCTGGAAACAAGCAGCTTGTTATATTATAAATTCAATACACTAGTTAAAAACTAATAATGTGTGACGCCACACCCCATGACGACCAATATGTTGTGTATGAAATAAATGTGCCAGATCGGTTCGCCAACTCAGAAGCTCACCCCGGAAAAACAACTTAAACCTAAATAGTTCCCACATATGTATGTAATAAAAATGAAACCATCAACCGGCCAGCAGATATGGTCAACTGCAAGTGGTAACTTGAACTACGAAAACCGTCCTTACTTCTACCATATAAAAGCCCTGTCAATCTCAAATTGTTACCACGGACGTGGCGGTAGACTGTACTTAATTGTTAGTTACCAAAAAAATAGGAGTGTCGACACAAAGACCGTATCCTTACTATAGTAAGTCTTCTTTGATTTCAGTCACACTCGTTACCGATGTGAATGTGCGCAGGTCAATCGCACATTCATTTATCGAAGCGTCACTAACAACACCGTGTGGCCTTAGCCTTTTATCTTCGATCAAGTGTCTGATTATCGACGCTCTGAGTATATATAAATTCAAAGATAATAAGTAAATCAGCACAGTTTTGACAAGCATTTGTTAGTAAGTAGTTTTTGTCTACGATAACTAGTTAAGGCACTTTTTATGTAAGTAGGTACCTAACCTATAGTTATGCATGCCATACTTCGTTAGGTGTTTAATTATTCTTTTGTGCTACCAAATCTTGTCAGTGTATTGCAAGGCCAAATAAATAATCAATCATTCTTAGGATGAGAGTATAGGTATATGTATACCTACTATAGAACCGTACAGTAGGTCGAGATTAAGCTTCGGGACCGCTACAAGAGGACTGGATAATGCCGTAACACCAGTGCAATGTGGTGACTCTAGAAATTATCATCATTATGGGTAGGCCAATGCCTAGTAGTAAATAATCTTTCAGTGATATTTTACATTACCATATTTTTCCAGAAATGTGGTCAGTGTTAGTAGGCGTATTGGCAGTTGCGTCGGTGGGCGCGGCTTGCACCCCCAGCGTGACAACGGTCAGCGGTACCCACGCGCCCGTGACTGTCTGTTCCGGTGCACTTATCTTCGCTGACGATTTCGAAAGTTTCGACCTCGAGAAGTGGCAACACGAGAATACCTTGGCTGGTGGTGGTGTGAGTACCTTTACTTGTTTTTCCAACAGTCAATGCAATTTTTCTGGATGTTTTTGCGGCTCAAATCAGTTTAAACTACCACTTACAGATGTATTATCGTATGCGTAGCGAACTGTTAAGTTATAACTTTTGTGGAAAAAACAAATACGGTTGTAAACAGGATTTGAACCTGCGCCTTCCGGATAAATACTCCAAGTGCTTTGCAAACAGCCATCCCGGCCTCTGCTTACTACTTCGAATTCTTCTACATTTTAAAAGACGTCATGTAAAAGCGTAAACGCCTGTTGAACAAACTTATTTTAATATCATTAAAATAATTTTAATATACCCACATTGTTAAACTACCCATAACAACACGCCTGCATGGTTTGCAGACTTTTTTTATTATCTATCAATATTGCCCACATCATTATGTAGTTAACTACTTAGATGCAGTAATGGGCTTCTTAAAACAAGTTATTATAAACATACTATGTTTATCCAGAACTGGGAGTTCCAATACTACAACAATAACCGCTCGAACTCTTTCGCGCATAGTGGACGGCTGTTTATCCGACCTACATTGACTTCGGACCAGTTTGGAGAACCCTTTCTCACTTCCGGAAATTTGAACATTGAGGGCGGTGCACCTGCTGACAGGTTAGTATTTATTTTTACCGTCAGGATAGTTTGCTTTTCTGTATCACAAAAAAGAATAATTTAGAAGACCTTAAGTCTAAAAACAAACCTCGCCTCTAGATCAGTGCATGGGTAATATTACTATAGGATAGTGGACAGTAAGAAAAAATTTGCTGTTTTTAATTTATTTTTCACGTGTTTCGACCGTGCATTAGGTACGGTCGAAACACGTGAAAAATACATTGTTTTGATTAAATTTTATTAAAATAATAAATAATCATTTATATTTTAGGGAAATAAAATTGTTATATTACATATTACGCAGCGGTAGCATAAAAATGAAGTGTCACTTTTTAATGCCTAAATAATAGTTTTTTTAAGCTCATCAGGTCAACTACTTACGTAGGTAGTTAAGCCTAACAAATCAATCTTCCCGCTATATAGGCATGTAGTCATGAGACACACAATAACAAATCAGTACCCAATATCAGACTACCGGAATGCCCCCGCTTGTTTCTGAGTAGGCGTATCTACTATAAAAGCAATTAGTTAAATCCGATAAGATACCGAGATACGAGGAGTAACTCTACTGAATAATCATCGAATTTTATAATCGATAGAATTTAATTAATTACACGACTTGCCAAAAAATTTGTGTTTTCGGGATTTTGTTTCTTTATTTCATCAAGAAGCCCTTTCTCTGCAGTGGCACGGTTATGGGCTGGTTATGTTATTATATTTAAGTGTCCTTCTATTCTAGCCTTCTTCTAATTATTATGCTGTACCTACTTAACTGACCTAATTGGTTTATAAAACATAGATACCTAATGAATTATTTTATGTCCATATATTACCTTTATCTAATATTATTATTTAAACCCATTATAATAATAAAACCTAGGAATTTGTAGATAAATAAATTGAATAGACAATTATTTTCTTAAAGATGTACGAATCCACAATGGTGGGGCTGCGAGCGTTCGGGAACTCCTTCTAATATTCTGAACCCTATCAAGAGTGCTCGCATACGCACCGTGAACTCCTTCAGCTTCCGTTATGGACGCGTCGAAGTTCGCGCCAAAATGCCCGCCGGAGATTGGCTGTGGCCAGGTAAGACATTGTACCAAAAAAACATGTTAACATCCAAGAAGTAGTAAGGCATACCGAATACCAAGAATCGCCACTCCACACAAGATAGAATAAAATACCTACTTACTTAGTATGTATAAATTTATAACTTAAAAATAATCTGTGGTTTATTTATTTTCTGACAGCAATCTGGCTGATGCCAGCCTACAATACCTATGGGACCTGGCCTGCATCCGGAGAGATCGACTTGGTGGAGTCTCGAGGCAACCGCGCCATGACTTTGAATGGAGTCCAAATCGGCACACAAGTTAGTGATCAATAATCCTCAACATTTTTAATTTATGGTTTGGCATAGAACGGGCATCTCTCTTGATGGTAAGTGGTTACTGCCGCCTATGGACATCTGCAATACCAAAGGATCTCGGATGCGTTGCCTACTCTTTTCCGTCAATTGTTTTTGAAGCTGTCCATGTTGTAGTGCTGCAGGACGAGTTCTCGAGAAAGCCTATTCCACATTTTCAAGGTACGATGTAAAAACAATCATATACCTAAAACAAGTTGTGTGGGATGACCATGGACCACAGATCTATTAAAATAATAATCACATTAATATCGTACCACAGGAAGCGGGTTCCACGCTTCACTACGGACCATACCCTGAAATGAACGGTTGGGAGCGCGCCCACTGGATCAGGAGGAACCCCGGTGGTTACAACAACAATTTCCACCGTTACCAACTTGAATGGACTCCAGGTAGCATCATGTTTTTTTTGTTTCGAGCAAGTTGTTAGTAACTTTCAATAATTCATTAATAATAAAATTAAGTCATCAATACAAATAAATAAAATTTAAATGTCTGTAGGCAATGTCAAAATCAAAGACATGTCAAAGCTCCAGTTATTTGTACGAGAAATATGCCTAAAATTCTTTTTCAAATTTTTGTCTTTCTGTCTGTTTGTTGCGGCTACTCTTCGAAACGGCTGAACCGATTCTGATAAGATTTTACTGGCAGGAAGCTGATTATATAAGGAGTAACTTAGGCTAATTAATTTGGTTAATTATACGCGATTGAAACTGCGGGACACTAAAATGCAAAAAAATGTGCAATAAAATGTGTCCTTCTTTTCTAGGGCTACTCTGACTTCGAATGTCTCCCATGCATACCTGTTATATTCATGATATAAGCCACCAAAAGAGAGATCTTAACACAAACCAAAATATTACCTACCTATTAGACAGTCCATTACTTATTTATGGTACACAGATTTCTTGAGGTTCAGCATTGATGACGTCGAAGTTGGCCGTGTTGCACCCGGTAACGGAGGTTTCTGGCAATATGGAGGCTTCAACAGCAACCGTAATATCGAGAACCCATGGAGATACGGAAGCAAGATGGCACCTTTTGATGAGAAGGTATGTTTATCGAAATGTGACTGATATAGCACTATGAGTTAGTAGGTTTAGTTAGTAGATCTTACAATTTGACAAACGGTTTGTATCCCATTACACGGCAGAAACTCAGAACTTCCATTAGGATATGCATGGAAAATTGCTTGTTCGCTGCGGGTTAACGATTTTAATTTTAATACCAATTCTAAGTCTTAATAATATTACATTGGTATAGGTACACTAAATTCCTTGCAAGTTTTCAAAAACATACTTATGTATACATATACTTTTCAGTTCTACCTCATCATCAATTTGGCTGTTGGTGGTACTAACGGATTCTTCCCTGACGGCGTCAACAACCCTACACCAAAACCTTGGTGGAACGGATCACCCAGGGTAACAAACTATGGTTTTATTCCAAGATTTATTATCACTAAGTAGACCATCAAGAAGTAATTTTTCCAGATTGGCAGGTCGGTCTTTCCGAGAGAAACTACCCTATAATAATTCGGAGCCCTATTATTTATTTATTTACATCTTCATTAGATTCGCCATACCCGGGACGACTGTTCTACCTTTTTAGATAAATTATATTAGACGAGAGTCTTATTAGTAACTTGTATGCTTATTGTCATATATTTTTTTAAGATATACGAAACATTAGGCATAACGTAAAACTTATTATACAAATTAATACTACATTTGTCGTGGTTAATGTCTATTACACGGATTTTGGATATTTTCTTGCTTATTAAGTTTTATTATCTACTAAGTCACTCACAAGTTAGGAAAATTTATAATGACATTCAATTAGCCAAATTATTTCAAAAAAGTTGGCTAAAAAACCCCTAAATTTGTATTTTTTGTTAAAATCGCAGAATTATATATCTCGAAATATACCTACTCATTAAGTTACGGACAGACATATAGGTAGGGATTATATTAGTTGCATTTTAGCACCTGTCTCCAGTCCTGCCGGGTATACGTCATGTTACCGGAAACCTTTAAAGCTTAGTAGGTTTACGTGATAATACATTTTATTTCTAATAGGCCGCCACTGACTTCTGGAACGGCCGGGGGAATTGGCTGCCTACTTGGAATTTGAATTCGAATGACGGACAAGATGCTTCCCTCCAAGTTGACTACGTCCGTGTTTGGGCTTTGTAATCGTACATTCTCCTGAATCGACAAATTATATAACTTTTATATTTAACTATATTATGTTCGTTTTATTTTATGCAAAATTCAGAACTTCGGAAACTTAAAAAGGCAAAAAATATATTGACAACTAGCCTATTTTTCTTACTAAATGTGTACCTATGCCTACGCTTTTGTTTTGTACCTTCTTAATAATGGTAATCGGATGTACAATATAGGAACACCTATATAAGAGTGTAAAAGAGAGAGATAGAGATATGCAGAATTAGAACAACGAGGACCAGTGCCCATCCTACCACGTGCTGATGATGAGTGTAATTTTTATGCAAACGGAAGCAAACATTACTGGATTTTTAACCGACTTCCAAAAAGGAGGAGGTTATCAATTCGTTTTTTTTTTATGTTTGTTACCTCAGAACTCCGTCATTTATGAACCGATTTAGAAATATATTTTTTTATTTGAAAGTATTTACTTTCAGATTGGTCCCATTTAAATTTTATGAAAATTGGTTTAGTATTTTGGTATTTAAATCAAAAGAACTGAAAAATAATACGTCGTCGAAGTAAACGAAATGGTGTATTTTGCTTTCTTGTGACTTTCCGGTGGTAAACACCACCGGAAAGTCACAAGAAAGCGGTCTCTAAAATAGTTCTAATGAAATGCCTATTTTCCAACTTCATCATCAGATAATGATGATGATGATGATGATGATGATGAAACCGGAAGATAAGCACCGGAAATCCGTCATATTTTTTTTGCTATTTAATACTTTTTAGTGTAAAACCGCATTCTCAAACATCTCTTTTTACACGAGTGCTCAAAAAACGGAGTGTATATAAGTATGTATGTATGTAAGTATGTTTGTGAGTTTCTTTACCTATTCCACCGTAACTTCTAAATACCTGAACTGATTTCGATATATGGGGTATCGTTAGAATCCTTACACTGTCCCGTGAGTAACATACGCTAGTCAGTTTTTTTTTTTTATTAATTTCATCTTGTTTTACGCAGTTTATTACTCTCTTTTGAAATAGCCTCAGATCTAGATTTCCTACTTTGATATGGATATGTCGCAGATGGATTGTAGAATAAGCTGTTTTACAAAACTGCTAGCTGATTTACAAAACAGTACTGTTATGAAAAACAGCTGAACGACGTTTAGCGGTTTTACATAATTACTGAACTATAACACGCAGAATTGAATGAACGTTTTGCGTTTATCAATGCAGTGGGTCAACGATCAGAGATTATGTAAAACAGTGTGAAATAAACTGACAGATTGTTGATTTTAGTTCGAAATTTAGTCGCATATGGCTCTGTATGTCCTTTTTTTTTTTATATGGAGAAATGCCCCCGCATACCGCTCTGACACGGGGAGACAGAGCAGTTATGTGGGACTCGAATCCACTAAAACTCCACAGTATACCTCCTCAGCTGCTTGAGGGCGGGACGCGGGAACGCTCTCGCACACAACCGCGACCCCGCCCGCAGCCGTCCGTTGCCGGACTCCCCAACAATACCCAACCCCGTGAGGGGTTGGGTATTGCACCCCCCCGCTTCGGCACACCAGACTAATGGCGTGCCGCAACCACCTCGGAGACCATGTGCAATGGGCGCCAAACGACCCCGTGTCTGGACGCCCAAGGTCCCCTGCGACGGGTCAGGTCTGCGGCCCCGCCGCCTGCCACTACGGCCGCAGAGGATAGGGAGAGCGGCGCCTCGCAATACCGGCACTCCTCTTCCCCTGCGGCCCCACCGCGTCCGCCATCCAACGGTGGCGGCCCCGTCAAGGCCGCGGCAGGTAGGGAGAGCGGCGCATCGACATACCGGCACTCCTCTCCCACCGCGGCCCCCATCCCTCAGCTGCGGTGCCGCCCATACGACGCCGCAGCCCACCTCAGTTGCGACACCCCCATAAGGCCCGCAACCTACGCCGGCGCCGCTCCAACATGGGCTTGAAGGCAAAGCCCTGAGGAGCGGCCCTCCTCGGGTTCCGTTAGCTTCACCGTGGGTGACCAAGCCACGACTACTAGAGCCCCCCCACCACGACAAGGTGGAACCCCTGGGCGGGGGGGGGCTCTGTATGTCCTAACAATAATAACCTAACTTTATTTTACTTGTCAATAGCAAAAAATTATGAAAATTTTTAATGACGTAAATTCTAATCCACTATAATAGTCGACAATATATCGGGATTATGAAAGAAAATAAATTAAATTGAACCATGAGCGAGCGAAGCGAGCTCGGGAGTTTCGTGTATCCCGACACGGACAGGTTAGGTTCGCTGGCTACGCTCGCTCACGGGCCCCCGTCATCCTCTTCATGTTTAGGTTTTTTCTAACCTTACGGACACAAAAATAGGAGCCCCGCTAAGCGGGGCTCCGTTGACCCAGCCACGGAAAGTCAATTCAGAATACAGTATCGCTTTTTTACTTGAATGGTGACTATCCATTTAATATACCTATACAATAAACAAACCTGGACAGGTTTGTTTATTGAACTGTAGATATGTCATTCTGCATTACGTCTAAAGGTGGGTAGCAGTTTTGTTAAACGTATCGCAATGGCAATCCATTCATCATTTGTTTTATAAAACAGTACTGTTTTGTAAAGCAGCTAGAGATTTTATATAACAGCGGATTCTACAATCCATCTGCTACAGATATATATGGACAGCGCGTTGAATAGGTCCGTTGAATAGGCACCGACTCCAAAGATAATAATAATTGTATATTATTGTCCTAATAAATTGATTTTATTCAGAATCCTCTAAAATTAAAAAAATATTTTTATATAAATTGTAGTAAGTAATTAATCCAATTATTTTATAGCTTTTTAGTGCAATTTTACTTAACAGAAAGATTTTTGGAGGCGGTTCTTTTTTTTTGTTATATATAAACATAAACAGCCCATAACTCCCACTTCAGGGCAAGGGCCTCTTCTCATACAGAGACGGCACGAGCATTGATCACCACGCTAGCTCAATGCGGGTTGGCGATTTCGGACTATTAATATCTGTGATGGCTTAGATTAATTAAGAAAGTACATATGAGAGGTCGAGATGGCTTAGAGGTCAGAGCCCCTGGAGTATTTATCCGGAAGGCGCAGGTTCGAATCCTGCTTAAGACCGTACCTTTAAGTTTTTACATTAAGATTATAAGAGATAAAAAAGATTTATAAGTCCATATGACATTGAAAAAGTCACATTGGTACATGCCAGTTTTGAACCCACAACCAGTGGCACAAGAGGCGGGTACGTAAAAAATATTTTTTTCTACTTAACTTTACTCTTTTTTAGATTCACACCTATAAATATTCCGGATTAATAATGAAGGACCTTACATGTTATCCTCGAAAGCAAGAGGGCAGTAAGAATGTCGCCAAGGCGAGCTATACCCATTGCATGCTGTTTTTGCATTTAGGAAGATCTATGCAAGATGAAAGTACGAGTATGTACCTATTATCTATCTAAAGTTAGTTAAAACAACAGTTTAAACAAGATAAATATTTGAAAAGTATTAACGCATGCTTAATATTGTAACTTAACAGTTTAAACAATTGCAACTACATATGGCTACATGTGATAGAGATGTATGGAAGAAGAATACATGCTGCGCCGACCCCAAATAAATTGGGATAGGAACAGGAGGTGATATAAACTACGATAATCGTAATTTTTTTAGAGTACCAGTTTACCTTAAAATGGCGGGATAAGCTTTAGAATATCGTTGGATCCCTATCTCCAATAGCAAAAGTTTAAATGTTTTTTTAGCTCATCCACATAAACTGTATGCTGTCATAAATCACATAAGAAGATTAACAGTAAACTATCGAAACGGTACCGAATACACAATTTTGCCACTTATTCTGATGAAGTATCGCTAAAACATAACGGAGGAAACACTAGAAATATCGTAGATAAACTGCAAACAAAACAAGCTTTCCATAATCATAACAACTTTATACATACATGGAATGATACAGAAAAAAGACAAGAGCCACCATCAGTCCATATGGTAGAACCTAGGGCTCATGTAATGCGATGGTTTGTTACTGGATAGTGGCGTCGAAGTGGCCATTATGTATGGAGGAAGTCGTCGCTTGTCCGGGAACGGACTTACTCGAGAATAGTATCGGCGTTCTATCACCTGGAACAGAATAGAAGTGAGGTAGTTACAGATAACAAGAATACAACAGCTGCGATTGATTAGGTAAGTCTTATGGAAGACATGACAGTATATCTACATTAAAACATTAATGCATTATTATGTATACGTACCTTATCGAAAAATCTAGTTAACTTCACAGAATTGCTCGTGCCTGCAGCTAAGGATCTGTATAAGTATATTACAGAAAAACAGTATTAAAGAATAATTATAGTTTTCACATGAATCAAATTCACAATACAACGAACACTATGTTGTTCATAGAAAAATTCACAAGTATACATGGGAAAGTCAAGACAGTAGAAGTATGATCGACTTTGTAGATGAAAGATTAAAGAGTAAAGTCACAGATACAAGAGCGTGTCGAGGTGTAAATGTAGGAACGGATCATTACCTAGTCATATGTCGGATAAATGGTCTGTTCAAGCATTAGCGTTACCGAGTTCAAGTCCCTGTGACTGCTTTAGAAAGAATAAGAGTAAAGAGATTACAAGAGTTGATAGTAAAAAAGGAATTTAAGAGGGAAGTAAAAGAGAACACGGCTAAGATGTTTGATGGCATGAATGAATACAGTTTAGAAGAAGTCTGGGAGGTTGTAAAAAAAGGTATGGTGCAAGTTGCTACAAAAGTATGTGGACTAGCACAGAGGAAAAGTCCTCTGTAGAAGAAGGTAGAAGAACAAATGATTCTTGGGTGGTTGATGAAGTGAAAGAGATTGTAAGAAAGAAGAAAGAGGCTTGGTTTAACGTATTAGCCGTTAAAGCCCAAATAAGGATGAATCAAGCAACGAGAACAACAGATGATTTGGAAAAAGTGAAGAAAAGATGACAAAAAAGAAGAAGGATGAAAAAGATGAAAAGTATAACAGGAAGTTCTCTGATAATTTTAGAACCAATGTCAAGCTGTTTTGGAAACAAGTAAGACAGGTTCGCTTAATATCAGGATCAACGAGTATGAAAGTAATAAGGGCAGAAGATGTATGCCTGCTAAGTGAAGAAAGTAAGGTCTTGTAACGCTTGAAGGGGTATTTTGAAAGTTTATATAAGTGGCAAGACAGTGTACAAGGAGTGGGTAACTGGGCAGAAGCTAGTTGGGAAACCCCGAACTTAAATGTAAATGAAGAAAGTGAAATAAAAATGGATGAAATTGTAAAAGCGTTGAAATGTTCGAAAGTTGGGAAATCTACAGGGTAAGATAGGGTTCAAATGTCCTCTTTACGCAGATATGCAAGTTGTCAGTCTTGCAACTGCAAGACATGGTAACTTTGATGAATGCAGCATATAAGGTGAAGGGGATGAATATAAATGTAAACAAGACGAAGGTTATGGGGATTGAAAGAGAAGAGGATGTATCTGTATGTGATGTAAAAATAGATGATATAAAAGTGGAACAAATGAACGAGTTTTTATATTTGGGAAGTATGTTCACAAGAGATGGAAAAATTTATGCAGATGTGGAAAAGAAAGTAAATGCGGGAAATAAAGTGAATGGTGCCATACATGCGGTGGTGGTCAATCAGTCGATGTCCAAAAAGACTCGACTGGCTGTCCACAGTGTTGTGCTGGTACCTACGCTTATGCATGGAAGTGAATGTTGGGTTTGGCAAAAGAGACATGAAAGTAGAATAAATGCTGTAGAAATGCGTTCCTTGCGAAATATGTGTGGTGTAACTATGAATGATAAATTGAGGAATGATGTGATACGAGAACGTTGCGGTATATAAGAAGGGGTAGTGACGAAAATTGAAAAGAGTATGCTTAGATGGTTTGGTCATATTGAGAGAATGAATGAAAGACGGTTAACAAAAGGTATCTACAAGGCAGGTATAAGTGGAAATGCCGGAAGGGGACGCCCTAGAAGGATATACACTGACCTTATTAGTGATATCCTCCAAAAGGTAAGGTGCGTAGTAATCGCAACCGCCACGCATATATGAACGTGGACGAAGCAAAAGGCATGTGTAAGGATCGTAGCAGGTGGAATTCTGTAGTTTCTGCCTACCCCCATAGGAGAAAGGCGTGAGTTCATGTATGTATGTAAAATCCACAAAAGCAAGCCAAATGATAAAAAAACTTCCACTTCTTCTAATTTATATATTAACGCCATTTCCATTTGCCCTACAACTCTTATACTTATTTGAATCTCTACTCTATCCACGTTATCTTAAATCAATGAGTTCCTACCTCGCTTGATGGCAATTTACAAATATTTCGTCAGCACCACACTGTTCCGCTATACTGCTAGCTAACCTTCTGTATTGATTCTTTCTTTGTTTTTCTTCTGCCATATCAAATTTGGTTCCAATGACTAAAATAGGAATCTGAAAACAATATAAGCAGTTGCATATTAGGAAATTATTTATTAACATAAGGTATATTTATAGTAGACACGACCAGATATAGATATACATTAAGCACTCTAAAGTAGACTATAGTTAATTTTGTAACGGATTAGTATTCTTGTTTAAACTAGCTGTGCTCGCGGCTTCGCCCGTCTGGATTTTCAGACTGAAATCTTATTAACATACATACATACATAAACTCACACCTTTCTTCCATGGGGGTAGGCAGAAACTACAGAACGCCACATGCTACGATCCCAAAAGGCATATATTATTACTACTAAAATAAAATATAGCCTATGTTACTCAGTGATAATACTTCTACAGGTGAAAGATTTTTTATAAATCGGTCGTGTAGTTTTTATTTAATTCCTTACAAACAAAAAATCAAATCTTTTCTCTTTATAATATTATAAGTATAGAAGTATAGATATAGATTACAATATAACATAGTTTCATCTCTTTGGGCTTAAAGCTGTTCAAATATGTACATCTATATACCACAATTAACTTATCATATATATAAAAATGAATCGCCGAAATGTTTGTACGCGCATAACTTCCGAACGACTGCACCAAATTGGATAATTCTTTTTGTGTTCGTTATTCAGGACAAGGTTTGTATAAAAGAAAATAATAAAAAAACGAACAGAAAAAAATAATGCTGTACGAAGTTCGCTGGGTCAGCTAGTTTAGTATATAAATAATTAGTTAATATGAACCAACATAATCTAAAAACATTTACTTAATTACTCTTATTACCACCCTACACTATCCCTTATGAGTGGGTTTGATCTAATTTATTATTTACGTAGGTCTCTTATAAAATACCGTTAATATTATCGAGAACTATTTGGGATACTCAATTTTATTATTTACCTGTGTTGAACCAAGAAATTGTTCTGGGTCCACGTCTACGTGTTGCGTTGGATTCGAACCGTCTTGATTCAGGATTTCAGATAACCATTTTTGTAAATTGACTTGACTTTTCCTATTAGTTAAATCGTGCACCAAAATTATACCTGGAATGTAAAATTACATACTTATATAGTAATATCTTAGGTCTGCGCGATCAGTACACATTATAATAAAACAACTTTTAACCGGATTAATCGCGTGTATTATTGGTTTTTTGTTTTTCCTGACGTTTCGAACACTTTGCAGCGTTCGTGGTCGCAGGAGGACTCTGCAAACTCTCCAAAAACCAATAATACACGCGATTAATCCGGTTAAAAGTTGTTTTATTATTACATACTTATAATTATGACGGTCAACTAACAAAAGCATTAAAGACATTCCTAGTTGTGGATCTCTTAAAGTTAATATAGAGCAGCAAAATTGAAACACTAGCATAATTTATGAATGTATATTTATAATTTATGAAGACTTGGCTTTTTTAACATTATCATTAAGTTTCGTACATTTATTTAAACAATAACTAAATACAAACCACATGTCCTAGTTATTTCCGTCTCTGTAATAAATCTACGAAACTCTGTATCAATAGATGACTTGACGATTCTTTGACGTAACAGCGATGGCTATTTTTAGACTTTATTGATTAATACAACGTCCAATGAGAAGCCAGGCTGACTTAATCGACATAGCTTTAAAAAGACTAAAAAGGGTAAATAATGCGGGGTAATTGTCGTCTAGACTGCAAAACGCAACAAGACATTCGGCAGGCCACCTGTCAGGTATGCGGCGAATACACAACTGTAAATTCGAACCTCGGAAACGGTTTTTGAAAAAACATTTGTGATTTTTTAGTCAATAACTGCTCGACATAGCCTCCATTTAGGTAGACTTGGCAAGAGTCAGCCTGGACGAGTCATAAGAGTGTGTTATTGGTCACTGTCTCTGATTAACTACTACGATGAATTTCCTAAGACCACAATGCTGGCTGGAGATAGTAACACGTCCCCCCTTTCAATCGTCCCCTGAATCCCCCTTTCAATCGTCTCCTTCCTTCCACTGTTGATAGTTATCCATATCTGTACACGTAGGTACACGTTTTTATTTGAAAACCACGTAACGTAAAGTCACCGTAATCCGACCTCCCACCGAAATATGTCCACAAATTGTAATGGCTGTTTTTGAATAAATACATTGTATTTTTAGGCTAGATGCTATTACGACTTGAAACTGATTAAATAACGTTTAGCAATACACAATGATATTTTATGAATTTTGTTTTGTTTCTTGGTAAATCATAGTTTATTCCAAAACGGAGCGATTTCATCATTATTTTTAGTCAAAACGTCAAATCCAGGTGTGCAACGATCATAAAGTTTACAAATAATCTATTTCGTCTTCAATATGTATGAAATGTTTTTTGGGTAGTATTATTACTAGTCTAGGGTTATAAATAGTTTATTTGATTATTTATTTATCATTAATATGGAAAAACTATGCAAATAATGTGGTCGGGTGTTATGACTGGTCAACTACAGTACACACCGAACACCGCCCGGTGTACGGTACAGCGGTTTTTTTCTAGTACACTTCAAGTATTAAAATTATCTACGATTGATTATAATTACGGCCTAGAATGTATTTTAATTGTTAATCAATTAATCAAATCAAATCAAATCAAATAATCTTTATTTGTGAACACAGGTATTAAAATACAGGTCTTATTCATACATTTTAGTTGAACTCCATGTCCTACCAATGAAATTGGTGTACAAATATTTTATTTTTTCTTTGTAACGTGTCTAGTTTTATAAAATTCAAAGTCAGTTTCAAGAAAATAACGAGAATTCAATGTATTATTAATCATTAGTGAATCAATTATAATTTATTTTTCATGCAGCTGTTTGTTGTCTGCAAATTATAAATAGCTCTTATGCACCTTTTTTGGCACTTAAATACCATATCTTTACCCGTGGCATTACCCCAAAATATAATTCCATATCTCAATGTTGAAGCTACTAGACCATGATACGCCGTTAACACAGTTGCTCGATTGGCCGTTTTACTTAACATGTGCAAAGCATAGGAATGTTGGTTTAGCTTACTGCATACTTTGTCTATATGGGAATTCCATTTTAAAGTGTTTTCTATGTTCAGTCCAAGGAATTTAGTCACTTTTGTTTCATTAATAGTTTTGTCCTTGTATTAATATTTAAGTCCAGATTATAATTTATTCTTTGTTGAAATGTCATTAATACTGTTTTATCAAAATTTATAATCAAATTATTATTCTGCAGCCAATTCACAGCTGATAGTATAGTATTATTAATCTCAGCTTCCAATGTACTTACCTCGTCACTATTAAAAAGTAAAGTGCTGTCATCTGCAAACATTGTCATAGGATATGATGATGCTGTCGGAAAGTCATTAATATAAACAATAAATAGCGGTGGTCCGAGTACACTACCTTGTGGCACTCCATAATTTACCGCTCTCTGACTGGATTTATATGTTATTTCGTTTTTTTGGAAATTCTACTAATGGACGTTATTTGTTGCCTATCAGACAGATAAGATTCTATTAGATTTGATATATTTCCTCTTATTCCGTATGCGTTAAGTTTATTTATTAGTAATTTATTGTCTACGCGATCAAAAGATTTTGACATGTCCATATAAAGCGCTAGAGTTGATAGCCTCTTATCCACTCTACTGGTAACCATATGTAAGAAATCGTAGATGGCCATGTCAATAGATCTGTTTTTCCTAAAACCTTTCTGGTTATCAACGAAAAGACAATTTTTCTCAAAGTATAAACACCGGTGTAATTATTGTCACTTCCAACGATAATTCACTTAGAATGACAGTCTTCTTTTAAGTTTACAGCGTCGGGATTTTAGTCGTTTATAACTTCATTGTTTTTGAATATTTTCACTAGATAACATTTTCATTTGAGCATTGCAGTCCACTTTCACTAATTAACCACTTTAGAGCACTTAAATTGTACAGAAACTATTTTTAATTATTATTTAATACGGAGCTATTGTTAACGAGGCGACAGTGGCGCCAATAAAAAATTAGATAAGGAATATTGAGACCGAAATCCGACCTATTGTAAATTGGATAATTATTTAGATAACTGAGTTCATATTTCATAACATTTTATTACAAACACGGTTTTCTCATGTACAAGGACACAATGGTTATAGTGTGATTTTTAGTAAACTATACTCCCACTCGATCATATTTTAGTTTATTGGTGTCTCTAGAAGATATATTTTTATCAGTATTGATTTTAAGATCTATGACAGCCGTTACGGGTAGTCAAGAGGCCTGAAAGTCTGACAACCAGTCATACCACGAGATATAGTGTTACCCAGTTACTGGGTTGTGGAGGTCAGATAAGCCGTCGCTCCAAGTAAAATACTGGTATGATGCTGCATCCGGTTTGACCCCAATGTAATTGGGAAAAGGCTAGGCAGGCAGTATTGATTTTATAGCAAATTGGTTTGAAAATTAATAAAATTATAAAAGTTTAAAATCGGTCCACTGAAATGCTTATCATGAAAGATTGTGGAGTAATTATTAGCACCTTCTAGCTCCATCGTAGTTTACTAAAAAATCCAATAATAAAGTATTTTAATAGTTTGGTAGGAAATTCTTATGTAAAATTTTGTATTGTAAATAATTACGTAACTTGAAAATGTGATTTTTTGTTTATGGAGATATTGTTGTTAAATTAGTGCTTAATGAAAGGTTTTGACTTAAAACCAATATTAAAGAAAGATTTAAGTCTCTAATTGTATGTTGGGTTTATCTTCTAGAAGTAAAAATGTAATAAATAATATAAATTTCAAATCACACCCTTAATATTTAAGTTCTTAATTTTTTCGAGCTTCTATGTGGGAGAAGTTTTAATTTTGTGGAACACCCTTCATTGGTAACGCTCTCGTTGGTAACATACTGCGATCACCAATCTGCATACCAAACATAGTGATAACTCTAATAAACATACGTTTATATCAGTACACATATGTTAAAATACACAAAAATTTGGAGATTTTCCTTACAGAAATAACCAATAGTTCACTCAGCAGCCGCATATGCGGCCACTAAACCAATGAGTAAGTTAATTTAAATTATGATAAGAAATACCAAATTATTTTATAAACTCACCATGTGTAGGTTGATAGAATACATTCCTAGTATTCCTATGGCCGTTTGAGCCTCCAACGTCCCAGAGCTCCACAAAGAAGGTGTTCTGCGCTTGTGTGCCCTCCTTGTACCTGTGCAACTTGACTTCTACAGAGCATCCTACAGTCCATCCCGGTGACAGCAGTGGCTTATTGTGAGCAATCAAATACGTCAGTGAGGTTTTTCCTACTCCTAAAATATAAATTATTCAGGCAAATAGTTAAGTTAAATACCTCCGTCTCTACGGACTGAATAGATAGCAATGACGTCGCCAAAAGATATATTAAAAATGTGAACGAAGAATTCGCGGTGGTGAGCAGAGGTCGAGATGGCTTAGTGGTCAGAGCGCCTGGAGCATTTATCCGGCAGGCGCAGGTTCGAATCCTGCTCGCGACCGTATTCTTTTTCCACAAAAAATTATATCTATAACAATGGTTATCTTTTATTTTCAATTACGAATAAGGCTCTGACGACTAGTTGCAACTTGGTTGTTCCCAATATATTTACACGACTGCCCAAAAAAAGGAGTTATATTTTTAGGGTTCATATATAAGGTCCTAATTTATTAGGTAATTTCCTTTTAAGGGGTCAATGTGTAAGTTATAAGGATTCATTTAAGCCATAATTCAAATTTTAACAACAATTAATTTTTTTTGTTAATGTTCGCCGTTCTATGAGCAATTTTCGTCTGGCTAGTACTATAGTTATGACAAATAATTTGTTATTTCCATTTAACTCTTAGCTAAAGTGAATGTATTTGACTTATATATTAACCCTTTCAAAGGAAATTACCTAATAAATTAGGACCTTATATGTATGTGGGTTCATTTATTTATGTTTGTGTACTATAACTTCTTAATGCCTGAACCGATTTAGATGTATCGGGTATCGTCAGAATCCTTGCATTTTCCCGGATAACAAAGGTTAGCGATATTAAAAAAAAAGCTGTGGTACACAAAAAAATAAGAATTAATTCATCAAAAAATTATAAAGCACGTTGCCATGTGTGATCTAAGTAGTGATAGCTATGTGGACAAAGTAAAACAAGGTAGGTGAGGAATTGTCATGGCAGTCGGGTGTTTTAAAATACTGTCCCCTGCCTCGGGGGATAGTATCTATTGTGAAACATTTTCTTAATCACCAACTGCGATGAAAATTCTTTAGGTACCTACTACCTTGTTTTTCACTTTTTAGTTCACACATGGCAGGCGTGCTTTTCAATGATTTGATTAATTAATTTTTAATTTTGGACACGTTTGTTTATAACTGTTTACTTGTATTACTTGTGCTGTAGTAGGTCATAGGCGATGATGACACGCAGTGGCACAAGGCGGGCGCAGTTGTTTTTTTTTTAACTTTGGCGCACCCCTAAAGTCGGTAATAAGAACAACTTTACAGTGTGGAAAAGAAAAGACGATCTCATAACCAAATAAACGCGGTAAAGGACCTACGTCCTACAAGCGAAGATATCAAAGCGGGCGATGTGTACATAACGCCCGGTTTGACACAAAAATCTAAAGATATACCTAATCCTTTTCTACTAATATCAGTAGGAAAGACAATACCCTGAAGTTGTTACGCATGGAGTTGAGCACTATACAACTACTTATTTCTCAACAAGACTATTTCTCCTATATTTTATGCGTTTAGGCGGCAGTACTGTGAAACAATGCAAATGAAAATTCTTCACCTATCTTGTTTTTCACTTTTAAGTTCACACCCGGAGGCGTGCTTTTTAATTGTTCTCTTGTCAGCTTCTCTCATATGCGAAGCTAAGTTTATTGACTTCTTCTGGTTGATGAACCACCTAGTGCCAGAGTTTATACCACCCGTAGATCTCTGACATGGCTATACACACCAACGAGAAAATCTCTCAGATGTGCTGGTTTCCTCACGATGTTATACTTCACCGTTTTAATCAAATGATAATTAAGGTATAATACACACATGACTTCGAAAAGACAGTGGTGCGTGCCTTGGATTCGAACATGCGACCTTTGACTTGTCAGTCGAACGGTCATACCACTAGACTATCACTGCTTATTATTCACTAATAACTTAAGGCCTGTTTCCAACTCATTAATAATGCGCTCCCAAAATTATCATATTGTTCATATTAATTGTTATTTTAAGTGGTTGCTATGTTATATGATTTCTATTTACCTTCCCGATAATTATTTATATTCAATAGGTATGATCAGAACTCGGTTAGATCGGATAGAATCTCGTTCGCCATTACAGTAGAGTTAGGGTTCGTTAAAAAACATTAAATTTTAATTTTTTTTTACTTTAACCTTTGTTCTTCAATAAATCACTTGACTGATGATACTACATATCGTCGCCTTAGAGTGAAAACCTCGGGAATCCATTTTTGCTCAAATTTATTTTATTGCGTTTCTAGGAAGTAAACCTCGCAAGAGCTGATCTAATTTATTTATTCAATACTCGTGGCGCCATCTATGACAGTAAATGAGAAACTCATAAATACTCGCATTTGTCAGTTTGGCGTGAATACCTTGCAACGAACGTGTCGTTTCATTTGAAAATTGATTACTTGAGTTTATGCTGCTGTAGCTGTTTAATTTAGTATTTTCGAAAGAAGTTAAGTAGTATAAAAGCGTTCGTGAGGCATATTTATATTAATTATTGTTCACCGGTTACTACTCACATGTATTCTTCGGGTTTGCCCGACTAGTTAGAGAATACACGTGAGTAGTAACCGGTGAACAATAATTATTATAAAAGCGGGTTAAATTTCCATATTAATTAGTAAAAAACAAAAGACGCCGTACAAAAATTTTGAAGTACGCAGTTTTTTCTTCCTCCTGAAAAGTTACTAATTTTACACTAACGAGGTTTTCACTCTAATGCATCGATATGTAAGGAGTTTATATTCCAAGTCATATTTTTCTTGGATATTAATATTTTTATTTTCGTTTAAGTTATTATTAATGAAAAGATGCAGTTTATTTAGAAGTTAATTAGGTACATACGTTTAATGATTATTTATATATGTCGCAGTAGAATCCGCTGTTTTACATAATTTTTAACAAAAAAAAGAACCGACTCCAAAAATCTTTCTGTTAAGTAAAATTGCACTAAAAAGTTATAAAATAATTGCATTATTTACTTACTACAATTTATATAAAAATACGTTTTTAATTTTAGAGGATTCTGAATAAATTCAATTTATTAGGACAATAATATACAATTATTATTATTTTTGGAGTCGGTACCAGACAAACTTTAAAAATATTTAGGAAGTTTCCTAAAATTTGCAAAGTATATTTAAAGGTACATTAACCATCATTATTTTTACGATAATGTATTATACCTAATTGAACCTATTCACAAATGAACACATCAACTGCCTAAAGCGAACGTAATACGCTACTTCATGAATGTACTTACACGTTTATTATCCTTTACTGGCACCGACTCCAAAAATAATAATAATTGTATATTATTGTCCTAATAAATTGAATTTATTCAGAATCCTCTAAAATTAAAAACGTATTTTTATATAAATTGTAGTAAGTAAATAATGCAATTATTTTATAACTTTTTAGTGCAATTTTACTTAACAGAAAGATTTTTGGAGTCGGTTCTTTTTTTTGTTAAAAATTATTTTATTTCTTACTTTTTAGTGAATCTTGCGTACCATAACTGATTTATCGGAAGTGAATATGGGTAGACCTATTCAACGCGCTGTCCATATATATCTGTCGCAGATGGATTGTAGAATCCGCTGTTTTACAAAATCTCTAGCTGCTTTACAAAACAGTACTGTTTTATAAAAACAGCTGAACAACGTTCAGCTGGATTGCCATTGCGATACGTTTAACAAAACTGCTACCCACCCTTAGACGTAATGCAGAATGACATATCTACAGTGGGACAGGTTTGTTTATTGTTTAGGTATATTAAATGGATAGTCACCATTCAAGTAAAAAAGCGATACTGTATTCTGATTTGACTTTCCGTGGCTGGGTCGACGGAGCCCCGCTGAGCGGGGCTCCTATTTTTGTGTCCGTAAGGTTAGAAAAAACCTAAACACGAAGAGGATGACGGGGGCTGTTCTTCGAACCTAACCTGTCCGTGTCGGGATACACGAAACTCCCGAGCTCGCTTCGCTCGCTCATGGATCAATTTAATTTATTTTCTTTCATAATCCCGATATATTGTCGACTATTATAGTGCTTTAGTATTTACGTCATTAAAAATTTTCATAATTTTTTTGCTATTGACAAGTAAAATAAAGTTAGGTTATTATTGTTAGGACATACAGAGCCATATGCAACAATTTCGAACTAAAATCAACAATCAGACAGTTCATTTCACACTGTTTTACATAATCTCTGATCGTTGACCCGCTGCATTGATAAACGCAAAACGTTCATTCAATTCTGCGTGTTATAGTCCATTAATTATGTAAAACCGCTAAACGTCGTTCAGCTGTTTTTCATAACAGTACTGTTTTGTAAATCAGCTAGCAGTTTTGTAAAACAGCTTATTCTACAATCCATCTGCGACATATCCATATCAAAGTAGGAAATTAAGATCTGAGGCTATTTCAAAAGAGAGTAATAAACTGCGTCAAACAAGATGAAATTAATTAAAAAAAAAAAAACTGACAAGCGTATGTTACTCACGGAACAGTGTAAGGATTCTAACGATACCCCATATATCGAAATCAGTTCAGGTATTTAGAAGTTATGGTGGAATAGGTAAAGAAACTCACAAACATACTTACATACATACATACTTATATACACTCCGTTTTTTGAGCACTCGTGTAAAAAGAGATGTTTGAGAATGCGGTCTTACACTATAAAGTATTAAATAGCAAAAAAAATATGACGGATTTCCGATGCTTATCTTCCGGTTTCATCATCATCATCATCATCTGATGATGAAAAAGCTGGAAAATAGGCAGTTCATTAGAACTATTCTAGAGACCGTAAACACCACCGGAAAGTCACAAGAAAGCAAAATACACCATTTCGTTTACTTCGACGACGTATTATTTTTCAGTTATTTTGATTTAAATACCAAACTACTAAACCAATTTTCATAAAATTTAAATGGGACCAATCTGAAACTAAATCCTTTCATATACAAAAATAATTTTCCAAATCGGTTCATAAATGACGGAGTTCTGAGGTAACAAACATAAAAAAAAAAAAAAAAAAAAAAAAAAAATACAACCGAATTGATAACCTCCTCCTTTTTGGAAGTCGGTTAAAAACTGCTAGGTGTTTTACAAAACAGATGCGTTTAATAAAACAGCTGAACCACGTTCAGCTGAATTGCCATTGCGATACGTTTAACAAAATTGCTACCCACTTTTAGCCGTAATGCAGAATGACATGTCACACAGTGAGAAAGATTTCTTTATTGTATAGGTATATTAAATGGACAGTCACTAATTAAGTAAAAGTAAAGATACTGTATTCTGAATTGTCTTTCCGTGGCTGGGTCGACGGAGCCTATTTTTGTCTCTCGCTCGCTCATGCGTCAATTTAATTTAATTTAAAGTTAGGTTCGAACGGGATGACAGGGGCGAATGAGCGATCTGTTTTGTCAAACAGCTAGCAGTTGTGTAAAAGAAATGATTCTGCAATCCATCTGCGACATAATTATCTAACTAATCAGATTTAGGTATAGCTCATTAGTACATGATGAAGAGTAATAAACGGAACAACTATTTTAGATCAAAGAAGATGAAAGCTATTGGTGTATCTTTATTAATTAAATAATCCTTAAACAAACATACACATTGTGGACAGTCGTGAAATAATTTGTTCCGTGTGGGAATCGAACCCGCGACACGCGGCACAGCTGCCATATCAGCCCATTTGTTGAACATTCGCACAACCGCACTGTCACTATATCATGTTAGGTGACGAAATGTTAATTTTCTCTGAACATTCATGACAAAAAAGGAAGAGAAAATATGTTAGGAAACATAAAATATGCATACCTAGTCAATATCATGGAAATACGTGGATTAAAAAGCAGATGGATTAGATAAAAAAATATCACATTCAAATAATTCCATCGAGATATCCTACGATCCTATTTTGGATCCTTTACCTTCGGCTACCTTTGGTTTTTACTTGATAAGTTACCGCCAAAATTATACAAATCCTGTATGTTGGCTAACTTTCAAAAGTGTCATGGCCACAGTCATGTTGGCAAACGACAAGTTGGTGTGTGAATTCAGTGTATTTTTTATATATTTAACAGCGTAAATGTACAGCAAGTGTGATAATATATATTAAGATTCCACTTACCAGAATCACCAAGGACTACAACTTTAACTTTCTCAATTGCAGCCATTCACAGGATTTTTACTCGGTTCGTATCTTTTCTATTATTTTGACATTCACTTACCAACTTTCTAAAACGAAAATGTGAGTTACCATGCGTTAGCCTTTATTTTTGTAATTACGATCCAAATAATCGACTAAATCACCATTAAAGTTTTTTATTTAAATATATGCAGTTATTTAATTTTATAAGTGATTTGTTATTCATCTTTTGTTATTATTAATAAATCTTTATTTTGGACCACAAGCTGTTTATTTTTCCGAAGATAATAACGTATTTTTTATTTCATACACTATAAATCTCGAAATCCTAAAGTATTTCTTAATATTAACTCCGTAATCCCTAGTTGTTTTTCATTTTTAGTTTTGAGTACCTACTGAATGTGTTGTGTCTTCTTTATTGGATTGCCTATCATAGAGCGTTGATTCGTTCGGATCGTTCACTTCACTTCACTTGTGCTTAGTACTTGCTTCTTTCTCTTTTGACGAAGCTAAAATCAATACATAATAAAATAACTACGTCCGCCATTGTACAAGTATCGTGTTTTTTTATCATGTTGTATTTAGCCTTACAGTAAAATGCAAGGAACTAATGTTACATACATCGACTCTCTAACTCCCATAAAATAAAACAATGGACATTTACATAGTATTTATTGTGCTTCTTCTCATAAATTCTGTGCATCTTTACTGTGGACCATACAATGGACAAATATGTAAAAAATATTCAACTGGATATGTATGGTATAACTATACAGGAGGATTTGACAATGAGAAAATCACAAGTGGACTCTGGAAAGAAATGATATCAAAACTTAAAGAGCCCTGTCGCAGTAGGGCAGAGAAATTATTATGTGCTTATGCATTCCCCAAATGTATTGATAAAGACGGAGTAGGATATTTTGCACTGCCGCTTTGTTATGAAGACTGTATGGCGGTTAAGATGCAGTTTTGTTACAATGATTGGATAGTTGTTGAAGAACAAAAACGCCGTGGAGTTTTCTTTGAGAACAGAGGTCATTTTCGCTTTCCGGAATGTGAAAAACTTCCAAGGTGGGCAGGAAAAGGTTTGCAAGTTTCATGCAACAATGTTGGTATTACAAACATGGACTACAGCCAAGTTACAACAACATGTTACAGAGACAATGGCCGCTATTACCAGGGCACTATGAATGTCACTGAATCAGGGCTAGCCTGTCAAGCATGGGAGTCTCAGTCCCCTCATCAACACACAAGACCTCCCTTAGTATTTCCAGAAGTTCAAAATGCCACTAATTATTGTAGAAATGCAGGAGGTGAAGAGATTAAGCCTTGGTGTTATACAATGGATCCAACTGTACGATGGGAGTACTGTGATATTCCATCTTGTGCCAACACAAGTGATGAATTTGACAATAGTAATGGACCAAATAATATTATTATGGAGAATTACTTTACACCAACATTTGTATTGTTGCTCTCAATTGGTGGCCTTGGATGTGTCTTGGCAATAGCGTCAATAGCTTTATTGTGTCATTATTTTGTAAAGAATCATTACTCTAAGTGTAATGTATCAAGCCGAAGAAACCTACCTAACATGGACATAGACCTGGATAAACTTCCTAGCAATTTAGCTTATCATACAACAGGTGCACAATTAAATCCTAAATTGGAAAAGTTGGAGTTTCCCAGGAATAATATAATTTATATCAGAGATTTAGGACAAGGTGCTTTTGGAAGAGTGTTTCAAGCTAAAGCTCCTGGACTAGTTCCTGAAGAAGAATTTACTCTTGTTGCTGTTAAAATGCTTAAAGATGAAGCTTCCCATGATTTAAAATTAGATTTTGAAAGAGAAGCTTGTTTGCTGGCTGATTTTGACCACCCAAATATTGTGAAATTACTTGGAGTGTGTGCTATTGGTCGTCCAATGTGTTTATTGTTTGAATTTATGGGAAAAGGTGATTTAAATGAATATTTGCGAGCCTGTAGTACAGCCACAAATTTTGCACCTTCTGTTGAAAACAGGGAAGATCTTAGATTGCTTGTAACTCCTCTAAGTCATTTGGATCTTCTACATGTGGCTAGGCAAATAGCCTCTGGTATGGTATATCTATCAGATAGAAAATTTGTTCATCGGGATTTAGCAACTAGAAATTGCCTTATCAATGATGATATGGTGGTGAAAATTGCTGATTTTGGATTATCTCACAAAATATACTTACAAGACTATTACAAAGGTGATGAACATGATGCAATCCCTGTGAGATGGATGCCTTTAGAAAGTATACTGTATAATAAGTATACATTAGAATCAGATGTTTGGGCTTATGGAGTCTGTCTTTGGGAAATATTTTCATTTGCCCTACAACCATATTTTGGTATGACACATGAGGAAGTGGTCAGATTTCTTAAAGATGGGAATGTTCTTGCCTGTCCAGACAACACACCCAGGTGTGTTTATGATTTGATGAAACAATGTTGGAATCACAGTCCAAGTGACCGCCCTAACTTTAGAATCATCTATCAAACACTGGACAGTATTCAACTGATATTGGAAAGAACTCATACAGAATAAATTGGAACTGTATATTTGATTAATTAGAATGTAGGCAGTACATTTTGTATGATAATTTAAGTACCTACTTATTTATTACTGATATCCAAGTGTTATTTATCTAATTGGGATACTGTGGTTATCAATAAAACCATGTTCTATTCCAGTTAAAAGATGTGAATCATTTATTTACTTGTACTTAAGTAATATTATTTAAAACATGCAAGCAATTGAATTTATTGGTCAATTGTAAAAATAATTAACAACAGACTGTAAGTGAATTCACTCTCACTCCCTGTATCTCTCATCTTGCACATCTCCCCCTAGTTTATTGCCTGACAACATACTTACAACAAGAACTTTAAACAGTAAGTTACCTAAATCAATATAAAACCCCTGCAGGGTCAATCTTTATTCATAATGCAGATGTGGTTTATGGGAATTACATGAATTTGTGTATATGCTGTAGTGGCAATAATTCACATCAACATTTCATTTTGTTTTCAATATTACATTATTAATTCCAAGACTGATTTTTGTTAGTACTCTGGTAACCTAATTTAAAGTAGAATAATAGTATTTAGTTATCTCTTGTACATTTTTACATAATTATTTATTTGTAAGGTCTGTACTTTGATTACAGTAGTATTTAATTTTGCCAACTTAATTTTAGTGAGTTTTCATGTTCTCATTAAGTGACCTCTTACATAATTTTATGCCAGAAAAGACAGTAATATGGTATTTACTAAATGACTTTATTAATAAAATAATATAGCCTAAATGGCTCTTCCACATCACTGCCTTGAGCTACTATAATTCCCAATTTGTGATCTAGCAATAATAAATTGACATGATCTTCATTTAATAGTAATAAGTTATGCATACCATCTGAGGTAATTTTATATCAATGCTAAATTTAAAGGTAATGTGAAATAATTTGTTCATAAGACATATATTTATGTCTATTAAAATCGGAATTGCATGAAGTTTATGATTTTAAAGGAAAGTAGGATAGTTAGCAACAAAATTGGACTGAATGTCTCCCTAGTGATTGATAACAATGTGTTTAACGTGATATGTCCAAAGTAAAAATAAAATGTACATACTGCCAAACAATTTAAAAGGTCTATATATACATACAAAGAGTGAATTGTAATATTTTTCGTAACGCTGACAGCTGATTATATAGGCATCATTAATTTTTAGAATACTTTTATTTATGTACCTATTGATTACAGTTTAATAATATAATGTAATATTATTTTGTCAATAAAAATAATCTAAGTGATTAATTGAATAAAATTGTTTTTATGAAAAAACGACTTTTATTGTCGCCCTAGTAGATAAGCAGTAAAGACAATTAACAGTAACTAATTGTTTTTACCCATAGAACAGACTTAAGGCGCTTGTGCGCCGAAAATGGGTGTTTTCTAAAGCCTTCACAGTCTTAATGTCTTGTTAAAAAGCTTGAAAAAAAGATTTGAAAAAAGATTTTTTTTCGTATCAACAATACAACATGTAATAAAAAATAACAACGAAGCTCTGTCTTCTTTTTCTTTTTGCTTCAGCTCCTAAACGGCTAGGATGTTTGGAATAATTCAAACTTGATAAAATCAATAATCCTTTTTGCTTCAATCACCAAAAGGATTATAAAAATCGTCTCCTGCGACAGGGTTGTGAGGAATTTACCCTGCACGTGGTCTCCGCGAGCTCTGTACCCCCCATTCCGTCACTAGTATCCGACGGAGCTCGGACCGCTACATATCACATACCTAATATTCATACCGAAAGGAAATCTCCCTGAATCTACATTACAATCGATTGATAGCTGCAAACCATTGTCCTTTCGGCTCAGTAACGTACAGATCTGTACGTTGTAACAATAAAAATCTATTGTGTCTGCTAATGACTGAGGCAACAGCTTAAGGAACTTAGTTTGCTCACTCTACCGTCTATGTACATATATGAAATGGGAGTTTTTGTTCGATGTAACCTACATTTATTTAAAAAACTACACTCGCGTCGTTATCAGAATGCCATTCATGTTACTTCTCATAAAACCGCATTTTTTGGAAAAAGTGTGCTAGTTATGGCCCCAAAAATATATAATAGTATACCAGCAACTATTAGAAATAAAAATTGTCTGGGGTCCTTTAAGAGGTCTTTGTTTAAATTCCTTTTAGATAGATGTTACTATTCCATCACTGAGTTTACTACTGATAAACAGAGGTATGACGATTCCGACTTACCAATTGAACACTGGTTTTATTTATTAGTCTAAAATTAAAATTGTAATGACCCGTTTACCCTACTGACATATTTTATTGATCTATTGTGAATGTGTATATTTATCTAAAATTGTAATGATCTCTTTACCTATCTGACATATTTTAAATTGATTCTTTTATGTAATTTGTTGACATACCACCTTAATCGTATTTACTTATTTATGTTGATTTTGTACGCCATATATTGGCTAAACATAGTGCACATATTTTAGACTAGATACTATCTGTAACCATACCTATGTTTTACAAAATAAATATTTGATTTGATTTGATTTGATTTGATCTTTTGAACACATCTAATGAAGGGCTATCACGAAAGGTATGTGGGACAGAAATCCAAAGGCGCACTACACGTATAGGGAATGATCCATCATAAAGTCTTAAAGTGCAACGAATGTAGCAACGGCTAGACTAGTATATTTTGCTTATTTTCACAGTATTATGTCCTCTGGCATCTTACTATGGGGTTCGGCTGCTGACGTTGAGACTATTTTTATACTACAAAAAAGAGCAGTCTGAGCTATTTATAATCTTGGCTGTCGTGAGTCATTACGTGAATTGTATAAGGAAATAAATATACTTACCTTGCCATCATTGTACATATTCAGTAATATCATGTACATTCCCAAAAATATTGCCTATTTTAATAAGACAACCACAATTTAAACACTCGTAATAAGCACCAGCTTATAGTCCCCGGTTTTAGGCTTAGGAAGACTAGCAAATCATTTATGGGTAACTATTCGATTCTACAATAAGATCCCATCTAATGTTACAGATCTTCCAGATGATAAATTTAAGGTAGTGATCAAACGCATTTTAATATCTAAAGCGTATTATAGTATCAAACACTACATTGAGGATAAGGATGTTTGGCGCACGATCCCCTCCTGCACACAGCGACCCACTGGCACTGTCTAATTTATTTCATGAATGGATGTAACCTGAACAGATTACTTTTGTAATTACTAGATATTTTTTTATACAATTAATTTTATTGACCTAGGTAGTACAATTATTCCAATGGTATTTTATTTTTTTGACACTTGTTTGTTTATGTAAATTTACATATCAATTATCTAACCTCTAGTATCGAATCCTACTAGTTTTAAATTTATATTAACATTTCTTTATGAAGTTTTCCATAATATATGCCTTTGTAAAATGTGAGCATTATGTGGACATTAATGTTATTTTTAATCTCATGTTACGTACATATTGCCCATTGTCAGGCTTTACGAGTTTGTCATGCTCGCTAAAATGTCCTGCTGATGGTGGCGTTGTACATCGGGTCGTCGAGTTCCCTACAAAATGGTTGAGCTAAGCGAGGCTGATGTGCGCGTCATGCTCGTGAACGGGTGCTGTTTGTCAGGACTGGTCAGCTCCTAACTGCTTTGGCAATCATTTTAAAAGGCTATATAAGTTATTGCTTCTAGCGCTTTCCTTTATTATTTTGCTCATTAACCTGCATTATGCTCACATCACCTTATTTGTTGTTATACCAATTTATTTTAAAAGAGTGTGTATGGAGTTTCTTGCCGGCTCTTCTCCATAAGATAAACGCCTTGGAACCGTGCACCTAGCTTTGACTTTTCATAAGTGCTTGTAATATGGCTTATTTGAAATAAAAATATTTGAATTTGAATAGTCTTGAGATGAAGAGAAGACACTAAGAAGCGACATAGTTTCTCCATGGGGACAAGATAATTAAAGCATTCCTTAAGATATTTCGGGAAATCAGATTTGTAAAAAATAGAATAGAGGAAAGAAAGTATATCCGCCGAATCGGCAGCCACTTCAGTCGCGTCCGGAAATTTGACACATGGTCGAATTTCCGAAGGCTAAATATGGAGCAGATACACAAATTCTGGAGACGTCCGAATTTGTTGTCGAGTTCTTCTGTTGCGTCAAGAAAACAAACATCAGCATAATCTAAAAGTGAAGAAGAGATTGGGCAAGAGTTAATTTTAATTTGCAGATATTTTGGAAGTCGCTTGAGAGAGTGAAAGGAGCAATGGATAGTAATATCTTAGGTTTTCACGATGACTACAGATTATAATAAAACAACTTTTAACCGGATTAATCGCGTGTATTATTAAAAAAGGACTTTCCTGTTTACTTCTGCAATGTGAATATTCCATGATAAATTAATAAAGGTATTTAATTTACTTCATTTAGAACGGTTTACAATCCACTTACACTAACATAAAGTTACAAGTTATGTGGAAAACATGAAATTGGAATAATATTACTTAAAATATAAAAAATCCCAGGAAACCTCGCAGGAGGACATACACTAAAGGTCCTCCTGCGACCACGAACGCTGCAAAGTGTTCGAAACGTCAGGAAAAACAAAAACCAATAATACACACGATTAATACGGGTAAAAGTTGTTTTATTATAATGTGTAGTGATCGCGAAAACCTAAGATATTACTATAAAATATAAAACATCCCTAAAATTAAGACAGGACGACATACACTGCCACTCATCTGCAAATAGATCGCAGTCCACATTGGTCGCCATGAGGCTGTTGATTACAATATAATTATTATGATAACTCCCAGATGTTTGCGCTTTTTGAGTAGGTACGGTACACGAACTTATTCATACATAACTAGCGGGAGAGACTGGTGATCCAAAGATTAAAGAAGTACCTGCTATAGTGACAAGCTATAATGACAGCTTGGAATTTTGTCGGATTAACCAAAAGGTCAAAAGCTTTAGCCAAGTCACTGATATTTGAAATATCATTATCAATGGCAGCAATAGCTTCCGAAAACTCCTCGGTTTAAATGAGTCGTCTGCATAGAGATGGTAGTCTGAAGCTAAGACTTTAGTGATGGCATTAACAAAAACAGTAAAGAAGAGGAGATAATTCGCCACCCTGAGGCACACCCCCATCTAGAACACACCAGTCAGAGAAGGTCTCATTAGAACGCACCTACTGTGAGCGACCACAAAGATATGAATTAAACCAAGCAAAGAAGGTGATACATCCAGACAGGATAGGACTCTTATCTTCTCCTCCTAACACCCGCTGGTGGAGGCCGCTTACGGCAAAGTGCAACGAAACCTATCGGATAGTGGCGCTTGCCGGGGCTTGAAGCGAGCCGCTTATTTATTTATTTACAGTTACCAGTACATAAGTACTAGTATTACTATATCTTGTTATTTTAATTATGTCCTTTGTTTTGCTTGTGCGAGTGTTTTTATAAATTGTGTACTTCTATTACTTCTTGTTGTGCGTGATTTTCTTTCTGTGTGTGTATGTATCTGTGTTTCTAATAAATATATTTCTTTCTTTTTTCCTAAGAGGAGGTCAAAATGAATTGCAAAAAAAAAAGTATAATATTTCTTGGTATAATCTCTTCTCCTTGTTATTATCGTGTGGATATCCTCCACATGACGGTGAGGGACGTTTCGGACTCCTACCGGTTACCTTGGAGAAGAACATAGGCTACCTTTTGTCACGCAGACGAAGTCGCGGGCACCAGCTGGTTCCTTATATTTTACTGTTATTAGAACATTCCTTACATGTTACAGATATTATGACTGAAGAACGGTTGGTGACTGAAGTGCCCAGCAGCTTGAAGCAGTTGGCACGACTCGTTGTAAGAGGTTTTTATACGATAGAAGATGCTCTAATAGTCGACATGCTCGTTAGAAATCCATGTACGTAATTAATACTTTATTTTTGTATGACCTTATGCTGGGTAATGTTTTTCGTTGATCGCCACCTTGCCTGATGTTAAGTAATGGTGCGGTCGATGGTTTTATTGAAAAAAGATTAAAATTAAAAGTACCATATTGTTCCAGCTCTCTGAATAACAATACTGGTTCTCTTTTTTCAGGTATGAAAGAAGATGACATATGTGAACTTTTAAAATTCGAAAGAAAAATGTTACGAGCTCGAATAGCTACGTTGAAAAACGATAAATTCATCCAAGTGAGATTAAAAATGGAAACGGGTACTTACTTAATATAATAGTAAAATAAACAACTCTACATAAATTAAACGGTTCGATATCGTTCAGTTGAATTCCTGTTACAAATCAATTGGTAAAATATCTATCTATACCCTGCCTCATTGGTCTAGTGAAAGCAAGCGCGGTTACTCAAAATTAGGTCCTGGGTTCGGTTCTCAGCTCGGGCAATGTTATAAGGATTTTCTGTTAGAAAATTCTCATTAGCAGTCTAAGAGTACAGAATTGTGCCCGGTAGATAGCAATAGGCTCACCGCTCATGACATACAGGCATTGGTGAAATTTTTATGCAGCAGTGCAACCTCTGTCCTAATCATAAACCTGCCGAAAATGCGGCTGTGATGCTAGGTATACTATGTTGTAAATTTGTAATCAAATGTGAATTCATTTATTTTCAGGACCTGACGGCAAAGCACAGAAAGTGAACTATTACTTTATCAATTACAAAACATTCGTAAACGTAGTTAAGTACAAATTAGATCTTATGCGCAAACGTATGGAGACAGAAGAACGCGATGCTACCAGTCGCGCCAGTTTCAAATGTCCATCGTGTGGCAAAACATTCACAGATCTTGAAGTAAGTTATTTTAGCTTTACTTAAATTCCTAAAATTACTGAAGTAATTGTTTTATCAAACCAACATATGAAGGTACTTGTTATTCGCGTATTTGCTCATCTTAGACTTCAGCACATCAGGATAAGCCCGATAAGCCTCCTTACATCATGTTCGTCTACAACGTGATGACTTTACGTCCGTAAGCGATTTCCAGCCACACCTACTGCCGCTTGTTCGTGCAGCCTTCAGTCAGCTAGGTAAAGTTGATGCGACAGCGATGCGAGTAGACTGATCGTGATCGCCATCCACTTTATTCAGTACTTCGTATCTACAAAATTATGATACTGTATTGAGCACAAAATATTCATCAAAAAGTACGTGGCGATATAAATAAACTATATGCTTAGTTTCAAAATAAAACATCGTTTAAATTTTTTCTAGGCGGACCAGTTATACGATATGATGACACAAGAATTCCGTTGCACATTTTGTAATCAAGTTGTGGAGGAGGATCAGTCTGCGCTTCCAAAAAAAGACTCCAGATTATTACTAGCCAAATTTAACGAACAGTTAGAAACACTGTACATCCTACTGCGAGAAGTGGAAGGAATCAAATTGTCGCCAGAGATATTAGAACCAGAGCCAGTGGATATCAACACTATCAGAGGGTATTTAATTTTTATATCATATATGTATGTGGCTAATGTGCATAAATAGGTTCTATACAATACTATTGCATACAGACATTACTTTTTATCCATTATGTAAAACTACACAATTACAAAACTAATTAAATATTTGAAAATGCATTATGTAGGTACAGGTATACTAATGCAATTTTGTCCAATGTCAATCCAGTTTCTTTGTCGTAATTGCTATTCAAATCCTTTATACAAGTCCCGCAACGTATACGCCAACAGTTGAAGGCAGGGAGGATGCTCCGGCCTTGAATACCTTAGTCCCATGAACGTCTCTAAAAACATGTGTTACTAGTAAATGTATGAAACAGACGGACGATATATATATGTCGCAGATGGATTGTAGAATCCGCTGTTTTACAAAACAGTACTGTTTTATAAAACAGCTGCACGTACAAAAACGCGCTTTTCCTTATCTATCGCGATGCCCAACGATCCAAAACCTCACAAAGATGACTACTAAATCTTCCAGATTGAATTCAAAACAACTCGGCCAGCGTCCTCCGGGCCAGGAATGGTCAGGCGAGGCGACGCGCAACCAAGGCATGCTTGTGGAGGAAACGCGCGTCGACGTCACCATCGGAGAGGCGGACAACGCTAACGATACCAGTGCACTGAGGAAGGAACGACCCGTATGGATGGTGGAGAGCACCATCGTTACTAATGATCAGGTACTGAGCATAGCTACTTATGTTAAAATAGGGTAAAGATGTGGAGAGGCGGACAACCGCCAACGATACACACCGAACAAATACAATGAGGATAGACCTCTATGGTTGGTGAAGAGCACCATAGTTGCAAATGATCAGATGCTCTGCTCTAATATTACTTAGCTAAAAAATGACAAAATAAACGCTCCATTGACAATTCAGTGAGATTATACCATTATAACACTACTGATTGGATGACTTTTGTGTTCGGTTACTTTTTTCGTAAGACCCGGATAATCCGCTTACGTGTTTATACAGGTAAGGTTGGCTTGTTTGTTGCCACTACAAGAATATACAGTTGATTCTATACGTATAGTTGGCAGTAACTAATATCTACAATATACATAGGTACAAGTGTTGTGCCTATCCTACGACATACAAATGCTTTAGGTACTGATTTCTCACCTTTGTCGGGTTCCCGGGCTGGCAACTGCATTCACCGCCACCCCGAATGTTATGGTCCGTCAAATCCACGACCAGAAAAACTACTCCCAAATAAAATACATATTACATGCTACTCTTACTTGCTTTGAAAGTTTCACAGCTGTTGGTGATAAATCTTTAATAACTCGTTTGTTGGCAACAAGCAACTGCGTCATCGGCAAAGTGACGATATTTTATTGGACAGGCCTCCATCGATAAGATAAGTTCAGGGGGGCCACTGCGTCAATTAGGTCCTTGATATTTTAGGTTACTTACTACTACAATTTAGTTCTATGTTCATTGTTCAAATATTCAAAGGTCTTCTATATTTAGAAACGCTATACTTAATAATCGTCCCTTTATATTATTGTTATCTGATTCGTGGTATTTGACCTAAATTCCAGCTTTATATCGATAGGTATCATTAAAATATAAATGTGCGTAGTATGTATGATTCACTCGGATATAACTCCGTTGTGTATTGTCACACAAAATCTGAAAGATAAGTAGGTACGTGCCCTGATCAGATGTCAAGTCCCAAAAACGCTATCGCTTTTACCCTAATAGCGACAGTGATATAATATTGAGAAATTACTATTTCTTTTTGCTCTACGCACGGACTGTTTCCAGAACTATCCATGCTGTGAATATTTATTACTCGAATCGAATATATTTCTCTATCTCTTCAGGTGGTGACGTAATCACTTACACATACATTATGAGAGATTTTGTTCAAACAGGGTCTTGATAAGAATGTTGTCCCGACAATAATATCCTAAACTTTCATAACGACGCTTTCCAACTAAAAGTATTTATAATAAAATATATTTACAGAGCGACAGTGTCCACTCAACTGATGCCGCTCTGGAGAAAGCAGCCAGCAATGCAAGCAATGCAAAGACAGTTGGAAAGGAAAAGAACGACGATATCATGTCGGTCTTGCTTGCTCATGAAAAACAAAATACGGGTTAGTAAAGATAATATAATTTTAATATACCGACTTATTCAATATTTTGATGGATGGAGAAACGTACAGTACTAATTAATTAAGTGCGCTCTGAAGTCTACGAAAACCTACTCGGTAGTCAATAGTACGGCCAAAATAGTAGTGCGCATGCGCGACACGCGGAAAGCCTAGCTTCAGAGGGGTACACTTATTTAATTCGTACTGTATCCTACGCGTGAGAGACCTTTTGATTATACATCCTACAAGCAACAACTCCTCCAAGCATTCTACATCCGCATTATAACTGCGATTTGGAATGTTTGTATGGATTCTTCCTCAATCCAGAAGCGGTTGAAAGTATTTTAATAAATTTATAATTATTCATAAATATTATGTTTTTATTCTAGGAAATAATGCGGCTACGAACGCATTGAAGGGAATAGAGCCGGATAGCTCAGATTCCAGTGACAATGAATCTAAAGACCCGTACAAGCTGAAGGACGAACTGGCTGCAGTTCGTAAGTCATTACCTTCGTCAGATTTTTTCTTATTAATTGTAACTGTGTACAGTCAACATAAAAACAAACAATCACTAAATATTATTATTTTATTCGTACCAAATAACAAGAATAGAAACAGAACTGTCTTATGGTGCCTTTAGAAAAAAATAAGATTCTGATAACGTAAATTTTTTAAATTCTGACATATTTGTCGACTTTTTTTGCTGACGACTGATTAATATGAATTCAACGGTAACATAAAAAAAAAAAACACTTTTTTCAGCTGAAATGGAAAGTGAAGATTCTGACACTGATGACAACGCACCCACTGTGTTGGTGAACGGCAAAACGGTACCACTAACAAGCGTTGATGATGACGTTATCGCACAGATGACGCCCACAGAAAAAGAAACCTACATCCAAGTGTACCAAGAATATTACAGTCACATGTATGATTAGATAAGCGTTAATTAAAAAAAAACAGACGTAAATAAATGTCTACTCTTTAATATTGATTTCAATGAGTTCCTTTCTAAGCTTTCTAGCAACTGTTTGTTTTAATTGATAATAGTGAATCACATCACGATAACCCAATCTCATCACGATAACCCAATCACATCACAACACGAGTGAACATTAAACTTATTTAATTTCAAACACGCGCAGATTTAAAAGATCCAAAACGCATTGAGCATTACCTCATTTGCTTCCTAAAAACGTTAATAGGTTCTAATATTTTTTTTTGTGAAAAGCAGTACGACCTAACTAGCTAATTTTATCATACACATTTAATTGATTTTTAGTAACGGTTGCGTTTATCCGCGGTATATGAAGAAACACAAAACAAAATCGGTACTCCATCTAGTTAATAGTCCGTGTAGATTGAAGGGAAAAAATTAAAGAAAACATGACATGTCAGTTCAACTTTATTTGCAAATAATAAATTACTAAAAAATAAAAATATATCTTTACATATTATAACTGTACAATATATTAAAAAAAATCTATAACACAAATCGGAAGCATCTTGGACAGATGTAATAACCTATTTCTGAATAACGTCAACATGTTATAATACTGTTTGATGTTTAAGTACTTAACGATATTTATTAACTAATATAGGCACTTAGTTAGGCATCATGACTAACATTCGCAACAACGCATATAAAAACAAGACACAACAATTAGCTATGAACACAAATTCGATGTTTCTAATAAACAACATTAATAAAGCATTAATTTATATGTTTCCCCCATTTTTCCCAGTACTCCTCGGTCTGCATTTCCATTATTCTAGAAAGACTCCGGTCACATGCGAACAATTCTTCTTCGCCAGTGAATATTGCTGCATTGGCATCTAACTATTATGGAACAAAGAAGAGCATTATCAAATATTTCACACACATGAAGTAATGCTAAGGCACTACGCTAAGAAACGATATTTTCGATAGCTAAACGATGCCATGCGAGAGAAACATAGATTTAGAGTCGTGAATTTTTGTCTTTTTTTATACAGGGCTATTCATAGTATATACGAAACCTGAAACTAGTTTGTCCAGAATCAGTAATAGAATCGATTAAAATAATGTTTACACCATATTATTTTGACCAAATAATATTTAAAAAATCCTATAAGTTGGGCACAGTAGGTACGCGGACCAGATGAATGAGTAGCTAGCGCCATGTTGGCGTGGCATCTACCCGCCCCAGGGGTACTGCCTTGTCGTGGTGGGGGGTCTACTAGTCGTGGGTTGGTCACCCACGGTCAAGCTAGAGGAACCCGAGGAGGGCCGCTCCTCCGGGCTTTGCCTCCAGCCCATGTTGGAGCGGCCTTCATGCTGAGGGATGGGGGCTGTGGTGGAAGAGGAGTGCCGGTACGTCGGTGCACCACTCTTCCTACCTTCCGCGGCCTAGACGGGGCCGCCACCATTAGATGGCGGACGCGGTGGAGTCGCAGGGGAGGAGGAGTGCCGGTATAGCTAGGCAATAATAATGATGCCGCCGTGATGAAGGGATAAAAAAATAATTGTAAATAGTATTGATGACCAGTTTTAAGAATGCCAAAAAATGTATCTGTACGAACTTTTTAAAGTTCAAATACAGTATCTATGCTTCGTTGCCCCAGGGCCTCTAATTCTTAAAAATCTGTATCTTGTTCAGGGTTGTCCAATTTAGTAAATATTTAATACTCATGATCTGCCTAATCTTAACCTCATACACTTCACGTCATCTTCATCTTATATCAATAGTATTAAGCTTACCCTAAGTTGAAATATAATAAAAAAAAAAACAAATGGTTTGATTATTCTGAACATTTTGTATCCCACTATATTTTTGATGCAGACTGTACTCACAAAACCACAGATCACTTAGCTCGGCTTTACCAAATCCTAATCGTAGCTAAACTACCAAAAAAGAATGCCAAAACCATCATGTCCACCAAACACAAATGGTCCTGGTGGGCAGCAGCGGTGCTAATTTTCAGTTGCCACAGTGACTTAACAATACAACCCGACTGTAACCTTCTTTCAATTTCAACGAATTTGATTATATATTTTTAGTAAAACATTATAATATAACCTGTGGGCTGGTTTAAGTTATTCTGAAAAATTGAACTTACTGAATCATTCGTAATCTTTAAATCATCCATAAGAGCCCTATCGGCGTCAGCATACTCCGTCTTTTCACCTGATTTGAACAAATCTTTTGGCTCACAATCTGCTGCAATGACAACCTGTAAAAATGTGATGTATTACACAGTTTGCATTTTAATTGAGTACTTACATTCAGTGTGAATTACTACTCCATTGTTATGTTGATTACTTACCCGAACTCTATTGTCATACAATGTGTCAATGAGCGTAATAAACCTTCTCAGCTGAGATCTTAGAGTTGTTACGGATAATTGAGGCAGGTTTCTAATGAACACAGTATGGAACGTCTTAGATATCACAAGATAATCACTTGCTCCTAGAGGCTGAAAAGTAAAATTGAAATATTTGTCAAAATATTATAGTCTACTATTATTATAAACTATATTTAATAAAGTATATGATATAATTTAATGACTTGTAATAGAGGTTTCAATTATCTACCACCAACACTTCAGAACTACTACACAATTCTTCCATGTTATTCTATAATCAAAATGGTGATTACTAGGGCCCAGATAAATATGTATTAAAATTACAAAATTTTATATGTACACATAATATGGTCAAAACAAGCTAAAATATGGAGTTAAAAATAATGCATAAGGTGGGCCAGCACTAGTCAGGTACTGCTGAAGACGCATTCGCTCTGGGAGCTTCCGACCTGAGGGTGCCAGAACACAGGGGTGATTTTAATCGGTAAGAGTCTGACGGACCCCTCCGCATACCCTAAGGCGGAGAACATCCATGAAAATTTCTAGATTGGCAATAAAAAGAAGTGCGGTGGTTGTGCAAGTAGCGGGGAACAATAGATGCGCGACTCGCGGACACGCGGTGGCGTGAAATATCGTAGCTCGTATCTATCAAAGTGATTTAATAGGTATTTAAGTATTACATTGACTGCCTCGTTGATCTAACGGTCGCAAGCGCGGCTGCTGAGCTTGAGTTCGATTCCCAGGTCGGACAGAGTGTTATTGAGTTTTTCTGTTAAGAAATTCTCAGTAGCAGCCCTGAGTCAGGAAGTTGGTGGTGTGACATCTCCGTGCTTCGGAGGGCACGTAAAAGCCGTCGGTCCTCTGCGCCTGATCTCTCGCCGGTCGTGTCGGATTGCCGTTCCATCGGACTATGAGAGTGAAGGAAGAGGGAGTGCACCTGTGATTTCGCATACACTTGTGCACGATAATATCTCCTGCCTACTTAGCTAATCTCCGTGGAGATACGCCGCCGTGACCAAATACGGTCGGGAGATGTACCGATTACATTTGAATGTCTTTGTAGTACATTTATACCCTTTTTTAATGTGTGCAAATTCATCATAGACATTGTGCCAGAACACCTGGAGTATTTAAATGGGAGGAGGAACAAGTTTGAATCCTGTTCCAAGACCGTATTTTGCTTTCTACAAAAATGTATGACTTTACACTTACTCTATCACACAACTCTTCAAAAGTGGAATCTAGAATGCGTCCGCAAGATTTGGCAAACTTAACATTTCTGCCCATAATGTTAATCACTCGTGGTCTCACTGTATCATTCTCCTTGGATATTAAAAATTTAAATAAATTATCTACTTCATTGTTCTCAGGTGTGAGCTCACTGTTTCTGAAATTAATTATAGTGGTACTATTTAAGACACCTTAAAATGTTGGTAATATTAGAATATTCATAATAGTAGAGTGCATAACAAAGAAAATACAAAACTAAAGGCATAATGACATGAAATAAAATTCTAGTTGAGTAAATCATATACAATATGACATAAAGGAAAATAAATCATTGCTCATAAGAATGTATCACAACACCATTAGCTTCTCCATCATTATAACAACATAATTATAAAAAAAATTAAAACAATACATCAAAAATTAAATTTGGTACTTACAGATAATATTTACTATATTTATTGCCAGTTCCCTGTAATCTATAGTCAACACCAGAGTCTAATTGAACTATATTGCAATGTTGTTTTAAGATAGGTATAAATGGTAAGAAATTTGATCTTTGGATTCCATTTTTGTACAAATCATCAGGTTTTCTATTACTAGTTGCTATTACAACACAACCATTGTCAAATAGTTGTGTGAATAGTCGTTTCAAAATCATAGCATCCCCAATATCTGTAACCTACAAATAAATAAAAATGCTGTCAATTTTTTTTGTGAGCTTATGAGCGATTACAACATAAGTACTTGTATTTTATTTTAATTTGGTAAAACATATTGATCATCGAAATTGTAGTCTGGAATAAATAATATTGAATAACTAATAAATTGGCAAATAATTCCTTTCTGTATGTTTCACCTGAAATAACTAGTCATTAAAAAAACTTTATTTTAATAACAGTTAATTTTACTAAACTAAACAACTTTTGTGGATAATTAGATTGTATCATGTCCAGCACCTACAATATTTATTATAGGTTTTATATTACAAAGCAACACTTACTTGGAATTCATCAAAGCAAATGAGCCAGGACTCTTGTGTGATGTCAGCAGCAACTGGTGGGATTGGATCAAATGGCTTGGAACCCTCATCACGGAATGAACTTGCTCCTTTGCCAGACTTAATTTTGAGCTCATGAATCCTAGCATGTATGTTCAACATGAAAGAGTTAAAGTGAACTCTTAGTTTTTCTTTTATCTAAAATTAAAAAATGATTTTTTAAATTATTAAATAAATTTGTGTGATCAAAACATTCACCACATCATAATAATGTTACATATTATTATATATTAATATCCCCAGAAATTAATACAACATTTCTTTAAACAAGATTACCTACCGGTATTGTGTCATAAAATAAATCCATCAACATAGTTTTTCCTCCTCCGACACTGCCAAATATATAAAGTCCTTTTGGTGCAATTATCTTCTGGGGCTGTTTCTTAAAGAAGCTAAACATTGAGGCTACACTCTGTCCATGCTGGGCAGGTTGTTCAAAGGCAACCACTTCATCATACACTTGCTGTAAGTGTTGCACAACATTTTCTTGATATGAATCTTTACTAAGAACTCCATTTGACACTTTTTTAGAGTACACTGACCAAGGACCTTCAGTAGATGAAGAGACTTCTCGCACTTGCGAAGAAAACAGCTTCATACATTGATAACATTGTTTCCAATGGAACTTGACAAGAGAGGAAACATGGAAACAGGAATTCGGTGAGAACATCTTGTTCATTGTCAACTGACTGATTCAATCGCAAAAAATATTTGCATTATATAACTTTCAAACCTCATAACCTTGGAAATTGTAAACAGTTTTACAGGTCTTTCATTATTACTTGAAACACTACACCATAATAAAACGGTATTCTCCTCGAATCCGTTGTTGAATATTATTGTGTTAACAAAAACATTGATTTTGCCAGTGCTTTTTGTGCTAATTATTACAGTTCATGCGTTATTAAATACATAGTAAATAGCCCTATGTTATTATTTTAGAAACTAATTAACCTATGTAAATAATTATAATGTTGTTTATTACTGTAGATAGATATGGAACGCGAACGGAATGCGGAATGCGGATACCTAAATTAGAGATGTACGATCTAATAAAAACACTCATGAAGCCAACTCAATGTATGGTTTCGATGCATCGTATTATATCGCAATGTTTAATTGTTTAATTTAAGTCTAGGGTAGGTATGTAGATTTTCTCATTCGTAAAAAAACATCGACGCATTATATACGAATACTGTCACTCCTGTATCCCATTGGGGTAGGTAGAGACTATCGATTTCCACTTACTTTCGCTTCATTTGTGTTCATTAGCTCTTCCTTCACGCATGCACGTCGGTTTTAGGAGTTCTTCTTTGAGGACGCCTATATTTTATATCATATTTTTTTATATTTGATTGTGGTTAGTGTGTGTAAGTCGGTCTGACCCAGCTCTTCCATCCACACTTAAGGTGGTGGAAAGAGAAAGAGTGAAGAGCCGGGTCAGGCTGACTATACTAGTTTTGTCAATTTTATCTATCTTATCTACAAACCTAAACCATTTTGGCATACCAGCATACTTATTTTAACCCTCGTAATCACATTCTATTTCATTCCAAGATATTCCCTTATATATTTATTTGCATTAAAATAGGAATGGCTATTAATGTAAGAAATGTAATGGCTTAATTACAAGGACTTCGATATGAAAATAATTTGCAATAATAACATCGATGTATCAACACATATTTTTTTAAATCGATGCTACATAATGGTTCAATGTTATTTATGTCCATCCCTAATCCCGAATTTTCGGACGTCGTGATGTCATTACTGTCAAAATGGGCAGGCATGAAAAAAATAATGTATTTATTTTTAATATTTTTTCGAATTTTTATCTACTTAAGAGAAACTAATTTGGCTATTTTATTTTTAGAACATAATTTTTATCTTTTATATTTTTTTACAATATTTCCCCAGATCACGTAATGTGTTCACAAATTTTAAACACACTTGGTTTCTAAACGAACTAAAACTAACAGGTGTCAGTTTCATGTCAGTTGGTAACGTCAAATCAAGGTCACAAACGTCAAACAGACAAGTGTTGCCAACCATAGTATTAAAATTTTGATGTTTATTTATACAAAACGCATGTTTTTTACGTTTTTGGGCCTATGCCCAAGTATATCAAAATAGATATAGATCTATTTTGATATACTTGTAGAAATATACATAGTACTCTTAGTTCAAAAAATAAAATATATTCGTATCTTGAAATGCGAGTTTAGTTCAAATAGCTTCACTATAAAAATGCCAGAAAACATTTCCTTGTACGTAGTCTGGCATCACTAAAAATTTAAACATACACATAGTCCACATATAAACATAGTCCACAGATTATATAAAATATGAACATGTGACGTCACTGCAAGTTACTTCAGGTCAAATGTAGGTTATTAGTTATTTTTGCCTTTTATTTTCTAATCTCTTACTTTTATGAGTGGAAATTAACAAAATATAGCACATAATCAAAAAATCTCCAAATGGTTTTTGGCCCAATTGTCATTGGCAGTTGGGTGGCAACATTGGCAGTATCCTTAGACTGTATACCTATAGACAGAGCCATGGCGTAGCTGCACAAGAAACAGCTATAGTTTTTATAATGTTGTCATGCTATAAATATTTTCCCTCATTAGGGAAAAAGGCAGACCGAGTCGGTGCACCCGGCACCATTGAATTTGATTAAACAAGTAAGAACCTTTTATATCATTAACGATATTAGGAGTAGAAAGGGTATTTATTTAAAATAAGTAAGTTACGATACTAAAAACAAATATAAAAAAAAAAATAGTTACAGTGGAACATGGAAGTGGTACACACTAACAATACACGTAATGAGACAGTTTAAAATAAAAATCTTTGAAAAGCATTAACGCATGCTCATAAACTCTAAAGTTATAATATTAAATGCAAAAAGAATACGGTCGCGAGCAGGATTCGAACCTGCGCCTCCCGGATAAATAATTTAGGCACTCTGACCACTGAGCCATTTCGACCTCTGCTCACTACCATGAATTCTTCTTCCACATTTTACCACGTCTTTAGGTAACGTCATTGCTATCTATTCAGTCCCTATACAGATGACCGAACTGACAAAATTGCGATAAGGACAAAATTGACCTTGATAGCAATATTATTTCTATTGTGTCTGGTAATTAACGAGTCAATGATGTAAGTTATATGCTGTTATTGTAAAGCAGTCTTTCCCAACGTGGGCGATAACGCCCCCTTGTGGGCGCTGCAGGCCTAAAGGGGGGCGTTAAGAGACCCAGAAAAAAGGGGGCATTGTGTAGGGCTTTGGGGTCGATTTATAATTTCATCTACCTAGCTAGGAAGACTCTTAGACACCGACTGAGCTCTCGACTCTCGACTACATCTTGTGAACATCAACTAATATTAATTAAGATATAGCTCAAATTCGGTTCGATATAAAAGACCGCGGGCAATCATGTTTTAACAAGTTTTTGTTAAATAATCCGAATTGTACATTCCTATATATACGTATTTCTTAAAACAAAACAATGTCGGAAGTAAAAAAGAAGAGACGGCAATACTCTGCGGAATATATTAAATTCGGATTTATTGAAAATCCCACAAACCCGTCGTCGCCTTTGTGTCTTCTATGTCTAAAAACATTTTGCCAGCAATAAAGGAAGTAATAACTACTGTGCTTCATAAACCTGCCGCAGATATTATCCGAAAAAATCCTTTGAGTAATAATTCTGTGCAAAGACGAATTGATGAAATGGCTGAAAACATTGAAGAATCATTGTGCAATCATCTGAGGACTAGTCAATTCTCAATTCAGCTCGATGAGTCCACTTTACCAACTAATGAAGCGTTGTTGCTATCTTACGTGAGGTTTATTAAAGATGAGAAAATACGTGAAGAACTATTGTTTGCCAGAAAGTTGGAGACAGATACAAAAGGCGAAACCATATTCAATACATTGGAAAAGTTTTGTGAAGAGAAAGAGATTCCTTTGAAAAATATTATATCAGTTGCTACGGATGGCGCTCCGGCTATGACAGGGCGCCATAAAGGCTTCATAGCATACTTAAAGAATAAAATTCCAGATGTCCTTGCTATACATTGCGTTATTCATAGACAACATTTGGTTGCTAGAAACTTAAGTGAACGACTATTTCAATCACTGCAATATGTCATCAAAGCAGTCAATAAAATCCGTAGCAGCTCTTTGAATGATAGATTATTTCATCAGCTTTGTGTTACTAATGACGAAGATTTCAACCGTTTGTTGCTTCATACTGAAGTTCGTTGGCTGTCAAGAGGCAATTGTCTGATTCGATTTTACAACCTGTTTGACTCTATGATAGAGTTCTTGGAAACTAAAGATACAGAACTGCGCAACAAGCTCATAACATCAAAGAATGATATAGCTTACATGACAGACCTGTATAAAATGTTCAACGACATGAACCTCCAACTGCAAGGCGATGAACTAAATTTAATTAAAACAAAAAATGTCGTTGCTGCTTTCGCAGCCAAACTGCTTCTGCACAAAAAGAATATGGGCAGACGTGAGTTTCACAATTTTCCGAATTTATCAGTATACTGCAGTAACGACGACTTGTTTGCCTACTGCCAACATTTGGAAAACCTCCACATTGACTTCACCGAACGATACCAGGACATTTTAAACTTGGAAATACCAGACTGGGTGTTGGATCCGTTTTCAAATGTCAACACAGCAATGTCACCTCAGCTGGAAGAAGAACTTATAGAATTGACAACAAACGAAGAAATAAAAATCAAGTTCAAAAATGGATATCAAGAATTTTGGCTACAAAAACCGATCCCGCAATTGTACCCTGGATTGTGGTCAATTGTTCAAAGATTTTTGATAGCATTCCCATCGTCGAATCAGTAGCTTCTGAGACTAGCATATGGGTATCAAATAAAAGGATTTGCTGAGAAGAATACGAAAAATGAAATGACGTCACTCTAAATCCAACATGGCGAACTTCCAAAGATGACGAACTAGTCATTTTTTATGCACTCCCGCGATATGGGTATCAAATAAAAGGGTTTGCTAAGAGGAATACAAAAAATAAAATGACGTCACTCTAAACCCAACATGGTGGACTCCCAAAGATGGCGGACTAGTCATTTTTATGGAATTGTGTGATATGGGTATCAAATGAAAGGGTTTGCTGAGAAGAATGCGAAAAATAAAATGTTGTCACACTAAATTCAATATGGTGGACGCTCCAAAATGGCGAGCAAAATCTTATTATTCAGATAAATCTTCGAAAAGCATAAGACTAAAAAAATTAAAATAAAAAATAGTTAAAAAAACTAAAAAATACGCTTTTGTAACTACTCGAACTAAAAAGTAGAAAATAATTTTCTATAAATGCAAAAACAAAATAGAGTGATTATGAAAAAAACATTTTATCGTAAAAAAGCGTGGGGTGATTCATAAGATATTTTATAATAACTTCAATTAAATATTTACAACAACTGACATCGCTACACCACGCTTTTTTACAATAAAATGTTAATGTCATTATTTTCTACTTTTTAGTTCGAGTAGTTACAAAAGCGTGATTTTTAGTTTTTTAAACTATTATTTATTGATTTTGTTTTTCCTGGCGTTTCGAACACTGCAGCGTATACAAAAATAATTATTAAGAAAATTAAAACACACGCCTGATATGTGTGAACTAAAAAGACAACAAGGTACTAAAGAATTTATTCATCGCAGTTGGGGACCTAAAAGAAAATATTCCACAGTACTGTCCTCCGATAGCAATGAAAATTCTTCAGAAATTTGTTTGATTATTATTGTTAACACCTAGCAGCGCGCGCAACGACAGTAGCCGATTACGTGCACACCTGTTCATTCGTCTCCTAAACTTGTCAAACTTTGACTGCCTCGTTGGTCTAGTGGTCGCAAGTGCGGCTGCTGAGCTTGAGGTTCGACTCCCAGGTCGGGCAAAGTGTTATTGGGTTTTCCTGTTAGGAAATTCTCAGTAGCAGCCCGGAGTCAGGAAGTTGGTGGTGTGATACGCCCGTGCCTCGGAGAGCACGTAAAGCCGTCGATCCTGCGCCTAATCTTTATCCTGTCGTGTCGAATTGCCGTCCCATCGGAATATGGGAGTGAAGGAAGAGGGAGTGCACCTGTGTTTGCGCATACACTTGTGCACTATAATATCTCCTGCGTACTTGGCTAATCTCCATGGAGATGGACCGAAATACGGTCGGGAGGAGTAAGTTTTGTTATTATAAACTTGTCAAAATTATTGCGGTTTGTCTCTCAAAATTCTCACACACATTCGTGTGGTACGATAAGTACCATTTTAAACACTTTATTCATCAAAAAAAATAGAGACTCTTTCGCGGACCTCTCACGATGCGGCGGCTAACGGCATTATAATTGAATCGGGTGCAGTTGGCTCCTTCCGTAAAGCTGCACTTTTCTGATTTAGTGCGTGTTTGTACGACGCGTGGTATGTCTATAATAGCATACCTACATACTTAAAAACTTACAGATACGAGAGTCAATTTTGATGATATTGAATTTGGATAATTTAATTACACAAGGTTTGGTATTGAATCTTAAATTAAAAGCGATGACATATAGGTACAATTAATAATTCTTCAATCGTGTAGATTTTTGCTAGGGTGGGCAAAGACGTTTCTATGCTCCTAGGCATGGAGTGACATCCAGTCTCAACTTCGGCGCTGGCATTGAGTACAAAGCCCAAACTGCGGCCAAAAAGCTGAGCATCCCAAATAGAGTGAAGCGATACTTCACGTATGGACGCTTGTGCTTTGTAAAGCTTTACAATGCACAAGTCCGATCCTGCATGCAGTATAGCAGTCCTTTGGAATGGCTCAGCTACATACCAACTTGCCCTTGACTCGGTGAAACGCAGAGCTAAAAGGATCATTGGCGCGGCAGAAATGGTGGATTTATAGCTTGGCGCATCGCCGCAAGGTTGCCTGCTTGTCGGTCTTCTACAGAATTTATTTCGGTGAGTGTGCCCAAGTACTCCACGACCTTATCCCACTGGCCCCCTTCTACCATCGGACATCTAGACGCACTGCAAGTTACCATCCCTACCTTGTTACTATACCACCAATTCGCCCTAAGCGTTACCAAACGTCTTTTATAATGCGCACAGCAAAGGAGTGGAACTCTCTACCAGTGTCTGTGTTTCCAAACTCATTCAAACCTAATCTCTTCAAAGTTAGAGTGAACACTTGAACAGGCTTCTTCTGGGTAAGCTCATTCCATCGTCGACTTTGTCTCTGTCACCTCTGACGTAGACTATAGTCAAGAGAAAACCAATCTCAAATAAAAAAAAAGGAATTCGTTTGCTAGCCGTGATCAGGGCCATGATTGACTCTGAGAGGGCGCGGGAGGCCATCTCGCAGAAGGAAGCGATGGAGTGGTTCAGGGATGAATACTCCCTCGCTGATCCAATCCGACGCAGGAGGGCAGCTCCACGCAGGCGATTTCACGCCGGAATAATGCTGCCTTAGCTAAGAAGCGGGCGATAGATTGAGGAGTTTATCATCCGCATTACAGAGCCCACAGTTGCACGGATATTGCCGAAACAGAGTCTAAAAGTAAATGGAAGGCGCAGATGTGGGCCGGACTGGATAGAACGTGAATGCAGTTCTCGCGGCTCATCCACATAAGGTGAGAGTAAACACATGGCGGAGTTTTTAGTTGGTGCTGTAGTACTCGTATGTACCTTACTTTATACTACTATATTTACAAGTACTCAACATATTGAATTATATATTCATTATAATAAAGATTCGGCATTGTCTCAGCATTCGGTGTTTCAATATATCCCTAATATCCCGCTCTATAGTACAGGAACCACATAACCACACCGCTGCCACGGGTGGTGCGGCATGCGTCAAGCAATACCTTCGTCAAACCTATGTAAAATAAGTTCTTGTCATAATAAATCAACTTTTAACCGGATTAATCGCGTGTATTATTGGTTTTTTGTTTTTCCTGACGTTTCGAACACTTTGCAGCGTTCGTGGTCGCAGGAGGACTGACAAACTAAGATATTAAGTTCTTGTCGTTGAAATTCATATAGAGTGCGTCATTATATTACGGTCAGGGAGCTGGGAATGGTTCCTGTACTGTCTCGTCGGAAAAAATGTAGAGTTATATTTTCAGATTGTGAACATGCGACGTCTAACACAAAATGCACATATATATTCATTGCTTAATGAACGTTCATATTCTCGGACCGACCGTGACCGTGAACGCCCCTCGCTTGTCATCGTAGCGATGGGCCAGTGATAAGCGTAGCCAAAGTCATAAGTCAGGATAGGCCCTCTCCCACTCGAAAGCCTCCGTCAGAATCTTGATTGCAAATTTTACATATATTTGACATATTATTGATATTGGCAATATTACAAGATTACATGAATTAAGTATTATCTATTCACCAGATAAGTCAGAGAAACGCAGTGCCAAACTCACCTGCGCGTAGAAACGGACTTTGTCTGTCGACAGAAGAACGTTTCTACGTGGTCACGCTACTCGTTCTGCATGCGATGTATTATACACCGGCTGAAGAGACTCTAGTAGGTACCTAAGTAGGAAATCTAGATCTAAGGCTATTTCAAAAGACAGTAGTGAACTACGTAAAACAGGATGAAATTGATTAAAAAATTAAATTACCGTCTGACTAGCCTAGGTCTGAGGTAACAAACATTTAAAAAAAAACTACCGAGTTGATAACCTCCTTTTTGGAAGTCGGTTAAAAACGCTGAAGAACGCCTTTTCGCTCATTCTCTTAAAACTATTATAATAAAGTATTATGCAAGTATCACACTATTGTACCTAAAAGCACAATAAGATAGTCCTTAATCTTTTTCTTAAATATCCCATAGGTTCCTACCTAGTTACATGTCTATAGCCTTGCCTCCCGCACAATTAAATCCTTTGCTTGGCGAAACCGAACCGTAGCAACTTTGGCTACGTCCATAGCCGTACCTATCCTGACTGAACCTGTTAGAAAGTTAGACTTAAATATAGAGTACACTTGCAGCAGTGGTCAGTGGAGAATTGGTAGGTAGGTACTTAGCTACATCTTATTCATATTTACGCTGTAAACATGCTTGCGAGAGCTTTAACTAACCATATACCCAAGATTTTTTGCCCGCAACGCCGTCTGCGTGGAAGTCGGATATAAATAAAAAATATTTTTAACGATTACAATCTTAACTTTTGCAGTTGGAGCATCGACTATGACGTAAGTACTCATGTCAATGTATGAGAGAACATGTTTTGAACTGCAAAGCTGAGTTTGTTCTTCAATCCGACTTTACTTATCGTTCGAGCCATTTTCGGTTTCATAATTTATGAATTTCAGTAATTACCTAATGTCGATTATACGGAACCCTCGGCACTCATAATTGTCCAATTTGGGTTATAAAATTTTGTAGTTAATAAATAACCTTAATAACATTTCTTCATCATGATATGATTCAATAATTCATTAGTGGCGTTATAAAATAAACTAAGTTCATGAATAATTTTAAACAAAGCAAGAAGCGACATGATTTACCCCTTATTTCATACAGGCATACTTACATAAAATGGTAGTTGGGTAAAAGATATTTTAATGTGTTTTTCACACATTTTCATTTATTTAAATTAATTAATTAGATATTTCTGTAAAATCACTTATTTCATATTTCCAACTCACTCGTTAGTTTTTTTTCATTCACAGCTTTGTCTGTTAACCGTTTAGTCCATTTTTGAGATTGTTATGTGTGAAGTTCCTGAAGTCACGATACTATTAGCAAAAAAATCGGCTTATACTTCCCAAAAGCACCCATGGTGTGAGAGGATCTGCATGATCCGGACACAGGACGCCATGTCGCCTCTCCAGCCATTGTGAGGCCGGGTATCACTCTGGTCGAGCCGGCCCATTCGTGCCGAAGCATGGCTCTCCCACGGTAACCAAATTTGACCAAATTGTGAAATCTATGCAAACAAAGTCGCAGGGAGAAGCTAGTATATAATAATAGTAGGTACCTGTAAAACGACAGCACATCATATCCTTGTTTGAGCTGATTGCTGTGTCATCAGTAAAGTAGCCAGTTTACCCAGGACTTAAGGTAGACATACTACCTATTACTAACTAGATTGTGATAAGACTTTTAATGTAGTAAGTAGGTACCTACCCATAATTAATTATCTATTGCAGCTTTCTATTTCTAGGACGCATAGCTTTGCTTTTTATGATACGGCACAATCATTAAACTGCATAAAACACATTCAAATCAAATCTAATCAAAATCATTTATTTCAAGTAAACCATTTACAGGCACTTTTGAGTTGTCAGAAGTTAGTTGCCACGTTCCACAGTGTGGAATCTACATGGATTCCGTTTTATCTTAGTGCCCAGTTAACTAAAACAAATCTTATTAAATAGCAATTAAAAATAATCATCCTTAAACTTGATCTCTTTATACTCACTTCTATCCTGATAAGCGTGAAAGGCAGCACCCATTTAACAACTTAAAAAAATAAAGGTAGGTTACTACTTAGGTACCTAATGATTTTGCAAAACATGCATAAATCAAACACTTGAATAACACAAGGGGGTCAGAGCAGAGCTGATTTAAAAAACTCTCTCATAACAATAAATAACAAGAATATCTTGAGAAAGCAGGATGTGGTCAAATTGAAATCGACGTCCTGACTGAATTGATGCAAAGTAAGTGCTTATTGCAATCAACAGTCACACATTATCGTGACATCCTCTTTTTCTTGAACGACATAAAACAGGGGCGGCGCTTTAGTATGATGAATGATAATTTGTTTTTCAAGAAGTAATTTTGATACTTGCTGCGTGCTTGAACACTGCTTACTGTGATAAACATGGGTTTAAAGTAAAAGAAAATATGCAGCAGAATATATTTGCAGTAAGTAATTTTAATTCGTAACTAAGGAGACGCACATATCTACCGCTATACAGGCGTGATGCTACACATAACTGTCTACTGCGTATATAAGTTATTATGTAATCTTTTTTGGATCAATAAATTTATTATTAACTTTCTACTGCAAAATTACCATGTTTTTAACCGACTTCCAAAAAGGAGGAGGTTATCAATTCGGTTGTAATTTTTTTTATTACCCACAATAAATATTTTCAAGTAGGTAAGTATGTACATACTATACACAAGTAAGTACAATTCCTACTTGGCAGAGAAATATAAATGAGCATTTATTATGTTAGGCAGTCTGCTCTTTTTATAGTCATAGAACTCGCATTTTCTGAAGTAGGTTTAAGTATCTCGTAGGTTTAGAAGTTAAATGCAGACCCGTAGTATCCTTTGAAGTATCACAGGATTTTCATTTTGCTGTAACTACTCTAAGTTATAAATACACGCAGACAACAACAAAGGTACCCACTCTAAATGAGAACTAAAACAGCCCTGAATAAAACGGCAGCGCACGCGCAGCGTCTCCGCCCGCCCGCTTAATTTACGTGCCGCTCCTTTTTTTCTGTCTGTCTCTCCTGTCTCCTGGAAATCTGTCGCGACCGATGCTGGAAGTTATTTTCAAATAAGTACTTCAGCTGTTGCAATTCTAAAGAACATTCATAAGTTATCTCGTTTAATTCGGTAAAATGTCTTAAAGGAGATGAGCCCCCATACCATTACACTAACATTAACAATGTATTGATAATGTAATACATAATACTAAAAATAATAATATTTATTCGAGTTTTAATTATTTAACGTGTTAAAATTTACTGCTTTGCTTATTATTGCAAAAACTAATAAGTCCTACCTATTTACTCTTATAATATATTTTTTAGTCTTTACTTTAATACAGTAATTGCCTAGTTTATTGCGTAGATTTAGGTTGTCTCGAGTCGGTATCAATATTGTTTGCGTTGAACGGACAGTCAAGATAAAAATTATCTATTTTCGAAATAGTTCAACAAAAACAAACATTTCAGGTGCAACTATTGTAGTCAATGTCAAGGTTACCTTCGGCGAACTGACCTACGGAACCTAAATTGCTCTTGAACTCGCTCACACACTGGCCTCAATTGTGCCCCATCTAATGCACCGGTTAACAACCTCTAGTGTCAAGGTGCCTGGTGTTGTTCGCACAGTGAAAGGAAGTTTCAAAACTATCACATCTACTAGCGATAACCCCAGCCACAAACTTTGATCACAGTCTTTCTCATATATAGGAATTACAAACTTACTATCCTATTTAAAATACTATAATTATATACCTCCTCTTAATGGTTTAGGTGAGTGCCGTCATTGTTTTCGATTACTTAGGTACATCAATTACCTATATAAAGATAACATTGATAACTTGAGAATACTTAGCCATAAAGAATTGTTAATGCAGTGTGACTAATTAAAAAAAAAAATAACATTACCAAAATCTAAAGCTTTTAAGCAGCATGGTTTTAGTTACTATGTTATATTATAACATTTGAATTTCTTTACAATAAGAAGAACATTTATGCATTCCTATAAACGTCTTACTTTCAATTTTTTTTAAATATACAAATTATAAATGTTTTCCAAATTTTATAGTCATGACCTAACCTACAGAGCACGTATGCGTCCGAAACCCTCGCGATATAGGCACGTAATAATTATGATGATATTATCTATTGTGCCAAGTAAGCCATCAACGTTCACAGTGGGCTTAGTCGTGCACTGTGGGCATCATGTATAAAAAGTTAAACCTTATCCGGCCCAGTGTTTGAACACATCCCTATTGCTGTCAACCCTACCAATTATGGATTTGTTGCAAAAGCGTGAGGGTGGTCTATTTATGCGGGCTCAGCTGCGTATAACTTTATACAGAATTTTGCACATTAGCCTGAATAGGAATGCTGTTTGTACCTACTTCTATTTAAGTCTCCGGATGTACTTTCTATACAAGATATCCGGTATTTGTGTATTGAGTTTTAATTAATTTACGCTCTACGTAATATGGCAACAATTACAAGTGTTTCTATCACATACTTAAAATTATAAAAATGCTATTGTGAATATCGATGTTACTTAAGTAATAAAAATATGTTTTATTTATGTGGGTTTATTTATATTTATGAAGTTTTCCCACAGCGTTCTTAAGCACATTACGTGATAGTATGGAGTTCTAGTGGTATGTTCAATGTTTTTATTGTACGATTTGCCAGATATAGCTTCTGGATAAGTATATTTAGTACAAGTTAACTACTCATCAAACTAAAAAACGGGTCAAAGAAAAGTTAAATTTATGTTGCGCTGCACGAATTATGGTACAGCTAAAGTTAGATGATAAAAATATAAAATAAGCTATTCAGTTCCGACTAGTGATAAATAAATTTAAGCAACTTTAACAACATTACCACATTCTGTATCGATAGATTCCTATTATAGCAGTTTCTGCGGAAATCGACTGACATATACAGACGAACACCGAAGTATTAATATAACGACCCTAAAAATTATGAACATTTTTACGCGGGCGTAGGTGCGGGCGCACTTTGTATACTATACGTTTAAAATGGAAACAAACAGCAAGCCTACTTGGGTAATGTCTAGCTTTTTTACACGACTGCCCAAAAAGGAGTGTTATGTTTTTAGAGTTCATGTATGTATGTAAGTATGTTTGTATGTATATTTTTGAGTTTCTTTATTCCTTCAAACTCCTAAACGCCAGAACCGATTTAGATGTATATACATCGGTATCAATAGAATCCTTACATTGACTAGCATCCCGGGTAACATAGGCTAGCAAGATATAAACAAATAGTACCTAGTATAGTAGGTATAGTACACAAAAAGGTGTGAAATAAAAATATAATTCACTATATGTATTATTAATTTATTATTCCTATGTATATATTGTTAGGTATTTCAATATACTTAATGTATATACTCGAGTTATTTGCGTATGGATATGTATAAGTAACTATTTGTTTTATTTATATCTTGTGGCATATATATGTTTATGATTGTATATATAATTAATATATATTTACACAGCAAACTACCCTCTATAAATTTCTAATTTTTTCTTTCCATCCAATGGTTTTGGAAGAAATTGCTTTTAGTGATAAGATCGCCAATTGTACCGTCCTTTTTTGTGTTGAATTCTATTTACAAGTTTATTTTCAGTGTAAAATAAAGTATAATCTATCTAAGTATATATATATATATACATATGTAGGTATAAAATTAGTATGTGAATTAACGGAGATGTTTCATTTTGAGCATATTTTGGGCCACCTCCACCGCTATACCTACATACAGTCCACCTACGGTACATAGATTTTTTTTAATTGCGGAAAAAAAACAAGTAAGTATATTAATTTGAAGAAAATTACAGTCGCACTGAAAAATATTTTGGGAAGTTTTTAATATGCTTACCGTTTTTTCTGACAGCTTAGACAGAAGTTTAATCATTAGGTTATGATTAAACTTTTTTAGTATTTTTTAAACATTGCCTTATATTAGGAATTTCTTCCTGTATCGTGGGTGCGTTTTACAAACTTACATGCACATATTCATAATTGTTCTGACAACACTGTGATTTAATGTCTCCGATGTTACTTCAGTCAGTTGCCTGCACAGAGTACAAACTATAGGCTAGTTGCCTGCCAGAAATTCTACAAATTGGTCCTGTTTTTCGCGGGCAAAAACCAGTACAAGAACCAGAGAAATATATCCTGATTTCTGTGACAAGAACTTTACCATGAAGCGTTTAACACCGTCAATAAACCTGAAATGAATAATATAGACTGAAATTTCACGCAAAAAAACTTATCTCTTCTAATCGTAAAATGATTATATGAGGGGCATTGGTAGTGTTGACAATATTGCCCACCAATTTTATTCGCGTAAGCTTGGCATCTGTAATTTTGTAATGTATCATTTATTTATTTATCTTTATTACAGACACAGGATCCATTTACAATAATACAGACAAGAAATACTAATCTTTTTATTATGTTGAACTCATGAATGTACCTACAATCTTCTATTCTTCAATTTTTTCTATTCTAAGTTCATTTATGTGAAATTTTTATCTAAGTGATTTTTTGACATTGCCCACTTAATTTTGAAGGACATTGTGTACGTTTCTTATTTTCATATATATTTATATTCAGATAAACTACATTGCCCTGTATTTTTATTCGGCCATTTTTTAAATAATGTTATCTACGGTTTGACATATCGGATTTTTTTTAAGTTGACAATGTTACCAACTACCTACGATTGATTAATTGCCCAAAAGGTATTTATTACAGTTTTTAATCAAAAATGTTTTTTCTGCATATATTGACTAGTAGGTAAATATCGAGACATGAGGGAGCGTGTAGTATTGTGTGATACAAACGTAATACGAAATAGATTAACATGTTCATAAGATAGATAAGTCAAGCAAAAATATTCGGATTTTTAGGGCAAAGTTGACATGTTTTACGGTATACTTAGATAATAACTTCACATCACGTGCATTTATGATCCAACATGTTCGATTGTTTAAATGTATAATGCGGCGGGTGGCGCAGCTCTCTCGCATCAATCTAGCATGCAATAGCGTTCTTATCGCTATGCAAAAACTCTCAGATGTATCTTTAAACATATTATATGTTTATTATGCACATGATATGTGACGAAATATTAATCGAAGCTACGGGTCTGTAAAAATGTGCGCAGACATATTAATCAGAATAAAAACAGGCACGCGTACGCATGTGATGAAATTAAAATTATCCGAAAGTCAATAAACGCATCTATATGGACCGAGTCTAGTCCTGATCATTCCATACTAAAGCACTCAAGTCATCTTGATTCACGAGCAATTAAGGTGACTACCAGCAGCCAAAACAATCGATCGTTGCAAATGGCCGTCTAGTTGACACGCACTTGTCAGACGCGCGCGAGACAGTCTTGGGTCTCTCAGTACAGTACTAACTGGACTGCAAATATATATGCTCTAATTTGCAGAAATAAGACAATTTTTTTTACAGATAGCGTGTAATGTTACTCGCTAAGCAGCTTTAAGGTCACGTTAGGATTCAATTAAATGATCCCACGTGTCTTTACACTCAAAAGTATTATTTAGGTACTGTGTAGTTAAGTTTTATTTGCATTTTATTACCTAGTGGGTCTACAATAATATTATAATATACTAATAGTACACTAGGTATTCAGTTTCTACTAATGACTTTCTCGGAGAATCCTAAGCACTCATACGAGGAACGAGGAAAAAACAAAAAGAGGTAATGTCAAGTAACTTATGATTACGTAGGTACCTACCTACCTAATACTCAAAATGTAATTTGTTTAATTTAATATCTATGCGTGTCAGTGTGCTCGCACTCAGGCGATCAGCGGTGGGCAGCAGAGTTGTTGCCAACCGCACTCTCAATTAACTATTCTGAGCATTCATCAAATCTTTGCTGCATGAATCTAACTAATTAAAGATTTTATGATACGATGTCTCTTAATTGCTGCCACTTCAGTGAATCTGCTTTGTACACTACCTACATTAATTATTAAAAATTGTTCAAAATTCCTCAAACATTTAAGATATGTTATAATAATTATATTTAAACGTCGTAATAGTGTCGCGTCCTTGCTTCTCATGATAAGAGATGATTATTAATAAAAGCCACAAGCACATGTATGTACCTACGTTAAATTAATGGATATTTGACAATGTTACATTTCATGAACATAAATTTTTCGACAATATATCTTAATAATGCTCGGAGATGCAGTGATGCGATAACTGATTTATCGATCGTAGTCATCGTTTTGGCAGGATGTTGTCTGTGGGTCAAGGGGAAATCAATCAATAGGAGCGAAAGTTACGGGCTATACCAGAAGTAATTCAAAAATGAACATTGTGATATGTCTAGGTCTGTCTTGTCCATATGGGTCCTTTTTCCACACCACCTGAGAGGTAAGAACCATAGGTGCGTTTTTTTTATAGAGGTCTCCCCAATAGGCCTAATCCTCTGTAAAGATAATCTATAGAGTATATATAACCAGTAGCTTTATGTATTACCCGGAAAAGTTGGAGTGCAATTTCAGCGAAAAGATTGGGAACTCCGGGGTCCCAAAACTGCGGTAGCGTACGTTGTCGAGATTAGGTAATGTGTCAGGAATTGTGTCATTCAGTTAAACGGAGGCGGTGCGTTTGCACGTCGATTATATGAGTCGAGGGCAGTGTTCCTCGGCCATCGCGAATAGCAGACACAAAGACGTCGACCGCCTACTCAAGTACTCACCTACTCTACGTCAAATCCGCGGTTGGTAATTGCGATTAGCTTTAGGGCAGATGAACTGTCGCAGAATTATTAAGTATTCTAAAATTTTCTCATTTTAACGCTAAATAAATCAATTTTAAAACACTGCTGTAATTTTTTTTGGAATTATGATGTACTCATTCATTCGAACTTTTATTTGTTAGAATTACAAACCGAGTGTAAAGTTTTGTGGTGGCGGCCACGCACTTTTACCCAATAAAATAAAATTAACAAATAAAATCACACTACCATACAGCCTTGTGTACATTAGTTTTCTACCATATCCAAACACTCAAAAACATTTTTAAAATACAGAAAGTGGTACGCACTACATAATAAAAAGAGAAAATTTTGCATTGATATCTTGTTTGCACCTTCTCAATACGCTACTAAGAACTCTAGTAATGACTTTATCAGTTTGAATATGCTATAAATAACAAAGATAGGTACTAAATAGTGCTTTATCGTGGGAATAACAGCTGTCCAGAAACACCAAGTTTTTAAAGGCAAATTGAACAAACACTACCTATTTAGCGAACACAATATAAAAAGGGTTTATATTACACAGTCTTCGAATAATGGCAAGTTGGTTTATAAATAAATTATCTAAGTGAGACTGACAATTTATGCGTACACTAACCATACGAGCGTTATTATTGGAGTCAGTAGCTAGAAACTAAAATTACAACATAGAGATACAAAATCTTATTCTACGCCATGTTCAGCTTTTGACTGCCGTCTAATATTTACCGCGGTGGTATCAAATTGGTATTTAAAATTTATTTTTTAAGATAGTATAAAACGATGTAAGTATATAATAAACTATAAACTTCATTGAGCTTTTGTGATTTTGTTAGATTACCTACCAATAAACCAGGCGGCGAATAAATATAAAAGTGCTATGAATTAGTTAAAACTGTTAAATTAATCGTAAGCCATATGACACGGCTTGTCGCAGTGGAGTTAACGTTATCGTCAGCGGTCGAAGCCCCTCGCTCACGTTACCAGATTACATACTAGCCTGAACTTTGATAGCCCCGTTTTCGCATTACAATAATTTCACCCTTACAACTTCTGTGTCATTTCTATAATTACTATATCGTTGGTATAAAAAATTGTATCTAAACATTATCACTACTGATATGACACCCAGAAATAAAAGTTTTCAAACACAATTCACTGTACAAAGAGAACATAACTTTGCTTAAATTAGAATACAACATGTTACTAAATGTTCAATATGCGCTTACATTGACCGTTGCAGATTTTATTATTCAAAAGTTGTCGGAGACGATAGCGATAACAATCTCAACTTGTCGTGTTCTATAGACAATGGCACATAATATACGCGTTGAAGTTGAAGCAATCATTGGCTAATTAAAATTTGCTGTGCGTGACGCGACCACGAAGTGCCTTACTCACTTATAGGCTGCACACGTGCCTGTCAATGAACTTCGCAGACCATGCCAATAGCCGTGTATGCGTTAAGCCGCCAAAATTCTAGGCGGATGGCACAGATCTTCGTTGTCAACCAACAAGTTTTAAATAATTTTGCATGGCCAACTGGATTTATGGATATTGCCTATACCAGATTTTGTTGACTCTTGTAATTATATAATTACACTTAAAGTTCAATTTGGCTTGCTAATGACAAGTATTTTTGTGAATTATTGTGACTTGTGAACCTACAAATGGCCTAGAGCTTCTATCTAGACTAGGGGCATCGAACTTAGTTCTATGTCGATATTAAGTATAGGTACAGTATTTAACTGATTGCTAAGTAACTATTAGTGTAACGAACTTAATTTCTCTTTAGGTACTAACGTGCAAAAATGAGGACGTTGTCGGTCCGTGCGAGGAAGTCGTCCTGTTCTGTGTGAGTGACGAAGGTCCGGGTCGGAGCTGGTGCATCGGCCTGCACGCCGGCCGGCGGCTTCCGGCGCTCGAATCGTTCCATGATGTCTGCTGGCACGTGTGGCAGCTCCCGCCCTGTCGTGTTCGGGGCTTGTGTGAAGCCAAGTTTCGCCAACAGACTCTCGCGAATCACTCTCAAGCTGTGTTCTCGCGCGTTCTCGTAGGAGCGGCAGGAGGCGCACGCGATCTGAGCCGCCGGTGGGTCCTGCGGACAGGCGAGCTCGGCAGCAACGGCCGCCAGCCACGCGGCCAGAAGCAGCAGGCTCGCGGGCCTGGCCCGCGGCCCGCGCGACGCGCCCAGCGGACGCGTGGTGCGGCAGAGCGGGGAGGCGGCGGCGTAGCGCGATGAGCGATGTGCGGCCGCGGGCGGCGCGTGCTACACTGCACACGACTCACATTCGACACTAGCATACCGCACGCCACGCCACGCGGCGTTGCCCGGGGCGCTGCAGCCGCCCCGCGCCGCCGCCGCCGCTTGCCCCGCGGGCTGGCTGCTGACTCATCGCGCTGGCGGCGCCAGGGCTGCGCTGGGAACTCGGAAAATGCGCCTATGATGAATCTGCACTGGCACGCACCGCCCGCCTTACAAAGAACATTATAAACGACCTGGAAGTTGGTTATTGATCAATGATAACTTCAAATAAGTAAAAGGATATACTTCGAAAACACTAAGTAAATAAACAAACATGGTTTTCATGACTAGGATTTAATTGAATTCAGAAACTTTCTAAACAATTCACAAAATTTTCTTACAATATTTGACCTGATTGTATGCAAAGGATGCCGACAATCTATAGAATGTAATATATTACCGCAGACAACAAATCAGTTACTGAGCAGATACATGCTATAAATTCGGGGTTTCTACCCTGAAAATACATACTGTTAGAAATATTTACAGTAACTTTTTACACTTTATTCTAACAAGAAACATATGGACTAATCCGTTCTGTAGAGTAGAATAAATATTTGGACAGCTTGCACGTGGAACAGAAAAAGTAGATTCTTCTCATCTCAATAGTTATATAGGTATTTAGTAGGTACACAAGTCTACAGAAGTCTGGATTTTGTAAGTTTCTTATTGAAACAAGATTAGATAACTTATTGAGAACAAGACCTCTGTTCACGTCACTATGCTCTGGAACTTTTTATTACTTACAGATTGTTCGATATGTTTTTAGTACAAAAAGGGAGAAATAATTTTAGTAGCTACTCTACTAGAGTCAAAAATAAAGTCAGACCTAGCGAAAATCTAGTCTCGCATCACAGGTTGTTTTAACTACTAACACCTCTTCGAGACAATAGAGATCTGAGATTGCAGTGAGATTCATTCAAAGACCAATAGTGGTTAGATGCTCGCTGGTTTCATCACATATTGGCCTGCCGGGAAACGAGAAGGTCGGTTCATTAGCGAAAAAAGGACCTTTGGAAGGGTTAAGAAGGGTACACATGCCATTCAATAACTTTGGTTTTATAATGAAAAAAGCGATCAGTCCAAACTGTGAACACTGCGGGACTGTAAGACGTGTATCACTTATTGGTTGAATGATTGGATACGTGATAAACCAGAAAGATAGATATACTCAATACTTTATTGCTCTCCACAATGTATAAAGGTCTTAAGATATAATGTAGGTAACAATTGTGGACCCTGTCGGGCACGGCAAAGTAGGAGAAAGGAGGAGCCAGAACTGAACAGAATAGTATGAAGGTACGAGTAAGTATACGTAGTTAACAATGTAATAATCTTTTTTATTTAAGTATTATATTTAGAGCTTAATGAATATATTTGTAAACTGCCAAGGTAGTAGAGCGGTTTTTTCTAAAACCGTTTTGAGAGTCATTTAATATTTTATATTTTTCGCACAATGAATTTACTCGGTTGCACATGGCTGAATTAAAAACTCAATGATCAAGATTTGAGATCAATTCAATGGATCGTATCCAATCCAAACAGTGAAGGGGCTACTAAGATAAAAATATTTGACTTTTGAATTTTGAATAGCTTTAGCAAATCAGATCTTACAAAGGAAGTAGTAGGCAGTTAAAAAGACTTCATTTGAAAGATATTTGTAATTAACCGACTTCCAAAAAGGAGGAGGTTATCAATTCGGTTGTATTTTTTTTTTATGTTTGTTATCTCAGAACTCCGTCGTTTATGAACCGATTTAGAAAAATATTTTTTTATTTGAAAGTATATACTTTCAGATTGGTCCCATTGAAATTTAATGAAACTTGGTTTGGTATACACCATTTCGTTTACTTCGACGACGTTAAATTTTTCAGTTAAACGTGTAAGTACATTCATGAAGTAGCGTATTACGTAACTAAGCTGTCGGTTTAGGCAGTTGTTGTGTTCATGTTTAAATATACTTTGCAAATTTGGCTGGCACCGGCTCCAAAAATAATAGTTATTGTATATTATTGTCCTAATAAATTGACTTTAATCAGAATACTCAAAATTTAAAAAAAAAATGTATGTAAATTGAAGTAAGTAAATAATGCAATTTTTTAGTCGGTTCTTTTTTTTGTCAAAAATTAATTTATTTCATTCAAGCAGAATTCGTCACACGGTGTGACAAATTCTGCTTGCAAAGTGATGAAATTTAATTGAAATATGCAAATATATGAAAGAGTCATAATTTGGCCTATGTTGCCGATTAGTGCAATTAAAATGATAAATCTATCAAATGCTTAACTGCCATCATATCTAATTCGGATAAAGAGGAATGCATATCGGGTGACTTACGTCAAGGTAATTATTATGTAGGAAAAATATCAAAAAAAAAGAATTCATTAATGTTTCCATAATGAAAAATGCTTCTCATTATGGACACATTAATGAATTCTTTTTGATTTCGATTGTCTGAACATCTGGTCGAAGATTACCTATGTACATATATCGTCCGGAACACGATTTACCTATATAGTAATTCATTTTAGTAGTATTTCTGTGTATGTTATATCTATAGCAATAATATAATTATATAAAAAAAAAAAAAAAAAAAAAACCTACTCTAGAAATATTTCTGATATGTAAAAATACAATAAAAATAATTGCGTTATTTACTAACTTCAATTTACTTACAAATATCCAATTTTTAAGACAATTAAGAATAAAATCATTTTATTTAAGGACAATAATACAGTTTTTGGAGTCGGCTTTTTTATTATAAAATATTTTATTTCTTGCTCTTTGGTGAATCTTGCGTTTCATAACTTATTTATCGGAAGTGAATATGGGTAGACCTACTCAACGAGCTGCCCATATGAGATAAGGGCCCTTTAATTGAGACGAGCGAAGAGAGGGAGAAACGCCTATATCAAAGAAGGAAGTCTGCGTAAAAAAAGAGGCTTTTGAGAATGCGGGCTTACCTACACTAAAAAAGTATTAAATAGCAAACAGAAAAATTATTACGCTTTGAGTTCTAGAGCCTATCTTCCGGTTTCATCGTCATCCTCTGACGAAGCTGGAAAATTGGCAGTTCATTAGGACTATTCTAGTGAATGTAAATACCACTGAAAAGTCACAAGAAATCAAATAGATCACTTCGTTTACTTGGACGACATAATCCTAATTTATAGGTACACATCAATCTTTAAAAAGCATGAATGTATGCTTAGCGAACTCTAAAATTATATTTTTTTGTGGATAAAGAATATGGTTGTGACCAGAATTCGATCTTGCGCCTCCCCGAAAAGTACTCCAGGCGCTCTGACCGCTAAGCCATCTCGACGTCTTCCACATTTTATAATACCTACGTCCTTTGGTGACGTCATTACATTAACTGTTAAGTTAGTCGTGTTGGTTCAGTATTCTGTAAAGGGACTGAATAGATGGCACAGGGGGTTAAAAATATTGGCGTTTAGGTTTTAAAACCGGGACAGCAAAAAAGCGCGACGGATATTCGAATCAGGTATGTTGCGGATACTCGCATCCGCATCCGTAATTGCGGAAATTCCGTATGGATTTGGACATCTGCATCCGCACCTGCATATGCAATAATTAATGCTAATTTTCATGCGGATGCGGATGCGGATATAGAGCAGGTCGTGACAAGTAAATAATTATTTATTTATTTATGATTGAAAAACAAGATCAAAAATCATATTTAAAAAACTAGTAACATCTGGCACCTAATGCCCTGAATTAAAAATAAAAAGTCCATGTCAAAAAATCGGGATTCATATCACACTGTTGACAAGTAGAAGACTCATTGTAAAATATGATATAACAGCTACTTTCGTAAGGGAAGATAAAATCGAGGTTAAAGAAACACCAGAAAATGGTAGTCCTGACGCTAACTCAAGAAGGAATTACTACCTTATTTAAAAAAATCAAAAAGGGTAAATACAAATGAAAATCCACATAAATAGTGGAGCGTCCAATAACAACAATAGCACGCTATTTTTTATCACAACATTGATACAAAATAGTATTTTGTTAAAAATTTGCTCTTTCTTTTGGTTTGCCGTATGTCATTACTTCCCAGAACTTGATCCTTTCTAGTAACACTATCGAATGGTGTAATAATACAGTAACTATGCATGTTTTTTTCCAAATTCAAGGGGTTCGATTCTTGGCTAGGAATATTAATTTTTCAAAAATTCTATTAAGCAATTATAGTTTTTATCAAAATCGGGCTCGAGACTCCTTTGAGTATTTTTCATTCTTCCTTATGGTTTCGAATTAGGCCATCCAGGCCCATTTGAAAATTCATCTATTTACTAGTGGTCACCCACTGGCCGAAATTCAACTATAAATAAATTAAATTTAGTAGATAATGTTTTATTGTCAAAGATGTGTGTGTAATGGTTTTATTAATTAATTTATTGTTTCTCTAATGCATATTATATAAAAATATTAGCTTACTGCACTCCTTCTCCATATAAACTTTAATTAAGCCGAATTTCGTACTCCTCCGTCCGCGTATTTTTCGTAAAAAGAGGTAAGTTTTTGCTTCACATTACACACGCGTCACGCACGGTTATATGGTTATACATCACTCTCACAAAAACTCGAAAATGGCTCGACCGATTTTGATGAATTTTTTTGTTTATGTTCCGAGTCCCTGGTCCCAGCTGCAATCGTGTTAATAGGGCAGAATAACGTCTGCCGGGTGCACTAGTCTGTATCTACATGACGGAATATGTGCAGAAGTGGTCAACAATCCACAAACCTTAATTGATGATAAAATATAGTGAAATAATAAAGAGGATATTATAGTGATTGTATTGTAAGATTTTGCAAACTCTGCCCGAATAGAGTTAATCCCGACGCGTTAATGTTCCGGTTCGTCATAAAAAAACATCCTTCTTAAATCTTCACTGTTTTAAATATTTTTATTAAGCTATTTTTGAATTGCATTGGTACCTAGTTTCATTAGGTAAAAGTACAGACAAAAAGAAAAGCTGAGTCGTCTAATTAATTTATATTTGCTGTGTTGCTAACATTTTCCAGTTGAAAGCTATATATGTATAGCGCATAAGGTAGACATATCCAATGTAGACTATGATTTTGTAAAATCCCAATTAACACGTTGTGAAACCATACATAAATCCCTTTTTCCACGGAAACTGCATTTTCCCGCATTTATTCTGTCTCTTCCAAGACTAGAAGTACTTACCTAATTATAATTATATACCCAATTACTTTAGAACTCACAAACATACAAAAAGCTAAACTACTTAGTATACCTATTAGTAGGAACGATAGATACCTACATAAAACTTTGTTATTAACTGATTTTGCAATATTAAATCTTAATGAATTTATTTTTAAAGTCTGATATGGGTCGGGTATCGGGATTTTTTAGATTGACAACAATTTTAGTGACAAATCGGGACTAACTCTCCTAACACCCTGATGGTATATTGGTATCTTGTCATGTATGTTCTCATTATTTTTATTTTATTACTAAAAGCTAAGAACTGGCCTGATTTACCGCTCATTACATGTATCAAACCAACAAAGAAATGAGGCAACTATAGAGAGTGAGCTATGAAACAAGGAAAAACTATGTGTTCAAAAAATATCTAGGGCGAATGCCAAAAAGAATTGAAATCCCACCAACAATATTTTATGTGAAGTGAAAAATTAATAATATTGGAAGGAAAACTGTTAAAGGTTGAACTGAGATAGCAGATAGTTTAAGAAGTACTTATAGCGAAAGTTTTTTTTTTTTAAATATACTTTGTGCTGCACTTGGGATTTCCTCCTGTATTGTGGGTGCGTTTACGGAGATAAAATCTCACATGCACACCACACCCAGACCCGGGACCGTTATTTGCAGATCATACAAATATTTGCTCCGTGCGAACAGCAGCCAGCATCTCGATCACTGCGCCATCAAAATATAGAAAAATACCAGTGTGGTGGGGTATGAGGAACAAATTGATACTTATAGAGATAATAGCGTTAAAAATGGTGTGGAAGAATGAATATTCGGATTAAGAGAAAAAGACGATATAAAAATAATGCAGAAAAGCAAAAAGTGGTAAAGGGTAGTAGTAGTAAAGTACAAAAGGTCAGAATAGTACATTATGGTACAAGTGCCCTAAGTTGGTCATTACAGTCGAGGTCGAATTTCTAACCGAGCCTTGGCGAGGTTAGCAATGACTGACCGAGACTTGTTGACCATTAGGGCACGCGGCTCATACGACGTTTTTCAACACTCTTGTGAGGAAAAAATAATAATAACATAGAACTACATATCCTTTCAGCATAGAATTAATGCCTTAGAATGTTTATTTTGAAAAGCTAATGAACAAGGTCAATTTATGGAATAGTGTGCTAAATAAGATCAGAGTTTTGGATTCGAACCTGCGCCTACAGATATTTTTTCAATGTTATTATTTATATTTTCTAATAAGATGAATACAAGATAGCAAATTTAATGAGGATTAACTCTTTCTAACATCATTTTAGTGCTTTTCATACAAAAACTCAGAGAAACTATCGATTTCAAGTACAGAGTTTTTTTCCGAATTTTCCGGGAAAATGGCGCCACACACTTTCACTTTCAAAGATGGCGGTGCCCCACGGGTGAGAGGATAATGTATGATACGCAAAATGTCAGGCAGAAACAAAAATTCATATTCGCGAAATGCACGATTAGCGAAATTTCAGGCTGTTTTTTTTTTCATTGTTCCGAAATTTTGAATCGCAGATTGTCAGGTATTTTTCAATGGCTTAGGTATAACATGTATACTTGATTTTATGTACGAAAATGTTCTCTACAATGAAGCTTTTTTTTTTTTTTTATGTGGTGAAATACCCTCAGCTTGCAGCTCTGACACGGGGAGACAGAGCGGTTATGTGGGACTCGAACCCACTAAAACTCCACAGTATACCTCCTCGGCTGCTTGAGGGCGGGACGCGGGAACGCTCTCGCACATAACCGCGAACCCACGCGCAGCCGTTCGTTGCCGGACTCCCTCACGGGGTTGGGTATTGCACCCCCCCGCTACGGCACACCTGACTAATGGCGTGCCGCAACCACCTCGGAGACCATGTGCAATGGGCGCTAGACGACCCCGTGTCTGGACGCCCAAGGTCCCCTGCGACGGGTCAGGTCTGTGGCCCCGCCGCCTACCACTACGGCCGCAGAGGATAGGGCGAGCGGCGCCTCGCAATACCGGCACTCCTATTCCCCTGCGGCCCCACCGCGTCCGTCATCCAACGGTGGCGGCCCCGTCAAGGCCGCGGCAGGTAGGGAGAGCGGCGTATCGACCTACCGGCACTCCTCTCCCACCGCGGCCCCCATCCCTCAGCTGCGGTGCCGCCCATACGACGCCGCAGCCCACCTCAGTTGCGACATAAGGCCCGCAACCTACGCCGGCGCCGCTCCAACATGGGCTTGAAGGCAAAGCCCTGAGGAGCGGCCCTCCTCGGGTTCCGTTAGCTTCACCGTGGGTGACCAAGCCACGGCTACTAGGGCCCCCCCACCACGACAAGGTGGAACCCCTGGGGGGGGCTACTATGAAGCCTAGATATAACAGATCAGCACCTACAGTATGTAGGTAGTTAATATAGGTAAGCCTAACTACAGTCCGTAAAAAGGTAAACTAAAGCATGATTAGAATGGCAGATGTCAACAAAAGTGACAACTACAATGCGACTGAACTTTGTAGTAACGTCATATCGAATGATTTAAAATAACACATGAAAAATTATTCGTAACTAGCGTGTTTACATTTTTCTAAGTACAGTGTACCACATGTAAATCAACATATTAAATAAAATCAGCTATAAAATCAGCTATAAAACTAAAAAAAACATGCTAATAAATAGTTCCAAAAATTAACTTAATTATCCATGACGTCTTTACAAGGTTACGTCTTGTTGCAAAAATTATAGGCATGGGAGCAATTTTAATAGATTTTTTTATTTAATCGATTTACATTTCGAAAGAATAAAAAAATCTTTATTTTGTTATTGTTCATGAAAATAAATTAACAATGAGGGCATTGACGTGGCATATTTCTTGTCTGTATAGCGATACTGATTTTAATGATGAACAGCCACTACTCCGGGCCGGAAAAATTATCTGTAGGTCATACAAATATTTGCTTCGGGGGGGAAACGAACCCGCGACCCGCAGGGCAGCAGTCAATCTCTCGACAAATGCACCAACCGCGCCGCGGACACGGTTTTTTTTTTATGGGTTTTGTCACGTATCGACCCAGACCCGCCCTAAGCGGGCGTGCAAGGCGTGCACCGCACGCGGGCAGCACGTCCAGGGGGCGGCAAATCTAGGGATACATCACGTAATATTCAAAGTCATTGTCATAATACCCACCTCACCTACAATTACTATTTTCCTTTATGTTATATTGTTAACCACGCCATCTAATAGCATCCATTAAAACTATAATGCGATGCCAAGTGTCTGTCGGTATGTTGAACAATCGCGCCCGGCCGCGGAGTGGGGGCGCCCGCGCCCCTGGTCGGCGGCGTCCGCTGGCTGCTGCGCAGTCAATCACACGTACTTCCGAGAGCTCATGAAGATTTGTGCGACCACTACCATGGTTGATGAATAGTAACTATCTTTTGAAAATAGTTTTTCTGAGGTTGGTCTAGGTACCTAGTATTCCTACTGGAATTGTTGGGGCTTACTTGGAAGACAGGTGTGTCACGTACAGGGACGAGACAATACAGGGCGGCGTGAAATGACGTGCGGTGTTCTGCAGGGGTCCGTCCTGGGCCCACTCCTGTGGAACATCGGGAACGACTGGGTGTTGAGGGCAAGCACTTACGGGGAGTAAATCTGACGTGCTATGCGGATGACTCGCTGGTCACGGCCCGGGGGAGTTCGCACAGGGAGGCAGCGTAGTTGGCTACAGCTGCGGTGTCACAGGTTGTGAACCGCATACGGCGCCTAGGCCTGGAGATTGCCCTTAACAAGTCGGAGGCATTCGTTTTTATGGCCCCCGACGGGCGCCGCCATCGACCTCCTATCAGACATCGTGGTTGGAGGGGCTCCGATCACCATTGAGTCAACCATGAAATACCCAGGTCTGGTCCTCGACAGCCAATGGGACTTCGGCTCCCACTTTTGGCGGCTGGCGCCCAAGTTGGTGGGCGCGGTTGGGGCGCTGTCAACGCTCCTTCCCAATCTGGGAGGGCCGAGCACTGCCCGTGGGCGGCTGTACATAGAGATCGTGCGATCAATGGCCTTGTATGGGACACCGGTGTAGGCAGCTGACCTGTCGTTCCGTAATATCGCAATATTGCGAAAACCGCAAAGAGCGATAGCCGTCAGAGTTATTAGAGGATATCGCACGATCTCTTACGAGGCGGCGTGTGCACTGGCCGGATCCCCACCCTGGGACCTGGAGACGAAAATACGCTGCGGCGGTCAGAGCTCGACCAGTAGCACCGTTAGCAGAATGGCGGGACAGGCCTCAGTACAATTGAGGCGGTCCGGCCAGTGCTCAATTACTGGCTCGAGTGGAAGCACGGCTCTCTGACGTTTCAGGCGACGCAGCAACGTTACCCCCCCTCCATTAATTGAACGGGACTTCTAAAGAGGGCCAGCACCAGTCAAGGGCTGCGGACGACGCATCTGCTCCCGGGGCCTCTAACCTAAGTTTACGAGGGAACACCGGGGTGGTTTTAGTCGGTAAGAGTCTGACAACGGGGTCTGGGGAAGGCATCCACGAGAATTTCCACCCCGACAAAAAAAAGTTACCTATAATTAATGATATTTTAACTTGGTTAGTGTGATTCTAATTGAAGAATCATCTTGCAGCGCCAAATAGAAGTGCAAAAAAATCGTAATTTTGGTAAGTAGGTACGTATTTGTCGAGTTATCACAAGAAGTCGCATCTGTTTGTAGCATTATTACGAAATATAAAAAGAGTAAGTTGATAGATGCCTAAAATTGAATCGCTATGTATAGGTATTATGTACTTACTTTTAACATATATATGTCGCAGACGGATTGAAACATCCGCTGTTTTACAAAACTGCTAGCTGATTTACAAAACAGTATTGTTATCAAAAACAGCTGAACGACGTTTAGCGGTTTTACATAATTACTGAACTATAACACGCAGAATTGTATGAACGTTTTGCGTTTATCAATGCAGTGGGTCAACGATCAGAGACATTGTGAAATGAACTTCATTATTCTTTTCTTTTATTACACCCTTATGAGACAACAATAAACAGCCTTTCTGAAAAGCTCAGCTTGGGTAATTGTAGATAAACAGGGGCGGCATAATCGGATTGCACACGGGCGTTCAAATAGCACCATATCACCCAATTGAGCATGCCTCATTTTTCGTAAGACGTGCTAACGGAAAAACCATTTGAAGGTTTCTTGATTATGTGCTATATTTTGTTAATTTCCACTCATAAAACTAAGAGATTACAAAATAAAAGGCAAAAGTAACAAATAACCTTCATTTGACCTGAACTCATTACAGTGACGTCGCATGTTCATATTTTATATAATCTGTGGACTGAAGGTATGTTGTAATTTTTAGTGATGCCAGACTACGTAAAAGAAAATGTTTTCTGACATTTTTATAGTGAAGCTAATGTTATAAAATTAACTTAAATCGCATTTCATGATACGAAAGTATTCCATTTTTTTAACGAAGATTTATTATTATTATTATAACTAGATATTTCTACATATATGTTAAAATAGATCTATGGCCAAAAACGTAAAAATCATGCGATTTTTAATAATAAATATCAAAATTTTAATACTAGAGCTGGCAGCACTTGTCGGTTTGACGTTAGTGACCTTCATTTGACATTACCAACTGACAGCTGTTTGTTTTAGTTCGTTTAGAAACTAGGTGTGTTGAAAATTTCTGAACAAATTACGTCTATTGGGGAAATATTTAAAAAAAATATAAAAAATTCAATCATGTTCTAAAAAATAAAATAGCCAAATTGGTTTCTCATAATTAAATAAACATTCGAAAAAAAATAGCATATATTTTTTCATGCATGCTCAATTGTTTAATTTAATTTGCCCGAATTAAAACCAATATTTAAATACTGTAAAATATTAACTGAGTAGGTATATATTTATTTTTAATTTATTATTCGATTTGAACAGTACTTTTGTTATTTATAGGTATCGATATGATCAGAATTTTCTCAGCACTAGTCACATTGGTTTGGCAGCTGTCATTCTAATCAAGCTATATTTTATGCACTAGACATGTTTAATGAGCCAAAAAGCTTTGAATGCAAAGAAATCTAGAAAGCTGCTTTTATAAGGCTTTTTGAAATAATAGGATCTTTCTTACGTGTGTTTTTCGATCCATAGTCGTGAGAGTAATTGCTCATACCATGTCTTTGCTAGTTGAGTGGTGAGCCAGCACTTAATAGGGTTATTGACGAAACTTCACAAAGGGAATTTAAAGAATATGGTATACATTACCTAAAAAAAATACTTTGCAGTTTTTTGTGTACCTATTGATTCAATAACAGCTGTTTAAAATTCAAATTCCACAGGTGAAAAAAAGGCGCGATAATGACGATCGCCATTTTGTGACGTCATTACGCAACAGAACTATTGTAAAAAAAGGAAATTATTTTGTAAATCTTAACATTAGTGCATAGTATACCAATACTTCGAAAATTGAACTGAAATACGAAGAAAGTGGTTGCAACTTGCTTCCCAAATATCAAAAAATTCATCGATTTATTTTGTGTCATGTGTCACAGTGACTGCAAATTGACAATCAATCGTCTGAGTAGTGACGTCACGTGACACATAGATTAAAAATTATGAATTTGTTTATCGAAATAAATGTATTTACGAGTTATTAATATTTTCAAAAATACTAAAGAGTCAAATAAAATACATTCTATCATTATAGCTAAGTTTCATATTTTATTTCCATCAGTGTCAAATACCCTATTATGTGTATATCTAGATGACATTAAGTTAGATGAAAACTGGTGATATTACTCTTAAAAACGTGTACGTTACTACAGTAGGAAAGTGGCCCCTAGAGTGATATGAGTGAGTGGAACGTATATTAAGTGGGTAGGTAATCTGCTGTGAATGTGCGCCACACAAAAATTGAGGGCTTTGTCGTTTTGGAAAAACACGGAAAAATCTATTCCTGCTGGAGTAACGTTGTTCCAGAAGGTAAATTCTAAACATTCGTTTCGGAGAGAGAAATATTGTACATGGGCAGACAGCTTATATTTGTGCTAAATGTGCGTCGAAATATACTTACAGGGCTATTCTTAGTATTACGAAACCTGAGACACGGGTCAAATATTTTCATTTATAGAATCGATATAAAAAAATTGAACATGTGGAATGAAAACTCACAAAGTTTCAAGCTTGTTGTCGTCTGGCGTTGTCCGCGTAAATTCATATTTACCACGACTCGTTTTGTTATAATTGTAACTTTTCCGATAGGTATCACACAGAGCGGTTGTCAGTAGTGTATTGATAACATTTACCATCACACTTGTAGGTTTTGGACTTTCACAAAAATCTATTGTAGATATTATTTATAAATATAAATAATAAACAATTAAAACGTTCGCACAGATAAATATCTTATCGTGTTTTAAAATGTTAATTAACACAATTTAGAATAATTATTTATCCCTTCTACTCGTCGTCATAATTATTATTATTTACATGAGCACTATTTACACACTACACGATATGAGAACGTGGCGCAGACGGCACGTACGTATCAATCTCTAGCTTCCGGGTAACTGAGACGGTGGCGCGGGGTCAGCGTGGGGACGGCGCTCCAACATGACGACGTACTCAATCAGCTGGTGTGCGTACCTAAAAAGAGTGTCTATGAAGTTTCTTGCCGGCTCTTCTCTATAAGATCAACGCCTTGGAACCGTGCACCTAGTTTTGACTTTTCATAAGTGCCTGTAATACGGTTTATTTGAAATAAAAATATTTGAATTTGAATTTACTGTGTCCAACTTACAGGACATTTTTAAATATTATTTGGTAAAAATATAACATGGTGTAAAAAATATTACAATCGATTCTATTACTGATTCTGAACAAACTGGTTTCAGGTTTCGTATATATCTACTGTGAATAGCCCTGTATACCTAATATATTGCATTTCCTGTTGGAGTAGCGGTTTGCAAAATCGTGTATCTCTAAAACCATTGTATGTGCGCGTGTAATACACGAGTAGCTCTTTAATTGTGTGTATTTATGACAGAATTAGGTTTAAGAAAATATTTATTATTTTCGTAATCACGCTTTTTTTAAAACCCGAAAACTTCGCGCAGCGCTGAAATGAGAAAACGCATAAACTCGCTGAAAACTGTTTTCAGTCCTTCTGGACGCTTTTAATAACCATAAAAAGTTTCATAAGTGTACATCCATGCGTTATTGATTAATATTGCTAAAAGTCAAAACGACGGTGCCATAACTTTGACGGCCAAATACAAGAAACCGGGTTTGCCTTGCTACCGTCTCAACATGACACTGGCTGAGTAGTCGGACATCGGAAGCCGACAATCGCCATGAGAAAAAAAAAAAAACCGGCTTAACCCAAGATGTGTGGGTGTAAATAAAAAATTTGCGCGTTTAGTCAAAAATATATAATGACTATATTCAGTATTATTTTTGTACAAATATAACCTCTCTGCCCATGCACAATATTTCTCTCTCTCATTATTCTTTTAGAATTTTCCTTCTGGAAAAACGTTACTCCAGCTGGAATAGTTTCTTCCGGTCTTTTTTCAAAACGACTAAGAGCACAATTTTTTGTGTGGCGCAAATTCACAGCAGATTACGCACTTATTATACGTTACACTAATATCCACGGACCCAAAAAAATACGGATGGAGCGTTGTGTAGGTACGACATGTTAGAAGCATGCCTAGTCATCCAATTTCGCTTGTCATACACGAGCTAAACGCATACAAATACTTAACACTCTTCAACTCGGCGCTAGTACGCTGCGTGTGTGTGTGCGTAATCTATGCTTAGCTTATGACAAGGCAAGGTGACATCTGTATTTTTTCGGATCCGTGCTCATATTACTCTATGAGCCACTTTCCTGCTAGTGTAACGTACACCGTAGATACCTAAGTTTTTTTTTCATACCTTACTATATAGGTACATAAATATACACAAAACAAAGGGTTAATTAACTATCTTTAAAATTTGACGATAACAATGTTACAGAGAAGCTCGAACTCGCTCAGACCTTAGAAAAATTCTTTACCAATATTCCAATAGAGATTACAAAATCATCTGCCTCTTCATCAACATTAGCAGAATCTATCCTTAAACAGCAATTTTGTAAAGATATACCGGTTTTTGAGTTCTATTAAAAAAGCCTTTAAATATAAAAAACACGCACTTATGGGGTATTTCTATTCTGCGTCTTAGGAGTCAACATTGAAACCATTGCTCCTGTGCTTACAGGAATATTTAATTAATTAATAGATTCCGGTACATTCCATGATTTGATGAAGTACAGTTTTTTAGTCACGCCAATTTTCAAATCCGGTTGCAAGCTTAACCCATCTAATTACAGACCTATTTCTATACTTCCAGTTTGAAGTAAAGACATTTCAGTTTCACGAAAGGCAAGTCTACCACGGACGCGGGGGTAAAGTTAGTCAAAGTGTATCATGGGAAGGCTCCCAGGACGCTATTGGTATTTTCTGTGATCTCTCCAAAGCTTTTACTGCGTTGACCACCTTACAGTAATCAGTAAACTATCTTGTTTTTTCTTATTTATCAAGGACTGTTGGTGAAAGTTGGTGTTAACGGTACAGTCTTTTCGGGGTCACTAATGAGTATGGGCGTGCCGCAAGGCTCAATCCTTGGACCTCTCTTATTTGTGGCATATATCAATGATCTTCCTTATATGATGACTAATTAGACAGCGCGGTTGGCGCAGTGGTCGAGAGACCGACTGTTGCGCTGCGTGTCGCAGGTTCGATTCCTGCACGGAGCAAATATTTGTACGATCTATATATAATTTCTCCGGGTCTGGGTGTGTGTGTGCTTGTGAGATTATATGTCTTTAAAACGCACCCACGATACAGGAAGAAATTCCTAGTGTGGGGCAACGTTGATACAGGGATAATTTTAGTCGCTGATGGCACCTCCCTAATTTTTTAATAGATAGAATGGATAAGGATATTTTAAATATCAACGAAAGTCTAGCTGATCTTTCGAAATGATTTGCAGCAAATAATCTCTTGATCTCTAGCTTAACGACAGTAAACAAAATGTCTTCAGTTCTCCTTGCCGAATGCTCCCCAAGTAGATTTAAATTTAAAGATTGAAGGCAAGGAACTGGATATTATTAATGACACCGTTATGTTGGGTATAACGACAGACTCAAAATGGCAGTGGGGTGCTCACATTACTGCTCTGTCAAATAGGTTGAGTTCCGCTGCTTAAGCAGCAAGAAAAATAAGACAGCTAACTAATATTACTACAGCTAGATTCGTTTATTTCGCATACTTCCACAGCATTATGTCGTATGACATTCTGCTGTGGGGATCAGCAGCTGATGTTGATTCTATGTTTATTTTACAGAAGAGAGCAGTCCGCGCTATATATAACATGGGACCACGCGAATCTCTTAGAAACATATTTAATGTGTAATTTAAGGTCCAGCTTCAAAATACGACATAAAGTTGTCCGCGATATTCTAATTCAGATGAAAGTTTACGCGTTGATAAATCTGGTTCGGTTCGTACTGACTCAGAACAAACTTTCAATATATTTGTGCTGTATATTTATTGTCGATCCCGTCTCTTCAAACTTATTCACCCATTTCTTTATTAAAACTGCACTCGGGGACTGATTTCTGTTATGCAAATTGTATTCTACTCGAAACATCCGCCTCACAATAACAAGAGAATAATGGTTTAAATAAAATTGCTTTACGCAAAAAGCGCGTTGTGGCCCGGTGAATCGATCCATTTCGACTAAGCCAAGAAATGAGCTAGCGTCTCGATCCCTCCTTGCGCCCCGTGTCGCTTGGGTTTACGCGGGAAATATAATTGAAATGTAAACTAATACATGGTCCACCCTGTACTTACGACACACTCACTTTTCATTTTTGAGAATATATTAAACGTTCGGAAAAATTTGCACAATTGTGGTACCCATGAACGTAGGATAGAAAAAGACCTACAAAGCCTACTATGGGGATGGAATCTCTTACGTAAATATCACTTGTTAGAAAGAGAAAGCATATTTAGGTTCGGTCAGCACTATTGGCAGATATTGTTTTCTCCAGTGTCACTGTCAAAAATCAACATACATTTGCTGTATTGTCAGTGAATCTTGTTATATTTTTTTACACAATTTTAAAATTTATAAGCGACGCCTACGTATTCTGTTGGTGTCTGCGATGTTTCATAAAATAATAATCCAGAAAAATATTAATTTCACAGTTAAATTGTCAATAACAGCATATTTTTTCATGGCCATATTTTGAATATCTTTAGAAAATTTATTTGGCAAACCAAATCCTATCAAGAAAATAGTCAATTTTCTATATAATAAAAAATAATGGTCATAAAAGCAATATTGAGGCCATTGTTCTAATATAAATTTTCATTTCATGTACACAAAATAGTGACTTGTCAGTGTCGACTATTGTGCCGATGAAGTTAAAATTTATTGAAAGTGTAGATGTGCCAACTATCTCAGCACATTGATTATTTTTCCAAACTTTTAATTGAGGTACATAATACTATCGATACAGAAGATGAAACCAAAATGTTTGGAAACGTTTCTGTCTGTATGTCGGTGTGTATGTCCGAACGCTTATAACATTTAAGAAGCTTGGCGTAGCTTAGTGGCCCAGGTTACGTAATAAATATATTTCATAACGCTATTACAGTGACCAAATCAGTACCAAATGCGGTTCGAATCCGGACCTACTTTGTGCGGACCTTGGTTGTTAATAATCATCTAACGAACTGCGCTACATATATTTATTTAAAAAACGTCTTAAATCATACAGGCGGGGTTTCGGCTATTAGGCGCCGAGGCGGTTGCGTAATAGACGCTTTCTTCTCCGAGAGGGATCGGCCCTCTCACAATCCCGCTCGGCAGCCTCTTCCTGGACGATAACAGTCTCACAAAAGGAAGCCATTCCTCTCCAGTTCACTGAATCTGCCAGCCCTCACTACTGCCGGCAGAGACAGGTCTCGCCCGATACTGGCTCTTAGTACCCGCCGCTCAATGGTCTAGGCAGGGCACACCTGAAGCGTGTGCTGCACTGAGTCCAGATCACCTATCCCACCACCAATCATTCAGTCAATCATCATCTCAATCAGTCATACTCTATACACTGCTCAGGGTCCTTAGCTGTTTTCTTTGTAAAGTATCTATTAACAATGAAATATAAGTATAATGTGAGCGCATGAAATGTTTTTATTATAATAATATAATTAATTAATTAAGTGCATTAAATAATACCTACCCTTGTGATTTTAGTTTTATTAATATAATATGATTGAAAATATTTTCATTTTGTATACCAATTCTTTACACCTGACATATTGTTTATCGATAATTGATATGTTTCAATATTTACACGTTGTACATTACTATTACGGTAGCACTTTTTTGAGCTCTGTGTCCTTCTATGGGGTACCAAAAATATTCTATGGTGGTACCTAAATTTAGATTAGCAAAAACAAATAATTCATTCATAGGTAATGGTGTACGTTATTATAACAAACTGCAAAATTCAATAACTGATCTAACCGAGGCAAAGTTTAAAACCCATATTAAATGCGTCCTTATTCAAAAAGCCATATACCAAATACTACGTTGCTGATAGGGATGGATATAACACTTCTGCACATGTTGGCTACTCACTGACAATGTACCTATGTGTGGCAACCAATCCGAATAATGGGATGAAATTTACTAATTTCTATCACAGTTCTAATGAAATCTTTACTTTTTTTTTGCATAATAAACCACTTTCAATGTTTGCATTTTTTTTTGTTTAACTTTGTTAAACTTATTAATAATATTTAACATTTTGTAAATGTGAGAACGCCGTAAACTTGTCAAATGCGTTGCAATTCATATAATAAGGCTTATCGAATTATCTTTTATATTTGTGACTGCATCCAATATTACGTTGTTCTTACATCCCGCCCATAATTTTATTTACAGAAATTGTAAAATATATAAAGTTTGTCTCGGGCCGATTTTAATGAAAAGTAAACCTGCTTTGTTGGATTTTTGAAAAAATAATATTTCTGGCCAAGATACCGAGAGACCGTTGATTTTGGAAAACAAAACACACCATGTATTATTACACCATCCGATAGTGTCTTTGGTAAAGATGAACTTTGCGAAGTAATGGCATATGGCAAACTAAAGAAAAGAGCAATTTTTTTACAAAATACCTGTTTTAGACCGCAACTGAATTGAGATAAGTAAGTAGGATTCTACTACTGTTCTTAAAGGCATAAGATAGAAACAAAAAATAGAACAGTTGTAACAAGTGGCGTTCCTGATATCGAAGCACAAGACTCGTTTCGGCTCACTGGGCCTGGGCCTGATGAAAAACTCGACAAGTTTTTGATTCAAATTATATTTTTGTACACTATTAATAGGATATTATTATTTTTTTAAGTATTTTTGTCACCATAATTTAGTATGATTAATATAACAAGGTGACTATTGTGTTACATGAACATCGATTTTACTTTAACGACAACATTGTAACAAAGTCATTCAGAAAATTATGGGGATCTTGTTTTCTTTTAATGCTTTTATAGCTTGTTCATACGCTAACGCTCCTTGGGGGCCATCGAACGGGTTCTCTAATTCGCCATCTTTGACAATTCCGTGTGCTCTGAGCGACAAGTCTCTCATAAGAGCTTTTTCTTGTTGTAAAATTTCTTCATTCATTATGCGAACAGATCTTCGTTTTAGGAACACTCCGTGCTTTTTCAAACAGTGACGGTTAAAATCGTGTTTGTAACTGTATGGTTGCGAGCAAATCTGGAAGTGTAAATGCGAGTTTTTTATTATATAAATATGTAGAAGTCGTGGAGCCGTAACCACTCGGGTTACGGTCCTCTTGAGCTACAGGTTGTGAGTTCAAACCTTGCATGTACCAATATCACCTTTTCAATCTAATTTATGTACTTTTTCTGTTAATCACTACGATAGAATTATCTACAATCGCCCCACAGTAAGCCAACGTGGTGATGAATGCTCGTGTCTTCTCTTTATGATAAGAACCTTGCTTGCCTCTGGAGTGGGATATTTATGGTTTGGTTATGTTATCATATATATTATGTTATAAAACATGTATTGTATAAACATAATTATCGACTCGAATTTAGATTACGATAAAAATAATCGATATTTAGAAGTCAAGAACTTGGAAAATATAGTCAGGCGTCACAGGTCAAATCGCGACGGACTACAATATCTCAAATACAAAGGCCGGGAATACGAAAATAATATTAAATTACCTCGCATTTAAAAGGTCGCTCGCCAGTGTGCACGCGCATATGATGCCGTAAGCTGTACGGAGTATAAAACGTCATAGGACATAGTTCGCAATGGATGGGTTTGCTTCCAAAATTATGTATCATCATGTGTCGTGTTAGAAGACCTTTCTGTAAATTAATTTAATATAATTACTATATTACCGTACTAGTACGACAATTTAGTAGGAATTGGTGCACGCGCAAGGAGCGCGCGTTCTAACTCAACCATGGCGCACAAAAATCATATCTTTGCCATTTTAACAATAAACATAATTCAATTTTATTACGCGCATGTGTATTTAAGAAAGTCGTAAAAAACAAGTTTGTACAATTTACACTCGGTTAAATTACACCCTCGCCTTCGGCTCGGGCTTCAATCCAGCCTCGAGTTTAGCAATCGCTTGTATCAGATTGCACTATGACGTTAGAATAAAAGTACCTACATAATTTTAAAATATTTTAGTTATTATATCAATTATTATTGCAAATTCAATACTCTTTCCTCAAGTTTTTTTTACTTTAATAGGAATATGTAGATAGACACACTGTACTAGTCGTAGATAATATACATATAAATAGCATTAGTGCTCCCGTCGACATCTGAATCTAGTGATTCTGGAAAGGGCCACTTTTATAATCTTTATTATTTATTAAGAGGCTTTTATCCACACGGATATGTCAACGGTCAACCCCATTGAAAGGCCCAGTTATAACCTTAGGATGCTGTTGTCAATGTTAACAGAAAAGTACGAAGGTTCAATTCAGATTTACACATTCATAATTATATTATACAGTATAATAATGTTAAAACATACCCTTTTAAATGCTTTATTACAAATACTGCAGACATGTTTCTTTTCATCACGATGCATTAACATATGGCTGAAAATAAAAAATATAACATGAAGCATTTCCTTACTACTAAAATAAAATGATGTTTGGAAGTATTATTGAAACAATAAAAAATATTTTAAAAGTGTAACGCCCCAGAATATATTTGACACACTATGGTCTGTTAATGTCCAGGTTTGAGAGCAAGATACCTACAGTATTCGTGGTGAATAAGGTACCAGAATTTCCTGCTGATCTTGTATAGACTCACTGATATTGTGGAGGATCTACAACATCAGTGAGAACCCCTTTTGAGTGACAGTGAGAACACTTAGTTTTTTGTACTATCTCAACATCTTTGGCTGATAATGGTCACGATGAATATTTAACACCAAATAAATATTTTTTCAACACTTGATCGTAAAATGACTCCTAACGCACCGTTTTTAGGTTCAAAAATCATAATGCAGCTTACTACGCACGAGTGCTAAGAGGTTTCATGTTTAATAACTCTTTCCTGAGATTTAACATTTTTGTGATTATATAAACTATGCTAGTTTAAATACGACAAATATACATTTCGATTCGTCAAAGTATTTATTTTTGTGAACAATCAACATTAATTTGTGTAATACATAGAAGAATATTCACTTTTTTACATTTTAATATTAGGCAACTTCGTCAGTGCCTCGCCTTCTACCTGCGCGCGCATAGACCATAGACTCGGCGTACGAAAAAGAAATGATTATTACAAAATGGGTTTTTTTCCCTCTTGTCTTGACAAACTTTGTATAAGACACGTGAGATGTGATCAGTATAACATCTCGACACTATTGCTACCATGGCCTATGGCTCGGTTAACCTCGACTGTAATTACCAACTTAGGTCACTTGTGTCATGGTGGTTGAGTAGTTACAGGCCCTGTTCTTACAGGTACAACTGGTTATGTATTCGCAAGATCATGATAATTAATGCTTATGCTTTCTCTGTATGAGAAGAGACCTTTGTCCTGTTTGAAACAGTTAACCTCTCGTATGTCGCATTTCCAGACACAATAAAAATTGCATTGTGTCTCGCGTGGATCCACGTTCCGGCAGTCAAAAGGTTAAGGGCTGGTTAAGTTATGTCGCAGATGGATGGTAGAATCCGCTGTTTTATAAAACTGCTAGCTGATTTACAAAAAGTACTGTTTTATAAAACAGCTGAACGTCGTTCAGCTGGATTGCCATTGCGATACGATTTACAAAACTGCTACCCACCTTTAGACGTAATGCAGAATGACAAATCTAAAGTGGGACAGGTTTGTTTATTGTATAGGTATATTAAATGGATAGTCACCACTCAAGTAAAAAAAAGATACTGTATTCTGATTTGACTTTCCGTGGCTGGGTCCTATTTTTGTGTCTGTAAGGTTAGAAAATCCTAAACATCCTCTTCAAACCTAACCTGTCCGTGTCGGGGTACACGAAACTGCCGAGCTCGCTTCCCTCGCTCATGGGTCAATTTAATTTATTTTCTTACATAATCCCGATATATTGTCGACTATTATCGTGGTTTAGTATTTTCGTCATTCAACATTTTTATCTTATTTTGCTATTGACAAGTAAAATAAAGTTAGGTTATTATTGTTAAGACAAACAGAACCATATGCGACAAAATTTCAAACTAAAATCATCAATCTGACAGTTCACACCGTTTTACATAATCTCTGATCGTTGACCCGCTGCATTGATAAACGCAAAACGTTCATACAATTCTGCGTGTTATTAATTATGTAAAACCGCTAAACGTCGTTCAGCTGTTTTTCATAACTGTACTGTTTTGTAAATCAGCTGATTCTACAATCCATCTTCGACATATATATAACTAGCTGTGCCCGCAACTTCATCCGCGTGGATGTCGGAAACTAACATTCAGCCTGTGGAACCGTCAGTTTCAGCCCGTTAATTTAAGAAAAAACCTATTAAAATATATTCCCCCCGACCGGTCATGACCGCGCCTACGACATCATAAATTAACCTGCCTCATTGGTCTAGTGGTCCCTAGCACGACTGCTGAGTATGAGGTCTCGGGTTCGATTCCCGGGTATGGCTAAGTGTTATTGAGTTTTTCTGTTAGAAAATTCGCAGTAGCAGTCCGGATTTTGAATTATGCCTGGTGGATGGCTCATCACCTATTACATTGGACTTCATAACAGCATTGGTGAAATGTGGGTGTAAGACTGTGGACACCTCTGCCTACCCCTTCGGGGAATACAGGCGTGATAATGTTATGTTATAAATACGCGCGTGGTACTTGATCATTATTTTGTTGCCGAGTTATTTTAAAAATACGATATCTCCGAAGATATTTATTGAAATCAAATGATGTAAACGGCAATTTTGTTCAAAATTAAATACTTGAGATGAATATTTTTTTGGATAAGGATTAATATCATGTGTTATGAAAACACCTTCGCAAATAATGCATTATTTTAGAACCAATTTGATAGCCATAAAAAAGGTTATAGTGAGTCAAAAGATAGACATATGCTGTCGCGGACTTTTTTTTAGAACTTTTAAAGAGGAACAATTCTGTTATATACATGATTTTAGCGTAACTTTAACCGTTTACGCAGCCCTACGCAACGGAAGCTCTTAAAAGGAATATTCCTTTCGCGTTTTTGCAAAATTTTTCATTGATGCTCCGCTCCTATTAGTCGTAGCGTGATGTGCTTATATCCTCCCTCGATAAATGAACTATCCAACACAAAAATAAATTTTCAATTCGAACCAGAAGCTCCTGAGATTAGCGCGTTCAACCAAACAAACAAACTCTTCAGCTTTATAATATTAGTGTACATTAATTAATTAAATTATTAAAAAAAAAACTAAATAATGAAATATATCTTACGAATGCAATGATGATCTGCAATGAAAAGCAGCAATACATTGATCACATTTAAACTTTTTATTCTGTGAATGCACGATTTTATGATGTTCTAAAGCACCTATCGTTAAAAATCCTTTTGGACACTGGTCACATTTGAATTCCCTTTCAGCTGGAATAAAAATATATTTTTTATTAAAACACTAATATACTGCACTGTTTTACTGGTCTATGACCTTTTTCCTTGCAGCTTAAACACGAGGAGGTGCTTTCAATAATGATGTTATAACATACAAAATGTTTCTTTAGAAAAAAAAAATATACAACTACAAAATTTTTAATTTTTTAAATCATATTTTATTCATATTCCAATTATTATTTTAACGAAACTATCCTGATACATAGTAGATGTCGTATGATTATATTAATGAGATAAGTACTGACAAACTATAAGTAATGCAAGATTTATTATTTGAATATTATACATTTTAGTAAGAGAAAAACAATCTTACCTGTGTGAAGTAATATATGACTATTAATAGATTTACATAATTTTCCACAATATGGGCAAATGCTTGCTGGTTTTTCATAAATGGCACGTTTCTTGGATTGTCTGACAATATGCACTTTAGTCCGGGTTAATCTCAAGTCCTCCATGAACTTGGGCTTAATAGGTTTTGATAGAGATACCAAAAGTTCCTTCAAATTTGATTGATTGGTTTTGCTTGTTTTTGTTACTGAAATATTACATAACTGTCTTTTTCCAAGCTTGAAAAATTTGATAAATAATAGACCAAAAGTAGTCATTAATCACAAGGCCTTCACATGTATTTCACATGTATAAAAAATATAGTTAAGTATATTAAATTCTTGTGTATAAATTTATTTATCTTTGTAGGTAGGTTATGCTAAAGAAAAAAGCTAACTACAAAATCTATGGTAACAGGAACAAAATTAAGAATATTATTTTTACATATTAGTTAGTATATAACAATATGTTATTTTTGTATATATTTTCTATTGGTCTTACTTAGTTACCTGACAATATAAATATTATATATTTTTTTAAAAGGAACATGGCCGAAGTTACTATTTTTGTGGAAAGAAAAATATGGTCGTAAGCAAGATTCGAAGCTGCCGGGTAACTACTCCAGCTGCTCTGACCACTAAGCCATCTCGACCTCTGCTCACTACCCCAAATTCTTCTTCCAAATTTTAATACATCTTTTCGTGACGTCATTGCTATCTGTTCAGTCCCTATACAGGTGACTGAAACGACACGTCTAATTTTGCAGTTAATACAATGTCGTACAGATGCAATTTCCCTAACAAATACAAAAATATTTCAAACGCATTAACGCATGCGTGGCGAACTCTACAGTTACAAATTTTTGTGGAAAGAAAGGTTCATGCATGCCTCGTTGGTCTAGTGGATGTAAGCGCGGCTGCTGAGTGTGACGTCCTAGGTTCGATTCCCAGGTTAGGTTAACTGGTTTTTCTAATAGGAAATTCTGAGTGGCTGTCCAGTGTTTGAAATTGTGCCTGGTTGATGGCAACAGGCTCACCATGTATTACATTGGACTTAATAACTGCATCTGTGAAATTTGGGTGTATAACAGTACTCCTCTGCCTACAACTTCAGGGAATACAAGCGTATTGCTATGTTAAATCATGTGAAAGTTTTACGCATGACCGGAACTAAAACCAAAGAAACATTTTGCGTATGTAACATATTCGTAAGTAGAGGTGTATAGTTCTACACCCACATTTCATCAATAGCTAATATTGTCTCGTTGGTTTAGTGGTCCGTAGCGCGACTGCTGAGCAGGAGGTCTCGGGTTCGATTCCCGGGTCGGGCAAAGTGTTATTGAGTTTTTCTGTTAGGAAATTCTCAGTAGCAGCCCGGAGTTTGGAAATGTGCCCGGTTGATGGCAATAGGCTCACCACCTATTACATGGGACTTAATAACAGCATTGGTGAAATGTGGGTGTAGAATTGTGTACACCTCTGCCTACCTCTTCGGGGAATACAGGCGTGATGCTATGTTATGTTAATATTGTTATTAAGTCTAATGTCTGGTTCTGATGTAATAGGTGGTGAATCTATTCCTATTTACCAAGCACAATTCTGGGATCCAGGCTGCAACAAAAAATTTGCTACCAGAAAAACCCAATAAGCCCATGGGCAACTAGGTAATTGAACCCAATTTTGTATGTTTAGCAGCAATACCTCCAATCACTGGACCCATTAGGCAGATTTTTAGTGATTGTGATTTTGATAAAGAAAGAAAAAATATGATAAGTACTAAAATATAAGTTGCAGTAAAGATTATTAATTTCTTCTAATAATGTAATATGGCATAGTGTTTCAAATCAAAGAACTGACTTAACATTTGAGTGGGCTTCAAGTTATTCATTATTAACAGTTTTGCTTATTACATTTACCTTTCTTCTTCCCATTATTAATTTTTTTCTTCTTCTTTTTTGTATTTTGCTGTGATAAATTCTGTTCGAAACTGAAATTACTTCCTGAATCAGACTTATAATCATCAGTACCAATTTCATAATCCTGCTAAAATATAAGGATAATTATTAGTATCACAGTCATTTTAAACTATGAAAATATAATTCATTAATATTCCATAAGTTATGAAATATAATAATATGTTTATAGACAGCGCTATTCTTAGTATATACGAAACCTGTGACTTTGGTCAAATATTTTAATTTATATAAATCATATAAAAAATTTATAACATATGTAATGAAAACTCACCAAGTTACAAGCTTCGCTAGTCTTGTGTTATTTTCCGCGAAAAACCTTATTCACCACGAGTAGCCTTACGTTAATTGTACCTTTTCCAATAGGTATCACAGAAAGTGGTTGTCTGTATTGATAACATTTACCAGCACACTTGGAGGTATTGGACTATCATTATAGTCAGTTGTAGATATTATTATGTACGTACTTTTTCGTAAACAAATAAAAACGTTAGTACAGATACCTTGGCCTGACACAATTTACAATCATTATTTATCCCTTCTACACAATGTCATCATTATTATTATTTACAAGTGCACTATTTACATAAGACATGATATGGGAACGCGGGCGTAAGCAACACGTATGTATCAATCTCTAGCTTCCAGGCGACTGAGGAAGTGACGCGGGGTCAGCGTGTGGCCAGCGCGAAAACAGCGTGGGTTGATGAACTGCGGCCGCGCCGACATGCCGCTAGGTACTCAATCAGCTGGTCCGTGTACCTACTGTGTTCAACTTAACAGAGTTTTTAAAGATTATTTGGTCAAAATATAAAATGATGTAAAATTATTACAATTGATTCTATTACTGATTCTAAAAAAACTAGTTTCAGGTTTTTAAATATACTATGAATAGCCCTGTATACATATATGTATGTATCACACATTTAAACAATTTATTTATATTAGTCACAGTAAATAACATTACACTTACATAGTTACAATGAACATCTGATTCTGTTTTTATTGAATTTAAAAATTCTCCTACTGACAATGATCTCTTTTTTTCATCATTATGATTCAAACAATCAATTTTTTTTATGAATGTGTTATTGTATGATAAGCAATTTGTACCATCTTCAAATATTTTTTCATAAATATTTTCCATTGCAGGTATGGTAGGTTTAAAGTCAGTCTCAATTTCAATTTTTATTTTAATATCATTTAAGTTGCTGAAAGTGATTCTCTTCATTGTAGAAGTCTCTTGTAGTACCATTTCAGATCTGCAAATAAAGAAGAAGGAAGAGATAAATATCATAGAACATAGTTAATTATAAATGAAAGATATAGTTGTAACAACAGACCCAATAAATAATTCCAAAGATACAATGTAATATAAATATGGTTAAGTGCCTTTCAGGTGATGCAATTTACCTTAATGCTACCAGTAAAATGCATGAATGAGAATGGGAAGGGCCCAGATAGCTGGCAGAAATGAAAAAAAAACACAAGAAGTTAAATTATAATGTCTATGCATGTTCCACATGTGAAAAAAAGGCAATTGCACTGTCTTAAAGAAATTGATTGAATAAATAAACACCACATACATAGTGCAGACGCTTTTACAGATGATTGCTATCTGGGAGCTACCTTTCGGCTCAGCCACGTACAGAATTATACGTTGTAACAATAAAAATCTATTGTCTGCTAATGAGCGAGGCAACAGCATAAATAATATATGTTACCTTTCAATATTTTTTATAAAGTTAAAAGCATCTATAAGTTTCCCACGACAGGAACGACATATCTTATCAGTAATTCCATCTTCATTTCGAATCTGAAAATTTTAGCATAATAGTCAGTGATATTATCAAAAGCTAGCAGAATAATACTAATTAAAATAAAAACGAAGTTCAGAATGAAGAAAAAGAAAATATAAATTTACCTTAATATTTGTTAGAGAAGTTATCATATCAGCGAATGTAATTCCATCTGTTTTAGCATATATTGAGAGTGCATTTTTCCGATACCGTAAACATGTGCGGCATTTGTCCATTGCTATTAAAATTTCATTAGACTTTTGATTACACACCTATAAGTTCTTAGTTTTTAAAATGTTTATTTCTCTAATACAAATTAAAAACAAAACAAGGACTGACAGGAGCAGTATATAAAAAAGTACTCTGTGGGACAGAGTACTTTTTTATCAAAGAGTATATAATCACTACGTTCTACTTTTTTATATACTGAAACTCTGTGGACAGGAGTTCACACTCTCTCTTCTGACTCTTCTCTTTACAGGCAGGAGTCAAGAGCACAGACTACTAAGAGAACTAAAGTTGTCAAGTGACGGCCTGACAGATAGGCATGTCAATCTTTAATCGATTTATCGAAAACCGATTTTTTGGAGGCAGAAAACAATTTTTTAGATTGATTTGACATGGAAAATCGATTCACTAGATCAATCCTCAAACGCCGAGAATCGGACCCATTCAGATTGCTGAGATCAAGTCACGTTCGATCGAAATATCGAACAGAAGAAATATTATTATATTTATATCTCTATAAATTCTCGGCATTTCCTCCATTGGAAAGACACCCCGGTCCACTATAAAAAAAAAATGGTCTATTGCTGTGTCGTGCTATATGGAATAGATTTAAAATTCGGTTGCCGGAATTAAAAACGGCGTCTGCCTTTCAATGCTAAAACATTAAAATGTGTTGGCAGACGGTGACTTGCCAACTCACTACATGGGCCCCTGAAACGCCGCCTTGATACAGGCAGAAGGGGCAAACATGGGTGTGAGCGGCTAGGGATGTCGAGAGGAGCGGCCCCGGTTTCACCATCGTGGGTCTTAGAGACCCAGAGCGGGTTTCTCCGTTGTTACGCCGTTACTTACATAACACTTCCACCCCCAAGCATATAGCTCTGGCGACCCCTCTCTGGCCGGCCAATTAAAGCAAGACCGAGTTGAGAGTTCTGCGAGCACTCTTGAATTCCACTCTAGCTACCCAATGAGTGCAAACTGGAGACGAGGCCCTTACCGACTCTCTGGCGTATTCAGGAACGCAGTGTCGCCACTCACCAACAGCTCGCCACAAGCTGCCCTGCGTTTTGTATGCTTCTCGTAGACTTTATGACACATATTTTTTGTTTTAGTATCATTGGTCTTAAAAAGCTAGTATAATTTTCCCTCCGGTTTGATGGTAGTCTCATGAGAAGAGGTAACATCTGCCGAACTGTCCCAGAGGGGATTATATTATTGTTATTAAAAAATATTAGATAAATTTCTGTATTTTCGGGAGGATATTCATCCTATGTGAACGTCTTTTATCTGTAGTGGCCAATATAGTAATCGACAAATAGTATATAATCACTACGTTCTAGTAATCGATTAAAGGAGCCAGTCACAGAGTACTTTATAATATATTATAGGAAATAGAGACCTCTCTCGCTTTCAATTTAGGAAACAGGGCACACAGACGCCATCTATAGTTTTACGAATGCACAACTGCATTGTCTACGCTCGGATCATGCCACGGCGCGGCGGCTGCGGCTCTTTTCCCCGTTTTGGCGCGTAACCTCTCTCTACGACGATTTTCCGGGACGGTCACGTAGCACGATCGGCCGCCGTTTGATCTATCTTTGTTTTTTATTATAACTACTCTATATTTATACAGTCCGCTCTTTTATTGCTGTAAACGATAGGACTCCGACATGCATATACATATGTTTATATATAACGGGTGCATTGATAAGGTAGATATAGGTATCTACTTAGGGTTCAAACAACAAAGATTTAAAAATACGTGATTCAACCGATTCTATTAAATTGTTCCATAATTTTTTTTATTGCTCATATCTTATGAATAATTTGGAATATAATGAAATGAAATTAATGCTTTCCAAAGATTTATCTTTAATCACATAATATTTTTTTTTGCCTTTAATTGATTGCTGTCCTTATCATCGTCACAGTCCTTTCCGCATAATATTTTATTTAAATTTTGCAATAATGGTGAGTAAAAAATCGGCTTGCAAATTAATCTTAAATCTATCAAGTTTTCTTTATGGATTTGGCAATGCATGAAGTCGAAACTAATATGTAGAAATATTACTACTTTTATAAATTGTTTTAAATAATTTAATGATATATTTGCTTTTAATATGTCATCTTAAATGTCTTGTAATTCGGATGTGCATTTTATGAATGAGTAACTGGGACTGTAAAACCAGTTCCGACCAGCATATTCCCGATATTTAATAAATTCAAGTTCACTTTTACAAAATACTTCCTTACATATTTGAGATATCTGTTGCAAAATAGCATTAAGCGCCATCTATTGATTTACGAAGGCAAAAAAATATTGATATAACGATTTATAATTGTCCAGTTTCCTACTCACTTGTTTGAAGATTGTACACCCTGGAGCCAGTTGGATCTTTGAAAATTAGACAAATAAATATTTTTGAAGTCTCTTCATAAAAATTATTGGGGAATTTTAATTACTCAATAAACTACAATTTTATATCAATATGTCCAATGATTTCAAAAGAAAGGATACGCCCATCTATACATTTTACAGAAAACTTCTTCATACAAGCAAAAGTAGCGCCATCTGTCATAACTCATATGAACTACGTGACGCCGCGTTTCATAGGTCGAAGACTAAACCTTGTACATGCGTACATGATTTTTTTTATCACATTTTATTATTGGTCAATATTTTTATACACACATCAATCACGAACTGAACTGAGTTTTTACCCGACTGCGCTAGAAGGCGTGGTTATATGTTTTTCGGGTGTATGTATGTATATTTCTTTGGCATGCTCTGTAGCCTAAACGGGTTGATGGATGTTAGCTTTAGAAGTGTCGTTAGATTATATTAGTTTTTTATACTATAATTTATTGCGATAATAATACATGTCACAAAAAAACGTATGTAAAACAAATTAATATTAGTCAGCTTTATTTGAAATTGTAAACAATATTGTTATAATAATTAAGTATTAACATATTAGGTACTTACTAAAATTACTTACACCAAGTTCTTAAGACAAAAATAAAACACACACTGAGTTGCGTTGGCCCTAAACTGTCATTTTAGGGCCAACGCGTTGGTGCCATTTAGTTTCGCGGTCGGCCGGGTCCTTACGCTAGTAATATATATGTCAATGAATATGTCGTTTTCATTTCTTATTAATATGTATCATAAAACTGTAGTCATAATAATTAAGTAAGTTGGGGTTTTTAAACAGTTTTTAAAAAGTAAAGGTACCATACTGTTTAAAAACCCCAAAATTTTGAAAACATTGTCTATCTCTCTGTCCAAACGATTATACCTTGAGAACTAGTTAGCCGTTTTTTATTACATGCCGATTGCATATAGCTTTCTTAAAACCATTAGAACTAAGGTTTTAGAAACAATCTAAAAAACTGCCAGAAATAATATATTTCGAAGAAATGCCCGGTCACCACCATTGGATGGCGGACGCGGGGGGCCGCAGGGGAGGAGGAGTGCCAGTATAGCGCGGCGCTGCTCTCCCTATCCTCTGCGGACGTAATGGCAGGCGGCGGTGCCACAGACTTGACCCGTCACAGGGGACCTTGGGCGTCCAGAAACGGGGTCGTCTGGCGCCCATTGCACATGGTCTCCGAAGTGGTTGCGGCACGCCATGTGTCTGGTGTGCCGTGGAGGGGTGCAATGCCCCGTGAGAGGAAGTCCGGCAACGGACTGCCGCTGGTGGGTTCGCGGTTGTTTGCGAGAGCGTTCCCGTATCCCACCTTCAAGTGGCTGAGGAGGTACACCGTGGAGTTTTAGTGGGTTCCAGTCCCACATAACCGCTCTGTCTCCCCGTGTCAGAGCGGAAAAAAAAATGGGGCCACGTGTAGGGATGCCATTCTTAGGGTGAACTCCTACAGACGCGGGCAAATCAGCTCCCAAAACTAACCCCTAAACTACGGTTCATGATTATTAATAGATACCTTAATTTTAAAAATTTTATCTTAATAATTTAATAATAATGATTATATACATGCATTTTAATTCTGTTGAAGGTTTTTAAAGCAATAGATTTAATGTTTTAAAGTTACCATTTTGCTGTTTTCTGCTGTTTTGTTAACACGTTAACTGTGCGCGAAGCACAATAGTTAAACAATCGCAGTATACCACATGTGGGGCACTGCACAGGGAAAGGGTTAAGTCAGATATGCTGCTTTTTGTTTGGTAAGGTTGGCAACACTGCCCGTGACAGACCACCGGACCACCGTGACCAGTCGATCAAGAAAGTGGTGTTATTGGTTAACGTTTTACGACGACTCTGGGTGACTGTCGTCTGGGTTACGACAAATCTGGAGTACGTCGAGTTCGGAACACGACGAATACGGAACAAATCTTTAAAATGATAACAATACAAGTCATATAAATATGTTGTTACATTTAAATACTGTAGGCGACGCGTAAATTATTGTTTAAATTTTTAATGTTAATTTCTATTGTTCGCAAAAATGTTATGTGTGTATGCTGTTTAATATTAAATAAAAAGCGGAAGCGGGAAAAGTAGTCAGCGCGCAATTTAAAATTTGGTATTCCGCGGATGGCGGGAACACAGGGGCGCGGGGGGCAATGGGCGGGGCGCCGCTAGCGCCACCGCGCCACGCGACGCGCTCCCGCGCGCACTAAAGTAGTCAACTTTTTACCTATTCCAAGGACGCACGCACGTCGCACGTCGCTCGCTGCTTTCACTCGCTTACCCATTTTCGCACATATCAGTCTTTTTACTAGTCCACCCTCAACAAATACATTAAGTTGCAAAGCTACTTTTCATACTACTTTACTTGCTACTTTCATCAAACAACTGGCACTGCCCCATCTAGCCCTCCGGTAGCTACGGCACTGATTCACCAGATGGGTTCACCAGATGAGATAGTGATCAGGTTATTGATGTTAAGGTAATTTCTTAGTTGACTTCCTCTGGTGCTGGTTAGTCTAGCCCTCCGGTAGCTACGGCACTGATGTGGGTTCACCAGATGAGATAGTGATCAGGTTATTGATGTTAAGGTAATTTCTTAGTTGACTTCCTCTGGTGCTGGTTAGTCTCGACCCCCACTAGGTGTTTTTAGAGTCTCCAGTCTCCATCCATGACGCGGTTACAAAGGGTTTTGAAAAGGTCTGTGAACGTAGATTCTGTAATTTTGTGTTTCGGTGGGCAGTGAACTGCCGCCAGGTTAAAATATCCGTTTTGGTCTTCCACTGCTATTATTGTTGCTTCCAATTCCAATTTTAGATAATTATAGCTCGATAGGGTTAACGATGATTCTATCAATTGACATTGATAGAATCATCGTTAACCCTATCGAGCTTGGATAAAACACGATAAAAACATTAAAAAAACTAGACCAGTGGAAAAGCCAAGGTACTGTTCCCGGTTATAAACGATAAGCAAGGTGTTTAGTAATAAAAAAAAGAATAAACAATAACTATACAGATTATTAATTATCAGGATTTAGATTAGTGTACCAACAACAAGGTTCTGAGAGATTTAAAAGTTATGTGCATATGTATTTAAATTATAGGGTATCAATTGGAACCAGAGAAAAACGTTTTTAGGTAGGAAAGCAAGTTTAAATTCTGATTTTATTTACGGTAAGAAAGCATAGAATTTTAATAAAAGGAGAACCAACATGGGTTACAAGAAAATAAATATTAATACGCCTTTTTCCTAATAATTTAGGAAGGATATCATAAAGAGGGACAATAATATTGGGATAGAAATCCGTTATAGAAAATTGAACCCTACTATAGTTCCTCCAACTTCCTGGATATTGCTCTTAAACACAGCTCTTGGGTATCTGAATGATTGGCTTTGTGATCATGGGTTGTCAGTTTCAGTCCCAAAATACCAACCAGTTGTTTTTTCTCGCAAAAGTAATATTCCCCAAATCAGTCTCTCTTTAACTGGTAAACCGATTGTGTTTCAAGATAAAGTGAAATTTTTGGGAGTCAGCCATGTCTCTCTGTTTTAATCCCTAAATATAATGTAACTCTAATCCATAAATGTCCCCCGAATCTTGTCCGCAGATATGTAGGTAATACCAGATTGCTGATTGCAGCTGTAATAGCCTAGTGGTATGATCGTTGGACTGGTAAGTCAAAGGTAGCTGGTTCGAAACTTCACGCAACACTGAATTTCGTAGTTATGCGCAAACATATTTTAACAATATATTATTTTATCTTGCCCAAAAGCGTGAAGGAAAACTGGGTGGTTTCAGGCCCGCCGCCAGTTATTTGAAGTTGAACGCCTGTGTGCATACCGATTATGCGCCCCTGTTTATCTACGACTACCCAAGCTGAGCTTGTCAGAAAGGCTGTATATTGTTGTCTCATAAGGGTGTGATAATACAAAGAATAATGAAGTAAAATATTTATTTTTCTTTACTCAACTTAAAACCGTAAAAAATTGTTATCATGTATATGTCGCAGATGGATTGTAGAACCCGCTGTTTTACAAAACTGCTAGCTGATTTACAAAACAGTACTGTTATGAAAAACCGCTGAACGACGTTTAGCGGTTTTACATAATTACTGAACTATAACACGCAGAATTGTATGAACGTTTTGCGTTTATCAATGCAGCGGGTCAACGATCAGAGATTAAGTAAAACAGTGTGAAATGAACTGTCAGATTGTTGACTTTAGTTCGAAATTATGTATATTGTCAGAATCATGCACTCGATACATTTTCCCATAGGTAATTCGTTGCGGTAATTCTAAGACGATGCAAAGGACCGGATATCTGGAATCTAAAGACGTATTTTAACACGCTTTTTTATAACTTTTTTCGTTAGACGTAGATATAGGTAGGTGAGTACTTATTTACTATTACTGTTTTTATTTCATTATTTCTAAATGGTTATTGCAGTCATATGAGAGCATACGAAACAACTATCATGGTTACGGAGGTGAAACAGTCGCTCTGACCGAAACCCGCCAAGAGGGAACATCATTCATAACATAGGTTGCTATCTAGATAAAGATAGGTTCTATCATGTCGCGATCGCTTAACCACTAAATCCATTATGATGAAAAAGACTATTGTTACCTGTTAAAAGTGTAATCGGATATCACCTATCTTGGCTCATTTATAAATAATAAAACACGTAATTTTGTTCCATCTAATGGACCCTTTATTCACCTGTCAATCAATTCCTACTATATAAGGGTAGATTTTTTCCATAAGCACCAGTCTTGGGGTGACAGTAGAAAGCTATAGTCATGGTAAGCCTTTTCTTATCTATTACGTATTATTTGAATTTTTATTAAGGTATAATAAATTTATAAGCTCTTTTCTCTTTATTCTTACATATAATGATGTATTTACATTGACTTTTCGGCATTTGATTGTTTGCCAAGATACATTAATTTCAGTTTAAATTATAACTGTTCTACCTACTATTTAGCGTCAGAATTTATGCAACATTTGATTGAATCGCAATCAATACAAAATATAATTTCATAATTATAAACTTCTAGTTTCTGCAGTGACAGTACTAAATCAACAGGGTGACCCTCTGGGACCAGCCATTTTCAGCCCTCCTATAAATCTTATTATTAGGCAACTAAGCTAAAAATTTAACGTGCTGTAGGTACTTAGACGACGAGACCCTAGAAGGCGATGTAGAAACAGTCCTAAAGGATTTCTAAATTTTAAATCAAAAGTTCCATTCTATTGGCTTCGAATTAAACCCAACGAAATGTGAATTATACCTTCCCCCCACCACTGACAGACAACTGACTTTATCAAAATTTAACGCAGTAGCCCAGAACCACACATAACAATAATAGATAAAAATTCTCTCCAACTTCTAAGGTCTCCAATTTAAGACGAATCTTTTATTGATGAAAAAAACAAAATTTTAATGATATTATAGAAAAACTTATCAAAATTAACGTTAATTCGGCTTTTACTATCATTAGACCCCAATTTTACCCAAAATTTGGTCCCAAATTTACATATTCTTTACGGCAACTTCTGGAATAAGTCGATAATGGCTTCCCCAGCACGGTCTTGCCCGTCAATCCGTCTTCCCAGAGGCAATGGGATGAGCCGCTTTGCAGGTTTGGCACGGAATGATCAAATTCAAATCATTTAATTCTGTAATTAGGTGTTTCTGGGACTCTTTCACATGTCAAATTAAAAACTGGAAGGCGCATTTCCTATCTGACTACCTCTGAGACGAAAAGCCGAAACAAACTCAGAGGTCACAGTCTCTTTTAAAGTCCAGACATCAGTATATAAGGCTATGTGATCGTAATCATGTGGGGTATCTGAAGTGGCCTTTTGAAGAAAGAGTCAGAGCAGTTTCAAGTTGACCTGTCCTAACTGACGGCACGTATGCATCAGTCATCGTGTAGCTCGACCATACTCAAAACCACCAGACAGTTACGAATCATGCTATAAAAGTACTTATCCTATATGATGCTCAAATTTATTATTCACAAAAATGTCTCTGTTAAATTCGTCAGTCAATACTGCCGAGCGTGCTCGTCTGCTTGCCGTGGGAGAATGGGAGTGGGACCTTTTGCTTCAACCACTTCCGTCACCAAACATAGGTATTATGTTGAATGACGGAACTTTTCGCCTCGCTACTTGTCTGCATTTGGGTGCTTCCTGTTTTTCTCCGCATCGGTGCCACTGTGGTGAAGCTGCCGACAGCCTGACACACCATGGCCTGTTCTGTAGCAGGAGTGTGGGGCGTATATCCCGGTATGCAAGCATTAACAACATTATACGCCGGGCTCTTGTCACCGCCAGTGTAACAGCTGTTTTAGAGCCCAATGGCTTGGTGCGGGACGATGGTAATAGACCAGACGGCATGACGCTATTGCCTTGGAAGTTGGGTAGGCCTTTGGTGTGGGACGCAACATGCGTCGTCACCCTTGTTCCATCGCATCTTCCTTGCTTTGCTGGCTGTGCTGGCGCCGCTGCTGCTGCTGCAGACACTCTCAAACGGCGCAAATATCGGCTGCTACAACTTTCAGCCGTTTGAGGTCGAAAAGCTCGGGTAATGAGGTTCCAGTACACGCCAACTTTTCAAACTTCTGGCAGACTGATAGACACTTCGCGTCACCAGAAGGCTGGCCTGTTTCTTGGTCAACGAATTAGCATAGCCATTCAACGTGGCAATGCTGCCAGTCTTCGTGGCACTTTACCGGATGAAAGCGATGCGGAGGAATACTTCGACGCCTAAACCATGTTTGTTTTATGTTATACTAGCTGACCCGTGCCCACTTCGTTGGGCTGTAAATCTTTTTAGTTGTGATGAAATTTTAGTTATTGTTCACCGGTTACTACTCACGTACATTCTTCGGGTTTGCCCGACTAGTTTCGAACTCGAACGGAGCCCTTAGTCATGAGCTGAGTCCGCGGCTATGTCGCGAGTCAGACTGGCGCTGCACCGCATCGCATAGCGCTGCGCGCGGGCCGATGATGTACTCGGTGCCGGCGTCGGGAGTGTTCGTGTGTTCCCGTCATTTGTCGTGTCCGTGTTGTCCACTGTGCATACCGCGCTAACTGTGTCGCACTCCAGACTTGACTCACTTCTGTATGATGTAGACTTCAGAGCTGGCTTCCAGGCAGGAGGCAGTGTCCAACCACCGTCTCTGTTGAAGTTCGGGCGACGGCTTATTTCGATAGCTTGAGTACGTGAGTAGTAACCGGTGAACAATAACTAATATGAATATGCCTCACGAAAGTTATTAAACAAATATAGTGATGAAATTTATTATAAAAACTGTTGGAATGGCCAATATCCTTGGCGTCAGTCCAATAAGAAATACAAGTGTGAGCTTGACAGCCCGCCTTAGGGGACGGACAAGCGTCAGTATTTTCTGGGAATTACAATCACAGAGTACTTTATAATATAGGAAATAGAGACCTCTCTCGCTTTCAATTTAGGAAACAGGGCACACAGACGCCATCTATAGTTTTACGAATGCACTGCTGCATTGTCTACGCTCGGATCATGCCACGGCGCGGGACAAAGCGGGCTGCGCTGACTACCGCGCAGCCTGAAGGGTGCGCGGGGGTGGGAAGCGACGCGGCGGCTGCGGCTCTTTTCTCCGTTTTGGCGCGCAACCTCTCTCTACGACGATTTTCTGCGACGGTCACGTAGCACGATCGGGCGTCGTTTGAGCTATCTTTGTTTTTTATTATAACTACTCTATATTTATACAGTCCGCTCTTTTATTGCTGTAAACGATAGGACTCCGACATGCATATACATATGTTTATATAGAAACGGGTGCATTGATATGGTAGGTATAGGTATCTACTTAGGGTTCAAACAACAAATAATTAAAAATACGTGATTCAACCGATTCTAATATATTGTTCCGTTAATTTTTTTATTGCTCATATCATAAGAATAATTTGGAATATAATGAAATGAAATTAATGCTTTTCAAAGATTTATCTTTAATCACATAATATTTTTTTTTTGCCTTTAATTGATTGCTGTCCTTATCATCGTCACAGTCCTTTCCGCATAATATTTTATTTAAATTTTGCAATAATGGTGAGTAAAAAATCGGCTTACAAATTAATCTTAAATCTATCAAGTTTTCTTTATGGATTTGGCAATGCATGAAGTCGAAACTAATATGTAGAAATATTATTACTTTTATAAATTGTTTTAAATAATTTAATGATATATTTGCTTTTAATATGTCATCTTAAATGTCTTGTAATTCGGATGTGCATTTTATGAATGAGTAACTGGGATATATTGAAAAGCATTAACGCATGCTTAGCGAATGCTAAAGTTACAATATTAAGGTGCCTGGAGTATTTATCCGGGAGGCGCAGGTTCGAATCCTATTCGCGACCGTATTCTTTTTCCATTTAATATTGTAACTTTAGAGTTCGCTAAGCATGCGTTAATGCTTTTCAAAGATTTATCTTAAAATTTCCTTGTTGATAAAGCAATTTCTTTCTAAACAGATTGACGTGTTGTATATGAAAACAACCGTCCAATAGAAATATCACTCAATACAATGATTTCAAAAGAACGCTTACGTTTTACGCTAGTAATATATATGTCAATGATTCAATAGAATGCGGTCGCGGTTCCATACCTATGTCGTATTATCTCTTTAACCATTCGTCCAAATTATGTGCAGTAAAAGGCAAAAGGCTTTTGTTTTAAACACTTGAGGTGATAAATTTACATATTTTGTTAAGAATTCATATTAATTGTTGATAATATGTGGTCATATTATTATTAATAAACAAAACCTAACGATTTAAATTATTTTTTAATATAATAAACTACTTTCCGTGACTTAAATAATAAAGTTAGACATATACTGTCGCTGTTTTTTTGTATGCATTATCAAGCTCTACAACTTTTCTCTTGAACTCAATCATATATTAAGAGGGAGAGTAAGAAATTCGTTTTATAGTTTTTTCTCCTACTTACTCTGCAAAGCCGGCTACAACGAAAAGTTCTTTTTTCAGATTAATATATAGCCTATGACATTCACAAATGACAAACAAAAGAATTTTCAAAATCGGTTCAATAGACTCCCTACAACCTCACAAACTTTACCTCTTTATAATATTAGTATATTTTTATTTCTATTATCTTTTTCTTGTACATAATTAAGGAGTCATTTTATGTATTTAGGTTTATAGTATTAATTTAAGAAATTATACAAAAATACATTTATTGTTCTAAATACTACTTAGGGCGTCGGGAACAGTGTTATGGATTTTTTATTAAAATTACTGTTTCCATAACTGTGAGAGAAACCTTGTGAATAGTACCTATAGAGAAAATATTCTTGCCAGCGTCAATGGTTAACTCCATTCTACAATTCGGTCGTTATAGAATATTCATCGTTGTAGATCTGAATTAAAGACCTACTCCTGCTATTACTAGTCTGACGTTTTTTTTATTTTCAGATAACACGGCCGTTTTTATTAGTGTTAGTATGTTTTGGATTTTTTATTTTAATTCAATCATTAGTACCGAAAGTGATGGCAATGAAGAAATCTAACGTCAACGAATACACGCTAGAAGATCAAAGGACTCGCAAACGAAAAAATTACGTGGTACGGTTGGCTCGAGACAGTGAAATTTTTGGCAATACTGGAAATCTGGGAACTAATTACGAAGCGGATTCTATTCAACCAGATACTTCAAACCCCGAAGAACTATCGGCTTTTATAGTTGATTATGCTAATATGATACGAAATGATGTAATTTTGTTAGACAACTCCGTCGAAACAAGGACTCGAAAAAGGGGTAACATTAAAGTTAAGAAGTTTAATGTAAGTAGTTTAACTGATTCCTGCTAAAAATGGCAATAAATAATTATAATATGAGTATTCAATGCCAAACAAACGTGTTTATATGAATATATAATCACATTGATTACTGCCTCGTTGGTCTAGTGGTCCCAAGCGCGACTACTGAGCAGGAGGTCTCGGGTTCGATTCCCGGATCGGGCAGTGTTATTGAGTTTTTCTGTTATAACATTCTAAGTAGCAGCGCGGAGTTTGGAACTGTGTCCGGTAGATCGCAATAGGCTCACCACCTATTACATGGGACTTAATAACAGCATTGGTGAAATGTGGATGTACGACTGTGTACATCTCTGCCTACCCCTTCGGGGAATACCGGTGTGATGCTATGATGCTATTGATTACTCATGTTAGGCCGTTATATTAACACAGTAGAAGTAGACAGCCCTTGCCCGTCACCTTTCTTCAAATGATTGCTTAGTCACCTCATTGGCTTGTTGTACATTGATATTGGATGATTATAATTTACTTATTTAAGTAATGTCAGGATGCGATTCCATACTAAATGGTGATAGATGATTTATTTATTAAATATGTAGTTTTTTTTTTATCGAGTAGGCAGGAACCGGCCTAGTGTCAAGAGTTGTTACAGCTACCCGTAGGCCTGTGAATTGGTGACTGCTATTAATAAACAGCCGGGACCGACGGTTTAAAGTGCTTTCTAAAGCACGGAGGATGACAGTGCTCCTGGCACTGGCCCATCTACAAACTGACCACGCCAACTGAACGATTGTTTACTGGTGACAATTGCAACTGATGATGAACGTCTCGAGTAGATTTGGGTTAATGTACCTACCTACCTACAACAAAGCTATAATATACCTTATTTGACGATCTACAGGTATACGGCCTAATATAAACTTTCATTCATATTGTTAATACGAATTTTGAATGTTTTCAGCAAGCTTTGCCGGACCCACCTTGCACCTGTAAATATAGCGTAAGTGTTTTTTGTTTATTATTTTATGAAGTACCATCTATCTTATTAACCAATGTTATTAACTTTTCAGAGAGACACTGAGGATTTTGGTGAAAATTCTTACCCTCGTTTCGTAGAAACTAGGAATTGCAGTAAATTGCGACAGCAGACATGTCTTCCGCCGTATGTTTGCAAGGAAAACTTGTACAACGTAAGAAACTTTCATGCATTTCGATAAAAAAGAAATCCTAGTACATGCACTCTATAATATTTTCTTGTGTTTTAGTTAACTATAATAAGAAGAAGGGAGTTCTATAAGCAAGATTCCTTGGATTTACCAAATGAACTGAAATTTAAATGGGTTGCTGAAAAACGGCCCGTCAGCGTGGGATGCGTATGTACCAGAGACTACTATATTGAGAACTAACACATGTAAAGCATATATTGATTAAATGACGACCCTCGAGAACACTACTCGAACGAAAATGTATTTCCATATCAGTTAAATAAGAAGTGAGAGGCCACTTGTTACATAATTTTATTTGCTTTACATTAAATTGCGAACCCTATAAGGTTGTTTAATTTATCTTTAGATGATCACCATATGCCGACGGTATACCTGTAACCATGCTTAGCTAAACATGAAAAAGTGTTTTTATAACTCAAGTAGGTATAGCTCGTGTAGATAAAGAATGGGATATCAATGACGTCATTTTCTGAGATCTCTCTTGCAGTGTGATAATAGGAAAATGAATAGAAAAGACGCCATTTTCAGTCCATTATCAATCAACGTGGGTTGTGCGTTAAAAAATCAGGTGTTTGGCCCTGTACTTAGTTATCTATCATCTCAACCTATCGCAGTCCACTGATTGACATACGCCTCTTCCAAATTGCGCCATAATACCTGGGTTTCCGCCTTACGTACTTAAATTTTATCTTTAAAGGAACACTAAAAATAAAAGACAAGAACGGGATTCGAACCCGCGACCTTTGTCAGTCCATGACCTCGGTCTACCAATTGAGCTATCGTGTCGTTTGTATGCATCTATTAAATTTCAAGTTCCTTAGTCATAAGGATACGCTTGGTAATATTATTTATCAATAAAAATAAATAAATAAATAAAAATACTTTATTGTGCCAAAACATTGTACATACATAGACTAAAGCCCTAGACCCCACACTAGGATTCCCTGTGTCGTGGGATCTAGTCTCTCTCAGTCCAGAATATAGCTGACATAGTACTTAAGTGAAAACAATGGAAAAAGTAAAAACAATGCCAAGGATTATAATTAAGGTAAGGTGTGTGCGCGTGTACGCGCTTGTGTGTGTGTGTGTGTACGCGCGCGTGTGTGTGTGTGTACGCGTGTGTTCGTGTGTGTGTGTGTGTGTGTGTGTGTGTGTGGTAGGGTGTGTGTGTGTGTTAGTATGTTTGTATAGCTCTATTTAGGAATGTTTACAACGGCCTCAGTTTGCATATAGTCCAAGCTCAGCAACCACGTTGAGACTATAGATTTGCATGACTTTTTTAATAATGTGGAAATTTTTAGTTTAGATTCCAACTGTCTATATATGTATGGCCCCATAAAAAGGAAGGACTTACGGCCGATCGACTTGTGACATTTAATTGTATTCCACTTCAGAAAACGGTTGGAACGAGATGTAGTAGTGTCCGAAAGGCTACTCTTATGGAAGCGCAACGTAATATATATAATATACAACTGCCTAACCCTTAATACTTGAGTCTCCTGATATAAAAGGTCAGTTGAGTATTTGTAAGGACGGCCATAGGCACATTTTAGTAGCGCACGCTGTGCTCTCTCTACTTTGAGTATATAGATCTTAGCAGCCGCACCCCAGGATACAATACAGTATCCTAAGATCGATTGGCATAGTGCCAAGTATATTGTTTTGATTATATTAGCGGTGGCAATTTTTGCCAATCGTTTGAATATGAATAAGAGTTTTCTAACCCTAGTACGTAAAGCCTCCACATGCTTAGACCAGTTTAGATGGTTGTCCAAGTAGACACCCAAGTACTTAATATTCGTTGTGTTTGCAATCGTAGGGCAGCAACATCTGGCGCCTTCCACACAAGAGTGTAGTTTAATAGAAATGGGTACTTTGGGACTAGTTCGTGTAGACACGCTAAAACAGATAGCTTTCGTTTTTTCGACATTTAGTGTAAGAAGATTCTTGTTTAACCAGCTAGCAACGACTTTCAGGCCAGTTTCAGCCCTAGCATGAGCTTCAGGCCAAGAGTCTCCGTGAAAAACAATTGCAGTGTCATCAGCGTAGGTAAAAATTTTGGCTGCTGGTAGGGTTAGCGAACACAGGGCGTTAATGTATATAATAAAGAGCGTAGGCCCAAGAACACTTCCCTGTGGTACACCAAAATCTACAGAGGAGATGTCACTGGAATGGTCTCCCACGACAACCCTCTGTTTTCTGTCAGTGAGGTAAGAATTGAACCATTCCAGTGGACCACCACGAATGCCAAGAACTCTCATTTTAGCCAGGAGTATCTTTGGGGAGACAGTATCAAAGGCTTTTGCGAGATCGAGGAAGACTCCGATACATGCCTTGCTACTATCTAATTTATGTGTAATATAGTCGACGGCACTAGTAACAGCATCCTCCGTCGATCTCGCAGCCCTGAATCCATACTGGTTATCCGAGAGCAGTTTGTTTTTTTCTAGGTAGGCGAGCAGTCTTATGTTGACAACTTTCTCCAAAATTTTGGACAGTGTCGTCAGCAAAGAAATCGGCCTATAGTTGGCCGGGTCCAGCCCATCACCGCTCTTATGTATAGGACAGACATTGGCTACTTTCATACTTTCAGGCACATAATTAGTTGATAAACTGAGATTGCAGAGAAACGTGATGGGCGCGACTAATGATTTTATTCCCTTCTTTACGATAATATTACTTATTCCGTCTATACCGGTGGAAGATGTTGTTTTTAGATTTGTAATTATTTTAGAGATTTCTTTTTCGTCTGTAGGTGTGAAGAAAAAGGAGTGAGGCGAACTTTGGTGGTTGCTTAACAATATACTACAATTATTTGCTAGTTCATTTTCGCTGACATTCATTCTAGAGAGAGTTTGAGACGCTAAATTTTTTCCAACTGTAGAGAAATAGGCATTGACAGTGTTCAACTTATGAACAGAATTAACATTCCCTGTAATTAGTTTTGAATGTTCTGTTTTGTGGTTAGTAAAATTACAGATGCTCTTAATTTCAGACCACATTTTTCTGGGGTTTCCTTCAGCACTATTTAAGCGTTTACGTTCATGGTCACATTTTAAGTTATTGAGAATGTTATTGCAGTAATTTCTATATTTTTTATATTGAAGTTGTAATATCAGATTATCACGATTTTCTTTCTTTTTGGTTTTAGTATGTAAAGCGTCTCTACGCCTGATGCATTTTAATAAGTTTTTTGTGATCCACGGTTTCTTGATGACGTCAGAACTATGAAGGGTGGCTTTGTAAGTATGTTTAATAATAACATTTCCAAGTACTTCTGTAAAGTGCTCAACTGCTAGACTTATGTCAATACATGTATATAGAGAGTCCCAGTTTACATATGCGAGGTCATCCACAATCGCGTTATGGTCTAATTTAATTATCTGTCTAGAAGTAGATGACTTTAATGGGTTCATATGGAGGCCAAGTATTACAGTATCGTGATCAGTGATGCCTGAGTCACAAACAATAACTGTTGAATCATAGCGTGATTTTATCAGTGCATGGTCTAGGCAATTGGCTTCTCTAGTTGGAAAATTATGTCCTGGATAAAACCCATGGTGACTGGTTAAGTCCAGATATTCTGTTGAACGTGGATCAGTATAACCGGTTTTTATATCGAGGTTTATATCACCGACAATGACACAAGTATTTCCTTTGCACATTGCCATAATGTTACCGAGTGAATCACAGAAATTTGTGATATTAGAGAAGGATGGAGATCTATAAAGAGCTATGATTGACAATTCATTACCAACACTAATGACTAAACAGTTTGAGTCTTTGAAAGGTGGCTCTATTATATTAACATGTAAATTAGATTTGGTGAACACCACAATACCATCATTTTGATTAATAAACTTTTTGGAGCAATGATACTTATAATTGTCAATGTTAAAAGAAGGAGTTCGATCGTCAAGCCAGCACTCGGTTAATATAATAATATCCGGAGTGAAAAGAAGTCGACTCAGCAGTACAGTAAAGTTATTGATATTTTTATTTATGCTGCGTATGTTCTGCATAATCACCGTATACTGTGTTGTTGTATCTCCGAGGTAATGTTTGCATTCATCAATTGAATGAATTTTATAGGATGTTATAATGTCTGTATTATCAATTTCATCAGTTAGTTCTGCAAGATTAGCCATTTGGATAAATAAAAATGAGATATAATGTTCCAAAAGAAATGGGTGGAAGGTGAAGATATAGACAACTAAGACGCGGATGGAGTGGTATCGTATAGTAAAAAATAAAAAATATGTGATAGTATTTGTAATGTATTTTATGGGAGATCGGTAAGCGTGATTTGTATTGTATTGTAAAGTAATTGAGGGATTTATGCGTGTGTATGTAGTGTGGGACTGTTGAGATGTGTAAGGTCGTGAACGTAGTCAATAGGTTTAGGTAAGTATATGGTGAGGTGTATTGTAGAACAAAATTGTAAGCATATAAATTTGTGAAAACACTAAAGCATAACATAGTCATAACAAAAATAAAAGTAAACACAATGCAGAACACAAAACAAAAGGTCCATAACATGATATTGTATTTAACAGTATTCGCATTTTGGTGAGAAAATAATCTAAACATGCATAAATATGAGGTATATAGGTATTTGAGTGATAATAGTCACTTTGTATTTTCAATATGCATGTTCTTATTAAGTTTTAGTGTTTGAAGTGAGCTTTCATTCTTAATGAGACAGGCAGACGCCCCTTGTTTCTTACGTAAAAATACCCTGCCATTTGTTACCCAGCAATACTGATATTCTTCAACTTTCGCAAAATCACGAGCTAAGAAGAGAAGTCGTTTCGTTTTCGGCGTTAGGTTTTCTGAGATAAACAATATGTTCGATGGCCCCTGTAAGCCCAGATGACCAGTATTAAGTTGATTACTTTTGTTTTCCAAGTTGTAGTTCTTAGCAGCTTTGAGGACCTTCTCCTTACTTAGGGTGTTGGTAAACTCTGCAATAATTGTACTTGTAGAGGTTTTTTCATTATAAGGAAGCCTATACACATCTTTCACGTAGGTATGTAGGGGAAGTAGTTCAACGTTTAGTTTCTTCATAATGTTACAGATCAACTGAAAAAGATTTTCTTTAGATTCACCTTGCATTTTCGGTACTCCTCTAACTTCTATATTTGTCTTCTTGCTATTACGCTCTAGTGTATCAATCTTGTCCTCAAGGACATAGAGGGAGGCAGAGTAATTCTTTCGCTCACCTTCCATTTTATCTATTTTCTTTTCAATATCATTCATTTGGTTAGTAAGAAGATCCACGTTTGAACTAATCTCTGTGTTTTTAGTTTGTATGTCGTTGTTTTGCGTTTTTATATCAGATATATACTTCTCTATAGTGCGATACTGATTTTTAATTTCCTGAAAACTATTCTCCATTGCGTCAATTCGCGTGTTTTGTTGAGAAATCATTGCCTTTAGTAATTCTTTGAGCTCCGCATTAGTGTCAACTCGAGGTAAAGAATGGTCGTCATAGTCTATGCGTACGCGCTTATTAATTTGCCTAGTAGTTATGTTATGCGGTGTACTCATTACGGTTTCCGTACTGCGCATTGATAAATCAGTTTCGGAAGAAGACAATCCCTTGGGTGGTGTGCGCATTGTGTTCATAATAATAAATATTGTATGCCGGAGATATGTATGAGTTGTGCGCGCTCAACAGAATAGGCAATATTGTTATTCACGAAGGAGTATTTACGTGCAATCAGTGAGACAGCCGTTGCTCAGTAATGAGTACTAGTAGCAATGTAGATCTGCACAATAGCTACTTATAGCATGCGTCACGATACGGTGTTTAACACCGGCGCAGCGCGGGCGGCGAGCCGGTACTCGATAGACAAGGATGAATTATATATACCTGTCTCGCACAAGCTGCGGGTGTGGAGGGCGCCCTTCTGAGACCCGCCAAATATTATCAATGTATTTCACCACTTTACTTATTAGGTCGAAATTCACTTAGTTAATTAATGTAAATGTACCGTTTGTGGATATAAGGTAAACTTTAGTGACTTTTAATATTTTTAAATTGAGTTGTTGCACGTCTGCTCGCAACTAGACTCCGGACGAAAGAGGACCTCCTTTGAAAACTCCTTTGAGTCTCCTTTGAAAATTAATACATGGCCTTAACGTGTATAAAAAATCATTACCTTTACAGGTAATGTAATATCATATAAATCTAATACTTAATGGACCTATGTATGGTTTTATTAATTTGCACTTAACAAAACTCTATTGATACCCTTTCGAATTCAGAAATCAGAGCCGATGACAAGTTAATACAATAAGTTTTGTTTTTTCAATATTTCCAGCAGAGACAAATATTGCAATACTGACAGTCTATTTCTTGTAAAATATCCCTCATATTATAAAACGAGATTTATCCAAATTACAGTTTTTCATTCTTATCAGTGGCACCAAAACTATTAAACTCCAATATGTTGACGTGAGTGGAGTTCCCTTAGTTTCGCTTCGCAAATGTTAGAACCGGATCAGCGCTTTCTTTATGTACCAACCATTTAAGACGCAGAGAAATTAATAACTTTTTAATGTCAAAACTAAATAAAAATATATTAACACTTAAGATGTAAAAGGAGCCGAGTGAGATAGCATGTGGTGGGGGTGTGTCTTTGTCTAATCTGTTGCCAACGATAAATCTAAGTAAAATAGATAAACCTAAAGGCCTCCGCTGACGAGAAAGTCTTAGGAGTAACTAATCAGTAAAACAGATCGCTTACAAGTGCATCGAATAACTCACGAGAGGGAGTAAAAGTACTACCGCCCCACGGTCATTATTTAACGCACACAGCGGTGTTAGTTCCACAGAGTACTATATAATATAGGAAATAGAGACCTCTCTCGCTTTCAATTTAGGAAACAGGGCACACAGACGCCATCTATAGTTTTACGAATGCACTACTGCATTGTCTACGCTCGGATTATGCCACGGCGCGGGACAACGCGGGCCGCGCTGACTACCGCGCAGCCTGAAGGGTGCGCGGGGGTGGGAAGCGACGCGGCGGCTGCGGCTCTTTTCCCCGTTTTGGCGCGCAACCTCTCTACGACGATTTTCTGCGACGGTCACGTAGCACGATCGGGCGCCGTTTGATCTATCTTTGTTTTTTATTATAACTACTCTATATTTATACAGTCCGCTCTTTTATTGCTGTAAACGATAGGACTCCGACATGCGTATATATATGTTTCTATAGAAATGGGTGCATTGATATGGTAGATATAGGTATCTACTTAGGAAAGCAACTTCAAACAACGAAGATTTAAAAATACGTGATTCAACTGATTCTAATATATTGTTCCGTTCATTTTTTTATTGCTCATATCTTATGAATAATTTAGAATATAATGAAATGAAATTAATGCTTTTCAAAGATTTATCTTTAATCACATAATACATTTTTTTGCCTTTAATTGATTGCTGTCCATAACATCGTCACAGTCCTTCTTTCCGCATATATTATTTAAATTTTGCAATAATGGCGAATAAAAAATCGGGATACAAATTAATCTTAAATCTATCAAGTTTTCTTCATGGATTTGGCAATGCAGGAAGTCGAAACTAATATGTACAAATATTATTATAAATTGTTTTAAATTATTTAATGATATATTTGCTTTTAATATGTCATCATAAATGTCTTGTAATTCAGATGTGCATTTTATGAATGAGTAACTGGGACTGCAAAACCAGTTCCGACCAGCATATTCCCGATATTTAATAAATTCAAGTTCACTTTTACAAAATACTTTCTTACTTATTTGAGATATCTGTTGCAAAATAACATTAAGCGCCATCTATTGATTTACGAAGGCAAACAAATATTGATATAACCCTACCAAATTACAAAAGAATGATTGCCATACGACAATGGTATATTTAAATGACCCACTTTATTTTGTCGATTTATAATTGTCCAGTTTCCTACTCACTTGTTCGAAGATTGTACACCCTGGTTAGTTCGCGTTAAGCCCTCGAGAGTGACGTAAGTACTTATGCACGATAACGCTTGAACTCGATTGGAAAATTGTAACAAAAAAAACCTTTAAACGATACGTCACTAATCAGCTCATCACTGTGTCAGAATGATTTATTCCAGATCCAGAACTGACAGCAGATCATCGAAAGGTCCAACTGTGACATTTAATCATATTTGAAGAATAGTTTAGATATTATTTTTTTTACTATTCCGAACTTTTGTCTTCCCTTCGAGTCTTGTCAATAAAAATGGAGTCGATTCATAATCATAAAGTTTATTTAGTCCAAATAGAATATGTACAGCCGAATACAGTTTTATTTTACAGAACTGTCTAGGGTAGGCTGATAAAAGATACATAGAAACACCTATATTGTTTTCACTGTATCTTGGAAATCAGGACCGTCCCGTGGATAGTATTGGAATGGAAAACTTTTAAAGCAAACTAATATTACTCTTCCAACATTGATTTAATTAGATGATACTTAAATGCAGAGAATTAACTGATTACGAAGCTAAATATAACACAGAAGGACCTCAAGAATAAAGTACGACACGTCTGTGGGTAGGGGGTATTTCACCGATGTAATGTCCTGTATAAATTCTAAACGAGTAGTGTTTTCTACTGTATCTTAGAGACTGCCGACAAACTGCTCTGTAGTTTGGTAGATATAAATATTGTTAAAGCTGTAACTTTTTCATTAATAAAAGAAAACATTTTACGAAACCAGTTTACTAACCAAAAGTAGCGAAAGGTTTAAATAACCCTTTCAGTATAACAGTATATACATCACAATATACATTTGGTTATGGTATACACTTAATATGACATTAAAATATTTTTGGACACCTTTATAGACACACACCTTTTTGAAGGCTTCTGCTCGGCTCATGCGTGGTCATGTCTAGGTAGTACATCCTTACTATAATAAAGAAATCCTAATGCTCTGGGAAATAAAATTCCAATTAAAATTAAATGTCACTAACATAAACCTAGCATGTACACTACTTAAAATCACATTCGACATTAAATAACAAAAAAATAAAATTACTTAATCTCGAAAGCCCGTTCACTATTAGATTTACAATACATTTTCATGATGTATTTTTCTTTTCGGATCAGGATAGCGAAAGCACGGTTTCATGTGCACCAGGTGTTGGTACTTCTCCCAGCTGCGGCATAATGTGGGATATTGCAACTCTTGTTTCATTCATCATACCCATTTCCCTTCGTAGCACATCCTCCGTCACAGTATGAATGGATTTGAACTTCAGGTTGATACCATGCATTTTGAATACGTGGTTATTTAAATTCACTTTATAACTGAATGCGACGTTGCACACCTGCAATAAGGTAATTTATTAATTACAGATACCAAAATATAATTGGTCAGAGTTAGGGTCGGAGGATTTCATAAAAGATAGCAGGGACCCAACGTTTGGTAATTTATGCATCTATTGTCGGTAGTATGATAACGGATTGGTTTAATCAATCGGCATCTTGCTAGTTTTATTATGAACTAACGACCCACCCCGGATTCGCACGGGTAGCACTAATATACTATACAACCGGATGACTTCTGGTGGATGGACGCAGACGGTCATGTGACGAAGTGTTAGTATATCTATGGCTGTGTGGAAAAACATTGAACACTTATGTACTACGGCGCGGATAGTGTGGTCTTGTTTGCCACCCTAGCCGATTATCTAACCTAAAAATGAGACATAAGCAGTATTTAGAACAACAGATATATACCCCAGTTCTAAATATTAAGAATAATAGGCATGATGACAGATTTTGAAAACTCTTTTTATAATGTAGGTACACGTCTACTATTTCTGAAAAAACATGAATTCAGCAATAAACTAAGTTTTAACGCAAATAATTGCATTTTAATCTATCTACTTCGAAGTAAGCGCGAAAACGCTCTTCTTTTTTCTTCGCTCTTCTAATTTAGTCAAAAACTAAAAAAAAAACAAGAAAGGAACAAGATTTTATAAAGGTAAATAGCTCTAATTTGCCCAGAATAGGCATGATGACAGATTTTTAAATCTCCTTTTATAATGTTGGTACACGTCTACTATATCCGAAAAACACATTGTTTCAGCAATAAACTAAGTTTTAACGCAAATCATTGCATTTTAGTCTATCCAATTTGATTTAACCGCGAAAACGCTGCTGGGTGACATGGCGCCGTTTTGACGTCACGTCTCATATTTGACATAAGTTAAGCCATATTGTACGGCAATGATTGACATTTGACTGAGGCGTGACATCATTCGCTGTGATTGACGTTGCAGTTAACATGGCCGATTGCACTTTTAGTTTATTGAAAATCTTATTAATCTTAATGTTTTAATAAAACTAGGTAATTTTTCAGAATTATTTATGCCTATATTTACCTATAAAATCATTAATTCTTTGGTTCTTTAATACTGTCATCATGCCCATTGACTTGTTGATGTTGAGAGAGTTCCTTGCGTCACTGCGTGCATTCACTGTGATTGTTGTTTCAGTTAACATGGCCGATGCAGTATTTTATACATTATTGAAAATCTTATTAATTTTAATGTTATTAGAACTAGATATTTTTTTAGACCTAAACTAACGCGGACGTTCCTGGTTCCGGTCCCGAGCCATCATACCTGCCCGTCACCCTATTGCCAAGCCGAGAGATTATTTTGTTGCGCGAGTTATTTTAATTCTGTGATATTTCCTAAAATATTCACCTAAATTAAATGTCGTAAACGGCATTGTCACTCTAAATTAAATACTTAAGTAGATAACATATTCATTTTAGATAAGGATTAATACTATGTTTGTAAAAAACACCTTTGAAAGTAAAGTGTTCTTTAGACCACATTTGGGAATCATAAAAATGATTATTGCGAGTCAACCTTAAAAGATATATTACTTCAAGCCATATGCTATCATGGACGACGATTTTAGACCTTTTTGAGTGGAACATTCCCGCCATACATTATTTTCGTGCTAATACGATATTATTATTAACTTCTATTTACGCAGCGAACGCCGTGGAAGTGAAACAAGTCTACATGATTTTTTCAGACTTCTACTTCTCAGCTATCATCGTCATTTTTTACCATCCGGAATTCATCAGAAAATATCTGAATTATAGAGAAAACCGCAGCAAAATATTGTGGTTTAGGAGGAGTTAGCGGATATACAGACAGACGCGGAAAGCGACTGTGTTTTATACTATGTAGAGATGACCATTAGTTTTATGACTTTCCACTGAAACACCTTCCAAATATCTATATCCTGTTTGCGATTCTGCTTTTCAATTATACAGTATCAACATAATCTCGAGTTCTATAATTCGCCGATCGTCTGTCGGCCACTTCTTGACCAATGAATTACAACTTAGACTTTCTACATTATTAAAAAAAGCAGTATTTATTATAAATTACACAAAAGCTATCCTATTATATGCATATAATTATAACAAAACAGCTAGATGCATAATGTTTGCCTTAATAAATCACACCGAAACTTATTATCACCTGATTCTATTTTTGATGTTAAGTTCAATGTTTTAAATAAACAATTATTTTAATATCTGGCAAACCTCTATGTATCCTACCCTAAAACATTGAATGCAACTTGGCCATTAGACTGTAACAATCATGTAGCGCCTACTGACCTCGCAAGTATAGGGCCTATCGCCAGTGTGGGTAATCAAATGGTTCTGCAGGTGGTGGCTTTGCGTGAATGTTTTATTGCAGAACTCACACTTGAACCGTTTGTCGCCAGTATGTATCGCCATATGGCGGCGCAGGCCGGCCATCTGGAACGTGACAACAGAACGTAAAGACTATGACGCACCTGACATGTGTACGGTCGCTCCCCGGTGTGCATTCTCTCGTGGTTTTGCAACTGATGTTTCGCGTTGAACGACATTGTGCAAGTGTTACATTTGTATGGTTTGTAACCCGAATGTATGCGCAGGTGCCGATTCAAATCACAACGCTGAAATACATCAATTGCAGTTTGGTTTAAGCACTCACATGGGGATTTAAAAATTCAGCTGTGTAAAGAACCAAGGCGAGATTTGTAAAAAATAAAAAAGATTTTTAGCCATGTTTGAATAGTTGTACTTTCGATCCTTAGACCCTAAAGAATAAGTAAGGGCAAAATATTTTTAAAACCCCGCAATAAAATATAATTATCCTAAGATAATCGTTAAAAATTCTGTTAACATCTGAACTCACTAATCAACTGTCAATGTTGTTGCGTTCAGAAATTAACCCAATGGAAGTTCTGAATTTTTATAGCGGGGTTTTAAAAATATTTTGAATACCCAACGCTGTTCTTTAGATACCAAACATCAAATAAAACGCCATTCCAACCTCTTAAAAATTCTCTCTATTTTTGTACAAATCAATGTATGGTTGTTTTATATTTGTTCTAATTTCAACTATCAACTTAAATAGTTATACTTACGGCAATAAATCTCTTTGTACACAAATTGCAGGAAAATGGTCTCTCTCCTTTATGAATTAAGTTGTGCCTGAAAAATTAAATAACAATGAACATTCACATAACTTTTCCCAGGTAATAGACACTATAAAAGCAATATTAAAATAATAAATGTGTATTACCTAACCAAAGACTTCTGACTGTAAAATCCAGCACCACATATTTCACAAATATGATCTTTTATTCCCGTGTGTTGTTTTGCATGGACCACTAAATTACTCTTCTGTGCAAAAGATCTTGGGCATTGAGAACATGTGTATCTTTTCTTCTCTGTAACTCATAAAAATAATACATTGAAACATAGCATCACACATATATACCCCTAAGGGTTAGACAGAGGTGTACATAGTTGCACACCCACATTTTAGGTGGCGAGCCTATTGCCATCAACCGGGTACAATTTTATACTCCAGGCTACTACTGAACATTTTCTAATAGAAAAACAGAATGACACTGCTAGACCTGGAAATCGAACCTGGGACCCCACTTCACCAACGACGCTGTTACATTGGTGTCTCAGTTTAACCGTGTTAAATATGAATTAATATGTTGGACAAGAAAATATTTTAAATATTGAATTATTATTTGGAAAACAAACCTTGATGTGTTGCTATATGATTGCCCAAAGTGTAAGTAAGTATACCACAGACAGGACAAACTAATTTCTCTCTCTGCTTGGAAACTGCAGTCCGAACCATTCTCACCGGTTTTTCTCTACGAGTAGCTTTGTTTCCATCAGATGATGAACTTGGAGTCTTAGTTTTATATCCAGTGTGAACTTTTAATACTGTTGCATCTTTGGGTCTCTTAAGAAGGATCGGTGAGCCTCTTGTACCATTCTTTAAAATTGGATCTACAAATTTCGAAATTATTTTATGCAGTTGATTAGACAGAGAAATGATCATGGAATAAGCAGTGATAGCCTAGTGCTGTGACTACTTCAATTGGGAAGATAGGGTATATGCATGTATTTTTTTTTATTCGATTTTATATGTTGGTACATTACTGTAAAAAAATATAACACTTGTAAAAATATAATTATTGAGTATTAAAATTATCAAACAAACCTGCAATCAATTTCGGGCGTTTGAAACGCCGCCATGTTGGCGCGCTTTCTCTGACGTCAGAGTTTACATCTTAAAAGATATGTTTTATAGTATGGAGTTTTAGTTTTAACGAATAATTAAAAATTTTATTCAAGGGATTTTCTTTAAAGAATAACAGTAAAACTCATAAAGAACCACATAACATGATAAAGACCAAGTAATAACATACTCGAGATATTGTCATCGCGCAGAGTGACGTCACGTTTTACTCCAACCAATACCGATCGTTTTGACATTTTAAATTTCCCTCGCATGATTCTCAATCTTCAAGTTTATTAATTAATAGTTAAAACGTGTTTATTTAAAAAAGGTAATTGAATAGGTGCTATTCTACAGCATTAAAGATTACGAATAAAAATATTTGACCTAAATTTGAATCACATGCATATTCCCTATTTATAGATAGTGAGAAGTTAATTCACTATACATTATATGAACTGTTTGACTCGCGACATCGCCGCGGAAAAATTCCAAACAGAAACACCCAATAATACTGTTCAAACAGGGAATTGTACTTAAAACCTCATGCTTACTTGTCGCCCTTGGGCCTACTAGGCCAACAAGGCAGTCAGTTACCATATCGAAATGTGTGGCCTGACAAATATCTAAAGTTTTTTACTAGGATAGCGAGCTCTGTGAAGTGTCTGTGTATGTTTTAAGTTATTTAATAAGAAAATTGACAATTAAAAATTTAGTATAAAAACTGGATACGTCTGGACAAATCTGGATGGATAACCTTACTTACAGCATGTAATTGTTGTAGATCTTGATTTATTCTCATCTCTGGATCGACCAGAATCTGCATCATAATCATCTTTAAATTTCTTCAATACTTTTACTTTTCTTACAACAGTTTTACCTCTGAATACTTTAATATCAGATAGTTTTGGTTTCTTAAATTTAGTTTTGGGTTTTTCTACTGGAGGAACATAATCATCATCATCATCATCTTGAAATACATCATCATCTAAATATTCAGCCTGAAAAAATAATTAATTATTATTCTACATGTTTGATGTTGATAGTTATTTATACTAAATTTAACATAATGTTTATACAGCTTGCTCTCTCTGCTGCTAAAACTTTTTAAATCTAGGTTTTTACAAGTCTTCTGACTATGCCAACCCCATGAAAGAACGCACATCTATACTATTAATAATAAACAAATAATTCATTTGTGGGAAATGGTGTATGTTTTTATAACAAACTGCCAAAGTCAATAACTGATCTAACCGAGACAAAGTTTAAAACCCATATTAAACGCATACTTATTGAAAAAGCCTATTATAAGACCAAAGACTATGTTGCTGATAGGGATGTTTGGCTATTACACCTTCTGCACCATGTGGCTTCCTTGGCTACTCAATGACAATGTATGTGTAATTTCTATCACAGTTCTAATGATATTTTTACTTTGTTTTATTTCATAATATATACATATATATAGCTTCTTTAGCTTCAACATTTTGTAAATGTGAGAACGCCGTAAACTTGTAAAATTGCTGCTATTCATTTAATAAGGCATAACTAATTATCTTTTATATTAGTGACTGCATCCAAGATTACGTTGTTTTTACATCCCGCCCAAAATTGTATTTACAGAAATTTCTGTAAATACAATCTTTTAAACTGTAAAAGATATACAGTTTAAAAGAGTAACCATGGAGTTTCTTTCCGGTTCTTCTCCATAGGAAGCGACTTTTTAGAACCATGCACGTAAATTCTGACTTTTCATAAGTGCCTTTGTATGGTTTATATGAAATAAAAACCTTTGACTTTGACTTTATTATTATAAAGCGGAAGTTTTTTGTTTGTTTAAACACACTAATCTCTGAAACTAACAGTCACAGTTCTTTCTGTATATGATAGCCAGATTCATGAGGTACCTATAGGCTAACTAACATTAGGCTACACCTCTCACCTTACATATAGATATTAGTTAAGTGAGTGGAAAGAAAAAGCAATGCTGAATTGCTTTCTCATGTCGACGTAATCGTTAGTGAAACGTAAATATCATGTTCTACAATAATATAGGTACATTTTAAAAAAAAGTCTGCGATACCATATGCTCCTATACATATTCCACAATAAGGTATTTGGTTCCAATAAATATTGAAACCTAAAAATTTTTTGCCACAGTGGAAGATAACTTTGAAAACTTTGCCCTTTATAGTGTGTTATTTAGACACATAGTTTAGGAGATAATGGAAAATGAAAATAATTCAACACTCGCCCAAACGAGCCTTGTGACGCCATAACCTAGGTCCAACGAGAACTGAGCATTGCCAATCAAACTAGGATATAGCAGGTGGTGAACTCTAGATTAAATGATACCAGATACTGTTTTCTGTTGAAACATGTTAAAATAGATATTCTTTTCAATAAATGCAAATTACAAAGAAAATATTTTCAAAATAATGTTTTTGGGTTCTAGTATTTTTGACAGGAAAACTATATTCAGTGTTGATCAAGGTTTTGATGTTCCCTTTGATTATTCTCTTTCATCATTTGTGTAAAGAGTAACTACATTAGTAATGTTAAAATTACATTAGTATTGAGATTTAAGATATACCTCTACATGTATGCAACAGAAGTCCATAGCCTTACTTAAGGGGGTTGATGATCTTGTGTAAAAAAACATTTTCTACTTAGTCAACATTGAAAGTGGGAAAAAAAATTGACTGCTCCATTTCAAATTTTCATAACTATTCAACTAAAATATATTGAGCAGCTGATTTGTTTTTGCACCTTGGAAGTTGTTTCTGTAGTAAAAGTTGTTCATAAACATGGTTACATTCACCTCTCACAGTATGACCACCGACCTGTTGCACATTGTAGTAATAACGTAAGACAATGGCTATAACTAAAATTTAATACTGACATCTGGATCAGTTTTGGTAGCATAATTATTGGTCCTTGTTGTTCTCCAAGTCAACTGCACATCATCTGAACTGTCTATTTTTGTCTCTTCAGCATTTGGATCTACTTTTCTAATAACTGTGTTAGCAATAACAATATCTTTGCCATCCATAGTCTCAACTGGCTTGCTTCCTTCAGGTACTTCTATTTCCATTTCCCATTTTGGCTCAGGTTTTATAGTCAAGGGACCAATTTCACTTTTTATATCAGTGAAAGAATCAAATGCAATCTTTTTTGTTGGTACATTTTCTTTTTCCCTAGCCAATATTTTCCTAAGTTTCTTATCTGACCTGTGAAATTAAGAATATTTAATAATATGCCTAATTAGGCATCCGTATTTCTATTTCAATATCACACAAATGCCTATAATAAAATTAAATAGGACTGACTAACTGTAAGAACATTAAATAGGACTGATCCAAGTATTCCCTCACAGAACTTTTCCCAAAAGGCTGAGGGATAGTACATTATAAACAGTACATTTATAAATTTAGCTTTAACTGAGGATCACTTTGGACTTACCTTTCAGCCACTGTTTTAAGTAGGTATGCCTTTTCCAAAGTGGTGCAGCATTTGAGGCAAATCTTTTCAGGCAAACCATCATTGGATGAAACCTAAAAGCACAAAACTCTTTTACTAAAGAAATTAAATTCTCCTCTATCTCATCAATTTCATGACATATTTAATTAATTTACAGAATTATGAAAAAAAAATATAACTGTCGTAAGTTTTGATAAATATTATCAAGAACTGCATATTTACATAATAAACGAATCTCCCGCGGTTATCGGTTAACACTGGTCCCGACACTATTTAGAGTTTGTTTTGGTCAGATTTGTGTAATTAACTGACACGCTATATGGCCCGCCTTTAGTTTGTATACAACATACGGGGTTTTGCAACTTACCTTTACATCGGCAATAGCTGTAAGCATTTCAGCATAATTACCAGACAACTTATATCGGAATAGAGGACATAATGGTTTTTTGTTTGTCAAGCATATACGACATGATTTCATGTCGATAGTATCAATAGGATCCAACATTATCCACCAAAACTAAAGTGATGACAGTAATCCGTTATGTATCGAAGACTGCACTTCACTTTTCCTGGTAAATATTCTTTAGGGATTGCTTGGTACGATTTTATATAGAGGTAACAATCTCTTCACCACCTCACTACGCCGCCATAGACAATGAAAAGGAAATACTGGAAATAGTGCGTCGTAGACTCGCAGTTTATCAAATATCGAAGCTTAATGTTGCCAGGAGCTTTTATTGGGAGTTTTTTTTATCTACTCTTTTAAAAAAATAAGTCTGCGCGCTACATTAACGAACTAATCATGAACTACCATAATGTTGCCGTTTTATCGTAGTTTCAAATACATGTCACAATGTCTTGTGTTTAACCTTTTCAGGGCCTTAACTTCTATTGAAATTCGAGATTCTCTTGCCCTCAGCGCCACGACTTCATTAGAAGTAACTACTGTATTAAAATAAATTAAAGATTCTTAAAGCTTTCTCTTTTTGTTTTTATATTATTTCTCCCCGTCTTAAGCCCTATTTTAACTTTTTCACACAAAACAAGCTCTTGTTTCTTTTAAATTAACAAAAATAAATTCGCCTGAAAATATTTTAATGTCTCGAGCGCCACGTACTTGATATGAAGTCAGCTAGTGATGGGACACAATAGTTACCTAACTAAGATTCATCTCTTCGAAACGTTCATAAATATTATGATTGGAAAAAATTAGGTCATTAAATAATATGTATATAACTGCAAACTTATAACTAGGTTTTTTTCACATATTCAAGACTATAAGTACGTTTTTCTTTCTACTTAATTATTGCCGATAACGAAACACCGTTTGGAACGCCCATCCCTATGAAACGACTAATTGTTAGTCACCCTCAACGCCACGAGCATCTATAGAAGTAAACCTGTGACGTCACAAGCGAGCGAGTTTCAAGGTCATTTTGATTTAGTGTAGCGTAACGTTGTAATTTGTGGTTGTAATCGTCCGTTGACGCACTTGTTCCTACAAAATGAGTGACTGCGAATTTGATTATGACGAATTATTGCGCATTTTACAAGGTGTTGAGTCTGAATTGTCGTCTAAATTTGATGAAGACAATGAATCGGCAGAGTATGATTCTGAGGGTTTAAATAAATTAATAGGTACCTTATTCTCATACTGTTTAGATACTGAACCTTGAAATATTATATTATTTTGAGATGGCCGCCGTGACCGAAATTCGGTCAGGAGAGTCAAAATTACGTTGAGTCAATTACGAGCGACCATGTTTGATTAAGTAATCAAACAGACTATTTGGTAAATTCTCGAAATGACTAGAGACGCGCGCACCCATGCGCTGCCGTGCCGCCGGGCAACTTGTGCAATGTCCGATTTCATTTCGCTCTTTCTAATGCGATCTTGATTATATTTTCGAATTTAAACGCTGCAACGCAACATTCGACGGTCCCTATCGTCACTTTGGCGTGTGTTTAAGCCGTTGGCTCGCTAATTAGTACACACAATGGATTTCTATTGTATTGAAGAAATTTTAATATATTAGGTACTTACTCTCCATTTCGTGAAAATACGCAGAAAACTCTTTTTAATAACAATATGTTTCATTGAGGTTATGCACATGTAGATCGAGAAGTGAATGGACAAAACAAAAATTATCGTACCATATATAGACAACTCTAATCAGAGAGGATTTTAACGTGCTAAGAACGCCAATGACTTGATGTGAAGTAAAATGATCACATTTAGAGATAAATAGGGATGTACCCTATATAACACATCTTTAACAAATGTACGACTCTTTTTCTTTATTACTGTAAATATATCCAAAGTTTTCTTATATTTTTTTTATCAAATGAAACAAAATATGAAAAAAAAAACTTGAGACGTGTCAAGGGGCACCCGGATGGAACGAAGTTCCTTTCGATTAATTAGTGAAGGAATTGTAATAAAATGGTATTTTTTTTAAGTTATAATAATATTTTTACTACAATCCCCGCTTTGCTTTCTTTAAATATAAACTTCTAAGGCGTATGTTAATAAAACGCCCTTCCTGATTTATTTTATTATGTAAGTATATAGACATAGACTAAAAATAATGTTTAATTTTAAGAATACGAATTTTTTTATGGTATTACAAGTAATACTTATTTGTAATACCATAAACAACGACTGAAAAAGGCAACTAAGGTTTTAAGCATCTATGTTTTTTTCATGTAACAGCATTATTTACACTTAGTTGATAAAATAAATATCAATCCACTCAAGCGTCTATGGATAGTACGGTATCCAAAAAAAAAGTAGCGTCATACGCCCACGGATACTGTAGTATCCAAAGCGACGAGTTGTCTTTAACTCCATCTAGTTTAAAATACGGTACTGTTTGGTGAGTTTCGATAGATTACCTATAAAGCTGATGAAATAGTTCGACGAAAAAATAAGAGACGGCAGTGTAATATGCTTTGACAAAAAAAATAGAATATTTTAAGTTCAGTTGACTCGTGTGACTTTTGTGTCGTGAAGTGTTTTTACAAGTGTCAACAATTATGTCGTAAGTATTACAGTTTTGTTTTATTTATCTTACAAGTGTTATACATCAAAATAAACTAGAAGATTTGTGCTTTACGATGATGTTTACATATCACAGTTTTAGGTGATAAATCTAGTCTAATTTTAACTACAAAGTATTGATGTTTCGAAAAAAATGGCCGGTCGTATGGTGTCGGCCAATTTTAGTTTTGTTTATACATATTTTACCTACATTGCATTACAAAAGTATATCGAATATCGAAATACATTTTGTAATAAGCAAAATAATACATTTTTCAAAAAGAAATATACTAAATTCATTGAAGATTCCATAATAATGTCAATGTGTCCCTCAGGTTTTTTGTTGTGGACTAGTTGGTATCCACGGACGTTACATGAAACGTGACAAATAAGGTTCGCTATACACGGCAAAATATGTTTGCAATATTTTTTGTTTTGCTAGTGGTGGTATATATTTTGCTTGAGATGATACTAATATTGAATATAAAATGCACTTTTTGGTTTTGGACTAATTTTCTTCATTTATTTTTCGCTTGGTTTCCGTTGGATGTGTATAATGTTCCAATGTTTTTTTTTTGTTTTGACATATTAATGACATGTTTGTTCGTGTTGGTTAATATGCGCTAAATGTAAAAAAATGCACGTGTTTCATGGTCGCATATATTTTTAATGCTTAGTCGCCAAATTTTATTTGATTCTTTTAATAATACTTATGTTTTAAATTAATTCATACATAAATAACAGATCACCAAACGAAAGCTTTTATGTAGTTTATGGAAGTGTTGAGGGGTGCGGGGGAAACAGGGGCGCGGGGGTCGGACAGGCCATGGCAGTCGCGGTGACCGTGGCAGTCGTGGAAGTGGTGAGACACGCGGGAGCCGTGGCGGCCTTGGCAGCCGGGGTGGCCGTGGCAGCACGGGAGGCCGTGGAATGTGCGCACAGAGAAAAGTCACTGCCAGGACCGTATGGAAGTGCCTACAATGTGACGTAAATCTCTGCATTGCGAATTATTTTATGGATTACCATATATAGGTTGTGTGGCTGGTTTAAATTAAAGTATAAATTGATTTTTTTATTTGTTTTAATTTAAAAAACCCAACTAGAACAAAAAACAACTTCAAAAATATAATTATTGCATAAAACCAATTCATAAATAAAAAATAAATATTGCATAGAAACAATTCATAAATAAAATATAAATATTGCATAAAACCAATTCATAGATACCATTTTTTTTCAGTTGGTTAAAATTACAACGTGTGTGGGAAACCTTAGACGGGCGGCCATGTTGCTATTATTTCGCCTTCGCGAGCGAGTCGAGAGCGCTCGAGACATCGCGGTAAAATTACGAGGAGTAGTGTTTTGTTTCGATTTATTTAAAATACTTAGAGTTAACCGAATATAATCATATATACATCAGAAGAAAGGGCAATAAGTCTAGTTTGTTATGAAATTATTTTATTGGTAAAATATGCAATAATTGTTCCTTATATTTTAAAAAGATAGAAATAAATATGTTTTTTTTTTCGAATTACATGTTTAACTCGGTTTTGAGTATCAAAGCTTATAACTAACGATTTAAAAAAATAGTTAAGTTTGATCTGTATTCTTCAATAATATTTTTTGTATTTTTTTCTTTATTCTAGCCGTTACGAGTGGTTATAATCTACTTTCTCTCACAGAACACCAGACAGGGACGCATAATTTTACTCCATTCATCTGGGAACACATCACATTCAAGATTAGCAGTCAGGAGGGTCTTGAGCATCTCAAGTGTGCGACACACTGGGTACTCGACTCTCGCGACAGTTGTGCATAACGGCTGCGCAAACAGATTGTGCCGTCAGCTAAGACGGTGTGCATCAGGAACAAATAGTCGACTGAAAAGATCATTGATGATCTCTTGCCTGTATATAAATCTGAGGAAAGTATTTTGTACCTTTTCAAACATTAATGTTTGGGTGGCTGAGGGTGCGAAACTGTTAAATATAATCAAATAAGCATTTATTTGATGTTAAATATTTAATAAATAATCAATGTGGAAAATACGATAAGCACAATTGATGTTGAATGTTTAAAAGATACTGAATATGGTAAATACGTTAGGCACTATTTATATATATTTTGAAGACATTGTTTGGAATGTCAATAGTAATAATGCCTAGCAACCATACATTAAAAAGAAGTATATATTACATACTCTTTGGAGAGGTATATATACTTCACATATATTACATACTCTTTGGAGAGGTATATATACTTCACATCCTCGGAAACGTTTAAAAAATTTTGGATAAATTTTTCAGTCCTATTCTGGAACTCAAATCTTGCAGCCTGGGGCCGAATAGAGGTTTAGTTAGCATGTCAGCTAACTGTAGTTCTGAGGGAACTTGCTTGACATTAAAGTCTCCGTTAGTAACACATTCTCTAACGAAGAAATGTTTTAGTTTAATATGTTTGGTGCGCTTGTGGTATTCGTACTTTGGGTTGTGTGCGAGTTTTACAGCTGATTCATTATCTAGGTTCAACACGGGTTTCTCAATTTTTATCAAGTTGTTAAGAAGACGATTCAACCATAAAATCTCTTGAGCAGATTCACTAGCTGCTATAATCTCCGCTTCCGTCGAGGAGATGGAGACTGTTGTTTGTTTCTGACTTCTCCAGCTAATTGCAGCTCCAGAGAGTAAGCACACCATTCCAGTTGTTGATCTTCCAGTATTCTGGTCTCCTCCATGATCTGAATCACTATAGCAGATTAAGTGTTGAGGTGACGTATCTGTAAAGGTTAGTCCGTTTTGTTGAGTCCCTTTCAGATACCGGAAGATTCGTTTTACTAGCATGACATCCTTTTTAGAAGGTGCTCCGAGATTTCTTGAAGCGACACCCACAGCATACGAAATATCAGGTCTTGTGCCTACTGATAAGTATGCCAAAGCACCCACGGCTTGCCTGTAAGGGAAATTACCGTTAGCATCCTCTTTGCCTTCTGTCTCATTTTCTTTGATTATGGGCGTTGGTGCTGCTTTACAGTTCAACATTCCAAATTTTTCCAACACTTTCTTTGTGTAAGCCTATTTGATTATATTTAACCTGAATTTTCTACGCAAGAAGAAGCACTATATACTTCATGTAAAATTTGCAAGCGGAAAGGTAAAATCTTTAAAAAAAAGTCACAAAATATGCACTAACTGCTGGAAGAAAAATAATGAGAAACCTATCAAACACAGAAACGGTTCTCATAAGATCAATTTTGCTACGCAGTGTCTTCTTACACGTAACGAGAAGCCTGAAAACAGCATTTGGGTCTTGGATAGCGGTTGTACATCTCACATGACTTATCAACGTGACTTATTTAAGACCATAGAGAGAACATCCGGAAAACTGAACTTCGCAACTGAAGAACACACTGCAGAGATTAAGGGAAAAGGTACAGTCTCCTTTTATTCTAAAAATAATGATGGTATTGCTCTTACACATCTAAAAGACGTACTGTACGTACCTAGTCTGTGCACGAATTTGATGTCCGTAAACAAGTTAACAGATGGCGGTTGTTCTGTCCTCTTCACCAAAAATAAAGCTACGGTCACCAATCCAAAAGCTGGAATAACTCTCACTGCACGTAAACAAGAAGATGGTCTGTACTATTTTAAACCAAATAAACACGAGGGCAACAATTTGGTCAATGAAAATGATGACACTGTTTCTACAACCAAAAAGAAACGAAAGTCATCAAACATCTATGATTGGCACAGAAAGCTTGGTCACATGAACGCCAAAGATCTGAAACTTGCACTTAATAACAAGAATATACTTGGTTTGAATTTTGATGCAGCTGAAACCTTGGCTGAGTGTGAAACCTGCATTCAAGCAAAAATTCATCGAGTACCTGTTCCCCTTGAGAAAACAACTCAACGAACAACAGAACGCTTAGAAATCGTTCATAGCGATGTATGTGGACCTATCCAAACGCCCACAGTAAGCGGAAATAAATACTTTGTTACTTTTATTGATGATTATAGCCGATACAGTCGAGTATATATGATTATATTTAAGAACGAAGTCTTACAAAAATTTAAAGAGTTCAAAGAGTTAGCAGAAACGTACACCGGGAACAAAATCAAGTGCTTACAATCTGATAATGGCACCGAATATGTGAATAAAGAGTTTGACGCTTATCTAAAACATTGCGGTATACAGCGAAGGCTCACGGCACCGTATACCCCGAACCAAAACGGAGTTGCTGAACGGAAGAACCGTACCCTTGTGGAGAAAGCAAGAGCGATGATGATTGACGCACAGGCACCATTAAAATTATGGGGCGAAGCAGTATTTACTGCAAACTACCTATCAAACAGGAGTATAAACAGCGCCATTCAGAATGAGACTCCATTCGAAAGATGGGTTAGTAGAAAGCCATGTATTAATCATCTGTACGTTTTCGGTTGCAAGACATATGTGCTTATGAAAGGCACCAACGGTCATAAATTTGCATCTAAGGCAATTTCTGGTATGTTTACGGGATACTCTGAAACATCTAAAGCTTTCAGAATATTCATACCGTCGAAGAATAAAATTATTACATCGAAAGATATTCGAGTGATGAAGACTATGTTCTACGATGGACTAGATAAAAATAATCACTTCAGACTTTTAAAGGACATAGTACCTATACACGAAAAACCTAAGCAAACATTGTCACGAGAAACACCACACAGACAAGTGGATATTTCGTTTGACAATAATGAAGGCGATGATCAACGACTGAGTGATTGTGACACAGATGATCAAGATGACGATGAATTGTTAGAACAAAATTTGGTCCATAGCTCAAGAAATGTTCTACAAACGGAACCACGCTCTGCTACCATGTTAAATATAATCAAATAAGCATTTATTTGATGTTAAATATTTAATAAATAATCAATGTGGAAAATACGATAAGCACAATTGATGTTGAATGTTTAAAAGATACTGAATATGGTAAATACGTTAGGCACTATTTATATATATTTTGAAGACATTGTTTGGAATGTCAATAGTAATAATGCCTAGTAACCATACATTAAAAAGAAGTATATATTACATACTCTTTGGAGAGGTATATATACTTCACATATATTACATACTCTTTGGAGAGGTATATATACTTCACAGAAACACAGGCATTAGTCTCGAGTTTACTTCGAACCAGAGTTGTATACAAAATCCTGATAAAGTCTGAATTTTGGTAGTCGCGCGCATTTCGCAAAATATGTTCTAAGCGCCTGAAAGATTCCTCAGCAAGAGTGAAACGTGATTACTTAATCTTAGGGCACGATTGAAGATTACACCCAAGTCCTTTATGTTGGTAACACAAGTAATTTTGTCACTTATTTGTATTTATCACAGATTAGTAACTTAACTATCTGTATTTATAGTGGAATGTACGCAACGACCGTAGGTCATGACGTAACATTTACTGGAATTGAAAAACAGCTTGTTCACCATGCTCCACTCAGAAATGGTGTTAATATACCTTTTGTAGGAGTTTGAAATCCTCTTCTGTTTTGATTTGCATAACTAGTTTAATATTACAAGTAAAAATTAAAATATTTCATAAACATTGAAGAAATATTATATGAAATGAATCAAATATGACGGACGTGCTGTAGACAGACTTATCTGGCGCGTAGTTTACCACCCAGAGACAATGTGAAGGTATAAAATATTGCAGAATAGAGTTGTCAAATGTCAAAGTTTAAGTCAAGTCAAATGTGTGGTGTTGGTGTGTGGAGAAAACAGGACTGAATTACGGTTTATTTTATGATCTATGTCTAATTTCTATAGGATTTACTGAAAGTATTTATGTCCCTAGATGTTACTATAACTTAAGAACATTCACTACTTTTACAAACTGTTGCGTAAAAAATGTTATAATGGCTACCTCCTACGAAAATTGGTTGAGTCGCAGGAAAGGTAAATATTTGTAATTAATTTATTAAATTATTTTTCTGTCTTTAAAGTCATCTGTCTATTGATATTATTGTTCTTTGGATTTATGAACGACTGTCTTATTTATTTGGTTAAGTAATGTTATCAAGTATTTTAATATACATTCATCATATTTCAGGTAAACAGAGTGATTTATTTAAATTGGACACTAAGAATAAAACTCCCGAAGAGAATATAAAAGAGATTATACAAGGCCTGTATTTAAAAAAGCAATTCCACAATGACACCTCACCCACTAGCAAGAATAATCCCATGGAGTTCAAATCAGGTCTGAGAGGAATGCAGAAAAATAGCTCAGATAGCCGTAGACTGTCCTATTTAAATGCCTTAGTTACTCTATTATGTAAAGAAGATAGAAGTAATTTAGGCTTCACACCTGATGAATTAATGACTTGGTGAGAATATAATCTAAATATACTAAAATTTGTTGTTATTGTTGAATTTATCTCATTTGAATGAGGTAATGTTACATTTATAATAATGACTGTGTGACACTCATCTTTTGTAATGTTTTTATATATAAAAAAACATGGGATATAGATAATAAAAAGATTGTGTTTTGTTTGCAGTATTCGTGTAAGTCTTGTTGATGAGTCCATGGTAATAAGAGCTTCAGCTCTCAGAGTCCTTCGCTACTTGATTAAGACAGAAAGTGATGTAGCAACATTTAACAATTTGAAACTACCATTTTTAGTTATAAGGTAATTACTATAATTAAATATATACTTATTCGATGGTGCGGTTGGCGCAGTGCTTGAAAAACCCACTGCTGCATTCAAGTTGCAGGTTCGATTCCTGCATGGGGCAAATATTTGTATGATCTATAGTTAATTGTTCTGGGTCTGGGTGTGTGTGCGTGTGAGATCATATGTCTGTAAACACACCCACAATAAAGAAGAAGGAAAGAAATTCATAGTCTGGGGCAAAGTTTTTCTAAAGAAGACATAGAAGATTTAAGTAGATTATGATTTAGATCCAAAATACTTGAAATAATTACAGGATAAAAATAAAAGGAAATATCACTTCTATAAATCAACTTCTTTCAAAATACATTTGTGATATTAGGAAAATAATATCACATTTGATAAGTGAATTGTTACTCAATTTATAATTGGTTGCTAAGTATAATCTGTGTATGTGGTATTTTGGACACAATATCTACACTTTTTAGAACAGTGCGGCAGGGCATAATTTTAACTAGCAAATCTATTTAAGAGCCTTGTATATGTTTATTTTATTCATAGCTCATCTTATTTTTTATAAGAACCATAAGAAGCAGTCTAGAGAGCTCATAATAAAGACTTTAGAAGGTTAAAAATGCTAAAAAAACATCATGTGATTAATGGATGACCCCTTAGCATGTTTCTATAAAAAGTAGGAGAGTAGTTGATTGTTCAATTGTATTTTGACTAAAGTATTTTCTGAAAAAAATAAAATAACTGAACTTGTAATTCCAGAGTTATGGCATAAGCTTCATGTCAAACTTGTAACTCTGGAATTATATTTTGATTGTTTTTAATTGTTCTATATTCTGACAATGAAATTGCCCTTGTGCAAGAACAACTTTTTGGTGAACACTTTGCCTGTGGAATTAGACATCATGAAATGGTTACACAATACCACTTGACATTCATTTCAATTTCTAGAAACTTATATATCTTTCCTCATTCTAATATAAACTTGTGTGCATGTTACACTATCATGTTATTAAGATTTGTGTATCATACCCAATTAAGAAAGGTCCCTATATGAGAACTTTGGTATATTTCTAAGATGCTCTTATTCACTAATTTTAATTTAAGTATGTTCTAGTGATGACAAAATTGTGCAAAGATGTTGTACAATGATGGATTAGTATGTATTTGCTATAAGATTAATGAAATATTAAGATTTACAATTAAGTATATATTAGTAGGTAACAATAACAAATCGGCAAAAGCAAATGAATGCATTCTGTAGTTCACACAAGTAAGACTGTCTAACTGACCCAAGCAAGGTATTCACATGATTATTTAATCATGTGTCATCAATGACTCGGAAAAACATTGTGGTGCAATTACTTACGTTTGTTCATCAATCAAAGTTACAGGAGAGTTATAAGCAGAGGTGAAACTGACTAGAAATACGTATTAATATATGATGATGACCTAGATCAATGGATTTAATGCTTCGCAACGAAGAGGAGCGCGCGCAAGCCTTACGTGTTGTTCGTCGGGTAGTGGCAGTGGTGGGAGCGACGCAGGGCGTCCGACGGCAGCGCGGTGCCTTCGTAGAACATGGTTTACTTCGCTGCCTTACTGCGGTCGCTCGCGCTTCTAGTGCCGGTGACGGGACTGGAGATCGGCTATCAAGACCTGCTATAGCCACACTTGCTGAGATATGTAAGGATTGTTTTATAAGTATAGTCTTTTATTTAAGACTAGCTGTGCCTCATGGTTTCACCCGTGTATAATAATTTATAATTAGCCTAAGTTACTCCTTATATAGTCAGATACCTGTCAGTAAAACCTTATCGGATTCGGTCCAGCCGTTTCGAAAATTAGCCAGAACAAACAGACAGACAGACCGACAAATATTTTAAAATCAGATTTTTATGCTTTGGTAATGCAAATAACTGTATGAGCTTAAAAAACTATTATTTTAACATGACAAACATACACTTCAATTTTATTTATTTGTATTGATCATAGTACCTAATATTATATTGAAGCCCTGTTTACTTTCATCTTGCACATGTTAACTTTTTAATGCACAGAATAGTTTAAGTACTAGTCTGGGACAAAATACTTTATTTCACTAAATTATTATATTAATTGAGTCAACACCATCCAAACCTTTGCATTCACAATATCGATGCAAGAAGAAATCATTTGTATTTCTATATGGAAGTACATTACAATCTTACTTGATAATTCTTGTTTTAGGCGTATTAAATCCCGACATGTTCATATCGTGCGGGGGTGTGAACGCGGTGACGCGCCAACTGGCTGAATGCGCGACACCCCGCATGGCCGAGGCTCTGTGTGGAGTCTTACTCCATGCTCTTAACGACCCTGTCTCTCGAAGATCGGCCTGCATCGACCTCATGTGTCTCAGTTCACCTTACTGTGATTTTCATTTCCGTCCAGCGGGCACTGAGACTAGCAGGTATGACCAATAATAATGTTGAAGTTAGTTTACATTAAACAAATTACTTGGAAAACGCATGGTTTGTTCTCTTATAGTAGTGTAACTGCTCAGATATGGCAAATACAATCACAGTTGTCTAATAACATTTGGTTGTAATATCTCTATTAATTCTAGTTGTACCTTTTGATATAATTCAAAACACGATTTAATTTCATTTCTTAATAATCCCATTAGAGATGAACGCGAGATGCGGTTCACATGTAGTCGCCTGGCGCTACTTTGCGTGCTTCGCAGTTGGCCAGGGTTGCTCCACTTCTGTCACCCGTGTAGCACGGGCGGGCTGCGAGCTCTGGTTGCAGCTCTTTATCTACCGCGATTAGAGGTTCGAGTGAGTAAACACCTTCAATATTTTCATAAAAATGATTCTCGGTCCTGTTAAAGCTCATGCAATGCGCGAGCCTTTACTACAAATCCTTTTATGAAAATTTTGTATAATTTGTTTGCAGAAAGCGATATTAGATCTCTTGTACGAACTAGTTGGATTACCACAACCAGAGTGGACAGATGAGATTTCTGTAGCCTTAGATGCAGTTGATCCATCTGATTTTCAAGTGAGTCATTATTATACTGGTTAACTTTAATTTGACATTTCTCAAGTGTTGTGGTTATCAATGTTAAATGTTTTAGGATTCATGGAGACTGAACGAAGGTTTTGTTGCCGCTGAAGGCACTGCCATATTACCTCATCTTGGTGCTACGGGCCCAGATATAATTGAAATTCATCTTGCACTATTACTTCAGTGTTTCTTAGAGGTAGGTATATTATTTTAATATGAGTGATGTCTATATAAGTATACGTTTTTTATGACTATAAATACAATTTTGTTATTTCAGGCTGGGTTATTAGATGGGTTAGCTGAAGTGATTGTTACAAGTGATACATTTATATCTGTCCGAGCTACTGTGTTATTGGGTCAACTATTGCATTTAATACACCTATATCTACCTCCTCAAATATGTAGTATAACGCCGGCACTTCCGACGCTCATGTCTCAGGCTTCAGCCGGAAAGCCGCAGGCTCTAGCAGCAGTCGCGGCCTTACGGAGACTGCACTCCATGCTCGAAGCTAGGCCGGCGAGTAGCAGCTTGTTCCTAGACCACATTATACAGTATTGTAGTGGTGCATTTAAAGAGAAAATAGAAGATACCACTAAGAGCCGAAAAGAAAAAGACAACGCTAGTATGTGTAAGCCTAAACATGATGTTACCCTCCATAAAGAAAATAGTATTGAATTCCTAAACGATTCCGATAATGAAAACGAGCCAAAACAAAGGCACAGTGTTGGTTCCCGAGCCGATGTTCCTAACAGAAATACGAGTGCTTTAGTTAAAAGTAAAAGTGTTAGTTCTCGGACTAGTGCTGCAGTCAGTAGAGTTACAAAGACTGCGAAGTTCTTCAACCTCTTCGATAGGGATAGCGATAGTTTGATTCGATGTACTTTGGTCATGCAGAATAAAGATGGCAACACTTGGAATTGGGAAATAATAAGGACTATTTTGAAGGTATGAATTTTCCATTTCCAAAATTTCCAATGTGTACGTTACATAATACACAATTTTCACAATAAAATATTATTTCAGGAAAATGACACTCCCTTGTTAAATCTCAATGACAGTGGTCACAAAGCGTGGGTAGCTCGCATAATCAATTATCTGAAGCCGTCTTCCAATAAGTATTCGCACACAGATTTGTCAAGTGCTTGCCATGGACACTCCGCCACTCGTGCGGGCTGCCAACTTATTAGGCATCTATTGAGACAAAATGATGTAAGTAAAACATTAAATTTTATGATATATTTTATACTTATTAGTAACCACATGACAATCCAGTACTTAAAGTACTGGAGTAGATTTAGTGGGCCTACCCCTCTCGCCACGGGCATCATGAATCCTTATCAGGTCTGTTAATATAAACTAGTTGAACGCCATTTTGACTCATATCTGAATGACTAGGTTGACTGTCCTGTTGGTCTAGTGGTTAGTAGCCCTGACTGCTAGGTCGGAGGTCGTGGGTTCGATTCCCACCCAGGACAAATGTTTGTGTGATGAGCACGATCATTTGTTCTGTGTCTGGGTGTAATTTATCTATAATATGTATGCATTTAGAAATATATAAGTATGTTTATCAGTTGTCTAGTACTCATAACACAAGCTCTGCTTAGCTTGAGACTAGACGGCGGTGTGTGATAGTTGTGGAATATTTATTATTATATTTATTATTATTATTATATCGTATTGTATTGTCATTACGAACGAACCTCCTAAGAAATGCCTAATTGCGCAGGTTTCAGTTGTCCTAAAAAGTCCAATACGTTGTATTTTAAAAAAGATGGATTTCCTTTAACAGATGAGTAAAATAACGTGGCTATCAGTCAAGGTTTCTGTATAATCGATGATTTTCAAATAAAAAAATATGATTTGACTCGTTGATCTGCAAGCCATGTTTTCTGCTCAACTGTAGCTAGACACCGCTGTTTACGGTGATACTTTCACCATTAATATTTAAAAAATATGAATGTTATATAGTGCCACGAGGAGAGCAATACCGACCGCAGTATTGTGGATTATAAATGTCGATATCGCATAAGTAATTTATAATTGAATAGTTAAATATAAAACTTAGTATAATTATAATCACAATAATTATGTACTACAAATACTGGTTATGTTTTTTTATTTTTAACTTATGTCAAATAATAATTAATTCTTACAATTTATTCATTACTAGATGTGCCCCGCGGTTTAACTCGCACCGTTTAAAACGTTGCCGTACGATATATAAAAATATATGTAAATACCTTGTCCTGACGATGACGAAAACAACAAAAAAAAATGCAAATTGGTGCAGTCGTTCTCAAGTTATAGAACGTGACCAAGGGAAGTAGGGATTCATTTTTATATATATACATAAATGTTTGAAAATGAATTTGACAATCTAAATATTAGTTGTTCTATGCTCCGTTAAAACTACGGGACTGTAATATAATACGTTCTTACATATTAAGTAGGATGCACTAAAGTGGCCAAATCCAAATTAAGTTACTTTTTTGAAATTTGAGAGATTATTGATGATATTAATGAATTTTATTCTTTAAATACTGTAATGGTCGCGTAAATCATTAATATGGACTCGTAAGGTCCAAATGGTTATGGGCTCGCCTCTTGAGCCACAGGTTGTGTTATGGTGTGGTTGATGAACCACCTAGTCAGAGTTTAAACTACCCGTAGGCCTCTAAAATGGTTTTACACAACATCGAAAATGTGGTATGCTGGTATTTGCTTTCACAATATTTGCTTTCACTGTTTTAAGCAAGTGATGTAATTTATAATACGCTCATGACTCGAAAAAGTCAGTGGTGCGTACCTTGGATTCGAAAGTCAAAGGTCACATCACTCACCTTTCACCGCTCTGACTTTTTACCAGTAATAACTTTATTAATGCTTGTGCTTTCTCTGTATGAGAAGACACCCTTGCTTGAAAAATAATTCAACAATTTCCAATAATAAGTAAACAATAAGTAAGTTGACGAGAGCTATAACTGTTGCTTTAGTGTTAGATCTTTTGTGCCTGTGTGTTACCTCACCCCCCGCTAAAAGTGGCGTGCATATTTGTTCGATATTTATTCATAAGCCAGCTCCCGTCTGGTCCTCTAAGTTCCAGTATGATGAATGATTAAAAGTCTTTAGAAAGATAAACATCTTATATGTATCTTATAGGGACTGAATAGATAGCAATGACGTCGCCAAAAGATGTTAAAATATGAATGAAGAATTCGCGGTGGTGAGCAGAGGTCGAGATGGCTTAGTGGTCAGACTGCCTGGAGTATTTATCCGAAAGGGCAGGTTTGAATTCTGCTCACGACCGTACTCTTTTTCCATTTAATATAATAACTTTATAAACATCTTCATTTTTAATACATAAATTATCTTACATTTTTATAAAAACAAAATAATGAACATTGACTATATGGTGTATCAGACTGCAATAGAGTTTAATCGATTCAAATATGCTCAAAATTATTTATTGTATCAATTTGATTCTTATATCAAGCTAAGAATCCAAATATTAATTTCCAGCTTGAGTGCCAAAGATTACTAGAAGACTTATTCTTGGATGTGAGTCGACAGATCGAGGCTATAGAGACAGGTCTAAAGGCCCACGAATGCTTATTCAGTCCACAACATATGTGCAACACAATGTGCCAGATGTACTTCCTGTTTATTGGGCAGCTCTGCCACTCACATGTTGGATTAAGGCTGTTCAAACAAACTGGGTTGTATGAAAAGTAAGTTGGAATTACAGTTTACTATCGTAGGGTGAACCTTGAGTATTTTAGCCACACAATGGTCATATTGCTTCAAACGTATCGCAACGTCATCAAAGACTACGAATTTAGATCCTTTTGCATGCATAAGTACTTTACGTCACAAACGGAATATAATTTTGCAGACTTAAATTTGAATCAAACTTTGTAATTCTTGTTGCGATTTTCAGTCTCTTGGAACTATCGACGAGAACTCATCATAGCTGCTATGTGAAGTTAGTTATATCCAGTCTAGATTACACTTTGGATTCATATCCAAGAGACATTTTAGCAAAGACACTGACTTGCAATATTCAAGCATCAAGATTATACACAACTCAATTTTTAAATGTTCTTCTGAGAGCGTCTCGAAAGTCTCGCGAATTGGTTCGAAGAAAGGCTAAATTAAAGAAAAATGTGGTTCATGAACACCTGAAGGCGTCTCATAAAGATAATAGTGAAGCGAGTACTGGTGTGGATATGGACACCTGGATATTGCAGATGTTGGTGAGCCAAGTGAAGGACGAATCCAAAGCGGTTGTTAAAATAGCACTCGCTATTTTGGAAGAAGCTTACCATGTTCCTGTAAGTACATATAGTTCAAATTGATCAATGATTGATTTTGATGTATATAATAACACAAATTCGCTAATATTGGTTTTAGATTGATTTATTAGGTTAGTGGGCAATTCTAATTTGATTGTATAATTCGCTTGCGTTTGACTCTATAATAGCTTGTCATTTTATCATACGTTCAGGAAAAATATCGCATGATTTTGCCGTAAATCAATCACATGGCAACCAATTCGAAGCATATAAATTGCATGCAGCAAGTACAAATTTGTCTTATTTTTATGTGGTTAATCGCGCGGGAATTATTTACAATTCGCCCAAGGGTCTATCTGAGGCCCGTATGGTAAAACTACGTATCTATATTTTTTATAAGGTTAATAAGGATACTTGTGCGTCCATATAGTAAAACATCTACTTCTAAAACTGATTTCTTTCTTTTCTATTTCTTTAGTCTTACGTGGAAAAGCTAATAACGATGAAGGAGACGCTCTGTCAAAACTGCCACTTGGACAAGGCCACGGAACCTACGTCTCTGGACTTTGCGTCTGTTAGCGACAGAGGATATCTATTGTGGCTGAGTCTTGAAGTAGCCGTAGCGGTTCAGTCGGTTGATGCAAAGTCGATAGCATTCCTCAAGAAACATCTGGATTTCTGGACTAAATCTTATAATTATCGGTAATACATTTCGTTTTTTTTTAGAAAAACACTATATTTTCTAATCTCACATTCATCTGATGTTAATATCAAGATGTACATGAGGTCGCGTGATGCTGTATTATTATGTTTATTGCGAATTCAGATTACAAGATCCATATTGTTAGTAACAATTTACAAACCATGTTAGTATAAAATAAATTTAGCTACTGGCCTTAATCATTTTGTGAAATAGCAGACCAGTGGACAATTCCCACTGTCGGATTATAGATGCGGTGTTGTCTAACCGCAAAACAATAAAATCTGTGCTAATTACGTAATCTGTGGTACTACTCCGATGTTCCACAGCTACGTGCGCCTGGTGGAGGCTGGCGTGCACGAGGCGCTCGCGCTGAGTGAGGCGGGGGGCGGGCGGGGCGCGCCCCGGGCGCGGCGCGCGGCGCGGCCCCCGCCGCACCTGCACGCGGCCCTGGCGCCGCGCTCCAGGACCGCACACCCCGCACATCCCACGCATAGAGCGCGGGCCCTGCTAGCTGCGGTGCTGCCTGACCATTACAAGGTACTTTATATACTCACGGGGATTCTGTCCGCCCATCGAGTGACTCTAGAGCAGAGGGTGGCACGGTGACCACGTGCTGCCGTGCACAGCGAGGCTCGGGGAGACCCATTTACAGTCTTCCATGGACATGTGCCCCAATAGGCGTTTCACAGCAATGGCACTGGAGCTGATCTCTTAAGAGAAGCCAAGTGGTTGGACACTGGGGTGGTTTAAGTGAGGTAAGAATCCCACAGCCCCGGTCTCAAATATCGGGTATCTTTTTGTAGGTTCGTCCCGTATAAGTCAGGTTTGTTCAAGCAGTCGGACTTGGCTGTTAATAAGCACCTAACAACGGCCGGGACCAACATGTTAAAGTACCTCCGAAGCACGGAGACGGTCAAATCCCTAAGTATTGTCATACAAATTAATATTTCAAAGTTAATTATTGTGTTTTAGTAAACACGGTTTATAACCGACTCCTTAGTCTACTGCCTCGTTGGTCTAGTGATCCCAAGCGCGACTGCTGAGCATGAAGTCTCGGGTTCGATTCCCGGGTCGGGCAAAATGTTATTGAGTTTTTCCGTTAGAAATTTCTCAGTAGCAGCTCGGAGTTTGGAATTGTGCCCGGTAGATGGCAATAGGCTCACCACCTATTACATGGGACTTAATAACAGCATTGGTGAAATGTGGGTGTACAACTGTGTACACCTCTGCCTACCCCTTCGGGGAATACAGGCGTGATGCTATGTATGTTTATGTTTTCCTTAGTCTAGTGGTCGCAAGAGCGGCTACTGACCGTGAGGTCCGGGGTTCGATTCCCGGGTCAATCAAAGTATTATTTGGTTGTTCTCTGAGAACACAGTTTTTAACAGCAACCCGGAGTTCGGAATTGTGCCCGGTTGATGGCAATAGTCTGAGCACCTAATACGTGGGACTTAATAACTGCATTGGTGAAATGTGGGTGTACAGCTGTACTCCTCTGCCTCACCCATCGGGGATAAAGGCCGTTGTGTGTGTATTATGTATTTATAACTCGTCGTGTTGTTACGAACTTATACCACTTCCAGATTTTACAACGTAAAAAGTGCGCCAACGAGCAAGAGATTGCCGACATAAAGGCGTCGCTCTGGGCAGTTGGCAACACCGCAGTGACGTCACAGGGTCTTCACCAGCTCATGAGTTTGAGCAACGGTTACTTGGAAGACTCTGTGCTAGTACATATCGTACGGTTGGCTAAATATAACCCGGTGTATTCGGTGCGAGCGACCGCCTTTTATGTTCTCGGGCTAATAGGAAGTACTTATGATGGCGCCAATCTACTATCTGATCTTGGTAATTTTTTTTTTTTAATTAATACGTTTTCCGCGACAAAAATCTAAAACTATATTCTAATTATGTGTTTGTTAAATTCTATCTTCTAGGGTGGCTAAGCGTAAGACACACGAGACACGATCAATTTCCAGTGATTCCAGATGAAACTTACTCGTCCTTTGACCAGGGTACAAACGTGCATTACTTTGTGACGTCACCCGAATGTCGCTACAACGCCTACGACGCGGAACTGAGCGAGCATTCAGACCATACCGACCAAAGCGTCGCGGAAAGTTTACATTCGGAGACTACTAAACTATACGGAAAAACTGGATCGATATCGGCCGACCATTCAGAAATAAAAGACCAAGATGTTACAGATCATAAGGGATATACAGATGGACGACCGGACAAAAGAAAATCTCACACGCTACCATCGCAAAGTTGCTCCAGTTCCCACGATAGGCCCACATTATCGGAGTCGAGAACTGTAGATATACTACGAGATTTTTCGAGCTACGAACGTCCAGGACCGCATCGGGTTCCCATGGCAGAAAATAGGTTGTTAATAGGCAGAATGAACTCTTTAGAGCATGCCCATGAAGGTAGAGTTAGGAATACCAGTGAATCCAGCACCAGTGGAGTAAGCAGTTGCGATTCATTTCTTGGGAAATACGCTATTCCGTAAGTCAGAATATATTGTCGTAATACTTGAAAATGAAAACAAATTCCAATGTATGCAACCTAATTTCTTTGTAAAACAATCATGGTAAAGCTTTAATTTAAATGTAGATGAAAAATTACATAATTTACTTTTTGTCATGGAATTAAATTTACTTGAATAGAATGTTTTTTGTGATTCCATAGTGGCTAATGTAACACCAATTATGTTGTATTGTTATAGTGATAGGGTTTTGACTCTAAGTCCTATACCGAGTTCGTCGAGTTTGTATGGAATGAAGAGCAGTAACAGCTCGCATCGGCCGAAGATATCGGACTTACAGCGTCGCACTTCTACTTCTAGTAAGTTGTACTGTAATATAATTTAGTTTAAGTTATTGGTAGATTTTGATCAAAGCTGAACTAAATAGAATTTGTTCCCTATTATTTACATACTTCTCGTCTTTGTCATCAAATGTTTAAAGAACCACTTGTCAAACATTATCCAGGTGCGGCAGGTACTTTGATTAAAATTGCATATTTTACTATAAAATGATTTTTTTCTCAATTTTCGTATGACAACATTTTCTTATGTTATATTAACCAGGTTTCACTGGACACGAAGTCGCCAGCTCGCCGCCTTCTCAGATGGATATGACAGGATATGCCACTTTGAAGTCACTTAACAGAAGGTAAATACCCACATTACAAACGATATTTTTAACGAAAGGCGATTTACACTTTCTTTTAATATGCAATTATTGATAACACGACATATACATTGTTGTATTATAATTAATAACTGTGCATGTCTGAAGTTGTACGCTAGTACGCTGCGCGATACTCAATTTTACGATAAAATCGGCAAGGCGCATGCTCGATCTGGCGGGAGCGCAGTAACAGCGTACTGTGTCACTCACTCCTTTACATTCCGTCAATACATCTGTCTCGCACGTTCAGGGGCCGAGAAAAGTCGGTGCCAAAAATGTTTCGCGGTCTTGTTGATTTTCCTAACAAATTTAAATATTTTAGCACGTTAACACTTTTCTATACAACTGTACCTGCGCGGCCGTGTGGATAGCCTAACATGCACAGTTATATAAAGACAGCGGTATTTGATTTTTTTATGTCTCTTCATAGGCCTCACTTATCGGAAAGCGCTGCAACAGGTTCAAGTGAAATGGACGATCTGAGTTGGTTGTTATCGGACACAAATCGTCGTTCAAAGCCGTTCTCTTCGCTTAGGGACAAAGCCAAGTCCACTAAAGAAAGAATGACGAAACTCAGGTAATGAAAAGTTGACTGTTCATTGTTTGCTTATTTTTTGTGTTTACAACTTTAGTGTTAAATAAAGTTATTATATTAAATGAAAAAATAATACGGTCGCGAACCGGATTCGAACCTGTCCCGGATAGGTATAGGGACTGAATTGATAACAATGACGTCGCCATAAGATGTGTTAAAATATGGAAGAAGAATTCGCGGTGGTGAGCAGAGTCGAGATGGCTTAGTGGTCAGAGCGCCTGGAGTATTTATCCGGGAAGCGCAGGTTCGAATCCTGTTCGCGACCGTATTCTTTTTCCATTTAATATTGTAACTTTAGAGTTCGCTAAGCATGCGTTAATGCTTTTCAAAGATTTATCTTGAATTATAGTGTTAAATGTTAGGTATTTTATAAATACTAAATGTAAGTCATACATATTATTATTGATAATTCATACGCCACAAGCACGTGTAATCGATAACTGTATAGAATATTGTTTTATTTTATCGATACTGTACCCTAAGAATAGCATTCACACCTCTGGGTCTACAGGCATACGTTCACATTAGATTTACCTACTGGTAATGCGTGAGCAATAATCATACTGTATTATCAGGAATAACCTTCTGCATTTATGGTCGCAGTCTGTTAGAGTACGACTGGAAGCCACTACCGTTGGGCGAGAACGCACGTGCGTCACCGCCGAGCGGCGCTGGCGGAATGACTGCGGCTACAGGACTGCAGGCCCCGCGCCGCGCTACGTGTACATCGACCGCGCCGCTCGCACACCCGGCGCATGCGCATTCTCCCGCCTACATCGGCATTTGTCTACCGAGGGACCTTATGGAACTGTTTCCCAGGTATTTTTTTTAACTAGCTGTACTAGCTTGGTTGAGGTGGACCTTAGACTTGTATAAAATCCAGGTAAAGACTGTTAGTCTAGGACACAAATTATCTATGCACCAAGTCTCATTCGGATCCGTTAACCTCTTAAGTTTCTAGTAGGTATTTGAGTTACAAACAAAATACTTTTGAATTTATAATAAGAGAGGAAATTTAACTAGATATTTATATAATATATTGTTATAAGACCAAATAACATTGTCAATATTTTCATAAAGTTACGTCTCTGGGTGAAGGGGTTTGGTTAAGTAAGTTGACATCAACAAATATATGATTGTTATTCAGAGACGAAGATAGAAATGACGAAGACACAGATAAAAGTGACACCAAGCGTGATCGCCTCCCGTCTTTTCTTGTGGATACAAGTAGTGCAAGCACTGAAAATAAATCACGCGCCACGCCTGATAGCCAAAAGTTGGCTTCTCATAAAGGTAAGAAGATTATTTTTAGTATATCAACTGGCTTTAAAACTTTCGTTAAAACTGCCGAGAGGACTTACAGTACGCGACAAGTCGACATGGCAATTTTCTAGTGATGTGGCATCACGTATCAGGTAGTTTATAACGATATATTTTTTGCCACGCAGAAATTAAGAGTAAAATTAATTAAATAACGTTTATTATAAGTAAAATTAAAACATATTTTATAATAATATTTTATTCAATATTAAATGGAAAAAGAATACGGTCGCGAACAGGATTCGAACCTGCGCCTCCCGGATAGATACTCCAGGCGCTCTGACCAACTAAGCCATCTCGACCTCTGCTCACCACCGCGAAGCTGGCTTAGTTGGTCAGAGCGCCTGGAGTATGTATCCGGGAGGCGCAGGTTCGAATCCTGTTCGCGACCGTATTCTTTTTCCATTTAATATTGTAACTTTAGAGTTCGCTAAGCATGCGTTAATGCTTTTTCAAAGACATATCTTGAATTATTAAGGTAATTGCATTCTTTACGACATTGTATTAACTGCAAAGTTAGTCGTGTCGGTTCGGTCACTTGTAAGTACTGAATTGATTGCAATGACGTCGCCATAAGACGTGTTAAAATATGGAAGAAGAATTCGCGGTGGTGAGCAGAGGTCGAGATGGCATAGTTGGTCAGAGCGCCTGGAGTATCTATCCGGGAGGCGCAGGTTCGAATCCTGTTCGCGACCGTATTCTTTTTCCATTTAATATTGTAACTTTAGAGTTCGCTAAGCATGCGTTAATGCTTTTTCAAAGACATATCTTGGAATATTTTATTCATCACAATCAATATCAAATGAACTCATACTATCCTTGCTACAAGCCCTTCGTGACTCTACATCACTAGTCTCTCCGACTTCTATGATAAAATCTTCCATTACATTTTCCATTCCTATATCCTTTTCCCAGTATTCATTCTCCAGTTTCTGAACATGTTTTTCGAAAAAATGGCGGGCCGAGCTAAATCAATAGGATTTAAATCGCACATATATGAAGGTAGTCCTATAGTCATGGCCACGTCCTTTAATTATATTGTCAATTTTATAATTGATATCAACGGGTCGGGTGTATTGTTCTATAATTTCAAATAAATCTACGACTAGTCGCAAGAAATGTCTTCCAACCATTTTATCATTGCAGATTTTAGCGAACTTTTTGTTGGGGGCTTATTTAGCTGGACACTATGGTAATTTGCGTTGTCCATTACCACGAAATTGCGGTCAGGAAGTGAACTGCGCTAACTGCTATGAGTCTATTCCCAGAACTAGTCTCTGTGAGAATTCCTTTTGATCCAGTTATTTGCCAACACTTTTAAAAAGTTAAATTATTGTCCACCCACGTTTTATCCGAAGTATTTTTAATACACAACAACAAAAAACACTATGAGCGAGATCGAAATCGATAAACGCAGTCGATGCCGACTCGGGTAGCGCTAAGACTAAGATCTAGGCATGTGTAACTCTTTACTGATATGACCCACTGATCCGAAACATTTAGGTGTTCCAAAAGATTGGCTCAGTAACAATCTTCTAAACGTATCATTTGGAACTAAAACATTACATTGCTCTTTACTCCGTGAAATGCGTCACTCGAGAGCGCGAGCAAGTCGGTACTTACTTCGCTCACTGATTCAGATTCAGAGTGAGTGGCAAACATAATACAGTCTTAACAAACGGAAAAGAGATATAAAATGATACGTATCTCACACTCATAACTTAGTAGCTTTCCCGCGACGCGACATAAAAAACGTAACATTCTGTATTTTATAACTTTTGAGCCGATGATCCAAATGAGCCAAATGAAACATATCAGTGTTTCGGAACATTTCAGTGATCGAGATGCAAATGTTCCAATCGCAAAAATGATACACTTTTCCCACCTCTACTAAGATCGTCGCACGTTGGGCATGCGATGCATGGTATGTAGGGTATCCCCTCCCCCGCGCCTCAGCTCATACCCCGATTGCCATGTCGAACTGTCGCGTATAGTACTTACTTTAGAATATTTTCCACAAATATCGAAAAGCTTTACTTCCAAAAAAGGTTTGATTTATATAACATAAAAATTTTCTACTATTACAGTAAGTTCAAGCACTATTGCAGTTCAAATTCACAAAGTGAGTTCGAATTTAGATAAAGCTGACACAACTGTCGCGTCTAACGCCGATACATCGTGTGCGAGCGTAGAAACAAATGATACAAGCATACGCGTAACCAAAGACAAAACCAAAAGGATTGTCACCACTGTCAGTGAAGACGAAACTGGTATCAACAGTGTACCTAACAAAACTGTTGAAAACAGTGAAAATACTGCTATAATCGAGAATAAAGATGACAATACAGTCCCAGTTACAGAGACACAGAGTACAAGTCAAGTCCAAGAAACTGTAGATCCTCCAACTCGATCTATTGCTGACGGTGAAAACAATGTTCAGAGTGTTGGGGCAGTTGGTACTGAGGCCGTTGTAAGTGTCGCATCTCCTAATAACAAGTGGCGACACGTTACAGCGGATTGTTTGGCTTGCGTCCGTACTCGACCGCCTTCTTCCCATGAGCTACGCGAAGCGTTCTTTGCCGGTAAGTGATGGTTTAGATGACTGCAGTTAATTTTATTTACGATACGATTACGATATAAATTGACGGTGCCAAATATGCAATGACGATTTGTTTTGCGAACTCCTCTCTTTATGCTTTGCTTAGTAGAAGAGTGACCTGCGAGTGGTTCAGATTTAGTTTTGTCAGAATTATCTTGCTCAATCTATCAAATCAACAATAATTCCATAAACATCAAAATTACTATAACGGGAGAACAATTTTATTTTCTAAAATTAACATTTTAAATTCTAACAATGAACATGACTATGCTAGCCATATCCAAAAACGGTCAAGTGCGAGACGGACTAAGACTAATTGCGGACACTTAGTGTTCCATGATCTCCTTTGATTTTGACATTATTTAATATTTGCAATGATAGAGGCCATCTTAACATATATTCTGTGAAAATTTCAACTGGCAATCTTTCGAATTGGGTACGGGGATTGAGTTAATATGGTCAACTCTGAAATCAGTAGAAATAGCTACAAAGTTTTTTGTAAATGTCTTTTGTCTGTATAATAATAATTTAATTCCTAAATACCGGTATCCAGGCATGGATGCGTCAGGCACGGGTGCCATCGAGGCTCGCAGTCTGACGAATGCCAAGTCCTCCGTTGACCATAACTCGGGCCCGCAAGTCGAACTGTTGCACCAAGTGCATTTCATGTCCAACCCTATACATTTGAGACAGGTATTGTTTTAATTATTTAATTGTTGTAAATTAATTTTATACAAATATTATTTACCCCAATGTGTAACATGTGGATCGTCTATATTTTAAGCATTCCACAGGCATTATTTACAGTATTCTTTCTAAACCACAACATTTTAAATTGCTTATTTTCCGAAATTGAAGAACTACATTACGCACGTGAGTTACGTACGCTGATCTAGACGCGTCAGAGCGAAGATATCTTTAATGGAACCTCGAATGGACAGTTTCGACAATTCGACGTTGTTTTGAAATTAACTGATCTTTTGGACGAAATTAATTGAATTGATAATCGAGCTTAACGTTCCCATAAAAATGACATATGCGTTTTAATCAACACAAGTTTATTTGCAGGCTCGCTCGGTACTGCTATCAATGAAGCAACGCCATCCAGAGGTATTTCGTAGCCCTTGTGTTTATTCTGACGTCAGTGCTCTGCTAGCGAGAGACACATACATGCTGTGCGCGCGTCGGTTCGTACAAGAACTGTTTCTTGATACGAGCTTCGATTGTTTCGCTTCGGAGCCCGCTGCGGTATTGACTCGGCATGGAGTTACTTCACCGTCTGCTAGTGGAGCTCCAGCTATACGCCAATAGTATTTTGTTTTGATTATAATAGAGATTGTAAGGTCGCGCACTATTATAAAGCAGTGTAAAAAGTTATTTATTTAGTTTTTCCCAGTGTGATCTGTTTTCGTATAAATATGTGACTATTACGTTTATTGATTATTTTCGATGCTATTACTTTTTATAACATAGTCCGAAAAAGTGACTACTACTATATAACGACTGATAAAGATATATGGAAGAAAAATACTTGCACGGGCAATCCCAAATAATTTGGGTGAGGGCAGGAGAATGATGACGAGTCTCCTACTGAGATAGCAAGTATTTGAATAGATTAGTATTTATCATTAGCATCTATTGATATTACTTTCAAAGGTTTGCACAAGAGTACTAATTACTCACACTGCGCGATCTATGGATGTGCCTATCTGTCAAAAGATTTAGGAACCACGAATGATTATAAGTGGATTAGTATTGATTTTCAATCTTTCAGTTTTGCATGAATGAAGAAATAATTCTGTTCCGAAGTGGCATATCCGTATTTTGTAAATATGTACACTAAATAGTTATACAACTGCTAGTTCGCGACCTTACATCTTTGATCGTGATATTTAGTATCACGACCACTTGTTTTACTTTAATGCAGGTTTTGGTAATTTATAAGGTACTAATTTAATTGTTTCTGTCACTGTAACCTTACAGTTATTTCTATTTTCAAGCACTTGTACGGATTTGAATTAATATTATAGCACTTAAATATAGATAGATTACCTAAAGATAGTATGTAAAAGAAACAATCTAGTTACGATTAAAGTTACACAACAGTCTTCAATTAGTATTAGAAGTTGTTGCAGTTATACATGTATGATATTGCTAATTTATAATATTTTATAACTTAGGTCTTCCGATTTGTCGGATGAATTTTGAATAATATTAAGTTGTTCTGAAAAATGCGCGTCAATTTTACGAATCTTTACAGTTTTGTATTCTGCATAGATTTGTGATTTCTGCAAGATTTTAAATGTTCGAGATTGGAAGGGAAATTAAAGCGGTTCCCAAAATATGTATTAATTTTAAAGATTTTGATATTACTGGTTTAAGTAAGTGAAAGCGATTTGTAGTTGAAGCGATAGCAGATTTACTTTTATGCCTGAAAGACGGGCTACAGGATTTTTTATTCAATTATTCAATGATTTAAATAATTAGAGCGCCGCCGCCGCTGCGCGATTATTAACACGTTCATTCAAAATCTTGTGGTATTAAAGCACAGTAAACTATCATCATCCGAATAAATACCCTGTAGCTTTAGGACAAACATTGCAATATGCAGAAATACTAAAAGTGCATGTGAGAATAATTCCACTAATTGCCAAGATCTTATTACATTTAAGCAACTGAAGGTGATTGTTAAATTTCATATTTTCGTCCCTAACAAAGCTTTTAATTTATTTGGTATGAGCACCTTATACTGACGCGATTGCCTTTATATGTTATTTTTAGGAAAATAACAAATATAATTAATTTACTAGTCTCACGTAAATGACAATAGTTACTGACTCAACTGACTGAAAATTGCACCATTCCCACTGACTGCAATAGTTAATTGTAGCGTACCTATTCAACATCTATCCCACCTAAACCAACGATACGAAATGTTCCCTAGTTGCAAGCATATTATTATAGTTTTAAATACCTACTACATCTTGTGTTCATTATTTTACAAAAGTCTTATGTTTGCATTTAATAGTAGGTACTTGTTCTCTTATTTTCATTGTTGTTATTTATGGAAACTCAATCAGAATAGCAATTTAGTTTTACATTACATGATATAGTAAGTATTATTACAAAGAGCACGCTGGATGTCACATATTACTACTTGTTATAGAATCCTTTGTTAATGTTCAATAATAGCATAACGTAGTTGAAGTAAGTTTTTCATACTACTTGTGGATGGTTATTAAAAATTAACCTTTTGACCCCCCTGTTTTTATGTCAGTAACCGGGCAGGGTTGTGAAACGTCATGCCCAATTTTGTTAATTATTGTTTGATATTCTACTTATCTACTAAAAATAGAGTGGTAAAAAATATATTTGGTACCTATATAATTTCGAATTACATGTTACTCACCAACTGCTCTCTTCGTACGGAAGCGATATGTGTCAAAAAAATACCACTGGGGCGGTCAAAAGGTAAAAAATCTGTCAAAAACTACAGTATTTAAGGAGGAAAGGTCTTGTATGGCCCGGACAAGTTTATTAATTTGAGTCCTCGAAATCTTGCATTTAAGATAGTGTTACATTTCATATGAATATCAAACGATATCCTCATTTCTACTGCTATGCTAATCTCCTATTAAATACTAGTCCTAAGAGTTGATTCTGACACCTAAATAATGAATTACAGCCCGTTTTATTATTACTGGAACATGCTTTTTGGCATTGGTTTATTTTTATTAAATTACAAATGATTTATGTTTTTTTAATAACAAGAAAACAAAAAAGTGCCATCATACTGGTTCCTTGCAAATGTTACATTACTACTAAGTACCGACGTTCTATTATGCCACTTCATTACAATAAATATATAATTTTATAATGTAGTTAATGTTTTTTTTCAACAGCATACAATAATTATGTTATGTTCTATCACGCAAACCTTTTTTTTTTGCTCACAATCAATAATAAGAATTATTACTCAAGAGCTCTAGGTACTAAGCTAAGATTAGCCAGTTCAACGGTTTTAATCAGTTGCGAGTCCTACTACATACTTACATACCCTTCCATCTTCCTTAGAGCATTGCCATCGAAAACAAAGCCATAGGTATGCAATAGCAGTAAAGGGTAACGTACCGATTTGCATGTCAAATATTACTGACTAGGAAACTCTTATATGGTCGTGCTGATGTATCATTTAAAAACGCAACGCGTTTCGAAAATGCTTGTCTAAAAACAAATGGTCTATGAGTAATACAATCCAACCTTAAACAACCCATAATAATATTATTATGAGGTTCGGTGACCTCTTTGCAAAAACTGAAGGGTTTTTCTGTGCAATAATGGACGAAGTTATAACGACGAACAACTACCGGAGGATATTCTGATTGATTCTGAGGGACGACGGCTGACATATGTCGGGCACGTTCTAGTTCGGGTAAATCTCTTAGTCACATCATCTCCAGTTGTTCTCGTCTTGCCACAATCTAGTGGACAGGATTATCCACAAGCAACTCGGTTTGCTATACAACCGGTCTGAAGTGCTATACTATAAGTATACGCCCGACCCAGTTCTTGAAAATAGTCACCACATTGTACTGGGATCGATCTATCATCACTGATAGGACTATTGCTACCAACTTTTTACCGTGTCGATCAATGGCATCTTATATTTTGTCAGACCAATACTTAGCCATACAAACGGCATTATCTGTGGCGTTATATAGATCCTCGCATGTACAGGTGGTAGGGCACGCTGGGCAAGTCAGTAGATGTGCCATTGTTTGCGGAGAGTAACCACACTCGCATGTATTATCCTAGCTGAAACCCCATCTGAACGTATTTTCTTTGCATCGACCGACTTAGGTCCGGAGTCTATTTATAGACTTCCACGTCGGCCATGGTAAGTCGTGTCCAGGGGGGAGTCTTTCGGCTAGCGGTATAGGCGATAATATTTGATATCGGTCCCTCCAAAGGTCAAGCCTAGTTTGTGGAGCGTCACCATTTAATGGGACCACGTCTTTAATAAAACTATGCCGACTTTAACCTTTGGGGCACAGGAAGATGGTGGTACATTGGGTGTCGTGGATCTGTTTCCATCCTGTTCCTCTCGATTGAGCTAGCTACTTGCCTACGGATTTCTGGTGGCGCAACACCTGCTAGTGGGTACAGCTTTCCAACAGGAGTTGGTTTTAGGCAGCCTGTTATAATTCGGCACGTGTCGTTAAGAGCTTCATCCACCAAATTAGTGTGCGCAGAACGGCTCCAAACTGGGCTGGCGTATTCACCAGCTGAATGACAGAGAGCCATTCCAGTCATCCGCAGCACTTGAGGTGATACTCCCCACTTGGTGGAGGTAAGTCGCTGCAATAAGTTGTTTCGTGCGTGAACCTTCATTTTTGTATTTATGCAATGCTGCTTATAGGTGAGCGCTCTTACCAACAAGCCTGATATTATGTTTGTAGATCGATTAAAGCGTCGTACAATGATTGTCGCTATCAGTATACTTCATGACAAGAACCTCGTAAAAGCAGAGAAAGATAAACAAATCAAATATCTTGATCAGGGCGGACGAGGTTGTCGACATGTGGGGCGTGGAGTCAGCAATCATTGTACCGATAGTTGTTTCATATAATGGACTAATAGCGAAGAGCCTTTTAATTCGGAGATCCATTGGCTTGATTCAGAAAGCGGTACTCCTCGATACGGCACGCATTGTGAGGATGTTTCTTTCTCTGGAGCTCTAACCACCGGTAGCTTGCACCCTGTTCGCGATGCCGGTGGCCTACTATTTTCTATATATAAAAAAATATATTTTTATTATATGTAAATTATACTGGAAATAAAAAAAAATATACCTACGCGTCGACTTGAGAACCTCGTCCTTTTTTCGTCGGTTGAAAAAACCAACCGGTCCTAATCCTCTTAGGTAAATGATGTTGGAACTCTAGGATTTATAGGCTAGTAACTGGTTGCAAGGTACAGCGTGAAGTTTAAAAAATTATCAATTGCATAATGTAACTTCCTATTCAAGATATGGTATTTATTTCGAAACTCGCGGCTCGCTTTCTCACAGGCTTGCGGCGCATCCGGCTGCGAATGCTGCAATGCTTCTGTGATGAATATAGGAATTTTAACATTAAGCCCTTATATAGTTTTCATGCGTGTGTAAGCATATTGAACCCTATGACATTTAAGATAGGTAAGGTTTATTTTTGTTTTGTGCACTTTGGATGATCTGGGAAAACACGCAATTTTTTTATCTGAATGCCCGTGTTATAAATATTTGGTCATCTTGACTGGCACTTACTATTTGGGGCTGACTGAACAAGCCAAAAAGTGCATCGTTCTGCACATTTGTACTGCTTGGGTAACCCCAGATGTTCAATAAATGATGCGCCCATATCTTATTGGCGATGCGAGCTTATGAGGAATTTAAGCTACAAGTAGTGTATGAATATATTCAATAACTCTCTGAAAGGATGGATGTAATCAAAATACGAATAAGAAGTACTCAGTAAATAAAAGAATGTGGTCAAGTTTTTTTTTATAATGTATTTCCTTTTTCGAATTTCCTGCAATTACATTACGAGTAGTTGTAGTGCTCTTGCACGAGTCAAGATTTGTTTTATTGTATTGAAAAGAAGATGCCTCATAAAGCACCATAGGGGTTAAAATTCTGATTTAAACTTTAATATGTTTCACTTACCTACCTACATCTATAGTATACATCACTCAAATATGTTGGTGCTTACAGGGTCAGTAGGTCGTCTTATGGGAACGGGCTTTTACCGCTTATATTCACAGTTTACGGGATATTTATTATTATTATTATTATTTTTGTTTCTCTTTTATCTCGGGATTAAACCCGGTCCTTTGGAGGGCTTGCCTGGAGACACAGGTCTAACACACAGAGGCCCCTGTGAGAGTTTTAATCTAAATTGAGTTGGGACACCAACCGGAGACTCTCCATGATTGTGCTATAGAAATACAGCCATGGAGAGTTCCTGATACGTGCAGAACTATTGAGGTAGGTAAAATTAAATAGTTTTTTAAATTGGTCTGGTTGGTTTCAAATCCTTTTTGGATTTAGCGCAGCTCTGCTTACCCCTCTTTGTTTTTTCCGCTTTCTTTGCCTGCGAGTTTTGCGGCTCAGCAGGTTTATTAGCGGTGACGATAGCTGCGTAGGCTTGTTTCGGGGTCGATGTACCTACGCGAGTCAGTCCTCCTACCGTTGTCGAGGCAGGGACGTCAGCGGAACGCGATGCAACGCTTGCGTTTCCGGCAGTTGGTGACGCAGTTGAGCTCGCCGACTCAAAACTGCCGATGGATGCATTTTGCGCCCCGCGACGAGTGTTCACGTAGGCGTCGTCAGGTGACCTACTTACCGAAACTGCGTTGCGCAACAACACAACCTCAGCACGTAGTTCACTTATGGTGTTATTTGACACCTCCAGCTTGAACTGCATATCTGCTAGGCTCGCTTTCAGGAATGTGATATCCTTCAGCAGCCTAGTGACATCGACGTGATCGAATGTGATAGGGGGCAGCTTCTGCAGGTCCTTCACTACGAAATCGGGCACCTCATCCGGGTCGGTCTCCTTAATCAAGGTGACGATGTCCTGGAGACTCTTCTCTGTGCCATCCCTTCGGCGAGATCTGGTCAACTTTGCCGAGCGTTTGGAACAGCAGCAACTTAGCACAGCTTATCTCTTCCTCCTTGAAGGTGGACTTGCAGATCTGCAAGATGCTGACTTCGTCCATATAATCGATGGCATGCTTGATGAATGCCAACAGCTCGTTCGCTATGAGTGGTTGTGAAGTCATAGCTACGAAACACGGGCAGCGGCTAGAGCCGCGCAAATCGCGAATAAAATATTCGTAACGAGCAGCGCAAACGCGACCGTACTTGACCGCGCATCGCACTGCCTAAATGCTTAATCATCTTCCGTGATATGTAACTTTATTATTTATATAGGTACTTATTAGTTACTATTTAGGTACTAACTCGGGTTGCAGGCTAGCTCAATTATTCACATCAATTAAAAATACCGCATTTGATTTGTGATTCTGAACATCTTTCTGGAGAGTAAAATAGATTATCCTAATGTTACTGTAGCTATAGTCAGTTTTATTTAGTTTTGGAGAGATGGTTTTACGTAAAAATGGCTACAACGATCGATTCGGTGTTCCGAGACCAAAACAGGCACATATGTTCGGCTAGTACAACGTCAGCCAAAATTGACTTACCTACAAACCAAAGACCAATAAGATTACAATATTAAATGGAAAAAGAATACGGTCGCGAACAGGATTTGAACCTGCGCCCCCCAGATAAAAACTCCAGGCGCTCTGACCACTAAGCCATCTCGACCTCTGCTCACCATCGCCACTCTTCTTCCATATTTTAACACGTCTTATGGCGACGTCATTGCAATCAATTCAGTACCTATACAGGTGACCGTACCGACACGACCAACTTTGCAGTTAGTACAATGTCGTAAAGAATGCATAATTTCCGTATTGAAAAGAGTGGTGGTGAGCAGAGGTCGAGATGGCTTAGTGGTCAGAGCGCCTTTATCCGGGAGGCGCAGGTTCGAATCCTGTTCGCGACTGTATTCTTTTTCCATTTAATATTGTAACTTTAGAGTTCGCTAAGCATGCGTTAATGCTTTTCAAAGATTTATCTTGGACAAATAAGATGTTCGCTGCTACACACTAAACTGTATTTATCGATTTTTTTCACAGAGTTTAAGCACAACCCGCAGATACACGATGGTATATATCCTAAAAAAATTACTTAGTTCTGCTGATTAAGTATGAAAATAACACCAGATGACGCTGACATCGATTTGGTTTGTTTTTATATAATAATTGGCGGTCGGGTTAAGAAATACACAAATTAAGCGGAATAAACCGCGGGTGGTAGATATCTAGTATATAATAAATTAAGACAATACAATCTATTTCACACGTACTTTTAGCAAACGGAATTCAACGCATCATTATATCGATGTTAAGCTTGTTTTTCTGGCTTCTTGATTCAAGACGCATTTAACCACTCTATAAATCTACTGAATAACTTAAGTGCTACTTTGACAATTTTATCCCAGAAGCCTGGTTCTTCTTCTTCTTGTTGACTCGCCGTCGGATATTCATCATCAAAACTTTCCAATTGTCGCTTTTCTCGATGTGAGCTTTCAGTGTCGTCTAGATTATCTGAAAAAAATACCGGGATTGTTATATCTACCTAATACTTAGTTACGGTTCACTACAGTGACTCTGCTGCACTTCTTCTTAGGTATGGTTGTGCATTAAACGTAAAGTTTACATAGCATCACGTCTTTATTCCCCGTGTGGTAAATGTGTACACAGTTGTACACCTACATTTCACCAATGATGTTACTAAGTCCCATGTAATAGGTGGTGAGCCTATTGCTATCTACCGGGCACAATTCCAAACTCCGGGCTGCTACTGAGAAATTTCTAATAGAAAAACTCAATAACACTTTGCCCGACCCGGGAATCGGAACCCGAGACCTTATGCTTAGCAGTCGCGTTTGGGACTACTAGACCAACGAGGCAGTCAATTTCTATTAGAAGAGGTAAAAAGCTTGGTTTCCCAAGTTAGAATATAGGTAATTATGTAGGTAATCTAAATTCCTAATCATGAGTAAAACTCGCGACTTCTCAGGAATTCCGAATGTAAGAATTTATATATGCATTAAAAAAAGGTGGCACCGTGGGATGATAACATAGTTTACGAAAATCCTAGGAAGAGAGTGGGGTCCTATGCCTAGTTAATTGAATCTTCCTAGTTATAGGTAGGTATGGCTACCTACGATACACGATACTGAGAGAATAACAATAACGGTTAGGTAAGTACTTACATGAAAAACTAGGGGAATCTAGTGCAATCTGAAACAAAACAATTAACCACTTAAATGTTATTTAATTTAACATGCAATGCTGGTTAATTGCACCTGTAATACTCAATTAATATCTCAACGTAGACAATAGATTTTGTACTTATTGTGTCTATTTTTACGCCACTCAAAGGTTAAAACGAAAATTGAAAGGTACATAATGAAGTGAAATTTAGGGAATACTTTTATTTAAGTACCTATGATTATAAATAAGTATTAAACAATATGTATAAATACTCACTTGATATGCTGATATACAGGAATAAAATATCGTTAAAAATGCAACGATCAACAGTATCGTCCTCATGTCTCCGTTTTCAATCACCACATTGATTCGCCATGACTGTGAACTTGCCTTTTATACGAGGGCGTGGCTTCGCCTGAGTGTAGCGGAAAATCATGGTTTGCAGTATCATCCATACAATAGCAAGTGTTTAGTGCCTTTTTTTGTATTTTAAACATGCAAATAGCTACCTACCTAATGAATGTGCTCTTGCACGAATCTTTACATTCCTGGTGAGAAAGAAGCGGTTACTTAAACTTTTTATTGTGTAATTTGTGTTATCTTAGTCTGTAGTTACTGATGACTGACTGATGCCACTTTGATGTGGTTGTACAACCTCGAGTAACAGCTATAAAATTTAAATTAAGGTGGTTAATAATTAGACTGGTATTATTTTGTAAGTACTTTTAGGGCTTGCGTACGAGCCAAAAACTTGAAAACACTTATAAGTAAACGTTAAATGCAAGTTCAGTATGAATAATAAAGTATTTTTCATTAAGAATAATAAAGTAGTTAGAGCATTCAAACTCGGTACACACAAGTCTGAATGCTGATCATCGCAACGGCACAGCGGCGACCTTTTGTTTTCCCGAATGTGGCTTACAAAACCAAATTTGGTTTTAAAGGTCCTCATCTTCTTTCATAGTGAGTAGGCAGTGGTATACCTACCAATTACTTAAATATGTGTGTTTAGTGGGTAAACCATGGGGTAAACCAATGTCATTGAGAAGTATTGCCTTGCTTTTCAAAATACTTAAGACTAAATAATTAAGACCTACCTAGAAGTTGATAATTTCCCTAACTTCAGATTAATTTATGCTATGCACATTATTTCGAAAATTCAGTCCTATTAAGTGCGTTAGATTCAAACGTGCGACCATTTGATATGCCAGTATAACGATCACCACTACATATTGACGATCGTTAATAGGTATATAGTATACTTAATCGGAAGCTCATGGTAATTTTTTTCTTGGCATAGTATCTTGAGACTGTAGTGTTAACACCGCATGAGCACTAGCTCACTCGCTACTAACGTTGTAAAAATAAATATATGTAAATAATTATTTATTTATTAGAATTCATAAACAGTATCTCAAGACATTCTATGAACTAGGTAGCGAACTACTAAGTTAAGGGATTGTTTTAGAGTTTGAATCTACTTAATATAACTTCTTAGTGTAAAACCATTAAAAACCTACTTCAGTTGGTTTATCGGTTGGCATGAACGAGAAACAACTAACATGATCTAAAAAACATAATTGGGATTGCAATGACTTTTGCCTTCGTCAGTACATATAAGATTGTGGTACTTCGTGTATATTTTCATTACCTGAAACGACCTTGTCGATTCAGTTGCATGTTCCGCATGAAAGCATGCATACAATAGACCACTGGACACTGTATCATAGGCGTGGTACCCGACGGAAATGAATAGTCATCGCTTCGAATGTTTTGATTATATATGAAAATGGAGATAACAACCTGTTTACTTAGATATCAGTTTCGAAGGGCTTTGATTTTTTTTTATAGATAAAATCGTGGTTGCTTTAAAAAATCTATCATACACATAGACAGGTACTTACACTAAGACACGGAACATATATCGTAAGACATACAAGTAATTGTTCCATGCGAGAATCGAACCCGCAAGCCCCGGCACGGCGGCCGATCTCTCAATATTACTCCGAATCGAGTTTTGGTTACGGCGGCCTATCTCCACGAAGATTAGCCAAGTACGCAGGAGATTTTATAGTGCACAAGTGTATACGGAAACAGGTGCACTTCCTCTTCCTACACTCCCCTGATCTGATGGGGGATGGGTGAAACGACCAGAGAGAGATCAGGCGCAGGACCGATAGCTTTACGTTCTCTCCGAAGCACGGGGATGTCACAATGTCAACTCCGGGGTGCTAAGCAGTCGTAACAGGAAAGCCCCAATAATACTTTACCCAACCCGGGAATGGAACCTAGAACTTACGTTCAGCAGCCGCGCTAAGGCCACTAGATCCATGAGACATAAAATTGTGAACAACAAGAAACCTAAAACCAGTCTACTAACCAATTGGTCTATTGACTGCACATGCAGTTGCCAAAATGTTTATATAGCACAGTGTTGCCTCACAATGTTTCCCTTCATCGCATATCTGTGGTATAAGTCAGAAAATATGGTATTGAAAAATATTTGTAACTTCTTGAGTTGTGGTTTTTAAGACTGGCATATATCCATGTGAATTTTTCAATTAGACAACATTTCAATAATGTTGTTATTAACCAAACACAATTCCAAACTTCAGGCTACTACTGAGAATTTTGAATCAGAAAACCCAATAACACTGCCCAGGAATCGAACCCAGGACCTCCCGCTAAGCAGTCACCCTGGCGACCACTAGAGCAATGAGAAAATTTATATATTTGAGTAAATTGTAAAAATCATAGGCTTCCCTATACCTTTCTTTCTGTCAGTGTTTCAAAAAGTAAATTAAGAATATATTAGGCTTTAGCTATGCTTCCGCTTATAATTGCATAATTTCATAAAATATTAGTTATTGTTCACCGGTTACTACTCACGTACATTCTTCGGGTTTTAGTTTCGAACTCGAACGGAGCCCTTAGTCATGAGCCGAGTCCGCGGCTATGTCGCGAGTCAGACATAGCCGTGGACTCAGCTCATAACTAAGGGCTCCCAATACTATTTTGCAAAGAAACATTGAAAAAATAATGGACAAGAACGGGGTTTGAACCCGCGACCTTTGACGTTCCGGGTCATCACTCTACCAACTGAGCTACCTTGTCTCGCTATTCCCCATTGAAATTTTCAACCTTCTTTGTATTCGTCTTAAGGAGACGCCTGGCGATATTTATCTAGCAATCATTTTCAGATCTACTAAACTCAGCGTTACCACTTTACAGTTGTAAATCGCCGAACAACATCCCAATCCTTTATAAATCATATATAATTATATTTTTTAATACATGTTGAGGCCATGTAATGCCTATATTAATTACTATTTTGCAAAGAAATCAAACCCCGTTCTTGTCCATTATTTTTTCAATGTTTCTTTGCAAAATAGTAATTAATATAGGCATTACATGGCCTCAACATGTATTAAAAAATATAATTATATATGGCTCCCAATACAATAACTAATATGAATATGCCTCACGAAAGTTATTATACAATTTCATAAAAGTAAATAAATAAAGATACCTTTAAATATCAAACAGAATTTAATTAAAACTAGATCTAAATGATTGTTCATTTCTTGGATCCTCCAAAGCCAGAGAATCCCATTATCTGGGCCAGTTCAGACTGTGCTGGAGTGTCTTCAGGTTCCTCAGTTTCCATCAGTTTGCGTTTTTTGTCGCGGCGTCTTTCACGACGCTGTTCCTTAACCCTGGCTTCTTCTTCTGCAGCTTCTCTTAGCCGTGTGTCGAGTTCATATTCACGCTTTTTTTCTTCTAATTTGCGTTTATTCATGGCAAAGCGGGCTTTAACCTGGAATATAAGATGTGATTGTGTTAATGTATTATTATTTCACATACTAGCTACTTACATATAATAACACACTGTTCTTTAAAAGATTGTATTCATATAATCAACATAATATATAGAAGGTAACTAGTTATTTTAACATAATTATTTGCTATTTCAAATTTATCAAACAAACAAACAAACAAACAGTGTTCCTTTCACATTTATAATATTGGTATGGATTTATAAAACTGAAAGTATGCACAGGGGGTTCAATCTAGTTCAGGCAAGTATGCAATTTGTGCTTTATTTAAATTGTAGATTTATTGTATTGTATTGTAGAACTTACTACAGACTTTTACCGTATAGAGCTTTTCTGAACAATTTATTTATTTTATATACCCAGCAGGACTGGACAGATGAGATATAATACAACAAATCTAAGTCCCTGATATGTTGGCCAAAACTAAATAGATTTTGAGATATCTTCATGGCTCATTGAATGTCATTAGACATTTTTCTTACTTGTAGGTGACATAGTAATAAAGCATAATAAGAAAAAATGTGTAATAGACATTAACTAGAACAAAATGTGTTATTATAATCTTACCATAATGTGCAAAAATACATACATACAAATATAAAACAGCAAAGTTTTAGATTTTTTTTAAATTGTGGAAAAAAATATATTGTCACAAGGAAGGCAAAACTGCTGAACTGCCACATTTTGGCAGTGTTTTGTCTTTCTGGTGACAATATAATACTCCTGGAGTATTTATCTGTAATAATTTAGATGCCTCTTGAAACTACCCAACAACTATAATCTAAATAAGGACCTAAGGGCTAATAAAGAGTTGGTACAATCTGAGGAAGTGTTTTATCTGATCAGTATACCAATACACAATTTGTTCAAAACACAAAATCTTGGTCTTTCAATCATAGTAGAACTTATTAGTGTCCCCAGTACATTAATATTTAATTTAATACAAACCTGATCTAGTGAACTCCTTTCAATTTTCATGGACATACCAAGATTTCTTTGATGTTTCTTTCCATTGATATGGTCCAAGAAGTTGATGGAATCTTTGACAACACAATCACACACATTGCAGTAGTAACCTCCAGATTGTGAAGTTGGAGTATTTTTTGTGATCACCACACTCTTGCCAAGCTTAGAATCTAAGTCAACTTTGTAGTCTCGCTGTTTGAGGAGCTCTCTTTTGATAGGTGGGGCTGGAACAAAGTATGCAAATCTATGTTTTGTTATTAATGCAATAGAAAAATATTTGTGTAATAAATGTTTGGTAAGGTTAGTTTTCTCTTCCTTTTCGAGATTGATTTAATTTTATAGGTGACTACGGTATGATATTATATAAAGAATGAATAGTAACACATTCTACACTTACTGGAGTTCGCGTCCTGCTACACATGAGGAGTAAGTAGACTCTCATATTTATAGTGGACGTTTATAGGCTATTCTGGATAGTGATATGTAAGTTAGATACACACCTTTCTTTTTAGCTCGTTCCTCTTCCTCTATTTCAGCCTTTAACCGATCGGCAGCGATTCTTTCGAATTCGTCTTTGTCCCATTTTCTTCGATGATCATCTGGTCTCATAGTCATGATGGTAGATTAGTATTTCTCCTATAACTGGAAGACACCAATAAACAGTTTTATTGCATCTATGTATGAGTTGAGTAATTATATATATTTTGAACAAATAAATCGCCACCGAACCTCCTACTTGTCAACAATCACCAGTGTTGTTCCTGACAAATGTAGGCTTGCCGTGGAGTTTAGGCGGGAAAATGTAAAGTGCACGTTGTCAATTTTATATTGTTTTCCAAAACTTGTGTTTCTCCGAAGTATAATGTGTAATTATGGTGGATAATTAACCATTATGTGTTCATGAAGGTGTGCGAGTGTGGGCAAATTGTATACAATTGAAAATCATGACTTTTCGTGTTCACTCCTAAACTCCATCGAAGACTCAGTAAAATTTCCACCGTTTTACTGGGGCAATAACTGCAATAACTTTTTATACTTGATTAAAACAAGAAGGAAGTAACTGAAGACGAGGCTTTGGCCTTACTTTTATTCAAGAACACTGAAGACGAGGCGGTATGGTCTAAGACCTTAGCCTGCCCGATTAGGGCGAAGGATAAAAAAAAAAAAAAAAAAAAAGTAGGCTTGCCGTATTTTAAGGCAAAATATCAAAAAATGCCGTATAACTGTATTCTTTTTTTCAAGCAACTATCTCAAATCTAAAACAAATTACCCTAAATAAAAGAATTCGAAAGATGGTGCAAAAATACCTGTCTAACGGTAAATGCTGAAAACACGGTCATTATGTCTTTTACGAATAGAAACAAGCTGGAGACTCTAAAGCCACCGACCTTTTTTGGTAAAACGATACATTTTTCCAGGGTTATCCTGGAAATACCTATGCGTCTTACAAGACCAAAAACTCACCTGGAATTCACACATAAAGCATGTGATCAGGAAAGCAAAAATTGCTTTAGGAACTTCTTGCCAACTGGTCGGTTCGAAATGCAGTCTCAGACCACGGGCCGCACTCTGGCTGTATACTGCTATTGTCATATGGCACAAGAAGGTCGATCAGATTATCTGCAAAGTAGCCCTCACAAGCCTTCAGAGACTAGCATGTCTGATAAAAACGGGGGCGATCTCTTCGACACCAGCCGCTGCCGAAGAAGCGATGCTGTTACATTGTACCCTTATTTGTACAGGTGAAAGTAGTAGAGGCCAGAGCAGCAATTCTACGGGCTAAAATGGCGGGAAGAACGAAATGGAGATCTAGTCATGGGAGCACTATATGAAGATCATTATAGCCATGCCTACAGATGTTATACTAACAGAATTCAGCTTCAATAAGCTGTTTACAACAGTCATACCTCAGAGGTCAGGGTGGAAGGACATCATCCCATATGAATGTCAGACCAATTATGTAGTATGATTTACGGACGGATCAAAGAAAAAAGGTCTAGCCGAAGCCGGATTGTACGGATGTAAGCCGAGAGTCAAAAAGAAATTATCATACTGGGTCAATATTCCACCGTGTTTCACGCTGAACTTTTAGGGATCGTGAAAGTCTACAAAGCACCTACAAAAAAAAGGCTTTTTTATCTTCTGTGACAGTCGGGCAGTATTAAAAGCCTTGAACTCAGTAGAAACTAAGTCCAAGCTAGTCAAAGAATGTGTCCATCTCTTAAACTTACTAGGAGCACCGATTTTCAGTAGCACTTGGATGGGTATCTGGACATAGTGGCATCATTGGCAACGAAGCCACTGATGAGCTAGCCAGGGCTGGTGCAGAATATCCCACACTGGAACTTGAACCAATTTTTGGTATTCTGCAATGCACCACGTCTGCCCACTTAAAAACCTAGGGGGTGAACCAAAGCAACTTTGGGAGAAATCTCCAGGCCAAGAACATGCGAAAGCATTTCTTATAGGCTTCAAAAAAGACCCTTAATGAGCACTGCAAACTCAACAAACACCTTCACGGAATGGGCCTAAGTGACAAAAAAGACTGCAGATTTTGTCGCGAAAAGGATGAAACACCCATACAAAGTCTATGTGAATGTGAGGTGGTACACCTCACAAAAAACCAGCACCTTGGAGGACAAACCATCTCGCCGGAAGACATCAAATCCTCCAACCTGCTGTAGTCAACTTTTTAGAAGCGACAAGTTACGGAAAGCAATTATATAAAAGAGTGGTATTTTGTGTTTTGGTGATATGTAGTTATAAATTGAAATAATTCATAAATTAACCATTTCTATTTTCATATTATATAATTCAAATTCAAATAATTTATTGCACTCGTGTGGTAAATTGATATTACATACAAATATATCCATGACTTTTTTTTCTTTTTCATTGTGAGGTTTAGTAGAATACCTGCCAAATATGAAAAAGTTGTTAAAAATATGACTAAACTAGAATTTCCACCAATTGCCGTAAATTTGATATGGCACTGAAATTGCTGCCGTATACCGTATTTTTGATGTTTAGAATGCCCGAATACCGTGTATTACGGCAATTGCAGGTTGGCAGGAAATCACTGGTTGTCAATGTAAATGTGATATTTGTCATATGTCATGTCACTATTTAACGTCTGCCAGACAAACATCGTCAATAAAAAAAAAAAAGACATGACCGCCAAGTAGGGTTGCCATTTTATAATCTGCCAACCGAGACAAGAAGTGTGAAAACCTGGATTTGGAGCTAATTAAATCCATCATGTTGTGTTTTTTAACATTACTCAGTAAAATAAATAATAGCTTTAGTTGTTATAAATTTATTTTCTATTTATTTTCATTCAAATTAAGTTTAAAAAACTTAATTTAGTGATGATGTGGATGACCTATTGATACGGACTACTCCACCCGGACGCTCCTTGGACGCCCTCTAAACTAGGACATATCCGGAGAAACCTATGACCAAAGAATAGGTAGAGGACATGAACTAAACAATAATTCGGTGCGCCAAAAAAGAAACTGAAATGGCGTAGGCCCCGCCCATTACCTAGTGCAGCCCATGGCAATTAATAAATTGTTTTTTCGTTTTTATTAAATCGATCGAATCGATTAATCGTTATCATAAGGGTTACCTTATCTTATGTATCCAATTGAATCTTATATAACCACTGTTCTTGGAGTTCCGGAATCTTTGGGAATCATAAATGAAAACATTTACATATTATGTACTAACAACACAAAATAAGTAATAAAATAGTAAACATTTATTCGTTTCGCGATAGTTGCCGTCGCAGGTTGAATTGATCCAGGATTGTCCATGCAAGTGGAGATACTTTACATCACCTTCATTGGCAGCAGTTGATGTTGTTGTCTTATTATATTGCTCTTGATTATCTTTCTCATATATCGAATTACGACACGTTCAATAAACCAACTGCAAATGTAAGTTTGTAATTGTATCTTTTTTGTGATATAACTACAAATTCACGATTTTATATACCGCCACGCGTTCCTGAAAAAAGTGGTCTTAACAGACAGTGGGACAATAAAGTAATCTTATAAGTGTTACTTTTATCCTTTTGAGGAACAGAACCCTAAAAAGACACAATGTTTTCTCAATATTGTCGGGCCACATAGTCTCTTCTTTATGGATTTGTGAAAAGGTGCGCGACCACGGTAATCCGCTCGTCTTTTAGAAGATTTTGCTGGTTAAGAACCATGACAGGCCAAATTATATGGGTGTAAGTAATGCAAGTTTCGTAATTTACCTTCAGAAGCCTTGTAGGTATTGCATTGTCTTGAAGTCATTTATATCCTGAGTTCTATTAATACAGGACTCTTCAAAATGTAGAGAACATGCAAATGTTTTATCGCGGCTGGTATCAATTTTCTCTCGATACAATGATTCCATCCACTTTTTTAAGAACTTCGTGTTTGGTAACCTAACAATTGTTAGGTAATTTGGTTGTTATCATAACACATAATGTGTATTATAAATATTCAAAACAATGGTTTTCGAAAAAATCAAGAAAAACAAAATCGAAATCGTTGTTTATATCAGAAGCACAACACTAAATTATTCTGTAAATAGTGCGTTATAAAAAAACCCAGAATAAAGAATTAATATGCCTTTCGAAAATTAAAATGGTATTCCCTGATGACATAAATGTAATAAATATTAAATGAATCTAAAATTTGGTCGAAATATATGAAGGAAATTTGATAATATATGATTTTTTAATGACTTACTTGTGCATGGATATTGTTGTGCTATTACTGTATCGAATCGTATGATATTTCTATAACTTAATGTTTATATAGAGGCACGTCCTTTTATTCTTCTTTAGTCATTGGGAGAAACTCATACGGATGGCAAATGGGTAGGGTTGCCATGAGACCGCAAGATTATAAATAAAACTATGAATCTATGATCAAAACAGGTGTCGCAGGTATCACTGTTTGTCAAGTTACTCTGCATAGAATTAAAAATCCTTTTTTTTAAGAGAGGTCTCCTATCTGTCTGTCATGATTCTAGCGGTCATCGTAATAGCAAAATAATAAGATAAATCCGGATTTTCATTATTAGGATAACTTCAGATGAATAATATGACATATTGACGGATTTGCTTAATGTCAAGCACGATGCCTAGCTATGGCCTAGCTAATCTTCAGAGAAGGAAAAACCAGCCGCCTAGCCCTAGTCTTTTAAAATAACAATTTTAGTTATTATCACATGTTCTAGATGGCGCTACCTACCATCGTTGTTGAAATATTAGCTATTCAACAATACCTTTCAATTTTACGAAGAAAAAAATACCTAAGGTACCTTTATGAGTCTGAGAAAAATATTTTAAAGCTAACACTAAGAATAATTCTCGTCTAAAACAAGTTACAATGAATACTCTTACAATGATTAGATAAATTAACAACTAGAGTTTAACTAGCAGCAATTATTTTATTCGGATGATTTTATTATTATTCTAGTAGTTGTGCCTGCAACATCATTCGCTTTTATCCTACTGTAGGATTTACTAATGACATTATTTAATAATACTATATAAATCACAACCTGTATATTTCAATTACCTTCAACAATTACACCTTATTTTTTTAATACAAAATAAATATTACTACAATTAATGGTTCTCTAATGCGACTCTGAACCTTGGTATTAACCAGAAAAAGCAAATAATCAACCCACAATCAAAAACGTTAAGCCCTTCGCTAACTCCAAATAAAATCCGCCAAAATCTTTTTATTCCATCCAAACATGACTATTAAAAAATATATATATTTTTTATATTGCCACATAAAATAAAATATCAAAGATAAACGACATGCCTAATGAAATTCTTTACAACCTAACACTCGACCATCCTGACTCCGTGCATGTCCTCATGCACGCAGTCAAGATGTCGTTATTTACAGAAGTAACCTAACACTTGACTAGCAGGATACTGACTGCACCATTATATTATAGAATTAGTTATTGTTCACCGGTTACTACTCACGTACCTACCTACATTCTTCGGGTTTGCCCGATGTCCTATGTCGCGAGTCAGACTGACTCACGAAATATGCCTCACGAAAGTTATTATACAAATATAATATTCGAAAAGTTTTTTAATACTCGAAAGACATGGATCACTTTCTGTACTTAATGTATTGTCAATGAACGTTTCCTTCCGGCAGACAACACGAAACTAATTAAAAGAATTGTTTGCAAACCCTTCCTTCTCACAAACAATCTATATCTAATTAAACATCTTAAGCATTCTCTATGAACCTTTCCTTCTCATAAACAATATATAATCAAACATCGCATGCATTGTCTACGAACCTTTCCTTCTCGCAGACAACACACCGTATATCACATTTCATGCTATCGTGAACCCTTCCTTCTTACGAATAGCACTGTTCATCTATTCTGGTTATAGTGACTGTGAACCCTACCTTCTCACAAACCTTACGCTTATTTAAACTAAAGTAAATATATTCATTCTATGTTTATCCTCCGACAAACTACTCCCTCTAAAAGAGTTTCAATAAATCACATAAACATTCTAAAATATAGAAAATATAATAACTAAAAACTTAACATAAAACTTAACAATTTCTAATTCAATATTTCTTCTTCATTTGTATCAAAACCACTTTCACTATCATCATCGAGCTCAGTAACGCTTAGAGCGGCTATATGTACCCAAGGCAGCATGCGGTCGCGTGCCACAGGTGTTTTGCGCTTATTTCTAGTGCTTCTCAACCCTGGTATGGCAGCTAGTCTATAGCGATCAGTACCCAAAACTTCACAACACGGTACGGCCCTACAGACATACTACATTGTTTCTTACTCTTTCCATCGTTATTAAAAATGGTCTTCGTGATTTTTACTAGTTCACCCACCTTGTACAACTGAGGAATCGAATCTTGTCGTAATACTGTTTTTGTTTTATTTGTTCGGAATCAATTTTGTTTTTTACTCCATCACATATGCATTACTAGTCAACATTTTCGCGAGATTCATTTACTATTTCGTTAATTCTGGGACCAATTTCGGATTTCATGTTTGATCCAAACATTACTTCAGCCGGCGTCCTGCCAGTGGTCTTGTGGTGAGTATTGTTCATGCCCCGTTGCACTTTACCTACCTTATCTTCCCATTTCCCTTCATTACAACTCAACATTTTGGGCAGTTAGAGAGCTAAGTATAGTACCTACGGCTATACCGCTCTACTTGCCCATTTGCTCTTGGACTAGAGACGGCATTTAGTATATGTTTAATGCCTTTGTCTTGGCACAACCGTTTAAAAGCGTGTGACGTAAAACAAGTGCCCTGATCACTCATAATTCTGTCTGGGTTTCTGAAGGTGAAAAAGATGCCTTCTAAAACTCGCATTGCCGTTTGAGTCTTAGTGTTACGTACAGGCCGGATAAAAACAAATTTGGTGAACGTATCTACGATCGCCAAAAGATGCGAATTCCCTCTTTTAAATAAATAAATAAAATTTATTCAAATATAAAAGGTAAAATACAATATAAATCTTAGAACTACACTATTAATACATATTGGTATAAGTTGTATGGTGCCTGTACTAGGATAACCCTGTGTCACAGGCGGCAAGAGTGCTTACAACATGTTACAGGGACACAAGATTCTTAAACAATATTTAACATTACAAAATAATTAAAAATTATGGAGAAAATAATAAGTTTAATAATTGCAATAAAGGTACGATATAGGTAGATTTACTTATTTAATAATATTTATTAGGGATTCGGTTTGATCATAGGTCAAAGGTTGTAGGTGGTCATATAAAATTAACTTGGAATTAAAAAAATTAAGGTCGTATATACATAATTTCTTATTTAGCTTGTTGTAGAGGTAAGGGCCTAGGAATGAGTAAAACCTGTTTGTGAAAACAAATTTTGACTCTGAAAGTGAAGTACATACAATATCTTTCCGTCGCTTGGTGTTAGTAAGGTTAGCATTATACGTAACAGATGCGTGCTGTTTAAGTACAGTATGAATTATGAAGAGTTGGCGGACTGTTAGCACATTACAACTTTTATATAATAGGTGTGTAGGAAAAAGAAAAGGACGGGAAGTGGCGACTTTCAGGATTGCTCTTTGGGCTCGTTCTATAATTAACATCACGGTTTTTGGGGCACCACCCCAAGAAGTAATGCAGTATTGAATAACAGATTGACACAAAGCCTGATAGACTTGTTTAATTATTTTATTGTCTACAATGTAGCGCAGTTTTTTGAAAATGAATATTAACTTTCGTATTCTATTGGCTAATGTGACAATATGTGGTTTAAAAGAAAGTGTGTCATCGATTATAACGCCAAGATATTTAATTGAACTGGTGTTATTAATAATAGGGCAATTGCAAGGATCTGTGGGGGGGTTATAACAATAATGAGCATAAAAGTGGTTATTATTAGTAGGGATAAAGGGCTTTCGCATGCAAAACTTAATGAATTTGGTCTTTTCAGCATTCAGAGTTAGTAGGTTATATTTGAGCCAGTTATTTATAATATTAAATCCTCGCTGTGCAAAATCATGGACTTCACTACTGGAGTCCGCGGAAAATATAAGAGCAGTGTCATCTGCATATGAAATAATTTTTCCGTGAACCAAATTTAAATTACAGAGATCGTTTATGTATACAAGGAAAAGGGTAGGCCCAAGGATACTTCCTTGAGGAATTCCAAAAAGGGGAATTTTCATATCCTCACTGGTGATATTGCCTATTTTAACACATTGATAACGATCATGTAGATAGTCCGCAAAGAGTTGTAATTGAGTGCCTCTTATTCCTAGTGCCTCTAATTTATTTAGAAGGATAGGAACGGACACTGTATCAAAGGCTTTTTTCAGATCCAGGAACATCCCTATAACCTGTTTACCTTTTCCAAGTTCTTCTGAGATATAGTCGGTTAAGTGGTGAACCGCGTCTGCTGTAGACAGCTTACTTCGAAAACCAAATTGCAAAGGGGAAAAAAGTGAATTATTTTCTAGATATGATACAAGTCTGTTATTAACAATTTTTTCCAAAACTTTGGATAGTGAAGGTAATAACGAAATAGGTCTGTAGTTTGTCACTTGACCTTTACATCCAGACTTATAAATGGGAATAACTACAGCCCTTTTAAGGCATTTAGGAAAAATTCCGTCAGTAAGACAAGTTTGGAAAATGTGAGTTAGAGGAGGGACAAGGATGTGCTTAAATCTTTTAAGGATATTATTGCTAATATTATCCCACCCTGATGCACGGTTATTTTTCAAATTTAAAATAATTCTCTCTACTTCACTTTTGTCTAATCCTAACATAACAAAAGATTTTTCACTTCGGGAATTGTTAGAAGTATGTGGAGAGTGAGCATAGGGCTGTATAGCATTTTGATTCTGAATCTTTTCAGCTAGGTTCTTTCCAATGTTTACAAAAAAACTATTTGCGTTATCAGCGGAGGAAAACGGGGAAGAGTGCGTATGCAATAGACTCGAATCTGATTTATGCTTATTGGACGTGAAAGTAATGTTCTTAATGAGTTTCCAGAGTTGTTTGCTATTATTTCCGGCTTTATGCAGTTGTTGTTTCTCAAATTCAATTTTTAAGTTTTTTAGTAAGTTATTACAAAAATTCCTGTACCTCTTGTAGGATAGTTGTAGAATAGAATTATCGGGACAAAGCTTAGCTCTTTTATGAAGTTTGTCTCGGTGCCGTATACAGCGGATAAGGCCCGGAGTTATCCAAGGTTTAATTTTTGAATTTTTCTTACTTAGTTTAGTATGCGTCGTGTTACGTAAAATAGCTTCTTGCACTTTATTAATAACATACGATAGGGAAGTATTAGCGTCAGCAGTATCGTAAACTGGGTTAAAGTCAAGTTTGGATCGCACAAAAGGCCCAAGATGGTCAATGTGTAGAGTATGGAACGATATCTCAACCTTGGTAATTGGATGTAAATGCCCATCCCCTGAGGTCGTTTTTTTTTGAGTATGCGCACTCTATTCAGGCTTCTACGAATTTTTTTATGAACCTTGACATTTTAGGAAACCAAACTCAAACTCTGTTATTGCAAAAATGGATAAATCTGATAACATCATTATATAAATTGGTCTCTCCATAATCCGCCTGAAGGCATGCAATTTTACGGATATTTGTCTCTACAGATTGTGCACTACTAATAATTATATAATTCTGATAAATAAATACAACAATAACTCCATCAAGAATAATAAATGTCAGAAAATGCTATAGTGGTTTAAGTCAATTAAGCATGTCTATATGTCCAACAATAATAAAAAAATCAATATAAGTCATTAAATAAAGTAATACAATATATCTTCCTAATCCGATTCAGTGCTTTTTCTACACCGAAATGACCAATTTCATCATGGTTTAAACGGCAAAGCTTGCGCCTTTAGGCACTACCCACCGTAGTTTAGTTTGATCCCCACCAAACACTTACAAAGCCTATTGTCCCTGATTACATAATTTTCTTTGATATATTTTATATCATCTGCATCGATATCTGAAGTTAAAATATCTCGTATACGACATAGCTCACTGTCTCCGAGTTGCAAAGTTCGAAGTCTTTATGAGTTATCCTATATGGGCGATAAACTACAGGTCTTTTGTGAGTCAACTCAATGTTCATCTCCGTAATATTAGTACAGCCAAGTTCTTTCAGTGTCGATGCAAAACAGTGCTTAAACTTCTTAATTATTGCCATCAGCTTTTGTTTCTGAGTTTCATCAACAGACTCACTCACCTACTTTAACCTTTGTCTCCTCTTTGTCACAATTTAACATTTGGTTGTTTGTCTATATAAATACTATATAAATCACAAACCTGTATATTTCAATTACCTTCAACAATCACACCTTTTTTGTTTTCAATACATATAGCGTGATAAATAGTAGGTACAACAATTCATGGTTCAGTTTTACTTATTCTCGCTGCAATATCTGAATTGGTAAAGAATTTGCCCATAAGCCTTGGTAATAACCAGCAAAAAGCAAATCATCAATCAACAATCAAAAACGTTCATACTCAACTCCAAACAAAACCCGCCCAAATCTTTTTAATCCCTCCAAAACATGTCATTTTTTTTTATATTGCCACTTAAAATTAAATATGAAAGACAAACGTCATATTGAAATTCTTTACAATACCTACACGAGAATAAAAATGTTTCCATAATTGTACCTACGTCCGAAAGACAGAAACGATAATATATGATTAAGCACATTATAGAAAATTATAAATAGCAGATAACATTAAAATTTTGGCATTATTTTGTAATTACAAACAGACTCTTCGATTTTATTTATTGGTTTGATTAGATTAACTTTAGCGGCTTCCCAACAAACTCCCAAACCGCAGTTTGATCTTTGGTAGTCAATTGCCATATATTTTATCTGCGTCATCAGTGCTGATGAAAATATGGACGACCAATATTAGTTTCTAAATGCGTTATAAATGACTGAAAAGATAGATCCGAAATCAAAATTCCATTGACGTTACTTTTATGCAAACTAATTTTTTTGGGCTCAATGAAAAAAGTCAGTCATTCCGTTATAGTAATTTATAGCAGGGATGCAGGAATGCTCGGTGGGTAACGGCTGATGAGTCGAAGTGATGTCATTACGGAGGGAATGAGAAAAAATACTGATGGAGGTAATGACGCTCAACGCCGAATGTTAAATAAAAAGAGTTGATGAGGTACTGTCGGTCCCTCATCTCTAATGCTGAGGACAGGAATTTATTAGCTTTGAATACAATTTAATCGATTCGTACCAATTGAATCGGTTTTCTTTACATACTATTCAATTTGCGGTTAATGAGGGATTTTATTTTTAGATCAGATATTTCAGATTTAGGTAGGTAATGAAGAGAACCAAAAGTAGGAAGGCGGCTCCTTGCGATAATTTATTAGCTTTGTGTAACTAATATGGCACATTGTATCAAGAAGCTTCAATATTTACTCGAATGATAGGGCGCTCTCTTAGCGCGCTTGTCTTTGATGTTCGATTCCTAGGAATTCACGTGAAGTTTAAGTTATTTGCAATTTTGCCCGAAATAATGTTATAATAATTATATATATCGTCATTGGCACATCGTGAATGCATACAAGAAAACACTTCTGTGTACAAGTCATTGGCGTAAGTAGGTACTTACCTATACCTAAGTATATTACAGAATTGTCTGGTGCCCAGTCTAGGATGTTGGGTTGGGTCACCAACCAAAAATCGGCTTCCGCTTTATCGACCATAGTTTTTTAGAAAGAAATTTCTTTTATCTTTAGCAAAGTACCTAAAACATGAAGTAGGTAGGCAGACGGGCGTTTAAAAAAATAAATAAATTAAATTACTAAGTTGGTGTGAATACCATTTACATAATATAGGCATAGATTAATACTCTCTTAAAAACATACCAGTCCTCATAGACAAGTATGGGTTAATGCGACGCGATTTGGTACAAGAAGCCTGACGAAGTGGCATCATGAAGGGAATGAGCGTGGCGGCCCGACCGTGACACATGGCCTGACTATAATATTATTATGACGAGAAATTTCTTCATTTTGCCCTTTTTGCCGGCGAGATAGCAGTTATCTATCATGTGTCTTGTTTTTTGTTTCACATAGGTACTTTTGTTATATTTACTGGAATCTTTGCGCGCGTGTGTCAGACGTCGCGTCGTCGCTTCGAAATTAGGTAGGTACCTAGTACATCACTAAATACACATTGTATAAGGTAGGTACATTTATTTGGGAGTAACTATTGAAATTAATATTGTTTATAAACTAAGAATAAAGAGTGAGATAGGATGCATAACTAATTTCTTATTATTAACCACTTTTATTAACCAATTATTAAATATAGTTAACTACGTTTTGGGGGCTGAGTTGCCCGCGGTCGTAGGAGTGCATCCTTAAAATGGAATCCCTACACGTGGCCCCTGTGGGGTGCAAAACCAGCAACACAACTCTGGTGGGAGGCTTCGGCCGCGGCTGGTTACCACCCACCGGACGAAGCCATGCCGTGAAGCGACCTAGTCGTGTTTCGGGATGTAGTCTGGTGCAATCGTTGTGGGAGACTGGTCTGGGTTGTTGCATCAACTCCCCAACTATCGTTCTCCTCAGATTTATCCACTTTACTTAACGAGTGAATAGGTTTATTCTGGATCTACGTGCTTCATCCATCTCCGTCGCTTACCATCAGGCAAGTTGGTGGCCAAACTGAGATCATTTTTTGATTAAAAAAAAACATTTCTTTGTTACATAAGTGAGCAATTATTATTTAAAGTGTTTTGGTAAATAATAGATTTCCACACAGTGCTCTTCTTTAAGTCAGGTAGTATGTCTAGTCGGATTAGATTAGCATAGCTTATAAGAAATTCATAAAGTAGATGATAAGGTAACCTTTATATAGGTACTTAATATTATCTCAGCGTAGCAACTAGTCTGCTACGATAGTTTGTGTGAACTAAAAACTAGATATATCACACCTTAAATGTTTGTTAAGATTACTAATCTACGAAATCTAGTTTTCACTTTACGTAATGCGGACTTTTTGCAGTCGCTTTCAATATAAGTAAAATACATCTTGAGGGAAGCAAAACCTAAAGGAACAGATAAGGAAGTACCTACGAAGCGTGATCTGACACACGTCTAGGGTATAACAAATTGCTCGTCATACAAATTGGCATAATTTTTTGACACGTCATCAACTTAATAGTCATTAGAATAAAGTTAAATCGTTGGTTCTTAGCGTAAAAATTTTCGTTTTTAGTGTGTAATGGGGATCCATTATAAAGATGAGTTTGTAAGTAGGTAGACACTCTAATACTCTGTCACTGGGATCTAGTGTAGAGTTAATGTATATACTAGCGTCATTTCACATCGCATATAACGTTATTCCAATTCCATATAGGTACATAATTAAAAAACGAATAAGGTTACAAAGTCATGGGCGTACCCAGCTTTTGGCCCGGTGGTGGGGGTTGGTGGTTTATGGCATTAAGACATCTATATTAGGTATATATAGTGTCTAGGTGTAAATTCATCGTGGATGCTGCGTCGGATTCCTCCCGACTAAAAACCACACGGTCTTTAACTTTTACCGAGGTCCCCGGTTCGTTGCAGCAATCACCGCGAACCCGGCAAGTTATCAGTGCCGGTTTTAACACTACATGCGCCCTGGGCGATATTTCTACGGCGCCCCCTAAATGCAATTTAAACTCATACGAAAAAAAGGCAAAGGATATAATGAAACAACCACTCATTAAAAGAAATAACTGTTTAGTAATTTCGCGTTCACTACACATTATAATAAAACAGCACCGCAGCTGCAGAGTTCGTGGGCCTCCTGCGACCACGAACGCTGCAAAGTGTTCGAAACGTCAGGAAAAACAAAAATCAATAATACACGCGATTAATCCAGTTAAAAGTTTTTTAAGTAACCATTTATTTTGTTTTACCTCCCACTACGATGCTGGATCCCATGGAAGCAAATGGCCTCGTATTTATTCTAACATAACTTTTATCGATAACAACTGATACCTAAGCGTACAGATCCAGGGCGGGGAGGCAGCAGCCCCCCTGGGTAGGCCCAAAATAATGTTATACCTAATTATTATACCTAAACATAAAACATTTGTGAGATTTATAGACGAATCACAAGTTATAATAATCTAATCTCAGGTCGAATTAGTATAACAACATTGAAGGGGCTGTAATATTCGGTGAACCGTGCAGATGTAAAACATGTCACTAGGGATTTGCTCGAGATGTCAAGGTGTTGCGGACGGCTACGAACGAGCCGGAGAGGCGCCCCTGGCTGTTTCTGCTTCAATAAATCATCTCTATCTTACCTTCCAACGTATAATGAGGTTCGATTGTTTCGTTGAATATTAATAAATGTGCTCACCTATATGGATGTTCGTGTACAAACATGTACACATTTGTCGGAATTCTAAATAGTATCTGCACTTGTATCTGATTGGAGGTATCTATGTATCAGTAGGTAAGTATCTTATAATTTTATGGATAGGTAGTTTAAAAGACATGTCGTGAATTTCGGTAATTAAGTATCTACTATTTATTATATTAGCGGAGGTCCTCATGAGGTTTATATTTGACATAGCTAAATGGTTATTATTGGTCTAGTGGTCAGCGCGACTGCTGAGCATGAGGTCTCGGGTTCGATTCCCGGGTCGAGCAAAGTGTTATTTGAGTTTTTCTGTTAGGAAATTCTCAGTAGCTGCCCAGAGTTTGGAATTGTGCCCGGTAGATGGCAATAGGCTCACCACCTATTACATGGGACTTATTAACAGCATTGGTGAAATGTGGGTGTACAACTCTGTACACTTCGGCCTTCGGGGAAAACAGGCGTGATGCTATGCTAAGTTATGTTGTTAAATGGTTTAAATGAATCTGTAGGTATAATTCTCTCATGAACCTTTTACAAAATCTTCCACGAATAAAGTAGGATCTTGCAAGATTTTGTAGGTAAATACCTAATTATTTTACACGTGCACTTTTGTATGTATAGCAGTTATTTCACATTACACCAGCTATCATAATAAATTTGGTTACCGTTAAAATTTCATTTCTAATTAAAAATCCTTAATGGTAAACGGATATCTATTTTAGGAAGCACTTTGAAATATATCCACATATTATAATATAACAACTTTTAACCGGATTAATGAAGTGTATTATAATGTGTAGTGATCGCGAAAACGTAAGATATTACTATATACCTACCTACATATTTATAATTCATAGTAACGAGCTTTAGTTATAATATAAATTGATAAGTGATAAAAAAACGGAAAGGTTTCATAATTTCCAACACACTTGCTCGTAAATTGGCTCATAATGAACCAAAAGTTCACAATGCAGCTTATTAGACACGCGTGTTTTTCACTCGACGAAAAAAGGAAGAGGTTCTAAAGTCTTTACTCACGTGGAATTTCAGGCTAAAATCTTAAGCAGGTATTATTTTTTCATTAATATTTATCTGGTAAAATATGTATTAAATATATATAATTATATATGCATTTTTATTATATTGTATCTATATAAAGCATTATATTTATGTAGTTAAATTTTTTTTGTACCTATTTTTTATTGTTCCCTTTATCCCAAATGTTGACTGGCAGAGAATGCCATATGGCATTAAGTCCGTCTTATGTACCCTGTATGTGCATATAAGTATAAATAAATAATGCTGTATTTATGTCTGAATTTTTTTTGCTTAGAGTTTTGATGTTTGCAAATTCCTTGACTAGATTTAAATTTTTTGTGCTAATTTAAATATGATAAAAAAGCATTTCAATTCTTCAAATTATTTCTTTTTATCAACAATTTAACATTAATTTGTGTTATAAATGGAAGAATATTTACATTATTTTAAATTAATAAAAAATATATTTAGACGTCAAATCATAGATTGTCAAACTAAAGTATAAACAACTTCGTTATGCCTGGTTATGCCCAGCTTCTACATGCGCGTGCATAGACCATAGACCCGGCGCACAAAAAATAAATCCGCGCGTCATTTTAACAAAATAAGTTTAATCGATTTTATTATCATGTTTCCTCGCAAGTGCGCTGAAATGCGTCGTATACAACTCGTGAATATATATATCAAAAATATTTGCTGAAAATTTTAAATATTAAAAGATGATGTTTACAAACTCTTTGCAGAAATTTTTAATTTTTGTAAATAAAGTTATTATATTAAATGGAAAAAGAATACGGTCGCGAACAGGATTCGAACCTGCGCCTCCCGGATATATACTCCAGGCGCTCTGACCACTAAGCCATCTCGACCTCTGCTCACCATCGCGAATTCTACTTCCATATTTTAACACGTCTTGTGGCGACGTCATTGCTTATAGTCATTAGATAACACTGTTAGATAAAATATGATGTTTCCGTAGCCGAATTAGCATTAGGTGGTTTTTGTTATCAATAAAAAAATATTAATTTTATTTTATTATAATATTAGGCTGTTTGGAAACTTCGTCAGTGAGCCTCCTTTCTCCTGCGCGCAAAAAGATCATAGACAGGCGTACTAAAAAAGAAATATGCTCACCATCTTAAAAAAAAAACTATATAGTTGAATGTCTTTACAAAATGTAATTTTATGTTATTTTATTATTATTTTTCCTCACAAGTGTGTGAGAAAGCGTCGTATGAGCTGCGTGCCCTAATGGTCTATACAAGTCTCGGTCCGTCATTGCTACCACGCCAAGGCTCGGTTAGCAATTCAACCTCGACTGTAATGACCAACTTCGGCCACTTGTATCATAATTTACTATAGTGTAATAAATTGAAAATGTTTAATAATGTTTTTCTACTTAAAACTATGTAATTTATTCATAAAGAGCGGGCTGGGTCAGTAATATTTACGCCAATCTACTGGAACCTATTCTACGTGGATATAAAAGCATTTCAAATGACATGACAAGTATATCAATACTGTCATAAGAAAAATATCCTCTATCGAGTCTCGTAGCTATCACATTCAGATAAAACATATTAAAAACCATTTGAAATAGTATTTTATCGACAGTTCTAATTCCGACTTTGTTATTCTGACAATGTAATTCTGACTCAGAGACATAATGACGTAGGAATTGTGCAATAATATAGTACATTTATTATAGATTGAAAGCTTTTTGTTGTTTGAATTTGTTCGTATGGTCTAGGAAATCGTACGTAAATACGTATTTTCGCTGCTCTTAGAGGCTATAAAACCCTGGTAAAACTTAGTGTAGGATTGTGTGGTTTTACTCGATAAAAGTCAAGCAGAAATGTTTCCTTTTCCAACATAAAAAATTACAGTTTTATGGCTCCCGATTTCCAATATAATTTGAACTTATCGAATGTTTTTATTAACACATTGCTTAGTGATAATGAGGATATTTAAGACTTTATACTCATTATTTAGGTATATTCTGGCAATAAATCAAGAAAACACCTTAATGAAACCCTCAGTTCTTATCTTACATTGCGTTTAGGTGGGACGACATCGAGTATCTTTCTCATTTGGACAGAAAACAAAAAAAAAAACATAACAATGCGAATCGGACTCGCCCACCGAGGGTTCCCTACAAATTTGTAGGTGCATATTATAAATGTTCAGGGATCGAATCTTGCAGTTTTTCCGAGCTTTTCCCGAAATTCAGTTTCCAAAACATATGAAGACTATATTTTTTATAATTTAATTACAAATGTATAGTTTTCAGATTTTTCACTGTATTTCTAGTATAAGAGGATATTACTTGCCAAATTTCAAAGTTCTAAGTCAACGGAAAGTACCCTATACATTTTGTTTGAAATATAGGTACGTTTTTTGCGGCATAAACGACTATTTTTTTTACTTACTTTTTCACAGACTTCTGCAGACTTGAGATTTCAACTCCATACCTCTACGCGTTCCTGAGATAAAGGGTCTTGACAGGCCGACGGACAGACAGGCAGACAGACAGACGGACAACAAAGTGATCCTATAAGGGCTCCGTTTTTTCCTTTTGAGGTACGGAACCCTAAAAAGAGATCGGTTTGGTATGGTTAAATATTTATCACGCACGTCTCACGAGGCACTCTTTAGGTAACACACATTGAAATAAATCTTCTCATGCACCTACATATTTACTTTTCCTAAATATCTGGGTTGTTGTTGATCCTATTTCAAGATAAGGATAGACTACATTACATCATTTACTACATAAAGTTTTGTATATGGTTGGCAGGGACAACTTCAAAGCACATAGAACGTGTTCAGTAATTGCAACAGTGAATAGTGCACGTAAATGTAGTAACGGAAAGGCAGGTGACAAGTCGTTATAGCATCGTCTACGACACGGAGACATTGTAGTTGAAGAAAATAAAATATTGTCACATGAATAAAGCTCTATAAAAAAGGCATGGTAAGTAGGTAGGTACAATAATCTTTATTATTAAATTACATGTGTCCATACTATTGTAATTAGAGCGGCGGTTCGATTTCGAACAATATCTAATAACCATTAATAAAATTTTAATGTCCCTTTAAAGGATAAATTGGTCATAAAACGTAAAATCCAATAAGAATAAAAGGGAACAGACAGAGGTTGGTGGTAAAAAACAAATGAAAACGGTCTCAAAAATACGTCAATTTTGTGTCATTCTCGTGAAGGGGTCAGCTTTGAAATTGCGCACCAATTTGTATCATGGACGGTTAAATTAATGTGTGTACAAAAAGAATGATGGGTTGCGGGCCAGGTCCTCTGTATATTATTATGATGTTATACAAAATTACTTTTAGGATGACCTAGGTTCGTCCAAATTGTATAAACAAGGTTTTAATTCGCGTTCATGAAATCTGTTCATGATTGCATACTTTTTCTATTTATACAAAAAGTTGTATTTGAATTTCACATGTGTTATATTGCAAGATTACGTGTTCAAGATACCGGCGGGTTATGCGGAGACCACGTACCTATCGCATGAATCCGCTGGCTGGACATGGACCTATTTGAGTGCACTCATGCAGTGACGTATTGCTGGAATTGTTACCTGCATACCCAGTTGTTTATCTAACTTTGAATAGCTTGTAGAAAATGTGGATAGTTTTAATTCCGCTTTGTACACTGATAAAAATTGTTAATTCCCTTTCAAAGAACATTGTATTTATTGGCATGTAATGAGTAAACCCTAGTCAAACATATGTAGGTATCTTCAAAAGAAGCGGTAGTGCCTAATGTCTAAAATAAGCCAAGAAAGAAATGAATTAATTTAGTGTGAAGCGCGTTTTTCCATTATTTAAATAAGCTATATTTACACTTAACTGAACTTTATTTGATCAATGAAGTTTTATCGTTAGGCGTCATATAAAATGTAATGTTCTTTAAATTAATTTAGGAGGCACGCATCCGGTATTTTCCACTGAGTCCATTAGATGGCGCTTAAGAATGTCTGAAGCCTAATAAAAGACGCTCGCATAACTGACGAACATAATTTGAAGATTCTACGAATTACGTCACAAGCAGTAGCCTGCTTGTTGAAAAGTCCTTTTACTAATATTATGAATTATTATAAAGACTCGTGTAGACAGGCAAAATGGAGAGATTATAGAACGATTCCTCTGTAAGTTCTTAGAATACGGCAAGCCGACCGACTGTAATCTTTAATGTCAATATAAGCGAAGCTTTTCTTAAGAACTTTGTTCGGAAACTAAAATACTCAATAGAGAAACGTAGTATACGAGGTTTGCTATTATAGGCAGAATAAAAAGTAGGTAGTAAGCGGGTTCCACGGTGTAAATATCTAGTGATACCTATTATGAATAGCGGTCGTGTTCTCGAAATTCTTTCATCACCGAGTTTAATAAAAATGATTCTTTTCCAGATTTATTTTGACGTTTATTTAAAAGCTTTGGGACAGGAAACAATTTTCGGGTTGAAACGGTAAATAAAATTCTTTTTACTTATATTTCTTATTTCTGAGACCTCGATTTGTTATCCGTTTCTAAGATTTGAGACACTTTGTTTTCTTTTTCCCCAATGCTGTTATAGAGTAAGTATTGTTATAATAGGTGGCTCGACTATTGTATAGATTCGGGTTTATTGCCAATTAACGGGCAAAATTTCAACCTCCGGGTTACTGCTGAAAATTTTCAAACAGAAAAATTAATATAATCCCTAATTTTATTGCATTCAAGCGAAGGTAATTTATTTATTTTATTTATTTATTTATATTTAATTCAGGTACAACCCATAAATTTGTTAGTAATCCTTAACCTATGTTAGTAAAAACACACAATAACTAATAATTCCTAATTACGCCACCTCACGTTGACACCCGGCAGCAGTACATGCATTGCGCACAGGTGCCCCATAAGGCGGCCCTCAGTCTTACTAGCAACAATGCTCAGAAGACTGTTGTCGCTGCCCCGCATCCTACGCAGTAGTGAAGCGGATCTTTTACGAATTATCGCATAGAAATCGTCAGTACGCGCTGCTGCGAACATCCCTGACGCGCTACAGAAACGGGGCAGCGACAGCAGCATCCTAAAAGCATTGCTGTATTGCACACGCAGGGCATTGAACGTTTTTTGCGTGTATCTGGTCCACAGACTGCAGGTATAAAAGGTCTGGCAATAAGCCCTAAACAGAGTTGTCTTGACATTGCTGTCGCACTTTGCAAATCTGCGGGCCAGCATGTTGCATCTTACGGCCAACGCCCTGCGCTCCCTCTCAATATCACAGTTGTCAGTGCCATCCTCAGTAACCCAGTGACCAAGGTACTTGAACTGTTTGACTCTGTTTAGAGTGCTACCACATAGCGAGACTGGTGGTACCACTTCATAGTTCTTGTTTTGTGCCATAAAAAGTAATAGCTCGCTTTTCTTGGTATTATACCTTAGTCCATGGGCTCCAGCATAGCACTCACAAATATTTAACAGCTTCCTAAGAGCACTGATCGACGGACTCAGCAGCACCATATCGTCAGCATAACTGATGTTGTTAAAGGACACACCATCGATCGTGCATCCGATTCCAGTGCTGCCGAGTTCCTCGATCAGCTTATTCACATAGATGTTAAACAACTTGGGCGAGGTCAGACCCACCTGCCTTACCTCGCACTCTAACCTGTACACATCAGAGTATGAGCCTGCCCACCTCACAGCGTTGTGTTGGTTATCGTACCAGAACTTTAATACATTAATTATTTCTGGTGGCAGGTTAGCTTCATTAGACAACTTTTTCCACAAAATGTCATACGTGACCAGGTCGAAGGCGCTGGACAAATCCAGGAAGCATGCATACACAGGTGTCCTCCTCCCAGTGTAATATTGCACTGTGCTCTTTAGCGTCATGATTGCAGTCTCAGTTGATAACCCATCCCTAAAACCAAACTGTCTGTCGTTAATTTTTTATTGTTTACCCAGACAACGGTCAAGTAAACAATCAAAAACTTTCGCTGTAACCGTTGCCAAGGATATCGGTCTGTAATTATTAACATCAGACATATCACCGGTCTTATTCTTAGGAACGGGCACCACAACTGTTTTCACTAGATCAGCCGGCAGATAAGAATGACTGACACATAGGTTGAAAAGTAAGGCAAGAACCCTTGGGAGATGAACACCTGCGTTTTGCAGATGCTCAATACTTAAACTATCGTGACCAGGCGACTTACCCCTCGACATGTTTTTGATGACGGATGACACGTCCCTGGCAGTGAAACGAACACTTAGGTCATTGCAGCTTAAATTCGATGTTTGGTCTGCTTTACCCAGAGGTGGATCAATTTTGAAACGCTGTCTGAATAAGTTAGCGATATCGACCAACTCACTTTTGCCCCCAACACTCGAAGGGAGACTCGACTCAGGATTCAACTTTTTCGTTTCCCTCCAAAAGCTTCCAAAATTCCTCGCAGAGTGGTGAGAAGCAATAATGTCCATTTTAATTTGATGCTGGTTATTTTGACACCACTTTAGCTTAGCCTTAAAAGCCTTTCGAGAGTCACGCATTTGACTATAAATGGGTCCCACACCGGGTTTACCATATTGCATCCAAAGCTCAAACCTTAGTCGAGCCTCCGCATGAGCTTCTTTCACATGTTTGTTCCAACCCGTGACATACCTCCGCTTCAGTTCAGTCCGACACAAACAAGTCGCCGCTGTTGAGTCACTTAAAAAGTCAATTACAGTTTTATATAAGCTGTCTATATGTTGTCTGTGCTCCCGGTTGTGGCACATATTATCACAGCATTCATGAAAAACAACCGGAAAGTCAACTTCTCTCAACTTCTCATGACACAACTCATGGTACATATCTATCTGGCTAGCTTCTCTAAACCCCCACTTAACCCTGTTACATGAGGCCTTAGTGCTAACAATTCTTGGCAGCAATACTTTTAAATTGCATGTCAGCTTTACGGGTAAGTGATCTGACCAAAAAACATCATTTACAATCTACAATGGTTTGACAGGCGGCCTTAGTGACCACACAGTGGTCAAGCCATCTACGACAATTATTATGAGCGTCACTAACATATGTATACGTATCAGAATTCAGTCCAAGTTTCTCTATATCTACACATAACCAGTTTTGTTCATTACAGAAACTAAGTAACTCAACACCAAAACGCTCACATGGGTGTGAATTAAAATCTCCCAACACAAATACACTTTCCACGTTCTCATTATCAACAATTGCACTTACTTCGCTTAAGCATTCCGTAAACTCAATAAGGTTGTCCATTGAGTCGGTAGGCATATAAACGGAAAAAACTATGAAAACTATTTAACTAGGGTAATCTTCTTCTTCTTTTCCATAAAAAAGAACAGAAAGGTTCAGGTAATTATATGCTATAGATTTTTATTTTGCCAATCCTTCAGCTTTTATTGGCTATTGTTCAACATCATCATCACCTTGCCCTTATGCCAATTTAATTGGGATTAGCGAAGCATGCCTTTTTCTTTGTATGGTCCCATGATCCGCATCCATCTAATATCTAATTTTATTAAAATGACATCCATAAATTGCCTATTAAATATATAAATACAAAGCTTTGAAATTCAATCACGTATGGTTGGTGATATGGTTGACGGAGAATAACGGCAGTATTCAGTGGCACCCAAAAATTATTAATTAAAATAAGTTATTAGGACATGTGTACAAAATCGAGTGTTTGACATGCATGCCTACACTTATGGTGTATTAGGGCTCTAACAGACGAGCGGCAGGCGTCGACGGCAGTTCGGTGGCAGTCACCGAGCTGTCTTCGACAACGTGCCGGTCGTCTGTAGGAGCGCTTAGTAGGCCTATGTCTGCAAAGAGCTCTTAGTTGTTGGATAAACCATAGTTAACATGCTGATTGACCAAAAGTGATCTGGGTAAAATTTACAAGGCTAGCATATCTATCCAAGACTAGCATATACGATGCTTTTCATCGCGTAATACCAGGTTATAAATCATGTAGAGCTCGTGTCCTAGCTAAAAGCTACTCAAATGTATATACATAGATACGTTGTTGTTTAGTTTTTACCATTATATATGTATGATTCTGGTACATACCTACTCATACAGTCAGCATTAAAAGTATCTATTATTAACATACTTGAAGTATTATTAGTAGTATTAACATTAATCTATTACTCATAATATATGGATGAATATTATGAATTATCCGAAAAAGAAAATAGAAGGGCTCGTGGCTAAGTAATCGCTGCACAGTTCGGTCGGTCTGTGGATGGGTAATCATCATTTCATACCGAAATCTTTCCGTACCTCGGAGAGTACGTTAAGCCGTCAGTCCCGGTTGTCAATTAAAGATCTATGACATCCATTGACCATCAAAGGCCTGAAAGTCTGACAACCAGTCATTCCACGAGATATCGTGTTACCCAGTAACTGGATTATGGAGGTCAGATAGGCCGTCACTCCATGTAAAATACTTGTATTAAGCTGCATCCGGTTTGTTATAAGCCGCTCCAATGTAATTAGGAAATCGCTAGGCAGATTGATGCGAAATAAAACTATTGAATTGAATAATGTTATTTCTTATTGTTTAATACAATCGGAACATTTAATGATAATTTATCTTGTGATAATTAACTCAGATAAAATTATATTACCCCAACACGAGCATGGAACCCTCGCTCAGACACACGCTTTTACTTAACATTTACACTTTTCCCTTTTGATTGTCCAAGCTTTTTTAAATGTCGTTTTATAATTAACCTGTTTATCAATTTAACATTTAAGTATTTATTTGAAAATAAACTGTCATTATGAATACTAATTTTAAACTACTTATTAACATAACATAACATATGTATTCCCCGAAGGAGAAGAGAAAGAGGTGTACACAATTGTACACCCACATTTCACCAATGCTGTTATTAAGTCCCATGTAATGGTCGTGAGCCTATTGCCATCAACCGGGCACAATTCCAAACAGAAAAAACTCAATAACACTTTGCGGGAATCGAACCCGATAGTGCTCAGCAGTCGCGCTTGGGACCACTAGACCAACGAGACAGTTACTTATTAGTATAAATACTTCATGAAAAAAAAGTTACTTTTAAAATGCCCCAATTATTTTGAACCTTTGAATACCAGTAGGTATAGTTTCGATGCTGGCTGTACCCGACGATGAAACAGGCGGTGACATCAGTGACATTATTCAGCTTATTTCTCAGCTCCAAGCATATCTCTGCATTCCGTTTGTGGGTGCATTGTTTGCGTAAAATTATTCAGGAATAAGACAACGATTTCGACTTTAAAAGGGGAAATATTATGTGAGTACATCCGTCTGCTTCCTACGGTTACAAAGCTTAAAGATTTTGTGGAAAATATACAAATTTTGTTACGAAATTTAGGATTACCTACCTTAAATACATTTTGTGTGTTTGTTGTAGAGATGGGTCAGTGTTGACAAACTGTTGTAGTTAAGGAAAGATTTATAATATTAGATACCATTTACCGGGCACAATTCCATACTCCAGGCTGCTACTGAGAATTTCCTAACAGAAAACCCAATATCATTTTGCCCCAACCGGGCAGTGAACTCAGGACACATAGTAGCCACTCTTACAACTGCTTTGACGAGACAATGGAATGAATTGAACTTAGATATTCAATTTTTTTATAAATAGGTATTTTATCACAAAGGACGAATTTCTACTTAACGTGCCTATCCAATAAAATTTTATTTATTAAAATAGACGTTTATTACTTTTACTGGGTGTAACTGCTGGCAATATTGAAAATAGCAAAATAGAGTTTCGTTCTTTGTTCGTCAATATTATTTGTAGGTTGGTATATTATATAGGAAATATTTGTTACTTAGATAGAAAATTACTTACCAATTTGTATTTTGTATAGACCGATCTTCAAAGAAACATCTTGTTCCGACATAAGTACGAGTAAATATGTTATTTCCGTACATTAATAAATAATGTACCTAACCAGTTTTACCTGTTACATGAGCGTTTGCTGTTCCCTCATTCGGAAATAAAGAGCGGTGATTTCTTTGTAGGTATTGCGTATATTTGGCAATTACTCAAAGAGAATATTATAATGTTAAATGTTTGTTTGTATGTACAAACAGAAACACTAAAAGAAAACCAAATGATGTATTGCTTTTCATCTCAATCGTTTCCTTTTTGCGACAATTTTGTCCAGGTCTTCCTAAAGACTAAGTTCCGTGAATAGAAGTATCTACTCCAGCTGCGGTCACCACATCTGGGTAAGTGTTCTCCTCAACACTATTTATTATATGTTATGGATATTGTATCCTCCACTTTGGATTTAGATCTCAATCGTTCAGTGTAAAACCTAACAGCTTGCTTCATGGTTTTTATGCGATCTACAAATCTTTTATTAGGTACTCCCTAGCTCTTACTACTTTAATACTATGGGATTACTTATTTGTAACCTATGATATGTATGGTATAATAGAATCAACTATTTCAGTGAAAAATAGGATCATGACATTGATAAATGAAGAACATCCATTTCTTAAAGTGCTGGCACATTCAATAGTACATTTCCATAAATTACTTATAAGACAGGTTTCACACTTATGAAACATGAAAAAAATATTATTTTCTAAGGCGCAATCAAGCGATGTGATCTAGTAATTAATAAAGGTTATTTTGTTAAGCTTAAAGCTGACCTAGTTAGCCTGTTAGCTGGTATTTTGCGAGATATGTGTAATTGATATTACTCGCTTATAGCAAATTACATAACATTGGTATTTGAGTATCGCTATTCACGAATAGAGTGTTCACGAGGAATTTGTATGGCATCGTAATTTGTAATATGTTTCTACTGATACACAGAACAGAATAATAATTAACAATCGGCTTTCATCATTTTTATCATCAACTTCAAAATTGGAATACCTAAGTACCTACCTTCAAATACAAAGATAAATACTCTTTTATTGTACTCAAAACAATTGTAGTGTGGGAGTATCAGATATATTTAATCTTGAATTTTGTTCTAACCCTTTATTGCATTTCCTGCTTTGGCAACAACAATGTGGAATGGTATGAAGTATAAAATATAGTAATTATCATTAGGTACCCAGTGTCTGTTCATAAAATGTAGGAGTCAAAACAAATGAAGTCATTGTGGTGCGATGATGCGATTTAAAATGCCATACCACGTAGCATAACTCACAGGATAACTCCTGTAAATGATGGTTAAATGTTTTGTGCAAGGAGATCCATTTATTTTCTATAGGCAGGTAATTAAAACCTAAATAATATCTCAATTATTAGTTACATAATGACGTTGACGTTCTCTTTATGCGAATATATGTGCAATATAATGGCACTAATAATAACAAAAGATAAATGGCTAGGTAATCGTCAATTAGGCTCCTGTATTTTGACAACAGATTTTAACTTAAGCGTCTTCAAGGTTACTTTGTCGTAATATCTAAAGGAGAAGTGTGTCTATGCTCGAATAATTAATTCGGGAACGGTTCGCCACAGACGGTCACTAGTTATCTTATTGTAGCAACACGTTCCAATGTTTGTTCCGAGTTTACACACCGGCGGGACACCCCACCTTGAATATTTCACTCAACAAGTACGTAGAAACCGTAACGATTTTCGACATGTTCGGGACTAGTTTGAAATTAATTAGTACGTGGTTCAGTTTTGTATTCTTTAATATTTGAACAGAATTTGTTGAATTTGAACTGATTGAACTGTGGAAAATAGATTTACGTTAAAATGACGCTCTTGCAAATATACATTGTGCTCTTAAAATGTTGAAACATCAAACAGTCAAGGACCGATATCCTAATGGTATGACCACTTGATTGGCAAGTCAAAAGGTACAAATGACATTTCATAGTCATGTTCGTATTCGAAATTAATAATCACCGTCATAAGGAAAGGAAATCATTTGCGGGGTGCAGCGATGTGCACAATGGTATCTATGTAAAGTCATATCCGAAGCCTGCGGATAGCTTAAACTTTGACACTAGGTTGTTCATCAATTAATTTGTACCAAATTACCGAAGTGATATAATTAAGAAAGAGAGAAACAAAGCGCTAAATTATTAAACCATTAGCAGCGTTTTACATGTATCACCTGCGAATCCCATTAATTAATACCACGATAGATACCTACTAAATTTAAAAATTTCAACGATTTAAATATTCTGTTAGCGTTGAATTTTATATGTATATTCTATTTGTTATAAAATGTCCAATCTGACCAGTCCGATATTGAATTATAATTGGATGATACAACGTTATACTCGTATATATGAATCGAATTATCTTGTTATTGAAAATTAATGACTCTATGATAAAGTCTGCTATAAAAGGGCCTGCTTTTTCTAATAAGCTAATTAAGAACTGGGATTATCATTCAAGAGTAGTTATTGCTGTATTTATGGCTCTATAGACACTTTATTTATAGGCAGATTAAAACGGTGAAATTTAGAATACAAATATAGAATAATGTAATAAAATGATAAAAAGCTTGATTGAAATTCTTAACAAAAGAAAGGAGTGAGCAATTTCATAAAGTTCAATTAATTAGAACATTTTGCATGAGACGACTCAAGATGCTTTTAATTAACAAAAACACAGTACTACAACATAATTTACATTGTAATATCAAATGTGTTCCGTTTGCACTATTAACAATTCTTAAAGGAATTTCCTGTTTGTACAAGAGAATTCTCTCTGCGTAATTCCCCCGTGATTCCAGTTAATTCTGGTGGTTTGCGAGAGGTGTGAGCTAGAGTTATTGTTTGTCCATCGCCGGCGCCGCTACTACGCTCGCCGTGTCGGCCGCCGAGCCAAGCTCTGCACACCAAATAGGATTACGGTTTGTCCACGCCAGGCTTTCATTGTTCTGTAACGTCGTCCACGGCTTAAGTCTCGCCCAACAATCTGTACCTACTTACGGTGTACGTGCGTTGTGCACCAATTTCTGATATAGACAGACATATAGATGTGTATCGTAGAATTTAGAGGGCGCAACGATCCCTAATTAAAGTTATGTACTGTAAGCCTTTTAGGTTTTCTACTAAATCCTTATATGCAATTTCTAAGCTTCTCTCCGTCAGGAAACTATATATCCTACACATGACACATAGATATCACAAAACATTACCTTTCGACTATTCCAAACTTAGTAAACGACGGTGCGATATAGTAGCCCCTTCACACCCCACTCGTACTGTCTAAATTTATGTTTCCATCGGAAGAGCGAGGCTTTCCCAACACAAGTATCATTCGATTACTTTCTGGGAAGCCCCGTCAACTTACATGTAAAAACTTACTGAAATAAATGCATTTTTTTATTTTATTTTATTTAATATATAGATAATATTAATATACCTTGATTGAACTTTTACTCGGTGTAGAATTTAAATTTCGCTTATTTGAGGCATCGTCTGATGATCAGGTGGCCACGAGTTCAGGGTGTTCTCGATTGATCTATTCAAGTTTTTGAACTTAAAATACTAGCAGACTTTGTTTACTTGGTAAACTCAAATATTAGTACCTACAATTATAATGATGTAAAAAGTGCCTAGCTTTGCGGAAAATTATAGGTATATTATTAAACAATGAAAATAATTTATGTGACATAAATTTACAGTCAATGTAAAAAATATGAAAGAAAGCACTCGCGTCAGGAATGTTTCCGAGCATATTTTGGACGCGTCTCGTAACAAGGTTTAATTTAATTTTTTTCACGCCGCTATTTTATTATATTACCAACAGATTTATATTTTTACGCTTTTTTATTATTATTTCGTGGCGCCAAAGTTTTAATATGTCTGTGATGAATTCTAACGAACCATGAAATTCCTAAAATATTGTAAAAAATATTTAAAATTGTTACAGAACTTGTAGTGAATCGCACATAAAATATTATTTTACGATATGTGCTGTTTTATTTGAAACGGCCACTGTCAACTCAGCGATTGTTTGCTCGATATTTTGCTTCATTTCAGTCTGAATAGTTTGTTGAATATCTAGTAATAAATCGTGAATAGTTTGAACATTTTGTTACTGTTAGTGTGTGGTGTGGTGGCGGTACTGTACAACATGTGGGCGCCAGCGGGGATGGGGACACGGGGTGAGGGGTGAAGGACGGCGTCTATATATTGCGAGCTTTCTGTTATGGACCATTACCGGCGCATTACTGCGCTTATATGAAAATTACCTACAATACAATTTCAACAAAAGGAACGCGAGAATGCCTTCTAATACCTACATGTTGTCTCCGGATGTATATATTTGTATTCGGGATGAGAGAATTCACCTCGGGGACAACGTATTATGTACGAATTTTATGATACTGTGCGAGTTCATCGTTTTATTTATCCCTCGCATGAAATAAGTATGAGAATTTATCTGCTTCGATACAAGTTGATTCAGCCGTGTAACAACAGATGTTGTGTCCAAGTAGTAGACAGGTATGCACTGTTGTTCTCACTCGAGTTTTATTCGTCATCTTTCTGCGAGCAAAATGGAAAACAAGGCAATCATAACTTTGACAGAACTGAGGAAACTTTCAGTGGGGACTGAAGCAAATTGACTACATTGTGTTACGGCCGCAACGAATTCATGTCGCTACGAAATGAAAATATGAGGCCGAGTTGGCGCAGAGGCAACAGATTTCGCCACCCACTATGATAAATAATAGCCCGTAACTTTCTCATATTAGCTACTTATAAGGGAATAAGTCTCTCGTAAAGTACCTAAGTATAATAGTTTGGCGACATAAAAGATGGTTAAAATAACATTTGTTTCTCTATTTGGGATAAATATTTACATAACTACATAGTGTCCTGTTTTCTTTCTGATTTTTATCTATACGATTTAATGTGATCTTTTCATCAACACTTTCGGGTCACTTTCAGGTCTGTACTTTCTACAAATACCGGGTAAAAATTGGGAACATCGTTTCTTAAAATAAGTAATAAAAAAGACCAATAAAATAGTTTTTAAAATAAATTAAAGAGCCATTATTTAGAATGTGTTAAAGTGTTACCTAATTAGCTTAAGGACGAAATTTAAAAAAATGTGTAAAGTGTCTTCCGACCCCACAGTCAAATACGGTTTTGTGGGACTTAGTTTTTAAATTATACTTACCATGTAAACAAAAAAAAAGTGGACTATGAACTGCTATCCGCCCAAGTTTTCAGCATAATGACCGTTTACCAAAGACAACTTATGGGCAATTAGCGTATAAATATTACATTAGTTTCTTTTTTAGTTTTGTATATTCATTAATATTTTTTAGTCAGTACAATTACATGTTTCTTTTTCCTAGCCTAGCTTCTAGCGATTTGGTTTCTGCGAATCGTCTTACGTCTTATTTATTGCTTTTTACAACTTTAAATTTTTAACAACTTTTAATTAATTGGGTCTAAAAAGGCGCAATGTTATTTGTTTGTTAGTTAGACAACATTGTAACTAAATAAGGACATTTAAACTTTTTGTCGTTTTAAGAACTGCAAAACAGCTGTACAGAGTAATGAATACCTGCACATTTATTTCAGCGCTACAACATAACACATACACTTATCATCACGCCTGTATTCCCCGAAGGGGTAGGCAGAGATGTACACAGTTGTATACCCACCCAGCAACGCTGTTATTGAGTCCCATGCGGTGGTGAGCCTATTGCTATCTACCTAACAGAAAATCAAACATAACACGTTGTAAATAAGTGTTCCTTTGAATTTAAAATTAAAGTACCTATATATTATTATGACGACAATAAATTGTTTGCTACGAAATGAAAGGCCATAATCACATTTTACAATATTTTTTTGCAAACAAACCAATATATTGTCTTATTTTCAATCCATAAGTCGTATACTTAGAAGTTAATACACAAAAGGATTTCCTCCTAACGCGAAGACTTCCCGCATGCCGTATATTGACTGTATAATCGGCTAATGTAAATGAACCACTACTCGGTTTTATAAATCGGATTTGACTGTTGTAACTTTTCCACCAAAGCGTATTACGCCTCAGAGGACGTAGTAAATAGGATTTATATCTTTGGTAGTGCACGCACCACATTTGCAGCAGGATCTGTGAATTCTGTGATTAATAGTCTTTACAGATTTAGAGGGATTCGTTACAGAGCGTTAATTGTACCAGTATGTTCATCGTTAGGCTAGAAACTGCGGTATCATCTACCATCATAATTAAAGCTTAGCTCTACTCGTTAAACATGATTCGTCTTTAAGTAGGTCCATTCTGTAGTGGTAGGCTTGTATTAATTAGGCTCATGTTGTGAATTAGTTGTGTTCGCGACGCACCATACGCGTGGTTGTCACGACGTCGTAATAATTCAAAACAATTACATATATTTGACAGCGTGGTTGGCGCAGTGGTCGAGAGACCGGCTGCTGTGTCTTGTGTCGCGGGTTCGATTCCCGCGCGCAGCAAATATTTGTATGATCTACAGACAATTGTTTCAGGTTTGCATGTGTGTGCATGTGAGATTATATGTCTGTAAGCGCACCCACGATACAGAAGGGAAATCCTAGTGGTGCAACGGTTAAAAAAAAAAAACAAAAACAAAACAATATGTAATGTGTTTGCTATCGATTCGATTAACAAATAAGGGTGCGGTTCAAATAGGGATGTACCTACTACGCCGCTCGGATGTGTAGCTGTTGCTGTTCTACTCTTATGAGCGATAGCAAATGAAGCATACATCAATCTTTCAAACGCATTAACGCATGCGTAGCGAACTCTAAAGTTATAAATTTTGTGGAAAGAAAAAAGCCATCTCGGAATTCTGCTCACTATTCCGAATACTTCTTCCACATTTTAATATGTCTTTTGGGGAGGTCATCGCTATCTATCGTACGGGTGACGGAACCGACCCGATTAACTTTGCAGTTAATACAATGTCGTACTGGTGCTAATCGCATCTTACCAATAGGTACAGATAAATCTTTCAAACGAATTTTGCGTAGCGAACTCTAAAGTAATAATTAATGTGGAAGAAAAATACGGTCGTGAGTAGGATTTGAACCTGCGCCTCCTGGATAAATACTCCAGGCGCTTTGACCACTAAGCCATCTGCGCCATCTGCCCGAGCACATGAAAATGCTCAAAGAAAATGAGTGAATTCGATTTTATCCGAACATAGACTAATGATATAAAACAAGATTATATAGAAAAAATGCTAGTAACGGTACGCAGGTTTCAGCAATTTTTCGTGTTGCCATATTGAGGTTGGCAACGTGCGATATAAATGGATCGGCCGTGTAATTGCAAGTATAAAATATCAATTTGGCGGGTGTTCGTCACCTGCGACCCACGGATTAAGGACTACGCGGGTACTGTTAATATGCAAATGAGACTTTCACCTTACGAGTTACGAGTCATCACTCTGAGTGCGTTTTGTGACAAAATTTAACAGGTTCATATTTCTATGCAAAGCATCATCGTCCCTCAGAAAGGAGTATTCACGGCTTTCTGGTGGAAACTGAAGCTTTTGTGTTTTTATGTCGGTTTTATGGGCTCAGTGACGCGCTCCTAAAGGAACAACCTTGTCAAAATAAATTCTGCTCCGAAGTATAAAATGAATCTGGTAGAAACATCTGAACGGGAGCAGTGTCTTTATACTCAAGCTATACAGGTTATAGCCCTAGTAGTACCTACTTTAATTTATTTTAAACCTCTCTGTTTTAATAAAATCCCTTGGATAAAGTTACAATATTAAATGGAAAAAGAATACGGTCGCGAACAGGATTCGAACCTGCGCTTCCCGGATAGATACTCTAGGCGCTCTGACCACTAAGCCATCTCGACCTCTGCTCACCACCGCGAATTCTTCTTCCATATTTTAACACGTCTTATGGCGACGTCATTAAATTCAATTCATCGTAAATTCAAGCTCCTTCGATTTCAAAACGTCAACCAAAATATATATTCAATTAGTCGTAGATTAACGTAGTGTTCTTTGTTGTAGGCATTACGACACAATAAGGCCTCTCTGTAGGGGACCACATGTGTTCAGACAGGTATTACAAATACAAATCTAAGCTTACAAATATAACAATTATTATAAGTATATAAGGTCCTAATTTATTAGGTAATTTCCTTTTAAGGAGTCAATGTGTAAGTGATAAGGAGTCGTTTAACCCATAATTTAAATTCCTACAAAAATAAACAATGTTTGCCATTCGAGGAGCAGTTTTCGTCTTGTTAGTACTATGGTCATTAAAAATATAGATTAACCCTTTTAAAACAAGTTACATAACAAAATAGGTCCTTACTTGAAAAAAATTACTTGGATCCGCAAGCATATTTGTACACCACTGCAGATAAGTCAATAAATTCAAATTAGAATATTTTTATTTCAAATAAACCATATTACAGGCACTTATGAAAAGTCAAAACTAGGTGCACGGTTCCAAGGCGTTGATCTAATGGAGAAGAGCCGGCAAGAAACTACATAGACACTCTTTTTAAAATAAATTGGTTTAACAATAAATAAGGAAATGTGAGAATAATGCAGGTTAATGAGCAGACTAAGAAAGGAAAGTAAACTTATATAGCCTTTTAAAATGATTGCCAAGGCAGTTAGGAGCCGACCAGTCCCGACAGACAGCACCCGTTCACGAGCATGACGCGCACATCAGCCTCGCTTAGCTCAACCATTTTGTAGGGAACTCGACGACCCGATGTACGACGCCACCATCAGCAGGACATTTTAGCGAGCATGACAAACTCGTAATGCCTGACAATAGGCAGTATGTATGTAATATGAGATTAAAACTAACATTAATATCCACATGATGCTCACATTTTACAAAGTTATATATTAATACATACAGGTATGTACATAGAACCGTGTCACTACCAAGTAGAATGTAGTACAGTTCAGTCGGAAGCACATAGTTTTAACCAACACAATGAGAGCGCCGAAGTGGTATTACAAATGTTCATTGGAACGCATACCATGCATTTTGGAAGACCCGTTCGCCAATACAAGTCGTTCGAATCGATTTTGGCTCCCTCGCTTAAGCTGAAATTCTCCGTAGCGGGTTCTGAAATTCTTATGTGTTATAACTTGCAGTTTCAATTGATATGTATTCGGTCAGTAATAATTTATGGTATTATATCCATAACAGTACAAGTTTGGTAGCTGTTATCATTGTATATTTTATTAATTCTACTTTAGTTAAAACGGGTCTGGGCCGATTATACCTAATAATTATAGACATATAAATGAAATAGATACAAATCTTTCACAAATCTCTCTATGCTCTCTTATAATCACACGGAAACAAATCGTATGTCAATTTAGAATTGAAGAGATATTTTCTATTGGCATTTACAGCTCTTGTACACTTTAGGCGTTTTATGAAACAAGCAATCCCGTAAAGATAGCTTATGAAAAATATGCATTATAATGCTATGTGTACTAGCAGTTAAGGAATAATTTAGTTTTTATTATTGCTATCATTGTACAAATACTAGCTCGTAAATATTACTGCAAAACATAGACCACTATAGTAAAGGTTTGCAAGAGAACAGACAACAACGGTACACACTTGGCAATAATCAACTATAGTTTAATATAAATGTTGTTGTTAGGTAACCCAAACGAAGTGGTCACCTAGCTACCCTCTCGACATTTAGAATTACTCTCGCTTTTGTCATAATTGAGTGATACGATAATCTTAGCTATTATGAAACGTAATCATCAATTTCTGTCTAAAACTGTGCCAGACGAAGACAAAAGGAACATATTATATTATTACAGTCACTAGGCCGGGGCATACTTATAAAGAATTTTGTTCTCAGAATGTCCCATTGTTCTGTCGGTGACTCCTCAGTCGTGATCACCTTGTGTTCCAACCGGCGGGCCAAAGGCTCCAGATGTGAAATGTTAATGAGTACTTGCCCAAATCTTTGTTATACAGCGTAAGTAGACATCGTGAATCGTGTGCTTTGCTACTTGGTCGGTTGGACATTCTAGAACTGGACAAATATTTGCGGGCTTCGGACGGTGCTCTCGCGTAGATACATAGGTACCTGCGCGGTATGCGGGTACATCTTTCAGTCTGTTTATTTGCACTACTTATACGTGACGAAACAAAACTGGAGTCGATGAAGTGAAGGTTTACATTCACCTACGTCACTTGTTTGCGTTGGCCAAGTAAAGTGTTTGTTTGTAGTTGATGTATTTAAATATGCAGTCTAATAGGGAAAGACTGCGATATCCTATCAGTTGCTGCTTTTTACGTAGGTATAGGTCTTTTAAGGTTGTAATGTCAAATACCTACATTGATTTAAACGAAGACATACGAGTATATAAAAAGAGAACAACACTAGCAAAATAAAAATTGGCTGACCATTTCAATTTCACCCCTTTATGGGTAGCAGTGTTGATAAAGGTTATTTAATTGCTCACTATGTTAATGGGCGAGCAATCTTTTTCTTTTCTAATACAACTTTATGTATTTTTTCTCACCGATTGGTGTAACTTACATTTATTTTTTATTTCTGTGCAAAATATATTGAGTAGGTACAATAAAATAAACATTTCTGTCTTCGTAACAAAAAACTGGAGGGATTATATCCGAATAAATAACACAGCGTGAAAATAACAATATCGCTTGGAACTCTTGGTAATTTTTCACTCGAGTGTCAAATGCTCGTAAAAGATATTGGAAACAATTTGAGCGATATCTTGCCCCCGCGGACCTATTCGAAGAAGGACGTCTTTTACGAAAAATATGAATAGCTATCACTTATTCCAACCTTATACTTAATATACTTCGAGCACTCTATAACTTTTCCATTCAAACTGACAATTTATAATGTAAAAGTACCACAATTACCAGTTGTAAAAATTGTGATTGGGTGGACCCATTATAAAATGTTTGGGTTACCTTTAACTTTCATTCAAGACATTTATTTTTTCTTGGCCGTCCTAAAAAAACAAGTGAACGCACCATCCGCTTGGAATCATCAACTGTAGCAGAGGGTAAAGGGCCTTGTTTATTTATGTGATTGCTGCGTCCATTTCAGCTTTCTAGAAAACCACTTTATTTTTTGTTGACCTCATTTTATTTTTAATTTTGTGTAAGTTGGCATTACGTTCCTTAATTTTTTTTAGAGTTCAACGTGCTTTGAAATCTAAAAACAGTACCCATTCCAATTATCTTGACGTACTAAGGAGTCGAATCTCACAAGCTTTAATCGATAGTTATATGATATGATTAGTTGTCAAGAAATGATATTTATTGTTGTGTTGGCTAAATGTCTACATCAATACTAGCTATTGATGTAGAGAACGGGAATATTTGTCTAGCTGTTAACAAATAGCGATTTATGAGCTTCGTTTAGTTTTCCTTCCATTCTTTTCCAGTTCGGAATTACTATTAGTAATGTCGATGCTCATTGGTGTTTAGCGCGGGGTGGCGGCCGGCCGGGCGGCTGGCTCGCGGCGCGTGCGACTGGCGGCCGGCCCGCCCTCATTAATTCTCTCTCGGCCAACACACAATTCGGCCCGCGCTGTATGAGAATGACAGCACTCGTTAGTTATACCCGTTTGTTATGTTGTTATGACTCGGACACTATCTATTAACTGTTGATAGTGTAATTTACGAGTTATGGGTGTACCTAGTTTATGTTACATGCCGGATTATAACAAGGTTAGTCCGACACGGCTTGCTCGTAACAAATGCTGCAAGGCGTAATAAAACTAAACATAAACTAAGTACAAACTGGGTGTTCACGAACACGTTAAAGCTTAACGATGCTATCAGCTGGAAGTGTTATTTGAACCGTGTACTCGGAGATGTAGAGTGCAACGTCGAGCCATACTGACTTGAGAGTTACTCTCGCACATGAAACGTTAGAGGACAACAACGCATCAGCTCATATCGCGTGTCGCACATGCTTCACAAAGTTTTAACTATGTAAAATGTGAATGTCCCAACTGAGTGGAAACTCGTTTATCTCTCACGGAAACTTTAACTTACCTTTGGGAACAAAAACAAAATCTAATCCACTTTAAATTCCGAGTATTATGATAGCACTTTACATGTCCTCGAAACATGAAAATAAAACTATGACAAAGGAAAACACACGGGTAACTACGCACGTATTTTCCCGTTCATTTCCGGTTTGTTCAGTTGTGTAAATATTTGATTGAAACATGAATAGATTTGAATGTTGAATTTGAAAAACATCATAGGCAGAGCATAATATCATGCATTTGAATAGCCCCGGAATTTTCACAGAATTTAATGGGGCTCTCTTTTGACTATAGAAGGAATAAACTAAGAGAAGTTACGAACACCATATGTATGTCGCAGGTGATGCCGTTGCCGCCTGAATCAAAATGCCTTGATCGCATTGTTAATTTGCCGGCGGCGTAATGCGGTATGAGGATAGTAAAGCTATCTTTAGATTAATGCAAAAAGAGAGATCATAAGTGCAATCTCACAATAACATAACATACGGTTGTGACCAGAATTTGTACCTGCACCCCCCGAATGGATACTCCACTCTCTCTGCCAACTAAGCTTACTCAACCTTCTACAAAAATGCTCAATATTCTACAAAAATGTATAACTTATAATATAAACAACTATCTGATGCATTGTAATAGTGTAGTTCCGTCATATTTGCGAGTATAATAGTGTCCTTAGGATTTCAAAGTGTACAAGCAATTACAAAGGTTTCACCCTTGGCCCTGGCTCGAAGCTTGTCCGAGATGTATCTAAGTAAATAATTAACGAGCGCCGCTTGAATTAGGACGCGCGGCCCGCCTGTTCACATGGACCCATTTTATGTTTATAGTGACAAATATGGACCTTCGGGCTTAATATTACGTATTACACAACGTGCTACCAACTGAGTACTCGCATTTGGCTGCTAGGGTCGGAAACAATTTCGTCATCAACTATTCATACCGTACCTAAGTAGGTGTAGGCAACTTAAGTGGCAAACACGGTATGTTCGCTTCTCTTAGTATATTTATTTTGAGAGCAATTTCCCTAATAACTTTGGAGCGCTTACAAAGGAAATTGGCGATTCGCCTTGAGGACATTGTGAGCCTTCTAGGAATGTTATCTCTTCCCACGGGAAATGCCTCTATAGTGCTTGAAATTTAAACTTGCAATAATAAGGTAAATGTTCGCCGCATCTTATTAGCGACATTACGAGCATAATGAAAACATTGGTAAGTCTTGTCTATCTACCAGCTTCACTATATTAGATTGCTAAATTTATTTAATATTATACTCTTCTTAAATTGGCTTAAAAAAAATTAGGTTACCAGTCCATTTAAATGAGAGGCGTCACCTCATGCATATATTTTCTGGTCTTAACCCGTTGCTAAGCGTTTATCTGTTTATATATGCGTTTTATAAACGCTTAAACACGTCTGTTATATTATTCTTGTGATCTATGTCAGTGGCTGCAGTTATTTTCCAGATAATCTTATAACAAATCATATCTCTCAAAGAAACTCCGAGCAGAGCAATTTCAATTTATAATTTAAAAATAGAAACAGAGAAAGATTCCCTTGTTGAAGTATAAAAGAGTGCTATTTACTGAAATGCTTGTCCGGGATGCATATTATCTTGCCCAGGTCAGTTTAATTGAATTCAGGATATAACAAACTATGGCGGATGCAGCCGAGCTTGTTAAATCTCCGTTAAATATGATTTCACAGAGCCAGACGAGAAGGCTGATTAATTATATTATAGTATTTATCATTTGAACGTTACTTTTGCGTTAATCTGAAATTCTGGCTAAACTAAGAGATGTTACTAATCGTAATTGGTTGTAAAGCGTGTTCAAATAATGTTAAGCATTACTTGAACTCACTTTACAACCAATTACATAGTAGCCTAAATGCCTAGTAGAGCGACAAATTTAATGTAAATAATTGAATCCTTATTAGATAATCATAAGTAGCAAACTAAATAAAATGTGAAATGAAGCAAGAACACATTACACAAAATACGAAAATACTAAACAATTTCCATAATGAGATAACTCATTGCGTCAAACCGTCTTTGAATTTGAAATAATTCGTCAATTTACGTCTTATCAGCAAGAAAGTAAGATTTTATCAACTGAGTGATGAATTCGATTCGTCTTGGGGTGAATTACAGCCAAATGTAATTCCTTTTAGAAATTGAAAGGGAATACAGATCTCCGTCACAATAGAGTAGATCTTGAGTAATGTGTAATCAGCGTAGTAAAATCTAAAGCGGGTCTGTTCAAACAACGTCATCCTTTTGTTCTCGTAATAAACTGTCAGGGCACAAAAGAAATTCACCGACATCGGATGTCGTCCTGTTGAAATTTAGAGCTTTTCTCACACGCTAACGGCCGTGTCCCATCCACTCAAAGGCGGTTTATGAAAAGATCCGCACTCTACTTGTATCACTGAACGAATGTCGCACACGGATCCATTGTGGCTTAGACAATGGGATCTATAAAGAGTTAAAACGAATAAAGCTGTTTATTTTCCCACCGAAAGGAGGCTAAAGAGATATAAGTTCACCTTGTTTCACCACTGCACTATTTTTAGTGTCTTAGTAACGATTTTAAGCGGAAACCTACGTAAAGGTGCTTTTGTTCTCTTTCATGTTACTTTAGTAATGGAAAAGGGTTGGGTATATTAGCTTTCCACCGTGGCAGGCGTCAATTGCAATAGGTTGGCTCCTTTGTTGGTTCATTCGTATTCAGTATGTCGGAGATATTTTTACATAACTATCACGCCCGATAGCTGCAAAAGGTCAAGCAGAATTATATTGTAGGGACATATTTACAAATCATACCATTTCATATCACGTGACAGTCGGTACTAACCAATAAAATTGCAGGTCCTAGGTATAACATCCTACTAATTATTATAAATGCGAAAGTTTGTGAGGATGAATGGATGTTTTTAGAATTTCACGCAAAAACGACTGAATGGGGCACACAGATAGTTTATAGCCTGGATCACACATTATACTTTTTATCCCGGCTGGATCCAATTCTGAAGTCCACGCAGATCAAATCACGGGCAGAAGTTAGTTGTAAAATAATTCCAAAGTAATGGTAAAATAATGGTACGTGGTTATAGAAAATCTTACAAAACATTTCATTTTGAGCCTATATCTTGATTGTAAAACATTAATACGTAATTTACTTGCAAACAACATTACATTCTAAGCGAAAAAACATATTGTGATGTCATGATCAACATGTGGTGTTATTGTGATGAAAAAATAGCGATCCTTAAGCAGAACCCACGGGCCATAACCAGTTTTCAATTAAAAGCATTATGAACGATCTACAGGACGACTAGTACAACGTTTACAAGCATAACGCAAAGATCACCCATTATCCCCTTTGCCAAGTTATAAGGAACCCGACCCATGATGACACGACAATTATCTGATAGAGAAGATACTTGGTTATACGTTGGCCGGAATGGGGATTGAACTTGAATCCGGGTCAGAATTCGCGTTATATCAATAAGCTGAAGAAGTTTTAAATTAATAATCAATTTCAGTTTTCATAACATTTTACATTGTTTTTTTTTTTCTACAAGCGAAACGTCAAATTCTGTAATTCGATTACATGTATACCTAAGATATATCTACAGGTGATTTGCAGAGCCAAATTTCTCCATGCTTATAATAAAACCATTATGTTTCTACGAAAGTGAGGATTAACAGCCGCTCCGTACCAAAAGATAGTTTATAATAACCCTTCTGCAGCTGTGGCTTCGTAATTCCTTTCTTAATATTAATATTAAGACCGAGACAACGATAAAACAAGAGAAAAAGAACCGAAGGAATTCATAACTGCGTTTGTGTTTCAGTGGTACAATTATTTCAGTAGCCGTAAATTTTGTGCTTGTGTTGGCTGATTTTATTAATGTCTGTTGTAAACGGCAGGGAGTAAAAGATGCAAAAATGTTTTTTTTTTGCAGTTTAGTATGTATTTATATTATCTTAAGCGATGTTAATTGTAAAGCATGGTCAGAGATAGTGTATACATATTAATTCCTTCATAGTTAAACTAGTAGAATTACCAGCTACTACGTATTTAAAGCAGGTCGTAATACTTAAGTAAATGGATACGGGCTGCTGTGGTGCTCGTAAAACATGTGATCTTTAACCCTACACAGAGAACATAACCCTACATACGCTCGCAACGTATTCGGGGTTGCTAAAGCCCGGAATAGCAGTGTAATTCTTGGGTAAGCCTGCCATCTCTTTCCATAGATGTCGTAATAGGTGACTTAAGGATTAAATGAGCTTATGGGTAGCTCTGATATATCATAATACGAACAGCCAACCGGGTTGCCCAAAAGTTTGGAGTTCGTAAAACCAGAATTATCCGAATAGTAGATAAAGGCAATGTTTATATAATTTGTTAATGCGCGCATGGAAAGTTTAAAAAAATACTTTAAGAAGGTAGCTTTAACACAAAGCAGATGTGGCTAAATAATCCAGGTAAAGGAAGTGGATAAAATTTCTAACGAGATGAAGATCCCGAATACAACAAATACCAATACCAAAACTACCCAGAAACACGTTTTAAAAACCAATTGGGATTGTAAATCAGGGTAAGTCCCATAACAAAAAGTGCAGGCGGAAATATTTATAATAACTCCTGTGCCAGCAGATACGGAAGTCACTATAGTTTTTTCGACGAGTCCCTCCGGGAGCTGAGAGGACACTGTTGCCATGAAAGAAAAACTTTCTCGGTAACCCCCAATTTGCTTATGGGTGATGATCAGCACTGTGATAACAACGCGACATCGGTGTGTTGTCATAACGATTTTTTTAAACTTTCACGTTCATTGCACTTAAAAATATTAGTGCACTAAACACGTTAGTAAAATTTTAGGTTTTCCCGATTTCTGCACATTGTACGATGTGGTCGTCCCATGTCTACGTGGTTTCCCATGCATACATACTCACGTACCATGCACACATTGAAAAGTCAGGAAAAACAAAACACAATAATACACGCGATTAATCCTGTTCAAAATTGTTTTATTATAACGTTACAATTCATGTTAAATTATTTTCCAATCAATAAAAATATTTATAATAATAAAAATACCAAGGCTGGTTTGAGGCGGCGCAGCGGAAAATTATTTGGAAAAACTTGGGGGATGCTTTTGCCCAGCAGAGGACAATCTAACAAAAAAAAACCATTAATTAAGAACGAGGCTTTGTTTTGCTTTGCGGTAGCCAGATCGAATGGAGTTCTCCTGAATGACGTAAGGGATAATATAAAGAGGATTAGCACTGTCTATTACTTAGCAACTTGATAAGCTTAATTGGCCGGTTAAAGTAATGTTCTTGATTGAAACCCTGGTTAGGTATATTAGCTCCTACGATTTTTACAGATTGCTTATTTTATTGCACCATATTACGAGTATATAGAGTTTCGCACTTCAACCAATGGGGTTACTCTTGAAATAAATACCAATTCCTATCCAATTCCAAAGTAAAATCAACGCATGTCGCGCAGAGTTTCGTAACACTGTGAAAACAACGTGTAATGTTAAAATAAAACCGAAATTACAGTTATCTCAATTTTAAAGCATGTTGGCTTAATAGTATCACGATTATTTATATTTAAGACCTTTGGCATTAAAATGTACGAACTGATATATTCCCAATATCAATAGAGCGGATTTATTTTCAAGAGTAACCCTTCTGAATAGATTAACCCAGTGTTGGTATGTCAAAATTTGCTTAGCTATAAGAGCTATAACTTAGCTATTTAAATATGACAGCTGAATTGATTGTGGTCCATTCGATCAATTTTAGTGATTATTATTAGTTGATGATGATTTTAAATTAGTGTTTTCAATACCTTATAATTTATTGTATTCAAAAGTTACAATATTAAATGGAATATAGGGACTGAATTGATAGCAATGACGTCGCCATAAGACGTGTTAAAATATGGAAGAAGAATTCGCGGTGGTGAGCAGAGGTCGAGATGGCTTAGTGGTCAGAGCGCCTGGAGTATTTATCCGGGAGGCGTAGGTTCGAATCCTGTTCGCGACCGTGTTCTTTTTCCATTTAATATTATTGTATTCAGTTTTAGCAGAAGATTAATGTAAACCTCTACATTAAACAGAATATAATAAATTATAATTGGCTTGAAATCAAATAGGGACATACATAAAATGAGTTTGTAATTAAATATGTTAATGCTAATGCGAATGAAAATAAATATGATAACTTTATTAATGTTGGGAAATAATGAATCGTACTATAAGTACCTACTTGTTATTTATGATGTAGGTAGGTACCTTTAACTGAAAGTGCAGTATTAAAATTTCTATCTATGAATTTTCCTTTTCAGAGATTTATATTATTAACGCGTGAGCTTTCGACCGATTGACTGCTTTTTAGGGTACGGTTTCTCTATTTCCGTTGACTTGGAATCATAAGATTTGGCAAACAACAAGGTCTCACAGCACAAGTAAAGGAACAAATCCGAAAATAGCTAATTTGTTATATGACATACCATTTTTAGATTAAAAGTTATATTTGCAGCTGGGAAATCAACCATAACGTAGAACGATGTATGGGAGAATTATTATTTAACATTAAAGTTAAGTCCTTCGATCCAACTTTTCGTTTTGTTAGAGCAATGTTCGATGCTTTCATTGTTTATGAACTTCAGTAATATTAATTAAACGGATCCCTCGGTGCGCGAGTCAGACTCGGTTTTTAATTAATAAATCACGTCAAAAGCTAATAAATACTATTAAGAGTATTTATCCATGTCAAACTTTAAGATATGTTTTCTTATTTTACTTGTTAATTTATAAAAGGTGAAATCCGATTACAGGTTGGATTTATTTACCTTTAAAGTAGAATAATGTGTTAATAGATTAAGTAATATAAGTGTATTTAAACTTTTAGGATTTCATTAAGGCGTTTTAGCTATATTCATGTAAGTACATACAAACATTACCTGAAAACCGTTAATGAAGATAAAACGATTTTCAGGTAATGTTTGTATAGTTCCAGAAATTTCTCCTTCAGAATTACATCGAGATTTTAATTGTCATGGGAATAAACTGTCCCATCAAAAAACATAAAATTGAACTTTTTTACTGATTTTTCGGTGGAAAATTCAAAGCTATTGAGTAAAATAAAATTAGAGAGCAGGTGTTCCCAGCGGGGGTCGGTAGTGACTAATGAGCGGTCGCAGCGTCGACTGCCGCCCCCCGGGACCCCGCCGCTTAAATACTTTACGCCAAACATATTAGTGAATAACGCATTACGGAAAACATTCATATAGGTAGGTACTTAGGATTAATGTAGGTTTCTACGGGAGATAGGGTGTAGTAATAGGTACAACTATCATATATATAATGATATTTTTTATACATGTTAAGGCCATGTAATGCCTATATTAATCACAATTTTTAGACACGAACGGGGCTTGAACGTGAAAGTGGTAACGCTGAGTTTACTAAATCTGTAAAATTATTGCTAAATAAATATCGCCTTAAGACGAACACAAGGAAACTTGAAATTGAATAGCATCGATCAACGACAGGGTAGCTCAGTTGGGAGAGTGATGACACGGAATATCAAGGGTTGCGGGTTCAAGCCCCGTTCGCGTCTATTATTTTCCAATGTTTACTTAGAAAAATAGTGATACGGTGTACAATCATGTAAACGTCCTACTGCACAGGTCCCTTCCTACATAGTGACTTGTAATTGCTCACTTTTAGGATTTTCACAATTTATGAACTGTGTCTAAAATCTGGTTGATGAGACCGGCTGTGGACTACTTTAAGCTCATGATGATGCAGTCTGGGTCCCTCTATAAGTTGCATTTTCTTTACTTCTCAGTTTAAAATAGAAAGTTTTATGACACTGAAAGAGTCACATTGTTACATTGAACACACAACCTAGTGCAAATAAATTTAGGTAGACCCCAGGCCACCACGAAATCACACAGCATCACGCCTATGTACCCGAAGGGATATGCAGATGTATAGCTACTTTTATATACCAAAATTTTACCGATTCTGTTATTAAGTCCCATATAATATGTGTGGCGAGCTTATTGCCATCTACCGGGCACAATTCAAAACTCCAAGCTGCGGCGGGATTTTTTTGTTACAGACAAAATTTAATAACGCTGCCCGATATGGGAATTGAACCTAGGATCTCACGCTCAGTAGCCACACTTACAGCCACTAGACTAACGAAGCAGAGTTCACCACGAGCATGACCTATATTCATAATGCTTGTGGCTGATAATGTATGTTCTATTAAACCATGACCTTCCCTAAGGACACAGTTTTACTTGTTCGGATTAGGACTAGCTGCCTCATTTCATTAGTCTCTAAGGGATTTTACTAACGGAACTAATCGGTGTATTTTGGCAACTTCCTAGTTTCCGTGATATTCAAAATTAATTAACGTTAAAAAAAAAGACTATACTTCTATTCTAATCAAATCAAATCAAGTCAAAATTTATTTATTAAAATTAGGCTAAAAATTTGCGCTTTTTGAACGTCAAACATTAAGACAGCCCCCAAAAAAGCCCACCCTCACTAATATTATACAGACGAAAGATTTGGTTGTTTGTTTGCATTGAATAGGCTACGAAACTCCTGGACCGATTTGAAAAATTCTTTACCCATTAGGAAGCTACACTATCCCCGGGTGACATAGGCTATATAACATCACGCTACGACCAAAAGGAGCGGATGAAAAATGTTGCAAAAAAGGAGAAAAGATAATCCTTTTGAGAGCTTCCGTTACGTGCGCTGCGTAAACTATTAAAGTTACGCAACAATCATGTACAACTGAATTGTATCCCGTTAACAGTTCAAAATAAAGTCCGCAACAGCATATGTCTATCTTTTAAGGTTGACTTACTATAACCTTTTTTTCTGGTTATCAAATTGGTTCTAAAATAATGCATTATTTGCGAAGGTGTTTTTATAAACATGATATTAATCCTTATCCAAATAAATACGTTATTCATCACAGATATTTAATTTTGAACAAAATTGCCCTTGACATTTGATTTCCATGAATATCTTAGGAGATATCATAGTTTTAAAACAACTCCGCAACAAAATAATGATCAAGTACCACGCGCGCACTTATAACATAACATAGCATCACGCCTGTATTCCCCGAAAGGGTAGGCAGAGGCGTACATAGTCCTACACCCACATTTCACCAATGCTTTTATTAAGTCCCATGTAATAGGTGGTGAGCCTATTGCCATCTACCAGGCACAATTCCAAACTCCGGGCTGCTACTGAGCCGAGACCTCATGCTCAGCATCATATATGATATGCTAGGCGCGGTCATGGGGGGAGGGCGCTGGTAGAATATATTTTAGTAGGTTTTTTCCCTCAATTTATCGCGGGTGAATCCGCGGAGCACAGCTAGTATGAAATATATAAATATATTTTTTCGGACGCGTGTAGGATTCGAACCTGCCCCTCCCGTATAAATACTCCAGGTGTTCTGCCAACTAAGTCATCTAGACTTCTGTTTACTAGCCCGAATTCTGAATTGTCATATTCATTTTGATCATATTTTGCCTTTCACAAAAATATATCACTTTGGAGTTCGCTACGCATGCGTTAACGTTTGAAAGATATATCAGTATGAAAATATGTTCTTATAGTTTATTTTTTTAAACGCGGTTTGATTGGGTACAATTTAATTGTTAATTGGCAATTTTAATTATTAGATACTATAAGTTAATTCAAGATAAATCTTTGAAAAGCATTAACGCATGCTTAGCGAAGTCTAAAGTTACAATATTAAATGGAAAAAGAATACGGTCGCGAACAGGATTCGAACCTGCGCCTCCCGGATAAAACTACTAGTTATACTAATTATTATTGTGCACCTAGCTTTGACGTTTCATAAGTGCCTGTAATCTGGACTATGTGAAATAAAAAAATAAAAAAAATTTGAATATTGTATTTTTTTTTCTCAGACAGACTTTAGGAAACTCTATAACGCTTTACGTGTATGCTTCCGATAACAACCCCAGTTGTCCAGTATCATGTATAAAAACGATTTTAAAAGTAGGCAATATACGACAAAGACACCTGAATATTATGTATTGGAACAATATCATGTACCTACTCATCTCACCTAAAGGTCGGAAACATATGTTTCCAACGTGTTTCTGTACGTAGATATTTATGTCGTCAATTTGTGAACATTTGTAACTTTGTCAGATTTTTCGTGATGTGAAAAACGTCAAAGCGAATGATAGACGACTATCGTTCCGCAATTTGGTATGGAAATACGTGCGAAATACCTGCAACAATATTTATGGGGACGCTTTACTAGTATGCTCGATTGACAGTCGCCTAGAGAGCGGCTTGTTTATGGCGGGCACCTACGATTTATAACCACTTGGTCTGCGCTTGTAATAAACCAGATAACTCAATTTATGGCACTAAAACGGCTGTGTGTCGTCTTCTATGATGCTGTAGTTATATCAAGTAGAATTACGATGATCACCTCGGGTGCAGTTAATAGCGGCTTCTGTGTACTTGTACAATGGTCTCAGCTACGTACTATGAGTTATTATTGTCTATAATTATTCGACGCATGCCAGTCATTATTGTACGTTATTGCAACGTCTGTAGTGGGAACTATCTAGTACGTCACAGCGCTGTCACGATCAGTTTAATTCAATATCAAATACTGTATCCATTCTATTTTTCAAAGAAACATTGAAAAAATAATAGACAAGAACGGGGCTTGAACCCGCGACCTTTGACGTTCCGTGTCATCACTCTACCAACTGAGCTACCTTGTCGTGTTCAAACCTATTGAATTTTCAATCCTCTTTGTATACGTCTTAAGGAGACGCCTGGTGATATTTATCTAGTAATCATTTACAGATTTATTATATTCTTGTCTATTATTTTTTCAATGTTTCTTTGAAAAATAGAATTAATATAGGCATTACATGGCCTCAACATGTATTAAAAAAAATATAATTATACTGTATCCATTTTCGTTGAAGTGGAAATTCAAACAAATCCTGTCCAATATTTTTTCCATAAGTGTTTATTTAATGCCGTTGTTTGTTCAATGAAAACTTTTTTATTAATTTAAAAAAATACTGGTTTGGACAGACGGAATAACTTACTCTTTAATACAATGACACATATAATGTCTATTGAGGGCGCATTTGTAAGGCTCTTTTTAGTGGATCTGGGATCGCCTAGTGCAAGATAAAAGGTAGATTTGTTTTAAATGTTTTTTATAAAATTATTCTTTGATTTCAATGCATTCAATTTTAAAATCACCTTTAACACTTTTAACTTTGTAGCGATAGTTTCATTAAAAAAGGTATTGTAATGTAATTCAGGAGGGTGTGGGGTCTAAGATTTTAATCTTCTATAATAATCTAAAAACGTCTGTATTTTGTATTCCCGGTATAAAATAATTTCCTCCTTTGAATTTAAATTATAATCCGAGGTAGTTTGACTCCCTTAATCGACGTTGACTTAAAGCTTATCTACCAAGCGTTTGTTAATGTAAAACGCAGATACAACTGTTTATCTTTTGTTACTGTTTTTGTAATCTAATCTAACATCAAATATTTACGAACTAATATAACGTTCTTCCAACCTGTATTTTTTTCCGTAATAAATCAGATTACGTTTTACCTTTGACGCCGCAGCATCCATCAAACACAGCCAGTGTTACACAGAATTATAAGTAAATTATCCAGTTGGAACATAACAATAGAACATGACGTAGAAATATCACCGGACAGTTGGCGAACGGCGCCCGCTCGCTCCAAGGAGGTCGATAACAAATTGGAAACTTGGATAAACGAGGTAATAGTATATAAAATATATCTCAGCCAATTTCATTATTGACAGTTCATATCGATGCAGCCCCACACGTGCCTTTTAAAGCTTAGACTGTATTTTCGGAACAGATGATAGTTTTATATAGGTTAGCGGAATAAGATAATATGTTAAAGTATGTGTTTATAACATTGATGATATTGTGTGAGTGTTGATGGCTCGTTATTGCAGTGTTAGGATATTTGCAAAAGACCGGCTGCTGCGCTGCGTGTCGCAGGTTCGATTCCTGCACGTAGCAAATATTTTTATGATCTACAGATAATTATTCCAGGTCCAGGTGTGTGTGCATGCGAGATTACGTGTTTGTAAACGCACCAACGATACAGGAAGAAATTCTTAGTGTGGGGCAACGTTTTATATAAAAAAGAAAATTGTTAATTAACAAGAACATAATAATTAATATGGTTACACAGTATTCATGATGGTGCTTTAAATGTCTTTTAGTTAAAATTGTTGCCATCTCTTTCCATTAACATGCGTTTTAGCACGTTAGCAGTCCAGTGTATCGTATTTGGTATACGGTTATAGTTCAACTACTGTATCTGCTACGGATATCGAAAATTTTAAGTGGTACTGTAAAACCCACTTTTATACGCATAATTTTTTATATGTCTAAATATATAATAAAAAAAAACTGTTTTTATAAATAAAATAAAATAACTCCTCCCGACCGTATTTCGATCACGGCGGCCTATCTTCACGGAGATTTGCCAAGTACGCAGGTAATATTATAGTGCCCCCCCCAGGGGTTCCACCTTGTCGTGGTGGGGGGGCTCTAGTAGCCGTGGCTTGGTCACCCACGGTGAAGCTAACGGAACCCGAGGAGGGCCGCTCCTCTGGGCTTTGCCTTCAAGCCTATGTTGGAGCGGCGCCAGCGTAGGTTGCGGGCCTTATGGGGGGTGTCGCAACTGAGGTGGGCTGCGGTGTCGTATGGGCGGCACCACAGCTGAAGGGTGGGGGCCGCGGCGGGAGAGGAGTGCCGGTATGTCGATGCGCCGCTCTCCCTACCTTCCGCGGCCTTGACGGGGCCGCCACCGTTAGATGGCGGACGCGGTGGGGCCGCAGGGGAGGAGGAGTGCCGATATTGCGAGGCGCCGCTCTCCCTATCCTCTGCGGCCGTAGTGGCAGGCGGCGGGGCCACAGACCTGACCCGTCGCAGGGGACCTAGGGCGTCCAGACACGGGGTCGTCTGGCGCCCATTGCACATGGTTTCCGAGGTGGTTGCGGCATGCCATGTGTCTGGTGTGCCGAAGCGGGGGGGGTGTAATACCCAACCCCGTGAGGGAGTCCGGCAACGGACGGCTGCGGGCGGGTTCGCGGTTGTGTGCGAAAGCGTTCCCGCGTCCCGCCCTCAAGCAGCTGAGGAGGTATACTGTGGAGTTTTAGTGGGTTCGAGTCCCACATAACCGCTCTGTCTCCCCGTATCGGAGCGGTATGCGAGGGCATTTCACCACATAAAAAAAAAAAAAAAAAAAAAAAAAAGGTAATATTATAGTACACAAGTGTATGCGCAAACACAGGTGCACTCCCTCTTCCTTCACTCTCATATTCCGATGGGACGGCAATCCGACACGACCGGAGAGAGATCAGGCGCAGGACCGACGGCTTTACGTGCTCCCCGACGCACGGGGGTGTCACACCACCAATTTCCTGACTCCGGGCTGCTACTGAGTATTTCCTAACAGAAAAACCCAATAATACTTTGCCCGACCTGGGAATCTAGCCCAGGACCTCAGGAGCCCAGGATCAGCTGCGCTTGCGACCACTAGACCAACGAGACAGTAGTTTCACATTATGTCATTCCAACCTTATATCTAAAAAACGTATAAATAAACTCTTTACAGTTCTTTCAATAGCTTGAAAATAAAACTCTAAGTAGAACTTTTCTGTGCATTAGACAACACATACTGAGAGCTGTGGCACGATTGTAGGAAGCAAGTGGCCTGTTACGTGTGCCAACGTTTACCACAATTAGCGTCTATGTGTGTGTCCAGTACTGTATAAAAGCGATTACACTAACAGTAAGGTGGAAGAGCTTGATGTAGAAGACTGTGTACTGAATTTCAGATTTCTGGAGACATATAATCTACAGCTTGGTTGCTATGTCCCTTATATAATGGGACTGTGAATATGTTAGTTGAGATTAGATGGATCTTCTCTATGGATAGTAGCATGAATACTGAATGTGTCTTTTTGCATTGGAACTTACATTGTACCAGCATTACTTCTAAACCCCTGAACCGATTTAACCGATTACATTTCCAAGGGTAACATATTTTAAAAAAAAGGCTATGGTACACAAAAAGATGCGACATAAAATAAAGTTCATACATGGCATGCGTGCTTTTTAATTAATTTAATCTTATAATTTTAGTACCTAGATTTATATACTTATGTTTCAATCAAATTGCGCAATAACCAAGTATATAAAACGGTACTAGGTAGTGTGAAATTGGAATATCTGATAGAAACCAATGATGAAAAATCACCTGAAAAGATTCGATTAGTCTTCGTGAGTGGCTATAGTTCAATTCTTAAAAGAAAAACTTGGCAAGGATCCTCAAATCATTTTGTCAATGCCGTTGGTATAATACGTGGATTCACAATTTATAAAAAATCGGCAAACTTATTTAATTTACAGCAATAAATTATTACTTTTCTTATCCTAGAAAGTCTAATCCGTTCGACAACTCAAAATAGGATTCCAGACCACACTGTTGAAAGTTAGGAGTTGACTGATATAACTGTTCAACTTTTAGATATTTACATCTAGAAAAATGTAACAAAGTCATTGAAAGTCTTTTTTTGTTGAAGAACTTTGAACGACGGAGCCGCGTAGCGCTACGCCGTAGACGTCGTAGAGAAAAATAAACTATTTCTATTACTGGGTACACAAAATTATGTTAGTTCAGGGTTAGATTTGGTTAGATATTGACAAAAACTTTCGTCTATAACACTATTTGTTTTAGAGTTAGACATAATTTTTGTAGGTATATTATCTTGGATATTACTTCTCAGCATAAACTAATTTGTAGTAAAGTATATCGTTAAAGAAAGAGGTGGAATAATTTTACCAATTCAATATTACATTATTTAATAAAAATGATTAGTAAAACAAACTCCAAATTCTTTTACAAAAAAATATCGTGGAGTTAAGGTAACGCAACCTGCTTATGAATAATGTATCAGGAGCACCTTCAGTCTAAGCACTTAAAGGTCCAAATGAAAAAATACGCGATCTTTGTAATGTTGTGAAACAATTTTTTGCTGTAAATTAATAAATACTCAGTAAGGTTTATTTGAAAATATTCATGTTATAATAAAGCTATACAGGTGCGTTTTCGGTTTACATTCTTTTTTCCAAAATTTGAGTTGCGGTATTATGCTATCGATGCAGAAGCCAAAACCACAATGGTTGGTAACGTTGATGTTATTTTACGACATCCACGTAGAGTAGCTAGTAGTAAAATAAATTTGGCGAGTTATTTTAACATATAATTAAGAATATACAATCTGGTTTTAATTTCGGTTTTTGTTTTCTGTATTTCTTTTAATTTTTGTCCAATATATACTTCAGTAAGTTGATTGAAGTGATAAACAAAAGAGTTCTCAGATTGCAAAAGTTTTTGTTTATAAAATTGTTTTCTGTATGTAGTTGCTATAAACACAATTGTATACAAAGATAAGGAAACAACGCCGGAACTCTTAAATTAGGGAGAACAGTGACGTTCATGTTTTACATGTAACACAAAACCCACTGTAGTGAAGAAAGAACGACGAAGCGGGAGACACATAAAAGGAATCGCAGGTAACGAGAGGACAGCACAGTAAGACGAGGCGGTTACGCCACGTTACGCCCCATTATTCTATCGTGCAGACTCAGGAAGTTATTACGAGTAATGTAGTGGCGTCGGTACGCGTCGCTTTTTGTCATACGGACAAAAGAACTCGCTACTAGATAGTTTCATAGTAACAAACAGCTAAAGCCTCGCAAAACGAAATAATAATGAAGTATTTCGGTTTGTTACTCGTGACTGGAGACCTTGTCTAATTAGGGTTGTGTCATAACCAACGGACCCTGAAATATTACATCTTTGTGGTTTAACAACATGTCAGCGTAATTGTAAACGGGCCTTTCCAGTCACTGACTACGGTTGTAAGTTTATTATGATACAGTTTTGGTTAATGTTTCCTGTTTTAGTTTTTGGGAGATGATATTTTGATATAATATATTAATTTACTATAAAGATATAAACAGTTCTTGTAATACGTAACTTTGTTTTATAATTAATCCTTCAAAAAAAAGGATGATTGTCGGTGCCCCGATTAGGTTAATTTTGGAACCATTCATTTGTGAAGTCGGTTTTTAGCGTGTTATCCTTTTCTAGATTTTTCTACACAACATATTATCTAGTTTTCAATCTACGTTCCAGAAGAACATTGAATACATTAACTCTTTTTCCGTGCGTTCTAAAGGTAGCCTTAGGAAAATAGGTCACAGTTGTGCTTACTAAGCAATGGTCTAGGATCCTGCATATATCAGTGTACGCGGTTCAACAGCGGTAACTCCTAACGTCGTGACAGCACACCAGGTGTGTTGGTAGAGCATGAAGTATTGCTTATACAACAATAAAAGAAACACAAGAATATTTCACAGAGTTTAAAAGACTGTCGACGATTTTTGTCGTCGACAGTCTTAAATTTTTTTATCAGCTTTTTAAGTTCAGTCTTTGACAGTCTTCTAAGCTTTCATTGACTGCTGTTACACACAAGTATTAGGTATATTCATAATTTTTCACTAAATGTTCTTAGCGTGTAATAAAACCAACCCATTTTAAAAGGTCATAGAACTTGTGTCGGGCGTGACAAGAATATTACCCATATATGAAATACATTCACAGAGATGGAGATTGGCTGCCTGTGAATTGATCGTAAATTTCGATGTATAATGAGCTCATAAATCTCGAGCGCCGCTCGATATCTCCTGTAGTGTCTACCTGGTACCTATAAACATTTTATTCACATTGATTTTTCTGTTTACATGTGTTTCTTCTGCCTCAAAGCGTTTATCAATTTTGCAGGGCACCACTCTCCCTTGTTTGCTCTACGATCTATTTTTGAAACTCTCTTGATGAAGCTAGCTCGCAACCGCTGCGCAATATCCGTGTAACATCCATGGGCAGTGGAGATTGCACTGTAACCTATCATAGTATTCGTATAGGCAGTTATAATGTGGATACAGTCCGTTCGTTGATAAAGAAACTGAAGTGCTTTTATTGCGTAGGAATACAGTGACATATCAAAGAGCTGTCATGCCCACAGGCGCAACTACAGGTTGGCTCTTTGATCTAAAGATTTTCGGAACAACGGGAACCGCTCTATTGGGAATTTCAGATGGCTAGCATCTGAAATTCCCAATAGAGCGGTATTTAACACTGAGGCACCTTTCTCTCATACAAAGACTAAAAGAAAAGAGTTTAACACATGTACCTGACGTGTATGCTACATTTTAGAAATAATCAGATATATAAAAATAATATACACCAATAAACTACATAAAACACGTAAATTTTTTGATACTGAGCCCGCTATAATAATGGCAAAAAAATTATATTCCCCTACAACAGAATACTTATTCCTGTTCAAAAATTTGTTCCGTTACGACATAGTTATTCAATAATCTTGTTACTAATGTAACCAAAACATGTACCACAGAATATTTTGAACAAGGTAATTTAGTAGTTAGCCAGAGGCAAGGACTGTGTTTAGTTCAAGAGAGACGTTTCTTCTTGTCGATTATAAATGAAGACGATGTAACATAAAATATTATGACAAAGGAAAAATCTAAAGGGTCTACACAGCGTTTAAAATACAGAAAAAAGTAAGTAGTTTTATTTAAAAAATATATATAACAAGCTGTATTTTGTGGAGAAAATTCTAATAGTTTCAACTTTCATAATATGTTCTGAATTGTTCGTAAATGTGTGAACTTTTGTCTGGAGGTTGGGAATAACTCATAAATATAGAGCGTACTGTAAAGTTTCATGAAATAGAACTTTACTAATTACAATATAACAAACCACAATACAGTGCCTGCACGTGTCAAAAATGGAGGATGAAAATAGAAGCTACATAAGCATTTCATGAAGTGTCGCGGTAGTAAGTCGGTCCATTTACGGGATTGTGGCGTCGTACTTCCTTATAGTAGAATCTTTGGCAGGGCTATCAAAAGCGAAAGTGGCTTGGGTTAAATCCGACGTAGATGTGTTCGGGCCGAGCTTAGACTTTGAATAAATCAGGAGGCGGAGTTCGCAAGGTGAGCGTCCCGGCAGACGCCGCGCGCCGATCCGTCGCGGACAATATTGCATTTATATTAGTTCGTTATGCGTCCGAACAAAATTTGGTATCCTGTTATCGAAGTTCGCACACTGCTACCAATTTGGATTGAGATTTTTTGACCCTCGTGTAGCCCTTTCCGCATATTTTCAGGCAGATTATATTATCCTCATCAGTATATTTAGTGATATCGTCGGGATTATGTACGTATTTCGGTCGATTACTGCAATAAGGCTGGCCAGGGCTGACAGCTATTACAAACCCTTCCTTCCGATAATGCATCCGAACATATAATTTTATGCATGTACTTAGGTAGCGTGTGTTTATGGACCAAAAACATACCCATATTAATATGTACGTATATTTTCAATATATGCACACTGTTTTGTTGCGGGTTATCATCATTATATTCTAAAGGTTTTTTATTACATTGGTATAGAAATGAGAATGTTTACGACCAGTAGAGTGCCCATAATTATAGAACTCATCAGACCTCACGTCAGATGACCACTCATTAGGTTTCGCTTAGCTTAATGGGTCTTGCGTCGTTTTAACCATGATTTATATCAGCTATTATAAATGAATCGTACTTTATGACAATAAAGAATTAGAGAAACCTATAAATGCTTATAAAAACAAATTGACCCATAGCCATTCAATTTAAGTGGTGATTTAGTTCTTTCCAATCGGATCTATTCAAAATTTCTTCAATAACTACTTCACGAGAACCAAATGTACTGCCAAACAAGTTTCTACAGTAAGCCGTTTGGACTGGGTTAGTCGTTCAATCAATCACCTTTGTCCTTCATAAAATGAATCTTTTGATTAAATCTTTAGTTTATCACATCACCCGACGACCCCAATTCGAGGTATAATGTTCAATGAATCGCTGCTCCCTGAAATATGTGTTGTTTGTAGAAAACGGGTATCAGCTAAATTTTAAAGGTAGTTTTCGGCTTTAACATTTGAAAAAGATACATGGATAACGTGTTTTAATAAAAATATTTTTTAAATTAAATAGCGTACGTATTTATGAAACCAAATTATACAGGTTGGCTTTCTTGCTTCATAACACAATATAGCTTGAGTGAAAATATTTCCTTTCATAAAGTGTGGGCTGTTTGCAGAGTTGAACCGACATGTGCCTTACGGGAACGACGTGTGGTGGGGCTCTTTTTGTATTGTAAGTGGAAACACAAAAAAAAAGCCGTCTACGAAATGCATTGTTCTATAACCCTGTGCTATGGTGGATATTGTTAAATCGTTTCTCTATATCCGTTTTATCCGTGAGAATTTACATCACCATATTGTCAAGACCAAGACCCGTTTGCCACATTATTGTGTTCAAAAATACGATGATAGTGATTTGCGTTATAAAATGTTATCAGACGCCAAGAGCGAGGTGTTCTGCCGCTTTATACGCCTCGGCGACATTACAAAATCGTAAAATAAAAACGACTGAGTCTATATTACAGCGTGCGATGAGATTTCGAATGGCGGCCATGAAATAAAGGCACTGATGTCGCTTGACAGTCACCTGCGCCTCGTGGTGATATATCGCGATATTACGTGTACGACGCTCACTCACGCCTTACACGGACTCATTAAAAGTTAACATTCTAAAATGTGTTCAGTTACAATCTTATACTGAGTTATCAACAAATATGTCATTATTCTTTGTTTTCTGGGCCCTGAAATTTTCAATTTACATACTTATGAAAGGTTTCATAACGAAAATCCGAATACAAAACCGGTCGCCTCGGAAAATCCCTTTTGTTGATGTCGCGGAACGGCACGATTTTCCTTAAGTAAAAAATGAAGTTTCTAGTTAGATATATTGTACGAACGGCACGTGGTATCTATTGCTTAATTTACATATCAGTCGGTGTTAAAGGGATCACTCAAAGTACCAATTTTGTATTAACATTCAAAACTGTGTACAAACAGAAACATATTTACACAGCAAAGCCGTAAAAAGTATTTGTAGTATAAACGCACAAACACTAAGCTTGACGCGAACTGTCCACTATCCGGCTGAATATTGTCGCACTGAGGCCTATTTTTCCACAAAATTTGTGTTTCTGTTGACAGTAACTCCAGTTTTGCACGATGTATTCATATGCAACGGAGCCCGCGTGCACAGTTCCATGAAAAAATACGCGCTCTGTAGATAACACGTCTGAAATTACATATTTTATAAAATATGCGTTATATAAGTTATCATCAAATATAATCAAGGTTTTTCATAACTTCTTTTCGGGTAACTTTGGGGTATTTGATTCTTTTGGGATCAAGGGTCTAGTAGGGTTGGCTGAATCATAACGGATTAGCTGGACTGTATGGTATTATGTAACTCAGGGGTCCCGAGGGCAACACAACTTTTTGTTATGAACGCATATATAATTTTCAGCTCTGATGGATATTTGAAAATCGCGCTATTGTTAATTTCATTGATTTTTCCTACAATCGATTGGGAATACATAATGTAAGTTGAAGTGAGTTAAAGGTATTACTGGGACATTGAAATATGTAGTCTAAAATAATGGTCATAACTGTTCCCGTAAATACGATTTGCCCTCATCAGTACATCATTACTCAACATGCAGATTACCCATAAAATTTTATAAAATGTAAAACGATTCTCCTGAACTCCCCATGGCTTCGATCCCGACAAATTTGGAAAGTTGGCATGTTCACTCATTATTCTCGTCTCAGTCCTCGAGGGATTCAGGAATACGATAACTTTTCCCTAACTCGTTGTCTCGTTATGGTAATCTCCAGCGGGGGGCGCTTATTATAATTGCGCATTGACCGCAATATTCCAATGACCTTAGCAGTTAAGGATTCTCAGTCTCAGGTGACCTATAATAATGAATAATAGACTCGAGACCAGTTTGACATCGATTAGACTTTACATCGAGTCTCGTTACTATGAAGAAGATTGAAAAACTTACGAAAACAAATTTTAGTTTATATATGCAGAATTACGTTTTGTTATTTTTCTCTTATTCAGTTTGGAGAGCACAGTGGAAAGTTAATGTTATTGAATGTCTTTCAGGACAATTTAATATTTTATAGTATATCGATATAAATATTACTTCAACGGAATGTAGTAACCTTTAAAATTAATAGATTAACATTGCCAAAATATAATATTGTTCTGATCCTTTATTAAAACCATTTTAAATTGTCGCCTAAAATTATCACGTCCGGACCCATTGAATCGAAAACATTGACAGTCTAACTAAATTGTAAAGTCCATCGCATATATTGTATTGTATACTATGAAATCATTGGTACCGTTTCTAATGAAATATATGCGAGTATAAAGTTTAAGTACACCTTACATACAAAGAAAGTGTTAAGCACGTTATAATTCAGTTTTTGGACAACATATCTTGTAAAGTCTATATGGATTTAAGTATTCGCGTGGGTGAGCCTGTTTGTGGCTCGATTAAATAAAAATACAAAGGAAAACTGATAAAAGGAAAGAAGGACTGCCACGGTCCGGTAGATACGGTCAGTTAGGCTTTGGGAAGCTATTGATTTTTATTATTACACGCCAAGTCAATAAGAATGTTGGCCTTAAAACCATTGTCCGATATTTACATAAATGAAAATATCTCGTCATAAATCAGATAAATGTGCGAATAATTAAAACAATCATAACGTTTCGCCGGAAATGTCTTTATATTTGTGTTTCACTCAATCAAGTTTCTACTGAGCGAAACAGATTTCATGGAAAACAAATGTTTATCTTTTCTCACAAATAGTTATTTTCGTCTTGTTCCTTTTGTATCCCAGAGTATTCACAGCGATAGATTATTTTGTCCAAGTTTGAGGCTGGTTTGAATTTCTATAAAGAGTTTTGTGATGAATAGTGCTTTAGTTATATACCAGAGCTATTTTGGATAAAAAAAATCTATACTATCCCCTTTAAAAACACACGGCCGTTCGCTAAACACATTATTATGTTTATTTATTCACGGGTGTAGAGGTGCGGAAAGGTCTCGACTATGTTTGACTGTGGCGATTTATTTAACGAGTAGCTTTATTTGTTTGCGACGCTGTCGGTCGACGTCGGCGTGCCCTTCTAATGCTACCCCATTAACTTCATACCCAATGTAAATTACAGCACTCTCAACTTTATCACTTTGCCGTTAAGAACTACGTAGAGTGTCTACGAGCTGTCTTTGTCTACTTCGTCTTTGCTTAATTAATGACTTAATAGTGGCTTCGTCATGTGTGCACGCCGAGTGACGTAGTGTTAACTCAAGTTTCTACCACATCAGCAGTCTAAAATACAATGATGGATAATTAGTTACCGCATTGAATTTGCTGAATTAACTGAAACTGAATCAAATTTCATATTCTGCTGCCTACTTTTATATTTATCAAAATATACAGCTAAGTAAAAGGAATACAAAGACAAAACCGCCCACTCCGACTGTTTTAATGTTTAACTTTAGGAATATTAATAAGTATAACAACATGAAAACAACTAAGAAAGTAATTAGGGAGAAAGTTAACGCAATATTATCACAATAATAATAACTACGTGTTTTCTGTAATTATGTTTATCCAAAACATGGCTAACACAAACAAACTCTAAAATGTAGGTACATAGCAAAGTAACATGATGTCAACTTCGAAGCTCCGGACATTAGCTTTACTTGTTCAGTTTTGAACATAAAAGATAAATCATGTAAGTGTGCGACCGTTTACCACGAATGGTAGAAAATAATCTAACGTATTTGTCTACTCGTTCGAAATACTAACAAAAATAATTTAGCTGTCAGTTGCTTTTATGTTTGGTATGTGTCATCCACAGATCACAAGAACAGGGTCATGTCAACAGTTCTTTTTTCGGGAAATGATTAGGTAGAGGATCGTATACGCAACTACAGATAGTTTATATGATGTGTTATGTAATGTTACACAATACTGGGCTCGTGGCTAACTAACAGCCACAAAGATCAATCGATCGAGGCTAAGCTGCGATTCCAGCTGTCGGTCTATGGATAGGTGACCATCATTTTATACCGAGACCTATCCGTGCCTCGGAGAGTACGTTAAACCGTCGGTCCCGTTTGTCTAATTAAGATCTATGACAGCCGTTACAGGTAGTCAGAGACTTGAAAGTGACAGCCAGCCATACCACGAGATATCGTGTTAATCTGTGACTCGGTTATGGAGGTCAGATAAGTAGTCGCTCCATGTAAAACTGGTATTGTAGCTGCATACGGTTTGACTGGAAGCCGACCCCAATGTAATTGGGAAAAGCTAGCCTTTTCCCAATTACATTGGGGTCGGCAGATTGATTACAAACGTAATAAAAATACCGAAATTACGTTATGTATTTTATTCGTACTTAACATAAGTTATGTGTACATGCACCTCCTGGATCGGTACTGCAAAAGCTCGGGATCCTGGATCAGTACCCCTCACACGATTGAGTTTTTTCTGTCCACATATCGCAAACATCAAACATGTTCATCAAAATGTCTCCATCTATCCGCAACTGTTGATTTGAATTCTAGAACTTGGGACTCGATAGATTATGTAACGTGAATGTTTAATTTTTGTGATAAATTATGTATTCGTTTATAGGTAATCCATGATAATAATAACAGTAGGTAACAAAAAATTACGACGTTTGCTTACTTATTATTTATTTACCATTAACAGGCGAAACATTCATCGTATTGATAAGAGACAACTTTAAAGTTCTGCATGTTTAATACACAAAATTGGATGAGTACCTACGTTTAAGGTAAAACTCATCCAGGTTTGTGCTCTTAAAAACAGATGTAAGATATTCTTCAAAATCGTTTAACGAAGCACAATTTGATGCGGCTGAGAGCGTCTCTGCCAAAACCCTTCAAATCTAATAACTTACAGCGGCCTCGCGGAAGTTAAACCGCGACGGATTAGATGGGATAAGCACCACTTGTTGGTTGCATTATAAAACAGATTGAAAATAAGTATGAGGCCAATAAAACAATAACTAAGTATACTTCAATATAAAAAAGATTGGTTGCTCCTAACAAGATGATTGCATAAGAGCCTAACAAGACGTTAGTTAGTTAAGATGATTTTGATTATTTAATTGACTAGTCACCACATTGATCTTACTATTGCTACTTAACAAACGCAATTAAGATCTCAATCAATATTTATTCTGGATTGATTAACCAACGTATGTGTATATATATAATAACAAAAAATATATATCATACAATTAAATAACGAAACAATATTTAATACATTGTTAGTTCAATAACAATTAATTGATATTGTGTTATGATTTATAAGGTTTCGTTCGTATGTAAAATACCATAGTTATTCTATTTAATTTAACGTCAACTCAGAGAAAATTTCTCTTAGTTGTACCGAATTTTTTTGTTTTCCCAAATCTATAATAATTTTGAAGAAGTAAAACGTAACATAGTTAAGGTGATTAGAGTCTCAAATAAAATTTAGTACCTGGGCGGGATATTGGCAAAAAGCATACGTCTTGCTCTGCTTCCCCGCGCACTTACCCGATATCAGATATTATTGAGTGGCAGACGTGGCGCGTTAGTTATTAGTTAGTTATTATTACCTGATTATTCTGCCTACTCGAACTTTTGCAACTCAATCGAATGCAAGCAGAGATATTGTTTGTTGTATGCTTTTGTGTTATGGCATTAGAATTTTGCACTAAGGTGTACTATTTCTGTACTTGTTTTTTTATTTCTTTTCAAATACAAAATAGAAATCTTTTGATTGGATAAGTATCTCTATAAAAATAAACTTATAAACGTTTATTTCAGTACAAATAAAGTTTTCTTGGACACAATATCTGGATTATTCTGAATCAATGTCGATCTATCTAGCCTTTTCCCAATTACATTGGGGTTGGCTTCCACTCAAGCCGTATGCAGCATAATCCTATTGTGTCTGCTAATTAACGAGCCAACGGCTTATAATATAAGTATTTTACATGGAGCGACTGCCTATCTGACCTCCACCACCCAGTTACTGGCCATACGATAGATATTTCGTGATATGACTGATTTTCAGACTTTCAAGCCTCTCACTACCCGTAACGGCTTTCATGGATCTTAATTTGACAACCGGGACTGATGGCTTAACGTGCTCTCTGAGAATCTTAATCAGTGTGTACTAAATTAATTGTTTATGTGGTAATGGGTAATAATAATTTCTACCTTTTGAGTGTGGTGATGTATTTTACATTCAATAACTATTTATTTTCCATTTTGGTGTATAAAAATACAATTTAAAAAAGGAAGCCTTTAGGCGTCTTGATTAAGTGCCTGATACAGGCCTAGCGAGAGGTGTTGATCAAGGCTCTTTGCTACTAGTCCATTAACTGAAATGACTATAGGTACAATTATTGCTGAGTCCACGCCTCACATGTTGACAACATCGTATGCTAGTTCAAGATATTTTTCATGAAAGGAGTGAAAGATAATACGGTTCTCATTATGAGAGATAGAGAGTATCGACAATTATTGTGCGGTGCTCTCAACCGTTCCCTAGTATATCACGTTTATGGGTAATAATAGTCATGTTAGTAACGTTAGATCGATTGATAAAGTGTGATATGATTAAATTATTTTTAAGAATTACGTCAGGCGAAAGGAATATGCTTATTATTCAAAAAATATTTTAACTGTATACTGACACGGTAAAATAAATTATGCCACTTCAGACTCCACACGGGATTTCAGAGCAAGTTGCCGGTGGATTATTTAATTGGCTTCTATAGTTACACTTTAATGCAATTATTTGTCTATCGGACGAATACCAATTATTATTTTTATTGTTAAAAAAGGGTTGTTCTTATTTTGGTACAAGTATCATTGTAGGATCCCTTTGGCTGAATAGACTATTTTCACATTTTTTATTCAAACATCTGTGGGTTTTTCTGACAAATATTCCAAAAGTGTATTTTTTTTGAGAATGCAATAGTAATTTATGTATTCGTCTGCTTCGCATCCTGGGCGCATTAGTGTGTTGCAAGAACAATTCAAAACTCACGAAATTTTGCATAATTCTTGATTGCTATTTTTCGAATTTTGTATGGACGTGTCAATTTCCTTTCAAATATTTGAGAAGGTAAGTCAACCTTTTTTTCGGGTACACTTTTCACCTTGATCTTCTGCTTTCTCAAATAAAATCCTGTTCATTTCCTTTCAAATCATCGCTCTAACGTAAATGTTCAAGATTAACACAGCACTATTGTACCTAATGCACTATCTATGTAATCTATTCTTTGACCAAGAAAACTAGGGCTCCGCGGAGCCAACATGCGACACAGCATCTCTTTCGGTCTCGCTCCGGCGTTCGTACGAGCGAGACTGACCTAGCGTCGGCCATCCTCCGCGCGAGTATCAAAATAGTATAATAGTCAATTGTAGCGTTATTATTACTTTTTTGGAAAATTTCAACCTTAAAATTGTCTATAATCTGATTAAAAAGTTATTAAAATCGCTTCAGTAATTCAGGAGGAGTAGGAAATTTTATACGTGAATCATAGGTAACTTTGGATTTTTTTTCAGTAATTTTTTTTTTATTTTTTTTTATTTGGTTCCTCAAATTAAAAATAAAATAAACTTAAAATTTATAGTTTAATAGATCAAAATTATGATATATTTTTTGGAAGCATTTGGTTTTTCTGTTTAGGGGAAGTTAGCTTCCAAAGACATGCAGTTGTCGAATCTAATCACCTTAAGGAACGCCTCAGGGGCTACACGTGAGTTCGGCAACTTCAATTTAATATTTCAAATTAAACGAACCTTATGAAATATGATAACATTGTTTATATGACGTAGCAAATATATGGTAAAAAAATTGTTTGATTACTTTATCGTATTAGCTTGCATTATGTAAGTTTACCACTGATCTTGAGCTTCTGTACAGAAAATAAGATATATTGCTTGGCTTAGAATTAGAAGGTCGGTGATCACAACAGGCAAGGAGGTGTACTTTGAACCTAGCCAATCAAATTGCATGGTGTACCTATACTGGCAGTGGTGTTTGAAGCTAAAAGCAATTGCATACAAATTATATTTATTACAAATCAATAGTGCTTTCATTAATTAAACACGTTAACTGTGCGCGACGCATGAAGACACAGTTGTTAAGCAATCGCGTGCACCACAAAGCTATTTTTTTTTTGGAACGAAGTTCCTTATCGTGCGTTGCGAAAGGGGGCTAGACGGAAAAAATTAAGACGAAAAGTTGTAATGACACTTTTTGCCATAGTAAGCTATTGTAAGCCGTGCGGCGTGCGCATGTTTCTCTGTCTGTCTCTCTCTCTCTCTCTTATAGAAAGCAAGCCAGATATATATATATAGATATTTATATATTTAAATATATATTTTATATATGTACTGTAAACTGCCTCGTTGGTTTAATAATAATATCATTGAAAGGCAGACGCCGTTTTTAACCTTTCGGCTCAGTAACGTACAGATCTGTACGTTGTAACAATAAAAATCTATTGTATCTGCAAATGACTGACGCAACAGCTTAATTCCGGCAACCCAATTTTAAATCTATTCCATGTAGCACGACACAGCAATAGACAATATTTATTTTTTGATGTAATTTTTCTAATCTTAATAGTTCTACATCTGTCGGGAACTCTCCATGGCTGCATTCCTATAGTGTAATCATGGAGAGTCTCCGGTTGGTGTCCCAACTCAATTTAGATTAAAACTCTCACAGGGGCCTCTGTGTGTTTGACCTGTGTCTCCAGACAAGCCTTCCAAAGGACCGGGGTTTCTTTCCAAATGAGGAAATGCCGAGAATTTATAGAGATACAAATAATAATAATATTTTTTATTTCATAGAATAGGAGATTGTGGTACATGAGACATATACAAAGTTATACATATAAGTTTGTTCCTTGTCAGTCACAATCTGGTTTAGTGGTCCGTAGCGCGAGTGCTGAGCAGGAGGTCTCGGGTTCGATTCCCGGGTCGGGCAAAGTGTTATTGAGTTTTTCTGTTAGGAAATTCTCAGTAGCAGCCCGGAGTTTGGAAATGTGCCCGGTTGATGGCAATAGGCTCACCACCTATTACATGGGACTTAATAACAGCATTGGTGAAATGTGGGTGTACAATTGTGTACACCCCTGCCTACCCCTTCGTGGAATACAGGCGTGATGCTATGTTATGTTATGTTATATGTACTCTGTCTGTCTATTCTTTCATACACAAAAAATACAATTTTATTACAATTCCTTCACTAATTAATCGAAAGGAACTTCGTTCCATCCGGGTGTCCCTTGACACTCCTCAAGTTTTTTTTTTAAATAAATGTTGCCCATCACTAGGAATTTTTGATGCGTGGCAACATAGCAACTAATAACTATTTGGAATATAAAGAGATTTTTTGGAACAAAGACTACAAATATATTTTGGTTTTTAAAAGTAGGCTAGAAAGCCTCATAAAAAAAACGAGTGCCAACATTCAATTCACGTCAGTTTGGTTCTGTGTCGATCTGTTTATTGTAGCTTATTTATTCCTTATATGTAGTTCGGGATCGCGAGAAATTCCCGCCTCACCTGCGCTTGAGTGATGACACGTAAACTCTGAGGATAATTGAATTATCCCCGCCAGCGATATCCCGACCTCCCGACGAGGGATCTTAAACATGAATATTTCTTCAATACCACAGACCATGACAGACATTTCAGCAGTATGAACCGATCTCATAAAATACGTATCTTTCGTTACTTAACTGAGAAAATATAAAAAATGCACGATACGCTTATCATTTATGGAGAAATATCAGTTAGATACTATTTACGTAGAGATAGTGTAGGTATATTATATTTAGTTAAGATTCAGTTGTTTGCAAATTAGCTATAAGCATAATATATGGAAGACAATACGGATAGAGTAATCGGTAATGGTCTTATTAGTAAATGCCCATTACGTCGCAGCACTTACGACTCTAGTTTTCCTACTTCTTGGCTGGTTGATTTCGCTTTCCACGAACCATTTATCTTTGGCTCTGCGGTCCATTATGTTAACGACCGTGCAAATAGTTCCGGAAGGAATAACCTAACATAAAGGGAAATTAACTGACACTTTTCTGGTTTCTGTGTTTACCTATAGCATGAGTAACGTGTGATAAATATAGGTTCATATTATACGAGTGTTAAGTACCTAGCAGGATTCCAATTTATTTTCATATAAAAGCTTTTTGGTATAAAATATATTTTTGTAACGATTTAAATAAAATAGTTGATAGTGATAAACTATTAAACAATAGTACTTTATATGTACTTTACACCATTTAATGTTAATACTTTTATATACATACACATATTCCTAAAAATAAATTTTTAAGTCATTTTTATTTACAACTTCTGAAATGATTCCGAAAACTGAGTCATTCCCCTTTACTAAGGATAAAAGGATCTGGTTCTATGAACTGCCACAAATAGGCACTAATAACTGTGTGCCTCTACTCTTCAAAAGGTGGCATGACGTTGAAGAAACAATTTTTATTTTACTGTCTCTTTAATTTCTTAAAGCTGTCTTTCTACTTCGGCTTTAGTGTTTCTTCGCTTAGGCGCTTAGTTAACATTTTAAGACGTTTGTAAGTTAAATTATCAAAGCATAATATTTAACTTAAGCTCGTTCTCTGTTTTGTTTTGTTCTACTCCATTTAATTACTTTAGACACAAAGTAATTATATAAGTAGGTATCTACATATTGCTAACTACTGTGACTTTATATCGAGCGATAAATATAATTACACAGAACTGTAAAAAGTAATTAATGTTTTCAATCCTTCTGTCAATGTAAATTCAGCAGCGCATTTACAAAATAAAATAATAAATAGCGTTAAAGAATACATACAATAACTGAATTTAATTCCAATTGTAAACATGATTCTGCTAATATTCATATTTTGAAAGTTCATAAATTGGCAATTTGTTTACAAAACTCTCAATTATTCTGTTATAAAAACCTTTTCGATGGACTGCCGGTTGGAAACAAACAATGTTTGATTTCGGCTAAATTCTTAATTCAAATGGAATTTATAATAAATGACAAATAATAAACGGTCAGTATTCGTGGTGAATGAATTTGTTGGTGGTATTATTTGAACAATTATCACGGATATTAACGGGCGATCATAATGTTCCGGGAACAAATTGTGTTGATTTATGACGGGCTCGCCACCCATGTCGCGCCGGTATGGAAATAGAATGCATGTGTTGCCACCACTAACTTGTTGTTAAACTAAAATACTATATTTTTTGGAACGAAGTTCCTTATCGCGCGTTGTTCGCAAAGGGGGCTAGACAGAAAAAATTAAGACGAAAAGTTGTAACGACACTTTTTGCTATAGTAAGCTATTGTAAGCCGTGCGGCGTGCGCATGTTTCTCTGTCTGTCTCTCTCTCTCTCTTATAGAAAGCAAGCCAGATATATATATATATATATATTTTATATATGTACTCTGTCTGTCTATTCTTTCATACACGTCATAGAAGCGCGGGACTTTGTAATAAAAAAACTTAAAAAAAATACAATTTATTACAATTCCTTCACTAATTAATCGAAAGGAACTTCGTTCCATCCGGGTGTCCCTTGACACCTCTCAAGTTTTTTTTAAACTATTTTTATTAACTTTATTTTACGGCATTTTTGTATGTTAGGGTGACATTAATTCATACCTAAATGTGACATAATCATAAAATAATTACCATAAAACCATAAATTGATCGAACAATACGGTTGCTTATTTCAAATACTTATAAAGGATTGGACAAAAACTACATTGGACAAAATAATGATAACATAAAACACAAAGTCACAAACTCCTACCAGCAAACAATCAACTGCAGTAAATCCTAGGACTTTTTTCGTCTGCAATAACATCTATATTCTGCACCAAAACATCGCTGGTCTTTTAAACAAATCTGACGCATTAACCATATGTTTGGAAGAATTTACTGAAAAAAATATACAAGTAGAAATATTATGCATCACTAAGTACTTTATTATGGACGGCTATGAGAGTCACTTAGTAATTCCAAACTACATACTAGCAGCGTTTTATGGTAGGAGCCACTGCAAACGTGGAGGTGCCTGCATTCTCGTAAAAAATGGGACTCAGTGGAAGGAGTTACCAGAAATAAAAACTCTATCGATTTCAGGTCTATGTGAATGTTGCGCAATAGAACTTACTAGTTATAGTATAGTTATTTATATGTGTTTACAAGGTGCCCAAACCAGAGAATTTGAATTAATTTTTTAGTATTTAGAAACTATATTACAACGATTGAATAAAAAAGCCTATAAATATTGTATAATTGCGGGTGATTTTAATATTGACTTATTAAAACAAAACAGTGTAGCATGCGATTTTGAGAACTTATTATTAACGTACAATATGATTTTAGCTGTAAGAGAACCGACTAGATTGATAAGTAAAACTTGTATTGATAATTTTGCTCACAACTTCAAAAAACCATGTAAGACGGAAGTGTTAGAATTGGCTTTGTCAGATCATACGGCGCAGCTGATGATGTTTCCTATTAAGATAATACCTGTAATTAAGATATGGAGAAAACGAACTCGCGATTTTTGTGATGAAAACTTTAAGATTTTTTTTTTAGTAATTACTCATTTTCTGAGATATATGCAGAAACTTAGGGCATACAACTTTTTATCGAACATTTGGAACTTTTTTATAACCTTTGTTTTCCATTCAAAACTATCACTATACATGTGAATAGAAAACAAAAATGGATGTCACGTGGATTAAAGAAATGTAGTGTCAGAAAGTGACAGCTATTATGGAAGTATAGAAAATAGAAAAGCCATCGATTAAAACAAAAAACATGTTTACTACCTATTCAAAATTACTTAAAAAAATATTAGACTTACAAAACGCTCACAAAACAATTATAAAATTAAATTCTCTGATAATAGATGTAAAGCTACGTGGCAAATAATAAATGATTTAAGATTAAATAGCCCACGTGACATTATAAATAAAATTAAAGTGAATAATAATACAGTTTCTGATCCGAACACTATAGCCAATGCCTTTAATAATTACTTTATTGATAAAATAAAGCCCATATCAAGTCGTGGCAAAAAATAACATCGAGGATTGTAGGCACGATTAATTCTATTTTTATGGCTCCATGTGTACCAAACGAGATACATAAAATTGTTTCGGAACTGAAGAAAACTAACAGCGTAGGTTTTGATGACATTTCATCTAAAATTATTAAAATTTGTAGTCGACATATTTGTGGACATTTGAGTCATCTTTTAAACTTGTGCATTAGTAACGGTATTTTTCCTGATAATTTGAAAGTAAATGTTGTAAAACCGCTGTTCAAAAAGGGTGATAAAGAATTATTACAAGCTTAAAGACCCATTGCACTGTTATCTATTTTTTCTTAAATTTTTGAAAAGTATATTTATAACCAACTATACGCCTATTTAGACTCTAATAAACTACTATGTCATGAGCAAAAAGGATTCAGAAAAAAAAAAAGTATTAATTTCACTATATATGATTTTTACAAAACAATACTTACAAACGATGATAAAAGGACTCCCATATAAAATACTAACTCCCATAAAATTTTAACACTTCCTTCACTATACATATTGGAGATAGCACTGTTTGTCCATAAAAACCCTCATCAATTTGAACAATTATCTGATGTGGTAAAAAGGAACAGGCGCAAACTTAATAGACTGTGTCTACATAATGCAAACACAACTCTGGCAGGAAAAAGCGTATTATGTATGGCGCCAAAAATATATAATAAAATCCCTAATGATATTAAAAATTGTAATGTTAATTATTTTTTCTATAATTTTTGTATTTTAAAAAAATTGAAAATAATTCTGGCCAATAAATGTTATTATAGTATTCATGAATTCCTCAATGAAAATAATTTTAATATTTAATTGTTTTTAATTTATAATTATAATGTTTAGTTGTTTTTTTCTTTCTTTAAATTGATTTTAATATCTAAGCGATTTCAGATTTACTTTAATTTATCTATTACTAATTTGATTATAATGTATAATATTTAATTCATATTAATTTATCACATTTAATATTATTTGGGCGCCGTGTGCCACGGCAAAACATGCTGTACACATATTTTATACATCTTGTTACCTACCATGTTTTATGCAAATGTTAGGGAGACGGGGTCTCCAAGGCTATTTGTTGAAAATCAAAAATAAAGATTTATTTTAGTAACTTTTTTTTGTTATGACGGGATACCTTTAACAGGTACCCCGTCATAACAAATCCCGCCATCTCGACCTCCAGAGGTCGAGATGGCTTAGTGGTCAGAGCGCCTGGAGTATTTATCCGGGAGGCGCTGGTTCGAACCCTGTTTGCTACCGTATTCTTTTACAATTTAATATAATAACTTTAGAGTTCGCTAAGCATGCGTTAATGCGTTTCAAAGATTTATCTTGAAGTATAATGATGATGCTTAATAAATATCTATCAATTATATTCTGTTTCATGTGTATAACATAATTTATCATTTGACATATTCAAACACTCTACCTTCATGAATATGGTGGTAAAATCTCGATAATTTTATGATTATTATTTGTGTACATATTAGACTTTGTTTTTAAACCTAAAGGTTGAGTTAATGTCATATGGCAATTTAAGTGTATTATTTGCAAATCAATGAAAGAAACAACATGGTTTAATATTTAATCATTAGGGCATGCTCCCGTTTTTTATAAAATGATGACATAAAATGCTAGCAAATTGGTTGCATAAAAATAATAGGAGACTGAAAACAAAAACATAACTTAATCCTAACTGTTTTCAATAAAAGTTCAAAGAATTTCCTCTCTCCTAAAAGAAAACTATCGTAAGAATTTCAAAATTAATAAATGCTTGGCATCCATGACTAAGCGAGCTGTAGGTACTCGCATATTTCAGACATAGATACCAAATAATGTTCACTGAAAGAATTCACTGCTATTAACTGATTTCCCCTCAAGCTTCATCTTTTATTGTCAGTATTTACACGCATTGTTCAGCGAAATAGGTTTTTATACACAACAAAGCCTTCTGACTTTGTGTTGTAACAAAATTATGTGAAATGGAAAAAGATTATTCTTATATTTTCATAAAAACATTTCCGAGGTCTCTCACTCTTTTTGAATTTCATGTTTACTAGCGTGGATGGATTGTTGTTATTGTTTTGATTTTAATTAATTCGTACCTACGGTTTCGTTCAACGTACCGCAATTTTAATTGTGAAGTCCAATTCCTGTTTCATGTGTTAGTGGTCGTATTAAATATCAAGAAGTGCGGTAGAGGCTAACACAACTTAACGTATAAAATATGAGATGAGTAGGCGAGAGTGTAGGGTTATACAATATACTTAGTTGTACAATACCGTAAATTATAATAGCAAAGAGCTGTTAAGGGTATACATCAAATATTTACAAGCGCGTACGCTGCGTCCACCTGTGTCCTCAGATTCAGATAAGAGAGCGTATATAAGCCAGCCACGATATACTTTTATGAGCTGCTTAATGTATAAAATAATGGTATACAATTTATTATAACATTGATTATGTTGTCAACGAGTCGTGGCTCATAAAAAGGTTACTTTTTAAGATTGGGCGCCGATAAAGTTCGCTGCAATAATTTAAATTAATTTTGAAAATAAATGTATATTCATCACATTCTATATATCCGATTATTTTTCAATTGTAAAATGTAACGTAGGTACTTTGGTAGACGTTACAATTCTGTTTTATTGGTATTTTACATATAAACCTTTGGGATTAGAAGAAAGCTGAGGGCAATTCTGGGATCATTGGCTTTACGAGCCATAAAACCTTTTTGGTATAGAATTATGTGTGAAATATTTTCCTTATATCTGTGTCATGTTTTTATCGCATTATCCACAAGAGGAAGAATATTTTCCGAATAGTTAGCCTCATTAGTGTGGCTTTTATGTTTACAGATATGTGTTGTTTTGACGCAAATTAGTTAAGTTTGGGTTTCTGTGATGAATTGTGTCGCGATGTGATTGTCTTGGGAGAGTTCGTGTAATGTATGTACATTTACAAATTACCATATAATTTACACATGTCATAGTGCGCGCAATTCTATTCATATTATACTGAATAAATGAGGATTTCCTATGTTTGTAGTACGTAGAAACACTTCCTGGCTGTAAAGTTGAGGGAAACTTGGAAACAAAAGCAGTTGTTTTGTTCTATTAGTTTCGCCAATGCAGAGGCAATCTAGTTAACAGACGGCCATAAAACTTTTACAAACGTAGGCTCTAGTGTTGACCTCTATCCATTCGAAGGATGGCCCTTCATCAAACCCCCGTGGCGTACTGATGGTAACATTAACTAACCGTTGTCTGAGCTTACTGAGATATATTAAATTGATTGTTGAGTTGAGTGCCACCCCTTAATGTATATTAACATTTCAATTTATTTTCTGCTATAGTGAAATTAAATTTAGTGCACAATCTCATTTGAATAACTTGTTTAGCGGCGAATGAATAAGTGTCTGCTGGCTTATTATCATGTTTAAAACTTTAAATAAACTAAGCCAAACATTTTTGTAAACATACCTACTTAATAAAGTGTGAAACTTATTATATTTATAAACCTACTTAAATAAAATATCTTATTTCGATCCCATTAACAGTCATGGTATATATGTACATACTTATTGTGATCAACATTATTTGAATATAAATATGAGATATATTATAATATCGATCAGCCACTTTGTTCAATATAGGTACGTTAGTCGTAAGCGCGACAAGTATGTACGGTCCCTAACGTATACTACGTAAAAAGTATTTTATTACCGATACACCGATATAAGTGTTTAGATACTTATTATCATTTTATTTGTTCGAGAACACTGCAAACATGTATTATATCCGCGTAACCCTTCTCAGGGTGTCTGCCATTTTCTATTTAAGTCAGTGCGAGCTGGGTGGCGTGCCCTCTATAAATCAGAACCGTTTTGTTCAGGCCCATTACGCCGTTTTACCGCCATCCTACTGAGACAAAATTAGATCATACCGAAGGGAAAACCCCGCGCCATACATAACTTTTGTTGTAAAACCTTTAATACTTACAGCGCAATACGTGTCGGCTTGTTTAGTGTCGAACCGAAGCCGCACGCGTCGTTGCTTTTTCATATCCGCAGTTTATTGCGGATCTATTTGCTAGCCCTAAGTGCTTCCGTTCTAATAACATTATGGAGTAACATAAATATACCAATAGATATATTTATTTTCTATAGTGGTAATAAAACCGTTAGTGCGTAGATTTTCACTGTTCATAAAGAGTAGGTAAACGCACAGAGTCCTGTCGTGCTACCTAGTTTGTAGTTTATGTTCACAGTAAGGAAGTGGTAGAAAGGATATTATGAACATATTGTTATTAAGAACAATACAATAAAATAAATTCGATGTCACAAAAAAACACAGATATTCGAATAACATAAATTATATAAAGTCATTAGAGGCAAAGTTGTACTAACACAATCGGTAAACCCCTCAAACAGCTTTAGGACTTAGTAAGTAGTTTAAAGTATTTATCAAGTTAAACCACTAAGCCGTTCCTTGTATTTCCCAGTAGCAAGTATCGCTTTGTTCAAGATCCATGTTACGGTGTGTTTGTAGTCGTAGTTCATGCAACATGACACGGGCTATCCATGCGCGTTCCAACCAATATGTACCGAGCTTAGTACATTCGGCTTCGACGTATTGCATCTAATGATAAATACGTAATAGTTTTGCGATTGGAAGTCTATTTATTCCCATGTGTGACTAACAAGTGTCGAGGAGATAAATAAACGGTTAATAATCAGTATTTGCAGGCAATCGATGTATTCAGTCTTATTTTATTTATCATCAGAATGGTTTTCTCCCACAGACAAACAAAGCAGTTTACATAATAGGTATCGAATAAATAGCCGAATTCCATACATATCTCATTTCATTTCTTTTTTAGTACATACAAAATATTGCATATTACTTGGCAATATGTGCGGTATTCGCCTAAGTATTATAAGGCTACGTCGTAAAAAATAATAGTGACAACATGTCAAATATCGTGCCTACAATTTGATTTATTCATTTGGTATTTACTGGGTAAGATCTACGTAGGATTATGAATATGCCTATATTAAAATACGAGTATGTTATCGTATTTCCGTCTGACATTATGGTTAGGTTTTATTAATTTTGTATATGTATGAACTATTATAATTAGGCAGGTTTAAAAAAATAAACCAGGTTAATTACTTCTCGCTGAAAGATACTAATTTTGAGTAGATATATCAATTATTACGGGTCAAACAAAAAAGATTAAATACCTCTTAGCCAGACATTTATTTCATAAAGTTTATTTTATACAATATTTCTGTTTGAAACCCTTACAACAGTATTTAACAGCGATGATTCATTTAAAAGGCAGATAATTTATTTAGGTTAGCGAAACAGAAGGCAAGGGGTGGATGATTAGGGGCGGGGCGGGTGCGGCGCGGGCGCGGGCGCGTTTAATTGGGTTTGTTTCGAGATCGGTTTCCTTGGAGCGATGTCCCCTGTCTCCCTGCCTCACTAATATTAATACGATGAGAGTGGCCCGAGAAGAGCAATCATAAATCCTGCCCGTTGAGACTAAATTACGATATCTACATGTTTAATTTCACCGCTGAATTTGCCGTGTGATTTGATAAATAAAATTTACATATCGGTTTGACAATATTTTTAAAGCTCGATACTAAGTAATGGCAAACTCGTAAAAATATCGATTTGGACATTTTTCTGATATAAAATTTTGGCTGACTTAGTTTTTAACATTCAATTTAATTAATTGTTCATATACTTGTATGATGACTTATTTAAACGAGCTAATTGAATATCTCCGCATAACCTTACCCATATTTTACAGGTCTGATGGAGTGATGGTGAGATAGCCAGCGTTTGAAAGGTACCAAAACAATAGCTGAGATTTACATACGGTGCAACAATGGCTCTGGAAATGTCGATTTTGTTACCTTAGATAATAGGTTATTGAATTTTCTTGGCCAGCCGTCTATGCAAATGCAGCATTGAAAATGAAAACAAAATGGTGGCATTGATTGTCCAGGGTAGAAGGGTTTTTTATTTTAAGGAAGATTTACCTCCCATTATCATCGCGCTGCATTGACAGCAGGCGGGCAAGCAGCGCAAACACCAAAAAACTTATAAGAATTGTATAAACAATTCTTGTACGCTGATTTGTTGGTATACCAACATATTTCACGTTGACGTCACTATAAGACGTATTTAAAAGTAGATGATTTGACAAAGTACCTGGAGAACCGATCCTAGGCGTTCAAACTCTGCTCGTAATTGTGTTTTTCTATCAACAAAAATAACTTTAGCTAAAATGTTCCGGGTTTAACAGGTACAGAAGGAATTCGCAACGTGAGATGAGGTAACACGTTTAAATAATAAAAAAAATTGTTTAATGGTACATATTTATGAATTATGATCATTTTATTTTGTTCTTTTTTAAAAACTATCGAGTTAATACCGACACGTCACTGTTCCGATTCGTCATAAAAAACATATCCCTATTCGTCACTGTTAAATAATTTTATTAACCTAGACCCGCCTTGGCCCCGTCATCAGTACATCAGTAGTTTATGTAGGCAAAAGTGAAGACAGAAAGAAACTGCAGTATGTACCTATTGTATTGCCAATATCTACATATCATTATAAGTGTTATTAGAGCAAATAAAGAAATATAATCGACCATTTTGAAAATCCTCGAATATTACTTTCAGAAACCATACTTACATAAATCCCCATTTCCGCAGGAACTGCATTTACCCGTGATATTCTGTCTTTTCTAGGACCAATTCCATCCCAAACCGTTCATTTTTTTTTTGCGTGAATTCACAAATTTAGAAGTAGCCAAACCATATTATATTAGTAGGAAGGTTGGGATACCTACTTAAACTTTATTGACTAACTGTACTTTGCAACAAATACAGTTTTATAAGAGTGACGAATTGAGATATAAATATTATAATTTATTTTTTAATGGTGTCTAATCAGGATTTGTTGTATGGACGTTTAAATAGTGACGAATCGGAACTGATGACGAGTCGGAACTAACTCGGTATGTTACATTATATTTAATACATAATTAATGTTATATTCACAAATAAAACATATTAAAATACATTGATTAAACTACTTAATTGTGTACAAGAAAAACATAATACTATGATAATCTATTTAATGAATGTTCACCGGTTACTACACACGTGCTTTTTTTAGGATTGCCCGACTAGTTTCGAGCCGCCGCGGGCTCAGCTCATGATTAAGAGCTCTGTTCGAGTTCGAAACTAGTCGAGCAATCAGGAAAAATGCACGTGAGTAGTAACCTATAAACATTAATTGATATGAATATGTCTCACGAAAGTTTTTATACAAATAAGATAATCTATTTATACATAATTAGATTATTATTATGTATATTGTTATTTGTTATGTTATTTGATCTGGCCAAGCCTTTTCCCAACTTGGTTCTAGTCGGCTTGTAGTCCATCCGGGTGCAGCTTAATGCCATGGCAATTTTAGCGCAATATGGCAATATGGCGACTGCCTATCTGACCTCCGTAAACCAGTTACTGGGTAAGACTATATCTCTAGGACTGACTGTCAGATTTTCAGGCTTCTGAATACCCTATATAATATTTCATAGATATTACTTTGACAATCGGTATCGACGGTTTAACAATCTCTCCGGGGCACGGAGGGGTCTCGATATGAAGCGATAATCACCCATCTACAGACTGATCGTGGCAAGCGCAGCTTAACCTTGATCGATTGATCTGTGCCGCTGTTACTTAGCTACGAGCCCGTCAATATAATAAGATTGTTTACACATTATAAGCTCATCGATTTAGTGGCAAGCTGAATCGACACTGATCCCGTATTACAGATAATTTAGCTTATGTCAACATTGCGGTCATTCTTGGGCGAGGCTACTAATCCTCAGGATAGAAGTAGTGATTAGACCGCTTACCGTACGGCATTAGTACGGTAAGCGGTCACGTACATTGAGAGGTAAATGACGTAATGAAACGTACTACTAAATCGTGGATAAGTAGCGCAATTACCGCCTCCGTACGTAAAGGCATGGAGTACTAAGAGAATGGAAAGATTAAGGGGTGCACAAACACTGTGGGTTTATGGCAGTTGTGAAGGTAAAATTCATCCGAAAGACGCAACGCTGACGTATACTTTTACGCGAAGTATCTTTGAGAGCTCTAATCACCGGCTACTCCATGTTGAAAAGGTAACAGCAATTAAAGTATGCCAATGTCGCTGTAGGATTGTGTAGCACCGATGCTACATTTTTAATACGCAATGTACTAGTTTCTATGGGGCCCATTTACGGCAACATCTGTCTAAATAATAATTTGAGATTGCGTGGCTTAGTTTTGAACGTCAGGCTCATTCATTAAGCGCGGCCTTAAATACAGATAATCCAGCTTTTAGTTGGTTGGGTGACCTGTTACATACATTAAAGTTGACGCCGGCCTGTCGCGTGTCGCTTGTTTCTAGTTGAGGTTAGATCTCCGGTTTATGTTTAAACTTTGATACATGTAAAGCAAAGTTTACAAACTTTAGGTGGTCACTAGGATTAGGTAAATGCTGAAATAAATCGCTTACGTTTATTAGTCACTGAACGATACAGTTGTCACTTGCCAAACCGAAACAAAGATGTGTCTAAATATAAAAGCGGATTCTAGGCAAATAAAATAACGGTAGTAGCTTGGAAAAGAAAGTATCACGGCAGCGAGAAGTATATACATCCAATTTATCACCGGAAGGCAAGTTATATTTGGTTCGGAAATTGCGGTGGTGTAGTGTCATGTGTGAGTCACATGTCACGCCTATTCGGGCTGTGACGTCACCGCTCCGCTCTTTCCCGTCATTGATCACTTAACACGCACTAGATACGATACTTCGTCACGCCTGTCTTGTATATTAATTTGGACTTCCTTAAAAGATTTGAATCCGATTTTTTAAACAGCTGTTAATGAATTTAATGTGAGAGGCGTGAGGACTTTCGCTTCGGAGTGCTTCTAAATATTAAACTCATTTAAACCTGGTGTGTCGTGTTTATCTATAAGTATCTAATTTATTCGGACTTTCACGAAGTGTAGGAAGACCGATGGCAAGGTTGGTCTGTGATATAAGTAGGGCAGACCTGGACAATATTGCCACAAAACGGGGAACAATGGGTAAAAAGGAGGAGTTTCAAGCCTTGTAATGGATTGTTAAAAGCTGTGAATTATGATGATGAGTTAAATTTACCAATTGTAGGACAATATCCAACATATCCTAGTAAAAGAGTGGAATTAGGACCTAGGACTAGAGTGAACCTGTGCCGGTTCAACCCACTGCTAATAGGCACTCTATAATTATGATCTGATACATTACTACCTACACTTTATTAAAGTAGGGCTGTGTTGGTGCCAGTTAGGTAGCCTGATTTTTAAAGTTTGTAAGCGTGAATGGTCAACAATGTACTGGTATAACGAATTATTACTCTTATCGTAACAATACAAGATCCTAATTTATTGGATAAGTAGGTACCTTTTAAGGGGTTAATGTGTAAGTTCTTATTACTCACGTATTGACCTCTTATGTTAGATATAAATATTAATTAAAACCATGTTTTAAAATTCTATAAACATTTTGTTGCTTGATGTTTGTCGCTAGAGGAGCAGTTTTCGCCTTGCTGGTACTTTGGTAATTACAAATACTTTGTTTTTTCTATTTAACTATAGGCTATCTTTCAAGGGAAGTGACCTAATTATTTACGTCATTTTTAAATGAAAATAATATTGCACTATGGTTTAATATTATCATGAATAAGACAGTACACGAGACTGTAGGTGCAGTGTACAAGCGGATTCTTTTTCACTTGAATTATAGGAAAATATGGTAACACGATATCTCGTGGTACGTCTGGTTGTCAGATATTTAGGCACCTGAGTAACCGCAACGATTGTCATCTTTATCTGACGACCGAGACCGACGGTTTAAAGTGCTCGCACCCATCCACAAGACCACCACGGTAAGCACAGCTTAACCTAAATCGTTAGGTCCGCACTTGCTATTTTTAACCACGAACCCTTCTATCACACTCAAAATGCAGTAAAATAATATGTTTTCCTCGTTTTCCCCAGAAACGGTTGCTATAGTAAAGCAATAGCTATCTGGGAAATAGTTCGGCGCCATTGTGATTTCTAATCCTATCACGTGTCAATGCTAGGTTTCAGGCGTTATTAACGCGTCATATGGTATTTCATAAAACTGGAAGCGATGACGAAATATGCATGCAAACAATATTGGACTGTCAATCAAATATTTTACGTACGCTGATGTTAGGTACATCGGCACACTAGAAGTTATACAGCAATTTAAAAAAATGCAGCCATGTGCGAGTTGGTCTTACGCCTTGAGGGTTCCGTTTAAAATATATTTTTAAGTGATGTAACTATAAACATACTATGAAAAAAACCCTAAGGGTTCTCGGAACTTTTCTATAACGAGTGCTGTGAGACTTTCCGTTTTGCCAAATTTCATGATTATAGGTTAATAGGAAGTACCCAATACGTTTTTGTTTAGAGAGGTAAAATATACGGCACAAATGGCCGTATTTTTGTATTGCATTGACTTAGAAAATTCATTTTTTGAGAACCCCAAGGGTTGATAGACTGAAGTATTTCATATTAATTTTAACTTGATACTTCCACGCATTCCTGAAAAAAAGGATCTTGATAAATACTCAGACAGGCCGAAATAATAAGCTTAAGTAGAATTCATAATTTTATGTGTTTGTTAATTATCTATCTTTCTTGTGGTTTCATAATGATGTCCTCGATACTTAGCAGTTTAGATATAAAGTAGATATATTCCTGAATTACAAACACTTAGTATTAACAACCCAAAAATATGTTATTAAAATTAAAATATGTTAAAGCTATGTTATGTAGTAATAGAATATAATCCTTAAAATGTAGAACAACCGAGTATGACTTCATAGCGTAATTAATGCTATTTATAATAATGATGTACCTACCTGTTAAAACACAACAAAGCATACACTTTGATAACCTTGTTTAATGATAAGAACTGACAGGCGCTGAAACTTGATATTTAATGAATAAGTATTCTAATTTTACACATATAGAACTATTCGTTGTTTTAGAAACATTATATAAAGATTAGAAGTTAGGGAGTTTTCGAATCTTTTCTGTTGAACTGTTTTGATTTTCTAAGGGCTCTTCTAAGTGGTCTTTGATGTGGCACAAGTTCAATAAATATAATATAAAGTCTAAATAATATGCTACTAATTTATTTTCAAGGAATTGAGATCGCTAGAAAGATGAGGGAGAGACCTTTGCCCAGCAGTGGGACACAAAAAGATAAAAAAATAATTTGAATAGATCGCTACACTGAAATTCTAATATTCAAAGCATTTTTTAAATTAGATAATTTACAGGCACTTTTGTATTATCACAATGTCACCATGTTTCAAAAAGTGGCAATCACCACGCCTGGTGATGTGATTAGTAATTTTAGTAGGTAGGTAATAACTTTGTGCGGATCCAATGTAATATTGGTAATCGCAGTGTATTACAAGAACCTGTATCTAGTATCCGGACACATTTTTTTATTTGTCATTTAACCGCTGCCTTTCCGCGCGATTGCTGAGCATGAGGTCTCGGGTTCGATTCCTGGTTCGGGCAAAGTATTAATGAGTTTTTCTGTAAGGAAATTCTTAGTAGCAGCCCGGAGTTTGGAATTGTGCCCGGCAGATGGCAATAGGCTCACCACCTATTACATGGGACTTAATAACAGCATTGGTGAAATGTGGATGTACAACTGTGTACATCTCTGCTTACTCCTTCGGGGAATACAGGCGTGATGCTATGTTATGTTATGATAATTAACTTGTGTAAAAACGTTTTTGTTACATAATAAAATGTTATAACAATAAAAAAATTGTTTTTGAAAATAAAGTCTAACGTCCTAGGGGTGCTCCTTTGTGAAGTAGAGGAACAGGAGTTTTTAACTAGATAGTAAATTCATTGTATGACATTTTGTGCCTCCACAACATAAATGAGCCAGGACGCCTAGTTTTTCTAAAGCTAGAGTTATTTAACTTTTATGTTGATACTAATACTATAGAAGTATGATAAGCTTGTACTGCTGTAATAATACTTTTACGTAGTTTTTAACTAAAGTTGTTGTTTGACTCTTTCAAAGTTACTGGGTGGTCGTTGGTCAGTGGTCCCAAGCGCGACCGATGAGATGAGGTCTTGGGTTCGAATCACATGTCGGGCAGTGTTATTGGGTTTATTGTTAGGGAATTATCAGTAGCAGCCCAGGCTCACCACCTTCATCGTGATTCATCCTCAGGCGTGATTATGTTATGTTTCTTTTGCGGACATTTTACTGTGTGCCTCCTGATGTTAGTCCGGCAATAGTGCCCATACTTGCTTGATGACTTCTTACTAAAACTTTAATATTTGCGGATCACTACAATAAGTAGCTAATTGCGATAGAATGATAATATCTGCATTAAGTACCTACAGAATACTACGAAATCCATATGGAAAATTCTTTTAATTACGCCTTATTGGTGACATAAGTGAGTGGTCACCGCTTATATTATTGGCCGAGAACGACAAGCTAAGATCTATTATAAGGCAAGATCTTTACATAAGATTTCTAAGAGATCGTAGAAACCTTACAAATTAATACTATTATTTCTATATTTTTTTTTACTATTATATTATTTTCTACTATTATTTTTTTATAAAACAGAATTTATTAATAAATTCCAGTGCTTTCTTGGACCAATGCTCTATAATAAATTAAATAAAATTATTAATATTTACCCACTAAATAAACATATATGTCAAAACGTTCTAACATCTTGGTTAAAATCGCAAAACTACGAAGATATAGAAAAATTATTTGTTAATTTAAAGTAATAGGATAGATTGTTAATTATAAATATACAGAACTATTCTCCTTTGAACACAAATCAATTTATTATATTGAAACATTAATAAAAATATTTTATATTAACACGCTCTATTGTACTATATATACATCTTTCATACTCACACTGCCGAACACTCCAATACCTAAATTAATTAAACGAAAACTAAACTAGACTAAGTATAAATAGGAAACCTCAAAAAATAATAATAAATGCAATATATAAAAAAGAAGCATTTTATACTTAAATACTTATAACACACATATAAAAATATATACAAATAACAAATCGATAAATAAAAGTAAACACAAATCACACAACTTTATGTTGCCCAAGTTCACACTGTTTGTAGTCTATCTGCATATAAAGTTGGATTGAAGGTAATATGGAAAAGGCAACTATGTTCCGATTATGCATAAACCATTATTTTTACTAATTCCCTCGGGTCTATCAAATTTCGAAGTTAATAATGTAAAATTATCAATTATTGTTCATCGGTTTCTACTGGCGTGCATTTTACGGAATTGTCCGCCTAGTTTCGAGCTCGAGCGGGGTCCGTAGTCTGCCTGCGCCTCTGCCTGGCCTGGAGGAGCTGAGCTAAGCCCGCAGCGATGTAGCGAGTCGCGGATCGCGGTGAGCAATAAATGATATGATAAGGTCTCAGGAAAGTTATATAAATTAAAAGTGTAAAAATTACTTATAGTATGTGCACATGTCTGTTTATAAATATTTTGCATTGGAAGAAACTAATGTCTAAGATACAGGCTCGGCCTAGTTTAGACATTAGGATTCAATTTGTCCTACACTTACAGAAATTGTACTATTAGATTAAGTAAATTGTATTGTTAACTGGTTTCAAATAAAGATTATTATTATTATTTCATCAACTCATTCATCAACATTTTTGTAGCTGCCCTGCCCGCTAATTGTATTGTATTAATTTTCCATTATATTCACATACCGTATAATAATTTATTAATAAACATCCGGTGACAATACCAGGTACGAATTAAAAGGTCCTTTAGATTGAATTTTAGGAAGCGAACGATAAAAGCCAATTTAAACCATTAAAAGTTAATTGAAAATAATTGTGTTAATTCGAAGTTATTGTGTTGTCACACATTAAACGGTAATCCAACAAATGAGAGCTTCAGGCAATTAATCTATAACAAAGTAAATGAATAGTGCTCTCAATGATTAATGCGAAAAGGATATATGTGAACATAATATGTATGGGCCGATATACCTAATGTAGAAAATGAAAAGTAAAGGAAACGTCGATTCTGAATTGCTGAAGAAGCTGAGTACTAAAGTTATAAACGTTTTTGTGGAAAGAAAAATATGGTCGAGAGCAGGATTCGAACCTGCGCCCCCGGATAAATACTCCAGGCACTCTGACCACAAAACCATCTCTACCTCTGCTCACTACCCCGAATTGTTCTTGCGTGGCGGACCCAAAAGTTATACTTTAGATTTAGCCACGAATGAGTTTGGAAAATACATCTGTAGCCAAGTACTAATGCGATCAAAAGACAATCACCCCAATGTTCTATGGCAGAAGGTGTAAAATGATGACGTTATATGGTGACTTTTCTTTTGATATAATTGCTTTCCCCCTTTATTACCCCCATGGGAAGTTATGAGCGGTCAACTTAAGTACACAAGGCAGGTGCGGTATAAGTAATGGATGCTTGTCTGTGAATCGTGAGAAGTATATGTATACAGCTATGTATTAGATAGGTAGATACCTAAGGGGATAGTGTCGAGACAAAGTTTTCTAGAAACATAAATATGATACAAATATGTGTTGAAATTTTCTAAGATAGATTATTATTAAGATTGTGTTATTTTACTCTAAACTACATTCTTCTTTTTCTGTACGTCATAGTTTTATTGTGATTGATGATGCCGATGTATTATTTCAATTCAATGACATGATGGTTAATGAATAATCTAGTGGACGACGCAATGCAGTACAAAGTACAACGCACCGTGTGGCCACCCCAGGCGTTTCCCAAGTTTCACTGGAAACATGTGGATATGAAAACCAGGAAACCGAGTTCTCCGCTGTCGACGTCATATCCACTAGAGAAGCGTCTTTATGTTTTCTCATTTTGGGTATGGGTGATTTTGATGTTTAGAGTTACGAGATATTTTTTTAGTAACCAAAGATCTCGTTTGGGCGGGTCGCACCATGAAACAGGAAACCTTATTATCACTGGCAATGTTTAGGGAGAATACCTTTGCGTATTATTTTCAAAATGACATAATAACATTATTTACGATAGGTCATTAATCTCCAATCATTTGTGAATATATTATCTCATCAGTAAGCTACTCATTTCACTATTTTAATTAAATTTAACCCTCGAAAATTGATTAAACGGGTAGCGTTTAAATTAAACTGCAGTAGGTATCCAGTTAAGTTTCGAGTAAGAAGCGAAGTGCTCACATTTAATCTTGACTTTAACCCCTTTGTGGACTGTTTTGAGTCTATATGCCCAAACTCTAGTAGTACGGGTGCCACAGCTACTTTATATTACAGTGAGACTTCATGAACGGTGGTGCACTAGCTTAACTTGAAGTTAGGTAGGCACTGTTTAGGTAAAAATTTGTATAATTTATGTTAGTTAAATCCTGTACAATAAAACATGCAAATTTTTACATAAACTGTCTCTATTAATATCAATATATGATAGTTTCCCTGGTGTCTCGGAGAATGCAGCTACGATCCCCAGACCCAGTAAAGGTTAGCTAAGGACCGTGTGATTTGTAGTCCGTAGGAGTCCACAACGTCCATGATGGAATTTCGACACAGAATAAAAAGAAAGTAAACGGTCTCATTTGGCACAGAGAAAAATCGTTAATGTCCATGCAAGCAAGAAAGTCAGTAATGCAATCAAAAATTACAATTATCTTATAAATATCACACATTGTAAGTTGACTCATCACAAACGCAATTTGGTGCAGTTGAGTACACAGCCACGATTCCCATTTCAGGTATCCCATAATTTATTCTTACCATCGTGATATAAATTATGAATTTTCCTGCTCTGAGATAGAAATATACGTGTAACAAGAATATAAGACATTGCGTTTGCAAGAATACGACATACCATAATATAATTAAGTATAAATACGCAAAGGAATTTGGAACGAACTCTATGAAATATAATTTTTAACAAAAAAGAACCGACTCTTAAAATCTTTCTGTTAAGTAAAAATGCACTAAAAAGTAAAAAAATCATTGCATTATTTACTTACTTCAAATAACATACAAATATTTTTTTAAATTTAGAGGATTCTGAATTAAATCAATTTATTAGGACAACAATATACAATTATTATTATTTTTGGAGTCGGTGCCAGCAAAGGATAACAAACGTGTAAGTACATTCATGAAGTAGTGTATTACGTAACTAAGCTGTCGCTTTAGGCAGGTGTTGTGTTCATTTGTAAATAGGTTCAATTAGGTATTGTTATATTATCGTAATAATAATGATGGTTAATGTACCTTTAAATATACTTTGCAAATTTTAGGAAACTTCCTAAATATTTTTGAAGTTTGGCTGGCACCGACTCCAAAAATCCTCCAAACTCCATTTAATTGACACGAGCAAAGAAGGGGAGAAACGCCTATATCAAAGTAGGAAATCTAGATCTAAGGCTATTTCAAAAGCGAGCAGTGAACTGCGTAAAACAAGATGAAATTAATTTAAAAAAATTAAAACCTGATTAGCCAATGTTACTCACGGGACAATGTAAGGATTCTAACGATGTCCCATACATCGAAATCAGTTCAGGTATTTAGAAGTTATGGTTACCCATTGTAAAGAAACTCACTCACATACTTACATACATACTTAGATACACTCCTTTTTTTGAGCAGTCGTGTAAAAAGAGATGTTTGATAATGCGGGCTTACACAAAAAAAAATAGCAAAAAACATTACGGAGTTCCGGAGCTTATCTCCCAGTTTCATCATCATCATCTGATGATGAAGCTGGAAAATAGGCAGTTCATTAGAACTATTCTAGAGACAGTAAACACCATTGGAAAGTCACAAGAAATCAAAATGCAATTTTCAGTTATTTTCATATAATACCAAAATACCAAACCAATTTTCATAAAATATAAATGGGACCAATCTGAAAGCATATCGTTTCAAATATTTTTCCAAATCGGTTCATAAATGACGGAGTTCTGAGGTAACGAACATAAAAAAAAATACAAACGAATTGATAACCTCCTGCTTTTTGGAAGTCGGTTAAAAAGATAAAGAAAGGAAAGATTTATTTTATGTAACTCTAGTGCAAGGCGCAAAAAAAAGAGGTAACGCAAGAAAATGGAAGCGAGCTGCACTGTTCCAGATGCGACTCGTAAATTATTCGGGGGAAAGTTGCGCTTTGTGAAAGATCACATTGTCACAACACAAAGTTCCATTATTTATTGCTACATGTACTTGATACATTATATTTAAAATTATGTAACATAACTAACCAGTCCAAAACTACTGCAAATTTATTTATCATTTAAGAGTTTATTCTATGTTAGAGAAGCTGTTGCAGTTGGACAGCTTCGGATGCTGAACATGAACATTGAAATAATAGGATACAACAAATATTTTAAACAGGGATAACATAGGTTCATAACATGATTAGTAAAAAATACTAGCCTACTGGCATAATTGGCACAGATAATAGAGTCCAAGATACGCAGTCACGGCTCTAGAGGGAGACACTTCTTCCAAAGACGGGCTGTGTCCAGTTTTCACCGTGGGAGAGCCATGCTTCGGCACGAATGGGCCGGCTCTACCGGATTGATACCACGGCCTCACAGAAAACCGGCGTGAAACAACGCTTGCGTTGTGTTTCGCCGAGTGACTGAGGGTACCGGAGGCCCAAAACCTTTAAAAGGCCGGCAACGCACTTGCGACTCCTCTGGGGTTGCGGGTGTCCATGGGTGGCGGTAATTGCTTACCATCAGGCGAGCCGTCTGCTCGGCTGCCCACTACTTCATAAAAAAAAAGTTATATACTGTTTTATGTGTTATGGCTAGTTGTTTCGATATCATCGTCATTTTGTGCCATGCTTCCCTGGTTTACGCCAAAGCGTGTGAATCTGCTATTAAGATAGTTCGAAACCCGATTTTTTTATTCAAGAACTCTCCGTTTTTATCAAATTGTAAATGGTAAAATCTAAATCTAAAAAATACAGAGCATAGAATAAGTGGTGATTACCACACCGACCATTACTGAGGTCTTACATGAAAGAAGGAAAAATAAATTTAATAATGTTTAAACAATGTTTCCTAGAAAACGTTGCAGACGGATGTTTGTATAGTAGACTCTCCCATTCAACGATGCTTAGCTTTGAATCTGCGCTTCATTATATGAAAGATATTAGAATCTTAGTCTTAACTTATAACAGCTGTCAGTAAGATGGGAATCTGAACTAGTCGGATTCTCATAACTGGACTACCTAAATTATATACGAGTATATTAATACCATGAGCGGATAGTTGGAGGCAATGTAAATTATTGTATAAATACTCATTGGTGTTCTATGCACTAGATATGAAGTTTATTAATGCATATAATTAAATAATTACAGTATTTACTAACAACACAATCCTAAACCACGTCAAAACCCTTGCTACTAACACTACGACAATTACATATAACATGTATTTTCTCTTGTTTAATGGCATTAACATACATTAATCTCATATTGCACTGCTTCGTTGGTCTAGTGGTCCCGAGCGCGACTGCTGAGCACGAGGTCTCGGGTTCGATTCCCGGGTCGGGCAAAGTGTAATTGAGTTTTGCTGCTAGAAAATTCTCAGTAGCACCCCGGAGTTTAGAACTGTGCCCGGTTGATGGCAATAGGCTCACCACCTATTACATGAGACATAATAACGGCATTGGTGAAATGTGGGTGTACAATTATGTACACCTCTGCCTACCTCTTTGGGGAATACAGGCGTGACGCTATGTTATGTTATGTTTACGTTAATCTCATATGCACAAACAAAAAGTTATATTTATAATCCTACTACGGTGAACTTAAATTATTTATTCACTACCACCCATAGTTAAACAAGATGTATAAGTAAAATCAAGTTGAGTAAGTTTTTAAAATTCTAATATACGAGTAAAACTCTAATACTGAAATGAACATTAATAAATTAATAAACGTTATAGAAGTGGTTTGCTCAATATGGTAGAACTTATATTGTTTCACTAATTAATTAACATTTCAGAAGCTTAGCATAAAGTAGTACGTATTAGATTAACATGTTTAACAATGGTTTAGCAAGGTTTCATCATTTTGTAATATAATACAGAGTCGTTGCTTTTGAGAAGATATTAATTTCTTAAATTAGTATCGGTACTGAGAAATGTTTGCTTTCATATAATATTTTGTATGAATGTCTTATTTCTTAATAATGTAAGTATTTTTCTTTTCTCAAAATATAATTATCCACAATAAACTAAAAGCCTATAACTTTATACAGGTAATGTATTGCTATCTGAACTTATATTATGACTCACGTTTTATAATCATGATCTGAATAACATTTTTCGTTTGGCCTATATTCACCCGATAAATATGTATGATTAGACCTGTCAAAACATTTCGGTCGAAGTTTTTGAGCTCGACTTATAACGACAGCACGTCAAAACACCATTCTTTAGACATGGTTCGTAGGCGTAAGCCAAGTTCGACGTATTTAACATGATATTAAACACTGATTTCAAGTCTTACAAAGGAGATTTTTAGCTCTATCTTACAAAAATATTATTAAAATAATAACATCAAATCATCAATAACAGCAGTATCCTGTTTGGTAATAATTAATATTCAGTTAGATCTTAATGAGATGTCCGATCGGACATCTACTAGTTGTATAAAATAAATAATAAGAGTAAACAAGTTGAAAGCCAGGACTCATTAATTTCTTGATTCAATTCAGTTATCGGAAAATTTAAAATGTAGGTTCAATACTGCAAAAAATCTAAGCTTTGACCAATAACGTTAATCCTTAATGTACTGTATCGTCAACCTTACTGTTTCGATGGAGTAGAAAAGGTAACTTGTCGTATTTTTCCATGCAATGTTTTCTTTAGAACGTTTGTTAACGGTTAGTCATGTCGCTGTCATGCTATGATGTATGTTATGTGCAAGCCGGTTCTATCAGATATTTTCTATTTCTGTCACGACGCTGGCGGTCATGTCGTAAATCCAGCAATATTTTCGTTAAGGTATATAATCCGTACATTTTTTCCTTAGTGGAATGTGACCACAGCCTGATAAATGTGTCTGCTAAACTGAGATAATGTATAACGCGTCCGACGCATTATCTCGCAACGTTTTCTCCAAGTGAATCTCTTGACTATACAAATGTCAACATTAAGTATTACAAATTGTTTATGAATGTAAAACTAAGCGGTTAGGCAAACTAGGTGGAAGTTTGAATGGATCATTTATCATAGTTTATGACTGAAGGGCTTCAAGCAATTTATCGATTGTGATCAAATTGAGATGTTATTGTTAGTTTAGGTTAAGCGTTCATTGTGGGGAGACTAGAATCTAATTAATAACTACACGGCTCCGTCGCTCGTAGATTGCAGTCACAGCACAGAGCACTGCACCAGATGAATGTGGGACCATTACAATTAACATTGGAACGGTCTCACAGTCAGTTGTTATTGCTTATTACGTCACTCGTCCCATGAGATAGATAAATGACACTTATTAAGCAACTTCCTTCTGTATGAGCACTCAAGTAAAATTTTTATAAGTCAACTTATGTTCATATAAAATTATTAATTATTTTTATGAGATTTAAATAGATACGTAATGAAAAATAAAACATGTTTCATTTTCTTTTTTACGCGACTGCATTGTAAAATTCTGGGCATACGTTTTTATAAATATTTGTGTGCTTTCCTTCACCTTTTTTTATAAATGTAGATCGGAAGGTGTCTGACCTTTTCCAAGTCAATCACGAATTGGCCATTCCTACGTTTTGTAGAACACGTTAACGCTTTACATTATCCTTTCTTTGTTTCAATTTAAGTTGGACATTTATGATCGTTTTATTGCGGAATTACAGGATAGCAGAATCTAGTAGGATCGGCGGGACGTGCTCTCCTCGTGAGCTCTGGGGGATTTCTATAAATCCTACCTCAGCTCCCTCGTTCAATCTGTAATGATAAAACTTTAATGTACAGTTATTTTAGTGAAATAGAAGCAGCTAGTTATCTCCAGACGTCTCCGTATATTTCTACAGCTTTACCTATCTTTGTTATTTCAAACCGACTAAGATCCTTTAGAAATTTGCATCAAATGTGCTCAGTGAATATGAAAATATAATTTTTTGTATGAAATATTGCGGTCTATTTTTCATGAAAGTACATAACAAGTATTGTTTTAGTACTATACAGAATAATAGAAAACAAAAGTTGCAGTTTCCTTTTTACGTATTTTAGAGACAAAAGACAGGAGATTTGGCGGCTAGGGGCTTTTCTTGGGGTTTGGCCGGATACAGGGGCGTAACTAACTCCACGAGTGAAATGTGTTTCTACAAATATATCTCAGATTTGTGTGGATCTACACCACGTAATGTAATATTCATCAAAGACGTAAGGAATTGGAAAGGACGTGAATTAAAACACGTCAATAGTTCTTCCTCTCGTGGCACGAACTTGGCAGTTTTTCTTGATTCTCAAATAACATTGCTTGCAGTGTATTGTACAATTTGTAATGTATTTCATTATTCTAATATTCTGCAAAGTACGTGTTCTTTTTCGCGTTCATTTCCGCAAAAGGAAATAAAAGTACAACATACTCTACATTAGACTTTTAATTAAGCAGTCCAAATTGAACCAATGGCGCCGGTCCAATTAGATTTTGAAAAATAACTCGCACGTTCGTATCCCACATGTGAGATTTTTCAACAAGTTTCTCAATTTAGGCGAAGGCTTAGCAGTTTTACGACACCCGAGGGACTCTCGATCGTTTTGCCTACAAAGTATTATTTTATATGAATTTTCCTTCGTCGATAGGTATATTACATTAAGTCGTGCTATTTTCTCTGTTCACGTCGTATTGGACGACGCGAAAAAGATCATATTCTTATTTCAACGATCAAAGTGGACGTTCAACGTTTCTGCTGTGACAATTGCTACAAATTGGATGTGAACATATCGTGATAAACTTTCATGAGTTATCTACATATTTTATTGGTATTTATTCCGATGTTTTTACATAAACTAGGTACCTAATTCAAGTAGTTTAGTGAAAACAATAGAGTGAGGTGTAGTGAGAATACATAGAGTCGTCCTTCGTGGTACTTTGCCAATCGCGATCAAGAACATTGGGAACGGAACAAGATGTCTATCTAAATGCAGATATCTGCGCGTGTTGTGTACACTTAACCAGCCACGCGAATACTTTACATACAAACGATACTCATTAGCAAATTACATGAACGTTTAATTAATTTTATTTCGTAAAACATGGAATAGCACATGCAATAGAGGCTTACTGCACAGCTATTTAGCAATTACGATATTTAGTGAACTAAAGATGAAATATCCATATATCTTTTTTTTTTAATAGATACCTTCTTGTAAATCCAAATAATATGCTTTGCTGCAGACTCGAAATAAATATATAAATTAAATCTATAAAATATTTTTTTATAGATATGAACATGGCTTGAACCCGCGACCCTTGACAGTCCGGTCGCGGGTTTACGCCCCGTTCGAGTCTAATATTTTTCAAAGTTTTCTTAGAAATATTGAAATTAATATAGGCATTACATGGCCTTAATATATATGAAAAAAAATCTTTTTTTTTTTTTTTTCAATAAATACGAACCTTACCTAACAAAAATAAACTGCTAGACTTCGTAATTAGCTTTATTTATATTGCAACTATGTCGTCTGACAAATCTAAATAAAAGAACACCTGGTCGGTTGTTAGTCTATGTAAATACAGGTAATACTAAACATTAATTTAAATTAATACTGGCACTCAGACTGTACGGTTAAATTAATGAACGCAGACTAAGCAAAAGAGATGTACAAGGATTCGGAAAAAGGCGCTCGAAGGTATAGAAGGTCACACATACTTTATACATGTACGAGTATTAATATTATGTAACCGACCACTAACTGGGTTGTCTTGTTTTCTAAACAAACAGATTAACTATTTGAACTTTTAAGTAATTTTAAAATGAAAAATATTTTAATACTAGTGGACCTGAACCCGCTAGCAGTGAACGTCTACGGGTCCTCCTGTGAATCTAAACTATCCAGCGACCTACTCAAACGTCTACAAATTCGGTCGAGCCATTGTTGAGTATAGAGTACACAGTAGGGGCTTACTTGATTTATATATAATTATATAGAAATAGGTATACTATATGTTTCTTAAAACAAAATTATAAAGTTAAATTCTAAAATAAATGTGATAATATCCTTTAATACGTAGGGTTTAACGTATTCCACCAAAATCGCCCAAAAATCGGTTGATACTGCATCCAGTAGCTAACCGAGATTGGAACTATGCCCAATAAATAGAGATAGGTTTCTAAGACCTCCATAAACGTGCAATATAATAGATAGATGGTGTAATCATACAGCTTTAGGGATCTCCTACAAGGATGCACGTGGTCATACACGTGATGCTTTGCGTGAATAACGTATACTAAATTCATGCTGTTGTTTTCACACGTGCGTCTTGCAAGCTTTGCAGTGTTGCGGGATGTATGTCTAAATATCTTGGTGTGCAATACTAGTAGCACACAAAGAGCTAAAGCTGTTTGCCAAGTTTGAAATGTAAGCACCGAAAATCTTCTTTAGTGTCGTGTCGTGATGTTGACGTTCCTTTAGGTAATATGGAAGGCTCTCAAATAGAACATGTTTGGAACCGTTCCTTTAACAAAAGAGGGCACTTATTTTTTCGTTGTCGTCGTGTTGTAAATGTTGACTTTGGACAATGTTTTTTTTTTAAGAAGATTGCGCAATTATGAGCTGTCTTATTCAATTGTGGGTTAATACGAATACCTGTGCTTATTCGATTTATCAAATTTGTTGTACCAGTATTCGTCTCCTAAGTAGGTACCTAACTATACGGTAGAGGTTCATCTTTATCACTATACAGACTGAAATAAGGGTGATATGAAAAACCTATTTCATTAAATTTGGCCAGCGGTTGCGATATATTATAATAATATCATGAAATGATGATACGCTTCATTCCGCGGAGATTGCTGCGTATTTAAATATAACCATTGGGTGTACAGCGGGAGGACCAACCGGATATTGCTCAGAGCATAGAAATGAACATCATTTGACTGTTTTAGTACCCTTTACATATATTATGTAGTATACGCACACAACATGGATAATGAATGCTTACAATAATTTATACAATAATCGCAGCGAGTCTGATTTTAATAAGATCCTGTTTGTAAAGTCCTTATTATAATTATTTGGTTTTACACTTACTTATAATGTTGTCATGAACCTAGGTATCGTAATTCCTTCATGTAGGTTAAACAAGATATTAAAAGGAAAAAGAATACGGTCGCGAACAGGATTCGAACCAGCGCCTCCCGAATGAATACTCCAGGCGCTCTGACCACTAAGCCATCTTGACCTCTTGAGAGGACATTTAATATAATAACTTTAGAGTTCGCTAAGCATGCATTAATGCTTTTCAAACATTTATCTTGAATTATTAAGGTAATTGCATTCTTTACGACATTGTATTAACTGCAAAGTTAGTCGTGTCGGTTCGGTGACTCGTATAGGGACTGAATTGATAGCAATAACGTCGCCATAAGACGTGTTAAAATATGGAAGAAGAATTCACGGTGATGAGCAGAGGTCGAGATGGCTTAGTGGTCAGAGCGCCTGGAGTATTCATCCGGGAGGCGCAGGCTTGAATCCTGTTCGCGACCGTATTCTTTTAGAGGTCGAGATGGCTTAGTGGTCAGAGCGCCTGGAGTATTCATCCGAGAGGCGCAGGTTCGAATCCTGTTCGCGACCGTATTCTTTTTCCATTTAATATAATAACTTTAGAGTTCGCTAAGCATGCATTAATGCTGTTCAAAGATTTATCTTGAAGATATTAAAATGTAGACTTTTTTGAATTGTTACCCAAAACGAGAAGTAATATTTATGGTGTTCTTTTAATAGGCGTCAATGACAGACAAAATATAAAAAAAACTTTAGGAGTTACAAAAGTGCTCATCGTACCTAATGTCTTAGTAGATATATAAATATCGAAACTCGTTTTCTCGATATTGACATTTAATTTATACTTATAAAGATTGGACAGAAGTGACAATCTAGAGCGCTGTCGTCATATTAACGCCGTGGACAGCTGGGAGCCGCCGGATGTTCTCGAAATAAACTAACCGCGCGCCCCGGCCCCGCCCGCACCAAGCCACCCGCCTCTCACAGGTGCCACTCACAACATGCATCATACTTCACATATAATTAAGGCGTGAAAGATCGCTGCAAACCTCCACCGTAAACGACACTGCTCTTACAAACGTGCACCTAATAATAGACAAGTTAATTAATTTCGAAAATTATTTTCGACTGACATGTTTTATGTTCTTGTTACGGTAATATTACGACACTGAAATTAAATTATTAATTCCGTTACGACTGAAACTTCTGAGTAAAAATAACTTTTATAGTGAAACAGCCTTACAGTACAATAATAATTATAAAAGATTTTTGATAAATATACGCGTAGCAGTCACGACTCTTCAGATTAAATACTTTACTGGAGTATTTATCCGGGAGGCGCAGGTTCGAATCCTGCTCACGACCGTATTATGTTTCCATTTAAAATTATAACTTTAGATTTCGCGAAGCACGCGTTTTATAGGCTTTTCAAAGATTTATATGTAAATACTTTTTTATGATATAATAAGGCTTTTAGCGAACTGTACCGTATAATGGCGATAAAGTATGGAATAGAAAGCTAGACGCGCTCGCAATGCGTTGCTTTATGAATTCACTTTGTACGAGCGCGGTTTTACTTTAGGTACAAGCAGCTATAAAAGTTGCTCGTATTTCTAAAAGGTTTTGATGTAATATAATTTGATGGAGAATGATTCAGAATTACATAACTATGTAGGAAAGTGAACCCGCAGAGGTAATCCTCGCGGCTGTGTTTCCGACACACGTCGGGGTTGCATGATTAAGGAGTAGGTTGCTCCTTTGCTCGCTTTGTACGGAAATGTTTTCACAGTTGGCTTGGATGTCTTGTCGAAATGAAACTCTCGGGGATAACTGTGTTTATCCATTGCTTGAGTTAGAGCGTAGATCAAAAAATATTTAAACAAGTTATAAAAAGTTGCACAGTATATCGACTTTAAAAGCGCACGGAGGCTAAATAAGGACACACGAGTAAGCAGTTTTCAAAATCTGCTTATTAAACACTGAAAGTACGTAGGTTTAAGATCGATTTTCTATTATGAAAACTGGTAAGGTATATAGTTATCTCCACACGAATGCTCATTATTCTGTAGTTAAGTGGAAACAATAAGTACTTACCCGGAAAAATTGTGTTCATAAATCAGTTATGTTAGTTAAGGATTCGTCCTCCTGCCTCTTAATAACAACATTTTGCGACTAACACATGCCTCAAGCGACGCTATGGGAAATCATCGATTACTGTAATATGATTGGTTATTAATATTTTATATAGATAGTTAAGAATTAGGTTATGCACTGATGACGACTTCCATTAGACGTTACTGTGACATTTTATGCCTGCAAAATTATTAGTTTTTTTTTCCTTTTTGATAGCCAGTATTCATTTGTCATTGCCAGTTGACCCATAAAATATCACTGTAATAATCTAAATACAGGTTGAAATATTTTAAAAACCAAGTGAGCAATGCCGTATAGCTTATAAAATGTACCTACGCTTTATGGAATTGCTCGCTTGGGAAAATTGTGTGGCGGAATCGTGTATGAAAATATTTACGCTTTGAACTACGATTCAAGTGTGTAATGTTGCAAAATACCTTTGCTTACTCATGTACGAATAGTTTACTTTTATTGAAAAAAATATTGTTTAATAATAAAATATTGTTGAGCAACGGATCATTAAATTTATTTGTAACTAGCTGTGCCCGCGACTCCGACCGCGTGGATGTCGTAAAAAACAAATGTTCGACGTGATTCTTTAAATTGGCGTTACTTTTTTAGTTATAAACCGATTGACATGAAACAAACACTAAATGTTAAGTGAAGCTTACCACAATATATAAGTGAAAACCACATCTAAATCAGATAAGCCGTTTCTGAGATTAACGTGCACAAACGCACAAACAAACAGATAAACAGACAAAAATTCAAATAGTCATTGTTTTGGGTGCTATTTGCGTTGATAAAGGTCCCAATAATATTTTTTCTCATATATCTTCCATGTACAGACAGCGATCCGTTACATTATATTATATGTATTGATGATAATGATGTTGAGGATGATGATGATTGTTATTTTTTTAACAATTGTACTTATTATGTACATATATGTTATTTTTCAAAGAAAATATTTAGTTAAATAATATCTTTGCTATATCTGCTGCTGCGGTATGAACAATGTAAGTATTTACCATTTTACTAAATAATAATAGAAATAGCAAAGCGTTCCCTAACAAAACATGTCATAAGTTAAACATACCGCGGGGCAATGCATGACACGGGTTAAATAAAAGGGACCAGGTTAGCTGATACCACATTTTCTTACCATAATAATTCGACTAACTTTGTGGTAGCGTGATAGAGTAACAAAGAATCCCCTATTTGTCTAGTAAGCATTAATGTAACAAAGTTTGTATGTTTCGCACTCGTGCGCTACGCGGCTGCTACGGATGTCGCCGCGCCTCGATCTTCTAGTGGTCTGCAACTTTTATTTGATTTTTCCATAGGCTGTAACCCCGCTCGGTCAGCCACATGAGCGAGCATTGTTTATAACACTTTTTATTTAACCCTTTGGTATTAGGGTTACACGTAGATACTATGCAATATAAATAATTTATAAAGCAAATAATGTACAAATATGCTCGCCCCTGTTAGATCGGAAAGAGAAGCAATAAAACGCGTGAGGCGTGTGCGGTCGGCTCCCGAATAAAAGGACGAGTGTGTGTATATAAAAAATCTAACGAGGATGTAGGACAGCGGCGGCCGCGGCCGGGTGCGTCAGCCGCTCGCGCGCCATTAATCTCAGCTTTATTATAAACACAGGAGCCGACTAAATCATAAACATGTTTAATGTGAACCTACTTCGTGTGCCCTTTCATTCGAATGCTTTAAATAAAGTGTTCATTGAACTATTGAGTTCACTTCACAATCGATATGACTGTAGTTATAGTACTTACTTTTTATGAGTTCGTTGACACTTCTTTAATATAAAATCGTTATTCTGAACATAATTTTCAATGATATGCTTGCCAATATGAAAATTTCTACACTGAAACATTTTTTTCTGTCAATATAAATATAATAATTGCTGAATATCTTCTTAAAATACTGTAGTGTTCATACGAAGGATACCGGTCCATGTTTACACATTGGACAGTGAAAATATTGTATTGGGACAACCATAAATATTATGTGTCGGAAAATAATAACTCATCCTGCAACATGTGCTAACAATGGTCCACAGGGACACCTATATTTTGTTTTGTAATTGTGAATGTATTTTTTTTCTATCGACTTTGTGCGCGCCTACGTCCTTTATCGTGAAAAACGAATAAAACAAAACAACCTATTAACACGAAATCCTACTAATATTATAAACGAGAAAGTTTGTAAGTATGGATGGATGGATGGATGTTTGTTACTCTTTCACGTAAAAACTACTGAATGGATTTTAATGAAACTTTACAATAATATAGCTATCAGAATAACTCATAGGCTACAATTTATAAAGATATTGTGTGAATTTTCCAAAATATGACGTTAAGTGTCAAGTAAGTAGGAAAAAATCCACCGTCTGCGAGCGTGCGCCGCCTAAACCCTTTGAGATATAACAAAATGATGTATGGTGGAATTCTATAACTTATATAGGTCTACAGAAAAGTCCGCGATGGCATATGTCTATCTCTTCTAAACGGGGGCCTGGTAATCTGTCATACAGGGAAACCTAGTACGGATACCAGTCCTTCACAAAGGATTAATGACCTAACCACTGTTTTACTAGTATTTAGATGTAAGTACCTTTGTGAAAGAAAAATAAATCATTTTTATTATTATTATTATTATCTTAAGGCTAACAAACTACATCCATTTTAATACTTAAAAAAATGGGCAATTATGAAGAGGTAATTGGAAAGCGGGACCGGGATCAAAATTTCATGATTACTTTTGGTCGCGATATCCGACATCCACACAGGCGAAGACGCGGGTGTAAAATAAAACACTTCGTTTAAACAGTAGCCACTACTATACAATACCTATACAATAAAAGTAGTGATGTTTTTTTTTTTCAAGGAATATGGCCACTGTCACATGCCCTGCCAAAACTTACTATTACGGCTGTCTGCTAGGAAATATTATTTTATTTACTTCTTATTAGGTATAAATGATATAATATGTTTTCCTTCTCTATTATTTCGTTTATTATATGATTTATTTATATTGATTAGATACTAACTATTAGTATTGCTCTTAAACTACAGTTAAGGGAGGGCGCTAATAAATTAATTACTATAAAACGCAAATATTATGGTCTCGTTTAATTTATTATACCTATCGAACGAAAATTAAGCAATGCTGAAATGGAAACGTATTTATCGGTACAAAATATTTCGTTACTTACTATTATTGTCAAAGTTTTAATTGGTCAACTTCGCGATCCGTCAGGTAACGTGCAGCTGTTCTTAATAACTGTGCCGAAAGCTCTGCGAATTACGTCACAACTCACACCATGTGCGACGCGAATCAAATGTGGAGCACTTCAGCTGCTTGAAGATTGATGACAATTACCAGTACAGAATTTGTTATTAACCACTTTAGGAAGTCCTTTTTTAAATTCGCTATTTGGTTTACAAATACTTTTACCATGTTCAGTAAGTACCCTATTTGGCGCTCATAATTATTCCACGGGGCATTGTTAATTTAATAGTTGCCGCGCCGACGCGCTCCGAGCGTTTACAAATTTTGTTTTGATAAACATTCTTAGTGGATATTAGTCAGATGTTGTTTTGTAATTAATCTTCACCGCTCGATCTTGCTGAACAAATGAAACTGTAATTAAAGTTACTGCCTTATCCATACGCTTTATCTGTCAAAAGCGAGACTAAAACTGCAATTAATTAAATTAAAAGTTTAATGACATTTGCGATCAATGTCTTCTTTTCATTAATTAATTAATATAATAATGACGTATTATATCAATCTCGGGCAGAATTTCAGTACAAGTTGATTTAATTAACGGGAAACAACTATTAATAATATCAGGTTACACACAAAATTTAATTATATTGACAAAGTTTGGCTTTTGTTGTAATATGTATATGTATAAATCTATGAAATATTGTAATATTACTCATAAGGATTAGTGAAGTTTCGCGGCGGCCCCTTGCGACCTAACGTAGTTGAACAAAACGACATAAATCTAAGTTAAAAGTTAATTTTGTCAATCCGGATAATTCCTCAAGGTTTAATCAGACTAAGTTGGGTGTAATTAATGTTCACTAAGGCCACACAATCTAGGAAAGCTTCGGCTTAGCCCGCTACGGAAATCGGAGTTTGCAACGGGCTGGGCGGGCGCGCTCGGGAGCGAGGCGCGCGCCGCCAGCCCAGCGCGGAGCGGGACGGAGCGCGGAGCGACCGGCGACCAGTGCCATGGGGGCGAGCGACCGCACGGAACGCGCCGCGCACACGCCGCGACTACACTACCCCCTTATTAAAATTTACGTCACTCGTCAGTCAAAACTCAGTCAAACAAAAAAGCCGTCGGACCTAGCTAATTAAGCGAGTTTCTAGATGGAAGTTTTAATCAAATTAATTCACAAATGCTGTGGATTATGAAGTGATTTAGTTTACCGCGTTTTAGTGCAAGTTTCAAGAATTGGAAAACTTTTAAAGGACTTGATGGTAGATTTTCAATGGATGTTCGTAGGTAACGATATTTTGTATTTTATTTTCCTATAAACCATATAGGTACTTATCATCTCATCTTTCAACATTAGCCTTGCTGCTGACAGTTTTAGTGAGGAAATAAATTCTTAACATTTGTAATAACGCTACTGACATCAATCAGTAAGCCAAATATTAGTTCTAATTAGACATCTGGAAGCATTAACACATGTATAGCCAATTACTTCATCAATAATTACGTTAATGTGACCTTAATCAATTAATTAAAACTTGAAAATACATTACATTTTGAGATAATAAATATATAAGATACCCTTATTAACAAAAACAAAGGAATACGGGACTGAAAAGAATAAGCAATTAAAAGAACACGATTTGCGGGTCAGTTTTATTACGTCACCAGAGATAGGGACAGATGTAAGTTGAACGGATTCATTCTGTGTAACAATTGTGGCGTGATTAAAATGCAGAACAAAAGGTTCTCCATTACGTGGTCGATTTCATTACGGAATTTGCCCGCGGTGGTGGGCCCTTTTTAACAAATTCCCGATACATCGACCTCTTGCCGGTGCCACTTTCCCGTTTTCTTCACTAAATCACTGGCTATCTACATAAAACAACACATAAAATACACTGAAAAATTCATCCAATTCGAACCAGTTCGCCAATTTTTAATGAAACGGTTAAACACCTTTTATTTAATTGCTTTTGCACCCGAATAAATTTCCCTGCCGTATCTTCTTTACAACTAAATTCGTTTAATAGTATGCAATATTATCCGAATGGACTTTGGAAGATGATTTCTTATAGTTATTATATTAAAATGGAAAAAGAATACGGTCGCGGGCAGGATTTGAACCTGCGCCTCCCGGATAAATACTCCAGCACTAACTCATCTCGGTCGTCATAACTTTAGAGTTTGCTAAGCATGCGTTAATGCTTTTCAAAGATTTATCTTTAATTGAATTCTTATAGAATTATACTTTTACAAGTTTTTATTTGCAAATATTCTCCCAACAAATTTATCGCGACCACAGCAGGCTAGCTAACTCGTATATTTTCTCTACCTTTTTAGTACTTTTTATGGTGTCTTCTTAGAGTACGGTAAAAACTCCACTAAGGCTCCAGTATTATAATATTCAATTCAAACCTTTTGAATTCTTATTAGGTATTATCAGGATTGTGTCAATTGAGCGCCTACTTTTCAGGCTATTATAGTAATGTAAATATAAGTGTGGTTTGTTAGATGTAAGTCTAATAGGTATTCCGAGTTTACTTTCCCTGCTGCCTTCGTGACAGCGGCATCGAAGGAAGTGGAGATATACAAGTAGTCTATGCTGCTAAGGACGTATTATATGATTTAGATAAAAATGATATTTTTGAAATTTTCGGGTCACCAAATGTTATTTTTTGCGATAATTTTAGCTTATTAACCACTGGCGTTTTCACTAGTTTCAATATAGTTTCGAAAGCTCACGTCAAAGAACTCTCATGACATTGAATTTACTATGTTATGCATTATAATTAACTATTAAATTCATGTATTGATAATTGGGATGATCTGATCAAGTTAATCGGTGGATTAATAAGTATTAATCAGGTATTCCGAAAATACTGAAATGTATTATTGTCGGCAAGCGTAGTTTTCAAGGAATGTTGTTTGAACGTAGCAGCCGTCGGGTTTAGTTTAGATAGAGGCTTCTTAGAACAAAAACTGTAAATACCTATGCTGAAATGCTGAATGCTGAAAGATATTTAAATCATGCAAAGTTTGGTGATAATGAAACTCAGTATCCTTGATCCTGCGATCACACTACCTATCGGATCAGACTTATTATCTATTTCAGTCCGTTGTTGGAGAAAGCCTCCTCTATTTTTTTTTTCTGTTACAGACAAAAAATAATGTTATTGTTTCAATTTAGTTTTAGCTATTAAAGATAAATCTTTGAAAAGAATACGGTCGCGAAAAGGATTCGAACCTGCGCCTCCCGGATCGTGATGGTTTAGTGGTCAAGGCGCCTGGAGTATTTATCCAGGAGGCGCCGGTTCGAATCCTTTTTGCGACCGTATTCTTTTTCCATTTAATATAATAACTTAAGTTTTAGCTTTTAATTATTACTATTATTTGTTGTTATTACTGGAACCCCTTTCGCTTTTTGGAGGTGGGCGCTAATGACTGCGAATGTTTTATTAACTAATATAGTTGTTAACATACACAAACATTACATTGCAATAAATACCTATCTCGTATGAATATATACCTAGCACTTAAATTTACCTAATTTAATTAACTAATTTATAAACATTAAAACTGTCGATGTGAATGCAAATAATGGGTAATCTCAAAACAAATTCCCCTACATCACAGTAATCTCACCTTTGAAACATACGTTTGTATAGTAGAATACTGTATCAATCATTAATATTGTGCCATTTTGGCATTCAAAAGTACGAGCTGACATAATTCCAATGCCAATGAAGCGGAGATCATTTCCAAGAGTAACTAAGAACTTTTTAAAATAGAAAACAAAGCCGTCTCATGCATACTTAACATATTCGGAAAATCTATTTGGTTCGCCCAGTTTTAGAACAAATACTTTATGCACTGCAAGTGACTTATACGCTATTGCCTTGCAGTCCTACTCGGATTTTCAATTCTGCCATACCTAATACAACCGGGAACCCTGATGCATTGATCTACTTTTAAAGATTTAGCTCCCGAATGAATTTCGCAAAATATCTACCATTCAGGAAACTAAGCGCATAAAACTTTTAAGACACGTGTTACACGGAACTGAAATAGCCTTCGGTCTTCCACGTAAAACGGGTTATTGCGCGCTTATCGCTTCAAAGTAGCTTCAGTTTTAACTAATTGCGTTTGCGATCACAATGGTTCAGCTCAGTTATCGCCTCCGGTGCAAATGTTCAGATCGTTTCCAACACGTGTCACTTCTTCGATCGGGTCTTCGTGAAATGGATCTATTCCGTGACTTTGTTACATATCAGTCGATAGGAGGTAAGTAGGTGGAGTTTATTGCAGTATTTTGTTTTCCCCGAAGCCCATAGATACGTTATGTATCATAAAATACGTAAGTCATGTCGTTAAAGAACGGTCATAATTATGGGCCTCATAAGCTATACCGGTAAATCAAGTAAATGGTGAATGATTTCATAATAAGCTGGGTCTGTTTTTTGGTGGCAATATTAGCACACAGGTTGATGATTAATTGGCAAACGTGGAGGGTCAGAAAACACTATTTTAGAGTGTCTCACTTCTATCATTTGTGGATGGTAGAGACATTAAATGAGGCCTAAGATATGATAAAACAAAATATCTAACAATATCATTATTAAGGTAAAATAAACAAATAATTGAAACTTTTAGTTTCAATTATATCAATAAAATTGTTTATTTTACCTTTTTTAATAGAGCCCGCTCAATGTTTTTCGAAGTAAATAAATATTTTTAAAAGATTGTAATGATTGGTTGTGGTATCACTATATTTTGTTGACTTCAATAATAACGGGAATATGGGCTTTTACGTTGAACAACTGGCTTAATTCATAGGTATTTTGATACGTATTGACTGTAAACGTAAATGAAAATATCGAAGCATTGGAGATTGAAATGAATTAAAATAATTATTTTTATCATTTTTATTATATTCCGACAGCAGCATTTTTTATGTAGTTATTACCTTTTTTTTCTTTATGGGTACTTTTCTAGTACAGCTGCGGGTTGGTCATTACGAAGATTTATTTATTTATAACAGACCTAGAGTTTTCGGAACTCCCACCTTTATATTTTTAAAACACATACTTCAAAGATAGAGGCTGATTTCAGATGAAAGAAACTTAGCTTTTTTCCCGAAAAGTCTGAAAGTGGAACGTAGATAGCTACGAGATATAAAAACCTAAAATACGGACCGCACTAGAATACGGATTTCAGCCCTAAACCCTAGACTACAAATATATACTATCTTTGTACCTAAGCTTTATAACACGTACCAAATCTAAGTTCATAAATGTAGCTCCTATTCCACTAATACTATAGACTCAATAATATATCGATTGATTACCAATCTTAACTGGCTACAGTTTTCAACGTTAAGTAATCAAGGTTAATTATGAAAAGCATTTAATATAACGAAGACGAAAAAAAGTAAAATATTAAATTTGAAAGAATATTCGAACAAGATTTCAACCCCTTCAATCATTCGGAGTTGCTTCATTAAAAATAGTCTGTTCCAGCCGACGACAGGAAAATTAAAAAGCATAAAATAACTGAGTAAGAGAGAAAGTATCAAGTATTTACACGAACAAAATGCATTGGTAGTGCAATTCATGTGAAGCATGAAGAATAAACGTTGGCATATCATCTCGTTAGGAAATATGGGACACGGTGCGACGCGCTATGCAAAATGTGTTCCATTGCTCTTTGTGTCGCCTTCTTTTGTTCACTTATCTACCCGCCTACCCGCATGCCCAGCAACGTGTTGTGTAGTTTTTCAATAACTCACTGTATAACGCGTCTAATTAAAGGGTCGCTGCAGAAGACCGTTGCCACTTAGAACAGGATATTTTCAGAATGTGGATAGAATTCCCTATGATAATTATGGTGGTTTTTAAAACGGGTTGTGACCTGCTTTTGTTTTTAGGAAGCGTAACATACATGTAACCTGTACATGTTATGTAATGAGTCTGAACTAGAAATAGAAAAAGGAAATTTCCTCTTTTCACTCCCGCATATCATTAAACATTAGCTAGAAGGATATTGAAAAAAATAATTATATTTATTTTTTATATTAAAGGCCGGATTCAATGGATAATAATGAACTGGACCATAATTATTACATAAACATAACAAGAGCAGTATCGCTGAAGTACTTAAATAAATATGTACTTAGGTAGGTCCTTCAATAACTTATTGATATAAAGACAACAAATACACACGTTCAGTTTAACAAAATTAAATTGCTTGTATGTATTTAACTGCTTGGAGTTAGACCTACTAATGTTATTATAAAATTTGTTTACAAACGCCAACAGTTGCGAAAATATATTCAACACGTGAATTATAATTATGTTACTCAGTTATTGAATCTACAATATTTTAGGGAACCACAAATGTATGTATAAGTTCCTACAGGGTGTGTGGAGTTACAAAGCTTTCAATTAGTGAGGGATTCTCTTTTTTCGCTATTTCAGTCGATTAATGAGGCAGTCAACCTACACACCTAGTAATGTACCTATGAAACATACTTGGTATAAAAGCTGTAAGTTGTTATTTCAGTAATTTCGTGTTAGGTACTAATTACTGGTTAGTAGCATCACAATGAGAATAAATAAAGCGATAATATTGGTAATTCCAAAAGGAAAAAGGAACTGAATAAGTATGAGAAAAATATTCTAGAATTATGAAAGAATTTCCGCAGTACTACTCCTGAAAAGCTTATTCCAGCAAGTTCCATTTGAAACTAAGCCGAAGAAAAGTGTACATAAGCGAATTGAAGAACTTTCCATTTGAAAGTTTAGAACAATTAATAGACTTGGTTATACATATTGAGCATGGTATAGCTGTCTATGTACAAGGGTAACAAAGTTTCACGATAAGTACAATAGTTTGTTTTAGATAGCTTTTTAAATCTAAACTTAGGACTAATGAATATAAATTGGGAATTTTTATGATTTAGTTACTGGTATAACGTGTATTACACGTACAGATATTAAACGGGTACTTCGTTAAACTTGTAACTACTTAAACTATACTCGGTATATAATGTAGCATAGTCTGTACTAGGATCGCTTTGGATTGGTACTTCAATTGCTCTTCAAACAAAGCTATCGCGACCTCAACTCAGTAAGACTAATCTTTACTTCACATTTTTTAGTTATATCAACATGACCCGATACTTCTTTCGGCCTCCGTCCATTATGAGTCGTTTGACAAACATACGTACTGACTAAAATGGCCTACGGAAATATTCTGCCACTGTAATATGGTTGTAGAACAACTTAAACCGCTACAGCTCTTTATTCAAAAGACCATTTGAGATGCACTACGTGGTTGCGCTCATATATGCCTTATACGAGAACAATGATGTCTGGACTTCAAAAGACTGACTTGTGTTTGTTTTGGCGTTACTTTTCGAAGTAGTCACGTTAAATTTAAATGTTATTTATTTTATTATGTGCCACGTTATATGACTTAATAAAACATATGTTTAATTTCTACTGGTTATCTATTACCTACGGCGAAACATATAGGTACAGTGTCATAAAAGATACAGTAAGCGGTATTAGGTACTTAGTAAACAGGGTCCCATTGGCACCCCCTGAATGTATACCCGAGATTTAACTTCAACGGTTACTATTTCTTCTATTACTAAACGTGGTTACTCACTTTCGGAATTCGTCTTTAGGGCTGCGAGATATTGAAAAGGGCAGGCTAAATTGAAGGATTAAATGTTCCGTCTGTGCCAATATGATAAGAGCTGTGAAAGGCTCGGCTCCCAACCCCGAATAAATGTAAAATTGAAACAGAGGACAAAGAAGCAGGGCAACGCGATTGGTCAGAGGCGATCGGTGACAGCTGTGTTTCATCTCGCCGCTATTTACTGATCCTTTGTGTTCCAGCTGTCATAGTACCATTCAGATATTTGATTACCTCAGACTTGAGACCTCCTACGAAATGTATATAACATTTTATCAAACAAACTATAAACAAAGAAATATATTTATGTTATTAATTTAGAAGTTCAATCAATCTGCCTAGTCTTTACCAACTAGGTAAGTACGTGGGGGTCGGCTTCCAGTCTAACTGGACCCACCTCAATTTACCAATTGATTCTGGTTACTAATATAACTCGGATAGCAACCCGAATGTATTTAAAACTGTAAACTAATTTGTGTATTAAAACAAAATGTTTGCGATACTAAATTGCCTTTGTTATTGCCACAACAATATATTTTTGTATGTAACAAAAAAATAATCAAAACACTCCAGAACTTGTAACAAGTTTGAGGGGAAAAACTTGGATTACGGATACAAGTTGTTCCGTCGTAATATTTGAGACCTACATAAAACGCGGTTTCACCTTGATGTGAATGTTTTTGGATAAAACCTAATGCTTCACAGAATGGTTGGCAAATGAAAGGATTTGTGTTTCACAGATTTAATCAAATTAGGGTTGTGTTTTGTCCCAATAATTTTATTATAGTAGGTAAAGATATTTCAGCATCCAATTTATATTCCCATTTCTAGATTCAAAATCCAGATCATAATCATCTGAAAAGAATGCGTAAAAGTTCAACAAAACTTAGATGCTCTCGGTTTTTATTTATACGCAAATCAGGCTTCTAATATAACATTTGAAATCTCATGATACGCTTACAATGAGCACAGTTTGAGCGTATTACGAAAATAAGCTCCCATTTTTCAGGTTCAGTGAAAAGTAGAATTGACATAAAATGTGTGTGATTGTGTGGCGAACTAACGGTTGTAATGTTGTGAACTGAAAGTACTTCAGTGTGACTAAATTGTACTGAGTTAAGTGAACTAAGCATAAAAATTGTGTTATTGTGTGCTTCGGGTACCGGATAGCAGGTGGTATGGAGGTGGTACCTTCGTGTGGAAGCCGCATCCTTGTGGCATTCTTTGCTACAGTCTTCTGGGGAATGGGTGAGTATCTTAGTATAGGTACAAGGTTTGTTTATTATTCAAGATATGTCTTTGAAAAAGCATTAACGCATGCTTAGCGAACTCTAAAGTTACAATATTAAATGGAAAAAGAATACGGTCGCGAACAGGATTCGAACCTGCGCCTCCCGGATAGATACTCCAGGCGCTCTGACCAACTAAGCCATCTCGACCTCTGCTCACCACCGCGAATTCTTCTTCCATATTTTTAACACGTCTTATGGCGACGTCATTGCAATCAATTCAGTACTTACAAGTGACCGAACCGACACGACTAACTTTTGCAGTTAATACAATGTCGTAAAGAATGCAATTACCTTAATAATTCAAGATATGTCTTTGAAAAAGCATTAACGCATGCTTAGCGAACTCTAAAGTTACAATATTAAATGGAAAAAGAATACGGTCGCGAACAGGATTCGAACCTGCGCCTCCCGGATAGATACTCCAGGCGCTCTGACCAACTAAGCCATCTCGACCTCTGCTCACCACCGCGAATTCTTCTTCCATATTTTTAACACGTCTTATGGCGACGTCATTGCAATCAATTCAGTACTTACAAGTGACCGAACCGACACGACTAACTTTTGCAGTTAATACAATGTCGTAAAGAATGCAATTACCTTAATAATTCAAGATATGTCTTTGAAAAAGCATTAACGCATGCTTAGCGAACTCTAAAGTTACAATATTAAATGCGCGACCACCGCGAATTCTTCTTCCATATTTTTAAGTGGTGAGCAGAGGTCGAGATGGCTTAGTTGGTCAGAGCGCCTGGAGTATCTATCCGGGAGGCGCAGGTTCGAATCCTGTTCGCGACCGTATTCTTTTTCCATTTAATATTGTAACTTTGTTTATTATGCTTAAAAACAAATCTCTATCAAAAATCGTGTTTAATGTGTTGAGGTATAATATGAAAAGCGTTTTATGAAAGTAATGTTTTATGAATACCTACGTCTATATATTTATAGTTATATAGTTTATAGTCATATAGTTTATGAATGAAAACCGTTTTTTTTTTATTTTAATCTAAAATTTTTTTTTTGCGACATGGTGGTGATTCGCTTCCGGTTTAACTAGATTCAATTTTCCTGAGAATGGAGGAAGGTGTACTGTTCGTGGATAAAAAAAGTCTGCGAGCGGGGGGGATTGATTGGTGTTCCAAAGTGCCCTGTCAACTAAACTATTGCGACTACCACTAAGTCAAATCTTTCCTATACCTTTATTACATCTTTGGTGACACAATCTTCCTAATTCAGTGCGGGTGCAAACCCCGCTCGTGATCGTATTTTACTATCCCTGGAAAATATAAGTGTAGGGTTGGCTTTTCATCGGTTAATGTATTTTCTCTATCGCCCAAATTCTGGGTAATACCTACTTCTTTATCTTCTGGTTAGCCCTAAATAATGACATAGCTTGTATGAAAAGTGGTATTCACGGTTCAACGTCATCTGTATGTCATGAAGGTTTAGGAACCTTGTAACGTACTATGTGAGAAGCGGCTAGGTATACAACACATTCGATGCGCTCTTGTACATTTTTAACTATTTTACTATACCAACCCATTCACTGAATAATCACATTAATGTCATCTTAACTTCACCCATCAAGCGATTTGCTAGAAAACTATGAAATCACTTTGACATTGGCAGAATGATCGTTAACCCGATGGAGCCTTAATTAACCAAAATTGGAATTGGAATTGGAACTATGAAATCAAGAGCCTCTCAATACTTTTATGTCGGCTAATGAATATTAAATCCATATTTAAAATCCAACGTCGAACCGTTTTAAAGCAGGTAAAGCGGTTATTAACGATATCTTTTATTAACATAAGCTGAAGTTTAATATTGTATTAAACACGTTTATTGTCGAAGACCTACGGCTGGTGCAAGTAAATAATATTCACGTCTAATGTAGTGTGAATAATTCTTTTTCTGCTGTTAACCCAGTCTGGTAATATTACTATCTATTAAATATCATGTTTAAAATCAAATCATATGTTTATTTGCTATAATATACGAGTGTTACAAAAGAAAGATTTTATACCCCAAATGTATTATTATTATAATTTTTTATTTTATTATTTGATTTAATTAATCAGATATGTACCATCCATTGGGTTAGTAGTTTCTTACGCTAGGTTAGTAATTTATTTCATTATTTATTCATTAAATTTATTCAAAATATTATCAATTTGGTTCATATTTATTATTAAATTTGTCATCATTAGCAGTCATGTGCACTTTTTTCCAATGCCTTACAATTGGACATTCAAAACTTTCCAACAACCTATTCAGATGGCCGTTAGACCTTTCCCGGACCCGGCGCATCAGAGAGGCTATTAGTTTTTTTATTATTGTATAAAAACAATCCACGTTAGCCTCCGCAAACATTCCTGATGCACTGCAGAACCGAGGCAGCCCCAACAACATTCTAAACCCGTTGTTATACTGAATACGTAGAGCGTTGAAGGCTTTCTTGGTGTAATTAGTCCAAATGCTGCAAGTATAACATGTTTGGCAGTACGTCTTAAAAAGTGTGAGCTTTACTGCCTTCGAACATTTTGCAAACCTTCTAATACCATATTACACCTCACCGCCAACGCTCTGCGTTCCCGTTCATTGTCTTCAACATCAGAGAGGGTCTCCGTGACCCAGTGTCCCAGGTACTTAAATTTACTGACTCTATTAAGCGGCAAATCTCCTACCTTGACAGGAGGTACAACTCCTTGTTTTTAAGTCGGGTAATAAAAGCCCTAAAGGCTTTTATTACCCAACTTAAAAACAAGGAGTTCACTTTTAGATGTATTGTACCTGAGACCATGACCTTTCACATATTATGCCAAGCGTGGAAATTTCTTAATTAAAGACCTTTAGAGTATTAAGCTGCATCCGGTTTGACTGGAAACCGACCCCAATGCAATTAGGAAAAGGCTAGGCAGATTGATTGATGGATCCTCCATTACTTAAATTGGTCTCTGTCAATCTTAAAGAGCCAACTAGGTATTTCTTATGAATAATTATGAGTAATCAGTTGTTGAATCACTATACATTTAAGTTTATACTTAACATCAAATAATAGATTCGACGACGCCGGTACGAAATCACGAATGTTGTTGATTAGGTGTTAATCCAAATACGGTTTCAGTTCAATTCGATTATCTTAAAGTGCTTTTGAATAAGATATCAATTATTACGCTATGTCGGGTCGAAACGGAATTATGTGGTAAGCCCATGACAAAACATGCCTATATTATTTGTATTATTATCCCTACTTACGTATTTATATTGTAATCTCTTACTCGTTTAGGTATGTATTTATAGGCTTGTGTAGAACTTTCTTCTTCAAAGCAAAGATTTCAACACCCTTGCTCGGAAAGTGGCTCTTACTGCACCGCTTTTAGGTTTATAATGAGGCTTATTAAGCACGCGGTTTTTTTTATATATAAAAAAAAAAACAACGTGACACCTTTACATTCACTTTTACATCTCAACAAAGAGTTTAAATATTTAATAAATAATAGTTCAAAAAACAAAAAAAACACGCTTTTGTAACTAGCCAAACTAAAAGTAGAAAATAATTTACTATAAGTTAAAACAAATATTAAGAAAAAAATATTTTATAGTAAATAAAATAATTTTTAACAAAAAAAAGAACCGACTCCAAAAATCTTTCTGTTAAGTAAAATTGCGCTAAAAAGTTATAAAATAATTGCATTATTTACTTACTACAATTTATATAAAAATATTTTTTTAATTTTAGAGCATTCTGAATAAATCAATTTATTAGGACAATAATATACAATTATTATTTATTTTTGGAGACGGTTCTTTTTTTTGTTAAAAATTATTTTATTTCTTACTTTTTAGTGAATCTTGCGTACCATAACTGATTTATCGGAAGTGAATATGGGTAGACCTACTCAACGCGCTGTTCATATATATCTGTCGCAGATGGATTGTAGAATCTGCTGTTTTACAAAATCTCTAGCTGCTTTACAAAACAATACTGTTTTATAAAACAGCTGAACAACGTTCAGCTGGATTGCCATTGCGATACGTTTAACAAAACTGCTACCCAGCTTTAGACGTAATGCAGAATGACATATCTACAGTGGGACAGGTTTGTTTATTGTATAGGTATATTAAATGGATAGTCACCATTCAAGTAAAAAAGCGATACTGTATTCTGATTTGACTTTCCGTGGCTGGGTCGACGGAGCCCCGCTTAGCGGGGCTCCTATTTTTGTGTCCGTAAGGTTAGAAAAAACCTAAACACGAAGAGGATGACGGGGGCTGTTCGCTCGCTACGCTCGCTCACGGGCCCCCGTCATCCTCTTCGAACCTAACCTGTCCGTGTCGGGATACACGAAACTCCCGAGCTCGCTTCGCTCGCTCATGGATCAATTTAATTTATTTTCTTTCATAATCCCGATATATTGTCGACTATTATAGTGGTTTAGTATTTACGTCATTAAAAATTTTCATATTTTTTTTGCTTTTGGCAAGTAAAATAAAGTTAGGTTATTATTGTTAGGACATACGATAAAATTTCGAACTAAAATCAACAATCTGACAGTTCATTTCACACTGTTTTACATAATCTCTGATCGTTGACCCGCTGCATTGATAAACGCAAAACGTTCCTTCAATTCTGCGTGTTATAGTTCAGTAATCATGTAAAACCGCTTAACGTCGTTCAGCTGTTTTTCATATCAGTACTGTTTTGTAAATCAGCTAGCAGTTTTGTAAAACAGCTTATTCTACAATCCATCTGCGACATATCCATATCAAAGTAGGAAATCTAGATCTGTGGCTATTTCAAAAGAGAGTAATAAACTGCATAAAACAAGATGAAATTAATTAAAAAAAAAAAACTGACTAGCGTATGTTACTCACGGGACAGTATAAGGAGTCTAACGATACCCCATATATCGAAATCAGTTCAGGTATTTAGAAGTTATGGTGGAATAGGTAAAGAAACTCACAAACGTAATTACATACATACATACATAAATACACTCCGTTTTTTGAGCACTCGTGTAAAAAGAGATGTTTGAGAATGCGGTCTTACACTAAAAAGTATTAAATAGCAAAAAAATATGACGGATTTCCGATGCTTATCTTCCGGTTTCATCATCATCATCATCATTTGATGATGAAGCTGGAAAATAGTTAGTTCATTAGAACTATTCTAGAGACCGTAAACACCACCGGAAAGTCAAGAAAGCAAAATACACCATTTCGTTTACTTCGACGACGTATTATTTTTCAGTTATTTTGATTTAAATACCAAACTACTAAACCAATTATCATAAAATTTTAATGGGACCAATCTGAAAGTAAATCCTTTCAAATAAAAAAATAATTTTCCAAATCGGTTCATAAATGACGGAGTTCTGAGGTAACAAACAAAAAAATAAAATAAAAAAAAATACAACCGAATTGATAACCTCCTCCTTTTTGGAAGTCGGTTAAAAAGCGTGGGATGCTTCTTAAGATATTTTATAATGACTGCTTTTACCAATATCTGTCACTAAAAAATATTTACAACATTATTGACATAGCACCCCGCGCATCTTTACGATAAAATGTTTTTTTCTTAATTACTCTATTTTATTTTAACTAATAGAATATTATTTTCTACTTTTTAGTTCGTTTAGTTACAAAGAGCGTGATTTTAAAACTACTTTTTTGGTTTTTAATCTTTAACGATGATAATTTCATAGTTACAAAGAATCGGCTTTATAATACATCATATGTGGGTAATCTTGGTCAGGATAATCGGAAAAAAATATTAAAATATTGTATATTTTTTATATAAAAATGTTGCCCCGCACTAGGAATTTCTTCCTGGGTGCGTTTATAGACATATAATCACACATGCACACGCACACCCATACCCGGAACAATTATCTGTAGATCATACAAATATTTGGTCCGTGCACTAGTCTCCGACACGCGTTTCACCAGCTAGGTCCCTCGACCACTGCGCCAATCGCGTATTGTACTGTCATCGGTCCTTGATAAGTGTGCGTAGTTTCAATTCAATCCGACGTTTTAAAGTGGGTGAAAATCACGTTCAAAGATTCCGCTACATAGATACGTAGATATGTACATACCAAGCTAATAATATATATACCCATCTTTACTAAAGTTTAGTTACATAAGTTTTTTAATAGTATTTGTATTTTATATGGGCCTTGTAGCCTGATTTAAATAAATTAAAAAAGCGTTTTAAAAACTCCTTGATGTTCTCTTTGTTGTCCAATAGTTTAAATATGAAAAATAAACATTTAGATTCTTAAAATTATTCATACTTGTAAATATTCACTGTATTATATTTTAATACCAATAGACTACGTCAAGCCTCTGCTTCCACGTAAGCGCGCATAGACCATAGAATCGGCGCACGAAAAAAAATTCTTTTGTTTTTTGATGTCTACAAAATCTGCTGAGATTTACCATTTCCGTGATTAATTAATTTTGTTTAATGTCATGTTTTATCTAACACTGCATGTGTTAAAAATGACAATTAAGCATTTAAATTTATACAAAAAAAGTTTTTGTCGTCAAATTAACATTAATTTGGGTTATCAATAACAAATTGTTTATTTTATTTTATTTTAATATTAGGCTGTTTTGCAACTTCGTTAGTGAGCCTTCTTCCACGACGCAAGACAAGACTCGGCGTACGAATAAAGGAATACGCACGCATTTTTTTATAAAAAAATGAGTATAATTGAATGTCTTTGCATTATGTAGTTTAATGTTATTCTATTCATTTTTTGACCTCGCAAGTGTGTTGAAAATAATGAGACACGTATTTACATACGTGCACGTTTATACGTCTTGGGCATTGCTACCCTCGCCTAAAGGCTCGTATAGCAATTTAACCTCGACTGTAATGACCAACTTAGCGCACTTGTATCATAAGTACTACATATTTCAGTTTAAATATTATATAAAATATAGCTCTTTTTGGTTATGAAAAATATACTTCTCTCTTTATAAGCTATACCAATCCTATACGATGGGAGAGGTGGGTCCTTTCACTATATATTTTATCTGTGATAAACTTTGCCTTGGACATCCTCATCTATTCTTCAATTCTTTGGTGTTGGACTGATTTATATATTAAGTACAGAATACATGTGATGAGAGCAAACCGGGAGAAATTTTGTAAACTCGTACCAGATTTGTATCCTAGACACAGAAAACGGGGTAGGGAAAAAAAGAAGACGGGAGGGTGATTTGACACTCATAGTAGGCATTCACTGCAATAGAGTGGCTCGTGATAGAACTCAATGCAAGCAGCTGGAGGAACCCATCGCCAAGAGGCAAAGGTACTCAGGTACACTCTATTGTTTAGGTGGCCTATTTTCTCTCTCCTATTTTCAGTGCGCACCGTGTCTTCTGTGTGCTTACACCCACATTTCACCCAACGCTATTATTAAATCTGATGTAAAAGGCAGTGAGCCTATTGCAATCTACCGGGCAGAATAAACTGACTACTACTGCTACTGAAAACTTCCTAACAGAAAATCGCAATAACTCTTTGCCCGATCTGGAAATCGAACCCAGGACCACACGCTCAGACCACTAGACCGACAAAGCAGTTTAATGATAACGACGAATAAAAATCAAAAGTGTATCCAAAGTATCGTATATTTTCATGGCATATTAAGGATAGGTACATACAACATCGCGTAAAAGGTAGCCAACGCCTGAAAGTCTATAAAAGTGATTGCGATATTTAAACACGTGAAAAATATATAAAAGCGGGATCGTAGGTGAATTGATATTACTTCATAATAAAAACACTTTATTATGATAGCAGCCTTCAATTTATGAGTATTTGAAAAGAAAAGAAAGCACTTCTCTTTTAGAGGTCAATTACTCTATTTCGGTTTTACTGTGTTATTTCATAAAATGACGTTAAGTAACTACCATAGGAAAAAGCCCTGAAATATCAATTCTATAAGCCATATGTGTTCAGACAGTAGCAGTGATTGGTTTTGTTTTTTATAAAAGGGAGTTTGCAATACATTAAGTGTGTAAGCACATAGGCTAAAACGACAACTAATGAATTGCAATATTACTGTAGTTGACTATTGGGCATCTATCATTAAAGAATTTGAGGAGATCTTGTTAATATCTTCTCAAAATGGAGAACAAATATTCTAAAGCAAATATCTACTAGGCCGCTGTATTGGTCTAATGACCGCAAATACAACTGCTGAGCGTGAGATCCTGGATTCGATTCCGCAAAAAAAAAAGAATCGGATAGTATTATCGGGTTTTTCTGTTAGGGGTTTCTCAGTAGCAGCTCGTAGTTGATTAGATTCGTGCCCGGTGGATGACTCATACCGACTAAAATCACACGACCCTCCCCTTACCTTTACCGGGGTAGTGGGATCGTCGCTGCATTCACCACGACTCCGGCATGTTATGGTTCGTCGAAGGTATCGATGAACCCCAATATTTGTGCAGGTCGGCCACAGTTGGCTTGCACAGACACTAGTCTCACTCTAGTGCTTCTCGGCGTGCAGAGATAGTTCGTTAGTAGTAGAGATCGTTGAGCGCCCTTCTGCGTTTGGCGCGTCTTCTGCGACAGGAGTGTGAGGAGTTTGCCGCTCGTAAAAGGGTCCATCTCTGCCTATCTCATCAGGGAATATAGGCGTGTTGATATATTAGTGTTTAATACCTAATAGGTAGGACTTGAAAGTTTTGTATGTATAATAATATATAATATCTATGTACATTATGAAAATTCATAAAAAGCATCAACACCTGCAACATAGAAGGAACTTAATTAACTTACTCAGGTATAACAAAATAATCTTAATTACCGCATTGTCATAGTTTTTAACGATATTAGTATTAAAACAAAAAGGTGCTGGTAGACTGGACCTCTAATGTTACGAGTAGGGACGTAATTATGTTCATGAATATCACCAATTATTGTAGATAGAACATAATGTAGTACCAAAAATCTTTAGTTACTTTTACTTCAGTGCTATACATAACGATTAAAATACATTATATACTCGCCTTTCTCTTAAGCGCTTGGTCTTTTTTAAACTACGTTGGAGTCAGTATCCAGTCTAACTGGATGCTGTTTAATACTAGTATTTTACCTGGAGTGATAGCCTATCTGACCTTCACAACCCAGATACTAGGTAAAACGATACCTCGTGGTAAAACTGGTTGTCAGACTTTGAAGCATCTAACTACGTAACTTCTGCCATAGATCTTCATTTGACAACCGGGACCGACAGTTTAGTGTGATTTCGAGACACGGAGGAGTTTCGAGAAGAAATTATGATCTACCCATCCACAGACCGACCGCAGCAAGTGTAGTTTAACCTTGATGGATCCATCTGTTTAGCTGTTAATTAGCCACGAGCTACTCGATATGATATCGATGAAATCCAGATTAACCACGAAGTGACATTATTGTGTTAAAAAAAGAGCACAAAAACCTATTAACCGGCCTTTATAGACATTTTCATATTTCACAAAAATTTCACTTCAACCAAATAGGCGTTCAACCCCAGATATAAACGTGAATTCATCGGAGTAAATTAATGTTCAATTTGCTACATTTATACGAATAGTGCTTTTAGTTTTACTATTTAAAGGCTTTTGAATAACAGTTGAGTTATTAACAAGATTATCTAGTCCGCAAATCTTTTGTCTTGGCTTTATTTAAAGTATCAAAACCAATCCTTTTCTACAATTTGGCAGCTAGACAATGGACTTTGTCTATGATAATCTACATAATTTTCAAATTAGAGTTGCAGTTATTGTATTCTAAAATTGTTTGTATGAAATATTTATTTCAGTTTTAGAAGTAATCTGCATATTTTCCAAACTGTTGATTTGTGTATGTGTAAATCTTTATGTTATTGGCACTCAAGTGCCGCCTATGCTTGGAGGATATTATCATCGACATCGTAACGACTGTGATATCGATGTTTTCGAGATATGGTGGAACAAGTCAGCATAACGAGCGGCGATCGCAGTTGCTTGGTAAGAAAGAAGTAGAGTAGCTAAAGCTATGTACGTGATGTGTATGTGACGGTTTTAAGTCTAAAACACGGTCGAAGTTCTTTTAAAAATAATAACTTTATTCGAGATTAATTTATGACAAAACCTGTTTTTTTTAGATAACACCAAGAGATACCTATCTACCTCCTAGAACCATCGATAAGCGCGGGTGTTATACAATCACTTATCCCTTTTGTAGTCAATTGTGAACCCGCAATTCGCAGTTGATTGAATTAGGCACGAAAACGGTAAAAGAGACATAGCTTGTTGCCATACACGTTTTCCATGGTTTCACCCTTTGTATAATACCCTACTTTTTACCTACATACACAAAAGGAATCGTATAGATTTTCAGATTGATTGTGTTCTTCCAAACCAATAAGTTTTATCTACCTATGATGCCATACGAGGTACCATAGCTAGTTTTTTCATAAAACAGTGTATATCAGAATCGAGCAAAAGTAATTTGAGACGAGGAAGTGTATCTATCAATAATGTACGTATTATTCCATTGCGAAGGTCAGACGTCAGAAGTGCGTATCTCATACAACTTTGATTTATAACGTAATAAGGATCGTTCGGCCAATAAAAGCTTTGCCTCCTTGAATTTCATATAATGCCTGAGGAAAGTTTTTGCGGCAACAAAAACAACTACCTACATCTTGACGACATCTAAAGGAAAATGGAACACAAACGTAATTCAGTAAAAATGATGGAATAAGCTCTCGCTTGTCCCATGTTAGCATTGAACATGTCGATACAAAAGAATTATGAATGAGCTTCTATTTATTTAATAAATTTATTTCACAAGATCAACAGAGTGACTTTTCGAGTAAAGATTGGAGGGCAAACTGAAAGATGTAAAGAATGTTAATCAAAGGAATCGTGGGGTTAATTTAGTAGAAAATCTAATTAAATGGCATGTAGTAACGGAAAACGGAGCGGATATTTTACCACACGTAGCCCGTAACTCGTGGGTTGCCCGAAGGCTACGGAACTCCTTCTTGCTCGGCTCTACCCTGGCATATAGTAAAATTGCGACTTTTTCAATGCCATACATAATTATTTAGGCATGTACTTCGTTAGTTGTGAAAGAAGATATTGTTATGAAACCTATACTAAATTGCTCGAAATTACCAACACACATTGCAAGACGTAGCTAACTTACCGTATATTCTGCAGTGAGTTAGCTACGGACCGTTACGTTTATATTTTATATTAATAAGTACCTACTTACTATATCAGTAGTATAGTACTCGTATAGTAAGTACTACTACAATCTATAATCTAATTGATAGTGATGTAATACAGCAAAGGAATCTTAAATAACAAATCAAAGGAAATATCAATGCTTCCTATTTCCTTTCATTGAGCTCTGTAACCACACAGCGCACTGAACCAATAAAAAAATTGTCATTAAGGAACTATCACATTTTTGTTATCATACATACAACAAAGAGGTTCTTTTTCATATATTCATTTTTCATATTTACATCTTTTACTGTTCGAATTACGAATATATTTAGATGTATAAATGCTGGCTCAATAAACATTAACGAATTATGTTTATAACATCTAGAGTTTTCCCTGAAATTCGTATTTCAGGGCTTTGATATATTTTCTTTGGTTTACCTGAAATAGTCAGCGTTATTTTTATGATTTTCCGAACGGTCCTATTTACGCAAACGATAATGATATGTAAATTGACTGGACCACTAATTACAACATTAAAGTCATAATTATTTCACGTGGCACTAAATCGTTCTAATTAATTAATGAGAATTTTAAAATTACAGTGTGCAAATGTTTTACTAAATTATCATTAAAGTTTGTCGTTGTTGTAAACTAGATAATTAATATTATATAAAGTTAACAGTTTTATTAAAAAGTAATTATATTATTTTTGGCTATCATTACAGCCTATTTGATATCATGTTAGTCAATAATGGATAAGTTTCACCTTTCACGATACCATCATGAAGAGTTTATAACTATTATACATGTGTATTGTCTATATGTAAACTTTATTCGTCCAATCCATTTGAAAACACAGGAGAGTCGAACGAGTCTAAATTCAATATATTGTTACTAATTGTATTTGATAAAATTCAACCTTATATTGTTGATGAAGATGTTTACATCGATTTCGGTCACGTCGACTACTTACACTTCGTATAGATAGGTAGTTATTTCAATATAATTAAGACTCACCATTATCGTCTGTAAACAATCCAAAATTTACCTCAAGTTAGGTATTTGATATTAAAGCAATTTTTGAAGTGAAACTTCTGAGGTGCCGATTCGATAATCGATAATAGGACGAAAATTGAGAGTAAACTTTTAACAATGCGTTACGTTAAGGTACATTTCGTTACATGAGAGAGAAGAAAGATACGATGCAGAGCGAAAGAGAGTTATATATTCCAACGCCATGGCAGTGGAGCAAAAGAGAGCGACGTATACATGATACAAAGTGATAGAATAAGATAGTGTCACGTTGTAGATGTACGTCTCGGACATTATTTATGAACCGCTGAGGTACCATGCATACGTTGTGTTATTTTTAAGAAGATTCACTTCTACCACCTGTACCTGCTGCGAGCGCGATTTTATACAAAGTTTATTTTAATAATTTTGAATGCCACTCCACTTTTAACGCTGACTGTACCTAATGTGTGAAATTAGATTTACATTGCATTCCTGGTTAACGGTATTATATCTCATGTAACATGGGATAAACATTCATACCCCTGGGCTTTCACAGGGAATTTCCTGGAATAAAAAACACAGCATCACTTTGCTTTTCCCGTGGATATAACTTGAAAACTAACGCGTAAAACTTAAAAGTCCTTGCTGGTCGCAGAGTAGCTGTTGAGCTAGCTCAGACATTCAACACCTAAATTATTTGCATAGTAATTATTTCATTAATATTAATTATCACGTAGCGAATTTGAATTTCTTCAAAATTAATTCTCAGCAGCTATTATACAAATGTGGAATCAGTGACTTTCAAGACTGCGAGGAGAAGTTAAATTCGCACAGTCGTCGTCTTCAAATAAATTAACCCTTGTCTCACTAAGAGCCATTAAAACGACATTTGTATCACTCACTGGCAGGAAACTACCAATCTGTCTCAGTCAGTGCCAATTGGTGCAAACACATCTCCATTTTGGTCAAAACCAAATTCAGCCTATTAGTAAAACACTATGTTTTACCGACCAGTTGTCAGAGGATTATACTTCGGTAAAACAGTCCTGTCTTTTTACAGAAATCTATCGTAAAATTATATCTATCATATCTTTTGGAACTTATAGATGGAAAACAAGATGGCGTTACGTGTTTGGAACGTTGAGATCGGTTTTGTTCGAACTAGTTAGCGATTTGGCTTTGCTCTCCAATACAGTGTTGTCTTTTGATTGCTATTTCACAGTGTCTTTATTTGTCTGTTTGGCTTCGATATTATCACAATGCTCTATCATAATTATGTCAATGTTTATCCTGTAACCATTGGCTACATGTCTTCGTAATCAACCAATTGCCGAGTATTGCTTAATTGATCACGCTTGGCATCTTTCCAACTTGCCAAGCCACAATCACTATTATTGTACGTAGTATGATATTAATACCGATTACATAATTAACAATACCTGTATTACTTTTATAGTCTACATCGAAACAAATGGTAATAAATGAACAGAAATAGAGATAAATCTAAACTTTACTGACAAAAATTAGGGTGAAAACGAAACACTACAATAGAAAATCTTTTTAGGGAGAGTTAATATAATAAAGGAAAAAGAATTAAAAAAAAAGTTTAATAGACAGAAAAACTATTTTGTTCTATGATCATGCATACCTGCGTAGCGGAGACTACGCTGTAGATCTATTAACACGACTGCCTAAAAAAGGAGTGTTTCTGAGTTTCATTATTCCAGCAGAACGTCTAAATGCCTGGACCGATTTAGATGTATGGGGGATGTATCGTTAGAATCCTTATGTTGTCCCGGGTTCCTTAAGCTGGTAAGATTTAAGATTTAAGGCTATTATGGTACACACAATTCACAAATGGCAGGCGTGCTTTTATAGTTATACATTTTTGTGGAAAAATAATTCGGTCGTGAGCAGGCTTCGAACCTGTGCCTCCCGGATAAGTATTCCAGGCGCTTTGACCACTTAGCCATCTCGACCTCTGCTCACCACCGCGAATTCTTCTTCCACATTTTAATACGTCTTTTGGTGACGTCATTGCTATTTATTCAGTCCTTATACAGGTGACCGAACCGACACGACTAACTTTGCAGTTAATACAATGTCGTACACATGTAATTACCATAACAAATACAGATAAATCTTCGAAAAGCATTAACGCATGCAAAGCGAACTCTAAAGTTATAAACTGCACATAAATTCATAACTTTAAAGTTCGTTGAGCATGCGTTAATGCTTTTCAAAGATTTATCTGTAGGTACGTGCTTTTTTATCTTTTGAATAAATTTCATCTTTCATCGTTTTCGAAAGTATTTGTAAATACCATTGACTATACAAATAATGGAAATATATTAGATATACATACAACTTGTTCTTTGATTATATAACTTATCACTGGAATAAAATAGTTCCATGTATTATTTCGTGGTTCGTTTAACTCTTTTACGTTTCCCGGCGGGAACTAAATGTCCCGAGCGGCCATAAGCGCTACGAAGTGCTCTAAATGTCGGGAACTTTCTTTGTACCCTTTCGATTCAGGCGAGGAATGCGCAAATGCTTGTACATGTATGTATCAGCGACAACGAAAGCCTTAACACTGAAGTAAATATAGAAAATGAATATTATAGGTATAAAAATAAACTTCTGTTTCCACTCCCACTAAAGTCTAGTTTTCAAGCGTCGTATTATTGCTCCTAAAATCCTACAATTCTTTAGTATTTTTGCAATATGGCAAGCGTAAACTCAACGTAGTCTACGTACCTACTCTACAGTGGCTAAAACACAGCTGTTACTCCACCACAATGATATTTTAAATTCTGTGAACTAGTTTTATCTAGAACGGTGTCATATTTTAGTAGTGTCCACACGGATCAATAGATCAATGCAATTAAATACCAAATGTCGAACGCTCCGGTTCGGTGATTTGACCGCAACAAATTTGTTGGTGTCATAAGGCTTAGTGGTTTAAGAGGTGTGTTATATTAACAGATTGATCTCCATTCCCTTATATTAGATCACAGATACATATGTTCAATTAGGTGGAATATTGCACAATTTAGCATGTTATAGGTTGTATAACTAGTTAATTAAGCGATGAACTTAATTACGTAGACGTCATTACCATGGACCGAAAGTTGTGATCTTATATGATCAGGTATTTGCCAAATTTTGTTCAAAAGTCAGTACTAAAGAAAAGAGGGCTGCTTAATGTACCGAATGTAAGTGCTGAAACAATTTTTGGCACTCACAGCGACTATTGAATTAAATTATTATACCCTCTCTGTTTTACTACGTACCTACATACTTACACACAACTATCGATCAAGGAGTGTTTATTTCATTAAAATTTATAAAATATGTCATAGATTTGTTAACAATCCCTTCAAGTGTCAAACCATATCAAATTCATGAATGGCATATGCAGTATCATAGCATAACATCACGCCTGTATTCCCCGAAGGGGTAGGCAGAGGTGTACAGTGCACCAATACTGTTATTAAGTCCCATGTGTGAGCCTATTGCCATTTACCGGGCACAATACCAAACTCCGGGCTGATACTGAGAATTTCTAACAGAAAAACCCAATAACACTTTGCCCGACCTGGGAACCGAACCCAGGACCTCATGCTCCGCAGTCGCGCTTGGTATCACTAGACCAACGAGCAGTCTCGATATAAGCTTTACCGGGTAAAATAGGAGTTTATTAAAAAAATAAATGTTTTTTCCTGTCATCGAGCTTCATCTCATTCTGCTTAATTCATTATGAAAAAGCTTGAAGATGAGGGCGTTTTTTGAAATAAGATAAATTAATTAATATATTGTGTTCCTATTTCTTTAATTAAAGATAAGCTCATCTTTAATCAAATAAGGTTTAAATTAGAATACCATCAATTTAAATGTCCTAAAATCTCATACATGTATGTACTTACTTAGGTTAGCTTAGTAACAAGCCCTTACAAGTTTTGGCCTATCTTAATGTAGAGACGTGACTTAGTCTTAAACAAAGGCTATACGGTCGACTCAGACTTTCTAACTCTCCACATTAACTTGATCATCAATCTTTCATTCATGTGCACCCAACCTTAGTAAAAGGGTTACTTTGTTGATTAATGAAAACTGAAAAGAATAAAAAACGAATCTCTGACCATTTCGGTTAGTAATTCGGAATAAAGTTATATAAGCTTTTATTTAGCGAGTTTACATAGAGAAATTAACAAGTTCAGCATACATGGTGATAAATAGTTGTGGTACAAGATATAAGCAAACAAAGTATTAAGCATAAGTTATTGAGAGGCCGGGTCGGGAACTGGCTTGGACTGGAACTGGACATTTTCTAGAAATAACATAGTCTATATTTTCTTTAGTTAGAATTAGAAAATTATTTGAAAAGAAAACAAGATAGGAAAACGCAAATATCCGCAAAAGGCATCTTGTCAGTATATATCTGTACGCACTAAAAGCACAATTAATATCCATGAGAATGCTTGAACATCGTTTATGGTTACTCATCCAATTAAATAATACTTGAAGCAAACATCGCCCTACCACAGTGGTTAAACTGAGTAAACGCAACTAAACTAATTGTTAGATCCCTTTTATCATCAATATTACTAAACGCACCAAAATCGTAACGAAACAAATTACTTAGTGAAGCGATCTTGGCAGCTACGCAATATTGGGTTAGTAACAGGGGTCTGCAATGTAATTCAATGAAGCAAACAGTAGCTGGGGGCTGCGCACTGTGTAGCTATACAGTATTCACACAGGCCGAACCCAAAGTCATTGATATCTCGTGCTAAAGTGTCCGCATGATTGATCGACGCCGCGGCTTTCCTTTCAAGCCTACATTGATATTTCATTCCATATTTAGCTTTCAAGTAATTTGCACGCTTATTTATTTTAAAAATGTTATGAGCCGCATGAATACGGCCCAATATAAATATGATGTTGTTATTTTATGAGGATTTTATAGCAGTGTTCGTGATTGGCATTCATTGAGCTGTGGGACAGCTCGTTCAACTACAAATGTCATTGTGAATACTTGTCCCGCACAATAAAATTAAGTGTCCGCCTTCATATCCATGTCTCAGTTTTACGATTGTTCTATTCTCTATGAGCGAATATATTATAAGTTTCATGAATATATTTTATTGCAGTTTCCGTCGTCTGAAGGATTTGCTGAAGGAATGTTCAAGATGAATTCCTTGTCAGGATAGAAAACTGAAACACTTGCTAGTTGGTCTCAAGTTAAAATTGATCATCAAAATTAGAAGGAACCCAGACATAGTCCTCCATTTATGTAGCACGTTCATGTGTGTGCTGCAAGTTGGCGTGCGACTTGTAAAGTAGGTAATTGCGCAACTTGTGAAAGTTCCCAGAAACTTGTATACGTAGTGAATCTTCCTATATCTATTTAGGAACATATCAAACTGTGTTCTAAGCAACATGAGGCAAGCTTAACCACGACGAGATAAATTAAATTGCAATTGCTTCGTTTATAGCTGTCTTGAGATTATTCTTTGATAATGAAGTGAAATACATCAACATACGACCCTGAGACATGATACTTTGCGCTATCCTATGACCGATAAATTATGTAAAAGTGTTTTCTAAGAAGATAGAATAATTTACGATGTTTCTCTGACCATTTTTACCGGAAAGATCGGCTATTGACAGACGTGACTCTTATCTGCAAGGCTTTGGAAGGACGACATCAACCCTGGATACGTCTGGATTGCAGTATGGAAAAAAATTAATAGTATTTTTAATGGAAAATAATATCTAATCATTGAAAACGTTGAGGAACTACGTAGGTATGCGATAACGCGTTTGAATGATTTATCTATAACTAATAATAGGTCGTTTGAAAAACAATCATTATCGTGAAATATAGCAACGCCGTAAACAATCTAAAAATAATTATTGAAATGTATGGTAATGAATGAGACTTGAGTACCTACAGACAAGTAAATAAATAAGTATCTGTTAATATTTATATTAAGTATAGCTTAAACAGTAAACCGTTGTATATGATTTGGTTCTTAACTTTGCCTTGTTCCTTCTTGTTCGTTTGCACCTTAGAGATATGAGTTAAAAAGTTTTTGTTTTATTAACTAGGTACGGCTATAACTTCTGGAAGAGTGTAACTATACAATTACCTACTCGTAAAATAGGACACTAAAAGGACGCAAAACTTACATCTCCAATTTGTTGTATTAACCTGATAGACGAGCCCTGCACTTACGTAGTTATTAGTAATCAGTGCCTGCACTGTTATAAAGAAAGCACAAAATAGAATTATGATACTACAATTTTCTGTCTTATTGTGTACCTACCAAAGAAATGTTTGAAGTAAAATTTGGTTATGAAGTAAAACAAAAAAGAAGTAAAGTGAAGTTTAAGGATTCTAACGATACAGTTCAGAGGTTTAGAAGTTATCGTGGAATAAAGAAACATACATTCATACATCCATGAATTCTAAATACATAACACTCTTTTTTTGGGACAGTCGTGTAATGAGCCTAACAATAACTGTGTCAGTTCTGACCGTGACCTTAATTGGTACGTTCAGACGTTGGATAAATTAATATTAGTATGAATCCTACGTTATTCCATAGAACCATTTGATTGAGTTGCAAACAATAGATATTTTGGATAATTGCGTAGTATCCCAGTTGTAAAACAGTGGCAATACCTTTCATACTTTATTTTGGGATTATCATTTTGTTAAGCAAAACACCAATCTAGATGCGTATTGCACATAAATGTTCCGTAATGTAAAATAGTTATCGTAAAATTTAATTAACCCGTTTAATTAACAACCACAATTAATAATAAACTTACCTACAGGGATTTCGTTGTGTTGTTATAAAATCAAGTGCTTTATAAAATAAAAATCGGACAATTGCGAGTCTGACTCGCGCTCCGAGGGTTCCGTACAATTAATATTAAGAAGAAAATTCATAATCTATGAGAACACCGGACAATACTCTAACGAAAGGAAAGCCTCCTAGCCAGCTCACAACAGATAAAGTTATTAACATCACGCGTTACGGCGTTATTAAAATAGAACAGGGTATATTGTGATTGAAACATAAAAAATCGTTAATTTTATTGTATTATCATTCGTTTCACATCCATTTAATAGATTAGTTGTCTAGCATCAAAAACACTTGGAGCGTTCCACACCTTTATAAGATTAGAAGTGTTCCAACAAACTGAAATTCGAGAGACGCTTGTAAAGATCGCTACCATTCGCACTCGATTTACAGTCTGAACCGAATTAAGTTAGGAGTTTCGTATGTAAATAAAATTGGAAATTGCGATGACGTCACGTTCTACCCGCACAATCCAGCTCCATTGCTTGAATATCTATTCTAATAATGGAGATTAGAAAGTCTTAACTTGAATTAAATATTATTGTAAGAACTAGACTTTCTCGTATTCAGGTAGTAACTGAATATTGATATGAAAAAAGTATAAAATCCCCCTACTTCTGAACGCATGAGTGAGGTATAAGACATATTTGATATGGATTAAACGAGTCAAGGGAAATGAAGTTTTGCAAAAGAAGCGAGTATGTTTGTTTGAGCTCTTTTACATACTGCTGCCACAATTTTATCTCCGGAGCTTCTTTGAGTTTGATCCTCAGGTTCGTTGTATATTACAAAGCTAACATTATTACATGTTTGCTAATCCTAAGAGTTTCTTTAATTCCTCTTTTGATACTACATGTTGAATATCTATTTTATTTCTCGTATTCCTAAAATGTTTTCTATTTATTTATTCAGTATATTTGCACGTTTCCGTACAACGTTTTGGAGAGAGAGCTGGCCAATGCCCAGGGGAAAGTAGGCCAGTCTAAAATGTTGTTTGCTCTGACCTCATCTATTGTTTTGTGCTACAATAAGAAGATATTTTGATCAATGAGTCAGTAGGTTTCATATTTTTCATAATTTGTTTGCATATAAAAAAACATAAATATAAATAATAAAACTGTAACGGTGGGTGTATTTGTGCACATTGCATTTATTTGTAAAATTTTATTTGGAGTGTATAACTGTAGTTAAGAAGCTGGAATCACAATTTTTGGGAACGGTGTCTGTCTGTCTGTCCGAATGCTTATAACTTAAGAACCGGTGGACCGGTTTTGGTAGGGTATGAGAGTAGTCCAAGAAACATAATATATATATTTCGCTATGAGTTAAAGGAGTTGAGCAGAGCAAAATTTTTAATGGTTAATGTAGCTTACAGCTAAAGATTCGACCGATTTGGATAGAATATTCACTGCAGCAACTAAAGGGCACTTTTAAAGTAAATTTTATGTATCACGCTATCGGTCAAAGGGGTTAAGTAACGCTATATATTTTCAACGTTTGTTAGGACAATAAATATATTATATTTAAATAGGTTGTTTAATTAGGTACAGAACCATAACTTTCTTGTGATAATTTTTCAGGGTATTTTCTTTTAATTAGAGCGGATAGGAAATTAAGCCTGTGTTTTTCGTATGGCAGTAAATAGATAGGCATATGTTTTTTAAAAACCGAATTAGGATACTTCAGTATATAAAGTACCTTTGTTCCCTTTTTTATTATTATTATGTAAACATGTAATATTTATTTAATTACTTCATTTTAAAGAAGGCTTATGTCTGTAACATTATCATTTTAAAGTTACTACAAATTTTATTATAAAGATGCTAATTACAAGCCTCCACATATTACAATAATAACAAATTGTCGATGCAAAATATAAAAATATACTTTATTACAGCTTGAGTTTGATATTGTTGTAGTTAATAGAGTAGATGTCACCTAAATTCTAGACCAGCAATGCGGCGCCTGAGTGGTATGATACACATACTCCTTGCCTTGAGTTAACTGACACATTTACACAGGATAAACAGCATCCTCGTTGTGTTATCAGATCAATTTGGCACTATAAATTGCTAAAACGGGGACATCCGTGAATTAGAGATGTTCACGCAATATTTCAGAATGGTTACTACTAAATAAGTAGACTATATATTATATAGTATTGCTTGGTTGATACTAAAATAAATAGATAGATTGTTAAAGAAAGCAAGATTTTGTTTTTGCACTTAGGTAGGTAATTTCTTTTACCTTGCTTCAACGAGTGGCATATTGGCTTAAGCCGTTAGAATTAGATTTGCAGGTCTCTGTATGACATTATTCGAATAATAATGTCGTGGGAGTAACTTTAAGATATATACATTGCCTTGCCAATATATATATTGTTGCATGTATGAAAGATCATCGTTTGAGAACGGCTCAACCGATTTGGCTAAATTATAATCCACCGAAAAAGTCAGAAATTTGGATTGTATTTTTGTATATACTGCACCCGTGCGAAGCTGGGGCGGGTTGCAAGTATTGAATAAAAAATATGTAGGTATTTCACAGCATCTTAAAGTCAGTTGACACACATAACATGCGGATCATTCACGAACAGACATTTCATGAGAGCTTGCATGTACATGTAAGACAATATGGATTCAATGCTTTGTAAGCACGCAGGCACGTGAATAACCGCCCTTAGACACGTGATGCATTGACAAAATAGTAGGTACCTATAGATTTTTCTTTATGATTGGTATGTAACACAATTCAGATAAATGTAATTAGTTTTAAACATCTACGTGATACTAGTACATAGAAAATAATGTTTCAATGGAAATAAAGTTTAGGTATTTTGTATTAGCAAGGCTCATTAGTACAGTACGCAGAACCAAACAAAACCCTCAGTTTTGTATTGCTTAAAAAGCTCAAACTTGTGTAGACTAACGATACAATAAAACTCCATTTAAAAGTACATATATACGTATACATTTTTATGTCCCTTCATTTGTATCCAAGGATTGCAGTCTACGCAATATTTGTATCGGGTTCTGCATTGTTTATTCGGAGCTTAACAGCTGCTTTCATTGCGGTTGGTAATGGAACTCCTAATTGTGATTATTACAATGGCTACATGTTTCATTAAAGCCAACGTTTGCTAAATGTACTTAGTAGGATCGGGCGAGTCTTCGTTATTAGCTTATACGATGTTGTGTTCTGAATTATGTATAAAATAATGTTGGGATAGGAACAAGACTAGGATCTTTCTAATAAATTAATAATTTTCGTAAGATTATATTGTACGTAGATACAATTTTTATTCAGATAAGGTTTGCTAGAACCTCGATAATAATTCAAAAAAATAAAATAGGTTTATATTATCACCAGAGAGGTTAGTAGCTAAGTAATAACCGCATATATCGATCGATTGAGGTAAAATCTTCAAGGATTATCGTGGTTCTTTGAGTTTTCACATAATGACAACCGTTCGTACAATTATAATCATCCTAGGATCATTTTAAAGTGCCTAGCTTTGGTATGTCGGGTTTGGTTCCTAGATTACGGACGAATATCAGAATGTTACTTAGTGCTGCTACCATCTGAGCTTCACAATCCAATTACTGGGCAATCCCGATATTCTAAAGTTAGACTAGATGTCCAAATTTTGGCTCTCAAACTACCCTTAACAACTGTTCGTATACCTATTGTATTTGTGTGACAACTGTGACTGATAGTTAAACTTTAACTTGTTGTCGAGTTATGGAGTAGTTTAATGTTATCTATAGAATGATGAATTTACGAGGTGGCCATAGCAAAGGCATCTTAATTTCATTTTCAGTTCTCTTGTTCCAGTCGGTTTTTATTTAGGTACTCAAAATGATATAAGTACAAAAAATACCAGCTTCTTATTGGTTATTGTGTTATTGGTGTGCGTAGGAGCTACGAAAATGTAATAAAACGATCAATAAACATTCCTTTCAAAAAAGATGAAAGAGGTTTTCTGTTAGAAGCCCGAAAGACTTTCATTCAAGGGGGATTCCCTTCTTCTCCCTTAGTACAGGCCAATAATCTAGAAAAGAATATATATTCGAGCAATATTCTAGTAATTATCATGTCAGGTTTAAATTAAAAGTTCTTTTTGAGCTTTTCGTCTCTCTTGGCTCATTGCTCGTTCAATAATTTGCAATTTAAAATATGTAATTTGTAATAATGTCGTCTGACACTTGTGTGACATGAACCACCGATGCATGAAATTATTAATTATATTATAAACTATGAAATTTGAAGTCACATTTAGCAGTAAATTTTAAATATTAATTTAATAATTTGGATAACTTAGAAAACTAAATGATATTTTAACACGATATCGAATTTCATATATTGGTTTTCAATAACTTGAATTGCAAAATTTCTACATGAATTGGTAATTACTTATTTCAGTTTAAAATTATTGTATTATTCAAGCTATTGATTTGAAACTTAGTTAAATGAAATATCAAATTATCACCACGTTTCAAAGGTTGGTAATTCGTTCCCATCCTACGACCTTTGACTTGCCAATCGGACTCGGACTCTTTAAAGGTGCTGACCACGGCTATGGCTTTATGTATCATACCAACAGCCCATCCTAAAAAAAATATTAAACAGCACGCCTGCCATATGTGAATTAAGTAGTAAAAGCAAGGTAGTTACTGAAGTATTTTCGTCACAAATACTGAAATACTGTCCGAGGACAGTAATGTGGATCATTTTCATGGAACATTTTTTTTTCCTAATTATAGATGAAATGATAATGCAACGAAAATTTTTCAATACCTTGTTTTTCACTTTTTAATTTACATATGGCATGCGTGCTTTTAATTTTTTTAATTATCGTTATATTATTTTATACCTTTTTGTGTTACTAGCTGTTACCTGAGAAAATGCAAGTATAAAGTTACAATATTAAATGGAAAAAGAATACGGTCGCGAACAGGATTCGAACCTGCGCCTCCCGGATGAATACTCCAGGCGCTCTGACCACTAAGCCATCTCGAGAGGTCGACCGTATTCTTTTTCCATTTAATATTGTAAATTTAGAGTTCGCTAAGCTTGCATTAATGCTTTTCAAAGATTTATCTTGAAATGCAAGTATCCTAACGCCATACATCTAAATCTGTTCAGGTGTTTAGGAGTTATGGTGAAATAAGAATCTCAAAAACATACATAATTGAACACCGAAAATATAACACTCCTTTTTTGGGCAGTCGTGTAAAAAAAGGAAACCTTTTGTCCACAGGGTGCTAAACAAACAAAAATCACCAAATTGCTATATCTTTGTCCTCAGGTGTTAGAGGTCTTCACAACTTGGAGATTAACGTTCCAAACGCCGTATTGGTTGGCGAAACTGTGACGTTGGAATGCAGCTGGCAGCTAGAAGATGAAGAGGCTCTATATAGTGTCAAATGGTACCGGGGACGAGAAGAGTTCTACCGGTACATACCTAAAGAACTGCCCCACACCAGGGTGTTCCCTCTGCCAGGAATTGAAGTTGATGTGAGTACTTACGTGTTATATGTGGATTTTGTTTAAGATTATTCAATTAAAATTGGGCCCAGAGTACAACCATAAAAGTCACTTTAATGTCTTAGTCAAATCTTGGAACGAGTTTGAAAATGGAGAAGAGAAATCTCCCGCCAGTGATCATATATTTGTTATACATTTTTCTTTTGCGTGCTACACGGGTAACTTTAATATTATCTAGGCCAAAGCAAAAAGGCAAAAAAAATATCTCGTTATAGCTTTAGCTAATGCACACAATATTAATACCGCTTGCTTTACCTATTGTTAAAGAAAAAGAGAGGAAAGCCGAGATAAATTAGAGCGACGTAAAGAGCTTTCAGGGTACTTGAAGAGTGATGGTACAATCAACTACTTACGTCTTAAGGTTCATAATTTTTATTTTAAGTAAAGTATGCGATAAACATGCGGCGATAATGAATTGTGTAACCGTTGGAATTAATTTGCAACAAATGATTTAATAGAAAAACAATTATATATTTTGGACTCATAGCAGGTTAGTAATGAATATATAAAACATATATATATAATTAAATAAATTATTCAGTAAAAAAACTGTAGGAGACCTAAAAGGACCCCTTAACATTATAGTAGCGATAATATAATTAATCATTCGATGCAGACTTCAACTACATTCAGATTGCGTAATACTTAATTGTTTTCATTGTATCGTAAGTAAGTGAATTCACAGCGTTACATTTTAGTTCATAAGCAATTCATTAATAACATTAAAGCACGGTCTTGGTCAACACTTAGCTTGCATAACATTTAACTCTACTCCTGGGACAAGAATATCGCCCCCAGTTTCAAAGATCGCATTCGGAAATTCAGGTAAATCCATTCTTGAAAAGTTTCCAAACAAGTTTCACGTTCGATGCTGATAAAGCTGCAGATATAGCTTGTAATTTTATAGCTTTAAACCTGGAAGTATGAAAGTAGTTTCGTAATATTAGAGTCATATTCGAGGCGGTTTATTGTTTTTCAGAATTGGCTTTACTTTTATGTTCTTTATAGACTATCAAAAAGAGGAAAGGAATTTGTGAACGAGTTTTTTATTCAACTTCGACATTGGCAGAACGATGGACCCATAATCAAGTTAGTCGTATCAGGAGGTAGGTAGTGTTCCATTCCTAAAGATGTAACTAAACATCGAATGAAGAAACAAAGACCCAGGCTTCTGAGGACATATTCTTTAGTGCCGAAATCCTCATGGAATCTATCAACTATAGCCATTACCAAAGTGAGGCACACTTTTCTTAGAATTCCGGAGTAAATGAAAATTATTATAAGTATATTGTTACCGGCGTATAAAATAATTCTAACAAAATCACAGCTAAATGAATCTAGATAAGCTAAATTAGAAATATTATTGTGATTGTGGACTCTGGGTTGTCCATAGTACAATTATCAAAAAATATTAAAGTTATTTTTTTTGCGACAGATTGATCATCAACGCCCATTTCGTGTGCGAAATTATGAATATACAACCTTTATCATTAATTAACAGAAAGGTACATTATTCATAATCTTGACTTTTTCAAATTTCAAAGCGAGCTCAGCTGAATATGAATGTACGAATCAGAAAGACCAAAAGATCTTATCAGTATTTTTCTACACTTGCTTCAAACGATTACGAATTTTGAAATTATTTGAAGATAATTTCATTAGCTTTACATTAATATAAACCGCTTCATATATTTTGGGAGGCTTCTAAACAGCAAAGGGAGACTAAAATATGACTTGTTTCTTAAAATATTTGACATTATTTGCGGACTTTTATCTTATTTTGTTTTGCAAAATGTAAATGTGTAGGTATATTTGATTAAAGGAGCAGCCTGAAAACACCAGTTAAAAAAACTATTTATTAATTTAATTTCACTGTTTCAAATTGTTACAGTTGATTTCGTCGCAAGTTTTGCTTGCCTTATTACTGGCACTAACTTACTGCGACGACTATGAACAAGAGTTGAAAGTAAACGAAACAATATCTAGGAAACTACTTTTATACGAACATACAGTGATCAAGTGCCTCCTGTTTATGACAACACAAGATTTTGTTTATAATTATATATTTAATGAGATGGGAATTTTCAAAGAGGATAAATTAATCTTAGATTTATAGCTACGAATAAATAAATAACTTAGTAAATAATCATTATCAAACCATTATCATTCGCAGCCTGACTTCACTCACAGCTGAGTATAGGCCTCTCTTTGCTTGTGCCATTCTCCTCGGTCTTATGCCAGCCTCATCCAGGGGCGCCCCACGATGCTAACGATGTCATCGACCAATCTTGCTGCTGGACGTCCAACGCGTCGCTTTCCAGACCTTGGCCACCATTCTGTCAACGCCTTGCACCACCTTTCATCACCCCGTCTGACCAGGTGTCCCGACTTTAGTTTTAGTTTTATTACTTGTTTGCCGATATCCGGGACTTTGGTTCGTCTTCGAATTTCGATGTTGGGAACTCGGTCGATAAGATTGACGCCAAGCATGGCACTCGTCATGGCTCTCTGTGCAACTCGCAGTCGAAACACAGTTTTCTGAGTGAGCGTCCGTGTTTCAGCGCCATATGTCATGGTGGGCATAACACACTGATTGAATAAGCGGGTTTTCAGATATTGCGGGACGTTCACATATTCAAAATATCCTCGAACTTTCCAAACGCAGCCCAGCCTGCGTTTGTCTAGCTGTTTTATAAAACAATACTGTTTTGTAAATCAGCTAGCAGTTTTGTAAAACAGCGGATTCTACTATCCATCTGCGACATATACACCATATAAATTGATGCCACAATGTTCCCAATCAAATACTGTATTTTAATATGTATACCATGCAGTCTACTTCTACATCTACTTGGAAGAAAACTTATACGGGTGATTATTAATTATTAAACAAACAAACAACTTCCCATTTATTCCCATTTCAATGTTAGTTAAGAATATATTTTTAGGCGAACCATTTTTCGTAGGGAGTGTCACGTAAACACTGCAATCTGTTTGTTTATATTCCCAAAATATTTTAATAAGATAAAAATATTAATAACTTATCTGTTATTAAAGGATAAAAGTTAATCACCATGCCCATACCTATAATCACCAATGTAATGCAGACCAAAGTTCAATTACTCCATATCATTTTTTCAGATGACCTAATACCTATTTATATATTTTATATAGGTATTTTACATAATTATACGTACATTATTACATGTATGAAATGAAATATTCGGTAAATATATATAATTTAATAAATAAGGAATATTCGCTGTAGCAGCGTATAATTATATGTAAATATGTTGCATAATGTAAATAATGACGTAGGTAGTAAATAAATTTTAGCGCTGTCCCTATTCACATAATGATAAATGTTGATTGTTTAACTATTGTGTCTCCTTAAGGGCAGGGAACCTGTCATTATATTAGAATCGGCGAAGTATCTCAAATACCACTGGCCGACTTCTCAGGAATAAGAGACGTGTATTTTAATTCACATGCAGATAATTATTATCTATTAATCGTCATAATAAGCATTATTTCACAAATCTTTGTTAGCTGTAGTAGGTATTAATGTCAAGTCATTGATTAATCGGGGATTAAATTAATTATACTATTATGGCTATTCATCAATCCCAACAGGTGATTGGCAATCACTACACGGATTTTCTCGATTGTTTTTTTCAGCACTTCCTATGGTCCGCTATACGCATTTATAACTTGTTACTAGTTGTCTAATAAAATAATTCAGTTGGTAGAAAATAAGTCAAAATGTTTCATTCAAATCGCTCAAAATGTTATTGTTTTTATATCTGGAGATAAACCTTACGTATAGTTTTGAAAAATAGTTAGTGACTGATGATTAGATTAATTTTATCATCATCCACATGGTATTCTCCCAATTTATTTGATTAATACATGTTTATCTAATATTTAAGTAGATACCATACTTTCGGTTTAACTACATTGATTATATTATATAAATAAGTAGTAATAAATAAAAGACTTTAGGTTTAAAAAACAACCGATATTAAATTACGCATACCGGTTTCAACTTAGATGTTAAGTTATCAAAAAATAAATGCAGTACTAACAGGACCTATACTATATCTAGTCTAATAATAGGTCATCAATATAAACAATTACATATTAATGATCTGTTAAAAATGTTAGATTATTGGCGTAATCACTGAGCAACGATATAAAACAGAACAACAAACAATATTGTGAGGAAACCGTATATTGAGGGTAATGTCATTCCGCCTAACTTTGATGGGCCGGAGCGTTGTTTTAGCTTTGGAAGCTAAAATAAGCAGGGCGAATGTCGAGATGAAATCTGAAGTAAGAGTTCTAAGGCGAAGGAGTTAACGTGGATTAAAAAGTTTTAAGAACAATTACAACATTACGTATTTCTAAGAATTTCTTGACATTTTAATTTTGATCTTTACTTCAGTAATAAGTACTAGCTGTTCCACGCGGTTCAACCGATATACCGAAGTTGTTTTTTTTTTTGAGAAGTATATTTCCTTTCTTGCTGTGCAAACCATTTTTTTGGCTTGATTTCTGTATTTGATCTGTTTAGTCTAACTGCACTAATATAGATGAAACATTGGCGTTTGTTAAAACATTGAACCTGCACTTTATATAAATAATTATCTATTTATGACTACTTATGTAAAAAGTAGCAAAGGAAGTCACAAAAATGGAAGAAATTCGAGATGCCAGGCACGGAGAGTTAAAGTTGGATGATACTCACCTGGACAGAAGTTACAAAATGAATATGCGAATAATAATCCGGATCGTGGCCAAGCCAGAGAAAGTTTGACATTTCTCTAATAAATGAATAGAGGTTTTAATTAAACCTAAATAAAATTTAGATTATATCGAACTACGGTCTATTTTCCGTAAAAATATGCTGGACATTTTATACGTTTTCTTTTTATTACATAATTAACCATATGACTCGCTCATGGAATAACAAATTTAAATGCAAAGTTACAATAACAAGTCATATTGTTTTTACCGTGCCCTTTGAGTGATAATTAAAAAAATCTAAGAATTACGAAATTAAAATTTCCCAGGAATCCATTCTGCGTGAGACAAGGTCTTATCTCTTGAGCAGAACTAGCAACATCATATGATGCGTAAAGTGTCTTGGCCAGAGATATTTTTGGAACTATTTCCTTGTGCGTGTGTATTTTCCGTGTGTTCCCCATCCTTAAATTAGAGTAAAATAATAAAAAGCTTCGTATAACCGGCCCAAAGACACCTTCCCTTGTAGTAAATTTTCTATGGAAAGATAAAAATAAATTGTCAAGTGGGCAGATGGAACAACCTTCGTTGTTCGCTTTACAAAAGTTCATGAAGTGAGGTCGCCTTCTCGGAAGACAAGAAATGTTGTGCCAATCAATGTACCCACTTGCTCGAATAACTCCAGCTTAGATAACAGTTCCAGGATACCTTGCAAGTAATAGTCTTGTATAACCATTTGACTCGGTTGTTAAATGCTAGTCATAGTTATATGACGTCATAGTTTCTGATTTCACCACTTTGCCTTCTGGGAACTGTGTAACATAATACCCTATAAATCGATGATCATGTCAGTTGTAAATACGGCGATGTAACTTATTCGTGTTTTTATTAGGCCGTAAAACATTTACTTCGAATGCCTTTCAAATATCAAGTAACATTAATCTTAATTTGTGGCACTATAAATTACTTGCAAATTGTAGTATTTGGAGTACTTAGCCTTGGAAGGGTGCTTTTAAATGAAACGTTTACAAGATCGATATTGAATGTTGTGGTATAAGTTTATGGTACTGTAATAAGGCGTGGTCTAAACTGTAGTTCCTGTCCAGTGATGTGACACGATATAGTGTTATTTTTCGTGGGGAGCCACCGTAAATCAGCCCTGTGATTAAAGGTGAGGTGTTGTATAGGACACAACTGGGCGTATCACGTACCTATTAGACGCGAGACATATTATTAGCCTAATTACAAGCACTTCACAGATATTTTTGTGTTGAGTTTACATACTTTATGTAATAGGTGGGTACATTAATATTTTTCTGTGGAAATTCAGCTATCTCTCTTGATTTTTTCAGCACGTAGCAAAAATCAGATTTCTGTTGTTTGTTATTCAATCATTCTTTAACAGTAAATAGATTTTTATCAATCACCGATTATACTTATGGTATAATCGGTGTTATAATGTTAATATTTCCGCATATTCTGCCATTTTCAATGGCGTAAAAATAAATCAATTGATTAATTGATAAAAATCTATTTACCGTTAAAGAATGATTGCTAATACTTATTATGGATATAATTAATTATTAATTATAATTTATGAATAATGACTATGTTGAATGATTATTATGAAATTATTATTTAAATAGTTTAAAAAATATATCAGTTAAATAATTCCAATTTTACAATAATATTATGGAGTTGTTTTGTCTTATCTTTTAGAAATTCCTTAAAGCTATATTTGTTTTTAATAACTGATACTTACCACAACATTTTTTTAAATAATGTTAGTGGTAGGGTGACTTGCGATTCTTAGGCAGTAAGCATTTCTTTTATATATCTCTTATTTTATTGGTGGCAAACATAGTCTATCAATATATTTATAAGCCGATTTTCGTCTTCACGTACTTCACACGTAACAACTGCAAAAATCGGCTGTACGGTTTACCTACAAAGATATGAGTTGGAAAAAAGCGACACGTGAGTTGGAAATACCTATTAAAAAAATTATTTTACATAATATCATCTAAAGAAAAATAATTGTGAAAAAACACATAAAATATTTTTTTACCAACTAGGTACTATTTTATGTAAGAATGTTTTGAAATAAGGGGTAGAACATTTCGCCTTTTGCTGTTATTGAGTAGGTACTAAATTAAGTTTAGTTTAATTATTAATTGAAAAATAAAACTAGTTCCTTTTATAACTCCACTATTCAATGATTTTGAATGATAACATGTTAAAGAAATAAACATTTCTGCGAATATTTTTAGTTGACATTTTTATGTTGACCCTACGAAAATGTTCGCGTTTTGTAGATAGCGTCATATCGTTCTTCGAAACTGATATCTGTAGATAGAACTAACTTATTATATAGTTTATTATACGTTTTTATTATATATCTACGTCACTTCTCTTCGGTTTGATTGCATACAAAACCGTTCTTCCCGAATTAGCGCATTGGCTACTTTTATCCCAAAAGTTTAAATCTTAATTTGTGCATTGAGGTTACATATACATAGTTACAGTGTTGCCAGATGTCCTGCTTTTGGCGGTATTTCCCGCTTTTTCGAGACGCGTCCCGCCGCGCCACCCTGAGCCCAAAATCCCGCTTTTTCATCTAGCCAGCCTTTGAACAAAGAAACGCATGACGTGAGCGTGCGTAAAATTAATTATGATGAGAATTGATTTCAAAAATCAATATTTGTAAGTTTCTTGATGGGCATTTCGTCTGCGTCCCGATTTTTAATATCAGTCCCGCTTCTTTTCGACTTAAATCCCGACATCTATCTTCTTCTCATATAAAATATATAAAAATGTAACGGATCGCTGTCTGTACATGGAAGATATATGAGAAAAAATATTATTGGAACCTTTATCAACGCAAATAGCACCCAAAACAATGACTGTTCGATTTTTTGTCTGTTTGTCTGTTTACCTGTTTGTCTGTTTGTCTGTGCTTTGTGCACGCTTATCTCAGAAACGGCTTATCCGATTTAGATGTGGTTCACTTATATATTTTAGTAAGCTTCACTTAACATTTAGTGTTTATTTCATGTCAATCGGTTCATAAATAAAAACTTTATGCCAATTTAAAGAATCACGTCGAACATTTGTTAATTATAAATTTGTGTTCATAGACGACATGGTGTCAATTAACGAAATCCACGCGGACGGAGCCGCAGGCACAGCTAGTTTAGAAATACAGATCTAATAGTTACCTACGCTCCATTTTTGGACAATTGTGTAAAAATATGAACAATATATTTTCAACTGCCTCGCGTGGTCTTTTAAGGAATTTTCAATAGCAGACCACCACAATCGCCACCAGACAATAGACACACCATACACATATACGCAGATTTAATAACGGCACTGTGTATACCACAGCCTAAATCTTCGGGGTATACAGGCGTGATGATGCTTTGTTAAATTTTCAACTTCTTGTTTCTTCCTCACAGATATCTCGTTCGGGTGCCCGTCGCGTGGTCCTGCAGCAGGCGACGCCGGCGATGGCGGGCCGGTTCCGATGCGAGGTGTCAGCGGACGCGCCCACCTTTCATACAGAGATACGATCAGCACCCCTAGAAGTTGTTGGTAAGTAACACCATGATTATCGATGTGGACAATTCCATATTTTCATTATCAACGGGACAGCTCCATAAGTACCTATAACTTATTTCAAAATCAATTAACATATAATTTTTGAAAAAATAATTTAGGTACTAACGATTTCCATGAACGGTCAATCTTAATTTATTATTCAAACGCAGTATGTACTTACTATACACACATAGCTATCACACTTTTCCTATACCTATACTAGCATGGTATTGGTATGATGATCACCTATCTACTAAGTACCTACCTACTGATTGCGTGCTATAATAAAAGCTGATTTTTCTAAAATTAGTCTCTTGAGATCTTGGAATTATCCAAATATTAAAGTATCTTACTCAGATTTTAATATGGAGATATAATTTCCCTGGAAAGATGAAAAATTATCATATTTTGGGAATATTATTGCAATGGTCGGCCACCAATTGGCGTGGGATTAGGATTACCATAACTTAGGGAATTATTGAAGGCAATATATTATGAAATTGGAATTTGAAATTAGTTTCTCATTAGGAATAGTAGGTATAGTCAAAGGTAAGCGAAAAAGAACTGGATACTTAGGTCCTTATGTACAAATTACGTTTTTTGTTATTATATATGCTATACAATAGATTCCTTAGAAACAATCAAATTTAATTAACAGGCAATTGAATAATTTGTATTACATGACATAAAAAAATGCATTTGCGTTCTTATCAGCGCAAACTATTTTTATTAAATGTTTTATATTTAAGTACCCACTTTGATCATAAATAATGAATGGTGTTATGTTTTATTCCTACACATTCAGATGGCTATCTATACTATATAATATTATAAAGCTGAAGTGTTCGTTTGTTTGGTTGAACGCGCTAATCTCAGGGACTATTGGTTCGAATCGTCTTTTTTTTTGTGTTGTATAGTCCATTTATTAAGGAAGGCTATATGCTATATAACATCACGCTAGAACCAATAGGAGCGGAGCAACGATGATAAATGTTGCGGACACGGGAAAAAATATTCCTTTTGGGAGCTTCCGTAGCGTGCGTTCCGTAAACGGTTAAAGTTACGCATAATCATGTACGACAGAATTGTTCCCCTTTAAAATTTAAAAAAAAAAAAACCTTTTAAGGTAGACTCCTATATACTTTTTATGGTTTTCTAATTGGTTCTAAAATAAAGCGTTATTTGCGAAAGTGTTTTTATAAATATGATATTAATCCTTAACCAAATAAATACGTTATTCATCAGAAGTATTTAATTTTGAACAAATTTGCCCTCGACATTATTTGATTGCAATGAATATCTTAGGTTAGGAGATATAATAGTTATATGTTTATAACTCCGCAACAAAATAATGATCAAGTACCACACGCGTATTTATAACATAACATAATATAGCATCACGCCTGTAGTCCCCGAAGGGGTAGGCAGAGGTGTACACAGTCGTACTCCCACATTTCATCAATGCTATTATTAAGTCCCATGTAATAGGTGGTCAGCCTATTGCTATCTACCAGGCACAATTTAAAACTCCGGGCAGCTACTGAGAATTTTCTAAAAGAAAAACTCAATAACACTGCCCGACCCGGGAATCGAACCCGAGACCTCATGCTCAGCAGTCGCGCTTGGGACCACTAGACCATCGAGGCAGGCGCATTTATGATGTGCTAGGCACGGTCTTGAGGGTGGAGGGCGCTGGTGGAAAATATTTTAGTAGGTTTTTTCCTCAAATTAACATCGGTGAAACCGCGGGGCACAGTTATAATATATAATCAGAAAAAAATTGATTAAAAATGTTTGTTTACGTAAAAACTACATAACGTAGTCCTCAGTAGCTGCATTACATTAGGCTGAGCTGAGTAACAACATTTTTAATTATTATGAATTTGTATTCATACCCGTCATGGTGTTAATTTACGACATCCACGCGGACGGAGTCGCGAGCACAGCTAGTCCATTCATAAGAGCTGCATTCGTATTATATATTTTAACAAAAATATTTTCAAGAGTTAACTACCTACATAAACGAGTAAACCTACAGTAAATTAAATATTCCAATACCTACAAGTCATTCTAGGTTTCCCTGTTGTGACAGTAGGTACCTGCGGTCGAGACTTCGAGAGTCGATATACGAACATCACTGTAGACGTTCGCCAAGCCAACAAGTTTTCAAACAATTAAACATTAATCCAGCACATTGAACACAATAATACTGACAAGTCTCTGTAATACACACAATAAAATCCAGACTTTTAGTTCTTAAGGACTTAGGTAGGTAATATTATACAAAAAGTTTTTAGAGTTAGGTTAGGTTAGTTGCTCAATGCTCACGTTGATCATTTCTATTTGCAACTAGCTGATCTGACAGGATCTAACAGACGATGTCTATTCCAAACATATCAAACAGATTTTTCCGAATTGATTGCACTTACCATCGAATAGCATAAAATTTTCAATTAAATAAATATAATGTATTATATTTACCTTCATGTTTACATATTTTATTTTATTTAGTAATTGTGATGCTACATTTAAATTTGTTCTGAGTGACTTAACATCTGACCACTGTGGACAAATAGCTAGTTTCCCAATGGTATTAGATAATAAGCCTCACAAAATCGAATGTAGGCCCTACACAGCAAGTCGTTGCATTCGTTTTAAAAATAATATTGCGTCTAAACTAAAATTCCCAAATTTGACGTATGGTAATCCAAATGATATGTATAAGTCTCTATTTGATGTTGTACAGAAAGAGTTTCATGGTACTTTTAAGACGAAAACTTTATTAATTAAAGATACTGTCACTTTTAATCAGTGGGCCACTGCTGGCATATATAAGAGTAGAGCTAGGCTATATGAATTATATGGTATGAAAAAAATTAAGTTTGATGCTCCTTTTCTAGAATATGTTAAGAACTATTCCAAAATGTTTAAAAGGGTTTGCACAATTGCTAAATCGAAATTCATTAGTGAAACAATAAAAAAATCAAACAACAAAGTAAAAACTACCTGGAATTTTATTAATAGTGAAACTGGGAAGCCAATAAAACGTGCTGAACGTTTCGAGATAATGGATAATAATAAATTAATAAGTCAACCAAACGAAGTAGCCCGGGTTTTTAATGAGTTTTTTGTAAACATTCCATTAACCACGACTAGCTCTTTAAACGCATCCTCAACTAGTGCTGAGCACCTTTTGCAGAGTAGTGTGCCTAAATGTAGTTCTTTATTCAGATTTGAGCACATTGCTTCCCAAGATGTAGTTAATGTATTCAACTCGTTAAATAAAAAGAATACCGGTGATTTTTGGGGAATTTCTATTAAACTTTTAAATCATATTATTGATATTGTTGCCCCCCATCTCTCTATTATTTTTAATAAATGTATTGATATAGGTATTTTCCCCGACCTAATGAAGTGTAGCAAAGTCATACCTTTATATAAATCTGGTAATAAAAGTGATATTGGCAACTTTAGGCCTATTTCTATATTACCAGCATTTAGTAAAATATTTGAAAAGTTAATTTTGAAGCAACTCTTGAGACATTTTAATTTGAAGAACCTCCTTCATAATAATCAATATGGCTTCACGAAAGGACGTTCAACAACAGATGCGGGTGTTGCTCTTCTGAAACACATTTTCAGTGCATGGGAGAAATCGCAGAATGCAATTGGAGTGTTCTGTGATCTTTCCAAAGCGTTCGATTGCGTCGATCATAGTACTCTTTTACGTAAACTGAAACATTATGGTGTTCAAAATTTAGCTTCTAGTGTTATTAAATCATATCTAAGTCAAAGGAATCAGTGCGTCGATATTAATGGCACTAAGTCATGCGGACTTTCAGTTCAATTAGGCGTGCCTCAAGGCTCAATTCTGGGTCCTTTTTTATTTTTGATTTATATAAACGATTTACCATACTATTTAGAGGGAATTTGCGATGTTGTACTGTTTGCAGATGATACATCTTTGATTTTTAAAGTAGATAGAAATAGAGAACATTTTGACGATGTGAACAGTGCGCTCACACAGGTTACGCACTGGTTTACGACAAATAACCTGGTACTCAATGCCAAGAAAACAAAATGCATTAAATTTACTATGCCCAATGTAAAAAATCTCGGACCAAGCATTGTTCTTAATAGAGAGGTACTTCAGGCAGTAGAATCCACAGTGTTTTTAGGTTTGACGGTAGACACCAAACTTCAGTGGGGTTCTCATATATCCAGTCTCGCGGGAAAGCTCAGTTCTGCAGCTTACGCTGTCAAAAAAGTAAGGCAACTAACTGATGTTGATACAGCTCGGTTAGTCTATTTCAGTTATTTTCACAGCGTTATGTCCTATGGCATTCTGTTATGGGGCAAAGCTGCAGATATTGAAAGTATATTTGTTTTACAAAAAAGAGCAGTTCGATCCATATATCAGTTAGGAGCTAGAGATTCACTTAGACATCATTTTAAAAACATTAGTATCCTTACTGTTGCTTCGCAATTTATTTTTGCCAACATTATTCACATTAGGCAAAATATTAATTTATTTGTTAAAAAGAGTGATGTCCACAGCATCAACACAAGGAACAAGCACAAACTTTACGCACCTATTCATAGACTTCACAAGGTGCATGAATCATTTGTGGGGCTCGGTATTCGTTTTTATAATAAACTACCTCTCTGTATATTAGAAATGCCATTCAATGCATTTAAATTAACAGTTAAATACAACCTTTCCCAAAGGGCATACTATACAATTAATGACTATTTAAATGATAAGAGTAGTTGGTCGCCGTGTTGAATGCAAGACAATCCTATATTTTTTTAATTTTCCAATTTTATTTTGGTTTTACATTGACAACATTATTTTTGAGTTGTTTAACTTCATGACATAATCGATGATAATAATTTTATTGTAATATCTGTAATGACAATAATGTGTTAAAAACACATTGCCGTTAACTGGTGACCTCGGCTATTTAGTAATGGTTTTATTTTTATTCTTCTGAGAGGCAGCGAGTTCGTCATGCTCCCCTTGACGTCATTGCTTGCGGTAGCGTCATGGATCGGGTCGCCACCTTCCCTCTAAAATGGCGAGGGAGGCGATGGCTGATCTTTGCGTTATGCTCGTGAACGGGTGCTGCTTGTGGTGACTGGTCGTCTTGCTGATCATAGTTCCTAATTTATTAAAATGCATTTATTGAATTAGCCAAGCTGGTCCTAGTTAATGTGCAGTTTCTATCTCTTGGCATGTGTAAGTGGGTACGACCTTCATACGAAATAGTTTTAGATTGGACGCTTTCGGTAATTTTACATTGTTTCTCGATTCATTTAATATTTTTATGCATTGGCATGCATATTACATAGGCTCGTGCTAGCTAACTGTGCCCAAGATATTTTATACAATTATTAGATTATTTATAGATACAATTGTATATAAATTCAATTTTAGATTTGTATAGAATCTGTAAATAATTTTGATACAGACAGACGTGTTGCTGGGAAGTTTGTTGCGCCGCTTCTTCTTTCCAGCTAAAACACTAGGAAGCGGTGAAGGGTGGGCTTTTTTGGGGGCTGTCTTAATGTTTGACGTTCAAAAAGCGCTAATTTTTAGCCTAATTTGAATAAAGAAATTTTGATTTTGATTTTGATTTTGATTTTGATATATATGTATGTTGTGATTTAAGACATTGATCGTATTATAAAAAACTAAAATATGCAACAAGTTAGTCCCTATTCGTCTTGTAACACCTGACGCTTATCTCAGAAAATTTCGAGTTCTTCGTACAGGATGTACACAAAACCACACCATTTGCGGTACGCCTACAGCACAGAGCCTGATGAGACTCCGACGACGATATTACGTAGAGTAGAGTACAGTTACAGTATCAAATTGATTTTATTATTTTTTCTATAAGTAAGTAGACCATTATAATTGTTTGTAACTTAACTTTAACTTATAGGTTGCCACTGTCTAAGACATTTTAAGAGTTATTAGGAACCTGGTGGTTGTACCTACTCGTAATTATATAGATTTTTACGGATACCAAGTACCTCATTACACTTACCTATGACAAACATATTTAGACCAAAACCAACGCAAAATCACGAACACGGCCACTTTTATACACGCCAAAATAAAATCTAGACTGTCAGTTGTTACGAACTTAGGAGAATTACTAGTTAATGTTAAAGCAAAAGTTTTCGGATTACTCAGTAATGTTCAAGTTGGTCATGTTTCTATAGTTTGTTTTTCAGATAACAATAAGTGAATCTGTAAACTCTTAAGGCAGTTTCGTATACCCAACAAGTATTTTTACAGACAACCGAAAATTGTTTCAATAGAATTGAATTTCTGTCTATATTGTTAAAGTTCAAACTCACGACCTCCATGGACTATATATACTGTATTATTATTGGAAAATTGGGTATCATTTTTGCCAGATTCTTAGCGACCAAAACCACAATGTCGTCATTATCATCATCCTCCTGTACTTATCCCAATTTATTTGGGGTCGGTGCAGTACTTATTCTTCTTCTATACATCTCTATTAGCTGTCATATCGTTAGTCACTCCTTTTTTTTCCATATAAAGCGGCTTTGCATATTCCTCGGTCTTCCTCTACTCTTATAGCCGTCTACACTTATACTCAGAACTTTCCTCGTCACATGATCCTCATCCTTCCGCATCACATGCCCATACTATGCTAAACGATTTCCACACAACTTCTCAGTTACCATTGCCACTTTCAGACTTCCTCTTATATACTCATTCCTAATTCTATCCATCCGCGTCACACCACACATCTCTCTTAACATTCTTATCTCAGCTGCATGTTTCTCATGTCAACATTCCGAATTTCCTAACATTCCGTTCGTGGGCCAAGATTCCGAACCATACAAGACAGCAGGTCTAATAATTGTTTTATAGATTTTCCCCTTAAGTTTAAGGGGAATTCGGGTGTCACAAATAGTTCCCGTGACCGGCTGCCATTTACCCTGTATTAATTCTGTGCTTAACGCTCCGATCTACCGTATACTGAAAGTCGGAGCATTATTGGTAGTAGCGCACCACCCAGCGCTATGGCACCAAAACTGGAGAGACCGCCAAATCACAGAACATGTACTGTTTTACATCTGCTGATTTTTAAGCCTATATTCTCCAGATTTTGAAGCCATTTCTCCAATCTGCTCTGGATCTCAGTCGGTAAAGATGTTACCGACAAGAACAATGTCGTCGGCAAACAGCAAGCACCAGGGTGCTTCTTCCTGTATGTCCGACGTCTGAGCATCTATTATCATTAGGAAGAGGTAAGGACTTAAAGCCGACCCTTGATGCAGACCTGAAACTGACACTGAACCTATCTTCCAATAAATGTACGCAACCCCGGTAGATAAGATCTAGGTCCTATTTGTACTTATTTAAGATAGTTGAGCATTTGGGGTAGCAGGCGCCCAGAGTGGGGCCTCCGACCGCCTATCCTTACCGATTCAAGGAAGAAGAAGAGAACGTTGGCACAGTGGTCACATGTGCTGTGCACACCGAGACTTAGGGAACATCCCTTTACAATCTCCCCAGGAATGTACTCTAGCAGGCATTGTACAAGGAGGATTCTGGAGCTGTGCGTATGGTTATGATTGAGGTGGTTCTAGTGAAGTAAAAATCCCACACTTCCTGCTCTTGACCGCAAAGGCCGCACGCCTTTTGAAGGTTTCCTCCAAACCAAAAATAAAACCCTTGCTTTTCTACTGAGCCAAAACATTGGCTTTTATTAATACTTAACACTAAATGCTGTACCTGTAGAGTTTGCGTGGTGAAGACCCAAGGGTTGCTAAAAATGAATAATAGCAACAAGGGATTATGTCAACTAATGTCAAGATAAAATGAGGCGTCTGGGAGGTATAATACACTAATAATGTTTAATTATATGTCCACTAATAATTATTGTTACCAGCAACTCTATATTTATATTAGAACCCTAACGCGTCACGGATTAATCGGTAGATAATTAAATCGTAATCAGATTGTTTCTCGATTTGTCCCGAATTAAAGGGTGTAGTTCCGCTTTACGTGTCGTATTTGATAAAATAACTATACGTGTTGGCAGCTCTGTTTGTGGTCAATTCTTTATATATCATTCATATTTTACATCTTATATAACTTAAAACTTCCCACTTTTAATTAAATAAATTATTTATGAATATTTCCACGCAAGCCTACATTCGCAAACACACACGCACAAACTATTTATAAATCTACTCATATGATTTACACATACTTATTGTACCTACAATGTTTTTGGCTTAAACTTATTATTGTTTTAGTTCTTTATTTTAATATCTTTATTTTAATCCTAGTCTTTATCTCAACCTACCTATTACTCCAGTTTTATATATAACTAGTTGGTGCCCGCGACTTCGCTGCGCAACAGAAGATTTTTTGGAATAGGGTAGAAACTGTTTTCTGACACTCAGATTAAACTTTAGCTTAGTTTAGAAAACAAAGCTTTCAATAAATCATGTAGTTAATTAGTGGGAAAATAAATAAATCCGGTACAGAATTATGCGTATATCAAACAAATGTTTGTTCCGTGCGAGGATCGAATCTTCGACTGCGCCAACCGTTAGTCATATATTTGTATAATGTAATGTGTTAATTTTGTTATATATTGCGCTTACGAAAAATATTGCAAGTGTATAGGGTTCGTGTTGGTGAATAAAAGTTTTTATTTATTTATCCAGTTAATTTATACACTGTGCATCGTTTTTATAATAAATTATTAGTACTAATATACATGTAATTATTTATTAGTCTACTTAGCTATAAAAAACGTGTTTTTTCGCAGAGCAGTCACTATTTGCCTGCAATAGACGCGAAGGTAATTATTGTAATTAATTATCCTACCAAACAGACTGTCATTGTCATTCTAAACTATTTGGCAAATGTTTCCAAACTAAACCCACAAAGACTTCATAGTTATTTTTATATCTCAAGTAACAGGCTCTTTCGCACGCTGAATCCGGATACCCCCGTAGAACTTAGTGGAACATTTTATTTGGTAGAAGTCTGACACAAAATGGTGGATTTCCACATAAGGGAAAAGGGTCTATTGCACATCTTTGAACTTTACTTTTTAATAAATTTGAATAATTTGTTTAACAATACGTAGGTAGTAAGTCTTAAAAGCAAAGTAATTATTAAGTAATAGATAAAGCTGTAGACAGTATCTGTAGAATAATTAAACAAACTTAAAAGCTTTGGTAATCTTCTTTTACTCCTTACTTATTTGAAGGATTCTTGAAATACCCAGAGGCACAGAGGCATGTATTATTTTAATATTATAAAGTAGGTATCATAATTATTTGAAAGTATGTAGATACAGTTAATGAAATCATCTTTAAATAATAGAGAGGATATATGTTTTGTTTGACGGCACAAAAAATTATACAAAGTCTCTTTCTTCCGCAAAGAGCTCAAGTGGCTCCCTATCCGTCTTCGCAGGAACACTCGGATCCTATGTCTCCTCTTCAATATCTTACACTATCCTGCTTATCCCGCCTACCTGAGTGAGCGTTTTACATATACTCGCCCTTCTGATGCCCCGTGCAGATCCCACCTTAGAACTCTTCTTAAATTCCCATCCCACAAATCAGACTTTTATTCCTATTCGTTTTCCGTTCATGCTGTAAGATTGTGGAACTCACTCCCGCCTAGTATACGTGAGTCTAGAACCGTTTCTATCTTCAAGAAACGTAAAGGAGTTCTACCTCTCTGCATAACTGTGATGGTCTTTGCATATATATATATATATTTTTTTTTTATTATTATGTATGTATTGTATGATAATTACGTAGTATGTATGTAGTATATTTAATTTTAGTTAATATAGTTTTACAGTTTTCTTCGTTTCTTTTTACACACTGTGTCTGCGTCTTTTCATAAACTCTCAAGTCTCGGGTCTGCTGGAAGAAATTTCTTTATGAAATAAGCAGTACCCTTGTGCTCAACTTTCTGTTTTTAATTTGATGTTTCTAATTTTCTTGTGTGTACATAAATAAATACAATATTGTTTTATCTTGAGTAAATATACATAAAACTGGGCTCAGTTTTATGTACTTTTACCCAGTTTCATTGAACAAAATCTGGCATATTCGACACTTATTATATACTTTTAATCATAATATTATGGGGAAGTGGAATACTTTTTATTTAGGTAGGCTCTTACATTTTCTGGATAGTTTAAACTTTTGTGTGGTCTCCTTAGAGAATAAGCGAGTTTTTAATTTTATTCTCAGCTCTTAGGACACAGCTTCCATGGGAATTTTGATTTTTCAAAAAACTTTATCAAGTGGATAATTCATATCTACCTTGTAGTCACTATTTTTATATAATATTGCATCTCTGATTAAATAGCTTATTCATAAATAACATACTTTTCTGATTCAATAATTTACACTCCTATTGAAGTAGATACTTACCTATATACAAATTTAATAGAAACCTGAATGGTACAAAAATGAGGTAAAATATTTATGAATGTAAAAGTTGAATCTTGTTTATGAAATGAGTGTGTTTTTTATTTGTAGCAACAAAATTAGGGGTCGTTGTCAGAAAATAAAAATATTATAGCTAGAACCTTTTTTTTTTGTTTTTAATTGGTGCTGTATTTTAAGTACCTAGTAAAAAATATGTCTGAATTCCCGCTCAAGTATTCGCGTCGTTTGGAAATACAGCTTAGTGAAATTTAAACCAACGGCTAACCTTTAAAGTCAATATCTTTTATGCCGTTTTCATGATAGTTATTCAAAATATCCTAATATATTCACAAAACTTTCATAAATTATACTTTTACCTTTTAACTCTAGTTTCCTTGTTAAACGTCTGTTGAAACTAAAAACGAAAACTTAAATAAAACAGCTGATGGGGTTAGATCCCAAGCTGTGAGCACAGCTCAGTTTGACATCCTACAGTAGCACCATACCATATCAATAATAATATAAAAAAACGCTCCACAATTAGCGGTTACCCTAATTAATAAAAAAATCGGTTAGCCTTATCTGTATTTACATCGATACTAAAATATAGTCGCCGCTTCATGTTGTTTACCGATTTCATTTGGGACCGTTAAACAGGGCTGCTACTGTTCACGGTCACGCGACAATTATCCACGTCGTACCACTAACACTCACTGACACCAACATTTCAAATTATATGCCTAGTACCAACCTGAACCAATTTTTAGGCGACTAACACAAGAAGTTCAAAATTTTACATTAATCGGAGATTATTTTTAATAATGATTGTAAAATTATATTTTTTACTTTATTTTGTCAGAGTCCCATACATTGTACCTATTTAGACAAGGCAATGGCCTTTTCTTCTACAGAGAAAGTGAGTATTTTTCACCATGCTTGCATGCGATTCCAGACCAATAAAGTCCAGTAGGGTTAACCTTTCGGCTCAGTAACGTACAGATCTGTACGTTGTAACAATAAAAATCTATTGTGTCTGCTAATGACTGAGGCAACAGCTAGTATCCCGATTCTATTTTAATATTTTTAAGACATTTAAGCATTTAAAAGTACGAATTAACAAATTTCCAATGTCAAGTGAGCGGATTTATTTTCAAGAGTAACCCTTCAGGACTCTAGCGGATTTTTTACGAGTACCTCGGCAAGTGCAAAATTTGTTATTCCATTTCCTCTTTTTAATTCAAGAATCTGTGATATCCAAACGTGCGTAAAAAAGCGGACACGGGCGCTGCGTTCTCATAACTCGTATAAGCACTACTGCTACTGATAGCCTGGTACCCGCGGCACGCACGCTTAGCACGCGCGTAATCTTTATACGCGTGTTGCATGCCGATAGGACCACCAAAGTATAAGAATACGCGTTGCTGAGATGCTTTAATTGATTTTTGTTGCCCTAAGAATCCCTCCAGCCGGAATAAAACCGCATGTTGCTTTTAGTCGACACGGGTTTTAGTAATGGGCTAAAGGTCAATACTTTTATGATAAGTATTCACTTTTTCTATTTGCCCTTTATTACTTTTATTTGCAAAAGCGTTCAGCATTTACATCTGCGTAATAAACAAATGATGACACTCGTACGTATTAGGGTTTACGTCCACGTGTATGGGCATAGTTTGTGCCTCCTAGATCAAGTGTATGACATACCTACTCCACTAACATTTACTAATTCATGAATAGTGATAAAAAAAGCTACAAGTAACTGAAACGAAGGGACGTTTTAGTTACGTGTGATTTTGTGTCCATATTGAAATTCAATTAGATTAAAATGTTAATCCTAAAATGTTAATTCTATGAGTTACTTAAATTATCTACTTACTTTGATCGTACAGGTTGTCTCAGCAGTTTGAACCTGAACAAATGGAAAGAATTGAAATCACCGGAAAGCTCACTGAGACATGATTTTACTTTACGAATTGAAAGCAATACCATTTCCTTCTGAACCGACGTAAAACTTTGAATGTTCGTTCTTCATTTTGTATTTATTGCATTTTTAAAGATCGTCGCCATAATATTTTGTTAATGGCATTTGGAACGACGCGATAGACATTGGCTGTGAAACGAAACACGAAACTTTGTATTTTCTCATCCGGTAATAGACCCCTTGGGCTCCATAACGTTGTAAGTTACTTCATTCATGTACCCCTCTAAATTATAGGGCTTTACCTGTCCCATCATGACCTGGTTCTCCGTCATGAATCACGACTGACGAGCTCATTTGTGTGACGTGATTTCGCTATACGAATTAATTAGCTTCAAAGGATTCTTGAGATTTTAGAGTCGCATTTTCAACGTTACCCGTAGGTAGTAACAAACTTAACAGAATAGGTTTACGTAATAGTTACGAGTAGGTATATACCCACACATCCTTATAATTACTCAGAGATTAAACACATCACGTATTCTCGGAACGTTCTTTTGTATTTATTTATACGCTGGGGAAGGTTCATAAAGTAAAACAAATCCCTTAATATAAGGAGATTTGATTGTAAGCGCCTTGATTTTTTTCCTATCTGGAACGCACGGCGGCGGCGTGACCCACAAAGCGAAGTAAACAAACGTGCCATAAACACAGCTGCTTGTATTAATGTGATGGCTCTGAACAAACCCCACCTTTATTTCATTTAAACATAAGATTTATTTCATATAATCATTACCTTTATATCATTTAATCATAACCTTTATGTGTTCCATCGAAATTAAATCTGTTGGACACCTTACGCGCGTAATTACATATTTAGTTCTGTTCTGTATGACTTTTATATTTAATACCTTTAGTTAACCGAGAATCTGTGTATAAATAAGGCTATCTCGCTGGTCCAGTGGTTCCAAGCGTGACTGCTGAGCGTGAGGTCCCGGGTTCGATTCTCGGGTCGGGCAAAGTATTATTGATTTTTTCCGTCAGGAAATTTTCAGTAGCAGCCCGCAGTTTGGAATTTTACCCGGTAGATGTCAATAGGCTCACCAGCTACACTACTACATGGGACTTCATAACAGTATTGGTGAAATGTGGTTGCATAAATGTGTACACCTGCCTACTCCTTCAGGGATTAGAGGCGTGATGCTATATATTTTAAATAAAGAAAATGACTTCAACGAACACTTGAAAACAACGTCAAAATACACTGTGTTATAAAAACAAAATTCCTCGTAAATATGTTTCATTTTGTTGTAAAAAAATTTTTTTTCTTTAAAAAATACAATAAGCACACACATTTTTGCGTCAGTTTGCGTGCACTGAAAGATTGGTCTTATAGTTCATAACCTTCAGAAACCGTCCCACTGACCTAAAAGTTAAACCTTTTCAGACATTAGATGTTCTAGAAAGCTTTTGAGTGTTCTAACGTTGAACATAAAGGGAATTTCATGTTTTTGTTAAGACCAGACTTACACAGTCATATTCATCTGACTCCTTACATAAAATGTTACTTGAGTTGCTCCAATCTTCTTCTCGTGTGCTTGATGAACAACCTAGTATCAGACTTTAAACCACCCGTAGGTCTCTGACATGGCTTTACACACCATCGAAAAGATCTCTCAGATGTGCTGGTTTCCTCACGATGTTTTCCTTCACCGTTTTATAAGCAAGTGATAATTAGATTATAATACGCACATGACTTCGAAAAGACAGTAGTGCGCGCCTTGGATTCGAACTTGCGACCTTTGACTTGTCAGTCCAACGGTCATACCACTAAGCTATCACTGTTATTTTCCATTTGCTTCAATGTAGTTTATATATCTACTATCTAAATAATATGGCTCATGACTAAGTAGCATGGAAATCTTTTGATTCTCCGAGATAAATTAGTAGTGTCTGTCAATGTGTCAATCCCGGCAACTATGGTTCAACCCAAAAATATTAGAAGGAAGGTTCAACCCGTGAACTAGGCAAAAGTTAAAAAACTATGAATTCAGTTTATTTATCACTAAAATAGAAGATTTTATCTCCAATCGTTTCCGATTTATCTGGATTGACCAATTTCAATGAAATCTTCAGTGTGTATCTGTCGCAGATGGATTGTAGAATCCGCTGTTTTACAAAATCTCTAGCTGCTTTACAAAACAGTACTGTTTTATAAAACAGCTGAACGATGTTGAGCTGGATTGCCATTGCGATACGTTTAACAAAACAGCTACCCACCTTTAGACGTAATGCAGAATGACATATCTATTGTGGGACAGGTTTGTTTATTGTTTAGGTATATTAAATGGATAGTCACCACTCAAGTAAAAAAGTTACTGTATTCTGATTTGACTTTCCGTGGCTGGGTCGATGGAGCCCCGCCCAGCGGGGCTCCTACACGAAGAGGATGACGGGGCCAGTGAGCGAGCGTAGCGAGTGAACCTAACCTGTCCGTGTCGGGATACACGAAACTCCCGAGCTCGCTTCGCTCGCTCATGGATCAATTTCGTTTATTTTCTTTCATAATCCCGATATACTGTCGACTATTATAGTGGTTTAGTATTTACGTCATTCAAAATTTTCATCATTTTTTTGCTATTGACAAGTAAAATAAAAAAATTCAAACTAAAATAAACAATCTGACAGGTCATTTCACACAGTTTTAAATAATCTCTGATCGTTGACCCGCTGCATTGATAAACGCAAAACATTCATTCAATTCTGCGTGTTATAGTTCATTAATTATGTAAAACCGCTAAACGTCGTTCAGCTGTTTTTCATAACAGTACTGTTTTGTAAATCAGCTATCAGTTTTGTAGAACAGCTGATTCTACAATCCATCTGCGACATATCCACTAAGTTTTACCCAAATCCTCTCAGCCCATGAGAAACCAACATATAAAATTGCGATTTGAGATGTTTGTGGGATGCTGTATGATATATAACGAGATGACACAGATAGACACTAATACTCACAGGTGTCACAGAACACTATACTCTTAACGGAGCTAACACTAATCATAGATATGCATTTAGATAGCACCATAGTTTAGATATTAGCAATTTAAGTGCCTTTGAAAGCGGAATTTAATCTGTGTTGGGTATTGTACCCCTATTTGTTTTCTGGTTAATTCTTCGTCAATACAGTGCGTGGGATGGCGCGTAAAAATAAAAATCGTTTTCTTTCTTTCTTTCTATGAAAATTGTAGTGAAGTGTTTAGTTACCTACCATTTGCCTACTTTTGAATGTCAAGCGGTGCGTCACACTTGACAAGTAAAGTAACCGCGTTAATTAAAAATTAAAACCACGTACGTACTAATTAATGTAACTACGTGACTTTGTGGTGAGTGCGCTCGTAAAAAGTACAACGTCAATATGGTACGCGAAATATTTATGACCCTTTACGAAATTTTCACGAAATTGATACTGAGACTTTTCCAAAAAATACGTCACTGCAGATTTTTATGAAGTGTATCTGAAAGAATATTTTCTGTCATCTTAATTGCAATCATAATCAAATAACAATACATATACCTAAATATGTGTTTTAACTTAACAGAATATTTATGCCCTTTGTCGAGATTGTAAAGAAATTGATAAAAAAAATACTACCATAAAAATACCCTCAATACTTTTTGCACTAAGTAGACACAATCTAAATTGAAATTACCATATTCTAACACTAGTATGTTAATACCTTTAGACTATGTTGCACAAGATAAGCTAGTGTTGGAATCTTTCCAGCAGGGACACATTTTCTTAGTCAATAAAGCTTAATAGAGGCATATAGAGTCTTGCTTGTCGGACTGGCAACAAGCGGCTTGGGAGCTTTTGTTACTAGTGTATGACAGAGGCTGTATTCGAGAGGAATTACATAATGGGGGTTCAGACTATGCCATACTCCCGACGTAGGCTTTAGAGGCCGCAGATCTCTAAAGCCTTATTGTTTGACGGTCAACTTCAAACCTGTCAAAGCATCATTATCTTTGGATTTGTATTATAAAGCAAACAGCTTAACATACATAAGGCCTTTCTGAAAATTAGAGTTGGCTATTAAGAGTTTTATTATCTTATCACCTTTCATTATCTTAAGTTATTTTGTATCTATAAATAATTTAGGTAAATTAAATAACTACAAATTGGTTCCCTGCCTACGGTACATATAAATTGTCATTAAGTAATCTGTGTTTGTGTAAAGTAATTAGTGTGATTGTATAAATTGACATAAAGTAAACTAAATTAAAAATAACCTATGATTGATCATGTAATAAAATTTATCATAACTGCGAATTCTACCTACTTAAGTTCAAATTATAATGACTAGAAAAGATTCTAATTTAACTTCAAAATGATGTCTCAACACACGTACACTACTTTAACGTTATTACGATCTTTCTGTCGATTGTACATTATAAAGCAAACAAAATAGTAATTTATGTGTAATTGCAATTTAAAAGTGTATGTCTAAATAAAAAGCAATCATTATGATCAAATTATTCTCGTTACGCAGAGGCTCCTGAGTGGGGTCCCAAGTTGGTGTCGGACAGGTCGTGGTACGGCGTGGGGTCTAGTCTACGAGCAACATGCGCATCACCGCCTGCGCATCCCCCAGCAAACCTCACATTCGCACTCAATGGCCGTGAGGTATGATTCATGAATATACTAGAAGTAAAAGACATAAAATGAACAAAGGAAAATGACAATTTCTAAATCGATTCTTTTTCTAGAATGCTATCCCAAAGATTTTGAGTTGGGAATAGCTTGGATTGATAGACATGTTTAAATACCTTAGTGGTGTCAGTCACTATAGTTATTGATGATGCTGATTTTAACGCATGAACAAAAATAATAATTTCCCAGCTGCATCTATAAGATTAAAAACTTGCTCTAAAATACCTTTTCAGTAGATACGGTCCTTCACTTGCAAAACTTCTTTGTTGAAGTATCGTGTAGAAACATTCATTTATTTTATGCATATGTCGCAGATGGATTGTAGAATCCGCTGTTTTACAAAATCTCTAGCTGCTTTACAAAACAGTACTGTTTTATAAAACAGCTGAACAACGTTCATCTGGATTGCCACTGCGACGTTTAACAAAACTGCTACCCACCTTTAGAAGTAATGCAGAATGACATATCTACAGTGGGACAGGTTTTTTTATTGTATAGGTATATTAAATGGATAGTCACCATTCAAGTAAAAAAGCGATACTGTATTCTGATTTAACTTTACGTGGTGGAGTCGACAAAGCCCCGCTGCGCGGGGCTCCTATTTTTGTGTCTGTAAGGTTAGAAAAAACCTAAACACGAAGAGGATGACGGGGGCTGTTCGCTCGCTACGCTCGCTCACAGGCCCCCGTCATCCTCTTCGAACATAACCTGTCCGTGTCGGGATACGCGAAACTCCCGAGCTCGCTTCGCTCGCTCATGGATCAATTTCGTTTATTTTCTTTCATAATCCCGATATATTGTCGACTATTATAGTGGTTTAGTATTTACGTCATTAAAAAATTTCATAGTTAACAAGTAAAATAAAGTTAGGTTATTATTTTTAAGACATACAGAGCCATATGCGACAAAATTTCGAGCTATAATCTACAATGTGACAGTTAATTTCACACTGTTTTACATAATCTCTGATCGTTGATCCGCTGCATTGATAAACGCAAAACGTTCATTCAATTCTGCGTGTTATTAATTATGTGAAACCGCTAAACGTCGTTCAGCTGTTTTTCATAACAGTGCTGTTTTGTAAATCAGCTAGAAGTTTTGTAAAACAGCTTATTCTACAATCCATCTGCGACCCATAGATTACATTCAGGAAGTTTGAAATCCCATTAAACAACCATAGTTATCTATTGTATTTTAAGTTTTAAGTAGTGTTTGATGAAAATCAATATTAGCCTCGACCCGCCACTCACAAAAGTTAAAGATAACTAAAGTACCGCGTTATAATATTAACTTAGATAGGTCAGAAGATCGAGGTATTATTATTAAATTAGAGGAAACTTCACAGACTGTTTTTTTAATTATAATAACCTAATTAATATAACAAAGGAAGCAATTTCTCATAATGCCTATAGTAAGTACATATTCCAATATCAAATATCGATGAATAATGTAAGTTCATTAAAATAGGCTGAACATACATTTCGTGAGGGCTCAACGGTACGTACCTACTTATGTAATATAAAATGAATTTCGATGTTGATCGAAGCTAACTTTAGCTATCGTCTAGAATCAACATGAAGGTTTCTAGCCCATGACCTAAACACACACGAAGCTTGAGGTGTACACATGACCCTCTCATATTTTAGAAACGTAGTAATAAACCGATCGTAAGCTCGCTAAACAACTTACAGAAATAATTTCAAAATATCCATTATTTTTCACCTCAATAATAATATCTGTAAAATAAGTAAATTTTGAGATTATACACTTTTCATGCGAAGATTATATACCTATTTCTAGGTACACGCTATTGATAAAAAAAATTAAATTTGAAAACGTTCCCTGTAAAATTAGTAAATTTTGAGATTAAACACTTTTCATGCGAAGAGGCGTCAAGTAATTACTGTCAGATTTCACTACCAATAGAAAATGTAAAGAAAAATAGGTAGTACCAGGTATTATTAGAAGGAACCTTATTATGTGCCTGAAAACAAGTTGCTGCATACTTAAGTATAGAATATATATATATAAACAGTTTAGTTGCCAAAATAGTTCAGATACTAAAGGCGTAAATTGTAGAAACGCTAATCTGATACATTAGTGGCAAACAAATGCAAAAGTCAGATAATCGTATTAACAGTTTTGTATTAGTATTAACCCTCTGTAACCTTATCCTAGATAGGTTAATTTTTCCTGTAACCACGCTAATAATAAGCACGGAAAATGTGTTAAATACAATAAAATAGCGGACATTTTTAGTCGTTATTGTAGATATTTAGCTGAAATTGGAGCCACTGTGTAGAGAAGACATTAGGACTAAACGCACATGCTAGGGATTTTATAATTCGTATTAGCTTTTTTGCCAGACCAGTGCCGCTCCATACGAATAATATTTTTAAAATTATTCTGGCGTAATAGTAACATGCGAGTTTTGTATGATTGTTTGATTTTTATGCCTTCTGCAATTATGTTCTTTAACCGACTAAGGCCTACCATGCGTTTTGAAAAAATTGCACGCAGTTTTTGTGAAGTTTATGAACATGAGTCGATTTACTGTATATGCTCCGCAAGACATCGCACCACAGTACACAACACAGTATGACAACTCTATAATGATTTCCAACTACTCAATAGGTATATATAAAAAGTTAAAACCTTGGAATGCCGATTGTATAAGATTTGAAATGTTGCCGTAGTCTAATTTTCATGGGTTTATTTTATTTAATACGTAATAGTAAAATAAAAGCAACACTATACAGCAATTCCAAAATAAAGGAATTGTTTTACTGATAAAACTAACCTGAACTATGTAGGTATTTGTAAAAAGAGCTCTACTACTACTACAATACAATAAATGTTGAAGCAAATTCCCGCCAGAAATAATATCATTAAATACATTTTCCGGCTTCATGACGCAAGGATTTTTCTGACGGACTACGATGGACCTATTGTAATTGACATTTAAAAATTGCGTTTGATCAGCGTTCACCGGACAGCTACAGACAGGGGTCCGCCATGTCCGCGCGCGAACAATGGACCAGTTCCTACTTACTTCAGTTTGACGCGACCGTTGTTTTTGCCGCCGTCACTGCCCGCTGCGTAGGCGAGTTCATTAATCACAAAACAGCTCAGAGCGATATAAGCTTCCTTTATCTAACGCAGGGCTGTGTAATATCCGTAATATTTCCCGCTCAACCGCTGTGCGGTCCCAGTATTATATTATTTTATATTTTCCCCAGATCGACATGGAATCTCTTATCCATGAATTGCCGTCATGGTTCAAATGGGACCCGCCGCCGAAGCCCGAAACTACGACTACCGAGCAACCGGATGATGATATCAATTTCAATATTTTTCATGACGAGGCGAACATACAGTATTTAGATGAATCGTACATAAATTTACATAAGGAGGAGATTCGAAGGCCATCAAAGGAGAGTTTGAAGCCGACGTTTGAGAGAACAGGTCCAGATAATCGGCTGCCTTCGGTCGGGGAGGTGTCGTTTGTGGTTCGGAACGAGGCGTTCGAGCGAGGCAGTCTTCGGCTGACCTGCATAGCGAGCATATACAACCTGTACGCGGCACGCGCCGAACTAATTTTCGATATGGAGCAACCAGAGGTTGCCTCCGTGCTAGGCGTCCGTAATAGAGCAGTAGGTAAGTGCAATCGATACTTGTGGGTAGCGACTTTGTGTCGCGAAATAGCTTCTAGATAAAATGGTCGGCCTGAATTCTGGTCCCTTTACAATCTTTACTAGTCTAAACTATCAAGAAATGTACAGGCATGATATACTGTTTTCAAAATAATTCTACATTATATGAAAGTATTTGTTACTGCCAAGTACAGGTATTATAATTTGACATCCTACCTAGATTTGATTGATGTAAATGACGAATAACAATTTTGGACAAAACGTTGCAGTTTTAAAGAAAAAATATATATATACGTATAAATAATCTAGTGGTGGATTTCAAGAGTAGGCCACAGGGTACCTACACATTTAAATACTAATGAGTATGAAAAAAGTACGTAGGTATAGGTTCCGGTAAAACGGTATGGAATTAGGTTCAAAGCAATTTTCCACAAGAAAAACTATGTATACATAGTTAACACAGCATTTAACCGTAGGTATTTTATTTGACATAAATGATGTACAAATATAACTCTTTAAAATATTGTTTCAGATTCAACATCTAGCAGTCTCAGGCGAATATCAATAGTTCTCGTTACGCTGCTCTACAGTGTCCGGTAGTTTATTAAAAACCTAAACATTATTTAAGTACAAATTCATTTTTAAGTAAAATTTACCCTCATTGTGTACAAATTCATTAAACATATCCAATCTCATGAATAGGCATGATGACAGTATTAAAGAATCAAAGACTAAATGGTTTTAGAGAAAAATATATGTACACAGGATTCTAAAATTAAACCTAATTTTAATAAAAACATTGTGATAACTGCAATCGGCCATGTTGACTGAAATGTCAATTACAGCGAATGACGTCACACCTCAATTGAATTTCAACACTGCCGTGTTCAAGCAAAACTGCTTGAACTTTTGTCAAATGATAACGAAGCGTGACGTCACAACTCATTATAAGCGGCGCCATGACACCCATGAGCGTTTTGGCGCTTAATTCAAAATTGATAGATTAAAATGCAATACTCTGCGTTAAAACAGAGCTTACTGCTGAAGTAATGTATTTTTCGGGAATAGTAGACGTGTACCTATATTATAAAAGGTGATTTCAAAATCAGTCTTCTTGCCTATTCAACTTTTGTTGTACCACGATGACTTCCTTTCGAATATTTATAGTTGTGACTACCTACCAAATAAAAATACTCTATCGTTATTTTGAAGAGATTTGTTTACAATATTATTATTAGTCATAGGTCGAACTGACCAAACATAGATTTTATAAATTAAATAAATCGGAAAATAAGAAATTAGATATTTAAATTATATTATATATACATTTGTAGAAGTTGTCTGATATTATAGAGATGTATCTTCATCCAATCCTTACTTGCGCATTTCTTTCCGAAACATAGAGAAGCTGCTTAATAAAATTTGAAATGGAGAATTTGAGTATTGTAAATAATGTCATTGAATAATATATAAAAGAGTATTTGAATTATCTTCAAGACGTTAAACGTTTCTGATGTCGCGGACTAAAACTACTTGTAAATATAATGTGATGTTTAATTATTAAAGTTATTATAGGATATCTGTTTCTAAAGTAAACAATACGAAGCCTATGTCAGCCTAAACTAATCTTCCATACTTACGAAGTATCGACGGTATAATTTTTATAAAGAGAATTTTTATTTCATTAAGTGTTAGGGCATATTTTAACCCTTGACAAAGACTGATGAGTAAAGATAAAAGCGAGGAAGACACATGTCATGAGGTTCTGTTCTCTGTACTGTACATAAAATTGATATAAACCAAAATCTATACTGTTTTACTGTTAAAAAATGTAATAATTTTGTCAAAATCCTAAAACAATTTTTGGATTACAATGATTTTTTATTACTTCTAAGAAGGATTAAAATTTCGGACATGTCAATGAGGTTAGTTAATTGTTACTGAAGATTTGTAAATAAATAGTTATACAATCATACACTATGTAAATTAATATGAATGAATAGAATAAAAAAGATGTTGGATTTGTCTAAGTTATTTTTTATTGTATCTAGTCTACTCCATTTCCTTAAATATCAATATTCAAAAGAAGAGTATCAATTCTTCTTATAAACTTATTAGATATCTACGGGCATTTCATTCAGTATTGCTTATGAATTAAACAAATTAATTATGATTAAGTGTACTGCTTACCTCACATGGTTTGTAAGCTTGGGACTCTACAAATATTAATAAAAAAAACTCATGTGGTCCCTACATCATAGAACAAACATCAAACAAATAATACAACACTTAGGCGATATTGATAGTCGACATTCACGTCTATAGCTAGACGACTAGGTACCTACTTATGAAGAATAATGGAGTAATTTCCCCTTAGAAGAGTTCCACCTAAGCCTCAATCAATCATAGTAGGAGATTGAGTCCACAATAAACAGAAGAAAATCCAGCCATTATCCTTATGGAGTAAATCATTTATGGAGCAGTTACATTGTCGGCGAAAATGGATTATTCAGTTTCGAATCAAGCATGATGTATTAGTTCACACACTTCGACTTACGAAGGTATTCGAATATGTTGAGACTTACTGCGAAGATAATAAAATAACAAAACTTTCCATAACACGCGTGTTACTGACAGTGATGGATTAAATTATAATTCGTTTGTGATATAAACTATTTAATCAACCTATATTATTATTAATCGAAAGGTATTCATAAAGATTAATCTCATTACGGCAATGTTACCACAGAAAATTCAATTTTCGAAGTGTGGTCACGGGCCAGGGCTAGGTTATCCGCAACAAAACCAACAATTTATTTTTCACTATTTACCAATGTCGGCAACCGGCGTGTGGCGCTATTGCAAAACCAATAACAATCAGTTACCCGGTTCTAAGGCTTTCGCCAACCGACGCTATTGTCTGGACTCTTCGTTAGGCGCTCTTTTCATTTACCCAGTTGCATTGATTGTACCAAATCCATCACGGCCTACAGAGTCCCTTTCTGCCTGCCCATTGATTATTCCCCCAGTTTCGTGAAAATGAAACTTTTATGAATTGAGGACGGAACTTGTGGCCCCTAACTAACTTAAACTCGATAGAAACGGTTCAACATCGAAATCAAATGAAAAATTTATAATTTATAATGTTAAAGTAATAACAACGCGAGTTTACAACCTAAACAGATTACGGTAAAGGTAGGGTCGTGTGGAAATTATGGCCTTTGAAAATAAAGGGATGCTCGTTTAGTGAAAGTTTAAATAAATCTACAGTTGGTCTTAAAAGCAAAGTTAAAGTTTGTTTGTGATAGCCGCGAACTTGTTCTGGACAGCCGCAGAAAAGCACTCATGAATGACGAGTACATTATATTTATGTAGGTATATGTGTTACAAAATAATGGGCGTGTAATTTAGCGCTGCAGATTAAATTTAAGTAGGTACCTGACACTGTAATGCGATTAAATACAAATGTGAGTAAGTGCATAATTATAATATAACAGTGAGATATACCTGGGTATGTTTACATTTTTCAATGTTACATCTTAATTTACATTCCTAATTTACTCTGTTGTTACGAAATATTCTTAGTATCAACAGCGATGATGGAAAAATGTATTCCATTAAACACTTTGCTATCATTAACATAGGTAACTTCGTAAATGTAAACTTATCAGCGTAAAGTTAATAATATATTTAATTTATTTAGCTCCTGGGTTTGTATATTACAGGTTCATCACTTAGCCGACCGCAGAGCCCACTCGATGCCCATTCAAGGGCGAGTGCTCTTTAAACTGAAAGGAAATCCCTCCGAGGAATGAATTAATCCATGTTACGCTGAGAATTTGTTCTTTACGTAAATCGGTTTGCATTTTTAGCCTTTTCGAGCCTTTGAGCTTCACTGGGCTATAAATATTTTCTATTAATAAGAAATACTTGGCGCAATTTTCTTGTAATTCTTATTTAATATAAGTACTTGTAGAAGATCTGTCTTATTAAATACAGAATATTTTATAGGTCAAGTATTACTGTTGTTAGCACGCACCTAACTACTACAAACGAAGTTGTTGTTCTAATAAATTAGATGTTTTAGGTAGGTAACTACTAAGTCAACGACAAGGAAAACAAAAATAATAACAAGAATCGAGCCCAATCCATTGATTAAAAAAAAAAAAAAAAAAAAAAGAGATCATATAATAGATAGTTTTTTCAATATACAGTATCATTGCCGTTGGTTTAGAAACGCAAAGATAAAATCTATGAAAACAAGGTTTGCGGGGTAGGGTTGACATGAAATATTGTCAGTTTTCCATCAATATGCATTGTAAAGTATGAGTGATGCGGTGGCCGGCGTATTGACAGCGTTGACACGCGAGCGCTGCACGCGAACCTCTGTCAACAACGACCTGTTTGTTCTGGCCTCATGCTTGTGCGACAATATCCATGGATGTGGAGCTAAATATGTACTTACTCATTTGCTTTGTATCAATAGCTCCCAAGCTATGGAGCGTTTACTGTGATATCTGTTCAGAAACCTAGTCAAAATTGAATGGGCCATAGCCAGAAATGAACTGCAGCTAAATTGACTTCATGATAACTATAACTAAAGTATGCTAATGTTGACATTAAACATCAAAACAAGCTTTAATCAGAAAAAAGTACATAAAATACATGTGAAGTTTTTAAGTGTATCGTCCACATCAACGTATTTTGTGAAAGCCTTGGGAAGTAATTTAAAATATGATATACCAACACATACAGAGTGCGATATACTACAAAGGAGATAGCTTGGGTTAATACCTACCTACTGCATACTATACCTATGTATGTCTATTTCTTTGGCACGCCTAAACGGTTTGATCGATTTTAACATACGAGTCGTCATTAGATTTGGCTCAATTACAGAATATTGTTGTTTGTCAAATAAACAAAAGAGAGGGGAGGGGATAAAAAAATAGTTTTTATATCAATATGAGTATCAAAATATGTATGTGTCGCAGATGGATGGTAGAATCCGCTGTTTAAGAAAACTGCTAGGTGATTTACAAAACAGTACCTACTGTTTAATAAAACAGCTGAACAACGTTCAGCATGACATATCTACAGTGGGACAGGTTTGTTTATTGTATAGGTATACTAAATGGATAGTCACCACTCAAGTAAAAAAACGATACTGTATTCTGATTTGACTTTCCGTGGCTTGGTCGACGGAGCCCCGCTTAGCGGGGCTCATATTTTTGTGTCTAGTTAGAAAAAACCTAAACATGAAGATCCTCTTCGAACCTAACCTGTTCGTGTATCTATTTCTAGTAAATTGTAATGCGATAGCAGCATAGGTATAAACATTCCTTTGTGAGCATCAACAGAAGCGAAAAGGGGAAAGCCTGATTTTCCGCTGTCTTCAGTTAATCATACAGACATGACCAACGGTTGCTTTGGGTCTTAATTCCAACTATTTTAGTTCTGCGTTTCACTGCAAAAAGGAAAACATTGGATTGAAATTCAAACCCGGATATTTTAGCGCCACAGTCTCAGTGATCTTGTTATTGGCCAAAAAATACCTTGAGCATAGTTGTGTTACAATGAAAAGGTTTTCTTGGTCCTGTTTTCCAAGGATTTACTCATTCCCACTGACCCGGTTTCCTCATTTCAAATAAGCTAAGGATTAACCATTCGTTTCCATCCGACAATCAGCTCGATCTGCTTTAACCAACATTTGATTCAGCGCTTCTTTTTAAGCTATCAAACAAACATTTCTTCTTTATCAATAGGATTTACATTTATACCATCATCCAATACAGGATTAAAAAATGTAATCGGTATCCAAAAAAAAAATTCTACAAATTTGACGTAATTCCATGCGTCAATTTTATCAACCGCTTTTGTTGATAGCAGTAAGTAATAATTATTTGAAGATGAGATATATTATATAAGAAACCGCCAATAATTAGTATAAATAATAAAATATAATATCATCGTTTTCCTTATTTGTTATTTTACTTTTTGATGGTCGTAGTGGCGCAAAGATTAACTGTCTACGCTACAGATCTTACAATCATACATCATCATCATAATTCTTCTACTTACAGGTACAGTAGGTACAAACAATCATGCCCGTTTCGAATTGGAGTAGGTAGAGACCATTGATTTTCACCTCTTGATCTTTCAACTGCCTCGTTGGTTTAGTGGTTCGTAGTGCGACTGCTGAGCAGTTCGAATCGAACCCGAGACCTCTCTCGGGTTCGATTCCCGGGTCGGGCAAAGTGTTATTGAGTTTTTCTGTTAGGAAATTCTCAGTAGCAGCCCGGAGTTTGGGAATGTGCCCGGTTGATGGCAATAGGCTCACCACCTATTACATGGGAATTAATAACAGCATTGGTGAAATGTGGGTGTACAATTGTGTACACCTCTGCCTACCCCTTCGGGGAATACAGGCGTGATGCTATGTTATGTTTATGTTTTTATGTGATTTTCACCTGTTACTATTCTGACACGCGCCTGTCGTGATCATGATGTGATCATATGCGAATAAAATAAGTACCTATTTATTTTGTATAACTAAGATTTAAGCCTTGTATCCGTCTTTACCCACAATCTAGGAGAAATAAGTTTTACACTTATTTAACAGAATCTCAATACGATTCTTTAGCCAGACAGAGTTGTAGTGTTTCCAGTAGTAATATAATATTCAGCAACAGTCCACTTAAATTAGATCACTTGGTATCCTTTCTTTGAGAAAATGATACGCCAGCGGAAGGAGAGATAATCTCGTTAGAATGACGAACTTAGTTTGGGCTACTAACTAAGTTTTGCTCATAAATACGGGCACAAAATGTCGCCGCCAGCTGGCACCGTCTTAAAAAGGATATAATAAACAAGAGCTGCTTGATCTTCGGGAAATAACACGAGTTTATTATTAAAGTTTAAGAACCCTGCTACTCCTTTAAGTAAACCAAAATAATAATATAATGAAGCGTACACAATGTGGGTTATTTATATTGTAACGCTTTATGTGTTGTGGATACGGTAAAATGTCCAAAAAATGTCAAGCCGTCAGTCAAGTGCGCCACACGCAGAAGCGCCACGGTTTAGCGCAGATACATTTATTTATTAAATTAAGAACATTGTTTCACTGCAAGAGAAAATATACATATATACGTTATCTAAAGCTAGCTTTGTTTTGTTTACAGACGAATATTAGTTGCAATCGAAATGTGCACCTTGATTATATTGATATACGATTGAAATTTCCAAATGCTTTATTTATTTTGAAACTATTAACAGTATACTATACATTTAAGACAAAAGATTAATACAACTAACTTTGTCGCACCAAAGTAATTACAAAAGCCCCACCATTAAAACACCGTGAATTCATAATGTTTACCATTACTTGTGAGAGAAAAGGATACAACTGAATACTTTAATCAAATGGTCAATCAAATTTCAATGATAATCGTAAACTATAGATTTATCGATAACATACGTTTATTTTTCCTTTTGTAAAGTTTTGATGACAGTCCGATACGCTGCTGTTTTTATTATTAGTACGGGTAGTAGCTATTTATCTGCCTAGCCTTTTCCCATCTAAGTACGTAGGGTTCAGCTTTCATTCTAACCGTATGTAGCTTAATATCAGCACCTATTTTACATTGAGCGACTGGCTATCTGACCTTCACAAATACTGGGTAACACGACATATCATGGTAAGACTGGTTGTCAGACTTTCAGGCTTCTGACTATCCGTAACGGCTGTCATAGACCGACAACTGATACTGACACGTGCTCTCCGAGGCACCGAGGAGGTACGTCTAGCGTTCCATGGAAATATATGATTAAATACCTATTTAATTGCATTTAGAGAAATACCGCTATAAAAATATTTAACTACAGAACTGAAGTATCTCTGTAATGATATCGATTTATCTTCCTTTTCTAAATGTAGGATCTGCAATAATAGGTTAGCTTTACTTTTTTAATTCACGAATGCTTTAGTTGAATGTCGATAGTGTGTCGACGTAATGTTTTTATATAATCGATATTTCCTGCATGCTCCTCAATATCGTTTTTATTATTATTTACAACACTTATGTCGACTGGCGTCCAATTGGAAGAGCGGAATACTCCTAACACAAGCAAACCCTTGCTTAAAAGGAGATTCCGAACCCTGTAACCGATTACTCAATAGATATCGAAATCAACCTTTTTTGTTTTTGGTAATGTGATAGTCTTCTACAGACTGGTACTCTTCCAATGACTTTCCACTGACTGAACTGCCATTCAAAAGTAATTACAAAGAAAGTACAATTTTGCATTACAAAAATGTATCAGTGTAATCTCGATGGTTTAATTGTTGGTACTTAGTCTAGTAGTTGTTTCTATATTTCTGACAATGGTCTTTCAATGACTTTTCGCATCAAACTACAACGAAGTTATGCAAAGTACCAAATCTGTCAATTATAATGGAATCTTAATGCTATGGCACTTGGACGGATAATGCATGTAATTTTGTTTTAAATAGCAGCCTTGTGCTCCTGGTTAGTCCACTACTTTATAGAAGCCGCAGAAGTACCTATAATGTACATACGGCAGATGATTGAAGTATGCAGGTGAACACCGATCTCTATACGGTTAATGACAAAGAGTGTGTGTAATATAAGATACAACGTTACATCATCATCATCATCCCTCTGCCCTTATCCCAATCTAATTTGGGTGGGCGCAGCATGTCTTTTTCTTCCATACATCTCTGTCAGCCGTCATCTCGCTAGTCACTTCCATTCTAGCCATATCCTCTTTTACACAATCCAACCATCGCTTCCTCGGTCTGCCTCGACTTGTGTAGCCATCCACATTCATACTCAGAACTTTCCTCGTCTCATGATCCTCATTCCTCCCCATGACAAATGATTTCCACATAACTTCTCGGTCACCGGCGTAACTCATAGGCTTGCCCGTACGTACTCATTCCTAATTCTATCCATTCGCGTCACACCACACATCCCTGTTAACATTCTCATCTCAGCTACATGCTGAGTGATTAATTCAATAATCAAAATCAAAATTTCAATCATACAAGAAGCAGTATTCTTTTCTGCTTATTGTTATTAGTACCTAAATATTTGTCATGCTTAAAAGTTTCAAATCAATTCAATTCAATATTTATTGCGTTCCACAATGTAATTTAGGTGGTAAATACAATCAGTTAGATCATTATGGACCCTGTCGGGCACAGCAATGTAGGAGAGAGAAAGCACTATGTAAAGTTAAGTATAATAAACATAGTTATTAACTTTGATTAAGTAACTTACCACGCACAAGAAAATTCCAGAAAAGCATAAACATTGAAAAGCTAATAAAAAAGTAATTAGCTAAGCATAGGTATGTTAATTTATGCTCTCTAATGTTCAGGTAACACACATATGTTGAAAACAAATCACATCGTGTAACTTGGTGTGTTTGCTTATTTCCGTCCGGTGGGACCAGTAAAAGGTCCATGTTTATTGCTTAGTACCTTATTTACGTGACTTTTGATACGGGTGTCTACTTAAACCAGTGCCATCCCTTACCGTCCTGGCTTGGCATTTCATTTAATATTAATAGAATATTCGCAAAATATTTGTCCAAATTACCTCATTTCATGACAACAGAAAATGTTTTTCACGACAAGACGAACAAACTAGACGATACAAGGGGCCATTATTTTATTATTATTCTTACATCTATGTATGTTATCAAATTATTTAGCTACGATAGTGTATTATGCTGAAATGATTAGATTTTGGGTACTATCTGACGTTCGATGCGGATAATAGTCTGACGTGCACTTCCGATATAATGCAAACCTAACTTAATTACATTAATATATCAATTTTGCGCTAAGACGAAACAATTTTGTTCTAGACCCATCTAGAACAAAATTATTTCGTCTTAGTACACACAGATATTTTATTGGGTTATTAATAATTTTGTTTTATTTAATTTGCCGTGCCAACTCAAACTCGTTCATCTCAAATTATACTTGTAATTGAAAAGAAAAAGTAATTGAACAGTGCATACAAAAGTTGAGAACTAATTTTGTTTTATGAATATTACTCCACTATCCAAGGAACAGGCAAACGACTCACCTGATGTAAAGCGGCGACTAGCTTATTAATTCTACAAATCCGTGAGTATTACGTCCAGCAAGGGTGTGCTTTACGTACCATTGCACTGCGACACTCCGAGACAAATTTGAAACGTCATAGTTACACAATAACATTCCACGTAATGACATTCCGCTATATTGACGTTTACTGAAAAAACCAGATCAAATCAATAAGATTAGTATAAAATATCATTGGATTATATTATGTTTTAAAGTTTTCAAGAGATGATGTAATACCAAGATTTTATGAAATAATTATTAAATCAAATTGTGGAAAGAAAAATACGGTCGTGAGTATTGTGTGACATAGGGGTCGAGATGGCTTAGTGGTCAGAGCACCTGGAGTATTTAATCGGAAGGCGCAGGTTTGAATCCTGCTCACATCCTTATTTTTCTTTCCATGAAAATTTAAAACTTCAAAAGTTCGCACCTTATGCGTTAAGGCGTTTGAAAGATTTATCCGGGAGGCGTAGGTTCAAAACCTGTTCACGACCTTTCTGAATTATTTTTCCACAAGAATTTATATACCTACACGAGATAAACCATTGTTACTGTCTGCGTAATATGCGATATTAGACGACAGCTGTTAGTTATCAAATTCAAATTCTAGAATACAATTCACGATGAAAATACTTAACACATTCGCCGCGGCGGCGCTAGAACTAAACTTTCTGCCAGTGCGGTACGAGACAAATACTGCCCGTATCTATATTTCCTACTATGCGTTACGACCTCTATTTTGCCGTACTAGGACCTGACTTCCAAGATCGATACAGACGTGGAAACTCATGATATCAACGTTTTTTGATAACCAGTCGATAGGCTACACCCTCGTGTATACCTAGCTGCGGTAGCCCGCGGTACTGTAAAATATTTCGAAATATAAAGGGATTTTTCAAAATCTGCGATTTACGGCAATATATTTGCCGTATAGCATGAAAGTGATAAAATGCTAGGGAGGGGGTTTACTGTAAAATAGAAAATCGATATTTTTAACGATATTCTTTATTATAGACACAACATGTAAATTTAACGTGTACGAATCAACATTATTCTTCTTAATTAATCAACATAATAATTATTCCTACAAGTAACGTCAATTCCAAATATATTTAAGTAATATAAAAATTTTGCTTGATTAACTTATCAAACATAGTACAAATAAACTAATCAACAAAAATGAGAATATGTTTTATTTTTAAGGTACAAAATCGTTTTAATTATTTTGAGATCACATAATATTAGGAACTTTAATTTACAGAAATAAAATAATTTTATAGCTAAGTTTATCATGGTAATAGGCATGATGACAGTATGAAAGAACTAACGAATTAATGGTTTTCAAGGTAAACATAGGCAAAAAGGATTTAAAAAAATTACCTAGTTTTATTAAAAACATTAAGATTTAATAATAAGACTTTCAATATAATAAAAGTATAAAATGTTGCAATCGGCCATGTTGACCGAAACGTCAATCACAGCGAATGACGTTCAATAAATTTTCAAAATGAAGAGTACATTGTCCTTTCTACACAAAATGGAAAAGACATCTCTCGGATGGATAATCTCGCCCATTTTTATTGAGAAAAGTTGATCTTTTCATGAGTAGGTATTGTGATGGAAATAATTATCTCACTAATGAAAAAATATCTTTTAAATTATAAAACTTATAAAAATGTATAGATTATTGTAAGACTTGTGTTATTTATCATGCATTTTGTTGTAGCAATATAAACACATAGCTTTTTGACATTCTTGACAAAACGTACGCACTCTTTTTACTTTCTTATCAGTCTCACGACTGCTGAACTCTTTTCTAAGATTGCGGTAACAAATTAAGTTTACGTACTTTATTGATACCCATTACCAATAACACACCCATAAACCTCTCCATTTCTTCAAAAGTAGTTGGCTGCCAGCATTTTATACGAGATTTTGACTTTAAAACATGTGAACTTACATACTCAACTGCATGATTGTTAGTTTCTGCCACCATTTTTTCAATGACATCTTTGGTAACAAATAATTTGTAGTCATCAAGTGTTTCTGCTAGTTGTATATATGGTGGAACTTTAATTTCGCTTTTTAATTGATTTTGTGCTAAATCGATTTGATCGGTACTTAAAATGTTGGTCCACTGATCTTCGGGCTCTTCATTTTCGTTTTCTAAACTTGAAACATTAGATTCCGAATAACTGTCATATATTTCATCAAATGTATCAGTACCGGAAGTGTTTTCAGAATCAGAGTCAAAGACTCTTCAGGTGAGTTCTCCCCAACACTAACGTTTAGTTCAAAGTGCGGCTGCTGTTGAGAATTTTGAAGATTTTTGCTAATTAAAGGTGTTCGGTTTCGTTGGTTCTAGTAGATTTTTTCAGTGATATGGGAAATTGTTGGTGTATTAGCCGATTTTATAATTTTTTGAGGACGTAAATCCAAAATATCTTAGTTTTCGGAATCCAAATCAATTTGAGCAGGGATTTTGTGATGCATCAATAAAGTTTCAATATCATCATCACTTTGATTCTCTAAGGTATTGTCATCGTAGTTAGTATATGATGTCGGTGTTTGATGAATTCTAATATTTCCATCATATATTTCAATTTTATAAATGAAGATCGTGTCGGTGTATTAAGCTGCTTACTTTTGGGTGTCGACAAATCATCTTCCAGAAGTACTGATTTGAAAGGTGATTCTATCGGAGATATCAAGTTGCTCACAGAAATGTTATCCAAAGATAGAGATAAAAGATAGATCAGGATCAGTGCTTTTATTTTTATTTATTGGCGTCTGATCCAAAACAAGGAATCCTTTTTTTGTCAATGGACTTACAAAAATTGAGTTCAACTCCTTATAGACCGGTTTTTGGGTACACATTAACCCTGAACCACAAGCCTTATCACTCCTTTTGTTTATCGTAACGCTTTTAACCACTTGTACCTTCTTTCTTGATGTAGGGCTTGTGGTCAGAAACCTTGATTTTTTAGAATTAGTAGTCACACCCGAGCTACTACTACACTGCAGAACTTTATTTCTTGCTTCTGCACCTTCACTTTTAATTGCTTTACTCATTTCTAGCTTTTTTTCGTGAACGTCTCATTATTCTTCGGTATTTCGCACACAAAATCACACAAAAAATATCGAGCACAAAATACGTCTTACTTATGGGCAGCTCTATTGCGTACTGACACTCCACGCGGGCGCATGCAGTGAGGTGCGGGGTTGGGGGGGTACGGCAAAATAGTTGCCGGACCGCATTGGACAATAATATTTTCCTTACTGTGCCTTACGGCAACTATTTTGCCGTACATTATTAATGTAGAGTATGATTATATTTAAAGCAACAATATTAAAATCATCACTGTCTCTTTTCTACACGTACGGGAACGTAGTTAAATCATCCCCGCACCGAGCGTAAAACAAGGACAACGAGCTGCCGCACTGGCTGATATTCAAATACGGCAAAATACTTGCCGTAACGCAGCGAATGTGTTAAATGTGGATAACTTAAATAATGCTATAATATATTGTTACCTACTTGGTGCGAGTGGAATGTTAGATTTGTACTTAATTTAAATTTTGTTAACGTTAGGATTTTCCCCAGCACCAAACATAAATTAAGAAGAAAACTACAGCAATTTAATTTTGAATAAGTCAGATTAGATCTGAGACCACGCGACAGCTGAGAAGTCAAAGCAATCGCTCTGTGCACTACGAGCGTTAGAAATTACATTTTAAGTGAGAGGTGAAATTAAACAAACGTAAATACACAAAGTCAAATAAACATTTTAATTTGATATATCTTAGTATTTGTTACTAACTCTACAATTCAATTTTTACTCTAATATTGCACCTACCACGTTCATACAATCCTAAGATAAAGTTATCAATTTTTTTGCGAAACACCTGTAGAACAGCTGTGTCGTTTGTGACCAATCGTTCCAATACGCCACGATATAAAAACAAGATAAATATTTAATAAATAAGTAGGTACGGTAGGAAATATGCATGATTGATTGTATGTATGTAAGTAGATAAGAGATTTTCGAGACGGCAGAAGTACCTTTTTTATTAATAGTATATGATAACAATGCGTTGTTTTGATAATTTTGCATGCAAAAATACGTATTAATAAAAAAACACCATCAAATAAATAAGCGGCGCACGGACGGCATACAACAGACACCAGTGTATTGTGTACTTAACTATTTAAATACCTAGTTTTTTTTTATGTGTACCAGTGACATAACTCACTGGCCTTACCCTCGCGTACCTAAAACGAATAGGTTAAGGCTGCTAAGAATAGTCATCAAATTATAAATTCTCCTTCTAGATCAAGGACAAGTTCCTATATATATTACGCTTATTTTTACTTAGAGATTTTGTCAGAGATTATCTACTTGTTGCCTGGTAGAGGACGAGGGTAGTTTCCAGTTTAGTCATCCAGGCAAATTAGATTCTTCAGACATGAAGAATTGCGTCATACTACATCTTTGTCGATACGTTTTCTTTTTAAAAGAACTTATTTTTCTTATAACAACTTCTTTTACCATCTCACACTCTGAAAACAGATAATATCCTTTAAATTTAAATCAAGTGTATGAATAATAGGCTAAATGCCTAATATAACACAACATGTGATTTAAAATTTTAAATCATATGTTATATAAATGCCTATGCATTTAATAATAACTATTAATTATAATTAATTGTTAAGGATAAGGGCAGGAGATGATGAATTGTTACTTCGCTAAGGAACTACTAATGAGACATTTACGATGCTAAATTTATAGAGATATAATGTATCAACATTATAAATATATGGCGGCAGGCAGGGGTTTGTATTTGAAGTCCGCAAAAGGTTCCTTACCTACAGACTTCCGGTCTTCTAACGTTGTATGAGTCCGGAAGTCCTGTTGAGCAAATCGTCGTTTATTCGCTTTCAGCTTGGTATTTCATATTTTACTGGCAAGTGAAACGACGCTATATAGACTTATTCACATAAATAAAAGCCAGAATAGGTACCTAAACGGGGTATAATATAAGGTACACACTGTGCTTTAAAATAAGTTATAACAAGAACATAGAAACAAGTCGCGGCGTATTTTGTCTTGAATGAGATTGTCATGAGATTGTGGCTGAATTCGATAGTATATTCGATAGACAAAAATCTAACGGACTAACTATCGAACATCTTTCAGATGAATGTAAGCAGAACGCCTGAACTTTTTTTGTGTCAACATTCTCACAATAACAATTCTCACAATACCTAAGTAATAATTACGTAGTTACTTAAATTTCACTTAATTAATAATGTAAAACCGTATATAACGCGTATTTATATTCGTAAATACTTATTTGATTACAGATAAATGTTCGAAAAGCATTAACGCATGCATAACTCTAAAGTTATAATTTTTTGTGCAATGAAAAATATGATCGTGAACAGGATTCGAACCTGCGCCTCCCGGATAAATACTCAAGGCTCTCTGACCGCTAAGCCATCTCGACCTCTGCTCACTGCCACGAATTTTTCTTCCATATTTTAAACGTCTTTTGTTGACGTCATTGCCATCTATTCAGTCCGTTTACAGGATTCGGTCTGAATCCTGCTCACGACCATATTTTTCTTTCAACAAAAATTTATAACTTATTTGATTATTGATAAAACAGTTGTCCGCTAGAGTTTTATTCAAGCCTTTCCGAATAAGACGTTTAATGCTAAAGCCTTTGGTCGCGCTTTCGATAGAAACGCATTAAGCGGATTTAACTTTATAAAGGGCTTTACAAAGGATTGTAAATAATGTTATAATTGTTCCGGGCTTGGGTGTCCGTGTGCGTGATATTTTTGTTTCTATTGTGATGTGAGCGCACTTGCGATAGAGGAAATTTGTGATATTATAACTTGGGAAAAATAAAAAAATGCTTTTTAAAAACGTAGAATTTCCTTTACGAATACTGGGACCACACTAATATTCGAGTGGTTTTTATTCTACCACCTTATGAAATGCTTTATAAATATGTATAATTAATTATACTTGAACTGCAATGTGATAACATACGAACACAGCCTCCTATGCGCTGCATCTTTTTCGGGATAAAAGGCATAACGCTTATGTAGTTAGGCATGAAACTATGCGTTGCTATAAGTATCAGCATTATGATTCTATTAAGAAATATTGATGCCATTCATCAAATATTGTTCATAGTAACTAATCTACGAGTATCCCGTGCCGATAGTACCTAGTGCCTTTTATTTAACCTACGAGTATCCGTGTAATGTAAGGATAATGATGGAAAAATACAGAATAATATTCAGATATTATATTCCATTCATAACGCGAGTATTAGATACACATAAACCTAATTACAGATAGGTGGTGCTGTGCTAGTTAACAAACAAAAATGATAGGTATCTGATCTGATTCACGAAAGAAAAACAACATGTGCCTATCTACGAGATAGTGACACATTAGAATTTATCAACAATACACGTCGACCGCAGGTTATTTATTATAAAGAAAAGTTTTCTTATGGGAACACAAACAGTGGCGGACACAATAACGGGGTACAAGTTGGTAAATTGGATTCGCGCCCCGGGGACGGGCGACAGCGGTAGCCGGTGACAGCGCGGGGAGGGGGAGGAGGTTAATCACGTCACGCCGAGTGTGGAGAGTACGCGCCGACGGCACTCCTTCGTGACTCCGCGATTCTTTAATATAACAACCACCATTGCAAAAACTTATAACATAATAAATAATATCAAAGGTTGAAACCGACGTTTCAAAGACAGCTCAAAATGGAAACTTCGAAGTAATGATAAGAAGTCTGGACTGTTTATCTAGGTAACCGAAAGTTAAAACAACAATATTTTCATACAAAAGCTAGAGCTACGGACTGAGGTTGGGATAATACATAAAGCAAAAGTACATAAAGAAAATAAATGATATTGTTTTCAAGCAAAATCGCCAAGACGCTGACTCTTTTAAAGAGTTAGGAAAATCCCGGCTACGCGGCGGTCACTTGAATTTTACTTTGCTACTTAAGGTTTGCAGCTCGTTTAATTTCATTCTGCTCAAACAATGTGATTAATTTGATTATTTTTCTGTAAACGGCGTGGACTTTTATTATTAAATACTACGCTGTCAAAATATTCGGCTTAACTCAAAGCGGCAGGCATTGTAAAATATTGTGATTCAAATTCAATTGTAAAACCTGACTGAGATTGTAAAATAATATTTACATCGCATGTTTGAAATTAATTTAGCGTTGCATTGTATTAAATGAAAACTACATTTTATTTTATTCATAACGCTGTAATAATTGATGATGATAAGTGGTTTTCAAAGGGAAATATTTTATTAATCAATTTAACCATCTGTGTAATAGCTTTAAATAAGGTAGAGTTTGGATAAATGGAACTGATCAAAAAACGCTCAAATACATGAATGACGTCATAATATTATTATTCATTCCGCAAAACGTAAGGTCGAAGGAAGATATCGTGAATGGATAACATCAAAAGCTGAACAGAAATGACGAGTAGTGGCAACTTAAGTCACCTTGCCCGTGAAAGGCAGAAATTTACAAAATATTGAAGTTAAAGAAGCTATAAAAGACAAATCCAAAAGAAATGAATTTAATTTAAACTGACTTTAGTCAAGCAAAAGACATAAAATTGGATGAAGTTGTTAGAACCATTGTTAAACTAAAAAGGATTTTAATGGAGCTTTATAGGAAACGTAAAAGTAAAAAAAATGCTTTGAAAAAATGAATTTTTTGGTATTAGTTAATAGACATACATAAACCTGCGATGCCAGTGAGCAGCCGAGGAAGCCACATGTGCAGAAAGTATTATTGCCAAAGATACCTATCGTCAACGTAGTCTTTAACCTTATAGTATGCTTTTTGGATAAGGACGCGTTTAATATGGGTTTTAAACTTTCCTTCCGATAGATCGGTTATTGGCTTAGGTAGTAACACTATTGCCTAGAAATTACTTATTTGTTTTGGATAATCTAAATATTGGTACCACAATTTTATGCTTAAACCACGTATTTTTGTCATGAAAATCACTTCTCGAATTAAACAAATGCAATTTTTTCGAACATGTAATACATTTTCAAAGATATAAAGTGAGGGCAATGTAAGTATATTAATTTCTTTGAACATATTCAACAAAGTACGCGAAGTACACTAGCCTAGCAGTGGCTACATCATAATTAAGTCTTAGTTACATAATAAAAACTTTAAAGTTAACGGCTTTTTACAGGCTTTGCAAATTAGAGGACTTAAGGCACCTAAATAAATACGATGAAATTAAAAAAAAGGAGTTCCGCTGCCATTTGTGTTTTTCTTTACCTCTTTTTCTGTACCATGCCCACTACATTAGGTACTATTTTTTTAAATCTATGTTACAAGAGATAATTTATGGATTCTATCGAAACCCCATACGTTCAGGCGTTTTATAAATTATGGTGGCATAAAGAAACTCACAAACATACATACATAAATATTGTACCTACTTATGGAACACAAAACGGAGTGAAATTGAAAAAAAAACATGGCAGGTGGCTTTTAGTATTTAATTAATTTCATCTTGTATATATTCTTTATTCACCAGGGAACGAAAATTAAGTAGGTACTGTTTCCTAGTAACAGCTTATCTTTCTGAGAAGTTATAATATAGACGCCGATTGTAGAAATGGGATACAACAATACCTGAAACAAAAGGACAGCCAGCGCCTCTATTTATGCACAGTTACAAACTTTAAATCCAATGTTGTCCGAAGCTTCACAAAGTAACTCCTTTTGCTTTGAAATATTTGTAAGGAAAAGTACCTACTTGTATTATTTTTGTTTCTCTTCGAGGGTTAAAATCCTCTAAGAAGGAACCAGTGTTTTTGGCAGATAAACTGGACCAATAACATTTTATATAGAATGAAATGAAATCATATTTATTTCTTTTAAAAGGTTTTACTCCACTGAGTGCCTTCATAGACATCAATATCAACTTTACAAACACTCAACCCCGATTTTTTTTCTGTATGAGTATCGAACCTGTAATGCGCAACGCAGTACTTAGTTAATCGCTACACCTCGCTGCGCTAATAGAGCCATCCAATCCCTCGGACTCATCCTCCATTCCAGTAGGTAATACTAGATAATTTCGTAGATTCTATCAGGGTTACGTTAATACCATTTATTTTTGGGATTTTACCCAATATTGGTCACATTCCCAAATGTGTGAATGTTAACACGTTTTGTTATTTCGCCACAAACCACTAGCATGCCTGTACAAATAATGACACAAACATAAAATAAGTCTGACTTTTGAATCCAATACCAATAACAACAGTTGTTGTTGTTATAACTACACATATATATTTTTATATCAAGCAATATTTTCAATGTAAAAATATATTTTTGTAGCAATGAAAAGGTTTCCATGGAATGTTCAGCAAAACCCAATAACAGCACAAAATATAATATTTTGGGCACATTTCATCCTATTACGTTAACCAATTGCCAATAACTGTTCACATACGTACCTCATGAACTATTTATTACGTTACTTCGTATAGAGGCTGTGTGGACCTAAATCGGTAATTTTATGTGAAAAAGCTACAAGCACCAAATTGTAAAGTATTTATTTTTGCAGCTATCGCTAAATCTGGTTGAAGCGAGCCGGAGTGTGGAGTGAGGAGGTGATAGATGTTTCCGCTCAATCTCTGTCTACTCAGATTATTGGGAATTTACATTTACTTAGATACCTTGTTGTGACAACGACACCGCGATTTATTAAAGGAATATTTTTGGCGAAAAGCTTCGTCAGTATTTTAAGTACTGAAGTGCTACATTTTAAAAGGCGTGTTAAAACAAAAGATAAAACATTTAAGTGGCGCCCTTATTTCGGATAATATTTATTAAACAGCGACCACTAATTTAAACCAGTAGGTCTTAGGTTTACACGAGCCAGAGGAAATAAAAAGGTAAGCTATTTATATTAAAGTATATGTACAGAGAACAACATTAACATTGATTTATTTTGAAAGACCCTACTTTTACTGTACAGTTGTACCTTGGGACTTACCGACAATATGTAGCTATTCATAAAAAACAATTGGGTCGACGAACAAATGGAATCGTTCTGAATGTGCAATTCATTGCATTTCAGCTGGAAAATAATTGTTCGCAGCTAATGTTCATTGTTCAATAGTTTTTCTTTGATGCACTTTCTTATCGATTACATCAATAACTTTATGAGTGTTCATTAACTGAACAACATTACTCGTACTATTGAAATCTGTTTTTATGATTATTTTAATCACTACCTTATAGCTTATACGCAAACATCCTAAGAGCCATTTAAAAGTATTTTTATCTGACCTTCAACATAAAATATAGTCTTTCAGAATTATGATGTTTTTATTGAATAGGAAGTTTAAAAAACAAATAATATATAAGTGGCCGACATGTTAGCATGAAGCAGCACTTAAGGCCGGGCCTGAGGGTACATCCGTGTCTACGCTACGCTTTTTGCTCGAAACGAGTTGCTACAAAGTGCTCTTCGGCGAGCCACAGTACCTCCCACTCGACATTAATGCATTCCATTACGAGTTATGCTACGTCCATGCAAATTAATGTTCATAATTCTTCCCGCTGTGTGCTCTTCGGTGTGTGCCGATTCAAATTTCGACGTATTCCACGAATCATACCGGCACGGAGCATAACCAAATACAGTAATTGAAAATGGAGTTTACTTACTAACAATATTAACATGCGCGGCACGTACTTCAATGAACGCACTTGGAATATAAATAATCCATCCTCGACGTGTATCATTCTTGTGTCGGCTCTTGGAATATTTTCGTCAATTTTCTCATTTCAGATGTCATCGTAAATTTCGTTCGGTGTTTGTGCGGAGCTCGTAATTGCCGTTCGTCGATTGGGCTCGCTCTGACTTACTGCGATTGTTGTGCGCAATCTAATCCAATTAATTTGTGGTTTTCGCGATATATGGGTACGACTACACGCATTCATACCCTTTGTATGTACGAGTATCTACGACAATACTAATAACCCGTTCCTGATTGTCACTTAATTCATCAAAGCAGTCAACTCAGAATTTCGTAAACTACTTGAAATTCTAGGACATACAAAGCCATCGTAATAGAATTTAAATTAGTTAAGAAAATTAATTAAAATTCTGGTGGCTAATATTTGTTGGATAGCCTGATAGATGTTTTAGTGATTCCCCGATCTATTGCCAACGTCCAATTATTTTCAACCTTAAAGCAAGCAATTGTGACATTGAAACATGCAGAACACCGTTATCATCTAGGATAACGGGACTTTATACCAGAGCATTACACAAACAGATTTAACAAAGTGACGTTATCAGTATACGAGGTCCTATTTTACAATAGTTCTCCGTTGTTACGAACACATTATGTACTTGAAGCTCACATTCGCGATGACTATGCATCAGGTCCTGACTATGAATTCTAGATCAATCAAGGTATTTTTGTTCACAATTGGCCCATTCTGCTACCTGCGGTCTTGCCTTTTCACGCGTAGCTTAATGCTACGACTCTCGTAGCAACGCACGAAGCGGTGCCTACGCTTTCGTGCGTGCACTGCTACGTGAGAGCCAAGATGGCGATTAGGGAATGATATACCTACCATACCAGTGGTGTATACCTAGAAATCAACGAATAAAGATTCAAATATATTATAATTTTATACAAAATATACAGACACCCATCAGCAAAAAATGCAAAGCGATCTTATAACTCCTACAAATACTAGATAAGTATAAATAATAATATACGGATAAATGAATCAGATTACCTACATTTACTTTCCGTATTTTCGTATCAAAACACAATAATTATATTCCCAAGAGTTGAAAATCTAATTAAGCTAATCGTAAGTAAATCTCAGTTAGGTAATTGTAGGCCAACAGCTTTCATCGCCACGACATTTACATTTCTCAGGGGATCAATTACGATCGGAACACAACTTAGACAATCAAAATGTTCAAACCTTACCCGATGGGATATTACAACGATTTGTGAAAAGATTTTCAGATTTTATGAGATACTAGTTATTCCCGGGACTCCGTCCGCGTAGATATGATGCGATATTATTTGCCGATGATAATATTATGATATTATTATTTATTTATTTATTTAATTAATTACAACGGTTGCGTTTACAACCAATTACAGTAACTTAAATTAACACATATCAAAATATACAAACAAGTAAATCAAATTAAGTAGAAACATTATTAAGAAAAAATAAAAACATGACATAAATAAAAGAAAGTTAACAACACTTTCATAAATTCCTCTCGCAGTACTATTATTATAATATATTAATATTATATTATAATATTTAATTTAAAAGGTTGACTCTTAAAGTATCACTACAGTGAAAGTTCCATTCAAATCGATGAAATCTTAACTATATATAATACATTAAAATACACAAAACCATGTTGTCTTGCAACATGGTTTTGTGTCGCCTTGAAGTGATAGCGTGATGAATTTCTGAACCACTAAGCTATGCTATAGTGAATAACCTTATCAAAATCAGTGGCACTGGTTCTTTAGTTATAAGCGTTTGGGCAGACCGACAGATACCTTCCTCAAAAATCGTAGTTTCGGCTTCTGTATCAACAGTATAGTACCTAAACACAAATTAAATTTTTTGAAAAATATTCAATGTACAGAAATAGTAGCACTACAGTTTTATTATTGTATAGATAGATAATTTCATTTTCTTAAACTCACTCATCATCATCCTCCTGCCCTTATCCCAATTTATTTGTGTGCACCTAAATTCTGTATTTTCTTAAGTGCCTTTATATGGTTTATATGAAATAAAAACCTTTGACTTTGACTTTGATTTGGGGTCGGCGCAGCATGTATTCTTATTCCATACATCTTTATTAGCTGTCATATCGGCAGTCACTCCTTTTCTAGCCATATCATCTTTATCACAATCCATACATCACTACCTTGGTCTTCTTTCTTAAACTCAATAAAGAAATTAATATTGGTAGTACTCTATTTTATATTTACATAGCGTTTAAGGCGTAACGTTAGATCTCGCTTCAATAATTATTTAATGTAATCTTTTCAGATCGCTCAGAAATCGAAACTTTCAACATAAATATTACAGTAGATCAAAATATTATTAAGATGAGCGAAGTTCCCTAAGGGATAACCTCTACAACAACATACCCTAAAGCTCACATTTAAAGATCTCATACTTAATCCTTGTATCTTGGCAATTATAATCCTTCGAAATTATACAAAACACATCCGCTGAAATTAGACACGCATTTGTGGGGAATTAAAATAAACGTTTCCTCCCGGTCGGGTACGTGAGTCTCCGTTTAAAGAGGGTGATTAGAGCTCACGTCGCGTCGGAATTGGCGCGAGACACCGCGACACGCATCTTCACAGACAACTGCGCCACTTCAAATTACTGAATGCTGCTCCCTGCGCAAACAATTTATCTCAAACGAGACAAGGCCTCGGCATCCCAGTAAAACAGCATGTTTACATACATTTTCATATCTGACCACATATACTTCGGACCTACAGTAGCTCCTTCTAATACATCGCTCTAGATAAAAAAACATAACACTCCTTTTTTGGGCAGTCGTATAAAAATCAACGTTTTTACAATTCTAATGACCTGAATAAAGGCAGATCGCAAAAACTTTCCACATAAAATGGTGCAATTCTATTGTCGTTGGAGAGGCAAATTTGAAATTGAAAATAGCAGTCGGAGCTGGCTGCAACGTTCGGGAGCCGTTTATTTAGGAGCGGCGACTTCGCTTTGTTCTAATGTAGCCACGAGATGCAGGTGAAACTTTCATAATTTACTGCCTCGGCGCTGACCTTCAGCTTTGTTGCTGAAGCAGTTGCCAAATTTATTACAAAGTTTCATAAATGAATATTGTACAAGTTCGGTGACTCTTACTTCATCACTTTTAACTCCATCTTAATCTGCTGAAATATTAATAGCGCTTAGTGCATATGACCATTCTACCGGGTGAGAGTAAGTGTACGTCATTATGTACAAACTTCTGGAACCACGTAGTACCAACTCTTTTTATCTCTCAGCCAACTGAAATTGCAAATGAGAAGTTATATGAAAAATTGGGCTGGTGTATGATCTAAATTCCGATTATTGCAACGTAGAAGCCGGCTCCATACAACGAAAAAGAAGCATTAGTAGTGAAACCGCAGTCTGTTTACTTATGTAGATAACTACGTCTGTGAGACATTGTTTTCCCTACGTGCTCTTCGCCGAAGTAGGACGCCGGCCAATATTGGCTTCACGGCAGAAACGCACCCGTTAGTTGGACCGTTTTGTTCACTACTCAGCAATCTTAACATTAACTCTTATGTGTACACACGGAAAATACCCTTATGACGTGGGTACATGAATCGAGTTTTGTGTATATTTGTTTAGTAGCACTCGAGCCCTGATGTTTTCGCTTTCGGGCCGGAAATAAGCTTCACATTGACTAGTGCTAACAAACACCTCCATAATAAGATAAGCTTCTACCAAATGGAAAAGGGATGAAATAATAACATGGTATTTTTTCCCCACGTAATTAACAGTTGGCATATTAGCCTGGTTGCTTATGTACATAGCTTATATGAATTCAAATTCAATTCAATTTCTTTATTTCACATAGGTCAGATTACAGGCACTTACGACACGTCAAAGCTAGGTACCGGTTCCAAAAAGATGATTTTATGGAGAAGAACCGGCAAGAAACTCCACGACACGACTAACTTTGCACAGATGTAATTACCTTAACAAATACAGATGAATCTTTGTAAAGCATTAACGCATGCTTAGCGAACTCTAAAGTTATAATTTTAAATGGACAAGGATTTGAATAGATAGCAATGACGTCACCAAAAGACGTGTTAAAATGAAAGAAGAATTCACGGTTGCAACTAGAGGTCGAAATGGCTTAGTGGTCAGAGCGCTTGGAGTATTTATCCGGGAGGCGCAGGTTCAAATCCTGCTCTCAACCGTATTCTTTTTCCATTTAAAATCGGTTTTAACTTTACATCCGGAACTCAATAATATTACGAGAGATTTGATTATAGAAACTAACACTATTAACCATAAATGACCTGTTGGTCTTACTAAGTCATAAACCTGGAACTAGAAGCTTATCGATGTGTGTACAATAAATAATATTGTATTGTATGGTAGAAATGTTAAAATGGTAAACAGAAAATAAGTGTATTTTAAGAGTCGTACTGCCAAAATAGCAATTATGGATGCATGAATTCTGGTCTACAAATTTTCCTCTTCTTCTATTATTTTACTTATTTGTCACTGAAATTGAAAAACTGTAATGTATCTCAGCGAAATGGCAAATTTAAAATAAGGACAGGTTTCACGGTCACAAGATTTTGTCGTCAACATATTATTATTTTTAAGGTGAATCTCAACGACCCAGTGTTTTGTAACAGTTTTCCCACGAAACAAGTGGCCGTCAATACCATTAAAATATCCAAAATATTTAAAATCCAAAAGTGTGTCTGTTTGTTACTTCGTCATGTCTACTAAACCCGGTTTAGTAAACCGTAAGTGACAAATTTGGTGTTTAACTTTAAATTACTCTGAGATAGAGAACTTTTTATCTTACTAAATTAATTATATTTTCCAGAGAGCGGTGGGTTAGAAAAGTATCACTAGATGTCGCTAATATAAATTTGGTGAATTATGGCTTATATTGGTGGGTGAAATTTTAAAACCGTGCACGGAAACTAGATAAACAATATATGTCATATTCTTATGCATTATTCAACAAAATGTATTATTCAAAAAGAAAACATTGTATTATTAAACGAGGCACCTCGTCAACACACGTTTGGATTTCCTCGCGCTGTAATGGAGACGAGCACGACGATATTTACAAACAAGTACTCGTTAACGTTCATATCCATATTTATGTATCCTGTGGAAAAAACAACAAGATGAATGATAAACACGGGAATATTTATAGGTATTTTAATTTAAAATAAACTGCCGCATGCCTGACACTAGGAGAATACGCTGCCTTTGGATTATGTACCATTCACTCTCGCTTGCCCTGGGTGGCTTAGGCATATATGTTACAGTAATACAGCTGCGATCCCAGAACCTTGAATAAATTTAGTATAGGATTGTGTGGTTTTACGGTAAGAGTCCGGTACGACGTCCATGAAGTTCAGCAGTCCTTTAATATTTTGTCTACTTCGACGTACATTTCATGCTGTTGTGGAAATAAACCTGCCTCGTTGGTCTAGTGGTCCCAAGCGCGACTGCTGAGTAGGAGGTCTCGGGTTCGATTCCCGGGTCGGGCAAAGTGTTATTGAGTTTTTCTGTTAGGAAATTCTCAGTAGTCAGCCCGGAGCTTTGAATCGTGCCCGGTTGATGGCAATAGGCTCACCACCTATTGCATGGGACTTAATAACAGCATTGGTGAAATGTGGGTGTACAGCTGTGTACACCTCTGCCTACCGCTTCGGGGAACACAGGCGTGATGCTATGATGCTATGTGGAAATAAACTAAACTAGTGCGAAATTTTGCGAGGATGGATGTATTTGTTACTCTTTCACGCAATAGGTACTAACTGAACGGATGGACACAAATAGTTTATTAGCTGGATTACCGCATGGTTTTTTTCACTTTTTATCCCGTCTGGACCCAATTCTGCAGTCCACGCAAATGAAATCTCGAGCAGGAGCTAGTAAATAATTAGAACAAACCGCAGTCACTAAGCTATCTGACAAATATGGCGATTATTGACAAACGCTCCTCACGATTAATAAATCAAATGTTTAATACTTAACATTAAAAGACTGACGAGATGCAGATCATGAAAAGAAAAACAATATACACTTATATTTTTTCTTCTTTCATATCTAGATGTAGAACATGAAAATTCGTGGTAGAGTTAGTGAACAGTTACACTAAGTGGCTCGTTAATATTCCCGGGGCAGAGCGCGATAGCATTCATGTGAGAGTACTGTTGAGCCATGGAATGAGCTGCAAAAAATTAGCGACCGCTCGTAGTACCACCAAATATCTATTAACCCAGACGCATACCTCTATTGTGACGATGTTCTAAGCCACACGGTTACTCTAGAATAAAATTTCAAAATAATGAGGAGATACAATGTACTTACTTAATTCAACCCTTAAATAAATATTAATTATATCACAAATATCACAAAAAAAAACCTCATTGGTTGCCTAAATCAATGCTTTAGCATCGCATTTTAATCTACGAACCGATATAAATCTAAGGACAACCAATGAAAATATTTTTAAATGTGACTTTCGTTTTTCTATTCTTCTGACTTATGCTTTTTAGTTCAGTTTGATTGGGACGAATTTTCGACCTCTATAAGCTGGTTCTCCCAATCAAAAGACGTAAATGCTTAAAATTTTCACGTTTCGTTTTAGTGCATGTTAAAAGGATTTTTAAATAATAGATACATTTTTGAAAAGTCTTTTGATATGTAGTTTTATAAGGTTTGTTTTATAAGACAACGGTACAATAAGATAAAAGATATAAAGTATTTCATCGCTGTCGCTTTCAGCTTCTAGTACTCGCGTGTTTAAGGGGCTAAAGTTCAGGTACACCACTTAACGCCGCCACCTCGCCGCGGCCGCCACGTGCATCTACTCGACTCTAAACTGTAAAAGTAAACTTACAGTAACGTAAATAAAACTTAATTAAAAGATTTATGTTTCCTTGTATAAAGTAAACAAGTACAGTTATAAACCACACTCTACTGTTAAATTACACAACCGTGTAAGTCATGGTAAAGTCAACATTTTGTGCTCATTTATAGAATGTGTCTATTGAAAAACATCATATTAATATGAACGCAGTGTCAGTCAATCGGACTACTTAGGTTATCTCACGCACGCTACATACCGCACCTACGGTACCATATCTTAATCTCTTCTTCAGGTCTGGTCGATCCATCAGATATTTCTACCCTAACCTCCGAGCGCCGCCGCCACCCCATTGCGCCAATAAACGGATAAGGAAATTCAATATAAATATAAGTGGTTTAATAATAACAAGGTATTTATTACTCTATAAACAAGTTCATAGCTTTAGACAAGGATGTTTAAGGGAACTACAGATTTTATAATCTAATATATCTATAATAATTGCGACTACTGTAATATTAAAACGGTTTGCTTTGTCCAAACTCTAAATTGAATTAAGTTTGTTCTGACCGTTAATTAAAACTTAAACATAATTTCATATTGAGTTGTGGGCCAACTGTGCTATGTTCAATAAACAGAACAACGTAAAACTTTGTTGAACCTGCCTTCAGATAACAAGAAGAGGCGAAACTCATTAAAGTTTTATGTTCGATCCTGTGCGCCGCGCATCCGCCGCTGTTGATCTTTCCCAACCACTTTTGGAGCTAATTATTGCTAATAGGTAAATACTACATCGCTAATAAGCTACATCGAGCGTACCTGAATTATTAATCTGCGCCGGAAAGTAATAAATTATTAAGTTAATTCCAAAGGAACTGCTCTGATTCAGACAGGTTTAAATTTTCTCGAAAACTTTACAGCGCTGTCTGTTACATAATTTTTGCAGATAACAGTGAAATTGCGAGTATCTTCAAAATTACTGCAGTAGATATCGAAAATCGGAAAAATATCATCAAGGAGATTATTGCAATTGACGTGCGAGATTATTATAATTAAATGTCGTCAATATGTAGATAGACAAACATGTCGAGGTACTGGATAACACACACAGCTCACTGCTACTGAAAAACTGCTTGATATTCCAAGTTAGTTATACATGACATACATGACTTAAGCTAACAAACAATCATCTGTACACCTCTCCAAACACTCCCTCATGAAACATTACCTACACACATACACACACACACACACACACACACACAAACTCTAAATTTCAATTAGTTTTTTTTTTTTTTTTTTTTCCTTCTTTTTTTTTACTTGTAAAATTTAATTAAATAACAAATTGTATGGCTTATAAATAACCTGTTTCCACCTAGTTCGACTGCAGATTCTCCCTTTTATGTATCACGTCTAATATTCGCTGGGAATTTATGTTTCCGAGATTATTTTACGAACTGCGCAAGATGGCTGGTATCCGTATAATAAGTGGCGTAAAATTTGAGAAGCCTATGTCCAGCAGTGTATTGCTAGGCATACGACTTTATCGAAAACCAACATTTTGAGATTATTCTGGTCCGTCCCAGAATCTGAATTGGATGGTGGGAACACGGGTGTAGTAAATACCAAAAATCTCTTCATAGTCACATTTGTCACCAATAACATAATCTTGAACATCGTTCCGGGATCCCAACTGCATTCGTCGCAACGTGCTATCTCGAATTATTTCTCTGTTCATTAAATTAATATCAAACAAGTTTGCTTATTTCATTATTATTATTTGTGGAAAGAGATTTTCCACAAATACTAAGAATTTAAAAACTTTAGAATTCGCTTTGTACCTATGCGTTAATGCTTTTCGAGGATTTATCTGTAGATTGCTCTTTATTAAAGAAAAGCAAATAATTTGCACTTTATTACTTTACTCTCTGATAACTATTATTATTTAATACCTATTGATACCTATTAAAATCAAAATTGCAACTGCAAAGGCTAAGTAACGTAAGTCGTATTATCAATTTGTCACCCGCGAAGAATGCTATCGATATCAGTATTTACCTACTAGGTATTATATATCCACAATGGAATTAATGAATTAATCTGTTGGCTCGCTAATTAGCAGACGCAATAGATTTTTATTGTTATGAAATACGTATTTGTACGTGGCTGAGCCAAACGGTTAAAGTACTATATGAGAAACAAAAATATTGAAAAACAAAATTGAATTAAATTAATTGTTTACTCAGAACATAACATAGCATTACGCCTGTATTCCCCGAAGGGGTAGGCAGAGATGTACATAGTTGTACACCTACATTTCACCAATGTTATTAAGTCCCATGTAATAGGTGGTGAGCCTATTGCCATCTACCGGGCACAATTCTGAACTCCGGGCTGCTACTGAGAATTTCCTAACAGAAAAACTCAATAACACTTTGCCCGACCCGGGATTCGAACCCGAGACCTCCTGCTCAGTAATCTCGTTTGGGACCACTAGACCAACGAGGCAGTTCAGGCAAAAAAAAAGAGGTTGAGAGGCAATTGTTTACTCGCTTGATATCTATCGCAGGTGTCTAAATTATCATGTGCACTGTCTTATTGAGTATGTCATGCTCACTAAAATGTCCCGCTGATGGTGGCGTGTGTGTTGGGTCATTCGATTCCCTACAATATGGTTGAGTTGGGTGATGCTGACGCATGTGTCATGTTCGTGAACAGGCGCTGTCAGTTGGGACTGGTCATCTCTAAGCTGTCATAGCGAAATGTTGAATTGTTATACTAAACTCTTTTAGTATTGGCGTCATCTTACATTGTTCTCACATACTATTTTGCAGCAAAAACAGTGTAGCCAATACTGACTATTGTAAAAACCTATATGATGAAAAAGAGTAACCGTGGAGTTTCTTGCCCGTTCTTCTCCATAGGAACCTACACTTTGGAACGTGGCACCTAACTTCTGACAATTTAAAATTGCCTGTACATGGTTTATTTGAAAATAAATTATTTGATTTGATTTGATTTGATTTGATATGACCTCAGCTATCAAGTTTTATTTAAGTCGGTTTTCAGACAGCTGATTCTTAAGAAATTTTTTTGCAACTTTAGCTATCGACTTCATTCATAAGGTTTACTATTCTTTATCCCAAAACAACATATATTATGAATTCTCATTGTTTCACCCATCACACGTTTCAATAATTTTAATTTTGATAAGGAATTAAATTTATTACCCACCCTTTCCTGTATACCTTAATCGGCGTAACCATCGTCTATAATCTTATATATCATCGAAAAAGCGGGCTTTTCATGTTCCAAGAGCAGAATATGGATACCTCGGTAAATTTTGACGTCTGGCAGGCCACGTATCTTACATTTATATCCAATTCCCATTTCTCAACTCACACTAGTTAGCTGTTCTGCTCTACGCGATTGAGTATGAAAAACCACCACCACTTATTACATGGGACTTAATAACAGCACTGGTGAAATGTGGGTGTACAAATATGTACACCTCTGCCATCCCTTTGGGGAATACAGGCGTGATGCTATGAGTATCAAAAACATTGAATGTGTTTAAATAAAATAAGGATGAACTCAACATAAGAACGAGTAATTAATCAAAACAAAATTCATTCCAATTATTTTTCTTTGGTGTAATTTTTTATTGATTTGTTATCATATGTACCTAAATAATGGCGTACCATTTTGCCCGTATCTAAACTACAGCCTGTGTACCTATAGTAAAAACTCAGGCTATAATTCCAACTATGGCCAAGGAATACGTATGAAATTGCCTTACGATTGGTTTCAAATGACCATAACACTAACAATAACGATTGGTAAGCAGAACCAAACGTACCAACCGAAAAAAATACAACTTTTTTTTAATAATATTGTTTACTAATAACATAAAAAAGATATGATTTCGTTCAGAAAAGGCTATGTCATAATTGATATATGATAAAGATCACTATTTTTATTATTCTAACTACGTACCTATGATAAATAGATTACTTTAAGTTCCGAAATGGAAAATCACCCATATTTACTACAATATTTACACATATTAAATGATGACGTTAAAAATCAATAAAAATACTATGATTCGAGAAACTAGGTTTAAAATTATATTTCAATACACTTGCTCGTAAAGTGGCTTTTATTGTATCGCTTTTAGAGCAAAAATATCAATAAAAATATCGGTATCACAGACCTTAAAAAATACGGACGGAGCGTTGCGTACGACATGTGAGAAGTATGCCTAGTCATCCAATTTCACTTGTCATACACGAGCTAAACGCATACAAATACTTAAAACTCATCCACTCGGCGCCAGTACGCTGTTTTGACCGTCTCGTACTCATCATTCGAGACTTTCTGTCTAAACGTAACTTCCGCTATCGCGATGATAGAACGCCCTCTACGTTCTATTATCCCCTCATCGGATCCTAGCCGGAGTCCCTCAAGGCTCTGTGCTTTCACCTCTCCTTTTCGCGGTGTACACCAGCGATACACCTAAAAGTGGCAATTCCAAGTTGGCTCTTTTCGCCGACAATACGGCCATGTATTACGCCGGTAGGAGTCTTGATTGCATTACCCGATCTCTCCAGACCTCGGCCAATGCCTTAGGCGCTTGGTTCCGGAAATGGAGGATCGAGGTCAATCCAGACAAGAGCGCCGCCGTTCTCTTATCGAGAACGAGCACCAAGGATTTTTTTTCTATGCTTCGACCCTATTACCATGTTCGGCAAGCCAATCCCTTGGGAACTGCAAGCCAAATACCTGGATGTGACCTTGAATCACAAACTGTCCTTCCGTCCGCACATTAAGATAGTCCGCGACCGCGCGGCCTTCGCTGTCGGTCGTCTATTTCCCATTACAAACGCGCGCAGGTAACTGTCTCTTAACCTTAAGATCAGGCTATACACTACGTGCTTTCGACCTATTATGACTTATGCTAGCGTCGTGTTCGCACACGTTAAGTATTACAAAATCCGTAGGATACAAACCGTACAAAACCTATTCCTTCGCGAAGCGACAGGTGCCCCATGGTTCGTTAGGAATCTTCAACTCCACCTGTCGAGGTGGAGTATTTGGCTTGCAGTTCCCAAGGGATTGGCTTGCCGAACATGGTAATAGGGTCGAAGCATAGAAAAAAAATCCTTGGTGCTCGTTCTCGAAAAGAGAACGGCGGCGCTCTTGTCTGGATTGACCTCGATCCTCCATTTCCGGAACCAAGCGCCTAAGGCATTGGCCGAGGTCTGGAGAGATCGGGTAATGCAATCAAGACAGAGTGCCCACCATTAGGCAATCGAAGAATCAAAAGGGCATCAAAGAGATATTCGAGTCCGCCTCTAACCATCCGAATCCCTTAGTTGTCTCTTCCGCCGACTACAGGCCGTCCCAGATCAACAAAATCCGCCGATCACGTCACGCTCTCCTCCGTCCCGATGATAGGATAACTGTAGCTCAAGAGTCTAACAGACACACAAGCACACTCCGACGCGCTCGACCGCCTCGTTAAAGACCTCGCCGGCAAGGTCTGCATCCGTCGCGAAATATCTCATCATGTCCGCCCCGACCCTTGCTTGAGCCGGCCCGCGCCGAGCCAGTAGCTTTAAACTCGTTCCTTAATAATAAGGTAATCGATATGATCCAGCTAGTCCCTAGGTGTGCCCCCAGCAACGCCCTAAGCCGAGGTTCGTGTCCCGCAGGGGACGCCCTTGGTGCTGTGTTGCTTAGTTTGTAGTTTATAAAAATATGCTCTGGCTGGAGGCATCAAAATGCCTCCCCTTAACTATTGTCTGGTTACGCAGATCAAACCTCTACGGGATAACTGCAAGAGACCATCACAAAAAAAAAAGCTAGAACGCTGCGTGTGTGTGTGCGTAATCTATGCTTCACTTATGACAAGGCAAAGCTACATCCGTATTTTTTCAAACCCGTGCGCGGTATCTATGAAATTAGTTATTAAGTTAAAAACTCCAAAATTTTGGTTACTCCAGTGTAAATATGACAAATAACTACTTCGATTCTTCAAATTATTAATTTGTGTCAATTGTAACACAAATTATCATTAATTTGTGTTACAAATGGAGGAATATTCACTTTATAATTTTTTTATATTAAACAACTTCGTCAATGCCTTGCATAGACATTAAAAAGAAAATCCCTGCGCCATTTTATTACAAATTATGTTTGACATTTTTCCCACCCAAGTGCGTTGAAAAACGTCGTATGAGACTCGTTAGCATTAGAGTCATAAACTCTCGGATCATCCTCTGTTTAGTCATCAAAACTAAGTATTTGGAGAAATTTCAAAATATTATTTACCTATATAATTAGGTATTTCAAGTTAACGAGTACCTAAATTGATACTAATAATTTATGCGGGTATTGGTTGATCATTGTGTAAGTATTTAAAAACTATTCAATAGTTGGAATTAAGCGTTTAATTTGGATTATGTTGAAACAACAATTTGGAAAAATACTACATGTGCAAATAATACATGCATTTTAGAATTCTTTTTTACAAATCCCCTTAGCTAAAATCCCCGCATGACACTTGATAGACAGGAGACACCACAATACATTAAGTACATATTTTTGTTTCCAATGCCCTTTAGAGGGCATTCATTCTTCATTATTAAACTAAATGTTTAAATCATTATCTACTAAAACATACATAAACCTATCACAGATTAATTGTTGATTATTTTATAATGCAATCACTGCACAGATAAAAAATGTTGGGACATATATAAAAGCTAATTAGTAGATAATGCTTTACTAATAGAAAAACGGCTGCCAAGTGATCTACCTTGATTGTATGTGTTATTAATATTTTGAGACAAAAGGTTAATTTTAACAAAATGATGGATATGAGCGCATGTATTATTAATCGTGTAAAGAAGTTCAGGACACAAGCAGCTGAACGATGCGGCATCCGCGAGGAAGACGTGCATATTGGACACATTGCCCTGCAGGCCATGTTAGATGATCCAAATAAGATAAGTCAAGTGAGTGACACCCATATTTCACTACCCATTTTCTCCCAAGTCACATATTCAGATTAAAATAAAAAAAATTATATATAAGAAAGACTTTTCAGGATTACAGCGGTGCGTAGGAATACTTCAACGCCTAAACCACGTTTGTTTTATGTTTGTTATCTTTTTCTTGTGCATAGTTATGTAGTTCAAGTCTTACGTAAGAAGGTAGAATACATTTTTATTGGGCATCCATAGCAGCAGCAGTACCACCATAAATTATAGAGAAACTGCACAATAATGTGTTCCCTTATTGATATCTCTTATATCCTCTCGGAATTTATGTTCCCTTATTGATATCTCCTATATCCTCTCGGAATTTATTTTAACATTTAAACATTAAAATTTGGCAAAGTCCTATAACAAACCATTGCGTGTATGTAACCTTTTGTGTCGGCAAAAAGATTTTATCAAAAGAATAACACCATCTCTTTTGTGCTAGAAACATACTGCGACCAACAATTCGTTTGCTAATAGTGTAGTAGCTGGCTGATGTGATAATTTGATACACATACATAATATTTTAAATTGATTCAAGATATGTCTTTGAAAAAGCATTAACGCATGCTTAGCGATTCTTTTTCCATTTATTATTGTAACTTTATTTTAAATTATTCAATCAATTTAAAATAAAGTTACAATAATAAATGGAAAAAGAATCGCTAAGCATGCGTTAATGGCAATCAAAACAATGACAAAAAATCTCATCATCTCTAAAATAATTTATTTGTGAGTCGCTATCTATTAAATTATCGCCTTATTCTTCTTTCTTTTTTTCAATTTAATAGCAAATTCGTCCTAATTGATATCCGTCTTCACAGAAATGTTTTTAAGAAATATTTTTACACATAATTGTCATCCCACGCAGCTTTTCGTGGTAATTACTTTAATATCGAAGAGTCTTTCATTGTAATATCGTCATGTAGTGTAGATTAAAGAGAGGACAATCTGTGTTGCTATACATATCGGACACATAATGTTAAAACTAGAGCCAAGTTCAATTCATTACATGACAAATCATTAATGTGCGCTATTGAATTCAGCCAGCGATTTGGGCAACAAATTATAAAATCTTGGTATAGGAACCGAATAGATAGAAATGACGTCACCAAAAGATGTGTGTGTAAAATGTGTAAGAAGAATTCACGGTAGTGAGCAGAGGTCGAGATGGCTTAGTACAGAGCGCCTGGAGTATTTATCCGGGAAGCGCAGGTTCGAATCCTGCTCACGACTACGGTCGTGAGCAGGATTCGAACCTGCTCAAAAAGAATACGTTCTTTTTCCATTTAAAATTATAACTTAAGAGTTCGCTAAGTATGCGTTGATGCTTTTCATAGATTTATCTGTAAATTATAAAATGCAAAAAAGATACATAAAGCATTTTCTTTGTAGCAGAATATGGCTACTCAGAAACTTCAACTTTTTACGATTCTGTATATATCTTTACATATTTTTTTTAGATCGATAGTGCAACTGAACAAATGGAGACAAACAAATCAGTGGCGAGACGCACGTGTCAGCTTGCTAGCGCCATGATGAACTCTGGATTGAAGCCTGGGGATCCCGTCATCATCATGGGCATCAACCACTTGGATATTAGCATTGCTTACTTTGCCTGCCACTTTGGAGGATACTCTATGTGCGCTGTAGATACCACCATTGGAAAAAGTAGGTTCCTTAAGAAATTCTACACATGTCGTAATAGATTAGAGATTGCGAAATTATTACCAAAATCGAAATAACACTTTTATGAATGTGAAAGTGTGGATGATTAGATATTTGTTTATATAATCAACAAACACTTGACACGTGGGCTATATTTATGAAATTTGGATTATTTAGTAGATTCCTTAACTTAACTCTTCTTACAGGTGATCTAATTAAATTATTCCCATACGTCCATCCGAAATTAATCTTCTGTCAGAAATCTTGCGAAGAAAAGGTCAAGGAGGTGTTAATGGTGATCGGGCAACAGGGAGAAATTGTCATATTTGACGACAGCGAAGCTGATATTAAGACTTTTGTAAAGAAATACAACGGGACCCAAGAAAATTTCAAGTAAAGATTTATATCAAATATTTTTTCCAAGTAAAATACTACGTAAGAATCAGTTTGAAGTTCAATAGACACAATAATTTCTTAAATATTGGAATTTTACATGCATACCTGTCTTACCAAAAGTAAACGTTATTCAAAATTAAATTAAATAACTTATGTCTGTCTTGAGAACAATTTCAGTAGATACCTATGTTTATAGTTTATAGGCCCTTAGGTATATGAATATTGATAATTTTAAACCGTAATTTGTGACCGTGCTTATAGACGACATATTTCGCCGCAGGTGTCTTTTTGAAATTTGAGAGGATTTTTAGTGTGTGTGATATTTTCAGGCCAGCTGTATTTGACCAATCCAAAACTATTGCGTGGCTCATGTTGACCAGTGGAACTACGGGCTTACCAAAAGTGGCAATTATTCCTTTTGAAACATTACTCAACGCGATCATTAATTGGTGGTAAGCACACAGTAAAATAATTACTTCAGACAAGATCTATTTCAAAATCATGTGTTCTGAAATCATAATAAATTGTACATTGTGGCGGATAATATGACTAATTCGATTTTAAGTAGGTAAATAGATTTGACATATTTTTAAAGTCTATACAGATTCATATCATTGTTCTAGATAAGATTAGAACAGATTCTTATGAAATGACGGACCGCCCTTAAAATCAGTTAAATGATAAATAGTGAGTAATGAATTGAACGGACTGACCGATTAATTCAGACTAGACCGGTCGTCAGCAACATTAGCAATTGAATTATTAATTCACCAAACAACGATACGTCAAACTATTCAAACAATAAGCCTGAGTTCTATGTCTAAATTCAATTTGTTTTGCTGACCACTAATAATAAGAAAATATTTATATCTAGGAACGATAATGGCTTTGCATATCGGATTAGTGTTTTTTTTTTTTTTATTTGAGCAGGAAATTGGAAAAAATATGTATTTAAAGTAAGGCCAAACTTTTGGGCTATCACACTTTAATGATTTCTTTATTTTGGATTGATGAGAATTTCATTTAAAAATATGTTACATAATGGAAAGTTTCATAATTTGAGTGTCAAAATCTCTCTGTGTTTGGACACAATAGAATACAAAACTTCTTAAGCAATACCTACCCGATTGCAATGCCACCGGGTCTAATTCTGAATCTAAACCATCCAAAAACACACAAAAAAAATCACTAAAATCAATCCAGCCTTTTAGTAGGCATTCAGTCATAAACACGTACAGAACAATTATATATATATAAAAATCAAAGCACCAAAGGAAGTTTGGGATTCTTGCAATGGCAACTCTGCGTGGCTAACGACTTAACGAGTTTTAGTATGTGATATACTATGATCTTACGTTAGTACTTAATACTTGAGTAGTATCAATATTAACAATCAATTCATCAGCTGATAATGCTCTCAGAACTTTGTTACTAAAAGCAAGCATGTTTCGAAAGTTATTGCAAGTTTACCTACTAAGTTTGGAACATCGAGTAGCGGTAAATAATTAATGGTATTAGCGAAGTTCAATTCTAAATTGTTGTTGTGCATCAGGGCAAAGTATAAATACAATATATATTGAACATCTACATGAACACAGCTTTCAAACATAACAGATATGATATATCACAATATATATATATATATATATTTCCTATTTAAAATCCAATATCTGTTAAGTCCTGATAAATATTTTAATCTAAACACAGTGTTGACGAGACTCAAGGATGTCATTTTTTTAAATGACAAGAGTTCCATAACTGTGAAAGAGGTAACAAATTTATTTTTGTTATGCAGGTCACCATTCCCAGCAAAAATAGAGTCCTGTTTGGCAATGGGGACATTACAATGGGTGTCCTCACTGATATTTTTCATATCTGGTCCCCTTAAGGGCTTTAGTAGAGTTCAATCATCGGAGCCGTTGACACCGCAGAACCTTATCGCACTTATCAACAAATACAGGGTAATTATATTGATGATATTATTCGATAACATACAGGTGTGTGATTTTTAAACACCAATATCATCGCGTGTTCATTTGATTATAAATAATTAATTTTAAAATATATTAATAATATTTCAGCCAGCCACGACTGTATGGACGCCATATTTATTAGGTCAATTTCTTGTAGCGGCAGAAAACGTTTGTGACTTATCATGCTTCAAATACATTGTTATTGGCGGGAGCGCTATCGAGAAGCCATTACTGGACAGATTTAGAGTAAGTATTGTAACTCACATATATTATCCCATGTAGGTTCATTGTGTAGGCACTATAAAAGAAAGAATTTCTTTTCTTTTTGACTTAACTGTTGGGTTTTATATCTTTCGAGAAAGGATATCTGGCAATCGGATCTCAATGAACTCGAAATACGTTTAAACTTCGAAAACAAATGTTTAACTGGGCAGTGTGGTTCAGTTTCAGTCTAGAAATAGCATCAGGTATTAGAAAAAAAAACCTTATAAAAACACCTAATATCTGTGATCGGTAATTCTCAAAACAAATAAATAAATAGGTACTACTGATATTAGTAACTTGAAAATTTATGGTTTCATCATTACAAAAGAATATTTGTTTCAGAAAAAATGTGACGCTTTCTTATATTTGGTTTATGGGATGACTGAACTACTGACACCCATTTTTGATTTTGATGATGATACACCGTTCGGATCTTCAGGAAAGCCGCAATCTCAATATGAATTCAGGGTAAGTGCAATAATATACATTATAGCTCGGCGTAATATGCGGGCCCGAGACCTTTGAGTATTTTTCGCTATTCCCTACAGTTACGGATTCGGCTATCTACGCCCACTTCAAAAATTCATTCTTTACCTATATGTAGCCAAATTTTCAAAATAATAAACACTGACGGACTCATAAACTGCATCAAAGTTCAGTGGGCTTACTCTTGAAAATAATTCCGCTCGATTGACATTGGAAATATGTCAAAAAGTTTAAAAAATTATTATCGATTCGGGATAATATGAAGACAACATGCTATAAAATTGAGGCAACTGTAATGTAAGTAAATTTATTTTAAAATTACGCGTTGTTTTAAGGCGTCTATTTAATATTGGAATTGGATTGGAATTGGTATTAGTTTCAAGAGTAACCCCACAGGATTACTTTCAAATTAATATTTTTTATAGGTATACAAACTTTTTAGATTAGCATATCTAAATGAAAAAGTGGAGACTGTCAATTAACCACAAAAAAATATATAATTAAAAATAGAACAGCAGTAAAATAAATTGTTAAAGCCAAAGCCAAGCAATTTCACAAGAATGGAACAATATTCCGCAAGACCGTTTAATAACCCTAATCAGTGTGGGCTTACTCTTGAAAATAATTCCGCTCGATTGACGTTGGAAATATGTCAGTTCGTACTTTTAAATGCCAACATATTTAAAAAATAATTATAGATTCGAGAAAATATGAAGGCCACATGTTTTAAAATTGACGCAACTGTAGTGTAGGTAAATTTATTTTAAAATTACACGTTGTTTTAAGGCGTCTATTTAATATTGGAATTGGATTGGAATTGATATTAGTTTCAAGAGTAACCCCACTGATCTATGCGGAACCGATTAGTATTAGTACAGTAATAAATAAATTATTAAACTTATTATGTTCTCCATAATTTTTAATTATTTTGTAATGTTAAATATTGTTTAAGAATCTTGTGTCCCTGTAACATGTTTGTAAGCACTCTTGCCGCCTGTGACACAGGGTTATCCTAGTACAGGCACCATACAATTTATACCAATATGTATTAATAGTGTAGTTCTAAGATTTATATTGTATTTTACCTTTTATATTTGAATAAATTTTATTTATTTTAATTATTATTATTAGTAATAAGGGCACATGGAGGTAATACACCATAATAAAAGAAAAAACCTGTGCTTAAACATTTTTCTATTGTTAAAACCAATTTTTCAATTAAACCAACTTATGTTACATTTATGCTTCTTGTGCAAAAAATTTAATGATCTTTTCCAGTAAACAAACTTAAACTTAAGGATATGATACTACGCTGTTTTATAGTTAACGAACCAAACTATAGTTTTCAATTTAAATTTGTATAGAAACTTTGCATACTTGGTTAAAATATTTATTTCAAAGTCGTCTTGATGTAGTTTATGAGCCCGTTAGTGTATTATGAAACTACCAGAAATGTATACTTCTACGCTGACGGTAAAGTATTAGCGAAAAAGAAAATACGGAGTGTCTTAAAAATATGTACATAAATAAATAATAACAAAATTGTGTTAAGCTTACTTTTGTTAACGACTGATTACTTTAGGGTTTTTTACTGATAAACACTTCGTAGTATAATTAATTATTATTAGATTTGATTATGATAAACATACCTATTACGAAATCGCCTAAAATAGTCAAATTGGGACACTCGGCGTTTCTTTTAGCTGATATGATTAGAGATTAATATTTAACGTAGTAATAATATATTAAGTAACGGAATGCTTTTACAGCTCATGGGTGACGATAGCAAGCCTCTAGAAGGACCTTTACAAACTGGTGAACTGTGGGTCAAAGGAGACGCATTCTTTAAGGTGAGACTCAGAATTATCAAGGAAGATGGATTAGGTACATTGTCTCAAATTAAGTTTTTTTTTTAGTATCGTGGGTGCGTTTACAGATACACGCTCTGTGTTGGTTATTTTGTACCATTAAGCAATCTCCCATTTGTATGATCAATGCATTTAACCCAGGTTTTACAGAAAATATTGGGAGGAAACCTGGGTTAAACCCAGTTATGTGGTTCATATGAGTAAGGTTACTAAAATATTTGAAAAATATTAAATTACGGCTAAAATCTAAAGAATTTACTTACCTATAATGTACATCTTTTTTATGGTATTTTTGATGCTTATAGGTACGTACCTTAGTACCCTTATCAAAATATATACATAGTTTGGAAACGATTTTCAGAAACTCAATCCCCAAAAAGGTAAACCGTTAGTAAAGCCGTGGGCCGCGAATGATAATGCCCTAAGGATGAACACACATTCATAATTTACTTGCGCGCTACTACTACTTCGGCCCCGACCATAGAGTTACTCAATAAAATAACCCGAATATTATATATCTTTCGTATGAATCCAGCTTTCGTATGAATGCAGCTTTACTTACCACGTTTAGTTTAAAAGATATAAGTTCAAAATATATTTGGATTTAAAATGCACTAGGGTCAGCATTTTAAATAGATTTTTTCCAACCAATGCTTACTGTAAATAGCTTTACCGATGTATTACTTACGTTTGCGATTTTCATCTATTGAATCTCCGCAGTCGAAAATCTTAGTATTCTAAAGAATTCCTTTTAAGAGACTAAAAATAAAACCAAACGAAAAATGTATATAGCGTACCGGGGTTGTTGGAACATTCATTAATATTGATTTAATTTCCAGGGTTATCTAAACAATCCAGAGGAGACGAGGAAGATATTAACTGAAGACGGATGGTTCAAGACCGGAGACATATTCTACAGGGACGAACAGAATTATTACTACTTTGCGGAGCGCAAGAGACAATTAATTAAACACTACGGGTTTATGGTAACCGTTTTTTTTACATGTTTTAATTAACATTTTTAGTTTATGTTGTTTTTTGTAATCAATGGATGATTTACATAAATATCAGTATTTTAGAAAAATGTTAAAGTGGTTTGTTAGGATGAACATAAAAATCTTATGGTGTGTAGACTAATTATAATAAACCAGTCAAATTACATTGACCCACCTTGACTAAGGCTCAGTTGCACAAGCAACTGTCTTAGGAAGGGGTGGCGACTTTTTGCGAGGACCTCATTTCGCAGAAGGAAACTGCTGAGGGTGTCAAGGAGGCGAACGCCTTTTCGGACCCAATCTGTCGCAGGCGGTTGGATAGGCGTAGAAATGCGGCATGCCCAACTTTTGCCGCCCTAACATGGGCCAGTGGGTGGCAAATCAGTGATGATAACACCCGTATTACACGGCACGCAGCAGTACCTACTCGAAGCCTATCAATGAAAGCGGGCCCAGTCTCAGAGCGCGCAGTTTTTAGTGGATGCGAGCCCCATATAACCATCCCAGTTTCTCATCGGGTGGCATGCGCACAGGCATTTTCTTCCCTGAAAAAAAAGGCTGGGTTGCGCAAATATAACCGTAACCGACGTGTTACTTTATTATTTTGACAGCTTTTCAATGTAAATTTTGTCAAAATGTTACATTATTACGTCGGTTAGAGTAACGTTAAGGTGGTGCAACTAAGCCTTAGTGTGGTTTGAATTATCTATTGTTTTATACAAAAACGTTTAAAACTAATGTTAGGCGAAAACTCAGTCAGCGTAAACGTATCTAGACTTATTTCCCTCACGCTCTGATTCATTCTAGTGGAGCACTGTCTCGAGTCGGTTGATATGCGACAACAGAAAACTAAATATTATTTTGCAAGAAAAATATAAATATATCTTCCAAATCCTCACTGACCGTCGACAGTTCGACATTTGTTTGTCCATGATAGAATATTATAACGCGTCGCCTTCGATATTTATAATTATGTAATCCTCGTCTTTTGTCTTTTATAAATTGATGCTTCAAAATGATACGATTCATTTTAAAAGGAGGCTTTCACATGAAGTGTTTCATTCATTTTTGAAACCCCAAAACCCAGCCACTCGAAAATTGTTTCGATATTATCAAACGGTTTAAACCGTATTCATTCTCGCAGATAAATTAATATTGTGTAACCAAGTATCTTATGAATGTTCGTAAGGCTTTTAAAATAGGTATCTTTTTGCAATATGAAACTTATTAATCGCAATCTGCATTAAATTTATAATATTAAAAAACATTGTAACGTTTAACGAGTGTAAGAAATAGCGAAGATAATTGTAATAGTTTTAAGAAATGCCCCATTGACGCAAGCGTGGTTGCGAAGCGTGATGACCTGGGTTTGGTACCCGGGTCAAGTTTTATTGAGTTTTTCTGTTTAGAAATACTCAGGTAGATAAGAATAGGCTCATCACTATTACATTGGCAAATAATATAGATACTTATAAATTGTATCGGTAAAATGTGAACGTACAATACCACACATTCAACCGACCACTTCGGAGAACCCATGCGAGTTGCTATGTTGTTTATTTGAAAAAGTGGTTTGTCAAGTAGGTTAGGTACCTAGGTATCATACCTCATAAGATATTTTGGTTCGTAGATCTCGCCTTTGCAACTGGAAGAGATCGTCAAGCGGCACCCTGGCGTCGTAGATGCCTGCGTGGTCAGCCTGCCGGAACCAAACTGCATGGAGCTCCCCGTAGCTGCCGTGTTGAGGAGGAACGGCGACACAGTTGACCCACAGGAGATATTCGATCTACTAAAAAGTACGTATATATGTATAAATATGAGGTAACTTCCTATAAAGGGATTAATATATAAGTCAAATACATTCACTTAAGCCCATTAAAAGTATATAACAAATCATTTGTAATTGACGGCGCGGTTGGCGCAGGTTCGATTCCTGCACGGAGCAAATATTTGTATAATCTACAGGTATAATTGTTCCGGGTCTGAGGGTATGTGTATGTGAGATTATGTGTTTGTAAACGCACCTACGATACAGGAAGAAATATCTAGTGTGGGGCAAAAATAACAGTACAATGTCACAAGTAGGTACTCCGCTAATGACAGAAAATAAGAAAAAATTTGGAATTAATGATGGCCCAATTAGCCCTTATCACTTACACATTGACCCGTTCTAAGGAATATATTAGAAAGGAAGGAGATTGCGAAGAGCGTCCTCTGCATGTCTATGGTAGGTGCTCCGGGTCTTACGCCGTCAGTTTTTATATTGTAAATACATCTTGGTACAAGACGTCCGACAATTCTCCTTCTTTGTCTTATCATTTTCTCAGGTTCAGTCCCATCTAACATAATTTCTTTAAGAAATGTGCCCTGCCTACTTCCCAGTTCAGGGTACCCCTCGTAAGCCAAATATATGACTATGAAGGACTACAAGCCTGTAACAAAATAGCCTATACATTGTCCGTAATGTGAATTTCTTTAACTAAAATAGATCCTTAGAACATACCAAACATCATTACTCAGGGCCATAACTATACCCTAAAAGCTGCGGTGGCGGCGAAAATAAAAATATTTGCGTCCTTTATCGTCCATTTCGTTAGCTTAACTGCCTCAGTAAACTAGCGCGAAACATTTATTTCAGGTCTCGTTATGCATTTCATTGCATTTTCACACTTCTAATGTAGTTACCAAAAATAACAGTATCTGTTAAAATAACACTTTTTTTATGCAATTATTATAATTTAGTCTCTTTTCTCTTAAAAGTTTAAATTATTTTAAGTAGATTGGCTTCTTGGGGTTATTACATCATTTCTACATCATACTTTAATCTACACAAAATATGTTATACATACATCTAAAATAATTATTTCAATTACCAATATTGTTAAATATAATATTTATATACATATGTCGCAGATGGATTGTAGAATCCGCTGTTTTACAAAACTGCTAGCTGATTTACAAAACAGTACTGTTTTATAAAACACCTGAACGACGTTCAGCTGGATTGCCATTGCGTTACGTTTAAAAAAACTGCTATCCACCTATAGACGTAATTCAGAATGAAATACCTACTGTGGGACAGGTTTGTTTATTAAATGGATAGTCACCACACAAGAAAAAAAAAAAACTTTATTCTGATTTGACTTTCCGTGGCTGGGTCGAGAGGGCTCCTATTTTTGTGTCTGTAAGGTAAAAACCTAAACACGAAGAGGATGACGGGGGTAGTTCGCTCGCTACGCTCGCTCACGGGCCCCCGTCATCCTCTTGGAACCTAACCTGTCCGTCTAAACTCCCTCGCTTCCCTCGCTCATGGATCAATTTCGTTTATTTTCTTTCATAATCCTGATATATTGTCGACTATTATAGTGGTTTAGTATTTACGTCATTCAAAATTTTCATATTTTTTTTGCTATTGGCAAGTAAAATAAACTTAGGTTATTATTGTTAAGACATACAGAGTATAGGTATAACATGGCGACAACATTTCGAACTAAACAATCTGACGGTTAATTTCACACTGTTTTACATAATCTCTGATCGTTGATCCGCTGCATTGATAAACGCAAAACGTTCATTCAATTCTGCAAAATCAGTAATTATGTAAAACCGCTAAATGTTGTTCAGCTGTTTTTCATAACAGTACTGTTTTGTAAATCAGCTAGCAGTTTTGTAAAACAGCTGATTCTACAAACCATCTGAGACACATATACTAGCCGAGCCCCGCAACTGTTGTTCTGCGATATAAGTTTTCTGAGTAGGGCCACCCTTATCATCTAGAGGTATAAATATAGCCTACGACCTATTCTCAGACCTACCAAATATACACAAAAAGTTTCATGAAAATCCGACAAGCCGTTTCGGAGGAGTTCGATAACAAGCACTGTGACATTTTTATATATTAGAAGATTATGTAAGTCAACGTGCCATGTAACTATTTCGTTAACTGCCCATTACTATGTAATGTTCATCCGTCCAATAAACATGAAGTTGGTAGAGGCAGGTCGAATTGAGCACTCACCTTTGGGCTTCATAAGGTAGGTAACTAAAATACCACAGACCACAGACATTAGTTACTCCGTCAAAGAAACTATTAAATTAATTACGCAAACCTTTCTTCTATAATTAGGTATAACAGCTATTTACACTAATATTCGACTTCATATCTCGTTTAACAAGAGATACAAACACTCATATATTTTGTTGCGAAAGGCAATCATGATTCGCATTTATTTACATTTTGATGGTTCAAGAAAACTCATATCGCATGTCATAATTACTTGTGTAACAGTTGGCCCGTATATTGCGCAGTAATAATATTCATTTGTGAAGTAAACGTAGTCGTATATATGCGGCTACTGAATTACATTTACAGAAGCAAATTCGAAACAAAATAAATATTGGCGTGCTTTATCAGCTTTACGAGGTTATGACATACTTTTAATATGATTTAATTTACTGACCTCATAATTATGATTCTGTGAAATGAAAATCGTTGTCTTTGGTAAAATTGAAGTAAATCTCAGACCGACTTGTGTCACTAGTACCTATAAATTATATTTACCCGAATCTTTTCACTGATTTGCAGAATTACAATGTTATTAACACTGGTCAAGGAATCGCTTGTTAGAAATTTCATGAAAATTACACATAGTATTTACATGAAATTGCAAAATAATGTGCAATTTATTTTCGATTTTGTAAACTGATAAATTAATAGATTTCAAAGAAATTTTCAGTTACCTGACGAAATTGAATTTAGAAACAAAATGATGATAATGATTAATAGAGTTTTATTAGACATTATTGGCGTCAATTCTAATGTAGCAAACTAAACTAAATTTAAAACATTCCTGTCTTTTACCAAAAGTGACTTTATGAGCAAGATGGGACAAATCAAGAGATGTCAAATTTGAATTTAGTCACGTCAAATTAAATTCTCCGAACGTTTTTAGTAGGCACAGTTTTAGGTAGCCACTAAAATTTGAGACGTCAAACGTAAATTGTATGGACAATTTAGGTTGACATGATTAAATTTGAATTTGACGTTATCCCGTCCCACTCTTAAAGTAACGGTTAGTAAAAGATAGCAATGCTCTAAATTTAATTTAGTTGGCTACATTAGAATTGGCGCCAATATCAGAGATTATGATGGATTTGAAACGGGCGAACTAATCTAACCCTCTTGGGTCTAGCTTCTTTTAGATAATACTTATAAATTCTACACGGTTTAACTAATTTACATCCTATGAAGTATCAAAGTCGGAAATCAATCAGGAAGAAAATGTATTTATCTACAATTGAAATTAAAATACAGACAATTTAATTTGGTCATAACCGACGTAAAAAAAGTTTTTTTTTTTTTCATATTGAAGCTTATATGTTTTGTTTATTTTAAAATCGTATAACACGTAAATCAATTTAAAAAAATATTTGCCTTTATGTAGATCCCATATAAAGAAAGAGATAGGGACGGAAGCTCCGACAGTGAATTGAAAATTACTGTTAGCAACTAGCGCTAGCAAAAGGCCGTTCAATTAGTTCATTCAAAATAGAGATTTTTTTATAATTTATTAAACATTATGCAGGATCTGAAATCGGCTCATACAATTTGTTAGATGTAGGCATATTTTTGTACTCTCGAATCGATAGTATCTTATATCGAAGAATCTTTCCATTTTGCACGATATTACTAGCTTGAAACTTTGACTGGCGACATCGCCGCGGGGTCAGCTCATAACTAAGGGCTCCGTTAGAGTTCGAAACTAGTCGGGCAATCCCGAAGAATGCAAGTGAGTAATAACCGTAGAACCATAATTAATCTGAAACATACAATCTATGTAACAAGCTTACTTCCGGGAAGCGTAATTTATTACCTAGCTAGTTAAGGAGAGAGTCGAGTGTCAATCATCATAGCTCATGCTCGGCCGAGCTCGATGCATCCCCGTCGCTCGTACTTCGTATTTCGCGTCGCAGGTGGCGCAATGTATCGCTGTTCACGGGACTGCACACGTTTCAAATTTATTACTAACGGCCAACCACACGACTAAACAATTTCATTCTTACTGAATTGCTAACTTATTGTTTTCAGCGAACATGGAAGGGAAGCTATTGAACGGCGGTCTCTTCTTCGTAGATTCATTACCCGTCACGCCTTCCGGTAAAATACACAGAGCGAGAGTAAAGGAGATGGCTCTCACAGCGCAAAGAATTCTCTTCTAGCGAACTAGAGGTGTATAATTCTGATAGAAAATAGTGTTTACTTAATAATGAGAATCTAAGTATTTTAAGTATAGTATAAAGTGTGTTGGACACTCTCGCTAGAAATAATTGTTATTGGGGCTTTAGTGTAATATCAGCCACATAAATGCTTCCAACTAAATCTAATACTATCAATCAATATGTAATATGTATAAGCAATAAAAAAAATATACCTAAGTAATCTAATAATCTAGTATTAAGCGTTGTTTTATGTTATACAAAATTTTTACGAGACCACTATAATAACTCCTTTTGACAAACAAAAGTGCTTGTAAACACTTGGTTGACACATTGAAATAAATACTTTGCTTTTTGTTTACTTTGAAGATAAAAACATCAGACAGGTTTTTTTAAAATTAAATATTGTATGAAACTAAAACTCAAATTGCACCTAAACCAAACATAGGTAAACCAATTATTTTTTTGTATAGTAACTTTCGTGATACAAATATGTAAAGATGATAGGTAAACCTAGACTTAAAAATTGTACTTTCAGTAGTTTTAATATTCTATTAAGATATAAGAATAATTTAAGTTTTTTTTAAATAAATTATACTTTTGTGTTGATTACACATTGTTTTCTTTATTCTCCTTATACTTTTGCCTTGCTTATTTAGTTACTACTAGTAAAAAGTATAGCATGTGAAAGAAAACGTGTAGGTACGAACACAGTAAGAATAGGAACGTGAATGGCTCTACCTGTCAAATTTCATTTGAAAAACTATTCCCCAGCGAAATTATTATTAATAATTGTTATATTTTCTTAATTATGTGTAAAACACTGGTATTAAGCTGCATCCGGTGTGACTGGAAGCCGACCACAATGTAATTGGGAAAAGGCTAGGCAGATAGATAGTTATATTTTCTTAATTATGTAACAAAATCGTCTTATTACAACATCTATTAAAGTTTTGATTAGCTTTAAACATAATTGAAACTGTTCCTGTAAGGCAACGTCACAATATGGCGGAAGGTCATTTCTATTCTTATCGTGATATGCATAGTGAAAGAAGCATAATATTATTAACCGTAACACTAATCTATCATGGTATCGAGCATGGTATTTAATCGATAAGTATAATCGATATGATAATGGTATTTTAATCAAGGGATTGTATTCAATTCACATTTGTGATTGTTTTGAAATTATAATGGATAGTGGAGGTCTTTAAATGGGATCACTGATGATACATTTAGCGCAGTGGTCGTGCGACCAACTGCTGCGCTATAGGTCATGGGTTCGCTTCCTACACTGAAAAGTATTCTAAAACAACAGATAAATGTTGTCCAGGTTTAAAATGTGTGCCTGTGAGATTTATATCTGTATAAGCACACCCAGTAATATATAAAACATATATAAGTAAAGTCCTAATTTATTCAGTAACATCTTTTGAAGGAATTAAAATAAACTCTGAAAACTGAACTGAACTGAAACTGAACTCAGAAGAGAAAGACTAAACTAAAATAAAATAAAATAAATTGGTAATGAATTTTATATGATAGCTTAAATGAATCTTTCTCACTTACATATTGACCCCATAAAAGGAAGACCTTTATTAGGACTTAGTAGAATAATATATTGGCCATTTATGGAAGTTATTTTCGACTGCTAGTGTATATTTCTGACTTTTAGTATATTAACCTCTTACCGTGCCTCGCAGAGCAAGTTAAGCCCCGACGGCTTATTATCCCGGTTGTCAAATAAGATCTCATTTGACAACAGGGACCGGGGTAGTCAGAGGCCTGAAAGTCTGACAACCAGTCATTCCGCGAGATATCGTGTTACCCAGTAACTGAGTTGTGGAGGTGAGATAGGCAGTCACTCCATGTAAAATACTGGTATTAATCTGCATCCGGTTAGACTGGAAGCCGACAATGTAATTGGTAAAAGGCTAGGCAGACTATATTAACACCTTTAAATTAACTTCTCTAATAATGATGATGAACTTTAAATTATTGATTTAAAATAATTACAAGTGTAAGTTTGAATATGTGTGACTTCAGATGTTTGTTAATCAATCACGCAACAACGCCTGAACGGATTTGGATGAAATTTGGTGTAACTACTTTAGGTTGCTGGAATAGAACATATGAAAATCATATATTCTATTCCCGGGAACTTTGTAAGAGTACATTATGACTTTTTGAGTTATTGAAAACACACGTGACAACGACAATTGAAACTTTTCATGTGTATGTGAAACTGTGAACATCTAAATCTAAATTAACTATTTTATTATAAGCTACCGTTGCCGTAGAAACCTTCGTATTCCCAAGAGATGACAACTCTAAGAAGAGATGATCCCGGTTTTTCAATTATTATAATATACATAATTAAAGTTTTATTTACACCGTTTTTCTTAAGTCGGTTTTATTACCTTTTATAGAGAATCTAATTTAGGAAACTGCATCTTGGGATGCTGTCTTTCGTAGGATATATCTCTTGAGGTAGTAGTAGTTAACATTAGATTTTTCCCGTTAACATCCTTATCCAGTGAATTAAACAAAACAATGCAGAGGCGTACAATGATTGTACTCCAACATTTCATCTATACTATTATTAAGTCACAGTAAATGATAGCATTTCCTATCAGTTGAACACTGCCAGGGGAATCGAACCTAACACGTCATGCCAAGCAGTTTTCGATCAACCAGTCCAACCGAGCAGTCGTCGATCAACTAAGCAGTCGTCGTCGCCAAGATCCTTGTTTAAAGAAATCTAACATCGACGCAGAACATAATAATTAACATATTTTTTGAAGTCGGTTAAAAAAATAGGTCGTGAACAACACGTTTAGTTATCAGGACACTGTTAATTTAAGTAACATTTCATATCCATGCAAGCATTTTCAATAGTTTCAAATTTGTCAAATGCACGGGGACGCTCAATTGAAAATACTGCTAACGGTAACCCATCTCCAGACTGGCCGCGCCAAGCGTTGCTTAACCTCAATGAACGTTTACTGACCACAGTTTGAATGAGCGCTTCGTGTCCACACTGACCCATCTCAATGAAACACCATATATACTCTACATATACTGGAACAGTAAGCACAACATTACGTAACTTTAGTGATTCCCCACACGGTAGATACCTATGTACTTTGTAGATAGTACCTACTCCCCGCGTTTGGAAGCGGTATCTTCATAAACCAAAGTTGGATCGACGGAACGACTACTGCCATCAAAGTTTTGAATTCGCATTGATTGAACGAACGCCTCTAGTGACGTGACCTATCCCAGTTCCGTACCACTTTACTATTGGAGACACACTCACAATCCAATTTTTAGTTTTGCGCATGAAAAGTGGGGAACCAAAGCAAATTGTCCTGGGTCTGAGAATAGTCATTTTTATGCAGGTTTTGCAATGGTGATATGTCTGTTTGTTGTGTTTGTTACAACTTTATTTTTATAGGTCTCCCTAGTTTACTAGTGAGACATCAATTTAAGAACTGAAAATATAAGTTTTAAAGTAAAACTAATTATCTACAACTTAGATTTTTACGTTTGGGGACTACGTTAAAAGTTTTATTTTATTCAACGTAATATCAGCATTAGATACAACATAAAAAAACTGTATACTCTATCCACATTTAAATTGAACTTTTCATACTTCACGTTTGTAATTAGGTTAACACTTTCTAAAACTAAAGCCTTTCAACGTCCGAAAACAAGAAAGTTTAAATCTGAATGCAAATTTTCGTATATATGCTTTTGTTTCGATAGCAATAATAATTAAAAATTACCTCGAAGTTAATATTGATACATTTTTCAAACGTATTAAAGCATGCTTAGTGAACTCCAGTTTTTTATGGGTCATTTCTTTAGATAGGATAGATCCTTAAGAATTTGCGGAGTAATATTACTTGGTATATGAGAATGTTACTACTACTTGTAGTTTCACACAACGAATACAACATCTCACGTCGTACAACCCCCTCCACACACGTAATTTTCTTTGCTAATGAAGTGTTTCAAAATTGATTGCTTCGTCCAACTTATTGGCTACGAAGTGAAAAATTCAATCAAACCCACCGAGATCGCAAAAAGTGGAATAGAACTTGCCGGATGTGTCTAATTAATTACCCTGCTGGCATGGTCTAATCAATCCTCTGGCTAAAAGGATGAACCTGCCGCTGTCTCACTAGTCTAATTAATCTGTATCTTGTTTTTATTTGACTTTTTCCTTCTACGATCAAATCTTCGGGTATTCAAACTTTGCTCCCAATTTAACTTTATTTACCGAAAGAACTCAAAGGGGTTTGTGATATCAGCCGATCTATATTCGAAGTATAATATGTTAATTTGTTGTCTGTTGGTATAAGAGTGATTAATTGTTGTCCACAATCCGGAAGCCGGGATAAAATAAATGTCGTAAAATATCTGAAATTAATTGCAGCTGTATTGTTGTGATAACCACTACTTATAACGTATTAATTTACTTTATTTAAATTCTATTTACATATTACCCCAGCCTTTTCATGAAATGATAATGGTTTTATTATTCCTAATATTTAGAGTTTCTTTTTTTACGGTGTGCCAAGCCATTGCCCATTGTGTTACACTTTCATTGAAAAATCTTAATCTTAAGGCATGTTTATTGTAGGCATAAAAGATAAACGATTTTTTTTTTTTTTTTCTAAGTTCGCATTTCGATTTCTTGAAAAAGATTGAATATACCTAGTGTTGATAGTTTCTATGTGTACGACTTCACTTCAGGTGCTCATGGCCAGTTGCGACTTCTGATCGCCAGGAGTTCACTGGAGCGGCTCCGTGTATCGAAGGGCATGTATAGCCCTCGCTCCCGACTCTTATTAATTAAAATCAGTTAGTAAGCCATACCAGAGGCCTACTGACGACTTGATACCTCGACACTAGATTTCTTCCTAATCACACGAAACAATAAGAAGAAGAAACAACATTCAAGCTATCATAAGCTATCACACCAACATATTCCTGTCACACATGGTTATACAAAGTGCATTAGCACCACTTGGGCTTCGCACTCGAGGGATAAAAGAGTGATAAAATTTTACGAACGTAACGTAACAGAAGCGATCAGTTCTTGTGAACGCTACTTTAGTTACAGTCACAGATGTACGTGACGCGTTACACGAGACGACTAAATAATGACGCGCTAACAGTTGCCGCCGACACTGTTTAAATGATATTCGAAAACTTATTCATTATTTGTTGGGCAATTATGAGATCGATATATTCATATTATGCTGCGACGCGTTCTCTACTTTGGTAACATTACGTGATAACCACACGTTGTGCAAGGAAAAATTGTGTGATTGTGTTTAGGTTATTTCGTAGCAGACATGTAGGTACCTATAGGCTTCTAAATCCAGTAGGTATTTGTGACTCTAATATACAATTTTACTCTATTCTACAACCTACAACTGAACCGATGGAAGCATATGTTGCAAGATCGTGAAATAAGTAGCGGTGGCATGTTGGCAGAAGTCAGTGGTCTGACGAGGAATTCAGTGACACATTTTCTATTTCCTTTGATCTCTTGTGACTTGGGTACTTTGGCGTTACAAAAGTGGCATTGCATTTTGTTTTTGGTCAATACAAAATAATATTGATAGAAATATTTAGGTGACTTGTATACTTAAATGTTGTTCGTTGGTGTTCGTAATCAAATCATCAAAATCAAAGCAAAACAAATTACCAATGTTCATTATCTCTTTAAATACGTCTTAGTACTTAATGTCAATTACGCCATCACTGATAGCGGCTATATTGGTGCCATAAAAATAAAAACAATCAGTATCGTTCGATGTTGTTGAAATCAGGGTCATCAGATGTCAATCCTCGATTAGATTCAAGCAATTGCAGAACGATACTCTGCTAACGATTTAACGGTCTGTCGCACGAAGATTGCGATATCGATCCTAAGAAGCCTAGCATTTTATACATTTTCACCACATTTAGGTGATGAAGTTTTTCGTAATATTTGTTGTAAGTTGTGGCCTAGATTCCTGAGCCCGGATGCGTGTGTCGGGGCCGCAAACGCTCGAAGTCGACTGACTCTGACGTCACAATTCCGCTACGAAGCGCGCCGGGGCCTTCCGCCGCAACGACAACTATACTTGTTTTCGTGAGTTCACTCTACGTGTTACCCATCCATTTCTATTATAACTGAAAAGTTTTGACACCTCCTGAACTATGCATAGTGAGGAGTGAATGTTGTTAGAAATACATAATATGCAACACAATTGGACACTAGTGCACTTAGTACTTACTTAGTTGTTCTAGGTAATATACATTTTCGTATAGAAATATCGTTTATACTCCTCCTGACCGTATTTCGGTCACAGCGGCCTATTTGCACGGAGATTAGCCAAGTACGCAGGAGATATTATAGTGCAAAAGCGTATACGCAAAGGTGCACTCCCTCTTCCTTCACTCTCATAGCCCGATGGAACGGCAATCCGACACGACCGGAGAGAGGTCAGGTATTTAAAAAAACGCAATACCTAGTATAGAAGGTACCTTATGTCAGGTGTAAAATGTAAATGTAAAGTGTAAACGGAAGCATCGATTGAAATTCTGAAATATTTTGAAAACTACCTGCTTGTAGGTACTAGGCATGTGTAATAAATTTCATCAAAGAGAAAAAGAAAACCATTTTTGGGTTGTAGGTACAAACATTATTTATTCGAGTCGGTACCTACGAAGTCGAGACTAAAAATCGAAACTAATAAAGACTTTTCAGCAAACAAATGTATTAGTCCTTCAATGAAAAACCTCTTGACCCTTCAAATCCAGAGGTAGAAACTAATTTAAAAAGTTCAATTGAATGTAATCAGGTTTTTTTTTTACTTTAAACACAATAGCATTCCTTTAATTTGTGCGGAGCCATTGTGTGAGTGAAAAATAATAAAAAGTAATTGGGAGGGATTTTAGGCACTGAAAGATTTCTTATCAACGGGGCATGTTGGTCGTGGCTTGGTTTAAAGTAGCCATTTGGACCGTACAGTTGGACATTATAGATACTTATGACTGTAGTTTATATCTCGCCCTCTTCACCCCCTGTCTGTTATGTTGGTAAACAAACAGATCTGTCAACCTTAATACATTTTACTCATAATCCTTATTGAAGATGATTCACATTCTCATTATGGTCACGTTTCGGCGGTGTCATCATCTCCGACCCCTTGAATTAATTTTATTCATATGTTTACCCACACTGACGGTGATTAAAAACGTTAAACTTTTATTAAATAGGCAAACAAATTGTTTTGTTTGGTAAATCACTGTACCTTCAGTATGTAATTGAACGATTGATTGCAAGACAAGTGAATGTTTTGATAAAGTATTCAAGAACATACTTGTGCGATTAACAGCAAAAAATATTCATGTAACTTATTATTCTACGAAAGTACGAAAACAAGTTATTATGGTGCGGCCTGGACCTAATATTGGTACATAAACCCTACACATTATTATTTATTTATATGTAACAACACCCTTTGTGTTTCTATGAGCCCCCACCCACACATACACAATGAGTTTCTATGTTAATGCAAGGTATAAAATATATGAATCGGAATATTTAGAAGCAGCTCTTTTACTCTATTGGCTCAGTCGTCCCATACTATCAAAGACAGAATAATGCTTTATATTCTGAAAATGCTGAATCGGATCTTTAAATATTTACGAGCTCATCATTAGTTACTCGATACCCAGGTATTTTCAGCAAAATGAGTCTAAATCATAAAATTTACATACATTAGAGTGTATAAATTTACCTTATAAACAACATAAAGACGTATCTATTTTTAATTGAATTCCAAAAAGGAGGAGGTTATCAATTCGGTTGTATTTTTTTTTCAATGTGGATGTTTTAAAAATATATTCAGATAAATACTTTGATATACTATCTACCTATTCGTAAATTGGTTGACTATACCCAAAATCCTCTAAGAATTGTATGTAACAAGGCTATATTAAATACGTCATACTCGAAATTGTGAATTTCTTTGACCATTCAGAGTGTCGAATAGAATAGGTTCATTATATTCCTAGTAACTTTGATTACTTATTGTCCGCAAGTAGAATTTCAAACACGATTTAAGTTTGTCCTCAAAGCGTTCCCTAGATATCCTGGAATCTTGAGTGGAATACTATATTTCTAGGTCATTAAGTTGGGAAAAGTTATAGCTAAGTTCATCTTTGGTATGTACTACATTTAGATCTTGTTGGTCTAATGGTCCCAAGTGCTACTGCAGAGCATGACGTCTTGGGTTCGATTTCCAGGTCAGAAAAAAGTTATTGCGTTTTTCTGTTAGTAAATTATCAGTAGCAGCCCTGAGTTCGGAATTGTACCCGGTACATGGCAATAGGCTCACCACCTATCACATGGGACTTAATAACAGCATTGGTTAAAGTACATCGGTGAGTAAGTATTTAATCAGTTTGCAAACGTATTTCTGCCTCGCATTTTCCCGATTATGTTCGGGTCGGCTTCCAGTCTAAACAGATGCAGCAATACCAGTATTTTGCATGTAGCAACCGGTATTTTACTTAATTTAATAAAAAAAAAAACTTTGCGCCACACTAGGAATTTCTTCCTGTGTCGTGGGTGCGTTTGCAGACATATAATCTCACAAGCACACACACACCCAGACCCGGAGCAATTATCTTTAGATCGTACAAATATTTGCTCCGTGCAGGAATCGAACCTGCGACACGCAGCGCAGCAGTCGGTCTCTCGACCACTGCGCCAACCGCGCTGTCATTTTACTATCTATCTGACCTTAACAACCCAGTTACTGGTTATCAGACTTTCAGGATCTGATTGTCCCGTAACGACTGTTATAGATCTTCATTTGACAATGGTTACCCATTTGTACCATAAAAGGAGACTGTAATTACAAAAGTAGTGATAGGCGCGTGACTTGGGCTCGAACCTGAAACTTTTCACTTGCCAGTCATCTAGGCTATGATGGCAATTACGAAAATGGTGCTGAATTTCTCAGTTTGATCAAAGTAGCTCAAACCCCCTTTACCTATGCAAAGGAGGTTAAAAGATTTCTTGGTTACGAGAAGAGGGGATCAATAATGTGCCTTTTGGGAACCACACAGACAAATAGGTATACAATACATACAGAAATGATTTACCAAAACAAGCATTACAGTGTCAACCATGCTACACATGATTACATAATAACAATGCAAATATTAAACGGTTCAAAAGCAGTTTACTGTTGCAAAATAAATGTGTTCTCGTCTCGTGTGAACCACGTCTCTGAAACCGCTGGCCCTTTATAGGCACTAAAATACAATACGCCACATAATGACACTTCACAAAATATCGATTACAGATTTTGTATAAATTTCATAAACTCATCCTGTCTACACAATCAGCGTCCGCCATTACCACAACTGACTCAGCGGTTCTTCACATAAAAAAGAATGGAGTTATTTACTTTCGTAAAATTAAAGCCTAGACATAAAGATATCCCGACTGAATTATTCTGAAAGTAGTAAGCGTTTTGTTAACCGCTTTTGCTATCATAACATTTGCTCAATACGAGACCGTTACATTTAAATACTTTGCTTAAGGCTGTTGGAATAATTGGATTGCAATGTACCTACGCATATGTTCCTCCGTATCTCCGGGCTACTTATTACGTTACTTAAATGTTTGGCTAAAAGTATTACAGAAACGGAAATTCAGAATAGAGATTAAGCGCATTAACAAGATTTTTATAGCAAGAACTAATTCTAATATTATTATCCCGAGCTAGGACTATTCAATTATGTATGATGACAAAGACTTGACCTCTTGTTGATGACCGGAAAAATAATAATAAATAAATAAGTAATAAATTTCTTCATTTCTCACCACGTTTTTTAACAAAGGTAATTTATATTAATCTGATATGAAAAATAAATTTAACTAACTATCAATAGATGCAATCATTGTGGCGGTTGTGAAGGTTTTCAGAGTGAGTTGACCCTGTCCCCATAGATAGTGCTCTGTCATGAACATTATCCTGAAGTATGTATCTAAATGTTCTGTGTGTCACTGCTATGCATGATAGATATGGTCTTTAATTATGATAATTCTTAAGATGTGTGTGTATAAGAGCGAGAATGTGTTGAGTAGTTTAAATAAGTTTGTCTGTCTGTTTGTGTGTGTGTGTGTGTGTATGAGTGTGTGTGTACTCGTATTCTGTGGCGTGATGGTGTAATTATAGTGAATGTATGTGTTAGTGTGTTTATGATTGAGTGCGTGTGGCTGTGCTAGTATTAGTAGGATAGTGTAGTGGGTGCTATGTTCGGGCATTCATTATATTCTAGAGGTAGTTCTTCAGGAGCTAGGTAATCCAGCTGTAGCAACCACGCTTCTAGCGTTTGATTTTGTGTATGCTTAGCTGTGTTTTTTTATTGTTTACTAAATTGTACAGAGATGAACTCATCACATAGTGCTAATATTGTTTTGTGTAAGATGTTACGGCAGGCTGATATATTTCTACGTCTTCCAATATCAGTATCACTAACACTAGTGGAAGGCAACAATGTCTTCTTAGGATAGTTGCAAGCACAAGCAGCTGTCGAACACTTAATTCCCTACAGTCGGAGTAAAGCTGTACAGTCGGGTATATAAACGGCTTTCTAGTCATTACTTTAAGGACAGTTCTTTGTGCTCTCTCTAAAGCGAGGAACATCGTTTTGGCGGCTCTTCCCCACACTGGGATGCAGTATCGAATGACATTTTGACACAGTGCCATGTAGATTTTTGTGAGAATCTCTAACGATGCAGATTCTCTTAGGGTTTTAAACAAATATATCATACTTCTTAGCCTCGATATAATTCCATCAATTTGTTTATCCCATAAGAGTCTATCATCAATTTGTACTCCTAGATATCTTTCAGTATTTGTAGGTTTTATACTGTGACAGTTACAGCTCTGCGTTTCCTTTGTACATTTATGTGATGTTATGCAAAAATCGTCGGGTGGTTGGCTATTATTTCTTATTGAAAAAGTAATATAGTTGGTCTTGTTTAGGTTTAGTGTAAGAAAGTTGGTGTTCAGCCATTTCATTACTTGCCCAAGACAACGTTTAGTCTTTTCTTTTACAAACTTCGAGCTGGGGCCGTTTTCCACCATGGCTTTGTCATCAGCGTAAGTATACATTTTGGCATGTGATATGTTCATTTCACACAGGTCATTAATATATTTTTTAAACAATGCTGGGCCCAAAATACTCCTCTGTGGTACTCCATAAGTGATAATTTGTTCATCACTGAGGTCAGAATCTTATTTTTTTGTTGTGTCTTTTTTGTCAAGTCATCTTTAAACAGAAGAAGTGGTAAACATCTGATCCCCATACCTTCAAGCTTAGTTACAATGGTATTATTGTGTCTGGAAATGCGACGTACAAAAAGTTAATCAACACTCAAATAATTCCAATACTGCATTCTTAATCCAATTTTGATTCTTTTTATATTTTTATTGATAGGTATAGGTTGCAATAACAAATATAAGTTATAGTGTAGGTGTATATATGTAGGTACAAAACTTTACTCCTAAAGAAAGACATACCAACTTAATTAAATGTTACTGAGACTGAATAAAATTATCAACATCGACACTAATTCAAACAAAAATGACCAAATTAATGAGTGCTTTCACAATAAAAAATTTCACACATAAAAAGTAGGTGATGTCATGTCAAACATACAATTAAAAAATAAATTTTTAGTTTGACATGACATTTAAGATACACAGTCAACAGGGCTGTTAACTATTAAAATTTAAAAACATGAGATCTACGACTCTATGATGTCATTAAATTTCTTGATGCCATTAATGCTCCGTTAAATTTTCCCTACACAACTAAACGCATTCCTTCAATCTAATAATAATCAGAGATAAATTAATTTGGATAAAAAATTTACATGTTTTTGTACTAGGAGAGCGCACAGGGAACTCAAAGTGCTATTTAAATATTTTAACGAGACTCGGGTTAGTAAGCACTTACGTAAAACGAAATATTTTAGCTCATTTTATTCCCAGAGAATATAGATGTCACTCTAGTATATCGTAGTATTATTTTTAGGAATTAAAAGTATGCTTATATATAGCGCAAAATAAAAAAAATCTTATCACTCGACGTTTTTACTCGGGTCTTTATTAGAACAATAAGAAACAAAACGCAATGATGCTTACCGTTTGCTGGAAAATTGTTTAACCGTTTGTCTTGGTATAAAATAAAAGTTGCAGCTTAATTCTTTGCATATTTTCTTATTGTATCATCTGTTTCATTTCGTTGTGACATAAGTCACTTGATATTATACATATGTCCTCGTTTTTTAGAGCGACCTGTTCTTGGTTGAATTAAAGTAGAGAAAGTTCATTCTTGGCGACCAGCTCTTCCTATCTCCCGTGGACTTGTCAAAGGATTATACCAGGTAGTTGGTTATGAAAATCCACTATAGGTATACTAATAATGTAATTGAAAATACCGTATCGTCTCCACGAACGATTGCAATAACGAAGTCCAGGTATCAGATTATAATTGCTTCGTGTATAGTTAATCAAAGAGTAGGCTGTGATCATGATTTTTATTTCCCTGATGTAAAGTCATGATCATCGCTTTAGTATTTGCGTCTCTTCATATATTCTGCTCTTTATTTTATTTTAAATCTAAGATACAAATCAGAATCTGAAAAATACCTATTTTTATTTTAGTCATGTCGCTAACCTTTCCCAGCCGCATGTACAAACAAACTTCCCAGTTTACTCTCATGCGGGTTTTGATACGGCCGTATTTTTCTTTTACACCAAAATCAACAAGAAAATATCATTTTACATTTTTAATAACACGCTCTCGAAAAAATGTTTTTCCAGGCTGAACCCGGAGCACATTTTGTGAAGCCAATATTAAAACGCAACGAAAAATATAATATATTTCACTGGGAAATTTAAAATTTTACCTGTATTTGCAGAAAAAGTCTTTCGAAACAGAAAAAGAAAATTAAATATTTGTCACTAGTTAAGTAATGGTCTATTTTAAATAATACTTACTCGTAGGACGACATTTTCTGGTCTGATTATAAATATTCACTGTCCTTTACATTGAACTAACCGTTCCTTTCAGGTCGTCCAACAGAAGGAAACCTTATCGTCCTAATTACTCTGACTACTAAACGTCTCTTGAAGGCGTCACTGAAGGCCAAAAAGGCTTCAGCGGACTTAATTCTACCAAATAATTTAGTAGCGTGCACTTTGAGAGACTCAAGTCATTTAAATAATTTAATTAACAAAGAATCTAAAGCTAACGGAATTCTCATTTATTATTTCTAAGAACGGTATGTAGGTACCTAACTTTGTAACTTTTCGTCATGTTTGAACATTATGTAAACAGTACGTGCGAGTTTTATTTTAATTAACGAATACTGTGCGTCAAGATTTCGAGAAGTCGGAAAGTTCTACGTGAGTTCAACAAATCTTCATATAACCGTTTTAGTGGTGGGCAGCAAAAGTTCCGAAGGCGTAAATCACGTGATTCTTGGAGATGGTAGTTAGGAAACCACAGGAGTGCCGTAATGTAGCGCCCTCTGCGCCCTCTGCGCCCGGCGCCAGAAAACTGATAATAACAAATGGCCTCCAGAATTTTCGCAGTTAGAATCACTAAGCCGCGGAACTGGTCTTACTTAGTATATTTCCAAGAAACAGTTACTTGTAATACATTTTTTCTATAACTTACCTACTATTAATGTTATCACTAGAGGGGTGGGTAGACTGCCAACAATATTATGCTAATTAAGGGCGCTCCTGTGCTGGATATTTACATATTCAACAGAAAAATAAGTAGGAATGACCACTAATAAGACATGAAATAAAAAATGGTTAAAAAATCTAATTTAATAAGAGGTTGAACAAAGAAAATTATTTTAATTCCGTATCAAATTGAATCTCATTTTCGAAACTCAATATTTTTTCTCGTTATCACCAATGTTTTTTAGGTGAACTTATTGCGATTAATCCACAAATAATACTTGAATTACTTGATTTCAGAACCGATGAGAAAGCTAAGCTGATTGGCGATTTTCTCTTTCTGAAATTTATAAAAAATACAAGTAAAAAGCCATAAACCTCTGTACTTAATATTAGGTTCGCTTCCCATAAAGAAGACACCGCAGCGACTAAATGGCTATTCATAAACAAAACAAATAATTTTAAAGTCTACATTCAGATTTCAAAGTAATCACACACTTCATGGCCTGCTATCTGTATGTGATTGAGCATTCATGTCGTTTGCAAAATGAAGCTCAATAAACACATGCATCGACAATTTACGTAGCCGTCATACGCAAAAACGGAAATGGAAAAGGCATTTCCAAGTTACGCAACAACATTGTGTTTTCTTTAACTTTTTTCCATCGCAAACGAGGTAGGAAAAAGCTATTAAACAATAAATGAGCCTCATAATCTCCCTATACACTTGTAAGTTGGGGAAACTATCGTAACATAAAATACGATGAACGTATTTCCTGGAGGAAAAGCGTGCAGGCGAACTGTGCCCAACTTTGATTCAATGTTAGTGTAGACACGTGTGATAGTAGGTAGGTAAGCTAGGGCTTTGACAGGAACTAAAACAACCCTTAGTTAGTCTTTATTTGTATTAATATACATATTACATTTTTCATTATTTTTGTTTTTAATATTCTTCAATGTCTTTGATGGTTGTTGCTTGATCTTGGCTCACACAAACGCTTTTTCATCGTTTTTAAGCTTAGGCTTCGTTTTTCGTAAGCAATCAAATCCCCCCCAGGGGTTCCACCTTGTCGTGGTGGGGGGGCTCTAGTAGCCGTGGCTTGGTCACCCACGGTGAAGCTAACGGAACCCGAGGATGGCCGCTCCTCAGGGCTTTGCCTTCAAGCCCATGTTGGAGCGGCGCCGGCGTAGGTTGCGGGCCTTATGGGGGGTGTCGCAACTGAGGTGGGCTGCGGCGTCGTATGGGCGGCACCGCAGCTGAGGGATGGGGGCCGCGGTGGGAGAGGAGTGCCGGATGTCGATGCGCCGCTCTCCCTACCTGCCGCGGCCTTGACGGGGCCGCCACCGTTGGATGGCGGACGCGGTGGGGCCGCAGGGGAAGAGGAGTGCCGGTATTGCGAGGCGCCGCTCTCCCTATCCTCTGCGGCCGTAGTGGCAGGCGGCGGGGCCACAGATCTGACCCGTCGCAGGGGACCTTGGGCGTCCAGACACGGGGTTGTCTGGCACCCATTGCACATGGTCTCCGAGGTGGTTGCGGCACGCCATTAGTCTGGTGTGCCGTAGGGGGGGGGTGCAATACCCAACCCCGTGAGGGAGTCCGGCAACGGACGGCTGCGGGCGGGTTCGCGGTTGTGTGCGAGAGCGTTCCCGCGTCCCGCCCTCAAGCAGCTGAGGAGGTATACTGTGGAGTTTTAGTGGGTTCGAGTCCCACATAACCGCTCTGTCTCCCCGTGTCAGAGCGGTATGCGAGGGCATTTATCCACATAAAAAAAAAAAAAAAAAAAAAAAAGCAATCAAATAATCAAAGTTAAAAAAGCGCTCATGCGAAAATCCATAGACCTAGTGTAAGCGACCTTGTTAAACTGCTTTCATTAGCATACTATATTTGTCAAAACAATTATTTACTTCGTTCCTTAATAATATTCACTTGGCTATTTACCTACATTCTGATTTAAACTAACAAAACGTGAACTACCTTAGAATAACATTAAATGATCGACAGGCACGACTGAAACTGAATAATTATAGCCTCATTATGCGGCAAGATATTAACAAAAACTTTGCACACATACAAAAACAAAGTCAATATGTTTAAGACGGTAAGCCAACGCGGCGTCGACTAAGGAAAATGTACTTTATTGCTTATATTATTATAAGAGGATGCCAACCCTAAAGCTTTGTGGATAAATTCTACGATTTCGTCCCTGGGTGACGATATAGAAGCCTTATATCCCAGCACAATAAAACTGTATTGTCCATAATCACGAGATTATCGGGGGTTTGCGAGTATGCAATCATATCGCGTTCTCTGATACAAGAAATGACCTACAACTTAGGAAAGTTAATCTGTTTGCTAGATGGGTGAACAATATTTTGTTCATCGCAATGATATTGAATCTTATATTAGTCACATTGCTGTGGGGCGTAATTCCATCACAAACGAAGCGAATGCCAACACGAACTTAGCACTTACGGCGTTTATTTTGAATATTAAACATTTTAATAGTTTTATTTAAATATGAATAAGGATATTTTCGTGTTGTTGTGTTTTCAAACACCTGTTTTATAAAAGAGCATTTGTGGCATCAAACTCCTTTCGTACGTTTATCTTTTTGGGGCCATCATTGACATGTCGATTTCCGTGTTGTCCATACTTAATAACGCATTCTGTGGTTAAACATGTCTTTTTTTATTATCACGTGTAAATCGTTATGGATGCCCTCTACTTATCTAATAGTGAGGGATATGTCGGACTCCTATCGACAAAACTACTCGGCCGTCGCAGTACATAGGAAGGACACTTTAACTCACATGTCTCAAACCAGTGCCCACTCTGTGCTATGCCTATGGCACGTCACGGGGGAAACTGTTAGCCTCCCCAAAATCGTCGCGGTGTACAATACAATAATTTTTGGCTTCAATGATCATCGTCGGTTGTATATGTGGCAGTTTGTAGTACATCTTCAGACTCGAAAGCACAAGCAAACCTATCCGTTTTATTCTCTCTTACTTAGAATACCGACACTATATAATGTAATACATGTGAGATAACCGAGCCCTCAATGTCTGAAACCTATCCTGTTTTTACTCTGTTTATTAATATATATTTTTTTGCAGTAGGGCATGGTACTGACAAGCCTGTGAATTGCCTTACTGTAAAAAAAAACTTTTGATTAGATTTTTTTAAACACTCATTCAATAATCCAATATCGGTAGGAACTCTAATAACAATGGACATTTCTCGCTTAATTGAATTTGAAATAAGGCGAATTAGTAACTTTGGAACTAAGAAAGTCGTTAATGCCACCGAAATTTTCAGAACACATCAAAGTTTTGACAGTAAATGTCGAAAGACATCATAAGTAATGAAAGGGAAAATACATGGTACTTGCAAATGCCGGTCTCGAGCTAAATCGAGAACTCATTAGCAAGTCGAACAACAAGATCGCAAGTCATTGCATGGCACGAGACGGGGAAGAGAGCATGAGGGGAGATGTGGGGGTAATTTATCCACTATAGTTTTAACTCAATAGCGCTACGTCCAACTACACACATTTTTTGGTTATTTATTTGCTTTTCCAAATTCAGTGGGAGGTGTTCCGAAACTCAAATCCATTTCTATACTTATAAAAATATCATAACATAACATAGTATCACGCTTATATTCTCTGAAGGGGTAAGCGGAGGTGTACATTGTTGTACACCATTTCACCAATGTTATTAGTCCCACGTGGTGATCCTATTACCATCTGCCGGGCACAATTCCAAACTCCAGGCTGCTATCGAAACTAATAGAAAAATCCAATAACACTTTGCCCGAATCGAACCTAGGACCTGAAGCTCCGCAGTGGCGCTTGGGACCTGAGGTAGTATAAAAATAAAATGAACCAACTACCTGTATCGCACGACAATTATGTACTTTATTTGAATGTATGGATCCACTTACCCCCGTGACTCGTGAGAGACGCGACTCATTACGCTTCTTTGTGCCTCTAGGCTTCCCATTCATTAATCTATGTATGAAACATTAAGGTTCTCTAGGCTAACCTATTGTTACCCTCGGTATAATACTTACTGAAAGTTGTATTCACTAGAGGCGACTACCCTTTTACTACAGCCATGACTGCGCTGTTATAGCCTTATAGTGCTGCATTATAATGGCCTGGGAAAACATTTATTGTTACAACCCGAGCCTCAAATGTGACTTTTCGTTGCTAGACGCAGTTACATTTACAAAATGCTACCGCTCTAAACCTTGTGAACAGAATGATGTCACCAATATGGTACATATTTTGTAACCTTTAAATTCCGTATGTGTATTATAGGTATGCACACATATATTTCTCTGCGAAAAGTTGGCATTCGCATCTACCTACTGAAACAAATAACGATTTAACCAAACAAGAACCACAAATTAATGACCGTTCATAATATTGCTACCAAAATTATTGTACAAACTAAAATAAATACAGGTAAAACAGCAAGTAAAAGTGGCTTAATATCGTGCTCCACAATCACCATTGTTGGCAACTCCGAATTCCGAATGTTTAAAGCGGACAGAAGTTTTATCGTCAAACCACTTTTCATATTTGATGTAAGATAAACTTTGCTGGATGGTCTATTTAAGGAACTTTATTTTCCCACTTAGCCTTTGTCTGTTGCCTTAGTTGTGATTTCCTACAATATTATATTATGCTACGGATGTCTTTTATTTGTTATTGCTTATACAATTCGTTCAGGCGTCCGTTTTATACGAAATTCCCTTTTTTTTTTTTTTTTGTATAATAACTTTCGTAAGACACATTCATATTAGTTATAGTTTAACGGTTATTACTCACGCGCATACTTCGGGTTTGACTCGCGACATCGCCGCGGGCTCAGCTCATGAATAAGAGCTCCGTTCGAGTTCGAAACTAGTCGGGCAATCCCGAAGTATGCGCGTGAGTAATAACCGTTAAACTATAACTAATATGAAATTCCCTTTTCCCCATCTCTTAGATTAAATTAAGCGTGAGCAAAATAATAAAGAAATAGTACATTATGAAACAAGTGAGATAAATGAGTCATTACAGTCGAGGTTTAGGTAGCAATGGTTCCGAGACTTGTAATGATCATAGCTTACGCGTCTCATACAACGTTTTTCAACAAAACTGCGAATAAAAAAAAGAATAAAATTACATTTTGCAAAGGCACATTAAATTAAACATTTTCTAATTAAAATGGCACGCGGATTTCTGTTTTAGTGCGCCGCCTTTATAATCTATACGCGCGCAGGTGGAAGGAGTAACACTGACGAAGTTGCTTTATTAAAAAAATATAATAAAGTACATATTCTTCTATTTCTATCAGAAAATGATGTTAATTTGCTGACAAAAAATTATAATTTTAGGAATCGAAATATTTCTTAGTCATATTTAAATGACGACTACATTATACTTACCTAACTTTAGCACATTTTATACCGTACTAACATTTACTATATTACACACCTTCCAGTAAGTAGTCTAAATTAACATAACAAGGAAAAGGCATGAGGATTATGGTGTTCTCCTAAGATGCACAGCATCTTAAAAGCCCAATGAAAACTCAGTTAATTAAAATATAGAAAATATATTTCAGTTTAAATTTAAAAATATATAAATGTAATAGATAATCTCCAAGGAAAAAAAAACATGAATAAGAATAAAAAATGAACGCCTACTTACTTACACATCTACGAACGTTCAAAGGAAAGAATTTTTCAAATTAAAATTCTCAAAACACTCCACATAAAAGTACAGGCAAGTAACGTAGCTTCATTCATTGTGGCATTTTTATTACGTAATAAGATGGAATTCAAATGGATAATAATCTCAAGCCGTAAACGAGCTGAAGAACATGAGTAGCATGTTTAATATGACTTTTCCATACATATAAAAATGGCGGATGGAATGGGAGGACTATCGTAAAGAATGATTGTAACAGTGAATTAAGTGTGCGCACAGAATTACCAAGTCGCTCGGTCTGGCTACTGTTTCTGATTTGAATCAGTGTGGCAAAGCAACGAAGAGATTAGATTCTCAAATAACATCAAAAGCCATATACTAAATACAGACAATAATTTATATTTAACATTATGAAAATGTAAAGCTATTGAAACACTTTAACTGAATAAAAAGATTCATTAATGCACAATTTCCTACTTCCAATAAAACGATTTCCTTCAGTGGTGCTGAAAACGTGATTTAACATAAAATTTTGTTTGCTTTCGCGCGAACAAATGTTTCCACTCTCTCAGTACCAACTCAACGAGTTGTGAAGTTGAAACTGTCTATTAAAATACGTATTCAACAACCTAACAACTTTGGAAGGAAGATAGTGTTTTACAGTTAAGTGTGTGTGATGTTCCTGAGGCTCCGTCAACAGTTCTTATGTTGTACGTTCATTTATACGTCATAGTTTATTAAGATAACACTTTGTCATGACAATGTTCTTACGCGATTGCTTGGTAAGTACTTGTATTTTGCAGGAGCGAAGGAACATTGTGGCAGATCGTTGGCTCTCCGCCACAATCGTAGTACTCACAGAGTCATACCACCCTCGATCGGTTTTTACGATTTTGAGCGACCTGATAAGCAACTGATATAGTTTATGTCTCCTGTTTTATTTCAAGTAGATAAGCATTCAAAAATATTTTTAGCTGAATCTATCACTTAAGGCAAGGCAAAGAAATGCCTTTTTGATTTTTTCAGCCAAGTGTACAATAATTTAAATATACACTAAATACATTTTCAAATGTAAATCATAGTTTACTTATCCCCTATACCTTACGGCCAACTTATGCAATCATGAATTAACGCGATGTCCGGATAGCATTTTATCTAAAGCTTGAAGCTAGGCATTATAGACTTCCATAGTTTTCTCGCATCGTTCAGCAGTAGCTTTACTAACTGCAGAGTGCTCCTAAATGTAAAACGGTGTCACATCGAAGGCTCGCCATTTCGAATACCTACCTATCTATCTGGATCACGGGAGGTTTCATACCTAGAACTTTATTCATCCGGGAAACATTTACAAGTAGGTACCTACTACCTACTTTTGTCAAAGATTTATCCTGATTTATATCTTTATTTGGTTATTTTTATATCGTATTTTACGTACATTGGAACTTATATTTTTCTTTTTAGAGTCGAAAAACGGAATGAAAACAGTATGTTTAGCTTGGGGTGCCAACAATGTTAGTCTGAGAAAATACAGTGAACAATTTATGTAGTCAGCCAGCAGTTGACCTATGTGTTCGGTTGTCAATACTTTATAATTCATGAGTTGCGTGGAACTTGGCGCTCAGAGCTAGGGCACGTAACATGTCTAAGTAGCTTGTGTACGGAACAACATCTTTGTTCCAGACAGGATCTTGTAAACGTTTGGACATAAACTGTTTATCAGTAAGAATAATGAACTTCAATCAATGTTGCTATAGTAGTGGTAAAATGTTATGATACCGACTTTCTCACTCTCTTCGGGGAAATTCGAAGCCATTTTTTGTACGGATCTTTGTTTCGCCACTAGGCATCATGTTCTAATTAATATTTTGTTGGTGGTGTTTATTTATTTTCGCAGCGAAAACAGCGATGGAATATTTTCAGCCAATGTTTTGAGGTTTGTGGGTAGGTAATAAAGAACCAAGAAGTTCGTAACGGTGCCCAAAATATAAAATTAATTACTTTTTCGAATCATTCATGAGAGAATTTTATTTTGAATGAATTATTTACCTAAAGAAAATTACATTTCTTTGACTTATTCAAACTGTCCTTAACCTTTTTTTAATTTAACTGAGGTTAGTTCTGTCATACTTAATTAATAATTTTTGAACACACTTGGTCACAACGGATCTTATTACACCGCTTTTAGGTTCATGATGAGGCTTATTACGCACGCCTTTTTCTTATGACTAACCGCACTAGTACAGCAACCTTAAAAAAAACTGCGTTACACTTTTCGATTTACTTTTAAATCTTAGCTCTTTGCTGAGATTAAAATTTTTGTGACTGCACAGTCACAAAAATTTTAATCTCAAAATTTTATTCTTATTCATGTTTTTTTTTCCTTGGAGATTATCTATTACATTTATATATTTTTAAATTTAAACTGAAATATATTTTCTATATTTTAATTAACTGAGTTTTCATTGGGCTTTTAAGATGCTGTGCATCTTAGGAGAACACCATAATCCTCATGCCTTTTCCTTGTTATGTTAATTTAGACTACTTACTGGAAGGTGTGTAATATAGTAAATTAGGTTGTAAGTTAGTACGGTATAAAATGTGCTAAAGTTAGGTAAGTATAATGTAGTCGGTTTAATGTTTTTCGATAGATACTATTAAAATAACTTATTAGTTTTTAAGTTACTACTTGAAATATGTGAGTACATAATTGTTATTTAAGAAATTTTTAGCTTATTCCCGAGAACGGTTGATATCTTGGCACTAATATGACCTCTTATAAATTATTTTAAAACACCATATATTTATTTCTGTAACTAATTTAATTAATATTCCAAGCGCACAAAGAAGTGTTCATACTTAGTAACAACTTTTTTAATCACTTAATAATAACTTTAATTTACGATAATATCATACGAAATACCTCTATTGTATAAAACTTAACCTAACTTCAAAAATTTCAGAAGTGTTTAAATACATCTTTAAATCTTAACTTTTAGTACGTGCTTAAGTCTGTAAGTTTTCTGAACGATCCGTATTAACATAACAAGCCCTCTGTTACGCATATGGTTGGGATGGATAAATAACTAAACGTGTAACAAAAGAAGATACGTTGAACAATATTATGTATCCCTCGATAATTCCCTAGTTTAGTAGTTCATACGATCTAGCTAACATCCGCGTCTGGGATACGATGCAAAAAGTGTTACTAGTTATTCTTTTTATCGTGTGGTTGATGAAAAACCTAGAAAAAGAGTTTAAACCACCCGTAGGTCTCTGATATGGATTTACACACCATCGAGAATATCTCTCAGGTGTGCTGGTTTCCTCACGATGTTTTCCTTCACTGTTTTAAGCAAGTGATAATTCATTTATAATACGCACATAACTTCGAAAAGACAGTGGTGTGCCTTGGATTCGAACTTGCAATCTTTGACTTGTCAGTCCAACGATCATACCACTAGGGTATCACTACTTAATTATTACTAGTTATTAGTAATCGAGTCGTGCCGCGAGCCCGCGTTTATCTAACTACCTACCTAGTTATATCGCCCGGGCGTCATGGGTGATTTCGAGTTCGATCAAGCAAGCTAAACTCTAAGTACTATCTTTTGTCTCATATAATGTCCCATAATGCCACTTGATGATTATAAAGATTTGATTAAGAAAAGGGGGGTAGTTAAAGGAAAGTTTAATGTATTCGTTAAATAAGTACGTGCTAATCGATACAAGACGTAGAAATATCGGACTCTCAAAAGATAGCTCTCGAAGATCGTTGTAGGAATATTATGACAACATTAGAACAGTTCTCAAACATTCAGGATGATATAGAATTCCACCTACAGGATTCAGAACAAGACTTAGAAAAACAATTAATTGAAGGAGAAACCTTCGAAAATCTATTTTATGAAATCACTTCAAAGGCGAAATGCACGCTCAAGAGTAGAGAAATGATTGATAATGCTGTTAAGGTCTGCAACCAGACCTCTAGCATTGAATTACCCACCATTTCACTGCCCTCTTTTGACGGTTCATTCGAACAATGGTTAGTGTTAAGAGACACCTACATATCCCTAATTCATAATTCTAAAACTACAGATGGCATTCAAAAATTTCATTACTTGCGATCTGTGGTCTTCTTATCGTACATGGATTTGATGAGCAAAATAGTGTCTAGAGTTTAAACCACCCGTGTATGGCTTTTACACCATTGAGAACATAGTGCGTAGCCTAGTACCACTGGTATATCACTGTTCTAAATCGGTGGTCATGCTACTCAAGCTAGTGCTTTGAATTTCGTGTATAACTAACTACCTTCTGTTCCTGAATTATGTTCATCTCTTTTAGCCGTTATATTGAGAGTAGATCTCATGAATTAAAGTAATTAAAGCCTTCTTCATTTTGTTAAAAGCTTTGGATACTTTAATAGCAACCAGTCTATTATAATCCCACTAATATTATAAACGCGAAAGTTTGTTATATGGATGTCTGTTACTCTTTCACGCAATAACTACAGTACGGATTTGGATGAAATTTGGCACACAACATAACATAACATAGCATTACGCCTGTATTCTCCGAAGGGGTAGGCAGAGGTGTACACAATTGTACACCCACATTTTACCAATGCTGTTATTAAGTCCCATGTAATAGGTGGTAAGCCTATTGCCATCTACCGGGCACAATTCCAAACTCTGGGCTGCTACTAAGAATTTCCTAACAGAAATAACACTTTGCCCGACATCGGAATCGAACCCAAGACCTCATGCTCAGCAGTAGAACTTGGGACCACTAGACCAACGAAGCAGTTTTGGCACACAGATAGTTGATAACCTGGATTAACACATAGGGTACTTTTTATCCCGGCTGGACCTAATTCTGAGTCCACGCAGACGAAGTCGCGGGCAGAAGCTAGTATACTAATAAAGGTACATGCTTTCACACGGCGCATCGGCCGATTCAATTGAATACGATAACTATATCAATCTAAATCATATTTAATCCTATAATTACAACTAAAGCCTATAGAATGAACTATAAAAGCCAGTATTAAGCTCGGGTGGCGACGCGAAGACCATTAGTATTAAAGGTATATTAAATCAAAAGTCACTTCATCAAAACCAGTATTTAAAGCTCTTTAGGCGTACAAAACTTGTCTTAAGGGTACTTTAAAGATATTATAAGAAACATGCTATTCTTATTAGGTTTCTATTGTCTGCCGGTGGGAAGATTTTTATAGACTAGTGTAAAAGATTGAATTAGGAATTAAATAAATTATTGTGTAATTTTAGATGTTTCTTGACATAACACCTAAGTCACTTTACCTACATATATACATACCGTTTCGTGAAAAGGAATCATAGCATCACGCCTGTATTCCCCCAAGGGGTAAGTAGAGACTCTACCTACCCCCGAGACTCTAAAGTGAAGGTACACAGTCGTACAAACACTGTAAGTTCCCAGGTGGTGAGCTTATTCCCATCAACCGGGCACAATTCCAAACTCCGGGCTGCTACTGAGAATTTCCTAACAGAAAATCCCAATAACACTTCGCCTGACCTGGGAATCGAACCCAAGATCATAACGTCTGAGCATGAGCTCAGCAGTCGCGCAAAGTCAACAAGGAGTCGCTTCAAAAATTCAGCAGATGACGTAAAATCAATCGTCCTCTTGGCCATCAGATACAAAAAAGAGTAAAAGCCAGCAGGTTAACTCTTCAAAATAATTCCGCTCGATTGACATTGAAATAACATATTCAGTTTGTACTTTCGAAAGTAAAAATGGCTTAAAAATAATTAAGTATTCATGCTTATTGTGATGTAGGGAAATTAGTCTAAGAAGACTTTATTAGCCGTTAAGGTGACATTGGAATTAGACTGATATTCATTTCGAGAGTTACCATATAACACTATGGTACTCGTATTTGTAATGAAACAACCAAAAATTATTTAAACAAATAATTGGGCCAAATAAGTAATCTTACAAAGAAATATGTATCATCATCATCATCCTTATCCCAATTTATTTGGCGTCGGCGCAGCAGGTATTCTTCTTCCACTTTCAAATTGTTTTTGGAATTGCATGCTGCTAAAGATTTGTTTTATGACCTGCTTGACGTCAACCCTCACTGGGAATGCTGTTGTTCGTGGTAATCGCCATCGATACGGTCTTCTATCTAACTATGTCACACCAAATGATATCCATGCGCCAGGTTCTGATGTAATCCTATTATCACACTCCACTGGTTAGTGGGATATGATAGTAGGATGGCCCGGTTGGGCCAACAACTAACTAAACAAATATATATGTATATTACTTACTTATTTTGGTTCACAGCAACATATGTAGGTACTTTCAAGAACCCACTAAGTAAAAGAAAAATTAAAAGCATTAATCTAAAGGCAAAAAAACCTACTGCAAGAGACCAAGAATCCTCTTCAATCTCAACATAAGATTGGCCACATCAAAATGTGACAGCGCTGATTTTCAGATACGTCCAAAATTAAATGATCATATTAATAAATATTTAACAAAATCTTTTGTAACTTCATGTTTGCTTATTGCTACATCTCTATTGTACTAGATATAGTCGTCAGTAAGAGGAATCCGTTTCAAATCAATCCAAACAATATCTACCTACTTCATTCCGTATAATACCCACAACAGTATCCAAGAAAAAGTTTACCGTTTGAAACAAACTAGTGAAACAGGATAGGAAGTTTGCACAAAACATAAAACTCGCAAGTGCAAGAAGAAATGTCATTACAGTCAGGGGCGAGCGTGAATTTGGCCCCTTTCCTCTTCATTTATAATATTAGCCAACTCCCGCGGAAACTTCCTTAATTAGACTCGCGTTAACCGAAACTTAATGTAAAGTACAGTCGAGTTCTGCTCTTTTAAAGTCACGTAGATTCAACTTCTATAACTTATAACTCTTTTTGAATCCGGTCCAGTGAGAAACTTGAATATCTCGGCCAACTTCTTATACTAGGACTCGTTAAAAGCACACTCATACATGAAGAAATACGTATAATAAAACCCAAATAAATTTCTAAGATTTCCTAATAGAACCACTAAATGAAAACGCAGCAACTTACTGTTAAAGTTTTATTACACAGCTTACAACTTCTGAAACAAGGCAACAACATCCATCGATGAAATAACGTAATAGCTACTAAATACAAATAAATGCTACATAAGAATCCGGTATTCCACATCGCCGATAGATACCAACATTTTATCAAACGTGCATTGCCTGGAGGAAGTTCCTGTTTTACGCAATAACTCAGCTGTATGAGATAATGGCAATTTCTTCGTGGTTGGTACAACGAACACGCTTCGTAGTTATTTCTCGTACACCGATTCGATCAACTCTGAGACCAATTACTTCGAAAACGATTTGTAACTTTAAGTCCGAAGGGTATAAAATCTGTACGTGTAAACAAGACCGCAGTCTGGATCAAGCAAATTATTTTAGTTGAAGACGACATAAGTTTCAAATTAGGGCAGTTTTGTGTGCGAGTCCCGACTCATTTAAAATACGCTGAACGGGTTAATTAAGAGAACCAGCGGTGTGTGAAATTGTAAACGTATGTGAAAACATTCAGCGGTTTCTGGGAGACCACCCCCTCCATCCTTACCCTTAATATTTACCTGTAACGGTGGATTGACCTTTAATTTAATACCCGTTATGGCTACGTTGCCAAGTATATGACACACACTGCGCAGTACCTACTCCTAACTAAAGTATCTTACGATGAGGTTACACCGAGCGTTTCATGTAGTCATTAAATTGATACATCTTTGGATTGTATTTATTTGACTTCAATATTCATATCTTAAAGCCGTGAAGAATTGTTTGAATAAATTGATGAAGACTGATTTGAGTATTTTCTGGTTATCTAACTACGTATAGTCAACGTTACAATTGCGGGGTCTGATTAAGTGTCAGAAACAAAAGTCCCCCAAAGCTCTTTAGAAAGAAGCTGGACAGTGAATTGTTGAAAAGTGAATGAATTCCATTAACGGAAGTAGACTTAAAGGCAGCCCAAGCTTGCTTAATAACTTAGCTGCGAGTGAAGTAATTCAAACCAACTCGTTACTCGTCGCGTAATAATGCTTTCAGATTTGACTGACAAAGGATTATTGCGCCTTAGATTGAGATCTGTCACTACGCAAACGGTTCAGTGAATCACTTGTAACAGTTCCTGTTTCCCTTAGCATCGTTGAGAATTATATGATCGGAGGATCACACTGAAGAACCACTTGGGATGTTTCGAGTAATATTTGTTATTGTTTCCATGCACACAATACAATATAAAATTGACTAAAATTATTATAATTTACACGTTATTAGAAATCACCACTGCCTATTAATGCATGTACCTCATCGTATTTACCACATCGTCATTGACAACGAGGTACATTTATCCCTGTAAAAAATAATAAGTATAAGAAAAAGTTCTTATTTTTTGGAATGACTTCATCATTTCAGGTGATTACCTACGTTCAAGTTTTCCAAAGTTTTTCCATTTGTTATGTTAAAGTAGATAAATCCAATTTACTGCATAATTCAATTAGATACGATTTAAAGCCTCAAACTTCTTACGAAGATGTATTTTCGTTTACTAAGTGAAAGTACGTATCTATTTGTAGCAGACTAATAGGTTTTATTAGTTAGTTGGCAAGAAAACGTTAGTTTAATTAATAAGAGTGTTTTCTTAGTAGATCCCATTCTCAGAAGACTCTTATGTGACAGGACAATGTCACCAAGTAAGCAAGCGTGGCCTGACAACATGTCTATTTTAAGATTTATAATATATTAAGTACAGCTCGAAAGATAATACGTTTCATTTATATGCTGCTATATTTTAATTTAATTCCAAATAGCAGTGTGAATAATAATTATCAAGTAAAAAACCAGTAAAATTGAAAAACTACAGATATTATTTAAAATCAATAACATTTAGGTAATAAGACCACTTCAGATTTGGTTTGAATGTCTGAATTAGGGTTCCCGACTATCGACAACATGACGTTAACATGTCAACCCAAAAGGAACACTAGGGAAATCCTACATTTGTTTTTAACCGCTGTCAACGTCGGCTACATGAAAGTTTCCTCCGTTTTCGTCAACCGAAAATACGATGATTGATGAACCAGTGCACCCGGAAGCCATTCTGGCATGAAGAAAAAAACTTCGTCTTTGCAGACGGAAGCCGCTTTGTTTTTTTCCATCTTGACAACGGAAACAGACGAACGCAACAAACATCTCTATCGATAAATTCTTCGGGCCACTGAGTTTGCTCAACTCTTTACTGTCATAAAAATGTGGTGTAAATGGTTTTGTTGGTAGGAAGATATTACATAAGTACCAAATATTTAAATTTATTTATTAAGTTTTTTTGTTTATAAATTTTGTATTTCCAACAAAAAAAATCGTATTTTTTTTCAACAAATCAATCGTTTTAGTAAAGCCGCTTATTTGATATCCTTGTGATCGATTTGTTCGATATCAGAGATGCCTACTTATTTGTTATGGTTTCTTTCTATATCTAGTTAACAAACTAGGTAATATTTCAGAGATGGACATTGAATAAAACTTAAAATCCTACTACGTAACTGAAACTCAAGGACCGATACAAAAAACTAAATTTTACTTTAATCTAAAAATACAAAAAAATATATAACGAAGCTACATCGGTTAGATTATTAGATTGCCTATTTATAGTTAACTTACAAGTTTCTTTAGTACCGTAAAAGTTGTCTAGCTAACTCTAAATAATATATACGTGTGTACCTAAAAAACAAGTGTCGGACTTGACACAACTGCCATAGCGTTATATTATTCACAACTTTGTGATGGCATCAGCAGCTGAGCATAGCTATCTTAGATATCTTTGTAAGGAGACCCCTAATAGAAATATAAATCTCCAAGTCCGTAGGCTGACGATTTATGGAGCCACCCAACTTACCCTTTTTATTAGTCACGTTTGCAACATGAAAATTTTTCTCTTTTCACTACTTTATCTGCGAGCATCGAATATTTTTATAGCGAGAGAACACAGCCACAACGAAGCGAAAACCATTACAGGGTGAAAGTTATAGACCTCATAAAACAATAATGTCCCGGCGTAACTTTGAAAATGAATTTTGGCGTAAACGATGTAAAATTAATCTTAGTTTAATGTCTACATTTTAACAACATTGCCAGTGCCAAAAGTCAATTAACTTATGCTCGGTTTCTGTATGGCAAAACCGAATCGTTTTACTTACAGAGTTACTACTTCGTTACGAGTATAGGGGAGAGTAGAGTTTAATCGTCTTAAACAGATCTTTTGATCTTTGGGAGAGGCAAGTCCAGCTGTGGACTACGAATAATGCCATAGGCCGAGTTTATGACGATGACACGGATCTTACCTAACCCTTCAACCTGTTAAGGTTTAAGGTCTGTCAGCTAAACCTAGGTCAAAGTCTCGATCAAACGTCTCCGATGCAAGTCTAAAAACATTACTCTTCAATCTAGCTCGTGTTACATAATTCGTAATTCTGACCAACAACTACCGGTAATAATTATGTAATATATTAAACATCGCATCGGCCATTCAGAAATAGGTGAATTTAATTCATACAATTTAAAATGGAATGTATCGTATTGGCTAATGAGCTGTTTAATTAAAAAAATTGTTTTGTCTGTTTTTTATTGCGTCGCGCCCTGGTGACCGAATTTATTGCCAATCAGACTGTGACACGTCCGTGGTCCGTACGACATTAATACGTAACACTTTTATCCCCCGGTCTGCCGTAGATCGTGACTGAACACTCAAATATTAACGCCACTACTAAACTACCGATTAATAATTGTGTAATGGTTACGTATTTATTAAATATATACTAGCTATCGCCCCAGCTATAGCCTGGTAATCGAGTTCAATATCTATATAAATAAAAATCAATTGCCGCATATATGAAAGATCACCACTTGAGAACTTGACCGAATTGGCAGTTTTTGTTTTGTTCGTAATTGGCAGGACAAGGTGTGTACAATTTTTTTTTTTGTAATCACCTGAATTTACAGATTTTTTTATGGTGTTTTTGCATAAATTGCACCCATGTGAAACTGGGGCGAGTCGCTTGTTTTAGATTAGATTTTTTGTATTCAAACCTTGTGTACCTATACATTACACAAGTTACATCTTTGCCAATAAACATGAAATGTTACGTGAATAAAAAAGAGCATCGGTGGCATGTGGGTTTACAACAGTAAACCTCTGCTTTACCCTTCGAGGTACTATCGCGGACACTCCCGCCTGACCACCACTAAGTTCATTTTTGCTTGCACTCAAAAAATAGAAGCGCTCTGTAGCCCCGCCAAGGTCAAATTAGATCGTCCTTAAAATTCACAAAAGAGAGTACATGTGATGCGTCACTAAGCGCAGTGCAGATTGCAACTAATTACGTTCTCGCTTTCCTAATAGGCGAACACTTTAATGGGGCGTGACATGGCGCCGGCGCAGGAATTAAACGAAAAAAAAATTAAGTGGGCAGGCGGAAAAGGCCGCGTTAGTACCTATACATACGCGTGATGCTGCGAAAACTTAACAAACAGACAGACTACCACAATAACAATAACTAAATTAATTTTAAAAGTTTCGGAATTGTTTTTTGGGTGACAGCTTTTCAATTATTGTTTTTTCGTGACACATTATGGTAGACCAAAAGTACTTTAGGTAATGGCATTACGATAAATATTTGATTTGAATTTTAATCTACTTATGTAGGTATGTAGCTGTCCAAGATAAATTTCCTCGGTCATTATACAATTATTAAACTTGTATTTATAGGTACAAAAATTACGCACAAATATAGAGTAGATGTTAGCAATTCATTAACAAATCACTGACCTACGAATGAAGCAATATACGTTGGAGTGTGGTCAATGGCCTGTGTCCGCAAGAGCCGGACCTGGAGAAAATATTGCGCATTATAGTGGATGGAGACGCTAAGTTAGCCGTATAAATCACTTACTAGTTCAAGAGGAACTTAATGAAGATCGACTTCTCAGTAGTGTACCATCGAAGTAATAGAGCAATGATCCAACTACGCAATAGTTTCACATTTCAACATTGTCAAAAACGTTCAGGTTATCTGTTTATTTGATAAATCCATAAGGATGAAGGATTTTAATGCCAATTTGCTGTATTTAAAGTAAAGATGGATTCTAAAGTTATTATATTAAATGGAAAAAGAATACCGTCGCGAGCAGGATTCGAACCTGCGCCTCCCGGTTAAATACTCCAGGCGCTCTGACCAGTAAGCCATGTCGACCTCTGCTCACCGCCGCGAATTCTTAATCCATATTTTAACACGTCTTTTGGCGACGTCATTGCTATCTATTCAGTCCCTATACAGGTGACCGAACCACTTTAAAGATGGATTTAAAGATGGACATTTCGTAAACCAAAACCTATATTTCTTGTATGTTTGGCCCCACTTGATAAATCTTACGTAATTCTCCTAGAGTTAGCTGCCAACACTCTCCCCTTTAAGACAGCAGCCTCTATAAACATAAGTACCTATAACGAATTTAGTTTTACTACGTAGTAGGGACTTAGGTTTAGTATAAATTTAATTCCTTAAACAGTTTAGTTTGATTATAATTCTGAACAGTAAGTAAGTCAGATATGAGGGTATTTAAATCCGTGATCCGAGAGGATCTGCGTCATCTAAAAGCTGAAGTAAACATGTCGCGTTTCCAGAAACAATTCCATTACTGGTCTTACCGGCGCTGTTACAGAGTGCACGAGCCTACACTAGTCTGATTGCGTGATAGAGTTCTGAGAGCTAGTAGCTACACCAGTTTACTATTATTACTGCAATCTATTTGTACCAATAGAATATATATTCTATCAGTATCTGCCTTCCTTCCTACTTTGGTATAACAGCAAACTGGGTAGATATGTACTAGGTATGTAATATTTTGACATAACAGACTGCTTAGTGATTTCATCAAATGTCTGAAGCGGCATTCATCATGTGTTAGTAACAAAGCGAATAGCAATCCGTTTGTCAAGTAGCGTGATATATTATTAGCAATATCCACCTTATTTAGTGTTCAGCAATATTAGCTGGCTATATATAGATAAATATATTACTTTTGTCCGGCATTTAGGTGGTCTACAATCTAGTCTAGACTAGTCAGTCCAACGGTCATACCACTAAGCTATCACTGCTTAGATATATTTCTGTTGATTCTATAAGACAAACCCAGTGTAAACAAACACATGCAATACAAACAATATTCACATAAATTGTCGATAAAATCTGATTCCGGCGCACAATTCCTACAACAAAGTAAAATTACTCCTTGGCAATTGACATGCGGATATGGAAATAAGATGAAGGCACACTCATTCATTCTCACGTCCGTACTCATATCCCGAGTTCCCGCCACCGTCATATGAAGACATGACCTTGCTCTTTGTTCACAAACCCTCATATCTTATGATCCTTCATTCTGAAAGGCAGTTTGTTATCCACAAGGTATTTTGATCGAATGAAATTATCGAAGTCAAGGGTCATTTACTGGTCTTTGATACAGCCGTTGTATACTAGAATATTTTTTTAAAGCGGTCATTAAGTCGTAGGTAGAGATCGTCTATTTTAAAATGTAATTAAATACATACATAAGGCCCTCCGCCAAATTTTAAACCGACGAAAAAAATGAGGTTTTTTTTATTCGTCGCTAAAATTATTTTTTATGTATGACCACGCTTTCTTTTGACAGAGTAGTCCGGTTTTGATAATTCTTTTTTATTGGATAGAGGATACTTCCAACTTATTCTCATTCATATTTCACCTCTAAAATCTGTCTGATACTAGGAAAAATAGGAAATTATTGATTGTTCACATGAGCCGATTCTGTTGAAACTTTGCATACATTATGTTTTTTTTTTTAAGACACTACAACATAATGGAAACCTGGAATTAATCTGATGATGGAGACGAAAGAGAGTCAAGGAAACTCCTCAACGGTTAATAGCAACTACTTCATGTTTGGGCTTATTTCATTTATCTTGATGAGAAATTTAGACATAGCATTTTGTAGATTACAGGCACAACAAAAAAACAACTATTTCACGATAAAAGTTTGCGCCTAAAAAGGAAACTGAAAAGTGATAAATAACTGAGTATAACTAAGTTTCAGTCTGCCCAACTGCCTCGTTGGTCTAGTGGTCTCAAGCGGGACTGCTGAGTAGGAGGTCTCGGGTTCGATTCCCGCGTCGAGCAAAGTGTTATTGAGTTTTTCTGTTAGGGAATTCTCAGTAGCAGCCTGGAGTTTGGAATTGTGCCCGGTTGATGGCAATAGGCTCACCACCTATTACATGGGACTTAATAACAGCATTGGTGAAATGTGGGTGTACAATTGTGTACACCTCTGCCTACCCCTTCGGGGAATACAGGCGTGATGCTATGTTATGTTATGTTATGTTTAAGTTTCAGTCGGCGCCAAACAGAACAATCAACGATGATCAAGTTATAATCAAATGCAACATGGAAATATCTATACAAGTATTGGATGAAGTTTGAGATACAAATACTTAAAATTTGTACGTAACAAACAGTGGAAACGTGCATTTTAAAATTAGAAGATCTATTCCGAAGTAACAAAGTGCCAGTAATTTGGGTTTCGCAATTTCCCTAAGATAAACAATGCTAACAACTGAAGAAATTGAAACTAGCTTTTCTTTTCATCAGTCTAAACAAGATTGTCAGCAAACATTATTCATAGTCAACTCACGAAAATCGAATAGACACTCTTAAATTTTAAAAATTTGTTAAATTGACGTCTCTCATTTGGTATGCCACGATTACCTAATGTGAAATCCTACACAAGTAAAAACCTATCACATTACAGTCTTTCGACTACTATCAAATGCGACCTTCTGGATTTTTGCAGGTAACTATACCTATGTCTTAATAACTCTTCTTTCTTCTTTGTCTTAGTAACTCGAAGTCTCCGTGAAGACTAGACTAAGACTAGGTATACAAAAATGTAGTTCAACGTGCTTCAAGTCTCCAAAGAAGAAAACTTAACTGGACTTTACCTTGACCCATGATATTGAGTCTCACTGTCTCATTCAATCTTTGTCCAAGGGGCAGGCGGAAACAACAGTAATTCCTTTAAAACTTTGAAAGCAAGAACTAAGACGCTATTTTCTCGGTGGGACTACAGTAATGGTTCGCTGAAATGTTTATAGCGCCCGCTTCGCGTCCTGCGAGCCTGAAACAAATCTCAGATCGCAATAAATCGTACTCTGTAGGTACGTACCAAGATTTATTCTTTGATTAGCGTCTCTCTATTTACCAAACGTACACAATACAATAGATGGGCCAAAACGAAAAATATACTGCATTGATCAATAAAAGTATTGTAGCATTTGTGACAAAGTATACCGTATCGGTATTTAGTTTTATTAATCTCGAATAATAAAATATATGCTTTTGGCTGTAACAGTGCCATTTCGTTATTTTATATAAAATAACAACCCAGAATAACAAAGAAAACATCACGTTCAAACTTCAAGCGAACTGTTAATTATTTTATTTTTTTCTGTTGTCGAGTAAATATGAACCCGTCTTAATCTTAAGCTGTCTTCCTGGAATAAAATAAATTGGCTAAGAGACTGATCCTCATTTCCTATTCAAGATTTTATAAAATGAAACGTAAAAAATTCAACGAGCTAACTCTAACATCAAAATGCAAAACTTTTGAAGACTGTGACGCAAGATACTGGTCTACAAAATGAATAGAGTTAGTTATAAGCCTTCTTTATGTGCTCTATAAAGTATTTGTAGTAAATAATAACTATTTAAACTACAGAATATATGAAATACAGAACGTATGGAATGCGTAGTGTCTAATGTGGGTGGTTTATGATTATTTCGGAAGATACCATTTAGTTCGGAAATATGTAGGTACCTATATCAAATATCGAGACTAATCTATAAGTACCTACTATGGTATAAACTAGCGGAAGTCGACTATATTTAGGTATATGTATGTAATAACAACGGAATTTATTTAAAAAATTCGAACCAATAAACCAACCACAACTCTACAACTGCAACTAAAATCAATTGACGTTTCATAAGTGCATGTAATATTGCCTATTTGAAATAAAAACCTTAGACTTTGACTTTGACTACTAGTGTGAACTGGGCTTAATCTTGTACCACTCCTTATACTCCATCATGATGGGGCTGGGCTTCTACCAATGTGGCCGATATGATCTTTGTAGGTAATGGAATTTAAAGTTCCTCGGGGAAATCAGATTTTCTCCGGCTGACCTCTGCAACTCTAATGTTGCAGAATTCGGACGACGCGCTTTGTAAAATACCAAAACATGTAATACACACAGCACACTGAATAGCTCCCTGGGTATAGGCCGGATAACTAGGGAATGTAGCATTAGGGTAATCCCTCTAATTAAGGGTTGTTTAGTAACTAGTAGGTACACTTTAAACCTTATCCATACATTCAGATTGAAGTCGAAGGACTCAATAGTAATGAGTGCAATAGGTTGTATCATAGGTACCTACGAGTACAACATAAAAGTAGAACATTATGTCCGACTGCGTGGCGAATTGAATAGCACGTCAAGCTCTCCCCAGATAGTTCTCATGTTTACGTTTAATCAGCTCCCGGGTACAATGTTTGATTTATACAAACTTGTGTCCACCCAAGTTCGATTCTGAATGACGATTCACTATGTTTATAGAAAGAATACGTACCTAATTAAATATAATTGGGGTAGTCTTTAAGGATAGGTATATTTTTTGGGGGATTAAATAGATATACATACGACCGCGAGCCGAAATTGAACACACGACCACGACTCGATTGACTAAACCATTTTAGTATACCAAAATATATTTTTTTTATCAAAAACCTATACGGGATTCTTACTATGCATTTACTGGACATTTCATATAAGTATGTGTCAACCCCTTTAGTATGTCTGAGTTCCACAGTGTTACGGTTTCCCGTTTGTTTTTTTTATGTAGATATCTTTAATAGTCTTTTCACAAAAATTTACGGCCCAGTTGGTTTAGTGAGTCCCAACCGCGACTGCTGAGCATGAGGTCCTGGTTTCGATCCCCAGGTCGGGCAAAGTGATATTGGATTTTTCTGTTAGGAAATTCTTAGTAGCAGCCCGGAGTTAGGAAATGTGCCCGGTTGATGACAATAGGCTCACCACTGGCACTTACCTAATAACAGCACTGGTGGAATGTGAGTGTACATCTTTGTACACCTCTGTCTAACCCTTCGGGGAATACAGACATGATGGAATGACCCGTTATAAAAAAAATATATAACAAGAGTTCGTTACGCATTCGTAAATGCGTTTGAACGATTTATCTGTGTAGGTATACTTATTATATTCATTAATTATTATTTTCCCTGCCGTTGCGAACACTGCTGCTTTTATGGTGGCAGGTCGGTAGAAAATACCTAGCCCACCACGCAGTAAATAATTTTATGAATTCGGTTGTTTTATTTGCTCCATCTTAATGTGTAGTGATCGCGAAAAACTAAAATATGTATGAAATACCCACATAACCAGCCCATAACTGTCCCACTGCAGGGGCACTTTTCATACAAAGAAGGCACGAGCATGCATCACCACGTTAGCTCACTGCAGGTTGGCGATTTCACACCTTTTGGTATTGGTATTGGTTAAACGAGCTGGTTTCCGCAACTCCCCGCTCTTGGCGATTATTTTGCGTCCGGGGTGGCAATGGATTATTCGATCCACCCCAACACCTCAAGAAAGGCCAGCAGGAACTTGACCTTGCCAGCGACCTCTCGGAGAGTACCTGGGTTTCCGAAGTACTTAGCCCTGTAAGTGGCGACCCCAGGGCAATGAAGCACCACGTGAGCCGCTGTCATCCTCCTCCATGCAGGCTCTGCAAAGAGGGCTGTCAGTAACTCCTATAACAAAGAGGTGTTTGTTAAAAGACCCATGGCCCGTGAGAGCCGCTGTGACTGTTCTTAGTTGTTGTTTTGTCAGTCGGAGGAGCTGTCTGGTGATACGTTGTCTTATCAGGGTACGTAGGTGTCCAAAGGGGAGTGGGACTATAGGTTCTGGACCTATAGCGGCCACACTCGATCCTTTCCTTGCGAGCTCGTCCGCGGCATCGTTGCCTCGAGAGCTGCTGTGCCCTTTGATCCATTGTAGGGTTATATTATTAAAGTTGCCTACCTCATTTAATGTTTGGTGGCACTCATAAATGAGCCCAGAGTTGACTATGTGGCTGTTTAGGGCTTGTAGGACCGCCATGCTGTCGGAGAGTATGCGAATTGGGTATTCTGTGACTCTCCTGGTCACGATCGCCGATGCTGCCAGAAGGATGCCCATACACTCAGCCTGGAAAACTATGTTGTGGGGACCTAGTGGTGTGGAAATGTGAATGTTAAGGTCTTCCGAGAAAATCCCGGATCCAGTACCTGTACCTGTTAAGGACCCATCTGTGAAAATCCACAATTCCTTGTTATGAACATCGTGTTGTGGGTCTTCGTACAACTGGATCTTAAATTTCTTGTCGAAGATGAACTGTTTCGGTATTCGATCGCTGATTGCTCGCGCAATCGGGAAGTCTTCGAACAGTTCATCTAAAATTGCTGTGTGTTTTGTTTTGCAGTCGTTCCACAGTGCTAGTGTTTTAAGACGTACTGCCGCCATTGCTGCTTCCTGTTTGATGAATAAGTGCAGCGGTGGCAGGTCCAGCATGGCCTCCAGAGCTGCTGTGGGAGTCGTTCTCATGCAGCCTGTGGTTGCCAGACATGCAAGTCTTTGAAATCGCTGTAGTTTGTTTGATGTTGTGACTAGATTGGTCCTTGGCCACCAAACAACGGCCCCGTATGTTATCATGGGGCGGATCACCATTTTATATAGCCACAGGATTATCTTGGGATTTATGCCCCACCTCTTCCCTATCATTCTCCTGCACTGCCAGAAGGTGATGCTCGCCCTTTCAATCTTTTTTTCAATGTGGTTGCTCCAGTTTAGCTTGCTGTCTAGTGTGACGCCAAGGTACTTCACTTCATTCGACAGTTTTAGTTCTGTACAGTGTTTCACACCTTTAAGTCCAGGTTTCCTCACAATGTTTTCCTTCACAATATGTCTGTGATGTCTATCACGGAATAGTTATATATTAACTAAGAAAGTAGGTACAAAATATGACATTGAAAAATTCACTTTTGTATATGCCAGGTTTGAACCCATAACCTGTGGCTCTGTAGGAAGCCATAACCACTCGGCCACTTTGACACTTCAATATATGTGTAATAAAATATGTATAAGTATTAATTTCGCCATGTATGTTTGGAATGTAAGGTTGAGGTGTAAGGTAATTATAATTATTTTAGTTCTATCAAGATTGGACAGTTAGGCGTCTCGGCAGGTGTAGAACTTAAAGGTTGCAATGAGCTCGTCTTGTAGATACATGTGCATTAAATCAGTACTTAATAATAATATCATTAGAATAATGTTATGAGTAAAATTCAAACAAACAACCAATTTATAAAGTAAAAATTGTAATCAGTTTTTTTTTAAACATCGCTCCAAGTAGGAATTTCTTCCTGTATCGTTGGTGCATTTACAGAAATATAATCTCACATGCACACGCCCCCAAACATGGAAAAATTATCGGTAGATCATACAAGTATTTTCTCTGTGCAGGTATCGAACCTGCGACACGCGACTCAGCAGCCGGTCTCTCGACCTCTGCACTAACCGCTAAAATTAAGTAATTGATATGGTAACTACAATAAGGAATTAAAGTAGGTAAATGGTAGGTTCTAACCTCTAATGGTAGGTCTATACCTCAGTACCTGTATACGGTTTAGTTGATGTGTTTTAGGAGTTTGGATTCCGATGAAAATAGGTATTATACCGACCGTAGGCCGTTCGCGTTCTGATTACAGATTCGGGAATGAGAGCCTCAAAAGGATTTCGGGGATTTAAATAACTTACCTACGTATTCGAGATACCTAGCTGCCAAATTTTTACACTCCAAGTAGGTACCTTATAGAGATATTAAGGTATAATATGTAGTTACCTGCGAATAGGTAAGGTCTACCTAGGGGTTTTTTTTATGAGTAGCTATGTTATGACTTCACATGGATTTATTAATTTAAGGAAAATTTCATGACCAGGTATCTGAGTAGAAAATTTCATGAATTCATAAATATCTTGATATAGAAAAAAAGATAGGAATTTTTTTAAATAATATCCGACTGGTTTGTAGCGACATCTGTGTTCTGTAATAATCACAGACTTACCGATTCGTACTCTGTAGCTACGCTAAATAAACGTTACTGAGAACTGAGACCTCCTCATTATCTTTATCTCATTAGCCAATATATTTTCGGTGGACGGTCGATCATAATAAATATGAGAAAGGCGTTACCATTAAATGAGTTCACACAACGCTTGTAATGTTGATTGAGGCGCCACCCCAACCCCAATGTACCCCAACACATACCCCTTGGTACGATTTCTAGATCGAGGCGATGTTTAGTTATCGAGAAAAGCGAATTTTAATTTTGTTAAATACTAACCTCAATATTATGATATTATTAGATACCTATCTATGATATTATAACTGAATTAATTAATTAGAGGAACGAATTACGGAAACTAACTGAATGATTTCATTACTTTATTTAGTCAGAGAATTTATGAAAGACGTTATATTATGTGTTGCCAAAGTAATGTATACCTGTTATGTCTCCACTTTGGTTTAAAACTTACTCTAAGTATGTCATATGAATAAATGGCTTTTTCAGAATATCTACATTCAAAGGAGACGGGCAGATTGCCATATTGTAGATTCAGCCCACCTATGAAGGTTTACACACATATATTTGAATGAAAGTTATTAAAATGTCTTCACATTTATGAAAATAATTTTGCGCGTGGGGTCTCCATGTAGTCTGTTGCATATTTAATATACAGACTGCTTATACTATGTGAAGGACTTTCAATGTGTTACGAATAATAGATATAAAAAAATCGCTATAAATTTAAGCCTATATCCAGCAGTGGAGTGTGACTCTAGGTGATTCATACATGAATTTCGTTAAACTGAAAGTCTTATCACATTTTTCCTTTTAACTAGGATTCAATATGTGTTGGTGGTGAGTTTCTAACCACTGCGGAAATAACTAACAATAATAACCTGTTTAAAAAGTAAAATAATAATAATATTTAAATAAATTACCTATAAACAATTTTTACATTTCACAAATCTCAAAACGCCATAAATAATTCATACACCGTTCTTGCAAATTTCTCCCGCTAGTTTATATGAATTTACCTTCATGTATTTTGCAGAAAAATAATCGGTGTTGATTTTAGATGCAAACATGAAAGGATTTATTTATTAATAATTATAATATTTCGCTGAATTATAGTGGCGCTGTAACATATTTTTGCGTATGCTATTCAATGTCTAATCATTCAATAAATCTTAATCCAAAGAATAAACTAAAGTAGAGTTTCGAAATGTCAAATCATCATTATCTTGTTTAAACAGTGACAATGAGATTTGCTAATTAATTTTTGATTTTGACGAAATTTATGTATTTAAATGGATAATTCGAAGCAGTTTTTGATGTAAATTATACCGTATGAGTTTCTTTCCAATGTTAAAACGTTCAAACCAAAGTGAAAGTGTGTGATTTAGTGATTTTAGGCCGAGTGCTGTTTGTTTACTACTTAGGCCAAGTAAAGAAAAATATTGGCAAAGTATATTAATTGCGTATACACATATTAGCTTATTTGTATTATGCACATTATTGAACTATGTTACGTTGTATTGACATAAATCACAAACAACGATTTATGTCCTCCGTACGGAAAAAGTCAACTGACATGTTGCGAATCAGACGACAATCTAAATGAAAAAGTATGACATATTAATATTAAGCCATAATGTAAGCATTTTCGTAGGATTATAATAAATAAGCTGCAACGAAACGATTGCACTTTTTAAAAAGTGCGCAGTCAATTTATCCATAATTTAGTAGGCGTAATGTTTCACTTTCATCAATACTTTATCAAATATGTCAATGGGATACTTGCGCCATCTTTCGAATTTAATCTGGCTTTATCACAAATTTTCGAGTAGTTATAAGAACTGACATCTATGATTCTCAAAATAGCCACTAGATGGCTCTGTGCTAAAATTTTATCGGTATTCAACTATAATTAAATGTAGAGTTATGCAATTTAACGAAAATTGCTTTAATTCATTTGCTTCATTCGAAAAAATTGCTTTGATATATGCTTTTGTTTAAAAGCCCACTACTAGTTTTGAGTGGTTTTGATTGTTTGAGTTTGACTTTTGAAGTTTTGATTTTGACGTAGCAGTAGATAACATTATCAATGACACAAACTCTCAATATTTTATCAATTAGTTTAATAAATACGGTCTGGACTCTGGAGTCAAGTGAAAAAGATACACATTCTAATTACTAAACCACATCAATTTATTGATGAATTGACACATTGATTTTATATAGGTATCAACAATGGTGCAACCAAGTAAGTTTACTTTTTTCTATAATCAATTTATAGATAATGTTATCTCGATTTTGGTCAGGGGGTCGCCAGGGCGTAGTATTTTTCTGTAGTATTAATACAATTATCATTTTTCACTTTGTTACTGTAAAACTCGACAAAATGTTCTGTAGTTTTATCTCATTTAAAAAATAGGAAATAATTAGATTAGTGCAAACTACAGGCTTTTAGATTTTAATACATACGTAACTAATCATAGAAAAAGTTGTTCTATACTTTTACTGAACAAATTCATATATTTAACAATTCACCATTGCAACTTTTTTTAATGAGATAATTTTGTATCTTCCCTGTGTGTAAAACTTTTATTTTTATTGTTAGATAGCCACCCAATTAATGTGACTTCGCATTTTTAGATATGGAACAGTTGAAGCATGTCCACATTAACAAATCAAATGTTGAAGCACAGATTAAGACTATACTCCATACTCATCCTGTAACATCTACTGATAACTTAAATGCATGGCTTTTGAAAGCCATCTCTGTCATTGACTTGACTACACTGTCCGGTGATGATACTAGATCCAATGTATTTAGACTTTGTACCAAGGTTTGTATAACATAAAAAAATTATATAATGAATGAGTGATGCGTATAAAAAGAAAACCTGCTAAAAATAATTGTATTTATTTATTTATGAAATTATGCATTGGTGAAAATTCCCAAAGTATTATTTTTTACTTTTTAAATTTATTTCTGTGCATCAAAAATGAACTCCCTTTCAACATTTTTCATTACAACATATCCAATACACACTTAATCATTTATGAAGTAATTTTTAAGTTCTAATATGATTTCATTACAGGCAGCAAATCCATTACCAACAAACATTCTTAAAAATATAAAACTTGAAGAAAAAGTGAGAACTGCAGCAGTATGTGTGTATCCAAGCAGGGTAAAGGATGCATATGAGGCAATTAAAATAATGGAACTCACCTCTGAAATCAATATAGCTGCTGGTAAGCCAAATCTTGTTGACACTTATTGGTTTATTAATTTGGTTTCTGAATGGGTAAAATTGCATTAATTTTTTAATCATTTTAGTCTCTCAGAAGACTTAAAATAAAGCTTTAACTGTCATAAACCTTAATAGACCTTTTAAAACCAATCCATAATTATGGTAATAGTAGACTTATTTAAGTGATTTATAATTTATGTGTTATATTTCAAAAGTAGTTTATTGTTTCAGTTGCTACCGGTTTTCCTTCTGGTCTCTTCCCATTAGAAACAAGACTGCAGGAGATCAATTTCGCCATATCAAATGGAGCCACAGAAATTGATGTAGTCCTTGACCGCAGCCTAGTTCTAACGGGGCAGTGGGATACATTGTATCATGAAGTCCAGCAGATGAAGACAGCGTGCAAAACCGGAAATGCCCACCTTAAAGTAATTCTTGGAGTTGGAGAACTAGGAAGTTATGATAATGTAAGCTTTATTGATATTTTTCTAAAGTATCTTGAGCGTGTTCAAAAGTATTATCAGTTATTATTATGGAAAAGCAGGATGTTATTATTGAATTTCGTACTATTCTTTTAACAATTTCAATTACGTATGCTATTTTTTTTTTTAATTATGGAGTTTTGTAGAAAATAATACTTTATTGCATAATTTGGTACAGGTTTATAAAGCTTCAATGGTGTCTATGATTGCTGGGGCAGACTTTATAAAGACATCAACTGGTAAAGAAGCAGTGAATGCTACCTTGCCTGTTGGCCTAGTAATGTGCAGAGCTATAAGAAAATATTACCAGATGACGGGTATTAGGGTAAGAATCTATAATATATATGACCAAGGAATTGTTCTTTCTATGGAATGTGTAAGTATATAGTTATACTTAACAACTAATATACCACAAAAATTCACCACAAACCAAGTTATGTGGTGAATTATAGAGGTATTTTATTTTAAAAGTACTCAATTTGCCAGATGGTTGACAGTGTTCCTTGCATGCAGTGCTTGCCGCCTTGAAATACCAAGTTATGTTGGTTACACTATGCTTTATTGTGTTACTACTGGTATAATCTAAGCATATAATTACTCCATTTTTGTTGGTTATGGTTATAATCAAGTAACTAAGCAATTTTGTTTCCTCACTCATACTCATGTTATTAGCATATTACCTAATTGGGTGTGATTAATCACTGCCATGTTGATTGTGTGATAGTCATTGACCAATTTTCCTGCAGGTCGGCCTTAAGCCTGCTGGTGGCATCAAGACAGCAAGAGATGCTGTCAACTGGTTGGTTCTAGTATACACGGAGTTAGGACCTGAGTGGCTCTCGCCGAAACTATTCCGAATTGGTGCTTCTAGTCTACTTGACGAACTAGTAAAAAGCCTTAAATTTTAAGGTTCCATACATACCATAGAGCTATAACTTCAACCGTAATTCAAAAAAAGAATTATAGCCTCTCTCATGACAATAACGAAAAAAACATTTTTACCCAAAAGCAAGCAAGAAACCTAGGAAAAGTCATTCGTTATTTTTTGTTTTTGCTCGATCCTAAAATCGCTAATACTTAGAAATGTCAAATTTCGTCCGATTTTAGTGCATATATGTATAAAAAATAATGAAAAAGGTAAACAGGTAGGTGGTATCAAACCCTAAGTGTACGAGTCCGACTCTCACTTGGCGAGCTTTTGTAGTCATGATAAAATGTTGTAGTTTTAGGAGAAATCTTTTTATAAGTATATTTTTTATATCAATGTTGATTATTTATATAATTTTGGATATATTTTAATGTAGATTAAAATGTTTTGATAAGATTTTTAAACTATGTTTCACCATAGTACCTACCTGATAAATCACAATCAATTTTTAATGTGGTCTACAAATAATACTTAAATTTACCATAATTAAATTGGTTGTGATCTTCAGTTCTGCTAGTATATACAGGAAATGTCATACAAATGTTCCTACAGATATGTTATTGTATAATATATATTTATATTATATAGATAGAGTAGACCAAATATTTCGTATGTTTGCTTATGATTGGTGTGATACGATAAACTATTGCTATTGAATAAAACAAATATACTTATATTTTATTTTACAAGTTTTATTTATTTTAACTTAGTATATAAATTACTATATCTTATCATCTATATGACACTTATGGTAACAACTACGATAGGTAGCTTAAGTATAGATAAATGGACACAAGCATACATATATGTACGTATGTTGTTGTAGTATACATATAAATGTATGCTCGGAATCACGATCCACAACTCCGTTACCGTGCTATAAGCCTTGCTTCAAGTTCGAAAGACACTAAACCAAGTCAAGGTGATTCCTTGAGATGACTGTCTTCTGAAAATATAGGAGTTATTCTACTTTCGTCGACTTTTGTATAAGTAATTCCAGAAAGGTATATATGAAAAGTCGCTGAGAGCACGAACTCTTAACGATCTGACGAACAGAAAATACGGATTGGCAGAACGACAATACCTACCTGGATCACGCCTAGATCTCCTAGGCCTGCTGTCGATCTGCAGAAAACTGAAACCTACATAATTTTAACAAATCCTAACATTGTCATATAAAAAAGCTGCATATAATTTATTTTTTTTGTATAATATCTTTCCTGGGACATATTCATATCAATGATTGTTCACCAAAAACTACTCACGTTTTCGGGATTTTGACTCGCGACATAGCCGCAGGCTCAGCTCATTTATTTGTTTATTTATTTATTATTACAACGGTTATACACCAATAACAGTAATTAATTAATTAATAATAATATATATAAGTTTATAAGGCGGAGCCTTCGAGTTCCAAATTAGTCCGGCAATCCCGAAAAATGCACGTGAGTGAACAATATTATTCATATAAATACAATTATCCACAAATAATTTAATTATATTTTCAAACATAAACTCTACTCAGAGGTCATGGTGATTAGATAATTGTTAATACTAGTATACCCGACAACATAATTCGACCTAACATTATTCTTAATTCAACGTTCATGACTGCTTCTCTACTGGCTCTTCGGCGCGGAATCCGTGCTCAGGATGCGCGCTATAGTTGACAACGCGAAGTTTCCCAGCCCTGTCCATGTACCCGTAATGTCCCTTCACTAGACCGTCGTTGTCTCGTTCCTCGTACCGGAATTGACGGTTCTTCCTGAAATGTCAATGGTTACTGTAATACATTTAACTATTTTGACAAGTTCCAAATCAAATAAAAAGTAATATTATTTTTTTATTTGAAGGACTATCACTTAGCGACTAAGTAATTATACGTTCCAGGTAATTTGTCAGGGTTCTATGATAACAAAGCAATGAAAAAAAAAAACAACCTAATTGATAACCTCCTCCTTTTGGAAGTCGGTTAAAAAAGCAAGATCATTTTGTTCCTGATTAAGCAAAAGTTATCGCCCCAGCCGTTCATTCATGACTACCTTTTTAGTTACTATTTTAAGTAGCGTGTGAACTGGCGATTGTAAAAAAATAATTAATGGTTTATTTTTTTAGAAATAGAAGTATAATTTATATTGCATGAAACATACATAGTTACAAGCTGTTTTACAGTTCATGTTTCGCCGACAACACGGCATGCAAAACAAATTTATGGAACCTTGAGAGGAACTAATTATTTACCCGACTGACTCAGAAGTAGGGTTATGTTTTTCGAGTGTATGTATGTATGTCTATTTCTTTGGTAGCCTAAATGGCTTGATACGAGATGTCATAGATTCGTCTCAATTACAGAAGTATCATAGGCTATAACAATATTTAAATATAAAATAAAAGAGGGGGGAATAAAGGATATATATTTTGTTTTTATATCAATATGGGTATCAGTTGAAGGCTAGTAAATAGCCGATTTGGAGTATATATATATTATAACACATTAATGCTACCTACTAAGTATTTTGACACAAACTATAACAAAGTACGTTTAAACTAAAAAGTATAAAATAAAATATTAATAATCAAATAACCCGACTGCACTGAAAAGAGGGAAACAAAATGAAAATAGAGAAACGAATACCCTTTTCGGCCATAGTTCATATTTTACGGCCGACGTTCGTTGCATCCTAGATGCCTCCGACTGCATGTTATAATTTTTGGAAAAGGATATTCGTTTCTCTATTTTCATATTGTTTCCGTCTTTTCAGTGCTTTTGTTTATTAATAATTTGCAAAACCAATTAATGTCATTAAAATGATAAAACTCACAGCATAGCAGTTTATTTGTTGTTCGAAATGTCAAATTTATATAACATTTTACAGGACATATTCAAGAATGTCAAGAAAATATTTATTCTTTAGCAAGTATATGGCATATCGTATCCCACATTGCGCTTCTCCAAAAAATAAATACAAATGTTAGCTGTAAGTTTTTTTTGGATAATTAAAAATAACTATAAAAGATGGGCAATGTTAAGCAGCGATTTTCAATGATTACAAAAGAATTTGAATACATACCCTTTCCCAGTGTCATATCCAAATTGATAGCTATGAGGGCCCTTCATGCCATGCATCCGGAACTCAGTCCTGCCATCAGGAGCTACTGCTGCCGGACCCACGTCCTGCGGCGGAGAGGGTGGAGGCGCCTGACGCAACGGAGCTGGCCTGGGTCCACGTAGAGGAACTGGGTACCTATTTTCTGTAATATGAAATATGAGCTTACTAACCAGTTAACATAAATAGCCTATAATTACCCTGCGGTTGGGCAAAGGAATCTAAGAACCATATACAACCTAGTCCTCAAGCAACGTGACCCTAATCTCCAAACCACCAAAATCTATTGCAACCTCAATATCATATGAACTTACTCCTTTGCAAAACATTTTATTTCCTCACATAATATAGCTAAAATGAAATACGCAATATATTATACCTACACTGATCCATTCTTGCTATGTAAACAATTAACTATTCGCTAGCTCCCAACTAATAAGCATTATTTTATCAATAGTAAACATAACTTATACGTCGAGTGTACGAAACTGTATATTTGAAACAATTATAATATCCAATAGTTGTCTACGGCTGTTAGAAGGGTCGAACAATCTATTGACATTACACTAACTTTAGTCATACAACAAGTTTTTGATTTATATATCTCAACCCACTTCAAACAATAATTGTTATGTTATTATTAAGTTATATTACACGTACGTCCGGGGTATTTCAAGTTAGTTTCCGAAGTTTCTTGCTCGGTCGAAGTAGGCTCGCCATATGTTTCCTCTTCCGCACCATCAGCTAACTGGAGTTGCTGAAAACAGAACAAAATTATTTTATATTATTATTAAATATATTATAATTTAACTAAAATTCATGTTCAGATGCGTTGAATCTTAAACGCATTTCACATGATATACCTACGTACCTTAACGGCTTCTTCTTTCAGTTTTCGTTGATGCTCAGCTTTTTTGTAATCGTATAGTTTCTTTTCGTCTATCGCTGTGAATTGTTCGATCTCGGCGCTAGGTTGTGGCTTGAAGTATTTTGCAGGCTTCGCTTTAGGTACTTCTGGTGATTCACCAGCGAACTGCGCAATGGGAATTGGAACGGGCTTGAATCCACCAGTATACTTCTTGGGATACAACTTTGTCGGAACATTGAATAATTGTAGTTTAGGTGGTACTAAATGTAAAGCAAGGGTGGGTTCTGCAGGATTAAGTCGTTGATTCACCGGTGATTCATCTGTGTTATCATTTTGATGTGGAAAATAGTTTGGTGGTTGAATTGGCTCATTGTTTTCGTTTACGTGTACCTCCACGTCCTCTGGCACTTCTATAAAGAATTCATTGACAGCATCAACTGAAGGTGGCTCAAGACGCGTTGAAGGTACGGGTAGAGCAATTGGCCCTCCCCCGGATTGGTCAGGATTAAAAAAAATCGGTATGGCCTCCAGAGGTAGTTGTTGATACTGTGCATTGCGTTTACTTTGAGGTTGGGCTTGGAGAATAGGTAACCAACCACTTTGTATATCTTCAGGCTCTTTTGTAACGTAATAATCGGTATGCTTTTCCTTTGATGGTGGTATGAGATATGTCGGAGGGCCAGCTGTATCTTCAGAAGTTCCTTCTGGTTTGTGAAGGTCAGAAGGGACGAGGTAGCTGTCGACTGTCGTATCACCTGATATGTAGTAAACAGGGGTACTTTGTGTGCCTTCTGTGCCTGGTTTCAATACTTCGGTAGCAGTATCTCCATTGTCGACTGGTACTTTTATTGGTGTTACTGATAATATGAACGGCAACATCTGAAACAATATAACGTGTGGCGTTAATTAATATTCTTACTACTACTACCTGTCCTATTATCCATCCTGTGCTACTACGTCCTACTAGCTTTGAATATAGATACATATATGGCTGATGATGAACAGTGTGTAAAGCCATGTCAGGGGCCTACAGGCTGTTTAAAGTCTGACACTAGGTTGGTCATATACCATAAGAATATTGCGGCAATTCATTTAAATAGGTAATTTAAGCAGTCCCCGCGACTCCTTGGGCTTGGATATAGGAAAATTATATCATGACATATATGAACACAATGTCAATAAGAATGAAATAAAAAACGTTTTGCGTTTTGCTGGATTTGACCTCGACACCTGTTAGTCACGGGTTGACAAGTAATAAGTGTCGTTCGTAGGAACACCCATGTCTCTTACCGATAAACGTTATCGATTCCCGAGTAGGAAATTCTCCGCTGTATCGATTTATTTTAACAACGGATTAATTCATCTTTTACAATAAAATATTCTTTAGAGTTCGCTACACATGCGTTGATTGTTTAAAAATATATTAGAATTTCTCTTTAAAGACAAAGAGTTCCTATTAGCTAGGTAATCTAGTTTCACCAGAATGTCTGAAACAATCTGTTAACATCCGATAACGTAATGTTTCTTGCTAAATTTTGAAACTAAATCTATAATCCAATCTTCTCTATTACTTAATTTTAAATGCTCAGTAGTACCTACTAAATTAAAAAAAGCATTCAACTGTGTATTTTAGAACGTCAATAATGGCGTAAAGCAGGTCTATTACTGCAAGAAGTAGGTAAGATAAGTTTTTTTATAGATTTGGACAGTTGCATTAAGAAATTCTACTGCAAATGTCATCCAAGATCCTTTTACAAAACTATAATATTTCGTTTTGCACGTAAAATGCACTTTACCGAAACCTGTAGATACCTACTACTATTATTTTATCTGTGCCGATCCCCTTTTTATATGGTCTCAAATACAACTTATAGAATAAGTACCTACACATGGCTGTTGTCTATTGTTTGTATCTAGAGACACCTCTAACGGATTTCATGTAAGTCATTAGAATGCAGTAAGAATCAAAACTACCCAATGTTGCGAGTCTTAGGTAATGGCCGCCACATTTGATCAGTGGATGTAATAATGGTCACCCCTTAAATTGATATCTGGACCCCTCCATGCTTTGGAGACCACGTTAAACCGTCAGTCACGGTTATCAAGCGAAGATATATGACAGTGTTTACGGGTAGTCAGATGCCTGAACGTTTGACAACCCGTGTTACCACTATATGTTACACTGTAACGGGGTTGCAGATAACGTTGCCAGATCTGTTTTTTCTAAATGTCGGGACTTAAGTGGAAAAAATCTGGACGCAGGAGAAATGCACCTCAATAAACTTACAAATCTCTAAATCAATTCTTATCACAATACAATGAGATCATCAAACACTATAACTTATTATTTTACTATAAAATAATAAGTATGAAGAAAACGCGGGTTTTTGGGCGTACCGCTCAGGGTACTGGCGGGACTCGTCCCGAGAGGCCTGAAAACTTGGCAACACTAGTTGTGGAGGTCAGGTAGACTCAACCTGCAGTGTTGCATAGTATGCAGCCGGATCCGGCTCTTGGGTAAGTTTGTCTAATGTACCCAAATACCTGAATATGTAAGTATTTAACATATGTTTTTCCCATATGTATGTTGCTGAATTAACTTGCGTGTAGCTGCTGTTAGTTATCACTAATCAGTCAATCTTTACTACTCCCACGGGAAACGCTGGACGACCTAGGTAGGTACCTACTCCAATGCGGCTACTTCCTTGTTACTACGCGGAACTGTTGAATGTACAATAAGTGCTCATCTATTAATACATACATACCTACATAAACACTACAAATACATAATTCGGTCTACTTATTTTTAAATGAATTAGACCGTTCCATTCAAAATGCTTCAATGTTACGAGATCAGTCAATGAGAGAAGTAAGAGTAAATAAAAAAAGTAAATGGGTTTTTCTATTAAATCATGTTACATAAAGTTCCATTACGCTTAACTGTGTCACAATAATGGAAAAACTGTATGACCAGCGTAAAAAATAAGAGCACATTATAAGGTATGGACGAACTACAGCGATACCTATCGCGTCATGCACTTGCAATAACGAGAAAATAAAATAAACAATATTTACCTATACAGTATGAATGTATATTATAACTGACAGCCTATTCAATATTTTTTTTAATTTATCAAAATGAAATGTTATTTCAAGATACCTGTCTTTGAAAAAGCATTAACGCATGCTTAGCGAACTCTAAAGTTACAATATTAAATGGAAAAAGAATACGGTCGCGAACAGGATTCGAACCTGCGCCTCCCGGATAGATACTCCAGGCGCTCTGACCACTAAGCCATCTCGACCTCTGCTCACCACCGCGAATTCTTCTTCCATATTTTAACACGTCTTATGGCGACGTCAAAGCAATCAATTCAGTACCCATACAAGTGACCGACTTTATGAAATGTTAATTTAGAAACAAAAAAAATACTTATTTTAGTAAGTTTTGAATTTTTCGTTGCTCTCTGTTGACTACTTTAACGAGTAGGTATACAGATTAATTTCGCTTCGTATTACCCAAAGAATATTTTCTACAACTGATTAGGTACATTTATTACGTTAAAATTTTATGTACCTACCTAGGAATTCTTACTACAAAATAGATACGATTTAAATGATTTCTTATCAAAACATTAATATTTTCTCTATAGGTACCTATTACCTAGGCTTCCTTTCAATTCAACTACAGTCACGATGTAGCTTATTTTTTTTCCAGAATACTTGAATACATTTTTTTCGTAATCCGTAAACTTCTAAGTTAAGGCCGTAACGCCGTAAGGGCCGCGTTTTACAAAGTGCCAACTATTGTACCTTTTAGCGTCTAATCTAAAGATTTCGTCATAGTGGTAGCCCACCTCAATTTCGAGACTGGCGTGAAGTAAGTACTTCACGCCGCTAAATTATGTAGGTAGGTAAGTACCTACCTACATAATTTAGCGACACGATATTTATCAGACCATGACTATTACATCAATTTTTGTTTTTTTTTGTTTTCAGTTGATTGTGTCAACGCACATAAGACGAAGCCAGTCAATAAATACCTACGATGTGACATCAATATGACCTAGAAAGAAATTGTTAATGTTTCGACAGTAATATTCTCCAATGCTACGAAGTGGTCTAAATAATTATAATAAACTGCCTCGTTGGTCTAGTGGTCCCAAGCGCGACTGCTGAGGGCGAGGTCCTGGGTTCGATTCCCAGCTCTGGCAGTGCTATTGGGATTTTTTATTAAGAAATTCTCAATAACAGCTAGATGGCAATAGGCTCACCACCTTTACATGAGACTTAATAACAGCATCGGTGAAATGTGGGTGTACAATTGTGTTCTCCTCTGCCAACCCTTTCGGGGTTACAGGCGGGATTTTATGTAGATATGCTAAATGAATACCTACTTTACATAGATATTTATTACTTCAGATTTTGGTATGCTTTTAATATCTTTCGTAAGCAGGTATAAGTACTTACTTTGTAACGTAATATATTTATATTCAGATATTAATAGTTGTTTTAAAAAGTATAATATACCTACGATATATCGTCAAAAAACATTCCGACTGACCGCCAGTAGAGTTACATTCCCGATCCATGAATCCGTAACTTTCATTCCTCCGGATATTCAAGCCATACTTACTGATACCTTATCGGTACTGGCAATGTAACTAATCTTGAAAGTCTTGCTATACCTAATTATCTTCTAAGTATAAAACAAGCTCAGCTACTTATTACGCAATTAGGTACCTTCCGAGTCTTATAGTTTTCCTTCACATGGGAAATTTTATGTGGTCCACATTTCATTTCCTTGCACATGAAACTGTGTAATAAAAAAGTTACATGTACCTACATTTCCCTACATAGTACGTCATCAGGAAACAAACTCGCTGTATGACATAACTGCAAACAGGAAGTGGAACAAAGTTAATATTAAACATATAAAAAGTATAACTTGTGCAATATAAAGACACTGCCTACTTATTTGTGGACCGTAAAAAAAAACTTGTAAGTACCTAGTGGTCGTGAAATTAATGAACCGTGCACGGAAACTAATTTTTACTTTCCACAACGTTGTCGCTAAGAAAGTATTGTGGGTAAATTGGATTTTAATATTATAATACTGCAATAAAATTACTGTAATGTAAACATTTTGTAACAACAGCAAATATGCCCTTAGTGTAAGTTATGTTCGCACGTAAAGTCCATTGGTTTAGGCACTTTACTACTCATATGTAAACAGAACTACGAACATAACAACAATAAACTAACTAACACTGGATTCATTACCAGTTACCACCCCCTTTACAGATATCGCGTTATTAAGGGCTGTCAGCATCTCAAGATACATATAGGCTTCAATTAAATAGTAATTAATTAAAACCGAATGGAATTCCAGCAAAATTTAGGGACCTACCTATCTATCTCAACACATTGTTTACAATAGTTAACATGAGGTAAGTTTCCCTATATCTATAAATAGGTAGGTATTTATAATTATTTTGTCATTATGTAATAGTTAATTATAAATATTACGTATGGATATGTAATAGAGATTATGTTTGTACAGGTATAGGTAGAAGAAGAAGAAGAAGAAAGATATATTTATTCCCACACAGTGCGACATTGTACAGAAAAACAGAATAAACAGTGAAACTTAATCTAAACTATAACTATTTATAAATTGATAGGTACATACCTATCTATTTATAAATAGTCTCACGAAAGTTATTATACAATATTTTAATTAACGGTATAATACTGTGTAAATAAATAAATCTATTAGTAGGTAGTAAAATCGCATAACACCTAATACTCAACGGTGGGTGGGCCGTAGGCACAATACTTACAATTGAAATACATATCGAAATTAAATGAAAATTTAAATTCCTGTTTTAATCCCTTTTTATTTAAATCCGTTGAGCTTGAGCCTTTTCTCAACATATTCAAGGCAAACTTCTAGACATACAAAAGATAAAACCAATTTATAAAAAAACGCACCCCAGCCATTATTTTTTTCTCACACCTTTTGTGTACCATAGCCATTATATTACTATATATTAAAATCTTACTAGCCTCTGTTACCCGAAACAATGTGAGGATTCTAACGATACCCGAAATGAAATCGGTTCAGGCGTTCAGAAGTTATGGTGGAATGAATAAAGAAACTCACAAACATACATTCGTACATGAACCCTTAAAAACAGAACACTCCTTTATGTCGTGTAAAAATCTAAAATCGGTAAATTTATGAATCGTGATCACGAAATAAAAACATTTTTGTGAAAACTGCTACTTAAGTACCTATGCGATCGCATACATAGCAGTTTTCACTAAAATGTCATTGTTATTTATTTTGAAATGGCAGACAGACACTTCAATTTTATTTATACATATATAGAACAAGTTTTTATAAAATATATTTGTTAAAAATAAATGGCAGTTGAAAACGTTGTAACAGGCAGCTAATTAATAAATTGAATAATGATTAAGCACTTATCATCAATAACTCAATTAAAATAACGTAGAGTAACTATGTACAAATCAGTCATCATTAATTGGACACGGCCATGAAATAAATGGTCAAGTTTGAGTGCCATTTAGTATGTATTTACAAATCTAAATTTAAGTTTAACACGCGACGTCACCATTGTTGCATCTACATTATCAGATTATGTAATAACAAGAATTACAGAATAGTCTGTGTTCCATATCTTATTATCTGAAACATAGATCAGATTTTTCTCCTGGCTATCATACGAAATTAATTAGATCTTAAACTTGTTTACCTTGGCTGTGTCAAGTCAAGACCCAACCTTAGTAATTAAACGGATCCTAATTAAAGCTCTAAATAGGATTTCTTAAAAGTCTGACTGCTGCGAAATGGCTTTCTAAGAACAATTAACATGATGTAGTCAAGCTCGCTTAACTAATACTTTACGAATTTTAATATGTAGGCACATAGGTATCAGAATGATGGATATTATACATAGGTACTTATCTATTCAAGATAAATCTTTGAAAAGCATTAACGCATGCTTAGCGAACTCTAAAGTTACAATATTAAATGGAAAAAGAGGTTCGAATCCTGTTCGCGACCGTATTCTTTTTCCATTTAATATTGTAACTTTAGAGTTCGCTAAGCATGCGTTAATGCTTTTCAAAGATTTATCTTGAATTATTATGGGAATTGCATTCTTTACGACATTGTATTACTGCAAAGTTAGTCGTGTCGGTTCGGTCACCTGTATAGGTACTGAATAGATAGCAATGACGGCGCCAAAAAGACGTGTTAAAAATATGGATGAAGAATTCGCGGTGGTGAGCAGAGGTCGAGATGGCTTAGTGGTCAGAGCGCCTGGAGTATTTATCCGGGAGGCGCAGGTTCGAATCCTTTTCGCGACCGTATTCTTTTTCCATTTTATATTGTAACTTTACTTATCTTTTGGTACGAGTATATAATTATGAGGTTGCCTGTTATTAAATTCGAATCTAGTAGTGAAGTAATTAGTCAGATATGTACACCTGTCTATAACTATACACAATCAAGATTGTTATTTGCGTCTGATTATAGACTTGTAATTTATAATAATACACGACTGGATGAACATCTTAATTATTAATCATTAGCAGTTTCCTACAATCTTGCGATTATTACTTATGACAAAAAATATCCTCGATCATTAACAAAATAACCTTGCTTATAAGGAACACAGACGTATATTTAGTTTAACAGAACGTAGGTACATACTTACTAACAACCTACCTAATGTTGAAAAGTTATAAAAAGCAAAGTTTGTATTCCTTTTAACTCTTTTGGGCTAATGTGTGTGTAGCGTGCCCTGAAATGAAGCTTTTAATTTACAAAACAAACTATCAAAACTTTTACATTTGGTGTTTTTGATATTGTTTAGGTAGTTAAATACCTAAACATCTATGTAGGTAACTATCTTGGTAACTAGGCTCACATCCCGTAGAAGTACATTTGGAAAAATGATAGACCGAATAGAAACAAATGACGCGCGTAAGGTAACATAACATATCAACACGCCTGTAATCCCCGAAGGGGTAGGCAGAGGTGTATGTACCTACACAAAATGCCTAATACCATCTACCGGGTATAATTCCAAACTCCGGGCTGCTACTGAGAATTTCCTAACAGAAAAACCCAATAACACTGCTCGACGTTGGATATTGAACCCTGAACCTCATACTCATTGCTCAGCTTTCGCGCTCTTCACTAGAACAACGAGGCATTTACGGTAATAATTCAAATAATCTGCCTAGTCTTTTCCCAACATCTTTGGGATCTACTTCCAATCTTACCGGATGCAGCTTCTTACCAGTATTTTACATTGAGCGTCATTGCGCAACGATATAACTGACTTTTACAATAACTCTGGGAATATAAGAATACCTACCTACTCTATTGCTACTACTTGCTCATCTGCCTACAGATGATAAATGATATTTATTTCTGTAAATACATCTGATAAAGACACTTCTACAAGACACAATATTTTAAGCTAGATGGCGACGGCATTTCCTATCTGACTAGCTCTGAGAAGAAATGCCGAAACAAACTCAGAGGTCAACATCTCTTTTAAAGTCCAGTACAGGTATCTACATATAATGCACCTGGGGAACGAACAAAATTGAACTAAGGACATTTCTTACTAGTTACAATGTCTTGCAAATGAGTCTCGACATGCAATAACGTTAAGGAAATCCTTCTGTGCTGAACACTTGGTCGTTAAATCGAGTCTAATGAGTTTAGAACATTGGAAAGCGATTTTTTAAAGGAAGCAAGAGCTATGAAACTTCCTGTAGCGTCTTCTTGATACCGAAACTGAGCTAGAACGTATTTAGATACCAGTGGTAATTCTCGTGTGTAAGTAAGTAAAATTATATGAACAACAGTAGATGTTGATGAACAATCTAACACGTAGGTAGACCTCTGATATGACTTAACACACCATTGAGAACATCGTATTTATCTAAGTATTTCTGCATCGAAGGTATGCGAGATTCTACATTCAAATACCTTCGGCTGGCATGGTGCAATTGAGTTCGACTATCTAAACTACTAAGCCACCACCAATCAGCCTATCGTACTGGGCACAGGCCAAACTCTAGGCTGCTACTGAGTATTTTATAACTGAAAAACTTAATAACACTGCCCAACCCGGGTATCGAATCTAGGCCCTCACACATATATTACACAGGATATTAAACATGCAGCTTCATGTTCAAAATCCTACATCGGTGGCATTTAAAATTGCTGGAATTTGTAGTAGTGTAGTGAATATAATTTAGGTTTTATTTTTGTAAATATTAAGTACATAGGTATCTAAAATTCTTGAATAAAAGGAAATAAAGTTTTAAAAATATTGCTGGATCGAAATATTATTATGTACAAATAAAGAAACAGCAGTAGACAGTATCAGCTCGTATTGTGAAATGTTATTTTTATAAAAAATCTTTTAAAAAAGGCTTCTACTATGCAAATATGTTTTAAGGTGATAAAACAGTAAAGTATTTATTTTAATATTAACAAAACATAGCATCTCATCTTTATTCCCCGAAGGAGTAGGCAGAGGTGTACACAATTGTACACCTACATTTCAAATTCAGATTGGTTTTAGGAATTGATTTCACATTATAAGTAGATTGTAATTGAAATTAATTTCAAGAGTACTTAACTCTACAGACGTCACGTTGGCAATAAAAAGTCACGAAAGTACTTTTGTTTACAGCTTGAGATAGTGGGCTCTAAGCTTTAGATTTATCTAGACTTATTACAAAGTTGTAGCCTAAATTGAATTGGGCTAATCAATGCCAAAGTAATTACTTCGGTAGACTCTTTTTTAGCGTTATTTAATTAAAATCTTTCTCGTCAATGATAGATGGCTATGAACTTTAGGAGACGCCTTAAAATAAATTAGGTAGGTATAACCTAAAGGACATGTGTTCAGTAACTACAACGAACTAAAATTTTAGAGAACTAATATTTTGGAGGCTGCTGAATCGCGTGTCGCAGGTTCGATTCCTGCACGGAACAAATATTTGCATGATCTACGGATAATTGTTCCGGGTCTGGGTTTGTGTGCGTGTGAGATTATCATGTTTGTAAACGCACACATGATACAGGAAGAAATTCCTAGTGTGAGGCAATGTTTTTTATGCAAAAAATCAAATAAAAAAGCTTTATATAATAACTTCGTAATTATTTCATCAATACGCGTCTTAGACTAGTACCTGAGTATTAACGCACATCCAAAAATGTATGAGTTCAAGTGAGTGCGCAACTTATTGTTGATCCAATCAGCTCTCTTGCATTGCTAACAGTAGGCAGGTTTAGCAGTGATAGCCTAGTGGTATGACCGTTGGACTGACAAGTCAAAGGTCGCAAGTTTGAATCCAGGGCACGCAACACTGTCTTTTCGAAGTCATGTGCGTATTATAAATTAATTATCACTTGCTTAAAACGCTGAAGAAAAACATGGTGAGGAAACCAGCACCCCTGAAAGATGTTCTCTATGGTCTTTGAGCTACGGGTGGTTTAAACTCTGATACAAGATTGTTCATCAACCGCATGATAAGAAGAAGAAGAAGTAGGCAGGTAGGTCCACTTCAATCAACACCTAGATTGTAGTGGTTATCTAGGTTTCTAACTATAGGTACTGTTTCTAGCAAACATTGAGCTTATTAATTATGTAAGGGTTGGCAGCAGTGACCTTTCCTCAGCATTTTTTTAACATTGTCCTGTTCTAAATTTTTTCCTGTATGTGAACTTTTTTCACATGCACTTCCACCTGTACCTGGACCTGTATTAATTATTACCTGTAGAATGTAGATTACACAAATATTGGTTCCGTGGTAAGATCGATCCCGCGATAGGAGGTAAGTAAGCCGATCAGTCGATCAATATGCCAACCGTGTTTTCATCATCTCAACCAAAATCGTAAAGTCTAGTAATAAGAAGCAACGATCGCCAATCAATCTGCAAAGTTTCGTAATAAAATTTTAATTTGACATTAGCTTAATAGCTAATGTCAAATGTGGAAAGTGTGGTAACGTGAGCATTAGTATGTACCATATTAATTAAAACTGTAACTTTTAACCGACCTAAAAAAGGAGGTTCTGTATTCAACCCGCATGTATGTTAGTTTGTCCGCGATTTTCTGAAAAACTACTGATCCGATTGGGGCAGGGTTTTCGTTATTTGAATACATACTTTTTAGGGAAGGTTTAATTATTGGTAGATATACCTATTGGGATCTGATGAAGTTCTTTGGAGTTAGACAATGGAATTCTTCAATAACAAACAGCAACTGACCCGCGATTGCTGCGATCGTATGTCTATGTATGTTTGTTTACACTTGGTTTACACCATTCCATTGAAGGCGATTATTGTTTCTTTTAAAAAGAAAAATATTATATGAATTTATTTCTGGTTTGTGTATTTAGATGATGTCTCCGCCTGTGGTCACGGCCCACAGCCAATGGCGTCGATATTTTATTACCCGGCTTTCTAGGAGCGTCTGGCGGATAGAAAGCATTGCTTTCAATAACTACGTAGCGATTGTAAGCGATACCATCGCGGTTGCAGAGTCTAGGTATCGATGCAGCCGGCTAATTGAACCTGCACCAAGTTATAAATCCTGTAGTAGCTGTACCTAAATATAATAGAATCAACAATATAGATCCAACTGAGTTGCAAGAACTAGGTTTGTAATTTATTTTCGCAATGCAGTGCGCGTGTGGATTCGGTACGAGTTGAAAACCACTTAATAAAAAGGAAAGAGCAGAGATTGCGGAGTTATCAATTGAATTGAATGTTGGAAAGGAGCTATGCAGGCGTTAAAAATGATTATACTTAATATGAATACAGGTCAAACTATTGATATTGATTCTAAACATCGCTGTCTCAATAAACGACATGCCTTGTCTTTGCCGATGTAATGGAGAGACCCATCTGGTTACCAACCAATGGAAGCACGGGGTATTTAACTACTCTCGTGACCACAGATATAGTTTGTACTAGATCCCGCTCATACCGTAAGTGTAAGTACATTACTTTGGGTACAATTATAGCCTTAGCGCCAACTTTTACGCTGCTAAGATAATCTTTTCAGCACAATTTGCTTATAGTAAGATAATTATCATAGAATAAATTACGCATTATTGCACAATCGTTTACTCTGTCAGAGGTAGGTAGCCGAGTGAAAGATGATGTTTTATTGCCATTTTGAATTTAATTAACGCATGTAAGACACGTTTGTTTTTTACACGAGTGCCCAAAAAAACGGGTTTTGTTTTTAGGGTTCATGTATGTAGGTATTTATGTACGTATGTATGTATATAAGTATGTTTGTGAGTTTTTTTTATGCCTGGACTGATTAAGATGTGTGGGGTATCGTTAGAATCCTTACATTGTCCTAGATAAAACACATCAGTAAGATTAAAAAAAATAGTAATATAGGGCCTATGGTACAAAAACTACATGGAATATAAAAAAATATTCACACATGGCAGGGGTGCTGTATAATTTTTGAATTAATTTCATCTTATCATGCAATTAGACGAACAGAATTACTTAGGATATCTAGATAAATATAAATCTGTGCTCGTGACTACAGCATCTAATTAATATTCATGAAAATGTTTCCTAAACTGTTCGTTTGATACTGTTTTTCACCAGTTCTCGTTAGGAGGCAAAAGAGCACTTTACTTCAAAGTTTTTTTATTATGGAAACAAAATCCATAGTCGGTAACTTTATATTTAGCTGCAAAAGTGCAAAACATGTTTTGTACCTATTCTCGCCACTTAATAGCTTTTTCTTATTTACAAATTTTTTTTTGTATTTATTGTCCGATCACGATTCAACTTAAAACGTAGGTATTATTTTATTAAACGTAAATATTATCTTTTCGAAAACAATGTGTTGAGTAGGTACCTATTAGGTGCATAGGTATTACCGATATTTTTTAAATATACCTTATTATGTAGGTTAGGTATAACGTATTTAATTAACTAGGTACTATTGTGGTGTCCTATCTATCAATTAAGTACTTAGCCCAATTAAATTGTATTTCCTTTTTTCCTGTAAATATTTAGAATCAGTTAATGGTGCGCTATAAAACTAAACATTTTTTATTTTTAAATAGGTGTTGTTTTTGTTAAAAAATACAAATTACTTCCTATTTATGTTTGTTTAAAGGTGTAAACAACTCTAAACGTTTGTTTTTTAAACTGGTTCTTACTTCCTTAGTGTATGTCGGTATAGTATGTATACCTACCTACATACACTCAGTTACGGAGTTACGGTAGACTGCCTCATTGGACTAGCGGTCACAAGAGCGACTGCCAAGCATTAGGTCCCGATTTCGATTCCGGGTCCGGCAGTGTTAATGGGTTATTCTGTTAATAAATTCGCAGGAGCAGCCCCGAATTTGGGATTTAGTTAGTTTGATGGAAATAGGACTTATTGGTGAAATTCTGGTGCACAACTACTGGTGTAGGCATATATCGAATTACCTCTGCCTATGCCCTTGGGGAATACAGGCGTGATGCTATGTTATGGATAGGTACGGTAGACACGGTTGGCGCAGTGTTCAAGAGATCGGCTTTGCACCACTGCGCGCGCGTTTGAAATCCGTAAGTGTGGAACAAGTAGGTAAATACCGAGGTATTTTTACGGTCGATGATATACCTACTCAATAGTTTCCGGTTATGGGTATACGATATTTGTGCCTGAACGTAAGCCTGACTGTGTTTTGTTGTGACGTGAGTATAACGTCACAGAACAAAACACAGTCAAAATTACGTTTAAAAATAAAACAGGAACAACAAAATCTACTGCAAGATAGGTACGTACTTACGAATTACTTTATATAAAGGCAGAATTTGTTTTCAAATCGACTTGCGAACTTACAGCTGTCCACTTATTTGTTCTTTTTTTCACAGACATTTAAAGTGAGATGAGATTAGCTATTATTGGAAAATGCTGTAGAGGCTCGCCACGGACGAAGATAGGAAAACGGACTTTTACCCCAAAAATCTTATTCTAGTTCCGAATAATTTGATTGGTAGGTAATGGTTGAATAATTTTATGCGAAAAGGAATAAGTATTTGGAAATTTAAAGGAGTTCCTATCCTCGGAACTAGGGAAGTATTTTGTGAGAAAGTAGGCAGATAATTATTTACCCCACATTATACTTTTTGTTTTCTATACTGGGTCTATGTATTAGGGACTTAAGTTCAAGCTTATTTTTTTATTAATTCTATGTTCTTACTTTCTGAGAACTTATTTTGCCATGGAGACACTGGACAATGGAGTACCTATAGTTATACATTACTTATGTAGAAAGAAAGAAAAAGGAATGCCTGGAGTTTAACCGGGAGGCGCAAGTTCGATTCCTGCACGCAACCGTATTTTTCTTTCCACAAAATTTTATAACTTTAAGAGATCACTATGCATGCGTTAATTCCTTTGAAATAGTTATCTGTAGGTATTAATCAAGTAAGTACCTATTAATAATGTAGGTAGCTCACGACCATCCAAGTAGAATATCATCCTTTTGTTTTCATAACAAATAAAGGACCTCCAAACTAAGATACCCTGCCATTGCACACACAAATCACGTACATTCACAGACAAACTTGGAACAAATGTCTGTACAAATATTAGTCCACACGCGGAAATAGAACCCTCGACGGTGAATAAGAAGACCCACCTTTTAAGCCGGCAAGGTTAGAAGAGCAGAACATAAACATTTTTATGGTTGGTATACAATTTGTCTCTGATATGCATGAAGTTCGTTGTTGGAAACGATAGTTATTACTTACAATAACAGTTTAGGTATTATCCTAAATTGTTAACAAAATGACAAAAGAATAATTTTGGCATGAAATATAATAAGTAGGTATTATGCTTTTAGCTAAAATAGTATCGTCATGCTACTCTATCTAAACAAAACCTTGCGAGATAGGTACCTACTTAGACTTACCAAAGACAATCAAATGTTACATGTAGTAATAGTGGTAGGTGCTTCATAAGTCTCATTGGTTCGTACCTCCTAACACAAAAGCTTCTTCTAAAACGCATCTTTAGCATAACCCCTTTATCTCCGATAGGTTAGGTTAGGTTTATTTATTTATTGCACAATGAGAATATGTAAGTAGAATAGTTATCCCAAACATAAAACACAACAATTCCAAGCTGTCGAATCTACATACCAGAAAAACCTAATAATAATCTGTTTTTGTCCGACCCGGGAATCGAACCCAGAACTCAGAAACCGCGCTTGCAACCAGTTAACCAACGGGGCAAATTTAGTTCGACAATATTGTATTTATCATACCAACGTTTATGACACTGAAACACACCACAATACAGAACCTACATAATTATGTATCTACTATTAAAAGGGTGTAGTAAACTAGTAACAATCATCTAATGTAGAGGTCAGAAATGTAGAAATAGAAGTCATCATTAATTTGTAGTCGATAGAGATGTGCCTTGAATTTATCAGAATGCAATTATATGGAATATGATACCACTACAGAGCTGAGCTCAGTAGAAGAGCAAAGGCTCTGATGATACCGTTTATAAAATTAAGATATTCCGATTGGGTAATTGAACCCAATATTTTACAACCAGCAACAGCGCTTTTGGCCACTGGATCTATAAAGCGGTTCACCTCAATTGTTATTATATAACAATGTTTATATTATATGTAGGTAGACGAGATTATTTTGTAATTCCACGTAATTATGATGACATGATTGGGGCAGTGGCCTACGAAGAGATCGACTTCAAAGCCACGAGGCGCGGGTTCGATTAGTACAGAATAAGTGACTACCTAGGTACTTATATTTAAGGCCGGTCTGAATGTGTGTTTATGGGGATTTTTTATCTGTTAACGCACTCACGAAGTCACGCACAAAACAGCATAGAAAAGCCAATAAGCAGATCGTTTAAAAAAAGACTTTTACAAAGTAACCTGGAACTTTGCGATGAACTAATTAAATAATTTATCAATAAAGCGAAATTTGAAACATAATACAAGTATATTGAACGGAAAATTACCTATCTGCCGATATTAATGAGCTTGGTTTGTGTATCCAGTGAAAGATATTGAAATGAAAGTGAGACTAATAAGATGCGACCGATGAGCAAACCGTAGAGAAAATTTTGATACAATGCCCTTGGTTTGCCTTGCTCAACTTTCAAGAGCTGTCACTCAATATACGGTTTCATATTATTCACCTATAAATTAAGTATGTGGATAAGTATCCCAACGGTGCAAATATGGGACGATAAAACAAGAAATGCTACATTTGTTGTAGGCATGTTTAACGCTTTCAATTTGTTTATTGGTAAATACAGCAGGTTAATTTTAATTACAATAAAAATCATTGCAACTAATGATACGATTATAATTTAGGTATCTTTAAAAGACAATTGCAGTGATCTAAATGTTGCCCGATAATGGGATATATACAATAACACAAAAAAAGCAAGAGACAAATTAAAATTTGTTATGTACTACACATATTAAATTAATAATATATTCATTACAGCTAAATAAGTGAGTAATAATATCTACTTACAAATAGCAAGCCCCGCCACATTTTTAAAACGTTATATTTCTTCTACGGCACTATTACAATTGTCAGTCTTGGGCTATTAAAATCTCATAGAATATTGCACAACACTTTATATTATAGAGAACTTAACGTTACAATTTCCCGCCCAGCACTGCGCTCGCGCCTCCCTTGCCGATCATAATATTGGAATCGAACGGCGACCGCGCTTACAATTATTTATATAACATCGCCAATCTAACGCTACACAGTATAAACCTACCTTATTTAACTTTAAATTACAGTTGTTTTGTTTTACACAAGTTAGATAAGTTTAAGGTGGCAGCATCATAATTTACACAATAATTCATGCATAAAATTATGCGTCTCCAGATTGTAAGCCATCTGATTATTGCATGTTTATGTAGGTACTTAATCGTAGTTGATGCATTAGTCTTTGAGGAAAATGCGTTAAAAGTGGTCTGGTTAAAATTTTTAGGGTCATGGACGAAAATACACATAGGTATCGAAACACAAAAACGCCACATGTAATAAAATAAAACCCTCGTTTGTTATGTTTTTATTAGGATGCATACGGTCATAATAATTTTAATAAATTAAGGACTGCAAAACAGACTGTCATCATCAGCTACCTTAATTTAGTACCTACTGGTATGTCTAACATCATACTATTAAATCCATCTTCTTCTGTCCATCTTGTGGCCAATGTTGAAATCAGGAAGTTGCCACCGTTCTTGAATTTACGGCTATATATGTATGCGTAGTCATAACTAAAAAACATTTTATTAGTCTACTTCCTTTCAAGGACTTAAATAATATATATAGATAATAAATAGTTTATGTAAGTGATACCTGAGCATTTTCTTTTTTCTACATTTCAACTGGCTGGCTGGTAATAATATGCTGCTAACGGACTTCTCGACGACGCGTTAACTTATTTGCTTTATTTTTCTTTCCTAAATTTGGAACATTTATCTGGGTTTTGGAAATCGTTAGGAATGTAAACTTTCCGATCATGATGGCGTCGGGAATACTCTAATAACATTATCTATATATATAAAAATCAATTGCTGTTCGTTTGTCTCGCTAAAACTTGAGAACGGTTAAGCCGATTTAGCTGATTTTGGTTTTGAAATGTTTGTCGTAGTCCAGGGAAAGTTTAAATGGTGAGAAAATGTAGAAAAATTGCGAGGAAGGTAGTAAAAACAACAATTTCATTTGCCCATATAAACTGTTCTACCCACTTTCCTGTCAAACATTTGACGTTCGAGGTGATACGAAGTCCACCGGGTACATCTAGTGATAAATAAATATTTTGATTAATATGACGACAAGGTTGGCGCAGTAGTCGAGATCGGCTGCTGCGCAGCGTGTCGGTGTCCCGGATTCGATTCCCACACATGGAACAAATCCTATTTGGACTCCACATACAACATACCCTACACCTACTCAGTTTGAGTCACGGACCATCGGACCCCGTGCCTATCCACTACTATTACGTACCTACTATATACCGGATTTGCCTCGTTGGTTTAGTGGTCGCAAGCGCGGCTGCTGAACGTGAGGTCCTGGGTTCGATTCCCAGGTAGGGCAAAATGTTATTTGGTTTTTTCTATTAGGATATTCTCAGTAGCAGCCCGAACTTAGGAAGTTGGTCGTGTGACACCCCCATGCTTCGGAGAGCACGTAAACCCTAAAAAAAAATTTATCGATACGTTTGTCGATTTTAAATGTCAAATTTGACATAACGTATTGATAAAACGATAAAATTCAATACATAAAAACTTTTATCGAGTCGACAAGTTTGTCGAAAAGATCCGTGCTCGGACGCCTGTTCATATAATAAGTACCTAGGTTCTACGCAATCAACACCTACGTGACAGATTAACTGACCATGAGCATACATCCATATACTAAATAACATTCAGAAAATGATGTTGCACCACAGAGCTAAGTTGAATAGGACAATAAATAATACCTACTAATGACTGTTACAAAAACGGAACAGACATCTGGCCCAATGTGCCTTTACCTTCATCTTACTACAAATTTAAATAAAGCAAAGTTAATTTCATTTGAGTTCAAGGCAAGCACTACCTTCCAAATCGGCTAGGTTAATTTTTTTAATACATATTAAGAAACCATTAATTGTTCACCTTACGATTCGTCACCAGTCCAAATATTTCAATGGTAACAAGAAAGCCTTGGTCATTGCCCTCTCCTCTATTGCTAAAAAGTACGAAAGAAATAGTAATATAGACACACAAATGTTCACAAAATTAATCATCTGTAGAACTGCTTTTGTTTCTTTTGTGTAGGTATCATAGGAGTTTTGAAGGCATTTGTTAATATTTATGATGCTAGTTATGCCATTTATGTTTAGACAATACGCGGCAATCCTTAGGAAATGAGCTCACAGCCGTACTCACAGCATGACCCGTGCAACGTTACTTATACTACTTACACTACTTGTGTATGAATATTTTGTAATATTTATTACATGGGTAAACACTGTCCAAACTTATTGATCAGCGGAAGGATTATAAAATAACAGGATTTTGGTAATGTTCAGGATTTTTGACCTTTGGAAAAATATCTAAGTAAAATCACTATTACATGCTGCATTAATAAATTTCTCAAATAATAGAAAATATTGTCTTAGGTGTTCAAATAATTATGTACTTACTGTAATCTGACCTACTTACATGAAGAAATTAATTAACATAAGCTGTTGCCTCAGTCATTAGCAGACACAATAGATTTTTATTGTTACAACGTACAGATCTGTACGTTACTGAGCCGAAAGGAGTTTACATTCCTTGATACTTTATATGTTAACCTACATTTTCAGATGATGGAATTTTTATGAGATGCGATGATTAAATAATTCACAGTTGATCATAACAAAGAAAACTAGTTTTATATTTAATTAGACGATTCGTGACCAATTATACATAATAATGTATACTATGTTAGGTATTCAGCTCGTGCTCATCTTCCGTTGACGTAGTACCATGTAATTACGTCGCAGTATATGAAATAATTCAAGGACCTAGACATAACGAAGCTTAGACGTTATGCATTCAATAGAATATCCGATATCTATGAATCTGTCAAAAAAAAGGTGGTCACGCAACTCTAATCGTCTGTGGCGTTTAAAATAGATTGACTTTTTCACAATGCCGCTTATTGGGTAAAACATTTTTTGCTACATAAGGTCAACGGCAACCGAGACAGGTATTACAACCCATCCAGTTTCATCACAGTTACAAAAAGATAAAAGATATTGTTGGAAATACACACTATGAAATTAATGCGAGACTATTAAATGAAATACGTGTACTGTTTACTGATTTCTTTATTAGATATCGCCGGTACAATACTAGTTGACCAATTTAAAATGCAATGTTTATTTATTATTGTATCACTTCGAATAGTAATTTCGAGCGCTATTTGTACACAGGACAACATACATAAATGATTGAAGACCTATTTTTAAATTAATACACGGCAATATTTCTACTTTTCTTCTGGTGTGTGAAAGGGACGTATACAAAATAATAAAAACAATATTAAGTCTTTTGTTTGTCACTACTAACGACGAGGCCCTAATTGGCGTGCTGTAAGTTATATAAAAATTGTTAATGGACACACATTACCCTTAAATACAGAAATCAATTTTTCTTTAATTCGAGACTTATTATTTTACCTTATCCTAGACTTTTTAATCTCTTATGATCATATACACAAGCGATAAATAATACTGCTAATGAGAGGACAACGTGTATCGATACAGTAATTTTTTAGGTTTAATGCATTTTTCTACAATGTCAATAAAAATAGAAAACAATTAATATAAAAGTGTGTTAATGTAAATAAACAGACTTTGTCCAAATATTACATTAACAGAGAATGTCATTACAATCCGCAAAGTTAAACGATGCAGTGAATTTTAAAAGGACAGCATCGCATCCGAAAACACACCAAAGAAAAAATAGAAATGTATGACTAAAATTAAGTGATAAACGATTTTCGCAATCAGATCATATCGTTTAAAACCCATTAAAAATTAGATAAATAGTTCTCTATGCATAGAGCCTTTGCATACATAACTACTATGTAAAAACATATCACGGACCTGTAGGTTAAATGAGAAACCAAAGTTTCTAAGATACTACGGGCGCCTATCTAAAATTACGATTGATAAATACTCCGTACAAGCTATATTCGACTTAAGACTATGTAGCAACATATCACATCCATTATCGATCCATAGCCACAGTAATGAAGGGACTTACTGACAACCGATCACACTTAACTATTTGTGGGATTGAATATGTACTTGAAAATTCTACACTCATTGAGTAATTAATTAGCTTGGAGATATTCAAAACTTGTCACGCAATCATAAAAATATTATTAGTATAATATCCACACGAAAACGGTTTCATGACGATCGTAATCGTGACATATTTTACATTATGTTTCATAGTAAGTACTTAAGAATAATCACATATATCATTAATCACAAGTATGTGCAAAATTCACAGAGGATTTGAAAAAAGTGTTAATTTATAAATAAATATTAAGTATCTACGATCCCATGTACTAAATAAAAAACAGGTTTCAATTCATTTAAATTTTGTGACAAATCATTTACTAGACTTCATCTTACCAAAAAAAGCTTGGGACGTAATACAAAATTAAATTCGGCATATTGATATATATGCATATTTGATTATGTCGAAATCGTACTCCATTCACAAGGTACACAAGACATGTTGAACATTTTGACAAGTAGAAATCTCATGCGCCAGACAAACATTTATTTGTTCGAATGTCAAAAATATAAAGTAATTATTTTACCACAATATGCTCGTGTTTTTTTTGTCAATCCCTGATATTAAATGTAATATACATTATTGGACTGTAAAATACTGGTATTAAGCTGCATCCGGTTTGACTGGAAGCCAACCCCAATGTAATTGGGAAAAGGCTAGGCAGATATATACGTTAATGGACTGAATATTTTATCATTGCATTACACACATAGGTAGCTTAAATACCTGGTTACTACAGAGAAATGTTCAAAAACATTTTTAACAAAGGTAATGTGATTTCAACAAGTGAATGGTTAGTTATTTTTAGTTTTTGTCACGTCAATCATTTATTAGATAAATCTACGGTTACATGGATCAAGTATGCTTATAGGTATAAAACGGAAAATAAATATAATACGGAGAAGATATCCGACAGGGCTCATCGAGCATCACAGAAGATTAAATGATAATGCGAATTTAAAGCCACGCTACTCACTCGACCAGAAATCGAGTCAATCGTTAAAGAGGAACACTCGGTCTCGCTTATCAATCTCAACACTGAACATGGACACACTGGAGACTATCGCATGGAACGTCCAGGAAAACTTCTGGTAGGTCACGAACGATCGACAATACTTAACACTACGTAAATGTATGGCTTCCGGACCACACGCGATAGTCGCGCGTAGTTTATATTGTAGTATTGTCGCGCCTGTCGCATCACCCGCGGAAGTCCTTTAGAAGTCTGATCGCGCCTACCACTGCGGGTTAGGAGGCAGGTAAGGGTCGGGCGCGTATGCAGGGGCCGGCGGCGCACCCGCGAACGGTGGCACCGCGCCCGCACCCGCCGCGCCGTAGCCCGGGTAGTACGCGCCGCCACCGTAGCCTCCGTAGTAAGCCGCCGGTGGGTAAGCGCCGTAGCCCATACCATAACCTGTAACAACAAGCGTCATTATGTCGGTTTTCACGGATTTAGATTAGGTAATATTATATATTTACAGCTGAGAAATGAATTCGTGAACATTTTTTTTTCCATTTCTTAATTAATTAAGACTGTGCGCCAGATAAGGCAGCGCAAACTCATCGTGATTCATCAGTGTTGCAGTTTTAACTGGAACTAAAATTGGAAAAAAGAATATATAGGTTGGTGAAGGAGCACTACTTGTCTCTTTAATTGTCCTTGTCCTGTTCTGCTGTTATGCTACATATACTATATATATATATATGTATATTTATGTATGTATTTTATTTTGATATTTTAATATTGTACATATAGACTACCCATACAATCTGGATTTCCTCGTCTCCATCCTAAGGTTGCCTGGAAGAAATCGCGTTTCGTGATAAGGCCACCCATTGTACTTTATTTTGTAAGAAATTTAATATTAAGTACCTAATAAAATGTACAATAAAGAGTAAATAAATAAATAAATATACGTAAAGTTATGGCGAACATTCGAGACTTGATATATCTATGGCACATTGGTTAATTGCATACACATAATTATAACTTGCACATATGAGAAACATGCAGCAATAAGATAAACTGCAGTAGATACAAACTATTTCGAGAATTTCAAACGAAATATTGTGTAAATGGTTAATTATTTGGTTTTATTATAAGTAAATAAATCTATTCTGGCAGTATTACCTGGATACTGGGCATATGGTCCATCCGGGGGCGGATTTCCGGCGGGATAGACCTGTCCGGGCGGTACGGGCGCGCCGGGAGGCAGCGGACCGGGAGCCATGGGGCCGGGGGGCAGGGGCCCGGCTGCCTGCTTGCCGAGCTCTGCGGGCGCCGCCGTTCCACCGCTCATCATGGCGGGATGACTCATACTGAGCGGCATGCCAGGCGACGGCTTTATGTGACTGTGGGGATGCAGTTCATTCCCTCGGCCCATTAGCCTTGGATGTGGAGGTGCACTCTCACAAGGCGCGATGGGCGCAGTATTGTGCGCTGGTTCGGGCTTACGAGGCCGAGGTGCGGCGGCAGGGCCTAGTAGACTGGACACGCTGTGTGTCATGGCAGCGTGCGGGGCGGGGGACACGGGGGGCACGTGTGGGGTGAGGGGCGCGGGGGAAACGGTACCAGCGCCGTGTACAAGTTCAGGCGTATCAGGTTTAGTAGGCGATCTTCGCTTTTTCGCCTTCGCCCCAGGTCTCTCCTCGCCAGTCGGAGAGTAAGACTGAGTGATATCATCTAAATTCTTCCGAAAGTCGGGCATCCCCTCCTTGTTCAAAACACTTGCCGTCCTTTCTAGTTGACTAAGGCTTGATTCTAGTGACGGTCGGCCGCCCGGCCTCTGATGCCTATAATTTTTCAATGGGTTAATTTTTCTCTCGACGGCTTCGGCGGAACGGTGTGCGTCCACTGTTTCCACTCTAGACATATCCGGTGTTTTAGATTTATCTACATAGTTCTCTTCTATTGTTTTATTTTCTAGAACATCCTCTGAGAGCAATTTTTCATCTGTTGTCAAGACAATGGGTTCTGTGGGTTCCGGTTTTGATTCTTGTTTATGTGTTGTGATTGGTTTTTCAGTTTCACTAGGCTTAGAAGATTCTGGAGTGTCTAGTTTACTCTTATCCTGATCCACGTCTGAAGATGGTATTGAATTTTGTTGCTTGTCATCATCTTCGTCACTATCTAACACTTGAGTGTCCTCGTCAGAATTTACTTCCATTTTACTAGTAGAACCAGATTCATTACTGTCAGGTTCAGATTTCTTGGGTTCTCTGGGAATTTTTGTAATACTTACAGATCCAGGTAAATTGGGTCGCATTAATCTGCCTTGTAATGCCGATTTCTGACGCATGGCTGAATACGATCTAAGTTCTCCTAGTCGACTTCTAATGTCTGAAATCTTTTGACCCGGCAACATTGGTCTCATCTTGTTTTGTCCTATTATAGAAGGCCTAATAACTCGATGAAAACCAGGTCTTGGACCAGTTTTGGATGTAATGGTAATAGCAGAATTGTTCTTTAAAGATCCTGGTATATTTGTTACTGGTCGACTGCCTAAAACTAAACGGAAGAACATTTATTAAAAGTTCACAATACATAAGTTCAACCAGAGTAATATTAAGTAAATTACCTTTCTTTCCTATTGGACTGTCTTTATTATCGCCGCCTTTTTGTCCCAATCCTTTGAACGATGTCTTGATAGCAATAATTTTGCCCGATTCTAACTGCATATAAATTCCTTTCGGCGACTTTAAAACCATAACACGCTGTCCTGCCTTCAAAACAATATTGGTCTTCTCGGCCGAGTTCGTTGGTATCACAACATCTGTAAAGCAATGCTATATTAATTTTCAATCATTTCAATATGCATTAATTATTGCAAATCCTGAGCTTATCGTGTTTTTTTTTTAATTCTAAATCCACTTTTCCATTATATTTCTAAATGCATCTAGTGAAGTATAGTTCATAGAAATATGCTTTTTATTAGTATGCTGTGACATAAGACCATATCTGCATTGAATATAAAATTAATCGTGACTAGGCAATAATAAACTGTGTAGTATTACCGAGCGGCAGCGTCATCTCCTGCGCGGTCATGCCCTGGCGGCGCCACACGTCAGCGGGGATCCAGCGCGCGCCGTGCTGCATGGGCCGTACGGACGCTACCGGCCGCTGTACCAGGCTGCCGTCAGCTGTACGAACCGTACGATATGCTGGTAGTGGCTTTGGAGCTAACGCCGCCTTCTTTTCCAGCTCATACCTATATACAACAATGATAATATTAACATTTTTGCGCGCTACATAATTAAACAATATCTCTTTCCACGCCGCAGAAGACATAAAAGTCAAAATAGTTATTGAGTCGGACTCGTCTTGATTTGCAACATTAAGTATCAGATTTAAAGCTCTATTTAAATTTGAAAGGAATCTCGCAAAATGCGTGTGAGTAAAATCGGCGATTAACAAGTTAAATAACTAGTTAACACTTAGGACTGTTTCTTAATCGTCTCCATATGACTATGTTGCAACAACATTTTATTAAGTGCTTAAAATGGTCTATGTGCAATAAAAACTTTTCAAATGACTTCACATGCATTGTCAGATACTTGGTCAGATAGCTAATAACTATAATCTGAGGGAATAATAATATAAATTAGCTCTTAGGGAAAAAAAACAATTATGAAGTGTAACTCACCCTCTTTGCGCAAGTCTCTTTTCAGCACTGGATAATTTCTTTTCTTTTCTATCGACTAGAAGGGATTCATGTTGGAAGGGTTCCTTGCTTAACATCCGTCCATGTTGCGATATAACTCCTTGCATCAACACATCAATGTACTTGTCTTTGTGCTCTGACAGATCTTTAATCTCAGATTCCTAGAAAATAACGTTTTTGTTTACTAAAATAATGAGATTTCCATTTCAGGTTTATTTCTGATTATTACTCTAACTTTCCGATCACTACACTGTGAAAACTGCAATGGTATGTTGATAGATATAGAAATATTATGTGCATCTGAGAAAAAGTGTGAGACAGATATTTTCCAAAGAAAATTTAAGCATTAACAGCAAAACATAAAACATAATGAGTATTAACAAATGTAACTTTTCTATTCTTGAAAACTACTGTGTGATAAGCTGAATAATTATGATTTACCTTCTCATCATTATCAAAGCACAGATTGGTGATTTCCTTCATAGAGAGAACAGCGTCAGGGTTGCACTCGTCAACGACGCGGTCAGCCATACCTTGCTTGTTGATCTGACGGTCGTAGATCTTCTTCTCAAGACAGCAGTCCATCACGAAACGATAGACGAAGCAAGGTTTTCTTTGCCCATACCTACACAATATAAATTTATGACCGAATGAAATCAGTGAACAGATTATTTAAAAACTGTTTGTTTTAACGAGTATTATTATCTATTTTAGTGTGGAGCTGCTGTGATGATACATTTTAAAATTTACTAATCCTATCAATACTCAATATAATATTTTGTTCAGACTTTTTATCCTATGCTTTGTACGTAGAAGTTGCAAGTAATGCTTTCGATATACCTGAATGAAGCAGAAGTTTAAATAAGCAATCACCAGACCCAATATCAATTCGAATACTTGCCTGTAAACACGACAGACAGCTTGTGTGTCGTGGCATGGATTCCAACTGGCGTCGAATACGATCACCCGATTGGCTCCCACTAGGTTGATGCCGAGCGAACCGGCGCGAGTGGACACGAGGAACAAGTATATGTGTGGGTTGGCATTAAATTCGTTTATAAGCTTTTCGCGCTCTAAAGCATGCGTTGAACCATCCAATCCTGCAATATGACTTTTCATGTTATATGAACTACAAAAATTACATTACTATAATCGTTTACTAAAATAAAACTTACGATAATAGTTTGTATTTCTCTCCCAAAGACTATTTGTCCCTGGGATGTAATTTCTTTCTAAGAAGTCTTCAATGAGATTCAATGTAAATAAACTCTGGCTAAACAATAATAGCCTATCTCCAAGCTTTATACTCTCATTCAATATGTAGAAGAATAGTTCCATTTTAGCAGAATTTTCAATAATGCCAGGAATGTAATCTTTTAACAACTCTGCTGCCCAGTCGTATGTCATTTCTTCAGCTTTCTTTACCATTGCTAACTCTTCTTCCCGATTCATTTTCTCTTCTTTTTCACTTTCTTCAGATTCGGAGTCCTCGTTGTTCTTTTCTTTCGATGTTTTCCTGTCGTTTCTCTTAGCTCTCGGTTTACTCTTTCCTTTTGCCTTCTTGCTATCTTTACCTTTCCCTCTTTTGCCTTTGCCCTTTATTATTTCCTCTTCTGATTCAGACCCACCACTTTTTGCTCCTTCTGCTTTGGAGTCTTTGTCCTTCTTTTTAGTTGATTCAGATTTCTGATCTTTCAGAAGTAGCGGTTGGGTTTTAATTGGCTTCTTGGTTTCATCTTTAACTATTTTCTTGGTATCCAAGTCTTCTATTTTGACTTCACCATCCGATTCAGATTTCATCTCCGTTTTTTCTTCAGCTTTAAGTTTATCAACTTCAGTCTTAATTTCAGTTATAGGCCAAGATGTTACTGGACTGCCAGAACTGGCACTACCTAGAGGTGGTTTAGTCTCAAGATGTGGCGGGAAATTCTGATATGAACATGGGAAATTACTATTTGAGTTATTTTGTTCTTGTTGTTCGGGAAAAGAAGGTGTGTTTGCAGGAAAGCCATAACCAGAGTTATTAAATGGCACAGAATTAGAATTTTGTGTTGGTGGAATATTAGGTTCCGATTTGATATCAATTGCTGGGAAATTGCCAGGCTCATTTTTAATAGCAGGTTGATTTGGCACATTTGTTTCAGCTTGGCTAGAAGTCATATTGTTGGGGAAACCTGGATAGTTGGGAGGGTGATTGTCGTACTGGTTATATGGCGTTGAATTACTTCCGTACCCAGAAGTATTTGCAGCATATGGAGGGGGATAGGGTTGGTTGAAACCTTCAGGCCCAGAATTATTAGGATAAGATCCCGGTGGCGCATTAGCATTGTACTCAGAATATCCAGGTTGATTGTGATAACCTTGATATGGTGGCCTTTGCTGATTACCAGTGTATCCTTCTTGGTTATTCGAGTAGGGTTGCATTGCATTGCCTGGATAGGGCTGATCAGTCGCCGGCCCGTTGTAGTTCGGTGGGTAATGCTGAGAATTATTATATTCAGAAGGAGGATTCCCTCTAAAGTCTTGAGGTTGCTGATTATTTTGTTGATATTGAGGATTGTTATAGTATGCAGAGTTTCCATAGTAGTTTCCGTTACCCCAATAGTTTTGGTTGTAACCTTGTCCGCTCTCAGGCGGCATATTCTGAGGATACTGGTTTGGGTAGTTACTTCCATATGGTGGTTGCTGTTGGTAATAATTTCCTTCGTAATTTTGGTTGTACCCTTGATTGGGTGGGAAGTAGCCGGGGCCTGGGTTCTGATAGTTATGATACGGTGGGTAAGACCCAGAAGGTTGATCTGGTCTGTAAGCGTTTGGTGGCGGACCGTATGGGGCATTAGGATATGGTGCGTTGCCGTATATGTTAGCATCGGGGCGTGGCGCCATCGAACCAGTGGTTGTATTAGGCGGTATGGTCGCTGCTGGCTTTTTAGATGCTCCCTAAAATTATTGATATTTTGTTAATACTCAAAATAATGAAATTGTCTACCTTCACTACAGAAAGTTCGTTATATTTTGTACTTACCCGTGGTTTACCAGGGCGTCGCGGCTGAGCATTATTTTTTCGTGGACGTCCAGCCTTAGTAACGCCCCCAATTTCTTCCAAATCCAAGTCTTCCTCAATCGCGGCATTCACTTCACTGCGTTTCTTAAGAAAATTGTATAGGACATCGGGGTGGTTCCATATCTAACACAAATATATTGGATTTATAATCTCTTGCATTTCTTGTTACATACATGAATTGAATTAGAATAAAAAGTTTACTTTAGGAAGAACTTGACGAAGCAGAAATAATCCAATCGCCATAATTATTGTGTTGAATACTAGAAAAACCATTTAGCATGTTTACATAGCATACCTTACAACAAATTGCGAAAGCTTTCAAAGGATTTGGCACAGATGTGGACCGAACGACTTCATTCATAAATCTGTCGTACAGTTTTCGTTGAAGCGGCGTCATGCGCACTAGAAGCACGTATTCTTCCTTCTGAGGTAGCGTTGACTGTAACACGGCATGTGATCGCCTGTAAACAGAAAAATAAAACGGTATAGAGGGTTGGAACATAATTAGTTTTAGAAAATTTGGAACATTCAAGACAGGATACAGGTAGAATACTGATTAAAGTTTTTGACTCCTTCAAAATTATTTCCTGCAACAGGCAGCATTATAGAACCTAACAAGTCAAGGTAACCTAGTTGAACTACTGAATAACTTTTTCAAATTCAAATACATTTTTGTAATAATAGAATTTGGATGTGATATAAACCACAGGTTATTTATTTTTATATAATATTTTTTATGCTGATTATATCCAAGAACACTGTCTCTCACCTTTGTACAAAACCAACAAGCAGTGAATGTAACACGTGGGCTCGATATCTCATGAGCCGTATGTCTTGGGGCGTAGAATCTATACACTGCCCGTTCTGTATCGGCCTTTCGAACATATTACAGAACTCAGTCTTGCTACCAAGATAGTTCGGACGAACGAAGTCAACCATACACCAGTATTCCAGCAAGTTGTTTTGCAATGGATAGCCTGAATAAAAAAATAATAATAATGAAAAAATAATAATAATGAAAAAATAATCTAAAGTCAAAGTTTTTTATTTCATATAAACTATACAAAGGCACTTATGAAAAGTCTGAATTTACATGCACGGATCCAAAAAATCCCTTCCTATGGAGAAGAACCGGCAAGAAACTCCATTAGTATTTCATAATCTTTAGCAAGGATATACAAACAAGGTTTTTTTTTTCAAAAAAAAAAAACTTTACTTTGTGTACCACAGGTCGTTAAATGATAAAAGAATGACTGTACATACCTGTTAGTACTACTCTTCGTTTCGTCCTCATTTGCTTTAGTGCATATGATATATTAGAATGGGAGTTCTTAATTCGGTGTCCTTCGTCGCATATCACCAAATCTGGACCAGGCTTTACCAAAGCCTCGTACATTTCTGTGATAAGAAAATAATCATCAAAATTCGTTGTTTTCACAAATAATTAAGGTTTTTTAAAGTAATACTCACCATCTAAAAGTTTCTTATCTTCGTCATTAGCGTTTTCCTCTTTTTTCTCATCTTTCTTAATATCATCCTTTGTTTCTTCTGTTTTCAGCTGACTATCTCCATCATCTTTATCAAGTTTTGAGTCTTCTGAAGCCTGTTTAGAAAACATAAGGAATATTTGGTAAGTTGTGTATATGACGTGCATAAAATGTACGTCTATTTTAATTATATCAATTCATTTTTATGTACAAATCATATCTCGCCTTAAGAATATTTATAAACAAGTACCTGTGTGTCTTCAGTAGGAGGATCCGACTTTTTCTCTTCTTTTTCTTTTTCTGCTTCCAATTTGGCATCTGCTTTCTTTTTCTTACGAGGTTTCTTATCTTTTTTCATACTTAAAAGTCTGTATAACTCATAACCTATCATAAGAACTCCGCCTGATGTTGTCCAGTCCTACAAAGTATATAATATGATGATGATGATATGAAACATCACACAATTGGTTAAAATCTATACTAATATTATAAAGCTGAAGAGTTTATTTGTGTTTTTGTTTGGTTGAAAGCGCTAATCTCAGGAACTACTAGTTTAGAATTGAAAAAATATTTTTGTGTTGTATAGTCCATTTATCGAGGAAGGCTATAGGAGAAACAATAGGAGCGGAGCAGCAATGAAAAATGTTGCAAAAACGGGAAAATATTCCTTGTTTGAACTTTCATTGCGTGCGCTATATAAACGGTTAATGTAACGCAAAAATCAGGTATGACGGAATTGTTTCCCTTTAGAGTTCTAATAAAGTCCGCGACAGTAAATGTCTATCTTTTAAGGTTGACTCACATAACCTTTTGAATGGTAAACAATATTTTTTCTAAAATAATGCATTATTTGCGAAGGTGTTTTTATAAACATGATATTATCCAAATAAATGCGATATTAATCACATGTATTTAATTTTGAAAAAAATGCCGTTACATCATTTAATTTCAATGAATATCTTATGAGATATCATAGCTTCAAATAACTCCGCAACAAAATAATGATCAAGGACCACGCGCGCATTTATGATGTGCCAGGCGGTCATGAAGGGGAAGGGCGCTGGTGCCATATATTTTAATAGGTTTTTTCCTCAAATTAACGTGGCTGAAACTACGATGTCAAATCGCAACGAGATAAGTTAGTAATGCTACGAATAACCTTATTAGTTTATGATTACAAAAGTAGCATTTAGTCATGTTTGAGAGTTTGCGAAGTGAAGCGTGCGTTATTTGCGACACATGCGCGTACTGTGCCTCATTTGTAGACGGAATCTATAATGACACAATATTGTTCTAGTGAGTAATATATTATACCTTTACAACTTTCGCCCGCATCTGTAACGTTTTGTGACTATCGTTGAGCACGTAGATAGGGAAGTTCCTTGACCGCACCTCACCGTGAGATGACAATGGACTGGTGCTGGCGTCCAAAGGCAACCACATGTTGAATTCTGCCACCTGAAAATAAAGATAACATTTACATTAGTAGGGCACATTACTATAAAATGCAATAAATTCTTTGCTTTCAACTTTTGACTTCTTTTCGGTGTGCAATCTTTAGTTGTAACTGCTTAATTATGTCACCAAAACGTTGAATGAATGTTAATTCGAGCAACCTTTGTTAGCTAGTTCACAAAACATAATCCCTCACATGACTGCAAAACCATTTGTAGAAAAGATGTCTGATATATTTTTAAATTGGTTGTTACAGTAATGTATGCCACATTTGTCATGTATCATTATCAAAACAATTATCTGCAGTCATACAAATATGTACTTTTATTGTGCGAGAAATGTAAGGCGCAGAAGCCGACCTCTCGATCATTATTGTTCTATAGGTAAATTGGATAAAATTGCAAGAGGGTATCGGTTGGCGTCAACGAAAAGAAGCTAATATGCAGAAGTGGGTAATCACAGGCTGTGAATTGTGATGGCTAATTGATCCAAAAAACATATTGAAAAAAAAATCTTTGAATAAAAAATAATTACTGAACACTTACCCAATTCTGGAGTGTGTTGATTGGCATAATACACAAGACGGTTTTAGAAGACGTGTGTCGAAGGAATATATCACAGAAACATACGATTTGTAATGTCTTTCCAAGGCCCATTGAATGTGCCAGTATACATCCGAAGCCTGTTGATGTTGAAAATCGTTCCACAGATTCTATTATGTTATCAAATAGGAATCTTACACCACCAATCTGAAATATAAATAAATCACATGAAATAAATGGTTATACAAATCGTCTTGACGTCCTTGATGTTTTTCCAATTTGAAATATATCAAACCAATTAAGTAATATTGTTAAATAAAATAAAAAATATACAAACAGCAACTTATTTATTGAGGTAATGTAAATGTAATAAGTAAAAATTTATGAAATACTGATTTTACCTGATGAGGTTTGATAACCCTTGCAATTTGTGGTGCTAGGAATATATCCTCCTCATTTTCTGGGTGGCCAATATTAATCAATACTCGGCCTTGTTCATCTGGGATGTTATAAGCATCATTCACATGGAGACCTTGAAATTAAAGTTTTTTTTTACAAATGTAAAACTCACTATAATCTATAGCAAAAAATGTGCCAGAATCTTTAGATCCAATACTTCAGCCAATTTTGTAGCAAAATACTATCATGATCAGCACATGGCTGAATGTGGATATGCATACTTTTATTACAAATAAATATACTCCTTCCGACCGTATTTCGGTCACGGCGGCCTATCTCCACGGAGATTAGCCAAGTACGCAGGATATATTATAGTGCACAAGTGTATGCGCAAACACAGGTGCACTTAACAACCACAAGTAAATAAAACATATGGAGGCACTAATGCTCTGTTCTGCTGAGTCTGTAATTCTAGTATATTGTTTTATCTATATAAGGTTTCTTATTAAAGCAAGGACGCTACATGTTTTATTGCAGGTCAGGCGAGGTATATAGACACCTAACATACTTCAAACAAGGGACCTGTAAGATGCTAACTGGTGTGTTGTAAGGTTCATACCTGAATTGCCAGGATCCTCTTCGGCTTCTGGACTAGGCGGCACTTCTGAATCTGACAGCATTATGCAATCATCAGAATCAGATGAAGAAGACGAAGACTCCTCACCACTGCTGCTATCAACTATTTCTACAACCTACACATCAAAATTGTGTGTTAACTTTTGGTTATGATCAAATTATTATAGACTGTTAAAATGTAATGTAACTTAGTCTTCTTCTTATCATGTGATTGATGAACAACTTAGTAGCAGAGTTGTAGCCACCCCTAGGCATTTGACCTACATTACACACCACTGAGAATTTTTCTCAGGTGAGCTGGTTTCCTCACAATATTTTCTTTCACTATTATAATTTTTAAGCAAGTGATAATTGATCTGACTTAAAAATAAAACTAAAACTTAAGCTAAAACTGTTGTCTCTCTCTGCTTATTATGTATTATTAAAATGTAATGTAAATTGATGAAATATGGGCGTACAACTATGTACACCTCCTACCCTCTTGGGGAATACAGGTGTGATGCTATATATGTTATAATGTAAAATGAATCAACATATTTTTTATTTTGTGATTATACCTGCCTTTTTCTTATACTGGCAATATTTATTATAAAAACATTACATAACCAGCTTGCAAATGTCCCCCTAGCGGACAAAGGCTTTATGTCATACAGAGATGACTGGTTTTAATAAAACATAAGGTATCACATAAAAATTACTAAGAATTTAAGTATAGTTTCACATTCAAATAAATACTGACCTCTTTCTTATCACCCTTCTGATCAGGTTTTCCTGGTTTTGGGGCACCAGAAGTAGTAGGCTTTACCAACTTTGTCACTTCAACCTGGCCAGCTTTCATAGTCTTTTTCATAGTTTCACCTGATGGTAATTTAACTAGAACTGTGTTTGGTAAACTAAAAACAAAATTTAAAACACAATTAGTAATTGATTCACAACATAATTATATTATTAAGTTAGTTAAATTACATACTTAAGTTTTTGTCCTGGGAGAGACTTTTTCAAAATTGATGAACCACCTTGCAACAGCGATATAGTTTTCTGATGAATTTTATTTTGTCTATTAATTGCTATTTGTCTTTGTACCTGTTTACATAATAAAAATAAACAACATAAACATTAGATACACTTTTACATAATAAGCATGCATGCATATGTTTTAATAATAAATAATCATCCATCAATATTGGAAACCTTTTTGTTGTTTGAGTATTTAATTATTAAGACCTTTATGTTATGGATATAGATAAAGAAGGTTTGTTATACCTCTCTGATTATTCTCTGCTGTTCTTGGACTCGAGCCAATCTCTCTGATTCCTGTCTCTGGGCAGCAAGTGTTGAGGCATCCAAGTTCTTTTCATCCATTACTTCCCTGATGTTTCGGCGTACATTCAGAGCATTGGGATTTGTTGGCTTCTTCTGTAACATTATTATTATTAGTAGGTATTTTATTAGTAATTCAAAGGTACTGGCTAATTACTGGTCAGAGATGCATCAATTATTAGTCATTAAATTGCCTTTACAAATACTCATATGTATCCATCATCTCTATTGGCAAGCAGATGTTATGGTCAACACACATCCTAAACATGTACTCTACACTTGATTCCAATATAAATGTACAAAACATTAAGCTTCTTATATAGTAATAAAAGTTTTAGTAAGTATATAGGTATTTAGGCAGTATCATTATCCTATTAAGCATACATATGACAGGTAATGAGTTAAAGGATAATCTTTAGTCATTAGATAACCATAACCAACTGAAAATGCCATAATACTTAGTGCATCTTGCATATATTGGTATTTACTTTCAGTACTAAGAGTATTATTCAACCAATTATAGCAATGTTGAGAATAATATATCTGTGAACTCCAAAGGGGGTGAAATCAGAGATATGAAGTATTTGATTGATTCACCCTTAAACAATAATTAATGACAAAATTATTTAGTTTACATATAAATATTGCGCTTGGGTAAACAGGTACAAAATAAAATTGCAATAATGTGTTTTTAGTAAATAAACAATAAGGTACATGTTGTTTTAGTTTCAAAATTGGCAGGACATCAAATCTATTCCATAGTAAAGGTTATAACCATACATATTGTTTATATTATGCATTTTATCACTGTTCGACAAATTACACCAGACTCTGCTTTTAAGTCAGAATTTACTGATGCCCTAATTGTTATCAAAAGAAATGCATTTTGGGCCTACAGCATAACCTGTTTTCGTACAATAAATTAGTAAACAAATAAAACTTACATCATCCTCATCTTCAGGCTTCTTTTCACCATCTTTAGATGACTCCCCACTTTCATCCTCCTTTTTAATTATAGGCTTCACACTAATCTCACCCATTTCTTTCAATTTCTCTGTAATGTCAAAATCTTGACTACTATCTTCTTGTTTCATGTCTAACAATTCTTCAGCAGATTTTTCTGGACACAATTCACTTTCTTCCACTTCAGCAATTTCAACATTTTTATTGTCCAAGTCACCCTCATCAATAATATCACTAATTGACAGAGTTTTCGGTTGTTCTTCTTCATCTTCTTCAGGCTGCTGTTGCTGTTCTGGCTCTTCTTGTTGTTCTTGTTTAACCTCAGGTTCTGGACATGGAGCAAGTTGTTCAGGATTATCAGGTGTTTGTGGCTCTCGTTTAGCCTCCACTATATCACCAGTCTCAGGGTCAATGTAACTCTCATTTTCTTCATTCAGTTCTTCCACAGCATTAGGGTTCACTACAAATTCCTCCTCTGATAATCCATCACTTTCTGTCTTACTGTCATCACTTGAAAAATCACTTAATTCTAAGATGTTATTACCAACTAAGCTGCGTATTGTTATACCTGTGTCCTTTTTGAGTTTTTTTGTAAAATCATGAAAGTTTTTCACAGCTTCCATCTTCCTCTTGTGGCTCATAGGCCTGGGCCGAGGAGCCGCGCGCCTCCGAGCGTTCATAGCTGCTGCCTGAGCAAAGTGAGCTCGTTGTATTCTGGCGATGGTCTCGTCATCGTCCTCACTGTCCACAACCTCTTCCTCAGAGTCCTCCTCTTCATCCTGCACCTTACCCTTCATTTTATTCTTCAATGAACTCGTGCCGCCGGCATCATCCATGACAATAAACTAATTTCTAATATCTCAGCCTCACTAAAACCTACCGCTAGTCATCATTATCACGTCTATTTCATTGAATGAAATCTAAAATACACTGATTTTTGTTATAAACACATGCTTAATTCATAAATAAAAATAATTTTTTTTCGACACAAACAATATTTTTCAGGAATCAGGATTGTTCTTTGTAGCGCTTTTACAGGACGCGGCATTAAATATCCAAGGGAATAAGCCGGATGACACAATTAATCACATAGCGCGCCCGATCTGATCAAAAATACGACATATCTTCATATTCGATTTTAATTATCGATATTATAATAATGTCTGCAATTAAATTTAGGAAGCCATTACTTCCGCAATAAATAGCCTATTCAACTATTCGTATAGAATTTGTGTATTCGACAAGCGTGTTTACAAAAATTGTGGATGGGCGACTGCGTCACAAAACGTCACGAAGACTTTATTAGCAATAACCATTAAAGTGTTTAATTGCGAATTGTCTTGTACCAAACGTCTGTGTAACTCTCCTTACAGCATCTCGCAGTTGCCATTGAAAATGCATCCTTGTTGTACCAAAACAATGCGTTAAAAATTGTAACAGCAACAGTTTTTAGAACATGGCAACATTATTGATTTTCTTCCTGGGGTTGACATATAATGTTAAGTCTATGAAATAGCTTATGGTACAGTCTTAAGTGAGGTCCACGAAATAATAAATCAATCAATCAATCATTTATTGCGTTCAATAATGTACATAAATGGTCTTAAAATATAAAAATACAGAAGCATTAAGGACCCTGTCGGGCACAGCAAAGACTTAGGAAAGAGGAAGAGGGCTAAGCACGAATCAATTTATATCAGCTGTACACATAAGTCTAAAATCTCATTTTATATTTGTATGTAATAAGTAAATATATATTCTGTAATATATAATGTGTAAGAAATATATCCAAATCCATCCACAATAACTTATAAGTTTTATGTATTATGAATTTCCCTGATGCCAAGTAATTAAAGATCTACAATTTACTATTGAACTATATTAATGACACCTCACCTCACACATACATTTCGTCAAAAGCGAATAGGGCACCGCGCAGCCTGTCGGTCATGTCTCAGTTTATGAAAGACTAGCTGTGCCTCGCGGTTTCACCCGCGTAAATTTTTGGAAAAGACCATCTAAAATATATTCTACCAGCGCCCTCCCCCCTCATGACCTTGCACATCATAAATGCGCGCGTGGTAGGTACTTGATCATTAATTTGTTGCGGAGTTATTTGATTAATTGATACTCTTAAGATATTCATTGAAATCAAACGATTTCAAGGGCAATTTTGTTCAAAATTAAATACTTGTGATGAATAACGTATTTATTTGGATAAGTATTATTATCATGTTTCTGAAAACACCTTTGCAAATCATGCATTATTTAAGACAAATTTGATAACCATAAAAATGGTTATAGTGAGTCAACCTTAAAAGATAGACATATGTGGTCGCAGACTTTTTCTTAGAACCTTTAAAGTGGTATAATTCTGTAATACATGATTTTTGCGTAACTTTAACCGTTTACGGCAATGTTCGGCTCCGTTCGAGTTCGAAACTAGTTGGGCAAACCCAAAGAATGTACTACGTGAGTAGTAACCGGTGACCAATAATTAATATTTGTAGTAGTTTTTATATAATAAAATTTCGGATCATTACATTTATTCGACTTTTCATGCTACGGCAATCGAAATCACATGTTCCATACAAACACGCAAACACGGCAAATGAAAAGGCAGAGTATCAATATAATAATTTAAAGGGAAACGCAAATATAAAAATTTAAAACATTCCTATATCGCGTCATCTTTGTCAATGTTTTTTTTTATAGTTTGGCTAGAACGTAGTGATTATATACTCTTTGAGTTTGGCATCTCGCAGGTCAACCTAGGAGATTGTCGACTGCTTAACCGGATTTTCCTGTGGTTGCCTTAAAATAATAATTATTATTAAGGCCCCCAGCCAGGGCATTCGACTTATAAACTAAGTGACAACACGCTTAGTGTCACCCCCTGCGGGGTACGAGCCTCGGCTTACGGCGTCACTGGTGGGAGGATAGCAAGGGACTGGCTGGATCGGATTCAAATCATTATTATTAGGGGACGAATTTAAAGCTACCGGCTCAGCGGCGCGGGCTGGCACGAGCAAGGGTCGGGGTGTTCAATTGCGGAGACGTCGCGACGAGCCTCGACAGCGAGGTCGAAATGACGGTGGTCTGTGTTTGTGTATTGTGCTGGTAGCCCTATTGCTTTCTTGGAGGAGGGTTATAGCGTCGTCGGAATATGAGAGAGAATGCCTAGGTCGGCGAATTCTACTAATCTGTGGTATGCCGGGCGGGTGCTTGTGCTGTGGGGTGTTTTTCAGCAGAGTCGAAATAACGCTTTGATGTGCGTTTAATGAATTGTTGGATGGTCGGGATTTTGAATATCGAGGTGGAGGTTTTCATTACGAATATAGAACGGAGCTCCCGTGGCCTTTCGTAAGACACGGTTTTGGAGGGTCTGCATCCGATGAAGACGGTAAGATTTTGCGTGTGAAAACACGACGCAGGTGTATAGCATGATGGGGCGTATGCACGTGGTGTAGATGCGCAATTTGCACTTAAGGGACAATTTTCTGCGTGCGTTCAGAATGAAACGTAGCTTACCTAGAGCGAAGGCGGCGCGCGAACGTACCGTCCTTATGTGCTCACCGAAGGTAAGGTGCTGGTCTGAGATGACACCTAGGTATTTGGCTTGCTCCTCCCAAGGGATCGGCTACCCAAAAACATGGTGACCGGTCTGGGGTCGGGGGGTTTGATTCGACGCCGTTTCGAGAAGAGAACGGCTTGACTTTTGTCGGGGTTGACTTCTATTCTCCATTTCCTGAACCAAGCGCCTAGTGCGTTGGCAGCGGATAGGAGAGAGATGGCGATGCGGTCTTGGCTACGACCAAAGTATTAAATGCCCGTGTCGTCGGCGAAGAGAGCTAACTGGGCCTTTTTGTTTATGGGAATGTAGCTGGTGAATAGCGTGAAGATGAGAGGGGAGAGCACGGAGCCCTGAGGAATTCCAGCACGGATAGGATGGGGAGCGGATAGTACACCCTCGATGCGATAGCGGAAGGTGCGATTCGACAGATAGTCCCGTAAGATGAGCACGAGACGGTCGGGCACTCCGAGTTGGTGTAGCTTAAATAATAAGCCATTTTGCCAGACTTTGTCGAAAGCTTCTTTGTCAATGTTCACAGATTAGTCATATTAAGTAGGTATCTTACTTAGGATTAGAGATGGGTTGGTCCGTAGATAATTCGGAGCTGGATCCGGATATGCATCCAGCTCTGAAGATGTACATCCAGGTCCACTGTCCGTCGGACCCATATGGGTCCGGTGGTCTAACCGTGATCAGCGGAGTCGGACTGCGGGCGAAGTGCGGGAGTGCTATGCTACGAACAAGACAACGACACTCATTCAAGAACCTCAACTTATTATGAAAGGCACGGGGGACCAATCCCCGTGCGTCTTGCTCCGGCCGCGGCCGCCCGCCACGCGCTGTCCCCGATTCAATTCCGCTTATTGCATGTATTTCTTTGCCGCTCCCGCGTAGAGACGTATATTATTGTGTGGCTCCGGCGATCGGTAACCGAATTGGATGTACATCCATCATTAACGCGAGTGATGCGGGTCCGCGGATTCGTATCCATCCGGACCTACCCATCTCTACTTACGATAGTATTGCTTGCTAGCTTGCAAAACGTAGAAAATTTTAGTTATTAATTAAAAAATATATATATTTTTATTTTATTCACACACTGATCAGCATCGGCACGTTAGGTTTTAGCTCTTACAGACGATAAATATAATTACAACATAAAAAGTTGTTATTAACTACTTAACTGTCCCCGAGGGGTAGGCAGAGATGTACATGTAGGTATATGCACATTTAACCAATTTAGTTACCGAGTTCCATGTAGTTAATAAGAGTGAGCCTATTGTCATCAACCGGTACAAATGCGAACCCCGGGCTGCTACAGATCTAACAGAAAAACCATTGCTTGACCCGAGAATCGAACCCAGGACCTCACGCTCAGCAGCCGCGCTTGCGGCCACTAGACGAATGAAACATTATGTATGATATTGTTATAGTGGCACGAACCTACAAAAACTCGTGGATGCAGGTAAAAAATCCTGACAATAGAATGTATCTACAAAGGTACTTACTTAAGTTGGAACTTTTCAACCGTACCTGGGGGAAAGTAAATACCGAAGGTACCAATTTACCCTCAAAGAAAACATTCCTCTATTTAAATAAAAAAACACAATGCAGCAGTCAATATTTTTGAAAATATGCTTGCCTCACCCAGGCATCAAACCGACAGTTATGCAAAAAATAGCATCCTGTGCTTTTATGACAGAAATTGAATCATGACAAATTTAATTTCAAAATATTTGAAGACAGTTGTCTTTAAAAATAAAATAATGTTCTCTATGAGTAAAAGTTGCTACCTTCAGTATTTAGAGTACTTTCCCTCCAGATATAGTTGACAAATTCCACCCTGCATATAATTAAGTACTCTGTGCTATAAATTAACAGGCCTTATTTTAAATATTTATTGTATATTAGAAATATTTCACTACTCCATCATTTTAAGGTATATAAAAAATTGTTTATGGGATAATTGAGTTTTAAACTAGTCATAAAAAGGAGGCTTGTAAATAAATATTAAAGATGTTTTGTATTTCTATTTACATAGTTTTCATTACAACAAAAATTTTCTACTTGATGACACACTTTATGATATACTTTATGCAACACCAACAAGACGCTTTTCACGTAGCCTGAGACGACGTTCACGTTCAAATTCTTTCATGCGCAAAACATAACTGAAACAACAAATTGTATCAATTAACATAATTGAAAATATTCTTAAAGTAATAATAGTACCAAAGCCAAATTTTAAGGCTCTTGAATTAATGGTATTAAATTAATTGTATTTTATAAAGGGTCTTCCTTCTTAACCTGCATTTGAGCTTAGTTAGATGGTTGAAAGTTAAGCACAAAATACTCGCCCAGAGCCGAGAGTTGTGGAAACCAGCCCGCTTTACCAATACCAATACAAATGGTAGAGGGCCTTGGTACAAAAACCAAATACACACAATTTTAAAGATTAAATAAATAGTTTAGACCAGATCAACGACCGAGGAACGAGACCCTAGGGTCTCGTTCCCTCTGAGTTACTGGTGCACTGCATTAACTTACATCCTTGATCCTCATATCTGTGTTATTACCATTATTGTTTCAAAACAATTTATGATTTTAGCACCTGTTACCAATAACAAATATCTCAACATTCAAAACAATAATTTAATGTCAAGTTAATGTTGATAGTTTCTAATTACACTCAAGATGACTTCTTATTATTAGATAATATCCTCTTTCGTCACTTCATAAAAAAGTAGACATTATTTGTCAGTGTCACTGAGATAGAAATTCTCTGAGAAAATCTAGATTATCTAAAATTGGAATTGAAGAAAATCTAGATTATCTAAAATTGGAATTGAAGAAAATCCAGATTGAGTGGTAATAATTTAAATCAGAAATAGAAGATATCATACTCATCCTTTTCACAGGTCAAGAAGGCATGTCTCTCATGGGCACACTTATAAAGCATTGGCATATTCTTATAGCGACATGATTGGTATTCAAGCAACGTATGTGCACAAAAGTCTCGGTGCTTTGGTGGAATTTTAGCTGAAATTAGTTCAGCTTCACGAGCAACCATAGCTGAAATAGAAAATTGAATAATTTTTTTTACAGGTTGTAAGTAAACATTTATTTTATTTTAGAGATTGATGAACTTTCAGTAAAAATGGCTTGAGGATATATTAAGTACATTTATTTGAAGCACAATCTGCTATGCTAAAACTAGCCACTGATTACACTTTGTTTTGACTGTAACATAACCTTATCAGAAATTATGTAACTTTGTTTAACTGTATTAAAAAAAATATTACAGAGTATTAGGGAAATTAGTGAATTACACTTAAACTATAGACATTACCTCTTTCTTGCCTTTTATTATCAAATCCTGCATGAGGATCAAATGTTGGTTTATCATCCATATACAAATCAACATTTCGTGCATTGTAAGATCCCATCATTTGGCCCATGGTTGTAGCTCAAATTGTTAGTTACTGTACCAACTAAAAATAAGGCTTTTACAAACTACGGGCCTCAATTAAAATCACTAATTTTGATTTATTACAGGCACTTGGCAGCTACAGAAAGTTGACGCACGAATTGAGACTTTTATGTAGTGTTGCCAGGTCCGTCTTTACCCTTGAAGTTAGGACTTCTAAATTAGTTAGCGGAAACTAAATGGGCATGAAGGGAACTGAGTTATTGAAGAATGAAAAACAATGTCTATCCACCAATATTTGTGCAGTGTTAGGGATATGTATAATCACACATGACACCACGTCTTTGATCACGTCCAGGACATTAACAAGGAAATATTTATTTGCAATATAATTATCTTCGTCAATATAAAGCTCTCAATCTGAACTTACTAAGGTAAAATACGGCGCAGTTGGTGCAATGGTCGAGAGACGTCCGTCTCGCGACCACTGCACCTGGTCGCCCCGTGTCGCAGGTTCGATTCCTTATTTTATTATATATTTGCATGTTCTACAGATAATTGCTCCCAGTCTAGGTGTGTATGCTTGTAAGGTTATATGTCTGGTCTGGAAACGCACTCATGATACAGGATAAAATTCCTAATATTTGAATATTAACATTAGGTAGGTACTTCGATGGAACAAATCGATATATTTAAACAGTCCTTTTCATTAATTTCATTTCCATTCAAAAATCCTTTAATAAATCGATGAATTATAATTATTATTCAACGTCATACAACTTATATATATATATATATATTAACCTTGATATTAACGTAATGATATGATATACATAAAATTAGATTTTTTTGCACAGTGTACATTATAGGTATATACGGACAATTTTTAGTTCATGGGTTTTTTTATCGTCACCCCACTGTTTTGACATTACCTTTTTGATGTGCTACTGTAAATTTTCTCATGTCTATATAAAAAATATAAATCATTCATAAACAGAAAAAATATTGTTCTATCATAAAAATGTACGCTTTTTGGGTTCTTTTAGATAGACCATCTTTATTTTTTAATCCTAAGTAAAGTTGGAACTAAGTATTCACGGCACTTAAAAAATAGTAACTACCTACTTTCTTAAAATCTTATATTTTAAATAAATACGATGGTTTGTTAGATGTCAAATAATCAAAAAGACTGAAACGTTTCTATTACAGTGAATAATTACATAAATAATGTGCGAGACAGTGTCTGGATTTATTACTATACTTTATTATTTAGAGATCCAGAAGAGAATTTCATCATAGTTTATTCGTTATCTGCTGGCTCGTTAATAACCGGACCTAATCTAAATTTATTGTTATGAAGTACAATTTGGTACTAATCCAATCATAACGGTGGTACTGAAAATGGACATAACAAACAGGTTCAAAAGTCACAACTTAACAGTTCTGAAAACCGTTGGTAAAGGAACATACGGGTACGTAGTTATTTTGTAAATTTCCATCTTCTGAATCAGTAAGTAGGTAATAGCTGGTATCTAAATACAAACGTCTAAGGTATCTAAGTACAGGTCTGATAACAGTTGTATACCTACCCTATCATTTATTTCCCAGGAATGTTTATCTATGTGAAAAAAGAGACACCACCGAATTGACAATAGTGAAAGATATCGAATTAAATATCAAGCTTCAAGATCACAAGCAAGTGAGTAGAAATAAGTACCTAGGTAGCTAATCGAAATACTAACAGGAAACAACGTGCAATAAATACCTTTGAATCGCTTGACGTTTCAACCATGTTCACTGATCGTGGTCACAAGCAGACAGATAATTGGAGATGTGGTTATATTTAACCTACTTTATATTTAATTCCATTTCTTAGAATGTGACATGCATCGAAATAAATAACGATACTATTATAATTTCAGGATATAGCAAACGAAGTTCAGATTTTGTCTTCACTGAATCACTCGAATATCATCAAGTTTTATGATTGCTATTACACTGACAATCATGTAATGATATCAATGGAATACGCCACGAGCGGGAATCTAGCGGAATATATGTATCAGAGATGTCCAAAATTATTACGACAGCAGGTGAACTTTACATTTCAAGCTCTAATATTACCTACTATCTCAGTAGGTACAAAGGTTCTTCTTTTTCATATTTCGTGTTTTGCACATCAAATGTCTAAGTTGTTCAAGCTAGCGTCGACCATACGAGATATCTCAGGTTACGGCTAGGGAAAAAGCAGTTCGGGTCGACGAGTAGGACTCGAATCGAGTCTTTTTTACTCGGGCAACCCAACTCGGGTTACCCGGCTCACTCATGGCTTAATCAAGTTCAAGACGCCCGCTCTGACTTCGCTGGGACGGCAAGTGCAATCTGAAGTATTCTGAAGTACGGAGACGTTCAGATGGAAAATGCTCCCAGCGGTCACCCATATTTACTGACCGCGCCATACGTTTATAAGCCTTATAGGCTCTATGATCGTTGACCGGTCATAGTTTGCAACGGGCTGTGAGCGCCTCATAACTATGTGGACCTCAGTTGGTACTAAGGTTACACTTTACTTCATACGAGTAACTGCTAATCATAAATACATATAATAAAAATGTAACGGATTAAAAATAATTATCATTGTAAAGTATAATTCAAGGTGAAGCGAAACATCGCGAGGACACCCGTACACCTGTGAGATGTTATCGATTATGCGTATAGCCATGTCAGAGGCCTACGGGCGGTTTATATTCTCCGACATCACAGGTGGTTCAGCAACCAAACAATAAGAAGTTAAGGTTTATGCACTCTTGTCTATTGACCATTAAACAGCCTGTCTTGTCATAAATATTTCATCAGACTCTGTCGATCGATTTGAAGACTACGCTCCATAGTGCAAACAAGTGTTCCTATAAGAAAGTCTATAAACTGAAGTTAGGGTTCTTACAGACGAACCGCACTTTGTCGACGACAGGAATACCTAATTGCAGCTTCCGTCGACACCAAATGACGGCTGCTGATACTGTTATCGTCAACAAAGTGCCGCTCGTCTATATTATCTCTTAACAGTAAAACGATTCATGTTAGATAAATACATAATTAAAATTGTTATTAGTTAGCTAAAAGTCTGTTACGATATACTATGATTTGGGCACAATCAATAAACGCAAACGTAGTTTGCTTAGATTTCTGATCATGATGTAGTTATTTAATCTGGGGGCACGGTAGTGCATCAGTAAAGACGAGCCAAAAAAAATGGGCGTCATGGTAATATTCTGGAAACGTTCTATCGTATTTTTAAACCCTTAGCTTTAGTCTGATCAGTGATTTAATTTCTTACAATAAGCCAATGGGCACTCCCATTGGCTTATTGTAAGAAATATATATAATATGCGCGACGGTCGCGGAACAGCCAAGCCATACGTTTTGACCAAGATACAGGGTTTTTTAGGAGCTTGGTTCTTTATGAGATTTGATAACTTTTTATTATGTAAAAGGGCTATGAGCTTGTGAGTTTTGATGGGATTATGAATCTCTCTCGCACCTAATTTAAACGCAAAGGAATTAAATAGGTAGGGTGTTTATTTTTCAGAAAATAAGCAGTATTATTATGATTACAGGAAATCCTGTTTTATTTTTGCCAAGTTTTATTAGGAGTGAACTATATCCACAACCAAAATATTATACACAGAGATTTAAAAGCGGAAAATATTCTGTTGACCGGCAAACATGGTGTTGTGGTCAAGATTGGTGATTTCGGAATATCCAAGATGCTGGCAAGGTGGGTAAATAATTACTTATTATTTATACTCGTAAAAATATTTGTGGTTTTAAACCAGTTTATACCCGCGATTTAGAGCTATAGACGCCAATTCAATTCAATTTTTAAAAAAATATGGCTCCATCCTTAGTCTCATGATTTTGCAATGTAAGCTCTTGTTGTCGGTCTAGGTCGTCGACATTACGTTGACGGCTGTTGACGGCTGCCGTCGAGCTGTCATTGACAACGTGCTGCTCATAGGAAGAGGCCTTACATTATAGGCAGTGGTATAGCTAGTTACGTAATACATGAAAAGCCCTTCTGTTCATGTATTACGTAAAACGATTTAAGTAGGGGGAAGGAGGTCCGAGCAAGTCTTATTTTTTCTTACATAGGGGTGGGAGGTTGTCAAAATAGTTCTTACGTAAGATAAGAAATGTCAATAATCTATACATTTAATTAAAAATTACCGGGTCGCTGTCTGTACATGGAAGATATATGAGAAAAAATATTATTGGAACCTTTATCAATGCAAATAGCACCCAAAACAAGATTGTTAGAATTTTTGTCTGTTTGTCTGTGCGTTTGTGCACGCTAATCTCAGAAACGGCTTATCCGATTTAGATGTGGTTTTCACTAACAAAATGTGGTAAGCTTCACTTAACATTTAGAGTTTGTTCATGTCAATCGGTTCATAAATAAAAAAGTATGCTAATTTAAAGAATCACGTCGAACATTTGTTAAGAATTTATAATTATGTTAAACCATTTTCGACTTCGACGCGGGCAAAAGTTAGTGTACTAATACAGATAAATCTTTCAAACCCGTTAACGTATGCGGAGCGAAACCTGTAAAGGGACTGAATAGATAGCAATGACGTAAAATGTGGAAGAATTCGGGGTAGTCAGCAGAGGTCGAGATGACTTAGTGGTCAGAACGCCTTGAGTATTTATCCGGGAGGCGCAGGGTAGAATCCGGCTCACGACCATACTTTTCGTACCACAATTTTTTTTAACTTTAGAATTGGGTTCGCATCGGCTAGTGCGTTTGAAAAAAATTTATTTATTTGTTAAGGTAGGTAATTGCATCTGTACTACATTGTATTAACTGCAAAGTTAGTCTTGTAGGTTCTGACACCTGTAAAGGGACTGAATAGATAGCAATGACGTCACCAAAATACATACTAAAATGTGTAAGAATTCGGGGTAGTGCGCAAAGGTCGAGATGGCTTAGTGTTCAGAGCGCCTGGAGCACTAGTTGAAGTTAAGCGAAACATATTCAGTACTTTTCTATACTTACCTACTTCGCATTTATTTTTCCTATTACAAACATTAACTGTAACGCAATCTGGTTATGTATTACTTTAATGTGTATTGAAAAAGAAAAAATACATACAAAACCTTACGACTATGATTCTTATGAGGCCAGGTTTTATCAGGTAGCATACCTAATGTTTTAATCAATTTACAACCGCTGCGGTTGGACTTACGTTCCATGACCGATATTTTACAACAGTTCATCTGCCGCTTACCCAAAAGTGGTCAGTTCTTCAGCCAAGGCGTATTCTCGCCCATACTATGATTATTCACTTGATATGCATAGACTTCTGGGGATTTGGCAGCGAGTCTCACGTTCAACTACGTATCCATGATGTGAAGGGAAGTCATACTGGAATTTATCAGAGAATCTATTGGCGATCGCTCTAATCGCGAATTTGTTTGCTCATTGTAGCCTGTCTGTGATTGCCTTGTCGTAGAGCTGGAGTCCGAAGTTGTGTACGTACGAGCTGAAGGATCACGTCGTGCAGTTATCTCCTCACGGTTTGATCGCTCGCAAGGACCTGGAGGTCTGATTGTAAATTCAGAACCGTTGTGTAGTCGTTACGTTAAATTGGTAGCTTCTCGCTCGTGATTTGTAAAAGTCGGTCTTGTCTTGCTGTGGTACCTAGATTGACTATTCCTAGTATAGATACCTGGATAACTGCTCAAGTACGGTGTGAGAGGCTTACACACTATGTTGGGGAAGTTTTTAGTTTAGATGTGGCGTGATGCGTGAAGAACAAGCCCCACCCCAATTTAGGACTGTAACTTCTATCGCGGTACTTCTTACATATGAGGCGGGGGGTCCAAAAGTGGCTAAAAACGTCTTACGCAATACATGAACAGCCCCTAAGTTCTAAATAGGCCCTGTATAGGAAAAAGCAAAAAGATTTATTTTACAATACAAAAGGCAGTGTGAAATTCAGAAAATGTTATATAGATGTTGTTTTAACTTACTTGAATATAGCGAGGAAAGCGTTTTGACAATACTGCTTAAATAATATATATTTTTTTCTTTTCCAATGCTCAACTGGGGTAATCTCTTTTATATTTCACAAGTTTTTGCACAGTTATGGACTTATTATGTATACTCATTTTGAGTATCTAAGGCTCTATTGCGCCAAATTAACTTTAATTTAATATAAACTGCCCTTTATTCTGAATTGTTTCTGTTTCTCTATATGTTATTATAATATGTTCTTCAATTCAGTGTGCCTATTAGCAAAGGCCTCCTCTAGCTCTTTCCACTGGCTTCTGTCACGAGCCACTCTCCTCCAATTGGGGCTCGCTGTTTGTTACAACTCGTCTTCCCATCTTCTTTTCTGTTTTCCCTTACTCCGTTTGCTGTCCCTTGGATAACAGTCGGTTATTCCTTAACTCCATTTTTCTGTATTTGCTCTCATCATGTGGCCAGTCCATCGCCATTTTTGTTGGTCAATTCTGGTCAAGATGTCCGGTAGCTTAGTTTTGGCTCTCAATTGTTCATTTCTAACATGATCTGCTTTACGCATGTTTGTCATGCTCCGTTCTATTGCTCTTTGGCAGTATTGCAATTTGTTTTTGTGTTGTTTTGTCAGTGCCCATGTTTCGCATCCGTATGTTGTACAGGGTAGCATGCAGATGATGAAAACATTTCTCTTTATAGCCATTCCTAAGTCTCTGGATTTCATGATCTCTTTTAGTGACCAATACTTTCTCCAACTACTTGCTATTCTTGTGCTAACTTCCTTATTGGTTTGATCTTTTGGTGATAGTATTTGGCCACATATCTAGGCCAAATTAACTTTAAATAACCTTTAATAAGATTAAAGTTATGTTGATGCATCCGAGCCTAAGTAACTTTTTTTTTCAGCGCTAAGAAGACTTCGACAGTTATAGGCACTCCTTACTACTTGGCTCCAGAATTATGCGAAGGAAAACCTTATTGCTGCAAGAGTGACGTTTGGGCCTTAGGGTGCTTACTATACGAAATGTGCACTCATAAGAGGGCTTTTGAAGCAGAGGTAAATTCGTACGCTTATGTACCTACTTTGAGAACTATGTGCTAAATAGGTACCTCACAGACTTACTATAGGTACCTACTTGTGCTGGGATAACACACAAGTTGTTCCTGTATGTATACGAGGAAAGGAGGTTTTGTGAAATAGACATTTTACGAGAAATTGTACCCCGACCTATCGAGTTTATGTGATTAATTACGCGCATATTTTTTCTTAGACTGCATCGCTAGGTATTATTCTAGTCTTTATATCTATTTTCAGACGTTAGTGGGTTTAGTAAAGGCAATAACAAGCGGCAGTGTACATCCAATAGATTTGACGACGTATGACAGGAGCATGCAGGATCTTGTGGATTCAATGCTGTCAATATTGCCTGAGAAGAGACCTTCAATAAAAGAATTAATGGGACGAATGGTACTTCTACCTGATATTTATACTGTTTATTTAGATGCTGGCAATGAAGAATTATTATATTTAAAAGTGCAACATTTTGAATATTAAGGATAAATAATTAAGATACATAATGATGATGATATGAAATAAAATAATTTACAATTGAACGAATTTAGTTTTATTGAGAAAATAAATTTGAAACAGTTGTAGTAAGGAGTTCTTTTCAGGTCACATCTGAATGTTACAAAAGGTACCTGTATATGGTTGGTATAATATCTGAAATATTATCATATAATGTAGGTAGGTATCTGTTCTTTGCTTAATAGCAAAACTATTCGTGTAGTATCTGTCTTAATAGCTAAATATACATGTATATAAATGTAGAACCAAATACTGTTCTTACCAGCTTAACACAATCACAATTCGTATGATTAAAACTATAAAATGAAATGTCCATGACTGTATTATCTGTTCTTACAGCCATATGACAAAAAAAACTTGGTTTGTTTTATAACCTCCTTACTGGCCATTTGCTTGATCAGACTCCATCTCCTCTTCTTCATCTTCTGGAATCACAAGAATTTGTAATTTGGTTGTAAGTATTAAAATTAAGTGCCTACATATAATATTCGCCAATGAGTGTTTTTCAGCCAAGCAAAGCTTCTTCTTTAATCTGCCTAGCCTTTTACCAATTGGTTGGCTTCCAGTCAAACCAGATGCAGCTTAATTCCAGTGGAGCGACTGCCTATCTGACCTCCATAACCCAGTTACTGGGCAACACAATATCTTGTGGTAAGACTCGTTGTCAGACTTTCAGGCCTCTACTACCCGTAACGGTTGCCATAGATCTTAATTTGAAAACCGGGATCGACGCCTTAACGTGCTCTCCAAGGCACGGAGCGGTCTTGGTATTAATTGATGGTCACCCATTAACAGACCGACCGCGGTAAGCGCGGCTGTTACTTAGCCAGCTTCCTCTTATACGAAAGACAAAATGAAAATACATCCTCAGCTGAATCTTCATCACCATATAAATTACTGCTGCTGTTTGTCTATTACACAAGTTTAACTTAAGATAAATAATGAATGACGTTGTCTCACATAAATGGGTAACGTAGTATCACATCTCCCCCAAGGGGTAGGCAGATTACAGTTGTACACCCACATTTCACCAATGCTGTTATTAAGTCCCATGTATTAGGTTGTGAGCCTATTGCCATCTACCAGGCACAATTTCAAACTCCAGGGTGCTACTGAGACTTTCCTAACAGTAAAACCCAATAACACTTTACCCAACCTGGGAATTGAACACAGAACCTCATGCTCAGCTGTCACGTTTGGGACCACTAAACCAACAATGCAGTTTCAGACAAATCAGTTATAAACTGATTGCAGCAGAATAATGTTAAAAGTCTGGTGGTGTCACCATTTTAAGTTGAAAATAAATAATAACTAAACTATAATAATAACTAACTAAATGATAACTGTAATAATTCCCCATAAAGTATGAAGAAATCCAATCTTTGTTAATATATATCCGATAAAACATCTTACGTTGGCCATTTGGCTGTGTTGGTGTTTGTAAAGGTTTCTGTCCAGGGATTTGGCCAGACTGAAGCATTCTAGTAAGCCTCTCCACCTCTTGTAGTGATGAAGCATTCTTGATGGCTTCTCGGATCTTATGGATTTCTTGTGGAGTAAGATCTGAAATTAATATATTACTAGTGAGATTTTTTTGAATGAATATAAGGTTGTATCACATAACATAGCATCATGCCTATATTCCCGAAGGAATAGACATAGGTGTACCTACACCTACATTCCACCAATGCAATTATTAAGTCCCTTGTAATAGGTGGTGAGCCTATTGCCATCTACTGGGCATATTTCCAAATTCCAGACTGCTACTGAGAATCTTCTAACTGAAAACTCAATAGCCCATCCTGGGAATTGAGCCTGAGACCTCATGCTCAACAGTCACGCTTGGGACTACTACACCAATGAGGCATTATATAATGGGTTGTATTATATATGGTGCATTTGCATTTATAATGTGTGAATACTGATAATAGCACATTTGAGCAGCATCTTTATGCTCAGTTTAAAGCTCCTGAAAATATTGCTATGGTGATTCATATTTGTAAACATTGTAAAATATTTACTGCCTACTATGTAAGTTCTACATCTACTTAACACAAAATATTTTAAGCTAAATATTATTTTCTTTCAGGATGGCATGGTATTATGTTTTAGTCTTACTTGTGACTTTCGGATCAGGCATGTTTCCTCCAGGAACAAATGTCTTGGCTTTCCTTGTGATTTCCTTCTGCATCTCTTTTCCTTTTTTACTTTTGAATAAAGTGTTTGCCTCTTCCCTCTCCTTTAGTTTTATTTTTCTAAAATCTAACAATCTGAGTTCAGGGAATTTGAATGCCACATATGCCCTGCAAATAATATAAAGGAGTAAAAAGGGTTTAAGCTTGCTTTTGTACATAGATTTTAAGTGCTATTCTTGTATGAACTATGTTTTGAGTGTACATTAAAAAATAAAGAGTAGCATAGGTTTTTTATTTGATGACAATTAGAGAGAATAATAAAAACTGGATAGGAGTGATACCACCACCAACTTGTATTTATTATGTTTAGGCTTAATTTTCTTAAAAACTTGAGGTATTCTTGTTTATGCTGTTTAAAATGACAATCAAAAATTGTCTAACTGAATCTCAAGTTAGTGTAGTGTGTGCTGGTATTGAAATTATAATAAATATCCCTAATTGAAAGACGTAATCAGTAAATAATTGTTCTCTGTACCCACTAATATTTTAAGTATCAATTATTTTATAAATACCTGTAATGTTGTTTGTTTGAAACTGGGTTGTGCAATAGTGACAGTGATTGTAGCTTTGGCAATGTGACTAGGGGGTCCAAATCACCTAATTCTGTGATATTGTTGTTTGTTAATACCAGAGATTCCAAGTTAGGTATATATTGCTCCAAATTTTCCCCAATTCTCCTGTAACATAAAGTATAGCTTATAAAAATTTACATATTTCTGTCACTGTGAAAGGCAAACTGGTCATTTTAGTTTCTACTGTTTCTAGTAAAGAATCTTCTAAATTTTTTCATGCGCCAGAACAACTCTGCCTGGCTGTGAATAATTATTATGATAAACTTACACAATCCTGTTATTGTTAAGTAACAAACATTTGATCCTTTTCAGTAAGGGGAACCCATCCAGTTTTCTGATATCATTGTCTGAGAAATCGATGGTGTCGAACTGATCTAAAGTGGCACCCATATTCTCAATTTGTGGTATTTTGTAACCTATAAAAAAAAGCGGGTGATATGTAGTGAGTTTTTAAGCTCCTATAAAATAAAGGAAAGTTATATTATAGGATTTTAAAGACACGAAGTTCTGATTGGAGGTAGATGAAAATAAAACGGTACGGCAATATCTCGCTACTAACCTCTAAGGTCTAACTCTCGATCTCGACATGGATTCATGTATTGCATTGAGTTTTGTATTAACTCTGTAGTGAGTTTTACCATTTTGAATAATTAGTTAATCAAATCGATCAAATAATGTTGTAAGTAATAATGTAAGTTTTAGTTTATTTACGAATTATTTCGTAGCGTTGGTTTGCGTCGTGACAACTTGACTTAGTGTTGCCAGAGCCTAATTTTCAATTACCGTGTTTGCCTGTTTGGTAAGCGAAATTGCCGTGTTTGTATGGAACATGGCATTTGGATGGCCGTAGCACGAAAAAGCGAAAAACTATATATTATAAAATTGTTCAACATAAAAAATCCACTCGAATATTCAGCCAAAAAAATCTCTGATACTAAAAAATATTTTTTTTTCACTTGTTACGGTTTCATACTTTGCTTTCATGCATTGCCTAGACTAAAAGGATTACATGCACTGCCAACATAGCTTTACTGTGAGCGAATTTTCTGAAATAATGTTGTTTTCTTATGCTTTTAGTTCTACCGTACCAATTTTAGATTGATAGCGTCATGTAAAGGAATAAAAGTCCGACCACAAAAAGTATGCAACAAAATTGCTGTAGATTCTGCTACGGCAATGAAGATGCTGCCGTAGGCCGTAGATTTTTAGTAATATTAGCTAAATTGCCGTAGAACACGGTAATTTAGCAATTGGCAACACTGATTTGACTGTTGTTGACAAGCCAGGGTTATCAACTCATAAAATATTAAATAAACTTAACGTTTTAGACTTCAAGAGGATGGATTCAATGATAAGCAGGATCCACTATTTCGCTGCAATGTGAATCGGACTTGAATTGGATGAGGAACTGTACTAGATTTCGCTTAGTTAACAACTATATATTGTGTTATCCCAGGGCCTATAAGTATGAAAATGTCCCTAAAAATATAAAGCCCTTAAAAAACCCCACTACCCTTATTTACCCCCTATATTTAAGGAGAACCCCTAATTTGAGAACACTGTGATAAGCCACTTTCAGTGTTGCTAAGATGTGAAAAAACAATGGAAATTATTTTGTTGAAATGGATCGTAAATATTACATTGGTGCGTAGTGCCCACAGAGTACTTTTTTATTTATTGGTAGTGTACAAATACTTCAAAAACTGCACCTGCGAAATTATTTATAATTATACCGCCCAAACCTGACATACGAAGAAAGTGGTTGTCACTTGTAGGAAGATGCGATGCTTCCATGCTTCCCAAACATCAACAAAATTCATTAATTTATTTTGTGTTTAATAATGCTCATAAATCACATATTAAATTTCAAATATTTTTTTGACACAAAATGCCTTATTGTGGTAATACCTTACATCGCCGTGGGGTACCGGCTTAGAATAGTATTCTCCCATCTCTCCTCGTGTCGTAAGAGGCGACTAAGAGACCAATGCCAGGGAGTGGGCAGCAACGCTTTCTGAGTTCAACAACCAAGGTAACTGCGCTCGCCAACCCGCCTGCCAAGCGTGGCGAGTACAGCAAATTCGCCTTAATGATAGACGAGCACAGGACCAGGCCCCTATTTCCCGGCCGCCCCGCTAGTCCTGGCTCCGGTAGCGGCCATGGTAACGGCGGGGCAGGGGGTGCTAAGAATCTCCGGAAGAGATCCGGGTACCACCCCCGACGACGACGACAACTGGCCCTGGTAACGCACAACACACGCACGGGATATAGTGGGTTTAATGGTTTATCAGAAGTCCGAAGAGTTTTGTTTTGTTTGTAGTTTTGATTTATCAGGACACGATAACCCTGAATTCCGGTAATTTGTTTTTCAACCGGGAGGGCGAACAGCGGTCCCAAGGTGGTGTTGGGTTTATCGTCCACAGATCCCTCATAAACAATCTGGTGACCATCGACAGTGTGTCGAGCAGAGTAGCGTACCTTTTACTCCAAATATCTAAAATATATTCGTTAAAAGTTGTACAGGTCTACGCACCAACCTTGGCACGCCCAGACGATGAGGTAGAAGCTATGTACGAGGACATCAGTAGGGCCATACATAGTTCGAAGTCACATTTCACCGTTGTTATGGGGGCCTTCAACGCGAAACTGGGCAAGAGGGGCGATGACGAGCTGAAAATGGAGCTATTTGGGTATGGGAACTCCAGACGGCAGAGGCTGGCCGACTTTCTGGAAAAGGAGGGACTTTTTATGATGAACACTTTTTTCCAAAAGCCGCCACACAAGAAATGGACCTGGATGAGTCCCGATGGTTCCACAAAATACGAGATTGACTTCATCATGACAACCAGAAGACAAATATTCAAAGATGTCTCCGTGATCCATAGGATTAAAACCGGAAGTGATCACCGAATTGTAAGAGGCACTTTGAATATAAATGTCAAATTGGAACGGTCCCGTCTCATGAAGTCCGCGCTCCGACCCTCAAATGCTTATATTCAAAACCCCGAGAGTATTCAGCTCGTATTGAAAGATCGCTTCGAAGGCCTAGATAATATATCCGTGGACGATCTAAGTAGCAGGCTGGTAGATACTGTCCATACGGTGGGTTCAAAGTATTTTAAACCGCACCGTAAAGACAGACCTCAAAAACTATCCCAGCATACCCGTGACCCCCGAAGATGCCGAGTCTTATAGGCAGCTCAATCTTAAAGTCACTCACACAATCTTAAGACTTATCTTAAAGTCCTTGCGACACGATATCCGCTCTTTTAATACGCAATGTATTAAAGATACTATAGAGCGGAATATGGCACCAAAGTGTTCGCAAGAGACACGTCTATTTATTATATATATTATCTAAATTATATATTAGAGTGTAACGTGGAGTAGGTCAGAGGTACTGAGGGAGATAGAGAAATTCTACGGACAATTGTATACCTCAATAGCTAAGCCTGTTAATTTCCCGGCTAAAGATCCGATAGCCAAGCTGACCCGACACTATACCGAAGATATCCCGGATATCTTCGGTATAGTGTACGAGATTAGGATGGCATTCAAACGGCTTATGGATAATAAGCCAGGCGATGACGGGATCACTTCAGAGCTTCTGAAGGCGGGTGGAACACCGGTCCTTAAGGCCCTTCAGAGGCTCTTCAATACCGTCTTGCTCCAGGGACAAACGCCAAAATCAAGGGACGGAGGTGTGGTGATCCTTTTCTTCAAAAAAGGTGACAAAACCATATTGAAGAATTATAGGCCCATCACACTGCTGAGCCATATCTATAAGCTGTTTTCGAGAGTCATCACGAATCGTCTTGAACGCAGGTTTGATGACTTTCAGCCTCCCGAACAAGCCGGTTTTCGAAAAGGCTATAGTACCATAGACCACATTCATACGCTGCGGCAGATTATACAGAAGACCGAAGAGTATAATCGGTCATTATGCCTGGCGTTTGTGGACTATGAGAAAGCCTTCGATTCGATCGAAACCTGGGTGGTCCTACGCTCTCTCGCAGTGCCGTATTGACTATCGGTACATCGAAGTGTTGAAGTGCTTGTATAATTACGCCACAATGTCGGTTCGAGTACAGGACCAATATAACAAGGCAATCCCTTTACAGAGAGCAGTAAGACAGAGAGACGTAATATCTCCGAAACTGTTTACTGCTGCTTTGGAGGATGCCTTCAAGCTCCTGGAATGGCAAGAACATGGCATCAACATAAACGGTGAGTACATCAATCACCTTCGATTTGCTGACGATATCGTGGTTATGGTAGAATCGTTGGAGGACCTAGGACGAATAATCGATGACCTCAATGGAGTTTCTCAACAAGTTGGCCTTAAATTGAACATTGACAAGACAAAAATCATGTACAATGCCCATGTTCCGTCCAACTCTAGCCGTTGGAAACTCCAATCTCGAAGTTGTTGACGAATATGTCTACCTAGGACAAACAATCCAACTAGGAAGGTAACTTCGAAAAGGTCCAACATCGAGAAAGAGGTCAATCGACGAATCCGACTCGGCTGGGCAGCCGAACGCTGCCCTTACTAAACTACGTAACGTCTTTTCATCCAAAATACCTCAGTGCCTCAAGACAAAAGTCTATAACCAGTGTGTGTTGCCAGTGATGACGTACGGAACTGAGACGTGGTCTCTTACTATGGGCCTCATACGCAAGCTCAAAGTCACTCAGCGAGCTATGGAGAGGGCTATGCTCGGCGTTTCTCTGCGTGATTTAATCAGAAATGAGGAAATCCGCAGAAGAACGAAGCTGACATAGCCCAGCGGATTAGCAAGCTGAAGTGGCAATGGGCAGGGCACATACCTCGCAGAACTGACGGCCGCTGGGGCAGAAAGGTTCTCGAGTGGAGACCACGAACTGGCAAGCTTTTTTCAAAGTATTTTTACGTTTTATCTATACTAATATTATAAAGCTGAAGAGTTTGTTTGGCTGAACGCGTCTATTCTTTTAGTATTTAAAATAAACAAAAAGGTGATGCTGAACAAAAATAGTTTTACAATCCGACTGGTAGTTTCAGAGATTAGCGCGTCCGAACAAACAAACAAACAAAAAATTCTTTCGCTGTATAATATTAGTATACATGGCTATGAACATTATGACGTGCAATGTGAACTCTTTTATAAGTCTGCATAGGACAGTCTCAACGCCTATTACATTGAACTTATTTTATACCTTTAAATGAAATATAATATATTAAGTAACGTACTAAAAATATTCTAATTCTATGATAAAGAGTTCCATGTAAAAGGCGGTGAGCTTATTGGCCAATGCTTATTGTCATCTACCGGGGAAAAATCCGAACTCTGGGACTTAGAATTTCATAATAGAAAAATTCATAGAACACAAGTTACTCGATTTGGAAATCATATCCAGGATTATCCATCAGGACTGATCTATTGAGCAGCCACGCTTGCAACTATTAGACCAATGAGGCAGTCAGTAAGTTTTCTTAGTCAAAAATAGCCCCAGTAAGCTTTTAGCAATAGTATGGAGGGCAGAGGTGATCAATAGATTAGTTAGGATTAGACTAAAATGTCCCGCTGATGGTGGCGTGTGTGTTGGGTCATTCGATTCCCTATAATATGGTTGAGTTGGGTGATGCGTCTTGTTCGTGAACGGGCGCTGTCTGCGCTGAGTTGGGACTGGTCATCTCTATAGCAAAATGTTGAATTGTTAAACTAACCTCTTTTAGTATTGGCGTCATATTACATTGTTCTCACATACTATTTTGCAACAAAAACAGTGTAACCAAAACATAATATTGTAAAAACCTATATGATGAAAAGAGTAGGTTGCCGTGGAGTTTCTTGCCAGTTCTTCTCCATATCCAATCTACACTTTGGAACGTGGTAACTAACTTCTGAGAATTAAGAAGTGCCTGTAAATGGTTTATTTGCAATAAATGATTTTGATTTGATTTGAGTTTAGAAAATATTAAACAATAAAAATATTATGCCGTAAAAGTGGATTGGCTAATGGAAATGGTTCACGAATATTGTCTACCTCTCCATGAAAAATAGTAGTTCTTATTTTTATGGTTATGACAACATTTGAAACGTTCTCTATAACGCGCACTACTTTAGAAACTTATTAGGAGGGATAAGCGACATGCTGCGGATAGTTAGTAAACCGAGCTAAAGCAGCGGCAAGAATAAAGAATGCGTTCTACGCATTATGAATTGTGAATAAAAAGCATCACCTGCCTAAGACACAGCTGAAAGATAGTACTGGCCAACTGCTCTGCACACCAGCAGAGCTGCAGCCGAGCAGCTTAGGCGGTGGACGGAGCAGCTTAGGCGGTGAACGGAGCAGCTTAGGCGGTGGACGGAACATCTTACTAATGCAACTAAACTCATTAGTGCTCCTTACATGCTTCTGGATATTCAAGAAACTAAGGCACTGTTGTTCCACAAACTGCCGCAAGGCATATAACTACCTAGCTTATCGGTTAATTTAATGTCTAGGTGGACGTGCCCATCACCAAAATCACCAGTACCTACTATACTGGGTAAGCAGCGTTTAAACCACCTGAGGCCCTGGCTCAACAGGGTAGTAATTTCGCCGTATGGACAATAAACCAATTTTAGGTGACAACGGGAAGAAATTACCTTACACGCGTGTGATCCATGGCTCTTAGCTCTTGGGTGTCGTATGGTTACATCGACTGTCAACTACCGCGTATTTAAAATTATTAGACAGTTTTAATATTTTTTGTCTTAAAATTATACTACTGAACATAAGGTGAAACAAATATTAGGTGTATTTAATTTTAAATGTGTTATGTAAGGGGCGGTAAATATCGATTTTGCCTAGGGTGGCAAAAAACCTGGATTGTGCGCTGTGCAGGCCAACAGGGCGGCCTGTACAAATGATGGGATCCGTCAATACTCCCCACGGACCATAACCTACAGGGTTGGGGTAAATACTGTTGCGATCCCGGAACCTCAGTATAAAGGTTAGCGGAGGTAATTGTGGTCCTTAATCGGTAGGAGTCCGATATATATGAAAAAAGATAAAGTTTTAAAATTAAAAAGAGATATGTACGATGGCGACAGTTTCTTTTTATATATTTCATTGGTTCCCAGCTGCAGGATTTCTATGCCGTTTAATACAGGTTTATTTTTATAACTTCTTTACGGCGCAGTAAAAACCGTGAGACCATTCTAAATTGGCGCGTAAATCCTTATGAACGTTGGTACGTTGGTAAAGGTCTTCGCGTTTTTCTTAAGTAAATGATGTTGGTTTTTTTATTTTACTACAAATCTTGGGCACCTATTTAGCTTTTCGTGGCTATTTTCTTTTGTAGTAGTAACTCACTTCAGTAGAATTTTTTGACAGCTGGTGTTTATTAACCTCATGTGTTTTAAATTGGATTCCCTCTGTTAATTAAATTTCACTTTCATGACTATATCTACTTTCTACTTAATTAAATTAGGGGCAACAACAAGAAAGTTGTATTGTACGATGTTGATAGAAATATTCGTATGAAGGACTCGTAACGTGGTGGTCCTCAAAATTAATAATAATTTGAGTAGGTATACCTAAGTATTCAAAGGAATACTTGAGGGTTTTGAAGTTATTTTCTTTCCAAAGTTTGTACTTATTCTATGAAAGTACGATAGTTGGTCACTCGTTTGTAGTCGTGCCGCTGTTTTTATATTCATCTTATATCTATTCTTTATTGTCTCTGCGGTTTATGATTGTAGTTTATAGTCAATCTGATATATTATATACCTAGTTATTCAAAGAAATAACAAAGGTACTTATTCCATTTTACGCGAGTTATAGGGGCAGTAAGGAAGTATGACGTGTTGCGGAAATGGAAAGTTTCCTCTCAAAAATAAAACAACTAAAATTAACTGTTCGTATTTTATTGAGCCGTCTCATGAAGAGTCGTGAACACGAGTGGTCAGGTGCGATTGTTCTTAATTTTATAGGTACGTAACTTCCTACAAATGGAAAGCATATTTTTAAAACACAAAAATAATGTAAAAAAATGTTTATTCGGTATATTTTAACTAACATTATATATATCATTTATCATTTATTGATCACATTAATGTTATGTTTTAGCCTTGGTCTCAGCCATAGAATTAGAATATTTTTGCTACTAGTCTCAGCAACGACTATTTACAAATCATAACTCTTTGCTGAGATTTAAGAAAATATGAAGAGTTGCTACGCTGCTCTTGATTTAGATTCCACTAGAGCGGTAATGTAAAGTAAAAAAAACGAGTGCGTAGGTAGTAAGATGTATTATGAAATTAAGCGGAGCATTATGAGCCACTTTACGGGTAAGTGTCTTGAAAATATTAGGTACTAAGTAGGTTTAAATATTTTTGATTTATATTTTATTGCTGGTGGATTACAGTTGTTCCAACAAGTATCGACCATATACACCCGATAGACGAAGGCGGGCACTAGGGGTTCTCGCGACATCTTCTGCGCGACGCAAGGTAGCCTATGTCCGTTCCCAAGGTACCATTTCTCTTTACATCTAAATTGATTGAGCGGTTTAGGCGTAAAAACGTAATAAACAAACAGACAGACGTTTTTTTGTTACGTTTACGTTTTTATGCATGGCAACCAGATTAGTAGGTAAATATCTAAAATAGGAGCTAACTGATTCGTTGGTCTAGTATGGTCCCGAGCATCAATGCTAAGGATGAGGTCCTGGGTCCGATTCTCAGGTTGGGTACAGTATTATTGGGTTTATGGAGAATTCTCAGTAACAGCCCGGAGTTTGGAATTGTGCCCGGCTAATAACAGTGTTGGTGAAATGTGGGTGTACAACTGTGTACAACTCAGCCTATCCCCTCGGTGAATACAGGCGTGATGCTATTTTATGTGATGCTATGTAAAATAGGAGCAGATTTAAATGTTCAAAGTTAGTACCTAATTAATATTAATTTATATTAGTTCTGAAATCTCACAGTCATTGGAAATTAAGTACCCAACTTGTCCTTCAACCAGCAAAAGCGAGAAAGACAACGCTTAAACTGTCTATTGAAATCGTGTAATTGGAAAACTTGCATTTTGTTGTTGAATCTTCGTATCAATGAGATTTACCTACTTTATCATGATTTCCGGAGAAGAACATGCCTTGACTGTTCGAAGATTTTGGATAGGTCGACGGTTTTTTATGCCACCACATTCCTGGCCCATAACTACCTAGATTTAGCGGTCTGTACAATGGCCTACATGGCTTATGTGTCGTAACCCACTATTATATCAATAAACTGTAGGTTAACAAGGGTTGATGGAGCTAGCTTCGGAAAAAAAAGAATACCTAACATAGGTCATGCAATTTGTCGTCCTAATGTAAATTCGGTCTGCAATATTTGCGGTTCAATATCTGTAACGTGCAACGATAATGCTTTGAAAGTTGAAAATACCACGAATTCATTACGGTAATAATATGCACAATGGGTACTCCATAAAAGTATGACGTACCTATTACAAATAAGCTATGTTCACTAACTCACGAAAGTTGTCTAAATATTTTTGTTGTTATTTTATTGTTTCTATATTTAGCTACGAAATTCGTTCAAATCAATATGAAAGGCTTGAAATAGCTCATGTAGGTACTTATACTCAAAACAATAAAAATCACCAATTAAGCTCGCCGCGGGCTCAGCTCATGACTAAGGGCTCCGTTCGAGTTAGAAACTAGTTGGGCAATCCCGAAGAATGCAAGTGAGTAATAACCGTTGAACAATAGTTAATCAAAAGATCTGTCTAAGAAAAACGCCTTGTCGCTGTTTGCATTGCTGTTTCAATAGTGTTGTTAGATATAGTGTAACTAAACATCTCTATCTGTATGTTTACTCTGTCTATTCCAATCTATCTATCTATTTACATTTGTGGTGGAACATATTTCGCGTATATTCCTTAAGCAGTTATTAATTTCGTATGAATTCGCTGGTCGGCATTGAATGGTCGGGAATGTTACCTCAATTTTAGGCTGCCTTTACATGCAATATTAACATTTCCTTATGTTATGTGGGTGTACTCGGGATCCGTCCCTACTTATTGAAGGCTGGGCCAATGAAATAGAAAAATAATATTTATTAACAACCCTGTTCATTAACACTTCTTTCATAATCAATATCCAATTATAATAAATTTATGTCAAAGTAACTATCTTTTTCGAAATTGTTTTGTAAATAAAAGAGTTTAGTTTCGAATGAGCCTAAAGTTTCAATTAAACATACTAGTACGATCTGTATTAATCTAGTAAAGATTTTGAACCGCCTTTAAAAGCTTACCATTCATCAATTGATACAAACAAACGATAACAAACCTATGTTTAGCCCAGATTTACTATGAAGATTAGCACTATTCCCAGACACAGGTACCTAATCTATTTATTCTCGCGGGATGCTGCTAAAATAGTTATTGGCTACTAAATCATTGGTAGGCAGATATCATTTGCTGGCCGATATTATTTGCTTTTAGCTGTACTAATATACGGGAATGCCATATATTTTTAGAATACACATCCGTACGCTTTTTAAAATGTGTTCGCGTATCCAAGTCACGTTTCGGTTCATCACAACTATTTTGTTTAAGCCCTCACATTCGTACTTCATTTGCAAGCTCCACGAAACAAACAATAAATGTTAATTATGTATTTGAAAGTTAATTTTTACGACATCAATCATGACTGTGTCCCCCGAGAGGATAGGCAGAGGTGTATACATCAGTAGTATTCAAAGGTAGTCATCCATATTTCACCAATGTTGTTATTAAGTCCCATATGGTGAGCCTATTGCCATCAACCGGGCACATTTCCAAACTCCGGGCCGGTACAGAGAATTTCTAACAGAAAAACACAATACATTTTGCCTAACCTGGGAATCGAACCCGGAACCTCATGCTAGGCAATCGCCTTTTCGACCACTAGACTAATGAGGAGTTTTACATATCATGTAATTGGATAGGTATATCTACTTCAAAATGAACCTGTGCCCTTGGTTTCACCCGTCTATATTTATATTAGCCTATGTGACTCCTTATGTAGTCAGCTACCTGCCAGTAAAATCTTATTCGAATCAGTCCAGCCGTTTCGAAGATTAGCCGCAACAAAAGACAGGCAGTCAAATAAAAAATAGTTTTTTTTAAACCTGATTTTTAGGCATTTGTATCGTGCAAATAACTGCATGAGCTTAAAAAATACTATTATTTTGACATTACCAACAGACACTTAAATTTTATTTTTTCTTATCCGTATATCACTTTGAGACATGAGAGAGAGAAAGAGCGCCTATAAGAGACTATTAACATAAGTTTTATATGTAATTAATCTGTTTACTCGAGAAAGTACTTGATAAAAATAAAATTTCTATCATGTCTTATACTGGCGAGTCAACAGGAACTTTAATATATATATATATATATATTTTTTTACCAAAAACTAGGTAGCTGTAATACTAAATATCACATACTAGGTATTCCATTATTATGACTAAGAACAATGGTTCTCCAACAGTTATCCAATCACAAAAGATAGAGCTTAGTGAATAAGATAGCTATGGAAATCACACATCGTTTCCTATCAATATCAATTTCTGTAACTACGGATTAGACGTGAGAGTAGGATTAAGCATAAACTAATTCAAACTTCGTCGTGTTTGAGCCTGTCATATAAGTAAGTACCAACGTAAGTACATAATATTGATAGCATAGCTCTGGTAGTTATTAGTTTTATTTTCTGTAAGAATATTGATTGCTTCGTTAGTCTAGTGATCCCAAGCGCGACTGCTGAACACGAGGTCTTGGGTTCGCCTTCTGGGTCTTGCAAAGTGTTATTGAGTTTTTATCAAAAATTCTCAGTAGCAGCCCGGAGTTAGGAATTGTGCGCGGTAGATGGCAATAGGCTCACCACCTATTACATGGGACTTCATAACAGTTGTACGAGCATGGTTCTTTTTGTCGCCACGTTTGTCGATTGTAAATGTCAAATTTGACATAACGTGTTGATAAAACGATAAAATTCAATACATAAAAACTTTTATCGAGTCGAAAAGTTTGTCGAAAAGATCCGTGCTTGGACGCCAGCATTGGTAAAATGTGGGTGTACAACTGTGTACACCTCTGCTTACGTCTTCGAGGAATACAGGCGTGATGCTATATCACCTATTCCTCGAAGAATTTCGTTAAGTAGTTTTATTTTTAAATATTATGTATAATAATTTCATATCAGTGTTTTTAGACGTCGCTACAGCCACTTGCAGGGTTATTGGCTAGCTCGGTTACCATAGAATTGATGGCGTACATTGCGTCGTATATTACAACTTCTCTATGATGAGCGAAAATATTAAAAACATACGGTGCAATGTACTACAAAGAGACCATCAATTAATTGGATACCCAAAAGTATCTATGCTGGTCGGTCTGAGACAATACTATTATTGGAATTCAGGTTAGGCAACGCTTAGCGCGGTCAGTCTTTAAATAGGTGACCGCTTATAAATAGTTTCATACAACTTTAAACTAAATTTAGTAATGAAGTTTTACCAAACAATTAGCAGTCTTGCATTTTAGACGTAATTTCGGCCGCGTGTTTTCGATAGATATGTCAGCAGCCTAAAACCGGACTATAAATGAAATCCCGCTCGGACGCTTTCCGGACGCCCTCTTAACTAGGACAAATCCGGGGAAACCAGGATGGATGGCAACCCTAGCTGGGACAATGTAAGGATTCTAACAATACCCCATACATCTAAATCCGTTCAGGCGTTATGAAGTTATGATGGAATAAAGAAACTCACAAACATTCATACCTACATACATGAACCCTAAAAACATAAGACTCTTTATTTTGGGCAATCATGTAATTATTTTGGGTAGTCGTGTAAAAAAGAGTAGAGCCCCCCCCCCAAATAAATTCCAGAAGCTACATTCAGGAATTTATTTCGTGGAGGGGAGGGTAGGCTTCTACTCTTTTTTGTACCTTCCACTCCACCAGAACAATTCCTGGCTACGGCTTTGTGACCGCTAGAAGCATTTTTATTTGAGCACCTCTGTAATTTTCGGAACATTAAACTGTTAAACTGTCGGTTTCGGCTGTTGTTATGAATAATAACCAAAGAATACATAGAATTTACCGAATTTTTATACAATAGCTGACCAAATAATAAAGTAACACGTCGGTTATGGTAAAGTTATGTTGGTACAACTAAACGTTAGTGTTAATTGTCCCTTTGTTTTCTCTTCCAAATTGTTGATTACTTTTGGTTAGTTTTTCTGTTACTTACACCTATAGTATTGAGAGATATACATACCTACCACCAAAAATATTTCTTTTGAAGTTGGTTGTCAAAAGTTCATAATGTTAAAAAGTTATGAGATTTCTAGTAGAGCCAAACCCCTAGCTGAGCTCCGATTTGTACTGCGCTATAGCCTACGGGGACTGTCCAAAGTATATAGCTCTACGTCCTCGTGGTATGACTTGGTCGTTTAATGTTCGTGGAACTATTACGTATCGTAACATTTAAGTCCATAAGAAATTTCAGCTTTCTAGTATTATTATTTTTTTTTACTATGAGCGACATTATTAATTGAAATAAAAAAATATTTATTTATTACCCAGACCGAAGCTATGACGGTTCGAAAATACGAAAAAACGCTTTCAGAAAAGGTAGGTAGTGCCCCACTTCCTTTGGGTCGCCCTGACGGGAGGTACTACCGTGCCCCCAGATATCTACGTATTGAACGCCTATGATTTTTATGATTTTTAACTAATTAATTGTTTATTGTTTACCAATGCCTTTTACTTACCTAATAATCCTATAGTAAATATGTGATTGGTGCTAGCCCACAATTGTCCCACTTCAGGGCCTCTTCTCATACATACATAACCTGATGAACTGATACATTATGTATTATTTATTATACCTCTGTCGTACTTTTTCATATTTGAAAAGTAACTTCGGCTCCTCACTCACAGTATTTTTTTACTTCTTTTGTGATTATATTTTCATTTCCTTTACGCGTAGTATTGATTTTGTTTTGAAATAAATACATGCGAATGTGCGAGAATATCAAGATTGTTAGGTAAATGTAAACAGATAAACATAAGTACTTACCATGTTTTATTTGGTCTCTTGAGAATATACCTCGAAATTCAGGTCGGATTTGACAGCAATTTAGGTTGGTTTTTCTTATATCTAAATGTTTCTCTAAAATTATTCTTTCATATTTTATTTTATGTTCACAAGTCCGCATGTTATAGATAACATATAAAAGTATAAAGAAAGTTGAATTATAAACTTATTAGATAGATGTAGTTCAAGTTGAATACGGACGAAGGCTTCACTTCAACAAGTTACTTCTGAGAGCACACAATGTTTGAGTAGAGTGTGAATACCTCAAAACGTCAAATAAATTTTCTAAAATTTGCCTATGGATAAACACTACAATGTATTCATGTTTTTCACTCGATCGCCAATAAAAGTCTTATCGAATCAAATCGTTTATCAGTGTCATCTTCTTCTTATCATATGGTTGATGAACAACCTAGTGTCAGAGTTTAAACCACCCGAAGGTCTCTTACATGGCTTTACACACCATCGAGAACATGCGAGATTCCTTATTGTGTTTTCCTTCACCGTTAAGTAAGTGATAATTTATAATACGTACATGACTTTGAAAAGTCAGTGGTGCGTGCTTTGGATTCGAACCAGCGGTTGGCGCAGTGGTCGAGAGACCGACTGCTGCGCTGCGTGTCGCAGGTTCGATTCATGCACGGAGCAAATATTTGTACGATCTATAGATAATTGCTCCGGGTCTGGGTGTGTGTGTGCTTGTGAGATTATAATATGTCTGTAAACGCACCCACGACACAGGAAGAAATTCCTAGTGTGGGGCAACGATTAAAAAAAAAGGACATTCCACTAGGCTTATCACTGCTATAAGTACCGACAAGAAATACTTTATTTTTATAATCTCTCCAGGATTGTTCTTTAACCTTCACCGGGTATTTATGCTGTTTGCCAAGTGTCGTTGACATCGGTTCATTGAATCAGGCGTAACATACAAACGGACACAGTTTTCATATTATGTAATTGTATGGATTGGTGAGGGTACTTCTCATAATAGAATTTATTAATTTATTATCCAATATTTTCAGTACTTTAAGTTGATTTCGATAGTGGCTTGTTATGATTTTAAAATCTTTAAAGTTGGTACCTACTTATCAAAACAATGGGAGTACTTACCTTCTATCAAATAAAAGATTATATATAAGGTCCTAATTTATTAGGTAATTTCCTTTTAAGGGGTCTATGTGTAAGTGATAAGGATTAATTTAAGTCATAAATCAAACTTTTACAAAAAAAATTTTTTTTATAGTTTGCCTGTCAAATAGGATGTATTTGACGTATATAATAACCCTTTCAAAGGAAATTCCCTAATAAATTAGGACCTTAAATAATTATATAATATAATATATTGACTGCCTCATTGGTCTAGTGCTCCCAAGCGCGACTGCTGAGTATGAGGTCTCGAGTTCGATTCCCGGGTCGTGCAAAGTGTTATTGAGTTTTTCTGTTAGGAAATTCTCAGCTGCAGCCCGGAGTTAGGAATTGTGCCCGGTTGATGGCAATAGGCTCACCACCTATTACATGGGACTTAATAACAGCATTACTGAAATGTGGGTGTACAAGTGTGTATACCTCTGCCTACCCCTTCGAGGAATACAGGTGAGATGCTATGTATGTATGATGTATATAATATCATAAAACAACATAACAATTAGACAGGTTGGTATATATCTATATTCAATCGGGAATCGAGAAAAGCTTTTTATTCATTTAATGAGTTCAAATAATTCAAACCTTTTTTGAGGAACAGCATTACCCAATGATGTACCCTGAAAATAACAGTATAATGTTATCTAAAAATATACCCTCAAAATAATTTTATATGAGAATAACGGCATCGACTTATATTAGTTGTAGGTATAAAGTCAAAGTAAGACGTCATGACAGCAAGCGTAGGTAACACATCTAGTGGTTACCATCACAATATTAAAGAAAGATGAACACCAATGTTCCTTAGCGTATAACACAAAATCCTTCCACAATTATGTTGATTTGCATTACACTTCCCACGTGCGTCGATCGTTCCATGCAGTTGAAATTATGAAGGAAAGAGATCTGCTTTTTCATGAAAGCCCGCGGGTAGAAGTAGTTTTCAAATAAATTCTTATGCCTGTTAAAGGTTAATTAATACAATCGATCATGAAAACGCTTTGAATGCCTGAAATCGTCTTTTTCCCAAATATTTGTCGTCGTTATAAAATGCCAGGTTATTTTAACGAGTGCCAATTTCCATTCAGAATATCTTCTTTTGTTAATTATTTGTTGGTGATAGTTTATGTATTCAGCCTAACGATGACATAACAGTACCCTCTTGTAAAAACGCAGTTTATCGTTGTGTTTTTTCATTGCTTGCCCAAATTCCAGATGAGCAACTCAGTTTGAAATAACACGGGAATAAATAAGTGATCATCATTTAGTCGCCTAGCTTTCTTTATAGTATTTCTAAGCAGCTGTATGTTATAACATATCGTGCAGGCTAGTAGGAACACTAGTAAAGTGTAAAAACTTCGTAAGTAATACCTAACCTTATCATAGCATGCAACGCTAAATCAAATGGCGTGTAAGTACAACGCTAACATGAATTGTAGTGAAGTAGTTTGATCCCAAAATGTATTTGACTGTGTAGAAAAGCTAAGAAATATATAACAAATACGCCGGCGATCTCAGGCAATAGATATAAAACGCCGCGTGTCATATTTATGTGGCATCGTTTGGGCATCGTCTGGCGATACGACGACCCATATACCCGTTGTTATGTGATATGGACGGAAGGCTAGTTTCTTCCCTCTTTAAGAAATGGGCACGAGGAAACTCGATATGGATGACTCAGGCTAATAAAATATATTGGTCTTGTAAAAGTTTATAGTAATCTACTAGGTAGAAATAGATTAAAGAAGCATGCGTTAATGCTTTTTCAAAGACATATCTTGAATTATTAAGGTAATTGCATTTTTTACGACATTGTATTAACTGCAAAGTTAGTCGTGTCGGTTCGGTCACTTGTATAGGTACTGAATTGATTGCAATGACGTCGCCATAAGACGTGTTAAAAAAATATGGAAGAAGAATTCGCGGTGGTGAGCAGAGGACGAGATGGCTTAGTGGTCAGAGCGCCTGGAGTATCTATCCGGGAGGCGCAGGTTCGAATCCTGTTCGCGACCGTATTCTTTTTCCATTTAATATTGTAACTTTAGAGTTGGCTGTATAGATCTTAATTTGACAACCGGGACCGACGGCTTTTACGTGCTCTCCGAGGCACGGAGGGGTCTCGGTATGAAATGATGGTCACCCATCCACAGACCAACCGCGGCAAGCGCAGCTTAACCTCGATCGATCGATCTGTGCGGCTGTTTCTTAGCCACGGGCTCCTCCTAGCTTAGCTTTATAAGACATATATTCTGAAAATATTTTTAAAGAGGATAATATTATTATAATAATTGTGTTATTACTGTTCACTTAATAGCATTGTTTGAATCTAAATTCAATAAAAGTAGGTACCTTTGTTGAGCGTTAAGTTGAGCGGGTTCACTTTGTAATGCATCATCAGTGTAGAGGTTGCAAGAGCGACTGCTGAGCGTGAGGTCCTGGGTTCGATTTTCGGGTCGGGCAAAGTGTGGGTTAATCTGAGAGTAAGATAGTTTTCAATAGCAGCTCGGAGTTTGGAATTATGACTCGATGACAATTAGCTCACCATATGGGACTTAATAACAGGTGAAATGTGCAGCTGTGTATAACTCTGGCTACTCCCTTGGGGATACAGGCGTGATGCTATGTTATGTTCACTTATATATGTCGCAGATGGAATGTAGAATCAGCTGTTTTAAAAAATCTTTAGCTGCTTTACAAAACAGTACTGTTTTATAAAACAGCTGAACAACGTTCAGCTGGATTGCCATTGGGATACGTTTAACAAAACTACAACCCACTTTTAGACGTAATGCAGAATGACATATCTACTGTGGGACAGGTTTGTTTATTGTATAGGTATGTTAAATGGATAGTCACCATTCAAGTAAAAAAGCGATACTGTATTCTGATTTGACTTTCCGTGGCTGGGTCGACGGAGCCCCGCCCTGCGGGGCTTCTATTTTTGTGTCTGTAAGGTTAGCAAAACCCTAAACACGAAGAGGATGACGGGGGCTGTTCGCTCGCTACGCTCGCTCACTGGCCCCCGTCATCCTCTTCGAACCTAACCTGTCCGTGTCGGGATACCTACACGAAACTCCCGAGCTCGCTTCGCTCGCTCATGGATCAATTTCGTTTATTTATTTTCATAATCCCGATATATTGTCGACTATTATAGTGGTTTAGTATTTACGTCACTCAAAATTTTCATCTTTTTTTGCTATTGACAAGTAAAATAAAGTTAGGTTATTATTGTTAAAAAAAAATCAAACGATCTGACAGTTCATTTCACACTGTTTTACATAATCTCTGATCGTTGACCCGCTGCATTGATAAACGCAAAACGTTCATTCAATTCTGCGTGTTATAGTTCAGTAATTCTGTAAAACCGCTAAACGTCGTTCAGCTGTTTTTCATAACAGTACTGTTTTGTAAATCAGCTAGCAGTTTTATAAAACAGCTTCATCTACAATCCATCTGCGACATATATACAACGAAAACCACCACAATGCCCGAGCCGTGTCGCCAAGCCACAGCATTAGAATAAATGTACAGAAAAGTACTGACTATAAAAGAAAATGATTAATTTGGACTGAGCCCTCCACGAACTTCCCCCACCGTAACTCAACTACCGAAGAATAGAATAAAACCTCTGGTACATACCTGTTAACTGTCACGGTACACACAAGATGTGATAAATGGTTTATTTTAATAATATTTTATTAAATTCTTTTTAACAATTCGCTCTTTCAGCCTTTATATTTACCAAACCAAGCAAGATCGTATTTCAAACATACACTGTATTGCCAAGCCTCCTCTTTGTTAAATACAAATAGAACATTGTTACTCAAGATACACTTCACATTTTACTGCTTTACATACCTACGCATTGTTGTCATTACAAGTATTTACATTGTACTAAAACAGTGACAGAAATAGGTTGGAGGAGTCAAACCGCATCAACAGCGGCAACAAAAGGCATAGCTATTATGCAGTCATATGTGATAGTTATCAGTGATTGTTGTGATAAGTCGACACGCTATGGTATATACGTATGGTACGGTTGTGTTTACAGACGAGACCCATAACAATGGCTAAGTGTGTGCGCATCCACGCGGCTTTGATACGTATAGAGGTGTTTTCAGGCAAGCGTCGCTCGTAGCTGCAAGGCAGTCGCGATCCGCATGCCCGCCAGATCCCACGCCCCACGCGCGCTCTACACGCTACGAGCTACAACGCCGTAGCACGTCCCGGATATTCGTAGTCGAACCCAACTCCGTATAAACCTATTCACAACATTATTTTTAATGGATTTCATAGCACCCTAAGTTAACCTATTGAAGTTCTCCCGTGTGTTTGTAAAGTTTGTATTTGTATTCTAAAACTAGTCTGTGTAAACTAAAAACATCGTAATCATAACGTAGTGGTAAATCTTTAAGTAAATAAAGAGATCGAGCATTGGATGTGTACTCGATGTGATTATTGTGACCTAGTGTGTGTTGTTATGTGTGTGTTCATATAGCTAGAAACTTTAAATATTGGTAAGTATTTTAATTGTAAAATAGTAGTAAGGTGTATACTTTCTGCAGTTTTAGAAATGTTAATGAAATTAATTAAGGTGGCGTTAATTTATGGTAATTAGTACAATTATTCGGTGCTGACAGAAAGATAGCTGTCTGTATCTTCAAAGTAATAAATTACATGTATAATTTGATAACATTCATCAACGCAATGTTCTTAGGTACACTTTACGTATTAACTCACGCGTATTTTCCTGTTTCAATTGTAGCTTGGTTAATTAGCACTATGGTGTTTTTGGTCACTGTTTACGAACAATTTTGGCGATAATGTTTTGATATCAGTAGGCAAATACGTTTATATCATAATTAAAGTACCTACTTATTAATATATAGATGGTAGATATTAATTTATTTTCTTGGAACATATTTAATACTGGGGTAACATGTGTGTATATGTTTGGAAACCCAATATTCATAGTGAAACAAAATACCAATACCAATAAAGCTATCCATCACCATAATATAAAACTAATTCTCTTTAGCAAAATAACATTGAAAACAGTGTAGAAGTGTACCCGATATATCAATTTATCTCATAACTTTGCTACGGTTGTTTTTTCTTATTATGCCTATCCAATAAGTTACAGCGATCCATCAAACAGCGTGAAAGGTTAATTCATATTGTGGCCAAGGGATGAAGGGACATTCTTTTTATTAAGACACATGTTCCACCATGTTGTGGATTAACTTGGAAATGTACATCATTGGCATAAACAGAGCTGATTGTTTACTAATCATCTTCATCTTCTAATATATAAAAATCTCGTGTCATAGTGGCTGTTAACGAACTCCTCCGAAACGGCTTGACCGTTTTTTATGATTTTTTTGTGTATATTTGGTAGGTGTGGGAATAGGTCGTAGGCTATTTTTTATACCCCTAGGTGATAAGGGTGGCCCTACCCAGAAAATTTTTATGACAGGACAACGTTTGCGGGGCATAGCTAGTTATCTATATAATAATGAGTGAAGTAAAAACTTTGTACCCCGTTTTACGAAAATTACGCAGACGGAGTACACAATTTGGCACAGTTCAAGTTTATATGCAGAAGAAGTGCAGAGACCTAAGATTTTCAAATAATATGTATTACAAATACGTTAAATTAATTAAAAAATAAAACATTACACATACTACCATGCGTTTGACACACACACAGATATATATCTTTATCAATAGTATAATAACGTATAAATTTAAAATTTTAATGAATTATGGTCGCATCTCGACCAGTGGGCGACCACTAGTATGATTATGTTGGCTTTCTAAAAATATAGGTATCTACTATGTAATCATATTGATCTCATAGTTTGATTAGGTTTATGTTGAAAAAGAAAAACAATATTGTGCTTTAAAACCTATATTAACTAGAATTGTCTAATAATAACTGCTACACAGTCTCATAATAACTTCATTACGAACTGTGAAATAAATTTAACGGACCAAAAGCTTAGCAAAATGATGAGAGTTGAGACTTTAATTAAGAGTTACAGTCGCAAAAACCAGCGCATTTTCACACAATTCATTAGTCATTAATTTACGGACGGAATCATTATAAACATAATCTCCGTAATTCGAACGCTTTAGTGATATAATGTAAGAACGAACTTATGTGATTATCTAACTAAAGTTTTGTATAACCGGCCATAGAGACCTGCCCCACCGCCGGCGAGTAAGCGATTGGTTGTCGACTATTTTCTCACATCAAGAAACTTACAGCTGCCGTTTTCCATGTGTCTGAAAGAGATGCGTATAGTACAAATTTTATAGATGACCGTTCACACCACCGGTGGGAATACCCGCTCTAGTTTGTCGTAGCCACAAACAAAAAATCACTCAGCGATGCTACTGGTTTCTCACTCAAATAGCTACCCGCTAATCGCCGGCGGTGGGATAGGTGCGGTTTATGGCGGGTACAGACTTTTCTGATACGTATCACTGTTGTCCTACAAACTGTTGTCATGGACATCAAGTTAACAAAGTACGGAGTGAGAGTAAAAGTGAACTATTTGATTCGAATCGCGTATAGCATTACACAATCTACTGTTTGAAGATCGTGCTATCATAATATTTTGAACAAATAAGTTTATTTTCACTTTGAAATACCGTCAAATATTCGGTACACTACTGGTCAACATTCTACTCAAGTCTGCACCAACCATTCTGCGGGTCGAGTTATTTGATAACTAGAAGTTATTATTATCAGATATTCAACGCTATTACATTGTTCAGAACATTCTGTCTACAATTTTGGTGGATTATGTGACTAATTGCTTCCCATTTAGTTCCTTTTACTTTAGTAAACAGTTGATCGACATTTTGGAGACTGAGGTTAGGAGTAATGGAGTTTGTGGGTAGGTAAGATGGAATAAGAGAATACAAAAGGCAAAGGGTAGTTGAAATGGGTTTAGGTATATGGTTGATTGAACACGCATTTGAGTATTTTCAGCTGTATTAAAGGTTAGAAAAGTATCGAAGGAATTGCTCGCGGGACTATATAGGTAAAACTAGACAGACATACTACTTCAATGTCATACGGAAGGAAAGTACTTAGTCCAAATTTGATAAAAAAAAATTAAAGGTCTATCCTAGTCCTAGACGCCAATATGACTTTATGATATTGACGTCTAGGGAAATAATTTTAGTATTACTAGTTTCAAAAGGTTTTTCTCAATGAGGCATGTAAATGGGACACCTGATATAACTGTGAGTTTGTAGGTAGGTACGTAATGCTATGTTCGATTTTCATTCGCTCCCCTAGACAACCTACGGTCTCTGTACCGGATATTTGGTAACCTCCGTAGGAACGTGTACATATGTTGGTACCTACCAGGCACTTACGTAAGCCATAGAACAATAAAAATTGAGTTGTAAAAGTTTATCGCATCACGTGTCGGATGGTGTGTTGTGATTATGCTTAGTAACGTTCTCCAAAACAAAGTATTTAGAAAATCATAGCATTTTGTTCGGACTTATGTCATCTATCTATCTTACAAAAAATATTATAAATGCGAAAGTTTATGAGAATGAATGAATGTTTGTAACTCTTTCACGCAATAACTACTGAACTGATTTGGATGAAATTTGGCAAATTGGCACAGATAGTTAACCTTGATTAACACAAAGGATAATTTCTATCGCGGCTGGAACCAATTCTGAAGTCCACGTAGACGAAGTCGCGCGCAGACGCTAATCTAATATATAAAATTCTCGTGTCACAGTTTTCGTTGCCATACTCCTCCGAAACGGCTTGACCGATTTTGATGAAATTTTTTGTGCTTATCCGGTATCTATGAGAATCGGCCAACATCTATTTTTCATCCCCCTAAATGTTAATAAAAAAAAAAATTTTTTTATTTTTTAGACAAAATTTTTAATTTCTATTTTTTTATGATTCAACATACAAAAATACATACAATCCTCAATTTTCACCCTTCTACGATCAACCCTTATTTTAGGAAATTATTTATATGGCAAAACAACGTTTGCCGGGTCAGCTAGTATTCTATATATATAAAAATCCATTGTCGTGCATTACATAGTCTTGCTCTTGTAGCGTGGGTCCCTGGATAGTTTAGATTCACGGTTAGACCCGTTAGGTGGCATTGCAATCGGGTTTAGGGCAGTACAGTATATGTAATAATGTATTATATATTAGCACATATATATCGTGACATTCACACTCAGTTATACTAAGTATACAGAGTATTGGCTTGCTATATGCTACAAACTTGAGCGATTTTCAGAGTTATATAGCACGATCGCCTTCCCCTCTCGCAAGCCAGATTTCAATCAGTTATCAGATTACGCTATACCTACTGATGAACTGATGTTTTCAATATGGCACTCTTCTTCACGTTTCGAAGACGCAAATAACATACATAGCATCACGCCTGTATTCCCCGAAGAGGTAGGCAGAGGTGTACACAATTGTACACCCACATTTCATTCACCAATGCTGTTATTAAGTCCCATGTAATAGGTGGTGAGCCTATTGCCATCAACCGGGCACATTTCCAAACTCCGGGCTTCTACTGAGAATTTCCTAACAGAAAAACTCAATAACACTTTGCCCGACCCGGGAATCGAACCCGAGACCTCCTGCTCAGCAGTCCCGCTACGGACCACTAAACCAACGAGGCAGTTAAAGCAAAGACGCAAATGCTATACTATATTATACTTGAATAGTATAGTGAAATTTGATTGCAATTTTACCTGTCACATAGTTTAACTTACGTAACTTTTTCCTGAACTGCCGGACTGATTTATGGAAAATAAAGCTTGGGGTGAAAACCTGGTCATGGTAGCAATTGATCGGTGTTTGCATAAAGAGAGGCTTTACCGTGCATTGATATGTTTAAAAATTCAATGGTATTGGTAAGCAAGGTCTTAATTATAATATCTTAATTTGGTTAGAACGTATAGTTTGAAAGTAGACAAATTAAGTAGGGATAGGTTCATAGAACTAATATCTTTGGATGGGTTCCTTACTTAATTTGTCTAATATAGATAAATCTTTCAATCGCACAAATATACAAATATAAAAATACGGTCGTGAACAGGATTCGAACCTGTGCCTCACGGATAAATAATCCAGGCGCTCTGACTACTGCCATGGCGTCACCAAAAGACGTTTAAAATGTGAAAGAAATTTCGGGATAGTGAGCATAGGTTGAGGTGACTAAGTGATCAGAGCGCCTGAAGTATTTATCCGAGATGCGCAAGTTAGAATCCTGCTCACGACCGTATTTTTTAATTTGTCTACTTTAAACTATCCGATCCGATAAATTTAAGGGTATCGCATACCTTTACATTTGTTTGTATTAGGCTGGTCATCTCAACGTGCTAGCGTTTTCGGTAGAATCCTATTTCTTTCTATAGCTTTTTCGAGTGTCATCACATTCGAAAGATTTTGATGAAATGGGAAGAATTCAATGTTTTCGGCCGCGAAAAGCAATTTAGCAAAAGGGCCAACGCAACCACGTTGATATTTTCTGGTCACACTCCCATTTTCCAGGGCTTCTCCATTAAATATACAATAGCTATCAATTCAATTTATTGCGTAACGCTCTTTCATTTTATAACATTTTAACAAAAAAGAATAACGGTATTGTAGGTAGGTACTAAACAGGAATTCAAAACACGTGTCCCTTTCAAATAATTCAACGGGGCGACTATAATGTGATAAGGTATTGACACCTTAAAATATAATGGTATTGAGCGATATTTTCGAAATATCATTTCTCACTCCTCTATATGACTTTATTGAATTGATCTTCAAAGCTCGACAATGTATTGAGTAGTGAAAGGTCGGTATAGTGGCAGCAAATGAAGTTTTAGATTTATCGATATCTATGTTTTAGACAAGTCTGTACCTACACTGTAAAAATGATTGAGTTGAGTGAACGAAGTTATACGGTCTAGTGATGTTCAAAGTAACTTTCAGGCTAAATATACGACGTTAAAATAATCAAAGTATACGACATTCATCGTAAATACCTTTATATCTTTATTTTCTAAAATGTGGTAACATAGCAGTGTTACTAATCTGCCGTTTACGGTGACTCATCGGGATGTACTTATGAAAGTAAACAAATTCCCCTGAGATTTTTATGATCATACAAATAGCAGATCACAATAACGTAACATGAAAGGAATCTGAGTTATTTTGTTATCGCAATATAAATTTTAAAAAGGCCTTGTGTATTGGGAGCACTGACGCCGTTTATTTAAGTTGCACCTGGCAAAAAGGGAATACGATCATGAGATAGTTTTATTAGCCTTATCTTTAGTTTAAGAAGAACAGCTCGTTTTACACGACTGCCCAAAAAAAGGAGCGTAATGTTTTCAGGGTTCAAGTATGTATGTATACAAGTATGTATGTATGTATGCAAATTCATTCGAGAAACAAACAAGATAAAATATAATTTTATATAGTCTCAGAGAGTCATATATATTATTTTATTCCCCAGACCCCACACTAGGAATCCAATCTCTCTTTCAAACCGCCAAATTAAAAATGAATAATAATTAAATTTTAGAGAAACAGCAACAGAGTTTACAAAAAAAATATTACATTTTTACTTTAGCTGACGTTTATCAGGAAACTCCACATTGTAATAAGGTTTGTAAGGCATCATTTATTCGAGTATTTATAACAAAATATTATATTATCTTTGCTCTAGAGAGTGGAGAGCATACACGTAAGTGACCTGCATTAATGAATGTCAACGCCTCAGGAGTATTTTTTAATTAATCAAAGCGTGTCGCAAGTTTTAAGTAAAAGTATTTCAACAAATACATTTTAAGGTGAACATGTCGAGTGAATGGCGTTGTTATTTTAGCAAAGCCTAGTAGCTCACTCGAGACTTTAATTTGCAAGGTAACAAGTGATGAAGGTCTGACATTGGGCCCTTTTGACTGGAATTGAATCTGGAAAAAGTTTCGAACACAATCGGTACTGAAACTCTAAAACGTACTGCGCATTGAGTATGCGTGTGCTCTAGTCATAAAGCGATTTACAACATTACCAGTTAATAATTAATGTTAATGAGACATAAAATAATTTGTTTCTTTTTAAACAATGTTACAGTTTTAACAAATTAACTTTGTGTGTTAGTCGTATAAGTAAATAAGGAATTAACTGCCTTTTGACTGCGTTGCGGTAAAATATTAAATACATGTGATGTCGTAGTAACCCAGAGTTTACGGTCGTAACTGGGCATATAGTAGAAAGTCTCAATATAGTGAGCGAGGCTAGCTTATATTGGTTTTGTAAGCACTGACATAACGCCTACTATGCCTACCAATGTGACTATTTCCAAGTTATATATACAATAGATGACGCCGCTGAGGCCGGCCCAGAAAGAGGTGGCCACATGACCTACGGGTGGTTTAAACTCTGACACTAGCGTAGATGACCTCCGGATGCGTTCCACCATGGCTGGTATAAGGCTACGAAGGGGAAAGCTATTTGAAAAAACTTGGGATAGTCTTATAAAAATTATTAATCTTAAACACCACTGACATACGGTGAACCTGGACCTAATATTCTAAATTTGCCAATCCCAGTCAGCCAGCGTGGTGAATAATGCTCGTACTTTCTATGTTTGAGTTTTACAGTGATACAGTTATAGGCTTCTTTTATTTATTTATTGTATTTTACTTTACCTTTAGAATGAAGCCTGTTTAATAGGTCTGTGTTGGAATTTAGGCACAAAATGCAAAGTCTAATTTATTCAAATCTAACCTTTAAAACGGTATTTACATGTACGTCGGTGTTTGTCTTGAATTCTTGAGGCTTTTACAACCCCAGTTGAGTGAGACGGGGTACCAAGTACATATTCTAAGATTTGCTTATAAATACCTACTTAACAAAGTTCCCTGACAAGAGGCTTCACGGCTAGGTGCCCCAAATCCAATTGTAAGTTTAGAAGTAACTTTTGTATTGCACGCTTTATGTGTAAACACGAGAACATTGGTAATTTATTTGCGAAGAATTTAATTAACAATTATATAAATTAGTATGAATTTTATATGTTACTAGCTGTGCCCCGCAAACGTTGTTCTGCGATATAAATTTTCTGGATAGGGCCACCATTATCATCTAGGGGTAAAAATAATTGCCTACAACCTATTCTCAGACCTACCAAATATACACAAAAATAATAAATAAAAAAATTCAAGCCTTTTCGATCGAAGAGTTCAATAACAAACACTGTGACACCAGATTTTTATATATTAGATATTGTCTATATTATAATTCATAATTATAATATAACATGCCATCAAGCCTGAATTTCCCGGCAGAGTTGTAATGTTCTCGTTCACATTTTACTAATGTTCCCATGTAATACATTGTTAGCTTATTGCCGTCGATAGGATACAAATATAATTCCAAACTCCGGTTTACTACGGAGAATATCATAACAGAAATATCCAATAATACTTTAACCAACCCGGGGGAATCAAATCCAAGACCTTACGCTCAGCAGCCTCGCTTTCTACCACTAGATGACTAGACCAACGAGACAGTCAGCATATTATTATATTTTTAGAAATTCTAAAACACCACGGCTTCTTCGTGTCGATGTACAATTTTGACATACGGTAAAGGAAAATATCGTGAGGAAATTTGGACCTAATAGTCTAAAATCGCCAATTACAGTGAGCTAGCGAGGTGATTAATGTTCGTGCCTTCTCTGTATGAGAAGAGACCCTTGCCCTGCAGTCGGACAGTTATGGGCTGGATATGTTATAATTCAAGAAAAATCTTTGAAAAGCATTAACGCATGCTTAGCGAACTCTAAAGTTATTATATTAAATGGAAAAAGAATACGGTCGCGAACAGGATTCGAACCTGCGCCTCCCGGATGAATACTCCAGGCGCTCTGACCACTAAGCCATCTCGACCTCTGCTCACCACCGCGAATTCTTATTCCATATTTTAACACGTCTTATGGCGACGTTATTGCTATCAATTCAGTCCCTATACGGGTGACCGAACCGATACGACTAACTTTGCAATTAATACAATGTCGTAAAGAATGCAATTACCTTAATAATTCAAGATAAATCTTTGAAAAGCATTAACGCATGCTTAGCGAACTCTAAAGTTATTATATTAAATGGAAAAAGAATACGGTCGCGAACAGGATTCGAACCTGCGCCTCCTGGATGAATACTCCAGGCGCTCTGACCACTAAGCCATCTCGACCTCTGCTCACCACCGCATTGTATTAACTGCAAAGTTAGTCGTGTCGGTTCGGTCACCCGTATAGGGACTGAATTGATAGCAATAACGTCGCCATAAGACGTGTTAAAATATGGAAGAAGAATTCGCGGTGGTGAGCAGAAGTCGAGATGGCTTAGTGGTCAGAGCGCCTGGAGTATTCATCCGGGAGGCGCAGGTTCGAATCCTGTTCGCGACCGTATTCTTTTTCCATTTAATATAATAACTTTGGATATGTTATATTTTATTTAATACCTACATAACTTGTTTCATGACGCCTATAATGATAATAGGTAATTCTTCAAAATAATTTCGTGATAAAGTCAAGTATTTTCAAAGTTTTTGAAGGTCAGTCACATGCTTTCTCATTATTGGGAATATTTCATTTATTAAAGTAATTATTCGTTTAAATTATTCCTTTGAGTTTTCAATACACTAGTGGACTCAAAATTATTAATTAATTAAGTTCGTTAATTATGTAAGCGATAACAGTTAATAATCGAGTTTTTATGGCGTCAAGAGACTTGTTACGGCAAAACTAATAAATAATACTTATTTTGCTAATTAAAAGTTGTAGCCTACTTTACAATAGTTCTCGTGCCTAATATTGGATATATAAAATTATGTATAAGCAATGGTGGTGATAAATATACTAGGTAGATATATAGAGTCATAATCGTTTTATGTAGATCAAATACATTCTGTAAAAGGTTCTAGGCGAATATATTAGATTAAATTTCGTGTCGTTCGGTTGGGTGTCCTCATGATATCGTGATGTTTTCCTTTATTGTTTGAAGCTTGTGATAAATTGGGCACACATGTTTGGAAACCAGACCGTGGCCGGAGCTACGTTGCTATAGCTGGGCATAACGTTCAAAACGTTTTCGTTTTAATAAAATAGATAATTTCACTTGTTAATTGTCAGTATCAAAAGTATAGTGCCATTCAAAACTACAAAATAATTAGAACAAATTTTAAAAAGCCTCATCAATTAAATTGTGGTCCATCTTTTATTGAAACTGATATTTGTTTGTAATCAATTGAAAATTTACTATAAGGTAATTATTACGAGATCCTTTTTTATCTAATTATTTTGAACGTTTTGAATCTCACCAAAGATATAAGAAGTATTTCTGTGAATCTCACACTATTTTAATTCGTTGCATCGTCATTTTTCTAGTTTATGTAAGGATTGGTTAGATGACGTCGACGACATGACGTTCAATGAATAGGTATGTCAAAATGTCAAACCTATTGAAAAATTATGAATGTGAGGATTTAAGAGCCACCGATCCCAAAGTTTCAGTACCTAATGTTTTTGTTGTAAATTTATAAAAACATATAAAATCCGGAATTTGTAGGGAAAAATAAAAAAAAATTGAAGCATATTAACACTATCTCTTGGAAACTACCTATTCAATGCAGAAAGTCAAAATTTTATATAGGTTTCTTATAAATTGAGACAAAATTGTTAAAAAAATACCATGGATGATAAATTCTGCGAAAAAATTCAAGATTTGTCTTTGAAAAAGCATTAACGCATGCTTAGCGAACTCTAAAGTTACAATATTAAATGGAAAAAGAATATGGTCGCGAACAGGATTCGAACCTGCGCCTCCCGGATAGATACTCCAGGCGCTCTGACCACTAAGCCATCTCGACCTCTGCTCACCACCGCGAATTCTTCTTCCATATTTTAACACGTCTTATGGCGACGTCATTGCAATCAATTCAGTACCTATACAAGTGACCGAACCGACACGACTAACTTTGCAGTTAATACAATGTCGTAAAGAATGCAATTACCTTAATAATTTAAGATATGTCTTTGAAAAAGCATTAACGCATGCTTAGCGAACTATAAAGTTACAATATTAAATGGAAAAAGAAGACTCTGGTCACCACCGCGAATTAAAGGTCGAGATGGCTTAGTGGTCAGAGCGCCTGGAGTATCTATCCGGGAGGCGCAGGTTCGAATCCTGTTCGCGACCGTCTGCGAAAAAAGTTATAGAATATATTATATAGATAAAGTATGAGAATGTGTATATACTTTATACTGTTTGTTGCATTTTGTTTTCATACAAGGTGTCTAATTTATACATATTTTACACCTCATAGCACGATTCTTGTCTTAAATTATCAAACGTTGGGTTTGAATTCTGATTAATTTATTTGTTTATAAAACTGTAGAGGTAATATTTCTGTACATTGAATATTTTTCGTAAATTTTAATTAATTTGTACTATAGTAACGACACAGAAGCCGAAACTGAAATCGTTGTCTGTCTATCTGTCCGAACGCTTTATAACTTAAGAACCAGATGACCTGTTTTATTGGAGTTTTTATAATGTGCGTTTTTAAAAAGCGGTCTAAAATAATTTAAAACGCTATTACTTAAGAGATGAACAGTATTAATTAACAGATAATATTATACATTTGATTGAGTTAGATGAAACTTTTCCTGTTGCGAAACTTACCTTAGGATTACGAGCTGATAATAATAGTGGGTGATGGGTTACCTAAAACAGGCTGAAGGAGGTACTCTTTCTATCTCATTCTATAGGAGTAACCATCGGGTCACATCACTGGAATGCTTTGCGGCTGATTCGGCAAAGGGCCGTCACTAGCCAGACTGGTCCTATACGACCCTAATACCACGATGTGGTTACGATTCTTGCCTCTACAAAAGGCCTTGTAGGGCCGCAGAGAATTGTATTAAACCCTGAGAAACCAAACTGAGTAGAACCAATCAAAGAATTGATTACAGTCAAAATAGCTAGCCCAAGATATAGATGGGTAGATCGGCAGTCCATGTTATGCATTGTACTTATATAATAAAATACTTTACATGGACCTACAACCACACCTCAAGCCAGTTACCGAGTAACACTATAATTATATTAACCTCTTGATAAGACTGCTTGTCAGTGATCTGACTACCTGAAACAACTGTCATAGATCTCCATACGCAGAAAAAAACCACAACAGAAAACGCGTCCGAGTTTAAGTGCTCAACAAGGTAATATCATGAATTGTCATTTACTATCTACGAGTGCCAGGCCATAATAAATAAACAATCAAGCACATGAAATTGAAAACGAAGCGTATTCGTTGATATACCTATGTATACTATTTCGTAAATAAATGAAATGCAATTAAAATATCACCGGAGTGTGTTTGTAAACTGAAAATTGCTATTAAAACTTGCTTTCCCTTTCTCCATTACGAATTAATTAAAACTTTAACGTATAAGGGCATGCATATTAGAACTTTTAATAATGTTTTAGAATAGTTTAATATGTACTGATGACCATCATCTCCCTGTTCTTATCCCAATTTATTTTGGGTCGCCGCAGCATATGTCTGGCATGCTGCTTAAGTAAGTAAACTGATAAATAACTAAAAGTGTGAGTCCAACTCCTGCGTTTTGTAACATGACAATTCCAAATTGATTTTCTTTACCAGAAAACCGAATTAGGAAACATACCTAGCACTTAAGGTTAGAACTACTGAAACGTCAAAATTGTATGTAATATTCCTTGAAATAGCTACCTGCTATGAAGAAACAAATTACGTATCGCAATTGTTTTAGCAAGCACGAAGACATTGTTAATGATGGACCGAATATAAACTCTGCCGAATGTCGACCGAATATTCGGTTGAAACCTGTGTCGAAGCTAAACGTTCAGTTGAATTTCCCAGACTATTAAACAGCGATGCTTTCTATCACGTTTATTAGTTTTTATGAGCCTACCGCCTCAGTCACCTCCATTGGTATAATATACGAAGGCAATTAAATAAAAAAATTGAAATGCAAAGTATTTAATTTTATTTTATGTATATATATGTTGTGGGTAAACCTATATGAAACACATGAATATTTTCTGACTGGTTAAACTAGTATTCATCTCAGATGATAAAAGTCTGTACTAGAAACCGGTTGCTGGGAACTTTGTATGTTTGTTCAACCAAACGTTAGGTCAAGGAACCGAACTGCTGAAACTTCTGAAAACCTAAATTCGATAAAGCAGTTGAGTTTCAGTTCATTACTACAAATTTCGCTCTCTACAAACTCTATTTCCAGTTCATTTGATTTCATTCCTTTTTTATTCAAATTTCGCGATGTTACCACGAAAATACACGGAATTTTAGTATAGCGATTAGTGTCATAAAAATAAATAGCTTTATTTTAATTACGCACTTAATTCTGCATGGATGCTGATCATGCATAAAATGTTCTTATAAGAAAGAAAAAAAAAATAGACGACTAAATAATGTTCTGTGGTTGTTCAAACAATACGACCTATTTTAACCAAGAAAATGTAATTATTAGTGTTTTTTTTTCCATTCTATTAACTTCGGTCCATGTATTACATAAATTAACATGTTATACAAAGTAATGACAGAGAATTACTATTTTGCAACAAAGTACCCAACTTTTATTTGTAGTTATGTCCATTAAAGTTAGAGTAGGTACGTACAAATTAGATAATTTGTACGTACAGAATAATGTGTTGTATAAACTAAGTTTGTGACAGTCGCTTCATATATTTCAATCTGTATTAAAAGACGCATCACAGTTGTTTAATCTGTTTTCAAGCCAAAATGTATCCATAATACAATTAAGCTGATAATGGAATTAATTAGGGGAACATTAATGCCCGTCATTAGATAAAGTGTTGGAGATTATGAAAGCATAATATGTATAGGTACAGTTTCAGTAAGGCTACCAATATTAATTTATAAACCAACCAGCGGATTCTGTAGGCTGCCGTTACATACATACAACATACATGTTCTGCATCCCAACAACAGTGCTACCTACCAGGTACAACTATTGCTAAGAATTATCAAAATCGGTCAATCCGTTTAAGAGGAGAAGTATTGCGAATACACGCATAAACACGGAATTTTGTATATTTTTCAGTTTTCATTAGTTGTATATGCAGCAGCTAATTTTGAAGTTCTGAGTTAGTAGTTAACTCTACTAGAGTTATTATTATTATCTTTCTGTTTAAAAAAGATATTACATTATTTTAATTATATCTCCGACGTTGCGTTACGTTGGAATAAAAAGTATTACCTAAGTCTGTACCGATAAATAAACAAAAGATTATTTTATTCTTATAATTTCTTTATTTAGAAGAAAGAAAGAAGAAGAAAGAAAAAGCGTTTATTCGACCCTAGAACAGTTACGGCACACAAAAAAAAGACACCATATTTATGTTTATTCAAACAAAATCAACAATACGGCAACAAAAGGAACTTCTAGAGCCAATACACAAGGAATATTGAAAGTATTTTTCGTCTTTACTGTGGTTGGTCCCCTTTTACATTAGCCTTGAACTATTGGTTCGACATAATATATTACCTAACCATCAAGTTCTACCTATAACTACCTGCTTCTGATCAAGTCTTGCCATATAACCTTCTAGGAATTCAAGTAATTGTAACTCTAGTAGTAATCGTAAAACTTTACGGATCAGATAAGAAATATATTAAAAAGGCTTGTCTTTTGAAGTTTAATTTGATGTAATTTATATGGTAAATACACATACCAAGTTTTTTTTTACAGAATATTTTACAACCGAGTCGCCGAAAAATAAAATAAAATTCCATGCAAATTCGAAAGTTAATATTTGTTTTCAAAAAAATACGCTAAACTGCAGACCCAAAAATAACAAGACAAGTCTACTTCTGTCTATGTCAGTCAATATTAACTTACTGTATTTCCTAATGGGGTGGTGTGGGGAAAAATCCTTAAACCATCGAGAGAGCACAGAGACCGATCCTCAAGGTATCAACATACCGCCCTTTCCTTTTTCCCACCAAACTCCTCTATGAAACTTGTGGAGTGTTAACAGTGTGACAGTTATTTATAATGAGCATAGTACTAAAGCAGCACGCAGCCCTTCCATATAGCACTGAGTTTACTAACAAAAGAAGGAAAGATATAGTTTGCCCTCAACAAATAAGAACAAAACATGCTTTACGTCAAAGTTTTACGTTTTCTTTGAACCACTTTATACAATAGATTAAAAGTGACATCAAATATCTACGCCCTCAATTACAATAACTGCAAAAAAACCTCAAGCAGGCCAAAGTATTGTCCTACGAAAATACAGAGAAGTTATTAATTGTGTTAAAGTAAACATTGTTTGCATTTTATTTTTATTAGTTAAGCAATAAAGACTTTTACCTATTTGATTTCTGTGTTGTGTATTGTTATTTTTGACTTTGACTTCATGAGAATACTTGGTAGATATATAGTACATACATAATTCTTCACAATGTCAAGCAAAATTTCAAGGGCGATGTTATCTTGCCATGAGGTTATTAAGGTCAAGGATACTGCATAGCAAATCAAATTGCACCTGTACCGTTTTGATTCACCGCGTTCTTAGGAAAACATTTATACCTTTAATACCTATATAATTATATACGCGCCAATTGGACAGGAAGTTATATGGGGTATACCCGTTTTACCCACTGATATATCCCACTCTCTTTGTAGTGGGCATGGTTGGCTATAATTAACTTCAAGTCCGACGGGAGTATTGGTCACCTACGTGGTTAAAATGATTCGTGGAGTGGAGACTAATCCAGGCGTCGCCCGCCTCTGCTACTGGTACCTACAGCCAGGACTAACCTGCTTGCCAAGACGCCTCTTACGAGTACCAGAGCTATCCGTTCGATCAACGACCTTCAAAATCATATAGATGTATTTACGTGTAGTTGGAGTGAATTCGCAAGGGTATTATTATTTATATTATATTACCAAGAAAATAAATAACAAATATGAGTTATAATTATAATTAAGTGAGTATCATATGAATGATATAATAATGTATTTTGTTTTGGAATTTGTGTCATTTTTGTTATGGTAAGTAGGTACATAGTTTAATAGTTTCTTATGTAGGTATGTGTTTATATTTTTGAGATCTGAACTGTCGCATTAGGGTAAACCCTGTAATGATAGTTTAAGCTGTTGAAATAAATAAATAAATAAAATAAATATTTTTTATACATGTTAAGGCCTTGCAATGCCATTATTAATTTAAATTTTTTCTAAGAAAACATTCAAAAATAATAGACAGGAACGGGCCTTGAACCTGCGCCTCTTGACAGTCCATGTCAACACTATCCCAATAGCTCAGTCGATTGTGTAGTTGTTCGATTCTATTAAATTTTAAGTTTCGTCTTAAGGATACGCCTGGAGATATTTATAAAGCAATCATTTTACAGATTAACTATTACATTATATTTACTGATTCTGAGGGGAACTCTGGATCTATCGAGTTGTTCTTTGTTGGTAAGAGTGACTGGTGTACTGAAACAGACAGGGTTCGAGTCTCATCCGTAACCAAATTTCTTTGGCCCCATCTTAATAATTGAAATTTAAACGCTATTCGTTGGTAAGCGAATAACTTGAGAACGGCGGGACCGATTTGGCAATTTTTTTAAATGTTTTAAGGGCCGAAAACTTCAAAATGATTCCCGGAAAATTGCAAAATAAAGGAAAAAATTTAATGTGAGACAACGTCTCAACTCACTCATCATCAACGGCGTGCACCGATGTAAGAAATGACTTATGTCATACGTAGGATGTATTCACTAAGCCCTGTTCTTAGATGTATTAATTAAATTTATGTTATGGGGATCTACCAATGATATTATAAACTAATAGATACGTTACCCGCGCTCAAAAATAGCGATAGCAAAGTAAGGCAATTGCCCGACTTGCATTCAATCATGTCCGAACCATTGTCGCGGTTACGTGTCACTATCACCCACAATTCCCAATGAAATACGAGGAAAAAACGCCTTCCTGTGTTAATAGAGAGTGTCGAAATTCACTTTAATATTAGAATAGTCACTACATAATAAAATATTTTTATATTTATTCCGAAATCATAAGATATAATTTTTATGAATCAAAACTTTGTCGGGAACATTCCGCTGACAGCTGCGTCACGCGTGCTGGCGCCAATGACCGTGCAGCAGGTACGTGCCGAAACTAAACGATGTATGTTTATCTCTTTCTAACAATAGGTATGCTGTATGGTTCTTTCCTTTTATGCGTGGATGCGCAGCGTGCTGTATGATTGTATGTATTGCTAGGTAGCTATATCAAAGTTGCCGCTGATTTGCTTAATGCACTAATGCTCAGGTATAACGCCTCTATATTTAAAATTTCATTGGGATCTACTTCAGTATTTCGATGTCACGGATAGAACGTTTAAATCCAGCTTAACATTATGTTTCATTTAAAATCGAACTCTCAGCTAATATACAAAAGTGCATTGCATGCAGTTATACGTAATTATGCATATTATGCCATTTCACTTTATTCTAGGGCATTTCTAGTTCGAATTTTTTTGAGACATCACGTGCTGAACACTATTACCAAACCAATTATAATAATTTATTTAGTATAATATTGTCGGTAATAACTTAGTACCTATTGCTGTTATTTAGTGTAATTTATTCAGAATTTTAACTCTAATATCCAATGGTAGGTTAATAGATTTAAACAATTTCGAAAGAAATTAGTGAAAGAGGTTTCTAAAGAATCGCACAAACTTTCCTCTTACATCTATATATATAAAAATCAATTGCTGTTCGTTTGTCTCGCTAAAACTCGAGAACGGCTGGGCTTTAGCTGATTTTGGTTTTGAAATATTTGTCGTAGTCCAGGGAAGGTTTAAACGGTGAGAAAATATAGAAGAATTGCGAGGAAGATAGTAAAAACAACAAATTGATTTGCCCATATAAACTGTTCTACCTACTTTCCTGTCAAACTTTTGACGTTCGAGGTGATACGAAGTACACCGGGTCATCTAGTACCAAATAAAGACAATATCTTCAAGCTCGCTTTATCAACCCATTTAAAGAAAGAAAACGTTTATTTCAGTCTCGTGGACGAACTTAGTTTTTACAATAGCAGAAAAAAGAAATGTAGATAAAATATACAAGGCTTACTAAAATTCACCTGCACGAGACCAAAAAAGGCCCCTATTTCAGCATAAAACGGCAACACCGAAATATTGCCGCGCTGATTTTCATTTCAGCTTAGGTCTAATTTTCATATATGTATATTTCGAATAAATCACTACAAAGAGAGATGTTCGACCGATAACTCTTTATTCTACAATATCCAAGAGAGAAAGAAAGAATAACAAAATAAAATAAAAGAAAAAGAGACAGTCGAATCGCAATCAGCAATCGGCCCCAGACAATCATAGATGGACAGAATTGTGTGAATAAAATATAAGCCCATATATAAATTGTAGGTACACACACAGAAAAAATGATCGATATCATACATATATACGATTGTTTCTTCGTCCTGTTCTGTGGGCAAACTGAATAGAATGTCATTTCCGTTTATTTACCTTGGGTACATTGAATAATATTCCTATGTTTCTGTTTTCTATAACGCAGTCACTGGCTTTTCAACAAATGCATGTATTTTATAGTAAAAAGTGTTCCTGTGAATCTTGATTCACGCTTCCCATGTATGGTACAGTAGGCTACATAAACTGGTCACTACTTTCGCGAACATGCGTGTATTTCAGTTACCTAATTGATGTAGCTGTGTGTACAGACATGTTCGTTGCCTTAAATAAAAATGAGGTTAATAAATACAATGTAAAGGCTTTGAGGTAACGTTAAAATATAAAGAAAACAAAAGTTTGAACATGAAACATTTTAAGCGTAACCTCTACGATTTGGAGCCAACTTTGCTCTTCGCAATCCGTTAAACCGTGTCACAAAAACTTTGAAAGTACATTTTGAGATTTGCTGACGCAAAAGCAAGTTAACAGCAATTTAAACAACGTTCAAAGTGCTCTTAAGCGTAAATCGACCATACGAAGGTAAACTAGGTTAAATGTCGTATTTATTAACATTTTAATAATATCCAAATAGGCCGTCCTATATGTCGTATAAATTGCTATATAATATGAAGAATACGTTAGGTTGCATAAAATTGAATGGCAATAACAGATACCTACTAGATTTTTTTGTAGGTACTTTTTGTTGCAAAAAGTAATCGTATGCTGCGCATAGATTCATTGGAACTCTTGAACGTCATTAAAGATTTTATTGAACACTTTTTACGCGCAATAAATATCGTTAAGTGACAATTAATCTTCCTATCGCGTGGTTGATGAAAAACTGAAAGATAATGTCAATAGTGTGTAAATCTATGTCATAGACCTACAAGTGTTTTTTTCTCTGACACTAAGTTGTTAGTGTCATTGTAGATTTACACACTATTGACATTATCTTTCAGTTTTAATTGACAGTGATTATTAATTTATCATACACAGAATCCCTTGTCAGTTTAACGGTCATATGATTAGGCTATCAGTGCTGTTAGTAGTAATGGCCTTTAATCTTCGTGAGTATAATGGCAATGCCACACGCACTTCAGCACGTGGGCAACGCTGAAGTGTCTGTGCAGGCTAACTGTGGGCAGCCTAACAGCCTTCACAAATCCCGGAGTATCTGTTGACAGTTAACGGACCATAACTTGCCGGGATCGCGGCGAATGATCCTGCGAACAAAATAATATCGATAAAGGTTAGAGTAGAACCGTGTGGTTTTTAGTCGGTATGAATCCGGCTCAGTGTATAAAATGGATTTTCTTAACTCAAAAAAAAAAATTGCTGGTAACTATGAGATCTCGTAAAATGAAGAATTTGAGAATAGTCAATCCATCTGTTTAGCAGTGGTTAATACAATACTAAAGGTACCTATGACAGTTAATTACTGCGGCTACTCGCTGCCCAACGGTCCGGAAATTATCTTCATGGATTAATGTTCTTTAAATTGTTTCAAGCAGAAAATCGCAGTTTATGTTAATATTGTTCCGATATCCACATGCTTCGTGTGAAGCTTGAATGTTACATATACAAAAATTGTATTCATATGTGTTCATATTGTATATGTGAAACTGTACTTACATTTATTTGAAGTAGACGAGAATAAAATGTATTTTGCATCAGCGCAATATGAGGTAAATCGGCGAATAAAAATATGTTGTTATTTTACGTCAAGCGAAATTGTTTGTGTGGTCGAATAATTTGTCAGAGATTTTAACTCAAATATTTATAATTATGCCGCAGTAAAGACATTTTTCGTGTGAATCCAACATGATTTATTTATATGTTTTTATGATAGCTGTAATAACACATAATCTTTTGTTAATAACAAGTGTTATCTTAATTCCGGTGAGTTTGTTTTATTAAAGACAAAAATGGAAACGCCGTATGTAATAGCAATGAACAGGATGATAAATTTATGTCACTGACCTGTCTAGAAATGACGACGGTATCAAAAATAAATTTGTATACTTGCTGCCGCGTCCATTCCTTCAAATATGTTAATAATTTAACCAGCTTTAAGTATGTAAGTGGGTTATGAAGCATTTTCATGTGGGCCACAATCAATACGGCCGTCGGTCCTAACGAGATTGAACCCCAATTAACTAACAAGCTAAGTTAAAGGGAATTATGTGAAAGCATCTAATTAACCTAAAATGACTGTAGAAAAAATATAGATATTGTTTCGTTATTTTGTCTTTGGTATTCTAAAATTGTAGTGAATGCAGATTCTATTATTTGCACTTCGGCGCCCCACGTTGGGTGCCAGTTTAGTGAGTATTTGATGATGAATTGAATTGAATTGAAAAATTTGTCCTGTATTCAGAAGTTTTTGCAACTTACTTAAAGTTGCAAAAACTTCTGAATACAGGAACTTCTCGCTTAGATTGCCTTAGTCTCATTCTTTAGTTGATTTGTTTGAAAGATTTTTCTGTAAATACATAAATATTTGTTTCTAAATTTAAGCTTGCCGACACAAAATATAATATTGTAGATTAGGTTCTGCTCGCGACTTTTCTGCATGGTCTTCAGAATTTAGTTTATAAACACTGTAAGAACAAATTTATGTCACTAAAGATTTTATTTATTATGAATTGTGTCCAGCCGGGATAAAAGTATCATGTGTGTTAATCCAGATTATTTATAAACTATCTGTGTGCCAAATTTTATCAAAATCCATTCTGTAGTTAGTGCATGAAAGAGTAACAAACATCCATCCATTCATTCATCCTCACAAACATTCGCATTTTTAATATTAATAGGACTTACGAGTATATCTATCGTGAAAGTTGAATATTCTAAAAACCGATTAGCATGTTCTTTTAGATCTATTAGTTCTTTTACAAACAAGAACTGGACGGTAAATTATTTTTTACATAGGTCATTGAACTCGTTCTTTGTAATTTTCTAGTCTATAAACGATTAAATTAGCTATAATTTATTCATATCAATTGCCATCGCGTGACTTACAAATTACTGATGACTTCCTATAAATTTACAAACAATTAGGGAAGGGCAATTTTCATAATTATATATATTGAACATTAATTAATATGAATAATTCACGAAAGTTATTATACTAAATATATATATGTTGAGGAAATATAATTAAAATGTACTGTTTAATTCTAATTATAGTGTAATAGTAATCAATTTCGTATCCTTCAATTTTTTTACCATCGATACATCGTCAAGTTGCATGCAAATAAATACAATATCTAGTTACTTTCACGTTATTCAGGTAGTCAAGTAGTTAAAATAAATATGTACTTTGAGATAAGATAACTATATAGGTACCACCAACAAGTTGTTCGTAATCTACCAACATATCTCCGTATTTTAGGTTTCTCGGTCACTATATCATGTTGTATAAGTTAAACGAACGTAGCCATAGTCGAATTATGAATATTGAATTTATTTTGATTAACCGCTATTTTTTTTTTTCTAAATATAAATTAATTGTTAGTATTAGGCGTATGCTTATCGGAAAGAATATGCACCATTTAAATATTATTATGGTCTATATTATATATACTTACAAATATATATTCTTTAATCTATATGAATTGTATTAAAACTGTAGAGGTATTATGTCTTTAAATTGAATATTTTCCAAATTATCACGCCTGTATTCCTGGCCAAGCAGAGGTGTACACAGTAAACCTACATTTCATCAATGCTGTTATTAAGGCGTAAGGTATTAGGTGGTGAGCCTTTCGCCATCTACCGGGCACAATTCCAAACTCTGGGCTGCTACTGACAATTTTCTACCAGAAAAACTCAATAACACTTACCCACTGGGAAATCGAACCCGAGACCTCATACTCAGCATTCGCACTTGGGACCACTAGACCAACGAGGCATTTTTGCATATTTTTGATTGGGGTGTATTATAGTATCAATATCAAAGTCGAAACCATAATTTTTGAAAACGTCTGTCTGTCCAATCGATCGCTTATATCTTGAAAACTACTGAACCGGTTTTGAAGGAGTTTTTATTGTAGCGTAGCTTAGCGGCCTGGGCAACATCATCGACATATTTCATTACGCTATCACATATAGGCTGTAAGGAGTATAACATAACTTTGAATGAGTTTTAATTAACAAATGGATAATATACAGTTAAAGAATCGACCGCTTTTTATGAAACTTTCAATGCAGCGGTTACGTGTCAAGTGCTATTAAACTAAAATTGTAAGTGTTTCCTGGATTGATGGAGTTCGAATCCAGCAAAGTATTTCTATTTCATTTTTATTAAGTAAGTATTGAAATTATAAAAACAGAATGCAAAAAATCTTCCGCAAAATGTAAAATTCGATCGGAGAGAGCGGATATCAGAAACGATGGGTTAACGACCTGTCAGTTCTCCGCTATTGCGATTTCCAATTTCTACGATTTCTCATCGTACCTAAGTATAAAGCTGCTATAAATTACCGTTCGTGAAATGTGAAGTCTAACAGTGTTTATTACTATGTTTAGTCATGGATGAATTTATATAATACAGCATAAAATTGATAATTGTCGTCATACTGTAGGTAATATATAATATTCATCATCATCTCAGCCTATAAATGTCCACTGCTGAACATAGGCCTTCCCCAAAGATCTCCAGCGGGAACGATCCATTGCGGCCTGCATCCACTGACTCCCTGTTACTTTTATAAGGTCATCAGTCCATCGAGCAGGCGGTCGTCCCACACTGCGCTTGCCAGTTCGTGCATGGTCTCCACTCGAGAACCTTTCTGCCCCAGCGGCCGTCAGATCTTCAAGCTATGTGCCCTGCCCATTGCCACTTCAGCTTGCTAATCCGCTGGGCTATGTCAGCGACCTTCGATCTTCTGCGGATTTCCTCTTTGTCTTTTCATCCAAAATACCTCAGTGCATCAAGACAAAAGTCCATAACTAGTGTGTGTTGCCAGTGATGACGTACGGAACTGAGACGTGGTCTCTTACTATGGGCCTCATACGCAAGCTCAAAGTCACTCAGCGAGCTATGGAGAGGGCTATACTCGGCGTTTCTCTGCGTGATTGAATCAGAAATATAATATTACTTGCACTATATTGTCCTATTGCATTTGATTCGATACAGTTTATGGTTTTAAGCAGTAGGTAAGCCTAGTGTCTTATAAGCAAGTTCGAATCCATGGCATGGGCCACTGACGTTTCGAAGTCTTGTGCGTATATATATTCTCTTCGAAGGTATCGTCCCAAAAGTCTGGAAATCAGCGTTCATAACCCCTGTTTTAAAAAAAGGTGATAGAGCAGATATTCAGAATTACCGCCCTATTTCTAAAATTTGTTTATTTTCGAAAATCTTAGAGCGCGTGGTACACTCCGGCGTATATGCGGCTATGAGTTGTAGCTTTGGTAATGAACAACATGGTTTTCTCATGAAGCGTTCCACTACATCTAACTTAATACTATCGCACGATTTTATATCTGAAGGGATGGAACAAGGTGCTCAGGTAGATGTTGTCTACACTGATTACAGTAAGTGTTTCGACCGTATCGACCATCGCGTGCTTCTGAGGAAATTACTATCAGCCGGAATTCATGGCGACCTGTATAGGTGGTTTTGTTCTTATGTTGAAAACCGTACACAAGCCGTGGTACTTGGGGGATACACATCTGTTTGGATGTCTGTGCCGTCGGGTGTCCCACAAGGTTCAATTTTAGGTCCCCTGTTATTTATACTTTTTATTGCAGATGTTAAATATTGTTTCAAACATTCATATATTCTTTTATACGCTGATGATATGAAGGTTCACAAAAAGGTGCGTAACATATCAGATGTAACACAGCTACAAGAAGACCTTAACAGATTTGAAGTGTATTGTATCCGTAATAAACTTCAGCTTAACTTAGCCAAATGTTCTCACATATCCTTTTCGCGTCAGAAGTCCCTAATTACGTCAAATTACAGACTCAATCATCAAGACATCGGCAAAGTCAATAGTATTAAAGATCTAGGAATTGTACTGGATAGTAAATTATTATTTGGGGAGCACATTGAGAATGCTGTAAATAAGGCATCAAAAGCGTTAGGGTTCATAATGAGGACCTCAGCCTGTTTCCGCTCACTTAAAACAATTAAGATATTATATTGTTCATACGTGCGCAGTCACTTAGAGTATGCATCTCAGGTCTGGTGCCCTCAGTATGAGATTTACAAGACTCGTGTCGAGAGAGTCCAGATGAAGTTTCTTCGTTATCTAGATTATAAGGCGCAGCAGTTCTCAGTGGACTATGATCATCGTTGTAGAAAGTATCACTTTCTGCCATTGGAATGTAGACGACGCATAAGTGATATCACCTTTTTAATGAATATTGCAAACGGTTCAATAGACTGTCCTGAGCTGGTGGAAAAGATATTAATGCGTACTAATCAAATCCGCTTTAGACAGCGACCCTTGCTTCATGAGCCGTTTAGTGCAACTAACTATAGGCGTAATACTTTTATGCTGAGAAGTGCGCAGGGATTCAATAAAATACCCCATGAACTGGGCGTTGATTTGTTTTGCACCAATCCACGGACAGTGAGACGAGTTTTAGCACAACACATGTTTTTTCATAATATATAACTTATTATTGCCATATACTTCATGATATTATACATATCGACAATGTATTAATGTATATAGCTGTGGAGGCTTGTTATTAGCAACTAGTTTATATATATTTTTTTAGTACTTTTAATGTATTAGTCTGTAAGCCTTCTTAAAAGTAAATAAAAAAAAATAAAAAAAATTATACATTAATTATCACTTGCTTGAAACGGTGAAGGAAAAAATCGTGAGGAAACCAGCACACCTGAGAGATGTTCTCTATGGTGTGTCAAGCTATGTCAGAGACCTATGGGTGGTTTTAATTCTGACACTAGGTTATTCATCAACCATACGTTATGAAGAAGTAAACGATATATTTATCATTATTGTGAACGGATTGATCAGGTTAGAACTGCGACTAAAAGTATAACAATTAGGAATATTTATACACGGTATAAAATCACAGTAGGTATTACTGAATCTTCAAATATCGAATATTTTGTATCGTAAATTATATCGTCCGTTTGAAATCTGTCGTCAAAGAGATTAAAAGAGTCTGGCATCAATTTAATCTGACCAGTTTTGCTATATATTATCAGTTCTTACAATTTATCGGGGACATGTAAACAGCCATATAAATAACCTTCTGGCAAAATGTAGGCTAAATCCTGTTGAGATTTGAACTTTAATTCCAAAAGATATATTTTTATTTCTTCGAAGATTTGAATTCTCAGGAGGAATTCCAGTTCGTATTTGAGATCCACGTCTTCAGATATTAATGTATTCTTTGAATGAACCTATATAAAGTTTTATCTATAATACCTGTAAAATGTTGAGAACGAAATTATAAATTTCCATTTTGGTAAAAAAATAAGTAAGCTTTTGCGGAGACAATAAATTAGGACTAACACCTACAGAGCCGCGCAGAGTAGATATCAAATTAATTCTGTGAACAACAACAGCATTTAAATGAAAAGTTGCCGAGACCTTGCAATGACAATTACCGGATATAATTCTGTACACAATTTTAATGTACTTAAACACTAAGACACGATCGTCTTTTACAAATAGTGAACAACGGTTAGTAAACTGGACAAAACTCGACAAATGATTACAGATACTTGAAAAAGAAAGGAAGTGTTCACATACTAAAACCTGATATTTTAGTATTAAAACACTTCGTAATATAAAATATGGTTTGGTTACTAACAAAGAATTTGCTATCGACTAGAGGCTACTAAAGGATTTATGGCATGACATACTTTGAATACGTTTACCAAGCTCCGTCACATTATTATAGCACTGTTCCCTCACCATCGTTGTTTATAAATTACTACTTTTTAATTAAGGTTCTTTGATCGGTCAAACACCAAATCTAAATCCATTGTGTTAGGATTAATTTAACCTTTGAACTCCACTGACTTGTCGACGTTTTTGTCTTCTCAGAGTCGTGTCTAATTAAGAAGACAAATGTCGTGTGGGAATTGGTACTAAGTAATGATTTAGACGTCAATGGCAGTAAAAAGGCATAATCAAATATGTGTTGGCCATATTATATTTTGGTCTTGATGTTTTAAGTAATGATATTTGCAAATAATTGTTTCCATTCAATACTTAGCTTACATGCTTTAAAAAGTTTTTTGCCCGTTCTTCTCCACAGGAATCTAGTTTGGAATGTGGCAACTAGTTTTTGATAAATCAAAAGTATCTGTAAAAGGTTTAATTTGTAATAAATGCTATGTCTTGAATGATATATTTAGCTCAATTAATATTAACTCCTCAGAATAAAGTAAAAAATAAAGCAGGACTTTACATAGCAGTTTGCTATAAAAGTTTATTACCATACGTGTATTTTGATACCTAATATGGAAATGTTAGCCTACTATTAAATAGGTAAATATTAATTAGCTTATTACTTATGTGCAAATTAAGTTGATCTCTCCTAATTTCTCTACTAATTTGATTGACTAATTCCATGGAAGCGTGAATGCGAAGGTGGATCGGTAGACACGACAATAATATACGCGTTTTAGTGAATTGTTTATTAAAATAATGATGGTCCCAATCTTTGAATGGGATTACAAATGGCGTCGTTTCTATTTATCTCCTGCTCATTAACTAACAAAATGAAAGAGAGGTAAGAGAAAGTGACGTTATTTTCAGTCCCATTCTTTACTCGTACGGTTTATACATATTGTTTGTACATAATATAAGAAAAAACGTTGGGAAACTGTATCTTGAGTACATTTATAGAATCAAATCTCTCATGCATACACACCCAAAGCCCGGAACATTTTTGATCTGGAGTTCATATAACGTTGACGTCATTGACGTCAGGCAGGCGGCCGGTCATAAAACATAGCCAAAACTTTAGCAGCATGTCAGATAGGTATATGCTGCGCCGACACCAAATGTATTGGGATAAGGGCAGGGGGATTATGATGATGATGAGCTCATTTATATAATTATTATGCATATGGTCATTTAGCTAAACCACCTATGGGATTAACAGAATCGCACTAAGCAATAGATGGAATATTAATATCCATACTAATATTATAAATTGCGAAAGTAACTCTGTTTGTTTGTTTGTTACCTTTTCACGACTAAACGGCTGAACGGATCGTAATGAAATTTAGCAAGTAGATAGATTGGACCTTGGAGAAGGACATAGGCTACCTTTTGTCACGCAGACGAAGTAGCGGGCACCAGCTAGTCTTTCATAAACCTTTAAACCACAGTAATGTAAACATTATTTTGAGGTGAGGACTGAAAGTAAGCCTTCTTACTTAACTTGTCATCCCGAATTACATTTCTAATTCGAAGCTTTGTTAAATGTCTTTTGATTAATTATTACAATAAGTACCACCAGAGAAATTCTATTAATCCTCTTTTTTGCTATCATACAATTAAATATTTTTTTATAAATATATCTTAATTAAGCAGGGAAAATGAGCCTCTTTCCTTTGCCATTTCGTCATCCCAAAAACGCAAAAAAATTCCTTTGACCTAACATGTCTGTCTTACTGAAGGGCAAGGGCCCCTTTTCATGCAAAGAAGATAGGAGCATTGATCCCGCTAGCTTATTGAGGGTTGCCATTTTTCTCACGATTAAAATTCCTTTATTTAAAGTTACAAATTTTAGTGGAAAGAAAAATACGGTCGTGAGCAGGATTCGAACCTGCGCCTCGTGGATAAATAATACTCCAGGCGCTCTGGCCACTGAAATCTATCTCGACTACTCACTACCCCGAATTCTTCTTCCACCTTTTAATACATCTTTTGGTGACGTCATTCATTCAGTCCCTTTACAAGGGGGAGTTGCAGTTAAGTCAATGTCATACATATGTAAACGCAACGCCTGATTGCCTAAAACGTTTATTTTTAACCAAGTTATACACAATAATATATCAAGTGTCAGGAAATATATATGTATTCTGATTCCGCCGTAACTGATAGGTATGGAAGACTATGAGATTTTAAATACATTCTGTAGGGAAATTTGATCATACAATAATTTGCCTAAGTGTATATCTGAAATTAAATCAGTTGGAATCCCGATTTAGACTTAGCCTCAGGCTTCCGAGGCACTCAAAGCCATCAGTTACATAACATAACACAAAGCAATACGGGGCGGTTAAAAGCGTTAATTTAAACGTTGTTACTCACAAAGATTTATATAACTTGGGTGCGTTTAAATACAAAAGACTGACACACATTCGCCAAACTACAACTACATATCTGAAGGGTTCACAAATATTTGTCCCATATGAATACAATATGGTTGGGTCGGTTGAGTGATGCTGAATTGCTGACACACGCGTCATGTTTGTGAACGAGGGCCGGGTGGACATCTCTTCATTGCATTTTCAATTGTTTTGAAAGAGTTTAAATAACATACGAGTTTGCCATCTCAGATTTCTTTGTTTTGCAAAGGAAACAATGTAAACTGTACGGTCGCACACTGTACATATCTTTTACGCACACAGCAACCTACTTTCGGTTGCGTGCCGCATTAGTAATAAATACATTAATTTTAATTATAAGTAGCTATTAATCGAATATAGAATTGTCACTCTTTTAGTTTGTATTATACACTATTTTACGGTACAAATAAACTGGTTAACTTTGGTAATATATTTCTCTTCGTAGTCATCTACTACCATCACTGCTGAACATCTACGTTCATCAAACAACTCCTGACCTAATCCAGTATGAACGACAAATACTTATTGCTACTCGTGTATGTCGCTAACTGGCCCGTACATAAACAATACATATGTTAATACCCACTAATTGTGGAGTTTCTTACACTTTCTCTTACACTCTGAAACATGGCAACTAATTTCTGACGAAATAAGTTATTTGACTGTGGTTTGCCAATTCCTTTACCTTTGGAACAAGGTGGGTGTGATATGTATTTTTTCTGTTTAATAGTTCACGCCTATCAACCCGTGGAAATAATTAAAGGTATTTTTGTGTATAATTCTTAGGTTTTGTGAGACACATTCACATAGGTGAAACCGTGACTACCGTTAAAACAGCAAAACATATAGAATAGGCATCTGAGATTGCAATACATTTTTATTTCTAGACGCCCTATGCACTATTAAAAATGTATTGTTGTGTTACTGGGACTACTTGAGGGCTAAATGTATCATGTGTGCATGCAAATAAATACAACATCCATCAGGAACTGTTCGGTAATGCAGTACCAACCACCGAGTAAAAGTGGAGAGGTAAAACACGGGTAGAGTTGGTGGTAGTTTCGATTCATCTGCTTTCGTATGAGCATTATATTAGTGGGCAAGCGGCAAATATATTAGGATATTTCTGTGGCAAGCGTTGTATAGCTAATTCCAAGAACCCTCGCCATCGTGGAAGTAGTCAGATATTGTATTTATTTGGATCCACTGTAGTGAATTTGCCTAAGTGTATATCTGAAATTAAATCAGTTGGAATCCCGATTTAGACTTAGCCTCAGGCTTCCGAGGCACTCAAAGCCATCAGTTACATAACATAACACAAAGCAATACGGGGCGGTTAAAAGCGTTAATTTAAACGTTGTTACTCACAAAGATTTATATAACTTGGGTGCGTTTAAATACAAAAGACTGACACACATTCGCCAAACTACAACTACATATCTGAAGGGTTCACAAATATTTGTCCCATATGAATACAATATGGTTGGGTCGGTTGAGTGATGCTGAATTGCTGACAGACGCGTCATGTTTGTGAACGAGGGCCGGGTGGACATCTCTTCATTGCATTTTCAATTGTTTTGAAAGAGTTTAAATAACATACGAGTTTGCCATCTCAGATTTCTTTGTTTTGCAAAGGAAACAATGTAAACTGTACGGTCGCACACTGTACATATCTTTTACGCACACAGCAACCTACTTTCGGTTGCGTGCCGCATTAGTAATAAATACATTAATTTTAATTATAAGTAGCTATTAATCGAATATAGAATTGTCACTCTTTTAGTTTGTATTATACACTATTTTACGGTACAAATAAACTGGTTAACTTTGGTAATATATTTCTCTTCGTAGTCATCTACTACCATCACTGCTGAACATCTACGTTCATCAAACAACTCCTGACCTAATCCAGTATGAACGACAAATACTTATTGCTACTCGTGTATGTCGCTAACTGGCCCGTACATAAACAATACATATGTTAATACCCACTAATTGTGGAGTTTCTTACACTTTCTCTTACACTCTGAAACATGGCAACTAATTTCTGACGAAATAAGTTATTTGACTGTGGTTTGCCAATTCCTTTACCTTTGGAACAAGGTGGGTGTGATATGTATTTTTTCTGTTTAATAGTTCACGCCTATCAACCCGTGGAAATAATTAAAGGTATTTTTGTGTATAATTCTTAGGTTTTGTGAGACACATTCACATAGGTGAAACCGTGACTACCGTTAAAACAGCAAAACATATAGAATAGGCATCTGAGATTGCAATACATTTTTATTTCTAGACGCCCTATGCACTATTAAAAATGTATTGTTGTGTTACTGGGACTACTTGAGGGCTAAATGTATCATGTGTGCATGCAAATAAATACAACATCCATCAGGAACTGTTCGGTAATGCAGTACCAACCACCGAGTAAAAGTGGAGAGGTAAAACACGGGTAGAGTTGGTGGTAGTTTCGATTCATCTGCTTTCGTATGAGCATTATATTAGTGGGCAAGCGGCAAATATATTAGGATATTTCTGTGGCAAGCGTTGTATAGCTAATTCCAAGAACTCTCGCCATCGTGGAAGTAGTCAGATATTGTATTTATTTGGATCCACTGTAGTGAACTTCTGCAAGGTGACGCCTGATTTTATTTAAGGTATCATGTGTGTTTAGGCCTCAAGGCGGTGGACTGATTTGATCAAAGGGTCGCGAGTCGAACCCAACCGCAGCAGTAAAGATGTGAACCTAATCCGGTCAGCAATTTTACCAACAACGCAACATTTAGCAATGAAAAGTAGTGATTTCGACGATTTACATACTGCACCGATTACTATTCATGTGCATTTTGGGGATTGCCCGACTAGTTTCGAACTCGAACGAAGCCCTTAGTCATGAGCTGAGAGCGCAGTGCTGTCGCGTGTCAAATTTTCGGGCAATCCCGAAAAATGCACGTGATTAATAAACGGTGAACATTAATTGATATGAATATGTGTCACGAAAGCTATTACTTATACAAGAAAATATTATATTATTAGAAAACAGCTTTTGAATTATGTGACTGACTCGTCAAACATTTGAATTCTGAGAAACGTAAGATTTTAGTGTTGTGTGTAACGAAACTTCGAGTACTCTAGAATTTGGTGTAGGTAATTAAACTTAAGCACGAATGCTTTTAAGATCAAAGTAACGACTTGTTAAACATGCTCGTACAATAATAATAATGTAAGAAGCCGTACAATAATAATAATGTAAGAAAGTTCCCAGTCGCAAACATTTCTGAGTGTTTATTGTGTTATTGTAGTTATCATGTAGAGTAAGATCCTGGGGTGGTTAATAATTTTCTTAAATTGTTGTAGTTTTTTACAATTAAAACAACGTAACACTAATATTTAAACACCGAAATACTATTATCGGGAAACGCAAACTAATTAACTATCTGTTATTGAAATACCACAAAAAAAACCGGATTTATTCAATATCTCCATTTATTCAATACGCTCTTATTATGTCCCATGTTATAAATACCTAGTGACTCTACTGAGCACAATTCCAAGCCCCGGGTTGCTAATGAGAATCTCCTAACAGAAAAATCCAATAGTTAACTCCTGTCCTGAGGAACGAACCCGGGATCTCAAGCATAGGCACAGAGCCTAGGGCAGCGCTTGCGGCCACTATACTATTGAGGCAGACAATAATGACGTCAATTTATGCAATAAGGTTAAAAATTATATATTAATTAAAAAACATAATTAAAAGCCATCTAAAAAACAACCTTTTTATAGATTTCCCAATTTTGTTGCTACATCATTGCAGATAAGACAGAAAAACCAAATCAGGATAAGCTATGAAAGGAGGTCGGAGACTACTGGGTTACCTCTTTACTCTGATTTATTTTGCAGTCTAAAATACTCGAGACACTACAATATTCTTTCAGCTTTGAACGGTTTTTAATGAATCGAATTTAGTATCTCCCTTCAAGTCTACATATTTTGGGCGAAAATCTGTACCTATTCATCTTGACAAACCTAATTGACTGTCAACAATGTTTATTATGATACGAAAATATTAACAAAACGAGACTGTAAGCTTGTCTTTCTCACATAAATACGGTTGAGCGAGCTATAAAGACGTAGACACGTTGATTACTATTAGTTACAAGAAAACTTTTACCCGTATTTGTTCATGACATTACCTTAACGAATATTCGGCTATCGTGCGAGTGAAGTAACGTAATTGAAATCGGTAAATTATTTAGTGTATCAGTTTCCACAGTACCGTAACACGGATGTTATTGACATACTTGATTGTGTGAGTGAACAAAGGGTCTTTGTTGATTATGTTTATTGTAAAATTGCCGCGGCTGTTAAGTGATGTCCGCAGTTCGATTCCCGGTCGGGCAGAGTTATTGGATTTTCTGTTAGGAAATTTTCAGTAGCAGTTCACAGTAAAAAATGTGCCCGGTAGATGGCAATAGGCTCACTATCTATTATATGGGTCTTAATAAGAGAATTAGTACTGACCTCTTTCAATCTCACCGTGTGGTTAATGAACAACCCAGTGTTTGAACCATCCGTTGGCCTCTGACATGGCTTTGGTTTATAAATCGGGAACATCTCTTATGTGTGCTGGTTTCCTCACGTTGTTTTTGTTCAACGTTTTAAGCAAGTGATAATTAATTTCTAATACGCACATGACTCGAAAAGTCATTAGTGCGTGCCTTGGATTCGAACTTGTGACCTTTGCGTTGTCAGTCCAACAGTCATACCACTGCTCCATGGAAATATGTGGGTGTAGAATAGTGCACCTCTGCCGAACCCGTCGGGGAATACAGGCGTGAGCCTATGTTTTTTTTATGTTGTAATATTTGCTATCCATTTTATGTTATAATTTAATGTTTCTGTATTTTCTGGTTCGCGGCCAAGAATAGGCAGTTCTTTTCCTTCTCAAGAGTGTCGTAAAATGCAAATGAGAGATATAATGTCTTAGTTTCAGTTTCAATCCTTGCTAATAACAACGTGGGATCAGATAGTTTTCTTTATTTTTGCGTCGTGAGACGTTATTCAAGCCGCTAGCAGACCTCTAGTTTGCTTTATTACGCTACAAAATTGGCTACGAAAATGCTCTTAGCGGTCAGCCATTTAACGAAGGCAAGATATTGTTGCCTAGCCTCAACGGTGGTGTAGCGACTACAGTTTGCAACGGAGTACTACAGAAAGTAGCAACCATACGTCTATAGCAGTTTTTCTTTAGTCTTTGGTCTTAGTAACAATCTGACACTGACAGCCTCTTTATGTCGTAGCAGTAAGAAGGGTTTTTGCAGTTCAAGTGTTACCACTGACGTACGGGAATTCGTACTAACTTATCTCTTAAAATAAATAAACCCCAACGATCATTCGTCAATTACCAGGTCCATTTTCACCATTTAACGTTAAAGGGTCGATATGATGAATGTGACAAAGACGTATTGTAAAGGTTTCCACGTTGCAGTACGGTTGGCGTCGTATGTTGCCTAGAAACTAGGTCGTAGTAGTCAAGTTGACTGAAGGACACACGTACATTGACACTGGGTAAACAAAGAAAGTCTGCAAAACTAACCCAGTGTGCCTTTTTTTAATTTTTTATTTATTTGATGGTTTTTATCGCTTAGCGACCATATCACCCAGTTATGTCGAAACAAAAAAATACACAAACATAAAGTAGATCACTGCTAAGTGCTAACATATAAAAAAGTTTTGCTGTATCTGATAATGGAAATGCTAGTATAGAATTGCAAAAGCCAATGTCATAAATTTTGTCTCGCCTAACTCTAATATCTTCGTTTCGGACACATTCTATTAGAACATGGGGAACATCGTCCACCACACAATCGCAATCATAACAGTTAGGAGATCAAAAGTTATTTCATTAAAAATAAAAATTTGTTCGAAAGGATATGCCCAGTGTGACGTTTTGTATTACAACTTACGATTTTGAAGTTTACTGCGGGCAGAGATCATATAATACATACTAGCTGCGGGTAAAAAAGATTTTCCGGCTATAGTTATTATTTTATGTTTCTGCTTCATAAGATCTCACAAACCTCATAATTATAATAGACTGGGTGATATTAATAATGTAATCCGTCTCGAGCAAACTTAACTACCCGTTTATTACGCTATAAAACTCACACTATATTTGCTAGATAATCACATATACTGGTAATTTAATAAAACATTATTTACGAAGTAGACTCATAGAATACATTAGATTAAAACCAAGCTAAAGTTCTTTTGTCGGATAAATATTTTCGGCCTCAAATAATTAAGCATATAAAGGAATGCTTCTTTCACTTCTGAATAGAAGAGAAATTGAATCGAGAATCTACTTTCATTTCTATATTTTGGCCAGAAAAATGTATTTATTTTGACGTGGGTACACTAGATTTTCGTAATGAATACATAGATCTTACACCATCTCAGAGCGTTTATGAAAAGCTGTCGTATATTCAATATTGCTTTAGGTTTATCCTATGAGATACCTAAGTAATCGAGAGGCTTGAGACAAGTTACGAAAATGACAGCGGCTCGAGTTCGTTACGACGAGACGCCGACAAATCCGGTAAAGATATATCAAAGGAAGGGATTGGCAATCTTGAAAAGAACTGCCAGAAAAAACTAATTCTGGGCGTGTAAAGCCTTTGGCGGGCAAATACCCTAAGATAGGCTTAGATGTTGCCTGTAAATTACATGTGTAATTCGAACTCAAATTATTTAGATCAGCATGAATGACATTTTATAATTGGAGAAGATTTTGTTGCATAACCTAGACATTATTAAAAACCTTAAAAATATTTGTTGTAAACGAAATAACATTTTAATATTATTAAAAGTGTTGAAATTCTATTCTTCAATTGCAAAAATCGCACGAAGAATTACAGTTCTCCCGGGGAATCCGAACAATAGCGCTTAATACCGCAACGCAATTAAACGACAGTAGCAGTACCAAGTATGTTAAATTAAATGACTGTGTCAGATAGATGCGAATCTATCTAACATTACAATTTGTCGGCTTCAAGTGCTGTGCCTGTAAAGATTGAAACAAAGAAAGAAGTAGAAAGAAAAAGTATTCATTCAGCACTGGATACAGAGAAAACACAGACAATAATTATAACCCATTAGAATACATAACTTAACCTTGTTCTTGCTGTCGACAAAGGTTTCGTAGAAATCTAAGAGCTCACGACAGGAGAATGGCTAGATCCTGCAATGCTAATGGTGGTCACCAATTTGTCAGCCAAGCGTGGCGATTAGTGTGACAACTGTTCCTTATAACATTTTTTAAGGATTACTTAGGGTCAGAGGGTTTTTAGGGTCAATGTAAGTAACATTAGTGGAAGTCGAAATAATTATATTATTATACCACTCAGCGTTAGACAATTTATATTCGTAGTTATAATATTTTTTTTAAACTCTTGCTCGTAAAGTGGCTCTTAGGCTGCCTGTCCACCGGAGCGGGGCGAGGCTGCGGAGCGGTGAGTGAGATAAAAATCCACCAACAGAATTGCATAAAATCTCTGCTTCTCTTCAGTGGACAGGGAGTTGCAAATTGGTTTAAAAATTCATACAAAACCGAGAAGTGGAGCTAGGACGCGGAGCGAGGATGCAGAGCGAGGAAGAGGAGCGAGGAAGAGGAGCGGGGAAGTGGAGCGGGGAGCGGAGAGGAGAAGCGAGCGCGAGCGGGGCAGGGAACTAAACCAATCGCTCGCCGCCGGCAGCTCAAATGACTCATCATGTGTTCGCGGCCTAGCTCCGCGTATGAAAAAATACAGTCCGCAACTCCGCTCTGCATTACTTCCTCACTCCGCTCCGCCACCTAGCTCCGCGTCTATGGACAGACACAGTCCGCAACTCCGCTCCGCATTACTCCGTCGCTCCGCTCCGCAGCCTCGGCCCGCGCCTGTGAACAGGCAGCATTATGGTACCGATTTTAGGTTTATTATACACATGCTTCTTTTTACATACCGTGTGTGTTATCTATAAATCTAGGATACAGGAGATATACAAAGCCTTTTTTTTATGTGGAGAAATGCCTTCACATACCGCTCTGACATGGGGAGACAGAGCGGTTATGTGGGACTCGAACCCACTTATACGCAACCTACGCCGCTCCAACATGGGCTTGCAGGCAAAGCCCAGAGGAGCGGCCCTCCCCGGGTTCCTCTAGCTTCACCGTGGGTGACCAAGCCACGGCTACTAGAACCACAACAAGGCGGAACCCCTGGGGGGGAGACATACAAAGCCTGCGATGGCGATGGAATCTATGGAAAGCCTATTTAGGTTCGGTGTCAAAAATCACGCTAACATAAATTTGCTGTATTGACAGTAAATTTTTAACATTTTAAAGAATTAAAAAAACATAAGCAATGCTTACGTGGTGGGTTGGTGAATGTAAGGTTTCATCTAGAAATAATTCAGGAAAACATTCATTTCACAGAAAAAATTCAAAAAAATTCAACGACATGATATATTTTCTTGGCCATATTTTGGAGAAACTTTATTTGGAAAACCAAATCCTATCAAGAAAATTGTGAATATTCTATATAGTAAAAACAATGGTCATAAAAGCAATATTGAGTACGTTATTCTAATAACAATTTTCATTTCAACTAAATAATAATTTGTTGTCAGTGTCGACTGTAGTATCGATGACATATTAGAACAAAAGGTTCCGTTATGATAGAATAAAATAAGTATTACGAAATTGTATTTAGACATTGTGTTCATATTTTTACTACAAATACAAGTGAATAATAAAATTATTTTGATTTCCTATCGATTAAAAAGAAAACTGGCCAAGATTGCCTATTTGCGCGATCAAACTGGTCACCAACAAAATACACTACAGTATAATACGAGTAGTAGTATTTTGAAGACTTTAAGAAGAAAATACCGAATCGAGTTGTTAGGAGCTTTTCCAAATTTTTTGTACGAGTAATTGTACCTAAATGTCTAATAAATTAGGTAATAACAGAAGCGCCATGATGTGCCACACAGTATTTTTTACTTTAATTTATAAAACACACATGACTTTCGAAAATTCAGTAGTCCATGCCTTAGATTCGAACTTGCGACCTTTGACTTGTCAGTCCAAAGACAAGAACAGTTACTAATTACCTCAATGAAAGGAAGTGTGGTTTTTAGTCGGTAGGAGGCCGGCACAGCGTATTGGATTTTCCACACATGTTCTGGTTGTTTTAAAAATGGGGATAATCTTATTTTAATATTAGGCATATATTGTCGAGATTAATCAATATCCCACCAGATTGTTGCGAATTTTTACTGTAGCATTCATCATCTTTGTGTGCTGATCCCTATTTTAGGTCGGCGCTCCAGCCGTAATTTCACATCAGCATATTTAATGAAGCAATGCTATTAATAAATTGAGGTGATTTGATGAAGTGATTATGCTTCTATTTCCAAGTTAAAATAAATATGTTTCCATTTTGTATACCAATACTTTACATCTGAAATATTGTATATCGATAATCGATATGTGAAAATATTTCAACGTTGTACATTACTATTGCATGCATACATTGACATTTCAAAAAGAGTCACTTTTATGAAGTCTTTATCTTCTGCAGTCGTTAATATTGATGGCGATAAAAAATTAAAGTCATACAGATTAGAATTCAAGCAAAATTGCTGCTTCCCCAGGGAAGCGTCCAAGGGCCACTTCTCTTTCTGCTTATGACCTCCCTGACATTACTAAAACTCCTTGATTCTTATTTGCTAGTGACCTATCTTTAGTTATGACCATAAACGTAGGATAGCAAAAGACCTACAGAGCCTATTATGGGGACGGAATCTCTTACGGAAATATCACTTGTTAGAAAGACAAAGCATATTTAGGTTCGGTCAGCACTATTGGCAGATGTTGTTTTCTCTAGTGTCACTGTCAAAAATCACGCTAACTTATATTTGCTGTATTGTCAGTGAATCCTGTATATTTTATACAGTTTTATAATTTATAAGCAATGCCTACGTGTTGTGTTAGTGACTGCGATATTGCTTATAAAAATAATCCAGAAAAACCATTCATTTCACAGGTAAATTGTCAATAACAGCATATATTTTCATGGCTATATTTTGAAAAAGCTATCTTTAGAAAATTTTTTTGGAAAACCAAATCCTATCAAGAAAATAGTGATATTTCTCTATAGTAAAACACAATGGTCATAAAAGCAATATTGAGTACGTTGTTCTAATATAAATTTTCATTTCATGTACACAAAATAGTGACTTGTCAGTGTCGACTATTGTGTCGATGAAATTTTAGAACAAAAAGTTCTCTGCACATTGATTATTTAACCCAAATTTTAATTAGAAATAAAATACCTAATATTATCGATACAGAAGATGAAACCAAAATGTTTGGAAACGTTTCTGTCTGTTTGTCGGTGTGTCTGCAGGAACGCTTATAACATATAAGAAGCTTAGCATAGCTTAGTGGCCCAGGTTACGTCATAAATATATTTCATCACGCTGTTACAGTAGTCCCCAAATGTGGTTCGAATCTGGACGAACTGCGCTATAAATATAAATTTTAAAAACAGACCCCGAATGAACCTAGTTGGTTATTCCTGCGCTATCACTTTTAGGCACTGAGCCTATATGTGATAACGTAATGAATATGTTGTTTACATATTTTTTACTACATATTCAAGAGAATATCTCAATTTTATGGTTTTTTTTATACTATAAGGTTTCTTGTCGATGCTAAGGAAAAATAATAATGAATGAGACTAATCGATAAAGAAAATAATAAAGATAAAGAAGAATAAAAATAAACAAAAAGAAGAAATAAGAAAAGATATACCAATTATTTTTTTCGGGGGGATGCCTTCATAATCACGCCCGGCCTTAATGGATAAGACCGGGGTGTGTGAGATTCTTACCTCACTAAAACCACCTCGGTGGTCAACATCAGCATATGGAGGGAGGCACGTAATAGACCAGCACCAGAACCCCCGCTATGCAACGACTATTAAGGCACATCCCTGGAGAAGTTTAGGGGAGACCCCTGTACAGTCGTACAGGGGTCTCCCCTAAGCCTCGCTGTGCACGATAGTACGTGACCACTATGCCACCGTCTTCTCTGGGATCACGATGGGTAAACAGACTCTCTAAGCATCAGTGACCCAAAGAGCCGCCTGTCTTAAATCATACAGGCGGGGTTTCAGCTGTTAGGCGCCGAGGCGGTTGCATCCTAGATGCTTTCTTCTCCGAAAGGGATCGGCCCTCTCACAATCCCGCTCGGCGGCCTCTTCCTGGACGATAACAGTCTCATAAAAGGAAGCCATTCCTCTCCAGTGACTCCAGTTCACTTTATCTGCCAGCGTAGCCCTCACTACTGCCGGCAGAGACAGGTCCCACCCGGTACTGGCTCTTAGTACCCGCCACTCAGCGGTCTAGGCAGGGTACACCTCAAGCGTGTGCTGCGCTGAGTCCAGACCACCTCCGCAATAGTATTAGGATAGGTAGATAAAAATCATTCAGATAATCATCATCTCAATCAGTCATACTCTAAACACTGCTCGGGGTCCTTAAAAGCTGCTTTCTTTAGAAAGTACCTATTACCAATGAAATATAATTATAATGTGAGCGCATGAAATGTTTTTATTATAATAACGTAATTAATTAATTAAGCGCATTAAATAATACCTACCCTTGTGATTTTAGTTTTATTAACATAATTTGATTGAAAATATTTTCAATTTGTATACCAATTCTTTACATCTGAAATATTGTTTAGCGATAATTGATATGTGTCAATATTTCCACGTTGTACATTACTATTGCACGCACACTTTGACAATTCAAAGTCGGTAGCACTTTTTTGAGCTCGATGTCCTTCTATGGGGTACCAAAAATATTCTAATTCTATGGTTATGACATCTCAAAATAATGACAATGAATATATTAATAAAATAAATAAAACGGTAAAATCTATAGTAACATGGCAAGAAAATAATAATCTCAAAGTTATCATGACAAAAACAAATTATATCCAGTTTGCTACATATGGTCGAAAAAATCAGATACTTGATATTAACTATGAGGGATATAAAATAGAAGAAGTAGATACAACGTCATTTCTCGGAATCATGCTTGACAGACAATGTAGTTGGAAAGCTCATGTTGACAAAATGTGTGGTAAAATTAATAAATTCGTGCACGTGCTGTATGAGCTTACTAAACATCTGCTCTTGGAACTGTAATGTCTGCTTTCTATGGATATGTGGACTCGGTACTGCGTTATGAACTTATCTTTTGGGGCAACTCAACAGATGCTCGAAGAGCATTTATTGCGCTAAAATGCAATATGTGCTGGCATATGTCCCTGGGATTCATGTAAACCAATATTAAAAAATATATAATCTCATTACACTACCTTGCATGCATATATCTTTGAATGCGCTAAATTGGTCAAAGAACATCCAGAGATATTTCAGAAAGCTCATGAAAGATATATAAGAAAGACAAGAAAGCCTAATAGAATAGTTCTGCCCATAATTCCTAGAACAACTATGTATAGTAAGAATTCCTATGCTATGTGTGGACGCATATATAACTGACCTGACCATATCAAAGAATTAACTTAGCCTAAATTTCGCAAAAAAAACTTAATTCATGGCTATTAGAAAAATATATGTTATTTCATGTAAATGACATTTTTAATTTCAAGAGTACGGAATTTCAAAGTAAGTAGGTATACATATCGTTATAAATAATATTGTATTTAAATGTAATCAATTAATTTTAATAAATATTTAATATTTAATTTCAATAAGTGCAACAAATATGGCATATTTTGTTATAACAAATCAATATTTGCATGTCACTATCTACTAATTTACGATTAAATGTTAAGGCCTTGATATTAAGATATCAACTAATTGTACCAACATTTAAGGCAATTAAAGTTCATACATTCATTCATTCTATGTGGTCGCAAAAATATTCTAATTTTATGGTGTCATCTATATCTCAGCAAAGAGTTTTTAAGTTTAAAAACTTATTGATGAGATTTAACATTTTCGTAACTCTGTTAGTTTAAATATGACAAATTGAGCATTTCGAATACAGATAAATCTTCGCATTAACGCATGCATAGCGAAACTCTAAAGTTATAGGCATCTCGATCTCTAAGAGGTCGAGATGGCTTCGCCGTCAGAGCGCCTGGAGTATTTATCCGGGAGGAGCAGGTTCGAATCCTGCTCACGAACGTATGCTTTTTCCACAAAAAAGTATATCTTTATAGGTTTCGATTCTTCAAATTATTTATTTTTGTCAATTAATTAACGCAATTCGACCTCGCGCACTTGTATCATATTGTACTATTAATAACGCAAATAAACATTCTCCACCAAATGTGGAATTTAATTGAGAATTTTAAATGAACAGTCGACGATCGCGCCGTATGATATCGTATGGAATTTGTTCGATAAAATAAAAGAAAACAATGTCACTTGCTGAAATCTGTTACATTACATAAATTCTACGCACGAAACTTCCTAAAAGCTTTGTTGTGTTTAATAAAAAATAATTTGCTTTAATACCTCACAAAAATATTATTTATTAACACGTAATAAAAGTTATTTCACTTCAGCCGTAAACTTCCTTTGTTTTACATAGGTTTCCGAACGACCGCTACAGTGGACGGTCATAAATAATATTAATAAAATCTCTGCGATTGGTGGATTTAAGATGGAGTTTTCAGTATTGTGTTGTTGCTCATATTGTTCGAAGTACATATATTATTAAGTTATCTGCGTCACTGATATAGGCTAGTGGAAAAACGCGCGCCTGCTGTAGATGAGGTCTGGATTCAATTTGAGGGTCGGGAAAAATGTTATCTTTTAGGAAATTCTCAGTAGCAGCCTGGAGTTTGGGTTTTGCACAGTAGATGGCACTAGGCTCACCACTTAATAAAGTGCCTCGGCGAAATTTGAGTGTACAACAGTCAGGCACACACACCTCTGCCTAACCCCTCGCGTATAGATGGGATATGTTGTTAACTGGAGGATGCTGAAGCCCAGCCTCTTGAATTATTCCTTAGGCACCTTTTATGATATTCACAGATGGAGGGTGGTTGACCTTTTCTTTGCTTGGAACGACACAGTTCTCCACGCTCTAGGTACTTTTGTATTTAATTTTTCTGTGGAAAAGTCCTTGATTTGAGCGACATGTTGAATTCAATGCATCGAGCATATGAAGGGTGATATCGGATTTATCACAATAGACTCGTTCCGTTGATTGCGACCCGGTCACATTGTCCGATTTCACCTCAATGGGCCCAGTTATATCCATAGATGGTAGACTATCAATTTCTGTTAAGTGTCATTGTGACACGTTTCCTGAGAGGATTTCGAGTAGGTGAGTAATGAAAATGTATTATGTGGATATTGACGGTAGGGGTAACCCTTTTTATACTATTGAAATGGCAATCAAGCATATAGTAAGTGTAGCCTATGGACACTTGGCAAACACTATATAGGGGTATCATTTGTACGTTGCCAACTCGAAGGACACCCGTCGTATATATACAAGCTGTTGAGCTGAATCATATTTATATTATAGAGCAAATGATAAAAAAATATTATATGTTACTTAATTATGTAACTGCCTCGTTGGTCTAGTGGTCCCAAGCACTACTGCTGATCATGGGGTCTCGGGTTCGATTCTCGGGTCAGGAAAAGTGTTATTGAGTTTTTCTATTAGGAATTTCTCAGTAGCAGTCCGGAGTTTGGAATTGTACGGTAGATGGCAATAGCCTCAGCAACTCATACTACGCGACTTAATAACAGCATTGGTGAAATGTGGGTGTACAATTGTGAACACCTTTGCCTCCCCCTTCGGGGAATACAGGCGTGTTGCTATGTTATGTTTATGTTATATTATGTAAAATTATAAAGTAATTTTTTTTACATTCATATTTTCACATCCAAACAGAACACTTTTTTCAGAATAAACACCAAGCGTATCTAAGAATAAGTTGTTGGTATTGTCAAAGTACGGCCAAGTCCAATGCATTTTTTTTTGGAGTTTTGGATGGGTCGATTTTTGTCGCGCAGAATACGGGCGATTTCTTTCGTTAACAAAAACCGGTATAGTGACCACTATACCGGTGTTACTGAACACGAACAAAAAACACACCAAAATATTAACACAAAAAAATCTTTTTGTTATTAATGTTTATGTTTTTTTTTTAAAGGAGTAAGGAGAGTTGTAAAGGAGGTCTCCTTATATATGGCACGGGTACAGATTAACAGCTTGTATAGAGGGGAAAAAAAATCCTCCCTACTACCAACACAACATTTCCCCAAAAAGCATTGGTAACATTGCTCATATAGGAATAACAATACAAAAAACACAGTGTTATTTGGCTACGATTTTCTGCGGGGTACAGAGCCAGTTCTAGTTCTTCCAAACACTACCACTCTTTTTGACCTTTCATAGTCCGGTATAACTGACAAGTAGGTATTTAGCCTCAAGTGTCGGAACGTGTACAGAAATAGTGTACTTAGTTGTATCTATTTGCACAGCTCTTGAAGGCCTGTTAGAGTATCGTCTCTTTTAGAAGAAAAAAACGTTATGTGTAACTTCGTTGTGTTATATTAAGATATCGGATATATCAGCGCTGCGTGTCCTTACAACTTATAGATACATAAGTCAGTTCGTCTATATAGTAATTAGTAATTTTTTTTTTAACGTCTATATAAGGTCCTAATTTATTAGGTAATTTCCTTTTGACGGGTCAATGTGTAAGTGATAAGTATTCGTTTATGCCATCATTCAAATTTTTACAACTATTTTATTTTGTTCTTAATGTTCGCCGTTCAATGAGCAGTTTTCGTCTTGGTACTATGGTAATTAAAAATAATTTGTTATATCCATTTAATTCTTAACTTAAGTGAATGTATTTGACTTATACATTAACCCTTTCAAAGGAAATTACCTAATAAATTAGGACCTTATATAGTAATTAACATAACATAAACATAACATAGCATCACGCCTGTATTCCCCGAAGGGGTAGGCAGAGAAGTACACATTCGTACATCCACATTTCACCAATGCTGTTATTAAGTCCCATGTAATAGGTGGTGAGCCTATTGCCATCTACCGGGCACAATTCCAAACTCCGGGCTGCTACCGAGAATTTTCTAACAGTAAAACTCAATAACACTTTGCCCGACCCGGGAATCGAACCCGAGACCTCATGCTCAGCAGTCGCGCTTGGGACCACTAGACCAACGAGGCAGTCATATAGTCATATAGTAATTAGTATATATATATTTTTTTAAAGTTAGGTAGAGTAGTAAGTACTATTTATTATACACTTACATTTCATCGATGCAGTGATTAAGTTACATGGCAATATGTAGCAAGCCTATTGTTATGAAGCGGGCACAAATCTGACTACTGAGAATTTTCTAGTAGAATAATTCAACTACATTTGGCCCAACCCGGGAAGCGAACCCAGGATCTCGCGCTATGCAGGCACGCTCACTAGACCAACGAGGCAGTTAAACTTCGTTTATATCGTTCTATAAAATAAACTTTGGTATCGATTTTAGTGGGCGATGGGTCACACACACACAACAACAACGACAAATCATCGAAACCAATCGGTTTCGATGATTTGTCTTGGTCACGCGACTAGTGTATACCAGATATCCAGTCTGAATACCGAATTGAGGTCGTTTAGAATCGTACCTATTACAAAATAAGCTTCTCGTATTTTGGTTTCATGTAATCTTGAGTTGTATTTTTGAGAAATACTGAGGTTAGAAATCTATACACCCAACCTGGGTGTATAGATTTCCAACCTCAGTACTTATCTAAGGAGGCCAAGACTAATTTTGGGTCACTGAGCCAACGGAGTACTAAGTAAGTACTTATCTAATCTCATCCTTAATAGGGTTGTCTGCTGATACTAAGTGGGTAAGTTCTTAATTTTTTTTTTATTTGCAAAAGAATAACGGGATTTTATTATATTTTTAAATTTAATCAAGGTATGTATAAGATATGTTGGACACTCATCGTTTTTCAAATCTTAGTCTGTCAACAAATTAGGGTTCGATTTTTTTTTTTCAAATTTAAATATTTATATAAAAATTACTTCGTGAATTAAAATGTTTTCAGCAATGACACAATGAAAGAGAGTTACGAATGTCGAATGTAGACTGCCACTTTCATGGTTCCAAAACAATTTCAAATTGCAAAAGTTCTAAATTCTTACATATTGCGAAGGCACGCTCGCACTTTAAATTAAGAGTATACCTACGTAACTGCGCTCCACGTTTATATAATTTAGCTTGGAATGGAAGATATAAAGTCATGTAATTGTATGCATATTTAACATACGTTTAGTATACTCAGGGGCGGACCGTAAGTATGTCAGGCCCTGGGCTAATACCACTTGGAGGCCTGTCTTTTTATGTGTCGAAAATCAGCCGGACTCATATCGACTAAAAACCACACAGTTAATTAATAATATTGTCCATGGTCTTCATTGGGGGCCTTTTATATCCACGGGGCCCTGGGCTATATATATCCGCCGCTAACTTACTAAATAAATTAAAAACCATTTCTGAATTACCATTATCGTGGACACTAACCTATTAGATGACTTGTAACACAGGTTTTTTTTAGTACCTATTTCAAACACCAGTCTCTCACATAGGTGTAAGCTAGTTAGAACAACTTTGTAATTCTATAACTGTCAGACCACCTTGTGAAGAGAGATTAAATGATATTTATTATATTAGATGTTATTATGTGGAGCGTTGTACACATTAATCGGTTTAAATTTAATTTAATAGACCGTCACATTGATAAAGAGATACAAATGCGACTGCTGTGATCTTGAAACGAATTCTGTGGTTATACCGGGTTGTTATTGGACTTTTTATGAGTCTTATGTTCGGTAAAAAATAATGGGGCCCATAAATAAGTACTTACTAATACTTGGGCCTATGTAAAAGCATACTTTAGTCAAATCCATCAGCGTATACAATCGTGAATTAATGCAATTAGTCGCTTGGCATTGGGATAACCAGCGCCAATTAATATTTAAACTAAGTTTTTAATAGAGTAACTCAACGAAAGTTTCTAATAAAGTTGTTATTTAAATTAAGGTGACTTAAGTTACTAATCTGGATAAACGTCGTGCCCTTTTCGCTTTAATACCTGTAACAATGCGAAAATAAATCGCAATCACGATGTCTTGTCTGAACCTCACAGGGAGGGCCGGGTAGAGGCGAGACACAGGCTATTAGCATTTATATTAACCCTTAAGAAAACAAGTTTGTTGGAATTAAAGTAAATTAGATTACACCACCATTTCCCTAGTAACATACTTTCGTTAAGAGGGAACGTTGGATGAAGATATAGAAATCATTTTATTCCAAGTTTATTAGGTTATCTTGTTGGGTAAGGTACATACAAATATGCTGATAACTCTAGATGTCACACAGTAATTTTACTTTGTGATGTAACGTATTTGTAACCGTTTGTTAGCCAGTGTATTGAAAATATGTATTATATACACATAGATACAATCACGTTTGTTTCCTATTGAGGCTGGCAGAGACTATCGATTTCCACTTGCTCCGATTCTGTCACATCTCTTTCGTTTCATCTATGTTCATTAACATCTTCATGTATGCTCGTCGGTTTAGGTTGCTCTTGACCTGTCCTTTTTTTAAGAACGTTCGCAATTTGATTGTGGTACGTTCGTCGAGGTCGGCCTGCCCCAACTTTTCCATCCACACTCGTTTTATATACTTATATTAATCGCCTTTCATCCATCGTTTCTACATGCCCAAACCATCTTATCATACCCTTCTAAAAAATCGTCAGTACGCCTTCTATCACTTCACAACGTTACCTTCTGTTCTTAGCTCTATATTTAAATCTCAAATATATTAAATAAAGATTAAAATAATTTATACAGCATTCTTTAAAATCATAGTTGAACAGAAGGATTTTTTTTTAAACGATTAAAGAACATTTTGCCATAGATATACAAATAATGTTAATAAAACCTTGGGCTGTATATACTGACTATGGATCTAGTAGTGACAAAGAGAAAGTTACTATAATTAATTTGTTCATAATTTTAACGTAATGAATAAGCGCCTATGAAAATTCCATTGGTCATACCATCGAGATATAATGTACTAACGTACTAGTACATTATATCTCGATGGTTCATACACAACATAATTTGGTAGATGTTCCGGTTTAAAGAACTAAATAAGTAGAATTTGGGATATTATATTAATTAATAAGACCAACAGACGTACATATTAGCCCATATTGCTTTAAAAAAATTAACATCCTTAAATTTTGCGTAATATAAATCACTGTCACTTGAACGTCAGTTAAAAGATACAACAACAAAGTTTAAGACATTTTATCTAAATTACATTCTAAGCATAATTATGAATAGGCATTCTAAGCATAATTATGAATAGGCAAGGGGATTCATCTTTAATTTTTTAGCATGTTAAAATGATAATGCCTTATTTGCGCGTTGGTCTTTATGCTGTAATACACATGCAAGATGCAGGTGATTGCATCCATGGAGAACGGGCAGTATAAAGTAACGACATGGATTACCTCTGTATATGACGGACTGGATCGAGCTTAATGTCCCGGGATAGTCGTCAGTATAGATTGCATGGACACCTACTAATTTACATTAATTAAGCCATTGGGAAATTACATTCATGTATTGGAAGTAACATTTTACGTGCTCCAAAGTACTGTGGAATTTTATTTTGTTGTGGACAAGGACGTAGCTACTAATTGATTTCGGGGAAGAGCTTTACTCCTTTATTTCACTTGGTTTGAACACCCAAAAGCTCCCTGCTGCTGGCTGCGGTCACGCTTGTAGATATAATACATGTGTTACCTATATATATGTAATCAATAATATCTGATTAATGTTTAATTAAAATAATGGGTTGTAATATAAAGTCTCTCAACTACCTTGACCAAAATGGAAGACGAGGAAATATTTTAGAGTTCACAAGTCGTCTTGGCGACAAAAATATCATATTAATGAAACGCTACGAAATAAAATAGTTAACATAAAGTTATATAAATCTTCATATAAATTAATTTTAAACAAAAAATAAAAACCGCCTTCAAAAATCCACTACACTAAAAAGTTCAAAATAATATCAAAATTTGCTTATAATAAAATATTTTTAAAATAACAATATATAATAATAATCTGTTAATTTTGGAGTCGGTGCCTGTACTGGGAGAGGGTTATTGTTTTCCTCATGTTAGTCACTTATGTTCGTTGTGCTGTGGTTATGTTACCGGCCTTTGTATCTGGTTGTAAACCCCACTTACATCATACAAAAAATAAAAACCGCCTTCAAAAATCCACTACACTAAAAAGTTCAAAATAATATCAAAATTTGCTTATAATAAAATAATTTTAAAATAACAATATATATTAATAATCTGTTAATTTTGGAGTCGGTGCCTGATATAAGTGGGGTTTACAACCAGATACAAAGGCCGGTAACATAACCACAGCACAACGAACATAAGTGACTAACATGAGGAAAACAATAACCCTCTCCCAGTACAGGCACCGACTCCAAAATTAACAGATTATTATTATATATTGTTATTTTAAAAATATTTTATTATAAGCAAATTTTGATATTATTTTGAACTTTTTAGTGTAGTGGATTTTTGAAGGCGGTTTTTATTTTTTGTTTAAAATTAAGATATTTTAGTCTTTTTAGTTTTAAGTCTAATATATATATTGTATAGGTCATATATAAGTTTGTATACTTCATACATAAGTTAATTTAGTAATTTAATAATATGGGTAGGCCTTCGAAAGCCACTAGGACTTAATAACTGCATCGGTGAAATGTTTGTGTACAACAGTGGACACTTCTGCCTACCCCATCGGGCAATACAGGCATGATGCTATGTATGTATTGAGTGGCATGAACTATACATGCATATGCGATTACAGCAATTGCGAGTGATTTGCTGCGATTTATTGAAGAGTTCCATTGTCTAACTTCGAAGATTTTCATCAGATCTTCACTAAATTGAAATGGAACCATTTCTGGGGACTACTCTTTCAAACAATTATAGCGACGGACATACATACAAAACAAGGTACTGTAAAACGTTGAGGAGTTCCCTTGACTGTCTTCATCATCAGACCCCTAATGACAGTCACAACCCATCTAGGTGTAAAGTTCTCATCAATGCAAATTAATCAAGCCCAAACACCAGGTAATTGCTGTAAATCGTTAAAGAGTTCCCTAGATTGTCTTTCGGCTCCATCATCAGATCGACTCCAGACCTTCATTAAATAGTAGTGCTTTAAAATACTTAATGAAAAAAATAACAAACGCACTAGTCGCCCCTACGATTTTCGAAGGTTTCCCTCGATTTCTCGGGGATGCCATCATCAGATCCTGGTTTCCTTATCGTGGTACCACCGTTAGGATATCTTCTTTCCAACAAAAAAAGAATTATCAAAATCGGTTCATAAACGACGAAGTTATCCACGAACAAACATAAAAAAAAAACGGTCGAATTGAGAAACCTCCTCCTTTTTTGGAAGTCGGTTAAAAATACGTTTCAATTGCTGGTTCGAAATGATACAAATTAAGTTGGTACCTATGTAGGTATCTACGTGATATGCGCTATGTATAAAACGTAATAACGTAATACCGAGAAATGAAATCGAAATGAAAATTTTCCATATAAGATGTTTAGTATAAGTTTATTACGTTGGTAGTAAAATTCCGTGAAATGATATCGTGAACTTGGATATTTTAGTAGTTTCGCCGTGGGCACTGATGGTTTTGACAACATTTTAACGATATTGTTAAAATCACGTCATGTATTTGACATTCAATTTTCCTAAGGACAAAGGCACAAAAGTAATAATAAAAAATAAATAAAGTATAAACCTGCATCAACCACAAAATCTGGCAATCTATACTTCGATACTATATGTATATGTATATAATATTATAAATGCGAAAGTAACTCTGTTTATTTGTTTGTTACTTTTTCACGACTAAACGGCTGAAACAATATTTATTAATTTTGGTAATATCTCATTACCAAAATTAATAAATATTGTTTATCAACTGTTGTTGTCCAACAACTCTTGTTGACCAACGCGCACATATGGCATTATCACTTTAACATGCCATTAAAGATGAATCCCCTTGCCTATTCATAATTATGCTTAGAATGTAGTTTAGATAAAATGTCTTAAACTTTGTTGTTGTATCTTTTAACTGACGTTCAAGTGACAGTGATTTGTATTACGCAAAATTTAAGGATGTTAATTTTTTTAAAGCAACATGTGTTGTGTACGTCTGTTGGTCTTATTAATTAACATAATATCCCAAATTCTACTTATGTAGTTCATTAAACCGGAACATCTACCAAATTATGTTGTGTATGAACCATCGAGATATAATGTACTAGTACGTTAGTACATTATATCTCGATGGTATAACCAATGGAATTTTCATAGAGTGATTTTCATAGGCGCTTATTCATTACGTTAAAATTATGAACAAATTAATTATAGTAACTTTCTCTTTGTCACCACTAGATCCATAGTCAGTATATACAGCCCAAGGTTTTATTAACATTATTTGTATATCTATGGCAAAGTGTTCTTTAATTGTTTAAAAAAAATCCTTCTGTTCAACAATGATTTTAAAGAATGCTGTAATAATTATTTTAATCTTTATTTAATATATTTGATGATTTAGAAGGGTATGATAAGATGGTTTGGGCATGTAGAAACGATGGATTAAAGGTGATTAATACGAGTATAAGTATATAAAACGAGTGTGGATGGAAAAGTTGGGGCGGGCCGACCTCGACTAACGTACCACAATCAAATTGCGAACATTCTTAAAAAAAGGACAGGTCAAGAGCAACCTAAACCGACGAGCATACATGAAGATGTTAATGAACATAGATGAAACGAAAGAGATGTGACAGAATCGGAGCAAGTGGAAATCGATAGTCTCTGCCAGCCTCAATAGGAAACAAACGTGATTGTATCTATGTGTGTATAATACATATTTTCAATACACTGGCTAAAAACCACCAAAATTAATAAATATTGTTTCAGTTTCATGATTGGATCTTGGAGAAGGACATAGGTTTATATATATATATCTTTTGTCACGCGGACGAAGTCGCGGGCACCAGTTAGTTCTCTATATATTATCAGCATACAAAGTTCCGTGGAGGACATTACCAAACTTACCACAATATGGGAAAACAAACGAATAGCGATTAAGGTACCACCCGGAGCTGGGAAATGAGAATTGGAAGGTGATGAGGCAGTAACATACCTATTACATTACAGTAACACCTATGGTATTCTCGTTTAAGGTACTCCAGATCAGATGATTTAATTAAGTCATTTTTATATGGAATACAGCGTATGATGGAAAACACATATACAGTGGCGAAAAACTACAGTGCAAAAAAGTGCTAGTCTTGATGCTGAGCGTTAATAATCAAAGAGGACAATAATGTAAAACGACACTTATATATATTAATTATTGTTCAATGGTTATAACTCACGGGCATTCTTCGGGATTGCCCGACTAGTTTGAACTCAAACGGAGCCCTTAGTCATGGCCTGAGCCCGCGGCGACGTCGCGAGTCAAAACAGCGTATGATGGAAAACACATATACAGTGGCGAAAAACTACAGTGCAAAAAAATGCTAGTCTTGATGCTGAGCGTTAATAATCAAAGAGGAGAATAATGTAAAACGACACTTATATATATTAATTATTGTTCAATGGTTATAACTCACGGGCATTCTTCGGGATTGCCCGACTAGTTTGAACTCAAACGGAGCCCTTAGTCATGGCCTGAGCCCGCGGCGACGTCGCGAGTCAAAACTCAGGAGTTTTGACGTGAGTAATAACCGTTGAACAATAAATAATATGAAGGTGTGTCACGAAAGTTATTGTACAAAAAAAAATACACTTATACAGCGCTATAAATATATGTTAAACTTGATATAATTCTTCAAAGTGCTCTAACTCAACTCAACTACCACTTTCTTTCACCCAATATATGACGTTTCTTTCGAATACCATAAACAGGCTATAAAATGACTGTTCTTACTTCAAAAACAATAAAGACGAATAGGCTTTTGTTTTCAGCGCTACCTTTAACACAAAACCCAGAGAGCATAACTCTGGTGACTGAACTATATCGCCTTTTGTTATTACTCAAATATTGAGTTTTGAGAAAATGACAATAAATTCTGTGACCTTGCTGATTATACGATTTATAAAGCTTATTATTACAAGGGTATTTATTTTACGAGCCAGACTGCAGAGTGAGCATACTAAGCCTAAATTACGCTGAGCTGACATTGCTGAGACAACCATGGGCAAAGTTACTTGTGCCAAATTTATCAGCCATACTTTTTTTTCATTTTTCTCTGAGCATTTTCTTAATTGAATGACTAAAAATATGTCATTATATATATGGTTAGTCAGCTGGTATTACATTTTGAAAGAAAATATTTTAATATCATACTGTAGATTTATTTTTTAAGATTTTCTACATTAAAGTATCTATTAAACTGCCTCGTTGGTCTAGTGGTCCCAAGCTTGACTGCTGATCATGAGGTCTCGGGTTAGATTCCCGGGTCGAGCAAAGTGTTATTGAATTTTTCTGTTAGAAAATTCTCAGTAGTGGCCCGGAGTTTGGAATTGTGCCCGGTTGATGGCAATAGGTTCACCACCTAATAACAGCATTGGTGAAATGTGGGTGTACAATTGTGTACTCCTCTGCCTACCCCTTCGGGGAATATAGGCGTGATGCTACGTACGTTACGTTAAGTATCTATTGGTAATTAAAGATCGCTTGATTTGACAGTTAAGTGCAAAAGTCAAGTAACAATTTTACTTATACGTAATAATTAATAATTTAAAAAAATGCTCAAAATGTTTATTTATATTTAGCATTGTTCTAAAAATTCATAATTTATATTTCTGCTGATACTGTGAAAGTTAGAAATAGAAATTTGTTAATTCTTATTTTAAATGAATATATTTGACTTACATTAAATTAATTATGCCCTTACAGTGACCTCCACTTATAATAATAGTGAACTAAAAAGGTTTCCATCGATACTCAGTGTGGTAGATAAGCATGTATTACATGTATTACCTATATACCTACATACATAAATATCATAGATTACATATTGTGTACACGGTCTGACGGACAACATTTTCTTTTTGGGCGCTGAACTAAGTTGTGGGTAATAGATATGTCAGTCTTACTCGAATACAGAATTACTTTTAGCGAAACTGAAATGAGAATTATTCACACGATCACAAGTGCGAATGTGTGTGTAATTGAGTGTAATCTAACAACTACGTATTAACCGGTTGAACTCATATTAGTAATTATTAAATTTGTTTTTATTATTAAAATAAAAGTATGGAGAAGATTAGCTGAACTAGTATTGGTTTAAAACGATTTTATGCCAGATACATTAATTTTCTCAAATGATATTTATTCTCTTTTGATATTTAAGTAGAAAGTATATTCATTTCTTCTTTATTTTTCTTCTAACTTACGTTAAATCCATAGTATTTGGCTTTTATTCATTATCTCAGGACTCCAGGATAGGTAATTTGTTTTCATTTGGAGGGAGTACCTAGTACCTACTTTACACCCCTCGCAATGCTTTCATAATCGATAATCCATTGAACCTTGTAATATGGCTGCCTTAATGACTATATTTAACCAATATTGGATAAATATGGACTGTGTAGTAAAAAATAACAGAATATTAATTGAGTCTTAATAAAGGGGATATTATTAATTTTATTAGGATAGAACCTACAAAAACATACACGGACTAGTGACCTAGTTCCGTGTCTTTTCGAAACGCTCAGAACGTTGCAATATGTGATTTATAAACGATCGTTGAGGTTAAGCAACGCCTGATAAGTGACTGCTAAAAATATTTTCCTCTGACCTGCTTCGGAAGGCATTTCAACCATTGTTCCCGGATTTGGTCAATTAGTAGTACCTAGCTGGGGTCAAGCAAAGTCAGAGGCACAGACTACTTAGAGATACTACGTATGTTAGAGGCTTACGGGTAGCTTCAAAGATATGGTAGCTTGAACACCTCAGCACTAGGTTGGGCACACGAAAGATAAAGAGAGAAGAAGAAACAAAAATTAATACAACATAGAATCACGTCTGAATTCTTGAAGTTTTAGGCAAAATAGAAAATGTTTATATCACTTTGCCTTACCCGAAAATCAAACTCAAGACAAACGAGCTAGAAGAAGAAGAATGCCTACTAAAATTTTTGGCAAACGCGGCAAGAAACCGGGCAGTAAGTATACTTTAGCATCTGCTAATTATATGTTGTAATGATTAATGAAGGCGACATTTATTGTTGTGTTTATTAATAGGAAGCAATTTTTAGCTCGTTTAGAGGGCTGCCGATAGTGCAAAAAGAGAGCATTTTGTTGAAGAATGTTCCACATATAAAAACAAGTTTATAGGTTATCAGCTCGTACAGGTCAAGGGACAGGGTCATATATCTCCATCGAAATGAGAAAAAAAAAATGCTTTCCCGCATCGATAAACACTTACCTCACCATGACCTCTACAAGATGATTATAAATCCACTGTGGGAATAAATGTGGAATCTAACAAGCAAATTGAACAATATAAGGTTTCTTTTCAGTTTTACTTACTTTGGTCCAGTTTTTGTATGGGAATTCAATTTTAAAATATTTCGTCTGATGATCCACCCTGTTACTAGGTAGGAGCTGACTGATACCCGTCTGAAAACTCACAGAAATTAGAATTTCATTCTCATCGCATTCCAAAATATTATATAGATTGTCCAGAAACAAAGTTCAAACGAAATCATACCGCAAACGGAAATGAAGGGTTAGGACACCCGCAGATGGTGATAAGGGGTTGGCTCAACTTTATGAAGGGGTATGTTTTCTCTGAGGGGAATAAAACTGACTTATGGTGACAATATTTTTCATGGAACTTATTTTTCATACGTTGGCGAAGCTTACGTTGAGTGACGTAAAAATAGCGATGGATGTAGGATGTTACGACATTGGTCGAATTTAAATAATAATAAAATATGAATATGATGATATTTTAATACGAACAAACCTACTACGTACTTATTATGTGCTTAGCTAGTTCTATAAATTAAATGTTATACCTATTTACGTGTTTCAAATACCACGGAATAGAAAATATAAATAAACGGGGTTAAATAATTATATTATCATATCTGCCTCCTTGGTCTAGTTGTCCCAAGCGCGACTACTGAACATGTTGTCTTGGGTTCGATTCCCAGGTCGAGCAAAGTGTTATTGGGAATTTCTGTCAGAAAATTCTCAGTAGCAGCCCGCGGTTTGGAATTGTGCCCAGTTTTGGCAATTGGCCAACTATCTATTACATTAATAACAGCGTCGGTGAAATTAATGTGGGTGTACAACTGTATACACCTCTGCCTACCCCTTCGGGGAATACAGGCGTGATGCTATATTATGATATGATTATTATCATATCATCAGACTTTATTTCTCGTAGCATGACGGTTAATATAACATAATTCACATTGAAATTGAATTCGCTGTAATTTTCCAGCATATTTCAATAAAATACCTTGAATCGTTTTGCTTATGCTTTTCCCTGTAGCAGCATGTAGGGTTGTCTAACGAAACAGTTTCATTTCCCAGAACCGGTTTCCGTGCAGGGTAGTGCCAAAATGCAAATGAGTTGTTAGTAGAATCATAACCGCTTCAGGCGGCGGCGTAGTATGTGATTGCCAAGATTGTAAAGTGTATTCAAGCAATGTTTGACGGTATTATTATGAGATCGTGCTTACAATTCTTGCTTCAGTTGATTCATTATTGTAATACAGTACTTTTATGTATGTGTGTGTGTTGTGCATAATGAGTTATTACGCACACAAGTGACAGTTCCTTGCAGTACACAGACGTTCAAGTATTTTGTTTTATTGATCCTTTATATTTACTTTTCGTAGGTAAAGGAGACATTCTGCTCAGCTCGCAGTCTCTTACAAGGCACCATGAGGGTTTGTTAGTCTGTTTCTGGGGTAGCTATAAGTTACGTACTAGTACGTACCTATGGATGCGGATGGCACACATTACATAATATTTGGCTTGTTTTGGGCGGGAAGCCAGTTTACATGACTGCTTCGTGGTTTCTCTTGAAGTTTTAATAAACATAATTTAGTATAGAAGGAATGGAGGGAAATTGCTTAGCAGTCGGACAAGAAGGTATAAAAATAGTTATTTAAAATAATCTTTGGTATATCATCACAAATAGGTAATGGTACAAAACTTATGTCGACTTAACTGAAGTTACGGTAAAGCTGTCAATAGAATTATATGAGTAATTTCCTATAACAAGATTTCTCGGGTCAGCTAGAATGGTTTATAAGGAATCATATTTTCGGTATTAATTGGATTCGTTTTACGTTTAGAAGACTTCATAATGTTTATTAAAACTCGGAGCCATGATAATTATTTTATGTTTGATTTTCATATTCAAATATAATATAAAATATCTAAATGATCACAAAAATCAAAATACCTTACAATTAAGTTTATAGTTCATTATTTTGGTTGTGGTTACCCACTCCGGATGTATATATATATCATATTTTCATTTTTTAACATGAATTTTATTCTGTTATTATATCCATTTTTATTATATTTCAAGATTAAATTAATTATGCATAACTGGAAACCAAAATTGCTTATAGATTTTCTATCGAATAACACTAAATTGCTATGATAGGTTACGTGTCTAGTTATTCGTTTGTAGTACCGAGTATTTCTATATATAGCTAGGTTATCATTTGGTAACGCAGTCATTATCTGAGATCGGTTGCATTCTATACCAGGGTTTCCAGTGTTTATGTATAATACCGAAGTAGTATTGACAGACTTAAACCTTCTTTCATATTCATCAATATTTAGTTTTGAAAAAACAATCAAACAGTATTCCGAAAATAATACACTACCTAATTTGTATTTGTATTTACTAATTGCTGTACTCCCGAGTACAGCAATTATTAAATTCTTTTTTTAATACTTAAACCTGGGCGTCGAATAAGTTAAACGCAAAAGTAGAGTTCAGCTAAACGAAGTAATTAAATAAAAATCATCCGACTTCATTAGTAGATCAGCACTTCTAAGATTTTCATCCGTATTTTCATACTTTATCCAATTCCGACAGAATCAGATCAGAGCGGTATTATGAGCCAAGATTAAAGGATAATATTGCTTATTTCCGTTGCTAATTAAAATGATATCTATGTCATAGCGGTGAATATAAAATTAAAAACCCTTTTTATGAGAAGACATTCACCATTAAATATTACTAAAATTTTACTACTTACTACATTTTTAATTCGAATATAAACGCGCGTGTTAATAGAACTAAAATAAAGTGTCACCAAACGGATTATCAGGTATATTGTTCCCTTTAATTACTAAGAAAATGGACTTGGTGAAGTACAAAAGAATAAATTAAGCATTATATAATAATATAAATACTTTATATTGATTGTGCAGTAATAACACGAATTTAATTAAACCTTTTTAGTAAAGTTAGAAATAATTTTGTAACTGGCCAATTGCGTGGGAAATACCATGATTAAGACAAGATGCCTTTTAGTTTTTTATTTTACATTTTATTTCATCTAGAATCAAATGGTTTTATTTAAGTTTTTTGGTCTAAATCAGCCTGTACTGTTTTTATATTTTATTCTGCGAAAATATTTTGAACATGAACTTGCATAATCAATATTTCTACTTAATTCTATCACAATCTATAATTATAAAATCAGTAGACATTAATTAATGTTAGGTAATCATGTGGTAAATCAATAAATCCATTAACCACAAGCTGGAGGTCGTTTAAATATTCAACATGTGACTGACTGATGATGGCTCAATGATTACCAAAAAGTAAAAAAAAAGAATGTATTTTTGGGTAAATAAAAAACCAAAGCCGATTAAACGTCAGAATGGAGATCTTGTTTGTATTGTGTAAATCAGATTTCAATTAGTCAAAAGTTCTAATATGCCATCAAGTATTTGCTATAACTTTATAACATAGTTTAGAAATTAATAATGGGATTTGGTTGTTTGTTCGGGCAGGGAACTGGTGGGGCCCGACAATATGGTCAAGTTAGTTACGATTTAATTGATTTTGGGTAGGTATATACCTATTTGCTTAGTTAGTTATAAACCTTTTACATGTTTCTAACTTAATGGAGGACATCACATTGAATAATAAACAATGCTTTACATACATTTGTACTTACTCATACTAATTAAATATTGTTTTGGTTGTTGAGAGTGAATGTTTCGGCTTTCTCGTGTTCAATATAATTAGAAATTAATTATACATTATAATAAAATGACTTTTAACCGGATTAATCGCGTGTAGGTTTTTGTTTTTCCTGACGTTTCGAACACTTTGCAGCGTTCGTGGTCGCAGGAGGACTAATTAATTATAACCAGATTTTGGACTTTCGTCGTTCAGCATCTTTTGGGTTTGTTGGTTTCGTTGTTTATAAATTTTACTCAAACATGGGTGCGTACTGGATTACTTATTTGTACAAAAATATTGGTCTGGAGGTCGAAATTATTAAGTTAATCTTATTCTAAAGTATTACGTTATTAAAGATAAATCTTTGAACAGCATTAACGCATGCTTAGCGAACTCTAAAGTTATTATATTAAATGGAAAAAGACTGAATAGATAGCAATGACGTCGCCAAAAGACGTGTTAAAATATGCATGAAGAATTCGCGGTGGTAAACAGAGGTCGAGATGGCTTAGTGGTCAGAGCGCCTGGAGTATTTATCCGGGAGGCGCAGGCTCGAATTCTGTTTCCGACCGTATTCTTTTTCCATTTAATATAATAACTTTATTACATTATTCATTCAAATACTTAAATTTCATTTAAAATTATGGAAACTTTTCAACTTTTAGCATTAATTAATTAAACAATAAGGAACAATTGTGTGGCTGAATAAACATATAAGCGAATTGTAAAGCATACATAGATGACATCATATGAACGTATTCTACGAGATAACTTTAGATAAACAAGTATCAAAGACTCTTGTAAGGACGCAAATAGGTAGAATAAATACAATAAACATTATATTTCAACACGGACAGTAGCCAAGAATGAGGACAGTTTCGGTGCCGATACAAAAGCTTAACGTTGAAGAAACTTCGAAAGCAATTTAGGAAGTACTGTTATTGTATCTATACACTCTGATGGAAAATTTAACAAGAATTAAATTCATTGTTTTATATTATTATTGCCTTTGTGTTAATAACATTGAGGTCGGCTTCCGATTTAATTAGACGTAAGGACTGCCAAACTCGTGCGACAGAGTCTAGATGGACCTGACATCACCGACAAGCTGCAAGACAATGATGTTATGGACTTGTAAGAAGATTACCAGGCAATACCTTTATGCAAAGGTTACATCGGTAGTCAATATTTGAGGATTATAAATAATTGCCATAAATATTTAAATTAACCTCTGCTCACTAAATACAATGAGAACTGAAAGACTTTCCTTCTTTTCTCGATAAATATTCGTATGAAAATCACGACCGAACGTTTAACTTGCTCTTGAAGTCACGACAAAATGGTAAACTGTCCACAAATTGACCATAGTAATTTCAGTTTGATTCACATTTGATTTGCGCAGCTGCAATAGGTATAATGTCAAGTGTAAGTCTATTATTTATTTACAATATCAACGTGTCTTGCTGTGGAAATTGCAAGAGGAGTACCTACCTATGTGAATAATTTGAAATTTATGGAACACCGGTTGTGTTCAGTATATTATCACGCACAAAAATATATTATGTACAAATAAAATTAGGTCCACATTTTCTATTTTATTTATAGTAAAAGTGAATTGGTATACATATACAAATTTTGGCTCAGTCCATAAGGGTGATGCCGGTAATAGATTTTCATGTCACTGCCTTGAAACGTGCGTATGAATGAATCATGATGGGTTTCCCTCCCTGGCTAAAACCCCGTGTGGGGTGGAAGAACATGCACGGGATATAGCACCGCATATATTTTATGATGGTTTATTTTTAGTGGGTCACGTAAAAATGTAATGGAAATATGGATGGTATAAAAATGTTCATTGATTAGTTTGATCGTTAAAATATTCAACTGATTCAAGCGTACCGTCTCTCGGGACCAATCAACTCAAATGTAAAGATGCTCGAAATTTTTGCAAAGAAAAAATTTTATGACGAATGGGATCATCAGTGAAAAAAAAAACAATCTGGAACATGATTTTCTAATAGGTTAGGAAATACCATCTAATCAATTTTAATGGAACATTTCTAATTTTACCGGTCAACTAAAAGAAAACCGACTATAAAGGCATGAAGATTTTAGTTAGGCGTGCCATAATTAGAATTGGATGTGTTTTAATTCGTCCAGTCCTGCTTTTGCAGTTACTCTTAGTAAAATATAACAATATTTAATTTAAGTTGAGTCTACATCAGAATGATGGAACTATGCTTAATCTAAAAGACACACAAAGACTGCCGCGTTGGTCTAGTGGTCCCAAGTGCGACAGTTGTCACTCAGTAGAGCACAAGGTGTCGTTTTCGATTCCCAGGTCAGGCAAAGTGCTATGGATGTTTTTGGAAGGAAATTATCTGTAGCAGCTTAGAGTTTTGAAGTTTGCCCGTTAGAGATGGCCATAGTCTCACCACCAATTACATCGGACTTAATAACAGCATTGGTGAAATGTGGGTGTACACCTATGCCTACCCCTTTGGTGAATACGGGCGTGATGCCATGTTATGTTCTGTTAAAAGACACATTACATTTTTGGTGGAATTAAAAACCATTACGTATTAGCTAAAATCAACGAATTCTAGTAGACACATTGCTAGTATAATCTCAAAATAACAGAGAGCTCATAAGGAAAAAATAATAAAGTTAATCAGACTTAACAAAAGGTATAGCAAAAAAGCCTCAGCTTTATTCAGCTAGGATAACGCAGATATTGTATAATACAGAAGCAGGAAGGAGCATAAAAAGTGAATTACGAAAAATGAGGAACAGAGGTCGCTCAAAAGTAAGATTGACAGTTCTTTCCGAGTTTTTTTTTATGAGAAACGCGCTAGAAAGCGTCATGTTTGCTATTGTTTACGTTACTCGCATATTTCTAGACAATGAAGGCGTTTCATCACTCGAAAGCCTATTCTTAGAACACTGAACAGCTGAAACTAATTCTTAAAGTGTAGGTTTAAAAAAAGCCTTTGTAGAAAAAAAACAGTATAAATGCTTTAATGATCTAGCAGTCGAAAGCACGGTTGCTAAGTGTAAGGTCCTGTTGGATTTTTCGGTCAGGTAATTCTCAGTAGTAGTCCGGAGTCTAGATTTTACCTGGTAGTTGCCACCACTTGGGACATAATAACGGCTTGAAATGTGGCTGTACAACTGTATACCTCTACCTACCTATTTAGAGAATACATGCGTGATGCTATGAGATGAGAAACTATAATGGAAACAATATGTTGTTTTTATTGAATGCAACAATATTTACTAATGTGGGTTACTCTTAAAACTAATACCAATTCCAATATTAATTAGACGCCTTAAAACAACGCGTAATTTTAAAATAAATTTACCTACATTACAGTTGCCTCCATTTTAAAGCATGTTGTCTTAATATTATCCCGGTTTATAATAATTTTTTAGACATTTTGGCATTTAAAAGTACGAACCGACATATTTCAAATGACAATCGAGCGGAATTATTTTTAAGAGTAAGCCCAATGTTTTGGTGTATAGTGCAGAAAGACGTGCATTCTCAAATTAACGTTAAACTAACTAACATCACATGAATTTGAATCAGTTACACTCGCATACGTGCCACAGTCTAAATAAATCTTACCACTTTTTTAACAGTAAACATTTATGCACAACAAATACGAGTATGTAAACTAACAAAATACGTTTCTGTATTAATATATCTATTTGTAAATAAAATAATATTGATATTTATTCAAATTACATACTACACGGTACTCATGATTAATATCGCAATGATAATTTTAAATCCATGAAATGAAAATCTCTAGTGGGCTCTCAATAGAGTAATGATTGAACATCATTTGGAGATTTTGATATTAATTATCATGTTGAATATAAACAAAAATTTTCTAGATATGTCTTTGAAAAAGCATTAACGCATGCTTAGCGAACTCTAAAGTTACAATATTAAATGGAAAAAGAATACGGTCGAGATGGCTTAGTGGTCAGAGCGCCTGGAGTATCTATCCGGAAGGCGCAGGTTCGAATCCTGATCGCGACCGTATTCTTTTTCCATTTAATATTTTCTAATCAAATTTTCTAGTTAAAAAAGGTTGTCAACCATTTATAACTAGAAAATTATAATTTTATGAAGTTGGCTTTTTAATTTTTATAGTATGTTTTTCTTATAGTATCACGCCTGTATCCTACGAAGGGGTAGGTAGAGGTGTACTCAATTGGATACCCAGTACTACCTTTCACAAATATTGTAATTAAGTCCCTTATTGTTTTCTTTTATGATATAATTAAAAAAACAAATAACAATATCTATTTTCTCAAAAGATCATCTGGGTTAACCACCTACATCCCTTGTTAGACCATACCCACGTCCTCATCTTCATCATTCGCATCTTTTGACAACCCACGGCAAAGCATAAGCCTTCTCCCTTTTACGTCATTCATCCTTGGTTTGCGCCAATATTGGCGGTCTATCTTATATTTAAAATTAAATTTTATTCTGTAAACTTTAAATCGATTTTGCACTGGTATGAGACGTTGTTTAAAGCCAATAGATGATTAGATTAATCATGAATGACAAGATTCCTTGTAAAAGGAAAGAAGTTAACTATAAAAACACTTGAAATTGAAAATAGATTGCATTGAAGCTCTATGAAATTTCTAATTAATTCACAGGTTCCTGGTAGGTATACGATTCTCGAGGGCGTGTCGTCTTTGTTTAATTTTACCATTTATAAGCTTATTGCTTAAGGAACGTACACGTGCCAGAAAGGCCAGAGAACTATTGATAAAACATTAATTAAAAACTCCATAATCTAATATCGTGCATATCATAATTTGATGATGAAATAAATGTAGCCGACGACTTCAATCTTCATAAAATAGTAACATAACATAACATAGCATCACGTCTGTAATCCTCGAAGGTTAGGCAGAGGTGTACACAGTTGTACACCCACATTTCACCAATGCTGTTATTAAGTCCCATGTAATAGGTGGTGAGCTTATTGCCATCTACCGGGCACAATTCTAAACTCCAGGCTGCTACTGAGATATTCCTAACAGACAGTGTTGACAAATATCAGTATTTATTTGCATTATAGGAAAACAAAATTCATTTTGATGGTCTGTGTGAGGTCTGAACGTCTTTGTTTATATACCTATGAAAGGTCATTATTTTTGTCTCTTTTACGTTTCCCACAATGACTATGTTTAAAACTAATTATGTGCAGGCATAGATTATCATGTTAATAGGTACATAGTTATGTATTCAGTCGATATGTATGCAATCAGCACGTAAAATAGAAGCTAGGGTATAGTAATGCGTATGTTATTGGTTTTTAAAATCACCCGATTGTTACCGACCGCGCAAAACGCATAATTATAGAGAGCTTTGTAATCGATATGGAAGAAAACGCACATTCTTAGTTATTTATATGTTACAACGTTGATTGCTGTGTTGTAATTTGATGGAGGCTTGTGCGAAGGTATTAACTTAATCGGTCACTAATTGTTTAAGTACAGACCCATTATATTCTTGTAGAGTTTCTCTTTTATTATTTTACAGTAGTTACGGATACTTTCAGGTAATCGCCTCATTTAGTTAGCAGTGGAATAATGTTGAATATTCATAGTAAAACCATATTTAAATATCTGCCCAATTATACTACAGTGCCTTAACATATTAAAACATTTATAATTAATTTAATAACAGGCAGTTTATATTCCTACAGCACGCCAAATTAATGACAATCCACTTCTGAGTTCTGACACACCAATTTCCGGCCCATTTCTGACCAGTATTTCTACAAGCAAAACAATAACGTAAGTACGAGTACCTACTGCCATATTTCACTCGTTACCAAGCCCATATTTTAGCACAATAACGTTAAATACCGCAAATACATCACGAAGCAAGTATTTGTACTGATAATTTGTTCACAAGTCCGGGTGAGTGTGCAACAGGTGAGCAAGTTAGATTTATTTTTGGAAACGCATCCACGCTCTAGGAGAAATATCTGATAAAGTTTTACCTATTTTAAAGTTTATTTTGTGACCTTGATCACGATGACAGCCTGATAAGATTGATATTACAATCTTAACAATTACAATCCCAGTAATAATATATCAATGATTGAGATTGTGGGTTATTATATAATATGTTAATGAACGCATTACACGATAAATTTGGCCTTAATTTGATATTATTCACGGCTAGAACTGATGATGATGAATTGAATGCGTAACATCCTTCTTATAAGTATCATTTCACTGAGTAACACTAAAGGTCGTTTCGTTACATTACATGACGTGCAATCTCGCTGAGAGCTAAGCAACACCTCTTCTTGCAATACAATAAAACTGCGAGCCACTTCGCTAGTTCTCCATTTGTTATTTAACACGCTATTTGTCACGTATTCACGTGTCGTGTTTGGATTGACAGAGGAAATGTATGACGCTGAAGAGCGCTTAGAGCAAGTAGGTACTAATTTAGAAACGGAAGGTGAATTATTTAACTGTTTTGAAGCTTGAACAAATATTAGGAAGCTTTCTGTAACAATAGTATGTTTGGCGTATAAAATAATTGTGTTAACGTGATGACAGATTTTCTTGAGTTATTGGTGAAATGGTATACTCTGTGTTCAATGTTCGTTTCTTTTAATGTCTTGAGTCTAATTATGTATAGAGGCAACAGAGACAATATGAGAATACATTTTATTACAATGAAGCGCTACTATTAAGACGGGAGATTTTTGGGGTAATATCATATATTTGTTCATTTTTCCTGCTTGACGGTGGAAATATAATATTTTTCTATTTTCGGACAAATTCTATCTCTACAATTTCAATTATGAAAAACAAATGTTTATCATAATGAGGAGATCAAGGTAATAAAATCCGCGCCAAGTGCACTTTTTATACATATACAAGTAAACATTTTAATATCACAGGTTTAACAGTAGGAAAATTTAAAATCTCCGTCAATCTTAAACTTTCAAAACTGTTTATAAAAATCTTAGAAGAAAGGTTTAATACTGAATGCTTATTTAAATAATAAATAAATATAATTTCACAAAATTACTTTCGTAAAGAAAAACTCTAGCGTGCAAAAATTGTTATTATTATTTTATTACTAGGCTATTTTGTCCCACTCCTGGGCAAAGGCCTCCCTCCATTTCTTCCATCTATCCCGGTTTTGTGCTGCGTCTTGCCAATTAGCAAGAAAGTCATCCAGTTCGTCCCACCATCTTCTTCGCGGTCTGCCGCGGCCCCTCTCGCCGTCTCGGGGTTCCACATGTCCTGCCCAGTCCCACTTCAGCTGGCCGGCTTTTAGGGCTATCAAATTTAACACCAAGTATACTACGCTCCATCGCTCTTTGGCAAACCTTGAGTTTGGACTTTTGAATGTTAGTCAAAGACCAAGCCTGTGCGTCATATGTCAAGATTTTGAAATTGTACTTATTTTTATATGTAAGATTATCAGAATCCCGTAAATGTTCACTGCTGAAAATGAGCTGAAAGAATGCTGTTATAATAACATACTAAACTCCCATAATATCGCTTGATAAACGAATTGGTGACCTCAATATTTTAAGTGTGTAGTTGAGAATGTTGCTGAGACATTTTTATTTGCGTAAAGGATCGTGAGCGGTCTCTATTCTGCGACTGTTGAAGAAACTCTTGTCAGTCTCTTCATTATTATCTTCATATGAATTGGCTTGCATAGTTTTACTTTGATCAAAGCTGTGTTTTGTCATCGAATTTCGCTTGTCTTCAGTTGCTTTCTACTTCTTACATTCAGCTCCCTCGGCAAGAGAGGCGTAGTTTATCAGCACATGGATGTGACGTATATTGGCGTCAATACTAATGTACCAGACTAAATTAAATTTAGAGCATTGTCGTCTTTTACTAACCGTAACAATAAGAGCGGGACGGGATGACGTCAAATTCATATTTAATCATGTCAACCTCAATCTCATGTGCAATTTTCGTTTGTTGCCTTGTTGGTCTAGTGGTCCCAAGTGCGACTGCTGAGCATGAAGTTTTGGGTTTGATTCCTAAGACGGGCTAAGTGTTAATGGGTTTTTCTGTTAAGAAATTCTCAGTAGCAGCCTGGAGTTTGGAATTGTGCTCGGTAGATTGTAATAGGCTCACCACCACATGGGACTTAATAACGACATAAGTGAAATTTGGTTGTACAACTGTGTACACCTCTGCCTTTGCCTTCGGGGAATACAGGCGTGATGCTGTGTGATGAAATTTAATTTGTCATCTCTAATTTTAGTGGCTACCTAAAACGATGCCTACTAATTTGAAGTGCAAAAATTCCAATTTGATATTTCTTGATTCGTCCCATCTCGCGTGTCTCATAAAGTAACTGTTAATACAGGAATGTTCTAAATTTATTTAAGTTTGCCACATTAGATATGAGGCCATATAAATTCGTATTTCAGTTTGCTTGCATTTTGTTTCGAATACTGACACTAACCAATGCCAGACCAATTTGCGTGATGGCCGTGCATTATGCGAACTAGTGGCAGCTTAATAGTCTAACAACATATATTAATGGTGTATGCTGTATCTTCGTATACCTAGGTTGAATAAATAGCACTGGAACTGCAGTTTGGGATTCTTCACACTGAATGATGTTTGTTCTACAGGATTCCATTGTTGCTTTATACTATTTATATACCTTGGGTTGAATATAACACATCGGATTAGGCGTTAAAGGAAGGCAAATTCGGAATGCACATAGAAATAGAATATTAAGACCTTTCCATATTTTTTTCTACTTTCTCACGAAGAAATGAGGCGATTGTACGAGTATGTAATAGAATTTGTGTTTATTTGCCTAAAATATAAAATAACACAACAAACCTTGATGAATGTTACAAAAATCTTTTCTAAGATTGGGTTTTAGTTAGATTAAAAATAAAAAAAATGCGTATTCAAAATTCAAGATTATGAATATTATATTTGAAAAAATTATAAAGTTTTTGTTTTGTGTTTTTATGATTAAGTTTTAGAATTCAGTACCTATTTTTCTTTAACCTAAAAATTAAAAACGTATTAGTAGTCAAAAAATATTAATTTTGCTAAACACGACTACCTATTCTGATTAATTATATTATAATATATTTAGTTTGAATCACGACTAAAATTCGATTGTTATTGTTAATATAGAAGAAGAAAGAAGATAAATTGAGAGAGCTTGTCAATTATTTTGAAATCAACACAAGTGACATAATTAATACTACCTTATTAAGTGATACATGTTCGTATAAGTAGTTTCCATAGGGAATTGACCACCCACTGTGAGTTAACTTTATGATATGTTCATCTATTACATGCTTTATTAAATGTCAGCGTGTAGAGGTAATATTTACGGCGGGGAAGCGCCATCTTGTCCTGTTTGTTTGTACCAATTTCCTCTTCTGACGGTAATTGCGTTCGGAATTCTTGTAATATTGTTATTTTATCGACGCTTACAGCGAAAAATCTGAAATTGGGTGGGGGAGCAAAGAGATTTTTTCAGTTAGGGTAGTATAATGAGTATTACCTTGCCGGTTTTTGTTCTATTTCTTGATTATAAAAGGTCCAAAGACCTGATAAATTTGGTATCAGGTAACTTCCTTTTAAGAGCTCAATGTGTTGATCGAATTCGTGACCATTGACTTACCAGCTAAACACATACTATTAGGCCATCCAGCAAGGTGATTATGATGACGATTTATAATCTTCGATGAGATAGCAATAGTCAAGTTGGACAACATAAAAATCATATTACAATATGGTGGATACAATGCACAGCTGACAGTTTTGGTATAAGCTGTGACGTCATTAGGAAAGGAAACGTGCGACGTTTAATTTGTAATTAAATTAATGCGTGGGGACTGGAATTATAATTATTCTCATCGTGTTATTTAAGCTGCTTAGCATTGTAGGGTTGTCAGGTGGGCCTTAAGATAAAGCCCATTTAAATTGAAGTGTTATAAATTAATTAAATTGTGATCATAATCTCCGACCTTATTTCCAATATTTATTCGGAGTAACTATTTATTTTTGTTACAAGATAATATAAAGTTCGAAGTATTTCTCCTCGTCATTTCATGACACTATCATAAATAAATGAAAGAGATTATCTTTTATAAGTTGGTGCCAACTTAGGAGGTTATTACGTATCCTTCGTCATTCCCATAATCATAAAATAAGTAAATAATAATCAAACGTACGTCGACAACCGTTACGGACGGACGTAGCTTTTTCTGAGATCCTCTAGCAAATAGGAGGTTAATGAGAAAACTTAGAGCAGGGCCACACTGGATGTAGTCGGACGGCTTGGAACGTCAGCCAGCGTCCGGTGTGAACACGCGTGCACCACGCTAAGTTATTTTTAATATATTAAATGTTTAAAGTTTTGTGTCCTTCATCATTCGCATAATCATAGGTCATATAGTATCGGTTTACACAATATCGTAAAGCACAAGCTTAACAGTGAGTAGGTTTGTTATAACCACATATATGTGATTATTTCGTCAACAACCGTTACGGACGGACATGGCTTTTATCTGAGATCAAATTTTCTAAATTTTCTCATTAACCTCCTGTTCTAGCAAACAGGAGGTTAATGAGAAAATTTAGAGCAAGGCCACACTGGATGTAGTTGAGCGGCTTGGAGCATCAGCCAGCGTCCGGTGTGAACTCGCGTGCAGCACGCTATGCTATCTTTAATATCTTAAATGTTTAAAGCTTTGCTGTTATAGCGTTCCTAAGCGCATCTCTGTTTAAGCTGTCGCCTCGCTCATTAGCAGACACAATAGATTTTTTTGATACAACGCATTAATCTGTACGTTGCTGAGCCGAAAGGTTAAAATATCGAATGATAGACGTATGACATGTAAGTATCATGTCTTAAATAATTTTTGATATAAGTATGGTTGCCTAAATAATAAATGACATAGCATCACACCTGTATTCCTCAAAAGGGTAGGCAGAGATGTATACACACACGTACCAATGATGTGATTAAGTGTGAGCCTATTGCCATCTACATGGCACAATTCCGAACTCCGGGCTGCTATTGAGAATTTCCTACCAGAAAAACTTAATAACACTGCCCGACCCGGGAATCGAACCCAGGACCTCATGCTCAGCAGTCACGCTTGGGACCACTAGATCAACAAGGCATGTTATAAAATTTGGTATGTTTATTCTAATTATTATAGACTAAAAACTCTGCACTTTTTTACTAATCATTTCGTTTGATACTATTATCGACTTACAAAAAAGTACTTATATGTATTCCAGCGGTCACGTAATGACATTAATTATTGTTTATGGTAACGCCGGAAAACGGTTATGAGTAATAACTTACATCCATTTTTCGGCGTGACCAGACTATTTTCGAACGCGAATGGAGCCCTTAACCATGGGTTAATTCCCGATAGATCCATTGTTCAGACCCATAATGAGAATAATTATATTTATCACTACCTGATGCCCGCGGCTTCGCCCGCGTGGATATCGGTTATTGTGACCAAAGGAATCATGAAATTTTGATCCCGTTCCCGCTTTCCAATTACCGCTTTATAGTTGCCCATTTTTTTAAGTATTAAATTGCATTGCGTCTGTTATCCATATAGTATGTTAGCCAATGTATGCAAAAACTTGTCAAATTATATACTTAAACCTTTCTCGAGAACCACTCTACCCATAGGTGAAAACAGCATGAAAATCGGTGCAGTAGTTAATTTAGCATTTGACCATGTTTCGAAAGACACGTGGCGCCATCTATTATCATAAGAACGTTATTATTGTTTTCCTCGGGAACAGTACTTTTTTTCGGGATGAAAGGTATCCTATGACCGTCAGTAAACCTGAAAGTATATGAAACATTTCAGAATGATCGTTTCATTGGTTTAGGCGTGAAAAGGTAACAAACAAACAAACAAACTTACTTTCGCATTTATAATATTAGTTAGGATTAGGATACGTTGTATGAACAATGTTATTTTTAGTATAGACTTAGGTACTAAACCTGAAAGTAGTTTCTTCAGAATCAGTAATACAAACGATTGTTAATACACCATGATAGACTTTGTCCAATTAATATTTAAACACATCTCGCGTTGTACAAAGTACGCGGGCTTCCAGCTGCGCGTGCGTGTAGCTTTGTGAGTTTTCACTAGAAAATATTATATTTTTTTATATCTGGTGATTTTATATGAAAATATTTGGTCCGTGTCTCTATTGTATATACTAAATATAATGTCGTAGAAACATCTCATATATTTTCATGATGATGAATTGTCCTAACGATCCATTGTTGTCACAATTGACACAGTTCTATGAAATGAGTTGTTTTAATCGAACTGCATAAGAATACATAGTCACAAGTTTTATATTACAGAAACACATTATATTACAGCAAATGACAGTAAACATAACAAATGTACATATCATTATCTATAGCATCACGCCTATCTTCCCCGAAGGAGTATGCTCGTGCTCGCCCTACTTTTCATCTATGCTAATAATAAGTACGGGACTTAAAAAAACCCCCATAACACTTAGCCCGTCCCGGGAATCGAACCCGAGACCTCATGCATAGCAGTCGCACTTGCGACTACTAGACAAAAGAGGCAGTTCATCTGGCCGTCCAGATAACCAATAAACAATTTCACTACACATACCAAATTTTAGAAGAAAAAAAACCCATCCTTAATCATTTATTACCCGAATACGACAAAGGCAAAAGGAAGGGTTATTATTTTAGCAGTCTATGTATGTTCCACCGTAGCACCTAAACTACTGAACCGATATTGATGAATAATATATCAATAGATTCGTAATAATAGCCCGGGTGACATTAGCTATATAAATAATCTCTTAATTTAATATGGTGGACTTTATACGTATATCTGACAACGTAAAAAAAAAATTGTTTGAGACATTTGTTATGTTATATAAAAGATAAAAACAAACCAAAAGCAATCGTTTAACATAAATACACTTCTAAAAACTTTGACCCTAAGTAAATGGACACAGGTGTAAAGTACGAATTTAATCTTTTGATAACACTACGAAGCACCTAAAACACTTCAATTCATTACTTAAACGAACAAAAAGTCAACAAAAATACGATTCTAATTTGGAAATGGCATTCATTGTCCTTTACAACTGCCATTGGACATACAAAGTGTGACTTGGCATGCAACACAAAAGCATTTAACTGTTTCCCTTCCAGACTAAAAGGAAACTTTAGATGTATAAACATTAAAGCTATATCACAGTAGCAGGGATATAATTTTGTTATGGTACCTTACCTACGAAGCATAATATGCTTTCAAAATACAGACTTATAAATGCGAAATTAGCTCTGTTTGTTACGTCTATACGCCTAAATGGCTGAACCAATTTTAATGAATTTGGGTATAGAAATAGAACAAAGTCGTGGGCAACAGCTAGCACATGTATATTATTGTTCAAGGGTATCTTACTTACCTCAAAACTAAAATGTTTAGTCATATTCTATATTTTGTTAATTTGATAACTATATTTATGCTGTGTTGGTTCAAACGATAGCTGTTTCTATATCAAGAAATGGAAAATCATATTTCAGTGTTAAAATAGGATCTTTGAAAGGTTTTTACCAAAACTGCTATCTTGGTCTAGAGATCGCAAGCATGGCTGCTGAGCGTGAGGTTATGGGTTGGATTCCTGACTCGGGCCAGTGTTATTGGGCTATTCTGTTAGAAAATTGTCAGCAGCCCGGAGTTAGAAATTGTGCCCGATATATGACAATAGGCTCACCACCAAACCACCTTTTACATAGAGAATTGGTGCTGTTTGCGTGTACAACTGCATACTTACATCTTTTTTACCCCTTCGAGGAATACAGGCGTGATACTAAGTTATGTTATGTTTTTGCAAGCCCATAGAACCAAATCCTATTACAACCGTTCGGTCAACCAGTTAGTAAATCATTATTATTTCTGACTAGCTTCTGGCTGCGACCGGCAACTTCTGCTCACTGCTCAGAATTCTTCATCCACATATCGACACGCATTTTGGTGACGTCATCGCTATTTTAATCAATCCCTATACAGTTGACTGAACCGACACGACTAACTTTGCATTTAATATCTACAATGTCTATATCAATTAATGTTCACCGGTTACTACTCACGTGCATTTTTCGGGATTGCCCGACTAGTTTCGAAATCGAACGGAGCCCTTAGTCATGAGCTGAAACCCGCGGCGATGTCGCGAGTCAAACTGATATTATACAAGATAATGATTTACTGATATTATAGAAGATAGTGATTTATACAAAAATCTACAATGTCGTGCAGATGCGATTACTTTCCGTTCAACAGTTATTGCGTGAATGAGTAATAATCATCCATCCATCCATCTATCCTCACAAACTTTGGCATTTATGATATTATGTAGTAGAATTTCAATGAGCAACAAAATGCATATTTTGTAACTTTGCCTTTCTCCCTTGAGTAGTAAACAAAGCAACTAGTCAAACCCCGAACATATGTTAGTCTTTACCGTACGTACTCTTAGTACTTATGTGTTAAGTTGGAAGTTTATGCTAGTCACACACAGCTAGTACAGCTCTCCCACTGCAGTCAAATAGCAACGAAAACGTGTTATTTTCAAATCATAACTTCTAAGCGAGATTGCACTCAGACTGTTCATGTGAACTGTTTTTAGTTCGATATGTGGGCTCTCTACTTGTTTTCTAGTTATTACATATTGTGGACGAGATGACAGAGAAGTGTATAGATTCTAGAGAACATCTAGGTACATTTTAATTAATGAGTATGAGATTCTTGTATTAACGAGTAAGTAACTTGCAAGATCTAAGAAAAACCAATGGCTTTCTCTTCTTTTGTGTTAGGTTTAGAAGGCAACCTATGGAGAGTGTTAGAGTTGTTCAAGCCGCCCGTAAGCCTTTGACTTAGTAACTGCCATTGATTGAAAATGTTCTTAGCGGGCACCTATCCGCAGATTGACCGTGCCAAGTGTTAAGGTTAACCTCAACGATCGTTTACCGATCACTGCTCGCAAGGAGCAATGAGCGCCTCTAGGGCGTGATAGTGGGAACTAATGGATTGATATCTATATGTATATAAATTAATCCCTATTTCCCTTGGTCCCGCCATAACTTGAGAACAACTGCACAAAACTAATTAATTACTTTTTTGTTGTGTGATGAACTAATGACTACATTGTCAGGACAAGGTTTTTACATATATTTTTTTAAATCGTACTGAAAAGTTTTTAACCGGGCGTGTGAAATCGCAGGGCACAGCTAGTCCTAATTAAAAAATAATTAGATTACAGACGCATCTTTCAAAAAAATTCGTATGCATGTGCGTCACTTTAAAGCTATTTTTTTTGTGAGAAGAAAAATACGTTCGAGTGTTTAGTTATCCGTAGACGCACTGAATAGATAGTGATGCCGTCGTAACATACACAACATACTTAAGACGTATTAAAATGTGGAGTAAGAATTCGGAGTAGTGAGCAGAGCTTCGGGATGGCATAGTTAGCAGAGCGCTCGGAGTATTTATTCGGTGTAGGTTAAAATCCTACTCACGACCGTATTGTTATTTTCATAAAAAATTGTAAGTTCAGCATTCGATTGTTACATTTTTGGTGCCTTGGTGCTATTGCTTTTTTGAAAGCTTATCTAATTTTTATGGTGTGACTACATTTTTATGCTTGCAGTGGCATGTGTTCCTTGATTGTTACTATGAAAACCTTGAATGAAGGGTAATATATAATCTAAGGTGAAAACATACCGCTGTCATAGAAACTTTGGTGCTTCTTACTTTTTTTGTTTATGATTAGGTTTGATGTTAAAATTGTAGATACTTTATTTTTACATCGGCTATTTAGCTGTCAAATTTTACAAAAAACCTTTTACCATAACAAATAAGATGAGATAATAACCATAGGTTATTCAAGCGCCAGTGAAGCTTTGAGGAAAGAAATCATAATTTTCTCTCTAATCTTATTTATTAAATTATATGCAATATACCTACTACTATCTTGATATTGTAGCCCTAGTAACTCTTGCAGCTTTTTGGTTGATTAAAGGAAGACAGTCTGCAAAGAAAAACATAGGTACCGAAGTTTTTCCTTTATCACTAAAGTTTTGTTTCTTGTATTAGAGACGTGTATAAAGTTCCTAATCTAGGCTGGATTTGCCTGAACGTTGGTAATTATGACGTAGTACCTTGTATGCGCCAACAGTGATGGATCTAGGTTATTAGAGCCTATACATTATATGTCTTCTAGCAGTTCTAGGTTATATACCGTATATATTATTAGTTTAGTTCTATGCCTAAGGCCTTCGTTTATGTATAAGTACTTGGTGGTTTGCATAAAAGGCATGATTAATACTACCTATTCTATTTACACATTATTTAATGGAGAAAGTTGTAATATTGTGAGATTTTCCACAATCTACAACTGTGAAAAACACGTAAAAATTAAATCTACAGTAGATATAAAATAAACGAGATGGTCGATGAATAAACACCATAATTTGTGATCAAATGTTGTAGAGATGTTTTATATTAGGATAAGGCTTGTCATTCCTGTCATTTAATGTCATCGTCGCGCTTTGACGGTAAGCTGGAATCAATAACGGATGGCGTAGATAAGACAGCAGTCATGCTAGACATATATTTAGGAAACTCTGCCAAGAAAATTGTAGTTGTTTTCGGTGATCTCATAATATTATGATAGACGTAAGTTTATACAATGAAGACCCAAAATAAGGTACCTTTGTAATATATTGGCAACATAAAGTGAGAATCGATTTAGTAAGGCCGAAACCTCAAACGATGTTCGCAACGTGTGACCCCATCAGACTTTATTACCTCCGTATATTTCGTTGCCATTGTTTCGTACAAAGTTGAGAATCAATTTTACCGTGTGTTAGAATTTTATTCGACCCAGCTAGTCGGGGATAGAAAACTGTGTCGTGCGAGTACAAAGTAACTTATTATTGCAGAAGTTTTGCTCGGACCCTGGCCTTATCGTTCGCTACTCACACTTCTCTTTGTAAACGGCTAAGTTTATGATTGTTGTCATCAACGCTAATAACTTTGAGTCTGCGACTGATGAGAGCTTCAAATTGCTGTGGATTACACAAAGGCCAGTATTTATGAGGGCATTTTCTAAATTTCTTTTTTTTTGTAAAACTGATCTCAATGAGGGTAATGTAAGGATCGTAAATTTGTGTTCCGAATCTTTTAAACTGTATGTTGTTAAGTATGTTGGGGTTTGTTTCCAATATCGATGATTTGAATTTACTTTGGCCCTAGGTGCGGTCGACTATGAATGGATTTGTAGAGCGTTAATTAGTGGCTATTACAGAATAAAACGTGTTATTATCGACTAACAAGACTCATAAAACTATTAGAGCTATACAGATAAATCTTATAAATGCAACTCATGTATGCGTAGCGATCTCTAAAGTTAGATTAGTGAGAAGTGGTCGAGATAGCTTAGTGGTCAGAGCGCCTGGAGTATTTATCCGGGAGGCGCAGGTTCGAATCCTGCTCACGACCGTATTTTTATTACCACAAAAATTTACATGACATAACGTCACGCCTGTTTTCTCCGGAGGGGTAGGCAAAGGCGTAGGTACGCAGTTGTACACCCACATTTCACCAATGCTGATATTAAGTCCCATGTAATAGGTGCTGAGCCTATTGCCATCTACCGGGAACAATTCCAAACTCCAGGCTGCTACTGAGAATTTCCTAACAGTAAAACTCAACACTTTGCCTGACCCGGGAAATGAACCCGAGACCTCACGCTCAGCAGTCGTGCTTGGGGCCACTAGACCAACGAGACAGTGTAAATGTTTACAACTTTTAGTTTAAATACCAAAAATGTACAACTTTAAATAATGCTATAGATTGCTTTCCTTCCACAAGATTTACTAGCGAATTCTTTGTGTATTTATGAAAATACTTAACTGCAGGCATAGAGTCAACTCTAGTTTATAAAATACATTTATATAAAAATGAATATGTATTCTATGGCTTTTGTTCTGCTATAACTGCTTCGTAAAGATTGCATTCATACAATGCATTGGTTTAAATTGCATTGACTTCGCACAATACTGTTTCCATGGAGAACTATCGTAAAATTTTAAGCGTAGCAATTAAGGCTTCGCTTCACTGGCCGTTACTATTTTTTTCTATTTCGAAGAGAAATACTTTTGATATACGTATATACCTTTCAATATAACATGTATTCAATTGTTAAGTATTTTGGAAAAATCAATACATGTGTTTGGAGTAGCGTAACGATTGAATATGGATTTGGGAGAATTTCTAAGTTTTTTTTCTTTGTCTTACGTAAATAAAAGATTACGTAGATAAGATATACCTATAATTGTTAGAGTTCGCCGTCTTGCAAAATTTCCTCCACTTTTAGCATTCTTATTAGTATTCCACAGAATTTTGTACAATTTTGTACCAATTAAGAAATTATTCAGTTAAGGTGATTTAGCGACTTCCTCCTAGATCAAAGGAGTGCAGCTTCGGTACGACTACTCCGTACTTTAATTTATTCTCTATCAATATTAAGTTTCTTATTAATTTAAATGATCTAAAAGTTCTAATTATGACGTTGAGTGAGGTAAAAAATAGTGAAAGGTTTAAGTTTAATTATCGTTACCCGATATATTTATAATACTGTTAGGCTTTTACTAGATACTTGTAACTATATTGAGGACTTTGCTTAAATAAAACGCCTTTTAAGCAAACAATGAGCTCTCTCTTTCTTAGATTATTCTTTGGTATTATTAGTTATCTATAGTTTTTTCGGTTTAAACATATATTGGGCTATAGCTAGGAACAGTTTAAAAGTGATAAAGAAAAAAATCGTTTTCCTTGCAATGCTTCAAATTTTTTTCTTCCTCGGACTTCAAGTAATATTTAATAAAAGAATTGGCCCAGTCATTTTCGAGTTTTGCGCTTAGCAACACATTTAGCCATTCATCTTCATTTATATAAATAGATAGATATAGAAGATTACTGCTCCAGTATTTTTGGGGGCCTGAGTTGCCCGCGTCCGAAGAACTGCACCCTTAAAATGGAATCTGTACGTGGCCCCTGGGTGGTGCAAAATAGGCAATACAACTCTGGTGGGAGGCTTCGGCCGCGGCTGGTTACCACTCACCGTACAAAGCCATACCGTGAAGCGACCTAGTCGTGTTTCGGGAAGTTGTCCCGTACAACCGTTGTGGGAGACGGGTCTGGGCAGTTGCATCAACTCCCCAACTATCGTTCTCCCAAAATTAATCCACTCTACTTAAGAGTGAATAGATTTATTCTGGATAAACGATCTCCATCCTCGGCCACGTCGCTTACCATCAGGCGAGTTGGTGGCCAGACGTAGGCCCATTGGTGATTAAGAAAAAGTATTACGAAATGAAAAATAGGATATATTTTTGTATATAAAATTCTAACATAACTTTAAATAAAAATTCGAACAGTGATATAATTTTTGTGAATATTAGGTACTCGACGATACCTAGATATTGTAAATCCTCAACACAGGGATTAAGTCAGGTCGAATTAATGGTTAATATATCAAATTATCAATGTCCCCTGAGAAATAATTTTATAATTAAATAAATAAATCCTTTGGTGAGAAAGATATTGTAGCGTAATTTAGGCGAAGTCCCTGATCAATAATCGGCTGCTGTAGGTACATGAGTGGTTCTTTCGTCAAATTACGATAAAAACATTGTTCAGGAATTGCGATAATTGTATTAAATTCCCTCGTTGTTCTGGGTGCAAGCGCGATTGTTGATTGTGAGGTTGGGTAGTGTTAATGAGTTTTTCAGTAAAAAAAAAATACCATCTTAGACTTACAGTTAAGCTAAAAAATAAAAGTTATAAGTAAAATTCTCAGTAGAAGGCCGGAGTTTGAGGTCGTGCTCGTTTGATGACAATAGGCATTCCACCTACTTATAAACATACATGTACTTACATGGGACTTAATATCTGCATAGGTAAATTGTGGTTGTACAACAACACTCTTCTGCCGTTTTTTTTGAGTGTGGTAAATCCATCATGGGCTTTGTGCCGGACTCCTACCGACTAAAAACCACACGGTCCCACTCTAACCTATGCCGAGGTCTCGGGTTCGTTGCAGCAATTGCCGCGACCCCGGCAGGTTATGGTTCGTTGAACAACGCCTCGAATGAGATCGTACAGTATCCCCTAATCAGCCTGCCGGCCATCGCTCGCTGCGGTTTTCAGCATTACGATTTTGTGGGCCCACAGGACGCCGAAACTGGGGCCGTATAGAGTCATAGACCGGACGACCCCCGTGTACTACCTTCGGCAGGAGGTTCGAGCTCATCCAGGTTAACACGATTATGCCTAATCCTTCGGGGATACAGGGCTATGATATGTTATGTTTTTTGAACTTACTCATAAATAATTTACATTTGAAATAGACAGGAAAAGTATAATATAAATTAAAACTCTTCCCGACTGTTAATCCCATACTGTTAGATTCAGCCTTACTTTTTTTAAATACAGACACACTATATAAGGTCCTAACTTATAAGGTAATTTCCTTTTAAGGGGTCAATGTGTAAGTGATAAGGATTCATTTAAGCCATAACTTAAATTTTTACAACAGTTTTATTTTTTCTTCATGTTCGCCATTCAAGGAGCAGTTTTCGTCTTGTTAGTACTATGTTAATTACAAAAAGTTTGTTATATCCATTTAATTCTTAGCTTAAGTAAATGTATTTGACTTATATATTAACCCTTTCAAAGGAAATTACCTAATAAATTAGGACCTTATATAATTGTTGAAGAAAGAAATATTTTGATATTTTGATCGTAGACAATCGGTTACAATATAGGAAAGTGGGAATCTTACCTGCCCTTTTCTAACAAAAAGGGCAAAGTAAACATTTTACTCGTCTTTTCAATACCATGTGAATGAATAATCTTAAATTTTTACATGGTCTATAATTTACTAACGTTTATCGATATATAAAATCTAATTTTATAAGTTTGAACTTAACTATTACATGTATAAATCTTAATTAACAGCTTTAAAATATAAATTACAAACACAATTTTAATATTTTATAATATACCAATGAATGTTCTGTAATCTAAAATCCAGTAATCGGCATATCTTAGAAGGTTTTATTTACTTTACTATTCGACTTGACCAAAGCAGCTGCTATTAATTAACAAATAGCTACTAATAACATAGCATAATAACATCACGCCTGTATTCCGCGAAGGGGTAGGCAGAGGTGTACACAATTGTACACCCACATTTCACCAATGCTGTTATTAAGTCCCATGTAATAGGTGGTAGGCCTATTGCCATCAACCGGGCACAATTCCAGACTCCGGGCTGCCACTGAGAATTTCCTAACAGAAAAACTCAATAACACTTTGCCCGACCCAGGAATCGAACCCGAGACCTCCCGCTCAGCAGTCGCGCTTGGGACAACTTGACCAATGAGGCAGTCTACTAATAGACTGATATTACAACGTGCCCTTCGAAGAACAGAGACGCTCCCATCTACATATCACGCCAAGTGTTGCTTCACCACACCGATGGTTTAAATACTACAGGTTTACAATAGACTGTGGGCTTAACATGAGCGGCAACGTCATTTTTCCCAACCACGGCTTTACTTGGCCATTTTTATACCTATGTCCTGATTTCTGTCTGAAATATTTTCTTTTTCCTACTTTTAAGATCACTTTTGTTTATAGCAAGTAGTAAGTATATCGTAGCCGGGTTACAGTTTTAAAATTTTTTTTTTTATCTTCAGGTAAAAAGAAAACCATGTGAATCGCATCTGTTCATAACATTTCAATTTGTACGTTTGTTCGCCTTGATTTGACTATGCATATTTTCTGAAGCGTAATTTTCAAGTAATAGTCTCAGTAGATTTCGACGGATTCATAAAATATTCGCAGTTGAAAACATTTCAAAGTTTTAACTAGTTTAAATAACTTTTTTGAATCAAATCATAAATTTTTTGAATTAACGTTATTGCTTCAAATTATATTTAAAACTTTTCTTGTATGCATACTCATTCGACGTGGTAAATGACGAAGATTTATAAGTTTGAATTGCAAATTCGTGTCCGTGTTGTTAACCGTTCATGAGTTCCCTCGTTAGAAGCTAACCTTAATGTTATGATAATTGAATGCGTATACAACATTTCAATGTCAGGACCCAACCCAGAATGCAGCAACCATGTCATGGTAAAACTTAAAACTGGCTATCATAATAAAACACGTACACAACCTCTGTGCTGACAACCGTTGAAGACTTCCTTTATCTGGAGCTAATCCTGGATGTAGATTCAGGTCACGCTTATCTACCATAAAAATACATTGTCATTGGAACCGAACCAAAACGTAAAAAATTAACTCCGTAGATAAGAGAAAGTGGGATTCTTAGAATCAGTAAAAGTTAGTTGGTTTGGAAAACAAAATTTATTTTGCAGTTGAAATGTTTTTTTTTATGGTATAGGGGGCAACTGGTAAGCGATTACCGCCGCCCATAAGCATCCGCTACCCCAGAGGAGTCGCAAGCGCGGTGCCTTTTAAAGGGTGTGGGCCTCCGGTACGAGGGTACCGGAGTGAGGACTCAGTCAGCGAAACACAACGCAAGCGTTGTTTCACGCCGATTTTCTGGGAGGCCGTGGTATCACTCTGGTCGAGCCGGCCCATTCGTGCCGAAGTATGGCTATCCCACGGTAATAATGTATGTTCTTGTTAGTGATAATTCATTAATTAAATTCCTCTGATAATTTTTATCAGAGGAATTTAATTTTGAAAGGTTTTAGTAAAGCTGTCAAAATTTAAATTTATTCCTGTGATAAAAATTATCTGTCCATTGAAAATTGGCCCTAAAGCACCTTCTACTAAAGTAGAGCAGGTAGTAATTTAGCTATCTACCTACTTTTCTTTTTTATTAAAACGTCTATTGGAATAATAGAGAGTGTGCTTTTTTGGTCAAACTGGGTCGGATATCGAACGAAGTTACCGGTGTTGCCACCAAATCAATGTAATTATAACAATTACTTAAGTTAGTCAATAAATAATTGATATGTGACTTGTAGCGTGTGGATACGAACTTACGCGGCAATTTGGTAGAAAATAAAGCCCATAAAAATACATGTAGATATAAAAAGTATAACTTAAATCTCTCTATTTTTAATTGCAATGGAATTTTATCCAGAATTATAAAAAGAGTCTTGAACTTTAAAAACTTAAAAGGCAGTAATTAAGGCGACTTGACTTGTAAAAGCACTTCAGTGCCTAATTAAGTAAATCGTATACAATCATAAATATATTGAAGGCTGGCATCACTGAAGCGTGGCGTGGCGGGTGTCTCGAGGGCGGCGTGGCGGTCACTACCCCGCACGACCGTTAACCCCTCAAATGCAGTTCTACCTGCAATATGTAACCCTATTAGCCATTTTCCGGGAGCGCCGCACTACGCCGCACTATTTCCATCTTTATGCCTTAAGACATCGTGTCTCTTGGAATATAGGTTGAGGAATAATGGAGTGTTAGCGCTGAACTGACTTAGTGTGAGGTATATAGGCTTGCAACGATTTGATGATTCATTCCATATAAAGTGTTATTTTAATTGTTGTAGGTACCTACTGTTTCCAATCGATTTTATTTATTTTTCATTTTTTCAAGTTCTTCATGTACCTACCTGCTTGTAGTACTAACATTTTCTTCTACGTCAATACATAATGAAGGTAGTCAAAATATGCCGCTTCTTTTTCCCTCTTGGACAATTTGAAATCCCTGATCAAGTGGATTGTGAAAATATTTGAAGTGTCATTCAAGGTAGTATTTTTTACCAGTAATTAATCTATAATTTATAAATTGAATTATTTTTAATTGAATTTGATTTGTAGTTGTATTTCCGTAACTTTGTAATATAATATTGTGTAGTTAATATTTTTGTTATTGAATTAGTTGCCGGTGTGTGGTAAAGAGTGGAAAGAAAACCTTTTCCCTCGATTACAAATGTGTTGTTGCGTGATAATAAGACGTTTTCGCCGTGACGTGGCACTGTTATCATGAATCATGGAGTTCCTACTTTTATACCTTAATACCTCGATATATGAGGTGGTTAGGTTGGATGAGTTCTGAAATTGTTTTGTTGAATGATTGTATGACTGAACACTTTTTTGGTGATATTAAACATTTAGTTTGAAGGCGTATGCCGATTAAGTTTAAAATAGTAGTTGCAGTAAAACTGGTCACATTGATCCAATTTTTGTGAATAGTAGAATGATTGTCGTTTTGTATAACTTGTTTGACGAGAAGTAATCTATTTACAAGTATATTTTGCTACTCAAATAATAGTAGATACTGATTAAATAAAGTACGTACCTTTATAAAAAGTGTTCTATATTACACGTTTAACATAAATTTAAACGTGTTTCGTCTGTGTTTTCACCACCATCTTTCGAAATTGACCCGACCGCTACGCTTATAAGCAAAAATTTATATTGACGTCATCTAGGGATACCTACTATCTTGACCTAGTTACTGTTTCTACACGACTGCCCAAAAAAGGAGTGTTATGTTTTTAAGGTTCATTTATGTATGTATGTATGTAAGTAAGTGTGTAGGTTTGTGAGTTTCAGTATTACACCATAACTACTAAACTCCTGAACCGATTTAGATGTATGCGATATCGATAGAATCCTTACATTATCCTGGTCAAAAAAGGTCAGTAAAATTTGAAAAAATAGTACCTAATAAAGTGGGTATGGCACAAAAAGGCGTGAAAAAAAAAATAGTATTCACACATGGAAGGCGTGTTTTTTTATTAATTTTATCTTGTTGGGAGTTCCAAGATGTTTTTTTTTTAATCCGAGTCGTGTTGAAGCTCTGTATTAAATTTTGTTGAAATCGTTATATTAGTGTTTGCTTGATTGAGTAACAAACATCTATTCTAGCAAACTGTTCGTATTATAAATTGGCAGGATTTCCATTGGAATTTATCGGTATTGGACATTTTCGGTCAATTTGTTCTAGGTAGATACAGGTACACGGCATGAGCCAACATGCCGCGCTCTCGCGATTTTTCCAGTCCATTCAGTTGGAAACCAATTTATTGGTTAAACCTGCCTAGCTTCAGTAGAACGCTGAACAACAAGAAATTGAAACTTTGATGGTAGATAATAATTACCAATTTTTATTTTATTTTTTCGACTATTCGAAACCCATAATGAAGTGGATTGTCATAATATTATAAGGGTCATTTAATGGTAGCTTTTTACCACTAATAAATGTATATAATATTGAATTCACAGAAATCGTCGTAAAATCAAGGAAACATTGATTTAGTAGATCTGTAAATGATTGCTAAATAAATATCGCCAGGCGTCTCCTTAATTAAGACGAATACTAGAATACTTGAAATTCAATAGATTCGAACAACGCCAAGGTAGCGTGATGACATGGAATGTTAAGGGTCGCGGGTTCAAGTCCCGTTCTTATCTATTATTTTTCAATGTTTCATTGAATAATAGTAATTAATATAGACATTACATAGCCAAACATATATAAAAAAATATCATTATATATAATCTTTAATAGTTTGTAGTTAATATACCTACTTTTGTTATTGGATTAGTTGCTGATTTTACTAATCCATTCAGCTGGAAACCAATCCTCTAGCTGAATAATACAATTTTAGGAACTCTAAGCTTTGTTGGTAGTTAGTAATTTATGGTTATATTTATTTATAAATATTTTATGGAGAATTACTAGCGTAATTTTACGTAACCAGTCGGTCACTGTCCTGATGCAAAGGGCCTCTCCCCATACACTACTTCGATTCAATAAAAATAATGCGGTGCGACTATTGCAACAGTGTGTAAGATCGCATTCGGTTTCGTATAAAATAATAGGAAAGACATCGCAAAGTCTTGTCACAATGTAGTGTCACATCTGTTTGAGAGAGCCTTAATATTCATTGTTATAAAATACAAGTATAATCTCTGATCCCACCAGAAATATAGAAAGATTTCGTGTCAAAAAAGGCAAATCGTTTTTTGCAATGTATTTCTGGCACGTCGTTTCTTTGTCACAATCTTCAATAGAGAGGTTAAAAATAAAGCAGTAAAGGTGTGACCCCTATGTTATTTTGATCCCCGAGGGCTTGGATAAACTTTAAGCTGCGTCAAAATGAGGTTAGTTGGGCTTAAAGGCAAATGCAACGTGACACATGGTGTAAAGTTTGTTGACAAGTTCATCTGAACTTGTAAACAAACTTTATGAGAACTCTTCCAGATTTTTCCAGGCTTTCCAGAAGAGATTTAGGAAGATTTCATTGTCACCGTTCCGATTGGTTATCAAAAAAACATATCCTAATTCGTCACTGTTTTTTGTTTTGCCTGCCTCATTTGACGAGTGATCCCAAGCGCGATTGCTGAGCATGAGGTCTCGGGTTTGATTCCCGGGTTGGGCAGTGAAATTAAGTATTCCTGTTAGAAAAATCTCAGTAGCAACCCGGAGTTTAGAATTGTGCGTAGATGGCAATAGGCTCACCACCTATTACATGGGACTTAATAACAGTATTAGTGTAATGTGGGTGTACAAGTATGTACAGCTCTGCCTACCCCTTCGGGGAATACAGGCGTAATGCTATGTTATGTTATGTTTAAATATTTTTATTAACCTAGTCCCGACTTGTCATCAGTAGTTTCCGTAGGCAAAAGTAAAGACAGGAAGAAGAGGTAAACTTTTCTGACTAACTACTTTGCAATATGTAATTTTGAGTGACAAATCGGGATATAAATATTAAATCAAAATTAATTTATTTTTAAATGGTGACTAATTGAATCGATCGAAGTAGGATTTGTTGAATGGACAAAAATTTTGGTGACAAATCGGAACTGATGACGAGTCGGTATTAACAGCCTGGAATAACTAATTTAGGAATTATTGTATCTTATTTTATTATTTCATGAGATTTTATATCTATACTGGAATGATCGCCAGTGTTATGCTTAAAAGTTTAAGTTAAAGGCCTTTGTAAAAACGACGCAAAACACCAGTGTTGGTGTGTTGTACATAGATAACGCATTTGGTTTTCTGCACCACATACGTTAAAAACACAAAAGCACTAACTACAAACTACTGCTTTTAAAACGTCATGTCTTTATTTTCTAGACAATAAAATTGCTATATAGCCACAATTTTTTTGACGGACACGCTCCGGCCAACATCCAATTGTAAATAGTAATATATACATATGTGCCTGCGACAGCAAAATCGTGCGATAAAAAGTTGTGCTTGACATCAGGCTACTGATAAGTCACTTTTTGAAATTCACAAATGGAAATTGGATTGACTATTCTAAACACGCCGATTTAATGATATAAAAAAATTAGGCTCTATGCATTAAAATAAACAAATAAATATATGCAAAGGTTCAGTTTACGACCTTTCAGCCTACTACATACATTAGTCATAGAATATCCAATATCAATTAACATAACATAATTATTATTGCCACTTGTAATTAGAAATGGGGGATACCGGATACGAGACCCTTGTAACCAGGCGTGACTGACGTTAATAGCTTCTGTTTACGTATTCATAAAGGTGAATATATTTATTATGTGGCGAAACGTGTATAATATAGTGTGTAGGTACATACTCGTACGTTTTTTAGTTTATGCTTAAGGTGTGTTTTTTAAGGACGCAATGGTCATCTCATAACACATGCAATTACTTTTGCTATGCAATAAATGTATGTCATTAAGACTCAAAAGGAAATAAAGGTTAAGATTTATTTAAAGTTTTACTTGAAAACATTAACACACGTGAAAATGCAAACGATATTACGTTCACGTTTATACATAATATTCCACAAAAACTCGCAGTGAAGCGGTTGAAACGTCTGGTTTATAGGCAGGTAGACATAAGGCCTTAATTTCATAAATCGCTAAAGCCTCTGTCCCAGGTGTAAATTCTATTAAAGTAATGAAGTTTCCGTTGTAGGTTAAACCGATCGATGCGATATAAGATAAGAAGTGGGAAGATATTAGTAGATTACCCATAGGTAACATTTGGGGGCTGAGTTGCCCGCGTTTGTAGGAGTACGCCCTTAAAATTGAATCCTACACGTGGCCCCTTACACCACCCAGGGGCCACGTGTAGGAAAAACAGGCAACACAACTCTGGTGGAAAGCTTTTTCTTTCTTTCTTTCTTGAAGCGACCTAGTCGTGTTTCGCAATGTAGTCCGGTGCAACCGTTGTGGGAGACCGGTCTGGGCAGTTGCATCAACAGCCCAACTATCGTTCTCCTCAAATCTATCCACTCTACTTAAGAGTGAATAGATTTATTCTGGATCTAGGATCTAGTGCTCCATCCTCGGCCACACCGTCGCTTACCGTCAGGCGGGTTAGTGGCCAACTGTATATCCATATTATACATAAAAAAAAAACGAATGTGTTCCGATGAAATAATGTAACATTGTGTTTCCCCGGTAGTCAGGGCGCGTTATCACTGTTTCATGACGTGACGGTTTTTTTAACTGATGAAAAAATACACATAGCATATATTTATTTTACCCGACTCCGGCAAAGCCAAAAGGAAGGGTTCTGATTTTTATCCAACTATATCAGTCTATGATAGTGAACAGATTTTTGTGAATTAAATATCAATAGATTTGTAATGGTCCGGGTGATATAAGGTCCCTATATAAAAATCTTTCGTTAGGAGCCTGTCTGACCTCCATAACTCAGTTACTGGATAATATGATATCTCTTAGTGAGACTAGTTGTCAGACTTTCAGGCCTCTCACTACCCGTAACGATTGCCAGCCAACAGCGTCATCATAAATATGTTCAAAGTCCGTGCAGTGTGTGATCGACCCTGCATGAACCTGAGATTGTTTCGTATTTTTTTCTTAAGAGTCCATTTACCTAGGAAATTCATACACAATGCTATGCAGTTGTATTAGCTCTTAGCCGCCCTGCATCCGTATACATTTTTAAATTTGTATATAGCATTTGTAAATAACGTACATTTATCTTGATATGTTATTACACATACGCATACACACATATATTTCCCTTTCATTCCCACTACCTCTGACACTAAGAGTCGTCAAGTACCATATAATTTTGTAAGTATTACTGGCCCCCACAATGACCCACATGGTAAACAGGCATGCGGCCATGGCTTTAGTTTGACCATTTTTATACCTAGGTATGTCCTAATTTCTGTCAAAATTTATTTTCTTGTTTCGTACTTTTTAGATCACTTTTATTTATACGTAGTCAGGTTACAGATTCTGAAATATTTTTTTTATGTCTTACAACTCATAACTTTTTACAGAGTAGTCCGATTTTGATGATACATTTTTTGCTGGATAGAAGATACTTTCAAGTTGGTCTCATATAAATTTCACACCTAAAAACCTAAGGGTGGATAATAGGAAAAACAGAAAATTTTGGATTGTTCATATGTCAACGGATTCTGTTGAAACTTTGCATACATTATGTTTTTTGATGACACTACAACATAATGGAAACGTGCGGTTAATCTGATAATGGAGACGAAAGATAGTCGAGGGAACTCCGCAACAGTTTACAGCAACTACTTTGTGTTTTGGCTTATTTAATTTATCTTGATGAGAACTTTAGATCTAGCTATGTTTTGTAGAGTATAGCCACAAAACAAATAATAACTAAATGTAACTAATTTTGAGTCGGCGCCGAACAAAGCAATCAACGAGGATCATTAAATTTAAGTTATAATCAATTGCAATATGGCATTGGTGCGAACTAAAAATTAGTTAGGTACACTCACTCACTCTTTTTCCATTTAATATAATAACTTTAGTTACACTCAGTTAGTTTTCACGTTTCATTTTCCTTTTTCAGCAATTCCATTTTTATGAAAACGGTTTTATGTTGTTCGATGATTGTCATGTCTATTTTTGTCCTAGGGTTGTTACGATAGCGTTACCTAAGAAGAACAAAAGAAGGCATGAGCATTGATCGCCAAAATTGCCGTGCTTGCTCACTTTGTTCTTGGCAAGTCCAGGTTTCCTAATGATGATTTCCTTCACCATATATGTCAGGTGTGAAACCAACGTGTTCTTCACAACTTGGCCAGTACAAAATAGCGCATAGCGTTAAAAGTAAATTGCACTGTAAATAATCGCGGACCAGAGTTAATTGACTGCTGATATTTCTTTACTTTTTTATTTATTCATGTGTACGTGTGCAGCATTACAGTGATTAAATATTGTACAGAAACGTTAAAAAACCTATTTTAAAACACAATCTTTAAACAGCACGACGGATAGTCCTGTCTATCCGTCACGATAGGGAAGAAACGTGCCCTATAATTCAAAATAACATTTTGTTTCTTTGTTTGACCGCGGGCGTTGCGACTTTTCTACTAACTTTGTCAGAGAATTATAGGAGTTGTTGTTTGGGTTTAAAAACGAAATTAATGAATGACAGCGGGAAACATTTGCAGAAAGGTTGAGACAAATGTTTGGGACGATTGATGTTTATAATTCAGTTGATGTTTTTGAGCCGCGTACAATTAAATTAATTTAAGCTTACAGGCTGGAAATGTTTTCTGTCAACTGTCGACTATTTCATGAATAGTATTAGATTTTATTCAACGATGAAATCCCATAGTTTTGGAAACAATCACTGGGCGAGCGGTCAATATTCAGTATTAGGTATACATACTGTGGTATTTTTGCCATTTTTCCAATAGTGGTTGTGATCAGAATTGATATATTTAATATTTTTTTATTTTAAATTTAAAACGGTTTAAAAATGTGCCAAACATTTGAATGGGCGTCCGGACCTCATATTTCGTGTATCTTCAGTTATTGGTTATTCAGATGTGGTACGGTCAGCCAATCAAGTCTTAATATTTTTGAAATCTACTGCTTCTTTTATTGTCCTTTTTTCATCATATTCCTATTGAAATTTTATCTTTGTAATATTTTAGGATACTTCAAAATCCATATCGAGAAAAGATAAACATCACCCCAACCTGTTTATTAAAATTGTAATAAATAGGTATTCATAAACTTGATTTATACCCCTTTTATAATTTGATTTAAAGATTTCAATTTTATTTATTATTTGATTAATTACGTGCTCTACGTTTTATGCTAAATTTGATTTATTCAGGGAGGTTTTATGACAAAGGCTATGCCTAGAATATTCAATAATTTATTGTTTGAGTGTACGTAATCAGAATTGTATTTTAATGTTATTTTCTTTGTTTCAGATTCCCAATCAATTATCAAACAATTACTATAAAAAATCAACAAAAACTCAGTTGTGACTTAATGAAATATACTTTTGACTGTCGCAGTGAAGTTTAGTGATTGAAACTGAAAACACCCTTCTTAAATAAGGTGATTATAAATAATGTAGAAATATTAGGGGAAGTTCAGTGACTGTAAATTAAATATATACTCAATATATTACTATAGCAGTGGCTAACCTGGTTTAAGCTTGTAGGGCTATAACTTGATAGATACTTGTGTATTTAAAAACTACAGACGCCTTGTAAAAAATATAGTGAAGTGTAGTGAACTTATAGAGTAAACAAAAATAGTGATGTCTGCGTGTGTGGTAGAAGAGGGTAGGGAGGAGGGCGGCGGCGGCGCGTGCGCACTCGAGGCCGGCCCGAGCGTGGATCGCGACGAGGTGCCCGAGCGCCCGCGCAGGGAAGTGTTACTGAGTGCGCGCGGAAGACGCGCTTGCTCAGAGCAGGGACCACATCCCTTAAATTTTCGTAAGTAGTATGAATTTTATTTTGACGTATGGAATATATTGTGATTGTTGAACTTCTGTTTGTGATATGTGACCAGTTTTGACTGCTTCCTAATTATTTTGAATGGTAATAATTCTGAAATCTGAAATCCATTGTAGTATCGATTTTAAGATGAAGCCCACGCTAAAGTACAATAGTGCTAGAATTAATAAGGTAGGTACCTACTTATCTTAAAGAAAAAATACAAGGCATCGTTTCACTGAGAATATATTTATGACGAAGAAGGTCACTGTTTTTTATTATTAATTTGTTCCAACAATTTCTGGTGAAACCAGTAACATAGGTGCCTATTAGTCTAAATTGCTATATAAAAATATAGAAGTATCGACCAAAATTTTTTTGCAGGTATACTATCTACCTACCCTCATCGTTTTTAAATTTATACCTACAATTAGTAAAGGAATTATAAACCTCTCACAATGTCGTAAAACTATAGACAATTTGCTTTATTGTCTCCAGTTTAACAACTAGCCATTAGTCATTAATGGATTAAGTTAGTAATTAACTTAATACTTACAAACCACTGGGCTGGAAAAATAACGATACTATTGATATTGGACAGATCACTCTATAGGTTCCAAGTTGGTAAATATTAATTATTATTTTGTCTTTGGAAATGATGACTGATTTTATCTATGTTGATATGTTATGATATTTCTTTAAGATTTAGAATTTTAATGCAATACTTCTAATTTAATAATCATAAAGAGAGATTTGTCCCTGTTCTTACGTGTGTATGTATTACCTCTTTACTTTACACTCGGTGTACAATTAACTCGTATCTAATTATTATTTACCTGTGGTTGGGAATACAAAGCTTCGATTATCCACTTTGACGTTTTTGTAGTAATATCGTCACCAGGTTAACAAGTTGCATGATAATGTGTGTGTGTGCACGCTCTCGTCTCACTCTTCACAAACTTGTTGGAAAGTGATGCAACATATCTTAAGCAACGCGCCAAAGAGGTTTATTATGAATATATTTCTGAAACTTGTCACTCACACGCATATGTATATGCTAATTGCTTCATACTGTAACACATATTGTAGTTAAATTATCACGTCAGTAAAATATTTGTTCGTTACCCACACGTGTAGTGTCCACTGGGAAATCTGTAGTGACTTATTATAATTTGAAATTCGTTTTGAATTGGTTTCTATTGATGTTAACCTAAAGTGTATACTTGTATTGTGATAGGCATATTTATATTCATTTTTCATGTACTTTAAACCAATTAGTGCAATCAGTGAAGTGCTCTGAAAAGTTGGCAATACATATATGTATTGTCAATTCTGTGTCCATTTCAACTTCCTTACAGTAAGTGTTTCCAAATATACCTGTTTGATTACCAGTCACATTCTCAATTGACTTGTGCCCAATCCGATGTGATAAACGAATAATGTCTGTCAACAACATGAACTAAGATTTGCGCAGCAGCCAGTGAACGAGAAATGTGAGATATATCATTAATTGATTGTTGCCTAGGCAACGGCGGGAAATGAATTCCTACGACTCACGAATGCCTTAATGAATAGGGCGTATTTTTCATTAGTCTGATACTTATTGAAATAAAATGTGGAACGTATCAACTCATCAGCCGTGAGGGATTTGGGATTTGGATTATCGTAGATATTACCTAAAAATACTTTTATTCTGTACGAGGATTTTTTCCACCGAAATTTCTTCTTCATAACAGTCGTTGTTTCAGTGTTTTATATAACATAACAGCATTACGCCTGTATTCCCCGATGGGGTAGGCCGAGGTGTACACAATTGTACACCCACATTTCACCAATGCTGTTATTATGTCCCATGTAATGGTGGTGAGCCTATTGCCATCAACCGGACACAATTCCAAACTCCGGGCTGCTACAGAGATTTTTTTTCGAAAAAAAAGAAATTGGTGTTTTAGTTTACAGCATTATGAAAATATTCGAATTTGGTGGATTATGTGAGGGTCTTCATGGGTTCTGTCACCTAATTTCCTGTTTCCTTGCACTGCTAGTCATTTACTCCATTTACATACATATGTACATACAATCACGCCTGTTTCCCATTGGGGTAGGCAGAGACTATCGATTTCCATTTGCTACGATTCTGACCCACCTATTTTGCTTTATCTATCTTCATTAACCTGTTCATACATGCTCGCCTATTTAGGTGGCTCCTGAACTGTCCTTTTTTGAGAACGTCCGCAATTTGATTGTGGTACGTTCGTCGAGGTCGGCCTGCCCCATGGGCAAAATGTCCATAGAATACCGACCATGTCCCCATGTAGCACTACCCATGATATGAGAAGTTTTGCTAGTTCATGCCCCACTCATTTTATCTCTTACTAGCTCACCGCGAGGGACGTCGGTCTGTCAAGCCTAGCTACAGTCCAAATAGCTGGACTGTAGCTAGGAACAGTTTGGAAGTGAAAGTAAGATGTGGCTAGTTTGGTCTATTTCAAAGATTTTTCTCTGCATTTTCTCAGACTTGACCTGAAATAAAAAAAAAAAGAATTGAGCGAATTGACTCAGCCGTTTTCGAGTTTTGTGTTTAGCAACACATTTAGCCATTTATTTTTATTTATACACCGTGTTCTTCACGTTATCCATAAACATTGGCAAACGCTTCTATAGCTTTAACAAATCAAATCTTACAAATGAAGTAGTACTTAAAAAGGCTTCGTTACAAAGATATAAATAGATTTATGTATAGATAGATTCAATATTTTCCTTACAGTAATATTTACATATACCCAGTGAGACAACTCGACAAACATGTGTTATTGGTACTAGTATACTAGAATGCTATATTATATCGTGACAGCTCATTAGGTAGTAATGTATCAGCTCGCAGTAGGAGATGGCGTGGTATTTCAGTTCATATAAAAAATTATTTGCAAAGACTTAATTCCCACAAAACAACGTGGCCGGGTATTACAGGGTAGTAGTCTTTCAAACGTGGAAAGTTGATTTGCATGTAAAAAAGCGATGAAAGGCTTCGCATACAGATCGATACGCCATAAACAGGCCACGACTTGATTATGCTGTGTCGGTCTAAACCTTTTATTTGCATCAAATATTCACAATGGCTTACGTTTTAGAACAAAATTTATGACTACATGTTCCGGTAGGTTCTTTGTAATGGAGATAATATTTCAAATAGTTTCAGCAACATGTACCGAATTTAAATAATATATTAACAAAAAAAAAAAAAAAAACATACGCAGGTACTACTATTTTAACAAAGTAGATATAAAGAAATGCCTCGTTGGTCTAGTGCGCGACTACTGAGCATGAAGTGTTTCGATTCCCAGGTCGGGAAAAGTGTCATTAAATTTTTCGAAATTCTCTGTTGCAGCCCGGAGGTTGGAAATGGGCCCGGTAGATGAGAATATGCTCACCATCTATTACATAGGACTTAATTAATAACAGTACTAGTGAAATGAGGGTGTACAATTGTGTGCACCTCTGCCTTCCCATTCGGGGTATACAGGTGTGATACTATGTTATGTAATGATAAAAAGAAAAGGCATCTGTGTGTTGCTCTAAGTATTTCTTTTAGCAGTCTTTTTTACAAGATAAACTTAATTGATAATCTTGAAAAAAATAAATGGTATAAAATCACAACCAGGATCACAACCAAGAAGATATACGGGCATTTTGACGCTCTGTGATTTGATCTAACCTTTTACGTCCACTCACAATTTTTATTATAATTTTTAAGGTAGGTAGTACATACTTTTATTCATTACTCTTCGTTTTCCTCGGACATAAAATTTAAAACGACACTTAAACTCTCCTTATCTTTATATCATTTGCAGTTCCACAAAAGATGTCAGTGTTGACGTTTCCAATGAGTCCATTCAATTGGTTAATGTTTAACCAAATACTGATAACTGTTGAAGTTGGTGACGTTCTTCGCTATCAGTGACTTTGGTCTGTTACGGACCTGAAACTTCAGTAGAAACAATTAAATTGAACTGTGAATGTTTGCATATCTAGATTTTATTTGCTTTACTCTCTTCTCAGCTTTAGACTCGCATGGCGGTTGTGTTCAGCTTTTCACATTTTCTTTTCTTGGGGTCAAATAATTAACTATTCTGATGGGTAAGGCTTCGAAAAAAGTGGAGCTGTCCGACTGAGGAAGTACCTTAATTTTTCAGAAAATCGTAATTTAATACTGTTATTTACGTTAGTGTTGTGTTCCTAAGGGTGAGCAAGGTTGCCAGTGCTTCTTGAGGATGCGTTGTGTCAGTGATAGTGTTTGTAGTCTACGGCTTGAAGGAATTATTACTGGAGTAGTTTTAGCGGGCGTACCTCTCTTGCCATATGATTCCCGATCGAACCTTTTATCTGTATGGTTACAATGATAGTACACGATTTTAATCGTGTGTGACAGAACTTTATGTTTGTGTTTAGTTTTTATATGTGTTAATACTGTTAATATAATGACGAGAGCTATTGTTGTATTTGTGCAAGTTCTTTTGTGCCTGTGTGTTACCTCACTCCCCGCTAAAAGAGGCGAGTACATTTGTTCGATATTTAGTCAGAAACCAGTCTCCCGTCTGGTCCTCTAAGGTCTACGGTAATAAAAAGGGCCGTATGCTTGTTTGCCACCTTTAAGAAGTAAAAAACGTAATAAATGTTTTCTGGATTCAAGTATAATGATGTTGAAGTCACGGTTTAACAACATTTATGCCACCCGAATTTGACAAACTTAGTACAGCTTCGACTTATATACAGGAAGTAAGAACCCAAATTAAGTTTAGACTCTCAATCAGTTTGGGATGGAGTGGCCTTGCAATTAGATACAGTAAGACGACTTGAATCGACGTGAAGAGTTTATCAAGTGGGGTACACATTAATCATGGGTCATTCGATTTGACAATAAATTTTATTTTTTCATTGCGAATTAGGGAGGTATATCAATTTTACTTTGTAATTGTATATGGAAACAGAAACCTTCTGTGAGTTAACAGAAGGCTATATTTCTCAGCTCAATGTATTTAATTTCAATCAGCGGAATAATTTTTTCACAGTTATAAATCAGATAATTAAGAAGCAATCATCTAATTACACGTGAAACTCATACAAACTCAAACGTTTTTAAACTAATTCCCTGTTCGCAATGTAGATACAATAGTTAACCTTTCGGCTCAGTAACGTACAGATCTGTACGTTGTAACAATAAAAATCTATTGTGTCTGCTAATGACTGACGCAACAGCTAACTAATGCTATGTATCATACGTGACTCATGAGGCCGTAAGGCTGGTTTTTCTGTCACGCTGACCGCACGCTGACGGTCGGCGCTGATGGGTCAATATGTATGTAGTTATAGGTAGCGTTTTTAATTCGTTATATTTAACAAATAGGTGTTAGATGAGGCCGATTTTCCTATCTGACTCTCTCTGTGGTAATGATTCGCCAACTAATTTAATTCATAAATAAATATTCACTTTACACACAGAATACGGCACATCACACCTGTGGGGCGCAAATAACAACCGCCGCGGTTGGAGTCGCAAGCGCACGTCGGCGCCGCAGATGAGCAACGTGCACGGGTCCATGCCGCGCGTCGGGCTGGTGCTGCGCTCGCGCCGCAGCTGGCCAGTGGCGCCGCAGTCATGTAGAAGGTAAATTATTTATTAAATTCAAACAGACAATAAATCTTTGGATATGATTCATTTTACCGCGAAACTTTTGACCTGTTATCATTGTTTAACCTGAATTAATTAATAAATCGTGATACCGTGCGGAGAGCCATGCTTCGGCACGAATAGGCCGGCTCGACTGGATTGATACCACGGTCTCACAGAAAACCGGCGTGAAACAACGCTTGCGTTGTGTTTCGCCGAGTGAGTGAGGGTACCGGAGGCGCGAACCTTTTAAAAGGCCGGCAACGCACTTGCGACTTCTCTGGGGTTGCGGGTGTCCATGGGTGGCGGTAATCGCTTACCATCAGGCGAGCCGTCTGCTCGGTTGCCCCCTATTACATAAAAAAAAACGGAATTCATAGTTTCTACAATGGAAACAAGAGTTCTTAATAGAAAAGATTCATATGGCGCAGTTGGCTTCATTAGAGACGACAGTAGAGCTGCCGTGGTCCTCGTGTTGGTCTTATGACGCTGTTTGCTTAATGCATTGCATTCAAGCTTTAGAAGTAGCCTTAAAGAGTGTATAAAAAGCAGATAAAAATGCAATAAATGGTTTGGTAAGATTGCTAATGCCTACGAGATGCAAAGTGTGTCTGGAAATAATAGCTTCTTGGTGGATAGGAATATTTTAGAAACATGCAGGGTAGGCAAACGACTTTAGCTAAGTTTAGATATCACGTCTAGGGTATACATTCCTTCCATGCATTGTATCCTTAATGAGAGATGCCACACTCGATTTACATCAAGTCAAAAATTCTTTGCAATAATTGGTTTTATGTGCGCAATTTATTGCGTGGTTTTTCTGAGACTATACAATTTATGATCTTACACAAAACTAATATAAGTTCTTTGATTTATTTGAGCCTTTGCGTTGATAAGTAAAAGACTTCAGTGAAATAAGTGTGATTAAGTTTTTATAGATCTACAGTAGACATGAGTCAAAGAAGTTCAAGTATTGCCCTTCAGACACCTTTAGGTACTGGATATCAAGTAAAAAGTTTTATTCGTACCACATATGAACGTACTAAGTTGTACACGATTTTAGTTTTAGTAACTCGTGATCGAGCGAAGCTACGTGCTGCTATACAATAATGGCATCAACTTAACCCTACTTAAAAGTCGAGGGGGTCGCTCACGAGCGATGCCAAGAAAGCTGACTGCATTTCCTACAGCGGGTGCTAAGTAAACACTTTGCAAACTAAGAATGTGTCATCGATGCTTCAGTGTTAATAAGTGAGGAATATTCATGTGTGTTACGTAGATTCGCTAATCTTTGGAATATTATTAGTAGCCTCTTACTAGTACTTGTTAGCACTAGTAGAGCATTCTGCAGCATGCGGTGTGGAAATGCGAAACGAAACTGTGAAACGGTGTGACTTTTACACGACTGTCCTAAAAATAATGAGTGTTATTTTTAGGGTTTATGTATGTATTGTCAGAATGTCAGTGGGATTGGTTCACAAAGAGGTGTGAAATAAAAACATAAAATTGACACATAGCCGCCGTTCTTTTTAATTACTTTCATCTTGTTCCTTCAGTGATGTGTGAGTGATGTGCTGGCTCTTTTTAGCTATACATATGCGAACTCATCCCTCGCCTATATTCCTGGCGCACATTTCTAGCTCACGTCCCTCGCACACATCTCTTAATGTTTTATATACGTATATACAAATACCTCGCTCTGCTAACGCTTTTCCACCAGAGCTACGCTGACTAAAGCTAGGAAAATAAGCGATAAGTACTTACCATTTTTCCTAGCAAACCGCTCAGTTTCTTCGCTTCTCGGGTGCAAGCGCAGCCTTACAGTTCAGATCTTTAACTGCACTTAATTTGTTGGCATTATTAAATAGTGACTAGGAGCCGAACAGTTAGTCTTCATTGGCTTAGTGAACGAAAGTCTGGCTAGCTAGGGTAGGGGTAGCCCCTGGGCTCGATTCTCTGGTCAGGCTATTATTAGGTTGTTCTGTTAGGAAATCGTTAATATCAGTTTAAAAATTTAAATTTTGTGCATTACCTCTGGTTAACTTCTCACCAAATACAGGTGCGATGCGCCGGTAAGTTCTGTTAATAAAAATCTTGAATTCTATATCACCGCAATAAAATGGTCCCGGAATAGGTACGACCAGCTTTTGATTTTGATATGAGTATCGAGATAATAATAATCATATGTAAACACGAAGTCATGACACGAGACTCCGACATTCAAATATTGTAAGTGGTAATAAAGTAAACATTGATGGATATGTTCTAAATGATCCAGATGTTACCTACTTTTAGATATGAAACAGAGTTGCTATAGGCGGTGTGTATATTTATAGCTTAGGTACCTAATATCAAAACTCAAATTTGGTTGTCTCAATGGTTTTATAGTCGCAGTGCGCAGAAGATATTATAGTACACAAGTGTTGTGTACTATAATATCTTCTGCGTACGTGGCTAATCTCCGTGGAGATAGGCCGCCGTGACGGAAATACGGACGGGAGGAGTATTATAGTGGCAGGTGCGGCTGTAGAGCGTGAAGCCCTGGGTTCTATTACCGGGTCTGGCAAAGTGTTTTACTGAAAGGAAATACTCAATAGCAGCCTGGATTTCGGAATTGTGCCCGGTAGATGGCAATAGACTCACGTCCACAACGGCACATATAACTTAATGAGAGTGCAATGTAAGTGTACGTAAATCTATGGGGAATACAGGCGTGATGTTTTGATGTATGTATGTATGGACTTAAAAACAAAAATAGATTACATTCAGTACTTTTCTAACTGGTTTTTTGGATGTAGGTTCCGGTGTAGGTACGTGTGTTCGTAATTCTACTTCTCATAAACGGCTACACCGATTTTTGCTGTAGGTGGATCCGGTAAGTGGCGCGGTTGTCGAGATGCATAAGTTGTGGAAGGACAACATCTGCCTACCAAGGCCGCTACTCAAATACATACGCTGAAATTGTAATGTTTGTTTTCCCGCAGCGAAATGATGTTGTCTAGGTAGTACAATATATTAATAAACAATATACAAGGTGCAACAGAAGTCCGTGGTCATACTTTAAGGGGTCAATGTACTTATCTTTTACAATGGAACCAATTTGGAAAACGCAAATAAAAAGTTGATCCATTGAAATGGTCATTCCAACTCTATCAAAATGTAAGGAGCAGCGGATTTATTTTGCGCGCTTTCAAAGTGAGTTCTAAAGTAAAAGTTGTTCATATAGATGAGAACATTGACCCCTTAAAGTATGACCACGGACTTCTGTTACACCTTGTATATTGTTTTTTATTAGAATCAAAAAATGGCAGAATAATAAAATTGTGAAAATTAAATCTCTAAGCCGACCTCGAACCAATAGTAATACCGAGCTTCGCAAAGCGCGGATGGCCGAGCCACACCAGCCAGTCGCACAGTTGTTGCCTTACGCGTGCAGTTCGAGTAGTACCCGCTGCGGTTAATATTAGTGAATTACTATTGTTTCTCAAGTTTTCGAGTTGGTGTTTTGAGGATATATTTTTTGTTAAGTTTTTGTTTATGTTTCAGTAGTATTACTGAATGCAAATCGTTCTGCAATGGGAAAACAAACCGTTAAAATTTCACCGTGTATATGTTGCAGATGGATTGTAGAATCAGCTGCTTTACAAAACTGTTAGCTGATTTACAAAACACTACTGTTATGAAAAACAGCTGAACGACGTTTAGCGGTTTTACATAATTACTGAACTATAACACGCAGAATTGAATGAACGTTTTGCGTTTATCAATGCAGCGGGTGAACGATCAGAGATTATGTAAAACAGTGTGAAATGAACTGTCAGTTTGTTGATTTTAGTTTGAAATTTTGTCGCTTAAGGCTCTGCATGTCTTAACAATAATAACCTAACTTTATTTTACTTGTTAATAGCAAAAAAAAACTACTAAACCCCACTATAATATTGTCAACTGACAATATAATGGGATTATGAAAGAAAACAAATAAGCGAAATGACGGGGGGTAGTTCGCTCGCTACGCTCGCTCACTGGCCCCCGTCATCCTCTCCGTGTTTAGGTTTTTTCTGACCTTACAGACACAAAATTAGGAGATTCGCCAAGCGGGGCTCCGTCGTCCCAGCTGAACGTTGTTTAGCTGTTTTATAATACAGTATTGTTTTGTAAATCAACTAGCAGTTTTGTAAAACAGCGGTTTCTACTATCCATCTACGACATAGATATGTCATTCTGCAAAACGTCTAAACGTGGGTAGCAGTTTTGTTAAATATATCGCAATGGCAATCCAGCTGAACGTTGTTCAGCTGTTTTATATATCTGTTTTGTTCGTGTTGTCAATCTGTTTGTGTCAGCGAGCAGTTTTGTAAAACAGTGGATTTTACTATCCATCTGCGACATATACATAAATAAAGATGAGTTAGAACGATGTTTTGGTGGTTTTAATAGTAATGACTCACTTGAATCGTCAATAATTTCCAGTAGGTTCTCAAGAACTTAAATAAGTGGGTTTTGACAGACACTTGTAGAAAGGTCAAGAATTTAGTTGCGTGGTTCAACAACAAATCGGTCCTATGGAGAAGTACAGACAAGAAACTTTACAACGCTTACATACAGACATAGCATCACGCCTATATTCCCGAAGGGGTACTCAGAGGTGTACCTAAGGTGTGTATGCTATTACTGATGTCTACAAAACCAATGCGAGTGTTGAGCCTATTGCCATTAACTGAATACAATTCTAAATTCCCGGCTGCTACTGAGAATTTCCCAACAACACTTTGCCCGACCCGGGGATCGAACCTCAGAAGTCACGTTTAGCCGTCAGTCGCTGCTAGAGGTGTCTCTCCGACTAGCGAAAGTTGCTAATCAGCTCTTTATATTTCCATCAATCTTTCGCGAGGCCGAAATATTGGGACAGCTCTCGCGACTTCAGTCCACTCTCTAAGGTTTCTCACTTCTTTCTTCTTCTCTCCGGAACTACCGGCTATTTTTAATTAATAGCCGTCGCATAACAAAGTAGGAGGCATTCGGGCCGCTTGCATAACTGTTAAAACTAGATTGGCTCATAAAACATACGAAATAAAATAAAAGAATTAAAAGTTTGGTGTTTTTTATTAGAATTAAAAAATGATTCTTTAAGCTTAGTTTAATGCCAAAAACCACCAAAAAGGTTTCTTTGATTAAACTCTTTTTTTTTAGGTGCGAAACACGTGCTTGTATTCGGGCGATAATTGATCAGTATCATTAATTGATAGATGGAGACTATTTTAGCTCGATTTTATTACGAATCAAAAATCGAGCAAAAATACTCTACATCATTATTAATTTGCGCACTCCATAAAGAAAGCTTAGCTAAGCCATGTTAAATTGCTTGATCGATCAAATTATGTTGTCGTGGTGGCCGATTGATTACGGGTCCGTCTCTTGAGGCGCAAGTTGTGGATTCAAACCTGATATGTACTAATGGGACTTTTTTAATGTCATATGTACTTTCTTAGTTCATCACAGACATACAGTGAAGGAAAATATCGTGAATAAACCTGGTCTCCTAACTTTGGATGGTCTGAAATCGCTAACCCGCAGTGAGCTATCGTGGTGATCAATGCTCATGCCTTAACTGCATGAGAAGGGGCCCTTGTCCTGCAGTGGGACAGTCAAGGGCTAGATAAATTATGTGTTATGTAAAACAATATGTAGTGTGTGGTTGCAATTAATTCATTTAATTGCAAACATCGATCGCAAATGACTAGAGACTTTTCGCCAACACACATGGGAGTTATCTGTGTGTGTGTGTGTGCGTAAAAAGTTATTGTAAGTTATTGTTTCATTACAATACTCTAGCCACTCTAGTAGCCAGTTCAACGAATAATATTGCGAATTATATACAAAAATAATTTCATAATGAGTCCCTCGACAGCCCTAGCCTTGCCATTTAAAAGTGAACTAGTGCGAATTACCTCTATCCTCAAGAGCAAAGCCTCCGGTAAATTTATGTGACTCGCAATTTAAGTTGCGTTTATCTCTACTTAACATAGAGGTGTAGGTACTATTGTACACTTACGGGTCACTAATATCATTATTAAGTCCCATGGTGATATGCTTAATGCCAATTTGATATTAACAATTTGAAACTTCGGGCTACTACTGAGAATTATTTACCGAAAATCCTAATAACACCTTGTCTGACTCGGGAATCAAACCGAGAAACTCAAAGTTAGCAGCAGTGCGTCTTTTAGACTAATATGGCACTTTCCAATAGCACTTTGCTCGACCCGGAAATCAAACCCAGCACCTTACGCTAATCAACAGCGCTATGGCAGTTTTAGCTCTACTAACAATGTTTATCTATTAATTAATTATCGCCGACTTCACCTGCCGCTTTATAGATGAAAATCACTGGCCTATCGAACCATAAATGAGGAGCAATATCGTATGTCTACGGCAAACCTCGCCTGTATATGGTTGGCAGATGCAATTATCTAGGAAACCTAGCTTCCTCTAATTAACAATACGTTCCAACTAGATTGCGTCGAATAAAAACTTCTCCCTGTGTACGTACCTACGTTTCTACGTTTTTTATATTTAATTTGTGATAAATCAGACTCTACATCAATTGAAAAACAACAATTTCAATAAATTTGTTTTATTATTACCAAATTTATTTCAAAGTATTTTTGTAACGCACTCCGTGAACTTGTTCCATTCTTGTTATATTAAAAAAAGTTATGATTTGGTTTCGAATTTAGAAGTGAACTTTTCTATCACAGATAACAATAATGAAGGAAATTGAAATTCGAATATGCAATGGGTAAGTATTGAGATCGATTCTCACCTTCATTCAGTAAAGTCAGTGAAGTTACGCAAGGGTTCTCAAAGCATGCGTAATAAATTGTGGCAAAAGGTTTTGAATAATGATTTGTCACGTAAAATGAGGTGATAGATGTAGGTAGATAGATGTTTCCGAACGTTACGGATTCTTCTGGCTTAATACATAAAAAGGTTATACCTACAAGTCATCCTTTTATCGCTAGAAGCGTTTGGCGGTGATCTAGAATCGCAGATACCGTTAAAAGCTACTTATGGTAATAAATCATGTGTGGTTACCCCGATTTGCCAATCGTCTTTCGCTAAACTTTAAGCCATTATCTATAGCTGCGTACTGATTCTTAAGAAAACGAAACTTCAGTATCGAGTTCTCTTAGGTTTTTGCGATCATTATACAATACAATAAAACAACTAAACATATTATCTAATTTATATACGCGATGTAATCTAGTTAAAGTTGTTTTGTTATTTCATCCGAGGATCTCAATGTCGCCTATTTGTTGAAAGTTCCACAAATGCGAATAAATCAAATGAAGGTAATTACTTAACATTACTAAAGAAACAACTTCAATGTAATCTTCCAAATACAGGTTCAAAGGTTTGCTACTCGAAGCTAATCTGTAATTTGCAATCCCTTGAACTGCAATAAATACATCATTAGAGACATGTATGAACGGGGTTCTTGATTGCCACGTGCCACAAAGCAATTTCTATGAATACGTCTCACGGAAGGGCCTTATCATAAATACACATATTCAGTGTAAATACAGATAAATCCCGGATAAATGGAGTATTTATTCAGAAGGCGTAAGTTTAAATCCTGCTCATGACTATATTTATTTTTTTCATAAAAAATTTAATCTTCTGTGAACTTTCCTAGGTTTGTATACCTACAAACCTAGGAAAGTTATATTCTTTAAGTACTAAATACATTAAATATGGAAAAACAACTTTTAACCGGAATTAATCCGTGTTTGATAATTTAGTTTTTCCTGACGATTCGAACATTTTGAATTTTTTATATTAAATTTTTATATTATATATTATATTTGCGAGTTTTACTATATATATGTTCACATTATAAAATTTCAAGTTGTAAATGATCACTACGATCGCGAAAACCTTAGAAATTACTACATTAAATAAAGATTAGAGACCTTACCATATAACTAATTGCATTGAGAACTGTCGTGTACTTTTCAATTATCAAGATGGATTATTTAATATGAAAGGGAAGGTACTACATGCTTGTTTATTTTTCAGTCGACAAAACCTGTTTCTATGTGGTCGTGGTCTGCGAGCTGAGATACAAGCCATAACCTAGTGCAGGAGGCAGAGTTAATTTGGGTTATAAAATTGTTGGTATATTTTAACTTACAACTCTACTGCAAACACTATTGTAATTGGGTATTTGGAACCAAATTAGATCAAGTGAACAATATGGGCTCACGATGTCGCTGAAATGTAAATCACCGTTATCGAAATCGACAAAGGAAACTGTACTGTAACAGGCACATCACTAAAGACACGTATGCTTGTGTCCTGATTGCCACATGCCATAAAACAATTACTGTGAGCAATGTTGTGGTTAACGGAGAAGGGGGACTGTCAACTCGGAGTTGCCTTTAGAATTTAAATAAGACATAATTTTATGCGATTTCAGATGTGCTTTGAGACGAAAATTGTTGTCTTGACTAATCTTACTTAATACCATATCATTATGTAGGTATGTTTGTGTTTAATGTAACTATAAATAAGTCATATAAAATAATGAAACGGAATAGCTAGAATTTCCACGTACCTAAATGTTCTTTCATTGAATATAATCAATAACATAAACTACCGGATGTTTTTAAAACATATTTCTACCAAATCTGTGAAGCCGTTGAAAGCCGTTTTTTGAAATAAAAAACAAAATAAAAACATAGTAGTTTAATTTAAAAAGAAGGATCAAAATATTATTATGCTTAATTCTCAATTGGATGGTATAGGCCCTACCATAAAATATATATATATATATACTAGCGGTCCGTCCCGGCTTCTCAAGCGACTATAATTTGAGATTTAAACTATCCTATCTCTCAAGTTGGATCGAACTGCACATGGTGTGCGAATTTTATTATAATCGGTTAAGTGGTTTAGGAGTCCATTGAGGACAAACATTGTGACACGAGATTTATATATATTAAGATATAATAAGAAGGGATTATAGTAGTAGGTACAAAGATATCTGTAAACGCTGCACCTATGCAAATGTACCAAGGAGGCCCTATCCTGAATAAAGTTAGCATATGGGCAGAAATAAGAAAAAAAAAATTGTCAACTGCTAATGTACCAAACGCTGGCAGAATTACCACACTGAATGGCAACAGTTTTGTGTACCTGTATAATTTGGCAATCAGATTGCGTTATCAAACATTAGCATTTCACGTTCAAATTATTAAACGTCCGTTTAAACTTTGTTTACTGTTTCAATTAGAAATTACATTATATAACTTTTGTGTCCGTTTATGTATTCTAAAATATAGATAGTTTGTTGTCTACTACAAGTAGGTACGTAATTTATTATTTAGTATTTATGTATAACAACTTTGTCAATGGATAAATGTACTAATAAGTTAACTCCTACTCTAAAATTGATGTAGTCTAAATGTAGTACGAAGGTATATATAGCACATATTAACGTAAGTATATCCCTCTTGGCGAAATGGAAAAGTAATTTAATTTTCACAAATTGATTGAAATGACATATTTAAAAACCCAAATTATGTTTACAGAAACGTTCAATGTTTAGTTCATTCTCTAGCTGTGCCTGCGACTTCGTTCGTTCGCTAGATCACCGCAGTAATAACTTTACAAGTATTTACATAATTATAATCTTTTGAATACAGCAAGATATCGAAGTGAAACACACAGGTTTTTTTTTTTAATATATTTAAGTATATCCAAGACAAACTTTTAGAAAGAAACACAGGCAACAATATTCAATACACTTGAACATTGCACAAAACCTAGCTTTCATTGATAATGACTATGTATATGTCCGTTTCACTACAGAAATTACAATTACATATACCGTCACATGTTCCATGAAATCCGATCAACCTATCAGCCTTTGTATTATGTTAATCCTTTACTGCACTCTCGTTGGCATCAACGTATCTGTAGATGATGGATCAAATAAGCAAAATGGCGGTACGTAAACCTATGTGAAAATGTGCTGTTAGACAAAGGATAGGTTTTTATTATATTTAGCTTACATAGGAAACCATAAATCTAAGTATTTGAATCACTTTTAATGTACATAGGTAGGGGAAAACCAGGGAGAACTAAGTATAACTGAAGCAGGCGTAGCAAAGAAATATATGCTAAATGCACAACTAATATTTTACAGAGACGGACTTAAGGCCGAAGGTATTTTCTACCAACTTGTCAAAGTTAGGGTGATGCTGAGATAACGTTAAATTTATACATTAAAGCAGTGATAGCTTGGTGGTATGACCGTTGGACTGATTAGTCAAAGGTCACAAGTTCGAATCCAAGGCACGCACTACTGTCTTCTCGAAGTTATGTGCGTATTATAAATTAATTATCACTTGCTTATTCAAATAGTGAAGGAAAACATCGTGAGGAAACCAGCGCACTTGAGAGATGGTTCTTGATGGTGTGTAAAGTCATGTCTAAGACCTACGGGTGGTTTAAACTCTGGCACTAGTTCATCAACCACACGATGAGAACGTTAAATTATTATGATCGAATTTAGTTTCGGTTGCTTTTTAAAAAAGTCAAATAACTCATTAGAAATGCGCAAATTGCAAATTACTTACTCCACTCGGAAAGCGAAATCGACGATCGAATGATAGTGTTATGTAGATATATAAACATAATTCGCGCGTCGATTTTGTGCGATATTAAAATTTGTAATAAACCTTACTGTATAGATTTTGTTAACATTTCCAGTATGTACTATCGCTGCCTTATCCGCCTGCCCACTTAAAATTTTTGTCTAAATCCTGCGCCGGCGCCATGCCACGCCCCTTAAAGTGTTCGCCTATTAGGAAAGCGAGAACGTAGTTAGTTGCAATATGCACTGCGCAGCTTAGTGACGCATCACGTGTACTCCTTTTTGTGAATATTAAGGACTATCTAATTTGACCTAGGCGGGGCTACAGAGCGCTTAATTTTTTTTTAGTGCAAGCAAAAATGAACTTACTGGTGGTCAGGCGGGAGTGTCCGCGATAGTACCTACATACCTATCGAGATAGTGACTTTAATAGGTGTTAATGTATAAATGTGGCGCAATTTTCAGGAAAATGGGATGTCATTTCCTTCTGGTGTCTTGAAGTTTTGTTGACAGAGATTAAGATTTAGTTTTCATGGTAAGCATAATAAAAAAAAAAACCAAACAATTAGTTATTGTGTTTTTTATTATTATTATCATATATACCTAAGTGTGATAATTTTTTTGACTTTGTTTTATATTCATGAATTTGAATTAAACTCTGATTTGTTAGAAGGACTTAGTTGTCTTTAGTTAGTACATGGCTAATTTGAAGATTTTAAGAGGGGAACAAACGTAAAAACGGGTAACATTTATGATAATAGTTAAAATATAACGTGAAAAAAAAAAAAACTGTTGTCATTTACAAGCTTCTGTTAATCTGCAATCATAGTAGTTAACAAAACAGTCAGTATAGCATAGCATCAATTCTTAATCCCCGAAGAGTTACATAAAGGAGTGAGTAAGGAGAGGACACAATCCTAACTCCAGGAAAAAAATTCAAATACATTGGCCGACCGAGAACCGATAACATTCACAAGACACGTCGTGGCATAAATTTCAAACGTCATTATTGCATTATCTTTATCTTGCTACCTCAAGAATAACGTTCAAATAACGCGTTACGGGAATAATGTTACAAACGTTTTTTTTTAAATGAGGAAGACCCTCCTGTAATTTGGGCTTTCTTGCTTTTAAGTGGGTTTTTAACTTTAATCGGTCTTCGTTATTAAATTAATTTTAGATATTTTACTTATATTATATGATGTAGATAATGAATCCATGAAGATTTGACGATAATGATTCCATAACATGAAATACATTGTGCCTTTTTTTTTTTTTTTTTTTTTATGTGGAGAAATGCCCTCGCATACCGCTCTGACACGGGGAAACAGAGCGGTTATGTGGGACTCGAACCCACTAAAACTCCACAGTATACCTCCTCAGCTGCTTGAGGGCGGGACGCGGGAACGCTCTCGCACACAACCGCGAACCCGCCCGCAGCCGTCCGTTGCCGGACTCCTTCACGGGGTTGGGTATTGCACCCCCCCGCTACGGCACACCATGGTCTCCGAGGTGGTTGCGGCACGCCATTAGTCTGGTGTGCCGTAGACTAATAAATAAATACATTGTGCCTAACTTAAGGCACATTCAGCTCGTGTATTAAATAAAATCTAGTAGATAGACGTAGAACATTTTTGCTACGTACATGTCTAATAGAAATCCATTCGCATAGATAATATTTTACTTCGATTGTATTATTTGAAAGTTTATCAACATTCAACTGTCTACCCACAGGACAAGGTTCAAAATTGCACGGCAATATTCCAAACGCAATATAGCTGGTGACATTAAAGTTCTATAGACCTATACATACATACACTGTTCCTATAGTATGTTCCCATTCTTCCATTCCACGCATTTCACTACGAATACAACCATCTTTATAATATCATAGCTAATCAGATGTTTCCTTTCGGCAAATATAACAAAGTGAGGTTCGATGCTAACCTCGGGCTTTCCATTCGTAGCCCTGAATGATATGATTGATAACCTTTAGAAATCTATGAAATTCTCTCTTGATTATAATATTAGGAACGCATTACGCACAATGTTTGCAATATTGAATACAACTCAATGCTTTTCTGTAAGATTTATTTGTAAGCAACTTGAGTAATTTGGCAGCGATTTTGTGGAATAACAATGGAAAATTTATTATATTTTTATAGCTGCGCGCACAGACAAGATTTCTTCACTGATTTATAGGTAAGTTCAACTATTTCTGTAGGTACTCGTAAATGTTGGTTATTTTACAAGCTCGTGATTTTTCTCTTGCCGTAACAATATAAGTAAGAGGTCCTCCAAATTTTACCTTATTTGCTGGAGTAGTTGCCAAGGATTCTTATAAATTTTCGTAAAAAAATGTAGACCACTATTTTTTATTTATCGTTCTGAAGGACGTATTCAGAAACTGTAAGCACTAGCGAAAGAAAATATTAAAATAATTTGTTCAAAATTCATAAATTAAAGATTTCAATAATTTCTAATTGGTGAATGACATTGTTCTAGTTCTCCAGTAAAAAATGCGGTTTTTATTATTTTGTGGTATACATCTAATAAAACGTAATAATATAATACCAGTTACAAAAAATCGTTTAAATTAAGTTTTACAGGAATTTTGGGATTCAATGTAATATTGAAAAGAAATGATCCTCCAACAACATGTCACCTTCTCTAAAATTTATAAAAAGGTCTTCATGTATCTGAGATATTTTATAAAGAATTTGGTAACCGGTTAAAGGATAGACATAATGTACCTAACGTTAGTTTACTAGGTTTGTTGCTTGGCCTGTATTTGGGAGATTCCTCGGTGGCTTAAAAAGCACCTAAATCTACCTTCCGTAACACAATTAACTTAAGAGTATGTTTCTTTTTTAATATTTGATGGATATTTTCTTTGTAACTCGAGAATATAAAAATACCAAGCTTCCCGACTCCCGTAGTTACTAGTAAATTTGAAGTTGGAAGCAAAGGTTGCATTCCAATAATTGTACTTACAAAAGAAAGTATTTCAGCAACCGCACAAATAACTTCGTTTCTTATTGTCCAACTCTGTAAGGGTCCTATTCACACCTTAAGGGTTAGGAAACCCGTGGCACATATAAGTGTATACCTACATCCAGTTTCAGGTGTTTATTTCTTCGTAAAAAGGTTACACGGAAAAACGAAAATCTCCTTTCTGGTTTTCGTATTAAGCGTAACATTCGCGTAATTATTTAAATTAGGGATATAATTTCCCTTTTGACTATAAATGAAATTATGTACGGTTAAAAAAGGAAAAATAAAAAAAGGAAAAAATAAAAATGTATGGTTGAAAAGTTGAAAAGCTGATCGTCACAGGCAAGATCCAAGGCAAGAGACCAAGAGGTCGTAACACAATGCGCTGGTACGACCAAATTCGCACGACACTGGCCACTGATATGCACGAAGCCATACACGCTGCTAAAAACAGATCCAGATGGCGTGATATTATCAAAAAGAAAGTGATTCTTGGAAGGGGTCACGACCCTCAGCATTGAAGAAAACGACGCGAGGAGGAAATTTAAATTTAACGACGTAAAGACTTGTTTCGGGGAAGTACAGTTTTACCAACATGTAACTGAATTTATGATCCACAAGATAAAATTAAATATATTTTCATTTAATTTGTACTATAATATTTACTACACTATTTACTATTTTTCAAAGGCTTGTGATTTTAATGTATGTTTCACAATCGATATCACTGTTCAATTTCTGTTGAATAATAAATCTATAAATTGTTTAAAAAGAAGCGCTGTGCAAATTTTAAAGAAGGGTAGAAATATTGCCTACAAATAAGAAGATATTGTTTAATTAAATCTAATTACAAAAGAGAAGTATCAGTGTTTTTCGAAAGTGTTCTTAGGCCTAGAAAATTCCAGAACATAACTGATAATAATAATGTACTTGTTTTTTATAAAATGCTTTATTTTGATGAAGGAAGAAGATGAGAAAGGAGGATCTAGGAATTAACATTTTAGGTTAAAATAGCACAAATTATAATACAGAATTATAATCAAAGCATAGTTGACTACTGAAACGAGTAAGTTTTAGATCTAAATATTTAACAGTTTAACGCTAAAAGCTTTCTAATAATTTAATTTTACGTTAATAAACTTTTATTAAACCGGACGTTAGTTTAAAACATTTTAGGGACTTATATATCACAATATTGGTCCCTAAACGTAACTTCTGTAACTTTAACGTTAATCCAGCCATTGTGTGGTTAACACCCTTTCCCGTATTTGATTTAAGTGAATGTGGTTTGCGTGAAGTTCCTACAGATTGAAAGTCCCATGATGTAAATATTAAAGTTCCTACAGATTGAAAGTCCCATGATGTAAATATTAAAGTTCCTACAGATTGAAAGTCCCATGATGTAAATATTAAAGTCACAAAGATAATAGTTGGCACGTACATTGTTGGTGTATATTGTTGAACTTGAACTTTTAATGCATAATGTTCATTGTTCATAAACATACGGGCCAAATTGTTTTTGCCTGCCAACAAATATATAAGTTGATACATATTTATCCAACACACTTGCTCCTAAAGAGACTTATTGCAACGCTTTTAGGTTGATATTACACACGCTAATTTCCTCAGCTTTTCAAGATATGTCTTTGAAAAAGCATTAACGCATGCTTAGCGAACTCTAAAGTTACAATATTAAATGGAAAAAGAATACGGTCGCAAACAGGATTCGAACCTGCGCCTCCCGGATAGATACTCCAGGCGCTCTGACCAACTAAGCCATCTCGACCTCTGAGACAGAATGATGAGAATCCTGTTCGCGACCGTATTCTTTTTCCATTTAATATTGTAACTTCCTCAGCCTTTGCTTTGGACTTTACGTTACCGGACTAGTGCGGTAGTAGAGATTTATTTCTAAATCTCAGCAAAGTGGTGTGAGTCGAGACGAGTCTTTGCTGATAGTTGATAGTTGAAATGCGACAATTATACACTTCGATTCATAAAATTATTTATTTTGGTCAATAAATTAACATATTTCATTTGCGTTACAAATACAAGAATATTCACTTCATAATACATTGTACCTATGTGCTATCCAAATATATTCTCTTTTAGCAAAATGGGTGCGCAACTTTTTACCACTGGCATCGGAACCAAAATGCCTCACTCGTATCAGCTTAACAAGCTTTTAGCGTTTCTCTTTGTTTCTCTAAATTCATTTTACTACTTCACCTACGTATATACGTACATATGGCGTAACATGGGTGCATGGTACTTCGTTGCTCCACACCATTATTCGTATTCCTGGAACATTACTTACCAAGTCGTTACGAGTCACGTGCAAACTTTCCTGCTTAAGGCCTGTACACACCGCGATTGAATGCAACGTGTCACAATGACATACAATGTAAATAGCAGATTTTATTTTTACAGGACTTCTCAATTTTTTTTTTTTTTGAGATACTTATATGTATGTATCTATAATTTAAGTAGATATGCATGTATGTTTGTGAGTTTCATTATTACACCATAACTTCTAAATGCTTGAACCGATTTTGATTTATGAGGTATCAATAGAATCCTTACATTATCTAAAGTAACAAAGGCTATTAATAATAATGGCAGTAGTGCTTTTTAATTTTTAATTAATATCATCTTGTTAATTATTTATGGTTTCTGGTCGCTTAACGGCTTTTAGGTCGGTCTATTATATATATGGATACCCATCCACCAAAGTAATTTTCACTTGATCGTCTTTGTGCTTAAAGAGCATGTTAAACAGTTGGTTTCGGCTATTGATTAATTAATCAGAGCCCTGCCATTTAAACAACTCTGGCCACAGGTTAATTTCTAGCCATAAAAATGCAAAAACGAATGTGAAGCTTTGACAATAGAAAATCAAAACCAGCACGTGTGTAAAGTGAACCAGAGCTCGGAACATTGCATTAACAAATCGATGTTGACGCGACTATATCGTACACTCGTGTGTGTGTTATCGTGAATGTGTGCGTTTGCATTTTAACTTTACGTTGCCCCATCTTGTTTTACTGTCCCACCAGGAAATTCTCACGTTCCACGTGTTTCAAAGACACGTTTTTAAGGAACTGCGGCCCTTAAAACGTTATTAGGCAGATGGATACTTTATCTTACGGAGAGCCGTTGAATGTAATCAAGTTTGGTTGCGACAGTTTACGAGCTCGTTTACTGCTAGAGACATTGTTGATCACCAATAAGTAAGTAAGTAGTAAAAAGGAGCTGGATTCAATTATCCAACATTTTAGAAAAAATATCATAGTATGGGTTTGTAAATAAAGTCTGATGTTTTAATATAAAAGGTTTTTCGGATCCGACATTTTAAAAGTATACTTCTATAAGAATTTTATTTTACTGAAGTACTTTGTGAAATTAAAAAGATGTTTGCAGGTTTGTTTTAATTCTTAAAAACTGATTATTTGGGATGAGTTTATTATAAAGATACTTTTTGAAAACAGTCTGTATTACATAGACTACTTATTATCAGCACATGTGTACACCCAAGATAGAAGCTGATAATAGTATCTACATTATGAAACAACTGCGCTTAGTTGCAGCAATAACCGAGACGTGTAATGATCATAGCGCACGCGTCTCATACGACGTTTTTCAACACACGCACCTCGCACATCCAAGGAAAATGTAGTACATTAAATTACATTTTGCAAAGATATTCAATTAAATAAATTTTGTAATTAAAATGGCGTGTGATTTTCTTTTGCGCAGGTGGAAGGAGAGTCACTGATGAAATTGCCAAACAGCCTAAAATTAAAATATAATAAATATGAATATAATAATTTGAAAACGATTCTTCAAATGATTTATTTTCGTCATCAAATATATGAAACGATTGATGTTTGAACGATTGTTGATGAGATTTAACATTTCTGTGAATGTGCTAGTTACATTCACAGAAATGTTAAATCTCATCAAGGTTTTAAACATTAAATCTCCTTGCTGAGATTTAAAAGGAAATGTATATAGCCACGCTATTTTTTTGAATTACAGCACTAGTGCTGTAATGTAAATTAATAGTTCGCGTGCGTAATAAGCTTCATTATGAACCTAACAGCAGCGGTGCAATAATAGCCACTTTACGAGCAAGTGTGTTGAAAAAGTACCTTGTCTTGCAAAAACAGCTACCTACTCGCCACAAATAGGAAAATGGATATTTTTTTGCCGGAAATATACTTACAAAACGATTTCCAAAACCCAAATTCAATACAAACAAGTTATTCTCAGACGGATATCTCGTAAATAAAGTATATTAGTACAGAACCCTAAGCGGGATAAAGTTAGCGTTAATTCTGTGCCGCGATGTATTCAATATGGACGTAATCGCTTTTTCATTGAATTTGGGCGACGACGGCTCACAGATTATAAGGGTCAAATGTTATTTTGTTTGTACGTAATCTGTCTGTATGGCTGATGTATTTTGGACTACTACGACAAATCTCTTTTCAATCACTGGTCTGTTAGCATGTATTTTATTAACAAAATGCATCGGTTTAAAGTAAATATTATGACCTAGATAAATAAACACTGTTTATGCTTTGGCTTATTCCAGTCATTATATCACAAGTGACGAAACACGTGCTAAGTAAGATAATTAATTAGTATTACTTATATACTTATAAATCAAAACGTATAGAAAGTATAATCATCTCTTAATTGAAATTAGAGAGATCTTATCATTCATACGAGCTCGCTGGAGTAAATTATTGATTCTCCCATCTAGTTCCTCTTACACCGCCGCCTGTCTTGATTTATTATTCCTTGGTAACTAGTTAAAATTATAAGTACCTATCTACTTTCCGCAATAGAAGACCCAATTAAAATACTTAAAATTCTACCATAAAATAAATGAGAACGCACAGACTTAGTAGTTTTTAACAGTTCATTTTATAAATACGAGAATGACAAATTGGAGAGATTATGAAGTGCACATACATCCAATTAAAAGTTGTGTAACAGTTCGTCCATTCAAAGTCAAAGTCAAAGTCAAATCATTTATTTCAATTAGACCCTTTACAGGCACTTTTGAATTGTCAGAAGCTAGTTGCCACGTTCCAAAGTGTAGATTCCTATGGAGAAGAACGGGCAAGAAACTCCATGGTTACTCTTTTTATAAAATAGGTTTTCACAATAGCAGGTATTGGTTACACTGACTCTGTTAAATAATAATTTAAATATGTGAGAACAATGTAAGATAATACTAAAAGAGTGTAGTTTAAAAATTCAAATTTCCCGCCATGACAGTCCAGAGATGACCAGTCCCAACTGACGGCGCCCGTTCACGAACATGACGCATGCGTCAGCATCACCCAACTCAACCATGTTGAAGGGAATCGAATGACCCAACACACACGCCACCATCAGCGAGACATTTTAGTGAGCATGACATACTCCCAACTGCCAGACAACAAACAAAATAGAAAGTTTAGTAAAATTTTTTTGTACCTAGAGTAATCGAGTAGTTTGTGTAGTAAGTGAATTAATCTCTACCGAATTACCATTTAGTGGTATATGTGCAAGAGGCTTAAATTGAATCTTTATAACACGCTTACATTACTAAGTACACCATACATCTCATAAGAGAAGGCAGAAGCTTAAAGATATGTTAAAAGGCCGTTCAGTATTTTAATCAAGTCAAATTGTAACAGCTCTGCTCTTAATCTGTGAGCTCGGTGCAAATCAGCTAACATAAATGTAAGTAAGTAAATGCGAGATCAGAGTGAAAAATCACACGTATTAAAATGTTAATGTATGCGTTAATCACGAGATGATTAGAGGTTCATGATGAGAGGTTTCTTGCTGTGAATAACAATTATAAAGGTCCTAGGATCGTTAACATAAAATCAGTAAAGTTCAGGAAGCTGTAAAGGGGGTAGTTAGGGGCTTTCTATAAATGTTCGATGTTCCTAATAAACAAATGAAAATTTATTTATATAAGCTATAGTATGAATAAATATATATTTATTTTTTGAATTCTTGTTATGTAATGTATGTCACGTGATCTTATAGAATAATATAATATCACCTTTTGAAATTACAAATTATATAATACTAGCTGCTGCTGGGATGAAAAGTATCCTATGTGTTTATCCGCGTTATAAAATATTTGTATGCCAAATTTCATCCAAATCCGTTCAGTAGTCATTGCATGAAAGAGGAACAAAAATCCATTCATCGTCACAAATTTCCGCATTTATAATATTAGTAGGATTGGGTTCCACCCCTTTATCACATAGGGTTATACAATCCATATTGCCAGCTTTACCCCTGCCGGAGCAAAAAAGTAGATAAAAGATTCTCTTCTTTTTCTAAATTGAGTAATCAACAGATAACAGAAACTAGTTTTATCTTTTACAAGTACCTAAGTTTTTAGCTTTGTGAGATTTAGTTTTTAAAACAGGTTTATTCATCTGCTGAAATAAAATACTTTTTTGAATTTAATAGCTTTTCAAAAGTTTATATTTTATGAAAATATTTTTTTGCTGGTACATACCTATTTAAGCAATCACAATTTTACCAGATCAGCATAATCTTTCAAGTCAAGTCAAATCTAAGTTAGTTACTTTTTCCATAACGAATTCTTTATTTATATTTGTCGTCACCTAATGTCTTATTTATAAGGATAAAATTAAATATATGACTGTTTTTCACTAAGTACTTGGTTATCCGTTTACGTAGTAAAGGTCACATAAATACTTTGACGAAGAATTATTTTGTTTTTACGAGGGCATGACCTGACAAATTTAAGGTCAAAATAAACAGGATATTGGAACCGCTGAATAATTAAACTCTTCAAACAACTTGAGTTATGGCACCATAAATGCCTACTGGTTTCATTGCCAAGAACGAATTGGGGAGAAACTGCGTTTTATAAACAAGACCAACTAGGCGTAGCTTCAAATTCTGAGTAATCTTGTATCATTAACGTCGACAAAGTACGACAAATTCTTAACATCCTGATTCGCTTTCCATTGCTCTTTGCAAACATCTTTTCCTCTTACTCAGACATTGAAATCCAGTAATGTATTTTGGAGAATGCGGAGTTGCAGTTTCACGAGTGATTTTCAGTTGTGCATTTTCATAGGCGACTAAAATACTTTCATAGCTCGCGAGTCATTATTCGCGGTATGTTTGTTTATGACTTCAGCCAACGCATGATGGATAGGCGCCTCGATTTGCCTTTGATAAATATACTTTTTCAAAATTATGCAAACAATATAACGTAAAACAGAGGCATTTCAGCAGTTTTTTTGTGTTTTCAAATGTTATATTATAATCTATGAATGTTTTTTGAGGTAACTATAAATATTGGTCCCTGTGTGTTCTTAATGAGATTTTTAGGGTTCTGTACCTCAAAAGGAAAAATCGGAACCCTTAAAGGATCACTTTGTTGTCCATCCGACTGTCTGTCTGTCTGTCTGTCTGTCTGCCCGTCTGTCTGTCAAGACGCTTTATCACGGGAAGGCGTGGAGCAGTATCGAGTTGACATTAATACCAATCTAACTTCTAAGTTAACGTAAAAAAAAGATACGGCCGTTTATGCTGCAAAAAAAGTATATTTCGACACTCTCAAGGGTTTCTGTTGACCTAGAACTATGAAATTTCACAAGTATTATCGTCTTATACTACAAGTACAGGAAAAATCTGAAAACTATACACTTGTAATTAAATCATAAAAAATATAGCCTTTATAGGTTTTGGAAACTGAATTTCGGGAAAAGCTCGGAAAAAACTGCGAGACTCGATTCCTGAACTATTTATAATATGTACTTACAAATTTGTACGGAACCCTCGGCGAGCGAGTTCGACTCGCAATTGTCCGGTTTTTTTTCTTGTCATTGATTAGGAAGGAAGTTTGCCCTGCAGTTCGACAATGCAGGCTGACTAGAATGTGAATGTCAAATATCAGTGTGCACTGGTGATGAGGTAGGTCAGTAGTCAGTCACATGATGATATTTAGTTGATATCGTGTCAAACAGAATTAGAGCAAGGTAAATGACTATTACAATAAGCTCGTTTGTTCAGCGTGGCCGTCCTTTAAAATCAGTTTTTAATATTTTTATTCACCATCGAAATTTAAAGTTTTATAATAAATAACTTTTTTTTTTGTTCCTTTCTTTTTTATTCTATGCTCATCGCAACAAGATTCTTCCTCGTAAATCTTAAGCCATTTTGAAGTATTGATAATTATTATCAGTTGTCTTTGGTTTTCTTGCCGGAATTTGTTAGATTTCGATTAATGCTTTTGAAATATTTGAATAAGCTTACATTTATTGATTATTTTTTATTGGTCTAGTCATCTAGTGGTTGCAAGCGTGAGATCCTGGGTTGAATTCCCGGGCCGAACAAACTATTTAAGAGTTAGGTAATTAGCTTTTATTCTCACCACGTATGGCATGACTGCCTCGTTGGTCCCAAGCGCGACTACGGAGCATGAGATCCCGGGTTCGATTCCCGGGTCGGGCAAAGTGTTATTGGGTTTTTCTATTAGGAATTCTCAGTAGCAACCCGGAGTTTGGAATTGTGCCCGGTAGATGGCAATAGGCTCACCACCTCATACTACTCGACTTAATAACAGCATTGGTGAAATGTGGGTGTACAACGTTTACCTATGGCATGGGACTTATTAACAGCATTGGTGAAATGTTTATGTACAAATGTCTACACCTCTGCTAACCCCCTTGGGGATACAGGCAGGTTATGTTATGTTTAAGTTATGTTTCGATCTTTTTGGTAACTAATAGCTCTGTTAGATTCGCTTTACTTAGAATGTGGTCTAAGCTACCCTGCTAGCTTGCTGTTTAAAGCGTGTGTGATTCTGTTCCAAGCCTAATAATGATGTTACGCTTGGCTTATGTAACATTTAATAGGTATACAGTCAGGATATCCAAATAGACATACAGTTACGCTCAATGTAGTATTGCACATTGCACATACGTACCACTTTTAACAGTAAATTTTCTTCTTTTTATATCTACTATTAGACCAGTATTATCTAATTAATTTTATAGGTGTATAGTATTTAATTTGTACATAAGTTTATCTAATAAAATATTGTGATATAATTGGTTGCTGACTGGAAAAGAAAAATAGGTAAGTTACCACATTATATCTACTAAACTCGTCTGCTCGAAAAATGGAATTTCCTCCCTGTGCTGCATGTTGCATATTGCTGACATCCCCATCTACAGAACCCCATTAACTCGATGATAGTTAATATCCGCATCAGAGATAACATCTGGTTTGATGCCGCGATATCAAAGAGCCGTGTATGTCAATAACGTAGCTGTAGATCTCAATCGTTTACATGTTATTTTAAAACTGTAGTTCAGTGAAAGCCGCAAACCGTGCCTATTATTTTGTAGGAAATGTGCCTTAGAATCTGTAATTGAATGAAAAAATAACTTGAAATACTATCCAATTTCTCATCTAAACTGTCGTTACTTCTGATATTTGTCAGCAAATCATGAATAGTTTTATCCTGATTTGCTTGACGTAAGTGAGAAACACATTAGAGACGTATATTTTTCTCCAGAAAATAAAGCATTTTTGACATATTGAGAGGCGTGAAATACTTTCATAGTGTCGTGAATATGTAAAAAACTGGCTCCTAAAGTTTTGCCCCAGGGGAGTGCAAAATAGTATAATGTGAAAAGGGTAAAAGATTTTACTGATTCTTCTGCTTTTTTACGAAACTTTTTTTTAACGCATTTTTATTCCTAGCAAACATGTTTGTTAAAAACATATGTAGGGACGTTATTGTTTGTAACGTATTTTGTAATAATATATCTTATAAGAATAGTAGTGAAACGTGCACCATCGCTTAACATTAGGTGAGGTAGTGGTCAAAAACAAGCCCATTAAGAACAAATAAAACAAAAAAAACTGCCTAGCTTTTCCACACAGCTGCAAGGTGGGAAGCACAGTCGGGAAAAGATCGGTTCCAGGGGTCGACTTCCAGTTTAAGCGGATGCAGCTTAATGCTAGTACTTTACATGGAGCGACTGTCTATCTAAACCCTACAACCCAATAACTGTATAAACAAGAAGTTTATTTTTTATCAAAAATGGATCCACATTTGACCTCCAACTTGCCTGATGGTAAGCGACGGTGTCGCCGAGGATGGACCACGTATATCCAGAATAAATCTATTCACTGTTAAGTAGAGTGGATAGATTTTGGGAGTACGATAGTTGGAGAGTTGATGCAACTGGAAAACTTTCTCTTTGGAAACTATCACATCTATAGTAAACCAATCAATAGACACCCATACTTTCCCTGAAGCATGGAAGTGTGCAATTGTCCGTCCTATACAAAAAATCAACAACCCTAGCACAGTCAAGGACCTTCGACCTGTGAGTATATTACCATGCTTGTCGAAAGTCCTGGAGAGGGTTGTACACACCCAGATGTCTGAGTATTTGGAAGAAAATAATATGCTTCCTGATTTCCAGTCAGGGTTTAGAAAAGGGCATGGAACAGCAACTGCCCTTTCTGATGTGATAGGTAATATCCTTGAAGCACGTGACCTGGGAGAGGGCTCATTAATGGTTCTTCTTGATTTCTCGCGGGCATTTGACGCAATTAACACCTCTCTATTACTTTCCAAGCTGGCATACTATGGTTTCGCAGTGGAGACAATAGAGTGGTTTGAAAGCTACTTAAATGGCAGGATACAATATGTTGAGATCCAGAGGGAGGACGGATGGGCCTTGTCATCCCCTCCACGACAGCTATCGCGTGGAGTGCCCCAAGGATCAATTTTGGGTCCCCTCTTATATATTCTATATAGTGCTGACATTACTAAGTCATTCAATTACTGTAAGTATCATATGTACGCAGATGACATTCAATTATACATATCGTGTAAACCAACTGATACTATTGAAGCAGTACGGAAAATTAATGAAGATCTACAAAGAGTTGTCACCTGGTCTGAACAAAACTCATTAGTATTAAACCCAACTAAATCAAAATTTATGGTACTAGGCAGTAGGAAGATGATCAGCACAATACTGTCAGGTAAACCAGAAGTCATAGTCATGGGAGAAATCATTGATAGAGTGGAAACAGCATCTAATCTGGGTTTACTGATTGATTCAGAGCTACGCTTTGAGAAGCATATCAGCAACTCCATGAGAAACTGTTTTTATAGATTAAAGATATTATATTCCATTAGAGACTACTTAAGTGTTCCGTTGCGCAAACAATTAGTGGATAGCCTAATTCTGTCCAAACTCAATTATTGTGACACTGTATATGGACCATGTCTACTATCAAGAACAGATAGGCTGATTCAACGTATACAAAATGCATGTATACGGTTTTGTGTGAATGTTCCAAAAAGATCCCATGTCACTCCATTTGCCAATGCACACAGCATTCTGAGAATGGCGGCAAGGAGGAAGCTTCATATGGCTGGTTTGCTCTTTGGTGTTATATCTACACAAAAGCCCCAATATTTATTTACAAAACTTATGTGGAGACAAAGTCAATATAAATATCACATACGTTACACAACAAATCCTCTTTCCATTCCCAAACACAGATCTATGGCCTTCAGGGGCAGCTTTAGGTATGCTGCTACTCACTGTTGGAATGATCTCCCACCACCAGTACGAGGCCTGAAATTAAAGCATACTTTTATGATACATTAAAAAAAACACTATATGCTTAAACAACAAAATTTATAATTGGTATTATAAATAAATATATATGTATTTAATGAAGTACCTATATATATATATTAACACAAAATTATTTTTTCTCTAATTATATCTTTAAATATATGTATAGAACTATCCTCTCACCTCAAGGGTCTTGGCTCTCTGGCTATGGGTTTATGAGTTCTCCAACAGTGAGATCAACTCCTCTTCTCTATCCCTTCTTTGCCTTGATCAGTATAAATATGTGGGGCAACTTGGGTGGTTAAGTATTATTTTTAAGTCCTTTGTCCTAAAATAGATAATATATGTAGAGGAAACCAAATCTAAAAGGACCTTTTCATCTTGTAGCCTTACAGAAAAAAACATGATTGGTCACACCTCAACACTATCCATTCACCTACTCATAGAACACACATTACACAAACTTTAACAATGCTGTATCAATAATTAGGATTACACTGAACAGAGTACTATTCATGTATGTAATAGGTAATAACCATGAAGTAATTATAATTGGTAATAACCGACGCCGACGCATCGTCGCTGGGCTGCTTCTCGGAATAGTGGGAATGCGCTTATGCAACATGGCGACTGGCTTACATAATACTTTTATTAATATTATTTTATTTTATTTTTTATTTTTTATTTATATTCTCTTTTTGTCAATGTTATTTGGGGATTTACTGTTGGACAGGTTTCCGGTAATTTATCACTCTGTACGGTTTCTGGTAATTTATCGATAGCCAAACTATGTACGTATTACTTACCGCTTGAATTTGTTTGTTATTGTTGTTCTTCAATGGAATTCCATGACGTCACTCTAAGGTTTTTGCTGAAAATCAGCGCTTTTGGCATTAGGTTAACCTAACGTCAGAGCATTATGCTGAGCAAACGACCTTTGTTTTTGCGCACATGCGACGCACAAATCAAACATGATAAATAATGCATTCTTATTTTGTTTTCTTGGAACTTAATTCTAACACAGGCAAGTATACGTTAAATGCTGTTCGTATGACCCATCACACCACTAATTGATAACGAATACTTAATATTGTATCCAAAATAGCTTTTAAATGTGTATTTGCAAATTGTTTTCAGTTAATTTAATATTATTTTGTAATTTTTGTTTTGATGCCCGAATACCATAGATTATATAGACACTAATACTCACAGGAGTCGTAGAACACTTTAATGAAGGTAACAATAATCATAGATAATTATACATTTAGATTGCACCATAGTTTAGATATTAGTCATTTGAGTTCCTTTGAAAGCGGAATTTAATCTGTGTTGTAAATTGTACACCTATTTGTGTTTCGCCACTACCGTGCGTCGGATGGCGTGTAAAAATAAAAATCTTTTTCTTTCTTTCTTTCTTTCAACTGCCCAGGCCCGTCTCCCGCAACGGATGTCTCGTGGTAAGACTGGTTGTCAAACTCAGGCTTCTAATTACCCATAACAGTTGTCATAGAGCTATATTTGACAATATGACCGACTGTTTAATGTGCTCTCCGAGTCACGGAGGGGTCTCGATATGAAATGATGATCATCCATCCACAGACCAATCGCAGCAAGCGCAGCCTAACCTCGATCACTCGATCTGTGCAACTGTTACTTGCAATTAGCCACGAACCGTGCCGAGTCCTGACTATATAAAAATAATAATTGAGTTTTTAACATTTTGTAATAGCTGCACCCTTTTTATACATCAGAGGAATTTTCCTCATCATTTGGCTCAATCTTACTACACGTTAATAATAAGTAACAGGAATTCTACGACGATTTCGATCCATCAAGGGCACTTCTAAAATAAATATATTGTCAATATGAAACAATGATAATAGAAAGAAAATATAAATGGAATACAGAGATGTCTTACATGATTGGCGGTAATACGTATTTAAATGAAACGTATCAATTTTATCTGTCTAAACCATATATCCGTTAGATAAACAATATCCCATGAAACGTTGGACCAAGGATCAAGACACAAGTTGTCAGTAAACCCGAATTGAGAAGGGTATAACAGACAATAGACACATTTCTAAGTTCTATAGGAAAGTAATATAATATACGAGCCTGTTTCCAAACTATGATATCTCATTCTACAGAGGCGTCTATTGTGAGTCACTGAAGTTTCATACTTATTGGGCACAGTACCATAGTACCTATTGGGATATCTACTGAAAACTTTGTTATTTAATGTGGAGAGGATAAGTGTTCAGGAAATAAATGGAGAAAAGGGGGAAAAGTTAAATGTGCCTGTCGTTCATGCTCTTTTAAGAAGTAAATCGACCTGCGCTGAACTCAAAACTCTATACTAAGAAAAGATTGAAAATAACTTCGACTCTAAATGCGTAGAAGGAAATAAATGTATATTATAAAATATTCTAATATAGGGGTCGGAGCGAACGCAGCTGCAACTCCGTAATCTCGGTAATGGTTAAGAGACTGCGACACTAGTTACTGACGTTTTAGTCCAAACACGGATGTACGAGTATATGAAGATTTCCAGAAGCAGAAAAGGCTAATGGGAGATTAAAGTTTTCTGAAACACAAAATCTAACAAATCTTTACCTATATTTGTGGAATGTGAGAAGAAAGACATGAAGGTAAAATAAATGTTATAGTAATGCGTTCCTTACGAAAAATGTGTAATTATGAATTATAGATTGAAGGATGATATGTTATGACAAAAATATGACGTGAAACAAGTATTGAAAAAAAGTATGTTCAGATGGTTTGGTCATGTTGAGAGAATTAATGAAAGACAATTAATAAAAGGTATCTACAAAGCAGGTGTAAGTGGAAATGCCGGAAGACGGACACCCTATAAGGATATATGCTGAATTTATTGGTGATATTCTCCAAAAAAGTCAGGTGTGTAGTACTTATAATCGGCGCTAGATATATGAACGTCGAAGAAGCAAAAAGAGTATGTAAGGATCGGAGCAGATGGCGTTCTATAGTTACTGCCTACTCCCATGGGAAAAAGGTATGAGTTTAAGTAGTTGGAAGTTTCTAATCGAACTAAATAAAAGTCCAACTCTGTCCAAGTGTACATCAGAGATATAATAAAACTAGTTTCTTTATCATAGACTTTTTCTAGTAATATAGTTGTGCACTGTAGGAAGAAAGAAACGTTATTGACTACAGTTTTTAATATTAAAGTTTTTCTTTGTACTAAGACTCGCGCTTGCAAATTATGGCTTATCTTGGTAGAGCTGTGGAGCTTAAGTCCTTTCATTGTATGCAATTTTCAGATAACAGTTTTATTTATAAAACTACAAAGGGTCTGTCGGTCGATAGCGTATCTGTGATCTGTTTGACGCAAGTTGTACGCAAAAGTATTTGACGAAACTACATACTGCGGATCCTAGGCAGGGTCGTAACGTATACAAGTAACATAATCCCAATTGGTTTGCCTTTCATAAATTGTAAGGATGACGTGTTGTAGTTATAAGTTCAGTGTCTTTTCATCAGCGTCGCATTAATAAAGGTCGTTAACGTTCATCGTTGAAGATATAAAATAAGCTATGACAAGAATGGGGTCCAAGCACGGATATTTTTGACAAACTTGTCGACTCGATAAAAGTTTTTATGTTTTGAATGTTATGGGTATATCAACACTTCATGTCAAATTTGACGTTTAAAATCGACAAACGTGTCGACAAAAAGAAGCATGCTCGCACCGCTGTAATTACTTGTTGGTCATGGCTACGCTTGCTACGACGTAGTAATTTGCTACGAATTTTGCGTTCTTGGAAATTGGACCTGTATAAATGTAATTATTGTATTTGTCATATTAGGGAAAATTATGTATATTTAACTTTCATTTGTAATATTGCCAAACGTTACAGGCTGCAATATTCTTTTCATTTTTGCATATAAAATGCTTGTAGCTAGAGCAAAGGCACAAGAAACTGACGTGATATACTGGACAAGTAGGCACCTTGAAGTAGTCATAAGAACGGTAAATTTTCCTATGTAAAGTTTCTTGGTATCGCGCCTTCTGTAGCTGAGTTACATTTGAAGTTTCTAGTTCAAGGACTACTAAAAATAAACCTAAAGAACACGCCATTGTATTCTTGACTATATATTTTTTTATGTAGAAGACATAGTGTTATTATTTTAATATATATTTTGTGTGTTTTAGTTATATTGAAGTTGGTTAAAGATTTAATGTTAGGATGTGAAGGGTCTGGATGAACTAGCTAAAGATCTTGCACAGTTGCTTGAAACTGGTGAGCTATGTCCCACAGCTGATGCTAGGCCAGTGAGAATATTCAGCAGCTTTGCAGCCCATAAACAAAGCATTATTAGTCTAGTGGTATAACTTTGTATTGAAAGATATTTTCCCAAATTTCCAAAAACGGTATCTGTGGACTCTCGAATTCCATTACTCATACATTACTGACCTTTTATAGTTTTTAAAATATGTATATTTTTTATAATATAATATGCAAACGAGACTGTGTGTCACCTGATGGTAGGCAATAAATGCCTATCATGAACGCCGCAATGCTAGAGGAGTCTCTTATGCTATGCCAACATTATAAAATGGCATACACTCTTTTTTATTTGGAAAGGCCGCTGACGGAAGTTGGTTCCACAATTTAATGGTGCGAGGCAAAAAATGCCCTGTGAAACATGCTGTGGTGGACCGCCAATCATTAAGATGATGTTGATGAAACTATCCCGAAAATGCACGTGAGTAGTAACCGGTGAACAATAATTGATATGTTGTTCATTTCCATTAAACTACAGTAACAAAACTTATCATAACATAGCATCACGCCTGTATTCCCAGAAAGGGGAAGGCTGAGATGTACACATTCGTACACCCACATTTTACCAATGCTGTTATTAAGTCCCATGTGTGATGTGGTGGTGAGCCTATTGCCATCTACCGGGCACAATTCCAAACACCGGGCTGCTACCGAGAATTTTCTAACAGATAAACTCAATAACACTTTGCCCGACCCGGGAATCGAACCCGAGACCTCATGCTCAGCAGTCGCGCTTGGGACCATTAGACCAACGAGGCAGTTAAACTACAGTAGTCATAAAGTATTCTATGATACCCACCTAACTAGGTAGGTATGTGTTTTTGTTCAGCCATGATAAGCAAATCTGCAAGCACCTAACTACATGGTTGCTATTCTGAAGCGCATTACGTGTCTCATTCAAAGCTGTCCATATCTAGGCCACGTCCTACTATGTTGTGTATGTAATAATAGGCATTTATGCAAATTCCATTATTTGATCTCTATGGCAACCTACGTACTTGTGTTGTAGTAGTATTAAAGTAGGTAGAATGCTTTATATATAATTATAACTCATTGGTTTGGGTTTTGAGGTTTCCGTGTCTCGGAGAGCATGCTAAGCTGTCGATCCCGGTTGTCAAATTAAGATCTTTGTCAAACCTTCAGGCCTCTGACTACCGTCGGCTGTCATAAGCCGTTACGGATAGTCAGAGGCCTGAAAGTCTGACAAACAGTCATACCACGAGATATTGTGTACCCTGTAACTGTGTTGTGGAGGTCAGATAGGCAGTCGCTCCATATAAAATACTGGTATAAGCTGCATACAGTTTGAATAGAAGCGGACTCCAATGTAATTAGGAAAAGACTAGGCAGATTTATTGGTTTGGGTATCGAGGCAACTACATAAGTTGTATAAGATTAACATGTATTTGGTTTACACAGTGGTGATTACGTGTCCAAATTTCGTCTTATTTTCTAAAGGAGAGATACAATAAATTGACAAATTAAATTACCCAATGTATATTCTAATAATCTAGCTTACTCCACAGAAATACTCCGAATCTAAATACAATTCATACTTAATTGTTTAAAATTGGTGCATACTATATATTTTTAAGTATATTTGTACCAACTAATCTTACGCTTTATTGTAGGTACGATTAACTTTTTACCGTAGGTATATAAACAAATGAAAACTATAATGAAATACTGAAAAAAGAACGGAGCTCTTCTAGGATTTTAATCTACTATAACGACTATAGGGGCTTAGGTAAGTTTCTAGCTAATGGCCGTAGATGAACAGTGTAATGTGTTTACCTAATGCTAGCAGCAGATTCTAGGGTTTATTTTCCAATAATACTGCTTAGTATTTCATACCTAAAGAGGTTTAGCCTTAAAACAATGTGCGTATCAAACAACAATGTCACGAATAAGTGGTTTTAATAAAGCACCAAGTTCGATTTACATAAACAAAGCACTTAGTAATATCTTAGGTTTGCGCGATCACTACACATTATAATAAAACAACTTTTAACCGGATTAATCGCGTGTATTATTGGTTTTTTCAGGAGGACAGACCTCCTGCGACCACGAACGCTGCAAAGTGTTCGAAACGTCAGGAAAAATAAAAAACCAATAATACACGCGATTAATCCGGTTAAAAGTTGTTTTATTATAACAAAGCACTTGCCTGCAACAAATATATTTCCAACTAGTATATTTCTCATTGCTCACTTAAATACGTGACGATGGCTTTCCAGTTTCTATGGAAACGTTGAATTTCATAAAAACTGGAATCTCAAAACAACACTTTTGCATATTGCTTTGCTAACGCCCTCTATCAATTTACTCAAGAAACGGAAAAGCTTTTCATGAGCGACGATGAAGTTTTACATTTGTTTAGGAAAATATCGATAGATGGAGTTGTTACAAATTTTCGCGCGGAGTGTTGGATTGTTTCAGACTCAAATGATTTTTGTGAATGCCGGTAGATGTCACTTATAAGCTTAATTTTGTATTAAATATTAGCGTTAATTATATTTTGAGTATAGTATTAGGTGTATCCTGCTTCTTAAGTATGTTTCTACCCGTTATTGATATAATTAATTCCCATTCTGAGTATTAATTAATATAGAGGTAGTTATAGTAATTATTAAATTAAGAGGCCAATTAACTTTATCTTCTAAACATGGTTGATGTATGATTTCGGAATTATCTAGTGGTAAGGGGCTCTTAAAATGTATTATATATATTTTTAAATAATGTATTATCGTAAATACAATAAAGATTTTCTTGAACTTATTCGGAGAAGATTCCACATGTTCGGAGAACATTCCATATGTTCGGAGAACATTCTATATGTTCGGAGAAGATTCCAGCGCTTCAAAGATTAAATGTAATAAGTTAACATAGAAGTTGCTATTTAACTAGGTGGGGCATTAAGTATTTCAATTTTCAGTTCACTAAAAATTAGCCTGTTATGACTGGGCTTATTAATTCAAGGTAAAGAAAGGCTTAAAGTGGTTATTGTAGACGCCATTTTAGCAAGTCCATTAATCTTACAACCCACTACATTTTCTATTCATATATTTTGGTTAAATTTATTTTATATTTAATTTGTGTGCGACCTTTAAAATGCTGTTGAAGATTCAAAAGTCAGACAGCAATGAATTTTTGATAATGGTTCGTTTCAGTTGTAATATTACGTAGGCCTTGTTAATTTATTTTTGCAAATGGTTGTTAGATATGATTACTTGTTGAGTTATGTTGGTTTTTACTTGTATATAAAGGAGATTTCTAGGGTTCCGTAGTCAATAAGGAACCCTTCGTCATGTCCGTGCGTCCGTCTGTCTGTCCGCGGCTTAGCTCAAAGACGCTTCGTACCTACCAGAAAGCTGTAATTTGTTAAGCACAAAATTCTCACACTGCCATGTATTTGTAGTTAAATGAATATTAATAGTAGATGAATGAATATATAAAATTTTTTAACCAACTTCCAAAAGGAGGAGGTTATATGATGTAGAATTTGTTTTGTAATTCTTTTATAGTAAGATTCTGTTGTGTTATCCATAGTCATTAAGGAAATGTAAGAACTTTTGATTTAGTAAATAAATGATTATTAAATAGAAGTAACATTATCGGACAATATTTTCCGAAACCACCGCGACGCTTTAATCAATGTATAGGTAGGTACATCCAGCTAGGACCACTCTGTTACAATAAAGTATAATTGTATGTATAGGTCTAAAAATTTACTATAAATTCCAAAGGACATTCAGCAATTAAATTAAATTCAAGATATATCTTTGAAAAGCATTAACGCATGCTTAGCGAAATCTAAAGTTATTATATTAAATGGAAAAAGAATACGGTTGCGAACAGGATTGGAATATGCGCTCCCAGATACTCGACCTCTGCTCACCATCGCGAATTCTTCTTCCATATTTTAACACGTCTTATGGCGACGTCATTGCTGTCAATTCATTCAATCCGGGATGCGCAGGTTCGAATCCTGTTCGCGACAGTATTTTGTTTTCCATTTAATTTGATTAAATTCAAATTTATTTAAATAAAATATGAAAAAAAAAAATGTGACAAATGTTACTAAGTATGATTTATTTGACTTCTTTAAGGACACATTTTGATTCTCTTGATTGCATTTTATTATATTAATTAGTATTAATTTAATATAATTAATCAAAATCACATATTTGTACGCCTTCCATGGCATGATGACCATTGCATGCTTAACTTTGTATTGTAATTTACACACGTTACAGCAAACAAAACGATCGTATCTTGGCAAGGGTATATACACAATCAATTACGCTGACAATGTGGTAAAATAAAAAATGGGGATGTTTTTTTATCTATCCCATAATGTGGGGTGACATTGGATAGGTCGTTCAAAAATATTGCGGGTGTGTAAACATTTTCAAGATTCAGTTATATTCGAAATATAAATCTTTTAAGTGCTCATTTTTGTTAGAGTCAAGTGTCCCCCCCTCCCCGTCAGCTAATTGGTTGATGAGGGTAGTATATAATTATAACGAAGTTAAAAGGCAAACATTACAGCTTAGTAGCATTTACATGTTAACGAGGAATAGTCAACCAACTTATGAAGTACGGTACCCTACACTGCGCGTGGCCCGACACGCACATGGCTGGTTTTTATTTTACAACGACACGCATTTTAATATGGTTTAGGCAGAGGGGTCCTCATTTCACCGATATGAACCGATCTTTGGTACAATGTGTTGTGTTGTTAACCTATTGTCATATTTTGGACACAATTTCAGACTCTGAGTGCTATTGAGAATTGTCTAACAGAAAAATTCAATAATGATTTGTCCTGACCAGAAATCAAACTCAAGTCCTCTCGCTTAGCAGCCACGCTTGCGACCACCAAACCAATGAAACAGTTTAAAAAAACACATTCGTAAGTAATTCCTGTATTTATTTTCTTCCACAAATTATAAAGTGATACATTATGACAAAATAATTTGTGGGAGACTGGTGCCTAAACTAAGCCGAAGCTTGTATCTTAGGACACCAGGTCCCCAGTCTTAACGAGATTATACAATATATTGGTTAGAACTACAGTCAATTAGAGTGGAATTTGTGTGGAATATTTCACTATGCGGGCAATAGTATTTTTTTTCCTACATAATTTAAGAAAATATTGTAATTTACGTAGAAAAGGTGTGTGTATGTGTGTGAGTGTTTGCGCGCGCGCGTGTATGCATGAGTGTGTGTTTACCTACCTGCTTGGGCCTGTGTGTGAGTGTGTATGCGTGGTTTTGTGTTCATATATGATTGTTCATTAAAATCTTACATGATTTGAGTTCAAACTGGTGTAAGCCAGGTTGGTTTCCATCTTTTAAAAAGAAAATTATTTAGTACGAAAGGAATAAATATTTAAATTAAATTTAAATTTATGACTGTTATTAATTAGAATATAAAATAATATTTTAATTTATTTATATTATTTATTAAAAAAATAATTAATTTTAATATTTATATTTTACTATTTTGACAGAAAAATGTAATGATTTTAGAATTCATTAATATATAATTTAGTTATATAGATAGTATATGTTTATATTAGATATTTATATGATTTTAATTGGTTTATTAATTTTAATTATTGGGGTTTTAGTAGGTGTTGCTTTTTAACTTTATTAGAGCGTAAAGTTTTAGGTTATATTCAAATTCGTAAAGGTCCTATTATATAAGCGTAAAAATTAAATATATCTAAGCTATTGGACCCGGAAGGCAGACGTCGCCCTGCCACATTTTCTGGATCTGGACTGCAGCATCACCTATCGGGTTAAACTATAACTTAAAACCATCCATAAGGGGTCACTGTAGGTGCAAAAAAACCATCAAAATCGGTCAAGCTGTTTAGGAGGAGGAGAATTTTTATAACGCTCATTAGACGCATATTTTTATTACAAATTTATTTTCCCATATGTCAAGTAGGTAATGAAATAAGTGTGTAAGCTGCTCAAACAATCGTACATACACCTTTCTTAGGATTTATTAAGTATACTTGTTGAGAGAGTAAAGTATCATTACTTTGTCGGAAAGTGCCGTATCAAGTTTCAATCTCCTTCAAACATGAAGTATGTAATTTCGTACTTAGTTCGTCAGACAATAGCCTTAGACTTTTCAATAGGAAATCAACTTTAATATGAACGGAAATTGTAAGTTTAACACAAAGAAAGCAAACTATTCACATTTTTTTTTTATATTATAACGTTGCAATACAATTATTTCGCATTACAAAGTTATAATTTTAATGGAAGGAAACATAAGATCGAAAGCAGGGTTGAACTGGCTCCTCAGGTCGGTATTATATATCTACCTACTCCTCTCATATCATTTAATTAAATTTGACAGACCCACTTACCAACTGTTGACACTGCACACTAAAACTCCATCAATTATTATCCATACACATGATATTTGAACATTAACTAACACTTTCTAAAAGTCAGCAAGTTCCGGCACCCCTCTTCGGTGCCTAAGTAAACAATTATCGCCATTACACGTATTTTATAACCTCATAGCTCCATCCTTAACATATTGTTTGAAAGGAAATCCTTATAGACCCATTACTTTCAGTATATAAATAAAATCGTGTGCAAATGTACAAAGGGTTACTGCGCGCTCATATTAATGTTCTCTGTGTTGAATTACTTACGCTCAGTGTCCTGTGACAGGCTAATGTTTGAAATATCGACATTGCACGCCTCTATTTTAAGCACGTGAAAAGTGGAATGGGCGTTAAGGTCTTGGGATGTCGAGGGTGGCAAAGGGGGTTGTCGGCATTCAACAGGCGGCGGTCGATACGGCCGGCGCCGCGGCGCAGCGGCAACGTTTACCTACCCTACATACTACTCGCCTCGGAGTAACACCACGACACACATTTTTACAAAAATCTTAAGTCATCACATTTGTTGTGTCTCATCTTGGCTTTTCCATCACATAATTGGAGCACTCTTTGTTTTGACGAACTGAAATTAGTGTTACATTTAGCGGCAAAATTTTGGAACTCGTAAATCAAATTATAACATCTGTGACACAAATTAGCCAATTTTATATTAAATGTATTCGCTGTGTAGAGATTGTGAACTAAACTTTTATACAATGTGGCCTGCTTTATTGTAACAGAGAATTGCTTCACAATCCTAGTCGGTTTCCGTTCAGAATAAAGTGGCTATTTTATTTTATCCTCCACCTGGTAACGGCTGTTATTAGCTGTGCCGGGTGGCAGATTAAAAGATATTTAATTGAAATGGCTAAATGGTATCTGACTTTAACAACGTCTAATATAACGATGGTGTAAAAAAAACTGTATAAAATTAAAACGTTCAAGTATATAATTTCAAATTTTATAACGTAGCAAGAATTTTGCGGTTGCAATATTTAAGATTAAAGCGGTGCACTGTACCGTAATCTCGCTCGTCTGCTACTAGATCTGAGCCTCAGATTGCCGCGAGTCTCTTCAAACCGAGGACCTTATCTCGTCATGGCTGTCGTCTTTGTGAACAACGAGCTGTACTTTAGACGCGTAAATTGCGCTGCTAATATAAATACTCTTATTTATTGCTGGAGTTTCAGTAGTCCTGTACGACGCATTTGTGTAATAACTTTTGTCCTCGTGTGGCAATATCATGAGCTCACCGAGCAATGTGAATATTTTCACAAAAGCTTTTTTGTTACCATACATTTCTCCGAACACGCAATAACTTGTTTGCGGAATTTTGTTGGTTTAGTTTCATAGATAGCGGCGTTTGATATACACTGCCAAAAGCATTTACAAATGAACACTACTTTATTTATTTATTTTTAGGCATGTTTATTAAGGTTATATGAAATCGTATCGTAAAAGTTGGAATGAAATCGTATAGGCTCGAGTTGGGATCTATTTGTTTTTTTTTTACGAAGCGAATGTTGATTACCGCGTTTTACGATTATTGAGAGTACTTCTAGGTTGTCCGAGAATAGTCGTCGAGACATATGGCAGAGTTCCTCTGGTTCCGTCGCCATCGTAAACTTGGAATGTACTTGCGTGTGTTGGAGTGTGTTGTGGAACAGATACGTATACGTATGTATTACCACCAGATGTTTCCGTTCGAAAAGGTAACGATCGATACTGACTGGGTGCATGTTTATTCCCACCGTGAATTTACTTTCCTTAATTAACTGAAATCCTTTTGAGTTCTTGTTGGGTTAGCGTTGCTATTATGAAATTTAATTTAAAGAGTATCAGGAAGATTAATTACATCCTTATTTTGGGAAGACGTGAAAAAAATTCCGACGTACCTAATACTACAAAAATTAAACGTTACTTGGCATTACGCTTGTATTTCCTAAAAGGTAAGACAGAGGAAAACTGCCATATATATATTTCACAAGTACCAGGTAGTAAGCTTACTACCATCTTCCGGATACATGTTCCCCAAGCTTGGGGCTGCTACTAATAAATTCCCAGCAGAGAAACCAATAACATTTTGCCCGAGCCGGGAATAAAACCCTGAACCTCACGCTCAGCAGCCGCATTTACGTCTATTAGGCCAATGAGGTATTCTTAGTAATAGTAAACACTATGATAAAATAATTAGATACCTACCTATAATTTTAAAAAGTTTGCGAGGCGACATTATAGTTATAAAATAATATTATTAGTATGTTATTGTATTTTTCTACCCTATTTTACTACATACACATATATAAAACATATTAAATGTTTCTGTGGGTAAAAATACAATAACAAAACAACTAAGACTCTAATTGAATCGTTCTGGCCATTTCCATTCGACCATTAGTGGAATGTTCCGGAGTGCAATCAATTTAGATCGTCAAATATTGTTCCTCAAACTTCCCTATAATATCAAATAACAAATCAGTGACTGTGCACACAGCCAATAATTGCTGTCCATCTCTACTTGTCGCTCTAGTATTGACTTTGAATCAATTCGAATTCCCCTTGAAAATAATCGTTATTTCATAGTTATTATTTTTCTAATACAACAGTATCTGTAGGTATTGATCTGTATAAGAGGGGCAACATAAAATTGTTATTTGTTTTTTTTTGTTTTTTGAATAAAATGATACATAGGTATATATTTTTTCAAAAAAAGAAAGTTACTTTCTTAAAATGTTGGCCTCAATAACATGGATAAGGTTTTTCATACTTTCGCTATTATTTTAAGAATTAAGAATACTTTATACATTATACATATTTGATTAGGTATTTTTTCTATACATTGAAGAAAGGCTAAGTATAAAAAACTTTCCAACGAAAGGACGTACCATGGAAAAACTCACCTCAAATAAAGTGTAAAATTGACCTGACCGCTGTTGCCATCCATGGCATGTTATATCGGTGACGTGGGTAGCAATAACTGAATGTTTCAGTCAAGCCTTTGTCTATTCATGAACCGTCATGTCTCTTAACCTAATTGCTGGAAAGTTGCAGCCGTAAAGTTTCATTGTCATTGAATTTAATGGGGTAGTTACCTACTTGTTAAACAGGTTGAGTTTTAAAACTATGACTGTACCAGACGGTAGGTATATCTAATAGATTTATATTTATAGTTCATTATGTTCTTCCATTAGGTTATGATTACTAATTATTATTATGTTCAGTATAAATGACATTTGTCATGTATGATACTCGTATGTCAGTGTGGATAAATCTGAAAAGAGATTTGAGATAGTTTTTTTTATGAGGAAATATTTTACAACTGCACGGAGCAAATTTTTGTATGATCTACAGATAATTGCTACTATTATGCATGTAAGATTATGTATTTATAAACGCACTCATACAGGGAGAAATTACTAGTGTGGGGCAACGATAAAAAAAAACATTGGTACTAGACCAAAAAAACTTCTATTAGTCTTTTATCTTGTTAAGTCAAATTACATTAATACCCATCAGTAAACTTAGTATTAAAAGTCATGACGCCAATTTTGGTCAAGAACATTCCCGAAAATGAGCGTATAATGAGAACTTTACGCCGAACGACAAGAGCCTACACAAAGCTGGCACCGGGAAGAGCCCTTGATAGTGCCCTCTCTTAGGTTTTATTGTCCATCGCGACACGTGGCGACTCCATTGCCGTTACGACCACAGTTTTGGTACACGAGCTGAATAATTTGTATTGGATGTTATCCAGTACGTACGGAAACTTAGGCGTGTTTTACGTTTATGTTTTACTACAAATCCTGTTTGTTTAAGGTATCCTGATCGCGCAACAGGATGGCCACTGGATTTATATATTATTATGGCGAAAATTTCATTTCCTTTAATACTTTTGGCGATATCTGAATTCGAACTCTTTAAAAATAGCCGAATTAAATTTTTCGTAAACATAGGCTGTTGAATTTAGAGATAAGTAGATATTTCTAGAGATAACAAGCATTATAGTAGCCTATATCACAATCATTGATGAGTGATAATTTATATTATACTAGCTGACCCAGCGAACTTCGTACCGCAATTATTATTTTTTGTTAGTTTTTTTTTTAATTTTCTTTTATACAAGTTTGTCCTGCTAATAATGAACACAAACAATTTGGTGCAGTCGTTCGGAAGTTATGCACGTACAAACATTTCGGCGATACATTTTTATTTATAAGAAGTTTTCACATTACAAGACTGCTTAACTGCCTCGCCTTAGATATTGTCCGGTTACGCAGACAAAACCCCCCTGGGTTTCTGCAAGAGGCCAATTCAAAAAAAAAAAATGAATACTACTTGTTTTGTTTTTTATCATATTTATTGATTTTGTATATATAAAAGACGACTTCAGCTAAACTGGGTTATTATTTGTACGTCTGATATTTTATGTAATCTGGTTCTTGGATTTTAAAGCACCAAATTCATGTTTGTTATCTTTTTGTTTTTATTTTGTTATCTTTTTATTATATGTATAACTAACAGGAATTAACGCGCAATAAATAGATATACATATAATAATATCATGCAACGCGATAGTTTAAAAGTTAGTATTGTTATCTTTTTGTTTTTTTTTTATATATTTGTGAGACCTCTTTCATCGTTTTCATTTAGAATATCCTTCTTTCATCCCCTTATCATACATTTTCCTCGTAACAGTTGACAGTGAGAACGCCATGGGGCACCCTGTAATAACATGTCTTTCTAACCGAAATACACGTAGTAACTACGTATGGGAACATAAATTACATGGAAAGTAGATCTCTGGCACGGAAAAAATAATATAATATTGAGAAAATAATGAAAGAACAGTTGATCAAATTAGTTATTGACATGAAATCATGTACTGCGGCGTGAGATTTAAAATATTATATATATAGATTTATAGGTATGCTACCAAAAAATGGTTATGGCTACACGATGACTGATGCATGTATAACGTCACTTAGTATTGCTCTGGATCTTTCTTCTAAATAACTCAAGATATGTCTTTGAAAAAGCATTAACGCATGCTTAGCGAACTCTAAAGTTACAATATTAAATATAAAAAGAATACGGTCGCGAACAGGATTCGAACCTGCGCCTCCCGGATAGATACTCCAGGCGCTCTGACCAACTAAGCCATCTCGACCTCTGCTCACCACCGCGAATTCTTCTTCCATATTTTAACACGTCTTATGGCGACGTCATGGCGGTGGTGAGCAGAGGTCGAGATGGCTTAGTTGGTCAGAGCGCCTGGAGTATCTATCCGGGAGGCGCAGGTTCGAATCCTGTTCGCGACCGTATTCTTTTTCCATTTAATATTGTAACTTTAGAGTTCGCTAAGCATGCGTTAATGCTTTTTCAAAGACATATCTTGAATTATTAAGGTAATTGCATTCTTTACGACATTGTATTAACTGCAAAGTTAGTCGTGTCGGTTCGGTCACTTGTAAGTACTGAATTGATTGCAATGACGTCGCCATAAGACGTGTTAAAATATGGAAGAAGAATTCGCGGTGGTGAGCAGAGGTCGAGATGGCTTAGTTGGTCAGAGCGCCTGGAGTATCTATCCGGGAGGCGCAGGTTCGAATCCTGTTCGCGACCGTATTCTTTTTCCATTTAATATTGTAACTTTAGAGTTCGCTAAGCATGCGTTAATGCTTTTTCAAAGACATATCTTGAATTATTAAGGTAATTGCATTCTTTACGACATTGTATTAACTGCAAAGTTAGTCGTGTCGGTTCGGTCACTTGTAAGTACTGAATTGATTGCAATGACGTCGCCATAAGACGTGTTAAAATATGGAAGAAGAATTCGCGGTGGTGAGCAGAGGTCGAGATGGCTTAGTTGGTCAGAGCGCCTGGAGTATCTATCCGGGAGGCGCAGGTTCGAATCCTGTTCGCGACCGTATTCTTTTTCCATTTAATATTGTAACTTTAGAGTTCGCTAAGCATGCGTTAATGCTTTTTCAAAGACATATCTTGAATTATTAAGGTAATTGCATTCTTTACGACATTGTATTAACTGCAAAGTTAGTCGTGTCGGTTCGGTCACTTGTAAGTACTGAATTGATTGCAATGACGTCGCCATAAGACGTGTTAAAATATGGAAGAAGAATTCGCGGTGGTGAGCAGAGGTCGAGATGGCTTAGTTGGTCAGAGCGCCTGGAGTATCTATCCGGGAGGCGCAGGTTCGAATCCTGTTCGCGACCGTATTCTTTTTTCCATTTAATATTGTAACTTCTAAATAACTTTCCAGACGCCCTACATAAATAAGCTGCAATAGCCTTACCTTTAGAATGATATCTGGGCTTTTTAAAACAGACCCTGACCTCAGAGTTTGTTGCGGCGTTTCTTGTCAGAGGTAGCTAGGCAGGCGGTGCCGGCTCCTTCTAGAAAAAAAAATTACGTGAAGGAGTTTTGAAAAGATCTATTTACAGAAAAGACAATTTAACTTTACTTAAAGTATCGAAGTAGATAGTAGAAACTGGAAACACAATGGACCATATCCACCACAGTAAATATTCAAAAGCAAGTTTTACGCAGAGGCAGGACGGGTTGGAATACTATTCCCTGAGGCCATGGCTCGTCTAGCAAGCCTCATAGATGGCGAATAAACTGGACCACAGTTTGGTCCTAGGGGATTCCTTTATGAGATCCGTCTGGCTCTCGACCTCCCTTTTGCCGGAATATGTCACAAAACATTTTTATTGTTTATTCGAGAAACAACTTCCCTCTTTTCGGTTTCCGGAATTCTCTAAACGTTGGAAGTAATTGGTTGGTATCCAATTATTATTAGTGTTTAATGTGGGTCTGCAATAGTACACATCTGCCGAAGCCTTCGGGGTGTATAGGTGTAATGCTTTGTTGCGTAAGGTTTAGCTCCTGTTCGCACTGAATAAAATACATAATAATATGAGTTACTGTTAAATATGTCAAACGCATTATTGCATGCGTAGCTAACTCTAAATTTTAATAAATTTTGTGGAAATAAAAATGCGGTCGTAATCCGGATTTGAACCTGCGCCTCCCGGGTAAGGAGCGCCTAGAGTATTATTCTATACTTTTAACGTATAATATGAGTTATTTTGAATCTTGTGAACATAGAATGATTAATTTTATTTATTTACACGCAATGCCGAGGTCTTATTCTGTTGACTCCGTGGCAGACTGTTTTACGTCTTAATTCATTTGTAAGAATCCGTCTCATTGGTTTAATGGCACCACCCGGCGCTGCTGAGCGTGAGGTCCTGGAAACAAATACGATTCCCGGGTCGGCCAGTGTTATTTGAGGTTTACTGTTCAGAAATTCTCAGTGAAATTGTGTTCGATAGATGGCGATAGGCTCACCAACCATTCACATAGTAATTAATAACAGCATGCGATACATAGGGTAGACTATCCGTCTACGGTCTACATGATTACATTAAAAGAATCCAGAATGCAGGAAAATATGAAAATAACTGGATAAAAATAACATCACGAAAAGGGCAAAAAGATTGGAAAGGTTGCGTCATAAAGGTAATATTCATCCCGCGAGAAATATTCCAGCGGCGTCTGGGTAGAAAAAGTATATTTTCAAATACATTAATAGTGTCAGCTAATAATCGAGCTATATTACCATTCTAGGTAAAATTTATTTCTAGATAAAGTTATATAATGTTATCTATAGGTAAATGCCTCAACTTTTCTGACTTTTAATGCTAACTGAATCTTTTTAATTGTAGATATTATTATAACTAAAAATATCGCAACCATTTTTCGAGATTAATAAAATCTGCCCTGAACATACATAGATGGTCTTTTCAATAAATTTTGATTGTATTTAGTCTTTCTTAGTTTTTGGAGACGTTATCTAAAAGTTAATGGCAATACTTAAATTTTCTAAATAGATTTTATAAAAGTAATAAATAGCTAGCTTACCCGATAGACGCTATCCTGTCCAAAGTTCAAACCCTATAAAAAAACACCAATCCAAATAACATAACATAAAATAACATAGCATGACGCCTGTATTCTCCGAAGGGGTAGGTGTGTACACAGCCAAACACCCACTTTTCACCAATGCTGTTATTAAGTCCCATGTAACGAATAGGTAGTGAGCCAATTGCTATATACCGGGCATAATTCCAAACTCCGGGTTGTTCCTGAGAATTTTCTTACAGAATAACTCAATAACACTTTGCCCGACTTGGGAATCTGTCACCGTTAGGAAATTGTCAGTAGCATCCCCGGAGGCTGGAATTGTACCTCGTAGTCGTAGATAATAATAGGCTCACATTATACGAGAAAAAATAACGGCATCGGAGAAATGTGTGTGTACTCAGTACACCTCTGCTCTAACTTTCGGGGAATACAAGCGTGGTACTCTATGTATGTATATTTAGTTATCCCCACTTTAGTGTTTTCCTATCACGAAAGGCCACCAACACGTAAGTAGGCAAGTATTAATCTCGTAACTATATTTAATTATTGAATTCAAACGGGACTTAATCGCGCTAAAAGTATAAAAGTGTAAAAGACTCCCATCATTTTGTTGAGATCATCGAGGAAATGAGACTGGAACCGGACGACATCATGGTGAGTTTCGACGTCGAGTCATTGTTCACTAGCGTTCCAGTTAAAGAGTGCCTCGAAGTCATAAAGGAAAAGTTGAAGGATAACCACCTTTCAGACAACTACATGGTTCTCTTGAGGAATTGCCTGGAAGGGAATTACTTTTTGTACCGCGGACAACACTACCTCCAGGTTGATGGTGTCGCCATGGGTAGCCCTGTGGCCCCAGTCCTTGCAAACATCTGGATGGAACATATAGAACAAAACATAGACTTGAGATCGTCAGCGGTAAAAGTGTGGAGACGTTACGTGGATGACGTTTTCTGCATCATGAAGGGTAACGCACAGGCAGTAGAAGAACTCATGGGTCGATTGAATAGCATTCACGCAAACATCAAGTTCACATATGAAGTGGAAGTGGACAGATCTTTAGCTTTCCTGGATGTCAAAGTGATGGTGAAACCTGATGGCTCGTTGTCTCACACGGTCTATAGAAAACAAACACACACTGACAGATATCTCAACGCCTTGTCACATCATCATCCTCGTCACTTACAATCCGTAGCCAAAGCATTGATGGATAGGGCAAGTAACCTATGTGATCCTGAACACATTGACGCGGAAATAATGCGCGTTCAGCAGGTCCTTACAAAATGGCTACAAAGTGACTGGACAATGGCGCCCTAGACGCAGATATCAGAAGAGCAAGATTGACGTCAAACGGCAGCCGGTATAAAATTGGAGCAGTGTTTAAAAACTACTCTATAAACACTGTTTTTACCCCATTATCTAAATTGGCAAGGCATGTCCGTACACCCAAAGACGTGACACCTCTGCAGACTCCAGGCGTTTACAAAATTGATTGCAGTTGCGGTAAATCTTATATAGGACAGACCAAGCGAACCATAGCGGAAAGAGTCAAAGAGCATATAGCAGCTGTAAAAAACCGCCAGGTAAACAAATCTGCGATCGCTGAGCATTTGCTTGAGTCGGGACCCAACCACTGGATTGAACTCCACGACCCGAAAGTCCTCTCCAATGAACGTCATTATTACTCAAGAATTGTACGTGAAGCGGTTGAAATTAAAAAACATCCAAATTTTAACCGGGAAGACGGATTTAAGTTAGCGGCGGCTTGGAACCCAGTCATTGGCAAATGTTCGCGAAAATCTTTTGCAAAGGAGTCGATAGATGTCGTGAGTGTTGTGTGTCGCGATTATAACATGAAAACGGATTTACAAGATCAAGTGCGGGTGGATGCAAAAACCATTCGCTCTTCCCGACGATGACACCCGCATTCTCCAGTCTACTCGTGACCACGATCAATGCAACTTGATCGAAACGTCGAGGTAAATAAATAAATATTATACTTTTAGCGCGATTAAGTCCCGTTTGAATTCAATAATTATGTGTTCGAATCGCGAAAGTTTAAAAAGTACAATCGTAACTATATTGTTGTATAATAACTTTTGTAAAACATATTAATGTCAATTATTATAGTTTACGGTTATTACTCACGTCCATTTTTCGGGAAAACCCGACTAGTTTCGAACTCGAACGAGGTTTAACGTAGGAACTCATAAACTCATAAACGTAGGATAGAAAAAGACCTACAAAGCCTACTATGGGGGTGGAATCTCTTACGGAAATATCACATGTTAGGAAGAGAAAGCATATTTAGGTTCGGTCAGCACTATTGGCAGATGTTGTTTTCTCCAGTGTCACTGTCAAAAATCACGCTAACTTATATTTGCTATATTGTCATTGAATCCTGTTTAATTTATATCTCGATGGCCACTATAAACATTTGTCAACGCTGACATTGGCAATGTGTTTGTATTTGCAAGTTAGCTGTGTGAGTGGGTTATCCCCTTAAATTCTCGTCAGTGTCACAGTAAGACGTTTCTCTTATTCGACCTTCATCAGTTTGGTCTCAGATGACATCCAATTCGTTCCACGCAACAAGTTTAACAAAACTATTGCTTCGTTTATGTCAATGTCATAAAATAAACAGTTGTTTTTTTCAGAAGTGTTACCATAATTTAAATATTTTTGCAGTAACATAACATAGCATGACGCTTGTATTCCCCGAAGGGGTAGGCAGAGGTGTACTATTTCACTGATGTATTTAATTTTATTTTAATTTAATAAGTGTTTACATATTGTGAGTAATTCGGAGTATTATAAAATTTTTATTTCATCATAATCGATTTATTCTGTCCAAAGATATTTAAATTTGAAGAGTTCAAGATAAACGTATCATAACAATTGTAATGGTACACGTAACGACATCTTTTTACTAAAATAGTGCTTACGAATATGTGGCTTATGTATCGTTACAGGTAATAATATTATATAATCAGAATAAAATATTAAATGGAAAAAAGAATACGGTCGCGAACAGGATTCGAACCTGCGCGTCCCGGATGAATACTCCAGGCGCTCTGACCACTAAGCCATCTCGACCTCTGCTCACCACCGCGAATTGTTCTTCCATATTTTAACACGTCGTATGGCGACGTCATTGCTATCAATTCAGTCCTTATACAAGTGACCGAACCGACACGACTAACTTTGCAGTTAACAAAAGTTACAATGTCGTAAAGAATGCAATTACCTTAATAATTCAAGATAAATCTTTGAAAAGTATTAACGCATGCTGAGCGAACTCTAAAGTTATTATATTAAATGGAGATGGCTTAATGGTCAGAGCGCCTGGAGTATTCATCCGGGAGGCGCAGGTTCGAATCCTGTTCGCGACCGTATTCTTTGTTCCATTTAATATAATAACTTTAGAGTTCACTCAGCATGCGTTAATGCTTTTCAAAGATTTATCTTGCAGAATAAAATAGTTTCATAAATTTTTGATTACGTAAAAAATTCAATACATAGCTTAGTCCTCAAGTAGCTGATTTGTATTGGGCTCAGTATCAACATTTTTAATTATTATGAATTTGTGTTCATACACGAAATGGCGTTAATTTACGACATCCACGTCGAAGGAGTCGCGGGCACGGCCAGTATTAAATAAATCTGTGAAATATGGGTATATTTCACCGATTTATTTAATATGTCTCATGTAGCAGGTGCTGGGCCTGTTGTGGTAAATACACAATTATGTGGTTTAAAAACTAAATGTATTACAAATATTCATTGCCACTCCTATTAATTAATTTAGAAACGAAATCCATAGCTATCCAGTAAATACGGGAATTCTATTCAAATGTCCCGTTGAGGGGGTGGGGTGTAAAAGTTTACGAGTTCAGTGGGTCCCCCAGGCTTCAACGATGTCGATCTATCGGCTACACACCAGACTAACATCCTTTTAGATCCTCCGATGGCCTTTAATCTTTTTTTTACATATTCCCCGACAAATGGAGCCGGTTGTGGGCGATAACCAATATATGGTTGAAGTTTTTTATGTGTTCTGTGTTTTTATGTTACGGAGGTCAAGCAGAGGTTTACACAGTTGTAAACCCACATTTCACCAATGCTGTTGTTATTATTTGGTATTATGATTATTTAAGGTACAATTTAAATGTGTAATTTAAATTAAAAATGTGGCTCCTCGAGAAATTGATATATTTCGTTTATGAATGGCTTATTGAAAGATAACAATTCATGAAATGAATTAACCTAGTCTATATATATAAAAATGAATCTCTATTTCCCTAGGTCAAGCCATCACTTGAGGACGACTGCACCAAATTGGATTTATTTTTTTGTTATGTTCGTCATTGTCAGGACATGGGATTTAGATAAGTTTTTTTAAAACGTACGGATTTTTTTTTACGGGGCGCGTGAACTGCGGGCACTGCTAGTAGATAATAAATGTGATTAATTTGATGATTCAATTATTTCATTAGATAATAATGAAAGTACTCCGTTACTAATCTCACGTGGAGTCCCTTAGGGATCTGTTTTAGGCCCACACCTATTCCTAATATATAAAAACAACATTAGACTTAGGACTAAACGGCCACGTAACTTTATATGCAGATGACATATGTTTATTTTATTTTGGGACTAATATACACGACATAATAACATATGCACAAGCAGACTTGGACGTTTTATCTGAGTGGTTTCAATATAACTTACTAACTTTAAACACCAATAAAACCAGAAATATCTTTAAATCTAAAAACAAACCCGTTCCACCACATGACTCATTGACAGTTAATAATATTCCTATTGAACAGAAAACTAAAGAAAAATATCTTGGCCTGGGAATAAACAATTACTTAACTTGGGATGACCAAATACACTACTTAAAAAATAATCTTTCATCACTAATTGGTTCACTTCGCAATCTATATGGTTGTGTTCCCCGACAGACATGTTTTGTGATATATAAACTCATTAGTCCAGTCACACTTATTATACATAATTGAAATCCGGGGAAGCGCTACAAAAACAAAATTACAAGAATTACAGATAATGCAAAATAAAATCGTAAAGTCTCTCTTCCATCAAACATCACACCCACAAAAAAAACTATAAGGAAACCAATATATTATTACGAAAATTAGTGACAGAAACATTCATATAAATTTATTTGTAACTAGTAATGAGATAGAGATGGCTTAGTGGTCAGAGCGCCTGAAGTATCTATCCGGGAGGCGCAGGTTCGAATCCTGTTCGCGACCGTATTCTTTTTCCATTTAATATTGTAACTTTAGAGTTCGCTAAGCATGCGTTAATGCTTTTTCAAAGACATATCTTGAATTATTAAGGTAATTGCATTCTTTACGACATTGTATTAACTGCAAAGTTAGTCGTGTCGGTTCGGTCACTTGTATAGGTACTGAATTGATTGCAATGACGTCGCCATAAGACGTGTTAAAATATGGAAGAAGAATTCGCGGTGGTGAGCAGAGGTCGAGATGGCTTAGTGGTCAGAGCGCCTGGAGTATCTATCCGGGAGGCGCAGGTTCGAATCCTGTTCGTGACCGTATTCTTTTTCCTTTTAATATTGTAACTTTAGTAATCCTAATATTATAAATTCTTTATTGCTTATAATTAACTATTAATATTGATGTTGGTCTATAATAAAGAAATCACAAATTACGATACGCAGTACTCGCCGACCAAGTTTGCTTGTATTACCTAGGGTACGAACCAATTATGGCAAAAAAATTTTTTTTGAAGGAGCACATTTTATAATAAGTCACCATCCAATATAAAAAAATGTGAGCTCATTAAACATTTACAAAATAAAATTATTAGAATATATTAAACAAAAGTATTTCACAGATAAATAAAGAACAAAAAAATCAACTGAATTAGCGAATAAATATATATGTTACGTGAGCACCAGAATACCTATCATGTACCGGCCATCTAAAATGTATTTAAACACAATGTTCTCATGTAAGTGACTTTGTCGTTTTTGTGAATAAATTCATTAAACCTAGACGATTCACCTGCCTAGAGGCAAAATAGACCGACCTAAAATGATTGACCTCTTTACTCTATTTTCTGTGAATTTTTTTTGACAGATTTTGTTTATTCCTTCTGTAGGAGGTGAGCCTATTGCCAGCGAGCACAATTCCAAACTCCGGACTGCTACTGAGAATTTCCGAACAGAAAAACTTAAAAACACTTTGCCCTTCCTGGAAATCGCACCCAGGACCCCATGCTTAGCAGTCGACAACGAATATCTGGTAAAACACAATTTCAATTGTGTCAAATCATTCAAACCTTGATATATATGTCGCAGATGGATAGTAGAATCCGCTGTTGTACAAAACTGCTAGCTGATTTACAAAACAGATCCGTTTTATAATATAATGGATTGCCATTGCGATACGTTTAAAAAAAACTGCTACCCATGTTTGTTGACATATCTGCAGTGGGACAGATTTCTTTATTGTATAGGTATATTAAATGGATAGTCACCACCAAAGTAAAAGAAAAGATACTGTATTCTGATTTGTCTTTCCGTGGCTGGGTCGACGTCCTATTTTTGTGTCTGTAAGGTCAGAAAAATCCTAAATACGAAGGAACTGTTTTGTAAATCAGCTAGCAGTTTTGTAAAACACCTGATTCTACAATCCATCTGCGACATAAACATAGCATGGCATTACGTCTATATCCCGAAAGGTTTGGCAGAGATGTACTGTTTTACACCCGTATTCCTCTGATACCGTGCCAAATTTTGACGCCGCGGTAGGCGCAGTGGTCTGGAAACCGGCTCCTGCGGCGCGTGTCGCAGGTTCAATTCCTGCACGGAGCAAATATTTGTGTGATCTACAGATAATTTTACGGGGTCTGAGTGTGTGTGCATTTGAGATTATGTGTTTGTAAATGCACCTACGAAACAGGAAAAAAATCCTAATATGGGGCAAAATAAAGTGGAAAGTAATGTAAAAAAATAAACATTATATCTGGGCTACAACGGAGAATTTGTGAAAGAAAACATCGTGAGGAAACCAGTACACCTGAGAGATGTTCTCGATTGTATGTAAAGCCATGTTAGAGATCTACGGGTGGTTTTTAACTCTGTCACTAAGTTGTTTATCAACAATTCGATAAGGGGAATACTGAGAATTTCATAACAGAAATATCTAATAACGCTTTGTGCGACCCGGAAATCGAACTCGGCCTCAACCTTGCGACCATTAAACCAACGGTACAATACTTTATAACAATGTGCTTCCCTATATCAAGTTCATCAAAAACTGACATCATGCTACACGACAGAAAAAATGTCTAAAAGAAAAAATGGGTTACACTATCCAGTAAAAAAGAAAGTACTCAATGAGATAAAAAAACAAAAGAAACAATGTAAAGAGGTTTTATATTCTGTAACAGTCTCTTTTCAATATTTTCCTGTTAACTTCTATTTTATCCGGCCGTTTCAATTGCTTCTATTTCTTCGAAGAAATAATTAAATGGTAGCCATTATAATTTGCACAGTTTCAGTTTCATAGCCAATTTCCTTTTCTATTGAATCATTTATGGATTCAATTATTCAATTTTAATACTACTGAGCAGTAATTACATAGCGTGGGTCGAAATAATTGCTGAACACTGGAGAATACAACTATTTTGGTGTAAGCTGAAATCGTAGTGAAACACGGCCTTAGCTATTGATGGTTTAGTTGTAATTAAATTGGATTTTTGTTCAATTTTCGGATGGTGCCTTACCCTTAATTCCACTATATCTAATACCTTTAAACGAGCAATTCTTGTAGATATAATCTGAATCTCAGAACCGGGTCCAACGATTTTCATAAAATTTTCTTTGCATGGGTTTCGGGGGCGATAAATCGATCTAGCTAGGTTTCATTTTTTAGAAAACGTCGTTCGGTCATCCAGGTATTAATAACAAATCAATTAAATCGCACGAATTGCAAATTTATATATCATTTTATCATATCAAACATATGAAAGAAGATTGGTATTGGAATAAATAATGTAGTAAAAAATTGAATATATTTCGGCTGCTTTTAGAAATTAGATAGGTACCTAAATACTCTGAGGAAAGAAATTACCTAAAATACCTTTCTAACGAAGAAGCAAACGTTGCAGCAACGACCTTGTATTTTAATTTCAGAACTTGTTTGCTGCTTAAAGCCATTAGTATAGTTCTAGAAATTAATTGTCATATTGTGACTGTAATAACAATTACTTAGAATGGAATATTATATTTACCCGTCTGGCAAGAAATTAAAACCGTTATATTTATTTTTCCTTTTTCGTGATGATATAATATGGAAGAAAAGAAGAAAGAAGAAAGAAAGTATTTATTCCACACTGGACACAGTGACAGCAAAAAAAAAATATATCGAAAAAAGGCATGGTAACAAATAATAATAATAATAACTATAACAAAACATTTCAGATTATAAAATTAACATAGAAATATATAAAAACTGTCAAATATGCCAGTGCCGAAAGGGCCGCCAACTCAGCATATGCTGGACGTGGAGATCCAGCGCTGATTTTCAGTTGGCACCCCTGCAGTGACACACGGACGGAGGTAGAAGTTTAATGAAGAATTTATAAAATATTTATTAAATGAATGAATACAAAAATAAAAAAATCGTTTTAAATAAATATAAGTAGATATATAAAGTAGAGGGTGTAACAAGAATAAAATAATATTATTATGAAGGCGACTTTCGCAACCAGCCAATCACCATCTAGTCCGTTAATTTTATGATAAAATGCGGTGGTGGGGCGAAACTTTTTGTCAGAAGGCATGAAGGATCATTTTCTTCTCTTTTGATTAGAACACGGTCCCGGAAACATGTGTCTCTCATGATATTGTTTAAATATAATTAAATAATTAAAGCGAAGTCTAGTAGATATAATATTGCTGGTGCTTTTAATAACGCTCGACACAAACATCATAATCTTCATATTATGTAGGCTGGTGAGTTTCCTATTTGCTATATATATATTATTATTATTATTTTTTTTTTTTTTTTTTTATGCGCTATCGAATTAACTTTATTTCAATTAATAAATATATCTAAAGATATCAGATTACAAATAAAATTATGGATAAAATGAAAATAATTAGATAAAAGATTTGTCAATATTAATATTATTATAATCAATTTGAGACATAATTATGAAATTTTTAAGTCTAATTTTAAATGTTAATTTATTTCGCAGATCCCTTATCGGTGGAGGAATATTGTTCCAGCATTTTGACGCCGCATATCGGAAACTTCCTCGAAACGCTGCAGTATTGTGTTGCGGTATAGCTAGCTGCTGAGCACACCGTCTACCCTCCCGTTGGCGGTGACTATTTACCCAAGAGAGCTTGGAGTACAGGTACGACGGACTCTTATACTTTATAATACCGAAAAGGAGAGAGGCTAAGTGAAGTTTACGACGTGATTTCATTTTTAAAATACTGTGTTTGTTCAAAAATGGTGTTATGTGATTTCTTGGCGGTACTTTAAAGCAAAAACGTGCACAGGCATTTTGTACTCTTTGTATCAGTCGTTCAGTGCGAGCTAAGAGTCTAGGGCCTATAACGGTATCTGCATAATTTAACTTCGACAAAACCAGACTTTCAACAAGCTGTATACGTAAGTCTTCGCTTAAATATGGTCGCATTTTATACAAAACCTTGAGGCGGTAAAAACAGTTTTTAACACAGTTTGAGACGTGTGTCTCAAAATTAAGGCTTTGGTCCATAATCAAACCTAGATTTCGCGCTTCCCTTACACGCTCAATACATTGCCCCATCACAGACACGTCTATACAGTTTGGTGTGATTTCGATTTTATCCAGCTGACCTTTTGATCCAAACAGCATGTATTTAGTCTTAACTGGGTTCAAGAGGAGCGCGTTTACATTAGACCAATTAACAATCCTTGCTAGATCATCGTTTAAAGCTTTTACTGCGATTTCATATTCACTAGGTTTAAAAGAGATATATAATTGTAAATCATCAGCGTAGATGTGATATTTACAATTTTTTATAACATTAACAATATCGGCGCTGTATAAAATGAAAAGAGTTGGGCCTAATATTGATCCCTGTGGTACGCCCTTGGTCACGGGGGCCAAGTTAGAAAAGTTATATGATCCATTTATATCACGGATTTGAACAAACTGGGAACGGTTAGTGAGGTAGCTATTGAACCATTTCAGTGTAGGTGTATCAAAACCATAATATGCCATCTTTGAAAGTAAAAGTGTTAAATTTATTGCATCGAACGCCCTAGAAAAGTCCAATAATACTAATAGAGTACATAAGCCATGATCTTGCGCCGACAATATGTTGTCCGTGACATCCAATAGAGCGGTTGCAGTACTACGACCCTTTCTAAAACCTGACTGTGTGTCTGGCAAGATATCGTTATTTTCTAGGTACTTAGATAGTTGAGCATTAACGACCTTTTCAAGCACTTTGGATAAAAATGGTAATATACTTATTGGTCTCAGATCATTTAAATCGGTTGGGTTATTTTTTTTCGGGATCGGGCGTACAATGGCTATTTTCCATAGATCAGGAAAAGTTGATGTTAGGATAGAATTATTAATTATATAAGTAAAGATATTTAAAGTTTGAGGTATAGTAAGAAGAAACATGCTTAGGGTGATGTGGTCAAAACCTTCGGCATTTGATTTTATTTCAGTTATTATCTTGCTAATATCTGATTCATCAATAGTTTTGATGGAAAATACATTGTCACTAAATTTATTAAATTCATAGTATGTGAGGTATGACAACGGTATCGATTTACTGCCCGGGACATTTAAAAAATGAGCATTGATTTTGTTCGGGTCACTAAGATGTAAGGGAAGTTCCGATTCATTTTTAGGAGTTAGTAATGTAGCCTTTAGATTTTTCCATAATACATCAGGATTTTTTATTTTATTGTTTATATTTTGTTTGAAAAAGGCCACCTTTTCGAAATAAAGCGATTTGTTAACTAGGCTCTTCAGATCGGTGTAATAGGCCTTTTTACTTTCTGATTTAGTTTTCTTATATTGTGCATGGGCCTGATTACGCAGGCACATCATTAATTTTATGTTATCAGTTATCCACGGATATGATCTATCTTTTAAAATGCTATTTTTACAAGGAGAGTATTTATCAAAAAGTGTTGTTATATTTTGGGTTAGATGCTCGATCATTATGTTGACGTCACGAGAAGAGGTGGACTCGAACCAATTTATTAAGTTTAAATCTTTGTTAAACTGATCTGTAGGGATGTTAGCGAGGTTTCTGCGAGTGAATATCCTAGGCAGCACTTTTTCTTTTTTGAAATAAAAGACTGTAGAAATAAATGCGTGCGCTCCCAGAGCAGCTATTGGGTCTACCACAAGGTCACTGATTTTCGCATCGGTACATACTAGGTCTATAAGTGTCTCACTAGTAGCTGTAAAATGGGTTGCCGATGGTACCATTTGAATTAAATTGACACTATTAAGAAATATGTCTAATTTGTTCATTTTAGGATCTTTCTGATAACAGTTAATATTAAAGTCTCCTAGCAGAATGGTTTTATGACATGACGATAACGAGTTTATCGAGCTGGTTATGGCATCCAAAAATATGTCAACATCTAACCATGGTGGCCTATATGCTGTGCCTACTGCTATTTTTGTACCATTTACGGTCAAAACCAACCACATCTGCTCGACCGATTCGTGACGAGGGTCAACGGGGTGTGAGTGACTACGCACGTTAATTCCACGCTTAACATAAAATCCAACGCCGCCACCTCTGCCACCTCGCACGCTCAGCGGGCGCGGTACGTGTCGCAGACGGTACCCGGGTACGGTGGGCGCGCGGCCCTCTTCGCCAGCTTTGAGCCAAGTCTCATTGATTGCCATGATACTTACATCATGACGCTCCATAGCAACGACAAACTCATCATGGTTAGTACCTAGTGAACCGGCGTTCATAAATCCAATTTTAAGATACTTTGTAGACATCATAATTGCGTGTTATTTCCATTATTTAATATTTTTATTGTGTAGTAACGCCTACTGGTGCGTAAATGAAACTTAACTGCAAAATGGAAATGTTCAACCGCGTACAATAGTACTAATAATAAGACATTATTTATATAATTTATGTGCAATATTATAAATGTATACAGAAAAGTAGTATATAATAAATAAATATTCGGAAATATGTAGGAACTTGATAAGTTATTTAAGGGAATACATTTCATCAAACTTGTGTCACTGCAAAGGTCACCTCCTGAAATAGCATACCCTATAGGCAGGACAATGTGGAATTTGACCAATATCCAAGAAACAAATACAAAATTAACATAACAGACAAGAAAAACCACGCAACAAATGCAACTTGTAATCAAATAGATGGTTTTCCAAAAATCCGTACTAGATCTGCATCACAGCGAATGCGTTGAGCAGGAGTACCATCCTCTTTCCTTGCATAAATGCGTCCATTCTTGGTCCAAACATATTTATATTTGTGTAGTTGCCCAGCCTCGCGTGCCTTAAAAAACAACTTCCCGTTAGTAGGTGTCAGTCGCTCGTTTAGATAGAAACGTGTCGGCTGCCCCTTTAGCTCGAGGTCCGCAGTAGTGAGGCCACGTCGCACGCGCGCCGCACGCATTAGTTGATCGCGGGCAACGCGGCGCGCCAGTCGTACGGCGAAAGCGCGCGGTTTCGACATCTCTGCTGCATCAAAACTGCCAGATAGGGTAAAATTACGTCTCACTGTTCCCACACGCTCCGCGTTCACTATTTCCCGGTCGTCGATAGTAACCCCCAGTTTAGTGGATATAAGCTTGAGGAGATGTATCGGGCTTTCATCTTTTGTCTCGGGTATACCCGTTATGATGACGTCATTAAGGAGCGTGTCTTGGTCGCGTTCATTCAATTGAATTTGCAATTCTGCGATGGTCTCTTCAAGATTGTTTTGAGACGATGGTTCCCTTTCTTGAAAACGTTTCTCGAGGTCGGACAACTTGTTCTCCATCACGTTCACACGTTCCCTGCACGAGCTGACATCGTCTCTAACGTCTGACATCTCTTGTCGAAACTCACGCAATTCTGTTCGCATCGCACTCAACTCTTCACGGAAGCTGCGTATCTCGTGTGCGATGTCGAGAGCCGCCGGTATGATGTTAGGCGCGGCGTCTGATGGTTTGGTTTGTGCGGTCTGATTAGTGTGGGTCTCGATATCCCCTTCAGACGGGCCTTTAACAGGAGTTGCCGAGTTGTCCGACCGGGGGATCTTTACCTTACAGCCCGGGCACATCCAGCTAGGGGACACCTTAGATGCGGTCTCAAGGCCGACACAGATACGATGATAAACTCCCGGGCACTTAGAGCAACGAATGTACTCAGCTGCCGTAGACATAAATTTCCCACAGCCTCCACATTTGGCCATAATTGTTATTAAATTTTAATACTTGATGCAGTAGGCACAATATTATCGTAGTACCGTTATGACCAGCTGATACAGTACTCAAGCGCGGTACCGCCAAGAGGTCACAGATGGCGTTGCTGGTTAGTAAACACCAACAGTTGTTGTTATTAATGTCAAAAAGTTATGGTGAGCTTATTCACGAGCGATAATAATGTATGTATTATATTATTAGTCAATTTTATAGCACTTTTGTACTTTCAACACTGATTGCGATAAATTTATAGATTGTGTTAATTATTGTTAAAAGTAACGGGTAGAACACTGCACTTGTTTTCGACTTTGTTTAAATTTAAGTTTATGTTGTTATTTTAGAACACTGTCACTGTACTACAATAGATGTCATGTATTGTATTTGTACCAAGAATTTTTTAAGTAAAGTTTTTATATTAATCACTGGTTTTTATTTTTGATACTTTATACACAATAAGCAAGACAGCTGTTACCGGCGTCCGTGACGTCACTCAAATGGCAGGCATCACAACCTCCAAATTGGTTAGATCAATATGAAATTAGATAGAAAATAACAAAGGGGGAAGATGCTTGTATCAAAGCCACAATAGCAGGAATGGATAACAAAATAATATTATACTTACAGTCTTCGCCTTTGTAAGGTGGGACTTAGGAGACGGGTGGCAGCTACCAGATGGCGCCCAAATGGGATCGATACCCTTCCCATGAATAATTAAGATGAATGTACTGCTTTTTAGGCTTTCGTAGTGTGAAGATTACCAACTTTCAGTACGACAAGTTGCCGTATTTTTTAAGAATTTTGATGTGTTACGCCAAAGTTGATGCGGAAAGAAATATTTCTCCTTAATATATGAAAGGTATGGTGACAGAGTGACTTAATTATTATTATGACCTATGAATACATAGTGAGATTTAAAGATTTATTAGGATTACTCTCTTTAATAATTTGAAAGATCGAGACTGCCCTCGAGGCCAACTATATCCAACAGTGAGGCGGATTATTTAAGCATGTAGGTATATACTTTCCCCATTTTGATAATAAGGATGACATTATATTTTCTGATGACAAATATCTTTGAACACTTATATATCCCTAAAATCAAAGACATTGTTCGTTTCAACAAACATCCCTACTTCTAATAGTTCCAGATTTATCCACACGGACCCATCTCAATGAATCACTCTGTATAATTAATTACTTTTGATTGTAGAACAGGACAAAGGGGGAACAACCGCTGTATATTGGGAAAATGCAGAGTTCTGATGGGAAAAAGTGGCGCAGCTAGTAAATAATATAATGCAATTAAATAAAATTCGCCAGTTTTAATTGCCAAATAATAATAAAGTTTCCTTTGGGTGAAGTATTCTGGTTTACGTCTCAATACATAACTTAAAGTTAACTAACACTAAAACTACTATTACGCTAAGACAGTGAAAGCTATTTTAACTTGCATAAAGATATAAACGTAGACGATTTATCGATTTCTTGCAATGACTTGTTATTTAAATATAAATAATAGCTATTATTTATAATTCTGGGAACTTAACGGCTTGTGGACCACGCCTACTTATTAAAAAAAGTTCCTCGTTAAAGATAAACAGATACGTTTTAAAATTAACAAAATGTCAAGGTCGGAGTATTCAAGGTTGTGCTACGTTGAATAAATAGAGGGTCGTGTTTAATGTGTAAGCTAAGATGGTAGGTACACTCAGCCGAAGATTATACTCGCTCCGTCTGCCATCAGTTCAATCCGTAATAGTTTACGTCAAATTGATTGTTAAGCGTTTATGGAGTTATGATTCAATTTGAAATCCATAGCATCAAACTATCAGTCTCATCAGTCTATCAGTTTTCTTCAATCTGCAAATATAATAATATATCTTCATTCTGCGGGAACTCTTGAATATAATTTTTCGATAGTTGACAATATTGAGTATGCTGACTGACTCAGCAGTGATTTCGGGTTGAGATGAGCATGATGATGACTGACATTGGAGTTTGTTCTACTAAATTCTAATATAATAACGAATGAAAAATAATTCTACTGTTCAATGTTGGTTCAAAGTTTAGATTATTTATGCCCTTTGCTGCAGGGAAATTTATTTTAAGGTTACGTATTACATTTTTCTAGGCGTTGAATTGACACCGGAATTAGTTTGGAATTTAAATTTATTTTAGGAATAACCTCAGACTATGATCAAGGTCACATATCCGCAGTTCCATTTTTTATTTATTTTTACTTATTAACATTTAATTCCATTAAATATTGGTGAAAAATTGTACGTCTATCCTCTGTCTAACAGTTTAATAGAATACTTGTAGTTTATATGGCCAGGAGTTTGTATATTTCAAGACTGCCTCGTTACGTAACGACTCATAATGTTGAGGTACAAACAGTCCCAGATGGTCAGACCAAATTAAAGTAAACTGGAATTTGCATATTCAAATCATACGTTACTTTCAGCGGGTGGAACTCAAAGAAAATTATATATACCATTTTAAAGGAAAGAGTTTATTTTTTTGAGGCTTGTTAATTTAAATTCTTACCCCTAAAAAGGATTAACAAAAATACTAATAAATTTATGACAGGAAGGTTTTGCCTTAAGTATTTATAATGATCGGTACCTATCATTTCAACTGCAGGTTGAAGGCTTCTTAAAGAGGCGGGACGACAATTTTTCACCATACTTGAACGAAATACTCTGTGGAATCGGACCTCAAACGTTGACTCCAGCAATCCTCACAATAGATTTCTATACTTTAAGTCAATAGTGAAATTGAATAAATTACACTGTTTAGATAAACAGTGAAAGTCTAGTGGTCTTAGAAACCTTTAGACAGGCACGTCAAAGGTAGCAAAATTCGAATCCAATGTGTGCTCCACTGATTTTTCAGTCTTGTGCGTATTAGAAATTAATTATCACTTGCTTACAAAGGTGAAGAAAAATATCTTGAGGAATCCAGCACCTCTGAGAGATAGAGTCATACATACATAAACTCATACCTTTTTCCTATGGGGGTAGGCAGAAAGTATAGAAAGTCACCTGCTACGATCCATACATACTCCTTTTGTTTCGTCCATGTTCTTACGTCTGGACATACCGCGCGCCGGTTGTGAGTACTATGCACCTACATTACTACAAATCCGCCCTTACTCCTACGACATAATGGCGCTGACAGTGTCAAATTATTGCCATGGAATCAAGTGCACGGTGCTCGTAAGTAGGTTTCTAAACCTCCAGACCAACGTAACATAAAAGACATAAAGCATGAAATAAATAGAAAACTTTGAAGCCTACGCTAATGACAATTTATTCGCACAGTTTTTGATAAACATGGTCGCGGTGCAGAAAAAAGTTTTACCATTTACAATTTAGCTAAGGAAAAATGTTTTAAGTATCGTTAAGCTTTTTGTTATTAGATTTTATTATGAATTTTAGAAGAATATGTTTTCTTTAATATCAAAGAATCCTATTAGCTGAGATTTTAACTTTACGAATCATTTTAAAGTTCTATCTAATATATAAAAATTTATCGTCACAGTGTTTGTTATCGAGCTTCTCCGAAACGACTTGGCCGATATTTATGTTTTTTTTTGTGTATATTTGGTAGGCCTACGACCGTAATTCTGCCATATATAGAAATATATATGGCAGAATTACGTTTGCGGGGCAGACAAAATCGCGGGCAGAAGCTAATTATTTATATTCGACATAGCATTATTCGGTATTCCCCGAAGGGGTAGGCACACAATTGTACACCCACACTTCACCAATGCTGTTATTAAGTCCCATGTAATAAGTGGTGAGCCTATTATTGCCAACTACCGGGCACAATTCGAAACTCCGGGCTGCTACTGAGAATTTTCTTACAAAAAAACTCAATAACACTTTTCCCGACCTGAGAATCGAACCCAAGCCCTCATGCTCAGCAATCGCGCTTGGGACCACTAGACCAACGAGGCAGTTGACGAAATACATCATAGATTCAAAAATTACAACTCTTTTTTCTCTTATTTTTATTTACATCCAAACCTTATTGTTGATCAAAGTTCTGTGAGTTCCTTGTAAGTATATAATAACAGCAGCATAAGGAAAGCTTTCAATTAGTCGACTGCCGAAATACTTCGAAAAAGTTTTTTTTACAGCGCGAAAAGAGCTTCTAAAAGCAACGATGAATATACATAAACTCACGCCTTTTCCCATGGGGGTAGACAGAAACTACATAACGCCATTGCTACGATCCTTAATGTATATGCCTTTTGCTTCGTACAAGAACTATAAACCTTCCATTGGCGCTTTCTTTTACTCAAGTTTTCTGACTAATGCCATAAACCTAAGCTACTCTCATATAAAATTTGGGGTTGTAGTTGGAGCAGTGCTCGAGGAGTTTTTTGCAAGAATGCATAATTAAGACACCCACCAAACAGGAGAAGTTCCTGGCGTATAAAAAAAAATAAAGGGCTATATTAGACAGGAAGAGAAAAAGAAAGAAGAAAATAATGATCTAATCCAAGAACTAAAAATGGCATATTCGTCAATCGTTTCTTAAAATTTAATACCATTTCAGTAAAATAGAGTTGGATAGCCTCACTAGTGCCAGCGCTGGGCTGACTTTTCGACTTCACGTCCGCCACTAGACGTTCTGAATTTTTAACCGCTATAAATTTTTACATAATCCAATCTAAAAATGCTTCCTGACTGCAAAGAGCTCATGGAAATTAGTTCAACCTTTTCGAGATGACCTGCACGCACACAGACACAATTGAGCGCGTCCCGTACACTTATTTTTAGAGAAATTGGAACTAACCAATCGATCGGTTTTAACGTTAAATAGCCACCGTTGTAAGAATCTTATACGCTAGGTCGAACTATGGGGTATTGAAAATGAAAATTTAATAATTAAAATATCGAACATATATTTTTATTTTTGTATACATCTGTTGTAGGTACCTACATATTGTTTTTGTTATTTGCGTTACAAATAGATGTTTAATTTATTGTATTGGGTATGTTTTTTACCATTTCTGTATATTGTGATTAGAAAATAAGTTTCATCCATAAGTAACTACTTAACTGTTGACTCGCTAATAATACAATAGAAATATTATTGTTATCAAGTACAATTTTTTTATTAGTATATAGATTATAACCACTGTTTTTAAAACTTCAAAGTTCACAATGCTTTTTGTTCTTGCTCTTTACAGAACCTATACCATAACCTATTTTAATACTTCAAAGAAATCCGTGTTTAAATGAAACGAATATTCTGACGACATAAAGTAAATCTGTTCTCTTTCACGACATCAATTTATCTGGGTCCAGACTTACCGAAAACTCATTTGGAGGGTCCAGTTACCCAATTTATACACCCGTTGAAAGTAATGATAATTATTAGTACATTTCTTTCTCTTAATAGTCAACTAACACTAAGCAATGTAGACAAAGTTAATATAAGAACGTTTAGTAGTAAAACTTTTAGTGTAAATTCTAGAAAATATTGCCACCTTTATCTAGTAAAGCTGGGAAGATCTTGACGTAGAATGTTTTTATAGCATTTACTTGGCTTGCTGTGTGAGCGCCTTAGTTATGAATATGATATTAAAACTTAGTCTTGGTTTATAAATAACCCGTAAGAGCTAAATTTATTAACAGCTAATGAGAAGGACTAAATAAAAAGGAGGTCTTATGCAATATAGCTTAGGTAGCAACAAAATAACATACTTGAATATAAATAGAACTGCCTCGTTGGTCTAGTGTTCCCAAGCGCGACGGCTGAGCATGGGGTTTCGGGTTCGATTCCCGGGTAGGGCAAAGTGTTATTGAGTTTGATCTATTACGAATTTCTCAGTAGCAGCCCGGAGTTTGGAATTGTGCCCGGTAGATGGCAATAGGCTCACAACCTATTACATGGGACTTAATAACAGCATTCGTGAAATGTGGGTGTACAATTGTGTGCCTACCCCTTCGGGGAATACCGAATAATGCTATGTCGAATATAAATAATTAGCTTCTGCCCGCGATTTTGTCTTCGTTGTCTTCAGAATTGAGCCCAGCCGGGATAAAAAGCATTTTGGATGTTAATCCAGATAATAAACTATATGTGTGCCAAATTTCACCAAAATCCGTTGAGTAGATATTACGTAGTGGAGTAACATACATCTATGCTCAAAAACTTTCTCATTTTTAATAATAACTAACTGTGCCCCGCAAACGTAATTCTGCCATATATATTTCTATATATAGATTATAATTTTGGTGAAATTTGGCACACATATAGTTTATTATCTGGATTAACATCCAAAATGCTTTTTATCCCGGCTGGGCTCAATTCTGAAGACAACGAAGACAAAATCGCGGGCAGAAGCTAATTATTTATATTCGACATAGCATTATTCGGTATTCCCCGAAGGGGTAGGCACACAATTGTACACCCACATTTCACGAATGCTGTTATTAAGTCCCATGTAATAGGTTGTGAGCCTATTGCCATCTACCGGGCACAATTCCAAACTCCGGGCTGCTACTGAGAAATTCGTAATAGATCAAACTCAATAACACTTTGCCCTACCCGGGAATCGAACCCGAAACCCCATGCTCAGCCGTCGCGCTTGGGAACACTAGACCAACGAGGCAGTTCTATTTATATTCAAGTATGTTATTTTGTTGCTACCTAAGCTATATTGCATAAGACCTCCTTTTTATTTAGTCCTTCTCATTAGCTGTTAATAAATTTAGCTCTTACGGGTTATTTATAAACCAAGACTAAGTTTTAATATCATATTCATAACTAAGGCGCTCACACAGCAAGCCAAGTAAATGCTATAAAAACATTCTACGTCAAGATCTTCCCAGCTTTACTAGATAAAGGTGGCAATATTTTCTAGAATTTACACTAAAAGTTTTACTACTAAACGTTCTTATATTAACTTTGTCTACATTGCTTAGTGTTAGTTGACTATTAAGAGAAAGAAATGTACTAATAATTATCATTACTTTCAACGGGTGTATAAATTGGGTAACTGGACCCTCCAAATGAGTTTTCGGTAAGTCTGGACCCAGATAAATTGATGTCGTGAAAGAGAACAGATTTACTTTATGTCGTCAGAATATTCGTTTCATTTAAACACGGATTTCTTTGAAGTATTAAAATAGGTTATGGTATAGGTTCTGTAAAGAGCAAGAACAAAAAGCATTGTGAACTTTGAAGTTTTAAAAACAGTGGTTATAATCTATATACTAATAAAAAAATTGTACTTGATAACAATAATATTTCTATTGTATTATTAGCGAGTCAACAGTTAAGTAGTTACTTATGGATGAAACTTATTTTCTAATCACAATATACAGAAATGGTAAAAAACATACCCAATACAATAAATTAAACATCTATTTGTAACGCAAATAACAAAAACAATATGTAGGTACCTACAACAGATGTATACAAAAATAAAAATATATGTTCGATATTTTAATTATTAAATTTTCATTTTCAATACCCCATAGTTCGACCTAGCGTATAAGATTCTTACAACGGTGGCTATTTAACGTTAAAACCGATCGATTGGTTAGTTCCAATTTCTCTAAAAATAAGTGTACGGGACGCGCTCAATTGTGTCTGTGTGCGTGCAGGTCATCTCGAAAAGGTTGAACTAATTTCCATGAGCTCTTTGCAGTCAGGAAGCATTTTTAGATTGGATTATGTAAAAATTTATAGCGGTTAAAAATTCAGAACGTCTAGTGGCGGACGTGAAGTCGAAAAGTCAGCCCAGCGCTGGCACTAGTGAGGCTATCCAACTCTATTTTACTGAAATGGTATTAAATTTTAAGAAACGATTGACGAATATGCCATTTTTAGTTCTTGGATTAGATCATTATTTTCTTCTTTCTTTTTCTCTTCCTGTCTAATATAGCCCTTTATTTTTTTTTATACGCCAGGAACTTCTCCTGTTTGGTGGGTGTCTTAATTATGCATTCTTGCAAAAAACTCCTCGAGCACTGCTCCAACTACAACCCCAAATTTTATATGAGAGTAGCTTAGGTTTATGGCATTAGTCAGAAAACTTGAGTAAAAGAAAGCGCCAATGGAAGGTTTATAGTTCTTGTACGAAGCAAAAGGCATATACATTAAGGATCGTAGCAATGGCGTTATGTAGTTTCTGTCTACCCCCATGGGAAAAGGCGTGAGTTTATGTATATTCATCGTTGCTTTTAGAAGCTCTTTTCGCGCTGTAAAAACACTTTTTCGAAGTATTTCGGCAGTCGACTAATTGAAAGCTTTCCTTATGCTGCTGTTTTTATATACTTACAAGGAACTCACAGAACTTTGATCAACAATAAGGTTTGAATGTAAATAAAAATAAGAGAAAAAAGAGTTGTAATTTTTGAATCTATGATGTATTTCGTCAACTGCCTCGTTGGTCTAGTGGTCCCAAGCGCGATTGCTGAGCATGAGGGCTTGGGTTCGATTCCCAGGTCGGGAAAACTGTTATTGAGTTTTTTTGTAAGAAAATTCTCAGTAGCAGCCCGGAGTTTCGAATTGTGCCCGGTAGTTGGCAATAATAGGCTCACCACTTATTACATGGGACTTAATAACAGCATTGGTGAAGTGTGGGTGTACAATTGTGTGGGGTGTACACCCCTCCGGGGAATACATGCGTGATGCTTTGTTATGATGTATTTATTAGGGAAATGAAAAAAAAAAACACTCTAATAATATCGTTGCTTTTATTAATACTTGCTAGTTAGATAATAAAATTTTCCGTTTCGTTTCTGTCTCAGTCGCTGAGTCATGTCAACGTTAGTATAGCCGCAATCGGTTGAAAGAAAAATTCGTTCGCGTCGCAAACAGTACTGTTAAGATAAATAAAAAATTCAAATCATTCCAACTTTTTCAATTTATCGATCATTGATTGAAGTTGAAGGAACGGATTGTCTTTGAAAACTTTAAAGATTTCGAAGTCTGAACTCTTATCGTATATTCATAATTCTGGAATCGAAATTACGTAAATGGTTTTAAAATAAATTGGTATTAATAATGAATTTAGAATTAAGTATTTAAATACCGAAAACAGCATTTAGTCTTCTTTTATTTGTCATCAAAAATGAATTACTAGGTTGACGCTATTTTTTAGTATAATTCAAGCTGACCACCAAAGTATTCAAGTAATAGGAGAACTCAACTAATTTTTGTAACCTGTTGACTATATGCAGTAACTAGGTGTGCCCTGCGGTTTCACACGCTTTATTTTCTTTTGCTCCTAATGATCGTAGCGTGATGTTAAATAGGCATAACCTTTCTCAAGGATTGCGCTAAATTATAGCAAAACGATTTTTCCAGAAAATACTGGTAGGTTCTAGAGATTAGCGTGTTCAAACAAAAAAACAACTCTTTAGCTTTATAATATTAGTTTAAATTTATATTCCGCAATGTGGACTATGGAGTCAACAGCAAAAACAATTAAAATTACCAAGTAATATTACAAATCTATAATTAAACTCATAGGTAATAATAATATCTTTCATAAACCCTCCTTCAAGTTCACACAAAAAGTACAGTTGAGTCGAGACGTACCTATCAATAAAGTAGCATTGTACCCGGCTTCAGAAATGTGTGAGGCGACTTTCCAAGTTTCTTCCTCCATACTGATGTCCTTTTCTTAACTTTTTCTTTCAATATTGTGTCCGCATGTCAGCTGGAGAAACTTCTGTAGAAATTGTAAGCGGACACTCTAGCCATTCGTTGCGAGTTTCTTCTTTAAGAAAGCTTTTGTTTGGAATTCAGAATGTTAGAATTTCATTCATTCATTTTCAAAATGTTATTTTTTAGCTTTAATTTTAATATAAATAAAGTGATTACACTGAAGTTATGATAGTCTAATATTTCCGTTACACTGGCAAGTCATAGGTCGCAACAACGCACGTAATACAAAGACCACTGACTTTTCATAATTATGTGCGTACTTTTTTTTTGTCACTAATTTGGTAATCAACCTTAAAAAGCGAAGAAAATATACTTAAATGTTTTACATTATTATTTAAATAAAGTTAATATTTTGGTACCATAAAAATGTGCTATCCTTGCAGGTAGTATTAGTCGAATATCGAGTACAAACCGCACGACCGGAAGAAACCCAAGTAGGCAATGAAAGAGTCGACCGCACCAATTGGTTTATTTAGTGGGCCTACCCAAATGTAAGTAGCTAGCTACTTACTGTCGCAGGCGGATTTATTTACGACTTCTGCCTTATGTAGGTAGTACCTAAACCCTTCGTCCTAGCAAGGCAATGTGAGGCAAAAATATTGCCTTAATTGTATAGTAGCTTTTTCTGGATAAACTTCATTAGTATTGTTCATCTAGAATGTTTCGCATAATAACGTGACATTTTTGTATGCTATCGGTACGCGAAACAATGATAACGCTTGTTTATTTGAGGCGTTTGTATTTTTTGGTAATATTGTGTCTTGCCCAACATATCAAATTCTTGTTTTTTTTTAAGACTATTGGAAGTCATACTAATAATGCTTACAACTATAATATCTAAGTACATATTATTAGTATTAACGACTCTACGCATAAAAAAGGCCATGCTTTTATGTAAATGTTCCGGTACGGTTAGGCAGCAGTGAAAACGATTTAACATTATGTTTGTCACGTAATATGGGCCCCAATATTGCTATCTAGAGACGTGATGATAGCCGTGCGTCCATCACAAGAAAAGAAAATGTGAGGCATAGTTGGCAGATATGTATAGATAAAACATAGTATTAAATCCCATACCTATAAAATTGTATTTTTGAGAATATGTAAGATACAAAATCCCATATTACTATACATACATACAAGTTTAAATAACCTGTAGAATCGATATCTAGCATGACATAGCATCACACCTGTATTCCCTGAAGGGGTAGGCAGAGGGGCAGAGGTATACACAGTTGTACACCCACATTACACCACCAATGCTGTTATTAAATCCCATCTAATAGGTGGTGCGCTTATTGTCTAAAAGAACCTATTAACACTTTGCCCGACTTGAGAATCGAAATCAGGACCTCATGCTCAGCAGTTACGCTTGAGACGACAATAAAAACGAGGCAGTATCGATATCTAACCTTATACAAAATAAATAGCATTTCATACCTAAAAACATATATGTAAACCTGTACTCAATACTCAATACGTTTATTGCATTCCACAATGTGAACTTACTCGTAGGTGTTAGGTATATAAGAATATACATACAATAGTTTTGGAGCATTGTGGGCCCTGTCGGGCATAACAAAAATAAAAAATATAGGAGGAGGGCTATTATAAATATTTGTATACAACTTCAATATTAATCTACTCTTTCGTTTTGTGTAGTTTCCAATTCTAATCTATAGTGGTGATAAATGCCATGCCATTGAAAAGCAAACCCTTTTTCCTTAAATCATGGTGTCTAATCAAAATGACATAACATCGGACTGAATACATTATTTACTTCGCACAAAACCGGACACTATGAGTCCAACACGTTATTAGACTCAATGCTTCGAGGTCAATTGCTATCTCGAGTTGCAAAATTGTCTCAATCAGTTCTATCCAGAGCAATTAAAGCAATTGCGACGTCATTATTCTTTATTACGGACGACAGTCGTTGTATCTGTTAAATCTTGCAAACATGCTATGTCGTTTGCTAATGATCTTGTTGATTATGATTACAACTATATTGCCCATCCCTAGATCATCTAAAAGTTGGTCTGTGTGCGTAGTGGAAAAGGGCTAATATTTGGGAACCTAACGTTGCGTTGGTTCGATGTTCGTATAGTTACATCTCTGCATAGTATTTAACAAAGTACACTGTCACATTTGTGCGTTTATGAACGACATTTTCCATAACTACTAAACGGATTGTTTGGACCATGAGGAAAGTTTATGTGTACGTATTTGTGGATATTTTAGTGTTTTGATTAAGTTTTAGAGAGTCGACAAAAAAGTGTGTCTATCGTCTATGGTCGCTTTTGTAGATGTCCTGCGAGCTATGACAGGAGAACTAGTGTAACTTAACTAATTTGGAATTTATGAATGTCTCTCTTTTTTGTGGTAGTGCTCAAATACGTAGTCATATAATTAACCGAGCTATTAATGAGTTGGCCGTTTTTCAGGAGTTAATCATTAACCAGCTGTTCGCGTGGTCCAGTATTTCCTCCTATCTACTTAGACTGTAGGATAATACTTATGACAAAAATGAAATTTCAAAGTATTATTATAACATAACATAACATAGCATCAGGCCTGTATTCCCCGAAGGGGTACGCAGAGGTGCACATAATTGTATACCCACATTTCACCAATGCTGTTATTAAGTCCTATGTAATAGGTGGTGAGCCTATTGCCATCAACCGGGCACAATTCCGAACTCCGGGCTGCTACTGTACTACGGTAACAGAAACACTCAACAACACTTTGCCTGACCCGGGAATCGAACCCGAGACCTCCTGCTCAGCAGTCGCGCTTGGGACCACTAGACCAACGAGGCAGTCTTAAGTATTATTATGATCTTTGCCATATCATTACTGACTCTGAAATTAAACCTGCACACGTGACAGGATTTTGGTTAAACTCCATTTAGCTGTACACGAGGATAGCGTCATTAAGTGTGTGGTTTGGGAGATTTACGCCTATAACTCAGAGTACACGTCCTATTTAATCGTGATGGATTAGACTGGGTAATCCGTCTGCCACAAGGTGTGGAGTCAGGGGTGATAGCCAGATAGCTCAATTACAGGATGCCTGTAATTCATGGCTCCTTTAACACCCATCTGTACAATTTAGTAAACTAACTCGGTCTATATTTAGCCTTCTTACTTTGGCGAATTTTATGTGGAACTTGGCACCACGGCAGGAAAAAAGAGGAGGTGAATTTTATAAAAAAAAATATATTATTAAATCCTTAAAGATGGCAACCAATGTTAATTAATGAGAAACTAATTAATCACATCTTTGGTTACAGCGAACTTGCTATCAGAGTTTTCCGGGAAATGTTTACTATCTCTATGAGTCTTGTTATTTCGCTACGCATGCGTTAATATGTTTGAAAGAGCTATCTGTTTTCTATTCGGCTGCCTCGTTGGCCTAGTGGTCCCAAGCGGGACTGCTGAGCTTGAGGTCTTGGATTCGAGTCTCAGATCAGGTAGTGTTATTGGGTTTTTTCTGTTTGGAAATTCTCCGTAGCAGCAGTTTAGAATTGGGCCCGGTAGATGGCAATAGGCTCGACACCTATTACATGGGACTTAATAACAGCATTGGTGAAATGTGGCTGTTCAATTGTTTACACATCTGTCTACCCCAAGTCTACCCCCTCTCTTTATGTTGTATTCTATTCTATTCAGGCCGCCCCGTAAGCCCGTATCTTGGCCTTGCGACTGCTATTAACTAAAATAGTCGGGACCAACAGTTTAATTAGCCCTACGAAGTATGAAGATAGGTACTCCTAGCGATAATCTATCTACAGACCGACCTTCAACGAACGATCCTTTACCAACCACATACAATGAGCGAACTATGGTATATATGGTATGTGGCTCATTAATTAAAACAACCCTTTCTCTTCTTATGGAGTAGTATGAAGTGAGATTAAAGAAATATCCCGTGAGACCGTTTACTATGTGGTCTCTTAGGAAACCCACGATAAGTATTTTACGAGAGGATGTTAATATGGTACTTAAAATATGAAAACAGTGAGATGAATTTCATCTATAGTATCTTACTAAAATTATAGATTTTCTTCCGCATTGATGTAGTGGTTGCAAGGGTGACTGCTGAGCATGATGTCCAGGGTTCGACTTCCGAGTCGGGCAAAGCGTAGAGTAGTATTGGTTTTTTGTGGGCAATAGACTCATCATCAACATGGGATTTCAAAACAGCATTGGTATAAAACTACTGGAGTTTACACACCTGCCTACCCCCTCGGGGAATGCAGGCATGAAGTATTATATAGATTTTATTTTACTTCTATATCAACAACAGCATGAATTTTATCTTCGTTTACTAACTACGTTAATTTTGTATAATAATTTTATTTTTAATAAATTCTTCATTAGTTATTATTCTCATAAATTTTTTGGGATTGCCCGACTAATTTTGGATTTGAAGAACCCTGAATAATGTAAGTAGTCTATAATCAGTTAACAATAACTACGATATGCTGTAGAATTTTCATTTTTGTGAACTGACCTGGATATTCAAGCTACTCGGATATTGCTGTTTCGACTATAAAGATATCGACGGCTGTGGTACGTATACGTAAGTACAGATTTTCAACCAATCGAGCTAGAGTGCAACTGAGCGCATTTTCTGTTCATTTTAGCGTCCACACACGTGGGTTCCCACTGTTATCTGACCTAAGCAATAGATTATATTTATAGAAGGGCCAGGTAATAGAAAATAAACTTGTAGGTACATACACTACGCAAAGCTTAATGTAGTTACAAGAAATAACTGCAATCTATACTCGTTTAAATAAATCAATTGCCGTGTTTTAGTCTCGCAAAAACTTCAGTACTTCTGATAATATTAATATTTTATGAGCTTATCTTGAAAGACCACCAATTTTAAAGTTATTATATTAAATGGAAAAAGGATACAGTCGCGAGCAAGATTCGAACCTGCGCCTTCCGGATAAATACTCCAGGCGCTCTGACCACTAAGCCATCTCGACCTCTGCTCACCACCGCGAATTCTTCATCCATATTTTTAAAAAAGACTTGTTAATATATGTATGAAGAATTCGCGGTGGTGAGCAGAGGATATATTTTACAATAAAATATCACGTTAAAAACATATTATCACGCCTGTATTCACCGATTGGAGAGGCAACCGCACCATAACTGGTAAGAGAAAAACAAGGTCGTCAGCGCTGACAACAAACTGAAGACCCTAAAGTGTGTGGTGTCGTACACCGTGACGACTTTCGGGGAGGTTTTCTGTTATCCCCGTGACGTAGTGCCATAGGTATAGCACAGAAGGGGCACTGGTTGGATTCACGTGAGTTAACGGTGTTCCTAAAAAGGAAGCCGTCGCAGCACAGAAACAGAACAGACAGCAGAATGTGTTGCGACGGCTGTGTGGCTTTAGTTGGTAGGACTCCGACATATTCCCCACCATCCGGTAGAGCGCATCAACGAACATCTCCACACGCTAAAAAAAAGTTACGTAGTGGCATACGTTGTTGTGCACCACAGATTTTATTGTATAACGCCATAATTTTACGATACCGTTATTAAGTCCCCTATTTCTCTTTACTGGGCACAATTCCAAAATCCGGACTGCTACAGAGATAAAGAAAAGAAAGAACACACGTTTAGCACCTGTGCTTGCGACCACTAGGACAATCAGTGTTTATAAATCAAGCCAACCCGTGTTAATCTAGACCAGTGACTGCAAATATAAACCTTAATTTCGGCGTCACACTTTACGAGGCACATCTAAAATCCTCGACGTAAGCGCACTTAATTTCAACCAACTGGTAATTCTGTGGGAAAGTTCATTAATAAAACTAGTTTTCTGTCTACAGCTTCATTACAGTAGGCTTTCATATTCGGACGTTAGCAGTTCGTCGGGTCACTTTTAAAGCCTGAAATCCTCAGGCGGGTGATTAACCGAAATCATTATTTAGTACGCAGAATAAAATGCAACTATATTTATTTAAATCTACTCGGACTTATGTATACATAATGACAGAATGTCTCCTTTCTATACTTAAATATTTCCCCATTAGGCATATCATAAAAATGTAACATCATGTCAAAGTTTAATGCAATTCATCACTAAGTGCAACCCTAATTATTGCACTAGGTGATTATGTCAATTACATTGATAAATTCTTGCAATTTTAATTGAGCAGTGATAGCCTTGTGCGTGTCTGGGATTCGACTTGTCAGTCCAACGGTCATAGTTGGACTGACAAGTCGAGTCCAAGACACGCACCACTGACTTTTCAAAGTCATGTGCGTATTATAAATTAAATATCACTTGCTTAAAACGGTAAAGGAAAACATCGTGAGGAAACCAGCACACCTGAGAGATATTCTCTATGGTAAAGCCATGTCAGAGACCTACGGGTTGTTTAAACTCTGACAAAACCTTGTTCATCAACCATACAATAAGAAGAAGAATTCTTCTTTACGTTGCTCTTGGATGACCAGTGGTGGGCAACTCAATATAACGTCTTTTAATTTAGTAATATCTTAGGTTTGCGCGATCACTACACATTATAATAAAACAACTTTTAACGTTGTCTTTTAATTTATTTATATTTATTTTAAGGGCTTTGTCGCTTGGCGACCATATCACTCATAATTTATATAATACACCTAAGTTCTAAATCTTACTCATTATTTGCTATCTTGCCACGTATTCAGTACATCAAAATAATTTAGCATTCAACTTTGTCATAATATTAACTACCTACCAAAATGAAAATGGTAAAATTTTCCAATTTATGTCTGTAGTTCTGTTCCATCCAGATAATGGAAAATAAATATAAATCTCCAAATGAAGATTAAGCAAAAGCAAGGTTTATCAAATGTTGTTGAAGTGTTCATGAAGTTAAGATTGCGCAGTACCTACAAGCGCTCTGATGGAGTTTAAGTGGTTAAGTAAATTCCGATATCCTTGAATAATACGAAATAACTATAGGTATAACAAAACTAATTTGGTGCTTTCATCTCCTTTAAACTTTTTTCTAAGTGAGAACAAAACGATAAAGTATGAAAAGCACGTAAAAGCATTTTCTGATTTATCTCAAAGAACATAAATTGGTAATAAAGATTAAGTCAGCCATCTTGGTTGCATAATATAAAACTAAGTGGACGAAGCGTAGACCTTGGCACAATGCCGGAATTGGGAGTTAAGGACTAAAGAATATTTTGTCCTGGATTTTATATATATAATTCTTCTACGGTGTTCTAGACGAACCGAATTTCAGTCTCGCATAACTTCCTAACTTTGATCATATTTTTCCACTTACTGCACTGTTATTTGTTTTCCATGCAAATATTTTAATATAAAATATGCTTTAAAGTTTATACTAATCTGTTTGATGATACTACTAAGCGAATGAAAGTTAGTCTTTTGACATAAAACTTGGCATAATAACGTACCTAGTAAAACTTTTCATTATAAAGAGTGTAATTTTAAAATTGATATAACAATTTTTTGTGCCCTGAAATTTAAATACATACCTTGTATGAATATGTTGCTTTAAAAATAATAATATAATGTTATTCTAGTGCATTTATTGCAAACATTAATATAACAATTACATTTTCTTTTATCTGAAAGATAATAAATACCATGTAGTGTAAGTGTGAGAAAATTATCAAAAATATCACAAAAAACAGTAGCATGATTTTCATTGATCGATCCTAACATATACGTACTGTCCTATTTTCCAAATTGGTTAGTATAAGCCATAAAAAGACAAGACGTATATTTTTTGGAAAATTCAATTACCTTCAAAACAAAGACCAACATAATCGCTTCAGGCCTCTTTAAAAGCTGATGTATTGCGACATTAAACAGAGCAGTATGACAGTTTAAACCTACATTAAAATGAATCTCCAAACAATATGCATTTAATAAATTATACGAAGTCGATAGCAATATAAAGGTAATGGCCGATGAATATTCGCAGCGGTAACTCGTTATTGAAATGTTGGTATCCATTAGTGGTGCGGCGTATTAATGAATATCGATGATTCGGACACTTAATTTATATTGTGTTTTATCTATTGTGTCGCCTTGTGGAACCTATATTGGTCCTCCTACGCTTTGATTTTCATTTCCAACGTGTAGTTTTAAGAAATTAAAAATACATTTGCGATATTATAGGATAGGTATAACGATAATAAAAAAAAAATTACATATATTTCATAAATAAAATATAATCGAAACGATTAAGTAATGTAACACACTCTCTATTCTGATGCGAGTAATTTTAGCATTTCAAGTTCTGCGTTATTTGAATTAGAAATATGAATGAAATTAGAATTCAAATTCAAGTAGATGGCTATTATTACATGTTGTTATCGTATTCACTTACGTGTTTTTTTTTACGATCCAGAACAAAACTGACCAAAACAGTGCCCATTCTAGAATAGATTTGAAAGATTCAATAAATTTTATAGATCAAGATTCGAACCTGCGCCTCCCGGATAAATACTCCAGGCGCTCTGACCACTAAGCCATCTCGACCTCTGCTCACTACCGTCAATTCTTCTTCCATCAATATATAATTATTTTTCCATTTAATACTATAACTTTAGAGTTCGCTAAACATGCGTTAATGATTTTCAAAGATTTATCTTTAATTTAGATCAAATTAAGAAATTCAATGTCGATCTAATAAACCAATTTCCTTACAATTTTAGTCTCGTTTATCCGACCTCATAAATTTAGTCAAAGTGTAAATATTCGGAAGTAGTTTGACGTCCCTAACTCAAATTACACGCTTCTTCGTTTTGTTCTGTCTCGCTCATAAAGCAACTGTTAAAAAAGAAAAAGACAGCTGTTGTAAAAGATAACGATTCTTTAATTAATACTTTAGTTACTCTACATTATAGTCGAAGCAATTTGAAAATAAAAAAGTAGGTATCTTCTAATTATTATTTTCAAAGGTAACACTGGGATTCTAACCCGCGACATGTGACAATACGTATCAAGGACAGTAAGCTGCACGTCCGTGGTAACTCTTTGACCTTGAGCTGGCCTATTTTAGTAGTGAGTTTTAATAGTATGCTATATATTTACTGGTTTTGTTACCACTGACTTGTAGCCGACCTTACCCACTTCATATTACCCACGGATCTGAAAAAAATACAGATGTAACCTTGCCTTGTCATAAGCGACGCATAGATTACGCACACACACACGCAGCGTACTGGCGCCGAGTGGATAAGTTTTAAGTATTTGTATGCGTTTAGCTCGTGTATGACAAGCGAAATTGGATGACTAGGCATGCTTCTCACATGTCGTACGCAACGCTACGTCCGTATTTTTTTAAGATCCGTGATATTACCTATGTGTATTTATTTTTCTCCCAAAATAACACTTAGGTACATAATCTTCTCACCATAACAGTTTGTTCAATCGTTGTCGCGCACGCTTATATTTCACGGCGATTGGCTTAGGCAAAGAAGTAAATTTTGTTTTTATCGTAATATCATTTTGAGAGGATACTTTGATTTTTATGATGGAAAAGTTTGGTATTTTGTTTTCGTCCGCCAATAATCTCGAGGACTTTGGATTACGGTAAAAGTTATTTCAATCAATATCTCGTAAAGTTGCTCAAGTTACGTAGATATACGTTAAAAGATTACAGTTCTGCATTAGTCCCAAAAAATAATTGGCATTTATGGAGCATATTTTATTTTTTTCTGTCCTTTTTTTCGGCCCTGTTTATGTGGCATACACAGGGCCATGTGTATTAGGTACACGCTCATACACCCGGGCCCGGAAAAAAGATCGGATTTGATCATGACAATATTTGTTCTGTGCGGGAATTGAAACCATGTTACGCGGCGTAGCATACGCACACTGCATCAACCGTGCCTTTATTTAATGTAAATTTTCTTTAAGATATGTATAATAACGTTCTATGGTTAACTTTGGCTCTATGGCTTTACTATCGAACGTGATGATTTATTTGGAGATGAAGTGGTTGGCGTAGTAGTCAAGAGGCCGGCTGCTGCCTCGTGTGTCGCAGGTTCGATTCCCGCACGGAGCAAATATTTATATGATCTACAGATATTTTTTCCGGGCTAAGCCGTGTGTATGTGAGATTATTAGTTTCTAAACGTACCATGATACAGGAAGAAATTCTTAGTGTGGGGCAACGTTTATAAAAGGATATAAAAAACCTAAATACGCAACGAATCTAAATTGGAAATCAGTAACATTAATTAATCGAACTTTGATCTAAGCTAACAGAATCTAGATTACTTTAAATCCCTCTGATTAATTTGATATTCTACAAACTGAGCCCGTCGGATTCGACTAAGTTACTTACTCAATATTATCCTATCTGTTAGGGCTCATTAAAACTCCATCACTACTGTATATAGGTATAAGGTTTTAATTTAGTAGTGTAGGTTCTTTGAAGGATTGATTTAGGGTTTAAGTAAATTAAATAGATTATTAAACAAAAATGTCTAGTGGTTGCGAGGGCGACTGCTGAGTGTGAAGTCCTTCTAATCTTTGCTGGGTCGTGCAAAGTGTCGCTGGGTTTTTCTGTTAGGAAATTCTCAGCAGTAGCATGTAAGGGGAATGAATACATAGCAATGACGTCACCAAAAGACGTATTAAAATGTGGATGAAGGATTCAGGGTAGTGAGCAGAGGTTAATATTGTTAAATATTACATTAATACATACATTTACCTATCTATTGCATTATGAGTTTGTCATGCTCATTAAAATATCTTGCTGATGGTGCCGTTGTGTATTGGGTCGATGAGTTCCCTTCAAAATGGTTGAGTTCAGCGATGCTGATGTGCACGTCATACTTGTGAACGGGTGCTGTCTGTCGGGACTGGTCAGATCGTAATCGTTTTGGCTTTATAAACTTGTACTATTTCAATCATTTGCTTTTGTTTTCCTGTTACAATACGATTTTAAATAAAATATTATTTTAAAAAGAGTGTGTATGGAGTTTCTTGCTGGTTCTTCTCCATAAGATCAACTTTATTGGAACCGTGCACCTAGCTTTGACGTTTCATAAGTGCCTGGTCTGGTCTATGTGAAATAAGAATATAAAAATTTAAATTGAAAAAATGTCGTGATTGCTTAGTGGCCAGAGCGCCTGGAGTATTTACGCGAGAGGCTCAGGTTCGAATCCTGCTCACGACTGTTTATTTCTTCAACATAAATTTATAACTTATGTACCCTGGAGTTTGGAATCATGCCCGGTTGATGGCAATAGACTCACCACTTATTATATGGGATTTAATATCTGGCCATAGAGGGATGATTCTATATATGCTTTTTGAATACTAATTAAAGCCGCTTATTTTTTTTATCTCAAAGATTCCGAGTTAACATTAATGAATTTGACGACATATAACTAATTATTTACCCGTAAAATGGACCCAAAATAAAGTAGGATCTTATATACCAACTAAACAGAAGTACAGTCATTATTTATGTTACGATGGGACCTCTAGATAAGAATTTGTGTACTCTATAAAGGGAAACTGTCGACGCCTTTTCAAGCATATCAAACCCTATCATAGCTATAATAATAAGCATATGTCTATATTGTAGTGTAGTGTAAAAAAAGCCCAGTGGCTCCGAAAAACGTGTAAATACATAATGGTATCAAACCAGGCACCAGCACATTGTGCATTTGTGTTAGTAAAAATATTTGTGTTTTTGTTTGTGTAAGTGTGCGAGTGGCCATTATTTATTACTGAACACATTGTAGAATGTACAGTTTGTAATTCATTGTTGAGTGAAATGGAAAGTGTAGGGGACTTGTAACTACACGTTTTTTAATTTGAATCTATAAATTCGTTTGCAGACATACAACTTTAAATACATTATTATGCCTGTTTGTGGGCTGTTAGAAGTCTGGAAGCATTGTGAAATTAGTAAAACAGTTTAAAGATTTCCGATATTCTTTATTTTTTTTTTATATAATAGTTACAAATAAGGCTCTATTACTAAGGCTCTTAAACTTGAAAAGGTTCACTTCAAATGTTTTCAGAATAAACTATAATTAACTAGTTAAATCGCAGTGAAAGGTTGTCTTAAACATACATATCGTAGCAGCTATCTTTTTTGGATTGAAATAAAAACTTTGCAATGAAAACATGTGACTACTACATATGATCTAGTTGTAGTAAACAAGAAGAACTTCTAAGCTTGGAACACATTTGTAACACTCCACGCGAATAAAGTGTTCGTATTAGCTCCACTACACGATGCGAATGTTGCGTTTTTACATGGCTGTGTTCACGCACGGCGCGTGGGGTGTTACAAATGTTGCCTTGGCCTAATTGTCGGCTTCATAATATTCCTCAGTTTCTTCATTACATATTACCTACAAACAAACGCGTGGGTAATTGTGCGTAGGCAGCTAATTTACGTAGGGTAGCATTATTAAGACGTAATTTAGGCGCGAACGAAGTTATTAAGAATTTACATAAGTACTTCGTTAGTTACTTTGTTTCATTCGCGACCACACGATGGAAAATCTGAATTAGTGTTCACTTTATCAGTGTCTAATATTTATGTGAATTTACTAGAACTGTGTTTTTTATCATTTATTTATCGTGCCAGTCATCTATCAAATGATTCAGAACATAAAAAAAAATGTATAACTTTATCCAATGCATCTACAGTGAGGTATCATAAAGCGCAGTAAACCAGACTTGGACTCGGTTGTATATTAATTTGGTCCTTGCGCTAATCCCACCGCGAAGTATATACCATAGTAACTAACATCTAACCTCGGAGGATGCAACTAATAGTTGCGGTTGTAAGCAATCGCGTCACAATGCAATCAAGAGAGAATGGTACTATTATATCAACTCAAATAGCGTAGTAGCTACCGTTTAAATTGCCTCATACATCTTTGAGTATTAATAGGACAAGCTATTCAAACTAAAATAAACAACAGTACTGTAAAAACTGACCACGTTCTCTTAATAGGCAATTCAAGTTACACTTTACCTAAAGAAAGTATATTTATGAAAATTAAGAACTGTCTGCACAAGTCTGAACATAAATCAGACTAGTCATTGTACTTTTCAATAAAGAAACTATCAGAGTTGTAGCCGATAGCTTATCCTAAAGCAACAGATGATGGTAACATAACTACATTGTGTGCACGTGGGAGTTGTATCTGTAAACGAATCTACGATGCCTGAGAGAGTCATCATGGTTGGGGTAGCGTTCGAAAAAACAGCTGCTGCCTCGTGTATCGCGGTTCCCGTAACAAGTATTTGTATTTCAAGATAAATCTTTGAAAAGCATTTACAATGTCGTAAAGAATGCAATTACCTTAATAATTCAAGACATTGTATTAACTGCAAAATTAGTCGTGTTGGTTCGGTCACTTGTATAGGTACTGAATTGATAGCAATGACGTCGCCAAAAAGACGTGTTAAAATATGGATGAAGAATTCGCGGTGGTGAGCAGAGGTCGAGATGGCTTAGTGGTTAGAGCGCCTGGAGTATTCATCCGGGAGGCGCAGGTTCTAATCCTGTTCGCAACCGTATTCTTATTGTAACTTAAGTATTTGTATGATCTATAAATCACTGTTCCCGGTTTAGGTAAATGTGGATGTGAGATATGAGATTGTAAACGCACTTACTATAAATAAAAACTAATATTTTTTTAAGTACATGCGTTGAAATATTTAACTTAGTAGATAAATCTTTCAAACGCATTAACGCTTGCGTACGGAACTCTAAAGTTATAAATTTTTCTGGAAAGAAATATACGGTCGTGAGCACGATTCGAAATGGCTTAGTTGGCCAAGCGCCTGGAGTATTTATTTGGGAGGCACAGTTTCAAATCTTGCTCACGGCCCCGTATTTTTCTTTCTACTAAAATGTATCTGTTTTTTTTTTGTACTGGAAGATAACTAAAAAGACATAGGCACTCCGAGGCTTCTCTTATTAATACGCTGAGCTAGACGCAATTTAAATTGTCGCATGCAACGCTTTGCACGGCCCAGTTGATAAACCCATAGAGATGCGCCCAACCGAGTCTAAAAGATAATGTGATTTAGAATGAATAACACATGTTGTTGTTGTTCCCATATGTGGTTTTTTTCTGGTAGCACCATTAAATAATAAATCCGGGTATGAAAAATGAAAAGTCAAAGCACTATATTCGTATGCGATGTCCGAATGATGAAGAATTAGTGTAGAAATCATGCAATGTTACGAAATATCGGATTTCGTTGAATGGGAGTATACCCTAGTTGGTGTCTTCATCTTCATAATAGTGTTGCCAGGTGTCCCGATTTGCAAGGGTCTGTGGACGCTTCCCGATTCATCCTTGATCGGGACGCTCAATATCGTGATTTCGAAGTAATCTCTGTCAAGAAAATCATTTTAAGTTAAGAAGTTTCAACGTCCAACGTTCTTTTTTGTTGCCCTGATTTTAAAACCTGAATCCCGATATTTTTAACTTCCGGTCCCGTAATTTAGGTAGGTTTAGGTTAAATATGCTTAATATTTTACCTGGCAATACTATCCTCATCATCATCCTGACGTCAACCCTCATTACTAACCTCATGTGATTCTTGTATTTGTCATGTTTAATATTGTAATAAGTATGTATTGTGTTAACCCTAAAATGTATTATATGAAGCTTGGCAGTAGTACCGGAGTATCAAGCTGTTACAGCTAGTTGTTGTGAAAGCCGATAAGTAAACTAACTGTGTGACCGTTCAGAATGCTTAAGACTGAGCAAAGTTTGGGAGACTATGTTGTGTGAGCCGCTTATAATTATAAGAAGAAAATACAAATTTTATAACTTCTCTTTATAATAATTAAACAAACGTTTGGTTTCCTATACTGTAAGTTAATGGTAAATTTAATAGTAATTTAAATAAACATCACAGGTTTTTATTCTTTGTGTGAAGGGAGGCTCGTCGGTCAACCTAGGAGGTTGTCGACTGCTTAACCGGGCTTTCCTGTGGGTGTCTTAATAATTTTAAGGTCCCCAGCCAGGGCATTCAACTTATAAACTAAGCGACAACACGCTAAGGGCACCCCCTGCGGGGTACGAGTCTCGGCTTTGGGCGTTGCTGGTGAGAGGACAACAAGGGACTGGCTGGATCGGATTCAAACACATCACAGCAAAAATTTTAAAAAAAATTATAAGTTGATACGTATTTTACGCCACGATAATATTTAATACAATTAAAAATCATTCACGTAATAAGGTTATTGCAAATTTAATAAGAAGAACATTTATTCTTTGTTATTTTGTATTGTTTTATGTATTATTTCCAAATATCAAGCTTTGATCTTACAAGGCAAGCTATGCACAATTCGCGTTCAAACTATCAAAAACATTCATTAAGGAAACTGAGAGCACACCGCCTCGTAATAATCTGGGTTTATATGAGGAAACATTGCCATAACAGTTCGTTCAATCCAGTTATCTTCGCTATACATCACTACGAAGTTATTTCGGATCGAGCCGAGCGTTCGGTTAATTTGGACGAGCGTCATCGCCTTAATCCACTTAACCACACTACCGAACACCGACTGACGTTATTCCACATTCACGCCGATGTTGTATGAATAAGAATGCCCACAATCTTGATCAGTTATTCCGATTATTAGATAACTACAGTTTACAATCGATTCTCGATACAAACTGTATGATTCCTTTCACGGTTCTCTTCCATTCTTTGTCATTACATTTACCCTTTATGTGTTGTATAACTTAATACATTGCAACCTTACTGTCCTGCAGTAATACGGTAGATGCATACTTTCAATCCATTACAATTTCCTGAAAGGAACAGAATTGAACGTGGCGCTAATGTTTATAAAACGTGAGTTCAAAGCCATAGGAATCTAGTTAGGTGAAAGATTTACGATAAAATCGTTAGGGATGAAGTTAATTTGTGTCAAATGCTGTTTTCTAGTGAACGAGGCCCTAGAGTGAAGTAGAGTATGCGGATCTGCATAATCCTTACTCAATGGCTTGTGGTGGAGGCAATATTGCATGTGTTCGAGAGGCTATGCGCTATGTGTGCAAATGCCATTACACAGGGTAAGCCTCTTTATTAAATTTGAATCTTGTAATTTCGAAATATTCCTGAACATTCCATTGGGAAGTCGTTTTATTATAAATCAACCACTAAAATTATTTAGAGTATTTTTCAACGCCGGCTATTAGGTAATTTGTGCGCACTCTATGAGTGAATTTGGAATTAATGCAAACAAGTGCTTAAACGTGAATTTTGTAATTTGATACCTAGGTACTTTCAACACTATGTATCTAATTTTGTTATTAGATACCAAATTCTAACACCATGTACCTACGTCATGTTTCACGTGAGGTATCTTATGGTTGATGATTAATCTTACTATTCAATCCGCTAATTATACTCCTTTGAAGTGTCAAATGCGTCGGTTTGTGGCCAATAAGTCAGTACATAGAAATAAACACCTAAATACTGTCGTCGTATTATCGATTAGGTATATTATAATAGTTCTAACTTGCTTTATAACCTTGCTGCGGCGTTCATTTATTTGCCATAAATATCAGCTATGATGGGGTCTAAAATGGCCACTTTTAGCATTTCTGCTAAGAATGAAACATTATTTGAATCGAGTAACTTCTTATAATTCTGCTCTTTGACATAATAGCAATTCCTATTTTGTGAGCCTTTTGCGAATCTCCGTAGAAAACTGTCATATAGATGAATTAGAATTGAACGCAAATCATATTATGATTTGTCCATGAAGTGATCATTTTCGCGCAAACCTAAGATATTACTATGACCATTTTCGATTTGTTAAATGAATCATATTAGGATACTATTATGATTCAGCCAAAGTGGCCTAATTAGACCCACACAGGTACCAATATAAAAATAATTCTGCCAGAAAGTTGATTAATTTTCTACATATTTATCACTATAAGTACAAACAAGTACGTCTCAGTTTGAATAATTTTCTGTACAACTTTATCTCAGTGTAAAAAACGGGAATATAAAGTTCCATTGTCCAGTTCACTTAAAATCCGAAAGCCTTAATCCACTAATAAATGTTGCCTATGGGAAAATGTTGCGACAACGACGTAAATGCAATTATAGCCACTTGTTGCCGCGCTTCGTGGCACAAATTGTGTTTTATTCTCGATGCGATGGAGTTAAGGGTTAAAACAATTTCAGGCACAATGTATAAAAATGACAAAAATTGTGACGCGGCGGCACAAAGATTGACAGTATCAATCGCACGGATTGACGCGTGACGGGACTTATAACTATATCATTCTATTTTGGTATGAAATACCGTATGAAGTTGATGGGATTTTCATCAATTTTCTTGTATACCTTTTTTATTTTTCGTTCCGTTATGTACGCATGAAGTGTTAAAAGATTCTGTGAGTTAGAAATATTGTGGCTCTGGATATTAGTTTACGTGTTTAGCGATTATATGGTCACGAAATAAAGTTAAAAAATAATTATGTTTTAACATTTTACATAAAAATAAAAAATAAAAATAAAAACTATTTTTGATTGGAAAGAGATAAATTAAGAGACATCATATTCAAATGCTTACCTAAAATTTCCATGTAATTTTGTTTGACGTTTCTAATTTTGGTGACCATTTAATCTGTTGGCTTATTAATTACCAGACATAATAGATTTTTATTGTTATTATGTACAATTTCGCACTTCTCTGATCAAAAGAGGTGCCTACCAAAAATGTTCGGAGATTAATATTTGATATGCCTAAATTCAAAATTTGACGTTTCTTAATTTGTTCCATCTTGCTAAGTAACTGGGCTACAGCAGAATTGACCGCATGAACAGTTCTCATACACAAATTACAAGTAGCTTGAGCAATGTTATTTGTAATTTTTTCTTCATATAAAATAATAGTTTAAGCTTGTATTGTTCCGTTTAATACCTCTTTTGTGAGGCATTAAAAAGGACAATAACTATAAATTATATCGGTGTCCACCAACCCAATAACGTTTTCGTTTTTATGACTGAAAATGCGATCGAGCCTGAAATTATAAGTTCGGAAAATGATTGGTAGCGAACCTCTTTTAAAATTTATTTTTACATATTTTAAATGTAATAAAAATAGTATATTACTCGCTCACAAAAAAATTTACGAAAGTTCTGAATTAAGAAAACATCGATAGGATTTCACCGAAAGGAGATTGACACAAAACCATTTGTTGGTTTTGCTTTCAAATTCGATACTTTGACAAATACTCCACTTCTTACGAACGTCTACGGCCGTTTATATTTCTTTCCGTTACGTTTCAAATTACAAAAGAATCGCTCCAATAGATTGTTTACTGTGTTCACAAAAATAGTCTCGGTACAAACATCGTTTAGGTGGGATTGCTTTAGAAAATACTCCATTTAATTTTGATTTTTCATCAAAGGAGATATGTGGAGAATGTTCACATTGGATCATTATGAAGTTTTGGTTACGTAAGCTTAATTAAATATGATATAGAGACTCCTCAAGTAAAGTTGAAACTACCTAGATTGCGGTTTGCGACATTTAATTACTTCTATCATTAATTTGCTAAGCATCGGTGTGAACCCTTCGGTGTCCGTAATGTAATTCCCACTTCACTGTAAAGCTTAAAAATGAATTAAACGCGGTTTTGATATTACACTTCAACATTTCACAAACTAATCAATCATGTTTTAAATAAAAATATGGACGTCCTCTTATCCACATTCTGTTGTATAGACAATATTTTTTGTTCTCTACAAAGCTTTCAAATTTTTATATGACAAAGAGGAATTATGATAAATTATTTTCGTTTATAAGCATGGCAGCGTAAAAGCAGTTGCTGTCAAAGGACCGTCTGTTTTAGATTTATAACAAGTACCTACGATCTAAAAGGAATTTCACAGACATGAATAACAATTATCACATGATTTATCTTCAAAGTTAAATCAGCAAGCATCAGTTGTTGCCCATTGTTAAATGTAACTAAACAAGCAGCTCTCACAAACTACCTGCCTGCGGTACATTAATTTATATCATTTCGCAGTCACATAGAAGTTCGTCTTTACTTCAGTGAAGAATCATTATACCTTGAGTAGATCTAGATATTTTATGACAAAAGGTATCACTACAAAACAACAGGAGTTGTCGAAAACCAACAGAATAATAAAAAGAAACGATGATTTCCGTGAGCTTCAAACAAAAAGCAATAAACCCGCTGCTGAGCTTGACATAGCTAACGAGTTTGTGCAGTATCTCGCAGAAATGTACTGTATAAACTCTGTCAACTTTAATACAACAAAATGAAACCGACTTAAATGTTTAATAAGATGTCTTGATAATTGCAGAAACTTCGTAAGCCTGGATTGTGGTTTCTTATTAGAATTAAGTGTTTCTTGCCGGGGCTTGATAAATTTTAAATATAGGTATGTACTTGCAAAATCTCGAGTCAGATTGTGAGCTTTGAATAATTTTGAAGCATTAATTTGCAAAATTGGCTGGGATTGTGACGAGAGAAAATGTCGTGTCGTGAAAACGCTAAACCGTGATCAGTTATGTTTAATGCTTATTACATGTAGTATTTTAATTCCTTATTTTGTTTTTTGTTTTAGGTAAGACACAGAATAATGGAAATCACGTTCAACAAAAACGTAAGTACCTAATGGAATAGTTATGTACAGCATTGAGATGAAGGAAAATAATGTTTATTAAACAAAGTGCATAAAAAATACCGTACGAAGTGCGAAAATAAGAAAGGATTTTTAAATGATTCATATATGAATAAATCATTCGCATCGTATATGAAATGAATATTTGGATCTGAATTCTTTTATAGCTGTGACAATAAAACATAGAGCACTAAATAATGTAAAAGCACTTTAAGTGAGAGAACCGAATGATTTTAGTTACAAAACCAATGTGTACCTATAAAACTATTATTGTAGAATACGAACTCTAAATTATTGAATAGATCGACAAACTCGGTGTCCCATCTTTGGCGCATGTTTATTGTTAGCAGCGCCTTTCGTAGGTCTTCCCATAGGGTATCTCATAGTTCCTATTTATAACAATTACTTATAAACTATGTAATTTATAATAATAATCCTATAAAAAATACAACCTACATATGTAATTCAACTATGTAATGTATGACAATAAACAATGAAAAAACCTACTTAGATAGTATGGCTTAATGATTTGGAACCATCTAAATTAATAAACAGACTACATACTAACTTTTAAACTATCGCGTTGCATGATATTACTAGGTATATACTAACAGGAATTAACGCGCAATAAATACCTTTGAATCGCTTGACGTTTCGACCAGGTTGCACTGATCGTGGTCACAAGCAGACTGATGCAGCGAGTTTACTCCGTCATGGGTGCGGTAGATTTTTCTTCATCTACCTCCATGTTTTCACTATTTTTATAAAGGCCGCGACACACTACAATCACTGTGTCCGTATTTTTAATCGAATTAAAATAGCGAGATTTTGATATTTTAATCACTGGATTCCACGTCGCTGATAATTTAAAACCGTCCTCCCGATTGAAAGTCATGTGTTTTTGGATTTCAATAGCTTCACGCACTGCTCTTGAATAAAAGTGGCGATCGGATGAGAGGACTTTTGTGTGCTGAAACTCAATCCAGTGATTACTTGAATCAGGCACCGTTTATATTTATACCGATACCATGATAACTTAATGTAACCAACCCAAATAAAAACCCGTATACAAAGTTTCATGAAAATTACATCGCCCAAGTAAGCAAAAATGCTTATAAAATAAAAACTTCTGAAACTAACTGTATTAAATTTTTACGATACCAAACGATAAATAAACCGCATCGAACAAAAAAAAAATCACATAAATCGGATCAGAAACCTCGGAGTAATCGGTGTACATACATAAAAAAATAAACCGACCGAATTGAGAACCTCCCCCTTTTTTTTTAAATCAGTTAAATATTGTTCACGTTGACTAGACTGTATCCATGAACGTAAGACTTATTTTATAGATATATAAATCAGAAACTGATATAATTATATAACCGACGATCCGAATTTATTCAAATATTTTCAAAAATATGTGTTTCAACTATTGCATAACATTCACTTCCACTAGATGAGACATGATTATTAATTATGACAAAATGCAAATCTTTGAACATTAAATTCGATGAACATAATTATATTTGGAGAGGATAAAAAAATATGTTTACTAAAAGTGTCATCAATTTTAGTACCGATTAGAAATTGATGAGAATTTGTGGAACCAGCTGCAGACGAAAATACCATTAGTAGTACATTCAGTTACACAAGCTGAATAAGATTTCTTCATTTTGAAAGAAAGAAAGATAAACATTTATTGTGCACATACACACCTTACCTTACCTTTACTTTGAACATACCATATTTTCATTCAAAATATTACTTTATGATAAGAGATTATTATTAATTTCATTGGTCATTAAATTTTGTTTTTACTATTAAAAAAATGTACGCCAAGTTTAAACCGTCCAACGTATCTGACGATGATAACGCTATCCGTGGCATAAATGTGATTATTTGACGGCTGTCCGATGTCTTATTAAGTCTCTTCTATCTTCTTATATGCTCTTTATACTCCTTCGTGAAATACAGGTACGAAGCTATGTTTTACTATACTTTATCGGTCAGTAATTAAAATGATATTTCACGAATAATTTATATGTGAATCTGACGTTGGTAAAATTTTATCTTAATCCATTATGCAAAATAATTCTCAATTATTGTCACTTATTGTGTCTCCAAAAAACACACACAAAGTATTTAAAAAGATTTCAATCATAAAACCCACTTCTAAAACTTTAACAAAATATTAACGATACGCTGATTGTACTCGGTATTTCAGTATATCAAAACATTGGTAATGTACAACAAATTGGGATTTCGTTTCATATAAATTCTAGAACGAGTGACAATCTCGGAACACGAGTTAATTAATGGAGAAGGAACGTTGCTTGGCGCTCAACAAGCGACGGCGGCGGCGTCGGTTCAATCATAGACAACTGATGTGCTTATACCACAAGTAGGTGGATGTGTGATTCCTGTAAAAGCGGATTTACTTGGAATCTTGAGATTAGTGCGAAAGATATTAAAATAGGTTAAAAAGTTGGGAAAGTATTTTGTTTTTCTTACGTTTCGTCCGTTGCATTTAGACAAAATGCTATTTCTGACGCTAGTTAGGAGAAGTTGGAACTCTAAATATTAAAGAAAGAAGGTTTTATGAAGAATCAGGAATTATGAAATCCTTCCGCAGGCATTTTTATTACTAAAATTGCTGGCTGGCTTAAATTTCATTACTCTCTTCAAGATTGACACCTCGGATTTATTCATAATATTTTAATAATGTTCAGTACCTTATTATTTGTATCATAAATGTTTTTTTTTTATCAGATAAGAAAAAAATATGGTAATTATTTGCCCAAACGGATACAAACATTAAACAAACCTGGGTGGATTGTTTAATTTTCGTGCCGGTTTTAACAGAAACAAAAGAGCATTCCAAAAGAGCCAACAGTTCAACATGATGTCGAAGGTTTATAATCTATTAAGTATTAAAACCCGAAGCTGGAATTCTTCTGAAATAACGTCGTAACTGTATAATCATTCATATTATATGATGGGTTCTGCGGGTGAAACCTTCATTTTATCATTATTATTATTAACCATAAGTCCACTATTACACTATTTTCCACTATTATGCTAATGTCCGCATTTATCACGTGCGACCTTTTGTCACAATGCTCCGGTCAGCGCGCAGCCATAATGTTGGTGACAAAACATTCAATTCTGTTTTGGTTACATTTAATGGGAACGCTATTTGTGGCAATCCGAACGACTGCGAGGTCTGTATTTAGTTAGTTTGAGAATTATAACGTATCAAATCGAAGACTAAGTTCGTTGAAATAATCGATGATGTCACTTTAAGAACGGTTTTAATGGGAAGATTGACAATAGGTATTTAGGCGTCATTATAAGTATACCTGCACAAAAAATGATGGATGGATGAACGTGTTCTTTCCATGATTTTGCTAGCTACAACATATACTGCCTCGTTGGTCTAGTGGTCCCAAGCGTGACTGCCGAGCAGGAGGTCTCTGGTTGGATTCCCGGGTCGGGAAAAATGTTATTGAGTTTTTCTGTTAAGAAATTCTCAGTAGCAGCCCGGAGTTTGGAATTGTGCCCGGTTGATGGCAAGAGGCTCACCACCTATTAGATTGAACTTAATAACAGCTTTGGTGAAATGTGGGTGTACAACTGTGTAGACCTCTGCCTACCCCTTCAGGGAACACAGGCGTCATGCTATGTTATGTTATGTTACAACAGATACTGGACGACTATATTTATTAACTAGGTTATACTATTTTAAAACATTTATTTCTCAGAGCATATAAGATCCTTTGAAACATATTCCTTTATGAGGCAGTTAATAAAGCGAATCCTTAAATAAATTACATTATTACTCCTTTTTTTTGTGTGTGACGATATCGTGACGGCGCTCACCACTTCCGAGCTCTTCAGCTCTATTGAAAGCTTTAACGATTTATATCGATGTAATCAAAATTGAGACAGGTGACGATTCTGAAAAATTTACGTAAAGGTAACCCAGTAATGGATTTGTCGCGAGTGAAAGGATGAAGATTATCTATCGGTTCTTTGAGGGTATCGGATTTGGATCAAACACGGCTCATTGTGAATGCATATAAGCAATTCCCCTATTTAATTGAGCATGTTTGTAACCCGCATCTCTTCTCTTTGATTATATCGCGTAAGATACTGGCTACAGATAATTCTGTTTGGAAACATGACGCATTTTTGTTACAACAGCTTGTGCTACCTGATAAAACTTTCACGTTGTCATTCAAGGGTTGGATAAGTTTTGGTGGAACGAGGTAAGTTAAGCCAAAATTGTCTACAACTGCTGTCTAGTACTTTAGCAAAAAGCATTATTCCTTAAAACTGCTTTCAGAAATATCGTCAGTTAAATAGTTAAACTTTTATGACTGAATACGCTGAAATTCTTCGACGGTTACTATTTTTAGTATGTTATTTTGAATGTTTTAGAATCGAAAGCAAAAAGAATAAAATATTTATATTCGGGACCGAATATCTACGATGAATCTATTCTCTTTTGTATAAAATATTAACACTTGAATGAACCAATACAAAATCGGTGTCTATATTTATACAAAAAGAAAAAGAAAATATTTCGCGATTTGATTGGTTGGCCTTCTATTATTTTGTTCCAATCATTGTGTCCTATTAAAATTAATTGTACGAAACGTTTCTAAAATAGAAATTTACGGACTTGTGTATAATCTTCAGGCTTCTTTGCACTACTCACCTTGCTACCTACTTTCTCAATGTCTATATTCAAAGAGCGTATGATTCAGAAGAGGTTTGAACTAACCAATATTTGTTTCGATAACATAAAGCTCAACTGAAATCATATAAATTTTGGAACATATATTTTTAAAATCGTTTTTATTGAACTCTAAAATTCTGATAGATGAAATATTTACTTTTACTTTCAGGTTTTCTCGTAAAGGTTAGTGGAAAACTTTGTGGTTTTAGTCGGTAGGAGTTCCACACGACATCTATGAATGTTATTCACATTCCAAAAAAGAAAGATTTCCTCACTATATTCTCATTCACTGTTTGTCTGTAATATTTAAGATTTATTCATATTGAAAAGTCTTTGGCTTAAGAGATGGACCTTAATCACCACGACATTTAATTTAATTGATATCATAATTTTATTTGTTTTCACAACTTTGCTGATGCGGCTTGCAACGATGACAAAAAATTTAGTTTTATCATGGATTATCTCCTATTACTATTACCTGCAGAGTGATCTACCAAGGATAAAGCAATGCTGATATTGTCAGGCTACTTTCTATCTTCCCCAAGTTGGTCAAAATGGAAGCAATTCAGCTATGCGCCCCTGAAATTGAAGTCAATGAACTTCAATATATTGATCTGAATTTAGCATACTGTAGGTATTATTGTTACATTTGCCTCAAGGATCAATTCTGGGCCCATTTCTGTTCCTAGTTTATATTAATGATCTTCCCTACTTTATCAAGGATATCAAGACAAATATGGTCCTCTTTGCTGATGATACATCCCTTATATTCAAAGTAAATAGAAAGGATGGGGATCAGATTGAACTCAATAATACACTTATGAAAGTATCTAATTGGTTTTCTGCTAATAACCTTCTTCTTAACCCGAATAAGACCAAATGCATTAGGTTCTCCGTACCAAACGTACCCCATATAAATTCAAATATAAAACTTGATGGTAGGGTGTTAGATTTGGTTCCGTCAACTGTTTTCTTAGGCGTTTCAGTAGACTCCAAACTGCAATGGGGTTCTCATATAGAGTCACTTGCAGGCAAACTCAGCTCTGCTGCTTTCGCTGTTAGAAAAATAAGACAGATGACAGATGTAGCAACGGCTAGACTAGTATATTTTGCTTATTTTCACAGTATTATGTCCTATGGCATCTTACTGTGGGGTTCGGCTGCTGACGTTGAGACTATTTTTATATTACAAAAAAGAGCAGTCCGAGCTATTTATAATCTTGGCTGTCGTGAGTCATTACGTGAATTGTTTAAGGAAATAAATATACTTACCTTGCCATCATTGTACATATTCAGTAATATCATGTACATTCGCAAAAATATTGCCCATTTCAATAAGAAGAGTGACAACCACAATTTAAACACTCGTAATAAGCACCAGCTTATAGTCCCCGGTTTTAGGCTTAGGAAGACTAGCAAATCATTTATGGGTAACAGTATTCGATTCTACAATAAGATCCCATCTAATATTACAGATCTTCCAGATGATAAGTTTAAGGTAGTGATCAAACGCATTTTAATATCTAAAGCATATTATAGTATTAAACATTACATTGAGGATAAGGATGTTTGGCGCACGATCCCCTCCTGCACACAGCGACCCACTGGCACTGTCTAATTTATTTCATGTATGAATGTAACCTCAACAGATTACTTTTGTAATTACTAGTTTTTATTTTTATACAATTAATTTTATTGACGTAGTACAATTATTCCAATTGTATTTTTTTTTTTTTGACACTTGTTTGTTTATGTAAATTTACATATCCATTAACTAACCGCTAGTATTCCTACTAGTTTTAAATTTATATTAACATTTCTTTGTAAAATGTGAGCATTATGTGGACATTAATGTTATTTTTAATCTCATGTTACGTACATATTGCCCATTGTCAGGCATTATGAGTTTGTCATGCTCACTAAAATGTCCTGCTGATGGTGGCGTTGTACATCGGGTCGTCGAGTTCCCTACAAAATGGTTGAGCTAAGCGAGGCTGATGTGCGCGTCATGCTCGTGAACGGGTGCTGTCTGTCGGGACTGGTCAGCTCTTAACTGCTTTGGCAATCATTTTAAAGGGCTATATAAGTTATTGCTTCTAGCGCTTTCCTTTATTATTTTGCTCATTAACCTGCATTATTCTCACATTACCTTATTTATTGTTATACCAATTTATTTTAAAAGAGTGTCTATGGAGTTTCTTGCCGGCTCTTCTCCATAAGATCAACGCCTTGGAACCGTGCACCTAGCTTTGACTTTTCATAAGTGCTTGTAATATGGCCTATATGAAATAAAAATATTTGAATTTGAATTTGAATTTGAATTTACCTTTGTAGTGAAGCGATTCAGTTCATACCTACAGTAAAATTGGCAATAATTTAGAAGTGGTTAAAGTTTACCAGTAAATCATTTGTGAGTTGCCGTTATTGATTACAAAATTTAATGTTCATAATAATTTGCCAAGAAGTGGTTGAAAATGTCCGTTCATTTTGTTCATTCACATGACAGCTTGCTAAGTTGCTGCAGTACTTGGAAAAACTTAACAGACTCAAAGTTATACTTTTACTAAATGATTTTCTTGAAAGTTTTGAACTGCTCCAATAATTTTATATATTTTCTGAGTTGTTATCGTAGTTTGGATAAGCGGTGTCGTCCAGCTCAGCCTTGTTAAATGCGATCATGTTAAAGTAATATGGTAAAGTTATAATACCATAAAATATTTAATAAATAAAAAATAACAATAGTTTGAGCACTAAAGCAAACGATATAACTCAGAAATTAAAAAAACTCCCTTTTTGCAATTTTGAAGCAAACTTTTGCTTTGTGATGATTCAGCGGCCGCGGCCGACGGAGCGGCATGTCACCGCGCCGTAGTCAGGCGTAGTAGGCTGCCGCATACTCGCACACAAATTGTAATGCTCCCGAGCCGTGTGTGTGCATTAAATACCTTTTTAAAAATTCTGTATCAGTCCTTGCAGCGCATTCTTACGATGTATTTTTTAATTCTGCAATTTACGTTTGTTGTTTACATTTTTGAGTAAGTTTTAGTAGGTAATACTGACCTAAGGTAAACATAAGCCTACTACAAACGGAACTGCGAAACAAGAGTTAGTGATGGCACAATCCACCTGACATGATCAAATAAGGTACAAAGTTTTCCTACGATTGACCCCAAAACCCATTAGGCAACCTATTTTCCACAGCATTTGCCTGTTCACTTATGCTATTAGAGTATAAGCGGCTTCAGAGGCACTGGTGAATTTTTCGATATTTTCAGCAAAAATAACGGCTTACCACCGAAAAACTCATTACGTGTTTGTGAAAATAACCAGAACGGTGCTTCATTTATCCGTTGAAAAATCCCATGGGATGCGAAAGTAATTAAGATCGGAAATAAAAGTCAGGCTCGTCAGGCCGAAGCTGGGTCCATAACAATACATCTACGTTCAGCTTATTCTTTTTATAATGTTTCTTCGCCAGGTACTTAACTTTTCATGTAAACAAATGGTTCATGATCCGATTCTTTTCGGTTTACCCGTTTGTTCGTAGAGCCTTTGTTTATACACGACTGTTCTTTTACGATTACATTTGAACCTTTGTGACAAACGTTAAGCATACGTTTGGGCGCCGACCCCGTTTACATCATTCGATAACATGAGAGTAAGGCTTCATGTTTAGGTAAGTGTGATTACCCGATTGTCAGTGATGGTTTCGACTGATGAAATGTCACCTACCTATAGGTGATAAGTCATACGAAAAAAGTATTTAATCCCACTACATTAAGCATAATTTTAAGTCATATGCTTCGTCTAGCTTGTAATACACTTAATCCGTCGCATTCAGTTCATTAAAGCTACCTTTTTTGGGTCATTTTCTTTGGACGACCCAAAACTGGTGCCCACTGCACCAGTTTTAGGTCGTCTTACTAGGATAAGTGATATGTAAAGAGATTCGATAAAAGTGAAATGGAATTTTTTGGTGATATTTTCTTCAAAATATTTCATACTGTTATTCCGTCTTAAATAAAAGTAAAAAAAAAATGTAGAAAAGAAACATTTAGAACTTAAACTGAAAGTTTTGTTTTGCTTGCGTGTCTTGGAACTCACGAAGTAGAATCGCTGTTGAACATAGTAGTTGATAAATTTTCTATGTATTCAGTGAATAAAACTAGAGATGCTGGCTGTAAGAATTTTATTCTAGAGCGAGTAATGTTGGAGTACCTACATTGTTGATTGTATTATGTACTAAGTGTTGATCTAGGATATTATTTCCATTGAGTTTTCTGAAAACACTGACTGAGTTAAAACTACGTTAACTTTTTTCTTTTACTTGCAAAAGTCAGCTACAGTTTGCTCAAAACATATTTTATACCTAGCTTAAGAAATTTTTGCAGGATATTACAAGTAAGACTTTTTCTGTGTATTTTTTAACTTTTTCACGAGAATAAGAATTATTACAAGTCTTAATATATTGCCAAACTCTCATATTAGCTCAAACAACTTTCGACCATATTTTTAAAGCTTTTCTGTGGTCGTTTAATACTTTTCAGTTACTTGTCCTATATTTTCATGTCTTCTTATAAATGATATTTGATCAAAATATAACGTAGCGATAAAAGCTTCACTTAATAATGTGCTGAAGACACTTCGCCGTAAAGGCTCTTGAGCTATCGATTAACACCTTAAAGGATCAGGGGTAATTGACCGGCATTTGCTGAGTTATCTAACGAAATAGCTGAGAGCATCCCTAATCGGAAACAACGCGTTCGATTTGTGTTAGGATCTTTTATTCTACATAAAATGTTTCAATGTCTCGCGAAAAAGACAAGCCTAATAAAGCGCTCACAAAATAAAAATAAAAATTTGCTGACTCTTAAGACTGGCTGTTTTATTCGTAAAAATAGAAGGAAATTATGATTTAAAACAACAAAATCGAAGCCGTATACTATAACACTGATTGTAACACAAAAGCAAAAGCCCCAGGAGAAATAAACCACATTACCAAAAACCATTAGATATCATTTCATAAGCCTTATTAATATTATTGTATAAGCGATACTTATATCAAAACAAAACTCTTTAACATACTCTATATCTCTTCTCAAATAAGAACCTCATGTTTGTAAAGTAGCATTTTATCCCGCCGACGTTGTTACTCTCACATATTACATTGCTACTGTCCAATAAAGTGCAGAACACACGAGAAACTACACAACTAACAATAATAAAAATAATGTCCCGGAAAACCATACAGCCAGTATAAAAAAAGAGTAAATAATGATATACGACACCTCGTAATCTTGCCGTATTGTAACATAAGAGAACCATTTATTAAGCCTAGTATCTGCCCCTGACCGCACTTGGCCTTCGAAGTGAGTCCCCCGTTTATCATTGTGATAAAACGTTGTGTCCTAATGCAGGTCAAATCACTATCTATAAATTGTTATCACGTTCGTGCTCAGGTTTTGGGGTTCTATTATTTCATAATTTAAGCTGAAATATTTGATCTGCGTAAAGGGTTATTTCAGGGGTTTATTTACGATATACTGAACCAGGTAATTTTCGACAGTGGCCAGTAAGTAACGTTTGGTAGTGCATCTAGTCATGCCTCCTGTAGAGCGAGTAATGGCTACAGCCTGGCGCTATATGAAGAGGCTGGTGCTGTATTATCTACCGGTAAATGAATGCTCGACACTAGAAAAAAAAGTTATCGTATAAGGCGACAAAGCTACTAATTTAACAATGTTAGCAGCAGCCTGCGAATCCATCTGACTTATCCCTATTTATATGGCATGAGGGCAGTTTAAAGGTTCATCTTCACTATATCAAGTTAACGATATGTGATACTAAAATACTTCGCATGCATCCGACTGTCAAGCTGTCCTTATTTTAGGATATTTTGTAAACTTTAACGCAACTCGGCATGAGTTGCGTTTCGGCAATAGTCCGTTCAGAAAGATTTTAGTTACTTAGTTGAAATTCTACATAAACTTTTAGTTTACATGTCCATTGTTTATATATGTATATTTAATGGTTCGGCATTGTTCTAGTCATGTTACGAGCTAAGGATTGTGGCAGAAAGTAGTTTAATATGTAAACATGTAAATACGTACTGTGTAGATGTCAGGGATATGGGATTCTCTTAAAACTAGTTCAAATACCAAAACGATTTATAAGCCTCTGAACTCATTGTTAAATGTTTAAGCGTCTGGTCCGTTTCATTATATTTTCTACATGTAACTTTTTCTTGTTTTTTTTTAGGAAACCTTCGAAAAGAGGAGTGTGGGATTTTTACCTCACTAAAACCCGTCCATCACCCGTGGTCCATCACCCGTGGTCCATCACCACATGGAGGGGGGCACTAGGTCTTCTTAACAGACCAGTTCCAGAACCCCTACCATGCAACGCATATTAGAGACGGTATATTTATTCATTTGAAAGAGTGTTGACGTTCAGTATTAGTATATTTTTCTCTCTCTCATTAGTAAATATTAGGCCTTAAAATAAAACGAACATATATATCCCTCCGTTTCCACAGCTATATAGCGGGTATTTAATTTAAGTTAGGTACCCGTGTAATACTGGAATGAAAGAACCATTACTCTTTTTGGGTGACACAACACTTGTTGAGTGAGGTGACTTTTAGCTTATCAGACACGTGTAGGTGCGCCTTTTTGTAAGGATCACACTAGGTTCACACGGCAGTTCAAACTACTGTAAGCACTGCCAATGGGTGTTAAAGTCTCCCAAAGGCGAAGCAGAATGCCCATTTACCATTGTGGATAGCAATTTTGCGTGGTCCATCTCTGTCTTGCAAATGCATCTATCTTTGTCCTGCACATTTTGCAGCATATGTTGCAGCATGATATTGAACACGAATTCCAACAGTCTCCTAAACACGATGTAGTTACAGCATATCGTGCGTGCCAGACTTTAGATAAAATAAGTGATATACTTTAGCGGAAAAAATAATCTTACAATCGGACTTGCCTTTTTACTGTTAAGTGTTTTAACCCAAGCTAAGTGTATCAAAAAAATAATTTAAATTGAGTTATAGGCGTAAAATGAGATTGAAATTATATATAACTTATTTTTAAAGACCACATATTTGAATTAGTTAAAAAACATGACCCTCGGTTAGGTCGAAATGAAAATAATGTAGGTAATAAATTCCAATAGAAAACAGTTTGTATTGAGTGAAAAGTAGGTGATCTGTTTTGTATTTACATAGGTACACACTCGTAAACTTGGACGTAGTGCTTACACTCTTATCCCTCGGATAATCCCCTATGATTGAGGCACGCCTGTTGAAACAATAAGATAAAAAACATGATGAAATAGGCAAACAACTTCGAAGTAGTGGCAAAATACAATAAAGAAAGGGAGCTTAGGCCTTTATTGAAAACAAACAACTGAATTCCAATTACTGAACTAAAAGTTATATCTAGAACAAAATTAATAAAATAACGAGGCAAGCATTTAGTTAATATATTTGTCTAAAAGCCTTTAATTGTCTTATTAATTAAACTTGGCTCATATAGTGAAATGAACAGTTTAATAGAAAAAGGATACGATCTACGAATTATTTTCATCAGGCTCGACAAAGCTGTAAAAACTCAAATCCTGTTCGCGACCGTATTCTTTTTCCATTTAATAAAATAACTTTAGAGTACGCTTAGCATGCGTTAATGCTTTTCAAAGATTTATCTTAAACTAACTGTTAAAACTCATTTTCAATGTATCTGTAAAAACTCATTTTCAAGGATCATTTATCGAACAAAATTAAGCGAGAATCGGTTTTAAAGTAGTTCTTTAAATTGTTCTTGTGATACAACATTTTTAGTTCGATGAATCCTAAATCGAATCTGAATCGTGAATAAGAAGTTGTTGATATAGGATGCATATTAAATGGTTTCGATATACTGAATTTTATTCACACTCTGCTATAGATTGGGTGTAAAATGTAATATTGATATTAACCATAATGTATTTCGAGAGTAATTTTATAATTAAGCGAATCTTTTATATTTAAGTAAAGAATAAATGCACGTGTGCCTTTTTTTTCTGTGTGGGAAATCCATTATAGATCTTGTGCGGAACTCCTACCAACTAAAACCCACACGGTCCTTCGGTACGTTTACTTATGTCTCGGCATCGCAGCTGCATACACCGCGACGTGCACGTGTGTCTAAGTACCTACCTGATTTGTCGTGTGTAGCAGGCATGATAACACCTTACAGCGGTTTATAATTTACGTATAGTAAATATTACCCAAGTCACTTATAATTTGCACCACAATCTATAGATTCCTTCGGTTGTCAGTTTGAACTAAAATTAAGAAACTGAATGGATTTATTTTCAATTGTTATAAATTGATGGTCATTGAGGTAGGGACTTTCTGGTAACTCCATAAAATCCTTTTGTTCAAGGTAATATTTTTCTCTGTTACCTCAGTGAGTATTAGAATGCGCTTTTTATTGTTGTGTGGAATCCTAATGGACTTTGGTCTCCTCGTTGGTCTAGTGGTCCCAACTGCGACTGCTGAGCATGAGATCCTGGGTTCGATTGCCGGTTCGGGCAAAGTGATATTGGGTTTTTAGAAACTTCTCAGTAGCTATTTGGAATTGCACCCGGGTGATAGCAATAGGCTCACAACCCATTACATGGGACTTAATAACAGCATTGGTAAAATGTGGGTGCACAGATGTGATACCTCTACCTACCCCCACGGGGAATACAGGCGTGATACTACGTTAAAACTACGCAGTCATCATAATTTTTTTATCGGGGTTCCGAAATCGAGGCTATAGGTATTCTGAGCAGGCATAGTCCACCAGACGTGTCACGTTAAGCAAGCTGACTACTTCAGGTATAGGAAAGAAAAAAAAAAAAAAACTTTGGACGAAATAATTTAAGTTCCCTATTTTCGTTGTATACCAAGATATATTTAGACAAGATAAAAGAAAAAAAGCAATGTGTACAGCTATACTAGTACACGATTTTGTGTTTAGGTTCGCCGAGTATTTCGTGCTGAAGCTAATTCTGTGTGTGGTTTTGTTACGTGTCGCATTAAGAACACGTGGTGACAGCTTCATGGTGGATATATATGTAGAAACATAATGTAGACTATATGTGGAGAAACTATAATAACAATACCTACTCCTCCTATATCGACAATCATGCATGAAGAGGTTGTTGAAGTAGAGGTATATCAAAATCGTTGCAAGTGGAAATCGATAATCTCCGTCTACCTCAATGGGACACATGCGTGATTGGAGGAAGGTGGTGTATCTATTATGTCAATCAGGAATATATTCACGTGAATGTTCACTTATTTCTTTCCAAAGGAATGGTGACATTAGGCAGAAATGTAGGCTGTTAGAACTTACATCACAATGTTATGATGTTACTTATTTTCACTGCCGCTTTTTGCGACTATCGGTTCCGCTAAGGCTATTACGTCATTGAAGTTGCAACTTTTTTGTTAGACTTTCCATTTAATAGCGCATGTCATGTTATTTGGAATAACAATTAAGAATGAATGATGTGTTTGTATCACAGCAGTCTAATCACGTCGTCAGTTCTGTATAACAGTCACGATTTGGCCTTCCTCTTTCGCAATCCCAAAGGGTCAAAAGGACTCTCAGATTTTTTTCAGGAACTAATCTTTTATGTATTTTCCAAGCTTTTCCTTCCATTAAATCTCAGATAAATTTCTCGATACAATTTGGTGTAAAAACAAATAAATACTTTTTATTAACGAGGAATTGTTAATTATGTAACAACATTAATAAACCTCATTAACTCACTACGTGGGAAAGACAATTAGATTGTGAGAACTGGTTGTTGCTACCAAAACCAGTAATTTAAAATGTATGTATTCTCTTTCGTCGAATTTCTATTAAAATAAGTAAAATTTGTGTAAATTATTGTATGCGAAAATAACATGCTAGAACTTTTCTATGTAAACTAACGTTCATTGTAACGAGTTAGGAAATATTACATGTCGGTCAACAGCATGACTCAGTAAACTTTTTCGTTCATATTAAATCTCAACAAAGTAACATGTGCAATGTATCTATCAGTAAAGTTTTCACTAGCAGGCAGGTATCTGAATGTAGACTCACAAATCAATGTCGGCTTTCCAAGTACGTAATGTTAGTTCGACAATATTTACGTGCTACGTACACAGGTGTCATATAATTCCTACTGCCAACATAAACACATTGTTTATTTCTAAACTAGTCAGGAAATCGTAATTTGTTGGCAAACACGCCTAAAATGTATCTCCAGCTTAATTTATAAGGACATTTTATTTTCAGAAATTCTTAGAATTCTAAGAAGTTGTTGGAATACGCAAGTACGTGGGCACACAGAAAGATATGATAGTGTTTGTTTAAGTAAGCGAGGTGGAGAGCTTTGCGCTCCTGTGAGTGACCGTGATTGAGGAAGTAAACATTTCGAGACCTCGTGTACTTAGAGTTAATGTTCTTTCAAAGACGTAAAATATAATGCATTGAATAAAGAATTCTCGTTAAATTTATTACTGTACAAAATACCGGGTCGTTAAATGAAGGAACGGGAAAATCTTATCATTTGGTATTGCCAATAAATTCTTCGTTCAGGGCACAGGTAGCTTCAATCATTCTGTGATTAAAATCGGATCTACCCACGAGCGGCCACTTCTGCGTATAGGCCTCCCCGAGAGACCGTTACAATGAACGATCCAAGGCTCACAACCATAATCTCTACGCTTGGAAAACAGATTTGTGTTAGATATTTATACAATAATAATATTCCTTATATACCTAGTTCTAGTTCCAACTCAGAACTGAAGCAATAGTGGTTTATTTAGTATTATAAATACAACTGTAAGGGATTGGGTGGATGGTTGTGACGCAATCATGTCGTAATCAATTTGGATAATGGGCTCAGAGTTCATTTTATATCAATTTACACCCCTAATGACTGTATACATCGCAACCCGGAAATTTATGAACTTTCCATCTAGTTGTATTTGCAGCAAGGTGGTGGAAATATATATAAATTATGTAATGCGTACAAAATAAACTTTTGTTGCCATACATGATCATATTTTTTCCTACAAAGTAGATTCTACTTCCCCGAAAAGAAGTGCTTCGTTACACCCTCCAGGAAAAGCGACGTAACCCAAAAAATATCGATTAAGATGATCCAATCTATCCCAAATTTTCCAGGTGTGTGGGAGGAATTCGGTTATTTACAACTTATGTTTGTCGCTGTCTCGATACAATTTGCTATTCCATATTATAAGCTTGTATTAAACGACCTTGAGTTTGAAGCACGATTTCTATCTGTAATTTGCTAATGTCGCGGAATATGAAAATAGACAGTCTCATATAATATTGAGCTCTGGCTGTGTCGCTCGCTCGCTCTTTGACGTGCAATAGCTTTGTGGTTGCCGACGGTATATTCTCCCTATCATTGCCGCAATTGCGATTTGATTAGTTGGCATGTTTTCATTATAAATGGGTCTAGAGTCTAGACTTTAGCTTTCTGATTTCAGTAACTTTATTTTAAATAACTTTAGGAAATTTGGCATTTGGGGAGAATTCTGGGATGAGCAGAGTGAGAAATAGTCCCTGAATTGTCATCTTAAGCTCTCTTCTGATTGTTTCCAGCAAAAAACAATGTTAGCAGTCAGTACCGATATTTAAATATTTCACATACTATACTTTGTCTCCCTAACTAATAGCGTGTAAAAGGCTATTATTATTCATTCAAATACGTCCACTGCTGTACATGCAGTTATAACAAATGACCGTCGCATCGACCAATGAAAAATGAATCAATCGCAGTGATGAGTACTTAAATTGTATTTTGTAATTTATAGCCTGATTGTATCCATGCCACTCACACCACGTTTACTATTGTTATTTGCGTTATTTTATTACTTTGCTATTATATATCTTAGACTGAAAATCAGTGTTAAGTGGTCAGCCTTCTAACATTATAATGAACTGTTGAACACTGAAATAGTTTCTTTTCTTGTGTAATATTTGCATCTGCAAACAAAATTTTTTTTTCATCTTCTTTCATCATCATCATCATTATTAATTGACCAATAAGAGTCGTGAAATGTCTCACTGGCCTGTTTATGCAAGCCAACTGTGAACTTTGCACCAATGACTATAATTTGCCGGACGGAGTTGAGCCAACTGCAGCTGCTATCCCAGAACCCCGGTTAAGGTTAGTTGGAGTAAGATGAACACATAATATGATGATTTAAGCAGTAAGAGAGTGGTAACACCGCTGTTGGTGGCTGAATAAATCAAATCTGGGAGAACAATTTCGCATTATTAATTAATTTTACAAGAACATAGATTACCTGAACAATATTGCTTGCAAAAACCGGTGAATACTAAAACTGTTGCTACTGGGACACAACGACAACCATTTATCTTATCTACTCCGTAGATCTATGAACAAATTATTCAAGAGTTTCGTAGCTGTCGTTTGGTTCTCACTATGATAAATGGTTCTCTGTTACATTCGGTTACATGAAATGGTTACGTAAAAATTTAAGATTTATTGGCATATTTATGCTGATATGGGAAAAAGATGTAAATGGCTGGAAGAGTTTATTTAACCTTATCAAACCTAACCTTTGTGAGAGACGGGTCTGGGCAGTTGCATCTACTCCCCAACTATCGTTCTCCCCAAATCTATCCACATCTTAGAGTGAATAGGTTTCTTCTGGATCTACGTGTTCCATCCTCGGCCACATCGTCGCTTAACATCAGGCGGGTTGGTGGCCAAACGTAGATGCATTTTGGATAAAAAAAAACCTGCAACACGAGTTTATATTATATACATTTTTTAATAAATATAAAAAAAAAACTCTTTAATAAAGATCTGTTAGTCCATTAGTCCACAATAGAACATTCATAATTATTATAAACATCAATGTTAAAAACCAAGTGTAATTAATAAACTTTCTATTCGAGAACTTGATCAACACAATGCATTATCATAATTCAGTCATCTGGCGTTATGAATTAAACACAGGTAGTTTTATAGGTATCTATATATTTCCAAATCAAAAACTACCAAGACAAAGCCTTTGCAACTACTATCATCGTTAAAATATCCACTACGAACACAGTTAAATTGTTTTAAATAGCAGTCTCCTTTGTAAGCCCGTCAAAGACTAGAAGACTTCTTTGGCACCTCGACTAACAGTTCGTGTCGAAATTTGCTCTAAGCTTGCTTTGTTGAGCTCTGGCAATTTTCACGGTATGAAACAGCGGGATTTAGCGATTAACGTTCAAGCTAAAGCTTCAGTGATACTTAGAATTCATATAATATTATGCTGGCCTCTTTCTTAAGGTAAAGTAATCATACCTGCCTATAAATCTTCAGTGACTGAAAGTTATATACCAAAATAAGATCGCTTCTATAAGTTAAGAAACCTCTCATGTTATAGATTTCTAAATATATAAACTTAGACCTCATAAAAATATCACGAATAGAGATAAATCTTTTAAAAGCATTAACGCATGCAGAGGGAACTCTATAGTTATACATTATTGTGGAAAGAAAAATCATGAAATAAAGCAGCTGACAAAAATGAGGTATCAAAATTTCAGTACAAAGTATACATTGTTTTGTACAAAGCATTCGCATTTCATAGAGCCATTTCAATGGATATTTGCGGATCTCGATGCATCTAACTGAATTTTTAACTCCACACCAACTGCTCCGTCAGCTGGATATAGCTGTACTTGCGTATACATTCGACCATCAGTTCTAGCAGTCGAGCGGCCTCTGATAGCTGAGCGACATGGATCCGTGATGTACTGGATTTTGACGACGCTACACCGTGTACACAGTTAAAGTGAAAGTTTAAAACTCGGCGAAGGTGGTAGGAATAACATTTAGTTACCAGCTCGAGTTTGATTTTATGAATACGCTTGCACATAGAGAGATTCCAAAAACTCGGATTATTCCCCAAATCACCTCCGTGAATACGTATTTATTTATATACTGCTGGAGATCCATATTAGGTCCGCTTTACCATGCAGCATTAAAAAATCGAGACGGGCCCGTAAGTCCCCGGCCACCATGACATTTCACCAACGATTGATGCAATTATAATCGCCAATTGCTTATTCTAAAAAACTCGGACAAGCATAAAAGCAAAAAAGCATAACGCCTTAAACTACAGTTAGTTAACACAAATTCAAATATTTTTTAAATTCCCACAGAATTCTATTCTACTTCGTAAGCTACAAAACCGAAACGGGTCCGAAGTATTTACTTTTTTGCTGCAACAACAAATCCTCATTCCCGTACAATACTCATGGCCTTCCACTCAGTGTACTATCGCAATCATAGTAACTACAATACGTTGTAGCTTTATTGCCAATCTGGAAATGTAAGAAATGCTCTGTCAGTTGCAGTCATATTGAATTGCATTTTGCAATTTTTATTGGCATATCCATTGTTGAGGTTGTAATGTTATGCATATGATTTTGGTTAATGTTATTTTATTCCATCGTTTTAATACTGAATAGTAACTAATATAGGTACTTTTGTAAGCCTGAAACGCCTCACTGGTCTAGTAGTCGCTGCTGTGCGTAAGGTCCTTGGTTTTGATTCCCGGGTTGGGCAAAGCATTTTTGGGGTATTTACTGTTAGGACTTTGCACCTCTGTCCACCTTTTTAGGGATGTTATCCTAGATGTTTCACGGTGGTTTTATATGTTGTTACTCAGTTATATATAAGATTAAAAGAAAAAAAACACATTGAAAAATATACATCGGTATAGCTATAAGCATTATTATAGTCATTATATAGTATAGTATACAAATGCGAATGGTTAAATGTTCAGGATAAAGGAATGCAAGACTAAATGAAAGTTAAAAGGTCACTCACACTGACTACTTAGGTTCCTATCTAACCTGCGTTCTGAGAATCAGACTTGCTGAAACTATGTTTGTATAGTATCTGGTTAATCGACTCTTGAGGTTTTACTTTGGTATATGAAGTGTCAGATTTCAGGTTGCAACAGATGTTAGTAGAAATGGAAAAAAAAAAAAAAATTTGCAACATGGTTAAACTATGTTATAATATCCGAGGTTCTTATTGTGTCTATTATGGGCATACAACAGTAAAATTTCATTAAATATTCTATGAATTAAATACTATGTTTTTTAAAACAATATTACGCCATTTTAAATTTAGGAAAATTTAACGCTATTTGATATTTAAGCGAATTATGGTGCTGATTAACATAAAAGTGTATAATGAAAAACAGCTTAATTACGTAGGTACTATATGTATCTACAGATTTTTAAGGTTTTTTATTGTATCTACATTCAACAGAACTGAAACTAAAAGGCCTCATTGGTTTAGCGGTCCCCAGCGTGACTGCTGAGCAGGGTTCGATTCCCGGGTCGGGCAAAGTGTTATTGAGTTTTTCTGTAAGAAAATTCTTCAGTAGCAGCCCCGAAATTGGAACTGTGCCCGGTAGATGGCAATAGGCTCAGCACCTATTACATGGAACTTAATAACAGCATTGCACAATAGTGAAATGTGAGTGTACAACTGTGTACACCTCTGCTATGTATGTACATTCAATATAAACATTTTCTTTTCTTCTAATTAATGTTGTTGCTAAGAGCCGGCCATCCCAACTAAGAAAAAAGTTTCAAATAACAAATGACGACGACGACGTCCGTATCGTGTAGCACTCGGTTTTCATGACACTTGTAAAATCTTGTTCTAAACATACATGTAAATGTTTATTTATGTACGTTTTAGTGTTATAAATGTTCAGATATATTTTCATTAAGTTTATAATGTAAATTCTTGCCAACACTTCCGTATTCAATGTGGTTCCTGAGAGATAAAACCAAATTAGCAATTTTGGGTAACATCAACTAAAGTTGCGGTAAACCGCCAATAAAACCGACCATAAAGACATGCATGGGACCCACAGATTAAAACATGCATTGCTCTTGACCCTTTATGGAATATCCATAGGGAATGAGCGTGAGTTATACCCCATAACACTAAAATCTAGCGCTGGCTCATACGATAAAGCTCCGTCTAGACACAGACGTTGTTTGCCATAAATATCATATGAAAGTAACGGTTTATTAACGTGTGCTCCGTACTTTAAGTCTCCATTTGTCGACACGAGAGGTTATGACGCGATGACGTGACGGGATGGCAACAATTAGTCGCGGTACGAAGTTAAATACAAAATGTAAGAATTGAAACTTGAAAAGGCGTTGTTGTCAGTAAGTTTTATTATTCTCTGGATGAAATGAAATGTTAATACATAATCTTCTAATATATTTAATCTCGTGTCACAGTGTTTGTTATCGTACTCCTCCGAAACGGCTTGACCGATTTTTATGTTTTTTTATTTGTGTATTTTTGGTAGGTCTGAGAATAGGTCGTAGGCTATTTTTATACCCCTAGTTGATAAGGATGGCCCTATCCAGTTTTTTTATGGCAGAACCACGTTTGCGGGGCACAGCTAGTATTTTATAATATATTGAATATCTACATATTACAAGGTGAAACTTGAGCAGAATGATTTTGCAGGTAAAATAACGTTTTAAAGGTACATTTGGTTGAGTTCCAGCTCTAAGAACAATGTAAGGTCTGCTTATTTTCTTCGCAGCATCTCCCAACAACTAAGTTATTTAAATAAAATCTGGTTTTCAGTACATAGCGCTACGAGTAAATATCAATTAACGTACCTACTTACACTCGTAGTCTTTCGTAGAACTACTATGTAGTACTATGTAGGTATATTCAAAGAAAATATATGAGAAAAATTAATTAATATCTGATTTAAAGCTGGAGTTTTCGTCATTGATTGGTTCTAGATTAGCGAAGGTTAATGAAAATCTCAAATACACTCATATAAGCTAAGAGTTAAATGAAAATAACGAATTATTTCTAATCATTATAATGGTTCCCAACAAGATGAGAACTGTTCTTCTAACGGCAAACATTAAGAAAAAAGAAATTGTTATTTTTAATTATGCTTTAAATGAATACTCATAGCTTACACATTAACCCCTAAAAAGGTTGTTGTCTAATAAATTGAGACAATTAGAACTTGTATATCTACTACTACATACATATGTATGTCTGTGATATTTATATGGGTTACCGTACTTGTTAGCTGAAACTGAACACCTCTTTCCCATTGTAGTCGAGGCGACTCGGGTTCGTGACCTTTTCAATTATCTACCTCAGTTACCACTTACTGCGGATGGCAAACGGGACATTGATCCTAGTACCTCTGTTCTTAATAATGCATAGAACTGGGAAGAACTGTTAACAATTTTATTAAAATCTCTTAATGATCGTGTATGCAATGCAGATCTTTTCAGAACACAGTGAGAATGTAATGAAAACTATACCAAATACACTAATATGTTAAATTTGGAAAATAAATTAGGGGATTTTATAGATAATAATTTTGCTAAAGACGGAATAACTCGCTTTTATATTAATTGAAAAAATCTACATAAATGGAAAAATCTGCTTTTTTGCTAGATTTTTGTCGTACTAGAGAACTACAACCATTCCATGTATAATACGTGAATTATACCTGTCTACCTTCCTGGTATTAGCCAATATTTTTTAAAATATGTGAATTTACTTTTGCAGTAGGTACCTGAATGCATTTTTAAAATTATTATGTGCAACATTATGTGCAAAATTTGATGCGTAAGCAAATTTTAACCATAACCACGCAGTACAAAAAATTGATTTTGTTAGATTTTAACTCTTTTGCTCAACATAATATGCATTTTTTACTATGCAACCACGCGACAGCTATTTCTATAGCAACATTTTATGGGCTTTCGTAGAAGAAAAAGAAAATCCATACTTGAAATACTAGATACTTGTTTTTTTTGTGAGATTTGTTATGGCTAAGTCGGTTGTTGTTTACCGTACCTTCTCATGACAACTGATTCTATACTATGTTATGTTTTTATTATGTTGAAATGTCAAAATATTTGATTTCAAAATATTTGCCGTCATCCTCCGATCAGTCTTGTGAGTCTCTTCGATTGAAAAAACACAAACCCTTACCTACCTTGCTTCTACCCATCTTCTATCTGTTGACTTAGGACGCATGGTGCTAACACGATTTATATATTAAGATTTATTTGGGTACTATTGCAACTCTAAGATATGCCAAGGATTACAGATTACAATTTGAAAAATTCATATAATGTTTCATGCATAGCTGATAAGCTCTACAAATATTCACAAAATAAGTTACCCGAATGAATGAGCACTATCCAATAGCGAGTATTTCATATTCGAGCAAATAAACACTGCGCAAATAATCGAGATTTTCACATACACACAAAATGTTATATAGTAGGTACACGTATCTACATAAATATGACGTTAAAAATTTCAGTTAGCAATAACAACGAGAATGTATTTTCAGTCAGGTGGATTATTTAAAAATATCGTATTAAAAGGGATCCTGTCGTATTTAAAACGGCCTTTTTCATATCGTGTATCGCTTTGATGATATTATTTGGATTCATTAATCACAGAAGCGAAAAACGCGAACAGATGTAAACAAATTTGTTTCGTCAGTACATGAACACCCCTTCTTTACGTTTGAGTGAATTAGTTTTTGACGCCTGTGTTCATGAATGTTATCTGTAGACTACATTTCACCGTGGAAATATACTAAGACAAAAATTTTGCACTCAAGGATACTAAAAGTAGGGCTGGACTTGTCATGTCATTATTATATATAGATCTCAGTCAAATGCATAATTATAAACTAATTTAAAGCTTAAACGAGCCTGCAATAAAGTGCATAGTACTCAAACATCAATGGGTATAACGGCAGCAAATATTTTTTGTAATTATTTCCTATAATATAACCCGTAAAGCCGGTGTACACATGGCTGCTTTCAGCCTTATTACGAACAAACATAGCCATACAGATACAACATTCACGTCAATTTGAATCTACTCTTTGATTTATTATTCCATGAATCATCGTAGCGTATCTACAGACTAATAATACAGAATTACCTTTGCCTACATGTATATAATTCATCTCGTAAAATGAGCTATGTTCGGCCGAGTCCGATCTTAGTTATAAATAGTGATCGATTTGGCGGGCAAATTGACAATACGGTGACTAGTGATGCGCAATTGCGAGTTCGAATAGTTTGTTGGACCAACTTTTTATAGAGGTGACAGTTCGATTTTGTGTGACTGGGTTCATTCGACTGGATTTTTCTGTCTTTATTCCTAGAAATATGAAAATGATGTGACTTTTATTCTTCTATAGTATATTTTTATCCAGTCTGACCTTATAAATAATATACTTTGATATTTTCCAAGAATACGACTCGCATCTCGTTTATGTGGTAAGTTTTCATACCTTTGCGCTCCAAATAGTACTAAAACAAAATTATGTTGGCGTGCCATAAACACAAACAGTTAAAATATCGTTAACCGATATTACCTCAAATTTTATTATAAATAGTATAATGAGTTAATATCATTATCCTCATCATAATATCTATTATTAATCTGTAAACATTCATATTAAACATATACATGGTAGAATCAGTCTTCCTCATATAAGTAGTCGGATAAATATATCGGATGAATATATATTCTCCACATTTCCCTAAAAATACGGCTGGACAGATGGTATGTGGGGTATGATATTGAAAGGTCAATAAGTAAATAGATTGTAGTGGGAGTACATTTATTAATAATATTAAATTTACAATAGTATTAAATTCTGTAGCTGATCACCTTAATACAATTAGCCTCTTACAGCACCCACAGGAAGTCACAGGGAGGTCAATTAGCTGAGAAGAGTGCAAGGCTAATTACTGGTGCAAGACATGCGAGTAAAATATACTTCGGAGGAAATTCAGTTACATTGCTCTTTGCGAAAATCTATACTGTTGTGTTTTCGTACTCTATTATAATCTCGGAATGTTTCACCCAATAGTTACGGGATGAGCCCATCACTAAGAATAATTAGGTTTTAATCTTATAGACTAATCCCGTAACTAAGAACGCATTGTAATGTGTTTGCTTATTGAACTTAATGGCCCGAAACATTTTCTTTTGAGAAAAAGTTTAGGAATCATCTACTAAGCCAGTAAATTATTAGTGAACAAAAAACGTCATAGAGTAAGTTCACTTTATAAACGATTCGTAACATGACAATTGATTTTACAACCGATCTATTAGCTTACAAATAAGATCATATTATCCAGCCATATTTCCCTGCATTGAACACTCAATATAATCAGCCAATTGGCTATCACTAAGGATGATTGCCCTGTTTAGATGTTGCGCGCACGATGCGGGGCCGTCATTGCGTTACCCGTGCCGAGTGCGAATCACCACACACGTATTATGTAGATACATTTTACGACTCTAGCGATACTATTTACTGAAAAAGCGTAGGCATCGGGTTTCCTATTGATTTAGTAGCTTTTGACCTACTTAGCTTAAATTGCACTCAATTTTATCTTTTAATGTTCCTTTATATTTAAACTTAAATATTTATAGCGGCGAGTTCGTATAAGATGAAGTTTGCCACCGATATGGCTACACTTTGCATTCGGGCGTTAAGGAAACGTTTGCTGTTTAGGTTTTCCGAGGAAATACAAATATTTTTATAGTCACAAGATTACAGGATCGATCTCATCCAGTTTTCATCAAAGTTTACTGGAAGTACGAGCCGATAGCGATGCCTGCTGTAAAATCACTAAAGGAATCTTGGCAAGGCGTTTTAAGCGTTTAAGTTTGCTCTACTTAGTAATATCTTAGGTTTGCGCGATCACTACACATTATAATAAAACAACTTTTAACCGGATTAATCGCGTGTATTATTGGTTTTTTGTTTTTCCTGACGTTTCGAACACTTTGCAGCGTTCGTGGTCGCAGGAGGTCCTCCTGCGACCACGAACGCTGCAAAGTGTTCGAAACGTCAGGAAAAACAAAAAACCAATAATACACGCGATTAATCCGGTTAAAAGTTGTTTGCTCTACTTCTTTGAACTGTCACAAAGTCGATTAGTTCGATTCGTTCCCTCCCCGACTGTTTATTGTTTTTGCAAGAACATCCTAAATAAAAATATATTGGAATTTGGAGTATATTGCGCCTCTCCTCATACATATTTGATATAAGAGAAAGCAGGCAGTATATAGACCTTTACTGGAAATAGGGCGATGAGATCAAATAATTTGCTATAACATAATTATCCATAAGTTCAAAGATACGGCACAGGGCTCAAGTGATCGATTACTACGCGTTTTGATATTGGAGATAATCGTACATAATTATACGGTCCAAGAAATTCAATCGGAGTTTACGCTCACGCACTTAACGGTCTTGAGCAAATGATATCCTTATATCCTCCTTAATACAGTTTCAGATACAAAATACATTTGGAAAAGTTTATATTGTTTAAAATAAGTTCTAGTATAGTATATGAAATAAAAATTGTGAAAAGGTTAAACCAATTTAATTCCTTGTAATATTAATACAATTAAATTTTCATTAACGACGTGAGACTTTATTAAAATTGGATATTACAGTGACAGGTTTTAATTCCCATACCGACGAAACTGAGACGAGTTAAGTAAAATTCAGTACGATATAAAAGAAATGTATAAAATAAAAGTAAAATGTACAAGTTCTACATAAGGAATTCTTTGTTTGTCGTGTATAGGAGATGAAATATCGGCCAGTCTAAGTAAAGCCAGAAATGTAATTACTTATGCTGTCAATATACTATGTAATATGGCACTCTAAATGAAATCATCAATTAATTTTCTTTTTGAAAGAAATAGGTAGTTCTTTTTATAACTTGCATCCAAGAATCGTGGAGTAGGATTTAACACAATTCTGAATTTAAATGAAATGAATAGTCTATGCAGTGCGTCACAAGTCCCTCGGGAGCTATAAATCATAATGGTCCAAATGAGTGCACGGCTAAAATACGTTCACGGCCAAACAACAAGGCACAGGCACGTTCAATAGTGACATAACATCGAAACGACCCATACCATAGGAAAGGCCACGCAGCATCTCTATCTCTAGCGTCTACGTAGCGTTCACCGGATCGCCTCGCGGGGTGAAAACCCTTTTGCGGTCGCACAAAAACGTAAGAGACGTGGCATGAACAAGGTAAATAGGAATTAAGATGGAAGGTTCAAGGGCTAGAATCGTAGTTAGAGTGCGCGAGCGAGCAGTATATTCGTCCTGCTCACTCGGCGCCCTAGCTTGCGACGCGCAGTGACGCTCCAGTCGCGGTCTGCCGGCCGTCGCGACGCTCGGGGCCGCTCCGCCGCCGCGCCGCCTCGCCGCGTATGTGGCCAACGTGTGAGATGCACTGCTGAGCACCAGCTCACCGCGCTCGCCCTCAGGTCCGGCTGCCAGTAGGACTGCGCCCGGCCCCGCGGCCCCTCTCTTGCGGACACAGTGTTCCTCACAGTGCAGTGTGCCACTGGGGCATTGTTTTATGTTTGTATATTTTGAATATACGGCTCATCAGTGACAAATTTTATTTGCTCTTAATTCAGTTTTTGTTATCTGATGTGGTGAAAACGCACGCGATTTCGGTATGCTATCGGATCGCTCACGAGACCCATAAGCCTGTTTAGGTACAGGAGCATACTATGTTCTGCTTATGCCATTATTGTAACGAGTTATGACACATGAGATAACAGTTTAATCCGAATATCACACACTAAAAATCATGCATTAGCGCTTTGCGCAGTGTTGCTTATGAGTACTCTAATGTGTAAAATAATATAATTCCGTTTAAGTGTCAAGGTTCTTTAGAACACGCAACGTTTTTATGAATAACGTCAATTCTGTAGTATGCACGCAGTAAAAACTGCTTATTATCTTGGTAAACATTATCTAATAATCATCGTTCCTCAAAACAAATTTATTATGCTTTAAGATATTAGAAAAGCCTTGGAGGTTGGTAAAACCGTCCATGAAACATAATTAAAGTTATCCATAAAACAGCCATAGACTAAAAAAACACAGATATGTCTTACACACAGTAAAGATATTGATTTTGGGAACAACTTGTTGAATGTTTGTTGGTTCATTGCGAAATAATGAATAATTACTCTTACACCAGTATATCAAAATTAAGTCATACTCATATCAAAAGTCCTGAACATTACATTTCTGTATTTAGATAATATAATTATTGATACTAAAAAAACTATCTAGCAGCTGTTAGCATGCAAATTTATTTAATTATATGAAGTGCACACTTGCTAGAGCTATCACTGTGATAGTTAATCTTACTGTGTTTATGTAAGTAAATTATTGAAGACTACTCATGATCTACGTCTTATCATAATCTGAAAATATATTATTTTTATCACTTCCTGTCATCAACTGTTTCTAAAATCGTGTTTGCAAGATGTACCTACCTATTTTTAGGCAAATGTCGGGCTATTCGTTACATGTTCTGTGGTTATTTTATATGTTTTAACATTAAAATATAAAGCTGGCCGTGAAGCTAAGCACACCAATGTCAAATATAATAACAGTATGTCACTAATCAATACGCGACGTCGTACTTTTTATTTCTATCATTAATCAAAAGCGTTTTTAAACAATATAAAAGAACATTAAAAAACCATTTTATTTAACAGTTTTGCACGAGTTATATGGTAATAGCAGTCAGTAAAACAACTTAGTTTTCGCGTAACTATGCCTGATGATAAGATTAGATCGTGATAATGTTAATGCAGTAATTAGATTGTACGTATGACGATGTAAATACAAATAAAAGGTTTTAAGCAGTTGCCCCGATAAGAATAATTCAATTTAACAAATGCATTAACATAAAAGCGTTACGTTTTCTGGAACAAAAGTTCCAGGAATTGTGCCAAGATTTTTGTTTTAAAGTCATTGGTTTGTAAGTTCACTCGCGTACATCGGATTTCTGTTTACACGACGCGGCGCCGTAGCGAAGTTCTAATGAATGGTATGAGGCATCTAATTAGCATCATATAAATCCTGAAAGTGAATTTAGTGCGGAGGGAACATCGTCTCTCCGTTTAGTCGCCGATGACGTACGGAATAACCACACAATTGAAACTAGCGACTGCTCAACGAGTAGTAATTGTTTGTGCCGATCGCTGTTGGTGCTGGCAATTCCTTACACGGGTCATAATAATATCATTGAATAAATGAAGTTGTCTGTTGATCAATGCGATGTCTATCTGGCTACAATGGAGACTAGGAAGTGGTATGACGCGCTATTTGGCATCGTCACATGTTCCGGTGGATTATTTCTATGTACTTTGGCCTTGACCGGCGATGTTACCATTGAAATAGATTGCTTTTAAAAATCCTCAATATCAATTCAACCGAAATTGATGAATATGAAAATCATAAAGGTCACATCCACTGTTATCGATTTTCTTTAATAATAGCTTTATTATTTGTGGACCTTAAGCAGACTTATTTTGAGCGTTCAAGAAATTAGAGTATGTGATACCTATCAATTAATGTGTTTATTAGATAGAAGTTCAAAATGTACCTACACGGGTAAACTATGTATTGTTATAGTTACATGATTGTAAATATTCTGGTTTCCCTTATTCAGTAATATGAAATTACCATTATTTTGTGGATATCATATGGCTTAAGAGCGAATATGCTCAATGAGCTTAAAAATTTCATCTAGCGTTTCCAACACTTAATGCCTTTTCTTAATAACCTTAATGCGTTGTCTATTATTATCTGATATCACTGAGCTTCTTTTCTATAAGATTTTGGATAGCACAGCGTCTGTCAGGGCAAACTCTGTAGTTTTGAATAAATAAGCCATGAAACATCCAATGGAGTAGGTAGGTACTTTTTAATAATATATCTACTGAATGATTAACTTTACTGAAAGTATTACCTATAAATTAAATTTGTTTAAAACCAAACTGCACTGATTATGACAATCATCTCATTTCGATATTCGATTGATTGAAATATTAATTATATTGGTTTAAATGGATTAAATACAGCCCAAATTTAATTTGAACTGAATTATGTTTGTGTACTTTAATATTTATGGTCTCTACACGGAATTGTCTGTAAACAATGCGACATATCCGGAAAACAAATTATGTAACACCATTACATTAATACAGATAATTTTAATTAAATATCCAAATTATTACCGGGTTTACTGTTATCGAAATATTTAATCACGATTTTAGATGTCATATAAATTATCAATACTTACATCAGTAGATAGATTTCATGTAAAGATTCGTAAAAAAAATTCTATGTAATTAATATTCTTCAGCTCTTTATGGTGGGTAATATCCAGTTTATGAAACTGTTTCCGACCATTGCATTTTTATTCATATGAAGATACACAAAAACTCTTACTACGAGGAAAACTTGCAGATTTCCTTATTTTTCTATTGTGTTACTGCCTGTGAAATGGACAGTATTTAATGAGACGTCCTCGTCTTTGCCTGACCGAATCGATTCGTAACAACTTTACCTACTCTATGTTATGAAAACTGATTTTCTGCCAGTATCGATGTGAATATTATTCGATTTTTGATCGATATGAATATTATTCCATTTGACACACATTTTTAGAATGGCTTTTGTTTATTTATTTTTTAAACACGGGCTTCGTGAACATGAAGGTGATATAAAAGCTATCCTTTAACTAGTGCATTTTAGTAGGAATATAAAATTGTGGTACGCCCGTGCACCGCATTTATATTCAAGTTTCGCGTACGGACGAAATTCGTCGCTACATTTGTATCCACGCAACATAAAATATTTTAGATAAATTAGTTATGCAAATATATATATAATAATATTTTACAGATACAAATATGTTTTTTACGAAATGATAATCTCATCGTCATCATTAAACATTTATAAAATATTTTTTGTAATGCATAACAATAATCCTGGTAATTTAAAAAACCTTAAAAAAAGGTAACCTGGTAATTTAAAAAAAGATAAATTTGTCAAATAGACATTGAACAGTTCCTTTTTAGCATAAAACATGGTTCGAGTACAATCTCCGGGATGATTGTCCAAAGTCACGAATTCGTTGATATACTAGTTTAGGCGCGTTGAATGAATAGAAACCCTTTCGGAAAATCAGATAGTAGCAAAGTGGATTTATTATCTTACAGGATCAGAAACCGATGATATTATATTCAGTTACCTACGTATAGTCGATCTTTTCTATTTGAATTATACCATTGTCCACATTTGTAGGATATAATTCCTGTTTCATTTGTATTTTTACACTCCCCTCCTCCATATTCGTGACGGTAGATTTACGCAATAGGATTTATTATATATATTACTTTACAATTTAAAGCTTAAATAAATAGTAGGAAGTTTTATCTATGAATCGGCCTAAAATAAAAAACTTTTTATTATAATTTCAACTACGTCATCCCATCAAAACGGTTCAGTGGTTTACGAGATAAATCTTACTCTATCTTCACCATTATGTAGCGACATAAAGTTTCATAATGTCCTCTTCATTTTATAAATTTCCAGTTTAGTATGTAAGTTGTTACACATTTAAGATAATAAAGTTAGTTTCTTATTTTGTGTCGCAAAAGCACGTATATTTCGGGGCTCAGCTGTTTATCCATGTCGTCGAACAGACGGTATCGAGGCGCGGTTTCTTATTGCTTATTTTAATATTTCAATACGACTGGAGGTGAATTAGGTATGCTCAAAGTGATAGCCTGTGAAGAACTCCGCGCTCTGTTTGGCAGTCTGCCAATACGCACATACAGCAAAACGATACTTTACCTTTATACATTTTCATCTACACCCGTATTCTCATCGCTATGAAATTTTAACATCATGTACATATGTATGATTTAAACATTGTAGATGTTTTAATGAATGCGTTGACATTTTTATTTTTATGTTGTTTGATATATTTATCCGCGGTCTGAGTGATTCGATAGCATAAAGTCCGATGTTTGAATATGATAATGTTTTAGGAAGTTTTAATTTATGATCCGAAAATGGGTTAAAGTGAATCTATGACACGTTCGAAACAAAGATGATGCCCAGATAATTACCCGAATTAAAAGACAAAAAGCGAACAAAATAATTGGACAATATTTGTTTTCCCTTCGTCCTTCCCCTTCCACACAGTTTTTCTCCTGACAATCCCGATAATAAGCGTTCATATAAGTCGACTGACATATCGATACCTTAACTTATCTTAACTTCTAAGCCAACTTTCAAGACTGAACTAGATCTTTCTAACAAATTGTTATTCTTATTCTATTCTTATAAAAAAAAGTGCCAAAACATAGAAGATAAGAGGTTGATAACAATTTAGTGACGTGTCGGTGTTTATTGGGCAGTGCAGTGACGTATGGTGAAAACGTGTGCGTGCGCATGTGTGTGTAGTGTTTTTGTGTGTACGTGGAGCGGCGCAGGCGCGTTGGCTCGGGGGCGCGCACGGCTCCAAGGTGGTCGGAGGCGGGGTGTTCCGTTGCTGCGTGCCCTGGTGCGGGGCGCGCGCGGCGGCGCCCGTCGACGACGCCGACTATGCTCTGCGGGAGGGCAGCCCGCAACTTTCGCATGATGAATATGGTAAGTCTACTTTTCATATCTTATTTAGAATAAGACTACCCTATTTTGATAAACTCAAGAAAATGCAATTGGGCTACCGGGAGCTACTATCACATTTATTCTGAAATATTGCATGTGATTGCTTCGGTTCGTGTACCAGTTTCCCTAATCCATTATGAATTTAGTTTGAGAATAGGGTTAGGAAAAGGTTGCTACGTGTGTTTCAATTCACTGTGTGATGGATTCCAAAGAATAAAATATGTCAACTTAACTTCTTACGCAGTTTACTGAAGATTTATTAGGTAGTATATATAGTATTTATTTACTCTGGTTAGTTTGAAATTAAAATTGTGGTAACTATTCATTCTGGTGATGATTTTGTGTGCGACAAGATAACTCCGTTGGGAGACCGATGTCATGGACTGACAAAGTTCGTGGGTTCGAAACCCGTTCGTGACTATTATTATTCAATGTTCCCTTGCATTGATTTGTCATTTTTTTTTCTGATTCAAACTTTGCCAATATGAGTCATCATTACTCGTCATTGTCAGTTTATGTTAGTTTTATATTTATTTATGCATAAGTATTTGTTTTCTAATGTATGCTGCAAAATTGTGTTCGTTGACTATAATATATATGTACAAGACATCATATAACTCAATATTTACATTTAAATTCCATTCTCAGAGGCCAAACTTATTTAAATATTGCAATATATTTTTGATATTTTGAAGCGAAGCAATATCGAGCCCGATGCCCCCATTTGTGATAGGAGATATTATATAGACATATGTATGTTATAAAATAAAAGTATAAGAGTAGAACGAAAAGAAAAATATCATTCGTCACCGTTGGTAGATAGTTTTAATAGTTTAGCAACGGGGTTTGTAAGGAGGTTAATAAAAGAACCGGTAACTAAATGTTTTTGGATCATATTATAAACATTTACTAACAGATTTTTATCCAACTAATAAAAAAAACTAGCTTTTTTGTTAGAAGATAATATATATTTTCTTTTAACTATTGTCCCAAATGTGATTCCTGCAATGAATCGTTATACTAATCAAACTTGGCTAATGATTAGTCTTCTGTGAAAATGTTATAGGAAGACGAAGCTTGAAAGGACAAGCCCTTGGCACCAGCTGTTCCAAACATTCTGTTACGCCAACTTCTCTCGTATGTTTCAGAGAATTTGCATTGGGACTCAAATTTACTTACCCCTGAAAATCCACTTTGAACGGAAATGTTCGTTTTACTAAAAAGATAATCTTTGCCTTCAGGTGAGCCCAAGTCAATGTTTTGAAAAGAACCTTTAAATATTTTTTCTACAGATAAATATGAATATAATCAATCCATCACTACAGGAACAATAAGCTCGCACAAAAGAATGCTTCCTATTATTATTGAAAATTCTCGCGGGAAGTTTATTTATTCTCAACAACGATTCATCAATGGATTTTCATTTCCTTTATCGAGGTGGCAAATAGAGTTTAAAATTACAATACAAAAGATCGCAATGCAATTCGAATACTCGTTTAAAATATTTCTGAATACAGCAGTTATAAATCTTAAGTTAGTTTTGGTCTACTTGTTGGCACAGGAATCAAGTGTCGAAGTTTGCTAAACGACATTAAATTACTCGTCCAAGTTAAAGGTTACTCGGTAATTAACTAAGAACAAAAAGGTCTTTGCTGTTTCAGGCTCGCCCTAAAACTTGATAATACAATTAACACATAAGGGCTTAAATACTCTACATGGTAGAGTAATATCAGTAAAGTAGCAAACTAATGATGTCTATGAGGATGGGATTTGATTTACTTTGATCGGATTTCATTCTTTGTAAGGGGTATTCTATTTTTGTAAGTTAATGGGTTGGAATGTTCGCCTCTATAATAAAAGTTGAAATCGTTTAGAGTGTTTCTCAACTCATGCGGAAAACTTGGGTAGATATAGTATTGATTTATAGAAACTTAAATATAAAGGCTACTTATTTAGGTATCGAAGAATATATGTATAAGAACATAATCTTAGATTGTTTTTTCGCCATCCATCCATACAGAATAATTTAAAAGGACTCCGTATTTGGGTGACATACTCAATAGAAAGTTATAGAAGTAATTCAAATAACTTCAGCCCTTATTTCCCCAAGTGAGTGTTTAATGGACTCACGCTTCGCGCCTACTAATTAATTTAATATGTAATTCTATCGTTAAATACAAGTTAATTTACAACCCGATCCTTATGTTGCACGGGGTTTCAAGCTTCGAGAAGATGGAAGTGGCTATGCAACTTAACATAATTATGAGCGGGAATACGTCGCATAGGTATTTAACTACACAAACATTGGCGGGAGACAGATCGATCGCAGACACCACCGCCACGACTAGCGACCCCCTTGTTGACTTAAAATAAAGCCCAGTTTTCACCCCTAAAGTCAAGTTATGCAATATTTAGTGTTCAGTTTCAGTGCTGTTTAGAGAGGTTTAATTTTAATTAGCATCCACGTTTAAAAGTAAACTGTTCGTGTAACAAATGTGGAGTAGGATTTAGCTTTGGTTTAATTGAAGCAATTAGGTCCTTATGTGTTATTAAAGCGCTGTAATTACTCAATTTGAAAGGTAGAAAAGAATAATGTTGTATGTTAATGTTTGCTTTTCTAAATGATTGGGTAACAGTATAATAACCTTTTATATTAAAGAGCTACTATTAAATTATGTTGCCCATAAGTTTCTCTGAAGCAGAGCTCGTTAATCACAATCATCCCTTTCAACGTAATGTTTAAATTCTCAATTTAATATTCCCCATTCTATTAGTCGGTTGACACAATATAGTTAAACTCGCGTTACAGAAATGCTATTAAACGATAAACCGTGGTTAAATGGAGAAGTCGGATTAATTAAATTTGAAAATACAGACGTAGCTACCTATTTCGTGGGAGCCAAATCCTATTTGTGGGTACGGTGGTCGACAGAGTTTGTTAGTTGTGCTTAAATAGGAATCCTGCCCATGTCACGTTGTACGGCTTTATATAATCATAAACAGTAGTAAGTAAAAAATACACAACTACTACAATGTATGAACCAGGTCCCTAATATTGATTTTCTTCTGAAATATGGGTCAAAGTATTTGGGGACCAAAATATGATAAAGGTTACTTCGTTATTAATAAGAGTTACAATACGTTTTCTTCCATCACATTCAATCAGTTCTAGTTGCTTTTAAATATTTCCCAGAATGGGTAATCTCATTAAACTAAAACAAGTTTTCTATGCAATCGATATTAATTACTTCGATGTAAAAGTTCTTGTTACGAGACACGAGTATCGCCACGCAACTTTAAAGGTAAAGTCTACTCGACTATTTATCGATTGTGTAAAGGTCTAGTGGTGAATAATTAAATGTAGTATCGCAGTATCACTGGGTGGCCGCAACGTTACTCCGTTGAATCTCTAATTTCTCAGCCGATTAACTTGGTTGAATGTTGTTACGTACCACACCACAGTAAACACAGCTCCCCACAGCTTATCAAGCTGAGGCACGTACACAAATTTTTCAAGTAAATTCAACACGTTATAGGTAACATGGTTTGTTCCCATGATATGGAGTACTGAACCTATTAAACCTATTTTTTGACCTAATTGCGGAAAAAAAAGAAATTGTTTTCTTTCATGCTAACTTTCATATTTAAATATTAGGAGTTATGTATTAAGTATTATAACATGTTATCGTTATTTTCCTAATTTTCACATTGAAAGCAAGAGCGCTTGTTTTTCAGTCTCAGCAAAAATTTGCATAATTATGTTGATCCGCGTCCCTCGAGTTTCTCTTAGCAATATTGAATTTTTAAATCCAGGTTGATGCTTGGCCTTTTTATTATACATATAATCTTATTATAAAATCATCGATAAGCAGAAAAAAAGTTTTATCGTATTCTGCTCGAAGCTTGAACTCAATTTCTCAGGGGACGTAGAAATTAATCGATATAAAATAAAATTCTTCGGCGTCGGACAAGACACGGAATGCATAATTCTAATACCTATAGGATAGGTGTTTAATAGCTCTTAAAAACCAATGACATAGATAGTAATGATGGCTAATACTGAATATAAGTTATTGGTAATGAACCAGACAATGATTCAACTTAAGATTTTCCTTAGGTACTTCCATTTCCTTTGATTAAAGAGTATCTATTAAGATAAAAGAAAATAAATAAAACATTTTTACATAGACACGTTGGGTATTAAATTCTCGTTTCTCCGTAAAAAAAGTTATATTTTCCCTTTGTAAATCTACAGACGTTGGAGTCTTAACACAAACAGTTAGTGTAGTCAAATTAAGGAAATAAGACAATCAAGGAGTTGGGAACAGCCCAATCTTGTAAATTAATTTTGTTGCCGGAAGTCGTTTAGCAAATTTTCCTCGTGCGTAAGTAGCTCAAACGTCTATAGTGATTACCTTCTGCTCTGCACGAACTGTTTGTTCAGACCCTTTATTGCTTGTTTGCAGTCGCCCCAGAGCCAGTAATAAGCTCACCGCGTCCAATCGGACAACAGTCCCCGCTGCCGGGGATCGAGGAGGAGGACGATTCTGATTGGCCTCTCGAGGACGCTACTGACTTGACGATCACACCCTCATACAAGAGTACAAGAAGTAGCACTGACACTGCTTACACGTCTTCTAGAAGTTCGGGGAAAAAGCGAAGTTTTGGTAGTCCATCATCGGTGAAAATATGCATATCGGCGGCGGCTAGGAAGTCAAATAAAGCACGTAAGCGTGGCTCCGGTGCGGTCACCGCGTCACCGTCGCCTGCACAGGCCGGCGAGGACGCTGCACCGCCGCCACAGCTTTCGTTCGGCAAGATGCAGGCCGAACAGGGCAGTATCGGCGAGCTACAGAAGTACCATGGCAGATACCTCAAGAGCCGTCGTCATACCCTTGCTAATGTTCGGTGAGTTTAATTAGTCATTTTTTTATCTTATATTCTCAGGTTTATCCATTAGTCCCGACACACTAAAAGTTAATAAGTAGTTTACATCATTAAATTGTGTTTACATAATAAATATTAATTGTAGTCAGATTGCTTAATGATGCCCAATTGTTTATTAAGCCTAACCTCGTAAAATTAAACGTAAAGGCTCACAAAATATATTGAAGCCGTAAAGGCGATGCATGAGTTCATATAGCTGTGTTTTATGAACAATATCTATATAGGTATATTTTATTCATTTATCTAACGACTGATCTAAAACAAACTAATACTTACTAAAAATTACAAGTACATGTGAGCGTTTAAAACAATAAAATGTATACGTAAATCAAGTTAACGTTAAATCCTAAATGTGCGCATTTTTCTGACAAATATTTTACAACCAAGCACAACCTAATAAGCAATTTAAGGAAATGTACCGCGGAACTGCATAAGCTTAAATTATGCAGATTTCTTCAGCTGTTATTCATAAAATAGTTTCTACATTCAAAATTATGATGAGTCGTTTGAGAGACGCGACGAGTCGTTTATAGAATGTGTATTAGCTTAAGGGCTATTTAGCATTTTAAACGCACTTTAAAGACTTCGTAAATTATTAACTAAATATCTAATACGTTATTTTTTTTTCCATGTGGTGCTACCAGATTAAGGTAGGTGGGATTTATTTACAAAAATGATTTAAAATAAACATTTTAGCATATTTATTTCTGGAATAGTCGGTAGTCCTAAGACTTTCCAATTATAACTTTAAAGTGTTTTTTTTTCTAAATAATCATTTTATATATGTTCTAATTGAAAATCAGGAAATTATTTGCCGTTACTTCTATATAATACTACAAAATATAACTTAACCTACAGTGGCAAATTCAATTTAAATGTAAACAGCCATACGTCTTACTAAGTGCATCCGCGGGGCATAAATTGTATCAAGTGATACATGCGAAGAGCGCGCTCGCTCCTCGTCCGTTCTAAAGTTCTGTAAAGGATTTTATCATTATTTACGTCGGAATTCTTCCACACTGTCATATTATATGTACATTATTTAGCTGCAAAATTTTATGATATTTTGTGTCAAGGGGAATAAAGTACGGGTTAACCAATGTCGTATAACTACTGTTACATAAGGTACAATAATCGTTTTTACTCAACCTAAGCGTCCACAAATGTCTTTAACGCTTAAGCATCCCTCGGGATGTCGACGAGTAAATGATCACGGTCGGCATCACAAGCCCTATGCTCTAAATTAAACAATTATTCTATCATTAGGAAAACAACGACTTTGTAGCGGCAATTACGTGACTAATTTAAAATTAATTATAAAGAACCATCTTATAATTGTCGAGTGCTGGTTGAATAATTAGTTAAACATGTAAGAAAATCTCACGAGTTCCTTTGTGCCTAAGATTATGAAGATTACAAAAAGAAAATGTTTATAATATGTACTTCGAACTCTTTGTCAAGAACAATAACTTCTTAAGTAGGTACTCGTTTCAGGGTTTCGAATCTAATGGAAGTTGTACGTAACTTATGTAAAATTAACATGTCACATTCAGAGCCTGCGCTAAGGCAGCCGTTTCATTTGTTTGAATATCATTATTACTGCAAACATTAGCTGGGTCAAAGTCCTTGTTTGTTGTATATAGAAATATACATGAACTTGGAAAGAGGAAAGGCGTATGTAGAGAACATGGGATGTTTCTCATGTTCTCTACATACGCCTTTTCTCTTCCTTCCCAAATAGCTAACCTTATACCATACCATAATGTTGCCTTTTTGTGTTAAGGTGCTGCGTTAGAATATACATTAATGATTAACTGTTTTTTATCAAATTATTTCATAAAATTTTGTTAAGCTCTAACTTTCACAGTTCTAGCAAATCTCAGCATTTATATGTATTGAATAAGGAATATTGCGTTACAAAAACCAAATTGAAATATTTATAAAAATAAATATTAAAATGTTTTTGTTTCGATATTTTTTCTCATTAGTACCTACAAAAGTCGCTGAAGCTGTTGTTTTTCAAGGGTATTTTAATAAAAAGAAAATATCACTCGAAAAACTGTTCTTTTCACTGCCTTATTTATCTCTTGTTGCTTGTAGTCAGTAATAATTCTCCTTATTATTTTCATGGTAAAACTCTTCGCAAAGGGTGCTTCACAGAGTAAATTGTCCTCCTGCGACCACGAACACTGCGAAATGTTCGAAACGTCAGGAAAAACAAAACAAAAACCGATAATACACTGGATTAATCCGGTTAGAAGTCGTTTTATTATAAGTTGTATAATTTAAGAAAAATGTACGTCCGGATGAGGACGATGTTAAAAAATGTAGAGAAATAAAATTATTTTAGGTTCTTTTTTATCCTAGGTTCAGTATAAAGTAAAAATAAAGAACGTTTAACGTTCTTTATTTTTATTCTCTAAAATCATTGTCATAAATTGTTTGCGGTTGTTGCAAATTGGAAGAAAGGAATACTGAAACATAAATATGAGCAGACCGCGAAAATATTTAAAAGAAAAGCCTATAGAAATATTAGTAAAAATGCCTGGAAACTTTCTCCCTATTTTCAAGTGTTTTGAACTGATTACTTATCACTGTTTTATAAGAATAATAAACACGATTTGAACAAGCTCTTCTACTTGAGTAAGGGTAAACATTTAAAGATAATAATGGTGAAAATATTTAGTTTTAATAATAACCATAACTTGATAATAACCTATTCCCGTGAATTATCAGTTATACCGGAATTCAATATATAGGTCAGCTCATGCCTAATTAACACGTTGAATGATAATGATATGATGAATGATAATGATATTCTAATTATTCGTTATACAGCAGATAAAACTTTGAAGCCAAAATATATCCTATATAAGTATAAAAACTTCTTCATAAAGGTATAATAAGATACCTATATTTTAATATACTATTCGCTAAAGCTTAGAATGGATTTTCGTGGACTTAATAAGGGATTATTGGCTACCCATATTTATTCCGACGGCCAGTAATTTAAATATAAATTTAATTTGGGGGCACAGCATAATGTTTGTGAAGCATTTACATCAAAACAAGCTCGGAGAAATTGAATCAAACAATTTATTTATATAATAATCTGTGTTAACGTTAAACAAGTTACTGATGTCGAAAAAGTATCGAAATTTTATTAGTAAATTGAGTTTACCTCTGATTTTATTGGGACGCGGTTGGGCTTGCGGCTAGCCCTTTCTAATCCATTATGCTATTAGTTTTGTATTGGAAAACAAGCAGTCTGAAGACCATTATTTGGGACAACACTTTGCTTTTAGAGTTCTGGTTTATTAATAACCCCCCCCATTGGTTTCTTCTATGATTATTACCTGAGAATTAAGATTAATCTAAGATTACCTTTCCATTCGGGTAAAGCTGAGGTACGTATGATGATATATGAGGTAGAAGTATAATTTTGAAGTTATTGCTAACTTTTTCCCGATAGGTTCCAGGTTTAAGACACATTTACTAGGTAGCATTATTACGCAGTACTTTAAAGTTTGACTGTAAAAAATTATGCATTACTGCTTCATATAGATCTCTCTATCATCCGCGCATTAAATAATGTTATTTGTGTTTATAATGGCTATACATTTTTTTCATATAAGTATGTTAAAATTTATAAAGCCTGTACCAAACATGATTTTAGTAAGATCTATTGGTCAATATAAAATCAAAAATTGTCAAGCATATTAACATTTATTAAGCGAAATTCTTGATTTCAGGTTGCTATCATCAATATTCTTAGAGATGCAAAATAAGAATTTATTTTGACCTGTTAATTGAGCCAAATACTGGGACTTGGTAGTTACTTTCTATTACCCTCCAGAAGGCTACACAACTTTGGGTAATAATAATAATAATAATAATATTCCACAACTATCACACAACGCCGTCTAGTCTCAAGCTAAGCAGAGCTTGTGTTATGAGTACTAGACAACTGATAAACATACTTATATATTTCTAAATGCATACATATTATAGATAAATTACACCCAGACACAGAAAAAATGATCGTGCTCATTACACAAACATTTGTCCTGGGTGGGAATCGAACCCACGACCTCCGGCATAGCAGTCAGGGCTACTAACCACTAGACCAACAGGACAGTCAATATAAAATAAGTAATAAAAATGTTTTGCCGTAGCAAGTATGATAATACCTCGTGTTGGCACGAGCGCCAAGTCTACAAGCAAATACTGTTTGCCTTCATATTATGCTAAATAGTTGTTCTTTGTGGAAAAGCTTCACATTTTTTAAACCTTGTTTTTACTGTTGATTATAATCAGCAACCGCATACTAAAGTTACAATATTAAATGGAAAAAGAGAATACGGTCGTGAACAGGATTCGAACCTGCGCCTCCCGGATAAATACTCCAGGTGCTCTGACCAAATGCATTCTTTACGACATTGTATTAACTTCAAGGTTAGTCGTATCGGTTCGGTCACATGTATAGGTACTGAATAGATAGCAATGACGTCGCCAAAAAGACGTGATAAAAATATGGATGAAGAATTTGCGGTGATGAGCAGAGGTCGAGATGGCTTAGTGGTCAGAGCGCCTGGAGTATTTATCCGGGAGGCGCAGGTTCGAATACTGTTCGCGACCGTATTCTTTTTCCATTTAATATAATAACTTTAAAGCATGATAATACTTCACGTTAAAAACTTACGTCTTCTTCTTGTTTTTTTATATATAAAATTACAGGAAATCAATTCAATTTGTGGCGTCACGTTCAAAAGCAAGTTACTCAACATTGAATTTTCTACCACCAAACCACCAAACCTTTGATCGATAGAGGAGGTGACGTAAAAAAAATCGTGGGTAAAATCTGTAGATACGATTTTATGTTTCATCATCATTAGCTGTCCCTAGAGAGGCTGGTGAGATTGAAGTCTTAGTTTCAACTCCCGGATCGAGCAAAGTATTACTGCGTTTTTCTATTAGGCAAGTTTCAGTAACAGCCCGAAGGTTGGGATTGTATCCGGTAGGTTGCTATAGGCTCATTGTCTATTACATGGTACATACACAAAGCTGGTACACTTCTGCCTAACTCAAAAACAAACATGGTGTTAGCACCATGTTTGTATTTCGATGAATTTTATTAGATTAACCATTGGGCTTACTCTTGAAAATAATTCCGCTCGATTGACATTGGAAATATGTCAGTTCGTACTTTTAAATGCCAAAATGTCTAATAAATAATTATAGATTCAGGATATTATGAAGACAACATGCTTTAAAATTGGGGAAACTATAATGTAGGTAAATTTATTTTAAAATTACGCGTTGTTTTAAGACGTCAATTTAATATTGGAATTCGATTGGAATTGGTATTAGTTTCAAGAGTAACCCCACAGAACTATTTTGGTTTTCCAATTTTGGTTATTTCCACTGAATATTTCGATTATTTATCAACATAAACATATAACATAACATAGCATCACGCCTGTATTTCCCGAAGGGGTAGGCAGAGGTGTACATAGTCGTACACCTACATTTCACCAATGAAGATAAGATGCCATAAAGGGAAAGCTTATCTTCATAAAATTGTTTTGATGATAAAATAACTTTCGTCCCTAAGGATAAATATGGTATGCCTAATAATAAGGCTAATAAATCACTTTAAAATGTTCATAATTTTTTTTGGCACGAAATGCCTTGTTGTGGCTTAAGAATAAGAGATAGGCATATGCTATTCCGAACTTTTGTTTAACAAATATTTTAGTAAAACATTATATTTACGCATCAGCAACCATTACGCCAGCGCACGCGGAGAAAGCAGTTCGGCAGCGTTTAACTTTCGACTTACTTAATAGAATATTTAAGGCTAGCTGAGAGGTTTAGCCCTATGTTCGTTTTTACTATTCCTCTCGAACCTGGTTATCACACACAAAAATATTTTTCAAATCCGACTGGCAGTTCCAGAGATAAGCGCGTTCAAATAAAAATTAAAACAAACAAAAACAATCTTCCGCTATATAATCTATTTATATAAATGATAAATGATATTTATTTCTGTAAATAAATCTGTTATAGACGCAAACAAGTCATAAAGTTTTTAAGTCTAGCTTAAAAGCTTGGCGTCGGCATTTCCTATCTGACTAGCTCTGGGAAAAAATGCCGAAACAATCTCAGAATGAATTCCTATTTCCCTTGGTCACGCCATAACTTGAGAACGACTGCACCAAATTGGATAATATTTTTTTTGTTGTGTTCGTCATTGTCAGGACAAGGTATTTACTTTTTTTTTTTTTTATCTTAAGTAAAAGTTTTTACGGGGCGGGAGAAACCGCGGGGAACAGCTAGTATTAGTAAAGATTATGGAGAAGAAAAGAGTTACGTTGGCATTTATAACCTGTTATTAATGTTAATGTGATTCTTTTCTTCTCTTAATCTAATAAAACATTTGATAGACTTGAAAAAGAAGTATATTTGTGTGTGGGTTCGTGAAGCCATCACTGTATACATATGAGTATTCCAAATGATTGATCACCGACGCCGAGTGATTGATTCACCTTGTCACCTGATACACGAACGTATGGCTCCATTTATTCGAATACAATTCCAATACGTATTCAGAACATTACTTACCCTTTTTTGTGACGTAGCGTAATTTTTTACCAGGAAATGATAGCTTCTGGTTCTTTGGACATAAGTAGGTAATGATCTGGATGCATGGCCATAGACAAATAAAATGACGAGAGTTGCATGTCTTTCCAGAACTTTTTTTAAATATTGGAGCAAAACCTTTTTAGATATCTTTATCGATAACGTCTTTATACATAAAAACTGATGTGCTTTATACGCTTTTTAAATTATCGATTTATTATTATCACGTTTTGTTTTCCCCAAAGGGTTAGGCAGTTAGGCAGGTGTACAACTCTTCACCTATATTTCATCGATGCTGTTATTAACCTTTCGGCTCAGTAACGTACAGATCTGTACGTTGTAACAATAAAAATCTATTGTGTCTGCTAATGACTGACGCAACAGCTTAATTCCCATGTGGTGAGCCTATTGTCATCGACTGGGCACAATTTCAGACTTCAGGCTGGTACAGATAATTTCTTATTAGAAATACCGATTAACACTTGCCTCGATTTGAATCCAGGACTTCACGTTCAGCAGCCGCGTTTGCGACCACTAGACCAATGAAACAACCTATTCTCTGTATATAGATAAAATATTTTTTAACAAAAAAAAGAACCGACTCCAAAAATCTTTCTGTTAAGTAAAATTGCACTAAAAAGTTATAAAATAATTGCATTATTTACTTACTACAATTTATATAAAAATATTTTTTTAATTTTAGAGGATTCTGAATAAATCAATTTATTAGGACAATAATATACAATTATTATTTATTTTTGGAGTCGGTGCCAGACAAACTTTAAAAATATTAAGGAAGTTTCCTAAAATTTGCAAAGTATATTTAAAGATACATTAACCTTAATTATTTTTACGATAATGTATTATACCTAATTGAACCTATTTACAAATGAACACAACAACTGCCTAAAGCGAACGTAATACGCTACTTCATGAATGTACTTACACGTTTATTATCCTTTACTGGCACCGACTCCAAAAATAATAATTGTATATTATTGTCCTAATAAATTGATTTATTCAGAATCCACTAAAATTAAAAAAATATTTTTATATAAATTGTAGTAAGTAAATAATGCAATTATTTTATAACTTTTTAGTGCAATTTTACTTAACAGAAAGATTTTTGGAGTCGGTTCTTTCTTTTGTTAAAAATTATTTTATTTCTTACTTTTTAGTGAAACGCAAGATTCACTAAAAAGTAAGAAATAAAATAATTTTTACCATAACTGATTTATCGGAAGTGAATATGGGTAGACCTACTCAACGCGCTGTTTATATATTTCTGTCGCAGATGGATTGTAGAATCTGCTGTTTTACAAAATCTCTAGCTGCTTTACAAAACAATACTGTTTTATAAAACAGCTGAACAACGTTCAGCTGGATTGCCATTGCGATACGTTTAACAAAACTGCTACCCAGCTTTAGACGTAATGTAGAATGACATATCTACAGTGGGACAGGTTTGTTTATTGTATAGGTATATTAAATGGATAGTCACCATTCAAGTAAAAAAGCGATACTGTATTCTGATTTGACTTTCCGTGGCTGGGTCGACGCTCAGCGGGGCTCCTATTTTTGTGTCCGTAAGTTTAGAAAAAACCTAAACACGAAGAGGATGACGGGGGCCCGTGAGCGAACGTAGCGAGCGAACAGCCCCCAAACCTAACCTGTCCGTGTCGGGATACACGAAACTCCCGAGCTCGCTTTGCTCGCTCATGGATCAATTTAATTTATTTTCTTTCATAATCCCGATATATTGTCGACTATTATAGTGGTTTAGTATTTAAGTCATTAAAAATTCTCATTTTTTTTTTTGCTTTTGGCAAACAAAATAAAGTTAGGTTATTATTGTTAGGACATACAGAGCCATAAGCGACAAAATTTCGAACTAAAATCAACAATCTGACAGTTCATTTCACACTGTTTTACATAATCTCTGATCGTTGACCCGCTGCATTGCTAAACGCAAAACTTTCATTCAATTCTGCGTGTTATAGTTCAGTAATCATGTAAAACCGCTAAACGTCGTTCAGCTGTTTTTCATAACAGTTCTGTTTTGTAAATCAGCTAGCAGTTTTGTAAAACAGCTTATTCTACAATCCATCTGCGACATATCCATATCAAAGTAGGAAATCTAGATCTGAGGCTATTTCAAAAGAGAGTAATAAACTGCGTAAAACAAGATGAAATTAATTTAAAAAAAAAAAACTGACTAGCGTATGTTACTCACGGGACAGTATAAGGAGTCTAACGATACCCCATATATCGAAATCAGTTCAGGTATTTAGAAGTTATGGTGGAATAGGTAAAGAAACTCACAAACATACTTACATACATCCATACATAAATACACTCCGTTATTTGAGCACTTGTGTAAAAAAAGAGATGTTTGAGAATGCGGTCTTACACTAAAAAGTATTAAATAGCAAAAAAAAAATTACGGATTTCCAATGCTTATCTTCCGGTTTCATCATCATCATCATCATCATCATCATCTGATGATGAAGCTGGAAAATAGTTAGTTCATTAGAACTATTCTAGAGACCGTAAACACCACCGGAAAGTCACAAGAAAGCAAAATACACCATTTCGTTTACTTGGACGACGTATTATTTTTCCGTTATTTTGATTTAAATACCAAACTACTAAACCAATTTTCATAAAATTTAAATGGGACCAATCTGAAAGTAAATCCTTTCAAATAAAAAAATAATTTTCCAATTCGGTTCATAAATGACGGAGTTCTGAGGTAACAAACATAAAGAAAAAAAAAAAATACAACCGAATTGATAACCTCCTCCTTTTTGGAAGTCGGTTAAAAACTGATTTTCCTATGGCGCTATTTCATCTCATGTCTTTCTTTTTCAATACAGAACAACAGAATTTAGAACCATTCTTGCGTATATTTTATAGAAGTCTATGTATGGACAAAAGATCACCTTTTTAAATCTAACATAATCTGACGAAAATCAATCATCAATTTACATTCTAGAAATTTATTCTTAAAAGCATGTCACAGTTGGTGTAAATATAATTCCGTTGTAAAGCTCTCAAGTCACAACATCTTCCGACAAATGTAATGTAAGATGTATCGCATTCGCTGCACTTAGCTAAGTAAGTACCTACGTAGAAGAATATTAATCATACATTCAAAAATATGTTTTAGAAAACAAAACAGAATATGGCTTTAAGGGTGATGTTCTTAAAGGTGGTTTTCACTGGCTGCTTTTTTAATTTTTAATATACAAGAGAGCCTTGAAGTCTTGAATCTGTTGACTCGCTAATTACCAAACACAATAGAAATAGTATTATTATCTATTATTGTTACTTTGCTACGAGCCCATAAACTACTAGAACAAATAATTAAATAAAGTTTGCACGAGAATTTAGTAGATGTTTATTGAATGGATACTATTAATGTTTTATAAAATAATTGAGATGTAATTCTATTACTGTCCATGTTTCGAAGTTGACAAAGATAGAATGATATAATTTTAATTAAGTTTAGCCCCCGTCGTAAATTTAGTTAGACGCCCCTGTGGTGCTAGTGGCCCATCTGAAAAGTAATTTGATAGTTATAGATGTTTTCAATCGAGCTTTATTATAGAATTTGCTATATTGTATTATGTTTACGATGCACCATACGTTTAAGATAAACTTTACTTGAGTATGAAACATTATCTCTTTGGAATATTAAGATGGGCGGGCGGTGCGTCGGGCCTGTATGGCTTATACGCAGTAAAACTAGATGATCGCTCATAAAATTGAAAGTTATGACACTTTTTATTCGCACTTTTAATGGTTTTAGAAGATAAACAAGTCGCCAGTTTCAGTCGTAATTTTGAACTAGTGTTAATAACAATGGAATATACCAGTACCAATATAATTGCTTTTTCATAGTATTCGACCATTATTACTAAGTATCGTGAGTGAATCTTGATTTCATTCATGAGTTTTCTCTATTGATCTTTGTCAAGTCTAATGAACTTGTATTTAAGTCTTTCTGCAGTTAAGCAAATTCCTGAAACCTTTGATTTTGCCAAAAAAATTCATTAGTGCCCCAAACGTTTGTGTTCGTTCTCAATAGAATCATAAAAATAAAGCATCAAAACTTTTAGCTTCTAGTATACAAGCGTTGATAAAATACCTTTAACGTCGTTCAATTTTGTTTTCGAGATCGTTTTAACGGCGTGCATTTTTCAGCCTTGTTTTTGTAACGATGGAATTCAATTTTAGTATTGGTCCTCCTAGTATTCAATGAAACTGTTTGTGGCAGTTTGATTTATAAAGGAATATTTGGAAAAAGTCGGAGAGTAAATATGGGAGTAGAAATATATAAATCCTTTGGGTCCTTACTCAATCATACAATGTTCATGAATATAATTATTTTTCTTTTCTAAGGCTCTTGTCTGTAGGTAAGATAATTAAAAGTGCTGTCTGATTTTCTTTTTAAGAAATTAGGTTCTAATTTTGTGTATTTAGAAAATTTGCAGCTGCCATTCGTAAGTATGTAATATAACTATCTATTTTTTATTTTAATAAATATAATAGATAACGCTGTTAGTAATGTAATATGTATACCTAACATTAATTACAACTGTACTTAGTAAGAATTAAAATTTAAAAAATTTTGTAATCGCCGTTCTATACCAAAATTGTAATAGCGTTCATGGAGTTTGCTACGAAGGAAAAAAAACATCGTCAGTAAAGAATTGTTACGTTCCTCGGCTGGGAGCTATGAAAGCGACATGAAAGACTTCCGTAATACCCGAGCACCTCCGCTGGAGGTTTCCGCTGCAGGACTTTGCTCAAAGCGACTTGCATGCAGAATGAATGACCGCCGACATCATGCTTGCCAACTTACACCCCTCACAGTCCTTAGAGACTCCTTTGAGGTCATACTGAAAAATGCTCGGAAAAGTTTCATGTAGAGTCTGACAGTTGCATAACTGTACCGACCCAATAAAATCTTTTCAAAGAATCTCGCATGTAAAATTTGGTTTCACGGCCAATTAACTTGACAAATATTTAACAAACAGTAAGTGCGTTAAACGAAATTATACACGATACTAACTGTTCTCGGAAATATAGTAGGGCAAGTGTAATTTCCCCGAAGAGACAACGTTGTTGAAATAACAGCACTTCCATTTGTGGATGATAGTTCATTAGGTGTCGGGGGCGTGACTAATGATGTCACCCCCATACACTCCACTAGAATGGCTACTTTGAACATTCCATTTGGAAAAGTGCTTATTAAAATTCATGTAAGACTAGCCAGCTCTGTTTCTGTTAAAAGAAAAAAGATTCTTCTCCTCATTATTCTCCACGTGTAGTGTCCCTGCTAATAACTTAATGGAGTCTGCTATAAAAAGAACGGTCGCGGTCGGAAACAAAACAAATGTACGTGCCTATTTTTTAATATTCCATGAAGCGAACGATGCTTTTTCTAGCGGTCTTTTGTTCATTTTCTCGAAGTCACTCGCTTTTTAATGAAACGCACGTCGTGAACGAGGGACAACTGCAGCAGTCTTTCAAAGGAATTGTGGGAAAGTGCATAATATGTATTATGTATTGGAGTGCTCTTAGTTTATCGAGTGGATGAATCTTTACATTTTCTCTCCCAACTCGGTTCACTAACACTGCAAACGCAACGCGAGATACAGTTTACGAGCGCGTTCGTATTTGGAACATCACTGAATAACCGCATCAAACAAACACGAAATAGATTATTTTGTGAAACAAACGGTTGTAAACAAATGTTAGAAAATAAAAGTTGTGCGTTGTTTATATATATCTCGCTTTGCGGCCAAAATTAGGTCGGATTATTTATGTAATTTATACATGATGATGATCTCAAAATGACATCTAATTTGTATAATAGAATATATGAGTCAAAGCTTTGTAAACTTATTATATGTACAAATAAGTTCTGGGTATCAATCGTACTGTGTAATGTTCGTTATACAACATTGTAAATGTAACAAAGACTCGGTAACAGTGGTAATTATTCGTGAATTGCTATCACGATCTATAATGGGACAGAGTAATGCAAACGTTATTTAAAAAATGTCAACATGAACCTTACTTTAACGCGCATGTCGAATTAAAAGTAGAAACATTGTGAGGTGTTAAACATAGCCGGCTGAAACTGGTTTAGTTTTATGCGTTTTTATACCGAGTGAAACCATTTCTGCAGAAAATCTCTTCTGCATTTGCATTTTTCGATATGTTCGTATAGATCGGAATGCAAGGAAATTAAAATAATACTTCTAAAAATAGAATTACACTTTCTCGATAACATAATTAAATATGTCCTGTAAATGGCATATTTCTGTTTGTACTACACTTTACTCTTAAAAAAATTACTAAAATCTCACTCTAATACGCGTAATACAGCCCTTTAAAACTCTTAAACAAAATGTCTACAACAAATAGAACTCAAGTTTCTGTTCGAAATAAACTGTACGTACTCATATCCGCTTCCTGTTAAGCGATGTAGGGCAAGAATATGATTTCAGATTTAGCTTTGCTGCGGAGGAGCACGAGATAAGAGAATTCTCGCCTGTCACCCACTTTAATCGAGTGTGCAGTGTATTTGGTTCTTATTTCTAAAATATCAACTATACTCCCGATAAGGTGGTCTGTTTTTTTTTTGTATTTATGTAAAGTCTTTTGGACGATTGAGAAATGTGAAAATGCTCGTGTGTCACCAATTACAAATACTTATCTGCTCATTATATTAAATTTTATTGGATTTTGTGTATATTATTTATAATATTTTTTCTTGACTTATCTATCGGGTTGCATTTTTGGACGCAGGATTCATCAGGCAAGATTAATTTTATAATCATGAGTATTGCCAAGAAATTCGTTGACCCCTTAATCTGTTGGCTCACTTACGTATTACCAGACAAAGGTTTTTATTGGTATGAAGTATAATTTTTTACTTCTCCCATTCGAATAGTGAAAAGTTGTTTTATATAATGTGCAGTGATCTCTAATTTGCGCACTGATATATCACCATTTTAGTGTCTACAACATGATAATATTTTTATTTTGCATTAGCTGGTTTATGGGTTCTGTAACGGTTAAGTAGGATTAGTTATATCAAACACGAGAGAGCCAAAATTGATTTTCTTGCAAAAAGCTCACATTTCCTTATTAAATTGAGAATGGCTCTGAAATTTGACCAACTACTGTTTAAATAAAAAGTAAATTAAACATATAAATAATAAAAAGGCTAGAAAAGTTTCATGTTTCAAAACTTGTCATTGAATTTGTTGACAAAGGTTTTCAGAAGACAAAAGTCGGCCTTTCGTTATTGAATATATTTCCAAACACAGTGAATAACATTTTGTAAAACAGAACAAATAGCAGGTAAAATAATTTCCATGACTTGGATTTTTCGCTTTGTTCTTTAGTCTTTACATCGAACGTACAAACAAAAACAATAATCGCGACATTGCGTAAGTAACTGTTGTTATCGGAGGAGTGTTTTCAGTTCCAATTATCCGATCGTGCTGAGTTATCGAGTTTTTCTTTCCTAATAAATTGTGAAATGGCAGCTCATGCTGAAAAGCTGTACCTACCTCAAAAACCACATTCTAAGGGTAAAAATTCTCAGCCTTCTTTATGTCTCAATTAATGTTCATCGTTTACTACTCACGTGCATTTTTCGGGATTGCCCGACTAGTTTCGAACTCGGACGGAGCCCTTAGTCATGAACTGAGCATGCGGCGAAGTCGCGAGTCAAACTGTTTGAATAAAAAAAAATGCACGTGAGTAGTAACCGGTGAACATTAATTGATATGAATATGTCTCACGAAAGTTTCTTTAAATCTTTTGTATTGGATAATTTCTTGTAATTAACTAACTACAGGCGAGACAGTTTTCCGTGTTTACCTTCCCCATCCCGAGTTACGGGTACGACCCTATCTCTCTTCCTTCATATTGAGCTAATTCCAGCCATTAAGGAACTATTAATATAGGTGAGACTCATATAATTTACCTCTAACCTGCCACATTTTCAGAATTATGTCTATTCCTTCATATTGAACCAATTCTTGTTATAAGAGCACTATTAGTGTAGAGAAGGGATTTGTGGTGTGACGCGAATGGATAGAATTAGAAATAAGTATGTAGGAGGAACTTTGAATGTTACTCAGGCGATCAAAGATTGTGTGGAAATCGTTTGTTACCGTATGGATGAGTGATGCAGAGGATTTAGGATCATGTGGCATCGAAAGTTTTGAGTATGTGAATGTGGGTGGCTACACTAGTAGAGGAAGACAGAGGAAACGAAAATTTTTTTTTTTTAACAAGTAGACATTGTGATACAGCCAATGACTAATCTAATTTGTTTAAAAATAAAGTAACTAAACTCGCGACAATCTAAGAAGTCCGATTTGACGTTTTTTATTTTACGTTTGTATAAACGCCTACGTAAAAAAAAAAAACAAATTCATAATCCTTAATAATTACTATGTTACCCATACACTATAACAACGAGTATCATTCGTAAACCTCAAGTATAACTATATATTGAAAAAATAATTTTCCAAATCGGTTCATAAATGACGGAGTTATGAGGTAACAAACATAAAAAAAAAAAAAAATACAACTGAATTGATAACCTCCTCCTTTTTGGAAGTCGGTTAAAAAATGCAGTCAAAAAAGAATCGTCAAGTTGGACTTTTTAGATTGTCGCGAGTATAAGTTATTGACATTCAGACGTAGTAACAAATATAATTATCTTATAAATAATTATTCTATATATATGGTAGGCTTATCAACCAAATATAAGGTTTCTAAAGCGTTCATGCAATATGCTGCAAACTATGGACAGTAAGCGATCGTTGTGGTTAAACAGCGCTAGGAGAGGCCAATGGGGGTAGATGGGTGACCACTAAGAGCATCTTCATTTGTCTGAGTATCACCATGATATGATATGACCCAGACATGGGCATGTTAAAGCATCGGTCCAAGCTGTTGTAAATTAATAATAACTTCGCTAAGTCAAGCTAGAGACTATTTTACTACATTTTTATGAACATTAATTTAAAATAGAAATCAAACTATATTAATACATATTTATTGTATTATTCACACATTTTAGATATTTTAAGTAAATACCTCTAATTAAAAAAAATTAAAATAGCCCTCAAATTTGCATCGCCTGTAAGAGGCCACTGAGTTTTAAGTTCCCAATATATAACTATGACCTACTAGGTACACTTGGTTTGCGATAAAATGTTTAAGTTATGAGAAGGGGATCCATGAAAGCAAGGCAAATGAAATTATATACGTATACAAAGACACGTGCTGAATAACTACAAATTACGAATGTAGGAGGTATCTGTACTGGTCAAGTTAATTCTAAACTTCGATCGAAAAATTGCTACACCGCTTATTTATTTTGCAAATATCAAACCATTCATTCATAAACTTCACTCCATTCGCTAGTTGAAAAACTTCTGCCGTATAAAAACAAAGTTATGCTGTGGAGTTTGAAAACAAATTACGTACTTACTCTCTGGTGAGGATACAAAAGGCCTGTTAGGATATTCGAAGGCTCTATTTATCTACCATTTGTATGTGTTAAATTGACTATTACTTACCTTCTCGTATGAAAAGAGGTTTAAATAGGGAAAATCTTCCCTACGATGGAACGTGTTCGGCTTTTGGATGTTTATTGGATTCGTCTTTGGCTCATATTGCCAGAGGGTTTTTTGACATTGAAAAATATATATGTCGCAGATGGATTGTTGAATCAGCTGTTTTACAAAACTGCTAGCTGATTTACAAAACAGTACTGTTATGAAACTGTACTGCCGTGTGTCGTGTGTCCGCTAAGTTCGGTAAGAAGCGGCCGGCGCACGTCCAATGTGTATTGGACTGAATTGGACTCCTACTTAAAGTTTGGATTTTGCCCTGCAGTGAGATGCTATCTATCTGCCTAGCCTTTTCCCAATAACATTGGGACATATATTTAAACTCGGTGCCAAATCTCGTTGAAACAGGTTATGTAATTACAGCATCAAAAAGTGACAAATAAACAAAGACACTTTCAGATTTTTAATACGTACTGCTTAATAAATTAATTACATTTTTCAGTTTAAAAATTCTTACGAAGTCTTACAATGTTGAATTGACTTTGACATGTTCAAATAATATGATTGATTATTTTTTGCTTATTCAAGTGGCAAATACTAGATGAAAGCATCATTCACCGGCAAAATCCAGATAACACCGACTCATGGGATTGAAAGCGCGTGACACTGATTGTGAGACATTCAATTATATTCTTATAAAATTTCTCCGAATCCACACGGCCTTCGCACGTGAATTATGTGATGAGGACGCCCAAACTCCTATTACCATGTCGAAATATTGGCGAGAAAGCGAAAATTCAATTTATGAATTTCGACTCCAAATAGATTGCTAGCGTAACCTAATTTAAAGATAACATTTCACTTGCCTATGCAAACGTATAAATTGTAAAAAATACAATGAAAATGTACAAAGGAGTATTGTACATCTGTAAAGATTGAAGTATCCCCTGGCTGGGTTATTTGTGGGCGGCTCGGTGAGCACAATGTTGGATGTAATTACCGATGAGCGGACGTGATGCGAATATGTAGTAGTTAGCTTGCAGGTGTTCAGTAGGAATCACTACATAATTAATTATTGAACAGTATAGGCAGGTAAAGATAATACGTACCTACTTACATGTATAGGTATGTTTCAATGAACACAAATATCACATTTCAACCGAAAGGGGATTCACATGAGTGTGGCATAAAAAGTATTACCTTTAAATTGATGAGCTCTCAGGCTAATAGCCATTCTTGGTATCCCTTGTTCGGCAGATTTACGATGTGCTAAACCGCAACCAATCGAATTTACCACGATTTTCCTCCGACTGACAACATTAAAATATGTTCCGATATTGCCGATTGAGGGATTTACGCGTCCCAAATTTAAAAACCATCGATACCAACTTAAACAACAAAATATATATACACAAAGATATGAAATATTTATTATTACTTTTATGTTAGCATTCTTTGCCAGTCAACCTTTAGGTTAAAAAGCAATTAAAAATAGGTACAAAAATAAATCTACAATGATTAAAATATAACAGTCTTGAAAATTTAAATCCAAAGTATGCTTTCTTATATTCAAAAAGATCAAAAGATTAAGATAAGTTTACTTTAGCCTGAAACTAATAGTGAATGTAGAAGACAGACGCTGAAATAAACCGTGGTTCTAAGAACTCATCCCAATTTCCAAGCCCATTCAATACAGAACAATTCAGTTTATTATCTCTGCTGAAATATTTACTTTATATTATAATAATATAATAGGTATATCTTTATTACAATGATTTCATATCTATTATAAAAGAAGTCTGAAAAACATTGTATATTGCAGTAGATAATTGGCCGTTAAAGAGATGAGAATGATAAAATAATGATACCGCAAGAATATAGGCGATCGTAATAAATTTAGGAGTGAGAGAGAGAGGCGTATTTATCGATAGAAGTAACAGATATTCAAAAATAACAAATAACAATTGTTCCTACGAATATATCATATTTGTTACCTAAAATAACAGACCCTCGAAGACTGATTAGTGATAAATTATGTATCTCTGTTACCACGGCTGTTACTAATGACACGAGGGAAGTAACATAGCATAGCAATAGCAATACCATCAATTTCTCTCTCTAACTCATTAATTATTAACCTTTGTTAAAAAGAGAAACACATACAAGTATTATTTACTTCGAAATATGTTTACTTCTCACTATTCCTGATGCAGTACCTAATACTACACTAAGAGCCGATTTCACCGCTTCCATTAAAAACCGAGTTTAACAGAACTTAGTTCTACGTGATCCAGTTCAAATGTTGATTTTGATCTCAGTTAACGTCAAACTGATTTTACCTGCTAAATTTTGATCGCGTTCACGGAAACGAAGTTTTCTTGGTTAATTAATGTAAATGTTGTCACAATTAAAAATTTACTTTCTACTTTGGATGAAAATCTTGTTCAGAATAAAATATACCTACGTATAAATAAACATAACATAGCACACGCCTGTATTCATAGAAGGGGTTGGTAGAGGTGTGCACAATTGTACACCCACATTTCACCAATGCTATTATAAGTCCCATGTAATATGGGGTGAGTCTATTGCCATCTAATGGGCACATTTCCAAACTCCGGGCTGCTACTGAGAATTTTCTAAACCCGATAACACTGCCTGAAATGAGAATCGAACCCAAGACCTCATGCCCTGCAGTCGCCAGTACACCAATGAGGCAGTCAGCATAAATAAAGATTCTTAGATGATACACAGAATAAGTACTATGTATAACATAGTTATTAACTGCAAACAATTTGTAATAAAATAGGTAGGCTAAAGTAACAACGATAAAGCTATAGTTAGGAACTCTTTAACTTGTCAGAAATACACAAATCTAGTTTTCAGACTAAATCTATATAATATACTTTGTTAAAACAGATGCTTTTATATATTTTAATATATTATAATGCAGAGTCACTAAAAGTTACTGTGTCATATTAGATTCAATGCGGCTGTGAAATATCAAAACCCAGTATCTGCATAAAACCAAATTTTATAGGAGAGCCGAAAAACGCTTTCATATCTTTGACAGCTTGCCGTTTCAATAATATTAGTCGTACCTTCCTGGGAGTGATTGCAAAATTTGAGGTAGAAAATAAGGTTTAAAAAATATATGTTTTAATGCATCTATCACAAAATATGTACGTAGAGGAGCAGTTACTAATAAAAATATTGTTTTCTTAGATTTAACTATTTGAGTGTGATAATTTCGAAACCTTGTAAAATCACTTGCTTTGTTTTCATCTAGTTCTTAAATATACTGTGTGGGGACAAAAATCAAATTAATAGACCTAGTAAGATCACTTGCTTTGTTTTCATTTAGGTCTGAATTTAGTGAGTAGGAACTAAATGCACTTTTATAAACCTGGTAAGAAACAATAGAATAAAACAACGAAATACATGGCCAGTGATAAGCAGTTTTAATGAAAAAGATAAAAAATAACAGATAATCAGAAAACAAACAAAATTTTTTCACAGTTAAAAATTAAAAAAAGCACTCAAAATATTTGAAAACAGTCAAATAAAAATAAATTATTCGCTTATTAATAATTGTCCACCAGAAATTAAATCAACTGAATTATTATTGATCGGTAAGCTTTGCCAAAACTCCCTTCTGTTCATTGGCATTAACTGTAATAAAGTTCTTATTATGCCTTCCTTTTTACTTTCTTTAATGCCTCTTGGAATATTTTTTAAGGCTGGCATGGTCAACGGATTGTGATTTTCATAAGAAAATCTAATTCGGAATAATGAGATTCAAAATAATCATTCTTATAAAACATATTGCGGCATCCTTTTACAAATTGTACTTCAACCAAAGAACTAAGCAAAAAACTATTCATAGGATCAAGGTCATCATTACGTCGCGGTATGCGTTTCTTTTTTACCCACTCATACGATTTTTGGACATCGATAACTTCTATATTCGATCTGCAACCCAAAATTACATTCTTATAGTCTTCAAAATCGTACACAGCATCTTTTTTTTTAATCTGCCTCTCTATATTGCCATGAACTCCATCAGCTGACATATGAGTGTGTCCTTTAGTTAGATATTTCAAAGTCAAAGTTTCTAAATTGCAAAACCCAGAGTTTATTATAGTAACAAGTGATGTAAAGAGGATCCAATTTTTATTTTGAGCTGTGCAATTATCACACCACAATATCAAATGATTAATATCTCTTTCTTTTTCGATCATTGCTGTAATTGCATTAACAATGTCATTAGCATCTCGTCCAGAATAGGCTTCATGCCATACAACACAAATACTATTAACATTAGTTTTCTTTCTGATCGGTGCAAATGTTAAGTTGAAAGTTATCATTCTACTTAAAAAAAAGGATTCTTTGACTTTAGGCATGTCGGGTAACAACATAACTTTTTGTAAATCCATCGAATAATATCTCACAGAGGAAATATTTTCTACAGAGGCATCTTCTTGATACTTTTGTATTGCTTTACTTGCTTTAGTTTTATGATCCTCGTATGCAGTTTTAACATCCTCTGGAATGTCAGCACCTTCATTTACTTTAAGTCTTTCTTCATACAGTCCACAATCTACACATTTATCACCTTTTGGATATTTGAATGATATTTTCATAGTCTTCAATGTCTGTCTATATATTTCTTTACACAATTTGAAATTAGGATTTTTGGTTTTAAAGTCGCTAAACATTTTATCAATAGTCAATGTCCTAGGGAGATATCTAATGTTAGGTGCATTGCTTCGTCGGTAATGGCTGACTGCGGGGTTATAACTAAGAATATGAGCTTCAACATCGTTTCTGGCAATTTTGGCCTTCTTACCTCCCCTGTTTTCCTTAACATTTTGATATAGTGGTTTACGTTTAATTGCTTTGCTTAATTCTGTAATAACTGAATCATTCTTATATCCTAAAGTGTTCAATAAAAATTTTCGGCATACCTGGACATCGGTATTATTTTTTTGTAGAAAGAAGAATCTGGTTTCGTTTTTCTTAAAATTAGAGTCTGGGTTATCGCTATTTATTGTTCTCCTTTGTATGTTTTTGATTACAATACATTTATTTAAAAACTGTCTTCGTAAAGCATAATTCATGTTCCAATAATTATTCCATATGACTTTTCTTTCATCCACAGTAAATAAGTTACAATTCCTTTTACATTTATCGCCACAACCATTTCGTATGAAAGAGTATTTAGCTTTATTACGGATTATTCTTTTTTTTTCTATATTAGCACGAGCAGGATTTACGGATGCTTCTTGTTGATCGTTTCCATCGCTATCATTATTTATAACTCTAGAGTTACTGTTATTGCAATTTAAAGCTGTGTTTATATAAATGGGTGCTGGATAATTAGCAATAAAATTTACTGTATTTGTGTGCGTTGTTTGTATATGCGATGCAGCAGATTCCTGATTAGTAAATATAAGCGAATTCGGGTAAGTTGCTATGAATACTGAATGTTGCGGTAAATTACATGGAAGAGCCGGAATGCTTTTCGAAATTGGAGGATTGCAATTAGTATCATCATCAGATTCACTAGTTTCTTCTATGTAGCGTGTTTTAATATTTAGATACTTTTCAATTGAGAAATTTGGATCCGCTACCGAATCATCACTGTCCAACAAATTTGAAATATCCGAAATATTTTCGATAAACTCTTCCATGCTTCCATCACTTCGCTGAGAAGAACATGTTATCGGATTGTCGTAGATGTTGAATGAAGCATCTTCAGTTACCAAAGGAATGTTATCAGTTGAGTTAGAAAGCGAAAGGTTGTTGCAGGGTATATTAGTGAGTGAAAAATTGGTTTGCAATGCATTCGAAGATGGTATTGTTAGGGTCTGAGGGTTGTAAGCAAGATTTTGTTCATGCATTTGATTACTGCTTTCTGATGAAGGCAAACTTGAGGTGTTTTCATTTAATCTGAAATAAAATACGTTATATGTATAGCCATGCCATCACCAAAACGTTGCTTAGTGTAGTGTAGTGTAGGAAACAAAAAGCAAAGAAAACAAACCCTTTCCTTGCAAAGAAAACATAACCCTTTCTTTGCAGTCGGGTAAAAATAGAGGTAACTTTACGGAACGTTTTTTGTAGCATTAGGTATTCACAGGGTGTTTTAGAAGTTCGTGGTCATATTTAAGGTTTTTATTGGTATTTTTTTAGTAAATACCAGAATATTAATTAGAAAAAGTCAATATTATTTCTCTAATCAGCTACTCACCAAACACAACCCTTAAAACTAACCACTTACTTCTGAATCAACCTGTATAATACCAGAGTAAAGAGAAAATCACAATAGTGACTACCCCTTACCCCCGGTAAATCGTCGTAAGTACATAATAATAATATGTTATTATGTGTCATAGTAGATTGCAGTAGAAACTGTAATTTATCATTACCCTCGTGGTGCAAAAAAACTTATGAAACTAGCTCGCAGGTAGCAGAAGGTACATAACATAGCAATACAATGCAATAAAGTATATTGGTGCATAAGCAAGATCCCACACCCACCCAGTTCCCAGTTTCTAAACATTCAATATTGTAGTTCAACGGATAGGTAACGTTATTTTTCTTATCAGTACCTATCTTTAATCTTTAGTTATAGAAACAAATCAAACTTCATAAAAACCAAGCAATTAAACAATTATTAAAACCAAACAAGACACAAAACAAAATCTCGTCAGTTACCAACAAATCTTACATGTTTGTGTTACTATTTTGAGGTTATGCCTTTTATTCATAAAAAACCTTGGAAAACAAAAAATCTTGACAATATTATACACTGAAGCGTACTTACATTTCACCATGTTGTTCTTTTAAAGCACTGAAGATCAATTTTGACCTATAAAACTGATTTGTACTCATTTTTATAGACAAAAACACGCACTTGCAACGACTTCTTCTCACTTACTAAAGTTGCGCGGGAGTTTTGACGTTTATAACAACCATTTCATTGACTTAGTATCTACATGAACCATTTTATATCCAAGTAACTACAAGCACTTACTAGGTTTTTTAAATGGTTGATGTTAGATACTATGTTTTAATCTTGTAATTTTTGCATTTTGAAAACGTTTACTGTAGATACTAGGTTTCCGACTTTGTGTAACTTCGTTTTTGACAAATTTTTGGGAGTTTTTGCTATCCTAGTATGTGGAGAGTGGTCTATAGGGTCGAAAAATGCAAAAACACGCTTTTTTTAAATTTATCAGATACTAGGTTTTGAAATTGCACAGCCGAATGACTAAGGAAACTGGATGGTGTTTTTATTCCATGTCTTACTTAAATGTATTTAAAAGGTCATAATCATGGAGTTTATGACCTTTCAAATTATGGAGCCATTACAGAATCCCACGTGTGTTGTGTGTTAAAAAGAATCTAATTTATCCTTTCTCATGAATTTGTCTAGAGCATATCGGATTACTCTGCCGTTTTTCCTGGTATAGTAGAAAGTTAGAAACTTAAAGTCAAAATAATAAGCAGCCGGTAACCATCCCTCTGCTGGAAAGCAGCCTGTACTTACATTCGTTCTGTGCAAAAATCCGGCCTGAAGGGCCAATGTCAAAACGGGACAGGTGGTCTGTATCATGTTTAGGATCTTGCGTTCTTGGACACCACCGACTACGTGTGGTCATAATTTTACTTGAAAATATCTTAGTAACGGACAGTTTTATAACATAAAATTTATTTATGTTATAAAACTATTATATATATTATTTATTAAAAGCGGATGAACCAAGCCTATTTTTAAAAACCACACATTCCACTCATTTGGACATCTCAGTTTCAAGGCCTTTCTCGTCTGTATGGATGAAACGAGCCTTGATTATAATTACAACGTTAGCTCACTGCGGGTTGGCGTTTTCAAACCATTTAGTCCGGTTCTTCACGGTGTTTGTCCTGTACTATCTATGTGATTACTAAGTAAATACTCACATGACATTATGATAGTTACATTTGGTTTGAAATTAAAGCTTTGAATCTCCAACCTGTTGCTCAAAGAGCTGGACCGTAACCATCGGCAACCACGACATTATATATACAAATAGACGTGCCCAGCTATAATATACTATATTTAATAAACCGAATAACGCTGATAATTATAAGCGGGTGAAACCAATTTAATTGCCTACTTAGTACTAACCAACAAATAGAAAATAATTCATAGTTCTTCTTTTCTTGGCAATGCTCGGTTCTCGTCCGGCGTCGTCGGGTTTATGCATCACACGATTCGAACGCGTGAGTGTGGAATGGTTTTCATTTTCTATTATCTCCTAAACTATGTGTCCAAATAACATGCTATAAAGGGCGAAGTTTATCTTCATAAAATTGTCTTGATGATGAAATCACTTTCGTTCGTACGGATTAATATGCCATACCTAATAAGAATGCACATAAATCACTTTTTAATTTTCAATAAAATGGTATAGCGGACTTTTTTTTTTGATATATTTAAGGCCAATATTTTTGTAGAACATTATATTTACGTATCAATAACCATTACGCCAGCGCACGTGGGTAAATAGGTTCGGCAGTGCTTTTTCTTCCGACTTCCTTAACAAAATAATAAAGGCTAGCTACGAGGTGTGGCCGAAGAAAATAGTCTATACAATTCTCATGAATCTGGCTATCTTATACAACAAGAATTATTCAAATCTAACTGGTAGTTCCAGATAATAGCTCGTTTAAACAAACAATCACACAAAAAAACTCTCCCGCTTTATAATATCAGTATAGATAGTTGTAACTTGTATAAATCATTGTCTATACTTGTCTTACAGAGTAGTGGCGTAGGTAACTAACTATTATCGTACCATATCTAAAGGGAAGTGTTTATTACAGGCCATTGAGCATTTACAAACGATTTAGCCGCATCTTGCAGACACTGGCTCATGATTATGAATGAAGCTCGAATAGTAACTGACAGTACTTGGGTATTAGTTGCACGTGTCTGCTTTTCTAAGAGTTAGTGATTGGCACCTGTGACATTTCTAGCGTCCATTTTACGCAAAATTATATGAAAAAGACAAATGACATTGTCTACATTTTAAATAAAATATTCATAAGCGGTTGGTAACAGCTATGAATCACTAATGTTTTAAAACCGTGCGCCTAAATATCAACGGAGTGATGTTATAAAAATGGCAACTGAAATGAAACGTATTACTCTATCATACATTAGTATGTAGTATTGTTATCATATAGTACTGCACTAAGTATCATCAAAACTAAAAAACTAGTCTGTAAAAATGTCCAAAAACAAAACAACATTTTAAATAATGATATTAACGCAGCAAAACACGACCGTCAAATGAATTTTAGATGGACATTTTAGTGAAACCTGTTTTGAGGGATTATCTGATAAAAATAGGATTATGTGCGGTATTTAAAAAATAAAAACGCCGAGATAAAGCTCAAATCTGTGCTATCTATATCTAAACTTATCTTAATAACGCTCGCTTCAGTTATTCATTGTTTGTTGAAGATAAAAGAACGAAGATTAGTAATGTTTTAATGTAGGTACTATTGGTGATACACCAAATACCGTATGTGTACTTTTTTTCAAAGTAGGAGGTACTTGACTGTGGGTGTGTTAGCTGTTAGTCAAAAAATTTACGAATTTTGGGAGTGCAGGACAACATTTGTAGTCTTAATCAAGAAATAGGCATTAGAATTCTAATTTCCAAATAGTAGGTTCCATTTTGGTTCATACGGTCTATTTTGGGCAAATAAATTCTTGCATTGGGTATTACTTTTACCTGTAAGAGGTTAAAAAAACATATAAATAAATTTTAAGAGATCAAGGCCAGAGCCAGGAATTGACTGGGGAGGAGGGGGTTCTTTCAGGAATTGAACTCGCTTGCGATCATGTGAAAGATAAATGACAGACAATAATGATTTTACTCGTACACTAGCAAATCTTTACAGAGCTGTGTAGCGTAACTACATGATACGGGGAATGTGCCATGTTATGTCGTATTAATTGGAAGAGGTCGCAAGTCAAACCACTGAGCTGTTTGACCTTGCCGCGTGATCAGCCCTTAATTAGAGGGGCTTTGAGTATGAAACTAGTCATCCCGAAACGCGCACATGCCTAAAACAGTTAATATTAATGTGAGTTTTCTGTATAGGGAGTACAGGGACTGAATAGATAGCGATGATGTCACTAAAAGACGTATAAAAACGTGGAGAAAAATTTGAGTCATGAGCAGAGGTCGGGATGGTGGAGTTGGCAGAGCGCTTGGAGTATTTATTTATCCAGGAGGCGTAAGTTCAAATTCTGCTCACGACGGTATTTTTCTTTCTACAAAATTTTTTAATATTACAGTTCGTTATGCGTGCATTAATGCATGTTTGAAAGATTCATCTATCTTTAATATTAATGTGTTTCACGGACGTTTTCTCCGTTTGCGTGATTAATTAGTAGCCAATTTAGTGTATCTGTTCGAGCCCGCAGGCCACTGACTTGCGACCACCCGCACCGCGCTTAACATGTGTGCCACAGTGGATTAACGGTGCAGGCTAACTGTTGCCTGCCTGCACAGACCCTGGAGTAACCGCTGACACCCTACCTACGGACTACCCCACCAGCGGACCATAACCTGCCGGGTTCGTTGCGGCAATGGCCTCGGCACGGGACCTCAGTAATAGTTTGAGTAGGACCGTGTGGTTTTTAGTCGGTAGGAGTCCGGCACAACGTCCATGACGGATTTGATACACCCAAAAAAAAAAAGTTGAATACTCCAGGCGTTAAGCCATCTCAATGTCTGCTCCCACATTTTAATATATGGTTATTTTATAGGTAAATTTTCACATTGAATTATTAGCCGGGTTTTCAGAATTAAATCAGAACGGCGTTTAAAAATAAGTTTTTGGGATTGTCAAAGAACGGTGAATTCCTAAGCCCATTTTTTTTGTGGTGTTGCACGGGTTGGTCTTTGACTGCGCGTGACACGGGCGGGCTGTTTTTTTTTATATAAGAACATCTTTAATTAAATTGTATTTTTCGGTATTGATTTATGTTCAGTATTGTCACCTTCTTATACAATGTGTTACAAGTCCGTAGTCGTACTTTGAGGGGTCAATGTACAATGTTGTATACGGACAACTTTTACTACGGAATCAAAAACGAAAGCGCGAAAAAAAAAAAAAAAAACATCTGTTCCATACAAATAGACTCGACCAAAATGTGTAATATATACATGATTCCATTGACCCCCTTAAGTATGACTTGTATATTCTAAACTTATACATTTTTGTGGAAGGAAAGATATGGTCGTGAGCAGGATTTGAACCTGAGCCTCACGGATAAATACTCGTACTTCTGCAGGTTCGAATCTTGCTCGCGACCGTATTCACATCACAATTATTTTTAACTTTAGAGGTCGCATTCATGCGTTAATAATGCTTTTCGAAGATTTATCTGAACAAAAAACTACACTTCATTAACTGAACATTATTTTTCTCGCATAAAATGTCATAGGCACGTTCAAGTTAAATGATGTTTGTTACACAATTTTGCATTAAGTAAGTTTACACCGGAGTTCCTGCATGCCTCGTGGCCTACTTATGTTAGAGATTTATAGTGTACGATGAGAAAGATGATGCGGCTAGTTGGAAACTACGTTTTGATCATATTTCAAGCTTATTTTACAAATACAGGCATATTTTACAAATACATACAATAAAGGTACCAAACATATTTTTTCCAAATTCTAATTAAGTAGTCTATTATTTCTACATTCTATTTTATTCAAAACCCCAATGATTGATTTGTTTGTTGACAAGTTTAAATAGAAATATAATAAAACAACTTTTAACCGGAATAATCGCGGTCGCAGGAAGTCTCCTGCAACCGCGAACGCTGCAAAGTGTTCAAAACGTCAGGAAAAACAAAAACCAATAATACGCGCGATTAATCCGGTTAAAAGTTGTTGTATTAAGATATTATTAAATAGAAATAAATCATGAATTGAGGGACCGATCCATAAATGGTATTGACATTTGAATGATTTTTTAAAACATAATCACATAGACTTAATGCGATTTTTTTTATATCTTTAGGTAGGTACAGTCACGACCACAAATATGTATCGTACATTTGCACTTTTTAAATTCCTTTTTAATAGTATCTGAATAATAAAGTAATATTAATGAATGTCTTTATGTAGAAGGAATAGTTCTTCTGTGTAATATACGCTAGAGATAGCGTCGGTGAGATTTTAAAAGTTTGTGTTTACATGTTGGTGCTCGTGCCTGTACAATAAAACTATCTCATGGCCGCGCTGAGCGTCAAACTTGGAGACACCACTGCTTCGTAGCTGCTCTTGCGCCTAATTAAAGTCATTTTACGGCAAAGTAAGCCTCCGCTATTTATAGGGAGTGCCTTAAAGCGGAAGTTTAATAAATTTTCCGATATTTTCGTGTTAATTATGAATCTTCCTCGACAATTTATAAGTGTAAACTGAGATAAGGGGAGCAATTTTATTTATAATAGCCCATTTGTTATCAACGATAGGCTAAAGTAAACTTTTATTACATGCATATACTAGCTTCCGCCCGCGACTTCGCCCGCGTGAATTTCAGAATTGGGTCCAGCCGGGATAAAAAGTATCCTATATGTTAATCCAGGCTATAAACTATCTGTATGCCCAATTTCATCCAAATCCGTTCAGTGGTTTTTGCGTGAAAGAGTAACAAACATCCATACATACAAACTTTCGCGTTTATAACATTAGTAGGATTAGTAGGTTAATTTACTGCAGTTTTAAAACTGTCACTGTGTTTTGATACTTGAGTTTAAAAATATTGAGCAAAGTTATAAAATATTCTACACGTGTTATTCGTACTCGTAGTGCTTGTACTTTAATAATTAGGTTTATTACACATGTGAAGAGCAAATGTAAAAGAATACCCTGAAATGTTCACTGAGCCCAAGATACTAGGTAATTTCTGGCAGCGAGTCGGTCAAGAAAGTGTTGGGGTGTTAGAAAATCTTTGTTACCACATTCTCAGTAAGTGCTCTTATAGACGAGCAGCACTGCCAATGGCAGCTGTCAACGCTCAACAACAGCAGTCGATGCTCAGCTGGAGCTATCGACGCCCCGTGTGAGCATCCACAGCAGCTGTTGAGCGCGGTCGACCATGGCAGCCGTCGACATGAAACGTTGGCAAAATGCTGCTCGGTTGTAAGAACCGTTCTGGAGCATGGAATTGTGCCTGGCCTACCTGTGACTGTGGTTTTTGTACATTGTATAAATCGTTATTCACTTTAAATGGTAATCATATTCCGACTAGAAGTAAAATATGATAATACGTAAGAAAATATTTCATTAGAAAAAAAAAACTATGATAATAAAACTCTTTATGCATACTCAAAAGGAGCATAAAAAATGGATGTTTGCTTTAACGAGAGTGAACGACAGCCATCTTATTCAAACTATTAAAAATCTGCATTCGAAATTTAATATTGCGTTTATGGGTCCGTTAAAATGAGGTGGTAATAGCCCATGACGGGTGCAGTATTATATTTTAATTTTATTGTTTTAGACCTGTTTAGACGAAATTACTTTTGACTGAGTTGTAATTCTGCCATTTATCAGAAGAAATATCTCATTGGATGCGTTTCACATCACGTAAATTGAAAGTTTTCGGTTCTTCGCATACTTTCATTTAGTAGGACGCAAGAATATTGTGTTATGGGAGGTATAGAGTTTTACAATCTGTGGTGTCATACGCCATTGTCCCGTGGACGTGGCGCAAACAAAGAGTGGATTGACGGTGTAAATTTAGCAATGTATCGAACATTGTTGATTCTGACTTTAAAACCTAGCGTTGTACCTATTACCTAGACGATTATTATTTTATAACAAGATGAATTATAACTCGCGTGGCTTTTAGATAAGTTTGAAGCAATAACTACATTAAATAGTTTAAAAAAGGACATGATCTCAACAAATACTATCGGAAAGATTTTTGGGAAACCAAGCTATTATTGGTATTGAGATGAGCCACTATAGTATTGGCGTGTTCTTGGCATTGCAGAAAACGAGAATAAACAAAAAATATCTTAAAACATTCTATAATAATATTAGTAAAAGAGCCAGGGGATCGGAACTTATTTAATAACACTGTCATTTTGTCTTCCGCTGGTCCCCAATTCCTGCATTAAACCTGCTCTCTTATAGCGTTATTGGCAGTTTGACAACTTAGATCCACCAGCTCGGAGACACTGCTCAATTCCTTTATATTTTCAGTAGTCAGAATGGAAATGATAAAAAGTTTTATTTCGGTAAATCTAAAAAGTTGTGTATTGCGGACACGCGAACATCGTAGATGACATAATTTTTCGATGTTTGGCACGTGCAAAAAGACTAGGGATACAACCGACGTTTACGAATAAAAGAAAAAATAAAATAGAAGTTTATCATTATGTCTCAAAGAAGGACGACGAGTAGAAAACTCGACGAAAATAAATAAATTTATGCGCATCGATTTGATCCACCTTCATGATACGTACTATACTGAATGAAGTCAGTAGAACTCCCTGCCGTCTTCCGTGTTCCTGAGAAATACAATCTAGATATATTCAAGGCTAGAGTGAATAGATTTCTTCTGGATCTACGTACGTGCTCCATCTCCGGTCACACCGCCACTTAGCATTAGGCGAGTTGGTGGCCAAACGTATCTATAGATTCATGGAAACAAAAAAAAGTTGAAGTTCTCGTGACTTGCTGTTCTGACCGGTAAACGATATTTGAGGTTAAGAACGCTTAGCACAATTGGACCGTGGATGTGTGACAAATACTAACTTCATATTACCGTGTCCGAGCTTTTGAAAGCACGAAGGAGAAACATAACAAGCGGGACCAATGGGAACACCCATTGGTCCCGCTTGTTGTCAATAGATAGCAAACTCGATTTCCGTGACCCTGACACAGCTTTGGTACCACGTTGGTTTAAAAACACATGAGAGGGAGTAGATGTAACAGTGGTTTGAGTTAACAATTTACTTGAACTTGTTTAACAATTTCACATTACATTGTTCTCACAAAATTATGATTTTCATATTATAAATACAATGTAACCAATGTATATGTATATAATATTGTAATTTTTTGATGAAATAGAGTAACCGTGGAGTTTCTTGCCCGTTCTTCTCCATAGGAATCTACACTTTGGAAAGTGGCAACTAGTTTTTTTGACAACTCAAAAGTGCCTGTAAATGTTCTTACTCAAATAAATGCTTTGACTTGACTTTATGTTTAAATAATTCGGCTCAAAGTACAGAAATGCGACCTTAACGAACTGTGTCTTTAAACTTCACAAATGAGACATTTCATACGAAAAACGTTCATGAAACCTACCTTCCTAGTCTCTTTCACAATTGGGTCAGCTTCCAGTCCAACTAGATGCAGCTTAATACCAATATTTTATATGATACGATGGCCTACCAGTCTCCACAACCTATTAACGTGGTTTATAGTTTTTCTTAAACTAACGACTGGCATAGATCTTCGTTTGAAACATAATAGACGTTCATGTAAAACAGTTTTGGTATATCTGCATTCACCTGTGAAACGGACAAATCCTTTTGTTAGCAACACGAACTAAGAGTCGATATTTCTTGGCGCCATCTGTCCATAACTTGCCGCTGGAAGTTTATAAGTAGTGGCGGGCTGTTCACCGCTTGCAAACTACATCATAACCCGATTCCAACAGTTAACTCCCACTAACTTGTATTGTGGGTGATAGGCAGCAACTAAGATTTGTTAGGGAAAATATTATTTTTGTAGATGTGTTACATAATTGGATTTTCCCTAAGTAATTAATTTGTTATTAATATATAATAGTGTTTATTATGTTACCGAGAGTCGTACTGCCACAGAGGTTTTCAGAACCGAATGTACCAATGTAATTATTTAATCCCTCTTTCATTTGATTGGGTATTTACTACGTAAACTTAAGAAATCACTAACTTAGAAGGAAAATATCGTAAAGAAAACAAATTTCATGGCCTAATTTTAAATAATACAATTTTAAGATATCGTTCCTATCCTGTATGAAACTGTTCCTATACTGTTTTGTAGTGATACCTACAACTAAAGATTGATATTACTAATATGTCAAATCAAAATAGTATACAATTAACTGCATTGCCCAATTAATTAAAATTTAACATAATAAGTTAATCACAGACCTATGGTATTTAAATATGTACCTTAACAAAAATTCAGTGTTACCTAAAGATTCCTTTCAACGTTTGTTAGCGACTGGATTATCTTTCTCTCCATCGTCATCCATTTACGACGGCTAGGAGACAATCCCGGGAGCTGTGTCTAATACGCACAATTCTATTATACCTGTGGGAGGGCCGGGCTCTTGATGACAGCTTTATAACTGATAAGAGAGGGAAACACTTCCTCCTCTACTCTGAATATATTTAGGCGTAAATCCATGTAAAAGCTTTGTTTTCCTTAATATATTGAAATTTATATTTTTCGTGTTAAACGAACAAATAAGTGTTTTAAATTAAATCTTTCGGATTTTAAATTAATAGGTACACCATTCGGGAAAACTCACACAGTATCATAATAGCTTAATAGCATTTAACAAATGAAACATTTTAAAGCGAGCAAACCCATCGAACGTGTTTTTCAAGAACGGATTTTATATTTTTAATAAACGAATGCAGACATTTATCACTTCATACGCCGTATAATGTTAAAAGATAATTTATATTTCAGTTGATGACAAAGAAATTTATATAAATTAATCAGCAGCTTAACATTTTGTACCTGAATAACGCTCAATTTTCAGTTAAATAAATATCATGTTAACAAACAGAATATCGAAACTGAAGACAATTAATGACAAAATAGTTGTGTGATTCATACCCATTGGAACTAAATTTCATTTAAGAGAGTGTCAAGGCTACGTTGTGACGGTCAGAATAAAATTCAAAATGTTTTTCTCAAACAATATTAACGAAGTTGTTGTGCCAGGGCGTTTGAATTGTTACTTTGCTAACAAATAGCCAACGGTCTGCGGAGAGCCGCCGACGTGTTTAATACTTGCTGTCATAGCGACATTGTATTTACGCGTTTTGTATGACCACTTAGTTACACGCTAGTTATGATTCTCATTGGAGTCATAAAATCTAATGTGCCTACTTGCGTTACGTTGGCCACTGTTTTTTGTGAGCTTTCTATTTTATTCTTTTGTTTTTCTTTGGGTTCGTAGACATTTTCTTGATATATTTACGTACGCCGCTTATTACCGGATGATTTCACTTATGATCTCCTTTGAATTTGATATATACGTGGAATTAAACAATTGTGGTTGGCTTGTATTAAAATAACCACAACTTAGTTGTTAAGAGTTATATTTTTACCTCAAAAAGCTAAACAAATGACAACTGATTAATTAAATACGTGCGACTACATATATAAGAATAAGCTATTTCTTAGTACTTGTATTATTGAATGGAATGCTATATATTATATTGTAGCACCAGCATAATAGTCTTTTCTCGAAACAGCTTGTATAATGTTACCGGGAAAATCATAGACATTTTCTTGCCATCGTAGGTTAGTAAGCAAACAAGGAGGTAATTGCCCTAATAAGAAATGCAGGCAGTTTCAACGTTGTTATTGTATTATGCAACTAAATTGTCTTCGTAGTGAAATGCGTTTTCTAACAAACGGTGTTCTAATATCCGAACTTTAACGTGCTTAACCTATATTTTGTAAAATACATAACAAATATGACCTTAATTATGGAACGGGAGTTAGTTTAAACTTAACCAGATGTAAAGTTAGGATCTTTATTAGGTTAACTATAAAATGCAAAAATCTGTTTAGACCATTTTCCTTGTAAAATTGATGATTAAAATTAAATTTTCGGCTCGAAGGACTAATTTTTTTAAAGAATTGTTTAATTTCTTTATATTTTGTATGAATTAATCGTTTTTGTTAGTAAAAACTCTATTCACGTGTGTACCTATCATACTCTTTATATTCGAATATCTATGGATGTTAAGGGCGATAAATAAATTGCAAAATATAATAATGTTGGGGCAATTTTTTGTCTACATTTCAGCCTCAAGCGTAAAGTGAAAGGTTTTGGTCTTTTGCTCAGGGTTCAGATTTTCTTTTAGGTAAAGTTATAATATTAAATGGAAAAAGAGAGATTTAGAGTTTGCTAAGCATGCGTTAATGCTTTTTCAAAGACATATCTTGAATTCTTTTAGGTACTTTAATTATTCGATAATACCTGAGTATGTAACTTATTCTATATGATTCCCCTATGATAACTTAATGCCTTTACTCCATCAACATAGTCACATAATGTCTGGCACTTAAACGCTACTTCGTCGTCGGTAGTTTTTCACTGTGACGGTACGGCAAGCTTAATGCCATCCGCCTTTCAGACTTTATATTCATCGTAAAGTTCCTTTACAATGTTACTTTAATTATGAGCATTCGAAAATGGTTTGAGTTCATCACTGTTTAGGATTATGTTCTTATTATTTTTTTCATTACGTTTATATGACTTACTGCCTAAAACATTATTCATAAAAAAAAATTACTACAGTATGTTCATTTTTTTTTATCTAAATTGATATAAAGTTTACGAACAAACTATTTTTTTTTTGGCATGTTTTATGAATAACAGATTGGCCTACCTAGTCCATTCCTAGTATCTAACGTAGTTAAATTAAGGAATATTTGAAGTGAAGGCCTTTCCATCGCCAGTTTATGGCTATTACAGCTTCACCGCAAATTCTGCGCGATAAGTTAACCTCTACCAAAATTGGAACATAACCTCATCCTTGACCCATATGTAACGTTTTTAGGAGGAAGTAAGGTCGTCTCTATAAAATATAAAATACACTTAAGATGACCAAATATATAGAAACATTTTAAGTGATAATTCAAATTTACTCAGCCTAAGATAACCCATTGATAATTCTGATCAGCCTAAGTACACAACTAACCCCAAAAACGATACATATAGATATTTTATTTCGTTTATTCTTAATGAAATAGACAGAGTATTAAATAACCTTAATTAAAATATGAAAACCATTATATACGAAAAGCACATATCGCACACCTAGATCTAAACAGAGTTAACTAAAAAAAAACATTTTTTTATAAATATATTTTCAGATACTACAAAGTTAGTAGTATCTGAAACAGGCATAACTCAAAAACAATTTTTTTTTTAGTTAGCTCTGTTTTGTTCTATGTGTGCGATTATATTTTCATTGTCGATAGGTGAAGGTGAGGTCACTCCAGGTGGGCTTTCTTCTTAGTTTAGATTTCTATGTACAAAAAAAAACAACAGCCTTTTATCCCAGATAGCTGACAGGTGAAACTTAATAGATGAACCGGAGCGAGATAACTTACATTGATAGGTATTATAGTAAAGCCTAAAGCTTTTTACAGCAATCTATTAAATAAAATGACACAATAAAACCCATACTACTTTGGTTAAGGAGGTGCACTGGCGGGGAAAACAAATTATATAAAAAACCTACTGAATTAAACATCGAACATTTTGGATGGGGACAAATTATTTTTATGTTATTAAATTTTACACAAACAACATACGTATTGCTTTAGAATCACAGACTAATCAAGTAAATTTACAAATGAAGTTTCAATCATCATAGTCAATTTATTATAAAAATAATCTAGGCTCAGACCTAGTTAGTATAAAAATTTAAAATTTGTTTTCTTCTGGGATTTACCCAGATAAAGCAAAATTCTTCTCCCTGGCATGGCATGGCAACTAAATTGAAATAAGATGTACGATCAGCAGAGGTGTTCATTTATTTTTAATAATCGCTTACTTAATTATTAGTTTCGTATATGTATAATACATTTTTATAACATCGCGTGCTGCTAAAAGTAAGTAATTACTCGTGAACAAGTTTTCTTGTACAATTTAATTGTTCTCTTTATTTTTCAACGCAAATAATATCTAGGTACAATACCATAATAATACTCTTTAATACAAACATTGACATAAACACATCAACACGGTCTAGGGATATTTTTAAAAAAGCGAATTACTATCAATATGTTAATTATTTATATGACATGTATATATCTAAAAGATACGTTATTTAATATTCTACCATTTTCTAGTAATGGTTAAGGTACTTCGATTAAAATTTCAGGATTTTATGGAAAAAAAATGAAGCATAGACGGAAACCGTATATGAATTAACTTTTAATTTATGAGTAAAAACTGAAAAAAATAGAAAAATCATTTAATTTGTGTTTATAAACTTGAAGTTAGTAGTCTGAGAAAGCGCCCATGATGTTCATAGCACATCGGCAACGATTCGGCATGCTCAGAACAAGGTTGTCAATGTCTTGCTGCGGAATATTGTCCCATGTCCTTCTGAGGTGCGCAAAAAGTTGATCTTCTGTAGCCAGATTTTCAGGAACTTCCTTCAGAGCTCTTCTTTGCAGCATATCCCACGCATGCTCAATGGGATTTAGATCTGGCGATTGAGCAGGCTAGTCTAAAGCCCTAATATTGTGTGTATGTAACCAAGCTGCTACCGTTCTCGCCGTGTGTGCCCGGGCATTGTCGTGCATGAGCAGGAAATCTTGCCCCATTTGTGTTCTGTGGGGCAAGATTACGGGCCCCAGCACCTGTTGGACGTATCGTTCTGCCATCATATTGCCCCGCACCCAAACGAGATCCGTCCGTCCTCCAAGACGAATTCCTGCCCAAACCATAATTGTTCTTCCTTGGTATGGGTGAACTTCCTGAGGGTTCTGAAGACGGCTCCATCGTCCAGGAACTCGCCAAACACGCGTCCTTCGTGAATCTGGATGGAAGCCGAACCTGGATTCATCCGTGAACAGCACATTGGACCATTGTTCACGGCCCCAGTCCACGTGGTTCCGAACCCATTCTAATCGTCGTCCACGATTGCCTCTCCGTAAAGGTGGGACCCGGAGTGGTCTACGAGAGCGTAGATTGCTTTCATGCAGTCGCCTTCTTACAGTTTGGTCACTCACAAGCACTTGGTGTTCCACTCGCAGCCTTTGGACCAATTGAGTCGCCGTTGCATTTGGTTGAGCTCGCGCAGTAATTTGCAAAAATCGGTCTTGTCTGGGGGTAGTGATGCGACTTGGCCCCCGGTGCCTCTCCGCTACTTCACCTGTGGCACGATAGCGTGTCCACAATCTTGAAATTACATTTTGGTGGGTCCCTATGGCCTCAGCAACATTACGCTGAACAGACCCAGCTTCCAGCATTCCCACAGCTCGTAACATCTCCGCCCTCGTCAAATGTTGGCGTTGCATGGCTACAATACCTCAATTTTAACTTTATCTTTCGTTTAAAAATGAAAAAAAACTGTAACTAAATGTAATTCGTATTGTTTTCCAAATTTCGCACAAATGAAAATTCCCTCTCCTACATATCAAGACATTTTTATGCCACCGAAACAAAAGAATTTTCAAAAATTTGAATTTGGAATTAGTCTGAGATAAATTACAAACAAATCGGTGTATAAAAGATTCCAATGCGGCCAGTACTTTTCGAGTTATTTAATTGAGTATGAAATATCCCTAGACCGTGTTGATGTGTGTATAATACGACCACAGTTTTTACTTAGTCACTTGGTATTTGTGATTGACAGTGCAGAATATTCAAGCGTGTGATTTTTGCAATACACCCAAAACGGATCAAACGACTCAAATGTCTTCGCATTTCGTTTTCCCTTTGCAACTCGATTATTTTCGTAGCCACTGAAATCTTTCTGTCTATAATATAGAACCCGAAATAACTCGAATAAAATACTAGTCACACGTTCTTTTAAAATAGACTCAAGATGTTTACCACCGTCGCAATATGTCACACAGGTTGTTCACTGCTTACGGTCAAAGCTCTTGTAATTGAGACTCGTATACAAGTTAGAATTCAAAATTGTTACGAAACCTTTTTTTTTATTCAGTTTTTTTTGAATATATTCATGTGATGCAGCTTTATGATATTATAGTACAGCAAAGTTTATCGTAGGTACACCTCATTAAAGAAATTACTTCGTCTGAAGGTTTTTTGGTTTAATCATAATATTACCTGGATTTATAATGCTAATAAAGATTTTGTAAATCGCTAGTTATGTTTCTTAATAAACTAAAATATATTGCTACTGAGCATAATATTTACGCCTATAAATAACAGAAATTTTCTCTTTTGAGAAGACAAAATTTGTATAATGACAATAGATTGAGGCCATCACTTGGCCTCTCGGCGACTTGGTTACAAAGGCTAGACATGTTCTAATTAACGATATCAATAACTCGAAGAAAACAGATCGCATATCGGTAATGTGTTTATCTATTAGATAACTAATCAAGTAAGCTAAGACGTATGGTAAATGTTTGGTACACAATTTATAAATCTCATACTTATGAGTTACTAGTTACCGGTCTTTATTATTAGTTTTATGTAATTTTGGTAAAAACTACGATTACGCAAACAGTATTATAAGCTAAAAACAATAAAATGTTCCTGTAGTACCTATTAATTAATATCAAAATCCCAAAATAATGATCAACCTGACTGTAGCGTTTTCGGTAAATGTCGGGCATCTTTCCGAATAACTTCTCAGCTTCATTAGGGGTTCGTGTTGAATGGAATGATTGATCGATGTTTTGAAGTTGAAAGAGACGATCGCCTTTTTTTTTTTTTTTTTTTTTTTTTTTTTTTTATGTGGAGAAATGCCCTCGCATACCGCTCTGACACGGGGAGACAGAGCGGTTATGTGGGACTCGAACCCACTAAAACTCCACAGTATACCTCCTCAGCTGCTTGAGGGCGGGACGCGGGAACGCTCTCGCACACAACCGCGAACCCGCCCGCAGCCGTCCGTTGCCGGACTCCCTCACGGGGTTGGGTATTGCACCCCCCCGCTACGGCACACCAGACTAATGGCGTGCCGCAACCACCTCGGAGACCATGTGCAATGGGTGCCAGACAACCCCGTGTCTGGACGCCCAAGGTCCCCTGCGACGGGTCAGGTCTGTGGCCCCGCCGCCTGCCACTACGGCCGCAGAGGATAGGGAGAGCGGCGCCTCGCAATACCGGCACTCCTCTTCCCCTGCGGCCCCACCGCGTCCGCCATCCAACGGTGGCGGCCCCGTCAAGGCCGCGGCAGGTAGGGAGAGCGGCGCATCGACATACCGGCACTCCTCTCCCACCGCGGCCCCCATCCCTCAGCTGCGGTGCCGCCCATACGACGCCGCAGCCCACCTCAGTTGCGGCACCCCCCATAAGGCCCGCAACCTACGCCGGCGCCGCTCCAACATGGGCTTGAAGGCAAAGCCCTGAGGAGCGGCCCTCCTCGGGTTCCGTTAGCTTCACCGTGGGTGACCAAGCCACGGCTACTAGAGCCCCCCCACCACGACAAGGTGGAACCCCTGGGGGGGAAGAGACGATCGCCTGCCAATGGCCTAATAGATTTAATGTAGCGCAACAAATGTGTAATTTTGACGCTTTTATGTACATTTGTTGTAAGGAAGGTATATAAAGGTTCTAATAGTCGATAAGCTTCCCTTGCTACAGTCATGCGATAGATTTCTATAAAGTTTTCGCATTGTGATAAAGTATAAGGTATGTAATAGGTACCGTAATACACTTTTCCATAATAGATTAAACCCTTATGGGACTTTACTTAAGTACATGAATTAGTCGAAAGACTGAAATACGTGACATCCATTTTAACCTCTAAACTGGTACTAATTTGAACGTATTTATTATTATTTTCAGCGAGTAGAATCCCACTGCAGCGCAAAAGCCTCCTTTGTCTCTGTCCGCGTCTATTGGCAAACCCCGAGTGCGGACTTTTGACGTTTCGTCAACGACCACGTCTGAGCTCCATAGGTGAAGGTGGGAAAAATGCCCATGTCCATGAGCTTTCTTTTGAGTGAAAGAGGAAAAGAACCCTTCATGATTTCTTTCATCGACCAATAGCTCTTCCAGGTATTTTCGGTGCGTCTATCAACTTCTTTATCTTGTCTTGCCTAGAAGGCCAATATAGATGTATTCATGGACACATTCAATCTCCACACCCCCAATTGCCATGCGACATTTAATGTTGTTGTTCATTAATTTGGTCTTAGTCATATTTATCGCAAGTCCCAACTCGAGGCTCGCCTGGCTCACTTGTTCGAGGTTAAGGTCAACTGCCGAAGAAGAAAAAAGAACGATATCATCGGTGAAACAAAAAATGATTAATCTTCTTTCTCCGAAGACATTATCTTTCCAACGAGGGTTTATTTTACAGAAAGAAAGCTTTTTCCAGCGTAGCTGTAAAAATCTTTGGCGATACCGGGTCGCCTTGTTTTACACCTTTCACGACGGGAAAAGATGGCGGTACTGCTGTGATATATTTTTTGCAAAGTCTTTAGTCTGTTTTATTCCCTCACTAGTTAGGGAAATCAATTATTGGGGGGATCAAATATTGCTGTGTGTGATTTATCACACACAGCAATTTTTGGAATAATCAATGAATGCTAAATAAAGTTGTATGTTAAAATCCAGGTTTTTTTCTATGACATGGTTAAGGGAATGAAGGTGGTCAGTAGTGGAGAAGCCGCTACGGAATCCTGCCTGTTCGAAGTGGTGGTCGAAAAGTCGAATTGGCCGGTTGTACGGTCTTATTTTAATAACAGTTTTATGTAGATGTGAAACTAGGCTCATAGGGGGATAGTTGCCTATGTTTAATTTGGCACCTTTTCTATGCAAGAGATTATGTTTGAGTGGCTAAACTTTCGGGGAAAGATGCCTGTTTTCAAGGTGGTGTTAAATAAGTTGCTTAAGTGTGGTAAAATCACTAGTCATTTCTCTTCAATTAATTTAGAAAAGCGCCATCTATTGACACATGGTCAAACCAGAGACATCGCAATCGAACACTGCGGTTACTTTTACAACTCGAGACATAGAGGACGCTACTAGTAGTTTTAAACACCCAGGAATTAAATATTATTATAAAAAATGGCACCTGTTCTGCAATGTGCAGGATGCCAACAAAAACTACCATTAAGAGAAAATCTTACCTGTACGCTGTGCAAGTCCAGATACGATTTAGAATGTGCGGGAATATTCAAAGACTACTACATGAAGTCTATGACATTAGAACTTAGAAAGTCGTGGAAGTGCCAGACCTGCATCTGTAGAATGCCGAAGACAGGAAACACTGACACCCCTATACGCACCTTAAAGAACTCCGATGACAACCAAGTTTTGATCTCTCCTACAGAAAACCATAACATTACCACCAGAAATAAAGTAATTAATCTCAATGACGACACGGTTAGTTCTGAAGACCTTAGTTTGTTAGGAGACACTTTACAAGCAGTGGAAATAGATAATGTTAATAATACATTTGGAAATATAAGCTTAAATTACAAAACACAAAGTCAATTAAACATGCAGAGCTTAAGTGAATTGATTATACTACGGCTGAGAGAAAACAATAAATCAATTATCGAAGAAATACAAAGTACGATACAGACAGAGATCAATAGAGCAATTGCGGAATTAAGACATGATTTTGAGTACAAAACAAATACCTTAACTGAGCAAAACGACCAAAGAAAACAAGAAATAGATAGTATTAACACTAAGCTACAAGAACTACAAATAGAAAATGAAAATTTAAAAAAAGAAATTAAAACCCTAATGAAAGAGACTCAGAAGAACCAAGCATCAAGCATACCTGAGCACAATTACAAGAAATTAGTACTCTATGGTCTGGCAGACTACTATAAAGAACCCGAATGGGAGCTACATAATAGGCTGGTAGAACTGTTCCGCGATATTACAGACGTAGACCTATCAGGCTATATTGAGGACATGTATAGAGTAGGAAGAAAAGGTACAAAGAACAGACCACTTGTAATAGAATTGCTAAGTAAAAGGATGACCAGATATATAATCAGCAACAGCAACTGCTTCCAGGGATCTGGACTAGGAATATCAGAATTTTTGGATGCAAAAGCACGAAAGGAAAGAGCCCAAATGAGAGAAGAATTATTCAAAGCTAGACAAAACGGACACCATGCAACAATAAGGAATAACCAATTATACGTTGACGGAATACTTACCAAGAAACATGATTACAACAACGAGCAACAACAACACATACGTGATACAAATCAGGGAAACGATACGACAGCGACGTGCAACACCGATCACTCCCACCAAATAAGTACGCCGAATAAAACTGGAAACTATACATTTCGAAACCAAAGACCTACCATTTAAAATATTATTCCAAAATTTCCAAAGTCTAAACAACAAAAAACACTTACTTGATGCTTTCATTACCCAAAATTCTATGTACAATGTAATATGTATCTCCGAGACCTGGCTCTCACATGAAAAACTAGACATAATTCAGTTTAATGGCTACAAGTTTGCCTCATCATACTGTCGCAGCACTAAACCAGGTGGCGGTGTCTGTATTCTACTCCATAACCATTTAGACTATGTACAGAGAAATGACATCACTGATATGTCTATAGAATATGTGTTAGAGTTATGCGCTACTGAATTACCTAATAATTTATTAATTGTAATTATGTATTGGAATGGAAGAGAGGAAGATGTTTTTTATCTGAAACTAAAACATATTTTAAAATATATAACGAATAAATACTCACAATTAAATATCATTATAGGAGGTGATTTCAATATAAATATATTATCGAATAGCCAAAAATCAAACCAATTTTTAAATTTAATGCAAGAATATAAATTCACCCAACATGTGAAAAATGCAACACGTATAACACCAAAAACTGCTACATGTTTGGATCTAATATTTACAAATTTTATACATAAAGACATATACGCAACTGTAGAAGAGTTAGGTTTTTCAGACCATAACGGTACAATTTTGCACTTTAATATCCCCCAACAAATAAAACAAATAAAACAAACTACCTGGAATGCAAAGAAAAGATTCTACAACCACACAAATATATTAAAATTTAAGTCTAAACTGCAAGAAATAAATTGGAACGACATAATAACAACTGAAAACGATATTAACGGAAATTATGAAGCGTTTAACAAAGCACTCATTAGTATTTTAAACCAATGCATACCATTAAAGAAAATAAAATTAAAAGTGAAATATAAAAAATACTGGCTCACTAGAGGCATAAAAAACTCATGTAGAAATAAAAGATTATTAAAGATACTCATTACTAAAACTAACAACACGATATTAACAGAATTTTATAAAAAATATGAAAAAATATTAAAGAAAACAGTTATTACAGCAAAAAAATTACACTTTAAAAATAAAATGATTAAATCTAATAATAAAATTAAAACTATGTGGAATATTATAAATGAACGAACAAACAAGAAAATAGCAAGTAATAAAAGCAATTTATCTCTACAAACGAATAATGGTGTAACTTCTGAGCCCAAGATGGTAGCCAGCATTTTTAATAATTTCTTCGCTTCTATGGGAGAAGCTAAAAGAAACTTACAGAACGACAAACTGAAAGGATCTCCAGTCATATCCCCTACACAAAACACGATTTTTCTCAGCCCAATAGACCCGTACGAGGTAAACTCATTGATAAAAAATTTAAAAAATAAAATGAGCCATGGTGTTGATGAGCTTCCACCTATTCTATTGAGACAGTGCGCAGACGAATTAACCTTACCATTCTACAAACTATTAAACCAATCTTTTGAGGAAGGCTCTTTTCCCAATTTCTTGAAAAAGGCCCTCATTAAACCCGTCCATAAGAAGAGTTCAAAAACAGATCCGAATAATTATCGACCCATTGCTCTTCTACCTACAGCTTCAAAAATATTTGAAAAAGCGATGTGTAACCGAGTTTATAAATTTTGCGAAAAATATCAAATATTTAACGACTGCCAGAATGGGTTCCGCAAAAATCGATCCACAACCTTAGCTGTATATAAATATATTCAAAAAGCTCTCGACATTATCAATAATAAAAAATACGCTATAGGATTACTTTTGGACATGACAAAAGCATATGACAAAGTACAATTTCAAATATTATTAAATAAATTATACAATATAGGAATACGCGGCAAATGTTATGACTGGTTCGTATCCTATTTAAAAAATAGAGAACAAATAGTAGAAATAGAACATTACAACTATAACAATAATGAAATCGAATTAGTTAGATCAGACAGTAAATTAATCACCGCTTCAATCCCGCAAGGCAGCGTAATAGGTTGTTTCTTGTTCCTCGTTTATGTAAACGATCTCCCTAACAACATAAATGAGCCCTGTGTACTATTCGCGGACGACATATCGATTTTAACCTCATGTGAAGACAATACCAAAATTAATGAAAAATTAAATTCAATACTGAACTCTACAATAAATTGGATGTCTGAAAATAATCTTGAAATCAATTTTAACAAGACTAAATTAATAACCTTCCACCCCCGACAAAAAATACCAATTAATATCAACTTTAGTTTTAACAACATTAAATTAGAAGTGGTTAATAAATTTTCCCTATTAGGCCTAGACATTGACACAAATATAAATTGGAAGTCACATATTCAAAAAATAAAAGCTAAGCTATCAAGATTTTCGTACGCCCTCCGTGAGATCAAAAAAACTACAGACCTTAAAACTGCTCTGGTAACGTACTACGCATATGCCTACGCATGGCTTAAATATGGTGTCGTTTTATGGGGCAACAGTACCGACGCGCCTACATTATTCACTTTACAGAAAAAACTACTCAGAATTATAGTAAATATTGAAGAAACCGACAGTTGTAAGCCCCACTTTCAAGAAACAAAAATCCTTTCCCTACCCTCCCTCTATATTTTCGAAATTTGCAAATTCGTACGTAAATATCCAGAATTTTATACCAAAAGGGAAGATATACAAACAAAAATAACACTTAGGCACAAAAATAGACTCAACCTACCAACGTCACGACTAAAAATGCACTCTGACAGTGCCTACGTTATGTCTATAAAATTATACAATAAGCTGCCAGAATCCATTAAAAATATAGATAAATATAACATTTTCATAAATAAACTAAAAACATTCCTAATAAATAAAAGCTATTATAGCGTAAATGAATACTTAAATGACAAAATATAATACATAAAATAATTATAATATAAAACAAAAATATAATATAATAATAATAATCTAATTAATAAAATATTGAAATAAGATATTATAATAAAATACTTATAATTAAACCCCGCAATAGTAAAAAATAATGTCTATACCAACTTATAATATATAAAGACCTAGAAGATTTTTATTATTAATAGAAAAATAACGTAATGTACAATATATATTTTAGTATTAGAAGTAAACACTCAGTGCTCTTCCTCCTCTCTCCCATAATTATGCTATGCTGTGCCCGACAGGGTCCAAAATTGTGTCTATATTACAACCCTCCAGCTAATGTAAACTTACATATGTACATTTTGGAACGCAATAAAGATATTGAGTATTGAGTATTGAGTATAAAAAACTTGCTCCAATGCTCTTAACGATTCAGTTGTGATACCGTCTTCGCTTGAACAATTGTAATACTTCATGCGGCTAACGGCTGCACGGACTTTAAATCCAGTTACAACATAGTTATGAAAATAAATTATTAGATGTTTACATTGTATTAACTGCAAAGTTAGTCATGTCGGCTCGGTCACCTATATAGGGACTGCATGGATAGCAATGACGTCACCAAAAGACGTGTTAAAATGTGGAAGAAGAATTCACGATAGTGAGCAGAGGTCGAGATGGCTTAGTGGTCAGAGCGCCTGGAGTATTTATCCGGGAGGCACAGGTTCGAATCCATCTCGCGACTATTCTTTTTCCATTTAAAATTATAACTTTACATATTGAGATGCTTAAAATTTTAGCATTGCACTATTCTATTATTCATAGCAGAGGAACGTGTTAATATTTCATTAGCGTATCACTCACAGGTCTCGCTGAGTGAAGTGTCAAGCTTCGTTAGTGCACCTTTTTGAACTAAGCGTGGGATTAAGTTGGTGTGTTAATTTAAATATGGCTTGGTATTTATTTGAAGTGCCTTCCAATTAGTGTCTCGTAATAATATAATAATTCATAACTATTCGACCAAAATAATGAGGCTTGAAGACGGGCACAGGCTTCCAAATAAGTATAAGTATTTTGGCCCGAGTAATAAGAATGATAAAAATACTTATGAGTCGACATTAAATAGTAAGTAAGTAGGTTGTTACACTACACACTTAATTGTGTTACAATTGAAATTTATTTTATATAAGCTTCAACTTTTTTTATATTTCAAACTTACTTTTGTCCACGATTTCGTCTGCGCCGATCTAAGGTTAATATAAATTATTTTTTCTTGGGCCCTTTTTTATTTAGGTCTGTGAGGATGGAGTTAGGAAAGATATCAAGTTATTAACCAAAGGGTGTGGAGGGTGTAAGAATTTTTTTTATTTAAACTAATAAGCTTTAAATTATAAATATTGCATCAGTCGTCTTTTTCACAAATTATATTTACTATTTGTAATAGCTGGCATGCAACATTATTTACGTTTTAGATTGTGAACTTTCTAATTCCGTAATTAATATCGTTCCTGTAGGAAGCGCAACGTTGCGTTAGCATGAAGTTAGCTCAATTTTGCCGGTCATTACTTACCAGACTCAGTTAAAATAATATGCATCGATGCAATTTCTGTTACAATATAGCCTGTTGCATAATCATTACTTATGTTTGTCTGAATCAATACTTAGTTATAAGTTTAATCTTCATAAGTTACGTCGGTCAATCCTAGGTAAAACCAATTTTCGTAACATTTTATGATCCAAAACGTAGACACAAGTTTTACAAAATTTTATTCTTATTCAGCAAAAGCCACACATTTTTTTTGGAGACCTATTTTTTAAAAAGTATTGTAATTTAACGTGAGTTTTTTGTAGTTTAATGAATCAGGAAGAAATAGAACATACTACCACTTTAATACTATCGTTTAAGAAAACGTAAGTAGTTAAGATTGTATGAACTGCAAATGACTCGCAGTTTGGAGAATTTATCTTTTACGTTTACTTTGTATTTAGTGCTTAACTTAAAATATATCCCCGGAACGCCCGGCGTCCGCCCTAAAAATGTGCACCAACTCCTTAAGTATAATTGCCCGTATTTTAAGTACAGACATTATTCAAGCTGCATTAAAATGTAGCGAAGATAAAGAAACCGCTTTAATAAAACCATATTTTATTCCAGTGTACTGCAAAACTGCTGATTGTTAAAAATGTGAGTGAGTGCCCTCGAAACGCAAAGTTTCGCCGTCTCAAGGTGACCACTTGTAGAACTTCTGAATAGCAGTATTAAGGGCGCAGTGGGAATTTCTTTCGTTTCTGGTGGATTACGGGCGTCAATATCAAAAGGCTTCTGTGTATGTAATGTGGTACACGTGTGGCTTGTTGTTAATTTAAACGCGCGTATGTGACGGCGCCGGCGCGTGAAGTAATTACGCCCGCCTGGCCCGAAACGTTCTTTATTCGTTTTCCATCTGTACAATAAACAAGTAAACACACTTAAAATAAACATGTTTTAGCGTAGCTTTTAGAGTTCTCTTTTGAGATTATTTTGAACCACAACAATGTAAGTACCTTATAAGCGCTGGTTGAATGTAGGTGAATTATTGTTTGGTTTTAAAGATTAAAGAAAATTGTTAATTTTGTTATTCCAAAATAGTTGTTAATATTTCATTCATTTTATTGGTTTAGAAATAGGTCGACCGACCGGCGGCGGTTTGGAAGGTGTAATGATAGTAGGCAAGTTGTTATGGGTTGAAGCAATTTTATTTTCGTTCTGTTTGTTATTCTTATACTCCGTAATCGCTGCTACGCGTGGATTTTAGGTTCCAAAAATGATTGTTTTACATTGACGTTAATGATAAACATCTTAAATTACAATTCGTAGAAGGAAACATAATTTACATTGTTTACTTTAGCGCGGCGGAAATAATTGGAAATCTTTTTTATCTCTGAAGCATTTAGAAAATTGAAGAACGATTAACACCATTTACTATTCAAATATTGGCTTAGGAAAGGTAGAGTAAAAAAAATATTAAATATAATTTGTTTAGTAATGTTATCTTAGGTTTGCGCGATCACTACACATTATAATAAAACAACTTTTAACCGGATTAATCGCGTGTATTATTGGTTTTTTGTTTTTTCTGATGTTTCGAACACTTTGCAGCGTTCGTGGTCGCAGAAGGACTCAACAGTTTATTTAAAATTAATTTTGTCTCTGATACATGTTTAAAACTAAATCGCGACGGTATATCCTAAGACTATCCCTGAGAAGAAATACCGAAACAAACTCAGGGGTCACAGTCGTTTTAAATTTAGAGATACAATTTTACAATTTTATCGAATTATAAACTAAAAGGTGTTCCGATGCACGCAGTAATCGCTCACAGTATCTTGATTTTTCTTGTGACCTGACTTTGTTTGGGACTTGATTATTTTCAGTACAGGGTTCCAAACAGGTGGTAATTGCCAACCATCTTCTCTATTGAAATTTGGGTGTTTTCTAATTTCAATAGCCTCGCGGAGCATTCTCGGTATATATCGGTTTTCTTTCGCGAGGATTTGGGGTTTGTCGAAACGTAGAAAATGGTTGGGTTTGTCTGTTGTATGTTCACAGACTGCAGATTTTGTTGAGCGTCTATTCTTGACGTCAGCTATGTGTTCTTTCAACCTGGTGCCAATGCTATGCTTTGTTTGCCCTATGTATGATAGCCCACAATCGCAATCAATCATTTACACGCGATTAATCCAGTTAAAAGTTGTTTTATTATAATATAATTTGTTTGTTTTTCCAACTGAGGAGGTAGACACAGTGTTTGTATTTTACGTAGGATATTATCTCGGCGCCGGCGCCCGACTCCAAACGTGCCTCGGATGAAACAATTATGTAAATATCTTCTCACTAATTGCTCCACCATTCTACTTCATCCGTGATGAGGACCAGTAAAAATTTATCTTCCGAAAAATGTGCACAATTGCTTAGAGTATTTAATTTCCATTAATATGCTAATGATACTCTGTGGTATTGTAATTTTGTAAAGAAATGGAATGAAATTGTTTGATTAATTATTCCTTTTTTATATAATGAAAAGAAAACTAAGTATGGGCTTAGTATTGAGTTGTCAAAATTCTCCGAATCTCTAGTGCCTCAGTTTGCATGTTATATTTGATGTTTGTTATTATGTCAGGCTTTTAATATAATTATGAGAACACTAGCTTTTTGTGGATATCGGTAATCGTAATAAAATAAAGCCTCTGACCTAATTTGGCCTAATTTTTTATCAGCTAAGTACCAGTTTTTCTCGGAAAATTGCTTCGGAATTTTCTTTCTCGTAGGAACCCATATTCTCTGAATATAAAATACGATAAGGCTATAGTTACCACTCATCCTAAATTTTAATCAAAAAATTCGCCTGTTTGAGTATCAATCATCCAAACTTTAGATTCATAATATTAGTAGGAAGTAGGATATGATAGGATAGAATAACACAACATTAAATTGTTTCATCAAAATATACATACCACCTTTCAAAAACCTTCTATTGAAATATTAGTTAGTAACCTTCTTGGTTAGACCTAACTCTACTTGACCTGTACCTAAGTACTACTTATAGACTAATTTCATTATACTACGTACCTTAATCCATTTGTCAAAACGACCCACCTCCATGGTTTATGTTGTACGAGATAGAAGTCAACCTACGCTAGTATAAAATAAGACGTGTTGCCTGAAATGTACTCCGACTTTTGATTAAAATTCAGCCATGTGTGACTGCCGTCATAAATTATTATTTTCGTTTTTTTCATATATTTCTACCAAACATTTTTCAGTCACAGCGCCCTATCTCCACGGAGATTAGACAAGTACGTAGGAAATGTTATAGTGCACAAGTGTATTTGCAAACACAGGCGAACTCCATCTTCCTTCACTCTCATAGTCTGATGGGACGGCAATCCGACACAATCGGAGAGAGATCAGAGAGGCGCAGGACTGACGGCTTTACGTGCTCTCCGAAGCACGGGGGTGTAACACCACACACTTCCTAACTCCGGGCTGCTACTGTGAATATCCTAACAAAAAAAAAACAAATAACACCTTGCCCGACCAGGGAATCGAACTAAGGACCTCACGATCAACAGCCGCGCTTACGACCTCTAGACCAACCAGGCAGTGAAAATTTTATAGAACCACAGATATAATATATATAATACTATACTAGATATAACAAAGCTCAAGTTACAGTTAGATTGGTAGGTATAATTTATTGCCTCTATTACCTGATGACCCTAAAAATACATAATACTAAGAAAGGTCCATAGATAGAGGGAATTAACAGTAAATCGGAATGAAGTACTATAGGTTTATGTCACTGACAATGTTTTATTGACTTGTCTTGACAATAATATCAATTAATCGCTTGAATTTACAAGCTTGACATTTCCATTATAGCACCATTGCACTGACATTGTATCTAAATTTATTAGTAAAGATAGTCGTTCCAACATCACCATATTATAAATGCGAGCTCAATGTAGTCATTAATGTTCTAGAACATGAGTCTCTGAAGAAATTGTGTTAACCTGTGTTTCTATCGCAGATGGCATTCTTAGTATCGGTTTGCTCAGTATTTTTTTTTTTAATATTATTTCACTTATTAACCTACATTGCTCTCGGATATTTCTGAACACAAAAATGTAGCAAAGCGAGACTGTACTTATTATTTATTTAAATAGAGTGTCTATGGAGTTTCTTGCCGGCTCTTCTCCATATGATCAACTTTTTGGAACCGAGCAACTAGAATCATTTGACGTTTCTTAAGTGCATGTAATATGCCTATTTGAAATAAAAACTTTTTGACTTTGACTTTGAATTTGACTTGAGGTTATTTAAGACTCCATACTATCCGAGTAGTTGCTGATAATAATTATAATCCTAGAGTGAAAAAATATCAGAAACGCTCATTATCACAAATACGAATTGTAAATACGTAATAAGGGAGCATTAGCTTCCCAATGACGTCAGAATATTTAAATGAATCGTTAGTATTACCTACGATCAAGTTAACTCCTCTATTAAGGGCCGACGTCGCGGCGTCCCCAAACGAAGTTACCATTCATTACCCTTGATGGAGGGCATTAAATAATAAAACTGTATTCGACTTTCTTTATTGGGCTGGTAATAAAGCCAATACACTAAGAAACGCCCCCACTAAAAGTATTATACAATCATAAAAGCACCGTCACAAAGAAATTTATAAATAGGTAGAGATTGGGACGAAAAACAATTGAACATGGAAAGATTTTTCGACTTTTTAGAAAATATTTGAGATTATATAAAATATTTCATCATAAGCGTCGCGTCACAAATACAAAGCGGACTCTATTTACTACGATTGCTCTTATTTCTGTGATTTTCCAAAAAGTTTGAAATTATGGAGCCATGTTTGACGTTATACCTATTAGTTTTTTTATTAGATATGGTTTATCTATTTTGGAAAATCACAGGTGCTATATTCTGTAAAAAAAAGTAAATACAAAGGTAAATAAAAGGAAATATATTCAGAGGTGTCCGATTTAAATAATATTATAAGTCAAAACTTACAAAAGTATTATATATTATTATGCTTTTAAAATTGTGTGTGTATTGTGTTGAATAATTACTGAAATCACGATGTTCATATTAATTATGAATATATATTAATATATAATTTAACATGATCTTAAACAGCAAAGAATAAAGATTTATAAACAATTTTTGACCGACTTCCAAAAGGAGGAGGTTATCAATTCGTCTGTTTTTTTTTTGTATGTATTTGGTTAAGATCTGATGAAGACCTTCGAAGATATACAATGGAACTCTTCAATTAATTACAGCAAATCACACGCAATTGCTGTAATCTCATGTCTTCCCATAAACTTAGTAGAACAGGATTGTAATTGTTTACATGACTTATACAATATATACTAAAAAGATAAAAAAAAAAAAAAAATGGCACCAACTCCAAAAATAACTGATTATTATTATATATTGTCATTTTAAATTTATTTCATAGAAAGCAAATTTTGATGTTATTTTGCACTTTTTAGTGTTTAAGTAGATTTTGGAAGGCGGTTTTAAGTTTTGTTAAAAATTGATTTTATTTAAACATGTTATGGCCATGTAATGCCTATACATTTATTTTTCTAATAATTGAAATTGAATTGAAACATTCGTCTGCTATGAGAGACGATAAGAGGAACTTGTTCGATAGACGAACAACGAACAAGCGACACGATGGCTCAATTAGTATTCAGTACTGCACGATATGACAAGGACCACGGGTTCGAGTACCGTTCGTGTCTATTATTTTTCAATGTTCCTTATATTTAAGGTCTAATTGGAATCCTAAATAAAGAATAATTTACTGCCATCGAGTGTCTTAGGCCTAAAGATGTAAAATATATTTAATATAAAATCTGTACGTATCTCTTCAAGTCGTAATAATTAAAAACGGTATCGTGGGTGAAAAACTGGAAACACTAACATATCTTTAATTATTCGTAATTATTGTAACATTAATTAAATCCTGTCCTTCGAATTTCTTTAATTAATTTGTCGTTCGTGGTGTGATTAAAGTTTATGGAAACGTATAACCTGCGTGAAAAACGATATACCTGCATATAATACTAAACTTAGCATAACATAACCCGCACATAACTGTCCCACTGCAGGGCAAGAGCCTTTTCTCATAGAGTAGGCACTGATATGGTGCGCTAGCTCACGGTGGGTTGGCGGTTTCTGACCATTCGATTCAAGTTATCTCACGATATTTTCGTTCACCTTATGTCTGTGTGATATCTTAGATTAGCTAAGAAAGTATTGTACCACATGCTATTGAAAAAGTCACGTTGGTACATCCCAGGTTTGAATCCACAACCTGTGTTTTTTAAGAGGCGAGCTTGTAGCTATTGCCCACTAACTAACAGTTAAAAGAAAACACGTCTACAATTACGAAATGTCGGCGTGTACAAAGTAGATTCTTGTTTCAATTTGATTTGCAATCATGTTTGTGTCGCAGTATGTATGTACCTACTCGTATATGTGGAGAATTTAATCTACCAATCAATCGCTCGCGTCAATCTGTGGTTGAATGCTTGACGCTCCACTCTCTGTGTAGTCACGGTGAAGCTAGTTATTCACGCCCTGCATGAGTTGTAATGTGTGTAGGCAATATTTCGTGAATACTACAAAACTAAACAACTAACTTAGAAATAAATACTTACTATCACCAATAATTATACATCTAATTTATAACAAACTAAGTGTACCCCGCATGTTCCTCCTTATATAGTCAGCTACCTGCCAGTAAAATCTTATTAGAATCGGTCCAGCCATTTCAAAGATTAGCCAGAACAAAAATACAGACAGACAGACAAACATTTTGAGTACTGATTTGTAGGCATAGATATCGTGCAAATAACTGTATGAGCTTAAAAAAAAACTATTATTTTGACACTACGAACAGACATTTAAATTTTAATTATTTGTATTGATATATACTCCTTCCAACCGTATTTCGGTCACGGCGGCCTATCTTCACTGAAGTTAGCCAAGTACGCAAGAGATATTATAGTACACAAGTGTATGCGCAAACACAGGTGCACTCCCTCTTCTTTCACTCTCATATTCCGATGGGACGGAAATCCGACACGACCAGAGAGAGATCAGGCGCAGGACCGACGGCTTTACGTGCTCTCCGAATCACGGGGGTGTCACACCACCAACTTCCTAACTCCGGGCTGCTATTGAGAGTTTCCTAAAAGAAAAGTTCAATAACACTTTGCCCGACCTGGGAATCAAACCCAAGACCTCACGCTCAGCAGCAGCGCTTGCGACCACTAGACCAACGAAGCAGTCTCAGTCAATCAGAATTTGTATTGATATTCAATTGTTGTAATGGGTTCACAGAGTTAGACTTGCGATATTTTTGGTGTTCATACACATTGTCTCTACAGTTCCGATTGTCACTCCATGTTAAATAAAACTTGACCAGCGACGCCTATCAAAAACGACAAAGCTTTCGTTTGGGTAAAATTATTCAACATTAGTCTTATGTCAAAATCTTTGTAGTAAGTAAATCATATTACCTAAACGTAGCTTAATTAACCGGTAACTAAGGCCGAGATAATATATTACTTAGTACAGCTTTATTGGTCTAGTCCTGGGTTCAATTTTCGGGTCGGGCAAAGTGTTATTATGTTTTTCTGTAAGGAAATCCTCAGTATCAGCCCGGTATTTGGAATTGTGTCCGGTAGATGACAAAAGGCACACCACCGATTACATGGGACTTAATAACAGCATTGGTGAGATGTGAGTGTACAATTGTGTACACTTCTGCCTACCCCTTTGGGGAATACAGTCGTGATGCCATGTATGTATGTACTTAGCACATTGTCACTGTCACATAACTTTCAAACTACAAGTGTAATATAGAGACGGGAACATAGTAAAGCCAAAATACGTGCTAATTAAGTAATGTTTTTTACTTGGCCTAAGCATTTATGTAAAACATTAGTCGTGAATATGAAGACATTTTTTTTCTTCTAATATGACGTCTATAATTTGAACACGGCTTACACTTAACATTACACCTTAAAAATTACTTACATATTAAATTATTGTTAAGGGGCATTTTTCGGGTTTGTCCGACTAGTGACAGCTCTAATGGAGCCCTTAGTCGTGAGCTGAGTCCACGCTAATGTCACGAGTCAGATGGCTCAGTCTAAGCTCGAAACAAGCCCGGTAAATCCGAAAAATGCACGTGAGTAATAACCGGTGAACAATAATTAATATGAATATGCCACACGAAAGTTATCATACTGACATTGAAATACATAACTATGTATGTACATATACATAGTTATTGTATTTCCATGTCAGTTTCAGTTTCAGTGTGTATTTCAATGTCCACGATGTATTTTTGTCAGTCTAGTCAGTAAAATAATCGATGAATTGGCCTAAATATAGCCACGATTAGGTAGGACACAGGTTAATCACGCAATATCATAAAAATCAATTTCAAAACGGTACTCTTTTTAGTTCAGTAACAATATTTTCTTCAAATTATATTTTGCGACAAATTTAAACGTCATTGGCTCTTTAATAACTTAATACGAGTAGCTTCAACCACTCTCGACATTTCCTTAGTTGAACAAGTTGGACTTTCTTTAATAATTGGAGTATTGACCTGATATTGATAAAAGTTATACAACAGATTAGGCTCTCAACCAATTTATATTGTTTAATAGCTAACAGTCCCGATTATCATCAAAAAAAATATTTGGGCACAACATAGACGTAGGTACAACTGCATGATTTTCGAAAAAAACACCTTTGTAATAACTGCTCACAAAAAGATAGCACACAAAACTAGAGATTTGAATTGTTGGTCATTATTGTGCAGAATACACATTTCTGCATATAGGTCAATGTTGTTCCGGAGGTATGATTTGTAGTTTTCGCAGAGCACATCTAACCTTCGCAAACCAATTACTCAAGAATACCGGTCTCCTAAGGCTGGCAGGTTTTGCGGGTTTCTTAATGCTCGTAACAACCCCTATATATTTGTATAACAAGCGAACCCAAAGTTTGAACCTCTGTGAAGCTGCTCTTACCTCTCGGAGCTCGGTAGGTATGCAAAAAATGTTCACCCTTCTGCAGACTGACCTTGTTAAGTGCAGATCGATCGATTTGCAGTAGTGGTTATAGTTAAATTGCAGCCTTTTCATGCTGTTTTGTATGTTCAGCAATATTGTTAAAATTACTATATGTTTGAATAAAGATGATTGACTCTTTTAATAAGCGCCTTTGTTGAGAGAACGCTGATGATGAAGGATCGACAGCTGACATCATACATAACCCATAAATACGTCTATTACACCGTGGGCTGTTATGTCCCATACTGATATTTCTGACTTTTTGACACTTCACATGAGCTATTCGGTGAACAATAGGTACTACGATAGGAATGGAAAAAAATATACATTTTGATTGTACCGACGGAAGTAGTAAAAGAAAAAGACGTTGGTAATAATAATTGTACAGTACAAAGTTTATGAGGAACATATTCGCCGTACTTCAGGTCGTTGATAAAAGAACCCGACATAAAACTTGCGGAATGTATTCTTTACTGTTAATTAGCTCCTCGTGATACGCTCGTACAATTTTACAGCTATTTTATTTATTCTGTGCAAGTTTACGTTGCTTCATGAACAGAAGTCACGCTCGTACGCATGTAAATATTATTATCACGCCTCATTTATACTAAATTTATTTAACTTCTGTTGAGTCATACCGTAACAAAGTTCTGATTCAGTACTTTCATCAAAGGAATAACAACATACGTTTTATTATAGAACGAATTGTATGCGAAATTGTTTTGATCTTTATGCTTTATTTATTTTGTTATGCGGTTGTATTGGTGCAAAGTGTTACCTACCTACTCTCTCGCTATTTGTACATTCTTTGCGAGTACGATGGCTTCAGCATCATTGTTTATTATGGGGAATTTATTCAAATATATTTTCTATGTTTCCGTAAAATATTAAAATGGTCCGTTTCATTACTTTGAATTTGTATCATCCAATATTTTATCAGTTTCAAACGGCATGCCAGCGGTCTTGTTTATTATTTAAGACCCAATCATTTATTCGCAATTGCACGTTATGTTGTAGACGACGGGGTGGCCAGCCGTCGCTACTTATGAATAATGGGAATATTTTAAATTGCTTATACGTTGAGCATATTTCTTCATATAATTTGGAGGAAACGCTAGAGTAATATTCTGATTGCTAGAAAAGGAGAATCATCTCACCTTCGTTGCTATAAAAATATGTTATAATAAAAAACCAAAAATATTCGTCAATCTGATTTTTTATAGTGCGATAAAATTACTTGAATTTATAGTCTCATAAAACTTCCTAAGAATGTGGTGTCTCAATTCTTCCAATTTGTCACCTGACCACGCTTCGTTAGTGGAAAACAACACGTAACTGGCCTTCATTGAGGAAATCTAAAATATAACAGCAATATATAAAACATCGTGTCCAACAAGAATTTATCCGTCGCATATATATTTCATGTGATAGTGATATATTGCGCTGATCCGCTCTACAGGTGAATAAAAACGCGGCGCGAGCCGACGGCTTATGAGTGTCTAACTGCCAAAGAAATTCTAACGGGCTATTTTTATCTCATTTTCGACCTTTCCTTTCACAATCTTGATCTCCCATGAGCTCCTTTGTTCTGATGAATATTTCAGTATTCCTGTGAAAACAAAACTAATCAAACTATAAACAAGTAGATGTCAAAGTTTGCTGATTCAGTCAGCCGAGTATAATTCTATGAAATATGGAACTAAAAATGTTCTCCTGTTTGTTTAGGCTCTGTAATAAACTACTTTACTTGGAAGTTGTTACAAGAGGATGTAAAAAAAAAGAAACACAATTCTTATTGAATATTAAAATTACTTATAAAGGATTTTAACCAAGATATCTACCTAATTCTGATAATAACAACATCTTAATAAGTATCTTGAAGGAAAAATATTGGCATAAATATACATAAACTAAAGAATTCACTTGTTTGTCTATATATCGACAGGTAATGTTCTTATGATATTATTAAACATTGAACATATTACCTTACTGGAACTATATCTCTAACATTTATGAATTGCTCAATTGCTTGTACTGACACAAACTGATCGTTTCATTGAGGATATTACAACTGGCTCATAAACTCAATTGAAATGGCTGTCCAATAGGAAAATACAACGTACATTAGTCGTGGCATACATTCCTGAAAGTGATATTGATGTCAATTTGTTCAGAGGTAGCGTCATCAACGCTATAGAAACAGAATAGCTAAATACAATATATTGCGTTCAGAGGACCATGTATTATAATGGAAAAATCGCAAATTACATACATACAAACGAGTAATAGAAGGTTTCTATAGAATATAGTGTTAGATTTTGGTTTGAACTTCACTTAATTAGAGAGAGTTACAGTCCCATAATTTGTTTTTTTGATTCACTTTTGACCTCCGACTAAACTAAAAAGCAAATAACAAAAATTTTCATAAAAAATTAAGTTTCACACATTATTTCTGTACACAGATTCATCATACCTTTTTATCAATCATGAAATATTTTTACTAATAGAACACCTTGTTTTTGCTTCAGTACGTCTGTACTAGACGTTTTTGCAAGCCACGGAGAATTTTGTTCGTCATTTTATCGAATGAAATGAGATTACGAGTATCAGTCGAGAGTAAGTTCAATATTTTAACGCCACTTAGGTTAGTACTTAATGTTGGACAGTATTTTACCTTATTTTACCAATGGCCCTTCTCTAGTCTCCTTAGTCTTTTGCTTATGTGATTTAGAAGGAAATAGATGTCTCAAAAACATTATTTTCCAAGCAGTCTCTCTTATTCATTCTCCGTCTATATAATTTTAATATTCATAAGTATTTTATTTGGAAGGCGATGTTCGTCAGGACATAATTTTTTTTTATTTTCATTATTAGTGTTATTTGCCTTTTATAAATTATTTATAATACTTTATTTTATTGTGAGCTGTATTTCAATGAAATGTTTTTTTTAAATACAGGTGACGAATTACTGACCTGTTTGTTTATAAATATTTTATTATGATTTATATTTTGGAACGACTATCTGGGAAGTTGTATTTATAACTTGCAGAAATGTTTATTGATTTGTTAACGAAATAATAAATACAAAGGCATGGCGACATTTATAGAAATAGGCTCCTCTAAATATATTTATTATACATTTAACTTGTATCGAATTCTAATATTTTACTGATAGACCTACGTTAGTGAACTGTATTCTATTCACAACTACATTCCTAGTTTTCACAAGGGTTTATTCAAAACTGTACAATCAACATTCAAGTAAAGTCTCGTCTAGACATCAGGCTGTATTTTTTCATTTTGTCTCAATTTCGTATTCTATTTTTACGTAAAGAAATTTCATCGGATATAAATAACGATTTGTGAAGATTAGGACCAGTTAATAAATGGCTCTCAGCATTTTGCCTGATAGGAAAATCTTAAAGGAAACTGATACATACCTATTTATTATTTATACGATTGACAACAACCTTGTTGTTGATTTATCCGGGAGGCGCAGGTTCGAATCCTGTTCGCGACCGTATTCTTTTTCCATTTAATATTGTAACTTTAGAGTTCGCTAAGCATGCGTTAATGCTTTTCAAAGATTTATTCTTGATGTTATACTAGGACTTTTCCCAGTATCGTTTACTTTACTCATAAATTCTCAGTAACCTGGAGTTTGATTCTACCTGGTAGATGGAAATAGGCTCACACCTATTACTGGAACTTAATGAATAACGGCATCGGTGAAAAATGAAGGGTACAACAGAATACCTGTACTTAATCTTCCGGGGGAAATAGACGTGGTACTATGTATCCTGTAATTTTCTCACAAATCCAGATCCTAAAAACTATCTGTAAAGAAACATTTTTCAAACGAATTAACGCATGCATGCAATTCTAAAGTTAAACATTTTGATGGAAAAATAAATACGGTAGTGAGCATAATTTAAACCTGCGCCTCCGGCTGCGTAAAATGTGGAAAGAGAATTCAGTAATGTCAGCAGTGGTCGGTATAGCTCAGTTGGTAAAGTATCTAGAGTACTTATCTGGGAGGCGCAGGTTCAAATCCTGCCCACGACTGTATTTTTTTTCCACACATCTTTAAAATATTAACTATCTGTATATCATATACATTTTAATATTCGTTCTGCGCGGGAATCGAAGCCGTGACACGCGGCTCAACAGTCGATCTCCTTTTCCGACCTCCATTTACATTATAACATACAGCTGCATCTCATATTAAAACGCTAATTACCTAATAATATATAACGGCATGGTCGCCTCGTAGGATGATACAGTGTTTCATTTATTATAATTTAATGGCTACTCTAAATAATATTAATATTTATGATATATGTGTTGTCCAGGACTATAAATACTTCAGCCCTACTTCCCGTGTGTGCTATAAAAGCTGACTGACTAAAGAGGGTGGGGTTAGAACCCATCTGCATGTGTATAAATAACTGGGTTTATTAATATAATCATGTTTTTACACGTTACAAGTAAAGACGGTGAAGTGGCAATCAGAAGGTATAGAGATAGATCTATATGATTTAGTTAATCTAAGACATCACAGAGATGCGATGAGGGAAAACATCAACCCTTGACTTAATGGTCTGATATCGTCAATCCGCAGTCAACTAGAGGGACCCCTGAGGTTAGGTGGACTGACGATCTGTGAAACAATAGCTTCCAATTGCTGAATGAGATTAGCCGATACGAGGAACTTGCGCTGTGGCTGAAATTGTGCAGAAGCTGATGTCTAGACGTGAACGCTACATTAACCATAACCTTCCCGTAACTTCAAGGGCTTCTCATACCGAAGAGGCATGACCTTTGATCAGCACGCTAACTTACTGCGGATTGACGGCTTCAGACAATTAACCTTTCGGCTCAGTAACGTACAGATCTGTACGTTGTAACAATAAAAATCTATTGTGTCTGCTAATGACTGACGCAACAGCTTAAGGTTTCTTCACGTTGTTTCCTTCACCGCATCTGTGATGTCTATAATTAACTAAGAAAGCACAGGATCGAAAAAGTCACATTGGTACATGTCAGATTTTAACCCACCACCTGTGACTCACGGAGCGCGCACGTAATTACTCCACCACGCCACCACAATATTTCATTATTTGACTATTTATTACTAGCCGGTGGCCGCGACTTTATCTGTATGACAAAGCGACAAAAGTTAGCCTGTAGTTATGTCCTTCTTCAAGGTTCAAACTATTTCCATACCAAAATTTATCAATATTCGTTCATCGGTTTAGGTTTGAAAACGTAACAAACAAACAAACAGGCAGAACTTAGAAAATTCAGCTATAATCTTGCCCAGTGCCGGGCAAAAGCCTCTCAGCCGTAGCCCGCGGGTGACTGATTCGGGAAGATTTCCGCCCGAACAGCGACACGCCCAAGACGGCAGCGTGCTGCGCAACGACGCTCTTTAGTGTCTGTGCAGGTCAACTGTGGCCGGCCTGCATAAAACTGCGATTCCGCGACTCCAGTGAAGGTTTTCAGAGTTAGGCACAGGTCCATAATGAATTACCACACTCAAAAAAGGGGCCATAACCCTGTCTAATCTTCTTCCACTCCTCTGGGGCCAATCCTTCCAACATGTGTCAAGGTACTCACCATCTCCTTCGGATCCGACTGTGACGTAGTCTAACGTTGTGTGGCCTTAACTCAGTTTTACCAACAGCTCGTCTGACATACCGCTGTAACCAGCCTAGTTTCATTTTAAGTTTGCGGCATTCTGACCAACATCGGTGAACTGAGTTTTAGAGCGCAGTTTACAGTGCTATTGGTGATAATTAATTACATGTTTGTTAATAAACTGCATCGTAGTTTTTCTGTTAGCTAATTCTCAGTAGCAGCCCGGAGATTGGAACTGTGCCCGGTAGATGGCAATACGAATAAGTCACAAATGCGTTGTAATATTTTACTCTACAGACTATGCAAATGCTGAGCGGTATTTGTAACCTTAAAGCTACGTGCTATCCTTCGGTTTAAGACCAAACACTTCAAAGACAGTTCGTGTTACTAAGTTAAGCACTTTAGCTACTTCAAGTGAGACGATACAAGTACATAGATTGTTTTATGTCATTTACATGTACTAGAATATAAACTAAGTTATTATAGAAGATCTATTTATAATGTTAGTTTACATATTACACATAGATTTACGCATATGAATTGTTGTAGTATAATGTGCATTGTTGCGTACGGCACGCTTGTCATGTGTTATCAGATTGTCATTTGTTTTCATTATCTTGCACACACTACCAGGCTAAACTGTAGCCTTTATTAGCTAGACAATAAGGTATATGAAGCCTAGAGCAGTGTCGTGTTTACACTATGATTAGGCCCTGTTATGCGGTGTTCATAAAGAGATAGATGCTGGCTTTGTTAATACATATAAAGCTAAATCTGTATACTTAATTTAATCTGTGACGTGGGCCACTCTCACACGGGTTTATTTCTTTACAATTACAGGGACCTCGGCGTTTTTCATTGATATACACGCCGTTGAAAATAACTCTTTCTGAATGCCTCGGAGAGTTCGTCAAACCGCAACCGGCAACCCGGCTGGCATGCGAATACCCATAAAACTTCTCACGTTTAGTCGTAAACCCGACATTCTAATACCTGCCTTATAATTATATCAGTTGAATTTCAAAGGTTAGATAGTCATGGATCGCATGAAATATTCAAGCATTTTATAAAGTAAGGCTAGAAGTGGAATATTCAATATGTAACAGAATACGGATTTCTGTCTTACTTTGAGGAGTCAAAGAAACCCATGTGAAAAATGCTTTCGAATGCGTGAAAAGATATAATCAGTTGCTCCATAAATTTTGGTCGAGTAGGTGTGAACATTTCTATGGAATGTGGATTATTTTCTGCGCCTTTTGAGGTTGGTTCCATAGTACAAGACGTTATACTTAACCCTTAAATGCATATCAACGTATTTTCGTTCAGAAATTCGTGTAAGGAAATCTGGTATTTATAGAGATGAATTCAATCCAAGATGTTAGAACTTTCATCGTAAAAAAAAAGACAAAGAGGTCAGATCGTTCTGCCGGAAACAATAGATCAAAAAAACAACCTAGAAAATGGCTCTGAACGAATTGTATAGTTTTTGATACGTTATGCATTTAAGGGTTAACCAATGTTTTACTAACTTAAATGAAGACTTTCTTAGCTTATGTATATTACCATATATAGTAAGCACAGAAAATTTTCTTCAAAGTTCATGCCACCCGATGACCCGCTTAACGAATGCTAACTACTGACAAAAGACATCATAACGGCTTAACTTGCCCTTAAGCTCGGAGATACTCAAATGAAAATGCTGTAAGCGATTATCATTCGAAAACTGACCTCGCAAAGCGATACTTCATTTCAACAATTGTTAACTGACCAGGCGTCCGAACACGGATGTTTTCGACAAATTTGTCGACTCGATAAAGGTTTTTATAACATAACAACATAGCATCACGCCTGTATTCCCCGAAGGGGTAGGCAGAGGTGTACACAATTGTACACCCACATTTCACCAATGCTGTTATTAAGTCCCATGTAATAGGTGGTGAGCCTATTGCCATCAACTGGGCACATTTCCAAACTCCGGGCTGCTACTGAGAATTTCCTAACAGAAAAACTCAATAACACTTTGCCCGACCCGGGAATCGAACCCGAGACCTCCTGCTCAGCAGTCGCGCTACGGACCACTAAACCAACGACGCAGTTTTTATGTATTGAATTTTATCGTTTTATCAAAAACTTATGTCAAATTTGACGTTTAAAATCGACAAACGTGTCGACAAAAAGAACCATGCTCGCACCGCAGAGTTCACAACGTGCTATGAGCTGCATTTACGCCAGAATGTCACCTTCGAAATGAGAATGACTTCATATCGAAATAAGTTTTCATTATCATGTTTTGCCGGAACGTATAAAATGCACTCATTACACTCATATAGCTACATTCAACCGCTGGCTTATTAATAAAACCCATTGAAAACTTTGCTTCGTTAGCTCTCTATAATACTTATTGATTGCGTCGAGTGCCTAGATAGTGAAGCACAGTGAAGCATGCCTGAGAACCGCTGAAAGGATTACATGTGTTGTGTATTTACGGCATTTTGTAGTAAATAATTATGGGAACGGATCAATAATTTATTGATTACATTACATAGGCATGTTCAGAAGGTCAGTGGTACAGTGGACCATAGACATCCCCGTTAAGTCTCTTGAATTTAAAGTCGTATTCTTCTTGGGTGTGCTTTAGGAGCAAACCTAGGTTCATGCCTCCAGTAAACTGGGCTTCTTAACAACAGTCAGGATCAATGAGTTAACATGCCCTCGGAAGCATCGGAGTATCTTCAACGCTCAGCTAAAATTCTCCGAGTTAGGCTTACCTTAGATTGCCGCGCCAACCATTGTTTAACAATGGCAATGACTGACTTCATTCCTTGAAAGTAACATAGCCCAATTACATCGAAAATGTTAGAGTCGCCCGATGGATCTCATGGTAGGTACGCTGTGGATGTAGATTATATGAAAAACATATAAGGTCCTCTTTTATTAGGTAATTTCCTTTTAAGGGGTCAATGTGTAAGTGATAAGGAGTCATTTAAGCCATAATTCAAATTGTTATAACAATTTTATTTTTTTCTTATTGTTCACCATTCAAGGAGCAGTTTTCGTCTACTATGTTAATTACAAATAATTTGTTATATCTATTTAATTCTTAGCTGAAGTGAATGTATTTGACCCTTTCAAAGAAAATTACCTAATAAATTAGGACCTTAAATAGTTAAGAATTTTATTTGTTAGTATCTTTATATCACGGTGGCCGAATGGTTACGAACCCAATTCTTGAACCTAGTTGTGGATTCGAATCTAATATGCACCAATATTACTTTTTCAAGGTTTAAGTGTACGAGTATGCTTAGTTCTGAGACACCACAGACATACGGTGAACGAAACTATTTGAACGAACATGGACTTCCCAATCCACAGTTTATAGTAGTAGTAATCCACAGTTAGTTAAACGAGCATGGCGATACATTTTAATATCCCTTTCTTGTCTGTACGCTGAGGTGCAATCAATGTGATAGTTACATGCTACCAATTACTGACCATGTATACGAGTTTTATCTAAGAATATTTATTTATTTATTTATTTATATATTCTTTATTGTACACCAAATTAATAAGAATAAGTAGGTACTAAAATAACTAATAACCAAAGGTTTAAACTAGCACTTATTTCGTCTCGATTCGGATATACTTATTATAGCTGTCACAAAAACATATTTTTCCTTTTCAATACTCAGCCATTTTCCGTTCCCATCTTACGATTCGAAAACCGTGATTATAGACAATCGGATTACTGCCTTTCTTTCTTTTGTATCGAAAAAAGACGGCAAACCGGTATCGTAGGTACTGACAGGCGTGAGAAACTTGAAAATAAGTTATTATCTTCTTATCTCTAAAAGGACCCACAAAGGCTCGTACACCAGTAAAATGGGTTTCCGTGTGAAAACTTTTGATGGAAAACGAATGCCAAACTTTCAGCCAGTTAAAAATCAATACTAGCTAAGCCTGCGTTGCCAAGTAGAACATTTTTAACTTACTTTTCTTTCCCGGTTAGCTCTCAAACGAAGCTAACGAAAGTCTAAGCTAAACTTGTACTAGACTAACTTAGTAATTGGTGCTTGATTAAACCATGTCAGATTTCAGCTCGATGATTGTATTATAACATGTAGCCTCGGGGATATTAGAATATTGTTTTTGTTTTATTAACAATATTTTGCTTATTACGTATAACAAGCTACAGCAGGTTATGTTGGAAAATGTTTGTAGCTAATACTTATTATGAAACAAGAATCGATATTATGTAATGGCAGGTTACGCTACGCTATTTTGTTGATTTTAAAAATACTCCTCCGAACCATATTTCGGTTAGGGCGGCCTATCTCCACGGACATTAACCAAGTACGCAGGAAATATTATAGTGCACAAATATATGCGCAAACACAGGTGCACTCCCTGATTTAATCACTTTATTTTAATAACTTGACAAAAAATTACCCCCATAATTATATTTATAAATATTATTATTTTAATAAAGAAAATAGTATTATTATATATATTTTATATATTATTATTATATATATTGAACACTCTGCAGCGTTCGTGGTTCTGTCCTCCTGCGACCACGAACGCTGCAAAGTGTTCGAAACGTCATGAAAAACATAAAACCAATAATACACGCGATTAATCCGGTTAAAAGTTGTTTTATTATAATGTGTAGTGATCGCGCAAACCTAAGATTATATTATATTATATTATTTTTAATATTATAATTGAAGCTATTGGTGGATTGCAAACTGATTAATTCAAGGTATTCGGTTACGATATTAGGTTACCTACCTATTGGTATATCCTTCGAGATGCTAAAGATAAAAAACGTCACTTGGTTTCGGTGTTGCAAAACTGCAGCTCTAAAACGAAGATTTATTTTTAAAGTTAGACAGGCTTAAGGAATTTATGGAAATTCTCACTTAGTAGAGATCAGACTTTCTAAAGTAGGTACCTTTCTAAAGTAGGTAGACAAAGTCTTATGTTTTGCACTTTATTATATTATACAACTGACTGTTTCATTACCATTATTCAAGCTTATTCAAGCGCGACTGCTGAGCTTGAGGTCTTGGGTGACCACACAAGACCTCAAGCTCAGCAGTGGGCACCATCTCTGGGCGGGCAAAACGTTTTATGGGGTTTTCTGTTAGGAAATTGTAAGTAACATGGCAATAGGTTAAGCACGGTTTACATGGTACTTAATAACAGCATTGGTGATGCGTACATGCCTACCCCTTCGGAGAATAAAGGCGTACTGCTGTTATTGTTATATTACAAAAAAATAAACTTTTATGTGGACGGTAAATATTTAAGATCAAAACATTGAATGCAAAGGAATTCATTTTGCATAAACGAATTCCTCCGGATTCAAAGTTAAATTTTAATTGAAATTCAAGACATATTTAGACAAGCAATTAATTATAATCAAAATGAGATAGTAACCTATAATAAACTAGCTGTTGCCCGTGACTTCGTCTACGTGACAAAAGGCAGCCTATGTCCTTCTCCAAGTTCTAATCTTGCCAAATTTCATTACGATCCGTTCAGCCGTTTAGTCGTGAAAAGGTAACAAACAAACAAACAGATATCATAATATTAGTATTATTATTCGTATTTGGCATTTCAAAACGTGGTTAATTTTAATGAACTTAATAGGTACAGATAAATCTTTGAAAAGCATTAACGCCTGCTTAGCGAACTCTAAGCAGTATTTATCTGGGAGACGCAGGTTCGAATACTGCTTACGACCGTATTCTTTTTCCATTTAAAATTATATGATATATATATATATACTTTATAATGATCTTATTCCAAAAGCGATCATTATTGCCCAAAATCACCCAGTGGTTGTAGGTATAGGTGTAGGTTGCCTTTCGTTTTGCCAGCCTCTTCGATCTTATACATAACCCTTACCCAGGTGTTTTCCGTGGTTTTGACAATGTCGTTGACCGAACGGGTTTACCCAACCCGAGTCTCTGAGACCCAACCTTGGCTACCATTCGGTCAAAACTTTGCCCCATCAGCCAAAAAAGGGTTGCAATATTCCAAGTAACGGCACTCTACAACGAGTGAAAGTATCTATAGACATGGAAAGGCTGATAAATTGAATACCAAGTCATTTGTAACTTGGCGTTTGACATTTGAAAAGCTAAAAATGTATACCCCACACCTTCACCTATCACGTGTGACCTGGAATTTAATACCTACTGTCATGAGCGTACTGTAGATATACGATAATATACCTCTGAATAACCTTTCAGGAATGACAACAACGTGTAAATTATATATGCAAATGAAATGTACCGTTACCTGATTATAATGTCCCTATACCTCCATATTTCATTCCTTGTAAAGGAAGTATGGCTGCCAACGTGCCGATCGAAATGTTATTCAATTGACAAAAGGGTGACGAAATTACGTGAAATAATCCGAACAGAGTATTCCGATTCGGAAAACTCAAATATCAAATTACAAAATGAATGCTGCAAATGCCTTTGAATGAACTCTTTGCTATAATTGAAATAATCAAACGCTGTTAAAAGGGATTGGCAAATAACTGAAAAACAAAATGACTTTTTGTTATTTCGCAGATATCGTAACTTATTGTGTTAAATGGACTAAGAGCTTATTGTGAAGTTGAAGCTCTTAAGCCAATAACGGCTTTTTAAGGTATTTTAAAAATATAATGATAATGGCAGCAACTAAGCTTTTATAAATAATTACATTGCAAAAACAAACAAAGACAACGGTATAATCTTTGCTAAAAAATATCTTGTTGAGACATACATTTTATCAAAATTGTTCTCCTTATAAATTTTTATTTAATGTATCTTTGGTCTTTGATGTAAGCTTAAACGAGTCTGTATCGTCTTAAGACCCTAATGAAAAACAATGTTAATACCTACCTCATAGTTTCCAAATACTTACCGCCGATGTTAGGATTCTTACGCCAACCCGATTACAACACTAATAATATAAAACAATTTATTACTGAACGCCCCGGAGGAGCTCAGAGTATAACGCTCAAAGGGCCGTGCTATACCTACTAACATATTGGCATTTTTATAAGCATGCATGTTCAAGTAAATTTAATATATTTTGCTTTTACTATGGAGCTCCTTTTCAACGCTAATATAATCAGGAAGCTTGAGAAATTGGTTTTAGGTTTTAACTGGCAAAGAATAAGCCACATTTTCTTGCTTGTGGGTGTATAACGAGGCAATTAGAAGTATTAAATCTTTTACTTATATGTATTTTATCGGAGGTGCCCGAGTAGTTTCAAACACAACCTGATCTCTTAATCATCAGATATGAGCGTAAAAAATGCTCGAGTGATACTAGAGTGTAGTGTAATTTGAGTCTAAACACTTATTATTACTGAAATAAAAAAAATGATACTTCTGTATAAAGTAGCTTCCTAATGGTGAAAAAATTATTGAAAAAACCGGACAAGTGCGAGTCGGACTCGCCCACTGAGGGTTCCGTATAAATTTATAGATACATATTATAAATAGTTCAAGAATCGAGTCTCGCAGATTTAGCCGAGCTTTTCCCGAAATTCAGTTTCTAGAACATATACGTATAAACTATATTTTTATGATTTAATATCACATGTATAATATTCAAATTTTCCTTGTACTTGTAGTTAATGAACCCTTATAGGATCACTTTGTTGTCCGTCTGTCTGTCTGTCTGTCCGTCAAGACTATTTATCTCATGAACGCGTGAAGGTATCGAGGTAGTTAAAATTTAAACCATATATTCAAATCTGTCCCTTGAAGCTGTGAAATAAACAAACATCGAAGTTAACGTAAAAAAAAAAAACGGCCGTTTATGCCGCAGGAAACGTATATTTCGACACTCCCAAGGAAATCAAAATGTATAGGGTACTTTCCGTTGACCTAGAACTATAAAATTTGGCAAGTAATGTCGTCTTATACTACAAGTACAAGGAAAAATCTTAAACGATAAATTTGTAAATGAATTTAAAAAAATATAGTCTTTATTTAAAGTACGTAATCAATCATCGAGGTTAAGCAGCGGTATGAACGATGATTGATTACGTACGAAAAAAAATCAAAACCACTCGATTCCTGAACTATTTATAATATGTACCAACAAATTTGGACGGAACCCACGGTGGGCGAGTCCGACTAGCACTTGTCCGGTTTTTTGTAAAAGATTTAACTCAAAAACTACTAGAGCGATTTAAAAAATTCTTTCACTATTAGAATGCTACATTATCACTGAGTAACATAAGCTATATTCTATTACAGTAATAATAAGATTTCATTCTGTAATTCCACGCGGGCGAAGGCGCGAGCACAGGTTTAAAATAATTATGTATTTTTGTTACATAATAGAATCATAAATAACGAGTAGTAACCGGTTCCATCACGCAGGGCACGCTATCACGTTATGTAGCTACAAAACATTTGTCTGTTCGCGTAAACATTACAAAATTATATTATAGAAATTCTATAGCCCACCACTAGGTATTTTGGCGTGACCATAACGATAATATACGACGTTATAAAACTGTGTGACGCATGTTGAAAAATAATGTCCCGGACTTTTTTTTGATGTGCCTTCATACTCACGCATAATTTACCTATTTCAATTAAAACTTTAATATTTTGTTGTATTTAACACCATAACATAGCATTACGCCTGTATTTCCCGCAAGAGTAGTCAGAGCTCACATTTCCAATGCTGTTATTAAATCACTCCACGTGGTGGTGAACTCCGGGCTGCTACTGAGAATTTTCTCACAGAAAAACTCAATAACTAGGAATCGAACACTTTATGCCCAGCAGTCGCACTTAGGACCACTAGATCAACAAGGCAGTTGGTCTGAGGTTGTTGCGAGGCTGTTTGGGTATAATTATGTATGGAATTGGAGTGGCTGTGACTTAGCCACGACTCGTGGCTTCGTGGCTAAGTAACATCCGCACAGATCAATCGATATTTATGCCGCACTTGGTCTGTGCACGAATGATCACAATTTCATATCGAGACCACCCCCCGTGCTCCGGCGAGCAGGTTAAACCGTCGGTATTGTTTGAATGAAGTTTATGACAATCGTTACGGGTAGTCACATGCTTGAAATTCTGACAAACAGTTTTTCCACGAGATATCGTGTTACCCAGTAAAAAATCCGCCATTTATGAATTGATTTTGATAATTAGTACTTGACAGTTGTAACAAAAAAATATGAAAAGTGTTGGATATGGTAACTACCATAGGAGAACAATAATTAAACAAATATGTTTTTGCATTAAGATAAATCTTAAATATTTTATTTTTGCTAAATAAGTTCGCAATTTTTTATCTGTTGATTAAAAGAACCAAAACGCGGGCGGCCATGATTGAGATCTTGTGACGTCACATTTTACAAAACAAAATATCTTTGTTCTATCGATTGGTATGAAATTAAATTTACTGAGCGATCTAGCGAATTATAATTTTCATATAATTAAAATTAATAATTTTCTATATCATTAGGCAGCTGTAATTTATTTATTAGATATTTTAATAATTTTTATTTTTTTATTTGTAGGTATGTCATTGATAATTTTTATATGATAAGTAAAAATTTTTGTTTAGGTTTAATTAATTTCAAGGAGATCAGAGGATAAGTTGATTTATAGATATCAAAGTTGTGTTCACAAAAGAAAATTTCAGATTTGAACTAGGGGTAAGCTAAGATGTAAACTACGGGTCTCGGCGTGCTAACTATGACCACTGCTTTCGACGTTGTATTTACAATTTATCAGGATATTCACTGGTTATAACTTTTATACATTGGCACAGAAAACGTCTTATAAGTTGTAATTTTCACAATTCTATTAAAAAGCTTTCAGTATTGTATGTAATAACATAGCTATAGCATATAATAAAAAATACTTTGCTCATAAAAACGGTTAAAGTTAGAGCCCCGTAGTTAGTTTTATTAAAATATGACGTCACAGTTCAAAAGTCACGTGACCATGTGTTTTCGCGCGTCATTTCAAATTAATGAAGAAAAACTGGGGTTTTCCAAGAAATAACGTTTTTCGAGAAAAATATGATATTGTAAGACGTATAAAATAAACATTTGGACATTTTAAAATACTTTTTCGAAAACTGTCAAGTAGCCAATTATTTTTTTGTTTGGTAGGTTATACTTCGGAGGTGATCCCGTATAAATTTTATGGAAACTGATACAGCGCTTTTTGAAAAATCAACAAAACCGTATGACTTTTTCGTTTGTAGTTCCCGTCAGCATTTTTTTTTTTTTCATATAAATTCCTATATGACTATACCTTTAACTTATTGTTAGAGCCAGTCAGGATTTATACTGAAAAACCGTTGCAATAAAAAAAGTAGGTATATTAAGCATATTTTTTATCATTTGCTCTATACATATGGCACAGGTACCTACAGATCAGCAGCTTGTATTATATTAGACTAGCTAGGAATGTTGATTGTTTAAAAAATATATGTTTATGTCGCTCGTTTTCTATAGCATTGATACTCAAACTAACCCCTACTCGCGCTTGGTACCACTAAACCAACGACGCAGTTCCTAAAACGTATAGTTCGTTCCTAGGTCGGGCAAAGTGTTATTGGGTTTTTCTTTTAGGAAATTCTCATCAGCAGCCCGGAGTTTTGTATTGTTCCCGGGAGATGGTCACCTTACATGGGACCTAATAACAGTATTGGTGAAATGTAGATGTATCTACAACTGTGTTCACCTCTGCCTACTCCTTCGAGGAATACAGGCCTGATACAATACGTTATTGAAAAACAGAAAGCCAAAGAAAACATAAAATAAAAATATTATATTTACTTTTCAAGAACGTTTTGCAATGAGGTTTGAAATACAAAAGTTACGCCACGGAGCAAGTTTCAGTTGTTCAACAAAGTTAGGATTTTCCTACTCCATTACAATATGTTGCTTTCGAAATGTTTCGATATACGTAGGGACTGCTTCGTGTCGCAATAAAAATATTTGCGCTGTGAAAAAAATATTTAATTAGGTTTTCTCAAAAAAAAAAAAAACTGTCGTCGGTAGGTATGTAGATACTTACATACAGTTATTTAAATGTCACAAGGAACTGATACTTCGGTAATTTTTTTTGTAGTATTGAAAACTACTGCTTGATATGGTAATGATAACCGGAAAGGAAACAAATTCTGTCAACGAATAATTAAAAAGACTACATAATAAATAATTAAATTTAAATAAACAAATAAATAAATTCACTAGGTACTTAAATGTGTTTTATTTATTTAATATTAATAAAAAAAAAAATACACGACTCTTAAAACAAGGGTAGAGAGTCCAACTGTCTAAGTAAAATGTTTATTATATTGTAAGCGATGGTATAAATTAATATAATGTGTAGCAGATTGTAAAGGTTTTTTGGACCTCGAGTCTAGACTAACTGGAAATACGTGGCTTCCATAATTTACAGGTACCTACAATCATAACGTTAAAATTACTCCACCGGAAATCCGGAAATACAGTCGATGATAGGTATAATATATCTTATCATTAATTAATTAAACTGCCTCATTAGTCTAGTGGTCCCCAGCGCGACTGCTGAGCATGAGGTCTTCGATTCGATTCCCGGGTAGGAAAGTGTTATTAGAATTCTTTCTTAATAGCAGCCCGGAGTTTGGAATTGTGCCCGGTTGATGGCAATGGGCTCATCAACATAACACAACACACAATAACATGACACTTAATAACAGCACTGGTGAAATGTGGGTGTACCATTGTACACCTCTGCCTACCGGGGAGTATTCCCCGAGGAGTAGGCAGACCTGTATAGGGGTGATGCTATGTAATGTTTAATAATAATTAATATAAACTTCATGTAAACAAATATTTAGAAAGCATAAGATACTCAGGTTACAATACTTGTTATACTAAAACGATAGGTGACTAAAAACGACGTGAAAAACTGTAAAAATGTATACGCAATCTTTCTATTTTCTACCACAAACACACATTCAAATTCTAGAATATCATTTGAAGTTACAATACATTGACAGGTATACGGTAAGTACTTCAACAATTTATTCACTGTCATAAAAATAACACATAATCATGAGATTGTCATCAGCTAATGATTCAGTATTCACAACATTTTCACGACAATAGTTTACGCTCGGTCACTTGGCAAGTGTCCGTCATTCTAATCTAAATTAAACTAGCTATTGATATATAACAATACCCTATTGTTTTGTCATACATTAATAACCGGCTTATTATGAACGGATTAGCTAAAGAAGTATGAAATGGTAATAGAAAATTAATGAAGTATAAATTAGTTGTTGAGGTCTTTTTTACTGTTTGACGCCAAAATGATTGAAGATGTTTCTTCATTATTTATGTTTACACTAAACTGGGGATGAAAGAATAACATAAATTGTGTCTGTTTTTATTTATCCCACGCATGTGAATTAAGATTATGACAGGGTTTGTGGACAATTAGCTGGCAATGTGTCCAGGCCCTGTGTCACACTTCACAAGTCACGAGATTAATTACCTATGTATATATAGGTACCTTCAAGTTACCTTGTACGTACCTTTGGTAACAGACATAGGTAGGTACAAATGTATAGTAGTCGTTAGTTTCACTCGGAAAACGCTCGAGCCATAATCATAAAGGGTTTGATGGTCCATTTAGTATGTGAGTACACACATTCCTGTGTTGCAGTCACCGCTCCCCTTGGCGTCACGCTGTGGAACAAATAAAATGATAATGTAGACAGGGCTATATTAATTTTATTACACACCTACATTACTAATAACCCATCTTCGCTGACGCACTTCCGAATACATTTACTTGTATAATATACTCTAGAATTCTTTGTCGCTAAAATTAATATGCTCACGTGCTACTCATAAAAGACTGGAATAATATTAAAATTATTTTGGCATCAACCTCTGTGGACACGATAGTTTGCGGTTGGCATCTTGTTTTTTGCATTTCATACCAACGGCAATATTTCAATGAGTCTTATTTAATTTAATGTATTTATATTTGAGTTTGTTATTTATAATGCAATTAGGTTTTCTTAATTTAATATAATAATTTATAGGGTGAACGCAGACGTTGGATGTTAGCTTAAATAAATTGTAAATTATCAACTTGTTAAATGTTCTATCTAATTATGTAAACAACTAAAGTTTGGAACTATTCCAGAAAAATACATGGGATATAAATTCATAAAAATCATTTGATATAATGCGTTTTCCATGTTTTCCTAAACATGGAAAATCGAGCCATTCCCTTGTCTTCTTGAATCAACGTCCTTGATGTATTTAATATAATCCCACCAAAAACATTTCATGTAAAGTTGGTTGCCAAGACTCCCAAGTTCATAATGCTTTCACTGTTAAGAAGTTATGAGATCTCTTGTAGAACCTCATCAACTCATAGCTGAGCTCGGGTTTGTATTACGCGTCTACGGGGCCTAGCCTATCCAATGTCCAGAGAATATAACTCTACGTGCTCTTGACTATACCTCATTTATAACAATGAATAACAAATAACTCTACCTGGTTGCCTGGTTAAAAAGTATAGCTTGGCCGTTTCGTCGGAGTCACACAAACTGTTCCTTAAGGACTTAAATGTCAATGTCAGGCTGTAGGCATCAAAGTGCCTCGCCTTAGCTATTGTCCGGTTACGCAGATCAAACCCCTGAGGGTTAAAGGCAAGAGGCCACTTAACAAAAAAAAACTGTTTGAAGCGCCACCTACCGGGTTAAATTGTGAATCTAAATCATCCAGGGACTCACTCAAACACACTATTTTTTATCATAATCGACCAAGCCGTTTTTGTGTTTTTATGAGACTAACCCACGGTAATAGATTTTCATATAATTATCTATACAGATAGTGCACTTCCCATACAAGAGATTGCAGGGGAAAAGGTTCCAATTTCTTATTTTTTCCGTTGATTATAAGAAAATTCTAGCCTACATACCAAATTTTAGCCTTTCTTCAACAAGTAACCTAGAGGTTTTTAGTCACGAAATCGACGTATTTCCGATGTCAATAAATCTGAAACCATGAAAGCCAGATAATTGATACTTAATGTTTTCTTTTCCTGAAAATTTCAGCTCTCTCGCATTATCCAGACCGACGCTATGACGGTCCGAAAATACGACGATTCGCACCCAGAAAAGGTTGGTTACTTGTCTTGGCGATCAGATATATTATAAAAATAATTGTGTCTGGATACAACAATGCTATCCTATTGTACTTTTTATACACATTAATTTATTAGGGTAAGTATTTTCTTTTTGCGAACTACAGCGCCATCTTTGTACAGCCTTCGAAACTACGTTGTTCGTGTGGCGCTGTAAATTTCATGTTTTCACGTAGCCTCTGAATGGGGTTAGTTGGAAGCCGTGTATTTCCACGATTCGCACGATAGTTAACAGATGTCGCTGTTACACTTTCACGAACTTGTAAATTTTCCCCCAATACTGGTGTATGGAGCGAAGCCTTCTTACGTTTTAGTCTTGCCGCACAGTAGATTATTCCCACGTAAATATTTTATAACGTATATAATTAAAGTACTTTTATCCTGTATAAAACCTGAAACAGGTAATAGCATGCGTCTTAGTCTTTATTTCTGATCTATTTGCTGAATGATTGCATTAAAATGTGCTTTGATGATAAGTTTCTGAACATAAAAATTACCATCAAGATCATCATCATCCCCTTGCCCTTATCCCAATTTATTTGGGGTCGGCGCAGCATGTATTCTTATTCCATACATCTTTATTAGCCATATAATCTTTAACATAATCCATCCATCGGTTCCTCGGTCTACTTTTACTCTTATAGCCATCGTCATTCATACTCAAAACTTTCCTTGTTACATGACGCTCATCCCTCCGCATCACATGCCCATACCATGCTAAACGATTTCTACACAACATCTCAGTCACCGGTGCCACTTTCAGACTTCTTCTTAAATATTCATTTCTAATTCTGTCCATCCGCGTGACACCACACATCCCTCTTAACATTCTCATCTCAGCTGCATGTAGTTGCCTTTCATTCATTCCCTTCAAGGGCCAACATTCTGAACCATACAAGACAGCAGGTCTAATAATTGTTTTATAGATTTTCCCCTTAACCATCAAGATATGAGACAAATTACTAATTATTTTGATTGTGTCTCAAAGTTTGTATCTAGTCATATTTGGGTGATTAGCAGATTTATTTACGTTCATTAATTCATATGATAAAATAACAACATTATTTATATAGGTAATTGATGTAGCCTCGTTGCTCATACATAGTTCGTTGCACACTTTGGAAGGCAAACCTTCATTGGTTATATTCATCATACCTAGTTCATAGGCATTCATAGGCTTGGCGCAGTCAAACTGTCGATCAGTGACCACTGGGAGCATTTTCAGCCGACCGACGGTCCGGCCGGCTATTTTTTACAGTTTTGTTTACTCTTATTCCCTCAGCTATAATTATGTGCGCGTGTGTGTTTGAGCCGTGTCAATGTGCGACGCGTTTGGTGCGATTCGATATCTAACTTTTTTGCAAATTGTCACTTGCCTAGTCTGATGACTAGTGTTATGACTGTTAGACTGACAAGTCAAAGGTCGTAACCAAGGCACGCACCAGTCTTTTCAAAATCTTGAGCATATTATAAATTAATTGTCATTAGCATAAAAACTTTGAAGGAAACATCAAGAGCAAGACAACACATATGAGAGATGTTTTTGATGGTGTGTTAAACCATGTCAGACACCTCCGGGTGGCACTCTGACACTAGGTTGTTCATCAACAATACGATAAGAAGAAGATTTAGCTAAGTTAGAGGCCTCGGGTAGGCCTCTACTTGGCTAAAACTTGAACAAGATATCAAAGAAGAAGAAAATTTATTAATATCGTTACGTATGTGTCTCAAAATTAATTTATAGTTACAAACTACTGGTTTTGGTTTAACTCCTGTCATATAAGTTAGTAAGTCCTTTTAATTATAGGTCGGTACTTTAACTTTCAATACACGTTGGTGGTAAGTATATTTACCTTTAAGCTATAGCCCTCATTAGCTATGCAGGGTCGCGACATGAATCCAATCGAAAATCACGGTGCGACGTGTCGGTGTTGTATGCAGGATCGCATATGATTGCATATGGAATATAATAGTACCTACTTAATACGGTTATTATATTCTACAAGTATTAAATAAAGGTGTTAAATTAATTAATTAAACGAGAATCATATGTCATGCATGGTAAAACAATAGAACAGAGAAGGAATTGGAATTACGTTACGTTTTTATATTTTCATACTAATTATCAATAGGTTTTATTATATTACTAATTACTCTGAATAGATATCGCAAAATCGTGTCACAATGTCGTATAGCAGTATTCATGAGAGAGTTTATTATTGTGCTTACTACACTATAAAGGAACTTAAGCACTTAAGTATATACCTAAGTGATTTGTACACCTTTTTTTTATGTGGAGAAATGCCCTCGCATACCGCTCTGACACGGGGAGACAGAGCGGTTATGTGGGACTCGAACCCACTAAAACTCCACAGTATACCTCCTCAGCTGCTTGAGGGCGGGACGCGGGAACGCTCTCGCACACAACCGCAAACCCGCCCGCAGCCGTCCGTTGCCGGACTCCTTCACGGGGTTGGGTATTGCACCCCCCCGCTACGGCACACCAGACTAATGGCGTGCCGCAACCATCTCGGAGACCATGTGCAATCCCCTGCGACGGGTCAGGTCTGTGGCCCCGCCGCCTGCCACTACGGCCGCAGAGGATAGGGAGAGCGGCGCCTCGCAATACCGGCACTCCACTTCCCCTGCGGCCACACCGCGTCCGTCATCCAACGGTGGCGGCCCCGTCAAGGCCGCGGCAGGTAGGGAGAGCGGCGCATCGACATACCGGCACTCCTCTCCCACCGCGGCCCCCATCTCTCAGCTGCGGTGCTGCCCATACGACGCCGCAGCCCACCTCAGTTGCGACACCCCCCATAAGGCCCGCAACCTACGCCGGCGCCGCTCCAACATGAGCTTGGAGGCAAAGCCCTGAGGAGCGGCCCTCCTCGAATTCCGTTAGCTTCACCGTGGGTGACCAAGCCACGGCTACTAGAGCCCCCCACTACGACAAGGTGGAACCCCTAGGGGGGAAGTGATTTGTACACCTGAGATGCGGAGGCGGTAAAGGAAAACCACTTCTCTGCTTATGTTTTATTAGTTCTAAAGTGTGACAGAGGGTCATTAGCCGGCCATAAATGTAATCTCGGTTTCTTTTTGTTAAGCAACTCTTCGAATGGGAGAAGTATAAAGTTATACTTCTTAATAATAAAAATGTATTGTGTCTGCTAATTAGCGAGTCAACAGAATAATTGCCTACCACTGCACCGTATAAATCCAAGCCATATACAGCATAACATCCGATACGTACCTACTTACCTCAATAATATGAAGTCGAAATTTTGTTTAAAAAAATCGATATAGACCTATAGTACTTAACGTGGTTCTTATCCTACTAGTTTTTCTAAACTTCTGATGAAAATATGGGTACCCTTTTTATTCTACTAGACAAGGGGCGGGTAACCAATTTCATAGAAAATCGTAAATTCCTGTCGAGAAAATCGTTAGAAATGTCGAAACTTTTGCCTACGTAAAGCCATTTCACGTCGGCCTAGGAATATGCTTTTAAAGTTTCTTGTTACTTGGCTGAATTGTAATCTAGATTTTTTAGCATAAGAGAACGCAAAAAATAATGTCATCTCGTAAATGGTTTGAGTAAATGTATATAGATAGCATCATAGCGTCATATCACCATCATAGGTGTACACAATACTATACACCCCCAAACATGCAGCCTGTGAGTCTCATGTAGGTAGTGTGCCTATTGATATGATCCATTATAATTACTGCCTCGTTGGTGTCTGCCCTTCGGGGAATACAGGCGTGATGCTATGTTATGTTATTATAATTACGGGATAACATAAGTTTACGTAGAAACTATAATGAGATTTTTGTTAAAGAACCTTCTTCCTGCCCTCGTCCCTAGTTATTTGGGCCCACGTAATATATTTTTGTATTCCATTCTGCCCTTTCAGATGATTTTCATATTAGGTACCTACTAAGAAAAAATGTGACGAATATTGCCAAACACTGCATAGTTTTGCAATGCATGCTAAGCTGAGAAAACTACGCTCGCTTAAGTCGATCCGAATTCCGTATCGAAATCCAAGAATTCCGAATTTGTCGGCCTTCCGAAAACTGTTTAAATTCGCAACTCTACGATAAATGTGAGAATTTAATTGGTAAGATTGTTTGCAAGTTCTAAAATTAAATAAAAATATTGGAATAGGCCATAAATAAATTCAAGATGTTATCCTAATCGATATTCTATAATTATTGGACGGCAACTTAACATAACATAGCATCATTATGCAGATATGCCATCAACCGGGCACAAAGACCGGGCACAATACTAAACTCCTAAAAGAATTTCCGAACTGAAAATCTAACTCTGCCCGACCCAGGATCCGAACTCAGAAATTCACGCTGAGGTGGACAAGAGAGCAGAGAGCAAGAGACAGAAGAGCAGTTGGCTCTTGTCCACCAGAAAGTGGGTCCATTACACTTACTAATTTGTTATGCAGACCGTGCTATTCTAACGAATTATCAAGAATGCTGTTACTGAAGCAAGTGAAAAATTCTCATCCTAAATAATTTGAAGTTCGGGAAAACTCATTCATCAGGATAAAGCATAGATAAAAAAAAACTTACATGCTGTTAATGCTGTTGTAATTTGGGATCGCCTATTGCAGAAGATAGGCTGCTAAATATAAGATTTGCCGCCATCGATAAAGCAATATGGTGTTATTAGCTTAAAGTGGACGATGATGCTTATCCTCTTGTAGATTTCTCGGAGGGTGTGCGCACATCTGGCGAGGCGCAGCGCAGTGCGTTTTATATGCCAGTACATTGTTGACTTTATGGTGTCGGTTCTATCACTGTAGAGATGGCGATGAAGTCAAAATAAGACGTATTAATATCGATAAAGAATTCTGAATAGTGCTTAATTTACAGAGCGCATGGAGTGTTCAAACTTTGTCAGTTCAAATTCTTCTCACCGTTGCATTTTTCTTTCCACAAAAAATAACTATAATATCATAAGTACTAGTTCCTTAGACTATTGAAGTTATAGAGGCGCAGACAACGCTACTGCGCGAGGTTGCAGCTGCACTCCAAGTAATCGCTTTAGGTCGCTCGTCACACCTTTAGAAATCTTTACGAGGATTATCCGTGCTGCGCTACCAACGTTATGATTTTTAATACTGTTGACAACACCTTTGAATACTACTATGTGTATGATAGCATATTGCGATGAGCAGCCGTGATCCCAGAAATTTCCCTATACCATATATATATAGTATATATATAGGTATAGGTCAGTGGAAGACTAGTGTAGTTTGGAAAATTCATCAAGGACGCTATTTTTTGAGTGTGTAATATCCACCTTGGACATTATCCATGATGGATTTACCGCCTAATATAATAATATAATAGAATATTGATTAGGATAACATCTTGTTTGAGTATATTTATGATTTTCCACACATAAACAAAGGATGATACCTAGTTATAAGTGAAAATATAAACAAATAAGTTATATCTATTAAAAAAATAGCTAACAAAGTGCATTGTGTTTTTGAGTGAACAAAAGTTATTTTTATCAAAAATTTAAATCCCAAGTCAATTTTAATAGTGTTCCATCTATAAATACAAATATATTTCCATTGTACACAATACAGAAGTGTTCAGCAATTGCAGTAGCGACGATATTAAATGATTCCCTCCTTACCCTTGCAAAAGCAAGGAGGTGTCATCTTAAGTTCTCACTTGAAAACATTGGAGCACACAGTAGTTACAAATGAAATTAAGCTCTCGCATTTCGCATTTGCAAGAAAGCTTTGTCTTGCTCCTTTTCTTGCTCAGTTCATCATGTTTATCTAGAACTAAAAAACACCTCTATTCCTATTTTTATAGGTAATAACGGTCGTGAGACACGTTCATATAAATTTTTGGTTAACTGTTATTATTCATGTGCATTTTTAGAGATTGCCTGACTAGATTCGAATCCAAAAGGAGCCCTTGTTCATGAGCTGATCACGCGGTAATGTCGCGAGTCAAAACTGTCCAACCGTTTTAAAAATATAGGCGTGATGCTAGATTAATATAGATACAGTTTTCTTTGTTGCTGTGTTGCACCTATTTTAGGAAAGAACAGAGATAACGTCTAAACTAGGTACGTTGAAAAATAATAATAATCTCTGTGACACAAATCAAACAATAATTGTAATTGAACAATATTTGATTTGATTGCTTAAGAAGTAAATTAGTTAGACGTTAATTGATTCTTCCATGTGTTGTTAAATGGGAACACAAATTACGTGTTTTAATTGTTTTGACAGAAGCTTTCATAAACAATTTGCATTTGAACAAACACTTGTACATTTTGTCGGCATGTACCTACTTACCTACCTGTATTCTCCGAGAGCAATTAAAAATATTTGGACGAACAATACAATAACCGGAGCGAAGACGTCTATTGTGAAACAAGACTTCTATGTCAGTTAATGAAGATTTCAGATCGAAAAATATTTATTTTTATTTTTGGGCGAAGTTACTTGACTAAAATTTATTACGGTGATATTTCGCGTTCGAGTGCTGAGCATGAGGTCCTCCTCGGTTCGATTCCTGGGTCGGGCAAAGTATTATTGAGTTTTTCTGTTAGGAAATTGTGAATAGCAGATCGAACTTTGTGATTATGCCTGGTAGATGGTAGTAGTCTCATCTCATTACATGGGAATTAATAACATCATAGGTTAAATGTGGGTGTACAACTGTGTACATCTCTGTTGATAAATTAACTTATAAAAACGCATGTTACGGTTATTTCCCACTACAAGACATATCTACTGGTAGCATATGAAGGGGAGCCATATTTTATACATTTCTAGAAATCAGATATTTTACCTGCAACTCATTTTAAATACTTGTAGGTACATAATCTACTTAGTACTAAGTCACAAAACAAAACTGTAACGTGGTAAAGACGTTAAAAAGAGAATTTTAAACCACCCCAAAATCTTTCCGTATACCCTTTGAGTTTAAATTCAAGTAAAAGAGGGATAAGACAGAAATTGCATTCGCTCGCGCTCTGAATACGTTGTCGTCTTTATTGGGAACGCTTGAGAAAAATGCAAGACCGGTTGCAGCTGGTAACGACAAATGTTTACCTAAATATAAAATGTTACTTAGGTTTCTTATTTTTTAAACAAAATGTAATAAGATACTTTTATAACGAAGTTCTGAATTATTTTGATCAAGCCGTGTCTCCATAATTCCATAGTGCATATATTGTTCTTAAATTTATACTATGGTATGTGCTCTAGCAGATGCCACAAATTCGCCTGAACTCTCTTTATGTGTATTTTTTTTCCTTATCTCCGTCGTCCCACTGCTGGGCAAAGGTATTTCTCAAGTCCTTTGTAATTAAATCCCTTTAAAATGCGCATTACTAAAGATGTTTAATAATAAACAAGTTTTAACAATAATCCTTTAAAGCCCAAGTTTTACCAAAAATATACACGTTTAAGACAAAGTCATTCGTTTAACATAAACTTCTTTAACAATAAACAACTGTTTTCATTATAACATCTTGTCCCTAAAAATTACACACGAGACGAGCTCTTTAAGAATTTACCTGTATAATGTACGTAATAATACGTACATGTATTTTTTTTTGTTCGATGAACAATCTGGTCTCTAAGTGTGCTCTAAAATATAACGGTTTAAATATATTACCTTGTATCTTTATATACGTAGATACCTACGGTTCTTAAAAATATTTGAATCTATATCGTTACATTGGCACCTTGCCTCGAGGAAGTGTTAAATTGCGTGAATTTCTCATTACCTGCATATTAAATACGTCTCTAATTATAACTGAAGGTGAAATATCTGATACAAGAGACAAAGTACGGGCGACAGTTTTAAATATAAAAGCTGATATTGTTGTGACACGCAGTACCTAATCGTTTCATATTCAATTAACACGTACATAATTTTTTGTTTTTTCATATGTATGTAGATGGGAAATACACTATCTAGCCATAAGGACATCTTTATTTCTTCTGGTTTTTCTTTATTTCCGTTGGTAAAAAGACAATTCTCTAATTTGCACCTTACATTTTTTTTTTTCTAATCCAATCCAGAATTTCGCATCAAGAAGTTTTATTATAACCTTTCCTCAATATCTGTAAGAAACACGGCAGCTCCTATTTTACTGCAACAAATAAAACCCCCGTTGGCTACATTATTACGAAGCCGGTGTTTTCGCCGTATTCCAAAACGTTTAACAGATTCCTGTGTTGAGTAACAATAGTCGCAAAACTCGCAGACGAATAACAAGTCCGTCATCTCACGTCATAAACCATGTTTACAGTTTCTGTAACATCGATTCTTAGTTTATATTCCGCATCGAATCGTTCCTTTTGTATGTTAGTATGTTTATAATGCCGGCCTGATTATTTTTCTACGCCAGCTTTTAATAGAAACAATTGATAGGTTAGTCATTAAAAAGTAAACTTGTCTATTGTAACCTAGTTACATGATCTAAATGAAAGATTTTTTAACTTTCTGGGTATTGAATTGTTTGTTGTGGCTGATGATGAATTTTACTCAGCTTTAATTGAATTCTAGGTTCTTATGTTTCTAGATGTGAAACGAAAATCCAAGAATTCCCCAGAATTCTGTTATACGATTTGAACGTGAAAATCGGTTTACTCCAAGTCCCAGGCGGGCTAGCGACTTAGTACATAATGCATAAACCTGTTCTATAAATTCAGCATTATGGAAATGCATCCACATCTAACGTATTCTTTCAAATTCTATAACATTAAGGAGAATGCGGGAAAACATATTGTTGAGCAATACACGAATAAAGAGAATATTTCGTGAAAAGTTTCTCGGTCAACTTGCTATTGTCCGCAAGACTGGTTCATACATTTCTACTCTGTGGCATACATCCGGCACTTCCGTTTTATTTTGTTCAGCTGTCGTCTGTCGACTGTCTTTCAACTAATTTAACCGCCTGACAGAGCCTTCTGCCAAACTGTCAGGGTCGTTATAAAGTCTTGTTAACTAGAAACTTGGTAACATCATCAGATGTTTGATGCTCGCGATTTATGTCGATAATATTGAAATAACAGTTACATTAATAATTTGGTGAGGCAGTTAGGTTGAAGGCTTTATGCAAGAAGCAGTACTCCTGGACATGTCCAGGCCCTCATGGTGCGAATTGTTGTATGTTTGCATGTTGCATGTTTCTCTCTTTGGAGCCCTCATCTTGGGCCCTGTTCCCGACGCCAAGTGGCCTTCTATGTTTTATATCTATAAATGTTTTTCAGTGTGTATTTATAATGTAATTTAGTTGCATATTTGATAAATAAAAAGAAGTTTTGTTTTTATATATTACCTTTTATTTATACCTTTATTTTTATTTATTTTTAGATTATAGTTACCTGCAGTGAAATGAGTTCACCATTATGATGATGCTACGATAGAGCAGAGTAGGTACCTTTACCTCTGCACTCAAACAAGAAATGTGCTCGTAACTTTAACCCAGGATATATATCAACGTACAATATTGATTTGTGGTTAATTGGACTTCGTATATCCTCTCTAACTGCTTTTACTTGGAGCTGATTCAATAGGTAATTTTACTTCACGTGAAGAGGTTGCATTCCAAACAATATTTTAATTTTAATGAATTCGAGGCTGGAGAATGGATAAGGTAAAGAATTAGTATATTAGACGAAGTTTGAAACTAGTAAAGCGCCAAAGACAGAAAAGTTGAAAGGAAAACGAGTAATGAATACTAATAATGTTTTGAATACTAGAATGGTGGAGTGGAAGAGGGAGACCAAAAAAGATGGATGAATTGTGTGAGAGATGCTGCATGAAAAGGGAGTTAATGATAACCTGACGATTGACAGAGGAAAATGGAGGAGAAATACATATTGCGCCGACCCCAAATGACCCCAAATCCGCACACCAGCGCAGGATGAAGAACGAAATGGTAGAAACTACCATTTTACCATTAAAAGATAGTGAGTTAAGTTTCTTTATTACAATATTATTGCTCCGAGGTTCATTCCGAAATTAAAACACAAATAAAATGTTCTATATTTTCGTGCATTGAACCTTTGAAGATATGCACTTCATTTTGGGTACATGCACCCAAATTGCATGCAAATCAAGGTACTACATAATACCTAGATACTGAGAGCAAAAGCTCATACTTGGCGAGCAGTTACGTAAGGCACGGTCGATAGCCACGCTACATTTGTGACCCGCTTTGCAAAATTCTGTGGTACTGAACAAATTTTTTTTTTACTATGTAAGTGTGTACCTGGTTATAGTATGTAAGTTGGTGTTGCATAATAGCATCCATTTGACTCATGAGACACTAAATAAATCATCTGATTAAGATGTCATGAGGCCCAAGCATTACGTCTGTATTGCTCGAAGGGTTCGACAGAGTTGCTGTTGTACATATACTTTATTTCACTGATATTAAGCCCATATATACGTAATAGGCACATTCCGGATCAAAGTTGAGTTACTACTAAAAATACCTTAAAGCAAAATCCTACTACCTACAGATCCCATGATGTCATACAGCAGTCAACACCAACCGAGGATGCAGTTGGCTTTATGTTATTAAAAAAACTTGAGAGGTGTCAAGGGACACCCGTATGGAACGAAGTTCCTTTTGATTAATTAGTAAAGGAATTGTAATAATTATTATTTATTATGTACAAAAAACCTGTGTATACTCAACAAAAATAATCGTCGCGATACCACACTGTTCAATGCGAAATAGAAAGACGAAACGAAAATATCTGGCTTGCTTTCTATAAGAGAGAGAGGGACAGACAGAGAAACATGCGCACGCCGCACGGCTTGCAATAGCTTACTATAGCAAAAAGTGTCGTTACAACTTTTCGTCTTAATTTTTTCCGTCTGGCTCCTTTTCGCAACGCGCGTTAAGGAGCTTCGTTCCAAAAATCTTAGATAGTCACTTTTGAGCTAATTTATTTGACATTTCTTAACATAAAGATGTACTGAAAGAAACCTAGGGTCAAGATTACCAGACATTTTTGATTTCATTAAACAATGTAGGGCAACATTTGTTTTGTCTACCTTTGTAACTGTTCAAACAGCGACTTGTCGCAACAGATGGAACTCAATCTACAAAATTGTATCAGTTTACATGAAGATGTTAAAAGTTCTTTAGTAGTGTGAATTTAACCCAGACGTGATATAAATGTACACTCCAACTATGTAATGGGATCACTTTCTTAGCTTAGATTCTCAACTAACTCAGGGTTGGCTTCAAGTTAAAATAAAATGAAATACCACCCTGGCCTAGAATTTCCCATCTCGAACCTTCCCCTAAAACTTGTGACAAACATATACTTTTTGTCTGATTTAATCGTTTAATTATTAGTTTAACTCGTAAATTTAGTAACGTTACTTTCAATGATAATAAATTCTATTAACTCTTTAAAGGACACACGACGTGTATATACGTTATAACAATAAAAAATTTATTGTACTGATGGGTGTCCTTCAATGTTAAGAACTATTGTAAATTCATAGTTTATTGTGAATTAAGTCTTAATTTATGTGTCTTAATATTATGTCAATAATTATGAATGAATGTCTTCCTAAGTGTCGATTTAATATTATTTGACAAACTGATTTGACGATCATGTTGGAGTTCTGAGTAGGTGCCTTTTTAAAACGGTGGCGCTTCTCAATAACATTGTTTTATCAATACGGGACTAGGCTCATAATATACTACTTTGCATATTTTATAGGAGCAGGCAGACACTCTTTCGGTATTTATAGATTTACTAATCTCGTTAACCGTCGGTTTAGATAAGTTCAAATGCTCTTAGTTTCGCAATTAATTGTAGTTACACTACTGCCTATCTATTTGACACCTTCCTTCAATGACCAATATAAAAATGTAAAGGAATGATTGTATGGAATATGTCCAAAATTACAAACTCATAGGTTGTCTTACCGTAAAGTTTTTTTTTATCAGATATATTAAATCAATGAAAAAAAATACAACATTATTCCAATGGTTCATTTATAACAGCAATAGCAACACCATCAGCTTCCTGTTAAAACTTTATACTCACTTTTATATTACATCCTCTAGCTATCTGGAATGTAGCATCCTGTTTGTCTTACATTAGTTATAAAATGCGTTTCGAACTTCTCTTATTAAATTTAACTTGCCTAGAGACAGCTCAACTAATTTGTTTCTCCCATGTGTTTAAAATAATTTTACAGTACTTCAACTACACTTTCAACTTCCAAATTTATTCGTTATTTCGTAGAGATTTCACTAGTTTTTTTTTCATGCATTACCATGTACTTTATACATATTATTGCTTAAACATGTTTCTTAAACATAATAATTTCTTATAATGTTTTTTAAAAGTATTTCTTTTTTTACGCATTATAATTGCGTTTTACGTTTATTAGCGATTGCCCTAAAGTGTTTATTTTTTTCATTAAATTACTCTATTACCAGTTACGATACTTTTAACATACTTAATTGCCTATGCTTCGCCAGAGACCAGTCCAGGTGCACTTACACTTCTAATAAATCTCTTCTGTACATTGTAATTTTACCGTTTTAGCAAGGTACATACCTACATTCAATCACGCTTGTTTCCCACGGGGCTGAGTAGAGACTATTGATTTTAATTAGCTATGATTCTTTTAAAATAAATCGTAGTCTGATTTGTCAAATCTGTATGAATTTGAATCTGTAAAAAGAGATCTTATAAAAACAGAAATAATAATGATCCTATCTTAGATTCGATCGCTTTAAAGTATGTACCCAAGTATGTATGTATATCACAAGACAACTGAGAAAACTGGAGCACCGTTGAACCCTACCGGGATTACGAACTCAAAGTTTAAAGCAATCTTCTAAAAGAGACGTCACTGTAAACACCAGTGAAAGTTCTTATGTAAGTTAAATCACGTATCTACGGACGGGTTCGTGACAACCCTGGACCGAAAGTTTACGGAATTAAAGAGGCAAGAAGGGATATCGTTGGAATTTACTTTGGTGACGGTAACTTTAGTGTTAGTGATTGCATTTGCTTCTGACCTACGGATTTGGATAATGTGATTAATTTATATGAAAGAAAACATTAGGTATGTACAACGATAGAAAGACCGATAGATACATAAATAGACATAATGCACTTAAATAATATTGTAAAATATGGAATTAAAACGTGTTTCTACTTTTAAAAAGACCAAAAATATCATGATTTATATGTTCTATTTATCAGTGTACATTTCTTAGTTTAGATTCACGATCATTCAACTCAAGGCATGAATCACTGTAGTGGAAATATATTTTATCGCGTGCCTAATAAACATGCCAAATACCAACGCAAACAAATCAAGTAGATTACTATTCAACTAATAGTTGGGAGTAAACCTGTAATTCACGTTTTATATTTATTCCCAATTACTTACATGATTATTGAGATGAGTTTCCTTTTTTCAATATCGGTACTGACATAGCCAATATGGAAATAACCAAGAATAATATTACAGATAAATATTTCAAACGCAATAACACATGTGAAGTCGCAGCGGAGTGGTTAGAGCGCTTGGAGTATTTATTCGGGAGGCGCAGATTCGAACCCTGCTCCTGACCATATTTTTCTTTCCACATAACATACTATTTTCTCAATGCTACGGCAGGCAGATAAATAGAAGAGAGTATGTTTTTTCTATATAACAATAATTGACACAAAATTTACTTGCATACACACATATTGTACGTAACGCTAGAGTTCTTTTATATTCATACAGTTATGTCCCGTTAGTAAATAAAAACAAAACTCAAATATTTAATAACGCAACTGTTGTCAGTTTAAAATATGTGCATCATTACACATTGGCTCATTACTTAACATCTGGAGGAGGAGAACTTAAAGGCAGCACACTCCAGCAAAGTTCTCGGTCGACGTGCGATGGAACAGCGCCAAAGCAATTAAATCGTGAAGCCGCACGCGAGGTTTTCTCCACCACTCCTGCGACGCCGCCTCGCTTCGTACCAAATTGCTCTCGTTACTTGCACTTTTTAGGATAGCAATGTTACTCCAATCTTCGTAAAACCGAACATCTGGTTATTTAAATTACAGTTTGTATACCAAACATTGTTTACAAGCCAAATATTGGCGATGAAATGGCTAAGTAGCAAATTTAGGTTGTGAAACCACTTGTGGGATTACACGTTACTTAGATATTTTGGAGTAATTGATTTAGTTTTGATGGCATGTCTACTTCCTTTGGTTAGGTGGCGATGTTTATCTTTGAGTAAAGTTATTTTATTTGAACGGATATCGGAAGTTAGTAGATAAACACTATGTCTTGATAGCAATCAAAGCAATTTTGAATTACCATTGATGAAATGAAAATTAGTTGTAGGTTATTATTTAATCCAAAAGAGAATAAGCCGTGAAAATAAGTAAACAATGAAACATTTATAGCAAAAAAATATTATTGTAGCGAAATTTATGCATGTGTTGATATTCAAATATTCAATAACATTTTCATAACATTATTGTTAAGAAGGCGTGTCTAACTTATGGTTTGCCAGGTGCCTAACAAGATGTTCTATTCAAAGTCACTCTATTGTTTGTGAATACATCCAAACAAGCAAGATTACCAAATTTAAACTGTGAATAGAAAACACTGAACCCATGAATATATTTGAATATTTAGAAACTAGGCAGTGCTCTCATACAATGCCTTGTAAATGATCTAAACTTTAAAACGAACCTAGTGTGTGCCGAATTTGAGAACCTATTTACATTGTTTATGTAGCTCATTCGTCTTTGTCTGAAGTATGGACTTTAGAACTTGTGGAAGCGAAAATATTCGAATTCTATGTTACAACTAAATTTTTTCTCAAAGTGGCCACAACAAAACTGCGTGCTGTTCTTGCAACAGTTCAAGGGTAATTACAATTTGGAAAGCAATTATCTTATTGAATTATTCGTGCATATTGAAGCATTCATCATTATTGAACATCATGAAAAACTTATCTATGATGAACTCAATTTAAAAATTAAAAAGCACGCCTGCCATGTGATATGTTTTTAAATCTTAGTAACCTATATTACCCGAGACAATGTACTATTTCTAACGATACCCCATAAATCTAAATCAGTTCAGGCGTTTAGAAATTATGGTGGAATAAAGAAACTCACAAACATACATACATATTAGTTATTGTTCACCGGTTACTACTCACGTACATTCTTCGGGTTTGCCCGACTAGTTTCGTTCCCGGGGTGTACATGATACCGTGCGACTATTACATTGGAGAAACTCGTCGCAACATCGCAACCAGACTTATTGAACACATACGTAGCATGAAGAGCATGGATGCCAACAGGTCGGCAGTTGCAGAACACGCATGCAGCATGCGCGGCTCATTTCATACGGTTTGATAAAGCATCCGTACTATCGAGGGAGAAATACTTCGTTCCGCGAAAAGTACGTGAAGCTATCGAAATAAGCCGTCGCCCGAATTTCAACAGAGACGGTGGTTGGACACTGCCTCCTGCCTGGAAACCAGCTCTGAAGTCTACATCATGCAGAAGTGAGTCGAGTCTGGAGTGCGGCACAGTCAGCGCTGTATGCACCACGGACACGACGAATGACGGGAATACACGAACACTTCCGAGGGCGGCACCAAGTACATCATCGGCGCGAGCGAAGAGGCATGCAGCACGATGCAGCGCCAGTCTGACTCGCGATATTGCCGCGGACTCAGCTCATGACTAAGGGCTCCGTTCGAGTTCGAAACTAGTCGGGCAAACCCGAAGAATGTACGTGAGTAGTAACCGGTAAACAATAACTAATATGAATATGCCTCACGAAAGTTATTATACAAATACATATAGTACATACCTCAACCCTAAAAACATTAAACTCCTTTTTTGGGTAGTCGTGTAATAACGATAGCAGATAGACAGATTATTATAATAGTAAACGTGCTATATGCTATTGTAGCAGTCAGTATCAACTGTATGTGGAATTCAAAATGTTCAAAATTATAGGAACATATCATAAAAAAGAAGTTATAGTTTTTAGACGAATATAATTTGCATTCAAAAGTGCATCTTAAAAGATCGATGTAAGTTTGATTTTTACCGAATGCTCCGATCATTTATAACCCTGGATCGGCATCAAAAGTATTTCCAAGGCTAGGCTAAGCCTTGGAAATACTTTTGATGCCGAGTGTACCTTAACATTACAAGCCTACCCAAAGTTGCTACGACTATCACACTGGAGAAATCCAGTGTGATAGTCGTAGCAACTTTGTGCATGACTCACATTGGCGCGAAAATACGTAAAATTTGACTGCGTAATAAATACGAGTTAGGCTTCTAAAACTAAAACTAATTATTCAGAGCTGCGAATATAATGTAAACTGCTTGAAATATTTACTGGAACTTCAAAAGATATATTACCCAATTACGTTGAAACGTTAGGCGTATTTATAACTGTAGTATATTATGTGACTATTCGCAACCAATGCGCGTAGTACAACGTAAGATGTTGATTTATTACCTCAATAAACATCCATACAATATTATTATAATAGGCATTACAGAAAAAAATTAAGTTTTTTTTTTTGTAATGGTATAGTGTCAAACGATGCCATCAATGTCGTCCGTGAACAATTGCAACCCCAGAGAAGTGACTGTAGCGCTACCCAGACCTTTTAAGAACAATACATACGCCTTTTTCTATAAACATTTTATTATGATTCTAAACATAATATAATATAACAGACACTTTATCGACTCGGATATTTTCGCGCTTACACACTTAAAGTTCAAAAGAATGGCTATTGAGTCTTTAAAATAGTTACTATAGTCACCTAATATTATCCCTAAAATACCTATGAGTACTACTTACATACTTTCTGAAAAATAAACGCACGCTGTGAATTGTTAGTTCGTTGTCATTATTTCGCGGACATTTGTGTGGGTTACACGTTCACCTAGTTTTAAAGTTTTTCTGGCATACCCTAATTATAATGTGTAACTGTTTTATGTCCCAATAAAGTAAAATAAAATAAAATAAAACATAGCACCACGGCGATGTGTGTTGCGATGCCCGCAGTAATTGCTCACTGTGTCTTAGGTTTTTGTGTAATGATTAGTTTGGGATGTGATTATTTTTAGTATACAGGGTTCCAAACAGTTGATACTTGCCAACAATTCTATCTATTGAAATTAGGATGTTATTAAATTTGAATAGCGTCCCTAAACATTCTGAGTATATAACGGTTTTCTTTCGCGAGGATTTGATGTTTATTAAAACGAAGAAAATGGTTGGGTTTATCTAGTGTATATTCATTACGTTCGAAGTTCTTTACGTGAATTAAAAATACCCAAATTCACTTATAATTACTGCAGTCTGTTCCTGTTTCGAATCCTATAGTAATAGAATTGGGAGTGTCGAGTCCCCGGAGCGCGACCGTGTTCATTCCAAATTCAAATGTTTGTACCCGTACACTGCTGTTCCAGTTGGGCGAGTCTTCGCACTGATTACTATGATACGGAGAATAAGGAAGATGTTTGTATTCAGCCATTGTAGACTTCTCAGTGATTTACATCGTAGATACGTCTTATGTACGACGTATGTTTTTAACAGATACAACCGTGAAAAAAAAACATTTTTGTGGAAAAAATATACAGTCGTGAACAGGATTTGAAATTGCGCCTCCCGGATAAATACTCCAGACGTAATTTATCCGGAGGGCGCAATTTCAAATCCTTTAATGCCCGTAATTTTCAAATAATAATAATTTTAGAGTTCCATATGCATGCTATAATGCATGATAATAAACTCAATATTTTTTATTTCAATTAGACCAGATTACAGGTTGCCCGCGTCCGTAGGAGTGCACCCCTAGAATGGAATCCCTACACGTGGCCCCTAGGTGGTGCAAAACAGGCAACACACATTCTGGTGGTAGGCTTCTGCCGCGGCTGGTTACCACCCACCGGACAAAACCATGCCGTGAAACGACCTAGTCGTGTTTCGGATGTAGTCCGGTGCAACCATTGTGTGAGACGGGTCTGGACAGTGGCATCAACTCCCCAACTGTCATAACATAACATAGCATCACGCCTGTATTCCCCGAAGGGGTAGGCAGAGGTGTACACAATTGTACACCCACATTTCACCAATGCTGTTATGAAGTCCCATGGTGGTGAGCCTATTGCCATCAACCGGGCACAGTTCCAAACTCCGGGCTGCTACTGAGAATTTCCTAACAGAAAAACTCAATAACACTTTACCCGACCCGGGGATCGAACCCGGGACCTGTTAAGCAGTCGCGCTTGGGACCACTAGACCAACAAGGCAGTCCCCAACTGTCGTTGTCCCCAAATCTATCCACTCTGCTTAGAGAATAGATTTCATCTAGATCTACGTGTTCCATCCTCGGCCACACCGTCGCTTAACATCAGGCGAGTTAGTGGCCAAACGTAGTAGTATTTTGGATAAAAAAACTACTTATAAAAGTCGACGCTACGTGCACGGTTCCAAGAAGTTGGCCTTATGGAGAAGAACCGGCAAGAAACTCTAATATTAAATAAATTTTCTAGTTCAGGAATAACTATGACAATGTGGTGATATCTAAGATCTAATTTCTTCTCTGTCTAACGATGTTATTTTCATTTCTAATAGGACGCAGAATGCAAACCAGGCATATAAATTCCATCATGTCTTTGAAGTCGGTTCCAGACGACATGACAAACACCGGAGAAAACATAAATACTCATTCTCTGTACCTACACCGGATTTATTCCTTTGCAGCAAAGAAAATAGCTTCAAGCGAACCGATGCATGATTGTAAAATATGTTGGCAGATTTAAAACGTTCATATCATTTCTATTTCGAACGATGGTGGAATAGCGTTTGACATTTAGACTATAAAAAGTCGTATAATTTTGTCGCAGAAATGCAACGTATGAATTTACAGAGCGCGCATAGGTACACGTGAAAAATGTCTCAGCGATTTTTAATTTTCGAATCGTTGAAACTATTACCGCGCGATAAAAAGTCATAGTACCTATTACTAATTAGCCTCATTCTCTTACACTGATCCCAGTTTAATTGAGGTCAGCGTAGTCTTTTTCTTTCATACATATTTACCGGCGAACTCGTGTAGTCAGTAGTAGTCACTCGCTTTCTAGCCATATCATCTCCAGATAATTCATCAATTATTTGCTTGGTCTTCCTCTATCTATATCATTAATCCACATTCATACTACCCGCTAGGCCTTTTTCAATTCTGAATAGCTTTAGAAGTTCGAAGTAAATAGAGGATAAAGTTCGAGATCGATTAAGGTGGTGCCCACGTCACTAGCTTAGCGAAGGAGTAAAGGAGTAATATATGCCTTGACCTAGTTGTGGCATGAGCGACGCCGATGGTTTAGAGTGCCAATCATTTTACTTTCAGGGATACGCAAAATTGTTGAGAAGTAAATTGGCTGAGCTGAAGCGAAGTCGTCGATTGAATGCTAAATGTTCTGTGGGGAATAAAACGGGAGTGGGATTTTATATATTCTTTTTGTTTTTATTTACAGTGGTGCAGGTTAAGGTAAATTTATTTACAATTATGCTTTCTGTACAACCAATCATAGCAAAGACAACATGCTATGAAGATATTTGATTTTAGGATAAAAGGCTATTATAGTACATCATACCTATTAGGTGAGCAAAGTTAGCCACCAGCCTCGAGTATAATGACTAACTATTGAACTATTAAAACTAGGTGATCAGAGCCTTGTATAATATCATGATTAAAATTGCTTTCATTAATCGTTAATCGTAATTATCAAGAATAACGATTAACGATTTCTTATTATAGGTAGTTATCTTGAAACGAAACTGCGTAAGTGCGTATAAAATATGCGTGAAGGCTATGTGTTACTAACGTTACTAAGTACGGCTATTTTGTTTTACATAATAATTACTATATTTTCCCAAACAAATAATAATCACTGTCACCAACCAACATATTTTGGTCAAGAACGTGACTTGGCCATAATTATTTATATTTCTAAGCAATCTTTCAATACATTATTTTTTGTAAAGAATGTTTGGACTTCGAATCCGAAACGAATCGGCATCTGTGTACATATATCTACTTTAAAAACATAATTCTTGTAGATATTATTGTTTAATTTCTAAAGAAGCCCTTAGCAGTCTGGGTAGGGCTCTTACAAACAAACAGAATTTTGTCCTGTGCCGGGACGTCGACGGCTACCGTCGGCAGTTTGTCTGTAAGAGCACTCACTTTTAACATCGGCGATGAGGCGACTGCACGGCGTTTTGGTAACTCTTTGTTTACAGTTGCTGTAGCCGACCGAAAGTTAAAGATAAATGTGACTTAAACCACCGTAAAAATATCAAATTTGCATAGACTATAAGTCTATGCAAATAACCTTCTTTTGACTGTTTTAAGACCATTGTAGAAGAAGAATTAGTTATAATATATAGAAAGTTATATTTATTTAATTATTTACACTGTTCTTAAATCTATCTTTACAGGTTAACCTAATGCGATAGACTAGATTTACATTTATTTAAAGGTTAGCCTAAAATAATGTCTAATGTACTTATGTATACTTAATCTATGAATTATAAAAAATTACATTATAAGTGGCTTTAGTAAACTCATTCAGTGAGCACGTAAATATATCACTATGGTTATATAGTTAGTTACATAGAAAGTAGCACTACAGTCACTACGAAATTTAGTACCGCCAATCCGTCCTCACAAAATCTTATATTTATAGCCAATAGTATTATGAAAAGTGAGTCAATATGCGTTTACTGAGGCGTGACGTCATAAATTCCGTTCAGGATGCGTGAAATAACATTAGCTGTAACGAAACGTACTACTTCTCGTAATATATTTCGGTCACTGCATTCAAGTGTTCTATTACGTATTTATTCAGAATTTTACAAGCAAAAACGTTTACCGCCGAATATTGTCCAACAATTGTGTAAGGATGAAAAAAGGTCACTTTATTTGTAGCTATTCCTATCTAGGACAATGTTGTTGTCTTACATAATCCCTCAGTTGCATTTTATGACATCCACTTGTCAGTGAACTAACAGTCAATTTAAGCACACCAATTTATTAATAAACATAAAAAGCATAAGGCTCTCGATCCTCTGAAGGCGGAACTTTGCCATCTGTAGTAAGCGAGGGCTACATCACGTACACGTGGGCTACGTACGCCAATCTAGGCGCGTTGGAAGCCATACAATTTATATGACGAGGAGTTATTTAGAGATACATTACATCCACGCTAGGCTACGTAAGTGCTCTTGCATACGAGCGGCACGTTGTTGACAACAGCTCGGCGCCAGCCATCAACGCGTGTCGTCGAAGCACGGTGGCAGTCGGCGACAACGTGCCGAGCTTGTAAGAGCCCTCATAGCGCGATACCCAAACAGTGTCATCCGTACGCTTCTTGCAGAAAGTATAATTTTCACACGTTTTTGCACATTTTTGCACGTCCAGATGTCTCAGACGGGTGTGTCGGTCTTTTTCGTAAACGGCTGGCAGTAATGTAGTTCTAGCTTTACCAAGTACTGATGTAAAACGTTGTATCGCTTTTGTTGTGAAACAACCCTGTTTTGTACCGTAATATTATTTAATGGAACATTAAAACACGTTTTTAATGACCCACAGGTACGGAACCGGTGTATTTTCTAAACCGAGGTGGAAAATTACAAGCAAAATGGAAGCATCCTTTCTCTATTGTCGAAACGATCTTTTATAATTTATCAGGAACAAGGGACAAAAAATATTAACTATATTTTGTGTCCAAAAGATAGCGTGAATTTATAGAATCTTACGTTATCTGTATCAGACTTGGTATAAATATGCACCTGTTACTGAACTATACCTACACATAGGCTTTGCGTCCAGGGTAAAACTTATAAGTATCATATTATTAAGATAGGTAAGGAACTATCTTAATTATTGCACATAGGCCTCTCCATGACAGACGCTCCCAAAAGGCTATGCCCCAAATCACTCCAAAACTTCCTCCTAAGCAGATAAAGTTTTCTATTAAATTTTCTTGAGTTATCTGCACTTAGCTATCAGGTAATACTATTGTAAAACTTATGTTATAGTCCAGAATAAAATATGTTCTACGTAGAATCTCTACATAGTATAAAACAAAGTCGCTTTCCACGTCTGTCTGTCTGTTTATCCGCTAACTCCCGCTAAACCATGCAATAGATTTTGATGCGACTTTCACCAAGGTTTAGATAATTTTTCACAGATGGTTTATATATACGAGATATATATAAAGTCTAATTAAGTTTTTTTGTAAGTAGTCGAAAAGAATATTTTGCAACCAATACGCAGAAAAAAAAAATTACATGGCTTGCGTAGGCTAATCTTCACTCTTTTTTTCTAATTTATAGCCGTGCGAAGCCGGGGCGGGGCGTTAGTTAGGTATAAAATAAAATGTAATTCATTGAAGAGTTCCATTGTCCATCACCGATGGTGTTCATCAGAACTTAACCAAATTTAAATGGTACCTCTGGAACACTCTTTCAAACACAAAATTATTTATTTAAGGTCATAATAATTGGCGACGATATTGCTGGACATACATATAAAAACAAGATTAAATTAATAGAAAAATCAAAAAGCAAAGGCTTGCTTTGCAGGCGCCAGGGCAGTGTTTTTTATTTCACACCTTTTTGTGTACCACTACCACTATATTACATTTTTTACACGACTGTCCATAGGAGTGTAATACTTTTAGGGTTCATGTATGTAGTTATCTATGTTTGTTAGTTTTTTTATTCCATCATTAATTCTAAATGCCTGAACCGATTTCGAGGTATGGGGTATCGTTAGAATTTAGAATCCTTATATTGTCCCGGGTAACATTGGACACTGAACTATTTAAAATTGGCGTTCTTTTTAATTAATTTCATCTTGTTTTAAATTTTAATAGCCTTTGATACCCGGGAAAATGCAAGGATTCTCACGATACTCCATACATTTAAATCGGTTCAGACGTTTAGAAATGATGGTGGAATAAAGAAACTCACAAACATACATACATACATACCTACATGCACTCTAAAAACGTCACACTCTTTTTTTTGCAGTCGTAGAAAAAAAACAGACTTATTGAGAACTTCTTCCTTTTTGAAGTCAGATAAAAAAATATGAGGTTGATCTTTATTTTATAAGGCAAGATTTTTAGAAAGGATCTATAAGCTAAAACAACCAAAATATTTCGCTAAGCACCCGCGGCTACGACCACAAAGCTAATGAAGCAGTACATACGCTCATATTATTCGTACATACTTAGTGGCCACGTAATTTTTCTCGTCAAAAATATTTTCTTCAGAAAACTGTACTGGAACTAACGCATAAAATGTGAGAAATCCTGATTTAACCAATTTTACCGACGTTGCCGATATCTCTGACGTACGGGACTGCAATAACTGCCAGTTTTGTAGACTGTACTTTTACGAATAAAAAGAGAATTTCATTTCTATTTGAAAACGCCGTGCAGGTTGGAAATATAGAGGCGTATCACGAACGTGAAGCGTTTATTGACACGAAAATAGTGACTCATCCCGGACAGTTTTGAGGGAAATAAATGTTCAGATAATTTTAGGAAAAGTGTTGACCAACGCTTTCAACACATTTAATTTTATTGAAACTATGTTTTAGACATATACTTTTATTAAGAGAATTTACAATATACACACAAATAAAACCTATGTACAAGAAAAAGACAATAAAAATATAACATAAAGCAAACGTGGTTTTGGCGTCGTGTTTTATATAAAAAGGTCGTGGTGGCCGAGTGCTTACGAACCCGCCTAGGCCACAGGTTGGAGGTTCAAACTTGGCATGTACCAGTGTGACTTGTTCTATGTCATAAGTAGGTACTTTGACAGTTAATCTAGGACATCACAAACATACCATATTAGGCCTATTTCTATATTACCAGCATTTAGTAAAATATTTGAAAAGTTAATTTTGAAGCAACTCTTGAGACATTTTAATTTGAAAAACCTCCTTCATAATAATCAATATGGCTTCACGAAAGGACGTTCAACAACAGATGCGGGTGTTGCTCTTCTGAAACACATTTTCAGTGCATGGGAGAAATCGCAGAATGCAATTGGAGTGTTCTGTGATCTTTCGAAAGCGTTCGATTGCGTCGATCATAGTACTCTTCTACGTAAACTGAAACATTATGGTGTTCAAAATTTAGCTTCTAGTGTTATTAAATCATATTTAAGTCAAAGGAATCAGTGCGTCGATATTAATGGCACAAAGTCATGCGAACTTTCAGTTCAATTAGGCGTGCCTCAAGGCTCAATTCTAGGTCCTTTTTTATTTTTGTTTTATATAAATGATTTACCACACTATTTAGAGGGAATTTGCGATGTTGTAATGTTTGCAGATGATACATCTTTGATTTTTAAAGTAGATAGAAATAGAGAACATTTTGACGATGTGAACAGTACGCTCACACAGGTTACGCACTGGTTTACGACAAATAACCTGGTACTCAATGCCAAGAAAACAAAATGCATTAAATTTACTATGCCCAATGTAAAAAATCTCGGACCAAACATTGTTCTTAATAGAGAGGTACTTCAGGCAGTAGAATCCACAGTGTTTTTAGGTTAGACGGTTGACACCAAACTTCAGTGTGGTTCTCATATATCCAGTCTCGCGGGAAAGCTCAGTTCTGCAGCTTACGCTGTCAAAAAATTCAGGCAATTAACTGATGTTGATACAGCTCGGTTAGTCTATTTCAGTTATTTTCACAGCGTTATGTACTATGGCATTCTATTATGGGGAAAAGCTGCAGATATTGAAAGTATATTTGTTTTACAAAAAAGAGCAGTTCGATCCATATATCAGTTAGGAGCTAGAGATTCACTTAGACATCATTTTAAAAACATTAGTATCCTTACTGTTGCTTCGCAATTTATTTTTGCCAACATTATTCACATTAGGCAAAATATTAATTTATTTGTTAAAAAGAGTGATGTCCACAACATCAACACAAGGAACAAACACAAACTTTGCGCACCTATTCATAGACTTCACAAGGTGCATGAATCATTTGTGGGGCTCGGTATTCGCTTTTATAATAAACTACCTCTCTGTATATTAGAAATGCCATTCAATGCATTTAAATTAACAGTTAAATACATCCTCTCCCAAAGGGCATACTATACAATTAATGACTATTTAAATGATAAGAGTAGTTGGTCGCTGTGTTGAATGCAAGACAATCCTATATTTTTTTAATTTTCCAATGTTTATTTTGGTTTTATATTGACAACATTATTTTTGAGTTGTTTAACTTCATGACATAATCGATGATAATAATTTTAATGTAATATAATGACAATAATATGTTAAAAACACATTGCCGTTAACTGGTGACCTCGGCTTTTGAGTAATGGTTTTATTTTTATTCTTCTGAGAGGCAGCGAGTTCATCATGCTCCCCTTGACGTCATTGCTTGCGGTAGCCTCATGGATCGGGTCGCCACCTTCCCTCTAAAATGGCGAGGGAGGCGATGGCTGATCTTTGCGTTATGCTCGTGAACGGGTGCTGCTTGTGGTGACTGGTCGTCTTGATGACCGTAGTTCCTAATTTATTAAAATGCATTTATTGAATTAGCCAAGCTGGTCCTAGTTAATGTGCAGTTTCTATCTCTTGGCATGTGTAAGTGGGTACGACCTTCATACGAATTAGTTTTAGATTGGACGCTTTCGGTAATTTTACATTGTTTCTCGATTCATTTAATATTTTTATGCATTGGCATGCATATTACATAGGCTCGTGTGCCCAAGATATTTTATCTCACTAGATATAATTATTTTATATAAATTCAATTTTAGATTTGTATAGAATCTATAAATAATTTTGATACAGACAGACGTGTTGCTGGGAAGTTTGTTGCGCCGCTTCTTCTTTCCAGCTAAAACACTAGGAAGCGATGAAGGGTGGGCTTTTTTGGGGGCTGTCTTAATGTGAAAGCGCTAATTTTTAGCCTAATTTGAATTAAGAAATTTTGATTTTGATTTTGATACGTTGAAAGAAAAAATCGCGAAGGGACCTGGACTCGATGGTTAAAAATCGCCAACCCGCAGGAAGTTATATAGCGTTGCGATCAAAGTTGATGCATTTTTTGTTTATCAAGATTCCCTTGCCCTGCAGTGGGACAGTTATGAGCTGGTTTTGTTAAGTTTCCTAATCCCAGATTATAAAAGCTACAAAATTACTTTAAACCTCAGAGACAATGACGCAATCATGTTATATGTATTTTGTTCTATCTCCAATAAGGAATCCGACCAAACCTTATTCCATTTGCATACAATGTTTGAGATTTTTCATTATGCTAATACAAAGAAAATATATGTTTTCATATAATAAGCTATCAAGAGAGCTATATGAATCGGAATTAAGCGAGTGTCAGATAGAAGGCGTTTTCGGACTAACTAGGAGTGATAGCGAAGGAGGCGGGATCTTATTCGAGACTGTAGAAAGCTCTGGCTGCAATTTTATAGACTGTGCCCCGTGGTTTCACCCGCGTATATTTATACTATAATTAAGTACCTATTTAATACTAACCAACAAATAATTCACAGTTTGTCTTTTCTCGACATGCTCAGTCCTCATCTTTCATTCTTTAGTAAGGATTAATATGAAATATGAAAAAAATTATGCTCAGAAATCACTTTTTAATTTTTAATAATATTTTGTCACAGAATACCTTATTGTGCCAAAGATAAGATAAAAAATTATAAAAGATAGGCATATGATATCGGAACTTTTTTTAGATGTACTAAAGACCGATGTTTTTATAAAAAATTATATTCACTTATCACTAAATATTACGCCAGCGCGCGCGTATAAAGAGGTTCGGCAGCGCTTTTTCTTCCGACTTAAATAACAAAAATCTATATTTAAGGCAAGCTGAGAGTGTAGCCGAATGTCAGATAGCCTATATAATACTCTTCACAAACCTAGCTATCATATATAAAAAATAATCTATCAAATCCGACTGAGAGTTCCAGAGATTAGCACATTTAATTTAATGAAACAAAATACTCTTCCGCTTATAATATTAGTATAGATACACTGAGTCGACTAATATAGCTGATACTACATACGTTTAAATGACTACACACGGCATTAACATCTTTTATACGACCTATACAAATACAATATACATCAATGATAATTTTCAACCACTGCAATCGCGAATAACACGTATATTGACGTTTCGCCTAAGTACTTGTATCAGTAAATATTTGAGTCCTTTTGCAGTAACTAATATTTCCGGGATCGCACATTTTGTTGTACATTGGAAATAAAAAAAGTATAATACTTTATAACTATGCCTTTATAAGTTAACTTCTATTATTATTATTATAGTTTCCACCCGCTCCCGCTTTCTGTGTGACACAAACTCTATTAATGATTACGTGTGAGTGATACTGTAAGCTGACTGCGTTGGGAGCCTTATATCACGTTAATGCTATAAAAGACCGAGGCTCTTTTGCCTTTGAGGTTTTCTACGCTGAAAATAACCGTTATGATATTTTTATGCTTTCACTTTCTTCTTAGTTGTTTGGTATCTCCAGTTATTGGCTAAATGTAACCAGCCAAGTTTCCACTCCCTGTGGACTTCATCCCGCATTATAGAGTGATTTGTGATGCTAGTCTCATCCGTTTGTCTTGAACTCTGGCCGAAAGACTATCTCCCTATCTTTTATTTGTCTTGTGAGCATAATATAAAATGACGCAAACTATTGACTCACCAATACCAGGCACAATCGAAATATTATTGTTATCACGTACAATTTTGTACTTTCGTGAGTATACAGAACCGTTTATACAAGTCACTAACTATATGACTACGGATCCCTTCGCGGTCCTGAGCCTTTTTTTTTAATGCTACTAAGTAAAGCATTTAATTAATTTATTAAAAATCACTACCAGTCTCTTATTAAAACTTAAGGTCACATTTAAAACGTCACATCTCAAATATGTATAAATTGTAGGAATGCGTGTTTAAGCTTGCGTTTTGAAAATTATACATTAGATTACAAAAGCATTTTCGGGCTAGAGAGGCTGTTACGTCACAGTTTCGGTCAATACACAATGCCTGCCTGCTTACGTCTAGGTATGTATTATTTCCCTAGTGACACGAATGCCTTGATAACAAACGACAATATTCTAACATTACTTTATATTGCCTCTTAGTAAGGAACCGTTACAAAAAGCCAACAGCTCCCTTTTTAGAGTTCCATCTTCAAGGAAATCGTAAAATGCAAATGAAAAGCAATAAAACTTCGGGAAAATTGAAACGAGCGGCGTTGTTTACCTACATACAAAATTTGCACATAATACGTACATAAAGTATTAGCTTTGCCTGACGCTTATCGTTTAGCCCTCAAAATTAAGTATAAAAGTATGTTTGTTAACTATTCTTTTCAAATACATCAACAACATACCTAGTTCATACCACATAAATACGTAGACATATTGAGGAAATTGTTTTCTCATCAGAGGCATTCACTTAATGTCTAATAAGTTGCACTGTCTCCATTTAACTGTCATTTTATTGATCCAAGTTTGATTGTTATGACGGCGTAGACAGTAATGTAGGGAGCAGACGTCATTCCAAGAAAAGTAGGATGTAGGCCCGCCTTTGTTTGTATATTCTGCGTTCAGTATGAGAGAGTTGGAGTTTTTTTTTTTGTTAAATTGCTACTCAAGCACCATGAATAATATTGATGAGCATAGAAAATCAATTGCTATAGTTGCCATTGCTAGTAATGGAAGTTCATTAGCACTTGTTATGACCAAAAAAAGAAGTACACATGAGACAGTAAATTCTAAGATTTCATAATCAATGTGTACAAGTGAGTAGGTACAGGGTAACACGCAGGGAGGATCTAACCACGTACCGCTTTAAACTGATCAGTCAAAGTTTGGGTTGATAGGGGCTACCTATTTAACTGCACTTAAAACGATTGCTTAAGTAGGTACAACAATTTTGCATACAATACAATCACGTCTGTTTATAGAGTAGGCAGAGACCAGTGATTTCCATCTGCTGCAAGTTTTTTTTTTTTTTCTAATTCTAAGAAGTTTTATTTTAAAAATTTCAGTTATTTAACTATATTGCTATCGTCGTTTGCGTTTTAAAATCTTGAAATCCCGAAAAACAACACAAAACTTCAAAAGCAAAGCCTAAAGAGTTATCAAAGTGGTTGGCGTAGCTTGGTCCATAAAAATCAGAATCCTACATAATAATATCATCAATGTGATTGTTTCGATGTTTGTTATTTTGGAATATTATTAATCGACCAAGCGAGAACTATAGGACGGATTTTGATGTGATACATAATTACTTTAGGTCCTGGACATAGCACAGGATATTTTTTATCCCTAGAGATCAGAGGCCTGCGAGGTGCAGCTAGTTGATTTATAAAATTGTGGGTAAGTACATGTTATGGGACGAGTACCTGTCGTGGCCTGCCAACATGTTAGATTTATATTCGTTATATCTAAACATTTATTTATAAGTCCCTGCTTTATTATTTGTGGTCTTATTAATATAATAAACGTACAAAATTGTATGCGATAGCAATAATATTTCTATTGTGTCTGGTCTTGCAAGTTAACAGATTAAATGAAGACTTAAAAAATCTTTACTGATATGATAAACAACGAAGGAACTTGCCCCTAAAACGACCAACATATTATTAAAATAATTATAAATTATGATTCAAATGAATTCTTATTACAATGTTTGCATCCTTTAAAAGGACCACGACAACCTACTTAAGGTGCTGTACCCACACCAACTTCAAGAATATTGCTCAACTATGCACAAAATAAACATTTAGGTTATCTCATAATTATTTCAAGATTAAAGATTCCTGTACTTTAAATATGTAACAATGGCAATTCATCAATCTCGCAGAGACTTTAGGCTGCCAATATTTAGCCACTTGGTCCATAATGATTATAAAATTAAAAAATATGTTTAGCTAAAGTTCTATTAAACAACTTTCTATTAAGCCCATATTACACAATCTAAGGTAGCTAGCCCCTTTCTTTACGAGCTACTTGGAACTTAGGGTAAGTCACTAATTTAATGGCTGGTCGTTTTTCTGGAAGACGAATGGCGAATCGTGACAAGTTTTGTTTTCTAAATAGGGTCTGTTAAAGTTTGTGTGCGGGGCGTACCACCAGCATCGGTTCCGTTCGTTACGTCATCACCGGGTCGATAGCGGGCGCACCCTACGGCCAGCCAAACAAACGCTCACAACGACGAATTCACAAACTTTTAATACTTTTTTACATGTCTCTTGTTATCGACATTTTTCCTTCTCTATTATCTTGTAAATATACTCGAGATTTATTCTGAAAAACCGACCTAAAAGTTTTATAGTTGCCTTTTTTGTTAATATTTGTGTTTTGTGAACGAACTTTCGTATCTTTTGTGTATTAGGTATATATGACATGTTTTGTGTATTTTTTACTCATTTCGTTTCTTTCTTTTCAGGTAAGTTCAGTTCCTGTATGCTGACTTCATTAGTGACTAAGAAAACAAGAAGTTGTTAACAGACGGAGAGAATGTGAAACCCTTTTGGCATCAAAAAAGGTAATACGAGAACCTACTTTGTTCCCGCATATTTACTTTTTCATTTGGACTTACTTCCAAGGCCTTAGTTAATAATTTCTATAAACACGGTAACATGTTACGCGGGAAAATAAATAGGATATGGAAACTGTTATTTATGAGGTAATCTTAAGTAAGTACCTACATACCTATAAATTTCCAATCGCTGTTGAATAGAAATTGTGAGGTTTTCCACTTCCATTTAAAAAAAGGAAATTATCATAAGAAAATTTAAATGCAGAGAAAAGAAAATGCAAATATGGTAGAATTAATTTTAATATTCTTTACATTAATGTGTTTAAAGATGTGGTCTACATAATACAGTATTAGTCGAAATATATTTTAATCTCGTCTACACGTACTTTTTCTTTTAAATAGGCACAGCGCTTTCTTTAAAATGAAAAGAGTAGGTTAAACAAAAAGTAAAACGTGCATTCTCTGCTGACATTAAATTCTCTCAATGTGCAATAAAAATGAATTACATGAACCAGCATTTATGCGTTTACGTCATATGCACCGTGCACTGCAAAATACTGTTCGGTTTAAAATGTTACATTAAATGACACTTTAAAATTATTTCATTGTGTAAGAATGCGCTGAAACATTCAGTGCTCTGATCAGATTGTACAAGGAGGCACATAAAAAAGTTAAATAAGATCGTCGAATGATATAAAAGTGGATTTTGTACCTAGTACCCACAAAGACCTGTTTACTCATCAAGATAATTCGCAGAAAATTTAAATTACAGCCCGTATACAAACTTTGGGGTCCCATCTATTCATAATAATGTTCCCCATTCGTAACTTGCGCGAATGTATGTGAGTAAGCAATTTGTTCTACGTGTATGACTATTTCAGGGCCCCATCTGCTGTCAGGTGTTCCAATTGCGAACTGAACACATTTTATCTCAAAGGCCCTCAACTTGGATCCTTAAGAATGACATGTTTATGTCTAGATATTAATCAAAGCAGGCATTCGTTGCCGGAGACAGGAAATATATTACTCAGACGATATCGAAGTTACTTCTATCGCAAAATACGTTTTATGTGACATCTTAATTATACGGAGTATTTACTGGGTAAATGCTTCTTAAGAGCTGTGAATTTGCCACAAATTTAAAAAGATAGCTCTTTCATGAGCTAAGTTAAATTGAGAAATTATTTTAGCTGCGGACCGGAAGCCATTTTCTGCTCGGAATTTTTATCTCGGTTATGGTGTACTGTGTCATAATGAAGGGTTTTTAGCTTGCCAACGCCTTTGTTGCATGTAAGATTAGCTTTAAAATATTTTGTTTACAAAGCTCCACTCACAAAATTTTAGTAAACATAGGGGCGCCTTTACTTATTCTGGAGATATGTAAATGAGGCTTAACCAGTGAATTTGTTGAAAAGCTGAGCTTACTAATGAGTGAACAAAGTTAAATTGGTTCAGACTGGCGTCAGGCGGCAACTGGTCATCATAATCCAATTACTGTCACATCTCTGTATCTGAAATCTGAACAGGCGAGAAAAACAACGAGAGAAGAAATATTGTTGCAAAAGCTTTAATGTTTATTTATAAAAACGAGCCCAGGAAGTGTTAGAACTGTAGATTATCAATATATAATGTTTTTTTTTTTTTTTTTCTCTTTATTTGTTTTTATGATAGTGCGACCTAAAGTGGCGTAAAAGTTTAAGCTAGAATATTTAAACATAGACTAACGCGTGCTTTGGATTTGCAATATTTCGGTTACTGTCATACTATTGTCAAACTACAAGTGCAAGATAGGGATGCAAACAAAGCTAAGCGTAAACACGTGCTAGTTAGTATTTATTTATCTTGGCCTTAGATTCCTTCATGACGAACTAGCCGGGAAGATAATCTAGAGAGTGTTCCATTTAGCGGAACTTTAAAGAAATTAATAATTATCTTTGTCCAGAAGCAGAACAGCTTATGTAAATAAAGATAAGTTGACATGCTCTTGAAAATAAATCCGCTCGCTCGATATAGGGAATATGTCATTTCGTACTTTTAAATATAAAAATGTCTTAGATGTAATAATAGAATCGGGAAAATAATAAGCCTACATCCCTTGAAATTGAGATAACTATTACGTATTTCATTTAAAATTTATTTAAATTGAAATATTACTCATTTAGTAATATCTTAGGTTTTCGCGATCACTACCTATTATAATAAAACTACTTTTAACCGGCTTAATCGCGTGTATTATTGGTTTTTGTTTGACGTTTCGAACACTGCAGCGTTCGTGGTTGAAGGAGGTATTATCATATTACATATTGTTTTAAGGTGTTGATTTAACATTGGAATTGGTATTAATATCAAGAGTAACCCCCCCCCGATGTTACTAACGGGGAGGATTCGTAGCGCTTTTAGTTCAGGAGTGTAATTGTCCGTTGTATTAATTATGTTCCCAACTGTACTTTAAAACTCACCAAGGTAAACGAACCGAGCCACAAACGTGATCATATTTGTTTACTAAAGTTATTATCACCATTCTTTACAATTATTTATTAAAGTCTCTATGTATAGTCTTTAAAGGGAGTCCCAACATAATTATATAATGTCCTATGTCAGTGACAAGGATTAATTTAAACCATAATTTCAATTTCTTTAACAATTTTATTTAGTTCTTACTGTTTGCAATTAAAAGAGCAGTTATGTTTTCTTCCTGGCTGGTAATATGGTAATTACAAATTATTAAGTGAAAGAAAGTTTCCTAATAAATTAGAACCATATATAGTTACTATAGGTACATACTCGTAGTTATTTTTATAACGTATGCGTAACAATAGCAAATGTTATAATTTTTGTGATAGGGTACGTGAAGTACTAAGGGAATGCTATTCAAACTGCTCGCAGTTGTTTTTTATATCCATAAAAAATACCTATAACAATGGAATTCCAAAAACTTGTGCGGCTGATAGTTGGCCATGAGCCCTCTAAGCATAATTTAAACACAACTAAATCTTCAATAGACGCTGTTGCGGTGCGGACCAACGACGCGACGCAACGACGACGACGACGCGAAATCCCAGGGCCAAATATTTACCACCATAGCGAATATTATTACACAAGGGATTAAACTATTTGCGTGGAATTAACCAGCACCTGGTTAATTTAATTCGTGACCAAGCTGTGTGAAGGATGGTTGATCCTGAACTAGAAAGAAAAAAGTTTTAGTTAAAACTGTTCCGTAACAATGGATCGGAGTAAGGAATAGTAATTTATTTACTTACAACCAAATGTTGATGTTATTCCGGATTAAATGTAAAAAATATTTTTTGCAGTATTATTACACTGAAAATAAAACCAGTTCATTCAGTAATTTGTAAATGACATTTTTTTCTGTATATTTTATTAAAAAAATTATAATCTCAGGATTTGAAGAATATCATTACAAAAATCCCACTACCTAATTCCGATCTGTGCATAACACTTTTGTACCTACTTCATAAACGACGATAATTTAGGGCAGCACCCTGAAAACTGATTGCTTTTATTCGCCATAATATTTATTTATTTATTTTTATTTACTTATTTATCTATATACATAACACACGAGATGAAAAGACAAAATAGACGAATAAAATATAAAGGTATCTTAATAGATGTACGAGACTAAGGCTGTAATAAAACCAAGTTTTTTTTTTTTTACTTAAGTACTCAGTTACATCATCATGGACGCCGGAGATACAAGAGATACAAGTTAGATACGTAGGCAGAAATCATCCTGAATTAGCACTTTAAGTACTTTTCATACTTAAAGTAGATAGTTACCTACCGATCCCGGTAGGCAAAGTCTACATAATATTGCAAAGTGAACTGCTTCGACACTTCAAAGGAGACTCCAATCCGATGGAGTGGCCACCATGCCCCCTCTCATCCGCCCCGATAAGAGCATAGCCTTCGACGACATCGAAAAGGCCGAGTGCCTGGCCGACAGTCTAGAAGCGCAATGCACTCCTAGCACCCAACCGGTCGACCGAGCGCACCTCCTCAAGGTAGACGCAGAAGTAGAACGCAGAGCCTCACTCCCGCCGTTCGAAGACCCCGACGACCCCCTGCCCCCCGTCACTCCCGACGAGGTGCAAGAGGTCATTAAAAATCTCAAACCCCGCAAAGCCCCCGGCATAGACGGCATCACTAATAAAGTCATGAAACTTCTCCCCGCCCCTTTCATTATAATCATGACCGCCATCTTCAATGGCGCCATGAGTCACAACGTCTTCCCTCAATCGTGGAAAGAAGCCACCGTCATAGGTATCCCTAAGCCGGGAAAACCCGCGAACGAACCCACCAGCTACCGACCGATCAGCCTCCTCAACGTACTCTGTAAAATCTACGAGAAGCTTATTTATAAGCGACTCAAGGACTTTGCCGATGCGAAGAGCCTCATCCCCAACGAACAGTTCGGTTTTCGTACCCAACACTCGTGCGTACAACAGGTCCACCGCATCGTCGAGCACATAAGCGCCGGTTTTCAGCGCGGCACGATGACAGGCGCGCTCTTTTTCGACATAGCGAAGGCTTTCGACAAAGTCTGGCACAACGGCTTATTATACAAGCTGTACCAACTCGGCGTGCCCGACCGTCTCGTGCTCATCCTACGGGACTTTCTCTCGAATCGCACTTTCCGCTATCGCATAGAGGGCGCACTATCCGCCCCCCACTCTATCCGCGCCGGTGTCCCCCAGGGCTCCGTGCTCTCGCCCCTCCTGTTCACGCTCTTCACTAGCGACATCCCCAAAAATAGACAGGCAAAGTTAGCTCTCTTCGCAGACGACACTGCCATTTTCTACTCCGGTATCGTGCGCGACCGCATAGCTAGCACTCTCCAAACTTCCGCCAACGTACTAGGCGCTTGGTTCAGGAAATGGAGAATAGAAGTCAACCCCGATAAGAGTCAAGCCGTACTCTTCGCGAAAAAGCGTAGGATCAGACCCCCCGACCCCAAACCGATAACCATGTTCGGCAAGCCGATCCCTTGGGAGAAGCAAGCCAAGTACTTAGGAGTCATCCTAGATAGACACTTGACCTTCGGTGAGCACATAAGGACGGTGCGCTCGCGCGCCGCCTTCGCTCTGGGTAGGCTTCACTTTATTATGAACGCACGCAGCAGATTGTCCCTTAAGTGCAAACTGCGCATTTACACCACGTGCATACGCCCCATCATGACCTACGCCTGCGTAGTGTTCCCACACGCGAAATCGTACCGCCTCCATAAGATGCAGACCCTCCAAAACCGTGCCTTACGTAAGGTCACGGGAGCCCCCCTCTACGTTAGAAACGAAAACCTCCATCTCGACCTCAAGATTCCCACTATCCAACAGTTTATAAAACGCATTTGCAAGCGTTATTTCGAGTCTGCTGAAAAGCACCCCAACCCTCTTATCGCGGCTGCCGCCCGATACACCCCCTCCCAGATAAGTAGAATTCGCCGTCCTAGGCATTCACTATTGTACCCCGATGACGCTATAACCCTGCTCCAAGAGAGCCGTAGGGCCACCAGCACAGTACACAAACACAGACCGCCGTCATTTAGGCCTCGCCGCCGAGGCCCGTCGCGACGTCCCCGTAATGCACCTAATGCATCACCTCCCCGACCCTTGCTCGTGCCAGCCCGCGTAGCCGCTGAGCCTGTAGCTTTAAATTCCCCTAATAATAATAATTATGATAATTCTTGTTCGATCCAGCCAGTCCCTTGCTGTCCTCCCTCAAGCGACGCCCTAAGCCGAGGCTCGTACCCCGCAGGGGGTGCCCTTAGCGTTGTCGCTTTAGAATAGAATTAATTTAGTCGTATGCCCCTGGCTGGAGGCCTTAATAATAGTTTATTATTAGGGCATCCACAGGAAAGTCCGGTTAAGCAGTCGACAACCTCCTAGGTTGACCTGCGAGATGCCATTACCAAAAAAAATAAAAAAAAACTGCTTCGACAACATCATTCGCAGGCGATGCACGTTCTTGCTTTGCAGTGAGTCTCAGTCCTTACAAGTAAAACATCAAAATGAAACACTATCCTAATTTCAAAATAGGGATAAGTATATAATATGTATTATAAAATTAATAGAGAATCAGAAAAAACATAGCTCTTTCTGCTCGTAACGTAAGTAAAAATTCAAAAACATTATTTAATCAGTTCAGAGTTTTTTATTTTTTATATGAAAGTTTGTAAGTTACTTTGGGAATTACAAAATAATAATAATTTAGAAGATTAACAAATAAAGTGTGTCCTTATCACAACTGAATTAGTAGATATTCCCAATTTTTCCTACACTCAGGGAGTTTAAACAATATTTTGATTAGGAGGTTGATGCAATATATAGGCAGGGACCAAATAAATAAGATATTTATGTATAGGTAACATTGTTGTGGAACTTAATTGATTTTTCAATAAATTAAGTCCATAACAACTACAATACGAAAACAGTTGATGATCTTTAAAAAAGTTAGGATTAACTTATATAAAATATCTTTATTTCAGATATAATGTCCATAACTGGTTCACAGTGAATTTTTTACATTCTCCAAACACACACACATGTACATACCGTACATTTGTCACTTCAGAACGCCTATCAACTAGGCGGTGACAGCTATGGCAGTCTAACACACGGCATGTAATCGTATCCACAGGAACGGAGAATCCCACCGACAATATATTAAGGATGGTGTTGGTACTACAATGCATACAACCCAGCATCGAAGCGCACTGTTTCCAAACAAGAGCATGGAAACCATCGGTTTGCGCTTTTGGGAACATACCCGAAGCTCTACACTAAAAACTGCATAGGCATATATCTTATCACGATACCAGGCAATAAGCTCTTGATTTGAGCATAATACTTAACCCCAAAGTAAGCGCACAGCACCAACTTTTACGCTGCTAAGATCAGTCTGCAGTCCACAATTTCCTACGGCATTAAGGCAAAATAAAACTATAACATGTAATCTGTCAACCCTCTAGCTCACCCACGTACAAATACGTACTTTGTAACAATAAAAATCTATTGTCTCCGCTAATGAGCGAGCCAACAGCTTAAACAAAATCTAACATTCTTTGTTTTCATTTAATTAGACGCACGGCCGTAGCCAGTCAACCCCCTCCCCCCATACCCAAACAAGAAGTGAAACTATTTAATTATACGCGAAAAAAGGGACCCCCCCTAATAAATTGCTGCAGGTAGAAACCAATTCCTAGCTACTACCCTTGATTAGACGTAACTACTTGCGGTATATCTAATACTTAAATAACAATCTCGTGTCACAGTGTTTGTCATCGAACTTCTTCGGACCGGCTTGACCGATTATTATGATATTTTTTGTTTATATTTGGTAGGTCTGAGAATAGGTCGTAGGCTATTTTTATACCCTTAGGTGATTAGGGTGTCCCTATCCAGAAAAATTATATGGCAGAACAACGTTTGCGGGGCACAGCTAGTAGTTCAATATAAATCTGTGAAATAACCTTATTAGTAGTCTATACAAACTTAGTTAGCCGTATGCATGGAGATGTTTTATTGCTATATTGATATAATGCATAATTTTAGATATATATATACATAAAGCAATAGGCATGTTTCAGACATCATTAATTTAAATCATCGGTATTTAAGTACACGGACCACCACAGGTATCGGAAAAACGTTAACTAGAAAGGGGGAAGTAATAAGATGTTATTATTAACGTTGCTCATTAACGTTTTAATGGTATTAGTGGTCAAAGTCTATAGAAACCTTAAGACCATTTCACAGTTCAACTAAAACAGCTGTTAAACTTCGCAGTAGGTAGTAAAATTTTCATAAAAGTTGTAGTTTAAAAGCTCATTAAATTACATTTGATATAAAATGTATTATTGAATTTTTCTGTTAAGAAATTCTTTGTAGCAGCCTGGAGTTTCAAATTGTGCCAGGTTGACGGCAACAGTCCCATCACCTATTACATAGGACTTATTAACAGCATTGGTGAAATGAGAAACTACAACAGCAGCGACTCTTCTCCTTAATTCTTCGGGAGTACAGGCGAGATGTTATCTATACTATTATAATAAAGCTGAAGAGGTTGTTTGTTTGAACGCGCTGATCTCTAAAACGGCCAGTTGGATTTGAAAAAATCTATTAGTATTTGAGTTATCAAATAAAAAAACCTAACCAAATTCCTTAGAAAAGGTATAGGCAATTTAACATCACGCCGAGAAAAATGAAATAAGCGGGTGAAACCGGTAGTAATAATTATATTTGTATATTTATGAGATCTATTCAAAGGTTTAACGATAAAGATTTTAACGTGTTTTTTTTATGCGGAGTGAAAACTAAAGTTATATTATTTTGTGATATGATAAATCGGACCACGAGCGAGACTCGAACCGCAATAGCTTGGTCAACTCATTTAACCAGAAGTCATGAATTCGAGTCTCGCTCGCGGTAAATTTTTTCTTACCACAAAATATTCGAATCTTTTACTTAACAATCTATATATGAATTCATAAATCACTATGTATGAATGTATCTGATAAGGTCTGCAAAGAATTACCCCCACTGAAGTGTGCCTAACATTCACGATTATGTTCAGGAATCATCGTTGGTTCTTACAACCCTATCCGGCCGACTTTTGGGTACGCATTCTGAATGTATTATGATTTATTGATCTTTTTTTTTTTTTTTCTTTGTAAAACATTGCCCCACACTAGGAATTTCTTCCTGTATTGTGGGTGCGTTTACAGACATATAATCTCACAAGCACACACACACCCAGACCCGGAGCAATTATCTATACAAATATTTGCTCCGTGCAGGAATCGAACCTGCGACACGCAGCGCAGCAGTCGGTCTCTCGACCACTGCGCCAACCGCGCTGTCTTTGTTCACCACGTTAGCTACAGTAAGGTTGCAGTTAATTCTTTAAAATGTTATTATTTTTTTACTATAAGAACACATCGGAATTTAAAAGAGCCTAGAAACACGGGTAGCCTAGACGACTATGTCTACGAAATAAAGAGTAGCTTCAAACAAAAAATAATTGGCAATCATGGGTATTGCTGACAGAAGTGATACCTTCAGTTCAACATTAGCATGTTGGTGACACAAAACCATAGGATTTTCTATCCCCTACCAAAAATAGCTCAACGCGCTGAAATAAAACAACTTTTAACCCGATTAATCGCGTGTATTATTGGTTTTTTGTTTTTCCTGACGTTTCGAACACTTTGCAGCGTTCGTGGTCGCAGTATCATACATAGGGCAAACAAAGCGCAGCATTGGCACCAGGTTGAAAGAACACATAGCTGACGTCAAGAAAAAAAATAAAAAAAAAAAAAAAAAAAAAAAATAGAGAAGATGGTTGGCAATTACCACCTGTTTGGAACCCTGTACTGAAAATAATCAAGTCCCAAACAAAGTCAAGTCACAAGAAAAATCAAGATACTGTGAGTGATTACTGCGTGCATCGGAACACCTTTTAGTTTATAATTCGATAAAATTGAAAAATTGTATCTCTAAATTTAAAACGACTGTGACCTCTGAGTTTGTTTCGGTATTTCTTCTCAGGGATAGTCTTAGGAAATACCGTCGCGATTTAGTTTTAAATATGTATCAGAGACAAAAATAATTTTATAAATTTATCAATTATATGTACGGTAGACTGAAATAATTTTAAATAAATTGTGGAGACGCCTGACACCTTAGTCCTCCTGCGACCACGAACGCTGCAAAGTGTTCGAAACGTCAGGAAAAACAAAAAACCAATAATACTCGCGATTAATCCGGTTAAAAGTTGTTTTATTATAACGTGTAGTGATCGCACAAACCTAAGATATTACTATGCGCTGAAATAAGTTTTCAGTACTTACAAAATTTTTTTTACTTCCCATTTAATAAAAACTATCAAAAATAAGATAATTGTATGGAAAATATTCGTCTGATATGTGATGACACATGTGTCTTAGGCATAGCAGTTTAGTTTAATTGGAAGATTCCATCTGTAAATTTGCCGAATCTTTTCATTTCCACCTGTATAATGACGACAAAATCGGTGCCAAATTGGGGCCGTGGTTGAGAGGTCGGCTTCTGGGCTGCAGTGTGCAAGTCGCGGGTTCGATCTCGCTCGAAACAATTATTTGTATGATTTACAGGAAAATTATATCTGTAAACGGACCCACAAAAGTAAAAAAATATAATTATTTGTGAAGTCTTAATATCATAAATATAAAACATTTTGGTATTATTTAATAATAATATTACATATATATATATATATATATATATCACAATAATATAATAATATAACATAATATAAAAAATTCTCTTTTGAGTTTTGATTGGTTAATCGGTCTCTGACTCAAGCGAATGTACTTGGTATACAAAACTGCCTATTTATAAATAAACATAACTGCGAATCATTTGAATAAGTACTTAAGAAAATAAATATTTTTTGCATAGAAATTTTGTACATACCTACCTAAGTACAATCACGGTGTTTATTTTACTGGACAAAGAGTGAACCGGAAACTCGACATACATACAAAAATTAGCCTTTTCCCTGCCTAATGAGTGACATATATATAGTCACGGTGACTGTGTAACTATTATGTCTGCTTCTATAACAGGGAAACTGTATTATTATTAAAAAAAAGTTATAAGTGCCTGGCAATAAGAACACTATATTAAATAAATAATTTTATTTTCATTAGTGACGTTAATCACAAAATAAATATATTAAAATAATGTTTGAGCTAACTTAAATATTCAATATAGTTGAAATCAGCTATTGGCTAAACGAGTGCAAGTAGATAGGTTTACATAATGGAGTGCGGTGGAAATTTTTGGATCACTCATAACTTTATTGTTTAATTAATTAATTAGCTTTTTATCTACACTAATGGTCATTTGGAACTGGTTTTTGAGGATGGTATAAAAAAGAAATAAACAAATAATCTAGACGTAGGTAAGTACCTTAACATAACGATTTAATACGTAAACGATAAACGGTGTTAATATGGTGGCAGAAGGTACTTGATGATAGGTACTCCATAGTTACATAAATGTTTCATATCATACAGATAAGAACCACAACAAACACATGCCAGTCAAAGAAAACAATTCCATACATAAACTCACGCCTAATAGGTATATCAAATGTCGATTAAGTGTAAGGTTTCAGTTTCACATATCAATTACCGCTTGCGTAGTAATTTAGTCAAGGGCACTGACATTTTCATATTAAAAGGTTGCATTGCGATAGGTTGCGACGTCACCGCTACAGTGACAAGTGTCATACGAGTGATATTAAGGTTATTAACGCGCGAGGGATGATCCAGGTCGGTGCGCTCCCTCATCAGCGAGGCGAGCCCGGCGTCCGACAAGCCGACATCTCGGGTCGGCTCCGCTCCGGTCGGGTGGACAGCGATCCGCTCCTCTCGGCTCGCGCCCGCTTCCGCCGCGAGCGGGTACGGCCGCCGAGCGGGCTGCACGCACAGTCCTCTTCTAACCGCGAGTGAGCGCGCTGCTGCCGCGGCGCGCCCTCCGCACACCGTAGCAGGCACATGCCTACGAAATGTCACCTACCTACATTTCCCGATAACGTCCGATTAGCAATTAACACCGCCGAATAGCACGCTCAGTGCACGGCGTCGTTCGATAGTTTTAAACGTTCTATTATTAACAGTTGTATCTTTTTGTCGTGAAGTTTTTTCAAGTAAGATTTTATACGTACCGATTACATATATGGAATGTGTTGCTAAATACATAACCTTGGCCGCACAAAATCGCATTGTTTTTCGGTGTTTTTATTAGTTGCGTCGCCGGTAATTATGTCTCCTCGTGTTTGTGTGTACATTGTTTATAACGCGTGTAGTTAAACTGTGTGCCTTTCTCGTGTAAAGCAGGAAATAACCGGTAAATGTTACAGTCGCCTGCATTGTTTTGTTATAATTAGGTATGTGCCAACAAAATTATACTTCGCTTACTTGGATTTGATTGTGACGTATAGAATCCGGTTTTTGTTTACGGATCTGATGCTGATGCTGACCTTGCTGGTAAGAATACAAGACAGTATGTGTCGGCGTTGATGCAAAATGTCTTTAAAGAGTCTTAATTATATTAGATTAATTCAAAAACATCACTTGATATCTACGTACTTAATTGTATAAAGCATCATCAAATGTCTTGATACGCACGGCCGAATGACGCGAATACACGGCTTACCGTTCGCATCTAAATGTGCAATTAACTACGTGCTGGGTTTTGTATTCTATGAGAAAAAAAGAAAAACTTAAGTATTGTGACAGTAATTAGAATACACAACGTGCGTTTTATCAATTTATATAGGAAACTTTATCTACACAGACTACTAAGTAGCACATGATACAATAGGTAGTACAATAATAATTAATGTTGCAAAACATGTAGATTTTACTACTTAATCACTCGTTGATTGAGAGACAATAATTGCATGCTTGTATATTAACTAACAATATCTACAATTATTTTTATACATCTTTTAAATATTTTTAAATTGTATCTTGAGTGCGTCTGTTTTAGGTTTAATACATAAGTATACGTATTTCAGAAATAAGGAAATTTTATTGTATTTTTATGAAATTATACGAAATAGAATAATGAATTGACGGTACTTGAGTCGATACATATCCACAAGACAATAGTGTCATTAGTGATAGGTACAATAGATACAACACTACGCCTTAATAAAAGTATATTAATTACCTTATGAATTATGATGCAGTCAATTAATTTTTAGTGAACAAGTTCATCTATACTTACCATGAATTAAAATGAATGAATCTTGAATCAAAAGAATGTATAATATATAAAATAATAGTAAAGTATCCTACCAAACAATAACAATTGGTATTATACATAGATACTACTACAAACCAAGCATAGTCCAATAATATTATTAAGCCATTATTATAATATATTAACATAATTATTAAAGTGCCGGCCTAACACCTACCGTGAATACTAGTGACCAGTCATGTTACATCAGTAATTGTGACGTGGACCGTGACGAAATAATTGCATTACTTATTTTTAAACGTAAAGAGGATAAACCCGTAAAATATTCAATATACCATTCAAAATAAATTTAGTCACGTATTATTATTATCAACAATTTATGTGGCATTTGACGATTCCGCCTCATTCATAATATTAAATTATTTAATCTGATGTTTACGTGCCAAAAATGCTATTTAATGGACACAAGACGAATTTTACCGCGAATTATTAAATCACGTGATGAAGTTTGTGAAAGTATGGAAAGTGTCATCACGAAAGTGGAAAGATTATTAGTATTAAAACTCGCTTAGAATTACATAGGCATTTGTTAAAGTAATGACGGACCGACAATTTTATTAAAATTACATTCGGGGTAACGCGTTTTAATATGACGTTGTTAGCATAAATAAAATCGGGTCGGTTAAATAGATAACAAGTAGCAGAAATTATATTTCTTTGACCAGAAATCGGATATTTTTGAAACAAGGCCTAAAGGATTTGTTACACATTTGAAAAGATACTTGTAAGCACTTCAGGAGGAATACAGTGTTTCTATTTAATCTTACGATTACCTACCTACATATAGACTTCTACACATTTTCGAGAAACTTATTGACGGACATTTCGATTTCTCGACGGGTTAGAGGCAAAGATTGGCATTTAAAATAAATACCTTCGTCACATGTTACACGTGGTTTGTAAAATAGGGAAAGTAATAGGAGACTGTTTCCTTTGATATATCAGGCACGATTTTTCAGAAAAATAACCATTCTAGTAGGTATGCTAGACGTCTCTGTATTGAAATTACTTGTAACTTATTATATAACAAAATCCTTGTTTTATTATTTATATTATATTATCCTGTCTGCTATATATGGCAAGGAAGAAGGTAGAAGAAATACATATATAAAACAATGGTACTTGTTCGATAATAACTATATAAATGACTATTAAGAGGACTCTGTATTTCTCTAAATGACATAAAATTTAAAATATTCACCTTTTGAAGGCAAATAATAATTAGATCTGATTTATTGAGGTACTAAAAGGCATTTATGAAATAAAAAGAAAAATTAAAATTCAAAAGCTAAAATATCACTAAAATTTCTCATCTTGAGGGCTTAATTTGAGACAAATACCTAAGTTCAGGTTTAAATTAAATAAAAAATACATACGTACAGACAGATAAATATCTTCCATAAATCCGAATGACAAAATTTAAAAAAATAACTTTTTCTGAATAGGAAAACACCAATATCTCACAGGGAATAGGTATTGATAAAATCTAAAGTATCGAGTCCTTCGATTAAAAACAAAAGTAATCCTTTGAGTTAATCCAAAGAAATGTGGGGTAGGCCATTTTAGAAACTCACTTGCGAACCAATTTTATGGTGTGAGAGAATTTATAGCTCATTAAGTTTTCAAATAGCAAGAGCTTTTAATTAGGACCCTAGGTTTTAGGTATACCGTACAATGGCTTAACATTTTCACAAAATGTTCTACGATGCTATTATTTTATAATGCAGACAAATATAGAGTTACTGCATTTGTGTATTGTTATTTGTAAGATTAAGCATTACCTAATTGCGAAATGTTATATACCCAGTGTAGAAAGTAGGTTTGAATGTCAAATACCTATTCTTTAAACATAAACATATCAGTGCAAGTACAATCGCTATCAGATATAATGTTTACAATGTTTGTTGTTATCAAAGATAATTTGAGGAAATATTTATTTTGTACGCATTTCTTTCATTCAACTTTAATTATTATGAATTAGCCATGGCCCTTGCATTTCACTTCGATATTCATTAAACATTCATAACCGAATAAATATTTCAAAATAACAATATCTCCTCAAACTGTTCATGCATAATTAAATTATTATTTTTCTTATTACAGGATACATTATGTATTTGTATAGCGGTAGGTACTTAAGGATATTTATTACTTTAATAATTCCCGTTTCCAACCTCATTATTTTATCAGCCCACACACAAATTATTTAGGTAATCATATCAAATTATAATATGTACCATGTTTCTGACAGTATCTTTTATACTTTCGTGACTCGATCATAAGGACTTATTTGCGCTTAATTTCGACTGGGAAAAATCTTTCTGACTTTATCTATTTAACTAAAAAAGTACCTACACAGAGAAATCACATTCTGCTTATGCTAAAATTCATCTTCATAACTAATTGATGGTTTATACGCATAAGTTAAAAGTTGATAGTGTTCTACTTTTAGTAGTTTACATAGCATTTTCAAGCAAACATCTTACTCAAGAAATAATAAAATCTTAGACAGACATTGCATTATTTATATTTGCTTCACTATGAAAGTTGGATGGTCAGTACCTACGTTTATTGGATAGTTTTATTTATCAGGGAATAAATGTAATTACAGTTTGACTCGCGATATCGCCGCGTAAGGACTCTGTTCGAGATCGTAACTAGTCGGGCAATCCCGAAAAATGTACGTGAACACTAAATAATATGTATGTGTCTAAAAAAATATATTATACAATCATTTTATGAGTCTAAAAATAACATATGTACATAGGTTGTTTAATATGTTTTAAAGTCATATTTTTGTGGTTAAGAAAATGTGACGGCGAGCGACGTTTTAACCTCCATATAGTTAGTTCAAAAATATACCAATTAAGTGTTTTATTTTCTTGTCATAAGTTTTTATGCCTGAAAAATAGACGTTACGGGTAAAAAAACGTCGTCTAACAGTTTTCTGTACAGGAAATGGGTTTAATACGTTTTACCAGTAGGTACATGGGTAATTTAAAACATGTTATTACTATGACAAAATTTATCAATATAATTTCCAGCGACCAGTCAAATACAACTGGGCCGCTTGTCTCATTAACTACGAATTTTGGGCTTGGTTAAATCGAGTACAGTCGGCAACATCAGTAGATAAACTTATTTAAATCTATCATGGACGCTATGCCCGAATCCTACCGACTAAAAACACACTCTTCTTGACCAACATTTACCCGGGTTCCCAGGTTTCAATAGGCTAACTAACAAAGAGAATTTGAACTTTCCAAAATTTTATTTTAGTAGCGTAACATGAATTTTGAAAAATCATGAACTCATGCAGGTAATAAATTCATTTAGAAGTTACGGAATTCTGATGTGTTTAATATTTATGTAGCTTACTATACCATCTAATTACCTACTATGGCCACAGTATGATTAATTACCGTGGCTCAGGTGTGAGGGACATAAACGATGACAATTTGCGTTCTAAATCTATAGAATCATTATCTTCAATTAAATACGTGTGTCGTGGAACAATGGCGCTGCATTTATGTAGACACGTTTTGTTTTTGTATAATAGAGAAAACGGAGTATAGTTTTCTACTAGACATATGTATCGGGGACTATAAAAGGCAACTACGTTATTTTAACTCCTTCATTCGTTTAAAATTTTATTTCCTATTTTAATGGGTTAAATATTTAATATATTTCACACCTGTTTTCCATTGGGGTAGGCAGAGACTATCGACTTCCACCTACTACAATTCTGTTGCGTGCACAGTTTAGGTTGCTCTTAACCTGCCCTTTTCGTGGTTAAAAAATGATAAAAAGCAATCTTAGATACTTACCTATCAGTAAAAATAACAGGCTCTAAGTTTAATTATTTTACTGTTAACTTATTTAATAGGTATTTTAATAACCCACATATTATTCGGTTGTTCATGTACAATCATATTACCATAATTCCGTAACAAATATTTTCGTAAGTCATCCAATTTTTATAGTAAGTAGTTTAGAAAATTGTGTTGATGTTTGGTAAAATGTGTTTATGCAATATCAACATTATCCACCCTTGTTTTTCAAACATGTGAAAAGAAGGTATTTGACGAATATGTTTGTTGACTTACAAAGCCTTTAGAGGGTCGCGTAGCCATCTTTGTTTAGCCGACTGGTCGGAAAACCGGTCGCTAAAGATAAGCCCTTATAATAAAATAAGGAACAAATCGCTTACTATGTTATGACCGCACTAACCATTTTTCTGGAGTTTGATAAACACTACTGCCAAAGGAATATTAGGATTCCTGCTCAGGAATAAGGAAAAGTGTGGAGACAGCAAAATCAAATGTGAATTTGAGTTCTGATTCACGGCCCTGTCGTGCCCAGAATATCTCTCATTTAAATGCAGACGTAGACAAATAATAACACATACTAAACGCTATATTCTATATTTATTTAACGAAACTAGTCGGGCAAACCCGAAGAATGTACGTGAGTAGTAACCGGTGAACAATAACTAAAAGGTACTCAGTACTTAAAATTAAAAAGATTTGCCTTGTCGACATGTTATTTTAAAGATAAAGCCTGTATCAAAAGTATAGTGAAATTCAAAGGTTGAAACTCAATATAGCATTTGGTAAAAATCAACCTTATTTTGATGTTGCTAAAGTGTACTTTTCAATGAAACTCATAACAGTCTCAATCGAAAATTTAAGTTTTTATAATCAATTTAAGCTGTTGCGTCAGTCATTAGCAGACACAATAGATTTTTATTGTTACAACGTACAGATCTGTACGTTACTGAGCCGAAAGGTCAGTTTTAGCAAAATTTTCTTTTTAAGTCATTTTAAATGCCGTTTTAATATTGATGCTGATCATACAAACGCTTCAAAAGGGCAAAACGTATAAAACAATATGGCCTCAATTTTGACTTCTGAATCCAGGACCCACAAAACGAAGTAACATAAACCATTGAGTTGTTCACATTCAATTGCACTTTTTTCCAATATCGTTTGCCAATGACGCCTCTACAAACGGTGCAATGGACTGTGAATTGAAATGCGAAACTTCGCCTTAGCAGACATCTAACCACCAATAGTTCTAGGGCTACATACTCACATGACGCAGATACAACATGAAACCAACAGTTTCAATTTAACCTATAAATTAACCTACGTAGTACTAATTATGATTTATCCCACGTAGTTTCTATGATACCACCCCAGAGTATTAAGGCTTACTGAAAATAATGAAAAGAGCGCATAATTTATAGTCGCTTACTGGCCTGTAATAAATAATATTTAATCTTCAAGTACAAAGTCCTCGTGATTCGCATAAATTGCAAAGAAAAATAAATAGGATCTTGTTTTCTGATTGTGCGTTTGCTTTATGTTGGTAAGCCTATTCTGTACACATGACAGAATTTGCTTTAAATCAGTACGTACCGTGGTACCGCGTATAGAAGTTTGTACTACATTGGTATGTTCGTATCTGGTTAAGCGTAAGTAATTACGCTATTTGCTTCCAGTTAACCGACGCGACGGCCTGGTTCACAGTGTTCACACTGTTGTTGGTACACATAACCATTGGTTTTACATGTTACTATTCCCAGGCAGTTCTCCTCTCAGGTATTTGAACAGTAAACCCGGTAATTAACCCAGAAATCATTATTTCTTTACCCGCGCTAAGGCAAATTTGCAACTGCTTCTTTAAAAAGATTTCTCTTTGCCTTTTTTTATCACCTTTTTGTGCCCAGTGAAACTTGAACTTATTATTACAGGGTCTGTGTTTGAAATTCGAATACACAGACTTTCTTTTTGTATTCTTGGCCAAGATTATTCGTAGTCTTGTAATTTGACTTTCCAGATGGGCCATCAAATATGATTACTAGGGTTATAACAATAAGTATCGTCTAAAAAGTTTAGACGAATTTATAGATACGCATTATCTTTAAGAAAAATAATTCCGTTTGCGAAGTCAATTATTTCATAATTACGTTAAGAAATATGAGTAGGTAGAAATAGCAACGGTAGGTACCTTTATTTTTCTTTTTGTGTTTCTAAATAAGATCCGAATTCTTTGATACCAAAACATAAATAAGCTTTGTAATAAGATAATGAAATGTGAATACAAAAAGCCAATTATAGGCACAGAACATATTTTAACATAACTGATTAGGTGTTTACGGAGAAATATTTTACTGATGTTATAAATTGTTGAGTAAATACGGTTACGAACAGGATTTGAATCTGCGCCGCCAGGATACATACTCCAGGCGCTCTTTCATCTGAACTATCCCGACCTCTGCTCACTATACCGAATTTTTCTTTAACCTTTACGGAATGTTTCTTTCTAATAAATGTTATGGTGACGTCATCGCTATCTATTCAGCCCATATAGAGTGACTGAACTGATACGACTCACTCTACAGTTAATTCAATGTCGTACAGATACCATTATATGTATTTGTTAACTGCGTCTTCGTTTGCAACCCGAACAAAACGAGCTCAATATTCCGAGATGATTTTTATGAGGTAAAAAACCTTCACTTTCTTATATCCCCAAAGGCCGGGCACCTGTAAGTTAGGTAATTCCTAAGTTCAGAGCTTGTTCTTGAATGCATGACAAATATCAGAACATTAAGGGCAAACCAAACGTAGGTACTACCAAAGATATTATATCAACTTATATATATATATATTCCTCCCGACCGTATTTCGGTCACGGCGGCCTCTCTCCACGGAGATAAGCCAAGTACGCCAGAGATATTATAGTGCACAAGTGTATGCGCAAAACACAGGTGCACTCCCTCTTCCTTCACTATCATAGTCTGATGGGACGGCAATCCGACACGACTGGAGAGAAGCGCAGGCGCAGGACCGATGGCTTTTCGTGCTAACCGAAGCACGCGGGTGTCACACCGCCATCTTCCTAACTCCGGGTTACTATTGAACATTTTCTTACTGAAAACGTCAATAACACTTACACCACTAGACGACGAGGCAGTCATATCAACTTATACTTAGTACGAATAGAACAGACCATTAATTTAACAGATGTCAAAAAGTTTATGTTTAACGTATAATTTTGTCTTATGGGACCGTTACATTGTTGGAAACCTTTAGACCAGACGTGACGTGCCTGGGTCCATAAATATCAATGGCAACAAAAGAAATATTGATACTTTGCGAACAAAACCGCAGTGGCTAAATTAATTGATTTCTAAGTCGATAAGTTTTGCCCCGAACTTTGTTACTGACGTTAATTTATTTCGATTCTAGTCTCTTTGATTAAGAAAGTTCGCCTCTTTTTGTGTTTCGATTAGGACAAAGGTAGAAATATTAAGAATTCATTGCGAGTCAGTAATTTTATTGAGTCATTAAAAGTTTAAAGAGGATCTTATTGGCGCCAAGACTGAGCGGCTGGCTTCTGCGATACGGGTCAAGGGTTCGATTGTATCTTTGTTGGTTCATGTCTGTACACATAATCAAGGACGAATTGTTGCATTCGGGAGTATTTTTATATTTAGTATATGTTACGCTAGATTATTTCTGGTAACTTGAGTCTAATGTACCTACATGCATATAGTTATTACCAATATTATTATATGTTGATCTATAGATAACAGTAGTTGGAAACTTTAAACAAGCACAACTCAGTACTTCTAAAATTATGTTACTAAGATAACTGTATACGTATGAATAATACATCAATAACACTAGCTAAAGACGTAGTTTCAGTTTATGGTTCATAGAAAATCCTGGTACGTACAGTAACGGAATAAGGTCTCGCATACATAATGTGTTCGCCCATAAACAAGGGTAATTTGCGTGGACTTTAAATCTGAGTGGATCGGCTCCACATTGCCTCTGCGCATGTCGTGCAGTGTCGTAAAACACACAACAACACTTTGATGGTGTCGAACAAGATTACGTGACGCACAGATACACGCAGCAGATCGTTTTAGCTTTATCTCCCTTTTAATGCGCGGCCGCCGGTGACAATAAAAACTCCGTCAGTTGAAATCAGCCATGCGTACGGCTTAGTAACGATCCACATTGGACCCCAAAACAACTTCTAACTAAATTTACATTTTTATTCTACTTTTCACCGTCAACGTGTCATGACGTTAAGTAAAACAGAAGTTTGAAGTAAATCAAAAAGTTTTAAGGGTTGCTGTTGTATTACATTCTTGTGACTACATAAGGGTTTCTCAGTATTTATGGGTCGTATTAAGTTGGATTTATATCCACGGATTAATATAGCGGACGGGCTTGTATGCAGGTTCGACGGATTTCTGCTGAATTGGAAAGGATTCTAGCCTCATAAATCTGAATCAAACGTTCGCATTTTGACGAGGAATATCCGAATAGAAGTCGAATGACCCTTTTCAAAGTCGCGTCAGGCGTGATAAAATGCGTACCTATCTAAGTTGATGTGTTGTAATCGTGTTAACGTCCGTTAAAATATAATGTATGTGTGTCAATTATTATCTATGATGAATAATTTAATAATACAATAAGGGTTTTGTATGAACAGAATATTTTTGCGGTCCTGAATTAGATTTCTGTGTATTGTCAGGCAAAGTGTTATTAGTGAATTTTTTGTTAATAACTTCTTAGTAACAGCCTGACGTTTGGATTGTACCTACCCGATATTAGCAATTGCATGATATCTTCGGCATCATAGAAATTAATAACTAATCCGTTGGAGAACACAAGTATGATTTGATACCTACATATTTCTCTTGAAACCTGATGTTCATATCTCTACTAATTCGGACACAAACTAACTAATATTAGAATTGCTCAGAATAAAACTTCTTACTAGGTACGTGTTTTCAAAATATCTTGGGACAGGACGTTTTCCAGTGAATTTCAATCAATCAATGTGTGTATATATATATAAATTATTAAATATGCAATTTAATAATTCATAAGCTCGGTTATCTGCTGCACAGAAGTTAGTGCTGTAAGTATTAACACATAAATCTATTGTAATATTGCTCTCATATACAGTAACTGTCAATCTCCTGCGAATTTCAGTAATATTTTATAGAACACTTTATTTTAAGCAAACGGAAATACTGACCTAGTTTTCATGGAAATATACCTACCTTCTAGCAGTGACGATTCATACTTAAAGAAATGTATGATTATATTTATCTTGGTATCTGAAGACAAAAATGATTCTATGTTCGCGCACCCTAGCAGTAGGTATTAATGAGCGCTAATCTCCCTAATAACCCTAAGGACCGATTTTGATTGACACATCTTGCAATGCTCAATGCCTACTTGAACAGCGGGATGTTCGTCCAAGTGCCTGGGCTTGCCTAAGTAATCCCTTAAGCCGAGGCCGAGTAAGATATACGACCGCGATAATCTTCACTCAAGGCCCATGGAAGCAAAATCGCTGAATACGATACAACTTTCTCGGTGAGGCAGACTTCGGCTGTCGCGTCGAGGGGATTAAAGAAAGGTGGCAACCCAACTTTGATTTCAAATATTTACCACAAAGTTAATTAGAGACGACGGATTTTTACGTTATTTATTACATATTTTATCATGCTATATTTTAAGAGCTATTTTGTACCTAGCTACTTGAATAACTAATTTCATACTGTTCATTTGTTTATTTTCTTTTATTGTTTTTATCTGTCTATAGTTAATAAATCTTTAATTCACAGTCCACGTGATGCCTACTTTATAAAACTAAATATATTCTTTTTATTACTGTAACTTGAACTGGTCGTAATTTACACCTCATTTTAATATTTTTTTAGCTTTATACAGATAAGTTTAACAAGTCAATAATAAATAATTAATCCTTATACGGAAAACTACTGGATTATAATATCTTCTGAAAACATAAACAGTAAGTAATTTCCCTTCCTATCAAAATCGCTTAACTATAGCAGCTCTAATCAAAATTCCACACATCACAGATTGCCTGCTTCCTACCGAGTAGGTACCGTCTCGGGAAAATTATTCGATATCGGTAATATCGACTCAACCGTATCGAATATTAGAGGCAAATCGTGACTACCTACTAGCAATTTGTGTTTTACGTAACAGTGAATCTCTTACTAGTGTTGTTCAAGACGACTAACCGATTGTAACTGTTTATTTTAATTCACACATTAAACCTATCGTGTTATAAACATACTCTTTATAGTCATAAAAACTAAATAATACATGTTCATTTTAGCATAATTACACGTTAAAAGACCCCTAAATAACGAAAACTTCAGGTAGCTACATACATACTTGAAGGTATTTTGAATTGCATAAAAACATTTTTTCTCAGGTACTTAGTGTATTTTCATCGGAAGTTTTCCATAAGAACCGCTGAATATGACCTTCGTGAGAATCCTAATAGAGCATAGAATAAATGAATTTTAAGTTGTATGTAAAATAAATACAGTATATTGTTATTCAATCCGATTACAACGCAACTTCAAGGTTGCCAATACCATACTCGATAATAAATGAAGTGAGTCGGACATGGAACAAGCAGCCACGACGTAGTTTTTTTTAATTATCGTGTGGAAATCCTCATGTAGCATACATGAGGATTTCCACACGATAATTAAAAAAAACTACGTCGTGGCTGACCTCTACCTGATGATGAGGGATGTGTCGCACTCGTACCGACTAAAACCACACGACAAGGGACACCGTTAACTCTCGTGGATCGAACCAGTGCCCCCCTCTGTGTTATGTTTATGGCACGTTACGGAGGTATTGGACAACCTCCCCAAAAATCATCACCGGGTACGACAGCACACACCTTAGGGTCTTCAGTTTGCTCTCAGCGCCGGAGACCCTATTTTTCCCCTTCTAGTGATGGTGGGGACGCGGCTTTTCATCCTACCTGGGATGAGCGCCGAAGCGGTTGCCGCTCTCCTTTGCCTCTGCCTTCGTCTCCGAGATGGATCGGCCCTCTCCCGATCCCTCTCTGCGGCCTCCTTTTTGAGCATAACTGATTCACAGAAGAAGACTAAAGCCTTCAATGTAAGCTGTGATACTTAACTCTTACGCTTATGTCCCACTTGTAAAGATCATTTCATTTTTTCATTCATAAAAATATGTCTACTATATTACTATAATTGTACTATAATTCTTATTTATATTAAATGATAGCTCTGCCCGCAACTTCCCTCGCTACACGTAAATTAAAATTAAAATTCCTGTTCTAATCCAAAAAAATTCATTTAAATCTGTTGAGCCGTTTCGGGGCTTATTTGAGACAAACTTTGTACTATAAGAAAGACAAAAATTCTAAAAAACGGTAATTTTTATTAGACTTTATTTATATTTTTAAAGCAGTTCCATAAAATAATTTGACATGTAATTGAAATCACAGGCAGACACAAAAAAAAATATTTAAGTATTATTGTTATTAATTATTATTCACCGGTATACTCACGTGCTTTGTTCGGGATTGCCCGACTAGTAGTAACCGGTGAACAATAATTAATGAGTATTATTGGTATACCTACTAAAGTACTGACTAGAACTAGAACCTACTAGATTCTGAAGTTCTGACTTGAATTCTTATTCGTGGAGACATATTAAATCATTGTTTATGTTTTGTCTTATTTTTCTTATAACATAGTTTTACTAGAAATAAATACTAGTAACAGAAAGTCCGTTAGCAAAGATGTTGTGGATAAGAGTTCCTTGCTCGAAGCTATTAGGAGAATACATTCCGACGAAATGGCACTTCTCCATACAAATTCCAGAAACTTAAAAATATTTAATATATGACCACTATATACCAGAATTAATGGACATGACGTGGTCATAACTGGGCGCCATTAATTTTGTATTAAACTGCGCATTTTATTTTTTATTCCTACGACTTCTACAATAAATAGAGCGAGAAATTGCGTAGCGAACCTACGCATGTGTTCAATTTCGTTTTTAATAACATAAAAAGCTTGTTCATACGCTACTTTTATTTAGCCACTAAGAATATATTAACATTAATATAGAAATAGTTTAGCTTTCAAGACATCAAAATTGTTTAAGAAATGTGCGTGCAAAGTACGACATTAGTATAATTATCGTTATTAGAGGTTTATTGCGGAATTTACAGGGGACATCTCGATATGACTTACTAGTTTGTATATAAGTAGTATACTTGTTACTAAATACTTATAAGTCCACTTTTAGAAGGGTTTTATCCACTTTGTCTCACGCAACTGAAAGGGATAAATGCAGACAAAACTGAATAAAGTTTTGTTTTAGTTCCTGAGTCTCATCAATCTTCAAGTCGGTGTGTAACATAACATAACCTTATCTTTGTATATAAAGTAAGAAACTGACTGGTTGATCGATTAACGCACAGCCGAAACCGCTAGGTTTAGAAACATAAAATCTTGAACTAATGTTCCTTAAATGACGTAAATGTGCACTAAGAAGGATTTTTTGAAAATTCATCCCCCAAGGGGTTAAAATAGGGGATGAAACTTTGTATGTAACTTCGTCATTTTTGACGTTAGAAATGTAAAAATTGATATATGAGCGCTTGGTTGGAGAAAAAAGTTTACAGTATCACTTTTTTATGAAAATTCACTCTTTATGGGGGTAAAATATGGGATAAACTTCTTAATTTTTGAAGTAACAATTGTAAAAATTGGTAGATAATCTCATGCAAGTTTAGAAATAAAAGAGATCTGCAACACTTTTTTTTTAATCTTAAAGTGGCGGATTTTCATGGAAACATTCATCCAATATATAACTCTATTTATAGTAACATAAAAATAAATAAAATTTAAATAGCGGTTTGTAATGTTCATTAACTTTTTATGTACTAAATACTTATGAAAGTATATACGGTACCTCCTTATAACAAAAAATCTGTTTCTGTCTAATCTCCAAAACGGCTAAACCGATTTTGTCGGGGCTTTCACTGGTAGATAGCCGATGTTATAAGGAGTTACTTAGGCTACTTTAATTTTAGAAAACGATCTAGGGATACGCGTTAAAAATCTGTTGCGCAGACGAAGTCATGGGCTCTTTCTTTACATAAGTATAAATGTTCTTATAATAAGAGACATTCAACAGTGTGTTCGGCCCTTACATTTTCATATTCATCTTGTCGTAGGAATATGAAAAAAGTAATTTCATAGTGAATCAAGTGCTGCTTCAGGCGATCACACGTAACATCGTTAGTCGGCTATAACGGGTTATTGAACTGTGAAATGGTCTCACATCATGCACGAATGCCTTATCCTTTAAACGAACGCATTGTGAAATACAAAATGTTTTGCAATGCGTTAACTTAAACCTTTTTTACCGTTGTCGGATAAATTTATTGTAAAACCTTCTTTTGAAAGTCAAATGTATTTAGTACTAGCTGATGCCCGCGTCTTCGCCCGCGTGGATGTCCGATATCGCGACCAAAAGTAATCATGAAATTTTGATACCGGTCCTGCTTTCCAATTACCGCTTCATAATTGCCCAATTTTAAGTATTAAAACTATCGGACAAAATAAAATATACGGACTTTTCTGTAGACCTATATAAAATACACAATTCCACCATACATCATTTTGTTATATCTCAAAGGGTTTGGGCAGCGCACGCTAGAATAGCTCGTAGATGGTAGATTTTTTCCTACTTACTTGACACTTATCGTCATATTTTGGACAATTCACACAATATCTTTATAAATTGTAGCCTATGTGTTATTCTGATATTTAAGCTATATTATTGTAAAGTTTCATTAAAATCCATTTATTAATTTTTACGTGAAAGAGTAACAAACATCCATCCATCCATTCATACTTACAAACTTTGGCGTTTATAATAATAATAGGATTGAATTTCGAATTTTAGTCGCTTATACCTAGCAACTAAAATTCGACTATTATATATTATAACTATAGTACGATCTAGAGACATTAGAACTTTGTTTAAATTGTGAATTTATGTAAATTGTAAAAGATATTGCTATTATTTTTAAGTTTCGTATCATCCGCTGAAATTATAAGTACCTACCTACTATTAATAAATGTTTGTATGACCGACCGTATACCTAGAGTACATATTCGTTTTTAACTGTTGTTTTTCTTATTAAAGTAACCTAAAAAACCACAAAATAATCAAACTTTTGTTTGGGTGCTTAGTTCTCGCTACGTCTACATTATTCCAGTAAATAACTGTAAACCACGTTTAAAACGCATTGTCTAAATTTGTTGTCCCTTAAACGTATATAAAGCATATATATAGCCTGAGGACCGTAATAAAAACACCCGATCACGTAGTTGGTAATGGCCATATTCCTAAACGTCCTCGCCCACAGCTCGCTAATCCCAACTATCGACCCGATATATCCCTACCCGAGAAAGTGTCGGAATATCTGCCAAATATTGCCCAGGAATTATTGCAATTTTTGGTTGACCTACGAATTCAGGTGAAGGTGCAAGGTCGGAACGAATAGATGAAAAAAAAAGTAGTAGGAAAATTTAAATTAGACTAATAAAACATATTTTCCTACACATGCATGGCTATTCTTTCCTTTTAAATTCTAAAGATTAGCAAAAAATCTCTATGAAAGTAGTTCTTATAAAAAATTTACAAAAAAAAAGTGTATAATTGTATATACCTTTTGTAGACATTTATTATTTTTTCAAATTTCTACATCCGCGTGCGCCTTCGCCTTAAGGCTACGAGATACTGAAATATTCCTAATAGATATGGAATTTCGCTTTTGTTTTTTGTAAATTATCTAAACGTAGGTACCCCATTTTGTACAAGGTTTGGGTGGACCGAGACCAAACTTCTCCACGTTTTGTTCGATTTATGTGTCCTAACCTGAACAATTGGACTTTAGAAACTCCAAATCGGGTTAATTCCCCAAATTGCGAGTCTTATCGGTACTCTTGTGCCGAATTTATCACTGACGCTTTGTCAGCTTTCAGTGCCTGGCAAAAAATAGTAGCTCTTCTTCTCGAAACTAGTTCACAGTAGGTAGATGTACTGTCAAATGTCTCTCAGTCGCAGAAGCATAGTAAAAAAAATATTGTTTTATATAAAATATATTTTTCTACATTGTCGTCGTTGATTGAATATATTTTCCTAATTCTTTAAATACCAAAATATCACGTAAAATTGGCAAAATAAAACCAACAAAGTTCCCGCTACCTTCGAGAGGTTTGTCCTTAATCCGATACAGTTTAATTTACACTAGAAGTCTTATTCTTCTACATACTGGTGTCGATTCTAACGTAGGCTTACTAAACTAAAATAAAAACGTTGCAAATTTTTTTTATTAACCTTTTCTTCATAATCAAATAAAGGTACTATAAAAAAATACGAATTAAGAAACATCAAATTTGAATTTAGACACGCCCAACAAAAATTTCCGAACATTTTTAGTCGACACACTTTTAAGCGATTGTTTAGGACCAGCAACAATGTATGGACCTTGGTTTTAGAACTAATAATGATCATACATGTGTCTTTAGAAAGATATTTTAAGTTTTAGCTTTTTAGGCTATAGTTAATCGATATGTTATATATCTGTGGAAGCTTGTTATTAGAAAGTTGATAATTTATTGTTTTTACCTATTATTATGTAATTAGTCTGTAAGCCTTCTTAAAATTAATAAAATATAGGTACTACAATAGTGGCTATGGGACTATTTTCAAATAACTGTGTAATAATACTTATGGCGAGAATTTTTTCGTTTCTTTAAACTGCCAATTGATTTTGTGGGATCTCTCTGAACTTTGGATTCTTCGATTGTAAAGTCTGTCGACACATGACACAATAATTGTGACCATTCTGAATCACAATATACTCGTAAGTACCTATATAAAATCAACGATTCCAATTCCAAATGAATGCATAATTATGTAAATAGTAATGTAATGACCTTAATAAAGGCATAAAATAATTTATCGAATAACATACATCATAAAAATAAAACAAAATCCACATATTCTTCGAAAAATGTTTTGGCAACAACTAAGTACGTATTTTACGTCGCCATAACTTTATTCCCAAAGTAATTTGAAATGTGCTGTGATAGTACCTACCTAAACATTATAGTGCTTTGAATTACCTTTCTAATGACATGTGTGGTTGTTATTGGTCTCCAGAACTATTTTGTATGTAACCTAGGTTAAACTAAAATTGGAACAATGTATAGAAATTTTATACTGACATGCCTACACGTCTTTTAATGTGTCTCCTCTCGCTCTTAAATACAATAAAAAAGATTTTATACCGTCTTATAACTATGGTCTATGTATCAACTTGTACAAGTTAACAATGTTCTAATTTTAGTAAAGTTGGCTTACGATAGAATCGGTTCTAGTATGCGAAGCGAAGAAGCCGTATGTACATCTGTATTCAACACGCCATTTAATATTATAGTAAGGTTGCAAGACGTTCCCAGTTATTTCATCGGGGCCATTTCTTTTGTTCATTTTAACCAATTTCCCAATGTAGGAATAAATCAAGTCTCCGACGGGAGTGACGACACTTTACATGAATACATTTTCCAATCGATTTTGATGATTAATTCATAAATTCGCTTCTTTGCACTGTGATTAAACGCTTTTTCCTAAAAATCGCTTTCCTTAAATAAATATTGAGCTTACCGTGACTTTTTTTTTAATTTTTATTGATAACCACGATAAATCTACTTTTTATTTTGTACATGTTATATGCGTGTATTTCTCAGGCATTTCATGCTTAATATTTAGATGAAAGCTAAACATTATTGAATCTACATTACCTTTTGGCTCAGCCACGTACAAAGACGTACTTTATAACAATAAAAATCTATTGTGTCTGCTAATTAGCGAGACAACAGAAGTGTCTATATTAGTTTTTGCAGAAGCGAAAATTTCATCTATCCCTCTTTATAGCGTTTCAATCCCAAAATGTAAATATTTCCTTGCTGCCGGACACAAAAGGGACTCACAATACTTTATATCAAGTACAGCTATACACTTAACTTGTTCTAAAACCGGCCAAATCCCTAACAGGTACTTAGTTTTATAAGCATAAGTAGGCCCTCCACTTACCGTAACGGAGTCCATAAAATGATATTATACGTTTACCGAGCCATTCAATATCTAGCACATTGTATTTTGATACACAGTAACGTTTATTCGATATCGTGCGAATAGCCATTTTAACCCTTGTTCTTGTTGCTATAGTAATCGAGTTCTCATTACAGTAATACGCGATCTTTATGATTATTCTATGTATTTCATAGCATATCATTATTATTAACATAAACATTACACCTGTACATTATTGGTTTTGTTTTACCTGACGTTTCGAACACTTTGCAGCGTTCGTGGTCGCAGGAGGACTAAGGTGTCAGGCGTCTCAACAGATTATTTAAAATTATTTCAGTCTACCGTACATACTCGTATAATTGATAAAATTCATAAAATTATTTTTGTCTCTGATACATATTTAGTCAGGAAAAACAAAAACCAATAATACACGCGATTAGTCCGGTTAAAAGTTCGTTTTATTATAATGTGTAGTGATCGCGAAAACCTAAGATATTATTACACCTGTAGGTATTTTCTAGGGGTTAGGAAGCGGAGTATCACTGTAGATACTTACACCCAAATTTCGCCAATGCAGTGAAAATGCTATTTCTCCATGCTGCTGCTGCCACTGGAAACATCACAGAAAAATCTAATAACACTTGGCATGAGTAATTATAACGTTTTTCGTGACCACAGCCAATGCAGCTTGATCGAAACATCGATGTAAATAAATGTTAGTTATGTCTTTAGCGCGATTAAGTCTCGTTAAAATTCATTAATTAATTATTTTGCATGAGCCGAGAATCGAACCCAGGACCTCACGCTTAGTAATTGCGTCTGCGTACAATAGAAAAAGGCAGTTCGTTTTAAATCATGATGCTATAGTTCTGTAAAATAAACCTCATGGGAGGAAAGAGGATGCCGGGGAGGTATAATGTATGGTTTTGATAAGCGTATGGTGTGAATAGTTTTTGAAATTATATATCAACATAAATTATGAGAACGGGAGAAATTATATGAGCACTTAGTCTGAAATAGGTATAAACATTATATATATATATATATATATATATACCAAATATTTTCTGAGACTCCGTTCCATTTGTATTTTAAAACTAATTTTATAAACATCTATAGAAATAAATAATTGTAACGTCACTTTGGGAAGTTTACTAAGCCTTAATAACTTAATTACGCAGATAAAATATAAAATATGGGATATGCCATCATCCTAACTGTAATTGCTTCACGGCATGTAATCATAGTACCTACCTAACTATTTATAAATTCCAAACATGTTTCTGTTTGTACAAAAACCCGCTGTTCATCTTCAAAACGAAATCGCGTGACACGCGTGTCTTCTTCATAGCGTTCCCTGTTTAATTCAATATGTATCAGAAATTTCATTTTATTATTCATGAGTGTATTCCCGCGTCCAAATCAAATTGTTGACTCGTGCAGGGCAATGCTCTAACACTTAGAGGACTAGACAGGAGACGGCTTCTGACTAAATATCGAACAAATTTGCTCGCCACGTTTGGCTAGGGGTGAAGTAACACACAAGCCCAAAAGAACTTACACTAAAGCAACAATAGCTATTGTCATTACATTAATAGTATTACCACACGTAAAAAAACTAAACACCAACATAAAATTGTGTCACACACGATTTAAATCTTATACTAGCATTGTAACCTTATAGGTAAAAAGTATAAAGGTTTGATTGGGAATCCTATGCCAATGGCGAGAGGGGTACGCGGTACGCCCGCTAAAACGACTTCAGTATTAATTCCTTCAAGCTCTAATATGGAGACTCGTTTACACAGATACGACTTGAAGCGCGACACGACGGCAACGAGGTGCAACTTTACGTCACCCTGCGACAAGTCTAAGGTCACAACATAGACTGTCGGATCGTGCGTGACGACGTATAAATTATAATTACTATGGATAAATAGATATCGCAGAAGTCGCGTCGCGACTGTGTAGGAGGGCCTTTATACGGTCTCCTTTACATGAGATCATAAAAATGAATGTTCGTATTCTACCAACATTTGGGATTATGCAAATGAAGATACCAATGGAACTCGCATTAACCCGGGATCCCTTTGCTCCGTAACTCCGTTATTTCCGTACTATATTGTGGTTTGAACCTGTTTATTTAGGGGAATATTTAAACTTTGGCGAATTCGTATTTTAGCTTTGGTGATTGTAACAAAGCCTTCTGTTATAGGGTGAATTTTAACTAGTATCGACACCTTATAATATTGTGTTGTTCAATACGGTTACAGTTAGATATGCTGGAAGCTATTTATTTAGTTGTTTTTTTTTTTTAACTGCCTCGTTGGTCTAGTGGTAGCATGAAGTCTCGGGTTCGATTCCCGGTTAGGCAAAGTGGTATTGAGATTTTCTGTTAGAAAAATTCTCAGTAGCAGCCCGGAGTTTGGAATTGTGGCCGGTAGATGGCAATAGGCTCACCACCTGTTACATGGGACTTAATTACAGCATTGGTGAAAAGTGGGTGTACAACTGGGTACACAACAAGCGTGATGCTAAGTTGCTATGTTTTTTTTTTGGAAATCAATAAATGTCGTGAGTCTTTGAACCTGCGTCTCCAGGATAAATACTTTAGGCAGTCCACCAACTTAGCTCTGCTCGACATACCAAATTCTTCTTTCACATTTCAATACGTTATTTGGTGACGACATCGCTATCTATTCCCTATACAGATACTGAAAAAGTGAGAGTTGACAAGTTGACTGAAGTCTTATTACCTATTTAATTAACTTAATGGCTGTCGACACCTACCAAAAAAATAATCGTATAATAATAATATATATTTGTATAAGCTTCAATCATACTGGGATCTTTAGCAAGCAGTCAAAGTACCTACTTACGCTACTGCCATTCTTTTTAGTTTTAACAAGGACTACCGGGACCGGTTTATTCCGGAACATATTTATTTTAATTGGTCGTTTGCAACAAATAATCCGACGAACAAGCTAGGCTCTTCACGTGCACTGTGAAAAGATTAACACAGTTACTGTCATGTTTATTTTGAAATGCTTAAGCAGCTGCGAAATGCAGTTGTTGGTACAGTGAGTGAGCAACTTATGTACGGTCATTTATAAAATGTCTTTGAAACTCTTCATGTCCGGACTACAAACAATTTTAATGTTGTCATTATAATTACAAATAGGTACAGACATTGCAAAAAGTCGTTTCACTATATCTTAGTAATCGGCACTATAGTCGGTGCAGCTTTTTAACCTACGTGTTAATTGACTTCCTTCACTAACTGTAGGTACCTAGATTTTCATTTTATAATATTCTAATTAATTTCACATTGCACTACTGAATGTTAATTAATCTCTAGTATCGATTTGTCACTACAAATATGAATAAAAAAAAAAACATTCATAGTCCTTACAAACATTATAAACTATTATCCTTATTTATGGCTATGATTTAAATGCACTTTCAACTCCTTGTAAATGAATGTTAGTAAACATTGATTGTTCATTATCTATATGTTTATCAACAGAAATTTAGTGAGTTCTACAACATGACTGATAGGAAACGATGTGTGTTTGTAATGTAGGTATGTAGATATATTTGTTCAATGATAGTATAGTAAGAGTTCTTTAATACAACCGATTGCTTATCTCAACGTGATTGTTTAGGAGTAATTATTATATTGTAAGCGAAAGCTATAATATTTTTGTGGAAAGAAAAATGCAGTCGTGAGCAGGATTAGTACCTGCTCTGACTGCTAAGCTATCTCGACCTCTGCTCACTACCGCGAATTATTATTCCACGTTTTAATACGTCTTATGGTGACATTACTATCTATTCAGTACCCATACAGATGACCGAACCGACACGACTAACTTTGCAGTTAATACAATGTCGTACAGATGTAATTACCTTAACCAATACAGATAAATCTACGTTCAGTCACCTGTAAGCTAACACAAATTATTATTAAAAAATTATATCCATACGTCATCACTCTGGCCTCCAAGATAGGGGCACCGCCTGGTTTGGGGACCGCGCCGATTCGAACTATGAATATAGATTTTAATAGTTACTGATGCTCTATCTTAAAAACTCTTATCGAATTTTATGGTAACATTAAGTTTTTGTAACTTTTGAGCAATATATTTTTACTTACTTACTTTACTGATGACCTATCGCTGCATACTATCAGTTTCATCCATATTTACATCCTTAGATAAAGGTTACCCATATTTATTTTTCCATTAAATTCATGTACACAATAGGTAATCGCCGTGTATCAAAGGTGATTTAATTGACAGGGAAATAATTAAAGTGATAGTTTTTAAAGGAAAATAAGTGTGAAAATATGTCAACACTCACAAATGCTTCCGCACTAAATATAACACACCTACCTATAAAGTTTTTATGAGGTGCTGTTATCCCATAAAAGTGGGTAAAGTTATCGCCGAGTTATAAATATTGCAATAGGTAGGTATTACTACCGGCAGGTAGGCGGTACTGAAACTTAAGTAGCAGTACAGGTTCATCACTTTTCTCGAGTAGTTGGTGACTTAGGGAACTAGTTTGTACTAAAGAAATTGTCTATTTTATGATCACTTGATCAGTGACGAGTACCTCCCTACCCTTGAAGACTGCTAATTTATAGTGAAGAGATGTATACTTAGAGACCTAAACATCTTTATCTATGCTTACTAAACGTGGCTTCAGAGTTTTGATTTATTTAAAGTTTCATCTCTGGCTGATTAAAAAATAAATTTCAATACACAGGTAGACGAAGCTGTCGTGTCGTAACGCAAAATAGGTCTAGATTATCCAATTAATCGAATAATTATAGGTACATACGAGGACTTTGAGCGATAGACTGTAGGTACTTGGACTGTATTAACGAAAGTCACTGATGACAAGTTTTAATTTCTAAGGAGACTTGTAAAGACTATGTAAAACTGAACGTTACTTAGGAGTTATCATCGAATCGATGGTCACTTTGTCGTAATATAATTGTGTTGTCACGTCGTATGGTATAGTTGTCTATTAAGAGCAAAAATACTATTAAATGTACGAGGTGTACTACAAAGTGACCATAAATTCGATGAAAACCCAAATAGCCAATACGCCTGGTCAACATCACCATTTTTGTATAATAACTTTTGTGAAACTCATTCATATTAATTATTGTTCAACTGTTATTACTTACGTGCATTCTTCGGGATTGTGCGACTAGTTTCGAACTTGAGACGATAATCGACGTCACCGCCTTGTTCAACGGTAATAACCGTTGAACAATAATTGACATCACTATTGGCAAATTTTTTATTATTAGTTCTGTATCTCTGCGAATGTAAAATACTTGGTTGCTGTTCTATCATATCTAAGAGGGTAAAGTATAAGAACCTTAAATAAATAATAGGGCTGCTGATGAGTTGTGATACGTGCTGTAATAAGAATTTCAATAACCAAATATTATTATAGGGAGCACAATAATCAACTTATTTGGGGCTCTTTTATGCCGCCTTCATATTTGAATATGACATTAAATTAGGCCCGCTGACATCTTTCCATTTTGGAACTCAATTTATAAGCAAATTTTGTAGGCCCGCATCAACAGAGTACCTACGAAATGACTTGAAGACCATTGTTTTAGCTATTGTTTCGTGTCAATTACTAAGGAAAATGTAACTACTTATCGTATAGGTACTTGTGCGTACTATAGGTAGTGATTTGTCCATCGGTAAATGTACATGACGTACGTATAGCACCTATATCACGAAAACTAGTGTAATATTTAGCGTTATTCTTTATTTTCAAGATAAATTTCAAAGAAAAAGTAACAGAAAAAGTATCAAACTTTTGAAAGATTTATAACTATGCTTTATGTTGCAAGAGCCAAAAAGTAGTTATTCAATTATCAGCGTTTAGGCCATCTTTCATAGCCTACAAAGAGAGATAGATACATTATCCATGGCCGTAGCATGGGGAGGGTTTTGGGTGTTCAGCCCCCCAAATTCCAGATAGAAGTCAATTATGCATAATGCTTAACCAGGCATGAAAAAAAAACAACCCCTCCCCCCACCACCGAAATAAAATAATGTAGGTAACACCCCCCCCCCCCGAAAAGTATTCCTGGAGACAGCCATGGCGTATTCCCTATATTAAATAACCACAACTCTCCAACGGTCACAGCAGAAGAGCGTCTCCACACTTACTGAGGGCACGTAAAACCGTCGGTCCTTGCTATTGTTAATTTTATTATGCGCTAAGGCAATTTGCAGGGCTACGGGCAGCTTAAATTCTGACACTAGGTTGGTTTGCTTTAGGACCTACTTTAGTGCCTCGCTAAAGATGAAGAATATATTTTTTTAAGAAATTAAGAAGCGCGTCTTCTTACCATGTGTGAACATAAAGTAAAAAAAAAGGTTAGTCAAGGAATTTCTTCGCATTCCGCGAACAGTAATGTGATCATTTTTCTTATAGAACCCCCGACCGCGATGAAAACACTTACGTAGTAGAAAAATCATACTTTTTTGTGTTTAACAAAAAATGTCATATGGTATCTACCATATGACATTTTTTTATTAATTAACAAAGGCTAGTCTTTGTTATCCGGTAAAATGCAAGGATTATACCGATACCTCATACTCCTATATTCAGGCATTTAAAGTTATGGTGGAATAAAGAAACTCACAAACAAAATATGAAGGGTTCATGTGCATATTTTGTTTGTGAAAAACATAACAGTCCTTTTTTGGGCAGTCATGTATATAAACCTTCATACCAGTTCTATATAGGATTCCACACAACAACAACTTTGAGTTGTCCGTTTTTTCCTGAGTGATAGGCGCCGCCTACTCAATGTTTGTTTAAGCGATAGTATGTTTTTCTATAAATACGAACTGTTTGTACAAGCAATATTGATATCTTTATGTTTATAGATAAAGGAATATGGCGTATACTGATTCATTTCTATTACCTCAAAACTCATGAAATCGGCTAAAGCAAGTCCTCTGCTTCCAAGAGTCACCTTAAAGCAAAGCCGGGTAGGTCAGTTTGTCTAATTAGCAGTCAAAAAGATTTTTATTGTTATGAAGTACGTATTTGTACGTTGCTGAATGGAAGGGAATTTTTTTCCTTTATAATCTCAGGTTGAAATAGAAATATAGAACCAACGTAAGATTTTATTATTCCGCATCCCATTTCAGTTCAAGAAACCTATTTGTTTTCAGTGTTATTGAAACTTTGTAGTATGTTGTACCTACTAGCAGTAAAGATAAACGACAACGGCTGGGGACTAGTAACGCGATACGGGCTTGGTTCCGACTATTGAACACATAAAATAAAATACTAGATTTGCATACAAACCGTGCATGAAATCGGTTAGATAAGCATTATGAAGGGAAATAAATAGCGAATATCTTACAAGCATAATGACTTGGGAACTGCTTCGCGAAGAGGCGAAGTAGGCACAGGTTTATTGGAATACAAATGTTTGTATTTGTGTCACGAATGTCGGTAATCCCTTAACTCCCACTGTTTTCTGTTGACAATATTAGATTTATCCCTTGTGATACCTTATAGGTACATGAGGTATACCTATAGTCTATTCGCTGAAATAGTAGTGCCTTTATAAAAACACCATGAGGCGCGTACCGCCTACTACCCATGAAGCAATTATAAAGAACTAGTCCATGCGACGACCGGACATAAGAGGACGTCGCGCCGGCCGCAAGACATAATTATTGTCATTTCATATCTTTTACTATGAAACTTCTCCTTACGCTTTTTCAATCATATTTTATTAAATTATTTTATATCTGACGAGTCGAAAGAAGCGGGGCACTATCTTCCTTTTCTGGAAGCGCTTTGTTATAGCGTCGGTCTGGATAACGCTAGAAAGGATCAGGATCAGATGTCCTCAGCAGACTTATCAAACACTGAATATCAATTATCTAACTTTTATGATTTCAGATTAATTAACATCTGAAATACGTCGATTTTGGTAACTCGTGTGTGAGTACTTTACCTATAAACTCTATTACCTTAGTTAAAAAGTATCTTCCTTTCTTCATTGTCTACCTAAGGTTGACAGAGAAATATTTATATGGTCTTTGCCGATAAAGCTCCGTAACTCTAGCTAGCCTGTATTGTCCCACTAAATGGCAAAGGCCTCCTTCTCCCATTTTCATACATTTACTCTACTACATTTACTCTACTAATGACGGCCAGTCTTTTCATTAGGATAGAAATCAAGCTAATCCCTCCACGGTCAACTAGTTCTATGCTACCAAAAAAAAAACATGTGAAGTGACAGAACGTTGCGTAAAGCAGATCTAATAATACAAAACAATCTTGTAAAGAAACCGAAAACTTGGTGAAGCCATTTTGGAAACCACTATACTTACCTAAAAAGTAGGACCAGGGCTCATTAGAGTGTTAATTTAAAAATGATGATACAATACATTGAAAAACCAATCCCAACGTACATTTATATTTAATATATATGTAATTACACAAATGGCAAAAGCCTAATTCGACATTAACGTCGAAACAATGTAGAGGCGAGAGCTGTAAATTCTTGTGGCCGTGAAGATCTGGAGACCAAGAATGTTTCCATTACGACTCCAAATTCTTGGCGCAACTTAGTTATTTCAACGAATTATAGATACGTCATTGTTTATATTAAAATTTAATTACTTGATATCGTGTATTTATTTACTAATAAAATAATATTATTTGTAAGGTTTAAGATTGTGTAAGCACTCAATCAATTAGTTAAGCCATACTTCATTTGAATTATAATTAATTAATTGCAATGTTAAATGTCCTTATTGCTCATGTTGTCTGAATAAGAATACCAAGTATGATCATATTATAGATGTAACGGCTACACTAATTATATTTTCTGCAGTAACTTTGACTATTAACGAAAAATGTACAGTAAAATACCTCTTGAGAATTTTTCGCAGGTTCAAACTCCAATCTTGTCTGTTTTTCTCAATATAATATTAATACAGTATATAAGACAAATTTTGTCGAGTATTGGTTTAGTTATGATGTCAATATTATGAATCTACTTAATATTGCCGCTAATAAATTCTAAGCAATTGTTTCGTAAATAGAATTTAACCCGATAAATACCTCCTTATTAGTAGTACGTCTGCCAAGGTTAAATTTTCGGGACCGTACTATTTATTGAATTTATTGTAAGTAATTTCTCGGTAAATTCTCATTAAGAAACAAACACAGTAATGGCGTCAACAAGGCTGATTTTGCAACTCTCGGTAATTTTTTCAGTATTAGAATATCAACCGATAAATACCTTAGCTGCCGACCACCTTATCCTTTATAGAGTAAACACTACGTATGTGGTATAACGAAGGTGATAACCGTATTTTTGGATTTCAGTCTTCACGCTAAAAACTATAACAACTCATGCCGTACCGACTACTCTTCCGGGTTCAGGGATTAATCTAAATTCACCGCGCTCATCACTGACAGTAAGTTGTTAACCTCTGCAATCTTACACCTCCGGTCCCCCCATTAGAATCAAGGCTATGAAAGTTACGAACACATTACTTGTAAATAATATACGTTGGATGCTCAGTCACATCAAAATCAAATAAGGCTTTTGCTCATCCGACCTTCAGTTCTGTATCGAATTACGAGAATTCATCTTTTTTGCAAATAAAGATATGTTACACCCGTTCCGTTACCCGGCCTTTTAGGGGTTATTTTAATACTATCGAAATGTTTATATATTTGATTGTGCTGTGATAAATTAACGCTATTATACTGGCCACAAAAATATAGGTATAACCAAATATAAGTTATTGTGGTCGTAGCTTTATTTCGGCTGAACTTTTTATTGATATTTTATGCTTTATGTGAATCAAATAAAGATTTAACCAATAACTATTTAATTATGAAGTTTTTAAATAATGACAAACAAAAACCTTTATCGTAAACAATGTTAAAAATATTTACAGCTTATCCTTATAGTATTAGAAGCTCGGGTAGACAAATCGCCTTCCCCACGCTACCAGGCTCCATCAGTGATGGGAATATTGTTAAGCTATCAATCAAACCAATGGCTCCGGTAGTTATGTGATTTCCCACAGGAACCTTTTCTTTTCCTACACAATTGACTGCCTGATGTATGTGAGCGTATTTAATTTTCTCCGTTTGTGCCGTAATTCTGAAACAAATACCGAATGTTAGGATAGATGTTCTGTGTTAAAACAATATTGTACCAGACCTGTAGCGTGCGATAACCTAACATATGATACCCATATTTATTTCCATAAACCATGCACATAAATACCAATATAGGCTGTCGGATCGCAGACGCTCACGTAATCCGGTTTTTATTTGTAAACGGTTTTATTTTTATAACGATAGATTGGCGTGGTTTATATATGAATTACCGCTTTGTATGGTTGGTGGACGTGCCCACAACATGTTTGTAAACAAATTGAAACACGGCTACGGCACGTAGCGGCGTACGTTATTTATTTCTCCCTCGCTCAGGATTGACAATACTAACAAATTAATGGAAACAGTGGGACATTGAATTATTTGAATGCGTGAATTATATTGCGCACATTGATAGCGTTTGAAATGTTCAACTTAAACTTAGTTTAAATATGATTAGAAAATATATTTCGCATTTGTTTTATAATTTACGTGGTTATTAAATACATCTATGGAAAGCCGTTCATAATTTTAAATTTGGATTGATATAATAGTGTTCAACCTCAATTTTCCAAATAAATCAGAGCAATTAATGTATTTGCTAACTAATTTCTAATTTGGCGAGCTTATCGAAATTTTGGTAATCAATGCAACTCAGATTCATACGATAAATTAACTTTTCCGGATACAGGAGATTAATTAATATAAGTTCATAAATCGATTTTTCAATAAAAACGGGACGATTTATAGAGAGAGCGAGATAAATCGTCCTGTTTTTCCAGGATGCTAATCAGTAAATAGACTCTAAAATTATATTTTACTTTATTTGGGATATTTTATTATATAACAAGTAACCGAATGTCTGTAGTCAGGTAGAACTATCAGGAAATGATATATAAAAATAATTTGATTAAGTAATAAAGACAAAGACAATTTATTATACAAAACTCACTTATAGGTTAGGGTAGGTACTAAAACAATGAATTTATAAAATTTATTTGCATAATTGTTTTCGTCAGAAGTGATTCATATTTACATATATACACCCAACCATTTTTTGTTATGACAAATATGTATTTAATTCCGTCAGAAACCTTAAATAAATAGAATATAATTTTATTTATTGTATTTATTCGTAATAGCCTCGACGCCCCCTATTGGAAACAATTGGATTTATTTAATAAGTAATACTTGATTGTGTACTTTGCTTGGAATCCCAAAATCGGAGCTCTAGGGAGAAATTGAGATTGTGGTTTGGATTGAGGTGTCAATGATAACAATATGGAAAGTTAAAAATAATTGTTTAATTGACCATTACATATGTATTGATCCTGTCAGATATCCCATATTGTACAGAGGATATTTTTTTTACTAGGTAGGTACATCAGTAATGTGATTCATTTATAAAAAATAAGAAGCTTGGTTTTTTGATGATCTTTGAATGTATGTAGTGCTTATTGTATTAAAGTCTGTTTCTAGTTCTACCTATAATTTGAAAGTAGTAAAGTAGGTACCTACTTTAATTCCTTGTGGTATTGAAATAGGACACTTAGTATTGCGACATTTCACCACACTAAAAATAAAAGCTATTATAGAACAATACTTAATTATTTCAATCTAACCACATACCTAACCTTGACAAAGCAAATTGAAAATATATTGAACACTATGTTTATCAAAGCAATGCACTGGAATGTAGTATGGTATGCTCACATCATCGTTGTTATGCAAATCAATGGCTTGCGTATTCTAATGGCATTTCTGCGATGTTTATGTAAACTGATAAAATTAGCCATGCGTTTATATTAATCGGACGCTGTTTTTAATTATAACATATTATTTTGTTCCCAATACAATAATTGTGTTGATAGAAAATGCGCTCGTTAGAATGATCTGAACCTTTGCCTTCCCGGTGAATACTACGACTGTATATTGTTATTCTGTTCCCCAAAAAACCAGCCGAATTTCCACTATACTAAGGGTGAACCCTTAGTATAGTGGAAATTCGGCTGGTTTTTTGAATCTATAAATTATATTCAGGAGTTATTACACGAGCAATTAAAGTTGACGTATTGTAGGCGGCGTTGGCAATCCGATCTCATAGATAGACAACATTAATCAGTAGTAATAGGGGCTGAGGAATGGCAGACCGCCCCAGAATCAATATTGTTGAACATACTAACTTATCCCATAACCAGCCTCTCACCGTCCCCACGTTTTTAGGGAAACTCCTATTCATATGCAGAACAAACAAGTATTGATCGCCATTTTTAAATTGTAGAACTTTCAACTCTAGAATTCTCATGTAATTACTGCCAAACAATAAATTACTTTAAAATTTGTTAATGCAAAAGTACGAAAATGAGAAAGAACTATTTCCCGTAGCACTTAAAAAAGATGAATTGTTCTAGATTAGAAAACAGACCACGTAATTGTCATCAAACATTTTAAATGAGTTTTCTAGAACTCTCAAGCATATCGGATATCCTTTGCCTAAAAAGACCGGAACGTAAAATAAATGACATCACAGGAAGTAATTACGGTCCGTTGAGCGCTGTGTGAAATTAATCAAAACCTGCGCGGGACACGACGTCTGTTTACTCAACACGTTCTGTGCTCCTTGATAAGGGTGACGATGCCTCCTTGTCATGACTCATGAGTATGCTCTTGAAAGCTTTTTTATTTTTATACTAATTGTTGTGTCTAACGAACTATAACAATTTTTCTTTTGCCAATTAATACACACGATCATTATTTATCTCTATCAATAACACAATCGGTGATAAGACATAGCATCACGCCTACATTCCCCGACGGGGTAGGCAGAGGTGTACACCGATGTACACCCCCATTTCACCAATGCTGTTATTAAGAGCCTATTGCCATCTACCAGGCACAATTCCAAACTTCAGGCTACTATGGAGAAATTCCTAATTAAAAAGCCCGATAACACTTTTCCCGACCCGGGAATCGAACCCAAAACCTCATGCTCAGCTGTCGCACTTGGGACGACTAGACCAAAAAGGTAGTCGGTGATGAAAACTAGATCTAATCTTATAATCTACCATGTCGTTATGTCGACGTCACTTTAAAAGACTGAAAAATTATACATGGCCTGATAGAAAGTTTTATTACATAAATTAATCAGTAGCGACGTGAATATTTATTATTTCTCCCTTTCATTATTATTCAGATCTTGCCCTTCCAAAGGAATTCGCAGTTAACATTTTCCTCTAAAATTACAGTAGGTCAACATGAATTTACATTTAGCTACATTAACACCACCTACACTGAATTTCTTCAATGCAAAATGTCAAATTATTCTATAAGTCTCTAGCCTATATACAATTATACAGGTTGTAATTAGAATCGAATAATAATTGCTTAGATTCTACCAATGAAACTGAAAAACTATGCCTTAGAAACGCGGGTTTTCACAAAAACGAAATGTTGACCTCCCATACAATAACCGTGCCGCAAGTGATATTTTTATAAAGTTATTTTTTTCTTTGTCTGACAAACCATATTGCTAAGGCATGGTTGTTTGTTTTCATTGGACTAATCTTTCTTTAATTATTTTTCTATTCTTTTACCTTTCATCCTGTATAGTCGACAAATGTCAACAAGATTAAATGAATAAAAAAATATTAAAAGCACCCCCGCCATCTGTGTTCATTTTTTTTACACCTTTTTGTGTACCGTGGCCACTATATTACATTTATTATATTTTACTAGCCTATGTTAGCCGGTACAATGTAAGGATTCTAAAGATACCCCATACATCTAAATCGGGTCAGGCGTTTAGAAGTTATGGTGGAATGAAGAAACTCACAAACATACAACATAAACCCTAAAAACATAACATTACGTTTTTCGGGCAGTCGTGTAAAAATAGCTCTAACCTAAATTGCTGGTAATGGAGATTTTGTGTATTAGAATATTCTTTGCTTAAGATATTGTGCTGACAGAAAAGCGCGAAAATAATGTAAGGTAGGTCCGTTAGAGGTAGTACTCGACAGCTAAGATATATACTCAGTCATTTATTAGCTGAGCTAGACCGTAGACAGCCCGAGACTAATGACTGTAATTAAATAAAGAAGAATACAAACAACCATGTCATAATAACGTAATGCTCATTACGTTAAGTATGTATCCATTTCGATAGAATTAAGTAAATAGTAGTGACGTATCCCGGATAAATACATCATCACTTTTGGCTCTCTCGTTATTCGAAAATCTATCCGTTGCTGATCGTTAGAAGCAAATCTAGCTTGTTCTTATAGCTTAAACAGAGACTCGTATGGACCTAGAATTTTCTATAATATGAGTTGCATTATTTACCTTAAAAGTTTATAATGTTTCATGTAAATATAGTTTCTTTTATTTATTAAAGATGTAATATGTACAATTTGAATTCCGACAAGCCCGGCATCACTTAACGTCGGAGGCATTCACCAAACCCTTATGTCAATGTTATGCCAAGACACTTTAAAACAAGATAATTCTGTTTTACAGAGCATTATAAAGCAATAAAAGCAAGTAGGCATCCATAATATATTGTTAACAAAACCCAATATTATAAAACGTACAATATTTGTACATAATATCAAACGCACACATCCATTGAAGCGTCAACCGGTTCTTGGTAGAATGGTTTTCACTAAAATGTGTGTCGCAAAATGTAATAAAAATCTCGCAGAGAATATGTAACGTTCGCAATATCATCGAAACGATTGCGTCGTTTTCAAACTGCATCGGTTTGCTATAAAAACCGTTGGTACAGTCAGCAATTTCACGGCGATACCCCGCGCGGTTTATACAAGCGTACGGTGTCACCTGAGCGAGTACTGTTTGCCAAACAACACTGATTCCGTGTAATCCCAAACAAATATTTACTTCCATTTCACAAAAATATTGGACTCGGCTGCTCTCTCTACTGTCTGTTATTTCTACGTTCAATTGTGTACAGTGTTAACGCGGACCCTTTCGCCAATTAAACGGAATCCAATATGCTCTGACAAAATTAAATTTTCTAAATAAAATAAATAATATATGATAGGTTGCAGCGGGTATAATGAAAGAAATAAGAAGCAGTAAAATACTCACTCACTGTTTTTTCTCGTTGTTTTGCTGTGACGTCAAACTCAGAACAGAAATTGAAAAATGTTTCAGCTCTCTTCGCGCGCTAGTCGTTAAAAATGACGAACAACGTCAAAACATTTACATGTATTTTTTCTACGATTCGTTGTCTTCGTTTCTGTAAATCGCGTTTTGGGATCATTCGTATATTTGCTTTAATAATGCATTTTGAAATAAATAAAAAGATAATAATATTGACTTACCTACAATGGTTTTACATAGTCACTTATGACTATGCTATGAATTAGTTTATTGCATACTAGCGTAAAATACTATATACCAACACACATTCCTTTATTAGAGCCTCTCCTTAACAATAAAAATATATTTCCAAACCTGAAATAATCTTTGTACCTACTTCAAACCGTACCTGCAATAAGTATATAATTGGTTGGAGCCATTTGGTTTCGCAACCGTCAGGTACAAACTATTTAACGGACAATAACACTCCGAGATAGCTTATACTTAAAAGTTATTTTACACGTAGCTATAAAAAACATTGTAACCACGAGGTGTCGTTATAAAAACGTGTAGGGATAACTTGAAATTAGGGTTATCGGGTTACCACACGTTAAGATAGTGCTAGAATAAAAATATGTAGCTAACTGTTTGATGTGCTCGTCGTATTATCCTCTCGTCTGTCGAAACAACCTTAGTATGGAAAAGGTAAATTGTGTCTACTGTTTGACATTTATAGGTTTCTGTCCGATTGTAAAAACTGCTTGAACAAGGTGAAATTAATAAAAAAAGCACATTTGCCTTGCGTGTTTTTTAATTTTTATTTCACACTTTTTTATGTAACATAGCCACGTTAGATTTTTTTTTGGAAATTTCCTAGTTTATGTTACCCGGTATAATGTAAGGATTCTAATTTCTATCGATACCTATCCCATACATCCCAATCGGTTCAAGCGTTTAGAAGCTATGGTGGAATAAAAAAACTCTCGTACCTACTTACACGTCGTGTAAAAATGTGTACAATCTATATCTGGCAAAACCGTCAAATCCGGTACTTCCGCAAAATTTTGCTTATAGTTGCCACAGTTCTAAAAAGTCAATAACACTGCTCAATCAGGGAATTAAATAGACCTATGAGGCAGTTTGTTTGGCAGTATGGACCAATATAACATATTGTCCGCAATTGTTATAGGTATGAAAGTGAAATTTCCATGCTGAAAAACCATAAATTATCCACGTTTTTACTACTATTACCAATGTTAGAATCAACAATTTAAATAGGTAGTAGGTACCTGTTTTAATGAGATTTTCAGCAGTTGATTTTAATGTGTTCAAACCTTTAATGTGTTCATGGCCGCGGGTGCTACACAGGATAATTTTGGAATAGGTACCTAATCCTTTAAACTAGTTTCGGGATTGTTAACGGCTGAATTAACTATATAATGAGAAATAATGAGATATTGCGATGCTTGCTGAATTTAAGTAACATTATGGAAAGCTGTTTAATTTTCGATTCGTTTTTACAAATAAAATTATAATATCGTCGTGAGATAAATCTTTCAAACATTAAAGCATGCCTTACTCTAAAGTTATAATTGATTGTGAATAGAAAAAAGGCCATGAGCAGAATTTGAACTTCCACCTCTCGGATAAAAACTCCAGATGTTCAGGAGCTCTCCAGAGGTTGAGATAGCTCAGTCAGTAAAGCAAACTCAAAAAACCAGCTCACAACTTTTCTTTCCACAAAATTTTATAAAATATAGTGTTGACCCTTAAGTGCTGGATCTTGAATTATTCGGTGTTGTACTTAGTTGTTTTGAATGTGGGATTTTAGTGAAATCAATGATGTGCTAATGGCTAAGTAACAGCCGAACAAATCTTGCCCTGATCTAAGCTTGCCCAGATTGGTCTATGACTGGGTGCCCATTATTTCACGTCAAACAAAACCCCTCCATGCCTTGGAGATCACGCTGAACAACCAGTCCTGGTCGTTTTATGAATATCTATGATAGCCGTTACGGGAAATCAGTCTTACTACGAGATATCGTGTTATCCAGTGTATAATATTGGTAGCTACATCCGGTAAAACTGGAAGGTGATGCCAATGTGATGGAACAAAGGAACGGAAAAGGCTAAGCAGACGAAGTCATTTAAGTAAAAAAATTGCTGTGTGTAATCAATCGTGTGGTGAATGTGTGTAAATAAAACCTTTATTGTCATTCTAAAGACAATGCTGGTTACTGACGGCGTTAATTAATAAATTGCTGATCTTTCGTAAAAAGACCTACCACCTTATGACGTCAAGAATAGTCACGTGCAAAAGGTGCGAAGTAAGGAAATTAAATCTAATCTTATAAAAAAATTATTGCTACGTATTTTCCTACTAACCTATACAATCTATAAGGACCTTTGCACGGTACGCACCACTGACTTTTAGAAGTTATATGCGACTAATAAATTAATTATTACTTGCTTAAAAACAGTGAAGGATAACTTTGTGAGGAAATCAGCACACCTCAGTGATATTCTCGATGGTGGTCAGTGACCTACGGGTAGTTTAAACTCTGACATTCTGTTGTTCATTAACCATATAATAAGATATGTTTATTAAGAATTTTACAATTTACTATGTTTCTTAATGTTTTCTGTTAGGGGAGCAGTTTACGTCTTGCTGATAATATCTATGGTAATGGCAAACAATTTGTTGATTCCATTTAATTATTATTTTAACTAAATATATTTGACTTAAATAAAAGGGTTACTTTAATGGAAATAACCTAATAAACTCGGACCATATACTATACACACACGTTATAAAATAAAATGTTTTTTGTTAAGTGTGTCTTGTTTGTCTAGTGGTCCCAAGCGTGACTGCTGAGCATGAGGTCGTGGGTTTGATTCCCAGGTCGGGCAAAGTGTTATTGAGGTTTTCTGTTAGGAAATTCTCAGTAGCAGCCCGGAGTTTGGAACAGCTTAGAGTTTCTGCCCGATAGATGGCAATAGGCTCACCAGCTATTACATGGGTTTTAATAACAGCATTGCTGAAATGTAGGTGTACAATTGTGTACACCTCTGCCAACCCCTTTAGGAAATACAAGCGAGCTTCTATGCTATATGTATCTAAACAAAGATAGAAAAAAAGTCTCACAGAGACCTGGAACTTACAAATAATTTCTTGATCACAATGTTTTGGGTTCAGACCTGACTCTTTCAATGTCATCATTCAATACTTGCTTAATTAATCTAAGATCACCAACATGCGGAGAAAGAAAACCTGAACTTAATGGGCTGAAAGTGTTGCGATAAATGCTTGTCTCTTCTCTGAATAAGAAAATAAATCCTCTATTTTCAATGGCATGGTTACTGGCTGGTTAGGTATTATTGTTATTTGTATAAGTCTCTGTAGACTTCAAAGTATTCCTTTGTTGCCCTTTTAAAAAAAAAATATATATATATATATTATATTTTCCTCAGTTAAATAAATAGATTAGAAACTGTTTCCTTATGCCAGTAGGTATGGGTAATTTTAGGTTTGATATTGTAATTAACATAAAACAAATACGTAATGGTGTTAAAACCGTCATAAGAAGGGGGAAAACATGGCAATTTTTGCATTATACGTAATAATACACGTAGATTGTCCGAGAGAGGTTAACCTTATTTTATTAATACCCATGTGAAATATTTCTACGTCATTGGACCATTGAGTATTTGTTTTTGGTTGGATTTTCTCAGACGGATTTTCATGTAAAAATGGTAAGCTTAATCGTACAATAAAGAGTACCTTTGGCGCGTTTCCACATATGGTAATACTCCCATGGTTATTACGTTCATTTTATGCTGCCTTTACACGTTCCATGAACTTTTTTCTGCGCGTCTATCTGTTTACTTACATCACAAATTACCAATAGCTATAGAAACCGTTCTAAGATACTCTTCTGTTTTATCATGCATATAATATAGTTTAATCTTTATTGGTCTGCCTTGTTGGTCTAGTGGTCCCAAGCGCGACTGCTGAGCATAAGGTCTCGGGTTCGATTCCCGGGTCGGGCAAAGTGTTATTGAATTTTTCTGTTAGGAAATTCTCAGTAGAAGCCCGGAGTTTGGAATTGTGCCCGGTTGATGGCAATAGGCTCACCACCTATTACATGGGACTTAATAACAGCATTGGTGAAATGTGGGTGTACAACTGTGTACACCTCTGCCTACCCCTTCGGGGAATAGAGGCGTGATGCTATGTTATGTTATGTTTAATCTTTATTGAAACTGAAATCTTTATGAAGAATTAATAATTAGTTCACTTACTTATAAACTACTTACGTTTACAAAATTAAAATGAGCGCACAGAAACCGCGTTAAAAGTTGGTACGATCATTAATTATGTTATAGATCTATTCCAAACTATCTTTGTCCGCAGCAGTCTTCCGAAGGCTGAACTTAAAGACCAGCATTGTTGTTGTCAATCGTACCTCGACATGAAACAGAAATAAAACGACAAATGAGATCAAAAATAAACAAACAAAGAAATCTCTTAACACAGTTCTGTATCCATAAAACGGTCCCAAAGGTCTCCTAAAATATATTTTAAAGGCTATAAAATACTTTAATTGGCTCCAAAAGTACAAGTTCAAACCCGTCTTTGTTCATAATAACGTCTGCCTTTTCCTGGTATTAGTGACGTGACATAAAGACAATTATTACTTCGCATGTTATATTGCTATTATAAAATGAGACCGATTATCTTGAACGACGTACCTATTGTAGTGTTAGAGCATGATAAGTGTGGTCAGAAAAATAAGTAGATTAAAATTACGTAATTTTCAAATTAAAGGCTAGATAAGATGAAATTAATAAAAATAATAATGAAAAAAGCAGAAAGAATTATATTGTTTTATTCAAATATATTTGTGTACCGTTACACCACTACATTACATTTTTTTAATCTTATTAGCCTATGTTACCCGGGATTAAATAAGGATTCTATCGATACCCCATACATCTAAATCGGTTCAGGCGTTTAGGAGCTATGGTGGAATAAAGAAACTCACAAACATACATACAAACATGAACCCTAAAAAAAAACACTCCTTATTTCGGGAAGTCGTGTAAAAAGGAGTGAGTCCCGAGACGTGACGAAGAAGAAAACATGCTGCACTGACTCCAAATAAATTGTGCTAAGGATTCAACTAAACTATGTAAGAAACTTTTCATTATACGTAATCATCTTTTCATCATCGTCATCATCCCCATGAGGATGATGACGATGATGAATTTTCAAATTAAAATAATACAATAGCCTGTTATTTGTTCAATAAAAACAAATTTAAAGGTTGAAAAGTTTCTTACATATACTACTTGTAATCATTTATAAGTACCTACCTAATGCAATAACAGCAATTCATTAACCTATTTAGATTACCTTATTTTGCTGATTCTACTTAAAAATAAACGGCATGAGTGAGACAGATTTTTTCTCGCCCTAGTCTTTAATTATATTATTATTCAATTTTGTAATCATAGAGTGCCTATTTGTCATATTTTATGAGTAGAGGCGTGATGCGGCATTGATATTTGCATGTGAACATCGTTTTAAAAAGAATTAGGCCAGTCTTCTTGTTCTGTTGTGTGGTGGATGAATAACCTAGTGTCAGAGTTTAAATTAATAATTGAAATATTTATCAAAGTTTCAACCACATTTACCACACTACCATTTAGGTATGTCTTTGCCTATTATAATAAAATTATAATTTATAGTTATCGGCTTTAGTTAGGTGCCTACTAACTCCCCAAGGATGTGTGGATAATAAGCATTGCATAGCGAAGATACTGAAGCTAGTCTTAAGTACCTAGTGCCCCCTCCATATGCTGATGGTGACCGCCGGGGTGGTTTTAGTGAGGTAGGAATTCCACATTTCCCGGTTTTATCCTCAAAGGCAGAACGCTCATTTGAAAGTAAAACGAAAAAGAAAACTGTACTGGTTGTGCGACTTTCAGGCCCCTGACTACCCATAACGATTGTCATAGATCTTAAATTGACAACCGGGACCTCCATGACCGGTACCGATGGTTTAACGTGTTGTCCGAGGCATGGAGGGGTCTCGGTATGGTGGTTACCCATTCACAGACCGACCGCGGCAAGTGCAGCTTATCCTCATATGACCGATCTGTGCGGCTGCTACTTAGCCACAAGTACCTATTGAACCCTGAGCACATTATTTCTTGAGTTCCAAGTTTTTGTAGGTATATCATTAGTTATTACAAGAACTTATCACACTGACATTACTTAAAGTAGGTAGATATTATCTTCTTAATAATCCATAGTCACGAAAAGTTCTAGGTACCTACTACAAAAATTTTCTTACAGGTTATGTATTTGATTTGGTATTAACTTTTGTAAAAAACTAATTCATAACTTTTCACGATATTATGCACTTAGACATACCTAATATGTGGCAGCCAAACCATTCTATAAAGCTATTGCTAAATACCTATATTTCTACAATTTTCCTCTATTTCGTTACGCTACTATATGGTACGTAGTTACGTACCTCGTGTCCATCAATGAATCCGAATATGTTAATAATATTTGTAAAAAAAAATTGCTGTGCTAAACAATTCATCCAGAGAAGATCCGAAAATAACGGAAAGGCCGGTCCTGGAACTATAACACAATATGTTTTATATTTCAGACATTTTCAGTTACAAAGGTCCATTTATATCCTTGGTTGGCCACATTTAGCTAATCGACCTGAAGTTAATGTGTACGTGACCCGATAATAATGTAAGAGTTTGTGACCCAACATTTAAAAGGTATTTTAAGTACAAGTATTTGGTTTCGAGTATCTATTATGTGAAGTTATTTCTGTACAATTTTAATATATATCAACTAAATATTACTCCGATTTTTAACTGAACATAGCATCACGCCTATATTCCCCGAAAGGATAGCCGAAGGTTTATAATTTTACACCCACATATCACCGTTGCAGTTGTTAAGTCCCATGTAATAAGTAAAGCCCGGAGGATATCGTGCCCGGCAGATAGGCTCATTGACATCTATCGGACACAAGACCAACCTCCGGGAAAAACCTGATACTACTTTGCCTGACCCGGAATCGACCCCGAGACCTCATGAAGCTGCATTTGCAACTACTAGTCCACTAGGACAGTTGTAGGTACTCAGATTTATAAATAAGTAGTACTAACATTGATTAGTTAATAGAATTTAAAAAATATGATCAAGTAGCTAACGAAACCGCAGAAAAGATCTTTAAAAACTACAATCACAATAAAATAACCACCTAATATTATCACCACGAAACTAAACTAGAAACACAAACGCCGCCACAGTCATAAATAGATACTCATCATTTTTAAAGATAAGACTTCTAGTGATGCTAATGTATTTACGTTACAAAACAAGGTTTTTCATAATTATTGTCCTTAGATTTAAAGATAGACCTAGACGCTATTAGTCTATCGTCTTTCATCAGAAAAGTTGAGTTTTTTTACTAGTTACGATGAGAATAGCTGTTAATTTTGACGCAATTTTTCGCTCAATATAAAGTTGCGCCATAACTATGTATCAAATGGTACTTGAATTATAATCATCATCATCATGCCCTGCCTTTATCCCAATATAATTGGGGACGGCGCAGCACGTCTTTTTCTTCCATACATCTCTGTTAGCCATTGCATGCATTTAGTTATACTTGAGAACAGCAAAAGATTCTCGATCTAACAATATGCTAATCTCAAATTTATAACATTGTGTGTCTACATTATTTGCAGTACCTAATAAGCTTTTTAATATGCTTTATTTGTTGCTTAACAGTTTTGTATACATTGTAAGTGCTCCCTAAATGATAGTTTTATTAGCAGATATAATTACTTCCTTTCTAAGGTTGTCATTATGAGATTTCCAAGGGTCATGGCCACTATTTATTTCTACATTTAAATGTATTAACTAAAAGTCCATTTCAGTCAATAAGGAGTTAGATAACATCTATTTATAGTCACATGAAAAATTAAATATAGAACCAGTAACCAGTTAACCCTTACCAGTTTGGTTGCAAAAGTTATCGTATGACGAATCTGAAAATTTTGTTTCTTGATTTTATTCACTACATTTTAATTAGGTATACTAGATATATGTGATAGCCTAGTGGTATAACCATTGGACTGGCAAGTCAAAGGTTGCAGGTTCGAATTCAAGGCACACACTACTGACTTTTTGAACTCACGCTCATGAATCAGTAAGTTATTAACATATTAGAAATTACTCATCACTTGTATAAAACGGTGAAGGAAAATATTCTGAGTAAACCAGCACACCTGAGAAGGGTTCGGTAGAGACCTCGGTGGCTTAAGCTCTGACACTAGGTTGTTCATCCACCACACGATGAGATAGTAGTTAATATACTGTATGTTCATATATTTTGGTAAATATTTGTAATTTATTGGTTAAAACAAGTTCTATGTCACCGTAATCTTGAGGAATATTGGCTCCCAAGAACAGACTCATTGCCTGGACTAGGAGTTTGACATTCAAAAATGATGAAAGATGAAATTCAAAGAATACTGTGCTAGATATAGGCTCAGTGTTTTTTACGATCTCTTATATCACATATCATCAACTACATAATATAAAACAAAGTCCTCTGCCGCGTCTGTCTGTCTGTCTGTTCGCGATAAACTCAAAAACTACTGCACCGATTATTATTTTTCATGCTGTTTTCACCAATCGATAGAGTGGTTCTCGAGGAAGGTTTTAGTATATAATTTGTCAAGCTTTTGTTCACTTTGGCTAAAATATAATTATATTTGATGGAGGTGTCGGAAAAAAATAAGCCGTCTGGGAGCTTTTAACAAAAACGCTGCCTAAACCCTTTGAGATAAAACAAAAGGATGTATGGTGGAATTGTGTATCTTTTATAGGTCTACAGAAAAGTCCGCAATGGCATATGTCTATCTCTTAAGGATAACATACTATATCCATTTTAATACTTAAAAAAGGCCAATTATAAAGCGGTAATTGGAAAGCGCAAACGGGATCAAAATTTCATGATTACTTTTGGTCGCGATAACCGACATCCACGCGGGGGAAGTCGCGGGAATCAGCTAATAACTTATAATAAGTTAAAACAATAACTTGATACGTAATTTTTTTAACGTAATTCTACTCATTACCTATTAATCATATTTTTATAAAGGGAAGTAGGTACAAAATTTATTATTAAACATAATAAAATCAATTGGCGTTTGAACAATACGCCGCATGAACAAGTACTCATTAGGTCGTCATGATATTACATTTGAGGCTTTTTAAGTTGTCAAATTCAGGCTCACAATATTGGATGTTAAAATTTTCATGAAATATTATCTTACCAAGTTTGAACGTGAAAATAAAATTATTTATTCATCTAAATAAGCTCAAATTTATGAACAGACGAACAAAGCCCTTAAATATATTTTTAATGAATGAATGTGTTTGCGAGTTTGTACAAAAGCGTTTAACTTGAACAATACAAACGAGATAATTTAAAGCAATATAGACAGAACATGAAACATCAAATAATACGTAGTGTTGCTACTACATTGGGCTATCTTTTATTTTCGCATATAACAGCGCGTAAACAAGGCGAGTCATAACAATAATGGGCAGTCGTAAAAGTCTTAATATGTACATACATATTGTAGGTGTACAATTGTACAATAGATGTTCCCCAGTCAGCAATAAAATAAAACGAGGGCCCTCGAAGCAGCGTGGCGTGTGATGTGACGTCATAATACCATGGGCGCGTCACTTTATCTGAACCATCGCATAGATGAGAGCGAAATTGAAGAAGTGAAATGAAATTGAAGAACCCTAAAAAAAAACACACCTTATTTCGGGAAGTCGTGTAAAAAGGAGTGAGTCCCGAGACGTGACGAAGAAGAAAACATGCTGCACTAACCCCAAATAAATTGTGCTAAGGATTCAAATTAAAATAATACAATAGCCTGTTATTTGTTCAATAAAAACAAATTTAAAGGTTGAAAAGTTTCTTACATATACTACTTGTAAACATTTATAAGTACCTACCTAATGCAGTAACAGCAATTCATTAACCTATTTAGATTACCTTATTTTGCTGACTCTACTTAAAAATAAACGGCATGAGTGAGACAGATTTTTTCTCGCCCTAGTCTTTAATTATATTATTATTCAATTTTGTAATTATAGAGTGCCTATTTGTCATATTTTATGAGTAGAGGCGTGATGCGGCATTGATATTTGCATGTGAACATCGTTTTAAAAAGAATTAGGCCAGTCTTCTTGTTCTGTTGTGTGGTGGATGAATAACCTAGTGTCAGAGTTTAAATTAATAATTGAAATATTTATCAAAGTTTCAACCACATTTACCACACTACCATTTAGGTATGTCTTTGCCTATTATAATAAAATTATAATTTATAGTTATCGGCTTTAGTTAGGTGCCTACTAACTCCCCAAGGATGTGTGGATAATAAGCATTGCATAGCGAAGATACTGAAGCTAGTCTTAAGTACCTAGTGCCCCCTCCATATGCTGATGGTGACCGCCGGGGTGGTTTTAGTGAGGTAGGAATTCCACATTTCCCGGTTTTATCCTCAAAGGCAGAACGCTCATTTGAAAGTAAAACGAAAAAGAAAACTGTACTGGTTGTGCGACTTTCAGGCCCCTGACTACCCATAACGATTGTCATAGATCTTAAATTGACAACCGGGACCTCCATGACCGGTACCGATGGTTTAACGTGTTGTCCGAGGCATGGAGGGGTCTCGGTATGGTGGTTACCCATTCACAGACCGACCGCGGCAAGTGCAGCTTATCCTCATATGACCGATCTGTGCGGCTGCTACTTAGCCACAAGTACCTATTGAACCCTGAGCACATTATTTCTTGAGTTACAAGTTTTTGTAGGTATATCATTAGTTATTACAAGAACTTATCACACTGACATTACTTAAAGTAGGTAGATATTATCTTCTTAATAATCCATAGTCACGAAAAGTTCTAGGTACCTACTACAAAAATTTTCTTACAGGTTATGTATTTGATTTGGTATTAACTTTTGTAAAAAACTAATTCATAACTTTTCACGATATTATGCACTTAGACATACCTAATATGTGGCAGCCAAACCATTCTATAAAGCTATTGCTAAATACCTATATTTCTAAAATTTTCCTCTATTTCGTTACGCCGAACTATATGGTACGTAGTTACGTACCTCGTCCATCAATGAATCCGAATATGTTAATAATATTTGTAAAAAAAAATTGCTGTGCTAAACAATTCATCCAGAGAAGATCCGAAAATAACGGAAAGGCCGGTCCTGGAACTATAACACAATATGTTTTATATTTCAGACATTTTCAGTTACAAAGGTCCATTTATATCCTTGGTTGGCCACATTTAGCTAATCGACCTGAAGTTAATGTGTACGTGACCCGATAATAATGTAAAGAGTTTGTGACCCAACATTTAAAAGGTATTTTAAGTATTTGGTTTCGAGTATCTATTATGTGAAGTTATTTCTGTACAATTTTAATATATATCAACGAAATATTACTCCGATTTTTAACTGAACATAGCATCACGCCTATATTCCCCGAAAGGGTAGCCGAAGGTTTACAATTCTACACCCACATATCACCGTTGCAGTTGTTAAGTCCCATGTAATAAGTAAAGCCCGGAGGATATCGTGCCCGGCAGATAGGCTCATTGACATTAATCGGACACAAGACCAACCTCCGGGCTGACACTGAGAATTTCTTAAAATCAAAACCTGATACTACTTTGCCTGACCCGGGAACGACCCCGGGACCTCATGAAGATGCATTTGCAACTACTAGTCCACTAGGACAGTTGTAGGTACTCAGATTTATAAATAAGTAGTACTAACATTGATTAGTTAATAGAATTTAAAAAATATGATCAAGTAGCTAACGAAACCGCAGAAAAGATCTTTAAAAACTACAATCACAATAAAATAACCACCTAATATTATCACCACGAAACTAAACTAGAAACACAAACGCCGCCACAGTCATGAAAAGATACTCATAATTTTTAAAGATAAGACTTCTAGTGATGCTAATGTATTTACGTTACAAAACAAGGTTTTTCATAATTATTGTCCTTAGATTTAAAGATAGACCTAGACGCTATTAGTCTATCGTCTTGCATCAGAAAATTGGTGTTTTTTTACTAGTTACGAGGAGAATAGCTGTTAATTTTCACGCAATTTTTCTCTCAATATAAAGTTGCGCCATAACTATGTATCAAATGGTACTTGAATTATAATCATCATCATCATGCCCTGCCTTTATCCCAATATAATTGGGGACGGCGCAGCACGTCTTTTTCTTCCATACATCTCTGTTAGCCATTGCATGCATTTAGTTATACTTGAGAACAGCAAAAGATTCTCGATCTAACAATATGCTAATCTCAAATTTATAACATTATGTGTCTACATTATTTGCAGTACCTAATAAGCTTTTTAATATGCTTTATTTGTTGCTTAACAGTTTTGTATACATTGTAAGTGCTCCTTAAATGATAGTTTTATTAGCAGATATAATTACTTCCTTTCTAAGGTTGTCATTATGAGATTTCCAAGGGTCATGGCCACTATTTATTTCTACATTTAAATGTATTAACTAAAAGTCCATTTCAGTCAATAAGGAGTTAGATAACATCTATTTATAGTCACATGAAAAATTAAATATAGAACCAGTAACCAGTTAACCCTTACCAGTTTGGTTGCAAAAGTTATCGTATGACGAATCTGAAAATTTTGTTTCTTGATTTTATTCACTACATTTTAATTAGGTATACTAGATATATGATAGCCTAGTGGTATAACCATTGGACTGGCAAGTCAAAGGTTGCAGGTTCGAATTCAAGGCACGCACTACTGACTTTTTGAACTCACGCTCATGAGTCAGTAAGTTATTAACATATTAGAAATTACTCATCACTTGTATAAAACGGTGAAGGAAAATATTCTGAGTAAACCAGCACACCTGAGAAGGGTTCGGTAGAGACCTCGGTGGTTTAAGCTCTGACACTAGGTTGTTCATCCACCACACGATGAGAGAGTAGTTAATATACTGTATGTTCATATATTTTGGTAAATATTTGTAATTTATTGGTTAAAACAAGTTCTATGTCACCGTAATCTTGAGGAATATTGGCTCCCAAGAACAGACTCATATAATACTGTGCTAGATATAGGCTCAGCGTTTTTTACGATCTCTTATATCACATATCATCAACTACATAATATAAAACAAAGTCCTCTGCCGCGTCTGTCTGTCTGTCTGTTCGCGATAAACTCAAAAACTACTGCACTGATTTTTTTTTCATGCTGTTTTCACCAATCGATAGAGTGGTTCTCGAGGAAGGTTTTAGTATATAATTTGTCAAGCTTTTGTTCACTTTGGCTAAAATATAATGATATTTGATGGAGGTGTCGGAAAAAAATAAGCCGTCTGGGAGCTTTTAACAAAAACGCTGCCTAAACCCTTTGAGATAAAACAAAAGGATGTATGGTGGAATTGTGTATCTTTTATAGGTCTACAGAAAAGTCCGCAATGGCATATGTCTATCTCTTAAGGATAACATACTATATCCATTTTAATACTTAAAAAAGGCCAATTATAAAGCGGTAATTGGAAAGCGCAAACGGGATCAGAATTTCATGATTACTTTTGGTCGCGATAACCGACATCCACGCGGGGGAAGTCGCGGGAATCAGCTAATAACTTATAATAAGTTAAAACAATAACTTGATACGTACATTTTTTAACGTAATTCTACTCATTACCTATTAATCATATTTTTATAAAGGGAAGTAGGTACAAAATTTATTATTATACATAATAAAATCAATTGGCGTTTGAACAATACGCCGCATGAACAAGTACTCATTAGGTCGTCATGATATTACATTTGAGGCTTTTTAAGTTGTCAAATTCAGGCTCACAATATTGGATGTTAAAATTTTCATGAAATATTATCTTACCAAGTTTGAACGTGAAAATAAAATTATTTATTCATCTAAACAAGCTCAAATTTATGAACAGACGAACAAAGCCCTTAAATATATTTTTTAATGAACGAATGTGTTTGCAAGTTTGTACAAAAGCGTTTAACTTGAACAATACAAACGAGATAATCTAAAGCAATATAGACAGAACATGAAACATCAAATAATACGTAGTGTTGCTACTACATTGGGCTATCTTTTATTTTCGCATATAACAGCGCGTAAACAAGGCGAGTCATAACAATAATGGGCAGTCGTAAAAGTCTTAATATGTACATACATATTTTAGGTGTACAATTGTACAATAGATGTTCCCCAGTCAGCAATAAAATAAAACGAGGGCCCTCGAAGCAGCGTGGCGTGTGATGTGACGTCATAATACCATGGGCGCGTCACTTTATCTGAACCATCGCATAGATGAGAGCGAAATTGAAGAAGTGTCATCAATTACGCGAATGGGAAGTCCGTATGTGGGAATAGGACTTTTTTTTTAAACTGCCTCCTTGGTCCCAAGCGCGACTGCTGAGCAGGAGGTTTCGGGTTCGATTCCCAGATCAGGCAAAGTGTTATTGAGTTTTTGTGTTAGGAAATTCGCAGTAGCAGCCCTGAGTTTAAACTGTGCCCGATTGATGGCAATAAGCTCCTATTACATGGGACTTAATAACAGCGTTAGTGAAATTTGGGTGTACAACGGTGTACAACTCTGCCTACCCTTTCGGGGAATAAGGGCGTGATGCTATGCTATGTTAAAAAACGAAGAAAAACCGTGGTTTAGGTGGTGAAGTATTCCTCCACATCCCTTTCATATGTTAAAGTGCCCAGAAGACTGACAACATTGCCACATTGAATGGCAATGCTAATTCTCTTACCGCGAAACATGCCACCCCTTTAGTCAAGCAAAGTGTCGCCTTGTTGTATATTGCCTAAATGTGTTTATTGTGTTATTATTAATTAAATTTCTCTAAATAAATATTTATTCTGTAGTTAGGTACCAACGATCATAAGAAAAACAAATGAATTATTTTAAAGACAATTAACAGTGGGCGGTCGCATTACCCTCTCTTTAAAAGGCAATCTTATAAGGGACGCCGTTTTATCTGTCTAGCCGTTTCCCAACTACTTTGAGCTCGGCTTCCATTCATACCGGATGCAGCTTAATACTAGTGGTACATGAAGTGCCTGTCTTTCTAAACTCACGTGGTAAGACTACCGACGGTTGTCATTCAGGCATCTGATTACCCGTAACAAGGGTCACCTTTTTAATGTTACAAGCATACTTTTAATTGAAGTTCTTACAATGTTTATGTAACAAAACAGATAAGCAACAAATAATGTGTACAATATTCGATATTGTTGATACGAAGACACGATAGGAATATTTGGTTACAACACTGTGGTATAGACACGATAGGTCGCAACATTTCAAGCCTCCATAACACTCAGTACATAAACAAAAGTTTTTTACTATCTAGTTTAACGTTCGTTTTTATTCTGTGACATTGTTTACCAGAAAATTTATTTTACCTAACTACCTACAGCTACCAACTACCTACTTATAGACGGTTTTATAGAGATTAACTTCAGTGTAAACAAAGTTATTTGTTTATTATTTTGTAAATAATGAGGTAACTTTGTACGGTTATATTAGTTTTAGCATTAATAATTGGCCTTTGATACATGTTATTCGGAATTCTATTACAAAAAATACAAATTGATTACTATTTTCATACGTGATTACCTCTATATTCCAAAAGGATAGGTGAGAAACGTAAAAAAATAATATGCACAAGAACTCCCTACTATTTGAATTCAGTTAGGAGGCAACGTGCTACTTGCATATACATATAAGCCGATTTTTTTGCTTATAGGATCGCGGCTTCACGAACTACACACGTAATAACGTAAAAAATCGGCTGTACAGTTATCATACAAAGATGTGAATGGAAAAAAAACTAATGAGTGAGTTGTAAATATGAAATTAGTGATTTTACTGAAATATCATCTCAGAAATGTATTTAAATAAATGAAAATTTGTGAAAAACAATAAAATATTTTTTACCCAACTACCATTATAAGTAAGTATTCTTTGAAATAAGGGGTATAACATTTCTCCTTTAGCTGTTATTGAATACTAAATTAAGATTTGTTTAATTATTCATTGAAAAGTAAACCTATTTCCTTTTATAACTCCACTAATGAATGATTGAATGGTAACATGTTGAAGAAATGTTTATGTTAGCCCTACGAAAATTTTCGCATTTTGCAGATAGCGTCATATAGTTCTTCGAAACTGACAGACCTATTAGCAAAAATATCGGACTATATTCAGATTAAGCCAGAAATACGTTTAATTTTTTCACCTATCTTGATTGAAGACATTGGTTTTCTTTTCTATACCAATATTATAAAGAGGAAACATTTGTTTATAATCGATTATCTCCGAAATTACTGTACTGATTTTAATAATTCTTTCACCATTAGAAATCTACTTACTCCAGAAAAAACATCACATATTTTATTTTATTAACTAAATTCAACGCGGGTGAAAATCGAAAGGACTGCAGCAAGACCCACGTGCACTTAGAAAACATTACATATAATTGCTGAAACATATTGAATATACCGAGTACTTGCCAGCCAAAGTATTACAAGTTTATAGCCACGATGAACCTTGGAACTCCGTCGTACCGGGTTCATGGCTTACAATTCACTTTACTGAGCGCCCCTCTGGGAATTGATATTCATGCTGCAACCTTCACTACTAAATATTCTCGTTGATTTCAAGTAGGTATAACTTATCTATTTTCCATGATAACCTGAAATAGTCGAATGTAACGAACTTCAGAATTTCGGATCAAGCAAATTGTTGAATTTTTTCTTTTCAAATGGATTTCATTATTCATTATCGGGATCTTGAAATACTAAGATTCCAACTGGCAGCCTTCTTTTGTTTTATTTCGATATGAAACAAAAAATCGCGGTAAACAGTTAAACCAGCTAGGTATTACAGATTCTAAGACCAATTCTTTCGATGTATATAACGACATGTTATAGACAGTTCCAATTTAAGGCAATCATGTTGGATATTCAAGAAACCACTTACATAACCACTAAGCAATAAGGTCAAGGATTACCGCAAATTCCATCCAATTTAGCATATCCAGAAGCACTATGGCTTCTGTATCCTCAATTTGAGCCGACCACTGCGACATTTAATTAAATTAAATCACGCCTCATGTCCAGACACTACGTAGGTTCTAGGCAATAGAGGCGTTCCCGAAATATGAAGGTACACTTAAGCCAATCGTGCCCCAGAGAATTTAGTCACGCAATAGCTTTGTCACACTATTCATGGTTTTAAATGGACATGCGAACACCACATGACTGAAAGCAGTATGTAAATTGATGAGTATCATAGTCAAAAATACTGTCATGTCTTGCATTTCCAATTTCCAATTTTGGTTAATTATGGCTCCATCGGGTTAACGATGATTCTGCCAATGTCAAGGTTGGATAAAACACGTTATATACATTAACAAAATTTGACCAGTGGGAAAGCCAAGGTACGGTTCACAATAAAAGTTAAGCAATTAGTGTTTTGTTAGTGTTTAGTAATAAAAAAAAGAATAAACAATAGAGATTAATAATTATCAGAACTTAGATTAGTGTACCAACAACAAGGTTCTGAGAAATTAAAAGTTATGTATTTAGATTAAAGGGAATCAATTGAAACCAGAAAAATACGTTTTTAGGTAGGAAAGCAAGAAATTTAAATTCTGATTTTATTTACAGTAAGAAATTTACATAGAATTTTAATAAAAGGAGAACCGACAAGCGTTAGAAGAAAAGGAATATTAATAGGCCTAGGGATATTATTAGGAAGGATATCATAAAGAGGGACAGATATATTGGGACAGAAAAAAAACAAATGTTCTAAGGTGCCCTCATCCATGCCACATTCACAGAGAGAATTGTCGCGAATATGAAGTTTGGCTAAAAAGACAGGGGTACAGACATGACCTATTCTGAGACGGATAATGAGAGAAGTAAGAAATTTACTAATATTTTTAGATTTAAAAAACCAGGGTTTAGAGGGAATATTGGGCTGAATAGACGCATAATATTTCCCTTTTAAAAGACTGGTCTGTTGCCACATATCATTCCAGGAGTTCAAAAGATGAGGTCTAGCTAGAGAGCGTAGATCCCGAGAAGGAATATCAGAATGAGAGTTAGAACCAATTTGTACAGCCAACTTAGCATAGTGATCTGCAGCCTCATTACCCGAGATACCAGAATGGCCTGGAATCCAGGCCAATACAACTTCAATTCCAGATTGATTTAATTTGAACAAAATTTGCTTAATTTTGAGGGTAAGTATGAAAATATCTTTAGAATGGAAGGGAAGCTTGAGTAAATCTTGAAGACAGCTGAGGGAGTCACTAAAAATTAAAGCCTTTTGGAAGTGGTTATAGTTCGATTCAATATATGATAAGGCTTCCAGTATAGCAATAGACTCACCTGTAAATATGGAGCATTCGGGGGGACATTTATGGATAAGAGTAACATTATATTTAGGGATAAAAACAGAGAGTCCTACATGGCTGACTTCAGAAAATTTCGAGGCATCAGTATATAATGCAATCCAATCTGACCACGACCTATCTATAATTTTATTGAATTTTCTGTCTGCACCTGGCGTATTTTTATTAATTCCGAAATTTAATATAACTCTGGGTTGGAAAATAAGAGAATCGTAGTCTATCATAAAAAGTGGAAACTTATCTAGCTGCATTACTGGCGATGAATTTAAAGTGAGTTTATTGAAGGCATTCGAAAGGAGAGGAGGGGATTTATTCAACCAGTACCCAGAAGTACCAATCTCACGGGACAAAGAGCGTAAAATGCTTAATAAAGGATGGTGAACGTACTGTGTTTTATTATAAAAAAATCTGTCTGCAAGAAGTTGGCGACGAAGATGCAGAGGAGGCTCCACACACTCGACCTGGAGGGCATTAATTGGAGAAGACTTCATTGCACCAGTAATAATGCGTAGGCATTTAGATTGAATCTTTTCCAATTTATTTAAAGCCATTTTGCTGCACGGTTCTAAAAGAAAGCAACCATAATCCATATGGCTACGCACTATGGCGTTATATAGGATTTTCTGAGAAAAAGGGTGAGAACCCCAACGAACCCCAGATAAGGCCCGCAAGACGTTCACACTCTTTTCACATTTATTATAAACGTAATATAAATGATGTAATCCAGACATTTTAGAATCTAAAATGACTCCCAAAAATTTCACTTTATCTTGAAACATAATCGGATCACCGGTTATAGAGAGACTGATTGGGGGAATATTTCTTTTGCGAGAAAAAACAACTGCATGGCATTTTGGGACTGAAACTGACAAACCATGATCACAAAGCCAATCATTCAGATACCCAAGAGCTGTGTTTAATTTATGAGCAATATCCAGGAAGTTGGTGGAACTAGAATAAAGGGCTATGTCATCTGCATATTGAAGAATTTTGCAGAAACAACTGACGGATAAATCCAATTCTGCAGTGTATAGATTAAATAGAAGGGGACTTAACACAGATCCCTGTGGTAAGCCTTTCCATACCATTCGAGGAGGAAGGAGATTTCCTTGAGAACGAACAGATACATAACGGCACATAAGTAAATTACAAATAATATTGACCAGTCTTACGGGAATATTCAGATGAAGCATTTTCTGTCTGAGTAACGGGAGCTGAACATTGTCGTATGCCGAAGATATGTCAAGAAAGACCGCTATAACATGCTCATTACGAGAAAAAGCGAGCCTGATTTCTGAAGTAAGAATGCTGAGACTATCTATAGTGCTCATGCCACGTCTAAAGCCAAACTGGCTACTGGAGAGCAGGCCTCTATTTTCTAAAATCCATTCTAGTCTGTTTTTAATGAGGTGTTCCAAAATCTTTGCCAAAACCGATGAAAGGGCAATGGGCCGATAAGATGAAGGGTCATTAGGATCTTTTCCTGGTTTAAGGATGGGAATAACTATCTGGGTCTTCCAGGATTCAGGAATATTTCCCGTAAAAAATATGGCATTAAAAATAGATAGAAGGTATTGTTTGGTAGAATTAGAAGATTTGCAAATGAAAGAGTACGGAATACCATCTATTCCAGGAGAAGAATCTTTTAAGTGATCAAGAGCACAAAGAAGCTCGGAAAAAGAAAAGAGGTTATTCATTCTGTCAGATGAAGAAGGGGAACTTAGGAAAACAGGAAGGCTGTCATGATTAGGGACAAAAGGAGGGGCCAACTTATTAATAAAGTGATCTAGCCATGTTTGAGGATCATTCGAGGAGATATTGGGATCCACAAATGTTTGGCGAAAGCACTTAATCTTACGCCACACAACACTTAATGGAGTGCGAGGCGATAAAGATTCACAAAAATTTTGCCAACCCAAAGACTTTTTCTTAGCTAACCGTCTTTTTGTGACAGCGCAAATTTTTTGATAGTTAATGTAATTTTCCATTGTTAAGTCATTTGCATATTTATTTTCGGCTTCATTCCGCCGACGAACGAAAGCCGTACACTCTTTATCCCACCAAGGAGGGGAAGGAATTCGACCGCGAGATGAATTTTTAAGGGGAAAAGATTCGTCAGCAGTCAAGAATAAACAGGACACAAAGTCATCGTATAAAGTCAAAAAATTTGAATGATCAACTGGACGAAGAGAATTGACTCTAGCGTCTAAGAGAAGAGAATATTTATCCCAATCAGCGTCTGTGAGTCTATACCTCTGTAAAGTATGGGTTACAGGGGCTGGAGTAGATACATTATTTAAATGGATTAAAATTGGAAAGTGGTCACTACCATAGGAAATAGGCAAAACAGACCAAGAGACAGAATTTACAAGAGAAGGGGAAGAGAAGGAAAGGTCAGGTACACTTATATTTTGGGCAGGAGATACCCTGCGAGTTGCAGATCCATCATTCAAGATACAAAGGTTATTGTCATCAAGGAGATCAAGCAAAAAAGAAGATGACGAGTCCGAGAAATGAGATCCCCACATGGAGTGGTGGCAATTAAAATCACCTGACACAATGAGAGGACCTGATATGGAAGAGATAATATTATTCAATTCTAAAATAAGGCTGGAATTAGGATGAGGAATATAACAAGATAAAAAAGAAATATTGAAAGCTCTTACTGCTACAACATGGAAATCAGGGCTGTGGGGAGGAATTGTAATTTGGGAGAAAGTAATTGATCTTGAGACGAGTAGGGCACAGCCTGCCCATCCATCATCCCTGTCGTCCCGAAGACAAGAGTACCCAGGGACCCTAAAACTGGATCCCGGCAGCAACCATGTCTCAGAAACCGCAAGGAGGGCAGCATTAAAGTGGTTTAACAAATAAATAATGTCATGTTTCTTACGCCGAATACTTCTACAATTCCATTGTAGAAGGATCTGACCTATTTTTATTACTTAAAGCAACGAGCAATTCTTGGAGTAACAAAATGACATTGTTCGGTAGTGAGTCAGAGAATTTCGAAATTATATTAATAAGGGAACAAGTGAGGAGTTCTATTAAATTGTCATTGGGAGTAAGTAGAGGGGTCGATTCTATAGGAGGAGAAGAAAAGGCACAGCCATTATGTTGAGAGGACAGAGGGGATTTAGTTAGATTCCTATGAGCCTGAATATCATAAGATTTCCCAAGAGAAGGAGAAGGACGAGGAGATTTAGTAATAGTTTTAGTATAAGAATAAGCCTGAGGAGATGTAAGGGGACGAGAGTGAGATTCTTTAGTCAATTGAGGAGAACCAGAAAGAGTGGGGAAGGGGGATGATTTAAATACTTCGGAATAAAGACGGTTGGTACTAGGAAATCTTAGCGAAGCTTCGGAATAACTAATGTTGTCCTGCGACATGACGAGCTTTATAGATTTTTGTCGGGAGTGCTCAGGACACCTGAAATCAGTTGCTTTGTGAGCTCCCCTACACAGCAGGCAAGAGGCAGATTCATCCACAATAGAACAGCTATCCCCAGGATGGTTTTGGGCACAGCGATAGCAGCGAGGAGTAGAGCGGCATTGTGAACCAATATGGCCAAAACGACAACAATTTCTACACTGAATGGTAGGAAGTTGGTAAATCGAAACAGGAAGAGAAGATTCATAGCAAAATACTCTCTCAGGGAGAGTTTGCCCGGTAAATGTCAACACCACAGAGGTAGAAGGAATCCAAGAAACTGAATTGTCTTTTCGGGATTTGACATTCAACCGACGAGCTTTAATTACTTGACCACAATTATTAGGAGTTTGAATGCCTTCAACCAATTCCTCTAATGTCCAGTCCGTCGGGATATTACGCACTACGCCCATTCTTAAAACATGAAATTTCGGAACAGAGGCTGTGAATTTGTTAGATGTCAAAATTTGATTGTTGGTGAAATTATTCGCGTCGGACGCAGAACTAAACTCGATGGCTATTTTGGATCTTCCAAGAGCCTTAATGCCACCCCTTACAATACCCTTCACGTTATTCTTATGGATAAGCTGAGCAAACTTAAGTAATCTGATAGACTGACCTGCCGACACATCAGGTTCCGATCTTGTGACATGGATGATAAAAGGCCCCTTATCACATTCGTCATTGTATAAAATCTTACCATTATCCTCAAAACCGGGTTTAGAATAAGTCGATTGATAAGACATTGAAGGAGGCTTATTTTTTTTTGATTCGATACCTAAATCTTCCACAGCCGCTCTCTTTAATTTTTTATCAACCTGATTACGCGGATCGTTAGTCAAGTCCAGAGAAGAAAATATGTCAGGATCGGTAGAAACACCACCTCCCCCATCCGGGGGTTCATCGTCGTCCATTTCCCTCATTAAAATGAGGGAAATGAAACGAGAGAAGGTATTAATCAGGGGACGGCGAACACCCAACAACACGGCACAAAAACGACAATTAAAGATACTAAACACCCGCAAAACCTAAAAAACAGCACAGAAAATTCGAAAGAACGTGTTTACACCAACGCATAGACCGCATTATGTCTTGCATTTAAATGGTTTTATATTAATGATGAAATGTGACAACCGAGTGACATACATCAATCACACACATTTTAGTACTCTATATGACGTGTGAATATGGGACAAAAAAATGCTAGTGTGCGATAAGCCTAACTAATCAGTTGTAAAGTAGCGTCTAATCTTATCGTGTTTACATATCGATTAATTAATAAATACACGAGTGTTTGTGGTTTTAACAGACAATATGTTATGAATCAGCTGATGAGGTTTTTGGGGATTTTCGAAAGGTTATAATCATTGTTTTGCGCCTCACACGCGGGAATTACGGAGATAACTTTTAGAGTTATTTTGTGATGTTGGTATGGTTATCTAACGTATGTACGTAGTAATTGTAACTATATTTTTCTAGAATACGTAGCTTAGCTTTTTATTGACTGCTTAAAAGTGATGAGACCGGTACCTATATAATATTGATTGTTGGAAAAATTAAGGGCCTACTTCATTTGTGAAGGTCCTTTTAAAGGGACAATGTGTAGGTAAGTGATAAGCATTCATTTGAGATTTAAATCATAAATGTAATTATTAAAAGATATATTAAAAATACGTATATATGTTGGACTTCCTCGTTGATCTAATGGTCCCAAGCGCGATTGCTAAACATGAGGTCTTCGGTTTGATTCCCGGGTCGAACAAAGTATTATTGATTTTGTCTTATATTATGTTGTCCATTCTAGGGACAATTTTCACCTTATAATAAAATAATTTGAACCGGTTAATCGCGTATATTATTGGTTTTTGTTTGCCACGAACGCTGCAAAGTGTTCGAAATGTCAGGAAAAACAAAAACCAATAATACGCGCGATTATTCTAGTTAAAAGTTATTTTATTATAACGTGTAGTGATCGCGAAAATTTTTACCTTTCTAATAAAATAAAATGAAAGTAGATTCAAATGATAACTAAAACATCGCATTATGATGATATCTACGTCTAAAAATTAATTATATATAGGTATAAATATTAATCATAAGGCTTTGTATTACTTTGGCTTGCGTTACCAAAGCTTTGTCGGATGCCGCTTTGCTGCTAAATTGATTAGAGTTCTAAGAGAATTGAGAACCAAACTTCTGAGTTAGCTATTAGTTAACACAATCATTTGCCTTAACTTCCTACATAGCATTATAACTATCTGCGAAATATAATCACTGTAGAGATATATGCTATTCAAAGTTGATGCACGGTGTGGCCCAGATGTTAATAAACTGTAACTAGTTGTATTAACTGTGTTAACAAGCTATTATACTAAAAGCTAAACTGTTCGTCTATTGCATGGGAATATTGGTTTATGGTACTATTTTGTTGGTTAGCTTATATACCTACAACAACCGACTGACTAGAGTATTTTAAAGATAAATCTTCGAAAAGTATTAACGCATGCTTATCGAACTCTAAAGTTATAATATTAAATGGAAAAAGAATACGGTCGCGAGCAGGATTTGAACAGTAGGTATATATACTCCAGGCGCTCTGACCACTAAGCCATCTCGACCTCTGCTCACCTACTCGCGAACTCTTTGTCCACATTTTATCATATTTATTATATTATTTATCCGGGAGGCGCAGGTTCAAATCCTGCTCGCGACCGTATTCTTTTTTCCACGGAATATTTTAGCTAGCCTCCTCTACGTACAAAGTTGACATTGAAAAAATAATATGGAAATTAAAATGCATTTCATTTAATTTCGCAGTGATAGCCTAGTGGTATGACAGTTGGACTAGCATGTCAAAGGGTTGCAACTTCGCACCTCTGTACTACTACTATAATTCAAATAATGATCACTTGCTAAAAACTGTGAAGGAAAACATTGAGAGGAAGACCCGCTCATCTGAAGGATGTTCCCGATAATGTTTAAAGCCATTTCAGAAGTCTACTGACAGCTTAAGCTCACCAGGCTACCAATACCCATCAATCAATCAATCAGTATGATAAGAAGAAGAATTTATAGACTCTATCCATGGACAAGATTTCTAGATAGTGCTTGTTTTTCTCACCATTTTCTTTAACCCGAGGGATTTTTCAGTCATTCATATCGATGACAACATACCAAGCTATAGATAAACGTCACGGTCGCGACGCCATGCAACATGTGGCAACACTCTGTCAGAGATTTCAATCAACGTCAAAAGGACAGCTTTTCTGCCTTTTTCTTACACATGGTACAATTTTATGGCTCATTGCCTATCAGGGCAATCACGATAGTGAAACGCTTGCATAAGTTGACCCTCAAAAACTACAAGGACAGAAAATCACTGATGGATTTTATTAATACCGGCTTGGATAGGATTATTTATACAATACTGTGTCCCACGGTTTCATCCACTTATTTTCACTTTGCTCAGCTCGTAAGGGTCGTAGCGTGATGTTAAATAGCCTATAACCTTTCTCAAAAATTGGGTTATCAAATGCATAAAGATTTTTTTAAGTCCGATTGGTAGATACAGAGATTAGTGCGTTCCAACAAACAAAGTCTTCGACTTTATTAGATTAACTATGGATTTATTTTATGACTTTTTTGCCTCCTGAGAATCAAACCCCATTTGTCCTCAGGCAAAATTCTTTCTTAGTGGATATTACGTAACATATATATACAATGCAATCACGCCAGTTTCCCACTGCGGTAGGCAGACCCTATTGATTTCCACCTGCTACGATTCAGACACACCTTTTACATCAACCTCTCCATGCATGCTCGTCGGTTTAGGTCATAGGTTTCTCCCTTAAAATACCTATGACGTGAAAAGAGTCACGTCACTATATGACAGCCCAGTGGGTTGAGCTGTTGATTCGTCAGTCCACTCAGACAGACACCTTTATATAAAGTTAGTATTAGATGGGTATATTTTTCTGCTTTCCCAAGGCGGTGTTTCTTTATAAAGATACGTAAGTCTTTATCCCAGCCTTTTTCTGACCTAAATCCACCACCCGCTCCGCCTGAAAGAAACGGTCGGGCGTTAATTAGCAGCTCACATCTGTTAAATCATTCGTAATAGTTGCGAAATGTACGAAACAGCTTTCAACGAGTTTTGACCGTTGGAAAAAATATTGCAGTTCTATATAACGTTTGAACGCCATGTAATGCCTTTATTAATTATTATCTTCTATGGAAACATTGAAAAAAAATAAGTATTCGAAATAAGGATTCGAACCCAAGACCTTTGACAGTCGGTTTTGTGTTGTGTGTCGCTTGTTCGCGTCTTTTAGTAATCTGTAAATGATTACTAAATACATATCACCAGGCATTACTTTAAAACGAAAAGAAGGGAACTTGAACTGGTCAAATGTGGTGGACTTTATTTACTATTATTTATTTATTTATTGCACTTAGATTTAGTTATAAATAAAATTAATTTATATTATTGACTAACCTAATATGCACATGACCCTGTTAGGGTGCTGTAAGTAATAATTATGTAGGTATGTTTTATATTTATAGTGCAAATATGGCAATTAGTTTATACCCGAGGTTTATACAATACTATCTGCCTACCCCCTCGGGGCATACAGGCGTGATTATGCTATCTGAGTCAGTACATTGTGTATAGTTTTTTTTTTTTTTTTTTACTTTATTATGGTAAGGTAACAATATTATTCTAATAAGTAATATCTACCACTTTTATTTCATAAATTCTTTTACATCGTAATAACATTTTTCTATTAACATTCGCCTACGTTTAGCCTTAAAAATACTGTTTTAGTGTTAATTATACTATCCAGTAACTTATTATATATTTGTTTACTGCTGTATTTTTGGCTATTTCTATTCTGGGTATCGTTAGTAGTAGTTTGTTTTTACGACGTTATTTTCATCAAAATTAAATAATTGTACATTGTTTCTTACAAACAAGGCCATTTCTAATATATATATGCAGGGTAGGCTAAGAAGTTTTTCTTTGATGAAGTGGGGTTTGCAATTTATTCTAGGTTTTATTAACAGGTTTTGGCAACAAATAAGTCATGGACGGCTGTGCCCCCACATGATGATGCCGTATTGGAGCCATGAGTATGCGTATGTATAGTATTAAGAACTCATGTACCCATAATCCACAAATAAATGAATTGAATTGATTTTTATAGGAATTTGTTTAGTTGTCCATTTATTCGTTTTAAATTAGCAGCAATAGACACCAGATAATTTGTGAAGTAAGAGGTCTTTGATCGGTTTGAATGATTCATTCTGACATCGAGTTAGCAATGACCATACTAGAGACTGCCTGATTGTTCTAGCGGTCGCAAGTATGGCTACTTAGCGAAAGGTCCTAATAGGTGTAAATTCATGGTTTTTTTTTCTGTTAGGAAAATCTCAGTAACATTCCAGCGTTTTTAATTGTGCCTATTGCTAGCAATAGGCTAATTACATATTACATGGGAGTTAATAAAAGCATTGGCAAAGTGTGGATGAAAAACAGAATGTTGAAGACAAAACAGAGACGTACTCACCACTACCTCTGTTTCACCCTTTGAGAAATATAGACCTGATGCTTGGTATACCAAAGAAAGAAAATTATTACCATAAATTATACACAAAAAAAGAACTATATAAAAGGGCGTATCGCGTTACCTACATTAAAACAAAAATACGCGTCGCCTTTACAACCTCTTGCATTTATCGTCGGTTGAAGTGACGTAAACTTGAGCCTTGAACTTCACGGTAGAGATCTTCATACCATAAAGCCGACTCACGCTTGTAACACCTGACACTGACCCCACGTGTGGTCATTGGCTGATTGATGATATGTGGCCTCCAATCACGTGACATTCGCATCACTTAGTATTGTGTGTTACTTGTCTGCTCCTATCTTAAAAGGGAGTGTATAATTGTATATTAATGGCGCTCAAACAAAAGGGTTATTTGACAGAAATGGAACCATGACACATCAAAACAAAGCGACATATCGTCTGTGTTTGTAGACGTAGGGCGTGACTTGATAGTGTGAGACAACATGATGCTGACAAATGAAAACATTATTATGTGTCACTGTTTAGACGGGTTCACTAATTTCCCCACTAATTGATACAGAAATCCCAACTTGCCTCTTTGGTGTGCTGGGCCCAAGGGCGCCTGCTGAGCATCAGGTCTTGGGTTCGGTTCCCGGGTCGGGCAAAATTCTGTTAAGAAACTCTCAATAGCAGCCGGAGTTTGGATTTTTGCCCGGTAGATGGCATTATGCTAACTACCACATGGGACTTAGTAACAGCATTGGAGAAATGTGGATTTACAACAGTTGTAGTAAACCTCTGCCTATCCCTTCGGGGAATACAGGCATGACGCTATGTATGTAAATCCGTTGTATTATTGCTTTTGGTGGATATCTCTATTCTCTGTTGTCACTTTTTGTTAATTATTTTACTCAATTTCCTCGAAATGCCACGCTGTACCGTAAATGTCAATCTTTGGGACTGATCAGTGGAGTAATCATAGAGTAGGTAACTCTCAAGTTCTGGGGGGTAAAATACGAACGTAACTCCATCAGAAATTAGGCAATCATAAAAAGCAATCGAAATATTCCTGAAATCTTTTCTTTGTTTCGTGTCATATTCGTCTATAAGACGTAGACAACACACGTAGATATATGCTAATAAAATATTCTTATCATCTCTTTCAACTACCTACTTGCTGAAACACGTCACGTTAACGGGGCAGTATCATTAATATTAAGGATAATATAAAGATAATTGGTCCAATAATTAACTGCGATTCATTTGAACTGCTGCCTAATTTTCACAGTTTTTTTTTTGTAACTTAGTCACTGATATATTAGATTTAGGTAAAAGAAACTACAAGATTACTAGCTGGTAGCCGCGATTTCTCTGCGCGAGAAAAGGTAGCCTATGTCCTTCTCTAAATGTCTAATGTAATAAAATTTCAAATCCTTTCAGCCGTTTTTGCGTAATTGAGTACTTACCTAACAAAAGTTCAAACTCACATTTATAATATTAGTAGAACTAGCTGACACACCCGGCTACGCACTTTTTGATATTTTGGACGGACGATAACTTTATGGATTCTATGAAAATTACTACATACAAACAAAATCTACTCGAAAAATTTCCATATGCTTAAACTTTCCTGTTAAAACGGTCTATTCATTAGTATGAACCCAAACAATATCTGTTCAGTAGTTCTTACTTCCGGAGAAAATCGTTTACCTACCTACTGACTGGCAGACGGAGAAACGCGATGGAGAATCTTATTTTATACTTCATACTACTTTAAGTAAGTAAACGGTATAAACACTAAGGACAGATTAGAGTCTTGCGAATAGACAGTTAATTTAACACTTGAAAGATTAATCTGTCTGATTTTAATTTGAATGCTGTAACAAGATATGTATCACAAATATACAAGTAAATAGAGGTGCTGTTTTGCGGAGGTTCCATATGTATTTAACTCACGTACATTCCAAATTAATATGCTGTGTATATATCTATTTAAAAAAAGATATATTATTTACTTACAACGTAAAAGATCCCTGAAAAACTTAATAAAAATAAATTTTATTAAGTCTTACAAGGACAGTATTCAGTAGATAAATAAGCAAATAAATGAATGTGTTTTCCTTATGCTTTTGGTCTATTATTACCTAATACAATATTTACCACTTAAATTACATTGTGGAACACTATAAGTATTGAGTATCTATCCATACACACAGGAGCGAATCAATATTGATTTCCTATTTGCCCCTTAAGCCTCTACTTAAGCAAAACAGTTTCGCGCTGTGTGCGGTCGCCATACACAATGATATACACTTTATTGCTTATTGTTCCCAGCTCATTCTGAATGCTAGGAGCGACCTCCTAATTTATCCGCGTGTTCCGTGACAGTCTATTGTATACATTTTCATTAGGCCCGCATTTAAAACAGGCAGATAATGAAATACACAGCAGAATAGTGATGGTGGGTTTAAAATTTATTGTTCCATTTTATGATGCAATTAATAAAACATCTGAGAGTATTTAAAGAGATGTGTGGACGCTAATTTTGGCTAGTTGTTAATTAAGTAGGCAATCATCAAGATGGAAGCGTAATTAGTGTCAACAAAAAGTAATAAATGATAATAATGAATTACATCGTTGCGCCTTGATATGTTGCATTGCAAAATATCTACTTTATAAATGTGTAAGTTATGTCAGTTAATAATTTATATCTTTTTCAAATGTCTTTTTTAATCTTCAAAAAATATATTTAAATGATTGCATTTTTATATTATACTTAGTGATGCGGGAAGCCTTCCTGCTATCAGAATTTAGCTGCAAAGAAGAAAGCGTGTTACAAATACCTATAGTACATAAATCGTACCATATCTACGTCACACTGATTAATTTAATTTGATTCAAAGTACTCTAGTGGTTTGAAGCAAATTAAATTAGTAATTAGTTCGATTGGTTTCCTTCTCGTACAATTCGTACTAGCCTAATAAATATTAACTAAGGTGCCTACTTATATTTTAATATCTAGATTAATTTCTAAAGTTTGATTAAGCAGTCCTTCGCTTTGAACTACCTACCTTCTAAAATAAATATATACAACTTTAAAATATGCTACTTAATCTAGCTACCTTATTTACTCCTTAAACGTTATCGAATATCAATATACTCACGTAAAATATTCCTAAGTTTGAAACGCCTACCAATATAGAAATGCAAACAGTTTCGTTCGAGTTCGTGCCGCGTGACTGTCAGGCGCTTTGCACACGCGAAGGCCGTGATCTCCGATTAATAGCTCTGCGAGGTTGCCCTGCCTGCCCTTTATTACCTCTCCGCCCTTCTGGAGTGCCTGCGAAATGAGCAATGTTAAGGTCAAACGACGTAACAACTTATAAGTCCAGTTCCCCTTAATCCGTAGCGAAGGAAGGAAACTTTGATCAAATCCGAACTTAGAATAATTCTGCTAAACTTTCAGCATCTAATATGGATTTGGGTTGGTAATAAGATTTTATCCCAAACTTGCTTCTTTAGCTCTATGACGAGATAGGATTGTGTTAATTAATTATGCTTCTAAGTCAGCAGTTCAGTAATTTAGTGCTAATAGCCAGTAATTTGATGATAATGTTGACTAACAACGTTAATTGCAATTTATCGATAATTTAACACTAATAACTGTTTGAAATTATTGATTAAATTATTAAAGTTTTAGAACTCTACTCATACGCAATACATTGATGTAAATATAAATTTTACAATGTACTAAAATCTGCATTTTATTATGAAAACACACGCTGCGGTGTTGGCTATCGTTAAAATAATCCTGAAAATAACAAACGTCATAACTCTGACCGAAATAAAATAAGAAATTCGGGATTCACATCGGACGGCGAGCGGTCGTTACAATCCACCTCATTACCACATCTATAAAAAAGGGAAAAGTGTCTACTGTGTGTGCCCTAGTCCGGAATTAGGAGAAACATAAAAAAAAACTTCGACATATTTTGCAACAAGAAAAAGGGACGTCATTAACATGTACATATAAATTATTTATAAACCAAATATCTTTCTCTGATTGATGATTTCATTCGTTTTTTTTTTGTACCTAGTTATCATTTTCTTTCTCCCACTCATTTCTTAACTAAATTTTAAACTTATATTGTATTTTAAACTTATATTGAAAATTTAGAAGGAAGGGCTCGTGGCTAAGTAAGAGCCGCACAGATCGATCGATCGAGGTTAAGCTGTGCTTGCCGCGGTCGGTCTGTGAATGGGTGACCATCATTTCATACCGAGACCCATCCGTGCCTTGGAGAGCACGTTAAGCCGTCGGTCCCGGTTGTCAAATTAAGATCTATGACAGCCGTTACGAGTATTCAGAGGCTTGAAAGCCCGGCAACCAGTCATGCCACGAGATATCGTATTACCCAGTAACTGGGTTGTGGAGGTCAGATAGGCAGTCGCTCCATGTAAAATAGTGGTATTAAGCTGCATCCGGTTTGACTGGAAACCGACCCCAATGTAATTGGGAAAAGGCTAGGCAGATATTGAAAATTTGGATAAATTTTGTACAATATTATATGGATAGAATAGAAGTGATGAACGGCTAATAGAGACGTATGGAAAAAAAAAGACTCGCTACACCGACTCCAAATAAATAAGGATTAACGCAAAATAATGGTGATAATTATTTTTATTGATAATTAGTAAATAATTTGCGTGGTGGTTGCGACGTGGTGGCCGAATGGTTGCGGGTCCTCCTCCTGAGCCACAGGTTGTGGGTTTAAACCTGGCATGCACCAATGTGACTTTTTCAATGTCATATGTACTTTCTTAGTTAATCTAAGACATCACTGGCATACGGTGAAGGAAAATATCGTGAGGAAACCTGGATTTGGTGTCTGAAATCGCCAACTTGCAGTGAATTAGCGTGGTGATTAAGCTTGTGTCTTTTTTGTATGAGAAGAGGCCCTTGCCCTGCCAGTGGGACTGTCATGGACTGGTTATTTTTTTAGTTAATAACTTAATTTAAATTGATTAAATGTAGGTCCTTAATCGTAAACAGAACAGAGTTCCCAAATAAAATCTAACAAACCCAAATTATATAACTCATCACTTACATAATTTTTGCGTATCAAACCGCGGACACGTGAGTGATACAAAAAAATACTGTACATGGAGACAAAAACAAAAGTGTAACTAGAAAACAAAAATGGTCGTACTTTTCTCCAGTGTCGTGTCCTACTTACGTCAAGCGTTGACGAGTCTTGTGTTCGGGTATTCATGACCACCTCCTCATGAATAGCTTTTTGTTCTCGTACACCCCAAATTATTTTCTATTGAATTTCAGTAGACTGGACGGCTCTTGAGATATCGTTCATCAAACTGTCACCATTTTTAATGTTTCAAGTGACAACTTTTGATGTTGGAAACAAAATGCTAGTTTCACTACGTTCGATTAGGTTGCGTCATAGTAGGTATAATAAGCGATGGAAGTACTTAAAATGTAAATTGTCTTTTATATTCTGAGTTCTAAATAGTTAAAACATAACGGAATAACTATTCTGTTTATAAGTATCATCGGGTTGTTCTGGCAACAGTTTTTTAATCTAATTATATCAGCTGATATTTTATGACGAAATATCTGTAAATGATGCGGCAAAGGGCATTTTATTTTGTGTGGCATCTCGCGTGTCAACCTAGGAGGTTGTCGAGTGCTTAACCGGGCTTTCTTGTGGTTACCTTAATCATTTTAAAGCCCCCAGCCAAGGCATGCAACTCATAAACTAAGCGACAACACGCTAAGGGCACCCCCTGCGGGGTACGGGCCTCGGCTTAGGGCGTCGCTGGTGGGAGGACAGCAAGAGACTGGCTGGATCGGATTCAAATCATTATTATTATTTAGGGACGAATTTAAAGCTACAGGCTCAGCGGCGCGGGCTGGCATGGGCAAGGGTCGGGGTGGACAATTACAGAGACGTCGCGACGGACCTCAACTGCGAGACCGAAATGACGGTGATCTGTTTTTGTGTACTGCGCTGGTGGCCCTACTGCTTTCTTGGAGGAGCGTTATAGCGTCGTCGGGATATGAGATTGAATGCCTAGGTCTGCGAATCTTACTGATCTGTGAGGGGCGGCAAGGGCAAGATTGACCATCAATATAAAAACAATATTTTAACTGTGCAAATACTTACTTTATTATTTTCAATACTTAAATAGTCTGATATCGCTATTTTAATATTTCTTGAGAATGTCGTTGGCACGCCAATTACTACTACAAAGGCGAAACTAAATCGGTAGAAAAAGAACTCGCAGACATTGTTCGATGTCTTTTAGATGAACTGTGCTCCGATGAATTTCAAAATCGAGAAAACGTTTGAATCTATTAAGTTTAAAATCTGCCCCAGGGATAATAATGATCGGAATGGATGCCAGTATTTCTGTAATACCTTTGACTGCGTCAATCTGCTACACTATAACGGAAAATATTTGATCCTTTGATTTAACCGAGAATAAAAAGTGATTTGTTCTTTTTTAACTCGTATTGTCTCACTTCTGGGGAAAGATTTCCCAATCGTTAGTAACAAAAAATCTATGAAAGATTCTTTCGAAATTAATAAGTACCTATTACATACTCTCAAAAACTTTTTTTTTTCTCACAACGTAATCATCTAGTGACACGTAAGATATTACGATCATAATTTTTCAACGGATTACCTTATTTTTTTTAGAACAAAAGCGTGTTATGTGTCTATTGAGGTTGTCTAAATTACATATATTTTATGCGAGCGCTTGCGTGGTCTTTTTTCGTGTCACTCCGAAAGTAATGTTGACGCTTTGTTGTGGTGATTGACACGGAAAATAGCGTATGCGACGCGTCATGTGCGTGTGAAGGTTTAACCAACGATTTGCTATATGATACGTTTTACGAAAAATAGTAGTCTTTTTTTAGAGCTCTTTTTAGAGTTAATAAAAAACAGTATAGAAAATTTATTTCCAAAGGCAACCTATACACATTCATGATATTAGATAAAGATGAGGACAAAATGCTTACATTACTTATATTCCTAGAAAATTCTACCAAGTATTTCAAAATATATTATGCCAAATTACTGTCATAATTTTTAGAAGAAAACAGAATTTGTTTACAAAGATTACCAGGATGACGCTTCAGATCCCGAGGCTCCGCAAAGGCGACAAAATATTCCGCTCACATTCGACACCCGCCCTATTACGTGCACAGATTTTTCACAAAAAATCTCATCCCCAATCGACCCTCTAAAAGTGGGTCGTAAGCCTTTGATGGAATTTCTCATAAAATAAAGCCTGGAAAAAGTGCGAGTCAGATTATCCAAGGTTATCTATAAGATGAATACATTTTGCTGCTACCCTACTGAACAAAATATATTTATCCCCATCCTACGAAAGTCGAAAGGTGAAATAGTTTACGTGTTGCCATAAATTTAATTCGAGTTTCCCAACTTTCAATATAACCCTCGTCCTAAAGGTTAATGTTTCCTATAATTACTCGATTTTTAAGCGGTTCTAAATTTCCCTACGGACATTACGCGTCAGAAACTTTACTGCGATCCGGAACAGAATTTGTGACTGTAAAAAGTTAATCAGGAAAATACGCATCCGTTGAGAGCAAATTTTCTTCTGAGGAATATTTTTCTGTGATGTCATTTTGTTTTATCCTATTTCGTTGTTCATTGACCAGTAAATAAATATGGGGAATGAGTGCAACGAATGTACTGACTACCATAGTTACGTGTAAGAAAAACCAACTAGGATAATAAATAATATAATTCTAAGTTTATATTAATTGTTAACTAAATGGCTTAATGGCGGAAAAGAATTCTATATATAAATACTTTAGTATCTAAAGCTTAGTTTAAATCTAAATATATTTCAGTTGGTCGTACATTCGCAGTAGTCGCAGTTGTTTAGTGGAATACGTTCCTAAAGGGGTCGGGGTCGCGAGCCAGGTGTTCGGCACACCGCCAACAGATGGCACAATAGTTCCGGTCCAATGTTGTGTCGGGTTATCTATATTTCTTTACGCACCCATTGTTTACTGCATGCCATAAGTTTTATTTTCTCGCGTATTTCGAAATGGAGACCAAAATACTGATATGATATTTTGGATGCGGGCTCGAGTAACATTGGGTCTCTTTCTTCGGCACCTACTCAGTCTTTGACTTATCTTACTGACTATAATCTATTGATAGGACACTTATAAACGGATTTTCGTGTTCTCCGAATTAAAGAGACGCTCGAATGCGTCTAGTAGTCATCTATCCACAGAAACTCTGCCCACAACATCAACGATCGTTGGCCCACCAGAGATTCCAACAGCGTTATGAGTGCCTCCTATGATTGTTGGCTCCAGCTCTACAAAAAGAGACAAATATTTTTGAATTCCTATACAAAAACCATATAATTTTTGTATGATAATTTAAAAGTACAATTTAGACATATCAAGACTGTAGTGAATAGATTTGTTCTGGGTATTCATGCTCCATCCGCGGCCACACCGCCGCTTACCATCAGGCGAGTTAGTGGCAAAAGTAGAGATTCATTTGATGAAAAAAAAAAAGATTTTTGCGTCTGACAACCCATATTAGGGAAAGTTGTTCAGTTTCATTGTTAGAATTCACTTCTAAAATTTGTTCACTCTATTAGTTTTCATTGCTGTATCAAATTATAATTCTGTTGTTTCTCATGTATGTGACTAAGCAATTCATTATAACAGGAAGGTGGGCAGTAGCCTTCACCTGTATAATAATAGCGTTTTAATACTGATGACCAATCTGCTTGCCAAATGCATCTAGCAAAACACTTACTATTACATACACTTCACACACTTAAACATGATTTACATAAACAAGGTCTCATTATAATTAACTTAAGTATCATCAAGTAAAGTTATGAGTATATGAATATTAAAAATATATAATTTCAGAAAGATTAGTAAACTACGAGGCCCTCAAGGAAATTTATAATTTCATTAACCAAAAAGCTTTTACTGTTTCCTTAAAGTAACTACTTAGGTAGGAGAAACAGAACCTGTCCGGAGAAAAAAATAATTCGTCGTATGCTTTTCTTTGGTGGCTTTTAAAAACAAAAACTAGAAATTCGAGATAAATCTTTGAAAAGCATTAACGCATGCTTAGCGAACTCTAAAGTTATTATATTCAATGGAAAAGTGTCCTGTCGGTCACCTGTATAGGGACTGAATAGAAAGTAATGACGTCGCCAAAAGACGTGTTAAAAAATATGCATGAAGAATTCGCGGTGGTGAGCAGAGGTCGAGATGGCTTAGTGGTCAGAGCGCCTGGAGTATTTATCCGGGAGGCGCAGGTTCAAATCCTTCTCACGACCGTATTCTTTTTTCATTTAATATAATAACTTTAAAAACTAGAAAGTCCTTCAAGTCTGAAATGTATATTATATTTTAAAATTTTATTTTATGTAAAGGTAAGGGCAGAATATAATGTGGTTAACATTTTCTGTCACAAGAACGTAAAAAACCACAAAATAAAATGTTCTCCTAAGTAATTTTTATTTTTACACTTCACAGTGCTAACGATATAATATTTTTATATTTCGTACATTGTGCGTTACGTTAAGTAGCGATTAGAGAATACCGTCAAGGGTGAGATATATTAAACAAATCTCTTTAACGTGCCGCGCCGGACGTAAGCGGATGTAGCGATGGGGCTTCTCCATCAATATGCCCTGCTCGACGCACTTTCAATGAAACAGACACGAAGATAAATTTCAAATTGAAGATTCACAATTATAACGATCCTCATAAAACGAATTATAAGCTGATAGTTCGAAATAACCATATAATAAAGCAACAACTGTTGTTGTATTACGAATTATGTCGGAATATTACTCCGGTTGACTTATGAGTAGCTAATGGATATGGAGACATGAAAAATTACAACATCTCTTCATCGAATGTCCGTCTTAGTATGAATATAACAAGACGACAGACGTACGAATTTATGATGTTTTTACCGAGACATATTTACAAGTTGGCGCGACTCAGGCGGCGAAACAATTTTCCTGACTGTACTTACGGAATTATAGCAACACATTCCAAAATATGAAATCGTAATTTTTGTTTACTTGATGCAAGTTTACGAAAATTACAATTTTCCTTTCCATTTCAGGTGACGTTCATCAAATTAAATCAAACCGAATTTATTACTACGTAGCGTAATTGTTGAATTTGGATACACAATTTTCGGAATCTACAAAAGTTTTTGAAGGAGGAATTAAAATGTTCGTGGTAGTGCGTAATAAGGGCGTGTAAGGTTGAGTGTTTTGTGATGAGTCGCCACCAGCTGCGCGTCCCGGAGGTGCGCGTGAGTGGCGCACCGGCGCAGTCACAGGAAGAAGATGATCCTCCTACCGCGCTTCACCCCTTCGCGCTCACGCTTGCATCAATACCGAGGCGAAGGCATTCTTGGATATGCGGGTAAGTTTAAAGGTAGTGAATTTCTTTCTGTGGTTTAAGTTTTGAAGACGCAGGTTCCTCGATCGAAGATCAAAGATTGTGTGCAAGCATATAATACGAAAATAGAGAAATAATTTTAATATAAGAAAACTAATGTTCACTGTTAATTACACAGATATTCCGAATTCATGCATTTATATGCACGTTCGCAATTTTGACCCCCGTATCCCTAAATTAATTATTAAAATTACTAAGAAACTCCAAGTAGCACTTTACAAAACGAAATAAAAAAAGGTAAAACATACGATAAAACAGGTTTGAAAATTTTCCCTTACACTAACTTTCCAACTTCGGAGACTAACGGAATAGTAAGCAGAAGAAACTTTACTTAAACCCTTAATATTTAGATTTATTTCGCAACAGTTGCTAAGTTTGATTAAATTACGGGTTAATAAAAATCATGTAGGAAGGACCTGCAATTGGATGATCGATGCTCATAATAACAGTATAAAGTCCAGCACAAAGTTTATGATAGATTTCCTGATATCATAAAAAAGTTATGTGTCTCAACTACTTCATCCGACTAGATTCACAGAACTACCTAGACTAGATTTACCTTATAAAAAGATAAATACCTATAGACCGTATTAGCGGATTACAGTTCTAGCGAACACATAAAAGTATACTGAAGGTGAAAGTTACTACGTCATGGAACTGAGTTTCTGCTAGTAATATCTTAGGTTTTCGCGATCACTACACATTATAATAAAACAACTTTTAACCGGATTAATCTCGTGTATAATTGGTTTTTGTTTTTCCTGACCTTTCGAACACTTTGCAGAGTTCGTGGTCGCAGGAGGACACCTTGTTTCATTATAATGAGCTTTTTCTGAACTTTTAAGCGGCACTGCATTTAGTTAAGATTCATTGCCAGCACAGTATCCTGTCGAGGGTGAAACATCTAATAATTGTTGGTGATTAAATTTTTCACCACTCAAGTGCACAATTTTATTTTTGTGAGCGGCCGGCGCATTGTATACCTACTTTCAGTAGTGGAACCCTCCACTACTGAAAGTAGTCATCTAGCTTTAGCTCTCATGAAAAGCACGATCTAATGTAAATGATCGTAGCGATAATCCATCTACATAATGACTGCGCAAGCGTTGCTTAACCTCAACATTCGTTAACCGGCCAGGTGCTGCAATGGAAAAAATACAGTTTTACAGGAGCTAGTGCACCTCAACCAGCTGTATTTATAGCAAATATACTTTATAGTTGTATCAGTAGGATAAGGATCACAACTGAAAAGCTAGTCATCAATTACTTTGTCCTTAGTAATATCTTAGGTTTGCGCGATCACTACACATTATAATAAAACAACTTTCGTGCGTTGCGTTCGTGGTCGCAAGAGGACTGCGACCATGAACGCTGCAAAGTGTTCGAAACGTCAGCAAAAACAAAAAACCAATAATACACGCGCTTAATCCGGTTAAAAGTTGTTTTATTATAATACTTTGTCCTTATACCCTACCTATTTGGATTACACAACCCATTTAGATTCTCCGTGTGTTATTCAAATTCTCGCATAAGAAATACACTTAGATTCGTCTCGCTTTATACCTACAGCAATACAATATAGCCGAAGTATTCGTGTCTATATTGAATAGATATTTTCAGCAGTGAGTGGCTATCTGTAAGACAAATATCAGTTAATATTCATGAGGGGCTCCGGCGATGGTCTGTCCCAGGCATTAGCACAACAATGGCGACCACGTAAACGCTCATCCTAACCTCGACTATTGTACTGAGATCACTGTCTTCAACTGTTTTTGTATTCCATTATGGCCGTCGACGCTTTCACTGGAACTGTCCCATGAATCATTGTATTACAGTCGCCTGCCTCTCCCAAGTTTTCCCCACCACATAACTTTAATATTCATCTTAGGTTTTCTGAAATATTTTATTGAAAAAGCGGGCGATATATTTCAAACGCCCTAAAAATATATTTTATAAAATCTAGGCATTGACTAAAAAAATCCACAAAAAACGAGATCTTTTTTTCTTTCTCCTGTTAGTAATATATCATGACGACATTAGACGGCACATTGAAGAAAGCCATTAATCTGACATTGGCAGATCTTATACGTCATTCTTCACGTGCAGTCCGTCTTTATACCATATAAAAATATTTGTTTGGCAAATATAGTATATTATTAATATAACATTTCGCAGAAACCGGTCGAGGTGAGCTATTAATACCTGTGGTGTCTGATATAAATATCAAAGAGTAGCCGATAATATTCCTAAAGCCATAATACCGTCAATTCTACATTAATTAGCGCTTCCATAACCGTTTATGCGGGATGAGAGAAAACGTCCATCAGATTATAAATGCGACGCTATTGTGATAATATGTATGAACGGAGCGAGACGACGTTCAGCCGGAAATAGCTCAATCTGAAAAGCAGGAAATAGGTCCAATTAAACACTACTTTGATGTTTGATTGCTCTCTGTGCATTGGCTCGTTCGAACGTGAAGAAAAATCTTCGTAAGCCTCACCATATTCTCTTTTGCAGCGAATAAATATTTATGCTAAGAAAACTTGTTAAAAAGAAAAGAAAACAATTCGAGGTAGAGTTTTCAATTTCCTTTAAAAAGTTTGCATAATTCGATAAAGGCGCGCTTTTTATTGTGCAACTTCTGTCGTCGTCTAACTTCGGTACATTACGCGTAATTACATCGAGAACATTAAAATGACTGGTGTATTTAAACTTTTTAGTTTGTTTAACGGAAATTGTGAATGCAAGTTTTAAATTACGACTTTTTTTAAAGCGAAGGGTACGTACTTCCTAACTGTCGTCGATCGCGTTTTAAGTAACAGAAGCAATGTTTAACAAAATATATATGAGTTTGCAGCTACTTAATACCGTGGAATAGAATTTAGCTTACCTTTTTCTTTCCCGTGCCTATTAATAACTTCATTAATTGTATACTAGTTTTCGCCGAAGGGTACACCTGCGTAACATCTTGCAAAAATCCAACCGCCAGTATAAGCTGTAACGTACCAAATGATATGATAAACGTACTAAGGGATACCAGCGACACCTATGTAAATTAACAGAATAAAAACTGTCCTATGTGTCTCTCAATGTAATATCACATACGCATAAATGTCTTCTTAGAGCTAAACCCAAGTTCAACAAAGTTAAAGTGATTCATTGTTTAATTTCAACATTAATTGACATGTCATTATTCCAATTCATTTTATCGCTCCATCATACCTCACCTAAGTTAAATATCCTTCCATTTTGACGCATGATTTGCAATCATGAGAATTAGTTCGAAATAGTGGAGTAGAGTTTATGTTACTCCTGCTCGCAAATGTGAACAAAACTGTCACAGCCAAGCACAGGAAATTTATTACGGAACATAACTTGGTAAATGCGAATGTCCGGTTTCAATTAAGTCCTTATAAATTGTGTATGGAGTCAACTGTGGGTTGACGGTAACAACACTACGTACAGTCATGTGTAGACAAAGGTATACACTTAGTGAAACTTAAAAGCGATTTTCTTTCAGTCTCTGAATACATATTGTAGAACTACTTTTGTGGAATGCTTTCGAATTTCATTTATAACTTACGCTTTTAAAAAGAATTTTAAAACTTTTATGTTTTATTCTTGCTTTGTAGTCGTGAGCTAACTTCCATTGGGACTTTCTTAGCTTAATCTTAAGATGAGATAATCAACCACATGTTTGTAAAATTATTCTCTACAAAGTCAAACGAAACGACGGCTTTTCTGAGGAGCTTAGATCGCGCCTGAGCCTGACTTTAGGGATACGCCCTTTCATCGCTTTTGTCTTAGTCTCTTCAATTTCAACTCAAAGGGCTGTCGTTCAAATAGTGTCGACCAGGTCAGTCTGTCTTATTAACTTCAAAATGTTAGACAAAAATAAAGGGATGACAGGTCGTATTTCGGTTTCCATAATTTGGCAATTGCACAATTTTGTGTGAAGCTTAATATAAGTACAATATGCTTCCAGTATTACGTAAATAGGTTTATGTTCGGCTCGCGTCCAAAACAGTAGTTGTGATGATATAGATTGAATTTAGTACTCTCGTTGCCGATAGTGTTACGAGTTCTACTGATATTAGCACTTACAACAATTTCCGAAGGCCTTCAGTACCTAATTTTAATTGTTCCGATTCCATAAAAGATTCATCGTTGAGTGTTGGATTATTCTCGTTCGCTTCTCAAAGGCGTATTCCATCAAAGCGGGGGGGGGGGGAAGGCTACTTCAACTTGTTTTACCTTTGAACGGCGCGAGATTCCAGTTAATAGCGTTTCCTATTGAAAATATAATATCAAGTGTAAAATATTACAGACTTAATGCTAAAAGCTTCTTATAAGCTAAAATTTTGACGGATTTTATTTTCTGAGCTGCATTTTAAAAATTTGTATATGAAATGAAATTTTAATTGATTACGATAGGTATTCTTTGCTGTTCAAAATACCTACGAAATAACTACCAAGGTTTCAGTAGTTGGAGACACAATTTAACTTTGTCGTCATCGGAAAGTTTATCCAAGTTAACACAGGGTTTCATAACTTCCTATTATACTCTGAAAATGATCCCATCTGACGATCTAAGTGAATTAACCCTGTATCCACAGTGTCCCTTATCGTGATTAAAGCTGGCGGAGCTGATTGCATTAACCTGCTGCTGCCGAGCAAGCCTTGCATCATATCTCACAGTACACTGAAAATACACACACTTAAACCAGTCTACTCTTATAAGATTACCTTCCTGCCCTATGTGGTATTCGTTTTTTTCTCTCTCATATAATGCACTTAACGCTAAGCTTAAAAGACGGTAGCTCTCTTTTACGTCTGCACGTACTTCAAATATTTTTTCTTGTGTGTGAATTATGTAAACCCTTTCGTAATGTATTTCGCCCTTAAGATGAAGTTCTTAGAAAAAGATACGTGACCCCTGAAAGTTAAAGCGCACCGCAGTTATTATGAATAAAGAAAGCATTGGTATCTTGTGGTACATTTAATATTAACAGTTTGCTATGGTAACAATTAAATTAATTCTTTATTTAAATCGCAGGAAGAAAGTAAAACCTTTAGATCTGAGAAAACATAACACTTGTTTTGTGTGGTTGTGTAAAACAAGGTTCGAAATCAAAATTAAAAATTAAAAAATTACGTTCTTATCTCCAAAAAAATATACATTAAGAAAACGGTTTGGTGTTGATTTCCCGAATATACCTACATTAAGTGAATTTGGGACATCAACCGCGCGTGTTAGCTTAGCGGGCTACTCAGGTAAGTAGCTACCCACAATTTTAATTCACTTACCTGAAACTCCCTTTCCATTCCCGCTTTACGACTTTGCGCCTGCCTTGTTAGTGCTACAATATACTCAATTGTCTTGCCGTATTCTGGAGTTTCCGCTTCCACTCAGTTTAATGTGTTTACTTATTTTCATTAATTTTATTCCAACGAAAAGTTGATAGCAATAAAATGTAATTTAACATCGAGTGAATTACTCGTAACTTTGAAGATCGAAAATGTTGGTTTGTCTAATGTCAATAGATGGCTTTCTAGTGCAAACAAAGGGATGTCTAGAAAGTACCTTTATTGAATAAGTTGGAAAGGGCTTAAAGATATTAACAGTTGGTAATATAAACTGTAAATATACATTAAGTAATTCAATAACTATACGTATTAAATAAAATTAGTTCTGCTGAAAATATTTAATATTTCAGAAGGCAAACTCATTGATAAAGAGTGGTTGGTTGAGCCGGGAAACATTAATAACTAAGGGTGCATTGTCTTGTGGTTAATGGCGCTTATAAACTCGCTCGCTGTTGTCACAACTGAAATGAAATTATCATGGTTTGAACGTGATAATATTAGTGATATTATCACGTTCAAACCGTGATAATTTGTGGAATAATGAAAATATCACAAAAAATATTTTGAAAAATAAGTTGTGAGTTCGGACCTGGCATGTACCTACCAATATATTCTTTTCAATGTTCGATGTCACATTGCAGACATAGGTAAAGAAATACATCGTGAGCAACCTGGACTAATTGGTCTGAAATCGCCAACCTGTAGTAAGCCAGCGTTGTGATCAATGCCTGTGCCTTGTCTGTATAGGAAGCCCTGGCCCTGTGGTGAGACGATGGCGCTGGTTATGTTTTTAGAAACAAGCATTAGAATTAGTTGTGCACTGTAGGTACCAATACCAGCATACTAACCGGTGAAGTTAAATAAAAGATCTATGTGTTTTATTAAATAAAATAAATATTTCAGTGGAGCAACTTATTTGTCGGCATTTCTATCTCATTTGTCAAGACTTTCGGCGCTGTCTTCACTTGTTAAAACTGACGATGTTCATGAAAAGTAGAAAACAAAATGCAAATTCTTGGCAAGTAATGTGTACACAAAGTACAGTGCTTCTGCCTCTTACCATGATTGTCTTTATAGGTGAGATAAAGCGGAGTGCGATATATCTACGTCTTAGATTATATGGAGATACCAAAATAGTCGGTAGCGAATCGTTTAATCATAACGAAACATGCTGGACTTCGAAAATATGTACCTTGGGCAGAAATATGCAAAGGCGTAAACCAAGAACCTACCTACGTATTCACAAAAGCAAGGGTATATACCTACTTATCGCGCAATAAGTGATACATAAATTGCAGGTGCGTTTATTAAGTGTGACAGTGTGTGAATCTTCAAAGATGCGGTTTAAGACAGGCGACATATTTGAATCTCTGCCACGAGTTATTTTCGTCTCGGTCGCGCGTAAACACCGACAGAGAGACGATATTAGATATTATTATATCTTGCATTATTAATAAAAATGGACGATTATAATCTTTTCAGAGAAATGTTCCCGAGATTTAGTGGTTTAGATATAGAAAACGCTTGCGCTTATCTCGGTATATAATGTGTTGAATGCCAATGTCGATTTAAATCGACTGAGTCTGTCTTAGCAATGAAATAATTGATCCCAAATTTGAACTAGGTACATGGTTTTTACCATATGAGAGAATATAAGAAAATCAAAAGAACATATCCTTCATACTGGTGCTACAGCATTAAGTACTTCAAAGTTTTCAAAGGCTTAGGCTATATTTCACGAAATTCGTATATGTTTAATCGACAGATAATATTCTTTTTTAGATGTTTTTCTAACTGAAGGTGTCAAAATTGAAATTTATTCCTTAGATTAGAAGTTATCCGACTTTGGTGAAATCGGATCAAGTATCACAATAAATATTTTCGTCTGGATTCATATAATATAATCGACTTAGATACGAAGCAAAGCTATAAATTTCCAATTGAATAATATGCGAATTGGAAATATTTGGATCTATTTGATATCGGAGATGGCAATTTAACTGAAACTTCCAAACTATCTGCGTAAGCACTTTGATCGAACGCCTATAGTTACACTCAGTACGAACTATTGCTAACATAGCGAATTTCTGAAATATTACGTACTACGTTCAACATAAGATTCAAGCTGTCATCTCAGACCTAAAGAATTTAAAAACAACTTCTAAGTAACAATATAGGAATTTTGAAAAAATATGACATAGGTGCTTGTGTAAATAAATTATACCGATCAGACAATGACGACGAGTGATTAATTTTGGGAAATAGAAAATCCATTTACCGTGGAATTTTCGTCGCTTAACTCATGAGTCATCCGTATCAACGACAGTGAGTAATTTGCTCTATATTTTTGAGAACAACGTTTTAAGGAAGGCAGGTACATGTCATCGGCATCGCGACAATGTGCTGGTTGTGGTGTAGCGTCGCTAAATATGCGAGATGGTTTACGCGCCAAGACGCACGCGCAGTCCACGCCACGCCTCGACCAATATAAACGTCGATTGAAATTAAAACATAACGAGAAAGTATGCGCGAGACTTTATCTTATTACAGATGTGTTGGAGCACAACTGAATTTGCGCATTTCGCTGTAGTGACCTCGTAGTGCACTTTGTGTGAACACATGTGACGTGAACTGTGATCGTTGTTGTTTTCTGTGATAAACCTGTGATAGAAAAGTATTTTGTGATATGTTTATGGTAATGTAGGAAAACAAATTTAACACACGTATGACACATTATTTATTGTTTTATGTAATTTAAGAACGTGATTTTAATCAGACATCGTTGATCGGAATTACGAATTGAGCACTTATGATGAAAATAATTACATAAATAAAATTTCATGTTTTATGGTAACTTTCATTACGGTAAAGTCGTAATGAAAGTTATAAGTAGTCGGTAATGTAAGAAAAAACGTATTAATTCGTTTATTTGTAAAATAGGTAAATCAAATAACTAGCGGCACAAGTATTGAAATTGACATGATTAATAAAGAAACGGGATTGATTTATAATGTTTTGCTTATTAAGGTAACCGTCCAGTGCAGTCCAGTACATGAATGTGGGAACAGTCTAAATATTATTATTTACGTAACATAACGAGTCCTCGAATATCCCATGACAAAGAAAGGTGATGGCGAATGTCGACTTTTATTCCGAAATTATATTTTATCTGTTTTCCCCATCTTGTTTTTCCTAAGAAGATTGAGAAAAACTCGTTTTGAAACAACTTTGTAGTAAGTTACCATTTACTTAAGGAAGATTTTTTGTAGATTTGAGTATAACTGAAAGCAATCTTCATTAATAATTTATTAAAGAAACCTATGTTGAGAGAGATGCCTACGTAAATACAATGTTCTTTTGAAATCGATAAAAAAAATTCAATGGAAATGGTGTCAATTGGAGTGAATAACTTTCCCTTTAAAATACAAGGAAAACAGGACATGTATTCAACAATGTTTCTCCAAACACAAAGGCGAATGAAAATTGCCTCAAAAATATTTGCTGTGAAAATTAATCGTCTGAAAATGCTTTCCAATAACGGCAACACTGATTAAAAAAGTTATATGGGAACATACATTTTATAGACAATACGGATGTTACATTATATCATATTTTCTTTTAATCAACGAATTTGTTTGTTTTGTTTCTTTTTTTTTTTAGATCTTTTCATTTCTTGCAGTTATTGATAGAGTTTATGTAAATCTTCCATGTTTAGAATAAATCAAGTTTAATTACAAAACGGAACAAGTTATTACCGAAATTATTACTAAAGTTAGACAGGCAATTTAATGTATGAAATAATGATATTGCGTTCATTAATGTAATCAGGCTTTAGAGGAAGTGCTCGCCGTACATCTTATTGATGCATTACAGATAATTTATAATCGAAGAGCTTCTAGCTGACCCTAAAATAATAGGAAACAAAAGGGTATTTGTACAATATTTTACATTACGATGAAATCATATAGGAGAAAGATATAATTTTAAAATAACCTATGATTATGATAAACACATTTTGTATTTTATTTTTATTTTTAATGGACTCTTGAGTTTGTTCGTTTAAATTATGCTGATATGTAGATGAACCGTAATTTGTGGTATCTATGAAAACTGTATTTCCTACTTTAATTTGTTTTTACTGCTGTTTGGAGATGCCAAAATAAATTTTTATCAGTGCCCATTTCCCGAAACGATTTTACCTTTGCTCTAAAAATATATTTAGTTTTCCAAATATTATCTCTCATTTTCTGTTCCACTTTATTTAATTAATGTTATCTAATCATTATAAAAGAGTACTTAGAAGTAACTGTTTCCATTTTTAGGGAAACCACCAAATAAATGTAACACCCAAAACCAAGAAATAAATTGACGATTGTTGTGTGTAAAAAGCCCCTTTATATACGGAAACATTTCGTCCATTAGAAGGTAGACTGACATTGGTTACCATTTAATAGTAGGTATGGTTGAGATGACTATAGGATGTAATATGTATGAAGGTACTTTTCTAACATCATTTCGTTAACTAAAATTTTACATTCTCTTAAACCAAAACGCTCGGTTACGGAGATATCTCGATGATGCGACCTAATTTTCAAGATGGCGGCTATGTAAGCGGTGAGCGGGGACCCGGGGGGAGACCCTGAAACTTAGTTTAAAATTTAAACTGACCCCTCTACTCGATGGAAAAACTATGAAATATTCTACCTACCAAAAAAAGGATAGGCAAAATCTTTGTTACATTTGAATGGACAAATTGTTCATACAAGATTTTAACGATTGGTAAATAAATAAACATAACATGTTTAACAGCAACTAATATTCTATATTAGTCGTTTTTATTCATTAAAAAGTGAGACGCGAATTATTTATCTTAACTATCATAAATTGTAGAGGTATGTACTTCGTCTACGGTCTATAATTAGAACTAACAACAGTTTTAACGCAACTAACTACAAAATTTAACAAATAAAATTTCGAAACTTCAAAAGTTTTTATATCCACGTTAATTTTAAATACGATGTCTAGGTCATATTTGAGAATACCGCTGCCAAAATTCCAGTTGTTTTTTTATACAAAATGTATGAGATGGAATTCGTTGTTATTATTCATAAATAACCCGTAATGATTAATCAGCCCCACTTTCCAACGAAAATATTTACCTTCATCAAATATTATAAATGTTCAAGGAAACCCATTCACTTAATGAAAACCTACTTTACTTATCTTAATAATAATATTAGATGGGTTATACGGTCAACGACAAAAATCACTGAACACATCCAAAATAAAATGACTGAACTCAAAACAGTCCATCAAACTAAACTAACGAAAAACAAAATATTACAAGCTTTTCATTTTAATATAAGTACAGAAAATGCAAAAAGTAATTTCATCACATCACATCACATCACACAGTAAGCAGCACTCAGTCAGTGCAGTTTAAGTGTGTGTTACTGTATCTACCTAAACTCGCATGCAAGGAAACGCAAGGAGTAATTCAATGCTAAAAATAATACCCCCATTTTTTTATACTTATTACGTCTTTTAATTAAAATGTCTCTAAAGTAGGTATGTTATATGCATATGTATGGCGACAGGTCACGGGAACTATTTGCAACCTCCGAGTTCCCCTTAAACGTAAGGGGAAGATCTATAAGACAGTTATCAGACCTGCTGTCTCGGATGGTTCGGAATGTTCGCCCACAAAAGGGCCACAAATGGAAGGCTACTGCATGCAGCAGAGATGAGAATTTTAAGAGGGATGTGTGGTGTTACGCGGATGGATAGAATTAGAAATGTGTATGTAAGAGGATGTCTGATAGTTACGCCGGTGACTGAGACATTGTGTGGAAATTGTTTGTCATGGTATGGACATGTAATGCGGAGGAATGAGGATCATGTGACCAGGAAAGTTTTGAGCAGTAATGTATGAGTTCTGTGAAAGATGAATTATGACTAGAAATGAAGTGACTACCGAGATGACGGCTGACAGAGATGTATGAAAGAAAAACACATGCTGCACCGACTCCAATTAAATCAGGATATGGGCAGGCGGATGATGATGTCTTTAAAGTATACGTATATTGGATTTTCATCTCCGGACAAATCTAAGGTTTTGTTATATTCCTTTGTTTATTTTGGTGTTTCTTTAAATTAAGTAAGTTGTTAAAAAATCTCTAAATCTCTTTACTCTAACTTAGTATGAACTCTTTAGTATTTAGTATACTTTTTTTTTGTTATTTATCTACAGTTCAAGCCCAAATCTAAATATCAAAAAAACAATTTCAAAAATCACCATGCTCAGCAAACGAATTGGTAATTAAAGCATAAAGTAAATGTTGCTGATAATTTAGAGGCAAGTTGAAACAACAATTAAGTGAATAGGACTTAGTCCATTCCATACACGAAACGATTAACTTATATAATACCATCTAAGAACTCCACGAGACAGGTGCGATCTAGTGTGGAGTTTGAAAGTAAAATATTTCCTTTTAGTCATTTAAAATGTGTGTAGGAGCAGATGTTAATGTAGAATTTAAGTAAATATAATAAACATACAATCACGCCTGTTTCACGTTTGGGTTGGCAGCGATTATCGATTTCCACTTGCTACGATTCTGACAGACCTCTTTTGCTTCATCCTATATTCAAGCTGTTGCGTCAGTCATTAGCAGACACAATAGATTTTTATTGTTACAACGTACAGATCTGTACGTTACTGAGCCGAAAGGTTAACCTCTTCATGCAATCTCGTCGGTTTATGTTGCTTTTGACTTCTTCTTTAACTAATATGTATCATCGGCCCTTCTACAACTGAAGCAGGCATCCCAAATATTGCTGTAATAAACGGACAAAAGGGATATTACCACAATTATAAGTCAACTCGGCAGCTGAGTCTGTAAACGTTGTTTAGAGCACAAACCGAAACACTACTTACACACTGCACAACAAAAAAGAGTGTTATGTTTTTAGAATTCATGTATGTATGTAAGTATGCACGTATGTTTGTGAGTTTCTTTATTCCCCTATAACTTCTTAACGCCTGAACCGATTTAGATGTATGGGGTATCGTTAGAATCCTTATATTGTACCGGGTAACAGGTGTGAAAGATTTTAAAAAAAATAGTTTCTACGATAGACATAAAGCTGTGAAAAAAAATCACACATGGCAGGCGTGCTTTTAAATTTCTAATTAATTTCATTTGTAGCAATTGGAGTTTTGTAATACGTTTGTGAATACGAAATTATGTGCGTTAATGTAAAGTAGGAAAGCCGGACGCTACTCAATTATAGTATAGTAAAGCTATTTTCAATTCATTGTAATCTTAACCTTGAGTTACGAAAATTACGACTTGCGTTCTCAAGGCTGAAAATAATGTATGAAATACATAATGTTTTTGTTTTCGTTTGTTTCCCTTCTGTCACCGACCAGTTTCATAAATATGAAAACGTTTTCTATTGAATATTTTATTTATAGGTATTGGATTTATTTATTCATTACATGTTTTTAAATGAATCTACCTATCGGATTAAGATTATTAATCTAGATTTGTTGTAAGACACCTTTCGATATTACAAATTGGTGATTGTGCTATTTTTAAGTTTTCTTTTTTCATATAACTGCCTCGTTGGTCTCGTGGTCCCAACCGCGACTGCTGAGTAGGAGGTCTCGGGTTTGATTCTCGGGTCGGGCAAAGTGTTATACAGTTTTTCTGTTAGGAAATTCTCCCGCCCTCTTTATTTTTCAAAGTTATTTTTCAAAAAATCTTATTATACACTTTTTATGAGGTCTAGAGGATTTATTTTATATCTGCATGGATCGGGTGGATATTTGTATGCGATTTTCTCATTGAATTGGAAGAGTGGATAAAATTGGATCTCAAACTGAATCCTTTATGACCCGATTTTGTTTTAACTAAAAATGTTTTATTTATTTATTCTCTGGTTATGCACCACATGAGCACGTGGAAGTAAAAGAGAATAATTGAGTTTTAAAATCACTAAGTATCAAACAGAAATTTTTTCTCATTAGGCTGTCAACACATGTGAGCGATAATGCACTTTTGTTGTTACTGCCAAATTATAATGAATATTTTTTCATACGTGTTAATAACCTCAGTCAACGACTCTTCAAAGGTCACACCGTTATGATGAACGTCACGCTTCTTAACTTCTATATAGATTATTTCATTAAGGTCAAGGTTTCTACTTTCTTAATCTTAGATTTAGAAGAGTTTTCATGTTTAAGAAACTTAATTTACATAATGAATTAAATTCACGAACAAGAAACGACTTAAACAATAGTTTTTTTTTTTATCATTTATTCGTTATTCAATGAGAAGGTTACTTACTATGAGTTGAAGTTATTATATTAAATGGAAAAAGAATACGGTCGTGAGCAGGATTCGAACCTGCGCGTTGCGGATAAATATTCCAGGCGCTCTGACCACTAAAGCCATCTCGACCTCTGCTCACCACCGCGAATTCTTGATTCATATTTTTTTCCATTTCATATATTAACTTTAGAGATCGCTAAGCATGCGTTAATGCTTTTCAAAAATTTATCTTTAATTAATATGAGTTGACTTTACTCACACTTAAACAATAAGTAAGTTATATAGCTACTCTTCCTTTTGCTAACCGTGTGGATTATAGCAAATTATGGTGCAATAAGCTATTTCCAATCCTATAAGATATTGACTCTAAAATATCTTAAAAGATTGGTAATGATTATTTATCATCAATGTAATAAATATAATATATAACGTCCTAATTTATTAGGTAATTTCCTTTGAAAGGAAATATAAGTCAAAGGAATATAAGGAAATATAAGGATATATAAGTCAAATACATGCAATTATGCTAAGAATTAAAGGTTTTTTTTATTAATGTAGTAGGTACTAGCACGACGAAAACTGCTCCTTGAAAGGCGAACATTAAGAAAAAATAAAATTGTTGTAAATTTTTTAATTATGGCCTAATTATCTCCTTATCACTTACACATTGACTCCTTAAAAGGAAATTACCTAATAAATTAGGACCTTATATATTAGTATTATCTATGTATGAGATGATTTTTATCCGTAAACATCTACTTAGTACATAACAATAGCCACTGGTTACTATCTTCTAGTTAACAATAACAAAACAGAGATGTATTAAGGGAACAAATAATCTATTTATGTACATATGTATGGATTACGTCACAGATATCATTTAACTAGACAGTGCAAGTGTACGTACTTTGCGTGGCATTAGTATTTTATTACACAGGCTAATTTTGATCAGTCTGCTGTCGACAGTTTTCATACCTACAGGCAGGTAAAGCATTAGAAAACATAGCATCATCACGCCTTTTACCCCATAGGTAGAGGTGTACCTACTGTTGTAGGAACAGCCACATGCGTTCCACCGACGCAGTTGTTATTAAGTCCCAAGTAAGGATGTGGTAATTTTCTAACAAGCCTATTGCCATCAAACGGCCACAATTCCAAACTACGGGCTGCAATAACACTTCACCCGAGCAGGAAATCGAACCCAGAATCTCACTCTCGGCAGTCACATTTCCTACTAGTAGATAAATGAGGCTTCACAAAATATATATGCTGCTAAAATCACAATAAACTGCAATAAGAAGCCAAGTGATTGGAGTTGTACTATTGCCATAATTGAGTTTAATGAAGATATACATTTAGACGTAGGTACTCGCACTATCCAGTTACATCCTACATCTGTGAATTACTAAAGTAGTCTCAGCTAAAACACTATCTGTAATATATTTATTCAGTGTAAATGTAATCAAATGTAACAATAGTTTGTGTACCCACTCGGTCTCACGTCTCGTTCCGAAATGAAATGACCCCTCTAGGGGACGAATTAATATGTTTTGGGACTAACTTCCCATTTCGAGTTCCTCGTAATCATGGACTGGGTATATTATAATGTATATTAAATAAACATAAGCCCGTTTATATGAATATTGAATATGTATAGCTAGCTAGGCATGTATGTATACATAACGAAATGTAGAAGTCTACTTATTTTACATCAGTTAGGTGAGAATATAATGCCAATAATCAGTAATAACCATAGACGCACTTTTGACAAACTAATAGTTGATAGAACTATTACTAGATAGTGTACCTACATTTGGTATCATTACCCACAAATTAAGACGACAAAGTTTAGATGCCGCTGTCTATCTTCCTGGCTTAATATTCATTGTCATTTTTACGACACCTACCCCTGGATAAAGCATACAAGTGTGCTCTTTTCATTATTTAAGGCCAGCCCTGAAGTACCTATCTTAATATATATAAATCTCGTGTCACAATGTTTGTCCTCAATGGACTCCTAAACCACTTAACCGATTATAATAAAATTCGCACACCATGTGCAGTTCGATCCAACTTGAGAGATAGGATAGTTTAAATCTCAAATTATAGTCGCGTGCGAAGCCGGGACGGACCGCTAGTAATATTATAAATTTGATTACTTACGACGATCTCGTACTTTTTAATTACCACTCCTAACATAATACTACATCTTTCTACGAAAACCTATATATAAATTAAAATATATTTCATTGAATGTATAAACAACAATTATCATTACAATTTCATTGAAAAATTAGAACAATGACGCCTAGCGTCTACGAATGTTTCAGTTATTTCAACTCTCCATAATGTTGAAATAACTGAAACATTCGTAGACGCTAAGTCAAAGTTTATTCTTTGTTCAGAAACTTTTAGTGTGATCATTATTGATTTTGTTATTGTAAATTATGTTATTTATATGAAGCCGAAATGTGTTGTTTTAGTACACCTAGACGTAATCACAAAATACTTTTCTCCTTCCAAAGTCTCTACGTCTCTACTTGGTACGTGCGTTAGGTGACAAAATGTAACGCTGTTTGTAACAGCGACATCTAGACTTCAGTGCCAACATTTCTTGCCCGAACCACAGTACAATGTTACCAATCGCTGAAACAGACGAAAGCGCCACCGCGCTGCTATCGATGAACGCGAGGCACCGGCGAACACGAGACCGCGTCGTTACGGCTGAAATGCGCGCCGTGCGACGCCGTCGGGGTTGGACCGTAGTAGGCTCGGAAACTAGGTAAGTGCGAGCTCCACCACTAGATGCCGCTTTTCAACAGTGTTCCCAAGGAGAAGAAAATTCTTCAATTTTTTTTAAAGAAAAATCTTTTTATTATATATTGATGATCGATATACCTATATTAAAACACGCAAAAGCGAGTAAAAAGACAACAAAATTTAATTATTTAAAAAGTTGTATGCAATAAGTTTTAGGGCAAACATTTTTCTACAGAATAAAATTACCGCAAGCTATAAATTCGATTTACTTTAAGTTGTTTATAAATAAAGCTGCCTTAATATAAACCGGGACAGACAGATAGCTACAGCGTTTCTTTAACATTATCAACGTCTGAGTTTATCTGGAGGCAACTTTCGGTAGCGCCGTAATTGCCAATTAGTTGGGGCCCGGGGCCATGTTGAGCACACTACAGCAATTTCATTCGGTAAATGTTTATTTGAAAAAGTTTTACATCGCGTGAATAGGTTACCACGGATCTTAATGTTAAGGGTCGAACCACCTATCAAATGGGCCGTGTTTGTTAGAGCTATTTTTATTTTAGATGTTTCGGATATTTTATGATGGGGCAACGTTTCGAAAGGTCTTTTATATTAGGAGTCAATATTTTTTCGGTTACACAAATTTTGCCTAAATAAATAAGGTTTCTCCGAAATTTCACAAAAAGAGAAGTTTTTTGTTTAGTTCCTTCGTTTATTTGTTTTCCTCACCTACAATGTTTTCCATTTTGACTTCTAGAGAGTTCAATGTAGTTTACGTTTAGAGACAGCGTACATGCTTATGCAAAGATAATTATGGTTAATATCTCAAGGCAAAGACCTGAGTATTTGCAGTAAGAATATCTACGTATGAAAACATGTAGAGTATAATGCCAAGACGTAGAAGAATATGAAGGTCTTATGGTTTATTCAACTAAAGTAACAAAGAAATAAGCTGCTGCTTTCTTAAGTTGTGCAAATACTATTCCCTAAATAGTGGAAATTTTAAACCGAAAAGATTTTTATATAGTTTGATTCTGACCTTTTTAAATAGTTTTTTTCCCCTACTACCTACTGCTAACTGTTTGTGTGTTGAGATAAATACGACTCTTACGTATGTTTACCTAACAAAGGAGCGGCAAGTTATGACACGCATTACTCACATATCGATAAGTTTATCAAAATACTATATTTCAAATCTAATACAACCACTGAAATCGAAACTATTACTAACTTAACACTTAATTAGTTATACATACATTTATACATTCACGCCTGCTTCAGATTGGGATAGGCAGAGACTATCGATTTACGATTTCACTTGTTACGATTCTGACACACCTCTATCGCTCATCATCTATGTTCAATAACTTTTTCATGCATGATCGTCTAAATTACTTATATTTTTAAATCACTTTCACTAAGTTATTGGTCGACGGTCGTAAGTGCAATATGGAGATTGAATTTGATTCCGATCTGGCAAGCTAACTCTTCAACCACGGTAAAAAACGACACAATATATTCAACATGAATTCGTGTTGGTCATTGGCAGACAAATAGTGGACTAGGTGGTGTCCAATTCATGGCAAAATGTACTATAAACATACAATAACTTAAATCTTAAAACAAGACTATGAACCTCAACTTGATACTTCAGAAAAAGATAGCAAGGATCATAATTAGGTATATTATTTTTATTTAAGTATGTTTATTATAATTTTTTATTGGTTTTCCTATTAGTATGTGCAGGTTTATTTGTTAAGATTCATATATCGCAGGTTTGATTGCAGAGATTGCTCTGAGAAATAAACAGTACTTACCTATTTACATACTATGTACATAAATAAATGAATAAACATTACAGGTAAAAGATTTCTTCAAGAAACATTCTGTAATACTCGCGGGAGAGTCAAATAGAATTTGAAAGAAGTTATATTTACGAAGTCTTTACCGGAAAAGAAGTTTATCCTAAGGGAAATTTTATCTTTGAATGTTTTAGAGCCATTGAGAATAAAAAAAATAGTTTTTACTTGATTTGATAGACCAGACAGTGTTTTACAATTAGGATTCTTATGTTATATAATTTTTGTGGAAAGATAAATAAGGTCGGGAGCAGGATCTTGAACCTACCCGATAAATTCTCCAGGCGCGCAGTATTTATACGGAACGTACATTTATACCTTTAGAGTTGGCTATACAAGAATTTGAAAGATTTTCTGTATTTGAATACTTTCCCGTATTTGTTAACGCTGATCTGTACAAGTGAAATACTGATAATAAGGTGAATCTTGACTTTAGAGTTTTGAATAGGTACCATACCAGACATTGGCGAAAAGTTATTACCTTCATAACTTGTCGACTAAGTATACAGATTCAGTATTTTGGTAAAATATTAAAACAAAAAAACTAGCACAAACATGGTTTAAGCTTGTCATTTCGTAAGAGGGATCAAGAAAAGGCAAATGAAAGTATTTTTTAACTGGACCGGTAAAAATGATGACGCCTGTGTTAATGTATCTCACCAACTTTTGGTGATTCTATTAGATTTCAGCACCGATGGTTGTCGAGCGTTTGGTCATGCGAGATTTGTGTCTGTTGTAAATGCATTTTCTATACACGATACATACTAGTGAGGGGCAAGGTGTATTGTTATCGATGATGTCTCGAGAAGATTATGTAAGTAAATGATAGGGTAAAGAAAAATCAGAAATATACTGAAAAAAAAAAGATACTGTCTGTGCCCCGCAAACATTGTTCTGCTCTAAGAATTTTCTGGATAGGGCCACCCTTATCACCTAGGGGTATAAAAAATAAACTACGACCTATTCTCAGACCTATCAAATACACAAAAAAAAACATAAGCATCGGTCAAGTCTTTTCAGAGGAGTCCGATAACAAACACGGGGACACGAGATTTATTTTGTCGCATTGATTGATTTTTGGTAGGGGAGAATCTTATGGGTTCGCGTCAATGACATGCTAATATAAATAAATAAAAAAAACACTGTTATTTCATAGTTTTATGTTGTCACTTCTGTCCCCACACCCCATTCTTTTTGTATAATTATTTTTGTGTGGCACATTCATATAAATTTTATTTCAAGATAAATCTTTGATAAGCATTAACGCATGCTTAGCGAACTCTAAAGTTACAATATTAAATGGAAAAAACAACACGATCGCGAACAGGATTGGAACCTGCGCCTCCCGGATGAATACTCCAGGCGTCCAGGGTCTAACCACTAAGCCATCTCGATCTCTGCTCACCACCGCGAATTCTTCATCCATATTTTAATACGTCTTTTTGGCGACGTCATTGCTACCAATTCAGTACCTATACAGGTGACCGAACCGACACGACTAACAAGGTTCGAATCCTGTTCGCGACCGTATTCTTTTTCCATTTAATATTGTAAGTTTAATTATATTTGTTTTACGGTTATAAGTTATAGGTATCTCACGTACATTCTTCAGGATTACCCGACTAGTTTCGAGCTTAGAGCCTATAATCATGAACTGAGCCCGCAGAGATGTCACTTAAGGTATATGTGTTCTGTGGATGTCACCAGTCAAATTGATACTGAAACATTTTACGTTTAAAATCTTCATGCAGGGTCGTTGTGAACATGTCTGAATTACGGAGATGTTTAAAGTTCTCATATATGTTTTAAAGTGTAATCACAGCTTAGAGTGCAAGTAATAATATGCAAACATCCCTATAACTAATTGGCTTATTAAACAAAGTTTATACTAATCCTAATGCTGAGTGTTGCCATGACGTAAAGTAAATATACCTATCTGAAATACCAATTTTTCAAGCTTTTATCAGTGTTCTTTGTTTTTCGTATACATATTCTGATTATTAGAATGGATTGAGATTTATGATTGAAAAGTTATTTTATCAAGGTAATCTAATGGTTCTAATTCGTCTGCTGAGCTTTCAATTCCCAGGACGGGCAAAGGGATATTTTGTATATTTTTTGTATAACTCGAAACGTGACATCCCATAGTTCGTCACACTATGTGTCACGATGTGTCTCACTAAAGTTGCTAAATACGTAAATATAATATTTTTAAGGTCTAATCAGCTTCTCCAGCATACAAAAATCTATATTCTCTGGCCATCAGCATCTGTGCTAGGTCGAATGATTTCGTATTCAAATCGATAAAAACTTTTAAAACTTCCACGGTTAAGTAAGAGAAATTCGATAGTTTGTTCTTCCCACAGCCATAAACAGTATCGCGTTGGTAAATGTTGATAAATCAATTACTATTTATTCGACACTATTACAATCTCCGAACTGTTACTGAAAATTTTCAATAAAAAAAAATCGAATAAACCTGCCTAACCTTAAAATCAAACCCAATACCTTACTCTCAGCAGTCACGCTTACAATTACTAGATAAATGAGGCAGTCGAGGTAAATAGAGTTGAATTCATACTGTGAAGAAGTGTTTGCTCTCCAGAGCTTTCCCGTTTTAGTTCTAAGCTGCAAGTTACACAAAACGTAACCATAAACTAGTCCGCCCACTCGTGTATACGGACCGTAAACTAGATTGTTTTACTGGTGCTTAATCAACCTCCTAAAACAAATATTTCAACAACGCTAGATTAAATATGACTTATTACCTTTTAATACTATTTTAGGTAACGTAAACTCAGGTCAAAACATTTTGGCACCTAAACATAATATTATTCGTATATTAGAGAAACATTATTTTATTGTCCATACTTTGGTAGGGTACATGCTCATGTATAAGTTTAAACACTTTCGAATTTTTTGCGAAATAACGATTAACTTAGAGCTCATAAGACTTGAGTCCATGACTTTAACTATTAACTCATATTAAGTAAAATTGAGACAGCAGAAGAAATGACTCAACATATTTTATTTGTATGATTATAATAATAAGGAAACAAATTGTTTAAAGTTTCAATTCCTTACATAAAATTGACCTTCAGTCAAAATTTCACCGCAAAGTAAATATTGAAAATGCCTAAAGTCATTTCTGGATTCATGTTTTCACAGACCTAAATTACAGTAGTTAATCTGGAATGTCTACCTAATTATGTAATAATGTTTCTGATCAATGTCAATTTACTTTCACGCAAATAAAACTGCCTCCTTGGTCTAGTGGTCCCAAGCGCGACTGCTGAGCAGGAGGTCTCGGGTTCGATTCCCGGGTCGGGCAAAGTGTTATTGAATTTTTCTCTTAGGAAATTCTCAGTAGCAGCCCCGAGGTTGGAATTGTGCTCGGTTGATGGCAATAGGCTCACCACCTATAACATGGGACTTAATAACAGCATTGGTGAAATGTGGGTGTACAAATGTGTACACCTCTACCTACCTCTTCGGGGAATACAGGCGTGATGCTATGTTATGTTATGCAAATAAAACGAGTATAAATAATTATGTAAATCAGAATGCACTCGCGAATATATTACTTTCGCCTCTGAAAGTAGTCACAGAGCCAGCTACGGAATTAAAATACATATCCATTATAAAATTAATAACAGTGAAAGCGGATTATTCTCCGTATAATTTTTCCACTCTCACCAAATTGCCACATTTGCACGAGAGTTTCGTTTCGTAAATTAAACTTTTGATCGTCAAATAACCCTGAGAAAATCTGAGGAATAAAACTTCTGAGAGCCTTTTTTATATTGGTGGTTTTTATAACCAGTTTGTGTTTATATTTATACCTTTCCTACTTAGGAAAGATATGATGATATTTGTGACATTGGTAAAATTCACATTCTTATTGCCATAAGATAGGTGATTGCCATAAGATAAGGTGGCCATAGAAAAGAGTAGCTATAAGTAAATATTGCTTTGATTATATATTTGTATATTTATAGTTTTTGCAGGTTATGGAAGATATTTGCAAATCGATCGTTATTTTAACGGCTCTAATGTGTCTTGTTTATTAATAACTTCAAATACCAAACTCAGAGTTTCTACTACGAAAATCCTTACAGAGAGAAACCCAGGAGTACTCCACCTGACCTGACAATCTATCTCAGCATGGCACATCTTAATGCCCCCTTTCCAATACCAACCACGCTGTTTCATTGAAAGGTCGTTATTGTAAACATATATAAAGGTTTACCTATTCTTATAAACAGGGAGTATCCGTTGAATGGGATTAAAGGATTTTCTTGTTACACCGATGAGTTTTTGGGATTATAGAATGCTCATTTTTATGGACTTTTACCATACCGTTTCACATTTGTATTGTGATATTTTGGTGAACATTGTATTTCTTTTTACGACGTAAGCTTTACCCTTATTTATAACTTTTTAATGAATGAATACGCTTAGTTACACTTTGGGTTGGGTATACTCCTAGCAGCGTTACACGTTATGTACCAAAATCTAAAAAAAACCTATAATACATGATATCATTTTTCTTTTACATTCATGCATCGTTTTGATACATACTTACGCGCCTGAGACACTAGACCTATTAAAATGACCCAACCAAAAAGGTACACGTGTCATTCTCGGGCATATAACCTCTGTAAACATTTTTTTTTGTTTATAAACTTTCGTAAAAATGCACGTGAGTAGTAACCGGTGGACAATAATTGATCTGTAAACATTGCTTGAACCTCCATATAATTATATTATTAATCACTAATTTCATAACTTTACCCTACTTATGACACAAAGAATATCGTCTACCAAACATTCAAATACTTTATCTGACTCAGACCCCGGAGACGTTCGCATTGTCATACCTGACGCGTTTCCACGATTCGTCACCGGCCACCGCGCACGCGCTTCAGCAGTTCAGGTGACGGACGATAAGCTACTGCCCGGGGCTGCTGGCACGATGCCCTTACGGATATAGACGGAGACATAATTGCGTCGTATCGCATACCCGCTTCGAGCTAACTACACAGTCATGAGAGATAGCGGGACTGTGAAAGCATGCGTGCATTTTTCATCATAATTTTTATTTTAGTATTGGAATGATTGCAAGTCATTCAAGACACCGTATATTATAGAATTGACTGACACTGAGACTGGGACACTGAATTACACAAAACTGGGCAAACGGAGTTGATAACCGAGGTCGGTACCATTTTTGCCTGCATGAGATTACCTAATCTCAAATATTAAAGCTTAAAATTGCATACACCAAAATCCAAGTATTCTGACCAAAATATAGTTATCACTGTATAATACAATTATTCCGGTTTTATGTGTAGGTAAGTATCGCAAATGAAACAAGTTAATATTAAATTTATGTATTCATTGAATATATCTTTTATGGATGCGAATCTCCGGAGAAACCCTTGAGGGTAAAGATTGATTCAAAGATTCAGTCGGCGCATTAATGTTGCAATCTTTAAAACCCTGAATCCATTACCTGTAGTAGTTTTGAGTACCTTATTTGTTTGTATATCACAAAATACTTGTTACTTTTTTTATGTCTTTATAAATAAAAAGTTACTGCTGTTAAGTCCGTTGCGGTTGAATAAAAAAATTACTATGTATCGAATACGTGAAAATCGAATAGCTTTTCCCCAAATTGAAAAGAAAGGCGAGACTAAATTGACGGTGAAGCACCCTTTTACTGATACAACAAACAGAACTAAGAACAAGACCGAAAATGGAATTGACTTTCGAAGAATTGGCATTCCTTTCTCTATCTTTCAATTTAAACTGTCTGCAGCATTTGACAATTTTATGCGGTGCGCTACTCTCTTAGTAGAATTGTGCGGTATTCGCCCAAATTAAAAGTCGAATGAACACAATTTTCTTCAATACTGTGACAATGCACAGACTACGTGAAATTATAAATCTCATGCTTCACAATCATCATTAATTAGCCGGTGACAGGCTCAATTAGTAATGAGCTAGGTTAATTTGTCGATTAGTCTCAGTAGTATGATGATAATGTTGATAAATATTATTTGGCAACTGAACCAACGATTATCTTGATATTTGCATGTGTACCTAGTTGGAACCTGAAAGCGGACATATTGGATTGCCTCAACACATTTGGTCGAGTGTTCCATATCCAAATGATATGTGTCAATGTATTTCGGGGCGCGATTTACTGGCACAAGACTCGTCGGTTTCGGAATCATTCCAAAACTACAAAATAAGGCGCATTTTCGGGTTGCTAACAATACTTGGGCGGACTACGCGGTACTAAACTTTTTGGAATGATATGTTTCTTGGTACATAGATGTTGCTGGAACAGATATTCTACCAAAATTTTTATTGTTATTTGAAACAGCTGCCAAACCTTGCTTAAACAATTAAACCTGTAATGAATTCTTTATAGATCATACAATACCGTTATTATTATTTTTTTTATTGTAGTTAATACATTTTTGCTTCTTGCACTCCTTCTTAAAGTAAACGTAATCTATTGGCTCATTAATTACGAGAAACAATAGATTTTTATTGTTGTGAAGTACAATTTTAAACTTCTCCGATTCGAAGACTACGCGAAATACTAGACTCCTTGGTGCAAGGAAAATGCAAATTAAAATTTACACGCTTACAACTAGTCACTTGGGTTAGACGCATTTGTGACGTAGATGCTGATGCATAGATTCATACACAGCGTTCCGCGTTCCAATATCAATACGAATGGTAATACTATTTTAACATATTCCACCAGACGAGTGTCTTGTTAGGCTAATGGTCTCAAGAGCGACTGCTCAGCTGACTCTTTACCCGACCCAGGAATTCAACCCAGGGCGGGTCGTATTCCTGGGTTTGTTAGATAATATGTTTTCTGTTGGGGTTCACGACCTATACAATTTTTAACCGACTTCAAGAAGGGGGAGAGTTTCAATACGACTATGTTGTTGTTCTGTTTTTGTATGTTTGTTACGCGATTATTCCACCAATTACCTACAAATTGATTTTGATGATTCTTTTTTAATCCATATAAATTTTATCAAAATTAATTTAGCGCTTTATGTAAAAAACAACTAAACAAAAAACATACACAAATGACATTTTGGTTTGTGTGTTTCAGCAAAAGTTTTAATTGAGGATTTTCAATCTCTGTTTTAACTGTCATCACAGAAACATTAGCTAAGAACAAAAGAAAAGAATATTTTATGTATTTGTGAGGAGCCGTCATGATAATTACATATTAATACCCATTCTTAAAGCAAAACTACCTCGTTATTGAAAAGATAACGCAACCGTGTTAGTTTAAGTTTGTATAGTCTTGAAGTCGTTTTTTATTTTTGTTTCTAAAAAATAACTTTATTATCATGTTACTGTACGTCGATAACATGCTCCCGACCATTTTCCCGCTGTAAATAGCTGTACAATAAGTAGATTGACAGCTGACTACCACATTACGCTTGTCAGGGTTGCCCGTTGTATGGAAATCAGCATAAAATGATCTGGTATTGCCACTCAGTTTAAGCGGTACTAATTAACTGTCCAGCTCATTTGCACCATGACGCGGTTTTACGGTGGCTCTTCGATTTGAGCGAGAAAATAGAACTGTTTGGAACATAAATAAATTAACGCTTAAGGCGAAACCTAGGAAAGTGTGTAGCAATATAAATGAGGTACGGGGAGACCTTTTGATCGTCTTCATTATGCATTGATAACTGACTTTTATCTTTATATAAAAATAACGAAAATATCTCTGCCGTATGCCTGATCAGCTGTGGGCCAAGATCTCCATTAAGTGGAATTCTGACACAACTAACGTACTGGTATTAAGCTGCATTCGGTTTGACTGGGGTTGCCAATCTAATTGGGAAAAAGCTAGAGAGATTAATTGAGGCAGATATGGAGATCATGGTGCATCATACCATCCCTGGGTCATCCATTATACCAGCAGTGAGATGATGCAGGCTGGCAGTAAGTAAGTACGTAACGGAAATATAAAAGTTACTAAGTTTTAGTATTACATCTGCATTCCACGAGAGGGTAGGCAGAGGTGTAAACAGTAAAATTGTACCTAAACCCACATTTCACCAATGCTGTTATTTAGTCCCATACCTATAATATGTGTTGAACCTATTGCCATCAACCAGGCACAATTCTAAACTCTGAGCTGCTACTGAGAATTTCCTTACAGAAAAACTCAATAACACTTTGCCCGACCCAGGACCTCACACTCGACACCTCTACCGACCACTTCGGAGAATGCAGGCGTGATACTATGTATGTAATTAATGCAACATTTCCTTAAATTGCGACTTCAAGCACAACGTGCTTTGAAATTATTTCAGCTTGCGAGTCTTGTTAATACAACGTAATTTCTTAAACAAATTAGTGAAGCGAAAGTTGTAATTTAGAGGTGGGGTTGAAACAGATGCGAAGTCTTCTTTGTAGACATAAATTAAGATTTTGCAGCTCAAACCCAGAGCTTTTGTTAGCGGAGTTTAAAATTGGTGCAATATCCAACCATGTAGTTGTTTCATAATGAATATTCCACTACAAATTTTAAAATAAGCGTTACGCCAGTACTCGTGTTTCCCGAAGGGGTAGGCAGAGTTGTACACAGTTGTACATACACATTTAACCAATGCTGTTATTAAGTACCATGTAATTGGTAGTGATCCTATTGCCATCTATCTGGCACAACTCCATACATCGGGCTGCAACTGAAAATTTTCTTAGAGAAAACCTCAATAGCACTGCCCGATCCGGAAATCCAACCTGAGACCTCATGCTCAGCGACCACTAGACCAACGAGGCAGTTTCAATGTTAAAATATCATTAGTATTAATAACACAGTATAAGAAAATTTATAAAAACATAACATAACATCACGCCTGTGTTTCCAAAAGGTAAGGTAGAGGTGTACTGTAGTACATCCACATATTCACCAATACCGTTACTAAGTCCCATGTAAATGGTGATGAACCTATTACCATCAATTAGGTACAATTCCAAGCTCTGGGCTGCTACTGCGAATTTTCTAACCGACTAACACGGCCCGACCCGGGAATCGAACCCAGAGCCGCACAACTAGACCAACAGTCATTTAATATACCTAAAAGATGAAAGAAGCCTACCTGAAAGAAGACATTTATGTAATTTTATTCATAATACAGAATATATCAGGTATGTGACGATATTAAAAGGGAAAATCAAAGTAACAAATCGGTACAAATGTCATGAAGTTTTGAAAAATATGTCCGTTTGTATTTCCAATACCCAAAGCTTTGTGACCTACATCTGTGACACAACCGGGCATTTGTTACAATAATGCCCAGGTGTCGGGAAAATTCATACAATCGCGAAATTCGAGAGGTCTGCCGCTGTTTGCCGAGTTTTTCCAATAGACACATTATATTATATAATTTTTTTAGTTGTAATTTCACGCGGTGGAATATTTTTAACGCTTTCGGTAATATTATTTTTATCTTCAATAAACGATCCATATTTTCAATCATAATATTCTCATAGGCATAATAATTAGGCAAAACCTAATTATTATGCCTATGAGAATATTTTGATTAGGTTTTAGCACAGATTTACGGGTTAGTGCTCGTTCCCGATAACACATAGGGTGTTATCGGGAACGAGCACTACTAACTAAAATGGTGAGGTTTATTATAATCGTCGCCTTTCATGTTGTATAGTATTTTTTGCCTACATTTATTCACGTCGATAAAAATAAAAGTACCTACAGCCCATTTGAAATACCTTTCGGTGTATGTATCTACGAACAATCATTTTCATGCCGCAGGATTTTTTAACCTTCGCTCCTAACAAAAATTCAGATCCAGTGCAGAAATTTAAAAACACTCGGAGCATTCAAAAGTTTATAGAATATTTAATGCGTAGGTAAGCCCTCCTTAGTTTGAACCGTTGGGAAATGTACGGGCATTTTATACATACCGACCGTCAACGCCCCCCGGGATCAACCCATTTATGTAGATTCATTATTTACCCAAGCTGAATTTGTAGTTCCCAAACTGTCAAGTTGTTTTTCTTGCGATAACAGGGCGCCCTTTTGTTCTGTAGGAAAGCGGCAGTTAATACCTATTGAGCGATTTTATAGTCCAGAATACAATGGTGAAATAAAGAATTGGGTATTAATTAGATAATTAAGAATTCAATAAGAATTATCATTTTTAAAGTTTAGTTATCTTTTGTCATTTAAATAAGAATTGTGAATAATAAAGGTACCGGATACACAATTAATATTTACAGGCTTTCTTCTTTCTTATTATGTGGTTGATGAACAACCGTAGTAGTGTAAGAATTTAAACCACCCGTAGGTCTCTGACATGGCTTTGCACACCATCGAGAAAATCTCTCAGGTGTGCTGGTTTCCTCACGATGTTTTCCTCCGACCTCATACCACTAGGCTATCACTGCCTTACTCATTTACAGGCTTTAAATAGCGCAGTGTGCCTATAAACTGAAGAAAAGCTCGCAGTCATCGATTATTTTGTTTGCCAAGTCTTTTCACGATTCAAGTCTTTTATAAGAATAGGATACAAGCCTGTACTAATATAGCAAAATAAGCAAAAAATAGTAGCTAGAATTTTTCAGGGCATAAAACATTTTATCGTAAGAAGGGCTTGATTAAAATGGCAAGTGAGAGTCGTATACGAGCTCTGAGGGTTCCGTATAAAAAATATAAGTATAAATGTATGTTTATGTGATTTAATAACGAACTATCAATTTTCGGATTTGTCCCTCCACTTGTACAGATAAATCTTTGAAAAGCATTAACGCACTCCTTCACTTGTGTTCACCTTTCTTCTTCTTCTCCAAATTTCATGATTTTAGGTCAATTTAAAGTAACATATGGTCTCTGAGTTATGTTGAGAGTATCAAAATATGTGACAAACGGTCGTATATTTCGATTGCGTTACCTTAAAAGCTTAGAGTAGACCGTAGACATGATATCCATTTCAATATTCGTATTGGGTATTCATTTAAACTTGATAGGTACATCTACTCGCTCCTATGGGCTTACTCTTGAAAATAATTCCGCTCGATTGACATTGGAAATATGTCAGTTCATACTTTTAAAAGCCAAAATGTCTATAAAATCGGGATAATATGAAGACTTTGCTTTAATATTGAGGCAAATGTAGGTAAATTTATTTTAAAATTACGGGTTGTTTTATGGAGTCTATTTAATATTGGAATTGGCGTTAGTTTCAAGAGTACTGATCTATTTTCTATCTTGATAGATGTAGATACCTACAGACTAACAAAAAAGTGATCCTATAAGAGTACCGGTTTTTCTTTGTGAGACATGGAACCTTAAAAGTTATAAGAATTATTCAAACGTACCTACGTGACATGAATAGGAAAATTTCATTAGCAAATCGATTATTTCTTATTTCTTAATACTTATCATGATTGTTTTCTACCAATACAATAATTCTACGAATGCTCCATTCAATTATATTGGAAATCAGGTTAATCGATAATTTAATAAGCGGCAGTAGTCTTTCTAGAATCTGTGGGAATAATTGATTATTAGCTTGTTTTATTGATAACAACTTTCCCATTGGTCTAGTGGTTATTAATACAAGCATGAGCAAAGCTTGAGAGATCCTGAGTTCGATTCCCAGGTCAGGCAAACTGTTATCGGGTTTTCCTGTTAAAACATTATATATTACATATTTATTTACATTCCAAGTTGAGCCCGGAGTTTAGTATTATGCCAGTAATGACAATAGGCTCATTCCCTCATGGGACTTCGTAACGGCATCGGTAAAATATGGGTGTTCACCTTTGCCCTACCCCTCAGGGATTAAAAGCGTGATGTTTATCCGTATTTACCGATGTATTGTTATTTTATGCGTTGGTTAAGCCAACTAATTAATGTAACATTATTCACAACAAGAACACCAAACTTTAAGATGACAGTAACACGGTTAAGGCGTAGTTAACTGGCTCACACTATCAGGATTCATAGACCCGACTAACTTAGTTTAAACTAGGCGGGTTTTACTTTTGCTTTAGCCTGTGTTCCAGTACAGACAACTACGATGTTCTAACTGTGTTAACTATCATAACTATTACCTTAACTTTGGAATGTTCAAATTATTTTTGGTCTGATAATATTTTATAGTGAACTAGTTTCCGCCTTAATCTTTGCACGTAGTTTGTTTTTCAAAGAATCATGGTGAGTTAGATATTGATTTGTAAAAAAGAAAAAAACATTTTAGAGAAGTTAGAATAGTTTTACTATTGATCATTTCTCTCTAAACAATAGCTTTTGGCATTCATTTTTTTAAACCCCGCTAAAATGGTATAATTCATTTTATGATTCCAAATTTTTTAATGCGGTAAAATTGTCAGTTGATTAGTACGACACATCCAGAAGTTAAATCAATACTACTAAGACTAAGAATGAATTATCTCAAATGACCTAAACGTCAACAAATTATAAAATAAAAATTTGTCTGTAATAGCCATTTATGTTTAATGCCTCAAAAACTGTCGATAAACACACAAAACACGTACACAGATAACAAATATCTCATACCTTTGAAATCTATACAATATACACATATAAAATACATATTCCATACGTAAATAAAACTTTTATAAAATAACAGCGAGTTTAACTCTCTTCTTCGGTCATTTCGTTTTATTATTTAACTAGGTATTAATATTATTTATATATTTGTAAAGAAATAAAATTCATCTCCTGCACATTTTCACACGCAAATCTTAAATCTGGTGGAGCTTTCCAAGGCAGGATGATTAATGGTTCAGACACGAAACCACAATAAAACAATCATGAACTTTTGCTCACAGAAGATTGTCGAGATTATAGGATTAGGTGCTTTTATATTAATTAAGTTGAACAATGCTTTGAAAAGTGTCAAATTGTAAGGAATACCTTGCAGTGAGACATTTTCCTCCACTTCTAAACAGTTCCGATGATCAGCATTACAGTACAGTTCAATATTACTAAATCCTACACTTAAAAGAAGATTTATTAAGTACATAGACTAAGTATAACTTAAGGCACGTTTACAATATATCAGACAAGCATCATCTGGAGGAAGGCTTATATTAGGAAAAACATAACAAAATAGAAAGGGCGTTTCGTTCATACGGCTCTGTGCGCAGTGAGTTTGATTCCCACACGAAACCTATATTGATATCATCTACAGACGATGATTGAATACTTAGATTCAGGCGTTACCTTTCGGATGTCTATTCCAATGGATGCGAATAAATACAATATCTAGCTACTTCCACCCCCCGCCCATCTGCCGGCGAATATATGCACATACGCATGCGGTGAGTTGCAACTACCAGCAACTCACAAGCTGTTAGATTAGTACAGTGTGATGGACACTGTACGGTTAGTAGCTAGACGTTGTATTTATTTGCATCCACTTCAGATAATTGTTCCGGATTTGGGTATGTGTGCATGTGAGTTAAGTGTCTGTTAACGCGTTCACAACACCAATAGAAAACGATTTAAAAATCCTTAAATGATACCTGTTTTTGGATATAATAAATATGTTCTAACCTTATAATTAACTTTGTAAATTATGTATGCGTAAAATATATACGCGTCGTTCACGAGATGATTATACTCCTCAGTCGTTCAAAACGAGGCCTTTGAGAAAAGACTGTGAGTCCTATTCCATGTCCTATATACAAGAGCTCGTTAAAAAAGTAAAATTAAGATGCCCTATGAATATTAAAATTACGAATAATTTATACCACCTACTACAACTTACATTATATGGGTCAAGTAAAGGCTGTACAAAGATTGTCGTGTAAGCCCGACTGTTACGGGTTTGGCACCTAAAAACCATATAGGCGCTATCAATGTCAAATTGTTACCATTGATGTGCGGTTAACTGTACCAGGTTGTGGACTTGAAACTACCCTTTCATCCGCGGCGCAGATTGCAGGCTCATTAAGTAAGGATAGTGACCATTCCCATAATATCATATGGAAAATGTTTTCTTTGTAATCTTATCATTGTTATTTATTGCTATTTTCATATTATCAGGATAACATGCTTTTATGTATATACATACCTATTTATAAGTAGGTATTATGTTTATCAATGTTTTGTGTGGTTATCTACTTAGGTATAATGTATATGTAAGTATGTGTAAATGATAAAATCTGTATTAAAGCATTCTGCTGGTTTTATCTTAGATTTGTTTGTAAACACGATTAATTATTTTTATGTTAGTAACGTATGAGAAATGTTTGCCCTGCAGTGGGACAGTAATGGGTTAGTTATATCTATGTTGCTCCACACCAGTATTTTTTTCCTGTATCGTGGCTGAATTTACAAACATAATCTCACACGCAGACACACCCAGACCTGGAACAATTATCTATAGATCATATAAATATTTACTCCGTGCAGGAATCGAACTTGCGATACACGGCGCAACAGCCGGCTTCTTGACCATTACGCTAACCGCGCCGTCAATTAATCTAATATGTGAAAAGCTTATCCCCAAATAATGTTAGTTATAGTAAATGCAATTATAACATCACGCCTGTATTCCCTGAAGATAAAGCAGAGGTGTTTCTCTGTCGTACACCAACATACCCCCGATGCCGTTATTAAATACCATTTAATATGTAGTGACTTAGTGAGCCTATAGCCGTCTAATAGGTACAAAACCTCCCGGCTGCTACTACGCTTATCCCAATAAAGAACCCCAGTTCAACTTGCCCAACCCGGGAATCTAACCTCACGCTCAGTGATTCGCGAGGGAGGATGAAAGCTTATCAATCAGATAAGGTACGAAAATTGATTACTACTGTCCACTTTTGCTCACTTCGAATTGGCGATTTCAGTTCTAAATAGTCTACGATTACCTCAATTAAGGAATAATGTCCTCTCTACATACAAACTAACCACATAACAGACCTTGTACCGAGTAATTAACATCACCAAACCACAGTTTAACTTATATCCGCCGAAACGTCAAGCGAAAACGGGTCAGTTGTAAAAGGGTATGAGGTCAACTACGACCTTTACTTTTGAATGAAGAATTATTGCAATGTTCTACTGTATGAACAACGATGCTTTGATGAAGATATTTCAATCACATATGATGTCACTAAAACATGTATTTATTGTTTATATCAGGTTTTTTGAACCCCCGTTAATAATGCCCATGTAGGTAATATGACTAGCAGGGGCAATCAAAACTGATTTTTAAAAGCAATAGCTTTAATTACGAGTCTGACAATATACATTGCCTCGATCTTAGCAGTTGAAGAAGTGGTATAGAATTTTAACTTTTTAGGGGACGCGGTGCAATGAATGGCAAATAAAAATGTAATGTCAGTTCATGTCAGTTACGCAATTGGTGCGCTGGACTTGTGTAAAGCGTTGTATGTATGTACGAATTGTCATTTACGTCCGTTCCAAATTTTTCAACTTGTTTCTCGTTAGCGGCTTACTTTTAATCATAAGGTTTTCTCTACCATTTACGTGTCTTCTACGCCACCATCATGCTGAAGTTTGTGATCACACTAAGACTAAATTCATCAACGTTTAACAGTGTCTGCGAGACAGATTCAGATACACTTGAAAAAAAAAACTACGAACTAAATCATTGGTCGACAATTCACGTGACCTGAAGGCTGGTCTATTCTTCGCACAGAGAAGCAGCATTGCCATTCAAGGTGCCAATGCTGCCAGCCTTTTGGGCACGTTATCAGTTGATAGTGATGCGGATGAATTTTTCGACGCTCTTTAGTATACGTATAATTATTATTATTTTTAGTTATAAGTATATTGTTTAGTAGTTTATTATATTTTTAAATATATTACTTAAATGTACTCAATCAAACTTATTCTATGTATATAATTTTCTGGCGTTTGTATAATCGGTTCTAAATCGTATTAGCGCAGTTAACACACTATTTCCAATAGGTACGCCTGCTATAATATCCTGAAGAGCCAAAAATTCCGGCCACGACTAATTCCGCGATGATGATGATGGATTTTTTCTGCCGATGCAATCATTGCGTAATCGAGTGTAACAAAGGCCGATACTCCACGAACTGAGGGCAAAAGCAATTTAGAATAACGCTTAAGAAAGGAAGCATTTTTCGGCGTTTTTCTTGCAAATCTTTCACAGTTAAAAGCTTTCTCTTGTGTGCAAACATCAAAAGACGAGGAATCTTTTAATGTTGTTCATTAAATTTAAGATAGATTCATGTAATTTAATACATTGATGCGCAATAAAATTAGGTATTATAATACAAAAGTTTGGTTCTACGTTTTGTATTTAATGTATTTTCAGTGACACATTTCACACAAGTGCTTGTAGTATGATTAGCAAGGCAGCAACATTGCATTACCTATGGAGATTCTATGCCGCGTCCAACACTGCGTTATGGCGATCGAGTAATACGGTTTGGGCGAATTCACATTTTGCTCGGTCGATAACTCGGTCGGCTACTAGCTAAGGCTGCGCTGCAATCGATGGTGTAAAAAGGTTTTATTGAAGTCGTACGTACGTGTTCAATACCCGTGATGTAAATATAGCAAACGAGAAATATTAGGTATACGTCGACTTAATATTTTCACAAATAAAATTGAGTAGAATATCAAAACATTTTCTTTAGTTTCCCGCTAAGAAGAAGTAAAGTCTCGTTATTTCTTGCTTCGGTAAATCCATAACAAAGTTAAAGAACTTTGAAAGAACAAAACACACTCCAGCTCACAATTAAAAGCTGAACTCTAGAAAGCAGGTTACAAGAAAAGCAAGAAAAGGCTATAATTCCTGTACAATATGAATGCTCAAAATCTTTTAAACGGTAAATCTTTGAACCCATTCATCATTCAAACTAATAAAGACAGAAAGATTCTGACTTGTGACACTTCGTAGTGTCACGATTAACTTCGTAATTGAGCAATGGCGAGAAATAATTTTGTAAAAGGAATAGATAGAAATGTATGCACGCGCATAAACCACTCCTGAATACTATATAGGTATAATTATGTATGTACATAGGCACTCGTATTTCACGTACGCATCCATTATGTTTTATAAATAGAATTTCTAGTGAAAACTTTTTTTATTTGTTAATTTAAATGTCTATTGCACATCGTACCTAGACAAAGTTTATTTAAAATCGAATAATCTTCGAATTTAAAAAAAAAAAGTGTTGGCGCCGTTACCACTTTGTTTCGCGACATCACCGCATTACCTTGGGTTCGATTCCCGGGTAGGACAGTGCTACTGCATTTTTCTATTAAAAAATTATCTCTAGCATCCTAAAGTTCGGAATTGTACCCGGTTGGCAATGGGCCCACCACCACATTAGACTTAACAACAGCATTGGCGAAATGTGGGTGTACAGTTCAACTGTGTACCTACACCTTTACCAACCCCCTCGGGGAATACTGCGTATTGCTATGTTATATTTATAAGATTATATAAGTCCTCGTACATCAAGATGCTCCAAATATCTCTTATATATCTTACATATATATATCTTACGTAAGCCAAATTTAAAGCAACAAGTGCTGGTTCGTCTTATCGAGGTGCCGGAAGCACTTTCTTATGAAACATACGTATAGGATAATACTTTATCAAAATTGTTTCCTTATTTATCACATCCAGTAGCCGATTTGTGTCATGAGTTTCTTTTTAAAAGATAATTGGGGTTTTAAATAATAATTTCATATTGTGCGGTACAAATGTGCATCACTCCTTTATTGGCTTTATGAATGATGAGCATGATGTCTTGAGTTTGATTCCCGGGTCGGACAAAGTGGATTATTGGAATTTTCTGTTAATATATTCTCAGTATCAGCCCGGAGTTTGGAATTGGAATTGGAATTGGCAATAAGCTCACCACCAATTACATGGGAAACAGAATTGGTGAAATATGGGTGCTCAAATGTGAGTACATGTTTGTGCGTGATGCTATGTTATATATATGTTATGTAATATATGTATAGAAGTTACAAAACTGTACATTAACATCGGAGCTAAAAATATACAAAAATAACGAAAGGCAAACATTATGTTGTAGTATTATTAGGATCCATTCTTAAGGAACCTAATAACACAATATTTCGACTAAAAGAGCTATATTTCCATTCGGTTCTAAAAGAAGAAAATGCCTACGCATATACAAATAACAAGTTAACGCACCAGAAAGCAAATTGTGTGACAGAAATAAATGCGATAAGTTGTGTTGCCGTAACATTTGCCCAAGAGTTATCCGTGTGGGAAGACCTCATTATAGACACAGCTGTAAATCTCAGTTTATCAAGGCGAGATTACTGAGAGAAACCTCCACGTAGAATCGAGCTGAGTTATTGTGTTTGTAAATAACTTATTCTACTAAACAATGTATTTGCAACGAAATAATTATACTGGTATTATTTTCTTACATTATTCGCTAGTATATTTTCGCTAGATTTAAGAAAGTCTTCTTGGATTCCCTCTACCAGAGAACAAATATTCATACCAATGTACCTAAATTCGTTGGCAAAACTTGGTTTCTGATTATGTATAAAAGTAATGCGAGGGAGAAACATCTATAGTGTCAGCTTATCTTACAGACGTTCGAATACAACTACAATCAGAAACCTTTCAATGCCTATTTTCACTTTCTTAGAATAGTGCCTATTACTTACCAATTCACCCCATTCAATTTGTCTATAAATATGTAATTTTCTTTCTCAGGTAAGTGCCAGATGGTGTTTATTAATCTTCAGCACCTCAAAATCAGTTACTTGAAATGACGTAAGAAGGGCGCTTCATTCAGGTAAGTTCACAATCTTCGGAATCTCATAAATCAAAAATGTCTTACATCTATATTTTGATGTGATGTCGATAATAAATAAAATATCTACGTCCAATTCCATTGGTACCTATATAAAAATAACAACAACCTTTAATGTTCTAAACGAATAAAACATACTACAATTTCCGACATAAAAACGTATTTTAAGATTCCATTTCCGATCGCAATGTCACATTGTCGTACTGAGCCTTTGTCTATCACATTCGGTATGTGGCAAGCTCGTACTACGTTCAATTTATCGCCTAATTAAACCGCGCTTCAAAGCGGTTATAATCCTGAAAACCGACCCAGTGGAAACGAACTCTGAAAAATGGTAATGGTTTTGGGATTCATTCGTTGGGATAAAAAAACATTTACACGTGGCAAAAGTGATAAATATGCAGCCAAACAGTACAAATATTTTTACTGAGTACATTTACGGTGCGGGCCTTACCGTGCTCAGTAACTTTTAGACGCACCATACGGATTTAATAAAATAAATATTCAACATGTAAATCTTTTACCGCCTAGTAAACGTTACGCGCGGGGACAATTTTCTATATAGCTCAACCGTAGTAACAAAAAATCCTTAAGCACTTCTGGAATTGCTATTAGGCCATTTCGTTTGTTTGACGTAGACGGTGATAAAATTGGACACATTTATGAGATTATTTCATATGCGTCTGTGTTCAACGCAAATTGCTCGTAAATTTGAAACGTTTACTTGCTACAACTCCAATCCAGAATTGTGATAATTAGTTAGCAAAGGTTTGGACTTATCTACGTACGCGGTAGTACCCTTTGCGATCAAAATCCCTTGAACGGCTTGCGCTAATATATATGTGGCTCCACTGCGTTTAGACGTTTCATGCATGCGATTTTAGTTTTAGTGGGGGTTACAAAAACATTTTCGAGTGTACCTACTATGGAAATATGCAAAAGCCTTTGTTAAACAATGAACTCGTCACGTTTTAGGTCGCAGTAAATGACATACGAATTTGTGTTTGGCATTGAATGTGTTATTTTCCTCAAAACCATATTCTCTATACTTCTCCAGCTCTGTCATTACTGGAACGCTGACCTTTCTGTTTTTTCTATTTGAGTTAATCTTATTTGCTCGGATTATCTCTTTGATAATGAGAACGTCACGTATAATCAAACATTGGAAGATCAAAGGAAATAAAAAGTCGAACTAATGTTTCTGTTTTTCATAGTATGTATTTATAATGATAACGTATAAAAAACGAATGGGCTCGAATGAAAGTTAAGTGCTATAATGTAAAAAATAATATCAGACTTCAACAAGCTTTGGGTCTTCAGGGTAGCATCGGCGAAGAAAATGAGAAATTATTTTATTATTCAGGTGGAGAAAACTACTACGCAGCAGATTCTATTAGAATTAATGTTTTCACATTTCACAACGTAATTCGAGCAATGTTTTCTATAGTGTGACGTGTCTCACATGCAGGTATAGTGTGACGCAAGTATGAACATACATATAAATAACATCTATGTAGTATTATGTTTATAATGCATAGATTGCACATAGACATCGTAAAATCTATCTATCTAGCCTGTATTATCCCACAGCAGGGCAAAAAAAAAAGCTTTAAAATAATTATATAGCACAATAGGTACGGAAAAGGTCAACTTTTTTTTTGTTTTTTAAATGTGATCACCATATCCTTCGTTCGTTTGCCAAGCATGGTAATTATAAAAAAAAACACACATTGTAATTAGGTATGTTTAGAAATTGTGCGCTCTATAAGTCTTAATCACCACGACTGACAAACGGTTTGGTGATCGCAGTCCTTTAGAAATCTAAACATAGTTCTTTATTTTAAATAACATTAATTTACAGGTATAAATCTGCCATGTACGAACATACCTACACCCAGATCTAGAACAATTCTATAGATCATACAAATATGTTCCATGCGGGAATCGATCCCGCGACACGCGGACTACCAGTCGATCTCTTGGACACTGAACCGATCATGTCAACTATTGTGTAGTCAAATGCATACCCTTATTTAATTCTTACATTTTCTGGACATCCATCAGTCACTTTCTATGAAACTCATGGAAAGAATGGAGGTGCCAAATAGTGCTCGTAAACGGGCTATCAAAATTGGATCTTGTTGGCAATTTTGCAGAAAAGTATAACTTGGATATATAATACCCTCTCGCTGCAACGTGTTGTGTGTTATTGCGCAAAACCTTGCAGCAATATAGTCAACAACACGATCGCTAGAAATTTTCAAAAAGCTAGACCGTTTACAAGCGCCTCAATGTACATGGGAACGCCACGAAAAAGAAACAGATATTGGTCAGTTTCCAGTGTTTTTTTTTAGTTTTTTTCCCCTTTAATTACCTCTTTTCATGGCCCACTATTCATTCGTACGGAAAGGAATCAGAACTTTCTGCATTTTATGTATTTCATGGACCACAGCGTACTTCAAACGTAAAAAGACAGACGAACATTACATAGGTACATATTTGTTCCCACCCCTAAAGATTCGGTACATTTCAACGACAGACATTTTACAAGAAAGTAAAGGAAGTTTCATATTTTGCAATTCGTACTGCCGCTTTGTTTGTTACATCATTTGAATACAAAGTAGTTAAGACAACATTTTGTAGAGAAACAAACCCAAATATGCTAACAGATTTTAGTTCGAGACGTTCATCGCATATTCTTTGTGAAGTTTCTTAATAGAATTACTTTTACTTTTATTTTATTCTTCTAACTTAAGTAAACTCTATTTTTTTTTACTTTTTCATCTACGAGTAAACGAGGTTTAGAAGTATATACCTTGTAACACAGCCTTTTTATATCAAAACTTTTTTTTTTTCCTTATTATACCAACATAGTACCTAATGAAAATAAATTCCATATAATATAATGAGTATAAACTGTCATTGATCTAGTATTCTCACGTGTGACTGCTGATCGCGAGGTCCTGAGTTCGATTACATAGTTAAGCAAAGTGGTACCTATTTGAAATGTTTGTTAAAATGTTCAGTAGTAGCCTGGAGTTTGGTTGTAAGCAGTAGGTATTCATATAAATAGGTTCGGCAACTCTTACATAACACTTAAAATTCGCATCGGTGATTTTAGGTATACATCAGTGTACACCACTGCCTAATTTCCAAAAGAGGTTATCCACTTAGAGATTCTCAGTAATATGCAGATTATGCATAGGTATGTGGATGGCTTATAAAGCAACTAAGAGATTACGGAACGGTAGAGCAGCATCCACTTACAACCAGTAATAACAACGGTCTACCTTTTGAACGTAAATTTCAACTGACTAACATTAATTAAAGCTTGTGTTTAGCTATTATGGACAGACTTCATAATGACTGCGGTGCACGGGCGATCATAGCATGATAATTATTTTCACGTCGTGGGTTCACGTAGACCCACCACTGTGTATGAAACCTCTCTATCTTTTATCTTACTTTAAACTTAGAAATACAAAAACGAGAATTTCCCCAGAAAACAAGAGTTTCTTCAAAACGAGAAAGCCCAAATAATACTAGTGTTTAAATCTAGTTATCCAAAAGCAGCAGGCACTCTTGCCATCGCCAGATTGGTCTGTCGAACAAGGCAGACTAGCCAATCATTTATGTATTTATGTATAGGTGTCGGGCGTGTGCTTGTGTGCGTTCATACGTACACAGCGCACACTGCTCACTGACTCCGGTATCCCTTATTGAATTTCTCTTGGCCTGATCTAAGTGAATATTTCAGGGTTCTTGATACCTATTTATAGTGTGGTGGCCGGTGTGAGCCCTCATAATTTCGTCACGTACGGCGCGAGGGGCGAGTAAAACAGTTGAACTGAGAAAAAAGAAAATTTGTATGTCTTTCCTGAATAAAGTTGATTTCATTGATCACCTACTGTGTTTGAGACAGTTTCTTAGGACTTACCTATGCTTGGCTTAGAAACTGAAATTGTAACTTACGTTTTTGTTGCTAGCTGGAATCCCGACCATGAACTGTAGGACCTCGTGGACAAATTTGCAAGAGTCCCTTAAATTAAGAACTGTAGGACCACCGTCAACCGTCGGTACGAATGGTCGCATAAGTTTCTTATCAAGTAATTATTATGGAAACTATTCAATAATAATATTAAGTCATTTTTCTTTACCTTTCCTAGAATCATTTTACATAATTCAGCAAATTTCATAAGCCAACAGTTTGCAAAGATTAACATTCCTATAAAGGTAGGCTGAAAGGCAAACTAACATAAAATATAAAAACAACTTTAGGGGTCTATGTTAAACTTTGTTCTATACATATAAATATTAATGTTTAAGTCACTATTTCAAATAAAATTATATTTTTTCATAAGCATATACGAAATTTTATTCTTGTATTTATTACAGTTTTAATGATAGATACCGAAATATATATTGTTGATTTATTACTGCATACTTACGTGCACATCTTTATGTGCACGTAAGTATGCAGTAAAGTGAATCTTTATTCACAGAAAATATTGACTCTCTATGAGCCTTCCGAATAAATACGGAACCTTTATGAGTGGAAACTGTTATGAAGAAGGTGGGGTTAACGAAAACGACCGGAATCCGTCACTAGACATACACAAAGAGCGCAATAACTTATTACTTATTTAGATACGAACATTATAATCCATGTTTAATACGAAAAGTGTATGAAAGAAATATTCACGTTTACTTTACTTTTTTTGGTAGACCTTAAGCATAATTTTGTAACCGCCTTTAGTATAAATAGACACTACTTAAAATATTATAGTGTTCTGCAAACTAAGATAATTATTTTTCCTTAGAGTCCCATACAAAAAAGTTTTTATAAGACTGGACAGGAGTAGGTAGATTCTGAATCTATCTCAGTAAGCAATTCCGACGAAGTAGCTATTGCTGCTAGACAAGGAATACAGAGAAAAATATATTGAATAAATTATTGTAGAGCCTAGAACGTAAACGTAACAAAATACCTTTTAACCGCATTAAACGCATAGGTATATTATTGTTTCTTTTTGTTTTTCCGACGACACAGCTGTCGTGGTCGCAAGTTGACGCAACTAAAGCGATCAAAAGATTATTTATTATGTGTAATGACCACGTTCTTTTTATCGTATCGCATAGGGACAACCTAGTGTAAGAGTTTAAACCAGCCCCAGGTCTCTGACATAGCTTTACACACCATCGAAAACACACCTCTTATATGTGCTGGTTTCCTTACGATGCTTACCTTCATGTATAGTGACCGTGAATATCTTATATATTCACGATCACTGTTAATTGTTATAGACTTGTGCGAGTTTGTTAGTCGGATTTCTTTGTTACCTATTTAATTTAAAGCACGCGTTTAACACGACTGATAAAACGGATAATAGCAGATTATAAACTCTACTATTTTTATTTGAAATGACTATAAAAAATCCTAATTAATAAAAAATAAACTATTTCAATTATAGTTAATGTGATAATCAATCAAATCAATGAATAGGTTAATCATGTATAGGTATATACGTATATATAAAAGAAACTTAATTGAATTATAAATATGAGTGAGTCATTTGTTTGTCGATGATGTCAAATTTTTGGTGAAGAGTCTTGAACTGTCAAGTAAGAGACGAACTTATCTAATCCTATACTTGAATCAAAACAATGAATGCAAATTAGAGAAACATTTTTGTTTCTAAATATCGCGTCCAGTCTAGAGCTAACTTTAATCAAGATATTCAAGATACTTTTAATTATTTCCCACGCATATTAAATTACGAATTCTATAACATAACCAAATATTTTATGGTCATGTCGTGTCGAGTTGTTGTAAAATATCTTGCAGTTCTCGGAAGTACTAGTAAGTGGACTTCACGCCCCACGCGGAAAGACTGAATTAAAAATAGCTCCGCTCTTGTTAATTTTTAATTCAAGATACATAATATCGGATATAATTCAAGGGATTTAAATCGTTATCTCTTGAAGTGCATAGTGGTGGCCCGGGCGATAAGCGCAGGCCGGACGATGGTGGCTGTGCTGCGGCGGCGGCGGCGGCAGTCACAGTCGGTTGGCACGCGCGGCCACACGCGCCTTCCGCCGCGGGCCCTCGCCGCCCGCTTTCCCCCCGCACCGCGTCGCACACAGGTAAACAAACAGTGAGCCTCTTCAACACACTAGTCCTCGTACAAGAATACCCCTCCAGACCTGTCCCTCAAACCCAGTTCTAGTGCTCGAACATTGTCGCCACAAATAAAAAAAACATCCTAATCTATTTTAAAGTGCCAGTTGATGGTTTGGATTGTTAACAAAAAATTTCAGTGCTTTGTTGTCAATGATTTATTTTTGTAGTGCCAAATGATAGATGTGTATGACAGAAGCGACAGCTGCAAATAATGCAGGAACATGGCTCGGCTTTAGATTGTTACAACAACAGTCTGTATAATAATTATTAATTAACAAAGATACGTGAAGCATGGAATATACGTGTAAGGAGAGCTGCTAACATTTAAGCCACAGCGGACGTACTCGGTGACTAAGCTGATCATAAATTAATAAACATTAGGTAGGAAGAAGTTATCCGAATTGGATCAAGAAGATTCAAACTTGAATCACAAACCTAAATCCCCAAAATCATCAATAGGAAAATAAGTGACACCGTAAAAGGATAAATTTCTTCGTAACTAAGTATATGAGACAAAGGTAGAATGTAAGTGGATTTAGTTTTGTCATAAGACTAAACAACCCTCTTATCGGTTCGAAGGCCTTGAGATGAGCCTGAATCCCACCTGCTTATCAAGATTAATGAGATGTTACGTTACCGATAACAACACACATGTACGCTGCGAACAACATGCTGTAATTAACAACACACAGAGAATATTCAATTTGCATACCGCATGTATGTACAACATAACATTCTAAGGAAAACTGTAAACTGGAGACAAGAAATGCCAATAGAAATCAATCATGTGAAGCTGATTTGTCGTGTTGTTGTGACTAAAGAAATTCACAATACTGGTTCAGACTCCAAGTCGCATGATCACGCATCTTTAGACCATACTACAAACTATGTTTTCAACATAGTTAACAATTAGTTGAAGGTTCAGATATGAAACTGAAATATCTTGTTACTCAGATGGCGTGTAGATGGTGTAGAGTAATCAATGACGAAAATCTCGCCACCAATAAGGTTCTTACAGTGGATCGGTTTTCGTAAGGTAATTTGAATACGTATCAACATTCCCAATATCTGGAACCTATCCTCGACGTGAGTTTGAGGTCTAATACATCAATCGACTCTTGGATTTTATATTTACATAGACACAGACATCGTTATGGTGAGAACTTAAGATATTTTAACTTGTCAAACTGCCATCTTTGTTTGAATTACTCGAGGGGCTAACATTCCAAATTACCTCCGTTTTGTCTCTTAAATAGGTCAACGATAATAACTCATAAATTTAAGGTTTAAATTTTTACATTTTATGCTTTCAACCACTTTGAGATTAAAAGACAAAGTGTCTCTTTCGAAGATACCTTTATATTCTCATTTCCCTACATGGTAATAAAGGATTGAATGTAAATATTATATAATGTTTACATGTCTGTTTGATCTTGTTTATCATCATTATTTTCAAACATGTTGACACGATCTCCAATGAGTACTAAACTGAATTGATAGCATTGATTAAAATTACATTACCAGTAGTTTGTATTCAGTATCCACATTTTGTATATTAACATAGATAAACAAGGTAACCGAACAATACACTGATAAACAATCATGATGGCGGAGCGATAGATGTGCTATCGTTTATTGCCTATTAATATTCACAAAAACCAATCAGTCCTCTTCCCAAACACCGCGGGCAGGGCGTAGTTGATTTATTGCTCGTAACTTCATATTGTTAGCAATGGTAACATCGTAAATTTTATTATTGAAGGGTGTGGCGCTTGACGCATACTACCTAAACTATAATATCACCTAGGTATTTTGGGATCAAACTATAACACGTTGACTTACACGTGCACACTAATACTGTGAAAACAACAGATTAATATCTCCTTCAATTAATCCTAACACACTGTTATTACAGAGAGACAATTAAGATACTCCAAAATCTTTGAAAATTACTGTATAAAGTAGGTGTAATATATTTCCTCCGCTATGCAGCAAATATGTGATAAAAACAGCTGTTTGTCCTTGGACACACCGCTCATCTTCCATAATTCTCAAATATTCGTTTCACACTTAATTATTCTAACAAAAATAACAGAATTAATGATCATATTTTTTCACGTATTTAATACTAATTGCGAAAAAATTAACAGTTGAAGTATTTTTTTAACCCTTCCATTACTAATAGTGCAAATTACGGCTCACAATGAAGATTATTAATTACTGAAGAGTGAAATTAATTGTTTTCGCACGTCAGGACTCTACGTTGTAGGGGATTCTCTTTTGAAAACCTCTCCACTGTCAACCCGTAACTGTACAATGCAAAACAATGGCCTCTCAGAGGGCCGATATATTTAAATATCAACTAAATAATAAAATAATATTTTTATACCACATCGTTGACCCATAATGTTGCTTTTGAACCTTTTACGTATATTTTCAATAAATGTTTTACTTACAATTTACATTTAATTTACAATTTACGTTTTACATTTAACACAACAAAAGAGAACATTATAAGATCACAGAAGGCTATGTAACGCTTATTGTATATGTGAAACAAGAATCAAAGCTAAAAACATATTTACAAAGTTTATTCTGTCTTTTTCCATACCGAAACAGCGATATGTAAATTTTTATCAAGCACACTTGGAAACAAAAAATCGTCATGGACAAACTTATTCAAATACGTAAGTCAATTTCAGACAAGAATATATTACTTGCTTATAACAATAATTGTATATTACAGGTTATATGGCTTCAGGACATTTTCCTTTTCATTAAATCGAGTCTCATTTTCTATATAAGTAAGACTTCAAGACTACAAACATTTGTAATGTTACCAGTTGTCCTCGCACAAACAATCTCTTTGCGAATGTATTATAACGCTATTTACATACTTCCAGTAAAACCGCCAAAACCATCCTAAGATAACAGTGGAGTTACTCTTGAAACTAATACCAATTCCAATATTAAATAGACGCCTTAAAACAACGCGTAATTTTTAAATAAATTTATATATATTACAGTTGCCTTGATTTTAAAGCATGTCATCTTCATATTATCCCGAATCTATAATAATTTTAAGACATTTTGGCATTTAAAAGTACGAACTGACATATTGACTTACTTATTTGCATTTTGCCAAACTACAGAGTAAACTGCACCCCTAACTACCGGAGCCTTATCATAGTTTCAAACATTAGTTTCAAACATCAGCCATGCCTACTAGCTCAACAATTAGTGATCTTATCTAAACCATGAACCTAACCAATATGCAATTATGTTCATGCGAAACTCTTTATTAAACATCGATGGTTAATATCAAATTAGTTAGATTTATAACCACATCATAGGTCGAGTATCTATGTTTTATATCATTTCATTTAATTTTTTTAACTTTCTCTGAGATTGCGAAATTCAATAAAATATGATACGTCGGTAACTTTTTACGACCCTGAACCTTTTACCAAACAGATGTTGAACATATCGCACATATTCCGATGACTCTTTGAATAGAAATGTTACCTAGAAATACAACGAAAATAAAATCGTACGATTTTGCGACATATTTGTTCATACCGTATTTATATTGTTTACAACTTTACTCTGTTGTGTTAACAATTTTAACGCCTTAGCAGACATGCTTTTTTTAGTATTGGTTAGCAAAGATTTCGTCGACATTTCAGAAGCTCGAAACAGCGACTCAGCTCTTAACATCGCATGCTTTCAACGTCAGCAATCAGCGAATGTAGTCGCTTTTTAAAGCCAATGCGCAATTTTGATATCGCGCTCGAATGCGGGGAGTCGCCAGAACGCTAAAAGCTTCTTAGAAGCATGTTTGCTAAGGCCCTTCAAAATAAATATAGGTATAACCCTTTTGTGTATCACGTTCATACTAATAAATACTTCAGAACGTATTAAAATATTCACGTATAAAGAACAGCGAGCATCATTAACTTTACAGCATTAAATATTCTATAACACACTTTTAGATAGAAAACGTGACACAGCTCCTTGTAGTAATCCTCTGCTCCACACTCACATTTATCACAGTTATCTAGACTTAAAGATATTTCTAGTGCCTACTTAGTACTTACCTTCGCTATTATCTGTTAAACCCAACACGTTTATGCTTTAGCTAGCAAAATCTGAACTCTATTTTTTTGTACATACTGTGTAGTTAGGGCTATTTATATCAAAAGGTTAAAGCTTATCATTTGTAATTAGCACTGTTTTATGAACAGATAAACCTCAGTAGAATAAATTCACAGAATGTTCACCGCATGTTTCTTCCACTCGATCATACAGATTTCTCTTCATGCACGGTATTAAAAAAGTTTTGGCAGGCCTCCCTTTGAGAACGCTACCAAAACAGACCACATTTATGTCAAAACAAATGATAGGATCGCTACTTTTTCGCATTTTCCGAGTATTTGAAGATATATTGCGATAGTCCATTATACCGTTTACGGATCTACCGTAGGGGTACTTATACTAATTCTAAGATTTTCACATACAATTGTAAATGCTGTATCATTACACAAACTCAAAAATATATTCCCTAGTTAGCTGACTTTACCCTTTTGTTCTTAATTCGAATGCCGAGTTTCTTTTCATTCATATTTTATCTAATTAACTATATGTCCATTAGCACTCTGCGTTTAAACAGTTGAACGGATTTCCATTATCTACAATACATATAAATATTGTCAGTTTTGAATACTTTAGTATTTCAATCTTAAAGTAATACTGAAATTTCTTTGCCATGAATAACGAAAAGCTGTATTCACAACCGGCCGCGATAGTTTACTCAAAGACTTGTGGTGTATATTCGGTGACATGGTAGTGATATTAAATGTCGTTATGTGCCGGTACCCGTGTCCTCGCTAAAACTGTAAGATTCTCCTAAAGAAATCGAACTTTCTGGCAAGTTTCGCTGCACTAAAGCTTGATTGAAAACAGTCTTACTTTACTGTGAGGTACAAAGTAAAGGAAGGCAACCGTTCGTATAAGAAGATTCGAGTTAAGTACATGAGTTTCGCATCGCCTCAGCTATTCATCTTACCTATTACTATTCACTGTTTAATAGTCCATTAAACTGATTTAATAAATATAATCTCAACCGTTTCGATTCATTATAAAATAATAATTTACGGTTACATAAACTTTTATGTTCAGTGAATACAATACAAATTAAAATTTCGCACTAAAGCAATTTCTTAATCAAATACCTTTAACTTTTTTGTTATTTCTTAAAACTTATATACGTAAATTATTAAAAGAATTCTTAAACGTTTTTTTTTCGTTACTTTACTTTTCACAAGAAAACAAAAGGCAACTACACGGAAAAAAAGAGATTAAGATAAAATACAGACGAAATTATAACGTCCTCCTTTTTGAAGTCGGTTAAAAATTAAAAGTATCGGTAATGAGTGAAATATCGCATTACGCGCTTTAAAACCCTTTGTCACTGTTCGGCCACCACAGCTGCTGTCGAGTGTCATTCAACAATACTTGGGCAAGGTCCTTGAAATAATTCAACGCTTGAAACATAGTCGTTACATAGAGGATGTAAAACCAATAATCCATATTAAATTTGCGTCATTAATAATTTGTTTATTAAATTTTTAATATTGTATTAGCCTTTATGTTATGTACTATACGATAATGTCATTTCGTTTTGCGGGAAGCTTGAAATTGAAAGATCTTATTTTTAAACAAAAAATTTTCAATTATAATCTTCCTTTTAAGTGCATTGTAAGTATGTATTAGATTTTAACGCTGACAATACCAACAAACACATGTAAATGAGGTTGATTACCAACAACAACTATCTACTTTTCATTACAGTTGGGTTTACAAAGTGCTTGTTAGTTTGTATGGGGACTCTAATGATATTCATTTGACGTAGTTTTTCGTCCACCGGGCTAACCGGCAAAGAATGGATTCCATTAACAGAAAATTATTGCTGAATCGGTTTCATTAAGTAGTAAACTGTTCAATGTTATCAGTCTATGTTTAACGTGACAGAAAAATTACTAAATGAGCTGTAAAAACATTTCAGTCTTACATATTGGGGGTTCTTTTTGTCATTATCTAGGTCTTAGGCTTTAGAAAAAGCATTTCTCAATTCATGTCCGACAGACATCAGGGCCAGTGTTGACTCGCTCGTGAAAATACATTTTATCAGTTTCCAACTTTCCGGTCAATTTCCTTTAATGTGAAGTAGATAACATCATAGAATATGGTCGCTCCCTGAATTTTATGTTTACTAGCTTGAACGATGAGTCATTACATTACAAAGTTCCCATAGTCAACAAAAACATAAATGTATCGTAACTAGAGTGAGGTAAGATTTTTACAGGTGTTATAAAACTTATGTATATACACCTGTTCATACATACGCTAACCATAAACTATGTAAAAGCAAGACAGAAACGTGACAAAAAAATATTTGTAGAATTAAGAAGGTTGGTCGATCGTGGTGAATGTTAGTTACTTTTACTTCATGTGCATATGCAAATGATTAGTACTGGACAACTCCTCGCTATTCAATGTAAATCACGACATCGTCAATATTCCATAATTTACTTATTGGTCACAGCCACACGGTTTTGTCCGCTTCGTTCTCCGTTCGCTACCTATAATGATGAATACTGTTATATAAACATATTCGTAAATGACCGTCGCAGTTGACAGTATAACCAGATTGTCTCTGAAACTGACGTGAGTGTCATGGAGGATAATCGAACATTAACAGTATTGTAAATAGACAACAATTGGCCCGTTGCATTTGTATACCTTACGAACCATTAAGTTCATACATAACACAAAAATTCAGCACTTTAAAAACTGTCAGTCAAGAATATTGTATGTTAGAATTGTACTTATAATATAGTGTTACTAATTGTTAGCTGTCAGTTTTACTTAACTACAAACATACCTAATTTGTATGTAAGACTGCGGCTTGCCGTAACTTTAATATAAATCAAGCTAAACAAGTGAAGACGATAAACATTGTGAAGTTCTACCCAATCTTTATAATTAAACTTTCATGAGAGAGTAGTTAACATAGTTGTGTAGTTATTCAAAAAAGAATCTAGTATATAAATATCTAATAGTAGTAATGAACTAGGAACTTTTTCGAGCGGTACGTAAAAGTCTTATCTTATAACTTGGTAATACGTTTTATATTAAGAAAATCACGTTGATTCAGAGGGCGAAATATCAAGTGGGTATTACCTAGAATTTTCAATTTATTTTATGGCACTGACATCTTTCGGCTAAATTCATCGATTGAATCATCGGCTGTTTGTCTTCGATTTTATACATACGTTGCGTACACACACAACACCTGTTGTAGGTATTTCATTGAATGTAAAAATAAATGTAAGTACTTGAGTACTCTAAAGTAACGTTATAGTTCCCCCGTTCATGTTATTTCTTATATGTATGTACATACAATTTCACCTGTTTCCCATTGGGAGGTAGAGACTATCGATTTCCGCCTGTTACAATTCGGCACATCCTTTTCGCTTCATGTTCATAAATCTCTTCATGCATGCTCAAGAACTGAGGTAGTTCTTGACCTGCCTTTGCGAACTTTGAGAATTACGGTACGTTTACCGATGTCGTTACCTGCCTCGACTCTTCCATCTACTATACTCGGTTCTTATATTAATTAAGTCTACACCATCCTCGTCACTACATTTTCCTCAGCGTTTCACGCTGTTTCTCACTATGTCTTTCAAAGTTACACTACGTAGATACTTCTTTGTTCCTAGATATAATTTTTCTTCTAACTATATGTACATATCTGTGTCTGTCTGCGGACATAAAATTCTTCGTCTCATCGTCTTGTTCAGGTACACGTTAGGGATTAATTACTTTTTACTGCGAACGCGACGCGCGACGTTTGTGTAGGTGGATGTCTGCATTTCTACACATTATTCCAGGGTTTCGCATTTTGAACCCTTTCTCGGCGTATCGCAATTATTTCCCGGGAGCATTGTTACGTTATGCATATTGCAAATTGACTTTCCCGAAATCCAAGATACCTACTGAACTATACCGGGTAACTTACTGTAGATTGTATATGTATCGACAGCAGGTATATTTATAAAAAGCATGTGAATTAGACATAAAGCTAATGATCATATAAGTAGAGCCTAGAGAGCAGATGCGGGTTCAAAGTCCGCTTGCTATTCTATTTTTTTTTCTCTATAAGATAAATTATACCAAAACTTATGTTTTATTTCAAACATATGGTGAATGGACATGGAAGTTATAATACCTTTTTTTGTATAAAAACTTTCGTGAGACATATTCATATCAATTAATGTTCACCGGTTACTACTCACGTGCATTTTTCGGGATTGCCCGACTAGTTTCGAGTTAGTAAGTAAGTCCCGAGTAGTTCAGCTCATGACTAAGGGCTCCGTTCGAGTTCGAAACTAGTCGGGCAATCCCGAAAAATGCACGTGAGTAGTAACCGGTGAACATTAATTGATATAGTTATAATACCGTTTTCAATCAAACTCTTGTTGCTACTCTCTACGTGATATCGAACGAATACTATAAATGCAAAAGTCCGGAAGTTTGTTACTACAGCTTGCGAACGGATTACGATGGAATTTGCTACTGGAGTGGGGTACTCTATCTATCCAGGATTAGCTTAATGGTCCTATCCTTGCGGAAAACCAAACGCACGGATGAATCAACGGATATAACTAGTGGGTATTTAATATTTTGCAAATTGTACAGCAAAATCTCGTATACCTACCTATTTTACGAGATAGCAAACAATTAACATAATGTGTCAATTTGTAGAACAATTTTTATTTTCTCTGTGTTAACGAATGTTCTAACACGGATTTATTTGTTTCATTGTCAGACACTGTCGTCAGGCCAAGTATTTTCTGTAATTTAAAACAGAAGAGTTACTACTTACTGTCCTTAATTAGTTTTAGTAAAAATAAGTAGCTAAGGCACGCGGTATATCAACGACCAATCTCATATCGTGTTTCTCTAATTCTTGAAATGTGATGTCAAGTTCTGAGTGTTCTGTGTGTAGTTATGTGAGTCCATTTTGAAATGGGCAGAGCTTGTCAATGAGATTGATTGCATAAAGGTATATATTTCTGTTTTTTATTTTTTTTCCTTTTGTAAGGTTACTAACTTTATAAAGAAATACAATCTTAAACCTAAAACGCCGCCTTATTTTGAGAGTACAGATAATTAATATTAAGTTGTGAACAAAGGATTTTATTTTGTACTTACATATAAGATGACATGTTTAAGTATGAAAGTGGATGGCTACACGAGTAGAGGAAGACCAAAGAAACGATGGATGGATTGTCTGAAACATGATATGGCTAGAAAAGAAGTTACTAGCGAGATGACTGTTGACAGAGATGTATGGAAGAAAATATAATATTATTTATGATTACACGTAGAATTGCGTGAACAAAATTAGTTTTCCTATCATATTTGTAGATGAGGAATTAAAAAATATTAAGCACTTAACGAACCTGCGCGAAGCGTTTGTTGTTCTACTTAAAAATACCGTGTTAATTAATCAAACCCTCAGTGACGTGGCATTTTGGGCCCTTTGTTGAAATAACCTTAATCAAAATTGCCGTTACGCAGTTATAAATATAAATATTACTGATAGACTTAGCATATATAAGGCTTTGCTGTAAATTTCAAAAACAATGTCAGTGTTACGTCGGCTATATTACAATCTGTACTAATTTACAGGCGTAAACAAATTAACGTTATTAGGTACCCTAAACAACATGCGCAGTGGTCGAGAGACCGACTGCTGCGTCGCGTGTTGCAGGTTAGATTACTGCACGGGGCAGATGTTTGTATGAATTCCTAATGTAGGGCAACGTTATAAAAAAAATCACAAAGATGAATCATGCAGAGGTTTTACTTTGATTAAAAATATCGAAAAAATTTAACTTGTATGACTCACCATACTTACCTATATCTGTTTACCAATGTATGTGGTCTATTTTACCCATATTACTACTCACAGACTACGCTAATTCAATTTCTTCTTACTTTGTTGTCCACCCCATGATTTCTTGTCATCACTATTCGAGATAAGACTGTCCATTATATTTTTTACACATCAAAGATACACATAGTAGGTACTGTTTTGTAATTAATTGGTGTGAGTTTAATTTTGTTTTGTATCTTGAGTTTGCATGTAAAAGCCGTATCAAATGCTTTTTATACCGTTCGATTACCTTCTCCGCTATATCTAATTTCTCACGAGAGATCGTACACCTTGCGATACGATATAATATTAAAGCCCACTTTGACCAAACTTGTCTAGTATGCGATATTAAGGCTGATAGCTCATCACAAACCTCCCTCCCATATCGCTAGATCTCAACAAGTTTTCATAAACCTAAGTCTCTGCTCTAATCGATAACTGACTTGAAATTTGTCGCACTTTTGTCCAACCATACAGAACGGACTATCCACTTCGTTTGTTCTGGATTATTTTCGCGTCGTCTATTCAAAAACCGTACCGAATACGCTAGCAATTTTTTGTCCCAGGTATGGTTTTGTACGAGGATTTTTATTGTAGTCTTTTGTACCACGGTATATAGAATCTTTATAACACTGTGATTCCCTTGTTAAACACTTTAATTGATTTCTTGTATTGGAATTTGGGCTTACGACATTGCACACATGCTGAGTTCACGAAATTAGGTTTCAATAGGTATCTTGCTTGAACATCTCACCCACTGAATACTCAAGTTTGACACAATAGTATTACTGTTACTATTAATTGAAAACTATGCTGTTGTAGACATACAATGATATACAAGTTCTAGTAACTTTCAAATTAAGTACTGCTTGAGACACTACTAGTAACCTCAAAGCATTTGAAACAATAGATAAATATAAATTGAATTCTTCTTCTTATTGTGTGGTTGACGATCAACCTAGTGTCAGAGTTTAGACCACCCGTAGGTCATAAATTGGATTGAATTATATTATCTGTAATACTGTACTTAAAAACATAATACAACTCAAATTGAAAAACGTAGACGGGAGGCAGCCGAAAAAGACGACGGAATAAATGTGTTCTTCCCTTAAATAATCCAAAGACCTTCCATTCTGTCTTAGTCTTATAATGTTTTTATAACGTAATTTCCTAGCAATTTTTATTATAAATGTAATTAAATAAATCTAGCAATTTCAATCAATAGTCGTATAGCGTTATCGTTATATTGTGGATAGAAAAATAACCGCGAGCGAGTTTTTTAAAACCCTTTGGCTCAGCCACGTACAAATACGTACATCATAACAATAAAAATATATTGTATCTGCTAATAAGCAAGCCAACAGATTAACAATTATCTCATTCACAAAGTGTTATAACAACATTAACGTTTGACAATTCATTGTTACAACTCTACCCAAATAAGAAGGAGAAGGTTTAAGGTAGGTTTTTGGGTTCATGTATGTATGTATGCATGTTTGTGGTGATCACTTTAACTTCTAAACGCCTCAACCGATTTAAATATATGGGGTATCGTTGGAATCCTTAAATTGTTTCGGGTAACATAGGCTAGTAAGATTTACAAAAATATAAATATAGTGCCTATAGTACACAAAAAGGTGTGAATTAAAAATATAATTCACACATGGCCGACGAACTCGTACTTTAAAATTTTTTGTTTAGGTAATAGATTTTTCATCTTGTTAGTATAATTTTATTTTTCCTACATAAAACAATTGCAATGTCTGTGTTCGCAAATAATGATTTAAGCTATCTTCAAACTGCAACTGTTTAGTACATTATTTACTTATCATGTTATGTCTAACAACTGTTCAGGGGTCAACTAATAATAATTGTTTACTATTGTGACGTCAGACTGTAGTACCTAACTTATAACGGCGTATATACTGTTGATTTATGTAATGTAAATGCAATATCTACAATGTTATGACTACATGAGTTTACTGCACATGATACCATATTTACTGAGCTTAATACCCTTGGTACTATAATTTTGCATATACAAAATATTTATACAGAACTATCACCCAGGCGTATCATAGTAAAATAGATCACTGATGAAGCTTTGAACAGTAAAACATACAAAACACATAAAATATAACAGTCTATTTCTTACTTTTAGCAAAAAATGACCACTAAACCATCTCGACCTCTGCCCTTAGTGGTCAGAGCGCCTGAAGTATTTATCCGGGAGGCGCAGGTTCGAATTCTGTTCGCGACCGTATTCTTTTTCCATTTAATATAATAACTTTAGAGTTCGCTAAGCATGCGTTAATGTTTTTCAAAGATTTATCTTGAAATTGCTTCTGATAAAAATATTAAGTGCAAGCATAGTGATCTATCGCTGTACATTCTTTGTGTGAGAACTCTGCCTTTGTATTGCAATGGCGAAATAAAATACTGAAAATATTTAATTTAGAAAGCTATGCATATTATGTTGTAGTCTTGAGACTTGTAATTGACTAGCTATTTTTGAATGTCAAAGAATAGTTCAAAAAAGCTTATAAATTATAACTATCATAAATTTTTCATCACGTATATATATTTCTATAGGTAGTCCGTACCTTGATAATTTGTGTGTATTAAATACAATGTCTGTAAACGGTTTTTCAAAATAAGCTTTAGGCGAAGCCGGCTGTATTGATGTGGTTTGCACGACCACACGAAACCTTCGGGAAATGTTATTAATGTATAACACGTACATGGGCTGCTAACACATAGTTTCAAAGTATATCTTGTAAGCCCTTTTCCTGAGCACGGAACAACAGAACGTTACGAACTACGTCTCTAAAGTGGTGCCCGAGCACGGATATTTGTCGACAGACTTATCGAATCGATAAAAGTTTAAATGTATTGAATTTTATCGTTTTATTATCATCTTATGTCAAATTTGACGTTATTATAATCGACAAATGCGTTGACAAAATCAACCATGCTCGCACCGCTGCCCTACATAAGTACCTACTCATTTTGTTTCTTCCGCATTCATGCATCTTTTCATTTTAGAATGTGCACCGGTTGCCAAAAGTAGGGGCCAATTTATCAAACTAGATTTTCATATGATCGGAAGCACTGAAATTTATTCATCCTGTAGTATATCAGGTCGGTATACTTCATGTAGGTACCCCGATATGACGTTAAAGTTAAAAAAATTAGAAAACAATACCTACTTATGTCGGATGTGCGATAGGAAATTTAATGGAGGGGGGTTGGAGGGAATGATAAAGTTCTTAAAAAGGCCAAGCGTGTAAGGACTCATCTGACCTTTTTGAGAACTTCACCAATGAGCCAGGCGTTCTTCTAGGGTGATTATTTCCAATATTCCGTATTACGTATCTACATTCCCTTTTATTATCCGTCTCTCATTCATCTTACCCTCCTGATCATACCATTGAGGCATTGTATAGTAAATTTAATAATAGATAACATTCCATTTAGAACGTCGGCCGTAATCATATAGTTAATACGCGTCGGTAATGACTTGACCTATGACCGGCGCCGTTGCTGCGAACCGATCAATGTATACCTAAATCATATGAATTGTACATAATAATTTTATGACGGAATATTCGACAAACACGTATTTGACAAAGCAAGAAAAGTTACCAAAATTACACACACCGGAAATCTCTCCGAATCGATAGAAAACTCATTTGTCAAAATCATTCGTGTCTGCCTATGAAAATCTATACATTATAGAGACAAACATACATGTGCTAATTTAAAAACAATACTATATCAGTATTTGAAATTGCTTATTTTTTTTTTTATTAAACGTAAATTTTATATGAGTTTGGTAGTAATAATAATAATCAGTAACGTAACGGACAACTTGAATGAATTTATCTTTCAAATTAAGCGCCTTAAACTTTTCTGAATGTAAGCATGGAAGCCTAAGCAAATATTAAGTTCTGATTAAGATATTAACTTCTGGAAATGTAAGATGTTTTCGTTAACTTACTGCTTTGCTTATAATATTCTTGTTCCTAGGCGCCCAAATTAACTTTGACTTACAAAAGCTTCTCCTACTTATTTTTCTTACAACAATTAGACAAACGGCCATTTTAAAATTAACAAAAATATTTCAAATCTTTAACAATAAGTTCACATGGCTAACGTTGACAAAAGATGATTGTCGCCAACTTATTATCGTTAAACAGGAAATATTATCTTCTTAGGTAATTTTATTTTTAGATAAAATTAATCATGGCTTAATTTGATTAAATTTCATTAGTGCCAACTGTATCAAAGGCAACGTACTCCAAATTAATCAAATTAAGTAGCTTCATCAATTTCAATGTAATCATTGACATTCTGGAATGAGAGTGAACATTCAAATTTATTACAATTGAAACACACCTTTATAATAAAGTCATGAATCAGCTTTTAATGTCAGTGAAGGAACGGAACTGTAACTCAAAATAATAGTTTAGTACATCACTATAATCAAAGGTTATTGGTAAAAGTAGGTAGGTATTCCCATGCACAGCGTTTATTCTGTCAGTGTTAAAACCATACTCTAAACTTTTCTTTTATTTTTCGGCCCACCCAGCTCCCCCCTTATATACGCCAATGGTTTCTAGTTGAACCTAACATGAATATTTTATCCATTATAGATTTAACTAGATACATAAATCACATAGTGCATAGCAGTATTTTGTGCAATATTTCAGTTAAACGCCTTAATTTCAATTACCGTTGGAAGTTCATTTTCGTCCACTTTATTATTACAGTCAGGATCAAGATCAGAAAGGTCAAAGTGAACCGTGTATTTAATTAAAAGAGTAGGTACCGTATTATTCATATTATTATGCAGTTGATTTCAAAACTTGAAACAGAATAAGCTAATAACGGTTACTACTAAATTCATTTAACAGAATTGCACTGTAGAAAGGAATTTCACAGAATAATTATCATATATGGTTACAGTCATCTACACTCTTTTAGAAAAGGGTTTTAGGTTTGTACCATTTTAAACAGAGAAGATATAATATTAGTTAGGTACACAGGTCACAATTTATTATAATTAAATTACAGATGTTTCAAAGCTAGGTCTTAAAAGGTACAATATTAGTTTAGTACCTACTTAACAATATATTAAAATTGAATTATAGATTATATTGAATTAATTATTGTAAATTGTTAGGTGGTTACCTAACTAATATTTTATATTATAAAACCTGACTAAGACTGCATTGTATGTAGTTCCAAAACTGTTCTAAAATACTCAGTTAGATAATATCAAGTCCAAGTCATAATATTTCAACTTCAATAACTTCGTCGCAGAGTTATCTCCATCACATCTCTGGAGAAGCTCTAACTGTAAGGACGATTTGAAGTTTGACTTGGGGCAAAATACCACTTATTTATTATCTTAGTCGATCATGAACGCTTTCTGAATAATGCTAATAATATTTTAAATGTGAAAGTTTGTGAAGATGCATGGATTTCACGCAATAACTTCCGAACGGATTTCGATGAAATTTGGCACACAGGCTGGACACAATCTGAAGTCCATGCAGACGCAAGTCGCGGGTAGAAGCCAGCACCTAATATTAGCAATATTTAAAATTCAAGGGAAACGTCCTATTGGATAAGACTTTATTGAAACTGCAAATGTGTTACGAAACGAATTTACAAATAAACATTAGCTTATTAATTTTAACCCTTTCCCTGTTTCATGTATCATATAGATATGATACACGTCAATAGTTAAATATTGCGTGGAAGAGGAACCTGTTAATGTTATTACAAGAAGATAATTAATAACATCTTGTGATTTGACACATATCATTGAATGAATAACTTAAATACGTAATAAAATTGAGAATATTTATCACATTGGTTAAGATAAGATTTGCTCTCAAGGCTTCGCCATTGCTACCGTTGTTTACTTGTTACATACACTACACTACAGCACTGCAAGTACAGCACTACAGTATCGATCAATAAAAGCAGGAATAGTATTCTTTTAGCCGAACACAGCTGCTGTTCCACAAATTAATGAGAACGCTCACTCACTATTGAACGAAAACCCGAAAGGGAATCTACGTGAGCCAAATAGGGATCCCAACACTAGATGGATAGTTCGGAAATCACGTTAGAAATGAAGGATGAAGTTGGGATATAGTGTGGAATAAAAATGTGAGAATTTGCTGTTATATTTATATCATGGATCTGAGTAATCTCATTTTCTTGGCTAGCTTACTATAAAATTTAAATACATATCATTTAGCTAGCTTTTGCAAGTGGCAATCTCTTAGCTCATGAATAGCTCCTTATTCTGGCATCCTATTAGAATATACATTCATTCTAATCATATACTTTAATGTTTAACGTAGATTATGTTAAGTGCAAGTTCTGTAATGCAATTGTGTTGCGTCGTAGGAACACTATATATACATATATATGTAGACCTTGCTTTTTCAGTAGGTATCTATGATCTAAATACCTGTGGGTACCAGTCACGGAATGCTTTTACGTACGTCGTGAGAAACTACCTAGGCTATGCAGTCCTACTCTTTCAGTCGTGTAAACTCGTCACTTGTGAACTCATATTTTAGCTCTCAAAGCTTGGCCTAGAATGTCTTGATACGGTGGTGGCTCAAATTCACTCATTCAACTAACTTTTAATCAAAGCTTTGTCTTCACGTTTATGTGCTATGAAACTAAGACATAAAGTTTATAGTAGAATCCGTGCTGCAAGATCCCATCAGCTATTGCACTTAAATTGTACAAAAGTGTATGTCGATCCATAATTTAAAGTAACGGGTTTAAAGTAGCACAAATAGGTTATATACTTATAAGATTTTTATATATAACTTCAATAAGATTTTCAAACAATTTAAGACGAGTTCCCATGTATAGAGAGGTTTCGTGCATTAATGCTTAGTATTTACTTAAAAAATCTTCTGTAAAAGATGGTTCATATTTGTAGGTATGTGTAAAATATGTAACTTATTAATGTCCCGTCATTCGTAAGCCAGAGCCTTTCAGAGCCAATCTAATTGATAATATTATTTTAATTTATTTTTTCAATTTCTAATAACTTGGCCCTTAATCTCAGAGTGTAATGAAAAACCATTAAAATTTGTTTCATTCGATAATACAAATCACTTTCTTTAAGCCGATATAAATTATATTGAAAATGGACAGTGATTTTGTTTTATCAAAATGGATAGCATTACTACGATCTTCACTACTACCATCAAATCGATAAAAGGACCCAAACAAATATCCAATCTTGGGACAAATTCCATTTTCGTCCATAAATTATTTAAGTATATGCAGCATTCTAAATAATCGTCTAACAATGTAGTTTCATTATGGCGCAAGAATCAAACCATATGCTATATGTAACTTTACCGCAGCCCCGAACATTTGATCGGATTTCGATTACTGCAGTAGCAATCAATCCGATTAATTTGCGTTCGATGTATATCGATTCAGGCATTTAACCATTTATATAATGTTAATCGAATGCAATCCGGCTGACGACGCGACCGGCTGAGCTCGGACCTCGTTAATCGATATTAAATATAGTCATCGATCAGCCAATGAGGAAGTGACACAGATTTAAGAAGTCGCTTCATTATAATAGTAGTAAAATTGCTGTTAGTTTGTTATTATATTTAGGAAGGTTCTGTAAAACTTTCAGTTAATTACAATAAATTACTTCCACTCAGAAATAATTTTTTTTTTATAAAATTGATAGTGCAGTTTACACTAACTCGACCGCAAACAAATTCAATAATATGTAATATGTAAATAACATCGAACATTTCACGGTTTTTCTAACAAACAAATAAAATTATAATCATTTCCTTGCCTTATACTTTGATTAAATGTTTTATAACCCTGGTCAAATCAGAATAACACTGGCAATGGGACGGAAAGTCAAACACGGAAGTTTGGCGAACTGATTTATAACCAAAGTTGGATCGCCCCTCATGTCAGTTAAGAGTTCGACAAATAAGTGATCGCACAAGCCGAAACGCTTTGTTCTAACATGTTATCCCTTCGAACAGTCGTCAAAGACTTTGGTTACGAACTATTTATAACCAACTATATTTTGAGAAAGGCCCGTTTGAAGTGTTATCAGCTACACCAGGATAATGATCATGTAGGCATACCGTAAAAACATAAAACTTTTTTCACTAACTCTAATATATATACATCAAAGATTGTGTGTTTTTTGTTGAATCCGAATTAAAATTTAACCTTTTTTTGATAAACAACTTTTTTTACATTATATTGAATAACCGCTTTTCAGCGTATAGGTACATGTATAAAGTTAGTGTTGGTTGGCGAGCTAGCCAAATACCGTGGAAATATTTATGCCAGTTCTAGAAGACTACATTTCCCAAATTACCAAAATAACGTGATAACTGCAATGAATACGTTATAACTGTAACGCTATTTCGACTAAACAATCGTATAACGTTATATTAAGGGTTTTTTTTTTCTTAATGTTATACTAAATGCTGAATAGGAGAAACCGCAAGATTGCTACAAAATAAAATGTATTTTACGTAGGTGAAATGGCCAGACATCTTATTTGAATGTTAAAGTTATTTATAGCCTGTTCATTCCTTCTTGGGATACCAACGTTCTTATCTATGAGCCCATAAAACATTTCTATCTTTCTCACGGTTATTACAATTTTCCACACATTTATCATTTATGTTTACGTGTTGATATTTCTTTGTTGCTTTTATTTTGTAAATAATTACATAACATAATATTTATTATTCAAAATTCAACAAAACTCTTGCATATATACTCGTATCATTATTTTAAAATTGTTACATTTTCGTATGTCCGTTCTAAATATACGTCTTAGAGAGGCTTATACTAAACCGCCTCGTTATTGGAATAACCTGTATGTTTATGGACCCAAAGTGGCCTTTTCAGTTGGCCACAAATCAATGTTATGGGTCTCGAAGGTCGATCGATATTTATACTTAATGCTTTCAAACTTCCTCACCTGATAAAGGGTAGTTATTCAGCCGTATCAAAGTATATTCAAGGTTATAATATAAATTGGAAATATAATATGGTCGTAAGCAGGATTCGAACCTGCGCTCTGAGCACTAAGCCATATCGACCTCTGCTCACTAACGTGTGAATATTATAACTTTAGAGTTCGCTAAGCATGCGTTAATGCTTTTCAAAGATTTATCTTTAACCTTTTGGCTCAGTAACGTACAGATCTGTACGTTGTAACAATAAAAATCTATTGTGTCTGCTAATGACTGACGCAACAGCTTAATATTCAAGGTTATATCTATATCTACTGCCTAGTCGGTCTAGTGGTCCCAAGCGCGACTACTAAGCATGAGCTCTTAGATTCGATTCCCATGTTGGACAAAGTGTTATTGAGGTTTCCATTAGGAAATTCTCGGTAGCAGGCTGTAATGTTATATAACAACAAATAAAAAGATAGCTTTTCTCTTCTTTCGTGTTCTTAGCGGCCAACTTAGTGCCCAGAGTTAATCAAGCCACTCGTAGATCAATAAAAAGGGCTAGCAACAGCCACTTATTTATAAATAACAGCCGGGGCTCTCTCGAATCTATCATGAACACCCCTGACACCAGGGGAGAGACACCAAGATTTACATTTAAACAGTGACATTTGAAAACAATAACAGTCACTAACCTCACTTACGTTTTGGTAAAAGAACCGTCTTAATTGAGGTTGGGTGATCGTACCCTGGCTATTGCCATAGACACCATGTCAGGCATGTATTTTTTAATTATCTACCCAAAATTGCGTGTTTTAGAAGTTTTTCTTGTGGTTGTAGTAGCACGAAATAATTTATATTTATTATTGAACCTACTTAAAAAAAAGGTTCTGTTTTCGACCCGTATGTATGTCCGCGATTTTCTCAAATACCACTAATCCAATTGAAAGGGGGTTTAAGGTTTTAGTATATACCTAATATATTAGAATCTGATATGGAGTTTATACTGGTTTATACCCTTTGTCACAAGCCGGGGTTGTGGTGACTGCGTCTGCGATTCCAGACCCCCGGTAAAAGTGAGTGCAGGACCGTGTTGTTTTAAGTTGACAAGAGTCCGGCACAGCCTTCGTGATAGATGTTCTAAGCATGACATTTTAATAAGGCTTCCATTCCAACATTAAAACAAACCTACCTAATTAACAAATACATAACCTTTATACGCTATTGGTAATATACGGCCAAATTCACGTGCGGGGCATCCATCAAAATGTCACCCTGTGTTATCGCCGGGCGCCTCTACCAGTGATTTGTGGCTGAACGTACAATCCTGATGTATAACCCGCCTAACAAAATGCCGTACAACAATGTAGAATGGACCTTTTTATCCTAACGTACGCGTATAGTTATCCGTTTTGTAGTTCAAATATTGTATGTAAATTCACAGTTTATATAATTGGGTCATTAGCATTTAATGGTTGCTAACAGTTTGCTTCACCTAATGGTTTATTGTGTCCAATTTAAATTTTGAAAGTTTATAAATATCATAATTGATGAATACTGATTTATTAGAATGAAAATACTGTATTATACCTATTCTTGTGATTCCTAAATAGAATTATTATTACAGAATCGTATATTCAGTATGAAGCAAACAGATTGGATGGATGTCCATACCGTCTAAAATTTACGCTAGCGTCCTCTGGTAAGTGGTAATACACCAGACTTCAAACAGACCCATAGCCACATACTAAACTTTAAACTCCTTTCCTTGCCGAATTTAGTGTACTAGTATGACGTAATTGAATTTTCCTAGAAATGAAAATATTCTGCTTCTTATTACAAACGAAGCTTCATTATCCAGTAAATATTTTGTTAAGTAAGACCCGTTATGGTTTTCAATATTATCTTAGTAAAATTATTCATTTGTATTATTATAGAAAACAAAAGTAATATTGTATTTATTTATTTATATTTATTTATATATACTTTATTGTACACCAAATAGACAAGCACTGACAGAAAATAATTGATTTTTAAAAACATACAATGGGCGGCCTTTTTGTACTCGCTTGAGACGACACGAACTTAGATTTCCTGGTCCCTGAAACTTATCCGTTGTTGAAAATAGAAATTCGATGCTATCTTTAACTTCGACAGCAAGAAAGAGGATCCAACATTATTAAATAAATGACTCTTGCGTAAATACCTATTCCACCATACGCCTTTTAAATGGATCATCGTATGAAACAAAAGAAATTAACATAATGCGCATTCATATGTAGGGCGATGTCACACTGTAAATTCCGGGTGATATTACAATAGGCAGCTGACGTATTGACAACTAACGGACGGACCGATTGTATCGGAATAAAAACCCAATTTCGTTTATTTGACAACAGTCAGTGTTTATTTGTTTAACACAACTCTCTAACGCCTTGTTTAACTAAACAAAGTAAATGTAAATAAATGGAACGCAACACGGATTACGTTTTTATAATTTAAACAAATATTTTCTGTTGATACAATTGTCACTCAAATAATGACGTTCAAATGTGACATAAGGTTTGTGAACTTAAATACACATTTATGACATAAAAAGGTTTGCTTATACACTACTCGTGGACAAACTGAACGGCCGTAGACACAATACTTACATATATTATAATATATTTTCTATTGTCTCTTCTTCTACGCAGTCCAAAGGGTTAATGATGCCTACATTTTAGATATACGTACAGCCATAACGTCAACACACAGAACATTAACCGTCAATCAGACTAGATTTATGCAGCACAACAACTTGCACGCGAGCTTTGCTTCGAACACATAATTATAGCTATGATAGCTAGTCTACAAAATAACACTGACTACCGATAAGGATTATTAATGTTTGCAACGAGGAAATCTAAAACAAACTTCGTATGAAATACTCTTTCTTGAGGGGCTCGTGGCTAAGTACGCACATATCGATCGATCGAGGTTAAGCTGCACTTGCCGGAGTCATTATTTGGATTTATGAGACCCATCGATCCCAGTAGTCAAATCTATGGCAGCCGTTACAAGTAGTCCGATGCGTAATAGTCTGTCAACCAACCTTACCATGAAATATCATGTTCATATCAATTAATGTTCACCGGTTACTACTCACTAGTTTTGCACTCCAACAGAGCCCTTAGTCATGATCTGAGCCCGCGGCGATATCGCGAGTCAAACGCAAGTTCATGTAAAATACTGGCTTAATTAGGCTGCATCCGGTTAGATTAAAAACCAAGCCTAATCACAATTAGGGTGAATTGTAAGATTCGAAGAAAGAGTCATTGCTAAGCAAATTGATATGAAGTACTCTTTCTTCGCTAATATCAAAGTTCTTAGTTCCAGTGTCTAATCTAAAAGAAAAGGATTAGCTGGATAAGAAACAGCTTTCTTATGCATGTTTTAACAGTTAATTGAAAATGGTAAGCCGTGTTATTTTCTGGAACGCTAGTGGCTATAAAACGCAGAACTGAAAAACTGGTTGGAAAAGAAAACCATTAAAGTGTGGTAAAATAAAGAGGAAATTACAAACGTCTTTTTTTAGAGAATCCAAATCAACTTCGGATATTAAACTTTCGTGTTTATGAATTCAAAACATTTTAAATGTATCCCTGTGACACTAAATAGTAATAGAAATATGAAAGAAACCTTAAAACTAAGCTACTCGTCCCTACAAAGCATCACGCCTGTTGTCCTCGAAGGGGCATGCAGAAGTATGCACAGTTTTACAGCCACATTTCATCATGCTGTTATTAAGGTGGTGGAATTTGACAATACATTTTGTATATATTTTAAGTTTATTAATTAAATAAGCGCACCACGTAGACCTAGCTCTATTAACTAATGAAAGAAAGCTGCTTTTTGAAACGATTCTGTGAGTATTCGTAGGAATAAGCAGCCTAACCTTTTCCCAAATCCGTTGGGCCACCTCCAGTCTACCCGGATACAGCGTAATACTAGTATTTTACTTAGAGTGACTGTCTATCTGACTTTGACAACCCAATTACCATCATCATCGTCATCCCCCTGTCCTTATCCCAATTTATTTGGGGTCGGCGCAGCATATATTCTTCTTCCATACATACTTTCTATTTGTACTAGAATGCTGCTAAGGTTTTGGCTATGTTTTATGACCGGACGTCAACCCTCATTGGGAATGCTGTTGTTAGTGGTAATCACCTCCAATACGGTCTCTTTCTACCAAGCTATGATAATTTCAGACATCTGACTACCCGTAACAACTGTCGTAGTTCTTCATTTGACAACCGGTACCTACAGTTTCAGGTGCTCCCACGGAGGGGTTTCGATATGAAATGTTGGTAATCCATCCACAGAGCAACCGCGGCAAGCGAGGCTTAACCTCGACTGATCAATATCTGCGGCGGTTACTTAGCCACGAGCCCCTCTCAGTATTAGTACGAATAAGATCGTAAAAAAGCGTATTTTGTATCGTCATGACAAAGCGAAAGGAAATGGACTGAGCTCGTAAACAGAGGCAGGGAAATGACCGACAGGTCAAATTAGCGTGAAGTAAACTGTAGTGTCATCGCGGTGGAGTAATAGACGTAAATGTTAGGTTAGTATTTATCATAATAACGAAAGTACACTAGCTATCACGTAAATAAGTTCAAATAGGCACTTGATGTATTTGTGCAGTATTTTCTGTTAAAAGATAATCTAGAGTCATAGTGGTTTGCGCCGCCCATACTCTCGCTGTCTGACTTGGCAGCCGCTATCAATTAAAATATTCATAAGAAAATGATAATAATTATAATAATTGCTAATAGGGCTTTTTTCCTTCTTCTCCTTCTTATCGCATTGTTTGTTATATTTTGTCAGATCAGTACTTAGCCGCGCAAACGGTTGTGCAAATCCTTGCGTGTTTAGGAACCCTTCTAGAAATAACGCTCAAAGCTGGATCTGTGATCAAAAAAGGACTGATAAGTTGGTCCTTAAGAGTACCGTTTACGTTGAAATGAAAAAAATGTTTACGTTGAAATAAAATTAAGATTGCCATTGATCGTGGTAAACGATTCGGTCAATCTGCGTTGACGCCTGAGCTATCCTCGCAGATTGTTGCCCAGTGTGCGCCTGGACGCATAAAATAATACGATGCGCCATGTACATTACCGTTGTGTGAAAAGTCTTGTCATGACATTTGGTTGCTCATCTATAGAGGAAAAACTTGTTGTTTGTAATCAATAAATTCTGAAACTACTGAACCAGTTTAATTAAAACGTCATATTTTTTTTATTTTATAAAACAGCCAATATTTAAAATTGTTAGTCATTTATTTGACTCGCAACATAATTGTTTTAGCCATTCCAAAATTTGATTGGATTGTGTCGTCATTTTAGTCAGGTTAGAAAAACAAAACATTATGTGCACTGTTTTAAAATAAAACATGCTCACATCCTTTTGCAAAATGCCTTGTCATGTAATAATATAGAGCCCCTGAATGTTCACAGGCCTCAGGGGACCTCTAATGCGTTACCGGCCTTTCAGTATTTATTTATTTGAGACTGGCTCGTTAGTCAGTGGTTGCAAGAGCAGCTTAGATTTCGGTTCGATACCCGAGTCGGGCAAAGTGAAATTCTGTGATATCGGATTCAATAACTGCATCGGTGAAATAATGTATAGAAATGCTATAAGTATGTCTATTTATTTGTTTTGAGGAAAATTTACTGAAATAGTTTGATGTAAATATTTTCACATTGCTGCGAATAAGGTACAAAACTTTCATATGTTTAACTCGCCACAATACATAACATAACACCTACTCATCCACGTTGTGCCTACTGTCGACTTTCCAAATAATTATATAATGTTGTTTTTCATATCAATATTATTTGGGATTTTAAGAACATACAATCTAACCGTACCTATCCTTAAAGTTTCCATCTAATTTATGCTTTCCTAGTAGTCGCCTACGTTTTATTTGTGGCTACAAACAAAAAGTTCGTAATGGAATTTTGGTCTGGTCTACGTTAAATTATTATAAAATTTATACTTAGATACCGCCAGTAAATCTAAAAAAAAAACTTATATAAATATGTTAATGCACCAATTATAGTATCATGAGCACATAGAGTATTTATCCAGAAATACTTAGCGCAAGTTAACACCCTGCTCAAGAACGTATTATATCAATAATATTCAGATTAACATAAAACAAAAAACAGATAAACTATAGATAGTGCAGTACTAGTACATAGTTTTGTTGGTAAAAAAACCATACAAGCACAAATCCAACTCACACTCGTCCAATTGTTTTGGTACTTAAGCATATTTATGAAATACTAACACGTCACTACCAATACATACATGAAATATTTTAATGTAATTAAGAGTTAGTAAGTAAAGTAAGTAATGTAAGTAAAAACATTTATTGATCCAGAGTTACAAAAACATAATGTTACCATAAAATTAGAGAAGAGTTTATGACAGAATATCAGTAACAATTAAAATCTACATTCATAGTTTGAATTCAGCGGTCCCCAAACTAGGCGGAGCCTGTATCTTGGGGGCCAGAGATGACATATGTTTTTTAATATAAATTTTTGTTAGCGTAATAATACTTTGGATACAAAGGTCTAATTCTAAAACAAACAAAAATAATTATATCAAAAAATAAAAAAATAATGAGTGTGATGTGTATGTCTGATCTTGTGTTTGAGTAGGTACGTGTAGTGTATTTTTCAAACAACTTTTTTACTCAGTTCAGCAGTCGATGTTAGTAACGTATAATGAATATCAGTGTTCTATTAACGAACCACTAAAAGCTTAAGAAGTATCAATCAATAAATTTCACCAAACAAATAATTTGTTAAAAGCACTACCAAACGTTTAAAAATGAACTTGTACATAATGAATTAAATACATAAAAATGTATCGGTATATCTAAATGTCAATTGATAAGAAACGGGTCACTGAGCAATAAGTACACGTCACTAGTTATGCAAATATGCATTAAGCTGTGAATTTTAAAGAACTTATGAAACATACATAACACTGAGAGTTATAATAAGAATATAATTATTTTAGTAAGTACCTACGTAACCTACTTATCACCTACGAATCTTGCATATCAGTTAAAATCGGTCGCGTAACTCAATCTAAACTACCAAGGAAAAGTACATAATATACATTTCAGAATCAAATCAAATCAAACATTTATTACTTTGTTTAACAAATGATATAGATTAAAGATAAATCCTTAAAAAGCATTAAGGAATGCTAAGCGAACTTTAAAGTTATAATATTAAATGGAAAAAGAATACGGTTGTATGTAATAATTAAGTCATTAAATAGAAAGAAAATTCATATTATAATTAATCTAATGTCAAAGATACTATAGATAGATAAAAAAATATAACTAAAGAATCATTAAATAGAAAAAAAAACTTTTTATTTTTAAAACATTGCCCCACACTAGGAATTTCTTCCTGTGTCGTGGGTGCGTTTACAGACATATAATCTCACAAGCACACAAACACCCAGACCCGGAGCAATTATCCATTGATCGTACAAATATTTGCTGCGTGCAGGAATCGAACCTGCGACACGCAGCGCAGCAGTCGGTCTCTCGACCACTGCGCCAACCGCGCTGTCAATTAATTCAATGTCAAAGTTACTAATACATAAGAAAGTATACCTAAAGAATCAACCAACATTTTTCTTTCTTCATACTTGAACTAACAATTTGAAAAGGAACCAACATGCTAGCAATATTAGTAAAGCCATTACACGTCATGTCGAGAATCCTGGGAATGTTGGGGTACCCACTATTGGCCAGCGCCTTTGTGTTGCCAGTAATACCCACCCGTGTTTGATATTTGCAATACCTCTAAAGGTTATATAACATACGGTGAGCATTTAATCTTTGTTCTATATGATAGTGAACGTCCTCCAATGACGTCACTTTTCCGAATTTAGAACAACTTTCCTGAAAATTGATCTCTTTTATGGACTGTAAGTAAAGCTTCCATACTGAATCTAAATTGAGTACTCTCGGCTCGCGTTCTCGTTTATATATATCGAAATATCTGTCACGACAAAAAGTACTAAACAAACTCGCTATGCGCCGCGAGCCGGCTGAAATAAGAAAAGTTGAACGAAGGAATGGCGTCGCGAACAAATTAAACACTCGGTCGCTAAACTTTACTGTTATTATTAAATCTGAATACATATATGTGTATAAATAAACACATTCGTATTCACAACTCTAATCTACGGACGTGGAAACTACTGCCGTTTTTACAGTTAACGCTCATAACGAGTTTCCCTAAGTTTTAACTGATATTTCTAACTCGCTAACAGTGGATTGCTTCACTTTATACGGATACTAGGTAGGTACCTACTTCATTGATATTTATTTGCTATTTTAAGGGGTAGTTCTGTATAAAAAGAGCAATAATACATAAGAGATATATAACAAAAAAAAAATAGAATAAGTTTGTACCCGAGATGGACGTTTTCCCAGAAACAAGAAAGTCATTACATTACACGATGTTTTTAACGTAATGTTTTCCAACTACAAATAAATGACATTGAATAAAACTAATAAAAGCTTATTAGCCGTAGTTGAAACAAATTATTGTAGTGCGTGCGCAAAGGTCAGCGTTAGGTTATCGAATTCTTAAAAAATATACACCAAATAATTTATTTACAACTTCGTTGAGAAAGTTTCATCATAATATGTAGCCACGAAATTGTACCAAGCACGCTACATTTCACCTTGAAACGGGATTTTGCCTGAAGCAAGATGATACTGATAATCTTTCTCGAATACTTATTTGCCTTTCGTCTAGTGGTCGCAACCGTGGCTGCTGTGCGACCCGGGTGCGAGTCCCGGGTCGGTCAATGTGTAATATTTTTTTCTGGTAGGGGTTTGGAATAATACCTGGTGGATGGCAACAGGCCACCCATTACAGGGGACATAACTGCAACAGTGAAATTTGGCTGTTTAACAATGGCCTAAACCTTCAGGGATAACAGTCGTAATCCTATATTTATTCTATTCCAGACGAGATTTATCGTGTACCGTTTTAGAGACAGTGTTTTTGATACATTATTCTCGAATATTTTCTACATAAAAAAAAAACAATATTAAAATTGTTTGATATCAGAGGTTGTTTTAGTTCTGAAACTGGCAATCCAAATATCGCAAATTTGAACCTAAGGGCATACCTAACATAACCATTGACTTTTCGTTATTATGTGCTATTTACCTCAAACTGTGGAGGGAACTAGCCCGATGGTGTGTAAGGCTTTCAGAGGCCTACGGGTGATTAAAACTCTGATACGGAGTTTTTTTTTATCAAACTTATGATAACGAGGAACATACAAAATAACACTCTAGCGGATTAAGCTCAACACCAAACCTATTTTACTGGTTTTCGAGAGCCACGTAGCAAGCGCAAAAAGTTCAACAAGCTGTTACAGCTATCTTTTAATTCAGCTCGTCCGTCCGAGCGCTATTCAAATTATATTTCCAGTTTGAAATTAAGCTCGTTTATTTTCAAGTTCCGTCCTACAGACAGCAATCTAGAAAATTCTAGACGTTTTATGAGACATAGTTTAGCAAATAGGCCTCATTTTCGAACACGAAGGCCGTGAAAATGTTCCGTTTTGCATTGCAAAGATAGCGAATGAATAGACACGCACGACCGAGCCGTCCATAACGATAGGGGTGGAAGTCGTGGGGGTCGTAGAATTAGCTGGTAGATAGGCATCTATAGGGACGGAACCCGCCACCTTCGCGTGCCTGCATTGTTACGGTGCACCACGGTCTTTACATTTTCTACCTTAGTAAAGGTCTCGACGCAACCAAAGGTCACGTTCCGTAAATAAATCTGTGATATATGTAGGTACGCTGCTTTACAGCGCTAAGTACTTTAATGTCACTGTAAAACATGGATTTCTGTCGCCGCTTTTTGTTAAACTCTTTGTTGTATTCTGTAAAAAGTTTTAATGAAATGCTGATAAAGAGGCAGACTACGTGAATAAAATTGCCCAGCCGGTGGTGCTTCTTTTGTTAACTTTCTTCACTACCTCCTGAATTATGAATAATCAACTTACTAATTATGAGAGAGGTATACACATAGGTATACAAATCAGTAGGTGATTTATTGATACATTAGCCTAATTGTTCGTATTATCTTGACTATTGATACGTGATATCTTCATCATAGCATCACGCTTGTACCACCGAAAGCGAGCTGGTAGCCAAACGTGGATCCATCTTAGATAAAAATTAGTCTGCGCATTACATCATGTAAACAGTAATTCCATTGTTTTTTTGTAAAATATTAATAATACGGCTTATTACAGTAGGTTGGAAAAACATCACAAGGTGAGAGAGGAAAGGTCTAACACACCGGGTCTTTGATTTTATATTAATGTATGTAAATTAGTGAGTATAAATTGCTACCGACGCGCTGCGTCGGTCATGACCGTCTATTAATATATGATTTCGATTTAAAGTCAATTCAGCATTGATGAGATCAAATACGGAATACAAATTATATACAAACTAATATACTGACAACAAATTATAACAAAACACATACAATCACGCCTGTTTCTCATTGGCGTAGGCAGAGATTATCAATTTCTACCTGCTACGATTCTGACACACCTCTACATCTATGTTCAAGAATCTCTTCATGGATGCTTGTCATTTAACTTTGCTGTTGAACTACTTTTTTTAAGAACGTCTATTTATTTTGCGGTACGTACTTACGCCGAAGTTTGCATCCCCCTACTGTTCCAACTACACTTGACTCTTATACTAGTTAGTCAATCTCTTTTCATCCATCTTTTCTATATGCTCAAACCACCTTACTATACCTTTCTTAATCTTCGTCACTACATCTTTCACTCCACAGCGCTCCCATACAACATATTTCGTGTTCCTCAATACTGTTAATTTTAAAGTTATACATTTTTGTGGAAAGAAATTATTATATTATTTTTCTTTCCATAGGAATATATAACTTTATAATTCGCTAAGTATGCGTTGATACGTTTGAAAGATATATCTGTTAATTTTGCCTTCAGTGTCGTAATGCAACCTAAATCTATTACTAAACATAATTTTTCAGCAAAAGTTGACATCTATGAGTGATATTCAATATTAAATTAAATAGTGAAATAGTGAGTGGATAAAATAATTAATTAAATAAATAATACTAACACTCTAATATTCTTACCAGATAAACTGACAGATAAACATGTTAGTACAGTGATGAAATAAAATAAACGTTACACAGCCAACATGAAAATCTATTAGCGTAACATTATATTGAGTACTGAAAAAATCATCATTGAGATTCGTAGGGGGCATTGCTAGTATAAACCATTGACTGTCAGACTTCCGTTTTTTTTTATGGGATAGGGGGCAAACGAGCAGATGGATCACCTGATTGTAAGCGATTACCGCCGCCCATGGACACCCGCAACCCCAGAGGAGTCGCAAGTGCGTTGCCAGCCTTTTAAAGGGTTTGGGCCTCCGATACCCTCACTCACTCGGCGAAACACAACGCAAGCGTAGTTTCACGGTGGTTTTCTGTGAGGCCGTGGTACCACTCCTGTCGAGCCGGCCCATTCGTGCCGAAGCATGGCTCTCCCACGGTTAAAGATTTAAAAATGATGAAAAGCATTAACCAGTGCATCTTCATCGAAAGTTGGCTAGTAAAGTACGTAGCTAGGTATCATATCCCCATGAAATAACTGACCCTTCCCTTTGGAGATTAAACCAGACTGTAAAGAAAAAGACAGGCTATAAGTACCTATATTATCATGACGCCTGTATTATTGACGGGTAAGGGAGTGGTGTCCATCACATTCACCAATGCCACTATTAAGTCATACAGGGAGTGGGCCCATTGCCATTTACCAGGCACACTTGCACTATTGCATTTTACACAGCATATTACACCTGTATTCCCCGAAGGGATGAGCAGAGGTTTACACAATGCGATTAGGTCCTTGTTATAGGCCCATCTACCCAGCAAAATTCCATATTCCAGGCTACTACTGATAATCCTAACAGAAAAACACAATAACACTTTGCCCGAACCAGGAATCGAATCCTGGAATTATACTGTAATTACCTCATACTCAGCAGTCGCACTTAGGACCACTAGGCCAAGAAGGCAGACCCAATTCGAAGCTAAATAATGCTGCGCGATCCGAGGCCACGCTCAGCTGCTACGCTTACAAGCACTACACCAAAGAGCAATTTTTGTTTAGTTTCAGGTAAATATATATAATTAAAATATGTCGCAAACTGTAACTCAATTTGAGGCCATTTGCAAAGAGCTATCTGTAGCTCTTTAGTCTAAACAATGGTCATCTACGGACAGACTTTCAATTAACTTTAGCATACCTCTAACAGTGAAGTTGCAGTCTCCAGACAGCTAACCGAACGACATGGCTTGGAAAACGCCTGTCAGGTAGTGAATGCCTTGTAATCTCTAAAGTGAACAGACAGCTACTTCATAGCTATACGTAGTTTCAGGTTATTCCTTTGGTAGGCAACTTCCTATAAAGAATTAAAGGTGCACACTGCTCATTGTTTTGCATCATCATTTAGAAATATGGTTTGGTTTGAATAACAGAACAGCATAATATTTCGAAATAAACGCATTCTATTGTTTTATAGATTTTTTGCCCTTTTTTCTTCTTCTTCGTGTGGTTGATGAACAACCTAGTGTCGGAGTTTAAACCGCCCGTAGGCCTCTGATATGGCTTTACACACTATTAAGAACATCTCTCTGGTGTGCTGGTTTCCTCGCGATGTTTTTCTTTAGCGTTTCAAGCAAATGATAATTAATTTCTAATACGCACATGACTAGAAAAGTCAGTGCCTTGGATTCGAACTTGCGACCTTTGACTTGCCAGTCCAACTGTCCCCACTAGCCAACATCCTAGTCCAACTATCACTGCCCTGTTTTGCCCTGCAGACACTACAGAATCATTAACATCACAGCATCATGTCTGAATTCAATTCAAAAAAGGTGCAATGCAGTACATCCACTGTTTTAACCGATGCTGTTATTAAAACCCATGTAAGAAGTAGTGAGTAGCATGGAAGATGGCAATAGCGTCGTCGCCTTCTATCGAGCAAAATTCTAAGCTCCGAACTACTGAGATATTTCTAACAGAAAAAACGAAAACGCAATTTTTTTTGACCGCTAGCAAATCAATAATATTAGTACTAGCTGGTGCACGCGACTTCGTCTGCTACAAAAGGTAGCCTATGTCCTTCTCTAAGGTCCAATCTACTTCCTTGCTAAATTTCATAACGATCCGTTCAGCCGTTTAGTCCTGAAAAGATAACAAACAAACAGAGTTAATTTATTAGCATAATTCCTGTTTTATGTTTATTAACTTTATTTCTAGCGCATGCGAAATATAAATTACATTTTCGTTAACGACGTAAATTCATAACGTTTCGTAAATTTCGTTCGAAATCCGACCATGTCATTTGTCAAAAATGATTTGAAATTTATAAATTAAGTGATCATTAATAACCCAAAATATTTCTTGATATTCATAAACTGGCTAAGGTCGTAAGAGAAGCTGACAAAATTATAACTTTATCGGATTTTTCTAACATTTGTCTACATGTTTAATCGGAAGCAGAATTATTCTAACTACACTGAAGTTTTACATTAGAGTTAAATAAAATGTTCTAAGAATGTATTTCACTATATAAACACCGTAAAATTTTCAGTTAAAGTTTTCAGTTATAAAGTGGAAACAATACCTATTATTTATTCAAATTCTGATATTTTAAACAACGCTCTAAGTTACAACAAGCTTTGTGAAGCGCAAACGCCAATCGTCTGTTCCTATTAAATATATCTTAAAAGATTATAATTTATTTTTAACATAAAAGTTGTATTCAGAAATTACTATTTCTAAAATTAGAGATACCTATACACAGAGGTGCTAAACAAACACAATAGTGACAAAATAAGATAAAAATACTAATTTGACTCACGCAAGTTTTTCCGTAAACAATGATTTCAGCAAATTCCTGTATTTCATATACTTTCCAGAACTCGTGGGCATTTGATTGGTGGTGCAGTGATACAGTTAGTCAGAGGGAGCTTTGCCAATCATTATTCATATAGCCGTATGTTTATCGCCCCTTTCATCGTTTGGAGTCATCGTTCGCGATTCTCCTTCATCTGACGCATATTGCTATTTTTGGCCGACTTTGGTGTACTTTGCAGTGCGGGTTTCGTGAATTGGCGTAATTAATCTTACAATAACGTTTAATTGTGACAGATATATGCCATCAATCGTGTGTGGACAAGTAAAGTTATTATCCAGAAACTATTTGGATGTCCTCAGTCGCTTATTTGTTTCCGGTTCTTCTTTATATGAATTGACATGCATGATAGACAAACAAAGTTATGAATTATAAATAAACCCACGAATCACCATATTCGATGTCAAAATTAATTAACAAAATGTTAATTTGCCAAGACAGATGTAGCGTATTATTTCGGCCAAGTTTCGGCTGGGCGGCGCAGACGATGTGCCACGTAGCGCGCTGCGCCCACACAAAAGCTACGCGTACGCAACAAAGCACGCCGCGGGATCTCCCGCCACTCAGTCCACTCGCGAGCTTGCGCAAGGAAACAACTCCAAAATAACTCGCATTAAAAATCACAGTGTTGCACCACATTACTGGAACGGAATTTTCTATACATTTTACACTTTTAAGGTATTTATTTATTGTTTATTTGAATTGAGCTTTGTGTACTTTGAATTTTAGTATGTTAAAAATTGGATAGGGTATAATCTTTTCTTCTGTTACCTGACATGATCTTATACGTACATTGTATTATTGCAAATGATAAACATTTTAATTCGCAATTCTACATTCTCAACTGGCTACCTATTTTTTATCAATATTCCACAAATTGTAGTGCTTATGTGAAAAATATCATAAATACAAGCTTAAAATGTTATCTGATCACAGTAATTTCATAAAAATGTATTGATTTTTATGTTATTTTAAAGTCCTACGATTTAAGTTCAAAACTTCTGAAGTGAAACTTCTCCATCACAACAGTCGTAGAAAAATGTGGAATCCAGTAGTGGAGATAATATAGGTCAAGTAAACTCAGACAGGTATTCGCATGTTTTTAATAGACACGAAACTCTATTGTTGTGAGCTAGGGCGGCTTGACAAGGACAGTGTCACTCAAACGACTCGAAACATTTAGACATTCCTTTGTATTTATCACTGGCAACAGGTATCGCCAATGAGTTAATACATACCATCATACATTTCGATACACGTATACCTAGTAAACTGATACTTCCTTGAAGCAGGAATTTCCCAACATTGTCAAGATCTGATTTTTCATTTGTTTAAAGGTGTTAGTTTATGTACAAGTCGGTCCAACATAAAACAGTTACAAATGACTCATAAATAAAGCACGAGAAACCTTTAAATAGATAAAGCATTGTACCAGATTTTTCTAGAAAATTCTATACAGTCTGCGTTTCGTGGAAACCGGTTTAAATGCATCAATATTCGGCATCATTTTATTCTCAGGGCTCACATTCCATTGATTGTTATTGCAAGAAAAATATAACAGTAGACGACTGCTTCGAAGTCATACTCAGAAATTCTTTAACAACGTAAATTTAAATGTGGTCCAAACATTCCTGCCTGGCACAACGCCAGCCAACGCTATCAATTTCTATCAAACTGAGCATTCTGGCTTTACATACACAATAATGAACAAACATTTCTCTTGTCTTTTACGTTTTCCAAAACATCTATAAAGTTAATTTTATGCATTCTATGAGAACTGACTTCATAAACATCGAACAATACCAAGAATTTAATCAGTCAGGGGTTAAACAATAGTAGAAACGACGTCTGAATCTGGAAACAACACGATAACATAGTTTTTTCCAATACTTGTAGATTTAACTATCAAGATGTCTCAAAGCAACCAACTCCAAGCTGGTCAGCAGCTCGTCAAGAAGACAATGGATGAACTGATCCAACAGAAGCAGACTACAGAAAAAGTCACCATACAGGCAAGACAGGAATTCCGTGAACATTACCAGGAGAGCTACGAAGAGGAGTTTGAAGAAGAAACATTCACTGATCAATACGGAAATGAAACCACAAAGAGGGTAGAGTCGAGCAGCGAGAGCAAAGAACACTCGAAGAGTGCGGACGTGCAGGTGAAAGCCACCGGGCTGAACGCCTCGCAAGTCAAGGCTCTCACCGACTGCGCAAACGAGGCGGGACAACTGGCGCTCGACTCGAAGGCTGCTAATTGAATGTAATTAAATTAAATCCCTACATTAGCTGGCGCTATTAACAATATGCATGTAATCTAACATACAATTTCAACATTCTAATTTCACCAACCGCGCAGCCAAATGGTCTTATTGATCTGCCCTTAATTACAGCAGTTTCTTACTAATGTTCGAGCTACACGAATTTCCTTAATTCTTTTTCCGTCCTTCCCAACCCTTTTAACCTACCTTTTGTTGGTTACGATTTTAAATTACATCTGTGTGCTATATTTATACGTTTTGTTTCAGGTGTCTGCCTTATCCCGCGTGTGTGGTGGTCTCAAATAGTGATAAAGACTGTGTCCAGTGTTCCTTATTAAGTATTTTATTTTATCTATTTATGTAAGAGAAAAAATTTGATAAGTATGCAATAAATATATTAAAATGCATAAATGGTGTATTGAATAGTGTCGAGTTCGATTTACATGTGTTAGTGGAGGTTATATAGGAAAAGGTTTTTAAAATGGAGGAGGAAGATGATGAAAGAAAGAGCCGACGGCCTAATCTTGCAACCTTTAGCTCGTTGAACGCACGTGTCGTCCACGCTTCGCTAGAGGAGGGGTACATACGGCAACAAGCGTCATCAGAATCCGGTGATGCAAATACCTCGAGTATTTCGGCAGCTCATTATAGCGATAGAAGTTTTGCTTCGAAAACAAGTACGTTTTCCCGAAGCGGTACTTCGAGTTCTAGCCAAGAAGAATGCGAAGTAGCACAAACGACAATTACTAGTGGTCAATATTTGGTCGCAGCTCGGGTCGAATCTGCCCGTTCTATGGAAAGTCTCCGTCCAAGCAAGGATATATCGCCGGCGCGGCCGTCCAGCTCCTGCACAACTGTTCGCTCTCATCGGAGCTCGTTTTTAACGGCAAGCGATCGTGACGTGCGGGAGACGCGCGGCCTTCCGGCGAGACGAGCACTATCAGGGGAAGATATGGGTTGCTCGGCGGAGAAGCGCCGGGGGTTGTTTGCAAGCACTGAGCGTCGTGCCTTGCAGCAACTGAGTCTGCCGCCCCCCGAACGTCGTCTTACAATACTCAGTCCCCACAGCCCTATGGCAATCACGGAGTTGCAGTGGCCTTCGCCTTCCGGAATACGCGGAAGGCGAAAGAAAGGCATGGTGCTACCGAAACTTATACTGCCTCGCAGCGACTCGGATGCCTCGGAAGTCTTTTTTGAAAGGTGCCTAATTTCTTTACTATTCATTTTATGTTCTCAAACCTTTATCTTCGACATCCTCAGTTATTTATTTAGAAATAAACATGAAACAAAATTACTTATTCCAAAGCTTTTTTAGTTGAACACTGATAAAACACTGAAGGAAAGTAGCCTTTCGTGTGTCTGTAAAGGAGCTATTACTCTAAGTTTCCTAAAAAAAGGTTTGTTTCCAACTGCTGCACGATGTTAGTTTTATTGTGACTGTCAAGTTCAATGGCAAATTTCAGACATGAAAGTGAAAAAATTGGAATACACAGAAGATTGTGTTTGCCAAGAGAAATACATTTATAACGACGTGCGTCAGTGGCAAGTAAAAGTAAAACTCTGTACAACTGGCCGATGTTTATACGACTTTCGAGCGAACATGTTATATTTGTATTAAAACCCCGTTGAAAGTTAATTAGTACATATACGAGTACAATGTATTATTATTTTGTTTAGCTCGTACTGCCTTCATACACATAAACGTAAGTATGTAGGTATATTGTTTTTTAAGGCTCATTCGACGTTGTTCACACACATCACAACAGATGTTATACCACTAATATGCCAAGTAGGTACAGTAAATTGGAATGAATAGGTATCCAGGGAGTAAGTCGGGATATATAGTAGAACAAGGCAAGATTCAACATTGATTTTCTCATTTATACGTTTACGACGGATATTGCCATGACCGAAAAACGAAAAACTCAATGTTTAAAAACTTTCCTATCACTCTTAGATTCCTATCACACTTAGATTCCTAGTCACCCCTAGATCCCTAGTCACCCCAAGACCCGTATTTACCCCATTTCACAGTACTTAAAATTCTACTCAATTCCACTTTACTATACTCGTAACTAATAACAAACACGTACTACATACTATACAGAATATTCTCTTTTACACACTTACCTTATAGTGATCGAACATAGATACGGCTACATGATTTTTTTTATACTTTTCTGTTTTACCTACTTGCACCTTTATTTTATGATATTCAAGTGTCTTCCGTTATAAAATATTCAGGAGCATGTGTAGCTGAATGTAATACTCACGTAGCTTTAGATAACACGTGTCTATCTAACGTAAATATTATAGATATAAAGATATTTTTGACATGAGTAAATTATAGATACTATCGATAAAGATACTTGTAATTTGAAATTCGACTAGCTGTTAAGGAAATGTCAAGATAATAAATAGATAGATGTTTAAAATCATGTGACATTTTTAGACCTACTTATAAATTGTAGGTAAAGTTCCTTTAAGATTATTTCTATTATTTCACCATATTTGAGATATATTTACATACATAGCTTCACGCCTGTACCCCCGAAAGGTTAGGCAGAGATACTGTTGGGCACCCACATATTAACACAAATGCCACCGATGTTATTAAGTACCATGTAATCAGTGGTAAGCGTATTGCCATCAACCGTGCACAATTCCAAAATCTGGAAAACGACTGAGAATTTACCAACAGAAAAACACAATAAGACTTTGCCCGACTCGGGAATCGAATCCGAGACCTTCTGCTCAGCAGTCGCGCTTGGGACCACTAGACTAACGAGGCAGTTTATCGTCATTTTCGTATTGCTTTTTAACCCGACGAGAGGACAACATTATCTAAAATAAAAATAGTTATTGTTTATTAATGTCTAATTATGTCATTAATGTAAATAATGTCTACTTGTCATGTATAAGTTGCTATTCGTATCGTAATTGGTGATTGCCTAATACATGGCTCACTCACAACATTGCCCGTATAGAGAAGTAACATAAAAATCTCAGGGAAGTACATACTACATACATATGTCTACAAAATCACGGCCTAAATAAATAGACTACGCGAACATATCCCCTACGCCTACTGTTTTATGACAAAAGTTTTACAAGCTCATGTTATTTCAGAACGTTCAAATATATGCTGACGCTAACAAAAGGAGGTTCACCGTAAAAACTGTAGATACTATACCGTAAAAATATATATCGGTAATAAATGCAGTGGGATACATACATCCTACAAGTTTCCAAAATACTGATACACTTATTCTAAAAACGCGTGTAAAGCAAACACCATTTTTTGTTTTGTGGATAAAACAATATACGGCCGCAAGCGGGTTTCGATTTGCCGTCTAGCTTATCGCAACCACCGCAATCCAAGTAAAATAAATCCTTCACATTTCAATGTGTCTTATGATGACGTCATCGTAATGTCTGCAATTTCAATAAGTTTTTCACTGACTTGGATCTGTTCGCTTTACCGGTGGGAAGATGTAAGAATATGTTACATAAAATAATCAGGAATTCATGTCAATAGTTATAGGTTTGAATTCATTTATTTAAAAAAAAAAAAAAAAAGATTACGAATCAATAGCTGATTGTTGTATTCTCTACTACATATATAAAAAAAAACCTTTAATTGTTAAAGAAAGCTATATTTTATTTAATTTTTCTGTATTATGAATGTACAAATTTTTAACTGCACATCTCAGAACTATATCCTCAAGACGAAATCTGTGCCTTCTGTTATCCGTGCAGTTCATAAAATTTACTCAAACTGCCTAAACAGCGCTTGGTTTTTATGTTATATATTTTACTTTTATTATCATTTTCTTGTACATAGTTAAGTAATTTAACTGTTTTTGTCTGACATTTAAAGTTTACAAAAATGTAGACACGTTATACAAAGGCCCTAATGTATTATTGAACTTCTTCAATTCAATTCAGTTTATTTATTTACGTAACATGTATAGGTCTTACAATACAATAATTATGGTCTCTATGGCACACCACTGGATGGCGTACAAATTATAATACAAAAAACAGTAAATGCAATAAATAGAGATCCATCATGTACATCGTCAAGTAATAAACACAAATAGCTGTTATATATCATATGTTAGCGAATTATAATTAATAATAAAATATATCAAATATATATACATAAACATTTAATTCTTGTATATGGGTAAATTGTAAGTGATGAGTATTAATTTAAACCATAATTTAAATTATACTACTATATCTATATTATTTTACTAAATGTTCGCCGTTGGGGTAAAAGTTTTTGTCTGGCTGATACTTTGACATTCACAAAGAATTTGTTATTTTTGTTTAATTTATTTGCCCTATATTAGAACTACGTCTGGATATTATTTCATTTTCAAAGGACACTGACCTTATTTTAAAATGTGCAATTGTCTCAACCGGCGCCCGTGTATGAACGTGGACGAACAAAACAAGTATGTGACGATCATAACAGCTGGCGTTCTGTAGTTTCTGCCTCACCCTTATGGAAAACCGCGTGTGTTTATGATTATATTTTTCACAACACACACACACTCAATGAAAAAAAAAAATATCCTCCATATAGTAAATTCACCTTTACCTTCTTATACCTACGCCAACAATTTTCCGGATAATAATGTCATATTGTTATATTAACAGTAAACCCCAAAACCGGGTAAGGGTCGAATAACAGATTCCCACGGTACTGACCAACATGGAAACTGGTTAATTAACCCCAATAACTCACGCTGCACAATATCCATGAAACTATAAATTAAATGTAAACGTAATTAAATGTAATACATAGATATATGTTCATGACTTCTGTATATTGTTGCAATGCACCGGCTACTGACCGGGATTTGATTCTCGGGTCTAGCAACATAATAGTGTTTTTTTTTTGGTAGGAGATAGGCTCTTGATAGTCATCGGTGAAATGAAGATGTAAATCAGGCCAACTCTGGGACATATGGGCATGATGATGATGCTTTCTCTGTATGAGAAGAGACCGTGCCCTACAATAGGATAGTAACGATAGTTACAGTTGGTTATGTCATAACATAGCATCACGTCTGTATTAACCGAAGGGGTAGGCAGAGGTGTGAGACACATCCTGTTATTAATTCCCATGTATAGTTGGTGAACCTTTTGCCATCTATCTGGCACGATTCAAACTCCGGGCTGCTACTGAGAATTTCCTAACAGGAAATCCCAATAACACTTTGGCCGACCTGGGAATCGAACCTAAGACCTCATGGCATTATGAAAAGGTAAAATATATCTTACAATAATCGCTTTTTTCGAGCTCCAATCTCTATACAAAGAAAAGATTACAGAATAAATAAAATCATTTTCTCAATAGCGTAACATCTAGCAGAAGCTTGTAACAGCAGGTTATAGATAATAATACGAAGATTTCATTCTTGTCTTCATTGTTCGATTAAATCGTTCCACGTGCGTGAGTTGGAAAACATCCAAAGAACATTCTTAAGTGTCCTTATTGAAGATTGAATACTGCAACTACTCAACAGGTGCAACAAAGAAAAATATCTGTAACGAGAACAACAAAGACATTAAACATTTTAGTATAAGTATATCATGTGATAGGTCAGGTCAAGAGCATGCATGAAGAGGTTAATGAACATAGATGAAACGACAATGGTGTGCCAAAATTATAGCAAGTTTAAATCGATAGTCTCTGCCTACCTCAATGGGAAACAGGTGTGATTGTATGTATATCATGTGATAAAAAGCGAAGTATCATCATCTATATCAACTTCTTCATGTTTAGCGTGGTTAGGAGACAACATTTTTTTTCGGGTGGAAGCCTTCAGAAGGCGCAGTCTTTGGGGATAAAACTGGGGTGTGTGGAATTTTTACCTCACTAAAACCGCCCTGGTGGTCACCATCAGTACTTGAAGGGGAGCTCCCGGTCCTCTTAAGAGAACAGCTCCTGAACCCCTGTGCAACGCCTGTTACGGCACATCTCTGGAGAGGAAACACCTAGTGCTAGAGTTTTTCAAGTAGCCCGTAGTTTAACATACCACATAGTTACTAATAAAATTTCAATAAATATAGATAATCTTTCAAACGCATTATCGCACGCGTAACTCTAAAGTTATAAATGTTTGTGGAAAGAAAAATTCGGCAGGATTTGAACCTGTGCCTGCCAGATAAATAGGTAGGTGTCAACTAAGCCATCCTCTGCTCACTAATCCGAATTCTTCTTCCACATTTTTATACGACACCATAAAACGTTTACAAATGTGGAAGAAGAAGCGCGAAGAGCGCTTGAAGTATTTATCTGAGAGGCGCAGGTTCAAATCCTGCTCAAGATCGTATTTTTCTATCCACAAATTTATAACTTTCAATAAATTTATAAACAACCAGTTGTGCTCCCAGCTACACTCGCGTGAAATTGCAGGCTGAAATCTTATTACTACTGAAATAACAAAGGTATAGTCTACGAGTATGTACTCATTGATAATGTATCTTTCAGCTGGTGTTTTTTTTTTATTATACCGGTAGCTTTTTTTGAGTTTCTTAATTACAAATAAAAACAAACCTTCTTTACACGAAAGCCCAAAATAAGGAGTGTTATGTTTTTAAGGTTCATGTATGTAGGTATGTGTGTTTGTGAGTTTCTTTATTCCACTATAACTTATACCTCAACCTATTAAGATGTATGGGGTATCGTTGGAATCCTTACATTAGCCCGGGTAACATAGGCATAGTAAGATTTTAAAAAGGCAGAGGTGTTTTTTAAAAGTAATTTTTTGTTTGTTTTTATATTTGTGTAAAAGTGTAGATGACACTCTGTTATCCCTCCTACGCCCCCGTTCTAAAGAGAAACCATGTTAGGCTCCTCATATAATACGTCGGTCCAACTAGTTCCTCAAACCAATCACAGTCTAATATATGCCTAAAATTCGACTCTTCAATACTACTTCATGCAGAGATGACTGAAGGTACACGTCTATAGTAACCATTTCAAATTCAAATTCAAATATTTTTATTTCACATATACCAGATTACAAGCACTTGTGAAAAGTCAAAGCTAGGTGCACGGTTTTGACGTTTCATAAGTGCCTGTCTTGTCTAGTGAATTTGACATTAACAGCTCTTTTATGTCGTAGCAGTAAGGACGGTTCTGGAAGTTCGAATGTAACTACTAACGTGCGGTTGATCGTAAGTACATATTATAAAAAAAGATAGCAGTCATGGACTGCCGATAAATGATAAATAAATGATAAATGATTTTATTTCTGTAAATAGATCTGTTGAAGACACTTTTACAAGTCATTTTTTTAAACTAAATGGCGCCGGCGTTTCCTATCTGACTGTCTCTGAGAAGAAACGCCGAAACAAACTCAGAGGTCAACGTCTCTTTTAAAGTCCAGACATAATAGTATGTACATATCTATGTGAGTGTAACGATGCAGGGATCGTCTGGAATGGCCTTTTGAGGAAAGAGCCATAGCAGCTTCGAGGTGACCTGTCCTGTCTGACGGCACGTATGCATCAGTCATCGTGTAGCTCAACCATAACTAAGGGAGCTCAACGACCCGTCACAAGACGATACCAGATCAGGAGGACATTTGCGTAGGTCACATAAAAACGACTCAAAACCGCCAGACAGTCTATGAGGTTCATGTATGAATGAATTTCTAGCCCACATCGTACTCACATTCACATTGCAAATAGTGTCTAATAGACTAACAATATTATCATAAATGATAAAAAGTAAAAACTTAAAACTATGAAATAACAGTGTTTTTATTTTATTTATTTACATTAGCATATTGGTGACGCGTGCCCATAAGTTTTTCCTGTACTAAATATCGTTCAACGCGCATAAATTTCACTTCAATAGATACGTTGTTAACTTTCAATAGGTAAACATAATGTATATAGATTGATATATTTTTACATATTAAAATGAAATTACATTCACATACAGACCAATGTAATATTAGTGAGAATTAACAAATAACATTATTTTAAACAAATTATCTTTGTAATGAACTCCAAAGCTAATTACTCTGCTCTCAAATATTTAAGTCTTGTTGCAGTAAAATAAATGTTCGTAACAAAACAGTTTCATTTCCCAACGAAAGATTAAAACTTTAACTGGAACTTAACAATACAAAACCGAGAACAGTGGCAAGTAATTTGGAAAATTACTACAATTACCAGAACTTGTTTTCAAATAGACGCAGAAAGTAATTGGCTTCAATAACTGTAGATATAATATAATGCAATTACACTGAAGCAGCTGCAATGCAAAGCGTATTTAATTTAGCGAGTAAATGTATACTTCCGAGACTTCTGAAATAGATTCATTCCAGACATCGTAATTGACTATTTCGATATCTAATATTTACCAAAATGCCTCATAACTAACTGCCTGACTCTCTAGTGGTCGGAAGCGAGTGTTATTGATATTTTCTGTTTCAAATTCTCAGTTGTAGCGTGGGGTTTGGAATTATTATTTTGTCCTGTAGATGACAATAGACTCACCGCTTATTACCTACATGGGACATAATATCGGTGTAGTACGGGCGTACAATTGTTTAAACCTCTGCCTTCCTCTTCCGGGAATACAGGCGTGATGCTATATTAAGTTTATATTTTGTATAAATATTATCTGTTGGACCGCTAATTACCCGACATAATAGATTTTTCTTGATATGAAGTATAATTTTTAACTTCTCCCATTCGAAGAGTTAACCAAATTCCCTAAAACGACTAAGAATTGATACTAAACCATTCAGAGGAATTTTGTATTTACAAGAATTTATCACAAAATCTCTTTTCCTTTCCTCTAGTGTAGTGTGTATACACAATGATTTATAATATTAACGAAGATATTGAATGATAAACTGATAAATTATCGCAGTCGTAATTGATATGGTTATGAAACAGCGTTACTCAACGTTCTTATCTGTTGTATTGATAACCCGATCAAACTAGGTTGAAAACTACCTGATTATGCTCACACAAAATTGTACATTATCTCCTTATCTACGATAGATAAGCGAGTGTACGAATAATTACACTTGTCTACGTAATTTACAAGTAGATATGAGACGCTGGTATCTGAAAAACAACATTCTAAAAAGTGACCAATCCTTTCAATGGAAAATGAATTTATTGGTTTATGAAAAAGCTTATATTTTTTCTTGACGTATTTGGCCTTTCGTATTGATATTCACATTGATTGATAGTCCGAGTGCAACGCCGTCGAGTCAATCTGACAGTAGTAGGACATGTGCAACTCAGGTGTGATGAAATGACAAAACGTGAGGTTAACGATATGATGGTGGCAAAATACGATCTATTTTCGTCCTACGGTTACGTAGCCAAGTTTACGTAGAAATAAATTTTAGACCCGTTTAGTAATCTTTTAGGATCAAAGAAGATAAAGATATGTACCATGATAAGGTGTGGAGGAAATCGAGCTAAAAGATCTTGAAGCATGCGTCAAGATAGTTGAAATAAGCGCCGCAATATGTGTACCTACGTCACTACAGAAATTTCTTATGAATCACGCATTTCGTGACTAATCCGCACAGAAAGTTGATAGTTATTTATGTTTGATATTACTTTTCAGCGCGTTTTCTTGTAGTCGCGTCTCGTAGTGTTGTCAGACCGATTTTTTAAATAGTATAGTGGAGCGTTGTTCCAATGTTATGACATGTTCTTTACATTGATAGACTAGATCAATCGTTCTTTCTTGTAAACACTCATTCTGAAATATAACATAGTTTTCATTAAAATTTCAGGGTAGCCACTTGTAAATTTATATGCAAATTATGAACATTATTTAAAATTCATAAAGGAAATTCTTTTCAGTATATCATTTTAGCAGCAGATATCACTCAGGCCAGCTGCCCTTTTTACATAAATACAAATCCCCCATTACTTTTGTCTCAGCTATCACTGTCCATACATCTACTACCTAGTACATTAAACTGTGGTCGGAGCTTAATTTACTACGCCAGCTGTACAGGGGATTAATTATCCTAATTCTTTATGGTTTTATATTGAAGTGACCTTCAGAAAAACATCTTGAGATAATAAATAAATAAGCGTATACAAATTACATGCATATATAATTAACACTTTAAAGGAAATAATAAAAGTTTTATTGTAATGACGTCTATAGACATCGTGTGTCCCTCAAAGAATTTATTGAAACCACGATAAGCATTTTCAAATCTTCAAAACATTATTTATCTGTTTGATAAGAAAAACCTGTCATCATTTGTCATTTAGAAGAGAAATTATGACTAAATTTATGTAACAATAAAACAATATAAAATCTTCATGTTTTGGCAACTGCTTCATAAATGCCACTTGCGGTAGAAATATTATACTGTAAGGTGGTGCAGTGTAAACTAGTCGCCATCTCTTAATTTATGACGACGGTAAACTTAGCATAATTATATTAAACCACGGTCTAGTAATTACTGACACATGCTGTTAGTGCTTGAGAGACATCGCGTAACGTCATAAATAGACTGACCAATCAGCAAATTGTGGAGTTTCTAACCTATGTTCTACTATTAGTAGCTACTGTGAAGTGATTTAGTACATGTCCAATTGTAGGTAAATTTGCATTATATTTGTACAGCTACAGAAATATCTCACATATATAATTTACTACATTCAAAAGACAGCACAAATGCGAAAAACATACGAGATCCATTGAATAATACAAAACCACACTGATACGTAGATGTGAGAAACATTAATATTTGTTTCTTTAATGTAAAAGTCGAGATATCTGAGACCGTACTTAAGAATAGGTTTCAAGATAATCTGTTGCGATCTCCTTATAGGTAGGTAGGTATCATATTTTCGATCCTATCACTAACTTGACTTTTACAAAGCGAACGTGAACGGATAATAAGCATATTTCCTCGATTCTTCGGCTGAGAGAAATGTGATATAATGTCCTGAAAAATTATACAATACTACTTAACTTTATCTCTATACACAAGATACAGATAGGTACTGTTGTTATTTGTAAAATTAGCAGTTTCAATTTAGCAATTTATTCCAAGCTTAAACACAAAATACCTTAGAGCTACATTTTTAGGCAAAAGATGGACTTTGGGCTACGTACGCCCGCGGAATACAAGTTTTGTTTTTTTCGATATGTGTCACTAATATTATAATCACATATATCGAAATATCTTAGTATAACATGTACTTTACAGGTGTTTCAGCAAAATATATTATATAATTATGCATTATTTATAAGAATTTTGTTTTCGATCCGGTTGTGTCCACCCGAGGACCCAAAGGTGGCAATTTGGTATGAAATATTTATAATCCTCTTACTTGCAAAGGAACTGATTGAATTTGCAAGTATAATAAAAACAGGGAATATATTAATTTAATTTGTTTGCTGTTATTTCAATCTCTGACTATTAGGTTCTGTATAAGTACCTAGTTGCTACCTGAAATAATATCAATGCTTATTATTGTTTGTTTTGGTAATACAAGTGTTTTATATAGTTGAATGTGTGCGACTAGACACTGACCGCAAATAAAGTTACAAACAAAAGTTGTGTGAGTATTTAGAATAAAGAAAAACGAAAGAAAGGAACTACCGCTGAAATCATAAAAGTAAACAAAAATAAAAAGACCAGTATGATTTAAAGCGACGACGTTTTAAAAACTGCTGTTCTAAAACCACAATTCTTACATTTCACTTTAAACTTTGTGCACATGGAAATAAGAATCAGAACCATACAAAACTATCAACATGGTTGCATTGTTCAACAATTTGTTTTCATAAATTATACGGTGTACACACTGCACGCTCACACGCACGCTTGGTTCGTTTATTTTTCACATAATAAAGTGTGCCAATAGTTATTCCAACTTTTGAATCTGAAAGCTACTAACTATTTGTACATTTTGACAACAGCGATAAATAATGTTGGTTTGTAAGAGCATCATTTGACCGCATCATTCGGGTCCTGGCATTTAAATTAGCAAATGGCTTTAAAAAATATCAAATACACGAGTATACTACACGAAGCACATTCCTCATAGATAATTTAATATAATAATCCATACTATAATATTTTCAATATTTATAATTATAATATAAAAATTATGATATATAATAAACACATCAACACGGTGTAGGGATATTTTAAAAAAAGCGAATTACTATCAATATGTTAATTATTTATATGACATGTATGTATTTAAAAGATACGTTATTTAATATTCTACCATTTTCTAGTAATGGTTAAGGTACTTCGATTAAAATTTCAGGATTTTATGGAAAAAAAATGAAGCATAGACGGAAACCGTATATGAATTAACTTTTAATTTATGAGTAAAAACTGAAATAAATAGAAAAATCATTTAATTTGTGTTTATAAACTTGAAGTTAGTAGTCTGAGAAAGCGGCAAAGCGCCCATGATGTTCATAACACATCGGCAACGATTCGGCATGCTCAGAACAAGGTTGTCAATGTCTTGCTGCGGAATATTGTCCCATGTCCTTCTGAGGTGCGCAAAAAGTTGATCTTCTGTAGCCAGATTTTCAGGAACTTCCTTCAGAGCTCTTCTTTGCAGCATATCCCACGCATGCTCAATGGGATTTAGATCTGGCGATTGAGCAGGCCAGTCTAAGGCCCTAACATTGTGTGTATGTAACCAAGCTGCTACCGTTCTCGCCGTGTGTGCCCGGGCATTGTCGTGCATGAGCAGGAAATCTTGCCCCATTTGTGTTCTGTGGGGCAAGATTACGGGCCCCAGCACCTGTTGGACGTATCGTTCTGCCGTCATATTGCCCCGCACCCAAACGAGATCCGTCCGTCCTCCAAGACGAATTCCTGCCCAAACCATAATTGTTCCTCCTTGGTATGGGTGAACTTCCTGAGGGTTCTGAAGACGGCTCCATCGTCCAGGAACTTGCCAGACACGCGTCCTTCGTGAATCTGGATGGAAGCCGAACCTGGATTCATCCGTGAACAGCACATTGGAGCATTGTTCACGGCCCCAGTCCACGTGGTTCCGAACCCATTCTAATCGTCGTCCACGATTGCCTCTCCGTAAAGGTGGGACCCGGAGTGGTCTACGAGAGCGTAGATTGCTTTCATGCAGTCGCCTTCTTACAGTTTGGTCACTCACAAGCACTTGGTGTTCCACTCGCAGCCTTTGGACCAATTGAGTCGCCGTTGCATTTGGTTGAGCTCGCGCAGTAATTTGCAAAAATCGGTCTTATCTGGGGGTAGTGATGCGACTTGGCCCCCGGTGCCTCTCCGCTACTTCACCTGTGGCACGATAGCGTGTCCACAATCTTGAAATTACATTTTGGTGGGTCCCTATGGCCTCAGCAACATTACGCTGAACAGACCCAGCTTCCAGCATTCCCACAGCTCGTAACATCTCCGCCCTCGTCAAATGTTGGCGTTGCATGGCTACAATACCTCAATTTTAATTTATCTTTCGATTAAAAATGAAAAAAACTGTAACTAAATGTAATTCGTATTGTTTTCTAAATTTCGCACAAATGAAAATTCCCTCTCCTACACATCAAGACATTTTTATGACACCGAAACAAAAGAATTTTCAAAAATTTGAATTTGGAATTAGTCTGAGATAAATTACAAACAAATCGGTGTATAAAAGATTCCAATGCGGCCAAGTACTTTTCGAGTTATTTAATTGAGTATGAAATATCCCTAGATCGTGTTGATGTGTGTATATATTATAAATGCGAAAGTATCTCTGTTTGTTTGTAACCTTTTTACGACTAAACGGCTGAACGGATCGTAATGAAATTTGGCAAAGAGATAGATTGGACCTTGGAGAAGGACATAGGCTACGTTTTGTCATGTAGACGAAGTCGCGGGCACCCGCTAGTTTAATATAAAAATAACGACTATGTAACTAGTGAACTCTAAACTAATATAAAAAGAAAAATGCAAAATCCCAATTCCAGAAAGGTGAACAGAAAACCGTTTTACAATTCAATGCAAATAAAACTAACGGTCGGGAACTCTACCTCAAACACGGACGAAACCCTTGTATTAACATTGGAATATTGAATAAGACACGGTGCAAACCATTTCATAACAGAGGTGGGTACGCGAATACAGATCGGATAAGCTCTCCATCAGGTTCAAAAGCAGGCTTCACAGCGTCCCTTTGTGCCTCCCTAATGCACCTAGTATTAATTAGCTCAGTTCAGTTTCTATTGTAGAGGACAGAAGCACCTTTTCTTCGTATTAGAAAGCGGGGTTATGTAATGGCATTTGTACGGAGACAATTTCGGAAATGTTATGAACGATTACCCGATTAGAGCAATTATAGCCTAGTAGTATGGTCATTGGACTGGCTAGTCAAAGGTCACAAGTTCGAATCCAAGGCACGCACCACAGACTTTTCGAGTCATTTAGAAATGAATGATCACTTACTTAAAACGTTAAAGGAATTTTCCTTTAACCAGCACACCTGAGAGATGTCCTCGATGGTGTGTAAAGCCATGCCAGAGGTTTACACTCTGACACTAGCATCAACCACACGAAGAAGAACCGGATTAGAAACCCTTCATCTCGAAAAAGAAGAGAAAATGATATTACAAAATCTTCGTTTCAAAAAACCTGACAGAATTCAGTGGGATACCTCTGCATAATTCCATATTCTCTGAAATATTGTAGGTACAGAATTTAACTTTACTCCGACCAACAAAAGATACTTCAAAAATATTAAAATAGGTATAACGTGACATGTTGAACGCAGTTAAAAAAGACTGATAGACGTTTTAAAATAAAACGCTGCATTCGCTACAATACAACCTTTTGTTGCGACCGGTTATATCGTATTTCATTTGAAGCCAGAATAATTGCCGGTTTATTGTTTAAGTGCGCATTTCGGTCTTGTGGTGTATTGTGATTTTCATTTAATTCAATTTAGTTTGTTTTGCGATCTGTTACAGAATAAAAGAGTCGGCTAGATAATGATCAAATTTTACAGTAATCTATACTAATATAATAAAGTTGAAAAGTTTGTTTGAATACGCTTATCTCTAGATGAAACTTGGATTTGAAAAAAAAAATGGTTTTGGTAAGCCAATACTTACATACACATCACGCCTGTATTCCCCGATGAAGAAGGTAGAGAAGTACCTACACAGTTGTACACTCACATTTCACTAATATTGTTATTAAGTCCCATGTAATAACAGGTGATAAGCCTATTGCCATCTACCGATAGAAAGATTCAATAACACTTTGCCTGAACCAGGAATCTAACCCAGTACCTCACACTCAGCAGCCGCGTTTGTGTCTGTTAGACCAATGAGGAAATAAGTAGGTACAATAATTTTGATGGGTTTTATATTAAAATCTGTTGTCAATGAATTTCGTATAGCTAAAATGCTGTTTTGAATATCAACAATCCACCGCGTCATTGAATATCATAGATATTTTCTTAGAAAACGTTCTAGTATCAATTAATCAAGCCAAATTAATAAAACATACGAATTTTACAATTCTGTTTCTGTCCGAAAGTGAACCACAAATTGTTCATCGTAGACGATGAAATAGCCATCGCCAATCGAGAAGTGATCGCCGAAATAGACGTTAACCTTTAATAAAATTTGTAGGGTTTTTGTGGTTGGTAATGGGTGTTACGGGATCATTTTCTATTTGAAACTCGATTAGTGCTCTATTGGTAGGCAATATAAATTAATCGTCAATGAAAAATACAATATTATGTAGTATACTGCTCTTGTTGATCAAATAGATAAAAAAACTTGTCTTATGACTAAGGTATTTCGTGGCTTATAAAGAAATGATTGCGTTATTTGTAACTGTTAACTGCGCATATAATATTTAGACTATTTCGAAAACCTCACTCAATTATAAGAAACATAGAAGACAAAACTATTATCAAAATTTCCGTGTAAATTTCCTAACAGAACATTTCAGGTGAGTTTGATTAAAGCCAGTGCATTTTTAAACCGGAGAGTAATTGGCGGAGATAACGTGATATTAAGCTAAGCGGCACAGGCGGCGTCGACTCATAGCTGAACGACCGACACTGACTCTACTGAATATTTTACATCGCTCGCTGAAACTCCGTCACCTGGCTGCACCGCTCTACCGTGTACGGAGATGTGGTGACCATCCCCTTGGAACTATATGGATTTGAACCGTATTTTTGTCGATGTAGGTGTTTTTGTTTTTGATGGAATATTGTTAGTATTTAGGGGTGTGTAGAAGTATTGAGCTAATATAACAAATTTTGTACTTCTTCAAATTATCTTTACGGAAATATCCATAATTCTGTTTAATGAACCAACGCCTTATGAGCTGTGTAGCATATATATATTACGATACATTAGAACTTGTTCAGTATTGTTTTACCAGTAAGTTATTGAAACGCATAGAAAACAAATGATCCATAAAATTACGAATTTTAGCCCGACTTTAGCTTCCAATAAAAATTAATCCTGATGTCTAACCTTTATAGACGGTATTTCTACATAGAGTAAGCTCACGAACAACACAAAGCGCCCGCGGCGGGACCGTTACAAGTCTGTTTGACTACCCCTGCCTCCATGTAAGCGTTTAAACATAGCCCAGATTGACGTAGAAACTGAGCTACCTGCGTCTACCTATATTTTTCATTAGCATTTTCAGGTGCTATAAGAGTATCTATGAGACTATCGTTTACGTAATTTATTATGATTGCTTTTGGGTAAAAATCGAGCGTACAGAGGGCTATCTCTCTCGGGTTTTCCTTCTATGGAATATTGTTTATGATAAACATAATACAATATTATGTCACACATACTGGCGTTATAGTCAAACCAAGTCCAGCAATAGACTGGTACCTATATACTACAAATATGAGGTATTTGCATTGGATGCTGTATTTACAAATATGATTTACTCACATGAATTTTTGTGGAATAAAATCCTTTAAGTATATCACATCTTATGTTATCTGAAGGATTGGTACATGCACTACATTTTAAAAAACAACCGAAAATTATTATATACTAGTAGGTACTACTACTAATACTCGTACAATTTTATGTGAAGTGTTTGAATATTTCACTCAGAAACAATAATAAATAATCTTTGCGAATAGTAGGAACGTAATTGTTTCTTCTATCGGACTCGGACTCGGCTTAGCGACTACTATTAATTAATAATAGCCGGAGCCGACGCGATGGCTTAATGTGCGAAAGCTTCCGAAGCACGAAGACGCTCTGATTAAAATACTCTTAGAGGTCATACATCTATAGGCTGACTGTGCCAAGTAAGTATTTTTTCAATATTGTTACAGATACTAAATCAATTAACTTTCTGTATGATCCACGAGGGTTTTAAGCTTCTTGTTCAATGCAACTGAAGTACAAGAATAAGACAGCTTAAATAACTCGTTTGTAGATTTAGTTTTGAAGTGTTGGTGTAACTAGATCTATCGCGATCTCAAAAGCCTTTGGCAGGAGTCCGTAGATATATAAATAAATATTGGCAGTAATGCTCACAGGGAAGTTCAAGGTTCACTAGAATGCGGAGTAGTGCCTAAACGCGCCTAATTTTCACATTTTATGCCAAGTGGACCAACAATTGTGGTTCTTTTAATATATCGTAGGATTTTTACTTTGAACAAACAACTTCAACAACAGCATAATTAAGGTACATTTTTTTATTGAATAATAATTTTCTTATTATGGTTGGTTGCACCAACATAAGTGTGACGTTATCATTTTGACAGCTTTTTATGTAAATTCTGTCAAAATGACACAGTTACATGTTGGATATAGATATAGTTAAATTGATGCAATTGTGCCTTAGAATTATTGAATAGTGTCAAACTATAAACGATATAATAGAGAATAATTCGTAGTAATTATGAAAAAAAAAGCTTTTGGAGTATATTTATTTTATGTTTACGAAATTTTAATAATCTACGTCTTATATTACCGACTTTACTGTTATTTTTAATAGAAGTTAATATTAAACGTTAATAATAACGAATTTTTTTACTACGAACTACTTATTACATACTAACTTTTAAACTATCGCGTTGCATGATATTATTATATGTATAACTGTAAAAAACCGTCAGACTAGCAAATCAGCGATTGCCGAACACATACTTCAATCAGGCAGTAATCACTGGATTGAATTCCAGCACACAAAAGTCCTCTCATCTGATCGCCACTTTTATTCAAGAGCAGTGCGTGAAGCTATTGAAATCCAAAAACACAAGACTTTCAATCGGGAGGATGGTTTTAAATTATCAGCAACGTGGAATCCAGTGATTAAACTATCAAAACCTCGCTATTGGACGTCGGTTAAAAATACGGACACAGTGAGTGTAGTGTGTCGCGGCCTTTATAACAATAGTGAAAACATGGAGGTAGATGAAGAAAAATCTACCGCATCCATGACGGAGTAAACTCGCTGCATCAGTCTGCTTGTGACCACGATCAGTGCAACCTGGTCGAAACGTCAAGCGATTCAAAGGTATTTATTGCGCGTTAATTCCTGTTAGTTATACATATAATAATACTTATTACATTTTACGACAAATCCAGTATACCATACACTTATTGCGAAACTGACCATAAAAGGGGAATAATAATTGAACATAAGGAATTGACTATTGACGTATTTACCCTAACTATTTATGTCTGGAAAAACAATTATCCCCCGCATATATTGTACTGGTCACCCTTAACCAGCAAACAACAGAATTTAATGCTGGAAATCTAGGTTACACCCAACAATTTTAGTTCTAGATTAAAGATAACTTTTACGAGTTCAAATAATATAAACAGATCAGTTTAATGTTCCACAGTTACTGCACAATTTATTGCTCCGCATGCAGTGATATTATATTTATAAATTATCAAGTCTACTGCAATGATTATTATTTGAATATTGTATATATAATGTTAATCATAAAATTGCTCGTAATGTTTATGATCCCGCTTCTTAATTCAGATGTTAAACTATACTGCAAACATATTTCATACAATTTCATTAATAAACAAAAAATATTGTAACATTTAGTAAAATTAACTAAAGTTCAATCTATATTTTTATGATTACAGATTACTATGAATCAAGTATTAGTAGTAGCAATGATAGCCTAGTGGTATGACCGTTGGACTAGTCAAAAGTCGCAAGTTCGAATCCAAGGCACGCACCACTGACTTTTCGGAGTAATGTGCGTATTATAAATTAATTACCACTCGCTTATAACTGTGAATGAAAACATCGTGAGGAAACCAGCACACCAAAGAGAAGTTCTCGATGGTTTGTAAAGTCATGTCAAAGACCTACGGGTAGTTTAAACTCTGACACTAAGTTGTTTATCAACTACATGATAAGAAGAAGTTTATGAATCAAGTGTTAAAAGAATTGCTAATAATAATCACATAAATCCGATATTAGGTACAAAATTTCTCTAAAATATTGTTACATATATATTAAAAACGAGGGCTAAATGATCAAGTTTATAACCTTAACGGCCCAATTTAACAACCCCAAAGCAACTACGACTTATAAGCAATAACAGCGAGGTAGATTAAATTTTGACGTAAGGAATACATTATAACACCCTCGAGGAAAATGTGAAATACAGGGGCAGTACTAACATCTTTAGAAAATCTCTTGTAAAGTCGGGACTACATATGCTGGAAAATTCTCTTGGTTATTAACATAATGCCTATTGAAACTGAGAATGCGGCCCGCATAGACACCAATGTATAAATTTAATGTCAGCTTTTTTATAGTAAGAAGGGAAATCTATTTAGAATAGAAATAGAAGAAAAACGGTCAGGATGTGGGGTGTGGGGGGAGCACTAATAAACCTCCTGATAAGCGCAAGCGTGGTATATAATTATTAGATATGCACCATAAAGCAAAGTAGACATGTATAGTTCTAACATTGCTTAAAGTCTTCTAATATAATATAATATTCCAGTAAAGTATATTATTTTCGCTTCATTATAATTATTTATTTTCACCAGAATAATTCTACTGCTACGAATTTCCACACTACGCCAGCGTAGCACGTTGTAGCGCTACTTGCTACGCCCAAGGCAAACAAGTAGATCGTATTATAACGTTGTAAATCAACCATTATTATAGTCATTTATTTTCCATTGAGAAGAAATAAGTATCGTTACCTATAGCTGGTTCAGGCAAAAAATAAGGGGCATTGTATCCAATAATCAATGAAATCGGATGACCACTCTATTGTCCTTGTTACCTTTTTCGAGTTTTCGGGCTTTAGGCTCGTCCCGACATTTTATCGAACATGGACATTTCATCACGGCTTTTATTTGATACTTCCTTTTTACTACCTATATGTTACGACAGATCTGATTGGCTTAATGTGAAACCACGGTTACTGTGTATGTATGTATACGTGGCCTACACTTTATTTATTATTTATCTATGGTGTAGTAAAATGAAAATCGTTAATATGCTACGTCGGCTACACTCTGCGTTGAACATCGAATCAGTTCTTAAAGAACGTTTTTTCTGAGATGCAGTATGATTAAGGAGATTCTGATATAAAAATTTGCTTTTTCTGCTTATTTTTAAATAAATATTAAATGTGCAAAAGAATTTTGGCAAAATATGCCAAATCATGCAGAAACCCAAAACCAAAACCCCTTACTTTTTTAGCAAGCTTTTGTTTTTTAAATTTGTTTGTACAATAGAGTTGAATATTCTAGTTTTGAAAAGAAACTCATCATTTGTGATCGCTTCCTTAAGCCGAGCTGGCACTGAGCCGGGCTGTCGCCGATAACCGCGCTTATCATAATAATATGCTAATGTATGTAATTAGTTCGCTTACTACGCTACAGTAACTTACATAACCCTACAGCGGTAAGTTCCAAGAGACTACATGCAAAATAGTTTTACATAACAACGAAACTTGAACATTGTCTAGAATATTCGGTAATATTCATTTACATTAATGCTATTGCGAGAGCTTTTGGGTAGCAGCTAATGAAAAATATAAATAATCTCACACGTAACATAGAAAAGGTCCCATAAATGTATTTACACGTCCCTGTCAATACTTTTCTGCCGTATCTAAACTGTTGTTGCTCAAATAATAGAAGCGACGAACACATAAGACAAACGACTGATGTCTATCTTTTACACCTACTGAAATAGTACAAATTTAATACTCTTGATTTTCGATTTGTACTATCCACGTTTTATTTGACACCCACACGAAATAAAATTGTAAACCATTTTAGGGTAAAAATCATATAAAATATACCAGGACTTCGAATTTCAAGCTCCATATTGAATTTAATTAATAGATTTAACTCAGTCAATTACGAGATTGGCAGAGAATATAGCGCTTCCCGGTTACAATTAATTAACGCTCAATCTTTGTGGTTTATGGTTGGTTAAATACGCATACTTTTACTAATAGACTAAAGTGAAAATGAACAAAGGAAGCAATTATTTTTATTATATAACGCCTTCATACCTACCTACTAATTGATTTATCTCGGCAACTCCAGCTTCGCTTATTGTTTTTTCATGTTTTTAAAATATTCATAAACGGCCAATACAGCGAATAGCATATATCCAATACCAATGACAGTTTATTATATTTTATATCATTTGTATTCAACTTTACACTTCACCAATGCTGTTATGAAGTCCCATGTAGGTGGTGATCCTATTATAATTTAGAACTGCGTTCAAATATCTACTTCTTCTAACACACTATTTAAAAGATCGAAGAGCATCTTGGGTGTCTGTCTGTCACAGCATTTTTTTGTTCTACAACAAAAAGGTGTATTAATTTGAATACAACAACTTACTTATTTAAGTTAATGATAGAAACACAATGCTTGGAATTACCAGCAAATCATAAATAAGTTATATTCCAACTTCCAAATAACAATCGGAAAACCCACATAAGGAATGCTAACAAAAAGTTCTGTTACCAAGTGCTATTCATCATTTATCAATAGCAATAAGGAATTCAGAATTCATTGAAGCTATATATCATCTTTTAGATCCTTACTTGACTTGTGTAATGTCCAATGGAGCTCTCATGTTTAATTCTCCTGTATTAGGGACGATTACGAATATTTGACATCCCAGCATCTTTATAATAATAATAATAATATTCCACAACTATCACACAACGCCGTCTAGTCTCAAGCTAAGCAGAGCTTGTGTTATGAGTACTAGACAACTGATAAACATACTTATATATTTCTAAATGCATACATATTATAGATAAATTACACCCAGACACAGAACAAATGATCGCGCTCATCACACAAACATTTGTCCTGGGTGGGAATCGAACCCACGACAACAACACAACTTTGTTCGTTTATAAAATATTTCATGAATAAGTAACGTCATAAACATAACCTGCCTTTGTATTTGGTTTTCAAACATATTTAAAATCCTAGTTAAAAAGTGATAAGTGACTACACGGACAAGAACTTGTCTTTTTAATTTCATTTGGTTTTTGTATGTGAAACAAACGTGAAACAAAAGAAAAACTTTTTTATATTCTCCTTTTTTGTAAGTCAAAAGTAAGTTATTTAGCACTGATAAATATTTTAAACGTTATTAGTTTTGTTAGGTTATTTAGGTTTTGTTCTTACTAAATAGCGCTTCGTAATTATAAACTCGATTTGTAATATTTAGTTTATGTCCACGACAATATACATAATTGATACCTACTTGGTGATTGGTCGAGCAAATGTACCTATTTTCATGAATAATCTTTTCCAATTACTTAAATAACATTGAATGACTAGTTGGTCTAGTCACTAGACCAACGAAAATAGTGGCCCCAATTGCGACTGCTGAGCATGAAGTCTTGGGTTCGATTCTCAGGTCGGGCCAAGAGTTATTGAGTTCTTCTGTTAGGAAATTCTCAGTAACAGCTTGGAGCGTGGAATTGTGCCCGCTAGGTGGCAATAGGCTCCTTACATAGGACTTAATAACAGAACTAGAGAAATGTGAATGTACAATGGTGTACATCTTTCCCTACCTTGCTCAAATTTAATTGCCTAAAATATTATAGAACAATAAGTTGACCCTATAAATCTTACTAAAACAAATTGAGAATTTCGCGGACTGTCAGACGACAATCGTTTGTCATCAGCACGCTTCGATGCTACCTTTGTTTAAGGGCTCTTTAAACTGATAACACAAACAAGATCGTTTGAGCTTCATTAAAATACAATTTAAAATGTTATCGCAGAGATTTTCAGGAAATAAACGTCAGGGAGAAACACACTTAGGTGTAATCTTCTTAGAGAGCCCGGCGAGGCCCGGCTGACGGTAGATAACTGCGCAGAAATTATTACTTAATATGTGAGGCAGAAAGACTTTCGTGCGACGGCCGACGTGCAAATTTGATACATAAATGAGGCGCCATTTTTAAAACCATCTTAGACTTTAACACTGTGTGATTTAGGAGTACAATATTTCAGAGTGTTGGTTTGCTTAGAATATGAATAAAAGGTTATATATTTGTTATGAAGCTCTAAACAAGCTTTTATCAGAAAAGCTGCTTATTTCTATAAAATCATCGTGAGCATCGTTATTTGAAATTATTTGAATGCTTTGATTTACACAGGGTTGTATGACAGCCATGACACTCACTAATATTAAACAAAGTATACTTTTATATGGTATAATACGAGCTTGATACGTTTAACATACCACATCAACCAGGATATTATAACTCTTGGCATAATCTTCACCGTTTCCAGACGGAAGTATACGTATTATATTGTTATTAACACATATATAGGGTTCTGTTGACCTTCTTATTAAAATAGTCACTTAATACCCTTACCCACGACTGACAAAAGGGTTGTTATCTATACATTAGTAAGTAAGTATACTACTTCCATGAAAAGATTTTCCTGATATGCTAATTCTCACCGAGGTCAAGCGTCCGCTTTCATTGTTTTTTTTTTTTTTGTTTAACAACCTTTACGTCTACGATGCTCGAGGCACTAATTATAAAAAGAATTATAAAACTGGACGGAAAAGGAAACTGTAATACAGAAGCCATTTCAACCTGGATCATTTTCCTTAATGGTAAAGTAGGGCTTATGTTAGAAGGTTATGAGAATGAACGACCCTTCAATGTAGCTTGTTCAGCTGTTAAGGTGAACTCAATATAAGGGTCAGTTCTATTGAAAGGATTAGAGCATTACGATCGGTTTTATGTACTTACGATGTTGCTGGTTTTAAAGGTAAGAGTATCAATGGAAATTAATTGAACTCTCGGCCAATCTAAATGATTATTCTCTCGTTTTTACATTTATCCTTTAATGAACAACTACATAATACTTTCTATAGACTATATAAAATAGAATTTTAGTATATAACCATATACAAGGACCAAGGTGTTGATCTGTGCTCGTGCTATATTTAACTGCGGCTGACTGACTGGGTGACTCTACCGTTTACACTAAACAAGAATCAATAAAAAAACAGAACTCGGTTTTTTTTTTGAAAAGCAACAAGTTTGCTCCGACAAAGATATAAGATATTTATTCGCCAAGGATATGGTACAGAAGTTATTAAATTATTACATAGTTTCCCGACACATCCGCCTATAGTAGGCATACGAGTTTTTGTAACTTCTAATTAATTCTATTACATTTTCATTTATTGATTCATTACATTCAACAAAAACCAACACGGGCAAAACCACCAAAAAAATTAGCATAAAAATTCCCCGTCCTTTGTCAATGGCAACAACTTATTCTTAGAGCCTTTCTTTGGTGTACCTAGGTATTCTCAAAAACTCGCTCATGTTTCGAAAAGAAAATTTGGCTATTAAATAACCGTAGAATTTTTAAAGTATATTTACATATAGTAATATATTACACATACATTTTATATTACATATCTTTTTCCATTTAATATAGTAGCTTTGTATAGTAATATCTTAGGTTTCCGCGATTACTACACGCTATAAGAAAACAACTTTTAACCGGATTAATCGCATGTATTATTGGGTTTTTGTTTTTCCTGAAGTTTCGAACACTTTGCAGCGTTCGTGGTCGCAGGAGGACTAAGGTGTCAGGCGTCTCAACAGTTTATTTAAAATTATTTCTGTCTACTGTAAATATAATGGGATAAAATTCATAAAATTATTTTTGCCTCTGATACATATTTATAACTAAATCGCGACGGTATTTCCTAAGACTATCCCTGAGAAGTAATACCGAAACAAACTCAGAGGTCACAGTCGTTTTAAACCTTTGACACGCGATCAATCCGGTTAAAAGTTGTTTTATTATAATTTTACAAAGAGCCTTTTTTATACTAATATAACGCGAACGAAACCCGATTTAATATATTTCTAAAATATGTACAAATCGCGAGAGCTTAAAATCAATTATGATTAAGCAAACCGAGGACGCGCTGGATGGATTGTGTTAAAGATTTTATGACTCAAAGAGACAGTGACTGCCGATACGACTGCTGATAGAGATGTATGGAAGAAGAATAAATGGTGACCTCAAATAAATTGGGATAAGGGCATGATGATGATGATGAAGCAGATTATTAAATGGAAAAAAAAAGAATACGGTCGCGAACAGGATTCTTTTTTCCATTTAATATTGTAACTTTAGAGTTCGCTAAGCATGCGTTAATGCTTTTTCAAAGAAATATCTTGAATGAAGCAGATTGTTTATCATTTGCTCTATAAACATGGCACGGTTATCAACAGCTTAAATTGTATATCGAGACTCTGATAGCATAGCCAGTTTGCGTTCGTTAAGGTTAAGTAACGCTTCTCGTGGTCAGTCTAGAGATGGGCAACTGGTTCGAATTTTCTTGCTTAGGAGCTCGTGCTTCAGAGGGCACGTTAAACCGTCGATCGTTAATGCTGTTAATTAACAGTAATCACTAAGCCAAGTCAGAGAACTACGGGCGGCTTGAACAACTCTTGGCAGGAGGTTTACTCTTAACCACACGAAAGAAAAAGAAGATATATATTTGAATGATAAAATTAACCAAGCCTTATTATGAAAATAATCATAAGCTACCTAATTACTATCAAATTAATTACTTATTACGGTGACACTGTATAAATTCAAATATTTGATCACGACAAATATAGCAAAGATTATCTCAACGATCTCGAATTACTTGCGACCGTTTATTTAAGCTATACTCGTTTTACAAAAAAATTCACTGAGAATATACTCTAAGTTATTCCTATTATAATCTCCACGGTAACAAGATAGTAAGCCTTAAAGAAGCCTTAAAGTCTGAATGCCATTCTTTCTCACATATTCTATTTCCTAGTTTTCCAGCTTTTTTGTCACAAAGAACGATATGTCTTAAAGCTTGTTTTAATAGAAAAGAATTTAAAAGAATAAGTTGTAATTCAATCTCATTATTGTATTATTTTTCATTTTACAGGTATATTGTCTCTTACTTATCTTCAATACAATCGACTGCCAAAATTTATTGCTATGATTTCCAAGTTTCTCGAGTGAAATAGAAATGTTATTTAAAACTATAATATGTATGATACACACTAATACGCTACTATAAATTACTACGAAATAAATAAACATTTTGTGGTGTAATTAGATTATTTAATCATGTTACATCTCACGTGTTCGCATAAACTTCCGAAAATTATGTTATTCTACCCCATCACAGTTTACATACCTATATTATAAACGAGACACCGTAAAAATATATATGAAGCACAATCATGATAACATTTTATGGATGTGGTTTTAAAGAAATGGGTTATGGGTAGTCAGATGCCTGGAAGTCCGACAACCTGTTTTACTAGGAGATATCGTCTTATCCAGGTTGTGGAGGTCAGACAGGCAGTCGTTCTATGTAAAATACTGTGATTAAGCTGCATCTGGCGTCCAAGCACGGATCTTTTCGACAAACTTGTCGACTCGATAAAATGTCGTTCAAAATCGACAAACATGTCGACAAAAAGAAACATGCTCGCACCGCTCGATAGACTAGTTGACGAAAATCCAACCGCAATATTTTCTTGGCACTGAATTATGTGATAAGTATATAAAATTCAGTTATAAGTAGAAACGGCTTTATATCTTTATAATTTATGTTGATAAAGTAAAGTAGATTTGTAAAGCTTCCTGCGGGACAGGCTTAGCCTAGTACAGGAAATCTTATAAAACATGATACGGAAAACATTTTATTAATAAAGAAATTGAATAATAAATTGAAGTTGATAGGTGCCAGGTGACAGGGTTTGAATACTAAAGACACGTACATACCGTCAATTCCTTACGGTTCAAACCCAAGGGACACAAACTCGAAATTGACGTACCAAAATTACGTGTCGAAGTTGCCAGTCCCCGAGACAATATATCACGATAAAACACGTTCCCGCGTTGGTGTTTATCTACTGACGTGTATATTCATTCTGCCTAAAGCCTACAAATCCTGAGGGTGGTATACTCGTTTGTCACACCATAACCCCTTCGCGATGTATCAGCGGACCTACATACGTAGCGATAAGTCCACAAATGTCCTGCATAAAACGCGATGTTGTGACACCGTGAAAGTTTGTGGCCTTTAAAATGTCGCACTAATGAAGGTGCCTTACTTGCCTGACCTGATGTTATTGTTTCTATTCGATACAAAACTCTACTGTTCGTGTATTTCCTGTAAGTTTTTACACTACATAGCAGAATTTATTTCCCGACTAACAATAAATTTTCCGGTAAATGCGGATCTCGTGATCTAAAATGTGAACGATAATCATTTCCATAGTTCAGACTACAAACAAAAACTGAAAACAAATAATTTATGATACGGTCTTTGACTCTTGCAAAGATTGAGAGAATGAAATCAAAGGAAAGTGTACTTCTGAAATAAAATGCAGCTCTAAATAATGGCGGTGACGACTTACACACACCATTTTTCACATTCCTCTACAAATATCATTTATATTGTATTTGTATTTGATAGCAATTGGAGGACGAATCAATGAAAGCAATTTATAATATTAACCTTTTTGTATAAAAAATGTTCTAAAGGTTCACATTAGGTATGTTGGAGTTGGCTTCTAGTAGTTATAACTGGTTGCAGCTAAACGCCAGTATTTTATAGATATATTCATCATTCATAGATATTCGTTTGACAACCGAGACCGACGGTTTTACGTACTCTTCGAGGCACGTAATATGAGATATACTTCTATAGAAATGATGGTCTCCTATACACAGACCAACCGCAACAACCACAGCGTAACCTCACCAATCGATCTGTGTGTTTGCTATTTAACTACGAGCACCTCTCAATTCACCTTTTTACACAAGTTAATAATAATAATAAAGTCTAAAGCTCGGTTGCAGCAACATATCTTTAACCTTAACTTTTGACGTGTTACTTCATTATTTTGACAGCTTATCTATGTAAATACTGTCAAAGTTTTAAAGCGAGCATATGGCTCAATTGCACCATCTTAACTTTAACCGTAACGAACATGTTATTGGGTGATTTTTACAGAATTTACATACAAAAGCTGTCAAAATAATGAAATAACAAATCGGTTATGGTTAAAGTTATGTTGGTGTAACCGAGCCTAAGCATTTAAATAAAAGTTAATCTAATGATTATAATGGGAGCCTGGTCAGGTGTCCATGGCATGTCATATCGATTGACCCCGCTCATCGATGCTAAAGAGACTAATTCTGGTTAGCGGTTGCCTATAATTTGCCTTGCATTCGATTTTATTTGTTCCTTGATCTATTATTGCTTATCTACTTTGTTTAGTATGCTAATCGTAAAATTGCTTTTGTGATAAAAATCCATTATGCAAAGACAGCAAGTCCCTAATAATCGGTATGAATCAGGGCTACTACGATTATTTTTATCGATTCACTAGACTTTTTAAACACTTTAATTAGTTCATTGCACAAACTGACAACTATTATACAATTTATTACTTTTTAATCACACCCCAACATAGTAAGCAAACATAGTAGGAGTCAAGTAAAAGACAGTAGAGAGGGAAAGAGGAATATAGATAAAATCTAGTGTCTCTCAAATTGGATTTATTGGCAGAAGTTGGCGCCACGTCTGAAGCCTACTTCACAAATTGGACGCTCCAAACGCTCTTCAAATAATATAGCACTGTTATTTAATTGGCTGTCCGACTTTTAATTGTATTGCCAATCAATTAAAGAACATTAAATGCTTATTGAATTGTTTGACTGCAATTACATATCGGTTAGTTAAATTTGATGACTATATAGAATGTACAAGATATACTCTCGCGATCGTCCACTTTTGCCTTTTATCAAACTAAATTCATCGAAGAAACTTCCATTAGCATTAGTATTTATTTATGTTAATCAATATATATATTGTAATCAAATATACACCAATTGACGAGTTTACTTGTTATCAACAAGCTAGCCTAATCCAGGAAATGAGAAAAAAAATACTTTTCAATTTAAATTAAATATATATATATATATATAAATATCATTATTTTTACATTTGACTAAAAAGCAATATCTGAAAATAAATTTAAATCTTTTTCATTTACTTTCACGACAGATGTCATGCATGAATTCTCTCTGCAAAAACAAGTTACCTCACCCTAAAAGTAACACGAAACAGAATAATTTTTCGTCGTTTGTTACTGCTTCTTTCAGTTCCTAACAATGTATATTTTTTGTTTCAGGTAAGCTCCAAAATTGGTACCAGTGAATGAAACCTCACCTCAAAGAGTTCCCCGCACCAGGTATTTAGATTTCGACTCCCAATCTAACTTTGACCCGAAATAAAAGCAATTCACCCCGTATACAACACCTAGCTGAAAACCTAGGTAATTCATGCAGGTAGGATTCTGTTCGTGTCGCATGAAATTACCCTTTACTGTACGCATTTCCATATAAACGTATGGGATAATGGTATCTATATTTGCCTTGATAAAGTAATTACTGTGCCTGCATCTTGTTGATATAGTTTGCGAAATAGGTTACAGAGGTTAGGTAGTCCGCCATTTAAATATAGCTCCGATGTACAGGGCTTATGAGGTTGATCGGACTTGATATTGAGTTATACTTACGGGTACAAATGTGTCGTCAAAAACTTGCAATACCAACACATAAAGATGCCGAGAATATTTTATTTGTGTAATTAACCAGTATTTAATGAAATCCCGAGTAGGGCTTGTAGCTAAGTACCAACTGCTCAGATCCATCAATCGAGGTAAAACTGCGCTTGTCGCCCTTGATCTGTGGATGGGTGCCCTTCAATTCTTACCAAGACACTTTTGTGCCTCGGAGCGTACGTAAAACCATCGATTCTGGTTGTCAAATGAAGATATATCAAAGCCGTTACGGGTAGTCAGATGCCTGTAAATCTGAGAACCGGTCTTACTTACTATCAGATATCGTGTCTGGAAGCTAACCTTAATGTTATTCTGAAATGTAGGCAGATTTATAGATAACCAATGTTTACAAATGAAAAAAATTACCATCTGGCTAAACGGAACCTAAGGGATTACTTTGAACTTATAAACGAGCTAGTAAAGCCCGACTAATGGGCGCTATCAGAGACATATGGAAATAAGATAAGTTCATTATCACTGAAGTCACAGTTGAACCAAAAGCTCTTCAGTTATCGGATTTTTTACGCATTTCGTATGCAGATCACAAATTCCATCAGAGGATTTTTAACGTTTGAGGTCCGCTGGCATAAGTTTTATAAAGACTATAGAACTCTATTTTTATAATTTATATATACTAGACAAAGGTTACCTGCGCCACCCTCAAACCTGATGGAAATAAATAGAACAGACAGAAATGTGTCTATACTTCAACAATCAAACTTTCAGACAAATCAAAAGTACCGACTTCAATAAAAGAAAAGTTGGCACTTAAAAGTCGTGGTCGAAGTCCGTAGCTCCGTACTATAGCATGTAAAGTGGCGGAAGAGATTTTTGAAATATGTTTTTTATTATTCTAATTCATAACAAAGACTGTTAAAAGAAATTCAATTAGAGTGGTTAAGTTCATGTAAATAACAATTAAAGTTTGTTGTGGCAGCCAAATAGCAGCGCCGCGGGTACAAAATAAATAGTTTTACGTTTTTCGGGTTAACTTTCTTCCTAAAGTTACAATATGAAATGGAAAAAGAATACGGTCGCGAACAGGATTCGAACCTGCGCCTCCCGGATAGATACTCCAGGCGCTCTGACCAACTAAGCCATCTCGACCTCTGCTCACCACCGCGAATTCTTCTTCCATATTTTAACACGTCTTATGGCGACGTCATTGCAATCAATTCAGTACTTACAAGTGACCGAACCAACACGACTAACTTTGCAGTTAATACAATGTCGTAAAGAATGCAATTACCTTAATAATTCAAGATATGTCTTTGAAAAAGCATTAACGCATGCTTAGCGAACTCTAAAGTTACAATATTAAATGGAAAAAGAATACGGTCGCGAACAGGATTCGAACCTGCGCCTCCCGGATAGATACTCCAGGCGCTCTGACCAACTAAGCCATCTCGACCTCTGCTCACCACCGCGAATTCTTCTTCCATATTTTAACACGTCTTATGGCGACGTCATTGCAATCAATTCAGTACTTACAAGTGACCGAACCAACACGACTAACTTTGCAGTTAATACAATGTCGTAAAGAATGCAATTACCTTAATAATTCAAGATATGTCTTTGAAAAAGCATTAACGCATGCTTAGCGAACTCTAAAGTTACAATATTAAATGGAAAAAGAATACGGTCGCGAACAGGATTCGAACCTGCGCCTCCCGGATAGATACTCCAGGCGCTCTGACCAACTAAGCCATCTCGACCTCTGCTCACCACCGCGAATTCTTCTTCCATATTTTAACACGTCTTATGGCGACGTCATTGCAATCAATTCAGTACTTACAAGTGACCGAACCAACACGACTAACTTTGCAGTTAATACAATGTCGTAAAGAATGCAATTACCTTAATAATTCAAGATATGTCTTTGAAAAAGCATTAACGCATGCTTAGCGAACTCTAAAGTTACAATATTAAATGGAAAAAGAATACGGTCGCGAACAGGATTCGACCCTGCGCCTCCCGGATAGATACTCCAGGCGCTCTGACCAACTAAGCCATCTCGACCTCTGCTCACCACCGCGAATTCTTCTTCCTTATAATAGCACCAAGATCCCCTGGGCATTAGACCGTAAACGGAATAATTAAATGCCATACAAAAGACGCAAAAATGAACAAAACCCAATGTTCTCAGTGTTTCGGATATTCAACAAAGTACAAGAAGATAGAGTAGTCGCATTTCTAGTGTTGTTTCGTATAAAATGCAGAACCCATAAATTGTAGGATTTCGAGAAACTCCTGAGAATAGCCCGAACGATCCGAGATACAATACACATGTGAGTGTAAAAGCGACCATTGCTACTGCTTACTATTTTATGCATTACATATTCATTTTTTCTCATAATAATGAACCAAATAAACCTAGGAGTATGGTTGCAGGTATACAAAAAAATGTATATGAATCATGGAAAATATCGATTTCGCTTGTAATTTTATGAAACAAATGAAAGGTTTTGTTAATGATATAACGAAAACCTTTTTCATTATATTATTAACAAAACCTTTCATTTGAAACATTTTGGGTATAATTATGTACCTATACGTTCATTTGAAACAGGGAATTAAAGTGACTACAATGGTCGCAAGTACTTCCAGGGATTCAATAGATGGTTCAAAGCTTGGTCGGGATTTGGTAAATTCAGTGGAAATGTCTACTGGATTCTTTGTTACAGGCTGTATTTGTGAAGTTAGTGAACACAATCGGCTCAAGCTCTCTGTTGTCGGTGAACAGAACTGCTGTTGTAGAAAGTACACTGTATAGATGTACCATCCATATTTAGCTTAGTAACACTAAGGCTGTTATATTTTTAAAGACATTTAATACGCCTCTAAATATACAGCATTAAGCGTTTGTCGCCCATTGTGTTGAAATTAAAAAAAACATTAGGAAGATAAGAATTAATAATTTCTGTAGAAACAGGGTTTTTGTACTGGGAAATGTTATACCAAAGTTATTCAGTTGCTAAATTATGCGCGTCATAAACATAAATTACCAAAACCGATCAATGAAATCAAACGCACTTTTTCATTTTTAACCAATACCAATTCCATTTAAATTATTTTTTCCCGCACAACAGAATTACACCGTAGATACGTACAACGTTGAAACATACATTTATTATATATATGTATATTATATACATGACTTCCCCTTTACTCCCCTTCCAGTCCCTTGCGTAAACGTACCAGGGGCTCGAATTTTACACTGCTCTTTTTTTTAACAGACAATGGTCCTTCAGGCTTTTGTCATTCTGTGAACATAAGTGGTATACTTACGCTCTAGCATCCTATTTCCGGTATCTCACATTTAGTTGTTCATAGCAAATCATAAGGTCAATATCGAGCTTGGTATGAAGCCTTTGTCTATAAATTTAACAAAGCAAGAGCGTATGAAAGTTCGGAGCAATTTTGCGATTCGTTTCCCGCGGGCCATGAAGGGTGGATGCCTGGCGTTTGCCCATTTCAGCCGTTTTTGTCATTAGCTTGCCATGGCCTTGAATGTTTTAATGCTCAATTCAAACTTCATAATGGAAGCTCGACATTGGTATCGACTTCTGCTCAACGCTCAGATTGCACGTATATTCTATAAATTGCAGAAATGTGATTTTCGTGATACCGCGTTCACTTGCGTATCAAAATTGAAAATTGAATAATTTTTATGCTGTAACATCGGTACTATATGTATTTCTCAAGACAGTTAAATTTGTTAGGTATGTTATAATTTGATTTAATTCTTGTTATGGTCTCTCGTTGGTCTAGTGTTCCAAGCGCGACTGCTGAGGTGAGTTTTGATTCCCGGATCGGGCAAAGTGTTATTGAGTTTTTCTGTTAGGAAATTTGCGATAGTAGCCCAAAGTTTGGAATTCTGCCCAGTAGATGGCAATAAGCTCACAACGTATTATACATATATTATATGGGACTTAAAACAACATTGGTGAAATGTGGGTGTTTAAGTGTGGTGTACTCTCCCAACTCCTTCGAGGAATACAGGCGTGATACTATGTTCTGTTACATTACGAACTTCCTACATCTCTACCAAACCTTTCAAATAGTAGTAATCATTAAAAAGCTATGCATAATTCATCACCGCAGCAAACTCAAGAAAAACACGTAGAATACCAAACACAGCCATTCCTAAGGGTCATTCATCCATTCATTCATTAATCTGTGACACCTGAGTACACATTGAGACACAAACTGTCTTTATGTTTTTCAAAACAATTGAAATACAGATTTATACACTTGGAACTCAAACTTTTATACTAATTCGCCATTCAAAATAAAATTGATTTTTATATAATCTAAAACTGCTAGCTGAAAATCATAAAAAAATCTTTTTAAATTTCACTGAGTGAAAAAGACGTTTTTTCATTCGTGTAAATTTTCACATTCGATGCGTTCACGTTACTAAACATAAGATTAAATTCAGAAATACGTTTAAAAAAAATACCAATTTATTAATTATCCGCTTTTCTGTAAATGCTGTCGAGTTGTTCAAACAAGTTGGGTCAAACGGCAGAACTTTGTTGAGAACTTTAAGTTTTAACACGCTTCGTAACAAGTTATGCGAGGTATGCCATCTATTAATTGCTCAATTGAATGAATTGCACCTGTCTTTAACTTCGATAATTAATTAGTCAAATTAACTTTATTGTAATGATGTGTTCGAATCCCGCAGTTCATATACGAATGTTATGTAAGACGAAACACACATTTTACACAATTTAAAATATAGTTATTTCAGTTCTAAATTCATTAGCATGCGTGACGCATTCATCGATTAAATGAGTCACCTAAAAATTTTTATACGAGTATAAGGAAGAATATAACAAAAAATAAAACTCAGGCAATTAACTTGAAGAACTTGAAACACCGCCCTGGTATGTAAATAGAAGCTTAATAACAGCCTTAATTTTCAGTGATTCATATCAGACTTGAAAAGGTTAAGTATAATTCCTTTATGATAGATATCAAATTAATGATCACATTTGAAACTGTTTATTACTTATGTAATTTTCTCTAGTTATGTTGATTGTTAAGATATTAAAGTACTTAAATAGTTAATTAATATAGGCATTATATTCCGAGTCTTTTCAGCAAATTAAATTCAAAACCCAATGAAATTACACTTAAAGAGGACAAAGAAATGGATTCCTAAACAATTAAATGCTCTTAATTAAAACAAATGCCGCCGCCCTACTTAAGGAACCCAGGAAAGGACTGTTAAAAATAAGTACGAATATAGTCTTCCTTTACAAATAAGGTTGTAAATTCTGCATGAAATATTCAGTTAAAAGATTATGTACGGTGCGCACCGGCTTTTTTAAATATTCCTGTAAAATTATCTCGGAAATTGATGGAAGCATAACATTTCAAACAACAGCTTGCTCTTTTTGTACATTATTCATAAATATTAAATATTGTTCCAGCTCAAATAAAACCAACAGTAAACATAACCGGGTCCCGTAATTATAATTAAAATGTGTTTTATGTTCTTTCAGTGTGTCACTCATGTCCTGTTTACATAACCGGCAATTTAGGGCTTTTAACAAAACTGGACGACAGTATTTATTTCAATGGCTCTCATTATGTGTAGATGGTTTCATGGCGTAATGGTATCTTAGTTTTCTTCCATTGGGCGTCATACATCTTTTCTTAGTATATGGTCAAATCAAGTTCCAGTTTAATCCAACCGAGGGCAGTACATAGCGACATTACAGTAAAATTATAACTTTAGAGTTCGCAAATTATGCGTTAATGCTTTTCAAAGATAGGAGGATATAAGACAGTACATTCATAAAATTAAACATCAATAACTTTTCCTCAAGTATATTTTTCAAACCAATCTCTTTCTAGATACATTTACAAACACATTACTATACTTTAAAAAGTGCTTGTGAAGAATCACAAAGGATTTTAAAGCTTTACAGACCAGTGTCTGATCTAGATAATGGGTTGTTCGTTCTATCTACCATCAGCCTCGGTCACTCTTGTGTCAAGCGCGGGCGTTTGAATTTTCTTTTTAAACATGGTAGTATAAAACATCTTTTAACCGGATTAATCGCGTGTATTATTGGTTTTTGGGTGAAAAGATGTTTTATTATAATGTGTAGTGATCGCGAAAACATAAGATATTACTATGGTAGTATGAATAACGTTATTTTATGGTAAAATAGTGATTGATTGAGAACATGTCAGTTCAGCAGGTGACGGAAAGGGGTCGGTTATGCATTGGCTGGAGTTTGTTGCTGTTATATTTACAGCTTTAAAGTACGCTTAACAATTTACAGGTAAATTATTCTGTTGTTTATTTCACGATACATTTCCAAAACTGCGTACTGTTACGGGCGCAGTAACATAACAGAGCATCACGCCTTTATTTTAAACAGAGCTGTATACAGAAATACACCCATTTTTCGCCAATGGTGTTAATAAATCCCATGTAATAGGTGAAGATGACAGAAACTTTTTTTTTTGTAAATATCTTTTATTTGCTACTGTAAATTCCCTAACAGAAAATCTCAATAACACAGCCCGGCCCGAGAATCGAACCCAGGACCATAGCAGTCGCGCTTGGGACCATCAGACCAATAAGGCAGTCACTTTCCTAAAGAACACGTTATTTATATTTTATTTTTGTGTCAATTAATCATCAATCAATATCTTTTTAGAGCAGTACGTGACACACTGGAAACCCTTATTTGTAGCATTCAATGGGATCATTGATCATTATGACATTTCATCGGTTTTAAATAACAAAACTCAGAGCCTCAAACATCATTAACATAATTAATTTACAATAAATACACTTATATAGGGCTTAACACTAAGAGCCGAAGGTTCTGATTTCTCGATGTTTTCGACAGCTGACGATAAAAGATTTTATATGCTTATTTTTTATCGTATGGGTTAAAGGGATCGTTGGAGAATCCCACTTTATCCTATCAGAATCACACTTCAACCCTCGAGCGATGTTGAGTGTGATATAAACTAATATTTATGAGATATTTTCGGATTCGTAGAGGAGTTTCTTTACATTTACATTACTCGTAGGTACCTATGTCTATAATAGTAGGGATTGCTGTTTATGAATATCACTTCAGACACAATAGTCGTAAGAATTTATATACAACGTTACTGTTGTTGTCAGTTTTACAAATACATACACACACGCCAAGACCCGGTACAATTAATTAATAGATCATACAAATATTTGTTCAAATATGGAACAACAACGCTGGATAACTGCGCCAACTGCACCGTCAAATTTTAATGTAAAAAGCAATTTATTTGATAGTTAAAAACTAGAGAGAACTTGGCAGACAATCCAGTATGCACGTGCCCAAGGACGACATTTTCGTCTTTTTTGGTACATTCAGATTGGCTAAAGCCATCAAACTGGGTGTGTTGCCTAACTGAAGTTATCTACCTAAGTAATTGCTCTCTAAATACATCGGAACTCTGGTAAAACACATTTTAAAACTATACGTGATTTAAAAACATTAGATATGATCGTGAACTGGTAGCAAATACTTGATATTAAATTATAAAGAGTTTAATAACGCGAGTTAGCTGACATCCCTTAAAAACCTCTGTATATTAATTCAGAATACATTATACTATGATTTGGAATTGTAGGTATCTAAATTAAACATACAATTGAAATAAAAGCTAGCTGAATTTGGAAATCATAGCTTAAGATCTGGAAAGAAAATATAAAATATCTTCAAAAACATGGACCTTATTAAGTCAGTGTTTGTTTCGGGCGAAAATTACTGGGTAGATAAATATTTACGGAATATAAATAGGAATCGTTAGGACAACTAGAAGCAGCAAGTAATTGTGTTGACAACCTCGTAAGCGAGTCTATGAATATTATAATAAGGCAATGTTAATACCCACTTGTAACACAGAAACACATACTTCTGTTACTAACGGTTTACTAAGTTTACTTAGACAGAAAACCAAATGTTGTAAATGTTGAACTATAGGCATAAATATATACCACATCGGGAATTATAGTGATACAAGACATAGATAACACATGATATTTTAAAATAAACAACACCTTCAAAGATGTTGAGCAAACGTAGGTACGTCAATATTTGAAAAAAAAAAAAAAAACTACCACACCTTGAACAGGCTTAGGAAACAGGGACACTTTTTACCAGAAGTGGGAAAACACTGCAGTAGCGTTGTCCCAGATGTCCCGCTTTTGGTGGGACGTTCTGATTTTCAGGCCTCTCGGGACGCGTCCCGTGGGCACTCAGAGCAAGGCTCCAAAACTCCGCTTCATCATCTAGCCAGCCTCTGAACAAAGAGGCGTGCGAGCGAAAATATTTATATACAAATAATTATTTCTAAATATTGATTTGTAACCATTAATGTTCACCGGTTACTACTCACGTGCATTTTTCTGGGTTGCCCGACTAGTTTCGAACTCGAACGGAGCCCTAAGTCATGAGCTGAGCCGTCAGTTTGACTTGCGATATCGCCGCAGGCTAGTCGGGCAATTCCGAAAAATGCACGTGAGCAGTAACCGGTGAACATTAATTGATATAAAGTTATTAGATTAAATGGAAAAAGAATACGGTCGCGAACAGAATTCAGGAGGCGCAGGTTCGAATTCTGTTCGCGATGCATGCGTTAATGCGTTTCAGAGATTTATCTTTAATTAATTGATATGAATATGTCTCACGAAAGTTTTGATAGTGACAACAAAAATATTCTAATTCTATGCAATGAACAAAGTGAACTTCGTTAAAACAAAACAATGCTGTGTGTGACAGGGTGTATGTGTAGTTGAAAGATAAGTGTGCAGTGAGTAAATAATGCATCTCTGTGAACGTTATATAGAAATTTATAAATACTTTCAGAATTCTCATTATTCTAGTCCAAGAGCCATGTTGTAGTGATATAATCAAACATTTCGTAGAGTTAACTTGTTCATGTCATAAATGAATATTGTATAAACGTGACCCAATAAAATGGATACCATCGGCATTATGCTAATGGCTCGTAATAACATCGTTATTCGTAACAGCTCTAGTCAATTCGAATTCGAAACGTATTTTCACTATCGTTTGTTGTAGTGACTCCTCATAAAATATATATATAATATATTAATACTAACGGAAATCATACTGTAACTCATTATTTACATAACTATGTACAGTCACGAGTCAAATATGTATACATTTGCGCTTTTTAAACTCTATATTAACATTTATCCGAATAATATAGTAGTATTAGTGTATGTCTATATGTAGAAGGAATCGTTCTTCTATCTGTGTTACATACCTTACGTATTATCTTAGTAATCGCTCGTGACTAAATAAGAGCCGCACACATCGATTGATCGAGGTTAAGCTGTGCTTGCCGCGGTCAGTCTGCGGAAGGGTGACTATCATTTCATACCGACACCCCTCCACGCTTCAGAGAGCACGTTTAACCGTCGGTCCACGTTGTCAAATTTAGATCTCTGACAGCTGTTACGTCATCTACGTAGTCAGAGGCCTGAAAGTCTGGCAACCAGTCATACCACGAGATATCGTGTTACCCAGTAACTGGGTTGTGGACGTCAAATAAGCAGTCGCTCCATGTAAAATACTGGTATTAAGCTGCATCCGGTTTGACTGGAAGCCGACTAGAAGACGAAGGCTAGGCAGATATATAAACGCCAGAGATATTTTAGGTGAGTTTTTTTCGAAGTTTGTATTTACATGTTCGTGTGCTCGTGACTGTACACTTATGTTCGTGTACCTATTCCCATGTATTAAGAGAAATGCATGATTATGAAATTATTTGAATAAAATAAATACAATATGCATTTTCAAAATAGGTATGTTTATTTATATTTCTAATATTAGTATTGACAAATGAATGCGGTTCTAACCAGATTTAAAGATTTCGTAAGAGTCTCAGTTAACTGGAATGCACTTATATTTTAATAATACTTTATTATTTGAACTGTGGCTGCTAGGTATGAGGTCCTGGGTTTAATTCCGGCAGTTAGCACAACCGGAATTGCCACAGATTTTTTCTGTTAGACAATAGAAAACTTAAGAAGTGTGTTAAGATTTTTAGTATGGTGTGCCCGGTTGATGGCAATACACTCACTACGTACTACATGAGACTTAAGAACAGCATCGTTGAAATGTGGGTGTAGAATAGTAAACCTCTGTCTAACCCTTCGGGGAATACAAGCGTAATGCCACGGTGTGGTATTTGAACTCAGTTCAGTTTTTAAAGTAGATGTAAACTATAATAGTCTACCACTTTATGTGGGACAAGGATACAAGATGGATCCAACTTTTTAGCTGGAACTTTCCTGCGTAGTTCAGTAGTATTCAGAGAAAATATCTAAATACGCATCTACACCGCACAAAGATATACAAATATACCTGATTATAGATACCACATGTCATGTCGCGTAACGTCTATTTTACAACCATAATCAATATGTATTCTGTTCCGCATGCCGGCCACATGTACTCATGACCGCATGACCCCTGCAAGTCAGAACACTAAACAAATACACCAACAACCATAAAACAGTAAAATAACAGTTTGGATGAACGTTCCTTCCTTTATTACAATAAAAGATAATAACCCAGCGATATTATTACAATGCATTTACAACAGTGCATGGAAAAGTTTTAATTGTAAGTTCTGATTGCCATCACAAATACAGTATTATATCACAACCACACCAGCCCACTGTCCCATTGCATGACAAGGGCCTGTACTCATACAAAGAGGGCGAGGACGAGCATTGAACACCACGCTAGCTCCCTATGGGTTCGCCTTTTTAGACCATCAACCAGGTTTCCTCACGAGGTTTTCCTTGACCGTACCTATGTCATAACATACATAATTATAGCATTGAAAAAGTCACATTGGTACATGCCAGATTTGGACCCACAACCTGTGGTTTGACAGGCGGGCCCGTAACCACTAGGCCACCACAACTAGAAATTGTAATTTTTGATACGGTAATTGCCGTAATATACAACACTCAGGTATTCTAGGCGTAAAAAAGGGTAGGTATACGGCAGCTATTAAGATAAGGTCCATCCGTCATTCTGTTCGGTACAACTTATCTTCTTACTAGGTGAGGGGCGTTGGTAACTGCACCACAGTTTATACTTTTCCAGCTATCATCGTTTCAGTTTTGTATTTATTTGTTTAGTTTTGTAAGTTATATTTTAAATTTTTCGCGTTTGCATGGAATTCTACTAAACTTAACAATAAATAAAAAAGAAAAGCAAAGACATGAATTTGTAAGAAAGAAAATAAATGTGTAATCATCGTGAAATTGATAAATGTATGTCTCATTTCCATTTCTTAGTTAGCTCTAAAACTTACTTATTTCAAATTTTCGCCTTGACTTGCTTGTATGTCCTAATAAAAGTTTTCCAAATGTGACCAGGAGTAACGCTGCTCCCGATCTATGCCGAGAAAAATACATAATGTTTTTTATGCTACATTAAACCTACGGCATTTTTTATATATTATTCTCTTTAAATACGGCAATTCTAAATTTGTCAGCAACAAGACTGGGCATTAATTCACTATAATTAAAGGAAGCATTCGGAAAAAGCCGAGATATCATGTTTCCATTTCCGTGAAATCAAATTTGCAAAGTTGCTCAATTTATAAATAAACAAATTAATTGATTCCAAATTACGTGTACCCCACAGTAGATATTCGATATTTTGCTCAGTAAGGTTGCAAAATGAGAGTTGAAAGGAAATAAATATCCCATTAGACCAAATACAAATCGAAGCTGATATGAAATTTATTATTCGTGTTCTCAATTAGTAATTGAAAGGAAGGGAATTCGTTTTCCTCTTTTTATATATTTTCTTCTTCATATTGATCGGCAGATGTTTTCTACTTTTGCGCCTCAACACCATACTTTTACAATGCCATAAACACATTTTCCTTGCCATTAGTTAGCCGCATCTTTGTGAAAAAGTGAAAGTCTATTTGCCTATTCCTATTTCCACTTACTAGTATAGCAAATATATATTCCTATTATATTCCTATTTCCACTTATAGTATAGCAAAACAGTAAGCGATCTAGAACTAAAACATTTAACAGCTTTTATGTATTTAGAAACATAAACCAAAAAGCGTTTTGAAAAATATACGAAATAGATAGGTCACACATTTTTAATTTTAACTTGTGTAGTTCCGAGCGAATCCGTGGTTCGTGTTACGTCCGAGTTACGTGGAACTTCATAAATTTTACATCTCCTCATATACCACCCATTCGTTATGAATAGAGTAATAAGCGAGTTACAGCATTGAGTTATAGCGGCGCGGGTGTTCATACACCCAGGGGTATAAAAAATTGATAATATAATATTAACTAAAAACCATTACTAAAATAATTAAAAAAACAGTATAAAATACATATAATTTCGACAAGTAAATAAAAAAAAAAAGTTTCATATCAGTCGAAGTCAGAATCTGAATCAGACTGAGAGACATATGAAATGTCTGAATCCATCATACCCAATCATACCCATACCAATAACATGAATAAATTCAATATTTTCTTTTTGTTAGAACGTTGGCTGGTGTTATCCTTTGCCCATCATGGATGACAAAAATGGACTCCTAGCAACTAAAATACACGGTCTCATAATAACTTATACCAAAGTTGACGGAGACATTAATTATTTTTTATTATATTATTATTCCCTTTATTTCAGGCAATAAAATCTTCTGAATAAATAAAACTATGCATTAAAATACAAATTAAAAATAAATGTTCGAGGAGTGCTTACTGCATAAACCTAGAATGTTCCTTTTCTAACATCTAATGACTTACTTGACAAAACACCATCCATGAATACTAATATCCGACTAGCTCCACCTTTCAGGTCGTGAAAGAACTACTACTACTGTACTGTACTGTGTGTGTACTTCTACTGTACTGGGCTGAATTTTAAAACTCTCTCTACCCTAACTCTACCCTTTATCAAAACTTACTAAAACGCCATCTATAATCGCGATGGGGAAAACTCGAACACAAACCCGAGCGATTTCAGTGAGCGCCGCGCCGCTGAAAATTTTCCAACAAGTACTTGGCAGGCGGCCAAGTTCTCGCAACTGCTCCTAGATGGCGCTGTAACATCATCTCTGATTACAAGCTCTATTCTATAAAAAATAAGCAACATTATATAACATTTATTTATTAATATTTAGTTTACTTAATTATACAATGCAAAAATACTTACACAAGAGTTCAAAGGTGGTAAATTCTGTGTTGGAAAGGGAACGATGAGGTAGATTATGGTAACTAAGTAAGCACATCAAAGCTTAGCCTTCTGATATAATTAACACGCAAACTCGAGGTTATCTTTTTGTATTTTTTTTTTATATATTTCTCTAAATAGGTATTTGGTGAATTACAAGTACGCAATTAATTTTTCCTCAATTAGTAACACATAAGTTTTTTAATTTTGTGACTTGAACAGGAAGAAGGAAAGCTATTAAGATATTAATAAGCTATAAACTTGAGCATAGAGTTATCTATCTGTAAAGCGAGTCATGTAATAGACGAATATCGATGTACGTATACCAACTTTGTGACTCCTGAAAGATATTCTTTAAGGTAAGCTCGATATTTGCCCACGATAAAATAAATAGCGATTTTGAACTCTATTTCTGACAGTTAGGTCTGAGTTTAAAATGCAAGCTAGTTAGTTTGCATTTTACGGGCTTTGGCTAGAGAGTGTGGGTCGTCGGCCGCTGCGCCCCACCCCCAACGCTGACGTCACGCGTGTGACGTCAGCAGCTCACCTGCTTCCGTCCCCCACACCCACACCCCCCGGCCGGGGAATATCCGGGGACCTAGCCCAAAGAGCAAATTTATTTAATCAGGATTTTGACTAACGAAATATAAAATGATATTTTTAATGCGTATAACGTTGGGTTTCAATTTTTTCATCGTATTACTCGTTAGGTAAGTTCATGCTGACTTTTTTACAGGGTATACGTTACAGGAATAATTAATAAAATATAAGAATACTCTACAGTGGGACACTTTATGCATAAAATAATAATATTAAGGTGATTTATTTCTTTCGGCTACCAACAATTTATATAACATAGGTAAGTACTATTTATACGATTTTATATGATACCTAGATAGACTAACCTTATAATGTTTCATTGTTTTGTGGGTTAAAACTTCTTAGTATATTATCTTATAACTTATTAGTATAGCATCACGCCTATATCCGCGAAGGGATAGGCAGCGGTTTACTTTTGTACTCCCACTTTCCACTTATACAGTTATTAAGTCCTATGTAATAGACGGTCAGCCTATACCCATCAATGGAGTACAATTCCAAACTCCGACTGCTACTGAAATTTCTTACCACATAAGCCTAACCCGATGCGCGATCCGGGAATTGAACTACTTCAACAACTACTAACTAAAGACCTCACGCGCAGTAGCCACTTGACCAACGAGGCAGTAAATTACATTCGTTGTAGTTACAGTCTCCCAAGGGAGATGCCCTGATAGGCATTGCTCAGCGGGGGTTCTGGAGCTGGTCCCTAAGAGGACCCAGTGATCCTCTCTAAAATGTTAAAAATACCATACTCCAGTCTTAACCCCTATGGGCTGTTAAAGCTACAAAAAGTTCTGACAATATAAAGCGTAACTCGTGTTCGTCCTTTTCACCTGAAACTGAAAACTTCGTTGAAAATTCACAAACAGTCGAGGAATGCACTCGCGTACCACCCCCGAGCTGCAAACACCCTCTCGTAATGTTAGCGTAGATCACAATACCGAACACACGTGGAACACGTCTTACCATTCTTCTATTCTATTCTGAATCCCCAAAGCAGAGATCTTCTTGTATTACATTACAGTAGCAAATTTTTTATATTTAAAAAAACTTAACCTAGTAAACTTTTTATTATATTACATAATCTATCTATTAAATTAAAATTGAAGTGTATGTGACATCAAATCTGTCTGTCTTTCTGAAAGTTTGTCTCGAATAGGCACCAAAACGGGTAAACGGATTTTAATATTTTATAGTTATTAAAACAGAAATTGTAATTCAAATTTTCGTGTATGTTCCGTTTTGATAACTTGCAGATACATCTTAATATATATAAATCTCGTGTCACAATGTTTGTCCTCAATGGACTCCTAAACCACTTAACCGATTATAATAAAATTCGCACACCATGTGCAGTTCGATCCAACTTGAGAGATAGGATAGTTTAAATCTCAAATTATAGTCGCGTGCGAAGCCGGGACGGACCGCTAGTATAAATATAAAATTCTATTTTATCTATATGTCCCGCACGAATAAAGTAGCAGGCACAGCTAGTTTAAAAATAGGCCAGCTAGGCGTAGTAAGGTTTAAAAAGTAGGAAAATCACAAGGTTTTTTTTTTATCACCTATTACATGGACCTTAATTACAGCATCGATAAAACTTTTGTGCAGCCTCTGCCTTACTCTTCCGGCATGTTTTGTATGTTTTTCTCTTCTTCAAATCAACTAAGCCTTACTTAGGCATACTAAATACAAGGTTAGTTTTTATTACAAGAGCCTTTTTAGAAGCTCAGTTATCCTATGATCGCGTACCTACATGTAATAATATTCGATTCCACTATACCACCACAGTAGTTTGTGTGACACAAGGCTGTGATTGCTTTTGCAGAGCATCGGTTAACAGATCTCCATGCGCTTGAATAAAAAGACCCGTCCTAAGCCTTCCTATACCTATAGATAAAACGCCAGTGTTCAGTTGCACTATGTGCCCTGCAACAGGATCTTTAAAATTAAATTTGGCTTTGCAAGCCACAGTCAGGCACATAATAGACAAAAATAAAGCCAGGGGTCACCATTGTCGGATACGACAAGGAGGACAATATAATTATGTTAATAATTTGTCTTTATTTAACTTTTATAACGGTTCTCCCTTTTCAGTGCAGCACGATCGGGAAATATTTAAAATAACTAACATTTAAATTAAAAGTAAATTCTTCTGGATTTCAAAGATTCTCTTGTTTCAAACCAATAAATAGGAATCGTACCGACTTAATTTGAAGAAATAAACAACGTGTATTGCCATGGTTCCAATCGACAGGATCAATAAAAAAAGTTTTAATGAAACAGTTTAAGGAAAACAGATAAGAAATGATAAATCCGATATTTTTAGGTTTTACTGCGATAATGGGAACAGGCGTGAAAGTATGTATGTATATAGTATGTGCTACGATTCATTCAATTAGTTCAACGACATTTTATTGTAATCACAAACATATCCAGTTAATATTTCTTCTACATAGTGGGTCGATGCGAGTAAGTAAAGAAACTTTTTAAAAATCTACTAATGTTTATTATTTTCAAGTTTTAAAGTAGCGTAGAGTCCCTCTTTATAGCAACTGAATGAGGCATCCGGTATATATGAGACAATATATGTATTTATCGAGTTATCTCAACCCAGAGATAATATTAAAACAATATGCGCACGTAACCATCTTTATGAATATTCTCTGTGTGGTTATTGTTTTATATAAACCCTAAATCTTTTTCTCATTACTTTTCCACATAGCTTACATAACATCACGCTATATTCCCTGGATGGGCGGGCAGAGGTGCAAAGAGTTATGCACCCACATTTAACCAATTAAGTCTCACTAACGTTACTAAGTCCTGTGTTGAAGTCCCATACCTATTGCCATCGACCGGGCCCAATTCCATGCTCCATTGCTCCTGATAATTTTTTAACAATCTCAATAAACTTTTCCCTACCTGGGAATCGAAACTAGGACCCCATAGCCACACTTGCGACCAGTAGACCAATGAGGCAGTTTGTCTTTCCAAATTTTCCAACTCATTACGATATTACATCTCACGTTGGCTAATTAACTGACCCAATTTTTACACAACCTACCTACATGTTACCCTCTCATCCTACACATATATGCCTGTCATTACAAGTTTGATTAGTTTGTCTCTTTGATGAGAACTTCTCTTCTGCATAACATACATAAATAACTGTACACAAACATTAACTATACACATATGTACGTCTCCAGACTCAAACTGCGCAAGAAATTCAAGAAAATGTTCACGAACTAAATGTTTATTCTCTATTCTTGTCCTCTTCGTTTCATCTAAACAACGTGTCTCGATGCTACGTAAGAAACAACTATGCATTTTTCAAGTGCTCTTGTAGTAAAGTAGTCTGAAAAATGTTAAACTGTCTTGGAACCTGAAACAAAATTGATCCGATGAGCGAGGGCGGCGTTCTCGTTCCTTAAGTAAAAGAGAGATAGAAATATTAAATGAGAAGATACTTAAATACAGGGAGGAATCTTAGGGAGAAGCGTAACACGGTTTTTCATGCATGTTACCTATTTATTATAACGGTTAAAGGTAATGTAACACTAGAGTCTGACTGATTGTGGCTTTTACATACAAGATTCCTTTAAAAAGGTCATTGTGTTACTAAGAATTAATTTAAACCATAATTTTAAATGATTTAACAATATATATTTTATAATGTTTCGATAAGAGGAATTGTGTTCGTTTTGTTGGTATATATTTAAGAATTAAAAATAATAGGGTGTTTTCTTTCATTATTGGATGTATTTGACTTAATTAATAACCCCTTCAAAGAAAGTTACCTAATATATGGTTTTTAGAAAGTAACGGTTCTAATTAGTGTTGTCAACATCATATTTTCAGTTAGCCTGAGAGGGAAATTGTGGTTTAACACTTACGATACCTACAAATTTATTCAATAATTCCTAATATAAAGAAATCTTTCAAACGCATTTACGCATGCATGGCGAACTTTAAAGTTATAATTTTTCTTACCACAAAAATGTATAAATTTAGAGCCCCCAATTTGTTAATATGACACTGTTTCAACATATGTACATATTTCTATTTTCTTTGATTTTTCTATCAAGCCATCTACCAAATCCATTAAAGGCCTCTCCTACACTAAAGTCTCTCCAAAAAATGTTTATACTGCAATCTCAATATAGGTACAATGACGAAAAGTACGAACTAGCTACATTGACGTGTACCCCGCTTAAATTGTAGCGTCACTAACAAATAATTGGCAACACTGAGCAACGTTGTTGTCTGTTACTGAGTTTGCCAAAGAGAAACTATAATCGACAAAGTGAATTTACCCTGTAATTGAAATATTCACAGCTTTCACACAGGTGAAAAATAGTACAATGGATAAGATTGTGTAGATATATAGCACTCGTGGCCCGATTAAAACAGTGAGTGTTGAATATAAGCAACGAAATGAGCATTTCTTTTTGAGTATGTCTGTGCTGATTTCCATGAACGGCACTTCAACTTTGACCCCAATTTAGTTTCTGATAGATGTGCTTTTGGCCAAAATGATCACTAAATACAGCCGGACGAAGTTTCAACAGGCCCTGAAAATTATGGTGGGATGACCTGGGCAAATTAAATGAAACTGGTGCGCATTACGCTCTAAAGTGAAAGGTGTTGAAGTTATGAACAGGGGGGACTTTTCCCAGCAGTGATACAGGCTGAGAGTAGCAAGAAGTTAGCTTCTAGAAACTCAAAAGACAAAGAAATTATATAATAATTCAATGCTATGCTGTGCTCATTGTTGTAACATGTGCCTGGCGAACTCGAATATTTTACCGTAGCTAAGTCGCTTTGCTGTGGAAAATACCCCGTTTTTTATTCACATTAAGTAAGACATAAAATAAAGGCATGTTTATTACAATTTATAGCGTAACACACCATTAACAGGATGAAATGCCAGAAAAAAAGAAGGAATAGTAACACTACATTAAGTAAAATAAACTAGAATCTACAATGGAAAATAGAAAAGTAGAATGTACTTAGCTTCGCAGTATCCCTAAAAAAATGTTGCTCCGTCTAAACCTGCATCGCGGTTAGAAGCACGACGCTGATTTTTGTTACATTCTCCTTCAATCAAAATCCATATTTTGATGTTACATCGTGATTTATCAAGATCCATCATTTATGTATGTTAAAAGTGGCATACATGAAATATTCGAGCTTAATGTTGATGATTTTCACGTGTATGCATACATATTATGTTCTATAAAACCCAGGCCAAAAATATGGCTAATTACGGATAATATATAATTAGCATACCACGAACAACTTCACAAAGCATCTAATGTTGAAAACTGGAAGAATGTTATGTTATAAAACTTTTATATTAGTTAAACTTGTGAATAGTTGAATTAAACTGAAACTAATTAAATAGTGCGGTTATCACATCGGTTAGAGGCCACTATTAAACGGGTTTATTCTAAAGGGTCCACTGTATTTAAATAGGGTTATTAATAACTACGACTTAGTTCCGACTGTCCATTGATAATTATAAAGTACATTAAATGTATTTGTAGTTCCAACCATGAAGTCATTGATATGGATAACATTATCTTTGATGCACGTTTGATGATGGATCACACCTGCCTTCAAACACTAGCCATTCACACGCGCATTAGACTTTAGTGTCGAAGATAACAATTCTTTGAATTTTGTTTTTTGATCACTCTCTAAAATTTTCTAGACATGGTCTCTCAGAGTAAATTTCCATTTATCTAATAGTTTCCGATTTATCCATACTGACCCATCTCAATGAATCACTCTGTATGATAAATGTAAAAGTGAGACGCCTCATACGTACTGGCAGAATATCCTTCATACCGTATATGTAGGTACCGTAGGTATATGTAGGCTACCGTGTAACGCTTAAGCCACTTGTTATGTTAAAGGAAACATGAGTCGTCCTAAGTGATAAAATATATCGAACAAGTATTAGGCAAGTCTAATACTTTTTTCATATTGAATCTTACATAATATGCGTTCTACTTGACTGTAATCTTCTTAATTCCGACTTTGCTTTGACTAGATAATAAGACGTTTATATCATAAAACTGAATATTTTCTGAGAACTTACCAAAGTAAACCTCCAGCGCATATATTTGTCTACACGAAGGAATGCGGCCTACAGGCTACGTGCGTAGCCGCGTAGCTACCGCGTAGCGTCACACGTAGTGCTACGTAGATTCGTTAATATTAATAGGCAATTTCAAGGCAAACTCGTGTAGGTGTTCCTTGCGGAACACTAATGCCTTTATTTATTCCCTGAAATAATTGGAAAGCTTCAACTTTTCTTACAAAATTGACTTTTACTCTTAAATAAATCTTACATAACTTTGGTCATTTCCTTAAAAGATAATTATTTTCAGAGCAACATTATGTATCAAAATATACGTTAAACAAATATATTTAGAATTTAAAAGATGTATCTGGGTAACTAAAACTCCAAAGTAGTGTACTTTCTAATAAGTTTATGAAACAACAAATGGAGGCAAATTGTTGATCCAATAGGTTTCAAATATTTTGTGTTTAACCTACTCCAGTCTGATATAATATCGGTTTTCAATAAGAGGACACAAAGCTATGCTGGACTGGTATACCTGAGTAGGTACTCGATTCCGCGAAACTGCAGCTCAAAAATCGATTAAGTCCCAAAGCGGAGTTGAGGTCTCGAGGTGGAGGGCTCTCGTGGAGAGTTTTGGAGTATGCTGTAGGTCGGTGAGGGGCGCATGCGCGGGGCGGGGGCACGCTCTGACGTCACTCGTCGCGCCCGGGGCGTCGCGCCAGTCCCGCTCGCGACCGTGCGATCAGTCACGCGCGACTCCCGCCCTAAATCGTATAAACACGATCACGAGCTTCCGATGTTAATTCTCTATCATAAACAACCGGTGATTGTTCATAAACCAGCCAGCGCCGGCCACCGGACGCGCCTGCCCGGCCGGCCCCACGTGGCTCATGTGATGTGACAGTTACACTGTGTTCTGATCCCCCCCCCCGCGATATTTGTTATGGGCATTCCATAGAATGTAACTATATTTACATACATGTAGATAACGTCGTCGTTGATGACGTACACAAAGGCAGTTGTTTAAATTGAATTATGTGAGAACTGAACTAAACAAAGACACGTTTGGAACCAGACAATAATGTTGCAATGTGATAATGATGAATAGTTGCTGTTACGAAGCATAATAAGCCTTATTGACCTGTCATATTGCACACTCACATACACATTACATAGCTGCGACACTCACATACATATTTGCATCTCTGCATTTATTATTTAATACTAGTTCTCGCTCGCAGACCTCCAGTTTGTAAGTAAAGTAAGACCTTTTATCTTGTCATCTTCTTCATAACATACGTACACACCTCTACGAATCTAGATCATCTAACAGGAAAAAAATTAAGATTATTATAATAAAATTTTGTATATTAAGGCTTATTATACAAAAAGAGATTGTGTAGTGAAAGGCAAAATGTGCATGTTCTACACACACACAGATGCGTGATCTTTAATACAATAAGGTCATAATCAGTAGGCCCTCATATATACAGTCAGATGATTTAAGCTCGGTCTGCGACTGCCTCTGAATACTAATACACTGTTTATACAAATATGTATGTACATATTTATAATCAAAATAATGCCTACATTTATATCAACTGCCTCCAACTTTCCTAAGCTTCTGTTTCAGTCTGTATAGACGTATTATAAGCAAGGATTATGTTTCTGTGCGTAATACAATATTCGTAAGATAAGAAAGAGTGGAGGTTATATTAAAGAAGAAATAGACCTTAACGCTTTAGACATAAAGGTTACATTTTGGTAATCGGTTTATCCACTGAACACAAAAGGAACAAATTTAGGTCCTAGTTATGGGTAAATGGGTTTTGTAAGATATTACTAATAATATCTTAAAGATTTTTAGATGCCCTGATATACCTTCAGAATTTATCCTTGTATAGCTATGTATAATGATAGTTTTCATTCAAATCCTATTTTCCTTTTAACGTCAAAATAATAATTATGAACACTTAAAAAATAGTAACATTATTAAGATTTGATAGCTTTCCTATAAAATATATTTCAATTAATCCTTGGTAAAACCTTAAACAATATGAAAACATTATTGTTTACCCACACATTTCTTATTTTTCTGGAAATTTATTGTATATATCCATAATCATTTTAATGTTGAGATCATTGAACTTGCTGATTAACTGCTTTCAATATTGTTCAAAATAATATCACTTTTTTACTTGTAACTAAGATATTATATAAACAAAATCACTACATGCCACCACTTTGATAAATTAAACAATTTGTACAGTACCCACAGATCGAATTGAGGGCGTTTCTTAACCTACTTTATTATTCATGTACACTGTGTCTTATTTAAATTAAGCTTTTAAGGCTTTCGTATGTTCAATATTCATGGTCGCACACATGCTTTAATTACAGTACTTAGAGTGCAAAATATCTTTAGCCACAAACTGTATCGTGGTTAACTATAATTTTATTTGTTCATTATATTCTCACATAGGTATACAAAGGAATTGCAATTTGAACACAAAAGTTTGTTTTCTCTCTAAAATACATCCTATAATTCGAGGACAAGATAATCGTATCAGCAGACACATAAATACTAATTAGGACATAAACATAAAACTAGAATTAACTCGGTGGGGTATGCAAGCATAATGATTAATATTAATATTTGTATTTTTTTATTAATAATTGTTTTAAATGTTATAAAGACAAATGAAAATAGCATATTGAGTCTGCAAAAAGCTTTTTAATACCTAATTTTAAAAGACCTCACTCAGCACATAAGTTAGTGTATTCAAAGAAATAAAGAAATATTCTATTGTCACAAAACCGTCAGAGATTGTATGTCAACCCACATTGTGCTTTCATGCCTGACTACAGAAAAAGAGAAACAAAACGATTCCCTTTATAGCAGTTCCCGGAAAATTACCCTTGTTAGTTATTGTTCACCGGTTACTACTCACGTACATTCTTCGGGTTTGCCCGACTAGTTTCGAACTCGAACGGAGCCCTTAGTCATGAGCTGAGTCCGCGGTTATGTCGCGAGTCAGACTGTCTACTTTTGTGGCGCAAATAAATTTTCTTTAGATGTTGAGCAAATGAAATCTATTCTATCATTTAAACTATTCATACATTTTTAAATATTATAAATAATAGTGACTACTGAGATTACTATCTACGGTCGCAATAAAATGTGAAACTGAAGTATAAAAATCATTTTACCCTCATAAATATAAGCGTATTATTCGCATACCTACTGTTTGCAAGATACCAGATTAAAACAAAAACAGTACGATGTTTCGCAGATAATACAAATGCATTGTTATCAAGTACATTACATCCCCAGACCCCATCAGTCTTCCAGTCTATCTATCCGGGCTAATGTCGAAACCACTTAACGATTCTTGATGGGGTTATCGCTACTTCCTAGGACATTTCTCGAGGGAGGCTTACGTTGATACGTTAACAGTTATGTGAGGTAACCTTTTAGTAAAGATACTAACAGTTTTTGCTTAAAAATATAACTGTTCGTGAATAGTCAAGTATCTTTTTGAAAAAATACTTAACGTATTTTATTTTTATTCCTAATTCATATATGTTTTTTGTTATTGTTCCAACAATATTAACATTTCCTTTGGTATCATAAGACTAGAATCTAAATATATATGTATATATACGTACATCTGACATACAACATTTTATCTGAATCGCAACAAAACTCCTTTTATAGCTTCAATAAAACATGAATATTTTTCTTGTCTGTACGAGAGACGACTTTCGTTTCATCACTCTATCCAATTTCGTTCCTTCCACATTGCCCTTGGGCTTATTACGAGGCTCAAGACGGGCCTATATATATATTTGTGCGTATGTGAGCAGAACGAATAGTCTGCCTTTGGCTAACAAAAGCTAAAACCACCCCTTGACAGCCGGCCTTGCAAATTTTTCACAGGGCACTGGCCACACGATAATATCCTCGAGCGTCCTACTACCTAAAATGTTTATAACATTTACTCGTATATATTTTACCAAAAATATTGGACACACACGTGGACTCCTCACGCTATTTTCGTATTTATTATTTTTAATTAAGCTGGTGATGTGAATTGATTGTACTACCAAGTAATTAAATTAACTATGATACTATAAATTGTAGGTATTTAATTTAATTAAAAAAGTTACACGACAGATTCATTCAATCGTTATTTAACGTTGCTTCTTTTTATGTAAAGCTTTCTAAGTGTAAGAATATAAAAACTTACGGTATCTGAAGACTATGAAATACCTTTTTGCGACGAAATTGTTTACAGCATATATACGTATTATATTTAGATAAAATCCTTTGTACACAAGTTTATTTAGATTACTTTTACCGATATAATGGATGCTATCTTCGTTTTTTCTACCTGCCATGTCCACATTGACGTCGTGGGAAAATTCAGGATTATCTTAAAGGTTTATTACATAAAGGTTTATCACGTAAACAAAACATAATCATAAAATATCCTTTGATATGTACAACATTTTATCTCAACCTAGTAACACGTCAACTTGCTTCCAACCTTTCAGATAATATATCAGCAATTCCGAAGATTCCACATTTATATCCGATAACAACAATTATCTATCACTATACAAAAATACACCTTATGCTTGTAATCACTATTTTCCATGACGCATACCCTCATCAATATGTAAAGTGAATAGACATAATTACTAATAATAATAAGTGGATGTTTTCTATGTATAAATGAACAAGCGAGACAGGTAGCAGAGTAATTGCGTCACACATTTTCATCAGCAGTATTTTTCATTTTGATAGTTTCATTATAGGAACATTACGTTGATCTTATTAATCGCGAAACTGGGTTTTAAAACATACAATACAATGCATATTTAAAGCTATTGTGATTGCAAATATTGTTAAATAACCCTGCAGAACACAAGTCTCTCAACTATGCTTTGATTACACTGTTAAAAGACCCATATAGAATCTTTAGCTAATCACACTTCAACATTGATGGATTGCTAACTGTAATCTTTGATGGACCTCTTGTTTACAAACTAGATGCCAATGAACCGAGATGAGAATTGATGCGTGTGTTCTAATTGCCAGTCACTTGCCTTTTATTGACAATTGACATGAAGTAGTGAAAACAGCATTTCTTTAGTAGTTCGAGCACTAATTTCTTTAATTTCATTAACGAGTTGACCCGTCCCCTCCTCGGATGGGTAGCCGTAAAGTATGACATAATTAAACACATAAACCTACTCCGACAGACACTCTGTCCTTTGTAGAAAACTTGAATGAAATTCGTTTACTTAGTACTTTTGAGATAAGCTCTTAAATAAACAGGTTTTACAGGTTAACTTCATACAGCGTAGTTATATAACCGAGTGTATTTACGTAGTATATGCAAATAAACATATATGTATCAATGCAAATTTATATTTTTTACACATTTTATTTATACATTTGTAAAAATATTCATATGAGTAAATAAAATATATAACATAAAGTGTATGGATACTTTCCAAGCGATTGTATTTTGCGTACACAAAAGAGCCGTGATCTATTCTTTATGCTTTGATAAGATTTATACTTTTATACAAGATCGGATTTATGTAAGGACACGGCTATAAGACTGGTATTAGCCAGTAAAACGTTCTGCTAATAGATGTTTTGTGTCCATAAATAAACTTTTCCATTTAATAAACTGTTCAGTTGGTTGAGGTTGGAAGTTTTAACATATAAAATATATTATGATAATATATATTCAAATACTTTCATTTTACGAATGAAAGACAATTATTTTATATTTAGAATATTGTAAATATTCGACAAGTATCTATGTATTTCGTCAGCAAGACAAAAATTGTCCTTAAGACAGTAAAATAAATCATTATCACTAACATATTAGCCTATAAATGAATATCATCTAATAAAGACCTCATATGATCTAAAAGTCTTATATACATATATATATATCCTTTTTTTTTCAAATCGTGTTAATTGCTCTTTTTTGTGCAGTAAGCTTATTACAGACAAATCTCACTTTCTTAGACACCCAGAACTGAAACAAGAATATGTAGGCCATGGAAATATTTATTCGTTGCGGGAATCAAATTGACGCCGGAAGCTAATAATTTAGCCATTGTGCCAATAGAAACTTTGTCTTCATATTCACTAGTTCTTCAAACACATCAATAATTAATTATTGTTCAACGGTTATTATTCACTTGCATTCTTTGGGATTGCCCGACCGAACTCGAACGGCGAACGAGCCCTCAGTCATGAGCTGAGCAGGTTCCGTTCGAGTTCTCCGTTCGGGTAAGTAATAGCCGCTGAACATTAAGTAATATGAATGTGTCTCACGAAATTTATTATACATCAATAATTGTTTAAGAAAAAGTTCACGTTTATAATTTAAGATTTAATTGATTATAAAATATCTATAAAATTACTGCCAATAATTCAGAGAAGTCACAAGCGCGGCTGCTGCGGTTCAGGTTAGCTTCGATTGTTATTGCGTTTTTCTGTTAGGGAAAATTTACAATATCAATCTAGAGTTAAGAAATGTGCCTAATAAATGGAAATATGTTCACCAACATGGGACTTAATAACATAAAATAACCAGCCCATAACTGTCCCACTGCAGGGCGCGGGCCTCTCCTCATACAGAGAAGACACGAACATTGATCACCACGCTAGCTTACTGCGGGTTGGCAATTTCACACCATTAAGTCCAGGTTTCCTCAAGTTGTTTTCCTTCACCGTATTTCTGTGATGTCTTAGATTTACTAAGAAAGTACATATGACATTGAGAATGCTATATTGGTACATGCCAGATTTGAACCAACAACCTTAACAATAGCATTGGTTAAATGTGGGTACAACTCTGCCACCCCCTTTGAGGAATATAAGCTATGTCATGTCATGTTATAAAATGACCGTCATCTGCCCGTACCTTTACAAAAGGTTGTATGGCGGTTGTGTTTTCCTGTCAGTTACCAAGTTATCACGCGAGAAATCAGTAGGTACATCTCTATTCTATTCGAATATATCAGATGCGATGTGTATCAGCTATTTATATTGGAGTGAATAAAGATTTCTAGATTACTTGTTGACACGCTGAATTATAAACGTGATATTTTAGAAATACATTGTTTTTATATATAACAAGCGACCCGCGTGGCTTCGGTTCTCCAAAAAATATATTTTATTCACAACAAAAACATCAGCCAAATCGGTCGAGCCGGTCACAAGTGATGATCTTTCATAGATGGGGCAATTGATTTTTATTTACATAGATTGTTAATGCAAATTTAATTTATAGAATATTTTCACTTACCTCATGTCTGAAATATCTTACACAATATATAGCTAAATTAGTGATCCTATTAGAAAAAAAACGGACTCGCCCACCGAGGGTTCCGTACAAATTTATAGGCACATATTATAAATAGTTCAGGAATCGAGTAGTTTTTAATATTATTCAATTTCAGTTATCTTTCATACCGTTGCTTAACCTCTATGATTGATTACGTACTTTAAATAAAAACTATATTTTTTATGATCTAATTACAAACGTATAGTTTTTAGATGTTTGCCTGTACTTACCAACTTTCATAGTTCTAGGTCAACGAAATGTACCCTATAATTTTGATACCCTTGAGAGTGTTGGAATGTACGTTTCTGCGGCATAAAAGGCCGTATCTTTTTTTTTATATTACCTATTTATTTTATAGAACTTTGATTTTTTCACAGATTCAAGTGGCTGTAGATCTGAGTACATGGTTTTAATTTCCTCGATACCTTCAAGCGTTCTCGATATAAAGGGTCTTGTCAGACAGACGGACAACAAAGTAATCCTCTAAGGGTTTCGTTTTTTCCTTTTGAGGTACGGGACCATAAAAATAGTCGCTTAAGTTAAAGACAAAATTTATGAATGTGAATCTTTTATCTGGATTAGAAATACTACATAACATCACACCTGCATTCTCCGAATGGGTAGGCAGAAGTGTACACAATTGTACACCCACATTTCACCAATGCTGTTATTAAGACCCATGTTATTAGGCCTATTGTCATCTACCGGGCACAATTCAAATCTCTAGGCTGCTACTGACAATTCCCTAACAGAAAAACGCAGTAACAATTTACCCGACCAGGCCATTGAACCCGAGACCCCATGCTCAGCAGTCGCACTTAGGACCATTTTATCAATGAAGAAAAAAACTATATTACACTAAACTTGTATCCTTCTTGGGCTCCTTCCTATATTCCAATATCAGGTTTATAGGTATAGATATGTCACCGTATGATTGTGAACACCGTTAGTTTATAATAATACTCGCGATATTGACGAAAAATTTTTAACTGCAACCAACCATTTACAATTTAACGTATTATTTCTCTGTAGTTTATAATCTTTCAATGTCAAATCGTCAAATTATGTTGTGTCCGGTATTATCACCCGTAAAATTGTGATCCCTGATTGGTCTGTCTTGGCGATAATTCGTGTCGCAGATCGGTTGTAGATGTCGCTGTTTTACTAAACAGTGGGATTACTTTTGAAAATAATTCCGCTCGATTGACATTGGAAATATGTCAAAAGTTATTATATTAAATGGAAAAACAATACGGTCGTGAACAGGATTCGAACCTGCGCCTCCCGGAGTAATCATCCGTTCATAATAACTTTAGAGTTTCGAGCGAGCATTTGTTAATGCTTTTCAAAGATTTATCTGGAAATATGTCAGTTCGTACTTTTAAATGAAAAAAATATTATAGATTCGGGATATTATGAAGACAACATGCTTTAAAATTGAAGCAACTGTAAAATAGGTAAATTTATTTTAAAATTACGCGTTGTTTTAAGGCCTCTATTTAATATTGGAATTGGATTGGGATTGGTATTAGTTTCAAGAGTAACCCCACTGATCCGTTTTATAAAACAGCAGAACGTTCTGGATTGACATTGCGCTACGTTTAAAAAAACTGCTACCCACGTTTATACGTAATGCAGAATAGCATATTTACAGTCAGACAGATTTATTTATTGTATAGGTATATTAACACGCAAGAAAGACGCCAAAACTTTCTGGCACAAACAAAACGTAAGTTGCGACCCCGATGCACGATAACATTGAAAACAGAAGTTGTTGTGCAGAAGTGCAATGTTGCCAAGTTTGGCACGCATGCCGGACGCAACAAGGTGACTAGTATCGAACCCAAGATTTTAAGGAAAAGGACGCGAGCCTTCTAAGGCCTTCATATTTTAAGCTACAGTAAAAGGAGTATGATGCAACCAAAAATAACTTGATATTGTCATAATATTAAAATACAGAAAATAATTCTCACATTAGCTGTCCCTGCGACTTCGTTTGCACGGGATTTGAACAAATAGCACTCTACATTCATATCTTCTGAACCCAGTAAGATAACAAAGCGGAACATTTAAATTTCTGGCTTAATCCCTGAAGTTTTCATTTAAATCTGTTCAGCCCTTTGCGAGCCTATTCGTGATACGCTTTCAGATAAAAATCTAAAGACGGTCAATAAATGATTAGGTATAATTAGCAGATTTCACTGAATTTTGGCATTTATTATAAAACCACAAACAGACACTTCCATTGTATTTAATAATATCTATAGTCGACGAGATCTAAAAAGCCACATTTGACACCTATCATTTGATTCAACTAGGGAAGTGAAGCATTCAAATCGGTAACAAACATAAACAATTTTAAAATAAATCGATTTAAAATTCTAAGAGTACTTAATCGTTTAAAACTAAATATAATTAAAAAATCAAGATATTCATTCTGTTAAGGAATTTATAATATAGTAGGCACCAAATATAATAAATTCAATTGATGTATCTTCTTAGAGAAATAGAACATAATTTAATGTCAGTTTTAATTATTTACTTTTCTATGTAAGTATATAATTTCTTGTAATAAGTCTCATATCTGGATCGAAGTCATCCATTTTTTTGGTATGTTTTAGCACATTCATTTTCCATAATGTTATTTTTTTGTTGTAAATGGTGGCTTTTTGTTATGACGTGCAGCATAACCTGTTAAAAAGTGCATCCTTTTTAGATTCAGGTTTGACGTACTCCTGTAGTTTCCAAACCGATTTGCACGATTTAGGAACTAATTAAATGTCGTTTAGACAGTTTGAAAAATAATAATATAAAAGCGAGAACAGTTCAAAATGAAAGCAGAGTCACAAAAACCAACAGAGGTACCGAAAAAACAGAGAGATCGCACATTGAGTCGGACGAATTGCGAACAATACCAATAGGTGTCATTATCATTTCATCACTTGCTAGCGTCATGCATATTTTGATCATAATTAATTTAAAATTAATCCTAATGATATAATGTACCTATATGTAGCCTATAAAAAGTTTTTAATTTAAAATTATATATTAATATTTTAAACGATTATAACGATTCTAGTGGTCACATCACTTTATTTAAAAAAGGATTGACGGAGAACGTACAATTATTTATGATATTTTGACAGTACATAAATACGTATAAAAAAATATTTAAATGCTAAAATAATACATTGGAAATTACATACCATGCTGAATAATACATGTCTCGATATTTTATAATAATTTCATAATAATTATCAAGTCTATATTCAAAATAATTTTTATTCACGACCAATATTAATATTGTCAAGTTACATTCTATCCTTTTTTACATGTGTTAAATGTGGTTTCTTAGATCTCGTGGACTATAATAGACGATAGACTATATTATTAACAATATTTTTAAATTAAGTACCTGTTAATTATCTGCCAAAATTAAGACATAAAACAACAATTGTTTCAGCAACAAGAAAAGTCTCCTTTATTTTTGTTGCAAAGTAGAAACTTCTTTTATCCATTAACTGGCGGTAAATTGTTTTTAGATTAAGTACTTGGTGTTGTAAGTTAATGGAAAAGCTTGGTACGCCCCTGTTATATTAGATGGAGAACGAAGAACAGCCGGGAGTAAGTAGGTAAGAACCTACCTCCTTCTGGCTTTCTGAAAGCTAAACATTAACTGGAACATTTGTCAGCAATTCACGATCATACTTTAGTACTCAGCTTAACAATAACAAAGGTTATTAGCTATACGAATATAATCGAAGCTACGCAATAATATGTACATTATGTGGTTGTACATTGAAAGTAGGTACCTACACCTATTCTCCATTAGGAAGTGAATAGGAACAGTTGAGATGGATATCGGATGGAACAAATTCAATTCACAATATTGTCGCCGATATCAAACGTTACACTACGTCGTATTTGTATCCGTGTATTTTTTCTGAATTTAATTTGATGTGGTTTAGTTATTTGTAGACAGGAATAGTTGCTTAACTAAGTTTTTTAAAAGCGTCAGTTAAACACCTTTTAAAACCCTATGCCTAACCCTATCTAACAACGGAGCATAGAAGGTCAAGTCACATCACATCACTATTTAGGTATCATTTTAATCTTAGCTTAGCAAAGTTATGAAATCAGAAAATCAAATTACTTTTCTGCCACACCTCTTGAATAAGAATTAACACGGAAGCTCGTCCAACTAAATTTTTTGTTGTTTGTTTGTTATACAAATTTAAAACACAGTAAACGCAACGATATACTAAAGTCTACTAAAACAATGAACTTTTGAAACATTAACAACGATCCTACCGACTACAGCGAAAATAAGTACCTGAGGCAGAAAAATGCAGCGAAAAATGTGATGGACTGGCGTCGTGTTCCTGTATAATTAGAAGGTTGTGCGTATATTAGAATATGGGAGGTACGGCGTGAAGCGCGCCCTGGGCGGGGGCGGCTCGCGGCGCGCGCGCTGTGATGCGATGGGCCAGGACTGGTGCTTCCGACGCAAGAGGAAGCGCAGCAGCAGTCAGGAAGACCACCCGCATCACACCCGGTAACTATGAAATACGGTGACATACCTATTATACTGACTAGTACCGCTGTACCGTTGTCTAACTCTACAGTGCTCGAAGTATAACCTATGTTTTCATTAATCCTTTCGCTTCGATAAAGCTGGGACCCGTAATGTATTGGAGGATGGGCGAGGATTATAGTGCCATCTATCGGTTGTCAGCGCCTCTTCAGCGCCCTGTAGGTACAGGCAGGGTAAGGGTGCACACCGACGGCTTTACGAAGGGTTACAGTTAAGGGACGCTAGATGTCGTGCGTTACTCTCTAATGAAATATTATTTCGTTTATTTTGAGGAAAGCCCAGAAGTACATATTATGTACATATATTTATAACTTCAATCAAGAAATAATATAGATGAATGTACCGTAATTTCGTTCGTACAAAATTCTAATAAAAATGTTCGGCCGGACATAAATTTGGCTGAAGTTAGAGTGGAATGCATAATCCTATGCTAAATAATGAATAAATTTTAGAGTTCCGCCCAAAACGTTTTAATAAGAACTCGGCAGTATAACTTCAACATCTGAGCATTTGTATTCATAGGTAGGCACTGTAGATTTTTTTTCCGGATCTTTCTTTGTAATTTTTCGTAGTTGTAGTTCTACCATCCCATCCGTGCACGTACCACCTGGTTCAGTCCTATTAAATTTAGATTCCCGTTCGTAAGCAATCGTGCTCTGTCCTGATCTTTCGACAACGGGAATGTATTGACCACTTCCTATAGTTGGCGATTCATTGGAATGGGTCAGCATGTGAAATCTGAAACTGAGATTTACGTAAGGAAAATTTCTTACTTTTTCATTTTAGAGAGAAAAAAACTGCATTCATATATTTTCAGAAAAGTGTGTGTTTATGGCACTAATTAATAGGGTATTAAAATTTATACAATTTTGTAGAAAGTAAAATACGTTCGTGAGCAGGATTCGAACCTGCGCCTCCCGGATAAATACTGCTAATTAATTAGGTTATTTGATAAAAAAAACATTTTGTTCTAAGGAACTTTGTACTAATAGACCATAAAAAATTATGCAGCATCTAATATTGATGCATTAGCGACCGCTAATAGTACTCTATATCTCATTAGTGTTTCCTTTATAAATAAAGAGTACTCTATCTACCTATCTATAATTTTTTTTATTTTTTATTTCACCTTAATAGGCACACTTATTTATGGAATAATTTGGATACAAATTAATACTTAATACACTAAGTAATAAACCACAGCAATGTTCATATTCAGCTGTGAATATAAATGTGAATTCGATAATTAGCTCTACATTATGCACCGAGGCTGTTATCAACAAGTATTTTATTAGGCAATTAGTAATTTATAGTTTTAATAAATATTTAGTTCTAAATCAAACAAATTAATAAGTTCCGCTCAAAAATAAATTGTGACTCGTATTTTTTATACATTAGTTAAGCAATTACTCTATCAACCTTGAAAAGTTTGTCTAGATTTCGATATTTTAGAAATATATAAATCGTGTCTATATCGCAATATTTTATATAAAATGCTTTCACGATACCTTTAATTGCAATTCGGCGATGTAGATATATCGCGATATAGACCCGATTTATATATTTCTAAAATGTGTACAAATCGCGAAATTTTAAATTCAATTAGATTTTGATAGTACATACTGTAATCCATACTTATAAGAACTGCTTCCCCCTCTCTAAACATACGTAATACCCCATTTTATATATCTTTATCGGATCTTCGGGACAAGGGAGTACATTATTTGTTGAGACACAACAGGATTGTCACTGTATATTGTAGATACAGTTTACAATGCACTTTGTAATATTACAAAGTGTATTTTTTACTTCAGTAAACCGCAGTATTCTATAGGAAAAAAGAATAGGAATGTATATCTACTAAATTTTACCTAAGAATAATGTTCTAAAAGCAATAAGGGCCCATCACTCTCAACGGGTCGGTCAAGAGTGCTGTTACTAAGTCCCAAAACCCTTGGACTTCAGGATTTTCAACTGCATATTTATGAAGACCTAAGTTCTCCCCAATTATCTCCACATTTTCTCAAGTTCATTTTCACTTTATGTGTAATGGGATGGATAAGAAATATCAAAATTAAATATTACGTCCAATTTCGGACTTAAACAAGCCTGAATGGATGTTTGGAAATCTAATTTTCAGCAATAGGGAGAAATTCCTTTGTGAAGTGTTTTTTAACTATCATATTTCGGTTCAAATAATTCCTTAGATATTTTCAGTATTGCAAGGCTTACGAGAATCGAATGCTTTTCGTAAAATTTGACTGAATTCGTTAATCGAAATCTTTGCTACATTAACATGTGTTTGTAACGAAAGAGTGGGAATTACTATTACTAAAGTGTATAAAATTCGAAATATTTGATATACTTTTAATTATTAATTTACTAGCTGACCCAGCGAACTTCGTACCGCAATTTTTTTTCTATTTGCTTTTTTTTTTTAGTTTTCTTTTATATAAACATAATCCTGACAATAACGAAGACAAAAAAAGTATATATAATTAACCAATTTGGTGCAGTCGTTCGGAAGCTATGCGCGTACAAACATTTCGGCGATTCATTTTTATTTATATAGATTGAAGTTGTATTTTTTTATGGAAAGGAAATACGTCGTGATCTGTATTTTTCATCCACAAAAATGTATAACTTTAAAGTTCGCTACGCATGCGTTAAAGCGTTTGAAAGATTTAACTGTATTTTTTATTTTATTTCTTTTGAATAATCAACTGCTATGCACCCGCGTATAATTACAATATTATAATAACCTACTTACTAATCAACAAACTTTCATCCCTTATTTTACCCCCTTATAGAATGTATTTTTTTTACATTTCTAACTTCAAATGATCGTCAAGTTTCATAGAAACTTTCAACCTTCACTTTAATCACTTAGAGAATAAGTTTCCAAAAATCCCTTCTTAGTGCTCACTAAAATCATATAAGGAAACATTTGTGCAAAATGTCATGCTTCTAGACCCAGCGGTTTCAGCTGTGCATTGATTGATCAGTCAGTCAGTGAATCAGTCAGCGAGTCAGTTTTTACTTTATATAAATAGCTGATGTAGTATAGAATAATTATCATTAAGCTAATGTTTCCTCGAATAATAACAAATATTATAACTGAGACTTAAGAACACTCAGTGATACAACTGCAAATAAAATTTAGTTGTAGAATATAATGTTATGATTAACCGAAAAACTTAAGGTTAAACATCCTTCTTTCTGTGTTATTGGTAGTAACATTTCGATTAAGTGAAAATTATTTGCATAACGATCATTGCTTGCTCGCACAATTAATGAGTTTTGCCTGTATTTTGTGGAACAGGAAGGAATACTAATTTGTATTTGGATTTGTACAGAATATTAAAGACAATATGATACAGATACAATTAGGTAAATTAGAAACCAAAATCCTTTAGATTTTCTTCAGTCTAGTGGTCCTAAGCGCAAATGCTGGGCATGAAGTCTCGGGTTTGGTTAGATGCCCAGTAGATGGAAATAGGCTCACAAACCATTACATGGAACTTAATAACAGCATTGGTGAAATTAGTGCACAACTGTGTACAACTCTTCCTACCCCTTCGGGGATACAGTCGTGATACTATGTTATGTTATGTTATACGAACTTTCTCTGAAAGTTACAGCGTATAACTTACTGCATACTTATATAAAGAAAACGGAAAGGAAATCAAAATTATTTATTTTCACTCGATTATTTAGATGTCATATAATATACGTTTTATGGAAAATACATACATATTTTGTGGTTATGATGTGAAGCTATACTTTGAATACATAAGTACATTTGTACACACATATGTAAGAGTCTCTAATAAAGTTGTATATCAGCGAGTGTCCGTGCAAAACGACAAATAAAACAAGCGCGCAGCGATGCAGATTCCATTGCAGTTTTCATCGTAGTATTATAATAGTATTTCTGTTATAAAACGCAAAAAAAGGTGGTTGTCATGGAAAATTCTACCAGCAAATACCAGCGAGTGTTTTATATTTCAGTTTTTTTTTTTATAATTTAAGCAAGTCTTTCTAAAACTTTAAATTATACTTAGTCCACCATAGCATACACCACCGTTACATAGCACCACGCCTGAAATCCCAGAAATGGTAGTCAAAGGTGTACACAAATTGTACATCCACATTTCACTAACGCTGTTATTAAATCCCATGTAATAGATGGTGAGTCTATTGCTATCTACCGGGCACAGTTCCAAGCTTCAGGCTGCTACTGAGAATTTCCTAACAGAAAAACCCAGTAACATTAAAGAAATAAGAAAAATTTTCTAAAATATTCTGTCGTCTTGTAAATGTAACTAACTACCTTAACAAGATCTCAGTTATCAGTTTGGGACGCGTGACAATTACGGGTTCATCTACTTCTTTGCTAAGCTGATAATGTGTAATTGTATTTGATTGTAGGCAATTGTTCAAAAGAACTTAGGCGGTTTAGAGTCTTTAATATGCTGGGTGTAAGGGACACCGTCACGAATACTGAAATCTTGTATAAAAACATGATTCTGGACACCTCAGGAGTGGACTCCTCATGAATTCTTTTTTTTATTTATTCGTTTTTAATAGGCTTGCGTTTGACCGCCATCTCCCCTGATGTTAAGCGATGATGCGGTCTACGATGGAGCACGCTTGCCTAGAAGAATCCGATTCACTCGCGTCTTGAAGACACCCAGATTGTAACTATCGGGGAAGACCCACTCTGGCAGAGCATTCCACTGTTTCGCGGTTCTTATAATGAACTTGGAATCAAAGCGCTTCGTTCGGGTTTTTGGTACATCAACCATGAACCGATGGCGCTTTTTCGATGTAATAAGGCATACTATCTACTCAATACTTAAACACTTCACAATATTCATAGTAAACTACGCGCAAAACATCACGTTGTAGTCTGTCTACGTTTGATCGTTTTCTTGAATGCCATCAAGATAACATACAGTATGCACTCCACTGCGGCGCTATTATCTTCTTCATTTTTATTAACTTGGACTACCTACATTGAGTTTATAAATAACCACTAAATACGATAAAACAATGGAAACATGTATGTCATGTCTCTATAGTTTCCTAAAATACTTTATATCAAGTTTTCTAATACTTTCTTTAAAACGAAAACTAGATAGGCATTCCTCTTATTTCTTTCTTTTATATCATCCGTTATGTAATCCATCCATCTTTTCTTTGGTCTCCCTCTTCCTCTCTATCCAGATACCTACATCTGCAGATAATCTGTTATATAATAAAAAAAATGCATCACTAAAATTACAAAGTGCAAACCAAGTCAAGTCAATCAAGAAATGTAAGACAGCAACATGCTGTCTTATATTTCTCTTATTAAAACTAGAATATAAGACAGAATGATTTTGTATGAAATCTTTGACATATAAAACAAGATAAAACCATAAATTCAAGATAAATCTTTGAAAAGCATTAACGCATGCTTAGCGAACTCCAAAGTTATTATATTAAATCTCTCTTTTTCCATTTAATATAATAACTTTGGAGTTCGCTAAGCATGCGTTAATGCTTTTCAAAGATTTATCTTGAATTATTAAGGTAATTGTATTCTTTACGATATTGTATTAACTGCAAAGTTAGTCGTGTCGGTTCGGTCACCCGTATAGAGACTGAATTGATAGCAATAACGTTGCCATAAGACGTGTTAAAATATGGAAGAAGAATTCGCGGTGGTGAGCAGAGGTCAAGCTGGCTTAGTGGTCAGAGCGCCTGGGGTATTCATCCGGGAGGCGCAGGTTCGAATCCTGTTCGCGACCGTATTCTTTTTTAACCGACTTCAAAAAAGAAGGAGGTTTCTCAATTCGAACGTATTTTTTTTTTTTTTTATGTGTGTTCGGGGATAACTTCGTCGTTTATGAACCGATTTTGATAATTCTTTTTTTGTTGGAAAGAAGATATCTCAACGGTGGTACCATGATAAGGAAACTAGGATCTGATGATGGATCCCCGAGAAATCGAGGGAAACCTTCGAAAATAGTAGGGGCGACTAGTGCATTTGTTAATTTTTTCATTAAGTATTTTAAAGCAATACTATTTAATGAAGGTGTGGAGTCGATCTGATGATGGAGCTGAAAGACAGTCGAGGGAACTCTTTAAAGATTTACAGCAATTACCTGGTGTTTGGGCTTGATTAATTTGTATTGATGAGAACTTTACACCTAGATGGGTTGTGACTGTCATTAGGGGTCTGATGATGAAGACGAAGGACAGTCAAGGGAACTCCTCAACATTTTACAGTAGCTACCATGTTTTGTTATGTATGTCCGTCGATATCTTTGTTTGAAAGAGTAGTCCCCAGAGGTGGTCCCATTTAAATTTAGTAAAGATCCGATGAAGACCTTCGAAGTTAGACAATGGAACTCTTCAATGAATTACAGCAAATCACTCTCAATTGCTGTAATCGCATGTTCATGTATAGTTCATGCCACTCAATACATGCATAGCATCATGCCTGTATTGCCCGATGGGGTAGGCAGAAGTTTCCAATGTTGTACACAAACATTTCACCGATGCAGTAATTAAGTCCTAGCGGCTTACGAAAGCCTACCCATATTATTAAATTACTAAATTAATTAATTTATGAAGTATACAAACTTATATATGACCTATACAATATATATATATTACACATAAAACTAAAAAGACTAAAATAAATTAATTTTAAACAAAAAATGAAAACCGCCTTCATAAATCTACTACACTAAAAAGTTCAAAATAATATCAAAATTTGCTTTTAATAAAATCATTTTAAAAGAACAATATATAATAATAATCTGTTAATTTTGGAGTCGGTGCCTGATGTATGTGGGGTTTACAACCAGATACAAAGGCCGGTAACATAACCACAGCGCAACGAACATAAGTGACTTACAAGAGGAAAACAATAACCCTCTGCCAGTACAGACACCGACTCCAAAATTAACAGATTATTATTATATATTGTTCTTTTAAAATGATTTTATTAAAAGCAAATTTTGATATTATTTTGAACTTTTTAGTCTAGTAGATTTTTGAAGGTGGTTTTCATTTTTTGTTTAAAATTAATTTATCCATTTAATATAATAACTTTAAAACCATAAACTTAAAATATAGTTATTAATAATTAAACTAAATGACGTTGGTACATACTTATTTACATAGTCATTTCGCAAATATTATAAGTTGGAATCAGTATACAACCGATCCAATCATACGTAGATAGCTTCTATCTTCTATCAGCTAGACTCTAGCTGCTAGAGGTTAGCTACTATTCAAAACACTCCTGATTATTTAAACGCACACAAAAATCTGCATGTTCACATTATATAAATATCAGCTATTCATTGTAACAGAACATACTAAAAATCGAGTGCCATTGCTTTTTTATACCTATCTATAATATATCTGAATCAATCTAATGCCTGTAAGGACATCCCAAAGGCTTATGTGATGAACAGAGCGTTGGTGGGAAGTGGATAATTGCGTCGTAATGGGCTTCGTCGACGGCAATGTGATTAGCTCCTAACCTCTCATAATACACAATGACTGCTTACTATGATAGAGCTTCTGATAACAGGGTCGCTGAAACGCTTTATAACGATGTTATTCAGCGATCGTGTGCAAATCACTTCAAAAGCGATTTTATTTTAACATATGTTGTAATACATAGATTTCCAAATTTTGCGTGTATAAGGAAAGTCGCTGAAAATAGATTTATTTATGAATCACAATAATAAGCTTACATGCTGTTGTACGCACTTCGAAATTCGATCGACAGTATTCTTTAATTATTGAGGAAAAGTAAAGGAAATTTAAATAATGCATTTTAGTTTTAAGAAGAATTTTCCTTCCTAATGTCTTCAATCGAACTCTGGTAAAAACCAATCTTCTTTTACAGACGATAAACAGGAAATATTACAAAGAACTAACTTCCTCCAAGGACGCAGCCATTTAATCAAACCTGCGTTGTACTTTGCCTACTCTCGAACTAGATAAGCGTTTTTGAGGTTTTCAACCAAACTGATCCCTTGTGGCGGTAGGCAGCATTCCTTCAGATAATTTATCAGTGATAGCTCCCGCAGCCAGATATCAGCCCGCAACCAGTACCTACCATCATCAGGGTAGACCAGGTTAATTAAAAACTACATAACACTGTAGGAAACACCATTAGAAGATATCCGTTAATAGACGTATGTATTTCTGATAAATTTAAATAAATGTTACGATCTAAGTTCGCAAGGAATACAGAGTCCGCCTAGACGGTCCTGACCAGAGGTCCTTTAGGCAGAGTCGATCTCAAATATTTAAGAAATTAACTGACTTGGCCTGGGTTACAGTGGGCATTATCAACACTGTTGCCCAGCTGCTGTTGAACCAGCAGTGGGAAATGTTTAACTATTTCATGTCGAAGTGGACTTTTCCCTACTTCCAAGTGAGCATTGTGGCAAGAACTTTTTTATTAAGTCGGTTGGAAATCTTCAAAACGCAATCAGCCTGCACAAATCTGATACTGGGCGTAGGCAAACACCACACACTTTGCGGACTTGACCCGTAACATTATATGCACGGTAGAACTACCCATTATTTCCTTTCATTTTGTTTCTAACCGCAAAATGTCTGATGTAAAGAAAAACATCCTAGAGCGCTCATTAAACTGATAAAAGTGTCAGTGTACTGATTCTTATTTTTATTGATGTAGTTAACATAACAGCCATCGTAAGTCTTTTATCGTCCACCTGATCAGAAAATAGTATGACTCTTATCTGTAAACGCACTAAAATGAAGTCAATTATAAACAATCTGCTAATATAATCAGTTTCGTGAAGATCTCCACAGGATAATACTATTATGTATGATGTAGGCTATGTTGCACATTCATAATACATACCACAATCCGCCACGGACGTACGTCGTAATTGCATCTACGTGCAATCCCACAGTAATTATCTTTGACCACAGGCGTAATAATATGGTGGACAGAGCGTCGGCCATTACGAACAAGGTAACAAGTACACAATGCGAGTATTGTGCGGACTCACGTGCAACACACACCGGCTATCTTAGGAAGGCTATATTTACGAGGGAGCCGGAAGGTATTTTGATGAATTGCTCTATTACCGATGTCTTTTCTAATGGCGAGTTGTTTTCTCGATCAGTTTTTCCTTATTCCGAACAACTATAAGGTCCTATTACAGCTGGTAGCGTTGTTTATTTGAACATATGTCTATATATTTTAAAATTTTACATGTTTAGAATCTAAATATTGCCAATGAGCCAACTTTATTATTGCAACCATTATTTTCAACATTTTATGAATGACGTGTCGTATATTTGTCTCCACCCAATGTTCACGTCTACCGATAACGAGTAAAAAGACTGCCATTTGCTTCGATCTTTCACAGAAACTTACTTAATATCTGCATTCCTATTATAAAAGAGTAATGCAAATGTTCCCGTGGCTGTGATGCAGTGTTTGCACCCGTGCGAAGGGCAGCGCTGCCGCGGTCAAGTTCACGCCGGGCGCACGACCTACGCGACAAATCAGTAAAATCCTATAACTGCTTTAAGTATAGCTAGCTAATTCTAATTACATTACAAGTTGTTAGGTACCTTCGTGAATTGAAATCTATACTAGTAGGTTTCGACGCGTTTTTTTATCACGATGGTTGAGAATATGATATGACAGTGATTGGGGAATTTGCTACTGTGAAATCTTTTTTGAATCTGATTAAATGAAAAGACAATTGTAAGTTTTCATTCTTGAGACTTTTAAGTTGGTACCTAGGTATCGCTTTTACTTCATCACGATTTCATTCGTATGCTTCACAAAATTATTAGTTTCATACTTGGTTATCATGGCTTAAGTAAGTATGGTCATTTAACTTAGGTATTTACATATAACATTTATAAGTTAATTCTCTGAGTAGAGCCTGAAAATTATCATCTAAGAAGCGCCGATTTGTAATGGCAGGTACTGTGGTGGTTCGATAATAGTAAATCAATGTGTAAAGTAACTCTTATCGCTGAAAACGTAATCTTTCAAGCCTTACGAATGTATTAAACCGAAATCAGTGGTTGTGATTCGTAGCAAGCTTCAGTGAAGACTTTAGGTTTTCGCTTGACCTATAAACGAACGCACTTTACATAGCACTTGAAAGTGGTTCTTAGGTAGGCGCCATAAGCACCACTTCTGTACGGGCGGCGTGGTGACTTACGTCATTTCCTACACAAGAGTTGCGTGCCGGCGTACGCATGCGGCTCGCCCCATTCGACCCCCGGCAAAATGGCGGTGCCAACATGGCCGCCGGGCAGCCGCAGGATGCTCTGTGACGGTGCTCCTGTCCGAAACGACGTCGACACGATTTACCGGCGCGTTGCACACCTTGACACGCACATCCGCTCAGACACTGCCGCCGTGATCGATTTCTCGCTTGCAACGACACGGCACGGCTGCCGACTCGGAACGCGCGTGCAACAAGTGATATCGTGTCGAAAACTGGACAAATAAATGACACACTGATATTGTTTTCTAGCTGTGATGTAATTGTGGGTCACATATAAATATAGAACGTGCCCTTTCAGTGAGTGGCGGCGCGGGTGAGCCAAGCAGTGAGTGACGTCGGCCGCTCACGTTCCCCGCGCCGCGCAACATCAACATTGCCGGCCGCGTCACGCGGAACCGTCCGCGATGCACATAAATAATATCTACACGCACGATCGCTTCTACAATTAGTGACAGTTACGTGGGCACCATCCACGATTTGTTGGGACATTATATAAGACGACCTATTGAGAGGTCGCCAATGTGACAATAACCGCAAACAATTCGCACTTAACCCTGCCTCTAAAATGTTTAATTACAGTTTGTTTTATGTATTAACGATGTGAACGTGTAGTTGTCAAGTTAATAACTATCAATAATGACGATAACCCAAGTGCATAGTATAGAGCGAGTGGCAGCGGCTCGGCGCCGAGCCCAGTGTAGTGCGAGCCGCGCGGGCGTGTGAAGCGCGCACAAGCACCGCCGCCGCGCGCCGCTGCACGTGCTCCTCATGTGCTGCCATGCCTCTGTTGACAGGCATGGAATACTTTACTAGTGATTGACTGTTTCACGTGACTGTGCGGAGATATGACTGTGTGAACTCGAACCGATGTTTTGGTTGTCACTAGAGTGTTGTTGGGGTGTGGGCAGGGGTCGCGGGCGGCGCGTGGCTCGATAAACCAACAATGTTGACATTCGTGTTCGCGGTATGGTCGGTGGCGCGCGCGCTGGGCTGGTCGTGCGAGACAGCGTCCTCCCCCGAGGCGGAGGAGGCGCCTATGCTTCCGCGACTCCGCTCGGCGCGTGCCTCCAGCGACCTATCCACTCTCAGCACAACCACCACCAGCTCTAGTCAGACCAGTAGTGGCGATCACCCCAAAAGGTCCACACTTTGTTGACTGACTTCAGAAAAGGAAAACTTTAGGACACACAACAGTCGTAACAACATTCATATTTTTGATCATACACAAACTTCGAATTATATTCATCAAATTAATAAATAGTCTCAATTACATTTGTGTACGAAGAATAAACTAAACGTTAATTCGGAGGAAACCACAATAATCGTTGATGAGACTTAGATATGTTTTTGCAATCGTTATATTAAATTATCTTCTGTGACGTTTATTATAATGAATTTAATCTACAGGTAGGTACTTAAGGAAATCTGCACAATGTAGATATGACAGTATAGATATGATAATAATGTTATTATGACTACCGACATCATTATATTAATGGGTGGTCACAGTCCGGTTGATTGGATTTAGTTTCCTAATTAGTCTACGTGTACACATATGAAATACCAGCTCGTTACATTTATTTACACACAATACTTCGGTTCTTGCTATAATGAAGACGTGAAATTTATCTTTAAATGGGAACTAAATAATAAGGAAATATTGTAAAGCACAGTCAGGAACATTATATATTCAATCTTTTTTCAGCATTATTTCAGGAAAAAGAAAAAAAATTTTTCACGAGTGTCCCGTTTCTCAATTCCCAGCATCGCATGATGCAACTTTACCTTAATTTCCTTTGATAAAGTATAATATTTATCGCAAAACGAACATGTAAATTCCATCCTCAACCCCTATTCAGAGGTTCTGGAAATAAAATTTGTGATGCAAGCCACCTATCTATGAAATTAGTAAGATCAATATCAGAGTCAAAAGCTTTAACACCTTTCTAGTTAATTATTTATTTGGCTATATATTTGGGTTGAAACCAACGTTGTCCCTATTCTTTTCATTTCAAATATCTAGCTCAGAATCCGGCATCCCAGCCCTCAGTAGAAAAGTTCAATATGTGACACTGCGACTGAAAAGAGCCAACGGACCAGAATAACTTGGACATGAAAGAGATTCCTTTTAACTGTTTGACCGGTATTAACGATTTAATACATTTACTATCGAGTCCTCGTTGCCAATAGCGGTAGCTGTGTTCTATCAATGTATCAATCAATTTATATCAAAATCTGTACCATTTTATAGACGTTACAAGATTATATTTTTGTCTCCTCAATTTGAGTGTAATATTTGCGTGGAATGCGCTAAAAGTAGAGTGCGTATATAACGCACACACCTACACACATTTCTAATTTCGAAGCTTATATATTAGACTATAGACATAAAACTTATAATAATGTGCTAAAATTTTCACTTAATCGTTATTTCTATTTTAATATTTTTGATGTATTTGACGTTACGACTGTTTTGCGTCATCGTATGGCTCAATATATTAAATTCTAGTGGTTTTGTGACAACAGTAAAGGATGTTCTAATGAATGATAGATTATGTTCTAAAAATAAAGAAACTTGGCTTCGGATTACATATTTGCCAATACATATAACAACATCATCACAAATAATGTGTAATTTAAATCTCTAAACCAAATTACTTTTTTCATCTTTTAACTATATATACTTACAGCTGATAAGTCTAATTAACTATCAATATAATATTTCAAAATAAAATTATTCAAGACGAAAATGTGGAACAAACCAAATATATTCGCTTCACATTTTTCTCAAGAATATTTAATATTAGGCCTTCCTGACACAGGCTGACATTGGATTTATTAACCTTTCCTATTGTGAAGCAAATCAAGACTAGCGAAAAATATAAAAGATACTTTCTCTAAACATTTTACCACTTCCAAATTCGTTCGGTGCATCATTTATTGCTCACAGACACTACAAGCCGTATATTCGTGCCTGTAACTTTACAATAAATAAATAATCAAATATTATAAATATATATCAACCTTGATGTACTTAGTCAACGTGATAATAAATAAAAAAAAACGTACGTCACATAATAAAAAATCCTATCTCGTCACTGGGTAAAACGTTAATAAAAAAAAACTTGCAATGAATGTAGTATTAAAACACGTGGTTTTAAATCTGCATAGTTACTTTGGCAAGCTACCAAACCAATAATAAACGTACATTGGAGAAAATTTCGTAAACACCCGTTGAAGTGTGATATGAGCAACAGTTCGATATTCGATGTAACACTCACACTGTATATGTACAACTAGGTATAAAGCATGTCTTCAAGTACCTAAAAGAAAATTCTGCCATATTTGAATGAGGAAATTTCAGGGAAATAAGTCTAACCGCCTAAAGCAACGTTTTGCTTTTCATTTCCCGAAGTATTATTTACCTTCATTGCTTTCTATTTGTATATTTCAGAACCTCGTATTACCAATTATAAAATTTTGGATGTGTTTTGCTTAGTCATTGATTTCTTGCAATGTATTCAAAAAATCTGTTCGTATCTTCTTGGAATGTAATTTTTTGCACGATAGCTAGAAGATACTCGTTTTAAAAGAGAGTTGTTGGATGTTTTACTATGTCCTTTCAAAACACAAGTAAAGTTAATAACTACAATAAAATATTTATTTTACACGAAGACTTGTTGCAACAGTCCTATATAAACTGCGCAAATTGGCAAATTTTTTTTTTCATTGATTTGCTTTGCTTTCCTTTTTACATCATGCAGAACGGTACGAGTACGTTCATAAATATAAACAAACTACTGGCCCCGTAATTATATTATTCTGTCGTCGGTTGACATGCTCGATAATTAAGTTCTTCCAATTATTTACCGAGTATACCTTCACAGGAAAGTAGGGGCTTGGTAAAAGATAGCTAGGCTCCCTACATAGAAAACAACAGCGAGAGATGAAATACACGAGAAAATTAAACTTAATTTTTAAAGACTGCCATTAGGGATCCTTTTACTTCCTTTTAAACGAAAAATACTTCTATCAAATTTCATAACGCAAAAGTAAGTTAAATTTTAATAATTACATCAACTTGTTATAAAGATATCTTAAATGTATTAGTAAAATATGAATCCATTAAAAATATCCTAATAGTTGACGAAGTATACATCAATTCACTCATTTACGACATAAACGTTTATAATTGAGCTGACACTAGTAAAACTTTATGGTGGTGGTTGTATCTGACGGGAAGGCGATGTGGTCAGGTGGAGCGAAGCACCGCGGAGATGGAGCGCGAGGGGGGCGAGCAGAAGGCCCCTGAGGAGGCCGCCCGTGTCCGCACGGAGACGGACCACCGGCAGGTATATTATGAAGACCACGATAAAAAAACAATTGTGATAACGAATTTATTTAGAGATCAACTACGATCAACTTTTTTATCTATATACGTAAGTGATTTATGAAGTCAACATTTCTGAAAGCGTATTAAATAATTTCTATTAGGAGAAAACCTTATGGGCTCGTCTCACCGACATATTAATGTACCTATATTAAAAAAAAACTGTTGTTTCATATTTTTAAGTTTTTAATTCTGTCTGCAGTCCCCATGACTGCCAATCCTTTTCCTTTTTCGGTTATCGAAACATATTAATGTCCTAGGAAAAAATATAGTCGTACCCAATATAAATTTGTGACTGAATTTGTTGCATTCTAAAAATGTTAAGTGACGGAAAGAAAACATTCGAAAACCAGTAGTAAGTAAGAAATAATTTGGTTTTGGTAATGTTTATATTTTTATTGATTATCCAGGATTAATAATAGCTACTAGCTGTGCCCCGCAAACGTTGTTCTGCCATATACATTTTCTGGATATAAAACCCTTATCACCTAGGGGTATAAAAAATAGCCTACGACCTATTAAATATACACAAAAAAACATAAAAATCGGTCAAGCCGTTTCGGAGGAGTTCGATAACAAACATTGTGACATGAGATTATTATATATTAGGTTTTTTATGCCGAATGCCTTAATAACAACATTCAGCATAAAAAAAAAACTCTTAGATAATATTTTCCGCAGCAATATATTTTTCGTAGAAAAATTATTTATGTAAAAATGTGTTATCTTCTCTACTCATGCATGAGAAAAATAAAATGCTTATTTAAATTCAAGATCTTGGAATTTTACTTAAACTTATCGAATTGTTTTTGCATTAAAATAAATCTACAAAGAATTAATGAAATATTTTACTGTTCCTCATAAAGCCAGTTGCAATAATTATGTTGACGATACAAATATTCATATTTATCATTATTAACTAAGTAATTATTAAAAATCTTCCGTACCTACCTACGCATATCCATATTAAAAGATTTTACTGCACTTTAATACAAAATCATCATAAATATGTAATTCTAGGAATTAATTTTTATTTCGAAGTACCTAACTAACAATGACATGCATAAAAAAGTCAGAAATAAATCTTAAAGTCATTTATCACCACCACATATACTTAGCATGGTATTTCTTACCTAGTCATAAGACATACATCATCACACACATTTCCTGTTCTTATAATAATATAATATCATTCTAACCACAGCGACTTACTGTAGTACCTGTGTCATAAATATCTCATGAAGTCATAATAATGACATACATAAACATACCATTTTAATGTTTCGTCATTATTAATAAGCCATCAAAGTGTAGGTAGGTAGGTATTTATACAGAATAGAGGCAGTTATTTCTTTTCCTGTTAAGTATATGTGCGTAGTCAATGATCCAATAAGGAGCGTCACTCTAGAGCTAGTCGCATGGTCTGAGCGGAGACATCTGTTGCGGTCATTGGCTGGCCGTAACGCGCGGGTTTTCACACCTACGTCTGACAACAGTTGGTCTATGACTATTGATTCAACTATTCACACTAACACCAGATTTTCATCATATGGCTTTTTCTAGGGAGGTTTACAGGGACTGAAAAGAACATTTCTTCCGATAATTAAAAGATGTCAGTCTGAAATCTTTCTAAATTAGCTAACAACAGGCACAGCGGGTACATTTTACTTATACGTAGGTTTTACTTATGTGTGGAATGGTTGTAGTGTTCTAGTACAATGACAGCCTCATAATAAAGATGCAGTTATTTTATACATTTTCGTGAAAGTGACGAGGATTTAGAATGGTACCTATGCCAAGATGGTTTGGGCACGTGGAAAGGTAGGATGAAAGGCGATTAAAAAAATATATTGGTGAATGTGAATGGGAAAGTCGGGGAGGCTGACTTCGACGAACTTACAGTAATCAAATTGCAGACGTTCTTAAAAAAGGACAAGTCAGAAGCAACCTACACCGACGAGCATGCAAGAAGGGTTAATGAACTGCGATGAAACGAAAGAGGTGTGTCAGAATCGTAGCAAGTGAAAATGTTGGGTAGCTGCCTACGCCAATCGGTGATTGTATATACAGACTGTGGTTTTAGACAGTGGCCAAATTGAAGGAGGTGGGTATAGTAACTGATTACAAAAAAAGTATAAGACGTTAGAAAATCGAATGAATTTCGCAGTTTTACTGTTTTTTGCGTATACGTCGTGTCATAGACATCGCCGTGTTGCGCGCAGTAGGCACAAGGACGGCACCGCGCGCCGACAAAGGCCGTGTACGAAAATTTCACAGAGAAGCGTTAGCTGTTACGAGACGAATAGGACGTTGACCTCTTGGCTATTATTGTTATAATTATTTTTATACAATATATTACTTGTTGCTGCAATATGGCCACTGTTCAAAACCACAGCCTGTACATATAAAATTTTCAAAAATTCAAAATTGATTGGTTTCTGTATATATTATAAAGTAATTTCTTTTTTTACTTAAATTATGTTTATCTACCACATATGTAAAATCAGTTTTTTTTTTTTTTGAAAAAGATAGCTTAAGTTATTTATGGTAATTAATGTTTAGTAATGTAGGAACGCTGTTTTTAATGCAGGCCTTACGATCTAAACGAAGTTTTATGTGTTTTCTTTATCGCCAGTATTTTTCATACTGTTTATATAAAACTCAAAATAATTAAACAATAAGTACGTCTACTAATCATATGATGAACGAGATAATAACTCAATTTTACACTTTCGTTGAATGAGTTTCCGCTCTCATTATAAACACTGTGCTTTTCTTAAAGCATAAAAACTTTCCGAGGTGAATGAACTTATAACAAACAACTTCTGCACTATGACTTTTGGCACATTAAAATATTTTATCTTTGCCCCATACAAACTTTCAAATCTGATAGGTATTTTTTAGTAATACAATCACGTCAAACACACATCCAAGAAGGCAAAAGTATAGGTATTTGTGCTTTGCCTTTTTTTTTCATTACAGATGCGAGATTTTTTACATTCTTTTCCCTATAGAATGGTATTGAGAAATTTTAGCAGTCTAATCTATCACCGGCTAAATACACACTGTTGAAAATTATGAATTTGGTTTCAGGAGGAATTATGAAATGCCGTAACTCTGATGACTCTGAATGATCTATTTGTTTCAATCTACTCCTGAAATATCCACATCAGTAATCTTTATTAATTTTTTTAATATTTATTATGAGCCTAAACTGTCGCACTGTTGGACAAAGGCCTCCCTACTCTTCTTCCATTTATGTCTGTCTAAAGAAATTAGGGCCCAGTCTTTTTGGAAAGAGATACACACTGTTATTAATTTATGTATTTCATAATACTTACTCATAGATAATATCTAGGTACTACAAATAGGTATAAAGAGCCACAACTGGAAACAAAGGAAAGTGTAGTCACCTATTTTAATCTCCTGCCTGATTCAGGTAATATTACAGTATAATTAAGACGGATTACCTTAATTATCCGGGATCCAACCATTTATTCCCGTAACCACAAAGGTTTCATCAATTTAACGATTTAAACTGGAGTCTTCTAAGATTTTTGCGGAATACCCACGAAGCTATTAAAATATTTATAATTAAATCTCCATATTGATTCTTTGTTGAGATATGTCTAACGCCTTAAAACGTTATGTGGTGCTTTTTTGAAGAGTACTGATATACAAATGAAACGCTACACTTAAAATGTGGTTAAAAACCTATTGTACATTTTGATATTTGTTGTACGTACCAGCAATAAGATAATTATGTATTATTGTATTGTAAAATCATAAATTTATTTTATTCTTTGTTTGCGGATCGATGTCTTTCTGAACCGCATACAGTACTATACAGAGACCTCTGGCGGCGATAAAACGTACTATATAACCGACAGCGACTCAGAGAGCGAAACTTTCCGAGCTACTGTTCAGATTTTCCTAAAGATGTCGCTGCAGCGCTACTAAGAAAACCATCTTCTTATTCATTAGTACATGGGTACTTTAATCACTGGGGAACGAAATATTTCGTGCGATATTTTTCACAATATTCATCAAACTCATCGTATGATAAAATAAATCATCTACGTTACATATGACTATTAGCAGAATTTTGAAAGATTGGGAAATCCGCTAATAAACTTACAAATGTTAGCAATATAAATAAGTCTTTATATTGCCGTTTATCGTGTTTATTTGATAAAAGATGTTTAAACTACGTAATATATATAATAATATTATCACGTCACATCATTCATAAGTAACGCTTTCGCGCACATTTCGCGTATGGTTGTGTATTAGTGCGGTCGTATATTATCAGGAAAAACATGCGTAGAAAATATTTATTATTATAAAAAACAGATACATCTTACATTTTGCATAAATGCCGGTGCTATTGGGGTAATTTTCAATGTTTTGTAATAAATAAGATTTTCGTTGGTGAAGCGCATATTTATTTATAAATCATGTATCTTTATCACACGAGGTATGGCGACACTTACTCGTGAGGCGATTGTAACAGTCTTATCTGTGCTTATCTGCCGATGTACTCGTGTGTTCAGGATTACGACTAATTCATTAAATTTGTGCGTTATATTAATCACTGTGGTATTGTTTCAGCTTCGATGTGGAGAATGGGGGTGGTGCGGGAGGCGCGGGGGGCGCGCGCTCCCCCCTGGAGGGGGGGTCGCCGTCCACCGCGCTCGTCCTGCAGGCCATGCCGCAGCGCCGCGAGTCCTTCCTCTACCGCTCAGACTCCGACTTTGAAATGTCGCCCAAGTCTATGTCGAGGAACAGCTCGATCGCCAGCGAAAGGTAAGCTTCAAACAATTATTATATAGCCAAGTATCTAGCCAACAAAGTTACCAAACACGCCCGCCACGCCGTCACTACATACGCTCCAGACATGATCAGATATAACGCTCTTTGAGAGACCGAACGTCACACCTGCACTTTATATGAAATCTCTTTCTACAAAGCAACAAGTGCAGTGGACGTTCGTAAGCGCCTTAAGACGTGCGGACATAAGTATTATTCCCAGGAACATAAAGAGGAATGGTGCCCACTCACCAACACTTTCATAATGTATACGTGGATCAGATCAATTTAATAAGGCGAGAATGATACATATTTCGCCTAGACACCCATCACCGTGCAGGCAAATGAAGGGATTTCACAATACACACAATGTTAGGTAAGGGGCCTAAACCTGTGGCGCGTGACTGATGCGCGAATGAAGTGGGTCGAAAGCTTTTTACTGTATTACGGATTCAATTTATAGACTCACAGTACCCTTTCGGTAATATTAAAAACCTTAAACCGGTACGAACTTCGCTGTTTCGGCCTCAACGCACTACAGAAACTCATTATACCTTCGTAACGGGCTGACTCGTAGTTGATTGATAAATTAATGACGGGAATTATTTTGGAAATTGGGCGCAACTTAAATTACTTCTTTAGCGAAAACCTCGTTGTCGAATAAATCTATAAAAGTTGCTTCGATTTCGAGGTAGACCTACGGTTTGATGTTTGATATTTATTTTATTTATCATCAAAGCAATTGGGAGATTTCTTCCTAATCGTTGTTATCTGCCCTTTAAAATTAAGACTTGATGAAAATCTTTCAGTAAAGATATTTGTATAGAATCAAATTCACTAGAATTCGATTTCAATGTTGAATTATCGATCCAAATTAAAAACCTGCAAAGTATTGAATTTTATACACACATATTATCTTAGTTTACATAAATTTATCAAACAGATTCAAAGTACATTCGTGCATCGGTTATCAGATTTAATAAAAAGGAGAACACAGACACCATTATAAATAACAATGTATAAATTACGTAATTTGATATTTCTATTGTTATGTTCTACAAATATTTCATTTACGGTGGTACTGATAAGTTATGGGTAAATCAAGTTATTTGTCATTATAAACACAGTGCTCCATGTGTTCAACAAATATACAAGCACGACTCAAACTACCGTAATCTTGCAAGTTCAATTAAAAATATATAACTACCAATAAAGTTTAAATTAATTAAACAAGAATATATTGTTAAAACAACAATCACGACCAATATTCATTAATAAATTGACTCATTAGTTCCGATTTTAATTGTAGAAACCTATTACCTAGTTATGTGCATGTTCTAGGTTTAATTACACATTCAACTAACATGACGGATCTGCAACCACATTTATCTGTGGTTTCGTGGAAATTAATTTGTAGGTATCCATGTTTGAGAAAGGTATTACAGCGGATAGCTTGAATATTAATCTGATTTGTATAAGCCCCGATATAACTGACAACTCTTGAAATAAAAATTACCTATCAATTGACAATATAATTAATTAATCAAAATTCTTTAAGACTTAAAAGAAATACTTAATTTTGTTTTGTCACAACAACCATACAATAAAATATGGTATTGAGAAACTTTCATAGATTACAAATTTAATCATTGTCAACAAAATACTTGATACACCTTTACTATCTACTCATATCGCATTGAGTATTGCGATGTTGTGTTCAGATAATTGGTTTAGAAATAGATACCCATGTCCTAAACCAGATAACAATCTCTCATTGTAAAAACATTAATTAATTATGAGTGTATGTGTCAATTACTGTTAAAAACGACGTTTAACAGTAGAATTTTCAGATATAGTTTTCAATACAACATGACATTTCACATAAATAAATGTTACTCGTCGTAGGTATTGTCTACATTCTGATTTGCATGAAAAAATACAATCAACGAAGCCACACAGCTTCGCACACAGGACCAAAGTAAGCTACATTATCATGTTCTATGTAAAGTATAACTAAATGTTGTGAACGACTAACAAAGTAGCCAGCTTACTCACAAACAGCCTATATACATTGGTGATAGCATGCGTACTCGCGCGTATATGTGACCTTAAACTGTGTCGCCTGTTGCTCATGCCGTCACAGCACCAGCAGCCGACCGTACGGAGACGAACACTCCATGCTACTGCCACATCTACAGAGCCTCCCATTACACTACTCTAGCACAACTTTGGTGTGATGCTGATCCCCGCATACTTGTAAACGCGACGACCCGCTTAGGTGGCATAACCATTATATGTGTCCTCTGATATCTTCGTTCTTTCTTTCTTTTCCTTATTTTTTAATTGCTTGCAGATTCAAGGAGGCCGAGGCGGCACAGCTGGACAGAGCGTACGTATCCTTACCTACGCACGTTTAATAGCACCACACCGCTTTATAAACTGTCTCAGTTTTCTTGGCTTGCATTCTCGCTTTCATTGTGTTTAGAGCTTTCGTTGTTGGTGTGTGTCGTAGTGCCTTTGTTTGTTATAACAATTGATTGACAGGATTTTGGAGTTTATCTCTGTATCAATATTTCTATTCGTCGCTTTTATTTTTTCTGCAATCAAGTACCAACATTTTAAAACAACAAATTCGCCAAGGCCAACAGTATAAACTTGTAAAAAAATTATAATATGTACTCTGAAATTACAGATCTTATACCGTGACTTAATTTTGCATTATACGATTATATAAGTTTCATGTCAATTTCGGATGGTTTTACAAAAATCCAATTAATATGTATGGGCAAAATAATTGTAGAAAAACATTTATAGTAATCAATTTCAGTTATTTATAACACATTCTGATAAACACAATAAACAAACTATTTAAGTAATACCCGAGCAGTACCTCTGAAGCTAAGTAAGAAACCTAGATGTCAGAGAGCATGCTATACTAACATCGCACAAAGATATTAATGAAATCACCGTCGAGGTACGAATATTGTATGGCTATAACTTGGTTGCCACTGCATAAGATGGAATTTGAAAACCAACGAATTTTAATTAGCTGTGTGTCCCACGCTACAATTTATTGGATTCGGGTCTGTTTCAGCCATGCGTATCACATTTCGCTCAAATGATTTTACGTAAATCAACCAAAGATCGGAATTAAAGGCCGATGATACTTTGCTTATTGCGTGGATAAACGGATAAATTTGAGATTATGATGTAGTGATATTCGAACCTTTGTATATATAAGTTTTTTTTTCTCATTAGGATTTAAGAGATTAGATGTATCCTGTAAAAAGAACTATCATAGTAATATCACGGATTTTGAAACGTAATCGCATTAAATAAATCTTTGTCATCTCTTGAGAGACGTAATTAAACGTAGATTGAGATGCTCGATTGACAACCCTCTAATGAGACTTAATTGAACATCGTTAAAAACAGTTTAACGATCCCGAATCTTCTAAATCCATTGATTCGATTGTTAAACACGTACACTATAGATTCCTTGACTCACATTTTCCGAGCAACTAATCACAACTTTTATGTTCATATTTTTCTAAGGTAACATTGTTTGCTTTTGTAAATGGATTTATTTTCTTCACACAAAGAAGATAAGCAAACAATGTAAGTGTACCATTCGTAGCTGTGAAAATGATTTACTATAATGTTTGAATACAAACTGGAGCCTTGAAGCATCCCCGACGGGATTATTCAAATAAAGAATTATAAATGGAAAAGCGTTTTAAAAAAATACAATAATATCATTCTTACACATTCAGAAACCCAATGTGTGAATATTTAATTACATTTCGTATATTTTTTGCAAAATGCTTTTGTCAAGACCTTTAATGTGTGTAAATATATTTACGTGGAAAGTCGTGTAAAACGTTAAGCAAAGTCGCATGTTATACATCTAAATATTGATATTACTTATATCCAATTTTTTTTTTGTACGTTATGTTTTCATCGAGTGATATCTATTACTATCATCGAAAGGATCTTTATTAAAAGTCGATTGTCGATGTCTATTAAAAGTTTCAGGTTCAATCCCCTTCAGAAATACGATATCACATTTAAACTTTAGCCAAAGTAAAAACAACTTGAGATAATTAGACTGTCAAAAGGTTTCAAACATTCAAATAAATAGCCCAAACCAGGTAACTATATTATATCTCTCCACAATAGTGTATTAGCCTCGTCAATAATTCCCATATATCCAAATACCAGTGACTTGACATGTAACACTCGACTCGAAAGCGACTCGCACCTTGGATGTAAAATAATCGATACACAGACTACGGCGTACACGGTCCAGTCATATTTTTCATTTCATCTCTGCATGATGTGTTTCGACTTGTTACCTTTCCAAGTACGCACGTACTTATATCTGATTTGTCTTTGATATTGATAATAGTCTTACTGCCCCTCGATTTCCAAGTCGAACATTGATTACCGGCGCCCACCGTCGCCAGTTTCCATTAGCGCCAAATTTAACGTCGGGCGGCGTCGCGCTCTCTCGGCAGCTCGGCGCTCGGCTCGAGGCGGCGAGGCGCGGGCGGCCGGGAGCGGGCGAGCGAGTGGGACGCCGCCCGCTGCGCCTCGCTCGGCTCCATTGATAGTCCGCGCGGGCTGCCGGCGACACGCCACCTCAATGCCCAGCGACACGCGATGCACATAGCTCTTGTTCTGCCATACAAACCACTGTCGTCACTCAAACCCCAACTAAAATGTGACTTAAAGCATCGGTGCTACTTAAACGCGAAGTGATCTGCCTAGTTAGTTTACTGTTCTGAACAAAAGAAACCTAACGTGCAGTATATTTACTTGAGTGTTTGAGATTGGCGGTTGAACGGTTGGACACTGTCGAGGTCGTTCACTGATCTGACAGGTTGGCCCCGGTCGGTCGACGGTTGTGCGCTGCACGCAATGCTCTTCTACAACTGCGTTTATTAATCGGTGCCAAGGATGAGGCCTAATATTCATGCATACCTTTACCTTTAAAAACTGACTAATATTATTTATTGGATAAGTTAAACATTAGGAGACTTATGTGATATTATATTTCCTGTGGTAGGTAGTATAAAAACACAGGTTTCATTAAATATTGCTGTCGATAAACATAATGTGAGATAAAGTTATCTGAATATATGTATGCCGAAGTGATAGTATGTTCAATCGAATAGGAGATTAGCCTGAAACAATTGTTATTTATATATTGACATTGCGTAGCTGGGACGCTAGGAGTGTTTATATAACAGCTAGGGAGTGTCATCTTACCGAGCTGGGCAATAACAACAGTCATTAGTGGCAAGTGGCACAGCGTAGGAGACGAGACGACGTAACGTCAGAGTAATGACGATAGATCGGCGATAGTTCAATCAGCAGCGTGTACGTGACGGTGTGCTATGTAGTGAGTCAGTGGACGGTGGACATAGACAGTCATGCAGCGGTCAGGGTCCCAGTCGGAGCGCCTAGGAGGCGCGGGCGCAGGCGTCACGTTCATCGCCAAGAGCTCGGCATCGGAGCACAGCATGTCGACGGGCGTGTCCGCCAGCACCAGCGGCGGCACACTGCCGCGCACGCTCAGCACCAGTGTACTCAGGATTAAAAACAGATCCACGTTTTGGGAGAAATTCTGGGATGAACGCACAAGGCGCGATGCGTGAGTAAAATTGACTGTTTTTCTCCAGTGTTAGGTAATTTTAACGAAAACTTAAGAACATTATCAGTCTACTACAATAATTACGTTCAATACCTAAATTGATAAAACAACCTTAAACGTTAACATTTAACTATTTGATACTGAAATTTATGAATGCTATAGCTATTAGCTATTGATATAATTCGTATAAAACAAGCCAACAGCATCCATTTCATTAGTACCAACAGGGTTTAACTTGTTAGATACTTTTTTCACTTACGTATATGTACAAATGAATACCCCTACGTAATAGAAACTTATTTTGATTTTCTTTTAACAGAATCAAAAAATAAATTTTTAGGCAATTACAAACAACACCAGTCATATGTGACGAAACCATAACAACTAGTTCCTATTTTGTCATATAGAATTGTTATACAACGTAGAGCGTTGTAAATCAATCATAATTTACTCATACACCTTTGTTGTAACATTGAAAATAGCCGCATAAATCTTGATGTTTTCTTTGCACCGCAATTGTTTTGTTGTAAGTACCTATTTATACAAGCTAGTATGTACGAAATACGGAGGCAATTAACCTTAATAAGAATTTTCATCAAGATCTTAGCTCTTTCCACGTACATTCATCTGAGTTTATTGGAGTAATTGCGCGCTGACTATCTAAACTCGGTATGGACTCTAGGGAGCGACCGCGTCAGACCGCGTCCCTTCGTGCTCCCAACCGTAAAAACAAATCTACGTTATTTCTCGCAACAATTAATAATATGAAAGTTGTTTACGAACAACTCACTATGTATGTATGAGATAGCAAAGTACTTAATTGAATCAAGCGTGCCGCTTCCACAGCCAGTGATCCATAAAACGAACTGTCCTTTAATTAGCCGGACAAAGTGAATAAAAAGTGGTAAAAGGCCTCGCCTTTTTCATAGCTCAGCATGATTAACTAATATATTTATTAATTACTGTTAAATATGGCAATAAAATAATATAGCTCATTCTGAGTTTTTTTTTTGCGTTGACCTGTCTAATGCTCCGACACTACATTTATCTAAAAGCAAATTTTTCTGGACCATGAAAGCAGTTACCATGGGTATACACACAATCACGGCTCCATCGTAATTGATATAGCACATGGCTGTGTACAAAACCGATATAAAGCTAACAGACTGTATTTGCTAAAGGTTTAATAATAAAACCTTTTATATTCTCTATCGAACATTTGACTAACCGAATGAACAGAAGGGTGTTTGCTGGGTAGGCCTGATAGTTTCATGATCACTCTTGTGTGAAATAAGACAATTAAAGGGATCGAACGACTATAACTGTAGGTAGAATTTGTATCTATCAACCGACGTCACCGTAAGTTCTATGCTATATATGTATGATAGCAATTTGCATTCACCTTCACTGCGGTATTTAACAGTAATAGCTAGCACGTTCGAGCAAATCCCCGCTGCACCTACCTATCAATTGATATAGTTCTGTGCGTATTGACACACGCTTAGGAAACGCTATTCTTGATATTTTTTGTATACTAACTTTCGTGAGACATATTTACATCAATTATTGCTCACCGGTTACTACTCACGGGTTTAAAAATAGTCGGACAATCCCGAAAAAATGCACGTGAGTAGTAAGCGGTGAACAATAAATATTATTTCTTGATAATTGTTTAAAAACTATTTATGCCTAATTAGCTCAAATTACAATGAATACCTAAGCGATGTGCAAAGAGTAACAATTGCAGCAAGTATCTTAGTCTGACGTCACATCTACTTATACACGATATCGTGGAATGGAATCTTAAATTTTTTATATAAAGGAACCAATATAAATCCGTAAATAAACCGTACTTTTAAATCCATTTAAACTTTTAGTGACGGTATTACACGAGTTCTATGTTTCGATTTATTTGATTTAACGGAGCTAAAAGCCGTCCTTTGAAGTGCGGCTGTCACCGCAGATTTCAAAGGTCGCTTCGACTTTGGCGAAAATTAAGCCAATATCGCCAGAAGATTGTGTAAGCACAAATTCTATCCCGTATTCGAAAAAATAAATGGCCGATACATCAGTAAATACAGGAAATACATATGGAAAAGAAATAAAAACTCGTTTCCGACGTCGAAAATCGTCAAAATTCGAATCTAATGAAAATCCTAGATGTGAAGATTGCGGCAAGGTTTACGACCACCACCATTCAGACTTAAAAGCAAATACAGTTTTTTCAATGTTTCTTTGAAAACTAGTTATTAATATAGCCATTACATGGCCTCAACATATTTAAAAAATATATAAGTATATATGACAAATACAGTTTGTTTAAGATAATTTAGTAATATTACAAGTATCCTATAGATAGTAATAACTGACTCCTATAATATCTAAAAATAAATGCCACTTTTTACCAGTTGTGCATCTGAATAATTGATGTATCTCTCAACCAAAGCCTAATCTTGGTCTTTCACAGCGTAATCTCATTTTTATTTCCTTTCTGATGGACACTGTAGGTAAATTCTCTAAACCTATTAGGTAGACTAAAAAAAGACCAATTTCACAGAATAATATTTTGTTTTTATATAAAAATCGAGTTTAGTAGCATTGCCTTGTAAATCGGGTGGGCGTTAATTGAAAACACGTGGCCAGTGCAACGAACAAATAGAATAGAAGAGATGAAAGCATTCATTTGCTATTTTTTTAGTGAAATCCTTTCGTCAATTTATGACTTTTTTGCGTCCAATAGGATTCCATTGACTTTTGTTATTTGTACTTTTTATTTTGCGATAAATTCGTGAGAGATTGAATTTGAAAATTTGTTGCTCTACTATTATCGATCTCGAGATGAACAGAAATTTATGAATTTTAAGTACTAGTATATAATATCTAAGAAAGTTGTTTCAGCATCACGTCATGTGGATTGCGGAAGTGAGCGGAGACCCATTGTGAATATGACATTGTATCTAGAGTAGTAGCTAGCTACGCTCATACATATATCTTAATAACTGTCTTCATAACTAAAGTTGTTTACAAACGACTTTGTTATGTCGTGGAATTTGGCCAAAATATATTTGACAAGCTAAACACGACTTCGTTTAAAACTCTAAACAACTACCTATTGCCATACACCATACATATATTTCTACATAAACAAAAGGAATTTTCTGTCTTTAAAGGTGCAATATATACATGGATATGAAAGTACATATAGATATCAAGTTATTTCCATGAGATTGGCAAGCTCGAACCTATGCCAACAGATTTGGTACGACCCGTGCCAATCGATATCAGCCCAAGAAATGTACGCATTAAAGTTAACCATAACGTAAACAAGAAATATGGTAACTTTGTTTAAGTAGAATTATAATCAATCTTATTATAATGTGAAACCTGTTGTTTTATTACTGAGAAAGAGAAAGAAACGAGAATAAAGTTAACGAAAAAAAAACTAGATATATTTTTTACCAACCAGAGCACTTTAAGCGGATTTCTTAGATAGCAATATCCTAGAAATCCTAATTAAATTTTATATATAACTTTCTATAAGATTTTAAAATAAAGTAATCAGATAACTAAATAAATTATTATAATATTCTAGTCACGATACATCAAATAGGTTACAATATTCTTGCCTTAACTTATCCCCACAGAAACCTCAAATCAACTGCAGTGATTCTGGTTCAGACTTCATTTTGAGTTACAATCAATTCAATTATCATAAAACAAGGGCTGTGGCATAACAACTCTTTGAACTCTCTCGTAGTGCGTGAATATGTTATCTCAATGACGAAAATGTTGCCTTGGTATTAACTTATACCTTCGTCTAGATTTCTTCAGGATCTACATGCTCCATCCTCAGCCACACCGTCGCGTACCATCAAGCGAGTTGGTGGCCAAACGTAGATTCATCTTTGATATTAAAAATAACTCCAAGACCCCGTCTTAAGTTTTAGCTAATAACTTACTGAGTTTAATATAAGAGAATAAACCGGTAGCCCTAATAGAATTTATAGCTACTTTTGTTGAAAAAGCTCTTACAGATAACCCACAATATGCTGTCAAGGGCTTGGAACATGTCAGGGGAAATAATTGTTTACCTTCAAACTTCAGTACAGTAAATAAACTTGGCAATGCATAATTGCCTGTGCTGGATTTCCCATGAGCCTGAAACATTATTGCGTCTGTGCAATGTCGTTTGTTGAATCTGCACGCAATGCTTTTATTTATGTGAACTTTAATCTGCTATTTAAACAATGATTACTAAACTAAATCTGTTTCCGGTGATTATTTGTCAGAATATTCTCACTTCAAACTTCTGACATTTAAAGTGGAGTACTAATAACAACCCCTAAAGCTCGTTTGAAATGTCTTAGCTTTCAATAAAATAGACGGCAGGAAAACCTGATGTTGAAGATTGACGTCAATGATCATTCACAGTAAAGTTAAAGTTTCAGAGGATGTTTTGCCATCCGAGAAATTATATTTTATTCCAGTTTACCCGACAATAATGGATTCTGCAAGCAGTGAGTCTGTTGTTCTTTTATATACGAAAATAGAACGGGACATATGTCCTTAACAGTTGCCGATATCTTATGCCCTTTCCTTTATACCGATCATGTATCCCGTCGAAGGTATTGTGTAGAGACGTTATCCACCAATCGTAAGTATACACGAGTATGATACCGAGATCAATAGTGAATAATAAATGGATATAATAAATATAATTAGAAACCGATGCATATTCTTAAAAAAGTTTATAGGCACCCTCAAAAGTGTATACTCGCCGAATTTCAAACTGTATACTCGCTGAATTTCAATCGATATTCAAAATTCATTCAAATAAAGAAATTGTATTGGCAAAGTTTATTTGTTATACCTACTTAGTGTACATAAATAAGTCTTTCAGTTTCGTTTTGATATTCTTTACATTACATGCACTGAAAAATTCTTTGAAGGGTGTATGATTTGCAATCCTTTGAATTCGTAATGCTGTATTAGAAAATAAAGCGGATCGATGTTCTATCATCTCGACTTAGAGCTTTTACTTTTATCAAACGAATTTACTTTTCTACGATCACACAGTTGGATGATTTTATTAATAGAAAAATAAGTATAATAGCTACAAAATATGCTTATTATCATTGCTGTAAGATGGTATCGTAGTGGTATATGTAATGTGTATGCCAACTGTTAAGAGAACGTGCGTGACGATATTTATACAAAAATTGATTATAACCGCCCATATTTGTTCAGAAGCTATAAATAACGTCTAATTATCAAGTAATATGCACCTACGGTTTCAAATCCACCCTATTGTTTGGCTGTGATGCAAAACGGACCGGGTGAACCTATTAAAAGTTTCTAACAAAGTTCTGAACTAACTGACGTACAACCAAATAACTCAATCGGGATAAGGGTATTGTACGATAATTATGTTTCGTGAATTGCATACTGCTTTCTTAATTACGAGAAAGTGAAGTTCTTCTCAAATATATATAAGCTGACCTTTGATTTAAAATGTCAGTTCAACACACTATGAAAGCAAGAGTCGAATCTGCGTTAGCTGAGAAAAAATCTTCTCTATTCGTAAAACGTATATAAAGAAACAAATAAAAATGGAAGGCAATAAATATAAAACCTGTACTATATATAGTTTAAGTTGTATTACAGTAAAATGTGTTAAAAGTTTACTTCACTGGTATGTATCTACAAGGGAATAAACTAAATCACTGTACTGGAGCTCTACATGATTACATTTAACTTGATTAACTCAAGAAATTGGGATACTGATTGAAAAAAAAAGGCATATTTATTAGGTACTACTTGTTAAAGGTTCACAACAGGAGTGTAAAAAACTACCGCGGCATTATTCTTTTGATTGTTGTCAGCAAACTATATGTGAAAGTGTTAATTATTAGAGTGATAAGAGTAACAGATGAGAAAATATGGAATGTTCAGGGGGGATTTAGAGAAGGTATGGGATGTATGGATCAGATCTTCTCCTTAAGATGCATAACCAAAAAACAGCTGGCAAAGCATAAGAAAGTCTACCGTGCTTTCGTTGACTTGGGGAAGGCCTATGACAGTGTGTGGAGGAAAAAACGATGGTCGACACTATCTGTGTATGGTGTGTACTGGCGCTTAGTGCGAGCACTGAAATCACAAAACAAGTTGGGATTCCAGTGCTGTCAACACAAAGTTAGAATAAATGGGGCATTCACGGACTGGTTTGGCATCTCAAGGGGTGTTAGACAAGGCTGTGTATAGTCACTATGGCTGTTCAACTTACATATGGACAGTTGTCTGACAGTTTTAAAAGAAAGTTAGTATGGATTGATGATGAATCAGTTCAAGATAAATCTTTGAAAAGCATTAACGCATGCTTAGCGAACTCTAAAGTTACAATATTGAATGGATGAATGAGTTGCCTGTCAAAAGTCTTCTTTACGCAGATGGTCAAGTTCTACTTGCATCATCAGCGGAACAGTTGCAAAACATGGTATATAAGTCTACTCGTGACCACGATCAATACAACTTGATCGAAAAGTCGAGGTAAATAAATAAATATTATAATTTTAGCGCGATTAAGTCCCGTTTGAATTCAATAATTATGGTATATTAAGGTAAAGGGGATGATTATAAATGTAAACAAAACGAAGTTAATGGTGATTGAAAGAGAAGAGGATGTATCTGTGTGTGATGTGTTAAAAGTTTGAAGTTTGTAAATTTGGGAAGTATGTTCACAAGAGATGGCTGCAGATTATAGGCTATAGCCTATAGGATAGGAGGCTACTCCTTACACTGAAAATCGTTTACATGAACATTCAGGCTAAGCAGATAAAACAAAGAATAAATTGATAGGATCCAATTTATTTTGAAAAAAAACTTTGAGATACATCCAAACCAATAATATTACAGTTAAATGCGAAAGTAAATCTGTCTCTGTTTGTAACGTTTTCACACCTAAACCGATGAAACAATTCCGATTAGTTTTGATACAGAGATAGGATACCTTGAACGATATAGGTTACCTTCTGTAGCGCATAGGAAGTCGCGGGCACATAGAACTTCATATTTCTATTACTAATATTCAGGAACCTTTTGAATGTTATTCAAATATGTACTAAATCCCGAGGATAGCACAGCTATGTAATATGAAAAGGCAATCCGCTACTTATTTCCATTTAGGTAGTTCAACAGTGTTTGCAAAGGATGTCTACGTCATTTCCTTTTCCTTCGACCACGGCTCGAATCATAAAAGCCAATTTTCTCCCTAGGCAGCCCGTTTAGAGCTTTCAGCGAATAAATCAAAACACCAGTTAATGTGCCTACTATAAACAAAATACAAACCAAGTAGCAAATTACCTCTTATAATTCTTTTTGGTATATATGAATGTTTGTGCTTCAGACGTATGGAAGAAAGTATAAGTAATTTTCAATCTATAAGTCTAGCCGTAAATTTATAAACATAAACTTATAAAAAGTATATAATATAGGTAATATAAAATAGTAATACCTAGGTATAGCTTATTTTCATTTCATATTAAAGTAATTAAGATTTGAATTCTCAGCCGTCAATATGAAAATCGATCTTCTTAATTCCATGTTGTACCCAGTTGTACCTTCATATTTTAATCGATTTCTTTAGAGCCTTTAAATGGATATTCAAATTGTAATAATTTAAACTGACGTTACTATTCAGCTCATAATATTTTAATATCGCCGTTACTCCGTAGCCGCGATTACAAAATATACAGTCCTTTAAATATAAATTATTTTGGCCTTGAAGTAATTAATTAATTGTGTTGTAGTTGTAATAGGATTCGTACTACCTGTACAAGTGTACACCCTTACTCGCATAAACAAAGGCCTGAAAAAAAAAACAAATAATTATCAAATAATAATTTCCAAAATCCGATTGGTAAAATACGAAAAAAGCGTTGATTTTTAAACAAAACGAAATCCTTATTTTATAATAAAAACATGTACAAACAATGTTAAAATGGTTGAAAGTCGTGATCAAATTGAGATTAATTTTTCGCAGGCCCAGCTCTTGTGATTTATCGTTTAATTCAATTGTTTATCGGTCCAATCCAGTTTATTTTCCGCTCAAATTTATTGCGGACTGCCTACTGAGAGCCATAGCAACGGGTATTTTAACTTAGCACCGGCTATTTCAAAGTCTATTATTTTTATTAACGTCTTAATACGATTTTCAACATGTCTACACTATAATAGTTACCAATATAGCTCGCCATGATAAAAAAATCTAGTTAGTTATTTTCTTTATAGTATTATTTTTTGTCTCACTACATAGTGGAACATAATAAGTAAGTCTTCAGATATACAGACCGAAAACAAGCCCTAATAGTATTTAGATTCTTTCGGGGACTACAATCATAGACTTCGGATAGGATCTTGATTAAAATATTTTTACCTTGCAATGAGTCTGAGTCATGGTTGATCTCATCTATGGTGCTAGACGTACATGTAATAATAAAACCTTTTTGAAATCAATTCCTTATAAAAAAATTACTACTATGTTACCATAGACAACTGTCTTGTCATACTTCGAATGTAAAAAATTGTAAATTCATTGTGAAACCTGAAAACAATGCCAAATTATGAGGTAAATATGATTTTAAGAATTATCTTAATCATGCATTGTATTTATTTCAGTATATATACATATATGTATCTAGAATCGCGGCAATTACCGCTTACCATGGCTATATAACTTCAATACTTCGATATGGCATCATTAAGTGGGGTCGTTGTGTTGAAATTAACCAAGCATTTGTGATGCAAAAAAAATGCATAAGGGCCATATTTGGTCTTAAGCAAACGGATTCTTGTCGTCCGTTCTTCAAGAAATTTAAAATATTAACGTTGCCTTGCCTTTATGTTCTAGAGTCTTGCATATTTGTTTTCAAACATAAAACACTTTTTCAACCGGTGACAAACTACTACACCCCTAGGTCTGTTAATGCTAACAAGTTGTATAGGCCCAGAACGAACCTTACATTTACATCTAATAATTGTTATATTATGTGCATCAAATTATTTAATAAGATTCCCAATTCCATAAAGTCACTCCCGTTTCCTAAATTTAAGCGTACCATAACAAAATTATTATCAGATAGATGTTTTTATAGATTAAACGAATTTTTAGATTATAAGTTTTAAATTCCTAATAGGACTGGTATTAATTGAATTGTTTACCTTCAAAACTACTAGATTTAATATGAGGTTTATTTATTTCTTGCCTATTTTTTCTTTTCTTTAATATGTTTAGTTTAAATTATAGTCTACATTAGCTCAATAGCTGTAAGAAAATTTGCACGCTGAAATAAGTGGCAGAATAAGAGATACCTACCATTGTTTTGTAAACACCTATTATGTACCTTATTCAAGCAAATAAATGATTTATGATTTGATTTATGATTTATGCATTTGGACAGTTATTTTTAAGTAATGTTTTATATCTACAGTTATTATGATATGCTTGCAAGAAATAGTCTAGAAGTGATATTAAAATACAAATTATTATGAATTTTCCATAATTTTATTGTTAAATAGGCTTGGAACTGAGCCGATATAATTACCAGTTAAATTTTCGCTCATCGGCGTCCTATATCTTTTGTAGTTTGCTCACAAACCCGTTTTAAAGGGAAAGCGATGACCTTCAATGCTGAAACTGGCGAATGGACGTACAATAATAAAATTGTTTACATGTCGAATTGTACGTAACTCAATAAGCGAAATCGTAATCTCGAAATGAGGTTTTATTCAATTTACCGTCCGTACGTGATTTGGCGCGGGTCCTCCACACAGAAAATAGTGCTGAATTAGAAAACTTAACAAAACCAAACTGTGAAGTACTATTGTCGGATTAAGACTTCTTAAAGTACGGAACATAAAGCTAATGATATTGAATGAATATACAGTAGGGTAAGATTTGTATACCTACGTAAAGTGGAACGAAGGTAAAGTAGTAGTATCATTAATTCTAAAAGAAAGAAAAAGTTTGATACGAAATAAAAGAACAAGGCGTAAGAACAATAAAATCCAAAGGAAAAACAACAGTAAACTGTAATGGTTATTTCACATTCATTAATTTCGTTCTGTAAAATACCTCAAAGATACAAACATTTACTAGGCCGTTTTAATTTATTAATTGAGGCCAATTGTCCTTTAAACGGTTCTAAGAATAAACTGACAACTGAGGACTGTAGATCAATATAATTTCCAGAGCTAAATTAAGCATGTGAAGATGTCTGGTTCATAAAAACTACATTAAAAATGCTCTTTGTGATGACTTTTACGTTCTTTCCACGTCTTCAGTTCTACAAATTGTTATCAATACATTTTCAAGTAAGTATTGCCCTAACACGTAATTTGTATTGTATGTAGAAATCAATAAAGGAGTTTCTTGTTCTAGCCCTTGTCTAATATTAGATATGAAAATTGATTCTTGTTGAATCATTGATAGGAAGAAGCGAGACAGAATAAACGTACACTGAAGGTAAATCAATACTACTTCACATTTCATGTACAGATTATTGTCGAAGAAGTGTTGAAAAAAATGGATATTTTAGATAAAAACAAACGACACGGTAGCTCAGTATCGGAGAGCATTGTCACGGTACGATACGCGTCGCGGGGTCATACCCCTGCCATGGCTATTATTTTTCAATATTCCAAAAAAAAAAAAACTTTATTTTGTTATCGATAGTAGCAGTTAGAAGTAGCAGCATTTGAATTGCCCCAGCTGTTGTGAGAGAGCCAGCCGTCGTCTAAACTAGCTGAATGCAAACCATGATATTACGCTTGGTACTTTAATAAATAAGAGCGTTTTAATAAAAACAACTTTTAACAACAAAATCCAATAATACACGCAATTAAATACATTTTGAAATTAATTGATGGCCATATATTAAATATAATATAACTATTTTATTCCGTTAACGGCTGAAGATTCAACAATTCGCCAGCTCTATTTATAACACAGTAAAACATTCTTTAACTTTTTAAGTGAAGTAATTTTAGAATAGACCATTGTTCAATTAGCCGCGCTTAAAAATAACTTCAACGATATACTGAGGGTAAAGCTAAAAATATCAACAAAGTATAATACAAAACATTTTATTTTTATAGTGGTATTTGTGAAGCATAACATAAATAAACTAGAAAGCAATTAGAGGTATGCATTGGCTAAAAGTGATATTACCTACCTACATATACGTAGGAAGAGTCAGGGGTTGTTGAAGACAAACATATTCTCATATCACATGCACCTACAACCGATATTATATTTATCCTGATACTAACTTAGAATTTACTGGTGTTTAAGTGAACCGAACTGATAAATCTTATTTATTACCATGAACAACAAAATCAAATTAGTCTAAAAGATTGCAACTGAATCCGTTTTCAGACTGTAGGACAAAGAAAACAACTGCCTGTAAAGAAGCTTCGTTCAAAGAAACTTATAACCAAAGTTTCAATCGATAGCTCTAACTTGGGAATAGAAGTAGATACCTACCTTTGATACCAATACCCAGCAATTACTTTGTCTAGGAAAATAATTTGTTTAAAGTTAGGGTGAACTGCCGAGCATTATTGTAGTGTTAGTCTGGAACAAAACAGAGCAAACATCACCGAGAGCCGCTATGACCACTACAAGTTGGAATATCTCTTCGATCTCGTTGTAAGCAAAAATTATTGAGATTGATGTTTTTTTTTATCAAAAGTAGATCTCCCTTTGGCCACCCACTCGCCTGATGGTAAACGACGGTGTGGCCGAGGATGGAGTATATCCCGAATAAATCTATTCACTCTTAAGTAGAGTGGAAGTTGTTGTATTCAGTCTAAAATTCTAAATATTTGTTTGCTTCAAGACAATGTTACAGACAACAGACAGGTCTTGGTATTAAATTAGGCTCCAACATGGTTTTCACTTTCCACTTATGCAAATTCTTTGATTATGGTCGCATCTTGTTTAACTAAAAGCCATACGTGGGTAAAAGCAGATTATAATTCTAATAATAATAATTAATGATTGCTTAATAATTATGTAGGTAGGTTTATTATTTACTATAATTGTTTGTATTCAAGCGACGAACCTTAGTCGTGATCAAGCATAAATTATAAAATATGCTTAGGTATAACTTTATGTTATTTTGCAGAAACATTAAGTTCAAACAATAACAAAACACGCGTGTTTGAAAACTTTTTGTCGATAACTAGAACAATATTAAAATATATAATAAAGAAATAAGTTTTACACAGTCCTCATTTTAATATGAAAATATAAGTAAACTATGTATATGCGCATACTACCTACTCGTTTCCTAGATAAAAATTACTTCGATCAGTTAACGCACGACATTTTAGTTAGATTTATTCATTAGCAGTAAATGAATAACGGATTATTACTACTTACTATTCTCTACATATACCAATGTATTATTTTCACGAAATATAGGTCACGAGCCCTATTTTGATTCAGTTAATCTAATTTGGCCATACAATGAAATAAGTTCCCTAACTTTGTTTATCGCGTACCTAATACAATTTGGGACAGAAATATCTACTACACCCACACTCTTACTTAAAACAACGCGGTACACTTTCTTGGTTTCTTGAAAAGGTTCTAATTTTATTAAAGTCCGCTTTATGATTTCCATTGATATCTAAGTCTATATGAAACAGTGCCATTATATTATATTCCCCTTAATTGAGTTAGTTCTCCTGAACAGGATGGCAGTAAACGAGAAAAGTGGTCGCTCGCTATAGCCGTTCGTTAAAGTTAATAGACTAAGGTTATAACTAGCCGCTACGGCTAGCGGTGAGTTGATATGTCGTAAAAACATAAGTGAGGCTGTGCCCTTAACTAAAACTTATGTTAAAATTCGTGGCATGCTCATACCCTTTGGGTCCACACTTTAATTTGAAGTCCCACGTGATTAATGTTCCTTATTCATCACCTGTAAGCGCTGAAAATGGCTCCAAGCTCAAGCTTCATAAGCATAAGTCACATTTGATTAAGTAGGTAAGCATCCGTCCTTCGTCAACAAGTAACGAAATAAAATTTTGTTACTTTCATTGTCTACTTTTGTACAAACTGTTAACGCTTGTAGAAAATAAAAACATAATTTATAAATAGCTTTCAATATCAATAAGGAAAACTAAAATACATGATATGAGAATAATTGCGATTACAATGTTTTATTTACTTAGTTTTAGTTTAATCTTTTTCCATCAATACTGTTTTTTTTATAAGTACCTCTACAGGACAGTTATATTTCAGCATGTTCTGTACTTCTGTCAAACCTGACGGTAAATTTTAAATCACGACACCTCCCGTATTACTAATTGTTGAGTCATTATTTATAAGTTCGTAGTGTTTACACTCTCTCTCTCTCTCTGACAAAGGTTTAACCATGCACAACGACATTCATAATGATTAAATATAAGAATAGTAAATACAGCTTTTGGTCATACAGAAAAAAAGTATAGATATATTTTTGTATTTGTTATATAATTTTTTTGTTCAGACTACATTAAACACTTGAGATGGCAGCTGCTTATGATTATGTGATTTAATAAATTACAGTTAAAAATAACGTTCTTTTATAAATTAAAATATTAATTATTTATTAATAAATAGATCCATTCCATACATTAAGCATAATCCACAATAAGCCACTGCCGGACATAGGCGTCCCATAAACTATACTATTTACCTCTGTATCGCATGTATAAACACTTGTAAATAGATATTTATATATAATTCATTATCATACTCAATCGACAATAGCTACATCCTTATTGGCTTTTGTTTTCTATCCGTCATTTAAACAAGAAAATGTTAAAAACCGTAGTCACTTAATATTTTTAAGTACCTACATACTCATTGTGAATTGCTTTATCATAATGTTAGTATTCCACGATATCGTAGTTAATATCACACAATAATGTAGTGAGTCTCACGTACACCAGCTAGCTGTTTAGACGATATAGTGAGGCACGCACGTGACGCTGACCTGGGCATGTTTCCAAACCAGTTCGCCAAATCCAACTCTATCCTTACCTTCACATGACTGTCAACTCACATGATTCCTACGATTGTCATATATTCAACAAGCCCGTTAAATCACAGCTTATAAACAGAATATTCATCATATTTTATTTATATCTTATATGTAATATCTATACTTACTGTATATCTTCTTCTACATAGTATAAATCAAAACCCCCACCGAGTCTGTCTTTCTGTGCAATTTTCTCAGTCGTAAGTCGTCTTCTGAACAAACTGTATTGGGATGTTATTTCTGAACTTTAATGTTTCAAAAGGAAAGTTTATCTGTTGCATTGAGTAGATTTGCGGATTTATTCAATAATATTTATGAAACCGACGTAAACTCGTCAATCTACAAGAGTTGCCATTGCGCGTCTTGCGAAGCCGGGGCGGGTCAGCTCAGCTAGACTATTTTAAAGTTTATCATGAGCATTTTTTTTTATTACGTGTAAATGAATAAATATTAAGTTACCTTTTACAAACCATTTAATTGCGGAGATACTCTTTACCAGGAACAAGCTGGTCATTGATAAAATATGCCTAACTTTTCCCCTTGGCAGCATGAGAAAATTAATAACGGAACTTGCGAGAATCAAGTTATACGATGCCAGTATTATTTGTTCTACATCGTAGAAACGGATAGTTTAAAGTCTCTAGTTTATTATCTCAGTGGAAACTAAACTGATATTGCGTTTTATACTGTTGTCAAGTAATTACTCCAAGGAGATGATTATAAAGTGTTCTTTTAGAGGACTTTATAAAATCCATTTGTTCGCTACATTTTTATACAACTTTTAGGTATTAGGTATGAAGTCAGCTAAACGAGGACATCTGACACAGCCAACTAAGTACTAAGGAATTTACTGAAGTAGGTACCTAATTTGTATGTACCCACATTTTGTAGATACAATGCATAAGTTACTAAATAAATTGTATAACATGTTATGTTTTTTTGGTAGTGCCTGTAATGACATGAAACATATTTAAGACCAAATTAGGTAATGAAAAAGAATTTGCTCCAGTAGTAGAGATTATATACATTTGGGTTACGATGTTAACAGATAGACGAGTTGTCATCGGACGATCCGCATCCAATCTACGCTGAAATGTTGTTTCTAAATATCATCTCGTATCGCATACACTCGCCAAAGAAAACAGCTCCCGTCCGCAGCATCCCTCTTAATACTTACGAAAAGTATCTCTTCATACATATTTTACTCTCATGAATAAATATTGTATATTTTTCGTATAAAAGTTACTACCTCACAGATATTATATTTGAATGTAAAAGCGTTGAAGCTATTATTTTATTCGCGATTCTGAGTTGTTTTTAAGAGACACCGCCCAATTGACATTCTTAACTTTTGTTTTTGTTATAAAACCCATTTGAATTGATAATGAAATTCGAAGAACAAACGTTGAATGACGCTAATTGGCATTTATCTACGCGAAGTATACCTACCTGCCCTTAAAACAGATTGATAAAATTATTAGGATTCTTTGGTGATATTAATTAAGTATTTTATACGTCATCGTGAAATTATGAGAGTCATGAAAAGTCGAGGCTGCCATTAATTAACCAGTGAGCCGTTGTTTATGGTCGAGTGCAACTACCACAGCTAATAGCGACCGCGACGCCTATAAAAATGTTGTAATCAAGATCTGCAAAAAAAAATCGTACATTATCAACAACACAATATTAACTTAAGATATTTATTGTTAAAACTTCATTTAATCGGACTATTGGCCTTATACTGAAACGCTACTTCATTTTAACTAGCCCTCAAATCCCATACTAGTCAATGTCGGGTCGCTTCGCCTTGAAGTGATCGAATGCCATTTGAGAATTTGAGGATATGTACTTACGCTAAACAATTCACGATACATAATACCTGCTACTATTGCCCCGGCTACATAGTGGAGGAAATAGGAATGTTAGATTAATCATGGTTACAAAGCACTAAATACCTGTCTTAACATATGCAACAAAGCCACTAGTATTACCTATTGTAATACATGTGTATAGTACTGTACAAGGTAAATTGGAACTACGTTGCTTCTCAGCAAAATAACTTATTTAACTTCGTGTATCTGCTGTACCTACTTGAAAGCCCGCCTTTACTTTGTTGTGAAGTATAACCACGAACATTTTTTAAGTAAATAGAGCTTTCAAAAGACTTAATAGCCAAAGTACCTAATGCTACTTCTTTGAAATACAGGGTACGTTAAAAAGTGCCAAGTTTAACACTATGTTCTCGTAATGCTCGTGTTTGCAGATGCCTCATAAATACACTGGCCCGTTTACGCACCGTCAGTGTTGTCGTGTGAATATTTTACGCGTTTATACATATATAAAAATAAATACCTGCGTCAGGGCTGGTGTTGGCGCCGCCGCCGGAGCCCCTGTTAACACGCCGTAATTATCGGAGTAAAACGATTTGTTTTCCAATTTCTTTCAGGCCAATTTGGTGTGAAAAACTACGAACGCTGAATTTTATAACCCAAACACGCATAAAATAAGTTTCAATTAGAATAAATAGTTCGCAGAAATGTTGGTGAAACGTGTAAGCATTCGTTTAACATGAAAGTCTCGTGCTAACATCTGGATGATTAAATAACGATGTAATGAATTTTTTAAACGTTCAGTATTTTATTAATCCTTATCGGATATCTTTATAATTATTTGGCTTTGTGATCGTCTCCGCGTAGGAAGCTCTCCGTATGTTTGCTAATGTAAATACAAATGTAAACATCACCGTGGTAGAGTTCTGCTTAAAGCAACAAACGACAGTGTTTGCTAACGTTAAATCTATATGTACATTGCTTTACTATATATCTTGCATATGAAATTGCAAATCGTACGAGTAGAACTTCATCTTTTGATGAAACGTTGACTTTTAAAATCAATATTAATAATTTTTCTAAATAGCTACCGTGTCTGGATCATTTACGTAAATTTTTCCAATTCAAACTTACTCTATCTATCCTGAAATTGATTTCCGATAAAACTTTACAAGCTTCGCATTATTAATTTATACACCAACGGAAAGTTATCCATTTTCAATGAGTAAAACTTAAAATGAAGTACAGATAAATCTTTGAAAAGCATTAACGCATGCTTGGCGAACTCTAAAGTTATAATTTTTTGTGTGGAAATATAATACTGTCGTAAGCAGGATTCGAACCTGCGCGTTCCGGATAAATACTCCAGGCGCTCTGACCACTAAGCTATCTCGTGGACCGCTAAGCGGTCCGGTTTCCTGTAAACGAACTGAATAGATGGCAATGACGTCACCAAAAGTGGTATTAAAATGTGGAAGAAGAATTCGAGATGGTCAGACCGCCTGAAGTATTTATCCGGGAGGCGCAGGTAGGAATCCTACTCACGACCGTATTCATTTTCCACAAAAATTTATAACTTTAAAATGTAGTGTTTAGTTTTAATTTACTTTAGAATAGTAACTTTTAAAGTAATCATTATTTTTATATTAATAACACTAATGCTATTAGAAACTGTAAGACGGGTTCCTACTTACGCTTGAATGAATTTGTCAGGTTTCTGATAACCCAGTTCAGGTATTAAATTGTGGGGATATCTTCCCCGTCTTGCGGCCCACACCCTTCTATAAATAACATTGAGGGTGAGCTGGGAAAACATTTCACAGAAATAATAATATCATTCAGATCTAGCGGAGATATCTTAAAAGCTTCCATATATTCTTGGATAATTGAAAAACGGTTGTTTGTTAGTTTTAACAAAATACTTTGTACACGAACGTCGACATCAAATTACAAAGATTAAAAAAATTATAGAATACATAAAAACGTTATTTATTACTTAATATTTTGGGTATGTGGTAAGTTGAGCATCTCAATACATTCTCATTATACTACCATTATGAATAAATCCTTGAAACCACTAAAGAAGTTTTCCTTTTCTTTTCAGTTCCTGCTTTAATAAGCTTACTTGGTGAATTGCAAACATCCGTATACTTACTTATGGAAAGCCATATACATACATACTTGGAAATATTTTCTTTTAGAATTGTCATGCTTCATATTTGGTATTCTGCTTTTACGGATACGCTTGGCCTTATATAACAATGTTTACGTTGTATGCATATATGTAAATTTTATAGTACCTACATACAAAGATTTTTTTTTATTTTAAGCAGAACCCTATGTAGAAATAAGACATCATAACTTTTAATGACCTATTAAATTATAAACGTTTTTTTGAGTAGGTAGTTCCCTATAATCCCCTATATTTCCCTATATTCTTTTTAATTTAAATGATTTTGGTGAAATATAATTTCTATTCACTTTTTATAAACAGCAGTTCTGACAAGTAGTGAAATAAAAAGAACAGAACTTCTTACAAGCCTCGAACTTTTATATTCTGACCCCTGTCGCCGAAACAAAAAAAATATTTACTTAACTCAATAATACAGTTTTAACCTGAAGATCATGAGCGCTAAAAAAACTGACCTTTTGTCGATAATCATTGTCAGCTTATAAATACGCCATGATATCAAATTTCTATCCTCAAAACAAATATCCTTTAGTCGGCCGCCTCTAGCTCCTTTTATTATAGATTTGCCTCATGATTTGTTTGAGCGTGATCGTAGCGATTTGTACCGTGGCAATTTATTTATAAGGTTTATTTTTGTCCGCAGCCACGGGGAAGACTTGATCGTGACGCCCTTCGCGCAGGTCCTGGCGAGCCTGCGCAGTGTTCGCACCAACTTCTTATGCCTCACCAACGTGCCGGCCTCCAAGTAAGTCATTCTGTTCACGCCTCTACTTAGTACCGGCGGCGAATGAAATCTTAAAGCCCTTTTAGTCTGTAAAGTTTTTAAATACATATGTAAGAAATGTAGTTCCACTAGCTGTATATATAGGTATTGATAGATATAAGAAAAACAGCTTATTGAATAATTAATCGTAGAGTTAAACTTTCATCAAAGCTTGAAGTACTGGAAATACAAATATTTGCGTCGACGCTACAGACAGGCGTCTACCAACTAGACTCGTAAACTACTTTGTCATAACACAAACAAGTAAAACGACAATACTAAATATTCATTAATTTCGACGTAATTAATTAGTTTCGCAGTTCAGCCACGTTTCCGCTCTGTAACAAATTACATGACATTTATAGGTTTTATTACACTGAAGCTATGAATACAATATAGGATAAATAAAATTTGATGTGACATTGGAAGAAGAGCCAGCTTTGAGCCAGCATACGTACAATTTCTCGCTAATTGGAAGCGCTACCTGATACGTTGGAGAGTCGAACGTTCTCCTTGCTTAAAAACTGGCAGGTGGAAAACAATATAATAAGGATCAATCAAATAGCAGTTACTTTATACATCAAAGAATTCAAATATAAAAAATCCTGTTTGGTATGCGTTAATTATTAGTCTGGTAAACCCCGGAAAAGATTCACAGTATGTCTACATCATACATTCACATAAGTAAGCATGACGTACTAGGTAATAGGAAAACGTGAAAATAAATACTATAGAGTCTACTTTACATATGGTGCGTATCTCGTTATCTGCTTTGTGCGATCGTATCAATAAACAGAGGCGCTTAAGCTTCTTTTTTGTGTTCTTTTCTCGCAAATTCTCTTCCGTTCCCTTGTTATTCTTCAACATTCTGTGTGTACGTCACTACATAAACATATCCCTTGAGCACGGTGTTGCTTTTTGCGTACATCACCGCAATCATCTGGTGCGGAGAAGGACATAATATATCTTTCTTTCATTTACAACAACTTTTGCGTTGAATCGCATGCAGTGTTCAAAATACAACGTATTTATTTGATACTATGACTGTCTACGACGTTTAATCCAATACAGCTTCGCATTCGAAATTTAAGTCATCTACGCACAAAAAAGTACAACGCACTTATGTATAAAGTACAGAGAACTCGTTGGGGCACATACATTTATTTACGTTATAATAAGTATAAATGCGGTTCACCAAAAAATATTTTTTGTACAGTATAAACACAATACACACAACAAATATCACATTTATTCACAGTTACACACATAGGTACATAACAGGCATCACTTTCTTTATTTGTCCAGTTCAATGACCTTGACTACGGCATAAAACTTATAAAAAACTTATAAAAATTATTAATAGTATGATCTTGTGATACGTCGTTTACTTGAATAAAAACGTGAACAGTCCGCTGTGACCTAACAATGGAAAATCAGTCACGAGATTACTATAAAAGATTAACTGTTCACGAGTCTGCATTTTGCACATATCCGTGTTTTATCTCTTACGTGTATTTCGAGTTCTCGACTTCGTCATCAATGTTGATTGTATCTTGTGCGCGTAAGCAAATCCAAGGCCTTCCCTAAGATGTGTGAAGATTTGGATGAGCGAACTAACTGTGCACAAAAGTATTCAATATATATAAGGTCCTAATATATTAGGTAATTTCCTTTGAAAGGGTTAATATGTTAGTCAAATACATTATAAGCTAAGTTTTTTTTTTTTTGTAATTAACATAGTATGTATTAGCAAGAAGTAAACTGCTCCTTGAATGGCGAACATAAAGAAAAAAAGTATTTTTTTTGTAAATATTTGAATTATTGCTTAAATGAATCCTCATCACTTACAATGCTTACCCCTTAAAAAGAAATTACCTAACAAATTAGGACCTTATAGTATATATTTATTCATATGTGTAATAAAGTGTTGTAATAATATTTAAGTACATACTACCCGTTGTAAATTAACTGATAAGTTTAGCTTATCGCAGCACTCGAAGTGTGATTAAAATCTTTTGACATGTAGACAAAGATAGCGCAATGATGTGGGAAAACCGCAGTTGTTAAATATAAGAGAAATGTGTGTTTATAAAGCGTTATAATGATGAATGTACTTACTTACGATTTATTGTACATAAACTATTTATTGTTGGAACAAATTGATATCGGTACGTTACGCATTTTAATTATAAATGCATGTTTCTAAAGTCTTACAAATGTATTTTGTTACTATTTTTGCTAAACCAAAGGTTAATCAAAATCGTTAATCACCGTTAACTAGCACATAGCCATAATATGGTGCGTAAGCATTTTTCATTATCAAAGATGTCTGTTACACTACAACGTTAGACGGTTTAATTTATTAATCATCCATAATATAACGAAGTAAAACGTCACGCGTAAACGCGGCTTCTCCGTTTATTATTGGTTCTGATGACGTATGCTGTGACGTAGTTATGTCGTAGAGATTCGTGGTCGATGACAAAGCCAGCGGCAGCGAGCACGCGACTGCCGAATCAGGCGCTCGTGCGGGTTGACGTCCTCGACTCGTCACCCACGCGGCCGCAGCGGCGTGCTGAACACATGACAATGACGAATCGAACTTTTATTTCTGTTTTTATATCTTAATGAAATATAAAGATCAAGGTTATTCAATAAACATATAATAAGCGAGCATTTAATGGAACCACTGATTTAATTTACACATAATTAGGAAAAGTAAACATTTTAATAGCGCTAATAAGCTATTATTTTCAACCCTCAGCTATAGGATGCGAGGCGTCATATGATACATAATTAAAAGGTTACGCTTGACGTCATTTAAGGCACCCTTAACCTTTACAAATATATAATTCACATAAAGATAAAGGAAAAGTGTAAAATAATACAATTTATTGTTGGCTGATAAGAATTTATCGAATTAAAATTTCACTATGAAAGAGGAAAACCTCTTTCATAGTGAAATTTTAATACTTGATTCGGAAAATACGTACCTACCAAGCTAAAAAGCTTGGTAGGTACGTATTTTCCGAATCATATATTATGATGGACCTTTATCTAGAATATTAATCGCCAAAAGCTGTGTTAGTATAATAATATCATTGCTCTACCACATAAAGCTATTGTAGACAGGCTTTAAAATAACACTCTTCAGAATTTATTTATTCAAACAAAGCTTCCGTCCGCAAATTAACATATTAGCCTTAATACCAGGCATGCCTAATACCTATATGTATTAAGGGTTATAAATCAAGCGTAACTTAGTAAAATGGACACAGTATTGAACGCGTATACTGTAGAGCCTACGATGATGTCTACTGGCTAATAATAGACAAGATTAAATGGTCAACAACATACCAAAGAAGCAATTAATGTGATGGATGGTACATCACATTGAATTAGCGCTAACACCCTTTTACTGTAATTACAGGCTTCTAGGTCAACAACTTATATAAACAAAATGTTGTTCTCTTCTACTTTCAGAAGTATTACCGTAACATACATTGCTGTTTACCCTAACTCCTTTTTCAGCCCTTATTAAAACAAAAAGCATGTACGATGATATATTTTTAAGACACGTTAAGGCCATGATAATGCCTGTTTTTATTACTATTTTTAAATGTTTCCTTGAAAAATAGAAAAAGCATGCTTAAGTACTGAAAGCGATTGAATTAAAATACTTTTTTTTAACCAACGAAAACAGGAGGAGGTTCTCTAGTCGACGCGTATTTTTTTTTTCTACTTCTTTAAACGACTCAAACAGTTGTAAATCCCATCTGTCGTATATCGGGCCTTGACATGACCTCACTATAGTTATCTAACACATGTCTCGACGCTAAATTTAGATTACAAGAAACGCAGACCAAACAACACTAAACGCTTGCTTTTTCTAATTATAGTTCTTTTATTATGATTATCTGTTTACGATCTACAATGATTTTATAACTGCACAGGGTTGTCTCACACAGCGCTCCTTTAATTGATGTTAAGATTCATCTGTTTATTTTGTATTTGCTATTAGATCTTAACGATGTTTTTATTAGTTCTGTCAGTCTCATTGTTGCACAGTTTGTACAGCTGTAGAGATTTTATTAGTACAAAACATAAAGCAGCAACCTAAAAACTGGCAACCCTTTTTGAATTATCATCGCAATGACTGTAGTAGCGTAATCTAAATGTAGTAATAACAACAACACATTTGGTCTGAGGAATTTGAACCTGATATGTACCTAACGCAATCAGATAGATGACTTAAAAATGTAGCGGTCGAAGACCGTATTTTATTTACAAAAATATGGCAATTTGTCTTATCTTAGTGATATTTATTAAAACTAATGAATAACATCATTCATTGGCAAATGCCTACATATACTGGATTCGTATTTAGTATAAACCAGTTTATTTAAATAATATATTTCGAGCACGTATAGTTATACCTACACTATAAAATAAAAATACAGGAGAGTAACTCTCGCCCCGTGACCACTCAGTTCCATCAAAGCCTACAAGAACAGAATTTAATATGATTAAATATAAGAGCTTTTTCACAAAGAAAATACGGTTTATGAGAAGTTCTTATGGTCTTCAGATGTTTAGGCTCTATGTTTAATGTAATTCCAGTATTTCAAGCTTAATATTTTAGACTAAATATAAAGCTGTATAAGGTCTATGAACGAAGATACAATAAATATACAAAATAAGAATTTCGACGCAGCTTTAGTTTTGATTACTTATAAAAGGGCTCCAACTTTGAACATACGGAGGTATTAGTTCGTCCGTTCGTATAATACACCTTCATGTATAATAAATAAGTTTTGATGTTATAGGTTTGGGTCAAAAAGGTTCGTAGATGTAATTTGTATTTGCGATATTAAGTAATGTGAGTATAATATTATGTTATTATCGTTTCAGATCCCGAAGATCATCGGGAGCAGCATGTGCTGTTACACCACAACCCAAGAATTTTAATCCAGGAGGTAAGCTTGAAATCATTTCTGGACTCTAAACTGTAAAAACTATAAAGATCCTTACGACAAATCCGACAAAAATTCACACATAACATAGCATCACGCCTATATTCCCCGAAGGGGTAGGCAGAGGTGTACACAATTGTACACCCACATGTCACCAATGCTGTTATTAAGTCCCATGTAATAGGTGGTGAGCCTATTGCCATCAACCGGGCACAGTTCCAAACTCCGGGCTGCTACTGAGAATTTCCTAACAGGAAAACTCAATAACACTTTGCCCGACTCGGGAATCGAACCCGAGACCTCCTGCTCAGCAGTCGCGCTTGAGACCACTAGACCAACGAGGCAGTTCACACGATTATAATAAAATACGTAGAGCGTCAGATTAGATTTTCAATAAATTATAATGATTTAAAGGTGTTTTGAAATCAATTATATTGTTTTACAACCATATTTAAACTTGTCAATGACAAAAAAAGGTTAGACAAATCCTGTTTGATTTCCTGTACTATATGTTTACCTTGGGTGATTCGTAATTAGAAATTCATTATTTCAAGGGAACTGAACATTGACATTGATAGCACTTACGTACCTAGAGAACAATCCTCCTCAACTAGAGACATTAGTTTGTAGATAGACTGTAAGGGTTTTGATCAAGGGGTACCTCTACCCTTTTCGAGTACGAGAAAGTGATTTAGCTAAGTCTTCGCATCAGGAAAACTCATTTAAAGGGACAGACGACGGGCCGTCGATCTTACAAACATTTAATATACACAAAAGTAGATTTCTCAAACTAACTTGTTACATAAATTTAGATTGATAATAACGGAAAGTATAAGTAAGTTTTCATTGAGTGAATTACTTTTTTGTTTTGTTTAGTTAGAACCTGCCTTTATCTACGCCATCAAGACCAGTGATAAAAGTTAAAATCATATTATTTTACGTTAAATACAGACGTGAGTAAATGCTAAAAGCTGCACATGAGAGATTAAAGTTTGAAATTCTATCAGTGGAGCGCTTAATGAATTGTTTGCAGCACTAGACAACTTTGCTATTTTCAAGAGAAATTCATTTAATATCTATTAAAGTAAAACTAAGCACAATGACATTATGTGCCTTTGTGAAGTGGATTTCAGTGGATCTCAATGTTCACTTTGTGATAGCTCAAAGGAGTATGAAAATACTCCGTAATGGCTGGGCAGTGACTCTTATCTATTGTACTCTTTATTTATTCTATACATTTATATGTAGAGAATACCCACTTACTTAATAGACCTGCAAAAATCACAGTTTAAATGAACAGAATAATTATTTATCTATGATATGAGAACAATTTATACGTTGTCAAAGGTATTAAGTATTGATCGAAAGTTAAAAGCGTCGTCTTTGATCTCGTATGATATTCTACATTCTCCAAATGTGAGAAAGCCTCAGTACCAATGTCTCTCAGTCCTGTCTTCCCTAAGAGCTTGTCAATTTGTAGAGTGCGCTCTGAGCTGACTCGGGAAATATCAAAGACAATTCACACAGAAAACGACACAAGTGGCACCTCAACCATGCAATATAAATTGGGTTGTTTTGCTCTCCCCTTGGAAAACACCGCTCACTGATCAAAAATAAAAGGCACCATTTGATTGAAAGCCACCTTGTCTTTACGCAGACGTAAGCGTGTCGTAAACATAATATAGCAATTCATCTTGTTACCAACCTTCAAAACATAGAAACATTAGTTTTATAAAAACTAAGATGAAAACATTACATCAAATTTTTTCAAGATAAATCTTTGAAAAACATTAACGCATGCTTAGCGAACTCTAAAGTTATTATATTAAATGGAAAAAGAATACGGTCGCGAACAGGACTCGAACCTGCGCCTCCCGGCTAAATACTCCAGTACGCGCAGTCCCTATACGCGCAGGTTCGAATCCTCAGTCACCTGTATAGGTACTGAAAAGATAGCAACAACGTGGCCAGAAAGACGTATTAAAAGTATGGATGAAGAATTCGCAGTGGTGAGAATTTTTCAGTGCATGTAATGTAAAGAATATCAAAACGAAACTGAAAGACTTATTTATGTGCACTAAGTAGGTATAACAAATAAACTTTGCCAATACAATTTATTTATGTGTATGTAATTTGTTTCGAATTAGTTACGTATGTAGGTATATCGATTAAAATTCAGCGAGTATATACTTTGAAATTCGGCGATTATACACTTTTGAGGGTGCCTATAAACTTTTTTAAGAATATGCATCGGGAAAAGAATACCGTCGCGAACAGGATTCGAACCTGCGCCTCCCGGATAAATACTCCAGGCGCTCTGAGCACTAAGCCATCTCGACCTCTGCTCACCACCGCGAATTCTTCTTCCATATTTTAAAACGTCTTATGGCGTCGTTATTGCTATCAATTCAGTCCCTATACGTATAGAGACTGAAGCAGAGGTCGAGATGGCTTAGTGGTCAGAGCGCCTGGAGTATTTATCCGGGAGGCGCAGGTTCGAATCCTGTTCGCGACCGTATTCTTTTTCCATTTATATAATTTTTTATGGAGAAAAAATATGGGCGCGAGCAGGATTCGAACTTCCCGTATGATTACTCCCGAATAAATATGCGGGAGGCGCCGGTTCGAATTATGCTCACGACATTATTTGTGGTTCCACAAAAAATTACAACTTTAAGAGATCGTTACGCATGCGTTAATGCCTTTGACAGATTTGTCTGTATAAACTATGACTTTATTTTGAGACATGCCAAAACTAATATAAAAAGTTACTATACCTATTACTTGCTCAAAACACACTCACTCACATGCACACGCACACGCACACAAGCACACAGATACACACAATACATATAACAATAATCATCTATGTGACAAACAACACCCTCGCCTTACGTAACTAGTAGAATTCCTAATTCTTTAAATATTAATCAGATATGTGAGAGATTTAGACTTCGAATGTATTTGTATCCGCAAGTTGTAGCATCAATAACGTTTGTAAACCAAGTACTTGGATCAATATTGGATGAAGTGATTGCAATAGAGTACTTACAACTGCACTGGTGCACACGTAGATGAAAAGACGACTGTGTAAATAAAGTATTAAAACCTATCTGTAAAAACACACAAAAATTTACTTCACTAAAACATGGTCTTGCAGAAAGTAAAAAATCTACTGTTGTAGCACAAATTAAAGATTCGTTTGATGTCATTAAAATAAATTGGTAAAGTACATAATAGATACTCATTAAAAAAATATTATATATCATATCTTACCTGCTTGTATTTAACATTTCAAAGCCTCTAATATATATTAGAACGTTAATGCAGCTTACGTACTTCTATGTATATTGTTCATATAAATAAAGATTATATTCAAAAAACACAATAACTAATTTTCATAAGTAGATTATGGCTCCGAGGAAAAAATACAGATACTTTCATTTCCGGTCCGACAGGAAAATGCCCGGCCCCCACAAACAATGCGTAGCCGATAAACTATAGATAGAATATTGGTATATCTGAGAGTATACAAACTACGCAGATATTAGACATGCTTTGTTTACAATTTTATCAGCAACGTGATCAATTCTCCGACGCGATGAAATTACGAAGAACAGTTATGTCACAAGACAAAGTGACACATTCTTAGAGTATATTCGTACAAGGAAAAGACTATCTTCACGCTCTAAGTATAACAATAGACTCACTCGACTGATATGATTTGATTGGAGGAGAATTCATACTTTTTTAATGACGCTCAACTTTATTCTTGAAGTTTGGCATACAAGAATTCCTCGTAAAGATTCATTTCTTATAACGACTTTTACAAATTTATTTATTGTTGTATCCTGTAGTAGGATCCATACATTATCCCCCGGGATTGGATTGTACGCCGTCTGTAGCCCAAGCCAGACACGATAAGCCAGCGAAATTTCCCTTTCTTTATAAGCAAACCTACCTCGACTAGTGGTCCCGCCAGAAAATTGACGTCAATTTAAGTGTCTGAACCTAAACACATAGATGTTGTTGTTCACGCTGGACTTGGCCAAATAACAATTTATACTTATATTCATATCTTCTGAACCCTGCAAGATGTCGGAATGGAACGTACACGAAATTTTAGTTAACGTTCTCGTTTTGCTCTCTAAAATTTTAATCCAAGTTCGATGATCAGTTTCGAAGCTTATTAGAGAAAAAAAATTAGACAGGTAGACAAATATTATTAAAATGGTAATTTATGACCACATCGTTTATATAATAGTTCTCACATACATTTTATCATTTATTTTTAAATCACAGACGGACATTTCACTTTTATTTATTGTCTTAGACTACCGATTACAAAAATTATGTTTATATTGATAAACGGATTACGCATTTTATGACATTTCTAAGAAAAGTTCCCTAATTCCAAGTCATTCTGAATGAATAATAATAAACAATAACAAGCAGCAATACTTAATCTGATAAGATACGAGTATCTATTGTATATGTCGCAGATGGATTGTACAATCCCCTGCTTTACAAAACTGCTAGCTGATTTACAAAACAAATCCATTTTTGCTACTGAATTGCCATTGCGTTACGTTTAACAAAACTCTGCTGCCCACGTTTAGACGTAATGTAGAATAATATATCTACGTTCAGACAGTTTTTTAATTGTATAGATGTATTAAATGCACAGTCACCGTTCAAGTAAAAGAAAAGATACTGTATTCTGAATTGTCTTTCCGTGGCTGGCTCAACGGAGCCCTATTTTTGTGTCTAAGGTAAGGTCGTAAAAAAACTAAACATGAAAGGGATGACGGGGGTAGTTCGCTCGCTACGCTCGCTCGCTGGCCTCTTCGAGCCTATCCTGTCCGTTTCGGGGTACATGGAATTCCCGAGCTCGCTTCGCTCGCTCATGCGTCAGTTTCATTTATTTTCATTCATAATCTGGAGTTAATATCGATTTGTATAGTAGTTTAGTATTTATATAATTCTCTTATTTTTTTGTTACTGTTAATATGTATTACATAGTGACAGTTAAATTATTGTTCATAAGACACACAGAGCCATGAGCGACAAAGTTTAGAACTAAAATCCACACTCTGGCATTTTATTTCACGCTTTTTTAAATAACGCAAAACGTTGCATATAATTCGAGTGTTAAAATTCAGTAATTATGAAAAATCGATAAACATCTTTCAGCTTTTTTATAAATCAGCTAGCAGTTTTGTAAAACAGCTGATTAAATCCTTCTGCGACATACGAGAATATACTACACAGTTTCCTTTTTGAAAAAATATCGTCTGATTAATAGGTAACCTCTTAAAATAATGTAGGTCGTAAACAAATCGTCCACATAAAGAAATACACACACAATATAGTCGTATATACTAAGATAGTATGAGCAATGCCCCGGATCGTCGGCAGCTTTACTGAATTTAATTATGGAAAAGTTGACACAGACAGTCACCGTTGAACGTAGTAAAACAATTTGATTGCGGTTATGTCTCAAAATGTATAATACAATAATAAAACACGTGTATTATATGAAATATTAGATGGGTAACCTTTCGGTATAACTACAATTCTAGATTTTTAAAAAGCCTTAATTACATTATAATAAAACAACTTTTTAACTGGATTAATCGCATGTATTATTGGTTTTTTGTTTTTCCTGGAGGACCTCCTGCGACCACGAACGCTGCAAAGTGTTCGAAACGTCAGGAAAAACAAAAAACCAATAATACACGCGATTAATCCGGTTAAAAAGTTGTTTTATTATAATGTGTAGTGATCGCGCAAACCTAAGATATTACTAGCCTTAATTACGATATTATATTTCAAATTATTTATCGTACATGATACCCTTTAATTTTGTGATTTACTTATAATGAGCGAATTTCGTAATATCGTCACGTCTTTGCCTGAGTGCGGGTGCACGTGTGTAGTGCTTTCCATTTATATAGGTACTTAATTCTCTTTTAAATTGAAAATGGTATAATACGGAATACATCAAGGCTCTAGCTGCGCCCGCAACATGCCCGTCTCATATAAATAATATAATATTAAATACTTGCTGGTGCCCATTCGTCTGCGTGACAAAAGGTAACCTATGTCCTTCACCAAGGGCGAATCTATATAGCTTTTGTAAAAAAACTAATTGAAATTGGTTCAGCGGTTTAGGCATCAAACGTGCCAACAAACGGACAGATTGAGTTAATTTTGCATTTATTTTGTAATATTACTTTGGATATTTTGGATTATCCAAGGTATATGATGACTCAGTAGGTACCAATCATTTTCTTTTAACCAATACTAACTATTTTAACTAAACCACTTACATGCAGCTCACAATTTTTCTCATTTATAGTTATGTAATAATAAGATTGGTATGTATGCTCTAGAAGACGACCTGCGGCTTTATGACGCATCCGCAGTTAGTATATAAAGCTTACAGTTGCCTTGAACAGTCATTAGTCCTTTATCCGTTTATACTAATAAACGTGAGTGCAGCAAACTCAATGAAGTTATAAACACACGACTTCTAAAATCAGTTTTTTGTCAATAGCCTTTCTGATATATTTTCGATTGGAAAATGACCACAAATCGTGATGAAACAATTGTCACCTTCGATATCGTTACCACCGGTTTGGAGGCGACTCAACTAATACAGCAGTATCTTGGTAACCATCACTTCGGATTGTTTCTGTGTATGTTGGTGTTAATTATTAAAAACAACAGTGTTTCATGACCAGTGCCTTAAACGGCCTTTTGAAGTGATAAAGTGCTTCAAAAATCAACGAAAATGTGACTGCAAAATTTGTTTGTTCTGTGATATTAATTAGATGCATTTACCTATTACCTGCTTGTAGTCGGATCCACTTATTTAATGTGAGTAGTGCGAGATAAATCCAATACTAATTAAAAGTTTCCACCATATAGGAAAATTACTAAGTAGGTAGTTACCACTTACCACAAACCTAGGAAAATGCATTGAACCGACCTCATAATTGTAGGATATGCTTAGTCATAAAATAAATTCTAGTAAAATGACGTAGGATAAAGTATATCTTTATTCGAACCATATATCTATTTAATTTGTAGGTACTGTCTATACGTACCTAATTGATATACTCGTAATAAGTTTGACGTCTTGTCCTCCCACATGGGGGTGTGTCACATTACATTATACCATTAAAGTAACTAAGTAATGTGTTGAATTAAACTTTACATTTCCTTAACAGTATACACTGAGACATAATCATCCGTTCGGTTACTTGGTAATTTGAGAACACGTCCACAAATGAGCATCAATATAAAAAAGTATTTTCACAAAGCTCTTACAATTTATAAATGACTAAAACGTGCCGCTTCTATTTGGAGCGTGACAGGTACTAATGAGTGCCAATGTTGGTTCCCCGTCATGAATTGAATCCAGGACGCGTTCTGTCACTCGCCACTCGCCACGCTTCCAGGAAAATGCCAAATGTAGGCCACTGTCTATGTATCTACCGGTTGTTATTCCACAGAGAAAGACATCCCCTTGCACCGTCTCATCCTTGTCCAAGTTGTAGGATTTACTACGTGCATTTTGTTTTTATGTATAATGTACACGAATGCTTGTTATTTTGGTTAGCAATGAGTACATTCTATAAGTCGATTATATGGAGTGGACAAGCGATTAACTTAGATAAAGGTTTATTGGTTCGTTTACCTCTTTCGAGCCTTAAATAGACGCGGATTTAAATCTAACAGCAGATACCACGGTTCACTGATCGTAACAGAAAATGCATTATAATGAGTAATGCGGAAATATATTTTTTGTTAGCTTTGGCACACTTGTCTGTTTTAGTTACCTTTGTTAGCCCTATACCTACGTCAACGAATAAATGATTTATTATTTCCAATCTAATATCTCAAAAGCGCGCGTTCATATAGTGTTTCGCTTACATTGAGACTACGGGATGTTAGCGTCATTTTGATTTTAAAGTTCACATCTAAAAATCTACAATTGTGATTATCTTCTGCACGCTCAAGTTCTTTTGACGAAGTGCTAGCTAATTTAGTATGCTCTAGTTTCCACGGTGGTTGGAGGCCGTAACCATGAGCTATATCACTCTTTGCGATGTTTCAAAGTTTTTAACATACTGCGATTTGTAAAACAACCAATTTTTCCGCCGTCCGTTGGGTATATGTCATATACTCAGTAACAGCTCTCATCACGTGTATCTGAATGAAATTTTCGAGCTTATTGTCAAACAAATACTTGTTTCTTCACTTCTATTTGTTATTATCAAGGTTTCTACGGATATAGAACGGAAGATTTCATATACTTAGTGATTTTTTGCTGTAGTTAATTATTCTTATACCAGTCTAGGAATAACTGAAAATAATTATTTTTATTTCATAGTCGACTGGGAGGAATATGAAAGCTGAAGCTTGTATTTGAGGTTGTCAGCGCAAAATGACAGCCTTATTTTATCATAATTATGATCTGAACTTTGCGTACGTTATTGTACTCGGGACTGAACAATAACGACAAAAAAGATGCCTCTAAGCTGGTCGTATAAAAGAAAATAAAAGGTCATTAACCTTGCATTGTTGGATGCAGAGGTCAATATTTCCTATTCGCTTTTTAATCTAACATTCACATCCTACACACTTCGTACAAAACTGTTTATGCATATGTTATAGTGTAATTCCTCTAAGCAGGGATCATTGACCACTTTACCTTCTTTGTAGTAAGGCTATAAAATCATAATGAAATCTAAATTTTATTATAAAAGACGTAGCTTCAATTATCATAACAAGAATTCTCGGCGTAAAGCCCTAGAATTGGAATGCAATTGCCTACGCTTCGCCAAGTATGTCGTGCAAGGCAATTTATCTAGATTATAGTTTTGAGGTAGGATAGGGTAATGCCTATCTATATCTTGTGGTAAGTTAACGTAAAACTTTCTATTGTATATACTTCTTACTTGCCACAAAAAAGGAGTGTTATGTTTTTAGGGTTAATGTATGTACCTATGTATTTTTGTGAGTTCCTTTATTCCACTATAATTTCTCTTTACATTATCCCGGGTATCATAAGCTAGTAAGATTTAAAAAACTGTAACATTGTGGCTATGGTACACAAAAAGGTGTGAAATAAAAAAATAACACACGGTAGGCGTGCTTAATCTTTACTAATTATATTTACATAACAGACTTGGTGCAACATAGTCAGCTCCGCTATACATTCCACGTGCTAATAAATAATTGTGAGCGATAATTGACAGTTTGCCTACCACATCAAAAAATCATCCCATCATAATAACTATAGGTAATAAGCAAGTCCCAACCACAGTATTTCTACCTGCAGATTCATAATGTTTTTATGAATGTTTCCGAACCTCTTTGTAACATTACTTTAGATGTTAATGTTTTGCACGTGCTTAACTAATTTTAAACAATCTTTTTAGAGCAGGGGTCATGTAAAGCTGGAAAGATCTCGTCTGCAACAAGTTAAAAACATGTTTAATCACCTTCGATCACTTGTTTTTTATAAGTGATCGAAGATAATCACAATAAACCTTCAAAATGTAGACCAGAAATCTTAGTTAATTCTTGTTTGTGGTTGAACGAGGTATAAATATAAACACACCGTCGTTCGTGTAGGTACTCTTTATGGGTCTGTTTACCTGGAAGGAGGAAAATAATACCATTTATCCCGACAGTTGTCTGCATACAGAATGTCATACATAGATTATATTACACAACCATAATAATCCACTTTGGAGTTCGTCAACTTATTACCAGAAAGTAGAAATGTGGCACACCGAGTAAAGCCGCGCGCTTATTAAGTTAATCTTATTTCATTTCGCTAAGTATAAGTTTGTTTATAAGGGAAGATGGAATAGATATTTAGATATCGACTAGTTGCTAGGCTGTAGTTGAAATAAAGCCTGACATTGCGCTGATCCGTCTGCCCTAAGAGACAGCTCGTCACTATCGGTATTTACATTCAATAAGGTCAAAAGGAGTCAGGTCCCATATTATCAGATGTGACACTATATTGTGACGCACGGCATCACGGTATGTCGCTGTGATCACTACTCATAAACAACGTGAAATTAATCTGTTCTGATCATATCCTTCAACAAGAATGAATATTAATCATTGTTATGTTTATTTACAAGGTCTAGAACGAATTCGATCAATTATGAAATATTTAAGAAGAACTTTTTTATCAGCATAGTTATCAAATTAATGTAATTTCCGAGGTTTTAGTTTTGTTTTCATATGATACAAAAATATCTCATATTTAAAGTTTAGAAGGAATACAGATAAATCTTTGAAAAGCATTAACGCATGCTTAGCGAACCTTAAAGTTATAATTTTTTGTGGGAAAAGAATACGGTCGCGAGCAGGATTCGAATCTGCACCTCCCGGATAAATCTTTTTCCACAAAAATGTATAACTTTAAGTTTAGAAGGCAGTTTTGGTATCCTTTAAAATTAAGTAAATAGTGCGATACACATACAAAGGTTCGACCGATAAACCCGTTTTTGAATAATTATCATGCACGCATGCAGTTCGACATTTATCTTCACAATGCTAGGTTGAATCTAACCTAAATTTTATATAAATCCGTTTGTTCCAGACGAAGCCTACATGAAGCTAGCCTTAGAGACAGTGGAGGAGCTGGACTGGTGTTTGGACCAGCTTGAGACCATACAAACACACCGCTCCGTCTCCGATATGGCTTCACTCAAGGTCAGTAGTACAGCTGCAGTGTAACTTACAACCATATATGTACCTTCATGTACGGATTCCCTGCGATACTTTACAACCAAAGATAATAAATATGTCATTGAAGTTATAATAAAACTTGTACTGGCTGAATTTACATGTAAAATAATACGGTGATTTATCTCTACCGAAAACCGATACGTCAGTGATAAATAAAGATAGTATAAGAGTAAAGAAAAAAATGTGACTCAAAGCTAAAGCTATAATCTAATCTTAACATATGAGCACATTACGTTAGCTGTAATAAGAAACGAACTTTGTCTCAATTTATGATATATTATGCATAATTTATATATAATATACTATATATTTGGTTATGTTCCAGTTAAAAAAGACGTTTTTAAACCAAGCGATACGTGATTTTTGTCACAAACAATCGTTAATAATTTTTTTAGCTGGCAGTACATTATGTACCCATCTCGTGAATGATTCTTGCTTTATTTTACACAAGTTACTTTTAAAACAAAACGTCTAATCTTAAAAGCAATAACGTATAGAATATAGACACGTGCATTTCACACACTTTTTTATTTTTACATTTATAATTAGATTTCAAATGCTACTGACTGTTCCTTGTCATCGACATATCTGAGCAAATTAGATTTCAATAACTATTTGTTAATCAAAACTGCGGCTCTTTACATAAATACAATACACTACAATATGTAGGTCAATGATAACCACATATCTATTGGTATCTAAGATTGCTGCTATTATTAGCTTAAAGGTTATTGTTGCACATTGTTGTCGATGCTAGAAGACACTTCTAGAATCGTGTCGGCACAAAACGAAAACACGTAAAAAGCTGAATAAAATATCACAATGGTCTTCTTCTTATCGAGTGGTTGATGAACAACCTAGTGTCAGAGTTTAAGCCACCCGTAGGTCTCTGACAGAGCTTTATACACCATCGAGAAAATCTCTCAGGTGTGCTGGTTTCCTCACGATGTTTTCCTTCACCGTTTTAAGCAAGTGATAATTAGTTTATAATACGCACATAACTTCGAAAAGACAGTAGTCTTGGATTCGAACTTGCGAACTTTGACTCGTCAGTCCAACGGTCGTACCACTAGGCTATCATTGCTACTTACACAATGGTAAGAAAATATGATAGTTCTGCTATTTTATTTCCATGATACCAAAATAACAATATGTTTCACACATAGATACTAAGGTATTTAAGTAATAGTAGTAGTAATAGCCTTGCAATGTGGAAGATGATGTAGGTACTTTCATCAAACCTCTTATCATGATTTATAGTGATAACGATGTTGCTGACGATAATTCATTAGAATTATTACTGTCAGTATTGGAACAGTTGAATACCTAAGACCTGACTATACCTAAGTTCTGACGTGTCAATCTTCAGAATTACACGTCAGACCACGTAATCATAGTCTCGCTGTATGTATGTAGAATACCCAAACATACATAAACACACGCCTTTGTCCCATGGGGGTAGGCAGAAATTACATAACGCCACCTGCTACAATCCTTACATATGCCCTTTGCTTCGTCCACACCACATTCATACATCTGTAGAAAAACTAGAGGAAAACTATATAGGCACAACTATAACGTTTCCCATTGAGTAATATTTCGTTTTGTAAATTCTCAAAATCACCACAGTTTAAAAATATTCATAAAATTTGCTTCGGAGTCTCATAGTCTCTCTCAATCAGTAATATAAATATTCTATAACTGGCAATGTTAAGCTTTACTCACATACATACATTATTGCAATGTGATTAATCGCAAGAACCATGAATGAACCAAGCGTGTAGCATGTGCATCTCAAACGTGATAATATAATGAATAATGATAAATAAATCTAGAGGATTATCCGATAGCTATGGTAACTTACCGATATAATAGCTTTAAAGGGAACTTGTAAATTAGCACACCTTCGCTTTACAAATAGGTACCTACAGCGCATTGTTATGGTATGACACTAAGTAGGTATAAGCATGTATATTTATGTTTAGATTATGGAACAACCACTTCTTATGTTCTTACTACTTCAGTGTGAGAACAAAATAATGTATCTGCCTAGCTTCTTCCCATCTATGTTGGGGTCGGCTTCCAGTCTAACCGGATGCAGCTTAATAATGATATTATTTTACAAGGAGCGACTGCCTATCTGACCTGTGCAACCCAGTTGCAGTTGGTTGCCAAACTTGCAGGCATCTTACTACCTGTAGCGGCTGTTATAGATCTTCATTTGACAACCGGAACCGATGGTTTATCGTGCTCTCCGAAGCACGGAGGGATCTTCGTCTCGATATTAAAAGACAGTCACCCATCCATAGACCGACCGCAGCACGCGCAGCTTAACCTAGATCGATCGATCAGTGCTGCTGTTACTTAGCCACGAACCCTTCCTACTATGAGAATCAAAATAATACATGCACGTGATAAATACACACTAATTTATTTATATAACATAAGTTCTTTTTTTATTGATTGCAAATTGATAAGCAGGGTACCTTTTATTGTTATGTTTAGGTATTTTTGTACTTGTTTGACAGTATACCCGGTTTTGGGAATTTACCTGCCCCAGCTTTTCACAGAACCTCTTATGCAAGGATACTCTAAAACGAGACTTACCAATAAGCATGACCGAAGATAACAGTTTGCCATCATCGTAATGGAAAGCCCATTCTACAATGTTGATGTTAAGAACACACATTCTGAGAATGCGTCGAAGGTTTACCTTATTATTTTCAGTAATAGGCAATCTAAATCACTGATTTACCTTTTGAATTCTGGGTTCTGAGATGAATTCTATAGAATCGTATGCATATGATATCTTACATAATTATTACTTTTAATATTTTATTTATTTGAACATAGCTATATAAATACATACGCATTACAATTAATTAGATTTATGCTGTAGCAATAACCTTTTTCTTATTTATGCTCTACATCAAAAACTTGTTCAGATTTTACTAGTTAAATGTATTTTGTACATTCTATTTTGAATAACTTCAAGTTAAATATAAATTTCCTCGTTTTCGATCGCAAGTCCTCTTCCAAAGGCTCTTTGAATTGGAAAAGTTTTAATTATTTAGAAGTCAATAGACATATAACATATTATTATGTATCTATAATAATTTTAACTCGGAAACTAAATAAATTAAATATGTTATTTGCTTTGTTCAAGTTAGTTATTTATATAACTAAGCTACTTAGAATATATCAAGTAAAACACTACAGTTAAATCAGCCAAGATTTTACCAATGGTTTAATGTAATATTAAATTTAAATTCAAGACACATTGTCCTTTTAACTCTAAACATGCGTAAATTCATTAGTACTTTAAATATTTAAGGGATGAATTTTAATTAACGGATCTCATTCAACTATCATGTTATTTTTTGGCTTAGTTTATTTGAACAGAGCCATTATGTTTTGTCTCTATTGTTATTTACTGGACCAAGTTATAATAGAACATGACTGGCTAGCATTGCACCACTTTGCACCGCTATATATTGAGTGAGAGGCAGTTAGTTCCTGGTGGATCGATGCTTTTGACGTCACAGTGACGCTCACACTTTAATATCTTTTCGCCTGACTACACACCAAATTAAAACTTGTTTTATTTTATTATTAGACACAAACAGACGTAGCAATATTGATTCACGAAAGCGTGAGTGAATGTTACATAGACGTAGGATACTGCATCATCCAGATGATTACGTATAAGGAGAATGTGAATTATGTACCTACGTGGGTACCGACTCGTCTTTTTAATAGCACACATCTTTCACTTAGTTATATTTACCTAAATTATGATTATATATATTTGCCTGGTACCCTTATGATTTAAGTATAAGTGAAAGATTCAGTGAAGAAATTGGAACATTTTGATTACCTCAATTCAGACCAATCATTGAATCAAGCTGTGTGACTGAACCTCAATATTTCACTAAGAAAACTTTATATATATTAATTCATGTAAATCAGGGTCGATCCTGTGTGACCTTTGAGATCTTTGGGAGCTTTGTGTAACAAACTAATTCTGCTATATGAGTTCCTTAACAAGTACGCCAATGATTATAATAAATCCTGGGTGTAGGTACCTACTGCCTACTGGGTTTGGACGCAAGCAATAACATATGTGCGTGACGTCTTATCGTTAAAACTGAAGAGCAGCCCCGCCATACCCTCGTGAATGACGCAAACTGGAGTTTGAAAAATGCGTACATGATATATATATAAAATTTTAGTCTATTTATTGATGCAGGGATAAGCGAGGACATTGTTTCATTTGACATTGATACGAATTTGATTTATTATGATACTCAGTGAATAAATAATGAATTGGATGGGCTCATGGCTGGGGCTCGTGGCTAAGTATCAGCCGTATAGATTGATCGATCGAGGTTAAGCTGCGCTTACCTCGGTCGGTCTGTGGATGGGTGACCATAATTTCATATTGTAACCCCACCGTGCCTGGGAAAGCACGTTAGACCGTCGGTTCCGGTTGTCAAATTACGATATATGACAGCCGTTACGGGTAGTCAGAGGCCTGAAAGACTGACAACCAGTCTTACCCTGAGATATGGATATGCACAGTAAATGGGTTGTGGAGGACAGATAGGCAGTTGCTGCATCCGGTTAGACTGGAAGCCGACCCTAACGCAGGTGGGAAAAGGTTAGGCAGATATACTCATTGAATGAATACCAATTTGCAAGTTAAACTATTATATTTTCCCCACATGTTTTATCTCAATTTAAGGCATAATTTCTTCTTAAAAACAGTTATATAAAAATATAATCTTTAATGAATACTGAAATGACTGGTCTAGGTTCTTATATTCATATTCAATGGTTCTTTTGAATATAAATCCAATTTCATATTAAAGAACGAAGAAGTACGACTAATTTTAAAAAACCCACTAAGGATCGCTTCCTCACTCCAATGTACGAGACGTGCCTACTTGGTATGCATTCAGATCAAAATTCGAGGAAACGTTAAAAAACCAGTGCCGTAATATTTCATTTTTAAATCTTACGGTAACTACAGACATTGTCTGATTTTATTACACGACATTCTTGAAAACTATAATGTAAAAAAATACTTGCAGACACCGAGTAACAAAGCATTGTAAGTACTGACGGAAAGAATATGTATCAGTTAATATCATTAATCTGCGGCAACTATTCCGGAAAATTCTGCGTATTGTGATCTCGAGCATGCAATAAGTAGCGATAAAATATTTTTGTAGTGTCGTGCGTAAAGGTCCATGGACGGCGGGTGTCCCCTACGCTCGCGCAGTCACGTACGCAGCGCTAGGGAGACGCGGCCGCCCGCCTTGCCAGACCACGTATCTCATGACACACTTGTCATCTCGATTCGCTATCTCAAATCAAAATGCAAAATTGCATTTTATATCCAATCTGCTGTAATCTTAAAATATGAATGATTAGATTGCTTTGCATCTTGGTCACCACCAAAAAACAGACAAATATCTTAGAAATATTACTAATGGCTATACAAAACAAAACTTATTGTGATTTTTTTTCATTCGTAATTTTTTTTGTTTACCTGTAAGTTTTTCCTCTATTATATTGAATCTACCCATCCTTCACAATTCACACGATTTCTCCGAATGAAAATTCGTTGAATTCGAAACATCCGCCTACGCACCAAAAATTCTATAGATACTTCCCCTGAAATATATTATTGAAAGTTTACTGAAATATAGTCAATGCAATCTTCAAAAGAAAATACATATAGATACTTGGAACGAGATAGATTTGAAATACCACACAGCTTGGATTCGTTTCAGTATTTCCTCAAGAGTTAAAAGATATTTATCATTAGATGTTTTGTATCATTCAAAACTGCAATATTTCATAAGGAAATTGGAAAAGGTTAAAGGACGAGTAGCAAAACCTAAGAAAATCGGTCTCACGTTTGGGAAAAAATCATATAAGACCTTTTTTATATAAAGAACTAGTGATAAATAATTTATCTTTTATTGATGTTAATTTCTTTTAAACAAGCCGCCAATTTTCTTAACTTAGGTATATATTAAATGTCGTCCTTTGTAATTAATTATTATGAACACGTTATTATTTGTGAACATGATTACAGCCCCTGAAACATATTTTTCTAGAAATAATGTTATTTATATAAGATGCACGACATCACCACATTCACCACTCATTGATAGAATTCTGTACATTGTAAGACTCATCGTTAACAATAGGTTCATAATCCTGAGCTTCATTGTTATTCCTGTATTTGACAGAATGAGGACGATCGTTACATATTAGCTAGTTACACAGTTCATTTATATAAGGTGAATTTACTTATCTACACAACAAACCAGAATTTTGGGATCAAATTTAATATGCTAGTTGCCGGTTCGTTGTATCAAAAGTATTTAATATAAAATTTTAAATTTGAATCTAACTATTACGTAAATATTTAGACAAGTAAACCATAATCAAATATAATTATAGATTAGTAGGTGTAATTAAAAAACATTGAGGTAATCGATACAGCTTTTCAGTACCCGGTAAAGTGAAGGTTTCACAAAGAAACCGGCGATCTGGCAACAATCGTTACCTACCTAATGACCCGGTTCGTGGGTGACGTACATTCCGACCTCAAGCGTGGAGCGCCGCCGCGCGCCGCCTGCCGCGTCGACCACGAAGGTTGACATGAGTTTCCCGCCACAATACAACGATTTTAGAAAATAATGTGTCCTAGATTTCAGTTTTAATTGATTGTTGTCCCAGTTTTTGTGGCCAACTTTTTAAATAACTCTGGAATTTTATATTCAAGATAGTTAATGACATGCTTTAATATCTTGGTTAATTAATTAATTTAAGTACCGTGTCACCACAGCCTTAGTTGGTCATTTACCTTCTTTTGCTTCTACTGAGGATCATGACTGCGCCGAGATAATGTCTTTCTTTATCCATATTATGTAGGTACCGTTTCTTACCCATATTTTTTTATAGGTAGTTACTATTAAAACGAACTGCATCTGTAACATATACACAGAATAGATAATAGTACTGACATATATAAAATAGTTAACTCACTGACAAGGCGCCTAGCCTAGTCACACGTGGTCAATAGGTACTTACTCGATAAACTTAGTCATACGAGTATCAATAAGGAAACAAAAGCCATTCCTTTAGTTGGTCATAAATTAATTAATAATAATAATTGTCAATGCATATTGTGACGTTATTTAATTAACACGTTTTCCAACAATTTGTAGACATGTAGACTGCTGTCAGTATTGGAAATTCTCCTTCGGAATACCTTTGAACACTAAAGTTTTGACCACAAATTATCTGCTGGGTATACTGCGTCATAATTAACCGCGATAAACAATGTAATTAACATAAACAGTAGTAATGAATCATGCGAATTCAAATATATGTAATACATTGACCATTTTAATTTACCTTCATCTGCAATAATGTTTTCGTTGATTTGTATTTATTGTGACTACAGCATGTTAACCAAATCCGATACACACCTATAATAAATAAAAGTATGGTTTTGCAATAATTATTATCTACTTAATATACAATTAGGTATTCTAGCAATCTGTAACATGAACATGAATATTACAAAACAGAAAGTGTCCAGAGACTAAGGATAGCTCTTTTATTATAATGGATTAGATACTACTGGTAATAATTTGATACGTGATGTACGAGTATTATCATTGAAACCTAAATTTAAATCGTAGGTAGAAATTATTTCCTACTATTACAATCACAACGTCAATGCATTACGAACTAAAGAAGTTGTCACGGTCAACCCGGCCGGTGAACTAGACATCATTACGTAATATATCTTAACTATGTAGGCATATTTATTTACTACATAATGCTATCATATTTACAAAATTGAAGTCTTTGTTCATTGTTAACGTCTCTAACAAAAATCTACTTATTCATAATCTATAAAAATTTGTCGAGCTATTTGGGATTTATCTGCATCGGTGAAAAGTGGGTGTAACTCCGAACGGTTATTAGCCAAAGGACTACTGTTATTGTTCTGTCTAACTCTTCGGGGATACAGACGTGATGATAGAAAGTTGTATTATGATCGAGCTAAATCAGGCTGATATCAAAGAATCTTTTGTTCAAATTCTATGTAGAGCCAAGCCAGTTCAAAGCATCAGCAATTCAAAGCATTTTTTATTGAATATGAATAATTTTCATCTTTTATGCTAATATTATGCATATGACATTATATCGCATACAATAAAATAATTGTGACGTAGGGGAAGTGTGTAGGCAGTAGTCTTTTGTTATCAACATCATTGCCACCAACGGCGTAGTTCGTCAAACACAGTTGTAAACAAATAAATTGTAAACCATGTTCAAAACAAGTCTAAAATTACCAAATTACATCTTGATGCGAGAACCGCATAGTGTCGAGGGTACTAACGTTTACATAGGAGTACTTTAAATAAACACTATTAATATTTCCAAAGTTGAATGAATCGTATTATTATATCTAGGTCAGGGCTACCCACGATCGTTAAAACATCTGAACATATAATTTAACTTGTTTACATCTATTCTATGCAATCGCACATCTGTATGTTATCTAAAGATATCAATTTCTTTTTAAAAATATAATTAATTTAAAATTACAGTTTAATAAAGTCGCATGTATTACGTGGAGCATGTTACATAGGTATACTGGTAGCGATATAGGTTAGGTATACTCAATGTATTTTTATAACACTACTTATCATTTACAATAATGAATAAACATTTTGATTGAAATCATAACGATATAATAAATACTAAATAGCACAATAATCTATATCAGAATTTATATTCTCTATTATGTAATTATTGTGTTTAAAAAATAGGAACTAAGATACTGTTATCTTTATTTATTAATTGTCTGTTTGTGAAGGTCCTAAATCAAACATCAACGTTGCTACGTTCTAATCTCTACGCGTCACGCGAGGCGCGGCGCGGCGACGCAGCTTAGGCAAAGTAAACTCTACACTTGACGTATATTTTTTGACATAAATACAAGCATTACCTACTTATTAATAAGTTCTGGCAATTTTTAGATGGACAAGATATGAAGTAATTTTTTTTGACTAAATGCGTTTTTCCGATACAGCAATGAGTACATGAATGAATATGATATGTTTAAAATCGTACTTGTATTCCATGACATGAAACTTATAAAACTGTAAATTATAATCTTTCACATACACCTGCAATAACATTCATTACTAAAATTGAATATATTTATGTTTCTGTATATTTAAGGTTTTATTTTAACTGGGCGCCATTCAAATAAATTATTAAATATTCTAGCTTATAGAAAAAAATACAATGTTACTGAGCAGGCGCCTGCTTTGTGTTACTGAGAAAAACATTTAAATTGCTAGATCATCCCATTTTATGACTTCGTAAAATTCGCGGGAACGCGTCCAAATTGCTATGTAGGTAGTTTGTTGTGGAGCATGTTACATAGGTATACTGGTAGCGATATAGGTTAGGTATACTCAATGTATTTTTATTTCACTATTTTGTGTATACTTCTAGAAATCGTAGAAAAGTTCAATGTTATGTATGACAAACAAAGCAGTCATAACAAAAACATGTTGGATGCATGCAGCAGTGCAATTTGCAAGAGTACAAGCGTGACGCTATGTCATACAAATGACGGTTCACATAATTCGATTAAATTACAAAAAAAAATGCTAAATTAACTAAACATGATTGAGAGATGATCCGATGGCATCAGGAATAATTAATTTTATACCGTTTGATGAGCAAATTGGCATTTATCGTGTCATCCGATCAACACTTCATATGCCCACGCCCGAATCACGTACCATCACAACCTATGGCATAATTATTAATTACTATGTAAATTATTGACAACCGTTTGCATCACGAACCTATACTGTGACACATCGTTTTCGGTATTTAGACTCCCGATTGAACACTTAAACTTTGTACTTAGTTCTACGTCATATACTTTGGTTAAATCGGTCAAAGTTCCCTAAACGTTTATGTGACCTCCATATTTAAAGATAATCGACGACTTTCTGTCGAGTAGTGATGTAATAGCCGACCATGAACCAATTTTTAGTCTTAATGCCTCCAGTTGGCAGACAACAGTTCAGGGAAAATGCATAACCTAGCTCATATTTCAGGTAATACTGCGGCTAGCGACTGTGACAGATTTCTAATGAAAATAATGTTCATAACTTGTAAAGTATATTATTATAGTAATTTATACTTATCTTGTGAGAAAAAAAATCTTGTTCTAATGCTATTCAGATATTTGGAGATATTTGGAGTCATTTATCGTCTCTATGTTACGAACACTTAGTCACACACGTAAGCTATTAGCTTTATCTTTGATATTGCACAACAAACAAAGCATTTTCTCCACTCCGCTAAGTATATAACTCAAAAACATTTTACACATAGCAACAAGGCGTTGCGTAGGGTGACGCAAGTAAACTGTGTTCAATATTTCCCATATTCCAAAACTCTACTCTAGTTTATTGAATTAATACGTCACGGTTTTAGCCATGAATCAATTACGGTATTTTTACTCCATTGTTTATTATCCACCCACGCCCACGCAGTCGACGTCACAGGGAAATTTAAAATTTTCTACAATATCCTTAAGGGAAAGTGTATGGCATATACAAATACGTACTAAGCAAACTTCCTAAGCAAGAATTAAATCGTTATGCCTCAATTATATGTTTGTCACAATCGGAGACCCAACCTGATGTAGTTGAGACGCCCTTAGGTTTATCGTCGCGAATTGAAATCTTAAAACATTAAGTACATATATGATAACTATTTAGATCATAGTGCGACATTTCTTGAGCGAATGTTAACATTAATACACACATATTCAATTTTATATATATGTTTTCTTATGTGTAGTAAGTAACACGATAGAATAATCAATATCTTTACATAATGATCTAAACCCCATGTTAATCGGTTTTTGAAGCGTTAGCATTGACTTTTCACTACTTTTGTAATAAATAAATTTGTAACAGCATATAACTTTCCAGTTAGGTAATACGTGATTCAGACAAGTGAACTAGGTTCTAGTTAAAACGCTTTATCATTGCCATGCCACGTTCCCACACTAAGTGACCTGCTGCTCTATTCCAGTTCCCTCATGCTTACAAAACATTATATATTATTGTTTTACATCCATATTACCATGTATTGTGCTCTCTTAATTTATACAGTACGTGTTATTTGTCTACAAAATTTTATGAAATCGTAATCAGCGTAGATGGACACACATTTAAATTTCATAGTCTTGTTTTGTTCAAATCTACTTGCTTATATTTATTTATTTTTACATTATTGGCTTCCCATAATTACCGTATCTTTTGGCATTTCGATTATGATGTCTCAAAAATATTGTTTTATGACTCCAGGCGAGTAAGAGTTAATTTAAATAATAACTATTAATAATTCTAATAGTTGATTATTATGATAGAACTTTATATACTTTAGAACAGACTGTACCAAACATTAAACACTGTATACACATTATATGAACATCATTTACTGTCGAATAAAGAACACAATTCTTCCGAAATCTAAAAAAATATATAAGGTATTTTAAAGGAGATGTAATAAGCATTCAGACAACGTTTTAATTCTATGAAATTTCGGGCTTACTGGCGAGTATTTCCAATTTATTCATCCAATGGTGTAAAATCAAAGTCAGTGAGGTGAAATTGCGAATATTGCCACATATTAAAGTAGCAAAAATAGAAAATTCTAAAATCTATATTTAAACAACAAAGCACATAACTATTTACAGCATAGTTTTTTAGAAGTAATGGCGGCGGAAACAAAAACCCTGCGTTATTCGAATCAGTCCACTGAAATGAACTGAAGTTTACTTTCACACAAAAAGAACTCAAATCGACGCACCTGGCTGTTGGGACAGTAAGTGTCAATGACAAAAAACTACAATAACCGTCTCTATTCTAAACATGAATGACAGCTTCCATAACTCTATCTCGATTCGAAATCATTTGAAAACAAAATCAGAATATCCCGCAAACTTCGTATGAAGACAATTTCCTTATTTGGGATGACTAGGCTTCACACCGACTACCAGGGATCAAGATTAGTAAGCCTTGTAAGCTGATAACAGACTTAACAAACTATGTCAAGACCAACTGTCCCCAGATCTGCATGTCATTTCATGGCTAAAAAACATCATAATTGAGCAGTTAGCAACTGAATCTGCTTCAACTTTCTGTTAATCCTGTCTACTATTCGCTATCATGTTACTACGAGTGTTTTGATGTAATCTTAATATTTTATCGACATCATATCACGTGTCTGCATAACATGTACTTTACTTAACGATATCCTTGTCCTGTTATTGTCATATTATATCACTAGTTCCAATCGGACCAATAAAATCCATTAATATAAGCCATCTCAACCATACAAAAGAGTTTCGGGACTGGTTGTGTCCGGATAAAAGCGGATTAAATGAATCTGAACCGAAGCCTATTGAGTCAGACGAACAATTTAAATATAATAATGGGCGACGTGTAGCCTTGCAGGTTGGTTACTAATTGTTTTAGTGGGAACTGCCTTTCCCTCTTCACTGTGTCAGAGGAAGCGCGAGTGACTGAATCTAGATTACAAGTAAAGCACATTACTGGGAAGGCGGTATTTCTGTAGTGTGTAGAGCTGTGACGATAGTCGTGCTACGCTTAATACGAGGCCGCGACGGCGCGACCGCTTCAGTTTGACGATAGCGCTCATAGATAATAGACGTTCTGTCGTGATATTCTGAATAAATTATTTAAGTTCAGAATACGTGCTTAGATATAGGTTTTTTTTTGTTTTTGAAGTACTTATATTTTTTGTGTTGTGAAATGCGCGTGTGCGCCGAAAGACAAAGCGTTCGTTTCGCTCCGACCCGGTGGCTACGGAGTCGAGCTGTGACAATGGCCCGCTCAATGGATATGTTGCACTTGCAGTTCAAGCGCATGCTGAACAAGGAGCTGAGCCACTTCTCCGAGTCCAGCAAGTCCGGCAACCAGATCTCAGAATACATCTGCTCCACATTTTTGGGTAAGTGTTTATAGGAAATATGAAGATAGTTCAGAGAAAAATTAATTATTTATCTTTTGTTACCTATAAGGAAAAAAGAGTATTTATGATTTTTCACTAAACTATGAATTTAATAATTATACTGTGCATAATTTTTGACCTTATAATAAGTTTGTACAGCGAGACCACCCAGTATTTCGAATTAACAATATCTAATTATTGGAAACCGAATAACAAATTCTCACATTTTAAAGATTACAACGCATTAGCAGTATGTACAAACTACGAATGCAAATATACTTCGTTTACTACCAGTATACTCGTATACAAGTCTCGCTGAAAACATCACGCTTATATTATGTTAAGTTGTCACGATTGAGCACACTCCTATCTGTCAAAATCTTATGACGTCATCCATCATTACCTGTAGGCCCCAAGATTACGCAATGTAACTTTTTACAATACAATATACCTAATATAAGGTTGACAAGAACTTCAGAACTTGTGTGTTCTTCAGTATTAACAATTACATACGATGATTAATCATTTCCGAATTGTAATTATTTTTGAATTAAGATAATAATGAATTTAAACATACATATTTAGCTCTAAGAGCTTTGTATGCAAACAATTTATCAGTGCCCGGTACTTTGTTTTTAAATAATACCCTGCACTTCTTAAAAATAATGAATTCAACCAAAACGCAATATCAAATACGAAAACTTGGTCTGTAAATATATGAGTACATAACCTACTTACTCCATATTATGGTGTCAACGTCCTCCCTCGCCTACTCGAGGGACAATTTGACCAGCATAATAAATGTTGTAAAAGCCAAACACATGAGAGTTACTCTTCTATATTATTTAAGCAGATGACTGCTTAAATAATATAGAAGAGAAAGTTTTCGTTTAGTTTTATTCTTTGTTTAAATCCTATGTAAGATAAAATAACATAATGACGTGTCATATTAATAGGCACTTATTATACTAATTAATGACAGGCCATCATATTATCGAGTCACGGCGTGGGTCCGCATAAATAAAGCTGTAAAGTTTAAAATCTCATAAACAGAACAGCTTAATAAATGTGTTATTTACCTGCGATGATAAACCTCGATAACCCCTGAGCACGCGCGCACACTTCCCTCTCTACAACAGAGTTCATAATTATTGAAAACCTTAAGAACTTGTAGACTAATCACAGTTTCCCTGCTGAACAACCCTTTTATTCCAATTCCAAAAAAAACTGTGACTAAAGGTCTAGATATGAACCAATTCGGTTCATATCTAGACCTTTAGTCACAGTTTTTTTTAATTTCAATACATGACTATTTTTTTTAATAAAATTTTTTGGGCAACCTTTATCGATAATATTAATAATTAAATTAAACTAGCACAGGTCCCGGCTTGGCACGAAATTATAACCATTTCAAAAAAATTAAATACTTTCAATATCAAAACCTTCCCTGTGACCCATTACGAACACAATAACAAAAATCTGTCAAATCGGTCGAGCCGTTCTCCATCAAGTCATACATATAATCTTTCAATATCTTTCATAAATTGATTTGTATAATTTCTAAACGAATTTTAAGAACCGCGACCATTCGATAAAATTGCATCAATCGTGGACACGAGAAGTCTATGTAAATAAAAGTATTTTTAGCCCTATTACTTATTTTGTATAAAAACTACTACTTATTTTCCGTTATGAATAATCTATCTATAGGTACTTAAAGTGAAACAGTTTCTGTACGTTGCATATTTGTGCAAAATTATATTTGGGGTGTACTATAATATCGATACAAATCTGCTATATATAAAATCTTGCAATACACAATGATTATTATGAACATTGAAAGATTTATTTATTGAGGACGTAAAACATTTGGGCCATAGATAGTTCGACTATATAAACGAGGTGTTATTGAAGCAATTGCCAAATGGGGACGTAGGAACTTTTAGTACAAATTAATTTGTTTTCGGTGTTCAATGACCATGACTAGTAATTACGTGAGCCAAAGAATAGGCTGCTGCCTTTAATAATATCCGTATCCATTTTTATTTATTAGTTGTTGTGCAATTCATAAGTTAAATAATAATGGTAAATGCTGGTGCAAAATGCACATTAGGGCTGGTCTCAACGCAATAATACTTACTTATTGTCTTGGAAAACCCTGCTTAACATACCGAATTAGCAATTACAAGTTAGGGCGTAAAGTATACAAAAAATTTTTGTTTATCCACTGACAAAAAAATTAGGTTCTCATGTTGCCGCGTAAATATACTTTTTTATGTACCACGCAAAATTTTTAGGGAGTAGTCCGATTTTGTTTTTTTATTTCATAGGGCTACTCAAAATTAGTTAAACTTACTTATTTTTACATTTATGTTTCCTTTTTGGGCGGTTTTTTTTTTGTGAAAAGGTTTTATTACTGTACTTAATCAAATTCTCAAACGTAAACCAACTTTGATTATGATTACTTATCTTTATTAGCAATTTGAAACGTAGGAGAAATTTATTCATCCTTTGACGTAGTAAACAACTAAACATGTTATTTACATTTCTATTTCCGATGGTCTCACCGGATTTCATCTATATATAGAAATTAGCTGTTAGTGTATCTATCTGTTGATTAGATAGGATGCGTAGTACTATATCACATAGATGATAACAAGCTTATCCGTTTAATGTGCTCAGATTACCCTTTCATATTCATGTTGGCCCCCTAATCGCCTTACTATAGTGTGTTATTATAAATGCCAACTGTGGGTTGTGTTTATTAATTTGTAGTAATTAAACCACCTTAATTACAATTATCCTGAAGTATTTTTTCTTCGTTAATATACTATGAAGCTAACAATAAGATATCAAATTACGCCTGGGATCTCAAAATATCAACATCACGTCACCATAATATTAATAAATAATGATACATTAATACCTTTATCATTGATAAAACGCTCAGGGAGATGAGACGCTCAGGGGTTTATCCAAACGTTATTATTACTATGTACCTACTTAATCTATGCATTTAAATATTAATCGTCATAAAGTACCTACTCCGTTATGCGCGTTTCTCGTTCTAAATAAAATATATGATAGCCGTGCAAACGAAAATTCTATGTGAATTATAATAAAGCTCCCATAGCATCGCGTGATTGATTACTTATCTATAGGTTATAACCAAACACACATCTGACCTAGAAACGTACCAATCATATGTATTAATGGATACTTCACATTTTCACCCACTTTTTTGACATCGTTACCCAGTAACACACTTTAAAAAACAATAAAAAATGAAATCGTTCGATATTATTTAGTTTCCTGTATTTGCGCAGCTTCTAGCAACTACAATCCTATGAATTTAGCTTGATGGATTCAATATTCAGGTCAATGCCTCCATATTTCACTGCACTTAATTTAATTATGTATGTAGGTATAAATTACAACGAGGCATAAAAAATGGTGTATAATGATTACTCTGTTAATTATATAAGACTTCATTGACATTGTTTCAATTTTCTTACAGACAAACAACAAGATATTGATTTACCATCCTTACAAGTGGATGAGGGTGCCGAAGCACGTGCCAAAAAGAAAGAAAAACCGCGTCATGCAGGTCCAGCAACCACAATGTCGCAAGTAAGTATCACTTTGATATATATAAAACTCCTTCAGATTATTTTGTAAACATTCGCACTTTGATTAGAAAATTTATAGTATTCAACGATCTCTGCCAGACAATGTTACGACAAGAAATCATCTAATAAATAGTCTAATTGGTTGATAATACACCTGCCTGAATATATTTCCAACAAACATGATGTTAATATTTATTTATTTCTTACCAGATATCTGGCGTTAAGCGAACACTGACCCACACCAATAGCTTCACTGGGGAACGCGTGCCAAGATATGGAGTAGAAACTCCCCATGAGGAAGATCTAGGTCTTCAATTGGGTGAAATCGATCGGTGGGGTGTGGATATCTTCCGTATTGGTGACTTGTCTTGCGGGCGACCTCTCACCGCCGTCGCCTATGCCGCATTCACATCCAGGGAGCTACTTGCCACACTGCAAATCTCGGGGCGCACGTTCCTTGCATTCGCCCTCACCCTGGAAGAGCACTATGTGCGTGACAACCCGTTCCACAACTCCCTGCACGCCGCTGATGTCGCACAGTCCACGCACGTACTGCTCAACACGCCGGCACTCGACGCAGTGTTCACTCCCATAGAGACGTGCGCCGCTTTATTCGCGGCGTGCGTGCACGACGTGGACCATCCCGGCCTCACCAATCAGTTCCTCGTTAATTCAAGCTCAGAGCTAGCTTTGATGTACAACGACGAATCAGTTTTAGAGAACCACCATCTCGCTGTAGCGTTCAAGCTACTGCAAAATGAAGGATGTGACATATTCATCAATCTTCACAAGAAACAGCGGCAGACGCTACGAAAGATGGTCATAGACATGGTTCTTTCCACAGACATGTCGAAACACATGAGTCTACTAGCAGACCTCAAAACTATGGTGGAAACAAAGAAGGTAGCTGGAAGTGGCGTACTATTACTAGACAATTATACAGACAGAATACAAGTGCTGGAGAATCTCGTACATTGTGCCGATCTGAGTAATCCCACTAAACCACTACCACTCTACAAGCGGTGGGTAGCTTTACTTATGGAAGAATTCTTCCAACAAGGAGACCGTGAAAGAGAACAGGGAATGGATATAAGCCCAATGTGTGACAGGCATAATGCGACGATAGAAAAATCTCAAGTCGGATTCATCGACTACATTGTCCACCCGCTGTGGGAGACATGGGCGGATTTAGTACATCCAGATGCTCAGGACATTTTAGACACTCTAGAGGAGAACCGTGACTATTATCAGAGTATGATACCACCGTCACCGCCACCAGCGCCCATTCAAACGCATTCACTGCCCGATGACGACCGCCCAGAACAAATACGCTTTCAAGTAAGTTGAAATATTATTAATTACAATAAAACTTCGAAAATTAATCAGAAAATAACATTTTCTTAATATTATCATACATTTTACCAGCAAAATGTCATAATAAATAATAGAGGCTCTATTATTAACGTTTAGATTTGTTTACAGGTGACGCTAGAGGAGGGTGAGGGCTCAGAGGATTGCGAGGGTGAGGGCGACGGCGGGATGTGACGGAAACTACTGGGAATCTGCAAGAAACTCACTGAGAAGATGCAAGTGTGGTGGAAGCTCTGGCAGTAGCACGGCGCGGCCGGGCCGGGCGGGTCTTGTTGATAATAGTAATACTTGTTGACGCTTACCCTCGAAATGGAACGATCCCGATGCATCGTCACATTTCGATCATGATTATTTTTATGTGATTAATGCAATGTTGTTTAGAAAATACCTAACGACTAAATAATTATGTCCCTCCAATGACTGTAACGTTCGATTGTCTAGTATTTTTACTATTGTTTCGTTTGTCTAACCAAAGATATATGAAATGTTCTTTCGTTCACGGAGACGTTCGATAATCCCTGTAAGTAGTTAGTATTCGGTTCTTAATGAGTCGTGTAAGTAGTTATAGTCGTCGACGCCGCATATATCGGCTCGACTAAGTAAGGACATTGAAAACGCTTATTAATTGGTATGAAAGGGTAATTTATATTGTCATATCATCCACGTTTCTCATATTTAATACGGGTTTGCGATAATGATGTTATTCACCAAAATATATTAACATGATAAATATCCTAAATATAAAATCTATTTTAAGGTAAATTTTAAAAATTGCCTTTCGGAGTTGTTGTTGTGTCTTTTTTCTGAATATATAATATTCGGCCAGCCTCTTACTCCGGTAGTGACCGTAACTCCGACACCTCCCGGCCGAAAATATATTAACAGAACGTAGAGAAAATACAAACACTTTGTAATATTGTAATTTTATCATAATAAATAATATCATCCCTGGCACGGACCAGGAGTACGGTATTATTGGAAGGTCGAATTCATACTTCAGATCTCTCTCTTCGTTGTTGGTCGGGGTCAATACGACACTTAACCAAATTCATCCTATTAGAAGAAAGCTTTACTTGATTTTTGTGAACCTAAATGCACCTCATTACTTATGGAGGATCGCTGGCGATCCATTTACTTTTCTCTTTAGAGTAATGTATTATTATTTTTGTAATGTTACGTATTTTATTCTAGTTCTCTTTTACCGAAATACAAACAAAAAAAAAATTCATGAATCGTAAAGTTTTCGTGTACGCAACTAACGGCTTGAAGTGTTTGATTAAAATAATAAGTACTAACCAATGAGTGGTTTGCGACAAAGTTTTATTTTGAGTGGATTTAAATATCTATTTGTTAATTAAGTCCAAAGTAATCGGCGCGCGGGCCGGGTCTTGCAATAGTAGTAGGTAGTTCCCGAAAAACTGCGCACAATTGTTTCTACTTCATCCAATTCATGCCAAATATTCTCTTTTCATTAATGTATAATCAATCATATCAAACAATATCAGAATCGCTGTGCAGATCTGATTCCAACTGTAACAATATTTGTGTACCTACATAGATTTTTCTTGTAAGGAAAAGAACGTAACTGAAATCTTTTTTAAAATGTGTATCAGTATCCACTGTATAAAAGATGTAATATAAATAAGTAGATGTCGGAAAATTGTACATTGGATAGAAAAAATAGTTTTTATCCAGTTTCATGATCGTCGGTTGCGACCTTTTCATGTTTGTGACAATGTTGTATCGATTAGCATGCACATAGCCATGAGCAGTCAGCTATACATACTCGTATATAAACTTCGTGTAGGTACATTTACAATACTTTAGGGAGGGTGTAATACTTAATGAACCTGTATTATTTTTGCATTTCATCATCCATCTTTTTATTTTTAATGGACAATTTTAAGAGCTGGTCTCTATCTTCATGTACTCAAAAGATATTTTGTTTTAAACTGATTAAATGATTTAGTTCCTCGCACTTCACTTGTTTTGTATTTCTATCATAATAAATGTCCCCTAGTATTATTACGAGAAGTATTTTCTAAGTCATCGTTTCTGTCATTCATCAGCATCAAGAGGGAAGGTCCAATGTACATTATTTTCGTAGATAAATTAAGATTTTATCGGCGATCAAATACTACGAGCATGTGTGCATCGCCTATCTTCGAAATGTCTGATTTTAAAACTGCATACTTTAGAACTTTGGTACCTACGTCAACGTATATATACATACATACCTACTACATTAAAAAATTGGATACGCTTAACTACTTGTGTGTTATAAAATAGAAACATTACGCTTAGAATCATTTGTTTTCTAATTAAATACATACGTATTTGTAACTAATTGTGTTGAATATGATATTCGTACTGCAGTAGATCTGTGTATAACGTACGTACCCAATCTTTGGTAATTCACATAATGTGAGCATTTGCATATACCTTTACCGAATCGTCATAATAATTACTGTTATTATAACTGTACAATAAACAAGATAAAATTAATAGTGGGGTTATTCTTGAAACTAATACCAATTCCAATCCAATTCCAATATTAAATAAACGCCTTATAACAAAGCGTAATTTTATAATAAATTTAAATACATAACAGTTGCCTCAATTTTAAAGCATGTTGTCTTCATAGTATCCCGAATCAATAATGATTTTTTGGACATTTTGGCATATAAAAGTACGAACTGACATATTTCCAATGTCAATCGAGCGGAGTTATTTTCAAGAGTAAGCCCACTGAATGTATATGTATCTAGATAATGTACTCGTTGTCTCATGTCTTATTTCAATGGATTTATCTCACTGCCTACCTAATGCAATAGAATTGTATTATTATCCTACATGACATGTTAGAAACGCTACGGATAACTTGTTATGCGCTGTGTTAAATGTTAAGTACCTAATTCGTCATTCTACCACCAAAGAACATTTGATAGGACTTATCGAAACGGCAAGCGTTCAACTAGCGCATCGGACATGTCATATTGCAATAGTTATGTATACCTACTAGAATACTTGTTTTCACCAAAGGTTTTCAGTGTTGTGTATATGTTTTATCACTATGGAGAACTATCGCTAAGATTGGATAATATCTAGTTAAATAATAATACCGAGTTAAAAGTGTGCAATGCTGGTCATTTGCATTACTTATTATTTATGTTTAAAATAAAAAAATAGCTTGTAATAGTTTAAATGAATATTTGAGTTGAATTAAAGAATATTAATGTATTTAGAATAAAAAGATATGGGAGAAAACTCTACGCTCGTTTTATTATTTGCTGCCAAAGCATGATCCATTGGTTTTATATTTTTACGAGTCCTATGCACGTATATACAATGGCCGGGTGATGCCAATGCGTAGGTACTATATAGTACCTACTACAACTGATAGAAATTGTAATTCAAACTCTCACCCCCGATTATCCCCTGGGGGATGAAATTTAAACAATCCTGAAGAGGTATTTACAAACTACTTGTTTTCCGTTTTTTTTAATTTTGTTTTGGCCATGTTAGTGGAGTTGGATAGTAGGATAACATCAGAATCTGGCGCATGGATAACATTTGGTGTGACATAGCTATATGGAAGGAGACCGTGGTGGTTACCACGAACCACAAACCTAATGAGGGTTGACGTCAGGCAGGCGGCCGGTCATAAAACATTGCCAAAACTTTAGCAGCATGCAATTTCAATTAGAAAGTAGATATGTATAGGGCTAGGGCGTACCCCCGAGGCGATGCGCATTGGCATCACCCGGCCACTGTAAGAAGTAGGCAATGGTTGTTGTGTTGCACCAAAACGAGCGGGTGTGACGTAAGAAGCTCGAGGACTAAAAGAAGCAAGATTGAGGTGTGGAAGTTGCAAGCAAAAGCCTTATAACAAAGCGTAATTTTAAAATAAATTTACCTACATAACAGTTGCCTCAATTTTAAAGCATTTTGTCTTCATAATATCCCGAATCTACAATAATTTTTTAGACTTTGGCTTTTAAAAGTACGAACTGACATATTTCCAATGTCAATCGAGCGGAATTATTTTCAAGAGTAAGCCCACTGGTCTCACAACACAGGTTGCTGTTAATGGTGTAGAAAGTCAGTGTCTGCATCAGTAGAAACAAAGAACGAACGCCACCTAAAACCAGATGACGTAGGCTAGAGCAACAGGAGTATGCAAGTATATTTAAGAATCAGGTTACTACCTGATTCTTAAATTCTATCTACTGATAGAATGATAGAAATGGACAGTATGAAAGGAAAATTTGTAAATGAATGTTGGACTGAGATGGTAGATAGTATTAGAAGTAGGTATAGCGAAAGAAGTGTGCGGAGAATCGAAAGGGAAAGGTATAATAGACAAAGATATATGGTAGTGGAGTGAAGAAGTACAAAAGATCCTGAAAAAAAAAGAAAATCGCGTTTAAAGAATGGCAGATTCTAGCGGAGGTTCTAAATCTTAGAACCTCCGCAGATTTCTCCATTCTGAGAACTGTTTACTTCGCTCTTGCTCACTCCATTTTGACGTACTGTATATCAGCCTGGGGTGGTGCTGGGAAGTGCTTATTGCTTCGCTTGGAAAGGGCGCGGAGGGCTGTGCTTAAGGTTATGGCATACAAACCCATTCGTTTCCCTACTAGTGAACTGTATCCTCTGTGGAATGTACCTACCGTAACGCATTCTTTTGTAATAAGCACGGTACTGCGAAAACATTCTGACTTACTTTTTGCTCCTAACTTGAATAGGGAGAAGCGTAAGTGAGACAGAGTCTGCCAGGTAATCTCTGCAAAACTGGAAGTAGTCCGGCGCCAGTATATGTTCTTTAGTCCCGTGTTGTACAACAGAGTCAATAGAGTGCTTAATATTTATCCATATTCTTCCTGGGACTGCAAAGGCTGATTAATAAATGGCTTGACACCCCCTCTTACGAACAACTGGCGAGTTTTGTTAAACCATAAAGATATCCAATGTTATATCTTCCTTCCGACATTATACACACTTACCCACCACATATAACTACAGAACCATACACTACATAAACACACACACCACTCACGCTCAACATAACACTACACTACACTACACAAACACATACACGCACGTTCGCTCGCATCCACACAATAAACACATTTAATTGGGTCCTAGTTTTTATTATGTTAATATTTTCTGAATAACGCGTTCACACGAAATTTTGTTTGAGACAATAACGAGTTTTGTTTTACACACCCGTTGAAATACGTTGAATGTGGCCCTTAACCTAACCTTACTACTTTTAATTTTGTTATATTTTAAATTATCTTTGCCTAAAATATGGAACGCTGTCGTCTTTCTCTTGGAGGTGGGCGTTAATAGCTACGACACAGTTTCTTACTAATGTGGCTATTATCGTACACAATCAAATAATTGTATAATGTGCTTCTGTTCCAATAAAGATATTTTTTTATTTATTTATTAAATTTATTGTTTGGTTCTATAATACTGTCATCATTCCTATTGTGTGAGAAGTATAGACGTGCACATAAAAACTTGCATATGGTGTCCATTGATCTGGAAAAAGCGTATGATAGGATAGGACCTAGAGATTTGTTGTGGTGGGCTTTGAAAGAGAAAAGTGTGCCTGCGAAGTATGTGGAGTTAATTCGTGCTATTTACAGTCAATCTACGGTCTCCAGTTTTGGTACGATAGCGCTGGTGGTGCGCTGCTACCAGTCTGCTCCGACTTTCGGTATCTAGGTTCTATCGTACAATACGATGGCGAAATAGACCAGAGCGTCAAGCACAGAAATAACACAGGGTGGATGAAATGGCGGCAGGTCACGGAAACTATTTGTGACCCCCGAGTTTGCCTTAAACTTATGGGGAAAATCTATAAAACAATTTTTAGGCCTGCTGTCTTGTATGTTTCAGAATGATGGCCCACGAAGGGAATGAATGAAAGACAACTACATGCAGCTAAGATGAGAATCTTAAGAGGGATGTGTGGTGTGCCGCGGATGGATAGAATTAGTCATGTGACGAGGAAAGTTTTGAGTATGAATGTGGATGGCTATAAGGGAAGAGAAAGCCCAAGGAAGCGATGGATGGATTGTGTTAAAGATGATATGGCTAGAGTGGAGTGACTGACAATATGACAGCTAATAGAGATGTATGGAAGAAGAATACATGCTGCGCCAACCTCAACTAAATTGGGATAAGGGGGGAAACCTTCAAAAGGCACCCGGTGTTTGAGGATAAGACCGGAGAGTGTGCTCCGGTAAACCCCCCCCCCCCCCCCCCTCCCATGCAACACGGCAGCACGTGACCTCTGTACCACCGTTTTCCCTGAGGTCACTCTATAGGCAGACAGAGTCCCCACTCTGATCACCTGCGACCTCAAAGGCCTACCTACTGTCAATCAACTGATTCAAAATTTTAAAACAAAAACGAACCAACGCTTGTCTTACAGTCAACGTCAGATAGATCTTAGCTTTCAAAGTAGGTAGGTACTCAAAATGATGTGAACAATATATATTAAATTTTATGTTAGCAAACAAAAATTTGAGCACTATAAATTTTTGTAAGCATCCACAGTGGTCAAAATATCTTAGCTATCAGCTTTCAATATTTTGTAAGCTGTCAGTGTTCATAATATTTTAAAACCCCGTTTTCTTTCTAATAGGACCGTTTGTTTCGAAGATCGATATGACGCTACTACAAAATGCGAACATTTTCGTAGCGTCAACATAAACATTTTTTCAACATGTACAAAGATGGTACACAAGGTGGACTTAATGCCATGAGGCATTCTCTACCAATCAACGAGAGGCAAAGATAGGAGGTACAAAATAAATAAAATAAGATAAAATATACTAAACAGAGATGCTAAAACATATTAAATGTATAGATAAATTATAGATATACACACATCAACACGGTCTAGGGATATTTCATACTCAATTAAATAACTCGAAAAGTACTGGCCGCATTGGAATCTTTTATACACCGATTTGTTTGTAATTTATCTCAGACTAATTCCAAATTCAAATTTTTGAAAATTCTTTTGTTTCGGTGGCATAAAAATGTCTTGATGTGTAGGAGAGGGAATTTTCATTTGTGCGAAATTTAGAAAACAATACGAATTACATTTAGTTACAGTTTTTTCATTTTTAAACGAAAGATAAAGTTAAAATTGAGGTATTGTAGCCATGCAACGCCAACATTTGACGAGGGCGGAGATGTTACGAGCTGTGGGAATGCTGGAAGCTGGGTCTGTTCAGCGTAATGTTGCTGAGGCCATAGGGACCCACCAAAATGTAATTTCAAGATTGTGGACACGCTATCGTGCCACAGGTGAAGTAGCGGAGAGGCACCGGAGGCCAAGTCGCATCACATTGATTACTGAACTATAACACGCAGAATTGAATGAACGTTTTGCGTTTATCAATGCAGCGGGTCAACGATCACAGATTATGTAAAACAGTGTGAAATGAACTTTCAGATTGTTGATTTTAGTTCGAAATTTTGTCGCTTATGGCTCTGTATGTCCTAACAATAATAACCTAACTTTATTTTACTTGCCAAAAGCAAAAAACATATGAAAATTTTTAATGACGTAAATACTAAACCACTGTAATAGTCGACAATATATCGGGATTATGAAAGAAAATAAATTAAATTGGTCCATGAGCGAGCGAAGCGAGCTCGGGAGTTTTTTCTAACCTTACGGACACAAAAATAGGAGCCCCGCTGAGCGGGGCTCCGTCGACCCAGCCACGGAAAGTCAAATCAGAATACAGTATCGCTTTTTTACTTGAATGGTGACTATCCATTTAATATACCTATACAATAAACAAACCTGTCCCACTGTAGATATGTCATTCTGCATTACGTCTAAAGCTTGGTAGCAGTTTTGTTAAACGTATCGCAATGGCAATCCAGCTGAACGTTGTTCAGCTGTTTTATAAAACAGTATTGTTTTGTAAAGCAGCTAGAGATTTTGTAAAGCAGCAGATTCTACAATCCATCTGCGACAGATATATATGAACAGCGCGTTGAGTAGGTCTACCCATATTCACTTCCGATAAATCAGTTATGGTACGCAAGATTCACTAAAAAGTAAGAAATAAAATCATTTTTAAGAAAAAAAAGAACCGACTCCAAAAATCTTTGTGTTAAGTAAAATTGCACTAAAAAGTTATAAAATAATTGCATTGTTTACTTACTACAATTTATATAAAAATATTTTTTTTATTTTAGGGGATTCTGAATAAATCAATTTATTAGGACAATAATATAAAATTATTATTATATTTGGAGTCTAGTTTGAGCACGATTGATTCATCTTGAGGAGTACTTTTTACAAGCTTTTATTTACACGATGTCCGATTGGACTCAAATTTGGTGTACACAGGTGTACATAATAATTATGTATCTTCGGTGACAATACAATAATATGAAGCTGTTCTGATGATGGAGTCGGAAAACGGCCATAGGAACTTCTAAACTAAATAAGATAAACCTATCGAGATTGGGCTCATTTGTTTTGTCTTGGTGAAAACTTTTTACAAGCTTTTATTACAAGCTATTATTTAACTTGCAATGTTGGTATGTATGTATGTTTGTTCGGGTCAAATCTTGCAACGCACCGGGTGTCACCTTTTTTGGGGTGACACCCACCCGGTCTCTCAAATTGAAGAACAATGTACAAACAAAAAAAAAATTGCTAGCACAAAAATTTCTTTTTCGGGGATTCCTCCACTCGCACTAGCTCAGCTCTATGTATAATTCGGGGATTCCCGCAAAAGAGCCTGCTTTTTACTTTCGATGGGGTGACACCACCAACTTCCGCACCGGGTGCCACCCAAGGTGCCACTGCCAAGGTGGTGTTGCGTTACTATGTAGATGTGTCTAAATGTCTGATGAATGGCGCTATTGGATATATTACAGAAATTTGGCCCTGCTTCCGGAGAGCACAAATGTAAGATACTAATATACCATCCGTCTGTATAGGCGGGTTTGACTGGAAGCCGACCCCAATGTTATTGGGAAAAGGCTAGGCAGAGATTACCTGAGTGTTGGAGTGACTCGAGCGAGAACCACTCGAGTGGTACAGAAGTGAAATTGTAAAATTACTCGAATGACTCGAATGTTAAAATCGGACTCGATTCGTATCTCTACTTTGACGCGCCAACTGTCTATTGCTTCGGATGAAAGCGACGCCGCAACCGACAATGAGATTATATCCCGCCAAAACGTTGTAAAAAGAGCAATAGTGTGATAAAGGCACTATTGCCCTCTGGCGACATTAAGTCGAATAATAATGATGACTTGTGCGACTCTTTGACTCGCGAAGTCGCCGCGGGCGCAGCTTGTCTAAGGGCTCCGTTCGAGATCGAAATTATTTTGGCAATCCCGGATAATGCACGTGAGTAATATTAACCGTCCAACAATAAAAATAATGTGAATATGTATCACAAAAGTTATTATACAAAAAAAAGTCTGCTCATGTTTGAGACTAAGGGTTGTAGAATTAGAGGTCGGCACATAATGATAATTTTAGCCTAATAGGTATCTACCGTACCTATATACTTTGCACGTTCGGTAAGACAAGCGCATAAATGTCAATATTTCAAAAAGTCGATTTTATATACCAAAGTGCTTTAAAGATACCCTTTTATCTGGAGGGACAAAGAATCCTTTTTACTACGAGCAGACTTATCTGACAACGTGAACACTGTGCTGTGCTAACTACTAGTACCAACCGTAAGCAAATGACTTTCAAACTTTAAACTTTCGTCTCCTTCATTCATACGGAAGACAACATAACACTATCCTGTTGTCAAACTGACAAATTACTAACCTCTCATTCGTGATTAGTGATTACATTACGCATTTGTGTCGAAGCAAAGAGAGGTTAGGAACTAAGTACTTACTTTTAATATCGCATGGAAATTTAGCGCCCACATTACAATCATTATTTTATTTTCAAGAAATATTTATTGCTAGCAATGGCTGCCGTTGAAAAGGTGGAAGAACTAAATAAAGATGAGGTTGTGGAAAACGGTGAAGAAGACGAACTAGATACAGTAGAAGGGGAAACTAAAGATCCCGCTAAGAAGAAGAAAAAGAAAAAAAAGAAGAAGAAGGCAGGTGAGACGAATAATATTTCTGTAATTCAAACAAACTCATCATCTTACAACGTACATTAACCTCTTAACGTCTATTTTTATCTTAATAATACAGCAACGAGGCGCCTCCGCTCAACGATATTACGCCGTGTATATCTAAATATATGTGCGCCGCATATATATACGTCAGTAAATGTGTGAATTTTAAAATTAGTGCGTATATATTATAATGAATTAAATGTAAATTCAAATGACATTTGAATTTACATTTAATTCATTATAATTGTACATCTTGCAGTACTATACTTTAAAAACAGGATTTCAAATATATATGTGTGTCTATTCAAAATTGCCGATCTATATTTTGTAATCAATAATTAATGTACCCTGTCTCATAAGAAATATTTAAAAGTGAAAGTTATGAAAGCCCAAAATATGCTCAAATATTACATTTATTCCAGAAATAGCTTACATAAACAAATTATGTCTGCATATACAAAATAATTTTGCTTATAAATTTTCCTTTAGAAAATGAAACAACTGTTGAAAATGATATAGAAGTCACAAATGCTTCAGAAAACATTGAAGCAGTAGCTGTTGATGATGTACTTGCTGAGGGTGATGAAAAGAAGAAGAAGAAAAAGAAAAATAAAAACAAGTCTGGCAAAGGTCCATCAAAGGAGCAGACCAATCCACCAGCAATACCCATTGCTGACCTGTACCCTGATGGTATAGTATTACCCAACTGTTTGTGACTGATTAAGCTGCAGACCAATAAACAGACTATTATATGTGTACTATTATCTGTAGCTTTATCATACAGCTGTGACAATAATACTTGCAATTATTTGGAAATATTACATATACATTCATTTCAAGTGGATGTGGATAGCCAAATATGGAATAATTTTAGGAATAGTGCAAAAAACTAAGGAAACCCAGGCCCGATTTTGATGAAAACTTAAACTGAATTATTAGATTATTGAAAAAATAATTTTACTATTGAAATAAAATAGTATTTCATTAAAAATGACCTTTTTCCTTTAGTTTGCTTAACATAATTATGATATCATTACTGACCAGAATTTGATCCTTATCAAGCCATTAGCTCGCTAATTAGCAGACATAATAGTTTTTTATTGTTATGAAGTAAGTATGTGTATGTGGCTGAGCGAAAGGGTTAATGACACTATCAGATGGTATAAAATCTTTTTTTTTATAAATTGTTGGGTTGGTTCCCTAGCTAAGACTATGTTTTTTTTTTAATCCAATTATGCTGTTTAAATTTTCGTCAAATTTGACTAGAGTATTTTTCACTATTCCTTATAGATTTGGATTGGACCATCCACAACCACTTCAAAGGTTCACACTGTATGTATGAATATTACTTGCATACACAACTGGTGTCTATAGAAAATAAAACTTTTTCATGTCAGCAGTACACTTTTATTACTTTTTCAAATGTCCATACAATAAAGTTACAATATTAAATGGAAAAAGAATACGGTCGCGAACAGGATTCGGACCTGCGCCTCCCGGATAGATACTCCAGGCGCTCTTTAACTTTAGAGTTTGCTAAGCATGTGTTAATGCTTTTTCAAAGACATATCTTGAATTATTTAGGTAATTGCATTCTTTACGACATTGTATTAACTGCAAAGTTAGTCGTGTCGGTTCGGTCACTTGTATAGGTACTGAATTGATTGCAATGACGTCGCCATAAGACGTGTTAAAATATGGAAGAAGAATTCGCGGTGGTGAGCAGAGGTCGAGATGGCTTAGGGGTCAGAGCGCCTGGAGTATCTATCCGGGAGGCGCAGGTTCGAATCCTGTTCGCGACCGTATTCTTTTTCCATTTAATATTGTAACTTTAGAGTTCGCTAAGCATGCGTTAATGCTTTTTCAAAGACATATCTTGAGTCCATACAATACTTAGTCAAGTATTGTATGGAGTAAATAGGTTAGTACCAGTAAATTTGTGTTGCTGAGTATCATCATTTCTGTGGCATTGGAAATGCTAATAAACTTTACATATCTACATGGCCATTGGCCATTAAGTAATAATACATAACTGTTATTCAGGCAACTTCCCCGAGGGGCAAATAATGGAACATGGTCCAGCTGAAGGCATTGACGACAGAAATGCAAAAGAACGCTTCTCTAGTGAAGAAAAGAGGGCTCTGGATAGATTGCAACAAGATATCTATCAAGAAATAAGACATGCAGCTGAAGCACACAGACAAGTAAGTAACTAATTCATAATTTTCTTGCTAGTTAGTAAAAGTATAATACTTTTGTGCCTTTCCAATATCTAACACAGTCATAATAAAAACAAAATTACAGACACGTAAATACATGCGTGACTGGATCAAACCAGGCATGACAATGATTCAAATTTGTGAAGAATTGGAATTAACTGCAAGACGTCTCATTGGTGAAGACGGACTGAAGGCAGGTCTAGCTTTCCCCACAGGGTGCAGCCGTAATCACTGTGCTGCTCATTACACACCAAATACTGGTAAGAAATCTTAGTTGAACTAGGGTTCAAACTTTATGAATTTTGTCAACTGATATTAATACAACCATGAAGACCTTAAATCGGAAATTAATTCAATATTCCTGTTTTTTTTTTTATTAACTATTGTCATTTTTAAATTTATTAAATGTCAATATTTAATAAAAAACCCATTTTTATTAAATGTTACAGTAACATTTTACCTGCCTGTGTGTCAATTTGTCTGATATACAAGAAATCAAAGAAAATCACTATTCTATCAAAATCAAATATTTACCTAACAATTTCAATGATTGATAGGTGACACGACAGTCTTGGAATATGACGACGTTGTGAAGATAGACTTCGGCACTCACATCAATGGTCGCATCATTGACTGTGCATTCACTTTGAGCTTCAACCCGCGCTATGACCCACTGGTCAAGGGAGTGCAGGAAGCCACAGAGGCTGGCATCAAGGCTTCAGGTGTGGATGTTAGGCTGTGTGATGTTGGTGCTGCTGTACAAGAGGTAAGACCGTAAGGTTCAACAAAAACAAATTTTCCTCTTTAATAAAACCTAAAATGTCGTCGCCCGACAAAGATTCAATAACCCTTGGACATTGAATTAAATCTGTTTTTCCCTGGACAACTATTACAAACTATAATATAATTATATGATTTATATTGAGTGTTTCTGAAATTGAGTATAAAATAAAATGTTTATTTTAAACAAGTCCTGTTTTCAGATATCCTGATCACATTTTAATCAATATGTTTGCTTCCAGGTGATGGAATCACATGAAGTAGAACTTGATGGTCAAGTGTATCAGGTGAAGCCTATACGCAATCTGAATGGACATTCCATCGGACCCTATAGTGAGCAATATAATTTGTTTACAAACACATTTGTACTTTTTATCGTAATATTTTATTGATAAACACGTCGTATTTTAGGGATTCATGCTGGAAAAACGGTGCCTATCGTGAAGGGTGGAGAAACAACACGCATGGAAGAAAATGAGTTTTACGCCATTGAAACATTCGGTTCTACAGGGCGTGGCCAAGTTCATGATGATATGGATTGCTCTCATTATATGAAAAACTTCGATCAACAGTTTGTACCGTTAAGGTAATTACGCAATCAATATAAAATTCATCAATATTTTCATTCTACATTCTTGTCTCATGTCTGCAAAGTCTAATTAATAACATCAACAATCACTGTTTCAATTTCAGATTGCAATCATCAAAACAACTATTAAACTTAATCAACAAAAACTTCGGAACACTCGCATTTTGTAAGCGATGGCTGGAACGCGCGGGCGCTTCCCGTTATGCCATGGCGCTTAAGGACTTGTGTGACAAAGGCGTAGTGGACGCCTACCCTCCGCTTTGCGACATCAAGGGTTGTTACACGGCTCAGTTTGAGCACACCATCCTGCTAAGACCTACTTGCAAAGAAGTTATATCACGCGGAGACGACTACTAGCAGCAAGTCTTGATTCGGTTGCTTTACGCAGCCAGCTTGATAACATGAAAATGTTTAATATTTTTTATTTAAATCATTAAGATTTTTCATTTAATTTTACATATTATTTACTTAGTTGCTGGCAAACATAATAAATAGATAATAAAATCATTATTTGTAAAACTAAGCATTGCTTAATGTCAGCATAAGCAGTGTTTGTAAAAATATTTGTAAAATTTTCGGAGTTATATTGTTCGTCTACACTACACTGTAGACCAATGGTTCCCAACCAGTGGTCGTACACCGTAGACTCTGCAGCGACGATAAACCCTACGTTGTAACATTATTTCATTACTAATATTACGTTAAATCGTAATTTTAATATTAAGTTCTTTGTGTCGATATCAACGTATTTGAATAAAGTACTACTTGTATTGGAGGCAGTAATTTATTTTAAACCCGTGACCCTATAGATTAGACAATATTGTAACTGTGTGAATGTGAACTCATTGTGCAAGATATGTTGCATCCTGCCACCAAGCTTTGATATTCCATAGGAACTTGTGTTTTATAGCTTATTTCATCATCTTTAGCATTCCAAAAAAAAAGGAACTGTTTAAATTGCCTACTACTACCGGAGCGGAACAGCATATGAGCAATCGCCGCGACAACAAACTGCCTATTAAATAATAGTGTAATTTTTCTTTATTTGTTTTAAAATACATATTAAATATAATTTTAAATACATATTAAAAATGAAATATATATTTAAAAATATAAAAAACAGTATATAACACCGGTGGTTAGGGCTCCATCGAGAGAAACCTGACAATTCGTGCCGTGTCAAGGAGTACTGCTCTCTGCATCAAGCTCTTGACCCAGCTGCCTAACGAGAGCCTCCTAAGGTGTTTGTCGAGGCTCTTGGGTATTAACCCATTGGCTGAGACGACTATCGGCACAATGATTGCTGAGTCAACATTCCACATATCGACAACCTCGTGTGCTAAGTCAAGATATTTGAATTCTTTATCTTTCTCGGCTTTCACGAGGTTCTCGTCATGAGGGATAGTGATATCAATAATCATTGTGCGACGCTCTGATCGATCTATCACCACTATATCAGGCTTATTGGCAACAATCGTTCTGTCAGTGATGATAGATCGATCCCAGTACAATGTGACACTACCATTTTCGAGAACTGGGTCGGGCACATATTTGTAGTACGGTACTTCTGGTTCCACAAGTCTGTATTTCAGAGCAAGCTGCTGGTGTATAATCCTGGCTACAAGGTTATGCCTGTGCAAGTACTCGCCATTAGCAAGACGAGAATAACCGGAGATAATGTGTCGGATGGATTCCCCCGGACGGTGGCATGCCCGACACATGTCAACCGTACCATCCTTCACAATATACTTCCGGTAATTATTCGTCATAATAACTTCATCCATAATTGCACAAACAAAACCTTCGGTTTCCCCGAATAGATCACCGAAACGTAGCCAGGCCACGGATGCAAGGGTATCTACATCGTGCCCATGAAGGGCCCGGTAAAAACGCCCGTGGAGTTCCTTGCTTTGCCATACATCTTTGCGGTCATTGGTACTGAGTGCTACAAGATTGTGCCAGTTCTCTTTCGCCAAGGAGAGCGGAGTGAGTCCTTTATCTACACTGACCACATCTCGATGCATACCCACCTCGGTGCGGAGGAAATAACCTCTGAGACTGTTCACGGTTATGTAGGGTCTTAGCATTTAAAAAACCACGACCCCCGCACTTCCGCGAGATGTACAGTCTCATCACCGATGATCGTGGGTGGTGCATTCGGTACGCGGTCAGCAGTGTACGGACTCTTCTATCCAGGGCATCAAGTTCCGTCTGAGTCCACTTGAGTATGCCGAAGGAGTACATCAACACCGGCATGACCCAACCGTTAAAGGCACGCACCTTGTTTCCGCCCGACAAAAGACTTTTAAGTACTTTTTTCAGGCGGCCAAAGAAGCGTTCCCGTAACGATTGCTTCATGTCGGCCTCGTTGATGCCTAACGCCTCTGACATACCCAAGTATTTATAGGTCTCAGTTGGGGCGAGGGTTCTAAGCTGTATGGAGTCAGAGAGTCTAATTCCCTCGGACTCCACAATTCGTCCCCGCTTTACATGCATAACTGCACATTTGTCAACACCGAATTCCATACTGATGGACTTGGACAAAATAGTGTAATTTTTATTATCATCTAAATGTCTCATCTATACTAATATTATAAAGCTGAAGAGTTTGTTTGGTTGAACGCGCTAATCTCAGGAGCTACTGGTTCGAATTGAAAATTTATTTTTGTGTTGGATAGAACATTTATCAAGGAAGGCTATATCACGCTACAACTAATAGGAGCGGAGCATCAATGAGCATTATGAGCAATTTTACAAAAACGGGAAAAAAAAAATCCTTTTAACCGTTTACGCAGCGTTCGCAACGGAAGCTCTTAAAGGTACTCAAAAATCATATATGACAGAATTGTTCTTCTTTAAAAGTTCTAAAAAAAAATCCGCCACAAATGTCTATCTCATAAGGTCCCACTATAACCTTTTTTATGGTTATCAAATTGGTTCTAAAATAATGCATTATTTGCGAAGTTGATTTTATAAACATGATATTAATCATTATCCAAATAAATACGTTATGCATCACAAGTATTTAATTTTGAACAAAATTGCCCTTTACATAGTTTCATTTCAATATCTTCGGAGATATCGTAGTTTCAAATTAACTCTGCAACAAAATAATGATCAAGTACCACGCGTGTATTTATAACATAACATTATCACGTCTGTATTCCCCGAAGGGGTAGGCAGAGGTGTACACAGTCGTACACCCACGTTTCACCAATGCTGTTATTAAATCCAATGTAATAGGTGGTGAGCCTATTCCATCCACCAGGCACAATTCAAAATCCGGGCTGCTACTGAGAATTTTCTAACAGAGAAACTGAATAACACTGCCCGACCCGGGAATCGAACCCTCATACCACAAGGCCAATGAGGTGGGTGAATTTTTGATGTCGTAGGCGCGGTCATGACGGGGGGTGATATGATTTGGTAGGTTTTTTTCTCAAATTAACGGTGTGAAAACGAATTACGGTTCCACCACAGGCTGAGTGTTAGTTTCCGACATCCACGCGGACGAAGTTCCAGGCACAGCTACTTTATAATAAATCTCAAAAAGAAGTAACTTCAGAAAAAAAAATTATATAGAAATTTGCTAGAAATAGTGTTTCTAATGGCAATTTCGACTAGAACATTAACTACGCCGAATTTATTGTTTTTTGGGTTTAAAAAACGTGATTTACATTTGTAAAATTAATTTGAAGCATGGTGATTTTAGGGTAACCCAGCCTTAAAATCGGTTTAGCTGTCTCAGAGATTACTTCAATTTATTTGTATAGATTAAGTGTCTTGTATTTACGTAGTTACAGGGCCGCCGAGGGCCTAGGCACATCAGAATTCGGGGCCCTTTTAGAAAGTAAAGTGAATGATACAAGTATTTATCTGCTATGATCTTATATTTATTACCTACTTAGTACTAACCAACAAATAGAAAATAATTCAGTTCGCGCAATGCTCACTTCTCATCGGGCGGCCAGGGCTTCAATACCGTTATTCGGTCAATTTTATGAAAATCAACTTTGCCCTTTATAGTATGTTATTTGGACGCATAGTTTGGGAGATAATGGAAAATGAAATGACACAACTAGTAATTACTTAAGTATGTTGCTGGTTTGAATTGGTTAAGATAATAGTTTCTTCGGGATTTCTGTTGAGCAAAATCTTTATACCTATCCTCAAAGTCCTATTTTTTTAGGATATCTCTTTCTATGCACTTATTTGACAAATTGCACTTAGTTTGTCGTTCTTGTAATCTTGTTGTTCGCAATTCATTTTTTATTCTCAGCTGTGAAAATGAACGCAGGCAAAGAAATATTTTTGTGCAACTTCAACTTTTGGATATTTATAATATAATAATAATAATAATAATTTTTATGTACTAAGCCGGAAGAAAAATCACTCCCAAAAATATTAAAAAAATAATGTGGCTTATATACCTATAAGAGATAGTCATATAGTAATATCTTAGGTTTGCGCGATCACTACACATTATAATAAAACAACTTTTAACCGGATTAATCGCGTGTATTATTGGTTTTTTTGTTTTTCCTGACGTTTCGAACACTTTGCAGCGTTCGTGGTCGCAGGAGGACTAAGGTGTCAGGTGTCTCAACAGTTTATTTAAAATTATTTCAGTCTACCGTACATATAATTGATAAATTCATAAAATTATTTTTGTCTCTGATACATGTTTAAAACTAAATCGCGACGGTATTTCCTAAGACTATCCCTGAGAAGAAATACTGAAACAAACTCAGGGGTCACAGTCGTTTTAAATTTAGAGATACAATTTTACAATTTTATCGAATTATAAACTAAAAGGTGTTCCGATGCACGCAGTAATCGCTCACAGTATCTTGATTTTTCTTGTGACTTGACTTTGTTTGGGACTTGATTATTTTCAGTACAGGGTTCCAAACAGGTGGTAATTGCCAACCATCTTCTCTATTGAAATTTGGGTGTTTTTTAATTTCAATAGCCTCGCGGAGCATTCTCGGTAATATCGGTTTTCTTTCGCGAGGATTTGGGGTTGGTCAAAACGTAGAAAATGGTTGGGTTTGTCTGTTGTATGTTCACAGACTGCAGATTTTGTTGAGCGTCTATTCTTGACGTCAGCTATGTGTTCTTTCAACCTGGTGCCATGACTGATGATGCCAGGTGGATTAATAATTATTATAAAAAATATTCTATATTTTATAATATTTTTCAAAATAATAATTTTAAATTTTTTTTATTTAGATTTGTTTTTTGAATAGTAATTATTTTATTTAGTTTTATTTATTTATTATTAAAATAATATAAAAATTTAAATACTCCTCGAGACAGGACGGTTTGTGAGGAGGTTCTTTACTCTGGGGCACTAAGACCACGATAACTTGGATCCTGTGTCCGGTGCTGGTGGCTTTTTCAACATATATTCATAATCATCGTTTATGTAAGTATTTAAAAATTATGGTAAATAAATAGAATAATTCCTAATTTATTCTAATAAAATCACAGGTATTCATGTTTCAAAACTTTATTTTTTTAGGAAAACGCTAATTATTACTATCGCAAATATAAACGATTACATTCATAATTTAAGTATTACATAATATCGATACAAAATCTTTCGCCAATAGCGGATTTATAAAAATGTATAAAACTGTAATGACAACTGAATATTAATCACTAGCATTTACCAAATATTTACTCGTCAATCACTACAAACTCCTATTATTTCTAACATTTGCGAATACTTAATACCTCTAAACAAAGTCCTGCTGTATATTGCTTACTGTTAAAAAGATGAATTAGAAACATTCAGTCTCTTCTAATCTGTCTAAATTATTTTGCTATAGAAACACTTGAAAGGCCTCTTAATATTTACTAATTAGGTACGTGCCGGTAATAGTTAAGATAATCATGGCATTTATAAATTGTCTACTATCATTAAAAAAATGGAATACATATGCCACTTTACATTGTGATCAATAATGCAACAACAAATAAATACAATGTACCGTGATTTTCCTGACATAATCCAACCTGCTAGTAGGATCTGCGTATGATGATCATGCTTTGTGATCACAATGGTTATGATATCATGACAGTGTAATAATTAGTGTGCAAGGTGATGCGCAAGATGGTGCACTTGTACATGTTTCATGTAAATTATAGCATTTATTAGCTTATAATGAAAATCCTTAGCTTTAACATACACAAACTATAAATCATAAGGCCAACTATACATTATTATAATATAATATTAAATATTAGTTGCCAAGATGTTGGTAATAACTAATAGGCACAAATTTGTTCATCGTATTGGGCATCGAGTTGCGATGAGTAGGTTTCATGTAGTGGTTTCTTCACCGTCAAATAATTACCGTCTGGTTTGTGTATGTTAAAACAGAAAGAACATGAATATTCAATCAGGCACTAAAGTAAGTACGTATATGACATAAATGTTTAATATTAGCCATATCTGACGTCGAATGACTAGACTAACGAATTTAAATTTAACTTCTCGTACTACCTCTGCAAGTAGAACCTAGTAAATACAAACCCTAAGATCTCACATGCTATAATTTATATGATTAATAAATATTATATTAATTCAATATACTTTCGATACATTCACTTTTACAAAATATTTAATCTACATAAAATAAAAACAAGTTTCAATAATAAAAATACATTATCTCCAGACATTTCATGTATCATGAACCAGCACTCAGAAAACGTTAGTACGTTACGATCAATCTACGCGATCTCGTTGGTCTCGTTACAATAAACAGGGAACCAAACTGATTATATATACGTAATATTGTCTTATACCAAATCGGTAAAGTATCACAGAAATTAACCATACCTAGCTAAACTATGATGTCTTTAATAATACACGAACATTACGAAACACATCAAGATTTGGTCAATGTATACTAAAATATTACGATAATGCACACACTAGTCACAAGTGCCAAGATACAAACAAATTATATTTAAATAGATGGACTTGGGTAACACTCAAAGCTCACCAAAGTATATTGAAATACGAGGCCAATGAAAATGAGTTATGATTAGGCCTTTAAGTATTTTTTTTTAAATAAATCTTATATTTACAATTTTATCAAACAATAGACACTGGTAATGGTACAGCTATCACTGGAAAATGTCTAAACCTACTTAAACACTATCTAAGAAAAACCATGATAATTGCACTTCGCACTTGTACAATTAATTCACTTAATTAATGATTAATTTTCTGCATCAACTTACTAATTTAATCTACTGACTGTTAAAATGCGAGCGACTAAATTTTAAGGATTAAAAGACTAAATTTTAAGGATTAAAAAAAATAATTTTATTGCTATATTACTTCATGCGATGTAACACAGTACTTTTTATAACAACCCCTAAATAGTGTAAGCGCTTATCATAATTTCTCTTCGACATTGCAATATAGGAAGACTAGAAAATTCATACACAAAATATGTTTAATACTCATAAGTTCTACAAAGAGTATTAATAGAAAAATAAGTGAGAATTGTAACCTATAACCTGGATTACCCAGGTGAATCCTTTAATTAACTTGATGTAGTTCGGCGCCATCACCATTGGTGGCAACTGAGGGGAGCGCAGAACTGCATGGCCAGGTATAAATGGACTGCAATGGGACGTGGAGTAATTCCACCAGGGTTCTGTAGTTTGGTTCTGCAATGAGAGTATAATTATTAGAAGAGATACTAAAATCATTCTTCAATGATTTTAGGTAGAAACCTAAGATGATAACGGAAATGAGATTACTATAATACAGGACTGCCCAAATAAAGGAGTGTTATGTTTTTAGGGTATGTTTGCGAGTGTCCCCCCCCCCCCTTAACTAAGAATCTAATAGACCCGGGCGCGTCATACGTCACGTAGTGCGCCCACTTTACAAGACCTGCGTACAATATTCGCCACATAAGTTTACGGCTGTGAAGTTGTAGCGAACCGCTCACGGGGGGTTGTAGTGGGTTACCCCCTTACGTCACCGAAGTGCGATTGCATTTCCCCCCCCCCCACCCTCAGGTGTATATACAGTACATCAAGAATTAGCTTATTTAATGGAACTCTTCAATGGTCAACAGCACAGACACGACATTTTGTGAATGCATTTTATTATGAGAGCCAGTTCTAAGTTTCAACATGACGTGGTGACTGCATTCAGGGTTGGGTTCTTACTAGGGAACATCTCAATGGTTAGCAGCCAGACATGAAATGTTGTATACGCATTCAATTATTATAACCTATTCCAAGCGTCATCATGACATGGTTACTGCGCTCAATATTGGCTCCTGCCGAGGGAACTCTTTAACGATTACGGTGCGTGGCTGTCTCGGGCTTGGCGCCCGTCGGGCGGCGAACCACCCACGTCCTTCGCCCACAGGTATGGCCGATGACCGTTAAGCGCCGTCTCGCGCTTGGCACGCCCTCTTCTACAGGGTTTTGTGGGTCTCGCCTCTCTCTCCACTTTCGCCGCCTCCTTCGCGAGTATCATCTTCTCCCAGAAGGTGGAAACGGCATCACATGCGCTCCCAAATATCTAATCACGGCCGGAAGTGAGAGATCGCCTACTGCGTGCGTTAAATTCGTGGCGCTGCTCGACACCTCCAACGTTTGCGGCGGCTGCGACTCAGAGTTTCCGAGGACAGGGTGCGCCGTGTCCTCGGTAACTCTGAGTCGCAGTTACTGCTCGGTGTCAGCTCTAGGCCTATGCGACACAGATCGGAGCATCTGAGACATCCGAGCCGAGGGTGCGATGACACCTCTCCAGCCTCTCTTCCATTACAGGCCTCACCGCCACAATTACGGCGTGCACTGCCCGCGGTGCGCGAGTCTTTTTATGTGGTAATTATGAGTTACATTTGATTTATTTTAATTTTGTCGCAAAATGTACCGATAACGACCTTGTTTTTGTCTAATTTGTAAACGCGACATACAGTTATGAATCTAACGTATCTGTGCATAGCAACGGCGGTTCCTTTGCGGGACGGCACGGATCTCATATGATAAACGCGGGTTGACTCGAGCGTGTTTAGTGCTGTAGCGTAGTCTAGCGAGTAGTGATGGGTCAAGAGAATATTTTCTCACCGAGAATATTCTGCTTTGTTCTTTTTAACGGAGAATATTCTCGAAACGTGAAGAAATTAAAATCACTGAATTTGAATACATTAATGTTATCTTGATTTCAAAGTCTAAAGGGATTTATTCAGTTGATGTTTTATTCTTTCAAGTCCCATCTGAAGTTCCATTTTTGTGTATGGCAAATCAACCTAGGAGGTTTTCGGCTGCTTAAACGGTCTTTCCTGTCACGCCTTCATAAATAAAAGCCTCTATCCAACACATAAACTTATAAACGAGGCGACTACAAACTAAAGGGATGTCTTTAGCTTGTAGTACACCAATCGCTATGTCAAAGAATAATATGCCTCCAATGCCCGTTGTCGTATTACGGTGAAGGGCATTAGAAGCCGACACTTATGTGCTCACAGATACGGAATAAATGTAAATTATAACGTTATTCTTCATTCAGTAATCCTAATTTAACGAGAATACCTTTTGATACTTAAGAGAATTTCAATGAATTTATAGGAAATATTCTTCGACAATATTTTAGGTCAGGAGAATTTATGGAGAATTTAAGTTGTGAAGTACATGTTTTATGTCAAATATAAATGTTATAAAATTATAAACTTACCATTTTCTGGATTAATATAACCCCTACGTATCAAAAAGTCTAGGAGCACTGGGGCACTTGTTGTTTTAAACTCAGGGGTGATGGCTCTCTGGACACATTCCTCGGCAGTTAACAATTCAAAATTTTCAACTTCACCATCAGCATTCTGGGGCATAAAGTCTAGAGGCAACTCAAGATCGTATACATACTCCGTGTTAGGGAATAAGCCTCTTTCACTTTCAAAATAGAAACTGAAATAAAACAAGTTTTATTTAATTCTTACTAACTTAATCATTGATCCAAACAGTTCTTATCTTGTGGAATAAGAACTGTTTAGATCAATGATTAAGTGGCGAGGTGAGCGGAGAATAAAAAATTATAATAACATTTCAATTCTTTCCTTGACATATTTACTGGCAATGGTTTGAGTTAGAGTTGATATGCCAGACATGAATTATTCGTTGGTATAATATTAAAGGATACTGCGCACATTTGCGCACTTATTTATTTACTCAGCAACGGAAAGAACTATTGACAGCAATCTATAAATCATAATCAATTATTTTTGTCTGCTAATTAGCGTTAGCTCGCTATACAATAGACTTTTATTGTTATGAAGTACAGTAATACTGACTTACGCGATAGGTGGGACCAAGAGATAGGCGTGTAAGTCAAATTCGCGTAAGTCGAGGTTGGTCTTTTAGAGGACATAATTAAAGATAAACCAATAGTGTGCTCTGCGTACGTAAAATAATTCCACAAGGAACACGTCCGTTACGTACGTTATGTTTTACGGAATTGTTTTTTTTTATGACAATTAGATTTACGTTTGGTCACCAACTAGCCCTGATGGTAAGCAATGTTGAGGCCGAGGGTGGAGCACGTAGATCCAGAAGAAATCTATTCACTCCAAGTAGAGAAGATAGATTTGGGGAAAACGATAGTTTGGGAGGTGATGCAACTGCCCAGACCCGTCTCTCTCAACGGTTGCACCGGACTACATCCCGAAATACGACTAAGTCGCTTCACGGCATGGCTTCGTCCAGTGGTCCCTGGTAACCAGCCGCGGCCGAAGCCTCCCACCAGATTTGTGTTGCCTGTTTTGCACCACCCAAGGGCCATGTGTAGGGATTCAATTTTAAGGGTGCACTCCTACGGACGCGGGCAACTCAGCCCCCATATTCGAATCGTATCGAATTGTTGTGATGATCAAAAAGAAAAACCGCGTATCTCCGAATTCGCGTAAAACGGGGTAGCGTAAGTCGGGGTATTACTGTATAATTTTGTACGTGGCTGAGCGGAAGGGGATTAAATTATACAAGGTCAAGAGACATGTTACCGCTGCTGCGTGTTTATCGCAACACGAACTGAACAGTGAGCAGCACTTCTTATCGTACGGTTGATGAACAATCTCGTGAAAGAGTTTAAACGTGTTTGAACAGCACTGTATCTTCGACATACATACCCCATTCATAACCAATTCGTATTTATTAGCCAGAGCACGCACGACAGCACGCTGGCTTGCGATAGCAATATTTGGTGGTAATGGGTCATTCTGGCCTCCCCTGGTCTAGTATCGCAAGGCCAGTAGAAAAGCACCTTTGGGCTCAAGATCATCGACAATATAATACGAGCAGATAAATCTTTCAAACGCATTAACACATGTGTAGCAAACTCTAAATTATCTATAATTAAGAAAATACGGTCGTGAGCATAATATATTATATTTTATCCGGGAGGTGCAGGTTCGAATCGACTAAACGGTTATTTGCATTTAAATTACTGTTATATTTTTGGTGGCCTGGCCCTAATTTCATTAAAGACAAGACCTTATTTTTAATACTATAACAACAACTGCCAGGTTAAAAAACAAATACTTTTTTTTAACCTTTAGCATAGTAATGGAATTTACAAATTACGTGTACCTAACACAGCCAGCTGGCACCAACTTTTTCACTAATTCTCCTTCAACAGAAGCCTCTTCTGCGGCCTCCTTTATTGTTGTCTCCAGAATGCCATACCCAACAGCCAGGCCACCACTTACAAAGCAATCCCATTTACCTAAAAATATAAAAATTATTAAATCTTATAATCACCCAATTTGTAGTCTGAATAACTTATTCCAAGGTACAGTAATTATTAGTACAATGTGTCAAAGAAGTTGCCTGCAAAACTGTATATTTTTAAACTGTATTTTAACTGTATTTTTTTCTTTGTGGTTAATCTAAAAATACTGCTTACCAGGCCAGGTTTGTTTTGTAAAACTTCTTTGCTGTAACCAGATGCAAAGACCTCTAGTTGGATGGATCACATAGCCGGTAACACTGACTCCATAGTTTCTGATGCCGAACAGACACATAGCACTCCTATCCATTTCCAAGAGACTCTCAGGACAAAACGGTGTAGTGACTCCAAAACACTGTAATTATAACCATCATCATATACACACATATTACTATAGGGAATGCATGAGCATCACACCGGTATTTCTCAGAGGGATAAACAATTAAATCTAGTCTGCAGTACACCCATACACATTTAGTTTTACAGAATTCCTTTGCTATGTGATGGGTGCTGGGCGTTTACCATCAACTGGATACAATTCTAAACTCTTCCAGACTACTGAGAATTTCCTAACATAAAACTTTGGCAAACTCAGGAATCAAATCCAGGACACCAGCAGCCATGCTTGCGACCAATGGAGCAACCAAATAAAAAATATAATATTAACATCAAACTATTGCATGTCAGTATAATTATGCAAATCTTATATGCATATCCAAACGAAAATATTATAATTATACTCTGGTATCCATAATATTATTACAAGTAACAAACGGAAATTGATTGTACAGTCAGCGACAAAAGTCGACGAACACAGGTACAATACTCAACAAATCGTTTACACCTTAAGCATCATAAGCATCCGGCCACATTGTCAAAAATCTGTAAACGTCATGGAAACAAGTTTGGTGAACCGTCTCAAAACACAACATTCTATGAACTATTATGAAATGTGAATATAAATAAGATTACGAAGAGACTTTTGTTGAATGGGCGTGTTCATGTTATTTCATTGTGTAGGTAAGAGTTTAATTAGTTACCTACTAGTTTTTGGGTTATTTTCCACAGCAGTGGAAGACTTGAGAGCTGATCCTGCACTTGTTTTTTTCAAATGTTAGCCTTCTTTGAAAGAAAGAGGAAAGGTGAGCGCGCTAAACGCAACGGCCAGTGATCATTCAGCAATCTCCGATCTGACGCCTGGCGCGTCTTCTACGACAGATACACTGATGCAGACGGGTGCAGTGAATACGACTGCGATCCCGGGACCACGATAAGAGTTAAAGGGGGACCGTGTGATTTTTAGTCGTTAGGAATATAGCACATATTTTTTACATAACATTAATGTAACAAACGGCCTAAGGCACACGTAAAAAAAACAGGATCACCTCTCCAGTCTTTCTTCCATTGCGGGCATTTACCGCGCCTTAGGGGTTAAAGTGGCTATAACTAGATTAAATCATAAGATATTGCTCTTACTTAGAGAAAATTACGTTAGATAGTAAGCAATGAAATATAAAGAAAATAAAAACGAATACAGACAATTTAAAACATTTATTAGGTAATAATAATTTAAAAGTAAACAATTACATGATATTTTATCACAATTCTGCAATTTTTCGGTAAATTTCGAAAATGACTTTTCCAGTTTTGTTATTTTTTCTTCCAAAATTAGTCTTGACTAGCTGTACCCGCGACTCCGCCCGCGTGGATGTCGTAAATCAACACCATGTTGTGTATGAACACAAATACATAATAATTAAAAATGTTGATACCTACTCAGCCGAGCCCAATGCAAAGCAGCTACTGACGACTACTACGTTAAGTAGTTTTTACGTAAACAATTTCTTAAACCTATTTTTTTTTTTTATGTATTATAGCTGAGCCCCGCGGTTACACCCGCGTTAATTTGAGAAAAAAACCTACTAAAATATATTCCACCAGCGCCCTCCTCCGGGAGGAGGGAGAAGTCCTCTCTCATGACCGCGCCTAGCACAACATAAATGCGCCTACCTCGTTGGTCTAGTGGTCCCAAGCGCAACTGCTGAGCATGAGGTCTCGGGTTCAATTCCCGGGTCGAACAAAGTGTTATTGAGTTTTTCTGTAAAAAAAATCTGAGTAGCAGCTTACCACCTATTACATGGGACTTAATAACAGCATGTAAAAAAAACTGTACTGCTGGTTTATTAATTATTTTAAAGCACTACTATTTAATGAAGGTGTGGAGTCGATCTGCTGATGGAGCTGAAAGACAGTCGAGGGAACTCTTTAAAGATTTACAGCAATTACCTGGTGTTTGGGCTTGATTAATTTGTATTGATGAGAACTTTACACCTAGATGGGTTGTGACTGTAATTAGGGGTCTGATGATGAAAACGAAGGACAGTCAAGGGAACTCCTCAACGTTTTACAGTAGCTACCATGTTTTGTTATGTATGTCCGTCGATATCTTCGTTTGAAAGAGTAGTCCCCAGAGGTGGTCCCATTTAAATTTAGTAAAGATCCGATGAAGACCTTCGAAGTTAGACAATGGAACTCTTCAATGAATTACAGCAAATCACTCTCAATTGCTGTAATTGCATGTTCATGTATAGTTCATGCCACTCAATACATGCATAGCATCATGCCTGTATTGCCCGATGGGGTAGGCAGAAGTTTTCAATGTTGTACACAATCATCGTTTCATGTTCCTTGGTGACACACACACGAGATTCCTTCGGTCATCAGAAAATCTGAAGTTAAAAATGCCTATCCACTCAACAACCTTTTTCGATAGATCTTTCACCGTGCAAGCTGCCCGACTATGGAATGCGTTGCCGGTAGAAATTAGACGTGCTCAGTCATTGCCAATATTTAAAAAAATGGTGAAAGATTATTATTTGACACTATAATTTAATATTATTTTATACCGTCCTTATTTGCTCTACATCCGCTCATTTGGTTATTGTATTATTAATTTATGTAATATTTATTCATACGTAATAGAATATTTATTGTATATATACATATATATTAAATATTTATATTGTATTTATAGTATGTATGTTTATAAGTAGTACGCCACAACCTACCTCAACAATAATTTCTTCCTCTCCATACTAAGGTTGCCTGGAAGAGATCGCGGTAAGCGATAAGGCCGCCCATTGTACATTAATATTATGCTAATTTCCTTTGTTATTAATTTGGTGTACAATAAAGAATATATAAATAAAATAAATAAACATTTCACCGATGCAGTAATTAAGTCCTAGCGGCTTTCGAAAGCCTACCCATATTATTAAATTACTAAATTATTTAATTTATTATATACAATATATATATATATATTACACTTAAAACTAAAAAGACTAAAATAAATTAATTTTAAACAAAAAATGAAAACCGCCTTCAAAAATCTACTACACTAAAAAGTTCAAAATAATATCAAAATTTGCTTATAATAAAATCATTTTAAAAGAACAATATATAATAATAATCTGTTAATTTTGGAGTCGGTGCCTGATGTATGTGGGGTTTACAACCAGATACAAAGGCCGGTAACATAACCACAGCACAACGAACATAAGTGAGTAACAAGAGGAAAACAATAACCCTCTCCCAGTACAGGCACCGACTCCAAAATTTACAGATTATTATTATATATTGTTCTTTTAAAATGATTTTTAACCGACTTCAAAAAAGGAGGAGGTTTTATTATAAGCAAATTTTGATATTATTTTGAACTTTTTAGTGTAGTAGATTTTTGAAGGCGGTTTTCATTTTTTATTTAAAATTAATTTTTACACGTACAGATAAATGTTTTAAATATTTGTGGAAAGTAAAATATGGTATTCAGTCACTTGTATAAGGAATGAATCGATAGTGAGTACCGAGTACGTCACTAAAAGACATATTAAAATGAGGAAGAAGAATTCGGAGTAGTGAGCAGAGGTTGAGAATTGAGATGGCTTAATTGGTCAGAGCGCCTGAAGTATTTATTTGGGAGGCGCAGGTTAGAATACTGCTAAAGACCGTATTTTTCTTTCTAAAAAAATAATAACTTTACATTTTTACATAGTTTTAATTTCATGAAAGATTATTAAGATTTAATTTCTGAATATATAATTAATTAATTAGGTAACTCCAAAAATTATACTATAAAACAGGTAAATTTTTCAAGTGGGCGTGGTTGGCCATATCCGAAACTATAAGGACTAGCGAAAATTACTTAAAGGAGTCTCCGGCCCGATTTTGATGAAAATTAAAACTGTATAATTGGAGATTTGAAAAATCCATATTCAGCAGCACAAAATAACGCTCTGCTTGAGATGATCTTACACAGCTGAAAGACGAATATCATAATTTACGACCAAATAAACTAATAGTGTAGGGTGCTATTTCCCTAAATAATATTATGTGTAACACCACCATTAAGATACCTAGAACTTGCAGGACATTTCATATAAGACAACCTGAAAATTAACATTTTCTCTTTTAGAGTCAACTTTTATTATATTAAGCACCATAAAGGTTAAACAACCTTTAAGGTACATTATCGAAAATATTAGCAACGGCAAGAGGCACCATCATCTGCTTCACCTCCCCCCTGAAGCCAGCCACATTAATTCGCAAAATTACGTCAAGTAAACAGATCCAAGTGCCTTTCGGCCGTATATTTACTATACTACATTGTAACTAGGGTTGTACTCACGAATCCGGGGAAACTATATTCTATATATGTATTTCTTATTCTGCTATATTCATGCAATACGCAGCAAGGCTGAGACCAACAATCATTGAAGGTAGGTTAACGTTATGGACTCAGTATACCTACATAAAAACGTAAACAGTATGGGCGATTCTTCACGGAAGACGTTATAAACCGCTTTGCTGGATATGCACTTTATTTAAATAATTTTAAATTAAATGAATGCATAGAAATTTATTCGTATTTATTTGACTACTTATAAAACGGAATTTCCTATGAGTCAGGTCGTTGGGAGGATCCGGCAGTTGGATCTTGAGGTGGCGTTGCATAAATCAGAGGCTTTTTGCTTCCACGGGCCTCGGAACGGGCCATTCCCAAGATCGTAGTGGGAGGTGCCAATATTGGCGTCGATTCGATGATCTAGTACCTAGGACTTCTAATCGACAGCCGAGGGAACTTCGAGGAGCACTTTCGGCGGCTCACCACAAAACTCATGGTTCCTGCGGCAGCGCTTACGCGGCTGCTGTCGAACCTATGTGAACCTGGCACGTGCCGAAGGCTGTATATGGATGTCGTACGGTCGATGGCCCTATACGGGGGCCCAGGTTGAGTGGATGGCCTGTCGGCTCACAAAATCGCAATGCTGCGATAACCACAGCGGGCGATGGCCGGCGTACGATCTCCTTCGAGGCGGCGAGTCTTTTAACCCGATTACCGCCCTGGGATTTTGAGACGAGAGCGTCCTTGTATCAGAGGTGCGGCGAGACGCTAGATGGGGGTGTTCGACCGTTACCACGGGCAACGGCTAAGGGGTACGAGCGGTACGGATCTTAGTGGCAGACTGGACGGAGAGACTTGCACAACCGCGAACAGCGTACGCCGTAATAGCGGCGGCGGTAAGTCCCGTAATGGTAGATCGGGTGGAGACATGGCGCCTTCGGCTTCTGGATGCCCCAGATGCACTCGGACTACGGGTGCTTCGGGAAGTATCTGTGTTGCAAAGGCCGACACCGAGGTACCATCACTGCAGTGACTGCCCCGAGGACACGGCGCAGCACACGCTTGAGGTGTGCCTAGCCTAGACGGAGTAGCGCCATGACCTCATCAGGGCAGTCGGGAGAGTGAGAGCACATGGAATGCCGTCGCCACCTTTTGCGAACAGGTTATGTGATCAGATGTGTCAGAAAACTACAAATTAAAAACGGATGCTACCCGGACGCCTTCTAAACTAAGGTTGTCCTCGTGAATCTGGGGAAACTATATTCTATATATTTCTTATTCTGCTATATTCATGCAATACGCTAGCACAGCAACGCTGAGATCAACAATCACCTAAGATAGGTTAACGTTAATAGGCTCAGTATACCTACATAATGAAGAGGCTATATGCCCATGAAGGAGGCAGCAGAAAGGGGGAGAGAGGCGAAACCTACTCACGCCTGCCGGATTTTGGCTTGGATGCTGATATTGGTATTCCAATGATACATTAAATATTATAGAACATCTTTCTAGGTTAAAGGAACATTGGAGGGGAAAAAATTTGCCTATTTTAATAGAAGTACATAGGACATTAGTTGATAAGTTTATATATAAGAGCTCCTCACTATAGATGTTTACGTTAGACACATTTATTTCGAATATTAATATAAGGTCCTGCATGCATGATTCGTGTGATAGTATTGAAGTGCCAAAGCGAGGATTTAATGTTGTGGACCTTCGGCGGAGGGTATTAGCGGAGATTCGACACAAGTATAGTGGGTTTTATAAATTATTCACAGATGGATCGAAGAGTAGGTGGGGAGTTGGCGCTGCATTTCTGGACCCACAAACTGATATGCAAATGCAGTTTAAATTGCATAGGGATGTCTCGGTGATGAGAGCTGAGCTAACAGCGATCACAGAGGCATTATCTTATGCTAGTATTCTAGGAGAACAAAAGATAGTGATATTATATGATTCTAAAAGCGCCCTACAGCATTTGGCTCAGTGTGTCTCAAGTATCCGAGGTATGCCGATGGCCTATGAAACATTGGGTCCATTGATAAGATTGCAGGAACCAAATATTTGTGTCGAGTTTCAGTGGATCTCATGTTGGTTTGTTGGAGAATGAGGTTGTAGATTGCCTGGCTGGAAATGCAGTGGACAATGGTGTGGATGTTTTAACTGGACCATATTGCAAAGAGGTTGTTCCATGGGTTAAAACTATATTTTATGAGAAATTGACGCAAATATTTACACAATCTTCTCAAACTAAGGGTATTTGGTACAATACCATACAAAACACACCAAGGTCAGTGCCCTGGTTTGAGTGTGCCAGCCTCTCCAGGGAGACACTGGTTATGGCACTCAGGCTGCGGTCTGGTCATGTTCCATTGAATAAGTTTTACCATATATAATAGGCATAGAATTGTCGCCATTATGTAATGCATGTCATAAGCCGGAGGACATTATTAATGTGTTGATGGAATGTGATCAGTATCGTAGCCTGAAAATGAGTATGTTACCTGGTGTTCATATTTACATTGGTGAAATTAACATACTATTAAGCCAGCCTTTGTCCAAAGAGTGTAATAGGATTTATAATTTTATGAAAGTATGTTTGAAAGGGAGAAATGAAAGAGTGAGACCATGAGTGATGGTGATTTTGATGGAAGAATATGATAGATGTGAGTGAGTGCTAGTGCTGTGGTGTAATTGATTGCATGCATGCTATTTTTGTAGCCAGCATGCTGTTAATTATACCATGGTATGAATGATCCCATGAGGCTGGCATAGTCACCTAGAGTGTACTGAAGCCTCTATAAAAAATTAGATTAAATAAAAGTTCTATTTGTCCAAATCCTACACAAATGAAGGGTTTAATTTTGAGATGAGGCAGTCAGAACTAAATAACCTAAGCAGCAGCAGCACTCATACTTAAGATGCTCTTAAAATCTGTAATTACAAAGGTTTAGTCATCTACTCTTACCAACCCATCACATCACATTTTAATCCCAAAATAAGATTTATTTATTATATAACTCTAATTATATTTGATTTTAGTTATGAAACTAAATGTTCTTACACATACCTCGTCCCTCCAACCTTTTAAAGCGCATAATTCATTCTCCTTTTTCAAATTTTGCAATACATTAGCAATCTTTGTTGTCCTCTCTTTATAATCTCTGAATGCAGGATTTAATTCAACATACTTTCCTGTGATCCGAAATACCTGTAAAAATAAATAGCATAAGCTTTGTAATCAACTTTTATCCCAAAATATTGTACATATTAATATTGCCTATTCAATCACATAACTTTAAATTAATATAAGGCCAGGTCATTAGATGTAAATGTATCAATAAAAAAGTTGACTGTAATTACTTTTAGACATGATGTTCTTTACAGTTGATAACTTCAAAATTATGAAAAATATACAAGTTTTACAATAAAATTCATTGCAGATGTTCAAATAGTCAATATTGATTATTTTGTCATGCTAAATTCATTGCACACAGAATTATAACGAAATCAGTAGTATGTAATAGGATCGAAATAGGAATACGAAATCTAAAATCCTTTGTAATATTTGGCAATCTTACCTCTGGAAATCTAATAAGGTGCTTCATAATATCAGGGCGAATCAAACCCACTTGGTATCCGGCTACTATAAACGGTTTGCATACTCCCTGATGCAAGCCTTGAACAATGCAAAATATGTAAGCAAACAGTACGAGTTGCCTTTTCGACAGCTTGTTATTACAAACACAAAGTAGCCTGCCTAAACAGTGACTCGTGTATTCCTAAACTAATACTTAATTACCTTATTAGCCCCAAATTAAACATATTTGTATTTACGTACCTGATAGATAAAAACAGTTGAATTTTTTGGCTAATTTGAGTAGATCGGAAATGTTATTCTGTGTAGACGAGTACATATTTTTCATATTACTGTTCCATATGGTTACCATACAAATTATAAGTACCGAATGTTTATATTAACACCTAAAAATAATTTAATTAACAGCAATTGTATAACTTGATTCTATCGCAAGCCGTTATAAAAAAAAAGCTATTGTATCGCCCCGTCCTTGATCAGCAAATTTCAGAAACCACAATTCAATGTCCGACTGTCCGTCTATAGTGTCTCACTCTGCGGACAAAAACAAATGACAGCGCTAGGGATGTGCATAAATTTAGATCTGTCGATACTTCGATAATTCGTTTTATAAGTATTCCATTCCTATTTTTTGGTTTTGATCTGCAAAAGCTTTAGACCGAGAGGAGTGGAAGAAGAGTAGGTAGGGAGGGCCTTTGCCAAGTTTGCCCTGAAGAGGGAATTACTGAAGTAGTATCAGCGAGCTTAATCTATATAAACATTACGTTATAGAAATGTGATACGATTCGATACATTAATAGAAAAACTATATGCATTTCTTTTTAACTTATGTGATTCTAGTAGTGTAAAAAGAGAAAACCTTAATTCGACAGTTTTCTGAAATTGCAAGTAATAATATGACGTCACATATGACCAGCCCACCCTTAGAGTACCAGACGGGAGACGCCTTCTGACTAAATATCGAACAAATTTGCTCGCCACTTTTGGTGGGAGGTGAGGTAACATACAAGCACAAAATCACTTGTACTAAAGCGAAAATAGCTCTCGTCATTACATTAACAGTATTACAGTATTAATAAAAAAACTAAACACCAGCAAAAAATTGTGCTACACGTGATTAAAATCGTGTAATATTATTGTAACCATACTGGTAAAAGGTATCTATAAATGATTGGGAATCATATGCCAGCGGCGAGAGGGGTACGAAAACTACTCCACAGAGTAATTTATAATATAGGAAATAGAGACCTCTCTCTCGTTCAATTTAGGAAACAGGGCACACAAACGCCATCTATAGTATTACGAATGCACTACTAATGCCACGGCGCGGGGCAGCGCGAGGGCGCGCGGTACGAGGAACCGAAGACGGCCGCGCTGACAACCGTGCAGCCTGAAGGGTGCGCGGGGGCGGGAAGTGACGCGGCAGCTGCCGCTCTTTACCCCATTCTGGCGCGCAATACTTCTCTACGACGATTTTCCGCGGCGGTCACGAAATACGATCAGGCACCGTTTGATCAATCTTTGTTTTTTATTATACTCTTTATTTATACAGTCCGCTCTTTTGCTATTGCTGTAAACGATAGGACCCCGACATGCATGCTATCGAGAGAGAGGTCTCTATTTCCTATATTATAAATTACTCTGTGGTCATTTGGCGTTATCGTGAAACTTAATAATATGATTTTCTTTGCATAAAACATCTTGAGTGCTGAGAATTTATCTGTGAAGCTGCGTGTGATAAACGCAATTATGCCTAAGTGTGCCTAAGTTTGTAAAGGGCTGTGATTCGAAATATAGTAAAAAAGTGCCTCCTATATCCATGCACAAGTAAGTCGTTAAACATTCATATATTATCAAAATTCCTTCATATGTTTCGATCAAATTTTAGATTCAGTTAATATTTCATTTATTTACAAAAAAAAACGGTGTCCATAATCTCAACACGAGAAATAGGCATAAATTATGCGCCCCATATCATAGGCTACACAAGGTACATGATTCATTTGTAGGACTTGGTATCCGCATTTACAATAAACTGCCACCTTGTTAATTAGAGTTACCCTTTATTTCTTTTAAGTTAAAAATCAAGACTAACCTTATACAAAAGGCGTATTATACAATAAAGGAATATGCGGATACCAATCCGCATTTACAATAAACTGCCACCTTGTAAATTAGAGTTACCCTTTACTTCTTTTAAGACAAAAATCTAGACTAACCTTATACAAAAGGCGTATTATACAATAAAGGATTATTTGGATGATAAAAATAGTTGGTCGCTGTGTTAGCACAAGATAATTCTAGATTTTTGAATTTATTCGTCACAATATTTTTTGTTATTTAATTCATTTCAAGACATCTGATAATATGTAATCATATTTTAAGATCACATTTATTTTATGACATGTTCAGATATTAAATTCTAATATTATAGCGAATTAGTGACCTCGGCGACTAGATTATGTTATGTTTTTATTTCTCAGTCTTTCTTTTGGTGGCAGGGTCATGCTCCCTTAGATGTCATTGCTCGCGGTGGCGTCAGGGTCGGGTCGCTCACTTCCCTCTAAAATGGCGAGGAGTGTGATGGCTGATCTTTGCGTCAATCTCGTGAACGGGTGCTGCTTGTGGTGACTGGTCGTCCTGCTTACCAGTGATAGTCTGCTTTTAATTAACTTATCATTTATGTATTTTTTGTCTTATTCATCAGGCTCGGGTTCTAATTCGTGACGCATGGTTGCGACACGGAGGCGGGCACACCATTATTTATATAACGACCGATTTAATTCAATTTAAACGGAAGGCCCTAAACTAAATTATATTTGAGATATTGCTTGAGTAACATTCAATGAGGTAAATAGTAGTTAATTAAAGTTTTCTGTATTATGATGTGCCAGGTGAAATGTATATATATATATTTTTTTGTATAATTTGTAACTTGACAGACATAGACGTGTAGCTGGGGAGTTTGTTGCGCCGCATTTTTTCTCCAGTGAAGCACTAAGAAACGGTGAAGGGTGGGTGTTTTTGGGGACTGTCTTATTGTTATGTACGACGTTTAAAAAGTACCATTTCTAATGGTCTAATTTGAATAAAGATATTTTTGATTTTGATTTTGATTTATTACTGTTGTCATCAGTGAATACCATTTTAATAAGTTTCTAAAGGTATATTTCTTTATTCTGAGTTTGTTTAATAAGCACTGTTTACAGACTAATTTATTGTTCTGCTTCTGATTTAAACAACGATGTCGATTTTATTTTTCTCGATTTTTTCGAAAACATTTATTTTGAATATTTATAATTCACATTATGTGTTATGATAATAACCAAATTACCGAAAAAATTTTAGGTTACACAAAATGAAGGTCTTAAAAAAGTATATAATAAGAATCTTTGGGTCAAGAGAATATTGATACCAGCCTCGATAAAACATTTGCATGTTCTCTACATTTTGAAGTCCTGTATTAATAGAACTCTGAATATAATAAGACTTCAAGACAATACAATACCTACACGGCTTCCTAAGGTAAATTACGAAACATGCATTACTCACACCCATATCGTATGGCCTGTAATGGCTCTTAACCGGCTAAATCTTCTAAAAGACGAGCAGCCATTACCGCGGCCGCTCACAAATTCATAAAGAAGAGACTTGTGGCTTGACAATATTGAGAAAACATTGTGTCTTTTTAGGGTTCCGTTCCTCAAAAGTATAAAAGTAACACTTATAAGATTACTTTGTTGTCCTACTCTGTCTGTCTGTTAAGACCTCTTTTTTCAATACCGCGTGGAGGTATATAAAATCGTGAATTCGTAGATATTTCATAAAAAAGAAACAATTACAAACTTACATTTGCAGTTGGATTTTCGAACTTGTCGTATTTCAACATATAAGAAAAATAATCAAGAACAATATAATAAAACAACAACATCAACTGCTGCCAATGAAGGTGATACAGAAGATAGAAGATATTTGCATGGACAATCCTGAATCAATTCAACCTGGGACGGAAACTATGCCGAAATGAATAAATGTTAACTATTTTATTACATATGTTAGTACTTATTATGTAAATGTTTTCATTTATGATTCCCAAAGATTCCGGAACTCCAAGAACAGTGGATAAATAAGATTCAATTGGATACTTAAGATAAGGTGACCCTTATGATAATGACTAATCGATTTAATCGATGTAATAAAATCGATTAACTATTTATTAACTGCCATGGGCAGCACTAGGTAATGGGCAGGGCCTACGCTATTTTAGTTTATTTTTTGTCTCACTAAATTATTCTTTAGTTCATGTCCTCTACCTATTCTTTGGTCATAGAAAAAGCCACATTTGACACCCTATCATTTGATTCAACTAGGGTAATCGTTCAAATGGGTAAATATTTAAAACGATATTAAATTAAGTCGATTTAAAATTCTAAGAGGATTTAATCATTTAAAACTAAAAAATCAAGATATTCATTCTGTTGGATTAAATTTCATGATTTAATTTGTACAAACAAACATACAGTCCACATTCATATTATATTAGTTAGCAGGGTCCACCATTACCGCCGATCATGTTAAATACGATGTATGTATGTGTTATGATTTAGTTGCGAATAAAATCTATACAAAGACAGACGCTTGTTTTCATAGCCAGCTCCTCGCCAATATACATAGGACCTTAACGTTAAGAACATAATGGTCCTTCGAGCCGGATCATTAGTGCATTGAATAAAACACCTACTTGGAAGCCCGCATTCCATCAGAGATAAGGAGCCCGGCAAATGAATAGTTAAGTGTAAACAAAGTAATTAGTGATTTGTAAGAAGTTATTGCATTGACGAAAACATCGATTTGGACATTTTTGTTTATAATATTGAAGAATAACGTGTTTATCATTGAAATATGTCTACTTCGACCGAACAAGCACTTGCTATATTAGAAGATACGGCGGAATTACTAAAGAAAACACAGATAAACTTAGGAAAATGCTCTAAACAACGTTTGACTAAAGGATACATTCAGTCTAGAATACAGTGCATCGAAGAGTACTGGAAAACATTTAACAGTGCACATCAAGATTTAGCGAAGAAGACACCGAGAGACAAGCGTAATTTGTTGCCGTACTTTCTTAACGAAGAGTATTTTATTTACGAAGATCTTTATTTGTGTTTGTTGGGTGAATTACGAGATATGTTAGAAAAATTAACATCGAAATCATCACGGTCGGGTAGCATCGTAAGCGCGATAGAAGATAACCCACAAACACAAGTGAAACTACCCAGGATAACAATACCTACGTTTTCCGGAGTCTACGAAGACTGGCCTGCATTCAAAGATTTATATGTTTCGTTGGTGCATGATAACCAATTTCTAAGCAACGTTCAAAAATTGCATTATTTGAAAACTAACATCAGCGGTGAAGCGGCGTCACTACTAAAACATATACAAGTAACCGATAGTAACTATTTACAAGCATGGGAAGTATTGAAAGGTCGTTACGGTAACAAAAGATTAATAGTTAACTCAATGTTGAAGAGGTTGTTTACTCAAAAGAAGTCGAACACTCAATCTGCCAGTCAACTTAAGTCAATTTTGGATACAACGTCGGAAATCTTAAACAACCTTAAAAATTTTAACGTGGAAACAGACTCCTGGGATCCTTTAATAATATTTCTGGTCGTACAGAAGTTGGACCCGGAGTCCCATAAGGACTGGGAGGAGTACGCCTACAAGGACAATTCAGAGGAATTACCTACGTGGCTAGACTTGAAGAAATTTCTAGAAGGTAAATTTCGTACATTAGAATTAGTTACACCCTCTTCAATGTCAAGTACACGAGAGAAAACTACTACTAAAGAACGCATATTCCATGTTTCGACCAATGAAAACACTTGTATATTGTGTAAAGAAAATCATACTTTGGCTCACTGCAAGCTGTTTGCGAAAATGCAACCTTCTGAACGATTTGATTGTGTAAAGAACAACAAGCTGTGTTTTAACTGCCTGGCATCAGGATATTCGGTCTTCAGATGCCGTGTACCAATGTCCTGTCGCGTGTGTAAACGACGTCATCATAGTCTGATACATCTATCAAAGAAGACGGATACCTCGGCACCATCGGAACCTACGCAGCCGACGGTATCAACCCATGCGGATGTAGAAGACAAGGTGCAAGTGAATACAATGATTGCGTCGTACTACAATGCCAGAAAGGATATAGGAATGTTAGCAACCGCAATGGTGATAGTAAAGAGTGAACAAGAACACACCATAGTACTCAAGGCACTTATAGATCCAGGATCACAAGCCTGTTTTATAAGTGAGAAGGCGGCACAACTGTTAAAACTTAGAAGACAGGTAACAAATAGCGTAATAACTGGAATGGAATCCATGAAGATCGTTGTCAAGAATAAAGTGAAAGTAGAAGTTCTATCACGATGGGAATCAAACTACAAACTACCTATACAAGCCTACGTGATGTCCAAGCACTTGACAATACAATTACCTACCAATACATGGTCAACAAACAAATGGCCACACTTGTCTGATATAGACTTAGCAGACCCGAAATATGGAGTATCAGGAAATATTGACCTGCTTATAGATATCAAGGGATATGCTAAAATACTACAACAAGGTTTAATCAAAGGTCCACCGGGGTCTCCTATAGCTCAGAGAACCAACCTCGGCTGGATTATATTCGGTGAAATAAGCATAAAAGGAAACACAAAAGAAAAATGTTTAATGGCAATAAACGAACAAGTCGACGTGAAAGAACTATTGGAAACCATGTGGGAATTAGAAACGGATAAAAGACGAAATTTTACTAAGGAAGAACAACAATGCGACGAGATTTATGAAAAAACACATACTAGAAACAATGAAGGACGATACATAGTGAAATTACCGTTTAAAACTGACCAACCAAAATCACCCGACGGAAAGACAAGAGAGATAGCATTGAACAGATTTCTACAACTTGAGAGAAGATTACACAAAAATCCTGATCTGAAAAAAGAATACACAAAGGTTATAGAAGAATACAAAAACCTAAAACACATAGAACAAGTACCACAAAATGAAATAAATACAAAAAATACGGTTTACTTACCCCACCACGCTGTTGTCAGGAACGATAAAGAGACCACGAAGACCCGCGTCGTTTTGCTTCCTGTAAGGGCTACAATGGAGTTTCTCTAAACGACGAATTATTGGCAGGGCCTGTTCTACAAGACGATTTGCGCAGCTTAATAATAAGATGGCGAACACACGCAGTATGTTTTGTTTCTGATATACAAAAAATGTATAGAATGATATTGGTAGCCAAGGAAGACACCGATTACCAGAGAATACTATGGCGAAGCAATTCATCTGAAAACATTCAAGACCTAAGACTCTTAACGGTTACCTTCGGTACAGCATCAGCACCATACTTAGCGGTGAAAACTCTTATGCAACTTGCTAACGATGAAGGTGATGATTATCCTGAAGCTGCAAGGGTGTTACAAGAAGATCTGTATATTGATGATGTAATGTCAGGGTGTGATAATTTAGAGCAAGCCATTAAACTAAGCAAAGATTTAAAGGAATTACTAAACCGAGGCGGCTTTCAACTTAAAAAATGGTGCTCTAATAACGTAGGTTTTTTAAAGTCCAAATGATAGATCCATAAATGCACATTTGGATTTAAATATCGATGGCACCATAAAAACTTTAGGTGTGCAGTGGAACTTAGGCAGCGACCAATTTGAGTACCAACTGAACCTTACTCCTATTAATGGGATTGTTACGAAGCGAAGTATATTATCAGATATCCAAAAACTCTTCGACCCACTCGGATGGATAGCACCATGCATCGTGCAGGCGAAAATTTTGATTCAGAAGCTTTGGCAAACTAAAGTAGACTGGGATCAAGAAATTACTCTACCTCTGAAAGAAGAGTGGACAACTATCCGCGAAGATATTGCCAATGTTAATGGAATACACATAGATCGCTGGTTGGGTACATATAATTTAAAGAAAAACAATATTCAATTGCACGGTTTCAGTGACGCATCAATGAGAGCATACGCAGCCGTTGTATATTGTTGCGTACATTACCCAGATGATGATACAATCAAAACTACATTGATTGCAGCAAGAACACGTGTCGCTCCCTTAAAGATAGTGTCCTTACCACGGCTTGAATTGTGTGGAGCTCTTCTGCTGTCAAGATTATTGAAGCAAATCTCAACGGCAATGAAAATTCCAATAGCTGATGCTGTCGCCTGGACAGATTCCTCAATAGTTATTGCTTGGCTGCAAAAGGAGCCTAGTAGATGGAAGACTTTTGTGGCCAACCGAGTGGTCGAAATAACAGGAAACGTTTTGAGCGAACAGTGGTATCACGTACAATCGCATGACAACCCCGCTGATATAGCGTCTAGAGGTGCATTAGTATCAGAGCTAAAAACATGTAAGTTGTGGTGGAAAGGGCCAGAATGGCTTTCAAAACAAGACATTGAATACACAAAGCCAAAAATTACATCGACAGACCTAGAACAGAAGAAGACTATACAAACATTTACACTACAGACTACAGATGAAGAAAAACATAGAAGTTTAACGGAACAATTTGAACAATTTGGCTCATTAAAAGAATTAATTAGAAGCATTGCGATTTGCAGGAGATTTTTAAAATATAAAATTTCATCAGAATATATAGATACTGCATTGAAAACGGAAGAATTAGATAGTTCATTAAATATGTGTGTAAAAAAGGTACAAGGCGAAGAATATGCAAAAGAAATTGAGTCTCTGAGACGAGGAAAACCAGTTAAAAGGACTAGCACATTGAAAACTTTAGATCCATACTTAGATGAGATACAGATTCTGAGGGTGGGCGGTAGGCTCAGGCATGCCAACCTGGCAGATCAAAGGAAACATCCCATCATCCTGGGACATAGAAATAACCTTACCCGATTGATCATTGCCGATGCATACTCAAGAACCCTACATGGAGGTGTCCAACTAATGTTAAGCTACTTGAGATCTAAGTATTGGATAACGCGAGCTAAAGCTCAAGTTAAGCAATATGTACACCGATGCTTAGTTTGTGCCAAACAGAATGCTACTGCTAGAACACAAGTAATGGGTGACTTACCAAAGGTTCGTGTGACACCAGCTCGACCATTTTTGCATTCCGGCGTAGACTTTGCTGGTCCATTACAGGTTCTATGGCGTAAGGGAAGAGGAGCACAAACACGCAAGGCCTATATATCAATTTTCATATGTATGGCTACAAAGGCCATTCATCTAGAGTTAGTTGGGGATTTGACCTCAGAGGCGTTTATTGGCGCATATAAAAGATTCTGTGCACGAAGAGGAAAGTGTGCACATTTATGGAGTGACCAGGGAAGGAACTTTATCGGTGCAAACAAAGAACTTGTAGCTATGTGGAGGGAAGCAGGCTTGGAGTTTTCGGGAGCAATTGCAGATTCACTTGCATCTGATGGGACACAGTGGCACTTTATTCCGGCTTATAGTCCTAACTTCGGCGGCCTCTGGGAGGCGGGAGTAAAATCCATAAAACATCACTTAAAACGGATACTAACCAGCAATTTAACGTTCGAAGAAATGACCACAGTGCTGTGTGAAATAGAAGCTTGTTTAAACTCAAGACCATTGTGTCCCCGAGAAGATTTGGATAATGAAAATATTGAGCCATTAACACCTGGGCATTTTTTAATTGGAGAGATGCCAATTGCCATACCTAGTCCAAATTTACAAAACTTAAAGGTACACACTCTTACAAGATGGCAATATGTCCAAAAGTTGTTGAACGATTTTTGGTCTAGATGGCAGACAGAATATTTATCTAGACTGCAACAACGTCCAAAGTGGCTCAAACGAGAAAAAGAGTTTGAGGTGGGCAATATCGTTTTGATCAAGCATGAAAACCTACCACCAGGAAAATGGTCACTTGGACGAATAGTAAGCAAACATCCAGGACCCGATGGCTGCACTAGAGTTTATAGTGTCAAGAGTGGTTAGAGTATAGTGAAAAGAACTGTGACAAAACTCTGTCCATTGCCAATCGATACCAACGATTAATAGTGTAATCAGTTATTGTTTGATAATTTTGCATGTAATGTTAATTGCGTACATATGTATAACTAGTAGATTATTTAAAGGACTCGCATAGTCCTTTGGTGGGCGGCTTATGTTGGATTAAATTTCATTATTTATTTTGTACAAACAAACATACAGTCCACATTCATATTATATTAGTTAGCAGGGTCCACCATTACCGCCGATCATGTTAAATACGATGTATGTATGTGTTATGATTTAGTTGCGAATAAAATCTATACAAAGACAGACGCTTGTTTTCATAGCCAGCTCCTCGCCAATATACATAGGACCTTAACGTTAAGAACACATTTTATTAAGGAATTTATAACATAGTAGGCACCGAATATAAGAAATTGAATTTCTGTATCTTATTAGAGAAATAGAACATATTTTCAAGTCTTAATTTATGTATTCGCTTTTCTACGTAAGTATATAATTTCTTGTATCAATTTTCATATCTGGATCCAAGTTATCAATTCATTTATTTGCAATGTTTCATAACATTCATCCCCTTTTCACAGCTTTCTGCATTAATGTTATTAGTTTTGTTGTAAATGGTGGCTTTTTTATTGTGACGTGGAGCATAACCTATTAAAAAGTGCATCCTTCGATTCAGGTTTGACGTACTCATGTAGTTTCCAAACCAATTTGCACGATTTAGGAAATATTCAAAAATCGTTATGACATTTTGAATAAAAAAAGTACTTCGAAGCGGGAACAGTTCAAAATGAAAGCCGAGTCACAAAAAACAACAGAGGTACTGAAAAATAGAGAGATCGCACATTGAGTCGGACGAATTTCAAAAAATAGGACAGGTGTCATTATTATTTCATCAATTGTTAGCGTCAAGCAAATTGTGATCATATTTAAATAAAAAATAATTATAAAAAGTTTTTAATATAAAATTTTATAATGATATTTTAAATGAATATAACGATTCTAGTGGTCACATCACTTTATTTAAAAAAGGATTATTCTATGTGTACAATTATTTATGATATTTTGACAGTACATAAATACGTAATAAAAAATATTTAAATGCTAAAACAATACGTTGGAAATTTGATACTATGCTAAATAATACATGTGTCTAATTTTATAATAATTTCATAATTATTATCAACGTATATTCAATATAATTTTTATTCACGACCAATACAAGTTCCATTGTATCCTTTTTTATTTGTGTCAAATGTGGCTTCTTAGATCGTCGACTATAGAACGTACTTTTAAGACTAAGAACTAGAAAGTACTTTTAAGTTCGCTTCATCAGCCACACGGTTTATCCAAAATAATAAAAAACCGACCGCACCGAGTGTTCCGTAATATTAACATTACTAAAATTCATTAACGATGAAAGCACCGAACGTTACTTTAACGACGAAAAGCAAAGTCATATTGAAGGACAAACTTAACTTGGCAGCTCATAATTGTCTTTACTGAAGTGGTATTTGCTTATAATACTATTGTTTGTAGGCGTAAACAGATCTCTACGAATTTCTACAAAAGTTTTTCTTTTAAAACGTTTCCTTAGGAAACTGTCAGCACTGCACACGAAATTAAACTACAAACTGCTTTTGATCCAAACTCCTTTATTAAACTATCATCAAGTAAATTATTGTGAACGAAACCATATCGCGATTCAGCCGATCCACCGAACTGAACAATGCCATCTTGACAGCTTTAGTGTAATTTATATGAAATAATAATAAGCACCATAGTAAACAAAATATAATAAAGTAATAAAAATAAACCCACTCCGAGATAATGAAACAGTTTAAACAGAAACTTTTGGCCTACGTTTTTTTGAGCACATAGGAACTGCGCAACATTGCAGCATTTCGATTCTTAGAGTATTCTTTTGTAAAATATTTTACTAAAAAAAAATTAAACCTCTAAAGAAAATATAGGTGTTCCGACACTTTTGATAGATGTCTGGACCTGATGCCTCAGTGCTGCTGCCTGGTGGGCGTCATTTTAGAAAACCCTCATTGATAGATAATTTTTTTCATTCAGCCACTAGAATATCATTGTTATCATCCCACTAATCCTACTTAGAGGATTAGACGGGAGACGGTTACTGACTACATATCGAGTAAATTTGCTCGCCACTTTTGGGGGGAGGTGAGTTAACACACAAGCACAACAGAACTTCACTAAAGCAGCAATAGCTCTCGTTATTATATTAACAGTATTATGTTATATAAAAATCTAAACAAAAACATAAAATTGTGACACACTCGAATAAAATCGTTGAAGTCGATTTTACCGCAAATGGGTATTACTTTTTCAATCTACTAAATTATTCCTCTATCTAATGCTAAAACTTCATTTTTTCTACATAATACTTCAGATTCATCCGACAACACGGCTCATAGTGAGATTGGATAGTACTACTAATATCTAATCTGTGGAATTGTGGATTGGATTGAATTGAAGTATCGAACGTTGGAGCAATCATTCAATCACCGTTGCCTTATGGTTACATTTCTTACATTTTTCGTAACTTTTGACCCCCTCGCGTAACATGAAAGTAATTTTTATATTTAAGGCAATTTTCGTAACTTTTGAGAACAACGATATTTGTAATACTAGATTTTTGACGTTTCCTACATCGCGAGTTCGCGCGGTTTTGTAGGTACTTAGCTCGAAAAAGAAAATTTACATGTCTGATTGTGATTTGTTTTGTTGAATGATTAAATTTAATTATTTTTTTGATTAGATTAATAGCATTTGCCCTTCTTCTTGGTCTTCCCATCTCTAACGCTTGTGTGAAAAGAGTTTTCAGTCAGCTGAAACTCATTAAAACTGACCATCGCAACAGGCTAAATACAGACACAATGGCAGCATTAGCTGCTTTAATGATAGTCAATCAAAATGTTAAAGTGCTATTGTTTAAGCACCTTCTAAATCACTTCTAACAAGTCATATTAAGTTATGTTAATAACTTAACTTTCAAAATTATTTCTGTTAACATAAAAGTTTATGGAACGCTGTTTTTCGCATTAATTTGCTTTGCTAACATTTTATTTCATTAATAAACTGCATGTCTAAGTTTGCAACTTAAACTAATAAAAATAAAAAGATCTTAATCATAAATATTTTATTGCAGGTGCAAGCAAGTACAATTTCTGTAGAGAGTGTGGAAACAAATCAACGATTTTTAGTTAATGTGATTTATAACTCTACGATTATTACATAACGATGTTATATAAAACTAATGCTAGGTTGGTGGATTTAGTGGGTTTTTTGTTTCCAATTCACTATACTAAACAATTTTTTTTTAGTTTTCGTCTTAATAAGCCTATCATGTGGTGGATTTGAAAAAAAAAGAAAATTTAAAAAGTATAGAACAAAATTTTATGAAAGCGATTCATTAATACTCAATTTAATACTCATTACACAATAAAGAGAGATGACAAATCATCGTCGATAATGTAAGTTATTTTTTGCTTTGTGGCGATTTTGCTCTATATTAACAGCCCTCTTAAGAACATATGGTAAAAAAGTACGTTATGAGGGTTCTATACATATCGAATATTATTAGTTAGTTCAGTGTAAAAATAACAGATTCACCACTTCTCGTGGATTTGGTTCAAACTAATAGAAAAAGTTAGGTGCAAGACTAGATAGTAACAACTGTGAAGATCGCGCTGCGAACAAATTAAACTAGAGTCTCTTTTATCATAAGATTAAATACACCATTAGAAATCATAGATTCCTTTATATTCTGCCATTTTGCTGACATCAATTTGCCTCCGAACTCAAAAAGACGAAATAAAAGAAAATTTAACTTTTGCAGCAAAAAAGTAACATTTCAGGAAAGGAAACGTAACTTTTGACTTATGGGCCCTGGCAACACTGCATTCAATGCAATTAATGTTATATAACAACTTTAGTTCGATTAGTAGTCTGTGGTTATAACTCTATTGGATTAAAGAGAACGACTGTCACTTTAGTGGATGAATAATATAAAATTACTACATCACAATTAAATTTTTATAATGTCGTTTGATAGTTTTAGTGTAGTAAATGACTTAGCGCCTGTATTTCGCCCGTATGTTCAAAATTTGTACCAAGAGTTAAAACTGGGTCAGTGTAAAACGCATTACAATATTTAATGCAAACTTATAATTATTGTCGATAGAAATATTCTACCGCGTGCAGACCGTGCGGTGCTTGAACACGCAACCACCCGCAGCCACCAAGTGCCGTTCGTCATGCCGCTTTTCCGGCGAACCAATGCTAGTAGACAAAAAGTACATAAAGGCTTTTGGTCAGTGGGTCGTCTTAGGTTTGTCTTAGCAGATTTTTTTGCTAACAGGATTGAGACTTCACATGTAACAACGTCAAAAATTGGCTATATGGGGTCATCCATAAAGTACGTCACACTAATTTCGTGATTTTTTGACCCCTCCCCCGTCCTTGTCACAGTTGATCACACTTGTGAGACCCCCCCCTCCCTAGTGTGACGTCACATATTTTGCTATTTTACACCTAGAAATTATTATATTGAAACATTAGGTCTGAAATTAGTTTTATTTCTATTAAAAATATTTTTTAATATAATCAACATCAAATCAAACTTAGATGTATTAGATAGACATGAGTCCGATATATCATATCGTAACTAAAAACGGATATAAACATATATCATATCGTAACAATATGCATACACACAGAAAACTGTTTTTACAATATCCATCAAATCATATCGAACTAAACGAAAAACGAACTACCCATATCCATATCCGTTTACGTAGCTTACTCAACTTCTCATATTCATATCTATCTCGTGGTTAGATATTCGCCGTCTCTCTGTCCAACCGATGACATTACCGGTTGTGAAAACGAGATGAAGCGAATATCGTTCAGCGTTTGCTGTAGATATCTAAAAACTCTCCATATTGATATCTAAAAAACGGTTTTTCATATCAATATGAAAACTTCATATCGGATATGTAACCGTTTACAGAAAATACCAAAAACGCCCATGTCTAGTATTAGATTTAGAAATGTGACGTCACGAAACTTAGGACCCCTCCCACCCCTTGTCACACAATGTCAGACTTCGTCGACCCCCTCCCCCCCCCCTTAATGTGTGACGTACTTTATGGATGGTCCCTATGGTTAGCATACAAAGATGTGAATGGGAAAATAACGAATAAGCGAGTTGGAAATATGGAATTAGTGGTTTTAAAGCTGGATTATTTTTTTAAATTAATTTTAAAAAAGAACATTAAAATAACCTGACATACATTTTATTTATGTATGCTTTTTTTATTTATTGTATGCTTTAAAATATATTACTTCTGGCTGATATTGAGTAATAAATTATGCTTAATTTAATTATAATTGAAAAATAAACCTAATTCCTTTTTTAACTCCACTAATTAATTTTGTATGATAAAATGTTGAAGAAATGTTTGTGTTGACCCTATGAAAATGTTCACATTTTGTAAATAATTTTGTTTATTAAAATCTGTCAGTCCTATTAGCATAAAAATTGGCTTATACTTTTAGTTGTCCTTTGCTGGACAATAAAAAGGATGAGGATTTTATATGATTTTTTAAATCCTTGTACTCTCGCTGAACAAGTTTTCTATCAACAAAAATTATTGGCAATTTCATGAAATTATATTTGATGTCACAAATAGTATCCAATTACCATAAAAATATAATTTACAGGTTTGTGTAAGACTAAAGTTGACTTTGAAAGGGTGTCTGGACATTCTGAAGGGAGTGAATGCCAAATCCGGATTGTCTTACCATATTGTTCAAAGAAACTAAAATGGGAAGTTATATTTGATAGCACAGCACCCTGGTTTGCGCCAGACTTTAGATTTGATGATGATAGTTTTCTAATGAATGTTGATGAACAGTTTTTAGAAGAAAAGGCACCAAGTCTATCAAAGTGGAATGAAAATGACCCTAAAGCACTCAGTGATGTAATATCAGAATTGATCAATCTTTACAAACTCCATCAAGTAAGCAGCTTAATTAGAACATTCATTGATAATTCGGAAAAGAAGGTAGTCTATTCAAATTAAATATTTTTATGATTGAACACTTCCATTTCAGATAAAAAAATTAAATGAAGATGAAAGTTCTCGGGCCTATTTTGAATACAGTGCTTTACTTGGTGATGCTCTAACTTCTGAGAAAGATATTGAAGTGTGGGTTGGTACCCATGTAGTTGAATTCCTAATCAGGCTTAATGTAGATACATCAAGATTACCAGAACTGTATAGTGATGGGTGAGTGTTTGACAATAATCCTTTACTCTTTATCAACTGGAAATATGGCTGGTGCCTATCATCACATTCATATTTAATTTTAATATGACTGTGAAAGTATGTATGATCTAATTTTGTGCTATACTTTTGTGTGTAACTTAACTGGGCAAAACTGAGTAGAGTCCCTACAACATTCAATCTATGTAGTAATAGACCCAAAAGGAGATAAGTGACAAGATAGAACACAGAACACTTAATGAGTGGAAGAACCATAGGCCTTTACTTTTCATTGGAAAAATAATGGCTGTTAATAAAAATATTAACCTGAATAGTGCAAATGAACATTACACCTATCTTCTCCCACTAGTAGAAACATGGAGTATATATGTCTCAGATGGATTGTAGAATCCGCTGTTTTACAAAATCTCTAGCTGCTTTACAAAACAGTACTGTTTTATAAAACAGCTGAACGACGTTCAGCTGGATTGCCATTGCGATATGTTTAACAAAACAGCTACCCACCTTTAGACGTAATGCAGAATGACATTTCTACTGTGGGACAGGTTTGATTATTGTATAGGTATATTAAATGGATAGTCACCACTGAAGTAAAAAAGATACTGTATTCTGATTTGACGTTCCGTGGCTAGGTCGACGGAGCCCTATTTTTAAGTCTGTAAGGTTAGAAAAAACCTAAACACGAAGAGGATGACGGGGGCCAGTGAGCGAGCGTAACGAGCGAACCTAACCTGTTCGTGTTGGGATACACGAAACTCCCGAGCTCGCTTCGCTCGCTCATGGATCAATTCGTTTATTTTCTTTCATAATCCCGTTGTTGACCATTGTCGACTATTATAGTGGTTTAGTATTTACGTCATTAAAAATTTTCATCATTTTTTGCTATTGACAAGTAAAAAAAGTTAGGTTATTATTGTTAAGACATACAGAGCCATATGCGACAAAATTTCGAACTAAAATCAACAATCTGACAGTTCATTTCACACTGTTTTACTTAATCTCTGATCGTTGTCCCGCTGCATTGATAAACGCAAAACGTTTATTCAATTCTGCGTGTTAAAGTTCAGTAATTATGTAAAACCGCTAAACGTTGTTCAGCTGTTTTTCATAACAGTACTGTTTTGTAAATCAGCTAGCAGTTTTGTAAAACAGCTTATTCTACAATCCATCTGCGACATATACATTATGAGCATTCAAATTTTTGTGGACAGAGAAACGGTTTATATTTCTGGCAAAAGTTTTTAACTTCAACATTATTATTTTCAGAATAGAACAAAATCCTGGCATTGACACAGCATTATTATTAGTGAGATATCCAAACTCAACAAATGCTGAATTGGTACTGTCTCCAATACTTACTAAGTCAATAGGAAACATATCATTACCTTTGTAAGTACAACACATTGAAATAGTTGCATACTTACCCTGTGTGCTCATTGCTGGCCTTGTAGTCTTATAAAAACACCTCATAAAATTTTTATGCATTTGAGTGGTAACCACTTTGGTTATGGGCTGACTATCAATTCTACTCAATGCAATCCAATCCTCAATGTAGTTCTATCTTAATTACAATATTGTACTTTTAGAATGCATCAGTCAGGAGTTCTAATGGATTATGTTCCTATGGTGACTGAATTATTGAATAATAAGGTCAGTAGAACTGTAATTATGCTTTTGTTTTCAGGGATATTTAAAATAAGTTGTTTAATAAATTCAACATGTTGAGCACGCTATGAGTAACTTAAATTCTTGTGTGCCTGAATATTGCTTATATTGCTTGACTAAGAGTTTTATAATACCAATCATCCTGTAGTAGTAGTAGTAGGGTGCCAACAAAATACCTCATAGGTACCACAGATGTATGATGGGGAAACTGATTTTGATATAGCAAAATTTTGGCATTCAATAAATGATAAATGATGATGATGATAGGTGTTTTTCGCCTACATTTAGCAGCAAAATGAATATAAATCAAATGTAACCAATAATAACCACTAAAATATGAGTCCTTTATCTTCAAACGATATTAAGAAACATAATATTTATTAACAAGAAATTCAATATCGTTTGAAGATAAAGGACTCATCTTTTAGTGGTTATTATTGGTTACATTTGATTTATTTTCATTTTGCTGCTAAATGTAGGCGAAAAACAATACCTATTAAAAAACATAATATTTATTAACAAGAAATTGAATAGGTATTGTAAAAACGTTTTTCTGTTACCTCTTCGCACAATATTGATCATATCATGTTGAGTTTAGGAACATTTATCTCAACAAATAACTTGATTTTATATTTTAAATTAAAACTCAACATGTTCAAATTTTTTTCAAATACGCTCGGAGTAAATAAAAAGTCTGTCTTGATTTATTAACCAATATTTTCTAATAAATAGAAATGCTATTAACAGCTTAAAACTACCCACAAACTCTTCGTTGTACTTATTTCAAAAATCTGCTAAAATTAATTGCATAAAAACTTATTAGATTATTCGTTCAAACAAATTTTTGAACTATAGGTTTTTCTTTTTTCTAACCTTACAGACACAAAAATAGGCGTCGACCCAGCCACGGAAAGTCAAATCAGAATACAGTATCTTTCTAAACACGAAGAGGATGACGGGGGTAGTTCGCTCGCTACGCTCGCTCACTGGAGTCACTGACCCCCGTCATCCTCTGCTAACCTAACCTGTCCGTGTCGGGATACACGAAACTCCCAAGCTCGCTTCGCTCGCTCATGGATCAATTTCGTTTATTTTCTTTCATAATCCCGATATATTGTCGACTATTATAGTGGTTTAGTATTTAGGTCATTCAAAATTTTCATCTTTTTTCTATTGACAAGTAAAATAAATAGACATGAGTCCGATATATCATCTCGTAACTAAAACATCACACATGATTTTTGCGTTACCTTATCCGTATAAATTGTGAAATTAGTTTAACAAATACACGTATAGGTGGCGTTGAAAGTCAACAAATGTACAGAAAGATGTAATAACTCTCGAGATGAATAGTAAACTAGGTAACTATAACAAAATCTACATTTTTGGAGCCAAGCAGTGTTCTGGATTGGCAGTAAAATTAATTAGTAGCAGAATTCATACGCAATTTTAACACCATTTTAAGCTGAACATATTCGTATGCTTATTAATGAAATAAAATCATGTTATTATTTGAGATATTTATTCCGAAACTCAAGCCGATATCATTAATTTTGTGTGAATAGGTCAGAAAATCGTTTTTATGATATTAAAAAACATTATATTTAACAAAAAAAAAACGCCAACATTAGAAGATAAAGATCTCATCTATAAGTGGTAATTATTGATTACATTTATATTCTTTCCATTTCGCCGCAAAATGCATCGAAATAAACCTTGTTTATGTCAGATTCGTAAACGTGTCCTTAAGTCCATGTTCTCCCATCCACATTTTTCGTAAAATCCTTGCATAATAAAAAGTCTGTAGGATTTGATGAGGTTTCCACACACATACTCAAATCTTGTGCTGCAATCATATCACCAATATTGTCCCACACAATTATTTTTATCCTTAGTAAATGGCGTTTTCCCGAATAAATTACAACTATCAATAGTCAAACCTCGCGTCCGAGCACGGATCTTTTCGACAAACTTGTCGACTCGATAAAAGTTTTTATGTATTGAATTTTATCGTTATATCAACACTTTGTCAAATCTGACATTTAAAATCGACGTGTCGACAAATAGAACCATGCTCGCACCGCTCTTCATATAAATAAAAGTACCTTAGACATAACAAATTATAGACCTATCACTCTTATATATCCATGTTCTCCAAAATTTATTAAAAACTAATACACAATCAACTAATGCAATTTATAAATAAATATGATTTAATTAACGAAGAATAAAATGGTTTTCAGAAAAGTTAGTCGACCACATTCTCTTTCATTAAGTCTATAACAGACAATATCGATAAATAACACTCTGTTACCGTAATTTTGCTGGATATGAGCAAGGTGTTTGATTTGGTTAATCACAGAACGCTGCTTGATAAATATGAGCGCTATGGCATTCGAGGCCCTGCTTTACATTGGTTACAAAGCTATCTCAGCAACAGACAACAGTGTGTTGAACTGTCCCATGTAAACAGCAAATCTGTTTAAATATCAGATTTCATAGGTCTCTCTTCCAACATAATAATTCAGGAGTACCACAAAGAAGTATACTTGGGCCTCCCCTGTTCTTTTTGTACATATACGATTTGCCAAACGTGACCAACCACAAGTGCATACTTTTTGCTGATGAAATATCTGTGGTTACACCAGAAAATCATAAAACAATGCACCATAATGAAGTAAACAGTGTTGGCAGTGTAATCAATTGGTTAACAGAATATAATCTTAAAGTAAATTTATCAAAAACAAAATTTGTTTAAATCTTCAAAGAGATCCCACAAAAAAATAACTTAAACTACAATAACGAAGTAATTAGTCGTTAGACGAAAATTGTAATTGGGGATCACACATTAGTACAATATGCAATAAATTTAACCGTTTCGTGCTCTTAAACAACTACGGAATATAACATAGCAGCGCAATGCGCGGTCGAGTACGGACGTGTTTGCGTTGCTCGATACGAATATTTAATTCGCGAATCGCGCGGCTGTAGCTGCTGCCCGTTTTCTCGCTATGAGTTCACAACCAACTCATAGCCTACGAGTTGTTGGCATTAGTGAAGCATGCCATCGACTACATGGACGTGGTAAGCACCTTGCAGATCTGCAAGTCTGCTTACAAAGAAGAGGAAATAAGTAGTGCCAAACTACTATTATTTCAAACGCTCGGCAAAGTCGACCAGATGCCGAGCCGCCGGAGGGATGGTACTGAAAAGAGTCTTCAGAATATCATCACCCTGATGAAGGAGACCGACCCGGATGACGTGCCTGCTTTTGTGGTGAAGGAGCTGAATAAACTGCCTCCCGTTACGTTTGACCACGTCGACGTCACCAGGCTCTTGAAGGACATAACATCCCTGAAAGCGAGCCTGACCGAGGTGCAGTCCAAGTTGGAGGTATCGGATAACACCATAGGTGAACTACGTGCCGAAGTAGTGTTTTTGCGTAATGCTGTTTCAGTAAGTAGGTCGCCTGTCACCTCTAACGTGAACACTCGTCGCGGGGCGCAAAATGCTTCCGTTTGCGGTTTTGAGTCGGCGAGTTCTACTGCGTCACCGGCTACAAAAATTGCTTACGATGCACCGTGCCCCGCTGCCGTGCCTGCCTCTACACCGGTAGAAACGACACGTGTAGGTACGTCGACCCCGAAACGTGCCTACGCTGCTATTGTTGCCTGCAACAAACCTACTGCACCACAGTCTAAGCGGCAGGAGGAAATAAGGGGTAAACAGAGCTGCAGTGAAGCGACCCACAAGGATCCGCCACAGCATTGTCCAGCAAAGGACAAGTGCGACAAGGATGGCTTCATCAAGGTGGAAAAGAAGAAGAAAAAACCTCCTTGTCGGAACCAGTGCGGCACCGCACCTACCGGACCGAACCATCTGCTGCGTCCGGCTGTACCAGAGTCGCCGCTGTATGTGTCCCGGCTGTAATGCAGCAAAGGTCGGTCTACAAAGGTCGAGGAGATTGTAGAGTACATCAAAATAAAGACGAAGTTCACTCTGAGGGTCGAGCGGTTGGAGTCTCGTCACAATGTGAATTTCAATTCCTTTGTGGTGAGAGTGCCGACTGAACATCTATCGACCTTCACGAAGGAAGAATTTTGGCCGAGAGGTGTGCTGTTCCGGCGTTTTCGAGGCCGGATACCGGACACCGCGCGACACACGACGCCACTCTACGTGTGAATTAGTGTTTAAGTTTATATTGTTATGTATAGTATTTTATGTTCATTATAGTATTATATGTATTTTGTTATGAGCCTTGATGCCTGAAATAAATGGTAAATAATAATAATAATAACTAATGAAAATGCAGTTCTAAATTGTTATCACGGTTACGTCGGAGCTGTCTTAAGATACGGCATACTTTTATGGGGAAATTCTTCATATATACGAGGGGCGTTCAATGTATTCTCGGTATGGGGGTGATTTAATAATGATGTGGGTAATTTGACTAATTAATTAAGTAATGACATTATCTGAGGGTATAAATATGAAATTTCATATAGTTCTGATCATTAGTTTGCTAGTTACCCTTAGTCAACGACAACTGGAATGGCTAACGTGACAATGTCGAAGAAAATCGAGCACCGCACTGTGATTAAATTCCTTACCAAACAAGGAAAAAGTCAAAAAACTATTCACGAAGAGATGGTGGCTGTTTACCAAGATTCTGCACCTTCGTTATTGACAGTACAAAAGTGGTCAAGTGAATTTAAAAAGGGCAGAGAGAGTATTGAAGATGACACTCGCTCGGGCGGCCCGGTTACTGCCTCTACGGAAGAAAACGTGAAAAAAGTTGAGAAGTTAATACTGGAGGATGCCCGAATGAAGGTCAAAATTATAGCAGAGATGACCCACCTCTCCGGTAGTACCGTACACACTATTCTGCATAACCTCCTTAACCTCTCAAAAGTCAGTGCAAGATGGGTGCCGCGAATGCTCACGGCGCCTCAAAAACAAGTGCGAATCGAGTGCTGTAGAGAGTTTTTAAAGCTCTGTAGTGAAGACCCATCAAGTATTTTCGATCGAATTGTTACTGGAGATGAAACGTGGGTTCACCATTATGACCCTGAAAGTAAGCAGGAGTCCATGCAGTGGCACAAGAAGGGTAGTGCCCCCCCTAAGAAATTCAAAGTCGTTCCGTCTGCCGGAAAAGTCATGGCCACGATGTTTTGGGACTCAAAGGGAATTTTGTTGATTGAGTACACAAAAAAAGGTGAAACCATAAACGCAGCATCCTACGCATCCACTTTGAGACATTTACGGGAGGCAATTAAAGAAAAAAGACGGGGTAAACTGACCGCCGGTGTGTTGCTTCTTCACGACAACGCCCCAGTCCACACGGCGCGTGTTGCCAAGGCTGCTGTGCGAGATTGTGGTTTCGAAGAAATAAACCACCCACCCTATAGTCCAGACTTACGCCCTAGCGATTATTATTTGTTCCCTAATTTGAAAAAAGATCTTCGGGGAAAACGATTTTCCAACGATGAAGAGCTTAAGGCGGCCATAAATGCGCATTTTACAGAGTTTTTTTTTACAGGGTATTGAAAATTTAATTTCGAGATGTAACAAATGCATTGAGGTTATGGGGGATTATATTGAAAAATAAAAATAATTTTATTTGAATTAAGTTTTTTTTTCATACCGATACCGAGAATACATTGAACGCCCCTCGTAGAGACGGCTTTCAGTGCAAAAAAAATTGCATAAAATCATTAACTGGGGCACAGCCACTACGCTTTAGACCCATCTTTAAAAAGTTGAAGGTTTTGACATTGGTATCGATTTATATTCACTTCTTTGCAAGAGTCAGTGATAATAGTAAATTTGTAAAAAGGGATCCACAAAGTTAAGAAATTTATTGTGTAGAAGCACTCTTCATTACAAAAATAGCTACCTAATGGCGTCAATTCTAATGTTCATTCCTGTCTTTTACTATCAGTTACTAGAAGAGCGAGATGGGATGACTCAAGAGATGACAAAATCGAACGCCACATTAAAATATCCGAACGTTTTTAGTAAGCAGTTTTAAGTTGACATGATTAAATTTGAATTTCACATCATTCCGTCCCGATCATAAAGTAAAGGTTAGTAAAAGACAGCTAAAATCAAGACATGGCTGCTTGAAAAGTGCTTTTACACATTAAATGAGTTTTTAAACCAAAGGATTTATAGCATGCGATCATTCGCATGCTATAAATGTATGTAATTAGTTCATAAAAAAAATTATTGAATTAATTAAGACTTAATTACAAAAAATGTATGCCTACTATAGGCGGATGTATGGTGTAATAATTTAATAACTTCTGTACCAGTAATGGCCTTGACGAATAAATATCTTATCTTTACGCAGCGCACGTAACGGAATCTCTTAAAACGATTTTTTTCCCGTTTTTTCATCATTTTTCTTTGATGCTTGGCTCCTATTGGTCGTATCGTGATGATATACCATAGGCCAGAGTTCGGCAACCCGTAGCTCGCGACACTCTTTGGATGTTAAGCTGCAGGGCTCTTTAGTTCAATACGCAAATATTATTTATTTTTAAAATCGTTCTGAATCGGTTGACGAGTATTAGGCACCATTTCTATCTCTCAGCCACTTGTACTCGCTTTTCACCGCACCCTTTTGTCCCACGTGACACGCGTCGTCACTGCCGTCAGCCCGTCGGAAGGTCTCGAATGACGCCGTCGTCTGATGTTTCTATGTAGGTTTTAATCATTGATAAGAGAAGAAAGAGGATATGAAATATAGTAATATCATAAGCGTGCTCACCTTGCCAATACTGAAACTGTCATATTCACATAGTATTAGGGAAAAAAATTAGATAACCCAATTGCGACGTAGGTACTGCAGTACTTAAATCAGCCATGTCCAAATGTCAGTTTTGTCGTGTCCGACGTCATTGCCCTTCGTTGCCAAAAATGGCAGATCTACCTACCGCCAGACTTGTTAATACAAGAAGAGCTTTTGTACATTGCGGGGTAGATTATTTTGGCCCGATGGAAGACGTCGAGAGAAAAGATGGGGCGTTATTTTTTTTACTAGTCACACGCGGTATCCACATAGAACTCGCGTCAACACTATCAGCCGACTCAGCTATAATGGCAATCCGACGCCTGATATTCGCCTGATAAATACGCTCGCCGTGGACAGCTCTCTATCATGTTCAGTGATAGAGGGACGAACTTTGTAGGTGTTTTGAGGCAGAGCTGAAGGCTGCCATTCAGGCATTAGACCATAAAAAAATTGGTGATTTCGTCATAACCAAAAGTATTATTGGCAATTTAATCCTCCAGCGGCGTATATTGATTGGTACAGCTACCGGTCCATCGACGTTGGGTTTTTACGATGCATCGGATTTGCCATCCAGAAAAGCCTGGATAAAAGCGCAGGCTCTGGCGGACATGTTTTGGCGACGCTGAATCAAAGAGTATATCCCCACTCTACAAAAACGTCAAAAGTGGCTAAATGAAGTGCCGCTAGTAAAGGTAGGAGACATGGTTCTTATTTTTGAAGAAAACCACCCGCGTATTACTTGGCCTAGGAGCGTCATTAGCGCAATACACCCAGGCCGCCTGGCCAGGCCAAATTAGAGTAGTCTCTATTAAAACTTGTAAAGGCTATCTGAAGCGACCGGTGGTAGTTGTGTTGCCTACTGACGAGATTGTTCAGGAACAAGTGGGTGGAATGTGCGCAACCGATTTTAGTTTTTAAGTTTTAAATAAGTGCGCGGAGCGGGCTGGCAATGCCACACATATCCGTGCGAGTACGCGTTGCGTCTGTTGACGACGAACGGTATCATCGCGCCGCCGCTGCGCTCGCGTTCGAAGCACCCCCGACCGGCAGTTGTCGGAAAACTGTAGCTACGCACGGATGTTGTCTTTCGTCCCGTTGTTTCCCGCCTAATAGTTTTCTTTCATTGTAATTTTATTCGTTTTTATGTGTGATGAACAGTGTAAGTAAATAAACATTTTTATACAATGATTTCAAAAGAAAGGATACGCCCATCTAAACATTTTACAGAAAACGTCTTCATACAAGCAGAAGTAGCGCCATCTGTCATAACTCACGCAAACTACGTGAGCCGTAGGTTTCATAGGTCGATGACTAAACCTTGTACGTGCGTACATGAATTTTTTATCACATTTTAGTAATGGTCAATATTTTTATACACACATCAGTCATAAACTGAACTGAGTTTTTACCCGACTGCGCTAGAAGGAGGGTTATAATTTTTTCGGGTGTATGTATGTATATTTCTTTGGCACGCTCTGTTGCCTAAACGGGTTGATGAATGTAAGCTTGAGAGGTGTCGTTAGATTATATTAGTTTCTTAAACTATAATTTATTGCGATAATAATACATGTCACAAAAAAACGTATGTAAAACAAATTAATATCAATCAGCTTTATTTGAAATTGTAAACAATATTGTTATAATAATTAAATATTAACATATTAGGTAGGTACTTACTAAAATTACTAACACTAAGTTCTTAAGACAAAAATAAAACAAATAAAAAATGACGTTCGTTCAACGTTACTTCGCGCGCTGCCGGCCACACAATGGCCGCCATTACGGACTTCGGTAGTAAATTTAATTATAATTTTAAAATTTGTTAATTTAATTGGAACAGAAGTAATCTAGGGTTATTTATCGATGATACGATATCCCATGTTCCTTTTTAATCTTTGTATCGTAATTTAGGCAGCCTTTTACCACGAGTGTTTGTTTGTCATAAATATGCCTAGTTGAGGCATTTTTATGACAAACAAACTTAACAACAAGATTTATCTTTAATCACAAAATAATTTTTTTTGCCTTTAATTGATTGCTGTCCTTAACATCGTCACAGTCCTTCTTTCCGCATAATATTTTATTTAAATATTGAAATAATGGCGAATAAAAAATCGGAATACAAATTAATCTTAAATCTATCAAGTTTTCTTTATGGATTTGGCAATGCAGGAAGTCGAAACTAATATGTACAAATATTATTACTTTTATAAATTGTTTTAAATTATTTAATGATATATTTGCTTTTAATATGTCATCATAAATGTCTTGTAATTCGGATGTGCACTTTATGAATGAGTAAATGGGACTGCAAAACCAGTTCCGACCAGCATATTCCCGATATTTAATAAATTCAAGTTCACTTTTACAAAATACTTCCTTACATATTTGAGATATCTGTTGTAAATTAGCATTAAGCGCCATCTTTTGATTTACGAAGGCAAAAAAATATTGATATAACCCTACCAAATTGCAAAAGAATGATTGCCATACGAAAATGGTATATTTATATGACCTACTATATTTTGTCGATTTGTAATTGTCCAGTTTCCTACTCACTTGTTCGAAGATTGTACACCCTGTCCACGATAGACTGAGTTGCGTTGGCCCTAAACTGTCGTTTTAAGGCCAACGCGTTGGTGCCATTTAGTTTCGCGGTCGGCCGGGTAATTACGCTAGTAATATATATATGTCAATGGCTTTTATTATTTAAAAATTAACGTTATAATAATAATTATAAATGTAAGTACCTAAAATTTTTTATTTAATAGAACTATTTTCGAATTCCGAGGATCAAAGTAGGTAGGTATTTGCAGTTTTAGTTTTTTTTTTATTTGGCAATTTTAACCCATGAATAAACACCACCATTGCCGTTTTTGGATAATTAGTTTCCAAAAAGTAGGCAAATAAAAAAAAAAATACAGTATAAAGTGATAGTACAGTATGTAATTTAACATATTTTTTTTATTTGGCCACTATTTGGACTCACTAAATGCAGAAAAGAGAACGCTGGTCTCTGTTTAAAGGCAAAAAAATAACAACTTAATGATATGTATATTAAATAGATAGTTATTGCTTATTTAAATAGTAATTTGTAAAAATAGCTATATATAATAACCATACTAGCAATGCAAAAAAGGGCTTTCTCTCTATTTGGCCACTTTTTGGACATCCTGTATATTATCTAATTTGTTGTGAAAAAACAGTACTTATATATGAATAAATAGATATTTTTCTTATGAATGAATAGATATTTTTCTTATGAATTATAATATAATATAAAACTATTTAGTTTTTTTTTGTCAGAGCTTTATTTATGCAAGTACTATTTATTGTAAGCAAGAAAAAATAATTGTAGCTCTTTAAATACTCTGAAATTATGTAAATTATAATTTTAGAATTTTCAGACTCAAAGGTTGCCGACCCCTGCTATAGGCTGTATAATCATCATCACGCTACGACCAATAAATAAATTATCGAGGCTACAGACTTCCTTGATAAATGGACTATACAACACATAAAAAAAACAATTCGAACCAGTAGTTTCTGAGATTAGCGCGTTCAATCAACCAAACAAACGAACTCTTCAGCTTTATAGTATTATTATAGAGACGAAAACAAAAATGACAGCGTCAAAATTTGTTGATTTGACTCATTATGTGTGTTCGAGCCGTGTCAATGACGTGGTGCGGTCGGTGCGATTCCAAGCCTATCGTTTTTGAAAACGCGTCCTTATGTTAAAAAAAACCGCAAAATGGGTTGGGAGGAAATGGTTCAAAATGCAGTTGCAAGATCTGTCCCAAACATACTAACCAACTAGGAGGTGAAGTTTAAATTAAACCTTCTAAAAACCACTGGATCCTTCTTTAGTCATCAGATATTATTCGGTATTTCAGATCCAAGACTTGTTAAACAATGAAAAGTTAAAGCGTGATTTACTGGCACAACTGATTGTTAAATATGAAGGGGCTGTCCTAGAACATGATGCTAATAATGCAGCATTTTTATTTGAAATGAACAATTTTCACTGGATCCTGCAGATTGATATTGGTTTGTGTACCTGTAAATCTGTTGTACTCTCAATTTTTCCAAGTAAATGTGTGTGTTTATAATAACATCATTATTTTCAGGTGTTAAATTTCCAGAAAAGCCACCTGTATTAACATTAAGGTCGATTTATCACTGTGCTAAAGGAAAACCAATTTATAAAGTTCTGTCAGGGTGTCCATACAATAACTTTGAGGGCTACATTGATCAACAAGTTGAGATTTTCAAGAATGAATGTATGGGGCTACCTGCAATCAATCAACAACCACTTGTTACATTGGAAAACTGAATTCTGCTATTATGTAAGCTCATTAAGAAATTGATATTTTCTATAATGAAAATAAGTATGTTAATTTATAATGGGCATTGTAAATAAAAGAAATATTTAAACATAATTTTACTATATTATTAAAACTGTGTTGTCATTATGTTCATAAAAGGTTTATTACTATTATTCTGAACTATGTGAGAATTCATGCATCACTTTTAAAATTAATTTGGTACATATAGACCTGATACTTGTTTCAGCTTACAATACTGTTAAAATATAGAATATTTTTAGTCACGAAATAGTGGACTAATATCATTAGTACTAGAAATGCTCCAACATTTCTTTAATTATCAATATTTTGGAACAAATAATAACAATAATTACTGGAGTACTTAGTAATTCAACATGTACTACTTGCTACTTTGTGAATAATAATTTGACAAAAGTATAATCACAAAGAGTTTCCACAGTGACAAAGACTTGTCGACAGAAGAACCCCACGAAAAAAATAAATACTTAAATTATTCATCTTCATGCACCACGCAAGATCATCTTCTACATCTAGTTTGTCAACTCTGTGTTTTCCTTGGAACCAATCATTTCATAACGATATCTCATATACATCACTTTCATTCGGTCCCATACATTATCCAGTGAGTCAAGGGCAGGCCTGACATCAAGTATGGCAAATTGGTACTTGTTGTCAACTTCACCACCATCATAGTAGTCAATAACATAGCGGACATCTTTTCCACATCTATCAACAATCCAGTCATGTCTATCAAATGGCAACTCATATCTGAAAATGAAAGCACCATTTGAAAATTTATTCTTCCGTTAGTTTCATAAAATCAACAAATTTTAACAACATACCCAAGCCACGATCTGATGCGAGCCCTAGGGCTGTAGTCTGAAGCCTTACCACCAAAACTCTTGAGCCTGGGTTGTCCACACTCCTTTGCATGCAATGCTTCCCACTTCAGTACCTCCAGCCATGCCTGAGGAACATAAAGATTTTATTTCATTGTTATATAAGGTCCTAATTTATTAGGTAATTTCCTTTGAAAGGGGTAATATATAAGTCAAATACATTCACTTAAGCTAAGAATTAAATGGATATAACAGATTATTTGTAAATAACATAGTAATAGCAAGGCAAAAACCGCTCCTTGAACAGCGAATATTAAGAAAAAAATAAAATTGTTTTCAAAATTTGTATTATGGCTTAAATTAATCCTTATCACTTACACATTGACCTCTTAAAAGGAAAATACCTAATAAATTAGGACCTTATATATATATAATATATAAAATTATATATATATAAAATAGTCCTATATACTATCTAAGAAGTGAATGGAATAAGCCATTTCTACACATGTTTTTCCATATTTATAACACTGTTATAATAAGTGTAGTATGAAGTCACTTATTTATATTAATACAACGCTGTTTCTTGCTTGTAAAGGATAACCTACTGAAACAAACAAACAATAACTAAATGTTTAATATTACCTGCTCATTGTTGGCATTATGTATTTTGATAATATCATCCATATCTTTCTGCTTGATATCGTCATTCTTCCAGCGCCAGCCTTTGCGCAGCATAGCATTCCAGAACATTTGTTGACTGGGGTACACCCAGAATTCTGTAGATCCATCCGGCATGGCACGTGGTATGGAGGATACTTGACGTTGTGTGGGAAGTTCAAATGGTTGGTCAGGTGCAGGCTGCTGGTTAGCTGGTGGCATCTAAAACAAAATAGACCATAAAAAATCAAGATAGTATTATCTACATCTACACTTCTAAACTAATATTATAAAGAGGAAAGATTTGTATTTATAAATGTTTGTACTGAATAAACTCAAAACGAATAGCCCGATTTCAAAAATTCTTTCTCCTATAGTATATATAGAAATAGGTTATATTTATTACTAGGAAATATTAGGGATCCCTACTAAAACTTCAATACACACACATTTTATGGCAATTTTTTTTTTATAAAAAAAATTGTCATAAAATGTCTTGCATCGCATGCGCTGCGGAAATATATTGTGATATATATATTATACTAGCTGTGCCCGAAACTTCGTCCGCGTGGATGTCGGAAACTAACACTCAGCCTGTGGGACCGTAATTCGGTTAATCGGTTTCGCCCCGATAATTTGAGAAAAAAACCTACTATGGAGGAACGAGGTGTGGTGTTCCTCCATTGGAAAGGGAGGATCCTCCAACCAGGCGGGTGATATCGCCTGGCGGGCCACGGCCCAACGGTTAATGTCGGGAGGTCGTATATATATATCCACTCGTCGTCAAACTTTGATTGCGCGATGCAGCGTGTTGTGCGCGTAGTTTCCATGTAGCGAGATAGATGTCGCTACACTACTAAAATATATTGATTGGTCTGGTGGTCCCTAGCGCGACTGCTGAGTATGAGGTCTCGGATTCGATTCCCGGGTCGGGCTAAGTGTTATTAAGTTTTTCTGTTAGAAAATTCTCAGTAGCAGCCCGAATTTTGAATTGTGCTTGGTAGATGGCTCATTACCTATTACATTGGACTTCATATCAGCATTAGTGAAATGTGCGTGTAAGACTGTGATACACATCTGCCTACCCCTTCGGGGAATACAGGCGTGATAATGTTAAGTTATAAATACGCGCGTGGTACTTGATCATTATTTTGTTGCAGAGTTATTTTAAAACTACGATATCTCCGAAGATATTTATTGAAATCAAATGATGAGCGGTCGCAGGAGGACTAACAAACGCTGCAAAGTTATCAGGAAAAACAAACCAATAATAGGTACACGCGATTAATCCGGTTAAAAGTTGTTTAATAATAACTATAATTGCCCTGACGTCATGTGATACAAGAGGATAGAACATGGAACTAATATGTGAACAACTGGAATAATTTCTCTCATATAAAATCGTGGTCATACCTACATATCAATTTAAAAAGAAAAAGTATGACAAGGAAAGCATCAAGAGCGGATCTATCACTTTCTTTTACATCACCGGTGTGGTCATATAAAAAAAATTACTTCATGGGTGACAAATGAAATAGGTATTAAAATCTTATGTGTGTTGTGTTTTAAATGGATTTAATATTGATAATTATTGTGGTCATTATTGTGTGATATTGTGTGTCGTGTGTAAATAGTGCTCATGTAAATAATAATAATGATGACGTCGTGTAGAAGGGATACATAACTATTGCAAATTGTGCATGCCTAATTTTTCGTAAGACGTGACGTTGACGGAAAAACCATTTGGAGATTCTTAATGTTTGACGTTCAAAAAGCGCAATTTTTTAGCCTAATTTGAATAAAGAAATTTTGATTTTGATTTTTAACTAAATTGGCATTTTATGACACTAATGTATTTTTAACCACCTTCAAAAAAGGAGGTTTCTCAATTCGACCGTTTTTTTTTATGTGTGTTCGGCGATAACTTTTTCGTTTATGAACGGATTTTGATGATTCTTTTTTTGTTGGAAAGAAAATATCCCAAGGGTGGTACCATGATAAGGAATCCAGGATCTGATGATAGCATTCCAGAGAAATCGAGGGGAACCTCCGAAATTCGTAGTGGCGACTAGTGCGTTTGAACTATTTTAAAGAACTACTATTTACTGAAGGTCTGATGTCTGAGTCGATCTGATGATGGAGCTGGAAGACAGTCGAGGGAACTCTTTAAAGATTTACAGCAATTACCTGGTGTTTAGGCTTGATTAAAACTTTACACCTAGATGGGTTGTGACTGTCATTAGGGGTCTGATGATGAAGACGAAGGACAGTCAAGGGAACTCCTCAACGTTTTACAGTAGCTACCTCGTTTTGTATGTATGTCCGTCGATATCTTTGTTTGAAAGAGTAGTCCCCAGAGGTGGTCACATTAAAATTTAGTAAAGATCTGATGAAGACCTTCGAAGTTAGACAATGAATCTCTTCTTGAATTACAGCAAATCACTCTCAATTGCTGTAATCGCATGTTCATGTATAGTTTAGTTTATGCCAGTCAATACATATATAGCATCATGCCTGTATTACCCGATGGGGTAGGCAGAAGTGTACACTATTGTACACAAACATTTCACCAATGCAGTTATTAAGTCCTAGTGTCTTTCGAAGGCCTACCCATATTATTTAACTTATTTATGAACTATACAAACATATATATGGCCTATACAATATATATATATTACACTTAAAACTAAAAAGGTTAAATTAAATTTTAACAAAAAATAAAAACCGCCTTCAAAAATCTACTACACTAAGGGTCGCTTGCGCGTTCTAGAGTTAATTTAAATAACTCCGAGTTAACTACTAACGCAGGGTTAAATTATTATATTTTCTTGCACTGCCAAGAGTTAACACTAAACCATGGGTTAAAAAATTAACTTTTAAACCCTCTGAAGTTGGAGGGTTAAATTTCTAACTCTGGGTTAAAATGTCGAAATTGTCAGGAATAAGCTTGTTTGTGTTGTATATTGAAAGAGAAATAACGTTGTATTGCCACGATGATTGATTTTTTGTTTTCTGAATGAAATGAAGACCAATTGACGACTCTATAAGTTCAGTTTTTTTTATAGGAGTGTTGGGAAATGCATTGACCATTTTGGTTTGCAGAGAGACAAAGCATTTCATAGAAGATTTCGATATGACAAAGAAAACGTTATCAATCTATTAAATAAAATTGAGCATAAGGTAATACAGCCTACACACACACACAGGAATAATAGAATATATATAATATAGGATTAATAACATGTGGTGATTTCATTGGAGTACATGAGTCAACAGCATGCAGGGTGTCTGATGCCATTGCCCGATTGTATCCCAAATTTATTTACTCCTCAGTGGAAGAGGAGATGCATGATGCGATGGAGTTTTATCAAATAGCAAGAATTACTTGCGTTATTGGAGCTACACAGTGATATGTGTGCACATGTGAGGATTAAGTCACTAGGTAGAGTTAAGAGAATATATGGAGCTGTACATAAATGAGACTTGTACAGTGCATTCAAGTTAATCTAGAGTAATTTATTAAACGTGAGTTAAAGTTCGCTTAATTATAGGTCGCCATTCAATATAGTACGACCAAAAACGCCATGTGACTTCAAATCTGACATTAAAACAAGACATATGGAAGTTACTGTGGTGTGAGAGAGAGAACAATACTTATGTCGTTTGTCTTTCGTTCTTTTGTTTTTGGCTGGATGTAAGAAACACAAAAAGTTGCCAACATGTGGCCTAAAATTCTCGGGTTAGTTGACTCTAGGTTAATTTATGTACGTGCAAGATAAACTCGGTGTTAAAAAAGTTTAATACTAACCCTGAGTTAGTAAACTCGGGGTTATTTATTTAACTCACAATTTCCGTGCAAGTGGCCCTAAGGGCCGCTTGCGCGTTCTAGAGTTAATTTTAATAACTCCGAGTTAACTACTGACGCAGGGTTAAATTATTATATTTTCTTGCACTGCCAAGAGTTAACACTAAACCATGGGTTAAATAATTAACTATTAAACCCTCTGAAGTTGGAGGGTTAAATTTCTAACTCTGGGTTAAAATGTCGAAATTGTCAGGAATGAGCTTGTTTGTGTTGTATATTGAAAGAGAAATAATGTTAATTCAATAGAATATGCACATAAGTAGTGGTAGGTAAATATTATACCTATAGGCCTTTCATGTGATGACATTTATTTTTATTTCGACAGTGAGGCTTTATCACCTGTGTAAATAAACAATGCAACTAATACTATGTAAATTGAGATTTTATGCCACTGGAAGTCAATTAATAACATGTGGTGATTTCATTGGAGTACATGATTCAACAGCATGCAGAACAACCCACAGCGTGACTGATGCCATTGCCCGATTGTATCCCGAATTTATTTATACTCCTCAGTGGAAGAGCAGAGGCATGATGCGATGGAGTTTTATCAAATAGCTAGAATTACTTGCGTTATTGGAGCTACAGAGATCCTCACATATGTGTGCACATGTGAGGATTAAGTCACTAGGTAGAGTTAATCACTACATCGTATAAAACAAAGTCGCATTCTCTGTCCCTATGTCCTGTTGTATGCTTAAATCTTTAAAACTACGCAACGGATTTTGATGCGGTTTTTTTTAATAGATAGAGTGATTCAAGAGGAAGGTTTATATGTATAATAACATCCATTAAATAGTGGAGAAGTACTGTTATTTTTAAGGTTTCTAATGTGATGTCGTAAATAATTACATTTTTTCCGCTTACATTGCAAACGCAGGCTGAACCCTACGAGTTTTATCAAAATAATGTACTAAGTATTGTACACATAGAAAAGGTCTACAGAAAAGTCCGTGATGGTATATGTCTATCTCTTATGGATAACCCACAATAACTTTTTTTTTGTCATTTACCTTTTACGACAAATAATGGCTAATTTTCGAAGCGATTTTAACCAATACAGCATTAATCCTTAACCAATTAAATACCTTGAATACATTGTTCATTTAATATAGATCTATATGACCCTTTACACCGTATGATTTAAGTGAATATTTTCGAAGATATTACAGATTTAAAAATTGCGGGACGTGGCGTTTGTTATAAAAAAGGTCTACAGAAAAGTCAGAAATCTTCATGGTATAGGGAAAGGGGGATTGTTTTATTCCAAAATTAACGCGTGCGGGCCACGGGCAGTAATGAATAAATCAAAACTACTGGATCGATTTTAATCACATAGGCTATATATTTTATACCCGTGCGAAGCCGGAGCGGGCCGCTATGTTTTTATATACAACGTTCACAGTTTTTCTGTAGTGTATTTAGCATCAGCACTGCACCCGTGCGAAGCCGGGGCGGGTCGCTAGTAGAATATATGGAGCTGTACATAAATGAGACTTGTACAGTGCATTACGGGTTGATCTAAAGTAATTTATTAAACGTGAGTTAAAGTTCGCTTAATTATAGGTCGCCATTCAATATAGTACGACCAAAAACGCCAAGTGACTTCAAATCTGACATTAAAAAAAGACATATGGAAGTTACTGTGGTCTGAGAGAGAGAACAATACTTATGTCGTTTGTCTTTCGTTCTTTTGTTTTTGGCTGGATGTAAGCAACACAAAAGGTTGCTAACATGTGGCCTAAAATTCTCGGGTTGACTCTAGGTTAATTTCTGTACGTGCAAGATAAACTCGGTGTTAAAAAAGTTTAATACTAACCCTGAGTTAGTAAACTCGGGGTTATTTAGTAAACTCACAATTTCCGTGAAAGTGGCCCTTATTGGTCAGTGGGTCGTCTTAGGGGTTAGATTTTCATTTTTTTTGTCATCAATCTGCCTAGCCTTTTCCCAATTACATTGAGGTCGGCTTCCAGTCAAACCGGATGCAGCTTAATACCAGTATGTAACATGGAGCGACTGCCTATCTGACCTCCACAACCCAGTTACTGGGCAACACGATATCTCGTGGTATGACTGGTCGTCAGACTTTCAGGCCCCTGACTACCTGTAACGGCTGTCATAGATCTTAATTTGACAACTGGGACCGACGGCTTAACGTGCTCTCCGAGGCACGGAGGGGTCTCGGTATGAAATGATGGTCACCCATCCACAGACCGACCGCGGCAAGCGCAGCTTAACCTCGATCGATCGATCTGTGCAGCTGTTACTTAGCCACGAGCCCCTCCATTTTTTTTTTGTCATATTCATGTTTTTCGTTGTACCATAACCACATCAAAAGCAAATTTTAAACAAAATTTTCAAAGTATTCCTGATTTTCCATTTTTGTTAAGTACATTAAAATTAATCTAGAATTCGAAAAAATATTGATAGGGTACCGACCAATATAATTAGGGGATATTCCAAAGACCAGACGCACTGTAGGGGTGCGGGACACGCGGGCGGGTTCGCAGTTGTGTGCGAGAGCGTTCCCGCGTCCCGCCCTCAAGGGGCTGTGGAGGTACACTGTGGAGTTTTAGTGGGACTAAACCTAACCCTGGACTAAAACTAACCGCTCTGTCCACCCGTGTCAGAGCGGTATGCGAGGGCATTTCTCCACATAAAAAAAGGGGTGCGGGACCCGGTTCTGACGCAGAATGTCCGTCCGCTAAGGATACATCGATGGCTGCTACTGGAACTCCTAGACGAGTAGAACTAGGTGTGCCGAGTTTGGGCTCATTTTATTATTTACGATGGGATCTTACCTAAGAAATTGCTGGAGTGACCTGAAGGTGTACTTCGGTAGCTGCTACTGGGACGCCTAGACTAGTAGAGCTAAGTGTGCCGAGTTTTTTTTTGTTTCTTTAGTCATGATGAGATTTTACCTAAGAAATTGCTGGAGTGACCTGAAGGTGTATTTCGTTAGCTGCTACTGGAACTCCTAGACGAGAAGAGCTAAGTGTGCTGGGTTTGGGTTCATTTAGTTAGTTATGATGAAATCTTACCTAAGAAATTGTTGGAGTGACCTGAAGGTGTACTTCTGTAGCTAGAACTCCTACTCGAGTAGAGCTAAGTGTGCCGAGTTTGAGTTTGTTTTGTTAGTTATGATGAGATCTTTCCTAAGAAATTGCTGGAGTGACCTGAAGGTGTACTTCGGTGGCCGCAAATGGATCTCCTAGACGAGTAGAGTTTGGTGTGCCAATTAAACTTTCGCGACTAATAGGCTATTCCACATTCATATATCTCACGTTGACGACATCACCTTTTCAGTCTATATGGCGACTAGACCTGGCAGAACGCATGAGTATCCGACGCGCGTAGGTTAAAATCCAGCTCACTACCGTATTTTTATTAATTGCGACAACAAATTATAATTTTGTTTTTATAGTTTCATTCTATTATTGCTATGTTATATAATGTTGTTTGTTTAGTTACATAGTTTAGTATTTTTAACCGTTACATCAAAGTGAAATCTTTATTGTTATAACAATAGTTGGTAATATATTTATTAACATTTTTTAAATTCTTATTACTTTTATGAAAAATACAGTGTGAAATTTTTAAGTGTGGTGAACCTTCTTTATTGCCTTTTTTAATTCTACTACATTATTTTTAAGATGGATCATTCAGACATTGCAAACAGCGCCATCTATTGACACATGAAAATCAACTTACATGCAAACCTAAAGTACCAATTAAAAAAATCTATTATAAAAATAGTTTTAGATAGTTTAATACTTAAGAGATTAAAAAAATTGCGAATGTTAATTTTCATAACCTATTTCTTTATAATTATTTGGAATTTCACACAAACTTTATTATCAAATCGATACTTATAATGAGATTTATTTACCCCATAATACGGTGAAGGAAACCCAAAAAGAAAAAAAAAACTCAATAGATAGCGTTATAAGTATCGATTTGATAATTAAGTTTGTGTGAAAATCAAAATATAGAGAAAATAGGTTTAGAAAAATTAACAATCTCACTTTTTAAATCTAAGTACTAAACTATCTAAAAATAATTCAATAATATACATTTTTTAAATTTGTGCTTCTTTGTGGTTTGAATGTATCAGTGGTGATGGTGCTGTTTGCAATGTTTAAATAATCCATCATAAAAATATAAATATTTACCAACAAAGATTTCACTTTGATGTCACATTAAAAATATTTAACTATTTAACTAAACATATTATGTATAGCACTCATAGAATGTAACTATAAATACAAAATAATTATTTTTTGCCGCAATTAATTGGCACACCTAGCTCTACTCGTCTAGGAGATCCATTTGCGACCACCGAAGTACACCTTCAGGTCAGTCCAGCAATTTCTTAGGTAAGATCTCATCATAACTAACAAAACGAATCCAAGCTCGGCACACTTAGCTCTACTCGTCTAGGAGTTCCTGAAGCAGCTACCGAAGTACACCTTTAGGTCACTGCAACATGTTCTTTAGTAAGATCGCATCATAATTAAGAGTACTCATCTTTAAGTGGTTATTAATTATTGGTTACATTTGATTGATTTTGCCACAACATGCACTAAAATACACCTTGTTTTGTTTTTAGGGTTCATGTATGTATGTACTTCTTTATTTCACCATAACTTTTAAAAGCCTGAACCGATTTACCACATTTGTAAATTGTTAATAATCAATAAAGTAATTTAAAAAGTAGTCGTAAAAGTAATCAAAAAATTAGTCAAAAAGAAATAAAAAAAAGTCATAAAAAAAGTAATCAAAAAAGTAGTCAAAAAAAGAAGTTATGAAAAAAGTTGTCAAAAAATGTAATCAAAAAAGTTGTCAAAAAAGTAATCAAAACAGAAGTAAAAAATGTAATCAAAAAAGCAATCATGATTACCATTACAAACTACTAATCATTAAGCTGTTGCCTCGCTCATTAGCAGACACAATAGATTTTTATTGTTACAACATATAATTCTGTACGTTGCTGAGCCGAAAGGTTAATCGTTAATCTGATTACATTTTGCTCAAGTTTGTTACCAACTGACATGAAACTGACAGCTGTTTGTTTTGAGTTCCTTTGGAAACTAGGTGGGTTAAAAAGAAGGATGGTCAAATCGTACCAGACGACGAAACAAGTGCGTCACTATATACTACATATATGAAAAACACCCTTACTTCCACCAGATGTTGGTTTAGCAACAGAAATCTTTATAATAAATTGGCCACATCTGTTATTATCCAATTTTGGTTAGGGTTTACTTGTTTTCGGTTTTTTAGCCAAAATACGAATGAAAGACCACTCTTTGAGCGAGTGCAGCCTTGAGGAGGACACTCTAGAACATTTATTTTTCTCCTGTCCTAAACTAACTACTCCACTTTATGACCTTGTTCCTAATGATATTCCCCATCCTATTAATATTTCGTTTCTACTAACCTTAGTTAATTCTCCTTTCATTAAAATCTTATATACATGTATTAGAGTTAATAATATTCGTATATAGTATCCTTATATTCTGTTACTTGTATACCTACTTTAATTTTCTTTTACACTCGTTTACTTCTCTTTATATTTTTTTTTTACGTTACTAACACTTGTGCCACTTTGTGTTCCCTAACAATATAAGTTTTGTGTTGTTTCAGCAGGCTCCTGAACTGATTTCATCACTACAAATAGTTAACGGTTATTGTCATAAAGTATTAGTTGTATCAGTTTTAAACCGTCATAGTGTCATTTTCAACCTCAACATCGGCGAAATCATCGAATAATGATGGATCCATAAACATAAATTGAAATTATATCAAATTAATTAACTAAATATACAATAAAATAAAATGATGTAATAACTTATGTTGGAGAAAGAATTCTCATAAACCAAGGAGGCAGTCTGTTAAATGTTATCAATACACTACTGACAACCGCTCTGTGTGATACCTATCGGAAAAGTTACAATTAACGCAAGTGGTGAATATTATTTTGCGCAGACAATGCCACATGAGTACGAGCTTGTAACTTTGTGAGTTTACATTACAAATGTTTTTTTATTTTATTATGATTCTATATATGAAAATATTTGACCTGTGTCTCAGGCTTCATATATACTAAGAATAGCACTGTATATAAAAATACATCATTTAAAAATATTAAATATAGAAGGCCACCGGCATTGGGAACAGGGTTCAAGCTACCGGTGGTTAGGGCTTGAGAAATAGGAACCTCCTCACAATGCGTGCCGTATTGAGGAGTACCACTTTCGGTATCATGCCCTTTTTTGTTTTAATATATCAATTATTTGAGATTTGTTTTTCTATATTCCAATTAAATCAAGAATTGATCCAAACAGTTTCGTTTTGGAATCAACAGGTAGAATCAATATGCTTAACCTTTCGGCTCAGCAACGTACAGAACTATACATTGTAACAATAAAAATCTATTGTGTCTGCTAATGAGTGAGGCAACAGCTTAGAATATGCATTGTTACTGTGGTTGTCAATTCAATTGATGTAGGTAGGTAGATACATTATAAAAAATAATTTCTATTGTGCCTCATCTAGTAGCAGTAAGCAGTTTTCTAAATATCCCCTAACTAATGAATAAAGGTTAACATCAAGATTCTGTTGCTGTTAATTATTGTAATAAATTTAAAGGGACACTACGAACACATAAAGGAATGTATGATTGTGTAATACCTTTGAAGGTTACAATGTGGTATCATATTTTTAAGGTATAAGCAAAAATAATCATTAACCTTGACACTTACCATGTTAAAGGGGTTGATATCATTGCCCTGTTGCACAGGACAATCTGACGCACTCTTGGCCGGCTCTGGTTTTGCATCCGTTTTCTTATGCATCGGACATTCTGGAGGCGGATTTGAATTACTACCAGTATTTGGGAAGTTAACACCAGCCTCAGCCGAAACAATATTCCCCATTTTGATGCTGTCTTACGTAAGATGATACTTCAAATATAGGTTATCAGACCATGAACGTATTATCCTTCCATAAGATAATAGTAATACATACGTTAATACATATTAGAATCAGCAGTAATTGATTTTGTTTCAATATTTATCAATGCTTAGGTTTATTTTGTCCCAGGTCAAACTTCTTGATTACCAATTCCAACCAATATATATAGTCGTCTATGATTCCAACACAAATTTCGACAGTCTTCTATACAATTTCCAATTTCTGTACCTGCTAAAACTACATGTCATAGATAGACAAGTCAGTGACAGTACTAGAGATGTCATTAAAAGTTATAACTGTTAAATTCAACCGTTAAAAAAATATAACTTTTAACGTCGTCATACTTTTTCAAATATAACTTGATAATCCCTATTATCAAGTTATATTTGACACGGATGGAAATAAAATATGAAACTTAGCTATAATGATAGAATGTATTTTGAAAGAAATTTTGGTATTTTTGAAAATAATAATAATAACTCGTAAATACATTTAATTCGTTAAACAAATTCATAATTTTTAATCTATGTGTCACGTGACTCGAAACACCAATAATAATAATAATAATCATTTATTCATATAAAAAGTACACAAGAAAAAAAACACAAGACTTACAATCTAATAATAAGTGCTGACATGACCAATGACTGCGTGACGTCACTACTCAGACGATTGATTGTCAATTTGCAGTCACTGACTCACTGTGACACATGACACAAAATAAATCGAAGAATTTGTTGATATTTCGGAAGCAAGTTGCAAATACTTTCTCCGTATTTCAGTTCAATTTTCGAAGTATTGGTATACTTCGCACTAATGTTATGATTTACAAAATAGTTTCCTTTGTTTACAATAGTTCTGTTGCGTAATGTCGTCACAAAATGGCGATCGTCAGTATCGCGCCTTTTGGCATGACCTTTAAAATTTGAATTTTAAACAGCTATTATTTAATCAATAGGTACACAAAATATTGCAAAATATTTTTTTTAGTCAATCTATACCATATTCTTTCAATTTAGGCCCTTTGTGAAATTTCGTCAATTATTTTGAAAGGGTAGTGCAATATCGTTATTGAATCTATTCGATTATCAATTATTATTCTCATAGAACTTGGAGTCGTTGTTGCATGTTTATGCAGTATGTAGGTATTATAATACAAAATGGCTGATTGACGGAAGGAAGACCGGCTGTAGTGTTGTTATCATCTTGGAGTAAAAGTAAAATAGTACATATCTATGTACTATTTTAGATTTCCGTATATATATATTTCAAGAATAACCTACAATATTATACCTTACATTACATTATTTTATGACCTATGTAAGTCATGTTTTTATCAATCATTGCGTAATAGATAATTGCAAATGACTTTAATATCTAAAAAAAATAGTATACAAGCTGTGGTTCTAGACAGTGGCCAAATTCAAGGAGGTGAATCTATAGGTGTAATTGATTACAAAACAATAAAAAAAGTATACCTTAGAAAATCGAATTAATTTCGCAGATTTACTGTTTTTTGCTTTTACGCCGCGTCGCGCGCAGTAGGTACAAAGACGGCACGGCGCGCCGACAGAGGCCGAGCGTAGGTACCGCCAAAGACGGGCGGCGCGGCGCTCGCGCTCGCGCTATGTACCTACCCGTGCACGCTAGCGCCGCAGCTCAACGGTTGTTCGTTAGTGTGTCGGTTGACGCGAACGAGCGTACATGTTGAAATCGCGCGCGGTCAAGTTACGATCGGGTACCTAAAATGCCGCATTTTTCAAACTGTGAGTATGGTGCGCATTTACCTATGCCCTCGCTGGTGATAGTGGTTGAGTAGTGCAGTGCGTATGTACGTGGGGAGGTAGCCAGTCCGGCAGACGCCATTGCATGCTAGGTTGCTGGCTGCTACACAATACTGTACTGGGTGCATTTCAGGCAGTTTGAAATACCTGTATTTCCAACCAGCATGATGGTGCACCATCACATTATGGACATGTAGTGCGCAAATACCAATGACACGTTTGGGGCATAGTGGGTTGGACGTGATAGCCCAGTGCCTTGGCCTCCTCGGTCCACAGACCTTACGCCGCTAGACTTTAATTTGTTGGGTGACGTAAAAAAGTGAGTTCACCGATGAAATTATAAGTGTAGTGCAATTGCGTGCGACAACAACAGGCGACGTGCCCAGTTATGTATCGCTAGTTATGGTGCACATTTTGAACAATAATATTACGAGTAACATAAGTTCAACAGTGAACATTCAATACGTAAGTACATTTAATTATTCGCACGTAGGCACGGCCGACTGATCTGTTGACCTTAATACCAATAATTCAATAACCCAGTACCCTATTATCCCCTATATATACCCTATTTTTACTTATAGCGACGGCATTTATAGGATATGTATTACCTTGAGGACAAATATCATTTTGAGGTGCAACAGTAATTACAAATCTACTTTCAGCCATTCCTTCATTAGGAATTATTAGTAAATTGAATTTGAGGGGGATTTGCTGTTGATAATGCAACTTTAACACGATTTTATACATTCATTTTTTATTACCTTTTATTATTTTAATAATAACTATAATTAATTTATTATTTTTACATCAAACAGGATCTAATAAACCTCTAGGATTAAATAGAAACTTAGATAAAATTCCATTTCATCCTTATTTTACATTTAAAGATTTAATTGGATTTATTATTTTTACTAACTTTATTAACTTTAATTAAAAACTAACAAATCCTTACTTATTAGGAGACCCAGATATCTTCATCCCAGCTAACCCTTTAGTAACTCCTGTTCATATTCAACCAGAATGATACTTTTTACTTGCTTATGCAATTTTACGATCAATTGCCCTCATATCGGCAACCACACGTTATACTGTATTGATAACACTGTCTAATCAATGTGATTAGGTATGTTACGTAATTAGCTTGCATCTTGCGGCATGACTGTATCTCGCGGTAATAATATCGTACTAATCGCGGTAATCTAAAAAAATTTATCATTGGTGAATGGGAGTGTAGAAACCAATAATGAGACAAAAACACAATCCTAAAACTACATTGTAGTCTTATTATGTTCGTTAGGTCTTTATCGTTGACTTGTATGCCACCTACCTACTTGTCGGGCGGCTCTGGGCGGCTCGCTCGTTGCTGCGTTGTGCTTAAGTTATGTGTTTCAAAATGTACGAGAACCTAGCGATCCACTTTTGCCCCTCCATACAATGAGCACAACGTTTTTAATTGGCTACTCACGCTAAATAAACCAAATAGGCATGTGTAACTCTTTACTGATATGACTCACTGATCCGAAACATTTAGGTGTTCCAAAAGATTGGCTCAGTAACAATCTTTTAAACGTATCATTTGGAACTAAAACATTACATTGCTCTTTACTCCGTGAAATGCGTCACTCGAGAGCGCGAGCAAGTCGGTACTTACTTCGCTCACTGATTCAGATTCAGAGTGAGTGGCAAAAAATACAGTCTTAACAAACGGGAAAGAGATATAAAATGATACGTATCTCACACTCATAACTTAGTAGCTTTCCCGCGACGCGACATAAAAAACGTAACATTCTGTATTTTATAACTTTTGAGTCGATGATCCAAATGAGCCAAATGAAACATCAGTGTTTCGGAACATTTCAGTGATCGAGATGCAAATGTTCCAATCGCAAAAATGATACACTTTTCCCACCTCTAAAACCAAATCCACAATGTTAGTAACCAATCATGCCGATCGTAGGTACTGCCAACGTAAAAATATTTAATTCAAATAGACCATGTAATTGTCGCTAATTTTTATCGATATTCTATATAAAATTATTGAAATATATAGTGTGCTTGATTCACAATAGATTCCGTTTTTAGTTTCAATCATAATTTAAAAGTTTAAAATGATAGAGGGTATAAATTAACGTATTAAAACGACTATGTAATTACTAAAAATAATACCTATTGAAAATATCCATCTTGTAAACCATTTTACAATTAAGTAGAGTCATTTTAAAACGATACGTCAATATAATATGTACAATAGGCGATGTTATCGCTAGTAACGTTCTCTGAAGGACAACTTTTGGATGAACAAAACTAAAAATCATGGAAGACAAACAAGGGGCCATGGTATGCTTTATGTATATAAATAATTATTAAAGGAATATACGTTAGTACGTAATATAGGTATATTTCTTTAAGCAGACGAAGTGGCGGTCACCACCGGGACCGCCACTTCGTCTGCTTAACTGATTTTTTAGCGCTCAACCCTAATCCGGTTTCTAAAATAAATGTAGCCTAAGTTACTCCTTATAACATGAGCTATCTGCCCGTGGAAGCCCCGTCAAAATAGGTTCATCCATTTCGGAGATTTGAAAAATTAAGAAGTTTCATACAAACTCAATTTAACTCCTTAGAGGATGAATTTCCAAAAATCCCTTCTTAGTGCACACTTACGTTATTTAAGGAAAATTTGTGCAAAATTTCATGCTTCTAGATCGAGCGGTGGCAGCTGTGCGTTCATCGATCAGTCAGTCAGTGAATCAGTCAGCCAGTCAGTTTCTTACTTTATATATATATAAATATAGATGTAACATTAATATATTGGTACTAACTGTACCCCGCAGTTTCACCCGCGTATAATTATACTATAATTACCTACTTAGAACCAACAAATAGGAAATAATTCACAGAATAATTATTATTATTAGATATTTAAGACTAGCTGGGAGGTGTATCCGAATGATAGATAGACAATACAATTTCTCACAAATCTAGCTATAATATAAAAAAAAATATTTGAAATCCGTCTGGCAGTTCCAGAGATTAGCGCTGTAAAACAAACAAAAACACTCTTCCGCTTTACAATATTAGTATAGATTAATACAACTTATTCATAAAAAAGTAATACATATCATCAATATTCTACGATTACTATCGTAGATTATCGATAAATGTATTACCGTCTGCAGTCTGCACGATCACATCACCAACGATTCTCTAACAAATTTTCAAAATACCGATCGTACCACGCGACGCGTGTGTTTATTGAGAGTATGGGTAGCTTTTCTTTATATTACGTTTTTTATTGATCGCTTGCTAGTTTAATTAGTAGATAAGAAGCAATGTATTTCGTACAAAAATACGAATATCGTCTTGTTCCATCAAGGCAAATGTAACTTAGTAGAAATAACAAGAATTTTTAATTTATTGTTAATATAGTTACATACAACAAAATTCGTGAAATTATATATCATACGTGATACCTTCCATAATAATGGTATTAAAATCACTTAGATTTTTGCAGTATATCACCGTACAACACGGCATTTACACAACATTTCACGAACGTGGTCAAATGTGAACTGATCTATTGAAAATTTGAAACGGCAATTTTTCCCGACGTGCGCAAATTGCTCTTATCGCGATCACGCGGACACGCCCACATAACATTTCTCGCCCATTCTTATTTCTATGTTCAAAACGGTTACTGAGTTTGGATTATGCAAACTGAGGCCGTTGTAAATATACCTAAATAGGTCTCTACAAACACACGCACGCACGCGGAAACGCTAACGCACACACACACACGGACACACATATTCGCAAAAACACTCACTCCCATACACGCACTAACACACACATTACCTTTATTTTAATCTGTTGCATCCTTCGAAAAAACTCCAGCGTTCTTTATTAGTGATCGAAGTTTTCATCATTGTATTTTCTTTATCCTTTTCAATTATGTATTGTGTCAACTATTTTATGGAGTGAAAGAGACTAGATCCCACGACACAGGGAATCCTAGTGTGGGGTCTAGGGCTTATCTATTATGTAAAATGTATTGGCACTTTTTTTTTTATTATTCGGTTGAATTGCAAATCTTCGAATAGGCAGAATAAACAGGTAATAATACCTAACTATTAACTAACGCGCCACATCTGTCACTCAATAATGTTCGATACCGGGTAAGTGCGCGGGGAAGCGGAGTGAGACGTATGGTTTCTGCCAATACCCCCGTAATGTGCAATAAATACCTTTGAATCGCTTGACGTTTCGACCAGGTTGCACTGATCCTCGTCACAAGCAGACAGCTGAGTCTGCTTGTAATAATATATTGATACACTAGCTGTGCCCGAGACTCCGTCCTCGTTGATGTCGTAAATTAACACTATGTCGTGTATGAAAACAAATTCACAATTAACAAATGTTCGACGTGATTCCTTAAATTGGCATACATTTTTTATTTATGAACCGATTGACATGAAACAAACACTAAATGTCAAGTGAAGCTTACCACAATGTAGTAGTGAACCACATCTATACGGATAAGCCGTTTCTTAGATTAGCGTGCACAAACGCACAGACAAACAGACAAAAATTCTAACAATCATTGTTTTGGGTGCTATTTGCGTTGATAAAGGTCTCAATAATATTTTTTCTCATATATCTTCCATGCAGAGACAGCGATCCGTTACATTTTTATTATACAGGCTGTGGTTTTGAACAGTGGCCATATTGTAGGAAAATATACAGCAACAAGTTATAAGTTGTATAAAAATAATTATAACAATAATACCCAAGAGGTCAACGTCCTATTCGTCTCGTAACAGCTGACGCTTCTCTGTGAAATTTTCGCATATTAAGCACAACGCAGCAACGAGCGCGCCGCCCGCCCGACAAGTAGGTAGGTTGCATACAAGTCAACGATAAAGATTAGGTCTTTACAATAAGACTACAATGTAGTTTTAGGATTGTGTTTTTGTCTCATTATTGGTTTCTAAACTCACATTCATAAATGATAGTTTTTTTTAGATTACGTGAGTACGATATTATTACCGCGAGATGCAAGCTAATTACGTAACATACTCACATTGATTAGACAGTGTTATCAATACAGTATAACGTGTAGTTGCCGAGTTGATTGACGAGAGTCGAGATCTTCTGCGCCGCGGTTTGCGGGTTTGGTTATGTTCCAAGTCTAGGTGTAGGTATGTGCATGAGAGGTTTGTTTCTGTAAATGCTTAGAAATCTAAACAATGCAATGCATCGCAAGTGAGTTACAAGATTGGGTTATTAAATTATTGGTATTAAGGTCAACAGATTAGTCGACCATGCCTATGTGCGAATAATTAAATGTACTTACGTATTGAATGTTCACTACTGAACTTATGTTACTCGTAACATAACGAGCGATACATAACTGGGCACGTCGCCTTTAGGCGGTACCTACGCTCGGCCTATGTCGGCGCGAAGTGCCGTCTTTGTACCTACAGCGCGCGACGCGGCGTAAACCCAAAAAATAGTAAATCTGCGAAATTAATTCGATTTTCTAAGGTATACTTTTTTATTGTTTTGTAATCAATTACACCTATAGATTCACCTCCTTGAATTTGGCCACTGTCTAGAACCACAGCTTGTATGTATTGATGATGATATCTTAGGTTTTCGCGATCACTACACATTATAATAAAACAACTTTTAACCGAATTAATCGCGTGTATTATTGGTTTTTGTTTTTCCTGACGTTTCGAACACTTTGCAGCGTTCGTGGTCGCTGGAGGACTAAGGTGTCAGGCGTCTCAACAGTTTATTAAAAATTATTTCAGTGTACCGTACTTATAATTGATAAAATTCATAAAATTATTTATGTCTCTGATACATATTTAAAACTAAATCTCGACGATATTTCCTAAGACTATCCCTGAGAAGAAATATCGAAACAAACTCAGAGGGCATAAATTTAGAGATACAATTTTAAATTTTTATCGAACTATTAACTAAAAGGTGTTCTGATGCACGCAGTAATCGCTCACAGTATCTTGATTTTTCTTGTGACTTGACTTGGTTTGGGACTTGATTATTTTCAGTACAGGGTTCCAAACAGGTGGTAATTGCCAACCATCTTCTCTATTGAAATTCGGGTGTATTTTAATTTCAATAGCTTCGCGGAGCATTCTCGGTATATATCGATTTTCTTTCACGAGGATTTGGGGTTTATCAAAACGTAGAAAATGATTGTATTTATCTGTTGTATGTTCGCAGACTGCAGATTTTGTTGAGCGTCTATTCTTGACGTCAGCTATGTGTTCTTTCAACCTGTTGCCAATGCTACACTTTGTTTGTCCTGTGTATGATAGCCTACAATCACAATCAATCTTGTAGACCCCTGCATTTTTTAAGGGAATTTGGCACTTCACCTGTCTGGAAAGTTGGCTGATCTTTCTATATGACTTGAAGTAGGTTTTGATAGAAGCACGCTTCAAGATGTAACCATTTATTACTTTTATATTACTTTTATAGTTTTCACGCTTGGCGAGTCAATTTATTCTAGTTTATCTGACAATATTCATGTTGGTAAAAATATAAACACTGGCATTTATTAATCAATCATCAATTAATTTAATATACTAGTCCTAACAAAAATAATATCTAATTAACTACATTTCAATATAATGTTTTCTTCATATATTTTAAATACTTTTTAGCATTGAAATCATCTTCAATATCATCAGTGATTTTAACTCTCTTCTTTGGCTTCCTCTTCTCTAGTCTCATTTTGCGTTCCTCTTCAGTCAATTGGGACAAATCCAGTGGTAACTGAAATATAACAAACAATTAAATAAAGTTCATTCATTCATTTAATGTTGTTAGGAACTTTACTCGATATCTTTGTGTATTTTAATTAATACAGTTGAGCAATCGAACGATTTAGATGCAATGATTTCAAAAGAAAGGATACGCCCTTCTTAACATTTTACATAAAACTTCTTCATACAAGCAAAAGTAGCGCCATCTGTCATAACTCATACGAACTACGTGAGTTTTGCGTTTTATAGGTCGAAGACTAAACCTTGTACGTGCGTACATGATTTTTTTGATCACATTTTATTATTGGTCTGAATTTTTATACACACATCAGTCACGAACAACTGAACTGAGTTTTTACCCGACTGCGCTAGAAGGAGGGTTATATGTTTTTCGGGTGTACGTATGTATATTTGTTTGGCACGCTCTGTAGCCTAAATAGGTTGATGGATGTTAGCTTGAGAGGTGTCGTAAGAGTTTATTAGTTTTTTAAACTATAATTTATTGCGATATTAATACATGTCACAAAAAAAACGTAAGTAAAACAAATTAATATCAATCAGGTTTATTTGTAATTTTAAACAATATTGTTATAATAATTAAGTATTAATATATTAGATACTTACTAAAATTACTTACACTAAGTTCTTAAGACAAAAATAAAACAATTAAAAAATGACGTTCGTTCAATGTTACGTCGCGCGCGCTGCCGGCCACACAATGGCCGCCAGTACGGACTTCGGTAGTAAATTTTTTATACCTTTAAAATGTGTTAATTTAATAATTTAATTGGAGAAGAAGTCATTTAGGGTTATTTACCGATGATACGGTACTCCATGTTCCTTTTTAATCGTTATATCGTAATTTTTGCAGCCTTTTACCACGCAACTAGGCATATTTATGACAAACAAATACTCGTTCTCTCCTGCGCGCGGTCCACTGTCGACTGAGTTGCGTTGGCCCTAAATTGTCATTTTAGGGCCAACGCGTTGGTGCCATTTAGATTCGCGGTCGGCCGGGTCCTTACGCTAGTAATATATATGTCAATGTTTAGATGGAAATTAGACAGCACTTTAATGCCCATCTTTTATATATATTTTATATATATTATATTTTAATATATTTTATATATATTATATTTTAATATATTTTATATTATTTTTCAAATTATTTGAAAGTTATTATCGTAAATGGCAGCGTGACTTACTACTACATTTTTAAGTCACAATTTGTGGTATTTTGTCCCATGGTAGCCGTAAAGATTTGGAACAACCCATTTGCTTAGCAGAGACCCATTAGCTTACGTGGAAGGATTAGGACATCCTTCTCTCCAAAATATATTACTTAAAAATAATACGGCCACCAACCCATTTGCCCAGCGTGGTGATTATGGTCATTACCGCCTATGAAAGGTCACAAATAAAAAATGCCAATCATCGATAATTTTGGTAGCGGTTAGGCTCCGGCGGCGATCCAGTTATCAACATAAACGATTGGACCTGGCCACGATGTCGGGATAATATGGGATTATGAGAAGTCCGAAGACAGGAGGGATATGATAATCCAATAATTCTAAATACCGCCATCTCCGGAGGGTGAACCACTGTGCCAAGGCGGTGTCGAATTCATCGCTCGGAAGACTATCGTTAACAACGTGGCTATGATTGAAAGTGTGTTACCTAGCGAGGTGGACCACGGGCCTTATACCCAGAATTACCGAAAGGTCGTTTCTGTGCTTTGACTGCGGCATACCCACATTTCAACTAAAACCATGTATACATACAAAACTTAAGTTCGCTGAGATAGGAATTACTTAATGCTTAGTCGGCAAGATAAGCGAGGATTCTGGCTACGCAATCCGGGGTAGCAGCTGGCCAACTTCATGGAAAAATAAGGGTTTTGATATACTCTGTTTAGAAGTTGCCATATATAAAACATATACCAGTCCACGCCGCCAGGAAAAGGACTTCCATAATTCTTGATGGTTTCACAAAAACGCTAAATTCGGGAGTCATTACGTTTACAATCCATCTCGTACGTTGATATGACGTTGTAAAGACACAGGATTGTAGTCGCCCACTTTGCCGGGCATTTGTGGACTATAAAAAGCCTTCGATTTCAACGAAACATAGGCAGTGTTACAATCACTGCAGCGATGGCGCATAGGACATCAGTAGGTATATCGAAGTGTTACTACAGTATTGCCACCATGTCAATCCAAGTACAAGATTAGGAATCGAAACTAACCCAGCTGCAGGAATATGAAATATACAAGGAGTAGGAATATACAAGGAGACATTATATCTCTATAGCTCGTCATTGCGATGATGAAAAAAATATTTCTTCAATCTGATGAACTGGAAAGGAGCAGCACTAACTTACATAAATGACAAGTACATTAATTTAAAGATAAATCTTTGAAAAGCATTAACGCATGCTTAGCGAACTCTAAAGTTATAATATTATATGGAAAAAGAATACGGTCGTGAGCAGGATTCGAATTTAATAATATAACTTTACATCATTCACGTTAAAATTTTTCGATTATATTATAGTGTTAATGGCAGAAACGTTGGAGTCACTGGAGGAGCTAAGCACAATGCACAATAATCTCGTTTTTATTAGATGATGGATATTTTTTTTTTTTTCGTAGTAGATACTTTTGTTCATATGTCAAGACGAGGCAATGAGTTTCGCCATTGCAATGCATTGATCTTGGAACATCAGTAAATTTTAGAACATTGTAGGTAGTTCTGGAAAAAGCCGTTTCGGAGGAGTTTGATAACTAACGCGAACTTTTATATAATAAAAGAAGATAAAGGACATGGCTAACCTATTGTTACAAAAGGTTATAGTGAGTCATCCTTATGAGATAGGTATATTCTGTCGCGGACTTCTTTTTAGAACTTTTAAAGGGGAACAATTCCGTCATACATGATTTTTACGTAACTTGAACCATTTAACCGTTTATATGATTGGAAAAATCTGGAAAGGAACGGCACTTAAATTGTGCCGCAACTAAAAGTGACCACCCATTCTACTCGATTCCAGCTGATACGATTAAAACCAAATAACATGCGTTAATTTTATTTAATAAATTTATGTTATTTATGAAGGTTGACTGAGTAATGATTGACAAGAACTACCGACTACTAGTACTATATTTTTTTTATCGACCTTTTCGATTAATTAATAGATTCTATTACACTCCAACCTCATCCCATCTATCACAGTGAAAAAAATAAACAAGCGTCACTCACTCAGATGTAAGACCAAGTGCCAGACTTGTTAGTTGTTGAAGTTTGTATTATACAGGGCTATACATAGTATATACGAAACCTGAAACTAGTTTGTTCAGAATCAGTAATAGAAACAATTGTATTTGTTTTTTATTCTGATTCTATAAATGAAATTGTTTGGTATATGCTAAGAATATATGTTATCGGCAATCTGTGTAATCCGGTATTCTATAGAAAACCTAGGAATAAAGAATGACTAGCGTTATCTATTGATAATGATATAAACAATAGCATGGGTAATGATATAAACAATAGAATATGATTGTTATATTTCATACATTGCCTGAAAGTATACAATATATCATAATTCATATTTTTCCATACTTTGCCTAGGCATTCTATACAATACCGTATTTTCAACTGGATGTAGTACTAATGTAGATAATACTCGGTTGGCGGAATGGCGGGAAGGCGCGCGCAGTTGCATTAGAGGCTCCTCGAATCGAGGTTTGAAGGAAAAAGCGGGGTCCTACCTGCCCTCCCCGGTACCATTCTCAGATTGAGGAAATGTTTCGTTTTTGAAAGAAACTAATTTGAATTTTATAAAACTTACTTCAATATTATAATATTTACATGAAATATTAAATAATTTGGGAACTTTATGGTTTACCACTTTTAAGGTTTTGTGACGCCCCAGGTAAGTACTACGGAAAGTGCAGCGTCAACGCCACTGTGTAACAAAGTAGAGCATGGAATCTTGTTACGGCTAGCGCTATAAACGCTCTTGGGGTTGTGCATAAAAGTATCATGTAAGGTTTGGGTTGACTGTCTTGATTCTTATTAAACCGAACCTAACCTATCCTGACTTCAGTTTTACAGCCTACCCAGACCTATCTTATTGTATTTTAGTGGCATAACGAAGTAAAGTATACTCCACAAAAAAAAAAAAAAACATCCTCTATTTTCTTCTTTACTTGACCTACTTACTTTTGTGGCATTTTATGCAATATATTTGTCGCAGATGGGTTGTAGAATCCGCTGTTTTACAAAAGTGCTAGCTGATTTACAAAACAGTACTGTTATGAAAAACAGCTGAACGACTTTTAGCAGTTTTACACAATTTAATTATCCGATATACTAATATTCAGCTGTTAAGCAGTATATATTACTAGATGTAATGTTTAAACATTGCTAGGACAATCGCCCATACTTCATTTAGCCATGTCCTTTATAACTTAATTAAAAATGAAGTTTTGGAGTAAAATGTTATATAAGCCCATCACAAACAAAGTACAAAAGCAATGCAAAGTATTTCTTACTACATCTAAATAAAGTTCAGTTTACTCTTTGCGGCTATAGGATACGTCCTCAAGGCCAGATGATACACTGTGTGCATCATGGTAAAAAAACATCCATTTATTGATTATATTTAAGAACCTGAATGAATACAAAAAATCCAATAATTTATATTCACTAAATGGAGTTTTTGAGAAATAAATCAGAGTTAAGTCTTCAGTCAACAATTCCCGAAGCTGTGATCCATGATGCAGATGTCGCAGATGGATTGTAGAATCAGCAGTTTTACAAAACTGCTAGCTGATTTACAAAACAGTTCTGTTATGAAAAACAACTGAACGACATTTAATGGTTTTACAAAACTACTGAACTATTACACGCAGAATTGTATGAACGTTTTGCGTTTATCAATGCAGCGGGTCAACGATCAGAGATTATGTAAAACAGTGTGAAATGAACTGTCAGATTATTGATTTTAGTTCGAAATTTTGTCGTATGTGGCTCTGTGTGACTTATAACAACAATAACCTAACTCTATTTTTAAGTCAGTAGCAAAAAAAATTTTTCGGTAGGTATCTCCCTGTTGGTTATCTGGACGGGGCGGGGTTTCTCAGCACAGGGGTATTTTTGTGATTTGTGATGTCCAGTTCTTTGTTATTGTATTTAAGGTACTAACAATAGTTTCTAAGTTATTTTTGTATACTAACCGGTAGATCTAGTTGTCCTAAAACAAAATGATTTTGAATTTTTGAAAAATAAGATGAAAATTTAGTATGACGTAAATACTAAACCACTTTAATAGTCGACAATATATGGAGATTATGAAAGAAAATAAATGAAATTGATCCATGAGCGAGCGAAGCGAGCTCGGGAGTTTACTTGTACCCCGACACGGACAGGTTACGTTCGAAGAGAATGACGAGGGCCAGTGAGCGAGCGTATCGAGCGAACTACCCCCGTCATCCTCTTCGTGTATAGGTTTTTTCTGACCTTACAGACAAAAAAATAGAAGCCCCGCGAAGCGGGGCTCCGTCTTCCCAGCCACGGAAAGACAAATCAGAATATAGTATCGCTTTTTTATTTGAGTGGTGACTATCCATTTAATATACCTATACAATAAACAAATCTGTCCCACTGTAGATATGTCATTCTGCATTACGTCTAAACGTGGCAGTTTTGTTAAACGTATTGCAAAGGCAATCCAGCTGAACGTTTTTTAGCTGCTTTATAAAACAGTACAGTTTTGTAAATCAGCTAGAAGTTTTGTAAAACAGCGGATTCTACTATCCATTTGCGACATATATGTATATTGACTACTCAAAATATATAACGATAAACATTATATTATAAAATATTTTATACAATGCCAAGACAATCTAGCCATTTAAGAGAATTACTAGGTTTTTGAATTATATGCTTTGTTGGTGACATATACAAACGCATGTACAAAGTTAATAGCAAAATATTTTTAATGTACCTAATTGAAGTTTGCTTACCTAATAGCATAGGAGTGCTACCATTTTATTTTCAGGATTGTATTCTACTTTTTTATCCGATATACTAATATTCAGCTGTTAAGCAGTATATATTACTAGATGTAATGTTTAAACATTGCTAGGGCAATCGCCTATACTTCATTTAGCCATGTCCTTTATAACTTAATTAAAAATGAAGTTTTGAGTAAAATGTTATATAAGCCCATCACAAACAAAGTACAAAAGCAATGCAAAGTATTTCTTACTACATCTAAATAAAGTTCAGTTTACTCTTTGCGGCTATAGGATACGTCCTCAAGGCCAGATGATACACTGTGTGCATCATGGTAAAAAAACATACATTTATTGATTATATTTAAGAACCTAAATGAATACAAAAAATCCAATAATTTATATTCACTAAATGGAGTTTTTGAGAAATAAATCAGAGTTAAGTCTTCAGTCAACAATTCCCGAAGCTGTGATCCATGATGCAGATGTCGCAGATGGATTGTAGAATCAGCAGTTTTACAAAACTGCTAGCTGATTTACAAAACAGTTCTGTTATGAAAAACAACTGAACGACATTTAATGGTTTTACAAAACTACTAAACTATAAAATGCAGAATTGTATAAAGGTTTTGCATTTATCAATGCAGTGGGTCAACAATCAGAGAATATGTAAAACAATGTGAAATGAACTGTCCAATTGTAGATTTTAAATTGAAATTTTGTTGCATATGGCTCTGTGTGACTTATCAGCAATAATTATACATTTCTTTATGTTTAAATCAGTAGCAAAAAAAAAAAATTAAAATTTAGAATTATGTGAATACTAAAACCACTATACTAATCAACAATAGTAATTGGAAAGAAAATAAATTGAATTGAACCATGAGCAAGCGAACCGAGCTTGGGAGTTTCATGTACCCCGACACAGGTTAGGTTCAAAGAGGATGATAATGCAATACATAATAGTTTAAACATATTGCAATGGCAATCCAGCTGAATGTTGACCAGCTATTTTATAAAACAAATATTTTTTGTTTATCTGTTAGCAGTTTTGTAAAACAGCAGATTCTACTATCCATCTGTGACACATACATTGTGTAATGCACCACTGACTACATTTTTTACGATGATGCATATGATGCATCATGGGCACTGAATAGGTTAAAGTGTAAAACTTTAGAATGTAATATGGTGATTCAATTAAGGGATTCAAATTAAGCCATTAGCTTGCTAATTAGCACAATAGATTTTTATTGTTATGAAGTATAATTCTGTTAATTGCTGAGCAGACGGATTAAAGGAGTGAATGACAACTAAGAAACTAATAGCATTATTTTGAAATAAAAATATGTTGGGTAGCCATCGGTATATGTACCATAGTTATCACAACTAGGCTTGATATGTTTACTATTATGCTTTTATATAATCATCATCATTCACAGGTTTTGTTAAATCCCTGCAGAACATGAGCCCCTCATTCCATTCCATGTTTTGGCCGTCTCATCCAAGATATTTTAGCTCACTGAACACATTGTTTAGTTTGGCAAGTGTTATCCCAGCTTAATGTGGGTGGTAAACGTAATGCATAGACCCACCTGACTCATGCGTTACCATTTGGAACACAGACCAGTGTTCTATGCTAAGCTGCCCGTGTTACCCGCATTACTAATGTATTAAATAGTTATGTTATATATAATAGTACCTTAATGATTTTCCTTGGTTCGTGATATCTTATGTTAATTGAAGCTCCGTCTGGCAAAATAACTCTGGTAGGATACATTCTAGTGTACATGTCCCTGTGAATCTTAGTAATGCTCGCTATATTATTATGTAAGCTCCGTCTTATGCAAAAGTTTAACGAAGACTTAAGGTCTAATAGGACCTTTCCATTCATTTTTATGAGTTCGTTGGTTATTTTATAATACAAACCGAAGATATTAAATGATAATAAAATAATTATATTTCTATGGTACCTATAATGTTATAAACAGCTGTGTTGCCAGCCCGGTCTGGCCCGGTCTTATCAAAAGTTACCTGAAATGGCTAAATAGTAACCTTTTAGTACGAAAAGTAACCTTTCATATTTTTATGCCATTATTATGGTACTTAAAGTTGATGAGGTATATATATAATATTACGTAGGTATATAACTAAATAGGTGCCTACTTTTGTTTTCTTTTTATTAGTCTGCAAAGTAAGTAGGTACACCGATCTTCTCACTTTGGGTGTAGGTTAGGGATATTCGATATACATCGATGCATTGAAAACATCGATGTTTACAATGCGATACATCGAATCGATCCGATGTTTTGAAATGCTTTCGATGTACTCGATGTATCGATGTTTTTTCAGTTTTTAGTAGCAAAACATCGATTCAATTATAACCAAATAATTTCATAAAAACTCAAGTATAACCACTAAAATTTTAGCAATTTGACCACTGAACGTAGCAGACATCCCACTAAAAATAAGTTTAGCTAGGGATATTTAGGGTATTAATAAAGTTACCATGAATTTGAAAGTTGCCACTTGTTCATTGGCTCGAGATCTTTAAGTGGTAGAATTCAATTTTTTTATTGTAATAGAAAAGATTTTATGATGAAAATAATTTTGAGATGGCTCTCCAAGGATAACAATTTGTAAAACAATAGATTTTTGTTCATTAATTTTAGACTATTTACGATGTTTTGAATGTGGTTTCTGTAAAAATTTTGAAGTTTTTTTACAATTTTTGGCGACAAAGATCCGTCTTCAAAACGGTTACAAAAAAAATATTTGAAGTAAGAGAGTAACTCCTCTCGCTATAGCCACAATCTTGGACCCCAGGTTTAAGAAAATGCATTTCACGGACTCACTCGCTTGCTGTTTCGAAATACAAGGAAATGATGAAAAGTAGAGTACAAAATGTGTCCGAGGAATCTGATTCGTCAGATCTGTCTGACAAAGCAGGAGAAAAATTTTCTCTGTGGGAAGATCACCACAAATTAGTCCAGAAGAGCTGGAAAACGGTAAAATCTGACGATTCTATTTCAGATAAACTATCTATTTATTTACGTAGCCCAGTAGGTAGATTAAATGAGAACCCTTTAGAAATTTGGAATGATCTGAAGATTCAGCTTCCTAAACTTCATACAATTGCATACAAATACTAAACCATGGTAGGAACTTCAGTCCCATCTGAACGATTGTTTTCTAAAGCGGCACAAATCGTCAATCAACAACGAAATAGACTGAAAGGCAAACGTTTAAATAAACTGTTGTTTTTGCAAAGTCTCTCAAAAGAACACTGGCAATAGGACATGACAGACTTTTAAATTACTGCAGATGTTTTTTTTGTTCTTACGTAAATTACAATAAAGATTTTTCTTATACATGGCTATTACTTTTTTCAATAAAACAATGTTTGAATTATTTGTTATGGTTTACATGAAAAATTGTGTTGAATATTATATCTGGTCTGTGTCCTGTGAATTCTATTTCTTAGTATTCGTTGTTTTAGCGCCAACAGAAATACATAATCTGTGAAAATTTAAACTGCCTTAATATCACGGTTCATGAGATACAGCCTGGTGACAGACGGACATTGAAATCTTAGTAATAGGGTTCCGTTTTTACCCTTTGGGTACAAAACCCTAAAAAGTACTCGATGCGTACAAAATATCGATGTTTTCACCCGATATATCGAAAGACATCGATGTACAGTTCTGATTTATCGAATAGAAAAAAAATCAATGTTTTTTTAAAGTGGACACCCCTAGTGTAGGTACTTTTTCCGTTAAACTAGTATAACTTTCTAAAAAATATAGTTGACCTACCTAGTAGAGACGAGTGACGACGTCATTGCTATCAATTCAGTCCCTATACAAGTGACCGATTTGTATATTGTCGATACTACCTCTTCTATTTATCATCGTAGCGGAGTTTAATTGTCCCCATAAAGCGTGGGGATGCACATCATGTAATTATTATGGCGAAAAATTACTTGAAATTATTAATCAACATAATTTGTGTATTTTGAATACTAATATATTTACGTATATGTACTATAATTTGTGGGGAATGAATAAAAAAGAAGCGGGGAATTGACAACACTGACGCGGGGAATCGAGTTTTTTTTTTTATTAGCAGCACTGATTAGGAAGTAAGTTCACGTACCTACTAAGGTCTATTAGGAAATCATTTCTGACACAGAACTAGAATGAACTATTTCCTACTCATTTAGGAAAATATTCTTTTCGCGTAATATTTTGAGCGTGAGTCGCGACATGGGAATCATGTCGGGCAAAGTGTTATTGGGCTTTATCTGTTAGGAAATTTTTAGTAGCAGCCCGGAGTTAGGAAGTTGGTGTTTTTATACCCCCGTGCTTCGGATATCACGTTAAGCCATCGGTCCTGCGCCTGATCTCTCCGGTCGTGTCGGATTGCCGTCCCATCGGACTATGACAGTAAAGGACGAGGGAGTGCGCTTGTTTTTGCGCTTACACTTATGCATTATAATATCTCCTGCGTACTTGGCTAATATCCTCGGAGATAGGCCGCCGTGACTGAAATACGGCCTGGAGGAGTGGGTGTTCATCATTTAAATCAGAATCGCTAAGCAGACAAGAAATATGCCATTGACGTGGCATATTTCTTGTATTTTTAGCGCTCATTGTTAATTTATATTTAAGAAGACGAGGTTTTATTCTTGGAAAGGGAATACTTACTCTTTTCGTGAGCAATAACAAAATAAAGAATATAATGTAAATCGAATAAAAAATTCTATAAAATTGGTCCTATCCCTAACATTTCTGCAACAAGACGTAACCTTGTATAGACGTCATATATAATTAAATTAATTTTTGTAACTATTTATTTGAATGTTTTTTTTTTGTTTTATAGCTGATTTTATATTTTATACTGATTTTTATGTGGTACACTGTACTTAGAAAAATGTTAACACGCTAGTTACGAATAATTTTTCATGTGTCATTCGATATGACGTTACTACAAAGTTCAGTCGCATTGTAGTTGTCACTTTTGTTGACATCTGCCATTCTAATCAAGCTTATCAAGCTATATTTTACGGACTATAGTTAGCATAGAATTAGAATATTTTTGCTAACACATAGAAGGACATAGAGCTCAAAAAAATGCAACCGTTTTTGAATTGTCAATGTGTGCGTGCAATAGTGATATACAACGTGGAAATATTGACACATCGATTATCGATAAACAGTATTTCAGATGTAAAGACTTGGTATACAAAATGAATATATTTTCAATCAAATTATGTTAATAAAACTAAAATCACAAGCGTAGGTATTATTTAATGCACTTCTTTTAATACAAACATTTCATGCTCTCATACTATAATTTTATTACATTGGTAATAGGTACTTTGTCAAGAAAGCAGTTTTTAAGGACTCTCAGCAGTGTATAGAGTATGACTGATTGAGGTGATGATTGACTGAATGATTTTTACCTACCTATCCTAATACCATTGTGAAGGTGGTCTGGACTCAGCGCAGCACACGCTTGAGGTGTGCCCTGCCTAGACCGCTGAGCGGCGGATACTGAGAGCCAGTATCGGGCGAGATCTATTTCTGCCGGCAATAGTGAGGTCTACGCTGGCTGATTTAGGGAACTGGAGAGAAATGGCTTCCTTTTGTGATACTGCTGTCGTCCAGAAAGAGGCCGCCGAGCGGGATTGTGAGAGGGCTGATCCCTCTCGGAGAAGAAGGCGTCTAGGAGGCAACCGCCTGGGCACCTAACAGCCGAAACCCCGCCTGTATGATTTAAGACAGGCGGCCCTTTGGGGTCACGGGTGCTTAGAGAGTGGACTCTATTTACTCATCGTGATCCCAGAGAAGACGGTGGCATAGTGGTCACGTGCAATCGTGCACAGCAAGACTTAAGGGAGACCCCTTTACAGTCTCTCCAGAGATGTGTCTTAATAAGCACTGCATAGCGGGGGTGCTGGAGCTGGTCTATTAAGTGCCTCCCTCCATATGCTGATGGTGACCGCTGAGGTGGTTTGAGTGAGGTAAGAATCTCACACACCCCGGTCTTATCCATAAAGGCCGGGCGCGTTTTTGAAGGTTTCCTCCCGAAAAAAAGGTATATCCTATTATCTTTTCTTATTTCTTCTTTTTCTTTATTATTTTTTCTTCTTTATATTTATTCTTTTCTTTAACAATTAGTCTCATCCATTTTTCTTTTTCCTTAGCATCGACAGGAAACCTTTTATTATAAAAAATATATCATAAAAATGTGAAATTCTCTTGAATTTGTAGTAAAAATTATGTATACAACGTGTTCATTACGCTATCACATATAGGCTCAGTGCTCACCGCCAACAGGTGATAGCGTAGGAATCACTAACTAGTTTAATTCGGGGTCTAATCAAATTCAAATCAAATAGCGAAGAATAATAGTAGCGCAGTTCGTTAGATCATTATTAAACTAAGGTCCGCACAAAGTAGGTTGGCGGTCCGGATTCGAACCGCATTTGGGGACTACTGTGATAGCGTATATATTTATAACGTAACCTGGGCTACTAAGCTACGCTAAACTTTTTATATGGTATAAACGTTCGGACAGACACACCAACAAACAGACAGAAACGTTTCCAAACATTTTGGTTTTATCGTATTAGGTACCTCAATTAAAATTTTGGAAAAATTATTACTGTGCAGAGATAGTTGGTAGATCTACACTTATAATTTCTGATATCGGAACTCTTTGTTCTAAAATTTCATCGACACATTAGTCGACACTGTCAAGTCACTATTTTATATACATGAAATGAAAATTTATATTAGAACAACGTACTCAATATTGCTTTTATGACCATTGTTTTTTACTATAGAGAAAATTAACTATTTTCTTGATAGGATTAGGTTTTCAAAATAAATTTTCTAAAGACAGATTTTTCCAAAATATGGCCATGAAAATATATGTTAGTGTTGACAATTTACCTGTGAAATGAATCTTTTTCTGGGTTATTTTTATAAGAAACATCGCAGTCACCAACACAACACGTAGGCATTGCTTATAAATTTTAAAACTCTATAAATTAAAACAGGATTCACTGACAATACAGCAAATATATGTTACCGTGATTTTTGACAGTGACACTGGAGAAAACAACATCTGCCAATAGTGCTGACTGAACCTAAATATGCTTTCTCTTTCCAACATGTGATATTTCCGTAAGAGATTCCATTCCCTTATTAGGCTTTGTTGGTCTTTTTCTATCCTACGTTTATGATAGTTAGTTCCTATTCCTAATAGTACATAGTACGTGAACTACACAAGCCCGATGTTCTCGACTAGTTTTCTACTTTAAACGTATCTGTTAATAGTCTGTGCTTTGAACAAAGTTCTCGACTCTAGCTTCACCCGTACGTCAGCCCGTCATTACAGATTAGCTGTGCAGATCAAGGCAAGTAGGAATAAAAGTTCTGTAACAACCCTCGATCCCGTTCTTTCTTATGGCATAAAAAAGAATGAAGGATGAGATAAATAGTTCACTCTTAAATTGGAATTTTCCCAAGAAGAAACTGTCATTTTGGTTTTAATGGTTCTAAATAGCCGGCCAAATTTAGAAGTGCTTTGTGTCACAGACTGATAGGCTGTCAGTCTTTGATAGTTCAATGAACAAATTGTCAGTGACAGTTTGTTGATGATTGCTATTTGACTTTATCGCGTATTCATTGTTTAAATTTTTGTCGTTATTGCTGGCAATTATTTGTTATTTTATAATATGTTTTATAGTTTCTTTGTATATATAGTTTCATTATACTTATATAACTACAGGTAGTGAGTGTGTGGACCTTTTCGAATAATGTCTCGTGTGGTTTGGGGTTGCAAGTCCCATTCATCACGTAAAGAAAACCATGCGGAATTATTGACCGTCCATCAGTAAGCTTTTGCTAAATGGTTTGTAGAATGTAAGCTAAAAAGTTGTTTTAAATACATAATAAATGTTGCTTAATCACTTTGATGCCAAAAACCAGACGTAATATCTGTTTCAAAAGTAGATTTAAGATGGAAAAAGAATACGTAAATAGATTCGAACCTGCGCCTCCCGGATGAATACTCCAGTTGCTCTGACCACTAAGCCATCTCGACCTCTGCTCACCACCGCGAATTCTTCTTCCATATTTTAACACGTCTCATTGCTATCAATTCTGTGAAGTATATATACCTCTCCAAAGAGTATGTATTATATACTTACTTTTTAATGTGTGGTTGCTAGGCATTATTACTATTGATATTCCAAATACTGTCTTTAAAATATATATAAATTATGCCTAACGTATTTTCCACATTGATTAATAATTAAACATTTAAAATCAAATAAATGCTTATTTGATTATATTTAACATGGTAGTAGAGCGTGTACAAAGTAACGAAAAGTAAGTAGATACCCTAGTCAAAAATGGGGAATAATAAAATCGACCCTCTAACAAAAGAGAACTATGACACTTGGGTAATACAAGCTGAAGCCGTTCTTGTTCGACACAAACTGTGGAAATACGTCGAAACTGATGCTGCTGCGGATGATAAAGAAGGAGACAGACAGGCAAGATCTCAACTCGTCCTTATAATCGCTCCTTCAGAGCTTAAACAAATCGAAAATTGCACTTCCGCTAAAACATTATGGCAAAAATAGAAAGACACTTACGCCAGTAAGGGACCTGCGCCAAAGGCATCTCTACTAAAACAACTAATACTTACGAAACTAGAAGTAAGACACGATGTACGCGCCCACCTCAATAAATTACTGGACATTGTTGATAAATTGGGAGACATGAATGTAAAAATCAACGATGATTTATTATTTAATATAATGTTGTACAGTCTCTCAACAGAATATGAGAATTTCAGAGTCGCTATAGAATCGCGAGACACTCTTCCAAAGCCAGAGGAGCATAAAATAAAAATAATTGAAAAGTGTGAAGTTCGTCATAGTAAAAACATGACCTATAACAACGAAGACGAACCTGAATTTTCTACGCAAGAAGAATCACTATACACTTCATGTAAAATTTGCAAGCGGAAAGGTAAAATCTTTAAAAAAAAGGGTCACAAAATATGCACAAACTGCTGGAAGAAAAATAATGAGAAACCTATCAAACACAGAAACGGTTCTCATAAGATCAATTTTGCTACGCAGTGTCTTCTTACACGTAACAAGAAGCCTGAAAACAGCATTTGGGTCTTGGATTGCGGTTGTACATCTCACATGACTTATCAACGTGACTTATTTAAGACCATAGAGAGAACATCCGGAAAACTGAACTTCGCAACTGAAGAACACACTGCAGAGATTAAGGGAAAAGGTACAGTCTCCTTTTATTCTAAAAATAATGATGGTATTGCGCTTACACATCTAAAAGACGTACTGTACGTACCTAGTCTGTGCACGAATTTGATGTCCGTAAACAAGATAACAGATGGCGGCTGTTATGTATGTTGTCCTCTTCACCAAAAATAAAGCTACGGTCACCAATCCAAAAGCTAGAATAACTCTCAATGCACGTAAACAAGAAGATGGTCTGTACTATTTTAAACCAAATAAACACGAGCGCAACAATTTGGTCAATGAAAATGATGACACTGTTTCTACAACTAAAAAGAAACGAAAGTCATCAAACATGTATGATTGGCACAGAAAGCTTGGTCATATGAACACTAAAGATCTGAAACTTGCACTTAATAACAAGAATATACATGGTTTGAATTTTGATGCAGCTGAAACCTTGGCTGAGTGTGAAACCTGCATTCAACCAAAAATTCATCGAGTACCTGTTCCCCTTGAGAAAACAACTCAACGAACAACAGAACGCTTAGAAATCGTTCATAGCGATGTATGTGGACCTATCCAGACGCCCACAGTAAGCGGAAATAAATACTTTGTTACTTTTATTGATGATTATAGCCGATACAGTCGAGTTTATATGATTAAATTTAAGAACGAAGTCTTACAAAAATTTAAAGAGTTCAAAGAGTTAGCAGAAACGTACACCGGGAACAAAATCAAGTGCTTACAATCTGATAATGGCACCGAATATGTGAATAAAGAGTTTGACGCTTATCTAAAACATTGCGGTATACAGCGAAGGCTCACGGCACCGTATACCCCGAACCAAAACGGAGTTGCTGAACGGAAGAACCGTACCCTTGTAGAGAAAGCAAGAGCGATGATGATTGACGCACAGGCACCATTAAAATTATGGGGCGAAGCAGTGTTTACTGCAAACTACCTATCAAACAGGAGTATAAACAGCGCCATTCAGAATCTGACTCCATTCGAAAGATGGGTTAGTAGAAAGCCATGTATTAATCATTTGTACGTTTTCGATTGCAAGACATATGTGCTTATGAAAGGCACCAATGGTCATAAATTTGCATCTAAGGCAATTTCTGGTATGTTTACGGGATACTCTGAAACATCTAAAGCTTTCAGAATATTCATACCGTCGAAGAATAAAATTATTACATCGAAAGATATTCGAGTGATGAAGACTATGTTCTACGATGGACTAGATAAAAATAATCACTTCAGACTTTTAAAGGACATAGTACCTATACACGAAAAACCTAAGCAAACATTGTCACGAGAAACACCACACAGACAAGTGGATATTTCGTTTGACAGTAATGAAGGTGATGATCAACGACTGAGTGATTGTGACACAGATGATCAAGGTGACGATGAATTGTTAGAACAAAATTTGGTCCATAGCTCAAGAAATGTTCTACAAACGGAACCAGCAAATAATGAAAGTGAATACGAATCTCTTTCTGGTTCTTTCAATGTCGATAATGATGATGAATCATTATATGTACCGGACGGGCGGTCTATCGAATACTAGAAACGAGCCGCTGACGTCCTGTACCTATAGGTTCGGTTCGACGTATGCTGAAACCTTGTATTTCTTCAGGGACTATGAAGACTATAACACTATCGAGGTCACCGGGAGAATCATTCCATGAAAATAAAACACCGACTTGCACTGTCACTATGAAAGCTTGAGGTTTCTGCTTACTCCATTGAAGATGGCGAGGCTTGAATATATGGTAGTTTTTGCGCTACAAAGAAAATACATGCGCATTTGCTTAAGTACGACGAATCTTTACCGTAGCGAGACCCGCAAAAACCTCGCACTATCTATTCTTTATTTACTTAATAAAAACTACATAAAGGCTATATACTTCTAAACTATGACTATATATATAGCTATCTATATACCAATAGATAGGTGCTGACAAGACCTATCTATTGACGTATGTGTCAACCATCTCGCTCTCATACTTGGGCACCTGGCACAGAATACATTTATCAACATACTCATTTTCAAAAAATCGGGGTTGTTTTTCTACGTTAATGTGTCTAAACCATGAAGCAATTATAAAGAGGAGATGTTCTAAGGGCCTTTTCTAAAGGAACACTGCGTGACGATTTGCGGGGTGAGGGGGGCTGTCAAACGCCGAAAACGCCGCCCACTTCTTCAGTCTTCATCTATCGGTGAATAGGGAAAGCTGAAAGTTACAATATTCAATTCATTCTTACGTAATTCAGGTAAATTACGCTAGATGTCTCTATATATATAAATAAGTGTTCGCACCGCTTAAAAAAGAATTATATTTTAGTCGTGATAGTATTGAAAAAAGTTAATAAAATGACATATGTATTAAATGTTATGAAATATCATTATCAAAACATCGTAACTAATAGTACGACTCGGCTATTCAAGGATTGCCTTTTCTACACTGTAGATGGCGGTTATTGGATATTCTATCATTCGAAAATTTGAAATAATGATAAATCTTAATACGATATTTTTTTGGCAAAATTAGCTTTGTATAGTGTTAAATCTACTTTCATACGTTTAGTTATCAATTGAAAAGTATTTTTCTATGACATTTTTAGCTATTTATGTAATATTTAAAGGTTTCGACGTCTGGCGGCGAGTAGAAAAGCTATAGAACTAATATGACGTTGCATAGATTTTTCTGGAACTTGCCTAATAAATTGCATCTAAAATTACTTACGAATGAAATGTGATACCTATCATTAGAATGTTTATCCGAGTAATTCTTGCAGGATAAAATACAACAGTTCTTTATTTTTCATAACAATATCGAAGGATATCAAAAAATACTATGTGATCGCGATCGTCGTATGCACAGGATGACTGCTGGCAGACTGAGCATGAGTGGGCGTGGCTTGATTGGGCCACACACACAGTTGTTTGACGTCAGGACTCACTTGAAATCACGGTGCACAGTCGTTTAAGCCATGTCCTTTTTATAATTAGTCCATGGTCTAAACCATAAGGGTTGAAGCTATAAAACAATCAGCACCCCCTAGACGAGTATGCTGGCTACAAATGAAACAACATTCCGAATAGTTTTTATTGCATATAACCATAGTTATGTACATATTAAGATTACAAAATTATGTATGAATTCTCAATAACATATTTCATCAACATCTTTGTTTACATTCACGCTATGGCTTATGGAACATGGCTGCTACATTTAAAAACATTAAAAATACCTTAATTCTAGGCATATGAACACGAATATAAGTGTTATAATATAAATCTAGGCATCAGAATACAAATCTAAGTGTTTTAATACAAATCTAGACATTCTACAAGCACTAAATTACTATATAGTATGAATATCACTGTTATTGTCTCTAAATTGTTCTATAATAACGTAATAATTTCACACACGCGAATTTACTGTCTTTCTGGATAATAACGGCACTGAATCTATGTAAACACAGGGCTATCTAAAACGGGAATAGCAGGGCTGTCGCGAACATCTCTCCCGCCGTGCAGCAGAGCGTTGACCCGGTGTGGAGCGATGCTGCAGATGAGCCGGTGAGCGCACTACTTCGGTAGCGGCACCAGCTTCTTGGTCGGACGTCTCAGGATCCCTGCTGCTGTGCGCACGTCGACGGTTCGGATCTGACCGTCGGCGCCTGGATATACGGCGGTCACTACCTCGCGGCCATGTATTGCGAGGGAGTTGACCGTCGGCGATGAGGACTGGGTCGCCGACCTCGAAGCGGGGCCCTCTGCCGTGGGGCTCCCGCCGGTACTGCAGCTCGGGTAGGTACTCTCGCACCCACCGGCGCCAGAACATGTCGGCTAGGATTTGTGTTTGCCGCCAGTGTTTTCTGCTGTCTATGTCGGACTCGTCGAACTCGCCGAGTGATGGTAGTCGCGCTGAGCCCCCGAATAATATGTGATTCGGGGTGATAGCCTCGTCGTCCTCTGCGTTCACGGAGACATGTGTGAGCGGTCGACTGTTTACTGTATATTCGACCTCACACATTAATGTTGTCAGGACTTCTTCCTGCGGGTGCTTATCGTGAAGAACCGTATAAAGGGCGGTTTTCACGCATCTCACGAGTCGCTCCCACGCGCCTCCCATGAAGGGCGCGGAAGGAGTGATGAAGCGCCACACGATGCCGCGGCGATTGGCCTCTTGTGACACGGCCTCTCGCATCTCTTTGTCGGCGCCGTGCATGTTGGTCCCGTTGTCGGAGTGTATTTCTGTAGGACAGCCTCGGCGCGCCGCGAATCTGCGCAACGCTAGTATGGCAGAGTCGGCGCTGAGGTTGGCGGCGACTTCAAGGTGCACCGCTCTGGAACTGAGACATGTAAATAATGCAACATACCGCTTGTGATGCTGTCTTCCCACGGTGACTGAGAGCGGCCCGAAATAATCGAGGCCCGTGTAGGTGAAAGGCCTCTGGTGGTGAGCGAGGCGTGTCTTCGGGTGGTCCCCTGTTGCGGGCTCCGGCGGACGCGCTTTTTTATGCGACACTGTAGACATTCATAAATGACTTTCCTTACTGTGGGTCGCAAGCGCAGTATGCAGTAGTGTTGACGCACTTCGTTGATCACTAATTCTGTACCGGCATGATGTAGGCTTCTGTGAGTCCAATCTATATATAACTGGGCGATGCGGTGATCGCCGTCTAATATCGGCGGCCTTTTCGTGGTCTCTGGCACCCCTTCTGTTGCTGCTATACGGCTGCGCAGAGTTATCACGCTGTTGTTCAACTCGACGGGTAGCATTCGCAGGCGGCTGTCTATGGCGACACCTTTCCCGCGCCGGAGCTCTTGGAGGTCGGCGCCGAAGGAGTCCCCTTGTACCGCCTTCACGAGGAGGTGCTCGGCGTCGCGGGGGTGTTCTGCTGTGAGAAGCACGAAGTTCCGGGAGCCGGCGCTAGGGTGAGGTGTGGCGCTCCCCGACGTGTTGATCTTCGCCTTCTTCTTCACGCGACGCCAGTCTGGATCCTTTTCAGGGTTCTTCTTAGTCCTTTTATATAAGACTTGAGCCTCGGGTTTTCGACACAAGGCTATAAACTGTATAACTCTAGCGGTAGCTCGCAAGAGTCGCTCCCATTTTGAAAATCTAAATGGGTCCGGAATAATTTCTGAAATTTTCGGCGTCCGACACTGTACTGTTACTGTTATGGTTCGCTCCTCCCCTGTCGCCTCTGCTACTATTGATTTTTCTATAGGCCAAGTTGAAGGATGCGCGTACAAAAACGATGGTCCGATGTACCACTCGTTACGCCGAGTTAAAATTTACTGGCACGTCGCGGGTCGCGGCGTCTGCTATGTTCATTTTCGTAGGCACCCAGCGCCAATCTTCAACTTTACTATTTTCTTCTATTGCGGCCAGGCGATGCGCGACAAAGGGCTTGTACGTGCGTGACCCTTTTCTTAGCCATGTCAACACTGTCTTGCTATCTGTCCAGTATACTGTGGCCTCCGGCTTGACTCGGTGCTCTTCTATTACGGCTGCTGCGACGCGGCTTCCCATTACTGCAGCTTGTAGTTCGAGGCGCGGAATAGACGTGATTTTGAGAGGCGCCACTCTAGCCTTCGCCATGACGAGCGTCACGTTTACTCCTCCGTCTGTAGTGGTGGTGCGCCAATACACCGCTGTCGCGTAGGCTGTCTCGCTAGCGTCTGTGAAGACGTGAACCTGTAGCGAGTCTGCATCACTGAATCCCGGGTAGCTCCTCGGGATACTAACTGTTTTTAAATTTTCTAAATGACGAATCCACGACGACCATTGTGCCGATAGATCCGTGCTGAGCTGCTGATCCCAGTCCGTACCGAGCCGCCATGCTTCCTGTAATATCTGCTTGGCTCTAACTGTAACAGGCGACGCTAGGCCGAGAGGGTCGTATAACGACATAACTATTTTCAATGCTTCTCTCTTGGTCGGCGCCTCTTTTCTAATGAGGTCATCAGGGAGCCGAGCGAGCTTTAAATTAAAACTCAACTCGTCTGTACTCGGCTTCCATATTAAACCGAGGATTTTTTCTTCAAATCCTTTACTCGCGAGACTGACTGTTTCTGATTGACGCTGTCCCGGCTCAAAATTTTCAACAATTTCTGTAGAATTCGAAATCCATTTTCCTATGTTGAATCTCGCCTTTCTGTGTATTTCACGTACCGACTTAGCTATGCGTGTAGCCTCTTCTACTGTTGTGAAACTATCTAGATAGTCATCCATATAATGATTCTCTATGATAGCCGCTACCGCCTCCGGGTACTCTGTACTATACTGCTTCGCGTTCCAATTCTTAGCGAAGATGGCTGTGCAAGGTGAACTTGCTGCGCCGAATATTATCGACGTCATACGGTATTCTTCAGGGGCGCCCTCCCGCCGGTCTCCTCGCCACAGGTAGCGCAGGGCGTCTCTGTCCTCCTGTCTCACTTTCACCTGCATAAACATCTCCGCTATGTCACCGGATACTGCGATGCGGTGACGTCGGAAACGCATCATCACGCCCGGCAGCGACTGTAATAAATCTGGCCCTGTAAGGAGGTAATCATTTAATGACATACCTTTTGATTTCGCTGCTGCGTCGTGAACTATACGGAATTTTTCAGGCTTCATTGGATTGAAGACATCGAAGTGAGGCAGGTACCATGTCCTTCCCGAATCGCCTATATTGAGAGCTTTTTCTGCATACCCTTTTTGAATAAGGGATTCTATCTGTTCTGTATATCTATCTCTCAAAGCGGGCTTGCGATCGAGTTTTTTCTCTATAGAGACGAGCCTTTTGAACGCTGTCTCATAACTGTCCGGCATCTGTATATTTTCTGTTTTCCAGAGAAGTGCTGTCTCTATGTGTCCATCTTCTAATTGTCTGATATTTTTCTGTAGGTTGTCTTCAGCTTGCTTCTCTGGGTCTGTATTCGGACGCTGCGGGTTAATCACCAGCGACTCGAGTGCGAAATATTTCTTCAACTGCGCCTCTATATTTTCTATTTCGGATGATAGCTGATTGACAGAGTGTACGCCGCGGCCTAGCGCTCTAGCGTGCGCGCCGTGCAGTACCCACCCCAGTGTGGTCAGTGATGCGACCGGTTGATGACGCGGGCCTCTTCTGATGACACTTGCGACAAGGAGATGCCAGTTATCTTGACCTATCAACACCCTAGGCGTAGCGGTGTTGTACGTGAGCTTCTCCTTGATTCCTCGCAAGTGTTTGCACTCTGCCAGGTCTCCTTCACTGACTCTCTGCGGCGATAGGTGCAGAGCAGGAACGGTGCGCGCGTATAAAGGCACTTGTTTACCTTCAGCGTTCTTGAGCGTTGCGTTCACTCGTCTCGAATTTGACATCTCTAGCGACGTGTTTCCTATAGCGCGTATCGTGAAAGGGTCCGGCTTACCTTCAGCGCCTATTTGCACAGCGATATCTTCATCTATGAGGGAGATCGTTGATCCGTCGTCGAGTAACGCGAAGGTTGACACCTCTCCCGCCGGTCCGACTATCTGCACAGGAACTATTTTGAGGTAGGCTTGCGACTTCGCACGCAGAGTTGAACTTACGACTGTCTCTTGTTTCTCTGCGCTCGCTTCTTCAACCTTACCTTTTCTCACGTAGTGCAGTAGCCGGTTGTGAGTGGCGGTGCATCCCTCTACGTCGTACTTCCTCGGCTTGCATGCATGCCCTTGATAGCGTGCGCGCAAGCAGCGGAAGCACAGACCGTGCTTCTTTGCGAGCTCCCATCTTTTATCCGCATCGGCGGCCTGAAACTGTTTACATTCAGAGGCGAAGTGTCCCTCCTTCTCGCATATTCTGCATCGCGAAGCACGAGTGTCAGCAGTAGCACTCTTACCTGTAACGGTGTGCGTTCTCTGTACGATGCGTCGACTCGGCTGGGCCTCAGTGATATTCTCGGCCGGTGCGAACGCGCTGCAAAAGTGTGCATACTCTGTGACAAAATCGCTAAAGTGACTGAGGTCCGGCATCGAATTATACTTCTCTGTGTATGTCCGGTACCACTGTGCACGCAGAGAGTTCGGCAGCTTCTCTGTCAGCAGACGCAGCAGCTCCGCGTTGATGAGGTAATGCTCCTTCTTTAATGCCTGAAGCGTCACTACGCCGCATCTTACCTTACTCGCAAACGTGCAGATGTCTTTGGGTGCTTCGGTGCACCGAGGCAGAGTCCGTAGCTTGTCAGTCTCCGCCTGAGCGATGGAGTCCGGCCTGCCGAATTGAAGTTCCAACTCCCTCATGATGTCATCAGGTCGCGCGTTACCTATAAATTCTGAACTTACGGTATCCAGTGCCCCCCCTCTCGCTCTGACGCTCGCCGCGCACGGACGTGTCGCTTTCTGTGATTTCGCCCGTTGTGTTTCGCCGATCGTTGTTTGCTACGCCCCGCCGTAGCAATCTTCGTAGCTGTCTTAGCTACAACCTATTTCAATCAAAAGCTGCCTTTTTCGAGGCGGTGGCTGATCATCTATCTTTCTATAAAGAAAGTGTCAAAAACGTGTGTTTTCTAACCCCTTCTGGGTAAAGCCACAGTTTCGTGGTTCTCGGTTGAAACCTTACGGTGTCAACGAAGCCGAGAGGGTGTTGACCCGATACACCCAGCCGAAACCCCTTCAGGGTGAGGCAGTCAATTGGACGGGAGCTAGAATAATCGGCCTTGGGGGATCTCCTAGTCGACTCTAGTCTCTTGCTTCCCTTTCAGCTACTCACCTAGTGTCGGTCGGGTGTGTCTACACCCTTCGCACTAGACTGGTCAGGGCCCCGTTCGCCCAATAAGACTGGCGACGGGTTACAAGCTTAGGGCTCACCAATAGGTACTCACCTCCTTGCCTACACCCGGCAAGGAGGGTTACACATCCCCGGGCTCATCCTCCCGGGGAGTTAGGTTTAGTAGGAGATTTTTAAACAAAAATTCCCTCTTTGATGTCCCCAAAATGGACGCTACAAATATTGTAGCATTCCTTAAAAAAATACTTTTAAAGGACGCCGATTTCGAAAAGAAATACGGGCAAGATTTCGCTGTATTACTGCAGCAAGTTCACGCTCAAAACCCCGATAACGATGTTACTGCGAACCCCAAGCCCGTTCCAGGTAGTCGCGGCAGCATATCGAAAGCGATCACACCTGCGCCAAGTCCTATTGTTCGTGATTCTCCGGAATCATCCGACTTATCTCCGTCATTGTCTCCTGCGTTGCCTTTGTGCGACGCTAATCCATTGTTCGCCGAGAACAATGGAATCGAGAATTCCACAGACCCTTTGTTACCTACAACAAAGGAAACCGCGTCCCAGCCGGACCTCATGGATGTTGCTATGCAATCATCCTCTTCTGAGTCCGAAAACTCAGACACTAGCTCGTCCACATCCTCTGACGGCTACATCACGGTAGTTGGCAAAGGGAAAAAGAGGGCCCGTAAGGCCAAAAAAGCCGCCGCCGGCCAAGCGCCCGCAAAAGCTCTCAAGATCATTGAGGCAACCCAGTCCCATGACCTCCAGCCCCCTACACTTATGGACACCGTACCAGTCTCCAGGCCCGCGAGCCCCTCTCAATCAAACCCTCAGGTTTCAAAAAAGACAGCCACCCCCTCGCCTATCTACATTCAGGATAAGGCGAAGTGGACCGATATTTCCAAGTGGTGTGTTGACAAGAAAATCAACTACACTCTAGCTAGGAATACCCAACAAGGCATTAAAGTACAAGTGCCCTCCCCCAGTGACTTTCGTACACTGACTAACCTCCTTCGGGAGAAGTCAGTCTCCTTTCATACATATGCTCTTCAAGAGGAGCGCCTCATCTGCGTCGTCATACGCGGAATTCCAGTAGAGATCGACACGTCGTTGATTTTAAGCGACCTTCAGTCGCAACAGATCCCCGTACTCGAAGTGCATCGCATGCATCGCGCTCGTGGCGGACCACCATTCGCAATGGTGCTAGTCGTGTGCGAACAGGGCCCGGGCTCTAAAGCACTGTATAATTTAAAAACCTTGTGCCATCTTTCAGGCATTAAAGTAGAAAACCCGCACAAGTCAGGCTACATCGGGCAATGCCATAATTGCCAACTTTACGGCCATGCACAGCGTAATTGCTTTGCCAAACCCAGATGCGTCAAGTGCCTCGGTGACCATAGCACTAACGCCTGTGAAAGGCCTAAAGATAGGTCCCTCTGCACCGACCCTCCCAGCTGCGTCCTATGCGGTGAATCAGGACATCCGGCTAATTATCGCGGGTGCCCCAAGGCACCGAAAAAACCGAACGTCAACACGAAACTCGCGAAACGCAATGCCGAGCGTACCATCAGGGAGCAGCCTTCTTCAAAGCTACCCGAGCGACTTAGTCCGCAACGGCCTTCACCATGGAACGCGCTGAACCACCAGCAAGCGTTCCCGACCCTGAAACCCTCCGCGGCTTCTCAACCCACCGTCATTCCACCGCTTATGGCGAACCCCATCCCCACCCCTACACCTATCCCGATACAACTCGTTCAGGTCGCGCCCGCGTCCCCCCCTAAACAGGCCTTCGTTCCTAGGCTAAGCCCCGCTCGCTCTAGCAGTCAGCCAACGATTGGATCGGACCTAGAAGTAGTTCAGAGCGTATTCTCGCTCATTAGCTCGGATAGGTTCAGCGCACTAGCTCAGACTCTGCGCTCTATGCAAGGCAACGGCTTTGCTATTCTACAAGTGATGCTCGAATATAAAGACATCACTGACGCCCTAGCTAATATCAACTTTAACGGTAACTAATGGCTATCGAAAATAGTAAATTTAAGCCCCGATGCCTTAAGTTAGGTTACTTTAACGCTAATAGCATAAACGGCCAACGTGACGAAATCGCGACCTTCTTACGTGACCATCAAATTGACGTTTTCCTAGTACAGGAGACCTTTCTCAAACCCGCCCAGAGGAACCCTGGAATTGCAAACTATAGAATAGTGCGCAACGACAGAACCCGTTGCCAGGCGGGCGGTACACTAATTTATTACAAAAAATCGTTATACTGCATCCCTATGGACCTTCCACCTCTTTCTCACATAGAAGCTTCTATATGCAGGCTAGGCATGACAGGACACCAGCCGATTACCATCGTCTCGGCATACCTTCCACCTAAAGTCACATCTAAAGTTAACTTAGATCCCGACATTAAATCCTTATTTGCTCTGAGCGACTCAGTTATCATTGCTGGCGACCTTAACGCCAAAAATGAATCCTGGTGTTGCAATACGACAACCACACGAGGCAGACACCTCGAACGATTAGGTATCGAACTTAACTTCGATATCATCGCCCCGATGAGCCCTACCCACTTCCCTGACAATGTAAACCACCGACCTGACATACTCGACATAGCGATTCTAAAGAACGTAAACCTCGGTTTACGCTCTATAGGGACGCTACAAGAGCTTGACTCTGACCATAGACCAGTAATACTAGAATTAGGCCCCCGCTCAGGTCCCTCAGACCCAGATCAACCTGTCCCCACTAAAACCACAACGGATTGGGGAAGACTACAGGAACGCCTCAAGTCGACCTCTTCTGTGCACTTAGACTCAATTCCCGATAATATAGTGTCTGTTGCCGACACAGTGTCTGCGATCGACTCCCTCACTAGTCACGTGCAATCCGTAGTGAACGAATGTTCACGGCAAGTCCCGGAGGTGGATGAACACCGCTGGAAACTGCCGGATGATGTACGTGAACTGTTGACGGAGAAAAACGCAGCTATCCGTGCCTACGACAGTTTCCCCAATGAAGCTAACCGTATCCATATGCGCACCTTGCAGCGTACTGTGAGGAAGCGCATATCGGAAATGCGGGAAGCTAAATGGGACAAAATGCTCGATGATCAAGCTTTCTGGCAATTGCAGCGGAAATTAAAATCCGATCAATGCGCCGCTATACCCCCGCTCAGTCGACCTAATCAACGACCTGCTTTTGATGACGACGAAAAGTCAGAAGTATTAGCCGACAGTTTAGAAGCCCAATGTACGCCTAGCACTCTACCAGTAGACAACGCTCACCTGTCCAAGGTCGATGCTAAAGTCAAACGTAGAACTGCACTCCCGCCCTCAGACGACTCCGACGATCTCTTGCCCCCCGTCACCGTAGACGAAGTCAGAACGATCGTGAGGAACCTCAAACCCAGGAAGGCCCCAGGCTCAGACGGGATCACCAACAAAGTGATTAAATACTTTCCCGCACCTCTGATAGTTCTCATGACCGCCATCTTCAATGCGGCACTGACCAACAATATCTTCCCACAATCGTGGAAACAGGCAACAGTTATAGGTTTTCCAAAGCCCGGTAAGCTCAAGTGCCAGCCGACCAGTTATCGCCCGATCAGTCTTCTCAACGTCTTCGGAAAGATCTATGAAAGGCTAATTTATATTCGATTAAGGGATTATGCCGAATCCAATAAGCTTCTTCCTAACGAGCAGTTTGGCTTTCGAGCTAAACACTCATGCATCCATCAGTTGCACCGTATCGTTGAGCACATAAGCGCAGGCTTCATGGGCAAGATGAAAACGGGCGTATTATTCTTCGATGTAGCTAAAGCCTTCGACAAGGTCTGGCACAACGGCTTAATCTATAAGCTGTACCAATTCCAAGTGCCTGACCGTCTCGTACTCATCATTCGAGATTTTCTATCGAACCGTAGCTTCCGCTATCGCGTAGAGGGCGTTCTATCGTCCCCTCATCGGATCCAAGCCGGAGTCCCTCAGGGCTCTGTGCTATCACCTCTTCTCTTCGCGCTGTACACCAGCGATATTCCCAAAAGTGGCAAAACCAAGTTAGCTCTTTTCGCCGACGACACGGCCATCTATTACACTGGTAGGAGTCTTGACTGCATTACCCGATATCTCCAGACCTCGGCCAACGCCTTAGGCGCTTGGTTCAGGAAATGGAGGATTGAGGTCAATCCAGATAAGAGCGCCGCCGTTCTCTTTTCGAGAACGGGCGCCGAGGAATTTCTTCCCCAGCTTCAACCTATTACAATGTTCGGCAAGCCAATCCCTTGGGAACTTCAAGCCAAATACCTGGGTGTGATTCTAGATCACAAACTGTCCTTCCGTCCGTACATTAAGACGGTACGCAACCGCGCGGCCTTCGCTGTCGGCCGTCTATTTCCCATGACAAATGCGCGCAGTAAATTGTCACTTAACCTTAAGATTAGGCTCTGTACGAGCTACGCAGTACATTGACCTTTATATTATATACGTCACATCTACACGCAAACGCTGCAATTATTTAAGTTAACGTGCATTGTGTATTATTACATTATATATTAATTTTAGTAGTAATTAAACCAGTACAGAAATTGGTCGTCTACTCATTTAACATTAACATTTTAACAAACATAACAACAAACATTTATCACTGTTGGGCATCAAACCCCAACATTTGGTCCTTCGAGCAATTTAGTGTTGTGTAATTTTTGTTTTACGGTCGCGTATCAATTGGGCTGGCCTCTCAGAAGCGAGTCTCACCAGTAACCAATTGAGTAGGCGCATATCGTAGAAGTGAAAGGTTGCATAATACCAAGAACCAGGAGTGTGGAACTACAGCCTACGCTCGTAAAAAGAAAGTTCGTCTTGAAGCCAATAACAAAAAACAAAAAACAACAGTAACAAAATGTCTTCATCTGAAATTTATCAGAATCAGAACGAACTCTATGAAAACATGAAAAAGGTTGGCATAAACATCAGGAAAGATGGCTGGGAGAGAAAGAACTCTGACTATTTCAAACGGCGTATGCAGATGCTGGAAAGCTTATGGGCTGACTTCCAGTTCAATCACGATCGTCTGTCTACAGAGGAAAGTGTGAGTCATCCTTACTTCACTAGCGATTTATATAAAAGAACGCTGCAGTGCTATAAAGAAGTAAGGGAGCTTATTATTCAACAACATCAACAAATGTCGGCGCACGTACGGTCTTTGGGAGGACAGTCGGGACAACCAACTACTTCAAAAGGTGCTAACCAACAAACTGGTGGAGCTGCTTCAAACAAAACAGAACAGGAACAAGAATCACATATGAGTGAGGACGAAGAAAAAAGCAGTAACACTGATCAAGGTAATGACAACAGAGAACCATCACCTTCTCGTCAAGATCAACAAGGCGGTGCAAAAAAGGATACGGGATCGAACAGTAAGTTGGACGACATGTGGCGTAAACAATCGGCGAACTTCAAAGCATTTATGAGAGCGGTCGCTAACATTCAAGTGGAGTTTCTATGTGAAAAATGGGAATTTCAAGATGCTTTGCAAACAATACAATCGCGCTGGTCTGCCATTGACAACCTACACTGGGAGATAGAGTGTGAAGTCAACGGAGAGAAGAACAAAGTATATGAAGAACGCTATACTCGACTTGAAAACCAGTTTAACGAACTCAAAAGAGCTTTGAATACGAAAATGTGGTCCGGTACACATCGAGAAAAAACAACACCGATACTGGAAATACCAATTTTCCACGGTAACTACAATCAGTGGATCCCATTCAAAGATCTTTTTACGGAAGCGATTCATAAAAATTCTTCTCTGTCGCCTGCTCAGAAGATGCAGTTTCTGAAGAGCAAAATTCAAGGAGAAGCGGAACGATTGATACAGCACTTACAGATAAGTTCGGATAACTATCTGGTTTGTTGGGATATCCTCAATCACCGCTATAACAATAAAAAACTTATCTTCACAACCCACATCAATATGCTATTTAATCTGCCGAACATGCAACAACAGTCAATGGCACATATAAAGAAAATTCATGACGTCAGTATAGAATGCATACATGCCATAAAAAATTTAGGAGTTGATATCAACACTTGGGATCCGATTCTTGTACATATTTTGTCACAGAAATTGGATACAGACACATATTCCGATTACATCGATTCTTTGAAGAATTCCCGAGAGCTGCCTATACTAAAGGATTTCTTGGACTACCTAGAAGCGAAGTTTACTTCATTGGAAACGACGCGCCGCAAACCAATTTCATCGCCAAATCAAACCCAAGAGTCATCACATTCCAAAAAACAATTTAACAATAGTTACAACAGCAGTCAAGCTAGTAACAGGAAGGTTACGAAATCATTCCATGTGTCAACATTTAAATGCCCTCTTTGCGAAGAAGAACATGGCATGTACAATTGCAAACAATTTTTAGAAATGCCGATTCACACAAAACTTGGCACTGTGAACAAACTGAACCTTTGCGTTAATTGCTTGTTCAGTCATAACGGAAAGAAATGTATGTCAACTTACCGATGTCGCAAGTGCTCAGCTCGACATAATACATTGATGCATGATGCATGTACTAAGGACAAAGTCGAAAAACAAACAAATTCTTCCCATGTATCAAAGGATGATGATACGTCGGAGATTCTACTAGCTACCGCCATAATTAAAATAGAAGCAGCTGATGGAACTCAACATAATATGCGAGCCCTTATCGATCAAGGGTCTCAAATATCTTTAATCACGGAACATGCAGCTCAACTTCTCGGTCTTAAACGTCAAAGATGCAAAGGAGTTATTTTTGGTGTTGGACAGAAGGAAAACAACTGCAAAGGAATGATAACAATATCGTGCAGTTCAGTTTATAACGACTTCAAATTCGAAACAGCTGTCCTTATAATGAACAATTTAATTAAGAACTTGCCAAACAAGACTTTCAAAAAACCATCTTGGTCTCACATACAGAACATCAATCTAGCGAATCCAGAGTATTACAACAGTCGTCCTGTGGATCTACTGCTTGGGGCTGACATTTACTCTCAAATCATGCTAGGAGGAATGATAAAAGGAGATGACGTCACTCAGCCTATCGCACAACAAACCTACCTAGGATGGCTATTATGCGGTAATGTGAAAACATTTCAATGTAATGTGGTCATGAATAATCTAGAGGACATTAAACAGTTTTGGGAGGCCGAAGATATCAGTGAACAACCGAATTTATCATTGGAAGATCAAACATGCGTGGAATATTATTCTAACACAACACAACGCTTGGAAAAGATATGAAGTTAGGTTGCCAATGAGAAATGACATGAAGACTAAACTGGGTTCTTCCAAACCGATGGCTATTGCCCAATTTTTGAATTTAGAAAAAAAGTTACAAAAACAAAAACATTTAGAAAAAGCCTACAAGGATTTTATGGCTGAATATATTGACTTAGGTCATATGAAACAATCAACATGTAACATTACACCTGAGTGTTATTTACCTCACCACGGCGTGCAACGCGCTGAATCAACAACAACGAAGTACAGAGTGGTGTTTAATGCGTCCGCAAAAACATCTACAGGTTGCAGTTTAAATGACCTGATGTACAAAGGTCCCAATCTTCAACAAGATCTACAAACATTATTAATTAAGTGGAGGCGATATAAATATGTGTACACAGCGGACATTGAAAAGATGTTTCGTGAGATTTTGGTCGCCCCCGTTGATCAACATCTACAAAAAGTTATATGGCGGGAATCTGCAGACGAACCTATCCTTTCATATCAATTAACAACTGTAACATATGGCACTAAGGCAGCGCCGTTTCTAGCGATGATGACGTTAAGGAGATTGGCTGCGGATATGAGTAAACAATTTCCGGAGGCTGCAAAGGTTTTAGAGGAATCCTTTTACATGGATGATCGCGTTCATGGGTCGCATACAGCAGAGCAAGGAAAAAAGTTGATCTCGGACCTAAAACAATTACTCAGAAGGGGAGGATTCAATCTTAGAAAATGGTCATCTAACAACCAGGCCCTTTTGGACGGCATTTCAGAACGAGATAACAACGAAAAGATTGTCTACAACTTTAAAACTGAGATTACATCCAAAACACTAGGCCTGTGCTGGAATTCAAGAGACGATAAATTCACCTTCCAATGCGCAATCACAGATGTTAACAAGAAACAAACAAAACGCAGTTTACTAGCCGAAATATCCAAATTGTTTGACCCACTCGGCTGGCTAGCTCCTTTAACAACAAAATTGAAATTATTATTTCAAAAACTGTGGGAGGAGAAGTTACAATGGGATGATGATGTATCCGATAACATACATAAGGAGTGGTGCAAGATACAAGCGGACATAAAGGCAATAAACTCATGTGAGGTACCGAGATGGCTTATGTGTGGCGAAAAACAAACAATTGAGCTGCATGGGTTCAGTGACGCCTCCCTGGATGCCTACGCATGTGTTATTTATGCACGGGTTCATTCTTCAGAAAAAGTCGTACTTGTCGCTGCCAAGTCAAAAATTGTACCACATCGAAAACTAATAACATTGACTAAACTGGAATTAAATGGAGCTCTTCTTCTATCCCAATTGATGTTCAAAGTAAAGGAGTCTTTGAATCAACATGAAATTCGAGTCTAGGCAATGTTATTAGTTTTCGATGTGGTACAATTTTTGACTTGGCAGCGACAAGTACGACTTTTTCTGAAGAATGAACCCGTGCATAAATAACACATGCGTAGGCATCCAGGGAGGCGTCACTGAACCCATGCAGCTCAATTGTTTGTTTTTCGCCACACATAAGCCATCTCGGCACCTCTGATAGTTCTCATGACCGCCATCTTCAATGCGGCACTGACCAACAATATCTTCCCACAATCGTGGAAACAGGCAACAGTTATAGGTTTTCCAAAGCCCGGTAAGCTCAAGTGCCAGCCGACCAGTTATCGCCCGATCAGTCTTCTCAACGTCTTCGGAAAGATCTATGAAAGGCTAATTTATATTCGATTAAGGGATTATGCCGAATCCAATAAGCTTCTTCCTAACGAGCAGTTTGGCTTTCGAGCTAAACACTCATGCATCCATCAGTTGCACCGTATCGTTGAGCACATAAGCGCAGGCTTCATGGGCAAGATGAAAACGGGCGTATTATTCTTCGATGTAGCTAAAGCCTTCGACAAGGTCTGGCACAACGGCTTAATCTATAAGCTGTACCAATTCCAAGTGCCTGACCGTCTCGTACTCATCATTCGAGATTTTCTATCGAACCGTAGCTTCCGCTATCGCGTAGAGGGCGTTCTATCGTCCCCTCATCGGATCCAAGCCGGAGTCCCTCAGGGCTCTGTGCTATCACCTCTTCTCTTCGCGCTGTACACCAGCGATATTCCCAAAAGTGGCAAAACCAAGTTAGCTCTTTTCGCCGACGACACGGCCATCTATTACACTGGTAGGAGTCTTGACTGCATTACCCGATATCTCCAGACCTCGGCCAACGCCTTAGGCGCTTGGTTCAGGAAATGGAGGATTGAGGTCAATCCAGATAAGAGCGCCGCCGTTCTCTTTTCGAGAACGGGCGCCGAGGAATTTCTTCCCCAGCTTCAACCTATTACAATGTTCGGCAAGCCAATCCCTTGGGAACTTCAAGCCAAATACCTGGGTGTGATTCTAGATCACAAACTGTCCTTCCGTCCGCACATTAAGACGGTACGCAACCGCGCGGCCTTCGCTGTCGGCCGTCTATTTCCCATGACAAATGCGCGCAGTAAATTGTCACTTAACCTTAAGATTAGGCTCTATACTACGTGCATTAGACCCATTATGACGTATGCTAGCGTCGTGTTCGCACACGTTAAGTATTACAAAATCCATAGGATGCAAACCCTGCAAAATCGATTCCTTCGAAAAGCGAGAGGCGCCCCATGGTTCATTAGGAACCTTCAACTCCACCTCGACCTCAGAGTGCCTACCGTTAGGCAATTCATGAAAAGGGCATCGAAGAAATACTTCGAATCTGCCCCTAATCATCCGAATCCCTTAGTTGCCTCTTCCGCTGATTACAGGCCGTCCCAGATCAATAAAATCCGCCGACCACGTCACGCTCTCCTCCGTCCCGATGATAGGATCACTGTAGCTCAAGAGTCTAACAGACACACAAGCACACTCCGACGCGCTCGACCGCCTCGTTATAGACCTCACCGGCGAGGTCCGCGTCCGTCGCGAAATGTCTCATCATGTCCGCCCCGACCCTTGCTAGAGCCGGCCCGTGCCGAGCTAGTAGCTTTAAATTTGTCCCTTAATAATAAGGAAACTGATATGACCCAGCTAGTCTCTAGTTGTCCCCCCAGCAACGCCCTAAGCCGAGGTTCGTGTCCCGCAGGGGACGCCCTTAGCGCTGTTGCTTAGTTTGTAGTATCTTAAAATATGCTCTGGCTGGAGGCATCAAACTGCCTCGCCTTAGATATTGTCCGGTTACGCAGACAAAACCCCTCTGGGTTTCTGCAAGAGGCCACTTCAAAAAAAAAAAAAAAAAAATCCAGTGCCCGTCCTTGAAGGCTCCTCCTGAGTCTCGCTGTATTTTCTATGTTGTTGAAGTATCTCTTCGTGGCGTCGTAGATGGCACGAAACGACAACCACTCTGTATGTGCGCCGTTGAAATTTGGTAAAGTCATGATGACTTTCGAAGCCGCCGGATGCTGCGACGCATACGATGTATCCAGTGGCTTCCTGTCCGCTAACGCGGCTATGGCGGATGTGAGTTCGCTGATGAACGGCTTCAACGAATCACTTCCCTGTTGATGGGCCCCCTTCGGTTGTGAAGGATCTGCATCTTCTTTACTATGTTTGACACGCTGTGTGTCACTATGTTCCCCGCGAACGCCCTCTACGGGGGAGGCGGGGGGTGCAGCCAAGTCGGTGTTTCTCCCGGTGACTGCTTCTATAACCTCGAGGTCTGGCTGTGGTTCCGGGGCCTCTTCCAACCACGAACGTACGTAGTCGGCCTTCGACTGTCCATCCTGATCGTAGTCGTCAGAGTCCGCTTCCTCTTCGGCCTTCTGTAATGCTATCTGTGCTAACTGTAACTGTATTTTCAATAATTCCTCGCGCGCCTTCAACACTTTTCTATTGGAGCGGGTCGTAGTCTCCGATCGGCCGCTGCGCCCCTTGCCTGTCCTGTCCTTCTGTCCCTCCTCTGTTGTACGAGGGGTCGCGCGTGCATATGTCCTATCGGAGGGGCGCAGTGTCCGATCCGAGTTACCTTCCGGTTGGTAGGTTCCTTTTCTATCACTCTGCGCGCCCTGTATCGCTGAAGACGGCGACGTCCCCCTCGCGGTATGCGGGGGGGGCGGCGGCGGCGGCGGTGGATCGGTGCTGGTCGTCGATGGTGAACGCGGTGGCAGCTCATGTCGGACCGTGGATGTACTCGGGGGACCCGCGTCCACTATCCACGACTCCGGCGCCTTTCCTTTCGATCGCGTAATCGGCATCTTCAGTTTTCAGGAACTAATCTTCAGGTGTTGGTTTCAGTTGGTCGCTATATTCGGCTATCGAAGGACCAGCAAATGTACCGGACGGGCGGTCTATCGAATACTAGAAACGAGCCGCTGACGTCCTGTACCTATAGGTTCGGTTCGACGTATGCTGAAACCTTGTATTTCTTCAGGGACTATGAAGACTATAACACTATCGAGGTCACCGGGAGAATCATTCCATGAAAATAAAACACCGACTTGCACTGTCACTATGAAAGCTTGAGGTTTCTGCTTACTCCATTGAAGATGGCGAGGCTTGAATATATGGTAGTTTTTGCGCTACAAAGAAAATACATGCGCATTTGCTTAAGTACGACGAATCTTTACCGTAGCGAGACCCGCAAAAACCTCGCACTATCTATTCTTTATTTACTTAATAAAAACTACATAAAGGCTATATACTTCTAAACTATGACTATATATATAGCTATCTATATACCACTAGATAGGTGCTGACAAGACCTATCTATTGACGTATGTGTCAACCATCTCGCTCTCATACTTGGGCACCTGGCACAGAATACATTTATCAACATACTCATTTTCAAAAATCGGGGTTGTTTTTCTACGTTAATGTGTCTAAACCATAAGGGTTGAAGCTATAAAACAATCAGCACCCCCTAGACGAGTATGCTGGCTACAAATGAAACAACATTCCGAATAGTTTTTATTGCATATAACCATAGTTATGTACATATTAAGATTACAAAATTATGTATGAATTCTCAATAAAATATTTCATCAACATCTTTGTTTACATTCACGCTATGGCTTAAGGAACATGGCTGCTACATTTAAAAACATTAAAAATACCTTAATTCTAGGCATATGAACACGAATATAAGTGTTATAATATAAATCTAGGCATCAGAATACAAATCTAAGTGTTTTAATACAAATCTAGACATTCTACAAGCACTAAATTACTATATAGTATGAATATCACTGTTATTGTCTCTAAATTGTTCTATAATAACGTAATAATTTCACACACGCGAATTTACTGTCTTTCTGGATAATAACGGCACTGAATCTATGTAAACACAGGGCTATCTAAAACGGGAATAGCAGGGCTGTCGCGAACATTATATGTACATGATGCTGGAGAAAACACTGCCGTTCAAATAAGGTCTTTAAGAGACAGGTCGAATATCGCAGCTCCTAAACGCTATGATGATTACATTTTAGCAGCAGCTGAAGAAATTGAAAACCTTCATAAACCTAAAGAACCTTTGACCTTCAAAGAAGCGATGGACTCTCCCGACAAAGAAAAATGGCAAGAGGCCATGTTCAACGAAATTACCTCATTGAACGATAACCAAACCTGGGTTAATCTACCCAAAGGACGAAAAGCCCTTCCTTGTAAATGGGTATATAAAGTAGGGATGTTACGGAAGTGGTTATATCGGAACCGAATTCGGAATCGGAGTTTTTTAATTTGGTTTATCGGAACCGGAACCGGAATCGGAACCGAAAGCGGAGGTGGAGGCAGTAGAGAGGTGTGTTAAGGGCAGGGCGAGAATATCAGTTATATTCTTAGTACCTATCAGTTCAAAAAGTTTTCCTCGATGTAGCACAAGCTTTTAATAAAGTCTGTCACGAGTGCCTAGTGCATAAATTGAAACTGATGTTACCTAAAGAGTTTGCGGATATCTTACAATCCTATATATCCAACAGAGGGTTTCGGATACGACACGAAGCTTATTCTAAAGTTGTACTAATAAGATCCGGTGTACCACAGGGAAGTGTGTTTAGTTCGGTTCTATACCTATTATACACGTGTGATATTCCAGAGCCCGAAAGTAATTCTATAACAACCTTTGCTGATGACACAGCTATTATGGCGGTAGGAAACACTCACGAGGAAACTGTCGAAAAGGTGCAAGTAACCATCGATCAAGTCTTGAATTGGACCAAAAAATGGAGAATCAAGTTAAATTAAGCCAAGTCAGTGCATATTGACTTTACTAACAAGAAACTGCAGTACATTTCGGTATTTATAAATAACCAGGTAGTACCATATGAAAACACCGTCAAATATCTGGGAATGACACTTGAAAATTTGCGAAGCTTCGTCGCTGGAAAGCACACGTCAAGAAGAAGCGAGCGGTATTAGACTTGCGGTATAAAAATATATAAATATATATTGGCTGATAGGCAGATCGTCACCCATGTCAATACACAATAAATTGCTTTAATACAAACAAGTATTAATGTGTATGGACCTAAGGAATTCAGCTATGGGGTTGTTTCAACCAAAGCAATAGAGAACTCATCCAGCGATTTTAAAATAAAGTAGTCAGGGACCTCGCCAAAGAACCTTGGTACATCAGGAATAGCGACGTCCACCGTGATCTCAACGTGGACGTCATAGCCAGAGTAATTAAGAATTATGCAGAAGCTCATGAGCAGAGATTTCATCATCACGTGAATGTCGAGGCAATCCAGCTTCTCGATAACACAGAATTAGTGCGAAGACTAAATTTGAAAAAACCGTTCGAATTAGTTTAGTGAATAGTGACATATAGACAAAATGTATTGATAAGTGCTGCCTAGTAAGAAGATGAGAAAAAAGTGTCTCCCTATATTATCTAGAAACTAAGAAAAGTTATTGGACGTTATTTTCAAATGATTTTTTATACATGTTAAGACCATGTAATTATTGGACGTTCTCTTAGAATTTTAATACCAAAGGAATTTAGGTTAAAATGAAATTACTCATTAGCTGAGCCTAGGCTAGATTGTAAATAAAATAAATTACCTATTCGTCATGGTACTTTATAGTAAAAAAAAAGTGAAAGAGTAGTCGACAGAAGGCACGGGAGGAAAGAGGTTCCCCGCGCGATAAGTATAAACTTGTATGTACGCGCTGATCGCCGCTATGCATCGAACTCCGATATAACTTCCGATTAAAATTTATCGGAACCGAAATCAGAATCGAATGTGCAAAATCAATCGGAAGTTCCGAACTTTCGGAATCGGAATCGAACCACCGTAACATCTCTGATATAAAGTGAAAATGAACCCTGATGGTTCCGCCAAAAGATACAAAGCCAGAATGGTTATCAAGGGCTACTCTCAGACTCCTGGAGTTGATTATGACAAAACATTCAGTCCAGTCGTTCGTCTGAGCACCGTACGAGCACTGCTTGCAGTAGCTGCTCGAGAAAAATTAAATTACATCAGTTTGATGTGTCAACCGCCTTCCTAAACGGCACATTAATGGAAGAAATTTATATGAAACAGCCTGATGGCTATCAGGATGGCACAAGACGAGTCTGTAAGCTGAAACGCAGTCTCTATGGCCTGAAGCAAGCACAACGTTGCTGGAATACCTGCATTTCTAACTTCTTAAAAAGTTCTGGCTTCCAAGAGAACGAAGCGGATCCTTGCTTGTATGTTCGAATCAGAGGACAATCCATACTTTATATTGCTCTATACGTTGACGAAGGTCTTATTGCGTATAACACAAGAGACACAGGAGATGAATTTATAACAGAATTAAAAACAAGATTCAAAATAACTACCAAACCTGTGTCATACTTCCTTGGAATGGAAATAAACGTGTGCAAAGACAAGAAAATTACGTTAAGTCAAAAGGCCTACACAAAGAAAGTGTTGGAAAAATTTGGAATGTTGAACTGTAAAGCAGCACCAACGCCCATAATCAAAGAAAATGAGACAGAAGACAAAGAGGATGCTAACGGTAATTGCCCTTACAGGCAAGCCGTGGGTGCTTTGGCATACTTATCAGTAGGCACAAGACCTGATATTTCGTATGCTGTGGGTGTCGCTTCGAGAAATCTCGGAGCACCTTCTAAAAAGGATGTCATGCTAGTAAAACGAATCTTCCGGTATCTGAAAGGGACCCAACAAAACGGACTAACCTTTACAGATACGTCACCTCAACACTTAATCTGCTATAGTGATTCAGATCATGGAGGAGACCAGAATACTGGAAGATCAACAACTGGAATGGTGTGCTTATTCTCTGGAGCTGCAATTAGCTGGAGAAGTCAGAAACAAACAACAGTCTCCATCTCCTCGACGGAAGCGGAGATTATAGCAGCTAGGGAGTCTGCTCAAGAGATTTTATGGTTGAATCGTCTTCTTAACAACTTGATAAAAATTTTGAAACCCGTGTTGAACCTAGATAATGAATCAGCTGTAAAACTCGCACATAACCCAAAGTACGAATACCACAAGCGCACCAAACATATTAAACTGAAACATTTCTTCGTTAGAGAATGTGTTACTAACGGAGACTTTAATGTCAAGCAAGTTCCCTCGGAGCTACAGTTAGCTGACATGCTAACTAAACCTCTATTCGGCCCCAGGCTGCAAGATTTGAGTTCCAGAATGGGACTGAAAAATTTATCCAAAAATTCTTAAAAATTTCCGAGGATGTGAAGTATATATACCTCTCCAAAGAGTATGTATTATATACTTACTTTTTAATGTGTGGTTGCTAGGCATTATTACTATTGATATTCCAAATACTGTCTTAAAAATATATATAAATTGTGCCTAACGTATTTTCCACATTGATTAATAATTAATCATTTAACATCAAATAAATGCTTATTTGATTATATTTAACACATTCAGTCCTTAAACAAGTGAGGCTTTTTCCATTTAATATAATAACTTTAGAGTTCGCTAAGCATGCGTTAATGCTTTTCAAAGATTTATCTTGAATTATTAAGGTAATTGCATTCTTTACGACATTGTATTAACTGCAAAGTTAGTCGTGTCGGTTCGGTCACTTGTTTAAGGACTGAATTGATAGCAATGCCGTCGCCATAAGATGTGTTAAAATATGGAAGAAGAATTCGCGGTGGTGAGCAGAGGTCGAGATGGCTTAGTGGTCAGAGCGCCTGGAGTATTCATCCGGGAGGCGCAGGTTCGAATCCTGTTCGCGACCGTATTCTTTTTCCATTTAATATAATAACTTTAGAGTTCGCTAAGCATGCGTTAATGCTTTTCAAAGATTTATCTTGATTTAGATTTAAGATTATTTGGAAAATCCTTTCATATTAACTTTATGATGAAGTTAATATGAAAGGATTTTACGTAAATAATGTTATCGATTCTTTGCTTTTACAGATTTCCATAAGACGAAATTAAAACATATCATTGGATAAATCACATTGGTAGACCAAATTGGAATCCACCAAACCATAGCCCAATTGTTCTAAGCATTTTAAATTAGATTCATTTGTTTGTAATAAGCCGAATTTTCTTTGCAATAAATAGTATTACATGACATAACATCACGCCTTTATTCCCCGAATGGGTAGACATGTTGTAGACCCACGAACATCAATGCTGTTATTATGTGTCATGCAATAAGTTGTGAACTGGTGAGCCTATTGTCATCTACCGGGCACAATTTCAAACTCCGGGCTGCTACTGAGAATTTTCTAACAGAAAAACTCAACAACACTGCCCGACTGCTGAACATGAGGTCTCAGGTTAGATTCCCGGATCTAACCTGGGACCTCATGTTCAGCAGTCGCACTTGGGACCACTAGACCAACGAGGCATTCATATAGATAAGGTCCGAACTTATTAGGTAATTTCCTTACAAAAGCGCCACGCTGCAACACTCTGTCGTCATCGGATCATCAAACGCGCTGGCGCCGACTGAATTACTCGTAGGCGTACAATCACTCGCAGCGGGCTGCGGCGGCGGGCAGCGGGCGGCGGGGGGCCGCGGCGGCGTGAGCGTCTGTTGTGTTATCTCTTCCTTTCATATTAATCGACGACACGCTTACTCTTTCTTCCTTCCGGGAAGTCTGTGTGCGAACTGTCACCGTCGGCTTCTTTAACGGTCACGTACCTACATAAATGAGTATTTAATTTCGCTTGTGTCGGATACCGTCAAAGAATATCGGCTTGTTCTGTCGGCGATAAACAAAGCATAAGAAAGACCATGCCTACCGAGTAGTTCAACAGTACTTCCGGCCTTCGTATCTCCAGTCAGCTGCATGATGCGCTGCGGTGATGTACGATGGTTCAGTGACGGGTGACGTTGCAGCGGAATGACCGCGGCGCTTTTGTACAATCGATAAAAAATCGTAGGTTCAAAAATGTAATAATTACGATATTTGGAGATTACTTAAGTGATGAATATGGTGAACAATCAGTATGTTGCAACAGATCTATTTTATGATATCTAAATAATAATCTCGTAACAGTTGTAAAATACCTAAGTGATTCCCATTAAAGTCTTCAACAAAACAGTGTTGTTATTACTGAGTTTGTGTAAATAAGTGTCTCGTAGAAAGGTACATTCAAGTAAATACGTAAGTGATTTGATCTCAAGGACAAGGGTTTTTTAAAAATTTTTGTGAATACTTAATTTAAATTATTGGTAAGTAGGTCATAAATAAATTAAAATAGTTGTACTTATACTGCCTCGTTGATCTAGTAGTCCCAAGCGCGACTGCTGAGGTCTCGGGTTCGATTCCCAGGTCGAGCAGTGTTATTGGGATTTTCTATTAGAAAATTCTTGCAGCTTGGAATTGTGCCCGGTAGATGGCAATAAGCTCACATGGGACTTAATAACAGCATTGGTGAAATGTGAGTGCACAAATGTGTACACCTCTATCTACCCCTTCCGGGAATACCGTCGTGATGCTATTTATGTTATACTTATGTATTTATGATTCAAACTGTTAAACACGCCAAGTTATTGTTATAACCATAACAGTAATGCAAGCTAATACTTACGTAGTGTATAGGTACCAATGATTTCAAAAGAGTAATATATATGTCAATGATAGGCACTATCAAAATCAATTTAACGTAATAATTGATCATTGACAACTTTCTAGTACCTAATCGTTAATTAATGTAGCATACCATTACAATTATTTGTCAGGCTAATCCAAAGCCTGGTTGAGTGTGATGCGAATTTAGAACTACAGGTGCTTTAGTGTAAAATTTTAACATTTGCATTTTTTTTATTCGAGAAGCTATCGTAAAGAAAAGGTGCAACGTCACTGTTTGTAAGTTTTCTGAATTTTTTCGTGGCCTTTCCTAGTAATGTAGTTTCTAGCTCTAGAGCCCCGGGTCACCCCGGGTGCCCGGGTGCGTTGGCTCTAGCGCGGAAAAAGGCCGTACATAAGTAGGTACTCAGTGGTAAAATACTGTGGCGATGACGGGGCGCGCGGCGCGCATTTCAGGGAAATCACCTACGCGCGGCTCGGTGTGTGAAGCCATGTCAGTGACCTACGGGTGGTTTAAACTCTGACACTAAGAGCCGATTTCACCGCTGCCATTAAAAACCGAGTTTAACAGAACTTAGTTCTACGTGATCCAGTTCAAATGTTGATTTTGATCTCAGTTAACGTAAAACTGATTTTACCTGCTACATTTTGATCGCGTTCACGAAAACGAAGTTTTCTTGGTTAATTAATTTAAATGTTGTCACAATTAATTTTTTTAACGATTTTGAGAGGTGATAACCTAAATAAATAAATATTACAAAATAAAGCATTTTTGGTGCTGACATATTTATAGGAAACTTTATTATGACTATTATACATGTTTAATTTTATTTAGATATCAGTTTTATATACATTTTATTTATACAATAGCGTAATATCATAATTAAGTCAAATAACAACAAAATCTCTTTTATGTTAAACAATATTCCGCCATTTTGACAAGGCCGCCCTTGAACGCGTTTAGTTAAGCTGAACGTCGAAAGTCGGGCGTTCAAAAGCCTAAACTGGGTTCAGCTTGAACTGCGTTCAGTTTTTGTTGGTGAAATGCAAACTGGAGCTCTGAACTCAGTTAAATGCGTGAACTGAGTTCAGCTTGAACTGATCGCGTTTAGTTTCAATGGTGAAATCGGCCCTAAGTTGTTCAGCAACCACACGATGAGACAAGTAGGTAGTAACCATAAACGTAGGATAGAAAAAGACCAACAAAGCCTATTATGGGAATGGAATCTCTTACGGAAATATCACATGTTGGAAAGAGAAAGCATATTTAGGTTCAGTCAGCACTATTGGCAGATGTTGTTTTCTCCAGTGTCACTGTCAAAAATCACGCTAACTTATATTTGCTGTATTGTCAGTGAATCCTGTATATATTATACAGTTTTAAAATTTATAAGCAATGCCTACGTGTTGTGTTGGTGACTGCGATGTTTCTTAAAAAAAATCCAGAAAAAGATTCAAGTCACAGGTAAATTGTCAACACTAACATATATTTTCATGGCCATATTTTGGAAAAAACTGTCATTAGAAAATTTATTTTGAAAACCAAATCCTATCAAGAAAATTTTCTCTATAGTAAAAAACAATGTTCATAAAAGAAATATTGAATACGTGGTTCTAATATGTGGGTGACTCACATATATTTATACATATAAACACAACATTACATATTAACACTGCATTACATTTAAAAATTGCATTACATTTAAATAAACACAATATTTGACTTTAGTACAAAAACACTATAACATAACTTAACTAAGAAAATCATAATATGACGTAGACAACTAAAACGGTACACTGGAGACGCGCAATCTAGCCGAGGTCCATTGTTATTAGCTGTGACGTAATTTTGGGTGCATTCCACAGCTGCGCACGCGCACCGTCGCGCCCCCCTTCCTCAGTCACGATCTATGCTTGACGCCGGACGCATGTCGCTTTTATGCCGCGGAGACATCGCCGTCTACCTACACCCGATTTGCTTACAAAAATAAAATAACTGTTCATATTTCTATTCTGTGCTTTACCTATCTTTGTGCCTCAATAAACATTAATGTTGTGTTGTGTGAAAGGAAAATAAACGCATTGTTTACCTGAAAGCCTCAAGGACTATTTATCTGAAACCTCTGTGAGTGTAATTCTTGTTACCCTACACACACCCCCACAACCAAATTGGTGACCCCTGCAGAACATTTGAAGGATAGGGAGTTGAAAATGAGCAGCGACGACAGTGATACGGCAACTTCGCAGCACAGCGTTAAATCCAGGCGGGCAAGTAAATGTGAGCGCGTTTCCACTGACCGCGATACGTCAATGGAATTATTTAGAATCGGTGTCCGTATACCACCTTTTTGGCCTGAAAAACCAACAATATGGTTCTGCCAAATCGAAGGCCAATTTAAGCTGGCCAGGATTACAGATGATTACACCAAATTTCATTATGTGCTTGCATACCTGGACCGTCAATACTCTGCGGAGGTAGAGGACGTCATCACCGCGCCACCACCTACGGGTAAATACGAGAAGCTTAAGAGCGAGCTGATCAAGCGTCTCTCTGTATCTAAAGAGAAGAAGGCAAAGCAGCTTCTGCAGCTGGAGGAGTTAGGTGATCGCAAACCTTCCCAGTTCTTGCGACATCTGCAGCACCTGGCAGGACCTACAATACCCGAAGACTTTTTGAGGACCATATGGACTAGTCGTCTGCCAAGCAATCTGCAGACCATCATCGCGTCACAAATGAGCCTATCTCTCACGGAACTCGCAGATCTCGCAGACAGAGTCCACGATATGGCACCCGCCGCTCCACAAGTCGCTTCAACGTCTAGGCCAAAACCAGATTCATCGCCGGACATGATGGGGCTTATCATGGAGCTGACGAGGAAGGTCGACGCTCTGACCACAGAAGTGCACGGTCGATCGCGTCCCCAGAGCAGACAAACACCAAGCCACAGAAGTCGCACTCCTTCTAAGAGATCGCAGTCGAACTACAGGAAGTTCCCGCATTGCTGGTACCACTTTAAATTCGGTGACCAAGCGAAGAAGTGCATACGCCCTTGTGACTTCAAGTCGGGAAATGCCCAGGGCAGTCGATAATGGCGGCTGAAGATTGCCCTTCCACAACTGGTCGCCTGTTCGTGACAGATCACAGATCGAAAGTTCAATTTTTAGTGGACACAGGAAGCGATTTATGTGTTTTCCCTCGATCTGCGCTCCCTCAATGTCGTCGTGCGAAGACTGACTACCAATTGTGTGCGGCCAATGGATCAACGATCGACACGTATGGTTATGTACAGGTTGTGCTTAATTTAGGCTTACGTCGTGATTTTGCTTGGCGTTTCATTGTAGCTGACGTCACTAAAGCCATTATAGGAGTAGATTTTTTGTCATTCTACAACTTAATTGTTGATATTCGCAATAAGCGCTTAATTGATGGTACCACAAAATTGGCAGCTATAGCTTCAATCCCTTGCGCTGAAAGCATAATTTACAGTGTAAAGGTTGTGACTGGGGATAGCAAATACCGTAATTTATTATGTGAGTTTCAGGACATAACACGGCCGGCAGGCGCTCCATTCACACCCAAACACAACACCGTACACCACATTCGTACCACATCAGGCCCCCCAGTATCGTGTTCCCCGCGGAGATTAGCACCGGACAAATTAAAGATTGCCAGGGCTGAGTTCGAGGCAATGTTGGCGAATGGAACGGCTCGACCTTCAGAAAGCCCCTGGTCGTCACCTCTACACCTCGCCCCGAAAAAGGATAACGGCTGGCGTCCTTGTGGCGACTACCGTTTACTGAACGCAAGGACGATCCCTGATAAGTACCCCATCAGACACATTCATGACTTTTCCCACAGTCTATCTGGTTGTAGGATATTTTCCACAATTGATCTTGTAAAAGCCTACAACCAAATTCCAGTTTCTGATCAGGATATCCCGAAGACTGCAATCACTACACCCTTCGGACTCTTCGAGTTTCCGTTTATGACGTTTGGTCTGAGGAACGCTGGTCAGACTTTTCAAAGGTTTGTTGACGAAATGACTCGTGGCTTAGATTTTTGTTACCCGTACCTTGACGATTTTTTAGTGTACTCAAGGAATGAAGCAGAGCATGAAGAACACCTTCGCCAACTCTTCACGAGGATGAAGAATTACGGCACGCTCATAAACACCTCAAAATGCGTCTTTGGTGCATCACAGGTAACATTTCTAGGTTACCATATCTCTCAACACGGAACTAAGCCTTTGGAAAGTAAGGTGCAGGCTATTAGAGACTTCCCAGTACCCAAAACAGCCAGGCAGCTTAGAAGGTTTTTGGGCATGGTTAATTTTTATAGGAGGTTCATACCCCGTGCTGCCCAGATACAAGCGCCTTTAAATGCCTTACTGGTCGGCAATATTAAAGCCTCACAGCCTGTCGACATAAGCGGAACCTCGTTGACGGCCTTCGAGGAGTGTAAGGAGAGTCTGTGTAGCGCAGCTTTGTTAGCGCATCCTGATTCTCAAGCCAAGTTGGGTCTTGTCACGGATGCATCTGATTTTGCCTTAGGTGGAGTATTGCAGCAATTTAAGGATGGTAGTTGGCAGCCTTTAGCTTTTTTCTCTCGTAAATTGAGCCCTTCACAACAAAAATACTCTCCGTATGACAGAGAGCTCCTTGCCATTTACGAGAGTATAAAATATTTCCAGCACTGGCTTGCAGCTACCAACTTTACTATCTATACTGATCATAAGCCACTATGTTACGCTTTTCGTCAGCGGAAAAGTAACTGTTCGCCACGTCAGTATAGGCATCTAGACTACATTTCACAATGCTCGACTGATATCCAGCACATTGCCGGGAAAGATAACGTTGTTGCTGACACACTTTCCCGCGTCGATGAATTGCAAAGTCCTGTAGATTTAGATGTACTAGCCAAGGCTCAAGACTCCGACCCTGAACTTGCTCAGTTACTGACTGAAGAGACTGCTCTGCGCATTATAAAACTGAATATGCCTGGAAGTCGTATTGAATTGTACTGCGACGTCAGCACAACGACTCCCAGACCCTTCATTCCAAAATCATTGCGCAAACAAATTTTTGATTCGTTGCACTCGCTAAGCCACCCCGGCGCGAACGCAAGTGCAAAACTTGTAGCACAACGCTACATTTGGCCACAGGTAAGGAAAGACTGTCGCGAGTGGTCTAAGGCATGTTTGGCTTGCCAGCGCACAAAGGTGAATCGACACGTTTCGGCCCCTTTGGGTACCCTCGATTTACCTTCAGCGCGATTCAAATATGTCCACCTAGACCTTATCGGACCATTGCCCCCTTCTAATGAATATCGGTACTGTCTGACACTCGTCGATCGATTTACGCGATGGGCTGAAGTTGTCCCTATTACCGATATTACAGCGGAAACTGTGGCCAAAGCATTCTTGTCGGGGTGGGTAGCTCGATTCGGTTGCCCTACCGATATTGTCACTGACCGCGGTAGACAATTTGAGTCTTCATTATTCCAACATCTTGCAAAGACCATTGGTTTTAAGCATCGCAAAACCACTGCTTACCACCCTCAATGCAACGGCTTAGTCGAGAGATTTCATCGGCAGCTTAAAGCCTCGATCAAGTGCCACGCCGATTGTAGCTGGACCGAATCTTTGCCATTCGTACTGCTTGGCATAAGAAGTTCTTTCAAGGAAGATCTTCAATCATCTTCCGCTGAACTAGTATATGGCGAACCTTTAAGACTGCCGGGTCAATTTTTTGGCCATAAAGTTGACGAGTGCACAACTGATATCAGTGATTTCACAGCCCGTATCAGATCATTCGCCAACCACTTACAGCCAGTCCCAACCTCACATCACTCAAAAGATAAAATCTTTATCTTTAAGGATCTTGCATCTTGTTCTCATGTTTTCCTTCGAGATGATACATTGAGAGGTGCACTTCAACCGGCATACACTGGTCCCTTTGAGGTGATCGAAAGAGGTGCCAAAGTTTTTAAGCTCCGTGTGAAGGGCAAAATCGTCACAGTATCAGTAGACCGTATAAAACTAGCCTACATACTGTCCGACACAAATAATGCCACTACCACACAGGAATCCGATTCACCACCTTCTACTCCAGTAGTTATAACCACACGTTCTGGACGTCGAGTTCGATTTCCGGACTACTATCACCCGTAGCACGGTCTCTGGAGGGGAGTGATGTGGGTGACTCACATATATTTATACATATAAACACAACATTACATATAAACACTACATTACATTTAAAAATTGCATTACATTTAAATAAACACAATATTTGACTTTAGTACAAAAACACTATAACATAACTTAACTAAGAAAATCATAATATGACGTAGACAACTAAAACGGTACACTGGAGACGCGCAATCTAGCCGAGGTCCATTGTTATTAGCTGTGACGTAATTTTGGGTGCATTCCACAGCTGCGCACGCGCACCGTCGCGCCCCCCTTCCTCAGTCACGATCTATGCTTGACGCCGGACGCATGTCGCTTTTATGCCGCGGAGACATCGCCGTCTACCTACACCCGATTTGCTTACAAAAATAAAATAACTGTTCATATTTCTATTCTGTGCTTTACCTATCTTTGTGCCTCAATAAACATTAATGTTGTGTTGTGTGAAAGGAAAATAAACGCATTGTTTACCTGAAAGCCTCAAGGACTATTTATCTGAAACCTCTGTGAGTGTAATTCTTGTTACCCTACACACACCCCCACAACCAAATTTTCATTTCAAGTATACAAAATAGTGACTTGTCAGTGTCGACTATTGTGTCGATGAAATTTTAGAACAAAAAGTTCCGATATCAGAATTTATTATTAGTGTAGATCTACCAACTATCTCTGCACAGTAATAATTTTTCCAAAATTTTAATTGAGGTACCTAATACGATGAAACCAAAATGTTTGGAAACGTTTCTGTCTGTTTGTTGGTGTGTCTGTCCGAACGCTTATAACATATAAGAAGCTTAGCGTAGCTTAGTGGCCCAGGTTACGTTATAAATATATTTCATCACGCTATTACAGTAGTCCCCAAATGCGGTTCGAATCCGGACCGCCAACCTACTTTGTGTGGACCTTAGTTTAATAATGATCTAACGAACTGCGCTACTATTATTCTTCGCTATTTGATTTGAATTTGATTAGACCCCAAAGAAACTAGTTGGTGATTCCTGCGCTATCACCTTTAGGTGGTGAGCACTGAGCCTATATGTGATAGCATGATGAATATGTTGTTTACATAATTTTTACAACAAATTCAAGAGAATTTCACATTTTCTTGATATATTTTTTTATACTAAAAGGTTTCCTGTCGATGCTAAGGAAAAAGAAAAATGGATGAGACTAATTGATAAAGAAAAGAATAAATATAAAGGAAAAAAAAGAAATAAGAAAAGATAATAGGATATACCTTTTTTTTCGGGGGGGATCCTTCAAAAAGCGCCCGGCCTTTATGGATAAGACCGGGCTGTGTGAGATTCTTACCTCACTCAAACCACCTCGGCGGTCACCATCAGCATATGGAGGGAGGCACTTAATGGACCAGCTCCAGTACCCCCGCTATGTAGCGCTTATTAAGTCACATCCCTGGAGACTGTAAAGGGGTCTCCCCTAAGCCTCGCTGTGCTCGATAGCACGTGACCTCTATGCCACCGTCTTCTCTGGGATCACGATGGGTAAATAAAGTCCCCTACCTAAGCACCCGTGGCCGCCAATGGGCCGCCTGTCTTAAATCATACAGGCGGGGTCTCGGCTGTTAGGCGCCGAGGCGATTGCCTCCTAGACGCTTTCTTCTCCGAGAGGGATCGGCCCTCTCACAATCCCGCTCGGCGGCTTCTTCCTGGACGACAACAGTATCACAAAAGGAAGCCATTCCTCTCCAGTTCATTTTATCTGCCAGCGTAGCCCTCACTACTGCCGGCAGAGACAGGTCTCGCCCGGTACTGGCTCTTAGTACCCGCCGCTCAGCGGTCTGGGCAGGGCACACCTCAAGCGTGTGCGGCGCTGAGTCCAGACCACCTCCGCAATGGTATTAGGACAGGTAGGTAAAAATCATTCAGTCAATCATCATCTCAATCAGTCATACTCTATACACTGCTCAGGGTCCTTAAAAGCTGCTCTCTTTACAAAGTACCTATTACCAATGAAATATAATAGTATGAGCGCATGAAATGTTTTTATTAAAATAATGTAATTAATTAATGAAGTGCATTAAATAATACCTACGCTTGTGATTTTAGTTTTATTAACATAATTTGATTAAAAATATTTTCATTTTGTATACTAAGTCTTTACATCTGAAATACTGATTATCGATAATCGATATGTGTCAATATTCCTACGTACATCACTATTGCACGCACACATTGACAATTTAAAAACGGTTGCACTTTTTTGAGCTCTATGTCCTTCTATGGGGTAGCGAAAATATTCTAATTCTATGGTAGTAACAGCTGACGCGACGAGGAGACGGGGCGGCGGCGGGGTGCGCGGGGTTGCGGGGGTATGTCACGGTAGTTCACCTCCGCGCGGCTCGGGGACAACATAATCAGTAAAGAGCAATAATCAAACATTATAATTTTTTATTATTATTAATTTAAAGTGTGCTTTGGCAATTTATTTCCTTTTGCATTTGAATACTTATGACTTATACATCAACCCCTTAAAAGGAAATTACCTAATAAATTAGAACCTTAAATATATATTAATATTACAATATTTTCTTTCTTTCTTTCATATGTAAATCATTGTATAAATAGTATCCCTTTCATATTTCAGGAAGTATGTGAGGAAAACAATAACGCAGATTCAAAGAACTGCTCAGAATATATGCCAAATTTCAACAGAATCGGTTTACATGTGAAGAATCAATAATTCCTTATGATTCCTATTTATTTCATACTTCAAAAAATATACGCGTCGTATTGAGAACATCCGCCTGTTTTTTCGTCGGCTAAAAATACTATGTTCCCGTGACGTGTTAACATGTATTTGTAACAAACATTTTTGTTTAATCTTGAACTCTGTGGCTTTCTTTGAAATTTCCCCTTGGTGCTGTTTTTTTAACGATTTCTAGGCGCTTATAGCCCATTGCAATTTTGTAGTAGGTAAACGATTGTTCAGATTAAACAATGCCTGGCCTGGTTAGGTTATAGATGAGAAGCGGCTAGGAGCATTCTCATCTGATTGTCTCTATGCTTTGGAGGGTATGTGAAACAGTCCCAGCTGTTATTAATTATTAATAGTCGCTAAGATATTTCAGAGGCCTACAGGCGGCGATAACAACTCTAACAATAACCTATTGTTAGAGTTGTTATCGCCGCCTGTAGGCCTCTGAAATATCTTAGCGACTAACCACATGAATTATTGAAGACAATGATGTTTTATCCTACTTTCTCTGTGTACATATCAAATCGATATAAATATAAACTGCCTCGTTGGTCTACTCTGGTATTTGATAGCAATAGGTTCACCACCGTTGCACCGACACACCGGGGTAGGATAGTAGTAGATGAGAAACTAACTTGAAGTAACAGCCACAGAATATATTAAGTTACAGCTGTTAAAATATGATAAAAAACCTTAAATTTTCAGTGAAAAGAATAACCTGAATACGAGAACTATTTGGATTATGGTTATAAGTAAAGCTATGTAGTATGAAAACAAACCGTTGCACCGACACACCGGGGTAGGATAGTAGTAGATGAGAAACAACTTGAAGTAACAGCCACAGAATAAATAAAGTTACAGCTGTTAAAATATGATAAAAATCCTTAAATTTTCAGTGAAAAGAATAACTTGAATACGAGATTAATTGGATTATGGTTATAAGTAAAGCTATGTAGTATGAAAACAAAGAAAGTTTTAGTGATTATGATGACAAATTAAGTTCAGTTTGATTTGAACGAACTCAGAAAGTGGATATCGATACACGTATATGTTTATAATCTCTTATATGTAAGCTCGCGTGTGTTCACGATGATCAATAAATTAGTAATTTACATATTTTAAGGAATCGATAATACGTTGAAATTTACTGGGCCCATCACTACTCAAAATAAATTTAGGGACACCTTAAGTTAATTCGAAAAGTTTTCTAACTGTTTTTTAAGTTTTTTAACTGATACCCTGGCCTAACCCTTCTTTAATTTAATTGGTGTGCTTTGATGTATTAAATTGATCTGAGTTTTCTTGAAACTATTATTACGTAGCTGGGGGGGGACTGGATGCAAAAGGCGGGGAACCGTGTGTTGCGAAGCAACTTGAGAAAGACCTATGTCCAGCTGTGGACTGCGATAGGCTGAGTTGATTACTAATTATTTTTAAACAATTCATCAATAATTTAAAAATATTATTGTACACTAATTTTATTGGGCCATCTACCCTATTACTAGGATAGAAGAAAATTAGAAGTTTTATATTTATGTCTTTCCGCACCGTTCGTCAGTCGTAGACTATTACTCGTGTGATTCAGTTGCTCTCTTGATCCGATTCGGAGTGATTTGTGATTTGATTTCGTGATAATAAAAATGTCAATGTTAACTAATAGCGAATATTACGAGATGATGTTGTGTGTCGGAGCAGAGGATGGTAATCTGCGAGCTGCCCGAGAGTTGTATCGTCACCGATTCATCCACGGTAGACCAGATGCTGAGCGTCGGCAGCTACCTTCGTTGGCATGTTTCAGTCGAATGGTACATCGTCTGCACCAAACCGGTTCCTTCCACGCATCTGCTACGGAGGGTCGCCCGAGCATAAGCGATCCAGAATTTGAAGAAGCCGTACTGGAACATTTCCAACGTAATCCACGCACTAGCACACGTCCAGCTACATTAGCACTGGGTGCCTCCAACCATATGAAAGTATGGCGAGTGCTGAACAATGATGGCCAGCATCCATACCACTTCCGTCGCACCCAGGAACTAACACCGGCAGATTTTTCGCCTCGCGTGACGTTTTGCGAGTGGTACCTAAGCCAGATAGAAGCTACACCAGGTTTTAACACAAAAGTGCTATGGACCGATGAAGCATCATTTACGAGAGCAGGCATAAGTAATATCCATAATGAACATATTTGGTCTCACACGAATCCGCATGCTTCAACAGAGTCGTCCTTTCAACACCAATGGCGAATTAACGTGTGGGCTGGTATCATCGGACCAGTTTTCTTTCCGCAAAGTTTAAATGGCCATAATTATTTAAACTTCCTGAGGAATGAATTAGACAACGTCCTCACTGTGCTACCCGTATTAAGTTACGTGGATCTCGTGATGGAGAATAATATGATTTTCCAACACGACGGTGCACCGGCACACTTTGCACGTGATGTACCTACGCAATTATTTGGACGCGCGCTTCCCTCGGTGGATCGGGCGCGGTAGCAGGAGCGTGGCTTGGCCTCCGCGGTCCCCAGACCTAACACCGTTAGATTTTTTTTTGTGGGGGTACATTAAAAACATAGTGTACACAGTGCAGTGTGATACAGTGCAAGAAATGAAAGTGCAGATCGAGGCCGCCTTCAGGACAGTAACACCACAAATGCTGCGCAATGTTCAGGTGTCCATGAACAAGCGAGCGGCGTTGTGCATACAATAAGGTCGTCACATAGAACCCCATCTTTAAAAATGTAAGTAATGTAATTTACTAACTTAGATTTTATGTTTACGTAGGGATAAAAACAACCTAAGTAGGTACTACCAGTGTTCTGAATTTTTATGTGCTTTCTTACGTCAGTTTTTTTACGTGAAAATTTGTAATTCTAGCTTGATATTAAAATGTTAACCATAAATAGGTAAATAGCACATTGCATTATTACTTTCTACACCAAGGAGTCCTTAAATGCCTAAACTATGTTTAGTGCGCCTACGCGCTCGCATTGTCGGCTCGTTTGATCCTGTCAGTTCGCGCCGACAAAGGGCGGCCGCGGCGGTACGCGGCCGCTCTACCTAAATGAGTACTAGGCGCACAGATCGCGAAAGAGACTTAACGTAATATTAGCAAGGAACGTGAAAAGATAATGACCCTCGTAGTGCGGTGACACGTTTGTTATGATTTGAATTCAAAATATTTACGATACCAATTTTTTTTTATGAATTCTTTGAGTTATTAATTTTGTGCTGAAACTTTACATAGAGGTTCTATAACTGATGTAATTTGCACCCCTTTTCGATTGATATACCCTTTCCGTTACACGTTGTATATAGCTATCTATATACCAATAGATAGGTGCTGACAAGACCTATCTATTGACGTATGTGTCAACCATCTTGATATTACACTTAGGCACCTGACACAGAATACCTTTGTCAACGTACTCATTTTTAGAAATCGGGGTTGTTTTTCTACGTTAATGTGTCTAAACGTCTATGGTCGGTTTGGGCGGGAAACCTCAATAAATACGATCGTCCTGAAAAATTGATTAAATAATTAGTTTATCGCGTTACAAATAAGTTTGTAAGTTATTTCGGTGTGAAGCCGGGTCCAGTTAGTGGTATAAATATGATGCATCATTTTTTTGTTCGCCATAACCATAATGGATAACATAATTTTTCATACACCCCATGAAGATAATATTATAAGAAATTTTCATTCTTTCAATGAAGAGGAGATGGCAGAGATGGAGGATAACAAATTAGCTGAACTAACACAAGGTGAAGGTACTAATAAAGATATTTATTTTAAACCTATAAAAAGAACGAGAGAAGAAGATGAAGGCGAAGATTGGTCTGTTGTTAAAAGGAAAGATAAAAAACCTAAAGAAGATGAAAGCGTGTTACAACTATACATTTTTAATAGAGAAATTTTGCCTAAACAATTCGCATTGGCTAAGTTGTTTAAAGAATGTAACGTTACTAATATAGTTAGAGTGAAATATATAACTCCTTATAAAGTTAGAATAGATATGGCTGATGAAATGAGTGCAGTCAAATTAGAATCTTGCCAATATTTAATATCTAAAGGCTGGAGAATTCAAAGATCTACAGAAAAATACGTATCATATGGCGTCATCAGGGATATTGATTTAGATATAGCCGAAGATGTTATTATTAAAAATATAACGTGTCCCAATCCTGCTAAACTTATAGCAGTGAAGCGGCTGATGCGGCGTAATCCTGATAAAGAGGGATGGTCGGACAGTGAATCGATTCGTTTGTCATTTTTGGGGTCATTTTTACCAGCGCATGTCTATATTGACAATTTACGGATTAAAGTAGAAAAATATGTTTACCCTGTCTCACAGTGTTCGAAATGTTGGAAGTTCGGCAATACATCTAAATTTTGCCCTTCAACTAAAATAGTGTGCCCCAAGTGCTCAAACAATCATCCAAATTGCGATCGCAAGTCATTTAAATGCAGTAACTGTGAGGGGAACCATATGTCACTCGACCGTTCTTGCCCAACGTTCATTAAAGAGAAAACTTTAAGACAAATAATGGCTGACTTCAATTGCACCTATAGGAAAGCCTTATCTTTATATGTCCCGATCAAATCTCCGATTCCTGAGGAAGAGGTTAAATACACCCAAGAATTGAAAGATCCGTTAACTTGTTTTGATCATAATTTTTCTGTGGATTCAATAACTTTAGAAGAGAAGCCGATAACATATGCGTCAGTAGCCAAACCTAAATATAAAACGAAGACACGGGGTGCTAAAAAAAGTCGCTCGTCTACGCCTTTTAAGGTACCTTTGAAATCAGATGATGAGAGTGATATCAAGTCAGAGAAGCCTACATCTAGTTCAACCAATAAACGAAATGTGAACTTTTCAGAGCTGGTGTTGAGAATAAAAGAAATTGTATTTGTAAAAAAATTCACATTACAGGAAAAAATTAGTAGTGTTATTAAATGTTGTCTTGAGTGGTTGATTTTAGTCTTAGTAGAAAATATTTCAGATTTGCCTATTTTAGTAAAGATTTTAGATTTTTTTAATGGAACAAAAAAAGTCTAAAACTCAGCTTAACATAATTCAATGGAATGCGCAGAGTGTTAAACCTAAATTAGTGTCTTTAGAAAACTTGTTTGTACAGGAGAAAATTCACATTGCTGCTATAAGCGAGACTTGGTTGGAACCTGAAGTAAATCTAAAGGTGAGTGGGTACAATATTTATAGAAACGACAGAAGTGATAGTTATGGTGGGGTTGCTATATTTTCTCACAAGTCCATCAAATCGTGTGTAATTCCAGTAGTATGCAGTAATCCTGGTATAGAAATAATTTGCATCAGAGTGTATAACTGTGATCATATTGAACATATTATATCTTTATACTGTCCCCCATCGATACGTACAACTCTTAGCGATTGGGATTGGTTATTTACCAGATTTAGAACGAAAACCTTAATACTCGGAGACTTTAATAGTCATCATATAAATTGGTCTACAAAAACAGACCATAGAGGCAAACAATTATTTGATACGCTAGTAGATCATCCGTTTGTTACGCTAAATCATGCTCAAAACACGCGTATAAAGTTAGTCAATGGAAATTTTCAGCGTTCGTCTCCAGATATATCTTTAGCGTCCAGTGACATAGGTTTAAAATTGAATTGGTCCGTGCTAAATGAGTCTTTAGGTAGTGACCACAGACTCATTAAGATGTCCTCAAACATTAGGAATTTAATTAAGCCTGTATTGTTGAGAAACTTTAAAAAAGCAGATTGGAAATCATACACAAAGTTACTAAATGAACTTTTCTCTAATATGGAATTATCTGATGATCTGCAAAAGAGTTACGATACGTTTGTGGACGCGATTTACTTAGCTGCGGATTTACATATACCATGTATTAAAATTAATGTAAATCCTGAGAATAAGTTTTCCCCGAAACCTTACTGGACCTCTGATCTTTCTCGAGCCGTGGCAGAACGCCGATTAGCTCTTTCTAAATTTAGACGCAACCCTGTTCCTCTAAATTTGGACAACTTACAAAATAAAATTCGTATTGCTCAGAATTTAATTCGGAATGCTAAGATTAATGGCTGGCAACAATTTTGTTCTAGTGTAGATCAATCTTGTTCTTCTATAGAAGTGTGGAACAAAATGAAATGGATTAAAGGTTACAATGTTTATAAACCATCTGTCAACCAAAAGCTAGCTATTGATCTCCTAAATAATTTAACTCCTGATTTTGTGTCCCCCTCTAATCCGATATTTCTTTCGGCTAATGATAAGATTGCAGGCCCAATTTCATTACAGGAATTAGAAAAATGCATAAAGAAAAAAGACACATCCCCTGGTCATGATAATATATCATATTCTATGATAAAATATTTGCCTACTAATGGAAAAAAAATATTGATTAAATTATATTATAAATTTTATTTAAAGGGGTTTGTACCCTCACAGTGGAAAACAATTACTATTATACCTATTCCGAAACCAGGAAGAGATCCAGAAAGTGTTTCATCTCTTCGTCCAATATCTATGATCTCCTGTCTATGTAAGGTTCTTCACAGCATTCTACTATACAGGTTAGAATGGTATATTGAAAAGAACAATGTTCTATCGCATAATACCACGGGTTTTAGGAAATGTCGGTCAACATTAGATAATCTCACCAGCTTAGTAACCAGGATACAGACAGGTTTTTCTGAAAGATTAACAACGGTTGGTTGTTTTTTAGACATTGATAATGCTTATAATAATGTGAATGTTATATGTTTACTGAAAGAAATGGACAAGTTAGGAGTTGGTTCAAAAATATGCACTTACTTATGGAATTTTTTAAAAGAAAGATTTCTTAGTATCAAAGTAGACAGTTTAGTTATTTATCGATCTACTGGTCGCGGTTTGGCTCAAGGAGATCCTCTATCTCCTTTGCTGTTTAATATTGTTACAAAAGATGTGTGCAAATGTATTGAGTCTAAAAATATGTTTATTTCTCAGTATGCGGATGATTTTGTGCTGTATTCATCTGGAAAAACAATGATTGATATAACCAGTAATTTACAATTAGCTCTTGATAAAATCTTTTATTTGCTTTTGGATATTGGATTAGATATTACTCCTTTAAAAAGTAAAGTCTGTATTTTCAAACCAGGTCCCATAAGGGAACAAATTCAACTTAAAGTTAATAATGTTTCCTTACAAATTGTGGACAATATAAAATACTTGGGCTTATGGTTAGACCACGGTCTTAGATGGACTATACATATTAACGAAATAAAACAAAAAACTGTAACTTTTATAAATATATTTAAAGTGTTATCCGGTAGAGAATGGGGGGTACATCCTGTTCATTTAAGAAGCTTGTATTTCAGCATAGTTCGAAGTAGAGTTGACTATGCCAGTTTTTTATACGGTACAAGCAGTTCTACTCATTTAAATAAATTGCATAGGGTCCAAAACCAATTCTTGCGCCTCGTTGGTGGATTTGTGAGAAGTACTCCTGTACATGTAATGGAGAGCGAACTTTTTGTTCCCCCACTTCATGTACGGAGGTATTATTTGGCCACAAAGTTTTGGCTTAAATCGAGATCTTTTATTAATAACGAAGCTGTACAATTAATTCACAGTTTGCAACCTCTCTGTGATAATATTTTTTGGAGGCGAAGGTCCAAACCTTTGCTTATTTCTAGTTTGAAAGACTTTATTAATGTACCCATTCATGCTAGTAAAGAAGTAGACATTTTCTCTCTTGATACATGGGTAAGCAATGTGGATTTGTCCAGTGTACTGAGACCTTACATCAAAGTATTAGATAATTTCAAACGTCATTATGACCCGTTTATTTTGAAGTCTATTTGTACAGATTTTTTTAATGATTTATATAATGATTATTACTGCATTTACACAGACGGCTCAAAAATTAACAAAGGTGCAGGCGCAGCATTCTTTGATCCCCAAACCAATAATTACCTTACGCTCCAAATTAAATCTGAAGAAATTTGTATTATGAATGTTGAACTGATAGCTATTGCGGAAGCTCTTTCATATATAGAATCGGTGGAGGCCAACAATTATGTCATTTTTACAGACTCCAGAAGCGCTTTGCAACACTTGGCTTGCTGTACCTCAAATTTTCGAGGAACACCTATAGCCTATACTATTTTGAATTCCATACTTAGATTACAACACAAAGACAAAAACGTTGTTCTCCAGTGGATGCACACATTGGTTTGGGGGGTAATACAGAAGTTGACATCTTAGCCAAACAAGCTACTTATCTAGGAATTTATTTAAAAAAACTTCCATATTATTCAGATCTATTTGGTTTAATTAAAAATAACTGTACAAAAATTTGGAATGAATATTTTGATGAAAGGTCTAGAATAAAAGGAATATGGTATAAAACTATGCAACCATCTCCTAACCGTTTGTTATGGTTCGGTAATGCTAATCTATCTAGATGTAATGTTGTGACTGCTTTAAGACTCCGCTCCGGACATATTCCTCTCAATAGTTTTACTTTCATGATGAAAAAAGTCCCTTCTCCTAACTGTGCACGGTGTAACGTTATAGAGGATGTTTATCATATTCTAGTTGAATGTGTCAGAAACGATGTTGAGCGAAGAGAGTTTGAAAAAGTTAACAAAGTTATGTTAAAATCTATTGGAATTTGCAACATTTTTCTTTCTTCTCCTTTATCCGAAGAGGCAAAAATGCTTTACAAAATTGTTAATGTTGGTATAAAAAATAGATTAATGGAACTTGTTTAATTTTAAGTTTATTTTCATTGTCATATATATTTAAAAACTTGTAGCTTCCTATGGGGGTGACATGTTCACTGCGTGATCAAACCCTCACTTCAGTAAATAAAGATTTAAAAAAAAAAAAAAATGTGTCAAAACCATAAGAGTTGAAGCTATAAAACAATCAGCACCCCCTAGACGAGTATGCCGGCTACAAATGAAACATTTTGAAAAGTTTTTATTGCATATAACCATAGTTATGTACATATTAAGATTACAAAATTATGTATGAATTCTCAATAAAATATTTCATCATCATCTTTGTTTACATTCACGCTATTGCTTATGGAACATGGCTGCTACATTTAAAAACATTAAAAATACCTTAATTCTAGGCATATGAACACGAATAGAAGTGTTTTAATATAAATCTAGGCATCAGAATACAAATATAGACATCGTCAGCTTAGAGTGTAAACCTGCTAACGACATATTATGTAACTTTACAGGTGAGACATAAACATTCCAAAAAAAATTGGAAATTAATATTATCAAAGGTTTTTTTTATAGTTGGTGTATTTTTGTATTCTTTATAATATGAAATAAAAATAAAGTTTATTAATTCAGTATTTATTTGTTATTAATACTTTTGGGACTTCACAGGTTTTTGTAATGTAGTAACATTTTTAATAAAGGACTTAGCAGTTTTCCACTCTAAATATTAAGCTGCTTAATTATTACTTTTAAATAATATGTAATGTATCTAAAGATTGTGCTCTTTTCGATTCTTCATCACGTGTGGAGAACACTTGTCACACTGTCTTTTTGAAGTCATGTGCGTATTATAAATTAATTATCACCTGATTAAAACGGTAAAGAGAAACATCGTGTGTAAAACCAAGTCAGAGACCTACGGGTGGTTTAAACTCTGACACTAGGTTGTTCATCAACCACACGATAAGAGGAAGGTATGTATTGAAATTCGACAATTTGAACTAAAGACCATTCTGAAATTGGCGTTTTAAATGGTTCCGGCTCTTGCTTTTCTTGTTCTTCTTTGCTTGTATTACATAAGTCCAAGATTTTTTGGCCTCGCCAATGAATCCCAGAAGACATCTAAAAAATATATATTATTCTAATGTATTGGGTCGGCACAAAAGTAATGAGACACTCTACAAAAGTCTATACATTTCCTTTCTTAAGTTAATTCTTTTCGATAATATTCTAATATGTTGTAGAACATTCTAGATACTTCTAATGTGAAGGTATATAAAGCCGCCCTCGCGATTGGTTTAGTCAGTTTGAAGAAAAATGGACGAGCGACAAGTTTGAACACTATACTTATACGAGTACTTGTTAGGCCATAGTGCGCGGGCTGCGGCTGACAATATCAAAACTGCATTGGGCGCTGGAAGTACTAGCCATGCCACGGTGTCCAGATGGTTTGACCGTTTTGAATCAGGAGACAGGAGCCTTAAAAGTCAGTCACGCTCAGGACGACCACCTGCATTCAATGATGACGATTTACGCCGCGAACTGGAGTCGAATCCGGATGCTACCACTCGTGAATTAGCGGAAGCACTTAACTGCAGTCACCACGCTGTGGAATACCATCTGCATGAGCTTGGGTATCGAAAAGTTTTGGCTCGGTACCCGCACATCCTTACCGACGCCAGTCGTGCAGTCCGTGTCACCATCTGTCAATAACTTTTGCTGCGACCCCGACGTAGAGTTTTTGTCTGATCTGATTACGGGAGATGAATTATGGATTTATTATGAGAACGATACACGTCGTAATATTTGGCTACCTCGAGAAGAAACGCCACCAACTCAACCGAAGCCGAGTCAAAAGAACCGCTTAAAAGTTCTGCTTTGCGGTTTCTGGGACGCGCAAGGCATGCTGTTTCATGAACTATTACACAATGAAACTGTAGACGCTAACGCGACCTCACGTCGCATCTACCGTTCGCCAACAGCTGCAGAACTTGGGCTGGGAGACGAGACCCCACCCACCTTACTCTCCAGACCTCGCACCATCAGACTATCATTTGTTTAGAGCCCTGAAACAACATTTACGGGGTAAAAAATGATTTCCCTGATGTACAGGCGGAGTTGAACAACTTTTTCGAGGCACAGCCATCAGAGTTCTGGGCGAAAGGCATCCAAACTTTGCCGGATCGTTGGCAAAAAGTCTTAGATGCTAACGGTGATTACATCATTGATTAAGCTTTTTGTATTGTAATAATAATAAAAAAAAAAATTTTTAACAAAAAAAAGAACCGACTCCAAAAATCTTTCTGTTAAGTAAAATTGCACTAAAAAGTTATAAAATAATTGCATTATTTACTTACTACAATTTATATAAAAATATTTTTTTAATTTTAGAGGATTCTGAATAAATCAATTTATTAGGACAATAATATACAATTATTATTATTTTTGGAGTCGGTGCCAGACAAACTTTAAAAATATTAAGGAAGTTTCCTAAAATTTGCAAAGTATATTTAAAGATACATTAACCTTAATTATTTTTACGATAATGTATTATACCTAATTGAACCTATTTACAAATCAACACAACAACTGCCTAAAGCGAACGTAATACGCTACTTCATGAATGTACTTACACGTTTATTATCCTTTACTGGCACCGACTCCAAAAATAATAATAATTGTATATTATTGTCCTAATAAATTGATTTATTCAGAATGCTCTAAAATTAAAAAAATATTTTTATATAAATTGTAGTAAATAAATAATGCAATTATTTTATAACTTTTTAGTGCAATTTTACTTAACAGAAAGATTTTTGGAGTCGGTTCTTTTTTTTTGTTAAAAATTATTTTATTGCTTACTTTTTAGTGAATCTTGCGTACCATAACTGATTTATCGGAAGTGAATATGGGTAGACCTACTCAACGCGCTGTTCATATATATGTCGCAGATGGATTGTAGAATCTGCTGGTTTACAAAATCTCTAGCTGCTTTACAAAACAATACTGTTTTATAAAACAGCTGAACAACGTTCAGCTGGATTGCCATTGCGATACGTTTAACAAAACTGCTACCCAGCTTTAGACGTAATGAAGAATGACATATCTACAGTGGGACAGGTTAGTTTATTGTATAGGTATATTAAATGGATGGAGTCACCATTCAAGTAAAAAAGCGATACTGTATTCTGATTTGACTTTCCGTGGCTGGGTCGACGGAGCCCCGCTCAGCGGCTCCTATTTTTGTGTCCGTAAGGTTAGAAAAAACCTAAACACGAAGAGGATGACGGGGGCTGTTCGCTCGCTACGCTCGCTCACGGGCCCCCGTCATCCTCTTCGAACCTAACCTGTCCGTGTCGTGATACACGAAACTCCCGAGCTCGCTTCGCTCGCTCATGGATCAATTTAATTTATTTTCTTTCATAATCCCGATATATTGTCGATTATTATAGTGGTTTAGTATTTACGTCATTAAAAATTTTCATATTTTTTTTGCTTTTGGCAAGTTAAATAAAGTTAGGTTATTATTGTTAGGACATACAGAGCCATAAGCGACAGAATTTCGAACTAAAATCAACAATGTGACAGTTCATTTCACACTGTTTTACTTAATCTCTGATCGTTGACCCGCTGCATTGATAAACGCAAAACGTTCATTCAATTCTGCGTGTTATAGTTCAGTAATCATGTAAAACCGCTAAGCGTCGTTCAGCTGTTTTTCATAACAGTACTGTTTTGTAAAACAGCTTATTCTACAATCCATCTGTGACATATCCATATCAAAGTAGGAAATCTAGATCTGAGGCTATTTCAAAAGAGAGTAATAAACTGCGTAAAACAAGATGAAATTAATTAAAAAAAAAAAACTGACTAGCGTATGTTACCCACGGGACAGTATAAGGAGTCTAACGATACCCCATATATCGAAATCAGTTCAGGTATTTAGAAGTTATGGTGGAATAGGTAAAGAAACTCACAAACATACTTACATACATACATACATACATAAATACACTCCGTATTTTGAGCACTCGTGTAAAAAGAGATGTTTGAGAATGCGGTCTTACACTAAAAAGTATTAAATAGCAAAAAAAAATGACGGATTTCCGATGCTTATCTTCCGGTTTCATCATCATCATCATCATCTAATGATGAAGCTGGAAAATAGTTAGTTCATTAGAACTATTCTAGAGACCGTAAACACCACCGGAAAGTCACAAGAAAGCAAAATACACCATTTAGTTTACTTCGACGACGTATTATTTTTCAGTTATTTTGATTTAAATACCAAACTACTAAACCAATTTTCATAAAATTTTAAATGGGACCAATCTGAAAGTAAATCCTTTCAAATAAAAAATAATTTTCCAAATCGGTTCTTAAATGACGGAGTTCTGAGGTAACAAACATAAAAAAATAAATAAAAATACAACCGAATTGATAACCTCCTCCTTTTTGGAAGTCGGTTAAAAATATAAAACGTAAACCAAGTGTCTCATTACTTTTGTGCCAACTCAATATAAATTAGATTTCCGCAAAGTTTCATCGTTTTAAGTTAACCGTTTTTGTGTAAGTAACAAACTTCTAAACACCCAAAATTTAATATAATACATACATATACTCGCACCTGTATTCCCGTAGGGGTAGGCAGAGATGTACTACACACATCTGTATATCTCCGAAGGGGTAGTCAGAGGTGTGTTACATACCCACATTTTGCAGTAATTTTTCGGAGGCCCCCATGTAATGTAATGGGTGCCGAGCCATGCCAAGCGCTATCTCATACAGTGAAGGCACAAGCATTAAATAAAACATACATTTTAGAATATATATAAAATAGGGATCATAAGTCAATCAAATATGCAACTTAATTTATTTGATAAAATAATATTAATTCTAATAAAATACTTTTCCAGGTCGTCCAAAGTATGAGCTATAGTTATTGCAAAATAAAAAGGAGCATGAGGACCATACTTACGGTGAAGTTGAAGTAACAGAGAATCTCAAACTGGTAAGGACACACAACTGCAATTAAATATACTACATGGAATGTATTTGATTCAATACCAAGTCCAAAACTATGAGAAATGGGGAAAAGTAGTTCCAAGTGGTGTCTTTGTGATGATGTCAAAATAATATGAAATTATGAAATTTTTGCATGTTAAGAGACATATATAATCAGTTTTACTGAAGTTTTTTTATTAAATTTCAGAAACTGAAAATATTCAAGCAACATTAGATTTCAACAAAACATGGATTCAGAATCTCTAAACATACCTTCCACATCTGTATATGGAAATCAATCTGCAGAAGAACCATTACAGGAGGTAGGTACAAATTATGACAATTTAATAAGAATTATTAGAATAAAAAAATACTGTCAAATAGAAGTACCACTTTTCTTTTCTTTTTTCAGATATGGAGACTGTAAAACTTATCCGATAGTGGGATATCTCACAGGCTCGTACACGCACTTAATGGACAGACTACCAACACGTCTACTCTCGCCAATGGCTCTCGTATATCCGACGTGGTGCGAACGAGACAGTGGTTGTCTGTGTGAGTGAGAGGGTAAATAAGCACATACACTACATCCCTTCCTTATCACAATTTTTATTGATTCAACTGGTAATCAATGTACAAAACAAAATCAACAAATACCACCAATTTAACATAAATCCTTTCTTGAATAATATTTTTTATTTTGTTAGGTTAGGGTAGTTACTCAACATAACCAAATCATCAAATAAAATATATAATAACACGCCTTATTTATTCATCTGAACTACCTTCAACTTTTCCATTTTCTTTCTCTGGTACTACAGCTTTCCATTGCCCTTCTACCTTCCTTAAATGAATGACATTTCTTCGATAAGATTGCCCCGTTTCATCATTTCTTACAACACAATCTCCTGAATTGCTACTTTCCACAGTATACCGGGTTGGGTTAAAATTCGTTGCCAATTTATTGGTTTTTTCCATGCTTTTTACATAAACCTTTTCACCCTCATTTATCTCTGACTCAACAGCTTTCCGCTTCCTGTCTCCATACTCTTTTCCTAACTCCTTCTGAACCTTGTCTCTATCTCTCACATCTGAATCGTTAATTTATTTCACTTAAATACTCTAATGTGGGTATCTTGTCCTTATTTTGTCTTTGAAAAAACAGTTCTGATGGTGTTCGACCTGTAACCGAGTGGGGTGTGCTATTATACATCATTAGATATTCGTATAAGCAATCCTTAATATTTTTCCCTTCTGTTCGACTGATCCGCAATCTCTTCAAGATACATCTGTTCTGTCGTTCGACCTCCCCGTTCATTTGAGGCCAATATGGTGCGGTGTTGTAAAGACGAATATTGCATTCTCTGCAATATTGACGAAATTCTTCACTTACAAACTGTTTCCCATTATCGGCCGTTATAGAAACGGGGAACCCAAGTCTGCTAAACATTTCTTTCAGTATTTTTATTATCTGTGCGCTTGAGATTGATTTGGTCACTTTCACTTCCTTGTATCGACTATAATAGTCGATGACAACCAGTAGATAATCATAACTTGGAAGTGGTCCTAAAAGATCCATTGCCACATCTATCCATGGCCCTAAAGGCAGTTCCCGCCTCTTCATGGGAACTGGTGAGTTAGGTCAAGCCACCAAAGTACACCCTTTGCATGATTTCACACAATTTTCTGCATCTTTGTCGATGCGTGGCCACCAGACCTTTGACCTCAAGCGACCCTTCATTGCTACAATACCCGGGTGGCCTTCGTGTGCAGCATCTAAAACACTTTTACGGAGACGATGTGGTATTACAATTTTGTTTCCTCGTAATAGAATGTTCTCAAAGAAACACAACTCATTCTCGAAAATTTTGTAACTTTTCACGGAGTCGTCCCATGTGTTTTGATAGAGCCCTCTCCTAACACCGCAAATTTCTTTATCCATCTCAGATGCACTAATAATATCTCTCATTGGTATTGCCTGTGGTCGCGAAAAGCTAACCACCTGACACACGTGTGTGTCTTCACCATCCGAAGGATTGTTAGTCAGTTTGCACAGTCGTGACAAGGGGTCGGCGATGTTCTTTTTTCCTGGCTTGTACATGATTTGATATTTATAGGATTGAAGGCGCAATACCCAACGCTCTATACGTGCGCATGGTTTGGACTTTCCAAAAAAGCACCTCTAGGGGTTTATGGTCTGTAACAAGGTCAAATTCCTTGCCAAATAAAAAAAATTTGCAATGTTCAACCCCCCAAACTAAAGCCAAAGCCTCCTTCTCGGTTTGGCTATACCTTCGTTCACAATCAGTGAGGGTTCGATTTCCATATGCAATTATGCGTGGTCCATTTGCATCAATTTGGACAAGGACAGCACCTAATCCGACCGGGCTTGCGTCAGCTATCACCTGGGTTTTATCACGGACATCATAATACCCCACCGATTGGATTTTTGTAAGCATTTGTTTCAAACTATCAAAGGAATCTTGTTGCGCCTTTAACCAGAATTTCTCAATATTAGCATTTTTACCCAGATTTTTCCTGAGTAACTCTTTCAAAGGTTCTGATGTAGCCAAATTAGGAATCCACTTGTTTATGTAGTTGAGAAGACCTAAAAAACTTTGAAGTTCCTCTATGGTCTTAGGCACACGAAAATCCATTATAATCTTTACGTACTTTTCCAGAGGTGTTATACCGTTGGGTTCGAGATGGTGTCCGAGAAAATCCACGCTCTGCGTTTTGTAAATGCATTTCCCTTCGTTAAGTAGCACGCTGTTGCCCATTAGTGTCTGCAGTACTTCCTTTAGCCTGGTATCGTGTTCTTTCTCATTATCACCGTAAACCAGAATTTCATCGATAAAGTTTATTACTCCATCGCACTGAATTAATATCCTCTCCATAATCTTCTGGAATAGTTCCGGTGCACACGTGATACCAAACATTAACCGCTTATAGCGATATAACCCGTTTGGATTTATAAAGGTGGTTATATATCTGGAATCGGGGTGGATCTCTACCTGGTGGAAAGCATTTTTGACGTCCAGTTTGGTAAAGTATTTAGCTTTATTTATCTTAGGAAGCAACTTATCCATGGTGGGAAGAGGATGATTCTCTCATTATTGCATTGTTTGCGCGTCTCATATCTATGCAGTCTTAACTCTCCATTTTCTTTCAGGATTGGAACTATGGGCGAAACCCATCTTGAAGTACCTTCTACCTCTTCGATTATGTCCTCATTCAGAAGTTCCTTGATTTTGTCGTCGACTTTCTTTTCTAAAGGTATAGGCACTCTTCGGCATGGTTGAGAAACGGGCTTCACGGACTCATCAATTGGTATCTCTACGAGGACATCCTTGAATTTCGGGAATGGCGTAATCGAGCTTTCAACTTGATTGATGCCGATACCCATTCGTAATACTCCCAATTCCAGTGCTGTTGTTTTTCCCAATAAGTCTTTAGTCCCACGACTTATTACATAGAAGGTAGTATAATCTTTTCGACCATTTGCTTCAACCTTAGCCTCAAATGAGCCTTTCACTGTTAAGGGAGACTTACTGCCATAAGCCAGAAGAATTTTCTTGGGGTCTTTAATTTGATTCTTTACCTGTACACCACTGTTTTTCAGCCTTTCCCATGTTTTGTCGGTTACAAGGTTAGGTTTACAACCTGAATCAATAAGCATATCAATTCCCACTCCACCGACCATACATCTAACAGTAGAGTCATTATCTATTTGAAAAATATAGTCAACCTCTTCATCATCCACCATGTCAACATTATTTCCTTTCCTATCCTTTGGTCTCTTCCTATCTTCTGTGTACGTATTATAACCAGGGTTTCCACTGTACTTCCTCTTTTGTGGCTTTGCTTCAGAACTCCGAGATTAACAATGCGCTGAATAATTACCTATTTTTTTGCACGAATGACAGGTTTTGTGCTTCGCTGGACAATTCGCATCGGTGGATTTATGAAATTTGTTCCCACATCTAGTACAGCGTGAATTGTTTTGTGAACTTGTCCTTGCTTCATTAGTATAGCTCTGACCTCTTCTATAACCTTTATTGATAATTTGGTTCACTTCTAGGTTCTTTGCTCCAATTCTTTCATTTCCGTATACGTCCAATTGATGACTCACTAACTCCAAAGTATTTGCTAACGTCATTATTTCATCTAGAGTAGCTTTGTCTCCCATTGTTAAAATCTTCTTACGCAGTTCATTTGATGTGCATTTCTCTGTAATTTGATCAATGATGAAATTTTCTGGCTTCTCGAATCCACATCTATCCGCTTGGTTACGCAATCTTACTAGAAACTTCTCCATTTTTTCGCCAGTCTCCTGTTTCAATTGTCTGAATAAATGCTGTTCATATACTTTGCTTTGCTTAGGCAAAAAATACTCATCGAGTTTTTTCAAAGCAATATCGAATGCGTCTGACGTTCCAGTTGTTGCAGAAATAACTGCGTTAGCCCCAGGTAAATTTGAATAGATTTCCTGAAGTCCTGGTCGTCCAAAATGCAATAGAGTGGCTCTTTTCTTTACAGGGTTTTGAATATCAGCAGCCTCTAGGTAAATTAGTAACGACCTTTTCCAGCGCTCCCAACGAATGCCGACAGCAGAGGTATCTATCGCCTTCCACATCGAGTTTGTCCGGCCCAGGCATAAAATTCGCCATCGCGTCCTTTCACTTCCTGATTTGATGGGGTAACCTGAAAATACCCATTTATGGAATAGCCCTATCTAGTTTAAAACTTTTTTTTTCGCCAACCTTTTACTATCCTGCCAATTAAATGGCAACATAAACATTATTACCTACCAATTCAATGGCAGCATAACATTACCTACCAATTTAATGGCAGCAAAACATAACCTACCAATTTAATGGCAGCAAAACATAACCTATCAATTTAATGGTAGGTAGCATACCATGTCCTGCCAATTTAATGGCAGCACAACATTACCTACAAATTTAATGGCAGCATTTCCTAGCCAGTCCAATCGCCAGAAACCTTCGTGGGACACCAGTAAGTACTTGTTGCAATTATTAAACATCCAGTACAACTATTAGGTATATCTCTCTATTAAATTACTTTTGCACAATTCACTTCTATGAATAATTAACTATACAGAAAAAACACTGCGACATCCCACACACGGCCACCTGGTCCTAAACCAAACGTGTGATCACCTCGGACAGGACTCTACTCTGCGTATCGCAGTCGTTAATATCCAACCCTCAAGATTGGTGTGAATACTCTTACGTATATAGTTAAGTAAATATGAATAATTAGAATGGTAAACAATTTCTTAACAGTTACCATAACATGGTATTTACTACATGGTATCACTGATATTTATTATATTACCTGACATTATTTCAGAATTATGAGAACATAAAAATGTACCTATTTGTTTATTTAATAAGAAATACAAGTATGTAATATAGGATTTAATTTATTAGTGGGTTTAATATTCCTTGTGTGATCTATATTTTTGCGCACTTGCTTATTAAATAGGTACCTACATATTTATAAAAAGACAGACTGGGAAGAATCTGTATGACAAATGCTTTAGATACCTGTACGTAATCAGTGTTTTAATTGATATTATATTTCTGTTTCTAAAATGATAAATAGTTATTGGATATGCGACTTGTTAACACATATGTTAAACAACAGATAATAGATCAACCTACCATATTAATGTTTACGTCAAACATGCATATAGTTAATAAAGAATATATAGTCCATCATATCTGTCTTTAAAACAAAACATTCTCCTATGCCAACATGCAATCTAACTATTCGCTACCTATTCATTCTAATGTAACAAACATTTCGCGTGGAATACCCTCTGTGTTACGACAAAGATTTATAAAACGACCAAGAACATATTAATTTGATTTGACGGTATGTTAATGGAAAAAATTAAGTTTAGATTAACAACCATTATTGTATATATTTATTTGTCACATCTGCGAGTAGACTAACACTACCTACAGGATATGTTTTTCGGATCCAGTGTACACCCCGTCATCCTAACCTAGAAAATTCCGACTATTGTTTACTTTACTATCCCTACTTTATTTTATTTTTTACAAATTAACAAGTTACCTTTTTGCTCGTCGCCACTTGTAAAACTTATCCGATAGTGGGATATCTCACAGGCTCGTACACGCCCTTAATGGACAGACTACCAACACGTCTACTCTCGCCGAAGCAATGATTTCAAAAGAAAGGATACGCCCATCTAAACATTTTACAGAAAACTTCTTCATACAAGCAAAAGTAGCGCCATCTGTCATAACTCATGCAAACTACGTGAGCCGTAGGTTTCATAGGTCGATGACTAAACCTTGTACGTGCGTACATGAATTTTTTATCACAATTTAATAATGGTCAATATTTTTATACACACATCAGTCATAAACTGAACTGAGTTTTTACCCGACTGCGCTATAAGGAGGGTTATAATTTTTTCGGGTGTATGTATGTATATTTCTTTGGCACGCTCTGTTGCCTAAGCGGGTTGATGAATGTTAGCTTGAGAGGTGTCGTTAGATTATATTAGTTTCTTAAACTATAATTTATTGCGATAATAATACATGTCACAAAAAAACGTATGTAAAACAAATTAATATCAATCAGCTTTATTTGAAATTGTAAACAATATTGTTATAATAATTAAGTATTAACATATTAGGTACTTACTAAAATGACTAACACTAAGTTATTAAGACAAAAATAAAATAAATAAAAAATGACGTTCTTTCAACGTTACTTCGCGCGCGGCCGGCCACACAATGGCCGCCATTACGGACTTCGGTAGTAAAATAATTATACCTTTAAAATGTGATAATTTAATAATGTAATTGGAACAGAAGTAATCTAGGGTTATTTATCGATGATATGATATCCCATGTTCCTTTTTAATCTTTGTATCGTAATTTTTGCAGCCTTTTACCACGCAACTAGGCATATTTAAGACAAACAAATACTCGTTCTCTCCTGCGAGCGGTCCACTGTCGACTGAGTTGCGTTGGCCCTAAAATGTCATTTTAGGGCCAACGCGTTGGTGCCATTTAGTTTCGCGGTCGGCCGGGTCCTTACGCTAGTAATATATATGTCAATGCGCCGAAGGCTCTCGTATATCCGACGTGGTGCGAACGAGACAGTGGTTGTCTGTGTGAGTGAGAGGGTAAATAAGCAATTAAGCACATACACTACAGAGACGATGAGATTAGAAGACATATCATTATTATTAAGAAGTTTTGACACCAAATTTTAGAAGAATTTACCAGGAATATGTAAAATCACAAAAACAATTACATTACATTACATTAGAGGCTGGAGAATTATAAAGTTCTCGAAAGAAAATACTTAAGAGAAGTTGACCGAAAATATGAATCCCTTAGCAAAAAAACTGATGTAAATGCAAATAAAGCAGTGCTCAAAAAAGCAAAGGGGAGACTATTCTCTGCTGAAGAGAAATTAATATTACTTGCAATCATGAAGCAAAAGTCTTTAAAATTACAGATTCCTATGCAACATTTTTATTCTACTATATAGTTAGACATTAAACAAAATGATTGCAGTATTCAATATTGAAGCAGGCATGAATTCCCAAATCCTGGAAGAAGTGAAATAAAAGGTAATTATATTTATTTTACTTTAACTTGAATGGCCACAGGCCAATTATATTAATTAAAGACATCATCACATTCATAAACTCATATCTCAAAGTACGCCATATAATAATAAAATAATTTATTGATTCCCAATTGATAATACAGTTCAATAATAACGAAGTACAAAGTGAACTCTTTAATTTGCGTTTCCAAAAGCTACACACTAGCTAAAGCCTGTCCCATAGAAAGCTTTTGATACAAGTTTCTATGTATCTAATGACTGTTTTTTTTTTTTAATCCTGGTTGAGAATGGTCCTAATAAGCGGTTTTTTTTCCTATCTCCATGTGCTGATGGGAACACATAAGCCCAACGTTGGAGAATACTGCTGAAATTGTGTTATTCTTTGACAACCTATTGGATTCGCTGAATGGCACAACTCCTTACAGTAAGAAATGCAGGAGGATAACGCTACGAAAACCAATAACTGCATCTTCACCACACCATCATTTCTGGAATCTAGCCATCACAAAACGAAAATATATAAAATTTATTCATAGTAGGGGTAAAGAGACATAATATGTGCCTAAATATAAAAAACTAAATAACAACAATTAAATGTTATCAGAGATTGTAGCAATTATTACAATGATGTGCTGGCTTTATAATTATGATCCAATAGAGATGACAAGAATTGCGGTTGGAAGTTATATATTGAGGTAGACTTAACAGATTTGTTTTTGCATTGAGACGCCTGAGGGACTTTCCTCTACAGAGGCAGCACTGAATGCTTACCACGGATAGGTTGGATCGGTATGGGGTAATGCAGTCGAAGTAAACAGGGTATTTAAAATTCAAAAAAAGTGTTTGAGATCGTTCTACGGTTTGAATTTTTGGCAATCTTGTATACTTTAAAATTTTACCATTACCCTCTTTGTACATTTTAGAAATTTGTATGTTGGTTAAACAACACCATGACCTCTTTGTAAAAAATAAAGACGTCCTAAAAAGGACACTAAGATCTGCTACAGAGCAAAAACTAGTGATAGAGCAAAAACTAGTAATAGAGCAATGTAAGCTGGATCTGGTTAAAAATATATATATCACTACATAGTATAAAACAAAGTCGCTTTCTCTGTCCCTATGTCCCTTTGTATGCTTAAATCTTTGAAACTACGCAACGGATTTTGATGCGGTTTTTTTTAATAGATAGAGTGATTCAAGAGGAAGGTTTATATGTATAATAACATCCATTAAATAGTGGAGAAGTACTGTTATTTTTGAGGTTTCTAATGTGATGTCGTAAATAATTACATTTTTTCCGCTTACATTGCAAACGCAGGCTGAACCCTACGAGTTTTATCAAAATAATGTACTAAGTATTGTACACATTGAAAAGGTCTACAGAAAAGTCCGTGATGGTATATGTCTATCTCTTATGGATAACCCACAATAACTTTTTTTTGTCATTTACTTTTTACGACAAATAATGGCTAATTTTCGAAGCGATTTTAACCAATACAGCATTAATCCTTAACCAATTAAATACCTTGAATACATTGTTCATTTAATATAGATCTATATGGCCCTTTACACCGTATGCTTTAAGTGAATATTTTCGAAGATATTACAGATTTAAAAATTGCGGGACGTAGCGTTTGTTATAAAAAAGGTCTACAGAAAAGTCAGAAATCTTCATGGTATAGGGAAAGGGGGATTGTTTTACTCCAAATTTAACGCGTGCGGGCCACGGGCAGTAATGAATAAATCAAAACTACTGGATCGATTTTAATCACATAGGCTATATATTTTATACCCGTGCGAAGCCGGAGCGGGCCGCTATGTTTTTATATACAACGTTCACAGTTTTTCTGTAGTGTATTTAGTATCAGCATTGCACCCGTGCGAAGCCGGGGCGGGTCGCTAGTTTTTAATAAATTGCCAAATACATTTAAGACCCTACCTACAAATTTAAAAATAAACTCCATAATTGGCTAGTTGAGAAATGTTTTTATTCCATAAATGAGTATTTTGACATGAATTAGTTTAATAATTGTATATTATTTATGAAATGGTTCATTTATATTACTAAATTTTTATCACTATATTCTATTTGATTATGTAATTATAACGTAATTTTTGTTATTTCTAGATGTAATGATATATTATTATAATGTAATGCTCTAAGTTTATTAATTAATTGTGTGAGTTTTTAATCGGTAGGACATAATGGAATCTGAAACTTAATATATTTTAACAACAAATTGTAACACCTATGTCTGACATATAAATAATTAAAAAACTGTTTTAGACAGGTGTGCAATAATGATCGAAATCGTCACACTTATAAAAGTTCTTTTAGATCACTCATAATTACAAGATTTATAAAATTCCACTCCGATAGCTATCATTGTGAAGAGGATTCAGGAGAACAGCTACTAAAGATAGAAGCTTTGTTTGAGATGTAAGTAAGTGAAGTTAATAGTGAAAATGTTAGTTCTCCTGGATTCTCAGGTAATCAGAGTGGAAATCAAGAAAGTATTCCGAATAGTTCGCAGTCCACAAGTAAATAGTGAAAATGTTAGTTCTCCTGGATTCTCAGGTAATCAGAGTGGAAATCAAGAAAGTATTCCGAATAGTTCGCAGTCCACAAGAAAATGTGAATACACTGCCTTGTGAATCTAATCTGACTTCTAGTAACTGCGAGAAAAATTCAATTAATATTTTTTAGCATTTAAGGAATATAAACTCAAGAAGCAAATAAATTTTTGGAAATTAAACCTCAAATGTAAGGTATTCTGCTTTTCCATCAACTAATAATTTAGGATGATTACTTTTTTCTATAGCAATTAGGAATTAAATTACAGCCAAGAACTTATTTGGCTTGAATTGACTTTATTATTTAAGCTTATTGGATTGATATTGAGATTATCAGTATTTCAGGGGTGCAATTTAATCAATATAATTATAAAGGGGCACAAAAGTGTATCGATTATAAAATAAAAGATTGATGCGATGCAATTGAATGTAAAACAAATAAAATAATTTAAAATTAAATTAAAGCATTTTCTTCCCACATTCCCGAACCCTAACAACAAAATTTTTTTTTAAAGATTAATCGCTTAAAAGCAATAGTTAAAAAGGCTAGAAGCCAAACCCGAAAATCAATTTATCATCCCAAAAAGACTAAATCCTAAATTAAAATATCCCATAGAAATTAAAAAATTACGAATTGTCACTTTCTATAATTTAGGTTCGACAAAGCAAATTTTTCTTCTATGAGAGTGGGGATTCGGGTTGTCTATGCGTTGGTGTAAACACGTTCTTTCGAATTTTCTGTGCTGTTTTTTAGGTTTTGCGGGTGTTTAGTATCTTTAATTGTCGTTTTTGTGCCGTGTTGTTGGGTGTTCGCCGTCCCCTGATTAATACCTTCTCTCGTTTCATTTCCCTCATTTTGATGAGGGAAATGGACGACGATGAACCCCCGGATGGGGGAGGTGGTGTTTCTACCGATCCTGACATATTTTCTTCTCTGGACTTGACTAACGATCCGCGTAATCAGGTTGATAAAAAATTAAAGAGAGCGGCTGTGGAAGATTTAATATCGAATCAAAAAAAAAAAAACCTTCAATGTCTTATCAATCGACTTAATCTAAACCCGGTTTTGAGGATAATGGTAAGATTTTATACAATGACGAATGTGATAAGGGGCCTTTTATCATCCATGTCACAAGATCGGAACCTGATGTGTCGGCAGGTCAGTCTATCAGGTTACTTAAGTTTGCTCAGCTTATCCATAAGAATAACGTGAAGGGTATTGTAAGGGGTGGCATTAAGGCTCTTGGAAGATCCAAAATAGCCATCGAGTTTAGTTCTGCGTCCGACGCGAATGATTACACCAACAATCAAATTTTGACATCTAACAAGTTCACAGCCTCTGTTCCGAAATTTCATGTTTCAAGAATGGGCTTATTGCGTAATATCCCAACGGACTGGACATTAGAGGAATTGGTTGAAGGCATTCAAACTCCTAATAATTGTGGTCAAGTAATTAAAGCTCGTCGGTTGAATGTCAAATCCCGAAAAGACATCAGTTTCTTGGATTCCTTCTACCTCTGTGGTGTTGACATTTACCGGGCAAACTCTCCCTGAGAGAGTATTTTGCTATGAATCTTCTCTTCCTGTTTCGATTTACCAACTTCCTACCATTCAGTGTAGAAATTGTTGTCGTTTTGGCCATATTGGTTCACAATGCCGCTCTACTCCTCGCTGCTATCGCTGTGCCCAAAACCATCCCGGGGATAGCTGTTCTATTGTGGATGAATCTGCCTCTTGCCTGCTGTGTAGGGGAGCTCACAAAGCAACTGATTTCAGGTGTCCTGAGCACTCCCGTCAAAAATCTATAAAGCTCGTCATGTCGCAGGACAACATTAGTTATTCCGAAGCTTCGCTAAGATTTCCTAGTACCAACCGTCTTTATTCCGAAGTATTTAAATCATCCCCCTTCCCCACTCTTTCTGGTTCTCCTCAATTGACTAAAGAATCTCACTCTCGTCCCCTTACATCTCCTCAGTCTTATTCTTATACTAAAACTATTACTAAATCTCCTCGTCCTTCTCCTTCTCTTGGGAAATCTTATGATATTCAGACCCATAGGAATCTAACTAAATCACCTCTATCCTCTCAACATAATGGCTGTGCCTTTTCTTCTCCTCCTATAGAATCGACCCCTCTACTTACTCCCAATGACAATTTAATAGAACTTCTCACTTGTTCCCTTATTAATATAATTTCGAAATTCTCTGACTCTCTACCGAACAATGTCATTTTGTTACTCCAAGAATTGCTCGTTGCTTTAAGTAATAAAAATAGGTCAGATCCTTCTACAATGGAATTGTAGAAGTATTCGGCGTAAGAAACATGATATTATTTATTTGTTAAACCACTTTAATGCTGTCCTCCTTGCGGTTTCTGAGACATGGTTGCTGCCGGGATCCAGTTTTAGGGTCCCTGTGTACTCTTGTCTTCGGGACGACAGGGATGATGGATGGGCAGGCTGTGCCCTACTCGTCTCAAGATCAATTACTTTCTCCCAAATTCCAAATCCTCCCCACAGCCCTGATTTCCATGTTGTAGCAGTAAGCGCTTTCAATATTTCTTTTTTATCTTGTTATATTCCTCATCCTAATTCCAGCCTTATTTTAGAATTGAATAATATTATCCCTTCCATATCAGGTCCCCTCATTGTGTCAGGTGATTTTAATTGCCACCACTCCATGTGGGGATCTCATTTCTCGGACTCGTCATCTTCTTTTTTGCTTGATCTCCTTGATGACAATAACCTTTGTATCTTGAATGATGGATATGCAACTCGCAGGGTATCTCCTGCCCAAAATATAAGTGTACCTGACCTTTCCTTCTCTTCCCCTTCTCTTGTAAATTCTGTCTCTTGGTCTGTTTTGCCTAATTCCTATGGTAGTGACCACTTTCCAATTTTAATCCACTTAAATAATGTATGTACTCCAGCTCCTGTAACCCATACTTTACAGAGGTATAGACTCACAGACGCCGATTGGGATAAATATTCTCCTCTCTTAGACGCTAGAGTCAATTCTCTTCGTCCAGTTGACCATTCTAATTTTTTGACTTTATACGATGACTTAGTGTCCTGTTTATTCTTGACTGCTGACGAATCTTTTCCCCTTAAAAATTCATCTCGCGGTCGAATTCCTTCCCCTCCTTGGTGGGATAAAGAGTGTACGGCTTTCGTACGTCGGCGGAATGAAGCCGAAAATAAATATGCAAATGACTTAACAATGGAAAATTACATTAACTATTAAAAAATTTGCGCTGTCACAAAAAGACGGTTAGCTAAGAAAAAGTCTTTGGGTTGGCAAAATTTTTGTGAATCTTTATCGCCTCGCACTCCATTAAGTGTTGTGTGGCGTAAGATTAAGTGCTTTCGCCAAACATTTGTGGATCCCAATATCTCCTCGAATGATCCTCAAACATGGCTAGATCACTTTATTAATAAGTTGGCTCCTCCTTTTGTCCCTAATCATGACAGCCTTCCTGTTTTCCTAAGTTCCCCTTCTTCATCTGACAGAATGAATAACCTCTTTTCTTTTTCCGAGCTTCTTTGTGCTCTTGATCACTTAAAAGATTCTTCTCCTGGAATAGATGGTATTCCGTACTCTTTCATTTGCAAATCTTCTAATTCTACCAAACAATACCTTCTATCTATTTTTAATGCCATATTTTTTACGGGAAATAGTCCTGAATCCTGGAAGACCCAGATAGTTATTCCCATCCTTAAACCAGGAAAAGATCCTAATGACCCTTCATCTTATCGGCCCATTGCCCTTTCATCGGTTTTGGCAAAGATTTTGGAACACCTCATTAAAAACAGACTAGAATGGATTTTAGAAAATAGAGGCCTGCTCTCCAGTAGCCAGTTTGGCTTTAGACGTGGCATGAGCACTATAGATAGTCTCAGCATTCTTACTTCAGAAATCAGGCTCGCTTTTTCTCGTAATGAGCATGTTATAGCGGTCTTTCTTGACATTTCTTCGGCATACGACAATGTCCAGCTCCCGTTACTCAGACAGAAAATGCTTCATCTGAATATTCCCGTAAGACTGGTCAATATTATTTGTAATTTACTTATGTGCCGTTATGTATCTGTTCGTTCTCAAGGAAATCTCCTTCCTCCTCGTATGGAAAGGCTTACCACAGGGATCTGTGTTAAGTCCCCTTCTATTTAATCTATACACTGCAGAATTGGATTTATCCGTCAGTTGTTTCTGCAAAATTCTTCAATATGCAGATGACATAGCCCTTTATTCTAGTTCCTCCAACTTCCTGGATATTGCTCATAAATTAAACACAGCTCTTGGGTAATCTGAATGATTGGCTTTGTGATCATGGTTTGTCAGCCTCAGTCCCAAAATGCCATGCAGTTGTTTTTTCTCGCAAAAGAAATATTCCCCTAATCAGTCTCTCTATAACCGGTGAACCGATTATGTTTCAAGATAAAGTGAAATTTTTGGGAGTCATTTTAGATTCTAAAATGTCTGGATTACATCATTTATATTACGTTTATAATAAATGTGAAAAGAGTGTGAACGTCTTGCGGGCCTTATCTGAGGTTCGTTGGGGTTCTCACCCTTTTTCTCAGAAAATCCTATATAACGCCATAGTGCGTAGCCATATGGATTATGGTTGCTTTCTTTTAGAACCGTGCAGCAAAATGGCTTTAAATAAATTGGAAAAGATTTCAATCTAAATGCCTACGCATTATTACTGGTGCAATGAAGTCTTCTCCAATTAATGCCCTCCAGGTCGAGTGTGTGGAGCCTCCTCTGCATTTTCGTCGCCAACTTCTTGCAGACAGATTTTTTTATAATAAAACACAGTACGTTCACCATCCTTTATTAAGCATTTTACGCTCTTCGTCCCGTGAGATTGGTACTTCTGGGTACTGGTTGAATAAATCCCCTCCTCTCCTTTCGAATGCCTTCAATAAACTCACTTTAAATTCATCGCCAGTAATGCAGCTAGATAAGTTTCCACTTTTTATGATAGACTACGATTCTCTTATTTTCCAACCCAGGGTTATATTAAATTTCGGAATTAATAAAAATACGCCAGGTGCAGACAGAAAATTCAATAAAATTATAGATAGGTCGTGGTCAGATTGGATTGCATTAAATACAATGATTTCAAAAGAAAGGATACGCCCATCTAAACATTTTACAGAAAACTTCTTCATACAAGCAAAAGTAGCGCCATCTGTCATAACTCATACGAACTACGTGACGCCGCGTTTCATAGGTCGAAGACTAAACCTTGTACGTGCGTACATGTTTTTTTTTATCACATTTTATTATTGGTCAATATTTTTATACACACATCAATCACGAACTGAACTGAGTTTTTACCCGACTGCGCTAGAAGGCGGGGTTATATGTTTTTCGGGTGTATGTATGTATATTTCTTTGGCATGCTCTGTAGCCTAAACGGGTTGATGGATGTTAGCTTTAGAAGTGTCGTTAGATTATATTAGTTTTTTATACTATAATTTATTGCGATAATAATACATGTCACAAAAAAACGTATGGAAAACAAATTAATATCAGTCATCTTTATTTGAAATTGTAAACAATATTGTTATAATAATTAAGTATTAACATATTAGGTACTTACTAAAATTACTTACACCAAGTTCTTAAGACAAAAATAAAACTAATAAAAAATGACGTTCTTTCAACGTTACTTCGCGCGCGGCCGGCCACACAATGGCCGCCATTACGGACTTCGGTAGTAAAATAATTATACCTTTAAAATGTGATAATTTAATAATTTTATTGGAACAGAAGTAATCTAGGGTTATTTATCGATGATACGATATCCCATGTTCCTTTTAAATGTTGTATCGTAATTTTTGCAGCCATTTACCACGCAACTAGACATATTTATGACAAACAAACACTCGTTCTCTCCTGCGAGCGGTCCATTCAGTGATTATATACTCTTTGGGTCCATTGTCGACTGAGTTGCGTTGGCCCTAAACTGTAATTTTAGGGCCAACGCGTTGGTGCCATTTAGTTTCGCGGTCGGCCGGGTCCTTACGCTAGTAATATATATGTCAATGATTATATACTGATGCCTCGAAATTTTCTGAAGTCAGCCATGTAGGACTCTCTGTTTTTATCCCTAAATATAATGTTACTCTTATCCATAAATGTCCCCCCGAATGCTCCATATTTACAAGTGAGTCTATTGCTATACTGGAAGCCTTATCATATATTAGTAAATTTCATCTTAAGTATAATCTAAAAATATTAGTAAATTTCTTACTTCTCTCATTATCCGTCTCAGAATAGGTCATGTCTGTACCCCTGTCTTTTTAGCCAAACTTCATATTCGCGACAATTCTCTCTGTGAATGTGGCATGGATGAGGGCACCTTAGAACATTTGTTTTTTTTTCTGTCCCAATATATCTGTCCCTCTTTATGATATCCTTCCTAATAATATCCCTAGGCCTATTAATATTCCTTTTCTTCTAACGCTTGTTGGTTCTCCTTTTATTAAAATTCTATGTAAATTTCTTACTGTAAATAAAATCAGAATTTAAATTTCTTGCTTTCCTACCTAAAAACGTATTTTTCTGGTTTCAATTGATTCCCTTTAATCTAAATACATAACTTTTAATCTCTCAGAACCTTGTTGTTGGTACACTAATCTAAGTCCTGATAATTATTAATCTCTATTGTTTATTCTTTTTTTTATTACTAAACACTAACAAAACACTAATTGCTTAACTTTTATTGTGAACCGTACCTTGGCTTTCCCACTGGTCAAATTTTGTTAATGTTTATAACGTGTTTTATCCAACCTTGACATTGGCAGAATCATCGTTAACCCGATGGAGCCATAATTATCCATAGAATTAGAATATTTTTGCTACCCCATAGAAGGACATAGAGCTCAAAAAAGTGCAACCGTTTTTGAATTGTCAATGTGTGCGTGCAATAGTGATGTATAACGTGGAAATACTGACACATATCGATTATCGATAAACATGATTGGTGATGGTATTTCAGATGTAAAGACTTGGTATACAAAATGAAAATATTTTCAATCAAATTATGTTAATAAAACTAATATAACAAGCGTAGGTATTATTTAATGCACTTAATTAATTACATTACATTATTATAATAAAAACATTTCATGTGCTCATACTATAAATATATTTCATTGGTAATAGGTATTTTGTTAAGAAAGCAGCTTTTAAGGACCCTGAGCAGTGTATAGAGTATGACTGATTGAGATCATGATTGACTGAATGATTTTTACCAAGGTAGGTAAAAATAGGATAGGTATCCTAATACCATTGCGGATGTGGTCTGGACTCAGCGCAACACACGCTTGAGGTGTGCCCTGCCTAGACCGCTGAGCGGCGGATACTAAGAGCCAGAATCGGGCGAGATCTGTTTCTGCCGGCAGTAGTGAGGTCTACGCTGGCAGATTTAGGGAACTGGAGAGAAATGGCTTCCTTTTGTGATACTGTTGTCGTCCAGAAAGAGGCTACCGAGCGGGATTGTGAGAGGGCCGATCCCTCTCGGAGAAAAAGGCGTCTAGGAGGCAACCGCCTCGGCGCCTGACAGCCGAAACCCCGCCCGTATGATTTAAGACAGGCGGCCCTTTGGGGTCACGGGTGCGTAGAGAGGGGACTCCATTTACTCATTGTGATCCCAGAGAAGACGGTGGCATAGTGGTCACGTGCTATCGTGCACAGCGAGGCTTAGGGGAGACCCCTTTACAGTCTCTCCAGGGATGTGTCTTAATAGGCGCTGCATAGAGGGGGTGCTGGAGCTGGTCTTTTAAGTGCCTCCCTCCATATGCTGATGGTGACCGCCGAGGTGGTTTGAGTGAGGTAATAATCTCACACATCCCGGTCTTATCCATAAAGGCCTGGCACGGTATTTAAAGGTTTCCCCCCGAAAAATTAAACGGTTAATCCTATTATCTTTTCTTATTTCTTCTTTTTCTTTTTTTTTCTTTATCTTTATTCTTTTCTTTACCAATTAGACTCATCCATTTTTCTTTTTCCTTAGCATCGACAGGAAACATTTTAGTATAAAAAAATATAACATAAAATTATGAAATTCTCTTGAATTTGTATATTAATTAATATTAGTAGCGCAGTTTGTTAGATCATTATTAAACTAAGGTCCGCACAAAGTAGGTTGGCGGTCCGGATTCGAACCACATTTGGGGATACTGTAATAGCATGATTAAATATATTTATAACGTAACCTGGGCCACTAAGCTACGCTAAGCTTCTTATATGTTATAAACGTTCGGACAGACACCGACAAACAGACAGAAACGTTTCCAAACATTTTGGTTTCATCGTATTAGGTACCCCAATTAAAATTTTGGAAAAATCATTACTGTGCAGAGATAGTTGGTAGATCTACACTAATAATAAATTCTGATATCGGAACTTTTTGTTCTAAAATTTCATCGATACAATAGTCGACACTGACAAGTCACTATTTTGTATACTTGAAATGAAAATTTATATTAGAATAACGTACTCAATATTGCTTTTATGACCATTGTTTTTTACTATAGAGAAAATTAACAATTTTCTTGATAGGATTTGGTATTCAAAATAAATTTTCTAAAGATAGATTATTCCAAAATATGGCCATGAAAATATATGCTGTTGTTGACAATTTACCTGTGAAATGAATCTTTGTCTGGATTATTTTTATAAGAAACATCGCAGTCACCAACACAACACGTAGGCATTGCTTATAAATTTTAAAACTGTATATAATATACAGGATTCACTGACAATACAGCAAATATAAGTTAGCGTGATTTTTGACAGTGACACTGGAGAAAACAACATCTGCCAAAAGTGCTGACTGAACCTAAATATGCTTTCTCTTTCTAACATGTGATATTTCCGTAAGAGATTCCATTCCCATAGTAGGCTTTGTAGGTCTTCTTCTATCCTACGTTTATGTAATTATCCAAAATTGGAATTTGAGAGTGCCCTGTCTGATGCGTTAGCATCACTAAGTAGTCTGTGGCCCTGTCTGATGCGTTAGCACTTAGCATCACTAAGTAGTCTGTGCTATTAGTAGTTAATATTATTAAACAAATCTGTGGTTAATATAGATAGGCAATAACCGATTGAGAAGATCTTCTATTTGCCATAATTTTCAAGTTTAGTGTCTGAAACTTCAAGAAAAGAACCTTGGTATTTCAAGAAATGAAGTGTTAAAGTACTTTAAAATAATATTACAACATGGGTTGCACACAAAGCGAGATATCCCCTCAAAATGAAACTCCAAGAAAAGGCTGCACTGATGTGTTATGGCTTATTATTTACATCTTGTTCTGGATATTAATGGTGAGATTATTATGGGAACTTTTACTGTAGCTCGTAGACAGAGTAAACAACTGTAGCTTCTCTTTAAAACCTCGGGAATAAACCCGGTCCTTTGGAGGGCTTGCCTATCTCCAGATAGGTCTAACACACTGAGGCCCCTGTGAGAGTTTTAATCTAAATTAAGTTGGCACACCACTGCAGCTTTATCATTATCTTATAATGATCAAGCTAAATTAGTTCTCTCAAAAGATTAATCTCGGATTTATAGCTATTGTGATTATATTAATTTATTTGGTTTTGCAGATTATTGTAGCAGCAATATCATTTGTGTATGGAAATCCTCTGAGAGTCATCAATGGCTTTGATTCTTTTGGAAATACATGTGGAGTAAAAAGTAATCATAAGCTCACACCAGCCCCAGTGTCAGGAATAAGTACTGTGGATAAAAAATATTTGTTCTTCATGGATATAAAGCAACTGCAGAGATCACTGAAAATATGTGTCAAAGAGTGCCCTAACAAGAAGATGGAGTCTCTTACTGATATAAAGGACTTTTATAAAGAAACAGGATCCAATCTATGCCGCTATGACATAAATTTGAATAAAATCACTAATAACAATGATATAGGACACAGCTATATAGGACCATGTCCTACACTGCCAGTGTATGAGACATTTCCTCTCCTAAATAGATGCTTTCCCAAGTCAGCGCATGAGCTCACTACAAAAGTGTTTAATGACTTCTATGATTTGCTCAACAGTTGGGATACTATTGAGCAAATGCTTTCCGATTTATATTCTTCTTGGAAAGAGATGATAATCTGTGTTATAATAGCATTCAGTAAGTACGACCACTTATACATAAGTATCATAATCAAAATGTAAATTGTCCCATTGATAGGCAAGGGTCCTTTCTCATACAGGAAAGGCTGAGAGCCTTTTTAATAAGATAGCATCTATTCAGACTTGTTTTGTATTAATGAAGTGGGTGTAAATATAAGACACTGACTCATTGTAAGTGGTGATGTCACATACCTATCTGGAATTAGCTTAGCACAGTTATTAGTGTGAGTAAGGATCAATGTCTAGATGTTTTTAAAAGATAATGCCATGTAAAAAATGGTCTCATTGGTTTAGTGGTTTCAAGTGCAACTACTAAGTATGAGGTTTACCGGGTCAGGTAGTGTTATTGGTTTTTTCTGTTAGGAAATTCTGTATACCAGCCCAAAGTTTGAGACTTAATAATAACTGGTGAAATGTGGGTGTAAATCTGTGCACACCTCTGCCTACTCCTTCCCCCATTCGGGGAATAGTGGCATGATGCTGTTATGTTAAAAAAAAGGAATTCTTATTGAATCTTGTGTCACCTAAGTATTGTTTAGCTCAGGTAACAATATGAAATGTTTTTAAGATTTTCACAGATTTTGTCCCCTTGATGAATGGCATGACAAAAATAATTTGACCTGCTGCCTATAAATATAGAAATTTTAATTAATCTCACAATTATGTGTTATGTGCAATTAATCTGGTAATTAATAGAGGGAATAAAATTACATTAAAACTTTTGAGAGTATACATGCATGGTTTTAATGTATTTTTATTTGAGTTCTGGATTTTTAATGTGGCTTTTGTTCTGATGGTTCTTCTTCCAGAAGTAAGTGTTTATTGATTTGAAATAGAGAAGAAGAAGTTTAAGTTTATGAAACCCTACCATCCTAGCTATACCAATGATAGAACAATATAAATAAAATATTTATATATTTAAAAAATGTGCTTTTGATGCATCCAAAGAAAATGACAAAAGTTTAACTATCATTGGAATGTAAGCAGATTACATAATATACTTTCTATATTTAATTTGTCTAGAAATTGCATTACTGGTAGTTAAGTGAATATTTTATTTAAAATACTTGTGCTAGCTATTTATTTATAGGCAATGTTGGGAATGTCGCCTAATGCCCACAAAGTTCCTTAATTTACATGTGCCTAACACTGGGTTTGATTGTTTCATGCAAGGGATTTTAACCTCAGTAGGGATTTTAACCTCACTAGGGATTAACCTCCAACATTTTCTACTGTACATATTTTGTATTCCCATTTTAACTAGGTACTTATCAGTAACATATACTTGAAGCTACAGCATGTGAGTCTCATATCTATTAGCCTCATTATATTGGTTTTCATGTTACACATATACCATCTTTAAGGTGTAGTAATTTATAAATTTAGTTGCTTTTTAGTATTTCATACCTCTAAAGGAAAAACTGAACTCATGAGATCACTATGGTAACTCTGTCTGTCTATCAAGACCCTTTTGTCAAGAATACATGGAAGTATCAAGTTGAAATTAGTATCAAATATGGTCCCATGCAGCTGTAAAATATCAAGCTAAATCAATGAAATAAAAAAGATGGCTATTTATGCCACACAAATTGATATCAATAAAACAAAAATTATTGAGTACTTCCCGCGTGAGGTAGAATTACCAAATTTGGCAAGAAGCAAAGTCTCACTGCATACAAATGAAGGAAAAAATCCGAATACCGTTAATTTTAAGTAATATCAAATTAAAATACAATATATTTCATACAGAACCCCCAGGGCGCGAGTCCGACTTGTACTTGGCCGTATATTTTTGTATTAATTAAGAATAATTAAAAGTTTTACCCTTTTTAGTATGTTCTCTAATTATGGTGTCAATCCTGCATTTGCTAGCTACTTTAGTATCATGGATATTCATGATACTAGTATCAATAGTAAGTGTAGCTGGGACAGCACTATTGTGGTATACATACCATGAACTGAGAACTAAACACAAGATTCTTGATACTGCATATTTGACTGTAAGTACCCAGTGTATGCAATAATGTTATATAATAAATATAATTAATTACCAGCTTCCCCATTCATGTATCACTTTTTTTAACGGAACTTTTTTACTAATTTACTATCCCTGAGAAGAAATGCGGAAACAAACTTAGGGGTCAAGATCTGTTTTAAAGTCCAGATGTCATATTTTTATGAGGTCACATGAGCAAAATCATGTAGGGCTTCTTGAGTTAAGAAATTGCTAAAAAACTTGCTACAGGTTGTAGCTGGAGTATATTTATTGGATATATAATACTGGTGTACAATTATTATTATAAGTGTGTTTTTCAGGAATCTCTAAAGAATGAGAATGCATTTTTGTGGTACTCAATTATAGCTACGATAATAACGGTAAGCATTGTAGAATTCCATCATTTTACGCTGTGTTTATTTTCAGGTGGGATCTATTTGGTTGTTCGGAAAGTAGGTAATTAGAATTTGTTTTTGAAAGATGAAAATGATTAAAATTAAAATCAATTTTCTTTAGTGAATAAATATTTTATTGAATTATATATTGTCCATCCTAGTTCCATATCTTTTGCAACCTTTCTGGCAGCAGCACAATCGTACAATTTTTGACTTTGCTGGCAAAAAACTGATCCAGATGGTTTTAAGGTCCTCTACTAGAAATAGCAAATTTTACTCAAAGGAAACAATGCTTTAATTTTAAAAAGGAACAAATCTGTGTTCTACGATTTTCGAAAACTCTGTACGCGAACCGGCTAAAATTGGTCAATCTTAACGTTCAAATCTCTCTAACAAACATGATAAATGAAATTAAAGGAAATACATAAAATCTATTTTATTAATTCAATGGGACAAGATAAAGTATTTTTACTCAAAGGTCCATCAGATTACTTATGTTAGTGTGTTATTAACAATTATCTTTATGACATTTATTTATTTAAATAGGTATTATAATAGTTCTTGACAATATAGAAATGACCGAGTCTTGAATCTAGCTGAGATCAGTAGGCACAGTTTCAAAGACTGTTAAATATTAATTATACTCTGTATGCTTGCAATAATTATTTTACTCTACAACTCTTATGTTTGACATTCTAATAAATGTTTCAGGTGATTCTACTGTTGTTAGTATTTGTGATGCGTTCCCGCGTGTCATTCTTAGCTGCCTTGTTTAGAGAAACTGCCCACTGCCTGGGTTCCATACCAGCCTTATTTTTGCAGCCTATCATAACATTTTTTTTCCTGGTGCTATTTTTAGCATTTTGGTCTATAGTTGTGGTGAGTTTTAGTTTTTGTGCAAGCAAACCTACTGATTTTCTATAGAATATTATTGAATTTGAGGACATTTTCAGGTATGTCTGGCCACAGCAAACTACCCTGGTATACCCCTTCAAACAAACTTCCTAATTAATGGATCTTCTGCAACGGAGTTGGAACCAGTGAGTAAAACAAGTATGGAAGCGCAAAACGGCAATTCGAGTGGTCTTAAAAGTAAGTTGTAAATGAATTACTTACCCCAGTATTCTAAGCGTGCACGGACGGGGTACAGTTCTCGGTGTACTTTTTGTTCGTTAAAATAGTTCGCTTACAACTGTATCGTATAAGGTACTTGAGGAACTAAAAGTGGATACCTACCGCGTACACACAGTCCCTTGAATAACCGAGGTCGTCGACAGACAGAACCGCACAAAAGTATGGGTAATCCCCCGAAAAAAATAGTACTAATGTCACAGATTAGATAATAGTTACAACATAACATCGCTGCAGTAAAAGGTTCATCTAAATCGGTCGATCCTTCAATGGCATATTATCCATTAAAGAACACAAAGTTTCACTTGCACTGCTCGGCGCCTGTCAGTGATAACGTGATAAAATATATTTATTATGTTTCTTGGCCCACTAAGTGAAGCATTTACTAATGCTACAGTGAAAACCCCATCAAAATAGGGACTCTGGTTTTTAAATTATAAGCGTTCAGGCAGACAGAATGACAATGTTTCCAAATATTACAGTTTCAGCTTTTGTATCGATACTTAATATAAATAAATTAAAATTACAGAAATAGTATCTATCTAATATTTAAGTTAATTCTTTGAATTTTGATTACAGCTTTCACATTGGACAATATAGAATTTGATCCTATGTGGGTAAAAAGTATGTGGTGGATATGTCTAATTTGTTTAGTGTGGGGCAGTGAATTCATTCTTGGGTGTCAACAGATGACAATCGCTGGTGCTGTATCACATTGGTATTTCAGGTACTTATGTAATTCATAAAAATAACGCATCTCTTTCTAGGGTAACGATTAAACCGTACTGGGTTAATAGTAACACTAGAGAGAGATGCGTCACGCCACACGTTATATTTATAAATCTTCACCAGTTTCCTAAAAAAACCGGGCAATTACGAGACACTTGCACATTAATAGTCCCATCATCAATCCATATTATTAAAATTACTGAAGGCCATAAACTATGAAAGCAACGTACACTGCTCTTACGAAAAAAGGCGGATTGAAGAACAAACTCAACAACAACTCAAAAAACAACTTTGCAGGTCAAAAAATGTTCTCCCATACGTTGACATAGGTCATGTTTAATTTTTCAACTTCAAATGTAAGTTTGTAATTGTGTGATTACAAACTTACATAATTAGCTAGAAATTAAATTTTTCAGATTTTTCCTTTACATGTGTACAGACCTTGTTCCTTGCCAAAATTACAGGTCAACAGGAAGTACCCCATAGATTTTAATTTACTAGAGGAAATATTTTTTTTGCGTCATATTTTTTATTGTATTGACATAGAGGTCATTAATTTCACCTTCATACCTGTACCCGTTCCTAAAAAAAAGGGTTTTGATGAGCAGACAGACCCGACAGGAAGACATACTGACAACGAAGTGATCATATAACAGTTCTTTATTTTACTTTTAAGATACGGAACCCTAATAAAGGAAAAAACGTTATGTAGGGTAAATTTATAAATTACGCTCCTCCATGCCCCGTTTTAAATATCATCTAATTATTATCTGTAAAACGTGTATTTTTTTATAGAGGCCCGAATGCTCACTCGTCGCCTGTTTTATATTCCATTGGCAAGCTTATAAAGTACCACTTAGGTTCAGTGGCTAAAGGGTCTTTCTTGATTACGCTGTTCAAGATTCCTCGTCTAATCTTAACGTATCTACATGCCAAGTAAGTGATTTTAACAAATAATATAAACTATAATTTAAATGCCACACATTACAAAAAACCGACGAATATAATCAGCCGCTATGCCTAGCGTGTGTGGACTATGAAAAAGCCTTCGACACCATCGAGACCTGGGATATGCTGTAATCCATGCAGTGGTGCCTTATCGACTGCCGATATGTCAAGGTGCTGAGATGTCTGTATCAGGCCGCAGCAATGACGTTCCAAGTACGAGAACAGAGCACAAGACAAATCCAACTACGCCGCGGGGTAAGACAGGGAGACGTAATCGATGTATTGGAGGACGTTTTCAAGACGCTTGATTGGAAAGGACGGGGCATAAATATTAGCGGTCAGTTCATCTCACACCTTCTTCTTCAAATCGAGTGGGTCTCGGGATGAACTTGGATAAAACCAAAGTCATGCACAAAGTCACGTTTCCCCGAGATCTTAAATGGCGCTGCTCTCGAGGTTGTGCAAGAATACATATACAGTTGGGATGGCACAACTTCGAGAAGGAAGCGAAAAATCTTGATCGAATCGTCGACACGAAAATCCCTTAAGACCAGGGTCTTTAACCAGCGCGTCCTACCTGTAATGACTTACGGAGCCCAACACTTGGACACTCACCATTGATCTGGTCCATAAATTTAAGGTAGCTCAGCGTGCAATGGAGAGAGCGATGCTAGGGGTTTCTCTGGTGGATAGTATTCGCAACGCGTTTATCCGCCAGAGAACTAAAGTCACCGACATTGCTCGCAGAATCAGCACACTGAAGTGGAAATGAGCCGGCCATGCCTGCAAACGGACAGACGGTCGATGGAGCAGACACGTTGATATGGAGACCATGTTTGGGCAAACTTAGTGTTGGACGCCCTGCGGCACAATGGATCGATGATTTGAAGAAGGTGGCTGGCAGCGGAAGGATGCGGGCTGCCCAAAACCGAGATGATTGGCGCTCTTTGGGGGTCGCCTACGTTCAGCAGTGGGTACCTATATCAGTGATAGGCTGATATGATGATAATTTAAATAGTATTATAAACTTTTTATGTATGTGTGTACATTTTTAAAGATATACATATTTACACGACTGCTCATAAATAACTGTTGAAAGAGTGTTATGTTTTTAGAATTCATGTATGTCATGATGTATGTTAGTGAGTTTCTTTATTCCACCATAACTTCTTTAGAAGAAATCCTTGAAGCTATTTCTTTCGATTTCTTTGTTAGAATGCTTACATTGTCGCGGGTCAAATAGGCTACTAAAATTTTAATTATATAATTAATTTCACCTTGTTAAAAATCTAGTGCCTTCTAAGCCTAAATAAAAACCCTAACTTTGTCACAGCTTCGCTTAAGTACATAATATTTCTTCACTCATAAGTTAGAATCGGTGATTTCATTTATATTTATGTGTTTATATATTTATAACGTTTCCATATAATTATTATGTAGCACACTACCTACTCACTAGTGTCTAGGACCATAATTTGCTAACATTGTCTCACCTACTTTCAATTATATTTCAGGCTATCATCTAGAGCAGAAAAAGGTTCAGATTGCGCAAAATGTGGGCTCAAATGTGGTATTTGCTGCTTTTATTGTCTCGAGAAATTCATACGGTATTTAAATCATAATGCCTATACTATAATAACTATTGAAAGATGCCACTTTTGCAAGGCGGCTGGTAAGGTAGGTGTACTGTTATTATTGGTAATTTTAACTGTATGTTTTTGACGTGTTTCACTATATATCTGCCCTCAGATGGCTTAAGTCCCTCAGCCCCTCCCAAACCGAAATTCTTGATCCGCCACTGGTGACCCAATTGCTGCTACCTGCTAACCTGCTAAGTTCGTAGCGCAAATCGGCGACGATATTATAGAATGCATGCTTGCCTTCAGAAGTCGTTGAAGTTGACAGGTTCTGTAAATAATTTGCCACGAAAGTCGGCACTCGTCATTAGGGTTAGGTAGATTTTGTGTTGCAATAATAAAAGATATACAGGGCTATTCTTACTTTATACGAAACCTGAGACAAGGATCAAATATTTTAATTTATAGAATGTGTATTTATTTATTTATATTCTTTATTGTACACCACTAGAAATATACAACAAGGAAACAATAACACACAATGGGCGGCCTTATCGCATTCCGCGATCTCTTACAGGCAACCTTAGGATGGAAAATAAATAGAGGAGCTAAATTGGGCAGTTTTGGCGTACCTACATATTATAATTATACTATACAGATAATATATATATTTATAAATATTGACAATATATATATATATATATTCTTCATAAATATATAATACCCAAATAATAAAATTAGGGAAAGCAAACAAATAACATAAATAAAAACTACCAAAGAATCATTACAGTGTATATTTTTTTTTAGCATAATATTTATGAAAACTCACAAAGTTATAAGCTCGTAGTCATGTGGCGTTGTACGAGCAAAATCATCTTCGCCACGACTGGTCTTGCGTTAATTGTAAATTTCCGATTGGTAACACACAGAGCGTTTGTCAGTACAGGCGTCTGAGCACGGACCGTTTCACAAAACTTGTCGACTCGATAAAACTTTTTATGTATTAAATTTTATCGTTTTATCAACACTTCATGTCAAATTTGACGTTTAAAATCGACAAACGTGTCGACAAAAAGAACCATGCTCGCACGGCAGTATTGATAACATTTACCATCACACTTATAGGCTTTAGACTGTCATAATAGTCAATTGTAGATCTCCCTGTATCGCGGGTGCGTTTACAGACATATAATCTCACATACAAGCACACATACACCCAGACCCAGAGCAATTATCTATAGATCGTACAAATATTTGCTCCGTGCAGGAATCGAACCTGCGACACGCAGCGCAGCAGTCGGTCTCTCGACCACTGCGCCAACGGTCAATGTTGTATCGTTATTCCAACGATACTCTATGGTTGCTGCATAATATCAATATCTGCATACACTACATTCCCTTCCTTGTTAATAAATGATTTTTTATACTTACATTCTGTTCCATCAATTTCTGCTTTAGCTTGTAAAATAAAACAAGAAGTATTTCTGTTTATGTGCAATATTATTTTCATCAACATCTAAACATGCAAAAATCACTGTCAATGATTCATCAGAATTAATAACGAATTACTTTCCTTAATCATTAATTTTTTCTTCATCGCATTCTCCCTTTTCATTTTCAGGTTCATTAAAATCATTTTGTATGGAATCTTTGTTTTCTTTATATATGACTTCCCATTGGCCTTCAACCTTTTTCAGATGGACTACATTCCGTCTCAATGTTTTCCCAGTCAAATTATTTCGAACAGTAATGTCTCCTCCAACACTCTTCTCTACCGTATGAGGAGTTGAGTCGTAGTTCAGGCTTAGTTTATCTTTGACCATATTTTTCACATAAACTTTGTCTCCAGGTATCAATTGGCATTCTCGAGCTTTCCTTTTCTTATCTGAATATTCTTTTCCAGCTTCCTTCTTTTCTTTGTTCATTATATTATCGATCTCTGATGTCATAGTCTTCCGCCTTGTGTGAATGCATTATATCCCTAGCCGTAGGTATATTATCTCGGTATTGTCTTTTAAAGAATAATTCTGCTGGACTTTTTCCAGTTACGCTATGTGGTGTACTGTTATACATAGCCAAATACTCTAGTAGAGAATCATGACAGTTTTTCTTCTCAATTTGACTAATTTTAAGTCGTTTTAAAATATCTCTGTTCTGGCGTTCAACCTCACCATTTTGTTGAGGCCAGTATGGTACTGTATTATACAAAATTATGTTCCGTTCTGAACAGAACTTTTTAAACTCCTCGCTGCAAAACTGTCTACCGTCATCAGCCATTATTGCCAACGGGTTACCTAATCTGCTAAAAATTTCTTTGAGATGCTTTATGATATCAGTACTCGTGATTATACGAGAAATCTTTACTTCCTTATATCGACTGAAATAATCAACAAGTACCAATATGTAATCACTGCTTGGTAGAGGGCCCAACAAATCTATGCATGTGTCTACCCAAGGTTCACTGGGTAATTCTCGTCGCTTTAGTGGGTTTGGTGGATTTGGAGCTGACACTAGTGTGCAGCCTTTACAGCACTTAACCAAGTTCTCGGTTTCCTTGTCATATTTGGGCCACCATACTTTAGTTCTAAGTCTTGCCTTCATTAGGACTATGCCCGGGTGTCCTTCGTGAGCAGCTGTCAAGACTTGACTGCGTAGTTTCTTTGGAACTACGATTCTAGTCCCTCTTAGCAAGATTCCATCGTAAAAGCACAATTCATTCTGAATAATTTTATAGCTTTTTACGTTGTCATCCCATTTGTTATTATATAAGCCTTCTTTAACTTTTATAATTTCTTCAACTTGATTGGATGCTTCCATAATTTCTTCTAATGATATCGCAGTAGGTCTGCTTCCTTCTATGACCTGATATATATAACTATCTGGTTCAAGTTGTGATGTTTTATTTAGTCTACATAATCTTGACAAACTGTCGGCTATGTTTTCTTTGCCAGGCTTGTAAACAACTTTGAATCTTTATGCTTGAAGACGCAGTAGCCATCGTTCTATTCTTCCAAATGGTTTTGATTTAGGACCAAATATTACTTCGAGCGGTTTATGGTCTGTTACTAACTCAAAGTCTTTACCAAACAAAAATATGTAAAAATTTTCTACAGCCCAAACTAGAGCCAAGGCTTCTTTTTCTGTTTGACAATATCGTCTTTCACAGTCAGTTAATGTTCAATGACCGTACGCTATAATCCGTGGGCCATGACCGTCAAATTGGACCAAAACAGCGCCTAGTTAGGACTAGGCGCTGTTTTGGTCCAGGCTAGCATCCGCTATCACCACAGTTCGATCTTTAACGTCATAATAACCTAGAGTAGGTATAGTTGATAAAGCGGTCTTTAATTTATTAAAAGCATCTTCTTGTTTCGTACCCCAAATATTTTTTATTTCTGCCGTTTTACTAAGTTTATTCCTGAGTAATACTTTCAGTAGTTCTGAACTTGTTGCTAAATCTGGAATCCATTTTCCGACATAATTAATCAATCCCAAGAAGCTCTGAAGTTCTCCTATGTTTAAAGGTGATCGAAATTCTTGAATAGTTGATACGTACTTATCCAGTGGTTTTACACCTTCATGTGATAATTCGTGTCCAAGAAATTGAACTTTTTATACCCTGAATATACACTTATCTTTCCTCAGCTCCACATTATTTTGTTCAAGTGTCGTCATTACTTTTTCCAGTCTGCGATCATGTTCACCCAAACTCCTCCCGTAGACTAATATATCGTCAATAAAATTAATAGTGCCTTCACAACCCAAAAGCATACGTTCTAATGTTTTTTAAAATATTTCAGTGGCACATGTAATACCAAACATTAGTTCTTTGTACCTAAACAGACCTTTGCTTGTGATGAAGGTCGTAATATGCCTAGAATTAGGATGTAATTCAATCTGGTGAAAGGCGTCTTTTATGTCAAGTTTTGAGAAATATTTTGCATTCATCATAAACACATCAACACGGTCTAGGGATATTTTTAAAAAAGCGAATTACTATCAATATGTTAATTATTTATATGACATGTATATATTTAAAAGATACGTTATTTAATATTCTACCATTTTCTAGTAATGGTTAAGGTACTTCGATTAAAATTTCAGGATTTTATGGAAAAAAAATAAAGCATAGACGGAAACCGTATATGAATTAACTTTTAATTTATGAGTAAAAACTGAAAAAAAATTGAAACATCATTTAATTTGTGTTTATAAACTTGAAGTTAGTAGTCTGAGAAAGCACCCATGATGTTCATAACACATCGGCAACGATTCGGCATGCTCAGAACAAGGTTGTCAATGTCTTGCTGCGGAATATTGTCCCATGTCCTTCTGAGGTGCGCAAAAAGTTGATCTTCTGTAGCCAGATTTTCAGGAACTTCCTTCAGAGCTCTTCTTTGCAGCATATCCCACGCATGCTCAATGGGATTTAGATCTGGTGATTGAGCAGGCCAGTCTAAGGCCCTAACATTGTGTGTATGTAACCAAGCTGCTACCGTTCTCGCCGTGTGTGCCCGGGCATTGTCGTGCATGAGCAGGAAATCTTGCCCCATTTGTGTTCTGTGGGGCAAGATTACGGGCCCCAGCACCTGTTGGACGTATCGTTCTGCCGTCATATTGCCCCGCACCCAAACGAGATCCGTCCGACCTCCAAGACGAATTCCTGCCCAAACCATAATTGTTCCTCCTTGGTATGGGTGAACTTCCTGAGGGTTCTGAAGACGGCTCCATCGTCCAGGAACTCGCCAAACACGCGTCCTTCGTGAACCTGGATGGAAGCCGAACCTGGATTCATCCGTGAACAGCACATTGGACCATTGTTCACGGCCCCAGTCCACGTGGTTCCGAACCCATTCTTCTAATCGTCGTCCACGATTGCCTCTCCGTAAAGGTGGGACCCGGAGTGGTCTACGAGAGCGTAGATTGCTTTCATGCAGTCGCCTTCTTACAGTTTGGTCACTCACAAGCACTTGGTGTTCCACTCGCAGCCTTTGGACCAATTGAGTCGCCGTTGCATTTGGTTGAGCTCGCGCAGTAATTTGCAAAAATCGGTCTTGTCTGGGGGTAGTGATGCGACTTGGCCCCCGGTGCCTCTCCGCTACTTCACCTGTGGCACGATAGCGTGTCCACAATCTTGAAATTACATTTTGGTGGGTCCCTATGGCCTCAGCAACATTACGCTGAACAGACCCAGCTTCCAGCATTCCCACAGCTCGTAACATCTCCGCCCTCGTCAAATGTTGGCGTTGCATGGCTACAATACCTCAATTTTAACTTTACCTTTCGTTTAAAAATGAAAAAAAAACTGTTAACTAAATGTAATTCGTATAGTTTTCTAAATTTCGCACAAATGAAAATTCCCTCTCCTACACATCAAGACATTTTTATGCCACCGAAAAAAAAGAATTTTCAAAAATTTGAATTTGGAATTAGTCTGAGATAAATTACAAACAAATCGGTGTATAAAAGATTCCAATGCGGCCAGTACTTTTCGAGTTATTTAATTGAGTATGAAATATCCCTAGACCGTGTTGATGTGTGTATTTGGCAGCAGCTTGTCCATCGTCGGTAATGGATGGTTTTCACGCAAGATGGTTTTGTTGGGACGCCTTATGTCCACACAAAGTCTTTTTCTTCTAATGGTATGGGAATCCTTCTAAGTGGTTGAGAAACTGGTAGTACTCCTTCATCAATCGGTATCTCCAGAAAATGTCTTTAAATTTCGAAAATGCTGTATTTGTATCCGTTTTGTTGATTTCCAACCCAATTTTTAGTACCCCCATACTCATGGCAGTGTTTTTTCCAAACAAATCTCTCGTACCATCAGCAATAACATAAAAAGTCGCATTTTGTGACTTATCTACAATTTCCACTCTTGTATCAAACGAGCCTATCAACTGAAGAGGCTTTTTGCTTCCATAGCCATAAAACGTCTTGTTACAGCTGTCTGTTTGATTGTTGATTTTCACCTTATTTTGTTTCATTTCATTCCAGGTTTTTCCAGTAATTAAGTTGCACTTGCTCCCTGAATCCACCAACATGTTAATCTTCATCCCCCCAATATGACATTCTATCAAGCTATCATCGTCAATTTTAAATACATATTGTATGTCTCCAGTCTCTGTTCGGTTTGTTCTTTCTTTGTGATGTCCTTTCTTTACATTTTTCGCGTCAGTATTTTTCCTATAGTCAGTTCCCTCGTATTTTCTCTTACTTGGTCTATCCCGTGTTTTACAAAATTGTCTAAAATGTCCCTTGAGTCCTCACCTGTGACAATCTTTTTCTCTTGCTGGACATTGGCTGTCTCCGTGTCCTGAGTTTCCACATCTGCCACATCCAGATTTCCCGGTCCACTTTCTATAAGTTTTCTTCTCTTTGTTTTCTGTTTTCATATGTTTTACTCTGTTGATATCTCCACTCGATGTATTGTTCCCTCCAAATTCTTCTATCTGCCGACTTACAGCCTCGAGAGTATTTATTAGCTTCAATTATTACGAGTATTGTTTGCAAGTGTTATTGTGTCCCCTGTTTGTAAAATCTTCATCCTAAGTTCTTTCGAAGAACATTTTTCGGTTACCTGATCAATTATTTGATCGTCTTTATCCTTGAACTGACACTTATCTGCTTGTTGCCTAAGTCGTACTTAGAATTTTCCAAATTTTTCATTGGTTTCCTGCCTTATCAGTCGAAAAAGATGTCCTTCGTATACCTTACTTTGTTTTGGTAGAAAGAATGCATCGAGTTTACTAATAGCTACTTCAAAGACTCATCAACTCCGTCCTTTGGTGGAACATTTGCGTCGGGTATGTTATAAAATATTTCTTGTAATTCTTTTCACTTTTTTCTATGTTAGCAGCTTCCAGGTAAATCAAAAATGCTCGCTTCCAACGTTCCCAACGAGCTCCCACTGATGAAGGTTCTCCCTCACAATCAAATTTTTCAACTGTCAGTTGGGAACTCATGTCTTCCTTACTTATTTATATGATTACTGTCCATTTACGCATAGATATGCAATTGCTGAGTATGTCACTCTGATGACTCGTCAATCTAATGACCAATAGATATTCTATTGCTAGTCATAGTCCAGAAGTGTGCTCATGAATTCACAATTGAACATCAATTAATACTTTCTATGACTTTTGGTTTTATCTCTGGAATAATCTGTAAATGATACTGTCACAGTAATACCGAATACCCTTTTTAATCAATTATAATTGCGGGTAGGCATATTTTTTACTAAATAATGAATTTAAATACATTATGAGAAATATGAGAAAAGCTCAAAATTTAACTCAACATCTGTGGATTAGGGAAAAATATTAAAAGTCCCTTAATCCAAATTATAAAAAAAAAATAGATATATAAAAAACTCACGGTTTATATCCTCGTCGCCACTTGTAAAATACTCGATAAGTCTAATCGACTCGCCAACACACCACCGCACCGGTCGACAGTCCGACAACGACTGACTCTCCCGAGGCAACGTTATAACGGTCAATGTTGTATCGTTATTCCAACGATACTCTATGGTTGCTGCATAATATCAATATCTGCATACACTACATTAGTTAATACAATTTACAATAATTATTTATCCCTTCTACACGATGTCATCATTATTATTATTTACATGAGCACTATTTACACATGAAACGATATGGGAACGCGGCGCAATGGACCCGTACGTATCGATCTCTAGCTTCCGGGTGACTGAGGCGCTGGCGTGGGTTCAGTGTGGGGATAGCGCGAGGCCAGCGCGGGTTGATGCATTGCGGCCGCTCCAACTTGACGCTAGGTACTCAGTCATCTGGTCCGCGTACCTACTATGTCCAACTAGTAGGATTTTTGAAAGATAATTTGGTCAAAATATAACATGATGTAAAAATTATTACAATCGATTCTATTACTGATTCTGAACAAACTAGTTGCAGGTTTCGTATATACTATGAAATTGAATAGCCCTGTATACTGGACAGTATAAATTATTATAATAAGATTATTAATATGTTAAATTTAGATACAAAGATTAACGGACAAACATGAAATTTATAACAATGTGCGCGGCCATGCGTAGTCTGGTGCTCATGGCGACTGTGCGAATCGGGGCCCAGCTGATCGCTCCCCTGCACGCCCCGCTTTCTTCATGCACCGCGCCTCCGTGAAGCTGTTGAGTTCAGTGTCTCAACAGTTTACTTTAGCATAGTGATAATCTCCAACACGCTTTTCTTGGTCCCGTCACACAGACTCATTCATTTCACAAATCGTAAAATGGTCACTTCATGGACAAATCATAATATGATTTGCGTGGAATTCATAAACAAGTAATTAATATTTGATATAGGAATATCTTAGGTTTTTGCGATCACTACACATTATAATAAAACAACTTTTAATCTGATTAATCGCGTGTATTATTGGTTTTTGTTTTTCCTGACGTTTCGAACACTTTGCAGGGTTCGTGGTCGCATCCTCATGCGACCACGAACCCTGCTGATTTAGGCGGGAAAATGTAAAGTGCACGTTGTCGGTTTTATATTGTTTTCCAAAACTTGTGTTTCTCCGAAGTTTAATGTGTAATTATGGTGGATAATTAACCATTCAGTGTTCATGAAGGTGTGCGAGTGTGGGCAAATTTTATAAAATTTAAAATCTTGACTTTTTGAGTTCACTCCTAAACTCCATCGAACACTCAGTAAAATTTCCATGGTTTTACTGGGGCAACGCGCGCAACAATACTTAATACTTGATTATTCTGAATACTTGACACTGACAAGCACAAAAAGTGTGGCGCCATATAATAAATAATCCCATGACGGGAACTATTATTACTTGATCACTCCATATACTTGACATTGGCTAAATGTATGAGGAGTGCAAAGCCAGAAGAAAAAAAAACTATTTAAAATAATTTCAGTCTACCGTACATTTAATTGATAAAATTCATAAAATTAGTTTTGTCTCTGATACATATTTAAAACTAAATCGCGATGGTATTTCCTAAGACTATCCCTGAGAAGAAATACCGAAACAAACTCAGAGGCCACAGTCGTTTTAAATTTAGAGATACAATTTTACAATTTTATCGAATTATTAACTAAAAGGTGTTCCGATGCACGCAGTAATCGCTAACAGTATCTTGATTATTCTTGTGACTTGACTTGGTTTGGGACTTATTTTAAAGATTATTTTCAGTACAGGGTGAACAGGTCCGAACAGGTGGTAATTGCCAACCATCCTCTCTATTGAAATTCAGGTGTTTTTTAATTTCAATAACCTCGCGGTACATTCTTGGTACCTATCGGTTTTCTTTCGCGAGGATTTGGGGTTTATCAAAACGTAGAAAATGGTTGGGTTTATCTGTTGTGTGTTCTCAGGCGGCAGATTTTGTTGAGCGTCTATTCTTGACGTCAGCTATGTGTTCTTTCAACCTGATGCCAATGCTATCCATAATAATGGTGTACAATCTGACATGTCTTGGTACTCATTAGTTAAACAGGAAAACGAAAGTATAAATAAGAATATTCATAATAAAAATGTAATATAACATACTAAAAGTACGTAACTCAGTAAAATTGTAAATATTTATTAGTTTATAAACTTATAGATATAATTATAGTGCTAATGAAGTAACCCGTGCAATAAAACCAATTAAAACCTCATACAAGTATAATAACCTACACCTAATATATACCTATAGAACCTCCTTAAATACTTAAATAAATATACACATAAATATGTATAAATTATAGAAACATATTATAAAAGCAACACTATCTAATTACTAAAATGAAACTATAATTACTATTTATTTTAAATACTTAATTTTCACCTACCTATTCAATGTTACTCAATTCTATATTTTCATTTTTTCAATTATTATTTTTAAAGCGCTCTTCATCCTCTCCTCTATATAAATCAAACTTTGCTCTGCCCGATAGGGTCCATAATTGTTTCTATTTTTCAACATACCAACTGTTATATATTATGTACACATTATGGAATGCAATAAAGTATTGAGTAATGAAAAAATATATAAAAAAAACAGGGTAAACCCAAGATCAATTAGTCCTACTTACCCACGCAGAGTCAATCTTTATCATTATAGTACAATTTGATTAAAGGAATTATAAGAATTCGTTAATACCCTGTTACAAGTTTTGAGTACCACGTTTGTCGAGTGCAACTGCGTAATCATGTTTTTGGCATTTACAACGAATTCTACAAATGTTTAAGAAAAAGTGGTACCTACTTTAGTGTTGATATTTAACTGCCTCGTTGGTCTAGTGGTCCCAAGCGCGACTGCTGAGCATGAGGTTTCGGGTTCGATCCCCGGGTCAGGCAGTGCTATTGAGTTTTTCTGTTAGGAAATTCTCAGTAGTAAATAGCCCGGAATTTGGAATTGTGTCCGGTAGATGGCAATATGCTCACCAATTACTTGGAACTTAATAACAGCATTGGTGAAATGCTGGTGAATAACTGTGTACACCTCTGCCTACCCCTTCGGGGAATACAGGTGTGATGCTGCTATGTTTTGATGTTTAACTAAATATGTTAACTACATTCATATAATAAAACAACTTTTAACCGGATTTATCGGGTGTGTTAAAAGTTGTTTTATTATAATGTGTAGTGATCGCGCAAACCTAAGATATTACTACATTCATATAATTTTTTAAGTATGTTAAATATTTTCTTTATAATTATAGAAGAGCAGTATCGGCCCATATCCATTATTCATGTCCTATCCAAAGTCTTGAGTGTTGTCCAACTGTCTTACTACCTTTTCTCAAACGTTTTGCTTAGCCTCCTTACCAATCTGGTTTTCGCCCTCGACGTAAGACGATTATTGCCCTTATTAAAGACACAGATGACATCAGATTAGCCATGGAAAATAAGTTACTAACAGTCGTTGGAATGCATGGAATTTCAATAAGAATACATGTTGCGCCGACCCCAAATAAATTGGGATAAGAGCAGGGGGATGATGATGAGTCGTTCTCTTACTGCACTTTCAAATTAATTGATTAATAAAAAAAACATCCAAGTTTATCCGTTCTCCTTTATCACACACTTGATATGATGCTTAATATTCGCTTAGGTAGGTGGTATATCTTAGATTGTCTTTATGACCGAGTCATCTTGCGACCACGAAAGCTGCTGTTGGAAACTTCAGGAAAAAACAAACAACTAAGTAATTCTTAATATACGCGATTTATCCAGTTAAATGTAGTCCGGTTATCTAGATATTTTTAAGCTTCGAAACATTGCTGGTAAGAAAATATTGTCAGGAATCCTCCTACGTTTTTGGTATGTGCATTTCTATTTATCTGTCGCAACTGAGTTTCAATATATGTACCTATAGCAAAATGCGTATAAAATACCACTCAAATAATAAAAACAAAATATTTGTTTATATTTAAGCAAAATCTCCAGTTATACTAATATAGCCGCATAATATAAATGTTTTCACCTTTGAAAACGTTTCCGGGTACGTTTCGTCTCGATGCTGATCTCAATCCAGCAAGCCTGATGCTAATCTATAATACCACTCGCTATTATTTTTTTATATTTTATAACATTTTCAGGCATTCAGTACGATAGTGAACAATGCGCTTCAAGTGGCTACAATAAACAGCGTGGGCGACTTCATTCTGTTTCTGGGCAAGTGCATAGTTACGGCTGTGACCGGCATTATCGGTCTACTACTACTCAAACGAAACAAGGAACTGCACTTCTTTGCCGTCCCAACACTAGTGATATGCATATACTCCTTCTTCATTGCACACTGTATTCTTTCTCTTTACGAGGTGTGTCTCTATTTATGTTTGGTAATTTGATGTTGCTTTTGTCGTTCGTAGTTAACCTTTGATTTTAAATTTCTTGTAGGTGATTAGATTGTACGTTTTACTAGACCTTTCTGATATCCTACAATCAACAAATTAAAGCACATAAAAAACTAACAGAAAATTATGAAATAACACTCCATTAATCTTCTCCAGATGGTAGTTGATTCACTCTTCCTCTGCGTATGTGAGGATCGCAATATGAATGGTTCTGACGGTAGATGGAAAAATTCTCGACTTGCTGAACTCGGCGGCCACAGAGAAGATAAACTTGATGAACAAGATGGCGCTGAGCTGCAGGATATGCCAGAGAAGTACTGAAACTCGAAGCATGTTGTTTGGGGGCTATGCATGTCCGAGAGAGTGCCTTATTATCTGCAGATTATGTAATTATTTTTTGCTTTGTTATACGGATTAACAAAATCTATAAATCAACTGCGGTAAATCTAAACGGTGCTCCATGTCCGTCTTTAGTTTTAAAAAATGCCTTTGCATGCCGGTCGTGCGTATAATTTGAAGCGACAGATGTCATGTAATATGCTGGCCAGCCCCCGTGACTGTAACTTTACTTAACCGTAGATTCGAAAAGGCTTGTATTTATATGTGTAAGTTGAGTTAATAATTTAAAGTGCTTTGCTAGACGGGGCTTAAAATTTTCGTGCGTTTAATTATGTGGTGTTGGTATTTACTAATTCGACTAAATAAACTGTTAATTGGATTGGTGAGTTGAATTAAAACGCATTTACTTTTATTTTCAGGTGAAATTGCATCTCATCAATACTAAGAAGATTCTTTAAACGCTTTTACTCAGTAATGCATTTTTCTTTATTGTTAATATAAGCACATTTACACCATCTTTATAAATAGCGTGTAACATTTATTGTAATCAATATTAACTATTTTTTTATCATCACCTAACTTTTTTACATAATTGAAGATGGTACAATATTCATAGCCGTAAGATGTCATGGTTTTCCGTATTTTGACATTACTATTTTTATAATAAAAATCTCGATGGGTTTTACAACGTGTATCAGAAATTGGTGGCCATATTTGAGGATCATAAGGAGAATTCGGTAAAGATTCAATACGATGAAATTTTTTATATTTAATATTTACTTCGTCGGTTACACTTGCGTATGTAACTACACGCGCGTTGACTACTGCTGTCGAGCTGTCGACACGGGTCGATATCTGTCGGTGACGTTCGGTGGCAGCTATCGAAGTTTGACTGCAGCCGTCGTAGACTGTAGTTCAGCGTCGTCGACAACGTGCCGCTCGTATGTAAGAGCCCATTAGTGGTTATGGTCATGTTACAATTTTTTTTTTGATCTTGAAATCGGCTTTAGTAGTTTGTCTATGGACTATCAATCAGAAATGGAACATAACTATATTCATTTCTGATACACATTGTAAGGCAATTCTATGTCTGTTTTATGAATGTTTACATGAATTTTAGAAATGTTTATGATGCACTCTTTAAAATGCTACAATTGTTTCATAATAATTTTCATATCACAGTGATAATATGTTTGAGGGTTTGTTCTTATAGGGTTTTGGAGTGATATATACGTGTTTTGATAATTAAGAATCTCATAGTACAGCTAGAAGACTGCATCCAGTGGTGGATGGCGTGTATTATATCGATGGTTGAAAGGCTTTTTGGCTCAAGCGACATTGTAGTGAAATATGATAATGTCTCTAAAGGCTATTGTTTTAAGTTAATTTATTTAAAGTACAGTAATTACACTTGGACCAAATAGCCTTTCACCCATCGATATATAGGCAGCGGTAGGCGTCCACAGGCTTGCATTATACGGATCGTTATAAACGGATTTTGTATTATTTGTTTAATAAAGGCCATGTTTACCAAAATTATAACTGATGTTTAAAATAAACGGCTGTATTTTGCTATATACATCTCATATATTTTTGGTAAACTCAGCCTTATTTATATAATTGCTTCCATTGATGTGTAACGGAGGAATTATTTTTACACGACTGCCCAAAAATGGAGAGGAGTTATGTTTTACCTTTAGCAACGCTCTATAAGTTTTTATATACAATAAAAATAACATATGTCAGAACTACAAGCAAGCTGCTCAACAACTAAATGGTGGCTAAAGTAACAACGATGGTGCAGTGCTTTGCACTTTTCTGACTTCAACCATCAACATTTTCCAGTACAAATGTAGTTCTTCCAGAAAATGTTGAAGCATCAAAATATTATTAATAGAAACATATGAAGTACATAATCTCAAACGCAAACTATTCCGCCGTTTTAGATATTTTTTTTAAGATTATATGATTTACAATTTTTGATATTAACATATTTTTTTATATGCCTTTTTTATAATAATAAGTGATTTTTATGCTATTATTTTATTATGTTATAAATATGTTTTATGCACACATTTTTATTCATTCCTGTTTTATAGAATTTCCTTCAAGGTGCTCAATCTGTTTTATGATAGCTTTATTATTAAATTTTTTTATTAATTTATTATACATATTTGGTTCCTTTATGTTATGCTTAACATAGCATCACGCCTGTATTCCCCGAGGGGGTAGGCAGAGGGGTACACAATTGTACAGTCAGCGTCAGATCTTAGCTTTCAAAGTAGTCAAAATGATGTGAACATAAATTCAATTTTATGTTAGCAGATATAGTCATAAAATTTGTGTACGTATCCAGAATGGTCAAAACATCTTAGGTATCAGTTTTCAATATTATGTAAGCTGTCAGAATGTTCATATATTTATATTTGCGAATAGATCTTCCAGTAGTATTTATGCACTCAAAGTGGTCAAAATTATGTTGTAATTTTTTTATTTTGTTTATCTAACAAATGATCGTCCATCGCATTTTGCTTCCTACTTTTCCTTGATTATACATTTCTTTCATTTCTTGCGAGGCGTCATTGATATATATTTTGTTTTAGATATAATAGCGACTTCTCCGTCGTATCCTCATGGCTGAGGGACGTAACCATCGTGGGTAGTTCGTGCCACTAAACCTCTTCAGGCCGCTCGATCTAGAACGAGGTCAATGTTGGCCTGCAGTGTCTTCTTGGTTATTTCCTTGATCGGGTCAGTCCATCGCATAGGCATACGTCCTCTACTCCTTTTTCCTTCCATGCGGCCAGTAATAATAAGTTTTTCCAAGCTTTCGGATCCACCCCGGACCGTGTGACCGAAGAATTTGAGAAATCGTTGTATGCCGATAGTGGAGAGCCTCATCTTTACGGTGAGTTCATTGAGAATAGACGGATTTGTACGTGTTCAGTCCATGATTTTCGAAGCATTTTGCGCCAGCACCTCATTTGGAATGCATTCTTCGAAGAGTCTGGGCTTTTATCGTCCAGGTTTCACAAGCGTACAAGAAGATGGAGAAGATAAGAGTCGCATAAGTTTAATCTTAGTTTTGCCGTTGGATGTTTCTGTTTTTCCATATCCTCTCGAGTCTCTTCACAGTCGCTTTGGCCATCTGTGATCTTCGGTCCACCTCTTGGTCGCATTCTAATGTCTAATGCGAACTACGATGGAGCACGCTTGCCTAGAAGAAACCGATTCACTCGCGTTTTGAAGACACCCAGATTATAACTAACGGGGAAGACCCACTCCGGGAGCGCATTCCACTGTATCGCGGTTCTTATAATGAACGTGGAATCAAAGCGCTTCGTTCGGATTTTTGGTATACCAACCATGAACCGATGGCGCCTTTTCTTGCTTCTGGCCGTCCGATAGAAAAAAGGGCAGGGAGGAATTAGATCATGTAGATCTGAAGCACACTCTCCGAAATGTATCTGATACAAAACCGATAGGCTAGCAACTTTGCTCCGATGTTCTAGACTTTGGAGCTCAGTCTGAACAAATGAATCGTTGCTGATAAGCCTCTTGGCACGCTTGTCAATGGACTCTTACGCCTCAAGCTCATACTTGGCTGTGACGTCCCAAACGTGCGAGCAGTACTCCATGCATGAACGAACTTGTGCTTTGTACAATAGAAGCAACTGTTCCGACGTTAAGTACCGCCGCACCTTCAAGAGGATACCCAGCTTTTTAGCAGCTAATTGAGCTTTGGACTCAATATAGCAGCCTAAATTGTGGGTTGATGTCAGAGTAACGCCCAAAAGCTCAAAAAGATGGTCAAGTTATTGGTATGGATACATCTCGAAAACTAGGAGCCAGTAGGAATGGCTTCCTTTTCGCAGAGAATAGACACGCCTGGGTCTTAGATGCATTGAACCTGACCAGGTTGGCTTCGCTCCAGTCAGAGACTGCCTTAAGGGGCAAATTCAAACGCTCGACCATGGCCTCTCTCAGAGACTGGATTTGTGGTCCACTGGTTCGTGCATTGGCTGTGTAGCTCTCAACCACAGTGCTGTCGTCTGTATACCCAATGGTTCTAGGCTTTAGCAGATCGTTGATATGCAGCAGAAAGAGCGTCGCAGAGAGTTCTGAACCTTGGGGGACACCGGCATTTAGAACCATTTGATCAGACGAGCAGCAATCTATGACCCCTTGAATCGGGTGTCGGGATATCATATCCACCGCCCGATGCCCGGCGTTGATACCTGTTTAGCACTACACGGTGGGCACGTACAGGGTAGTAGAAGGTCATTGCTATGGACACGAGTATCATCACTCCCCGAATATTATTAAAGTAGGTATTATAATGAGAGAAAGAATTATGAATGAATTTATTCAAATGAGGTATAACAATTTGAACTTTCTTTAATCTGTTGACTCACTAATTACCAGACAATAGAAATAACTTTGCGAGTATACAGAGGAAAAACTTTTGAGAAAAGACTACGGTATATGTAATAGGTGTAAATTTAATATAGGAAAAAATTAATACCAGTGTTGAATAAACCTGGCTCCAGAGTCCAAACCTAAATCCTATCAACAATGTCTGGGGTAGAATGATCTAAATGTGGCATCATGGCAGTACAATCTGGCAGTATCTACAGAAAATTTACGTGTGGCACCGGGAAGTGTGTTTTGTTGCAGTACATCCGGGTCAATGAGAAGATTTAAACTTTTGAGTTTTAGGTTTAAGAATAATAACTATAAAAAAATTACAAACGATAAAATTACAATTGTCTTCTTGACATTGTTGGTTTTACTTGATACAATCAGTGCAAGTAAAACACAAAATATCATTTCTAGCTATTGTATGTATCGCACCTTCAGATTTGGACATTTGACCATTCGGTCCGCCTCCATGTGCTGAACTCAAGTTTTTAAGAGTACGGGTACGTCCGTGTGTGGCCAGTCTACATTTTTTGGATTCTGACTCGAACCAAGATTTAGAGTGCAGCCAGCTTAAATTAGTTAAATACTTAGATATATCTCGAATTAAATTTCACGAATAAAAGGCACGTCAAATCAATGACATCATGCAAAAAATGAAACGCATTGAAATACTCGTAGAAAAGGGAAAAGCAAAACATAATTAACGATTATATTTTCATTAGAATAAAATATTATACTCAAACATATACTCTAGTAGCAGGTATTTAACGTCGATTTTTCATAACTGACAAGATAATTTTGACCACTTTGAATGCATAGATACTATTGAACAGCTTACACAATTTTTAATTATAGCTAAGATCTGGACTACTCTGGATGCTTACAATAATTTGAACACTTAGTCAACATAACATTGAATATAATGGCCTTCACATCATTTTGACTACCTTAAAGCTAAGATCTATATGACGCCAACTGTACACCCACATTTTACCAATGCTGTCATTAAGTCCCAAGTAATCGGTGGTGAACCTATTGCTATTAACCGGGCTCAATTCCAAACTCCGGGCTGCTACTGAGAATTTTCAAAAATTCCAATAACTTTTACCCGACCCGGGACCTCATACTTAGGTACTATATCATAATTATAGCATAGTTTTTTGAAAGTATTATTTAAAAGAGTATAAGACCGTCCATACCACTAAAATAGAATCTTACCTGTTTATTGGAAAAATAAACAATTGTACCATGCCTTTCCTATGGAAGAAGGCTTGACCTGACCAATCAAAGACGACTTTTGCAAAGTAATTTCAATTCTCCATCACTGTGAGTTTGATTGGTGATAGAAAACGAGTAAATCATTATTGCATGTAATTCAATTGACAACTGTATGATTTTTATTGTCATGTCATAAGTATTGTCTTCGTTAGTCATAAATTAGTATAAATAAAATAGTTTAAAATATTTCCAGTCATAAGGATAATGCTAAGACACTTGTATGTTATACAAATTATCAAAAAGTTATCAAATATTACTACTCTTTTTTCTAAACTGTTGCCTAGGTTTATGATTGTTTGGTTTATCAGTGTTAATCTCAAAATAGCTCTCCCATAACGTTTCAGCTCATAAATAATGTCAACTTCTGGAAATAAAAAACCCTGAGTGATGACCGGACGGAAAATGTCCACTTCTCACAATGACAACTCGAAATATCTTGGACATACACATTAAAGGACACATTCGCACAATGTTAACTTTTAATGACTATTTCCCATAACGACAACTCCGCGTAGTTCCAGCTTTGTCAAGCAAAATTGAATGCGGTTATAGGTATAGCTAGGAGTTAGGTATATTTATGCTAATGGGTATGTAGGTATCTGAAGACTGAAAATAAAGTATTAAATTTATTATCTAGCTACTCAGTATATGTATTTTTATTAAATTCACAAGTGTGTTGAAAGACGTCGTATGAAACTCGTTAGCGTTGATTATTAGCCGGGTCTACAGATAGTGCAATCCACGAAGACGCGCCCCACTATTCATCCTAACCGTTTAAAGTATATGTGTGCTATCTTTTGTCAATGTTTGAGTATTATCGGTACACACTAATTCTATGAGTGCACACGCACACTAATATAAATAGACTAATCAGGAGAAAGCGTCATGGTCAACGTGAAAGATGCTCTACTTCAATTATATATTTTTTATTCGACTGAAAGGAAATGGTTGTTTTTTTAATTTTTAGGTGTGGTTATTAGTTAATATACGACAATATTACCATTTTTATAATGGGGGTAATGATAGACATAAATGAAATACGTGAAAAAGTTTTATTGAACTTTATTGAGAAAAGAAAATCGTTAATCACTCATTTCATAAATATCTGATTCAGAGTCTGATGTATCACCGACATTTATAATAAAACTAAAATCAATATCAAAGTGTCTCATGTATTCGTCTTCTATTTTTTCCACGTGCTGACAAGTATTGAACCAGACATCTTTATTTACTCGATCAAATGCTTCATTTATAATGGGCATAATCGAAGTGTAGTTTTGATTGATATTGCGGCTAGCAACGTCGTTTTTTACAATACCCCAAATATTTTCGATTGGATTTAACTCTGGATGATAAGGAAGGCAGCCGAAGTACTGTGAATCCATGTTTTTTCAATAATTCGTCAACTTTGTACTTGCGGAAGTTTTCTTTGTTTTTTAATATAAGGTCCTACTTTATTAGGTAATTTCCTTTTAAGGGGTTGATGTATAAGTCATAAGTATTCAAATGCACAAGGAAATAAATTGCCAAAGCACACTTTAAATTAATAATAATAAAAAAATATAATGTTCGATTATTTCTCTTTACTGATTATGCTGTCCCCGAGCCGCGCGGAGGGAACTACCGCGACCCCCCCGCAAGCCCGCGCGCCCCGCCGCTGCCCCGTCTCCTCGTCGCGTCAGCTGTTACTACCTACTTCTCTCATCGTGTGGTTGCTGAACAACCTAGTCTCAGAGTTAAAACCAGCCGTAGGTTACTGACATGGCTTTACACACCATCGAGAACATCTCTCAGGTGTGCTGATTTCCTCACATGTTTTCCTTCACCGTTAAAAGCAAGTGATAATGAGTTTATAATACGCACATGACTTCGAAAAGATAGTGGTAGTGGTCGTTGATTCGAACTTGCGACCTTTGACTCAATCCAACGGTCATACATCTAGGCTATCACTACCTACTTAGTTGGCACGACCTTTTCCCGCGCTAACAGCCAACGCACCGGGCAGCCGGGGCACAAGACCGTAGGTAATTACTAGGTAAAAGAAGGCCACGACAAAATTCAGAAAACCTACAGACAGTGACGTTGTATACCTATCCTTTATGACAACTTAACTAATAAAAAAGATGCAGGATCATTAAATGTTATAATTTTACACGAAAACATCTGTGATTCGAAATTCCCATCACGCATAAACCGGGCTTTGGACTGACAAATTAGTGTAATGCTATGGTCAATAATTACGTTAAATTGATAGCATGTAGGTACTACGTAGGCATAGGCTTGCATTAATGTAAAGGTCATTACAGAAACTTGGCATGTTTAAAAGTTTGAACCACACATAAGTACCTACAACGACTTTAATTAATTGAATACTTAATTACTTACCAATAAATTAGAATAAGATTTGACAAACATTTGTAAATAACTCTTGTCCTTGAGATCACATCACTTACGTATTCACTTGAAGTTACTGCTTTACGAGACACTTATTTACACGAAATCAGTATCAACAACACTGTTTGGTTGGAGACTTTAAAACGGAATCACTTAGGTATCTACTTAGATCTGTTGCGGCGTTCTTGTTGTTTTCCACTAAGCTCGTAGTGACGTAGCAGAGCCCTATAATCATCACAGAAGTATTCTCCAAATAGCGCAATTATTAGATTTTTGAACATACGAATTTTTTAGATTGTACAAAAGCGCCGTGCTGCAAGTGCAACGCTTTGTCGTCATCGGATCATCAAACGCGCCGGCGCCGACTGAATTACTTTGTAGGCATACAATCACTCGCAGCGGGCTGCGGTGGCGAGCGGCGGGCGGCGGGCGGCGGGGAGCGGCGGCGGCGTCAGCGTCTGTTGTGCTATCTCTTCCTTTCGTATTAATCGACGACACGCTTACTCTTTCTTCCTTCCGGGAAGTATGTGTGCGAACTGTCACCGCCGGCTTCTTTAACGGTTACGTACCTACTAAAATGAGTATTTAATTTCGCTTGTGTCGGATACCGTCAAAGAATATCGGCTTGTTCTGTCGGCGATAAACAAAGCATAAGAAAGACCATGCCTACCAAGTAGTTCAAAAATAATTCCGTACCTCGTAATTTCAGTCAGCTGCATGGTGCGGTGCGGTGATGTACGATGGTTCGGTGACGGGTGACGTTGCAGCGGAATGACCGCGACGCTTTTGTACAATCGATAAAAAATCGTAGGTTCAAAAATCTAATAATTGCGATATTTGGAGATTACATAATTGATGAATATGGTGAACAATCAGTATGTTGCAACAGATCTATTTTGTGATATCTAAATAATAATCTCGTAACAGTTGTAAAATACCTAAGTGATTCCCATTAAAGTCTTCAACCAAACAGTGTTGTTATTACTGAGTTTGTGTAAATAAGTGTCTCGTAGAGAGGTACATTCGAGTAAATACGTAAGTGAAGTGATCTCAAGGACAAGGGTTTTTTCAAAATTTTTGTGAATACTTTATTTAATTTATTGGTAAGTAGGTAAAAAATAAATTAAAATAGTTGTACTTAAACTGCCTCGTTGATCTAGTGGTCCCAAGCGCGACTGCTGAGGTCTCGGGTTCGATTCCCAGATCGAGCAGTGTTATTGGGTTTTTCTATTAGAAAATTCTTGCAGCTTAGAATTGTGCCCGGTAGATGACAATGAGCTCACATGGGACTTAATAACAGCATTGGTGAAATGTGAGTGCACAAATGTGTAAACCTCTGCCTACCCCTTCGGGGAATACGGGCGTGATGCTATGTATGTTGTACTTATGTATTTATGATTCAAACAGTTAAACACGCCAAGTTATTGTTATAACCATAACATTAATGCAAGCTAATACCTACGTAGTGCATACTATCAATTAAACGTAATAATTGATCATTAACAACTTTCTAGTACCTAATCGTTAAAATTATTTTTCAGTCTAATCCAAAGCCTGGTTGAGTGTGATGGGAATTTAGAACTTCAGGTGCTTTCGTGTAAAATTTTAACATTTGCAATTTTTTTATTCGAGAAGGTATCGTAAAGATAAGTTGCAACGTCATTGTCTTTAAGTATTCTGAATTTTTTCGTGGCCTTTCCTAGTAATGTAGTTTCTAGCTCTAGAGTAGTCTAGAGCCCCGGGTCACTTGGGTCGCTTGGCTGTAACGCGGGAAAAGGCCGTGCATAAGTAGGTACTCAGTAGTAAAATACTGTGGCGGGGCGGCGGGGCGCGCGGCGCGCATTTCAGGTAATTTACCTACGCGCGGCTCGGTGTGTAAAGCCATGTCAGTGACCTACGGGTGGTTTAAACTCTGACACTAAGTTGTTCAGCAACCACACGATGAGAGAAGTAGGTAGTAACAGCTGACGCGACGAGGAGACGGGGCGGCGGAGGGGCGCGCGGGCTTGCGGGGGGGCATGTCGCGGTAGTTCCCTCCGCGCAGCTCGGGGACAGCATAATCAGTAAAGAGCAATAATCAAACGTTATAATTTTTTATTATTATTAATTTAAAGTGTGCTTTGGCAATTTATTTCCTTGTGCATTTGAATACTTATGACTTACACATCAACCCCTTAAAAGGAAATTACCTAATAAATTAGGACCTTATATATGGTCATAAAGTTCAGGTTTTTGGTAGCTTGGTTCAAAAAGGATATTTTTTGCATTCAGCCAAGTCTGCATGTCTAATTTGTTGGAGTTGGATGTTGGTATTTTTTCCGAACTAGCATTGTGATAGGCTGCATTATCCAAGACTACCACTGCATCATTTGGGAGATTTGGTATTAGTTTCTCCTTTAGCCACTTTAAGTAATTTTCTGTGTTCATATTATCATGGTAGTCTCCGGGTTTGATCTCTGCTCTGTATGTTAACAACGCATTTGGTACGAAACCCTCTGCACTTCCGCCATGTACTATAATTATACGCACTCCTTTTGTTTTTTTTTTTTTTTTTTTTTTTTCTTTATTTAAAGAGTTTATTCACAGAAGCGAATATGCCACTCCGTTAGGGACACAAAAAAAAAAGGAATTAACAAATAATGAAAAAAACAAAAATAGAGAAACTATAAGAAGTTCAACAACATAATACTAGAATTATCTATTCTTAAGACCCATCTTTACTAACTTTAACAATTCAATCGCACCCTTTGATGAAGGATAAGCCAAGACACTATTACAATAACCTATACTATTGCGTGACCAACCATTAGTAACAAACAATCGACGCCTATAACTTTCGTTCCGGACACACTCCATAAGAATATGAACGGCATCCTCTGGAATATTACATATGGTGCAATTAGGTGAACTAGTTTTTTTCATCAAATGTGCAAACTTATTCAATGGAATATGTCCGGAGCGCAAGCGCATCAATAGGGTCAGGTCCAATCTATTTAATGGGCTGTTGTCTATCCAAGGAAGCTTGTGTGGTTGTGGCTGGATTGTTCTATACCAGATGCCTTTCTCTCTGGATCGCTGATCAAAATATTCCTTCCATAAATTAAAACAAGAGTATTTGAGTATAGAAATACAGTCAGAATAAAATGGAAGTATATTAACTTGTATTCCGTCGTAGCTAGCTGCTTTGGCCAAACGGTCTGCTATTTCATTGCCCATGATACCGACATGTGATGGAATCCACTGTAAGATTGCTGATTTTGATTGAGATTTTAACCGAAGCAATGAATTCAATATAGTATAGGCTATCCTCGACGTTTCGAGGTACACCGAGCCAAGTGTTGAAGAGCGCTTTTAGAGTCTGTAAAGATCACAAACTTATCATAATCCTGACCCAATGATTCTAAGTAGGACAAGGCTTCGGCTAAGGCAAAAAGTTCTAAACACATGATGGAAACGTTAGCTGTTACTTTAAATCTTATACCACATCCTAATTGTTCATCAAAAAAAGCGGCTCCTAAATTATCATCACTTTTAGATCCATCGGTAAATATTTTGTAGAATGAACTAAACTCGTCTAGCGTACGAGAAGATATTAAATTTAATTCCTCAGAGTTATATCCCCGTTTCGCTTTGTCAATAGACGGTATATATCTAATATTACTAGCTAAATTTATGTTCGTAACCCATGTCTCAAAGCAAAACATCTCTAATTTATGCGTGGAGTGTATCGATAAATTTTTGAATTCTTCATGAATTGCAGCAAGAAGAGGTTTTTTCCTATGTGACCAGTAACTATTATTTGCAAGGGAAAGGAGGTCATCCAGTATTAATATAAGTTTAGTGGATTGATAAGATTTAGATTTTAGCCAATGTTTACCCGCTAGAAAGCGTCTACGAAACTGTAATGGGGGCAGACAAAGTTCTGATTCCATCACATGTATTGGGGTCGTCTTGATAAATCCACCAATCACCCGCATGGACTGATTTTGTACCTTATCTAATTTATAAAGATGTGACTTAACACTATTATCGTAAATAAAGCTTGCGTAATCTAGCCTGCTTCTAATTATTGAGATGTATAAACGTCTTAGGTGTTTGGGGTGCAATCCCCACCCTGGACCAGCCAAAACTTTGAATAGGTTCAGAAATTTTAAAACTTTGTCATTAATCTCGTTAATGTGCTTAACCCATCTCAAAGAAGAATCGAGCCACAATCCTAAATATTTGACATTATTCACTACTTGTAAATCGTTATTACTAATTTTAATGTTAATATTAAATTGTCTAAGTTGTTTACGGCTTTTAGTGAACAAACAGACTTTGCTTTTGCTGGAGGACACTTCTAGGCCTAGTTCTTCTAATAAAATAGTAAATGTGTCAAGTGCAGATTGTAAATCTGAAGCAGCTTCCCGAATATTATTACCCGTGACAAACAAAACAAAGTCGTCCGCATATTGAAAAACCTCTATGTCATTGCTAAACGTCTTACATATATTTATTGTAGCTACATTAAATAAGAGAGGGGACAGAGGGTCCCCTTGGGCCAAACCACGACTAGTGTTTCTGAAAATTACATTATTTTCTATAGCTATTTGTAAACGCCTTTCTTTTAAAAAAAGCCATAAATACGTACAAAGTCTTGAACCAACCCCCAGATTATCCATAATTAACAACAATTCCCTAATGTCAATGTTGTTATAGGCGTTATTAATGTCAATAAAACAGCCGAGTGTAAAATTGTTCTTGGTGAAGCCAATTTGCATTTTTGTCACAAACTCACTTAAGATGTCTACACATGATCGAGATTTACGAAAACCAAACATATAATTTGAAAACATGTCATTCTTTTCCAAAAACCATTCTGATAACGAGGGTCATGAAAATGACGACACGATATATAATGAAATTACTTTTAATCTAGAAATTTTGAAATATAGGTACACTCGTTGAATCGTCGTGGCGAGCGCGAATGACCGCTCACTCCGTCCGTCGGCGGCGGAATCCCCCCGCGGTGGTGAGGTGCGGGGCGCAGCCGTGCGTTAACAAACTGGCCCCCTTGGAGCAGGAGCAGCATCCTGGTCCAACTTCGTTGGTAGTGGGCAGAGCCTGTTCCAAGCTCTGCGCAAGGTTCCTGAGGTAGTTGCTACGTCTGCCACCCGGTTGACACCGTCAGTGCCTGGGTATACTGTGGTGACACGTCCCAGCAGCCATCTGGTGGGAGGCAGCCGATCATCTTTGATAAGAACCATCTCTCCTGGCTGTGGTTGTCCTCTGTCTGTTCGCCATTTGTTTCGGATCTGCAATTCTGAAACATACTCCTTGTAGTACCGATTCCAAAAATGTGTTTTTAAAGATTGTATCCTTTTATATCTGGAGAGCGTATGAAGCGGAGCCTGGTCGACCTGGGGAGCAGGCAGCATGGTAAGTGTACGTCCAATTAAGAAATGCGCTGGCGTGAGCGGAACTAAATCTGATGGATCAGATGACATTGGGGTGAGAGGTCTAGAATTTAGTATTGCCTCGATTTGAACCAACACAGTGTTCATCTCTTCGTAATCTAGATGAGCCATTGACAATACATGATTTAAATGTTTTTTAATTGATTTAACTGACCCCTCTGCTACGCCATTAAAATGTGGGCTGTAGGCTGGACTAAATTTGAAACTGATTTCATTTTCTGCAGCGTATGAAATAATATCGTTAGATTGATTTTTCAGAAACTTTGCTATTTCGTTGCAAGCACCCACGAAATTAGTTCCGTTATCGGAATAGATTATAGCTGGCTTACCTCTGCGGGCAATAAATCGATTTAAGGCAGCAATGAAGCCTTCAGAACTCAAATCGGTGACGAGTTCTATGTGCACCGCCCTCACTGCTAGGCAAACAAAAACAGCAATGTATGCCTTCTTTAGCTGACAGCCACGACCCTTTCTGTTCGCTATCATGATGGCGCCAGCGTAGTCCACAGCAGTATTACTGAAAGGGTAGTCTGCTTGCAATCTTTGTAGAGGTAAATTGCCCATGATGGGCTGGTAAGTCTTACCTGCAAATCTAAGGCACGATATGCAGTCTCGAGTTATTTTTCTACAAAGATTACGACCATTGACTATCCAGTATTTGTGACGTAATGTTGATAACAACAGCTGTGGTCCAGCATGTAAAAGAATTTTGTGATAGTGTGCAGCTAATATTTTGGTTATGTGATCTGATGCGTCGAGTAAGATAGGGTGCTTTGTGTTGTAGTCGTAGTGCGAGTTTGACAATCTACCTCCTACTCGTATAATACCTACATGGTCAATAAATGGGTTTAATTTGAGAAGTTTGTCTTTAGGAGACAGTGGGCGTTTGTGAAGTAACTGTAAGTATTGTTTACAATATGAATCACGTTGTACCTTTTTACATAACACTTCCAATGCAGAATTGAGCTCTGTGAGAGTCAATGGACCCACTATTTTATTGCTAGTATGCTGACAGTTAGAAATGAATCTTTTTACGTAAGCTATGGTACGTTGTAATTTACTAAAATTTGAAAAATTGTTGCAAAAGTTAATATTGTGACCATGTGACTCATCTGTTGACAAATGACATTGATGTTTAATTTCCGGCAAACTAGCAATATTAATATTTTGTGGTTGTGTGGGCAACTGCATGGCTGTTTGATGTAGGAAGTGGGGACCTCCCCACCACAAAAGTGAAGATTGAAGTTGTGATGCGTTGAACCCGCGTGAACCTATGTCGGCCGGGTTCATATCTGTGGGGACGTAATTCCATGAATTTGGGTCAGAATTGTTGGTGATCTCATTAATTCTATTGTAAACAAATTGTTTTAGTTTTAATTTGCATGTTTTAATCCAGCCCAGCACAATAGTTGAGTCACACCAAAAAAACTTGGAGTCGATCTTTAAACGTAATGAATTCACTACCTTTTTCATTAACCTTGTGGCTAAAAGGGAGCCGCAAAGCTCCAACTTAGGCATAGTTAGCCTTTGCTTGAGTGGCGCTACTCTGCTCTTTGCAAGTAGCAAATGTACTTGTACATTCCCAGTGTCGGACACTGAGCGTACGTATATGCAGGCTGAAAAAGCCTTAATGGAGGCATCGGAAAATGCGTGTAATTCGACCTTGACGTATGAATCACACAACACCCTACGAGGGATTTCAATTTTTGTAATTTCTGGTAAGTATTTAATAAAGTCATGCCATTGTGACTCAACTTCGGCAGGTAACTGGTCATCCCATGTGATATTCTTAGCCCATAGTGTTTGTAGTATAAGTTTTGCCTGTAACATGCAAGGATTAATTAAACCAAGCGGATCAAACACTTGAGCAATAGTTGATAAAATTGTGCGTTTGTTTGTGGTTTTCTTATTTGAATTTTTATTTACTAAAAATAATAATGTGTCTTTCTTACAGGCCCAGAGTAAACCTAATGTTTTTGCATAATCATCTTTGTTTAAGTTTAATAACTCGTCTGTGTTGTTTTCATTAATGATATCATCGAGGATAGACGGTTTATTGGATCGCCATTTACGTAAATGAAAATGAGCGCCCTCTAACGTCTGAATGACGCCTTTGCATATTTGTATTAAGGTTTTCTCATCATCATGCCCAGATATATAGTCATCTACGTAGAAATCGTGTAAAATTGATTCACGTACATCTTTATTGGTGCATTCTTGGCCCAACTGTACCAGGCATCTAGTTGCTAAATACGGCGCTGACGCCGTCCCATATGTGACAGTGTTTAATTTATATTGTTTAATTGGCTGACTGAGATCTGACCGCCAAAATATTTGTTGTAAACATCGTTGACCATTGTTTACATAGATTTGTCTATACATTTTTTCTATATCTGAAGTTACTACAAACCTATATTGTCGAAATCGAATCAATATGCTAAGTAAATCGTCCTGTACAGTTGGCCCAATATGCTGAATGTCATTGAATGATTTGCCCGTGCTTGTCACCGCTGAGCAATCAAAGACGGTCCGTAACTTTGTAGTGAGGCTGTCTTCACGCAAGACACCGTGATGAGGCATGAAGTATGATATACTATCGTTTTGTGTAGTCGTGTTTTCTGACATGTGACCTAGAGTCAAATATTCGTCAAGAAATTTTGTGTATTTTTCTTTGAACTCTGGGTTGCGCTTAAATTTACGTTCCAATGATTGAAACCTCATTAGAGCTTGCTGTTTAGAATCGCCTAAGGATTCAGGCGATTCCTTGAATGGTATGGTAACAATAAATTTGCCATCTGGGTGGCGCGTTGTTGTTTTTGTAAAAATTTGTTCACACTCACTCTCACCTTTAGTATGGATTGGTTGAGTAGCGGGAACCGATTCTAGTTCGAAAAACTTGTCTAATTTCTCTTCGAGCTCACTGTTGTTTAGAAAATGGCAATGGACTGTATTTGATTGATTTGTGTTAGATTTAGAGTTCGATGATTGTAAAGAGCCTGTGACGAGCCACCCTAATGTTGTTTCAATCAAAGTTGGCTTGTTTTTTCCCAGGGCAATATGATTGTTTAGAAGGACATCCCAAAAGATGTCCGCCCCCAGCAACATCTGTACCTCAGACGGCGTGAAGAAACTTGGATCCGCGAGGTGGATGCGAGAGGGAATAGAAAAAAAATTGCAATTAATTTGTGAAGTAGGTATCAATTGGGTGATATGTGGCACAACAAAACAATTGACGTCAGTTGTATAACCACTGTTTGTGAGTGACGATATTGTGACGTCACATCTTTTTGTAATTTTTGAGGACTGATTGTTCAGTCCTTGTACTAATAGCGAAGTAGAATAACTAGGTATTCCTAATTTAGCTCGCAAAGTTTCTGTGATGAAACTAGATGTGCTTCCATTGTCGAGTAGTACACGAACCTTGTGTGTATGACCATAACAATCTTGCATGTTAATTATAGCAGTGGATAGGAGGACCTGACTGTGATGTATGGATGAGAGTGTGACACTACTTGATTCTGTTTGTTTCTGTTCTTGCACGGTGGGTAAAACAACACAACCCTCTGATGACTTTGACGCCTTGGGAACAGTGTTATTATTGTGTAACAGAGTGTTATGACGCTGTGTGCACAGCCTGCAGGAACTAAGCCTACAACGCTGTTCGTCATGTCCTGCACGCAAGCAGTTTGTGCATAGATTTAATTGTTTAACTCGTTCAATACGCGTCTCGATCGGCATTGATTTGAATTTCATACATTGATAAATGGTATGATTATTCTTACACACAGGACATTTAAATAGTGCTTGTTTTTGTGTTTGGTTAACTACAAATGTCTTAGGACGGTTGTGAGTAACATCACTGTGTCTGCGTTGTGCTTGTTGTTGTTTTATATGTGTTGATGATTCTTCCACAGTTTCCAGAACATCGGCACGATTTTTTAAAAAGGTATTAAAATCTTGTAAAGTAGGAAATTTCGTAATGTTGTTGCGTTCCCTTTCCCAGTCACGTAGTGTAGATGGATCTAACTTACTAGTCACTATGTGTATAATGATAATGTCCCAGTGTTCTGTAGGTAAATTCAATGTTTTTAAAGCCCTTAAGTTTCGATTGACAGAATCTATTGTGTTTCTTAAGGCCTTTGAAGATTCTTGAACTACTGGTTGTATATTGAATAATGCTTGTATGTGATTGTTGACTAAAATTCGATCATTGTGATATCGATCACATAGCAAATCCCACGCAATGTCATAATTATCTGCTGAGAATTCCAATGATTTAATAATTAGTGCTGCATTTTCCTTTAATGAATTCCGTAAATAGTGAAACTTATGAATTTTAGGTATTGTTGTGTTGTCATGTATAAGGGACTTGTAAGTGTCGTGATATTCCAGCCACTCCTGATAGCGCCCAGAAAAGATTGGCAAGTTGATAGTAGGTAATTTAATGTTTGGCCCACCTGACGGCCCAGTGTTATTACTAGAACCCGTCACCGACACGGCATCCTGCTCCGCAGAGGCAGCGCTCACCAGCTCCTGCGCAGCAGCCACGCAACTGAAGTAGCTGGTTTCGAAAACCTCCCGTTCCTTATGCTCGTCACCTGGAATTTCCACAAGACTTTCTATATCAGTCTGAACTGTATCAAACTCATTGTATAAATCTAGTATTTTATTTAAACGAGCTGTTATCTCAAGAGCTTGCACTTTATTAAGAATTTTACTAGGCAAAAATGTGTCTATATATGTTTTAAATATGGTAAGCTTTGCTTTATGGCTAGCTCTTGTTTTCTTTAATGATTTAAGATCCATTGTGCAAATGAACAAATGATAAGCTTGCAAACGAGATCAATTTCAAACTGTCCAGCTGAAAGGCAATGAACAGTTAGCACACAATTAAAATAAAGAGTGGAGTGAAAACTTATGTGGAGCAATACTTAAAATTTAAAATTTGCAGGCAAGTTGCAGTTGGCAGAAATAGTGCGAAGCAGAGGGGTACAATGGCAGGAGGCAGGTGCAAAAGCAAATGGTTCGCCTCGCCGCACCACGACTGCCGCAAGTCACGTAGGCCACGCGCCGCGGACTTTGGACCCACGGATTCGCTGGAATGTTCGAAAGAAAATCGTTAGATATGCACAATGGATTGCACTGTATTGTTAAAAATCGGCACAATACAGCAAATAAGACCCCTGTAAAGGAACAATAGACAACAATAGTCGGTTTGATGGATGAAAATTCATGAAAGTTATGTAAAATTTGAAAAAAAAAAGGTGGAAATCTTCTCGAAAATATTAATGAGCACACCAAATTACGATTCAAATCGTATGTTTTTTAGAACAAAATTACAGTATTTTGATGGGCACTGTTAAAATTCATCCACGTGCTCGATGATGAAAGTATGAACGTGGAGATTGTTAACAATATTGTGAAAGAAATGGAGACATTCAAGAATGATTAATTTAGTGCGCAATTAACAGGAATGATTGGAACGAACTCACAAATAGGTACCACACTGCAAACCCCGTATCTTGGTTTCTCGAACTATAGTTGTAGGCACAGCAATTATACTCGTAGTATTTCTGGATTTTGTCCTAGTAAGTAGTTGGATTTGTATTTTGTATGAATCACGCCGGTAGCCGACGCGCTGTAGTGCAATCCGTGTCTCGATGTAGGTATCTCGAATAACCTCGTCAATTTCGATACTTCTTTGTTCCGCTGTCTTCGAAACGCTTTCCAAAGCCGTATCCGGCTCGAATCTTGATAACGAGGGTCATGAAAATGACGACACGATATATAATGAAATTACTTTTAATCTAGAAATTTTGAAATATAGGTACACTCGTTGAATCGTCGTGGCGAGCGCGAATGACCGCTCACTCCGTCCGTCGGCGGCGGAATCCCCCCGCGGTGGTGAGGTGCGGGGCGCAGCCGTGCGTTAACACATTCAATCCGTTTATTAATGACTGAATGTAATATTTTGCATAAGCACGACATCAGGGCAATTGGTCTGAGGGCAGATTCTGAATTAGGATTACGTCCAGGTTTTGGAATCGGACAAATGCGCACATCTCGCCACTGTTTAGGTACAAATCCCTGCATCAAAAACATGTTATATAAAGTTACTAAAATTTGTTTGCCGTTATTAGGGAGATTTTTTATCATTGAGAACGATATGTCATCACATCCCGGCGCAGTATCTGACATTTTGATACATTTTTCCATTTCACAAAGAGATATGGGTGCCTCTAAAGCAGAATTACATGATTTAAATTTAGGTTGTTCAACAATAGCATAGTCCGGACATAAATTACACAACAACTGATGTGCGTGATTGTTATCTATAACTACCTTAGGTAATCTATAGCCTTTCACCCATTTCATACGTCGCCACATGTCCCGAGTAGAACAAACCTGATTTAACGAAGAACAAAATTCCTGGAATCCTTTACTTTTTGCTTGTCTAGCGAGCTTCTGAGCATTCGAGATCTTTTGTTCAAGAATACGGAGGTTATTCGGAGTGGGATTGCGTCTAAAATTTTTCAATGCTAGGCGGCGTTCAGCAATAGCTTTTGACGAATTAATGTTCCAGTATGGCTTTGGCATGAATTTATTGCAGGGGCTTATACTATGTTTTGTGTATGGTATGTGCTTATCAGCCGCACTATTTATTTCTATTAATAAAGAATTATAGCCTTCCTGCAAATCAACCGGTAAAGTGAAGCTCGAAAATCTTTCTTCTAGCATTCTTTTGTACGAACTCCATTCCGCTCTTTTCACGTTTCTTTTCTTCACAAAAATGGTCTGGTTGTTCAATGAAGTTGTTAACTTTATAACAAGATGATCGCTTCCGAGGGTTTCGTTTGTTACATTACAATGATAATTAATGGAAATATCAGAAGATGCAATTGAAATATCTGGAGTCGACTGTTGTAGGGTCCCGTTGACAGATTTAATTCTCGTAGGGCTTCCATCATTTAAGGTGACGTAGTGGAAATTTACCAAAGAATCAAATATTTGACTGCCTCTGCTATCGTTTCTGTATGACCAACTATTGTGATGACCATTCAAGTCTCCTAGTATTAAAGTATTTTTGCTAAACATAGAAAAAAGGGTATCCCAGTCCTCTTGTATCGTGCGAATAGATGGCGGGCAATAAACTGAAATTACATGTTCTAAAGATTCACAGTTAAATACTTTAACATATAAGATCTCAATTCCCGGATTATTTAATCTTATGTCTTGGACCTGAGCCCTGATTGAGTGATGCGTAATTATTGCAACCCCACCATACCCGTCATCTCGGTCTCTACGAAATATGTTATATCCATTAATTCGTAAATGGTATTCAGGATCAAGCCACGTTTCATTCAGTATTGCAATGTGGATTTTTTCTATTGAAAGAAGCTGTTCTAATGTTATTACTTTGTTTTTTAAACTTTGGCAATTCCATTGAATAATATTTAGGCTATGCTTAGGAATTTTAGCCATTGTAATTTGTAAATATTTTTTTAAATAAAGATAATTCAAACTTATCATTGTGTATAAACCATTCGATGCATATTTTAATGGCTTCAAATATTTTATCCATAGTTGTATAGTTCTCTGCATAAATAATTCCTTTAATTTTTTGTAATAGTCTGTAGAAGGTTATGTTTTCTTTACTTTTTCTTGTTTTCTTAGTCGACTTTTCATGTGTTTCTGTCTCTGAAAATTCAGAATTAGACGAATTTTGTAATTCCCAGTCCATTACTTCTTCACTATCTTGCTTCTGTTGCTTTTTTTTCTTAGGTTTCTTCTTTTGAGCTTTATTTTCAATGTTACTTTCATTTGTATATTTCGATGTTAATGGAGTTTTATTAGCTGCAACTGATGCATAAGTGTAAGAAGTAGAAGCGATTTCGTTGTAATAATCAATATTGTCTTGACTAATGTTCGGGTGTTTTTCAGGATTCGGGTATGCTAATGAAGGGAGTTCTTCTCGGGGCGGAGTTGTGTCAGGTACATACATAGTCATCGCTCTTTTATACGTGCAGTTGAAATCTGCCATTATACCTCTAATTTTCTTTTCTTTTACGTAAACGGGACAGAAACGTTTATCAAAGGCCATATGGTTACCCGAACAGTTCGCACATTTAAAGATGGTAGCTTCGCATGACTCGTGATTGCTCCCGCATTTAGGGCAAACAATTTTTTTTTCTAGGACACACCTTTTTAAGGTGACCAAATCTCCAGCACTTAGAGCACTGTGTAACCGGAAATATATATGGATCAATTTTAACTCGGACATCGTAAACATAAACATAAGGTGGTAATGACGAACCTTTAAAACACAAACGCACGGCTTCGCTCTCTGCCCATCCAGTTCCATCAGTATTCTTACGATTGAGGCGTTTGATAGATATTAGTTCGGCTTCACACGAGATGCAGTCCCTGATCTTATCGTCAGATAAATCCAATTCCACATTCTTGATAACGCCATACGAGACCCCAACCTCCAATGTTCTTTGAATAAACCAATCTTTCTCTTTTAATTCATGACAATTTATAAGCTTTTCAACATCTGAATCGCTCTCAAATTGTATTAAAATCTTAAATGAATTTAAATATTTGATCCTTAGTATATTTGATATATCATGGGACTTTAGAAGTCGTGCAAATGCAAACTGTTTGGGTAAGGACTCTTTTGATGTTACGGTAACTTCTATTTTCTCTTCAGGTACTCTTGCCTCTATATCACCAAAACTCCGAGCATATCGTTTGCCCGACTTGGACACAACAGTCCACACCTCTGTATCGTCAATTTCTCGACTTCTCTTATTGTTAGGTCTATTCGAATGGTTGCTGATTGTATTCGTTTCATTATTTAACACGTCTGATTGTGTATTATAATCTTCATCCACCGTTAAACATTCATTAGTGATAACAAGTGACGCGTCACTACCTGCCATTGTAATTAGTCATTGGGTCGACTACGCGCAGGTAGCTGGCCGACGGCCGCAACTGACCCACACCGTAGGTACTTCGCACACCGTGTTTATTAGCTAATTTAAAATAGGTACGCGACACAGAGGACGTCTTCGCCACTCGACGTAATGCACGCCACTGCACTCCTTTTGTAAAATTTTGTTTTATTGCTGTTTTAGAACCTTCTTCGGCCCAAGTTTTTTTTTGCACGTGGTTGGTATGAATATATGATTCATCTGTGTCGACTATAGGTCTACCTGCATTACGAAAAGACTTAACCTGTTTTAAATATTTCAATCTTAACATTTGAATATCATGTTTTTCGGTTAGCACCTTCCTGTTATTCTCAATTTTTCTCCATTTATAACCAAGTTTAAGTAACAATGTTCTTAGGGTTGTTATACATCCATTAAATTGTACGCGGTCTCTCAAAACAATATTAAGTCGTGATAATGTTGGAAATTGACGATGTTCTATATGATAGTTTTGGATAGTTCTTCGGACTACACCAATATCAAATTCGTCAAAATTTATTTTTCGTGGTCTTACCCTTCGCTTCTTCATATTCCTTTCTTTCGCGTAGAATTCTAGTCACTGTGCTTTCAGATACTCCAACAGCCTGTGCGGTTCTCCATCGCGCATCAGTGATTTTTCCGCATAATTTTTACTTGCTTCTTTTTTCATAAAATCATAAACTTTAGAAATAATTTATCTTGCAAAAAGTAAACATTCAATAGTTTTCTTACTTTTAAAGATAAAATTAAGTCTTAATAAATTTTACTATTTTCAAAATTAAATTATTTTGCTTATTTCATTTGTTTTTAGAAACTACGAACTTCTAAACAATAGTTTGCATACCTGGCTTTTAAGTACAACACGTTGAGATTTTCTCGACATTTAAAAAAAATATGTACAAGTTTGGATTTTCGCAACATAGAGTTCACTACTCATGTGCATCGAACCCATAGAATTAGAATATTTTTGGTACCCCATAGAAGGACATAGAGCTCAAAAAAGTGCAACCGATTTTGAATTGTCAATGTGTGAGTGCAATAGTAATGTACAACGTGGAAATATTGACACGATATCAGTTATCGTTATACAAGATTTCAGATGTAAAGAATTGGTATACAAAATTAAAATATTTTCAATCAAATTATGTTAGTAAAACTAAAATCACAAAGGTAGGTATTATTTATTGCAGTAAATTGATTAATTACATTATTATAATAAAAGAATCATGCGCTCACATTATAACTATATTTCATTGGTAATAGGTACTTTGTAAAAAAGCTGCTTTTAAGGACCCTGAGCAGTGTATAGAGTATGACTGATTGAGATGATGATTGAATGATTTTTACCTACCTATCCTAATACCACTGCGGAGTTGGTCTGGACTCAGCGCAGCACACTTTTGAGGTGTGCCCTGCCTAGACCACTGAGCGGCGGGTACTAAGAGCCAGTATCGGGCGAGACCTGTCTCTGCCGGTAGTAGTGAGGGCTGGCAGATTCAGTGAACTGGAGAGAAATGGCTTCCTTTTGTGAGACTGTTGGTGTCCAGAAAGAGGCCGCCGAGCAGGATTGTGAGAGGGCCGATCCCGCTCGGAGAAGAAAGCATCTCGGAGGAAACCGCCTCGACGCCTAACAGCCGAAACCCCTCCTGTATGATTTAAGGCAGGCGGCCCTTTGGGGTCACAGATGCTTAGAGAGGGGACTTTATTTACCCATCGTGATCCCAGAGAAGACGGTGGCATAGTGGTCACGTGCTATCGTGTACAGCGAGGCTTAGAGGAGACCCCTTTACAGTCTCTTCAGGGATGCGCTGCATAGCGGGGATGCTGGAGCTAGTCTATTACGTGCCTCCGTCCATATGCTGATGGTGACCACCGAAGTGGTTTTAGTGGGGTAAGAATCCTATACAACCCGGTCTTATCCATAAAGGCCGGGCGCGTTTTTGAACGTTTGCCCCCGAAAAAAAATTATTTGTATATCCTATCTATTATCTTTTCTTATTTCTTCTTTTTCTTTATTTTTTTTCTCCTTTATCTTTATTCTTTTCTTTATCAACTAGTCTCATCTATTATTCCTTTTCCTTAGCATCGATAGGAAACCTTTCTGTATAAAAAATATATCATAAAATTGTGATATTCTCTTGAATTTGTACTAAAAAATATATAAACAACATACTCATTACGCTATCACATATAGGCTCAGTGCTCACCGCCTAAAGGTGATAGCGCAGGAATCAACAACAAGTTTCATTCGGGGTCTATTTTTAAAATTAATATTACAAGCGCAGTTCGTTAGATCATTATTAACAACCGAGGTCCGCACAAAGTAGGTTGGCGGTCCGGATTCGAGCCACATTTGGGGACTACTGTAATAGCGTGATTACGTAACCTGGGCCACTAAGCTACGCTTAGCTTCTTATATGTTATAAGCGTTCGGGCAGACACACCGACAAACAGACAGAAACGTTTCCAAACATTTTGGTTTCATCTTCTATGTCGATAGTATTAGGTAATCCAATTAAGATTTTGGAAAAATAATCAATGTGCAGAGATACATCAACACTTTTGTTATAAAATTTCATCGACACTATAGTCGACACTGACAAGTCACTATTTTGTGTACATGAAATGAAAATTTATATTAGAACAACGTACTCAATATTGCTTTTATAACCATTGTTTTTTACTATAGAGAAAATTCACTATTTTCTAGATAGGATTTGGTTTTCCAAATAAATTTTGTAAAGATAGTTTTTTCCAAAATATGGCCATGAAAATATATGCTGTTGTTGACAATTTACCTGTGAAATGAATGGTTTTCTGGATTATTTTTATAAGAAACATCGCAGTCACCAACACAACAACTAGGCATCGCTTATAAATTTTAAAACTTTATAAAATATACAGGATTCACTGACAATACAGCAAATATAAGTTAGCGTGATTTTTGACAGTGACACTGGAGAAAACAACATCTGCCAATAGTGCTGACCGAACCTAAATATGCTTTCTCTTTCTAACATGTGATATTTCCGTAAGAGATTCCATACCCAAAGTAGGCTTTGTAGGTCTTTATCTATCCTACGTTTATGATCGAACCGCTGACGGTTCGCGACCACAGAACATTATACTCTACGATTGTTCGCGACTGACGCTCGGAACAAACTCCCCGCACCCCGCGATCCCCTCAACCAAAAATTGGTGGGGCGCGTCTTCGTGAATTGCACTATCTGTACACTGGACTATCCGTTTGATGTCGGCGATGGGCAATAGGGTTATTGACGAAATTTCACAAAGGGCCTAAATTTAAAGAATATGGTATAGATTAACTAAAAAAAATATTTTGCAATTTTTTGTGTACCTATTGATTAAATAATAGCTGTTTAAAACATAAACGAAGGATAGATAAAGACCTACAAAGCCTACTTTGGGTATGGAATCTCTTACGGAAATATCACATGGTAGAAAGAGAAAGCATATTTAGGTTCGGACAGCACTATTGGCAGATGTTGTTTTCTCCAGTGTCACTGTCAAAAATCACGCTAACTTATATTTACTGTATCGTCAGTGAATCCTGTAAATTTTATAAAGTTTTAAAATGTATAAGCAATGCCTACGTGTTATGTTGGTGACTGCGATGTTTCTTATAAAAATAATCCAGAAAAACATTCATTTCTCAGGTAAATTGTCATCAACAGCATATATTTTCATGGCTATATTTTGGAAAAAATATCTTTAGAAAATTTATTTGGAAAACCAAATCCTATCAAGGAAATAGTGAATTTTCTCAATAGTAAAAAACAATGGTCATAAAAACAATATTGAGTACGTTGTTCTAATATAAATTTTCATTTCATGTGCACAAAATAGTGACTTTGTCAGTGTCGACTATTGTGTCGATGAAATTTTAGAACAAAAAGTTCCGATATCAGAATTTATTTAAAGTGTTGATGTACCAACTATCTCTGCACATAGATTATTTTTCCAAAATTTTACCTAGTACTATCGACACAGAAGATAAAACCAAAACGTTTCTGTCTGTTTGTCGCTGTGTCTACCCAAACGCTTATAACATTTAAGAAGCTCAGCGTGGCTTAGTGGCCCAGGTTACGTAATAAATATATTTCATCATGCTATTACAGTAGTCCCCAAATGCGGTTCAAATTCGGACCGCCAACCTACTTTGTACCTAAACTACCTTGTTTGTTAATAATGATAACTGCGCTACTAATATAAATTTAAACCTTCTTTTTTCGGGGGGAAACTTTCAAAAACGCGCCCGGCCTTTATGGATAAGACCGGGGTGCGGGGTGTCTTACCTCACTAAAACCACCTCGGCGGTCACCATCAGCATATGGAGGGAGGCACTTAATAGACCAGCTCCAGCACCCCCGCTAAGCAGTGCCTATTAAGACATATCCTTGGAGAGACTGTACAGGGGTCTCCCCTAAGCCTCGCTGTGCACGATAGCACGTGACCCCAAAGGGCCGCCTGTCTTAAATCATACATGCGGGGTTACGGCTGTTAGGCGCCGAGGCGGTTGCCTCATAGACGTTTTCTTCCCCGAGAGGGATCGGACCTCTCACAATCCCGCTCGGCGGCCTTTTCCTAGACGACAACAGTCTCACAAAAGGAAGCCATTCCTCTCCAGTTCACTTTATCTGCCAGCGTGGCCCTCACTACTGCCGGTAGTACCCGCCGCTCAGCGGTCTAGGCAGGGCACACCTCAAGCGTGTGCTGCGCTGAGTCCAGACCACCTCCGCAATGGTATTAGGATAGGTAGGTAAAAATCATTTAGTCAATCATCATCTCAATCAGTCATACTCTATATTATACTGCTCAGGGTCCTTAAAAGCTGCTTTCTTTACAGAGTACCTATTACCAATGAAATATAATTATAATGTGAGCGCATGAATTGTTTTTATAATAATAATGTAATTAATTAATTAAGTGCATTAAATAATACCTACCCTTGTGATTTTAGTTTTATTAACATAATTTGATTGAAAATATTTTCATTTTGTATACCAATTCTTTACATCTGATATATTATTTATCGATAATTGATATGTGTCAATATTTACACGTTGAACATTACTATTGCACGCACACATTGACAATTCAAAATCGGTAGCACTATTTTGAGCTCTATGTCCTTCTATGGGGTACCAAAAATATTCTAATTCTATGGTTTAAAATTCAAATTTTAAAGGTCGTGCCAAAAGGCGCGATAATGACGATCGCCATTTTGTGACGTCATTACGCAACAGAACTATTGTAAACAAAGGAAACTATTTAGTAAATCATAACATTAGTGCGTAGTATACCAATACTTCGAAAATTGAACTGAAATACGGAGAAAGTGGTTGCAACTGGCTTCCGAAATATCAACAAATTCATCGATTTATTTTGTGTCATGTGTCACAGTGACTGCAAATTGACAATCAATCCTCTGAGTAGTGACGTCACGCAGTCATTGGTGTTTCGAGTCACGTGACACATAGATTAAAAATTATGAATTTGTTTAACGAAATTTTGGTATTTTTGAAAATAATAATAATAACTCGTAAATATATTTATTTACGAGTTATTATTATTATTTTCAAAAATACCAAAATTTCTAATAAAATATATTCTATCATTATAGCTAAGTTTCATATTTTATTTCCATCAGTGTCAAATACCCTATTCACGATCCAAGATCGTGGAGCATGGATCGCGGATCGTATTCTTTCGATCTGGCTTAGGAAACTTGCCACGCCGCGAGACTCCCGTCACTCGCTCAAGGTCGTGCTATTCATATCGCACACTCCCGAGTAGTGATGGGTCGAGAGAAAATCCTCTCACCGAGAATATTCTGCAATATTCTTTTGGACGGAGAATATTCTCGCAACATTGAGAATTTTAAATTGGTAGTAATGAATTTTAGCACGATATATCTTGATTTCATTTTCTATAGGTATTTATGGTGTTGTTATCTGGGGGCCTGGTAGGGCACCCCCCAATGAAGCGTTTCCTTGTATTGTCGAACCATCATAGCGACGTTCTGGATAATTCTAGAAAGCTGTCCTCAGTAGACTTATTGAAAACTTATATCAGTTATATATTTTAAATGGTTTCAGATTTATTAAAATCTGAAATACGTCGATTTTGTGACTCACCCACTGATTACTATCAAAACCTCTAAGTTACTTCCTGGAGTCATAGAAGCATAAAATTGGTATGTAGGGTAGGATTTAAAGAATAAGAATAATTTATTTACTAAAACAATTTATACTTTTTCGTTAGTTTCTGCACTAAGCCCAAGGTTTGTGTCGCAGACACCATTATGATGAAGCATTTTTTACAAATATAATATGCAAAACTATAATGGTTCTGAAATTTTAGCTTTCTAGCATTATCCAGACCGACTCTATAACGGTTCCAAAATATGCCAAATCACTTCCAGAAAAAGGTAGGTTGTGCTCTACTTCCTTCGGCTGGTCTTGGCGTCAGATACGATAACGGGCATTAGAAGTTAACGCTTAAGTGTTCAACGATGCGGTGGAAAGATCAATAATTAAGTTAGTTTTATTACAGTAATACTTGAATTTAAGAGGATTTATGACAAATATTCTCAGAATATTCTCGCTTATTAAACAGTCAACACTATTACTTCCGAAATAGATCGAATCAACAGATTTTTTAATTCTCGTAAATTCTCTTACAAAATGATGTTCTCGAGAACATTCAATTTAAGTACCTATAGTGGATGATTCTATTGTATCGATTTATTTTGGAAGTAATAATTTTGAATGTATAATAACGTTTATTATATTTTACGTCAAAATAATCTAGTTCATAGATATTTTTTTTAAACATTTTCCTGAGCGTGAATATTCTCGAATTCAGATATTTCACATAAATTCTCTTAACATAAGAAACGTTATGCATGTTAAATTAGGATTACGGTATTAAAACAATTTAATGATTAACTATTCTTTCGCATTGTTGAGCACATAAATGTAGGCTTCTAATGCGGGCAAAACGTTCACTATGTTAAAGAATAACATGCCTATGTTACCTATGTTATTCTTCTATATAGTGAGTGTTCGACGTTTTGTTTTTTATTTTTTTGTCGAATTGCACCTTCCGCTATCGCATAAAGCTTGCGCTATCTGCCCCCTATTCCATACCAGGACTCTTACAGGGCCCCGTGCTATCCCCTTCTTTTTTCACACTGTTCACCAGCGGCATTCCCAAAAGTAGAAAGGCCAAGTTAACTGTTCACTGACGAAGCGGTCATACCTATATTATTCTGGTTGCAGCAAAGACCGCATTGCTCGCACTCTCTAGCTAGACGGCCACTAACACCTTACTCGCTTGGTTCAGGAAATGGAGAATAGAGATTTACCCAGACAAAAGTTCTGTGGTACTATTTTGAAGACCGCGACACATTTCCCCCCCCAGATCCATCACGTACCATGTTTGGCAAGTTGATCCAAAATACAACTAGGTGGGATCCTTGATCAACATTTAAATTTTTGAGAGCACTTTAAGATAGGCCACGCCATCTTCACTCTCAGTAAGACTCCATTACATTTTGAATGAGCAAATTGTCACTTATCTGCTAAATGCGCAGATGCATTCGCCCCATCATAAGTTCATAACGTATTGTTCGCTCACGCAAAAATATTTCGTCCACAAACCGTTTCTTGCGAGAGGCCACAGGAACATCGTACTATCCCGTAACGAGAATTTTAAATTGTCGTCATTCCATCTTCACCGACGAGGCCCTATTCGTCCGCTCCATTCTTTGCTAAAGCCAGCCCGCGGCGCTGAGCCTGTAGCTTTACATGTGTCCCAAACTATTCATAATCCGATCCAGCCTATGTTGTCCACCAGCGACGCCTTAATTTATGAAAAAATTTACAGGAATGAATAAATACCATACACAGAACAAGATCGGAATTAATTTAAAAAATTATATAAAGCACGCCTGCCATGTGTGAACTATATTTTCTTTATTCTACACGTTTTTGTACCATATCCATTTTTTTTTATCTTACTAGCCTGTTACCCGTGATAATGTAAGGATTCCATCGATAGGTAGGTAGCCCATACATCTAAATCGGTTCAGGCGTTTAGAAGTTATAGTGGAATAAAAATCTCGCATACATACATAAACCCTTAAAACATTACACTCCTTTTTAGGACAGTCATGGACAGTCGTGCACAACAATACCTACAACTAATATTTCTTAAATCTTTCTTTCTGAAGTAATTTTCAATCTGTTTATCTGACTGTTTCCATTAAAATAAAAACTTAATAAATCCTTATAGACATTGTTAACATAGATACATCCTGATAAAATTCAGTGATTGTATAAGACTTGCAATCTTAAATTCTCAATGTTGCGAGAATATTCTCCTTCGAAAAGAATATGCATACGAGTAATGCAGAATATTCTCTTAATGAGAATATTGTCTTACCGAGAATATTCTCTCGACCCATCATTACTCCCGAGATTAGAACTGTACAAGTATCAGAGGCTCCACATGATTTGGCGTTCGATTGTCATTTCGAGAAGCTGTAAATGAGCTGAAACGTTCCATAGAAACGTCCAAGGATTATACAAATGTGATATAAAATAAAATTCAAGTGTGAAAAATAAATTTTATTATTACGATTTACCAGGTTTGTTTTTCTTGAACTGCTTTCTTTTTTTTATTTGGTCAGATATTGCCTTACTCTTTGCTTTGAGTTGCTTGCGTCTAATCGTTTTATCTGGATTTGTTTTAGGTTTTTTCATCATCATGCTGAACACTGTTTTTTTATTTAGATTGACACTTTCTTCCTCCATAGGATTTTCTTGATCCTGAATCTCTTCTGCAAAGTATATAATTTTTTTTTTACCAATGTGTACTGTTGTCCGTTTACTAAAATGATGTTAAGTGACATTTTGTCAAATCTAAGTTATATTTACTTAGAAGAGCAAATTTTTCTCTATTGTCAGTCTGAGTCATATTTTTCTATCTTTATTTAACTATAAGATTTGATGGCTGTGTACAACTAACTGCATCATTATTAGACTGTTAAAATACAGAAAAATAGCTATATCAATTTATAACTGCTAAACTGCTTTATTCACTTAACATCCATTTAGTAAACGGTTACCAGTATAGATATAATTTTAATGCAGATGGAATTTCTTGATTATGCTACTAAATTACTTCATTTACCTTTGACAACCACTTCTTCAGCCTTCTCCATGGGATCACCTTTAAAGAAGTCTGCTCCCTCTATATCAGGATAACCAGTCTCAGGTTTGGTAGCTTCATAAACAGCTTTCTTTTCAATTCTTCTTTCATATTTGCTTCCAGCTTTTTTGGAAACTGCCTGTCTTAATTTTGCCGGACTTATGTACTTAGGATTTTCCCACAATGTTGCACCACCAAATGATCCAGAAAATATCTTCACCTAAAAGATAAAAAGATTTGAGAGTTCTGTACATTAAAGCAACCAAACATTGTGGCATAACTATTTCACAAAACATATACACTTTCAATGTCAGTTGCTTATAAGGCGACTTCCATTAACAGCCCCATAAATGCAAACACCATTTTGATTAAAAAAACTGTTATTGTATAAACTCCAATGTATGTAAAATAGCCAATAGGATTATATTTTCTCCTTTTCCTTAACTGCCAAGATATATTTTCTAAATTCTACAAATTTAATTTCTTGATTTTGGTTCCAAACGGTTTAAAAAGAATAATTATGTATAAAAAAGTGTTCGCCTTTCTATATATTAATAAAAAAATGGTACAAATTGTAGACCCTGCGCCGTGTCAAGCATTTTGTAAGGCACGTAGGTATAAAATCCACGAATTCGAGCGAATTTCGTGATGTTTTCATTTGTAAAGGCTGTCACACACGGCGAAGATACTATAATATTTTATGTTAAAATGCGTAGATATAGAATATTATAGTATCTTAAGGTACCACACACTGTTAAGTTACTATAACATATCCACATATAATATGAATATTACGGCCTTACTATTACATAGCCCATCGGATGATGATTCTGACTTCGAATATGTCTTGAAAACACAGTTTAAGTCTGCCGCACATTTTAAGTGCCGAACAATTTGGATAGAAAATCATATAAGATTTCGGAAAGACCACGGTGAATTTAATATTTATGAAGACCTTTCATTAAAAATGTTTCAAATATATTTTAAAAAGTCAAAAGAAAGTTTTCTCGCTAATCATAATTTGATTAAAGACGATATCAAGAAGCAAACTACATTATCCGATATCTAGTTTTTGAGAAATACGTCGACAAACATACATTTTTTTAAGAAATTTTGCATTTTGTGGGTTATATATATAGCCCATATAGAGTAATATATATATACTAGCTGACCCGGCAAACGTTGTTTTGCCATATAAATAATTTCCTAAAATAAGGGCTGATCGTAGAAGGGTGAAAATTGAGGATTGTATGTATTTTGTATGTTGTATCATAAAAAAATAGAAATTAAAAATTTTGTCTAAAACATAAAATTTAGGGGTGGACTACCCTTAACATTTAGGGGGATGAAAAATAGATGTTGGCCGATTCTCATAGATACCGGATAAGCACAAAAAATTTCATCAAAATCGGTCAAGCCGTTTCGGAGGAGTATGGCAACGAAAACTGTGACACGAGAATTTTATATATTAGATAATGAAACAAAGAGTAAAACCTAAAAAAAAACAACATCAATTCGAAGGCGTGATAAACAATAGGGATTCCTTAACACGGAACATAAGAGATACTAAGCGAACCACATTCGTGGGGCAACGACCATGCGGCCTATTGGGTGGTCTGCACTGAGCAGAGCTTGGTATTATTATTAGTTCGAGGTCTCTTTTGCTTTTCGTTTTTCATAATTATTCTGTTATTTGGATTTTATTAAACTGTAAATATAAATAACGTAATCTTTTGTACTAAGTACCAAAAAAAAAAATTCTCTGCTGGAAAACAACCATTACAGCCTGTTCTTTCACAAATCTTTGTTAAAATCTGATTTTTACCTGGTTTATAATGGTTTGTACAGTGTGACAAGGATTTCTTCTTGCAAATTTGAAAATAAATGCCGCATACGCGATAAATAGAGAGCGGTGCCGCCTTTGGTAAGCTCTAGCAAACTATACAAGAGTGACTTCTTACAAATATCACACCCACGTTAATTTAAATCATCTCAATTAACATTTTTAAATATACATAACTTCAAAATAATAAAATCATTTTTTTAAAGCATGACGATCTTTTCTATTTTGGTTATTCAGTTTCTTTCATTGCACTGCATTATGTCATTGAGTATATTTACTTAGACCAGTTAGTTTCTTTCGAAAACAGGCAGGAAAAGAAAATCCACTAATGAAGGACGATCTACCAATCTCCCTGAGGCGAAAACTCATCGACATGTACATCCTGTCTATTCTAACCTACGGTGTACAAACCTGGCGTCCAAGCACGGATCTTTTCGACAATCTTGTCGACTCGATAAAAGTTTTTATGTATTAAATTTTATTTTATTATCAACATGTTATGTGAAATTTGGCATTTACATTTTGGAGAAATACTGGAACATCCATTGCTGAATATAGTTCTCAAATTGAGAAAAGCCATTACTATAAGCAATAGTCTAAGAGGTGGCAGCGATAGTTAAGTTTTTTCTTAGAATTACTTGTAAACAAACAAGTTTGCTTGCACATATTACATTCTGAATGTGTAAGTCCATAGTGAGGCTTTTTTCACAAATAAATTGGAAGTTCTATGTGCCGGAGATAAATAATTCATTCAGACTATTATTTATTCAGTGCGTCTGTCGCCAAAAATATTTTTCTGCCAAATGTCAAACATATATAAAAGTTTTGACACCTTTCCTGATAGAAAATGGTCCTACATTTTCTGTTCCAGATAGGTACTTAAGTCTAGTTTAGTTGTGAATCATTCTCATAAACGTGATAACTATACACAGTAAATAAAAAATAACACTTAAAAAAGTGTAGTCATGACTGGTCCTTCTGGAATATGCCTATATTGTGACATAAACACAACTACGTGTATAATATTTTTTTAATGATTTTATGAAAATGTTATTGAGTTGAAAGGGGCAAATGCCATAGGCATATGCATAAATTTAATATATGAGTATTAATAATCACACAATTTTTTCAAACTTTCGAATTTCTAGTTTTCATACATGTTTTCTTCTTGTTGGTTTTATGTTGGTTCATTTTTGTTTTTTCTGACACAATCATTTGAATCTAATATAATGGATCACCCAATTTTCAATTGACTTTTTATTATAATCATCTGCATAACTGCAGCTATCACAAAAGTGGGGCTGGTTGGGGCCAGGTCCTACCTTGACAACACTCGACTGATTAGATGGCGGCGCTCTCCGCATTATACAAAAATCACTTATATTTTGATTTGTATAAAATATATATAAAACTCAAAAACAACTCAACCAATAAATCAAATTCCTTCACCATTTGAAAGCTATATTATCACCGAGTAACTACAGAGCTATATTTTATTTCAGTAATAATAATTAGTGCCACATGGGCAAATCCCGGGCAGGTCGCTAGTTGAAAAATATATAATAGTATTTAGTACAAAGTATATTATTATGCCCCTTTCAGTTCACACCATACTTTCTGTGTTAAATATAAGCCATTTGTTTGCTAATAGGACAGATAGATACGAAGATCTTTATGACATATCTACAGAATGTGAACATTTTCATAGGGTTTTTATTATCATTCATTAGTGGTGTTAAAAATGAAACTAGGTTAATTTTAACTCTTAAAATTAACTATGTTTTATTTAGTCCTCAACAACAGCAAGAGACAAAATGGTCTACTACTAATTTCAAAGCATTGTTACATAAATACTAGTTAGATGAAAATATTTTAATATTGTTTGTATGGATTGATTTTATGAAAAAAAAAAACTGCTATTTCTTTCTATGTTAACCATACAACCAATTTTTTTAAATTTTTATGCATAAAGTTTGTGAAGTTGCTGCCCTATTACCAAAAAAATCTGCTTATATATAAATATATAATACTTTATATACTTACAGGATTTAATACAAATCTTGGGCCTATCTCAGCCAAAGCTCCATCTTCAGATAAAATCTGATAATTTCTAAACCAAATCCTGTTATCGAGGATCATGAAGGTATACACATGATCAAAGAATGGTTGACTCTTGGGATGGTGATTTGGAACACCAAATGTCTGTGTAAGCAGCTCCTTCAGTAAACTGTGGTGTGCATCTTTAGTAAATTGTGGGTCGAATGACAGAAGAGGTCGAGATCCTCTGAGGCAGTTTCCTGTCATTTTTAGTTCACCCATTGTGTAAACTAGAAGAAATTTGAAGTGTTAATCAAAAAAAAAAAATAAGCAAATATCACAATACAAGTGCAATATACAATGGATCATACTATTTTCAACAAGGAATTTTACACTTGGTCCATTTGGTACATTAGCCATCCACAAATAGAGATCTCTCATCTTTCTGCCTTCAAAGAGTATACACTTGTTGCAATTCTTCATTTCACTGATCTCATTGACAACATATAAGTTTTTACTTCTCTCCATTTTTGACTCAGTTTTATGATGAGGCATTAACTTTTTAATATCTTCCATCAAATGGCGATGACGATGATTTATCCCACGTGCAGCGAAAACTAAAACTCTTTGTCTATTGATCCACTTTACCTGAAACATATAAATATTTAAAACATATTTAAAAGTGTTAATTCATATTAGGTATATGATATTTCGTTTCTACTAGCATTTGTATTTAAACAGTTGGTATCTTAAATAAAACAGCAACCCACAATACTAGGATTTATAAAATTATAACCTGTCTTGGAGCCGGATCATCAGACATTCGAACAGGCGGCAATGTTACGACATTATCTTCTTCTTTCTTAATTTGAAGCACTGTAGATACTTTTTTCTTTCCAGGTTTTAACTTCGTTTTAACCATTTTGTTAAAATAAAATACAGTACACGTGCAAAATTTTAACTAAACTTGAACAATAAAAGAAAAGAACACAGATTAGTAAATAGTAATTTATGTAGGAACTTAGGAAGGAACAGAACCAGTGTTACCAGCCAGGTCTTATCAAAAGTTACCTAAAATGGCTAAAAAGTAACCTTTTAGTGCGAAAAGTAACCTTTCATATTTTTATCCCACTATTAAGGTACTTAAAGTTGATGAGATATAGGTAGATATATATATTATTTTATAGGTATATACCTAAGTAGATGCCATTTTTATTTTCTTTTTATTATTTTGCAATGTAGGTAGGTACACCAATCTTCCCAATTTTGGTGTAGATACTACCTAGTAAAGACGAGTTAGATACGAAGTTTAGTTTATAAACTCATCATCAAACCCTATACAGTAAATTGGTACCTATACCTACTTACTAATTTGTACACTTGCCTAATTTTCTAGCTCTTCTTTCCAAGAAAATATAATACCAAACATTATTTATTTTCATAACATTTTAAACAAACCAAGGTCTCGAACAAGAATGTACCCGATTTATCAAGCGAGTAGGCGAAGCTGGCCAGAACACTTTGGTCGTAGTTATGATTAGCTGGTATATATTGGCGCGAGAGAGATAAACGTATTTTCAACAGTTGTGCTCACTACATTCCATTGAATATTGGAATCAATTATAGAAATAGAAATTAACATAAAACAAACATAACATAGCATCACGCCTGTATTCCCCGAAGGGGTAGGCAGAGGTGTACACAGTTGTACACCCACATTTCACCAATGCTGTTATTAAGTCCCATGTAATAGGTGGTGAGCCTATTGCCATCAACCGGGCACAATTCCAAGCTCCGGGCTGCTACTGAGAATTTCCTAACAGAAAAACTCAATAACACTTTGCCCGACCCGGGAATCGAACCCGAGAACTCCTGCTCAGCAGTCGCGTTTGAGACCACTAGACCAACGAGGCAGTTATAGTTAGTTGCCGTTTAGTTAGTTAAAAGAAATTAATTCTTCAAAATCCAAAACGACACCTAAAAGTAACCTTTAACATCGCGTAACCAAAAAGTAACCCGACGTCGTTAAAAGTAACCTAAAAGGTTACAAAAGTAACCTTCTGACAACGCTGAACAGAACAGACTACATAAACTTAGTGAAGTTAGTGATGCTATTGCTAACTGATCAGATTTGGATCAGATAATAACGCCTAATACAAGCTATTGATGCCCCACCGATACCGATACCGACACGTATAGATATTTACAACGAAATGGGATATATCGATATTTTGTATCGATATAAAGAAATAAAGAAATTATTGATTTTGGCCTCTTACAGCTTGTACAAGACGGACAAAGAACAAATAATAAAAAAAAAACTAAAATTAAAAATCACAAGAACCTGTACGAGGCCGAAAAAGGTCTCTATCTCAGCATAAGCTGCTCCACCGAAATGTAGCAGCGCTGGTTTTCGCATAGGACTGTGTATAATATTAATAAGTGATATCACGGGTAACCACGGCGCATGGTGATAATTACACTTAATTAAATAGATTCACATTCCGGTCATATGTAAATTGTAAAAATAATTTTTAAATGTTTATCAATAATTTACATTATTCGAGTGTACTTATTTCGTTTGTGCATCCATCTCTGCCTTTCTTTCTTAAATTAGTCTCTGCATCACTAATTTGTCTATGCTAAGACAAATTGTGGAATACATGGCAACACTGAAGGGGACGCGCATGCATAGAATCTAGTGAAATAACAAGATGTAATTTACTGGTGAAAAAGAAGGACCAAGCATGTATCTTTTGTCTTCGTCACCGAGGCCGGCTTTTGTTGTTTGTCAAGCTGTTAAAATACATTGTTTGGCAAACTTGGTTCAGTGTTCAGATTAAATTCAAGTATATCTGAGTGTTTTTAGATTATAAAAATGTGAGTGTATTCAGAGACAGAGACTCCTAGGACTAAGTGTATGGGCGATGGTGGGTTGTAGTGTTATAGGCTGTAAAAGCCGCAGTTAGAAAAAAATTACTGGAATAACCTTTCACTCGTAAGTAGTCATAATTTTCATCAATTTATAGTTAATATGCAATTTGATGATAAATTAGGTGATCATATACGAAATAGAATGCCCTTGGCATAAGAAATTCAGATTATTAAAATATTTTTAAAGATTTTTGCAAAATTACAGGTGGGTTAGGTGATGCTATGGTTTGAATTACATTCACCCATTATAATAAAACAACTTTTAACAGGATTAATCGCGTGTATTATTGGTTTTTTGTTTTTCCAGACGTTTCGAACACTTTGCAGCGTTCGTGGTCGCAGGAGCCCTCCTGCGCATACACGCAATTAATCCGGTTAAAAGTTGTTTTATTATAATGTGTAGTGATCGCGCAAACCTAAGATATTACTACATTCACCCAACTAAGGATCAGGGTGACACTAACATTTACATATCTTTTTCGCATTTTAGATTTCCCTTGAATCCTGATAGAAGATCGAAATGGATTAATGCCTCTGGAAAGACGAATTGGCAACCAACTAAATATTCTAAAATGTAATCAGCACACTTTGGCGATGAGTCGTTTATATATAAAAAGAAATTAGTAATATTGGATGCAAATTCGGTACCAATAAAACACATACATGTAAGTATTGTTTTATTATTATCAATATACTTATTTAAGCTGTTGCCTTGCTCATTAGCAGACACAATAGATTTTTATTGTTACAACATATAATTCTGTATTTTGCTGAGCCGATAGGTTTAACTGTTGCTTTACAATAACAGCATATACTATCATATGAATTCATAGCATCATTGGTGATACATGGTTGTCATTGTTGACATTATCCATCAGCTGATGTAATAAAAATTTGTATATTTTTAGAGAATTAAATGGCTCTGTATCATATGGACAGCGCGTTGAGTAGCCAGTACCCATATTCACTTCTGATAAATCAGTTATGGAATGCAAGATTCACTAAAAAGTAAGAAATAAAATATTTTTTAACAAAAACAAGTACCAACTCCAAAAATCTTTCTGTTAAGTAAAAATGCAGTAAAAAGTAAAGAATAATTGTATTATATACTTACTTCAATTTATGTATCGGACGGGCGGTCTATCAAATACTAGAAACGAGCCGCTGACGTCCTGTACCTATAGGTTCGGGTTCGACGTATGCTGAAACCTTGTATTTCTTCAGGGACTATGAAGACTATAACACTATCGAGGTCACCGGGAGAATCATTCCATGAAAATAAAACACCGACTTGCACTGTCACTATGAAAGCTTGAGGTTTCTGCTTACTCCATTGAAGATGGCGAGGCTTGAATATATGGTAGTTTTTGAGCTACGAAGAAAATACATGCGCATTCGCTTAAGTACGACGAATCTTTACCGTAACGAGACCCGCAAAAACCTCGCACTATCTATTTTTTATTTACTTAATAAAAACTACATAAAGGCTATATACTTCTAAACTATGACTATATATATAGCTATCTATATACCAATAGATAGGTGCTGCGAAGACCTATCTATTGACGTATGTGTCAACCATCTCGCTCTTATACTTGGGCACCTGACACAGAATACCTTTGTCAACATACTCATTTTCAGAAATCGGGGTTGTTTTTCTACGTTAATGTATCTAAACAATAAGGGTTGAAGCTATAAAACAATCAGCACCCCCTAGACGAGTATGCCGGCTACAAATGAAACAACATTCCGAAAAGTTTTTATTGAATATAACCATAGTTATGTACATATTAAGATTACAAAATTATGTATGAATTCTCAATAAAATATTTCATCATCATCTTTGTTTACATTCACGCTATGGCTTATGGAACATGGCTGCTACATTTAAAAACATTAAAAATACCTTAATTCTAGGCATATGAACACGAATATAAGTGATTTAATATAAATCTAGGCATCAGAATACAAATCTAAGTGTCTTAATACAAATCTAGACATTCTACAAGCACTAAATTACTATATAGTATGAATATCGCTGTTATTGTCTCCAAATTGTTCTATAATAATGTAATCATTTCACACACGCGAATTTACTGTCTTTCTGGATAATAACGGCACTGAATCTATGTAAACACAGGGCTATCTAAACGGGAATAGCAGGGCTGTCGCGAACAATTTACATACAAATATGTTTTTAAATTTAGAGAATTCTGAATAAAATCAATTTATTAGGACAATAATATACAATTATTATTATTTTTGGAGTCGGTGCCAATAAAGGATGACAAACGTGTAAGTACATTCATGAAGTAGCGCATTACGTAACTAAGCTGTCGCTTTAGGCAGTTGTGTTCATCTGTAAGTAGATTCAATTAGGTAGTGTTACATTATTCCTAAATATTTTTAGTTTGGCTGGCAGCGACTCCAAAAATAATAATAATTGTCTATTATTGTCCTAATAAATAATTCTCTAAGTTTTTTTTTTTATGTAAATTGAAGTAAGTAAATAATGCAATTATTTATTTACTTTATAGTGCATTTTTACTTAGCAGAAAGATTTTTGGAATCGGTTCTTTTTTTGTTAAAAAATACTTTATTAATATCGTTAGTATGTACCACGATCAATGTTAACTACATCTTTTTTTTAATATATGTTTTTATTTTAGTGACTTCCTTATTTTAACTATCCTTTCTACTCCTAATATCGATATTGATATAAAAGGTTCTTACTTGTATAATTAACTTCAATGGTGCTGAGTGCGCCGACTCGGTCTGCCTTTTTCCTAATGAGGGGAAATATTTTTAAAGTCAAAGTCAAAGGTTTTTATTTCATATAAACCATACAAAGGCACTTATGAAAAGTCAGAATTTACGTGCACGGTTCCAAAAAGTCGCTTCCTATGGAGAAGAACCGGCAAGAAACTCCATGGTTACTCTTTTAAACTGTAATCTTTTACAATTTCTGTAGATACAATTTTGGGCTGGATATAAAAACAACGTAATCTTGGATGCAGTCACTAATATAAAAGATAATTACATAAGCCTTATTAAATGAATAGCGCATTTGACAAGTTTACGGCGTTCTCACATTTACAAAATGTTGAAGCTAAAGAAGTTATATAAAACAATGCATAATATCCGTCAAAGTAAGTTTAACAAAAGGTAAAAACAAAAAAGAAAGCAAAGATTGAGAGAGGTATATTATGCAAAAAACAAAGCAACAATTTCATTAGAACTGTGATAGAAACGTACATTGTCAGTGAGTAGCCAAGGAAGCCACATGTGCAGAAGGTGTTATAGCCAAACATCCCTATCAGCAACGTAGTCTTTGGTCTTATAATAGGCTTTTTGAATAAGTACGCGTTTAATGTGGGTTTTAAACTTTGTCTAGGTTAGATCAGTTATTGACTTTGGCAGTTTGTTATAAAAACGTACACCATTTCCCATAAATGAATTATTTGTTTTTGCTAATCTAAATTTAGGTACCACAATTTTATGTTTGAAACGCGTGTTTCTATCGTGGAAATCGCTTCTTATATTATACATGTGCAAATTCTTCCGAACATATAGTATATTCTCAAAAATGTAAAGTGAGGGCAGCGTAAGTATATTGATTTCTTTAAATATGTTTGTTGTAGTTGTTTGTATTTTTTAGCTTGACAACATTATAAAAACTATAGCTGTTTCTTGTGCAGCCACGGCACTGTCTTAGTATAAAGTATAAGAATCTATGGGTCGCGCAAACGCATTAGCTGTTAATGTCAAGTGTCATGTCATTGAGTACACTAAATAGTGGCTACATTCACTACAACCACGGGTGATAATCTTCATAGAACGAAACGTATTACGTTTACGTAGCGCCATTTTGGTGGGCAACCATACGTGACAGGTAGGTTCGAACGCCTTGGCTTCTGATTGGCTCGCCGAGCTGACCAATCATAGAATTAGAATATTTTTGCTACCCTGACCAATACAAATGTACTCTGTGGAGCTGACCCTTGTTTGACAGTTTTCAACATATTGACTGGTTTTGTTTACTTTATAACAACTACAAATATTTATATATGTAGGACTGTACTGAACATAAAACAATTATTTTCAATCACTTCATTTCTTTGACAGTGCGGTTCACATTAATGAATTGGTGCATAATAAATATAATATTGATGTGTGAAAAGAAATCATTGGTAAAGTTTCCAAAGTTTAAATACAAACTTATAATTAAATTATGTCTTTTTGTTAACATTAGCTGTTAATAAATTTTATTTCAAAGCAATAAAGTATGAAGCAATCTATTTTTTACTGTTTTATTTACTTTTTCCTAACCAAAATTATAGACTATATCAAAATGAGGGCTGGTATGTGCACATTATGGGACAAGCGTTTTTGCCTTCCCAGGCTAAAAGCGTAGGTAAAGTTTCAATACTAAATGGAAAAAGTATACGGTCGCGAACAGGATTCCAACCTGCGCCTCCCAGATAAATACTCCAGGCGCTCTGAGCACTAAGCCATCTCGACCTCTGTTCACCACCGCGTGTTTTTTTCGTTTTTGGGCATAGATCTATTTTGATATACTTGTAGAAATATACATAGTAATCTTAGTTCAAAAAATAAAATACATTCGTATCATGAAATGCGATTTTATAGTCCATAAAATATAGCTTGATTAAAATGACAGCTGCCCAACCAATGGGACTAGTGCTGAGAAAATTCTGATCAAATCGATACCTCTAAATAAAGTACTGATCAAATAAATATAAGTAAATTAAAAATAAATATATACATATTCAGTCAATATTTTACAGTATGTAAGTATTAGTTTTAATTCGGGCAAATAAATTAAACAATTGGGTGATATAGTCGCTACGCGACAAAATCCATTAAAAAACCGGTCCGCGGCGCGGTTGGTGCAGTGGTCGAGATACTGACTGCTGCCCTGCGTGTCGCAGGTTCGATTGCCATCCGAAGCAAATATTTAATACAGATCATTTTTCAGGCCCGGAGTAGTGGGTGTTCATCATTAAAATCAGAATCGCTAAAGAGACAAGAAATATGCCACGTCAATGCGCTCATTGTTAATCTATATTTAAAATGACTAGCTTTATTCTTGGAAAGGGAATACTTACTCCTTTCATGAACATTAAAGGATTATTTATGCAATCGAAATGTAAATCGATTAAATAAAAAAATCTATAAAAGTTGGTCCCATTTCTATCATTTTTGCAACAAGACGTAACCTTGTACAGACGTCATAGATAATTTGGTTAATTTTTGGAACTATTTATTAGTATGTTTGTTTTTTTATAGCTGATTTTATGTATTATGCTGATTTGCATGTGGTACACTGTACTTAAAACAATTTAACACGCTAGTTACGAAAAAAAACATGTGTTATTTTAAATAATTTGATTTGACGTTACTACAAAGTTCAGTCGCATTGTAGTTGTCACTTTTGTTGACATCTGCCATTCTAATCATGCTATATTTTACAGACTGTAGATAATATAGCATGAAAACATTTCTTTTACGTAGTCTGGCATCACTAAGAATGACAACATACCTTCAGTCCACAGACTATATAAAATATGAACATGTGTCGTCACTTGCCAGGGTGTACAATCTTCGAACAAATGAGTAGGAAACTGGACAATTATAAATCGACAAAATAAAGTAGCTCATTTAAATATACCATTGTCGTATAGCAATCATTCTTTTGCAATTTGGTAGGGTTATATCAATATTTTTTTGCCTTCGCAAATCAATAGATGGCGCTTAATGCTATTTTGCAACAGCTATCTCAGATATGTAAGGAAGACTTATTTGTAAAAGTAAACTTGAATTTATTATATATCGGGAGTATGCTGGTCGGAACTGGCTTCGCAGTCCCAGTTACTCATTAATATTAATAAAAAGAATTACAAGACATATGATGACATATTAAAAACAAATATAACATTAAATAATTTAAAACAATTTATAAAAGTAATAATATTTGTACATATTAGTTTCGACTTCCTGCATTGCCAAATCCATAAAGAAAACTTGATAGATTTAAGATTACTTTGTCATCCCGATTTTTTATTCACCATTATGTACTTACGGGAAAAAAATTAATAAAATATTATGCGGGAACACGGATAAGGACAGCAATAAATTAAAGGCAATAAAAATATGTATTAAGTGATTAAAGATAAATCTTTGAAAACCATAATTTTATTTCATTATATTCTTCCAAATTATTCATAAGATGTATGAGCAATAAAAAATGAATGAAAGAATATATTGGAATCGGTTGAATCACGTATTTTATATCTTTGTTGGTTGGACCCTAAGTAGATACCTAATAATACCTAAACAAATGTATATGCATGTCGGGGTCCTATCGTTTACAGCAATAGCAATAGAGCGGACTGTATAAATAAAGCGTATAATAAAAAACAAAGATCAAAAGGCGCCCGATCGTACTACGTGACCGCCGCGGAAAATCGTCGTAGAGAAGTATTGCGCGCCAAAATGGGGAAAAGAGCGGCAGCCACCGCGTCACTTCCCGCCCCCGCGCACGCTTCAGGCTGCGCGGTTGTCAGCGCGGCCGTCAACGGTTCGTAGCACCGCGCGCCCTCGCGCTACCCCGCGCCTCGCCGCGGCATTAGTAGTGTATTCGTAATACTATAGATGGCGTCTGTGTGCCCTGTTTCCTAAATTGAACGAGAGAGAGGTCTCTATTTCCTATATTATAAAGTACTCTGTGTCACTGACTTCAGGTCAAATGAAGGTTATTAGTTATTTTTGCCTTTTATTTTCTAATTTCTTACTTTTATGAGTGGAAATTAAAAAAATATAGCACATAATCAAAAAATCTCCAAATGGTTTTACCGTTAGCACGTCTTACGAAAAATCAGGCATGCCCAATTCCAGCAGCCAGCAGGTTATGGTACATCAAAGGATAGAAAAAATGGCGGCAGAAACCAGCGACCAGCGTTGCCAGAAGGTTATTTTTGTAACCTTTTAGGTTACTTTTATCGACGTCGGGTTACTTTTAGGTTACACGATGTGAGAGGTTACATTTAGGTGTCTTTTTGTATGTTGAAGAATTCATTTCTATCTCTTTAATAATAAAGTTTTTTTTTATTCACCGTCACTTAAAATATACACAACTCCTATGAAGTCCCTGACTCCTGAGCTAGGTTCAGAGACTTGTGTTACAGAAGTCAGTGTCTTCTCCCATTTATAGTAGCAATAATAAAAAATATGTAAATAAAAGCTGGTAATGAGTGAGTGTTATGTAGTGAGTGTGAATATGTATTGTGTGTCCATGTGTGTAGGTATCTGTGAGTTGTGTGGTGAGTGTGAATGTGTATTGTAAGGGTGGGTTGTGGGTGTGCGTGATGGTGTTTATTATGAAGTATGTACTCCTAAATATGATACCGGTTATTGAAATAAACTTTCAGTTTGCTTATAATTCAAACCTAGCAACCAATGCTTTAATTTATCTTTGGTTTCACGATTAGATAGGGGTTGAATGTTTTTTATTTTATTGATTTTGTTATATAAGTAAATAGCCATGAAGCTTTGTTGCCGCCTAGCAGATGCAGTATGACATATTACAGGTGAGCAGACATTGGTTATTGTACGCTTTTTATTATATTCTGCAGCATTGTAGGGAGTGATCTTATGTTGCTTTGTAAGTAGTTGCAGTATATACGTTTGTCTTACTGTTAATACTTGACATATTTCGTACAAGGACTTTGTAGGAAACCGGTATGGATTAAATGTCATGACTTTTAATATAGACCGTTGTGCTCTTTCCAAACCATAAAGGTTTTACAAGCACCTCCCCAATAAATCCCAATTAATCAATTAAAGATATAGAAATTAATTCAATATTTAATGGAATGTAGTGAGCACAACTGTTGAAACACTTATCTCTCTCGTGCCAATATGTACCAGCTAATCACAACTTTGACCAAAGTGTTCTGGCTAGCTTCGTCTACTCGCTTGATAAATCGGGTTCTTTCTTGTTCGAGACCTTAGCACTTGGCTTTTTAAAATGTTATGGAAAGAAAGAATGAATGGTGTTTTATTTTTTTGGAAAGAAGGGCTAGAAAACTAGGCGTGTGTACAAATTAGTAAGTAGGTATAGGTACCACCTTACTGTATAGGGTTTGATGATGACTTTATAAACTAAACTCTGTATCTAATTCGTCTTTACTAGGTAGGTCAACTACATTTTTTAGAAAGTTATACTATTTTAATGGAATAAGTACCTACACCAAAAGTAAGAAGATCGGTGACCCTACCTACTTTGCAGACTAATAAAAAAAACAAAAGTAGGCACCTACTTAATTATATACCTACATATATATATATACACCTCATCAACTTTAAGTACCATAATATTGGGATAAAAATATGTAAGGTTACTTTTCGCATTAAAAGGTTGCTTTTTTGGCCATTTTAGGTAACTTTTGATAAGACCCGGCTGGCAACACTGCCAGCGACAGGCTACCCAAATCCGTTGCCTACAGGCTACGGCTTACGTTGGCCACAGAGTACTTTATAATATAGGAAATAGAGACCTCTCTCTCGTTCAATTTAGGAAACAGCGCACACAGACGCCATCTAGAGTATTACGAATGCACTACTAATGCCACGGCGCGGGGCAGCGCGAGGGCGCGCGGTACGAGGAAACGATGACGGCCGCGCTGACAACCGCGCAGCCTGAAGGGTGCGGGGGGGCGGGAAGTGACGCGGCGGCTGCCGCTCTTTTCTCCATTTTGGCGCGCAATACTTCTCTACGACGATTTTCCGCGGCGGTCACGTAGTACGATCGGGCGCCTTTTGATCTATCTTTGTTTTTTATTATACTCTTTATTTATACAGTCCGCTCTATTGCTATTGCTGTAAACGATAGGACCCCGACATGCATATACATTTGTTTAGGTATTATTAGGTATCTACTTAGGGTCCAACTAACAAAGATATAAAATACGTGATTCAACCGATTCCAATATATTCTTCCATTCATTTTTTATTGCTCATACATCTTATGAATCATTTGGAAGAATATAATGAAATAAAATTAATGGTTTTCAAAGATTTATGTTTAATCACTTAATACATATTTTTATTGCCTTTAATTTATTACTGTCCTTATCCGTCTTCCCGCTTAATATTTTATTAAATTTTTTCCCATAATGGTGAATAAAAAATGGGGATGACAAAGTATTCTTAAATCTATCAAGTTTTCTTTATGGATTTGGCAATGCAGGAAGTCGAAACTAATATGTACAAATATTATTACTTTTATAAATTGTTTTAAATTATTTAATGTTATATTTGTTTTTAATATGTCATCTTAAATGTCGTGTAATTCGTATATGCAATTTATTAATGAGTAACTGGGACTGCGAAGCCAGTTCCGACCAGCATACTCCCGATATATAATAAATTCAAGTTTACTTTTACAAATAAGTCTTCCTTACATATCTGAGATAGCTGTTGCAAAATAGCATTAAGCGCCATCTGTTGATTCACGAAGGCAAAAAACTATTGATATAACCCTACCAAATTGCAAAAGAATGATTGCTATACGACAATGGTATATTTAAATGAGCTACTTTATTTTGTCGATTTATAATTGTCCAGTTTCCTACTCATTTGTTCGAAGATTGTACACCCTGACGTTAAGTGACGTTGGCTGAAGATCATTGAGTGCTCTCCAACCCTATAAGCGTCTTCTTGAGCAGTGCATGAAAAAAAAAAAGAATCCCTTTTGTGTTTTCACCCGCCGCTTGGGTAGGTACCCTGTTATTATTTCGTATTTTTGTTTACTTCCCATTTTTTTCCTTTACCTGCCCATCTTTATGTATATGTCGCAGATGGATTGTAGAATAAGCTCTTTTACAAAACTGCTAGCTGATTTACTAAACAGTACTGTTATGAAAAACTGCTGAACGACGTTTAGCGGTTTTACTTAATTACTGAACTATAACACGCAGAATTGAATGAACGTTTTGCGTTTATCAATGCAGCGGGTCAACGATCAGAGATTATGTAAAACAGTGTGAAATGAACTGTCAGATTGTTGATTTTAGTTCGAAATTTTGTCGCTTATGGCTCTGTATGTCTTAACATTAATAACCTAACTTTATTTTACTTGTCAATAGCAAAAAATTATGAAAATGTATAATGACGTGAATACTATTGCTCGTCATTAATTTCGACGACATCTAGATTATAATGACATGTAAAAGAGTTTTTATAAGACCTACTTACAGAATAAACATTTTCATTTCATTTCTAAACCACTATAGTAGTCGACAATATATCGGGATTATGAAAGAAAATAAACGAAATTGATCCATGAGCGAGCAAAGCGAGCTCGTGAGTTTCGTGTATCCCGACACGGACAGGTTAGGTTCGAAGAGGATGGGATGATGTCCGTCCGTCATCCTCTTCGTGTTTAGGTTTTTTCTAACCATACAGACACAAAAATAGGAGCCCCGCCGAGCGCTCCGTCGATTCTACAACACATCTGTGGTATATAAACAGAGATTATGATCAGCTGTCTCACGTTTCAATTATTTGTGGTGTAGAAACTAGAAGCACTACACGGAGAGACAGCGAAACACGGATCTTAAAAAAATACGGACGTAGCGTTGCGTACGACATGTGAGAAGCATGCCTAGTCGTCCAATTTTGCTTGTCATACACGAGCTAAATGCATAAAAATAGGTACTTAAAACTCATCCACTCGCCGTCAGTACGCTGCGTGTGTGTGTGTGTGTGCGTAATCTATGCTTCGCTTATGACCAGGCATCACATTTACATCCTTATTTTTTTCAGATCCGTGCAGTGAAAGTTACGTAATCAATGTTATTGTATGGAATCGGACTGGTTAGACACGAAGAATATAATATGTACGTAGGTATTAGTTACCTACTAATATGTAGATACTATAAAAATATAGTAATAATCCATTGTACATAAAATTATTGTCTAGTAACAATAATTAAACTTACAATAGATCAAAATTGCTCACGGGTTATAGTCATAGTAACTAAATGATCTACTTTAGCATTTTATGTAAGTTAACAGATATAAATTTTACGTTCCCTATCTCTTACGTGACAGTAGGTATCAGTTTTTATTTGCTGTAAGACGCTTCTGTTATTGTGTGATTACCGTGATATTAAATACGTGGAATAAAAATGATAAATTCATTGAGGTCGTTGGTGAAGTTAATTAAAAAGAATAATGTTTTGGAACAACAAGTTAGATATGCGTCACATGCACTTCCACAGCTGTCTGCGGTAAGATTAAGACGTATAACCTACTTACCTAAGTTACCTTTATTCAATTTCGCATCTATATGGTTAAGGTGCTCAAGTAATTTAAATACTTATTTCAATTATGTACCTATGTATTTCCGGTGAGTATTGCTGATATTGTACCTCTTATTAACAGTTCGACAATTAGTAGGTACCTATTATTAAAGCGCAAGTAGGTAATCATGAAACATTTAGATTAGTACTACCTATATTAACTCGCATGACACAGCGGTAAGCAAGGAAACCTATTTTTAAATTTAATCTATCTTCACAAGGTACATAATGGGTAAAGGGTACCTAATCAATCAATTGCCATTAATATAGTAAAATGAGTCTGCAACAAAATATTTTTTAACAAGAAAAAGAACCGACTCCAAAAATCTTTCTGTTATGTAAAAATGCACTAAAAAGTAATACAATAATTGCATTATTTACTTACTACAGTTTAAATAAAAATATTTTTTTTAATTTTAGAGGATTCTGAATAAAATCAATTTATTAGGACAATAATATACAATTATTATTATTTTTGGAGTCGGTGCCAGTAAAGGATAATAAACGTGTAATTACAAGTACATTCATGAAGTAGCGTATTACGTTCGCTTTAGGCAGTTGTTGTGTTCATTTGTAAATAGGTTCAATTAGGTATAATACATTATCGTTATAATAATGATGGTTAATGTACCTTTAAATATACTTTGCAAATTTTAGGAAACTTCCTAAATATTTTTAAAGTTTGGCTGGCACCGACTCAAATAATAATAATAATTGAAAATTATTTTATTTCTTACTTATATACAACAGAATTGATTACCTCCTCCTTTTTGGAAGTCGGTTAAAAAATAAGACCATGTGGTCGCGAGACCTCTATTAGTAGACTACTTGTAATACCGATCCATTAGGACTTCAAACCCCGCTCGTGGTCCTATTTTTGTATCCAAAAGAAAACAGAAGTCAAGCAAGGGTCAGCCTAGGGCTAAGAGGCACGGCCGTACCCAGGAATATATTTTGGGGGAGGGGAGGACGGTCATGAAAAATGAATTTATTTGCCAATCTAAAATTTTTATGGAACATCCATCCAACGATATCAATATCAGTGTCGTGCGTCCATATTAGTTAAATAAGAGTAGGGTAACCTACCTACTTGTAAAAGAATAATACTCGATCAGTCGTATAGATGTAGTATAAAATAAATCTATGATCAGTCGTTACTTCACGAAAAGCTGATTTGACCTGTGGGATCACTGGCCTGTATTAATAAGGGACTGGAAGATGTCCCTTAGTCCCTAACCCATACCTTATTGCGGTGGTCTGTTGATGAAGCTGGTAGCTTTCTTTCTAAGGACTGATAAATAATAGTTTAATCTATTGGCTCGCTAATTAGCAGACAATAGATTTATATTTTTATGAGGTACGTATTTGTACGTGGCTGAGCCAAAGGGTAGGTTTCATGTAGGTTTACTCCTACTTTAGATAGGTACTTACTAGGTACTACTTACGAGGGGAGGTCAAAAAGTTCGCGGAATGGAGGGGTTGGAGTGGGAAAGGGGTTTTTTTTTTACCTTGGGCTACTCGCGGTCTCAATACAACAATAAATATTAAGTTTCAGTCCAATCGGTTGATTAACCTTTGAGATATCGCTGGATACACACATAAATCGGGAAGAAAACATGAACTATGAAGAAAATTGAGTTTCATGCCGTGATTAAATGCCTCAGTAAGCAAGGGAAACCACCACAAGTGATTATGAAAGAGATGTCATTTGTTTATTGGGACTCTTGCCCTGGAAAAACGATGAATTATAAGTGGCATACCCTTTTCAAACAAGGTAAAGAGTCGATTGAAAATGATTCGGGCTCAGGCCGACCGATTGGGGCAACGTACTCAGACATTGTCGAAAAAGTTGAAAAACTTGTTCTGGAAGATGCCCGTTTAAAGAAGGAACAAATCGCAGTAATGGTTGAAGTATCATCTACAACCATTTTGAATATCCTCCATGATCATCTTGGCATGTCTAAGGTCAGCGCAAGATGGGTTCCGAGAATGCTCACACCGCTTCAGAAACATCATCGCGTCGAGTGTTTGAGTCTGTGTAGTGAAAATAGGGATGGATTTATGAACCAAATTTTTACTGGACACGAAACTTGGGTTCATCACTATGAACTTGAGCCAAAGCAAGAGTCTATGCAGTTGCACAAAAAAGGTGCAGCCCCTCCGAAGAAATTTTAAGTATCACAATCGGCCGGGAAGATTATGGGGACAGGTTTTTGGGATGCAGAGGGCATTTTATTGACCGATTATAAATAAAAAGGTGTCAATATTACCGGAGAAATTATACGAAAAATTAAAAAGCGCCATTAATGAAAACCATTCGCTATTAGGGGAAAATCGACTCGAGGTGTGCTCGTTTTGCAGGACAATGCACCCGTTCACAAGAGTCATGTTGCGATGGCTGCATCGCAACATAACTCTTGTGAACGGGACCGGGGCCCTACACAGATGCGGCTTCAGAACACTGAACCACCCCCCTATAGTCAAGATTTAGCCCCTTCAGATTATTATTTATTTACAAATCTGAAAAAAGAGCTACGAGAAAAAAGTTTACTGATGATGAAGAAAGGAAGTCTGCTATTTCGACGTATTTTGAAGGCCTCGACAAAACATTTTTTTCGAAGGTATTAATAAACTTTATGGAAGATCTGAGAAGTGTATTAGGTTTATGGGGGAATACATCGAAAGGGATACATTTGTTTTTAATTTCTCGCCCCCTTCCTCTTCATTCCGCGAACTTTTTGACCTCTCCTCGTATCTTATATGTCTATTACTTTTAGGAAAAATATAATATCTCAAGAAAAACCTTCGGCACGATAGAATCGTGTGATATTGGCTACTTCAAATCAATATTAAGTGAAGATAGAGTGCTAACCGACGAAAATGATGTATTACCATATAACATTGATTGGATTAAGAATTGCAGAGGTAGGTACTTATACGAGCATATTGATCGTTTTTGTCCTGATCTTACTTAATTAGTACTACGTCTACATTTGTTACATTACATTTTCAGGTCAATCAAAGATTGTATTAAAGCCAAGGAATACGGACGAGGTGTCAAAAATTCTGAAATATTGCAACGAAAAGCGATTTGCGGTATGTCCCCAGGGTGGCAACACAGGCCTCGTGGGTGGCTCCGTGCCGGTGTTCGATGAGATCGTACTCAGCTTTACTTTGATGAACAAAATCGTCAGCCTTGATGACCTTTCAGGTTATTTACTAACATACCTCGATAGGGAAAGTATTTAGACAGCGCGGTTGGCGCCGTGGTCGAGAGACCGACTACTGCGCTGCGTGTCGCAGGTTCGATTCCTGCACGGAGCAAATATTTGTACGATCTATAGATAATTGCTCCGGGTCTGGGTGTGCTTGTGAGATGATATGTCTGTAAACGCACCCACAATACAGGAAGAAATTCCTAGTGCGGAGCAACGTGTTTAAAAAAAAAAAACATTTTTCAACTTAGTTGATAATATTTTGCAAAAGAGGTGTTACAAATATACAAATTGGCCGAAGCAACATTTGCTCTGTGATCCTCTTTAAATAAGGTCACAAGTCAGAGCTATTCAGTGATAATACATCTAATCGTAAGGTCGCGGGTTCAACCGCTGCTCACAACAAATGTTGTCTCAGATCAATAATATTGGTACCTACGTTAAGGTTTTCTTGGCATACGAATGGATTGTTTCGTGTCTGTACACTCGAGGAAACGCCTTCAGGATATAGGGTGGACTACATATGGTCCTAATTTATCAGATAATTTCTTTTTTTTCCTATACAGGGCTGTACTATTATCTACTGTGATACAGGTGAATTGCCAAATCAACTATAAGGAACGGTGTAAATTACTTACTCTTCTTTTGAGTAATTTACTCTATTATAACACGGTCCCGATTTTGAAGAAAATAAAACTGCGTTTTCGAAAAAAAAATTAGTCCTAGCCAGGAATAGAACCAGTTGATTTTGGAAATTCGGATTTGGCCATCCACGCCTAGTTATAAATTCAACTGTATACTGTTATAGCTTATAGCCTCAAGCTCATATCGTTCGGATGTCTAACCGAATTTGTAAGCTATATATTAGGTATCTGAATAAATAGTTCTCTGTCTCCATCTATCGGGAATTCGGGAATAAACCATTATATTCCGTTAAACTTATATCCGAGTGAGGAACAGTGTTCCCATTGATTACTGACCATTTACGTAATCGAACGTAAGTAAAGTATTATTCAATAGCTCTTACGCGTTAGTCGAATGTATACAGCTGATCAAACGTAACATACCTACGTAACAAATAAGTCAGCTGTTACCGATACTTATTAATTGCCTATTGCTTAAATACATGCAATTCAATAACTCAAGTGGTAGGCTTAGTCAGGGTCCTATCTACTAACTTGGAAGTTATATTTGAATTCGATCGATTTTTATAACTTTTACTGTATGTACCTTTTATGAGAATGTACCAATGGCCTAACCACTTTCAGCTATGGGAAATCAGTCAATAAATGGTTAACATATATCAATTTATTTAATTTTCTTTAGTTTCTAATACGTGATACCTGTCGATTTTTTGCAGTCGGTATTTTTTTTCTAAGTCCATGTATTTAGTTGGTAGGTAAATAATTAAATAACGGATACGGAACGGATAATATTAATAGGAAAATAGAATAGGTACTAACCTATTCTATTTTCCTATGGTGTAATGAAGCCAATATTGTGTACATTCATTTCAAAAGATACATCCATGGAGTTGCAACTTGCTGGCCTATACAGGGGCCTAATTCTGCTAATTTACCAATGCTTCAGTTGAGTGTCGATAGTGTCGATGGAATGATTTTAGTTAATTGGTAGTCTGCTAGCTTAATAAGACCACCGGTCTAACTAAAATCATTCCATCGACACACTATCGACACTCAACTGAAGCATTGGTAAATTAGCAGAATTAGGCCCCAGCTGGCAAAATTGCTTAGTAATTGTTTTTTCTTGTGTCATTATTTATTTGGTATATCGTACAGTTTTCTACAAACACAATCCCATTACAGGGGCCCTAGTTTGCGAAGCCGGTTGTATTCTAGAAAATCTGGACAACTATGTACGTGAACGGAATCTCATCATGCCCTTGGACCTGGGCGCCAAAGGTACCTGTCACATCGGCGGCAACGCCAGCACCAACGCCGGCGGACTGAGGTTACTGCGGTATGGCAACCTACACGGATCATTACTGGGAATTGAAGCAGTAAGATTTCATCTCGGTATTGGTTTACCCTATACACGATTCGATGTTGCATAACACCTTCATTCTTCAAATTAATCACGTAACTGGTATACATATAGGTACTTACTTAGACCTGCTTATAAAATAAGAATATTATTACATATCGACATGATTTAAATATATCAATATGTTAGTTTGACGCAGCACTAGGTAAATAAAGTGTAGTCTAGATACCTAAAGTTTATGTACTACATAGCAACAATTTAAAAAAAAATTGCTATGTTAGACTATTCGATCGGACTATCGGAGCAATCGACGTTATTTGTTGCTTATACCAACTATTGTATGGAGGAACCGTTACCCGTGAATACAAAACAGGTTTTTGGCTCCCTGCTTAAGAACAGTACAACCTGTTTTCTCCATAACAGCGCGAGGTACCTACCTCTATAGAATATCTTTATTTGCGTAAAATATGGTTATACACATATTTCGCCTAGATAAGTAGTTACGTACCTACCTACTTAATTCAACTTGATATGAATTTCTTTCCATAATTTCTCTATCAAGTGAAATTATTATTAGGGATATGATAACTAAATGGGTGTGACAGTTGTAGACTTGTTTTTAATATAATAATCCCATAATTTAATTTAATTTTTGAGCTTAAACACACTGCAGACTTTCATCAGTCAGGCAATCAATATGAATTGACCTACTGTTTTCGTTTCCTAAGCTGGCTAAATATTTATAAATGACCGATCAACTATCGGTCGACTAATAGTCTGTATTCTATTGCTGGCCGAAATTGAGAGTTGAAAAAGATGGAGCAGGAAACCCAGCTATAACTTTCCGGCTTCACGTTATTAACAAAAAATAGGGATCTGAAGTGAAGTAAACGTTTTTGCCTCGTTATAGGAACAACGCTCTAACCTAACCACACATCGCAAACAAAAGATTTTTTTCCTGCGTTCACGATTTAACATGAAACTTTTATTTTAAGGTGAAAGCAGATGGAACCATCATAAATTGCCTCAGAGCGCTCAAGAAAGACAACACCGGGTATCATTTGAAGCATCTTTTTGTAGGATCTGAAGGAACTTTGGGAGTGGTCACCAAAGTCGCTATACATTGCCCAGTGCTACCCAAAGCAGTTAATTTGGGCTTCTTTGGTAAAAATAATATTTGTTCAAATGTAGCGATCTTACCTTGTTTTACTGATCACAAATACATTGCAATCGTTAAAAACCATTACACACCTATTCACCAGTTTTATGTTGCTTTATAAACTTCTACAAGAAGAATTTATATATAATCACCATTGTTATTTCCTGATTTAAGTTCGTCAGTGATTACCTAATTATTTACTACAGGTGTTAATAATTTTGAAAATGTTCTTAAACTGTACAAAAGCGCCAAATCAAGCCTTGGTGAAATTCTGTCAGCTTTTGAGATGGCCGATTTTGATTCCATTGATTCTACAGTAAAGAATCTTAAGTTACCGTAAGTGAAAGATGAAAAAATAAACATTTTATATTATCAAATCCCATATGCCTTCATATTCTTGTAATTCATAAAAAAAAAAATCGAACAGAAACCCAATCTCGGAATATCCATTTTACGTGTTGGTGGAGACACATGGCAGTGATGAGGCTCATGATAGTGAGAAGTTGACGAGGTTTCTCTCCAGTGAGATGGGAACAGGCCTCATTATAGATGGAACCGTTACTTCAGAACCGACTAAAATGCAGGTAAGTAGAGAATTATTCGTTTAGTAATTTAACAAAAAATATGATCTAAAATTTAAGAGTTGAATGTATATAAGTATAAGGGTGTAATCCAGCAAACTTAACTTCGTCCGAACGGAAGAATTTGTTCTATCTGAGGTGGAAAACAAAGATACTATAAAATAATAAAATGTATGCCGTTATTTACCTGACAGTTCTTTTTTTTCAGACTATTTGGAATCTTCGTGAAAGTATTGCTGGTGCGGGCTTGGTTGCGGGTTACGTATTTAAGTATGATGTATCTATACCACTTAAAAACTATTACGATTTGGTGCCTTTATTAAGGAAGAAACTCGGTGGTAAGGCCATCATAGTATGTGGCTACGGACATGTCGGTTAGTAATTAATTATACATATAAAATTTAAATAATTTTGTGTTACTAGTTGTTCGGATTCGAGACAGGACGTTTCATCTTTCACCATGACAAGTAAACTATGTAACATAGTTTGTCTTGTATGAGTAGAGTTTCTAACTGTATTATGTATTCATTATCATCCCCCTGGCCTTATCCCAATTTATTTGCGGTCAGCGCAGCATGTATTCTTCTTCCATACATTTCTATTAGCTGTCATATCGCCAGTTACTCCTTTTCCGTATTATTGGTCGTATTTAATTACTGTATAATATTTATATCTGATTAATATTGCAGGCGACGGCAACATCCACATTAACGTCACAGTGCCAAAATACACCAAAGAGGTGAATTCTCTTCTAGAACCGTTCATCTTCGAAGAAGTAAGCAAACTGAACGGTTCGATTAGTGCAGAGCACGGCATCGGCTTCCGAAAGCCAAAGTTTATACATTACAGCAAAGACGAGTCTGCACTACAACTAATGAAGGATCTCAAGCAGTTGATGGATCCTAACGGAATACTCAACCCTTACAAAGTCTTACCTGATAAAGCATAATAAATAGATACTTGATGCTTTTGTCTCATTTTGTAAATAATATAAGCAAATTGTTTTTAAGTTGTTTGTTGACTCTTGTGTACATGACATAATATCTCAAGAGAATAGTGTAGATAGCGTGATTGCGTCATTTTCTTTAAGAAACTGAGTGAACTGCACCGATAACATCGAGAATAACAAGATATTAAATGAAAAACAATATATTTAAATGACTTTTATTAAAATATCCATTTATTCTTATAACATTCATAATATCACTGCAACAAAAATACAATGGAATATTATAAACATTTTCCTAATTGCGTTAAATAAATAAATGTTGTATTCCATAAATATATTCGAAAAGGTTTTATTACTTCAATATAATCAGCACAAATGGCTTAGTTTAGCAGGTAGCTTATTTATTGCTATGTAAATTGTTTAACGCGCTATTGATCACTGTGTCTATTGAACAACAATTATGTCATTGGGCTTAAATCCTTTTCACACACAAGGCAACTGTCACACCATCACTCATTTCAAGTAGGCAATTTTAATGACAACAACACACGACACAAGTGTAACGAATTTGGCAAAACATTGTTCAACTCGACATTGACAAAACCATTTAAAAGTTATGAGAAAATGCAACTGGAAGTTTCGATAGAATTACTTTATGCTCTACAAGTTGTATAATCTAGATACATGGATGAAATCAGTTTACTTCTTAAGTGGTTAAAATGACGCAAAGATGTATAAAACGGGAATAGTGTCAATTTTTAAATAATTAAAAAGTGGAATATATTAATAATTATGTAACTAAACTAAGGAGATTTGTGCCAAACAAATATGTATTACGCAATTAAAACGTATCTTGATTGTATTCTTTACTGTCCCACGAAACGTAGGTCAATCATTTAATAATTACATACAATTACAATAATTAATTCATCAGTAAAATGGACAAAATGTCATTTAAGTAAATAAAAAAATTTTCAGCCTTCTAACTTATGCAATATTATTATGTAACATTTTTCTCCAGTGGGCATTGTTTACAATGGAATGGAAGTTATTAGCCTTATTTTTGCAAACAGAAGGTTATTATTTACTTCACTTAGGTTTATTTCAACATTTTCTGTATTTTGTGAGGAAATGTGAAGAAACCCCAAAATTAACACAATGTTTTTTTCCTATAACATGAAATAGAAAAAAAAAATAGAGAAATTATGAGATCACTAAACATTAAATTATAGACGAAATGTAAACAAGAAAATGGCTCCAATAATATGGCCGTCAAATTTAGTGGTGGGAACTAGTATATATAAAATATATCAGCAGCTTAACAGTACAAAAAAAAGAGTTCATTTTTAATTAAATAAAACACTTAGTTAACTACACTTGTTTACATTTAGTCTATGTAGTTAAGTCGAATGTGTTTACGTATAATATTTAAAAGTAAAAACTGGGCAATTTCAAAAGTTTAAAATGAATTATTAAATCCGTGTGTGTTTTATACGTAAACACAGTTTAGACCCTCCGGAACAACAGACCAAAAGATTAAATATCACACTAAAATAAAAATTATAAGACTTTTTTTTAAATATCCTAGTTTGGTCATACATAAAGGCATAATTATGAAATCTAAAATTAAAAAGCTTTAAGTCGGTATATATCCTGATACTTAAACCACTACGATGGAGCACCTAAAAAAAGTTGGTGTTGCCCTTTAAGTAGGTAAGGTGGAAAACTGTTAGTAGGATGCTGTTAACAGTCAGCGTATTTTCTCGTTATGTAAACATCGGCGACGCGCCGCACTAATAAATTAGTTGCAACGTGGCGCCTCTATGTAATGATACGCGCCAAGGTCTTACATCAAACTCATATTAATTTTAAATCGTTGATAGGATGGCTACGAGGTTGATCGCTCCCATTAAATCTTTTTTATAGTTTTATATATTTTATATTTTTTTTATAGTTTTTCACCATTGTCCTAGCATATTAGACGCAGATTGGTCTGTGCCCCGCGAGGGTAGGGGCGCGTCGCAACGTGCGGTTATCGTTTGATTTGATTAGACATCTTGAGGAACTCCAAGAAGCCGGCTTGCATTTCAGCATCCATACCAGTGTCCCATGCGTCATTCTCCAGCTCCTCGCTAAAATGAATAATAAATCTATGTAACAAGGATGAAGGCTATATGCCACACGATATTTAGGTGATTCTCGCAATCGAATACTGAGATGTCAAAGCATTTCCGGTTCTTGAACCCTGGTGTAAGGAATTGGTGAATGTGTCGTTTAGACACCGACGTTATCATGAGATATACACACGTCAAAAACTGTTGTGTACTCACAGTATGTCCTCATCGAGCGCGACGTTCTTGCCGGGCGGCAGGTTGCTCTGCAGGAAGGCACGCTCCTCCGCCGTGAGCGTGTGCCCGTCGGCCAGGTATCCGCCGTCGCTCGGTCCGCTTTCCACTTCGCCGTTCATCGCTGTCATAATTTTTTTTTTAAATAAATATTGATTAACTAACGGGGTTTGCGGATGACCTAGTAATCTTCACCGAAGACGCTAACGAACTACAAACGATGCTACAAGAACTAGTACATGAAAGTGCCAAGGTAGGGCTCACCATGAATACTGGACAAACCAAAATGATGACAAACAGCATTCAGGAACCAATTATCGTGGATGGAAAAGAAATAGCCTACGTCAATGAATATGTATACCTGGGACAAGTTATAGCACCGGAATACCAGACGTCGAAAGAACTAGACAGAAGAATCAACAATACATGGAGCCAGCATTGGTCTCTGAAAGAGATTATGAAAAATAAGACAATATCTACAGAAATAAAATCTAAACTATACAATACTTGCATACTTCCTTGTTTAACATATGGATGTGAAACATGAGACACACTATAAGAAAATGATACAAAGGATGAAAGTATGCCAAAATGGAATAGAGAGAAGCATGCTCGGTATAAAAATAAAAGACCGTTGGAAACTGAGCAAAATCGAGAAGATGACTAAGGTGAGAGATGTCATAACAACAATAACTAAGAGAATATGGAGATGGACAGGTCATATGACAAGAAAAAAATTGAAAAATGGACCAAGGAAATATCAGAGTGGTACCCAAGAGATAGTAAACGAGGAAAAGGAAGGCCAGTGAGGAAATGGGAAGATGAGTTTCCACCTCCATGGAGAAGGATAACTCAGGACAAGAACAAATGGAAGTGTTTAGAGGAGGGCTACGTCGGAAAACGACAATCTGACCGCAAAACTGATGCTACAATTATTGATAAAAAACAAGAAATAAAAGACATGTAATAGTAAGAATGTATGCTGTAACAATATTGGTTAGTCGAATAAAGGCTATTTGTAACTAACGGGGTTCCATAGAAAATATTAATATCAGCTATTGCCTAAATCGGGGCGATACATGGCCTATGCTAATACAATACATGAGTGCTTGAATTATCTATTCTGTTCAATAAGTTTAACATTTCGGGCGTGATAAATATAATATAACAAATTTTAGCATTTATGTATAATAATTTGGTACATATTAGTGATATATTTAATTTATTGAGATTTCCCTGTTCGCGTAATAGACACAGTAGTCAAACAATCGCCAATGTATCACATGTGAGTCACAGGATTAGGAAAGGGTTAACATTATTTTTATTTACCAACTACATTTTAAACAAAATCCCCACATTTATGGCATTACATTAGTGTGAATAAATTATATTCTAAATACACTATTTCGTATGGCTATATAACAAAACGCATTTGAGGGAATGCGTTTCATTGTTCATTGTTTGTGAGGCTTCATTCACGTGTAAGTTGGGCGACTGTTTCAGTTGCGACAGGAGCGCGAGCGGTCACGTGGCGAGGTTGCCAACCGGCGCCACCCGGCGGGATTGTACACGTGAGCCCGTACGTACACGATCGAAACGTGAATCGAACTCACGTAATTAACAACGAAATCTTCAATGTACTGGGCTAACTGTGTTGTTCAAGTTGTACAACAGAAATTAAAACATCGCGTAATAACAATAATCTTAGGGAGTATTTTATGTGTAATAACAGGCACAATTACGTATATTTTTTTAATACAAAACATAGCAAATACAAACGCAGAACAAACCATAAAAATGCTAAATGAATAAACATGAAGAGATCTGACATGTGTGGCAAATTGCAAGATACATACATAATTTTTGATAAAACATCAGTTCAACTCGGTAGAGAAACGGAAAACCAGCACGAAGTCGCTATTATAAAAAAATACTGCAATAATCTATCAACTAATATCTTAGCCAAGTCCTACCACACTGACTGACACAAATTAGATAGCCATTCGACACGCTGAGAACAAAAACACAACACTACTATTTCATCTGGGGACAGCCCCCGCTAAGACGAGGGCGAAGGAAGCGGGGCACTACCTACCTTTTCTGGAAGCACTTCGTCGTATTTTCGAACCGTTATAGCAGTGTAATTGTCAGGATAATATGTCCTCAGCAGACTTATCAACCACACTAAGTATCAATAAGAAATTTTCTTGTAACCAGTTGTATTAGATAATGATTTATTTAGCTTAAGAAGACATTGGAAGATACAAAAAAAAATATTTTGTTCTATTAAAGCCAAAACTTACAAATTCTAAACTCATTATAAAACAAAAAATCTACTAGGGATCTCATAACTTTTTAACAGTGAAAGCATTATGAACCTGGGAGTCTTGGTAACCAACTTTACATTAAATGTGTTTGGTGGGATACATTATGTTGACGGGTAGATAAGAAAAATAAATTTTAAATGCGGATACTACTAAATATAACTTGCCTATGGTTTTTTTTTTTGTTTCGAGGTGGTGACGTTTACGGTACGATGATCGCACCGTACCCAGTACTCTCTTATTTTCGATGTGTAAGGGGTGCAAGGATCGCAATGTGATACTCTGGTACACATAGCACGCTAGTTTTATGAACTGATAATAACTTACCGCCGTAGTTGTAGCGTCGCCGAAGTTCCGGTGGCGGCGCGACAGGCTGCTCGGGCTCGGCGGTGCCCCAGCGCGCCGCCCGCAGCGCCACCACGCCGCGCACGCACGCCAGCGCCGCGCGCCGCTTCAGCCGCTCGAACGCGGCGTGCATGCCCGATGGACAGTCCGCGTCCAACGCTATGCCCGACAGCTATCCAACAAACATTAATACCCGAGGATTTTGCTACCAAATATATTACGATGGCGAAGTGTTGCGAAATTGGCGACCAAAGCCTATTAGAGAAACGCTATGATCTGGTAGTTTTTATTTAGATTATAAACTTTTCGTCGTCGACATCCACAAAATATAGCAGAGTTCATTCATAAGTGTGTCATACACAATACTAGTTGATTGATGCCTAACAATGTGCGTAACGCTTCTGGTGAGAACCAGAATGCAAGAGAACGACATACGTACGTACCTGGTATGGTTTACCATGTCCATGAAGAGCAGAATAGCAATGAGCAAACAAGCTGAAGTCACGCTATGATTAGTGTAGACCAAAACATTTTAGTGAAAAGCCACGGATAAAATGCAGACAGCTATGTACCTATTTTATATCAATAAATAGAACTTATTACGTGGTTCTCTTATCCCCTTAGCTTGAAATACTAGTGTTAAGACTACTTGAGTGAGTTCACCATGGTGCAGTGGATGGGGTTCGAACTCACGATCACTCGATCGCCAGACGAGATGCATTAGCTGTTTAAGGCTATAGACACTTTAACAGAGGCATATATTTTAATATAAAGCACTGTCGAGAGTCGGCGTTTAATACAATTGCTATATATAAACACCATTGCCATTACTTGTATTTTTTTAAATGTTTGTATGAACAAGTGAACATCGTAATTATTGTAGTCAACTTTTTGCTGTCTGACAGTTCGAATAAAACAACTGGTAAACATTTTTTTGCACATTGTGTATGCAAGTTGACAGTATATAACACAGTTTACAATACTGTGCTGATTGGAGATAGTCTAAAAATTCAACATTGTACAGTCACAAGTATAAATATATTACGGACAGTACGGCAATATAAAATTTTGCAAAAGTATGACAATTTGTGTAGTCATATTTTTGCAGCGTCACAATTACATGTGACATCGGGGGAATACCAAAACTATCTAACAAGACGCGTCGCAAATTTATGGGACGCCGCATCGGTTTAAAAAATATATGCCTTTCACTTGAATAGATAGAATGTAAAAATATTGTCATGTCTTGCATTATAAATATCTTAATCATTTAGATTTCCATGTCGTAGGGTCGCTGACACAGCTCAACATATTTAAATAAATATTATATTTGTTTTAACAAAAACAATACTTACTTTGAGTAGCTGACAGACTGCTTTGATGTTAACCTCTTTGTCAGTGTCGAGCAGATGAAGAAGCACTTTGCACAAACTTTCACCAAGAGTCTTGATCCTGCCTCCCTATAAACAAAATAATCACTTTTTGTTTTATTTAGCTAAAGTTAAAGAAAAGAAATTGCTAAATTTCTAAAAATCAATGCTTATTGTAAGATGGATTGGTAAAGGCAAGATCAAACAAAATAAATATGTATATGTAGAGAGTAATATATTTTACTGTTTTTTTTTTTAATGTAATATGTCCATTTTGGTGTCGAAAACTTATTCATGAAGTCATAATTTGACTTCAGAGAATTTGAGAATTTGATTCCTAACTAATGTACCTGGCTATCCTCCAGCTGAGTGTATATCTCAGCGAGGAACATGGCGAACCCACGCATGTTTTCTTCCGAAGTCTCAAGTCCACTAATGATCTTGTTCTCCTCCGTAGAGCAGCGCTCCAACAAACACGCGCGGAAGGTGGACTCCTCCGGTGGCGACACCGAGTCGTACATCGAGCAGAGGCGCGCCCCATTGTAACGGAAGTTAGGCTCACCTATTGACTATCGTCACAAAAAACACGAATTTCAGAAATAAATCTTATCAACTAACATATTAAGTGATGTGCTAAATGGAATTGTGTTAAAAAAACTGTTGCAGTAATATCACATTCCAAATCATAATGAAAAATTAATAAATGTGTTTAAATAATAAATCAAAAACAACAAGTGTGGTCTATTCAACAAAAATCAGTGACCAAGTTACAGTGATTCAGGTTAAACTCTTTATGTATCTCACATAACATATATGTGAGATACATAAAGATTGATATGATTATAATTAGTTTTAAAACATATCTGGTTAGGTATGTTTTAATTTTGTTTTTTTATGTAATTAATTAATTAACATGTATGGCATAACATCTTATGTTTGAAATTAAATTAAACATATAAAAGCTTAGATTAACAATTTCCAAGTTCTCAAGACAATTAATAAATTTCTGGACATTCAAAAGTCATTATTGCTGTGCTTACAGTCTGCCACCTGAGACTGATGGAACATTATTCCCTTGAAGTTGCTTGTTTGTTTTAATGGAATTGAATGGAGGCAAAATCGAATAACCACATTAATAACAACATGAGAACATAAGATTAATCAAAGTAGTCAAATACTTATGTCTATACAACAGAAGATAAAGAGAGATTTTACTTTAAAGTAAAAAATATTGAAAATATTCTCATCTTCTCTATACTTTAATAATTTTAATTATCTAATCTGTTCCCTCTACAAAGTTTATTGGCTTAAACTAAATCAGTAACATGTGATTATGACATGCTCATTAGTGAAACATATGTAAAATTTTAGTTAAGCAATTAAAATCGAAGATAATAAAAAAATATACCTGATTAACAATAGCTTCAACAAGGGGCCTGGTGTAGCTCACATCATGCAGTGTTGTTGCAAAAGCATCAACCAATGGGCCGCACAAGGTATCAAACTTGCCAGGATCAAATGTTATCTCACACATCACTGTTATCAAGTTGGCTATATTCTCCTGCGGAACGGCGGACTGAACAATAAATTCATGTTAATAACTTGTACAATGGATAAAATAATTCATTTAACAAAAAATATGTTTTTATACAAACCCTTAATTCCATATTTTCAGCTTCTTCAAGTTGATATGACATTTCATCTAAAGCATAAGGGTTTTGATCTTGAGCCTGACGAAGACGATCTTGAACAGAGAACCGGTGAGGTCTGTAAGGTGCAGGATCTGGGTTGTATGAGGGTACTGCATGCGGGGTGTAATTAGGCGGGTACCATTCTTTTGCTTCGGCAGACAGATTTGATTTGGGAGGTTCAGCTGAAACAAAATTTTAATGAGTATATATTCGATTTTCTAAAAATATATATTTTTATGCATGTTACAACTGGTTGACCCAAAACCTAATTTGTGCATCGTAATCGATTCACAACACGGGCGGCCGACTTTGTCAAACTACAGCGACGGCGACGTCATTAGAAATGAAAATTCTTACTTTCACCTGAAGTATTATAATTACGGAGAACGCAGTTATACTGGCGAAGTATGACGACGTCACACAGCATACGCTCGATTCGTGAAAGTATGGAATAATCAAATTGAACAAGTTAAACTTGTTACCTTTGGATTCCTCATTCACGATCCGCGGCCTACGAAGCTCCCGTGGTTGATTATCGGGTTGCTGCCATCCGCGGCCTCTACCTCTGGGCCCACCGATCTCACCGTTATTCATTTCAACGCTTACTATATAACAACGACCTTATATATAGTTTTCTCTGACTAATATCCATAAATCACGGAAAAGTAATCCTAAATCTCCAATGCTTTATATCAGCTCGCCAGATTCGACACGTAAACAAAGAAAAATATACTTCGTAACTAATTCCACGGAACAACCTCCATGTTACTTGAACGAAGGAGATAGGTTGCTTTTTTTACATTAATAGTGTTGTGGTCAGGCAAAGGTAATATAAACCTACAGCCTTGAGCCCAAATTATATTTCAGATTCACGCATTATTTCTGTTATTATTAAAAATTACATAATAATAAGTATACTTTAAGAGATGTATGTACATCATTTGTATTTCTGAATACATATGAATATAGAACAAAACAAAAAAAAATAGTAGCCACCGCACCGGCATCGAAACCAGTCTGGTAGTCGTCATAGAATAAATGGAATATACCTTCTTTTATAAATAGAATATACGGGTATATTTATGGAGGGTAGAGCCAACTCTACCCTCCGTAGCGGTAAGGAGGACCTTCTTAGACACTCAGTGTATGAAAAAGTGTCCGGTAAAAAGCGGCAAATTAAGTTGGCGCTACGGTAGCAAGTAGGTATATTTTAAAAATAGCGCCAAATTAATTTATTAGGATAGTAAATTATAGAAAGTAAGAAAGACTTTCACTTTGTTATAGCGCATTAAATACCTCCTAATTAATTAATATTAAATTATTATAACATTTATCTTACATTTTTTCGGCTCAGCGCACACGTCACTCGGTTTATAAGTGCTACATTCATACAAAACCATACCTTGTGCGTATGCTAGCGCCACTTTTTTCACGCGGGTTTTGGAACTGCAATTTTTGAAGTCAGTTAAAAAAGAGATGATCAATCAATCAAATCAAATCAATCAATCGACACGTATGTTTGTGATAGTATTGGAACTACAATATATTCACAAATGATAATCTATTAGTGATTCTAAACACATATACAATTTTTATAGGTACCTATATTTTAGACGATCAAACGAGCTTCCAAGTGAAGTTCGATCACTATTAAATGAGCAGCAAATGTTTGCGATTGATCGGTCCAGCCGGCAGCTTTTCTGATGGCTTCTATAGTAAGTCCAGCGGCGCTGGCAGCAGACGTGGATGCGTGTCGCGTGCTGTGCGCGCTAAACACATTCGCGACTATTCCACTTTGGTGTAATACTTGTTTTATCCAACGACTCACAGTCTGTGTTGTTGCAGCTCTATGTGGGGGTTTTTGTGTAAGTAGCAGAGGACCCGTGTCATCCGTACTCAATTTTTGCGTAACAAAAATATAATCTTTAAGAACGGATGCAGGGCAAATACTAATGTTATCAGTAAAGTAAGGCAGAAACAACAGAGGTTGTTCGCGGCCAGGAGCGGAAGTCTTCAAAAGTTTTGTTATAGTAATTTTGATACCATTTTCTAGTACTGAGATATTTTCCAGGTTAATCGCTGAAAATGTTTGAACCCTATGACCAGTAATAAGTGCAAGGGAAACTACAAGTTTTTTAGTAAGTTTGTCTAAAGGCAAATCAATATTTGGATACCAAGAACCTACGAAATTCAACACTAATTGTGGATCCCAAGTTTTTGAATACTTAAAAGTTGTTGGTTTCAGTCGATAAGCACCTTTGAGAAGGCGCTTTATACCATCATAACAGCGATAAAGCAGAACGATGACAATTAAGTGTGCCATAAGAAAAACCTCTATTGAATTGATCAGTTAGGAATAGTAAAATAGACTTTACGTCGTATACTAACCAATCTAAGTTGTTGCTAATACAATACTCCCACCAGAGCATCAAGGACACGTTGTACTGTTTTAAGGTATTTGGTGCGAGTGAGGACAATATCACGTCAAGCGCTTCGAACGGAGCGCCGTGGTTCTGCCACGCCACCCGCAAAGCTTAGCTGCAGCCAGGATAAGTTTCTGGTGAAGCGGATGTGGCTCTCTGGAATATGACGCCAATAAATTCTTATGAGGGACAAAGAAAATTATTTCTGAGTCAACAAGTTCATTTAGTACAGGAAACCATGACTGTGACAGCCAGTATGGGAAAACAAAAATTTCGTTTGCCTCATCATCACAAATCTTTCTTAAACATTTTAATATTAGTGAAAATGGAGGGAAGGCGTAAAAATATCTAGGTTTCCAATCCATGGTGAAGGCATCTACGGTTATGGCGTCTGGGTCTTGTTTCCAGGATACGAACTTAGGACATTTTGCATTAATTCTGGATGCAAACAAGTCAATATCCGGATTACCTAGTTTTGCTACAATCGTACTAAATACAGAATCACAGAGTTCCCATTCCGTATCAGGATTAATGATTCGAGACTCCGCATCTGCGATATTCTCCTTAGTATTTATGTATAAAGCATACAAAATAATATTTTTAGACTCACACCATTGCCAAATGGTGCGTGTTAGCTGATTTAGATGAGGGAACTGAATCCCGCCCATTCTGTTAATGTAACTAATAGCAGTGGTGTTATCTATCCGTAACAATATTGCACAGTTGGATTTATTGCTTGCGAAACATTTTAATCAGAAAAATGCGGCAATTAATTCTAAAAAAATAATGTGATAATCTTTTTCTGAACGTTTCCAATGTCCATGAGCTTTTTTATTATTACAGACAGCACACCAACCGGTTCTGGATGCGTCTGTAAAGAATTCCAATTCAAAATTTTGCACTCTCATAGGGCACGATGCTGTGTGAATGTTACTTTTCCACCAAAGAATATCTTCGATAATAATTCTTGACGGTAACATTTTAGTTTCGTAATTATCGTTGTGTATACGAAGAGCTAAAAATTTTTGTCTTTTTATATTCCTCGTGTACAGCCAACCATATTTTATAGCTGGACAAGCTGCTGTAAGGGTCCCGATGTGTAATCTCTAACAGAACATCGCGGGAGTTTTTTATATTTATCTAACAACCATGCAATATTTTTACGTTTTTCAAATGGTAATGAAATTGACATATCATTGGAATTAAGATTAAATCCTAATAATAAACAACATTGTGACGGTTGTAACTTACTTTTTTCATGGTTAATTACAAAACCGAGACCACATATAAGTTTACACGTAGCTTTTACATTGTTCATACAATCAATATTCATAATTATCTCCGATACAGAGAATATGGTCCAAATAATGAACTGATTTATACCCATTATTTCCTGAACGTGGGTCTTTTTTTAAGTAAAGACCCTTGATGCTGTATTAAGTCCTTAAGGCATGGCTGTAAATTCATGGGTTATTAGAATCATCACAATGTCTAAAATTTATAAAATATTTTCGATTTAATTAAAATTAAATCGTAAATATTTTCGATCTCCCTTGGATACAGAAAGGTAGTTATTTATCCACAATCGATTTAAGCATACCTCTTATGCTTCTTTTAAATCGATTGTGGATAAATAACCTTCCGAGATTAGTTTTATTTAACGCTGTGCGATAGTCCTCCATTTTAAAATGTCAGACATTTTAAGTTTAAATTGAATCTTAAAAGTTCCATTTGATTTGGTGCTAAGAAAATTCTAGATATGAATTGATCGGGACAAGGCTTACACGGACGTATGGCACCCAAGTCAAGTAATTTATGAATTGCTGATAACATGTTATTATTTTCTTTACGTGAGAAGTTAGAATTTGGCATTACTGACTGTGCAACATTTTTGCAAAATTTAATGGAATAACCATTTCGCATCCAAGACAGAACAACTTCATTGTTCGTTATATTTTTCCAATTACAATAGAATTTGTTTAATCTACCAGTATGTACCTCAGTTACTGATGTGGCGGGGGGCGGCCCTTAGACTGCAACGTCTTGTATGCGGTGTTCATATGTGGCTTCCGATTGGCTGCTACTGGTGGTCTTCTCGCACCCCCCTTGTCGAAGGGTACTGTTAGCGAGGAGGTGCACTCCAGTTTCCCGATGGGACATAGGTAGAACGAACAGCTGTCGACGGGATTGTAGCATTACTATGAACCGTAAAACTCTTTTTTATTTGCTGGCCTTGCTTCTCGATTCCCTTGCTAGCTCTTATTTGTTCGCCTAATAAGGAGCCGAATAAAAATTCATCTCTTTGTGTCTTGTAACACATGTAAAAATTTCTTATCAAGGCTAGGCGCTATAAGGTATGGTGGAACGAGGTGTGGTGTTCCTCCATTGAAAAGGGAGGATCCTCCAACCAGGCGGATGGTATTGCCTGGCGGGCCACGGCCCAACGGATATTGTCGGGAGGTGGTATATATACGAACTCGTCGTCAAACTTTGATTGCGCGATGCAGGGTGTTGTGCGCGTAGTTTCCATGTACAGAAACAAAATAGAGTGATTATTAAAAAAACATTTTATCGTAAAAAAGCGTGGGGTGCTTGTTGAGATATTATCTTCAAATAAATATTTACAACAATTGACATATTATTTATTTTTGCTTTTTTAGTCTAAGCTTTTCGAAGATTTATCTGAATATAAGAAGATTATGCTCGCCATTTTGGGGCGTCCACCATATTGAATTTAGTGTGACAACATTTTATCTTTCGTATTCTTTTCAGCAAACCCTTTCATTTGATGCCCATATCACACGATTCCATAAAAAAATATTTTTTTCAATTGATAGGTACCCATATCGCGGGAGTGCATAACAAATTACTAGTCCGCCATCTTTGGAAGTCCGCCAGGTTGGATTTAGAGTGACGTCATATTAATTTTTTGTATTCTTACAGCAAACCCTTTCATTTGATACCCATATCGCGGGAGTGCATAAAAAAATAACTAGTCCGCAATTTTTGGGAGTCCGCCATATTAGATTTAGAATGACGTCACTTAGCTCACCATGAATTGTCATCCAAACTAAACGTGTATGCCACATGCATTACATGTCTGAGGTGTATGCACAATTTCAGGATTTTACTTAATAGACAATTGGCCAGATAAACGCCACTAAATTTTAAGTAGCTCTCAAATATTGCGCTGTCATAATTGATTTTTATTCAAGTGATAAAAACAAACGAGTTTTGAGGCAAAATTATCAAAAAATCGCTTTATTCAAGGAAAATTCAAACGGCCAAACTTAAAAATAATTACAATATGCAATTATTGTCAAAGCTGAAAAGCGTTATATCACTCAATACTAAAAATAATCAATAAAAAAGGAATAGGCATTTTTCTCAGTAAACAAATGTTAATTAATCATGAGCTCTTAAACATTAACAAAAATATCATGACGAAACCAGCACATCGAAGAGATGTAAAAAGTATGTAAAGCTATGTCAGAGGCTCACGGGTGGCCAAATTCTGAGACTAGTTTGTTCATCAACCACACGATAAGATATAATTACCGATTAAAAAAAAAACTTAGTATTTCATAGCCTTACCAATTTCGAAGAATCTAAATAAATGCTTACCGTAATAAATAAAAAAATATGATACTATGTATAGTGCCGCATTGATAATATACGATAGTAGGCAGAACTATTATCGTTAAAAATAGAATTCATCGATAGTCAAATATCGACAGTGTACAATGACTAACTTGCGAACGTAGCAAATGCCATCTGGTCTTGTACTAATACATGTCATTGTGTGAGTTTATTTTATGCTAGTGTTTGACAATTTTGTCGTGTGCTTGCATAGCAACGTGATCATAGAATTAGAATATTTTTGGTACCCCATAGAAGGACATAGAGCTCAAAAAAGTGCAACCGATTTTGAATTGTCAATGTGTGCGTGCAATAGTAATGTCCAACGTGGAAATATTGACACGATATCAATTATCGATAAACAATATTTCAGATGTAAAGAATTGGTATACAAAATGAAAATATTTTCAATCAAATTATGTTAATAAAACTAAAATCACAAGGGTAGGTATTATTTAATGCACTTAACTAATTAATTACATTATTTATTTATTTAAGGACCTCCAACAGAGGATACACACAATACAATATTATTTATAACGAGGTACAGGTTTTTATATGGTGTGCTTTATATGGTGTGTGGGAAGCCACAGCATGCACTATTTAATACTTAGGTGAACAATTTTGATTAATGAGCTAATAATTGAATTTATGTAATGTATGACAGTAATTGGTACATGTAATATGAATATAATATTAAGTTTATTATTATTGGTGCTCTAAAATCTAAATAATACTGTAGAAATTATAATTAAAATAGCTATAACATAGAGAGAAAACATAAGAGTGCCCTAAAATAAAATAACAGTGCCAGAAGTGAAAGAAAAGAAAAAAAAAATCATTTGATTTCTTCAGAAATTATGGATTTCAATTCCTTCTTATACTTCGAGAGAGAGTAGGCTAAGTCTAGACCATAACGTTTGAAAAAATCATTATATTGCCGACAGAGCCTTGGAAAAGCGGCAAAGTGTCCCAAGTTTGTCTTCGAACGCGGGATATTAAACAAATTATAGGTGGTTATGCGTGGCAGGCGAGTCGGCGCGTTTATTTGCAGCTTGCTAAGAAGCTCGCTGCAATCTAGCCCTCCATTGAACAGCTTGTGCAGGAATATCAGATCAGCTGTTTTTCTTCTATGCGCTAATGATGCAATTTTATAGAATCTTTGTCTATCTTTATAACTGACAATTTTTTTAGCTAAATTGTCTTTGTAACTCAGATGATACAGGAAGCGCTTTTGTACACTTTCTAAATGTTTAGTGTATACATCATAATGGGGATTCCATACGGCACTGCTATATTCAATTATTTGGCGGACCAAGGTGTAAAACAATTTGATTTTGGTTGAAGATTTAGAAAAGTCTTTACTTGTTCGCAATATGAAACCGAGGATTTTAAATGCTTTGGATGTTATATTTATGATATGCTTAAAGTTTTTTGTCTAACGTAACACCCAAATCACGTATCTCCTCTACTCTAGCTAAATTTTGATGATTTATACTGTATGCGTTAGGTTATGCTGTTTTATTTCGAGTGAACTGGATGTAATGGCATTTAGATACGTTTAAATTTATTATTATAATAAAAAAATTCTTGCGCTCATATTATAATTATATTTCATTGGTAATAGGTAATTTGTAAAAAGAGCAGCTTTTAAGGACCCTAAGCAGTGTATAGAGTATTACTGATTGAGATGATGATTGACTGAATGATTTTTACCTACCTATCCTAATACCACTGCGGAGGTGGTCTGGACTCAGCGCAGCACACGCTTGAGGTGTACCCTGCCTAGACCGCTGAGCGGCATCGAGCGAGACCTATCTCTGCCAGCAGTAGTGAGGCCTGGCAGATTCAGTGAACTGGAGAGAAATGGCTTCCTTTTGTGAGACTGTTGTCGTCCAGAAAGAGGCCGCCGAGCAGGATTGTGAGAGGGCCGATCCCTCTCGGAGAAGAAAGCGTCTAGGAGGAAACCGCCTCGTTGCCTAACAGCCGAAACCCCTCCTGTATGATTTAAGACAGGCGGCCTTTTGGGGTCACAGATGCTTAAAGAGGGGACTATGTTTACCCATCGTATCCATCGTCCGTACCCATCGATCCCAGAGAAGACTGTGGCATAGTGGCCACGTCCTATCGTGCACTGCGAGGCTCAGGGGAGACCCCTGTACAGTCTCTCTAGGGATGTGTCCTAATAGGCGCTGCATAGCAGGGGTTCTGGAGCTGGTCTATTACGTGCCTCCCTCCATATGCTGATGGTGACCACCGAAGTGGTTTTAGTGAGGTAAGAATCTATACACCCTGGTCTTATCCATAAAGGCCGGGCGCGTTTTTGAAGGTATGCCCCCGAAAAAACAGAATTGGTATATCCTATTATCTTTTCTTATTTCTTCTTTTTATTTTTTTCTCCTTTATCTTTATTCTTTTCTGTATCAATTAGTCTCATCTATTATTCCTTTTCCTTAGCATCGATAGGAAACCTTTCAGTATAAAAGAAGATATAAAATTGTGATATTCTCTTGAATTCGTACTAAAAAATATATAAACAACATACTCATTACGCTATCACATATAGGCTCGGTGCTCACCGCCTAAAGGTGATAGCGCAGGAATAACACTAGTTTCATTCGGGGACTGTTTTTAAAATTAATGTTACTAGCGCATTTCGTTAGATCATTATTAACAACCAAGGTCCGCACAAAGTAGATTGGCGGTCCGGATTCGAGCCGCATTTGGGGACTACTGTAATAGCGTGATGAAATATATTTATTACGTAACCTGGACCACTACGCTACGCTTAGCTTCTTATATGTTATAAGCGTTCGAGCAGACACACCGACAAACAGACAGAAACGTTTCCGAACATTTTGGTTTCATCTTCTGTGTCGATAGTATTGGGTAACCCAATTAAAATTTTGGAAAGATAATCGATGTGCAGAGATACATCAACACTTTAAATAAATTCTGTTATCGGAACTTTCTGTACTAAAATTTCATCGACACTATAGTCGACACTAACAAGTCACTATTTTGTGTACATGAAATTAAAATTTATATTAGAACAACGTACTCAATATTGCTTTTATGACCATTGTTTTTTACTATATAGAAAATTCACAATTTTCTTGATAGGATTTGGTTTTCCAAAGAAATTTTCTAATGATAGTTTTTTCCAAAATATGGCCATGAAAATATATGCTGTTGTTGACAATTTACCTGTGAAATGAATATTTTTCTGGATTATTTTTATAAGAAACATCGCAGTCACCAACACAACAACTAGGCATCGCTTATAAATTTTAAAACTTAATAAAATATACATGATTACACTGACAATACAGCAAATATAGGTTAGCGTGATTTTTGACAGTGACAGTCCGGTTAAGCAGTCGACAACCTCCTAGGTTGACCTGCGAGAAGCCAATATAAAAAAAAAATGAAAAAAATACAGTGACACTAGAGAAAACAACATCTGCTAATAGTGCTGACCGAACCTAAATGTGCTTTCTCTTTCTAACATGTGATATTTCCGTAAGAGATTCCATATCCAAAGTAAGCTTTGTAGGTCTATTTCTATCCTACGTATATGAACGTGATCGAAAATGCATTAGTAATTAGCATTTGATTAGTGTGCGCTACCTCGCCTCCTGCGGAAAATGACAGACTTTTATTCATAGAAACAAGAACTTGAGGCCTCTCTTTTTGGTTGAATGCTCTAAGGCGCTGGTTGAATATATTGCTGGGTGAAACCGCGGGGCACAGCTAGTTCCTCAATTTAACTCGTACATACCGATAGTCTTCTTATTGTTGCCCAATGGCAATTCTCTCTTATTTTATGCAATCTTCCGGTTTTTCTATAAGCTTTTGCCTCAGTCATTAGCAGACACAATAGATTTTTATTGTTACAACGTACAGATCTGTACGTTGCTGAGCCGAAAGATTCAAAAATGGAACAACGTTTGTATTTCAACTGCCCACTAAGCCAAGGTGAAGGTCATTGATCTTCTTCGCATCTGATTTAGTCCTTCAACCTTCGATTCCTCCATGATACGCCCCCCACTTTAGCCACCATAATTTCTTCTAGCAAAATCAAATCCTCTAAGTTTTTTTTCTTTAGTATTTATTTTAATACGAAAAAAAGAGGGTAAAGAGAATATATTTTGTAATAGCCCAAAACTAACTGAAAAAACATACAACAAATGTACGAGTGTATATTTTAAATCTTCTCAATCATTTTATGTTTAATTTCTACAATGTTTGAAACAAACAAATGCCTGTGTAAATGAAACATTTTCATTGTACATTTACAGCAGTGATAGCCTAGTGGTATGACGGTAGACCAACAAGTCAAAGGTCGCAAGTTCAAATCCAAGATACGCACCACTGACTTTACGAGTCATGTGCGTATTAGAAATTAATGATAACTTGCTTGTAACGGTGAAGGCAAACATCCTCAGGAAACCAGAACAACAAAACAGAGAGATGTTTGCGATAGTGTGTAAAGTCATGTCAGAGGCCTACAGGCGGTTTTAACTGTGACACTAGGTTGTTCATCAATCACACGATAAGAAGAATAAGAAGAGAACTATCAAAATATATTTTATTGTAAAGTGAAATGCCTACTTCTTCAGGGAGTACAGTGATGCTATGTTTAAAAGGAATTTGGGAATGATTTTTTAATCCAGTAGTTACCTACTAATTCTTGTCAGTTTTTTTTTTATACTAAAACAGCAGGGTAAATATAGTATATTTTATAATAGCTTAAAGTAATAAAAAAAAAAACATAACAAATGTATGTTTTTCACTGCATGAAGCATACATAATTTACAAAACTATACACACTCTATTTGCTATTTTTATTTCATAATTTTCTCATTTCTATAATAGTTAACATTTACAGTAAATATAAATCTTCAATTTATCTACACTACTACTAAGATCACGAAAAGATTGGGTTGCTGCTAGATTCTGCTAGTATAGATCGTGGCACGGATCTTGAGCGCTAGGCAAAAAGAAAAGGGATAGTCGCGCAAGTATACATCAAGCACAAAGATTAGTATGAGAACTAATCCATGTACGTAGATAATAAGTATAATTTAATATGTCCTAGTTTGTTGTGTGAACAAAAATTGTTTTATTACTTAATTATAAGAATAAAAAAACATCTTATATTTCGTCAGTAACAAAAAAAAAAATATATGGTATTTTACGGAATGCGAGTTGCATGTCACTGTTACCGGTAATCGGTTTTCTATACAATGCCTAGGCAATGTATAGAATACCTGGGGCGTACAGACAATTTATGAATATTATTGTCTATTACATACTTTATACCTAGGTAATGAATACAATTCCTAGGGATTGTATAGAGTACCTGCTATTGCACCGGCAATGTGTAAAATAAATAGATCTTGGTCTATTTATCAATTTTAATACAGTATCTTATTTTTTACTTGAGTGGTCACTACCAATATAATATATCTATACAATAAACAAATCTGTCTCACTGTAGTTAAGTCATTCTGGGATTCATACAGAGTTGATCAATGAGCGCGCGAAGCGAGCTCGGGAGTTTCGTGTACCCCGACACGGACAGGTTAGGTTGGAAGAGGATGACGTGGGCTAGTCAGCCAGCGTAGCGATCGAACTACCCCCGTCATCCTCTTCGTGTTTAGGTTTTATCTGACCCAAAAACACAAACATACACAAAAATAGATACATTTACAGACACAAAAATAGGAACCCCGCCAAGCGGGGCTCCGTCGTCCCATTTTGTTTAATAATGCGTATAGGTAAACTTGAACAATTTGAGATCGTATCTCAAATTTCATTCGTCTTTTACATACATTACTGGCTGCACATGCGGTATTGTATAGAATACCTAGGCAAAGTATAAAATAAATAATATTTATTATACATTACCTACACGTTTTAGGTATGCTATACATTGCCTAGGTATTGTATACAATACCGGATTTTACAGATTTCCGGTAACATCACCATCATCATAGTGTGAGGCACTCATGCATCAGACGCGGCGACCAATTGTAATTTTTTCACACCCGTCTCACCCCGCTACTCCCTGCTAATCGGACCTAAAGTTCGACTGCGTATTCGAGGTCAGCTGCCAAGATTCGTGCCCGACCTATAATTTACTATTATATTTTTATTATTATGTAACTAAGAATTTAAAAAGCATCAATACACAAGCATTTTTATTATTAAAGCATATTTGCACAGGTGCAATGATTCTGAAGGATGTGCAACATGTACATGGAGTAAAATATTTATGAATTAGTTTTCAGCAACCTCAATAATGTCTAAATTAATTAAAAATAAAGACTAGTTGACAGCTTGTAGCTTGTATTTTATATACTAAAAGATTCTCCACAGCCGCACGTGCCTTTTATGTTGGGATTATTGAATACAAATTCAGCTGAAAGTTTACTTTCAACGAAATCCATTTCTGTTCCTGAAATGAAAATCAATTATTTATATGCAGTTTATTACAATGTATTTAATACAAATTGAAGATTCATGTTAGTAAGATACATTATTATAGAATACTATACTAGTAGACTTGTACAGATTGAATACAAATTCAGCTGAAAGTTTACTTTCAACAAAATCCATTTCTGTTCCTGAAATGAAAATCAATTATTTATATGCAGTTTATTACAATGTATTTAATACAAATTAAAGATCCATGTTAGTAAGATATCATTATTATAGAATACTATACTAGTAGACTTTTACAGCAGGTAGCGGTCAGGAGTGCAGTAGCAATCTCAAAAAGCTAATTGCATCAAACAAGTACGCACTTATGACCTTCTTCTAGGACATTTCACACCTATACACACAGCCGTATATCGCACTCTTTCATCATGAGTCAATCAGAAAGAGCACGGTACATAATCGTTTGGTTGATAATATGTCAACGATGTGTTTCTTTAATTTAATATTTAAAATTTAGTTTCAAATCTACCCAGATTTGATACAAAATGAATCTGCTGGATTGATTAAAATCGTATGACGTTGTTGGTCGGTCAACTTAGTTGAGTTACGAGCGTATGTGTTATTGTTATTAGTGATCGTTTGTTTGAATATCTTTATACAAAATTCAAGCAAATATAAATATTGAAGCCAGGGCCAACATAGAATATGTTGCATTGCATAGAAATGGACGTATCTAAATTTTCCAAAGAACCCAGCTGATGTGTAAGTTTTATTTTATTTCTATGTGATGATGAGTTGTGTGGTGTATGATTTTCTTGTTAATAAATCGCAAGTTATACAAGACGTGTGCAATAAATTGTTATTTTGTTTTAAGGAAACACTGTGAGTCGTTGGGTGAAGAGATTTGAGGAAGGAGATGGTCTTAAGAGTCGTAAGAAGAGGAAGGCCGCCGATTAATAACCACTCCCAGATACGTTTTATAGTGGATGAATATGAAACCAATGGATTCATACCAACCAGACGTTTTGCAGGACAATTTATTATGTCATTACAGACTGAGCGCCGTGTACTCCATGTAGTAAAAAACATTTTTTTTTGATATACCTAAACCCCATTGTAAATATATGGGGTTTAATGGTGCAAAGACGGAAAGCACAAGACGGTAGATGTCCTGAGCAGCTTAACTCCACTTGCATGCAGTTGCGGGAAAGTTTACAGGACAGTACCCCAAATCGATGGTACGCTACATCGACAGTACACCAAATCGATAGTACGCTATATCGACAGTACACTAAATCGACGGTACGCTACATCGAAAGTACACCAAATCGATAGTACGCTGTATCGACAGTATTATACCATATCGATAATACGTTGTATCGACAGTACACCATATCGATGGTACGCTGCATCGACTGCCCGACCAGAGCCAGGTTTAAATAAAAAAAAAGCTTTTTTAAACTTTTCACAATTTGTTAAATTTGTATATAGCTTGTTTTTGATGTAACCCACATAAAATGGTGGAAAAATCATAAATTTGTATTCATTAACCTTAGTTATTATTACAATAACTATAACATTGAATGTATTAATTTAAAAAGAACACTTTTGTCATCACCATTTTGTAACCGTTTCGTACCAAACATTGCTAATTGTTAAGCTTTAATCTTCTACTTCTACTTAGCCTTTTCCCAATTACATTGGGGTCGGCTTCCAGTCAAATCGGATGCAGCTTAATACCAGTATGTTACATGGAGCGACTGCCTATCTGACCTCCACAACCCATTTACTGGGTAACACGATGTCTAGTGCCATGACTGGTTGTCAGACTTTCAGGCCTCTGACTACCCGTAACGACTGTCATAGACCTTGATTTGACAACTGGGACCGATGGCTTAATGTGCTCTCCGAGACACGGAGGGGTCTCGGTATGAAATAATGGTCACCCATCCACAGACCGACCGCGGCAAGCATAGCTTAACTTCGATCGATCGATCTGTCCGGCTGTTACTTAGCCACGAAACCCTCTTATTGCTTATTGTTCAACGTTGTAGCTAACTTAAATTCATCAATTTTCGATGAAGTTACAATTGCGGTGAAAGACATTTTATGGCAAAAAAAAATTACGCCTTGGGTTACAATATTTAAGTTTTAGTAGGGATCTCTAATATTTTCTAGTAATAAATATTGCATATGTTATTCAAGGATAATTGACATTTTAATGGTGAAATAATTTTTGAAGTCGGGCTAATATTTTTTGAGTTTATTCGTTACAAACATACAAAAATACAAATCTTTACTCATAGGCAATCAATGCACCGTACCATGGATATGGTGTACTGTCGATACAACGTATTACCGATATCGCATACTGTCGATACAGCGTACTATCGATTTGGTGCACTGTCGATGTAGCGTACCGTCGATATAGCTTACTATCGATTTGGTGTACTGTCGATTTAGCGTACCATCGATTTGCGGTACTGTCGATTCTAAGACCGGTGAAGTGCCACATTCCCTTACAAGATGCAGGGGTCTACAAGATTGATTGTCATTGTGGGCATCATACATAGGGCAAACAAAGCATAGCATTGGCATCAGGTTGAAAGAACACATAGCTGACGTCAAGAATAAACGCTCAACAAAATCTGCAGTCTGTGAACATACAACAGATAAACCCAACCATTTTCTACGTTTCGATAAACCCCAAATCCTCGCGAAAGAAAAACGATATATACCGAGAATGCTCCGTTAGGGTATTGAAATTAAAAAAACCCGAATTTCAATAGAGAAGATGGTTGGCAATTATCACCTGTTTGGAACCCTATACTGAAAATAATCAAGTCCCAAACCAATTCAAGTCACAAGAAAAATAAAGATACTGTGAGCGATTACTGCGTGCATCAGAACACCTTTTAGTTAATAGTTCGAAAAAATTGTAAAATTATATCTCTAAATATAAGTCAGTTACCGAAAAGATATAGTCAGATATGAGATTTAGTCAGTTGTATGGAAAATAATAATTTAAATTTAAACATAAATAAAACAATATGAATTCAATTTAACTCGTACAATACGAAACCATTAGATTTAAATATAATTTTTAAAGATGACAAAGTACAAGAAGTAGCTGAATTAAAATTTCTAGGACTGTAGTACTGATGTAGACAAACATTTAAATTGGAAAAGCCATATTGAGTCTGTATGCCAGAAACTTGATAGATTTGTATTTGCCATAATAAAACTAAGACAAAATGTTTCTGTAGAAGCAGCAATATCAGCGTACCATGGCTATGTGTCATCTGTACTAAGCTATGGATTAATAATGTGGGGCAACTCGACCGATGCCGACAGAGTTTTTAAAATTCAAAAACGATGCATCCGTGTTATCAACAAGGCATGGTTTTTAGATTGTTGTAAACCATTCTTTCAAAAGAGTAAAATTCTTCCACTACCGTGTATGTATATAAGAGACATCTGCATTTTTGTGAAAAAATACATGTACTATTTCCAACAACGTAGTGAAGTCTTAACAAGACAAAAAAGAACTAAGTTTCGCAACGTACGAGATATATATAAGAAAAATGCTTTTAATATGTGTATATTCATTTATAATAAAATACCAGATGAATTAAATTTATTAGTTGGTAATGTGTTTATAACAAAATTAACTGAGTGGCTTTTTAACCGACTTCCAAAAAGGAGGAGGTTATCAATTCGGAGGATAATAAACGTACATTCATGAAGTAGCGTATTACGTTCGCTTTAGGCAGTTGTTGTGTTCATTTGTAAATAGGTTCAATTAGGTATAATACATTATCGTAAAAATAATGATGGTTAATGTACCTTTAAATATACTTTGCAAATTTTAGGAAACTTCCTCAATATTTTTAAAGTTTGTCTGGCACCGACTCCAAAAATAATAACAATTGTATATTATTGTCCTAATAAATTGACTTTATTCAGAATCCCCTAAAATTAAAAAAATATTTTTATATAAATTGTAGTAAGTAAATAATGCAATTATTTTATAACTTTTTAGTGCAATTTTACACAGAAAGATTTTTGGAGTCGGTTCTTTTTTTTGTTAAAAATTATTTTATATGATATTGTTTCTACAGTATTAAAGAATTTGTAGATTGTAGAAATTAGTTTATAAGAATATTGTTGTTTTATTAAGAGTATTAATTAAAAATAGTATAAGTCTATTTTAATTAAAGAATTTGCACGCCTGCTTGCAGGCAGAATACAGTGACTTTTAGGTTATAAGATCTCACCTTTGTAATAAGAATGTATTTATAGCAAATAAACGTTTGATTTGATTTGATTTAAATTTGTGCCGTCTGAGTTTGTTTTCGGTATTTCTTCTCAGGGATAGTCTTAGGAAATACCGTCGCGATTTAGTTTTAAATATGTATCAGAGACATAAATAATTTTATGAATTTTATCAATTATATGTACGGTAGTCTGAAATAATTTTAAATAAACTGTTGAGACGCCTGACACCTTAGTCCTCCTGCGACCACGAACGCTGCAATGTGTTCGACATGTTAGGAAAAGCGGGAATCAATGGTACACGCGATTGATCTGGTTAAAAGTTGTTTTATTATAATGTGTAGTGATCGCGAAAACCTAAGATATTACTACTGTCGATTCATTAACCCGTCGATGGAACGTTTTCGATTCAGCGACCGTCGATGTAGTGACTGTCGATATTATGAACCACACCCCAAATATTGGGGGTTCGGACTTGGTCCGAGGTTTGGATTTGACACGGTGCATTCTTAACCACAAAATTATATTTACGTTAAATATTTGTTTATAGTTTTAAATCAGTTCCGTGTTGTTTGGTGGCGGATTATAGTTGGGTATAAGGTTAGTGTTTAATTTTATTTAAGTTCTGGTCTCCCAGATCGATGAGTGTGGAGGAGCGCCCTGATGGGGAGGAGGTTTACGGTCCTGATATAGACATATTAGAAAACTCGCAGAAATGGCTGTGCTCTTGGTGGCTTCCTCGAAACCACTCCTTTACTCAGTCCATAATCTTATCGAACTACTTACCTGCTCCTTAATTAATATTATCACCAAATTTTCTGATTCCCTACCGAACAACGTCATTATCTTTATCCAACAGCTCCTCGATACTCTTATCCGTATAAAATGCCTCACAGGATCCTTCAATGGAACAGTACAAGCATTCGTAAAAAAAAAAAATGATATAATATTCCTTCTAAACAAATTTTATCCGGTCGTCTTTGCCATTTCGGGGACATGGCTTAAGTCTTGTTCCCTTTTTAGGGTATCTGGGTTCTACTGTCTGCGGGATGACAGAGACAATGGCCGGGCTGGCTGTGCCCTATTGGTTAGCAGATCTATTACCTTTACACATATCCCTATCCCACTTCATGATCCTGGTTTGCATATTGTTGCCATTAAGGCCCTAGAGGTCTCTATTGTCTCTGCATACATTCCTCATCCTAATGCTAGTCTTTTCTCTGTTCTTAACTCTATTCTCTCTTCAATCCCTGGTCCACTGGTTGTGTTAGGCGATTTTAATTGCCGTCACACCTTGTGGGGTGCCCATTATAACAACTCTTCATCCAGCTTCTTGCTAGACCTTTTAGATAATATAAATATTTGTGTCCTTAATTATGGATCCGCTACCCGTAGGGTTGCACCATGCCAAAATATCAGTGTCCCGGATTTCTCCCTTACTTCCCCTTCTTTGGTCACTACTCTTTCTTGGGCAGTCCTTCCGTATTCATATGGCAGTGACCATTTCCCTATCCTAATAAATCTGTCTCAAGCTGACTGGACAAAATTTTCCGCTCAGCTGGATTTGGAAATAGAATCCCTTCTTTTAATAAGCTCCTCTAACTTTCTTGAGGTATATGATAATTTCCTTTCTTGTTTGTCACGTGCTGCCGACTCCTCTATCCCTCTTAAGAATTCTCCCCGCAAATTCATCCCCTCCCCTCCTTGGTGGAAATGGTTTCTGGAAAACAAAGGTGTCCTACCCAGCAGACAATTCGGATTCCGAAGAGGCATGGTAATGTTAGATAGCCTAAGTATTTTCATGTCCGACGTCCGTATAGCTTTTTCCAAAAATGAAAGTTATCTTTGAGTGTTCCTGGATATTGCATCAGCTTATGATAATGTCCAAATTCCACTGCTCAGGCAAAAATTGCTAAAGCTCCTGTGAGGTTGGTTAACATCATCTGTTCCCTTTTTTAATGTCCAGATTGATTTCCATTCGCCATCTAGGCACTCTTTCTACCTCAAGTCATGTTTGGAAAGGCTTCCCGCAGGGCTCGGTTTTGAGCCCTAGCCTTTATAACATTTATACTTATTTAAACTGTTGACTGAAGTATCTAAATATTTCAGTCAACTGTTTCTGCAAAATTTTACAGTATGCTGACGACATTGCCCTATACTGTAGCTCTTCTTATCATATTGTTTCTTCTTCCGGTATTAATTCTGCTCTGTGCTCTTATTCAATAACCAGTGGTTAACTGATCACGGGCTGTGCTTGTCAGTGTCCAAATGTAATGCCCTAATCTTAACACGTAAACGTAGCATTCCTCAGTGAGCCCATTTCAGTTCTGGACAGGATCAAGTTTCTTGGACTTGTCCTCGATCCTGGACCCCGTGTTCATCATCTCAATTATGTTTTAAAAAAGTGTAAGAAAAGCGTAAATTGGTTGCTTGCGCTCTCGGGAGTTCGTTGGGGATCTCACCCGTTTAACCAAAAACTACTACATAACTCTATAGTCCGTAGTCATTTTGACTATGGCAGCTTCCTCCTTGAGTCCTACAATAAAATAGCTCTTTCCAAACTTGACCAAATTCAGTCCAAATGCCTAGGCATTACTACAGGGGCAATGAAGTGTTCCCCTATTAATACCCTTCAGGTAGAATATATAGATCCCCCCCCTACAGCTAAGTAGACAATTTCTTTCGGATCGATTTTTCTTCAATGTGGTCCGAATCAAATCTCACCCCCTGATTCCTATTCTTCGTTCCCTATCCAACTTAATCTCCACTTCTACTTATTGGTCTCATAAAGTTTCCCCTCTCCTTGTAAACAGCTATAGTAAACTTTCCAATATGCATACCCCTATTGTCCAGTGTAATATTAATCCCATATTTGAAGTTAGTTTCGATTCTTTAATTTACCAACCAAAAATATTGTTTAATTTGGGTATTGCCAAGCATGACCCAGGAGCTAATGCTAAGTTTAAAAGTATTTTAGTTGAGGACTGGCATGACTGGCTTACAATATTTACAGTTACATCTAAAATGTCAGAGGACAGCAATGTTTGGAACCCCGAGAACAGAATCATTTTAAATTTTTGTTGCTCATCTTCTTGTTCCACTTACACAGGAGAAGCTATAGCCCTTTTGGAAGCTGTCTCTTATGTGGAATCACAGGGACTAAATAAATCAATCATCTTTTCTGATTCTCTCAACTGTTTACAGGATATTACAAAATCTCCCTTTCGATCTCGTCACAGCTTCTCCCTTTTTCTCCAAATCAAACAACTTCTGTATAGGTGCCACCGTCTGGGTATTGAGGTAATATAAGCCCGGATTCCCAGTCATTCTGGGATTTCAGGCAATGAAAATGTAGAGACACTAGATGCTATGCTAGATCGGCAATTCAGTTGGGATGCGTCACGTACAAGTACAGCTATTGATATTGGAAATGATATTGGCTTGGAATCGACTTTGGCAGAAGACTAGTCAGTTAATAGGAATTTTTTTTGCTTCTCGTCAACCTTCAATTCCTTCCAGATGTTGGTTTAGCAACAGGAACCCTTATAGTAAATTTGCTACTTCGGTTATCATACGACTTAGATTATACAACATAGTATAGGTTGAAGAGTCTAGGTAAGGTTAGCCCCCCTTGTCCCACCTCGCACTCCAACCTATACGGGGACGAGTACGCCTTCGACCACAATCAATATTTAAAAATGCGTATAAATTTCTCTGGCATAGAGGTTTGATAAAAAAATTGTCATACAACGTTATAACTAACCAGGTCCAACGCCCTCGAGAGGTCGAGAAAACAAGCGAAAATAGGCGTATTTCTATCGGTATAGTACTTACCAGTCTGCTTTAAACACAATACAGCTGTCTCAGTGGAGAGACCTGACTTAAAACCGAACTGGTTGTCATGAATAAATAAATAAATAATAAATATTCCACAACTATCACACAACGCCGTCTAGTCTCAAGCTAAGCAGAGCTTGTGTTATGAGTACTAGACAACTGATAAACATACTTATATATTTCTAAATGCATACATGTTATAGATAAATTACACCCAGACACAGAACAAATGATCGTGCTCATCACACAAACATTTGTCCTGGGTGGGAATCGAACCCACGACCTCCGGCCTAGCAGTCAGGGCTACTAACCAATAGACCAACAGGACAGTCTAAACTACAGGACAGACTAACCGAACTGGTTGTCATGAATGTACACATTCATGACAACCAGTTCGGTTTTAAGTATTGTATTTGTCCAACTGAGGGTTAAGCAAGCCGAAGATGGGCCTATGGTTATTCTTGTCACTAATTGTCTTTGACATATCACTTGTCTTTAACATATGCATAGGCAAATACGAGTGCCCTACACAAAAGGAGTAGAGCATCGCCAACACTCTGGCCAGATGAGAACCTACGTATTTAAGGTGCTCAATGCTCAGGTCGTCCAGGTGACTTACCCCGCGACATAGATTTAATAACTTTTGCCACCTCTTTTGCTGTATATAAATATATAGTAATATATATAGTATTTAATTATAATTTTTTAATCTATAACTTAGGTATATAATCTACTTATTTTTCTTTTCGCACTCCTTTTGGTATATATATGTATAAGTTTCTTAAGTTACTAACATTTGTACCGTCTTTGTATTAATTAACAATTTACGTTTTGTGTTGTTGCAGCATGCCCCTGATTTCATCACTACGAACACCATATTTTTGTACTAGTGATATTAGTCTAAAATCGTCAAAGTGTCTTTTTCAACCTTGACATTGGCAAAATCATCGACTAACATTCAACGATGGAGCCATAAATAGAAAAAATGAATTGATATTGTGGGTTCCAGACGGCGACGTCTTCTTAGTTATATTGATAATAACGGAGGTCACAACTGAACTAACAATTCTGAAGTAATTTTTATTGATTTTCAAATAAGTTAGTTTAATTTTTGATTGTTTATTAACCCTTGTATGACATTGCATGCTGTAATGGCTGAATATAGCTGCTCAAAATGATTTATGTAACAACTATGTATGTACTACCTACCTATATTTGCAATAAATGTTTGAATTTGAATTTAATATTGAGGTTAAGTTTCAAGCCTCTTTTCCTTGAGAAAATGAATATTTAAGCTACAACCTCATAAATAATATAAGAACAATACATTTATATTCAATATAATGCAGTATTAGTTCTTAGGTATTTTTAAAAGAATAAGTTTTTTAAATTTGTTAAAAATGACTTTAATTTCAACATAATTAGTTTGTTTTGGTTTTTTGTGTAAATAGGTAGGTAATTTTTTTGTTTTTTATACCTGTTCTTATTATTTCATACCTAAACTTATTATATTGCAATTCTTTTCCTTTAGAATTCTATAGTTTACGTTGAGCTATTTGAATCCTAAAAATTAAAAAGTAATGAATGGGTATGGTAAAAATGAATTGGGATTTGAACTCCACCCACTTAAAGTCCGTGTTTTTGGAGTGGCCCGGTTATACAATTTCGCCACCACTTACTATATTATTGCGGACGAATTTTAGATTTACTTTTGAATCGGCTCGGCGCGTACGCCAATAATGTAATAAGAAAAAAACGAGTTTATAAGGTCCTAATTTATTAGGTAATTTCCTTTTAAGGGGTTCAATGTGTAAGTGATAGGACTCATTTGCGCCATTATTCAAATTTTTGAAACAATTAATTTTTTTTCTTAATGTAGTCTTCATGGAGCAGTTTTCGCCTTGCTAGTACTATGTTAATTACAAATAATTTGTTATATCAACTTAATTCTTACCTGAAGTGAATGTATTTGACTTATATAAGTCAAATACATTCACTTCAGGTAAGGTAATATATATTACCACTTTCAAATTACCTAATAAATTAAGACCTTATATACTCTATCTTTGTCGAGTGTTGACCACATGCATGTGACTAACATCACCTTCTCATAGTTACACTGTATAACACTTTAATGTTTGCGTTGAAACATTAGACACACAGAAATTGAGATGCTACTGCACTTATGACCCATGATTTTACCTAGATGTGATTATTGAAATAATATATATATATGTACTAGTGGGCCCGGCAAACGTTGTCCTGCCCTGAACCCGATTGCAGCACCACCTAAACCACCTGGGTCCAATTGTGTTTTCAAACCTTCCAGGAATCCATTGAAATATACATGCTTTCATCCTAATCGGTCCAGCCATTTAGGATGAGTTAGTATTGAGTAGATAACAAACATACATACAGAATAATTATATAGGGAAATTTTAAGAGCAGTAGCAAAAGTTTTCTTTACCATGTACAACCTAACATCTTTTTTTGCATGTAGGCAACGAGTTAACATATAGTGTTTTGATATTCTGTTGGAATTAGAGAAGTTGAAATGAAGAAACTAGCGTGCATTTACCAATGTAAATTAATATGACTCAGAGCTACCGATAGATATATTTACTTCTGAATTGATAACTCAGCAACTAATGTTGTAAGTGGGCTTCTTTATATACTTTAAGGTTCAACATCTGTCTGCTAATAAAATCAGCCATCAAACAAATTAATAAATCTTTTTTTTTATTAAAATTAGCAACTTAAGTGTCAGATTTATTGTTGATGAATCATTTGGGTTCGATGAGGTTATAACAGTATGATGTTTCCTGATATTTATTTATTCATTATGGTATATTTTTCTGGAATTTTTGGGTATGTATAATAGTCAAGTCATTAATTATTTATGGTAACATTATAAATAGATAGACTACATGAAATTAGAGCTTTCATGTAACATTATCTCATGACAGTAATAAGGTAATTTTATGTGCAATTGGGCATGCCTGATTTTTCGTAAGACGTGCTAACGGTAAAACCATTTGGAGATTTTTTGATTAAGTGCTATATTTTGTTAATTTCCACTCATAAAAGTAAGAGATTACAAAATAAAAGGCAAAAATAACGAATAACCTTAATTTCACATGTTCATAATTTATATAATCTGTGGACTGAAGGTATGTTGTCCGGTTCGACGTTTGTGACCTTCATTTCACATTACCAACTGACATGAAACTGACAGCTATATGTTTTGATTTCGTTTAGAAACTAAGTGTGTTAAAAAGTTGTGAACACAACACATCCTAACTTATAACTTCCTAGAATTGTATCCTTATTAATTGGATGGTGTAATAATATAATCGGTATTTTATATTTGTTTAAGATTTCATCAAAGTCGTACCTGACGACTCCTTCCAGTATTTTTCGTTATTCCTTAAATAAGTAATAGTTTCGAAATTGGCCATCCATGCCCTCTTCAATGAATTCATTCTGTATATATATATTTTACCTTTAAAATTCATATTCATAAAATTTACTTAACATTAATAACAAAATCATTCAACACATGTGGATAAATTATAGTTGTGACACCATAATTAATAAAGATACACTATATTGTCTCGGCAATAACACAATTGATTATGTAGATGAATTACATATTTATCTAGGTCAAACAATCCTGCCAAAAGACCTTACCTCTAAGGAAATTGGCTACTTGACAGTTTACGAAAAAGTATTTTAAAATGTCAAAATGTTTATTTTATACGTCTTACAATATCATATTTTTCTCGAAAAACGTTATTTCTTGGAAAAAAACAGTTTTTCTTCATAATTTGAAATGACGCGCGAAGACACATGGTCACGTGACTTTCTAAGTTTTGAACTGTGACGTCATATTTTAATAACACTAACTACGGGGCTCTAACTTTAACAGTATTTATGAGAAAAGAATTTTTTATTATATATATTACATACAATACTGAAAGCTTTTTAATAGAATTGTGAAAATTATGGCTTATAAGACGTGTTGTGTGCCAATGTATAAAAGTTATAATCAGTGAATACTGAATATCCTGATAAATTGTGTATACAAAAGTACACAACGTCGAAAGCAGTGGTCATAGTTAGCACGCCGAGACCCGTAGTTTAGTTCTTAGCTTACCCCTAGTTCAAATCTGAGATTTTGTTTTGTGAAGACCACTTTGATATCATAAATCAACTTATCCTCTGATCTCCTTGAAATTAATTAAACCTAAACAAAAATGATTACGTATCATGTAAAAATAATCAATAACATACATATAAATAAATAAAAACAAATCTAATGAATAAATTACAGCTTCCTAATGATATGGAAAATTATAAAAAAATAGATTTAAGAATATTGATATTAGTCGCTAGATCTACCAATTGATAGAACAAAGATACGTTGTTTTGTAAAATGTGACGTCACAAGATCTCAATCATGGCCGCCCGCGTTTTGGTTCTTGTAATCAACAGATAAAAAACTGCGAACTTATTTTGCAAAAATTTTATATTTATGATTTATTTAATGTAAAAACATATTTGTTTAATTATTGTTTTCCTATAAGCTACCATATCCAATACTTTTCATATTTTTTTGTTACAACTGTCAAGTAGCCAATTGATAGACAAATAGGAAATGCATGGAAACAATAATGGAGCTTAAAAGAGGTCATGAAACACCAAGAAATGAGCGTGAATATCAAACGTAAACTTTTCAACACCTGTGTATTGCCTGTCTTTACATATGGTTGTCAAACCTGGGCACTTAATAAAACCCATGTTAAAAAACTAGAAGTTTGTCAAAATGCTATGGAAAGGAGCATGACCGGAAAGAGACTTTCAGATAGACTAAGTACCACCAATATAAAGAAATATACTAGAACAAAGGATGTGACAGTAACTATCAGAAAGCTCAAATGGCAATGGACAGAGCATACAATCAGAGGTAAGGAGAAGTGGTTGAAATACATAAAGTTCTGGTTCACAAGGCACAGGAAACGATAATGAGGCAGGCCACCAAGAAGATGGGTGGATGAGATAACAGCCATAGCAGGTGATGGATGGACAACAACGGGTAATGACAGAGAAAAATGGAGACAGTTGAAATTCAAACTCAAATATTTTTATTTCAAATAACCCATATTACAGGCACTTATGAAAAGTCAAAATTAGGTGCACGGTTCCAAGGCTTATGTTTGCATTGCTTTAATCTCATGGAGAAGAGCCAGCAAGAAACTCCATAGAGGGGTACGGGGAGCGGTAGTTGGGGGAGGCCTTTGCCAACAAAGGGCACACGGATGGGTGTCAAACAGTGACTAATTGTCTCATTAGCAGGCACAATAGATTAGGGTGAGCCAAAGGGTAAAGAATTTAAAAAAAAAAATTATTAATAACAAAGGTTATGATTAATATGATTGAATTTTATTAAATTACTATTAAGTAGGAAAATTAATGTAAATATAGATTGTATTAATGTAAATTTATTGTATATGGAGTTTAAACTAACTTATATATCTGACTATATGCCTGAACAAAGGCTGTTTATTATTATATTTTTTGAAATTGTATATTATGTTCTATGCATTATATTTTTTGCTTAGTATTAAATAAAACATGACATATTTTAGTAAAAAAATGTGCGGTTGCATCTCACATGTCGTCCATGTCTGAATGTAACTGCCGCGCTATAACCACTATTGTGTACTGATGTTGATCAAGATTTAAAAATGCATAATTTCAGCTGGTATGTATGAAGATGTAATGCTTTTACTTTATTGTACTGTGGTTGTGATGTATAAAATATTTAATGATTTGGCACATAACATTAAAGTAAAATTAGCCACACCAATACATAGGTAAGTGTTTATGAATGTATTGAATACAACATTCTTTTGTAATTTCTCAACTCGCTTCTGCTACTTTGATCCATTAATAGATTGTGATGCACAACAATATTTAGTATCCTACTATGCTGTCATAGTCATGAAATATTATCAACCAATGATGATATAATTTAACCAGAAAGACTGTAAGAAAATATTAATGTGATTTCCGATATACCTAAATAAATATTTGACATTCTGCTTACCTAGTAATGTTAATTGAGCTTTTTTGTCAATAATTATGGTGACTCCATCCTGTTTAACTTCTTCATCTAATTTATCTTTACTTTTTGCGTAGTCCAGTGTATATGATAATCCATTACAGCCTCTTTGGCGTACACCAACCTTTAAGCCTAAGAAGCCTTTTGCTTCTTCTTTAGACATTATCTCTTTAACTTTATTTACTGCGGAAGGAGTTAAGACTAGTGCCGCCCGGGACGGTAACATCCTTTTCTTTACCGCCCTCACGGTCGCACTTGCAATAATTTTAGTGGCCATCTGAAAATTAAGACGAAAAAAGTAAGACTAAAATTGGACTGATCATCACGTGCATAAAACATTGGTAAATTGTTTATCTGAATCGGGTACACCAGAGACGAATTAAATTAATATTTTACAATACATAGATACGTACCGTAAATATTTTTACGCACATAAAAACACTATTTCATAACAACGACTTTGGGTGCCAAATCCAATTTTAAATTGACAATTGACATGACAACGACGTCAATAATAATCAATGTCAACTGATGTCAAACGAAAATATTGCAGTAAATGAAAATTATAAAATACTATGAAATACTGTAATAGTCTGTATTATATATTACTGAAATGAAATGAAGTAAACAAATATTTAGTCGACTATATCCTTAGAGTATTTAACCAACAGGAGACGCGACCAACGGGCGCACCCCTCTGCCAAAGGTACAAGACCGGCGTTAATTTTTGTATGGCACCTCGCAAGTCAACCTAGGAGGTTATCGACTGCTTAACCGGGCTTTCCTGTGGTTGCCTTAATAATTTTAAGGCCTCCAGCCAGGTCACTCAACAACGCGACAACACGGTAAGGGCACCCCTTGCGGAGGACGAGCTTCGGGTTAGGGCGTCGCTCAGGACAGCATGGGACTGGCTGGATCGGATTCAAATCATTTTTATTATTTAAAGACGAATTTAAAGCAACCGGCCGGTTTCTTGATCCGTAGTCAAACACAGTATAACAATTTGTTAGATTAACCATAGTCAACCGGTTAACCAATGGTTACAGGGCTATTACGTTTTTCAATATCTATTATAACAATAGTTAAACTTAACCATTGGTTATTATATTGCCAGTGTAATGATCAGATAGTTCCCGAAAAATTGCTGTGGTTTTGTGGGTAATATTTTTTTATGTTACAACACTGGCCATAATGAGTGATCGAAACCAAAACAAAACGTCATTTTTGTCAGTAAAAAATCATATCGATAGAAAATTAACATGAGACGAGATTAATTAGCCGACTTTATTTCATATTACATAATTCACTCCGTGTTATTATATTGTTCGTGAAAAATGTCAGGGAACAGTCAACAATTAAGCAAGTATCAAAGTGATACGATGCTTTCGTATGTTTACTTTCAGTTATAACAGTTATATAACATAACTTATAAAAGTCACCGAAATCATACAGGAGTTATCTAGTTTTATATTTACAATATATTTATAATATATTAAATATATTATTTACTGCTTACACAAATAGGCATCTAACGCATTGTTTTTTTAATGGAAGGGACCGCAGCTCTTAATTCTTAAAAGGATTTTTTTGTGATAATTACTTTATTGCAAAGAATATTTGAGCAAACGTGGCATTGACAACACAAAAACTTGTACAAAACAGATGTTAGGGTTCAGTTAACTATCCGCCATATTGTTAACTCTCCAATTTCGGGTGGTTAATTTTTTTAACTAATAGTTGTTTATTCGACCATCGGTTAAGCTAACAATTGATCAAAAAACACATTTTGCCGAAATTTAACCATTAGTAACCATTTTTAACTATTGGTTGAGTTAACTACGGATCAAGAAACCGGCCCTTAGCGGCGCGGGCTGGTACGAGCAAGGGTTGGGGTGGACAATTACGGAGACGTCCAAAATGACGGCGGTCTGTTTTTGTATACTGTGCTGGTGGCCTTACTGCTTTCTTGGAGGAGGGTTATGGCTTCGTCGGGATATGAGAGTGAATGCCTAGATCGGCGAATTCTACTGATCTGTGAGGGGATATACCGGGTGACTGCCACGACAAGAGGGTTGGGGTGCTTTTCAGCAGAGTCGAAATAACGCTTAGAGATGAGTTTAATGAACTGTTGGATGGTGGGGATTTTGAGGTTGAGGTAGAGGTTCTCGTTGCGATCATAGAACGGGGCTCCCGTGGCTTTTCACAAGAAACGGTTTTGGAAGGTCTGCTGCATCCTGTGGAGACGGTATGATTTTGCGTGTAAGAACACGACGCAGGCGTAAGTCATGTAGGGGCGAAAATATTATTTTTAGTATTATTATTTTCGAAGTCATTTGCGTTTTGTATCACTTGCTTAAAATGGTAAGAGAAAATATCGTGAGGAAACCACCGAGAGATGTTCTGATGGAGTGCACAGAGTACATTATAACATATGAATTGTGTGATATGCCAAGTCAGAGACCTACGACAGGAGAGATTGGTTAAAAATTTGAAATATTGATCAAACGTTTAGTAAATTTTGTAAGTAAATAGAAATAATATGACAGGTATTTTATATACGATTTTTTATTAATTGGTTATTGTATCGATCAACACTTTGTACCACGAATTAAAATCTATTATTGAAAATTCACTATACAAAATGACACCGACAGTTTGAAGGAATTAGTACTGGAATAGTTTTAGCAGGCGCACCCCTCTTGCGACTGGCATGTGATTCCCAATCATATAAAAATAAAATACCTTTGACCAGTATGGTTACAATGATAGTACACGATTTTAATCGTGTGTAACTCAATTTTTGTTTGTTTTTTTTTTATGTATTTTAATACTGTTAATGTAATGACGAGAGCTATTTTCGCTTTGATACACGTTCTTTTGTGCTTACGTATATCCGCACCCTCCACCAAAAGTGGCGAGCAAATTTGTTCGATATTAAATTTAGTCAGAAGGCGTCTCCCGTCTGGTCCTGACCAAAAGCACAGACCAAAAGTGACATGAATGTGTTGGAAGGGTGGAACTTGGAAGCTCTATAGTAGATAGTGTTGGAAGCTGCGATAAACAGAAATATGTTTATATCTGCAATGGCAGATATATTAATAATTAAATGGATATATAGAAAAATTTAAAGGCATTTCAAGTTTTTTAAATTCTAAAGTACGAGTTATATACAATTATGTAATAAGCAATTTTAGTTTTTTTACATGCAATGATTTTGATATTAATATTTCGAATCGAACCCATCACTATATGATAAAATGACACGTCTTCGGAGTTTGGTTCTGCCTACCCAATCGCACTTGTGTAGCGTGTAATGATTTTTCATTCTCAATGTATTAAAAATTAACATGGGTGGCCAAAAATTTGAATATGATGAAAGTGGATCTACGTTCTTTTACTTTGTTCTGTCTTTCCTTGCTCTAATACTTGTACCTGCAACATTTTACTATTGGCCAAGAAAAAGGAAAGAAGGTAAGGTATTCATGTTTTGCAGTGTGATGATAAAAGTGTGCTTTTATTTTAATTAATTTGTGTATTGAATGTTGCTTGTATTTGCTTTATAATAAATTCATGAAAATATAAAATGGTGAAATATCGTAATTACCGCTATGTCAATAATTAACTGATGATGATGCGGCATTGTGTCGCCTATGGTAAAACCCTATTCATACAAGAACAGGAAAGAATACGTAATGAGTTTGACTTTTTTTAGATCCAGCGAAACGTGCGGAATTATGTCAGTGTCCAAATTGTGTACATAAACAGATCATAATAGAACAATCACAACCCTACAAGGGTGTAAAAAACTTCTTTATAAAGTTAGCTATAATATCAGGATGGGTTTTACTTGGATTCTTGGCATACAAAGTATCACAATTTGACTATGAAATGTCTAATTTTGATCCCTATGAAATACTGGGCCTGCCACCAGGTGCCACACAGGCAGAGATTAAGAAGTCATACCGCAAACAATCACTCATTCTGCATCCTGACAAAGAAAGTGGTGATGAAAAAGCCTTCATGAGACTCACAAAAGCTTATCAGGTGACCTTTTAAATTTAGGAAAAATAATTTATTTATTTAACATAACATAGCATCAATGCTGTTATTAAGTCCCATGTAATAGGTGGTGAGCCTATTGCCATTAACCGGGCACAATTCTGAACTCCGGGCTGCTACTGAGAATTTCCTAACAGAAAAACTCAATAACACTTTGTCTGACCTGGGAATTGAACCCGAGACCTCCTGCTCAGCTGTCGCGCTTGGGACCACTACAAGAGGTAGTTAATTTATTTATATTTATAAATTAAAATTGTTCATTTGAATTCTCATAATGTATTATTATATAATACTAGCTGTGCCCCACAAACATTGTTCTGCCATATAATTTTTACCCTTAAAAATAGCCTATTCTCAGACCTACCAAATATACACAAAAAAATTCAAAATTTTGGTGAAGCTTTTTTGAAGGAGTTTGATAACAGACTTTGACATGAGATTTTTATATTACACAAAAAAAAAACATAAAATATCAATAGTATTTATCGAAAGGCTTGTTGCTAAGTTACAGCCAAACCGATTCATCGATGGTGGATAAGCTGTTTTTGCCATGATTGGTTGTGGATGGGTCATCATTTAATAATAATTATATATGTTTCCTGTCTGTTTTGGAGAGCATGTTAAACCATTATTCTTAGTTGTCAAATGGTCAGGTTGAAGTATGACAGCCATTATAGGTAGCCAGATGGCTGAAATTCTGACAACTAGTCTTACCAGAAGATAATCTGTTACCTGGGTAACAGATTATCTTAACTGGGTTGTGTAAAATACTAGTATTAATCTCCATGTTTTGGGTGCTTGATAGGAGACATCAGTGTTGAGGCAGCCACAATGTAGATGGTGATATCTGGCCATACCTCGACCAATTTACTGCACAGGTATGGCCAGATATCAAGCAAGACAGAGTGGTTTGGAAGGAAAAGGAGGTGGCTTTGCTCAGCCATGAGCAAAGACAAAAAAAAATGTCTTATAAGGTTAAGCATATTTTGTTGATGTAACTAACCCATGCATATTAAGATTATAACAATCAAATACTTTTTAACAGGCACTTACAGATGAGGAGGCCCGTCGTAACTGGGAGAAGTATGGCAATCCTGATGGTCCTGGTGCTATGAGTTTTGGTATTGCTCTGCCAAGCTGGATTGTGGAAAAAGAGAATAGTGTGTGGGTGCTTGGCCTTTATGCTTTAGTGTTTATGGTGGCACTGCCAACTGCTGTGAGTATTTATTCTTATTTCTTTAGCTATCAACCTATATGCATTTTCATGTGGGTAGATCAAATTGATTTAAGATTTGTTAATCTTACATAACACATTAAAGTGCTTATTTGCATGCAGTTGAGTTTTAGCTGCTTAAATGGAACTGTTAGTTTTTTTATTCTATCTTTTATCTTGATTAAATATGATTGATATCATATTTCTTGATATCACCCTAATGAATACTCTACAGTGAGACAGGTTATTGAAAAAAACCTATAAACATTGTCACATGCTAAATAAAATTAACTTTTCACAAATTGCATCTATTTGTGTTGTGTATATTGGCATTATTATACTGATATTTTCACCATGAAATCCTTTTGTCTTAGTATGCAATAAGTGATGCATACTCAAGTATGTACCTTACTTATATTAAAGATTCTTATGTTCAAGATTGAATACTTGAATGTATGTTTCTTACCCAATTATTTATTTAAGTTCTTCATATTACTGATAGTAATAAGATGTTTATAGAGTATTTCTTCTTGTCTTTGATCACTGTCAATAGACCTGTGATATCTCTAATGTACACATTATTTCAAACCTTTGACTGAGAATGAGTAGTTTTATATATATTTATTGTTTTTAGGTTGGTACCTGGTGGTACCGGTCTATTCGGTTTTCAGGAGAACAAGTATTGTTAGACACTACTCAGATGTATTTCTATTTCTGTCACAAAACCCCATCTATGCCACTGAAGAGAGCATTGATGATCCTTGCTGCTTCTTGCGAGTTTGATAGAAGGCACAATTCTGAAATTATTGAGAGAATAACTGATAATGAGGAAGTTCCTAGTGTGAGTATAAGTAATTTTATATTAACTTTCATTTTTATGTCAATAAAAATGCATGTAGATAGTAAGAAAAAAAAAATATTTCTACGCGTATCCAACACATTCACTTAAAATTTTACAATTTAATATAAAACTATACGATTTTAAATTATAAGATAAATACTTAGTTAATTATATTTATAAATTACATAAACGTTGTTTTGCCATATAAATAAAAAATTTAGGGGTGGACTACCCCTAACATTTAGGGGGATGAAAAATAGATGTTGGCCGATTCTCATAGATACCGGATAAGAACAAAAAATTTCATCAAAATCGGTCAAGCCGTTTCGGAGGAGTATGGCAACGAAAACTGTGACACGAGAATTTTATATATTAGATTTTATTGATAGATGTCGCAGATGGATTGTAGAATCAGCTGTTTTACAAAACTGCTAGCTGATTTACAAAACAGAACTGTTATGAAAAACAACTGAACGACGTTTAGCGGTTTTACATAATTACTGAACTATAACACGCAGAATTGAATGAACGTTTTGCGTTTAACAATGCAGCGAGTCAACAATCAGAGATTATGTAAAACAGTGTGAAATGAACTGTCAGATTGTTGATTTTAGTTCGAAATTTTGTCGCATATGGCTCTGTATGTCTTACTCAACAACTGTCAACTTCTTGGAACCATGCACCTAGCTTTGACTTTTCGTAAGTTCCTGTAATCTAGTCTATTTGAAATAAAAATGTTCGAGTTTGAGTTTACTATATGTTATGTGTCTTCAGTTATCTGTGGACACACTCTTTTAAAATTATGTGTTCTTTACAATTAACATTGATATAATGTAGATTAATGTTATAGTAAAGAAAAAAAAAATTGTAATAATTTAAAAAGCCAAAATGATAACCAAAGTAACTACGAGCTGACCAGTCCCAACAGATAGCACCCGTTCACGAGTATGGCTTGCGCATCAGCATTGCTAAACTCAACCATTTTCAAGGGAACTCAACAACCCAATACCCAAAGCCACCATCATCAAGACATTTTAGTGAGCATGACACAACTCATAATGACTGGTCATAGGCAATATATATATTATACTGTGTGTACTTATTTAATGTAAAGTTTAACATTAAAGACCACATGATGCTCTTTTTTTATAGAAGAGTAGTGAAGCTAAAATATATAATACAATGTATTAATTAAGAAAAATATATTAAATAACTGTAAAAAAGTATAAGGTACTTATATCTTATACTTTTTTACAGTTCTTTAATATATTTTATAATATAAAATATATAAATAACATTAAAGCAAACGAAATATTTGCGAATTTAAGCTAGTAACAGAAGGTACTAGTTCAAAATAATTGTCATATGTTTATGTAAGTTTTACATAGATATCAAGTAGAAAAAAAATATCTTTATGTTCCGTCATCCAGCCGTGAGAAAGGTGTGATGAGAACATTTTGAACTGTGGTAGTAAAAAGGTTAAAAGGGGTGCAGCATACCAATTTGTCGCCCTCTATCTAGGCAAATTTTAAAACAAATGAAATACTAACAAAACAAATACAAAATTGTATTGATTTGCCAGTCAAATATACATACTAAAGTTACAATATTAAATGGAAAAAGAATACGGTCGCGAACAGGATTCGAACCTGCGCCTCCCGGATAGATGCTCCAGGCGCTCTGACCACTAAGCCATCTCGACCTCTGCTCGCCACCGCGAATTCTTCTTCCATATTTTAATACGTCTTTTGGTGACGTCATTTCTATTTATTTAGTCTCTATACAGGTGACTGAATAGATAGCTTTCTTTCCACAAAAATGTATAAGTTCGCGCCGCATGCGTTAATGTGTTTGAAAGTTTTTTTTAAAATTATATTTGGCTATAGTGTCACTTAGACCATAAAAGGTCTATTGTGATCGCCACTTTTTTAGCAGCAAGTAAGTGTTTGAAATAGTATGCACTATATGGCACACTGTTGGCACCGTAGCAGGTCCACAGCACCCAGTACTAATCGATGCGGGGTGCTTTTCTACAGTGTCGGCGTCGGATCGTCGTGTTATTTGATTCACCAACGACACGCTGATTACAGCACGTGTGAAGAATTCGCGGCATCATCGAAATTGTTGTTTATGATGACCATAGTTGGGATTGTTTTTAGGGTGGAGGATCTGGCAGTGATTGCACTTGCCTTGATTTAGCAGTGTTAGCACTGCATAAGTTCGAGACAATTTACCTTCACGTGCTGCTCTCGCGATTTACAATCGTGGTGGGAGGTTACCATCGGTGTTGCGTAGAAGATGAACTCGTTCTCGATAGCCGCTGGTGGGGCTTCGAAGAACACTTCCGGTGGCTCACCTCAAAACTGACGGTTAGCCCAGCAACGCTTATGCGTCTGCTACCGAACTGGCTAGGTCCAACGTCTCTCCGAAGACTTTACACGGGATCGTACGGACTATTACCCTTTTAGGGATACTACTTTGGGCGGACAGCTTGTCAACATCGCAATGCTGCGAATATCGGGCGATGGCCAGTAGGCTGATGGGGGATACCGCGATCTGTTTCGGTGGCGAAGCTGGCCGAATTTCTGCCCAGGAACTTCAGGGCAAACACTATTGAAAGCGTGACGAAGCGCTAGATTTAGGTGCTAAGCCGTTGCAGAAGAAAATCTCGGCAAAGCTGTTATGACAGATCTGTGTGGCAAAATGGAAGCAACAATTTGCACGACTGTGGGTAGAAAACGAGTTTCCATGCGTGCGCATTCCGTACTAATTGTAGCCAGCCTACACAAAATAACAGGACCGGTCAAATTATTTGATGGGCTATAACATGCAAGGATTGCGGCAAATGGAGCTTGTCTACCTCCTTATTTTTTACCTGACTTTTTAGCTTCCATCTTACCAGAGAGCATTACTAGGAGACAAGAAGGCGCCAAAATGATAAAAAATAATCTCGCCGTTCCAACAGACGTTACCTTGTCCAATTTGTTCCCGCAAATATCTTGTTTGGACGAATACGAACATAAAATAAAAGAAATTACCCAGTCGGTCCAGCCAGTCTCAAGTTACGCGCTTACCAACGAGCAGCATTGTTTTTTTAAATATTGTTAGTACTTTATATTTTGTGCTTGCGTACGACCGTCCCAGTTAGCTATAGTTGTGTGTGTATATATTTTATTTCTTATTTTATATGTATGTGTCTGCTGACACTTAGTTATTATTATATAAATATCTAATCAAATTATATATAATCTAATAATATATATATAGTATGTAATTAACTGAATAAATAGAGTATCTCAAAGACACGCAGAGTATCACTACATTGGTGACCCCGACGTGATGGCTACCCAGCTTCGGACCCGGTTGTGAGGAAAGAAGGGCTTTACACATGTTATTTGGTTTGTACAGAAATTATTACACGCGATCCGATGTACCAAGAAAACTGTCTAAAAACCGGGTCCCACGAGGAGAATAATACACATCACGAGATTGGCTGATAGTTGATCATCGCATCTAAATAAACTATGGATTTCAGCTTTGATTAACTGAAGCCTTTCATATCATTTCCAGTTACTGCGGGAACTTCCAAACTTGGGTGAAAAGAACAAAGAGCAGCCTCTGTGTCGTCCATACAGTATTAAAGCGCGTGCGTTACTTCACGCGCACTTGTCGCGCATGAAGTTACCGGCGGAAACACTAGAGTGCGACCGAAGGTACATCGTGTCGCGATGCCCCGACCTTATTGTAGAAATGGTCAACTGTGTCAACCAACTTATTGCTTTGGCCTATGCTAGAAGAAGTAAGTATGGTAAATAAGTAGCTGTGCCCCGCGCTTTCGGTTTATTTTGATATTACAAACAGACACTTCAATTATATATATATTTGTGTTGATAAAGTATTACTACATTATAATATACTTTAGAAAATTTTAAGTTGTGGTATAATTTATTTTTAATTGGATTCTGTATATGGACAGCAATTTTTTACTTGTTGAAATGTTCATCTTAGTCCTTCCCTATTAAGGCATACATCGCAATGACATTGTTTCACATGACGTCAACTTCATGATTGATCCTTCTTTGCTGTCTTGAAATTCTCACCTTAAGGCGTTATAATTCTTTGTCTATAATATTAGTATAGACTCTATACTAATATTATAAATAAATAAAAAAAAAATTAGAAAAGACACATAAATGCTGAAACATTTTTTTTTTTTTCATAATTAGTAAGCCTCTTACCAGAAGTAACATTTTATTTCAATAATAATAAGTAGTCATACCCGTGCGAAGTCGGGGCAGATGGCTAGTCATTAATATTTATATTTATAATCTAATAATATAGCACTATTTGTTTCCAGTACCTCGCCTACCAACCATTGAAACTATAGAAAATTGTATGAAGCTGTCTCCAATGATCGTACAAGGTCTTTGGGAGTATAAATCACCCCTGCTCCAACTACCATACATAAATGAAGACCATTTAAAGTACTTTACAAACAGAAAGAAGCATATTAAATCACTACTTCAGTTGGCCCAGTTGCCCGGGGAGGAAAGGAGGCAAGTGTTGAGGTTCTTGAATGACAAGCAATATGATGACCTCATGAAGGTGCTTGGCAACATGCCTTATATACATTTTCAAGTTAATACTGAAGGTAATAGTTTGGGATGTTTAATTAACTAATGCATACATATTATTTTCCTGCAATATTATTATGCCATATTAATTTCCTTATTTTATATTATGTTTAAGTCTGACATTAGAGAAAACTCAATAACAAGTATTAAACAGGTATACTTAACTTGTAAGACCCCGTTCAATATAAAAAAGAAATCCTTTATCTTTTCAGTAATCGACGATGAGAACTCAACAGTAGTAACGGCGGGTGCTATAGTGACCGTCACTGTATTCCTTCGACGAACAAACATGAGGGAACTGTTCGGTGATACTACTATCAAAGAAAAAGAAATTACTAAGTGAGTCTAAATATACCGGTGTGATAAAGTAGCACAGGCGTGGGTTATGTATCCAACCTACGCTTAAAATGTATGCCGGTGAATTCTAAGGGCCGTAATTATAAAAATTAAAGAAGAAAAAAGAAAGAAAAAGTATTTATTCGGCATTGGACACAGCGACAGTACGAACAGTAATTTGTACTTAACAAAAAAAAAAAAATAACAAAACAAATAAAATATAATCTAATTACACACTAAGTATGTGCTGTCGAGTGTGCCCATACCGAAAGGGTCACTAACTGAGCATGTGCCGAGCACATGACGCCCAGCGCTGGTTTTCGGTTATCACTCCTGCTGTGATGACACACGGGCGGAGGTAACAGCATATTCATATTCATATATTTATTAAAACCCTTTTTATCCGTTTGTCTCTGAAGGCAGGGTTATGTTTTACGAGTGTATGTAAGTACCTACCACGATAACTAAAACTAAAAAGTTTTTTATACAACATACTTTAGACTTTATTATTATATTAAATGGAAAAAGAATACGGTCGCGAACAGGATTCGAACCTGCGCCTCCCGGATGAATACTCCAGGCGCTCTGACCACTAAGCCATCTCGACCTCTGCTCACCACCGCGAATTCTTGTTCCATATTTTAACACGTCTTATGGCGACGTTATTGCTATCAATTTAGTCCCTATACGGGTGACCAAACCGACACGACTAACTTTGCAGTTAATACAATGTCGTAAAGAATGCAATTACCTTAATAATTCAAGATAAATCTTTGAAAAGCATTAACGCATGCTTAGCGAAATCTAAAGTTATTATATTAAATGGAAAAAGAATACGGTCGCGAACAGGATTCGAACCTGCGCCTCCCGGATGAATACTCCAGGCGCTCTGACCACTAAGCCATCTCGACCTCTGCTCACCACCGCGAATTTTTCTTCCATATTTTAACACGTCTTATGGCGACGTTATTGCTATCAATTTAGTCCCTATACCTTTAGTCCCTTTTTCCATTTAATATAATAACTTTATGAATATAAGAGAGTGAAAGAAATAGTGAAAGATATTGTAAAAAGGAAAAAGGAGGAGCAAACGGATGATTTTGATAGACGGTTGTCTGAAGATTTCCAGTCGAAAAACATTTTTTTCTGAAAATCTATAAAAAGAGCCAGAGGAATATATACAAACTTTGCGCTCGATAAAATCAGAGACTGAGAGGGAAATATGATGAATGCATTTTGAAAAGATGGAAAGAATATTTTGAAAGTTGAGATTAAGATGATGGAAGAAAGAACAGAAACTGACGATAGGATTGGTATTGATGAAATTGTAAAAGCGTTGAACTGTAATAAATCGGGAAAGGCTGCAGGGTATGACAGAATATCCCTCAACATGTTGAAGGCTGGACAGGGCGTGGTAGCAAGTCTGTTGTACCGCCTTCTCAAATTGTGCTGGAGTATCGGTCTGGTACCAAAAGATTGGTGCAAAGCCGTGATTGTGCCGCTCTGCAAGGGGAAAGGGTCACAGGAAGACTGCAAAATTATCGAGGCATTAGCCTCCTCAGTGTTGTCGGCAAATTGTATGCTAAAGTTTTGATTGTAAGGGTAATAATAGACACAGACAAAAAATTTGGGATGTGCAAGCAGGATTTAGAAAAGGCACGGGATGTACGGATCAGGTCTTTTCCTTACGATGCATAGCTGAAAAATTCTTGGCCAAAAGCCTAAAAGTCTATTGCGTTTTCGTGGATCTGGAAAAGGCCTACGACAGAGTGAGGAGGAATGAACTATGGGCCACACTGTCCATGTGTTGGGTAAATGAAAGCCTGATTGGGGCACTGAAATCTCTACGAAGATTCCAGTGCTTCTGTTAGGATAAACGGGGCCTATACCGAATAGTTTAGCATCGATAAAGGTGATAGGCAGGGATATGTAGCGTCACCGTAGTTGCTTAACCTTAACAAGTGGACAATTATCGTAAGGATTTGAAAAAGAGTGAATTTGGTTTAGAAATGAATGGGTTATTTGTCAAATGTCTCCTCTATGCCGATGATCAAGTTATCCTTGCATCGTCGGAGGAAGAGTTACAAAAGATGGTAACACTAATGGATGGTGCTTTTAAGAATAAGGGAATGAAAGTAAATGTCAGTAAGACGAAAGTTATGGTTTTTGAAAGGAACGAAATTATGACAGAGTGCAATATATTGATAGGTGACCAAAGAGTGGAACAAGTGAAAGAGTTTGTATATTTGGGATCTATGTTTACGAGGGATGGGATGCATATGAAGGATATAGAAAGGAGAGTGACTGCTGGTAACCAGGTGAATGGGGCATTACACAATTTCATGGATAGCCGGAATGTGTAAAAAAAGGCGCGGCTGGCCGTTCATGGAGGGGTGTTAGTGCCAACTCTTATGTATGGTAGTGAGAGTTGGGTGTGGCAGAAGAAACATGAAAGCAGAATTAATGCAGTAGAGATGAGAGCTTTTAGAAGTATGTGTGGCGTAACTTTAAAAGATAAAGTGAGGAACAGTGTGATAAGGGAACGTTGTAGAGTGAAAGAGAATGTAGTAACAAAGATTGAGAAGGGTATGCTAAGATGGTTTGGGCATGTAGAAAGGATGGATGAAAGGCGATTGACTAAACTAGTACATGAGGCGAGAGTGGATGGAAGAGTCGGGGCAGGACGATCTCGACGAACGTACTGCAATCAAATTGCGGACGTACTCAAAAAAGGACAGGTCAGGAGCCACTTAAATCGGCGAGCATGTATGAAGAGGTTAATGAACATAGATGAAGCGACAGAGGTGTGTCAGAATCGTAGCAAATGGAAATCGATAGTCTCTACCTACCCCAATGGGAAACAGGCATGATTGTATGTATGTACTACGACCAATAGGAGCGGAGCAACAGTGAAAAATTTTGCAAAAACGGGAAAAAATATTCCCGTTTCCCGTAATAAATATATTATAATATATGGAGAGCTTCCGTTGCGTGCGCTGCGTAAACGGTTAAAATTACTAGACTAGAAAACTTTCCCTTTAAAAGTTCAAAAAAAAGTCCGCGACAGCATATGTCCATATTTTAAGGTTGACTCACTCACCTTTTTTATGGTAATAAAATTCGTTGAAGGTGTTTTTATAAACATGATATTAATCCTTATCCAAATAAATACGTTATTCATCACAAGTAGGTGTTTAATTATGAACGAAAATGCCCTTCACATAATTTGATTTCAATGAATATCTTAGGAGAAATCATAGTTCTAAAATAACTCGGCAACAAAATAGTGATCAAGTACCAGGCGCGCATTTATGATGTGCAAGGCATGAGGTGCATGAGGGGGGTGGCTCTGATGGAATATATTTTTGTATGTTTTTTCTTCGAATTGACGCGGGTGAAACCGCAGGACACAGCTATCTATAATAAGATTAATAGTATCTTGGAAATTTACTCCATGACTAAGTTAAAAGTAAACGAAGAAAAATCATAACCCAATGGCTCTGGAAACTACCATATCATCAGGCTGAATAACTCCTGAACGTTTTACAGTACCTAGTATTAATATTTTAAACTCAAGAATATAGTAATACGAGTACATCCTAATAAATTTACATCACATAATTTTTTTTGGACGCCATGTAGGACTCTTATCTGCCTCAATTATTTAACTATTACTCACCCTCTGAAACGCATACACTCACCGACAATTTACACACCTTGAGGACTAATGCAAAACTTTGTTTTTCTTTTGTTCCTACTCTCTTTAAAAGCTTCTTATTAAAGTTATACATTTTTGGGGAAAAACATTATTAGCTTATTATTACTTATAAAAATAGCTGTATCATTTATACGTTGGCTTTGTTATATACGTATACCCAAATCCGAAGGTTGGAGGCGCCGCATGCTGAAAAACACAGGCCTTAAACCTAGAATCTTAAACTCTGATCTAATACAATTATTATATTATATTATTATTATATTTCTACTTCAACTTTTAATACAAGTACATTCATAACTCAAACAAAAGAAACAGAAGCGTGTTAATTTTTTTTTTATGTACATACTTAATGTGTTGAATCCCACGTCACTGGGACAACTAAAAGACATTTTACCATTTTCGTTCCAATGCAGTTTATGATCAACATAATTACATTAATTTAGATTAGTGATACGTTGCGAATCTAATTTAACGACATGATACTGCTGATGTTAATAATAACTTTCTTTGATTACTATAATATAAGGTTAAACTAAATTAGTTTACGAAACATTAACAGAATAATCTTTAAAGATAGTAAAGTTACGGATAGGGTCAATGGACTCTCTCCCATGTAATGCTAATGCTGCCTCGGACAGTCGATTAGTTGATTAGCGAGATGTAATTTTCGCATTCATAATAGGTGTTAATGTGAAATGCAATAAAATTATCGTATGACTGAATATGAAAGACTTTCGATGTAAAAAAGTATATTAATAATGCTCTATATAATAGGGAAGACGACGACGGCGCTACTGTTGAAAACGGCGAAAAGACGGAAAATGACAAAAATGAAAAGAATGATAAGAAAGAGACATTTAAGAGGCCTGTTTGGATGAAGCAAGCGAAGAAGCACCCCCAGTCGAAGAAGTCAAAGAAGCCAGTGGCGACGAAAGCACAGGCCAAGCCCGTCGCGCCCGTCACCTCCACGCCGCCGCCACCCAGCAACGAAACCAAGAAAACTAAAGAACCAAAGAAAAAAGATGAAGAAGGTAATAATGTGCAACATTTTTTGTAAATTATCTGTTTTTAATTAAATAAATACATCCCTTAATAATCAAATTTCGAAAGGGTAGCCCGTACATGAGATAACCTCTATCATGATACCTTTTGAGTGCGTGGGTACAGTGCCGCAGATTACATAATAGGTAATATGTAACAAATAAATTAGTCCATACAAAATCATCCCTATCTTCCGCTTTAACAGTCGGGTATTTACCTTTCGAGTTAAAAGTTATTATTGCTTTGCTACTGTGCGCCGCCGCGTGGTCCACTATGACGTCAGGTCTACTTTTTACGGTTCCGTTCCTCAAAGGGAAAAAATTACCCTTATCGCTTTGTTGTCTATCTGTCTGTCTGTCTGTCAACACACTTATTCTCAAGAACGTGTGGAGCTATCGATTTGAAATTAATAAAAAATAATTAAGTCTACCGTCTCTTGAAGCTGTAAAAAAATCAGGCTTCTAAGTCAAATCAATAAAAAATACGGCCTCCTATGTCCCATATTGTGATTTTCGCCAGAAAATCTATTGGGTATTTCCTGTTAGCCTGGATCATCATCAATCATGAAATTTGGCAAGAAGCAAGTTCTCACATCACAAGTGAAAGGAAAAATCCGAAAGCGTTAATTTGTAGTTATGATACATAGCTGAGCCCCGCAGTTTCACTCGCGTTAATTTAAGGAAAACACCTACTAAAAAATATTCCACCAGCGCCCTGCCCCCTCATGACCGCACCTTGCGCCTTGCACATCATAAATTCGCGCGTGGTTCTTGATTATTATTTTGTTGCGGAGTTATTTTAAAACTATAATATCTCTTAAGATATTAATTGAAATCAAATAATGTCAAATGCATTTCTTTTTTAAATGTATACTTGTTATGAATAACGTATTTATTTAGAAAAGGATTAATATAATGTTTATAAAAACACCTTCGCAAATACTGCATTATTTAAGAACAACAAAGTCGTTCCATACCATTACCATAAAAAAGGTTAGAGTGAGTCAGCTTTATAAGATAGACATACGCTGTCGCGGACTTTTTTTAGAACTTATAAAGAGAAACAATTCCGTCATACATGATTTTGGCGCTACTTTAACCGTTTACGCAACGGAAGCTCTCAAAAGGAATATTTTTTTCCCGTTTTTGCGTGACGAATATCGATGAATGAACATTATAAAACTGCATAGTTAATTTTGTTCTTCGACCCGACTTTTCTTATACCTCGAGCAATTTTAAATTTAACGATTGATAATTTATGAATTTCAGTAATGTTATCCTTGAACGAACCCTCGGTGAGCGATTATGTAGATAATCTGTTTGTTATGAAAATCTTCAATCAATATTTTATTGCTGAACACACACACATTTTGATATCTTATAATGAAAAAAAATTACCTAGATACAATTATTTCAATCGGGTATAATAATACATTTAGAAACAAACCAATATATTTTTGCTATTTTTGTTGTATTCGATACTATATTAGGACCATATATGTACCTATAATGATCTGGAGTAACAAACAGTCTGCTTTTTATCCAGAAAGTAAGTGAACGGAGCCGCAGGGTAGAAATCTAGTGTTATTCCTATTTCTAACCTGTGTTTACAAATACAGAATTTTAATTTGGTATAAATTACAAAGTATTATTTTTAAGGCGTTCATAAAAGGGCTAGTTTTTTAGCATATTGCAATGATAGTTTCATGCAGCCGCGTTTGATGTCTAGCCGATTAGATTGCATGTGGTTTAACCCGCTTTGACAATTACTACAACATCGCTGTTTTTTTTTTTATAGTCTTCTTGTTTGCTGTATGTTCCACGAACTAGACGACATTTCCGTGCCCTCATGGCGACGTCTTAATTAGAAGTCAAATATTGTATGGGCATTGGTTCTAAGTAATAATATTGTGGTACTGTTGGCATAAAAAGTTTTGTCTGCTTTAAGCGTCAGTGGTAGACAATAATTTTAAATTAAAGAGAGTAGTAGTGAAATGTGGGTGCTCAACTGTGTACACGTCTGACTAACCTTTCGGGGAATAAAGGCGACACTAGTGCTAATTTTATCCCTGCCCGTGCCAATATTCGGGGATATAGAAAAGCCAAGATTAGTATGTTTTTTTTTGCTGTAGAAATATAGACGCCGGCCGTTGATCTCTATTTCGTGTAGGCGGTTCATTATGACCGCGACGTTGTTTAACCGTAAATAATTATTTAAATGAACCCATTAATCATGAAAGATTTTAACATGTAATTATTTATAAAATATGGGTTGTCATCTTGAATAAACCTATTTGATCTCAAATAAACGCTTTAGATTATTGACTATTGCTATTCTTATCTGAGATGGCCAAATTTTATATTTGATTTTAAGTATAATTTGACTGAAATCAGTATTTAAAAAAGGTATAAACAAATTAAAATGTTTTATTGATTTTTAATTATATACCACAAACAATTGGAGGTATGTTATGAAATACTTGTCATAGGGTTGCGTCGCATCCTTCCATAGACTAATAACAACGAAGAAAAGACGGATAATTTCTTTAGTAGTTACATTAAATTTTACTTGACTCAAAGTTTACTCACTAACTATTTACAAATTTACAGTTATTTGAATAGGTAAAAAACAGTTGGCAGTTTTTATTAATGAAAATAAAACAGAATACTGCCTAAGTTTACTGTATTATTTAAACTTTAAATGCGAGATAAATGTACAAACTTATGTTGTAAAAATTGCTAATGTCTAATACTGCAATCTGTTTTCTTACGAATAAAGATTGTGAATTACAATTTGTTCAAAACTTACTCTTCAGGATCACAAGTTATATTAAGATCCTGAAGACCAAATTTAAGTCATGTTAACCTAAACCATCTTTCTCTAATATAAGAAAATTGTTGGCGTCTCCAATTCAAATACCAAATGGTTAATAACAACACGAGGCTAAGAGAGCCCTAATAACGACAATAATCGAACTCGGCAATAACCGGCAACAAGCAAGGTTGCTTGGCATGATTATACACCCTGAATCAATGCTATGCAGTCTTATGATTTCGATAAGCTTTTTTTAATTATATATTAGAGCTATGACCCGCGGTTCAACCCGCGTTAATTTGAGGAAAAAACCTACTAAAATATATTCCACCAGCGCCCAGTCCAGTCATGAGGCGGGACCCTAATGACCTCGCCTTGCACATCATAAATGCGCGCGTGGTACTTTTTGAAACTATGATATCTCCTAAGATATTCATTGAAATAAATGATGTCAAGGGCAATTTTGTTCAAAATTAAATACTTGTGATGAATAAGGTATTTATTTGGATAAGGATAAATATCATGTTTTTAAAAACAACTTCGCAAATAATGCATTATTTTAGAACAAATTTGATTCCCATATTTTTTTTATAGTGAGTCAACCTTAAAAGGTAGACATTATAGCGTCGCGGACTTTTTAGAAATTTTAAAGAGGAATAATTACGTCATACATGATTTTTGTATAACTATTTACACAGCGCATGTAACGAAAGCTCTCAAAAGGATATTTTTTTTCCGTTTTTGCAACATTTTTCATTGATGCTTCGCTCCTATTACAAGCCCTAATAAATGAACTATCCAACACTTTTTTTTTTTAAATTCGAACCAGTAGTTCCTGAGATTAGCGCGGTCAACCAAACAACCAAACTCTTCAGTTTAATAATATTAGTATAGATGAATATTTATAACTCGCTTATCCAATTTCTCGTTCTACATGGTAAATTTATCCTTTCTTCGCCTAGGTGAAGACTCAGAAGTGGGCAGTTCCGATAACTCTGCGTCTCACAGCGATGCGTCAGAAGACGAGTCCCGAGACAAGTCGTCTGCGGCCGAAGACGACGATGACCAGTGGGAGAAGTTCCAGAAGAGGATACAGAAGCGGGAGCGACTGGAGGGTCGGTCGAAGAGCTCGCATCCTGTGCACTGTCCGTACTTCCCACAGGTACGTTATATTGTCGCATAATCCGTAGAATGACGATGAACACATCTCGCGCATCTCCAACATTATCACATCTAGCACCATCTCCTTTACTTCATCTTCACACAATAGTGTGTGTATTTATCTGTTTGCCGGTTTATCTGTGCATGATAAACTCCAACACTGCTGAGTTAACTTGTAAGAATCTGTAAGAAATTAGGCTTAATTATGGTAATGAGGTCACATTTAGACGATTTTTAATTAAAATTGGCTTTTTTTATATGATGTCTTTCGTGAGATACATTCATATTAATTATTGTTCAACGGTTAGCTCAGCTCATGACTAAGGGCTCCGTTCGAGTTCGAAACTAGTCTGGCAATCCCGAAGAATGCATGTGAGTAATAAACGTTGAACAATAATAAATATCAAATCGGCATATCAAAAGTTATGCATATATAAACTCTACCAGTAAGTAACTTTGCTAATATTTACCCGTAACCGATGTCGTGGACACAGAGCGGATAAAGTACCTCATATACGTCCGATAGATTGATAGTTGTGCAAAAGAAGTCATTATCAAAATGGTGTTATGATTTTTCTTTGTTTGTACAAAGACCATCCTTAATATTATATTATTAATATCCACAATTAATATTTCCATTGTATTTTTATACTGTAATATACTTACAGTTCGGTAACTCAACATCATGCATACGTACTTTGCAAACGAAGCCAAGGTATTCCCTATATTTTTTTTTCAAATATGACTTATCACCTAACCAGTTAGTTTCTGTTTCCTCAGTAACTATTTATTATATAATAAAATGAACAACATACTGAGTATATCTACAGGGTATATTTTTCAAGTGGGCGTGGATGGCCTAATCCTTAATTAAAAGGAATAGCGATTTTGATGAAAATTAAAATGCATTATTTTTTAAATGATATTTGAAATTTCTTAATAAGTTATATATTTTTGTGGAAAAAGATAATGCTTTCTTGATGATTAGATGCTATGCATGTGTTATTGCTTTTCGAATATTTATCTGTATCAATATTCTAGGCCAAGATTTGAACCCGTTCATTATGAAAATTACCTCTTTCCTTTAGATTGCCGTATGTCATTACTTCCTGGAATTTGATGCTTCTTAGCAAGTTAGCAACATTTCCGGATGGTGTAATAAACAGTGTTTTTTTTTCCTAAATCAACGGGATCGTTTTGTCTTTTTCGATGTATTGTGTTATTACATCAATTTCATAATATTGGGCCTAGGAAAACCTAGTTTGGTTCTAGACTTTATTGATTTAACCTATTGAGCTTGGGACTCGGAATAGTTCGTTGTAAACGCAATAGGGTAAACAGGTTTATTCTATGCAAAACTGGTTAGTAAAATCGGGTTTCCGCAATTACATCTGCATTTTATATTAGCATGCATAATCTTGTATTGTCGAGAGAAGGAAAACTTTTTAAATAGAAATCCGCTGCCGTTATTTATTTCCAGGATGCGTCAACATATTAAAAACGTTTGTAATTTTTCATTGTCGGAGCTATCGCGGAAGTGTTTGTTGTGACATTGATGATTGTCTGACCTTGCAAAAGCCAATAATAATTCATAAACAATTAAATCTAAATCGAAAATTATTTCCTCTCAACACCACAGATTTTAGTATCCGAACCAAATATTTTAACTAACGCACCCTTAAAACTGTAGAGTTAAATGTCATCAAATAATAACATTTTTAGTTATGGTTAGTATCAGTTCAGCTTTAAAGACCCAAAATTTACCTCAAAATCAATATAAAGGGCTATTTATTTTAAGATATATATGCTGTAATTATCAAAAGAATCCTTAGATTTAGTATGTACACATTGCAGGAACTGTTAGTGCTTTTACGAATACATTAGCTATAGTTTATATTGTTACAACTTCATCGTCATATTGCATGATACTTTAAAAAGAAACACAATCACTGTTGAATGAACTACCTCATCGCAAGTGTCTGTTGAGCGTGACGTCCTGGATTCGATTTCCGGGTGGTGCACAGTGTGATTGGGATTTTCTAGTACGAAATTCCCAGTAGCAACCGAGTTTGGAATTGTGCCCGGTTAGTGTTTTGGTCGCAGATAACACTTCAAATCTAACTCCATTGATCGGTTCACTTAATGACGTCAGTTTACAATCTAGCTTGTTTAATTATAAACTGCCTGTACATACAAATAAGAATGGATATACACAATTTAGTATTTATAAAAAAAAAAACGATTTTATAAATCACTGAATTCTTCTTATCTGGAAAGTATCTGCGTATGCCGATAATAACTACTGATTGAATGATCGTATTCCGATAAAAATGTACATCACTGAGACTTGTATCTTTTCTATGTCAATTATATGTTTTTGTTATTTCACCTACAGAGGGGCTCGTGGCTAAGTAACAGCTGCACAGATCGATCGATCGAGGTTAAGCTGCGCTTGCCGCGGTCGGTCTGTGGATGGGTGACAATCATTTCATACCGAGACCCCTCCGTGCCTCGGAGAGCACGTTAAGCCGTCGGTCCCGGTTGTTGTCAAATTAAGATCTATGACAGCCGTTACGGGTAGTCAGAGGCCTGAAAGTCTGACGACCAGTCATACCACGAGATATCGTGTTACCCAGTAATTGGGTTGTGGAGGTCAGATAGGCAGTCGCTCCATGTAAAATACTGGTATTAAGCTGCATCCGGTTTGACTGGAAGCCGACCCCAATGTAATTGGGAAAAAGGCTAGGCAGATTGATTGTTATTTCACCTACACGGTACCATAACAACGGTAAATTTAATGAAATTTTAGTTAAGGTAAGAGATGTGAACTAGGATGTTAACGTAATTTAAACCGATTTCCTTTATCAATGAAGAAGTGGCGTTCTAAATAAGATAGGTATCTGGCTCCAATATTGTTATTTTTGATTCTAAACGTGTGTGTAATCTTACCTAGATTATCTACATAAAATAATCCAGTCTACTCGATTTCACTCAATTACAGATGCATCCATACATGCTCATTTACTGATAGTGTCGCGATTAACCTGTCCAATGACACCATTTACATGCAAAATAATTGTTGACGTGAGCGCAGAACACCTTACATAACATTGCTGACTAATCGGACGCATGCAGTGATTTTTGATGCAATCGCGTAAATACATGTTTTTTATGCTACGACGAATTGTGAGTAATCAACAAGACGTGATGCGCTCTTGACGTAGTTGCAAAATATCTTCGTTGATTCTCAAAGAAGCACGCATTAAGATTGCATCTTATCTTTTATAAAGGCCTAGTAGGAAAATACTAAAACACCGGACAAGTGCGAGTCGGACTCGCCCACCGTGGGTTCTGTAAAAAATTTTAGGTACATATTATAAATAGTTCAGGAATCGAGTCGTTTTGAATTTTTTTCGTCCGTAATCAATCATCGTTCATACCGTTGCTTAACCTCGATGATTGATTGTTACGAACTTTAAATAAAGACTATGACACAATTTCTATGATTTAATTACAAATGTATAGTTTTCAGATTTTTCCCTGTACAATCACGAACACGAAGATGTTTGACATTTGCACTTTTTAAACTGCATTTAATTAGTTATCTGAATAATATAAAAGTATGAATGTATGATTATATGTCTTTGTTACATACCTTATTATATTAGTAATACACGCTAGAGATATTATAACTGAGTTTTAAAAGTTTATGTTTACATATTGGTGCTCGTGATTGTACTTGTAGTATAAGTCGATATAACTTGCCAAGCTTCATAGTTCTAGGTCAACAGAAAGTACCCTTTGAATTTTGATTCCCTTGAGAGTGTCGAAATATACGTTTTTTGCGGCATAAACGGCCGCATCTTTTTTTTTACGTTACATTAGCATTTAGATTTTTTCACAGCTTCATGGGACTGTAGACCTGAGTATATTATTTTAATTTCAACTCGATGTCTCCACGCGTTCCCGAGATAAAGGGTCTTGACAGACAGACAGACAGGCGGAAAACAAAGTGATCCGATTCTGTTTTTTCCTTTTGAGGTACGAAACCCTATAAACAATTGATCTGATGAAAATATAAATAGTGTTCAGTTGAGGTCATCATTTTGGATGTCTTAAAGCCTCACACTAAACACCTCACTCACATACTTCCATGTTATATTTAAAAATAAATGCATAACTCATTCGCCAACTGCGTGTGAAACGAACGAAAATATAATACTAGTACGGTACTTATTATATTTTTCCCAGTTATAAAGTCTAGGTTCTGGCACACTCTGTAATATTTTTCCCTTAGGAACATCTCTGAATGATGCCGAGTGACTTTGACCTTGGCCTAACCTTCTTGTAGACTTCCGTTATATGTTGACCTCAATTACACTTCAGGTGTCAGAAGTAGGTGTTTATGTAAGAGAGTGACGCACTCGCGATGGGTGCGCTCCTCGTATGTAGGGTAGTGGATACTTTTTCAACGAAATAATAAATTATGTATAGAAGACGAATGTTTGTTCAATATTATTTTAAGTATTAAGTGCCGTGGTGGTCGAGTGGTTATGGGCGCGCCTCTTGAGCGGCAGGTTGCGTATTCTAATCTACCAATGTGACTTTTTCAATGTCCTATATACTTTCATAGTTAATCTAAAACATCAGAGACACGATAAATTAAAACATCGTGAGGAAACCTGGACTTTGCCAACTGAAATCACTAACCCGCAGTGACCTAGCGTGGTGATCAATTGCTCCTGCCTTCTCTGTATGAGATGAGGCCCTTGACTTGCAATCACGGACAGTTATGGGCTGGTTACGTTATGTCAATCTTTCTGGATAAATATTCAATCAACATACAACAAAACATCACGCCTTGATTCCATAAAGACATAGGCTGAGGTTTTCACAGTTGTAATTGTATACCTACATTTCACTGATGCCGTTAATAATAAGTCCCATTTACCAACTCTTTCGATACCTATCTATTATATTTATCATCTAATAGTGGTGCGCTTACTACCAGGCGCAATATCGTGAGGTCTTGGATTCGATTCCCAGGTCGGGCAGTGTTATTAGGTTTTTACATACATAGCATCACGTCTGTAGTCCCCGAAGGGGTAGGCAGAAATGTTGGTGTACAACGGTTTACACAACTGCACTATATAAAGCTTATTCCGTCTCATTGTCTACCAGGAGAAGCAAGAGTACTGGTGGTGCTATATCTGCGACCGCAAGTCGCACACGCTGCTGACGGCGCCCGCGCACGTGACGGCGCTGGTGGACTCGCACGAGCTGCAGCTGCGCTTCACGGCGCCGCGCTGGCCTGGCCTCTACACCCTGGCCTGCTGCCTTAGATCAGGTGACTTTTATATTAAAATGAGGTGCTTACTTTATTTTTAGTGGAAGTCCTTTTGAGTGGTCGGTGCGTTATTGATAAGGTATAATATCAAACTCTAATTATAAATCATGTTGGCCATTCTAAGGTCAGTTTTCGTGTTGGCTGATGTCATGATATTTACAAATGATTTGATTTCCCTTAATGTATTTAACTGACCTAAATGAACCCCTTAAAAAAAACCACTACTAAAAAAGTAGGAGCTTTTATATATTAGAAGGAAAAAGGTGGAGCTGAATCTGCTGCGACCAAACTGTTGAGGCCTTACGGTGACGGGTCAGGAAACTAATCTCATATTTCTTTATGTATGTGGTTAACTAGTCTGCCACTTCTGCCTCTTGTCGAATGAATGTATTCACCATAACCCTGGCAAGTAGCGGGCTTTAATTTTTGGGATATATAATCATAAGAGAAAATTTATAATAGGCACCATAATAATTCAGTTATTTGAATAGAATAATATAAATTGAAAGACTCAAATAGCAATTTTGAAACATAATTGCCGATTGAGGCATCGTGGGATCGAATACCAAAAGTACCCAATCAAGGAACCTCAAACTACTGTTGATTAACAGCGCCAATAGTTAGGTTTGCGGTCAGTATTGGTATTGTGCTCATTGTGGTGAATTGAAAATCTCTATAACCCTCAAAGAGTGCCTCTATGTTTTCGAGAGACCAATTTCCATATCTTTAGAGGTTAAGGGAATAAAGCTTCTGAATGTATGTTGGGGTGTGTTTTTCCAACTGCAGTAAAGGATTCGAACCTGCGCATCCCGGATAAATACTCCAGGCGCTCTGACTACTAAGCCATCTCGACCTCTGCTCACCACCGCGAATTCTTTATCCATATTTTAACACGTCTTATGGCGACGTCATTTCTATCAATTCAGTCCCTATACGGGTGACTGAACCGACACGACTAACTTTGAAGTTAATACAATGTCGTAAAGAATGCAATTACCTTAACAATTCAAGATAAATCTTTGAAAAGCATTAACGATTTATCTTATCATTAATGCTTTTCAAAGATTTATCTTGAATTTCAGTAAAGGACTTCGTACTATCTCGCCAATCTTGAAGAAGGTTAGTAAAACCTTATGGCATTGGGCCTGATACAAGCGCACCTGGCATATTAATATCTATATGAGGGTTCATTGACTTGCTCTTAAACCCTGCAAAATTTGTAGTATTCCCAATCGCCAATACATGTTCTTAATGCCCATGTGGTACAACAGATAAAACAGTGTTTCATATTAATTCTTATTAGGGTGATAAATAAAAAAATTACAAACTTTCATAATATGTAAAAATCCTAAATAGGTACTTGGACCTGAAAGTGGGTGTTAGTATCTGCAACACAGCCTCTAACTAAGGTGGCTTTTTTCGTACACAATTAAATTGTATAATGTGTTTTTCTTTCAATAAATATTTTATTTATTCATTTATTCTCCATAAATTGTTATCCATACACAACCTAAATCATAGTAACTATAAATCTACGCTTTTAAAATGGCTCCTTTCTCAATCCTACTCTGAAACTGAGGGCCTCTTGGAGGTTCCCCAGTAATTAAATGTTCTGAAAAATACACACAAACACACACACACACACGCGCACACACACATGCACGCACACACACGCACTCAAGCGCGCGCACACACTCACATACACACGCCCGCACATACACACCCACACCCACATTTATGTTTTCTTTTCTTCTAGTTAAGTCAAATCAAGAAACTCAATAATTTTATTGTGTATGTATATTCGCTAACTCACCTATTCTTGTATAATTTAAACATATACACAATATAAGTAAACACATCATGCTTGTAGTGTACTACTATAATTAAGTATAACAAATGCTGTGAGGTGGAGGCCTGGTGACCTGTAGAACAGGTTTTATGTACCTACCACAGGCACCAGCGATCCACGACCAAAATTGTATTTTAGTAGATAGTAGATTATATTAATATTTTTTGAAATTGGTTTGTGGTGAGAAATAAACGTTTTTTTTTTTTTTTTTTATTATTATTTATTCTCTCAGTTTCTAGATAAAATGACAATAGAAAAGAACAATTTAAAATAAAAAATGTGACATGCGTCAACTGACTTAATTAATGCAAATCGCGCACATCGGCAATACAGTCACACATTAAGTGTTTTTGCAGAAACACCATAAGTATAATATTGTGGTCTATGAACAGTTAATAATCTCTAATGCCTAATTATGTATTCTTATTCTGAATATAGACATAATTTTTAACTTCAGATTTTGATCATTCTTTTTCATTGGGTATCTCAAAGATGGCCTCAAATTATTAAAAAAAAAAACCTCTATGTGTTGATAATAATAGCAAGAATAGGGAATGATTGTTTTTTCTCTTGTAATGAAGATGTATGTTCTTTTGATGGCACTATAACATAATAGAAACCTGGAGTTAATTTCATGATGGAGACAAAAGACGGTTGTGGGAACTCCTCAACGGTTTATAGCAGCTACCTCTGGTTTGGACTTATTCCAATCGTCTTGATGAGAACTTTATTACTTGCTATTTTACAGATCCTTAAAAATTCAAAATAAATACTCTAATAAAAATAACCTACGAAAAAAGAAACAGCAAAGTGAAAAATTAAATTTTATATTTCTCTTAATAAAAAAAACAATGAAGATAATTAATTAAATTCCATTAAATAAATAAATCATCCAAATGAAATAATATTAAAATGCATTCATCATATTAAGGCCAACTCAAAATTAGTTTTTCAGTTTTCATTTACAACGGTTTAATTTTCAGTTAAAAAAAAATATTGACGAATATTTAAAGCCACTATGCTTTTGATATTTGGAAGAGTCGTTAAAAACTAAGCAAGATCATATTTACAAATCAGTATCAGTCCATTGCTAAGAAGAAAATCGATACAAAAACTAAGTACTGGTTTAAAACTGCAGTTATATCCGGCTTTATATGCAAAGGCATATAGTATGCCACAATACAACCGAGTATTTTCAAACGAGCATGGATAGATAATACCGACATGGGGAGACATCGTAACTGCTCTCCGCCTTCGCTCTGGACACATACCGCTAAATAAATTTGCTTTTTTAATGGGTAAAGTGGAATCACCAAACTGTACAGAGTGTAATACTGTTGAAGATGTGTACCATATCATAATGGAGTGTGTTAGGAACGAGGCGGAGATAAGAGACTTGCTGTTTATAGATAACAGTTTGTACGAAACCGGAGAATGTAATAGCATCCTTGCAAATCCGATTTCGGTGGCTGCCAGGTTGCTATATAGACTCGTTAATAAGGGAATTAGGTGTAGGTAATTTAAGCTCATTGTGTTTATAAAACTATGTTTTTCCAATGAGGGTGGCATAATCTTAAAAGATTAAACCCTCGATAAATAAATACAGATAAAAAACAAACCGGCTTTATGTTCAACTGTTGCATTGAACGGCGCAATACCACACCGAGTACCTACTCTTTTCAATATCAAACATCTGTAAATATGCAAAGTTGCACTCTGCCTTTTATTTGTTGTTTTTTAATATTGTGAGATTTTTTCGTTCTTAATTTTTGTGTTGTTGTAGACTCGTATATCGGCATGGACCAACAGCAGGACATGAAGTTGGACGTAAAGGAGGCGGCTGCCGTGCCCGCCGAGCACCCGCAGTGGGACCTCAGCGACTCCGACACGGATAACAACGATCAGGTGAACTAAAGTTCTACACAATACATTGCTCCTGGTCTCCGTCCGTTTTTGTTTCAGTTTCTCTTTCCCTCTCTTTCCCTTTTTCGCCCTCTACGTCCGTATTTTTCTCTCCCTCTCGGTTCTCCCTGCGTTTATGTTACCTCTGCACCTCCTCCTTCTCACATATCTCTTCTTCTCACTCTATTTCCTCCCTTAGCGTGAAGATCCTTTTTCATTAACTATGATCGTCGCGACCGTGATTGACTGTGGCTATGTGAATTTGTGTAAAAACAAACTTCAAACGTTCATAGAGTTAAAAACATAAATATTTAGTTGTAAAAAAAACATAAATCGGTCTTAAATAGTAGACAGATAGCGCTATATTTTGTCATTGAGACACCGTTTAGGAACACGTCTACTGTATTTCTCAATTAGCACATTAATAAGCGCTTTTTGGAATTTTATTAAGGGCATGTTTTTTAAGGCTTATGTTTAACTTATCATCAGATATAGTAAAATGTAACATAAATACCTACTGCTAGAATTATTAAATGATCACCAAAATTAAAACACCATTTTAATGTGAAATTATAACCAAAAATATTATATATACTGTAAAAGATTAGTTTTTATAGCACTTGCTGGCCGCTGCCGCGGCTCCGCTCGCTTCGCTTGCTCATAACTAAATTCCCGAGTCAGGCAAAGTGTTATTGAGTTTTTCCGTTAGAAATTTCTCAGTAGCTCGGAGTTTGGAATTGTGCCCGGTAGATGGCAATAGGCTCACCACCTATTACATGGGACTTAATAACAGCATTGGTGAAATGTGGGTGTACAACTATGTACACCTCTGCCTACCCCTTCGGGGAATACAGGCGTGATGCTATGTTATGTTTTAATATGTATATTAGAAAATAGTTCCTCAAATCCTCAGATTTATCTGACTTTGCATTGATGTATTTAGCCCAAAGTAACTTCTAAATAACCCATCATTTTAATTCGTATGTGATTATTTATCATTTCAACTTTATTTTTTCATCAAAACTAGTTTCCCTCCAACTTTCAGGATCAGCATCGAATTAAAAGCCCAAATATAGTAGTGGCTCAGTCAAACTTGAAATAGGTTATAATTAGTTTATTCACACTAAAAAAGTACAAACAATGTGAAAAGAATAACATTTATTCATGGAAAATATAAATAATTATTTTGGAATCGGTAGTATTTCGCTGTTCATTAAACTGATTTCTAATTTATTTCCACAGGGAGCCAACGAAAGTGAATTCACAACAGATGACGAGGTAGAAGAGGAGTAATCGAAGATTAAATAAGTTATTTTTATAGAGTTTATTAAATGAGGTGTTTGCGGATAGGTTGTTGTACGGTCTGAGAGCGAGTGAATATAATGTTTTATATCCAAACATACGCACATTTTTTTATTTTACCTGTATATTTTCCCTGTTAAAGAAAATATAAGAAAGAGATAATGAAGAAAAAATGTTAAGGTAGACTTCTTTTTACTAAGTAGAAATATTTCGACGGACAAGAAGATGGAGCCCGGCCGGATCAAGCGGTCTATGAGATTATCTGATAGTCGGCCGGCCTATCATATAAATGAGGCGGGCAGACAACAGTTTCACTTAGATGTTCAGAATTATGGACTAATTCCTCCACGTTGTCATTAAGTATGCTATTTTGCTACAACGAATATTAAATCTTATTCAGCATAAGGACAGCTATGAGCATGACAACCAATATATATTATGTAAGTTTATATGACACTATAGTATCTATATTATGTACACGGATTCTTCTTAGATATATATTTATATTTATAAAATTAAATTTCATATCAAATAAAAAATAAAAAAAATTGCATCCGTGATTTGTACTCATTAATTAAGGTCCAGTTGAAAATCAGCGTCAGGCACTAGTGGTCTGGCATTTTGCTGAACTGGACCTTTTTGGCGCAGCTGTGAGGCACACAACGCCCCTAGTTACCTTACTTTTTTTGTAAATTTGTATTTTTTTTTTTTCTATTGTGTCCTTACTAACTGTGTCAAATAAATGTTTCTTTCTTTCTTTCTTTCTTTCTATGTCTAAAATCTTGGGTCTCGATAGTACGTAGGCCCCCGGGTAAGTCCGCTATCGGTACGGTGTTACATGTAGCGCTATGTGTTCAGCCACACAAAGGGATGTTAGCGTAGCTGGTTTGCGAGGGTATCGTCCTCCGGAGGCTGCGCGGGCGCAGGGGGAGGAGGGCGCGGGCCGACGGCGCTGGCGCGGCGTCTCACTCGCGCGCCGCCGCTCGTCACAACTCCACGACCGAACGACTCTCGCCCGCGCCCGGTGTCGTATTACCGCTCTAAATATAACTCGCGAGCGCGATCGCCAATTTAGAAACAGTCGCGCGCCGTTTTTTGAACCAGTGATTGACAGTGCTAAGTGAAGAATACTACCCCAATCGTCGAGCTATCGACCGCCGATGTGAGTATCCCCAGATATAGTCGAGAGGGCGAGCCGACCCTGTATATTTGCATTACAGCATAGCGGTTTTAAAATAAACAGCTGTTCTCAGAATCTATAGCACTCGTTACGTGCTAAATTGGGAGTATAATTTCAGCGTTGGTTATGGGGAATTCGAGATCTTTATGATTACTGATAGACGTCAAATTAATTTACTGTGTATATCCTGGATATATTCAAGTTTCGAGGGATGCCAGAAAATAAAGATTTTATATTTACAAAATTTGCGTAAAGCAACTGTCATGACAGAGAGAGCCAGCATTTATGAAGGTGTGGCTACCAAAGGTCGTACGAAATTAAGTTTAGGTTCATTTGCTTTAATTTGCAGTAATTAATCCAAGTACCTAATTTACTAATAAGGACTATAAATTCAGTTTTCCGTAGATACACCTTGAGAAATGAAGCTTTGTTACAAATTAAGAAAAATATTTTAGCAATATGTTGAAATATCTGAAGATCATAAACATGTCAATGCCTAGGTAGGTACTTTCATTGGCTAACTTAAAAGCTAAAATCCAGATCTAGCTAAACTAAAGTACAAATGTTGGAACCTGGTCAATTGCATAAGAACCAATTGTTGGCCGGGTGTCGCGGCGAGTGAGTCAGTCCAGCGCAGCGTGCGATTGTCGATAAAAACATACTAAGCGCTGTTGGCGACTACTTCAGAACTAATTGGCAATTATACCAGAAGAGACGAAGTGGAAAATATTGGAAACATAAGCTAGATACCACATGATGCACTGTATCTTACAGTATATGCGCATATTTATATCATTGTCAGAGTAATTATCTACATGTCGGCAAAACACGACTCGATTTCCTGTATAATTACAACAATCGTGAGGGGCAATTTAGTTTCGATGTATCATAAAATGAAATCTCCTCATCTTAGTACAATTGTGTAAAATAATTTATTATCATTTTCCCTTAAATTGTCTAATTCGCTTGTACCATACATACTATATAATTATAATATATTATAGCAGATGGTTTATTTTGCATTATAGAATAAACATCGTTTTGCAAAAATTGTCAAATAAATATCGATCTATTTATAAAGAAACGCCGGTAATACGATAGCCTTGAATATATTTAATTTATCCTATAATAGCATGTGGGTAGTTTATGTTGAGAGACTGTAATACTATATTGATCTAGATGATGTCTGTCCGCAATGAGCGTCAGAAATGTATCATGGAGACCATCTTTCTGTGTAGCAAATCGTTAATTACAACAGCCCTACTAAACATGCATCAGTTCCATTATTTTTGAATATTTGAAATTTCATTATTATATTATATTATACTGATGAATACAAGCAAACCAAGTTATCCTGAGGTTCAGAAAATAATTTGGAAAGTAAACAAATTAATCGAATTCAATATAAATCTTTGAAAATCATTAACGCATGCTTAGTTAATTTAAATTAATCGAACTTCGGAATTTACTTTCCTATCGGTGCAGTAATAAGTACATAATACTACATTAGAGCCGTGGGTACCTAGTGAGTTTGAATATGGCCTGCAGTTACGATTGGTGATATCCCAGCACATTGGGCACGGGCGTGCGCGCGATGAATCGAACCGCGGACTGATAGCGGGCCGGTTAGACGAGTCCCGCAGCCACAGAGTGCAACGGCCCAAACTAAGGGAATTTTAAAACGTTCATACTTGCAAGCCCTTTGATTTTATAATGCAAGGCTTTACTACATCATTCCTTTCGGCTCAGCAACGTACAGAATTATGCGTTGCAACAATAAAAATCTATTGTGTCTGCCAAAGAGCGAGGCAAGAGCTTAAAAAAAAAATAGCAGTCGCATGTTCATTTGGCTTTGATTAATTAGGTTTACCTAAAATATGATGTATGAAACCATTTGTAATGGCTCGTGAGATGACATCAAGTTCAATTAACAAGTTCAAATGTATTTTGAGTTGAGTTATATTTAAAAACGTGCCTATTATAAAGAAAAACTTAAATTACATCTTAAGTAGTATACATGTTTGTTTTATTTTAACAGATTGCACGTGTAGTTAATTAGTTACAGTTAATACTTATTATGAAAATAGTAAAATTGTTACGTTAAATAAACAGGTTTCGATTTGCATTATTCTGGACATAAAGTATAAATGTTTTTCCTTTATGATACCTTGAAATGAAATCATCGGCCGGCAATATTGTCATGAAAATAACCAACAAAACAAGGAACTATAAATAAATACCTAGGTCCTTATTTCTAATTTTCCTGTTACGAATAACCCGAATCGTTTGTCACATATCTGGTACCGAGCTGTTTTACTTGACCAACTTTTCGAATAGGTAAACCGATTTCCAACAACGATGTGTACCTAGACCTAGGCATTGAATCATGAATTAGTAGTAGTTCTTATGAGTTAATATAAAAAAAAAAAACTTTAATCCTAATTAAACGAAAATATTAATTGTGGAATTTTATAAGCAATTTAGAATTCAGGTTTTATACATTACTATCGCGTAAAAAGTATAGGTAGGTACTTACCTAATACCCAGGTATATAATGATTATATAACAGGACTGGCATCTGACTTGAAGAAACAAGATGGTAAACTGGAACCTTTGCCTTTTAGATTTAAATTATCTCGCCCTACGTCAATTGTCCCGCCTAGGACGTGCCTTACATACCTACATACATGTATTTAGGCTAATTATTTCATTTATTACACTCTTTGCTAACTTATTATAAATACAACAGTGTGACCATTCTCTGATATTCTCCCTTCGATGATGCATTGATAACTTGACCATCACTGAAATCACCGGTCCATAGAGGAGACATTTGCTAAAGTTAGCAATTCATTCCAAAACCACATTCACCTTCAGTCACGTCTACAGCCACGGTAACGCTACACATCTGTCTAACGGGTACCAAGAACCAATAAGTGATTTCAGCGACTTAATCAGCCTGCCATATTTTACTTCTTTGACCTACTTCTTGACAGTGCCCAGAGTTTATTATTTTTCATAGTTCTATAGTGCGAGTCATTTTTTTTTTCCTATTTCTCGACAACAAAGTAAATGTTTAAAATTTACAGTATTCCGAGTAGGTATGCATGTTATTCAGTGTATTTTTTTAAAGTTTAAGTACGTATCAGTAAATATATACTGCAGGGCTCGTAAACAGTGAGCCAACTAGGTACAATAATTATTATTTATCCATATCAGTGTTTTGGACCCTATGACATATTGCTTATAAGTAATAGAGTGGCAACGAAGTTAAGTATTAGGTATAGAGTCGTAGATATAATTTCCTCAATTTTATTTGTTTTCATGTTCTTCACACCTTGTGTTTACGTTTTTCCATAACAATTTACATGCAAGTGTCAAGTTCACTTGTCGATAGAGTAAACTTGTTTTCTATTAAGACTAAAAGACGTAGGTAGACTAAAGACGTACTTACATAGGTACCTATTTTGTCATCACAAAACCGTGACACTTAATTAATTATTTATCTATGTATTTTCGGTCTTATTTGAACGAACAATTGAAATCTAGGTCGATTTTTTTTGTATTCAGTCTGTTTTAATCTTTCGGAATAGAAACAAAATAATGGAATTAGGTGTTCGAAATTAAATGATGATATCTACGTACAGAACAAGTGATGTCAAACGGTAAAGTACCTATTCTAAATTATAGTGCTTTGATTATTAAATTTCTTACTTTCAGCACTTCTCCAAAATCCCCAAAGACATTCCACTCTTCGACCTTTTATTTAGGTAGCTACATGTTTTTATCTTTAATCCTTGGGTCTTGAACGATGAATCATAAGGGTCGTCTGTCTGGGTAGGTACGGTTTATATTACTCACAGTCGATCGCATCCTATTTTTCTGCATCACTACACAGTGACGCGATTGGATATTATTATGAAAAGTGCTACTTATTATATTTTAACAAATGAATTCCCGCCTGGACACTCCCTGGACGCCCTCTAAACTAGGACAAATCCGGGAAAACCCGGACGGATGGCAACCCTATTTGTATGACATGGGGCCGTATGTTTTGAACCGTAATAAGAAGCCAGTCACGATTAGGCGATTTAAATAAAAAACTAATATACAGGACGGATTATTTATGAAATCTCGAAAATAAAATACTGACTCTTACTTGACCAGTTTAATACTTACCTGTAGTCCAACTTGCTCTTTAAATTTTATACAAATATTTGTGGTGAAGTCATCGTTCAGGAGAAGTGAAAAATAAATAAAGAAATATGTGCAGTTAGATGGTTTGAAAAGTAGGTATAAAGGTACATTTTAAACTTGGTATCTCTACGATATTATCAATTTATCATGAGCTGATTTTGGAAATATATTTGTATTTTAACTACTTGATTAAATATTTACTATAAAAATTCAATCAATCAATCACTTTATTGTGGATCACAGGTTATATAAGATGTTTATACAACAAAAAAATAAAACTCTCTCTCACTGCACTGCTGCGTCCTGCCTTTATGGCATACATATATGGTTAGTCATTTCATAATAATAATATGTTAAAATAATAAATTGCAAAAATTTCATATGAGTCATAATAAATAATTGTGTTGATAGAAATTCATAAAATTACATTTTGTCTTTTAGAAAATAGTATAACTACTATATCTAAAGTTACAATATTAAATGGAAAAAGAATACGGTCGCGAACAGGATTCGAACCTGCGCCTCCCGGATAGATACTCCAGGCGCTCTGACCAACTAAGCCATCTCGACCTCTCAAGAGGAGTATCTATCCGGGAGGCGCAGGTTCGAATCCTGTTCGCGACCGTATTCTTTTTCCATTTAATATTGTAACTTTAGAGTTCGCTAAGCATGCGTTAATGCTTTTTCAAAGACATATCTTGAATTACTATATCTAATATATAAAATTCTCGTATCACAGTTTTCGTTGCCATACTCCTCCGAAACGGCTTGACCGATTTTGATGAAATTTTTTGTGCTTATCCGGTATCTATGAGAATCGGCCAACATCTATTTTTCATCCCCCTAAATGTTAGGGGTAGTCCACCCCAATTTTTTTTATTTATATGGCAAAACAACGTTTCCGGGCACAGCTAGTATACTATATAATAATAGCATTTGGTGACTAACAACTCTCGGAGACTTTTTTTGTAAACATTAATATCATTAGTGGAGCGAATTGACATCGGCATTTTATATCCGAAGTTTTTATCCATTCTGGGACCTTAAATACAAGTTTACAGCAAAGCCTAAGGCAGACTACCACTAGTTGGATATGCGCGAGTAAGTCTTCCTTTTTTTAAAGTAGGTGAAAATTAAAACTTGTATCGATTTACAATTAGCCTCAAATAACCTTTGAACTTGAAGAAGTATTTTTTTTCTCTACCTACGTCATTTATAGCGCTGTTTGTGTGTGCGCTTGCGATTCTATTGAACTATAAAATTTGATGGGACTTTCACTAGATGCGTCTAGTATGTATGATAGGAAAAGTAGAAACGACCGAAGTTATCCACGCTTCCAATATTGTAATGCATTTATAAATACTTACCAAAATATATATAGGTATAGTTGAGCACAATTTTTACTTACTTCTTGACAAGACAAATGAAACAAAATTTTTATTATTGAATTCATAATCCCGAATGACTGTCCAATCCCGAAAATTCCGAGCAGAAGAGTCCTAGAGTGGACACCACGAATTGGGTAACGTAGCGTAGCGTAGGAGGTCCCAGCTAGATGAACCGACGACCTAAAGAAAGCGGTGGGGACGGGACTAAGGCGGAGAACCAGGTGCTATGGCGCAATTTCGAAAAGGCCTATGTTCAGCAGTGGACTACGAACTTTGAGTTGATTGATTGCTTAAAATGAGAATATTTCCAATTCTTTATTCTGTCCGGCTCCTAAAAAATATTTTTTGTTGGGTTTGTCATTCATAAATATGTCAACATGGCACCGGGATCAGTCGTGCACATCCGTTTTACTTAACTCATAGGTACATACTTTGATGATATACGTATATGAATTAGTCCAGAACAATAACGTGGCTATTTATTTCGTTCGTTACTCATATGCGTCGAACGGGGTGACGTCAACGTTAGCCCATATATGTATGTAAGTTCTTAGAATGACCACAAAATGCTCGTAAGGAGATATCTGCAAATACAAAGCAAAGAATCTCTGCCACTATGTCAAGATCATGTGTCTGTAGATCTTAAAACCAGTATGTAGGTAGGTAGGTAAATGTAGTTTCATGTAAACGTATATCTACTTACAGTAGGCAGTTACCTGATTACTAATTAGGTAGTAACATCAAAATGTTATAAAGTGACCGTCGCGTCCGTAAATTAATTTCATGGTTACGGTCCCATCTAATTTCGTAGAATCTTGCATAGAGATAGTTTAATATTGTTGGTGGTTTGCCAAAATTTAGCTTTATCTTGACACATATTATGATACTCATACACAAACAGCGCTTCTATTCCAAAAATCTGCTCTGGTTTTATAATATATAATAAGTAAGTAGATATTTTCAATGACAAGTTGTTCCGTAGCATTCTTGTGTGTAAAGTATTTGAAGCACAATAACATTGAACTTGGTCTCCGTATCAATTGATGAGATTAAGTATTTAAATACCTGTACATTAGATATAGACCTACAGAAAATTCATAATTGAAAATACGTCACCTAGATAGCGCAGCTTTGCGCTTAGGATCAATGCAGTGGAAAAACGTTAATTACGTTTTTACGTTAATTAGGTACAAACTTAATTAAGAACGTATGGAATTAAGAACCTTCTGGAAAACGAAACGTGTGGAAGATGACTTACCATCGACTAAGAGAGTTTCCATACGTTGTACGATGTAGAATAATCGTTCACATCTTTTTTTAGCATCTGTAGGCGTCGAACTTTGTCTGACTGGACTTTGCCTGGATTTGTTAGCGATTTGCCTCTAAAGAGAAAAAATGAGAATGGGTATTACTGTAGGTAGGTACTCTTTTAAATGTGTAGAATATTGTTCGGCAATGGATACTTTCTGCTTCAATAGTAAAGGAGTAACTGAGATTGAATAATCGACAGCAACAAAAGCTACATTATAAACCTAAAGAACATGTCGTTTATCGTGGATTTTCTCACACGTTTTGTACCCGCTGTAAATTAGAGTAGATTTTGGAATAACTAGAGTACATTGTACAAGTAGGTACATTGTTCCAAAAGAATAATACTCGCTACTATTGAGTTGAGAGATAACTAAGTTTTGTATTCGGCGGGTTATGGTTATGACTACTTGGCTACCTACCATAGGATAAAACTGATAAATGCCTATACTGCTGTCTGAATAAGATCAAATACAAAAGTTATAATGATTATCTAGTTGTATATGAAGTACCTACGTTACCAGTAAGGCACCCGAAACGCGATGGCTGATCGCCAACTCTTTCGCAATCGCTCTATATTTACGCACCAAGGTTTTTACATTGCAGTTTGGGGGTTATTGACATTAATACGGAGTTATACAACGAGTTACTTCATATTAAAGACGTAGACGTTAAATCCTGGAGCGCGTAGGAGCGGTGGGGATGTTGACAACGACCAACAGTGTTAGTGCCAAGTTTACGCCAGTGCGCGAGACGCAACCGACACCACGCTTACAAAAATAAAGCGAGGCTAATCTATTAATAAAGCCCAAATGAAAATTTCTAAATAACAAAACTGCCCAAACAGTTGCGATAGCAACTACTCAAATTTTGGAGTATGACTTTATCGTCAATATTAACTGCTAATTTTAATAATGCTCGGTTAAGGTACTTTCTGAAATGCTAAAGATTACTAAACTACCTATGATAATAAAATACTTTCACCAAGAAATCGCATGCAAATCTTCACATTTCTGAAGATTTTTAAACTAATATTAATTTAATTTAAGTTCTGAATATTAAGTAGGCTAGTAAGTACCCGTATAGTCGATAAAGGAAGGCTGAATAGGTGACTACACAGGAGAAGTAGGTATATGAAAATAATATTGGGCACGTCGCAATGGGACACAATTTCCAAATACTAGCAAATGTCTCACACTGCACTCTTGCTTGCATCTATTCTTATTACACAGTAGGTAAGTACTTACTTAATAAGAAACAACATTACCTAATAGTAAAGTCGATGGCATTCCGAGATTCAGGCAAACAAAGGTTAGGTGCCAAAATATAAAAATAATAATAGTGTAGGTACTCGTATATGAATAAAATATGCAACCTCATTGATTAGACCGTTAGCATTAGTTCAGCAGCGCAGCACGAATGCCTAGATGGCGCCATATCGCGTCAGCTGTTTCGAATAGTTCAGCAGACTCGTTGCGACACCTCGGTATTGCGGCTCGGCTTGACTGGACTCTGCTCTGGCATGCAATATGCGTTTGTCTCATACGCAACTCAATGCAACAAGCTGCGCCATAGGTAGGTACCTACACCCACACAGATTATTGATCACGCTCTCCATATTATCGTTTCGCACTTATTAAAGCATCGGTAGACTTTAGAGCCTTAGAGGCATCGTCGACACCGCGACCTCAGAAAGCCACAGCTGAATAAACAATGTTAAATACACGATGTAGATAGGTATTTTGTAATTACAACAAAGAAAATGGCATCACTTCTCTGGTAGGTATCCTAAATATTTCACTTTCAAGATAAGTAAATATCTAGTTTCAAAGTAATTATCTCACCTTCTAGTGTCACCTTTTAAATCTATAATGTATGGATGTTCCAAGTAACGGTAGATTGATACCGACTTTATTTATATTGTAGAATCAGACTCCCACGCATCTGACGTTAGTTCCCGCTATCATACATGCGCAGGTGTGAGAACATATGTCTATAAAGTATTCAGCTTGTCACCTAATTAAATTAGCTATCAGTAAGTCTCTTACTGTAACTCTTGTGATACTTTCAAGTGAACAATCAGTGGCCCAATGTAAATGTCTGTTTTACAAACTGCTTGCTGATTTACAAAACAGTACCTACTGTTATGAAAAACAGCTGAACGCCGTTTAGCGGTTTTACCGATCAGAGATTATGTAAAACAGTGTGAAATGAACTGTCAGATTGTTGATTTTAGTTCGAAATTTTTTCGCATGTGGCTCTGTGTGTCATAACAATAATAACATATCTAACACAATAATAACAATAATATATATATATAGGTAGCAAAAAAAATGATGAAAATGTAGAATGACGTAAATAGTAAACCATTATAATATTCGACAATATATCGGGATTATGAAAGAAAATAAATTAAATTGATCCATGAGTAAGCGAAGTGAGCTCGGGAGTTTCGTGCACCCCAACAAGGACAGGTTAGGTTCAAAGAGGATGACAGGGGAAGTTCGCTCGCTACGCTCGCTCACTGGCCCCCCGAAATCCTCTTCGTGTTTTGGTTTTTTCTAACCTTACAGACACAAAATAGGAGGCCCGCAATGCGGGGTTATGAAGCCACGAAAAGACAAATGAGAATACAGTATCTTTTTTACTTTAGTGGTGACTATCCATTTAATATACCTACACAATAAATAAATCTGTCCCACTGTAGACATGTCATTCTGCATTACGTCTAAACGTGGATAGCACTTTTGTTAAACGTATCGCAATGGCAATGCAGCGGAACGTTAGTCAGCTGTTTTATATAACAGTACTGTTTTGTAAATCAGCTAGCAGTTTTGTAAAACAGCGGATTCTACTATCCATCTGCGACATAAATATTGAAACAAGCTAATGCTCTCTTTCAGCGCGCGCTAAGTGACTTTAGCCGGCTAATTTCATATGACCTATTAATGCAATAACACTGAGAAAGTAAGTGCTACTGCATATGACGCATTGAGTAAATGGATCGAGAATAAGAAGCAGAAATTTAAGAAAAAAAAAACATGACCGACGTTTTTTTTTTCAAAAAGATAATATTGCCTACGTGGATCAATTCTTAGTACCACTTTCAATATTGCACACTAGGAGTGTGAGATTTGGCTTTGGCCTATAGGCTCGGTTGCACCAACTCATCTTCAACTATAACCGACGTGTTACTTTATTATTTTCACAGTTTTCTATATAAATTCTGTCATAATGACACAGTAACATGTTAGCTATGGTTAAAGTTGTTTGGTGCAATTGAGCCTTGAAGTTTACCTAAATAATATATTCCCGACGTCTGCTCACTAATCCGAATTCTTCTTCCGCATTTTCGGAGTATGTTACTACACAGCGGTCGGCATAGCTTAGTTGGCACCTTATCAGAGTGCCTGGAGTATTTGTCCGGGGGATGCAGGTTCAAATCCTGCCCACGAACTTATTTTACTTAGAACAAAAAATTATAAAACCAGATTACAGGCTGCTTGGATATAAATATATTAAGTGAATAATAGTCAAATTTATAATCGTGCATAGCCTGTATTCCCTGAAGGGGGAGGCAGTGGTGTATCCAGTCTATTGTACATCCTCATTTTACCAATGCTGTCATCAAGTCCCATGTAATAAATAAGTGGTGAGCATATTGCCATCTACAGCCTACAGGGCACAATTCCAAACTCCAGGCTACTACTGAGACTTTCTTAGACTTAGATAGATGGATATTTTTATGTGCGTGCAAATACTTATTGTAAAATAATCACAACGACTGGCTTCGTCATTTGCGAGTATCGAAAAACTGGTTCTATTTATTCGGCAAAGAAAATGATTTACGGTCTGATCGATATCTGCTTTCTATTTTTCGACCGATAGTGCTTTTAGGCTTAATTAGAATATTTAAATAATTTTAATGATCATATCAATTTCAATCATAGATGGATACTTAAAAATAAAATAAGTACAATATAATAAATATTGATATGAATTTCTATCGAATTATGCAAAACAATGGGATTATGCTCGCCGGAGACGAAAACATATGCATAAAGACTCAATTTCACCTAAATACCAAGGTAATCGCTTTTGTGACCGACGACCGCGGACGCGGGCTTTTGTGGTTACTCACGAGTGACCGATGACGTCATCGATGAACGCGTGACTAAGAATCTTAAGAAAAAGTTAAACGTGTAAAATGTATTGAACAACATGTTTACATTTATCATTCTCGGAAGTAATGCGAAATACTCGCGGAAGTCGTTTATGCCTTTATGGTGTTCCCTGCAAATGACAGGAACTTCTCGGTATCGCTACTCGCTACTAACTGTTTGCTTTTAATTGCGTTAACTAGTTTGTACTCATCGACTGATACGCAGTAGGTACCTGGTAGGTCAGTACAATCAAAAAGCAATATGAATTAAGTATTACCTACCTATTAAATATTAAAATTTATATTGATTGGAAAGCATATCATCATCAGTACTCAATACAAATAAATAAAATTAAAGTGTCTGTTTGTTTGTAATGTCAAAATAATAGTTTTTTTTTATAAGCTCATACAGTTATTTGCACGATACCTAAACATAAAGACATTTAAAAAATACTATCTGTTTGTTCCGAGTAATCTTCGAAACGGCTGAACCGATTCTGATAAGATTTTACTGGCATGTAGCTGACTATATAAGGAGTAACTTAGGCTAATTGTAATATAATTATACGCTGGTGAAACCGCGGGGCACAGCTAGTTTTATTATATATATATAGTGCAGGGCAAGTGTTAGTATGTAACAAAACATTCACCTAGCTATATATCTACTAGTCAGTATGTATAATATATATACTTATATAACCTATCAATAGTTGGACTAAAATAAAAAATGTTGGCCTTACTGATACATACTTACGTAATTAATATTAGGGCCTTAGTTATTTTAGAGTCAGACGTTTTGTAACCGTAATAAATAATGTGAGTGTTGAAATAATGATTTGTTTATCTATTAATTAGCTAAATATTTCCCTTTACGTTCCTCTACAATTAGTATAGGGCAGGCGAATCATATAATTATGTATTTACATTAAAAACTTGTTTCCACTGCCAAAAATAATGCTTAATTAGAATGTTTATTGGAATACTTAGTAAAAGAGAATGGAAAAACACATTAAGCCTGTCTGAGTCGTAAAGAAGTTATAATAATTATCATACTCAACATTCTTGAGACAAGGCAGTCCCCTGTAAACTACGTTCAATCACGAACAAAGGCTGCGAGATGACATTGTAGACAGACAGAACGACAACAATAGGTACTACGGAGATGGACGATTAGGTATTGCAGGAAAATCAATACAAAACCAACTTATTTGAAAGTATAATGAGAGAGGCGGACGATTATATTTTATTTTACATTATTAAGATGACTTACTGAATCTAAACATAGCCTACCTAGACCCTACCTAGCTATAACCTATCTAGACATCGACTTATTTTTTATAGTGCGAGATGCATCAGATAATAATATTCAAATTTCAAATTAAGTTGGTCATGGTTCATATGTTTGTCTTAATAGGTAGTTTTTCTATTTGTAGTTTCTTGCGTTTTAAATGTATGGTGATTATAAATTATTTTTTTATTAACCGACGAAAAAAAGTTCTTAATTCGACGCGTATTTTTAAATATTTTTTATGAATGTCCTGTGAACTTTTTAAAGAGTAGTCTAATTTCGATGATTCTTGTTTAACCGACTTACAAAAAGGAGGAGGTTATCAATTCGGTTGTATTTTTTATTTTATTTTTTTATTCAATCTAATGTTGGTATTCCTAAAGTCCACCCCTAAGAATGGTCAATAGGAAAAATTAGGAAAATATTGATTGTTCACATGTCAACCGATTCTGTTGAAACTTTGCATACATTATGTTTTTAATGGAAATATAATGGAAACCTGGAGATAATCTGATGATGGAGACAAAAGATAGTCGAGGGAACTCCTCAACGGTTTACAGCAACTACTTTGTGCTTATTTCATTTATCTTGATGGGAACTTTAGACCTAGCTACGTACATTATAGCAACAAAAAAAAACATAAATAATTTAACCGCTGAAAAAGGGAACTGAAAAGTGTAAAATAACCGTAATAATAGTGGTAACTAGACAATTAACGAAGATCATTAAATTAAAGTTAAACTTAATCAAATGCAACATGGAATTGGCGCTGACTCTAAATTAGGAAGTATTCTCGTTTGACTTATGCATTGAGCACTCATCAATATTTTAAAGTGGTGCTCAAAGGGAAACAAAAAAAGTAATGCGTGATACTATGTTATGTATGTTGTTATGTTAAGGTTCCTCAACTTTAATTTTATCTATCTCCTAACCAATGGTAGGCTGTAACACTAACAAAAGAAGTCGGTGTTTTCATATTATTATGAAGTGTAGTTCAGTTGAGAGATACCCATAAAACCTTCGATCACTAATAGTTTTTTTTAAGTGATCGAAGCATAAAACAAAAAAAATTTTTTTTTTGTGTTTTATAACAAAACTGCAACAATTACTTTAGACTTTAGCTTTATACCTATGGAAAGTATTTTATAAATATCATGTAAAACATGCAGTTGTGAAATCATTGCTTGAATGTCGCCTCATTAACAACAAACAGTTTGTTTAGTTCGTTACTTACCATTTTATATTGTGATGAACAGATGAAGTGAATTGATGAAGACGTAAAGTGTCCGCTGAAGAGAGTCGCGACCTCTTGATTGGCGCCAATGGGATGCATTGACAAGGCCAAGGAACGCCAGAACAAAATCAAAGACCTACCTAATCATTTACTGGAAAATTAAAAAACAATACGCATTTATATTTTGCTTCAACTGCTTTGTTGTTGTAGGCCTAGTCTAAAAATTTTTTTTAAAATAACACAGATGCACATATGAAACAACACAAATCTACATAATCGTCGTCGTACATAACAGTCGTTTAGACATTGCTGAAACGTGACGAGCAGCGATTCGTTTCAGCTTCCTCGTAAAAACCACGGTAGAGCCAGCCGTATCATGTTATTTGCAGATAAGAGTTATTGAATATTTACGCCAACATTAGTCTTAAAGTAACGACGTCGCCGCCATTTATCTTTTAATTAAGTTAGATTGTGGTATGATGGCAAAAGATAACTAAATACCTACTTAGTTACAAAGCGATGATCAAATTACCATCAACCCATTTATTTATTCCTCAACTTAACCAGTGCCAAACCACTGCGATACATGGCCATCTCCCAAGTTAACAAAATACCTACATAGTTACTTCAGTAGGTACCTACCCGTCTCAGTAAGATTTGATAAATCTGTTGACTCAATAGAATGTTATTGTTATAAAGTCCAGTTTTATACTTTAACAAGCCAGGTGAACTTTTTAAGACTGATTAATCGAATTAACCAATCTTAAAAATTGTTAAGATTCATCAATAATGTTCATTATAATTCTTCCCATTAGAATAAAGCCAGCCGCTGTTTCGTATTCGGTACCTATTCACATAACATGAAGAAGGAATGAAACAAAACAGCGATGCTATCAGTATTTTTTAATCAAATTTATAATATCGTAGAGAGAAATCTAAAAACTAACAAATGATTTGATTATTGTTTATTCCTTGTATAAATAAACGAGTTTCTCTCTCAGCCTCCTTTCACTGATGCCTTTTGGTTTGCACTTAGATCTTGATCGAAGATAAAATAGATCACAAGATGTCTGCATACTTAGAGAGCGCGATCAGTGAGACTGGGTTCGAGAGAAAATAAATCTTCAATTGGGTCAATCAAATGCCAGGCTAATAGTACCTACAGCGGATTACTTTATTATTAGGTATTAAGTATTTGTAATTGGTAATTATCCACTTTACAATTTCACTGTTTCAGGAATGATAATGACTAACCTAGCGATCGTTTAAAGATGTCCTATTTTTAAATACATACATAAGTGTATTTGCCAAGATAATATGTAAATTAATTTACCTTTACGTACTTACCTACATTAAATTGTATAGTTATTTTGTTAATTGGTTCAGAGCGGTTGAAAATTTTTGATAATAAAAAGATATAAACATAGGTATTTACAGAATTTACTTACCTATTAAAATATAGGATGTGTAGAATTGCAATGTTACATCGACTTATGTGTTCTTTATGTATTTGTTGGCAGATGGCACAGTTGATAACTGTGCGGTTGAATAAAGCCGACCAGCAGCCTCTGGGCTTTCGTCTGCAGGGTGGCAAAGACTTCGGCACACCCCTCGTCGTTCAGAAGGTTAGTAAACGATGGTTTTATTTATTCATTAATAATTATCATAATCGTGTTTTCAGTCTCTTTTTCAATATACTTGCTCGTAAAATAGCTCTTATTGCACCGCTTTTAGGTTAATTATGAGGCTTGATACTCACGCATGCTTTTAAAACACTTTTACCGCAATAATTCGGTAATCCAAAAAAAAAACAGCGTGACACCTCTACATTTAGGTACTTTTAAATCTCAACTCCTTTATGAAGTTTAACATTTTGATTCTGCAGATTATTTATTTTTGTCAAAAAATTTACATTAATATCTGATAAACATGGAAGAATATTCCTTTATGATATTTTAATATTGTCGAGCCTCTGCTTCCCCCAGCGCGAGCAAGCACCATAGACAAGGCGCACGAAAAAAAAAAACGCACGCCATTCCAAAATGTATTTAATTCAATGTCTCTGCAAAATGTAATTTTATGTAATTTTATTATTTTTTCCACTCAAGAGTGTTGAAAAATCTCGGATGAGACGCGTGTCTTAATGGTCAATACAAGTCTCGGTCATTGCTATCAGTTTAGGGCTCGGGTAGCAATTCAACCTCGACTGTAATGACCAACTTAGGCAACTTGTATCATAATGTAACTAATAAGCTAAAATTTACGTAAAGTAGGTATTAGGTACATGTTGTCGCCTCTTGCTATTAACATTTAAGTGACGGGGCAAACGTAGGTAATTCAAAGAACGTTTTAGAGGCTAGTGCTCTAAGAATATACTTAAAAAAATTGTTAACCAGTGTGTTGTTAATCTAAGTTTAGTTTATGCAATTGCACAAAAAAGCTTTGATACATAACAATAAAGTTAAAATGAAAATAACTAAGATAAAATTCTAAATTAAACTTAGGTACATTTTAATAATACAGTGAAACTCGAAGCGATTATGTCTTTGATCTCGATCTCGAAGTCCTCGAACAAGTAAAGATCCACCCACGCTCTTGTCAAATACGGCAGCGAGAAGCCTCGGAGACGACAGCCAGCCGACAAACACATTAGATGGCTTTTCTAACATTAAATAGTAAAAAATGATTTATTAACGATTTAAATAAATTGAGCATAAAAACTCTGTCTCGTTACCGCGCAGTGCGGCGCTAACGTTGTCCTATATTGATTTCCTGTTAATATACTTGTGCATTTGAATTCATCCTATTTTTAGACGATTACGGTGGATCAAACACGCATATTTATTGGAAATTCTTCGCTTATTTTAGTTACGTAGGTATTAAATAGTAGATATGCTATTTGATTTATACCTATCATACTTAAGTGAAGCGCTTAGAACACGAACCCGCAATCAATTTTAAATATTCAATTTCTTTTTTTATAAAGAGGTCGTCTTTTCAATTTATCAAACTGTTCAGTAATTTTGGGGTTAAGCAAGTATGTGTCTATTCTACAACAACATTAAGCTAATGCACGATAACTTATCTGAAGGAGGCTTTTACCAACTCATTAACTATTAGACAGTTAGATGACCTCGTTGAAGCTTGTCTTTGACACTCGTCGCTAAGTTACAAAAAAAATTAAAATCCTTAAACACTTCGGTATAACATATACTATTGCTTCTTATATATAGGTACATACTACATAATGACGTGGTAAGTAGTCGATAGGTAACTACTTGCTTGAGGTTTAAAAGTGTTGTTCAAGGAAAACACACGGTCACACGTTTGACATGGTCCAAATCCAAATAAACTTAAAAAGATTATTCTCGCTTGCCCGTCTTTGACAAGTACTTATCTATCGCCGTCTTTAATCCTTTACTAATTTAATAGGTACTAGCTTCTGCCCGCGACTTCGTGTGCGTGGATTGGGTTCAGCCGGGATAAAAAGTCCTTTGTTAATCCACGTTATAAACTATCTGTGTGCCAAATTTCATCCAAATTCGTTCTGTAGTTATTGCGTGAAAGAGTAACATACATCCATCCATCCACCCTCACAAACTTTCACTGCTATAACATTAGTAGGATCTACTAGCTGTGCTCGCGGCTTCGCCCGCGTTGATTTTCAGACTGAAATAAAATATAGCCTATGTTACTCAGTGATAATGCAGCTTTCAACTGGTGATAGAATTTTTAATATCGATTGAGTAGTTTTGAGTTAAATCCTTACAAACAAAACTGTATCTATACTACTTTTATTTAAATTTTTCCACTCGCTGGTCTGCTGGAACAGATTTCTTTTAGAAATAAGCTGGCCTTTGTACTCTTAATTCTTAACACCTATGTTTTATTTTGTATATACGTGTGTAGGTACATAAAGTATTAAATAAATAAAAAATAAAGAACAAATCTTTCCTCTTTATAATATTATTATTATATTATATTAATACAGATATAGATAACAATAGTAAAAGTTTTACACTCAAAAACGGTTTAAAACTTTTATTTGCTATCCACAATGATATTCATAGATAGTAAGTAAAATAATATAGTACATCGTTATATTATATTAGCTAGTATAGTTGAAGTTATAGTATATTAGTTTAAGTTTGAGTTTGAAAAAACAAAATTCGTGAGTCGTGATCCCTTTAGCATTTTAAATTGAATAAAATATTACTTAGAAATATATACTCGTCAAAACTGAACATAATATAATACTTTACTGCCTCGTTCTTCTAAGGGTCGCACTGACGACTGTTGAGCGTGAAGCCTTGGGTTCGATTTCCAGGTCAGTCGGGCAGTGTTATTGGGTTTTTCTGTTATAAAATTCTAAGTATCACCTCGGAGATTGGCATTTGCCTGGTTTATGGCAATAGGCTTACCATGGGACTTAATAACAGTATTGGTGCGTGAATAACTGTGTAGCCTCCGACTACCCTCACGGGGAATATAGATAGGCGTAATGCTATGTATAATATGATAACTTAATTTACCGAGAATACTGATTTCTAAGCACTAGTGAAAATGAATAGGAAACAATCAATAAGGTACCTACTACGTATCGACTGCAAAATAATGTTTGAAAATGGGTGCGTAAAAATAATCGGTCTCCGTTGATATTCTTATCTTTGCCATAAACCGATTGACTGTAAACGTATCGGGTATGACGTTTAACAATGTCAATACTAGATAGCAAACGATGGTATTGGCCTCCCCGATGCGAACGTACAACGGTACTTCTTTTTAATGTTCATGCATTACTTATGATGTTTCGTGATTGTGTTTAGCTAAGCTAAATATGTAGGTATATGTCAAGCAAATCGTGTACGGTTTATTGAACTTATTGCCAGGATTAGTGTTATTTGCTCACAAGCGTTTGCTCAATGCTGTTGAGTGAATTCGTGAAACTATAAGTAGGCATTCCTTGTTACCTACGACTACGGCTACGACAAAAAAAATACAATAAGTAGCTTGATAACTGTTTATACATAAAATATTACAGCTGTTCAGCCATTTTATAAAACAAACAATATGTAGGTCCAATGTACTAACTACATAGATACTATAACTAGAATTATACTATAATTTTCATTTCTTTTATGATTCCACATATTTATAACCACGGACAATGTTAGTCCGCTTCACGATTTTCAGTTGCAGTGTTCTTGTATTAACTACCTTGGTGGACACGCGTTGTATGCAGGGTTAAAATCAAATTTGACCTCCATCGCTTTAAACCGGTCAGTCATAAAGCTGTAACGTATGGATATTTGTTTTCTTGTGTTCTTACTGTTTACGGTTGAATACAAAGAAAGAAAATTATACGGGTATCCCCGTTAGCCTTCGTGCAGTAAAGCACAAATTGAATGTTAAATTGAAGTTTGTGGAGGCCACAATAACTTTAAAAGGTTTCTACGAGTTGTGAAAGATAATCTCTTTCGCACAGGTTTCAAGTTTAATTGTACACCAACCTGTGACCGGCCTTTTCTGGATATATGTATAGGTACACTAGGTATATTAAAATTCTTTTGGTTAATTGTACCTATAGGAAAATAAATAGGATTAATATGACTGTAATAAAAACGTGTAAATCTATTATCTGAACTTAATTAAAACTGAGAAACTCACACTTAGAAGTTAGAAGGAATCCGATAGGTCTCTTTTTTGGTAAAAAAGGAATGCGTGCATGTCACAACAATATCATAAAGTAATTATTATTCGAGCATTTCTAAGCCAGCCATTCAAGCTTTTTGCTGATGTGTTTACATCCACGGCCACGTACCTACCAGTTTCACTCTTATTAACCGGAATCGCGTAGAGCTGTCGGGCATTGGTTGTTGCGTAACTATTCGGGTTCTGTCGTTTATATGGAACACAATCTGAGTCACGTACTGGCAGGGATTTGTTTTGAAATTGGAACGGCGACCAACGACAACAACGCCTTCTGTGGATTATCGCTATTTGTCTATTCTAATTACACACCACTGTGGTCACTGGTGTATAGAGCGATAAAGTCTGTAAATACCTATGCGTTCAAACACTTCTCCACTCGATAGATAAAGTATGTACGTAGAAATATTACATTTAATTTGAGGTAATTCAATAATTTGGTCATTTTGTTAAGATTCCAGAGATTGGGTATCAGAATTTGGGTGACACACGATTGTCGATAGGTATTTTATGTCACAAGTGCAATGCTATGATATGCCCTACTGACTGTTTTTCGGAGGATCTAATGCGAGCTTCAGTTAAGGGTGTCTACTGTTGGATTCGTTGATTATTATTAAACACAGAATCGGATCTAATCAAGGATGACGAGAACAGCACCTTTTACGATGTTTGGTTGTTAACAGCTTAGCTTTAATTTCTCCTGTTTATAAAAAAAAATTAGCTAGCTTCATATCGATACTTCTATAGGTACTAATTATTAATATTATAAAGCGGAAGTGTTTTTTTGTTTGTTTGAACGCACTAATCTTTGGAACCGGTTTGATTCGAAAAATGTTTTTGTATACCTATGATAGCTATTTTGTTCTAGCTGGTTCGTGAGGAATAGTATAGACCTTCTAAAATTCGGCTACACCTCTTAATTAGCCTTTAATATTAAAAAGTTATTTTTGGGGATTATTATTAGGCAAGCCAATATGGCAATCCTTACGATCGAAAGTTATTTCATCATTAAGACAATTTTATGAAAATATCATGCTATAAAGGGAAAAGTGATAAACTTTGCCCTTTATAGCATGATATTTGGACGCATAGTTTAGGAGATAATGTAAAATGAAAATATTTCAACACCCGCGCGAACGAGCCGTGTGATAAGGACTGAGCATCGGCGGGAAGAAACAAACTGTGAAATATTTTATTTATTTTTTGGTTAGTATAAAATAGATAATCAAAGTATAATTATACACGGGTGAAACCGTGGGACACAGCTAGTTTGTTATATTAATGGAATATCATTGGAACTGTACTTAGGTACCTACTTAATAATATACCAAGTGTAACAGAAGTTGTATAGGTACATGAATACCTACATTGACCCCTTAAAGCAGAGTTTCCCAGACTTTTTTTCTCATAGACCACTTTCAAAATTTAGCTGGTTCCGGTGGACTACGTGCAGCTATATTTCTGTCATATTCCCAAAAATCGACAAAAAATGTAAAAATGTGAAGATGAGATCTAACTATGGTGCGTTGCGGCTGAGTTCCAACCACGAATTAATAGTCTTCGAAAAAAAGTGTGAGAATTGATTGGTTAATTAATTAATTAATAGATTTTGGTGTGAGTGAATATCAAAAAAGAAACAGTGATTCCATCCAACTTTACTTTTTTGACATCTAGGTACTCACAGCACACGGAACCAATCAATTCTCACTTATTTCATTTAGAAACCACCCCATTCGGAGCAGAGTTTCGACACGTACTGAATATGGAATATGCAAGTTTTTACAAGTAACAGTTGCTGAGCTTCTTAAAATATTATCTGCCTACATTGATAGCTGAAGTCAAGCCAACATTTTAGTTATTTATTAACGAAAGCAGATAAATTGTCGTGGACCCCCGCCTACGAATTGTGAACCTCCATTTTTTTTGTCACGCCTACGTAAACCCCCGTCGAGTGTCCCGTGGACACCTGGGGGTCCACCTGGACCACTTTGGGAACCAATGCCTTAAAGCATCGTTTCTTAACCTCTATGTGTAACTCTCAAATGTGGGTCGCCAGCCGAAAAGGTTAAGAACCGCTGCCTTAAAGTATTACTACGGAGTTCTGTTACACGTTGTTTATCGTTGATAGTAATTAATAATTTGTATCTTTCATTATTCTACGATAGTATCTCATCTACCATTATCCAGTCTCGGGCCCCGGGCTTGTGGGGAGCCACCCGGGCCCTTCCGGCCCTGTGCCACATAGTGGTCCAAATGCATTTAGAAATACGGCTACGAGAATGTCAAGAGAAGTAAAATTCATCACTGTTTACAGAACCGTAAGGTTATAAGCAAAGTGCAGTTTCAATACTTATTCACGAGAAAGTTAGCAATCAATTTTTTTTTTTTTATTATCATGCATTTCGTGGAGTTCGCCGGCTGCGTATTCGAGAGAAGAATGGAAGATAATAAAGAAAACAAAATGCGAAGCGGCCTCCGAGGCGGTGCGCGGCGGAATTGCATTTAATTTCTTGTTCTCGTACTCCTGTTGCCATATATGGAAATCGCGCGTGCTGCGCAGCCGCCTGAGGACACTCATAGATTGCATGTGTGTTTGTATGGCACAAAATCTTGCATGACCTTACCTTGAAAGGTATAAACGTAAGAAAAGCTGATGCAATTTATTGCTTCAAAAATCACTTTCCTAGTTCAATTTGTTTGTGGAAATCACCTTGCTACCTAGGTATGTATATATTGTATTACGGAATCTCTAAAATACACGATAACTTTAAAATGAATATTAGAATCGATCACCATAAAAATAATAATGAAAGCACATCACTCTAAACTCACTTACATAGGCCGAAATAGATAAACATTACTTAACACTTGCTTTGGCTTAGCTTTGTGCCCATCTCTGGATTACCTAATGCTAAGCCATAGCACCGATAGCCCGTGCTAGGTATTTTTTTCTTATCTTGGCCTCAATGTCTAAACAGTCTAGGTTTAGACATTGAGGCCAAGATAAGAAAAAAATACCTAGCACGGGCTATCGGTACCATAAAGGCTGTACAATAACTAAGATTTTTTTTCGGCTCCTAATGGTCGTAGCGTGATGTTAAATTACCTTCCTCAAGAGTTGAGCTCTCAAATGCAAATAAATATTCAAATCCGATTGGTAGTTCCAGAGATTAGCGCGTTCAAACAAACATCTTTTCAGTTTTAATAAGTTTATATGTCGATTACTTCTGATAGCAAAAGCGGCGAGCCAGTGTTAGCAAATAGAAATCGATAGTCTCTGCCTAGCCCAATGACAAACAGCAGTGATTGTAATATGTTGGTGTACCTACATATATAATTAAATAAATAGGTACCTACTATTCAGATGACCCGATTATTACAAAAGTACCTACATAAATTACGGAACTTGTAGTGACGTAATTTGGTTTTGTAATTAAAACAAAAAATAGGTGCATAATAGGCCAGCCAATGGTATGCTGTTCCACCTGGTTAGCGACCCTCTAGGAATGCCAGTTTTTGCACGCGCAAATTATTGTAAGGCATGTGCCTCGCCATGTATGTAGCAGATCAATAAATTTATTTTTTTGGCAGATAGGGTCGAGTAACCAAGTACCGGTAGTGAGTTAAGCGGAAAGAAACTTGCCTGTCGTTCGATGGGGGTGGGGGGAAAGGTTAATGACATAATAATATCTTGTGATGTGTCATTTTTTTTACCAGTTGTGGTTGTGGTTTCATCGTGAATCGTATCAGTCAGTATTAATCATGTATTTCGTGTATGTATTGTGCCATTAACTAAGCAGATTGGCTTCTTTTTATGACGATGACGGGCAGAACGGTGGTATTTGCAGTGTTTTAATTGCGCTATATAGGTACCTTATATATTTCTAAATACTTAAGTAACGTCGCCCACGACATTTTCTACTAAAAAGCAAATACGTAAATGTTTACACCTTCATAATATAATTTATCGTGGATGAATATTCCAGGCACTTAAATATTCTAGCAGGGCGTAGGTTCAAATATGGCTCACGATCGTAATTCTCTTTCCACAACAGTGTATAACTCTAGACATGGCCGTAATATATTTCGGAGGGGGGTTTATCCTCATGAATCTATTTCGGGGAGGGTTGGCCTTTTGTAACGCATTAAACACGTGTAAACATTATAGGTAATTTCACTTCTTGTCTGGATTTTCGGGGGTGAGGGGGGGTGAACCAGGCTCGCCGTAAGCGGGCGTGCAAAGCGTGCACCGCACGCGGGCGGCACGTCCAAGGGGGCGGCAAATCTAGGGATACATCACGTAATATTCAAAGTCATTGTCATAATACCCACCCCACCTACAATTTTCTTTATATTATATTGTTATCATCGCCATCTAATGGCATCCATTAAAACTGAAATGCAATACCAAGTGTCTGTTGGTATGTTGAACCATCGCGCTCCCGCTCGGCGGCGCCCGATTGCTTCTGCGCAGCCAATCGCGCGTACTTCTGAGAGCGCATAAAGATTTGCGCGACCTCTACCATGGTTGATGAACAGTAACTATCTTTTGAAAATCGTTTTTCTGAGGTTGGTCTAGGTACCAACCTATAATTCCCCCCCAGGGATTCCCCTCGTCGTGGTGGGGGGGTTTAGTAGCCGTGGCTTGGTCGACCAAGGTGAAGCTAGAGGAACCCGAGGAGGGCCGTTCCTCTGGGCTTTGTCTCCATGTTGGAGTGGCGTAGGTTGCGGGCCATATGGGTGGTGCCGCATCTGAGGTGGGCTGCAGAGTGCAGTATCGTATGGGCGGCACCGCAGCTGAGAGATAGGGGCCGCGGCGGGAGAGGAGTGCCGGTATGTCGATGCGCCGCTCTCCCTACCTTCTGCGGTCTTGACGGGGCCGCCACCGTTAGATGGCGGACGCGGTGGAGCCACTCTCCCTATCCTCTGCGGCCGTAGTGGCAGGCGGTGGGGCCACAGACCTGACACGTCGCAGGGGACCTTGGGCGTCCGGACACGGGGTCATCTGGCGGCCATTGTACATGGTCTTCGAGGTGGTTGCGGCACGCCATGCGTCTGGTGCGTCGTAGCGGGGGGTGCAATACCCAACCGGCAACGGACGGCTGCGGGCGGGTTCGCGGTCGTGTGCGAGAGCGTTCCCGCGTCCCGCCCTCAAGCAGCTGAGGAGGTATACTGTGGAGTTTTAGTGGAGAAAAAACAATTATCTACTTAGACTTATTCTATCACCAAGTCGTTTTACTATGTACCCACTCTGGCATTTCAAAACAAACGTGCTACGTTGGCATTGACTTACGCACAGCTGTTTTTTCAAAACGTATTATCATATAAAATTCCAAACAAATATGTCATTAATAACAGAGTTAAAAAAGGAGGATGTTTTCTACAGCATGGTTTCTCAAAGTAGGGTATGCGAACCCTTAGGGGTTCGCCATGTGATGGTAGGGGGTTCGCGAAAAGAGTAACGTAGTTGCGGCTAGTAAGTTAGCAAGCGCGTATGGAGTCGAGAGTATATAGAATTCCGTTTTTGTAGCATTAACAGGGGTTCGTGGAGCCATACGTTTGAGAAACCCTGGTCTACAGGTATGTTTTTTGTATGTATGTCCAGCGATGTCGACGCCGATTGGGAACCGATTTAAGTGAATATTTTTATTTGATAGAGTATTTCTTTTTCTTCAATCTGCACTCGAATGAATAAGTTTACACAACTTTTTACAATATTATTATATCCGGCTTGATGTCCGCGGGCTTTACCTAAAAATTATTTAGGGGAGGTTTACACATAATTACCTACAAAATGATTTTTATTGATAAAAACATTCTACTTCTGTGGTCCAACTCCAAAGATAGAGCCTTCAGAGATAGAACAATTTTTGTATTTGACGAATCTATTTATTCAAACGGTTTTTAACTTATGATCTAGGTCTCACAAAGGCTAAAATGTAGGTACTCTCGTTTACGAGACGATCCAGACAAGCAGCTCTGCACCCTTGTGAGTTGTGCTGATCGCATCGTTGTTGACATCATCACAGCTTCCTTCCGCTATTGCCATCAAAAGGGCACAACTTCAGATTGCTACTAAGAATTTACAAGCAATTTACAAGCTTTGCGACTAAGAATTTACAAATTTTTATTTAAAATAAAATAAATCTCGAGAGATTTATGGATTCGACATGACAAATCGGGATAGCGTCCTGAAATCGTTATGTTACGAGATATCGTTATGAAAGAATTTAATAGGTAGATAAAATTTGTAAATTATATTTTTGTTGGTCTCGTTATTTAGGTAGGTAGGTAGGTATATCTTAGGATTTCTTATTTGAGGATCTTTCCCGAAAATGTATAACAAGAGTACGCTACGCATGAGATAAAGCAAAACATATAAAGTTAACATTATCATCGGTTACGGAGTGCTAAACAGAAAAAAAAATCTACCTAAATATAAAAACTAACTTTTCAGCTGATATGGACTGAGTATTATGGCTATATGTTCATACAAGTCATGTTTTTAGTTTCTGACATCTACGCAAAGGGAGTAGCAGGACACTCTAGTAAAGAATATCAATTGTTGTGGTTCAGGTGAACGGTGGGAGCGCAGCCGAGCGCGCTGGTCTCCAGGCAGGAGATGCACTGATCCGCGTCAACGCCACTGACGTGTACCTGTTGCGTCACCAGGAAGCGCAAGACGCCATCCGCGCCTCCGGGGGCAACCTCGAACTCACCGTGCAACGGTAGGCTTATCTTTAGCTCACCACTTTCATTTACCTATAGGTACTATATAGTACTGATTGTGTACAAAGAAAATTCACCAGCCAGAATAGAACATTGTTGAGAATCAAGTAAATTTCCTGAGAACATCTGTTTCCATCATTAATACTTCGAACTAAATAATCTTCAATTGAAAGGCCAAATCAGAATACGAGTATTATAACAGAAAGCTACGTTAACATCAGAAGCGGGTGTTTAGAAAATTATATATTTAAGGAAAATTTTGGTACACGTAATTAAATAGTTATACTTACATGCTGAGACTCACCACGTGGTGTCAAAATATATCTTAAAATAAAATAAACATGATAAACCAATATCTCATTATATCAATTCCGGAAACCATAGGTCAACACATCAATACCAGTATGACCGATTGTTCTCAATCACTATTCTTCAGCTCTATTTATTTAGATTAAATAAAAACCTTTATCAAGCAATCTTTATTTATATCATACTAGTGGCGGCGGCACTTGGCGTCCTTCAGTGACTCCCACCGGAAGTCTGCCGAGACCAGGCTCAAGGTCCATTGGAGGCACCCCGACACTCGTCACCAACACCTCACTCAAGGCTACACCGCAACCATCGCGTGCCTTCGGTTCCGGTCACAATAACGTCGCCAAGCCTTTTGGTTACGTAAGTATCAGTATGACAAGTTAACAATGCACTATTGAAGCCAGCGCGCAGTGTTTAATGGAGTGTAATTATGCAGTAGTGTATACCAACTGCTTAGCATCTCAATGTCTTTGTTACCACTCTGCGTTATCGGGAGCACAATTTTACTTATCTTATTGGACTTTGGTTAAATTTGTGACATAATACAGGATCCAAGGATACACACACTACACAGTTTTGGAAACGTTGCCAAATACGATTAAAAAAATTTGTTTGTAGATGAACGGTAACGACTCTGTGAAGAGCATAGTGAACAAGCAGTACAACACCCCAGTCAACATGTATAGCGACAAAACAATCGCAGAAACTCTCTCAGCGCAGACGGAAGTTCTTGCTGGTGGTGTACTCGGGTAAGAAATCATTGTTTCGAGGGCTTACTTTACATTTCTCAATTATATCAGAGAGTCCAACAAAACTTTTGAGACAGCTTCAGAGCTAAACCATTAATTATTATTTTCATTTTGTTATTATATCTACCATACCTATGTATCACCAAGCGGTGAAAAAAAGTACATCTTTAAAAGCAAGTTGCTTATGTAATGTTTAATGCACTTGATAATAATTTTGAATTACTTGCTTTGGACGGTCTCCCGATATCCCAAGTTTGTAACTGGCAGATGTGCATTTCCTTTAACATTGCTAACTTATGTTTTAGCCCGTTTTAATATAAGTATACCTTGTTTTAGTATCGTATCGGCACAATACCGACAAAGCACAAAATTATTTTCAGTGATCACAATTATGTACATTCAACGGACGCAACCGGAATGTAAACCATTATAAAATAATAAACCGTTGACTTTGATTGGCAGAGTGAATTTTAAGAAGAATGAGAAGACATACGACGCAGAGAAAAGCGCTGTTTTCAAGGTTCTACAGGAAGAACAGAATGATCCTGAGCCAGGTATAAAGAATATTAATCTTTATTTTTCTCAGTTTACAGAAATCTTGTATATATCCACTTGGTCAGGTATTCACAGTATTCACACACGAAATACGGTGGGGGGTCTTAAATATTAATTAAAAATGGTTTATATAGCAGGTTAAAGATTATAAATGTTATAGAATTAATTTGAATATTTCATATTGAATTTATTGATTAAGTAGTATATAACTTCATATATAATTATATTTTTTTTAATACATGTTGAGGCCATGTAATGCCTATATTAATTCTATTTTTCAAAGAAACATTGAAAAAATAATAGACAAGAACGGGGCTTGAACCCGCGACCTTTGACGTTCCGTGTCATCACTCTACCACTGAACCGCAACCTTTGACGTTCGAACGTCAAAGGTCGCGGGTTCAAGCCCCGTTCTTGTCTATTATTTTTTCAATGTTTCTTTGAAAAATAGAATTAATATAGGCATTACATGGCCTCAACATGTATTAAAAAAATATAATTATATATGATTTATAAAGGATTGGGATGTTGTTCGGCGATTTACAACTGCAAAGTGGTAACGCTGAGTTTAGTAAATCTGTAAATGATTACTAGATAGATATCACCAGGCGTCTCCTTAAGACGTATACAAAGAGGATTGAAAATTCAATAGGTTTGAACACGACAAGGTAGCTCAGTTGGTAGAGTGATGACACGGAACGTCAAAGGTCGCGGGTTCAAGCCCCGTTCTTGTCTATTATGTTTTCAATGTTTCTTTGAAAAATAGAATTAGTATATAACTTAATAGGAACTAGAATCAATCTATGAAAATTTTAACAAATAATAAAGTAGTACCTACATAACGAAATTATAATATACCTCTAAATTGACATATTAGTCGAACTCGTGGGTCCGACAGCCGTCCCGGCTACTCCAGGGAGCGGTCTCCGACACGTGCAAGCGCCCGTCACGCGGCCAGACGCTCCCGTCAACAATACTGGAGGCTTACCCCCCGGACAGAACATTTGCGAGGAGTGCGAAAGACTCATCACGTAAGTCGGACGATACGCGCGGGCCGACACGGTAGCACATATCGCAAGATAGCTAAATTTGGTTTTCTCGTATGAAGTTATTGTGTTTAGGGTATTCTACCGAGATTTCAAAACAAGATCGTTTTGTCATACTTCTTATTTTCATAATTAGCGAATTCTATCCCGCCCATCGAAATCTGGGGTAACTTGGTAAGCTATGTCGAGGAGTTACTAATAGGAAATAACCCGATATTGCGGGCCAGCAGAGCCTTCTCACTTTTACTCACGAGCGAGCGTGGCGCGAGCTGGTACCCCGTGCAGCCTGCACCGCACACACCGCTCGCGCTCGCGCACGCCGCGCGTCGTCAACACGCCGCAGCCACCGCCTGTAGCGCGCGCCTGCGCCGGCACGCAGACGCCACAGGAGCAGTTGGCGCCCGAGCCGCCGCACCGGCCCAGTATCCCCATGGGCTGCCACGAGGTGTTGCCAGACGGCCGCATCGCGCTGGGGGCGCCCGCGCTGCCGCAGCCGCGCGACGCACTGCCTGTTGTCAACGACACCCCCTATTGCTCGGACTGTAATCGCTACATTATGTAAGCGACGCCCCACGGAATGTCTTGACGTGTTTGCGACCGTGTCGACCTGTGCACTAGCTCTATCGTGTAGATTACAAATAATTCGATGTGATTCCTTCGTGTTGCGACTCCTCCCTTTCTTTTTGTTGTAAATATTGAGCCAGCATTGCCGGGAGACGTGACATGTAAGCTAGTACAGATATCGTGTTTTAACGAAACGACTTCTTTCCATTTCATATTATGTTCTCGTCACGATATTGGTGCTAAAACTCAAATCATTATTCATTAATCACCTAATTGTCTTCATCTACATCTTCATACTTTTAGTAGTTAGGCAGAATGACATAATGTATCAATGCCACTATCTATCTTCAGCATGTCCTCACTTCGCTATCCATATTATTTAGATGAACACCAGTGTAATTTTGAGTGGCAGATTGGTGGATAAGCACGAGCAAGTCGGTGAGCATGTTTGTAGCAATTAGTATGTACGTTATAACTATATTCAACGTAGATTTTGTACAACTGTATTTTATTTCATTATTAATTTGAATGAAATACCAATATTTAGAACATTTTGATTCCCATGCTTAACTTGTGCTGCATCATAATTTGCGTTTGTGCCCGCTATCGACTGATGAGTGGTTGTATGTGATAGCGGTGTGTTCGTGCGCATCAAGGACAAGAACCTGCACGTGGAATGCTTCAAGTGCTCGACGTGCGGCTCTTCGCTCAAAAATCAGGGCTACTACAACCTGAACGGGAAGCTTTACTGTGACATCCACGCTAAGCTCGTGGCACGCAACAACCCGCCTGCGCCCAATCTTGAACCCGTTACCGTACCTCCGTGAGTTTACCTTGTCAATACTTACCTACCATTGAACTGAGATCTAGTTCGATTTAGTACAATACTTTATGAATCTGGATCATGACGTTGATCTTATTACTTCATGGAGTAAAGTGCGCGCACTAGTTTCATATTATTCAAGACTTTTGTTGTTCAGACGCCAAAGGTAGGATAGAATCCTATCTCGATCTTGAGAAAACATGCACCTTTATCGAATGATTGTATGTACAGTGGTGGCCGCATCCCTACCAACACGTACTCGACTCCGCTACCGCCGTTGGCGACCAACAACTACACGAACGGATCTTCATCGCTTTTTAGTGTAAGTAATTTGATATCATTTATATAGGCATTCTCAACGAAAAACTAATTTCATATACCTTTGGTGACTCTTTATTATCTCGAAACACTTCAGATTGTGTTACATGTTTGTTCTCCTGCAAAAAAGAGCTTTTATTATAATGTGATATTCCTCTTCGGCTCCATTCGTGATTCTTCTATCCGTATAATTTAGATTCACTAAAAGCATAATGTTTTGTTGAGTTTACAATAATTCTTTCTGGACAGCCATCGAGCAATCTGTCGGGTCCGAAGCCGTTTGGTTCGTCGATCGGGTCAGCTTACTCACCGTCGCTGTCACCGCGCTCGGCCCCCATGTCGCCGGCGCGACCGGTGACGGCGCCGGCGCCCGCGCCCGCCCCCATGGCCCCGGCACCCATTCCTGCTCCGCAACAAGCAACACCATTCGCAACCAGTAAGAAAGTCACTTTTGCTCTTTAATATAATCTTTAAATAAAATATGACATCTAAAACTAGAAGTGAAGTTAATACATTTCTAATTTTAATTGTTTATTCTATAGCTTGTTTTGCGGCGATTTACTTACAAATTGAACGGTACTAAATAACCAAACGAGTATTTATTAAATACTTTTATACATTTTGCTTCTAAGTCTAAACTGTGAACGCTGTGGATAAAAGAAACACGTTTTTGTAAAAGAAATGATATCACCCAAGGTGACAAACGTTCTAAAGGGTTAAACTACTTAATAGTACCTACATATCTACAAATGTGTGTGTACTTAATGTGAGTTAGGCGCATATTTAGGCTATCATTTGTTTGGTGTACTTATTGCTATTTTCATGTTCACATCGGAAAAGATCACAGTAAATTATAAATATCTACTGCAGATAGTTAATAATGATAAATATACTAAATTGTAAGATGAATTTCACCAAGTTAAACACTTTAACACAAATATTATGAAAAATCTTGTTTTAAAATATGATGAATGTGCTGAAAAACATGTCATTACACCATTTGTAGAACTGCTGTTAAGTATCTATAAATTATAAAAGTACCTAGAAGTAGCTTGGTCTATCATAACGAACGGTTTCAAACTCGAACGGAGCCCTTAGTCTTGAACTGAGCCCGCGGCGATGTCGCGAGTCAAACTCGATTGTCCATAATGATAATGTATTAATAATAAGAAATCAGAACTGTAAGCAGAATTGAATAATATAAGGCAATTATTTATTTTCGACAGAGACCCCTGGTTCACTTTTTAAAGGTAATTTACAAATAGGTGCAGTACAGCTTCTTTAAGCCATTAATTGATCATATGTACATACATAATATAAAGACATAGTGTGAATGCGCTACCCGGGAAGCCGATATCGATAGCAGCCGCCACAAAATAAAATAACTACTGCCCTAGCACTGTCGAGTAACGCGTCACTTAATAAAATAATAGTACTATCATCTCAGTCTCTAACTTTCTGGCTTTTTTAAACAGTTTGGTATTAGTAAATTAGCTTACATTGATCTACGTTAAGAGGCTTCTTCAATTTAACTAATATTTACTTTCATCTATTTTTTCCCCTTCAATAACCTTTTTAACACTGTAACTCACTAACAGCACAAAATGTTAAAAGTATTGTGTGGCCCCCACCTGCAAATCCCTCTGTTGATGAACTGCCAAAGTATGAACCAAGTCCGAAGCCTGTGGCGTCCACGTGTGGCAAAGAACAAACGTCGCGGGCCGTTAACAACATTAATCCTGACTCTGAATCTAAGATTGCGGGTGTTGAACAATCTATGGAACAATATATGGCGTCCTCGAATCAAAAACAAGAAATTTCGTCTAACGTTTCATATGCTTCTGCTGCAATGTCTTCTATGACAGCAACGTCTAAATCTGAATCTGTTGTGCAAAGTAAACAGTCACAAGTAATGCAAGAGTCAACAAGTCGAACTGTTCAGTCATTCTCTCAGGAATCTTCTGAATGCCAGAGTAAGACTATTTATCAGACCCAAACATGTCCACCTAAATCGATTGAAAATCCAATGACTCACGTTGAAAACATAAAACAAGTACAAATGATGGAATCAAAAGAAAATATGCAGACAAATTCGTCTGCAGATGAAAAATTCTTCGACGTATCCGTACCTTTAAAAGTGGAAGGTAATATGAAAGTTGTTCCGACAGCAAATATTAACACGGAGAGTGATAGTGCTGTTATTCAAGGATCTAAAAAAAGTAATACTATAGAGAAACATGAAGTTAAGACTGGAACTACTGTCCAAATGAAAACCGTGGAAGTATTAAATCAACAAAATGAATCATGTCAGTTACAGACTAAAACTAAAACAGAAGATAATATAAATATCGATCAATTAAAAACCAAAGCCGAGAATGCTTCGACAGAAACCTTACAAACTGATAAAAACCCGTGTGCCGTTAATCAAAATGTTCTACGAGGATCCATGGTAGATGCACTGACAACCGCGCCCGATCGCCCATATTCACCTTTGCCTACACTACCACGACCTATCAGTACAACTGAACAAACTAGTGCAGACGAGAAAATGGAACAAATTTGTTTGGAAGAGAAACCCGAATTAAAAGATTCTTCCGAAAAAACGAATATCCAGTTACCCGAACAACCTTCTCCGATGTTTTTGCAGGAAAAGCGTAGCATATCACCAATACCACCAATAAAAACATATAATCCTCCTGAAAAAGTTGCACCTCCCGTACCAATGCCTGAAGAAACAAAACCATATATACCACCCGATTTTAAAATTATCATTGAACCAAAACCTCCACGCGAGACAACGTCCTCACCCTTGATAAATGCTTTAACAACGGCACCTGATAGGCCGTTTACGCCCATAGTACCGCAATACGCCCAATTCAGTCAAAACGTTCCAGATCAAAATGTCCATGGTCAAAATATTCAAAACCAAAATTTTCAAGATGTACAGGATCAAAATCAATCAATAGGAAGAGTGTCCTTAAGAGATGCATTAACTATAGCTCCGGATAGACCTTACAGTCCATTTGGCAACACGAGTACAACTCAATCAAACCAATACATGACAAGTACTATTTCACGTGTAACTGAAACCAATTTATCTGATATAGTAAAGCCAGTTGCCACCCAAACATTAACACAAATGACGGATCAATTGCATTCAGAGTTTTCAACCATGCAGAACACATGTAAATTGCAATCATCTTCCGAAATGTCTGCTTTTAGACCGGTACCTCAGCAGGTATTTCCCCCACCTCAGCCGGAAGAATTTTGTAAGCTAGCAAATTTCCCTCCTATTAGCAATGAATTAAAAACCAGTTTCACGCAGGCTACCAAAACAAAACAAGAAACAACATTTTCACAGTCAATGATGATGCAACAATCTTCCTTGTCGACCAGCATGGCCTCACAAGGTATATCATCAGTAAAAACAGCTCAAAATTATTTTGAACAATTAGATAAACAAGAATGTCTTACTTCAACGGCAGTTAGATCTAAATCTGGATTACACAAACCTGATAGTATTCCACCATATCAAAGAAATTTTGAGCAACTACCTTCTCAAAGGGGAATTTCTCCAGATATGTATAATGCACCCGCAGTTCTACAAAGACCAGTTACACCCACAACTGACCCACCAACTAAGCAAAAAGAAAAATCTCTTGAACCAAATTTACCCTATAAAGTTTCCCAAGCACCAGTATCCAATATCCCACAAATTAAAACACCAGTTCAACAGCCTCCTGTTCAATTTCGTAAAGATACTCCTATTACAATGACATTTCAACCAGTAACAGATGAGAACTTTATGAGAGTATCTCCATCACGCAGTCGCCCGACGACACCCAGTTTGATTAATAAACCAGCGCCCATCATACCCCATTACCAAATGAATTTAGTAACAGTTGAGCATTTGGCTCCAGAAAGTCATTTGTATGAACCGTCGAGTCGGGAAGGTAGCAGGTCCCCTACACCAAAGCCGAGATCTCACTCTCCCGCCCAAGGACCGCCTCCTAATCCATTAAAAGCGCAGGCACCGCGTATTAAAGAATCTAATCCGCAATATTATTCGAACGATTCATTTATTGCACAAGACCATTCAAGTTTACGAAAACAACACGAGAGAGATCAAAGAGAATTCCAAACTGCTACTGAGATTTATAATACAAGTAGCATTAAGAACTGGGGGCAAAATCAAACGCCAGTGGTCAAAGAACAAAGACATTCAAATGTAGGATACAAAAGTGAAAATTATGCGAAAGGCGACATGAAATTTAAAGAAGACTCTGTCATACAGGAAAATTACGGTCAAAGACAAATGCAATCTCAAAATGTTATTGAACAAGGAAGTACCACTATTCATACGACCAGAAAAACATTTGAAGAATTTGAAAGAATGCAATCTGCTAAAGTTGTAGAGATCAGAAAGGGAGGATCGTCATATCCTGGGGGATACGAGCAAAATATGGACGCTAACATTCGGCCTTCCACTATTAACCCAAAGCAAGTTTTTCCTCCTCCTATGATGAGTTTGCCTCCTACGCAACAAAGTTCATCTGTTAACCTTACTAATCTAAATATGACGTCCGCCAGTAGAACAATAGACAATTATGATCCAAAGCCTTCGATTTCTGGTGCTAACCTAGGTCCAGTGTGTGATCCTACCCCATCGACAGGTTCGAGTGTAGGAGCTGCCACCCGTGGCAAAACTTTTGGTGTTTCATCTGCCCCAAAACGAGGAAGGGGAGTTTTGAATAAAGCTGCGCTGCCCGGCTCCCGTGTGCCACTATGTGCTTCCTGTAATGGGAATATTAGGTGATTGAAACAGGATTGTGTTTGTGTTTTGGATATTGCATGAATAAAACGTGTGAAAACAAGTGTGACTTTTGTATGACTATCATTTTTACTGATTGATGTGTTCGGATGTAGAAACTAGTTATGCACTAACTTAACTTTATAATAATTTTGCTTATAATTGTTTGTGATGTGATTGTTTTGATTTTCTAACAGCTAACGAAACGCTGACTACAGGCAGTCCCCACAAAACAGAATACAAAAGTCCGGCAGAAGAGAGGCTTATTAGAAAAATGGCTAAAATGGCTTTAAATGGTTATGAAATTGGAATACAGAGAAAAATTAGGCCGGCCGATCACATTCAGTCAATGGCTGACAAAATACAAGATACAGTTGTTACTAAGCACCCTCTGAATTCAGATAACTTAACTACTGGAGAAAACGATTTGAGTAAAACTTTAGAACGAGGATTTAAAACACATGGTAGTATTCAGAGCGTTGGTGATAAAGTTAAGGAAACTATTAAAAATAACCATCCAACAATTGAATCGATGACTAAGCCTAATATCTTAATACCACCGCCATTACCAAACTCTCCAATACCGACATATAACGTTCACAGTGCTCCAATTTGCCATTCACTAAATGACAATGGCGATAAAAAGAAATTTGATACAATGCCCAAAATCCTTAATGCTAGCTTAATTTCTGATGAAAGATTAATCCAGAATAACGATAAGTCCCACAATGGTAGTGGTTACTCTAGTAGTGATGACTCGCATAAACTTGAACACAACTATATGGGTACATTACGAAAGACTGGATTGGATAAATCATCTTTTCTTAATAGCATGAACGGCTCGACTGGTACGAATACCAATCATGATGTAAAATCTGAAATTAAGTATGATGGGAGTATTTCTAATACTCTAAATAAAAGAAAATTATTTGAAAATACCGATTCAGGTTCTTCTAATCCAATAAACAACCCTACAAAAGTAAATGATAAACCTAATAATTTATGCGATACAAACGTTTGGAACAAAACTAATATTTTTGAACACGCTTCTAAGGTTGAGAATGGAAGGAATGCATCAATTCAACAAGATGATGGCCCCACCAAAATGCAAGAACTACCTAATCAACTACTTAATAATTCCCTATATACATTAAAAAGTTCTAACATCGACAATAGTAATACGAATGGTCATGAGCAGAGTAACGCTCATGTAGATAATGTTCATGCTGAAGATATAAAGAACCTGTCGGATAGCGACGAGAATCGAGATCAGCAAAATATAGAAGAAGAAATAGTGGTCAGACGGAGACAAAAAAAAACATCGAGAGATGATGACAGTAGAAGGGATTCGCACATTATAGCACGTCCTCTGAGCACAATCCAATGCGCAAACGTAGCGGATGGACTATATCCTGTATGCCACAAATGTGACAAAGCTATAACCAGGTAATGTAATTTATAACATAAAAATACAATATTACGCATTCCACAAATTTTACATCAAGTAAGGTAAAGAAACCGATTGTGTTATTTTTATTAAATCAAGCACGAATGTTGTTTTTTTAACATAATTAACCTATTGTTTTGAGAAACAAGTCATTCAGTTCAATAACCTATTTTGCGAGTTAAACCTATGACTTAATCATATTATGATTCTAAACAGGGGACCATTCATTACGGCTCTGGGTCGCATCTGGTGCCCGGAGCACTTCATTTGCGTGAACGCAACGTGTAGACGTCCGCTACAAGACATCGGTTTCGTGGAAGAAAATGGCCAACTCTACTGTGAATTCTGTTTTGAGCAGTACATCGCGCCTGCCTGCGATAAGTGCCACGCCAAAATTAAGGGCGTAAGTACAAAACAAATATAAAATCGATCAATCCCCGTGCATGTGATACAGTGTTTTATGATGTACCTACATACATACGTAACACCATTACTGCTAAGGCCATTTAAAATTTAAATACCTACCTACATATTTAAATTTTAAATATGTAGGTATCTTTAGATACACATAAATCTTTGAAAAGCATTAACGCATTGCTTAGCGACGTCAGCTATACATTTTTGTGGAAAAACAATTACGCTCTGACCGCTAAGCCATCTAGACCTGCAGTATTTATCCGGGAGGCGCAGGTTCGAATCCCGCTCGCGATCCTATTTTTTTTCCACAAAAAATTATAACTTTTGGTATCTTTAATTTTGTGCTTTTGTACCTAATCATCGCAAATAAATTGAACTGCCTCGTTGGTCTAGTGATCCCAAGCGCGACTGCTAACCAGGAGATCTCGGGTTCGATTCCCGGTTCGGGCGGTGTTATTGGGTTTTTCTGATAGGAAATTCTCAGTAGCAGCCCGTAGTTTGGAATTGTGTACGGTAGATGGCAATACAATTACTAACAGCATTGGTGAAATATCGATGTACAACTCAGTACAGCTCTGGATTTCCCTTCGGCGCGTGGTGCTATTTAAATTAGTACACAGCATAAAATTGTAAAATAAATTAATAGTTTACTTACCCATATTAGAAATGTGATGAAAGAGGCTGAGCCACACAGGCCCTAATGGTATTGTGTTATAATTTATAAACCATTAAAATTTGTACCACTTATGAAACTTTATAAAAAGTATTATTATACATACACACCTTAACGCCTGTTCCTATGCGGTAGGCCGAGAAACTAGAGAGTGCCACCTGCTACGATCCTAGGTAGGGGTACCTACTAATGCAAATAAATTTATTTAATCTTCTGATTAAACAAATGTTTCCACTGTATGATCATATAATTATTACAATTACAGGATTGCCTAAACGCTATTGGCAAGCACTACCATCCAGAATGCTTCAACTGCGTCTATTGTGGAAAGCTGTTCGGTAATAATCCCTTCTTCCTAGAAGACGGTCTGCCGTATTGTGAAGCTGGTATGCATTAGACATAAAATAATAAAACATATATACAATTTTTATTTACTGGTAAAAAATAATAACTATGTTTTACAGATTGGAATGACCTGTTCACGACAAAATGCTTTGCTTGCGGTTTCCCGGTGGAGGCTGGCGACAGGTGGGTCGAGGCGCTCAACAATAACTACCACAGTCAGTGCTTCAACTGCACGGTGCGTATGATGAGATTCCTACTAAAATACACTTACACATACATACACGTTACATTCGGTGTAATATTAACATTTATAATTGTTAATATGTACATTTATAATTGTATTGTTGATTTGTTACTATCTTCCCATTTAATCAAAATTATGAAATACATAAAATAGTCGTTTAATCTCAATCCTGTGAATCCTGACGCGCAAATCGTAATACATACTAGTAGCACAGGTTTAACTATCATAATTTGAAGTAGGTACGTAATACTTAACTTCATAATAAGAAAATATCGAAAATTCAAGTGACATGGTTTTTGAAACTGTAATAAATGCTATTGACTGATTGACCCTACTGAAACCGATCAGCATATTTCAAACGCGTTACCCGATTCACTTTATAATAAATAACATTTGCCCTATAACCAATCCATTTAATATTATCCGAGAACTTATTTTTGTTACTTCGGAAATCCCATAAAGACAATACTTTACTTTTAATAATATCATTAATTTGAAATTCCTAATTTTATTTAGAGATTCATAACTCATATTAATAGATGTCAAAACTCTACAAAAACAATATATTTGACAGAATGTAATGATCGTCGTCCACCACCCACGTTTTTATACAAAGCTCGTCATACGCTGCCACTCTGCTCCCCCTTTACCAATAACCGTGATCTTGTGTGTGCGTTCATTAAAATTGTATTATCATATCTGTATGTTTAATAACAGAGACATGTAAATATAAATTATATTTAATTATATTCCCAACTTCCCAAAGTTCAGGAAGTTTATCATAGTGTGTTTGATCCATATAGTTATCAACCTGGTAAACCTAATCTGCTTGTAGAAATGCTTTCATGAAACGGTTTGAGTAGTTTTGGCTATTTTATGTATTTTATTACAATATTTTTATAATGTTTTAACTGATAATTTGTTACTCGTGTTGTTATGTTTGTTTGTAGACAATTAATTAATATATTTTTGTATAGGATGTACATGTTATATTCAAGAGATTGGTGCTTAAATTTCTTCAGTCGTAGTTTAAACTAAAAATCCACGCTGACATTATACCAAATAATGGGAATAAAAAAATACATTAATAAATATTATGGTTCTGAAGAGATGAAAATATTTTTTTTAAACTAATTGTTGTTTACAGGTGTGCAAAAAGAACCTCGAAGGACAGAGTTTCTTCGCCAAAGGAGGGCGACCTTTTTGCAAGACACACGCCCGTTAGAAGCCCTATGCAAATAATGTATAACTCTGACACTGTTTACACGACAACTACTTTTCGACCTGTTTCTCCTTCTCCCATTACACCTCCTCTAAGCACGCCTTCACCGCAAAGAACAAGAAAATTGGAAACACCCCTCCACTTTGATGGAGGATTGTTTTCCGATATTAGAAGTACAGATGGCAAGTTACTTAGCAAGGTGACGGTAGATCGAGTTCAACAGTCGTCACGACATGACATCACTGATTCGCCAAGCATCGTTACCGATGGAAATAATTACGTTGATAACATACTTAAAACAGAAACGATCACTAATGAAAATGTCATTACGGTTAAATTCACCCCCGTGCCTCCAGAACTTGATTCTCCGCGATTACTGACACCATCTCAAATGTACAGAGCTCAACAGAGAAGTCCTGTTGAATACATTAAGAACAATTTTGAGGATTTACAGAGCTATAAAATCGTCAATTCGCTTTGTAAGGAAAAGTTATTTGAAAACGACAGCTTGGAACCGGCAATAAATAAAGGTAGAATCTCGGAAAGTCGTGATATATTTGCAAATACGTTTATTCAGGAAAACTTATCTGAAAAATATTTATTGGAACCGGAGAAAGAATTTGGTGATGGTCCAGAAGTTTCTGAACCAATAAAAAGAGGCCCAAGTCCCCTCGCAAACTTTCATATTTCAGAACAGTTAACTAAAATAGACAGTTATTTGCAAGAGAGTTTAGAAATATGTTCAGGAGATAAAGGTAATTCCACTCCAATACCTGTTAATATTGAAAGAGAGAAAATTAGCCCGATCGAAAACAAAGAAAAAGTTTCTCGTGTTGAAGAGACATATAAAGAAAATGAGCACTTTATTACGATGAGGGAACAAAGTGCTAGTGAAATCAAACAAAGATTTAGTGAACACGAAAAAGAAGAACCATATAAAAGAGGAACAGAAACACAAGAAGCCTCCTTTGTGAAAAATGCTAAGACGAGTATGTCCAAGATAAACAGTGTCAGTGACAATCATGGAATACTGAGTGGTATTTATGATATGCCAATACACTATCATGCAGCGATACTGTGTTTCTTATTAATTATATATAATCTCATATATCAATACATTAAACAAAACTGTCAAGGTAGTAAAATACAAATTGAGTGAAATTAGACGAAAATTGTTATTTCTTTACTAGTCATTGAGTTCAACACTAGACATTTTGTTTATATGTATTTACCAATTTGATTTTAAATGTTGTAAATAGTCACAGGTAATAAGGTCTTGCGCCTTTTGTGTATCAATAATAGTAATCAATAATACTTTATTATTAACAATTTGGTGCTTTTCACTACTATTCTATAAATCGCTGGCAGTATTGTGATATTTCACATTTTAAATAAGGCTTTGTATACAGCTTCCGGAATGTTGCAGTAAACTGTTACTAACATTAACAGTAGTCTTTAATAAATAATTTTAAAATCTACAAAGCGTGGTTATACGGAGATAATATTATCCGAATACAGTTCATATTAAATATTTGGTGCACCAACTACCTACCTATACCAGATAATTAGAATATCGTAACGTATGTGTACCTACTCTTATAAGTTTTTACGAAATTAATATGTTACTTTTATGCATTATATTGTTTAATAATTTTTTTACCCTGCTATTATGTAATAAAATTTCCGATATCTTATATATTTACAGTTGGCAATAATCTTAATTATAAGAACTATTTATTTAGACTTACTTTATTACAATTAGCGTAACACATAATTATTATGTGGGCTTCAATAAAGTACTTTATTTTACGATGTTGTCTAAATTTGATCTCCCATTTAAAGTGTTTAAAGTACCTACTTTAGTCCTCCTGCGACCACGAACGCTGCAAAGTGTTCGAAACGTCAGGAAAAACAAAAAACCAATAATACACGCGATTAATCCGGTTAAAAGTTGTTTTATTATAATGTGTAGTGATCGCGCAAACCTAAGATATTACTACCTACTTAATTTATTGTGAATGTTAAAAATAACATCCCCAACACCTCAAGTTTATTCAAACACTCAATTTCTTTCTGAACTACCTACCTAAGTAAGAACTCTATCGCCGGGATCACACATGAAAATATATCGACAAAATCTACTTAATTTCTAAAAAGCCCATTTAAAAAAAAACATGTTGCAACGAAAGTAGAAATATTCCCATTTTTAGGAATTTTCGTTTATTTGCCTTTGTCACATTTTATAATAAAACCACTTTTAACCGGATTAATCGCGTTTATTATTGGTTTTTGTTAGTCCTCCCGCGACCACGAACTCTGCAAAGTGTTCGAAACGTCAGGAAAAAAGTATAATACACGCGAATAATCCGGTAAAAAGATGTTTTATTAAAAAAAAAGCCTGTACTTAGTGATCGCGAAAACCTAAGATATTACTATGCCTTTGTCACGTTATCCTTACCTTAGGTGTATAGCAAAATGCATATTAAATACAATAAAGTTCATAAAAATATACCTAGTGTCAGAGTTTAAACCACCGGTAGGTCTCGGACATGGCTTTACACACCATCGAGAATATCTCTCAGGTGTGCTGGTTTCCTCACGATGTTTTCCTTCACCGTTTTAAGTACGGGATAATTAATTTATAATACGCACATGACTTCGAAAAGACAGGGGTGCGTGCCTTGGATTCGAACTTGCGACCTTTGACTTGTCAGTCCAACGGTCATACCACTAGGCTATCACTGCTATGCCGGTGATATTTCCATTTATTGGGAACGGTCCGGTACATAACTAAATAAAACACACAAGAAAGAGTAGAAAAGCTAAAACGAGTAAAAGACGCCCTAAACTCCATCATAGGGTACCGATCCAAAGTGAACATTAAAACGAAATTGCTCATCATACAGACATGCCTCTTGCCGGTTCTCGATTATGGAGTCATCCAACTTCCACCGAGATACAGCAAGAACAATCTGACAAAACTGGAAAGACAATACAGAATGGCACTGAAAGCTGCAGGTGACTACACACGTCGCACTGTAACCAAAACCTTTTGGGAAATGCTTGGACAAGAACCGTGGCCACTCAGAGCACACGACCTGCATCGCGATATTATTGAAAAACTAACTTGACTGACAATCAACGGCCTAGAAGATCCCGGTCCCGCTTACACTAAATATAGACAATTCAACCCGGTCCTTTTCCCAAATAGATTAGCGACATAGTATATACCTATATGTCGCAGATGGATAGTAGAATCCGCTGTTTTACAAAACTGCTAGCTGATTTACAAAACAGTACTGTTTTATAAAACAGATAAACAACGGTCAGCTGGATTGCCATTGCGATACGTTTAACGAAACTGCTACCCACGTTTAGACGTAATGCAGAATGACATATCTATGCCGTAGATGGATTGTAGAATCAGCTGTTTTACAAACTTAACTTACCAATTAAATAAATAAATATTCAATTCTATAACTAAATATTACCCCCCATACTTTTATACAATCAATGCCATGGGCATCGCCCACTTAATTGTTATTTACAATTTCTCTTTGCCGTGGTAATGAAAAAAGGTATAAACTATATTTTCTTTAAATTAACAAACTGATACGTAATCAGTCTGTTAATTTTAAGAAAATATAGGTCTTCCTGGGTTTTCTTTTTAAATAAAAAATGTGTTCATAAATGTAGTTATATTTACATTATTTACATGATTTCTATAAAGCTATTTGAAAAACTATTACATTTTTTGTTATTAAATATTAAATTAAAACACCCTTTCAACTATCATAATAAATAAAGTAAAATATAAATAAGTAGGTATAAACTAAATAAATTAAACTGATCTTACGCTTCTAGCATGCATAGCATGTTAAATCCAGAAAATGTATCTACAATGAAAAGGCATATTTTAATCAATCATCACCTCACATTATGAATGTATTTTGAATGATTACGTCGATTGATACACGTCGTAATAATTAAAATTTAAAAATAGGTACAAGAAGTCAAATTGTTTGCTGGAATCGAACTCGATATTTCAATAACGGCGGTTGCGGTCCTATTATGCAACCGGTCCGTTACATATCCGTAGACTATATTGAAAATATATACCGCTGCTAGGCTCCAATTAGTGGCAGCATGATGTAATATATATATATTTATAATAAGTTTTTAAACGCTGTTTCGCTACAATTACAAGTCCCATTAAATCGATCCACTGTTTGAAGAGTATGCACTGCTCAGTTTCTATGAGTAATAGCAAATCCTGAAAAGAAATATCCATAAGTATTGTTATAGTGAAAGCTACATCTAAATCAGTCAAAATCAATCAAAAATCAGTTTACAAAAAGACATGTTGCTCTAGTTATATATATGATGAAATATTATATACTAGCTGATGCCCGCGTCTACGCCCGCGTGGATGTCCGATATCGCGGCCAAAAGTAATCATGAAATTTTGATCCCGGTCCCGCTTTCCAATTACCGCTTCATAATTGCCCATTTTATTAAATATTAAAATGGATGTAGTATGTTATCCTTAAGAGATAGACATATGCCATCGCGGACTTTTCTGTAGACCTATATAAGATACACAATTCCAACATACATCATTTTGTTATATCTCAAAGGGTTTAGGCAGCGCACGCCAGAATAGCTCGCAGATGGTAGATTTTTTCCTACTTACTTGCCACTTATCGTCATATTTTGGATTATTCACACAATATCTTTATAAATTGTAGCCTATGTGTTATTCTGATGTATAAGCTATATTTTTGTAAAGTTTCATTAAAATCCATTCAGTAGTTTTTACGTGAAAGAGTAACAAGCATCCATCCATCCATCCATATTTACAAACTTTCGCGTTTATAATATTAGTAGGATAATTCACCCAACTTAAAATTTTCAGGAATATTATTCCAAATATATATGCCTTTTATTTTTCTAGCTGACCCGACAAACGTCGGTGTGTCGAAAGCTATTGGGCTGTAGCTAGGAACAGTTTGAATGCGATAAAGAAAAATTAGATTTTTACGTGCAATATTTCAAATTTTCTCTTCATAAAAACCTTCCTCGTACAACAAGGAACATTTGAAAAAAAATCGAAATGGTCCAGCCAATCTCGAGTTTTGCGTTATGCAACACATTTAGCCATTCATTTTTATTTATATAGATAAATTTAGTTAAGGATAAGCCTCGTATAACTGCCTCGTTGGTTTAGTGGTCCGTAGCGCGACTGCTGAGCAGGAGGTCTCGGGTTCGATTCCCGGGTCGGGCAAAGTGTTATTGAGTTTTTCTGTTAGGAAATTCTCAGTAGCAGCCCGAAGTTTGGAAATGTGCCCGGTTGATGGCAATAGGCTCACCACCTATTACATGGGACTTAATAACAGCATTGGTGAAATGTGGGTGTACAATTGTGTACACCTCTGCCTACCCCTTCGGGGAATACAGGCGTGATGCTATGTTATATGTATGATAAGCCTTTTTATCTATTGTATACAGGGTGAATTTTCAAGATATTTTATCTGCATTCACAGTTAAAGGAAAAAAAATACTGTCTTTGGTTTTTTTATACCATACCATTATGCTTCATAGCAGGATCAAAAGACTCTTTCAGACAAACTGAGCGTAGATTACTAGAAATGTCAGGAATCATCGTGGCATCATCAACCTAACACAACGTAAATACTTATTAAAACAATCACAAATATGATAAACTGTAAACGTATTAGGCAGATGTAGAGGATGCAGGTAAGCGTGAAGCGGTAATTTCGAAAGAAAAACACTTATTTCGTACATAATGAAAAGTTAACTGACAGATGCAGTTACAGCTAGATTAGTGTACTTTATTTTCATAGCATTATGTCCTACGGTATTCTGTTGTGGGGATCAATGACTGACGTAGTCAGTATACACAACAGTATACCGACTCCAAAAACAATAATAATTGTATATTATTGTCCTAATAAGAGAATCAGCAGATTAAGCAGAGTCCCCAATTTTTTTAAAAATATTTGTATGTGAATTGAAGCAAGTAAATAAAGCATTTTTTTTTTACTTTTTGTGCGTTTTTATTTAACAGAAAGATTTTTGATGTCGGTTCTTTTTTTTGTTAAAAGTTAATTTATTTCTTACTTTTTAGTGAATCTTGCGTTACATAACTGATTTATCGGTAGTGAATATGGGTTGACCTACTCAACGCGCTGCCCATATGAGGGCACGCAGGGCCCTTTAATTGAGACGAGCAAAGGGGAGAAACGCCTTTATCAAAGTAGGAAATCTAGATTTAACACTATTTTAAAAGAGAGTAGTGAACTGCGCAAAACAAGATGAAATTAATTAAAAACTTAAAAAGCAAGCCTGCCATACAACCTGCCTGCCTGCCAACTAGCCTATGTTACTCACGGGACAATGTAAGGATTCTAACGATACCCTATACATAGAAATCAGTTCAGGCATTTAAAAGTTATGGTGGTCTGAAGAAATTCACAAACAGACTTACATACATACATACACTCCTTTTTTTGGGCAGTCGTGTTAAAATAGACGTTTGAGAATGCAGGCTTAATCTAAAAGAACTAAATAGCAAAAAAAATATGACGGAATTCCTGTGCTTATCTGTCGGTTTCATCATCATCATCTGATGATGAAGCTAGAAACGAGGCAGTTCATTAGAACTATTCTAGAGACCGTAAACACCACTGAAAAAGTCACAAGAAAGCAAAATACATCATTTCGTTTACTTGGATGACCTATTATTTTTCAGTTATTTTGATTGAAATACCAAAGTACCAAACCGATTTTCATAAAATTTCAATAGGACCAATCTGAAAGTATGTCCTTTCAAACAAAAAAAAACCAAATCGGTCGATAAATGACGTACTATCTGAGGTAACAAACATGAAAAAAAAACATACAACCGAATTGATATCCTCCTCCTTTTTGGAAGTCAGTTAAAAACTACCTTGCATCGCCAATTATCCTACGTTAACAAAGTTATTTTAATAAAAATACAGATTTGTTATTTATTTACAATTATGTGTTTTAATCCTAATTCCCCTTATTCGTAACTGCTGTTAGCTAAAATATTGTAGTACATATATTAATAATACAATACATTGTATTCTCATAACATTGAGATCTTATTATCACAATAATGTAATTAATTTTGGTAAGAGAATTTTATTAAATTTCTAACTAGAATTATTATTGTCAATTTGCATATGAGAATGTGTGTTTATTCTCGAAGAAATTGCAGGATGAATTAATAGCTGTAAAACTTTTATTATTTTTATCCACTAAAGACTTTTTCCACGAATCAACGAATTTATTAAATAAAATAGACAATTATAGAGTATTTAAACATTTACCATTTATTACTTCAAAATGACCACAGATTAAATAGTACCCGCCAGCATGATTTTAGGTTATTTAAATATCATCACCATATAAAAAGTATTATTTTAAATTAGATTAATTTATTTAGAGTTTTAATTAGTAGAGTATTAATATAAAATATTGTATACGATAAAATTAGCAGGTTTTTTAATTAAATAACAAAATATTTTTGATATTTGGATTAATTGCCGTTTCATTGCGTGTACCTCTTAAAAACCTAATTTGACATTCAATCATATTTCAAAATAGGTTTATTCAATTGGTTATTTTTAGTTTCGAAGCGACGGCCGAACGCACTAGTCGGATCCGAAGAGACTTGGTGATAGGGTTGTAGATCGGCGTTCGGCGTTGATACGTTACGCTCCAAACTATCGATGATCGGATTTCGGAGTAGCACCTGGCGGCGAGACGAGAAACATCAATGATTTCTTTTAAATTATACGCCTATGGAACCGCGGGGCATCGCTAGTATTCATTATGCTAACAGTTAACACCGATCACGTCGCTCTCAGCTCAAGCTCTAAGAAAAATATCAGTAAATATCTGTACCTATATGAAAATAAAAACTATAATTAACCTAATAAACAGAATCAAGGCATCTGAAGATCATTGTCATAAAAAAATACTACAAAAACTATTATTTTCTAATTTCTGAATAATTACAACAAAATTTCATGCGGGGAGAGGATACCCTAGAAGGACTAACCTTATTGGTGATGTCCTCCAAAAAGGTCGTGTGCATATATATAACCAGGAGAATGAATGTAAACCAAAACTAGGGCTGCAATTTCTTAAATCTGCGAACCCGGACAAAAAGCGTGAAAACCCCGGGTTTTACTCGTAGAGCTTTAAACCCGGGAAACAGTGTCTTCTAAAAGTTACTCAGTTAAATAAATCATAGTTTTTCAACACACTTGTTCGTAAAGTGAGTCTTATTGCACCGCTTTTTGGTTTATTTTATCAAGCGTATATCTACGTTTGGCCACCAACTCTCCTAAGTGACGGTGTGGCCGACGATGGCGCGCGTAGCGTAGTTCCAGAAGAAATCTATTCACTCTAAGTAGGGTAGATAGATTTGGGGAGAACGATAGTTGGGGAGTTGATACAACTGCCCAGACCCGTCTCCCACAACAGTTGCACCGGATTATATCCGAAAATACAAATCAGGTTGCTTCACGGCATGGCTTCATCCGCTGGGTGGTATCCAGTCGCAGCCGAAGCCTCCCACTAGAATTGTGTTGCCTGTTTGGCACCACCATGGTTGAGTGCCACGGTAGGTTAGGGGCCACGTGTAGGGATTCCATTTTAAAGGTGCAGTCCTACGGACGCGCACAACTCAACCCCCTCAAGATTTATAATGAGGCTTATTATGCACGCGTGATTTTTCTTTACATTACAGCACTAGGGCGGTAATCTAAAAAAACAGCTTGACACTTGATGTCTGCAACTCATTGCTAAGATTTACTATTTTTGAGATTAAAATATACTGTGTTACATCAAATATAACAAATAAATAAAATTTGGTTATAAATAGGAATATATTTATTTTATTTATTTTTATATTGACGCTCCTTCCACCTGCGCGCATAGAGCAACGACTAGCGTACTAAAACAAATCGCACGCCATTTTAATAACATTTTGTTATGTACCAGCGCCCACCCCCTAATGACCGCGCCTAGCACATCATAAATGCGCCAGCCTCGTTTGCCTAGTGGTCCCGAGCGCGACTGCTGAGCATGAGGTCTTCGGTTCGATTTCCGGGTTCGATTCCCGAGTCGGGCAAAGTGTTATTGAGTTTTTATGTTAGAAAATTCTCAGTTCCAGCCCGGAGTTTTAAATTGTGCCTGGTAGATGGAAATGGGCTCAACCCCTATAACATGGGACTTGATAACAGTATTGGTGAAATGTGAGTGTACGACTGAGTACACCTCTGCGGAGAATACAGGCGTGATGCTATGTTATGTTATAAATGCGCGCGTGGTACTTGATCATTATTTTGTTGCGGAGTTATTTTAAAACTACCTAAGAATTACCTAAGATATTAGCTACCTAAGACATTCATTGAAATCAAATGATGTCAAGGGCAACTTTATTCAAAATTAAATACTTGTGATGAATAATGTATTTATTTGGATAAGGATTAATATCATGCTTCTACATCGCGGACTTATTTTTAAAACTTTTAAAGGGGAACAATAGGCATGATGACAGTATTAAAGAATAAATGGTTTTAGAGAAAAATATATGTACACAGGATTTTAAAAAAACCTAGTAAAAAAACACTACCTAGTTTTAATAAAAACATTATGCATTATGATCAATAAGATTTTCAATAAAATAAAAGTATAAAATACTGCAACCGGCCATGTTGACTGAAACGCCAATTACAGCGAATAACGTCACGCTTCAATTGAATATCAATCACTGCCGTGGTTTTGCTTGGACTTTTGTCAAATAATAGAGAAGCGTGACGTCACAACTCATTATAAGCGGCGCCATGACACCCATGAGCGTTTTGGCGCATAATTCAAATTAGATAGATTAAAATGAATAAATCTGCGTTATAACAGAGTTTATTACTGAAATAATGTGTTTCGGAAATAGTACACGTGTACCTATATTATAGAAGGCGATATTTTCAATTCGATTATAGAAGGCGATATTTTCAGTTCCTGAGATAAGCCCGTTCAACCAAACAAAGAAACAAACTCTTCAGCTTTATAATATTATAGTACAGATGTTATTTTATATCCTCGTAAGCGTGTTTAAAAAGTCGTATGAGAGGCGTGAGCTTATGATCATTACAGTCTCGGAACCATTGCAAACCTCGGCTGTTTTGACAGACTTGGCTTACTTGAGTCATAAACATAATGTACCTATTGTTAATTGTTACGAATCAACTATTTACTTATTTTCGTATGAACTTTTAAACTTTAACTTGGTAAATAATAAGTTATTAATTTAAAATGGATCTAAGTTTGGCCACCAACTCGCCTGATGGTTAGCTACGGTTTGGCCGAAGATGGAGCAAGTAGATGCAAAAGAATTATTTTTAGTATTCACTCTAGCCTTGAATATGCCTAGATTGTATTTCTCAGGACACACGGAAGACGGCAGGAAAGTCCACTCACGGGCAGTACGTATTATGAATGTGGCTCAAATCAAAGAGTACATATTTTTTTAATTTTTATGAGTTACGGAGATACGGGTGGTAGTATGCCTATAGTAAAAGGGGAGGGTGGAATAAGGTCATGAAACTCTAGCGCACACTCACTGCCATATATCCGGTAGAATATAGACAGACATGCTACTTTACGCTTTTATTATAGCTTCATCACTAAATCAAAAACATGGCAACAGTACTCCACACACAATCGGACCTGTCCTTGACACAGGTGAAGAAACTGCTCAGGCAAGAAGTACTGGCTAACCATATTGAGGATGTTTCTTGCTAGCCAGTTTAGCCGTAGACTTGAGGTAGAGTCCAAAGTCTAACATGGAAGTTATAGTAGAGTTTGAGAACTGACTCTTTTCAGCGGAAAAAAGGCACGCTTGCATCTTGTTGCGCTATAAACTGCATGGTCCTACTCTTACCTTAAATGACTTACCACCGAGACCCTGGCTGGGAAAAGGCATGAGTCGATGTATTTTCATATGCAATAAGAATAGAATTGCAGAAAGTACCGTTTTCTAAACTGAGAGGCCAGCTCCTCGCACACCCTCTAAACTAGGACAAATCTGGAGACCCAGACAGATTGCAACCCTAAACAAAAAGAGTATGTAAGGATGTGATATAATGAAGTGATGCAGGTGGTGTTATATAGTCTCTTACAGACTATAAACCGCACAGTCCTACTCTTACCATTACTGACTTACCACTGAGACCCTGGCTTGGAAAATGGCATGAGTATATGTATTTTCAATAAACCTGGTTGTGCAATTTTTTATGATGGCAGTTAGTACTCATTCTGTTTAAAACATATCTTGTTTAAGCTTCTAATGTTACACATGATCGAGTCATTATATTTTTGGGTTAGATTCAAAACATTATTCTCAACACCTAATCTACAAAATAAATATTTAAAATACCTGTATCATCTTAGAAGCTGAGATCAAAGTTCTTCTTCAGTAGATCTATTGATAAAAACATCTTCATTGCCTTCACCAAAGAAAAATGTTTTAATCCTGAAATAAGTAGTCAAATTAAGTTTTTGGATGCCATATTTAAGTATATTATCTTCACCTTTAGGCTGGATTAAAAAAAAATTCTAAAACAACAATTGATTCCACAGTTAATGTAATTGCTGTATTTGAAAAATCTAGCCTTATTATAATTCAATTAAATTCAAGAAAGAAGAGTCTAAGACTAAGACAAAAAAAAATGATATAAAGAAAAAAGTAATTAAGTAGGTACATATTAATCAATTTATTATTAAATATTAACATATTGATGGAGACAAGTGGCAAACAAAGGGTTAAAAGGGTGTGTGGAATCAATAATTTTCAAAGAGGGTTGTTACAACAGAATGAAATTTATTGAAGGCCCAGTCAGTGGACAGCCTCAGGTGCGGACACCAGTTTCTACCTATATGAGATATATACATAATAAGCGATTCTAACCTTTTCCATTCAATTCCTAATCCTATAAATGTGAGAGTAAGGAAACCATGCCACAGCGTAGTCACAGTAGGTATAGGTTGTCTTTTGTGCCCAAAGTTTTTAAACGTTCTTTTATTCATTAACACCATAGTGTTGACATTTCGAAACATATTTAACTTACTGAAAAAGGATTATTCTTTTTTATAAAGTGATCAGGTAAGTAAAATTATTGTTTATTTCTGGTTTGAAAATGAAAGTTTGAACTTTGAAAGTGATGTCAAATGTCATTCTCAAATGTCATTTTATGTTATGCTCAGGGATGCCAGACATATGAAAATGAAATAACGTTTATACATTCAAAAATAATCGTACAGCGAAAAGCGTAGCTAATTCCCAAAATTAGAGATAGGATAGGAATTTTAAGAAGTTGTGAATTGTAATATAATTAAAAAGGAGCTTAGGTATTTATTTTATAAAAGAGTAGGATTGAATGTTTACGCATTGCGCTGAAACTCCCTTTAACAATTTGCGTTGCGAGTTTGTATCATTTGGTTTTCGTTAAATTATTTTTGCTTAATAGTCGTTGGGTGTCTGCATTTGAATGCGGAAGTGCCAAAACGGCCAGAGCAAATTGAGGTAAAACCATTGACATATATATTACTAGCGTAAGGACCCGGCCGACCGCGAATCTAAATGGCACCAACGCGTTGGCCCTAAAATGACAGTTTAGGGCCAACGCAACTCAGTCGACACTGGACCGCTCGCAGGAGAGAACGAGTGTATGTTTGTCATAAATATGCCTAGTTACGTGGTAAAAGGCTGCAAACATTACGATACAAAGATTAAAAAGGAACATGGGATATCGTATCATCGATAAATAACCATAGATTACTTCTGTTCCAATTAAATTATTAAATTATCGCATTTTAAAGGTATAATTATTTTACTACCGAAGTCCGTAATGGCGACCATTGTGTGGCCGGCCGCGCGCGAAGTAACGTTGAAAGAACGTCATTTTTTATTTGTTTTATTTTTGTCTTAAAAACTTAGTGTAAGCAATTTTAGTAAGTACCTAATATGTTAATACTTAATTATTATAACAATATTGTTTACAATTTCAAATAAAGCTGATTGATATTAATTTGTTTTACATACGTTTTTTTTGTGACATGTAATATTATCGCAATAAGTTATAGCTTAAAAAACTAATATAATCTAACGACACCTCTCAAGCTAATATCCATCAACCCGTTTTGGCTACAAAGCGTGCCAAAGAAATATACATACATAAAATAAACACACACCCGCAAAAATTATAACCCTCCTTCTAGCGCAGTCGGGTAAAAACTCAGTTCAGTTTGTGATTGATGTGTATATATAAAAATATTGACCATTATTAAAATGTGATAAAAAAATCATGTACGCACGTACAAGGTTTAGTCTTCGACCTATGAAACCTACGACTCACGTAGTTTGCATGAGTTACGACAGATGGCGCTACTTTTGCTTGTATGAAGAAGTTTTCTGTAAAATATTTAGATGAGCGTATCCTTTCTTTTGAAATCATTGGGTAAAACTATGTATTTTTGCTCGACATCAATAGCTATTTGGGAAATTTTATGCCAAAATACGTCTACTTCTTTTTTCTGGGTGACATCGGGACTAAGTTGATATAACGGTAGACGTTGCCACTCGTCGTCTAGTTGCTGTAATAGGCATGATGACAGTATTAAAGAATCAAAGAATAAATGGTTTTAGAGGTAAATATAGATACAGGATTCTAAAAAATTACCTAGTCTTATTATAAAACATTAAGATTAATAATATTTTCAATAAAATAAAATCAATCGGCATGTTAACTGAAACGTCAATCACAGCGTATGACGTCACGCCTCAGTCAAATGTCAATCATCACCGTACAATATGGCTTCAACTTATGTCAAATATACTGAGGCAAAACGGCGCTATGACAACCAGCAGCGTTTTCGCGGTTAAATCAAATTAGATAGATTAAAATGCAATAATTTGCGTTTAAACTTAGTTTATTGCTGAAATAATGTGTTTTTCGGATATAGTAGACGTTTACATACATTATAAAAGGAGATTTCAAAATGTGTCATCATGCCTATTCATTACGGTCACGCGGCTTCGCTCTGGAACATAGTTCACACCATAAACGTAGGATAGAAAAAGACCTACAAAGCCTAATATGGGGATGGAACCTCTTACGGAAATATCACTTGTTAGAAAGAGAAAGCATATTTAGGTTCGGTCAGCACTATTGGCAGATGTTGTTTTCTCCAGAGTCACTGTCAAAAATCACGCTAACTTATATTTGCTGTATTGTCAGTGCATCCTATATATTTTAAACCGTTTTAAAATTTATAAGCGATGCCTACGTGTTCTGTTGGTGACTGCGATGTTTCATAAAAAAATAGTCCAGAAAACATTCATTTCACAGGTAAATTGTCAACAACAGCATATATTTTCATGGTCGTATTTTGGAGAAAAGTATTTTTAGAAAATTTATTTGGAAAACCAAATCCTATCAAGAAAATAGTGAATTTTCTCTGTAGTAAAAAACAATGGTCGTAAAAGCAATATTAAGGACGTTGTTCTAATATAAATTTTCATTTCATGTACACAAAATAGTGACTTGTCAGTGTCGACTATTGTGTCGATGAAATTTTAGAACAAAAAGTTCCGATATCAGAATTTATTTAAAGTGTAGATGTATCAATTATCTCCGCACATTGATTAAATTTCCAAAATTTGATGAAACCAAAATGTCTGGAAACGTTTCTGTCTGTTTGTCGGTGTGTCTGTCTTAATGCTTATAACACATAAGAAGCTTAGTATAGCTTAGTGGCCCAGGTTATGTAATAAATATATTTCATCACGCCATTACAGTAGTAGATGCGATTTGAATCTGGATGGATAACCTACGCTACTAATATTAATAGCGTAATGAATATGTTGTTTACATATTTTTTACTACACATTCTAGAGAATATCACAATTTTATGATGTTTTTTTTTATACTAAAAGGTTTCCTGTCGATGCTAAGGAAAAAGAATAATGGATGAAACTAATTGAAAAGAAAAGAATAAAGATAAAGAAGAATAAAAATAAAGAAAAAGAAGAAATAAGAAAAGATATACCATTTTTTTTTTTGGAGAAGGTTTCAAAAGCACGCGCGACTTTTATGGATAAGACCGGGGTGTGTGGGATTCTTACCTCACTAAAACCACCTCGGTGGTCAACATCAACATATGGAGGGAGGCACGTAATAGTCCAGCTCCAGCACCCCCGCTATGTAACGTCTATTAAGGCACATCCCTGGAGAGACTGTACAGGGGTCTGCCCTAAGTCTCGCTGTGCAGGATAGCATGTGACCACTATGCCACCGTCTTCTCTGGGATCACGATGGGAAACAGAGTCCCCTCTCTAAGCATCTGTGACCCCAAAGGGCCGCCTATCTTAAATCATACAGGCGGGGTTTCGGCTGTTAGGCGCCGAGGCGGTTGCTTCCTAGACGCTTCCTTCTCCGAGAGGGATCGGCCTTCTCACAATCCCGCTCGGCGGCCTCTTCCTGGACGACAACAGTCTCACAAAAGGAAGCCATTTCTCTCCAGTTCACTTTATCTGCCAGCGTAGCCCTCAGTACAACCAGCAGAGACAGGTCTCGCCCGATACTGGCTCTTAGTACCCGCCGCTCAGCGGTCTAGGCAGGGCACACCTCAAGAATGTGCTGCACTGAGTCCAGACCACCTCCGCAATGGTATTAGGATAGATAGTTAAAAATCATTCAGTCAATCATCATCTCAATCAGTCATACTCTATACACTGCTCAGGGTCCTTAAAAGCTGCTTTCTTTACAAAGTACCTATTACAAATAAATTATAATTATAATAATGTAATTTATTAATTAAGTGCATTAAAAATACCTACTCTTGTGATTTTAGTTTTATTAACATAATTTGTTTAAAAATATTTTCATTTTGTATACCAATTCTTAACATCTGAAATATTGATAATCGATAATTGATATGTGACAATATTTCCACGTTGTACATCACTATTGCACGCACACATTGACATTTCAAAGTCGGTAGCACAGAGTACTTTATAATATAGGAAATAGAGACCTCTCTCTCGTTCAATTTAGGAAACAGGGCACACAGACGCCATCTATAGTATTACGAATGCACTACTAATGCCACGGCGTGGAGCAGCGCGAGGGCGCGCGGTACGAGGAACCGATGACGGCCGCGCTGACAACCGTGCAGCCTGAAGGGTGCGCGGGGGCGGGAAGTGACGCGGCGGCTGCCGCTCGTTTCCCCATTTTGGCGCGCAATACTTCTCTACGACGATTTTCCACGGCGGTCACGTAATACGATCAGGCGCCGTTTGATCAATCTTTGTTTTTTATTATACTCTTTATTTATACAGTCCGCTCTTTTGCTATTGCTGTAAACGATAGGACCCCGACATGCATATACATTTGTTTAGGTATTATTAGGTACTTACTTAGGGTCCAACCAACAAAGATATAAAATACGTGATTCAACCGATTCCAATATATTCTTCCATTTATTTTTATATTGATCATACATCTTATGAATAATTTGAAAGAATATAATGAAATAAAATTAATGGTTTTCAAAGATTTATCTTAAATTACTTAATACATATTTAATGCCTTTAATTTATTGCTGTCCTTATCCGTCTTCCCACGTAATGTTTTATTAAAATTTTTGCCATAATGGTGAATAAAAAATCGGGATGACAAAGTAATCTTAAATCTATCAGGTTTTCTATATAGATTTGGCAATGCAGGAAGTCGAGTCTAATATGTACAAATATTATTACTTTTATAAATTGTTTTAAATTATTTAATGTTATATTTGTTTTTGATATGTCATCATAAATGTCTTGTAATTCAGATATGCATTTTATTAATGAGTAACTGGGACTGCGAAGCCAGTTCCGACAGCATACTCCCGATATTTAATAAATTCAAGTTCACTTTTACAAATAAGTCTTCCTTACATATCTGAGATATCTGTTGCAAAATAGCATTAAGCGCCATTTATTGTTTCACGAAGGTGAAAAATATTAATATAACCCTACCAAATTGCAAAAGAATGATTGCCATAAGACAATGGATGTTTAAATGAGCTACTTTATTTTGTCGATTTATAATTTTCCAGTTTCCTACTCATTTGTTCTAAGATTGTACACCACAGAGTACTTTATAATATAGGAAATAGAGACCTCTCTCGCTTTCAAATTTCAATTTAGGAAACAGGGCACACAGACGCCATCTATAGTTTTACGAATGCACTACTGCATTGTCTACGCTCGGAATCTCGGATCCACTCGGATCATGCCACAGAGTACTTTATAATATAGGAAATAGAGACCTCTCTCGCTTTCAATTTTGGAAACAGGGCACACAGACGCCATCTATAGTTTTACGAATGCACTACTGCATTGTCTACGCTCGGATCATGCCACGGCGCGGGACAACACGGACCGCGCTGAGTACCGCGCAGCCTGAAGGGTGCGCGGGGAAGGGAAGCGACGCGGCGGCTACCGCTCTTTTCCGCGTTTTGGCGCGTAACCTCTCTACGACGATTTTCCGCGATGGTCACGTAGCACGATCGGGCGCCGTTTGATCTATCTTTGTTTTTTATTATAACTACTCCATATTTATACAGTCCGCTCTTTTATTGCTGTAAACGATAGGACTCCGACATGCGTATACACGTTTCTATAGAAACGGGTGCATTGATATGGTAGATATAGGTATCTACTTAGGAAAGCAACTTCAAACAACAAAGATTTAAAAATACGTGTTTCAACTGATTCTAATATATTGTTCCGTTCATTTTTTTATTGCTCATATCTTATGAATAATTTGGAATACAATTATATGAAATTAATGCTTTTCAAAGATTTATCTTTAGTCACATAATACATTTTTTTGCCTTTAATTGATTGCTGTCCTTATCATCGTCACAGTCCTTCTTTCCGCATAACATTTTATTTAAATTTTGCAATAATGGCGAATAATAAATCGGGATGACATCTTAAATCTATCAAGTTTTCTTTATGGATTTGGCAATGCAGAAAGTCGAAACTAATATGTACAAATATTATTACTTTTAAAAATTGTTTTAAATTATTTAATGATATATTTGCTTTTAATATGCCATCATAAATGTCTTGTATTTCAGATGTGCATTTTATGAATGAGTAACTGGAACTACAAAACCAGTTCCGACCAGCATATTCCCGATAATAAATTCAAGTTCACTTTTACAAAATACTTCCTTACTTGAGATATCTGTTGCAAAATAGCATTAAGCGCCATCTATTGATTTACGAAGGCAAAACAATATTGATATAACCTTACCAAATTGCAAAAGAATGATTGCCATACGACAATGGTATATTTAAATGACCTACTTTATTTTGTCGATTTATAATTGTCCAGTTTCCTACTCACTTGTTCGAAGATTGTACACCCTGGATCATGCCACGGCGCGGGACAACGCGGGCCGCGCTGACTACCACGCAGCCTGAAGGGTGCGCGGGGGTGGGAAGCGACGCGGCGGCTGCGGCTCTTTTCCCCGTTTTGGCGCGCAACCTCTCTACGACGATTTTCCGCGACGGTCAAGTAGCACGATCGGGCGCCGTTTGATCTATCTTTGTTTTTTATTATAACTCTATATACTCTATATTTATACAGTCCGCTCTTTTATTGCTGTAAACGATAGGACTCCGACATGCGTATACATATGTTTCTATAGAAACGAGTGCATTGATATGGTAGATATAGGTATCTACTTAGGAAAGCAACTTCAAACAACAAAGATTTAAAAATACGTGATTCAACTGATTCTAATATATTGTTCCGTTAATTTTTTTATTGCTCATATCTTATGAATAATTTGGAATATAATTAAATGAAATTAATGCTTTTCAAAGATTTATCTTTAATCACATAATACATTTTTTTGCCTTTAATTGATTGCTGTCCTTATCGTCGTCACAGTCCTTCTTTCCGCATAATATTTTATTTAAATTTTGCAATAATGGCGAATAAAAAATCGGGATACAAATTAATCTTAAATCTATCAAGTTTTCTTTATGGATTTGGCAATCATAGATTATACATACTTTTAATTGAGTATATTGAGAGATAAATTGGCAATGCAGGAAGTCGAAACTAATATGTACAAATATTATTACTTTTATAAATTATTTTGAATTATTTAATGATATATTTGCTTTTAATATGTCATCATAAATGTCTTGTAATTCAGATGTGCATTTTATGAATGAGTAACTGGGACTGCAAAACCAGTTCCGACCAGCATATTCCCGATATTTAATAAATTCAAGTTCACTTTTACAAAATACTTCCTTACTTATTTGAGATATCTGTTGCAAAATAGCATTAAGCGCCATCTATTGATTTACGAAGGCAAAAAAATATTGATATAACCCTACCAAATAAAAAAAAAGAATGATTGCCATACGACAATGGTATATTTAAATGACCTACTTTATTTTGTCGATTTATAATTGTCCAGTTTCCTACTCACTTGTTCGAAGATTGTACACCCTGGTCGGTAGCACTTTTTTGAGCTCTATGTCCTTCTATGGGGTACCAAAAATATTCTTATTCTATGGTTCACACAACAATAAGAGTGATGGACTGGTGTCTTACTGACAAAGCTTTTTTTGATTGTAGAACTGGCAGCACCACCACTGATTTGTCGTCAAATAATGGGAAACGATCCTTAATTCCTTTACATAAATGTAGCAGATAGTGTCGGCATTTTGATCTTAAATTAAGATCAAATCAGAATAAGCTCAGAATACTAGAATTTTCATCCCACTTCGGGCAGGGCTGCAAATTTTCGTACTTTTCCGTACGATAATGCATTGTGTATCTTACATCGTACCGGAGTTAGCGTTCACGTGCGATAATTATCGTACGTCTGGTATAACTGTCGCACGCTGAATGGGGCTCCGCGCGCAGCGATGTGAAGTTGGCGCGTCGCGGCGTGAAATTTTATTAGAAGAAATCGAGTATATCAGATTTCAAAGGACGTAAATAAAGAGTACGGACTTCCAAAACAGAGTATCATTTTCAATAACATTTTGAAGATTGTCCCTGCTTGTAGTAGACAGTTCCGATAGGTACTTCTAATTTTTCCAAAGTAGTAGTAGTGTATTCGAAGTAACTAAGTAGTTTATCTTTATTGTCCTTTGATAGCGGCTTCACTGGTCGATGTAATGACAAAATATTGAATAAATCATTAAGGCACCGTTACCTAAAAAAACACTTTACTATGGAAGCCAATGAATGCTGGCACTAGTATGGTAAACATTGTGTAAAAAAGAGTATTTTAGCATACTCTATTAGTGTAATAGATTATAGATACGGTTGGCAACCCTATATACAACGCCGGGCCTGCTCGCGCGCCTGGGTTTGTTAGATTAATAATATAATACTACTAATATCTAATCTGTGTGTTAGATTAGGGGTCGCTTCAATGTGGTTATGGTAATGAGACCACCACAATACGATTTTCTTTGCTTAAAACATCTTGATTGGTGATAATTTAACTGCGCTGATAATTTTTATTAGCTGGGTGTGATAAAAGCAAATGCCTGATTTTTCGTAAGACGTGCTAACGGAAAAACCATTTGGAGATTTTTTGATTATATGCTATATTTTGTTAATTTCCACTCATAAAAGTAAGAGATTACAAAATAAAAGGCAAAAATAACTAATAACCTTCATTTGACCTGAAGCACGTGCAGTGACGTCACATGTTCATGTTTTATATAATCTGTGGACTGAAGGTATGTTGTCATTTTTAGTGATGCCAGACTACGTAAAAGGAAATGTTTTCTGGCATTTTTATAGTGAAGCTATTTTAACTAAAATCGCATTTTATGATACGAATGTATTATATTTTTTGAACTAAGATTACTATGTATATTTCTACAAGTATATCGAAATAGATCTATGCCCAAAAACGTAAAAAACATGCGTTTTATAATAATAAACATCAAAATTTTAATCCTAGAGCTGGCAGCACTTGTCAGTTTGACATTTGTGACCTTCATTTGACATTACCAACTGTCATTGAACTGACAGCTGTTTGTTTTAGTTCGTTTAGAAACTAGGTGTGTTAAAAAAATCTGAACACATTACGTAACTTGGTTTTTTTTTTTTAAATATATAAAAAACTAAATAATGTTCTAAAAAATAAAATAGGCAAATTAGTTTTTCTTAATTAGATAAACATTCGAATAAAAAAATAAAAAAAATGCCTTATTTTTTTCATGGATGCCCAATTATGCTTAAGTGTTATGTGCTATGTTAATGGTTTTGGGTCGATAGTAAAAAAATACCATAATATGGTGGCTTTGTTTATTTATATATCATAAATACATACATGACACGTAAATAATCAAAGCTTAGTGGTAGGGTTTTAGTTCGGCGTTCGGAGTTGTTACGTTTCGGTCCGAACAACCGATGAACGGATTTCTGCTCTGACCGCTAAGCCTCTGCCCACTATCACGAATTTACATTTTATACGTCTTATGGTGACATCATTGCCATATTTTTTTTTCGTTCCATTCAGCTTCACCTACAGGTTACGACCTCTATATTTTACCCAAAAAAAAAATAAGTACGTAGATCTACGAACATAAGCAAATTTTACTAATTCTACGTAATCGTCTAATATGGCCTACACCATTTTTAAAAATTGTAGGCAACTCTGACTGTTCTGTCCACTTAAACGTTTGAGTATATATTTATAGATATAGATACGGGTCAATGATTTAAACCTAATTCGATAAAGGCATGTCGAATCTCTCTGAATAAAATCTATTTCTGAATCGATTCGAATCGAATCCGTCTGCATCGATTCTTAATTTAATAGGATGATAGAAAATCGATTCTCAATTAATTGATTCAAATTAACATTAAAAAAACTAGATCCATAATCAGTACCCTCTTTATCCTCGAAAATCTATCCTGGATACAATATAGATTGACTGACTTTACAATGTCAAAATCAAAAGCGTGAAAGTGAAAGTTCCGTCTGTAAATCGGTCGACTTTAAAATACACAAAGATACTTTCCCGCTTCAGTGCGTATATGTATTAGCGTGATGGAATATGTTTATTATATTTTCCGGACCACTAAGCTACGCTACACTGAAAACCCCATCAAAATTGGTTAACTGGTTCCCAAGTCATAATCGTTCGGACAGAGAGATAGACAATGCTTCCAAAATTAGGGGTTTTTAAACAATATAGTACATAGAGATCGAGATGGCTTAGTGGTCAGAGCGCCTGGAGTATCTATCCGGGAGGCGCAGGTTCGAATCCTGTTCGCGACCGTATTCTTTTTCCATTTAATATTGTAACTTTAGAGTTCGCTAAGCATATACAAATCAAATCAAATCATTTATTGCACTCATGAGGTAGATATGCTGTTATAAATAATGTTTTCCAGTACACAACATGAACCCTGTTAGGGCGCTACAAATCTTACATGCTAAATTAACAAGTATTTATTACTTTGGATATTATTATCTTATTATTATTACTATGGATCAATGTTATTTTATTATGAATATATATATATATATTTTTTTAATTGATTTCATTTTGTAATTTACATTAAATTGTTGAATGTTGGTGCGCTAATAATTTTATTTCCTCTCACTGAAAAACTCCTGCAGAGTATAAAAACTTATCTGCAACAAGTAGTGTTTTAATTTACTAACAAAAGGTTTAAATAATTCTTCGTCTAATATTTGTTTTGAGAGTCCATTGTATATTTTTATTGCACTGACATATGGCCCTGATCTGTAAAGACTAAACTGTAAAGTTTGGAATGCGGCAAAGCCAATCTATTTTGATGTCTTAGATTCAATGGACGAGAATAGTTGTCTTTTGCTCGTGTGAAGAAGTGTGCATTTTTCCTGGCAAATTTACAGATTTCTAATATTTAAAATGTAAATAGATGTGAGTGTTAATATTTTTAATTAGCATATAAATAAGCAATAAAAACTTCGACATATTTAAATTGTAGGAGTTTATTGATAATAGTTTTTTTCTTATTATTAAAATAGCTTTAGTTTTATTAATAGTTAATTTGGATAATAGTTTTTATTTGTTAGTAGTAAAATAGTTTTTAGTTAAATTAATGTAAATACAAACAAAAATGGACAAAAAAGTTTATTGAGTAATTATAATTCCCCAATAATTGGTTTGTAAAGATTTCAAAAATATTTATTTGTTCAATCTTAGAAGTTCCATCCGGCTCCTTGCTATATTGCCAGCCAGAGATAAAAGACGTTCACATACGAAGAACGTCTTCCTGAAAATGCAGAAATTTTAGCTATTTGTGTAATATAGCTATTTAGTGTACACTGTAGTAGTTCGATATTTCAATCCAACGACTAACTTGATCTCAGCAACCTGAATCGATCCGATTCTCGGGGTTCGAGGATCTAGTGAATCGATTCTTCATGTCGATTATTTAATTAATCGTTTAATGATTGACTTGCCTAATTCGTTCGTCTATGGGTCTGGTCTCTGGTTCTGGTTCATACTTCATCTGTCTGTTGGCGACGAGTGGCTTTATCTCTTTTTAGTGTTGGTCAGGCCAGTTTCAGCGATTCTGACTTTCGGATACAATTTATTGTGAAAATGGGGGTCCCATCTGAAGTACAAACTGAAGCTATTTCTGTAGTTCATCAATTTCTACAAAATATCGATAAATCGCTGGCTCAAGACTTTTTAAAGAAAACGAAAGCGGTAAGTACAATCATAAAAAACCACGTGTGGCCGGCCCTGACACGTGCTCGAAAATTGCTGGATTTAATTTTTCCGTGTCTATTTTACTTATTTTTGATTCAAGTGGTAATGCAATTATAGCTTTCTGTTCTCTAATTAAATTTTTGCCTAGAATTTCGTACCTTTATCACAAATCGGAAAGACCACACGACATTTTGTATATGCATAGATGTGCTTCTTAGATAAGGTCCATGATTTTTTTGTTTTTAGAAACCTCGTGTCAAAGGCCTGCCGTCACTCACAGATATAATTCAAGAATACAACAAACACAAGAAAACACAAAAGGCAGCAGAAAGGTTATTATAAGATTTATGGATATGATATGATTATAAATTATAGTTCTAATTTTTCAGGTTATAACAATTAATTTAATTTCTCAAGACCATGAAGTTCAATGTTTTTCTTTATAGACATGTCTTTAATATAGTTTTTCTATTCTTTATAATCTTTTAGTTCTGATGAAGACTCTAGTGAAGATGAGAAATCACAGAAACAACCTGTTACTCAAGTGAATGGAAAAGCTCCAGCAACAAAGAAATCACAAGACTCTTCAGACTCCGACAGTTCGGAGGATGAAAAACCGAAAACACAAGTAAGTCTCAATAATTGATAGTTATTCATTTTAGAGTTATTGAATATGAGTATAAACAATTAGCACTTTTAAAATTATCTTTACTATAAATACTCTGATGAACAACATTGCTGTTCATGTTACTCATCTCCTGAATAGGCAACTCATTCATGGAACTTAGAACTAACTACCCCTTGAAGTTTGAAATTTATCCTATTTTAAATTTAACCTTTCCGCTCAGCCACATACAGAATCATACGTCATAACAATAAAAATCTATTGTGTCTGCTAATTAGCGAGCCAAAGCATTAGTAAAGGCATTCAATCTTCTATCTATAAAAGTGATGGTGTCGGAAGCTGACCACAAAACAGTTGGGAAAAGCAAAACATTTTATCTAGAAGAGTGTGTTCACAATTTCAGAATATTTAGACAATGAAAAGGGTATGTGAGTGATATTATTAATAAATGAAAAATTTATTGTGACTTTAATTTTGATATCAGATCTGTTATGAAAGTTAAGTTCTTATTTCAAATTGGCAAATTTCATGTACTTAAGATACATTAAATTATTGTAGTTGCTCCCATGCTATCACCATGCAATGGATAAATGAGCTCCCTATACTATAATTGAGCTATCAACTTGATCTTTCTTTTAAAAACACCATGACCTCTGAATTAGTTTCAATGTTTTATTATAGGTAGAGTTATGTAGGTATATATATGAAATATGATGCTTTCAAGATTACAAATTGATAGGTTAAAGATTTCGAATAGATTTATAGAAAAAAAAAAGTATTATCAAAATTATTATGATGATAAATGACTACTGATTCACTGTGATTTTAAATCTCACTTATTCGTCACTACCTCTGAATAAAATAATTTAGTATTACCTATAAGAATTTATTAGTTCGAACAAATTTTATTTTAACAAATTTCCCTTTTAAGGCTAAACTACCTGCTGCCTCTGCTAAAAAGCCTGGGTCATCAGATGATAGTGACAGTAGTGAAGACAATGCCACTTCAAAACCTAAAAAACAGCCAGTGAAACCTAATAATACAGCACCAAAATTTGTAAAGAAACAAGAATCTTCTGATGATGACAGCAGTGAAGATGAAAAACCTAAACCCCAGCAAAAGACTCCAGCAAAAGCACCTCCAACTAAGGTAGCTCCAAAGAAAACACAGGATTCTTCATCAGATAGTGATGATAGTAGTGAAGATGAGAAACCTAAGAAACCTACTGTTACTCCAGCTAAGGGCCCTGCAAAACCTGCTTCTATAAAAAAACAAGATTCTTCATCTGACGATAGTAGTGAAGATGAGAAACCAAAGACTTCTGTGAAACCTGCAGCTAAAGCACAGATAAAAGCTACTCCAGCAAAGAAGAAAGAGTCCTCATCAGATGATAGTGATAGTGAGGAGGAAAAACCTGTACAAAAAAAAACAACTGTGGCAACACCAGCTAAGATACCAACAAAAGCAACTCCAACTAAGAAGCAGGTATCATCATCTGATGACAGTGATGATAGTGACAATCAAAAATCTAAGGCGGTTCCTAGAGCGACTTTAAAGGCACCGGCTACTCCAGGTAAAGCAGTTGTTAAAGCAGCACCAGTTAAAAAGCAAGAATCATCATCTGAGGACTCCGATGACAGTAGTGATGAGGGTTCCAAACCTCAAAACAAGGTATCAAAACTCCAAACAACTCCTGCTAAGCCCAAAGCAGTACCTGCTAAAAAGCAAGAATCCTCTGATGACAGTGATGATAGTGATGAGGATGAAAAAGTTCCCCAGAAAGCTCTCCAAAAACCACAACCTACCCCTGTGAAACCAGCAATAAAGGCTACAACTAAGAAAGAGTCTTCATCTGATAGTGATGATAGCAGTGAAGATGAGAAGCCAAAATTAGTTCAAAAGACACCAGCAAAAACTCCAATTAAGGCATCCAATAAAAGAGCAGCATCTTCAGATGATAGTGATGATGAGCCCTCTAAGCCAGTTCCAAAAACACCAGCTTCCATAGCTAAATCTAAACCTGCTGCTAAGAAGAAAGGCTCCTCAGATGACGATTCAAGTGATGATGGTGAACCAAAACTAAAACCTACTCCAGCAAAAAAAGCTGCATCTTCTGATGACAGTGATGATAGCGATGAAGATGTCCCCCCTGCCAAAGTCTCAAAAAAAGAATCCAGCGATCAGGTAAGGATGTTAAACCTTCATAAAGGAAAATACCATGCAGAATAATATTGAAATTAATTTTTAGACTCTATCTTACCATTAAAATATTTCCAGGCAACTGAAAATGGAGTACAATCTGGGAAAAAGAGGAAAGCATCAGGAGAAGACTCTGGTGGACCTGCCAAGAAGCCATACAGTAATTTTGTTAAGGTAAATGTTTTTTGTGAATCACTAATACTAATATAAGGTCCTAATTTATTTGGTAACTTTCTTTTAAAGGGTTAGATGACTAATATATTTAGGGCCGATTTTTCAATCCTCGGATAAAAGTACCAATAGGTACCTAAAGAATAAAGTTATTAGTCTCTTTATTCGTCTGTTAAGTGGGTGTCAATTTTTAATACATATTTAACTTATGAATAACTATCTGACCGAATAACACATCTGTGAAAACGCTAACTTCAGGTAGGTGAAACAAATATAGAGAATAGACGAATGTTAGAATGGGACGGACTATTTCTTTGTTTGGTGTAGATGTCAAACAAACAAGCGTCAGCGTGTTACTTTTATTTTGCTTTTATTACGTTACGAGGTTATTAGTTTGGGTTTGTGGTGTTTTTCGTGCAATTAGAATGCTGCAGATCATTAGTCCGACCGACTTATCTCAAGTAAATTTTCAAAAAACTATTATAATAGACATTTGTTTGACAAAGCCTTTATATTATCAAGTATAATTTTTATTTTGATGAATAATAAAACAAAAATAAATCACACACGTTAAAGTTATCGACCCTCGGTCTTACGGCTTCTCTCTTTGCATATAAATTTATAATGGCTTCTTCCTCAATTGCCATGTCGTCAATACTATCGAAAATATCCTTTTGAATTATAAAGTACAGATTATAAATAAAGTACAGTATCGAAAACTAACCTCAAACCAGTAACATCAACGTCGGTTATCTAAGGAATAAGCGGTTATCTGGCCGTCAAACAGTCAAATATATTTATTCCTCAGATAAGTGAATTATTCGACGAATAAAGCATAATTGACCACTGAACAACTGACTTTTTTGCTATCTATCGAATAAACCCTATCTGTCTGTTTATCTGAGGATTGAAAAATCGGCCCTTAGTCAAATACATTCACATAAACCAAGAATTAAATGGAAATAACAAATTATTTGTAAGAACCATAGTAGTAGCAAGACGACAATTGTTCCATGAATGGTAAACAATACAAATAAAAAAACAATGTTGTAAAAAAAATTAAATGCATTAATGAATCCTTATCACTTACACATTGACCCTTTATAAGAAAATTACCCAATAAATTAGGACCTTATATAATAGATGATGGTAAAATAAAAATATTTACTTAACTAGAATTTTTTCTGATTTATGAAGTGAACCAGGAAAAAGATAAATAAGATTCATGGATAATTTTCGTTACCTCTATGTGAAAATAAATATTGGAATAGTTAAACTGAAATTGCAAATTTTAGGGCACAGTTAGTGTTTCAACTCCCAAAGAAAAAGATGGTGGATTGGGTAAACCAGCTCCATTTCGTCGTGTTGCATCCCAACCTATAGAAGTGGATCCTAGACTTAAGGATAACTCATTCAACGCTAAGGTAAATGCCCCAAAGTTTGAGAAGCCAAGGCAACTCCATGTCATGCCAAACTTGGACAATTAGGCCAATGGCTTTATTGCCAGTGGCTTACTACAACATTTTGGGCATTTACTTTTCTGGAATAATTTGGTCATCACACAGGGTTGTCTTGGTTATAACATAGTGCTTCTCTCTCTATCAGGAGGGTGAAAGCCAAGAAGGCGAAGATCACGACGAAGAATCGGAAGGCAACAAATCTGGAGGTTGGAACCAGCGTGGACGCGGCGGATTCAATCGCGGGCGGGGATTTAATGATAGGGGTAGAGGTGGATTTAGAGGCCGTGGAGGTGATAGAGGTGGCCGCGGAGGGTTTAATGACAGAGGTGGACGTGGCGGTAGGGGTGGTCGTGGTGGATTTGACAGGGGAGGTCGTGGTGGATTCGACAGGGGAGGTCGAGGTGGATTTGACAGGGGAGGTCGAGGTGGATTCGACAGGGGAGGTCGTGGTGGATTTGACAGAGGGGGTCGCGGCGGTGACCGTAGAGGCCGCGGGGACCGTCATTCCTGGGGTGGAGACAGGGGTGGGTTCAACAAAGGAGGATTCAATGATAGAAAGAGTTTTGAGGGGGGAGACTCTCAAAACAAGAAAATAGTATTTGATTAAGTAGGTGAGGTTTCAAACATTGTTTACTATTATTATTACACACAAAGTTTAAAAAAAATTGGACTTTCTGAGCTCCATCATAATTTTTCTCACAAAAACTATTAATGTCTTAGTAATTACAATTATTTCAGGTATATAATTATAATATACATATTCCACTAATAATATAATAAATGCGAAAGTTTTTGAAGATAGATGGATGTTTGTTAGACTTTCACGCTATAACTTCTGAACGGATTTGAATGAAATTTGGCATACAGTTATTTTATAACTTGGACAACATATAGGATATTCTTGGCTGGACCCAATTCTGAAGTACATTCAGACGAAGTCGCAGGCAGAAGCTAGTATTATATGTATTAGGTTTTACAATAACTTAATTATATAAAATTACTTTCAGAGCGGATCACGTGGTTCATGGGGTGAGCGTGCTAATCAAGACTTAAAGCACACACGTGGCAAGTCGTTTAAGCACGAGAAGACGAAGAAAAAAAGGGGTTCATATCGCGGCGGTGCGATCGATACTGGTGTCCACTCCATAAAATTTGAAGACTAAAATGGTTATAGCTTGCGTGCTAAACCTAAGTTCTGCTGTTGTTCCCAAGGTGGAGTATTAGCAAAATGCAGTATGATCTAATGTATGGTTATCCATGCAAAGGCCAAGACTTGCACAATCTCCGTGATACTTATTTAAATACGACGCTACTAAAGAAGAGTAGAGATTCTTACATACTGCTTGACGGGAGCGCCACCAGTGTGTTAACTTTTCGCGTGTTGCAAAGCACACGAAAATAATAATGCATATTTTTTTTTTGTATTTCATAGAATAGCTTGGCCCCTGTGTGGATATCAGGTGACAAGACTTCTCGCCGAAACTTGTTATTCTTCAAATTTGGAAAGTCTGTAACTTTATTCCACTAGAGTTGCTGTTTCGCATTCCTCGCCATATAGGTAAAATTACCTTTTCTTTTTAGATTAAATGATACGTTTTTTTTATGTTATGTATTAATGTTACTTTATCATTTAAAAAAATTATTGATGACTTGATTATACTTCTCCGTCACTTACTGTTTCTGTTTTGATTCGTGTATATTAAACATATACAGAATCAAATTATGATAATGTTATGATTTATCTGTCTCAACTTTATGAATTATAACAGAAGTTTGCTTTTTACTCATTTATTTCTGCCCGTATTTAGATCTTGCATTGACATATTATTTTTATTTATGAATTTGCTAGTGAGGTAAGCGTAGGAGGGTATTTAAGTGTGACATTTTCTAATAAAATAAAAAATATGGTGACAAATGCGGATGATTGATAGAGGATTTATTAAGTAAACCTTACATTGTTACAGTATTTATACTGATAACATCTGTTTCATATCTTTTTGAGTTCAAAGTTCACCTAGCCCTATATGAAAAATTATCATAAACAATTTTAAGTTTTGCATGGGGGCAAAGGTTTGCTTATAAATGATTGTAAGAAACCCGCTGATAACTTGAAATAATAAGTATTTTATATTTCATACATATTAGTGTCGATGTAAATAAACTTGTATTTTACGTGCTTTACTAAATATGTATATGTACATAGGGTAATATAGGATAAAATAATTAAATATAGATTTAATAAGTCGGTAATGACAACATAATAGGTAACAAATAATACAATATTGTATTTTAAGAAAAACCTGTTTGTTTTAGATAGTCCGTTAAGCCCGCCTTTTATTATAAAGATGGAATAATTGTGTCGAGTTTTATTTACCCTATTGTTAATAGGCATGATGACAGAACCAAAGAATAAATCGGTTACGAGGTAAATATAGACACAAAAGATTCTAAAAAAATACCTAGTTTTATAAAAACTATAAGAATAATAAGATTTTCAATAAAATGAAAGTATAAAATATAGCAATCGGCCATGTTAACTGAAACGTTAATCACAGCGTATGACGTCACGCGTCTGTTAAATGTCAATCATCGCCGTTCAATAGCTGTAACTTAATTATGCTGAGGCATGACGTCAGAATGGTGCTATGATAACACCCAGCAGTGTTTTCGCGGTTAAATCAAATTAGATAGTTATAAATGCAACAATTTGCATTGAAACTTAGTATAATGCTGAAATAATGTGTTTTTCGGACATAGTAGAGCTGTACCTACATTATAAATGGAAATTTCAAAATCTGTCATCATGCCTATTTTGCACAATTGTATATGTCGCAGATGGATTGTAGAATCCACTGTTTTACAAAACAGGCTTGCCATTGCGCTACGTTTAACAAAACTGCTACACACGTTTAGACGCAATGCAGAATGATATATCTACAGTTGTACACCACTCAAAAGAAAAGACTGTATTCTCCGTTGCTGGGTTGACGGAGCCCGGCCTGGCGCGGCTCTTTCTTTGCCTGCAAGGTCAGAAAAAACCTAAACACGAATTTCCCTTCGTGTTTAGGTTTCCTCCGAGGTCCGTCCTCAGTAGTATCTACCTGTCCGTGTCGGGGTACACTATAGAAATATAACGGTACACGAAACTCCCGAGCTCGTTTCGCTCGCGCATGCTATTTAGTATCGATCAAAAGTTATAGTAGTTTAGTATTTACGTCATCCCAAATTTTCATTATTTTTTTTGCTACTGACTTACAAAATTTAATTAACAAATTATGGATGGTTAACCGCAAAATAACACCTGAATCTGTTCATTACCTACACAAAGTTAAATTATTGTTGTTATGTACACAAAACCATGAGCAAGATAGAACATAAATCTACAATCTGACGTTACAATTCACGCTGTTTTACTTATCCAGATCGTTGACCCGCTGGTGTGACTGACACTGGCATGGCCACCATCAGGTATTTTAATGTTGTTAAATATCAGAATTGTCGGTCACTGATTCAAAAGTTATAAGGGTTTATAGGTGGCCGATCTAGGGAGAATCTCCCCAGCTTGGCCACATTTATATCTCAAAAACTAGGGCACATAGCGAAGACAGATTTTCTCCTAAATTTAGTCGCAATTTTTCTCCAAGTCACACCTTTCATATAAGAAGACATGAAGCAATTAGTCCATGTCTGACAGCTACTAATGCTCTCATAATCATATTATGATGACGTCAACCAACACTTTGCGTTGTGTTCCTACTTTAAATTGTGGCAACTGATAACCTTACTTCTTTACTGTCTGCTTCGAGTTTGTCACATCTCAGTTGCAATCATAAACGTAGGATAGAAAAAGACCTACAAAGCCTTCAATGGGGAAGGAATCTCCTACGGAAATATCACTTGTTAGAAAGAGAAAGCATATTTAGGTTCGGTCAGCACTATTGGCAGATGTTGTTTTCTCCAGTGTCACTGTCAAAAATCACGCTTACTTGTATTTGCTGTATTGTCAGTGAATCCTGTATATATAAACAGTTTTAAAATTTATAAGCAGTGCCTACTTGTTGTGTTGGTGACTGTGAAGTTTCTTATAAAAATAATCCAGGAAAACATTCATTTCACAGGTAAATTGTCAACAACAGCATATATTTTCATGACCATATTTTGGAAAAAACTATCTTTAGCAAATTTATTTGGAAAACCGTGGAAGACGTGGAACCTACCCATAACTTCGCTGTTTCTGAGCCTCTTCAGCACGTATGTGGTAGAACTCGCAGCTTCCTTAATGCGGTATGGTTTGTCTCGTCGTGGTATAATATGTCCTCTATCAGACCGATTCCTCCCCCTAAACGAATCGTTGGTCGACTCGAAATCTTCAACGATCTTCTGTAATCTTCCCGGGTCTTTGAGTCGGTTCTCGCGAACATCCTTAGAATTTCTTGAAGGAAAATCGACCTCAACATGGCTTAATTTGCATTCCGCATCGTCGGTGCAGGGTGGACGGTGAACGTTGGAATTTCCGGGTATGTATTCGATACGGAGGTTGAATTCTTGTAGAGTATGGGCCCAGCGTGCCAATCGCCCGCTTGGTGACTTCGCGGTCATAAGCCATCGCAGAGGTTGGTGGTCACTTTTAATAACAACCTCTGATCCTTCAATGTATCCGCGGAATTTGGTTACGGCCCATACTACAGCTTAAGCTTCTCTTTCCATCGTACCGTAATTTTTCTCTGCGTTGTTCAGCAAACGGCTCGCGTACTAGATGGGCCGTTCCTCGGGACCCTCCCCCTGCATCAGCACTGCTCGTAGACAATAACCGCCACTATCTGTCCTGAGTATAAACGGCTTTGTATTGTCAGGTTGACGTAATATCGGAGCGGAAACCAGTAATTGCTTGATGCAGTTGAAGGCATCTTGTTGCTTCGAGGTCCACATCCACTTGCTGTCTCTTTTGAGTAGATTTGTCAAAGGTCTGGCAACGTCGGCGTAATTAGTTAAAAATCGCCGGAACCAACTGGACGTCTGCAAAATAGTCTTCACGTGTTTTACGTTCATCGGGGGCGGCATGTCGGCGATAGCTGCAGTCTTATCGAGATCTACTTATATCCCCCCGGTACAATCAGGTGGCCTAAGAATCTTACTGATTTTGTGGACTCTTGGTGCGCATCAGCCTTAGTTCGATGGGCAGCATTGTCTGATGGGGGCCCGTCCTTCGCGAAGCGGTCAGCTCTCTTCACCAGAAAAGCATTAAACTGGACGCTCTGGTCTGCTGTCAATTTGGTGCCCTTATCATCCCTGAGCACCAGGTCAGCTGCTTCTATCTTCATCAGCTCCGTCATGCTGGCGGTAGGTAACTCGAAGCTGGTGATAAACGGATACCAGCTGCGTGGCTCGTCGTTAAAACACCAACTGTGGTAAATCCAACAGGATACCAGCCTTCGTTATAAAATCTCTACCTACAGGGTTCTAGGTTGCGCGTTCGGTAATACCATGAATGTGGTAGGTATCACACGTCCTTGTAAGGCGACGTCTATATCGCACTCGAGCGCGGTGCATACTTGCTGTGACCCATCAGCAAGTCCTATAGTGGGTAGTGTCTTTCGAAATTGTATGCCCGCGTCTACTAATAAATTATGTAACATTGGGCCCGCGATAGAATGTGTGGCTCCCGTGTCCAAGATAGCCACACCCTTACGATTAACAACCTGTATTTCTACTAGCGGTCGCGGATCGTACCTATCGACAACATATGCTGTACAGAAATCAGACTTACTGGACCCAGGCGTAATCTTGCAATTGGCGCATTTTGATCGTATGACTCCCAGCTGACCACATCCGTAACAACGCAGCTCAGTGCTATTGGGAAACTTATTGATACTATTATCGACGTTAAGATCTTTATTACGACAAACGTCTGCTGAGTGCCCAAAACGTTTGCAATATGCGCATTTTGGTCGAATGCGCTTTTGTCTCTCACTATCGCTATGTTTAACATTTGAACTTCGCGGGTTATTCATTACATACACACGGGGAATCACCTACGGCAGGCGAAGGGTTATCATTCGGACCTGCACTCGAACGCCCTCGCGCAGCGGAAGGGTTACCGGACCTCGCCTTATTATTATTAGAAATAGGAAAACTCACCTCCGCCAACGACTCTTCTACAAACCTGACCTTAGTTATCAGTTGTTCCAGCTCGTTCACGATATCGCGAGACACACGTTTTCTTATTCTACGATCTAACAATCCATACACTATATCTAATTGCATGACTTCCGGTAAGTACTACGTACGGTAATTTAGATATCATAGCGCGCACTTTAGAAATATAAATATCGGCACGTTCACTATTTTGTTCGGTTGAAAAAATATCGCGAAATAGTTTGTAACCGGGTCGCGGTATGCCGAACACCCCTCGAAGCCGTTGCAGGGCATCGGACCACGACGTGACCGTCGACTTCACGCCTTGCCACCAGATGGCGGCCTCGCCGACCAGCAGCATCGGAAGTCCCCGTAGAGCGTGCTCGTCGCTGACGTTGGTACATTCGCGGAACACTTCGATGGCGTCGATGAATGCCTCGAGCTCATCTGCGTTTTTCGAGGTTCCGTCGAAACGCGCCGTGCACTTCGCGAAGTTACCCGCCTGCAGCGAGTGACCTGGCGCGTCGGGTCGTGGTGATGAAGCGCACGATTGGTTAAGATCTTTATTGCCAGTCAGGATGCTCTCTATAAGCACGCGGCTTGCTTCAACCTGGCTCCTGGTAATGCTGGAGACAAGGGTCTGGAGCATTTCTTCTGACATGGTGACAGTCGGCGATGACACCACCGTTCTGTTTATCTCGGCGTCTGTGTCAAATTCCGATCCATCGTCCCTCCCGATCCTCCTTTTCGGCGGCATGTTGAACCTCGCCGATCAGCACGGGTGGTTATTGGGTACATGGATAGTTACGCACGTATATAATGCATACGATACGTATAAGTCTTCCTACAACAGACGCTCGGTGAGTCGGCGACGCACGCGTTGGACTCGCCCGTATTATTTGGACTTGCCCGTTTGAATTCGTCTTTCCCGAGCGGTTTTGTACTCGCCCAAGAGGTTTTATGCACTTGTTTTCCAGGATTTGCACAGTTTTACGTATTAGCTCGATATCGGTATCGAATATCACGATATCGGATAGTTCGGTTTGTATTTAGTATCACACTTTTGTTCCTGGTTTCTCTTACGAGAAACCAGGAACAAAAGTGTCGTGCCCGCGAGTTGGGCGCCACTGTAATAGGTCTTTCTCAAGGATTTAATTAAGGTTCAAACACGAATTAGTAGATATAGGTATAATATGGAAACACAAACACAAATCAAACAAATACACAACATGCAACAAGAACATATCGTTTCGCGCGTAAATTTAAGTTCGCGGAACGAGCCGTCGGAGCCGTTGGCGGGGGAGGGGCGAGTCAAGCGAGCCCGCGCAAACTTAGGGCCGCGCTACACTAACATTTGAGGTCGCGTTACAAGTAGAATTTTTATATATTATATATCTTTAGTTGACATCATGGAACACACCATAAAAACTAAATACAAAACACTTCATCTTTTTTTTCTAGGGGTCACATTTTTTATAAAAAGAGTGTCTACTCTAACATGATGCTCATAGATTTGCTTGTCTAAATTTTGCCAGAGAATACTTGAATTTCGACTGGAGTAACACGATGTTCTATGACGAGAAAACTTTTAAGTCCAGTCAGCATGATCGTTTACATCTTTGGCGATACGATAGGATGCGTTACATAGAAAACCTTGATATACCAAACAGTGAATAAGGTCTAATTTCTCTAAACATGTATGGTTGGATGACTGCTGATGGTGTTGGGGAGTTGTGCCGTTTACCATCACGAGCATCGGTATTGGATTATGTAGATGCTCTCCAAAATGGAATGTTACCGGCCGTCCGGTTCTTTTATCCAGAAAGTGAAATGCCACAATTTCATTATTTGCAGGACAATTGTTCTGTGCATAAAGCAAGGTTGACGCGTGCATGATTCGGTGCACACCCGGAAATAAGGTTAATACCTTGAGCTTCAAAATCGCCCGATGTCAACCCTATAGAAAATCTTCGGGGCCTAATGGTTCAAAGATGGTCAAACCGGAATGAAAGAACAGCAGAAGCTCTGGAACGGCATTGTAATGAGATATGGGAGGAATTTCGCGGATCCGATGTCTGCTCTAGACTTGTGGGCTCTCCGTCCGACCGTCTCCAAGCTGTCATAGGCCCAAATAGCAATTACACTAAAAGTCAAAAGTCAAAATCATTTATTCCAATTAGACCATATAAAGGTACTTTTGAAAGTCAAGAAATGCCACGTTCCAAAATGTAGATTCCTATGGAGAAGAACGGGCAAGAAACTCCATGGTTACTCTTTTAAAATGTTGTGTTACAATAATTTAGGTACATTTATTGATAAAAAGACATTATGTGATAACGATGCAGATATAGTTGTACACGTAGGTACAATAGAAGATACAAAATTCCAACAATAGTTACAAGTCTTGGTAGTTTAGAGCTGACCAGTCCCAACTTGTGGCACCCGTTCACGAGTATCACGCATATCCATCGCATCGCTCAGCTCAACCATATTTAAGGGAACAGAATGACCCAACACATACACCACCACAGTAAGACATTTATGTGAGTATGACATCTCAAACTACCAGACCTCAAGTCACGTTACTAGAATAATGTTAATGGCTGCATGGTGCTCACATTTACAATAAAGAAGTTATGAGTCTAATAAAAAATTTAAGAGTTTTTTCTCTCTTTTTATATAAAACATTTAACAGTAACATGCATTGCGTATACGCCTGACAAAATTGAGATAGATTAATAAGCAGATGGGCTGTACTGGTTGAGTTGTCCTATGGAGCAGGACCAGCATGTTTCCAAGCATTTTTATCCTCAATGTAGTCTCCTAATTTGTAATATGCTTGTTTGCATAATGTGCGCTTTATATAGATTTTAAATTTTTTCTCATTTAGTTCCTGAATATTAGGAGGAATTTTATTGTAACATTTAATACAGTATCCCATGAAAGATGAGTGTACTTTGGATAATCTAAACCGTGGTTGGGCAATTTTGTTTTTATTTCTAGTATTATAATTATGCCTATCAGATATTTTTACAAAAAGATTCAGGTTTTTCCTCACATACATAATATTTTCATAACTGTAGTGGCAAGGTACCGTCATAATATTAATCTGCTTAAAAAGTTCTCTAAGAGATTCGCGACGACGTAGATTATATATGGCCCTGACAGCTCTCTTCTGTAGTATAAAAATCGATTCGATGTCAGCAGTCCGTCCCCACAGCAGAATACCGTAAGACATGATGCTATGGAAGTAGCTAAAGTACACCAGTCTCGCGGTATCTATATCTGTTAGTTGCCTAATTTTTCTGACTGCGTAAGCAGCTGAACTAAGCCTTCCTGCAAGTGATGTTATATGAGGACCCCATTGTAGTTTCTCGTCTAGCGTAATTCCCAAGAAAACCGTTTTATCTACGAATTCTAACTTTTCTTTATCTAACACAATATTACATTTACTTCTTTGCACGTTCGGTAAAGCAAATCTTATGCATTTAGTTTTTTTGCCATTTAGCACTAAGTTATTTGCTGCGAACCAATTTTGAACCTGAAGGATAGTGTTATTTACATCGTCAGGATTAGGTACGCGTCTATCTATTCTAAAAATTAAAGAGGTATCATCTGCAAATAACACCATTTTCGGCTGGTCTTTAAGCAAATAGGGCAAATCATTTATATAAACTAAAAAAAGGAACGGACCTAATATTGAGCCTTGAGGAACCCCCATTTTGATTTCAGATCCTGCACTAGATATTATAGTAATAATATCAATCCAGTAAAATAATAAAAATACATATCCAATACTCTTGTAAATTTTAAGAGTTTAAAATTTATTGAAACAAATCTCTCAAATATATATTTAAACAAAAAGAAAATAGCAGAAACCAATACTGGCTTTGAGTCTCAAGGAGAAATATCTTCGATCGGAGTTTCCAAATTGGTGAATCTGAAGATTTGATTACGGTGCCACGTCGAGGACGCGAAGCATGTTCACCTGCATCGGTTGCGAAGGCCGAAGGTTGAAATTGGTGAAATCGTGTGAAAAATTTCATCACGATTTGCGATTTTCACGATGCGCATATGTCACTCGAGACAATTAAGTGTCATTTTTTTCGTTGTGATTTTATTATAGCTTTTTAAAGATTTTTGATATCTGTATATATTAATGTTTTATGACAATGTAAATAGTAGCAGCCGTGAAAACTGTGCGAGTCAACCTAACATCGCTCTGGACAATCTAGTGAGGTGTCCCCACTGCTCCCAGGCACGTTTTTTTAAAGGTAACAGGGGCTTGAAGATACACTGTGGCAAGGTCCATAATTCCATTAGTGTACCTCTAAGCCCCATATTATTTACACCAACACCCAACACACCTATTCGGGAACCCCTTTGGCAAACCCTAACAAAATTCAAAAATTCTATCCCCATTCTGAAGAGAGTGCCCCGTGGAGCCAGGCCGTCTGTTGCATTAAGTTTAGCGCGATGTGTCCACACTGTCGTACGGGAGAATACAGAAACTGCTTGGGAACAATTAGTCACCTTCGCATATAGAGTTTTACATGTGCAAAAATGTTTGGCGAACCAAAAATCACTAACAGCCCAAATTAAAGACAATTGCAACATTTCGGTTTCAACTTTTGATCCAAAATTCCAATCTCTGAAGCACTCCTCCCACAAAGGTACGTTTCACCATGTGGAGACAAAACTCAGCGAAGGTGATATTAGTGGAGCGGCTAGAATTTTATTCAGCAGCGATGTGGTCGCGCTTTACTCTCCAGAAACGCTTGCAGCTCTGGAGACTAAGCATCCGGCCCCTATGGATGACCTTTCCTTTCCTGATAACCCTGACCGCGTTTTTAATATTCTTACAGCTTCCACTCGTCAAGTAGTCACTGCCTTAGGCTCCTTCCGCAGCGGCTCTACCGGTGGCCTCGACGGCTTGTCGCCCCAGCATCTTAACTCATTAGCTCGCTCATTAGCAGACACAATAGATTTTTATTGTTTAAACTACGTATTTGCACATGGGTGAGTCAGAGGGTTAAAGACCTGACGTGCGCAAGCGCCGGGGAAGCTGGTGAGTCGCTCCTGAAGGAGCTTACGGCCCTTACTAATATGATACTCTCCGGCAATGTGCACGGAGCCGTCATTGATGTCTTGTACGGGGCAAACCTACGTGCCCTGGGCAAGAACGATGGCGGCATCCGTCCCATTGCCGTAGGTTGTTCTTACCGGCCTATGGCAGCCAAAATTTGCTGTGCCTACTACAGTGAATCGCTGGCCAGCAAATTCCAGCCCCTGCAACTAGGTTTTGGTTCAAAAGGGGGCTGCGAGGCTGCCGTACACGCTCTTTCTACTTATCTTAATAGTAATGCAGGTGAGGTCATCCTTAAGGTTGACATTAAGAACACTTTTAACACCCTAAAAAGGAATACTCTGCTGTCGGAAATTAAAACAGAAACACCCCAAATTTATAGTTTCTTATGGCAATGTTACCGGCACCCCTCAAAATTAATTTACAAAGACAACCTTTTAGATTCGGCAGTAGGATGTCAACAGGGTGATCCTCTGGGACCCGCCATTTTCAGCTTAGCCATTAACCCTATTATTAGACAGCTAAATTCAAAATTTTACGTGTGGTACCTTGATGATGGAACCCTAGGAGGTGATGTGGAAACAGTTTTACGAGATTTCCTATTTTTAAAACAAAAATTCAACTCCATTGGCCTCGAACTAAACCTTTCAAAATGTAAATTATATTTACCCGATACATTGACTATATATATTACTAGCGTAAGGACCCGGCCGACCGCGAAATTAAATGGCACCAACGCGTTGGCCCTAAAATGACAGTTTAGGGCCAACGCAACTCAGTCGACAGTGGACCTGTCAAACTGCTGAGCGGCTGGTCCCACCGCCTTTGAGAAGATGGGTGAACGGGCAAAACCGTATTGGGACAGGCCATTTTCCAAGCGTTCACTGCATCGGACAAGCACGGTACGTCAAAATCAACCAGTGATGGTTCTAAAATTGTCCTGGTAAATTTTTCGGTAGGTACTGTGGACCGAAGACAGGAACGCTGGTAATCTAATACTTGAAATTTTGCGGACGCCGAGGCCACCAAAACGAATAGGAAGTGTGGCTTGTAGCCACGCTCGGTCGTCCAAGGCCACATTTAAAATCGAAGTTAAGGTCTTACGTATAATTTTGTCTACTTTACCTAAAAGTTCTGGATGCTTCCATAAAGGGGAGGACCGAAGTATATATGTAAATTTTAGACCAAAGCAACGGTATCGAATAATAGAAAAAGCCGAATGTAAATGAATTTTGATAGAGTCAATTGTCTGTCGGTGGTGTCGGGTCAATGATTTCAAAAGAAAGGATACGCCCATCTAAACATTTTACAGAAAACTTCTTAATACAAGCAAAAGTAGCGCCATCTGTCATAACTCATGCAAACTACGTGAGCCGTAGGTTTCATAGGTCGAAGACTAAACCTTGTACGTGCGTACATGAATTTTTTATCACATTTTAATAATGGTCAATATTTTTATACACACATCAGTCACAAACTGAACTGAGTTTTTACCCGACTGCGCTAGAAGGAGGGTTATAATTTTTCCGGGTGTATGTATGTATATTTCTTTGGCACGCGCTGTAGCCTAAACGGGTTGATGGATGTTAGCTTGAAAGGTGTCGTTAGATTATATTAGTTTTTTAAACTATAATTTATTGCGATAATAATACATGTCACAAAAAAAACGTATGTAAAACCAATTAATATCAATCAGCTTTATTTGAAATTGTAATAAATATTGTTATAGTAAATAAGAATTAACATATTAGGTACTTTCTAAAATTACTTACACTAAGTTCTTAAGACAAAAATAAAACAAATAAAAATGACGTTCTTTCAACGTTACTTCGCGCGCGGCCGGCCACACAATGGCCGCCATTACGGACATCGGTAGTAAAATAATTATACCTTTAAAATGTGATAATTTAATAATTTAATTGGAACAGAAGTAATCTAGGATTATTTATCCATGATACGATATCCCATGTTCCTTTTTAATCTTTGTATCGTAATTTTTGCAGCCTTTTACCACGCAACTAGGCATATTTATGACAACCAAACACTCGTTCTCTCCTGCGTGCGGTCCACTGTCGACTGAGTTGCGTTGGCCCTAAACTGTCATTTTAGGGCCAACGCGTTGGTGCCATTTAATTTCGCGGTCGGCCGGGTCCTTACGCTAGTAATATATATGTCAATGTATCGGGTAAATATAATTTACATTTTGAAAGGTTTAGTTCGAGGCCAATGGAGTTGAATTTTTGTTTTAAAAATAGGAAATCTCGTAAAACTGTTTCCACATCACCTCCTAGGGTTCCATCATCAAGGTACCACACGTAAAATTTTGAATTTAGCTGTCTAATAATAGGGTTAATGGCTAAGCTGAAAATGGCGGGTCCCAGAGGATCACCCTGTTGACATCCTACTGCCGAATCTAAAAGGTTGTCTTTGTAAATTAATTTTGAGGGGTGCCGGTAACATTGCCATAAGAAACTATAAATTTGGGGTGTTTCTGTTTTAATTTCCGACAGCAGAGTATTCCTTTTTAGGGTGTTAAAAGTGTTCTTAATGTCAACCTTAAGGATGACCTCACCTGCATTACTATTAAGATAAGTAGAAAGAGCGTGTACGGCAGCCTCGCAGCCCCCTTTTGAACCAAAACCTAGTTGCAGGGGCTGGAATTTGCTGGCCAGCGATTCACTGTAGTAGGCACAGCAAATTTTGGCTGCCATAGGCCGGTAAGAACAACCTACGGCAATGGGACGGATGCCGCCATCGTTCTTGCCCAGGGCACGTAGGTTTGCCCCGTACAAGACATCAATGACGGCTCCGTGCACATTGCCGGAGAGTATCATATTAGTAAGGGCCGTAAGCTCCTTCAGGAGCGACTCACCAGCTTCCCCGGCGCTTGCGCACGTCAGGTCTTTAACCCTCTGACTCACCCATGTGCAAATACGTAGTTTAAACAATAAAAATCTATTGTGTCTGCTAATGAGCGAGCTAATGAGTTAAGATGCTGGGGCGACAAGCCGTCGAGGCCACCGGTAGAGCCGCTGCGGAAGGAGCCTAAGGCAGTGACTACTTGACGAGTGGAAGCTGTAAGAATATTAAAAACGCGGTCAGGGTTATCAGGAAAGGAAAGGTCATCCATAGGGGCCGGATGCTTAGTCTCCAGAGCTGCAAGCGTTTCTGGAGAGTAAAGCGCGACCACATCGCTGCTGAATAAAATTCTAGCCGCTCCACTAATATCACCTTCGCTGAGTTTTGTCTCCACATGGTGAAACGTACCTTTGTGGGAGGAGTGCTTCAGAGATTGGAATTTTGGATCAAAAGTTGAAACCGAAATGTTGCAATTGTCTTTAATTTGGGCTGTTAGTGATTTTTGGTTCGCCAAACATTTTTGCACATGTAAAACTCTATATGCGAAGGTGACTAATTGTTCCCAAGCAGTTTCTGTATTCTCCCGTACGACAGTGTGGACACATCGCGCTAAACTTAATGCAACAGACGGCCTGGCTCCACGGGGCACTCTCTTCAGAATGGGGATAGAATTTTTGAATTTTGTTAGGGTTTGCCAAAGGGGTTCCCGAATAGGTGTGTTGGGTGTTGGTGTAAATAATATGGGGCTTAGAGGTACACTAATGGAATTATGGACCTTGCCACAGTGTATCTTCAAGCCCCTGTTACCTTTAAAAAAACGTGCCTGGGAGCAGTGGGGACACCTCACTAGATTGTCCAGAGCGATGTTAGGTTGACTCGCACAGTTTTCACGGCTGCTACTATTTACATTGTCATAAAACATTAATATATACAGATATCAAAAATCTTTAAAAAGCTATAATAAAATCACAACGAAAAAAATGACACTTAATTGTCTCGAGTGACATATGCGCATCGTGAAAATCGCAAATCGTGATGAAATTTTTCACACGATTTCACCAATTTCAACCTTCGGCCTTCGCAACCGATGCAGGTGAACATGCTTCGCGTCCTCGACGTGGCACCGTAATCAAATCTTCAGATTCACCAATTTGGAAACTCCGATCGAAGATATTTCTCCTTGAGACTCAAAGCCAGTATTGGTTTCTGCTATTTTCTTTTTGTTTAAATATATATTTGAGAGATTTGTTTCAATAAATTTTAAACTCTTAAAATTTACAAGAGTATTGGATATGTATTTTTATTATTTTACTGGATTGATATTATTACTATAATATCTAGTGCAGGATCTGAAATCAAAATGGGGGTTCCTCAAGGCTCAATATTAGGTCCGTTCCTTTTTTTAGTTTATATAAATGATTTGCCCTATTTGCTTAAAGACCAGCCGAAAATGGTGTTATTTGCAGATGATACCTCTTTAATTTTTAGAATAGATAGACGCGTACCTAATCCTGACGATGTAAATAACACTATCCTTCAGGTTCAAAATTGGTTCGCAGCAAATAACTTAGTGCTAAATGGCAAAAAAACTAAATGCATAAGATTTGCTTTACCGAACGTGCAAAGAAGTAAATGTAATATTGTGTTAGATAAAGAAAAGTTAGAATTCGTAGATAAAACGGTTTTCTTGGGAATTACGCTAGACGAGAAACTACAATGGGGTCCTCATATAACATCACTTGCAGGAAGGCTTAGTTCAGCTGCTTACGCAGTCAGAAAAATTAGGCAACTAACAGATATAGATACCGCGAGACTGGTGTACTTTAGCTACTTCCATAGCATCATGTCTTACGGTATTCTGCTGTGGGGACGGACTGCTGACATCGAATCGATTTTTATACTACAGAAGAGAGCTGTCAGGGCCATATATAATCTACGTCGTCGCGAATCTCTTAGAGAACTTTTTAAGCAGATTAATATTATGACGGTACCTTGCCACTACAGTTATGAAAATATTATGTATGTGAGGAAAATCCCTGAATCTTTTTGTAAAAATATCTGATAGGCATAATTATAATACTAGAAATAAAAACAAAATTGCCCAACCACGGTTTAGATTATCCAAAGTACACTCATCTTTCATGGGATACTGTATTAAATGTTACAATAAAATTCCTCCTAATATTCAGGAACTAAATGAGAAAAAATTTAAAATCTATATAAAGTGCACATTATGCAAACAAGCATATTACAAATTAGGAGACTACATTGAGGATAAAAATGCTTGGAAACATGCTGGTCCTGCTCCATAGGACAACTCAACCAGTACAGCCCATCTGCTTATTAATCTATCTCAATTTTGTCAGGCGTATACGCAATGCATGTTACTGTTAAATGTTATATATAAAAAGAGAGAAAAAACTCTTAAATTTTTTATTAGACTCATAACTTCTTTATTGTAAATGTGAGCACCATGCAGCCATTAACATTATTCTAGTAACGTGACTTGAGGTCTGGTAGTTTGAGATGTCATACTCACATAAATGTCTTACTGTGGTGGTGTATGTGTTGGGTCATTCTGTTCCCTTAAATATGGTTGAGCTGAGCGATGCGATGGATATGCGTGATACTCGTGAACGGGTGCCACAAGTTGGGACTGGTCAGCTCTAAACTACCAAGACTTGTAACTATTGTTGGAATTTTGTATCTTCTATTGTACCTACGTGTACAACTATATCTGCATCGTTATCACATAATGTCTTTTTATCAATAAATGTACCTAAATTATTGTAACACAACATTTTAAAAGAGTAACCATGGAGTTTCTTGCCCGTTCTTCTCCATAGGAATCTACATTTTGGAACGTGGCATTTCTTGACTTTCAAAAGTACCTTTATATGGTCTAATTGGAATAAATGATTTTGACTTTTGACTTTTAGTGTAATTGCTATTTGGGCCTATGATAGCTTGGAGACGGTCGGACGGAGAGCCCACAAGTCTAGAGCAGACATCGGATCCGCGAAATTCCTCCCATATCTCATTACAATGCCGTTCCAGAGCTTCTGCTGTTCTTTCATTCCGGTTTGACCATCTTTGAACCATTAGGCCCCGAAGATTTTCTATAGCCACGTCTTATGATTTCTCTTTGAATATCTGAGATTTCAGGACGACGATCATTTAAATTTCCCTCTTCGCCTTCACGTGTAATCCAAAGACGAACAGCTTATCTCTAAAATAAGGAATTTAATGAATTATTATGAAAATATTAAGCTTATATAAGAAAATAAATGATATAATTTATACTTCGGTATCTTGAACTTACCGATACATTTAAACTCCTAGAAATCTCACTATTATTAAGTCTATCGCTATTCAATGGAATTATTTGAGATCTTTCAGCGAGTGATAAATTGCGAGGCATCGTAGTAAAATAAAGTTTTTTTTTTTTTTTTACTTAAATATACTCGATTGTTTGACGTCTTGACTTGATGTCTTTAATATATTTTTATTTCAGTGCAAAAAGAGTTTTTCCTGGTTTCCATTCGATGAATAAATTAATGTCATTATACATGTTTCCATTGAACATAATATCATGAATATTGTTTGTTAGAAATAATAGTTTAATGCGTTTATAACAAAGGTCAAATTGAAATGTTAGTAACAAATAATACGTCATAATTGTGCATCTCTTTCATTGTTAAAAAGGTAATAAGTCCATGAGTTCAACGTTATCGCTATTTTACTTACACATGAAATTTTGTCAAAACTGGTAGACCACTTTCTTGGCCGACCGTACACTGTCAAAAGTACTCAGAAAGAGAAACTAAAATGGTGTACGCGGCCGGTGGGCTGGTCATATGTGACGTCATATTTATTACTTGCACTTTCAGAAAACTGTCAAGTTAAGATTTTCTTTTTACACTACTAGAATCACATAAGTTAAAAAGAAATGCATGTCGTTTTTTAATTAATGTATGGAAACGTATGATATTTCTATAATAATGTTATAATAATGTAATGTTTATATAGATTATTAGGGCACGTCCTTTACTTCTTCTTTAGTCATTGCATGAAACTGACAGCTGCTTGATTTGAGTTTGTTTGGAAACTACTTAGGTAGTTGTGTTATTGGATTCGGGTTGTGTATGCGTTGCTGTAAACACGTTCTTTCGAATTTTCTGTGCTGTTTTTTAGGTTTGCGGGTGTTTAGTATCTTTAATTGTCGTTTTTGTGCCGTGTTGTTGGGTGTTCGCCGTCCCCTGGTTAATACCTTCTCTCGTTTCATTTCCCTCATTTTAATGAGGGAAATGGACGACGATGAACCCACGGATGGGGGAGGTGGTGTTTCCACCGATCCTGACATATTTTCTTCTCAGGACTTGACTAAAGATCCGCGTAATCAGGTTGATAAGAAATTAAAGAAAGCGGCTGTGGAAGACCTAGGTATCGAATCAAAAAAAAAACCTCCTTCAATGTCTTATCGATCGACTTATTCTAAACCCGGTTTTGAGGATAATGGTAAGATTTTATACAATGACGAATGTGATAAGGGGCCTTTTATAATCCATGTCACGAGATCGGAACCTGATGTGTCAGTTCAGTCTAGGTTCAGTTCAGGCAGGTCAGTCTATCAGATTACTTAAGTTTGCTTAGCTTATCCATAAGAATAACGTGAAGGGTATTGTAAGGGGTGGCATTAAGGCTCTTGGAAGATCCAAAATAGCCATCGAGTTTAGTTCTGCGACCGACGCGAATAATTACACCAACAATCAAATTTTGACATCTAATAAGTTCACAGCCTCTGTTCCGAAATTTCATGTTTCAAGAATGGGCGTAGTGCGTAATATCCCGACGGACTGGACATTAGAGGAATTGGTTGAAGGCATTCAAACTCCTAATAATTGCGGTCAAGTAATTAAAGCCCGTCGGTTGAATGTCAAATCCCGAAAAGACAATTCAGTTTCTTAGATTCCTTCTACCTCTGTGGTGCTGACATTTACCGGGCAAACTCTACCTGAGAGAGTATTTTGCTATGAATCTTCTCTTCCTGTTTCGATTTACCAACTTCCTACCATTCAGTGCAGAAATTGTTATCGTTATGGCCATATTGGTACACAATGCCGCTCTACTCCTCGCTGGTATCGCTGTGCCCAAAACCATCCTGGGGATAGCTGTTCCATTGTGGATGAATCTGCCTCTTGCCTGCTGTGTAGGGGAGCTCACAAAGCAACTGATTTCAGGTGTCCTGAGCACTCCCGTCAAAAATCTATAAAGCTCGTCATGTCACAGGACAACATTAGTTATTCTGAAGCTTCCCTAAGATTTCCTAGTACCAACCGTCTTTATTCCGAGGTATTTAAATCATCCTCCTTCCCCACTCTTTCTGGTTCTCCTCAATTGACTAAAGAATCTCACTCTCGTCCCCTTACATCTCCTCAGTCTTGTTCTTATACTAAAACCATTACTAAATCTCCTCGTCCTTCTCCTTCTCTTGGGAAATCTTATGATATTACACAGGCCCATAGGAATTTAACTAAATCCCCTCTATCCTCTCAACATAATGGCTGTGCCTTTTCTTCTTCTCCTATAGAATCGACCCTTCTACTTACTCCCAATGACAATTTAATTGAACTCCTCACTTGTTCCCTTATTAATATAATTTCGAAATTCTCTGACTCTCTACCGAACAATGTCATTTCGTTACTCCAAGAATTGCTCTTTGCTTTAAGTAATAAAAATAGGTCAGATCCTTCTATAATGGAATTGTAGAAGTATTCGGCGTAAGAAACATGACATTATTTATTTGTTAAACCACTTCAATGCTGCAATTGCGGTTTCTGAGACATGGTTGCTGCCGGGATCCAGTTTTAGGGTCCCTGGGTACTCTTGTCTTCGGGACGACAGGGATGATGGATGGGCAGGCTGTGCCCTACTCGTTTCAAGATCAATTACTTTCTCCCAAATTCCAATTCTTTCCCACAGCCCTGATTTCCATGTTGTAGCAGTAAGAGCTTAGGGTCTGGATGCTACTAGGCAGACGGCTGCTCCAAATCGTCCTGAGAAAGTCTTCAGGGACGGTAGGGCCAGCTAAACCCTGTAGGTGCCGCAGGAACTGCGAGGGCTTGCGGTCTCCTAATTCCTCATGTACGAGGAGCTGCCTCGAACCTCCACTTGTGCGAACAAAACCTCGGGATCATCCGGCCAAAACGGTGGGATCCGTACTCCGATACGGCAAATGTCAGTCGTCTCGTCAATGGAAACGCGAACTGCGCGCCGAGGTTGTCTAGTAGCCGAGCGCGTACTAGTACTTGATTTTGGCGAATCACTGCTGTCACTCATTATAATAATTGTGCTTTGCCTTGTCTAGATAATTGTATTTAGTAATCTGGATACAGGATCAACGAGCCTTTCTGGCGTTTTCTGACTCCACCAGTTTAGTGGGTATGCACTATATTATTATGTGTTGGTAGGAGTATTAAGTGAATAAGATGGTTCTTAGTAACTCACGGTTTATTGTCCAACACAGAAACAACAGTCACAGAAGTAAGAAAGGCACAGAATATAGTTCAAGCACACAAGCAGAAGAAATACAGCACAGAAAGAAATAGTCTTTACATATAGTTTATGCACAAGCGTTATTTAGTTCAACTTTAGATAAAAGCGAATAGTGTCGGTAGATAGCACATAGAAAAATTCAAGCAAGCAGCATAGGCTTCGCGTCGCGATGGCGTGATCTCGAGGCTGCGGTCGCGCAAAGTGAACGGCCGCGCGCTGCCCGGCTCCCACCTCATATCAACGTAGGTAGGGACATCGGCTACGTCACAGTTACGTAGGCGATGCGCGATTCCACTGCACTGTGATGACCATTGCAATATGCAAAGTATGAAATTGTGTGGAAATAAATATAACAGTTGTATTATCCAATAAGTTATTATTATCATGTAAATAATATTATAATTAGATAAGTACGTGTAATATATATTTTATGAACAAGTAGATTTAAGTGTAAATATATAGATATGTGTAATGTATATATTGTGTTGTGTTGTTAGTGGACATTGTTAAATTAGGATAATTTGTATTAAGCTATTAGTGGGGGAAAGGAAATTGTAGTGGTTAGGAATGCCACATAGTCTTAATTAATAGTAAAGCCCTTTGGGAAAGGTTGTATTTAACTGTTAATTATAATAAACTACCTAAACAATATACTTAGAACTAAAAAAATATAATTATATATTTATTTATATACTATAGAGCGTCGAAGAATTCATCCGCATCGCTATCAACTGGTAACGTGCCCAAAAGGCTGGCAGCATTGCCACGTTGAATGGCAATGCTGATTCTCTGTGCGAAGAATAGACCAGTCTTCAGGTCACGTGAACTGTCGACCAATCGCCTTGCAATCTCTTTAAAAAGGAAGTCGAGTCGAATCAATTCCACTGTTCATTTAAATGCATTGAATGGCATTTCTAATATACAGAGAGGTAGTTTATTATAAAAGGGAATACCGAGCCCCACAAATGACTCATGCACCTTGTGAAGTCTATGAATAGGTGCGCAAAGTTTGTGCTTATTCTTTGTGTTGATGTTGTGGACATCACTCTTTTTAACAAATCAATTAATATTTTGCCTAATGTGAATAATGTTGGCAAAAATAAACTACGAAGCAAAAGCAAGGATACTAATGTTTTTAAAATGATGTCTAAGTGAATCTCTAGCTCCTAACTGATACATGGAAGTACCTCTCTAATAAGAACAATGTTTGCTCCGAGATTTTTTACATTGGGCATAGTAAATTTAATGCATTTTGTTTTCTTGGCATTGAGTACCAGGTTATTTGTCGTAAACCAGTGCGTAACTTGTGTGAGCGCACTGTCCACATCGTCTAAATGTTCTCTATTTCTATCTACTTTAAAAATCAAAGATGTATCATCTGCAAACGGTACAACATCGCAAATTCCCTCTAAATAGTATGGTAAATCGTTTATATAAATCAAAAATAAAAAATTACTCAGAATTGAGCCTTGAGGCACGCCTAATTGAACTGAAAGTCCGCAAGACTTAGTGCCATTAATATCGACGCACCGATTCCTTTGACTTAAATAAGATTTAATAACACTAGAAGCTAAATTTTGAACACCATAATGTTTCAGTTTACGTAGAAGAGTACTATGATCGACGCAATCGAACGCTTTGGAAAGATCACAGAACACGCCAATTGCATTCTGCGATTTCTCCCATGCACTGAAAATGTGTTTCAGAAGAGCAACACCCGCGTCTGTTGTCGAACGTCCTTTCGTGAAGCCATATTGATTATTATGAAGGAGATAAATCTTTGAAAAGCATTAACGCATGCTTAGCGAACTCTAAAGTTATTATATTAAATGGAAAAAGAATACGGTCGCGAACAGGATTCGAACTTGCGCCTCCCGGATGAATACTCCAGGCGCTCTGACAACTAAGCCATCTCGACCTCTGCTCATCACCGCGAATGAAGGAGGTTTTTCAAATTAAAATGTCTCAAGAGTTGCTTTAAAATTAACTTTTCAAATATTTTACTAAATGCTGGTAATATAGAAATAGGCCTAAAAATGCCAATATCATTTTTATTACCAGATTTAAATAAAGGTATGACTTTATTACACTTCATTAGGTCGGGTTTTTTTTTAATTATTTTATGTTTTCAATTCATTGTTACTAACACTAGTTTGTAAGCTCGCTATTGTACTAACAACTGTATGTATGGATGAAATAAATGATTTATTATTATTATTAATATAAAAATACCTATGATAGATAAATAATAGAGAGATGGGGGGCAACAATATCAATAATATGATTTAAAAGTTTAATAGAAATTCCCCAAACATCACTGGTATTGTTTTTATTTAATGAGTTGAATACATTAACTACATTTTGGGCAGCAATGTGCTCAAATCTGAATAAAGAACTACATTTAGGCACACTTCTCCGCAAAAGGTGCTCAGCACTAGTTGAGGATGCGTTTAAAGAGCTAGTTGTGGTTAATGGAATGTTTACAAAAAACTCATTAAAAACCCGGGCTACTTCGTTTGGTTGACTTATTAATTTATTATTATACATAATCTCGAAACGTTCAGCACGTTTCATTGGCTTCCCAGTTTCACTATTAATAAATTTCTAGGTGGTTTTTACTTTGTTGTTTGATTTATTTATTGTTTCACTAATGAATTTTGATTTAGCAATTGTGTAAACCCTATTAAACATTTTGAATAATTCTTAACATATTCTAGAAAAGGAGCATCAAACTTAATTTTTTTCATACCATATAATTCATATAGCCTAGCTCTACTCTTATAATATATGCCTGTAGTGGCCCACTGATTAAAAGTGACAGTGTCTTTAATTAACAAAGTTTTCGTCTTAAAAGTACCATAAAACTCTTTCTGTACAACATCAAATAGAGACTTAAACATATCATTTGAATTACCATACGTCAAATTTGGGAATTTTAGTTTAGATGCAATATTATTTTTAAAACGAATGCAGTGACTTGCTGTGTAGGGCCTACATTCTATTTTGTGAGGCTTATCATCTACCATTGGGAAACTAGCTATTTGTCCACAGTGGCTAGATGTTAAGCCACTCAGAACAAATTTAAGTGTAGCATCACAATGACTAAATATGTTATCAAGACAAGTGGAAGAAGATGCTGTGATCCTAGTGGGTTCAAGGAACAAGCTTCCTAAATTAAATGACTTAAAGAGATAAATAATCGGATGGATAAAGGAGATACTTCTAATAAATTAACGTTAAAATCTCCAAAGTTTTCTTACTGGATTTTAATTGTATTATGTTAATCTTCCATTACTGATTCAAATAAATTATAATCACTAAAGGGGGGGCTATACACGCAAATTATAACGAATCGCTCAAGTTCAATCGCTCAAGCACAAGACAACTCAATAGAGCGCTCGATATTAGATTTACTAGATCAGTGCGCTCTCTGCATTTTAACTTATTAGAAACAATTAATAAAGACCCACCACGAATTGCATTCCTTCTTACAAACGCACTTTGTATAGAATAATTATCATTATTAATAAATGATACTTCATGACTTCTTAACCAATGTTCAGATAAACATAAAACCTGAACATTGTAATTCTCCATGAATAAACTTAACTCTAGCTCTTTGCCGGATAGACCCTGCATGTTTTGATGAACAATAATCAAATGCCTACCCGTTGTCTTACTTAATAGTTAAAACTACAAGGCATATATTGATATGTATTGACAAATATTAGTAGTATTACTAACAATAGCCTTAGGTACATCACAAGTACCCGTGTCAGACTGTATATTATATGCTAATAGTTTAGCAATTTGTCGCCTATTACTAGATGGCACATACATTGTATCCTTTGTCAATATAAATTTATTAATAACTTTATTAGAATCAAATAGAAAGAATAATACTATTAGAATAATATTATACACACCCACACTAAGCAATTTTTGCACAAGAAGACCATCCTGATAATTTATGTTTACACAATGGTGAAGTGCGTCAAGCGACAACCCTAGCGATTCCGTAGAGTTGCCCCCACAGACTACATAATGATGCTAACTCATCAACATCAACGCATGGTTGCCCCGAAACTGCCTGCGTGATAACGTTGTATAGTAAGCAAGTACCTAGTAAGGAATTACTGACGCCTATTACCCATCTCTTAAACGTCTATGTATACCCACTGAAATGTGTATGTGGTACTTAGCAAAAAAAAAGCTATGTCTATGATTTATACCAACTCTCCAACATCTGTTGTTTTCTTTATCATCTGTTTATTTAATGTAAAAAAATTAAAAACTTATGTGATGACAGCAGTGGACAGCAGTAGCAACACCCAATACCGATAACTATATTCGACGATTTATTTCATGAATTTTATTTCTACTGTAATATATTATTTGCAGTGTTGTAAAGTAGATGGTTAATGGGGTGTGATTATCGACTCCATCGACAGTATAAACACTATTTAAAATTCTATTGTATTTATCAGAAGTTACTTACATAGCTATGTGAGGTGACATGTTTTTAATGTTTGCTTTGTCGATGTCCAATCTGATCGCGAAGAAAATCTGTGAATGTTAGTTTAGGCTCAATTGAGCTTTAAAAATATAATATACCATAATGCCTGTTCAGCAAATTAATGTAAAAAACTCATCGGATATTGAGAGTTGGGAATGGGGAGGTGGATGTGGTAGAGAGGTGATACGGACGGGATCAGGGAGCAGTCGCACGTCATGTAGCAACTCCAGCGGAGATATTTGTCGCATATGCCACTGCGAGAGTGAACCTCACAACCCTCTTCTTGCACCATGTTATTGTTCAGGTCAGTGAAAATTTCATGTAGGTAATTTACACTTCTCTCACCAGGCATTCATATATATATATATTATTATCTAAGTCAGAATAAGCCAAAAAACAGCTGCTCTCTGTTTACATAATTTTATTAAATTTGATGAATGATTGATGAAGAAATTGAAAAAAAATTGTTAAAATTTACCAGGTAATTGTACCAATAGCTTGTGTAATTTATATTCATGGAACTGATTTAAGCCAAGCCTAAGTCATTGTTGTTAGAAGCAATTTAAGTAAGTAATGCTTTGCTTATGGCCTTATAATAGTGAGAAGACCAGGTATTAGTGTGAATGTGGAATAATTATTTGGGTGCCTACCATAGATAAACACAAAACCCTATTTATATCAGTGGTGCCTACCTTGCCTTATTATTTTCAGGCAAGTACCCAACCATTTAAAAAAAACAACTGAATTAACTCTGGCTCACCCACATACAAATATGTACCTCATCATAACAATAAAAATCTAATGTGTCTGCTAATGAGCGAGCCACAGCTTAAATATGTAGTGTGTATATACAGACTGCCTCGTTAGTCTAGTGGTCTCAAGTACAACTGCTTAGCATGAGGTCTTGGGTTTATTTCCCTGGTTGGGCAAAGTATTATTGGGTTTTTCTGTTAGGAAATTTTCAGTAGAAGCTCAGAGTTTGGAATTGTGCCTAGATGGCAATAGGCCCACCAACTATCTCATGGACTTAATAACAGCACTGGAGGAATGTGGGCTGTAAACCTCTGCCTACCTCTTCAGGGAATAATAAAAATATAGGCATGATGATTATTCTATGTGTTGCCAATAAACTACTTAGCACACCCTTGCCTGTGGTTTTATATTCAGTTAATATATTTTAATGGACAAAACCTATATTTTGGAAAAGTATTGTAATATTTAGTAATTCAGTGTTGAATAGTATGAGTATTCAACCATTGTAATTTAATGTTATTTAATTCCTTGTATGATCTATTCAGCACCAACAAGCCATCTAATAAGTATGCATACAGGGAATATAATATTTCTATTGATGAATCATTTACAGTTCTTTTATTAATTCACATTGGTACATAATGAACATATTCTCACAGGAGAGGCAAAGATACTTAACCATGTTAAACTTCATTTGGGTGGTTAATAATTTGGCCTTTAATATCTTATTTGGTTAATATCTTATCTTAAATAAAATAAACTTGAAGTTTTCATATAAAAAAGATGTAAATAGTTGGTTTACAAAATAACACCATCTTTTAGTATATGGTAGGTCACATAAAAGAACTCAAAACTGAACTCAGACAGTCTATGAGGTTCATGTATACACTTCTGGCCCACATCATATTTACATCCACATTACAAAGTATCAAAAGATGTCAAGAATCAATAATAATTATTTAGTAAATACATGAAAATGTCAAAAAAATTATAAATTCAATACAAATTACAATGTCAACTGTGATAAAAATAAGGAAATTATGCATGAGTGTTTAAACATTAGAGCGAGTGGCACAATCCTAAGCATATTTTCTTCTATTTAGTCTTTGACTTTATAGTAACCCTTTTTTCAAAGACCCTGTTTAACATATGACTTAAATTTAGTGATGAATGACTTAACTCTTGAATAATGCTTGGGATTTTTTTGTAGAAGCATACCCTTTGGCATCCAAATGTATTACTAAGTTTTTCATATATAATTATAATTTTTTTATACATGTTGAGGCCATGTAATGCCTATATTAATTACTATTTTTCAAAGTAACATTGAAAAATAATAGACAAGAACGGGGAACCCGCGAACGGAACGTCATAACGTTCCGTGTCATCACTCTACCAACCAACTGAGCTACCTTTTCGTGTTCTAAATTCATTGAATTTTTCAATGCTCTTTGTATTCGTCGTTAGGAGACGCCTGGCGATATTTATCTAGCAATCATTGACAGATCTACTAAACTCAGTGTTATCACTTTGCAGTTGTAAATCCTCGAACAACATCCAAATCCTTTATAAATCATATATAATTATATCTTTTTATACATATATATTATAGTAAAAGTTTATTTTTATTTCTCGTATTCAAACTATGGATGTTGCTGTTTTTAGAAAATAGGTTAATATTTTACTTACATGGATTATATTTTCGTAAATACAGGCTTTGGCAGTGGTTTTGAACAGTGGCCATATTGTAGGAACATATACAGCAACAAGTTATATGTTACTAGCTGACCCGGCAAACGTTGTTTTGCCATATAAATAAAAAATTTAGGGGTATGAAAAATAGATGTTGGCCGATTCTCATAGATACCGGATAAGCACAAAAAATTTCATCAAATTCGGTCAAGCCGTTTCGGAGGAATGGCAACGAAAACTGTGACACGAGAATTTTATATATTAGATATAAAAATAATTTAAACAATAAATAAATAAAATAGGTCAACATCCTATTCGTCTCGTAACAAAATCTAAATCTAACAGAAAAACTCAATAACACTTTGCCTGACCCGGGTATCATACCCGAGACCTCATACCCAGCAGTCGCGCTTGGGACCACTAGACCAATGAGGCAGGCGCATTTATGATGTAATAGGCGCGGTCATGACGTGGGGGGGGGGGAATATATTAATTTATAATTAGCCTTAGTTAATACATCCACGCGGACGAAGTTGCGGGCACAGCTAGTTATATTATAAATAAGGATGGGCTGAAGTTCGTTTTACATTCGGTTTACCGTATTTCGTCCCGCAGTACTTTCGTTCATTGTACTGACGACGTTCGCGAAAATCCGATTCATAGACCAGCTCTCCGCCCGCTATAGTTTCTTACTTTGGCAAAGGTAGAGTAGTTTGTTGGTATTTTTTTAATTATTTATGTCTTTATGAAAGTCTGAGTGTAGAAGATGATATAATATTAATTTTAAGTTGCTTATAAAAACTGGAATTTTTATCCAATATTATTTAGCAGCATGGGTTAGCTATAACAAATCAAAACAATGAGATATTACCAAGTTACTACAAGTGAACGGGCAAATTTATCGTTCTGTTGCAAGCGCGGGAATAGCGACGGAATTTCAGCCGAACTTCAAATTGATCATGCATGAAAAATGAAGGTATTTTTTTAATATTTTTTTTCAATATATTATCTAATTAAGAGAGACTAATGTGGCTATTTAATTAGAACATTATTAATTTTTTTAAATATTTCCCCAAATGACGTAATGTGTTCACAAATTTTTAACTCACCTAGTTTCTAAACGAACTATAACAAACATCTGTCAGTTTCATGTCAGTTGGTAATGTCAAATGAAGGTCACAAACGTCAAACCGACAAGTGTTGCCAACTCTAGTATTAAAAATTTGATGTTTATTAATATAAAACGCACGTTTTTTACGTTTTTGGGCATAGATCTATTTTGTTAAACTTGTAGAAATAGACATAGTAATCTTAGTTCAAAAAATAAAATTCATTCGTATCATGAAATGCGATTTTAGTTAAATAGCTTGACTATAAAAATGCTAGAAAACATTTCCTTCTAGTAGTCTGGCATCACTCAAAATGACAAATGACCTTCAGTCCACAGATTATATAAAATATGAACATGTGACGTCACTGCAAGTGTTTCAGGGCAAATGAAGGTTATTAGTTATTTTTGCCTTTCATTATGTAATCTCCTACTTTTATGAGTAAAAATTAACAAAATATAGCACATAATCAAAAAATCTCTTAATGGTTTTTCCGTTAGCACGTCTTACGAAAAATCAGGCATGCCCAATTCGGTAAAGTTACATATCGAATCTCCGGCCGAAGTTTGTATTCGATTGAATGTTCATTTGGCCCTTCCTAATTATAAACCAATATGCAGAAAATAAAAACATGTTTTTAAAAATCTTTTTTTCTAATAGTTTTTAGTTTTCGCTAGGCGTATTTTCTAAGTCTGTAAATTTCAATAATGTATAATTGTTGCATGATTGTTTGCCTGTTAATTTAGTACGGTCTAGTTCTTCAGTCTTTAGCGATTTAATTATACTAAAGGTCATGTATGCTTGTGTGGAAGCAAAGATAAGCCTAAATAGGCAACGTCATGGTCGACAGTTCTGCCTTGCATTTTGTGTGCTGTGTAATATAATTGGCAACATCCTTCGTCTTGCATTATTACATACACAATATATCGTGCATGTGCTATTGATTGTTGAACAGTTCCTTCGTCACTCGGAATCCCTGAGGGCAATAGACATTTCATGGTAAAACTTCGAACGAGCCTTCACAATTAAATGCATGTACAAAATTTCGTGTTATGTTAAACTTTGAGGGCTCCCTCATTAGGAGCCAATCTTGAGAGCAGTGCTCATGTCATGACGACACTTAAAATAGGTTATCCTAATCGAATGCGTACCTATACAACATTTCATGTCCATCCTGCTAACCATTGACGAGTTCCCTAGTCAGGATTCAACTACGAATTTAGCAACCATGTAAATAATGAAACTTAAAACCAGCTTCCATAATAAAAAGTACACAACATTTCGTATCTGTGCTGTCATTGTGTGTCTTGACCGTTGAAGAGTTCCTTTATCTGGATGTTGATTCAGGTCATACTTACTATAAAAATGCATTGTCTTCGGAACTGAACTAACATGTAAAAATTCAACTCCATAAGATAAGAATTGGTTCTAATTCAGCTTGGAAGATTTGACCCAAACAAATTAACATTAAAACATTGCAAGTTTAATAAAACCTTATAAAAATAAAACAAATTATTTAAATTTTAAAATTGGAAAATGATATTTGTTTCTCTTTTTCATTTTGTTTCCCTCATTTCACAATTATCATTTACAACAATGTATATTTATTTGAATTTACTAGCTTTCATTTGATACCCATATTGTTATGAAAACAAAATAGTACACTCACTATTTTTTTTTTATTTGTAAGCGCCTTGTTTTAATATTGCTATCGCCTATGTTACTCCTGCAACTGAGACAAATCTAATGATATATCACATCCTCGTGTATTAAAATACATTCATCAGTCCAGCCGTTTAGGCTGCAGAGCGTGCCAAATAAATGGACATACAATCATACATCTGGGGGCACGGTAGTGTTCCGGCCAAGGCGAGCCGAAGGAAGTGGGGCACCTTTCGCAAAACGTACCTTTTTTCTACATTAACTCTTTTACAGTGCTACAGGTAATGAAAAGGCTAATGAGGGGTTGATAATTGTATTTATAATCAAATCATAATATAAAGCATCACAAAGAGAAACTAAATCATCAGTAGAGTAATAACCCTCGACACAACTTCTCTTTATGTTGATCCTATTTTTTCCAAAGTATCTACCCACAATTATTTTTTAACATCTAGTTGTTGCATGCTTGTAAAAATAATCAATAGTTGGCAATACATGTACTTAACACTTATGATAAAATATATATATATATAAAAAAAAAAATATAAAAGAAAAAATATCTAGTTCCTCTTTGCAATATTTTACATTATTTATTATTTTATTTGATTACGAAATATAAGTTTTGGGTTTTCTATATCAGTAATGCTGTTAAAAATGATTACTACTCTACTAATGATTTAGTTCAACTTTGTGATATTTTAAATTATGATTTGATTATAAATACAATTATCAACCCCTCATTTGCCTTTTCATTACCTGTAGCACTGTAAAAGAGTTAATGTAGAAAAAAGGTACGTTTTGCGAAAGGTACATTATGCGAAAGGTGCATTATGCGAAAGGTGCATTATGAAAAAGGTACATTTTGAACAAGGTGCATTTTGAAAATAGTACATTTTGCGTACGGGGTGCATTTTGCGAAAGGTACATTCTGCGACTGAACCGTCTAAGCCTACCACCTGTATAACATTATGGAATGCAATAAAGTATTGAGTAAATAAGTTTATTTATTAGCACGTAGAGCTATATACTTTGAACTTTGGATAGCGAGCTTAGCTATGAGTTTGGCTCTACTAGAGTTCTCATAATCTTTTAACAGTGAAAGCATTATGAGTTTGGGAGTCTTGGCAACCAAGTTTACCTATATGAAATGTTTTTGGTGGTATACATACACTCGAAAAACAACCCTCCTTCTAGGGCAGCTTTCGCCAGTAAATCAAAACCTATGGGCAGTGGCGTAGTTACCGGAGGGCTAGACGGGGTAGTGCCCCAAGCTCAGCGGGCCCCTCGGACTCTTGACAGACTTACAAACTATAAATTGAACTAGTGAAAATTTCTCCCACATTCGGAATATAAATAAACTTGATTCCAGGAACGCGGCTTTAATAATGGCAACATATTTGAAAAATTACAGGGGAATTCCCAACCAGCCTCGGACATCTTTGTTTGATGATCTGATGATCAGGGCCGTAGCTAGGGTTGTTATTAAGGTAGAGGCGGTTACAAGTACGGCGGAAGTAAAAAAAAAAACTTGATCTGATCCGATCAATTGATTTCCGTACTTGACTTGTGAGCGTGAGTAAGCCAGGTAGTGGCGTCAATTCTGATGCAGTAAACTAAACTAAAATTAGAGCATTTCTGTCTTTTACTAACAGTTATTTTATGAGTGGGATGGGATAAATTCAAATTTATAGTAGTATTTTAACCTAAAATTTCCATACAATTTAGTTTGTGGTCTAACGTACCTATAATAGTGGCTATCTAAAATAGTGCCTACTAAAATTTGTATTGATTAAAGTAAATTCTTAAAATTTTAGTTTGACGTGACCTATTTTGAAATTGACGTCTCTTAATTCGTCCTGTCTTACTCATGTAGTAACTGTTAGTAAAAGACAGCAATGTTCAAAATTTAATTTAGGTCAGCTACATCAACTGCAAATTGACGCCAGTACCTACTGAATGATAGAAGAGCAAAACATTAATTTATTTAAAGTTGTATAATTTTCCCAAAAATGGTATATATTATCACGCCTGTATTTCCCGAAGGGGTAGGTAGAGGTGCACACCCACATTTCACCGATGCTGTTATTACAGTCCCATTTAATCAGTGGTGAGCTTATTGCCATCTACCGGGCACAATTTCAAACTCCGGGCTGCTACTGAGAATCTCCTAACAGAAAAAGTCAATAACTATTTACCCGACCCAGGAATCGAACCCGAGACCTCATGCTCAGCAGTCGTGGTTGGGACCACTAGACCAACGAGGCAGTTGTCTGTAGACATAGATTCGAACTTGCTGCCTTTGTACTTGTTTTATTTACTGCGACTCATACTTTTGTATCAGTGACTAGATGATCTAGATAATAACACTGGACAGAAAAGTTCCAAGTTGTTCCCAGCATTTATTTACAAATAATTATTTCTTTCAGTGTTTGGGTTTTTTTACATGTATAACAGTAAGCATTTTTTTTTCTGAAGAGTGCCTCCTTCTGTCTTGATTATTATATATACCTACTATTTAAAATAAAGCAACATACCATAGGCACGTATTAAAGATAACAATGAAATAAAAATAATCTGGTTACATAACTTTAGTGTTTACTTAATATGGCACAGCAATTATAATTTAATAATAATTATGTGTTGTTGCAGGAAGTTTAAAATATGTACACCAAAGCTGTTTACAACAGTGGTTGACGGCATCGGAGACGAGATCTTGCGAACTTTGCAAATTTAATTTTATCATGCATACCAAAATAAAGCCATTTAATGAGGTACACTAAGACATTTTATTTTGACTATAAGTTATTAAACAGTTTTTAAAGTTAATTTTTTTATGGAAAGATAAACATGGCAAGTTTCAAAAATTGAACACCTGATGATTTGAACCTTTGGGGGGTGCAGGTTCAAATCCTGCTCACGGTTGTATTTTTGTAACATATATAATTTGACAAATATGCCAGCAAACAGTTTTTATTTATTCTGGTTCACATGATAATGATCTCACAGTGGGATTTTACATAAACCAGTTATATATACCTACAGATTACATCTATTTTTGAAGTTGACTGTTATGGGAGTCTAGATTTTATAAACCTGATATTTCTCGGTAGAAAACCTACATGTTATGAGTGGTGTTTGTTATATTTTCCAGTGGCGTCTGCTAGAGATGTCTGGCGTAGAGCGTCGAAGACTGTGCTGTGCTGTACTGTTTCACTGTGTGGCCGCGCTCTGCGTCATGTGGTCATTGTTTGTTCTTATTGAGCGGGCGGTAGAAGAAGTCAACCGCGGCATGATTGGTATGTATAAATAATTCCAAATATCAATTCCAGTTATAAATGTTCTCGACAAAATAAGACGTTCGTCCGTCTCTGACACAGGTTTCTCTCGAAACTACCTATGCATTATATAGGAATTTTAAATTAGGTAATATGTCAGATACGGAAAAAGCGAAATAATAATTGAATAGAGATTTAAAGAAGGAATATATATTAACGGCCACACTTATATATAGTTATGTGTTAGCATTGCAATTAAGGAACTTTAAAAATACTTTATTTTATTGTAAATTTAAAATGGTAATTGCAGTTATAAGCTGACCACACCGATTTTTCGTATGATTATTATGTGTGGGGTAGATAAAAAAAAGAGGATAATAAAAATAGAGGATTCTGAGGGGAAGACATTCGAAGATGATTATTGGTATAAGGAAGTGAAGTGTTATTGTATTTACAGGAAATTAAAAGTTTTAATGGTTATACTATCATATTTTAATTAAAAGTTTACATAAACTAATATATGTGTAAATGATAAATTAGGATTAAGGGCTGTAACTTGTAGTGTGTTGGGCAGTCTGATTAAATAGTTCGTAGTGTAAAGACGTTCCGTTTTATTTACTTTAGACCCCTTCTGTCATCTATAGTAAGAAAAAATATTTTGTTGCACCAACACAGCACAACAATCTACACTACTAAACCGATTTTGATAAAATTTCTATGGGACCAATCTGAAAGTATATCCTTTCAAATTATATTAGACAAACATTACAATTAAGTAAAACAACCTTAATTATAATGTGTTACTGAGACAACCCTAGAGGGGTTTAAAAAAACATTAAAATATTGACTAGTCGAGCGAAGTGATTGTGTGAAGTGTAAACCGGGGACAATCATTAGTATTTGCGAACTTTGCCCAGGTAGGGTTGCCAGGTCCTAAAACCAGATACCCGAACATACCAGCCAGTTAAGCCGGATTTTTGGGTAAAACCTCAAATTGTTAAGGATTGTGGCTTAGCTTTAAAATACACTTGCACACATCGAATCCTGGCTATCTATGATCGTTGCCGGGGTCGCGATGAATGCAGCTGCGAAACCGAGACCTCGGTTAAGCTTCGGTTGGAGTCCGGGACACTGATGCATTTTATACATTCAATAGAAATAAAATTATATGATGCCCAACCGACCGCGTGACTAGTAAAATAACAATAGCCGGACAGGCTGGACACCATCTAATTTAGTCGGACACGCATCCGCGGATGGAGCCGAAAATTTCCATTTTCTTCTCAAGCTCCGATTGAAATTAAGGAAACACTTTTTAAACATATACCTATTCGCAGATCGTTTTGTCAAATTTTTCATAAATCCAATAGCTAGGACGAGGCTTTTAAAGGTTGTTAACTACCTAATAAACAGTTATCTACACTGTCTACCTAATAAACAAGGGTATAAGTATAATTTTAAACTTGAGAGTTATTTATTTGCTTTACAACTCGTAAGTTCAAATTACTCCCATCACCTTGAATACATTTAAAGTCGCCCTCGACCCTGAACTTAGCAGGAGATCATTTCTTCATTTTTAATTACGCAAAGTATTGTTCAAGCTGACGACAACATTGGATTAGCAAAATGCCTGTATTTTTCAAACGGACCGCCTGTAACCGTTCTAGTAAACTTAACTATACGAAAAAAAAACTGACCTGCATAAACCAACTTTGGTGCTCATGGCACCAATTTTATTCTTGTATCAAAATACTTACCAACGGTATTTTTTCTTTTTTATCTGACTAGTTCGTCTAAAAGGATTCAGAATTTACAATAAAATGTCAATAAAACAATTTTTATGTTTCAGCATGGCCTTTTTGGACAAAGTTGGTTGTAGTGGCAGTGGGGTTCACCGGCGGAGCAGTTTTTATGTACATACAGTGTCGCCAATATCTGCATCTTTGTAATCGTTGGCGAGCTCATAACAGGTATTTTCATGGCTAATGCTTATTCAGATTACAATTGAATGGATCCTGTAAACTTCACTGAATCAATTTCATAAAAAATTGTTTTTAGAATACTTCTTATTCAAAATGCACCAGAAAAGATACCAATCGGTGGTGGTTCTCCACCGGTCCGAGTAAAAAGACGCGAGAGGAGTGCGCGCGGACAAGTGATCGCCAACATCGAGCCGCCGCCGCCGCCGCCCGCCGCCTACCACGAGGAGGACGAGAGCGGCGGCTTCGAGACATACCGCGGCAACCCGCACCGGCGCCTGTCCTCGCTCGCCGACGACCGGCTGCGCGTGGACGCGCACGACGACACTCGGCGGTTCTCCGACACGCGGCTCGTGCAGCCCGTCAGCGTCGCTGTGGAAGACGCCGCCGCGCAGCTCGCCGTCGAGGTGAGTATCCGGCCGAAGCGCCGCACCGTCGCCGACGCCGACCACTGACCCGTTCCCGCCATCGACAGGGCGGCGTGTACCACATCAGCGTGGACCCGCTGGAGGCCGACATCCGCGAGCTGCTGGCTATGGAGGCACGGCGGGCGGCGCGGGCGGCGCGCTCGCTGCCCAACCTGCGCGCCAGCCGCGAGTCGCTGCTGCCGCCCGCGCCCGCCGCTCCCGCGCACTCGGCGCCCGCGCCGCCCGCCGCGCCCGCCACCGCGCCCGCACCCGCGCCCGCGCCCGCGCCCGCTGCCTCCTGAGGCGTGGCGAGCGCGGCGCCGCTGCTGCTGTACCCGGACGACACGGTCTACTAGCGAGCGCGCCACGGCTGGCGACGTGCTCAGTGTGCTGTGCGTTATACGATATTGTTGCGTGTACATAGTGAGTTGGACAATGTAAATAGTAATTATCATAATAATAGTGCTGGCGTTGCTCGTTTAGCCACCGTATGACCGCCCGTTAGACACTTAATCCTTTTCCTGTATTTTGTACCATAACGTCCATGTGTGTACATAGTAATAAAAAATCTCCAGGTTTTTTTCGGGATAGCAAAATAAGTAATATAGATTTGATACTAGTTAGCTTGCAAAATATTAAGCGGGAATAATGTGTAATACTGCTGTCAGAAATACCTTGAAGAAAATTATACTTACATTTACTCCCTAAGCAATCATACTTCATGTTTAATATTTGTAAAGATTCTCCACCCTTTCCAAACTATGTCATATTTGTTTCCATTCCATGCTTTTAAGCTGAACAGCTAAATTAAAAGTCAGAGCTAGTGAACCTTGTGTGTTAGGCTTGTTCCAACATCGCGAGGCATTATGCCACAACCACATTCCGTATTAAACTTTAGGCCAACGAATTGATGACGGTACCGTCATCCAGTTGGCCTATTGTGTATCCTTATGGATACATCGTGCCCCATTTTTTGTAACAATTGTTTCGTAATGAAAGCAATTAAGTGATGCGAAATACACCCCGCGCAGTTCGTAGTTTATTATGTCTTGTGATGGTTGGTTATATTTAGAATATTTTAATTAAAATGCAAGAGCCACCAAATTTTATACTAGGATACCTGCCATCAGACGGATTGCATCAAAAACTAGTGTGTCGTAATCGTAAAGCTCTGAATTAATACATAAAATCAGTTCAGGTCTATATCGTATAGAATCATACGTTACGTGAAGTTTGAGAGCGGTAATATTTTAATATTTGTGTCTAATAACGCATCTTCTCGCACATCGCCATATGGACATTACAATTAATTAAAACTATCAAAGAAACACTTCCTTAGTGGGAGTATGTGGGAGGCTTTCATTATTGATAACAAATATGTATTGTAACAACACCTCTTTATCAAAAATTTAGGTGTGGCCCTCTTTTAATCCTCTTCATTTCCCTCTAATTTCGGCCAGTTAGTATCCAATTGATGCCTACTATTTATATTTATAGAGGTCATCTTTCCATCTAATTTGCGGTCTACCTCTAGGTCTTTTCTTTTTGGTCCCATGGTAATCAGTGTAAAGAATCCTGGAACGAAGCTTCCAGGATTGATAACAGACAGGAACCTAGCTAAGCCAAAGCACATGCTACGCAATGCAATTTATCTTGGCCCCTAGTGTCATGCCCACCATATTCCATTCCATTCATTACGGTCTAATCCACTGGTTGATCTCATTACCTGTTTTCTTTATCATTTTTATTTCTTGTTCCCGATATACGTATTTTCAAACCCGTTCTATTTCTATTCCACCTATTGCTAATTTTGTGGCATCTTCTGTAAGACATTTTTGGAGTGCATGCTTTGATGGTGATTGGTCTTGAACATAGTAGAATCGAAACTGTCATATAAGTGTGTTTGGAGAGTCCAGCTATCAGTTTGTTTACGATCCATCCTCCTAGTATCGATAGCGGAGGATGCATCAATACTATTGATAATGAGCAATACTATCGATAGTTTATTAACTAAAAGGGACCAATACTATCGATAGTATCGTTTTGTTGTTGACTATCGATCAGCAACACTAGCCTCTAAATTGTCGCATTTGATATTATCAATCTAGGTTTATTTCCTTTTTCCCCTGCTCCTCCTGCTCTCTATCCTGTAGTTTAATATTTCCAAAATTGTATACTTCTTGTTTTTTATGAATAGTAGCTTTGCTATTTTTTTTGGTAAAACTACATTGTATAAAAATGAAACCTAGCTAGATCGATTTATCGCCCCTAAACCCCTTGCATACAAAATTTCATGAAAATCGTTCGAGCCGTTCCCCAGATTCAGATTATATATATATATACAAGTATTGCTCGTTTAACGGTATTAGATGAGTATTTTCAATTATTTATTATTTCTAAGCGACCGTCTGTTTAAAACTTAAATTTTTATTAAAACTTTATGTCTCCATGAGATCATAAGCTTTTTTCTATGTATTTGTTTTTGCTTCTATATTTCGGAAATAGTCCAGCCTTCGATGCCGTACTGACATACCAGTGATGTAGCGTGATGAGAAGGCGTGATCCAGGAGACATGTTTCATCACGTTATAGCTTATAGATACTGTCTTTGTGTTTTTAATGGATAATATACAGTTATCGAACGATTTACATGGAAGCTTTCACTGCAGCGGGCACTCTTGGGCATCATATTCGTCAAAAAAATATATTCGTTTTAATTATTATTTCACCTTTACGAAAATGAGGGGTTAAGAACTGATTACAAAATAAAATACTTTGTTGTTCATAGGAGCACTGCTATATAATTATTTTCAACATTATCAACGACCATGTAACCGAAGACTATAACACAACTCTTTGTAGTTAATTTTGAAATATTCCTACTTTTTGTTCTTATACGACATGATGCTATTTTCCGGCATCCACGCGGACAAAGACTATATAATTAGTAGCTAATTGTTCTTGTAGGTGAAACAGTCGCCAATGCTCTCTAGCTCTTGTTTTTGTTTTACTTGTTGTTCAAAGCTTTGTCTAGCCCTAGGCCTTCCACTTCCTCTCTTTCCTTCAATTAGAAGCCTATTCATAGTTATAAGTTCTTACTAAACTCTGGTACCGTAGAATGCCTTACGATTGTAAACTATCGCATTTCGCCTCATCATCGTCTAGTATCAAAGTTGTGTTAATTTGTAGGGATGTTATGGATATGAAATTTCGGATCTGGTTATATGAATAGTATTATACCGGTTACAGATATGAGATTATTTAGGATTATCCCATAGTTACGGATATTAGATTTATATGGAATTGTAAAAAGAAAATACAAATAGGTAATGATTTCACTTTATTCGTAGGTTATCATTTCGTACTAAAATCACAGAAAAAAATACGGTCTCTGTCATAACGTGTCATATTTAGACTCCGCCCCTATCCGAAATTTTTCGAAACATTTTTAACAGATTTGGTTACGGTTTCGGATAGATTTTTGATTTCGGATATCCGATAGTTTCGGTTACGGTTACGGGGCTCCATAACATCTCTGTTAAATTGAATGTTTTGGAACAAAAGTTGCGGTTCCTCCACACTTACATGAATAATTTGCTGCTTTAGTGAATCTCAAATTTTGCTCATATCTATACTATAATAAAACTAGAGCTACTATTTCTATTCATTGAATATTTTTTCAAAATTGGTTTGTATTTAACCATCAATATAGAATGAAACTTATCTGTTTGTTTGTCCGAACGTCTATAACTTGAGTACCTGTGGACCTTTATAATTGCTTCATGCTGTGGGCCGATTATTCTGGGGTTTACGGTCAGTGAAAACCTGGCATGGCTTAGTGGCCCAGGTAACATCATAGATATTACACTATCACTTGTAAGCGCTAAGCAATGCACCATAACATTGAGGATTTTAATAGATTTACAAGTAAAGAATAATCAACCGATTTAGATGAAACTTTAACGTTTAAAGTAAATATGTATCATCACGCTACTGCTCATGCTTTATGGGCAATAGCATTCAGCTCTATATATTTTCAACAACATCAATGGCTATGCAAGCAAATGGTATCAGAAAAAGTTGGTGTTTGCTAGATTCGAACTCGATAGGTGCTCATCAATTACGTGATTGGCAAGTCTTTATATCTCACAACGGAGTGTTATGTGACTTATAAGGTGCAAATTGTAAGGACTGGCCCGCTTTCGTGACATAGTATATCTCTATTGAGTTGGAACCCAGCAAACACGTTAACTTTGTGTAAACTTTAAATTATTACAACGTTTGTTCATTTGCGAGATGATATTATTTTTCCGACATCTACGGGGACGCAGGCACAGCTAGTCTTTATATAATGACACAAGGGCCCTTATCTTAAAAGGTCAGGTGGCAAATTAGAATATAGGTATATACCTGTGTAAAACGGTCGTTCATAAACATAATATAGCAAACATAATCTTAGTTATATTTAACAATTGTCTCGACGAATTTTAATTCTCCATTTTATATAAATATAACTCACTGGTTTTTGTAGATATTGTCATTAATTCGAGTTTACATCTATCGATTTGCATAACCAATATTTTCAATAGAATTAAAGAGGAGAGTCCAGACCATTTCCAGAACGTCATTTCCAAAAGGAGCCATTGATAAATTTCAAAGAGTTCATTGAATATTAACTTTAAAGTCTTTGGTTCAATCCCAAAACACAACAACTTCAAAAAAAAAAACTAAATGTTTAAAGAATATAAATTAAAAGTTTATAATGATTCTGCCGCAGATTACAAATTATAGGTAAATATGATAGGGCCAATAATAAATATGACGTACGTTATATTTGTATTTTCAACATTTGTCCATATTATATGTAATATTCAAGATTAAAAATGCCGAATCTCAATCAATCCGACCTTTGGTAAGCTCTCTAAGCAATATGCATGTTATATTTTTTATTTTCTTGTCTCGTTTGTATTAAATGCGAAGACATGCTATTGTAGATATTGCATTGCCTACACTCCTGCAGCCGGTAAGTCTTGTTACGCACTCGCCATGAAAATTCAAAAAAGGGGTGTTATGTTTTTAGGGTTCATAATGTATATATATATATATATAGATGTATGTATGTTTGTGATGTACTTCTGAGTGCGTCTAGCTACATTTTCGATATTTTTATGCCATATGAATATAAAGGTTAGATTTTAATTCATGTATTTTGTACTCTACTAATACCCGCCGATATATAGGTTAATACACTACGTGTTCTCCATATCTATATGTCGCAGATGGATTGTAGAATCCGCTGTTTTACAAAACTGCTAGCTGATTTACAAAACAGTACTGTTTTATAAAACAGCTGAACGATGTTCAGCTGGATTGCCATTGTGATACGTTTAACAAAACAGCTACTCACCTTTAGACGTATTGCAGAATGACATATCTACTGTGGGACAGGTTTGTTTGTTGTATAGGTATATTAAATGGATAGTCACCACTCAAGTAAAAAAGATACTTTATTCTGATTTGACTTTCCGTGGCTGGGTCGACGTCTCTGTGTCTGTAAGGTTAGAAAAAACCTAAACACGAAGAGGATGACGGGGGCCAGTGAGCGAGCGTACCGAGCGAATTACCTAACCTAACCTAACCTGTCCGTGTCGGGATACACGACCCTTGATCAATTGATCAATCCCCGTTTATCAATTTCGTTTATTTTCTTTCATAATCCCGATATCTTGTCGACTATTATAGTGGTTTAGTATTTACGTCATTCAACATTTTCATAATTTTTTTGCTATTGACAAGTAAAATAAAGTTAGGTTATTATTGTTAAGACATACAGATCCATATGCGACAAAATTTCGAACTAAGATAAACAATCTGACAGTTCATTTCACACTGTTTTACATAATCTCTGATCGTTGACCCGCTGCATTGATAAACGCAAAACGTTCATTCAATTCTGCGTGTTATAGATCACTAATTATGTAAAACCGCTAAACGTCGTTCAGCTGTTTTTCATAACAGTACTGTTTTGTAAATCAGCTAGCAGTTTTGTAAAACAGCTGATTCTACAATCCATCTGCGACATATACATGATTTGTTTTAAATTATTTGCATTATAGGATTTTTTTATGCTGGCTTATCATTAAAATTAAATATTTTGGCCTTATTATCTTTAAATGTCAAAGTGCAATATTTGATATACTATATGTACTAACTAACAAGCTATTTTAAAGAGGCTCTTAATACTGAAAGGACATGCAGGCCCAAAACTTACGAGAGCTCATGAATACGAAAGAGATTCGTGAAATATCATATGCATAATGTTAATTTTGATGTTTTAGATAATCCCTTAATGACAACTGCATGAATACTGCCGGTGTGCTTAGTTAAGCATTTAATTTAAATGTTGACGTATTTAATTCAATTTATAATCTACGATGGACAAAACCACGATGACGCTAGTTTGATGTATGATTGATTTATAATTCTAACGCATAACTATAATAAAAATACAAGGTGATAACTATCTTGCAATTCACAGCATACTATCATTATTTTTATTTTAAATAAGTAATTATTAATATACTATACTGGTCATAGAGTTGTGTTTATGACCAATAAAGTTATGTTCGGCATCCTAACTAATAAATTATTATTTCCTGCAGTGGCTCATATACATTCATTACGACCAGCGTTTATAGTCCCTACTCAAACTATAATATTAAAAATTGCAATTATAACCATAGATAATAAAAAGATAATATAGATTACCAAGACTTTTCAGAAACAATTTATTTTTTGCCGACTGGCACTTAATTGTAGTGGTAAACCTAGTATCCATTTTTTATTGGGCATGGGTACTGCAAGATAATTAAATAAACCTGGAGTCTTTTAGTGATTACTGATAACATTGCATTGATTGAAAAGTGGACATAGCTAATTGAATTTTTAGATATTTAGGTGTTTAAATAAAATAGTTCGGACTTTGGTGCTAAATAAAAAGTGAATATCAGTCCAAATTAGGTAATATATATTTTATGCCGAAACTAGTTGGTGTTTTATTGTTGTTACTTTTGAGTTATGTTGGTATTCATGACGATCCACATGTTTCGAGATATAAACACTCGTACTCACTTTTATCAGTCGTACATACAATGAGCATGACAATTCTTTATATAATACCGTCAATACAAAAACCGGACCGTTTACTTTTACGGCATACTAGTGTGCCATAACATAACTATAAAATTAAAACTCGAAATTGAGAAATATGTACGTGAATATCAACCACATTGATTTACCTATATTTTCTTTATAAATAAACATACTAGTCGTTTACATTGATATAACGCAGGTGTCTTCTATTATTCTATACGATCTTGTCCTTAGTCTCAATTTTTGTAAGGTACTTTACTCATTAATTCTTCATGTTGTAAATTTATTGTATATTAACTAACAATAACTAATATGATGATGAGGACCGGTCAGTCTGTGGTGTAAGTTAAGTGAGGTTTTTAGGGTGCTTGGGGATGAATGAAAATGTTACATGCATGTTATGCACTTAATTTTCGTGTACTTACGTTGTGTTTACATATCACATATTATAAAATCGAAGTTTAAGGACTAAAACTCGTGTAAATATTCGCTTCGAAAGTATAATTATAAACGATCTCGAATGCTTGTAACATGTATCCATCTCCATGAGTCTCTCGTGCTATGAATGCTTATTCCAAAGAATATGTTTCAAAATTAAAGTAAAGGTAGTGCCTTATTTGGTGTTCTTTATATTATGTTGACAAAAAAAAATGTGTATAAATATTATTTAACGTGACTTGAATATAATTTGTTTTCTTTGGAGTTATAGCAATCACTGTTTATAGCTATGTGCGTGCGGAGTGGGCATTGCGCTTGGTGCCCGATGTGAACTGTGTCAATATCATTAATTTTATTAGATGTTATGGTCAGAGCATGAGACGTCACCCTTATCTGTATGTGATTTGTGATATAAGTTATTAGTGTTATTTGTTTGCTCAAAATTACTTTCTCCTTTCGATCTGTGTACTTATGGTTCATGAAATTTGTAAGACTGTATTTTATTTTGTTGTGTAACATCGTTAGTAAACTTCGGGTTATGAATATAGTTATTTTGAAATTAACTTTGTTATCATTTACACTGAAGCTTCTGAAAAATGTACCTAGATGCAATCAAATAAAACAAACCAATAAATAAAAATAAATAATTTATTTAAGGTTGATCGAATTTCTGGGTTCGACCGGAGCTCGGGTCGCAGTGACTAGACTGTACACTCAACATTTCTCATAAGTATTCATAAACAATATATTTCTGTACAAACAGAAAATCAACACTTAGTTATAAACATTATATTTCTACTTAATGTAAATATAAATTATATCACTAATACTCGAGTATTAGAATAATTAAATCCACCGAAAAATAATATTACACACTGCCAGGAGCATTATTTTAATAGCTTCCTAAAATTAATTTTGTTAGTCTTATTCGTTGCTAACCCAACAAGTCATTACACCTAATATTACTATTTGGCGCCTGCAGCTAACCGCCATAAACCAATCTAAAAATCAGTCCATTTTATTATTATGACAAACTACGCTGTTCTGAAATTAAAGACTACACGCAACGCATGATATTATTGCATTGTGTGACTGTGGGTGTAGTTCAAGTTTCGCGGTATTATAATAACTATGTCTTGTTTGGACTATAGTGCGTTGGTATCATTTGCCATTATTTACGAGGAACTTTTACTATGACAGGCTGGTAATACTGTCGCTGGAGCGATGCGTCACGCCGCGGACTAGAACTCGGTGTCACCGAGCACACTGTACATCAGGCGCTTGAACGAGTTCGACTGTTGGATGTGCTCTTCGTGTAGGGAATTCACCTGAAATTAAACAGTAATATCGACTTTAAAAGTAACCAAATAATAATTCCCAACCGCTAAGTACCATCGAGAACATTTCTCAGATGTGCTGGTTTCCTCATTATGTTTTCCTTCACCGTTATAAGCAAGTGATATTAATTTATAATACACTCATGACTTTCGAAAAGTTAGTGGTGCGTACCTTGTATTCGAACTTCGACTTGTCAGTCCAATGGTCATATTACAAGGCTATCATTGCTTCTACCTACCCAAAACATTAAAAAAGGGTAAAAGGTAAGTATACATACTCTATATTAAATTAAAAGAAAATGTGCTAATTAAGTAACGCAAATATACTTACAAAGGTCGTTTGTTTTCCTTTCGGCTGTTCGTCTGGCTTAACAGGTCTCGGAGTAGGCGCTGGCCTCTGAAAACAAGATTGTTTGCGATGTATCTATCTATACTAATCATTAAATATTTTTGATAATTGTGAGGAGAGAGTGAGTGAGGTAATAAATAAAATGGTGTTGCCAATTCAACAATTTTCAAAACTAGACTTGGTGTTTTCTTGAATTGGGTCACCCAATTAACTAGGTACTTCTTAAGAAATAAATAATACTAAACACAACCGGGAGCAATGAATCCTGGTCACCTTCAGATCCACTCTAGGGCATATCAATAATATCTTCGGTTGTTGCAATCTGATTGAACCGAGATAGGTTATATTACAAATAATAAAGTGACGATTCTCCTTTGTATAACACAATGTTAATTTGGTGACAAAACTAAATAACTTGATGAATTGAAATGTTTACTTGTCATATTGTAACTAATACAGTATCATATACTATTTAACCACAAACATTATAATTTCAGCAAAGAGGTCCAACGAACAATATTCAACTCTGCTTATATTTAAACGGAATTGCTGTTTTTTTACCGAACTGACCCAGAAGGAGGGTTACTTTGTTTATGATTACCGCATTAGTGTAGTGATGTAAAGTAAATCGCACGCGTGTTTAATAACCTGCATTGTAAAACTAAAAGCGCTGCAACAAGTCACTCTACGAGCAAGTGTGTTGAAAATTCAATGTTCTAGAGTGCACTATATTTATTACGTTTCAATTATTAAAACCTATTTTAGCCCTTGAATCGGCGTGAAGTAGATAACCGGGATACATTGCATCAAAGTTAATGAAACTAAAACTTTCCACGTAATGTGTAAAAGCAGAGGCTTAGATTTTACTTGGCGATTAAATAAATTTAAATAACATTAAGAATAGAAATCGGACAATAAGGAAATCACGCGCTAAATGAACGTATACGTGTACGAGTCTAGTAGTGATGGTAGTACTCACCTTGTGCGTGGGCGCGGTGAACACCTTGGTCTGCACGGGGGTGGGCACGGCCTGCACCACGTCGCCCAGCCCCTCCTCCTGCAGCGCGCGGAACGTGTCGGACTTGGCGGGGTCGTACAGCACGGTGGGCTTGTGACTGCGGCGTGGTTCAGTGGCACGGGGCGGGGCGTTAGTTTTTAGTCGGTTAGCGGGCGCAACACAATAATAGAGAGAAAACACATTAGATACGACTCGGCAGGACGTTAGGGGGGCGCGGAAGCGGTTAGTGCGTTCGGAAGTTTAGTTTAGTTTGTGTTTCAGGAAGGAAAGGTCGATAAAAATACTAACATTAATTATGTAGAATAAGTCCTCTACCTTAAGTATATTATTTAGTTCAATTATATAAATAGAGTATAAATAACTTAATTACTACTTTGTGTAATAGTGATCGACACACTGTGATCACACAATGTTGTCGCGTGAACGTGAGGCGCATGAGGAGTGGCGTATATAAATGTTGGGCACTCCTGCACGAAGAATAGCTGTCAACATGTCGACGTCGACATCATGCTTGACGATAAGAACTGAGCGTGGAGTGAAATAGACCAAGTTCGCAAGATACGAAGAGAGCAAAATAAACATAAAATAAAGCATTAATGCATCATGAGGATGGGCGTCGACTGTTGTATTGGCAGCGTTCTAGTAAAAGACTTGCCTCTTGACTACGTGCGGCCGCCCGTAATGGCCGTTAGCGCTAAGTAAGCAGAGAAATACTTCATTATTATGAGATTATAACACCAATGCTATTTCTCCGATATATTTATTGTATTAGCAATTTTATATATTGTTTGCCACATTGGAAAAGTGGTTCGAATCGTGGGAATGCCAACAAGTTTCGTTTGCCTGTATTGTTTTGCGAAAGCAAGGGACAATATTGTTTCATATAAATGATTAAAGAAAACGTATTTACAGAAATTCTGTCACATTGACAAGTGGATTTTGTTATGTAACGTTAGGGTTGGCAATCGTCCATTTTGTTAAAAATCATTGCCAAGATATTTGTAGTCTGAGATGACTGACTCTACGTTTACTTAACGATAACTAACTTATAATATGTGAAACTGTTATTATTGTTAACCAGTATAATCCTATAATCCTGAGCAGAGGATTCTTCTATATGTTCCAGATCGTTTGATCTAGAACCATCAATGTGGGTCATATCTTTATTGTGTTTGTGTTGCTCATTTCTCTATCACTCTTATAGTAAGTATTAATGCCTCTGATATATTGCTTAACAAATGGTTTCAATGACAGTGGTTATACAGATACTTACGGCAACGGCGAAGTCTGTTGCCTGATAGAGTTAGCGATGTTCTGTTCCGAGTATAGATTGATCGGGGAGTTGAACTGCTTGTGCACCACCTGAAGCGATACACACAATCATTTAGTATAACATGGCTACGTGCATGAGAGTACGATAAAAACGTGAGAGAGAGCAGCTACAAAATCCCATTCTAAACAAGTTAAAACACCAATTGTATTATTGTTACAAACTAACTTTCTAAGAAAAGGGTTTAGCAAATTAATAGTATCTCTTTGAAAATTTTATTTGCAGACCAAAACCAAGATAATGAATTTGATTGGAGCTGTTTTAGCGAGGTTCATAAATAATTATAAGGTTTTTTAAAAGACTTCAACTGCCTAATTGACAAATTATTTTCGAATGACTAGCGAATTATATAGGTAACATGCGAAAGCAGTTGATGCTTACATAAAAAACATTTTGGCCGACAAATTAGTTACAACACCGAATGTAAGTATGTAGATACTCTCTTCTATTATGTATGACAGGAAAAACCTTTCAAGTCATAAAAGCTCAAACAAGATGGCTTATAGACATATGAATTTATGAGATTGACGATACTTTGCAAGAGTTCACAAGAAAACACATTTCAAATTCAGCATTAAGAGTATCTTCAATTAAATTAATGACTAATAGTTTTTGGAAAATCCAATTGCAAGGTATCGTTTGATAAGGCGACCGGCTTCGTAACAGAAGTTTGTCGTTGTCATGCTTGAAGCTGATATTGTTCACACAAGTGATTTAGTGCACCACCTTGTTCGCTTCTTCGCCAACCACTCGCTGCAACACCGACTCTGCCACCTGATATTTTATGAAAAATACTATTGTACTATACAATCCGTGCGCTACTTTCATTTATACCATTAATGTTGCAATGTTTGGAGAAGTAAGAAGGAGCACTAAAGTCATTGGAGTTATAACTTTAAAAATATTTGTTTGTTTGTTTTCTAATGTTTTGTTTTCTCTGCTTCCTTCTTATTTCTTTCAAATATAGTGTAATGTTATACAACTTTTTTTTATTATTATTTTTAAGCTTCATATTTGTACAGTTAGTGAATGAAGTGTGTATGTGTGTGCGTGCAGAGTGCGTGCGTATTTCGTGTGACGTGCATCATCAGCATCTAATGTATCTACAAATACTTCTAAAGTTCTTATAACAACTAAAGCCACGAATATATTTTAACTGAAGCTCCTCAGAGGACCTACACAAATTTTTAATAATATGCATAAATTAGTTGAACTACGTATTTAAGATTATCTAATTAGTTTGGAAACCCACTGATGACTGTAGTCTTCCTTATGACGAATACATCGTACAAATAGCAATATAAAGTAAGTAAAAATATATATAGTAGGTACGTACGGTATGCGTAATAAGTATTTCTAGCAATTCGTCGTGGATGAATACATTTTGATTCAGCAGTCTAATGCGATACGCAAGTGGTATTCCGTTTATAACGTCATAAATATTTTCTAATATCTAGTGGGTATTGTTTAGAAAGTTTTTGAAATGCTTTCAGGTTAAAAGGCACTTATTTTTCAATGACTATCCCTCATTGTAGAATTAGGTTTCTGTGTTTATTGATTTGTGTAAGAGTATTTTACAATGAAACATCACTAAAAATGATTTGAGTGTGGAATATACACAGGAATTTTGAAATTATGCCAGCTACTTGGACTCACAGTTACACCACAAATCCTTTAAAATAAAACTGCTTTAGGCTGATCTATCTAGACAGTTTAGCTAGTAACTTATGACATATAGACATAATATAAGGAATTTTTATATTCGAACTGCACTCGCTTCGCTGCTCACTGCGCTTGAATACGTTGCAGGGCAACTTAATTTTTAAGGGACCTAAGACGTCTTCCTGTGGCATACTTTGTTTTAATCAAAATTAATTTTCAACCCCCAAAACTGTTTTTAGGCAGTAAAACTTGTAAACACTGACAGCACCGGAGTGCATATTTTGTATATCAGAGACCGGGGGGCAGACTCGACAGCCATGTTCAAAAAGACTCGACCATATTTTTTAAATATAATGTAGTACTGGTGATGTTTTACCTTCTGTCTCATGAGTGTGTCGCGATAGTCGTGGCTGGGCGGCGCGCGCATGGCGGGGTTGGGGTGGTGACGTAGGTAGCTCTCGGTGGGGCCGGGCTCGCGGCGGACCTTCGCGCCCGGCAGCACCAGGGGCGTCGTGCGGTACGGCTAAAATATTAACACAACGCGTCACTATGATTCAAAACGATCATTTAATCTTAGTTAAGCTATTTTTCTAATATTAGACGTTTTGTTAAAACTGATTAAGTATATCATTAAAAGATTTTCCAAAAAGGCCGTATAATATAGGAAGAGGTCCTATATTATACGGCCTTTTTGGAAAACACTTCGCGATATTTAAACTTTTTTTTATCTGAGATATAGTTTAGAAGTTTTACTTTTCAAGATACAGCGCTGTAAACTAACCCATAGTTATTCAACTACGATAGGTAACTAGTCGGTTTACGTACACATATTATTACTTTCAATTCACAGAGATAAGAGTGTAAATGGCCAAATAAGACTTGCATCAAATATACAACCATGATCTAGAATAGTTGGCTAGCATCATACACTAAAAATAGTACTCATAGTAGGCACATAAACCGACACAACAGCGTAAAACTAATAGCATTAAACATAAATTACATACTGTTTCAGTTAACTAAGATTGTAATGCTCATATAAACTCTATACCTGTCACAAATATATGTGACCTTTTGGAAGGTCGCAGACGAAGCATTTAAGATGCCAACGTTTTCCTTCAAACAGCACGTATATCAGTCAGGGGCTGACATTAATCAGATGCCATTTCTCTAAAAAATGTTGAATATCTTCGCATAGATTAGCCGCTAAGCTCCGTGGCGTACTTTGCGTCGCGTCTAATTTTAACGCGAGGCCATTCCATGTGGGTTATGATATGACTTCTGACACGATTTCGTTATATTATTAAATGGTTGTGAGATATTCGGGCCGAGGATATGTCTCAAATTCTATTCGATACTAGATTTCTGCAATTTCGATATTAAACGTAGGTAGTGGGTATGTAGATACAACGCAAATAGCAAACGTGATATTTGCCAGATTTGGTAAAAGATTTTTAGTGGTATTATCGTTTATCCCTTAACCCAAGTGTTTAGTTGGGTATACATATAAGCAGGTAATACAGTCATCACAATATATGAAAACTATCTACCTAGCCTTTCCCCAATACATTGGCTTCCAGTCAAACCGGGTGCGGCTTAATACCAGTGTTTTACATGGAGCGACTGACTATGTGACCTCCACAACCCAGTTACTGTGTAACACGATATCTCACACTCACATTCTGAAAATTACCGTAGGTATCTATAGGAACTATTGAACTTAGACAGATTAATACGCCTTACTACCTATTTAATTGTCAGGCGCACTCATCTACCTGAGTTTATTGTTTCTCGTATGTGTGCTTTATTTTCTGCAAAAATCTGCATGACGACATAAAGTGTTTGAAGTAACATTCAAATGGAATAGTCCATACTTTCGAAGCATTCGTTAGTATCGTTTATGTGCCAATGTGCGAACAACAAGCTTCGTTTATTTGCGGCGATGTTTACAAAAGCGAGGGCTTTCGCCACTGACGCAACGTTCTATGTTGGTCACACGTTTGGTTTCATAAAATGATAAATAATTTCAGTAATGGATTCCATTCATTACTAAGAGCAATATATTGGCTTCATTGGCTTATTCGTGTTATAAAGCTGTTTAAATAATAATTACGTGCCGATATGAGATTAAACAATTATTTTCCACAATCCATGCCTCAATATACCGAAACAAATTTTTTATTTCAATCGATGTTTGTTCATTTTCGGCTTTAAATGTTTAAACTAGACATTATATGGGTATTGCTGCGCAACCAAAAGTAAGGCCTATGTCCAAATAATTATGTCTTATTTCGGGTCGCCTTTCATTTCTTCTTAATTATATTTCGCCATCAAGAGATTAACTTTGTGGGAATCTAATTAGGTGTGGTCAAATTTTTGTATTCGGTTTTAGTATCGACTTTTGGATTTTGGCATGGAAACTAATCATTTTTAACATAACATATGGGTTCAGTCACGTCACATATTCGTGTTGAAAGATCAAGTGGGTGTAAAAATGTGGTGACGTGACATTGAGGCCAAAATAACTTACTGCTACAGATTTAATATCAAAGAGAGGTCGTAGGATCTTTGAGAATAAGCAAAACCTTGTTTGATGGGTGGCTGTGGTGTCAAAATTCAAGGAATAAAATCAAGGTTTCCTGAAAGTACACCATTCAAATATATATCATCTTTTAAGATCAATAGTTTTAGGAATTACAAATGTGATGGCAAAAAGATCACGTTAATTTTGAGTGCAAATAAACATCAACTGAAGATTAGCAAGAGTATGGTAAAGAAGCGGATTTTTGGGAACACAATTTTATGCGTGATAGAAATATTGTCATGAAAAAAATATTTGACGAGCTTATATATACAAAAGGCAAATTTTCATACAATTCATTTAAAAGGCACACTCGTGGCTTTGTTGACATTTAATGTCTTAGTGCTATAAAAAGCTTTCCTATTTGTAAACTCACTTACGAATTTTCCGGGAAATAATATCGTAAAGCTCTCGTCAGAGTTATTACATCACATATTTTGTAACACTATGCGCGTGTCTCGAGTGCTCCAAATTTAGATTATGCTTCAACATCCAGTGTAACGGTTGAATCGCTGAGTTTTCACATCATTTGCAATTAAATAGGTATCATATTTTATTACCACAACACATTTTGGTTACAGGGATTATGGCGGATTTTTGTAGTTAGGGGATTAAAGATAATATATTATAATAGCCGCACGCACCCAGTTGGTGACGACCTCGTCCTCAGGATGCATGGGATCCTGGTAACCGTTGGGGAAGAAATTAGGATTGACGGCCATCGTGGTAGCACTCAGTAGCGCGGACGTGTGCGTGCAGAGGATGATCGCGGACTGCCGCTCCAGTCGTCCTCTCCCGAGTAAACAACGCGATTTCAATGCATTCTATTTTGGAAATATGGCGGGAAAATAGGCGTTGGCGTGGGCGAAATCCTCCCGCGCCGCCGCAGAGCCTTGCGCTACATAAAGCATACATAATTTATAATGATTCACAAATATTTTTATAAGTAACAAGAATTTAAATTTCTTGAATAGTTTATTAGTTCGCAATTTATAAACAACCGAATATATCCTTCTTTTAACAGCACAGTTAAACCAATTCGTGCTGCATCGTGGGTCTTAGTTAGTCGCGTTTCGTATAGCATATCGTTACCTATAGGTTTTTTCCGATACAGAAAAGTTCAATGACGATGAAGTCAGTGCCTACTTACATTGGAAATTGTATTAGAAATACGACCGCAGCGATAATCTATTATTGTGATTCATGATTCAGTAAACAGATTTAGCCTAGCTCGAGAACGTTCTAAAACTTCGACGAATTATGGCTATATTTCAGTAACTTTACCGCAGTGTAGTTGTATAGTTGTGTACCTATAGGCAATGTCGTCGGGTGTTCTAATCCGAGTAGTTCTAATTAATAACTTAACATCATTGAACGATAATATTTTGGCGGGTCTCCAAGGTACGTCATCCGTTGGTTTAACACAGTTAACCTATTTGTTTAAAATCAAGGATAGGTACATGTATTCGACACAAATCGTAGTAAAATAATGTAAAGAAATAGTACCAACTGATCAAATAAAAAAATCATTTGTGTTGTAAATTACAAGTAGGCACGTAAGCAAGTACAAAATATAAAAACGTACAGTATTTCTAGCTAAACGCTTGAAGAGAACGATTTATACGTACCTATGTAAAAAGAAAATTACCTACCATTTGGCAGAACATCAAATTGCTAATGATTTGTGTTTGTCAATTTTATAATGATAACTCAAGTATATCAAGAATATTATAAAGATAAAGATCATTTTATTCGTATTAACATGATTATAGACGAGTTCCTGTAAATTCGACCTCAGATTAAAGTAATTACCATCCTTCCACCTTCGCCTCTTAAATAATAAGCATAGTGGACTCCTTGGTGGAGGTTCCGTTACGAAGTTAAATTTTTTTTGTATATAACCTTCTGTGAAGTTAATAGTGCTGCTTGTGAATGTGGAGCAGACGTGGGTGATTTGAATCGTATTATTCTTAATTGTCCACTGTATGACCATTCATTACTGTATAATAACCTAGTTTCTATTGACTTTCCTCTTCCTACTTCTGTAAATATTTTACTATGTAGTAATAATTTATTAGTGTATAAGTGTATATCTTTATTTGTTATTAGTAATAATATTAAAATTTAGATTGTAATTGCATTTATTGTTTTATGTAATTTCATAAAAGAGTCTACTTTACTCATCCAAAATTTATCGTAATAGTATATTTTTGTAATTACTTTTGTTTCCCTAACTTTTAAACTTGTCTTGGCAAAATGGCTTCAGTTTCAATTGCCATAGGAAAGAAAAAAAAGCCTGTGAAGCATTTTGAATTCCTGTGGCGCACATTCCTTCCTAAAGCGGTAAAACGCTCTGAAATGTACATTACTAATCCGTCAACGAAAAACGGTTTCTAAAAACGGTTCCTAATATAGAATATAAGAACTATGTATTATCTAATACCAGCTGAAGCCCACGGCTTCGCCCGCGTGGATGTCGGTTATCGCGACCAAAAGTAATCATGAAATTTTGATCCCGTTCTCGCTTTATAATTGCCCATTTTTTAAGTATTAAAATGGATAGAGTATGTTATAATTAAGAGATAGACATATGACCTATATCAGATACACAATTCCACCATACATCATTTTGTTATATCTCAAAGGGCTTAGGCATTGTTTTCGTTGAAAGCCCCCAGACGGCTTATTTTTTTCCGACACCTCCAACAAATATCATTATATTTTAGCCAATGTATACAAAAACTTGACAAATTATATACTAAAACTTTCCTCTTGAATCACTCTATCTATTAAAAAAACCGCATCAAAATACGTTGCGTAGTTTTAAAGATCTAAGCATACATAGGGACAGACAGAGGGAAGCGATTTTGTTGTATACAATGTAGTGATATAAAAATCTCGTGTCACAGTGTTTGTTATCGAACTCCCCCGAAACTGCTTGACCGATTTTTATGATATTTTTTTTGTGTATATTTGGTAGGTCTGAGAATAGGTCGTAGGCTATTTTTTATACCCCTAGGTGATAATAGTGGCCCTATCCAGAAAATTTATGGGGCACTGATAGTACTTTTTATAAGACTAACAGTGGTTTTCAACATAACTTATCTACCTGCATTGAAATAAAGAGTCCTAATAAGTCCTGGCTAAGTCATCACGCCACCAGCTTTATTGGATCATCATAGCTTCATTCTGTCTCAGTGGCATCGCATCAGCTTTGGTTATAGTGTGAATTAACTACCTTAGAGCACGTTGAAGCAGTTCTTATCTTTCGAGAGTATGCGGAGTCTCGGAAAATCAGTTGTTAGCTTTCAAAAGCAAATTTGACATTGATAACGTACCTTCTGTCCTCACTTTGGGTGGATCGTTTAAGTGTTTCTTGGCTACGTTTAAAATACACTACTCTTTCTTGGCATGCAGCGAGTACCTATGCGACTGCCAATGAAACAAAAAGTTAAGGATTTTCTATCATATCTCTAAACTCACCTGACTCTGAATAGACTCATCAACTGTGTCATCAGTGCGTGTGGAAGACGGCGAGAGCATCAGCGTCCTGTACTCGCCCTCTAGTTGCAGCGGGTATGTGTAGTGTGGTAGGCCGGCCGGGCCCGCGGGGCCGTGCGACGGAGGCACGGGCGTGCGCGGTAAAGACTCGGGGCCGCGGTACCCTGCCATTGGGCTGGGTGTCCTGCATCATAATATATTGTTTAGTGCTGAATATGTCGTGGGATGAATGTGTTAATAGCCGAAAAGCCGGAGAAAGCTATTTCTAATTCTATTTAATTTAATATTCGTTCCGTCATTTCAACAACCAGGCAAATGACAATGCGTTTGCGCTACTGAAAGCGTAACGATCTTCAGAACGTAAATGTGTTTTAGGATGTAGGTATTTTAGATGCTAAAGCAAGCTAAGTTAGGGTTAAACGCTGTGCTTAGCAACACCAGCACTGAGTATCTGACATTGTCAAAGAGACTGGAAACCTGTGAAACCTGGAAACTGGTGAAGAAAGAACTGTATCAAGTTATTGGGAATGTTAAAGATCGACTGAAGTCAGAGAATTCGTCCTGATCGTTCGTTTTTGTTAAAAGCTGCGGAGTGTTAATCTTGGAATACACTGAAAATTCTCAAAGCGTAGATACGATTATGGTCATTAATCAGGTCGCCCGTCATGTACAGCTTCATTTCAAATTTGATCGAGTTAAATTCTAGATTCGACTTGTTGACAATGTTTTGTATACCATGTTTTAAATAGAACCAATGAGAGACTGACCTTTGGCTCAATCTCTCAACTAGGTATGGCCGTTACAGTGTTAATTTTATTTTCATTGTTGTTTTTACATATTTTGTGAGATTTCATTCAAAGTACCTATTATTTGTCGAGGACAAGTCAAGTTTACCGTGGAATTTAAATTTCTTCAGACGGGTCGTGTCATTGACTTAATATTTTTGGCTTTTGGCACCTTTAGTAGCGATGTATCATAATTTATTATGGCTTTGATTATAGACTATTTATAGGAATAACATGTTTTTTCTATTATGCCAACTGTAATGTTAAGTGGAAATACTAAACAGAAGACTGAAGGTACTACTAGGATACGAATGGTGGTAGCCAATGTCATGAGAATTAACAGTGACCGACTTCACATTTGATTGGTGCCATAGAAATAAAAAAGTCTCTCCACTACAGAGAAAACTATGATGTTGAGGATTAGTGGTTAATTTTCATTAACTTTACTAATAAAAATGACATGGTAATGATACCTGTATGGTGCTGCTGCGAAGTTGGGTATGGGCGAGCGGGGCGCTAGCGGCGTACCCGACCCACGCGGCCCTTCGCGGTCCATGTCCCTACGCAACGTGCACAATGAATATGTATGACACGAACATATTCATTGGCGTATTCATATCAGTGGCGTAGCTACAAGGGTATGAGGTGATGGGCCCCGAAAGATGAGAACTTAATTCAGGCAGGAATAGCCTAGTATTTCATGCTTTTGTGTCGTTACAAGACACACTTATTAGCAGTGCGAGCATGGTTAATTTTGTTGTAATTCGATAAAACGATAAAATTCAATACGCTTTTAATTTTATCGTCTCCACAAAGTGGACAAAAATCCAAAATGCAAGTTTTGCAAGCTACCCGGAGGTATCTGACTTTGTTTAAGAACTACTATTTTATTGAAAACAACGGATTAATAAAGATAAATCTGTGAAAAGCATTAACGCATGCTTAGCGATATGCTTAGCGGTCGCGAGCAGGATTCGGACGTTGCGCCTCTCCGATAAATACTCCAGGCGCTCTGACCACTAAGCCGGTCGAGATGGATTAACATGCTCTTCAAAGAACGAACCCGCTCAGATGACAATGCATCTAACAGATACGCATGCGCAGACCGGGCGCGCTAAGAGCTACTTATTAACTTCAATGATTTTTACTTTTGAATGTCTCTATAGGCACTCATAACCCGTCTTTATAAGAAAACTAGCTTAATTAGTCGATTGCTTTGAATTTAAAAAGGTTATCACCAATATAAGAAAATAAATATAGCGTGGTTGTGTGATTTTTTTTCACGTTCGGGCCTTTACCAAATAGCTACACCACTGCATGAAACGTCAACACGATGCGGTGTTCATTGCCAATTTTATGATGTATAGGGATCAAATATAAAATATACACTGCTGAACTAATTCGAAAATAACCACAAGTTATTAAAAATAATGATATTCGGATATCAAAATATAAATTTGTTTATTCAAATTTGGTTAAAAATTTCACAGCCCTCAAAGAAGCCCACCATTTAACGCTTCCTAATGTGTTATTTTCGATTTTCTTCAGAAGTGGGCACATTGATGTGTTTATGTGAACATATAAAGGATATAAGATGCGATGCATTTAGTATAAGTATACCTTGGTAGACAACACATATCATAGATTCTTATGTCAATACATAGCCACAAACATAATAATTAACATATATGTGGGTATAGGTCATGCATGTAATGTTGACGGAAGTTACGCATATATTGACGGAATCTGGAACTTAACATTTCTTTCAATAGAAATTACTCTTAAGTGTGCAAAGATTATAGTTGTTCGAAAAGATTGTTTACAACACCGATATAGATACTCATGCTAGATATTTTTTGGATAAACGGATTGAGATAGTAGGAGAGTACAAATAACAGGTAACAAGCATACATTAACAATACGTTTTATATGACGCACTGTTTTAAAATACAATGTGATGCTGAATCATATGCCGTAATGAATTCGATATACAATTTTGACCATTAATATCAAATATTCCGCTAAATTCAATGTAACACCAATTTCATTCCAGAAAATTCAGTATCACCAGTTATATAAATCAACATCTAGGTGAAGGGCAAAATAGATGACACCTAGTGCAAGTCTTACTCAGCGAACTCGTGATAGAAGGTAGGCGTGGGCACGCGGCCTACAAAGCTGCCCGGAGAGCGAGGCAACGAGTATAGGTGTGCACTCGCGCCGCCCCTGTAGTTACACTTCAATGTTTTTTTACCATGAAAGGATATATTATTTGCATTAACTTCCGTTTGGGAAAGCATGTCTGGAAGACCACAAAAGGCTGAGTCCAGAACATGGTTATGATTGGTCGAGGTTTTCAGTTTCAGAATGGAAGTTTCAAACGTCGTGAATTTGTGAGCAATGTTTTATGACCATATTGATCTACCCTTGACAATTTATTTAAGAAGCCTCTCCATCCAATTTTGTTTCAATTAGTGGATTGTTCACAGCGAGATTAGAAAAAACATTATTACCTTTGTACTACTAGTTTAATCTGCTTTGGTGCATTTCTGAATAGATTCTGCGCGTCCTCATGTCGTAGGTCACGCGCGTCGTAGTCGTCAATTTTTGCAATTATGTCTCCGCGAACAAGCTCCCTTCCTGCGGGAGTACCTGGTGTCACCTGGAAATCATAAAATTCTTTTAGTATTAGCATGTTAGTAAGACATTGAACGTATGTGCCAATAAACTATTCATTCGTATACAGACAAAATAAAGTTGAACTTTAAAAAATAGAGTTAAGTTGAAGGGTCTAGGCAGCTTGTTTGGCATGATATGGGACCATCTAGCATTTTAAAGACAAATCCAGTCGGATGTTCCAATTCCAATTCGTTTTCCCTAGCCTAGTTTGCTTAAAGAGTTTCAGCTCTGGTACTGAGAACTAAAGTTCAAAGCTGGTGATGTTTCAATCGGAACATGTCAATATTTACCCAAACTAAAAATATCTAAAGGTGTTTAAAGTCCGACGGTTGGATTTTACAGAAAGACGTTGGGCTTCAAAGCAACGTTTTATTTTTATCTGTACTGCTTTACGACTCGTAACTTAAATTCTAGGAAACCATATAGAACGCAAAAGGATTATAGAATGTTAGTGATCGTCTACGTTTGAAATTTTTTTGCCCATGCATAATTTTATAAATTGTTCTTGGTAGGTATGCGACACATATAGAAGGCTAACAAACCGACCGTGACATTCTGAAGTTTGAACCAAGCGTTCATTCCGTTCGGTCACCTTCAAGGGTAAGAGAAATCTCACAACATAAAAAGAAAGCTTTGTTTTTTTGGGTTTTGTATCTGAAAACTATGAATAATTTAGGTAACCGTTAATGAATGAAGCAATAATATTCCAGCTGTTGTTTAAGGGTGTTGTATATTACATACTACTATAGTAGGTCGACCTTGTGACTGGGGTAGAGGGGAGGGCGCGGGACGTATGCACTGATTTTGGCTGGTGGCCAGGCTAAATGCGTCCGCCGGCGACGCCGCGCCAACCTGACATTTTTTATTGAAAACAACCGACGGGTCGGATGGAGGCCGCGTCGCATCGACGACTCGACCTGCGCAAATCCATCACACACTTCCTCGAGTCAATGGCGAGGACATACATCTAAATTTACTCTTATCCATCAACGTGGATCGTGGCGAAATTTTCATGTGGATGTCAATTTAGTTTCGTTGTTTTTGACGATTTTTTAAATCTACAGCTGGCTTTCTTCCATCCGCATTACATTCATACAATAATGACGCGTAAGTTCTTGTGTTAGAAAAATATACACCTAGTTTGAAGTCATGTATGATGTTAACAAACATTCTATAAAACGCTTATACTCATTATCCAGGGTGGCTGGATGTTTATAGATTCAGTAATAAGTATGCGAATGTATTTGTACTGAGAAAAAAATGTATTTTTTAACAATTCCTTTCTCCAGCCAAAGTTTATTCAAATAAATAAACTTGATCCAAAAGTTAAGAGCCAAATTTACGAGGTAGACTTATTAAACCCATTATAAAATATGTTTACATATTGTAATCCAAATACCACGGTCAGCTTTTATTAAAAAAAAAAACACGCTTTGAAATTCCTAATCAATGATAATGAAAAAGAGGCTGAATAAAATTGTTAAATGATTACATAATTATCGTTGAAATCACATAAATCAACAGGTGCTGGGACTTGTTGCCAAGAAGTGCCATGAGTTATGAAGTAGCTAATTACTCAACTGTATTTTTTATACAGATGTATTTTCAGCTGTTCTGAGGTATGTAGATTTCTATTGAAACATATCGAACCGATCGAATAATCGCCGCCATGTGGAGAGGAAGTAATGAAGGCATTTTAATGGCTACGTTAAAGAAAAATTGAGCTCAAGGCTGTATAGATTTATAATAGGCAAGGTCAACGGCGAGATTATTTGCTAAGTGCATTTCTCGATCAGCGATATATGGTATGAGCCTACAGCGTGTAAAGGAAATTGTATAAGTGTACGTATCAAGTGCAAGAATTGTGTTATATATTTTTAATAGGGTTACCTACTAGTTTACAGTCACGATTCCGTGAAAGATTTGTAGGATATTTTATTCCCTACATAACATTCATACAATTATGGTTTCGTTTTGCCTGCCCGTATATCTTAAATCGTTCACTTTATCGGTTATTATTTAGGAACTGACGTGTCCTACAACCCTTTGTCGTATCGTGAACATTAACCAGTAATCCTGTCTTGTTCTTCTTCCTGCTTTGGTCCCAAGTTATTTGGGGTCGGCACAATGTTTTCGTCTCTCATTCTCCCTTTTTTCCATAACGTGATGACTGGCAGTGGTCAAGTTACCGTTCACTCCCTTTATATTCATGTCAATCCCTCACACAATCCATCTATCTTTTCTTTGGTCTCCCTCTCCTTGTCCCTGTCCATCCTCCATCATTCATATTTATTACTCTCTTATTCGCAGGGTATAGGCACGTGACCATAATTAGACTAACGATTTCCTTTCAACGTTTCTGTCACTTTTCGATTTCCTCTAAAAAAATTATTATCCATTCTCGTCACTCCACATCCGTTTTCTTTATGGCCCAGCATTCCGATCCAGCGTTTAGGCACTAGGCGCAGATAGAAATATATCTTAATGTAAGCAAGAGTGACAGAATATGATAAAGATCCTTTAGAATGCGGTGACACAATCATAAAAATATAAAAATTGACCTAGTGAAGTTTTCAAAGTTAATGATATTGATCCGAAACAGACAATATCAGACTCATTGTCGGATAACACTCTTCGTTCAGATATTAAATAAAGAAATAAATAAATAATAAATTATATACCCTTACTTTACATGTTGTAAAAACGCGGGAAACGGGTTATATTATCATCCTACTAATATTATAAACGCGAAAGTTTGTAAGTATGGATGGATGGATGGATGTTTGTTACTCTTTCACGTAAAAACTACTGAATGGATTTTAATGAAATTTTACAATAATATAGCTTATACATCAGAATAACACATAGGCTACAATTTATAAAGATATTGTGTGAATCACGTAAGTAGGAAAAAATCTACTGCGTGCTATTTTGGCGTGCGCTGCCTTAACCCTTTGAGATATAACTAAATTATGTATGGTGGAATTGTGTATCTTATATAGGTCTACAGAAAAGTCCGCGATGGCATATGTCTATCTCTTAAGAATAACAGATCACATCCATTTTAATACTTAAAAAAATGGGCAATTATGAAGCGGTAATTGGAAAGCGGGACCGGGATCAAAATTTCATGATTACTTTAGGTCGCGATATCCAACATCTCGACGTCTGCTTACTACCGCGAATTCATCTTCCACATTTTTAATACGTCTTTTAGTGACGTCATTGCCATCTATTCAGTCCCTTTACAGGTAAACTGAACCAACACGACTAACTTTGTTAATACAATGTCGTAAAGATGCAATTACCTTAACAAATACAGATCAATCTTTGAAAACTTAACTTTAACGTATGCTTGGCGAACTCTATAGTATGAAGTAATTTTTTGTGGAATAAGAATACCTACAGACGTTTTTAATACGTGGAAGAAGAATTCGCGGTCAGAGCGCCTGGAGTATTTATCCGGGAGGCGCAGGTTTGAATCCTGCTCACGACCGTTTTCTTTTTTACACAAAAATTTATAAGTTTATAGAGTTCGCCAAGCATGCGTTAAAACTTTTCAAAGATTTATCAGTATGGTAGTATCATGTTATAATATGCGGCAATCCGAAAATTATGTAGGCCAACAATGACGCAGTCTAGAATAAACCAAGTCAAGATTCACTGGATATGTTGCAGTCAAAACACATAACCGGGCAAAAGTACTTTTAACTAGCAAAATCAGTCAAATACTTTTGTCTGTAAGCTATAGATAATAGTACTTTTAACTGAAATTATCGTCAAAACTAGTTTTGCCCAATGGAGCTGGTTAAAAGTAGTTTTGACTGATTAATTTCGTTAAAAGTAGTGTTTCGGAATGCATAAAATATTTCGCCGTCTGCGGCCGGTTTGACGCAGCCCCACCAACTCCCCGTCACGTCCGTCGAACGTCGAATTGTCCCGTCTATAAGATCACAAACAACCTAAACACGAAGGGCATCCCCTGTCATCCCCTTGGAATCTAACCTGTCAGTGTGGGATGCACTGGGTTCCCGAGCTCGCGTATCTAAGCCTTAACCTATACTTTCGTAATAAAAGTATTTGCAACATATAAAATCTTTTATTAAATGCTAACTGGTTTAAAGTGATTTTGACTGATACTGGTTAAAAGTAGTTTTAAATAAAAGCATCAGTCAAAATCACTTTTAACCACATATTGTTAGTTAAAATCACTATTAACTACAGATTACTTACTTACAATTCGATTCATAATTCACACTTTGAATTTTACACATATAATTCGATTGATTATATAATCGGTTTCCCCTAAGGCGAACTATAATTTCGTTATTATTAGTCTCTATTTTGAATTTTTTTTATTCCCTGCACCGAAAATTACTCAAAATTGAAAAATTCATACTTCTTGGTACCTATAAATAGTTCAAATCAGAGTCAGCACTTTTGGCTACGACACTTCACACAAGTGTGTGATCAATTACAAAACTTTTTTTATTTAAAGTTCATCTACATTAATATTATAAAGAGGAAAGATTTGTGTTTTTGTATGTAACGAATAAACTCAAAAACTCCGAGGCCGATTTCAAAAATTCTTCCATCATTAGATGCGACATTATCCCTGAGTAACAGGCTATATTTATTACTAGAAAATATTAGGGATCCTCACTAAAACTTCAATAATGTAACCCAAGGTCTAAATGTTCAACCGTGCGAAGCTGGGACGGACCGCTAGTATCTTATAAAATGCATTGCAATTTATTGTTATTCGTCTGAAATAATTAGGATTGTTTTGTGATTGGGATTTTCTGAGCTGTAAATTGTCCTTTCACTTTTCAGTGCTTCTACATATAATATACATTTTTAGGATATTATAGTACCTACATTTTAATGAGTTTAACCTCAAACTACGTTCACAGATGCCTATTAAAGATATGTGTTCCCAATATCAGACAGCACAGACCCTTATTAGTAAAGTAATGATGTCGGCAAGATATATTATAATGGGCACTTGTGCGTCTAAAACTCACCGGTGCGTTGATGAATTTTACTAGTCAGCATCTATGGGGCAGTGACTACTTTCGGGTCGGTTTTCGGGGAGTTTGTTACTTAACCAAATAATGTATCTGGACAAGGTCCGTTATCTGCCTGGCAACCAGTCTAGGCATCTATACCGCTATCTCAACGCGTATGACTCAGTTGCCTCCTACACCTTACGCGAATTGAGAAATAGCTCTCTTGTTTTCTGGCAATCTTAGGTCAGTACATTCAGGCATAAATCTAATGAATATAGGTCAAGCATCCTCTTTGGCATGTTTTTTAAGCTTGATTTCTTCGAAATATAATCGACTATTTATTCTTTTCTGATTATAAAATAAATTCTGTACTTAATAACAAATCCGCAGCATATCTAGTAGATATTTAATTCTTAGCAATGTAAATGCTGATGCAGAATTTCCAGTAATAATCCTGGACAGGGAAATCAAAACAAATTTTTAAACAATCAAGTTTTACATAAATCAACATTAATTTTACTTTTGAGACAAAACAAATAAAGTGAAATCAGCATTCACAGATTTTTTAAACGTCTCCCTTTAGTCTGAGAATCGATCAAACCGACTAGACATGGAAAAAAATGCCTTTATCTTTATTGTACCAATCAAAAGAACATTTCCTATTAATAAACAGTGTACCTAATAATCATAAAGATATCTCTTACTCATATTCTTAAAAGAAAGGAAATGTGTGAAATTAAAGATTTTTGAAATTTTAAAGCTGATATTATTCATGGTTACATCATCATCATCATCATCAGCAGCCTGTAGTAGTCCACCTGGATAGGCCTCTCCAAGTTCAAGCCTCTGAGCTGCGTCCTGGTTACATTGACTGATACGATTTATTCATTTTACTTCACTATATAAGATACGATGTTTCTTAAAAGGAAGTGATTTATATTACTGAGTCTTTTAATCAACATTGTAATTTAAGATAAAAAAAAACCTTAGCGTGGGTCCATTATTGAAATGGGACATCCTGTATTCCTCATTCTGTCTACAATCATCATCCCCCTGGAATTATCCCAGTGTATTTGGGGTCACCGCAGCATAGCATGTATTCTTCTTCCATACATCTCTTTTAGCCATCATATCGTCAGTCTTTCCTCTTCTAGCCTATATCATTTTTAACACAATCCATCCATCGCTTCCTCGGTCTTCCTCTACTCTTATAGCCATCTATATTCATACTTAAAACTTTCCTCGTCACATGACCCTCATCTCTCTACAATTTTAATATAAATTAATTAAAATAATATTAGGTATTTATTTTATTCTTACTCTAAAGGACCGTAAAGCCGTCGGTCCTGCACCTAATCTCTCTCCGGTCGTGCCGTCCCATCGGAATATGAGAGTGAAGGAAGAGGGGGTGCACCTGTGTTGGCGCATACACTTGTGCACTATAATATCTCCTGCGTACTTGGCTAATCTCCGTGGAGATAGGCCGTCGTGACTAAAATACGGTCGGAAGGAGTCTTTTTTTATACCCTATGCAACATGAACATTACTTATCCATACCATCTAATATTATAAATGCGAAAGTAACTTACTCTGTTTGTTTATTACCTTTTCACGACTAAACGGCTGAACGGATCGTAATGAAAATTGGCAAGGAGATAGATTGTATCTTTGGGAAGGACATAGGCTACCGTTAGCCGCGCAGACAAAGTTGCGGGTACCAGTTAGTATTATAAGTATAAATGGATGGATTCATTCACCCATCATTCAGTGAGGTGAATGATTAAATTCTGTCTATTAATCTTTTAGATCATTATTTTGTTCACAATCATCAATAAAAGTATCAGATAAAATTTACCTCAGCACAAATTTTAGGTAGGTGTCTCTCTCTAGTTGTAGCTCGTCAAAGATAATCATCGTACCTTAAGTAATATTTAAATTTTTATTAGAATAATCGATGATTTGGACATGACAAAAGATAAACAGTAGCTGTTGTCTAAACATAATAATTTATATACAGATTAAAGGACCCGCTTATCTTTGTTTAAGTTTCGTGTTGTTTACAAATTTATGAATACATCCTAATGTAATTAACTAACACAGTAATAACAACAAATATTTAAGTGTATAATGAAGCCTATTATTTATTTATACGTAGGCGCTAGAAAAGATGACAGCTGACAGAGATGTATGGAAGAAAACCCCAATTATATTGGGATAAGAGCAAGAGGATGATGACGTAGGTATCATCGCAAATAAATTATAGTAATTCAAACAACATTAGCGACAAACAATTTAAAAATAGAAACACAATTTATGTTCCTAACATCTTTAGTTGCAAATTACCAATAACTTCGGGATTCGGTTTAGGTATAATATTCGTAGTGCAGTTTAACTTTTGCGTCAAAACCTCATGTTATTGGAGCAATGTTTCTACTTTGTATATGTTATGAACACAAATCAACCGTGATGGCCTACGGTTCCTGTTTGAGGTTTACATAAGCTGCATTTATGCACACTGCGATGCGAAGGTCATTGGTAAGGCCTAAAATATTGGTGCGAAATATATGGTAGGTAAACTATGAGCGAAATTTTTAGTTCGTACCGTATATAACATACAATACATAAATTTAGTATAAAATACTCTAAAACTCTCAAGTACTAGCAAATATAGCCAAAAAATTAGAAAATTAGGATAACGGGGTCATGTCACTCCGTCGTGGGCAGCTGTCGAATGACACGATCCCAAGAATATATCAGTTATAAAGAGAGTTCGTCCACGCTCTAGATATATTTTAATGATGTTCTAGATAATCTTTACACAACGACCGTTTCCCGATATTTTAAAACAGCTCACCAGATACTTGAATATTACAAAAATAGCTGAAGTGCTTCACATTGTCGGCTTGCTGGTTTAGTCCCAGACTGACTGACAACGCTATAAATATTTTTGTATCCCGGACAAACTATATAATAATACAAATCGACTGATATAAAATGTCAAAATACATCACCTAACTTTATGTAGGATGCAGTGCGAGGTAATTAACTGAACCGTGTAGTGTAGAACGACAGATCTATTATGTTCATCGTCAACCTAGATAGCGTCTTATTTACAAACAGACCGTTACAACTCCAGCGCCGGGTGTGTTTACACCGGCGTCCGAGAGACGCAGCCGTCCAGGCGTCCCTGCGAAAAACCGTGGAAGCTATACCCTTGTGACGATGAGTGGCGTGGCAAGGTCCGCTCCACCGATGAGGCGCAGGCCCCAGTTGACCTCGCGGCTCTCCCGGCGCAGCGTCACCACGAAGGTGTGCAGCCGGCCCATGGTGCTGTAGTGGTGCAATGCACGCGCGTGTGAGATCGCGGGTGCGTGCGCGGCGGGATCACGCGACGTAGTGCGCGCTAAATTAGCCTCACCGCAAACCCGCACCGTCCCCTGCCCCCCTAGTTCTGCACTGCATGTAACCCTGCCTTCGCAATCGACCTAATTCGATTTACGGAAACTCTGGGATATATCGATGGTTGTGCTCTACGTATTTTTTGTTTACTCTCGACATATCGATGCTTGACATGACCTACATATAGGCAGACATTTCAACTTCCGAGAAGTATTGAAAAAAAAAACATTAATTTGGTAGTTATAATACGTAAAACAAATATGTTTTTATTAAATAGGTAGTCAAATATAATTTAAACCGAATAATATATTTAAAACTTTTGTTTTTAATTACTATTGTTCAAGAAACCATTTGACGTGGCCGTAACATGTATAAAAATATCGTTATATATTTTTAATCGTAAATCTTTTATCTACTCAATTATTATAAATGTCCATCCCTGTAAGGGTTATGATAATTTACTAGACGTGTAATAAAGGCCGTTAATCTCTCATCACTATTTGCTACGTCAAGTTTTTATTATGCACTAAGACATGTTTACTGGCATCATATAAGGTTATTGATGTATATTTAGCCCATTGATCGTGATTTGTAATAACCAAAGATGCGATAAGAGAGCATGTGACTTCTAAACTAGTGTGATGTGTCAATATTAATATATTATTTCGAATCTGAACCGCGTGAGTAACACATCGGAACAAATAATAATTAACAATAGGAACTTTCGTTTTTTTTAAACTTAACTGCAAAGTAACAATAAAAGTGTGCGTGATCAAACCTTCCCTTCGTTAGATAAGATAAAAAATAACTAAAACTGTAAGTGTAGAATGAAAAACTTTTGTTATACTAATTAATTCCTCGTATTCATTTTAATATTTTTTTTTCATGATTACCCAGGGTCGGCTTGCAGTCAATCGGATGCAGTTTTTGGTACCAGTATTTTACATAGAGCGACTGCCTATCAGAACTCCACAACACAGTTACAGGGTAACACGATATGTCGTAGTAAGACTGATTGTCAGACTTTGAATTCACTAAAGGCATAGATAGATCTTCGTGGAGGACCAGTATGGACGGATTAAAGTGATCTCAGAGGTACAGAAAAGTCTCGCTATGAAATTGTAGTCACCAAACCAACTTCATTAAACACAGCCTATCATCAATCGGTTGATTCGTGCGGCAATAACTTAGCCACGGGCAACTAGATGGTGGGGTACCTTTATGTAAATAGTACTTAATATTTATTTTACAATTATTTATTGATTTACTGTTCCGTAAATTATAGCCTAAAAGAAAATATACTGAAACAATCTTAGCAAGTTAAACTACTGAACCAATATTTTTCAGCAAATTAATATAGGCACGCGCAAATTACGCAACGGAATGTATACATCATCGGAATCAATACGAAATTCTATCTCGGTTTATTATCAGAATCAGAGCACACGCTCAATCCCCAAGTTTCATACCAATACTGTAAAAACATAATAAAATGTAAAATATCTTACATGACGCCTCTGTCCGAAATCCCTGGGCTCACTTCCAGGATCCATGCGCTGGTGGGGCACTCGCCAAAACGGCGGCCGCTCATACATCGGCATCTTCACTTCTCAGTGTCGGTTCCAGGCAAAACTGACACAGAAATATTACGATTATAATGCAGCCGAATTCAACAACAGGTACAAAAACATGATGCACTTGCAGTGATAGCGCATACAATCACAATCTCTTTACAATCGGCCGGTAGCAAAATTTCATAATGCATAAACGTAGGTGTTTGGCAACATTTCTATGCAATAAATCACCTGTTTTATGGACAAGGACAATCGAGCACAGGAAAAATTACACGTGAGACGCCACGTGGGCTCGGTAGTGGGGGGGCAGTACTAGAATATTAGGGCTAACTCACCAGAGGGCGCGTGGCGTGGTTACTTGTTCAGCGTCGTTCGGCCAGTGCCGTTTTCTATTATCTCGAATTATTTCGGAGCAACATTAAACTATATCTATTTTTCGCGTCGCGGCGGGCGTCTGTTCGACGGCTCGTGCTTCGAGTGATTTACAAGCCGAAGCTACACGAGCTGTTTCTGGGCCAATACAGAGATCCGCAACACTGTATTCACTGTGTCTCGGGAACACTCGACACCGGTTCAATGCTCCCAATTTTTTGTCTGTGTGTGTCACGGATTCTCTAGGAGACTCAGGACGGGACGATTGTACGGAACTCACAGAACTGATTTACGAACATTGATCGCAAAGTATATATATGGAATTACTTACTAATGTTTAAGTATAAGTAAAAGTAGGGTTTGAGTAAAATTTTCAATAAAAAACAAGTTATACAGTTCAGCTGAAGTCAGTAATTAAATTAAAAAGTGTTATAAATAAGGCTGAAAAGATTCTGAAACAACACTTTTGTTTGAATTATAATAAGATTTTAGTTAAACTATAAAAACAAAGAGATACAGTTACAAAAAGAATTTATTCTTAGAAATCACCAACAATTCAGACAATTTTACATGTGTTGATTTACATAAAGAATATAACGAGAAGTTAAGTGAGAAAAATATGTATTTCGCAGACAAGTTTTTTACAGAAATACGTAGATACAGTCTGCGTCAATGGAGTTTGATAAATAGAGTAGTAAACTACCATTAATTTTTTTAAGCATCACTGTATATTACGATCGGGGCTAAATTTCCTTAATAAAATAATCAATAAATATTTGTTTCAAATATAAGAAACATTTCTAAGACTGAATTGCAACCGGCCTTTAAAAGGAAATATGTTTATTACAGCTTATCAATATTAGGTGTCTTAGATATTAATCTATATGTAAGAGATGTAGCTGAAGCTTTATGGTGCTTCGTATTATAAAGTAAAGTATAAGTCGTAAAGCGAATTATACGAATAATCAAAAAAATACAGCTGTAGCAGCAGTACATAAATATATTATCTAATTGAGATTATAAAACTACAATATATTTTGTTTAATTAACATAGTGCGTGATTTATAACAAAAGAAGACGAAGTGTGTGTTAATAATCAGTAAAATTCACAGATAAATTAAAATATTCTTTGTTTTTATTGCTGATGATACAGTTTGATAATTCAGAATTATTCCAATGTTTAATATTGCATTTAAATAATATTATTTACCCTAAAATTATCGATAACAGTTGACTTATTTTACATAAACATAACTACATATTAGTCCAGGTAATATTTAAAAAAATACTTTATTATAACTAAAATATAAAATGACCAGAATAGAGAGCTTAAAACAATTTAACATAACACCAATTCACATGTTTAACCGATTATTTTAATACATAACATAAGACTTCCTTTAAGGGCATGATTCCCTAGGTACATTTCACCATTTATGGAATTAAAATTGCTATCAAACATATTTAGTGACATGTAACTCAATTCGACATAAAAACAAATATTTGGTTTTAAATAAAACACCTATTATTAGATTTATCTGTACCTATTATATCTTAAGAAGTTTTAAACGTGAATAACAAAGTAAAAATGTTTACGAGAGCTGGCGTTCAATCAAATTCCTGCATTATCAGGAAATACTAGTAAATAGTTCTATTGAATGGTTTTGCCTCAGCTATTTCCTTGACAGAAATTTAATTATGGCACGCATTGGGCGTTCTCTTCCTCTAGATTAAGTTTTTATAAACAATTCTGAGCTGTCGTTTGGATCGAATCGGTTAATCGTCATCCAGACAAATAAATAATGTATCAAAGAGTATGTGTGGGTTCAGTGGCAAGATTTTATAGGACATCTGATCAAAGGGGCGTTTACCCGATAATAAATGTCATTATAAACTGACATTAGTCGTGACGTCTTACTGTAATGAGTCTATACTTTTTCGACTGGCTTAAATATTCAGTATGCCGTAGTTGCGAGCGAACTATGTAATAGCCTCAAATAGGAATGGAAAATTGTAACTGTTATATTTTGAGTTAATCATACGAAACCAAATGGTAAATGGAATCTAGTACCTACTGTATAAAGTTGATGCCGTTCTTTAAAAGTAACATTTACTGGTTAGTTTAAAATACGGTCAGACCCAGGAAGTATTGACCACTGAATACGAGGTCGCAAGTCTGGTTGGCGCCCGGCGTGTGTCACTATTTGTTGTATACATTTATATCCTAACTCCTCAAGAATAATAAATACAGTTTGCCAAACTAACAAGCGGATATGCCCATATCCGCTTGTTGACATTAAATATCCTATCAGATATAGAGATATTATAACATTCCGATCGAATATAATATTAGTAGAAACTTCAGCGTAAAAATTCATAATCGGTAGGAAAGTCATATTACAGGAGAGACCGTTTTAACTTTAAAAGTCTAATATGGCTGGCTTGGTGTCTCTCGCACATTTGATAAGCGAATACATAAGTTTCACAAAACCTGTGTCCTTTGGCTTCTCAAGGCCACGGAGGAGTCTGTTCTTCATGACAGCGACGAATTCACGGTTGCTGAGTTGCCCGTCCACTGCGAAATGAGAAAAATCTAAGTTTCCGTTTCCATTTTTTTTATAATTTTTTTGCTGACTCTGCCTTGTAGTGGTTGCACACGGCTGCTCACGAGGTCATGGGTTAAATTCCCGGGTCAGGTGGAGAAGAGCCGTCAAGAAACTCCATAGAAACTCTTTTAAAATTGAACTGAAATACGTACTGTTATTATTTTCTAAGGAAACATTGAAACACAATAGACACGTCCTCCGCATTACCCTTAAACTTAAGGGGAAAATCTATAAAATAATTATTAGACCTGCTGTCTTGTATGGTTTGGAATGTTGGCCCACGAAGGGAATGACTGAAAAACAACTACATGCAGCTGAGATGAGAATGTTAAGAGGTGAGTGTTGAAATATTTTCATTTTACATTATCTCCTAAATTATGCATCCAAATAACATGCTATAAAAGGCAAAGTTTATCTTCATAAAATTATCTTGATGATGAAGTAACTTTAATTCGTAAAGATTAATATGCAATGCCTATTAACAGCAATCATAAATCAATTTAAAATGTTTGGCACAATATACCTTATTGTGGCTTATGTATAAGGGATAGGCATATGCCATCGCGGACTTTTTCTATATGTACTAAGGACCAATATTTTTGTAGAACATTGTATTTACTTGTCACTAACCATTACGCCAGCGCACGCGGATAAAGCAGTTCGGAAGCGCTTCATCTTCCGACTTACTTAACAAAAATCAATATTTAAGGCTAGTTGACAGGTATAGCCTAATACGATAGGCTATTCCTCATAAACCTGGCTATAATATACAAAAAGAATTTATCAAATCCGACAGGTATTTTCAATGATTACTGCGTTTAAACAAACAAAAATCTCTTCCACTTTATAATATTAGTATAGATACGTACTGTTCTCATCAAAAATAGTGAACACTACATTGATGACGTGGGGGCTCAAATCAACATGTGCGACGGTCCTCGCCACGTGTCGTAATGTCGGCTGGTCGATAGAGGCACCCGCTATGTGGTAGAAAGTCAACGCCGTGTCCACATCATTGATGTTGTTCAGAAAGTGGAAGAACTTCAGGTAATCCTCCTTCGTTATACCCACGCCGTGGTCGCGGAAACTGCAATTGTTATTGCATCAGATAATGTACAATTACAAGATCTTTTTATTTCTTTGTCTTATTTTGTAAAAAAATATTTAATGAATTTTAATGGCAATTTGTTATAAAAAATATAACGATACATAAAAAAGTACACATTAAAAATAACATTTTGTCGCCTAAAAAATTTAAAGTACAGCAATTTGTCATCTAAAAATATGAGACGACATATTATTCATAAAATAATACGTAACTAAATAACATTTGGAACGCATTACATATTTGTAAGTAATAAGTAAAAAAACAGTAAAAAAATCTACCAGGCTTGTTTATCAAATTAATGAGCGCTGTATTCTCAATCATCATCATCGACTACCTTAGTACCCTCTGCTGAGTATATGCCTCCTCCCTTTTGTGCTATGTTTCCCTGATTTTACCATAATCTGATATTATCTTAAGAATAAATTTCAAATTTTAGAAAGATTTTTTTTATAAATTTTTAATAATTATTATCTGACGATTGCAGGCCTTAGGACAAATGAATTGACATCTGTGACTTCCATTAATAAACAGAAATTCTTATCTAAAATAATTATTTCGTTATTACAACGCAAGTCCGTATTACTGTTAATATTCTATCGAACCATTCGTATTGCGATGCTGTTAAAACTTTATAAATAGTGACGCATTTTTTATTACTTTGTACTAGAAATTGCAATGAAGGCTTTACTAATAATAAATATTGTCTTCATATTAACAAACACTTGAAAAAATGCAGAATCCAATGACGACGTTTGACACAGACAAGTTAACAAGTCTCAGGAATGACACATTTATATAGTTTTTCTATCTCACGAATGCGTCAGTGACTTCTATTGCCTGCGACATAAGGTTCCAATTGTAAGGAGTCACTCGCTTCTGTGAAATAGAATATCTCTACTGGCTGATAAGCTGCTCATCGTGAGACAGAAGAAAGACAAACTAAACTGGTAATGATGTTTCAATAATTTTTTTTTTTTTTGTATAGGAATATCTGCCTTTAACGCGGTTTAAACATTTAATTCAATGTTCCATTAATATAAAATGACTTACGTTTTCTTAACTCGTTTTAACATTCTCGCCTTCTTCTTCGCTGGGTAGCCGGCATAAGCCAATAGAAGTTCGGCGAAGTCAGCTTCAGTGATACGACCATTTTCATCTGAAATAATATTATGAAGTTATGAATTAAGACATATTTATGTGATTTAAATCATTTATTCTGCTTTTTTATAAAAAAAAAAGAAAAATAAAAAAAAAATGTTCTTGTGGATTATAATTTTATGGTAAAAAAGATAACTGGGTATCTCTCGGTGATAATCATATTATTTTTCGATACTGTCGCTCACGCGTTTATTGGGTGTAAGAGCTGGGCAGATAATTCACATTTAACCAATGTTATTAAGCCCCATGTAATAGGTGGTGAGCCTATTAATCTACTCGTATATACCATAACATATAAATAAATATTAAATACCCAGAATTATAATACAAAAGAAAATGTTCAGCTTCAGATGAAATAACTATTTAAACTTACCAGGCTGTTTTCTTTGGAATTCAAGAGATAATATTTCCCTCTGCAGTTGTTGCTGAAAGTCCAAAAACTTTTCAATCGTTAGCTTTTGGTTGAGTTTTGGTCCGAAGAAGTAAGTCGTCAGTGCTGAGTTAATACCCTGCAAAGGTAAATTATGTAATATATAGTCCTACATTATTTCATGTCTAAATGGGTACTACATGGGTAAATTACACGTTGAAAATAATAGGTATTAGTGATTTTATATTTTTATGGAAAGACAAATATGGTCGTGACTTGGATATTGCCATCTAAATGTATAACTTTAGAGTTGGCTACGCATGCGATAATGCGTTTTAAAGATTTGTTGTTTCATAATTTTCTAAATGTTCATTGTTAGACACCTTTCCCCAACTACGTAGTTCCTAATTTAATACCAGTATTTTACCTGGAGTGACTGCGTATCTAACGCTATTACGTGGTAAGACAGATTGTAGACTTCTAGGAATCTGACTACCCGTAACGGCTGTCATAACATAACATAAATCATCTTTATTACACACCAAAAATACAAAAATGGCAGGATATAGTTCATAGTTCCTCGTCTGACAACTGCGATCAACAGTATAACGTTGCTTCCGAAGCACGGAAGGCTCTCGATATGAAATGATAAATTGGATCAGCAAATGGACAGACAGAGTTACTTTCGCATTTATAATATTAGTTTGGATGTATTATCCCTTAAAAGGAACTTAATATCAAATATATTTATCAATGAGATTTTGCTCTATGCGATAGTAGGTACTATTGAGGTTGTTTACGGGTGACACCAGAGACATTTGTCTAACCTTTGTTACTTCTTAACCTGAACTTTAATGTCTTACGCTATTAAATTATTTATTGACAATACAATGCGTTAAGTCATTATTTTCAAGTGTAGCCCATTTATACCTAAATAAATGGGCTACACTTGAAAATAATGATTCTAATGACAAGCTGGATCCACTATAATAATAATGGTGTTCAACTTACTATTACTATTATGTTGATACAATCTAATCATTATGTTAGGTTTGGTAGTACCTACCTTGAAAGTGTTGCCAGTGTTGGCGTGGTCTCTGTGTCTAGAGCCGATGCTGCTCTGCTGCCGGATGAGGGCTGCTACTTTCTCAAACTCTTCGCAATCTACGTCACCATCACCGTTCAGGTCAAACATACGGAACGCTATCTCAAAATGACGCCGAGAGGCTGAAAATATGAATGAATAATTCTAACAATATTCTGTTCTTTTCTTCGTCGTGATGCGACTAGGGAGTATTGGTCACCTCAGGTTTCGTAAATTAGAACGAACACCTTTAAAAGATAAAGACGAGATTTGAAGTAAGTTTTATAAGTCGCCTATTGGACGCACCTACTGCAGCCAGACTCTATCAGAGGTCCAGTTTCCTAGGTGTTTACAATATAGATAAGATTCTAAATAACGTGGTGGAAACAATTTTTGCCCCGTATTTGGTAAAGTAGAAAAAGGACTCTAAATAAATCATTCTTCGAGTGATAGCTTTATAGGTGCCTAAATATATTATTGATAGGTCTGCCTTATTATTAGGTTGACCACATAATCTTACAAAATAGTTGCAAATCCTTTGCATGTAGAAGGCTGAATCTAAATTCCACTGCTTTTTGTAACCTATTAATAAGAAGGCATCCAGCAATATATTTAGGCACCTACAAATCTAGTTAAGGCGGGGTTTAAATGCTTTAGCCTACCAAGTGACGATTATCATTTGTCGAGGCCCCATCCTGGCCCGATCCCCCAATAAGTAAAAAAGTTTCTACTCGTATGTGACGAGAAAGCGCATCTTGTAGTGGGTATTTGACATTGCAAATAATATCGTGTATCATTTTCAGATGGCAGTTTACAAGGTTTCATTTTACATCATCATGATATTTTGATATCATTACCCATGTTTTGATACTTTAGTCATCGATCTGTTTCACATTCATCAAATTAAATCAGTGGAGACCAACTATCAGAGTTCGCTCGACAACACAACAGTCACTTTTCTTCAAACCAGTCGAAATTATCTTTGTGTGAAATAGAAAATCTGATCAACTAGTCGGAAATTAAAATAATTATTTATAAATATAAAGTGGTTACATTAATTTTATGATATGTTTATCAATCAATAATATTATTTACTAGATTATTTTATTGACAATGACACTATGACAGTGAGTTTACAGCAAAACGGTCAATAGCTATTAAACTTTAAAATTGCCGCGGATTCTATAACGTAAGTCCAACTTTTAGGCCTGAATTTTAAACCGTAGGAACTATATAATAGTGAATTTAAATCTTAAATTATGTTTTACTTCAATTGAATTTTGGAATCCATTGTTTTTGAATGATTATGAACATACATGCATAAGAAAAATTTAGTTTTAAGTCTGGGCTAAACTTTTGCAGTATTTATATTGAGTGAGACCTGAAATCATATATGAGTTCCGTACCCTACTTTACAAGTGAGTCCAATTCGTACTTTTATGTTTTCAGATTTTTATGTTTGATATCATTTACATAACTAAAGCAATGCTTCCTACCTGAACTGATGAAATTAGTTACTGTTTCTTGCTAAAGAATACTCGATTATGTAAGTTGCACAGCGAAGTAAATCCGTCAAATACTGAATATGGGCATTTGCAGACCAAATGTTTACAGCATTTTAATTTGTATATATGTATATACGACTCTGGTAAGTACCTAAGTATGAAATATTATTGTAAGCTTTTTATATGTTTGTTCCGTTTATTAGTCTATGGAAAAGCGACGAAATAAATATAAGGCGTAGTAAATTATTTATACTTATTTCATGGACCCTAATTGTAAACAAAGCAAGCTGCATAATTTGTACGATAAAATAGGAAGCTGCAGTGGCTAGATAAATGTCGGATGCGTAAGAACTAGCGCCAGTTTAGATGTGCCACAACCACACCACAGGCACAGCTGACACAAAAATGTGGTCGGGCCTATAATTGTATTATAAGTACGACAATTTACATTTGCGTTTAACGACAGTCCTAAAATTAAAGCCAAGACCGACGACATCGGCACGGCCACAAACTCAAAATACAGCATTAAACGTGCTACGATATCTAATCGATGGTGCAAAAACAACGCAGTGATTGGATTGGATATGCGACACAAATATTAATGGAAGCATTTGTGGTCCGAAAGTATATAAGTCATTCGGAAGCTGATCTGTCTCTCCAGCCACTTCACCATCACTGGCCGTACCTCCCCCGCTATTACGATGTGTCCTAACTAAATAATTCCTGCTTCTGTTGAACATGGAGATGTTGTGCCTAGTTCATTGGTATATACCGCTAAACATGAACACATGGTTAGGGGATATTGCTATGAATAATTGTTACTACTTAATTCATTACGTCATATGTGGCGACCCATATTCATTCAAAAATCCTTAGCAATAGGTACCAATGGTCACAGCATTGTTTAACATTCATTGCTTATCTATCAGGCTATGCGGTATACGTGGCTCGTGAAAAAATAATCTTAATATATTCATTAATAATTTCACGCTTACATGGTAGTGAATTTTAAACAATGCAAACTACTTAAATTTCGCGACTAAATAGGAAGTTTCAGTTGCCAGATAAATCTCGCGCGCGTGGGAACAGAAAATCATTAGATTCGCTCATGCCCCGTGCGATCCCCCACCCCCGGTGGATGCTGTGTGAATATCCATCGGCGAGTACCTTCGTGTTTATATTACGTACGGACGGACGTACGTCGTAACCATACATTTATCTGAACCATGTTCCAGTGATAAATAACCGAAATAACAGTAAAATTGAAATTTTAGTTTTTTCTGCATAACCTTTCTCTCGACTTTAACCACATGACACGTCAAAATGTTATTCTCAGTGAAACGTTTTCGGTTGCGATTGAAAACGAAAGCATATCAATACTTAAAATGTGGAGCAAAGACGGCAACTTTTCTGTTTTGGGCGACTCTTTATATGGTTGTTATGAAAATGACGATATTCAAAAGCAATGTGAACACCCCGGTGAAGGACTGGTCGATAGTACCTGATAATTACACAAAGTGGCTGGTAATGTGCAATACTTTACTAGAGTGCGCGATGTCCCATAGGGTTTCAAACAAGTTGTTTGTAGTTTAGTGTGAATTGTTAACAGTGTACTTATAACAGTTGCAGGGGCCAGTGATAGGCGACGATGAGCCAGATACAGGAAACAATGACGAGTGGTCAGAACCCGATAACATTACCCTTCTGGACCTAGCGCAACGTACAGCAACAGTGCAAGAAGTGTGTCGCAAGAGAACTCTTTTTAAACAACCCATTAAAAATAAAGAGTTCTTTGTTGATCATGATCATGGTCTCGTTTGGTGCAATATTTTTAAAGCAGCTAGTTCGTCTTGGTTATATAACTTCAATATACTGGGTAAGGATTTTTTAATAAATTATTTTACTGCTGTACAGAAAAAAATCTAGTATAATTTATAATAGCCATATTCCGAATATCATAGGCATTCTTAAGTTAATTGTAACATCGTTTTTATTTAATTTTCAGGGGGATATGACAAAAAGTTTTTGGCGCGAAGCCGGCTAACGCCTTTGGTGCTAGCGAGAAAGAAGTTTCCTCGCCCTAGTGTAGAAGAACTAAAAGATGCAGTGAATACACCAGGAGTAATATCACTTCTAGTAGTACGGGAGCCGTTTGTGAGGTTGTTATCAGCTTATCGCGATAAGCTTGAGCACTTAATAAAGCCGTTCTATAGAAAACTGGCGAAATCAATAGTTGCAAAACATAGAGAAAAAGCAGTCGCCATTTTCGGACCGATTAAAAGTTTCGGACCTACATTCTACGAGTTTGTTAGTTATCTAATCGATCAATATAATAGTCAAGCCGAGGGTTATACTTTTAACGAACACTGGGCTCCGTATTACCAGTTTTGTTCGCCTTGTGCAGTTAATTTTAGCACGATAGCGAAAGTAGAAACATTATCAAGAGACTCAATGTATGTAATACAACAATTGGATCTTGGTCATGTTCTAGAAAGAAAGGTTCGTGATCGAAGAATGAGACTTCGTACTATTATGAATAAATCGCGGGATGGTAAGAATACGACTGCCTTGTTAAAGCATTATTTTAGTCAGTTAGACCAAAAGATGCTTGATGTATTGTTAAAAATATATGGTATAGATTTCGAAATGTTCGGATATGATGCAGAAGTTTATAAAAGTTACGTTAGAAAATAAAGAGTTTATATAATAAGATGTGAATTTCCTTTTCAGTCCTTTAGATTAAATTTATCTCTCCAAATTAAATAAATTGTTTAAGTTCATATTTTTTCTTTAAGTTGGTTTCTAGTTTTTCATGTAGTAGTAACACGAGACATTAGACTATTTACGGATGGTCTTCGATTACCTGATTATTATAGTAGACAGCGGCTAAACTAATGGTGCGCGATGGTAAGCGACGGTGTGTCCGAGGATGGAGCAGGTATATCAAGAATATATCTATTCACTCTTGAATAGAGTGGATAGATTTTGGGAGAACGATAGTTGGGGAGTTGATGCAACTGCCCAGACTCGTCTGTCACAACGGTTCCACCGGACAACATCCCGAAACACGACTAGGTCGCTTCACGGCATGGCTTCGTCCGGTGGGTGGTAACCAGCTGCGGCCGAAGCCTCCCACCAGCAAACCAAACTCGAAGACTGTTACGACGTTAAACTTGAAAATCATAACGAATAATTAAACAGCATGCAACAGTACTGTCTCACTGCAGGAAAAGGGTCTGTTCGAGCATTGATCATCAAGTTTATTGCATGTTGGCGATTCCAGAATTATTAAGTCCAAGTTTCCTTACGACCTTCCGTTTTCCTTCATCGTATTTTTGTGATGTCTTATATTATCTAAAATATATATTACATATTATAACATTGAAAAATAACATTGGTTCATGCCAGGTTTAAACCACAACTCGTAACTCAAGAAGTGGGCTCTTTACCACTCGGCCACCACCATCATAAGGGTACATCAACAAGAATTCTTCGTGATAGAATAACTATTTCAAATCACAAGCTGTTTGCCTAGCATCTTAGTATTTATGGCAAAATAAACCACAAGATTTTAAATGGAATATTCTTCAAATAAATAATTGAATAAAATAAATTATTAACTACATTAATACTTACTTGACAGCACAGTCAGAAGAAATATGTAGTCACTGAACGTGATGAGGCCCGAAGAACCGAGTTTATAGAAAATGGAATCTTCGTCTAGGTCGAGGTTGAGGCGCTGACTGATGCTCTGCGCAAAAACAAAAAAGTTAGCAATACAGAAAAATCCTGACAATGGATAAGCTGAATGTCACTAGGAATCCAAACAGAACTAATTAACTAAACGTGTTAACTAATAGCAAAGTGATTTGTTCCCAATTTATTATTCATTGATTTATACAATTTTATTAGGATAGATCTTATGAAATTAAACTCTAAAAAAATTAAACTACCTACTAAAACAAAAAGTACTTAAATATATTAATTTCCAGCTAGTGCTACTTCTAAAAAATAAAGATCTATAATGCAGTAAAAATATGAGTAGTTATCGCAGCATGCTATGAAAATAATGGTTGGGAATGCAGCTGTTTTGCGGAATCTAACACCCATTACGCTTGAAGTAGTTAGCTCGCTTGGGTCTTCAGCAGATTACTACATTGTAGAAAAAAAGTTAATCCTAAAATCTATAGAAGTAATCTCTACTAGACTGAGGCACGAAGTGGCCAACGGCGGTGACATGAATATTGACAGGGACATAACCAAGTCAAAGATGTGCATTGGAAATAAAATAAAAATATTACGAAGTCGAGAGCAGTAGAGAAATAAGAAGAGGAGAAAGACAGTACCTCATTGATGTTCTGAAAAGACAAGAAAGTGATGTAGTGGCTGAAAAGATGGTGCTGATTGTGCGAAAGTGTCCAATGACAATTTAGGTTGCTATAAAGCAATAGGTATTTAGAACAACATCTGTGATTGGGTAATGTGTTCCTAAATATTGAAAGATATGTGAAAACATTAATGTGGAAAATATTAAGTGAAATACTTTTTGTAAACTTTCTTTATTCTTCTTGAAGATAATCTGCTCCCTCTATAATATAAAGAAATCTCCTGTTAAAGTGATATTTACCTAAAAGTGTTTAATATAACTGTAAAGACATACATACACATAGAACAACAGCATTATGTGAGAATATTGAAATAGCAGATTGGATTAAATTACTGTGTGTGCAAATTCAAACAAATTCTTTAATAGGTTTTGCTTAAATTTCAAGTACAATAATTTAATGGTTCAGATATTATTTGTATATTTCAATTTTGACATGAGCTTCCTTATTTCTTGATCATTATCCCAATTGATCTTTTTGTTATAGTTCAATATTGTAATTATTATATTAGTAGTCAAAACCAATATAAATTTTGTTACATATATCATTTTGATTTATAAGGTATGAAACTTACCTTTGGATCATATCTTCTATACTGGTCTAATCCCAAACCTGATGGAATGAAAACATTATTATAATTATTATTCTGACAACTTTCAGCAGATGTTGAATAACATGATTAATAGTGTATCAAGTAGTTGTAAAAATTTAGACTCTGGTTCTATATGTTTTTTGCTTGTACAAGGTGTTTTTGTCAAGCTTAGAATTGTCTGGCAGGGATTACTGAGTGGGATAAAACAGCACATTGTATAATTTCTTATAATATTTATGTAATTTTACCACCTACATAAAAGATTTACAATAAAGAAACCTCTAATTAATAAAGTTACAATATTAAATGGAAAAAGAATACGGTCGCGAACAGGATTCGAACCTGCGCCTCCCGGATAGATACTCCAGGCGCTCTGACCAACTAAGCCATCTCGACCTCTGCTCACCACCGCGAATTCTTCTTCCATATTTAGGTACTGAATTGATTGCAATGACGTCGCCATAAGACGTGTTAAAATATGGAAGAAGAATTCGCGGTGGTGAGCAGAGGTCGAGATGGCTTAGTTGGTCAGAGCGCCTGGAGTATCTATCCGGGAGGCGCAGGTTCGAATCCTGTTCGCGACCGTATTCTTTTTCCATTTAATATTGTAACTTTAGAGTTCGCTAAGCATGCGTTAATGCTTTTTCAAAGACATATCTTGAATTATTAAGGTAATTGCATTCTTTACGACATTGTATTAACTGCAAAGTTAGTCGTGTCGGTTCAGTCACTTGTATAGGTACTGAATTGATTGCAATGACGTCGCCATAAGACGTGTTAAAATATGGAAGAAGAATTCGCGGTGGTGAGCAGAGGTCGAGATGGCTTAGTTGGTCAGAGCGCCTGGAGTATCTATCCGGGAGGCGCAGGTTCGAATCCTGTTCGCGACCGTATTCTTTTTCCATTTAATATTGTAACTTTAGAGTTCGCTAAGCATGCGTTAATGCTTTTTCAAAGACATATCTTGAACTCTAATTAATACTTTACAAAAAACACAATTTTACTAAGTACTTTCAATAATTACTTATGCAATACATAATTTTACCATCTGGTTGTTTAACACCAGGCGTCATGGAGCGCAGGAAGTCATCGGGCGTCATGAATATTTCATGCTGGTCATGATGCTGTGCCTGAAGGGTGGCAAAGTACCGAAATACCTTATCCGGTGTGGAATATTGACGCATACGGTTCTCATATTCAATAATCTATCCGGCAGCGTCCAGAATAAAAAAACATTATTGTAAAGTATCAATGATAGCATAATTGAATATGAATTTATAGTAGGTATAGTAAGGAAATTGTATAATGTACTCCTTTGATTTATTTTAGTTTTATTATAATTTATCAATTAGTATTTTCATATTTACTCCAATTCTCGTTAAAGAATAGTTTTAACAAAAGACAAATTTCAATAAATTATAATTTCATTACCCTTTTACCCAAGCATAGACATTTCTGTTGTTATGGCCCATTTTATATAAATGAAAATAAAATAACACCTAGATATTCAAAAATATTGATCATGTCTTATTTCCATTACCTACATCTCATATCTTATAAAATAAAATATAAAATAAAATAATAAAAATAACCAAAAATAAAATAAATACCATCAGGCTGTTTCATGCCAGGTGTAATAGCCCGCAAAAAGTCATCAGGTGTCATGTATATTTCTGTGTTTTCACCATATGTCAATTTAACTGTGGCAAAATATCTAAATATTTTGTCTGGGGTGGAATATGACCTCATACGATTTTCATATTCAATGATCTGCAGTCAAAAACAAAAAATAAAACCATAATAACAATATCATAACCATTTTTTTTCTTTGTCTTTGCCAATAATGCAATCAGTCTGTGACTATGAGCAGATGCTACCAGATGTGTCCTGCAGAGTCAGTTCTCCCCTGAGATTGAGTCATAGTAATTGGAAGTTTATTGTAATCCATCCAGATTTATAATATTACATCTCTTTAGATGGTTCATTGAGTCAGGAATTGTTGTAAAGCAAATAGCTGGATTGCCAGTGGATTTGTATGATGGTAGAGGCGCTTTTTGTATGTTACTGAACAGGATCCTATTTCCTCCTTTACTGTACTTAATTGCAGATGATGATAAACCTCTGCATTCTTTATGAACCAGGGAGCATTAGCTATGGAACCCCATAGTTGGATACCATATGCCCATATGCTAGATAGGCTTAAGCTTTAAGATAGACCTGTATATTAAGAGTGTATTGTCTAGTGACGAGTTTGCTGTTCCTGCTAAGCAGCCAGTACACCCCCTGATATATTAAGTTGAGTGAGTCTCTTTTGGCCCTGATGTGGTCTCTCCGAGTCTTATAATAAAATAAATTAAATATATTTAAAGGGCAATAACATACCTTCCTATCTCTGAAACCAATTTTTTCCTTCCTATATCTTTTCTTTTTAGTGTCAACTTCACTATCAGAGTCAGATTCTGCAATTTCTTCAGCTGCATTTATGGACGGAAGTAACTGATGCCGTGTCCTAAAATCAATAAAATAATCTTTATTAGGATTGTAAATAAATACATTTCAGATACAATTTTATTAAGATTGATTGGCAGATATCTAGATAACATTCTCATTGAAATTGAGAATATTAATTTATAAATAAATCATAATCATAGTGTTGTTGTGGCCAAGCTCCTGAGCCACAGGTTGTGGGTTCAAACCTGGCATGTACCAATGTGACTTTTTCAATGTCATATGGATTTTCTTAGTTAATCTAAGACATCACTGACATAATTATGGTGAAGAAAATGAAGGAAAACATTGTGAGGAAACCAGGACTTGGTAGTCTGAAATCGCCTACCCGGAGTGAGCTAGCATGGTGATTAGCAGAAGAGGCCCTTGCCCTGCATTGGGACAGTTATGGGCTGGTTATTATATTATCTATTAACTAAACTAATTGAATCTATGACAATGTTAATGTCAGTCATCATCAAGACAGCTTTTCTTGCTTTGTATAAAATCTAATAATATAATTTACAAAAGTCTGTAGGAATATAGTGTTGGATTAAAGTTTATCACAAAATGTACATACAGTACACTTACCAAAATGTATATGAGGTATAGGCTGCTGCACCAAATAGAAGAGAATAGCATAAATATTTGTATGAATAGCGCTGCTGGTCAGTACTATCATAGCCTCTATTGCTACTATAATATCGCTGGAATTCGAATGTTTTATTTGATGTTACTGCGAGTATTCTGGACGTTGTGCCAATAGATGTAAATTTCCGTATCGCATTGAATTCGGTTGGAAATTTTATTAAACGTGAAGAGAGACTATACATTTTGAGGAAGCTAATTAGGTAACAGATACAACTAACAAATTTCCCAAATAATAAAAATAACTTTTACAATACACAATATTTTAGCATTTTTGACTGCTATAATTTCATTTAGTGATGGCACATCATTGACATGATGCTGTCATTTTTTTGACAGTCAGCTGTCAGACCAGACCACAGAGTACATTGACCAGACTACCATGGCGATAGTTTTAAATGTTGCCAATTAATGTAAGAGGATTGTATGGAACGCCCATTATATCTTAGTGAGAGAAGGCCAACGTACCTATCCGCTATCTCAAATTCAAATTCAAATAATTTATTGCACTCATGTGGTAAATTGATGTAACATACAAAGATTACAGTACCTGACATGAACCCTGTAAGGGCACAGCAATTTATATAAAAAAATAAAACATACCATAACATAAAATCAAATTACATACTAGCATGACATTTGGTTAATAACATAGAGTAAATTTATTTAATCTTTCGATTTGTTATATTTTAAATAATTTTTTTGTAATTTATATTTATTTTTATAGGATACAATTATACTTGGTAAGTATTTACTACTGTCTTCGAAAAACTCTTGAAGCGTATAATAGCACTTCTTTATTAGGTATTTGTTCAAATTATTTTTAAATATATTGCAATTGTTTGTATTTTTAATTGCTTCTGGTATTTTATTATATATTTTTACACACATAGCATACGTAGATTTCCAGAGATTACGAGGTTGAGGAAAATGGTCTTGGGTGAGGGAGAAGAGCTGCTGATGTTTTTTGTCAAAAAGACAGATTTCAAGGATGTATAGGCATGTAAGAGTTAAGATCTTAGTGTCCATCAATTCGGTTGGCAACCGAGATAGCGAATAGGTACGCTGGCCTCTAATCACTAATCTTTGTCGACAAACTTGTCAACTCGATAAAACTAAAAATGTACGGAACTTAATTTATTAACAAGTCTTAATTTAAATATTATGTACAGCTTAACGGCCTTTTTCAGGCGTTGCCAATTTGAGGGCTAGCACTAACTTATTATAAATTACATTTGCTTAACTTAGGACTTAGCATAACTTAAAGTAGTACTAGTTAGTATTTCTTGCGTTTAAAAACATTATTTATAAACTAAATAGGTATATTGTAATAAGTATGTAGTTCGTTATTATTTGTAATTATTTGGGTAAGTATATAACATTAATTTTTTAAATAATGTTTATTTATTTGTTGGGATATAGGTAGGTATATAATGTATTTATTATGTGGGTTAGTATAAAATGAAAGTAGGTATTCTTAAAATGTAGGATTTAGTAGGTAGGTGCGGGTGTGAGGGGTTATGTATGGGCTAGGTTTTAGCGTTTAATTTTGGTGTTCTATTTTTCGACGAAGAATTCTTTTATTGAGTAATAGCATTTCTGTATCAGGAACTTTTTTAATTTTTTTTCTCAAATATTATTTCTTTGGTTTCTTTTTGTAGGTCTTTAGGTAATCTATTGAATATTTTGACTGCCATGTAGTAAGGACTTTGGTTAAGCATTTTAATTCTAGATGGTGGTAGGTACAGTCTGTTTTTATGTCGGGTATTACCATTATGGGTGTCTTTTACTTTCGTAAAATCATCTTTATTTTTGTATAAAACCTTGCATATGTCATAGATGTATATGGATGGTAGTGTTAAAAGATTGTATTTAATAAAATAGCGCCTGCAGCTATCTTGATTATCTATTTGGGCTATGATTCGTATGCATTTTTTTTGTAAGATAAATAGGTCGTGAATATTTTATCAACATATTACGTTGATCATATATAATTATATTTTTTTTAATACATGTTGAGGCCATGTAATGCCTATATTAATTTCTATTTTTCAAAGAAACATTGAAAAAATAATAGACAAGAACGGGGCTTGAACCCGCGACCTTTGACGTTCCGTGTCATCACTCTACCAACTGAGCTACCTTGTCGTGTTCAAACCTATTGAATTTTCAATCCTCTTTGTATACGTCTTAAGGAGACGCCTGGTGATATTTATCTAGTAATCATTTACAGATTTACTAAACTCAGCGTTACCACTTTGCAGTTGTAAATCGCTAAATTTAGTAAATCTGTAAATGATTACTAGATAAATATCACCAGGCGTCTCCTTAAGACGTATACAAAGAGGATTGAAAATTCAATAGGTTTGAACACGACAAGGTAGCTCAGTTGGTAGAGTGATGACACGGAACGTCAAAGGTCGCGGGTTCAAGCCCCGTTCTTGTCTATTATTTTTTCAATATTACGTTGAATTTGACGTTTAAAATCGACAAATGTGTCGACGAAAAGAACCGTGCTCGCACCGCTGTTTTGGATTCAGATTAGTAGACTACTGAGAATATCAACTTCACATTAAAAACCGTAAAAGCCATAAACCCATCAATAATCTGTGATCTTTGACAGTCCACCTACTTCGGTCACGGCCTTCGAGAATAGACGGTCGACGACGGCAGCGAATCAGCGAAAAGCATGAATTTTGAATAATTTTAAATCAAATACTGCTCTTGCCAGACTAAACTACACATTCGAATAGTGTCAAAGGTAAATTATTGCTCACGATAAAATAAAATTAAAAAATTATATAAAAAAGCAGTACAATGAAATAAGAACGGAAATCTAATAATTTGATTCAGCAACCTCTCGCCGCAACATATACCTATCACAAATTGGTACGTGAAAAGAGTGAGTTATATAACCTTGAATCACGGGACTTCAGTATTGATCAGTTTATTTTATATAAAATATTCTTGTGTGGATAAAACTTATCAGGTATGTTATTGCAATTACTGAAACATTGAAATTTAATAGCAATTTATGACGCAATGAGTGAAAGAGGTTAAGTGAACTAGAGTATTTGCGATTCTATTCGTCAATAAATCGTCATTATATCATCTATTTAAACTTTTTCGATTATATAATACTGTATCGTTTGAAAAAACGTTAACTAAGAATGTAATTACTGTAGCATCAAGACATACATAAAACAATTTACTCCTTTCTATTTTTTGTGACATCTGTTTTGCTTTTAGAGTGAGTTCCAAGTCATCCACTCAATATTTAACATTTTATCATATATAAAATTGTGATATATTACGGCTTTTGATGAAGTTAGCAGACCCAAAGGCAATATCCCTGATAACATTGGATCATAAGTCAGATTTTGACTTTTTTTTTAATTGCTGCAGAATCAGGTCTTCTCATTGGCATTAGTATATAAATCGTGACATGTGAATTGGTATGACTAGTTTTAGAAGGTTATTTGTAAGGTTTTTGATAAAGGGTAGGCATACGTGGGCATACCATATATTTGCTAGATTTGTTGTTTCAAAAGACAACTGAAGAATTAATTCATTGGAATAAGACATTGCCTCCTACAGACTGACAGATCTGCTAATAACAACAAAACATGACCATTTTCATGAAATACTTGAGAGAGAGCATATTTTTATCTATACACTTGATATCTCACATAAACAATCAAGTTTGTCTCATGTAAACACCTAATTTCTCCTATAACCTTGAACTATTTAATTGAGTCTATAAATAATTATAGAACTGTAGTGCAACTATACTATAACAATTTTGACTAACTGCCAATTTTTTATATACTAGAAATTTCACAGAAAGGTAGAACTATAGAATATTATTGCAATTTTTATTGCAATAATATTTTGTTTGAATAAATAAAATAAATAATTTTTGTTGATTTGGAATGGGTAGCAAAGGCTCTTTTCAAAATTTAGTAGATCATGCTTATCTCAAATAAAAAATAACACATGGTCCTGAGTTTCTACAACCCGTATGTTAGATTTTTACTATGAATTAAAATGTTTGTTGAATGTGACATTGTGTGAAATTCTAAAATAAAGATATGTTTCTTTATAATTGTTATTCAACACATTGGAAGTTCAACTATTTGTTTATAGTGCCAACAGCTTCTTATTTCTAGTTAAGACACAGTACTCCCAGATAAAATGATGCTGCATTTTATATTTACTGAAAGCCAACTCATAGATAATAACAAAATATTAATGTTTGAGAATTTCTCAGTGTTCCGAAATTGACAAAGCTGTGTTCTAGATTCTCTACTGTATCTTTTTATTCTATCTAGAGCACTGTTTGTTGAGTATTTAATAATTTGAAGAACATCCATCCAACAACATGTTACAAGTTGTTTCCAATTGTTTTAAATCAATTTTTATTAAACTGTTACTGTGATTCAGTTTATCTTATATATATTCAGTTTATCAGGATTTCCCAGAGAGGTTTATTAAAATATTTAAGCATTATTTATATAATAGCTATCATGCAATTCCAATTTTATGAGTTTGGTTATGGGCTATCTGTTAAATACATTGGTATCCTTAAAACAAAAGTAAATTTGATACATTGATTGTCTTGCAGTATTCATAATGAATGGTTAGCCCAAGTCTCAAATAATATTAATTAATTAAACTTTTGTTGTTGTCTTATTACTAAAAATCCAAGTAAATAGAAACCATACCTTTAGCTTTTCTACCACTCAATTTTAATATTAACAACATGTTTTATTTAACCTTCACATTGGCAGAATTATGAATAATATGATGGAGGCATAATTAACCTTTCGGCTCAGTAACATACAGATCTGTACGTTGTAACAATAAAAATCTATTGTGTCTGCTAATGACTGACGCAACAGCTTAAATATAATTTGATTGGAAAGGTGATATTATTTAACTTAGGATAAAACTTGAGGAAAAATTAGTGAAATGTAAAGTTATAATATCAATCTCTGAGGTCGAGATGGCTTAGTGGTCAGAGGCCAGTCAGAGGTCAGTGGCATAGAGTATATATCCGGGAGGCGCACATTCAAATCCTGCTTGCGACTGTATTCTTTTTCCATTTAATATTATAACTTTAGAGTTAGCTAAGCATGTGTTAATGCTTTTCAAAGATTTATCTTAGTGAAATGTGTTACATTTTATGGTCATTGTAGTTTTTGCTTTAAGCCCTTATAATTTTTATTTGTTTAATTCTTATTTGAACAGTTTATATTTTGATTATAACATACAAGTAATCACAAGCCAGTTATCTTCATGGATTCTCCTTCTGAGGTACTCAGAATCTGCAAAGAACTTAATTTTATGTTTCTGTCTCAATATGGCCAGTTTCCATGGCAAGATGTTATTTATCAATATAATGATATGATAATGAGTTGCATTTGAAGTTAATAATTAATTAAGATTGTATTTTTGTTTACAGATCTGGCACTAGACTTAAACAACAATCATGTATCGCGCAAGAGTAATTTTTCAAGTAAAAAATAAGGTTGGGGGTAATGAGAGGTTTGCTGCATGGCTCCTCAACAAACCACAGGTGAGCAATATGTTTTATCATAAGCTTAGAGAATGCACTTTATGTATACATTTAGTTTTTTTACAACTTGCAAGAGATATCTAATTCCTGAGTTTGATTTCTGGGTTTTCTAGTAAGAAATTATTGGCCTGGAGTTTGGTATTTTGCCTAGTTAATGGCTCTACACCTTGTTACGTAGGATGTACAACAGTAGTAGTACACTTCTGCCTATACCTTCGGGGTTACAGACGTGATGCTATGTTATGTAGACCAATAAAAAGATAGGTCTTTTAAAAATGCATAATAAAAAACTGTTTTATATTCAAGTAAGGTAACAAGTTGGTAAGTAGGTACTTGTAGAAACGTTTACTGCGTTTTTAATAAGCAATAAGTTCAAGGGCTCTGAATGGGCCAAGTTCATAAAACAGTACAGGGTGACCTTGCCGAATTACGCGGTTGGTTTCGTCATTTAGATGGTACCTGCTCGCTATGACGATAAAATAACGTAGGAAATAATAGGAACAAGATAAATGGTGACGGATCGCACTATCATTCTGAGGCGTCAACGACAATGTATGCGTCACATCACATGTCGCCTATCCGGTATCACATTCTCGAATCCACTAGTTTATACCTGGTGCGGATTATTCCAGTTACTGTGTTTATACAAAAGGTAGACAACTTTAAGTTAGTTCATTCGTGAATATGGTGTCTTTTATTAAAAGAGAAAAGATTATCTTTAGAGCGATTTGGCAATCTTTCTAAGAAAAGACAAATCGCAACTTCAAAGATTGCACTAGGTAAGGATTGTAGGCAAATCCCAACCGATTATACGTATGTTATTGGTTCTAGAAGTCATTGGCTATGTCTATAATTTCGAAAACTACGCCAGGTTTTATTTTAGAGCATTTCACCACCGGATGCTATGAAGGGTACATTTTAATTTCCGTATTGTACAATGTTTTTCGAACATGCATTTCCTTATAATATTTACAATTTTGTTTATATAAAGTATGTCACTACTCACTTGTATTATTTGCTTTGTCCTTTGAAGCTAGCCTTGTATCTTTATACCAGTCGAAATATTTTATATTTAATGAAAATAAATGTCTAAGGCTTGCTTGCCCAAGGTATAAGGAAAATTATACATTTAACAAATTTTAAAGACGGGCAAATAAAACAAATAGTTCCTGCTGAAACTTGGGTTTTCACATATAATTAATTCAAATTAGGTGCGGTTATAGCTATTGCAAAAAAGTAAAAATTAAGTTTACTCTTCCTAGATATTTTACTATTAGGAGGCAGCTATAACATGCTTATTTTTGTACAGGTGTTCAACCTATGTATGATTACTATTCAGTAGCATTTACAACCATTTATTTTTGTAACTTACAGTTGATGAAATCACAAGTGTTATCTATTATCTATTGATAAATATTATGTTCTTATCTGTTCCGAAATATTTTTGAAGGTGAACGTGTCATCATATTCTTAACAAAATGACGCACTTTCAATTATTTCACATAAGCGAATAACACTTTCTTTATTAAGTAGTTCTTCTTGGTTAGGAATGATCAACAACCAACACTTGAAAATAGAATATGAGGAACATAACATAACATAGCATCACGCCTGTATTCCCCGAAGGCGTAGGCAGAGGTGTACACAATTGTATACCCACATTTCACCAAAGCTGTTATTAAGTCCCATGTAATAGGGGGTGAGCCTATTGCCATCAACTGGGCACAATTCCAAGATCCGGGCTGCTACTGAGAATTTCCTAACAGAAAAACTCAATAACTCTTTGCCCGACCCGGGAATCGAACCCGAGACCACCTGCTCAGCAGTCGCGCTTGGGACCACTAGACCAACGAGGCATGAGGAACATTCATAATAATTATAAAGGACAGTGATTCGTTCGTGATTGTAATTCAAATGACTGTCGTGATAATAATTACCACAACTAACAATTAAATCTGTAAGTTGTGAACAGCATTGTATTACCAAAGACATTTAATTGTTGGTAACATACGATTAATCTGATTGTAGTTGGTTCGCCTTATTACTACGGTCTATAGTGTAACTCGTGTAAATGTCCCGCCTCCCTGTTGCTTTATCTGGTTCATGACGAGACGGGCGAGCCCCTTTGTGTCTCTGATAAACTTTGTCCGACATCGTTATCAAATGGCTAGTTGTTTTTTAACCCAGACTTGTTCAAGTTGAAATGTGTATTTTATGTATAATTTTTAATGTACATATTGTTTTATGACAAATGTTTTCGAGATAACAATTAGGCATGGAATGAGTTTATTATCTACTCAAATACTTATAGAACAGATTCTGGCTTTCAAAGACAATTGGAGGATCGCCAAAGGTAATGTGTTTGCCAGTCGCCAGGAAAGATATTTATTTTCACGTTTGCAACGTTTAAAACGTTGTTATGCTGTTGACGTCATGTGACGTAACTGCCTATTTTACATGCACATGGGAGTACAATGAGTAGAGCTATATTATACTTAAAATCATGTGACTTTTTGGCGTCATAAAAAGTCCTATGACGATCCGGACATCACTACATGAGTCTTAATAATAAACTGATCAAATTGATTGTCTGTCCAAATAATGCCAATTTAATGCCCAGCGATTACATGACTTGGTAAATATTCTTTCGTAAGGCCCACGACCTTTTTACCCTTTTGTAGCGACGTGTTAGCATCCTACTGCCTGGGTAGGAAGCTTTAGGTTTCAGCAATCTTAAGTAAATAAAGATTAACATATATAAGATATATATAAGATTATTATTTAACTAGCACAATAATTTAGGGAACGTAAAGGTCATACAAGACACGCTTCAGTGACTCCAAAATAACTAGTTTTCATCTACAAATACAATAAAATAAAATAAATATGCATAATAGTTAGTCCAATAAAGTCTTGGTTTGTTTATACAGGCGGCTCCAGTAACAGTAAGTGCCAATAGGCATAAAAGTTCCGCAGCCGCAGAACCCTTCCTCAATGGCTCCAGTTCAGCCTACGTGGAGACCATGTACAACACATGGCTGGCAGACTCCAGCTCTGTGCATGCGGTAAGTTGTTCACTATATTCTAATAAAGAAAGTAAGTTCCTGTGACACTATACAAAAAAGTCTAATAATATAAAAGAAAGTGTGGTTTTGTGTTTGGCCATGATAAATAAATAAATAATAATTTATTAACATAACACAGTTTACACGTTATTTTACATTTTAGTACTTCGCAAAATAGTTATATCTAACAGTCCGTTTCACAAATTATCAGCGGGTCCCAAACTAGGCGCAGCCTATATCTTGGAGTCCCAGACACAGTTAATAATTTGACGTGGCCTGCTGGCGTAGCACGCTGGCAGTTTATGAGAAGTTAAAACAAAATCATTTTTCTCTAAATAAATGGTACATAGTGACTTAGGTCGCATATCTTTGACTTAATTCAGGGGAATTATAACAAAGTTTTGCCCAGATATCCCCCCAGTTATTATAATTAGAATACTATTACTGGTTATACGACCTGTTGCTCTGTCCCTGTGCAATATTTAAGAGGTTACTGTACTACTGTTGCTGAACACGAAACAATAAAAAAATCGATACAGAAGAATACCAACTTTATAGCTGATATTTTTTTTGTAAACAAGGAAAGAGCGTACTCCTTTTTAAAAGGCCCGCAACGCACTTGTGACTCCTCTGGTGCTGCGGGTGTCCTTGGGCGGTAGTCACTTACCATCAGGCCAACCGTCTGCTCGTTTGCCCTCTATGATATAAATAAATAAAAACCCCGCGCCTGTGCTGCGTCTGACAAAATCCGTCGTCGACAACCTTTTGCCATGCTTTGAAAATGCTAACAACTTATTCTTAGAGCCGTTGGAGGTTTACTATTGTTTAGAAGTGAAAATTTGGCTAGTAGTATTTTTTAAGTAATTTTATATGTTTAAGCGCATTTTTTTATCATTTGCTCTATAAATATGGCATGGGTACAGATCAACACCTTTTGTTTTGAACGAACTGAAGGACTAATAATGAGGTTGACAAAAGTATAATAACTAGACAATAAGCGTTCGTAAGAATAGGTCTTTACATTTGTAGTATCTACACAAAATTGCCTTGACATTGAATGAATGACCAGATAAATTGATTGCTATAATCAATAAGCTTATAGTATATATAATAAGTTTCTAGAAAGTATGGTCAATAATACGAAAAAAATAAATGAAAATGTATTTTTGAATGTTATAGTACCTACATTAGTTGTGCCCAGCGGTTTCACCCGCGTCACACGTTTCACTCCTCATATAGTCAGCTACCTGCCAGTAAAATCTTATCAGAATCGGTCCAGCCGTTTCCAAGATTAGCCGGAAGAAACAGATAAACAGCCAAAATTAAAAAAAACTATTTTTAGGCATAGTTATCGTGCAAATAACATAGTATGTGATATAATATGTTGGTATGTGATGTGATTAACAAAGCGTAACATGATTATCTCACTCGTTAACAATGCAACTTGCGCAACATTATAGGCAATATCCTTTAAACCTTATTTCCATTACAAGGTTTATAAGTAACATTAAAGATGAACTTAAATCTACTGTGGGAACCTTATAGGTGGATTCTGGAACAACTTTGCAAGGAGAGATATGGTCAGACAAAAAAAAATGCTAACAAAACTGTGCCGCAAATACGGTTTTATACAGGCTGGAAAGTAAAAGTAGTTATTTTTTACATGGGTTCTTCCTATTAAACTAAAAAACTATATAATATATATATATATACTAAAAAAACGAATTTTAAATCCATCCTTTGAAGTATATGTATAAGAATTCAGTTTACTTCTCGTCCGACGAACCCTGTATTTTTAGAAAATTTTCGGTCTCGTTGGTTGAATTCACATTTAATATTTCCACAGTTGATTCAAATTCACCAGTTTACTTTAAACGTTCACTGTTATAATTAATACCTATCTATATCTAGATTCTCTTATCAATATTATCTTGACTGTCTACCCTCGTTATTATATTTTGATGACAGCATTGCGGACATCATATTCTCACGTATCTGATAAGTATATTTTTACAATTTTTCTAGTACTGTCTGTTTTTTCCATGGCTACGGTAGTATATAATCTAATCGAAGGTGACGATCTTGTACTCGGCCTTTCCTTATTTAAATAAACTTATTGCGTAGTTATCAAACCCAATTCGATATCTTAAGCATGTTTAACAAATGCTCATAACTATGTCCCAATGACAGACTTTAAATTGACAGATGTTGATTTCACTTGTGCAGATCATTGGTGTCTATATCCCTATATCCAATTATATATGACTGTTTTTTATAAAGATGGCACTACTTTCAATGCTAAACAAGTGATCAATGTTCGAAGCCAAACGCTGGCTGTTCTGCGACAGCGTAATAAAACAAAACGGGGTTGCATAACCACTTGATGATCAATACTCGTAATAAAGTTACTACTAGCTACTTTCAATTACAGAGGTGAATTGATCTCATATATGTAGACACTTCCTAGACGGTTTCTGTCTTAGTTTTATTATCGGAAGTCATGTAGTGGGAACCCCAGAAAACCATAACAAGCATAGCGTATATCCTACAATAAATGACCACATCAATATCTATTGCTGCTATTAATACATCGTTAGGGACTTTAGTGATTAATTCATTCTTTGAAGATAATTGATTCGCTTTAAAACTAGTGATTCCTTATAAGCGATGTAATTTTGTGTGAATAAATGAATAAAAAAAAAAGGCGAGTCAAGGGCACCCATGAAAAGTCTAACAATATAGAAAAAGCGATGATCACGAGTACGTATTTCACCGTTCGTGTAATTTCAATTCGCGAGTGATTACTAAGTGGAGCCGGTTGTAACTCTGTTGGACTTATCTACTTTGGTCAAGGAATCCGCAGTACTTATATAAAAATACTGTTGTTGAAACGACTGACAACGCCCACTGCGGAGAATTTCGTAGTCGCGATTATTGTTGCGGTAATTTCTATGCCGAGATGAAAATTTAAGAATTTTTATGTTTTCTTTCTTAGATACGATAATTCCAAAGGTCTCATTCAAAATCTTTTCTATTAGTCGGCTTATGATGAATTAGTTTACAAGCTGTGTTAAAGAAGGAGACCTACCTACGCAATTAACGACGGAAATTTAATTATACCTTTACATTATATTTTTTCCTTTTGCGGTTAACAGAATACATTATATTCTTCATAAAAAGAAAAATAAACTTGAAGCCGAAACAAATTGTATAGCTTTAATAAATTTGAGATGGGGATAATACCTATTATCCTCCTTATTCTGTCAAACTAGTTTCTTTTCATTGATTCATTTCAATCTATAATACAATCGTTACAAATATAATATGCTGACGTATGATATGGTAAGACTAGACTTGAAATTTGAAACGATGTCAAGAATATCTACGATAAAAAAATGGCGCTACCTACTCATAGAAATCACATCATCCAGTGTCCATCCATTAACTCGTACAGTGATCGCTTCAAATTTCAAGTCTTGTCTTACCATATTATACGTCAGCATATTATATTTAGCAAGCAAGTGGTGTGACGAATTGTTACTAGTGATGTAAACAAATAATTGCTTATTAGACGTGACGTCATTTGAGACAATAAAAACAGCTTCTATAGTTTTTCGATCATTAATTCCGAAGTGTAAAATACGATTCACTAAATTAGGTACAATATTAGACAGTTCTGATACAACTATACTAAACAGAAAAATAACAAGTTACCTATATGTTCTTACTGATACGTATGTCTAGTTTTGTAGAGCTACTTATGTATGCAAAGTGTAATCGATTTTCATGGTCTGGGTGTTTCCCAGCTTAGCCGTCGACCACTACTTTGCTGAGGCCGAGAATCCAAAAACGTTATCGTTCATTGACTCTATTGCTTTTGTTTAAACAGGGTTATATTAGAAAGAAAGCCAGACTGGTTTTCATGAATAGATCCATAACTTTGCTCATATCATTGATATGGTTCGAAAGTTAAAAGCATAATAATTATTCTGTTACGAGTCGTGGTTCATGCAATAGGCCCGTTGACCCTGGGTTGCTGGAGTAGGTAACCGGAGGAAAACTGTGGTTTTAGTCCGCAATTGTCCGACTAACCTTTCGTTATTCCGAAATTTTCACACGTAAACATAACACTCATAGGTACATTATAGTTTTATCAATACAGACCACTGTGCTTATTATTTTATTTAGTTTATACAATATCTAATGAGGTTGTGTTATTCTAGTCGTGGGATGCTTTTTTCCGCAATGCGACGAACGGCGCCCAGCCCGGCGCGGCCTACACCGCGCCGCCGAACCTTGCGCCTTACAATAAGAATGAGGTCCCTCTCACATCTCTGGTACCGGCCAGCGCCGGCATGCCATCTATTGCAGCAGGTTTGTCTTACCAATATGATGCATTCATCTGTAAAAGGTTGCAGTACAAATTAACATTAACAACGACATCGATTATAACATAATGTAGCTTTCGACTGTTTAGATTTGGACTCATTAATTTGATCTCGTAAGGTTTTACAAAAATATTAAATTAGAGATCTTAGATGTCCAATGTAACATTAACATTGTTACGTTGATACTTTAACATAAAAATGATTAAGATCTCAATTAATTTGAAATTATCCCAATTCGTTAAGAAGAAGTGTATATACACGACACTCCACTTAATGGTTTAAAGATTAAAACTAGTTTTACTGGTTCACCGACGTCATAATCATGGTGGCAACATTCAGACTGAAAGACTTAAATAAATTACCTATTATAAATTATTTATTTTCAGGCTGCCAGGGCCCACAGATATATATCTCAATAAGTGAAGGGTGGGCTTTTTTGGGGGCTGTCTTAATGTTTGACGTTCAAAAAGCGCAATTTTTTTGCCTAATTTGAATAAAGAAATTTTGATTTTGATAACTAGCTTAAACAAATAACATACAAAGCTGTGTTAGTAAATAAAGCCTAAAAATATGTTAGTAGCATTTCACTTTGCACTATATTGTCTTTGTGACCTTTCCTTATTGTTAACTACCTTAACTGTACCCGACCGTACCAGACCCTAATAATAGTTATGGTGATTTTTCACAGGATCTCCAATCAACGAGAAAATAATTGACGACCATCTCGCCGTGCAGGCCATCATCAGGAGTTACCAGGTGACAAGTGTTCCTAACATATTATTTGTGTTACCATTATTGTTGAACATTAATTATGGTTTGCACTTTTTTATCGCCTATACGTGAAAACTAGGGAGCTCATGTACGAAAAAATACACGTAAAGAGTAAATATCTATTCGTGGGGAAGAGCTGAATGACCACTTTGATGACGAAACTTTGTTTTATTCTTTCGTAAAGGAAAACTGCTTTTTTAAGTTAATTAACTGACATATCAATTACAGAAAAATATTAACTGTCATCGTCATTAGCTCCCTCACTAAACGTGCCGCCCTCTGTTTTATTCCCAGTTTGAAACATTGAATAAGAAATGTTTGATAGGTATAGGTAGTGTTTATCATTACGCATTATACCTTTTACACTTGCTTCAAGTATTACAACAAAAGCAGCTTATTAGCAGTTATGATTGCAGGTCGCGCTACATGATTGACTTAGTTAGGCTAAATAGACTTTGCTCATACGCCTCTTATAGGACTTATTTTAAATATTTGATTGATTTAATGACATTGGTTTCTTTTATACATTTTATGTCATTTTATGTTTATTTTTTAGGAATAGTTAATTAGGAATTATTATAGAAGTATTACTGTGTACTTATACAAGAAACAGTCATTGTTACTGCGTGTGGAACAATTGGCATAGCGGTTTCAATACTATTCGTTAAACATGCCTAAATTCTATTACGCGACCTAGCGACAAAGTATACATTTTCAAGTTTGATTTTCATTTTGCCTTGTGGTCTTTCCATTCAGTTTGTATAGCCGCATGGCTATATATGATATTCAGTCGCTAGGTCGTGGATGTTTGCAATTTGGGTTAAAATGTGACGTGGTGGCGGATGCGTGACAGGCTCGCGGTCACCTGGCGGCCGACGTGGACCCGCTCGGCATCACCACGGCCAACCTGCCGCAACTAGGCATGCGCGCTCCCAGCTCCGAGCTCATCATGAGGAAATATTTCAATTTCGGTACGCACGACACAGGGGAAATGTCGCTGTCGTAATTTTGGATGCAATCACTATCGTATCGTTTCGTTATTTATTTCAACATTGCATTGCGTGTCACTAATTGTTGTGTTTCGTAAGCGATTTTATAACACACATACATATTTTCAACTAGTCATGCTTTTGGGAGAATGGTCACAAGTGCAGAGATGTGGCCTTGTTTAGCTATGGATAGTCGTAGCTTTAACACCACGCAAAACACTTGACATGTAGCCGTAATAATGCATCATCTTTAATAAATCACTGTTATAGTCCTGTTCTCAAACGTAAAATGTTAGATTGTGTATATGACGTGAGTGTCTAATTGTAGATAACACACATTTTGTTCAACTACACTGCTTGTGTAATATAAATATTTGAAAGGAAATTGTTTCTAGCATATGCATGTGTGTGATAATATTCGCTATCGATATCAAAGATTTTATTTGCTGTAGTTTTTGATTTCAAGCAGTTTTTCAGACCCATGTAATCTTAACAATAAAATCATCAAACCATAATTTGCATCTTATGGATTTAAACTAAAATAATAAAGATATGTATTAAAGACTTCAATGCAAATATAAGCATCTATCCATAAAGACATTCATTGAACGTTTCGCTCATACCAACTAACTGGACCGTCATAAAATGCTAGTCTCAAATGAATCAAAAATCTAAACTAAGCGTTACAATTTATTGCTATATTTTTCTTCTTTATGTCGTATTTAACACAATATTTCGATATGGTAGGCGCTGAAAAATAATATGCACGTTGATGGGAATACAAAGGTTATCTTTTCTTAAATCTACATATGCTACGTAACAATCTTAATTGCATATAAACTTTCAGTATCTTAAATTACCTCAAAACTTAGTATCTTAAAACACTGTACATATACCTACTATAAGTAGATTACGCGTCGAATGTACTTACATGTATTATCGCTTTATATACTGTATACCTATCTGAAGCAAGGGATGTATGGGGTCAGTCTCTAAATGGTTTTGTTACGAAGATTTTCTTTTACGTTGGATGTAGTCGCGTGGTCACCTAGTGGCGCACTTAGACCCGCTGGGCATCGCCACCGGGGACCCGATATCGAGCGGCGAATGGCACGGCGGCTTGCGAGCCTTCGCTAATGAAGCAGTCATTAGAGAACACGTCAGATTCGGTATGGACGACCAACTATCACGTATTCGATTGGACAACACTGATGTCAAATGGACTTCGCAGTTATACATCATTAGTAGTATGATAAGATAGTGCATGTGTGAATTACTAACCCAAACATATAATTAATTAGTTTTCTACGTAGTAAATGTCAGTCCAATTGACATCAACAAAGTTCAAGTACTGAGTAATGTGTTACTCTAAGTTCATGTACGGTTCTGTGGGGGGGTTAATTTCGGTATCACTCCTAGCACCGGCTGTTTGCGGATGTTTGTTGCGAATACACGCGTTCCTCTACACTTATCTTTTCTGTTTCGTTAGTAGTTAGATGCTTTTATGGTGCTTGGATTGTAGAACTTTGACCTAGTAGCTATAATGGAGATGGAAGAAGATATTATAATTAATGTGAATATAAAACTTTAGTAATATATAACTGGATGAAGATTTAATTGGATTGTAAATAATTGAGACTAGCTTTTTTAAATAATCGGTCATATTATCACATAAATCTACTAAAATCTAACCAATTAATTGAATATGACTGTTTTATCTGCTATTGTATAATGTTACAATGTAGAAAGAGCAAATATAGAAAATTATTAACAAATTCAGGTTTGGGTATGAAGGCGCTGCATAAAACTAATCGCTTTATCATCATATTCCTTTACTAGAGTTTGTATAAACCGGAGATATGTCGTATATAAGAAATAAATCAAGCTTATTTACGGAATATACTTAAGTTAAAACAGCGAATATTAGATATAAGTAACACTACAAATATTTTAAGGATTACTACCAGTTACGACTACAGTTAACTCGACGGTTCAACCACCTTTACAACATACGCCAACACACGCACACAATATTTTCCATTAGTTAGTTAAAAAATGAAGTTGTAATTTAACATGGTACCGAATTATCCCCATATGTTTTGGAGTAGATAAGAAGCGCAGATATTGTGAAGTATCGTCGTTAATTTTATTGTATTTTAATGGACTATCGTTCTTTAAACTATTGTTGTGAAGTGTGTGATACGTTGTGTTTTATCTAATATATTTACTTTGTATATAGTATTGACATTTAGTAGAAACATTTATATTTATATACAGGTTAATTTAAAATTAAATGTACCTACTTAGAATAAGTCGGGAATAAGAAGATCGGGAACTCCTTTGTTAAATAAAGAAGAGTTTAGATTTTATTTTCACACTATTAACAGGCTTATAGTTAGGACTATAATATTAATCACTATCATAACTGCTGCTTAATATGATTTTACCCTGCTCGCTTATCCATAAGCATATGTTTTGCTCCCAGTATAGTCATACCGTACTGTATCGTATTATAACATGCTGCTGCAAAATCCTGCGAATTAACTCACTAATCCCCAAACCCCATTTATAGTAACGAAGGAGACATGCCTCAAGCTATATAGTCACCAGGATGAAGGTCTATCTGGCTTCATAGATACATGAATATTTATAATTATTTGCTTCTTATTTTATTTAATGTCTAAAGTGTCGGCTGTTACATAATACACGCTAAATGAGAATGTTGTGCACTAAAAAACAGATCCGAGGACATCATATAGCGGATCTCGACCCGTTGGAAATAGCGAAAAGTGCTTTGGTCGGTAAAAACAAACGGGAGGTGATTCACAACAGCTACAGGTTTGGTAAGAACATACGTGAACCTGAAATAAAGAAAGCACCATGGACGCTCTTATCATATTATGTAGGTAGTTATGGCAGCGAAGCAATTTTCGTCTACAATTTTCCATTTGCAACACGATTAAATATTTTATAAATAATTTTATTTCTAATGAGACTCGACTTCTAGTGGGTTTTCCTTATATCAGTTCATACTTTTAGGCGACCATTTGATAATTTTTTATTTGTGTAGTAGCACAAAAACCATCAGATTTATTACGTTGTTGCAGTCGGATATTTGGACTATTTATGAACAGAATGTATTAGCAAAATAAGACATAGTACAATAGTCAATTGACGTGTTTAATTTTATTTGCGTTTATTTTTCGTTTATGTATGTCTGTTCGTAAATCGATTCGGAAGCTGGTAGCCATAACTACAAGATCATAATGAAATGTGGATGTAACGCACAAGGTCCTCGGCTGGCACGCACAATTGCTCATTTCGATATTCTAAGTATTCATGGTCTGCACGATTATCCATATGGTTTATTTATTATTATATTTGTTGCATGTCCCTGTCTTTACTAGAATGTATGACAATTAGCATATATGTATATATGAACTGCATGATTATGTGTCTGTGTTATGTGTATTTATATCCATAAAATATATGTCTTATATGTGACTGAAACTATAAAAACATTATGATTGGCCGTGGTTATATTTATATACCAAAAGAAATATATATTGTTTGGCATTGGAAGATGGGCTCGCTATTGTTTACTTCATTTGGTCGGTGTTGGAAAGTCGCCAAAGAATTGCTTACCTATAGTTACATTAAACTCATTATCACTCTGTAACACTACAAATTTTGTTTTCAAACTGTATTTGGATGCACTACACTATTAAATAAATAAACTTTTCAATGTATAAATGTGTATTTGTAAATGTAAATTGTACTTTCCATTTGGGTGTACAATATGGGATGTGTTAAATACTAGTAAAGGGATATGATTAAACTTGCTTACTTACATACTTTATGCTTTTTTATGGGTAGAACATACTTCTGCTGTAATACCTAATGTAATTTAGCACTTAGTTCGTGGGTATTTAAGCAAAAGATTTACTTATTTGAATAACGTTCGTACTCTGATTGTGACTTCTGTGTTTTAGATGAAGCTGATATGGACAGAGTTTTTAAACTACCATCAACTACTTTTATTGGTGAAAAAGAGAAAGCGCTTCCGTTAAGGTAAGCTTAGCAAAACACAATAATGTAATTTTGACACATTTGTGTACGCAGCGCTACTAATAAACACTTGTGTGTAATGTTTCGAAAATCCAACAACGTCACTGTTGTACTGTGTAAACAAGCCGGGTAGGTACACGCGTCACAAATTGTACTGTGTCAACATGCACGCAGCAATGCGCGCACGTATCAATGAATATAATTATGTAGGACTTATACTTCGATCATAATCATTGCTTTGGAAGGTTCGGGGTCCCACTTTGATAGTTTAGTTTACCCATTCAATGAGTCGCAGCAATAATATAATTAAAGTACATAATCCCCATTTTATTTATAGGCATGACTCTTATACCTGCATTATATTCGGAAATATATTTTAGGGCTTATAATCTCAGGTATTATTGGTTCCGATAAAGAGTGTTATCAATGTTATTATAATATATGGACCTTCACCTTGTAAACGCGCATGACGGCCGTACGAAGTTTATCGCGTTTCTCGATAGTAACCGCTACAGCTGATCGAATATGATTACGTGGGAAAATAAGAAAATACAATGCTTATTGTTTCCACAGATAACCATGCTTTGTAATATTTACGCTAATACCTGCTACTGAAATTAGTTCTACAGATTTTAATTGCGTTTTATGCAATTCATATTTGCATCAAAGTGTCAGGGAAATAATAAGTCAATAATCATTATACAGAAATTTAACATTTGATTAAGTTTTATTGCATTTCTGTGGTTGTCTGTAACATGGAGTACCTAGAGCCATTTGAATACATGAATGAGCTAAAGAGCAAAAAATATATGAACCGACGCAAACCGTTGACATGGTTGACTTTATTTTTAAGTCGATATCAGTTAACCCTATTGGTAGTTATTTATTAACCCTATTGGGTTAATAAAGAAAATAAATAAGCTGAAATCGACTTAAAAAAAAAGCCCAATAAACAATCAGTAGCTGGACCTGAGCTCTTCCGTTTTGCTTAATATTTAAAGTAATGCCGCCAAGACTTTTATATAATTCCATAATAAAAGAAAGAAAGAACAAAGAAGAAACATTTATTTGCATAGAATACAAGTATTACTAGGTATTACTTGGTGGTTTATACAATATACCGTATTCAATAGAAACATGAATAAGAATAAAGGAAAGAGGATGAAATAATCCCTCACAGCACATCCTTCAATGCCTTTAGCATTTCCTAGCCATTGTTTCCTTTTAAATACATAACTATATACAATTATCAATTTCCAGGGAGATCCTGAATCGTTTGGAACAGGCGTACTGCAACAACATTGGCATAGAGTTCATGTTCATCAACTCTTTGGAACAATGCAACTGGATCAGGCAGCGCATCGAACCACCCAACGTCGGCAGGATGAGCAACGACCAGAAGAGGCTGGTTCTCGCCCGACTTACCAGATCCGCCGGGTAAGGGAAACAGTTTTAAATATACTAATATTATAAAGAAGAAAGATTTGATTGTTTATTTGTTATGTCGATAAGTTTGAACTGTCGTGGTGGCCGAGTGGTTATAAGCCTATGCTAGGTTTGACTTTGAGCCGCATGTTGTGGGCTCAAAGTCAAACCTAGCGTGTACCAATGTGACTTTTGCAATGTAATATGTACTTTCTTAGTAAATCTAAGACGTTACAGACATACAGTTAAGGAAAAACATAATGAGGAAACTTTGACTTAATGTTCTGAAATCGCCAACCCGCAGTGAGCTAGCGTGGTGATCAATGCCTTCTCTGCATGAGAAAATGCCCTTACCCTGCAGTGAGACAGCTATGGGCTAGTTATGTTAATGTTATGTAAATGACTGTTTTAATAGTTCTTTAATTATAAGAAGGCTACTTTCCTAGAAGTAACATAGGCTATATTTGACCATAATAAGATTTCAGCCTAAAATTCCACGTTGGTGAAGCCGCGGGCACAGCTAGTACATTATGATAAATTGTCTTTATTATCTTGATTCAGTAAGTTGGTTAATATTTACATTTTAACTTGAATTATTTGTTTTTATATCTAAATGTAGTCGGTGTTTCTTATCTGCCTACCTTGGAAAAGAAAAACTAAAACAGATTCATGTAAAGGTGCATTATAAGACCAAACATTCAAAATTTTAAGTTTATCGTCTTTATTGGCGTTTTGAGGTATAATATGAAATATTTTCCATCATACACACTAAGCAGCACATACCGCCAGTTATTTAAACATAACGATATCCAGATTTATACATTTTGTAAGCCAAAACTTAACAAATAGGAGGACTTAGAAGACGAGACATTCTAATAATAGTGTTTTTTTTCATATGCAATGTGTAAAATTAATTCACAGATTATCCGGATAAATCTTTTGTAAGATATTTAACAATGAAGTAACATAGTTATTTCGTAACATTTAGCAAGTTTATAACGAAAAATTATCTTGTTGTGTCTACAGTTTACTATACAAAACAATACGAACAATCTTATCTACGCTCCGCAATCAGAATACCTAGTCATCTATGTGATTAGCTATTGTACACTTCAATGTAGTGTTGATAACGACATAAGTGGAGGACTCCATGCTCAATTATCTACTAATAAAAATGCATACAAGTCTTACCTATAGTAATAAAAAATAAGCATTAATACTAGTCGCTACGCTACCTTTTCAACAGTAAAATACCTCTTGATAAGAGAGGCTTTTGCTTAACACAAGTAATTGTGAAGAGACACTGACAGTATCTTTATCCTAAGTAAATGATAACTTTCCTCCTTATCAATGGAGACAAACATTCAAATGATGAAGCATCGATTTATTGATGCCTTCATAATCCATGGATTTGGTATAACACTTATACTTACGATACAGTATGGTAAAATATTGAATAAAATACTTTCTTAAAACTTTTTTAAAGATTTTGGTTGGGCTAGCAACGAGCTTTGGGGATAGTAGACGGGCGAATATTAATGTTCATTTTGATTTTCAAGATATGAGTGAATATTATTAATTTTGATTTTCAAGATATGAGCGAATAATATTCATTTTGATTTTCACTCTTTCTACTTTATGTAAGGTGACAGTGAATAAGTTACATAATTTAAAAACTAATAACTTCACTACTACTTAAAATGAAAAATCTTTTATTATTAAATTTGAAATTTATAATGTCTACATCTAAGTATCACAAAGATATGAATATCTGGAGTATCTGATGATTGAATTTATGTTTAGTTTCGAGAACTTCCTGGCGAAGAAATGGTCATCGGAGAAGCGTTTCGGTCTGGAAGGTTGCGAGATCCTGATCCCCGCCATGAAGCAGGTCATCGACGTGTCCACCCGTCTCGGAGTCGAGTCCATCATCATGGGCATGCCTCACAGAGGTCATTAATATATTTTATACTATCAAGATATTTAACTCAATACTTATATTGTATTTGCTTTCTATTCATTTTCTAGTGCTTATGTGGTTTTGTGGTTAAGATATTTTAATATGTTGCGCAGGTATTTGGCTCTAAAGATAACTAACGGATATCTTTGCATAACTACTAGATAATACACTGCAAAAATGGTATGCATGAAAAAAATAAGTGCGTTGCAACGAATTTATTGTTATGCGATGTGTCGAATGTTCTATTATAACTAGTGATCACATAATAACTATCTAGTATACTGGTATTTACTAATACATACTTCTTAACTCAGGTCGTTTGAACGTGGTGGCTAACGTCTGCCGTAAGCCTCTTCACCAACTCTTCACTCAGTTCGCCGCTCTCGAAGCAGAGGATGACGTAAGTATTTATATACCAATATAATATTCGATATTATTCCTTAGTTATCACCTCTAAGGAATTGTGACGAAATGCAGAAGTGACTGTTTACTGTCATTGGCTATTAGCACTGTACAGTAAAATCAGGTATGTATGGTTGACTTCTTTAAAAAGATCTCAGTATTAACAATTTAACTTTATACTACAGGGTTCTGGTGACGTGAAGTACCATTTGGGTACCTACATCGAACGTCTGAACCGCGTGACAAACAAGAACATTCGTCTGGCTGTGTGCGCGAACCCATCCCACTTGGAGGCTGTCGATCCTATTGTGCAGGGCAAATGTCGTGCAGAACAGTTCTACCGCGGAGACAACGAGGGCAAAAAGGTATGGGACTATACGTAACTTCAACATTATAAATGCAATACATTTAATTTTCCAATAAGTAACATTATGAAAAAAAAAATTGACATACAATAATTAAAAATACTGAAAGCAGTTTCGTTAAGGACAATCAATTAAACGGTGGGGACATTTTAATTTTGACGTAAATACGTCCTTAAATTAGCTTCCTGGCAAAGCAAAACACATACACACAGGAGCCGATCGAGCTGGAGAGAGATAACAAATTCGGAGAATACTGTTTGGTGTTGCAGTTACGTAATAGTTATCATCTACATCCAAATTTTAATTACACCACTCTGTAGCTACGTTGAGTGAGGACTGTAACGCATCGCGCGCATTTCTGCCATGACTTAATAAAACTCACGGGATGAAATACTTGGAGAACATATTAGCTCTAATAACCAGCACTCAAAATTCTAGATTTAATACTCGATTGAACTTGCAGGTGATGTCTCTCCTTCTCCACGGAGACGCGGCGTTCGCCGGTCAGGGCGTGGTATTCGAGACGATGCACTTGTCAGACTTGCCCGCGTACACGACACACGGCACTATCCACATCGTCGTCAACAACCAGATCGGTTTCACCACCGACCCCAGGCATTCGCGCTCGTCTGCTTATTGCACAGGTTTGTCGATATTATTGCTTTATAAAGTTACAATATTAAATGGAAAAAAAATACGGTCACGAACAGGATTCGAACCTGCGCCTCCCGGTCACCTGTATAGGTACTGAATTTCTACTGGTCAACCTTTGTGACGTTTTTTCCAGACGTGGCCCGCGTAGTAAACGCGCCGATCTTCCACGTGAACGGTGACAACCCCGAGGCCGTGATGCACGTGTGTAATGTAGCGGCCGAGTGGCGCGCCACGTTCCACAAGGACGTGGTCATCGACATCGTCAGCTACCGCCGCAATGGACACAACGAGATCGACGAGCCCATGTTCACGCAGCCGCTCATGTACCGCAAGATTCACAACACCAAACCCGGTAAGTCTTGCTCATTCACTTACGGTTTTACATAACAATTGCCCAATTAGTATCGAACTCAAACGGGAACAAACAAACACAGCGAACAGAATATACAAATAATTTAATCATAGAGATTTATATATATTTTTGTTTTATTGTATTTTATATTTTGGGTTTATAGTACTCGAGAAGTACGCTGATCAGCTTATTGCCGAGGGCGTCGTCACTCCCGAGGAAGTGAAGGACGTTAAGGACAAATACGACAAAATTTGCGAAGACGCTTACAGCCAGGCCAAGCAAGAGACTCACATCAAGTTCAAGGACTGGCTCGACTCGCCCTGGTCCGGATTCTTCGAGGGCAAGGACCCACTTAAGGTACAGTGACCTTAACTTTATACGGGTTTATTTTACAGGGAGTAGTTAATCTTTATTCGTCATGATTTTTTTGTGATACCAATTGACAAGTTGTACCAAGTGTAAGGATCAAAAGATTTCTGGTTCGACAGTCACAGTACAAAAACGTCAGAAATCACAAATACTTATCTTATAATTAGAATGATTTTATATACACGTTAAGGCCATTTTATGTCTATATAATGACACGAATTGTTAAACGTCGTGAGTTCGTTTCCCGTTCGTGTTGCATATATTTGTCAATAAATGATCTTTCAAGATAAATCTTTGAAATGCATTAACGCATGCTTAGCGAACTCTAAAGTTATTATATTAAATGGAAAAAGAATACGGTCGCGAACAGGATTCGAACCTGCGCCTCCCGGATGGATACGCAGGCGGGAGGCGCAGGTTCGAATCCTGTTCGCGACCGTATTCTTTTTCCATTTAAAATAAATGATCTGTTTATCTTCTTAGATGTCCCCAACCGGCGTTGTGGAGGAAACCCTTGTCCACATCGGTAAGCGTTTCTCATCCCCTCCACCCAACGCAGCCGAGTTCGAGATCCACAAGGGTCTGCTGCGTATCCTGAAGGCGCGTATGACCATGGTAGAGAACCGCACCGTGGACTGGGCGCTTGGAGAGGCCATGGCCTTCGGATCACTGCTTAAGGAAGGCATTCACGTGCGACTGTCCGGAGAAGACGTCGAGCGAGGCACCTTCTCACACAGGTCAGTTGATGTTTTTATTTTATGATCATTTTAAACACTTGGGCTAGATTTTGTGATGGTCATAAGTTAAAATAATTCCAGAAATGTGTGAAAGAGACCGTGGTGAAAACGCTGAGCATGTGGTTTGTAGCTTCCTTATCTGAAGTCTACAAACATTTGTTACTTGTGTAGTAGTATGTTGTTGCTTGTAAAGGAACCAAGTACATGTCCCATTGTATAAAAACTAACCACTGGTTCATTATAAAATCACGCTAGAGTCGTCAGGGGCCATATTTAGCAGAATTTCTGGACGCAAAAAGCATCGCATATTTTAAATGCTATTTACGATTTTTCTGTGGCTTTGCTGTAAACCAATTTGTTTAGTACTATAATGGTAAAATTTTGTTTTAGACATCATGTACTGCATCACCAGACAGTGGACAAGGCGACGTACTGCTCACTGTGCCATCTGTACCCCGACCAAGCACCATACACCGTGTGCAACAGCTCATTGTCTGAATATGGTAAGCATTCTTAAACATCAGTATTCTTACAAAATATGAATAGAAATCCTGTAACGTTTACTAAAAAAAGTATTAGTAATATTATATTGGTTTTACAAAATAACGCCCATTTCTTTGCCCATTCTGGTAAGTTTTGGAGGCCATAATGCTGATTTAAAAGCACAAATATTGTGACAAATAAAAAAACTTGAATGCCGACATATTCATCATGTTGCACTAGACAACTTTACCCTAGATTTAAAATTAAATTTAACTTTTTTTATACAGGTGTGTTGGGCTTCGAAGTCGGTTACTCAGTGACGAACCCGAACGCGCTGGTACTGTGGGAGGCACAGTTCGGAGACTTCGACAACTGCGCGCAGTGTATCATCGACCAGTTCATCGCCAGCGGACAGGCCAAGTGGGTGCGCCAGTCCGGCCTCGTGCTGCTACTGCCGCACGGCATGGAGGGCATGGTGAGATACTACTAATTATACTGCATACAATGAATACGTTTTAAAATGCCACCACGATCGGAATAACCTTCAGTCATATTGTGACGTTAATAGAACAAAAAAGTTTATAGATACTAACTTTGAACAATTCCGTTGCATGATATTACTATAAACTAACAGGAATTAACGCGCAATAAATACATTTGAATCGCTTGACGTTTCTACCAGGTTGCACTGATCATCACACAAGCAGACTGATGCAACGAGTTCTATTGGGCAGTCTTGTAAATATGACCATGACCAGGGATAAGAACAATCCTCTTTTGTCCACATCTACAAAATAATGTTTTAAATATTTACACCGATACATCTAACATTGGTGTTAATTTCACAGGGCCCCGAGCACTCTTCGGCCCGACCGGAGAGGTTCCTGCAGATGTGCTCCGACGACCCCGACTACATGCCGCCCGAGAGCCCCGACTATGAAGGTCAGTTATACATATTAAGATGATGAGGATATCAGGATGATATCTGCAATACGTTAACATATATTAGTGAAGGATTAGTAGTTCGTTTCCCTCTTTTTGCGGAGTCTACCTGAAATTGAGACATCTCTGTCAGAAATTCACATTCGTCAGACTGAGGTGCGTAAAACCAAAGATATTAGAAGGAAAGACATATGTTATGTGTTTCAAAATGTACGAGAACCTAGCGATCCACTTTTGCCCCTCCATACAATGAGCACAACGTTATAATTGGCTACTCACGCTAAATAAACCAAATCCACAATGTTAGTAGCCAATCATGCCGATCGTAGGTACTGCCAACGTAAAAATATTTAATTCAAATAGACCATGTAATTGTCGATAATTGTTATCGATATTCTATATAACATTATTGAAATATATAGTGCGCTTGATTCACAATAGTTTCCGTTTTCAATTTCAATCATAATTATAATTTTAAAATTATAGAGGGTATAAATTAACTTAATAAAACGACTATGTAATTACTAAAAAGAATTACAAATCAAATAAAAATAATACCTATTGAAAATTATCCATCTTGTAAACCATTTTACAATTAAGTAGAGTCATTTTGAAAAGATACGTCAATATAATATGTACAATAGGCGATGTTATCGCTAGTAACGTTCTCTGAAGGACAACTTTTGGTTGAACAAAACTAAAAATCATGGAAGACAAACAAGGGGACATGGACTGCCATGGTATGCTTTATGTATATAAATATTAATTAAAGAAATATACGTTAGTACGTAATATAGGTATTTGTATAATAACTTTCGTGAGGCATATTCATATTAGTTATTGTTCACTAGTAGAGTCTGACTCGCGACATAGCCGCGGACTCAGCTCATGACTAAGGACTCCGTTCGAGTTCGAAACTAGTCGGGCAAACCCGAAGAATGTACGTGAGTAGTAACCGGTGAACAATAACTAATAATATAGGTATATTTCTTTAAGCAGACGAAGTGGCGGTTATCTGTCCGTGGAAGCCCCGTCAAAATAGGTTCATCCGTTTCGGAGATTAGAAAAATTAAGAAGTTTCATACAAACTCAATTTACCCTTAGAGGATGAATTTTCAATAATCCCTTCTTAGTGCACACTTACATTATTTAAGCAAAATTTGTACAAAATTTCATGCTTCTAGATCGAGCGGTTGCAGCTGTGCGTTCACCGATCAGTCAGCCAGTCGGAGTCTTACTTTATATATATAAATATAGATGTAACAGTAATATATTGGTACTAACTGTACCCCGCAGTTTCACCCGCGTATAATTATATTATAATTACCTACTTAGCACCAACAAATAGGAAATAATTCACATATTAATTATTATTATTAGATATTTAAAGACTAGCTGGGAGGTGTATCCAAATGATAGATAGACTATACTATTTCTCACAAATATACCTATATATTTTTTTTTTTATCCGTGTGGCAGTTCCAGAGATTAGCGCTGTAAAACAAACATACAAACAAAAACACTCTTCCGCTTTACAATATTAGTATAGATTAATACAACTTATTCATAAAAAAGTAATACATATCATCAATATTCTACGATTACTGTCGTAGATTATCGATAAATGTATTACCGTCTGCAGTCTGCACGATCACATCACCAACGATTCTCTATTCAAATTTTCAAAATACCGATCGTACCACGCGACGCGTGTGTTTATTAAGAGTATCGGTCGCTGTTCTTTATATTACGTTTTTTATTGATCGATTGCTAGTTTAATTAGTAGATAAGAAGCAATGTATTTCGTACAAAAATACGAATGTCGTCTTGTTCCATCAAGGCAAATGTAACTTAGTAAAAATAACAAGAATTTTTAATTTATTGTTAATATAGTTAAATACAACAAAATTCGTGTAATTATATATCATACGTGATACCTTCCATAATAAAGGTATTAAAATCACTTAGATTTTTGCAGTATATCACCGTACAACACGGCATTTTCACAACATTTCACGAACGTGGTCAAATGTGAACTGATCTATTGAAACGGCCATTTTTCCCGACGTGCGCAAATTGCTCTTATCGCGATCACGCGGACACGCCCACTTAACATTTCTCGTCTATTCTTATTTCTATGCGTAAAACGCTGCAAAAACTGGACGTGAACAAGGCTAATGGCTCCGATGGTATTCCAGCAATAGTACTCAAACATTGTACGCCTGAGTTGACACGGATTTTGCCACACTTGTTTCGCCTTTCTCTGGCGACTGGTCAAGTACCTAAAGCCTGGAAGCAACCTAATGTGCAACCTGTGCCCAAAAAAGGCATTCGTGCCGACCCTGCCAATTATTGACCTATTTCGATCACATCTATACTCTGTAAGAGTATGGAACGTGTCTTAATAACAGGCTCCTAGCGTACCTAGAAGCACAACAGCTTCTGAGTGACCGACAGTCCGGATTTCGCCGAAACCGGTCCACAGGAGACCTTCTAGCGTATGCCACCCATATTTGGAACGAGGCCATTGAGAAACATGGCGAAGCGCTTGCCGTTTCCTTAGATATGTCGAAGGCTTTTGACAGGGTTTGGCATGATAGTCTAATTTGTAAGCTTCCTTCGTACGGTTTGCCCACTGGACTATGTGTGTGGATATTGGACTTTCTGAGGGAACGATCAATACTAGTGGTCATTGATGGTTGTTCAAATCATTATTATGATTTGCTTAAATCCAGAACTTTTGGGTATGCAGATGATAACAGCACGTTTGTGGAGAGTTATATTTTGAACGAACGAACCAGTGGAGCACAGATCCAGTCTCTCAGAGAGGCCATGGTTGAGCGCTTGAACTTGTCCTTAAAGGCAGTCTCCAATTGGGACGATGCCAATCTGGTCAAGTTCAATGTCACTAACACCCAAGCGTGTTTATTCTCCGCCAAACGAAGTCAGTTTGATCTTCCTCTTTCTTTCCTTGATGTAACGGTGCCGATAACTGATCATCTCGAGCTTCTGGGCATCACATTAATGTCGACTCTCGATTTCGGATCTTATAGTGAGTCCAAAGCTCAATTAGCTGCAGTATTTCACGGCGGGTAAATGGTTTATGTTTCGTATATCAAACCGAAATAAGTTATAAGCGCATTATATGTCTACGATATCGCCAGACCCGAGTGATATCAGTGTTCTTGGGTAACAAAAATTGCCACCGACCAGTCACCCAGGCTGCTATTGAGAATTTCGTAACAGAAAAACCCAATAACACTGTCCGACTTGGAAATAGAACCCAGGAGCTGCCGTTCAGCAGTCGCTCTTGCGACTATTAGACCAATGAGACAGGCGTAAAAATTAACATTATAAATATTTTTGCACCTTTAGTTCGTCAACTGCACGACTGCAACTGGATAGTGGCGAACTGTTCCACACCCGCGTCGTACTTCCACATCCTGCGGCGACAGATCGCTTTGCCGTTCCGCAAGCCTCTCATACTTATGACACCCAAGTCACTGCTGCGTCATCCTGAGGCCAAGTCCTCCTTCGACGAGATGAAGGATGGATCCTGCTTTAGAAGGTAAGTGTTAGATAGTAAGGAAATAACTATTCTACGAGTCAAATTTTGTTATGAAATCTTTTATCTTGATATTGTCAGTATATTGTCTTGGGCTTGATAATGTTAGACTATTATTAAACTCTTTTGTATATTTTAAAGTTCTCGGGAATTTGTGCGTGTGAGACAAAAATATTTTCTGCTGCCAAATACTCAACCTATGGGTAGGGGACCACCACGAAAAAATATTACCTTTTCGTAATTATGATGCCATAAATGTTCCTACAGGTCATAAAAACAGTTCTATAAATTAAGTATTTGTTCAGAGTGATTCCCGAAGAAGGTGTGGCCGCTCAAAACCCAGAGGGCGTGCGCAAGATCTCGTTCTGTTCGGGTCGTGTGTACTACGACCTGCTCAAGCACAGACGCGACAAGGGACTCGAGAAGGAGATTGCTATTGTCAGGTAATTAATACTAACTCCTAAACTCGAGAATAAACATACATCGCAATAAGATAGAGATAGATAGATAGATAAGATCAAGAATTCTGTACTAGAAGTCGGATCAAATAAATTAATTCAAGTGCTATTCTATACTAAGCTTTCGAAAATCTCGTCCATTTTACTATTAATTTTATATTGCCTCCTGTGATGTAATATTACTTTGATTTCCACAGAGTGGAGCAAATCTCTCCATTCCCCTACGACCAGATCAGGGCTGAGATCGACAAGTACCCGAACGCGAACATCGTCTGGAGCCAGGAAGAGCACAAGAACTCGGGCTCATGGAGCTATGTCGAACCAAGGTTCCGAACACTGCTGCAGAACAAGAAAACTGTCGCGTACGTATCGACTTTAAATAACGTGTTGTATATTTAAGAACTTACTAGTAAAGCTGGGAGTCGACGTCACTTTGCCGGATGTTGGGCCAGCTTAATGCAGTAATTAAGTTTATCTTGTATCTTTATTAAATACTCACGTTTGGCTTCGCTTTCTTATCTTGTCGAAAGATGCCTTCTAATCACATGAAAAATAAATTAAGGAGTTTTAAAGTGTTGGGATTCTATAATAAAAATTGATGATTTTTTGCGGTTCGACTCTCGGCTAAGCGACGACTGGATTTAATTATAAACATTGATAAGATTTTTCAGAGATCAATAATGTATCAATATATGCAGCTTGAGCTTCGGTTAGATCATTTCAATTGGCTTTGCATGGTTTTTATAAAAATTACACGGATGGCTGCTCATTAAGTAACATCTCCAATTCCTTTATTCAGTAGTTTACTTTCGCATAATCTGACATATATTTGTCAATTTTCCTTATCAAGTTGTTCTAAGAAACGTTGCGCCATAATATATCTGGCTATTGGTTGCAGTAAAATGTCTCAACCTCAAGGGCGTAATTGGTTTACCCAACTTTTCGGCCGGGAAGAGAAACCCGCCCCAAGTGTCGATGAACCAGTGCCGCGCACAATTAGGTGAGATACGGCATTTGGCGTCCCTTCCCGTACCCTATATGTTCTTTTCTCGCTTATCACAAAATCCCGACGTAACCATCTCATTTTGATGTAATAGGGTGTTTGACTATTGATTTGAATGATTGATTGTAATGCAAAATGATTACTTTTCATTCGTTTGGATTAGTTGTCAAACACGCTATTATACAATCGACAGCACATTCACGATAACAATTTGACATTGACAGCTGCTTTATGTCGTAGCAGTAAGGACGGTTTTTGTACTTTAAAGTGTTACCACTGACGTGTGGTTACATACAAAAGTAAATACATCATAACATCTCATGCTTCCAATTTTCACATCGCGGTAGAATTCTCGGCACTTTTAATCATTAAATTTAATTAACTATGTATATGTTAGGGATTTAGCAATAACTACGTATTTTTTTTACATCGGACGGCAAAATAAAGTTGTGAAGTTATTTACAAAAAACAATATTAGACCTTAAATTTAGAGATATACTTATGCATCTAAGTAACATTGATTGATTAGAATACTGGCATAATGTTTAATAGAATTAAACACTGAACTCAAGCTGCAGGGCTCGCAATTACTTTGATAAAAATAAATTTGTTTATCTACGCGGACGAATCTCTGCTACTAAGACATTATTTGGTCTGTCACAATCGAAGAGTAACTTAAAAACAACAACATAAGTACAGTCACTTTCCCAAGTAAAGAATTCGTCTACATATCCAGTAAAATAAGAGTCAACCATTAATTTATTTATATAATAAATAAATAAACAATGAACACGATTGTGATTAGTTAAAACGTTATAAAGTACTATTTCTCAAATAAATTTAAAGAATTATCGAGGTCGCGCTGTGCTTAGTCATATATATTTTTGTTTGATTGCAGTTACCATGGCCGTGCCGTGGCCGCGGCGCCCGCCACCGGTTCCAAGGCAGCACACAACAAGGAGTTGAAGAATCTTCTCGACGAGTTGTGCGTGCTATAAACGACTATATCTACACACTCGAACATACACGATGGTAATCGTGAATGACTCGCTTATGCACCCGACGCGTTAGTTTAACGATAGTAAGCCATTCATGGTTTAACACCAACGTACACACAGAATGTAAACTAATATACTATTGTTGATATAAAGTAGACGCAAGAATTGTTATGCCATATTAAAACACATGTAGTAGAATCTTAATAACTACGTAAACTATCTCGAAACGTAATATACCTTTGACAATGATCATTTTTTTGTCGAACGAAATTTATTTTTGTATAATAATAAAATAATTATTTTTCTCCTTACTCTCAGTATTTTGTTGTAATTTTCTTCATGTTTAGGTAGAATAGTTAGATAAATTATTATTTATTTATTAAATGTAGCATACTTGATCTGTAGGACCTACATTATTTATTTTTATTGTTAAAGCAATATAAAGTAGTCTCCACTTTGTTAAGATATTGCGTACTAGATAGTTATAGTGATTACTTCAGTAACAGATGGTACATTAACTACAAAGTAGCGTCAATATGCTGGTTGTATTATTTTTGTGTACATAAATTATGCGTTTTATTTTTTATAATTCTGATTCGATGTTTTTGTCGTTAACGGATTTGAAGTTATAACGTTCCTTTTACTAGTCTGGGGATACGTACATGTATTTGATATTCTTATTACGTAGCGCAGTAATCGCACTTGGTGAGTGAAACTAGTAATATTTGCTAAGTTATTGACCCTGTGGGCGTAGCGAGGGTTTGGTGTTGCTATGACATAAGTCATATTGATTGTAAATGTATGGGTAGGGTAATAAGAATTATGTTAGATGATTAAGAACACCGGGGGGGAGGGAGGGAGGGGTGATGTTATACCAAAAACCCTGATGCTATGTCCACGTTTGTACTGTACTGTTTGCCACTTAATTATTTTTTTGTCTATTTCTTCTACTCAAATAATTGTATGTATCTGTTAAGGCCCGTGCAGTCAAATGCGGCAGTAATTATAACGTTGCATAAATTGTATATAAGTTTGTAATTAACGGTCCTGACAGAATACTATTTTATACTTGTATATTAATAATTTCTGAAATATTTTGTTTTAAATAGAAATATTTTATTGTATGGGTATTTCTTTATCATCAATTAAAATTAACAAGACAAGATATTTATATCGTAACCAAATAGTTTCAACTTTTAGAATGTAGTGCTCTTTCGATAATGTATCCATTGTTTGTTTACAAGTGCGGTTGTTGCCAAACAATAGTGTCCAATGACTTGCTTACCGATACTGTACATGAGATATTATTAGTTAGTGAATAAATGTCTAGTAACTAGGCACCAGTTTAAAGTAAATTGCACCTTAGTACATAAAATGTATGTAATTAATAGTTAACGTCAACGACAGGTCGTTTTGCTTTGCAGCCTTCCGGCCCCTACGCATAGGTTTAGTTCGCTCATAGTTACCGCCGTTGTAAACGGCACATTGTAAGGAATAACACCAACATCCAATGCTTTGTATAAACCGACGCATACTATTATTATCTTGTCTGTAGTCAATCTTCGAATGTATGTCGTTACCTAATCTGTACGTAGAATTAAATAAAATCGTAATTGTCTCACTATTGTGACAGGTACTAGCCACGTGTTTATCTAAGGTTTATTCGAAATCTTAGTATTATGTGACATTCAATCTTAACATTTATTACGCTGTTTAGCTTTCTAATACTATTCGCATGTGTAGATGCATCGTTTTATTGTTAAATTAACATATTTTGATGTTCACGTATTTTCGATAATATATTATTATAGGCTCAGGGCGCCGTCTGGAGAATTTATAAGTGATTGATAGGTATTCTTTTGGCAAGTACTACCTGAGTCAATTTATTGCTAAATGTTAGTTTGAACTAGTTATTTACCAATAAATATACTATTAATTGAACAACTTTGTTTTTATTACCTTCATTGTACATTTTTAATATGATCCTACTATCAAATTAGTCTAATCTATTGTTAGCTGGATGTTATATGAATGTAACTTCGGGGTAGCTGCATCGTAATGTTTACAATTTCAATTTGGAATTAAAGCGATTTGGCCGATTGGCTGCTTGGCGTCGTCACACACATGAAAGATCGCGAGCCTATTATTATATATAGCGAATTTAGTAAAATCATTATTATTTTTATATCTTTAAAATTGGGTCTTCAGGTAGTTTCGCTTACATATTGCCATAACAATTACGGGTCATATCCCGTTGCGAACTGTGGTCTGTAAACCATAGTTTAAAGTAACGCACGGCAAGGTCGGTCTAGATGAGTGACCGGGAGAGCTCATATTCTATGTCCGTGCTTCGGAGGCCAAGATAAACCTGACTGTTATTTATTTAAATAATAATTAATTAATTGAAACAATTTTTTTTAAATTCATCTCAGTCGGAAACCGGGATGTAGGTCAAATTTAACTTGAAAGGTTTTCTTACATAGTTAATTACAGGTGAAGATATTAGTCGCTATTAGCCTCGTCAGAGCCTGCTTGAATAACTCTTTGATAATCTCCACACGAAATAAGAAGACTGTTTTGATTTCAGTGACAAGGTTTAAACAATTTCCGCAATTTAGTGCAAATTAAGTAATAGTTGGATAGATATTGTGATTAAAGTAAACGTAACGTCGTAAACTAGGTTACGAACGAAAAGAATTATGTAATGAAAACAGTTAAGTAGATTAATATTAATGCCCTACAACAATTTTTGTAACACGAAATTACTCAGGAAGAACCCAAAACGAACATTTGACTTGAACTATGTTCTTTCAACTGACTAGCTAGGTGCGTGACCTATAATGTTTATCATCCAGAATGAAAATGATACGCATATGATTTGAATGGATGTCAATTATTGTCAAAACTTTACAGAATAGGTACCTATGTCGCACGCAGACCAAAAACTCGACGCGGATGTCTCTCTTTAGTCAGATAGATAGTAGAATCCGCTGTTTTCCAAAACTGCTAGCTGGTTTACAAAACAGTACTGATGAAAAATAGCTGAACGACGTTTAGCGGTTTTACATAATTACTGAACTATGTATAACACGCAGAATTCTAAATATAGGCACCTACTTATTGCAGTGGTCGAGAGATCGACTTGAATGTCGACGGTGTGATTCCCAAACGACACAAATGTTTTAACTTTTCGAATGGGAGAAGTATAAAAGTATACATAATAATAAAAATCTATTGTGTCTTGTAATTAGCGAGCCAAGAGATATCTACAGATCAATTGTTTCGGGTCTGGATTGTGTGCATGAGAGATTGTGTCTGTTAAAGCACCCAAAAGACAGGAGAAATATAGTTAGGCAACGTTTTATAAAATAAATAAAATATATGTAGCAGTAGCAGTATGTTGTAATGAAAAGCGCAATAGACCTTGATGCTGCGGCTAGCGTAGCTCACTGCGGTCTTGGAGCACTTTCAAGATTCTTATCTTTCGCTAGTCTCATTTCAGCTCACAAAGCGGACTCTGCTCCCTATTTATAAACTGCTTGGCTAGCTCCGGTCACACCAAAAGGTGCGAAGATTAAAGATGGTATCTGTTACAAGTGCGTTTTGCACGTCACGCTGCCAACGCCTCAAAGACGCGCGCTCGTTTGAATAAACGCTGCGTATTGTGAGACATTCTTTTTTTTCACGATACGGGCTGCGATTATCTCTAGACTATGCGGGTTACATTCAAGGAAAGGTGTTTGTCGTTTATTAGTTCCTACGTTAGGTATGTACTTACGAGGAGATGTAATCTCTCACAAGATTGGAAGTTATTGTATATCGTGAACAGAATAATTATCTTATTTTACCGACAATTCTTAGACATACAATCTATTGTTGCCTGCACAGGAATTTAGTGGTTTTAGTAAAAGAATAAATTATTTCGCAGTTAGGCGTTATCTTTTCCTTTATCACAATTGCAATTTTTAGTGTAGCCTGTTTTACGTGTACCTATTATTTAAGATAATTTAATAAAGCAGCTGTTTTAAAAAGTAGATGGCTAGTAATCTTCATTCCGACTGCGTTGAGTCTTGGTTTGGTTTATCCGCCGAATTTAGGGAAGCTCTTTTTTAACTAGAGCTCAGCCCAGAGTCCGGTCCTACTGGAAGGCCAACCCAGAATAGGCCATCCCTCCATTTTATTTACATAACTACTTGTACATTTTATATTGCAGCTAATTCATGTGCCTTGAGTTGCCGGGAGTAACTACTAGCCGTGGTGATACAGATATCAAGAAGTTATCCAGTAACTAACCTATTTAATTATTCCTGTGCTTCCTAATAAATATATTGTAATTTAACCCAGATGCTTTCGTTATTTTTTATATAGGTACTTATTAAAGTCTCTGAAGTTTAATGATGACTAATGATTTTGTCTCGTCAGCAAAACAATGAACATGAAATACAGGTATTCACATACGTTCATACTAGATCTGAGCATAACATACAGCTTTACATCTGTAGGATTATGTAGTCGGTAAGCCATTAGAAATTTATTGGATGCCTTGTAAATGTGTGCTTACCAGGCGGATATACTTAAACGTTCGCCGCAAAGAGATTTCTCTCTAAACTAAAATGTCATCCGTGAAGACTACAATCCGCAGAAGTATCACAGCACTTTGTTGTTTCTCCCGGGGCTTAGTCCTTTGTTTTCTAAAACCTCCCCGAGCTCCTTTAATACTTTGTAATGGCGGGACAAATTCTGTGTGTCTTGCTCGCTGTCTACGATGACTGAGTTGGGATGAGCTCTTGTGCCCAAGTGGGAACATACTTAGAACATGCATTTTATGCAAATACTGCAAATCTTTCTGTAAATTTTGCACGTTAATTTTTAGTATTCATTTTAGGCAGTAGTATAAGGATTAAGGATATAATTTTGAGTCTGTTTGTCTTTCCTCTCTATCATCAGATTAATTCCAGGTTTCCAAGTTGTAGTGACATCAAAATACATAATCTATACAAAGTGTCAACAGAATCGGTTTACACGTGAAAATTAATCAGTCGCTATTTTTCCTATTCCCTAATAGGAAAAATAGCGACGTGTTGTTTTTTTCCAATTGATATGGGACTAATTTTGAAGTATCTAATAAAAAAAGATTAATTGAAATCGCACTACTCTGTTAAAAGTTATACATGGACTTACATATAAAATAATATATTTCGACAGGAGAACCTCCTTATTTCTTCGGTTACAAAAATACAAGCGCGAAGCCGCTCGTAGACCTGCGACTACATGTGTAGCTGTTGTCGTAGCAGCGTCTTGCTTATAGAAGTATTTGGTATCATCACCAATCTTCACTCACGCAGCCACGGACACACATTGCACCACATTACCAAGTTTGCGTATATTATATAAAAACAAAAAAGAAATACTTCTGGTAAGCTGTAAATGAATTAATCAAAATTTTGACTCTGCTTGGAATAAATATTTCTACGGTATCCACAAAATTAAGTCTAGGTGTTCCTAACAACAAAAAACCACGATACAGGAGGATAAAAGATATCTCTAAAATATACTAATACAAATAAATACAAATAGTTTATTCACATAAAGATTGATACAAGAACTAATTGAATTCCCTGACCTCCCTCAGGGAGGTAGGTGGAAAACCTGTGTTACAGGGGTCAGTGTCTTCTCCTATACTCATTGAACATTTCATGTATGGACGTTAAAAATGTTATTTTTTTGTTTTCTTTTTTATCTATACTAACTTAATAAAGTTGAAGTGTTTGTTTGTGAACGCGTCCTAATCTCTGGCATCGAAAAAATATTTAAACTTTTGGTGGCCTAATTTTTGAAGAAAGTTATTGGCTATCTAACTTCACTCTACGACCAATATGCGCCGAGCAAAAATAAAAATACGGGTGGAACTGCGGGGCACATCTCGTTATTAATATAATTAAAATACTAAGTAGGTACCTACCTATTGCATCTTAAATATTGCTAATTAACCTACCGTGATTTATGGCTGGGAAAGACACTCATCTTGACTTAAATATTAATATATTTAAGTAGGTACTCTGTCTACCTCTTAGATACGAATAGAACCTAAGTGTTTGTAGTCTAGGTACCCTCCTACGCGTGAACGAACAATACCCCTGTTATGTCGTAGATAATAGATATCCGTCTAATTCTAACCGGTTGAAAGACCTAAAAGATTTATAGGGCACAGTAGACAGGTGCTAGGTAGTATCTCATCCTTTGTATCCGTTGACACAAAAAGTGGAGAGGAAAAGTTACGCGCTGGTGTCGCGTGCGTGCGTTGCCATACTTACCGCGATAACATCTTTAATCTTCTCTCTTCACACTGTTTGTTACTAAAAAGGATTTTACAAGTAAAAAATAAGCGCATTAAGTTTTAATGCTAGCTAGAAAATAAACCTAGATACTTACTTAGTAAAGCAAACAGATGCATTTTATGCATTAACCTGAGTGAACTCGAGAACTTAAGCCTGTTGAGGTCGTTAAGACTTAAAAGACGGCATTCAATATTTACCTGATTACCTGTTCATGCTTACCTATTTGAATATTTACACAAAGTAGTCGGCTACTTACCATAGTGGAGGTAGATTGTCTATTTTCCATTCTGTTTGCCTAGGAGCGTAGAATTTATATCATGTATTTTTCTTTATCACTGTTCGCAGTCACGGTTGAGATCACAATACAATAGATACAGCGTACGTAGCGGCTATGAAAGCTTTATAAAAAGACTACGTACCACACGCCTTTGTGGACGCATTCAGCCATACATATTAATCGCTTCTATGTAGAAAAATAATGCCGACGTCACGTACAAGTGCTGACAAATTATTTATACTTCGATGTACTGGGGAGGTGTTGTATTGTGTTGTACAAGATCTGCTGTCTATCAAATATTAATGATAAATTATGAACTGCAAATGGTTAATATATTTTTTTTAAACCCGAAGCATTATCATTCATGAAATGTTACTTAGAGCATCAATTATTTTAAAATACACAAGCGAATTGATTAATTAGATAAATAAATAAATTAGTACCCATTAAAAAGCTTGTAAGAAGAAATTAAAAATTAACTGATTTAATATATGTAAATCGTGATAGGATAAATATTCGTAAGTGCCTAATAACTATGAAGGGAGGAACTAGTAATTTATAATAACACATTATTATTTAGGGAACTAATCTGAACTCCTTATGTTTCGCAAATAAAGAAGACTCACTTTAATAGCGCAACAGATTTTCAAAATCTCTCCGAAGAGGTAAACAGGGTTTATAGTTGTGAAACAAAATCCTGGGTCGTCACCACACGTCTACATATTCACAGATGTAGGGGCTCATAAAAGACCCAAATTGTTCTTTTTGCGCTCCGAATGAGGCATGGAATCGAATGCCAAACAGCTTGTTTTGTTGACTTGCAAAAACAACGTACCGTGCGAAGAGCGCGGTTCTCGCGAACATGGGAATGGATTCTGTTACTTTTGCATACGTATACGTTTATTTACAAGTATTTTTGTTGGTCTGTAATGCGATTGCTATAGCAAAACATGTGGAGGACCCTAGAGCCAAATAGGCTCAATCCCGGGATAATGTTACGGTCGGTAACAAGATCTTGTGTCTGGGGTTGTCGCATTTATTGCAAATACCAATGTAATTATAATGTATATGAAGTTAAATGTTACGTATTTTCAAGATAAATCTTTGAAAAGCATTAATGCATGCTTAGCGAACTCTAAAGTTATTATATTAAATGGAAAAAGAATACAGTCGCGAACAGGATTCGAACCTGCGCCTCCCGGATGAATACTCCAGGCGCTCTGATCACTAAGCCATCTCGACCTCTGCTCACCACCGCGAATTCTTCTTCCATATTTTAACACGTCTTATGGCGACGTCATTGCTATCAATTCAGTCCTTATACAAGTGACCGAACCGACACGACTAACTTTGCAGTTACGTATTTATTGGAAAAATATAAGGATAATAAAAAAATGATTGCAGAATATTTTATTTATTTAGGTTCTTTCAAAGAATAACGATTTAACCCTATAATTTTAGCAGCTAGCGTATGGAAAATACCACCATCGCATTCCATGATAATAGGACTGCTGCATCAACCACGACCAGTGCAAACTGGTCGAAACTTCCAGCGATTAGGTTGAGCGTTGGTTTATATGTATACCTAGTAGGTACATTCACTGTTTTTATTTATCGCAGCCTCACGAACTCGCTTTTAAAGCATATAGTTACAAACGTGTTTACAATGTCATTTTAAGCACGTTATTATGTTTGTAAATATAAAAAAAAGTTCTATGATTTACTCATAAATCAATTTGGTGTATGATATATCATCGGTCATATATCAACCTGACACAAAAATTCTGTTTTATTTTAAATATTAAATAACAAAATTACAATATATCCGTGTTAAAGTTAATGTAAGGAATTTATATCGAGTGGAAATTGGACCATGATTTTCCGACGCTGCGCTACTACAAGGGTGACCAGAACAACTATAACTATAATGTTAGATGATCGCCGACATGAAGCCTACGAGATTTTGTTCCTATTCGGTAATTGGTGTAAACCGTTCCATTTGAGTATAATAAATAAATAAAATAAGTCGTGGGAGACGGGTCTGGGACTATCGTTCTCCCAAAATCTCTCTACTTAAGAGTGGATAGATTTATTCTGGATATACGTGCTCCATCCTCGGTCACAACGTCGCTTACCATCAGGGGAGTTGGTGGCCAAACGTAGATCCATTTTTGATAAAAAAAATGTATTTTTACTCTATTTCGAAATAAATAAACGTGTTATAGAGTGTATTTATAACGTGTAAAGGTAGTTTAAGTTTAAACATTTAGATTATGAAATTTTTGAATTGAAAACACATTTGTGTTATAAACAAGACGTCTTCTCGGAACTAAGGGTTGACAAGTCAAACCTCGGCAAACTTTCACGTAACTAATATGACATTCCTCACGAGTGTAGGTACCTAATAGCTGTAGACGACACGACTTCTACTCAATCTAATACGTCCCTTATTGTAATGAAGTGACTGACATATCGCGTTTCAAAGTTTCGCGTGAAATTAAACTGCTATCCTTTCTACAATAACATTACTGTTAGTACTCGTGACATGATATGGATACGTTAGCCCGGGGCCCGGGCCGAGGTTTGGGCCCCAGGGGCTCGGGGGCTCGGGGTGAAAGCTTGTCAGTGACATTTATCCCTATAGTTTAACAACAAAGGAGTCAGATTTGTTGCGTTATAATGTCGCTGCTCAAAGGGCCACCTTTGTTTCAGTGCTCGTTACGATGTGACACGTATGGGGGCCAAATGCTTTGATGCTGTTTTTATTTTCGTTTGTACAGCTAATTCTTCGTTTGAACCCCATGATGCAGTTGTAGGCAATGCTGGTGATTTCCCATGACATATTTACTTTAAATAAATTATCATATAAATTTATTATTGTTTCTCAGACTTGGAATTGGAAATAAGATATAATTATCCAACGTATTTTCAATTCACTGTGTTCGTGTAGGTATACCTTGTATCTACTGAATAGTTCTAGTCCATAAAACCAAGTGCGATATACCAAGTGCGTTATTTTATACATAATATACACATTTACAGGTTGGGATACCTACTATAACACCAATATACTCGATATTGGTGTTATCGTCTTATATCTGTTAGAAGCAAAACTTATGTCAGTGGTAGGCACCAAAACAGATGAAAACTCTGCGAACGTTTTGTATAAAAAGGGTCGTTCACGACGTTAGAAGCACAACCAGCTCAATCACAGAAATAAAAAAGGAAGAGTTTAATAGTTTAAAGACATCAATCACCACTAGATGACATTTTCTTAATTTTCTCCTATTTAATTTAAACTTACGATATTTCGAAATGAAACTCCTCGACTCAGTTTGTTTTGGATTATAATACACTTAATTCACGATTTGAAGGGAAAATGCATGGATTTCTAAGATCGGGCGAATGGGATGGACGGACAAAAATTACCGGAGGCGGGTAGTCATAAGCACGGATAGTATTCAATAAGTGAGTTGTATAAGATCCGAATGTGTGATTCGGATTTTATGTTCAGAAACTTTTTTAAATTACTAATTTGCCTAAAATATATACGGGATATCGAAATTGTGGTTCAGTATGCTCATGCTCGTCTCTCATAAAATGAGTTAGGGATTCGTTTGTAGGATTTGGGTAACTCCTCAATCGTAAAAGAGTTTTTAACAACCCGGTAATTTCGTGTTTGCTATCTCTTCGAGTAATCTCAAAACTTTTTATATAAACTTAGGTCTACAAACCAGCGTGGAGTATGGACAGTTAAAATTTCAAGTATTTTAGAGATATCCACTGAGAAAGTCGTATTACCATAAATAATTCTCTTTGGATACTGTATCCTGAAGATCCTCGTCGATAATTCAAGGTTTGAATAATTCAGCAGTCGTTTTAGGATAATTCCCAAATTGAAGGTTTCACGGTTACGCGTCGGCTTTAATGAAGTAAAGTTTTTCCTTCAATTCTTTCTCGTATTCCGGAACCTTCGCGTGGGGTTTTTCGTTTTGGTACAGGCGTTCTATCTTGTCCAATTGAAAGCGAATGTCGGGGAGGCACGATACAGATACAACGGACTCGTAGCTAAAAGGATTGTCAACTTTTAAATGTACTCGTTTCTTTTTCGAGTGAATTGAAGATATCTGTCAGTGAAAATACGAGTGTGTGGCACACATCTTATCAGTGTCTCACTATAATGATTTATTTTAGAACATTAGTAAATATATTTGCTCGTCGAGGCATTTTCAAAATACCCTATGTACCTTAAATAACTTTTGAAGATAAAGTCATCGAATAAGTTCAAATGAATAACCTCGCCAATATCGATTTCCGTTTCCGTAAACGATTATTAGAACAGAATTCCGATTGAAAAGACTTAAATTAAATGTAAAGGAAAAATTACTTCGTCGGCGAGAGATCTAATTAAAAGCGTAAAAGGTTTTGTGTTCTCCAAAAAAAGACTACAAAGGTTGACGTCAATAGCGATTTGATAAAAGTATTAAATTTCAGTTACTTTTTATCTTTCCCTTTCGATCTTGATTTAACGTCCTTTGAGGTCATTACTGAGGCTCACCGGAATGGCTTCGCTTAATGAAGTCGTGAAAGAAAATTGAGTTTAGTTAAAGGGGCGAATTTAATTCGATTTCAAACTTTTTGAATGAATGTCGCAGTTTAAGAACGCCGGCATCATGAAACCCGCAAAATAAGATGGAAGCGAAAAATGGAACTCTGACTTTTGTGGTTAATTAAAATAAATTATTCACTGGCCTCTTAAATAGATTGCTCGCCGTCTCCATTACAAATCGTTTCAAGTTAATTTGTGATTCCGGAGAAGACACCTAACGGTACTGATTAAGTAATCATTTTAACAATGACGTTACTAAACGGATTCAGATTAATTTTGTGTGACGCTATTTGGTGGTCATCTTCAGATATTATTTATTCTCCTAGTACCTACCTAATACTAAAAACATCTCCTATATTTAGATGTTTTTAAATATATGCCCGTCGATCTTTAAAAGTAGCTAAGCTCACATCGAGTTTTCTCACGAACAAGTCATTTACAAATGCGTCTTAAGGAGTAAGCAGCACGTCCAAAGTTGCCAGTGGCACGCGAACTTCCGACGTTTTAACTAGCACAAAGCTGTTAAGCCCGCATTGATTTTATAAGCGGGAAGCCCGTGCCGTGTAGCCGAAGCCTTCAACTTAACCCGATGGCTCACCTCTAAAGAATGCCAAGACTTCACAAAACTTAGATAGACTAACGAAAGTAGTTTGCAACAAGCACTTTCCTGTAGCGTTACCTACTATCTACGGAACATAACAACTTTCTTTACAACCCTACTGATTGTAGTTACTGTTCAGTTTTCCGAATAACCTTTATAGCTTTCGGGTCGTCGATGGACGCTTGTTTCGTATAGAATGTGCGTCAAGAGTTAACAAGCAAAATCCTTTAGAAACTTTTCAACCAAATTCAATAAGCCTAAAGAAGTTGTGTTTGGGGAACTCATTGAAATTACCAAAAAACTTTACTTTTTATACCACGGGCAAAAATTCCTTTTCAGCTTTTTCGTTTCTTGGTAAATAAATTCTTATACTTAGTTACAAAATTTAAAGAACTTGTATGGGTTGTACGTAGGTACTCGTATGTATAAAGATGATTTGCAGATTAATTATATTTTTTTAAGCGTCTCTTTCACCTTAGAGAGTGGATACACAGAACGTGCAACGATAAATCGCACGCTGCTTTGTAATATTTCAATTCAAAGCAAGGTCGGCTCCTGTGCAGGACGCCCGCGCACAGCTGCCGATAACAGTAGCTGTTAATATTTAGTGTTATTATATCAATGTCTGTAATTAATATCTGGGAATAATTAGTTATAAATAGTATTAGATCATGTATTTTGTTATTCGGAACACAGAACAAGAGAGTTGTGATTGGTGGATGGGAACTTTTGAACATGGTTGCCCCTGCCACTACTTGCGACCATACAAAATTGTATATAATCGGAGCAGTTCAGTTCAGTTCAATTCAGTTCATTATTGTAAGTCAAGATTGTTATAATGTTAGATCAAGAATAAATAATTTTCAAGCGAACCAGGAGTTTAATTGAAATCGTGAATATCCTCCAACCCAGTGAATAGTGTGGGGTCGGCAGAGCATTCCGTACACATTGGTCCTTCGAGCCGGATCCGAGGAAGATCACTATTGAGAAGACTCCAACGAACTTTTTGAAGATTATTTAGAAGAATTATACTAAGAACAATGCCAGTTACGAGGTCTACAGGGAAAAGAGGCGGCCAGGCGTCGACTACAGTCACAGAACAAACTGAAACCGCCACGGAAACCACTACAGAAGCTACTACAGAGACTACGACTGAAACATGCACTACGGAAGCGACGGGAACGACAGCTAATATCACAGAAACACCCGCCGCGACTACGTCTACAGAAAAACGCACCACGCCGCAACAAGACGATGCAAATAAGAACAAGGAAAGTGGTCGCCGCAGCAAACCTGTGTCTCAGAAGAGTGACAGAACTTCAAAAGCGCGCCGCATAGCCAAAGCCAAGGCAGAGCTAGCACAACTAAAGATCGAGTTAGCAGCCGCGCGCCTCGCTGAAATCGAAGCTGAATCTACAGACGAAGACTTATCCTCTGTTGCCTCGGAAGCCGGAAATGAACATCGAGTGACTACTTGGCTAGAATCAAGTCAGCTGCTCGCCATTGCTGACAGACCGCATCAAACTGAATTGAAGACGTCGATCGAACCTGCAGCCCCAGTGACCGCCGCCGTGTCCTGGGTCATCCCGGCATCTTTACCGGCGGGAGTTGCCGCTATGCACCCGCCGCCTGAAAACTTGAACACTGAACCTGAACCTAGGAATACCGCTCACCTACAAGCGGGAGTTCCAGTGAACGACACGCTGCCGGTGAGCATCGCCGCCTCCTGGCAGCCGAACTTTGCGACTGAACAGCCGCACTTGAAACCACCGCCAGTGATCGCCGCCGCAGCCTGGCAACAGATCCCCGCGTCTACGCAGACACACCTGAACCCTCCGCCAGTGATCACCGCCGCATCCTGGCAACCGAACTTCGTGCCTGCACAACCGCGACCAATGCCAGCGCCAGTGGATCCCGTCGTATCCTGGCCACAGAACTCGACGCACGTGGAAACGAACACATCATGGCATCCGATCTACACTACGGCACCGTATCATAGCTACACTCCGGGGCCTACTGCCGCGCCCTGGGTGCCGCCGTCCATGCCATCAGCCCGCGTCGTGCAACAACCTGCAACATTGGCCGTCCAAGAACCAAGGACGGACTTGAAAGAACTCGCTGCTGCGATCACACAAGCTGTGCAAGCCGCACAGTACCAGCAGCCCATGAAACACAGTGAACTACCCTGCTTCAACGGAGCTCATCAAGATTGGCTCACGTTCCGCGCCGCCTACTGTGAGACAGCGCATCGATTAACAGCAGTGGAGAACATGTCGAGACTGAGAAGAAGCCTACGAGGAATAGCCAAAGAGGCTGTACAAGGTCTACTAATAGTAAACGCAGACCCGAACGAAGTCATGAAGACACTCGAGCTACGCTTCGGACGCCCAGACTCAATTGCAATGGCAGAGATAGAGCGTCTACGAACTTTACCACGCCTCACCAATCTCCTCGTGAAGTCTGCACTTTCGCCACTAAAGTGGAAAACATAGTTGGGACTCTACAAGCACTCAACTGCGGACATTATCTCTTCAATCCAGAAGTCACGAAGGCTATTGTCGAGAAACTCACGCCAACCTTGAAGAGACAGTGGTACCAATTCTCAGCAACACAGCCAAGAACAGAACCTGATCTTCTGAAATTTACCCGATTCATCAAGATCGAAGCAGAGATATGCAGCCCATATGCACTACCTGAAAACATCGCTGCAACAACACAATCTCCTCAGAACACGCAGCGACGTCAGCAACGGGTACATGCCGCACAAGAAGCGAACAAACCAAAGTGTGGTCTGTGCGATCGTCAGGGGCACAGCATCATAGACTGCGATCAGTTCCAGAAAGCAACTACTGATACAAGATGGGACATCGCGAAGAAGCATCGCCTGTGTTTTCGTTGCCTCAGATTCCGAACGAAGCAACACAGCTGTAAACCCAAGAAGTGCGAGATAAACGACTGTGTGCATCTACATCACAAGATGCTACACGCCACTAGTACAGCTACCAAGAAGAAAGAAGAAATCGACCGCTCCGGAGAAGAACAAGAAAAGGTTCACTCAGCATGGACACCGAAGGTGTCATTTCTTAAAATAATACCAGTGCAACTCTCTGGACCGGCGGGAGCTGTAAACACTTACGCACTCCTTGATGACGGCTCTACAGTGACACTGATAGACGAGAGCCTAGCCAATCAAATCGGAGCAGAAGGATCTTGTGAACCACTACGAATAGCATCCTTCGACGGCGAGCCCACGGTCGACATATCATCTCGACGAGTGAACTTCTTCATTAAAGGACTTCACACATCAGAACGTAAGCTGCGTGCAAGAACAGTCAAGCAGCTAGAATTGGCTGCACAGAGGATCCCTGGAGAAGCAGTACGGGATTGTGAACATCTTCAAGACATCGCTAACGACATTGTGACCGAAGATGCCAGACCTAGACTCCTGATCGGCCAAGATAACTGGGATCTCCTCATCACAACAGAGACCAGAACAGGGAGGAAGAACCAACCAGTGGCCTCACTAACACCACTCGGTTGGGTTCTACACGGCAGTCACACGCGAGCACTTGGCCACAGAGTGAACTTCATCAGACATGCTAACACAGAAGATGACCTACATGAACTGGTGAAGGAATACATCACAATAGACAACTTGCAAATCAATCCGAAGAAGCCCATTAACGATCCCGAAGAAAAAGCACTTCGCATTCTTCAAAAATATACTAAGAGAACTCCAGAAGGAAGATATCAAACTGCTCTATTGTGGCGAGATGAAAACATCAAAATGCCAGACAATTACGATAGCGCTCTGAACAGACTCATCAGCGTAGAGAAAAAGGTTGACAAAGATCCTGAACTAAAGAAGAGGTACTCTGAACAAATGGAAGCACTAGTATCAAAAGGATACGCCGAACCAGCTCCATCCGCAATCTCGAAGCATCGAACCTGGTACCTACCACACTTCGCGGTTTTCAACCCTATGAAACCGGAGAAGTTGAGGATTGTTTGTGACGCTGCAGCCAAGACCAGAGGAGTCTCTTTGAACGACCAACTACTCACAGGTCCAGACTTACTACAATCGCTGTTAGGAGTGATCATGCGATTCCGTCAGCACTCAATCGCCGTGACCGCTGACATCACCGAAATGTTCCTGCAAATAGAACTACGACCAGAAGACCGGGACGCTCTCCGTTACCTGTGGAGAGGAGATCGGAGAGATAACCAGCCGCCGGAACAATATCGCATGAAGTCACTGATCTTCGGAGCTTCTTGCTCACCTGCAACGGCAATTTATGTAAAGAACACGAACGCTGAGAGATATCAGCAAGAACATCCAGAAGCAGTCGAAGCTATCAAAAGAAAGCATTACATGGATGACTATTTGAACAGTTTCGACAACCTAGAAGAAGCTATAGAAGTCTCGAAAGCAGTAAGCGACATCCACAAGGAGGCACATTTCGAACTCAAGAAATGGTCATCCAACTCCACCGCCCTGCTTGAAGCGCTAGGGGAAGTCACTAAGACCGAAGATACTATCAAGCTGGAAAACAGTATCGAAACAGAACGAGTTCTCGGTCTGATATGGAAGCCGAAAGAAGATTCGCTTGCCTTCAATTTGAATCTGGCACGCATACCTCAGAACATCCTACAGAATGACACGCCTACTAAGAGAGAAGCACTCAGAATAGTAATGTCCTTGTTCGACCCATTGGGACTTGTATCGCCGGTGACCATCAGAGCCAAACAGATTCTTCAGGAAGTTTGGCGTCGCGGAACAGCATGGGACGAAGCCCTAGACGGTGACCTAGCAGAAAGCTGGAAGAAATGGCTCACTCACCTGAGAGAAGTTGAACACATCGCCATTCCACGAACGTACCCAGGCTTCAGTGCTACGGATTCGCTGCAGTTGCATGTGTTCACAGACGCTAGTGAATCTGCATACGCAGCAACAATATACTGGCGAACAGTCACCAAGGACGGAAGAGTCTACGTCTGCCTGGTTACAGCCAAAGCCAAGGTGGCACCACTAAAGCTAATGTCGATACCACGATTGGAGCTACAAGCGGCTGTACTTGGCGCTCGCATGGCATCAGCAGTCAAAGAAGAACACGAGCGAACGCCAGAGTCAACCACATTCTGGACCGACAGCAGAACCACGCTGTCATGGATCAGAACCGGCTCCAGATCCTACAAACCATATGTCGCTCATCGCATAGCGGCAATCGAAGAACATAGCTCCACCAACGAATGGCGCTGGCTCCCGACCAAATTGAATCCAGCAGACGATGCAACAAGAGATGTGCCACAGAACTACGGACAAGATCATCGCTGGTTCAATGGTCCAGAATTCCTTCTGGGTCCTCCGGAGACATGGCCAGCTTACGTGAAGAATCATATCATAATCACAGGAGAAGAAAAAACCTGTAGCTTGATCGCCAACGAACCAAAGAACGTACAGATCAGCGAAGCTATACCAGATATCAAAAGGTTCTCTCGCTGGGAGAGATACCTTCGAGCCTCAGCACGAGTTCTGCAGTTTCTGCAACTCTGCCGGCAATCAGGGCAGAGCATCCATTACAAAAGAACCAAACAGAACAACAGGACAGACCCTGATTGGAGAAAGAATAAACAGACATTGCCAGCTAAAGCGAGAGAAAGGCCAGACATCACGAACAATTACCTGCCTCTCACCGCTGAACTTTTACGTAGCGCTGAGAATCTGATCTTGCGAGCTTCACAAGAACAAGCCTTCCAGGAAGAGATAGAAGCTCTGAAGAACGAGAGATCCATACCTCGGAATAGTCGCCTGCGCGCACTGTGCATAGAACTCACAGAGGGAGAGATTCGCCTGAAGAGCAGAATAATCGCCATGACGGACGTCACGGAACGCTTGAAGAAACCGATGGTACTAGACGGAGATCACCTCGCGACACGACTGTGGATCGAACATGTCCACCGCCAGTTACATCATGCGGGCGTTGAAACGACAGTCAATGAATGCCGTCAGCAACATTGGGTGCTCCGTCTACGACCGACCGTCAAGAACATCGTCAGCAAGTGTCTACGATGCCGTATAAAGGCAGCCTCTCCACCACAGCCGATGACAGGGAATCTCCCTTCCTGTCGCTTGGCACACCATCAGCGACCATTCACTTTCGTCGGGTTGGACTACTTTGGACCGCTGACCATAACAGTGGGACGGAGCCATCAAAAGAGATACGTCGCCTTATTCACGTGCCTCACGACGCGAGCCATCCATCTTGAACTTGTGGCATCGCTCAACACAGATTCGGCAATCATGGCATTACGACGTATGATAGCGCGCCGGGGATGCCCAGCGCAGTTGTGGTCAGATAACGGGACCAATTTTCACGGCGCAGAGAAAGAGTTACGAACCGCCATCTTCGCAGCTACAGAAGAAGAAGCTTCGAAAAAGATGATCGACTGGCGATTCATCCCACCTGGTGCACCTTTCATGGGAGGAGCATGGGAGCGCATGGTGAGATCCGTAAAGACAGCACTCGCCACCACTCTGAACGAGCGTTTCCCAAGCGAGGAAGTGCTTCACACGCTGCTCATAGAAGCCGAACACACCGTGAACAGCCGACCGCTTACCCATGTGTCAGTGAACCCCGAAGATCCTGAAGCCTTGACACCCAATCACTTCATCTTGGGTGGTCCAGGTCGCATTGCTGCACCTGGGGAATTTGATGACAGTGACTTGCGTCTAAGAGCCAGTTGGCGAGCAGCTCAGAGACTCGCCGATATATTCTGGGCCAGATGGCTCAAAGAATATCTCCCAGAACTACGCAACCGCAGAGAACCGCACAACAAAGGCACGATTCCCAAGATTGGCGATCTGGTGCTCATCGTGGACAGCAATCTTCCACGGAACATGTGGATACGAGGATGTATCTGCGCTACATTCCCCGGACCAGATGGAGTTGTTCGCACGGTGGATGTGACCACCAAAGGCGGCACCCTGCGACGTCCAGTGAAGAAGATAGTCGTGCTACCGATCGGGAACGGCGATCCTGCACCATCTTCTACGGCTGCGACGTCAGCGGCGGACGACGCACGGCGGGAGGAATGTGCAGGACGCCCGCGCACAGCTGCCGATAACAGTAGCTGTTAATATTTAGTGTTATTATATCAATGTCTGTAATTAATATCTGGGAATAATTAGTTATAAATAGTATTAGATCATGTATTTTGTTATTCGGAACACAGAACAAGAGAGTTGTGATTGGTGGATGGGAACTTTTGAACATGGTTGCCCCTGCCACTACTTGCGACCATACAAAATTGTATATAATCGGAGCAGTTCAGTTCAGTTCAATTCAGTTCATTATTGTAAGTCAAGATTGTTATAATGTTAGATCAAGAATAAATAATTTTCAAGCGAACCAGGAGTTTAATTGAAATCGTGAATATCCTCCAACCCAGTGAATAGTGTGGGGTCGGCAGAGCATTCCGTACACAGCTCCTTTGAGATCTGTGGATTGTTGTAACTAATATTAGTAAATTCACAACAAAGCAGGCTAACGATTCAACGATTCATGATCTATGCATTCATAATGACTTAACAGTGTTGATTAAGAAATATAAATTATACTCAAAGTAATGTTAAAATTGTTTATATTAAGAGAAGAATTAAAAGCTCACCCGCTTCGTTTAATAATGGTATCAGGATTAAAAAAAAAAACTTTTTGCTAATTATGAAGTTAAATTTGAGAGACTAGACTGCTCTTCATTAATTCTATGGGCAAAGCAAACTGCGTCCAACGTAACAAGTTTTAACAATGCACTTTCAGAGTTTAGCTGTGCATGCATCTCACTCCTACCGAGTTTTTTGTTGATTTGTTATTTGTTAGCGAAATAGTAAAAACATTGTTTTTAGCGTGAACGAATCACAATACAAATGGGAATAACTCTGGTTCTATTTTTAAATACGACGTATTTGTACGCTGTCGTATGAATTGCATATATTTTGTGTTGTTTTGGGACACAAAAAGTTTAATAGGTATATTTTGTATTTAGCCCTCTGACGTCTGTACACAAAATTGGGCCTTTTATTCCCATTTGTTCCCAAATTTAGCTTATTTCGGTGGGTCGTTAATCCAATAACGTGGGCGTATCATTAGAAATGTCGCTCATTCAACATTGCATCACTTTAAGATGTTTCAAGTTCTTAATTGGGAGTTTTATAAATAAAGGTATAGGTTGGTACTTACGCCCACTTGTCAGCAATTTATTAAGAACGAATTAAATTCAGCGTCAGATTGAGTTGAGATATAACAAAGACGTTTAGAATACGTTAATGTGGACACGTGGTTACGTAGACACAGTGCTGATACTATATTAGTATCTTACAAATGAATATTCAAGTTAATAAATCTTTTGCAACCGCTACATATAACACAACCTATAAAACAAGCAAGTTTATCGAGAGCGAATCGAATATCTGCTTAATAACTCACAACAGGTTTGAATAAAGAGTAGGCAGTAAGGGGGATATTGCTTAAAAGTTTACACTTTCGGTTGCACTGCGAAACAGGTGGCTGCGGTGTTCTTGTGAGCTATAAACTGTGTTCTATGCGCTTCTGCAATGGACACATTTTACTCTCTTTATCGTCTGATAAAGTCCGACAGTCCTTTGTTCTCTTGGCTGTTCTTGAAAATTTAAAAGCGGTCCTTGCAGTAAATTCGCGTTCAACGCGCAGCCTCGGTCCGAGATACCGGCCGATGAATAAATTATTTTCTCACACATGTATATGTAAATAAACATACGAACACGCTAAGCTTGCATAAATTAGTGAACATTAAATTAAATGCTTAGTTAATGTTGTTGTGTTAATTTTAGAAGTACTTATCTTATATTGTACCGTCAAGTAACCACCTGGTATTTGTTCTAAGTCGTCATAACCAATTTTTAAACGGCTGCCCAAAATAAAATGTCTTATGTTTCTAGGGTAGGTACATGTATGTATGTCCGTTTGTGAGTATCTTTATTCCGCCATAACTTTTATATGCTTGTACCGATTTAGATGTATGGGATATCGATAGAATACTTGGCTTTTCCCGGGTAATATAAGCCAGTACCATAAAAATTTAATATAGTAGCTGTGGTACACAAAAAAGTATTCAATAAAACATAATTAATAAAAATAAAAAAACACTGGACCATTAAGAAAACTTCCACAGAACTGCCCTCAACTGGGATAGTCCGGAACCATAGGGTAGGCGTGCTTTTTATTATTTTTTATTAGATACTTTTAATATAATTATATTTCATAGCTTATCTCACACAGTCATCAAGATAATTTAAGAAATTTCGATTGTCATCATTAAATGTTTGAGTAACATTTTATACAATTAATAGGTGCACAATTTATTCAGGGGCTTCAGAGAGACATCTTTAAATAAAACTCATTTATCCGCTCTGTTTCTATTAGGTCTCATTTTTATTTTAACAAGTAGATAGCTACTCAAAGACAAATACAGTGTCCTTTTTCTTTTTATCTGTGTAGCCTTCAATTTGTGTTTGTATCTGTTTTCTCGATTGGATAAAATACAATTACGTGTTACAATTAAAAGGTAAAACTATTTTCTTTTGGGACATAAAGTGTCGTATTCAAGATTGCACTGAAATGTTGAAATATAGTTAGTATAATATATTTTTATCCTTGCGAGTTTTGTATAACAGTAATTCCTACTAAACTGTGGCTTTTGTTCATGAAAATTTATTTCTAGTAAAATATAAATATAAAAAATAAATAGGCAAAAATAAAAGGTAGGTTCAACAATGTAAACAAAATTAAGGTTGACGTTAGCATGAATAATTTACGATTCTTTATGTGAATTACATAGAACTGGCTTGAGAAAGACGTTGCGCCTTGCGTACATTTATATTTTTATGTAAAGTTCCAATGGAAGGAGATGGAATGTAACGTGACTAATACTTTCAAGTGTACGGCTTTCCCCTTAGGTTTGTAAAATATCTTACACAAAGAAACCCACTCTTGCGGCTGATGACATTTTGTATGAAAGGATTTACAGGGTATCTAAGAGCCAATCAGCTAATACCTACATACATTAAGCACCCTGAAAGCCTAACATACTCTCCGAAGTTTAGAGGATTTAGGTCTCACATCCAAATGTCTGTCGGACTAATCGTGGTTTAGCCGTATAGTCGTGAATTCGAATAATCGTATCCAATCGAATGATCCGCACATTCGTAAGTAAATCGGTTCGTGCAAAAATGTTTTGCATATGGAACGGAAAACGTATTTATAGATACGACAGTGGTTTTATGTCAGTTAAATCTCAGGAAAAAAGCTTGGTGAGACGGATCTCTGTAGCTTGCAGTGTCGGTGTCCGTCCAATGGGAAGCATGATAAGAACCAATACCCTCTGCGGACTAGTCTGTTTGTATTGTACTTAGGTTATGTTAGGACACGCTCACTGTTCGATATTGGCGTTGAATATTAATTTTGAATCTTACTAGTTTTAAGATAAAACCTTAGCGGTTAAAATTTAAATTGGTTGCATTATAAGCTACACCGAATGCTTCTGCTATTTAATTTATAAAACATGAAATACACATAGTGAAAACGAAAGTTAACTGATTCTTTTCTGAAAGTATTAATTCATATTGAAACGTGATTAGCTCCCACTATACCTATAACCAAATAAAATTTAATAAGTCCTACTTTTTTGGCTCTGAATCTGTTAGCATTTACATTTCAAATTTATGTTTAACGCCTATACACTGCCGGTCAGTGCCGGTGCTACACTATCATGGCATGGTCTGATATTTTGAAAATATTCCGAGGTCTTAACTAACCGTCCGTACGTACGTTTTGCCGTCCGGCTGGGAATGTCGTAACATAAACTAAATATGTTTCCGCCTTAAACCCATAATACAAGTCGTATTTACCTGCGACCATCTTTATTTCTTCACTTGGAAGAATATTTACGTTGGCTGTGGCCGGCTTTCAGATTTATTTATAGTTAAAGACAATATTTTAGAGATGTTATATTGTAGGGATGAATTGTTTGTTAAGATTAATATTTTATTCAAAATTGAAAAATAAAATGCGTGGTTTTTATTAGTGGTCTGATACTACTACGGCTTCCAATATTTGTAAAGGAAACATTTACAGTTTAGTGTCATGTAATATTTTAATAATCGTAATGAAAAATGCACGCACCAGTTCAACATACTAATTTCATTAACATTAAAATGTACAACAAGCTAAATCAAATTTTATACCTATGTAGGATATACTTAATATTTAGCTGAAACTTTTTAAACATTACAATTAATTAAACTTTGGATACCACTAGAGAAAATTTAACCATACGTAAATACGTACGTACATAACGAGTATACCTACCTACATTTTTTTTTTTTTTAAAACGTTGCCCCACACTAGGAATTTCTTCCTGTGTCGTGGGTGCGTTTACAGACATATAATCTCACAAGCACACAAACACCCAGACCCGGAGCAATTATCCGTAGATCGTACAAATATTTGCTCCGTGCAGGAATCGAACCTGCGACACGCAGCGCAGCAGTCGGTCTCTCGACCACTGCGCCAACCGCGCTGTCAACATTAAAGCTAAAGCTACCTACTTACTATAAAAATATCGAATGTTTAAATTACATAATATTCTATTTACTTTACCTATATGACAGGTATATTCAAATATAGTTTAAAGCACAGTCAGAAATATCTTGGTTATAACCAAAAACTGTGTCGGTGTTAGTGCATCATACCTAATATTTCCATAAAATATATCAATAATATCGATGATAGCGTTGTGCCTGGCGCTTTGCACACCCGACCCGTCTTGCCCTATAAAAAGGGATTAAAATTGCAGCGCTGCAGCGGCTAGGTCATCAGCTTAGTCCAGGGTTGTTGTTCTAAACACCGGGATATCGAGTTCTGGGATGTACAATTGCTAAACTAGTGCGTTATTTATACGAAAACGTACTGCTGCATATGCGTAGTGTAGTGTAGCGTAGTTTAGACACATGTAAGATTATAAGTGTACTGTATGATATTGTGAATGATACTGAAAAAGTATTTTTAAAAAGAAGGGATCGTCTCTAATAGTGCATTTTATTAATGTTCGTTGTGTGCTTAAAATGAAATTACACATGAAAAATATACATAAACATATTCCTACATATTCTATGTATCGCCATAATTGCCAGTAAAGTTAAGTAATAAGTCGAGTACGTTATCTTAGCAACCCTAGTTTAGTACTTATTCACATGGATCGCGAATTACGGGCCCGAAGTAACAGCGAAAAACGACTACAAAACTTAAAATGGGCGAGTTTTTAAAACTAAGGTAATACGGTTGAAAGTGGAATAATTTTAAACATACGAAAGAAAATATGACATGGCTCAGAAATACGACTGTGGATTTATTAAATAATTTATTTTGTTTCTGCTATACCCAAATTTAAATAGATGCTATACCGAATGGATAAGTCATGATTTCTAAACCTGCAAAAACAAAGTAAAAATCTGTCTTAAGGGCTAGTTGCAGATTTAAGTTTGAACTATAACATAGTCCATAGTTGAAAAGCCTTTACATACAATCGCAATTTACTCCTATACCTCCTTAAAACCTTTATGTACGTCATCTTTGGCGTATTACGAATTTAATAGAGGAGCCTTCAGTCACCTTCAGCTCCATATTTTATCGTTTACGAGCAGGTGTTAAGCGCACCGTTATATGCGATGAAGAAAGCCCGTTGACTAATGATACTGATACATAATGCGGCGGGCGATATGTTGTGTGCAATTTAAAAATAATCATGCGCTGGCTTTGTTGTCATGTGCGCTATATTTTTGCTTTCTAGCTATACGGGCATGCGCGTGGCACATCTTTTGTTGTTTCGGAAATATGGCCTGCACACTGTGAAAAGACGTATTCGTTTATGTGAATTCTATAGCGATTTTCGTCTATAGAATCCATTGAATTGATGAAGTTGAAATCGTTTTGTTAATGATCTCATGGAGAAACTTCATTTATTTATTATTAGCTGTGTCTGCGACGTTCGTGCAGGACTTGGACACACAGCACTTTATATATAAATATATTCATATTTTCTGAACCGTCTATGATATCGAAATGATACATACACGAAAATTTTAGTTAATATTCCTTGCTTAACACTTAAAACTCTGATATAAATCCGTTAAGCTATTTCGTAGCCTATCCAATTCAAGATTTCAGACAGACAGAAATTCTAAAATCTTTCGTTGATATTTATGCACCGTATAAATATCCATTTTCACGGACTCATTCTCGCATCAACGCTCGCCGCGCACGGACGTGTTACTCCGCGTAATTCGCTCGTGTTGTGTCAGTGATCGTTGTCGCTACGCTCTGCCGTAGCATTCTCCGTAGCTGCTCGCTAGCTACGCCACTACAATTCAAAAGTTGCCTCTTTCGAGGCGGCGGCTGATATCTGTCTTTTTCAAAGTACAGTCAAAACGTGTGTTGTGTAAATTCCCCTTCTGGGAAAATCCACAGTTTCGTGGTTCTCGGTGGAAACCTCACGGTGTCAACGAAACCGAGAGGGTGTGGACCCGATACACCCAGCTGAAGCCCCTTCAGGGTTAAGCTACAAATCGGACGGGAGCTAGAACAACCGGCCTTGGGGGATCTCCTAGTCGACTCTAGCTCTGGTTTCCCTTACAGCAACACACCTAGTGTCGGTCGGGTGTGTCTACACCCTTCGCACTAGACTGGTTCAGGGCCCCGTACGCACATTAAGACTGGCGACGGGTAAAAAGCAAGCTTAGGGCTCACCATTAGGTCACTCACCTCCCTGCCTATACCCGGCGGGGAGGGTTACGCATCCCCGGGCTATCCTCCCGGGGAGTTAGGCCTGTTAGGCATATATTATATTATAAAATAGGTAAATAATTTCTTTTTAATATGGACGCGCTTCTCGCGTTCGTTAAAATCATAGTCAGGGACCCCGACATTCAACGTCGGTACGGTACCCAAATAGCCGACCTGCAGCATGTCAACCCCGCAATAATTTGCGCAGATAGCCCTCTCTCTCCGCCGCCCGCTAAAATAGGTATACCATGCCTCGCATCCTTGCCCATCATCGACCCTCTCGTAGAGGCTCCCTCTACTTCGGCCATCGCGCCTCCTACGACCGCCGTCACTGTCTCGGAAGACATGGACGTGTGCGTCAACCCCTCTCCCTGTCTCTCGGATGCCACTGCCTCCGACTCCGAGACTAGCTCGTCCTCTCCCTCCTCCTCCTCCTCCGAAGACGACTACATCCAGGTCGGCAAAGGAGGCAAGAGGAAGAAGGGGAAAACTTCCGCCCCGGCCAGCAAGGCCAAAAAACCTGTAGCGCCCCCCGCCCCCTCCCCCGCCCCCTCCCCCGCCCCCGCGACTACCGCCACCCCCGCCCCCCCCTCCCCCGCGACTATCGCACCCCTCTCCCCCGCCCCCTCTCAGACCAACCCCCCCCTCAGCCCCTCCGGCGCCACTTCGAGCTCTAAGAAGCTTAAATCCCCTCCCCCGCTCTACATTCATGACAAGTCCAAATGGACTGCCATCTCAAAGATGTGTGTTGATCGCAGGATCAACTACACCAGTGCCTGTGCTACTCAGCAAGGCATTAAAGTCAAAGTCCCCTCCACAACCGATTATAGGGAACTCACCAAGGCCCTTAAGGCCAGGGACGTGTCGTTTCACACGTACTCTCTCCCCGAGGAGAAATCTACCAGGGTCGTCATAAGACGCATCCCGAAAGAAATCCCAACAGAGGACATCCTCAGCGACCTTCAGTCGCAGAGAGTCCCAGTATCCCAGGTGCACCGGATGCACCGACCCAGAGGTGGGGCCGCCTACGACATGGTGCTAGTCGTATGCGATCCTACCGAAGGACACCACCCTATCTTCCAGGTCAAAGCGATCTGTAGCCTTTCCGGCATCATTATAGAGAAGCCTTATAAAACAGGCGTAATAGGGCAATGTCACCGTTGCCAATTATACGGTCACGCTCAGACCAACTGTTTCGCCACACCTAGATGCGTCAAGTGTCTAGGTGACCACGGCACCGTAGACTGTCCCCGACCCAAAGATCGCGCACTCTGCACCGACCCTCCCAGTTGTGTGCTCTGCGGCGAAGCCGGTCACCCCGCAAACTATCGCGGCTGCCCTAAGGCACCGAAATCAACCTCGCCCAAGCTCGTGAAGCGGGCCAACGCCCGTCAACAAAGGGAAAGCCCTTCGGTGGCGATCCCCTCTTCTCAACTCCCCGCCCGCCTCAGCCCTCAGAGACCCAGTCCGTGGGCTCCCCTCAACAACCTCCAGCAACAACGAGCTTTCCCAGCTCTCAAAACCACCTCTACGCCCACGATCGCAGCCCTAATGGCCTCGCCCATAGCTGCGCCCCCCTCTCTATCGCCTCCGACTAACGCGTCCGTACCGGCTAACGCCGCCGCCTCTCTACCGGTCGTAAACGACGACCTCGCGTTTGACCCCGCGGTCGTCATCCTCAGCACATTCAGCGTATTCTCTTCGGATAACGCTCACGCTATGGCCAGGGACATCATCGCCTGCAAAGGCGACCCTATGAAGCTACTCATGGTGTACAACACCTTTCCCAAGATTACGCAAGCCCTGCGCAATCTAGCTCACAATAAATAAAATATAAAATCTTTAATGGATAATAGGAACCTATGTAGAACCAAACCGCGCTCCCTAAAAATAGGTTTCTTCAACGCTAACGGCATCACCAAACAACGCGACGAAATAACCACGTTCCTCCGCGACCACCAATTAGACGTTCTCCTCGTACAGGAAACGTTCTTAAAACCTCACCGTCGGGACCCGAATATCGCCAACTACCGTATAGTTAGGAACGATAGAACTAGATGTCACATGGGCGGCACCCTTATTTATTACCGCAAAACGCTCCACTGCATCCCGTTAGACCCACCTCCTCTCTCACTTTTCGAGGTATCGATCTGTCGGCTAGCCATGACCCGTCACCAACCCATCACTATCGTCTCTTCCTACATCCCTCCCGCCGCCACCGATGTGGGGGAAAAACGCGAAATCCTATCCCACGACCTTACTGCCCTCCTCGGCTTGAGTGACTCCGTTATCATAGCGGGCGATCTCAATGCCAAACATCCCGCTTGGAACAGTAATACGACGACCGCGAGAGGCAGGCAACTGTTCGGCCTGTGTGCCACTCTCAACTTCGACGTTATTGCTCCGATGCATCCCACCCACTATCCGCACAACACCGCGCACCTTCCCGATATTCTCGATGTGGCGCTTCTAAAGAACGTAAACCTTCGTTTACAGTCTATAGAGACGCTACACGAGCTCAACTCCGACCATCGTCCCGTGATCATGGCACTGGCACCTCGCTCGGGGCCCTCTGATCCCTCCCGACCCCCTCCCACCCAAACGATCACGGACTGGAAGAAAGTAAGCGAAAGCCTACAATCGACCAGCTCCCCTCAGTTAGACTCTATTCCCGACGTCATCGCCTCGGTCACTGACACTACGAATGCGATCGATTCGTTCACCGGTCACGTACAATCCGTTTTGAACAGTTGTTCACGGGAAGTTCCATTGATGGACAACCATCACTGGAAACTACCGGCGGACGTACGCGAATTGGTAACGGAAAAGAACGCATCCGTACGTGCCTACAGCGCGTTTCCCTGTGACGCGAACAAAGCTCACATGCGCTATTTGCAGCGTGCTGTAAAGAAACGCATCGATGAGCAGCGTAACGCGCACTGGGATAAGACGCTGAGCGACTTAGAGCCCACTCACCAAGCATTCTGGCAGCTTCAAAGGAGACTCCAATCCGATGGAGTGGCCACCATGCCCCCTCTCATCCGCCCCGATAAGAGCATAGCCTTCGACGACATCGAAAAGGCCGAGTGCCTGGCCGACAGTCTAGAAGCGCAATGCACTCCTAGCACCCAACCGGTCGACCGAGCGCACCTCCTCAAGGTAGACGCAGAAGTAGAACGCAGAGCCTCACTCCCGCCGTTCGAAGACCCCGACGACCCCCTGCCCCCCGTCACTCCCGACGAGGTGCAAGAGGTCATTAAAAATCTCAAACCCCGCAAAGCCCCCGGCATAGACGGCATCACTAATAAAGTAATGAAACTTCTCCCCGCCCCTTTCATTATACTCATGACCGCCATCTTCAATGGCGCCATGAGTCACAACGTCTTCCCTCAATCGTGGAAAGAAGCCACCGTCATAGGTATCCCTAAGCCGGGAAAACCCGCGAACGAACCCACCAGCTACCGACCGATCAGCCTCCTCAACGTACTCTGTAAAATCTACGAGAAGCTTATTTATAAGCGACTCAAGGACTTTGCCGATGCGAAGAGCCTCATCCCCAACGAACAGTTCGGTTTTCGTACCCAACACTCGTGCGTACAACAGGTCCACCGCATCGTCGAGCACATAAGCGCCGGTTTTCAGCGCGGCACGATGACAGGCGCGCTCTTTTTCGACATAGCGAAGGCTTTCGACAAAGTCTGGCACAACGGCTTATTATACAAGCTGTACCAACTCGGCGTGCCCGACCGTCTCGTGCTCATCCTACGGGACTTTCTCTCGAATCGTACTTTCCGCTATCGCATAGAGGGCGCACTATCCGCCCCCCACTCTATCCGCGCCGGTGTCCCCCAGGGCTCCGTGCTCTCGCCCCTCCTGTTCACGCTCTTCACTAGCGACATCCCCAAAAATAGACAGGCAAAGTTAGCTCTCTTCGCAGACGACACTGCCATTTTCTACTCCGGTATCGTACGCGACCGCATAGCTAGCACTCTCCAAACTTCCGCCAACGTACTAGGCGCTTGGTTCAGGAAATGGAGAATAGAAGTCAACCCCGATAAGAGTCAAGCCGTACTCTTCGCGAAAAAGCGTAGGATCAGACCCCCCGACCCCAAACCGATAACCATGTTCGGCAAGCCGATCCCTTGGGAGAAGCAAGCCAAGTACTTAGGAGTCATCCTCGATAGACACTTGACCTTCGGTGAGCACATAAGGACGGTGCGCTCGCGCGCCGCCTTCGCTCTGGGTAGGCTTCATTTCATCATGAACGCACGCAGCAGATTGTCCCTTAAGTGCAAACTGCGCATTTACACCACGTGCATACGCCCCATCATGACCTACGCCTGCGTAGTGTTCCCACACGCGAAATCGTACCGCCTCCATAAGATGCAGACCCTCCAAAACCGTGCCTTACGTAAGGTCACGGGAGCCCCCCTCTACGTTAGAAACGAAAACCTCCATCTCGACCTCAAGATTCCCACTATCCAACAGTTTATAAAACGCATTTGCAAGCGTTATTTCGAGTCTGCTGAAAAGCACCCCAACCCTCTTATCGCTGCTGCCGCCCGATACACCCCCTCCCAGATAAGTAGAATTCGCCGTCCTAGGCATTCACTATTGTACCCCGATGACGCTATAACCCTGCTCCAAGAGAGCCGTAGGGCCACCAGCACAGTACACAAGCACAGACCGCCGTCATTTAGGCCTCGCCGCCGAGGCCCGTCGCGACGTCCCCGTAATGCAGGTGCATTGCAATGCATCACCTCCCCGACCCTTGCTCGTGCCAGCCCGCGTAGCCGCTGAGCCTGTAGCTTTAAATTCCCCTGATAATAATAATTCTTGTTCGATCCAGCCAGTCCTTTGCTGTCCTCCCTCAAGCGACGCCCTAAGCCGAGGCTCGTACCCCGCAGGGGGTGCCCTTAGCGTGGTCGCTTTAGATTTAGTTTAATTCGTAAGCCCCTGGCTGGAGGCCTTAATAATAGTTTATTATTAGGGCATCCACAGGAAAGCCCGGTTAAGCAGCCGACAACCTCCTAGGTTGACCTGCGAGATGCCATTACCAAAAAAAAAAAAAAAAACCATTTTCACACAATAATTGCATTTATTTTAAAATCACAGAGAGACACTTAAATTTTTTATTTATTGGTATATATTAAGGTAGCCGGCCATACTTTTGGATTAAAAATGACTTATTGTTTGGTTGGTGGGTAGTTTATGCTATTAAGTTTGTCACGTTGATTGTTCTCTGTTGTGTACCTATACAACAATGTATTTCCTGTTTAACATTTTACTCGAAGATCCTTAAAATAATTATGTTTGACAAATTATTATTCTTACCAAATATTCAGAATAATTTTCCCCATATATCTACACATTTCTACAGGATCGATGATGATTTCCAATTACATTTTGATTACACAGATAGGTATTATTACCCACTACAATCAGATCCTTACGAATAAATAATGAGACGTCTCTTACCATTTCACCTTAGGTCCATTTAGTTTAATGGGGGTCCGGGCGCTATCAAGATTGGGCATCGCTGACCTGAATTAGTGCTAGACACTGATATCGATTTCTAGATTCCAGTCTAGCAAATATTTTGATTCAAGAGGAAATTACGTGAATGTTTTACGATGCGCGGCGGGTTGATGCACCGGGAAATGAATTAAATTAATTAATTTCCCACTTCTGTTAGAATTTAGAACTAATTGTTCTGCATTTCTTAACTCGATTTATGAAGTAACACATCGAACTTGACATTATAATAAGTGTCTGAAAATGCATTTGCTGACCGTAAAGTCTTAGGTTCGGTACCCGAAACGGGCAAACCGCTATCGAGTTTTTCTATTAGGAAATTCTCAGTGGCAGCAGCACCTCGAAATTTCGCCCATGATTTGATGGCAATAGGCTCATCATGGGACTTAATAACAGCATCGATGAAATATGGGTGTGCAATAGTACACCTGCTAATCCCTCAGGCGCGATGCTGTTATATAACGTTTACTCTGATATTTTCCACATCGCCATAAACATGGTGACGAAAAATAAATATTGAAAAATGTTGCTCCATGTCGCCGATAACTAAGTTTATTTACCCGTAAAAGCTACGGACAGTTTCTACGTTTTTATACTAAACTAGTTAAAATGTTGGCTTGCCAGTTCCCTGTGCTATAAACCTGCCGTGATGCCGTACTCCGTAATTAGCTTGATGTAAACATCGACACTGCTATTAACCCTTTGAAAGTCATCGTGTATTTATGTCCAGGGGTGCATGAGGCCGGAAGTAGACTGCAGTGCAGTTGGAGCCTTGGCAGAATTTATAGCCTGGCCTGGTAGTCGGGGACACAGAGTGATCGCGGCGACTGGCTCGATCCCTAATAAATAACTGCAGCCAGCTTTAACAACGTACAAAGCGGCACATTGCAAGTTTTTTCGCGGCCATACTACATATACGTACTAACATTCAATTGATTCAAAATCTTGATTAACGGAATACCTAGCCAGAACACGATACTAGAACATGGTTATACAATGTATTACCACATACTGGTACATCTTCAATATAACCTATTTCAATAAACGTTACATTTTATATGTATTTGTTTCCTTTATAACATGATAATGGAGTCTTTTCGCCGTGTACTTACGAAAGAAAAGGATATTGTGCGTCCCTGTTGATATTGTTTTTTTTTTCGTTTACAAAACTATTATTGTAAGCGCGTTTGATAACATTGGAGGTTATTGTGTATCCTATCGCCTTCACTGGTGTTTTTCTGTCGTCTTATTTTTTTAAGGCTGTTGTAAAAATAACCAGTACTATTCACGTGTAAACCTGGGATGGACCAAAGAGAATAAACTACAAAGATAACAAGATAATCGCGTCCGAAGTTTCCTATTGTAAGTTTAAGTGGACTAAGAGACACGAGTCGGGTGAGACAATTTAATCTTGTCGGCTTCATGGTCCCTTGGACCGGGGGATAGTTTTTAAACGGTTAGAGTTTCTTTGTCATCTATCTAGCGCAAGTCTAATTCGTTTTTAAAAACTTTTAACTACATCGCAGACAGTTAATTAGAAGTATTTCAGCGAGGCTGTTTATAGTAAATCTTTCTTTTTGACTGTAAATGTGTTATAAAGTTAATTTGCTGACAAGAACTTGCAATTGTTTTACAATAAATAAACGTAAAAAAATATTTTTATTGAAAAATTTAGGTGTCGTGCGGGCAGTGAAAGACATGGAAAAGTAATAAATTTCATATCCTATTTGAAACAAAGTTATTATTTAATATTTTGAGGTGGATTTATAAGAAAAAGCTGTCTAACTTTCCTTGACTCAGTGGCTGTCATGACTCTAATTATAAATTAGGGTCGTCGGGAACAAAGTGCTCACTTTGTCGATTCGACTTTTCAATCCGCGGAAATGACCGCTCATTAATTTTCATGAACAATCTATTCTTTTTTATGGACATCAATGTGGCAACAGTGTCTTCTTCTGAATTTATATTTGAAAGTAGTTCGTTTTTTATTTAAGACTTGCTGTGCCTGCGACGCTATCCGCGTGGATGTTGTAAATTTACACCATGTCGTGGATGGACACAAATTCATAATTAACAAATGTTCGACGTGATTATTTAAATTGGCATATTTTTTTTTATTTATGAACCGATTGACATGAAAAAAACACTAAATGTTAAGTGAAGCTTACCATAATATATTAGTGAAAACCACATCTAAATCGGATAAGCCGTTTCTGAGATTAGCGTGCACATACGCAGAGACAAACAGACAAAAAATCTAACAATCATTGTTTTGGGTGCTATTTGCGTTGATAAAGGTCCCAGTAATTTTTTTTTTCATATATCTTCCATGTACAGACAGCGACCCGTTACATTTTTATTATATGTATTGATTGGTTGATGTCAAAATAAAGAAAAAAAAAACGTTACATATTTGGTTTTGATACAATGTAAGGGAAGTAAGGTTAATTGATTAAATAAAAATATTTTATATAAACCTTAGTATGGAATGAATATACCCCAAGGGCTAGGTTCCGGGTTTAAGTAATTTTGTTCACCAACAGCTCGCTAATGACGGCATTAAGTCCCGAGTATGTTGGGGCGAGATTATTGCTATATACCGGACAGGACTCCATATCCCTAGGCTGCTACTGAGAATTCCCACATTTACGAGAAGCTTATTGCTTTTCTTATTTATATATATTTATAGTTGTAATATTATCCTATTTCCTGCGCCTAATCTAAGTACGAAGTTAAAATACTATCATGATTAATGTAATACGATTTTCTTTTGGTTTTATTTTCTTTGTCCTCTTAAATTGCTTTTGGTTTACCCTATTTCACCTACAATATTGTGTTTAGTTTTTCTTTTTAGAAATTTTATATATCACTAGTTAGTTACTTTGTACAAAATTATTTTTATTGTATTAATAGTTATTTATTTGCATAAATAATGAAATAGAACTAGATTTGCAATATTAACTTAGAAATTGATATTCTGCCACGGTATGTGAAGCTCATTGAAGCCTATTTAGTAAATTTGCATGAATGATTTTGTTTACCTAGCTTTTGCCTATAATAAGATAATCTAATATTTCCTAAATGACAAAAAACTATCTATGTATGAATACATATAAATGCAATCAGTAAAGCAAGTAATGGATATCCGTTACAGCGATAGATTAGTGAGAAAGAAGGGGCCCCACCCAGTCGGAAAAGAGTCCAACAGGAAACTCTATTAAGTTACTAGGAGACGCTTAGTCGGGAATTAAATTTAGATTGAAACTATCCGCTAAAGTGGCCGACCGTTTAACTTTACTTTCATGTTTTAAATTATATTAAAATTGATTCCCCGTAGTGAAATATCCAGTTAATTAGTTCAAGTCTTATTGGAAATTCAATCAGTAGTTCGTTTGTGAATAATATCGGAGCCAAACCGTGTGGTTCGCCCGCATGCAATTATTTCGCCTGTCTTACGGAAACCATATGTTTCCCGTGGGCTTTACTTAATTTCCAATGTTTTGGTTTATTCAAGGTCTTTGTTTTGTGTGTAAAATGTAATTTAAACTTTACTTGTATAATACAAAATATTATTCGTTAAAGTTAAATCTTACTTATTTTACTAAGTTTTATTTTAATAAAGTTACGATACAATACATTACGTACTTCATTTTCATCGGAAAGGACATAGGGTACTTTTATACCTGAATACCACTGCGCACAGCTAGTTTAATAATACAGTAGCTAAACCACCGTACAAAAGATATCTAATTATCAAAAACGCGGCCACGGGGCGCGGTGCCAAATGAAATGGATACTATACTCGTATTATTATTGGTTTTCCTTGCTTAAATTAACTGACGTAAAGCAATTCCCCACGAATGAATAAATATCAGAACTAGGCCGTAAAATAAATAGGTACGTGTAATGAACATAGTTAAGGCTGGTCGTCTCAGGTGCATGGGCCAACGCCGCGAGGGAGGCTGATTAATTAGACCCTACGCACAAACCCTTTGAATTATTCGCATATAAACGTTGCAAAGCTTCTTAACGTTGTGCTCCTCAAGATTCTCTGTAGACTCGCCTTTGGTTTATTCTTCAATTAATTAGCGAGTTACCCCGTTATACCGTGCGCTTATATATGAATACATTTTTCCACAACAATTGATGTAGTTGTCAACAGAGATCATTTGATAGGATATTGTGACATGTTTTGGTTTATTGTACTTAGTAGTTAGATAATAATAATCATTTTTAGTTTTTATTTAGTTTTATACTACTTATAATAAAGTTACGATACAATACATTACCTACTTATAAAACTTTGCCAAAGTTCCTCGGACAGGACATAGGGTTCTTTTATACCGGAATAATGCAGAGTGGAATTCTGCGGATCATATGGTACCTATTTTAAAAGGTTATGTTTTTAAAGTTATAATATTAAATGGAAAAAGACTTCATATAAAAGATTTATCTTTAGTTATGTTTTTAGTTATTGCATCTACCTACATACAATGATAAATTAACGGTAAATTAAATATTTAAGTATATATCTGTATTTCTACTGACTGAACTGTTGATATTTGCCTACATGACGTCATGTCCGAAAAGTGCTGACAGTCCTTAAATACAATATTTGACAGGCGGAGGGAAATACAACTAATACAAGAGACACAACTACTCCACACAACAATGCAATACCAAGGCTTATACTTAGGTAGCTAATGTGAACACGCAAGAGCGTGCTTATTAAAAATTGTATGCTTATAAAAATTGTTTTAACAATTTTCATCATAAATTAAACACAAGGTGGTCTTAGTTCGTACATTTTTATTTTATGAACGGGTTAGCACGTCACACTGCGGTCTAGTATAATAATAGTACGAAATTGAAGCAAAATAAAGTGCTAGTGGCTTTCAGCTAATATTCAACTACATACTTGTAGACCGTGCGTCAAAGAGTGCGCGGTTACTTTGAAGTCATGTGCAACCGGGGCATTGTTCGAGCAATGCGATGCCGATTTCATGCAAGACTTAGAGTTGGCTTCGGTTTTAATAAATTTAAAATTTAAATAAACTTAATTTACAAATCAGAAGAGTGTTCGAGGGTACAAATTAAAAGTTATATGTTAAATGTGGTGTGCAGGTGTATTTAGTATGCAGTGATTGTGTGGAATTATTTTAAAGTATTGAATGATTTATTCATTTGTAGAAGTACATCAACAGTAAAGTTATTATAATAAATGGAAAAAGAATACGGTACTCTCATCAGAGGTCGAGATGGCTTAGTGGACAAAGCGCCTGGAGTATTTATCCGCGAGGCGCAGGTTCGAATCCTGTTCGCGACCATATTCTTTTTCCATTTATTATAATAACTTTAGGGTTAGCTAAGCATGCAACACTGTTTTTATATTTTATGATCAAGTTATTGACCATATAACATGTAATGATGCGATACCTACCTATACCACAGATCATATAATATTATAGGTTCTACTTTTAATATTTTCAATTTATAAATAATATATCTACCCTATAAGGATATAAGAAAACCAGCAGCTATTTTAAATAAAATAGAATTGTAACTAGAGTGAATTAATGATTCTTGTGAATGTCGTGCTACGAAACTTTGCTGACATAATTTTTCTTTACAGTTAGCTATCCCAGACTGAACAGTTAGCGGTGTTCATCGAACATTTATCTTTACCTTAATCATAATATCTGCGCGTCCATATGCACTGTACAGCCTGATATATAGCTTTATCGACCAAAGTAAAATAACCCTTACGAAACTTCCGGAATGCATCCAACGAATAAATGGATTCTGATAACACATTGTTGTTATAATCAGCCGGCAGAGCATTGTTATATTCACAATAGCATTATGATTAGTGATACGTTTTTGAAATGGTTGGATAATTGGACACGTATTTAAACATCTCGAATATTAACAATGTTCGAAAAGTTTTCATGTCAACCTTTGTCTAGAATAACTTCGGGCTTCCTTTTTGAAGAAATGTTACTTCGACGAACTTGACAATAAATATGTGCTGGCCTCGGGGCAGAGCCGAATCCACAATAATGAGTATGTACTTATGCGTTCAGTACGGTGGCCGCTCTCCCCAATTGAGGTCGCCAAGCTTTAATATCTTTTGTTTAACATGTACGACCAAAAAACATCAGGGACGCATACATTAATATATTTTCCAGTAAAATGCTCGAGGATAAAAACACGAGCGGATCGTCCTCGTAATTTGAAAGCAATGAAATGAATTGGTATTGTAATAAAAACGTTAGTTCATTATCGACAGTAGGTTTCGCTCTCAATCCAGCTCGTTACTAAGACATAGCCTCATGAATAATGTACCACGAATAATGTACCTTCACAAAATATCTACTTGCATGTTTTAAACGCTGAGAATTTCTCCTTTTGATATTCACCCGAATGGAGGGCGATTTGAATTTGTTACGTGTAGATGATGACTAGGATACATCTTACTATTTTTATACAGCCTTATAGTATTTCGGTTGGAACGAGGACGAAGGAGGTCTTCAAGTCGATGAGTAAAATGTGTTTTACAGAAAAGTCCAATTTTGATGTTTTTTAATTAGATAATGCCTTGAGGTTGGTCACATTTAAATTAGAAACAAAAAAAACCACGTATAAGGATGTCATCTAGTCTTTTTGTTTATCAAAACTTTGAGGTTGTATGTCAAAATTAAAACAGAAACAAACAGTTTATTTATACAATTAAAATAATCATCTATGATTCATTTTACTTAATTGGTTGGCTAGTTTAGTAATAAGTTTATTGTTCTTGTTAAATATAGGTACAAAAGATACAGGTAACAAAATATGAAGAGGTTAATAAAGGGAGTTTATAAAAAAAAAAAACGGTCGAATTTAGAAACCTCCTCCTTTTTTGAAGTCGGTTAAAAAGAAGGCGAAAGAGGTGTGCCAGAATCGTAGCAAGCAGGGAAATATAAATAGACTCTGCCTACTCTACTAAGAAACAGGCGTGATTGTATGCTTGTACAAAAACCAAAGACAAAAATAATCTATTCCAGTTGATATCGATTATTGTTCATCGGTCATCACGTGCATTTTTCGGGATTTCCCGACAAGTTATTTCTGTTGACTTTTGAAACCGATTAAGAATAAAAATAGGGTGGTCAGGCTAACTTAAATGAGGTTATAGGAGCTTAACTCTGGAGTTTGAACAAAACCTGCTGTTTGTGGTGGCCCGTCTTGTTGTCTCACTTCATGTTCGTGTTTTTGTATTTTATAGACGAATAGAATGTTGAGTAAATTTTGTCCTTTGTGATTTCTGGCCAGGAACCATTATTTATCTTCCCTTGGGTGTCATAGCATCTCCTAAGATTACTAATTGAGGTAGAATTCCTATTTGATACTTCCATATTGAGAAGTGAAAGTTCGTAGGGTTTTTTCTTTTGTGATATTGAGTACCAACGTAATTTATCCAAATCGCAGGCTTTTTAGCCACAGCTACTAATAAAATATAATAAAATCAATCGGGACCGATAGTTTCTCCAAAGCTCGGCAACTTTCAAATAAAAATGCTCCTAGCCCGCACCCATCCATAGATTGACCGCGCTAAGCGTTGCCTTGTTGTAAGCGACTCGTTGGGGTAAAATTATGATAATTATGGGTATTTCTTTATATTCCTCTTCTTCTTATCGTATAGTTGATGAACAAAGTAGGTTCTATATGGTTAAAAGTTATTCCCATTTAAAAAGTGTGATACTTAGTTTTGCAGGCCAGTGTAGTTAAGAAGTAGCCATAAACTCCGCGACGAGTATAACGTGGCCATCTCGAACATACCTAACACTTTGTATTCGCGTATAACAATGCGAACCGTGTAAGTTGGGCGTGTAGGTAAATATGAATGATTATAGGGACACGAGGTGGGGTTATATCGGTGAGACAGCACATGGCCTGGGGGAGGTCACAAGTCGTTTATTTCAATAAGACAGGCTTACCTGCCAGCCTGCCACCTCGACCCTTTCCCTCGTGACGTCCTGTGACTTATGAGCTTTATTTATATTAATTAACGAGGAATTTATTAGAGCTTGTAGCATCGTTGTTGGAAATGTTAATGGTTACAGGATTTTATATGATTTAATTAGTTTATAAGTGTGAACCGAGATGTGTTAATGGTTATTTTTAAAACTCTACTTAGCGAGGCAGCGCTCCTTAAGTGGGTTAGAAAATATTGTATATGAATAGGTATTTTGTATAAAAAGCATAAAGAGATAAAAATGTATATACTTAGTATCACTTATCGTGAGAGTAAACAGATCGAAACTTGTTAAACTCTTTTTAAATGTGTCGACGGACGAGTGGGCTAATGGAAAGATCCTGCGAGAGTTCGTCGACACGTTAAACGAGGTCAAGCTCTTGTTTTTAAAGCAATTTCGCGATCAAAGTCCATAAAAGGAACTGCAAACATTGAAGCAATAATCGATTTAATGAAAGGGGAATCGAAGGGTCCCGTAGGTTTGCGTTTCTAAATTTACGACTACCTCTAGCATTTAATTGGAAATTCGTGCCGCAATAAAAACGACTTGATGACCCAAAGATTAAAATGGGAACTCTTTAAAATGAAACTGAATGCTAAATGGCTCATGGCTCGCGATCTCACGTTTACAAATGATGCTTTTACTTGAGATTCGTTCGAATACACGGATCGGCCGAGACTTATTTGAATAAAACGGGAATAACTGGAATGTATGCTAGTTTTATGTTTGTCAGCTCTGGCACATAGTTACTTGCAAGATATTGGATAAGTCTTAAGACGTTAGATGAGTAGATATATCCAAGATTATTTTATTATTTAGGTATATTCAACTAAAAGTTATTATATACTTAATATTATACTTATAACCCTTTATGGTTAAAATATATAATAAACATAGATAAAACAATTTTTGTATAAAAACTTTCGTGAGACACATTCATATAAATTAATGTTCACCGGTTACTATTCACGTGCATTGAGTGAAAATTAATTGATATAGATAAAACTGTTGTCATGATATGGTATTGCACTTGCAATATCATATCATGAATATATGGGAATCAAATAAACAATAATAAAAAAAACCCGATAACCCAAACATGATACCTCTGCTGTAAGTTGGTGAGGAGTTGGGTATACTGGAGCATTAGGTCAAGGTTACCATGATCTTACAATATCATTGAGATACCAAATTTTGAATCCATCAGATATGTGGAAGTTATTCACATCTATTCATAAACTAAAAACCGGAGAAGTGCAAGTCGGACTCGCCCACCGAGGGTTCCGGACAAATTTGTAGGTACATATTATAAATAGTACAGGAATCGCGTCGTTTTGATTTTTCTTAGTATGTAATCAATCATCGTTCATATCGTTGCTTAACCTCGATGATTGATTAAGTACTTTAAATAAAGACTACATTTTTTATGATTTCATTATAAATAAATTGTATGTGGCATAATCGGCCGTATCTCTTTTTTACGTTAACTTAGAAGTTTGATTTTTTCACAGCTTTGAGGGACTGCAGACTTGAGTATATGGTTCTAATTTCAACACGATACCTCCACGCTTTCCCGAGATAAAGGGTCTTGGCAGACAGACAGACAGACGGACAACAAAGTTATCCTATTTTGAGGGACTGTAGACTTGAGTATATGGTTTTAATTTCAACTCGATACCTCCACGCTTTCCCGAGATAAAGGGCCTTGACAGACGGACAGACGGACAACAAAGTTATCCTATAACGGTTCCTTTTGAGGTACGGAACCCTAACAAGAGCTGGTGATCTTCAAACGGCTGAACAGGTTTTCTCAAATCATAGCTATGAACACTCTCGATCAACTCAGCGTTACAAACAATAAAAAACCGAAATCAAAATCATATCATCCGTTTGGGAGCTATGATGTTACAGAGATATACAGATATACACATAGCATATAGACACGTTCAAGTTATAACACCCCTTTGTTATAACCCTTTTGTCGGGGGTTAAAAATAAGTTAATTATAAAGAAAGTCTTCTCAGTCTGCTGGCAATAGGTATCTTAATAAACAATTATAATTTAAAACAAGAAAATAAACATTCATGAATAGTACATATTGTGTTTTGTTAGAAGATTTGTGCTATTCATGCGCTTCACAATAGAAACGCTCGTGACTTATAAATTTTGTCTATAAAAGAATTCCCTGTACGTCTGGACAACGATAGTAAGGAAACTAGGAACGGAACATTTTTTTTTAAAGAAATGAAATGAACATTCACCACAAAGAGCCGGATAATAAAATAAAGGTTCTTTCCCTCTCTCGTAAATCTTTCTAACCAACGAATAGAATAAGGAACGAAAATGGTACAATCTTTAACTTTCTGACAGTTTAATAAGATAATAAAAATATAACCAGGAGAAAAGAATTAATATCTCCACACTTTTCGCAGTTTACTCAGATTTGAGTTTTGGAATCCAACAAAAACAATCTTTCAATCTTTTTACGAATCTTCAACTTGAATGTTTTTAAAACTTTTTTGTGTCTGAATAAGTGCGTTTGTAAGCTTGTATCTACTTATATTATCAAGATTTCAGGCCTGAGACTCCGAGGAAATGATGTCGTAAGGCATAACGTGAAGTAAGTTGCAGGTAGCTTTTACCCTAAAGGCTTGGGGTATTAGCTACCGCACACTTTCGTCGTAACTTAAGATCCCAATGAATTTCCACGAGTTTTCTCCGCAAAACCAGATTTGAGAAGAAACTCCGCCTTTTGTTGCTCTTTGTTGACATTCAGTAATCTTTTAGGAGGGCTTGAAGTTGCCTTTCCTGTTTTTGTATATATAATGGTGCAACTTTGAAATTCTATATTTAGAAGTAAATAAAATAATAATATTATAATAATTTGAATAGGTCAGATTAGGCAGCGATGACAAAACTCCTTTTTTACGATAGCCGATAACTTTGATTACATATTAAGTATTTTAATCGACCACCAACTCGCCTGATGTTAAGCGATGGTGCGGTCGACGATGGAACACGCTGGCTCAGCAAAACCTGTTTGCTCCATCATGAAAAGGAAAAAAATTAACACTATTCCCCTAAAATTTATGAAAGCTGAACAAAAATACATTAAAAAGTGATCTTTAGAATGATCGAAAAATAGTACGCAGAGTACACAAACAGATTCCGATTAGAGCGCTAGTGTCCGCATACATCGGAAGCTACTGTGTGTATGGTGCGGCGGTCGGAGGGGTGTAGTTATGTGAGTAAACTTACCAACTAACGGCTTCAAAGTATCCACAAGCATGATAACACAATCGTTTGAGAAACCTGGTTTTCTAAGCAATTGCATTTCTCATTTTTAATTGGTTGTATTGTTAAAGAATATCTTTTTTCGAAATATTGGTGCGTGTGCAGAAATAAATCTCACTAGCAGGGACTTCCAGATCTAGGGAATCGATTTACAATATCTACATCATTTGTATTTTTTTTAAACCCCTAAAATCAATCGTTCACCCACTGCATTGGTCTAGCGATTAATTTATTAGAGCTTCGAGTTCCGATATGTTTCATCAGCCAACCAGGCAGCCGGCCTTTTGTAAGATTCATAACTCTAAATTATTTAAAGATAAATCTTTGAAAAGCATTAACGCATGCTTAGCTAACTCTAAAGTTATTATATTAAATGGAAAAAGAATACGGTCGTGAGCAGAGGATTCGAACCTACGCCTCCCGGATAAATACTCCAGGCGCTCTGACCACTAAGCCATCTCGACCACTCTAAATGATTTGAGTTAGTTATCGACGCTATTTTTAATCCAGTAGATTGAGTCAGGTCAGAGAATCGTAAGATTACCCTTCTCTCCTCATCAACGCCTCGCCGATGTTGGATTTCCATCGCAATATTATTTGATTGCTTTAAGTACTGATTATCTTTGTTGCAAAATATTTTCTCATATTCCTGTGGATCCTTTCAATTCTCCAAACACAGCAAGAAACATTGGCAATCATCGCGCTCAACCGTGCACGTCTGACTCTGCGGAACAAACGCGTCAGATTACACTCGTATAATTTCCGTTAAATTAACCTTATGGTGAGACATATTACTTCCGCGTCGATGGGAACTCACTCGAATTGGGTCTTGTGTATATATGATTATAACAGACTGTAGGTAGGTATTTGTGCTTCAAATATCGTGATCATCGTTGTGGACTTTACAAAAAATGTTAGCTCAGCATCCGCTCAACAAGATGTAGAAGTGCATTATTATTCAATATTATTAGAGTATTAAATGATACAAAGTATTTATTACATATACTGCATATTCCTCTAAATATAAACATACACCATCACTAGGCTGCATGGTGCATGTGACAACCTGTTGGCTTAATTTGGTCAATCGTTGGTTTCTCGGGGTTTCAACGTAACGGTTCTGATTCTAAGCTTGCCCGCAGCTTCGTTGCTTTGCTTCGACAGCAAATCAAATGAGGGTTGTTTATCAATTTATTGAATAAGTCCTTCATTCTCAATATGTGCCTTACGTTTTAGTTCGATTTGAAACTGGGTGGTTTTTTTTATAGCTAAGTGCACGTTTAAAAATGTTAGACAAAGAAGTCAAGTACAATTGCGTTGCATGTATAAAAGTCAAGTATAAAACGGTAATCCAGGTCATGATTGGCACTAGTAAAATTTTCACAGCTCCCGTGTCGGTCGGCTGGCTGGCGCGCCGCGATAGGTCAGTTTAATCGGATTCTTTATTCATGAGACCACCACCACTGCACCGACCCTGTATTCAAAATTACACTTCGCATATTAACTGGAATTAACACCAGTTTATAATATTGGAACGACTGCTAAATTTATGCGAACAATTTGTCAAGCCCATTATATCCTGCATTAGCCAATGGTAATTCTAGTCGGGCAATAAAATGTATGTGCATAATAATTTGCTTCGTTTTACTTCTCATCTTAAAAGGTATAAAGGTATGAGGATCAAGATATAATATAATCGTTGATTCAAGGCTATGCATTCGAGATTAGACGTGGAACGTGCGCTGTGTGCATCAGCCGTGTGGAACGTGAGAGTTAATTTGAACTCTCAGTTAACCTTTATATAAACCTATAAGGACCGCTTAACTTTAGAGCTGCAACAACAGTGCGTTTTTCAGACAATTGTCTAGTTTGTCTAATAAATTATTTTCTCATCGTGTTTTTGTTATTGTGCCACTTCTATGATCGGCAACTTTATGAGTGCACTATTATGTAAGGCTTTAGATTGCAGCGGAAAACGCATCAATAATGTCATTTATCTGCAGACACATACATAATGTAGGCTCGGTAGCGAGTAGACGTGGTCCGATTTACTTCAATTTGAGCCCATGTCGTGTGGCGATGCGGTGGGGACTGAAAATTTAATGCCGCGGGCCTCTCGTTACTCTGTGTCAATGTTCGGCACCCTGTACATATGAAGGTATATTTATATTGCTTCCTCGGCCTTCACGAATAGCTCGGGAGTTGGGAGAATGTATTGAATTTTCCATGTAGCGAATTAATAGTCAATGTGCGGTTAGGAAGTTTGTGTTGTAATCTTTGTGTTGCACTGTTTCTGTTGTGCTTTCACGTTAGAATTTATTGCCAATTAAGTATATCATAAGACAGTAATGGCTCTATGTACAACTATAATTTGTATGACGCGTTTCACTTCATCTTACCGAGGTTAATGATGAGGAGTGTCATAAATAATACATCTGTATGTTTCATAAATCATTAAAACAAAATCCGTTATAACATCAAAAGATGTAACCTTTAAATGAATTACTTTCAGCCAGAACAAGCTTTTAATTGGGTTCCTAACATCGGGCCTTAAAACTCACTATCAATTTTCTAAGCTGAATTCGTAGATAAAGTTATAATGAAATTTTCAAACTTCAAATTGAAACGTTTGATATTTAACAAGCCTTTAAATTAGTCAGTCACTCATACAACTAACAATGGCAAATAGATTTTATGTTGCCTATCGTTTAATTAATTATTATCATGTCGTATAATGATACCGATGATGACGTGACGGTAGTTACGTATGTTGTTATAGAAAATAAAGTTGTTAACATAACTTCATAGTGATCAAGTTTAGAAGTTTGAATATGAAAATAAGAATTTAGTCGACGAGTGGTTTTCTTGACAGTTGCCTACATCAAACAAAGGTTTATGGTATTAGTCAGATAGTTAAATAGATTGCCATTGCGATACGTTTAACAAAACAGCTACCCACCTTTAGACGTAATGCAGAATGACATATCTACTGTGGAACAGGTTTGTTTATTGTATAGGTACCTAACCTGTCCGTGTCGGGATACACGAAACTCCCGAGCTCGCTTCGCTCGCTCATGGATCAATTTCGTTTATTTTCTTTCATAATTCCGATATATTGTCGACAATAGTGGATTAGTGTTTACGTCATTCAAAATTTTGATATTATTTTTTGCTATTGACATGTAAAATAAAGTTAATTATTATTGTTAAGACATACAGAGCCATATGCGACAAAATTTCAAACTAAAATCAACAATCTGACAGTTCATTTCACACTGTTTTACATAATCTCTGATCGTTGACGCGCTGCATTGATAAACGCAAAACGTTCATTCAATTCTGCGTGTGTTCAGCTATTTTTCATAACAGTACTGTTTTGTAAATCATCTAGCAGTTTTGTAAAACAGCTTATTCTACAATCCATCTGAGACATAAATAAAAAAAAAATCCTGATTATTTTTTTCGGATATTTTTTGTTATATTTGAGTTGGTTTTACGAATGCTCTTTGTAAAGTACGATGTAGATATATATTTTTTTTGTAATTTCCGAATATATGTTAAGTAGTTTTAGCCAACATTTTGATATTTCAGAAGTATAATAATTTATCAAACGTGTTTTCATTCAGTGTCAGTTAAAAATAAAAGCTATGGAATGAATGGAGAGCTTCAAAACAGCAAGTTATCAAATAGGAGAATGAAATAGCTACGGAAAAAAGCCTATTTTGACCATCCAGCCGGTGAGGCAATGTTCATCGATGTTTGCAATTGTTTTCCTTTTGCTTTTACCTTCGTGGAGAATATGGAGTCCTGCTGTCGTCACTCTCATCCATTCGTCTCGCTTGTCTAGACACGTAGGAACATACCTACATGTTATTTTCATAGGTACTTATGCGCGTACAAATAATAGGGCTTTTGCCCAGATTTGCTTTTGTTTTAGGATACAAATGTTAAATTTTATTTAGGTACTGATGTTATATATACTATTAGAGCTCTTAAAAAGAGTAGCTTTTTAATCAAAGTAGGTAGGTAGTTCATTTCTAATTAAAATTTTGTCTAAAGTTAAAATTGGATGAATGAAGAAATTTATTTATTTTACTTACCATTATACATAGCATCACAGCTGTATTCCCCGAAGGGGTAAGCAGAGCAGGAGTACACAGTTGTGCACCCATCATTCATCAATGCTGCTATGTATAGTCACGAGCACCAATATGTAAACAGAAACTTTTCAAAACTCACCGATAATATCAGTAGCGTGTATTACTAAGATAATTAGGCATGTAACACAGATAGAAGAACTATATCTTCTACATATATACATACATTTACTTCTATATTATTCAGATAACTATTTATATGGAGTTTAAATAGTGCAAATGTTGGTGATCGTAAAGTCCTTTGTAATAGGTGGTTACCCTATTGCCATCTACCAGGCACAATTCCAAACTCTGGGCTGCCACTGAGAATTTCCAAACAGAAAAAGCGAATACCACTTTGCCCGACCTGGGACGAACGCAGTCACTGTTAGTTATTTTTCATTCTTTTGTTATTATTTTACTCTTAACTGAATTTCATTTTTTTATAATACACCTTATTGTTGATGTTATCAAATATTATATTGGAACTTAGTTGCCCTAAAAATCTCAGCTAACGGTTGTGCTTTAAATTTGACGAACATTTAGATAACACGCAAAATTATCGAAATGTTCGTCAAATCTAAGGCACAACGTTAGCTGAGTTGGGAGTACCTAATGAGGAGTTGCGCGGAACCCAACACTCGCTATTGTCTCTTTGGCACTCACTTCACGGGCTAATTGATTCTCTTTCATGCAACGCCGAACAAGAAAACGCTGTTAAGATTTCTGTGCATTGTTCGTTAATTGAACTTGTTCCCGGTGCATTGCTTCGTACAGAGCCTCAGTGTGGTTTACTCAAAAAGTATTCATTTAAAATACTTACGTATACTCTTTGTCAGAAATATTTTGCATTTACTTACGATATTACGGTTAGGAATTAATCCTATTTGAGATTAAAACATGTTTGAGTAAACATTGTAGGGCAATTCATTTAGACTTTATGTATAAAATCGTAGAGCTTCTACCATAAACAAAATCAAAAACAGTCCTATTAAAAAACTTTACCAATAGGCCTTGCTTTACTAGAAAAAAAAAAATGCAGGATTATAAAGACGAGAATTATAAGGCCTATGGCTTAAAACTGACTAAATAATCACGTTATACGATAAATCTTTTACTTGAGATTAACCATCATGTAAATTCAGTTATTTTACGTGCAATACTTAAATTTTAAATTTCCATTTTGCACGAAGAATTAGTATTGCTATTCAACGTGGCTATGCTGCCAGCCTTTTGGGTACGCTCCTAGTTAACAGCGCGTTGGGCTCTTTCTGCAAGTATCAGGGACGTTTTACCAGCACCACCCCATGCACAGATGCAGTATCTTACAAGGCATTCACAGAGTGCTTGATAGGTCTGGATTAGGAGTTCTTTATCACACACAGTGCGTACATTTTTAAATACGTATATTAGCTTTCTTATTCTAGCTGTCAATGTCATAATATGCAGGTTCCAGTTAAGGTGATCGTCTACTACTACGCCTAAGTACTTTATAGAAGTGACTCTAGTAAGTGCGACACAGTCACAGTTGGGATTATCAACGTTGTGTTTACAAGGGTATGTATGTATTTTAAGTTTATAATTCGAAGATGGTGTATTTGAAGCTGTTTTACTAAAACATAGATATTTAGTCTTTGTGGACACACTGTGATCTCCGATAAATAGTCTGTGAACCATTCCAGAATACTCCTCTCATGCCAATGTTCTCTAAACGTGTTAAAAGTATTGAAATCGAAACAGTGTCAAATGCTTTTTGAAGATCGAAAAATACTCCTAGACATTTGTTACCTTTATCTAGATACGATACTATTTTTGTAGTTAGTGTTAGCAATGCGTCTTCTGAAGATTTTCTTTCTCTAAATCCTAATTGATTTTTGCTTAGCTGTTCATTTTTTTCCATGTATTTTATTACTCTTTTATTAACAATTTTTTCAAGTATCTTTGATAACGTAGAAAGTAGATAAGAAGAAGTAGTATCTGTCCAAGTCATATTGGTAAGTGATTCCTTAATTACTGTAATTTATTTTTATTTTATTATAGTCGAGGGGTTTTTATAACATTACATTTATTTATGGATAATAATATTGGTGAATGGTCTATTAGTTTTTGTTCAAACACTATGGTTTTACAAGGGAAAGAGCACTTAATTATAATGTGATCAATGAAAGTATTGATCCGTGTGGTTATAGTAATGCTTTAGTCCATGTAATGCTATTAAGTTTAAGTAATCCTGTGCTGAACTAGATAAGTTTTCTGGCATGATATTTATGTTTATGTCACCTATCAGAATAACGCTTTTTGTACATGTGTCATTTAATATCTTATCCAACGACCCTAGGTAAGTGCTTGTATTTCTAAAACTTGGGGGTCGGTAGGAGCAAATAATTGTATACTCAGGTTTTATAGTGACAACAAGACAATTTTTGTATAAAAACTTTCGTGAGACATATTCATATCAATTAATGTTCACCGGTTACTACTCACGTGCATTTTTCGGGATTGCCCGACTAGTTTCAGATCAGTTTGACTCGCGACATCGCCGCGGGTTCAGCTCATGACTAAGGGCTCCGTTCGAGTTCGAAACTAGTCGGGCAATCCCGAAAAATGCAAGTGAGTAGTAACCGGTGAACATTTATTGAAACAAGACAATTACCCTCCAGAAATTCAGGCTCACAAACACTGACCCTTATCGCACTCCGAACATACACAACTACACCGTCGTTTTGATTGTAAATAACTCAAACTCAAACTCAATTTTTTTTATTTCAAATAGGCCCTATTACAGGCACTTAAGAAAAGTCAAAGCTAGGTGCACGGTTCCAAGAAGTTGGTCTTATGGAGAAGAGCCGGCAAGAAACTCCATAGACACTCTTTTAAAATTATGTGTTCTTTACAATTTAAATTTATTAATGTGAGAATAATGCAGGTTAATGTTGAAGAAAAGGCAGAATTTTAATTATATAAAAAGCCAAAATTATAACCAGAGCTATTACGAGCTGACCAGTCCCAACAGACAGCACCCGTTCACGAGTATGACGAGCGCATCAGCATCGCTAAACTCAACCATTTTGAAGGGAACTCAACGACCCAATACACAACGCCACCATCAGCAAGACATTTTAGTGAGCATGACAAACTCATAATACCCGGTCATAGGCTGTTATATGAGAGTACTTCTTTAATGTAACGATTAACATTAATGTCCACATAATGCTCACATTTTACAGAACAGTAGTGAAGCTATAAGATATAATACAATATTTATTAAGAAAATTACATTAAATAACTGTTAAAAAAAAGAAACAGTTAAGTCAAATAACAATACAGCAAACCAAATTTTTCGCAAATTTAAACTAGTAGCAGAAGGTACTAGATTAGAATAATTGTCATGTGATTATGTAAGATTTACATAAATATCAAGAAGAAAAATTAAATATATAGGTTTATATAATATATATATATACCTAGTTGTCAAAATAAGGTATAATAAAAACAGTTATTACCAAAGTAATCTGTACAGGCTACATCCATTCATGCAATAAATTAGACAGTGCCAGTGGGTCGCTGTGTGCAGGAGGGGATCGTGCGCCAAACATCCCTATCTTCAATGTAGTGAGTGATACTATAATACGCTTTAGATATTAAAATGCGTTTGATAACTACCTTAAACTTATCATCTGGAAGATCTGTAATATTAGATGGGATCTTATTATAGAACCGAATACCGTTACCCATGAATGATTTGCTGGTCTTCCTAAGCCTAAAACCGGGGACCATAAGCTTGTGCTTATTACGAGTGTTTAGATTGTGGTTGTCACTCTTCTTATTATAATCGGCAATATGTTTGCGAATGTACATGATATTACTGAATATGTACAATGATGGCAAAGTAAGTATATTTATTTCCTTAAACAATTCACGTAATGACTCACGACAGCCAAGATTATAAATAGCTCGGACTGCTCTTTTTTGTAATATAAAGATAGTCTCAACGTCAGCAGCCGAACCCCACAGTAAGATGCCATAGGACATAATACTGTGGAAATAAGCAAAATAAACTAGTCTAGCTGTTGCTACATCTGTCTTATTTTCCTAACAGCGAATGCAGCAGAGCTGAGTTTGCCTGCAAGTGCCTCTATATGAGAACCCCATTGCAGTTTAGAGTCTACTGAAACGCCTAAGAAAACAGTTGAGGGAACCAAATCTAACACCCTACCATCAAGTTTTATATTTGTATTTATATGGGGTACGCTTGGTATGGAGAACCTAATACATTTGGTCTTATTCGAGTTAAGAAGAAGGTTATTAGCAGAGAACCATTTAGATACTTTATTAAGTGTATTGTTGAGTTCTATCTGATCCCTATCCTTTCTATTTACTTTGAATATAAGGGATGTATCATCAGCAAAGAGAACCATATTTGTCATGTTATCCTTGATAAGGTAGGGAAGATCATTAATATAAACTAGGAACAAAAATGGGCCCAGAATTGATCCTTGAGGCACCCCCGTTTTGACAATTGCACCCCTTGAAGTTACATTATCAATAGCCACCCTTTGATTCCGATTCAACAAGTATGAACTTAAAAAATCCATTGATCTACCTCGAATTCCATAGTAATTTAATTTCATAATGAGCGTTCGGTGATCCACGCAGTCAAATGCTTTCGAGAGGTCACAAAACACTCCTATAGCATCTTGAGCCTCCTCCCAAGCCCCCAACACTGCTTGGATCACAGTGGACCCGGCATCCACTGTCGATCGTCCCCTAGTAAACCCAAACTGTTTGGCATGCAATATTTTATTTTTATTAAAGTAAACTAACATTTGTTTTAACATTACTTTTTCAAAAATTTTGCTCAGAGCGGGTAGCACAGATATTGGCCTATAATTAGATGGGTTATTATGGCAGCCTGATTTGAAAATGGGTACGATTTTACTTAGTTTCATAAGATCGGGAAAAACACCGTCTGTGATGCAGCGATTAAATATTGACGCCAGCATTGGCGCTATCTTAGTAATTATTGATTCAACCGCCTTTATGGACAATCCCCATAAGTCCTCAGTTTTCTTAATGACAATTGTTTTAAATGTTTTTATTATGTCAATGTGGGTTATGAAATTAAATTCAAAGTTTGTGGAGTGTAACTCAACGCTTTCCTTTAGAAGCGACGCGGCCGCTATAACAGACGACGAAAGAGACTTTGTAGTCTCTGTTGGTATATTAGTAAAGAACTTTAGTCCAATACTTGTTATAATCAGGCATGTTCGGAGGTGGATTATTTTCATTAGTCCAACATTCCGTCAGTACGATAACATCTATAGAAATACTTATAACAGAAAGAAAAGATTAAAGTTGCTATTGATACTTTTACAGAATAGTTTTGGTTTTAATAATAGTAGATAAGTTTGTATAGTTAATAAACAAGTTAATTTTGTAATTTAATAATATGGGAAGGCCTTCGAAAAGCGCTGGGAATTATTAACTACATCGGTGAAATGTGTGTGTACAACAGTGTACACCTGTGCCACGTGGTGGCATAACGTATTGAGCTATGTCATATTGAGTGGCATGAACTATACATGAACATCCGATTACAGCAATTGCGAGTGATTTACTGTTATTCATTGAAGAGTTCGATTGTTTATCTTCGAAGGTCTTCATCAGATCTTCACCTTAAATGGAATCACCTCAGAGGACTATTCTTTCAAACAAAAAAAGATTCAGTGTAATCGGTTCATAACTGGCGAAGATATCGACGGACGTATATACAAAAAAAAGTACAGACGAATTGAGCACCTCCTCCTTTTTGAAGTCGGTTAAAAATATCAGATCTTCAGTCCACAAACTACTGTAATTTCTTACCGGAAGCTGCTGCAGCCTCTGTGCTTTCCTTATTCACATCAATGTCGGGGTATCGCAGCAGGGTAGGTAAAAAAATAATGTATCAAAAATTACAACATCGATTTAAACAATAGCAAACGATAGCATGTATCGATACAGTCAATTGTGATACATCACGATACGATATATCGATACAAAGCAACATATCGGGCATTGCTAACCCAAACCTTAAAAACATATATATTCATGTATGTACCCTAAAACATAACACTCATTTTTGGGCAGTCGTGTAGAATAGATCGTAATTTACCTTTAAATCATACATAATTTAATTGCGGGAAAATTAATACGGCTGCCCACGACTACTGAAGCAAGTAAATAGTAACCTCGGTAGTTACGTTAAGAAGCGAGTTTCCATTGTCCGAGCGCTGCGCACATTACTCCACCAATTTGCTAAGAAGGAACACGAACGTCGCGGAAACTACCTGATAGACAAGGCTTTTGTGCCTTAATGAATACTGTCAGACGAACAAACGTTACACCACGGGAAGACTAATGTGAGCCACCTTCCACCCTTGTTATCTTTATGGCCGTTCTTATTGTTTATATTGAGCGATGTCATGATTTACCGCTCACCGCTTTGAACCAACTGACTAATAAAATTAATTTACGGAACTTAGATTTGTATATATATATTTTATGCACAATTATAGTTTACGTAACATATAGCCTCACACTTGTATTTCCCGAAGGGATAGGCAGACGTGTACACACTTATACACCCACATTTTGCCGATGCTATTATTAAGTCCTATCTACCGGGCACAATTCCAAACACCTATTGCAACTGAGAATTTCCTCACATAAAACCCAATAACATTTGCCCGATATATGACGACCCCACTGAAATTTGTTGGTAAAAAAACTGTGGATTCTTCTGCCTACCTCTCTATTAATTAAAATGTTTGGTCCGAGATTTTTTACATTGGGCATAGTACATTTTGTTTTCTTGGCATTGAGTACCAGGTTATGTGTCGTAACCAGTGCGTAACCTTGTGAGTGCACTGTTACATCGTCAAAATGTTCTCTATTTCTATCTACTTTAAAAATCAAAGATGTATCAAAAATTAAAAAAAAAACATTGCAGTTTGCAAACAGTACAAAATCTCAAATTCCCTCTAAATAGTGTGGTAAATCGTTTATATAAACCAAAAATAAAAAAGAACCCAGAATTGAGCCTTGAGGCACGCCTAATTCAACTGAAAGTCCGCAAGACTTAGTGCCATTAATATCGACGTACTGATACCATTGATTTAAATATAATATAATAACACTAGAAGCTACGTTTTAAACACCATAATGTTTCAGTTTACGTAGAAGAGTACCATGATCGACGCAATCGCACGCTTTGGAAAGATTACAGAACTCTCTAATGACATTCTGCGATTTCTCCCATGCACTGAAAATGTGTTTCAGAAGAGCAACACCCGCATCTATTGTTGAACGTCCTTTCGTAAAGCCATATTGATTGTTATTAAGGAGGTTTTACAAATTAAAATGTCTCAACAGTTCCTTTATAATTCACTTTTCAAATATTTTGGTAATATAGAAATAGGCCTAAAATTGCCAATATCGGGAAAAATACCTATGTCAATACATTTGTTAAAAATAATAGAGAGATGGGGGGCAAAAATATCAATAATATTGTTTAAAAGTATAATAGAAATTCCTCAAAAATCACCGGTATTCTTTTTATTTAATGAGTTGAATACATTAACTACATATTGTGGAGCAATGTACTCAAACCTGATTAAAGTGCTCAGCACTAGTTAAGGATGCGTTTATAGAGAGAGTCGTGGTTAGTGGGATGTTAACAAAAAAAATTATTAAAACCCGGGCTACTTCGTTTGGTTGATTTATTAATTTATTATAATCCATATTCTCAAAACGTTCAGCACATTTTATTGGCTTCTCAGTTTCACTATTAATAAATTTCCAGGTGGCTTTTACTTTCTTGTTTTTTTTTTTATTGTTTCACTAATGAATTTTGATTTAACAATTGTGCAAACCTTTTTGAACATTTTGGAATAATTCTTAACATATTCTAGAAAAGGAGCTTCAAACAATTTTTTTTCATACTATATAATTCATATAGCCTAGATCTACTCCTATATATGCCTGCAGTGGTTAAACTGAGAGTGTATTTAATGAATAAAGTTTTCGTCTTAAAAGTACCATGAAACTCTTTCTGTACAACATCAAATAGAGACTTTTATACATATCATTTGGATTACCATACGTCAAATTTGATAATCAAATAATTTAATAATCTTTAATAATCTTATCTTGAATTATCAAATAGCTTTAATCTATGTTTAAGTCCATATCTATATTTGAGTATCGTTCTTAAATAAAAACTATAGGACGTGTAGCTAAAAGAAAATAAACTCTGACGGTACTGATGTCGCAACCACTGATAAATATTGAGAGCAGTAGCAGTCTAGCAGTAGCCCTTGCTGTCCAGTACATTAAGGGAAATATCGGATTTGTAGAATAACTTCCATTCCTTGATGTCTTGATAAATTTTGATAGGATGTAGCCATCAATTAGTTTTGGAACTGCCATAATATCCCTTCGTTTGCGATTGGTATAGTATCTGTTTCGGTATTAGTACTCTTTTCCGATGAAGCGGACAACTCTGGCTCAATATCATTTTCTAATAATGTAAAAATTTAATGCGCTGACATGATTCAGCTCCAGAAAAATAATTATATCTATAGTGTAACCCGTACGTATAAGTTTTGTGGGTAAATTTTGAATCTTTGTTGTTAGATTTTAATATTTTATATGTATCAAAGTAGTTGATAAAATACGATATTTTTGATGGGATATTCCGGCGCGGCGAACCGATACGATACAGCTAAATATCGTATTGACGTATATTGATAGAAGATATCGATACAACGCATTTCGTTGTATCTATACACCAAAATATCAATACGTATCGGCCATCGCTAGTTTGAATATATATATATACATTTTATCTGCAGTATAAATAGATGTATCTACTGAAAAAGAATAAAAAATATTCATGTTATCTAAGGAAACAACGAATCAAGTTGAAACATAATTTATTGATTTCAAATATTGACGGTTACCTACTTGACTTCATCTGACCCGTTTCCATTTTTGCTTTGAAATGGATCTGAGGAAATAAGAAAATATTTTTAGTACCTGGAAATAAAATAATATTAGTAGCGCCTGGAGTATTTATCCGAGAGGCGCAGGTTCGAATCCTGCTCACGACCGTATTCTTTTTCCGTGTAATATAATAACTTTAGAGTTCGCTAAGCATGCGTTAATGCTTTTCAAAGATTTATCTTTAATTGTTAAGGTTATTGCATCTTTATGACATTTTATTAACTACAAAGTTAGTCGTGTCGGTTCGGTCACCTGTATGGGGACTGAATAGATGGCAATGACGTCGCCAAAAGACGTGTTACAATATGGATGAAGAATTCGCGGTGGTGAGCAGAGGTCGAGATGGCTTAGTGGTCAGAGCGCCTGGAGTATTTATCCGGGAGGCGCAAGTTCGAATCCTGCTCACGACCGTATTCTTTTTCCATTTAATATAATAACTTCTAAGAATCTATAAGAGTTAGGTATTACATATTTACCAAGAGTGATAACAGGTTTAAGCTTTACATTCAGGCAAAACAAAAGCATTAAATATTTAGGTATTATATGCGTAACGTACCTATTTAATGAAGATTCCGTTAAATGTTATCATATTATTTATCTGCAGTGCAAAATAAAATGGCCGGTTGGCTCTGAATGATTTGAATTCGACCGGATTTGAGTTCACACCCATACCAGCCAATATTCCGAAGACTGTAATCGCAAAAAATATTATTAGTTCAATTAACGAACAATTCTGTACTTGAAAAAAAAATACACTATTTTTGAAGTCCTTAAACTTTTTTTTACGTTGAATAATGTATTAACAGTTTAATTATTTACTTTTATTATAAAAGTACGGAAGACGTTGTTAGGCAAACTTTTAACTCAGCTTTGAAACTAAACCAATAGAGCCACTGACTTCGAAACCAAACAACTTGAGTTTTTTAATGGGACTTTGACCATAACATGTAGATACCTATGTTTAAGAAAACCTGGGCAATGAACCCCTGAATAGAATAAGTAAATACACATATTACTCAATACCTGTCAATCACCAGGTTGACAGGTATCAGTTCAAATGCAGCAAACAATATGTTGGTATTTATATTTAATTCATTTATTACGACATTGTGTGAAAATACGACATGATATTGCACAGATGGCTATTATATAAAAAAATAATTGTAAGATTAATTTATTAGCTGCTTTTATAATATGTTCCTCCTTGAGGTGTCAAATAAAAACGAAGTTAAACTCACCATTAGAAACAGCCGCTTCAGTTCCCTTCTCATACACCTCAAGAAACGCTTTTTGAGTAGCCGAACTTATAAAGACATTTGACATTTGGCTTAACATGTTAACTAGTCGAGCTTGGCCTGGTGTGAATAACTTTACAATGTTCATCTAAAATATTTTGATTTGGTTATATTATGTGTAAGTCTCACATCGTATGGTTAATAAACAACCTAGTGTCAGAGTTAATACCGCCCTTAGGCCTCTGACATGGCTTTACACACCAACGAGAACATCTTTCAGGTGTGCTGGTTTCCTCACGATGTCTCCCTTTACCGTTATAAGCAAGTCATAATAAATTTCTAATACGCAAATGATTCGAAAAATGTGTGGTGCGTTCCTTGAATTTAAATTTGTGACCTTCGTGACCATTGCTTTAATCAAAGGTAAATCCGATATATTATAAGATTTTAAAACATTAGATTACAGACTTACATTTGCTAGGACCTCTTTAAGTCTAGTGGTAGTTTCAATTTTAAACTTGGGCATCATGACATCTACCAATTCTTCCTTCATAATTTTAACTGCATTTGGTACAGCGGAAGGATCCTTGAGTTTTTCAATAAGGGAACTGATACCTATTTGGTTTGGAAGTATAATTATAAAAGATGCTTGACCGCCTTCGTATGGTAATTCCAGAATCTGAAATTAATATTTCCAAAGCAATAATGATAATGATAAGCAACTAAGCTTCTGCACCAAATGTAAATATCGAGTTGGCTAATAAATAATGAGCAGCTATGTGAGTTTGTGAGACCACATACATTTTTATTTGCATAAATATATATAACTGTCGCATCACTTACAAACCTTAGTGGTTTACGAATGCTATGTTTGCTAACTTTCTCTGGTATCTAAAATTGATAAATAAAAAAAACTTTATTGGTAAATTATCAATAATTTACAATATAATCCCAGTCGTTGTCTTTTACTATTCTGAATCCTTTAGGAAAAGAATGGGTGTCATCTGTGCAAAACTTTAACGGTTATGCTTTGAAGAAGTCCTCGGTACATTATTGGAACCGAGTGTCATGTTCATAGCTTTTTTTCACGGTAGTGATTTTATTATTTAACGATTTAAATAGACACTACTCCGTTGGGACCAAGTCTAGCGCGTAAGGTGGGTGCAGTACTATTTCCCAGTCGAGCTGTAATAGTTTTAATAGTATATTTTTAACAATGTGCTGCTGGGCATTGTCATGAAGGAAAAATCTTCTGTCATGTTGTGAACGTTTACGCTGAAGTTCTCCTATCTCCTTTTGATTTTTCAGTTGACTACAGTACATCTATTGTCTCAGTTATCGTTGAATTAAAAGGAATTAGTTATAAGCCAACCCAATAGAAGGCAAAGCAGCGGAGGTAGGCAAACACCTGAAATTTGATGTGGGCATGATTGCGTACCTTCCTTATTTTTCGTGTGTAAGAAGATATTGAAAACTTACGACTTACTATGTATTGACTAAACCACATGGTGTTCCTGAAACTATATTTACGGGGGTTCCGAAATTAAATTGTATTCAGTGCAACCTCGCAGGTTTTGGTCGAATTGAGCAGGCTACGCCGTTGGTAGTCAGGGTGCACAAAGCTTCAGAGAGGCGCGCTAAAAAATATTTAGCGACGACGGCGCCGCCATCTAGACCTTGCCATACCCACTCATGGTGGCTGGACATCGTACTATACCTGTTACATTTCTTGCGACAAGGTGCTATCCGCGACCTGGCATCTCACACTTCTTTCACTTCATCTACCTTCATGAACTTTCTCATTTAAGCTCGTTCACTAAAGTTGCTTTTACTAACGACCATCATTCATTATATACACGCCGCGCTGTAAACATACTGCACTCGTGACTCGCATCAAACACGCGGCAACCACGTTGTCCAAAGATCCCTACATGCGATGGTTATTTTTATAATAAGTAGGTACACATTACCTGGGCATCAAGTTCTTCACTTTCCGCGTACTTCAAGTGTGTCCGTTGCGCCATGGCGGGTATTTCGATTGTTTCATTTTTGCTCACAAAGAAATTGAGCATCGTAAAATATGTATTTTCATCGAATTTATGTACCCATGTACCCTAGATTTGATTAGTTCTTATTAGTCAGTAGGTAAATTTTATAAATTTACTTCTTACACTTAAAGAGATAGACTATAACTATCAAACAATGTATAGTTAGAATATATGCGGAGGGTTACACGGCGAAGTACGCCAATATTTTTTATCTGTGCATAGGATTACGCAGGTGTTTGGTTAATAAAAAAAGTATTTCATTGTGTTCATCCTATTTGAGTATAATAGAATTGCTCGCTGTTACTATCTTAACTAGGAATTTTAAATTAGGGGTTTCTTTTGTTATAAACTACGTTTTTTTATTGATTATAGGATTTATTAACAGCATTAATTGACTACTTAATTGCCAGATAAAGGTATGCTGCGCCGACCCCAAATAAATTGGGATAAGGGCAGGATGATTAATTGGCTACTTAGTTAAACCGAAAATAAAAGTTATGACGAGACAAAACCTATGGTTTTGTTTTATTTTTCCTGGTTAGAAGGAACAAGAGTTGATCAATACGCTCACTCATTGAGTATTGGCGATTCCAGATTTTCTTTCTTTCATTAATGGCTTAGGTTAACCGAGAAACTTGGGAACGTATAAGGTATGTTGATATGCCAGTATTGAACCCGCAATCTACTGGATAAGAATCGGGTCCGCTAGCTGCAATGCACTGTCACATTTATATAACATGTAAAACGTGTAGGCATAGAGCTGTCAAAAGTTCAAATTTATCCCACGGTAAAATCTAGCCGAAATTAAGTTAGAAATTCCGTCAAATCTGCCTAGCCTTTTCCAAATTACGTTGGGGTCGGCTTCCTGTCTAACCAGATGCAATTTAATACCAGTATTAGTTAGTAACGGCTGTCATGGATCTTTAATTGTCAATGTTTTTTCTTTATTTGTCGTAGAACTAATGTCAATACCTTAAAATAAATGGCGTTGACGAGAAGTGCTATTGTACTGGCGTCCACGGCATCAGGTGTTATTAAGTCTTTTATAAGACTGTTTGTGTTATCTTCCATCTGTAATCTCAATTAATTAAGTCACGTTCCAGGCCCTGGAACGGGTGGTGGTAAAAGTGTTTTTTATTTGTATTTAATATACATAGACGAAACCTGAGCTATAATTATAATTTACTGAGAAGACTGCACTAGTCAGTACCATATTAATAACGGTTTGACTGTATACCTATCTTTTTTTGATTCTATATATGGATGGTCTTCATTTCGTTGTGCCTCGGACTCTTACCGACTGAAAACTACGCAATGCCTTAACCAAACTTTACTGGGGTTCCAAGATCGCAAAATAAATTGCAGTCACCCTGGCAAGTTACAGCCTCAGCCACAGATAGACCTTGCTCTTCTGAACTTGGTGCAACTTTAGAGGAAATGAAGACGAATTTAGTGGTCTTGTATCTGATCCTCCGTTCGTCCTCGCTCTGACTCCTCTGAGAAGAAATGCCGAAACCAATTCGGGGGTCTAATGGTGGCATGCTCCCCATGCACTTTAACTCCCAATCATGGTCATAATCATCGGAAGCGAAAGATCACCTGTCTCTTACAGTATTTACCTTACATGAGTCGATTAATGTGATAAAAATCACAAAATTATAAGAAGAAATGTGGTATGTACCTAAGTAAAGTTATATCTACTTAAATATAATTTTACATAAAGTAAAAGTGAACTATTAACACTCTGAAAAAACAAGGATTACCAAGAACCTAAAAAGTAGGCTTTACATTACCCATGAGTTAATTTCACGGGCAGCTTCGGTGTTCTTTGAGAAGTCTATATTTTGGACCGTAGAATTAAATACATCTTTGGATATAACAGCAAATTGTTCATTCAATGCTTCGCCTTTCCGGATGTAGATTTTATTAGCCACTTTTAATTCGATGCCTTTTAATGACTGTAGTTCCTTGGTTAAGTTGGTTAACCCTTCCTTTATCTGCGAGATTGACAAAGATGTAATCAGTAGGTTTACTCTTGAAAATAATGTCACTCGATTGACATTGGAATTATGTCAGTTCGTACTTTTAAATGTCAAAATGTCTAAAAATCTAATGTAACATGCTTAAAATCGAGGCAACTGTAATGTAGGTAAATTTATTTTAATATTACGCATTGTTTTAAAGCGTCTATTTAATATTGGAAATGGATTGGGATTGGTATTAATTTCAAGAGTAACCCTGGTTATTGGTTGGTTATTTTATAACACAGGAATCAATCAGGTTAAATAATGCTGTAAAAATTCAAACAATTTTAAGTGTAATATCTATATGTCTACATGTTCTTACCACATTGTCGTTAGGCACACCGATGGCTTTAAGTATTTCGTCATGAGATTCTCCAACAGAAGCTAAAGCCAGTTGAGCGAGGGGAGGCAGCACCCCCCCCAGGGGTTCCACCTTGTCGTGGTGGGGGGGCTCTAGTAGCCGTGGCTTGATCACCCACGGTGAAGCTAACGGAACCCGAGGAGGGCCGCTCCTCAGGGCTTTGCCTTCAAGCCCATGTTGGAGCGGCGCCGGCGTAGGTTGCGGGCCTTATGGGGGGTGTCGCAACTGAGGTGGGCTGCGGCGTCGTATGGGCGGCACCGCAGCTGAGGGATGGGGGCCGCGGTGGGAGAGGAGTGCCGGTATGTCGATGCGCCGCTCTCCCTACCTACCGCGGCCTTGACGGGGCCGCCACCGTTGGATGGTGGACGCGGTGGGGCCGCAGGGGAAGAGGAGTGCCGGTATTGCGAGGCGCCGCTCTCCCTATCCTCTGCGGCCGTAATGGCAGGCGGCGGGGCCACAGACCTGACCCGTCGCAGGGGACCTAGGGCGTCCAGACACGGGGTCGTCTGGCGCCCATTGCACATGGTCTCCGAGGTGGTTGCGGCACGCCATTAGTCTGGTGTGCCGAAGCGGGGGGGTGCAATACCCAACCCCGTGAGGGAGTCCGGCAACGGACGGCTGCGGGCGGGTTCGCGGTTGTGTGCGAGAGCGTTCCCGCGTCCCGCCCTCAAGCAGCTGAGGAGGTATACTGTGGAGTTTTAGTGGGTTCGAGTCCCACATAACCGCTCTGTCTCCCCGTGTCAGAGCGGTATGCGAGGGCATTTCTCCACAGAAAAAAAAAAAAAAAAAAAAAAAAAAAAAAAAAAAAAAGGGGAGGCAGCACAGAAAGTGCCGACATCACAACATTTTCACCTGGGTGTTGTTTGACTACCTCCTGTTAATTAAAAATAATGAATGAAGCAGATGCAGCTCGGTTCAACTAACTTATGAAGATCCTTGAGCCATCTTTGGTCGCGTTCAACGAAATACTGAGCTCACCCCACGTAGAGGGATCGCTGAATATTTTTTGTCTTGTGATTATTTTACCAATAATGTAATTATTAATTTCGCAACGAAGTCAAGTAGCTACAAGCTGCGTTTTATGTGAGGCAGGACCTGCAGCTGCTTTGGCCGCATGGAAAGGCCATATTAGGTATATTCCCAACGACTGCAATCTCTTTCTATTTAGCATAATGTATACCTTTAAAAACTCTTGTATATACCCGCGTACATCTTTGTTTTACACGATATTAAATAAATTTCATGCCTGAATAAAAAATACATTTTTTAAAGTTATTATATTAAATAGAAAAAGAATACGGTCGTGAGCAGGATTTCAACCTGCGTCTCCCGAATAAATACTCCAGGCGCTCTGACCACTAAGCCATCTCGATCTCTGCTCACCACCGCAAATTCTTCATCCATATTGTAACACGTCTTTGGCGTGTCTTTTGGCCTATCCAGGAGGCGCAGGTTCGAGTCCTGCTCATGACCGTATTCTTTTTCCATTTAATATAATAACTTTAGAGTTCGCTAAGCATGCGTTAATGCTTTTCAAAGATTTATCATTAATACACTATTTATTCAAGAAATTTTAGACATACCTGTTTAGACAAATGGTTTGAGTGTATGAGAGTTGTTTGTCAGTCAGATTGTGACTGTAACTGACTTCACACAAAAAGTCCATAAATAAACCGACTGATCATTAAACTGTTACCGCAATCACAGTGTTGATAAGTTTCCCGGTCAAACCCTAACACTGAGAATAACTGATTCACTTACTTGAAAAAAATTGGCGGTTAGTTGATCATTACCCGCCTTCACGAGTTCTAAGTTAGATTGTGACATTGTTGAAGCCACGATGGCAAGTACTGAAAAAATTATTATAATTAGGAAGCTTTCTGTTTAACTCATTGTTTGAGCTTGTGATCGGATTTTTCGGGAAATACAGCCAGGGTCGTCTTCAATGAAGTTTATATTAAGTTTAACGAAATAACAACGTTTATTTTAAATAAAATGTTAACAAGATAAAAACGTACAACCGACATAGGTAACGAGCTTGTCGAGAGGAGTGAAGTTTGTTGAATGTGCTGCCCTTGTCGCACCCATCTGAAACCATCCGATGACAGTTGACAGCTTGCTTAGTTCACACCAGTGCGCAAACTATCATTACGAAAGACAGATGTCGCTAGTAGTGTCGTCTTGAACATGCCGGCCGCCTTGGAAGCATCACGGTCCAGGCTTCCAACATGAAGAAGTCGGTGTGCAATAAGTCGACTATTGCACGGGTAGCGGGCAAATCTTCGAAAAGGCCCGCCGTATTATGCCGGCCGCTGTACGAATTTCAGCGACGCGTGAAACTCCATCATTCCCAGGGAACACACGCGTAATTCGGCCCAGTTTCCATTTCAAAGGCGGAAGATGATCTTCTTTGATAAGAACTAGGCTGTCCTGGGTGATATCTTCACTGTCTACCTTCCATTTAGTACGCCGTTGAAGCTCTGACACGTACTCTTTGGACCAACGCTGCCAAAAATGTTGTCTGAGTTGCTCCACTCGTTCGTAGCGTCCCAGTCTTGTAGGCGTCAGGGTCGTCAAGTCTTCGTAAGCTGGCGCAGTCAGCGGTCGGCCGATCAGGAAGTGAGCTGGAGTCAGAGGAAGGTAATCCTGTGGGTCTGAGGACAGAGGGGACAATGGACGGGAGTTGAGGACAGATTCAATTTGCGTTAATACTGTTTCAAACTCCTCGCGCGTCAGCTTCGCATCTCCCAGTACCCGCCGCAAGTGGTACTTACAGGACTTGACTCCCGCCTCCCACAACCCGCCAAAATGAGGACTATAAGGAGGTATAAAGGTTAAACGAATTTGATTATGACTAACAAAATCAGAAATATCATTAGAATTTTCGAAAATTACGGATAGTTCTTTTTCAGCACCAACGAAGTTTTTCCCGTTGTCTGAAAATATCTGAGATGGCTTTCCACGACGTGATATAAAACGTTTTAAAGCTAAGATATAATCCTGTGTGGTCAAGCTACCAACCAACTCTAAATGTATAGCCCGAGTTGCAAAACAAATAAACAAACAAATATATGCTTTTATTAACTTAGCACCTCTGCCTTTACGGTCCAATATAAGCAATGGCCCTGCATAGTCTACACCACAGTGCATGAAGGGAAAGCTTGGTTCTAACCTCTCGGATGGTAAATTACCCATAATCGGGGTCAATGTCTTCCCTTTCATGCGTGTACATATAACGCAATTGTGTACCACCTGCCTGGCTAAATTTCGAGCTCCCAGTATCCACCACTTATCACGCATGGAATATACCAGAAGTTGAGGTCCTGCGTGAAGTAATCGTTTATGTTCATATTCACACAATAACCTCGTAAAACGATGTTTACCACTTAACAATATCGGGTGCTTTTTATCATAGCTAAAGTCGGTAGCGTTACATATTCTACCACCCACACGAATTATATTCAATTTATCTAAAAAAATATTTAGACCAGCTATTTTGTAAACTAATTTGTTGGTAATAGATTTGAACGGCAAATTATTTATAAGATTGTAATATTCATCACTAAACGATTGCAGCTGTACGAAACGCGTCAAAGCAATTAGTGAATGTTGTAGTTCATCTATAGATAACAAACCGGTTTTACGGCTTCGACTGCCACCGGGAGTTAACGCTTGCATGTTATCTATAAACCGCAACACATATGCAAAAACCCTTTGTAAACGAATAAATGATGAAAAACGGTCAACATCAATTAATTGAATTGATTGATTAGATAGTAAATTGATTGTCTGAGATTTAGTTTCAGGCAATTCGACAGATATTAGTTCCACATTATTATAAGACCAATTAATGCTAGGTTCTCGTAAAAATTTAGGCCCGCACCACCAGTGATGATTGTTATCGTATTTTAAGGAGTCTATACTCACGCCTCTCGTTATGAGGTCAGCAGGGTTCTCTATGCCCTGTACATGACGCCAAACTATATCGTCAGTTAACTCATTTATTTGTACAACACGATTTTGGACAAATGGTTTGAGTGAGTGCGGAGACATACGTAGCCACCCTTGAACTATTGTCGAATCTGTCCAAAAATAAACTTTATCGAAAGTTAAACGTAGGGAACCTTTTATTTTATTGTATAATTTTGCACCTACAAGTGCTCCGCATAATTCGAGCCTAGGAATGCTCACCGTTTTTATCGGTGCTAATTTACTTTTTGCACATAATAAATGTACAGATATAGGTATAGAATTCTCGCAGTTTTGATAACACGATCGAATATATGCACATGCACCGTAGGCATGTTGAGACGAATCTGTGAATATGTGAAGATCTTTATATTTCGATTTTATATTTGTAATGTAACGAGGTATTTTTATATCACGTAAATATTGCAAACTGGAAACGAACCTATACCATTCATTTGCAATATTCACTGGAACTGCTTCATCCCAATCTAATTTAAGAAGCCACAAGTTTTTCAATAACATTTTCGCTGTGATTACAACAGGTGCTAACAAACCTAACGGGTCATACACCTGTGAGATTATTGATAACAAATATCATTTTGTAACGGTGGCCCTATATATTGTATATCATTTAACGATATGTTAGATGATGTTTTTGCGCTTGCGTCAAATACAACACGTAATTTTGTTGTGACACTATTCTCTCTATAAACACCGTGATGCGGTAAAATGTAATGTGGTTGACTCATTAAATCCTTAACATTTGACACCGGGGACATGTGACATGTGACATATTCCCGCATAAAATCGCAATATAGTTTTTTATACTGAGGCGAACGGTCTAACTTTCTTTCGAGCGAAATAAAACGATTTTTCGCTATAGTGTACGATACGAGAAAGAATTCGCAGATTCCTTCAAAGGAACGCGCACACAGAACCTACCGTGTTCATCACGCTGAGTAGTCTCTATAAATAACGCTTCACAATAACGATCATCTTTTGACATCAAAGTAGGTAAGTCAGATAATTCTTCCAACTCCCAAAATTTTCGTAACTGTGAATCAATTTGAACTAAGTTACACTGAACTTTGTCAATTTTATACGAACGTTTCATACGAATAGGGCCAGATATGATCCACCCTATCTTCGTATCGTATAGGGTCGGACCAGAACTGAGCCTTATTTTATTTTTATTTAATAGATCCCAGAAGATATCTGCGCCTAATAGAACGTCTATGTCAGACGGGACACTAAATGTGGGATCTGCGAGTGAAATATGTTTAGGTATACGTATACACTCGCAATCAAAGTTTATCGAAGGTAACTTTGACGTAATTCTTGGGAGAACCAAACATTGTATTTCCGTGATAAAGTCATTAACTTTTGAACGAAAGTTTATTTTACAGGTGTGAGAACATTTTGAAACGAGTTGTCCTACCCCCGAGATATGAACTGTGGACTGTATAATTGGTAATTGTAAACGATTACATAACGATTCAGTTATTAAGCAATTTTGACTCCCGTTGTCAAGAAGTGCTTTAACTGTATGATATTCATGATTTGAATCAGGGACATCAATCAGTGCCGTTGATAACAAAACCGGTTGTATCGCGGCATTGCACATGAGTACGTTTCGCTCGGAATGTACTTGCGCATCAGCTGATCTGTTTACGATGTTTGATCGCGCACTAGGTGTGGACTCGACCATACCTACACTTTCATTTAAAACATTGTTATTATGAAGAAGCGTGTTATGCTTTTCACGACACAACTTACATGGGCCAAATGAACATTCATTTAGCGAATGACTACAACGAATACAATTTTGACAAAGGTTTTTATTTTTTATTATCGTATGCCTATCTTGCACTGACATATTTAAAAACCGTGCACACGCATATAAGAAATGGTTGGCACCACATAACTCACAAACAATATTTTCTTTATTTATAAACGAGTTCTGTTTACTCTGTGTAGAAACGTATGAATGCATGTGGGGTTGCGGGTTCGATTTCGAGAGAGACTGCCTTTTATTTTGATTGCAATTAAACCTGTTGGAATCGTTAGTGCTTGGTTTAGACGAATTAACGGTTTTACTGTTTTTTGAATTTATCATTTCTAGCATATCGGCCCGGTTTCGAAGAAATTCAAGTAAATCATCTAACTTAATATTGTTATGCGAATCACTTAGTTTAGACACGAGTGAGCCTTTATGCGTCTCCCATTCGCGCTCCGTGGATGGGTCAAGTTTTGAAACGACTAAATAAACAATGAGCGTATCCCATGAATCGGTTGGTTCATTCAACGATTTGAGTGCACGTAAATTACGTAATGTCGAATCTATGAGCTTCCTAATTTGAGCACAGGATTCGTTTTGAAGTGACTGAGCGGCAAACAACGATTTTACATGATTTTGTACTAATAAACGATTATTATGAAATCTATTTTCAAGTAAATCCCATGCGTGAGAGTAGTTAGGAGCAGTAAACTCTAATGCACTGATAACATGAGAGGCGGAACCACTAAGTGAAGATTTTAAATAATGAAATTTTTGTATACAATTAAGATCGTTACGGTTATGAATCATGGTTACATACGAGTTTCTATATTCTAGCCATTGATCATATGAACCGTCAAAGGCAGGTAGTTTTATTTGTGGTAGCCTAATCGATACAGGACTAAGATCACCTACTCTTTCACAAGAAAAAGCTTGCTTTTGTTCACTATGGTCATACATACACTTCGCAGAAGCCATAAGAGAAAAATACTGTTCCTCGAATACTTCTCTGTAATCTAATTGAGCCATGAGGTCAGAGTCTGTAACTAAGCTTTCAATTTCACTTTGTATATTATTAAAATTTTGAAATATAACGGTATTTGACTGAATTCGTAAATCTAATTCCGCTTTGAGAACAGGATTTAATTCTAAGCTTTCAAATCTAGCCATGTATTTCTCAAATAACGTTAGTCTTCCTTTAAGTATACCTCGCTGCTTTTTTAAATCAACGAGGCGTTTAATTGAATTTGTACCTATATCTAACCGTGGAGATTTTGGTCTATCACCTTTAATTTTAACACGTTCCTGAGTCGTGGCTACCTGAAACCCTTCACCGTCACTCATTTTGGCAGATTATACAAGGCAAGAGTACTTACAGTTTTCTGTTCAGCACCAGTCCCGGCGCAACACGACACGACTAAAACACGAAAAATAATACAGATTAACGCAAATTATTGGAACCGGAGAGGATAGAATGGGTTTTATCACCAGACCGCTTGTGACTCGCCGCTGATCCTGCCCTTCTAGTTCCTCTTTCAACGAGTTTTCCGCAGACGTTCCACGTGGCCACGTAGTTCTCGATATTTGGCTCAGAAGGACCAATGTTTGAGCTTGTGATCGGATTTTTCGGGAAATACAGCCAGGGTCGTCTTCAATGAAGTTTATATTAAGTTTAACGAAATAACAACGTTTATTTTAAATAAAATGTTAACAAGATAAAAACGTACAACCGACATAGGTAACGAGCTTGTCGAGAGGAGTGAAGTTTGTTGAATGTGCTGCCCTTGTCGCACCCATCTGAAACCATCCGATGACAGTTGACAGCTTGCTTAGTTCACACCAGTGCGCAAACTATCATTACGAAAGACAGATGTCGCTAGTAGTGTCGTCTTGAACACTCATAATATTTCATTCTTGAACCAGAACCGATAAAGCTAGGCGCGACGTTGGCACTGAGTTTATATTTTGCTTAACATTATTTATTCGTATATTTGTTTCATATCCGATTCAACTTCCTACGGAAACACGGGTCTTATTATGGATCCAAAACTGCTGTCGTCTATTTAATCGACGGCTACTTTCAAATTACTCCGTCGTTGGCCACATAGGCAATATGACGCGTTGTTTTTGTCAAAGATCTTTGTGATTGTTAAAGTGCAATACAACATGCGAAACAATATTGTTATATTTGGTTGGCGATAAAACCTTATTAAAAATCCAAAAGAATACCAGACTCACAGTATATGAAAAGCTTCATATTTTCAGCGGGTCCACTCATGCGCAGGTTTACTTCTTCAGCTTGGTTATGAATTCAGTTGCTATGCGTGATTCTATTAAAAGGCAGTTATAGCAATTTAAATAAATTAAAACGGTTAAATATCATATCACAATATCCATTGATTGGTACATGAAAATATAATTTGAATTCCTATGAATGTTCGTGTTATCGGTAAAAATTAAATGGTTATATATAACCATATAATAGTAGAGTAGAATATAGAAAACTTAACTATTATACAACATTTATAAAACGAATAACCTCAGTAATTCCTAATAATAATAATTTATTTATTAATTTTTAGTTACCTATTTTATTTACACGTCCTAAATTGATGCATTTTAATATTTTTTAATTAAGAAGGATATTTTTTTTTGTTTTGCTAATAATGTTCACAAAGTATAAAATAAGAAGTTATATAAACAATACATTTAACCAATGGCATCACACCTCTGGCCCCCAAGATACAAGCATCTTCTTAGTTTGGGGACCACAACCTATACCATACAATTTACTTTAAAATAGTTACTTTGTTTAAATCTGGTGAAAGTAAAGATCCCAATAATTAAAGGCCTGAATCAGTGTTGACGGTTCTCAGTAAGGTATTCGAAAGAATAATGCTCACACAAAGGCTGCGTCATTTTGACAGAAATTCGATATTTCATGAACAGCAATGGCCGTTGTACAACCGACGCCGGTGTTTCCATAATGAAGTACATTTTTACCGCGTGGGATGCTATTGGAATCTTCTGCGATCTGTCGAAGGCTTTCGACTGCGTAAATCACGAAACACTTATAGAAACTCGAGCATTACGGTCTTAGAAATACGGCTCTTAGTTTAATTAGATCATATCTACAAAATAAGATATTAAAAGTTAAAGTAAATGGCATCAACTCAAATCTTATGCATTTTGTTTTGCATAAGATTTGCTTTACCGAACGTGCATACAAGAGAATATAATATTGTATTAGATAAAGAAAAGTTAGAATTCGTAAATAAAACGGTTTTCTTGGGAATTACGTTAGACGAGAAACTACAATGGGATCCTCATATAACTTCACTTGCAGGAAGGCTAAGCTCAGCTGCTTACGCAGTTTGAAAAAATAGACAACTAACAGAATAGATACCGCGAGGCTAGTGTACTTTAGCTACTTCCATAGCATTATGTCTTACGGTTTTCTGCTATGGGGACGGGCTGCTGAAATCGAATCGATTTATAAACTACTGAAGAGATCAGTCAGGGCCATAGATAATCTACGTCGTCGCGTATCTCTTAGAGAACTGTTTATGTAGATTATTATTATGACGGCACCTTGCCAATACATTCATGATAATAGTATCTATGTGAGGAATAACCTAAATGTTTTTGGAAAAACATCTGATAAAAGTAAATTATAATACTAGAAATAAAATCAAAATAATATGATTGTACTTTGGATAATCTGAACCGTGGTTGGGAAAACCACGATTTTAACGAAGAGTTACAATAAAATTCCTCCTAATATTTAGGAACTAAATGAGAAAAAAATTAATATCTATATAAAGCGCACATTATGCAATCAAGTATATTATATGTTAAGAGACTACATTGATGATAAAAGTGCTTGGAAACATGCTGGTCCTGCTCCATAGGACAACTCAACCAGTACAGCCCTTACTAATCTATATCAATTTTGCCAGGTATATAAGCAATACATATTACTGTTAATATTATATATAAAAAAAGATAAACAACTCTTAAAATTGTTATTAGACTCATAACTTCTTTATTGTAAATGTGAGCACCATGCAGCCATTAACAAATAACGTGACTCCTCAAGTCAGGTAGTTTGAGATGTCATACTCACATAAATGTCTTACTGTGGTCGCGTATATGTTGGGTCATTTTGTTCCCTAAAATATGGTTGAACTGAGCGACACTGATATATGCGTGATACGTGATTTCGTGAATGGGTGCCACAAGTTGGGACTGGTCAGCTCAAAACTATCAAGAATTGTAACTATTATTACAATTTTCTCATTGTATAATATACCAAAAAAAAACATTAATTAGTATAATTTAATTTTTTTCTGCTAAACATGTACGTGAAGCAATGAAGAACATGTCTTCTGGGAAATCTCCCGGTCATGATGGTCTCAGCGTCGAGCATCTCCGACATGCTGGACCCCATTTGCCGCGAGTACTGTCTCTTCTTTATTCGCTGTGCTATGATGAAGACAATAGTAGTACCCATTGTTAAGAACAAGACTGGTGATGTGGCTGACAAGGCTAACTATCGCCCAATATCTTTGGCCACCATCATAGCCAAAGTGTTTGACAGTCTGTTGAATTCTCAGCTTGACAACTATCTTAACTTGCACCATAATCAGTTCGGCTTTAGGCCGGGACTCTGTACGGAAAGTGCAATATTGGGACTTAAACAGACTGTAAAATACTATACAGATAGAAACACACCTATATATGCTTGTTTCCTAGATCTTTCGATATTCTATGGACTAAACTGCAGGGGCTGGGGCTTCCGATGGAACTCATAAATATCTTTAAATACTGGTATGCAGGCCAGGTCAACGTTGTACGCTGGGTAGGTGTATATTCGGATCCCTATGTTTTGAAATGTGGTGTTAGACAGGGTGGACTAACCTCACCCACATTGTTTAATATTTATATAGATGGGTTCATAGTTGCGCTCAGCAACCGGCATGTCGGTTGCCATGTAGATAATATATGTGTTAACAACTTCAGCTACGCAGACGACATGGTGTTGCTGAGCGCATCTGTCGGCGGAATTAGGGAGCTGCTTTCTATTTGTGAATCATACGCTAATCTTCACGGCCTTAAATACAGTGGCGGTACCTTCATATAAGCCCAAAAGCCCGGCATGCCTTACTAAAATGCTCGATAGAGAATCAATATCAAACCCGAACTATTTAAAAGTTCGCGCGCTTAATTCTTATCAACATAACACAAAGTATCTACCTATGCCACACTACTACACATCGCGATTGTTCGCGCGCAGAGTTTCGCATTTGCAGCATCTACATATAGCTATCTCGCTTACACGTACGGGCTTTTACCGGGCTTTCAAATACTATCTCTGTCTCTTTCGCACTTATAGCGATGTGCCGTATAACGAGTACATACCTTGTGCGTCTACAAATCGATCAGTATGGAAGATTTAAGCCGTGCATGCCTATGAAGTTGCACGCGTATGCACACCTGCCAACTCTGCAGTGTTGCCGTTTTAGCGACGTTGTGAGATCTTGGAGATTATTAACGAGTTTGGAGACTTTTTTTAAGATTTAGCAACAATAAAAACTAGCGACTTTTTAAAATAATTAATAGTTTCGAGTCACGTGACACATAGATTAAAAATTATGAATTTTTTTATCGAATTAAATGTATTTACGAGTTATTAATATTATGTTCAAAAATACCAAAGAGTCAAATAAAATACATTCTATCATTATAGCTAAGTTTCATATTTTATTTCCATCAGTGTCAAATACCCTATTGCGACATTTAGCTAGATTTTTCATATACCTGGCGACTTTTTTCGCCTAAATGACAACACTGCAACTCTCCGTAAGTACCGAGTGCAACTCACTTCAGTTTCATTTGCTTGAATGGGAAAAGATTTGTTGTTAAAGTTTTTTGTGTGTTTTCTTAGATTTTCTCAGTGATACAATTGTTTTGGTGACTTACAATGGAGGTAATTGTACCTTGTGAGGATTTAAAATGCGTTCAAGTTTTGATTGGCGAAGATAAGGTAAAATCTTAAAACTTTGCTCAGAAAAAACAGTTAATTCCTTCATTAAAACCGACACCTAATCTGTGTATTTCTCAGACTAGTAAATCGCATAAACGAAAATTTAATAGATCAGTGTATAAAACTAGTTGGATTGTTGGCTGTTCGCACACTAATAAGTTGTATTGCTGGTGCTGCATATTTTTTTCGAATGAAGATTCCGAATACATCTGGTTATAATGATTTAAATAACATATCTGGCACGCAAATTCCCATAAACACCTGTGTGCAATGGTTTCTTTCAGTAATTTTGGTAAACAACGAATTGAGACATCTATATCACGCCAGTTATCTGAGGAAATTTCAAAATATAACACGCGCGTTGATAACAACCGTAGTGTATTTCAAAGATTAGTCGATATTGTTTGTCATTTAGCACAACAGGAACTTCCTGTAAGAGGACATGATGAGTCCAAAACTTCATTAAATAAAGGCAATTTTTTAGAACTGGTCTCGTTAATTTCAAAATACGATGTCGTTTTAGAAAAGCATATGCAGCATCAGGAAAGTGACAAACCGGGGCCGAGAAGAAGACGGATGAATTCACTTTTAATTTATTGTACCTAACCAGTAGTTTATGAGATAATTGCGATGATACATACGTAGGTACCTACATACTCAGTCCAAAACTGAACTTTTTTTGAAATCGGTTAAAATTTTATTGGGCTTGCCTTATTTTGAAACCCTAGGCACGCCACTGCTTAAATATAACAGTAAAAAGAGCGAATATATGGTCTTTGAGGCCGGTGGTAAAAGGCCAGATTCTGTACCACCAATAATTTTAGCCGGGGTTCCTCTCAAAAGAGTTGAACAATTCAAGTACTTAGGCCATGTGCTTGCTACCGATCTCAAAGATGATATAGACATCGAACGCGAGCGTAGGGCGTTGTCCAATGCTTGCCCGCAGGTTTGCACGTTGTTCACAGGAGGCGAAAGTCACCTTGTTCCGTGCTTATTGCACATCGTTTTATGCGCACTGTGGGCAAGATATACTCAAAAGTCGTATAACGCTTTACGGGTTCAATATAATAACGGTTTCCGGGGTTGCTGGGGCTGCCTCGATTCTGCAGTGCATCAGGAATGTTCGCGCAAGCTAGAGTGGATTGCTTTTACACTATCATGCGCAAACGATGCGCGTCCTTGCTCTGCAGAGTGCGGGCCAGCCCCAATTGCGTCATGGCTATGATAGCGGGCCGTCTAGGTTCTCTATACATGAACCACTGCTTAGCGGTTCACGTTGAAAGAAGTCAGACTAAGCTTAGATTCTAGAAAATTGTAATATCTGTTATGCTGGTTTACTAATATATTATTAGTTCCTACTTACTAACACGCTATGGGTTTTGTTACCTGAATAAAGAATTTATATTATTATTATGTATATTATAGCTTAGCAAACTCTCAAGTTATAATTTTTTGTGGAAAGTAAAATACGATCGTGAGCAGGATTCGAACCTGCGCTTCCCGGATAAACACTCTAGGCGCTCTGACCAACTAAGCAATCTCGATTTATGTGCGTTTGTATTTATATAAATCTATATTTAACCAGGTTGTATGGTCATTAAAAGGGGTGGGACTTCCATGACTATACTTTCCATGACGATTCATGACTATAGTCAACCGCACATTCATGGTAACAAAAATTTTACATTGACTTATGTCGTAGCAGTAAGGACAGAATTCGTAGTTCAAGTGTTCATCATTGACGTGCCGTTGATCATACTCGAGAGCGATCCTTCTATAAAGACAATATCCATAAACGGATTAAAGGATAATAAAAGAAACGGCATAATATTATCTCATAAAAATATTTATTAAGTTTAAATATTGATGAATGCTTCATCTCAACTCTATTAAAATTATTTTTATATTTTAAGAGATCTGAAAATTGGGGGTGTGGGGCTTTTGTAAGGCCTTTAATCAAGCTCTACTATGCTATATGTAAACGCTATTGCCCTAAAGGTCAATACTTTTCTTGATAATATGCACCGAATTCAGGTGTGTATGCATTCATGTTTACAAATATTTTATACCTGTGTTGGTATTTGTTGTTAAAAGTTAAGATGCGATCACGCACTATAGGCGAACCTCTGTATGCTATTCACTATTCGCCTCTTTACGTATGTTACGTAGTACTGGTATATGAAAACCCAGTTAAGAGTAGAGCCATACAGTCTCAATACTGAGCAGGAATCCTTCTACGTATTCAAGGCTAGAGTGAATATATTTCTTCTGGATCTACGTGCTCTATCGTCGGCCACATCGTCGCTTACAATCAATTAATGAACAACCTGGTGTCAGTTTAAACTAAAGCTTCAGTAACCAATATCATAAAATAGTCCTTGTTTTGAGGTAATAAATTAAATATGCAAAATATATCTTCGAAAACATAAGGAGCAAGCTGTCCAATACTTACTTAACCAAAGCTATGAAGAAACTGAATTTTTAGTCGCTACCTCTAGTGATTTCAAAACACACACACACATGCACATTATACCTATCTCTAAAACTATAAGCCTCATATAAAGAGCAGTTTAATTTTGTAATAGCTACTACTAATTTTCACCCGTTATCTCCAGGAGGAAGGCGCTGGTGTCTGTCACACAGTTGATAGACACGGACAACATGGTTAATTAAATCTTATATGTCAACAATTAATGTTGAATATGGCTAAATATAGAACAAAGTGTACTAAGCCTTTGAAAGTATTTATTTCAGTTACAACCATAGGTTTCCAAAATTCTTTAAGGCTTTAGATATCATCGAGAACGTGGTGAGCTGGGTAACTCACGATGTTTTTGTTGCATGATTACGAAATATCAGTAGTGCATGCTTTGGATTCGAACCTGCTATCATTGACTTGTCAGTCATACTACTAGGTTGTATATAACTTCTTGCTTGAGTTGGAAAACAAAAATAGAAACTATAAATAAAACGACATTGTTAGTAAAAAATAATTTATTGATTTCAAGTATTGACGGTTGCTTGAACTGAACCCTGTCAAGATTATTCTTTCGTTCTATTAATAGATCTGAAAAATAAAAATAAAAATATAAATTTTCTGATAATGACCAATAATTCAAATAAACCGTATTGGTTTTTCAAGGACTTTTAATTGTCAATATTAATGAACTAAAATATTTGTAAGTTCAATTTAACCATTACTCTTGAATATATTGTAGTTTGTTCATCAGTAGGTCGAAAATTAAATAAAGAATTTTAAAATGATGCATTAATTGCTTCAGGACTTACATCTCTAGGTATATTGCATAACATGCACCGTATCCAAGTGTGATCCATGCAAAATTACTTAGAGTAACTACATGCACATTGCTCACCTTATCCTCCTCTAATATAAATTTATTATTTGTTGTTAAAAGTTAAGATAAAGTGCTTCTATACCTTTTAGAACCTGAGATAATGTTATTGTTCCCTTAAAGTTACATGCGTATAAGTTCCTCCACCAGGATTGATTAAATCTTACAATGCAACAAATTCTATGCTTTTTTTAACATACAGCATTGCGATAAGATTACTTTGTTTTCAACTATGTACAATAATTACGTGATATATTATAGATACTTTTCATAGATTCTATATTAAGTGAAGATATACCTATCTACATAGAAATAGCAGCATTGCAGAAGTGTCGCTTAAAATCTATCCTTAACCTCATGCTTTATATGATACTAAGCAATACATACTAAGATAATGTAATGAGTTATCTCACAAATATTCCAGTGAACACATTTAACTGTCTTTTTAGTTCGTTACTTTTACAAAGTATCGCAAAAACAAACGGATGGTCTGCTGCGAATTCAGCGGTCGATCTAAATGCGGCCCTGACATCAAGGCTTATATCTGAAATGTTCGTTAAAATTAATGTATGTCGTTGTTATGATTGATGTCAATCAATGAAAATTGAATGTGTGTAATAAATAATATTTCTTATGTATATGTGTCAACTTCTTTACAGCAGGATATGATTGATATTTGTAAGGGAGGACATTTGGTAACCGCTTTAATCAATAAACTGACCCTTGCTTGTTTTCATTAATTGCTTTGGATCGTGGTGTGTTAGTATTTGAAATATTTACTTATGAGTGTCTACATATTACTTATAACTGAAAATGAAAACAAATGCCCGCAACCAAAGCACGTTTGTAACACACTGCCAAGAAAAAACTGCCATATCCAGCAAGGAAACCGTTATTTATAGTAGTAAAATACCGATTCCTTCAATAATTAGTCTTTTCTATTTGTGAGTACGGTTATTGTTTAATTGAAGAAAATCCTACACATGCGATTGTATTGTAACATTATTCAAAATGTTTATAACAACCTGAAAGCCAAGAAGTGAAAGAACATTGTAAGAAAAAAAAAGTTAAGGATAGTCATAGTAGGTATAGATTTGGTGTCAACGCCAGATTTCTAGAAAGCAGAATAAGCGAAGCAAGTATAAATTAACTAAAAGATCATGCTCTAGGCGCGTATCACGCACTAACATATCCGTAGGTACCTAAGACTGGAAGACTCCATTAAACAGAATGTTATTCTCCTCCATTAAGAAGAACACGAATGGATGGTCCGCCTTGAATTCGCGGTTCTCACTTATAATAGCGCTCAAATACGCAATACCAAATTCTGTAACGATAACGGTGGAAATAATACTTAAAACATGCTCCATATACATATTACACGTAGAAAGAAATATAAATAATGAAAAGGTGTGCTTTTGTATTTTACATTGAACTGGTAAAATAACTCTTTTCTCAGTTAAAGATTGAGAGCCGGTTTGTGTATAGACATTTTGACAAAATTTGACGGTTTTTCTTTCTATACAAAATCGGATAAGTGCGAGCCTGACTCGCGTACAGAGAGTTTCGCACAAACTCGTTTGTAGCTAGTTCGGCCAACAAGTGAATCGAGTTGAAGATTTTGGCCATCTTATCCCAGTACGTTTTATGTTTCCCCTCCCAAATCCCCGTATCCTATAACTACAACACAATAATGAAAAAACTTTAAAGATTTTCGGTTTTTTCCCTTTCTTTGCTTTGTAAGACCTTGCTTCAAAATAAATGACCATATTTTTTATTGCCTTGACTTAGAAGCTTGATTTTTTACCGCTCCAAGAAACTCAAGACTAGATTATTTGATATAAATTAAAAGTATTTGATATTATTAAAGGGTCTTGACAGACAGACAGACGGATAACGGAGTGATCTTCTCTCTTTCCTTTTGAGGTCCGAAATCCTAAAAACTATCAAAATGTCAACTATACTTTGAACAAAATTTACCAGGCTATCGAAAAACCGATCTTTAATGATACCTTAATGATATAAAATATTTCACACACCTTTACAGTATTTATATCATTATTAAGTGTTGAATAATAGAATTAAACAGATAACAAATTATTATCTAAAATTAATACGTTCATTAAGTTACAGATAAATCTTTCAAGCGCATTAACGCATGCGAACCCTAATGTTGTAAGTTTTTGTGGAAAGAAAAATACGGTCGTGAGGATTTGAATCTAAGCCTCCGACATAAATAATCCAGACGTCAACAAGTCATATAATAATAATCCCGATACAGGTGACTGAACTCACACGAGTAACTTTGCAGTTAATTTAATGTCGTACAGATGCGATTATCCTAATGAATACAGATATTTTTTTTAAACGCATTATGTGCACGTTAAGGTTTAATTTTATTGCAATATTTGAACCTCGTATTCCACTCATATGGGTATCAATAGGGCCTAAAATATTGCATATCAAAATTGCCAAAAATATTGATAAAATTTAATGGACTTTAATAAGTTTATTAAGAATTAATAAAAGAGATAAAATAATATAATTCAAATAAATTTGTAATATCAAGATTGGTCCGCTAGATTTACTTACGCTTCTACCGGCGGTGCCGGGGGTACGTCAATCAATTTTGATATAGGTATAGGCTGAATTTTTGAACTGGGCGTGGATAGCCGCTTTTATTTTTCTTCTTCTATAAGGAATAGCGAAAAATACTCATGGGAGTCTCGGGCCCGAATTTAGGGAAAACTGAAACTGCACGATTGGATTTTTGAATCAATATTCCTAGCCAAGAATCAATACCGAAATTTTTAGAAAAAAAATATCATTAATATTACACATGAAAAATTCACTCTTATATCTCGATATTATAGGTCTAAATGATACAGTATCATGAGTAGAATTTGAGATTTAAATAACGCCATTTTAATAAAGCAGGGCAACCGTCCAAAATCTGTAGGACCGACTAGACAACTTGGAATTCTGAGGGAATCTTTGCATATGGGAATACGAACCTCCCTGAAATTTCATATAAAAAAACAAAATAGCTTAAACATATCCGGATATTAGGTTCTGGCAAGACGGATCATGATTAAATTTGATTTTTTTGTGTGGAATATATAATGTGTCTCGTGCTTGGCAATTTATTATTTATTAAAAATGTTTAAGATCACACCAATGACAGAAATCAACTGTATCGATACTACATTATAGTACAGGGCCAACACAAAGTTAGTGTGTATATTATTTGCAATAGATAATTATGGTATGTCGAGACGATTGATGATATATCGAGGCTATAAGGCAAAACAGCACATTTGAAATGAATTCGAACATGAATATGCCCCACACCTCAATGACATCTGAAACGATAAATCCATACGACTATCACCATACAGATAATATTATTACAGTTTGTAGTATTTACTTTATTAATATGTGGGCTGGGTAGCGATTCCATCAAACAGAGGCAAATTATTGTGCCTTAGCTCGAAGTAGAACGGTCTGTCGACTTTGAACACGTATTGAGGACCCAGATATAACGAATCGGTTACGATGAATGCTAAAAATACATTGTGATATTAAGGAAACACCATGATTCGCATTGTAATTAATCATCAATGACACGATCATGATCACAACAAGGACGATAAATTCTATTAACAAGACGACGGAGCAAATTGTAGAAAAATAATGTATTATATTAATATACGTTTAAATATTAATATAATAAATTGAAACAGACAACAAACTATTATCTAAAACGTTTATTTAGTAACTAAAGTCAAGGCTATTTGTAATATAAAGTCCGTGGCTAATATAAGTTAGTAATTTTTATAAGAGATATCTATAATAAGGCGCTAAACATCATGTCAGAAACTCATTATTGTTTATCCCTGGTAGGTGCAACGTTAAAGGTGTCTTGTGCTGTTAAATTTCTAGTGTAAGAGTGGTTTTTACAGCAGTGATAGAATGAAGAGGCATGCCTATATTTAGAATTTAGTAAAGTAGGTATTATTGGCTTGATAAAATTATAAAATGATGCTTGTGAAAAACGTTAATTGCTAAGCTGTAGAATAAAGACTAAATAACTATTGAAAAATAGGTAACAATTATTATTATTTCTCTTACAGTGTAAAAATGTTGTGAGTAAGTAATCTCGTCTGAAAATCAGACTGCTTCATTGGTTTAGTAGACGTAAGTGCGGCTGCTATGAGTTTGTTATGGGTTTTCTTTATAAAAATTAACAGTATCCGGAAATTGTAATTGTGTTTGGAATACTTTTACCACGCAGCATTATTAAGCTGCCTCGCTGGTCTAATGGTCCTGAGCGCGACTGCTGAGCAGGAGGTCTCGGGTTCGATTCCCGGGTCGGGCAAAGTGTTATTTAGTTTTTCTGTTAGGAAATTCTGTGTCAGCCCGGAGTTTAGAATTGTGCCCGGTTGATGGCAATAGGCTCACCACCTATTACATGGGACTTAATAACAGCATTGGTGAAATGTAGGTGTACATTTGTTTACACCTCTGCCTACTCCTTCGGGGAATACAGGCGTGATGCTATGCTATACTTTTATCACATATTATTATGACAAAATAATTAATAACGGTATCGGTGAAATGTACAACAGTGCCTAACCTGTCGGAGAATATATGTGGGATGCTATGTTAGTATGTATGTAATCTTCTACAATCGGATGTCCTACATCAGGACTGAATTGCGAAGCGTTAAAAGCCTTTTTAAACTTAAGTTTCACTTGTTTATATCATTGATATTTCAACAATATTTATGTTAATCACAAAAATGGAACTGCCATTTGGAAAGTATACAACATACAAAATTATAAAAAAGTAGATTATCATTATTGAGGAATAGTTTATTATACATATCTATAATATCAAACTTTGATATAACTTCGAGTTCTGGTGACGAAGATAGGTGGAGGAGTGGTCCAAAATCTGTAATAAGATACCTAATATTAACAATATGAACCTAGTCATGTAGGCAGCCGTATTTTGTCAGCTACTCCTCTTCCTTTGGTAGCCTGTATTAGAAAAACCTCTGAAGCTGGTTAGCTTATACCAATGACAAACAAAGAATGAAAAACAAAAAACTAATACCTCATACCTTTCGGCTCAGCAACGTACAAAATTATACGTTGTAACAATAAAAATCTATTGTGTCTGCTAATGAGCGAGGCAACAGCTTAACGAGGTATATTGCAAATATTGCAATGCACTCTATCTATGTGACAACTTTTTTAGAGTAAAGGCAAAGTGAGCTTAAAGGTTTATGAATAGAATTCTAATAAAAATAGTAGATGTAAAGATGACGAAAGGAACTTGGATTTGGATAGGTGCAAACAAGCGATACGATAGCTCAATTGTTAGAGCCCTGCCACGGTTGTGTAATCACCAGTGTCGCAGGTAGTATTTACATATTTTCCAATGTTCCTTACAAAATAGAATAGTACATATATTAGATGACCGTAAAGTGGATTGTGATAGAAGGATAACATCAGAACCTGGCGCATGGATAAAATTTGGTGTGACATAGCTAGAAAGAAGGAGACCATATCGGTGGCAGGTACCACCAACAACAGCATTCCCAAAGAGGGTTGACGTCAGGTAGGCGGCCGGCCAAAGAACATAGCCAAAACTTTAGCAACATGCCAGATAGGTATATGCTGCGCCGACCCCAAATAAATTGGGATAAGGGCAGGAGGATGATGATGATGATGATTGTATGACCGTAAAATGTATCAAATTATTATGTGATTAGACGATATTACTTGTTATCAATGTTTGAACACAAAAATTAGATACCTATTTACGAAAAACTCCGTTGAACGTGACTTTGTCATCTATTTTCAGAGCAAAATAAAATGGTCTGTCAGCGAAGAATTCTGGAGGAATCTTTGCATTTGGGTCATACGAACTTCCGTAACCGGTGAATACTGAAATTGCACATATAAAAACAAAAGTTACTTAAAAATATATAATGCGGGTTAGAGAAGGCAACTTGATATTTTATATTTGTAATATATAAGGTACACGAATATTGTGGGTATTAACAATAATTACGATTCCACTTAGTATCTGATAAAATTCATGCTAATCGATAAATACTATTTATGAGTTATATAAGTATGTTGAGCAGGTAAGCTAAGCTATAACGTTCTATAGCGCATTCCAAATGAAATAAATGAATTCGAACAATGAACATGCCCCACACCTCAATGACACCACAAACGTTAAAATCCGTATAACATTAACTTTTTTAGGTAAGTAGTAATTACTTTATAAATATGAAGGCTGGGTAGCGATTCCATCAAAAAGAGGCAAATTGTTGTGCCTTAGCTCGAAGTAAAAGGGTCTATCCACTTTGAACGAGTATTGGGGACCCAGATATATTGGCAACGATTCTGCTACGAAGAACACTAAAAATGTATGACGCTAATTCATCATCAATGACAAAATCACAACTATATTAATATTGTCGACATTCGACAAATAACAACAGTAATAAATAATTATTTAAGCTTAATTGGAGTTATTGAAATGCTACTAAAGCTTTTTCAAACTTATGATATCAATAAAAAAAGATCCCATCTATCTTGGAACTTCAAGATAAAGTTTCACAACACTTTTTTTCACATTACATGGCAAAACATGTACCTGATTTCTAAATCTATTTTTTATTTGTACTTATATACAATAATTGAGCATCAATATTTCACCTGCATAATATTTATAACTTAGGATACTTAACGTCGTTAAATATATTTCATTCCTGAATTTTGGATATATGGAATTTTGATGATATCGACAAAGAAATAACGTGTTTTTTTTTTTGTAAATATCTCTGTATAGTGGTATTCATTACAAGTTTATAAAAAAGGTCGAGTAATTATATTTGAAAACTATTGAATTTACACAATATTTAACCTATGAGTAGAAAACCCCGTTAAATAGTGTTATAGAATTGCATTTTAATACGTAAAGGAAAGGCCTATTAACGAAGAAAGGAAAACTGTATCCATTAGCGGCGATAAAGTCTGAAATACAAGAAACACTAATTACTTACTCGAGTCCGTAATTAAATTATAATCTTTTTTAGCTGTTCAATTCAATAGATGTGTAGGGTGCAACCCTACCACATAGTTTATTTACATTTATTATGAACTCACACAAAAATAACAAACATAAACACCGACACGTTATTATTATCATTTACGTTTATTGATAACACTACTCAATAAATTCACGGCATTTATAATGTTTACATTATAACGTCGGATGATGTCGGCGCGCGACGCATCTGCTCCCGCGCACGATACGCTAGCGCGATATTGTGACGTTCAAATTTGCGTGTACATAATAATGTAGCCGTCTTAAATATATTTAAGAATATAACAATATATAAGTAAGTTCGTATTTATGTTTTGTTATTTTAGATAATAATCTTTTATCTGTTTTGTAGCGGACGCTGTGCGATCCTGAAATTAACCCTTTCACAATGAACCACATGTGGTATACGGCGATTGTAACACTATTGTGTCTGCTTCGTGGACAGAGAACGTGTTAAAGTAAAACTATACTTACCATTAGCCGCAGCCGCCTCGGCTCCTTCCTCATTCACATCAATATATGCTTTTTGGATAGCGTCACTTATATACAAGTTTGATGAACCTTTTAACAAATTGTCTAATCTAGCTTGCCCCGCTGTGAATAACTTTACAACCTTCATCTGAAATATTTTGTAAGTTTAAATATAGGTTTATCAGTAATGTAAAGTTATCATGGTAAGGTTTAAGTTGATACTCACTTCTTTAAGAACCTTTGTGAGCTGAGTAGTAGTTTCGATTTTGAACTTAGGAAGTTGAACCGTAACATCGCTGTTAAACATGCCATCAACAGCCTTTGATAATACTGACGGCACTTTAAGTTTTTCAATGAGCGAATTGATGCCATCAATTTCGTTTGGAAGTATGACTAGAAGTGATGACTGATCTCCTTCGTATGGTAATTCTAAAAGCTTTAATAAAAAGAAAATTAAACATATGATGTATGATGTAGGTATGTAAGATTAAATACACAATATTGAGTGTCAGAAATAATCGAACTATAAAATAGTTTTAGCTTCTAACCTCATAATAGGAAATGAGACAGCAGTAGCTATATAGGTCTATTGTGTTTATATGTAAGTAGATACTTATATTTATATCAACTATTTTTATTAAGAAATAAATAAATTTTGAGCTTGCACAGATTAAGTATTCACATTGAGTATAACAAAAGAAAAGTCTAAATTTTTGTTTAGACGTTTTCCTGCTCTTTTAGGGAGACCTAAAAATTAAGACTGATAAAAATTAAAATATAAATTTGCAACAGTAAGTATTCACCATTGCAACGCAAATTTTTAGATAGGACCACATTAAGCTACGGCAATTCAAGAGCCAAAGTGCAGGACATAATTGGAATCTATTTTAGGCAAAGTAATTTATATAGACAAGGAGAGGGCCATACAACTTTTAACAGAGGATTCTGCAGTGTTAATAGTACATTATGACACAAGTGAGCTAAGCAAGTGAGTCATAACAATCAAGCCGATACATTTGTAATCTAGTGAAAACATATACGGTTAAGTGCGAGTTGGACTACCGCCCTGAGTGTTCAGTTTAAAATTAATCTACAAATACAAAATTACGTGGTATAACCATAAATTATCAATTTTCTGTTTTATGTTTTCCTTTACCTATGCTGTGACCTTGCTTATTGTCTAACTTCATGATTCTACTTCAACAGGCAGCATATAAGATCTTGACAGACAGATAGACGGGCAACAAAGTAATATTATAAGGGCTCCGTGTTTTTTTTTGTAAGTATCTCAAAAAGAAAAATTGAATCCTAAAATACGCGGTAAAATTGTGTTATGTCGATTTTGGTCGAAATGGTTCAAGAATACAAAAACGAGTAATTCTGTCAAATTTAGTTAAATTTTCTTTACTGATTTTCAGTAATTAGTTCTGTGGTATCTAATTTTAGCCTGAAATGGTTATTGAAAATTATAATAACTTAAAAAATACCTTTGCGTCAAGTTCCTGACTTTCACCGTACTTGAAGTCATCAGATAAGTACATTGTAGGGATTTTGATGGTTTTTTCTTTGCTTACATGGAAATCAAGATCTCGAGTTGATTTGACGTCGAACGGCTTTTTCCACTTACCCTAAATTTAAATAAATATTATAATTTTTTATAACATTACATTTCCTGTCGTGGTGGCCGAGTGATTACGGGCCCGCCACTTGGTCCGCAGGTTGTGGGTTCAAACCTGGCATGTACCAATGTGACTTTTTCAATATCATATGTAGTCTCTTAGTAAATATAAGACATCACAGATATACGGGGAAGGATAATATCGCGCGGAAACCTGGACTTAGTGGTCTGAAATAGCCAACCCGCAGTGAGGTAGCGTGGTGATTAATGCTCGTGCGTTCTCTTATTGCCCACGTTTTTGGGCACGTTACTATTTGATAGTGATGCGGATGAATTTTTCGATGCACTATAGTTTTTTTTTTAGTTAAAAGCGTATTGTTTATGTAGTTTGTATATATTGATATTTAATTTAGTTTGTGTTTTTGCAAGTTAAAAGAACTAAGCTAAAAAAATATTTAGCTTATATATTATTGATCTATGTATTTTTTTGTTAATTTTTAAATTAATTCGAATGAATTTACACTGTTTTAAAGAGTAAGATACAGATAGATATACACAAAACTACAACAGTGAGAAACTAGAATAGAGAGCTCGTGCTATCACGTCGTAATTTTTATTTTATTGATTTCCATGCAAATTGAAACAAATATTAATAGAATTGTTTTAACAGAGGCGTGAAAAAAAAGGATTTACTATTTTTTTTACAAAGTATCTTTACAACCTATAGATTCACATCTATAAACATTTCGGATTAATAATGGAGGATAATAAATATTACCTTGAAGTAAATGGCGTTAACGAGTACAGCAGCGGTAGTTGAATCGAGCGCCGCCGGTGATATCAAGTCTTTGATACGGTGGTTTGTGTTGTCCTCCACCTGCAAGATTCAGACATATACACTTAGTAATGATCGTGAATTGAATATTATTCCTGTGGAAATCTCGGACGGATAGCGAGTAACTTCAAAATGTACTAAATGAAAATGAACCCATCACATTTTTTGGTACTAGGTTCATTTTATTGTGTAGCACTTAAAACTTCTTATTTCAATATTTTACCTTTAAAAATTAGTATTATATCATGAATAGATTATGTATATAACAGTTCAATCTGGTTTTAAACTCACGACAATAATATTAGCCAAGCAAAATGTTCAAAGTTTTCCTCAATTGGATGTTGGCCAGATAAAAAATATTTTTACCCATGTGTTAATTTCAAGGGCAGTTTCCACGCTTTTGGAGAAGTCCACGTTCTTGACGTCGGAGTTAAAGACGTCTCTGGACACAACAGCATATTGTTCGTTTAATTCTTGACCATTGGGGATGTAAATTCTATTTGCTAGTTTAAGCTCAACACCCTTTACGGATCGCAGTTGTTTGGTCACGTCGATAAAAACTTCTTTTGTCTGCAAGAAATTTATGAAGATATTAGAATTATACTTTTTACACTTATTGTTTATATGGTCAATTTCATATTTAATTTAGTTGCTATTATTATATTTCAACGGATCATGAAGTTGCCACATACATTGCCATTAAGTCTTAAATATTATTGTATGTTAGTTATGGTTACTAATAAAAACAAGGTATAACACTTACCACATTGTCATTGGGTAATCCGATAGTTTTAAGGATCTCGTCATGAGATTCTCCTACCGAACCCAAACATAGTTGAGCGAGGGGAGACAGCACAGAAAAAGCCGACAGTACGAAATTTTTACCTGTATTATCTTTTGCCACCTCCTGCAAATTTAAAACAACTTTAATAGATACAGTTAGTATTGTAGAACATTTTTTAAACGGATGACTTGTGTGAATAATTTTTTTCTGACTTTTCGAACATCGTTCGCAACATAAATCGTCATAATTGGTAAACAAAAATGAAGAAAAACCCGCTTTATCAGATTAATATAAAATGTTTTTGTAATGTGTATCGCGAAAATCTAAGATTGCATTCTAAGCGCTATTCTAGTATTGGTGATTAAAACATTTCGTAACGACAAGTACCTAAGTACCTACCCAAGGTTATACCGGAGCACTTATGCGTCTAATCCATCAGTGTGAATAATATGCACATGTAACAATTATGTCCAATAAAACAAAAGGTAAATTTATGATTAAGGTCATGTTTAGTTGACTGCATCATGGCATTTATTTTACTGTGTGATTTTATATGTAGGTTTAAGATTATTTAATATTAGTTTTAACGTTACAATATTAAATGGAAAAAGAATACGGTCGCGAACAGGATTCGAACCTGCGCCTCCCGGATAGATACTCCAGGCGCTCTGACCAACTAAGCCATCTCGACCTCTGCTCACCACCGCGAATTCTTCTTCCATATTTTAACACGTCTTATGGCGACGTTATTGCAATCAATTCAGTACTTACAAGTGACCGAACCGGTCATGGCTTAGTTGGTCAGAGCGCCTGGAGTATCTATCCGGGAGGCGCAGGTTCGAATCCTGTTCGCGACCGTATTCTTTTTCCATTTAATATTGTAACTTTAGAGTTCGCTAAGCATGCGTTAATGCTTTTTCAAAGACATATCTTGAATTAGTTTTAACGTTAATATTAGTTGCCATCGGAAACTTCCACCTTATCAGTTACCTATAACACAGTGATAGTTTATTAATTGCTATTATATTTTGAGGTTTCTTCTTATCGTGTGGTTGATAAACAACCTAGTCTCAGAGTTTACACCACCCGTAGGTCTCTGATATGGCTTTACACCCCATCGAGAACATAATTTTGAGCTATAACTAACGAAGAAAGGCAAAACATAATTACGTAATGATTTTCTTCGTGGAAAATATCTTTATGTTTATGACTGAATGCTGGTAAGAACATTATTGTTTTGTTTTCGGTTTGTTATCAAAATAAACAGTTCTGGTTCAGATTTAAATAATCGCCGTACATCACGCCTGTGAAATAAGTAACTGGACAGGGAAATGTTTTTTTTTTGGCGATGGTATTTTACGAATATCCAGCAGTAAAATCCTTGGATAAAACATTAAACAACACTAGTTAATAAGAATACCTTATTATCAAAGATGGGCGTAAGATACTTAAATAAGCATTTTATTGCACATTAGTTATTATCATCGCTATACTAATATATGAGCTTCCAGTGTCGTACTTGAGCCTTCCAATTGACACAAACCAAATTGCCTATTGTCTAATACATTGATAACATCACGCCTGTATTCCCCGAAGGAACTGATAGAGGTGTACTGTTTTACATCCACAATTTACTGACGCCGTCATGAAGTCCCATGTAATATGTGATAAACCTATTCCAATCAGTCAGGCACAATTTCAAACTCCAAGCTACTATTGAGAATTTACAAACAGAAAAACCAAAGAACACTGCCTGACGCGGGAATCGAAATCAGGACCACACGCTTAACAGCCTTGTTTGCTACTATTAGATCAATGACACAGACGCATAATGCTGATAATTAAAAAAAACCTTTTACTTACTTGAAACATATTGGCGGTGAACTGTTCATTGCTCGCCTTCAGGAGTTCCACATTCGATTCTGACATTGCTGATGCCGCGAGGGCGAATACTAAAATATCAAATGAAAAGCACTAGTTAATCTTCTTGTCGTTAACCTGTGGTTGATGAACAACCTAGTTTGAGAGTTTAAACTACCCGTTAGTCTTTGACATGGCGTTATACACAATCGAAGACATCTGTCAGGTGTGTGTTGGTTTCCTTATGATGTTTTCCTTAACCGTTACAAAAGTTGTACCTAAATTAAAGTTATGTAAGTCACCTGTCTCATGTGACTAATTTTATTAATAGTTTAAGTTTGTTATTTTTGACATAAATACAATAATTAATTAATAAAATTGTGACCTTGACGTGTAACCTGTGAAAGGAGTCAGTTTCTTAACCCAGGTAACTAACTAACGAGTATGCACTAAAACTAATTTTAGCATGAATATACTATTGGACTTGGGATCTTTTTGCATGTCTTAATTGTATGTTGTCTTTGAGGTTAAATGTACACACTAAACTATAGCATAATTGAATTAAAAATAATGAATATTAACAATTTCACAGATTTTTTATAACAACGAAATTATGCAGGCTTGACAATTTGTGTGCCAATGTAATTTTAATAAACTCACATTAATTTAAAAAAAAAAACAGCCATCTATTAAATATCAACGCAAGGCTTCAAAGCTTATGCATGTAGTTGCTCAATTTGTTTGAGTTTTTTAAACGACTGGTAATACTAGTTTTGGCAATATCTAAGCAGGTAATTTTTTGTTTAAACTTAAACGTACACATTACACAGATATTTTTTTTGTGAACTGATCGCTTGATTATTCTTACTAATCACCTGTCTTAGTGTATAAATGTTAATAAAAAACCGTACGTATCAAATAATAAAGTAGATATCAAACAGTATTAATAGTAAATAAAAATATGATACTTAAATCAAAGTAATAAATTTATAACAGTCTATTGTCAATCATGGTAACGCTACCTACGATAAAAATAAATAAATACAGTATGCATACGGAAACAATGAACTATAAGGAAAACCGGTTGAGTAACATAAATGCCTCTGCTATTTTATATCAGGTAATCCCAGTCTACCTTTACTCGCTAAGAAATCAAGTTTCTTGATAATAATCGATGATGTCATTAACCACTTTACAAAAATAATAATTTGAAATTAGGTACATATTGATATATGTTTATTTACTGGGTACAAGGAGATAAAATGATGATAAAACTGTTTTCGCCTAGCTGTCGAGTTTGGTATCACGTTTTTTTAACGAGGTAGGCATAAATATGTGCCAATAATAACCGCATCTTTGAAAGTGCAAAGGTCATGAATATACGGTAAGGTATAAAGTATTATTATCATAAATAACGACAAGATTATTAACATTACATAGGTTAGATTAAAGAAATGACTAAGGTGAGGTACGAGTTTAACTAGATACAGTTACAAAAACAGTAATAATTTTGTGGAATAGATATAAGTCAATTACTACATTGCTGTTCATTGGTAATTAATAAATATTGCAGTACTATATTTATAAAGAAATATCTAAAAAGATATATAAAACTCACAGCATATAAAGAGCTTCATGTCTGCGGTGCGTCTCTGTCGGACGCGGGATCAACACTAACCGGTTAACAACACGATGCTCTTTTAAATAATACAATTTGTTGACTAAAGTCGGCGTGATTACTAATACCGCCAAGATAAACAGTACTCTTAATGGGTATTCACAAAATACATCTATTCACTGAATTATTTTCATATTTTATTTACTTCAAATGATTTATAGTGAGATTTGTTTTGCATCACAATTTCCGATAATTGTTACAAGGAAAAATTTATTTAAATTTGTATTAGTAAAGGCTGAATCCATAAATGCAATTATTTATTGCTACTATTTGTATGTGGTATACATTATTTCTTTAAAAATTTGCACCTATAAGATAGAACCAAAGTTGCGTAGGGGGATTTTATATAAGACTTCACTCATAAATAACTCATAGTGATAGGTAACCACTTGTAAAGTTTAAGCAAGTTTAGTAATTCCAAAATGTAAAAAGCGCAAAACAAAAGCTTTTCCACTATTATTAAATATCTCATCCGGATTTTGTTGTTTTTTATTTATTTCTTTATAATATATGAACGTAGGTACCTTATTAAATATGGGCATACAATCACGCGTATTTCCCCTGGGGTAGGCAGAGACAATGATTTCATTTGCAACTTTTCTGGAACTAGTGTGTTTGACTTTACCATAACGATGTTACATTTTAGGAGAATATGTTAAAGAAAAGAGGTGACGCGTTTTCCAATGTAATATACTGTTGAAAACTTGTGACTGCCTCCTTGGTCTAGTGGTCCCATGCGCGACTGCTGAGCACGAGGTCCTGGGTTCGATTCCCAGGTCAGGCACTATTATTGCGTTTTTCTGTTAGGAAATTCTCAGTAGCAGCCCGGAGTTTTGATTTTCGCCTGGTCATCTACAAATAAGCTCACCACCTATTACATGGGACTTAATAACAGCATTGATTGAATGTGGTTGTGCAACTGTTTACAACTCTGCCTACCCTTTGGGGAATACAGGCGTGATGCTATGTTATGTTATGAAAACTTGTTACTATGTGATTTACAAAATGCCTTTCACATAAAGAGTAGCTACTGACATTTTTGACAGGGTAAACTGTAACTAGAATAGTTTCCTGCAGCTATAAAAATGTAGAAATCCTACGTGTGTATGATTTTAAAATCACTATTCTAAAGTTTAAGACATTTATTACATCTCAATCTTGAGTTGCGCCATGTTCGTTTGATAGTTTGATGAATACCTCTTGAAGAGCACTAATGAATGATTACTGTCATGTCTGAGAAGTCATTTTAGTTTAAGAATATTTTAATGTCCCATGCATGTATGAACAGACGTATACCTATTCATAGAACTACATGTGTTGCTTAAGTAGTTCTGTGACAGAAACACGGAATTAAATCACAGCTGGTCGGTGTCTAAGAGTATGAAATAATATTATTAAGAAAAAATAATTCAATTTTTATAATACTTTATGTCACAGCGTAACATTTTATACCTACACAAAAACGTTATCACGGTATTTCTGACCAATTTTAATACTCATGCATAGCTGGAAAATCAATTAGGCATAATATTGGCAATCTTTTTGAACAATTGTATTTTAAACAACTACTGTAGCTTGCACATTCCTAGCGTATTTTAAAAATGTAATCCAAATGTAAAGTATGGACAACACGATACACACATACTCTGTGTATGTGTTTTGTTTTCTTATTTTAGCGCTTAAGTAGGTCCCTATATACAATAAGGATGGTAACAACCTTCGTAATGAAAGTTAGGCCGAGAATATAACGTAAGATGTGCTCATACCTTTAATAAAGGTCCGCATCAGAAGAGGGATAGTTTCTTTTTTGTTTTTTTTTTTCGAAAATTTATTTACTTTTGGCCTCCAAATTTTTAAGTAAATGCCCAGATTAAAATAAGACATGATTGGTTTTCAATTTTAATCTTCTTCGTGCAAGTTTAAACCGCCCGTAGGCGACTGACATGGCTTTACACACCATCGAGAACATTTCTCAGGTGTGCTGGTTTCCTCACGATGTTTTCCTTCACCGTTTTAAGGCAAGTAATAATTAATTACTTTATACTTGGATTCGAACTTGCGATTTGACTTGCCAGTGCAACGGTCATACCACTAGGCTATCACTGCCCTTTAATTAAACGTGTATAACACTATAAATTATCATATTTCTCTTAAAAAGGTATTACTTTATAGAGAAATCCACTATAGACATCGTGCCGAACTTTTACCCAATACCTAATAGAACCACACGGTCCTCCACTAACTTTTACCAGCCCATCTGGGTTCCGGGATTGACCCCAGCAGGTTATGACTAGTCTAAGGAGTCGGTTAAGGTGATGATTATACATTAAATGAAAATATAAATAGAATATGATTAGGGATGCAACTCATGTCTATAATATGATGTAGGTACATAACATTACCTGTTTAGAAAAATGATTAAATATGAAATTCGTAAGGTGTTCGCTCCTCAGCAACTAGAAGTATTAAGCCAGATGCTACGACCGAGTATAAACAAGTTAAACATGTCTAATCCTATCGAAGTCTCGGCCTTCAGAGTTGTATTCAGATTTGACTTATAATATCAAGATGATCACTTATTTTCAAAATGGACAAAGTTTCCAAGTCTACCACAGTGCGGCGAATGAATCAGATGTTCGGGGCAATTAAAGAGATAATACTATTGAAACTTGTAATATAAGTAATAGTTTAACAGTTGATCGTATATTTATTTGCACTCCTACCTAAAGACTAGAGTTTTTTTCGAGTCTGATGAATATTCATGATTACGCACGCGTACCTATAAGCTATCTAGGTTTACAAGGAAATGAATAAAATCAATTTGTTATTTAGGCGTCGTATTATCAGCAAAATATATAATATTATAAAACATAGTTTTGTCACACACATTCAAAATGACCCATATATCATCATGTAGATTTCATGGTGACCAAAGCGAATATTTTATTGTTAACCCTTAAGTAGAATACCATTTGTGTAATGCATTTTATTATACAGTGGGTAAGTATCGCGACTGCTATGGGATAGACCTAGTTGGTATTCATAATGTGTAGTGAGTTTTAGCTTCATCTTTATAGTTCCAACGTGATGGGTCTTACGGTGTCGTGACGTTTTTCTAAATAACATTGTATTCGTCTATGAAAACTATTCATAGGATTCCCCAAGACGTTTATTTTCCTAAACTAAGTTAATGACGTCGTTTTTGTTTTGTTATTACTAAGAAAGGACAAAAGAGAACAATTTACTGGAATTCTACGTAGGAAAGTGAACAGTTACGTAGGACTTTTACTAGATTAGGTCTTTGGCGTTTGTATTTTTAACACTTTAAAAGACGAACAAACATGTGTTAAGTATAAATAAACTTATTCTTTAAACGAGCTTCTTTCATAAGAAGTGTCTGGGAAAATCAATCAGTATTTACCGTAGATTGGTTCATTTGGTTTCGATTTCAAGGAAGGCAAATGGCACAATAGCCTCGGGCGATCGGGTAAAAGTGATTTTTGCCCGTGTACACGTGTTTTTATAGCATTTACATTCTTGATAGGATTTTAACGCAAGACATCGGAAAAACAATTGATGGAAAGTGCTTACCGAGGTCTGAAATTGGAAATGCGTTCGTCAGAGTCCGGAAATTGTTGGTTCGTCGAGGGCGACGGCTGTAGCTGACGGGTCACGTGAGCTCATTATCCTGTCACGTGGCGAGCTCCAATTGCTCCCCGCAAGATGTCTCGCCACGCTGTCGTGTTGTAGGTACATGTACAATGCAATGATATAAATTCCTGTAACCTGCCACGCGTATTTGGTCCCACTTGAGAATTCGCTCCAAAAGCTTCAGCCAATGGCGATTTGGATTTTTTCATGCACAAGGTATTGAAAGACATTCAAAGTTTTTTTTTTATTAAGCAAGTCAAGTATGACAGCATAACGCTTGCGCAAGCAGACTGCACCCCGAGTTTTGTCTTGCGCTCAACATCCACGTATTACGTGTATAGTAAAGGGTCTTTGGGGAACGCAGAGCGATTGCACTACGCATACTTATTTACGATGCGTTAGGTAGGCATGCGGGGCTAAATACGAATGACAGGGAAAATGATTATAGCACAGGCGTGTGCGTTGCGTGATATGAAATGAATTTCGAATTCCTCTATTTCTTTCTTTTTATTCTTTTATTTTGTATGGGGTTGTAAGGCATAAGCTGTGGGGCACGTGTGAACCCACGTAGGGGCAGGATCTTGTATGCTTATAAAAAAGTTATGTTAGAGACAAGCTACGAATTACCTTATAATACGCATTAAATATTGAAAAAAGAAACAGATCATGACGATCATGTTTTATTCATGCAATATGCTAGTGCAGCAAGGCTGAGATGCACAATGATCGAAGACAGGTTAACCTCGGTTCGTCGTCCAACCAGCGCCAGGTCCGAGACGGCCGCGTACCGAGCTTTGCACATGCATCACACTGGAGTAAATGTGCTGACAAACCCTAGTGCGTCCGTTGACACTCTTCAAAGGACCATAATCTGCCGGGGTCATGGTGATTGCTGCAACGAACACGGAACCTCGGTAAAGGTTGGAATGAGGCTGTGCTTTTTAGGAGGTAGAAGTTCGTCCACGAAGGATTACCCACACTCAAAAAAAAAAAGGATTACGTGCGGGTGTTTCCCTTACACACTACATACACCTAATGTTTCGTGTAGGTGTAACAGCGCGGTACTAGGCTTAAATCAATCAATCAAAACAGATTTTAATGTTGCATTCGTTGTTTTCAATACAACAAAGACAAATACTTGCAAAAGCAAGTTAATCTCACTAGAATCTAGTGAGATTAACTCGACTAGTGACTAGATGCTTGATTTTGTCAACTGTTATTTAGTTTACATCAACTATATATTTAAGTACATTTATAGCAATCGTTTTTGTTGAAACAATCCCATAATTATACGCTCATACGTCTACAATTATGTTATGAGTCCAATTCTATCGCATAATTTGAAAAACAATCGACGAACACTAAAATATCACTTAATTTTACTGAACTAGGTATTATGTAATTCCAGCGTTTATTGATATGACGATTGTGTATAATTATGTAATCAGACTAGCTTACCTTAAGTGACGTCTGATGTTAATTTTATGAACGGTTCCTCCTGAAAACAAATTGTAGGTATAATATGGTAGTATTCGTTCCTCAAAGAACTTGTGCGCGTAGTTTAGATCTATAAACAAAGAAAATAATTGAACACAGCAAGGTGCTTTCTGGCAAACAATGAAAGCTGTCAAAATCTCTGTCTAGATGTTACCATAACATGGGTGGGTAACATTCTGTTCAATATGGCGGAGGACGGACTTTGTTTTCAGGAGGAATCGTAATTATAATTAATAGCAGACATCACTTATGGTAAGGTAGTCCGATTACATAATATTATGTCACGATCAGTGGCGTGGATTGCATATAGGCAAATAACCAGTGCCTACCTCAAAAAACTAAATGCAACCTATATCCCAGTTTACTATATCTATATATTGTACAGATATAGTAAACAGCAATATTATATAGATATAGTAAACTGTGATATAGGTTGCATTTAGGTAATTCTTTTGAGGTAGGCACAGCATATTTGCCGATATTACATAATAGAACACTGAGATCATAAATATTATTCAGATGTACTAGCAACTTTGGTTAGATCAGAAATTACTACGCTAAAGTAATTTAAACTTAAACTTTGCTATAATAAAGTTAAGATTAACTATAACTTTAGTAATACTATATGCAAAGCCATAATTAAGTACCAAACATCTAAATAACATAGAATGTTTTAGTTTCTAATATGAACGTTAAATAATTAGGTATATCTAATACCAACAAATGACTACTTTGAATTCAATATAATAATTCCTCAAAATAAGTTTCTTATTTCAGAACGAAATTTGCAAAAATGGGATGACTTCTAATAATAAGTAAAATAAAGTATATGCCAAATACAGCAGACTTGTCCAACTAACCAGTTGTATTTTTATTATATAAATTGATACTCCTACTTCCCTGGCTTTGAAGGTGGATGCATATCATGCTATTGCATTGTGTAAAGAAAAATTACTGTCAATCTAAGTTATTCTTCATAAGGCCCTCCTTAGTCCTCGAGATTCCCTAGTGTTTTGCAAAAATTTTCAAAGCTGGACGTATTGGTTTTTTTTCCATTAAGGTATCACCAATGATAACAAATAACACTTGAAGTGTCGGTATTTATTTTAGTTTTATGTGATGTTATGAGAACATAGTTTTAGTTTTGAGATATTAATAATGTTGCAATCAAAAGTATATGAAATGTTTATTAATCTGTATACTCGCGAAAGTACAAAATTGTACTTGACAACAATAATATTTCTATTGTGTCTAATTAAATTCGACAGATATATTCACCCTAAATTCTAAACAATATAATCAATTCAAGATATGTCTTTGAAAAAGCATTAACGCATGCTTAGCGAACTCTAAAGTTACAATATTAAATGGAAAAAGAATACGGTCGCGAACAGGATTCGAACCTGCGCCTCCCGGATAGATACTCCAGGCGCTCTGACCAACTAAGCCATCTCGACCTCTGCTCACCACCGCGAATTCTTCTTCCATATTTTAACACGTCTTATGGCGACGTCATTTGACGTTCGGTCACTTGTATAGGTACTGAATTGATTGCAATGACGTCGCCATAAGACGTGTTAAAATATGGAAGAAGAATTCGCGGTGGTGAGCAGAGGTCGAGATGGCTTAATTGGTCAGAGCGCCTGGAGTATCTATCCGGGAGGCGCAGGTTCGAATCCTGTTCGCGACCGTATTCTTTTTCCATTTAATATTGTAACTTTAGAGTTCGCTAAGCATGCGTTAATGCTTTTTCAAAGACATATCTTGAATTATTAAGGTAATTGCATTCTTTACGACATTGTATTAACTGCAAAGTTAGTCGTGTCGGTTCGGTCACTTGTATAGGTACTGAATTGATTGCAATGACGTCGCCATAAGACGTGTTAAAATATGGAAGAAGAATTCGCGGTGGTGAGCAGAGGTCGAGATGGCTTAGTTGGTCAGAGCGCCTGGAGTATCTATCCGGGAGGCGCAGGTTCGAATCCTGTTCGCGACCGTATTCTTTTTCCATTTAATATTGTAACTTTAGAGTTCGCTAAGCATGCGTTAATGCTTTTTCAAAGACATATCTTGAATTATTAAGGTAATTGCATTCTTTACGACATTGTATTAACTGCAAAGTTAGTCGTGTCGGTTCGGTCACTTGTATAGGTACTGAATTGATTGCAATGACGTCGCCATAAGACGTGTTAAAATATGGAAGAAGAATTCGCGGTGGTGAGCAGAGGTCGAGATGGCTTAGTTGGTCAGAGCGCCTGGAGTATCTATCCGGGAGGCGCAGGTTCAATATAATCAAGTTGGAAACTTAAAATTTTTTTTACGAAATTTAATACATGGTCTTTACCTAACACTCCCTTCCGTAACAATTTAATATTCTCATACTTCCCAGCTTTAGAGTCTACTTGTCGAGACGGTGTTTAGGATGTGTATTTATTGTAAACTTATTATGATTAAATAGTTACATCCAGCGTTAAAGGCGTTTTGCTAAAGTTCTTGTTTACTTATTACCTGCAGTAAAGAGGCTTTATAAATCGTTTTATGGTGACAATATGTGCACCACTTCTCATACTATTATGACCAGAGAAACTTCAGGTAAAATTTGAACTGGAGCCATGTGATGTGTCCAATATTGATTAAAACCTGTTAAAATTAGTTCCTAATTTAGCATCAAGATATGTCTGTTGTATTGTCAATTAATAGTTACATGTGAAATATGACAGGTTGACATATTTTATACAAATGCTTTTAAGCCAAAGACGACTAGTCTTTCCGTTCAGTTATTATTTACTGGAGAAATCTTCATTTATCAATAACATATTATATTTGAGTACTGTAAACCTTTTCTCTTTCCATAAGCTTGCTATTTCATCAGTCATATGGAATGACAAACAGGCAGCTATTAGTGTTCCAAGTAATTGAGCTCTTGATTTTACAACATTTTTGAGACATTAACTGCCTTGTCATAAAAATGATCCTTCTTTGCACACTGTAATTTCATCCTTAGGTGAAAATACTGATGAAGAAGAAGTGAGAATAGAAATTAATGCGTCTAATGTGAACGAATTAAAAGCCAATAAAAATAATGACAGATCAAGAAGATCATTTGAAAGAATTAATGAACCAGAAGAAGATAAAAATAGAGGTCAAGTATAAAGAATTGTTGCATGGGATAACTTAATAGAACCCTTTGAAAGAGGAAGAAAAAGACCTCGCGAACCGTAGACCGCGGAAAGAATATGACACAGTGAAAGAGAATAATACTACGGATAGTGAAAATGAATCAGATGAATCGAATGAACAGATAAATGCAGGGATAGGAATATAGAACAAATTACGTAGAATGATATAGAGAAGCGACTTGAATATGTAAAAATCTACTCTAAAAAATGAGTATATGTCTCAGATAAAGAACAAAACCTGGGAAATTGTACCACAACCAAAACAGATTCGTGTTTACTACCAAAAGTACTGGCGAGAAAGTACGCCTAGTCGCAAAAGGATGTTCACAACGGTCGGGGAAGGATTTTCATGAAACGTCTTCGCTTGTTTTGAGATCGTCACCCATAAGCTAATATTTTATCGGCTGATTTGGGATTAAAAATCCATCAAATGGGCGTAGTGACGGCTTACTTGAATGGTTCATTAGATGTAGAAGTTTATATGGAAATTCCAGATCAGTTAAGCAACGTATGGATGGAAAATGTAAAGAAACAGTTAAGAAGTGGGAAATATCTACTTGTTTAGGAATTAAATTTAGTCGTGATGTTGAAAATAGAGTGTACTGAAGTCAAAGTCAAAGGTTTTTATTTCATATAAACCATACAAAGGCACTTATCAAAAGTCAGAATTTATGTGCATGGTTCCAAAAAGTCGCTTCCTATGGAGAAGAACCGGCAAGAAACTCCATGGTTACTCTTTTAAACTGTATATCTTTTACAATTTCTGTAGATACAATTTTGGGCGGGATGTAAAAACAACGTAATCTTGGATGCAGTCACTAATAAAAAGGTAATTACATAAGCCTTATTAAATGAATATCGCATTTGACAAGTTTACGGCGTTCTCACATTTACAAAATGTTGAAGCTAAAGAAGCAATGCATAATATCCGTCAAATATTATTAGTAAGTTTAACAAAAGTTAAAAACAAAAAAAAGAAAACAAAGATTGAAAGAGGTATATTATGCAAAAAACAAAGAAAAAATATCATTAGAACTGTGATAGAAATTACACGTACATTGTCAGTGAGTAGCCAAGGAAGCCACATGTGCAGAAGGTGTTATAGCCAAACATCCCTATCAGCAACGTAGTCTTTGGTCTTATAATAGGCTTTTTGAATAAGTACGCGTTTAATGTGGGTTTTAAACTTTGTCTCGGTTAGATCAGTTATTGACTTTGGCAGTTTGTTATAAAAACGTACACCATTTCCCATAAATGAATTATTTGTTTTTGCTAATTAAAATTTAGGTACCACAATTTTATGTTTGAAACGCGTGTTTCTATCGTGGAAATCGCTTCTTATATTATACATGTGCAAATTCTTCCGAACATATAGTATATTCTCAAAAATGTAAAGTGAGGGCAGCGTAAGTATATTGATTTCTTTAAATATGTTTCTAAGGGATTCGCGTGGTCCCATGTTATATATAGCGCGGATTGCTCTCTTCTGTAAAATAAATATAGAATCAACATCAACTGCTGATCCCCACAGCAGAATGCCATATGTCATAATGCTGTGGAAGTATGCGAAAAAAACAAATCTAGCTGTAGCAACATCAGTCAGTTGTCTTATTTTTCTTACTGCATAAGCAGCGGAACTTAACCTATTTGACTGAGCAGTAATGTGAGCACCCCACTGCAATTTTGAGTCGATCGTTATACCCAAAAAAACGGTGTCATTACTAATATCCAGTTGTTTGCCTTCAAGCTTTAGATTTAGAACAACTTGGGGAACATTCGGCAAGGAGAATTTAAGACATTTTGTTTTACTGGCGTTAAGTAAGAGATTATTTGCTGCAAACCATTTCGAAAGATCAGCTAAGCTTTCGTTGATATTTAAAACATATATCAAAAATCATATATCAATAGTGTTAGAGCGCTTTGGTATGAGTGAGTGTAAACGAGATATCACGCCTATGGTTGTGAATGTAAAATTAGAGAAGCCTCAGTATATTCGAAATGATGTAATGGAACAATATCCGTATCAGAGTTTGATTGGCACCTTAATGCACTTGGCGGTGTCAATTAGACCAGATATCGCGTTAACTATGTAAGTAAATCAATCCAATACTAATTACGACATTTAACATTGGAAGGTTGCTAAACTTGTGTTAAGATATTTGTAAGGTACGACGAGGTCAGATTACGGACTAGCGTATGAAAGAAAAGGCTGCCTCTTTTTGGTGTGATTGATGCAGACTGGGCACGGAATGCGGTAGTTCGTAGGTCTTATTCTGGTTTCGCATTTATTTTTGCAGATGCTCCAGTCAGCTGGGAAGCGCGAAAGCACGGACCATTGCTTTATCCAGCACCTTAGCCGAATACATGGCTATATCCGAATGTACTAAAGAGGCCATTTATTTCCGTGATGTGTTAGTGAGTATGTGATACTATTCAACGATAACCAGGGTGCGATGAAACTTGCTCAAAGTAAGAACTATCATTCACGCACGAAACAAATTAATGTACAGCACCACTTTATTCACGATAAGTGCGAACAAGGTGTAATTGATCTTAGATATTTGTATACTGATCGAATGCCTGTTGATGTTTTGACCAAAGGATTGCGTGGAAAAAAACATCATGAATGTCTGCGTAATTTAGGGATGGTGTATGAATGTATGTAAATTTCAAAGATTTGCTCACAACTTCGAGGGGAGGTATTAAGGTATTATGAAGCGCGCGAGCGGTCCATCTAGCAATGTGATTTGTAAGTTTTGTTGTTTTGTCACACCGCTAGCACGGATTGCGTTGTTGTGTCAAAAAATATATAAAATAAATTAATGTAAAATAAATAAAAAGTCTTTAATTTACTCACACCCTTCAGTATTAGCATTAAGAAAACCTGTTAAGATATTCTGCTTGCACAGGAGAGAAACAGAAAATTGATAAATAATAGTTTTTTTGGCCTTAGACTTAGTCTTCTGTAACCGTGTCATCTGTGATGATCTGTCAGCCACTAAATTGTCTTGCTAGCTTAGCTGCATAGTATCTGTTGTGATATTAATGAACACACTGGTAGTTTCTCTCGGGGTCCCAGTCATTTTCACAGCTGGTTATTTCCTGGGGATGTTCCTGTTTTTACATTCAGTTATTCATCACCGCACACTTCTTGTGTGTTAATGTTCTATTGTAATAGACACATGTATCCTTCCCAGCTTTCGACCAATACACTTTCAACATACTTACTTGAACAATAAGTCTACTATGGTGTTTTAGGTATTTATCAGAATTAATTTCACGAATTAAAATCTGATCTTCGTCTGGAAGTATTTAGTAACTAGCACGTATGGGGGTCAAGGACACTGGTCAGTGAGTTAATTAATTTAGTAGTAACCATTTGGAATCTCTTTCCATGGTTTGGAATCTCGTTCCATGATTTGGACCCGATTCGTTGTATAAATATACTCTGAAGAAAACTGTTTCATAACCTAAATTAAAGGCCCCGTTGAATTATAATATTTATTGCTCTGGTAACTTAGAACTATGCACTTTACAACAATATTAATATTTATATGGCAACCCTAAGTGAGGAGTTGAAAGGGACTGCGTGGCTATCGCCCTTCAATCCTCCCTAGCTGACTAGTTCCTGAAGACTGCTAGGCTATCGAAGCTGGAACTAGGCTGACTTAGGTTTGAGCTGGCTGCGTGGCTACCGCACTCTAAACCTCTAGATAGTGAAAGTGACAATTTGTTCCGCCGTTCCGCTGCTTATAAATCCCACAGGTTTACATGTGTGTGTTTACATGTCTTCACATGTTTGTTTGTAGTTGTGATATTAAGTCTTGCAGGGTGGCGCTGTTGTGGCTTCATACACTTGATGTTCATAGACGGTGCTAGCTGTCTATGACTGTAATGTTATTGATTGAGATAGCTAGTATCTAATATCTTCTAGGCATTACATACTGTTGTATATGAGAAATACTAAATGACGTTAATGGTTTGTTACAACTGTTATTTTTATAATCACACAAAACTTTACGAATTAGCGCGAGCGCGGGGGGAAATGAAAAGTGATTTTGACAGCTGTCATGGGTTCCCAGAAAGCACCTAGCTGGGTTTAATTGTTTTCGTTGTTTATAGATCTAAACTAAGCACGAGTTTGGTAAGGAACGAATACCAGCATGTTATATAATTTATTTTCAGGAGGTACCGTGATATAAAATATAAAACAAATTGCGACTTTTGCCTTTCAAATTCAATGATTTCCTGATTTTACCTTTAAGCTATCATACATTATGGAAACTATTTTGATAGATATATAGAAAGTCACCAAAGTTCTGTTACCCCCTTCTCGCTCAATCATCAGACCAACACAATTGTAAATATTGGTTATTGTATTGTCATTGCAAAATTGAAAATATCGTGAAGATACCTGGACTTAATGGTGTAATCGCCAACCCGCAGTGAGCTAGCATGGTGATCAATGCTTGTGCCTTCTCTGTATGAGAAGAGGCCTTTTCTCCTGCAATGGGAAAGTTATGGGCTAGTTATGTATGTTGTCATTGTAATTGCATTTGTAGTTTCAAATACATACGGTCACTAGAAATGAGTGAAATATTTACACTTTTTTGTAAACTCATGTTCCGGGCGACCAAAATTGTACTTTATAACAATAAATTTCTATTGTGTCTAGTAATTAACGAGATAACAGTTTGAACACTTTTATCATAATGAAGTATTAGCTCATTCTACTACTCTAACACTGTATACAATTAACCTAAAGAAAATCTACACTTACAATTATAAATAATTAAAATCAACTTACCTTTTGCCTTAGGCTAGTGACAGACCGATATCCGAGGAAGCGAACCTACTATTTAGATTTAATTTGTACGGAATTCTTAAAATAAGGTACATAGTTACATTAATTAGAGTTCGATGGTCAGTCTAATTAAGTCACGAGGGTAGAGACTACATTAGAAAAAGTTTCGAAGATTTTGGGTCGATTTTGAAACTCCATCAAATTTTCAATTAAGTGGCGTAACTCAAAGTTCACGAGAGTTATATTTGGATTTAAATTAAGATGGAATGCTCCTTTCATTCATTAACGGATCATCATTACAATTACGGCTAATTCGAAAGTTATATATAGGTACCTAGATAAATATTTTATTGAAATTGATTTCACTTCATTTTATGTTTTTGTTGTAGGTCAATATGATTGTTAGGTCGTCGATCTTGTGCCAGTAGACATTACTATATCCTTAGTGTAAGATTATACAACAAAACACACAAGCTATTGGATATCTTTCATTTGAATGGAATTAAATGTAAAATGAAAGTTAGAGATTGGCTCATATCTCTAACTTATCAAGCAACTGAAGATTTGCTGGCTGGTATAACTGGTTAAATCCTATATCAACTATCACGTACACTCAAGCACCCATCCACACATACACATCCTAGCACCACTCAAACATATACACACCTCACCACATACCTACATATACACATCTCACCACACACATATACACATCATCACACACACATAAACATATACTAAATAATATAACTTTAAGGTATTTTAAAGTAGTTCTTTTCCTTAATTACAAATCCTCTGTTAAATGTAGAAACAGTTAAGCATGACTCTGTGACAAGTGAGGAACGCTGACTCCTAAGATACAGGTCTTCTCCTAGTTTAGGTGTCAGGAGTCTCAGTAAATTTCTGCATGTACTTAATGAATCTAATTCAAAAGCACTAAAAGTGAGTAATATTAAACAATGCAATGTTTACCTTATTCTCTCCTTGTGTATTAGGCTTATGAAATAAATAAATAATTATTATTATTAATGTGAGGTTATAATTAAATTTCCTCAAATGATTTAAAAAATGAATCTAATAAAAACCTCATTTCAAAAATAATGTATCAAGGAATCAAGCATCTGCAGCCAAACTAGGCAATGCCTGTGTTTAATAGCGATTCCCTCGAATTACTTCAAAGTAATAATAGCCGACAATGTGAGATTGAAAGGTTGTAACTACTATGTTATGTGATCGGTGATACATTTTTATAGCCTTAAAAATCTAATAAAAAGAAAAGTAAATGACAAGGCAAAAAAATTAGATAAATGACAGACAGCAAGTCAAAAAGAGGGACCATTCCATAGTACTATTAATGTTATAAATATTTTCTATGGTTCTATCTCAGTCTATATAGTAAACAAATCTAGGACCGCTGCACGGTCACCCAGTTTATCTTATTTTTTTCCGTTTGTTTCCTAGTGCAAAATAGCCATCCGTCTTCGGTGTTGTAGGTGCATTATAAAGTAACCTCACTTTTACTATATTTCATACGAGCTCGATTCCTGGATAGCAAAATTTCACTAAATTTGCAGTGAGGACTTGTTATTATATTTTCCTTCTAATGGGCTACTTTGATTTCGTTTACACGTGGGCACAGGAATGTATAGAGGCTTTCCTTTCTCCTTTACTTGCTTTTACAAAACATCCAATTGATTGTTTTTGAGAAGCTTAAGAGAGTGAGTTCCTTAAAGTGAGTAAGTAGGAGTAAAACATTAAAATAAAATATAGCGGGCAAGAAATCTCTCCTACGAATATTTTACATTGTTTGAATATTGTATACTCGTAATCATATATAACAATAGTGCGTTTATTTAAGGTACCTTTAATATAATAGGATAATATAATGAAGGGTCTTAGGCAAAGATCAAAGAACATTTTCGGAAAAGATTAATTGAAAGGGATGTTGGTTGCAATTTGATCTTACGCAAGGAAAGTAGTCAAACAGGATCTAACAAAATGTGTAATTAAAGCCAAGAATCCAAACAATCGCTTAGACAATCGAGCGAAGACTTATAAAGACGCATCTTGAGTTTCGATACATCGATCGGAATAATTAGGTAGGTACACGTTTTGCTAGGTACTATTTAATGACGAAACGTTTGCCTACCTATTGTTGTCAAAATGTAACGTAACTTATTAAATTACACTGAAGTTATAAATTTCAGTGGAAAAAAAATACGGTTGTGGGTCGCATAAATCGAGACCTGGCAACTCTATTGCCAGGTCCCGATTTACGCGGGACGTCCCGATTTACCCTACGCGACATACGTTCCATTGAGCCATAAGTCCTGATGTTTTTAGGCCCCTGTCCCGAAATTTAGCATAGCCAACCTGGCAACACTTGTAAGCCAGGTTTGAACCTACACCACCCTGATAAATACTCAAGGCGACCCCTAGTTCTTTTTTCACATTTTAATACTGACAATGAAAATGTTCTTTTTAGAGTTCGATATGCATGCGTTAATGTATTCTAAAGATTTATCAGTACTTATAAATTACAATTTAAATGAACTTTATCAACTTAACATCGAAAAATACGCCTTCTACGAGTGACTAAAATATTTGAAATAGTTAATTTGAATAACTGCAATTTTCTTCCCCAAACTTTCTATAATTTTTGAGAAATGAAAAGAAATTCTTAAAAAATATATTAAATCATCGGTTATTCGTATCTACTTAATTAATTATCAAACTTGAAAATTTAATTAACCCTTTTGTTTGGTAAATTTGATAAGCCCAAGAAGTTTTGGTGGACTGACCCTTTGGCAGGCGGTTCGCTTTTGTAAAGAAGTATCTACGTCATTACCTTTGGACTTGCGAATAGATTATGAAATTTCAATACTTACCTGTGTCTTAGAAAGTTATTTGTATGAAATATTAATTACATTCAGTATTAATACATTTTAGGAGCATTTTGACGGTTAGATATAACTGGCAAGTTACTAGGTACCTGTAATTTCTCCAGGGATGTGCTGTAACAGGCATTGCACAGAGCCCCCCCAGGGGTTCCACCTCGTCGTGGTGGGGGGGCTCTAGTAGCCGTGGCTTGATCACCCACGGTGAAACTAACGGAACCCGAGGAGGGCCGCTCCTCAGGGCTTTTCAAGCCCATGTTGGAGCGGCGCCGGCGTAGGTTGCGGGCCTTATGGGGAGTGTCGCAACTGAGGTGGGCTGCGGCGTCGTATGGGCGGCACCGCAGCTGAGGGATGGGGGCCGCGGTGGGAGAGGAGTGCCGGTATGTCGATGCGCCGCTCTCCCTACCTGCCGCGGCCTTGACGGGGCCGCCACCGTTGGATGGCGGACGCGGTGGGGCCGCAGGGGAAGAGGAGTGCCGGTATTGCGAGGCGCCGCTCTCCCTATCCTCTGCGGCCGTAGTGGCAGGCGGCGGGGCCACAGACCTGACCCGTCGCAGGGGACCTTGGGCGTCCAGACACGGGGTCGTCTGACGCCCATTGCACATGGTCTCCGAGGTGGTTGCGGCACGCCATTAGTCTGTAGTGTGCCGTAGCGGGGGGGTGCAATACCCAACCCCGTGAGGGAGTCCGGCAACGGATGGCTGCGGGCGGGTTCGCGGTTGTGTTGTTGTCCTTCTAAAGGGGTGCCTTTAGAAAGTCTATGGCAAAAAAAAACTGTACTATAATAAATGGTACTTGTAATATGAAAAATAACAGTACCTAACTGATATTATATATTATTTTGGTCGCGTGCTATTATATCACGTATAGTTTCATACAATTTTGTACAGTTTTTTCAAGATTGAGTAGCTAACAAATAAATGTCCATCTTATCGTCACAAAGTTTGGCATTTTATTTGTAGGATTTTATTTCAATTTGAGTTACTGCAGAAAACTTCAGAGAACGTTGTGATATTGGTAGTTCCCAACTCAACATGGTGTTCCATAATTAACTGTCAAACAGAGCCAGTTGCCAACACTAAACATTTCATAGAATCAAGCATCTAAATTCTGCACGAGCTATCTTCGCTTGCCAAACTCAAGTCGAAAGCAGTATCACCCGCATATATCTAAGTCGCAATTAATCTATCACAGCGAATGTTGAGTGAGAACTGGCTGAATAGTTCTGTCGCTACCATCAGTTGGAAGCACTCAGTTGGGCAAACGCAGCGGGCAATAACATGCGACCGTCACTTGCATGTGTCCTCGTAACAGTCATAGATTGCATAGAGTATAGACTTGGAAATGGGTATTTAAGTAGCATACGCCGTTATTGAAATTATTTGATGAAAACAACTTATTATGATCTCAAGCTCAACACTTTTGAATGGCTGCCATTAATAATAATATGGGGATAATGAGATAGATGACGCTATAGTCACTTATCTCAATTCCTTTTTGTGATGTAATGCTTAAGCAAAACAACTCTGTTTATTTTGGTTTCTTATGGTTAATGTAATAATAACATTAAAATTAAGATTCCTTTCATCATTTTTGTCGAGGTATCGTAAGCTAAGTAAGTCATTGTGCAATAATTTAATGTCATGTATTTCGGAGCCACCCAATTTAGGTTTGAAACATATTTTATGAGAGATGCGAACATACAAGAACACGTATGAAGTTACATTAATACGATAAGCTACTTACGTATGTCTCATTATGGAAGCACCAGTCGACATCGCTTCATTCGTACGAATAGTTTTCTTATGTTATATTGAAGTTGTAATATATTCTTGCTGATACCTTTGTCAATGTTCAATATTGTGGTGAGAAAATAAATCATTATCTTATCTTATCTTATCTTATAAGAATCTGCAGTTGAATTCTATCTAGGAATTCAGAAATATACATTTTGCAGAAAAATTATAACAGAAAAGTTTTGTGTATGAATATGGAAGGATAAAATAACAATAATAGGGGAAGACTATGGAAATTAAATATAGACTACATGAATGATATGCTAAGCATGCGTTAATGCTTTTCAAAGATTTATCTGTATACATGAACGATGATTAATTGGAATGTTAATAGAAAGAATTAAATAAAAAAAATGCTGCGCTGTCCCCAAATAAAATGAGATATGGGCATTATAGTAGTGAATTAGGACGGTGGTAAATATTATAATATGTTAATTTTTATAGCGTTCTGTCTTATAGCATAGATCTCATTGCATCCTCATTATCCAATTTTCATCTGTATATTGATCTAATGGTATGACAGTTTGACGAGCAAGACAAAGGTCGCAAGTCCGAATCCAAGTTACGCACGGCTGACTTCTTGTAGTCATGTGAGTATTTTATATTATGTAATTTTTACCAAAACGGTGAAGGAAAATGTTGTGCCAAAAACAGCACATTTGAGAGATGTTTTCGATGATATGTAAATCCGTGGCTTAACTGACACGAAGCTTACGGGTCGCGTTAACTCTGACACTTAATTGTTCGTCGATCAAATGATAAGAAGAAGAAGATCTATGCATTTAGTATGTGCCTGCTTAGTCTTTGACCGAATAAATGTAACTGACTAGCACCGTGTTGACGGACCTGACAGTCGACGTTGATATACAAGTTATCTGCACTTTATTACTATTCCCATTCTGTTAATTACAATAACAACTCATGTCTATTTTGATACGTCATTTTAGGGTTTTTGGACAGAATCTATGAAAAAGAAATTAACAAAAATGGCGTTAGGTGGAACTTACCGAGATGCGTTCTGATTAAAATTATACCTCATCGTATGTTCTCGTTTTAAAATGATTGAAGCTAATGTTGTCAAAAGACTAAACTATCACATTTTATAACATTATGATGAACTATGATTCATTCCCCCCGCGGGCTCAAGCGCGTGAGCACGTAAACCTACTGTACTAGCACATTATAAATCATTGTCAGTACTAAAGTTACTCATTAAGCATTTGTTATATATTGTTGTGAAGCTTAGTATACGAGCCACTTAGTTCACGAATTAGTTCTTAACTTTACGTAGTGAACTCTAATTGAATAAAGTGTTTTAATTATACGTAAAGCAAACATTTTGATTTGTCATCGTGAATCACCGTGTCAACGGACTTAACGAGCGGCGCGCTGCGGTCAACGTCCGTCCTCCGCACACATACGCATCGGCGCTTCAAGGACAAACGCTCGGCGCCCGATCGGCTGTTCGGACGGGGACCCGAACACTTACGAAAGCGGCGCAGTGGTGCGGCCTTGTCAACACAGAAGTATGCAACTCAGCGTATGCGCCTAGTCAAACAAAGTGAGTACAGCGCATCATTAATACAACTGTAGAGTAATCTGAACGTGCTGCATCTTACCAACTGATTAATACACTACCTATCTATTTGCTGGGTTTAAACACAATTTAACCTGTCAAACAAATAAGCATTGCCTAAATAAAAAGAAAATGATGCGTTCACCGCCGAAGACTTCAGCTTCACCCCTGCACAACTCAGAACCAGATTTAACCACGAGTAATGAATCCACCGAACACATAACCCAGAGGAAAAGGAAGCGTGGTGATGATGCTGATTTGCATCGTATAGAAAATATGATGCTGCAGATGAAGTCCATGTTTTCTGATTTTATATTGCAGCAAACAAATCAAAATAATAAAATTGATTCCCTACACTCAGCCCTTGAGGAAATTAGGTCTCAAAATAGCATAATACGTAGTCAAAACACAGAAATTCAAACGCAGAATGGCGAAATCCGAAGTTCTATACAACTTTTATCTGATAAATATGATGACGTCGTGTTGGACATAAATAACTTGCAGGCGGAGTGTCGTAATAACCAAAAAGTGATTAAAATGCTTGAGCGTAAGGTAGACTATCTAGAGAGAAACTTAAGAGCAGCTTCAATTGAAATTAAAAACATCCCAGCTACAAATCCTGAGACCATGGAAACACTATTTGGGCTAGTACAAAAACTCGGTAACATCATCAATCAACCTGTTCAATCATCTCAAATTAAAAATATTTTCCGTTTGAGAGGCAAAAAGGAGACAGTCGGCACTGTCATTGTAGAATTTTCTTCTCCTTCATTAAAAGAGCAATTTATGCGGTCTACCAAAAATTACAACAAACAAAATACAGAAAATCGTCTCAATACCACCCTCTTGCAGGCTATAGGACCTAAAAAACCAATATATGTATCGGATGCACTTACTTCCACAACTAAACGTCTGCTTTATCTTGCCAAGGAGTTCATAAAAAGCAGCGAGTATGAACAATGCTGGACCGCAAATGGTAAAGTATACGTACGTGAAAGAGAAGGGATGCCCAGTCAGCTCATACATTCCGAAGAGGACCTAGTTAAACTACGCAAAGAAAAATGACTATTATCAGTTTTCATACTACATCACTGCATTTTATTATTATTTGTGGTTGTATTATATTATGTTTCTTTCTACCTGTTAAAAAAACAATGTTTATTCATGTTTAAAAATTATACTAATCTACTTACACATACAATACAGACTTATTTTCAATGCATTTTCACTATACAAACAAAAGCTATTATACATTATACACTCATTTTAATAACGACTAATACACATTTACGCACTGCGGGAGTCTATACTATAAGATACAATTCGGTTTCGTTATCTCTTCTCAATAACATTGTCCGTCGCACCATTGTTACAGATGACATATCTCGGCATAATACTTCTACTCTATCTAAACCTAGTACACAAATAATGCAAATTTTGATAAATACAAAACACAATTCGATAACACACAAAATAATATAAAGAACATAGATACTGTCTCTGTGTCGGACTCATCTACTTGCGATTTGGATAGTTGCACGCCACTCAACTTCAATTCTAACCAATCACTTAAAATCCTCAATCAAAACATCAGATCTATAACTAAAAATATGGCAGGATTTCATACTATACTTACTAGAACAAAGGTTGAGTGGGATATCATAACGTTGACGGAATGTTGGCTTCCTAATACGCACTATATCCCAGACCTCGTAGGCTATAATTACTACAAAACGGACAACAATTTGACACAAAATGAGGGTGTAGTAGCCTACGTCCATAAAAATATTAGAGTTTCTGTGGAAGAACCCTTAATCCTTGAAGCAAACAGTCTACTAATAAAAATAGATTCGGAAACTATACTATTAGCAATATATCGTCCACCGGGCTACAAAGATATCACAAATTTTCTTAATTCTCTTAACGTGGTTCTGACGAGCATCACGCACTATCAAAATATAATCATCACTGGCGACTTAAATATAAACATCCATGATCGATGCTTTGACTCGTCTAAACATATATATCTAAACCTACTAGCATCGCACGGTCTATTGCCTGCCCATTCACTGCCCACTCGACTTCAAGCGTGCCTTGATCATATTATATTAAAAACTACTCTCCCTGCTTCGACTTTAGTGGCCCACTCTGCATTGACTGATCATGAAAGTGTTTTGTTATTCATAGCAAAAAGAGTACCTAAAATAATTTCAAAAAATACAGCTATCCGCATCAATTACAATCAGCTAGAAGCAGATTTAAAGCAACTTGACTTCGAACAAGTATATCGCTCTCAAAATCCTCACAGAGCAGCAGAGCTTATGATCAATCTTATAACACAAGCAATCGAGTCTAACTCCAAAACTGTAAAAATACCTAATCGGAAAAAAATCATCAAGCCCTGGCTCACTCCGGGCCTTCTTCGATGTGTCCGGCATAGAGATAGTCTACATGCAAAACTTAAAAAATCGCCTGAAAATGAAACTTTAAAAATATCCTTTACTAGATACAGAAATTATTGCAACAAACTACTAAGAAAATTAAAAATTGACTTTAACAAAAAAGAAATAAGTGATGCTGGCAACAATACCAAGCAACTTTGGGCAGCTATAAATACAATATCAAATAGAATAAAACAAAAGGACAATAACTCACACTTATTAAATATCTCTGATACTCCACTTCACTCTGTTAACGAAGCCAATAAATTTTTCGCGGAAATCGGTTTAAACCTCGCAGAGGTTATGGTCAATAGATCTGCCAACAATGCATCTTGTAATGTCAGTAGACGAATCTCGCAGTCTATGGCATTTATACCGACGGAGGAAAAAGAAGTTGCTAAACTGATAATGGCCCTTCGCAACGACTGTGCTGTGGGTTGGGACAAAATATCAAGTGGATTTCTAAAAAAACACGTGGCCATAGTAACACCACCTCTTACATACGTTTGCAACCTCGCTTTTACATCCGGCCAATTTCCCAAAGCTTTTAAAAAGTCCATAATACATCCAATCTTTAAGAGTGGGTGCAGAAGCTGTGTCAGTAACTATAGACCTATAGCCGTGCTTCCTGCTCTATCCAAAATACTAGAACGAATCATGAACAAGAGGCTCGTGGACTACTTAGATAAATTTAACATATTATCTCCCTCACAATATGGTTTTAGGACTGGTAAATCCACGGCCGACGCAGTTCATGATCTGACAAACTATATTGTCGCAAACTTGGATAGAGGACAGAAGGTTCTGGGCATCTTTTTAGACCTTGCTAAAGCTTTTGACACGGTTTCTGCACCCATTCTCATCCAGAAGATGGAAAGTATGGGAATCAGGGGAGTACAACTTAAACTTTTTGAAGATTATCTGAGTGAGCGTGCCCAGTGCGTTAAGATTGATGACGTCATTAGCGATGAGTGCAATGTCACGTATGGCGTACCCCAAGGCAGTGTTCTTGGTCCGACTCTCTTTCTCATATATATCAACGAATTAGGCATGCTCACGCTCCCTAAGGGTAAAATTATAACTTTCGCAGACGATACCGTCCTTCTTTTCAATGCTAATACATGGCACGAAGCATACGCGCATGCTCAGTCAGGATTCAACGTTGTGTCGGAATGGCTGCATAATAATGTTCTTACACTAAATGCGGATAAAACGAAACATATTACCTTTTCTATAAAAAATGACGCACAAACAACTACAATGACGTCAAAGCTTTCATTGGTTGCCCATTCCTGTTCTAGTCCAAGTGACAACAGGTGCACTTGCACTCGCATCCTTAAAACAGACAGTATAAAGTACCTAGGTGTGATAATAGATACCACCTTAAGATTTCAGGAACACATCAACACTCTTAGCAATCGGTTACGCAAATTAATATATGTTTTTAAGACTCTGAGACATGTGACAGATGTAAAACTAAGAATATCTATTTACTATGCCCTAGCTCAGTCCCTAATATCCTACTGCATAACGTCCTGGGGTGGGGCTGCAAAACACACAATCTTGGAGTTGGAACGTTCACAGAGAGCCATTTTGAAGGTATCTTTCTTTTTACCCTTTCGATATCCTACAGCACTGTTATACAAAGAAACCAAAGTACTAACTGTACGACAGTTATTCATACTGCAAACGGTCCTAAAAGAGCATGGACTCCTTACTTTTAACCCCCTGCTGTCTCAAGGTAAAAGACGTTTCAACCCTGTAGACCGACAACATGAACGGCACTCAACTACCTTTTCTAAACGCTTCTTCTGCAACCTTGGTGGCTTTCTCTATAATAAAATAAATAGGACGCTCTCTGTTTATCATCTCACCAAGATCAAGTGCAAAATGAAAGTGAGCTGTTGGCTCCAGGCCTTAAACTATGATGATACGGAAAAACTACTAGCTGTCTTAAGATAGAGAAGAGGAAAAAAAAAAAAAAAAAATATATATATATATATACTTAACTACGTACCCTAACTTCCCGTCATAGCAGCACACCACCCTTCGATTTAAATACCATTACCTTAAAACTAAACTTATGTCATTCTCGCGCTCACATTCATACACACCACATACTTACTACATACACGTCACATCCACAAACATAATACTACTACAATTCTCATTTACTTATATTATTTGTATCACACGAACATAAATTGTATGCATAATACTACTAACCATACTAACACTTCATAGTAAATATAATGTAAAAACCACTTCTGTATAACTTACCACAACCATCAGTGATCATTGTACAAGTAACAACATCTTAAATAAAAAGTATTTTTTCTTTACCCAAGGGGTGGAGACCTGGTGACCTGAAATACAGGCCTTACGTCTAGTTTAGGCGCCAGTCTCCCACAGTATATGTTATATTGAAGTTGTTATATATTCTTGCTGATACCTTTGTCAATGTTCTTTCTATATTGTGGTGAGAAAATAAATCATTATCTTATGAGTTAGTTAATAATAAAGACGCCAAATAAAAGCCATACCGACCATACTCTCGTTTTAATTTTAATTTGTGTTGATTTCATTTAATAATTATTTATGGGCAAAGGTATTTTGCTATGTACAGCCTAGTGAACTTAGGTACTTGCAGTTTTGTCTACTTTGATCAGCCCGTACAAGTTTTTTGTTTCATACAAACAAACATTAACGGTACCTACATAAAATCTGAATCCTTTTTTTTCTTTCTTTCTTATGGCAATTGAAGCTGAAGCCATTTTGCCAAGACAAGTTTAAAAGTTAGGGAAACAAAAGTAATTACAAAAATATACTATTACGATAAATTTTGGATCAGTAAAGTAGACTCTTTTATGAAATTACATAAAACAATAAATTCTACAAATAATGTAATTAACAAATTAAACAAAGATAACATTACAATTACAATCTAAATTTTAATATTATTACTAATAACAAATAAAGATATACACTTATACACTAATAAATTATTACTACATAGTAAAATATTTACAGAAGTAGGAAGAGGAAAGTCAATAGAAACTAGGTTATTATACAGTAATGAATGGTCATACAGTGGACAATTAAGAATAATATGATTCAAATCACCCACGTCTGCTCCACATTCACAAGCAGCACTATTAACAATATGGAGTTTAGCAAGGTGGGCCGGAGAGCAAACATGTCCAAGCCTCATGCGAATTAAAGTGGTTGTCACCACCTTGCTAATCTTTGCTTTAAAGAACCATGGCTTATTTGGTATGACTGGTTGAATTTGAAAGAAGTTTCTACCCTTGACCTGGCCACTGACTGACCAAGCAACATCCCAGGATTTCTGAAGATGAATACTAGGTAAAGCAGACAGGTCATGACAAAAGTTTTTAAAAGGGAATAGATCATCACACTCTATCGCGCTCCTTGCCAGATGGTCAGCTCTTTCATTTCCTTTGATTCCAGCATGTCCTGGAATCCATGCGAAAGATACTCTCAAGTCTTTTAATGCACATTCTTGTAATTTTTTCCTAATGTCTATAATCAAAGGAAAATGACTATGATTTCTGAAAGGAAATTTGGCCAGAGACTGTAAAGCGCTACGAGCATCGGAAAAAATAACAGTTTTCCTTAATTTCATTAGGATGATATATTCAACTGCCTTTAAAATTCCGTAACATTCTCCCGTGAAGACTGATGTCTCCACAGGGAATTTTATCTTTTGAACAATGTTATACTGTTTGTGTAACACTCCAATCCCAACGCAAGTGATACTTGAAATTTTAGAAGCATCTGTGTAGATATGATTCCAATCGCGCCAATATTGATCGACAATGGAATTAAAAGCAGCATTAGCATTTTGATCACTCTTATCAATGGGCATACTTAGAATAATATCCGGAATTAACACTAGAGATTCATAATTTGAACAAAATAAGGGGTGAATCAACGAACGGTGGGTGGGAGATTGAAGGGTTAAAAATTTTCGATAACTGTTAACTAAACATGGAAGACTTTTATGAATCCAATAGCCAGAAGTATCAACAAGATCAGACAAGATTTGTAGAGATGAAATTAAGGGGTGGTTTGAAAACTGGAGAACTCTGAACAGAAATTTATCAGATAAATACTGTCTCCGTAGGTGTAAGGGGGGTTCCCCACATTCAACCTGCAGGGCATTAATAGGACTCGACTTCATTGCTCCTGTAATTATTCTTAAAGCTTTTGATTGAATACCATCTAATTTAGATAAGGCTAAACTATTGCAGGGCTCTAGTAAAAATACTCCGTAATCCATTACACTTCTGATTATTGCATTATAAATTAATTTGAGGGAGAAAGGATGGGCGCCCCACCAAACACCAGCAAGGCAACGTATAATATTAAGGAGGCGTTCGCACTACCCAACCACGAAGTCCAAATGTGGAACACCTGACAATTTACCGTCTAAAATAACACCTAAATATTTAATGTGAGAGTGAACTGGAATTATGCTATTATCGTAGTTAATTAAAACTAGGGGAGGTAATCTCATTCTAGTGAAAAGGACTACAGCACTTTTAGAAGGAGATAACTGTAAACCGTTATTATCTAACCAATTTTTAAGAAATAGTAAAGAAGTAGATAGTATGTTGGAAGCTTTATCTATTGATCGATTCGAGTGGTATAAGTATAAAGTCATCTGCGTACTGTATAATTTTAACGTTGTTATCAAGGGAGTGTTCTAAGTCATATGTATAAATATTATATAATAAAGGGCTTAGAACAGAGCCTTGTGGGAGTCCCTGCCATAAATGTCTGAACTTTCTATTGGATTCGTCTAACGACACACAAATAACTCTGTCATATAAGATGTTCAAAATAAAATTAATAAGAAATTGTGGGACATGTAAATGATTAAGTTTTTTTATTAGTACGTCTAAAATGACGTTATCATATGCTGATGTAATATCTAAGAACGCTGCAACCACCGATTCATTTGTGGTAAATGAATTCCTAATATCAGTTATTAGTATACTAATACAATCCATAGTACTTCTACCTCTTCTAAATCCATATTGACTTTGAGATAATAAATTATTATTTTCTATAAACCATTCTAAGCGAATTTTGACCAAATGTTCAGCAATTTTACAGAGAACCGACGATAAAGCTATGGGTCTGTAAGAAGAGGCATCATTGGGTGATTTACCAGGTTTTAAAATTGGAATAATTGTTTGAGACTTCCACGATTTCGGAATATTACCTGAAAGCATCAAGGAATTTAGTATATTTAAATATATAAGTAGAGTACAATCAGAAAGGTGAGCAAAAAAAGAATAGGGAATGCCATCATTACCTGGAGCTGAATCTTTCAAATTCAGTATTACACCTTTTAATTCAGTGATAGAAAATGGAGAACTTAAGACACAGTTAGAGCTCGCAGAACAAAAGTTTGCGGGGAAGAAGAACAAAGGTTTTGAGAGAGCAGTTAGCGGGGCAAGTTTGTCTAAAAAATTATCCATTAGAGAGGGAGAAAAAGCGGATGAAGAAGAATCATTGAACGCTGACCTAAATCTTCTTATATTACGCCAAACTACTGATGGACTCACTTCTGGAGAAATGGATGAACAGAATTTCTTCCAGCCGTCAGCCTTTTTTTTCTTCAGGAGATTATGCGTCTCCTTAATGATTTCCGACAAATTATCGAAGTTTTCGTGCGTAGTTTCGTTACAATATAATTTTTCAGCTGCCTTTCGGGTCTGAATAGCTGCAGTACATTCACTGTCCCACCATGGAGGAGACGGAAACCAATTAGTAGATTTATTTTTAATTGGAAAAACTTCATCAGCAGACTCAATCAAAATTTTTGCTAGGGCATCAGCACACACAGGCTCATTATTATTATAAATTGCTGGAATTGAAGGGATCTTTTGTATAACGCGATTTTTAAATTGTTCCCAAAGGTCATTGCTATAGTCAGGTAATCTATATTTGAGTCGATGTATTTTACTAGTTAATTTATTTTTAAAAGGAAATGTAATTATAATGGGAAAGTGATCACTGCCACAAGTAGAAGAAAAGGTAGACCATGATAAAGAGCAAGCTAAGTTAGGGGTACAGAGAGATAGGTCAAGTACACTATCTCCTGTAGAGGGTCCGTTCCTGCGAGTGGGCTTACCAGTATTCAAAATACACAAATTATGTTGATCAATAAGTTCAAGTAATTTCTCGCCATAATAATTACTTGATGTGCATCCCCACGCTGTATGGTGACAATTAAAGTCCCCTACGAAGATAAAAGGAAGAGGTAGTGTCGACAATATAGCATTCAATTCGGAAAGTGTTTCATTTGAAGGGTGTGGAATGTATACAGACACATAACATATACTATTTACACAGACAGCAATAATTGATAGATTACTGCTATGAGAAGGAAGAGGAAGATGAGAGAAAGAGAAAGATTTTTTGACGAGTATGGCTACTCCACCATACCCATCGGATCTATCCTCTCGGAGGCTGGCATAACCAGAAATCTTAAATAAAGATTCTGGCTTAAGCCAAGTCTCAGAAAGGGTAATAATAAATGGATCGTATTTCTTAATTAAATACATCAGTTCACTTTTTTTACCGTTAATGCTGCGGCAATTCCACTGAATCAACCTGGCTGGATTGAGTTCCATTACTTAAACTATTGACTAATTGTGCAAACAAAGGGGCAACGTTGTTCGGTGAAATGACATTACATTGAGTTAACATCTTTATTAAGGCAATAATAATTTCTGTGATTGTAGGGTTTTCTTTTTGCGAATTCAAAACACAACCATCATTTGGAGAAGGAATATTATATTCTCTGACGAGTTGTTCATGAGCAGCGCGGTCATATCCTTTGGCAGTTCTGGGAGGATTTCGAGGAGATGAGAAGACTGTTTTTTTATATGAGTAGGAAGACGATTGGGGGGAGGATTCTTTATTTTTAATATTTGAATGAGGTGATAAAATATCAGCATATGATTTAATAGCCGGCTTATGTAATTTCGAAGCTTCCGAATATGAAATGCAACTCTTAGCCATAGTTAGTTTTATTTCTGTTTGTCTAATATATTCCGGGCACGATTTATTGGTAGCGTGGTGAGGGCCAGAACACGAAACACAAGAAATACAGTCATCGTCAGCAGTACAAGAATCACCAGTATGATTCCCACCACATCTAAAACACCGTGGATTACCCCTGCAGTATACCTTAGTATGGCCAAAACGACAGCACTTATAGCACTGTACCGTTGGGAAAGTATATAAAACAACCGGTAATGCATTAAAACATAAATACGCGCTTCGGTAATACCTGACCATCAAAAGTAATGACCACCGACTGTGACGGTTTCCACGTCGGGGCATTGTTGACCATTACCTTATAATTAAGTCGACGAGCTTTAAGTATCCGGCCACATCCGATCGGAACATTAATATTATCTATGATTTCCTCCGGAGTTAGATCATCAGGAACACCCTTTATGAGACCCATTCGCGTAGTACTGGATGTAGGAATAAATGCTTTAAAATTATTATCAACTAATACCTTTGAAGAAACAAAAAAGTTCGCATCCTGGCAAGACGAGAATGAGAGTGATAATCTATTTCGACCAATCTTTTTAAGACTGCCATTAACTATGTTTGCGAAATTATATTTTTTCAGAAATCTACCAAATGTTAGTGAGTTAAGAGTTGTGGAACCTTCCAGCTGCTGCTTCTGAATATGAACCACGTACGGGGCGGCATCCGACTTATCATAAAAATTTCTCCCTACTGGGCTATAAGATTTTTCTTTAGAGATCAGTGTTATATTCTCAGATTGTTTAAGTAACATATCTGATTTGCTACCTGTATCTTTATGGGAAATAATATTCTCTGTGATAGTATGCGGCTTTGAGAATACTATGTCGCTATCTTGACATATACAATCATTACAGTTAGAGGATTTATCGGAAGAATTCTTTTTTTTCCTTTTTTTATTGCAATGTTTACATAATTTGACTAACTTAGCCCGTTTTCTACCGGAGGTAGACATAGAGCCGTCAGTATCCATGCTAGATGCATCATTTTCAATGGTAATGAAATGTGATACCTGGAGGTTTGTTCCCCCAGGATCAGGAGGCTCACTCATAATATTTTCTTACATATATAACAAAGAAAAAAATGAAAGACTCACCTAAACTGCACTAAAACTACAATATATACACTATAAACACACTCACACAATATACAAAACTACTCTACTGATCATTAAATCAAGTTAAAATTTTAATTTAAAGTCTGAGAAATTATAAACACCACCGCGCTATTTTAAATTTCCCGCCCTTTTTTTCATCTGAATCCTTGATATGGAACTCCGTGAACTGGAGTCCATATTTAAAAAAATAACTTTGGTTGGACCAGCCAGCTTTTTATATAATTTGTTTTTTATTTATTATTAGTAAAAGGTTGAGGTAAATATTCTTAAAAAAATAAATTGTTTGGTATAATATGCTACCATGCTATGCTATCACATATTTTTTTAAGCTTGTGTCATAGTTTAGTAATTTCTGTATTCGTGATCATATTGCTCTTTTAGATTTTCAATAACTTTGGTTGAAGGTTTTTTTTTTGTTCATAGAAAGCAAACTTTCTGATTACTAGTTTTTTTATTATTTGGAACGGGTAATCAAATTTTTACTTAGATTTAGATAGTTAGATAGTGGTTGTTATTATATAAATAGGACTAGATATTAGGTACTCATTTGGGTAATATTTTTCTTAATTACGACGGCTGTAAATACCATCGACAAAAATTAGACTGACAAGGTGTAGTACAGCCAGTTTGTTAATAAAATAAGGTATTTAATTGAATGTAACACACTACATTTCGCTTTTCTATAATGACAAAGGATTGTATTCTGTTTAATTATCAATGTCTTACAAAGGACCCACCTTGAAAGAGAGCAGTAGTTGGGCTACATTCAGTCAAGTTTCTAACCAAATAAAGATAGAGCCTAGAATAACGAAGCCTGCGTTTACTTCCACATGGGACTGTTTCGTCAATTAATCAACTACGAGTATTCTGTTGAAACACTATCCAAAGAAGGCTTTAATAAGCTAATTGGTCCATTTGCATTGGTTCCTCGATACGTTTCAGAGTGGCGAGTACCGGGATGCACTTGCGGTACCACTCCGGACGTAGCTACGTCGGTCTCGGCATAAACGAGATAGAACACGATCTAGCCGTCAAGAGACCCTTGACATCTTCACAACGGAGCATTGTACTTTGTGTTTTCTTTTTAATTGTACGAACACGAATGCGATACTACGTTTTGTCATACTTAATAATGTTAATTTGTATGGCTTTGTTTTTTATTCTTATTTTTCAGTGATTCATTATTTAATGTTGAAAGTCAACAAAAGCTTTGTAAAGTTTTTCTTTTGTGCTATGGTAACATGACTGGAGGATGTTGATGACGTTGTTCTGTGTGAAGTCGACCCAAAAATAGGCGAAACACGTTTCACTAACAAATGTTCATCGACCGCTGGTACTAGCAGATGATTAGTTTTAACTATAACAAGCTGTGCCCTGCAGTTTCACCCGCAGGAATTCTGTAATTTTCCAGGATTAAAACATCCTCTGTCCTATTCTAGGGCCTAAAATTGTTAGGTATAATTATACAAAATTTGTTCAGTAGCTTTTGCGTGATTGGTTTACAAACACCCAAATTCACAAACCCACAAATATTCAAACATTCATTAGTAGGAAGTAGGATTATTAGAATTAGTAGGATAGGATTTTACCAATGCAATATGCACAGGTCGGGTAAAATCATGTAATCAAAGAATTATTTACCGAAAGCCTACGACTACTATAACGGACAAAACTTAATTCGTTTGATAATATGAACTACAGCTTTTCGTAGAATATTTTGCTCAAGATGATACTTTTGGGAAAGGTAGTAGGGAAGTAGGTATGCATCTCTCTGCAGTGTAACGATACGCCGGCGCGAAGATTGCCTTTCCGAATCTTGATGAGGCGGCGCGGTCGGGCTTACTTCCGCCGCAAACTACAGATTGCTTAGCTCATGCCATGAAAGCATTAAATTTGCGACAATAGTGTCAATTCTGTTGTCGATTAACGAAACTTATATGAGGGACTTGTTAATAAAAAAATGTGACGACCACAATGTCCCACTAGGACTACTAGGACTGTATGAAAAATTTTACTTGATAATTTGACGTCTTATAATTCGGACGAATCTCGCTCTTACAGTGACGTGTAGTTAATGATGGCAATTACCTATGTCATTTTAGTTTGGTTGGTCCAAACAATACATTGGTGTTCGTTCTAATAAGAGACAACACCAATGTAATCTGTTAAGATCTGGTGATCTGAGATATTTTTACTGTTATAAAAATATATTTTTATTGATATAAAAGTATCTCAGTTGATAGTGATTGGAATTGAAACTGCTTAAAGGTAAATAAAAATGAAATATTAACATGATGAACACGCATACACGTACAGTAGACTGCACGTTCGTGATAATACTTTTTTCTTAAGCTGGCCTGTCTTAGTAGGGAGTTTCAATAGCATTCGAGGTTATTTAAAATTCGTTTTGTTACTAATGACGAGCAACCTACTGTACATAAACGATTTACCAACGCTTGCACTAGACAGACAAAAATTTTGAAGGAATTTAACAAAAATAGAAGAATTACAGGCCTTTGACTTGCAGTGGGATAAAAGATGCTAAAACCATAATCCTGTTAACACAATCAATTACACACTAAATTCGATAAGTGATATCTTAGGTTTGCGCGATCACTACACATTATAATAAAACAACTTTTAACCGGATTAATCGCGTGTATTATCGCAATTAATCCGGTTAAAAGTTGTTTTATTATAATCGATAAGTGATGTTAATATCAATATATTTTTAACTTAACCTTTATTAAAAAATCCAGTTATTCAGAGCTCAAAGATAAATATTTAGCCAATTTCCTTTGCTCGAACAACATCGCGTGGCTGACTTAATCCATTGCAACAAGAAGGATAAAGAAGTAAACTAGATTAGAGAAACGTACAAGAACGTGGTTACATGCTTTGCAAATTAAATATGTTACGTTCTTAGTACGTTGTCGACTGAGTTTGCAGTTGTCTCCGAGAAATGATTTGGTTTAAAGTTTCGACTGGCATTTGCAGTCACAATTTTCGTGTTGTCTTAAGTGTAAAATGTTCTTTTCTGAACTATGATAAACAGTTATGAAAAAAATATTAATAATTTTTTTTTGGCATACTGTGAGTAACTGCTAGCAGTTTCTGGTTTTCTCAAATTAATAATTCACAGGTAAACTTCATAAAAACTGTCGATATTTGAAATTATACCTGTCCCTGTCACCTAAATGACAAACGAATGAGATGAAAAAGTACTTTTATGGATAAATTGGGATATTATTATAATGTGTAGTGATCGCGCAAACCTAAGATATTACTATGATATTAATAGAGTTTTAACTAAAATAGATTTAAGCACGATTATGAATAGGAGGTTAATATTTACTATTCAATTGTTTTTTTTTTCTAAATATAACCTGTATATTTTGTATCTACTAAAGATTATCTACAGAGCCGTTAAGTAAACATATTACCGCAATTATTCGCATATTTACACGGTGTAAGTACACACATAACATTTTGGTGTACATTTGATGTCGTAAATTCTTGACAAGCGTTTATTCCGGGCCAGTGTCCCGCCATCACCATGTCGACAGTGGCGCCACGGGGCCCATAATACATGGTATTCTACTTCGGTACTGCTTAGTGTTATGTTTACGTTTATTATAAGAGCCCTCGCGCCGATGATACCGTTTTTTGTTTCATTCGCACCTACATGGAAGTTACACGTATTTAAAGGGAAATGGGAATAGGGGATTTAAAAAACGTATTTTTTTGAATATTTTTAGGTTAATTGCTCAAAGTTTATGGTTATTTTTCACGGGATTAAATAGCAGCAATGAAAAAAAGATATAAAACAATGATAAACCTAATACAGATAAATCTTCAAAAAGCATTAACGCATGCATAGCGAACTCTAAAGTTATAAATGTTTGGGAATGAAAAATACGGTCGTGAGCAGGATTCGAATCTGTGCCTCCTGGATAAATACTCCAGGCGCTCTGACCGTTAAGCTACCTTATAGCCATACAATATGGTAGGTATTAGTTGCTTGTCATCCTGCAAGAGATTTCAGAGTTTATGTTGTTTATGATATATGAGTTTGCAACTTGTCGCTGCTAATGCACTACGGGAAAGTTTAAGCTCAAAACAATATACAGTATTCTCCTAAACAGACGTGTACCTACCTATCTAACTCCGACTAGCGTAGTCATAGTCGTACATATTTTATTTTAGCTTTTCTATAACTTTAGTTTTAATGTAGTTTCAGAATATAGTAGTAATAGATACAAACCTTATAGAACCGTTACCCATAACAAAGCCCCGTCATTGAAACTCATTAGCAAATTGATGCACAATGAAATATGCGGAAGAAGCGGCCGCTTCGACACACTTATTGTAAAAATGGAAACACAAATCGTAAAACAACATCGTCATCATGAAAGATTAGACAGAAAGACAAATGGCAGTACCTACGGGCATAACACATTGTACACACTGTATTGTTCTCAAAGAGACGAGAATGTTCTTTTTTTCTGTGTGTTTTTTCCCTTTTTATCGCTCCATTTGCGCCAGGCTTGGCTTGTCTCTGCATCCCAGCGTTCCCTATGGGGCGTAATTAGGGTAGACCACACGACTAATTGAATAAAAACATTGCATAATTAACGAAGGGAGAAATGCCGTTGCTTCCGACGGTACACCTTGGGTTCAAAGGGTGTACAAAACTTTGTCTCTCCTTTAACAACTTTAACTTAATATAAATGACGGAATGTTGTTTGTAGGTCTGAAAAGACGGCAAAAGTGTTTGAGTCGTCTTCTTAAATTAATTGCTGCCTATGCGTATATTAGTTATCATTCCATGTTTCATTATATTTGTAATCTTAAATTAAAAATGTTTTCCTAAAAATACCTTTTTCCATAAAATGAGAATATACTAATTATGTTCCTATAGAACAATAGAAATTTTCAGCAGATCCCTATATTATAATACAGCGTTGAAACAGGTTAACAATAAGCTTGTTGCCATAAAGCACCCACCATTTTATGAAGTAATAAAATCCAGCGGCGTGGTTTAAAGTTCACGGAGGCGGTCGTAATGAATTAAAATACTTTGGGCACAGGTCGTTTACGGAAAGTTGATGTGCTTATACAAATGCCCTGCCCAAAACAGGACCCCCTGTAATCATACATTTAATGGTTTCCATAATGACCTCGTAAAGTAGTAACTGCCACAAGCCGTTTCATAAATACTGAACTTTGAGCCTGAAACTTTTAATTTTTCTCACAAATTTAGATTTATTACACAATTATTTGGCGTGTAACATGCACGACCAAAGGGTTTGCGGAAATCAAAATTGAATCATGAAATAAAACATAAATATCATCAAAAAGTATGGCCGAACTCCAATAGAGTGAAGCCAGTTAATAAAACTAAAATTTCGCCCCGTTCCGGAATATTTTATGGAACAATGTATTTAATGAAATGTACCTGTACTATACTTGAATATTTGTCTTCGCATACACTGTAGTGAATAAAACTCAACGTTAAATCATTATTCTGTAATATCATTATATTAATTTGTGAAGCGAAAACCTTTTTATGAAAATTATGCGGACGGAGGAGTATGGAATTTGGCACAGTTAATGTATATATGGAGAAGCAGTGCAGAAAGCAAATATTTTTATTTATTATGCATTAGAAATACACTAAATATTAAAAAAAAACACAAACACTTATGCATTTCACAATAGAAATCTTTGACGATAGAAGCATTAAACGATCAAATTTATTTATTTTACGAATTTTGGTCCAGTTTCGGCCAATAATATGTTGATTTTTTGTTGTAGTCATTTACTTAAATATCGTTTAAGACCTGTATAAGTTCACAAGGGACCATCAACTTAATCTTACTCATAGACATATCTCACTTATTGATTAACCTACATATCCGTGTGTGAAAAAATACGCAATAAGTTAATTCAGTAATAGTTCTTCAACAATTGCAATCATCCTAGAGGTATACCTGATTCTTAAGTGTACCTCTAGGATCATTACAATTGTTGATATAATAAAATTAATATTGTCGTATTCAGGTAGGTATAGTGATTTCTGATCAAAAAAGTGACGGAACTGCAAAAATGTTCCCAGTTTTCGTACTTGTCCAGGTTTGACTGTATTAGGTACTCCATGGTTCCAAACTAATGTAATACTACAAATTGCGCTAATAATAGCGTTTAAATGCGTTTTGATTTTACTTTTATATTCGTGTCAAATTGTGGTGCAAATAAAATTCCATAGCACGAAAACATCGTTTGTGAGAAAAAATTATGTCACGGTAACTAACTTGAATTACATATGTTTTTGTACTTGCTCGATTGATCTAGTATGATTACGGAATCTGCCGATCATGAGACTGGAGGTTAATTTCCTTTCTTAATGACTGTAAATAGAAGACTTTTCTTTAACTCCGACCTGGAACATTGTTCCAAAACAAAACCTTTTTTAAAAAACGTCATCATACTAAACTGCGAAATTGTTCATTCCTATGAGTATTAATAAATGATTGTATAAAGTTTACTAAACCACAACCAGATAGCCAGATTCATTCGGACTAACGCAAATTGTTACGTAGGTATTATTAAAAGCTCTCAGCCCTGGGTACGTCGCGTCGCATCATCAATAAATAATGCCCGAGTAATTATTATCACTATACACCATCAACACACATTGGATCAGGTCACCGTGATGGGTCAGCTGTCTAATATTATTAATGGGAGATAAAAAAAAAAACAATTAAAATAGGCGGTCACAGGCTGACCGAGAATGTGCGATGGCTGACAGTTAACACAATTCGTACATTACCACAATCCAGCCTCTGCTATTTTGATTAATACAATCCTAAAAGAATCAGTACAAAGCGACCCTTTAATTCATTTATCTTGTAAAGTCACCTTTGTACCCATTTCCCATTTTAAATCTATATACCGATAAGATATTTTGGCTTAGCTGAAACATCAGCATTCGAAAGCCTTTTTGGTATAAAAAAAGGATATGTCAATTACCTGAATTAAGAATACGTGACACGTAAGCGAAATGGGCTCCGAAACAATGGATTGATAAATGAACCGTATTTGCGTAGGAAATACAAATACAATACTTTTCGTATCTTCGTGTTTCCACAAACAAAAATCAATGTGTTTTGAATTTATGTTTATTGCTTCATGTTACAGTTGTGTTCACGTGTGATATAATGGCTGGCAATTAAAGGGTACATAATTCCATTTCCCATCTGGCCAAATACAGGGGGAAACGTGTGAAGTAAAACGAGGTCAATGCAAGGGTATGGGGTATCTTTTGCCTACCGTACAAAACAACTAGTGCGGAGATATTAACTAAATAAATGAGCACATGTACATTACAATATCTACATAAATTAAAAGCAATTATAATCAGGTTTAGGGGAATCCCCTTCTAAGTTTAGAGAATTATTATTTGTAGTGGTAGTTCCAGTCAGTACCAGTTTCTACTTCATAGATGAGGTAGTTTATTAAAACTTATGTACGAGTTTGATAGTGCTCATGGTACATGCATATTATATTTGAAGAATAAAATATTGTAAGTGTCGTCAGAAGTATGTAATTGTTGCAAAATGGTTACATTTTAGGTACCTCATAGTATATATCTGTGTAAACTCCAAACTATTTTTGAGCTCATATTGTCTCCAAAGGATAGTTTAACTGCGATCACGATGTCAACAGACGTATTTGACACTCTGCCTCCCGCACACTATGTGTACACTTATTACAGAGATTCACGATATTATCATTTGTTCATTTCATCTCCTCTAGAGGAAAAATAAATAAGGAAAACTGGCTCGGCAATAATTTTTAGCTTGTTAATTTATAGTCTTAAAGGCTTTCTTAGAATAAAAGTGTTTTATGTAGAAAACATCTTCTGGAATTCGCATTATTCGTGGTATTATTTTGTTAAGGTTTTACCTTAACTGTTGGCTTAGAAATATGATTTAACGTAGGCGTGTCGGATTCATTATATTTAAATAATAAAGTATTATTGGAATAAAATTATATTTCTGTTATTGCAAGATAACTTTTGGCAGTTTTGTCAGGTTTTCAGGAAGTCAGGAACAGATGTGAGTGTCAATTTTGACCTTTATGTTCGCGATCCGTCACAATCGTTATGGTTTGATATAACTTGTAAAGGTGATGTCACACCGTGTTGTTTTATTATAAGTGCATGATAAGAGTAATTGGTATAACAGTCTTATATAGGTACATATTACAGATACTATTTACAGGATTGTGTAACCCGCAATTTTAATATGTGACGCAATATCATATTCTATCGATTTTTTTTTGTGTGTTAGTGAGAAAAATAATACGGACAGAATTCTTTAGTATTCAATTCGTGAAACAAATCTGTTCAGCAGGAGAATTTGGTGTAGACTCACGTCATGCCAATATATCCTGGAGGCAGGTCTTACACGTGTTTACCTGAAATGCCGGCTTAAGTAAATATTAAACACTAAGCCTAGTCTACGTACTTCCTTAATAAATATACTAAGGAAAAGGCACAACTAATACAATAACTTCTCCTTTTACAGTTGGACGATCTTGCCGTGATTTCACTAGAAAGTTTCGGTATAAACGTTCGCGATTCATTGACTCAGAAATCTGTTTCCCGTTAGTGGACCACCCTTGTATTCACTGCTTTGTTTACTCTGATGGAGGAATGTTTTGACTATGACGTAATAAATGGTGTTCTGTGTAAAGGCCGTTATTAAATTATATGCAATGATGTCAGACGGAAATTGTTGATTGTTGATTGCCAGTGACGCCATGCTTCAGATAATTATTTTGTTGTATTCCATATTTATGTTTTGCTAACAAATTTTATATCTTTGTGTTAATTATTACCGTATTTAAGGATTTTATTTCCCTTAAATACTAAAACGTTTTGGCTTTTATTCAGTGTGCTTTTAAAGTTGTATGTATGTATTTCACCTAATTATAAAACTGAAGTGCATTGATTTGTATTAATTGGTATGCGGCGTGGATTTCTATAATTTTGCAATAAAAATCATTGTAATATAATTATCAATTACATTTTAAACTATTGTGTACTACGATTATCTAAGTTACTGTGCATTAACCATGTAGCCAGCATAAGTTAGTCTACACTTTCATTCCTGAAAAATTCTAGGAGGGTCTATTTCAAACGATCGGTTAGCAGTGGATTACTTTGACGGACAAAGAACACTGATCGTGCAACTCTCAACTTGCACTTGACCAGTTTTTATTTAATCCTTTTACACTGCTATAAATTTTCTGCATAGTCTTTAGATAAAATGGATAGCTTCGTATGAAATAAGGCAATTTATGATGGAGCAAGCTTGTCAGTTGATATGTTTAATACAATATTGAGGGAAAGAGTTTAGAAATAGTAAAGGTTGGGCTTCGTATCTCGTTGATTACTTCTGAACCAACGATAGAAAGGGGCAACTCTGGAAATGTACACCACCAAGTTTTGCCGTGTTACATCGGCTTCGGGCATGTAAGTGTAGTTCCCAAACTCCTTTCAACGTACGGCTTAACGCGATGAATACTATAAGCTGCATGAAATGTCAGCCATCCAAGTTGAAATTCTTAATGAAACTTGAAAGTTCCGAAGAATAGTTTCATAGAACTATTACCGATAAATTTATGATCAGGTATGAGACTTAGAGCTTTTGTTTGCGGTCACGCAGAATTGCCCGTGGGAAATTAAGGTCCGATGGACAGATCGTAGGCGGGTCCGAATACGGTAGTGTACGCACTGTTTCGTACACCGTTAAATGTATTAAAATACGGTCGACCCGGGTGTTACCGATTTCAGTTTCGGAATATTGACAATATCAACACGTTTATGTGTTTAGGTGCAAAATTTAGGTAACGGGAGAACGAAAATATTACCTTCTGTGATGTGAAGGAAATGTATTGGAACCCGGTTGTTGCTGCCATAGCTACATGCAGATGAGAATGTCTCTAAATGGTTGCTCTATGACCTGAATTCTTTCTGAAGTTTTTAGGACGGCATTGTATGGCAGCGCGAATGATACCTCCTACGAATATTCCAGAAATTTGTTTTCAGTACGAGTGCATCCTAGGCTTTTTTTCTATTTTGTTTACCTATCGAATGATTCTAGCATGAACAATATTATACCTTATGTACATGTAATTATTAATTAATTCAGGTAGTTTTCTGTGCCTATACAAATTACATTGAATGTGAGGCCTCCATCTTTTGTATACAAAAGAAAAGATAACTTGTTGTCTCGCATATATAATCAAGTAGTTAAGATCGGTAGCTGCCGTGTTTAGTTTGTGAAACAAAAATAAAATATGATTTTTCATGAGCTCCAGTGGTCACGCACAGGTTTGGGCGTTTCTTTTTATTACTCAAGAAAATCCCTGTTCCTTTTATGTTAACCGGTGCTTTATCGTGTTGCATGCCACTGAACCACCCTGGTTGGGCTTTAATAACAGCGTTTGGAGCTTTGGCGGCTACACAGTAAGGAGCTGTTCGATAAATTGAATCATAATGTGACATTTTTAAAGAAGAATAACCAGACTTGTTTCGATGATGGCAGTGTCTTGTTTTGGAGAAATTTTTATAAAGTAAAACTTGATGATAGGTAGACGTCTACAGGCTCGTATTGTACGTATCGGACGATGATATCAAACAGGTTAGTGTGTGTTAGTGCTTCCACTATATCCGCAGCAATCGGATTGCTGATGCGACGGCTATTTGTAGCCGGGTTTTTAACATTCGCATTCGAGTTTTCGTACCAGCGCGTGTGCGTCCACTGACCTGTAATCCGTATGTCGTCATAGGCACGTATCGGAATAGTTGCCTCTCCGAGAAATTGCAACGGTATTACCGACAGGTTTATGTGGAACAGTGTGAAACACTTGTATGATATAGCACAGAATTCTAAAATCTATTTCATACAATCCATCCGATACAAGCCTGTGGACCTACGAGTACCTTAGGAACGCAACGCTATCGTTGTCAATTTATTTAGACGTATGTATTTCACTATATTACTTCGTGAAATACTCATATTACAAATACTGACATTATCTACATAAATTAGGACTACATAAACATATCTGACATTTCGTAATCACATCGTAAATGTTTGTAAAAAAGCATATAGGAGCCTAGGTTTCGTCCTAAGAAGAGCAGAGGGTTTCACAAGCATTGCTGCGCTAACTACTTTGTACAATGCATTGGTAAGAAGTCAGCTCGAATGTAACGCAATCATATGGGCTCCGCATGAAGCTAAATACAGTCTCATGCTGGAGCGTATACAAAATAAATTTACTAGGTTTCTGTACCTACGGCGGTATGGTGTATATCCATTTTACCCATTGATGTATCCAACTTTGTTTGTTATAGGCATGGTGGGATACAATAAATTGGAAACAAGGAGGGACATAGCACTTGCTACCTATATTTTTAAATTATTGCGTGGCAAGACTTCAAACCCAGGTATATTGAGTGAAATAAACCTGTGTGTGCCCGACAATTACGTGTTGCGAAGGAGACGGCCATGTCTATTGGCGCTGCCCAGTAGTAGGACCAACCTAATGAGTAAAGCCCCGATAACGCGCACCTTGCGTGTACTTAATGACGTAGCACATAGCATAGATCTCTTTAATTGTTCTCTGAGTGAGTTCAAAATAATCGCAATGTACATAATATGTTATAGTAAATAATAAGACTGTAATTATGGCCACACTATTGAATTAGGAAATTCCTGTAATGATAGTGATGTAAGTTAATAAATAAATAAATAAATAAATAAATATCATAATTCAATTAAACTCTCTTTATATTCAATTAAAATTACGTTTAGATATGATGACTCAGTACATTTATAAAAGTAAAAACTAGTCTATAACGGATACGTAATGTAAGCGTATAAACATAAATATTAGTTGAATATTATATAAGGCGTTAATTGGTCATTGCTTTGTTATTCTAACATTAAACTTTATTATACTACGTTAGAATGATTTATCCTTACTGTAACTATTTGTCAGATAACACGCGATGTCCTAATTAAAAATGTATATATATAATTAAATCAGTTTTACTTACCGCGTATGGAGACCAAAATGATAGTATTTGGTCAGTAAGTATCTCTGTAAATACCGACATAATGTCTAAATTATGCATTGGATTTTAACTTCTCAGGTTTAGTAATATAGCTTTAATTAGTTCAGTTTATAATGGTAGCTCGCGTAACTTAAGCTACATACTTATGACGTCAGCATAAAACAAATATGTTGCTTCCTCTCTCCTACATTGCTGTGCCCGACAGGGTCCATAATGATCTAACTGATTGTATTTACCACCTAAATTACATTGTGGAACGCAATAAATATTGAATTGAATTGAATGTTGGTAATGATTTTAATCCAAAAATTTTTTGTACTCAATACATATGCTGAGTTCAAAAGTATTAAAGAATACATTCCAAAATATATGTCCTATATGACATATTATCATGATTAGCCATTAATCCACATTATAAATGTTTCAGTATTTTTCATGAATTACAGTAATTTCAGTAGTTTCGAAAATACTGAAATTACTGTTTAAAGACCTATTTCATTTCGGGAATTTGCTTGCTGTCTTTTTTTTATGCAAGGTAACTTTTTATAACGTCTTTTAACCAATTTTTTGTGATATTTGTAGGGTTTACTTATTATTGTAGTAGTATATTATGAATATTTATTACATTGTATGTACATAATAATTAAAAATATTTACAAAAATAAAACCTAAATTATATTGACTACACTACTACTAAAAGTAAGAGAGAAAAAAAGGAAAAACGGGATTTAGGCGACGAAGTACTCCTCCGCATCGCCGTCATCATTTTGTTGTTTTCATTTATTTCTATATATTTACTTACCACACTGAACTTTAGCATGTAAACAAATATGGTATTGTTGAGAACCGCTCCTATTTCTGAGGTCGCTAAAATGATTCGCGGTGTAAGGGCCACACGACTACAATTACTCTCGTCGGGAAGGGTGGTACATATTTATTTGTCAGCAAAATCGCGCTTGCCCATTAGGGCTGGGTAAATCGTAAGCACGCAATAAGGACTTTTTGGTAGTTCCTTCCATACTCCGGCCGGAGTGCCCGACGCCTAATGTTTATTTCATACGATACCTCTGAATGAATTTGCGGCATGTTTCTTTTTTGTTTCCTCTTTGTGAAGATTAGGAATATGGAAATTAGAAAAAGAACTTAATGGAAATATGTTACAAAAACTATCAATATTTAATTGTAAATCTTGTAGAATAACTTTTGTGAGGCATATTCATATTAAATAAATTATTATTCACCGGTTTAGTAACCGAAAATAAACAAAAGTAAATAAACCCGAAGAATGCACGTGAGTAGTAAGCGATGAACAATAATTAATGTAAATCTTGTACTTAAATGTAATAAAGCTAGCAGTTATCTGCTATGAATGTACGGGTAAAACGACGTATCTACTCCAAAACTAGTTTATTTTTTGGCAGATCTGACTGGTCAGCAATTAATAGAAAAAGGTGACATAAAGGTTTAATCACAATGGTAATATTCGAATAGAAATTCTTCGTTTTGTGTGTGCCACTTCGGCAATAACTAAGCAAAGTATATTATATTGAACGGAGAAGTGGTCCACTAACAATCTCAGTACGACAATAGAGCCTTTCATAATGTTGTCATAATAACGTATCGAAATACTTTAGAAGTAGAGTACAATATGGGTAACAATAAAATAGTTTCTTTATTGTGGCGGCAGGTGAACCTCGGGGGAAATTAACGATAGATTGCAACGTCAAAAACTTGATCACATATTGTACTCGATTTCCTTCAAGTATTGCTCGATGTTGGGTCGACGCACGTATTATATTACTTTCACTACCTATAATCATGATTTCTATGAACAGACATGTTAGGTTACACGCACACGATCGCGTGTAACAAAAGCTAATCCTTATTTTGTTTGGCACGAACTACGTGCGTTAGGTGCAAACATTGTAAACGAGTACATCTAACACCAAACAAATAGCGATAAATTGTTAGAACCTTTTTTCTAAGGGAACCAATGAAAATGTTTGGCAAAATATGTAGATCTCGATTTTTGTTTGCAACACACAAATGGTATACACGAACGAACAAAGTCGTCACGTATCATGCAACATAATAGTCGAACCCGGTCGTGTGTGCGGTCCCTTTCTGTTGGATCTCCGAACGTTTCGAGCATCCGCCTGATTTGCGGGGGAATCAACTTTATTTATGTGCAGACCTTATTTACTGATAATCTTGGTTTTATTACGAGGGTAACTGTGCCTACTCATGAATACTAGTAAAAGTTACGGTTTGCAAACAAAGCACTAGTTGAGGCAGAATAGGACCATCCGTTTTAGTGAGCAATAGATTTAGTTTTTTCGACTAGGATAGATATTTCTTAGAGACTCCTACTAGATAAAATAAAACAGCTTTATATAGCTTTATCAGATATATTTATGTTTTAGTACGATAAGTAATATTAAATAGACAGTACTTACTATGCAATACAAAATCCACAATATAACAACATGCACAGGTAGTACGTAACTACCTGTGCATGTTGTTATACTGTGGATTTTCACATAAAAATTCTTCCATCATCATATCGTGCTAAACCAGGGAGGCCTAGAAAAATAATGGTTGAACTAACTACGAGTATATTCGTAAGTTCCACGCAATGAGCCCATCTCTCGTTTCTGATGAAATATGTAGGCTAAATTTACGAGTTACGCAACCATGTAATAAAAAAGTCCATTGCGAAAATATTTTGTTGAAACTTCTGTTTACATACGTACTTTTGGTAAGTTGTTTACAACATTTTCTTTATGTATTTTATGTTTTTGGAATCTTTGAAAGAAACTCGGTTTTTTTTTTATCCGGTCACCCTCTAAAATTCTGGATTGGGATTTGTAATATTGGACAAAACATTTGGTGACCAATCGCATCTGTGGCTTCTAGTGGACTAAGAGTTTTATAGGTATCTACTAGAATTACCGCATCGTTAATGTACTACTTCTCCGTAGTGAGGAAAGTATACAAGGATCGTAAGAGGTGGTGTTCTGTAGTATATATTATCCCCGCGGAAAAAGAATGGGTTTATTATGTATTTATGAATGAAGAGAGAACTTTAGTTAAAGACTGATATTTTATTTGAATCTACAGAAAACTTTAAACTAATTACATAAATTACATTTCATAATGACAACAGGGCCAATTATAAGTTTCACTGGTAACAGAAATAATAATAAATAATACTGTAAAAGCATATTGGGTATGATTTTATGTACATATATTATATTGAATTGTAGTTAAACGTACCAACAAACCCTTGCTAGTTTGTTGCAAGACAAAACTGTTCATGCACTTAGTAGTTAGAGATTGACATACCTATTACTTTAATCAAAGGAAGTCGTCCGATAGCATAGTGAAAGGCTAACACAAGGAGGAAGAAGGGAGAAGTTTTCACTTTCGGAGTAGTTATCTACTGCAAGTTCTCGGAGCACGAGTGCAGGTCGTCCAATGCATTCCTTACATATTACCATTGACACTAATGTATGTAAAATACGTTCACTAAGAAACAGACAAGTTCTCGAAGCTTGTATGTAGTTTTAGAACTGTTAGTTCTCTACTTAAGTAGCGCTTTTAAGGGAACGACGAGAGGCAATTACCTTCACACTGGGTAATTACAATTACGACAGTGTTTCGCAGCATAGTGCTAGTTTACATGCTGTCTCTTAGCCTGCAACAGCTCATTGGTTCACTTTCAGTCATGCAAGAGTTCATGATTTATTCACTTTATAAAGTCTATGAACACTGTTTTGGTTTCTTCATACGATTTCTGTTGAGTACTACGGAAACCATTAGTAATTTTTAACCCATATTAGTATATAGATAGATCTGTCAAATGCATTACCGTATGCGGAGCATTCTTTCCACAAACATATAGAACCATTTAGTATTAAAGTTATTATATTATATGGAAAAAGAATACGGTCGCGAACAGGATTCGGTCCTGCGCCTCCCGGATGAATACTCCAGGTGTTCTGACCACTAAGCCATCTCGACCTCAGTTCACCACCGCGAATTCTTCTTCCATATTTTAACACGTCTTATGGCGACGTTATTGCTATCAATTTAGTCCCTATACGGGTGACCAAACCGAAAAAATATAATAACTTTAGAGTTAGCCAAGCATGCGTTAATGCTTTTCAAAGATTTATCTTGAATCATTTAGTATTATTTTACAATCAATGTAAAAATATGAGCTAGATTATTTTTGGAAATTCAGTCTATTTTGAATTTACACGAAAACGTAGCTCTAAATAATTCTAAAAATCAAACTTGATAACAATTATCACAAAAAAATAATACCGCCGGATAAGGACACTATAACTGAGTGTAACGAATTTGAAGTCAATTAAATTTTTTGTGGCCTTAATCTACAAAACATAGCTAGGTTTTTTATCTATGTATTCTCATCAAGATAAATGAAATATACCCAAACACGAAGTAGTTGCTGTAAATCGTTGAGGAGTTCCGTCGACATCTTCCGTCTCCATCATCAGATTAAATCCAGGTATCAATTTTTTATTTATTTCTATTTATTTATCTCTATCAACTTGGATCATACAATTGCAGCAGTGGTTCACGTATTCACAGTCGAAAGGTTCAGCAAAAGCGTTGAGGATACTAAGCAAGGCAACCCCAAGAGCACCCTGAACACGTTGTTGTATTGGATGCGTAGAGCAATGTACTGTTTCCGCGTGAAATCCATCCACAGACTACAGGTATAAAAGGACGTACAAATACTCTAAATAGTGATATTTTAACACTCTTCGAATACCGAGCAAATTTGTGGGCTATCATATTCGCACGAACAGACAGCGCCTTAAGTTCCCTTTCAATGTCTTCCAGGTCAGAGGTTAATAAATGTCCAAGATATTAAAACGTATGAACTTTATTAAGTGGGCATCCATTGCGCTTAATTTCCGGTTAGTAATCTGAACACCTCCTCTTGGCCCGTAAGACCATGCACTCGCTTTTGTTCGTGTTATACAACAAACCATGTTCTTCAGCATACTATTCACAGATGCCAGTCAGATTTGACACACCACAGAAGAGGCTCTCTGCAGCTCCGTGTCAGCATAACTGATATTGTTTAGGCACACACCTCCAATATGACAACCGCCATGCGTGCTGCTGAGCATCTTTATTAGCGCATTAACATACAGGTAGAAGACATTACTGATTATTTTTAGTGTCAAAAACAGTACATAATGTATGCAAAGTTTCAATAGAATCGGTTTTCCTATTACCCACCCTTAGGGGGGGACTTGAGGAGTGAAATTGATATGGCACTAATATGAAAGTATTTTCTATCCAATAAAAAAAGAATCATCAAAATCGGACTACTCCGCAAAAAATTATGCGTGCTCATACATAAAAAAAAAATTACAATTTATGCGTCGAATAGAGAACCTTCTCTTTTTTTTCGTCGATTAAAATTTGAGGTCACGGAATTCAACACTAGTGGCTTCACTAGCCAGTACCTATCGCTATCGCAAATAGAGCTATTATTAGTTAAGCTAGTAGCTTAAATCAAAACCGCAGAACCTAAAATAAAAAATAAATCGCTCACACGATTCGTTTTCACAAAATTTTCCCGATACTGACCGCAAGAGCAATATGACGATCTATCTAGTAGAGAAGAAATACCGATGCAATTTTTACGACACGGTTAGTATGATGAAATACGTAATGTTTTTATCATAGATTAGGTTTATTTTTACTAAAGGTTGTTTCCAACGACTAAGGGAAACCACTAGTATACGGGTTGTGAAAAATAAAACGTTTCTTCCGCAACAATGTAGTTTTAGAATTTTGTGGGCATGTTAGTTATTGTATCTTAAAATAAAAATATATATATACGTATGTACTCTAATGTTTGTGGTGTTTGCCTGTAATAGGTTATGCATTTAGCTTTAAGTTTTTGCATGTCATCATTTATACTTGGAATTGTGTAATAACTGTTGGCAATCCGAATAAATAAATAAATAAATAAACAATGTATCATAAAAATTAACTTCTTTATAAATATTCTGTCGTTTAAATTGAGGCTTTATGTTTGTTACAGCGTTTTTTATTTTAATTTTATAATGCGGCCGTGTTTTCGCTAATGAGCTGATGCAGCTTTCATGCTTACATTGGCTCGCTGGATTATCATTTTTTTTGCATGTGGAGGGAGGTGGTGCGTTATTTTATTAATGTGACGCCCTATGTCCCTTGTTTTTGTTTTCCTTTGAGCTATTATTTTTTCTTGTCGGATTGCAGGTTTTGTATAGAATGTCGGTTGAGCTGAATGTGGATTTGAATCATGCATTTTTTACAAACAAAAGAGTAGTAACTAGAAATAACTTAAATTCTATCGAACATTGTCATTTCAACTGTCCGAGAAACAATTTATACACATAAAAATACACCAACTACACAAGAAAATCAATGAGCAAATAAAACTAAAATACACAGCAACCCTTAGTGGTACAAAACTGTATGTATTTGTTATATCCACCATAAATACCGGTCGTGGAGTATAAAAATAAAATAAATTCATCGGTTTTGTTCCCGTAAGGTGTAACGGCAGCATAAAAATGCGGTTGACTTGTAATTGGGTTATGATCGGGCTGTGGTCAGGGCAGGCTCGGGGGACACTCCGTTATTGCCCTGGATATATTTTCGGCCCGTTACAGACGTGGACCCAACGAGTATTTTGTGTGAATGTGCCTTAACGTCCCTCCTTTTGGCTTACGGACTCAGATGTTTTGTGATACACAAATGTTAGTTATATTACAAAAAAAAACTTTGGATGTGATGACTTTTTGAAATTGAGCATATGTGAATTTGTTTTAATCTTATTTTGCTATCAGTGTTTGTTAATATTTGGTGGTTGCAATTCTTGTTTTGTGTGGTGCTAGGACCAACCTAGTGTCTGTAAGAGTTGTTTAAGTCGCCTCAGACTTGGCTAAGCGACTGCTTTTTATTAATAAACGTTCTAACCGACGGTTTAACGTGCCCCTCGAAGCACGGCGAGCGTCAGATGGAAATGCTCTTAGCACACACCCATTGACATAGATCGCACCAACCGTTGCTTAACTTCAACCATCGTTTAACCACAGTTGCTATTAATCTGGGATGAAAATTTATGCAATTATATGTACTTACATAAGTCAAAGGGGCTGTTGATTTTGTTTTTTTTTTATCCTAGTACACAAAACATAACATACCTTATCAATACTATTACCATTCATACTGTTTAAAGTCAGTTCAACCTCGTGCTAGTTATAAAAATAATGTATGTAAAAAAAAAACACGGTCCATCAAACGTGATGTAAAAAAAAGTATTCCCGAAAAAAACCTTTTTTAATATTATTTTCCCCAGTTCCTACTAATAAGTATGTTATTATCCTCACGTTCCATAACCCGTCAAATGCATAAGGTGTTCCGTAACTATTACTAACGGGTTTAATAATACCCATTACAAAACGGTTACGTTACAATGCTCGAATGTACCAACTACCAAGCATAAGCTCGGACGTGTATTTTTTATCGATTTCTCATGTTGCGTTAAAAGGGCTCATTTGGTTTTATTGTATGAAATGGATGGAAGTATAATTTGCATTGAGCCTGTGGTCACGCACGTCGGGGGGCGTTTCCTTTTTTTATTGTTCGGGTTCTTAGGCTTTCGTCGTGCCTTTAATGCGGTGGGTGGTTCGACCCACCTGGATAGAGTCGCGAACGGTTAAAAGCTGTCAAACTATGTATGGCTACTTTGTTTCAGTGAAGGGTAGGTATTATTTTTAATTGCTTCATTTTGGAACAACTCTATTTTAGGGCACAATTCTAGCAAAAGTTGGTCAGTGGATTTCGTTATGACTTTTTTTTTTGTTCGTCAAAGCTTAACGTTTTAATTAAGTTTTTGGGCTGCGGCTCTATGATTATATTTGAAATTGTGATATTAAAATAATTTAAAACGCTTTGATACCACGAAACAAGAACTATATTCTATGATTCAATTTTCACAGGCAAAGACAGCTCGTTTCTTATGATCGTAGAGAGCATCGGCGTTACAAAAGAGTAACCTAGTATTTAATATAATTATTGTTCATATATTTTTGGCATATATGTATTGTATATTTATCGTTAGTGATGACAGAACATTTCTTTTCGTTATGCAAATCACTAAGAAGAATCGTATTTAAAAAACAGACAGTGTATTCAAAGAACTGATCGTAAAACTTGTAAGAAATAAACTATAAACAAGCAAATTAATTAAACCAAGTATGGAGCAGAAATGTTTTCTAATCTTTGACGTCATGATGAAAACTTTCCTGAGCAAATATATATTGTGCCTTATATAAGGATTATGATAAACAAAATCACTGTAATCAGAGATCTGTGAATCTATTACTTGCCGTATACATATTAAAGGCAATAGTAGATAATATCGCAGCATTAGCTACTTATTATCGAGCTTACTAACATGGACATCACGATTCTGAAGGAAAAACTTGGGATAAGTATTGAAGAAAGAAGCCTCATTAGACCGTGGATGAGGAAAAAAAATATTTGTGAGAGGAAATGTCGTTATTACGTTCTCAAAGATTGCACATATATCTACTTTGTGACAGATGTGGAGTTGAAATAAGAAAAAAAGGGTAAAAGTGTTGATGTGCCTTTTGTGGAGAAATATTATCCATCTCGCCGTCCTAAATGCCATCAAAAACATTTTGCACGCAAAACTGTCCACTAATCAATGACTTACCAATTTAATTAGTAAGTGAATTGTTCTTATTTATCAACATCAGGTCAGCAGTTCATAGATAGACATAGGGTTCTCCAAGTGCAAGAACTGACCCTCCTTCCTTGTTCCTCGGCTACTCTGATCTAGCCCCTGCTAGCCACTTTGTTAAGATCGTCACTCCACCTGGCCTGAGGGCGTCACACACTACGTTTGCCGATTCACGGTCTTTAGATAGATAGATAGAATAATCTTTATTGTACACCATTAGAGTATTATAAAATTCTATTATTAATTAAGGGTACAATGGCGCTCTTATTGCCAACAGCGATAACTACCAGACAACCTTTGGATGGACAGGAAAAACGTGAATAATTGCAAATAGGAGCAGTCAGTAGTGTACTACACTAAATATTTTACAAGAAATAAATACAATACAATAAATAATTATGTTCAGATATAGGAATAGGAGGTTGGTAATAACAAATCTTAGGGAGAAAGGAAATGCTGTTTTATTAAGTTCTTAAAAGTATCAGGTGGCTGAGCTCGCCTTATGGCTTTTGTAGAATGCGTTGGCATCTCAAGCCTCAAGTTCACCGATGATCTTAAGGATCGTGTATGTGTGTCATTAAGGAACATAAATCGTTCTTTGAGGTAAGTCGGGGTCGTAAGATTAAACAGAATATTGTAAAGCAAAGATAAAATATGGGCATTCCAGCGAAAACGAATTGGGAGCCATTTGAGCTTAGTGCGAAATTCTGAAACATGATCGTGTTTGGTAAACCAAATATGAATCTGATGCAAAAGTTATGGACTCGCTCAAGCTTATTTAATGCTGTCTCAGTAAGATCAGAATAGCTGACATCGGCATAGTGTAGGATTCGCAGTAGGAGAGATTGAGCAAGCGCAATTTTAGTGGCAGTAGGAAGAAAATTACGTAATGTCCTCAAGGAACCTGCTAACGCACATTTTACGACTTCCTTATTGCATCTGAGGGCACCAAGAAAGGTTCCTATCTATCAGTATCCCCAGGTTCTCAAAAAATATATTAATATCATTGATTTCAATAATCAATGATATTAATATAATGCTTGTATTATTCTATTATAACTACCTCATTTGTCTAGAGGTCGCAAACACAGCTGCTTAGGATAACGTCCTGGGTTCTATTCCCGGGTCGGGAGAAGTTAAATATTCATTTGGGTACCAGAGTTCATTATAACTTTAGTATGTAATAAGTCTTCAGACAGTTTTTCTGTTAGGTCATTAGTAGCAAACCGGAGTTTGGAATTGTGCTTGTGCAGAAATGTCTGTTTGAAATCTGTGTTTCTAATAAATATTGTTCTTTCTTTCTTTCAATGGCTAAATGCTCAAAGACTCTGTACCTACATTTTGCGGAATACAGGCATGATGCTATGTGTATTTAAATTTGTTTTGCTATGTTATTTCAAGCAAAGCTAAAGAATGCAGAAATGACGTTGTCATAAAAGTAGAATTTGAGACGAAAACTAGGTCACGTTCTAACTCTAGCACACTGATATCTGACAAAATTAATAAGCAAATCTAAATAAACGTCTATTTACTGCTACCAATGGTTGCTGTATAGGTATTTTTAAATGAATTCAAATAGCGAACATATCAGTCAATGTAATTATGTAGTGATAGACAAAACGTTTTAGATAAATATAAATCCTTGAGCCTTTAGGTTCGAAACCTATATATGTTTGGCTTCAATTATCAGTAGAGCTAATGTGCAGTATTTTGGCATAATGCCCAAAATTCATGGCAGGCACCACGGTCACACGGCGTGAAAAATTCCTTTAAAAATCTCGGAGTTTACTACATGTAACGCTTCTCACATGAAATATGTGCCCTAGTTTGATATTTTTATTCGTTGATGAAGTTACAACCTACGCAGACAAAGAATGGGACGTCCAATCACGTCACTCTCTGTTTCATCTCGGTAATAAATCAACAAGAGGAAAGACGCGACGCCATTTTTATCCTATTTTATACCTTCACTATGCTTACTTTACTACACGCAATTAAACACCAATAGTTTTCTCACGTGATGTTTTAACTACGATCACTGTCAACAAAAGTCAAGTGATTTAGAGATAAATAAAATTTAATTCTCGTCGTTTAAATGTTACCACGAGACGTCAAAGTAAGTAAGGTTTCTGAACTTATTAACCATAAATATCCATTAAAATAATTCAAAAACAAGAAGCTCACAGCTCATAATTGATGACCTTTGTATTTTCTTGGCCGTTAACTAAATTATTAACGAAAAATATATTTAGACGTCATTACCTTCATAAAGCAGAGCCGTGTTAAGCTGATTACTGCTCACTGACCTTTTAAATACAAGCTTAGCACCGAAATCTGACCCGAACGAAAATTAATAAGGTAGATAATTATTACTTGGCTTACGAGACAGTCACTGTGCCAAGGGAAGACCGAAAAAGTCAAATTATGTTAAATACCCGACGCTCGAAGTATTTCTTATAATTGGCCTCAAACGAACATTCAATTGATCGAATATTTTTATTCTTATAAAGTTAACAGACTAACAGAATATATTTTGTTGTTACTTAAGATGCGTTTTTTTTTTAAGTACCTACACAAAATGTAAAAGTTTAATTTTTTTAATGTATTACATACTAGTAGGTATCGCAAACAGCATATCGATTCTGCATGAAATTAGCAATTCAAATTAATATAGATTACATGGGTCTTACTTAATTATTAATTTCACGTCAATACCGCTTTAAAATTTCGCGCAACACGCAAGAAAAAATAAACATGACCGTACTCCCATACACATATAATTCAATTTCACAGTTCCCATTTTAACAGCAATCGGAGCGCAAAACAAACGCAGTAAAAGTCATTATGATCATATCGCATCGCAGATTTTTGTACTGGCAACACAGTTGGCAGGGGCTTGCTTTATTATATAACGAGACAAAACCCCGATTGTTTCGCTCAGAGGAATTATACGAATGTTTTAAATATCTCTCACGGCGCTCGTGTACGTTATGTTCGTGTTGAAACGCGTCAAGGCACCCGGGGAGCATTATTTCAAAGAGTTTGTGAACAGGGTTGTAAACCACTAACGACTGCCCGACCGCGATAATGAATTCACTCTACACTCCAAACGCCACCGCACATTTGAATCTAACGAGGAGCTCAAAATATTTACGAAAATGTGTAGCTAGGCATATTTCACTAGAAAACTACGACCCAAATAGAACCCAACAAATTAGTTTGTAAACATCACACTACTGGCACTTATGTATGTTATATGGCAACACTTACAACGTTAGGGGCTCACATTTTGTGTTTTACTGAGAAATCAAAACGTGTACAACATGTACGATTTATAACTGCTATTTATTAGCAGTAATAACATATTATTCGTGTAACACGTTGTATTCTGTGAAATTATATTATTGAATAAGTTATGAAATAAGTAGTTTTGAGAATGACGATGACGGTCGCTAATTTAGAAACTTTTCATAGCTTTTATTACTCTGTCTTTTCATAACGTATATACCTACTGAAGACACGTATAGTTTCCCGACTATAATAATAGTATCGCGACGTAAGGAAAACAAAAATCGAAAATAAAAATCTGTTTTATTTGTCATTCATTTGTTCTCGGCAGGGGATCAATATGTATTACTGCATCTCCTGCTGAGCTTTTATTACATCAATATTATACTAAATAATAGATATGATTGTACAGTAAATATTTTGCTACTAAAAAGAAATCTACTTTCACGGATATATTGTGATTCTTAGATGCAGTTTCAAATGTGTTACATTTAACATGTATATTAAATCGACGAACAAGTTATCGTTTTTACCAAAAAATCGTATCAATACTTACTAAGTTTCTAAGAAATAGGTACAATGTAACGTAATGTAGGAACCATCCCTATTGTTATAAATGGTACTGTAGCGTTTGTTTACAAGTAAAAAACAACAACCCTAAGCGGTCTTAACACCGCTGGTCACGTTCTGAACAACGTGTGAACTGAAGTACATACATGTTGTTTGAGGAAAACCGCAATCTCATTAATTAATTTTCAAGGAACTACTCAGTTATAAACATCTAAAAGTTATCGCATCAATTATTTATGGAATAAATACATAATTATAATGTACCTGTCACGAACATTCTCTTTAAAAATGCAACTTGAGGACTGATTTTCTGGCAAAAATATCTGTAAAACAAAGGAGCTTTTTGCTGGCAGGTAGCCTTTGCCCCAAAGGGGTGACTTGGTTGGACCCACCCCTTGGGTCAAGTTACGCCTCGTTGATTTTTTTAACGGGAAAAAGCCATTATCATTTCATCTTATCATTGCTAATTCAAAAAAATGTTACAGAAGATGTAGGGTTTGGTAAAGGCTGGATCTTTTATTAAAGATTTTTATAAGATATATAGATACAAAGCATGAACTCTCTTATTTGGCGTTAGTTTTGGAAGAAGTACCATCAAGTTTTTAAAGGTTTACATGGGAACAATAAACATACATGTGGTCACTAATTAACTTTGAAGTCATCAATCGCAATCTTACTCGATATGTAGCAATTAAATTCACGGAATACAATTTTATATTTTATTCTTGGTTTCTGATTTTTTGTATGTCCAACTATACAAAATTCCAATTATGAAAACATTTTCATTAATGCCCGCTTAAATAATCTGCAAAGCATTTTTTGTAGAATACATGTTTCAAAATAACCTAGTAATAAAATTTCCAGTAGGGCGATGTTTTTCCGCAAAACCTGCGTTATACGCGTTCATCGTCGGGAAAAAATAGAACATCCGTTATGCAATTAAACCTCGCAGATAAACTTGTTACGTTTTAAGGGGCATTAAAATTCCTGACGACTTGTGAAACGACGTGACGGTATATTTTTCCGGAGCTCTTTTAAAAATACCCGGAAATTTCCAACGTAAACGTGATAATGAGTCTCGGTCAATTAATTAGTCTAAAACCGTACATTTTTAACGTACGTATATGTCGTGATTTTTAAGCTAATTACACCGGTGTCGCCGGGCGTATACTAATAGGATGTGTATACATGGTACGTAGGCACACACAGTAACACTAGCACGTAAAATAATTTGCATGAAGCATTTCCTGGCTTTATAGCGTCGCTCACGGCATCAGTAATGACTAAGGTGGCGTTATTCGACGCCTTCACCACTGTAATTAGAGACTGACGAATAAAAACGGCATAAAAGCTTTTAAAATTCAGTCAAGTAAGTACTCGTTCAGTCTTCAGTCTTTGTAGACGGAGAAAAACTAGTGGCCCTCATTGAAAGAAAGTGCTGTTCGACATTTTACTTCTTGTTCTGTAAAGTTGCATCATTGGTTTGAGGATTGTCTTAGCAAAATTTTTAGTTAAGGCAAGTTTCATTGGATTTACAAGTGATAAGCTTACAATATACATCGATTGAGGTATCATTGTCGGCAACTGGGTGTTGTCGTTTTTTTTAAACGTTGGTGTCACCTATTATCTATCTGCACTTTTTATGTATTTTTCAGTAGGGTTTGGGCACAGCTCCCATGATAGATTTTCCCATCATGGACGTTGGGTTTCTTACCGACTAAAAACCTCACGGTTTTCCACTAACCTTTATCGGGGTCCCGGGGTCACAGTTATTTCACCGTAACATTATTATTATTCAGAAGCTGACTGAATACCCCAATTCTTTTGGAAACTAACTAAAATAATGCAAAAAGCATAAATTAAGAAACATATTGCAAAAGAATAGCTAGTGACAGAAAAGTCGTATGCGTAAGAGAGTAATAAATATGAATGTTGATAGATGGAGGAGAAGAGGGAGACCAAAGAAAAGATGGATGGGTTGTGTTAGGGATGATATTAATAAAAAACGAGTAGACGATAATCTGACGACTGTCAGGGGATGGAAGACAAAAACATGTTGTGCCGACCCCAAATAACTTGCGATCAGGGCAGGAGGAAGAAGAAGAAGATTGCAGAAGAATAGCTGTCAACGTAACATGCAGGATTCTTGAAAATAAATGCAATCGATGGATATTGGGAATATGACAGTTCGCAGTTGTAAATTCCAAAATGGCGTAAATAAATAGAATTATACTATACGAATATACATAAAAAAAAGTTTTTTTTTTAATGATTTAAAATTTAATTCATTAACATGAGAAAGTTTAAACACATAGAAACAAATACTAATGTTATCCTAGGCGTACACTAAGATTATCGAATCATTTCACTCAACACATTCAATCGCAGGTATACATTTTTTAAGCTATTTATTAGTTCTAAGATAAACAAAATACATATACAGGATATTTGTAAATGTAGAAAATTAAATAGTTTGTTTTAAGATTATGCATTGTTGTAGGTTACGCGTTGATTTGACATTGAAATTAAATTGTTAATGAAAATTACTTCAAGAGTAACCGTACTGGTCAAAGTTTAAATAAAAATTCTATAGTGTTTTATTTCATACTAGCTTCTACCCGCTACTTCGTACGCGGATCCTGTTGCTTATGCCAGCGACAACGGGGTCGTCAAAATCGAAGATCTGAAACGTCTGATGTCGAATACTAAGAGCTCGGGGACGGGAAAACAACGGGATGCGCAATACGATTCGAGACGTTCCAGATCTTTAATTTTTGTAAGTCAACAAAGAGTGCTCAGTCAGATTGAACAACTTTTGCTAAAACGTCATTCCTATATATGTTATAGTGTAGCTGGGCTCTTGGAGTTCCACATCAGGTGTTCCAGATCTTCAAATTTATTCTCTCAGCAGAAAATGCTCATCACGTGGAACAATTTTTGCTATGGTACCATTTCTGTATCTCTTATAGTTTAGCTGGTCTGTTGAGGTTCTGCATCAGGTGTTCAAGTTTCCAAGATAAATTATAGCCTATATATGTTGCCCAGACTTAATATCTATACAATTAGAACAAAATCATTTAGATCCGTCTAGTAGTTCCGAAGATTAGCGTGTACAAACAAACAGACACACAAACAAACAGATAGATTTTTTTTTTTGGATTCGTGCTCTGTTATTGTTTCTAAACCCCCCTCAATTGTTTTTTTTTATATATTCAATGTACAGACACAGTTTTTTTACTGTTTTATTATATGTATAGATTTTTTCTGTCTTCATAGTTTTATGAATGTATGGTGCTCACTAAACGCAATTCTGATATGTTAGCCGCCTTCGGCCCACAGGTAGTAAGAATCAACCGAGGGTGACTGGGTAACTTAATGGAGCCTGCAGACGATGGTCTAGAACGATAACTGTCCTATTTGTACACTATACCGGCTGTTTCCAAATGTTAGTACTGTTCGGTTGGAATGTGCGATATATTGCGCTGTAATTACTGCTCTGCTTACTTAAAGAACGGGTTATTCTCTTATGGAAGTCTTCTAAGAAGACAACAGTAAGAAGGAAACTACTTGTAACTGATATTTGTTTCTTTTCTGCATTTGCACAGGGTTGCCAAAATTATAAACATTATTAGTGACCTCATTGCACACCGTGTAACGTTGGGGCGGTCAGTTTGATGGGTACCCGTTATAAGTATTTTCGTCTTGAGCGTCATCGTGCTTCGGAGGGGATCTTAAACCATCGAGGTCCCGTTCCGGCTGCTAAGCGAAGTTAGATGCCTATGGGCGGTTTGAATAATTCCGACACTGGGTTCACCTCTAATCACATGAAAAAAGAAGAAGAAAGTTCATCTTTGTGCGTAGTGCCCATTTTAAGAACACGGGACACTGCTTTCCTTCTTCCCTGTATAATCCCACAATCTCTACTCTTTATATAACTGTCAGGGAAAAATATATTTTCTCCACCGTAAACAGCACGACCAACACAAAATCAATATTTACCTACAGTTTCCGGGTACAACACAAAGCAATATAAAGAGGTATTTATACTCTAATAATGAGTGAAATTGTTTCTGCAGTTGACTAACCGTTAGCCAGTGTATACCGAGGGACAGGGTGGGATCAGCAAATATCCGGTTCAGCGGGCGTTTATGACGAAGCTCGTTTACAGGGTTATTTCAAACGGGATTTTTACCTTTTCGACAAAAGATTTGCCTTCGACCACTCGTCGTGAACTTCTTTGATCGTATACTGAAAGTACTTTTGAAATGATGTTTGTGGTCTTTCAACTACCTAATTTGACTTTTTGTGAAAAGTGAACGACAAAGGTTATACAAATCGTTGCCCGTGCTTTTGGCTTTAATAAATCATCAATATAGTTATGTAATGTCATTGGTGTACATAGAATAAGGAGGAGGTTCTCAAATCGACGCGTATATATATATATATATATATACTATGTGTATATACACACAAAACAGAAACAGTGGGTCACAGTATATACTGTGACCCACTGTTTCACCCACGTTGCATACACATATTTTGATTACTTACTTAGTAGAAATACCAGCTACTAACCAACAAATAGCAAATAATTTACAGTTCAACTCGTCGGGCGGGGTTTATGCGTCACACGGCTCGTTAACGCGAGTGTTGAATTATTTTTATTTTACATTATCTCCTGAACTATGCGTCCAAATAGCATACTATAAAGGGCAAAGTTTATCTTCATAAAATTTTCTTGATGATGAAGTGAACTTTCTTTCGTAAGGATTAATATTAATCCATGGCATATGCTATGGTTAATAATAATGCTCAAAAATCACTTTTTAATTTTCAATATTTTTTTCGCACAAAATATCTTTTTTTGGCTTATGTATTTAAGAGATTTTCTTCGGCAAATGCCAAATCTTCTTTCGACTTACTTAAAAAAAAAACATTATTTATATAACCTATACTATTTCTCATGAATTTGGCTATCAAATACAAAAAGGATATTTTAAATCCTACTGGTAGTTCCAGATAAGCGCGTTTAAACAAATTAACCACCACTTTATAATAGTAGTAGGTATAGATATACTCGTATGTTTTTAACACGCTTTTTTTGAATGATCACGCATAGCTTTCTACAGAGTAGTCAGGCATAGGCTTCTAAGTGGGTCCATTTAAATTTGAAAAAAGCCGCTTGAGTATTGAAAATATGGAACGATTGATATTTTATTAACCTATGAACAGATTTTGTGTTGAATCTTATATAATTCTGATGACATTGCAACATAAAGGGGCTTGGAACTAATCTGATGATGCAAGACAGATCATGCGGAAGACAGTCGAGGAAACTCCTCAATGGTTTACAGCAGCTACGATCTCGATGAAAACTTTAAACCTTATACATACATTAGTATAGAAGCTTAATTTTAAGACCGAAATGTCAGTCAGTTTATTTTTTCCACGGTTAAACTTTTAGTTCAATACTTTTGGAAACAACATCTTGGTTATTACTTAATTGTTAAATATAACATGAATATGTCGAACGTTATCTTGTAACCTTTCAAATATATCTCAAACTATAGCACAAATCAATCAAATATTTATTTTCATTATCGTATATTATTGCAAAGAGCACCCATCAGTCATTTACCGGCACCAAATGGGGAATTATAACAATGGTAGGTTGACATTTGAACACCATTGTTTCCCCAATAAGCCCTGAAGAGACATAGAGCCTGCCCGGGGCTATTGGCCATAAATATATCTATGCATAACCGCGCACTCCACAAAGGTCAAGGCATATGTTTACAAGCCGCCCCGCAACTTCCGAATATGTTATTCTCAAAACATACACACATTATTACTACTCGACGTTTCTTTGACAATGATATATATAACGTCTACCAGCAGCAGTAATATTGCGGTTATTCTAAATTACTTCATAAGGCTGAGTTGACTTCGAAAAACGAGAGTTCACCGAGGTAAGGATCATAAATATCGGTCTATTGTTTTACCCACAAAGCGAACACTTCTTTTTATTATTTGACCCTTTTGTGGGTTAGTAATAAAATGCGGTCGAAAGTGGTAAATAATAATCTGGTTTGCGTCGCTTCGTTGAGCCCGGACCCACGGGACCAATAAATTGTTGTAAGAGAACAATATGTACTCATTTTGATATTTTGTATTGATTAAAATAAAAGCATTTCAGGATGTTGAGGTTGGTCTCAAATCTCGCGGGTCCAACAGGTAATTAGAACAAATGTGTATTATAATGAACCGAACAAATTTTAAAACAGAACACACATTAATAATACAATGGAAAGGCTAATGCATATGGAAAAATGGACTCGTGAGACAGTTGAATATAGAATAATATCCTCGGGTTATTACGTAGGGAGTAATACTTTTAAATGTCCCGATATGTATTTTATTCTCGTCTGCCAATAAAATGAGAATGGATACGTGGGTTTCTTTCAATTAATCCTGGATTTATCACTTACGAACGCTACGAATTTGGCCTATTCAGCACTTAATTCGGTCACGTTTAGGTTCTTCCATTTCAATGACAGACAGGAGCGATGTAATTCAATACGAACAGTTGGAGCTTTCAGTATCGTAAATTAAACAATACCCTTTAGTAATATTACAACAGTAACAGTCAATGGACACTTAAGGAGGAGTCTTACTTTCAAAAACTTAATACTCTATTAATTTGACGCACAATTGGGTATTTGAACGTAGCAAATTGTCAGATTTCAGGATTATATTTTGGACAAAACAGAATAATGGTTCGAGAGCACTAACGACAACGTGACCCCAATTATTTTTATAACAATGGCTGTTTTGTACACTGGAATCCACGGCCTTCCAAAAATTTGCATGACATTGCCTAACACCAAACACGATTTGTTTTTATAAATGCTCAAGTGAATTTCACTCTTGGTCCTTAGTAAATTTATGTATGAATATTATCCGCTCACTGCATCTATATATAACGAGGATCAGGTTATCGATGAACATTCAAAATAATATTAACGTAATTTATTTTGTGTTATTATTGTTAAACTGTGGAGTGTGGAAAAACTGTTAGGTTCATCTTTATCAAAACAAAAAGTTTTTGTATAGTAAAACGCTAACGCAGGAAGACCTTATTTGTTGGGAAAGAAATAAAAAAGCCCAGTTTTAGTTAGAGAGATTTATACATCGTTTGTAACGTTATCTATTGCGCTAGTAAGTTATTGCTGCTAAGGTCAAACTAATGTAGATTTTTTCCCCATTTAAATAGCGAATAATGTTCAGTAACCGTGAAGCCAGTAGAGCGGCCGTATCTGTGCTCACTACATAAATCAAATATAAATAAAGGACCTCATAAGCTGTCAACGTAATGCCATTCAAGCCAGGCCTGGGTGCGTAATATCGTCGAATAAATCATATTCAGCTAAAATATGCCTCAATACCCACTGTTGAATATGAAATCACTTTCAACCATTTAGTTTGAAAATACCTAATTCAGAAAAATGAAAGGGTAATGTGGGTAAATATGGCATATATTAAGGCTGTTTGTGCCCTTTTCAGTGCGACATCTTTTTTTGATAACGTGGTCTTCAAGTGTCTGTGACATCTAAACGTGTGAAATTACCTTAAAAATATTTATTAATTTTTTATGAAGTACCTTGTTCTTAATCCTATTATCTTGTCAGCACAGCTAATTATCTGTCTAATTGTCGTCATATTGGCGATATTTTGTCATCTCTCGTGTCAAGTCTTGCAACTGACTCGTTGGTCTAGTGGTCCCAAGCGCGACCGCTAAGCATGTGGTTTTGTGTTCGATTCCTAGGTCGGTCTGTGGGGTTTTTCTGATAGGAAATTTTCAATAGCAGCCCGGGCTTTGGAATTGTGCCCGCTAGATAGCAATAGCCTCACCACCTAATTTATGGGACTTAATCATAGCATTGGTTTAATGTGGATGTACAACTGTGTACACCTCTGTCTTCCCATTCGGGGAACATAGGCGTGATGCTATGTAAAATTATGGAATCCAGTTTGTTGGCGGGTGAACTCTAGTGTGATGATAACAATAATGAACTACCTATAATTTTATGAATTACGTTCACTTGTTCCTTTAAAAAGCAAAGATAAAGTATTAAAGTGACAAGATCGTAAATAGATAACAAATAAAATGCCTACCCAAATCTTCAAAAATTGACGTTGACTTATATGCAATGCACATATAGAATGTATACAATATTCGAAATGTATCCTCAAAAGTTAGACGGAAAACATAGCACGTCGAAGGATAAATAAAAATGATAAATTCTCAACGCGTGTTATGACCCCTGGAAGCCGGGATATGGGTCTCTGTCTGTCACGATGGGGAATATGGATAGAGTGCTTGATTATGAATCACTGCAATCACTGGAATTCATGTACACCGATTAACCTTTCGGCTCAGTAACGTACAGATCTGTACGTTGTAACAACAAATATCTATTGTGTCTGCTAATGACTGACGCAACAGCTTAAGAAAGTTTCCTAGTAAATATCGCAGTGTATTTAAAACTTATCGCATTTACTTATGCTAAGCTGATGTTTAGTTCATCCTAAAAAGCAGTGATAGCATAGTGGTATGACCGTTAGACCGACAAATCAAAGGTCGAAGGTTCCACCAAGGAATGCACCACTGACTTATCAAACAATTTGTTTTAACTTCTTTTCGTCAGTCATGTGCTTATTATAAATTAACTATCACTTGCTTAAAATGGAAAAGGAAAACATCGTGAGAAAACCAGCACACTTGAGAGATGTTCTCGATGGTGTGTTAAGCCATATCAGACAACTACGGGTGGTTTAAACTCTGACTCTGGTTTGTTCATCAACCATACAATAAGACGAAGAAGAAGTTCATCCTGCCATCGTTTTCGTGGTCTGCATCGACGAAGCTTCACTAGGCTCCACTGCGTGGTTATTTTGTCCCATAGCTCATAGCAGGCGGATGCCTAGCTTATACTCAACTACATTGGGTTCGGCTTTTGGAGGGCTTCGGGGATATGTAACAGCAGCACCGATGAATCAATAGAGGTTAAGCTGCACGTAACGCGGTTACTCTTTGGACGGGTGACTTCTCCTTGCCTCGGAGAGCACGTTAAACCATCGGTTTTTGTTAAATTATGTTTTATGACAGCCATTCAGTTGGTAGTCAGTGACTAAACACGAGCTCCTTTAGCCCATAACTCATTCATTGAGTAATAAAGTAAAAAAATTAAAACAATCCTTCAAGTGATATTTATCTATATACGAAGGTATACGTAGATCGAAAGTAAATGTTGGGATTGTTAGCAAATGCATTTCATACTATTAACGCAGATCACTAACAAATCCAGGGAACTATTATAATTGTCCTAGTATCGCGTCCGACCTACCTCAGTTAGATATGCAGATAATACTTGTACCGTTCAAGAGACAGTCCGATTACGCAAAGTAAGTCCGCATTCCCTCAAGTCGTACGTGAGTTACCGGCTCTTATAGCCTACAGCTTAACTAACTAGCATCTGGGTTCTACATGGAGTAGAAAGGAATGGAGTGTTATATAATATGTATGTGGGCAAATGGTGCTAAATTATTGGTATAAATAGGGCAATTTGCTGCGTCCGTTTATTGCCCTGTAAGGGTGACAAATAAAAAAAATGTACTGTTAATTCCTTCCGTTACATAATATTTAATGTATCTTTAAATTTGATTAAATGACTTGTTTTTGGTCTATTCTGCATCATAAATCATACTGTCAAATAGTCAAAAACAAAATAATATTAACGAATTCATAAAATTATCTATTTTATCTTTAAGTTTACTGCTAGTGCTACTAGTGTGCACTTCTGTAAGTGAAAATCTCACTTCGTTTACAAACTGTATACCTGTGCAAGTTTTGTATGTCTTATTAATTAAATCGTTGAAGTGCCTTAATAATAAATGAATAAAATTAAACTTTGCTGTGTCTCGCCTTAGATTATAATTAGGAAACAAAAAAACCTCCTGTTCTTCTCTTTGTTGTTTCCCTATATCTTGCCCGCATTTAGCATTTGCACGTATACTTGTCGTATCTTAAATACGTAAGTTAAAGGCCGGCAACGCACGGCCGAGCCAGTAGCTTTAAACTCGCCCCTTAATAATAAGGTAACCGATATGATCCAGCTAGTCCCTAGTTGTCCCCCAAGCAACGCCCTAAGCCGAGGTTTGTGTCACGCAGGGGACGTCCTTAGTGCTGTGTTGCTTAGTTTGTAGTTAATAAAAATATGCTCTGGCTGGAGGCATCAAAATGCCTCGCCTTAGCTATTGTCCGGCTACGCAGATCAAACCCCTAAGGGTAACCGCAAGGGGACATCACACAAAAAAAAAAAAACCGGCGACGCCCTTGTGACTCCTCTGGTGTTGCGGGTGTCCATGGGCGGCGGTAATCGCTTACCATCAGGCGATCCGTCTGCTCGTTTGTACATAAAAAAAGTACAGAAATAGTTGTTGACGGATCACCTTATCAGTTGATCACCCTAAAGTTGTAATACATAACTTCTGAAATAAGAAAAAATATCACAAAAGAAACCAAAAAAAAGAACAACATCACACAAATACGATGGCATCACTCAAGATAAAAAAGAATGTATATAAAAGCGTCTCTATCATATCTATGAAAAAGTTTAGGATGTTGGTAAAAAAAAAATGCTCGTATTAGCACTCCATGGTGATTGTTATCGACGATTGGCTTACATCTACAAACGAGTAATATATGTACCTTTACCTATCTTTAGACATCTTCATTAAGTAGTATTTCGGATTTTGTAGAACCAGGATTTTAGTTGTAAGTTACATCTTAGTTAAGTACTAGATGCACCTAGAATGTTGTTATTACCGTGTAAATTCTTAGTGTATAGAAGTAGTTATCGAAGAAATTTTATAAACAAAGAAAAGAGGATCTTTGAATCTTGTAGAGAAGTTTATTAAAGATTAGTGTTTAAATTATACATAGCATAGCATCACGCCTGTAATCCCCGAAGGGGTACGCAGAGGTATACACAATTGTATACCCACATTTCACCAATGCTGTTATTAAGTCCCATGTAATAGGTGGTGAGCCTATTGCCATCAACCGGGCACAATTCCAAACTTCGGGCTGCTATTGAGAATTTTCTAACAGAAAATCTCAATAACACTTTGCCCGACCTGGGAATCGAACCCGAGACCTCCTGCTCAGCAGTCTAAATTATTATTACACGATTTAAATTTAAGTCACATGTTATAGATATTGTGCCTTTGTCATCTAACGAGCAAACTTACAAACTCCAGGGTGCTATTTTTTTACATTTCACATAAACCATGAAAAGGCACATAACAAACGTCAACATTTTATTTTCGGTTGACTAATGAATTAATGAGAATTTTATCTTAATCTTAAAGTTTTTGACCGTCTCAGGAATCAGACTCAGGACTTGGTGGGCTAAATAAATATATCGATATTGTAATTTGATGAACACGGGGAATATGGTTATACAAAAAAATATACGATATCAGTTGCCATAGAGTATGGAGTTCTTCCAACTATTCCTATTTTTTATTAATTCTAAAACCGATATGGAATCGAGTGTTATTACAGTTATTGTGGACTGTTGAATTATACTGCCCTGCGTGTCTGCCTGCACGCATGTTGTAAATGTGGGTGCATAAGTAAGTTGCTCGTCTGAGAATACACTCGTATGTGTAACATCGTGTGCATGTGTGCGTGCAATTATTAATCATAAATAATAAATCATCTTTGACAACCATTTGTTTGACTGAGGGGAGTTCGAACTCTTGGACTGATAGATAAAAATGTTAATGTACAATGCGTTGCAGTTTAAGCATTTAAACTTTTCGTCATATTGTGACGTCTATAAAACAACAAGTTGAAATTAATTTTAATTCCAATCAAAACTTCAATACATTTTTTTATAGTAACTAAAACTTGACGTGGAACGAAGTTTTCCATTCAAACCTTATTTTTGAAGTGAAATGTCATATTCCTAACCCCCGTACTTCGGAGAGCACGTAAACCCGTCGGTCCTGCGCCTGATCTCTCTTCGGTCGCGTCGGATTGCCGTCCTATCGGACTATGTCAGTGAAGGCAGAGGGAGTGCACCTGTATTTTCTATAATCTCCTGCGTACTTGGCTAATCTCCATGGAGATATTATATACCTAGTGACTGGGCTGTGGAGGTCAGATAGGTTCTCACTTCATATAAAATACTGATAGAAGCCGACCCTAATGTAGTTGGGAAAATGCATTCCAAATGTTAGGCTGTAGATTGTTACAGTGAAAATATTTTTCATCTAGATACCGAAAAGCGATCTATTCAAATTGTTTGTGAGATTCGAAATTTTAGTGCAGTTTAGTTTACTTTTGACACCGGCCTATTTTCGTGAGGTGCGGAATATCGGAATATAGAAAAGCCTCAGTTTTTCAATTTACGCGCTGGTCGTTTCACATGTATCGCGGTTTCACAGCGGGCCACCACCCATTCCGAACACTGACTTGAATTGTGAGTGTGACTAGATTAAAACCTATATTCACCGAATAAATTCTACGTTTGTTGATTGTTATTTTTTTTAATATTTGCCAGAATTGCATTCTGTTCCTGTTTTGAATTGTACATATATTATTGTTATGCTTAACTTCAGGTATGGTTTAAATTGTCACAGTCATTTTGGGGTTTTTCTTTTTACTCGTCTCTATTCCATTTATTTGGGGTCGGATCTCCTCACTTTATTGCGCCAAGTATGGCTGGTATGTCTGTCTGGGGTTTTAAGCTCTAACAACTGGGCTAACCTGAAGTTTCTTTTGTATTTGATGATCGCTGAGCGTCTTTTCATCGAAAGTTCAGCATAAATCACTACTACTACATTGTAGTTAATGAAAATATGAGGGCCATCAAAAACAGAATACAAGTTAAAAGCATTACAATAAAACAACTTTTAACCGGATTAATCGCGTGTATTATTGATTTTTGTTATTCCTGACGTTTCGAACACCTTGCAGCCTTCGTGGTCGCAGGAAGACTCCAGAGTTGTTTTATTATAATGGTAGTTATCGCGAAAACCTAAGATATTACTAAGTTAAAAGCAGTTTATTAGCTGTTTAAGTAAGTTTTGCCAACTGACCAAATGCATTAACAAGACTTGTATGTTGACGTACTGAATGTACGCCAAGGTACAAGTCTCCAATCTCTATCTTCAATCCAATGAGTAGGTACGTAACCTTACTAAGCAGATTAGCAAAAATTTTCTTATCACACCAATCTATTGCGAGTGAGTCAAAGCAAAGAAAACAGTTCACAAGTTCGGAATCAGTCAAGCATAATAAGCAAAGTCAAAAAATCTCATTTACCTGGCATACGTTGATAAAAAGGTTGAACATTAATTACATTATCACCGACGCCCCAGGTGCGTCCGAAGGCGAAACACCCTGTTTTATTAGCCCTCGTGTTATATACAACTCGTTTGTCAACGTAATTAATGCGGTACCTATGTTAATATGTATTGTTTAGACAATTTTTCGGAAGAAAATTCGGCTAAGGTTTACATTTTGTTAAGTTTCGCGTGTGTTTTAGATGTGGCTTTTGAAGTGTCTTTTACATAATAGGACCGGGAAGAGTTATTTATTTCGTAGGATTTCTTTTGTCTTCATAATGTTGGAAATAATTATAATATTTCAAGCTAACCTCTCCTTAATTTGCTATATAAACATATATCTAACTGTTTACCAGTTTACAAATGTTTATTTAAATAACTTAGTAACGTATTCCAATCTTCATGACTACTTAGTATGATATGTGTCTAACTGACGAAGTATATTCGTTACCTTCACGTACGAGTACATTAACAAGTCAGACACCTAGTCCGTACCTAATATACTGTACGTGGTAAGTACTTGTACACATTGAGGCTACAGACACGTTCCCTAACTTGTCAGACACTGCCTTGCCAACACGATAATCTCATTGTAGACAATCTAACTACACTGATTGTAGAACAACCTACTTGGAAACAAAACAAAATTTGTTTAGCATTGATATTATGAACATTACGACCTTAGAATCCAATATGAATATATGACAAAAAAATAAATGTGACATTTATTCTTCAAATCAAAATAATATATTGCCCGAATAACAAAGATGATCAAATGAAACATCAAAAACACAATAAAAGGCGGGCAAACGCTGCGATCGCAATTCGCTTGTGTGGTAACGCATAGGCAGATATATTCTTGAGTTACGCTCAATACTATTTACTCGGCGATATTCTCCCTTGTGAAAATCTCTTAGATGCGATCATAAATCGCTTCGGTTGACATAATAGCGTAAAGGGAGCGGCCTGGATTTATGCATGTTTGATTTAGAGGAAGGTGAATGTTGTCATTTTACCGACCTACTCACTAAAAATATGGTGCGCTCATTTTCGCGAATATCATTTTCAAAGGTAGAATGCGCATGTTTTTGCACAAGCGTTATGAGTATTTCATTTCCACTTGTGTTTAAATAAGTACATGAATTTTCATGAACGTTTTGGAATACCGCATACGTAATAAGGAGCTTTATAAAAAGTAGATAACGTTAAGCGTGTATATTCGAACCGAGCTCTCCAGTTGAACTTCGAACGTATCACAACTGGTCTTCAAACAATTTGTAAATGATCCCTCGCATGCTTACCTCGGAGCCAGAAATCGTAAATTTCGTTTCTTATGCGCGTTTTCGTTTTATGATTTATTGTTAGGGCTCATTTTGATGATTGAATAATAAAAAACTGCTCGGTCGGGTACCACATTTACATTTGACTTTCATTTTACCACGTGAATTTTAATAAGATATATAATAAAATAAAATATTTTTTCACCAAGACGATAAATTTGGTAGATAACATTTGAACGAAGTAGATACTTATTATTTAGAATTTATCAGATAACATCTCAGTGGGAATTTATTTAACGTGACGACTGGAGAAGAGAGGCTGACTATTAAATTTATTTGAAAGCCGGTGTTCGTTTATTGCGATTCGGATTGGAATTGGAATATCCAGACAGAACAGATTAACAATTTTCGAATTCTAAGGACAGCCTGTGTTCTAAATTCAAGACACGATTCAAATTAAGTGATAAAGCGTTGGGAGTACGCCGCCTGTGCCCGGTTGTCACCCGGTAATACCCAAAGAAGCGACGTGCCCCTAGCCCCATTACGGGGAGCTGCATTGCAACAATTTCGAGGAGGAAATTTTCAAAGTGTATCAACAAATGAAGTGGTAATTATCTCGGAATCAACGCCTAAATATACAAAGTGGTATTTTGAAGTGTTCGTTGTAATGTTTGATTAGGAGCTGAGAACCCGTGCCCGTGAATCTGGTACGGAGTACCCTACAATTTGCTTATCTAGAATTGTAGGTATCCTGATTTTCGTTTAATTACCCACTGAATAATTTCAATTATTAACCATGACGTGTTTATTTTAAATTATATTTGAATAGGATATTTTATGTTAATTACTACAAGTCGCAACACTGAGGGATACTTTTATAACATTCATTGTCTTAGCAAAATGCATACTTATCTATGTACACATATATTTCGGTAAGATAACATTTAACGTAGGTACGTACTCACGTCAAAATACAGAGTGGGGTTGAGGTTATCACTTTAAATGATACCACGTAGGTATAGAACGTCAATGGTAATCTTTATCACAAAACAAAAAATAAAAACGGAATTTTAATTATATTTAGTCGCTGGACATTTTTTTGATTTATTATTGAACAACATCATGTAATTGCATAGAAATACCATGTGACGGATACTAGTAGGTCATAGACCCAAGGTAGTAGGTACATTAGTTGAGTACCGATGTTACCACTTTTACATGTGAGTAAATTAATATAACTAAGGGTGTTTTATTTCGAATCAGATTTACGATATTTCTTGTTTGTAAAATTCATTTGTTTTTGTTTAATTGTTAGTTTTATTGGTATAATAGACTTATATCGACATAACTAACCGCTGTTTTATTTAATGTGATATCCTCAGTGCCATTCTGAAGAAAAGATAATGAAACACATTTTAGAAGAATACTACTTATTCATAATCGTACCATAAATCTATTCTATTATTTAATTATAAAGCGTTTTAACAACGCCATTTTTATAATACAGCCCTTAGTATACACTCACAAACATAATTCACAATTTATTACCTATATTGGGAGAACAAAAACAGAACATCTCAATAGATCTAACTGTTTAATAACAATGGATAATCAAATAAACAGGTCACGTATTGAACACCAAATTCATAATCGGCGATTGAACGCAACCCCAAGGAATTTGTAAGGGATAACGCGAAAACTGAAGGTGTTTATGATTTTATGATACTACTCCATTCTCGGATATCGTCGTACAATAACGATAAAGTGTTACGACCTATCCGATGAGGAGGAAAAATGTCGTACAACTCCAGTTTGAGGAGAGCCTAATAATATTTTACTTTAAGGCGAATGCGCTGATGTAGCCAGCGAAATTAAAATTTTCTTAATTAGGTTTCTTGCTATTTGCAGTTTCTATGGTAATAAAAAAATGCAAATATAATACTCCTCCAGACCGTATTTCGATCACGGCGGCCTATCTCCGAAGAGATTAGCTAAGTTTGCAGGAGTTATTATAGTGAACAAATGTATCAGCAAACTCCCTCTTTCTTCACTCTCATAGTCCGATGGGACGGCAATCCGAAACGACTGGAGAGAGATCAGGCGCAAGACCGACGGCTTTACGTGCTCTCCGAAGCACAGGGGTGTTACATGAACAAATTCCTAACTCCGGGCTGCTACTGAGAATATCTTAATAGAAACAATCCAATAACCTGGGAATCCAACACAGGACCTCACGCTCAGCAGCCGCGCTTAGACCACTAGACCAACAAGGCAGGCATAACCAATCTACAAAACATAAATCTTTCAAATCAATCATCTCTCTAAGAAGTTAAACGCTTCACGAAATGATCATTTTCATGTTTGACCAGTAACTTAGCGAGTTTATTGATAATTCTAATGATTATTCTTCAATTAATATCTGTTTATTACTGCCGCAATTTTTTTTTCATTACCACACAAACTGATCCTGAGCCGCAAATTGCAAAAACATAAAAAAAAACGTAGGCAATGTTAGCGTATTCCCCTTAATACTATCATGTGAGCTTGACGTCTCTTTAATATGAGAAAATAAGCCATTGTCCGGAAATTAAGTGGTGTTTCACTTGGAGAAAAAAAGTATTTAAATGAAGGAGCGAGATAAAATGTTACGGCGTATTAACATTCTCTCTTTATGTTAATATCTTGGTAATGGTATCTTACTTAAAAGAAGACTACGGCTCGTAGTTTCATTGTGAAGATAACTTGAGCAGAAATTTTAGCCTTTTCATGGACTAACATAAGATTTTTTAATCATTACGTAGATTTCCAAAGTCCAAAGTCATTATACAAAATTCTAAAATCAATATTTCTAACTTGAAAAAATACAACAATGGTGAAAATAAAACAAATGATATCTACCCACAAATACCAGTCAAAATTGATAAATTAATGTTAACCATAACGGTTGAAGTCAATAAACCAACAAAAATAAAAGTAACGATTTATTAAAAGAAAATTTGATCAACACAAATTACAGACTGGCAAACGATAATTGAAAAGGTCTTTATTAATATTTCAATGCAGATATACACGCAATAGTTAAAAGAAATGATAGATTACGATCTAGAATATTTAAATATAGAGCAGACTGAGCAGTCGGTGGATAAATTACGACAGTCAAGAATACAAATACAATGAAATTAGTATTAGGTACTGTTGTGAATATATATATAAAACTTCATTGGGGTGAGAGATCTATCAAGAGCTTCAAACTGAATATATGGTGTGATAATATTATAATAGGTTAATAGTTTAACACGAAATATTATTATAATCATGGAAGGCAACCATAGCAAAAAAAAAACGTATTATTCCTTTATTAACCTAGAAAATAAAACAGACTCAGCATTAAATAATATTTATCTTCATATTATATTCTACCCTCGTTATATGGCCAATATAATTCTTCAATAATTTTACTTAAAACTGGCATTTTAATAATCAAAGGCTACGTTAGTACCTTAACTACATTTACGAATATTTTATGTTTATTGTTATATTTTATGTTTATTGTTATATTTTATGTGAAGAACGAACACTTCCGTTCATATTTTCTTCTCGTGAAAAATATTCTTTGGACATACCTAGAATGCTATAGTAAAACTAAGAATGTACCTACATTTACACGACTGTACCTACATGGTTAACAACAAAGTTTTGCTAAGTATTATACGGAAGCAAATAAGAATCAAATACCGTTTCTAATTAAATAACTAACTTTAAAAATCCACTAAATCAGCCTTCTTAGGGGCCGGTTCCTTGTAAGGCCAAAATTATCCCAGGGAACAGTACTGGTTTTGCAATTATATTGAAACATTAGTAATAAATTCCTTCTTCAATAGCAATGATCAGAATTATATCAATGAAAATAAACAACAATAATGAACAGCGAGTTTTTTAAATCGGCCTTACAAGGAACAGGGCCTTACATGAGTCACCAACCTTACTTGGGGATTTAACTGCAATGCAATACTAAACTTGAAAAAATCTACGGTTTGGTTATACTGGATAATGTCTATGCAATACTTAGGCCTTATATAGCAATATAAGGCCTAAGTTTTGCAAAGGCATTATCCAGTATAACATATTCAAATAACAAGCTTATGACGCGCAACTGTCTAATAAGACTTATTACTTTAAAAGCTTGCTAGACAGTGTACATATCACAAAATTGGCACCTGTCACCGCCACTTAAACATCAAACAACATGTAGTCGACTTACTAAATCTATTAGTCATATTTATTAGTAAAAGCGATTATCGACTTGCTCCATAAGGTCACGAAAATTGTAAGCGGTGACCCCAGATGGGCGAGGGGCGAGTGACTGCGAACGCAGCCGAACAAACGAAGAGAGGGAACTCACTTCAGTCGTGTGTCAACCGTCGACGACGCCGGTCGTCCGCGCCGCGCTCCCGATCAAATTATTACGTGAGCTTCATTATAACTCGACTCAACTCTCCGATTGAAATGTTAATTAAAACCGTGTGTGAGTAAAGTGCTTACGGCAATATATGGAGGGATAAAGCTCTGTGATATGTGATGGAACTGTTTGTTTAAAAACTTAATGAGGATGTATGTCTTATTGGCAGTACTGAGTTTACTTATAAAAGGTAATATCCATGATGTGAATAACTGTGCTTTTTGATATATAATTCCAAAATAATTAATTTGATATATAGGCGGTTTTGGATGCAGATAATAAATAATTTCCATCAGAATGAGTGGTGCATATGATTAAATTACCGAGTCCCGCGTTGGGCTACAATAAGCGGCAGTTTCAACTACGATATTTTAATGCAGCCTCCTTTTCAATTTAGGAACAAATTTGCGTAAAGGTTTTATTAATGAAGACAACCACGGAAGACTTAATTAATTATAACAGATCATTCATCTTAGTGTAACTTTATACTAAGTGTATAGCAATTTTCTTGAGAAGGCTACCAAGAATTAAGTACCTATTCACCCGCGAGGATGGTAAATTATTTATTATTCTCTTAATGCTCTCACTTCGAAATAAGATTAGGGTTGACAGTTTAACTACGAATTGAAACTTTTCCCACTCTTACTTATAGAGTGCGACTCGAATAAAGAATTCCGAGTATCGAAAGGAAAACTTTTTGAAACTGAACCAAATAACACGACCTTTTTCTAAGCCAGCTGAAAAACAAAAACTTGAATTAAATCATCATTGTTTTCTTTATCCAGCGGGTACCTCCGTAAGATTTATTCAGACCTGCCCCGGGTACGGGTAGCTAAAAGCAAATTGAGCCTTAAAAATACAAACTGTATATCTTTTTAATTTTTTTATGGAAATATCTGAGAAGTCCACCATAATCGATATTCAATTTATCGGGAACTGCTTCATAAATAGAAGTATATAGAGTCACTAGAAAGTTGTTTAATAAGAATTTTGTTTGGCTTTACCGCTTATTAAGCCGGTTTACAAGCGCGTTCAGTCATTACTTCCATTTTTATTTCAGTGTACCAGGTAGTTAAGAAGTTATGGTCCTATTATCTGATTCAGACATTTACTCAGTTCTTTATTTAAAAATGAAATGTTTTGCTCGTGAATCGTTCCTAGTTTGGCTTTATCTAAATGGTCTTTTGAAAACATCCACAGGAAATTATAGGTATTTATAACCCTTTTAAATTGTGAAACTGTATTTTATTATAAATTATGAAGACTACGCTATAATATTGATCTAGATATACCTACTATAGTTTATTCAGACTTAATCGGTCATAAACGAATAAATATTCAGGTATTTTACAACATTGTTCGTGGTTTTCTCTAGATGATGACGTTGCCCATACTATTTGGGGTTTTATATCTACGACTTTATGAAACTCTTGTATACTTATAGGGTTTATGATGCTTGAGTTAAAATAAGATAAGATTTTTTTTTGTTTTTATTTTCATTATGGAAAATAAGGACACACACATATTATCAAATAATAATGCAAAATATAATAATAAAATTAGAATTATTAAAGTTATTACTTGGATTAATACAATGGTATCACAGGATAACATTGATATTTTGGAATAAATTCTTCGATATAGTATAGAGCCATTAATTTATATTAAGCTAAGCTCAGTGACTACCTTGTATACTTAGGTTATTGACATCTAATGTAAAAGGTACACCGTCAGAAGCCTTCATTAGAACGCGAGTATGTAGTTATGTATAAGTTTGTGAGTCGAAAAGTGTAAACATATACACGTCCGATTCACTGCGTAGGTAATAACCTATCCAGTTCTGTTTACTCAGTTTACTCACCCTACCTTAGTCGTCATATACTCAAAGTCGATTAAAGATTGGAGAGTGTAAACGAGCTTTAAAAGGGACGCGCTAAGCTACTCGAGAACTGTATTTTTTATGTTTTCGTAATTCTCAGTATTAGATTGTACGACAAAAAAACATATGTTATCCACTTTTTTACGTGTTATGTATTACGTTATCTTTTATATTATCTTAGTTACATACATAAAATTCACACGCCTATTACCCATTGGGCCCGATTTCCACTTCATACTTCCTTCGCTTTATCTACATGTGTAATGTACTTACCTATTAACAAATAATGACTATTAAAATCATCAATACCACTCTCAAGCTACAATAGAGGGACTTAAATACATTTGCAACATCTGGTCGGTAAATAATCGTCGAGGTGAAGCAATATTTGGCCCGGTCAGTCTACATATAGATGGGTGATCGTTAGAAGCACTTTTATCTGAGCGTCTCTGTGCTTCGGAGAGGGCGTCCGAACCACCGTCCATCCCAGCTGTTCTTAAAGAATAACAGTTGTTAAGTCTTATGGGCTGGTTGAACAACTATTATACATTTGCTTGGTTTATCTATTGGCTTGGTTGGTTTATCAAACGAATGAAGAAAAAGTTGTTAAGATTGGACGAAAAAATTTCACCTTTATTAAGACTTAATGTTGCCGTCCAATTCTTTAAGAGTTGCATTCATGATTTTATTGATTTATTATTCTGTAAATACATATTCATCAGTGGCGCGTGGCATTCGCCTTAAGTATCCTGGTCGTTCTTAAAACAACGCCTTATTCAAAAGAACTAATTTAACTTTTGTATTTCCGTACCGTTAGCAAAATTTTAATTGAATTCACCACCAATGCGGCGTAATAAATTGTATCTTTAAGAATCCCGATGCCCGACAATTATCTGGATTTTCTTGTACAGTCGCGTGTAAAAATATGTTTAGACTGAAAAATTAAAATCACTGCTTGCCTCATTGGTCAATAAATGGTAAGCGTGGCTGCTGAACGTGGGGTTCTAGGTCCAAATACCGAGTCGGGTAAAATGTTTTCTGTTTGAAAATTTTGTATTAACTATAACTGTATCAGAGAAATGTGAATATATACCAGGTTGTTATGTTCTGCTTAACACTTAGAGTAATACAGGGGTGATGGTTATCTTATTAAATTAAAACGCAATTTTCGTCTTAAGTTCTTCTACAGTGACTATACTATTTAACTGTAATAAACAATTGGTTTCTAAGAATACCATAGCATAACCAAACCATCCCTTAGATATACCACTTCAGGGCGCGGGTCTCTTCTCATACAGAGAAGGCAGGAGCCTTCATCACTGCGCTCGCCCACTGCGTGTTGGCGATTTTATACCATGCAGTCCAGGTTTCCTCAAGATGTTTGTCTTCACCGTGTGGCTGGTAAAATAGAGCTGTTGTCTTCATCACTTACTGTTCTGCGTTATGCTTTGCGGACCTACTGACAAATGGCAAAACTATAACACTGATTCTGTTTCAAAGAGTAATTTTCATTACATTGTAGCTATCAATGGAAATCTCATTGTTATCAATGGATATTTCGAAGAAGAAAAAAATGACACTTAAACAAACCGCAGTAAACGTCGGAATAAATTATATTTCTTTCTTTCAATATTATCACAATATGCAGTTATATACGGTTTACCCGTTATACACTTTTTACGTCTCTCCAGGGTATTGATGGAGTGGCCCATTTGTTGTCGAAACAGCTGTAAATAAGTTGTGACCGGTCGATATCCTATCGTAGAAGCAGTCACTTTATATAGTTTACTTGGCTGACTTGATACTTTTTAATGTGGGATAAAACCAGTTGTTTGTTTTTTCTGTAATGCCCCGATAAAATGAAAAGTACGTGTTTTCGGATCGCAGCACGTAGCCTTTTGTAGTTTGTACCTCCCTGTTGAATTTTATCTTTGAAGTTTATTTTGTAGGTACTTTTTGGTGAAATTAATAAATTTTACCTATTTGAAAAAGTATAAGCAACTACTGAACTGAAAATATACTTTTATAACTTGTTTCTTTTATAGACAACCTTTACGGGGAAGGTTATAAGGGAAAGAAATGGAGTGTATGAATCTGTAGTCTGTTTAAATATATACATGCTTTACTTACTTATAAACATATACGTATATAATTATATTTTAATAACACGGGATTCTTCGTCTACACTCTCATCACACATTTATTGGCATTTCCAGTACCTACATACATTGAAACAACATCAGTAAGAAGAAATTAGAAAAATATTCTGATATAAGACTTGGAAGTGACACGTGTGTGAAAAATATCAGTTTAATAATCCCTGCAGTGCAGGTATGATAAGGGTCTGCGTGTGTTACGAAACGACATAAATGATATCCTTTTTAATGAGTAGATATATGTTTGAGTTTAAAGTTAGTTACTAGGTAACATCGTGGTGGCCGAGTGGTTACGGGCTCTCCTTCTGAGGTTGTGGGTTCAAACCTGGCATGTACCAATGTGATTTTTCAATGGCATATGTACTTTCTTAGTTCATCTAAGACATCACAGCCTTACGCTGAAGGAAAACATCATGAGGAAACCTGGACTTGGTAGTCTGAAATCGCCAACCCCCAGTAAGCTAGCGAGGTGATTAAGCTCGTGCCTTCTCAGTGTGAGAAGAGGCCCTTGCCCTGCAGTGGGACAGTTATGGGCTGTTTTTTTTTACTAGGTTATTATAGATGAGAAAGATTTGGAAACATAGATGAATGGATGAATTTATGCTTGTTACACAATCACGTTAAAACTATTGAACAGATTTTGATGAAATTATGCAGTGTTATAGCTTAAAAATCAGAATAGGAGACACTATAATTATTTTGTTGCGTTTACTAATATCTACGCGATGCCCGCAAAGCCACGATCATAAGCTGTACAAGATTTATACAAAGTTAGTAGCAAATAAATGGTTTATCTAAGAGTAAATTAACCGCAGAATAGTTGAACCGCTAAAACTTGTAGTTTCGGTCACTAACTCAATCAAACCATTAAGCTGGTATAATTTTATTACAATATTTTCCTAAAAATCGTTAATTTAACACCCTTTTACTTCTTCCAAAAACGTTGGCAAACAATCTTATGGAATTAAACGTTCCTAAAAGGGAGAAAAAACATCAAAAGATTCAATGAAATTAATCTTGTATCAAGTGAATATTCAAAGAAAATCATAATTTATATGTATTCTTGAAAAATGGTTCATAAAGCCTCTATTGCTCCATTTATGTAGTCTGGAAAAGTCAGTCGGAGCGACTGAATAAGCTTTAGGATATTACAGGGTGGGCTTAAATAGCTACAAAGCGTTTTAATGTTGATTATACTGGTTTGACGTCTTTGTGTGATTACTAAAACCTTTTGGTAAATAGAAGTCAGGTACAGAGGGAATAACATTTCTGGATATTGCTCTTTAAACTAAATGTATTTTAATTATGACGATTTCTCTGAATGAAGAATATCAAACGTTTTTCATAAAAAAATGCATCATAGTACTCTAATTTTAATCCCAGTCCAATATCTAAGCCAATTCAACGCTAAAAAGAAATGAATCTAATTTACAAAAAAAAAAAACAAATATATTTATAACTGTCATCAATGTTCAATTTCTGCGAATAGTCACCGATAAAAACGTTTGTACATATAGTCAAAAATAAATTTTGCCGGTGGATCCACACTAAAATTGGTTGCATAAATTGTCCAAAAAAAACAGCAGGCATGTGCAAAGTAGCCGGAGCCGTTTTTAGCAAAAGGTACAACCGCCACCATTTCCGATTGTAAAGTCACGAGCGAAAACACAGACATCTAAAAACTCATCGACAATATCTCTAGCGTGTATTTCTAAGATAATTAAGTAGGTATATAACGCAGATAGAAGAACGATTCCTTCTACATAGAAACATACATTAATGCTACTATATTATTCAGATAACTATGGAGTTTTAAAAGTTGGTCTAGTGGTCCCCCTCGCGACTGGGTTTCAATTCCTAGGTTGGGCAAAGTGTTACTGGGGTTTTCTGTTATAAATTCTCAGTAGCAGCCCGGAGCTTGTAATTGTGCCCGGTAGATAATAATTGGCTCACCACCTCTTACACGGGACTTATTAACAGCATTGGTGAAATGTGGGTATAGAACCGTGTACACCTCTGCCTACCCCTGCGGGCAATACAATCACATTAAGATAACTTTAACTCGAGTCGACCTTGATCTATATTGGCTGGTACCCTGTCAACTGTTTTAACTTTCGACCGTTGAGCTAAGAAAGTAACTTCAGAACGCGACCCTCTAATATATCTAATACATTTTCGACGTTAATACTTAATGCAAAGAAATCACTAAGGGCTAAAACGTTCGGTTAAACTAATTTGGTAAAGGTTTGAGTATAAATAAAATCAGATATTAATACAAACGTGTTTTACGTTTTTCAGTATTGCTTGCGTGCTCAAAACTTAATTTTCTTTCCAGCTTAAAAACCTGTGTACGAGGTTATTTTTCAATGCTTAGCAAAAATTTATAGATAAATCTTTCAATATTATGCGTTAACTTATGTGTAGTGAACACTAAAGCAAAATTCACATATTTATGAAAAAAAAAAAAACTCCATCTGAGCTATTCCTAACATTTCTACAAGAGCACATGCGACATGAGTTTATATCTAGGAGGCGCAGGTTGAAATCCTGCTCAAACTGAATTTTTCTTTCAACCAAAACTTAACTTTAGCTAACATTTTTAAATAACTCATATCATTCGGCACAGAATTAAGATTATAGAAAGTATTAAAAAACCCTATAACCAATACCGGGACGGCGAGAACTACATTGTTATATTATTAAAATCTACGAGCCATTTATGTACCTACACATTTTGTTGTTTTGTTTAACAAGATTGAAATTTGTTAATAACTGATTCACTGTGCCAATAGCTAAGCTACTGTTAAAGAACCGTTATTTAACTAAACACACAAATCTCTAAGACCGAACCCTTTCGTTATTAACATAATGATTTAAGAATCATTCGGAGTCTCTTCCGGGACTAAACCCGCAATCTCACTACTGAATAGCCGTGAAGTCAGGGTGTACAGCCATAAACCACGGAAACTTATGACCCTCGGGTGTCCCGTAGAAGGTTAAGATGTCCCCCGACCGCAGCGTGGGAAAAGTATTTCTGTTACTCCATAAAAGAGCTCAAAATCGATTGACCACCCAAGACAATAAATTAAATATAATATTTTCCTTGATTTTAATCTTAAATTCTCGGTGCGGTGTACAATGTTACGTTAAAAAAGAAATTATTTTCAATTCCAAGATACTGCTCACAATAAAGTCTTGAACGTTACAATCGTGCTGCACTGCAGTTGTACTTAAACGTTGTTAAAAGTGCGAAGAAATCTAGCGAATGAACACGACAACTCGCTACCTCCCACTAATTAACCGACTTTAAACAATAAAGTTACCTTAGTGACGTCTTGGTATCACCAAGTTGAAGGCGAGACTTTCAAAGATTAAACAGTACAAGTTTGTTACGGTTTAACAAGGTCTCGCTTCTGTTACTCCCCAATGATTGTTGTAAAGTCCAGTTTGTTATCTCAAGGGAAATAAAGCGAGATGGATATATTTGCAAAACGAATCTCTCTTTCGTCCCGTAGAAAATTATAATATTTTATTAAAGCCCCGGGATCGTTATTTGGTTCTGGAATTAATTTTTCAGACGTCTAACTTTTAGACTTTCCATACGTCTTGCTTACGTAAGTTGGACGGTTTCTATCTCGTTTGCCTTGTTACGAGTAACTACTTCTTTATTCTGCCTTGGAATCCTCTTCAGTAATAAGTTTTCGAACAAGTAATTAATGAAACTATGCGGAATAAGTCTCCGTCTGTATTAAGATACGATGTTATGGCTTCTATATCTATTTACAGCTTAGTTTATAGTGATAGCCTTGTTGGTCTAGTTGTGAGGCCCTGGGTTTGAAGTCGGTGTTGGGTTATAGTGAAAAACGGCGTTTGATTTTTTCAGCCTTACAGTGTGACTAAGTTCTAGGACGGCGCTTAGTTATACAATAATACGCCATTTATTTGAGTACCGATTATAATATCAACGATAGCAGATTTTGGCTCAGTTAACTTAATTTATTATTTTCACTATCTGTGCTCGCGGCTTCGCTCGCGTAAATTTTCAGACTGTAATCTTATTATCACTGAAATAAAATATAACCTATAGGTTATATTTAAGTGTAACATATTACTCAATGATAAGGCAGATTTCTAATGTTGAAAGAATTTTTAAAATCGGTTGATTCATTTTTGAACTAAATCTTTAAAAAAAAACAACAAGTCTAATCTTACCCCTTTATAATATTAGTTTTAGAAGTACAGTTCTACATTAAAATTATATTTGTGGCAAACTCAAAATAAATAGGATTTCTTTTTGCTGAAAAGGCGTTTAATTATTGAGACCTATATTCGCACGTTATTTACGATTGAAGTTATATTTTTCCAACGTGGGCATCTATTTAATGTATTCTGGGATTGTTTATTTTTAGGTACATCGTAATTCGGTTAGTAAGCTTTAACTCAATCAAATTTTTACAAATATCAGCTCTTTGAAAGTCCATTAGTAAATTTTTATACAAAATAAGGCAATGTATTGGTTTTATATAACATATAAATTCATGTAAAGTTCAAAATGATTATTATAATAAGTATTTTGGAGAATTTAGTATAACTTCACACCAGTAACATTTTGTGAAACATATAATATACTATTCTATATAACTGCTTCGTTGGTCTAGTGGTCCCAAGCACGACTGCTGAGCATGAGGTCTCCGGTTCGATTCCCGTGTTGGGCAGTGTTATTGAGTTTTTCTGTTAGGAGATTCTCAGTTTCAGACCGGAGTTTGGAATTGTGCCCGGTAGATTGCAATAGTAATTAATAATGTACTTATACGTAGCTTACCACCTATCACATGGGACTAAATAACAGCGTTGGTGAAATGTAGGTGTACAAGGTGATTGTTACTGTACCAAAATAAAAGCTATTCAAGATTACCCCTCTACATGAACAAAATTGAAAATATCTTTAGCCTACGAGAACTAAGTCAATGACACATACAGCGAAGAATAATTACTTAAAGTCTCTCTAAAGTAACTCTCTCTTAACACCTATAACTAAATTATCAAAACAGCAAGAAAATTGAAAACTATCAAAGCCATATAAATTCTAAGTTATCAACAGGAGATAACAAATCAAATTGTTTGCAATTTAACGCGTTGATGACAGCTAATTTATAAATCAAGAGTGGGACAGAAACTGTTGGAAGTTGAAAGCAAACTTCGCTAAGTAAGTTATGTGGAGGTGCGACCCGTGCGTGTCTTGACAATTGTCCGACTGTTTTCAACGATTTGTAAATTACTTACCACCACTTACCACTATATTATGGTAGTTGAATGTGGTTTGAGATTCATGTTGACTTGTAAATTTCTACTGATTAAAATTATCATTCAGGGGCCAAAATTATCACAACGAACTCTCATAGATATTCTCAGTATACTTATCTCTATATAAAATATACATATGTAATTTTTTTTAATATGCCTATTAGGTTTAGTTAGTGGGTATAAAATATATAATGATTTACGGCACGGTTACGCATGTTTGTCGCTGGATTCGATCACCGCACAGAACTAATATTTGTATAAACTACGGATAATTGTTCCGGGTCTGGGTCTATGTGTGTACACATTTAATTTAAGCCTGTATACCAAGGATATAAGAGAAATTTAATATAATTATGGTATTATGTATATATATAGTATGTACATACAAATACTACATATTCGGAGCTACAAGCTTTGAACATAGTTCAGCAGCAAGTGCTACTAAATAGACACAATAATATTGTATAAACCAATCTACAAATAGCTTTTAAGAAAATTTTGTAATCGTAGCTGTATTTTGTCTATTAATAATTAAACAAAAAAAAGTTCTAGAACGTCAACCAATGTTTAAAAAAAACAATAATGAGGAATGGTCATAAGTAAAATAGCTATCAATTTTAATATCATAACGGTAAATTTGATTTGCCTATAATTTTTGACGTCTAATGTTGCCCATTGTCATATGAAGTGACTGTGGCCAGTCACCGGCTATAAATATATTTAAGCCGATAAAAATCTTGACTTATCCCGAAAAGACTTTGATGTTTATGTTATATAAACGTCTTCAATGAAATGTATATTGAAGAAATAACGAAAATATTACAGGAACAGTCTGCCATTGGATTTACGATATCAGCGGTTTTTCGATTCCATTTATGTTCAACGACAATGTGTATTGTTGTTTGATTTAATATGACATAGAAATGGAACATTTTATTTGCATGTAAACATGTTTGTAGCTTTCAGAGTTTTCTATTAAACGACTTTGTGTGGCATTGGTTTTTGATTAATCTGTTCGGAATTTTGTCAAATAAATAATCTCTTCGTTTAATGGAAACATAAATATTTATTTAATAATGTTCGGATATAAATATAAAAATGATAATTTTTCCTTGTTCGTCTTCTATGTGTACCAAAATCATTCATCCGATTACGATGAAACTTTGAGCTATATGGGGGCCCGCGACACGAACCAAAAAATGTTTTTGCTTCAGTCACATTGTTATGCATGCACTGCTAGTATGCAATAATGAAAGATATTTGTTATTCCTGTGGACGTATAATTTAAATTAAATAATTTTGATGTCCAATCTGTATTTTAATATAAAGTATTCATTTTTTCATGTATACATAAAGAAAAATTATTCATAAAATTATATATACATTGTTGAGCACAAAGATATAGCTACCTGTAATAGAGTTTAAATTATGAGATAAGCGTCAAATTATATATATTTTTGTTTTAATTAAGCATAATGTCGCAGTGATTTCGTTAGTAATATTACTGCTTTTGTGTTTGTGAATCGTAACTTATTAAAAATATATAATTATTTAAACAAAAATTGTCACATACAAAACATCTTTGAGGTAGTACTAATCAAGGGCTTGGCGTAGTAGTCTACTACGCCTGTGTGGTTAACGTAGCTGCGTAGCCCTGTAGCCGTAACAATACAGGGCTACGCCGTAGCAATAGGGCTTATTGCAGCTGCAATTCGTTGACTGTTCATGCAAATATATATTATTAATAAGACCTAATGCAAACGTAATTTTATAATATTAATTTGTTGTTTGTTGTACTAAACAATTGCTAAATGGTTATTTATCAATCTTTTGAAGTGTCTAATAGTTTGCTTGTATCCGAGATCATTCTACATGCCAAGTTATTTAGTAACTTATGATTCTAATACTGAAAAAGTCTCATTGATATTTTAACCCGGAATCAATCTTCTCTTGCTTGACGCTTCAACCGCATGATGTGACCACGATCAGTGCAAACTGGTCAAAGTAAATAATTCGATTAAGGTCGAGAAAAGTATTTATAGCGCATAAATTCCTGTTAGAGCTAATCGCGCCAAGCGGTGATCAACATGACGTAAATATAATATAGCATCACGCCTGTATTCTCCGTAGGGGTAGGCAGAAGTGTACATAGTTGTACACCCATATTTCACCAATGCTGTTATTAAGATCCATGTAATAGGTGGTGAGCCTATTGCCATCTACCAGGCACAATTCCAAACACCGGGCTGCTATCGAGAATTTCCTAATAGAAAAACCCAATAACACTTTGCCTGACCTGGGAATCGAACCTAGGACCTCACGCTCAGCAGCCGCGCTCGCGACCACTAGATCAACGCTCTATATAATTTACTGACCGAATTGCAACACGCTGAAAGAGCTTTTTAAGATTAACGTGTAGTATCAATATTTATATACATATTTTGGTTTCGATAACGGCGACCCCAATTCGGCTATTTGCCTTTCGTGAGCCCTAATATTCCTCGCTATACCGAACCTGGTCTTAAATAACCAGATTTTTTTTTAGGGTTATCGATGCAAAGTTAAATTGCACAAGCGGTTGCGCTGGTGCAAACTCACTCTCTTGTCTTACTCCCTGTGGTCCAATGGACTGATAAACTAGTACGATAGCAGAGTTTAGGATGGATTTTGAAGAATCCCCTATTTTATATCCCATAGTCGCCTCTTACGATACCCATGGATAGAGATGGGGTGGTCTATTCTTTTCCGAAATCACACGGAGAAACACAAAGACATACGTGAACCATCTATACTTCCTCGGTTATTTTTATTATTACGTTCCTGGATATGTGATCTCGGGACATAATCCAGGGCCTTTGCCAATAAAAAAAAAATGTGGCAACTGCCTCGTTGGTCCAGTGGTCGTAAGTATGGCTGCTGTACGTTCCCGGGTTCAATTTGTTAAGATGTTGACTTGTTCTGATAGGATTTTTTTACTAGCAGCCCGATGTTTTTAATGTGCCCGGTCGTTTGTAATATGAACCACCTATTACATGGGATTGAATGCATTGATCGAATGAGGTTGTAATACAGTACGTCTAAAAAACTAAAAGTCTGTCTAACCTTTCGGAGATACAGGCGTTATGCTATGTATTTTATGCTGTAGCCAACTAATCTTTATCGGTATGACGAAGCACTGAGCAGTGATAGCCTAGAGGTATCATCGTTGGACTAACAAGTCAAAGGTCGAAAGTTCAAATTCAAGTCACGCCTCACCACTATCTTTTCGAAGTCATGCGCGTATTATAAATTAATTATCACTTGCTAAAAACGGTGAAGGAAAAGCATCGAGAGGAAACCAGCACACTTGAGAGATGTTCTCGATGGTGTTTAAAGCCATGTCAGACACCTACGGGTTGTTTAAACTCTGTCACTAGGTTGTTCATCAACCACACGATAAGAAGAAGACGAAGCATTATTGAACAAGTTTGTTTTACTCACACAATTAGGGTTTATTCCGGAGAAACAGTCGTGTAAATAAAACTCGGTTACGTATATTTATTATAACATGTTGAAAAAGCAATCTCAATCATTCTGAATTATTTATTTTTACCCAGAAGGAAATTTAGTAACATAATTAATTATATACCTACGTATATTTATTCTCTTACTTCATTGTATTTAGTTGTATTAGAACCGACAGAAGCGTCAACTCTGCGACTGACAGACTGCCTCGTTGATCTAGTGGTCCCAGGCGCGAATGCTGAGCATGGCATATCAGGTTCGATTCCCACGTCGGGCAGTGTTATTGACGTTTCCTGTTAGTAAATTCTCAGTAGCAGCCCAGAGTTTCGAAATGTGCCCGGTAGACGACAATAGGCTGACCTCCTATTACACGGGACTTAATAACAGCATTGGTGAAATGTAGGTGTACAACTGTGTTTACCTCTGCCTACCCCTTCGGGGAATACAGACTATGTTATGTTATGTAGAAGCATCAATAATACAACGACTTTTAAGAACTCTTACACACGAGCGGCTAGTTGTCGTCGATACGCATCGACAGCTGCCGCAAAAAAGCCCTAATTGTAGATGTCTATCTCTTCAAAACTAACATAATTATACTTTTTTTTTGAAATTGTCGATGTACCGTTCGTTAAACCACAATCCTAATTAATATTTAAAATGTGGAAATTCTTATGTTTGGATGTTTGTTCCTCAATCGAGCAAAATCGGCTGAAGGGATCTGAATTTTTTTTTTGGTATTGGTATGGATTTAAATTGGACATTGGAAAAGGACTATAGGCTAGCTTCTGTCGGCATCAGCTAGAATAATTGTATAATTTTACTAGCTTCTGCCCGCGACTCAGTCTGCGTGGATTTCAGAATTGGGTCCAGCCGGGATAAAATGTATCCTATGTGTTAATCCAGGTTATAAACTGTCTGTATGCCAAATTTCATCAAAATAAGTTCAGTAGTTTTGCGTGAAAGAGTAACAAACATCCATACATACAAAATCTCGCGTTTATAATATTAGTAGGAATATATAATCTTTGCACAACACATCGCGCACTTTTGAGCATTCACGGTGGCAGGATGCTAGTCTGACCGTTTGTTTTATTCCAAGTTAAGTAAAACAGTTATAGCCTAGTTGTATGACAATTGAACAGATACGTTTAAATCACAGATACGAATTTAAGATATACCACCGACTTTTAAAAATCACGTTCGTGTTCTATAAAACGGTGAAGGAAAATATCGTGAGGAAAATCAATAAACATACATTATGATATGTTCTCAATGGTGTGTAAAGCTATGTTAGTGGCCTACCTATAGTTAAAACTTTGACACAAAGTTGTTTTATACGAGTGAGGCGTATTTATCGTAACAGATATTCAAAAATAACAATTGTTTCTACGAATATATCATATCTGTTATTTAAAATAACAGACCCTCGAAGACTGATTATTGATATATTATGTATCTTTGTAACCACGGCTGTTACTAACGAGTTAAAATACACACACGAGGAAAGTAACAGCATAGCTATAGCAATACCATCAATTTCTCTCTCTTATCATTCAAGAATAACCTTTGTTAAAGAGAGAAACACCTCTTATTTACTTCGAATATGCTTACTTCTTGCAGTTGTACTACGCTAAAAAGAGAAGCACTTAGTATGTGTTATCACTATAATAAAGTTTGTTGTCTTAAAAGAAGAAATGGTTGTGAAAAACTGACCCTTAAAATTTATTTCATTTTTCTTTATGATAATTTGTGATACAACTGAATAAAGTGATTGTATCGGAAATTTTGTTATCTGTGAGTACGTAATTCGTTAATTATACATTGAATACTTCTGATACGATTTTCAACCTAAACAATAATAAATAAAGAAAATATTCAATTGAGATTTAAATACGTAGATATTTATCGTCAGTATCAAAATAACAGTCTGTTATTTCATAACAGATATTTTGGATCTGATAATTTAGTGTAACAGTAACAGCGATAACATATATCGTGTTTGACCTAATATAACCCATCTCCAGATGTTATTCAACCCTAAGATAAGAAAAAGATTACACGTGAAGTTACGTCAATAATAAACACACACATAACCATCGCTGTTACACCAGAAGTAAGTGTCGTAACACACGACATCACTATTCTATGGACTGGCATGCTGCCACCAAATTGCCTTACAACCGTGGATGACATGATATTGCTGTACCAACGTGTTAATAACAGTGTGCAGTGTCTTATGGGGTGCGGGTTATGGCTTGCCAAAGACTTTCAAATACATAGATAGTTATTTTGTGTTTAATTATGTCTAGTTGTGGATTACTAAATGCAGAAAGGAATGAAAACAACACCAATTTTCACCAAATTTTCTTTGTGTCTTGCTTCTATAGTTCATAGCGTGATGTAAGGTAGCTTAAATCCTTCCTCGAGAATTGCGCTATCAATAAAAAATTTGGCTGGCAAATATAAACGCAAATCCGATTGGGATTTCCAGAGATTAGTGCATTTAAACAAACTAACGAACTATTTAGCTATACTTTGATTAAAAGGAATATATATAAGTATATCTAATATTAATTAAATTGACCAAAGAATCGCGTCATAATTAATGAATCTCTTGTCAAATTTCATTATAGTTTGTCAGCAGATGTCTTGTAATTTTACCAACATGAAAATCAATTTTTTAAAGTCACAATTTTTTAAATTAACCATACCGCGCATTGGCCAAGTCACTGGGGATTTGTAGTATCGTGTTCAGTGAAAAGGTCGACACGATAACAGACATGTTTTCTTTTTTAATTTGAAATCTTGTTCGTGTTTCTATGTTAAAGCTTAAGCTTAGAAACTACTTGTGTATCATTGTGTAAGCAATATCGTGATTATACAAAGTTGATATATCGTATTTAAATTCCGAATCTTTTCCGAGTCCGAGTTCTTCTTCCACACTTTTAATACGTCTTTTCTCACTGCAACTCTGCAATACACTGCAATTCAGTCCCTAATGAGGTTGAGATGGCTTAGCGGTCAGAGCGCCTGGAGTATTAATCCAGGAGGCGCAGGTTCGTAACCTGATTTTTCTTTCTACACCATTTTTTTACAACCATATTCACTGAAAAATTATCCAGTCAGCCCAAAAGTCTTGAACTAGAACAACTTGTCATAAAATCCCGGCACTTCGTAATGCAATAAAATATTTACTCTTCTTTGTCCTGCTTAGAAAATAGGTCATACGTCTATACGAGGTATTGTGTGTACATGTCTATCTTTCCAATGAACACCATTTATTTTAAAAACCCTATATGATATTAAACGATCATTAATCATATATGATACTGCAGTGTTTTAGGTCCCAAATTGACAAGAGTGAAACAATATTAAGTAACGGTTGGTATTTGTTACAAAATTGTAAATCCAATTTTATATTTATTGTGGATCGAAGAATATGACCGTGAGCGGGTTATTTTTCTAACGTATTTACTTATCCATCCACAAAAAAAACTTCGCATAAAATATATCAAATCCAATTTGTTACATGGATTATTTCAGATTGTATTGGTAGTTACATTTTCAGTGGAGTGGAGATGAGTATAGAGTAACCGAAACTTATTATCTAAATGAGTAGTGATAGCCTAGTGGTATGACCATGGGACTGGTAACTCAAAGGTCGCAAGTTCGAACCAAGGTACGCATCTCTTGCTTAAAAATTACTCATTATTATCGTGATGAAACCAGTACACCTGAGAGATGTTCTCGATGGTGTATAAAGCTATGTCAGAGGCCTACGGGCGGTTTAAATACTGATAAATCATGTTTATGAACCACATGATAAGAAGTAGCATAACAATACCAAATAATTTAACGGTGTAATAGAAGAATAAGATCTTAGCTAGCGTTAATCAAGTGGTCCCAAGCGCGACTGTTAAGCATGAGGTCTTGGATTCGATTTCCAGATCAGGCAAAGTATTATTGGGTATTTCTGGAAATTCGTAGTATCAGCCCGGACTTTGGAATTCTGCTCGGTAGATGGCAATAGGCTCACTACCTATTACATGGGACTTAAGGACAGCATTGGTGAAATGTGGGTGTATAGTTGCGTACATCTGACTGTCCCTTTGAGGAATACAGGCGTGATGCAATGTTATGTTATGATCTTAGCTTTACGGACGAAGATCTTATTTTTAAATATGACTATCTCCTTGTTCCAGAATCATTACTGCTAAATATTGTACGTGTGTCTGTGCCCACTTACCGGGTCAGAGGCCAACCCGCCCAATTCGAATGTGACTACGAACTAGGCGAAGACAGTCTGTATTCCGTCAAATGGTACAGAGATAATGAAGAGTTTTACCGGTACATGCCCAAGTATGATCCTCCGAAGCACGCCTACAAATTGGAAGGGATCAAAGTTGATGTAAGTTGGTAGTGTAAGTTCTAAGTAACCACTAAGCCCCACGCAGGCGGTCTCATATCGTAGAGCTTGTGTGGCTGTTATGCACAGTTTTCTTTGGCTTATAACCGAGCTGTTTATTTTGCTGTCTATGCATTTTTTTGCATAAAAGTGTACGATACAGAATTGGTATTAAATATTACAAAAATATTAGATGAGTACATTATAATAAAACAACTTTTAACCGGATTAATCACGTGTATTATTGGTTTTTTTTTCCTGACGTTTCGAACAATTTGCAGCGTTCGTGGTCGCAGGAGGATTAAGGCGTCTCTCATAATTTTATGAATTTATCAATTATATGTACGGTAGATTGAAATAATTTTAAATAAACTGTTGAGACGCCTGACACCTTAGTCCTCCTGCGACCACGAACGCTGCAAAGTGTTCGCTGCAATGTGTAGTGATCGCGCAAACCTAAGATATTACTATTAGATGAGTACTTCTAGTCCTTATGGGTATTTTGAGCAGTGCATAATCTTGTTTTGAATGTCGTGGTGGCCGAGTTCCGGCCCTGCCTTTTCAGCTGCAGATTGTGGGTTCAAATCTGGCATGTACCCATGTGAAATTTCAATGTCATAAATGAACTTTCTTAGTTAATCTAAGACATCAAAGACATACAGAGAAGGAAAACATCGTGAGGAAACCTGGACATAATAGTCTGAAATAGCCAAATCGCAGTGAGCCAGCGTGGTGATCAATTCTCGTACCTTCTCTGTATGAGAATATGCCCTTGCACTGCAGTGGGACAGTTACAGGCTTGTTATGTTATGTTTTGAATTTGAGGATTCCTCAAATACAAATTACATAAGGAAAAGGTTTTTTTTTAAACTGCTTTATTGTCAGACTCTTGTTACATTTATAGCTCAGAATCTTTAGTTTTCCTTATTTAGAATATAAACCGCCTTTAAATTATACCACATCATTTCGAGAGAGTTAACCTCATTGAATGTAGTACGCGATTCCATCTTATTCCCTTTGTAATGATGAGAAATCAACCAAAATATGTCTACTTAGATATTCCTTTATAGATTTTATTGTAAGTCATTTTACTTTCATCATATTTGAGAAGCTATTTCGAATTGAGGTTTCTTTTATTCACTAAACAATATTTAATGTCTCGTATATGTAAAGTAGGTAGGTATTATTATGAATAGTTTACGAAGTAAACAAGATAAATGTTAACTGTATAAGAAAAGGCTAGCACAATGCCAGTGGGTTATGAAATGCGATACAAGGCTACAAGGCAAATTATTGTGTAATTTGAAAGGTTCTTAGAATCTCATTCTTTAAAGAGGTTATACAGTTCGGTTATCTATTCGGGGCACACAATAGGGTACGCCGTCGAACACTGACAAAAGATCGGGATAGAAATGAGCCGAAGCCACACAATCCATACGAGACCATTGAAGAATACTATCGTCTAAGCTAGTGGAAACATGCTCAACAAAATTACTTGTAGTGGGAGATTTAGTAGGATTCCATTTTCCTTATTGATACACCGGGATTACCTTATAATGGATATGATAATAGACAGAACGGAGTTTTTTTTAAGAAATTTGTATTTATGTTATATATTTAATAGATTGGCAATCTTTTTTATGCTCTGTTATAAAAATAACTACCTTTGAACATTGTTTCACATAAAGTTTTTAAAATGCCAAGCGCGAGTCATTTTGTAGAGTACCTTTAACTATATTTATTTTAGTTTCCCCCGATCGGTACCGAGTAAAAATACATTTTCAATGGAAAACTATGTAATGCGCTAATTGCAAGAAGTCTAATAAAAGTTGTGACATTTAACGACAGACGTCGCTGCTGACTGGGATATATTTAAATGTGTCTGCGTTGAGAAACATTAAGAAATAAAATGAACACTCTCTTGAAGCCTCATAATCGAATATAGCTAAAGAAAATGAGTGTCAAGACTAAGCTGAACTGTGAAAAATATTACTAGTAGAATATAAATTGGATTCTTATATTGAATTAAGCTTAATCTTATGTAGCTTAAGGTTAATCTTATGTAGCTTAAGCTTAATCTTATGTAGCGCTATTCAAGACATCAAACTATGTTTATAAATCTACTGTCTTACAAAAACACGTAACTGACGAGGTCGGTTTGTTGCAAATTGTGTTAGGTAACTATTATTGAGATTAAGTAACGCTTGGCATGGTCGGTTTGTGGATTGGTGATCGCCAGGGCACTTTTGTCTGAGCGTTTCCGTACTTTGGAGCGATTATTCCATTGGTACCAGCTATTCTTAATTAAAAACAGTTGCTGAGCCAAGCCAAAGCCTACCGCCAGCTTGAGTAACGATAGAAAAAGAGGAACATGTCACTTAAAATCAAATTTCTTGTTCATACAGTTACAAAAGTCAGATGACAGAAGAGTCATCCTGCACCAGGTGACGCTCAAATCCAGTGGACTGTACCGATGCGAAGTGTCAGCCGAAGCGCCAAGCTTTGCATCAGCGGCTGGGGAAGGCAGAATGGAAGTTATCTGTAAGTGATAATAAACGTAAAATCCTTAAACTGTCGTATTGATAATGGACGTAAGCGTTGCTGCTAAGCGTAAGGTGCCGATTCAGTTTGGATGCCCAGGTATGGCAAAGTCCTATAGTCTTTTTCTGTAAGAAATTTTCAGTATCTGCCCGGAGTTGTAATTATACCTTGACATGCTGAGCTTGCATAGGATACCGTGTGGTTTAATAACTGCGTAAGTGAAATGTTGGTGTACAGCAGTACACCTCTGTCTAGCCCTTCGGGAAGTACACGTGATACCTAATACCGGTATCAGTTAGCTCTCATAATATTTTTTTGATTGTTTCAATATTATCATCAATATTTTAACAAATACATACCGAAAAACCGGACATGAGTGTCATCAATATCTTCCTGTCTCTCGTGTATTATATTTTCTTCGTAAATTCATGATCTATTCCGTTCATTTGCGAGTTTAATTTCGTAAAAATTCCAATTTCATTCCCTTTGTCAAGAGGCATACGTAACAGAAGGAAGCCATTATTTCAATTTGGAGTTTGTATTACAACCGCATTTCTGTTATATAGCTCCCGGCTCTAAACACGACAGATGTACTTCCATTGTCTTTTGTCATTTAACTTTACATGCTGCTCGATTATTTTACATGTTCTCACTCTTTGAATTCCGGGTTTCTAGTATAATATATTTTATAGGTACTTATTCATCATTATCATCTCTCTGCCTATATCTCATTTTATATCGGGTCGTTACAGCAAGTCTTTTATCGGTCCTTATGTATTTCACATATTTAGATATTTGCCAAACTTCGGTACATATTAACACAGAATCACGTCTGTATTCTCCGATGGTGTAGGCAGAGATATACTATACAACATCTACATTTCACAGATGCTATTATGAAGTCTCATTTAATAGGTGGCGAGATTGTAAAAATCGATTGAACACAATTTTAAACTCCACGCTGCTACTTAAAAAATCCCTAATAGAAAAACCCAATAACAATTTGCCCGATACGGAAATCGAACCGTGCTACCGAATTAGACCAATGAATCAGTCTACTCGTACTCCATAATGTAGGCAAATATTTATATTAGCAACAGTTCCACTTTGAATGTTTGTATTTTTTTGTCCAGATTTACCGAGGGAAGGTCCAAGAATAACAGGCAACGAACAGGAGAATAGAAGAGGGGACTCCTTATTCCTGAACTGTACGTCGGGACGGTCGTACCCCGCGGCGGTACTCAGTTGGGATATTGATGGAGAAAAGGTACCATTATAAACATTGAGAACAAAAATACTCGTATATACATTTAGGAGACATGAAATGTTTCTTCTGTATAAAGAAATATAGATCCTATTACGTTACAGTTTTTCTTAGAAGTTAATTATATTCTATGATAAAAATTAACAATAATAATATATCATTTTCCACAAAAATGTATAAATTATAATAAGTATTACTAGTATAAGTATTCTAGTACTAGAATAATAAACTAAAAGCGAGGGGCTTGTGGCTCAGTACCTATCAGCTGTACTGACCGAATTACTGTGGATGGTCTGTAGATGGATGACCATAATTGAATATAGAAATCTCTTCTTCGTTTCTCGGAAAGAATGTTTAAACCTTGTCAGGCGAAGATCTATGACAGTCGTCACGTCACGAGTAGTTATATTTAAGTCTTAAGTCTCAATACGAGATGTGGTGTTACCCAGTAGATAACTGAGTTGTGGAGGTTTGTGGAGGTCAGATAGGCAGATACTCTTTTTAGACGGGACCGATCCCGATTTATGTAGCCGGGAAAGGGTAGGCAGATCAGATTTGAAGTATAATAAACGAAATATGCTTTACATAATTCGGATCACATTTAACAACGGTTCGATTTTATTGTTAACATTATGTAGGTATGTACCAGAATACTTTTTAATGGTTCCGATGTGAGAATTCGAAACACAAACGTGATGTTGCATTTGTTTTTTTATATTATAATAAGTTAGTAACCAAAGTCTCGAGTTAAGTTATATTTTTGAGAAAGAAAAATGCGTTTGGAGCGGCGTTTGAACACACAACGCCTGGATCTGTACTCTAAGGCCAAAATATATAAACGTTACTCTTACACGTGCTTTAGTTCAACATTATTCACATCTCTGTCATACAACTGTCAAACTAAAAGTGCAAGATAGGGATGAGAACATGGGTAAGCGAAAGAGTAATCTTGGCCTTAGTGCGTTGCCTAAGCTACCACTGCTTGCTAAGTTAAATATTTAGTTCACCCTTTAATACGTCATCATTTTAATAGACATATAATGACAGTTGGCGTCATCTTCTCTTTCTATTCAATGTCTACAGAGTGACTAAACCAATAAAAAATCTAATTATAAGTTAGATTTGTACGATGTACTTAGATAACGAATTCTCACCGTTTTTACTGTAAAACTATGAATTAAGATTTCTATATACATTTTCTTAGAAGTTAATAAAATAGTTATCATCAGTTAGGTACATAAATTGTTATATTAAGTAGTCAAATATCAGTAAAAGTTTCAGACCGCTTGGGCATCGTTAGCATTTTATTACAGAATCATACCTGTTATTTTCGATCTAAATTGAAAGAATAAAATTTTAACGAACTCTCCTCCGTGAATATCTATAAAACATAGACGTTATGAAATAAAAACACCAATTTATTTGTTGAATTTATGTTCTAGCTTTTGAGTTATTTTATGAAGAACTAAAGTATTATCGCGTCGTGTTTAACGTGCATCCATTTTCTGCAAGTTAATTAAGTTGTTTTAATTATGTTTGCTGTGAAATATTATATTACACGTAATAGATTTCATTACAGGTCAACGATTCTTATTAATATAATTGTTGGCCCTGATATTTGACCCTTTTCAACGAGTTTTCTGTAATTCGACTCTTTCATCCAATAAGGTTTTTTCAAATTTCAACTTTGTTCGAATCCCTAAGGCTTATTGAAGTGCGGGCTCGTATTTATCTTTTATTTGTGATTTGGCTGGAGTTTGTTTTTGTTTAGAACAAGACTGCCAAACTCGTCACATTCTTTTTTTGGGTCAAGTTGACCATTTAGCAATATACCTACAAGTAAACTCGCATGCAGCGGAATCCTTAGGTACACATTTACTACATGACTTTATATCAATATATTTTGTAAATTGTCTTTAAATGTTATAAATTATAGGATTTATTGTCAAAAAATCAAATTCACAAACATCCAAACTTACTCTTTTAAGTTAAAGGGATAGGATGTAATAAATATCAGTTCATAATTTATTGCATCTTTATCATTGATATTACAAGGGATTCATTGTTCAGTATTCTTCTGTAAACTGAATATTTACGAGAATAGATCCATTTACTAGGAGGGGCTCACAATGGTCAGTAACTAAGAAATTTATGATCAATCATCGCATTAAATGTGCCAAATCGAAGGGCCTACGGGAATGTCTTCTCAGAACTACAATTTGTGGCTATCCCTAGGTTCTATTGGTACATCGAAAGTGTGGCCAATAACTAACGCAAATACGGGTATAGTGTTATGTACCTATAGTTGAAGCTACAGTTGAAATTATCAGTTTGTAAACTCTATAAATACAAGTGCCTCAGTTTTAAAATCTTTTTTTTTTTAATTATCCATAATACATTGTTCCAAAAATATTTCGGGCCACATGAATCAAATATAACTGCATTGTTAATTTACAAAATGTAACTGCAGGCTTAAAACTGGCAGCATGATTTTTTACGTCTTTAATGTAAGAAGCTTATATTATCATATAAGTTTCGTTTCATATCGAAGATCGTTTTTTAAAACGTGTTTTATTGCACATAACAGAACAAAATTTTTTGTTTTGTCACCCCACGATGGGATAAAATATTATGTAAATAAATATATTATTTGTTAATAGGTTTTAGCAAGGTTAGGTAAAGAAATAATTAAATTATAGGCACACAAAAGAGGTCTAACTAATTTAAATGCTAACGAATGTTCCGTATCAATAGCAATAACAAGTAATTAATTTACTTCATCAATATTTTCATCAACCTCAAAGCAAGAATATTGTCCCTACGTATCTCTAAATTACCTTCAATTACTGGTTCTAAAACAATTGGAAATTAACCACCACTTCTAAACAAAGCCCTCTAACAACAAAACACGACATACCTAATGACGCTATTTCCTCTTTAACACTTATCCCTACTAATTGACATTTCACAATTGGAAGAATTTACCGATGTTCCTTTGTTCTCCGTCCCGGTTCCAAAAGACTAATTAAAACACATTCTTCTGGAATTATGAATCGTGGGATTGTATCCGGGCACAACCGAACGAATTAATTGACGGGTATAATATATTAGAGAAGATTTTTAACAGAAATATTTATAGGATAGAGAAACACATACGTAGTTTATACGTACATACAATCATGGCTGTTTCCAATTGGAGTCTCCGCCTGACAATCGATTACCACTTGTTAGAGAGACACGATTTGAAACGAAAGTTGAGTTTATTTTGTATGTAAGAGGAATATGTGTTCGAATCGCGAAAGTATAAGACGAATATCGTTTTGAGCATTTCATAACACTTCGAAATTCTTTTATAGTTTCTTTGCGACTGGTCAGGAGACGTACGTACCTGGTGACGGAGTTGGGTAATGTAAGACGGGCTTTGACTAAGCTTAAAAACATGTGCTATACAGGATAAAAGAGATTATAGAGAGATAAAGTACCTAGAATAGACGTTGGAAAGATTTTCATACTAATGTTTTGGCACCAAGTATCATCTAGCTGGGTTACTACAGTTGTCTGACGACTTGTTACCGATACTACTTGCTTAATGTCCGGTCTATGACTAGTAGATATATATGTCGCAGATGGATTGTAGAATAAGCTGTTTTACAAAACTGCTAGCTGATTTACAAAACAGTACTGTTATGAAAAACAACTGAACGACGTTTAGCGGTTCTACATAATTACTGAACTATAACACGCAGAATTGTATGAACGTTTTGCGTTTATCAATGCAGTGGGTCAACGATCAGAGATTATGTAAAACAGTGTGAAATGAACGGTCAGATTGTTGATTTTAGTTCGAGTAGAGTTTACTTGTCAATAGCAAAACAATGATGAAAATTTTTAGTGACGTAAATTCTAAACCACTATAATAGTCGACAATATATCGGGATTATGAAACAAAATAAACGAAATTGATCCATGAGCGAGCGAAGCGAGCTCGGGAGTTTCGTGTATCTCGACACGGACAGGTTAGGTTCGAAGAGTGTTAGTGTTCTTCGTGTTTAGGTTTTTACTAACCTTACAGACACAAAAATAGGAGCCACGTGAAGCGGGGCTCCGTCGACCCAGCTACGGAAAGTCAAATCAGAATACAGTATCGTTTTTTTACTTGAATGGTGACCATCCATTTAATATACCTATACAATAAACAAACCCCACTGTAGATATGTCATTATGCATTACGTCTAAAGGTGGGTAGTAGTTTTGTTAAACGTATCGCAATGGCAATCCAGCTGAACATCGTTCAGCTGTTTTATAAAACAGTACTGTTTTGTAAAGCAGCTAGAGATTTTGTAAAACAGCGGATTCTGCAATCCATCTGCGACATATATATATATATATATAGTTGAATGTTTTTGTACAGGGTCTTAATTTATTAGGTAACGGTAAAGGTTTATTTTCACGTACCTACTCATTCCAGCAGAGTCAAAGCTGTCGACGTACAAGGCATCGTTTTTAAATTGTAGTGAAAGCGATTCCGCTATCGATTCTGAACTAACTAATTTATTTCATTGGATAATGTACGGGCTCGAAGGCAAAAGAGTCGAAAATATTCAAAGATGGATTCTACCTACCAATTAAACTCAAAAACGATGCCAAGCAAGACGGGTTATCAGACCAAATAACAAAAATGATTTCTACTAATGTTGAAGACATTAGAGATATATATGAGTTGCAAGTTCATTAGCTTTGTTTGCTTTTCGTTAGGGTTGAATAAAATACTGTGGAACTCTACTCCTTTCAGATAGGTTATAACGGCAATTATTAATTTGGCTTTAACAAACATAGCTATGTCTACAAGCCATGATTTTTTATATATTTCTATCACTATGATTCATAATACCTAGTGAAGTATATAGAAAAAAAATATTGACTTACCTAACAAAATACATGTTTTGATATCTAGTAAGTGATTTAATTAATATCTGTATATATGGTACGGCCAACCTGCATGGTGCAGTGCCGGAAATAACTGAAATATCCGCTCTTAGAATTTAGAGTCAGGATTCAAATGCGCCTATGTTTTTTTGGCCACCCCGTTTTGTATATTGATATTAGCATATCAATAGAAACTCTGAAATTTGAGAATAACAAATTACATATTTGTATATTATTCAACCGATATATTAAAAAGAATGAGATAGTGAAGGACACCTTTATTTCAACTTTAAAATGAGTAATAAAACTACTGTTAACCGGATTAATTACACGCAATTAATCCGGTTAAAAGTAGTTTTATTACCCATTTTAAATTTATTAGTTTTTTGTTTTTCCTGACGTTTCGAACACTGCAGCGTACGTGGTTAGTCATCCAGCGACCACAAACGCGGAATTAGATCAGGCAGCATAGACGGAATTAAGTAAAAATAATAACACTAGCATTCTTCCACCAGGTCACAGACCCTCTACTTCTTGTGGAGTACCCGCCAACGCAGCACGCGCATGGCCTGCTATCCACGGCGCTGGGGCTGCGCGTGCCCATCGGCCGGACGATGCAGGTGCGGTGCACCGCGCGCGTTGCTCCCGCCTGGCGGGAAGGAAGCGAAGCAGTCGTCGGGAACAGTCAGCTTGCTGATAGCAAGGAGGCTATGTTATTAGGTAATACGAATATTTTTATTTCGTGTGGCCAGTGAAATCTTGGCAGTACTTGATTATGTTTCATCAAAGTAAACTCCCTATTTCACAAGCAATTTTCGCACCTGCTGAGATACACAGGTCTTAAATTAAAATGTAGTCCAAAGAATGTTGTCATATTATTAAAAACATAATCAACATTTACTATAAAGATCTGAATAGAATGACAAATTATCACATTTAATCGTTAAAAAATATCTCCCAGTAATATGGAGGGCCATTCTACGATGACTTTGTCTTTCGACTAGATAATTTCAATTTTTATTGAACGTAAGTAACATAATTATTTAACAAAATATAGTCCATGTGAGCTTTTAAATTTTATCGTTTATGATTTATCGTAGAATGACCCTAGTCTTTGTTTAAGGTATCGGGGAGGACAGCATTCTTTGTGAGTAAAAACCGACATTTACCTACTTGCTGATATTTTAATGGCTAGGCTTTTTTTCATTTTGCGGTCCATGGAGCTATAAGTATATAAAATTGGAAATTGGTATTGGAATTTTACGTTCCAAACGAAAACATAATCCCTCTAAGTAGTAAGCATTTCATAAGTTTATGGCCACCGAACAGTTAGCTTATATATAGAATAAAAATCTTTATTTTTAAACCGCCTCTTTATATTATGTCTATTTATAGTTAGTTAGTTATTCGTAATATAAAAAATGACGTAGTTGTTAGTTTGATAATGAAATGGTCTGTCTATTATGATATTATACTATCGCCCCACAGTTGAGCAAAGGCCTTCCCCTAATTCTTCCCCTGTGTATATAAATTAAAATTATTTTACATCTCACCATTTAGTGGACCTTCAATGGCATTCAACCTAAAGAAATCGAGTCTGGCATAAAATTATGTAAAATAAAATTTATCCGAATAAGAAAGAAAGAAAGAAAGAAAAGAAAAGGAGTTTTATTTGTCTTTTATCAGGTTAATACAAAATATTATCATAACATTTTTACACAAAAAAAAAAAATTGTTAAAGGACAAAATGGTCTTAGACTCAGCATGATGACTGACAGTCCGGAGCATGTCAGCCGCTGGTATTCTGTCTAAGCCAGTCATGCAAAACTACACAATGCAATAAGTCTAGTATACACATAAGCTACATCCAATATCCAATAAATATCAACAAATATCCGACTGGTAGAAACTGAAATAAATATAATAAGTTACTATTTTCACAATTTACTAAATGTTTAAATCTAATATTATAATTCAACCGCGACTATTCCATCCCCTTGCAGTGATCATGATTTTGGACAGTGTCCTGTTTTTTTTTTGTGGTGGCCGTCATAATTTACTAGGTGCTGTACCTGGCATTATACTCCATACTGCATAACCGGACAAAAAATATAGCGAGACCACATGCGCTTCCAGCCAGCGCAAAATATACTTTATTAACTGCAGTACTAAGGGCGTCCCATGTAGAACACGAACCTTTTTCTTTTAAACATTGCTTCACACTAGGAATTTCTTCCTGTATCGTGGGTGCGTTTACAGACATATAATCTCACACGTACACACACCCAACTCCGGAACAATTATCTGTAAAACATAAAAATATTTGTTCCGTGCAGGAATCGAACCTGCAACACGCGACGCAGCAGCCGGTCTCTCGACCACTGCGCCAACCGCGCCGTCGTTTAGGTCACTGCTGGAGGATATTTGAGACTGGCTGAATTTGAGACCAGTATCCTAGAGTCCTTACGATCGGTCAAGACTGGTAGATTAAGTCCTTTCAAATTTTCAGGGAACTTCTATTTTGCCTATTTTGCATTGCACATTTCTTTAAGGTACATTCCGGATAGTGCATAATCCTTTACAATTCATTGGGTAATTAAAAATAAACGTTGATCTCTGATAAGGCATTATTTCAGGGTTTCCTATCAGAAAGAGTCAGACGGGAAATACCAACATCATCTAGTACTAAAAATACTCTTATAAATAAATTTAAAAGTATGTATTCCGAGAAATAAATAATTTCCTCTCACAAATATATTGCTGTTGTTTCTATGTAATGATATATTCATTATATTCGAGTACTCCATTTCAAGCTTCGCATTGCTAGCGGTCGTGGGTGGCAGCAGGCGTGTTTCTTGACAATAGTATCTCCTTGTAGACGCCTACAATCTCTTTGTTATTGACTTCGCTAATACGTACTTGGAAAATAATAAATAAAAGATTAATTTATCTTATATTGTATTCGATGATGCGTAAGATTTACTCATTGAATTGAAAGCTTACGAGGAGTTCTTTATATAGCATTAGATGGCAACAGGTCGAAGAAGAAGGGGGATTTAAGTGATGTGAGCTGTTGGTTTAGCCTCACCTGTATGCCCAACCATTTCCCAACTACATTGGGGTTAGCTTTTAATCTATCTGGATGTAGCTAAATCCATAAACCTTTTAGTAGTTCCAAGACTCTCAAGCATTTGACTACACCTGACGACGGTGACAGATCTTTGTTTCATAGCTGGGACTAACTTGGTCTCCGCGGCACAGACGAGTCTCGATTTGAAGTGCATTCACATTACTGCAGTGGCAAGTGCAAGTCAACAGTGCAAAGCCAGACTAATTGACTAGAGAATTCAAATGTTTGGCAGTACATGCCACCTTCAATTTATCCACAAATTTAGCTATTTCAAAATAACCAAACAGATTCATTAACCAGATGTCTTGTTATTATGCAAAACAGTCGTTTAAAAGAGAGATTTCTTTAAAAGAATATTGAATTGCGGCATCTTTTTATGTCAGTTATATCTGCATTGAATCCTAACGAGGACTTTCCGGATCCCTAACAAAGAAAGAAATATTCAACAATATTTAGTTCTAATTCCTCTGTATGCGGTAACGATACTTCATAGAATTTATTCCTAGTAACTTTTCATTTCCGTTTGTTGGCATTGCAAATTAACGGTGCAACAATATGGATTGTGGGAAGTTCCTGGCACTAATTATACCGTGCAAACGTACCGAGCATACATATCCGTTTAATTAGGAAGGCACTGGTATGCCTCCTAAGTTCGTACATTTCAGTGAATGTTAAGCTTCTATATATACAGTGTGGGGGGAAGAAATGCATTATTCTCAATGGCCGTGATATGTTTTGGGAGCTTGGAATAATAGGTCTTAATTTGGCCTTTGAGAGTGCTTAATATTTTTAGTTTAAATTAGATTTAAGCTAGCGATATAATTGCACAACTCGCTATAGATTTAAATTAACGATACATTGCGCTGTAAAAAGTATTAATCCTATGCCTATGCCGCCTCTTCAACTCTAGATCGTTGCAATGTAAATGGCTGCAATTATATCTTCATTACGTAACTCGCTTGCAATGACAATGCCTTTAAATTTTCCATACATTGTGTTTTTTTTATTTATTTGATGGGACATTGTGATTTATAATCTAAAAAGTTTATACCACCCAGAATTAGAATATTCTTGGTATCACACATTGCATAGTGTCGAACTATCCAATTGAAAGCTATTTATTGCCTTTGCGGATCAATTGTGTGATCACCTCGCTGCTCTACCGCAATACAAAAATAATATCTGAAACTTTATTTTATGCCACTCTAAAAGAGCCTGGAATAGACTGTTCTCCGTTATCTGCACCAAGATGTGAAAATACATTAAATCCAACATATCGTATTGAGTCTTCTAGCAAAAATATAAAATGCCTCACGAATTTTCCAGAACCGTTTGAAAGTCGCGCATGAATAGCGACTAAACGATTGGCCGACTAAAATCGCTTGATAATAGAAAAGAAGCGCTCATTGAACGAATTTTCGATCAAGACCATTAACCGTAGGAAACATGTAAACGATTTTCGATCAGTGAGTCTATTCTAAAAAGAACATTGAGCTTTAGTAATTTATTTGATAAATTGAGTATTATATTTTGTTTGTCTTTTATTGAACGGATATTAAACTGTCATTAGCGTAGGTTTTCAAAGTTATATCTTAGCTTTAATTCCGACAAAAATAACTTTGCCTATTTATTTTCTTTTCGAATACCGATTGCTACACTTATGTTATCAAGTGGAATTTAGATGGTTTCGTCACAAGACAGGAGTAAGTGGAAAGACTAGAAGAGAACAGACTAGAGGGATATACACTGATCTTATTGGTAATATTCTCAAATAAAGTCAGTTGCTTAGTACTTGCAACCGCCGCGTGTGTATTACACACTACATGTAGGGACATGGACGATGAAAAAGAAGTATGTGAGGATAGTAGCAAGCGGCGTTCTACAGTTTCTGCCTACCCCATGAGAAGAAGGTGTGAGTTTATATTATACAGGAATTTAAAATACTAGAAGAAATATCTGTAGATTGCAAGTATTGATCGAAACTTTGAACCCTTTTCGACAACTATAGTAATAGGTCACTGCACCATAAAAGTCATCAAACGTAGATAATAATTAATAGTGATTAAAATGTCAGAGTTCATTATCTTATTTATTATTTGATAGTCAACTTTTTTAGGTCCAGTACCTAAAGGGCGTCCAACGGAACCATATTGGCTGTCTGTGTGTATCTATCTACCTGTTAACCGGTTTGTCACAGGATATCCTCGAACTGTGATTGTGACTTAATGTTTGTGTTATGAGACACATAAAAAACACGTTTTTATAAAAGTTGATTGTATGAAGACCCCTCGCCCCCGTCTTCATAAACGTCTTCGACCAATAAGAAAATGTTTCACAGTTGTTATTGACCCTGACTACGGTGAAAATTCTTGAGTACCTTGTGTTTGACTTTTTAGTACATATAATTATGGCAGGTGTGCTTTTTAATTAATTATTTTTTATTTCATACCTTTTTGTGGACCAGAGCTACTACATAAAATTACCTGCCTATTAGCGAGAAGGCAAGAAGAATGCAAAGATCCTAACCATACCCTATATGTACATCCATATCGGTTCAGACAGTGAACACAACATGACACTCTTTTTTTGACAGTTATTTATAAAATAATATTTATGAATCCTATTCTATTTTCAAAAAGCAACACATCTGTCAAATTTTGCCTGATTTTAGTGCATATTATATAGTTAAACAACAAATTAAAAAAAAAAAACAAAGCCTACTATAATTTTCTATTAGGATAAGCTGATATTTGTTATAAGAACCTACACTATGAATGTTCTTATTATAATCTGAAGAATCTGTTATCAATTACAACATTATATTATTTGTTGTAAAGTACAGACACACAGCCGACTGGAGTAGACCCCTTCGTCCGTAATCACAAGATTATTTTACTTAGTTTATTTACTTAGTTTAAAGGAAGGTGTTTAAAAAGTCATGCTGAACGTCTTGCTTTAGTTCTTATATTTTGTTGTTACTTATAACATTGATGTTACCATATAAGACCTCATCTGCAAATAAATATTTGTATTTTTTTTATTATAATTGTTTAGGTGGTATGGAACTGTGGAATCAAACTAGTACTTAGCCGTTTTCACTTCAGGACTCATGTACTTAGCTTATATATCTATCTTAGCTAATCTAAGTGGTAATAAAATCCAATAACGCAGACAAATATCCTTTAACAAACATAAATATAATACGATCACAAAAACCGTAACTTACCATCGCAAATCCCAAGTTATAACAATTTAATACCCGGCCCGTCTCTCATAACAATGTTGTAAAGTGATGTCTATTGCAAACGCAATCTACGGTATTATCATCGGGACATTGCCTATTCAAGGGAACTCCTATCATTTCTATATCGATACTATTAAATCGATTTGTAATTACAAATGTTGCGATTAATTAACTATTAATTTGCTGTAACTCTATACGTTGGATTTGATTGAGAAGCACGTTTGATGGATAATGTAGGTACTAATCCCTGCTGGTATCGATTATAGGCTCTATATTTGAGTGTGCCTGATTGGGAAATATGAACAATAGAGTAATTGTTTCTCTAAAACTGCCTCATTGGTTTATCCTATCTGTGATGTCCTGGATTCGATTCCCAGGTCGGATAAAGTCTTATTGGGTTTCTTTATTAAGAAATTCTCAGTAGCAGCCTGGAGTTTGGAGTTGTGCCCGGTTGATGGCATTAGGCTCACCAGCTATTACATGGGACTAAATAAGAGCGCTGGTGAAATGTTGGTGTTCAACTGTGGACACCTCTGCCTACCCTAGGCAGAGGTTGCCGTGTATAATGCAATGAGTAATTGTTAATATTATTAGATTTTGACTAAGGCTTTAAAAATTTATTAAATTCACTTCTTAACGTACTCTTAAACGGCTCATAACTCTAGGTCAGCAGGGCAAGGGCCTCTTCTAATACAGAGAAAAACTGAGGATTGATTATTATGCTAGCTCAATTTGGGTTGGCGATTTCAGTCTAGGTTTCCTTACTATGTTTTTCTTCTCTGTCTGTGATGTCTCAGATTAACTAAGAAAGCACCTCCGTTAATGACATCCAATGACTCTATCAAAACATGCCAGGTTTGAATCCATAACACGAAGATAATCTACATTTAATAACGTCAACGACAGACTTTTTTGTCGAATTCCTGCTTTATCTTTATACCTGTTCTAACAGAAATCTAAATGAGGATACAAATGTGTATCTCGCATACTCGTATAAAATCTAAATGAGGATACAAATGTGTATCTCGCATACTCGTATAAAATCTAAATGAGGATACAAATGTGTATCTCGCATACTCGTATAAAATCTAAATGAGGATACAAATGTGTATCTCGCATACTCGTATAAAATTTGTGGTCATCATTATGCGTCTCGGAGGACCAACCTTTTGTTTTGTCATTAATGTAACCTAGAATTGTGTTTTATTCATATTTAATAAATGATTATTCTTAGCTGTAATGGTTTAGTAGCACAATACTATAATGATACCTTTTATATAGACTTCTGCACTTGTCGTTAAAACAATTCGAAATCGTCTCATTTTTTAAAGATATAACTTACAATAAAAGCTCTTAAAAACGTTTTTATGACATTTCGTTATAATGATATTGTGATTTTAGTATTTCAAGAGTTTATTTTGATACAAACGACCTTATTAGATAAACTTATTTACAAACTTAAAAATAAATAATATAATTCTAATATAAAAAGAGGAAATAAATTTCAAAATCTAAGTTTATTATCGATTTAAACTGTCTAATCGCTTTTGTGTCACAAAAAAGTATGTATAGTTACAGTTAAGTTTAGAGAGGCTCGTGGCTAAGTAACAGCCGCACAGATCGATCGATCGAGGTTAAGCTGCGCTTGCCGCGGTCGGTCTGTGGATGGGTGACCATAATTTCATACCGAGACCTCTTCGTGCCTCGGAGAGTACGTTAAGCCGTCGGTCCCGGTTGTCAAATTAAGATCTATGACAGTCGTTACGGGTAGTTAGAGGCCTGAAAGTCTGAAAACCAGTCATACCACGAGATATCGTGTTACCCAGTAACTGGGTTGTGGAGGTCAGATAGGCAGTCGCTCCATGTAAAATACTGGTATTAAGCTGCATCCGGTTTGACTGGAAGCCGACCCCAATATAATTGGGAAAAGGCTAGGCAGATATATATAGTTACAGTTAAGTTTTAGATAAATATACATTGTTTGAGTTTAGTTTTCAAATATAGTCTGGACAATTACTAACATATATCTGACTGTCCTGTTGGTCTAGTGGTTAGTAGCCCTGACTGCTAGGCCGGAGGTCGTGGGTTCGATTCCCACTCAGGACAAATGTTTGTGTGATGAGCACGATCATTAGTTCTGTGTCTGGGTGTAATTTATCTATAATATGTATGCATTTAGAAATATATAAGTATGTTTATCAGTTGTCTAGTACTCATAACACAAGCTCTGCTTAGCTTGAGACTAGACGGCGTTGTGTGGTAGTTGTGGAATATTTATTTATTTATTATTATTTATTTATATGTTACACCCAACAATAATTGAGTGTTCGTTCTATGGTTCCATTGTAGTTTCCTATTGAGGAAGAATATTAGTGTCGAACTTGGAGCTGGCAGGTTAGGTTGGCAGCCGACATTCATACTGCACAAGGAATAAAAATAAATTATTAACTATCTCGAGGTCGCTCACGAAGTCATCAACGACGACTCATGTTATGGGCCCAACAGTTTACAACCATCTACCAGAGTCTTTCACTAGTGCTCAAAGTTTTAAGTGAAGTTTAAAAAAATTGCTTGTCGAGCAAGCATCTTACTCTTACGACGAATTTATAAAATTGAAATTGTGACATTCAACTGATGTTATTTAAGTATTTACAATGTTCATTATTGTCGTTATTATTGTTTATTCTAACAACTTGCATTTGACTGTAGTTTGTATTGATCTGTGTTCAGGTGATATATTTATTATTTAATTAACTGATATTTATTTATGTGATTCACTAATTTAAATGATTATTATGTACTAAATCAATTAGTAAATTATAATGCTGAATGTGACATGTCAGATGTTCTTTACCAATAAACTACTATGACATTACCGCTACTGACAATGCTAAATTTTCATATCATATGCCTAGTCTTTTACCAACAATGTAGTTGTACAACTTTACCAGAAAATGTTGAATATTATTACACAGACCAACGTTACATCCAAGCCAGTTACCACTCGTGTCAGCTCGGCCTGTATCTTGCATAGCTTAAGTAAGTCTCACAGATCTCCATACAAATATTGCAGTACCAAGTTTAATTTGTTGGTTTAGTTGTTAGTCATATTTGAATGACAGGTTAAGTTCTTGCGCGATGACTCCCGTGCGTTTTTTTTTAAGTCCCACGCTTATTATACGAATTGCGCGTAATGTCTTTAATGGGTGCTCTATAAGATCAGGTTATACGTGTCCCTTTTTCTGTAATTACATGTATCTATAATTTATGATTGTTTCTATTTTTTTTTATTATTTAGGGACATTTATTTACCACAAACAGAAATATGATAGTTTAAGAAAACAGTCGATACATTTCCTTTTTAAACTCAGTACTCAGTAAATTTTGGTACATTATTGTGATGTCCAACTTTTTACTAGCCCCCTCGGGGACTCTCATCATTTAACTCGAATAACAAAGCTTGTTTGTTTCAGTGAGGAGTTCAAGCGGGGCGTCTGTGCTAAGTGTAATGCTGTTAACACTTTCCCTCGCCCTCTTCTTCAGATCCCTAATGCAATCAGAAACGTGATAAATTATCTCAACTCTTTTCATTAACAAAACGTGATTTAGACGCAGGCAAAGGCTCCGGTGTATTCCGACAACGGAATATTCCCCCTACAAATTTTCTTAGTTAAACACATTACATTAACTATTTTGTAAATTCGTAATTGGTTTCTCAAATGATATTATTTATATGATAATGTACAATTCAGGTAGCTAGTAAATACTTTAATGTTTTATAGTAAAATATTTAATTAAGTCTTCGATACATATCTCGGTCATTATTGCTAGTGTAAAAATATTTTTGTTGGTACTTTCTCAAAAGTGAAGTGTTATTAGGTACAAAATTTATATTTTTGCAGCAAAGGCTATTTGTATTATTTTTTTATTTGAAAACCTATCTTTAGAACTCAAAATTATATTGTAAATAAAAGTTTAGAATCGCCTTCTTAGATGATATCTACTGATGTATATAATAAAAAGTAATAATTAGTCGAGATCTTTTTTGTAAGAATATTATAAAAAATCGTGAACTTACTCTACGTACTGGGATGTTGAAGTTATGTAAAAAAACAATGAGGGATTAATACTTAAATAAATTTAATGAACTAGCAATCTAAACTGCTTTTAAGAATCCTAATTTTTGTAACCAAGTTTTCTAATGACTTCGGTGTAAGAAAATCTTGAAAAAAGTAATTCACTGCTGTATTGTAACATAAGTTATTGAATGAACTTTGTATAGATTCATTTGAAGCGAACTACCTTAAGTATTTGTTAGTACATATCCTGAATTGCTAAATATCACATTAACAGATGTACATATCGGTCTAGTAACACATATGCTTTCGTTGTTAATGTGTACTGTAATTAGTATTTTACTGGCATGATTTCTGTTGAAATAAAGAACAATTTGTTACAATAATGTTATTTCTTTTCGATTTTCCCTTTTTACCTCTAATTCCATTCTTCTTCTATGAAAAATGTTCTGACGGACGACCGCGCAGGTATACAGGAAACTATATTTTCAGTGTGATGTGTATAATTTTTATTATAAAACGAATGCTTGCCCGGTTTCTAGGGTTATTTTCAATAAATATACTGAAGTCACCATGGAACGTATAGAAAAGTAGTCGAAAAATTTGGTAAGGAGCAGAAGTCGAGGTAATTTAGTTGTACTGATTCAAAGAGTGCAGGTTTAAAACCTGCTCGCGAAAGTTTAGAGCTATTTACAAAAAAAATAACATACTCGTTATTATCTGTACCTTTTTAGACGGAATAGAGTAATTTGTCCAGCCAACTGCTTATAAATGTACTTACAAACGCTACATGAAGCAAAGTACTATAAACAGGTTAAGGACCGTTGCTTAGCCTTTCAGCGAAAATGGGATTATAAGGATCAGAAAACTAAATCCAGAGCGGTACAACTCACGTACAAAGTGTGCCTTTAATATACAACGTGTCACTGAAAGCCGTTGTTATACAAATCGATTGCCAAGTATAAGAAAAAAAAAAAAAACTATGAAAAGATTCATATCGAGAACTATTAATTATGAAGAAGACAAGATTTTGTGACTAATCGAATATCCAGAGATAAGTGGCAAAAAAACAACTAGCTACTCTAACTTATGGCATATTATAAGCAATTGTATTTCTTATTTCGTTCAAGTATGACTGGCAGTTGAAGGCTTGTAATTAACGATGTCAATTAGAAAAAAAACTACTTATTAATTTTATTAGTGTTTTTGCGTCCAAAAACGTTTTATTTGATTTCCGGAACATTTCGACCGCCAAATAAAATAGGAGTTAGAAATAGTCTTACATTAAAAAGAATAAATCCCTCTTTAGCGGTCACCAGAGCAGCCTTTTATCCTGACCATCTCGTACAGTCGGCGAGGCTTCCAAACTCTTTTGTCAGCTCCCTACTACACTTGTCTACGAGCACTTTATTATATTTTCTTCGTAAATTGGACTTCCACTCAAATAAATAATATGACACTCGTGTCGATGACAATCCCGAGGAAATACGGATATATATATATTTTAACAAAACGATACGGAAGTCTTTTGAAATATCAGTGATATTTGAGTTATTGAATGAAGTATACCGAAGAACCAGAAACGCACATTAATACTTGTTGGAATAGGTAACTTTTAAATGCAATAATAGCTGTAACAGTAATAAAGTGCTAGCTTAATTCAGCACTTAGTATAAAAAACATATAAAGATAGAGAGTGACCACGAAAACAACATGTTTTTAGAAGAATTGTTTCTAAAGCTGTCTGCATAAATTAAGGATTGCGTGCTGGAAAGTATTAGAAACCTACTGGTGCTAACCAAGGCTTAGGCTGATAACATTTCTACGTACGAAGACATGCTTAGAGTAGTTTTAAAAACAAAGGAATTGAGACACAATTATATCTTTTTTTGGGTATTTGAAAACAAATAATAGTCCAGATATTACATTTCAGGGTAACAGTAAATATTGTCCTTCCATCTCCACAAAGTTTTAACGAGTCACTGACACTTGGACTTCAAAACCCGTCCTTCATCGTTTTAACGTCTCCGAGACAGTGAAGATGGAATTATACAACAATGGCTTATGATTCCCTGTCAACTGGATAGAAGACAACACTTTAATGAAAACGTCACAGTTACTGAGACGTCGACAAATTTTCGCTCATCAAAGAAAGTACGATGTGACAGCGGAAATCCATTTTATACGCAAAATGGATAAAACTTTGGTGGAAAAATAAAAACTCCGCAAAACATATTATAAGAAAGTTGTTGAGCTATATTGTTTCACCTTTCTTTATGTGTTTTACTATGAGAGTTTGGAACAATTTTAATATTATTTCACAAGTAGGGCGCGTCCATTGAGAACTTATAAATGATGGGACATAATTTTAGTTTTACTTAGTTACTTTACGTTTGACTTCCGCGGGCGCATTTCTAATAGGTACTGTATGTCTAAATATTGATTTCAAGTTATAAATAAATAATGTAGTAACAACACTCACAACAGTTCCGTACGTAGTAATTATGTACATATGTGGATAAATATTTGTATAGCTAATGTGTTAAGTAGTGGATTGCTGCCGGCTTAGCTTCAGTGAACGATCCGAATGTATAATAAATATTTATATGGATTAGTGATTCATTATAAGAGAACGACTTTATGGAGGAACGAAAAGATTCAAAAGATTCAAAGAACCGTCATCATCAGTTGATGACCGTAGAGTTCTACGCTGTGTCCTATGGCGACTCTTTGCAACAATTCATGGGAACACGCACAGTCGCCTTTCCAAGGAATAAATAAGTAGGTAGGTATCTTAGATTTAACTTCATACTTCACTAAAGGGACGGGATCGCATGACCTATTTTTAGTCGGGATCAGTGATCAACCAAATATTATCGGAACATATCTTTATCCGGTTCCGATTTTATTTTTATTCGTTCTTTTATCTTATTTCTGGTCTGTTGATGCGTAAAAAGTGCCTACACGCTTGGCACGAGGTCTTGATAAAATCGGGAGTCGATTAGGGTGTCCTTACACTACAGTTTTTTATTCGTACTTTATTCAAATTGACACGATGGAGCCGACAGGGTGTAAAGGCTGATAGGCCAGTAGTTTAGTACCGAGTGTCGGGTGATAGTGACTAGTGGTCGTCGCCGTCCCAACGGCACATCTGATTACTGTATACTCGTATTTTGTCACGCAATATTGCCCCCTGATAAGTTTTAAGTGAGCTGTTAACCTCACTTGGGGTTCTGTTTATACGGGATACTGTACAGGAAGTTTGTCATTAAGATTTAAATAAATTGCTCCCTTATTTGTATAATTATTCAGTATAATTAATTAATTTTAATAAATTTTCAATATCCTACCTACATAGGTATAATCATTGAGAATAAACTTAAAAGTTATAGAACTCATTATAATAAAATAACTTTTAACCATATTAATCGGGTGTATTATTGGTTTTTGTTTTTCCTGACGTTTCTAACACTTTGCAGCGTTCGTGGTCGCGGGAGGAGTTATTAAACTATTCCTTTTTTTCAGTATGATGTATTTAGTATTAAATTTATGAAATATTTTCTGTTAAGTATCCTTGTTATTTATTTGAATGATAGCTACAACTTCTATAGTAGAAGTTGTAGCTATCATTCAAATAAATAACAAGGATACTTAACAGAAAATATTTCATATTCATTGACATGTTTATTGCGATATATCTTTCCGAAGAAGAGCGGGCTGGTTTTTTTTTCTAACAGAATAAGTTACAAGTAGCCATATTAATACTAAAATGTGGTCACGATCAGACTAGTCACGAAACGCAATGTTTACTCAAAATATTTGTTACTCAGAAGTTGGCGTCTGAAAACTTACCAATTACTTATGTGGAAGGTTCTTAGTAAATGGTATTTATTTATGAAATTAAGTTTTTAAATTTCAATTTCTGTTCAAATGCCAAATGGTATTTGCCGTCGCCTTTGAACGCAAGAGCGATCTTAAACAACGTATTGCGTTAGATGTTTTCTTTCTCTGGGTTTGACATAGGTATTATGATGTCAACCGTATACCTACCTCTAAGTGAGAGTATTATAAGGAGTTTATCAAGGCTCTTCGCATTAGTCCGTTAGTCGAAATGACTATCACTAGGTACAATGATTGCAGTCTGCATCCCTCATGTCGACAACCTCGTCTGCTAGAAGCTTCAAAAGATACCTTTGAATTATGAAGTGCAATAATATAAGTACTAAAATGGAATCCAAAATTAGAAAATATTGTCGACCATTTCATAAGTTTTGGTAAAATATAAACTTTATAAATTTTTATTTTATCTTGTCTGAGTCTAAACCACAATATCGTATCCAGATGTTTGAGTGAACCAGGGTACAGTTAATTATTTGGTTTTACAGTAAATAGTACCTAATAAATATTGGTATCAAACAAATTTGTTATAGTATAATATTACTGGGTTCATCTACCCAACCTTAACAGAATAAAAGCAACAAAAAGCCTTCACATTGATTCGCTGATTCGAACATCGAGTAAACATTCGTTTTATACGCCAGATACTTAGGGACAGACGTACAGAAACCGATTTTCGCACATTCTAAAAAGATATTTGCTCTCGCTCGAAACACAATGCGAGTCTAGCAGGGTATCCACAAAGAACGTAATTCGTCGCAGCTGGCGGGGCCACAAAGAAGTGAATATTATCGAGAATACGGCCCGGGATAGCCGGCCAAATTACAATATGCGACATTTTTGTGTTACATCTTCACTTATGTTACGCTAATAATGTTAGAATATTAAATTCATAATGGTATAAGTCAGGGTTTCGGTTTTTTGGGTTCTGTAGCAGATAACGTAATTTTATAGTTTCTTTCTGTTATTCCGTTTGATTGTCAGTTTTATGGCAGCTAATATGGTATTTCAATTTTGGGAATTCAAGATAGTTTAAAAAAAAAGACAAAGCAGATTAAAGATATTAATCTATTTGAAATATAACTAAGACGGTTTTCAGATTTATGTTTGTTGCTTACTCATAACAGATAATCATATACCTACGCTGAACTAAGAATGTCAAACTACACATTGTATACCTAAAGTAAAATAAAAGTTAACTTTAAAATTAAAGATAAATCTTTCACAAGCATTAACGCATGCTTAGCGAACACTAAAGTTATTATATTAAATGGAAAAAGAATACGGTTGCGAACAGGATTCGAACCTGCGTCCCCCGGAGCATACGTTAATGCTTTTCAAAGATTTATCTTTAATTGTTAAGGTAATTGCATCTTTACGAGATTGTATTAAGTGCAAAGTTAGTCGTGTTGGTTCGGTCACCTGTATAGGTACTGAATAGATAGCAATGACGTCGCCAAAAGACGTGTTAAAATATGGATGAAGAATTTGCGGTGGTGAGCAGAGGTTGAGATAGCATAGTAGTCAGAGCGCCTGGAGTATTTATCCGGGAGGCGCAGGTTCGAATCCTGTTCGCGACCGTATTATCTTTCCATTTAATATAATAGCTTTAACTTTAAAATTGAAGAGAGTACTGAATTGTGACGTAGTAATTTTAAATTACTGAAGTAACGTAGTGTTGACTCAGTCGTTGTCAACCTAGATCGTTTTTAAGTAAAATGATCCAAACCTTATAACATAATATAAAGTTCTAAAAGTTAAGTAATTTTCTGTAATATAGAGTTCAAACACGTTTCAAGAAAGTTTTACGGGTTTAAACTGTAATTGGTATGAGAATAGTAGCTAGGTTTTTGTAAGGTTTTGCAATTGCTACACATTATAATAAAACAACATTCTACGAACTTTAACGCTGCAAAGTATTCGACACTTCAGTAAATATATGTGTAATACGGTAAAAAGTTGTTTTATAGTACTAAATATGTTCTATACCTACCATTATTGTTTTATAGTGTAAGTAAACATATTAAATTACGCGAATGAATTTTAATATTCGTTAAATAGTTACGAAGTGGGCGCTGCAATGTGCTTCAAGCGAAGTTTCTGTGCTTCAAGTAAAATTTCATACTTAACAAAATATTTTCGTTCCGACGTCGGGGGGATTCTGTAGCTCTCGTTACAGATTCCTAGAATAATCCGTCAGCTGGTTATATGTGTTGAAACTGGAAGAATAGATAAATCAAACAGAGCACGATTTATTACCCACGTGCACTTCAATGTTTGTAATAGTTTAAAATTTACGCGGATCAACACTTTTATTGATGGTTTTGAACATACATCTTGTTTTCAGGGTGGATTTGTTGAAACATTCATGTAACATGTTGAAAGTTTTAAAAGCTGGTACATACATATGTATAGATAAATAGCTAGGCTTCTACATTTATACATACGCCTCTTAGGCCGACTGATAATCTTATAAGTCGAGTAAAGTATACCTATAACTATTTCTCATTATAGGTATATTTGAAATAAAAGTTTAAATGTTATAGTATATGATGCAGTTTCATCCTGTGGCATTACGGAGCCGCGGTCGTAAGATATACAGAAGACGTACAAGATGAAAAATAATATATAGCAAGCCTGATATGTGTGATTTTCACCGCACCGTTTTGTGTATCGTAGCCTCTAAATTACTACTGAATGTTATCCGGGACAATGTAATGATTCTATCGATACCCCATAAATCTAAATCAATTCAGGCGTTTAAAAGTTATGGTGGAATTAAGAAACTCACAAACATACATACATACGTAACCCTAAAAACGTAACACTCTTTTTAGGTCGTTTTGTAAAAAATAAGTAAGTTTTTTTATTGATTACATAGAAAGTAAACTATATTATATAAAAAAAGAATAATATAGTAAACTAAAATATTCAAAAAAAGTACCTATAGATTACGATAACTCATAAAAGCAGCACAAAGTTTTAGGACACTTGTTTTTTATATAGCAGTTTTCATAAATATACATAATTACAAATTAACTGGAACAAATCATTATTCGAGATACCTGACATTCTAGAACTATTATAGATCATTAGACCAGCAGAAAAATAGTCTATTCATACATTTTATTGTCAAAATTGCTACTGCAAATAAATCTTACGACTGAATTAAACATCACTACATTCTTTAAAATACTTTTACCTCTCGTAAAGTGCTTAATAATGGAATTTTATTACATTTAAATTTTATTAGAAAGGCACTTGATAAGAGTGATACCCATAAAATATTAAGGCTTTAATTTACGCAGAAACTCGAAACCTACTACGAAAACAAATCGAATAAAGTTGTGAGTTGTTCACTTCGAAGTTTCTTTACTTTCATAAGAATTTTCGACATCGTTTTAGAAATTTACCGTCACGGCCGTCGCAGTTGTAAAGATTCAGAATTTGAATAAAATTATTCTAGTACAGTATGCCTCTGTAATGTAGCGAGCATGATAGACGCACATGAAAAAAACTCCCGTAAACCGTTAACTTATTTTCAAGGTGGGTGTTTCGTGTGAAAAAAAATGTCCTTCATGTCGTATTTCTTAAGACCAGTGATCAATGGACAATGGTCACGCAGCGGGCGGGCACGCGATTCTCGTCCGACTCATACCTCAGCCCGCCTTCTGACACCTCGTTTTCTAGATTACAAACATAAAAATAACGCCGTGCCTCTTCATTACCGACCACTTAATTTAATAGAATGTACCTTGTCATTACGCCGCTGAATCGTAGGTAAGTGAAGTTTTCATTTGTATGTAAACTTATCTATTTTTGGAGTTGTTATAAGAGATTTATATTGACGAATTCTGGATAAACGCGGCTAATTAAAAGGCCTTTATATTTTCATCACACTTGAGAATCATTTTAAGTTTTATTTGAACATAGATGAAGTGAAGGAGGTATTCCGAATCGAAGCAAGTGGAAATTCATCGTCTTTACTTACCCCAATGGGAAACAGGTGTGATTGTATGTATTTTAAGTTTTAAACCCTTTCTCTGACGTATATAATACAAAACATAGCAGTAACACCATTAAAAGGGATGGTTGTTCGCCAAATGATTCAGAAATTCTTCGAAACGCTTCGGTGTATTAATTCGTAAATATTTAATTGTAGACATTTTACTGAAGCGTACTAAGTATGAACAAAATAAGTTTATTGAACAGAAAAATAAGTTCTTGAATAAAAATATTACGTAATGCTTACGAGGTTTTGTTTCGTATTACTTTTGAGGTTACACAACAGTGTTTAGCAGGAATTTTCTTCCAAATGGAGTACATACTTTTCCTTTGCTTCATTTAAGTGACTTGAAGTTGGTATTACGTAGTTGTTTATTAAATAACACAGGTTTCAATGAAATGTAGATATCAAAATCAAAATTTCCTTATTCAAATTTGAATAAAAAAAAAGCGCTTTTGAACGTCAAACATTAAGACAGTCCCCCAAAAAAGCCCACCACTATTTTAATGATGTCCATTTATTGTACCTACAAAGGTGATAATGGTTATAGATAAGGTTTTACGTCTTATGTTATGATGCCAGAAATTGATACATTAATGATTGAATATTTTTATAACGACCTAGTGGTATGACCGTTGGGCAGGCAAACTTAAATCCATGGCAGGATTCACTGTATTTTCGAGTCATGTGCGTATTATAAATTAATAATACTTACTTATAACGGTGAAGGAAAACATAGTGAGGAAACCAGCTAACTACTAACTAACCACTAGAGAGATATTCTCCGAGGTGTATAAAGCCACGTCAGAGGCCTACGGGCGCGCGGTTTAAACGCTAGGTAACTAGATTGTTCATCAACCATACGATAAGAAGAAGAATAGGTATATTTACGAAAGTACAACATTTAAACAGGATAAGACAATTTTCACAATGTTTCAGATAAAAGTTTATAAATAGATAAGGAGCAGATTTACTTTTCATTCAAAAATATTTGTCGGGTGTGGCGGGCGAGCATTTACTCGTAACTGCAGTCTTCACCACGCTAGGATTTTTTTTCTTGGCGTCTGGTCGTTAGGAGTTTGAAGAAAACAAGCATAGGAACTTCAGAGTTTCGTTTTGAGTATTTATTGACACTAAGATATGGTTTATACTGTAGTTTTTTGTTTATATTTTATTAGAACTGCGGAGAAACTATAATCACACCGTTCGCAGTTCCTGAGCAAAAAGAAAGAGGAAGTGGAAGGTGTTGCCACTTAATTGTAACATTTACATCATTATGCTTATAATGTTGCAAGTTATATAAAGAAATACTTTAATGTTGTTGCCAACAGTGTGTCCGATCATAGTCTGGGAGTCTGAAGTTATATTGTACACCACACACAGTTCCAAATACAAGGCATCGTTTTAACAAACGAAACCAGCGAAAATCCTCGCTATCGTAGATTTTATTATCAAAACAAAATCTTCATCGTGTTCGCTCCATGTCGTACAATCGCGCAACCATTCGGTAGGTACAAAGCGTACCTCCCTCGTCTCATTAAAAATGTCAACAGAGCAAGCGCCGTCTCCCATACAAATGCATAGTGTCATGTGAAGTCATTAGCCAGTAATCACGTGACGAGATTGCAGCAGTCTTTTGTTTGTTCCTCATCCACCCGTATTCACGATAAACTTTTGTACTCAGTACGGAACCGTCGTATTACAGGGATATGTACCCTTTCATTTTGTCTTCCTGTTGTTCATTTGAATCAATGACGTCACAACAACGATTCACTTCGCTTTCGTTTCAGTTATTTTCGGAATCTGGAAGGAAGTATTGAATTTGTATACTGGATAGCCGAGCGATTAGTTACGCCGCCCTTTAGATGTTGGTTGACGCGACGATGATGGATTATAACCATAATGTACTCTAACAGTAAAAATATTAAACGTTTATAATATTATTATATAAGAACATCTCTGTAATTAATTACGTAGGTACCTATTTACTACAAGAGCTTTTAAATCCAGAAGGAAGTCATCCGATGAGTTTCTCCATGATTCAAATACTTGAGTAAATATCTTGTTTTAAAGGTAACAAGAGTCTTGAAAACTAGCCTACCAAGCAAAGCTAATCAAGGTTTATTTATTTATTTATTTATTTATTTATTTATTTACAACACAAACTATCTTTACAGGTTAACCTAAAGTGATAGAGTGGTACAGAACACAATTAAACTAAGATATAATCTTAAAACTAAGTACTTAAATCTAACTATACATGCAGATCAGAATAACACAATACTCTAGTGGTCGCCAGAGTAAAATCGTTCAGTGCACAAGAGAACAGGTCCAAGCTCATAGCTACCGTGTTGAGAGTGCACAGCGCACGTGTAAACGGGGCACGGCGGAGAAGGTTGGTGCGCGCTTTCGGTACCCCCAGCAGCCGCGGCCGCCGTCGCCTGTTTACGTACTCGTCAGGTACCCACAGCTTAATTGTCTGTAAAATGTCAGGATTGCAAATTTTTCCCCTTATTACTTTAAATAAGTATGTGGCTAATGCAAGCTCCCTCTTTACTTCTAATCTAGTATAACCTACCATGCCTAATACAAACAAGGTAGGATACAGCAGTGGGTATCCCGGATACACTCCATACATCTTATGGTACATAAACCTGATATATTTGTTTTGTATCCGCTCTAACATTGTATTGTATTTGGCTTCGCTAGGACTCCAAATAGCTGCATTGTACTGTAGGTGGCTCTTCACCAGTGCTTCGTACAAAGCCCTTAAAGCACTCATATTAGTAAACTGGTTGGCCTGCCGTAAAAGAAACCCAAGGTTACGGTATGCCTTTTTGCAAACCGCAACAATATGTTTTCTGAACTGCAAATCTGCGGCGAAACAAACACCTAGATCTTTGACCTCCGTGACACGCTGCAGCGGTTCACCTCCCATAAGGTACTGGTGGCGACGCGGGGTGTGCGCGCGGGTGTATGACAGCACTGAGCATTTTGACACATTGAAATACAATTTATTTTCCTGACTCCAATCAGTGACCCTATCTAAATCTCGTTGCAGTGTGTCATGATCGGCAATATCTTTCACCACATGAATCAGTTTGAGATCATCAGCAAAAAGAAGGCAAGTTGACTCCTTAACTACTTCCGGTAAGTCGTCCACCACGAGGATAAAGAGAAATGGTCCTAAATTAGTTCCCTGACTTACGCCCGATCTAGTGAAGTAAATTTCGGAAAAGCTCCCCCCACAGTCAACATATTGACGTCGGTTGCGCAAGTAATCGGCAAAGAATTTAATAGTGTGTGGAGTAAATCCCTTGTTGGCCAACTTCGACAGCAGCACATCATTGTCCACTGTGTCAAATGCCTTCCGAAAATCTAGGTAAGCTACATCCACCTGTAGTCCAGCGTCAACAGCAGGCACCAGTTGCGTCATCAAATTTAGCAAATTGCCTGTTGTACTCCGCCCAGGACGGAACCCATGCTGCGCATCGGACAAATGTGCGTTCACCTGCTTATATAAGCTATTGTGAATTGCTGCTTCGAACACTTTAGCAGTAGCACAAAGGACCGCCACTGGTCTATAGTCGCTTGCCTCGGAGCCGCCACTACCTTTCGGTACCGGCACCACTCGGCTAAGCTTCCAACGATCGGGAAACGACGCTACAGCAATACAGACATTGAACAAATGTAGTAAGGGTTCATCCAACACCATGCGACTATCCCTTAAGATAAAAGGTGGTATACCATCAGGTCCAACTGATCGTTTAGGCGGTAGGCGGGCTAGCGCGCGACGCACTTCTGAAGCTTCAAAGCAACCGAGGTGAACCCACGCGCCACTTGGCTCCGCTGTTTCACTACAGGTGTCCGCATCTAACGTAGCCGGTTCCGGGTTATACACAGAGTGAAAAAATCGTCCAAACTCCTGAGCACATTCTTGGTCTGATAGAACTTGCCCGTCCTTATTCAAATTATACTGACTTGAATTTCCTCTTTTCGACCTAACGTAACTCCAGAAAGCTTTCGGGTCGGCAGCAAGATGGCTCTGCACGCGATCACGATATCGGTCGTGGGCAAGAGCAGTCTCCGCCTTAACTCTCGCCCGACACCGCGAAAACGCCTCGTAATCAGTAGGGGATTTACTTGCTTTGTATATTTTATGTAGCCTGTACTTCAATTGAATGTCCTTGATGATGTCAGAGGTATAACACACTGGGTATGTATATCTATTGTTATTGTTAGTGATTTTATTTTTAAGAGGTATACAAATATCAAAAACTTCATAAATCTTACCATAAAAAAAGTTTAAAGCTAAATCCGGATCGCATAAACTGTACATTTCATCCCAGTCTATTAAAGCTAATAAATGGTATAATTGATGGAAATTTGCTTTACTGAAATTCCATTTCTTGGTCAATATTTCATTTTGAGGTTCTAACTGTGCGTCTAATATGGCGGGTTGCGGCAGCGGAGAGGACGTAGGAACCGTAACCGCAAGCGGCGGGTGGTACACGTCCACGGGCAGCAGACCCTCATCCCCCGCGCACACCGCCACGCCACTGAGCCCGCTCAACACGAGGTCCAACTGTCTGCCATTGCAGTTAGGAACTTTGTTACACTGAACGACTTCACAAAATGCCACGAAATACTCAAAATCGTCACAAACATGATTTGGGCATGAAAATAGATTAAAATCTCCTAATATAACTACCTTATTTTTATATTTTACACATATTTTTTCTAAAATATTAAACATTACCGAATATTCTTTTACATCAGTCTGTGGTGGAATATATAATACACAGCAGGTAACTAAAAAACGGTTTTGTGAATAAACTGTAGCACAAATCAACTCGAATTTATGAACATCAATATTAATATCATCGGGAATTGTTACCTGCCGCAATTCAAAACGCGGCGTGGACACCAACAGTACGCCTCCTTGCTTACGCCCATCGGCTCGATCACATCGCAATATCGAATAACCAGGTAACGTTATTTCAGCGTTCTGTATTGACTCATTGCATCCGGTTTCCGTAATTGCAAACAAGTCCGAACTAGAAGATTCTAACAGTGATAAGAACTTCGACGACTTTGTTCTTAGACCTCTGACATTTTGATATAGAATAGATAAACTCAAATTAGGCTTGCGGTTGTAGAGTGACTGGCGTGGCTGGACGACGAAAAAAAATCCACTCACTTACTTCTACATTCATAGGCCATACTTCAGGAACACAAAGTTTCTCAAAATTGCTTTCAGTCACTCCAATTTTGAACGAGGCATAGTCCCTTTCAGTTTTTGGCTGTATTTTAGTAAGAACTAACTCTGAGTCTTCTCCTAATATCTTTTGAATGTACTCCTTTAAATCGACTTCAGTCGTCGTTTTCTCTAACCTCCAAACATGAAGGTATTTTTTCCGTTCAACTGCTTTTAGAGCTACTATTGATCGGTTTCCACCTCGTATTATCGGGTTCAGTTTCTTTCTTCCTTTCACTTCTATCCAGTTGTTTTCCATGTTCCTAGAACCTCCACTCGAAACCCCTGAATAACTGGCGACACTTGCGTAACTAACATTTGGCTGCGGCATCGGTTTCGAGTTGCTGTTTTCGCTTAAAGCGATTACCTCCGACGACGCCTCTGCTACTGATGCAGGTGTAGCTTCCGTATTTTGCCTATGAGAAGTACCCATAGTGCCCAATTTTCCTTCATTAATTTGTGTAGTCTTTTTCTCCATAACTTTCAAAGTATTGATTTCTTTTTCGTAGCTTACACATTTGCTATTAGCAACACTTAACTCTTGCCTTAATTTGCTATTTTCGACAGCCAAGGCGGTTACCGTAATCTTAATTTCCTCCATAAGGTTTTTTTCCAGAGAGTTTAGCCTTTCAGTTATGACTCCTTTTACCATTTCCATAATATTCGGCAAGCTATCCAGGTTAAGAGATGCTGACGTACTCAAGTCAACTTCCTCACACGGATGATTTGCATCCTTGTCCGGACAATCCGCTGCTGCCCGGACACCGCGTACTGGGGTGTCGTCAGTTACTCGCACCCGCTGCGTAATGTTCGAGCAGGCCTCGCACTTAAAAGTACTTTTCAAATGCGCATACTGCTCCGTAAATACCGCCGAAGTGACATTCAAACATGCATAATGATAACACGTTGATAACACGCAAGGTGTTATGTAATAGCCCTTACTGAGTTACTCACACTTTAACATTTAACTAACTTACCTAAGGACTAACTATTCCAATTGCGTTTCGTGAAACGATTTAAATAATTCGTTTTAGATTATTAACAATGATAGGAACTTACTAAAATGAAAAACGTGACAAGTTTTATTGTCACATTAATGGTAAACCAACCATTAGTTACTGCTACTACAGCGTTTTAAAATAAGGCTTCCGTAATCAAGTACATGACGAGTTTATTGACTCACTTAGTAAAATCAATAAGACAAAGCTTGCTTTGTGCTGAACACGTAGCGAGTTTAAGACGTCAAGTTAATTTCGTCGACTCCGCAAATCTCCAGCGAATACGGATCACATGATCATTAAGATATCTAAGACGTGTCCTCGAGACAGTGCTTACTGTGCGAGGCTTTTGTGATCTCCCGTAATTAATAGGCTTAATATTTCATACACTTCCTGAGGATTTTCGCTAATTTTCTCCGTCGACGATACGTTTAGGTAGATTACCTTGCGCTTAGCGGAGACACCATCAGTCAAGATTAAGAAGAAGTGGAAATAACTGCCCCTCTTTAAAAGCTTCACCTTGTTCCGTCCGCTCATTAAGGTAACTTCGTTAACATAATAAAAGTCATCTCAAACGTTAGGTACCTACTACATTTTAGTTAGACAAACGTGTTTATTAATTGTCGGCTAATTAACAAGTTAAACAAATTTTCTACGTTTTGTAAAAGTGCTCCTAATATTATATTTGCTAGGCCTCAGGTTTATTAATTATTTATAAGAAATAATAAGAGCTTAGCGAAAAAATATTTTCTTCTTTCTATTTTTGACCTACCTACATAATAGGGAAGCATTAAGATTTTTTTGTGATTAATTTAAAACATAAACTTTAAATTAAATTTCAAACCCATTATTTTAATTAGTAGTGAAATTATTAGAGTAGTGAGGTGCATTATCCGTAGTTATAATGTAAGTTCCACACCGTAGTGCGTACTTTTGCCATGTGTTGCGTCGGCGTCGCCGTCGTAGGCAGAGAAGTAGCTATATTCGTGCTTTGCATGGCACAACACATGTTTCTACGTCGCAGTGAGTATCTACACGCCGTAGACTTCTTTATTGCGATCGATGAGGCAATACGTAATGTTTTAGCCCTTATTTCAAACCTTCAAAAAGTTAGTACTTTGTACAACCAACTCTTGCAACTTTTCTAATATTTCTATGACATTACTTCGAATAATTTTCTACGTAATTTTATGAAATAGTTTCATGTGTGTGTGTTAATTAATTTCAATCAAACACCGCCACTATTAGTTGGGAATACTGGAGCTGCGTAACTAATTAATTTGTAAAACAGGTATGAGAGCCCCGTGACACGTTAATTGACTGTTATTGTTAAAATAACGAGTTAAAATTAATTATGTTATTCTAGTTATCTGTTAGACTGCGATTCTAGATGTTGATAATGTTAATTAGCAGGATGTTCTGTTGGAGTTTTAACGTTGTTTAAAACGAAATATATAAATGTTTAATTGCTACTTTTATCGAGTATTATATGTTTATGCCTACATATATGTATCCTGAAGCTACTTTGATATGTTGCAGTTCTTATATCAAAGAAAAGTAACTGTGTACGCTTCGGGAATGCTTTTTTTTCACGTTGCCGGAATTTGATGGAATTTGGCTGCATCGCCACAGTTTACGTTAAAAAAGCTTGAGGTACGTATTGGTCCTATCATCGACGATACGGAAGCAAATAATCAAGCTTTTAGAAAATAGATCCGTGCAACGCATTGCTCCCTGCAGTGTTATGTGATTCTTTCTATATTTAGAGTCGGACCTCGCAACACACTGTCACCTTGCACTACACTGGTATCACTATAAAATCTGCCTCTTGAAAAGCCTAAGCTTGTCATCCAAAGAGCGGCTGCTGAGCATGAGGTCCAAACGGTGGTCAAACAAATGAAAAGTGAAAAGAATAAAAATAACATTATCTTAGGTTTTCGCGATCACTACACATGATAATAAAACAACTTTTAATGGGATTAATCGCGTGTATTATTATTTTATTGATTTTTGTTACGTTTCGAACACTGAAAAATAACATAGCATAGCATCACGATTGTATTCCCCGAGGGGTAGGCAGAAGTGTACACACCTACTGGTGTGTACACTTCTGCCTACCCCTGTTGTACACCCACATTTTACACAATTTGTACTCATAGGGAGTGGTCATAATGCTATCAACCGTGCACAGTTTCTAACTCCGGCTTACTTCTGACTAATATAACTTTGTCCGACCCGTGAGTAGAACCCAGGACCTCACATTCAGCAGCTGCGCTTGCGACCACTAGACCCATGAGGCAGTCAGAAGAATACCCAAATGAATATGAATGTATTTTTATTTATTTCATGTGACTGCTTCTTTGGTCTTGTAGTCGCCAGGACGAGCATGAGGTCCTGGGTCCGATTCCTGGTTCGGGCAGTGTGATTGGGTTTTTTTGTTGGAAAATCCTCAGTAGCAGCTCGGAGTTTGGAATTGTGCCCGGTAGATGGCAATAGGCTCACCACCCCATTACATGGGACTTAATAACAGTATTGGTGAAATGTCGGTGTAGAACTACCGTGGCGTACACTTCTACCTACCCCCTATGTTATTTTTATACTTTTTCGAAATCTATTCACCCTATTTGTTCACTTTTCTTTTCCAAATGAGCGAGTTTCTGGGTCCTTGAATTTATCTCAATAACAGAAAACTAAACGGGTACGGTATCGTTTCCGGCGCCAATACGACACGCGACGTGACGGAACCGGTGATAAGATAACGTTCCGAATTAAAACCGGGATATACTAGTTTGACATGGAAGGGCAGGAACAGTGCCGTATTTGTAAGAGAACTGTATTTTTTGGATTTGTAGTAAATTGAAGAAACTGCTGGCAGTGAAAAATACGTTTTTTATTTTTTTTGAAATTCCGCCTGCCTGTTTTCTGCATCCTTTTTTTTATCTTACTGGCCTAAGTTACCCAGGATAATGTAAGGATTCTATCGATATCGATACATCTAAATCGGCTAAGGCGTTTAGAAGTTATGTTGGAATAAAGAAACTCCCGAACAGACATACTTACATACATACAGGAACCCTAAAAACATACCACTCTTTTTTTGGGTTAAAATTACCATAGAGTCTCGACATTCTTTACTTTATGCCACGCCCGACAGAGTACACGTATGATTCTTGTTTCCCTATTGTAACACCTATAAATAATACTTGTGGAGTGCAATAAATGTTTTGACTGAGTATTCATATATAATTATATTTTTCTCAGTAGGTAGAGTGATGACCCGGAACGTCGAAGGTCGCGGGGACAAACCTCGTTCATGTCTATTATTTTTTCAATGTTTCTTTGAAAATTGTACTTAGTATTGTATTCTTTCTTTTAAAAAAACCTCTTATGTGAGACAACATTATGTGTAATTATCCACGAACACACATAAAAAAAAAATATACGGTCGAATTGAGAAACCTCCTCCTTTTTTGGAAGTCGGTTAAAAAGAGAGCTTTACAGTGAGATGTAAGGGCCAGATACCGTGAAGATTAATTTTCAAAAATATTGTATCAAATTGCCTTATTGGTCTAATGGGCTCAAGTGGAGCGTGAGTTTTTGGGTTCGACTCCTAGTTCAGGAAAACTATTAATATATAAATAACGATTAGTATTTTCATAGTAGCATCCCGTTTGGAGCTGTGGCAATAGGCTCACGTAGCACTTTACAACGGCATCAAGGAAATATAGGTGAACAACTCTGCTTAACCCTTCGGGGAATACGGGCGTGATACTATATTATGTTGTATAGAACCAACGAACAAATGTTACAACATTTGTTCGTTATTTTTTCTTCAGTGTAAAGGAGATTGAACAAGCAAATATCTCAAACGAACAACATTTTACGTCGTCACTACGCAGTGTTTTTTGAACGCATGTGTCTAAGTCGGAACATAGTGGGAACTACGAGTATATAGAGCTCTCACAAGCGATAGATAGTATCGCCGCATGCCCGGGGGTGCCATTAAATAAGTTCATTTCCTTTTTTCTGAACTCAATTACTCGGTCGGAACCAAGTATATGTATTATGTTCATGGTCGGAACACATTTTGCATTAGTTGGTTAACATGTAAATTAGACTACACCGACCTTACGTTTCCTGTAAAAAGGATTATAATAAATATAATATACACGGTGAGTGAGGTTTTTCTCTCATACAATAGTTAACAACTATTGTTAATTTAACATACATTTATAGAAAAATTAAATTTTGTTTTATTTCCATATATCATAACATAACATAGCATCACGCCAGTATTCCCCGAAGGGGTAGAAAGAAAGAAAGAAGAAGAAAGAAAATATTTTTTTTTCTTGCAAAATCCAACAAAATAATACATTTTTACGTTTGGCAACAGCTGGTATTGACTTGCTTCGAAGTACAAGATAGGTGTAGGCAGAGGTGTACACAGTTGTACGGCTGCATTTCACCAATGCTGTTATTAAGTCCCATGTAATAAATAGGTGGTGAGCCTATTGCCATCCACCAGGCATAATTAAAAACTACAAGCTCCTACTGAGAATTTATTTACAGAAAAACGCAATAACACTTTTCCGGATATGGGAATCAAACGCAAGACCTCATGCGTAGCAGTTGCGCTTAGGACTGCTAGACCAACGGGCAAAGGTAATACCGTAGACTGAAGAATAAACTGCAACAGTAAATTTACTGTTTGGTATTTAAATAGGTTATTAATCATATGATCCAAAACTTTTTAATATTACCTCATGTACAAGACTTGTAATTCATCGAAAAGAAACACAATTACAAAAATAAAAAATGCTATTCAATTGCTAAGCTAATATTCAGTAGATATGAAGAAAAGTAAAAACCTAGCTCAAATCACAAAAGCCTGAAGAAAATCTTTACAATTTGGGTAAATCCATATTATATTTCTCGGTAGCAGGTACAACAAACCGAAGAATAGGATAGGCGGCTAAAGTAGGTAAGTATCAGACTACACCCATATGTAAACCGATTTACAAGGAACATTTTCTACGGCACAGGTTCAAACGTCATACCTAGACGCGGCTCCTGCCCTCATACATTATTTAGACATAGGCAGTCACGTATTTTTCGAGTAGTTTCAGTCCGCTTTTGCTTATGAATAAATGAAGAAAAAAATGTCGGTAGCAATTGCCGGGAGATTCAGCGGCGAGTGAATGTTCTTTAAATTCCTTTGCCTTTAAATAAGGATTATAAACGTGCAATTTGTTCTCCCGTATACTTTTTTAGGCGTGTGCCTGTACTTGCTTATAATTTGAGGGTTAATATTTGTTTATTGGATCTCTAATGAGTTTATATTCTACCTTTTTTGTGTGGTTACGAGTTAACCTGATAATCGGTAATACTTGAAGGTATTGTACGATTTGGCGTTGTATATCTAGAAAAGTTTTTATGAAACGAACGGCTATTTCGTTTTTATTAACAACTAATGAAACTAGATAAATCTATTAATACATATTAGACTTTTCCTTCATCACAAACAGAACTTACTCACAAACTGAAAGACTCGAAAGAAAATAACTCGAAACCGAATTAAAATGCATGCCATAGCCCAACCTCGTAGTTATTAAATTAAACCTGTCTTACAGCAAACATGCATACATTATGTACGTACGAGAATAGAGAATTCGCCACTTTACTTCGTCCAAATAAAATCAAAATTATGTAAATACCGTAAGCTTATTCGCTCAAGTATAAATATTTTCCAGTATTAAAGCAGTACAAAATGCAAGGCTACATTGAAACAAATCTTCCTTTTTATTAGAGCCATGAACGTGGAGATGTATTTTATTGCAGCTTTGAAATATGCCCGCCGTTTCGGGTGAACTTTCGAGAAACTAAATTCTCTTCTTAGTTGAAAGATCAGAAATGGGGTTAGCTGTAATCCTATTTTATGTTTTTCTTATAATATTTATAAATAACGTATTATTGGTAATACATTTTATTTACTGAGTAGTTCTAGTTATGTAGATTTAGCCAATGCATCTCAAGTTTCTTTTTATTTAAAGTTATCTCACACGATATTACCTAGGTGATGGAACAAGCTTGTTCAGTAAAAACCTATTTACTCGAGTCTTCAAGACTAAAAAGTGATATCTGTTTGAAAACAGACGCGAGGAGTGTGCACTGTAAAGGGTCTGAATAAGTTCTTGTGACTTTCAGATTTTTTGTAGTACTGAGATGATAAACTTTTATGTTAACAGATAAATCTTCGAAAAGCTCATGCATAAGCGCATGCATAGCGAACTCTAAAGTTATAAACTTTTGTGGAAAAACAATATGGTCGTGGCCGGGATAGACGCTCTGACCGCTAAGCCATCTCGACTCACTAACGCGAATTCTTCTTCCACAATTAATACGTCTTTTGGTGACGTCATTGACTATTCAGTCAGATTATCTATTCAGTCCCTATACAGGTGACCGAACCGACATGACTACTTTGCAGTTAATACACATTGTATTAACTGCAAAGTTAGTCGTGTCGTACAGATACAATTACCTTAACAAATACAGATAAATCTTCGAAAAGCAGTAACGCATGCATAGCGAATTCTAAAGTTATATGTTTGTAACTTTTATGTTTGTTTGTAATATTGCATCAATATACTTAAATTCCGGATTCATAAAATTTAATAAAGTGTTTCCGTTGAAATCTGGATAAGTAATTTCTGTTTCCGACCTCAAGCAGTTGACAAACAGACTTATCAGAAGGAGGACAAAAGACTAAATTAGCCGTGTATGTTCGACAATGCACCCGTACCGTAACTAATGTTGTCTAATTTGACAAGCTTGGGTTCGCAGCAGAAAAACCCGGGACAGGGGTCGTAAATCGGGGCGACAACATTGCTAGGGGTGTCCCACGAACATTTTTACAAAATTTTTGCAACTGTAAATGTATTTTAACTTTACTCTAGCGTAGCATTAACTTTGTTCTCCACAAAGCGACGATAATGAGAGGATGTGAATTTTGTTTGTCTCGACGTTGTTAGTTAGGTTTTGTCGAGTTGGGCTGAAGTAAACCGAGACAGTTTTCTGTGTTTAGAACGAAATTAGCGGGTTTCTAAGGCTAGCGTTTCTTCCGTTCTCTTTTATTTACTTGTACTATTTTGTCAACAACTATAGATTTCATAGGTATATCTTGTCGATTCACAACACTCGATTGTCGATATCACAAATATTTTTCACTTAAAAAACATGTCTTTCCCAGTTTGCCCGTCAGCACCCGACAGGAACAACATTTGGTACTATAAACAAAAAGGTACATCAATCATTCTTATACCCACGAGGCATTGGTAGCGTTGTAGTTGCTAGGTAATAACAATCGGAAGCGGGTAGTCTGTTGAATTACAGGGGCGGGCCTCCCTCTATTGCCTTCCAAGCAAACAAAGTTGCAATAAACCCGACCAAGACGACTCTAACGTTCCTACTATCTTAATAGCGCTTTTATCCATCGGGCTGGGTTACACATGTCGCTTTGTGAACGTCTGGAGACTTTGTCTACTCCACTGCATTTTATTTTCAGCTTATCTGTTTCAGATATTGGCGATAAGGCTCCAAGTTTCCAAGTATTGGGTGTTTTATTCGTTTCCTATTCTTTTTAAGAGAAACGGACGGTTTAGAATGTGTTTGGGTCAAAAGCAAGAACCAGTGACTAAAACGTTAAGAAAAAAAAAATGTTGACTTGTCGACGTTTGTTGTTGATACTATCTACTTACTTTATCTATAAATCAGATCTTGTCACACGACAGGTTAATTAGTAGTGAAGTAATAAATTCTACAAGGATTTGTTCTACTGTCGGGTAGGTACCTATCTGAAGCAGATACGTTTCTGCGAACTAAATAATATTATTTCGTAGAAGCAAATTGAAATATTTTAACTATTCAATTTATTCGCTTACAAAATAAACAAGAGCTAATTCCTTAATTAGGAAATTAGTCGTATATCAATAGGTAGATAATAATAAAAGCCACCAGCAGAAGTTTCTAAAATAACAACACTGTGCATCGTGAGAATAAAGTCCGGAAAGTTCGAGAATTAAAATATTAGCTCGCGTTTACAACATTAATTAGTTAAAAAAATTCATTTGCACACTCAAATTTATTGAATATCGTATTAAATGAAAATTTGTGTCATCAAAATTGTTATGAGTGCAATATTATGAAAGCATTAGACATGAGAGTTTTAATATACAAGCTGTTGATGTGCTCATGCCATGAAAGAGTAAATGATAAAAAATATATTCCAACATGTAAAATTTCCCTGAAAATGGAATCCCCTTGGCCCCTGGGTGGTGCAAAACCGGCAATACAACTATGGTGGGAGGCTTCGGCCGCGGTTGGTTACCACCCACTGGACGAAGCCATGCTGGGAAGCGACCTAGTCGTGTTTCAGGATGTAGTCCGGTGCAACCGTTGTGGGAGACGGGTCTGGGCAGTTGCATAAACTCCTCAACTATCGTTTTCCCCAAATCCATACTCAGAGTGAATAGATTTCTTCTGGATATACGTGCTCCATCCTTGGCCACACCGTTGCTTACCATCAGTAAGTGTTGACGACGAGCTGGTGGCCAAACGTCGATTCATTTTCGATAAAAAAAAAACTTAATAAATTCTATGGTTATTTAATAAAAAAAAATCCTTTCGTACCATTAGTGGCGTTTTCAGAATTAATTTAATTTAATAATTATTTAATTCAGACCAAAGATCCATATTGTGTTAGTATAACAGTGTATGTATAAAACCATAAATATAGTTGTATTAGACCCGAACGACTTTAAGAATAAGTTGTTGCCGTTCTCAAACGACGGAAAATTCCTATGTCTTTGGTGGTTTTATACGGCTAAGTTGTTGTCTCACAATTATGTTAACAAAAATATCTATAATAAATATGTTTTTTTTTTATGTTTCGTGTTTAGTATCAGAGGTAGAGTCACCTGCTTAAATATGGCACGGGTAACGATCATACTTCAGTTAAATTATTAAATAATAACGTAGTTATTCTATATCGTCCTGCGCTTGATCTCTCTCCGGTGGCCTGCGCCTGATCTCTCTCCGGTCGTGTCGGATTGCCATCCCATCGGAACATGAGAGTGAAGGAAGAGGCCTGTGTTTGCGCATACACTGGTGCACTATAATATCTCCTGCGTACTTGGCTAATCTCCGTGAAGATAGGCCGCCGTGACCGAAATACGTTCGGGAGGAGTATTATTATTAGTTATTATAAAACTGACGAGATATTGGTTACTCATTTTCTAGCGGTTTCTAACATAAAAAGTTATTTTAAAAAGATCGCCTTATACTAACAAACTTAAAATTACTGGTACTGAAGTACCAGTAAATTATTTAATTAAATCCTTACCAAAATTTACAACAATGGAGGGTCTGAAGAATTTTAAAGCCGATAGATATTTAGAATATTAAAAGCTGACATCGATCCCTCTCTCCCCTCACCCCCGAGGGGTGTGTGGCGCTAAATCCTTGTTTGATTCGTCGTGACGATGCATAACATGTGCTGCTAAAGAAACACGAACAGTATCAATAAATGTTTAACGTACGTCTCCGAATATTAACGATATGAAATGGTGTCGTATATTTTTTGTTTTAACCTTACCTTTTTATTTTAGAAAATATCCTTATATTGTTAATTCTCAGGTATACATACATAAACTCATGCATTTTTCCCATAAGGTAGGCAGACATTATATGTAGAATGCCACCTGCTACGATGCTTACAAACTTATTTTGCTTTGCTTTTATACACGTGCGCCTGTTGTGAGTGATAAAAAATCTCAGTTAATTTCATTAAATGAATTATAATCATTACAAAATAATTATCATAATCAACATGATAACTTCTGAATTTTACTCCCTTTATTTTGCTTCTTTACGACAGCCGGTAGTTACTAGTTAACACACAGGTCTTTCAGCACAAAATAAAAAAGAGACATTAAACAAATTACGGAACTGTTCGATAAATTCCGTCAAATCATTCCACGTCGAAACTAATAACATTATACCAACAGAAACCTTCCAATGTAAGTAAATAGGTACCTACGTACTCTCTATATAGCCACCGCACTTCATAATGTAATTACTTCCACCGTAGGTTCTACAATATCGTGTCCAAGACGGAAAAAAAGGAAGCCAGTGGCGGAAAATTTACTCTCCTTAGCCAGTGATTTTTATTTGCTTCGGATCCGTTCCCCAGGCAGTGTGTACTTGATAGAAAGAACTACTAAACTTTTTCCCCGCAAGCAATTATTTTAAACTTTACATTTCGATACAAATTGTACGGGCTTTGCTTTTGTTTTGTTGTGAACTTTTAAATGTGTGTTTGATTTTGTTGGCTCGTTTTTGTTTCGACTAGGGCACTGTGGTTCGTAGAAACTAGGTTAACATGTTTTTAAAGAGGTTAGTGTTAGGCAAACTGTTGTGTTTGTATGGAAATAATACGACGCATGGAAATCCTAAGATGTATGAAGCGGTCGTGCTTATTACGCAATGTTTACCAAATTATTCAAAAGTATGTTACTAAGATTTTTGGAATATATAAGCTTGTATGTTTCAGTTCAAAAGAATGTATTAAGATAAGTATGGGCTCGTTAATATCATGTATAGTCGACCCTACAATTGCTTTACCACCGTAATGATGAATTTCGTTTGCACATAATAATAAGACAAGGTCTATTTTCGCTTACAAGATCAAAGTGTCAGTCAGATACTGTCAACCTTATTGACATTTTAATTTACTGGAAGTTTTTGTCAAATGTGGTAAAGCAATTTCGTGGTCGACTATACATATATATATATTGCACACATCAAATTTCACAATCAATAACTATCAGACAAAATCGGCTGGAACTTACCCAAGCGAGTGTCGAGTATAGCGCGGTAATGACCAGCCATCGAACAACAACTGCCACTTACATTCGGACATCCAACCACGTAACAACGCTATCTTATAATTTATATAGGGCTATTTGTATCAAATAAATTACTGTAAGCGAACGTCCGACGAGTGTTGGGCGGGACAGTTTTTCTTACCGTATATTAATGAAGCCGGCTATACAATCTCAGACGATATCTAAATAATTTATTACTACACCAGGTGTCGCACCGAAGACGAATTTACATACCGTACAATGGAGAATAGAGTGTAATTTATCGCTACGTGTATTTTGTTCACAAGAAACGATGGGATCCCGATAATAAGGTCAAACTTTGTTGCGAGACTGTACTTGTGAATTTGCGACGCAAATTAGATATTGTCTGATGTATTGTGCGTGGTGTTGTAAATCAGATGAGATGTTCGCAATGCTGTTTATTGGATTGAAACTGAGGAAAAGGTTATTATTTATTAAAATTTTATTATGAGAAATTTATTTCTTAAACCAGAAACCAGAAAATTATCTAAGGATACATTTTGAAGTTTATATCACGATAAGCAGAAAACATAAAATTTTCCTAGGTGTTAAACATGACATCCACAGGACGTTGGTCTCGTTAGAGGCCCCCGTGCATGCTGATGGTGACCACCGGGGTGGTTTTAGTGTGGTGAAAATTCCCAAATCCTCGGGTGCCATTACAAAAGATACTCTCCGAAAAAAAGAATTTTGCTAAAACAACAAATTTGTTTGCCAAATAAAAATATGTGATTAAAATGTAAAAGCTTTATTTATTAATTATTACCATAATGATTATCCAACAAAGCAAACACTATAATTATTTGTTAAGTGCACTCATATTTCCATTGTGTTTCAATTATTATCGACCTTTGTTACTATCCGTAATTAATGCGCATTGAGTTCAAAGCGGAGCGGGGTGGCAATGAAGCTTCAGCGGAGCGAGATTTCTAGTGATATTTGAATTTCTATGGAATAACTCCAAACATGAATAACTGAGAGAAATTCCGCTCCAATCGGGCTCTCGATGCTCCTCGATCCGCAGTTTAGATGTGGCGAGTTTTTATTTTAACTCTCAAACTGTATTCGTTTAGTGCACTAGGTCCATATTTTTCGGAACTAGTGGACTTGATTCCAACTTCATCATTGAAAGAAATTGTATTCTTTCTTCTTATTGTAGGGTTGATGAATAGTATGTTGGCCAGTGACATGGGTTTCCCTATGATGTTATCCTTCACCGTTTAAGTAAGTAATAATTAAATTATAAAATTTACATGACTTCGAAAAGGTTGCGTAGCATGCCTTGGATTCGAATCTGTGACCTTTAACTTGCTAGTCCAACGCTCATATCGTTAGGTTAACACTGCTAAGAAGAAGAAATATTATTAAATAATTTATCATTTATCGCTAGCCAATTAGCAAATTGTTACGACTTACCACATACATATTCGTCATTATTTTTATAACAAGAGAAACGATTTCAGTGAAAATATTATTATGATAGATTTTACGTGCACACGCAAAACTTATTAATATAACATAACATCATGCTTGTATCCCGAATAGTTGAGTTCCATGTAATAGTTTAAGAAATTTGTTATACTTATCTATACATAAAATAAAACCTAAAAATAAAATAAATCAAAACGCAGATTACAATTATTAAAAAGATATCTCATGTAGCCCAATAATTTACAATCCGCCACTAAGTAGATCATAAGAGACAGTAAGTCAACTAAATAATTTGTCACTTTTGTGTAGTTTACTTCAGTTTCTCAGTAACTTGTAACGTATTCTCTGAGGGCCCGGAGGTCTATCTCCGTGAAATATTGCTACGTTGACAAGGCATTTTGTTTTTAGGATTTTGACATGTTGACATGGTGATTCTGAATTTTCGGAGCGCCGATTCCACTAATATACAAAGTTAGTCGTACGATTTCGTTTTGATAAAATTAGCCCTACGTCTAATTATGTTCAACCGAAATAACAAAGTAACACTTGTAATAATGTTCTGTACATCATTGACTTACTTAAATATTACCTGCTTCGTTGGTCTAGTGGTCCCAAGCGCGACTTCTGAGCATGAGGTCTCGGGTTCGATTCCCGTGTCGGGCAAAGTGTTATTGAGTTTTTCTGTTAGAAAATTCTCAGTAACAGCCCGGTGTTTAGAATTGTGCCCGGTAGATGGCAATAAGCTCACCACCTATTTATTACATGGGAAATAATTACAGAATTGGTAAAATGTGGGTGTACAGCTGTGTACACCTCTGCCTAACCCTTCGGGTAATACAGGCGTGACGCTATGATATATTTTATTAAAATTTAAATCCTAATTTCTGTTTTTAAGTTAGTCTTTTTATTTAGGAAGAATTCTAAAGTTCCACTGGCATCCTTAGCAGTGTTACTTTATTTATTAAAGTTGTTTTGTCCATTACGAAACTGTTTCTTCACTGAAGAAAACGCAACACAAAATGAAAAGTTTAAAGTTTACCCGAGTTTATTTAGATTTATCAGCAACTTGGTAATTTCTTTAATAGCTTTCCTTCCCAAACGACGTCAGCGTTATTGTTATAAAGAAATATTATTGATTAAATTAATGAAGTTTTTGGCGCGCATTGGGACAATTGCGGGTTGGTTATGTTGTTATAGTCACAATAAAAGTCTTTTGTAGATTTTGCTAATTGATTTGACGACAAATTATTAGACTCTCTCATAAGAATTGAACCGCATTCATGATGCGAAGGGTGCTTGACAGTTCCAACAGATACCTAAGGTATTTGCTATTAAATTAGAAAGCCCCATATGGAGGCACTGGAATAGGTTTTATGTAATTAAATAATGTATTTCTCTGATCTTCTTACTAACATAGATTAAGAATCTGTTATACTAACACAATATATATGGATCTTTGGTCTGAATTAAATAAATAAATTAAAAATTAAAAAAAATAAGTCATGTAAGTTGTTCGCATAGTAGTGCTGCAAAAATATCTAATCTAAAATGCAGAAAAATCTTTGAAAAGGATTAAAGCATGTAACTCTAACTCTAAAACTATAATTTTTTGTGGAAAGAAAAAGACGGTTGTGAGTAGGATTCGAACTTGGATAAATACTCCAGGCGCTCTGACCGCTTAGCCATCTCGACCTCTGGTCACTACCTACATCAAATTCTTCTACCATATTTTTTAATACTTCTTTTGGTGACGTCATTGTCATCTATTCAGGGTAGTGAGCAGAGGTCGAGAGAGTTTAGCGAATCGTGCTCACGACCGTATTAATCTAAAATAAATTATAGGTTGACCATGTATTTTTTCCTTTTTCTGTGTAATAATCGATCCGTTTAGAATTATATACCGAAAGCCCACACTTTTAGCCACAAGAATAAATTATAACAATAACACGTAATATAATGTTTATCTCTGCATATCCCTATTAAAAAACCTTAAAGTTCCGAAGATTAGAAAATAAAAGATAAAAATGGTTGTCACATACATTAAATATGACAAACAGACAATCCAAATCGAATTTTTTAGATAACGGCTGTACCCGTATACTAAACAATGTATCGACTGTTTTTATAATTTCGCTTTTCATTTTTCATATCTTCATCCAGAATGTTAATTTAGGATATTTTAGGGAACAAAGGATGTGATACAAAGGTCAATGATATAAGGTATAAAAATTAATAGCTTGTATCTCGTGAACCGTAAATCTGATGGCCTGGGCATGACATTATTTTGGTATATGTTCACCACTGTAAGCTATTGATTAACTGATTATCATAAAATGTACTAAATTTAACTTTGATACATGTGACGAGCAGTGCCGTCGCCGTCGAGCGGTGGGATTATACCGAGGTAAATTACGGTTTAAACAATTTCTGAAATGAGAAGCAAAAACCGACAAAAGAATAGAATTCTGATAACACTATGAATCTAACTAACTTTATTAGTCGTCTATTCTAGTTAAATTGTCATGACAGAGTGATTCATTGCGATAGCTCAGAATGGACAAATTTAAAAAAGTTAAGGGGAGATTTATTTTATGAATTGGTAACATAATGATGGTGGTTATTTACCCACGAACGATGTAGTTGGGTAACCACAGTTTCACAATATACCGAGATCGTAGTAATCATCTATGAATGTTGAAGTAGAGAGGATTGTAAGCAAAAATACCTAAGACTACGGATGCAGGTAAGCAACTCAATTAAAATCCATAGACTAGATTGGTATAAAAACTTTCGTGAGGCATAGACTAGATATATGTCCGACAGAGGATCTTAACGCCTTCACATGATCTCATTCACTTCAATATGAATTGTTAGTTTTAGTCGCTATTTAATAGGGTATACCACTTTACCAACTGGCTTAATGAGAATATCCGAGGATTGTGCTTAACAGAGAAACTGTTAAAACATCTTTCCTTTTGTAGACTGTTCTATAGCAGCTATTGCTATTTGAAGAAACAGACTATTCTGTTTCTAGAAATAGCAATTATTAACTGACATAGTCAACTTAAGTATTGTATCTATTTTCATTGTAAAAGTTTCACTACACTATTAGAATCTTTTTCCCCAAATAGTTGGAGCATTAACCTTCTTTCTAGAACAATTAAATTAGTTAAGTTCAGTCACAGAGTTGCCACAAACTTGGCAAGTTGTTTATATAAATTTACTTATTTAGCTCGTATATAAAAACCAGCTCCTTCAACAAGTCTCCAAACTGTCTGACTCGTACGTTGAGGAACTCCTGAGTGCCACTCAGGGCGACGCAAGGGCCATTTTGTTCGTCTCAAACACGCGACAAATAATGTTTTCACATATTTTCCTCGTTTGTTTTACAATATACTGGGATACTGGCTGCATGTATTACGATTACAATTGATATAATTTTGGCAGTTTTGTTTAAAGAGTTAATTTTGTACTGTATTTTATGTATTGTAGATTTCTTATCAAGAAACCCTTTTTTGTGGATTCATATCAGTGTTAAGAACCATAATAATTTGTTACAGGATTAATTATTAATGTTACGGTATTTCTTCTCAGGGATAGTCTTAGGAAATACAGTCAGGATTTAGTTTTAAAAATGTATAAGAGACAAATTTTTTTTTTATGAATTTTATCAATTATATGAATGGTAGACTAAAATAATTTTAAATAAATTGTTGAGACGCCTGACATCTTAGTCCCCCTGCGACCACGAACGCTGCAAAGTGTTAAACAAATAATACACGCGATTAATCAAGTTAAAAGTTGTTTTATATTTTTTGTTTTATAATGGAACAATATTTTTTATAACTTTCGGATAGTCTAGGCACTCTACCAACTGAACTATTCCGGCCACTTAATACTTATCTGGGCGGTATTGTCCAATCCTGCTCACGACTGTTTTTATGTTTCCACAAAAATATAGCCCATTTTTTTTCTGTTTAATTTGTTTTTTATAACTACAGTACGTTCGTACTTGTGTGTGTAATGTTTATTACTAAATCTATTGTGTAACTACGGTGTATTCGGATCTTGATTACTGTTATAACGAAAACTATTACATAGCTCACAGTAACAACTAAAATATATACCTAACAGGAATGTAAACATTTCATTACTATTATCTGCATCTATTGTAATCCAATTTGATAACCCTACTCTTGCTACCTGTTTTCAATTATTGAAATGGCACTAATCCGTTTATGAGATTAATATTGAAACAAATAGGAAAATTATATACAAACGGATGAATGTAGGATTATAGTTTTGTATAAATTAAATTTGAAAACATTGTTTTGCTATTATCTCACTACTGCACAAAGCTACGGAAAAGCCGTGGCTTTATTTTATGAATTTATATTTAGATGAGTTTCACAGTTTTGGTTTTGAATAGACTTTGTAGTAGTTGTAGGTGTACATATTTAGGTAGCACTGGTCTTCTATTACTTGAACAAAAACCCGTCAACCGGAGATCTTTTGAATAATTCCTTAGTTCTTTGTGTGATTTTAGTAGTATGTTGATTAAGACGATATTTTTAAATGCACTTCTAAGAATTTATCGTCCATCAATTTATATTTATCATTTATAAACTTTTTTACACCAAATAAATTAATTCACTACAAATAAACTAATTATTCAAGATAAATCTTTTGCGCAGGTTCGAATCCTGTTCGCGACCGTATTCTTTATCCATTTAATATTGTAACTTTGAACTAATTATTGTTTAACAAAACTAGTATAGGCAGATAATTTGAAAATATAAATCAACACTACGACAATCATATCAAAAATAATAAAATACTGACTGCACGGCAAATTAACCAGAGCGTGCATAAATAATACTCACACTCATAGCAAAATAACTATACGAGTAAATAAAATATATCCTAATAAGCGAAAACTTTTCAAACAGTAATATTTAACGAATATTATTTGTTCGATGTATTTTTTCTTGGTATTCGGGAACCCCGTGTACCCCGACACTGACAGGTTAGGTTCGGAGGGGGTGACATGAGGTTAGTCAGTGTGCGCAGCGAGCGAACTGCCCGCGTCATCGCCTCGGTGGAGACGTTTCGGAGCCTATTCAAAGAGACTAAAAACGGTAACATAATTATGATTATTTTTGTATAATAACTTTCGTGAGACATATTTATTTATTTAACACTTTGTGCACAACAAATTGTACAAAGGCGGACTTAATGCCAAAGGCATTTTCTACCAGTCAACCTTAGGGTGATGCAGAGATAACGTGGCGGGTGCATTAAAAGATTGAAAGGCATTTACGAAAGCAAAATATTATTCAATATACTTACTTATACTTACATAAATAAGTTGGAATATAATAAATACAAAAATAAAGATACGTAAAAAGAAAAAGAAAAGACTCAGTGATGAGATAATTCTGCCAGTTTATTAATGAGATGTTTGCGAACTTTAAATTTAAACGAATAGCGACTTTTAGCCATCCTGATATTCTTAGGGAGTGCATTCCATAGGAGTATGGACTGAACAAAGAAAGAAGAGTGCAGAAAATTAGAAACGATGAGAGGGACATTGTAAAAGACGATTATACAATGAACGAAGATTTTTATTGTGATTAGAGCAAATATAATTAAAGTGAGACGATAGATAAGAAGGCGAAAAAGGAGAATCTATGAAAGAGAACAAAGTAGTCAGCGCTCTTTGTTCTCTACGCAGACGGATAGGGAACCATTTTAGACGCGTACGAAATTCAGACACATGATCATATTTGCGGAGATTAAAAACGAATCGAATGCAGTTATTTAGAAGTCGGTCAAGTTTATTGAGGAGATAGAGAGACATATTCATACTAATGATTGTACAACGGTTATAACTTTCATGCAATTTGACTCGCGACATCACCGCGGGCTCGGCTTATGACTAAGGACTCCGTTCGAGTTCGAAACTAGTCAGGCAATCCCGAAGAATGCAAGTGAGTAATAACCGTTGAACAATAATTAACTTATGATTAAGCATTGTGTAAATAGCAGTTTTCACTTAAACTATTGCATGCAAGTATGGTCCCAAGCGCGACTACTGAGCGTGAGATCTTGGGTTCGATTCTCAGGTCGGGCAAAGTGTTATTGGATTTTTCTATGAGCAAATTTTCAGTAACAGCTCGGGGTATGGAATTGTGTCCGGTATATATATTTATAATAGGCTCACCACCTATTGCATTGGACTTAATAACAGCACCGGTAAAAGGTGTTTGTACAAGCGTGTACACCTCTGCCTACCCCTTCGGGAAAACAGGGGTGAATACAAACAGCTATGTTATTTAAGTTGAAATCGCAGACATACACTTAAATTTTACTTATAGAAAAATAAATAATAGGTAAGTCTGTTTTGCAAGTTAGTTTACAAGATATAACGTTCAACTGTTTGTTAGTCCCAAATAAATAAATAAGTATAATAAAATAACCTAAGTTCGTTACTTAAATATTGTAGCAAAATTTGTTTATATAGTTGTAAAGACGAGGTTTGCATAGAGATATTTATTTATTTTTCATGTTTATCTAAGTTATGTTTAATCTTACAAATGTGCGAGTAAAGGCACTTTAGATTGAACAAGTAGGTTAATAAAGTTAAAGCACGACTTTCTAGGTACTTGACCTTTACAAAGATTATAAAAAAAGTCTTAAAAGGGAGCGTCAATAGTTAAGGTGTAGTTTATTTTCGTGAATGAATAATTACAACTCGTTTTATACCTCTTGGGTGGCATTAAAGTGGGCGCCAGTCTTAGAATTGTAAACGTAATGACCTAAGTACACAAAATGAAATAAGAAAAAATAAAGAAAAATATTTAATGGCGGTTTCTTGGTGGATTCTACAATGGACTTTAAAAAATATATATATATAATCGCATTCATGATTCTACTAATGAACCTGAACAATGTTAGCAAAGGCACAAGGGCTGACAGCAAAAAAAAAAACTTGTGTCTGCAGAATGGTTAATGTATTTTTATTTGGGATTTTATCCTTTTTCATTAGTAGAATCCACCTCAGTTCGATTCGCGACATTGCCGTGGGCTCAGATCATGACTAAGGGCTCTGTTCGAATTAGGAAATAGTCGGGCCAAACCAAAAAAAAATGTACGTGAGTAACAGTTGAATAATATAAATAGAAGCCACCTTTAAAATATTTCCAGTCTTTCTAATTTCATTCTGTATAACAATAATAACCAGCCCATAACTGTCCCACTGCAGGGCAAGGGCCTCTTCTCATACAGAGCTCACTGCGGGTTGGTGATTCTGCATAACAGCTTAATAAAAATTAATACAAAACTCTCTAAACGGGCTATCTCAAATACATGGGTTATGTACAAAGCAACCGTAAACAATTCATAATATGAAAATACGTACATACTATATCTGGAGGTATTATATAAAGTAATATGTAACTCAGTTCGAAGTAAACATATTATATTTAAACCTAGTTGGTAACTTCGTCAAATTTCATCCAAATCCATTAAGCCATTTTTGCGTTATTGAGTAACAAACATCTAAACATAAATACATTCACATTATAATATTAGTAGAAACACTTAGATGATGTTGCACTTCCTGTATTGGATAGTTTTATTATAGTTTGGTCCCGCTCGGAAGATTGAGTGACGTCATTACCCATCTGATATTTCGTCACGAGTTTCGCTTCGGTGCTATAAGTAACTGGCGTTAAGTTAATACACAAGAACATATATAGTCAAGAAGTTTGAGGAAACATGGCCTGATACAGACTCGGAAGCGTGACCTTAACCCTTAACATCCCTTAAGGCCTTCAAATACAGGAATTCATAAGGAAAAAATGATTTCCTTTTCGCGTGAGGGAGAATAGCTAAAAAAACATAATATATTTGTAAATATACAAAAATAAACAAACTGTTTTAAGAGTTCGTAATATTTAGCCTACATTATTATAAAAATAAAGAAAAAGCTTTTACAAGCATCCGATGTATGTTAAGTTTTTACATTAAAATAATAGGACCGAATGCTTTAAGCAAAACGCGTTGTTAAAGATTTTTGAAATTGCCGAACACCAAGTAGTTTTACTTGAAACAAAAACAAAAAACCATCAGAATTTTATTAAAAATTAAGTATATTGTAGCTGAGGATAGTTGAGCTAACAGAAATATGGTTGAGCTGTTGGTGATAATCTCGGTACTTATATTAAACTTGCTTAAAAGTGAGCCGGTAGAAACCTTATTTAAAGAAAAACGTTAAATTAAGAAATTTCACTTAATTGGATAAAACCAGACTGCCTAAAACATACTAAGATTTTGGGATCACCAAGCTTCATTTTACTTAAACATTATTAGATCCATAACTGGTTAATACACAAGGAATCCCATTTATTTCGCTGGAGATCTTTCGTTTGCTCCGGAGTTGGCTCGAAATAATATAAAGTAATGGTGGATTCATCTCCAATTAGATGGCAGACATCGCAGTAAGGCCTGCAGTTTGTTTGTTAGAACATAATAACTGGTTGCCTTTAAACACAGTGTCAATATTTTCCAATTTGCTTTGTAAATTGTAGAGCAATATTGTTATATGAGGACCTCCTTGAAATTGATATGAAAGCTACGAGGTTCCATCAAAATTTTCTTAATCGTCTGCGGTTACATTGTTGTACATACTTCATTATATATTATGAGCTAATCTAGAGTAGTTCAAAGCTACCCGTAGGCTTCTGACTAAGCTTTTTAGCGTTGTACATAAAATTTAAGCAAGGAGGACATTAAATAGATTGTATTAAGTCTAAGTGGTCTAAAAGAGAAAGGTTTAATACTTTATAAAAAAAAAATATTTACTACTCAAAAAATAAAAATAAAAAATCTTTTTATGTACTGTCCCGCTGAATCCTCTTCAGTCATTCCCCACGGTACTTAAATTTTCTTAGTAGTTTGCGCACCGAGCACTTCTTTTAAGTACCAATGATAGTGTAGAATTGTTGCAACTTCTTAATTAAAGTCTTAGAAAAAATACTACCTTCAGTTACAGAAAAAGATTTGGAATGCTTTTTACTGTTTAATGTGGAGCCTCTCACCTTCTTGGGTTGGATAATATATGTAATTAGATACTTATCGAAATGTGTCTTATTAATATTTTATCAAGAGAAGGCTATATGAAAAAACGACAATAAATTGTAAAAGTGCCCGAGTCACTCGTAGGTACCTAAGTATTATTTAAATAATTACGAAAATGTATAATTAAAAACGCAGTAGTCCTTGTCTAAATGACAATTTTGAGTATTATAAATGAATCATGACATAAATTATGACAGGGGTGTGAACTTAATTAATGTAATGCAAGTCTATGAATATATTGTGGCGTGAGTTAAAATTACACGAAAATATTACCAAAAACCCCGCAAAACATTACATTTTAATGGAAAGCCGACGTATGGTCAGCCACAAATTGATTCGTGGAGTTCCGGCTGTGCTAATAATACAAAATATTAAAAGTAATACATTGTCATCATTATTGTTTGAACATCGCAGAATTAATTAATTCGTAATTATCTCAAATATGAAACCACATGTTCACGAAAGTCTTTAGAGAAAATTAGATATCATTTATGTGTATGTTATTTACATTAACGAATCTTGTAACATATTTAATAAGGAATTGAACTCGCGTCACCAAATCGTTATTTACCATGACGAGAATTAATTTAAATTTAAATCAGATTTCCGTTTGCATAGACGTTCATGGGGTGTTTGTGAGGTGTTCGTACGGTTTAGAGGAAACACAACCTTTTAAAACTGTAATACAACTTGCCAGCTTAAAGAATCCCGTCACTTGATCAGTAAGAGAAGATGATTTGTAGTCCAAACTGGTGATTACAGGCTTAACAAGCGTATGAAGGATGAAAATGGAAAATACGGTCCTTTTGTGGTTGATGAAGAACCTAGTGTTAGAATTTAAACCACCCCAAGGGTTTTTACGTGATTTTACTCACTATCGAAAACATCACGATGTTTGTTTTCTTTCACAATAAAAGAAAGTGATAATTTGTTTATAGGTAATACGCACAGGACAACGAATAGTTAGTGGTGCCTTAGTTTGAACTTGCAATCTTTGACTTACCCGTCCAATGGTCACCGCACTAGGCTATTACTGTTTGATAGATAATACCTTTATAGGTTATTGAGGAGTAACTTGTAAATTTTTGTGGCAAGAAAAATACGGTCGTGATCAGGTTCAAGCCTGCGCCTCCTGGATAAATACTCCAGGCGCTTTGCCATCCCGCTATCTGCTCACTACTCCGAATCCTACAAATATTATAATTTCGATAGTTTGTGAGGAGAGAAGGATGTTTGTTTCTCTTTTACGCAATAACTACAGAACGGAATTGAATGAAACATATGAGTTTTATCTCGGCTGGATCCAATTCCGAAGTCAACGCGGCCGAAGCCGCGACCAAAACCTAGTTCTTCCATATTTCAATATTTATTGAGTGACTGATGAATTACTTGTCGAGGATATCATAACGATATCGCAAACTTAGGTCGGAGTACTTACCTAAGCAGGTAGGTATATTTTTTTCCAAGTGTACCACGTGCGTCTAGTACACCTATTGTAATATACATGCGATTTGTTGACATAAGAAAACCCATTACCGGAGCGGCACCTCAGATTTACGACTGTTTGCTACTGGGGGACTCTCCAAACTTATATGTTTTTCCTTTATACGGACGTGAATTCGGGTTTTTAATTAAGGATTGCTGTCGCGTTTTATGTACACACTTGGGACTCGTAATACACTTCATTTACGAGGTTTCGTTCCGGTTTTTTTTACGTGCGTATGTAATTTGTTACATTTGAAATCCGTGTAAGGAATTCGTAATAATGAGTAATGCGCCTCACCCTTATTCTTCTGTGATTTATGAAATAATAACACATTATTTTAAACGATTTTTTTTACTTTTTTTCAATACAGTTTTACTTTCCTCTTATTTTTTCAGTAACAATGAAAGCGAATATTAACGAACCACAGGTTTAAAAGGATGAGAAATAAAAATAACTTGAATAATATCCATGGAAATTCTTATGTATAGGTAGGATTGTTCGAAAATACGGTCTGACATTTAAAATCAACTCGCGCAGTCAGGATTCCGTATCACCAAAAATATAGTAGGCAAGGCAAGTTGAGTTTAACTTGTGATGATCTCGTTATCAGAACAGAAATAAAAGTTATTCCAACTAGTTCCCTGTCCATGAAGCAGATACAATAGTTAAATAATCACCGTGTATCATAATTATGTGATACAAGGGCCGGGAAAGGGTTAATTTTATTTTGTGTTCATATTTCTAACAGTAGGGGATGTTCAACACCATGTTCACCAAAAATACAAAATTTAAAAAATAATTTCATGTTATACTGATGATTACCATATGTTGGTGAACTTGGGTCTATACTAATTCAGTACATGCTAAACTTAAAATTTCAAATATATTAATTTAAAACTAATAATAATTTGGAAAAGCTACTTGCTCACCACCAGGCAATTTGGTGCCCAGACGTAGATACATATATTTTATATAATTGTAAAAATTCATGCATTAGATTTTTAGTAAAGTCCGCCTGCGAAAAAGAGCGTGAAATAGAAACTTATGACAAACATGTCCGGTCCAATAATATTGCAAATATATCCAGCTTTGATGCCTATCTGTAGGACGCAAGCGTCGGACCTAAGGACCATAATAAATCGAACATTGCGTGTTGCTATAATATAAAATGTAACACCTCCTGAGACATTTATTTTCGTTAGCAACACTTCTTATTAGTGAAGATAGAAGGCAGGCACGCCAACTAATAAAATGTTAATAGGGAAATGTGTTCTCTTGATAAATAAACAGAACATTGTTTATTGTCAGTGATAATAAACTATGCTCAATAATGCCGCTTTAGCGCGCACTTCTGATTTAATTCACTTATCATAATAATTGGGTGTATTTCCCTTTGTTTGGTAAAGTTCACATTAATTAATGATAAATACACTAATGCAATACTCTCGAATATCCCATCCCTATCTTTGTTACACAGAATATTTGTTAGTGATAAAAATGTTGTCCGCAACTACCATACGAATTTTATTCAAAATTTCTCTCACGTAAAATGTCTTAGTCAAATGCTTTGGAAAGATCATTTTGTCATTAACAAAATAAGAGGTGGGTTCTTAAGTAGAGGTTTTCTATTGTAAACCCACATTTCACCTATGCCATTATTTTATCACATGCCATTAACCGGGCTCAATTCCAGACCCCGGGCTGCTACTGAGAATTTCAAAACAGAAAAACAGAAAATACATTTTGTTCAACCTGGATATCGAAATGAGGGGCTCTCAGCAGCTGCACAATGAGACTCCGCCACGTCCACTAGACCAATGAGGAAGTCATGCTGTCTCATTGTAGTACAGTGTGGATCATACAAATATGTGTACACGCTACACGCGGCGCTATAGTCGTCCTACTGACCACTGCGCCTACTGCGTGGTCCTGTCGCGGACCTTGGGTAAAGTCATATTGGGTGAACAAGGATACATGCGGTGAAAAGACAAAGAACAGATAAAGTATTCAAAATTGATTTACTTCTTTATTCATTTTGTTCCGAAATCGATGTATATGTTGAATTAAAGCTACGAAACGGAATATTTATTATAATTAATTACCTACAGATTTGAATAGTTTTACTTGTTCTATTTCTATTCGCTCCTGGATTAATATTCACTCCATTTGACTGTAAAAATAACAATTAAAAAAATACTAGAGCAAAACACACATCCATAGGTAATTGATTTCACCATATCAGCCATAGGACGTCTACTGCTGAACATAGGCTTGACGTATAGACTTTCAATAGGACCGATTATAAGCGGCTTACATCCAGCGCGACCCTGCGGTCTTAATCAGATCGTATGTCCACCTTGTAGGTGGACGTCCTACGCTGCGCTTGCCGGTGCGTAGTCTCCAATGTAGAATCTTACGGCCCCATCGGCCGTAAGTTCTGCGTGCTATGCCCTGCCCACTGCCACTTTAACTTGCTAATCTGCTAATTTCGATTTAATACTAACATAAACAAATATACCATAGCATCACGCACATATTCCCCGAAGGGGTAGGTTGTACCTTTGGTGTACATACACTGTTTTACACCCACATTTGTCCAATGCTGTTATTAAGTCCTATGTAATAGGTACTGAGCATATTGTCATCGACCGGACACAATTTCAAACTCCGGAATTTCAAATCGAGAATATCCTTATAGAAAAACCCAATAACACTGCGAATCGAACCCAGGACCTTAGCAGTCACGCTTGGAACCACCAGACCAACGAGGCAGTCATTTAAGACTAAGCAAGTATGAATTACATTGTTATTTTAGATAATAATAATCAAATAGAATAGGTATCAGGTATTGTGTTCTGTATGAACTTAATGTGGGTAATGAACTTAACCTACAAAGTGATATGCTGAGAAGCAGGGGAGATGAAATTATAGGCATCAAATAAAATTATGTGGATAACTTGGATAACAAGGTTATAATGTGAGTGTCAATGACATACTGTTGAATTTGGACAAATATTTAAACGAGTATCATTTGAGGTTGATACTGAATTCGAATTAATAAATAAATCCATAGAAAAAATATATATTGATATTGTTTTTGAAACAAACATGTTAGCCCAGTATGCTACGCGCGACGGTATTACCGCGCAAAATCACCTAAAAATAGCCAAAGGTAATCGCCATCTTATAAGAATGCCAACAACTTACTCTTAGAGCAGCTCGGATTTTATTTCGAAAAACCCGCTAATGTTTCGGAGTGGTAATATGGCTATTTATTAACTTTAAAACCAATAAAACTAATATTGCATGATTAAGCATCATTTTATTTATAATTATGGTACGTTTTATCGCGAATTCAACGAACTTTATAAAGGTTATAAACTCAGACAAACATAGCATAGCATTTAAATATTATTTTCTGTAAAATAACTGAAAGCGTTGACACCGTCGTAATTTCCATAAAACATACAACACAAAAACCTGTTTCTTTCTTTAACTTTATAGAGCTACTTCTGTGGTAGTCATTCCGAGGCAGTTTCAATGCTAAATGACATTTAAATTATGTCAACAGAAGTTGTATAAATATAGGTAGGTGTTGTGGGCATCACATAAATCAAATCAAAACAGTAAATGCAAACACAGACCCACAATTAACAATTAAGCTGTTGCCTCACTCATTAGCAGACACAATACATTTTTATTGTTACAACGTATAGTTCTGTACGTTGCCGAGCCGAAAGGTTTAGCCCAAACACTTCGTGGCTACTATCAATCTAATGTACCTACCATTAAAATGATCTAGTAGGCAGGCATCCACTGTTCTCAATTAGTGATGCATATCGTGTGTGGGTAAGTGTTTGATTCCTTGCTCGTGAACTCGATCCAAATTCCAATTATGTGCGTTTGGATCCCCTCGAAGAGAAATCGATCTTCCGTTTGTTAGGGAAGCCGGTCTACGGTCAAATTACGACTATTACCGGACGATACTCTATTTGATTATATCTCGGTAACTGACAGGCTAGTGCTGTTTCGGTATTATGTGATTTTTGGGCCTTTTTTACATTTAATTGAGAGGGGGAGAGGGCTTCGGAAAAATTTCATTTTTCGAGATGCAACGAAACCTCATGTGTAGTGGCAGGATAGAGGAGAATTTTTTATGATGCATTCTAAGTTAATATCACCGAGTCATTTGCGATAAGCGTATTTTATTTTTGCTATCAAAAATATATATACATATTATTCTAAAATATTACTTTGTGTTATTCAGAAAATAATAATTTTACTATCTACACATCCAAGTTATTTAGTTAAATAATAGTTTTTACTAACAGGTGCCCACGACTTCGAATGCGTGACAAAGTAGCCTATGTCCTTCTCCAAGATCCAATCTATCTCCTTGCCAAATTTCATTACGATCCGTTGAGCCGTTTAGCCGTGAAAAGGTAACAAACAAATAAATAAACAAACAAACAGAGTTACTTTCGCATTTATAATATTAGTATGGATGTTAACCTTGTATTTATAATTATAATATATGCATATTATTATATTGTATATCTAATTGTGTTAATGAAATAAAAGAGCGTAAACTTCACCTAAACGTCCACTTCAGATCGCAAACTCCAAACTTTCACATATTTTTGTATTAAGCGAGAGACGCAAAATACAACGCACATCGCTCTGTGTACACTTGGCAAATAAATCAGTGGTACAGGAGCCAAATTTCAAAAGTTTATGATTTATCATAATCCGGATTTCCATTTGGCGAATGTCGGTCCATTATTCTATGTCAAAGACACGGCAAGGGTGCGTGCTTGGCGAAAAAATAGGCATTTATCGGTCCCGGAGTTATTTATAAACAATACAAAAATACTCCAATGTTTGGAACATGAAGGATTACGTCTGCCAAGACTTAAGTGTAAGCAAGGTTTAAGTATTTGTTACTAAATGTTAAATGTTTGTTGAAGTACCTATTTGAAGGAAATGTATGACAATCCGAAGCAATCTTTTGACTCATATCTTGACTCTAAAGACTAAGTCTTTGAAGTTACAATATTAAATAGAAAAAGAATACGGTCGCGAACAGGATTCGAACCTGCGCCTCCCGGATGAATACTCCAGGCGCTCTGACCACTAAGCCATCTTGACCTCTGCTCACCACCGCGAATTCTTCTTCCATATTTTAACACGAGATGGCTTAGTGGTCAGAGCTCCTGGAGTATTCATCCGGGAGGCGCAGGTTCGAATCCTGTTCGCGACCGTATTCTTTTCCATTTAATATTGTAACTTTAGAGTTCGCTAAGCATGCGTTAATGCTTTTCAAAGATTTATCTTGAATTATTAAGGTAATTGCATTCTTTACGACATTGTATTGCAAAGTTAGTCGTGTCGGTTCGGTCACTTGTATAAGGACTGAATTGATAGCAATGACGTCGCCATAAGACGTGTTAAAATATGGAAGAAGAATTCGCGTTGGTGAGCAGAGGTCGAAATGGCTTAGTGGTCAGAGCTTTTTCCATTTAATATTGTAACTTTAGAGTTCGCTAAGCCTGCGTTAATGCTTTTCAAAGATTTATCTTGAACTAAGTCTTTGATTTCTTCGCTTGTTCCGAAAGAATCTACTGACTTGGTATTTAGTATCATTTATAAAATAGCAGTACTACACGGCGGTGTACCGCGCTTCAGCACGTGCGCCACTCTGGACTATCTGTGCAGACCAACTGTGGCCCGCTTAATTAATTTAATTAAAGTATCTGTTGATACCTTTAATGGACCTGACTGGATACCTGTAAAGGTAAAGGTCTGTAGAAAACTGTGCTGTTTTTAGTTGGTAGGAGTCCAGCAAAGCGTCCGTGAGGGATTTTTCACACACAAAAAGGAAGGACCTACTTGAATAGGACACACACACATAATACAGGACAATCATGAACCCGTAAATTAACAAGAAAATCACCGTATCCAAAAGAATACAAAATCAACGCAAAGAAACAATGAACGAAAACCCAATATCTAGGTGAGATATCACGTTCCTGACATAGACGTCATAATAAAAGAGCAGCCACTTAAATTACAAACCATATAAAATATGCGTTACCTTCGGGAAATCTTCTCTGTGCCAGAATGTAGTCGCCTCGTAAAGCCATCTAGTAACGAAGGTCCCGTGGGGGAACACGCTGTATTTTATTCTCGTCAAAAAAGGACATCTACACATCGCACCGTGCTTCAAGTACGACTGTTTCTACGACTCGTAGAACCATTATTTTTGATTTTATTTGTACTGGCAGTCTGTATGTTGAGGTATAAACAGGTTTTAGGATTTGACGTATATGATACTGGCAAAAAAATAAGTGTATCTATCAATTCAGCTTATTGCAGTCCACTGCTAAAAATAGGCCTGTCATAATATTGCTACTACAATAATTTCAACACCTGCAATAAGTTCAACACACAATCGATTATTTAATTAAATTTGTGTAACACTACCAGTATTTTCGCACGTTGATACTGTAACAAAGTTTAAAAAAAAAAACTCGAATGCAATCGTCTACCAGCTATATAATGAACAGGTAGAATGACCCAAATAGCATGTCTAAAAACCCTATCTTTTGCCATTAAAACAAAATTTATAAAGGAAAACTTAACTGAATGCGCCTACTTAAAAAGTGCAGGCAATTTCTCAACCTTTCAAGCGAACAATAAGAGAATTCTTAATCAACTAATTATAAAAGGTGGAGCAGTTAAAACAAACTTAACAAACGTCATGAATAATATCACCAGCTGTTTATTGCAGAAATTTATCGTCCAACTTTGTGCCTCAAAAACTCTTAACTGAAAACATAAACAAGGGATTATAGCTGAAATAAAATAATTAATTTCCCTTCAGGATTCAAGTTGGAGTGTGAAACCGTAATAATTACGTTGTTTTCATGATACACGCCATTAAAATAATGTGTTCGTTATGAATTGATGATGTTTTTATCAAACATTTTGTGGCGTAATGGCAGAAAAGTGACGATGTCTTCAATAATGCCAACTGGATAGTATTTGATGATGTCATTGCAAATTACAGAATGTCCAATAGACTTTTTTAAATAGTTAAGACGGCACTTTTGCAGTTATGAAGTAACATCAATGTGATTGCTTTAACAAGTCAAATGAATAGTACCAAAAAAAAAACAACCGAATTGATAACCTCCTCCTTTTTCCAAGTCGGTTAAAAATATAGTACATTAACATTAGTAGTATAGAATTAGTTCTAAAACTAATGTGTACATTTGTGAAGACGGCAATCCACAGTTTATTTACGTAACCGTAAGTACATACGAGTATGTCTGCCCAGAATTTCCACTTATATATTGTTAGCGTCCTGCCCCGGCTTCGTACGGATACAATTTATACAAAAATACTCAAATTTTCTTTCATAAAAACCCTGTCCGAACAATTACGAAACTAATCAAACCATAATCAATACGAAAAAACAAAAAAGATATACTATAAAAATAGACTAGTTTCGAACTCGAACAGAGCCCTTATTCATGAGCTGAGACCGAGGCGATGGCGTGAGTCAAACTCAACACATCCGTACATCTGTATAAGTTTCATGAAATCAGCAAAAATGCATGTGGTCTATCTCAAAAGGGTAATGTGAATAGACAGCTTATAATATAATACAATGCCGAAAAAAATCATCATAAGATACACCAGTTGGCTAAAAATCGAATACACAGTAAAATTCAGTTCTTAAAGTATTTCATTCAATAATTTGAAACTAGAGCTACGAATATTCAAACTAAATAGTTTAAACACAAGCTAAATATTTTTAATTACTCCATCAATATATAAGGGCCGAGGTCGTTCTATTCTTGAGTTATCATTACGGCAATCTATTTCGAAGTGGTCACAATACGTCCGCACGCAGTGAGCAGCTTCCGGCGATACTCCATTCTATTTCCGTTTCCGTAAATGGCCGGAAATGAATTCAAAACACCCTATAGCAGCATCCGATCTCTTGTAGGATCGCTGTATTCACGAGCATTCATGAGCTGTCCATTTCGTACCTGGTCAAGTAAACGCATTGATATAGTTGAATTTAAATTGTCTAAATGTGTTCGTCTGAGACGAATAATTTCTAGGAATTTCCAGATAAACTTAACATAACCTCTGGCTTGTATTCCTCAAAGGGTTATGCATAATTTTATGTACTGTTATAGGTACATCCATATTTCACCGATTAGTGAGACCAGGGGCGTATCTAGGTATATATGCCAGGGAGTGCCAGGGACTGCCTCGTTGGTCTAGTGGTTCCAAGCGCGACTGTTGAGCATGGGGTTTTGAGACCCGGGTCGAGTGTCATTGGGTTTTTCCGTTAAGAAATTCTCAATAGTAGGCCGGAGGTTGGAATTGCGCTCAGTAAATGGCAATAGGCTCACCACCTATTAGGTACATGGGACTTAATAACAGCATTGATGAAATGTGGGTGTACAATTGTGTACAGCTCTGCCTATCCATTTGGGAAATATAGGCGTGATGTTATGCTATGATGTTATGCCTGACCCCTTTTTTTTTTTTTTTTTTTATGTGGAGAAATGCCCTCGCATACCGCTCTGACACGGGGAGACAGAGCGGTTATGTGGGACTCGAACCCACTAAAACTCCACAGTATACCTCCTCAGCTGCTTGAGGGCGGGACGCGGGAACGCTCTCGCACACAACCGCGAACCCGCCCGCAGCCGTCCGTTGCCGGACTCCCTCACGGGGTTGGGTATTGCACCCCCCCGCTACGGCACACCAGACTAATGGCGTGCCGCAACCACCTCGGAGACCATGTGCAATAGGCGCCAGACGACCCCGTGTCTGGACGCCCTAGGTCCCCTGCGACGGGTCAGGTCTGTGGCCCCGCCGCCTGCCACTACGGCCGCAGAGGATAGGGAGAGCGGCGCCTCGCAATACCGGTACTCCTCTTCCCCTGCGGCCCCACCGCATCCGCCATCCAACGGTGGCGGCCCCGTCAAGGCCGCGGTAGGTAGGGAGAGCGGCGCATCGACATACCGGCACTCCTCTCCCACCGCGGCCCCCATCCCTCAGCTGCGGTGCCGCCCATACGACGCCGCAGCCCACCTCAGTTGCGACACCCCCCATAAGGCCCGCAAGCTACGCCGGCGCCGCTCCAACATGGGCTTGAAGGCAAAGCCCTGAGGAGCGGCCCTCCTCGGGTTCCGTTAGCTTCACCGTGGGTGACCAAGCCACGGCTACTAGAGCCCCCCCACCACGACAAGGTGGAACCCCTAGGGGATGCCTGACCCCTAAAAACTATGTAGTCGATGTTTGGTTAGTAACCCAACAGGCGAGTTGGTGGCTAAAGGTAGATCGACTTTTAAATAAAATAAAAAAAATATCATCTTGTATACACCAGACAATTTTGGGGTGGACATGGTCGACCCGCTTATGATTGAGATTAACGTATACTTACATAGGTGGCTAGTCACTATCCACCGAGTACAATATAAAATTTTGGGAGATAGAACTAAAGAACTTTTTTCCCAATTTAGGAATCATAGGTAAATAAATTATTAAATTAATAAAATAAGGTATAAAAATAGGAATCAACGGATGCTCATCAGCAAATTTACATTTGAAAATTACAATTACCGCATAAATATTGAGAGCTCGCTTAACACAGTCATACCAATAAAGGGCTAACCTTTATTATGAAGATAAGTAATAAAATGCAAAATTCGTACAGGCGAACCCAGCATCGAGATTCTTCTCAACGGACACGTTCTGAATGAGTTAAATTTGACAACAGATAGACAGAATCCTCGAGTATTTCTGAACGTGCTATTTTTGACAAAACCCCTGCTTTTGTTGCCAAGTTAAAACAGTTGACAGCGTACAGTCAAGTGTAAAAATATGTTTAATCTCGCAGTATTCGAAAGCGTTTTCTTCTCCTTCACTGCAAAATGACAAGTAAATGGTAGTTTCTCACTTTACTATATTGGAACTAGGTATACGCTTTAAGAAAGTAATACACTACAATAAATAGGTTAAAAAAAAATTCTTTAGTTAAAGTATTTATAATGAAGGTGCGAAACATAACCCCAATCTATCGAAAACTAAATAACGGAAAGTAACCAGCATTTTGGGAACTTCGAGACTTTAGCGACATTAACTTATATTTAATTCATGAAAATATTAAAATGGTGGATAATAATAAGCCTACAGTTAATAAGAATAATATTCCATATATTCGTTATAGCTGATATGTCAAATATGCGAATATAAAATACAACTAAAAAAGGTGCTTTGCCCAAATTATTACATAGCTCGGTACAGACAACTATTTATTTATTTACCTTTACTAGTTAACGCAACCAGTACAAACATTTTCCTATACCTACTAAACATGTCAATTTATCGAACACCAAACAACATACTACATTTCTAAGCCGCGAGGTAAAGTGCAACTTCCCACTTTGTACTAGAACATCTTAACGAGTAACTAACGTTTTGGGAACTCCGAGTCTTTAGCGACATTAACTTGGTCCACGGACAAAGCCGGTGCTAATCTAGGCTTACTCGACCAAACTTTGGTTTTCTATTACACGGAATCGATTTGTGTCTACGTATTTAATCTACCCATTCGTCACTTGGGACTGGCTTAAGATAAATGTGATTTCTTGACTGCCTCATAAAAAGGCGTGGGAAAGTTTTGATAGAGACATGGTTTGATATACAATAGATATTATCTAAAGGACTTTTCTATGGAATTTTCTTGTCAAAGTTTTACATAATGTTATATACTTTTTATTTCTCAGTTATAATTGTAACAATTTTTTACTGGGTGTTCAGAAATACATATACTTTTTTTTTATCCGCAACTGTAGTGAATTCGAGCTGTTCTCGACCGACTTAATGGCCTGTGAAGATAAAAAATATACAGCAACCAACTTGACTGAAACTAAAACTTAAAAAAAAAACAGGCTATTGCATGAAACGCATTTTCTTGTAGATAAACCTTCTTATTATAATAAAACAACTTTTAACAGGATTAATCGCGTGTATTATTTGTTTTTGTTTCGAACACTTTGCAGCGTTCGTGGTCGCAGAAGGATTAAGGTGTCAGGCGTCTCAATAGTTTATTTAAAATTATTTCAGTCTACCGTACATTTAATTGATAAAAATCATAAAATTATTTTTGTCTCTGATACATATTTAAAACTAAATCGCGACGGTATTTCCTAAGACTATCCCTGAGAAGAAATACCGAAACTAACCCAGAGGTCACAGTCGTTTTTAATTTAGAATTTTGTGTAGTAATCACGAAAACCTAAGATATTACTATGTAAACCTTCTTACTCAAGAAAAACAACGGCTATACGTAACCGAGTCATTTACTCGTTTACTTGAACTTTTTTATCAAAGAGGTTTATGACATTAAAGTTTTTATTACCACGCCGGCTCGACTAGGTAATCCATGCAATTTGTTTTACTGTTCCACGGATACAGCGTGTCCTTAATAATACGTGATGTTATTATCCAAGGATTACTAAGGTGGTGGATATACGAACTATGTAGAATTATGTTGTTACTTGTTAATTTGTTTTTTTTTTAAATCTAACTTAAAATGAATTATTCCTAAAGTTATAATTTTTTTCCGCCTCCCCGTTAAATACCCCGGATAAATCTTTGAAAACAATAAACGCATGCTTAGCGAACTCTAAAGTTATAAATTTTTATGGAATAAGAATACGGTCGTGAGCAGGATTCGAACCTGCGTCTCCCGGAGTCTGATGATGGATCTGTGAATTATTCCTGTTAACATTACCATTGCTACTAGTAATTCTGTCAACCACTCCAGCTTAGCATCTCATTTACCTGTTTGTGCTCTAATTTATATTGTTTACGTCCATAGAATTAGAATATTTTTGCTACCCCATAGAAGGACATAGAGCTCAAAAAAGTACAACCGTTTTTGAATTGTCAATGTGTGCGTGCAATAGTGATGTACAACGTGGAAATATTGACACATATCGCTTATCGATAAACAGTATTTCAGATGTAAAGAATTGGTATATAAAATGAAAATATTTTCAATCAAATTATGTTAATAAAACTAAAATCACAAGCGTAGATATTATTTAATGCACTTCATTAATTAATTACATTATTTTAATAAAAACATTTCGTGCGGTCATACTATAATTATATTTCATTGGTAATAGGAACTTGGTTAAGAAAGCAGCTTTTAAGGACCCTGAGCAGTGTATAGAGTATGACTGATTGAGATGATGATTGACTGAATAATTTTTACCTACCTATCCTAATACCATTGCGAAGGTGGTCTGGACTCAGCGCAGCACACGCTTGAGGTGTGCCCTGCCTAGACCGCTGAGCGGCGGATACTAAGAGCCAGTATCGGGCGAGATCTATTTCTGCCGGCAATAGTGAGGTCTAGGCTGGCAGATTTAGGGAACTGGAGAGAAATGGCTTCCTTTTGTGATACTGCTGTCGTCCAGAAAGAGGCCGCCGAGCGGGATTATGAGAGGGCCGATCCCTCTCGGAGAAGAAGGCGTCTAGGAGGCAACCGCCTCGGCGCCTGTATGATTTAAGACAGGCGGCCCTTTGGGGTCATGGGTGCTTTGACAGGGGACTCTATTTACCCATCGTGATCCCAGAGAAGACGGTGGCATAGTGGTCACGTGCTATTGTGCACAGCGAGGCTTAGGGGAGACCCCTTTACAGTCCTTCCAGGGATGTGTCTTAATAAGCGCTACATAGCGGGGTTGCTGGAGATGGTCTATTAAGTGCCTCTCTCCATATGCTGATGGTGACCGCCGAGGTGGTTTTAGTGAGGTAAGAATCCCACAGACCCCGGTCTTATCCATAAAAGCCGGGCACGTATTTGATGGTTTCTCCCCGAAAAAAAAAGGTATATCCTATTATCTTTTCTTACTTCTTCTTTTTCTTTATTATCTTTTTCTTCTTTATCTTTATTCTTTTCGTTATCAATTAGTCTCATCCATTTTTCCTTTTCCTTAGCATCGACAGGAAACCTTTTAGTATAAAAAAATATATCATAAAAATGTGAAATTCTCTTGAATTTGTAGTAAAAATTATGTAAACAACATATTCATTACGCTATCACATATAGGCTCACTGCTCACCGCCTAAAGGTGATGCGCAGGAATCACCAACTAGTTTCACTCGGGGTCTAATCAAATTCAAATCAAATAGCTAAGAATAATAGTAGCACAGTTCGTTAGATCATTATTAAACTAAGGTCCGCACAAAGTAAGTTGGCGGTCCGGATTTGAACCGCATTTGGGGACTACTGTAATAGCGTATATATATTTATAACGTAACCTGGGCCACATAGCTACGCTAAGCTTCTTATATGTTATAAACGTTCGGACAGACACACCGACAAACATACAGAAACGTTTCCAAACATTTTGGTTTCAACGTATTAGGTAACCCAATAAAAATTTTGGAATAATTATTACACTGTGCAGAGACAGTTGGTAGATCTACACTAATAATAAATTCTGATATCGGAACTTTTTGTTTTAAAATTTCATCGATACAATAGTCGACATTGACAAGTCACTATTTTGTATACATGAAATGAAAATTTATATTAGAACAACGTACTCAATATTGCTTTTATGACTATTGTTTTTTACTATAGAGTAAATTCACTATTTTCTTGATAGGATTTGGTTTTCAAAATAAATTTTCTAAAGACAGATTTTTCCAAAATATGGCCATGAAAATATATGCTGTTGTTGACAATTTACCTGTGTAATGAATCTTTTCCTGGATTATTTTTATAAGAAACATCGCAGTCACCAACACAACACGTAGGCATTGCTAATAAATTTTAAAACTGTATAAAATATACAGGATTTACTGACAATACAGCAAATATAAGTTAGCGTGATTTTTGACAGTGACACTGGAGAAAACAACATCCGCCAATAGTGCTGACTGAACCTAAATATGCTTTCTCTTTCTAACATGTGATATTCCCGTAAGAGATTCTATTCCCATAGTAGGCTTTGTTGGTCTTTTTCTATCCTACGTTTATGGTTTACGTCATTAATGTAACAGAAGAGAATCAAAATCATGACTCTCTCACTCACCAGAACGACATCTTACCCATTGGCTAATAGATGTTTTAGTAATTCCCACTATTCTCATGCCTACCTACCTGGTAACAACTTGAATTATTGTGTACCATAAATGTTCCCCTTAGTCCCAGTAGAACAGCCGTCTATCTCAAGATTGCGCAACACTTGTCGCAAACAAACTTGTGCGTAAGTCTTGCCGCACATACCTTTTTGCTTTCACAGTAACTTGTTTGAAAGTTCCCTAGAATTCCTTATAAGTGACAGTGTAACTTTTGTTAATCTACACCCGCTGAGGCAACAGACTGCTACTTATTTATCTTGAATACTAAACAACAAATTCATATTTGAGATCGAGTAGAATTACACTCGAATGAATTCACTCGTACACGGTGTGGGAGTATATTAGACTTTATTTTTCCACACGCTTTAAACGGAAAAACTTTTTTAGTGAACATAATATAAATAGTTTAAACTGTCGTAAAATAAACTGTAGAAGCATTGGACGTGTTGTGAACACGCTCTAAAAGCCAGATTGAAATGCAAATAAAAACGATTCAGCTCGCGGAATTGCATATTCAAATTGCTAACTAAGTTCACCAATAACTTCCTTTCATGTAACATCTCAGCGAAATTGACTGTTATTATTTTCATCTTGTTAAAAACACGGACGACATTAATTTACAAATTGAGGAATAAGCCAAAAGCGCATATTAAAAAAGGAAAAAAATTAAAATCAATTTCGATCGGCATCAATATTCCATTTTGCGTTCGTTACGATGGCATTCCGACAAAGAGATTTTATTGAATAAATTACCTTTCATTAAAATATGTTTAAAGGAAATTCTGGTTGAAGCGCTGCGTAGTCTAAGCGGAAAATTGTTGCGAGGTAATCTTGTGCTTAACGTTGTAGCAGTCTCGCTGCCTTAGCCCGCTTTATATAAACAAACGCCGATCGAGCTAATAATGCAAACAAGAATTGCTCGCATTGGGTAATGATTAGCTTCTACGTACCTTTACAAGCGAGTCTCTAATTAAAACTGAAAGTAATTATACGATAACACAGCAGATAGTTAAAGAATTTTAATATTCTGTTAGTTAATTTTATAGCATTAAAAGGAACTAAAATAAAAGCCACAAAGCGCTCCTGTTTACTGTATAAACCTGCCACAAAGGACGTTCTATGAATAAACCGGCATACACTTTGGCTTCGTTGTCAATGCAACTATTGGTTTTGCCTCTCGTCTCAATAAATTTATTCTCGGAATCACACATTATTTTGAAATATCGTCGTCGACGTCGGTCGCGGAGAGCGTACGTGAGGGTAATGTAAACAGTAGCTGGTATGCCGCGAGACATGTTTCGTCACTTTAGCTGAAAAGGCGAAACATCGAGGGTTGAGACGCCCCGTTTCGCCAACAAATCTCTTGGATAACCTTCCCCATTCATACACGTAAATTGTTTGGCAACACCACTGACAGCGCGCTGAATCGCTACGCTAGCAATATGATGTTTGATTATATCTTTCAAACTTGCGTACGTATCGTTTTAATGTGGTTGGATAAATGTTAACTGTCAAAGTGAAAGTATCAAGTTCGAGTGTGGGAAAAGTATTTTTTTTATATAAGCTTATTGTAGATACTTATGTATATCTTGTCCTCAGCAAATCCCAATCTAAGACCAGCATGTAGCATAGATGGAACGCTCACGAGAAATAGGAATATACAACATCAAATAAACTGCCTCGTTGGTCTAGTGGTCGCAAGCGCGACTGCTAAGCATGAAGCCTCGGGTTCGATTCCCGGGTCGGGCAAATGGTTATTGAGTTTTTCTGTTAGAAAATTCTTAGTAGCAGCCCGGAGTTTGGAAATGTGCCCGGTAGATGGCAATAGGCTCACCACCTATTACATGGGACTTAATATTAAGCATTGGTGAAATGTGGGTGTACAACTGTGTACATCTCTGCCTACCCCTTCGGGGAATACAGGCGTGATGCTATGTTATGTTATGTAAATAAAATAAAAAACATTTCTTCAATTTGGTTGGACCACTTTTTATACTTATTCATATTAGAGCAGTAATAGCCTAGTGGTATGATCGTTGGACTGACCAATCAAAGGTCGCAAGTTCGAATCCAAGGCACGCATCACCGACTTTTCGAGTCATGTGCGTATTTGAAATTAATTGTCACTTGCTTAGAACGATGAAGGAAAACAGCACACCGGAGAGATGTTCTCCATGGTGTGTAAAGCCATGTCAGAGGCCTATGGGCGGTTTAAATTCTGACACTAGGTTGTTTATCAACACACGAAGAAGAAGAAGAACATACTTCTTCAAGTGCATATATGTCGATAATCTTGTTCATTCACGTAATAACTGTCGTGAGTCTTATTTATGATATAAATATTATTATGTATGTACGAGTGTCGTCACGTGAGTACGTCCCGTGCATTTTATTGGGGGTGCTTGATTAGCTTCGAACTTGCATTGTGTTTGCGCCGAACTGATGCAACTCTTAAGGTGCATCTTGCGCGCTGCGTTTGCGACGAGGCGATAGCGTCGTTTCAATCTTAGGTTATGCTCATGCATCTACGACCCTCATGCATCCGAGTCGTCCATGTCACGTACTACGCCTAGAATTCAGACCGGTTTTCAGGTAAATAGATGGAAATGTCCAATCTCTATCGCTGTTGTTTGATATACTCCTATGGCTTCTAGTTCTCACCATAGAACAAAATAAGTTGCTTTTATTATTACGGATATCTTATCGAAGCGAATACAATAAGCTGTGCCTTATCAACCTGTTCTGCAACTGAAGACGTGTTACTCGTCCAAGCTCTTCAAATACCTATGCGTTTGGTTGATATTGCATCGTGCTCTTATATAAGTAAGGCCACAGTCGCGCAGTATCACGTATACGCCTCGTAGATTTTTTTATCCTTCTGGGAACGTAGAAATTGACATAGTTTTCTAAGTGCACGTAAGATTATCTAGATGCTTGATGCTGAAGTTACATCTTGTCAGTCACACCTCATATGCAGGAAGGGAACAACACAGTAAACGGGTGCATTGTTGCCAGTTATAGCTGTTTAAAATTATTATAGCTACAACAGACCTCCGTTGTGAAAACCATATTATTTTCAACTTTTATTAGTCTTCTTATTGTGTTAGTTTTATGTAAACAAAACCAAGGTAGAGAGGGAAAACCAGATGTAAATTTTATTCATATAAAGAAGACTCGCGTCTCGACCTTTTCCATATTTGCTAATGAAAATTACAGAGAAAGATTCAGTAATCTCCTTGGATATTAAATTAAAATTCAATGTAAACACTCATGTGAACCAGATTTTATGCTACTTAATTAAAATTAATGTTACGTATGAAAATTTTATCTCACATTGTTATCGAAATTATTCAGACATTACATGATATTTCGCAAAATCTTATCGGGCAAGAGTACCTATTATTTAAATAATAATCTTAACTGACTCCTTCATTGGTCTAGTGGTTCCAAGCGCGACTGCTGAACTGAACTGCTGTCTTGGGTTCGATTCCCTTATTGGATTTTTCTTTTAGGAAATTCTCAGTAGCCGCCCGGACTTTGCAATTGTGCCCGGTAGATGGTAATAAGCTCACGGCGTATTAAATGTGACTTAATAACAGTATTGGTGAAATGTGGATGTACAACTGGGTACACCTCTGCCTACCTCTTTGGGGAATACAGGCGTGATGCCATGTTATGTTATGTTTCTAATTTGTCGGCCTCGTATATTTTTTTAAATCATTATTATTTTCTTTTTTGATTTATTTGATAAGTATATGATTTTTCAATTCGATTAAAGCTCTAAGAAATGTTATAAAAATTTATTTTTCAACGATCTTTAATTTAAAAAGATTTACAATCGAACTATAACTTCCAATATATACATAAGTTACCTTATAAGTTACCCACTAAGTACACCGTTACCAGTATAAATGAACGTGCCGAGAGTAAGTGACTGCATAAATGTAAGCGACGGAGATCTTGACACAGCAAACACATTCGGTCCGTGGAACGTCTCGATCTGTCGCCTAGATACGCGAGAATAAGTGCCAGGCAAAATAGTTCGTGCAATTACGGATATCAGACAACGTTTGTGGAAATATTTTGAGGAAACTGCTGCTTTTCGCCAGTGAACATATTAAACGGAAAGGGGGAATGGCTCATTAGGCGGAATAGTTTGAAATGGAATCACATGGCTCGTGGTTATTTTTGTGTGGTTTGAAATCATAGTCAAATTCAAAGCATTTAGTTGCCACGTTCCAAAGTGTAGAATTTGGTTGATATCTGTTGAGAATAACTTTGACCGACGGTTTGTCGTGACGCTCGAAGCAGAATGACGCTCAGATGAATATGAATTGACATGACTTCTTTATGTTGCATAGATACACATGTTAAAGTAACTTAAGTAACAGTAAGATTAATAATGTAGGACCTTATACAGGCTGTGGTTCTAGACAGTGGCCAAATTGAAGGAGGTGAATCTATAGGTGTAACTGATTATAAAACAATTAAAAAACCTTAGAAAATTGAAATAATTTCGTAGTTTTACTGTTTTTTTGCGTATACGTCGTGTCATAGCCATCGCCGCGTCGTGCGCAGTATGTACAGAGACGGCATCGCGCGCCGACAAAGGCCGAGCGTAGGTACCGCCAAAGTTGGGTGACACGGCCCGTGGCGCGGCGCTCGCGCTCGCGCTACGTACCTACCCGCGCACGCTAGCGCCGCGGCTCAACGGAAATTCATAACTGTGTCGGTTGACGCGAACGAGCGTACACATTATCGACATGTAGTGCGCAGCTACCAACGACTCGTTTGGGGCACAGTGGGTTGGACGTGGTAGCCCAGTGCATTGGCCTCCTGGATCCCCGAACCTTACGCCGCTAGACTTTTATTTGTGGGGTGACGTAAAAAAGTTAGTGTACACCGATGAAATTACAAGAGTGGGAGTGTGCTGGTGTTAGGTAATTTAAAAGATAACAACAGGCGACGTGCTCAGTTATGTATCGCTCGTTATTCGTCGCACATTTTGAACAATATTGTTACTAGTGGTTATTATTTCTGCCACCCAAGGACGAGAATATCTAAACATTATTTAGATTTCAAAGAATTTACAGAAACTAACCTCTCATGCACACACCTACACTTGGAACATAACCGAACCCGCGAACCGCGGCGCAGAAGATCTCGACTACTGCGCCATCTGTGCCTTTAATGAGCCCAATGTTTCAGTCAAACAATCTGTCATATCGGCAACTACACGTTATACTGTATTGATAACATTGTCTTATCAATGTGATTATTTTAAGATATGTCTTTGAAAAAGCATTAACGCATGCTTAGCGAACTCTAAAGTTACAATATTAAATGGAAAAAGAATACGGTCGCGAACAGGATTCGAACCTGCGCCTCCCGGATAGATACTCCAGGCGCTCTGATCAACTAAGCGGTCCAGAGGTCGAGATGGCTTAGTTGATCAGAGCGCCTGGAGTATCTATCCGGGAGGCGCAGGTTCGAATCCTGTTCGCGACCGTATTCTTTTTCCATTTAATATTGTGATTATTTTACGTAAGAAAAAAGATGACAATAACTGTATCTCGCGGTAATAAAATAGTACTCCCGTAATAAAAAAAAACTATAATTTGCGAATGGGTGTTTAGAAACCACTAATGAGATAAAAATACAATCCTAAAATTACATTGTAGTCTTATTATGTTCGTTAGGTCTTTATCGTTGACTTGTATGCAACCTACCTACTTGTCCAGCGGCGCGCTTGTTTGTGCGTTGTGCGTAGTATACGAAAATTTCACAGAGAAGCGTCAGCTGTTACGAGACGAATAGGACCACCTCTTGGCTATTATTGTTTTAATTATTTTAATACAACATTTAACTTGTTGCTGTATATGTTCCTACAATATGGCCACTGTTCAAAACCACAGCCTGTATATTGTTTGTTGCTATTACAATATCGAGTTGTACGAATTAAAGAAGAAAAAAATAGCAAAGCAAGAGTGCCAATGTGAAATAGGTGTGCAAAACGCATAATATTTATTTGAAGTATGTAAGCACAAAACAACGCACTTACAGACAATTCCAAAGAAGTACTGTATAAACATCGCGTAATGTGTTGTATGTGTCTTTGTTTGCATAAGATAACCTAATTAAAATAGTTTTGCAGCTACGTAGAAATCTATTATGAGTTTACAAATTTATGTTCAAACACAACGGAGTGTTTTCATTATCTATACTTATAATAAAATCGTAACTCGAAAGCCCGAAAATTTCAAATTCGCTTTTTCTTTTTTTTTTCTTTCGTATTGTGTTATTCAATCGATTCTACTGCCAAATCAGTTGTTTTTAAAATTTGAGTATTTTTGTCTGTTTGTATGTCCGAGGTTGGCGTCCAAACCAAGAAAAATAAACAACTGAAAATTTCTTCTTCTTTCCATAGAAAAGTCATTTTTAAACTCTGTCATAAATTATATAAAAAAATATAATCACATGGATCTACGTTTGGCCACCAACTCGCCTGATGGCAAGCGACGGTGTGGCCGAGGATGGAGCACGTATATCCAGAATAAATCTATTCACTCATATATAGAGTGGATAGATTTTGGAAGAACGATAGTTGGGGAGTTTATGCAACTGCCCACTACCACAATGGCTTGGTCCGGTGGATGGTAAACAGCCGTGGTCGAAGACTCCAACCAGAGGTGTGTTGCCTGTTTTGCACCACCCAGGGGCTACGTGTAGGGATTCCATTTTATGGGTGCACTCCTACGGACGCGGACAACTTTGTTACTAAATAGGTATTGGGGGCTCCAATACCTATTTAGTAGCAAAAGCCTGGCCTTGGGATTAATTTAATTGCCTCATCCTTAAGTAGGTAATAGCAAAATTTCAAATAAGCATTACTGACGATTTTGTTACAAGCATTCCAGCTATTGAGGTGGTTGGAGAGTACATTCTCGATGATATTTTGAATTATTTATTTTATCATCCTTTGTGAATTCGATTAAAATTTAAAGTTTTAAAACCAAGGGTAATAACTAAGAACGTTGTGCAGTTGTGCTCACCCTAACAATTATGGTACGAATATTTCTTTTGAACTGAAGCTTCACCAATAATAAAAGTCCTACAAGAGCCATGGCGTGTTTTATATTTGACATCAAAAATTTCTCTTTTACGATGTTCTAGAAGCTTCAACAGTTGAAATCGATCGATGTCTATTATCAACAAATGGGACTGAAAACTTAATGCGCCATCTGATGCACGGGGTTTAATGAAAATGCTGCAGTTAGCGTCATCATTACCCTATCCAATAAAACACCGTGTAAAACATTGCTTAACCTCAACGAATAGTAAACACTAAGCGGAGATTGGAACAGACTATCAGTACCTGCATCTTGGGCATTAGTTTTATAGATCGGGTAGTAAATGTTGAAAAAATAAACAACAAGCCAGATCCAATCTCTACTATAAACTCCATTATGGAACTCAACAACACTTTTTTCGACCTGGTGATCAAACCCAAGACTTACCGACGCTTATACTCACTTGCAACCACTAGACTAATAAGTCAGTTTTTCTAAGATTCTCTTTACACTGCACAAGATTGATGACCATTAATGTTTTCATTTTTAAATGAACATGCAGTGACAGAAACTGAAAATAGTATGCTTAGAGTCATGTTGAAAAGACGAGGCAGGTGTAAGTGGAAATTCTGAGATCCTTAAATGGATATAAACTGACCCACCGAAAGTCACTAAAAGGTCAAAAAAGTAGTGCTCACAACCAGCACGCGTGTATGAACAGACGTATGAACGTGATAGAAGCAAAAAGAGTATGTAAGGATCTTAGCAGGTGGCGTTCTATAGTGTCTGCCTACCTGAAGCCTAGGCCAGAGACGTGAATTTATGTTTGTACCTATGTATGTGACATTATCATTTTAGCCAACACGCCGTCATGCCGTCAGTTCTGCACATTCTTAGGTTCTGCACCTGATCTCACTCCGGACGTCTCGGATTGCCGTCCCACCGGAATACGTAAGTGACGAATGAGGGAGTGCTTTCCATAGTGATAGGCCGCCGAATTCGGGAACGGCAGCTTATCAAATTTCGGTAATACTATTGGGAAACAGAAAATAACGTAAGATCATCTATGTCGCATCTAGCTTTCAGCTAAATTCGCGGTAGTAAACCGCGAATTCGCATTAAATCTGTACGACATTGTATTAACTGCAACGTTAGTCGGGTCGGTTCGGTCACCTATATAGGGACTGAATAGATAGCGATGACGTCATCAAAAGACATATTAAAATGTGGAATAAGAATTCGCAGTAGTGAGCAGAGGTCGAGATGGCATAGTAGTCAGAGCGCCTTGAGCATTTATCCGGGAGCCGCAGGTTCTAATCCTGCTCACGACCGTATACTTTTTTCAACTAAAATTTATAACTTAAGAATTCGCTATGCATGCATTAATGCTTTTCGAAGTTTTATCTGTATGAGTTTGGGTTGCTAGGGCAGCTGTCAAGTATCTGAAAAGTCATGGCTGTCTGTATAAGGGTGGCGTCAAAGAGGATAGACAATAATAGAATAATGCAACAATTATTACCAAAAAAAGAAGGGGTGGAGGGTCTGACATCAACCAACGTCTAACAACTTGACGCCAAACTAAGATTTCAATTAATTATACGTACAAACTCACACCTGATTCCCATTGAGGTAGGCAGAAACTATAGATTTTAACTTACATTCATGAAGAATGCATGCTCGATGGCTTAGTTTATTAACCTGCCTTTTTTGAGAAGGTCCGTCTCAAAAAAGGCAGGTTAATAAACATTGCAACAACGTTATGCGTGAGCAAGGCCACGGGTACAGCCAGTAACCAAATAAAACAAGGATTTAATTCGTTTGTCAGTCTTGCGTTTTTGTTACTTAAGCATAAATTGGTTTAATTATATTCAAATTTACTTTGTAACGCCATCTCTTCATTCTCCAGGTTTTTATGTGTAAGTTCAATTTATAATAAAAAATATATCGAGTATTATGAAAAATCTGAAGACCAATATTTGCTGATCCAATTGCTGATCCGGCTGATCGGCTTGAACGCGGCGTGGGTTCGCACCCCGTACGAAGCAAATATTTGTATCGCTTACCGATCATTTCCTAGAAAATATTTGTGCATGTGAGGTTTGTGTATCTCGCATTATCATGGAATAAGAAATTCTATTGTTAAGAAAGGTATAATAATATAAATCTATACCAATAAGTAAAATTGAAATGTGTGTCTGTGTTTTATCAAATTTTAAGTTAAAGCTGCTATTATTTTATACGATACCTATATAAACGACTTTTTAGAGTTTTTTTCCGTGGCTCCAAAATAGCTCAATGGTTAAAAAATATTTTTTTGTATAAGTTTTGTGTTTGTTCCATTATGATACCTCGCTGGGTTCAGAAGAGGTGGATACTAGATATAAAGTGCTATTTGTTTAAGTTCAAATAACGCGCGAACGAAGTCATGAGCTTAGCTAGTAATTATAATAAAAATGTGTACAGCACAAGACGGAGGTTTAAAAGGAAAACGGGATGCATTTGCTAACTTAACATAGAATCACGCCTGTATTCCCCGAAGGGGTAGGCAGAGGTGTTGGTACACAATTGTACACCCACATTTCACCAATGCTGTTATTAAGTCCCGTTGTAATAGGTGGTGAGCCTATTGTCATCTACCGAGCACAATTCCAAACTCCGGGTTTATACTGAGAATTTCATAACAGAAACTATTCAAAAATGTTTAAAAAGATTTGCATATTGGCAAAATCAAAGTTTATTAGTGAGAAAATCAAACAGTCGAACAACAAAGTAAAAACGACATGGAAAATTATTAATAATGAAATGGGTCAATCACATAAACGAGAGAATCAGTTAGAGATAATCGATAACAATAAATTGATAAGCAAAACCTCGGAAGTAGCTCAGATATTTAATACGTTCTTTGCAAACATACCAATAACTACAACACGCTCCTTGAGCTCATCGTCTGATACCGCTGTTAACCTATTATGCAGTAGTGTGCCAGAATGCAACACCCTCTTTAAGTTTGAACACGTGACCTCCTGTGACGTAATACATATTTTTAAATCCCTTAATCCTAAACACACAGGTGACTTTTGGGGCCTATCCGTTAAACTCTTAAGTAATGTAATTGATATAGTTGCCCCCTACCTTGCTATTGCTTTTAATAAATGTGTTGATCTAGGTAATTTTCCAGACCTAATGAAACATAGTAAAGTAATACCTTTATTTAAAACTGGTAGCAAAAGCGATATTGGGAATTATAGACCAATATCTATCTTACCAGCGTTCAGTAAAATTTTCGAAAAGTTAATACTCAAGCAGCTATTGAAACATTTTAATTTAAAAGGCCTTCTTCATAGTGAACAATATGGCTTTACCAAGGGACGCTCAACTACAGATGCGGGTGTTGCTCTTCTTAGACACATTTATAGTGCGTGGGAAAATTCACAGAATGCAATCGGTGTGTTCTGTGATCTTTCGAAACCATTCGATTGCGTTCACCATGATACGCTCATACGTAAACTATATCATTATGGCGTTCGCAATGTAGCACTAAGTGTAATTAGATCTTATCTACAGCAACGATTTCAGTGCGTCGATATTAATGGCACCAAATCTTCTAGACTACCCATTCAATTAGGCGTGCCCCAAGGTTCAATACTTGGCCCGTTTTTGTTTTTGATTTATATAAATGATTTGCCGTACCACCTAAAGGGCATTTGCGATGTAGTGCTATTTGCAGATGATACCTCACTAATTTTCAAAGTTGATAGAAAAAGACAACATTTTGACGATGTGAACAATGCACTCTCACAGGTTACACGTTGGTTTACGGTTAATAACCTAGTTCTTAATGGCAATAAAACTAAAACTATTAAATTCATGATGCCGAATGTAAAAAATCTGGGCCCGAATATTATACTAAATACTGAGATGCTTGAGGCTGTAGATTCCACAGTGTTCTTAGGCATAACAATAGATAACAAACTTCAATGGGGTGCTCATATCGCTTCTCTCGGGCGAAGGCTTAGCTCTGCTGCTTATGCTGTCCGAAAAGTTAGACAACTTACTGATGTAGACACTGCTCGTTTAGTATATTTTAGCTATTTTCACAGCGTCATGGCATACGGTATTCTGTTGTGGGGCAAGGCCGCAGATATTCAAAATGTCTTTGTCCTACAAAAAAGAGCCATTCGAGCAATTTATCAGTTAGGTGCTCGAGTCTCACTCAGAGATCTTTTTAAAGATATTGGTATTCTCACTGTTACTTCACAGTTTATTTTTGCCAACATAATATATATCAGACAAAACTTGAATTTATTTACTAAAAAAAGCGATGTCCATAATCTCAACACGAGAAATAGGCATAAATTATGCGTCCCATATCATAGGCTACACAAGGTACATGATTCATTTGTGGGACTTGGTATCCGCATTTACAATAAACTGCCACCTTGTATATTAGAGTTACCCTTTACTTCTTTTAAGACAAAAATCAAGACTAACCTTATGCAAAAGGCTTATTATACAATAAAGGAATATTTGAATGATAAAAATAGTTGGTCGCTGTGTTAACACAAGATGATTCTAGATATTTGAATTTATTCGTGATTGTATTTTTTGTTATTTCATTCATTTCAAGACATCTGATAATATGTAATCATATTTTAAGATCAAATTTATTTTGTGACATGTTCATAATAATTATATTTTTATACTTTTTCTCGTATATCAAATTTGATATTATATTCTAATCTTGTAGCGAATTAGTGACCTCGGCGACTAGATTATGTTATGTTTTTATTTCTCAGTCTTTCTCTTGGTGGCAGGGTCGTCATGCTCCCTTAGATGTCATTGCTCGCGGTGGCGTCGGGGGTCGGGTCGCTCACTTCCCTCAAAAATGGCGAGGAGGGTGATGGCTGATCTTTGCGTCAATCTCGTGAACGGGTGCTGCTTGTGGTGACTGGTCGTCCTGCTCACCAGTGATAGTCTGCTTTTTTTTAACTTTTTTTTTTTTTTTTGTCTTATTCATCAGGCTGGGGTTCTAATTCGTAACGCATGGTTGTACACGGAGGCGGGCACACCATTATTTATATAACGACCGATTTAATTAAATTTAAACGGAAGGCCCTAAACTAAATTACAATTGAGATATTGCTTGAGTAAAATTCAATGAGGTAAATAGTAGTTAATTAATTTTTGCTCTATTATGATGTGCCAGCTGAAATGTATATTTAAATATATTTTTGTTGTTTAATTTGTAACTTGTCAGACAGAGACGTGTAGCTGGGGAGTTTGTTGCGCCGCTTCTTCTCTCCAGTGTAGCACTAGGAAGCGGTGAAGGGTGGGCGTTTTGGGGGACTGTCTTATTGTTATGTATGACGTTCAAAAAGTACCATTTCTAATGGTCTAATTTGAATAAAGATATTTTTGATTTTGATTTTGATTTTGAGAGCAACTTAATAACACTTTGCCCAACCCGGGTATCGAACCCGAGACTTCATGCTTAGCAGTCGCGTTTGGGACCACTAGACCAACTTTTTTATTAGTTTAGTTTGTATCTCACTTGCACTGCCTCGTGCAAGTGAGATACAAACTGAACTAATAAAAAACAAACCAATATATCTCAGTATTTTAGAAACTCAATATTCGCAAATTAAATCCACTGTCACTTCGTTCTTTACATCTGAATCGGATATTTCAACTATATCAATATTCTTCGAGCGTCTCGCTACGAATTAGTAGTAGTATTAGTACCTAGTATTTGGTATTCAAAGTCAGAAGACAGTACAGGCGATTGGCGAGCGGCTAGAGAGATTAATTTGCATTCACGACCAAAACGGATCGTGAGGCTATTTCGTCGGCATCTCTCCCATTTCCCGTGTATACTGTACATTGTATATGTATACATATAAACGTGTATAGTTCGCCCTCGGACGTAACTGTATCAGTCGTTAGCACCGCCTATGCAGACATAAAGTTTCATGATGAACGTTTATTTGTATAAGTAGGATGTCTAGCACGATTTTGAAATGACTTTTTGATGCACACCTGAATATTGCGGGTCGTGCCTATTCATAAAAGTGGGAATGTTAAAACGCTCTTTAAATTTTATCTATCCCTATCAATGAAAAGAGACGATAACTTTATTTATTTTAACTTATATATACTTTAAGTAAGACCATGAATGACGAGAAAACTAAAAGCTGTAATTATAAGAATATATTCAGGTTCAATGATTTTAAAGGATATTAAAAATCCCTTATCCCCATACAACAATTCATATAAAATAATATCCATCCATTCCAGAGAATATTTTAACGAATTGCATTCATACTTCATTAATAAAACATGTTTGTATTTTACAAATGAAAAAATAAACCCACGAGCATACCTTCCAATATAATATGACAAAAATTGATACCAACAAAGTTGTCACAACGAAACAAATGGCCGTCAGAAAACGAAATGCAGTGTAAAAGTTATTACAATACAACCAATGAAACAACAATAAATTACAGTTGAGCTTTCAATCACATTTTAAATTAATGCGTTCTCTACAGACGTTTCCCCATACGATAACCGCCCCGATATAAAATGCACGTAGAACATGATCCGACCAATATTTTTTGTAGCACGCTCCAACGTTATACGCACACAGTGTAAATTGGAAACAAATCAAATATGCATCGTTCGCCCAACCGTGAGATGGAAAACTCGCATTAGCGATATATTCGAATATCAGATCTATTCCGAATCCGCTAGCAGATAGAATCGACAAGTTACAGGTACCATTTTTTTCTGTGAAATTAGATTTTTTGCTCGGATTGCTATGACAGCTTTTTCACGGATTCTACGTCTACTCCTAAGCCGTTATTTATAAAACAGTAGTAATCATGATATTTTTTGTTTACAAATTGCAATACATATAAATGTCATTTAGACGAAAAGACAGACAATTCGTCTTTTTATGAGGTATCATTATTTACTCACGCTGCATCCCCACATGTCTAACCATAAAATATTTTTATGACAAATAGAGTTGAACCGCAGCAACCCCATATAAAGAATTTTATGAATTGTCTGAGTCATCCAAGAAACAACGCTTGACTGCTACCTTATGGATGAAGAAGTATGAATGAGTGATACACTTACATTTGCTATATGACTTCCGCAATCTGGAAAGAAAGGGTTGATGTATTTCAACAGAAAATGTTAGAAACATTTAGAAGAAATCTTCAGAAATAACCGACCGCACAGCTTTAAAAGTGCACTTACTTTGATTGTATTTTATTTGTCGTTTCTTATTTTTGTGGGTACCTCGATAGATGTCAAAGAGAATGTATTTGTGAGGAATGCGGTTGTAGATAGGGGAGAAGATGAAAATGTTGTCTGCGCTGTATAAACTGGGCCATATCTGTCTGATGCGAGGAAAATGCGATCGTCTATTGCATCTCGCTGTTGTCCCGCGCGGATTTATATTTTACAACGTACTTACCGTTTGCATCTTCAATGCAATTTTGAAGGATCTTCTCGGATTCACAAATGGTTACTAGCGAAAGTGTATGACATTTTTTCTTTTGAATTTTTTAACACATGGAAATATGTTTTGAATATTTATATTACTTTAAAAGGGTCACTGACGTTTGAATACCATTTCATCTAACAAAGTTCGATGGTTTAAGGTTACAAGAAGGTAACCTACCAACTATAATTTTAATTGATTCATCGAGTTCGTAGATACACAAATTATCATAAATATTTTTTATATCGTAATCAAATATCCATGTTAAAATCCACGTAATTAGGTATATCTTACTCTTCAAGTTGTATAAATTACTGGAGTGCTATATATTTCCCGAGATAAATTAAATTCAACTTTGAACTTGTCAGTAGCAGACTTCAAACGCATTAAGTTAAAGGCTGAGAGCCCCATCCTTACATTACAGTGTTTAGAGGTGGAACAGTACTTCTGACAAATTTCCACCCTAGGGATGCTTAGTATCTCAGACTAAGCATTTGTTTGTCCCGTAAAGAGGTGTCACTATATTTAGTAGTAATATCCTTTACCGTACACTAAACCTAATGAAAACCTGTCATAGTTAATTAAATTTGTGGCCAGAGAGGAAATGTTGTCGGAGCAATCATGATATTATGTTGTCATAATACACTGTTTACGTCGATATAGGTCATTATTCGTGACCGAGGTCCTGTCATACGCTTAACTAAGACCGTCCGATTCTAGAATGAATAGAATTCAGAATTCAAAATGTGGAGCTTTAAAACCGATCAGTGTGCTTTTACAATACGAGGCTGATTAATGAACGAATTTTAGTTAAGCTGGTGTGCGTGCGGCGAAATTGTTGGAGAGCAAATGGTGTGGCAAGCGGACGGACAGCCGGCTTTCGGGTTGAGTGGTCGAATGCGCTAATTTGCAATGCGACTACGGTACTTTTCATCGTCCCTTGTCGTGCATCGTGCAAGCGGCTGCTTTCGACAGCTAAAGCGGTAACATTTTCGCATGTTTGTTTATTTTCGCAGTCCTTTGTGAGCTGTGTTCGGTTGTGATGACTTTACAGGACGTAGAACGAAAGCCTTGAGGCACGGTGTAATTGAATTATAGTGGTTGTTCGAGTACGTTCCGAGTAAGCACGTAAAGTTGAGTATTAATGTTGTATTTAACTGGGTTTTGTATCGTATGAGACGTTACAAAGTGCGCTGTAATTTATAAATGTTAGAAGTACATTTGTAAATTATGCACTTGTTTATTTTTTGTAATTTTAATGTAATTGTCTGGCTTTTGATTTCAACATAATAATAATATTTTTCTAATAAGGAGATTACAGATTATTTAGATATTTATATTCAGTTTTTCATGAAAGGTGATATGGTATAGCTAAGCGACAAAACCCATCATATAAATAAATAATTAAAGAACCACAATTATGACTTAAGCTAATTCAGGTAGTTATTCGTTTTAATTTATTTATTTTAGGTCTTATTTTTTAGGATCATGGGCAGGTATTTTGTTGCAGTTATTAATAATGTCTAATAACAATAGGTACAAACAATACTACTGGCAATAAGACATAATAAAATAAAATAATAAGTAAAAAATAAAAGTAGTAGTGAAGCGTTGTGTAAGGTCCGTGATTTAATAAAATATTATTCTGTACTTTAATGTTTTTTATATATCTGCCGTGCCTTTTTTCAACTACGTTGGGATCAGCTTCCACCAAATGTAGCTAAATACCAATATTTTACGTGGAAGGATTGGGGTCGGCTTCCAATCTACCCGGATACAGCTTAATAGCCTAGTATTTTACGTGTGCATATCTGACCTCCACAACCCATTTACTGTGTAACACTGGTCGTGGTACGACTTGTTGTCAGACTTTTAAGCCTCTTACTACATGTAATGTATCGTATTTTAACAACGAGGACCAATGGTTTGTGTACTCTCCGAGATACGCGGGTGACCATCATTTCATATCGAGACCATATCACCAAGCGCGGCAAGCGCAGCTTAACCTCAATCGATCGATATGTGAGGCTGTTATTTAGCACGAGCACCTCCTAACTTTAATGTTTTAATCATTTAATATATTTTCTCTCAAATTGGTCCGTCAACCATATTCAACTGTTTCTAGGTATTAAAAAACCGGTTAAGTGCGAGTCGGACTCGCCCACCGAGGGTTCCGTACAAATTTGTAGGTACATATAAATAGTTTAGGAATCGAGTCTCGCAGTTTTTTCCGAACTTTCCCCGAAGCTCAGTTTCCAAAACCTATTACTTATAATAATGTGTAATATGATGATTGATTCAACGGAAAGTACCCTATACATTTTGATCCCTTTGAGAGTGTCGAAATATACGTTTTTTGTGACATAAACGGCCGTATTTTTTTACGTTTACTTAGAAGATTGATTTTTTCACAGTTTTAAGGGACTGTAAACTTAAGTATATAGTTTAAATTACAAATCGATATCTCCACGCGTTCCCGAGATAAAGGGTCTTTACAGACAGACGGACAGACAGTCAGACGGACAACAAAGTGATCCTATAAGGGTTCCGTTTTTTCCTTTGGAGGTACGTAACCCTAATAATAAAACAATACGCGATTTCAATAAAATTTACACGAACAATAAACATATTGGTATTTCCGGCTTACCTTTGTATATGAAAGCTATTTAAGCCACTCCAGACATCCTTTTCAAATGATTTCATCCAATGAATATTGGAGTATTTGTATAGAGACACAGAACAGCATTTCAATGAGAACTAGGTTTATTTCTGTTTAATTGACGCATATGCTGAGACTAGTGGCTTTTAGGGTCTCATATTCATTTAGAAGTTGTATGTTCATATTTAGTAAGTAATCTGCTGCGAGACTAAAATATATAAATGATTACTTTTATCTTTCCTTATTAAGTGCCGTATGTGGTGAACCTATTGCCATCAATCTTGAAGGATTCAAATCTATGGGCTGCTACTGACAATTTCTTACTAGAAAATCTTAATGAACCAGGCTGAAAAACGAATATTAGCTGCAGTTGCAACCACTAGACAAACGAGGCATTTTTTACATTTATATTTAATATCCGAACATTATTATTTATCATGACGACCACGCTTTGGAACTCTAACCCACAACCCCGAACACGCAAACCCACCGCATCGTTACTGCGCTATTAAGGTAGTCAATCATACAAATCTAATTTGCGTAGTCCGCATTCGTGATGTTCGGCGTTAATAAATCACAGAATATAAGTTTGTCGCCTTGTCGCGTTCAGGATTATCCATTTTGTTAATTGAAGCATCGGGGGTCACGCGAGGGTCCGATTAGGGCATAACTAATGTCACCAGATGTCCTTTAAATGACGGGACAGTTCCTCTAAGTCTTCCCAGACCGGAAAGGGGCGAATGTTCCTTTGGCCATGTCAGCTTTACCCTCATAAGGCCCTCTGAAGAAGGTAAGCTTGCGTAACACTGAAATAATTTGATGATTTAGTTTTCGGAAACGTTTCGGTTCAGAAGCACGAATACGGTTGAAAACTGAGACGTGAGATACGAGTATAATGAAATGCACTGAATTGGAGGTTTTTATTTTTGCTTCAACCTCGATCATAAAATTTCGTAGCAGCTCGTAGACTCGTAGCGCGTCGTAGTTACGTAGGCAATCATAGCACGTTGTACTACGTGATCATATGCTACGTTTTGTTGTTACTTAAATATATAATTTATTTGCAATAATTATCAACAAATTCCATATTTATAAATACCATATCATATTTCAGATTTAATTAATTAAGTTTGTGGTAATAAAACTGAAAATATATATCTCTATTAGTTTTATTTGTGAACTGTAGGCAAAATTGTTGTTTCTATCGCGTGTCTCACTGAACTTAAATTGTCTGGTCACGAGAAGCATAACAGAGTGTCTGGCAGCCCTAATTCGAGGGGTGCCGCTCACGAATTCATAATGATGGACGTCGATGGCCCAATCTGGGAGTGGTGAATTAAAATTAGTTGATATACTGTTAATTGGTATTAAATAGGCCCGTTTGCTTCTTTATGCGATGTAATTTTTTAAAGTAAGTAGAGTATAACAAAAGTAAGAGATTGGAATAGTATTGTTTAAAAATCATTAAAAGTATTGAATTGGAAGCGTGAGTCTCATAAAATATATATTTTATTTTTCATTTGGAAGTGTAGAAGTAAGCATTGATCATTCTATAATTTATTGAGATTGTTATCGACGTGTATAAATTTAATGTACGTGATTATATTTTTTTTAATTTCTATGAGTCCTAACAAATATTGTGATCAGACCGTATACGACTTTCTTTATGTTGAAGGAATTTTATTCAAACTTTCTATTTGATGACTGATTAGATCTGCCGTCGGTTATTTTTTCCACGAAGTCCTCACAATATATTTACTTCATTAAATCAACAAAATAATCGAATTATTATTACTCAATTCTTGATACAGAGTTTTTATTAAGAATCTCAGAACTTATTTTTCACAATTCCACGGAAGACATACTTCCTTTACAAAATGTTTTCCCTTAAAGTAATTTAGTAAATGGCAGGTTTGAAATTTCTGACATAAGACTTATTTATTAGAATATAGAAATAGATATAGATAGAATTTTTGACATAAGAAGGTATGTTTTGTAGATAAAACAATAAAAAATTTAATAAAAATCTTTTTATATCAGAAAATAACATTCCATAGAATAAACACAGATCCATAACATTTTTTTAACAAATTTACTGCGCCAGTCATAACAATCAACGAAGATCATTAAATAAAAGTTATAATCAAATGTAACTTGGAATTGGTGCTGACTCAAAATTAGTTACACTCAGTTATTTTTCACTTTTCACTTTTCTTTTCCAGCGGTTCAATTTTATGTAAAATAGATTATTCCTCATTAAAATCGCTGTATGTACAGTGAAAATATTGGCGATTAATAAATCCCCAGTATAGCTAAAATCGATTGCATGAAATTCGGGGTTTAATTATAATGTGTAGTTATCGCGAAAACCTAAGATATTACTACCATCACATATTTAATTCACATAGTTCATACATTCCACATGGTTAAAACATAGTGTATTTAACCACATTACACCTCTGCCTATCTCATTGGAAACTATTTATAATAATAATATTAATGTATAGTAACTCCATTGTTAACTATAGTCCTCATGACCCAACTTATCAAAAACTATTCTATCAAGTCATTCGAGTCAGCGTGTTTATTACGTGATAAAGTTCACTATGTCGGTTCTATGTCGACAATAACCCTTGTCTTTACAACCCTTATAATGTAGAACATTAATGTGCAATCTTTTATCACCCACATCACTGGTTTTCCGTGTGGGACTAAATAAAAAGATTAGCAAAGGTTTTACGAAGTTTGTTTTGTTTCTAGAATGATGTAAAATTTTACCAAGTTTATAACAATGGAATTCGTAGGTAATGTTTAGAGTTACAAATATAAAGAACGTATTTACGACGATTTATCCTATTGGTGACAGATTTGTAACAATAGTTAGAGAGTGCTGTGAGAAACGACTGGTTATAAACGTCAGTATAAAAATTATGCACAAGGCAATCTTATGTATTTACCGATTCTAAGATAGAGGAATGAAAAAAAAATGCGTTTCGATGTTTCACTACATAGTATAAAACAAAGTCGCTTCCGGCTGTTTGTCTGTCCCTATTTATGCTTAGAAACAATGCAACGGATTTTGATACGGTTTTTTAATAGATAGAGTGATTCAAGAGAAAGGTTTTAGTATATAAATATTTGTCAAGTTTTTGTAACATAACATAACATACCATTAACATAACTGCCTAAACCCTTTGAGATATAACAAAATGATGTAAGCTGGAATTGTTAATCTTATATAGGTCTACAGAAAAGTCCGCGATGGCATATGCCATTAATGGTTATCCTTAAGAGATAGACATATGTCTATCTCTTAAGGATAACATACCTACTCTATCCATTTTAATACTTTAAGAAATGAGCAATTATAAAGCGGTAATTGGAAAGCGGGAACGGGATCAAAATTTCATGATTACTTTTGGTCGCGGTAACCGACATCCACGCAGGCGAAGTCGTGGGCATCAGCTAGTCTTATATAAACCAGTACTTTACTCTATTTACTTGCTATAGCAGAGGTCGTAATAACATTTAATCATTGAAAATCGCAACTGAATACCTATTACAGCCTTGTGAAATACAGACTGATAGACGCGTAGATAGATAGATGGCGTAGGCTTAGTAATAGAATGCCATTGACAACCTTTGGTTACGAAACTTTAAAACATGCGGCATGAGAGCATTGAGCCTTTGTTTCAATTAATTAACTTTACAAATTACAGTAACCTATTTATATATCAGTCAAATTAATACCTTCTCTTACACAATAGACCTCTATTCTAATTCACTCATTCGTGTGAAGGTTAATCCCCGAGTTTCACGCACCATTGAGGTAATCCTTCAATTTCCACGTGGCTGATTGAGTACTTAGCTTCTTAGTTATATTATCTCGTCTAGAACTTAGTATTTACGTTGTTAGAAACGTAGGATATTTCCGAGAATTCACTAGTATTTTGCAGTTTTGTTCTATTTTACGAGTTTATTTCAGTTTTGTAGATTTAGTCTAGCCGATCATGTGGTTTTTTCTAAAAAACTATACATATAATATTATTTTTTATTTATGAGAAAACTGAAGAAGGTTTTCTTCAGTCTTCTCATAAATAAAAATAAGTAATCCATGGATAGTAATATTTAACGTTATTAAAATGTATAATTATTACTGACTACATTGTTGCATTGGATATTGGCATTATATTTAAGTAAACTAATAAATAATTAAAAGCAATTATTGACAAACATATATGTTACATCTTTTATTTGCATGACGACAGTATCATAACTTGACATCTTTATTAGTATAAATTAAAGAATTTCATTGTGTACAGCTAACTGGAGTTTTTATTCACCCTCAGCGGTCCAATATAGCGACACATGCTGACAAGTTGCAACTGCGAACAGTTGAACGAAATACTTCACTAACATAAAAGAAAAAAACGTGGTTTGCGTTTGTGAAAGAGTACAGTGTAAGGATTGATAAATATACTACTAAATTATATTACTATTTACTGATTGCAACATCTTCAGCGTGAACTTCATAATTGGGTCTAACCTAGATAAAAAGTATCCTATGTATTAATCCAGGTTATAAACTATCTATGTGCCAAATTTTATCCAAATCCGTTCGGTAATTATTACGTGAAAGAGTAACAAATATCCATACAGCCTCATCAGCTTTCGTATTTTTCAAGAGTATTAAGAGTAATACGTTTGCCGATAAAGTATCTATCTAGTAAATGACAAAAAAATTAAGGGACTCCACAAAGTTCGAAAAATTATTTACAAATGGACAAGCTCAAAAACTTCATGACGAAATAATAGACAACATAAAATATATAAAGGCTGGAAGGTAAGGTTTTTCTTTTTATAAAATTAAATGAACTATTATGAGTAAGTAACATAGGTCATTATGAAAAGCCAATTTCACAAAAAAAAAAAATAGTTCCCATACGGTATTATTGTATGGTAGGTCAACATTTTTTTTTGTCTGAAAACCCTTGTCGTAGTTTTGCAGTTACAATGGTAGAATCAAAATTCAAAACTGATTACGCATCAGATAAAAGCCTAACCACCTGCCTCCAGTCTTCATTTAATTAACGGAAAGCACACTCAAGCAAAAATCTGTTTTTGGTTTCAAACATTTTTGAATCACTCGCAGATCGCGGCCCTACATAAGCAGATTAACACAAGCATGTTTGTGCTGGACGGACTCCAGGAACTTACACACATATCGTAACAGAAAACGACCTCTTTAATCACCACGCTACATCCTTTTCGCCCGCAATACGAGTAAGCGAGATGGGTGATAATCCATCGTCGGTTAGGAGCCTGGTAGCCCATTGCCGGGCGTGCGGCATAGACTCAACGGACCGCAAATTTGTCGGAACTACCAATGAAATCGGATTACTTATAGAGTTCGTGGCAAGGGAGAGCTAACGAGCGAGAACACCATTACCAACCGTCAGTAGCGTCTTCAGACGCGAATTAGATTTGCCGTCAAATTCCGAAATATTGGTTGCGATCTTTGACAAATATTGACACCGTTAGTTGAGTATGCCGCAAAGCGACGCTTCGAACGACTTTATAATGTAGCTTCCAAGTTTGTATTAAGTTATCTATAACTTGCATTGTTTGCTCAGTCGTTAGTTAGTTTCAAATAAGATGGACCGCAATATCAACAGTCCTTCTGATTTATTATCGACAAAGAAACAAATTGGTCTTGGAATTTATATTTATTGGGGTACTGATTTATAACGTAGGTATCAAGGTGCTTGCTATTTATTTTAAAGGACATGTGTAGGGGTCCAACTGTGTGTTTATGTGTTAGTTGGTCGAATAATTATCACGAACATTTATCACTTTCATATTGTTTTATGTCAGTTTGGGTCATTTATCATGTCACGAGTGGGTAACGGTGGGTCAAACATCGGGCCGACGAGTTTGTGGGGAAGATATAAATACTATATAATACACATTTTTTGCTCATGTATGCCCCACATGAGTATATAAAATGCAGGTAGATATAAAATTTTGTTAAAGATTATTTAACAACGGTAAAGCTCTCGAAAAAAAACTAGGAGAATTTTACAGGAACTGTCACTCATTTATTTGAACTTTTGCGTTCCAGATATATTTTTTGGTCTTATGTATGAGCTGCGTAAGAGATCGGAGAGCCAATATAGACAGTCGCATTTCATTCTACGAAGCCATTATCGGTTTTCATTGAAAACTTTAAACTCCTTTATTCCCGTATATTTCAGCACCATTCTATTTCTAGTTACTTTACGATTGTGCTGAGAGTACTATATATTTTTGCCGCAGCATTTACGACCTTATGTCAACGATAGAAATAGTATGACGCTAAGTGAAAATACCACTTCAGTGTGCCTGTAAGATGGTTATATATAGTTATTTGTTCGTAATGTGAGCTTCTTACGACTTGCAACCGTTAAATTTATGTCTTCACGAATGCTACGGGAAATCTAAAAGAAATTGCTATATTGTTGAGCATTAGATATGTCTACTACAGCAGTAACTATCACATAAGTAACAGTAACTTTAATTATCAATTAATCAAGTTATGTGAATATTACACACATGTGTTATTTTTCTTTTTTCCGAAAGTCTTGCCATTTTTTATTTCTCGGTTTTAATTTTGATTTACGACGAAGTCAGTATTAAGTTTCTGTTCCGAAACATTCAAAGATACCAAAACAAACCTACGATGTTGATAACTACGTAACTTATATAAATAAACAAAAAGTTACCAAGAACAGAGATCGTCCGAAGTCCATAATTATTAGTTATTACGTCACTTTATCCCACAAAAGCAAACAACGCCCACTCAGTTGATAACCCTTCCTAAATTAATATAAGTTAATAACAATTACAAAACTGTTCTCCGAAGGGGTTCACCAACAAACGTGTTCAAACTCTACAAAGATTTACACAAGAGTTACAACAAATTATTCAACGCATGCACAAATTTCATTAACGAGAGCCCAGATTTATATTTTATTCATGTCCCAGCCTTAATTAATAAGCGGGTAATAAGTGGATACATGATAGGATTTTGTCGCAAAAGAAAAACCTAATAAAAGGTAGGCGAGGAGGGATATCCCATTAATAATGTACTTACTCCCGACCTATTACTTCCTGATTAATTATGTCGCTCACAAAGTCTATTAGTATATATTTCTTTCCCATTCTTCGTAGGAGACGCTCGACGCTATATTTATTGGTAATTAGTCAAGTATCTATTCGATTTAATAGTTGACTGCACTTCAAAAGGTTTTGCCGTATGATTGAACAACGTGTTAATCTATTAACACCTTGGCTTAACTGCTGGGATTAAAATTAAACAGGCTTACCCCTTTATGAATATAACCGAGCTAAATATTACGTTTAGTTAAAATGTTCTTAGAAGAGATGGTAACAGGTGTCATCTCTTTCGTGCAGGGACAGGTATAATCCTAGTAATATTAAAAATGCGAAAGTGTGAGGATGGATGAATGTTTGTTACTCCTTCACGCAATCCACTGAACCGCTTCTGTTCTGCATAATCTAATTCCTCCCTGCCTTTTTTTATCGGACAGCCAGAAGCATGAAAAGGCGTTATCGGTTCATGGTTGATATACCAAAAACCCGAACGAAGCGCTTTGATTCCACGTTCATTATAAGAACCGCGAAACAGTGGAATGTGCTGCCGGAGTGGGTCTTCCCCGATAGTTACAATCTGTGTGTCTTCAAAAAGCGATTGAATCGGTTTCTTCTAGGTAAGCGTGCTCCATCGTAGACCGCATTATCGCTTAACATCAGGCAAAATGGCGGTTAAACGCAAACCCCTAAACTAATAAAAAAAAAACGGATTTCGATGAAACCGGCTGGACCATAATGTCCTAAATATTTTTTATACTAATATATATTTGTGATATATGGTCGTATACGTGAAAGAGAAAGTTTTATTCTAAAATCATGAAACACATTCATGTCATTATGAAATATGGATATATTTGCGGCGTGCTCAGCTAATGAAAAGGAGCTCAGTGTCAAGTTCAAAATATATATTTATTATTTAAATACTCTTACAGGAATCGAACCTGCGACACGTGGCAGATTCCAAATCTACAGAACCTTTGCTTCGGTACGCGGGACTCACACTATTTTTTTAAGTGTGATAAATATAGCCCAGGAAATTCCCGTGTACCTTGGGTGCGCTTATAGTCACAGATCTCTCTCTATCTCTCTCTCACACACACACTCCCAAACCCGGAAAAAAACTAATTAGTTCATATTAGATCTATGCCAAAAACTAATCAGTGTGACACGCAGTAATTGTAAATCTAAAGAAAAAATTGATGAAGTCATTATTGTGTGTCAAAAGAGTCAGGTGATACATTATAACCGTATGGTTACGCATACTCTAAACTAGTATTAGTTAGGTATGCTGGTTCTATTTTATGAACTTTAAACGCGTTATATTCGTAAGTGTGTCAAGCGTGGTTACACAGTTACTCTGCTTTCGACCCGTCACGCAGTAATTGTGTTCCGGAAATGGAGGAACGGAATTCTAAGCGATTGCAACACAAAGTGCATTTAATAGCATGTAATAATTTATATGCATTAGGGTTAGTAATGTGATATAGTTAGTAGTGGTTTGTAATTTCTAGGCTTTAGACTGGTGCCCGAGACGGCCACGCACCGCGCTTCAGCTAGTATGCAACGGTGCAGTGTATGTGCAGGCTAACTGTGGCTAGTCTGCTCAATCCTGGTTTTTGTTGACACCCGTCAACGGAGCAAAGGATAGAATAGGGTCGTGTGTTTTTAGTTTTAGTCGACAGCGTCCATGATGGATATTCCACACTCAAAAAGGAGAACTTTGGACTGGTGTGTATGCGCAAGAGTTTCATGACCTAATACAACCCTCTATTTTTACTGGGGTAAAAGTGTGCTGTTCTTTCAGTTGTATAGGACATGTGGAAGGACGGAAAACAAACACCTGTTCCTCGTGGAAATTTCATAAATTCGTACACACGTGTTTTCTGAGAAATATATCGTAAGTGCATTCATAACTAATGTGCATAGATTTATTCTGGATCTAAGTATTCCATCCTCGGCAAAACTGCCGGATGTGGATACCGTCTCGCAAGTTGGTAGCGAAACGCCTGTATTCCTCGAAGGCTTAGGTAGAGTCGTACTATTCAACACCCACATTTCACTGATGATATTATTATGTCTCATGAAATAGGTGGTGAGTATTGCTACCTATCGGGCACAATCCCTAATTCCAGGCTGCTGCTGCGAATTTTGTAATGCACGGAGGGACTCGTGGCTAAGTATTAGCCGCACAGATCGATCGATCGAGATTAAGCAGCGCTTGCTGCAGTCGGTTTGTCGTCGGGTGCCCATCATTTAATTCTGTGCCTCGGAGAGCGCGTTAAACTGTCCCGGTTGTCAGTTGAAGATCTATGGTTACGGGTAGTCAGAGACCTGAAAGTGATCTGACAACCAATTTTACCTCAAGATATCGTGTTACCCAGTAACTGGGTTGTGCAGGTCATTTAAGCAGTCGCTCTATGTAAAATATTGGTATTAAGCTGCATCCTGTTAGACTGGAAGCCATCGTAGTTGGAAAATGTTAGGAAGTTTGTTTTTCTGAGTATTTCCTAATAGAATACTCCAATAACATTGCCCGAACCGGGGATCTAAACCAGGACCTTACGTTCAGCAGCCGCACTTTCAGTCACTAGAATAACGAGGCAGTCAGTAGCTAATATTCTGTTGACTAACAATATTTGCTGCGCCCATTAAACGAAAATTACATTTACAATTTATTTGGTAGGTATTAACAATAATTGTTATTTTTTTTATATTTTTAAACACAATTGTTCGTACACACGTGCTTTTTCTTTACATTACTGCACTACAATGTGATTTAAAAACTCCTTGATGAGATTTAACATTTTTGTGAGTGTACTAGCTTAAATATAACAATTGAACATTTCGAGTTTTATACGTATAAGTATAGACAAGGAGTACTATTTTTTTTTTATTAAATTTGTTTTTTTTTTCTTGCAGCTGATTTGAAAACGCATGCAAGACGCATGCACTATTGGTCATTACACGTCTCGGTCTTGCCGATGACTCCGCAAGGAATTCAACCTCAACTGTAAAAACCAACTGAGCGGACTTGAGTCATAATGTACTATAAACTAATTCTTGGGATAGTATTACAACCTACATAAGATCTACACAAAATTAATTCAATATTATGAACATAAACAGAAATGGTTTCCTTTGTTTTCGTACGAAACTCCGGAACAGTTTTATTCAAAACAATTCTCGTAGTTTGAACTCAAAACATTTCAAGACTTCATTACCATGTGGGAAATTATGTAGGTAAACTATGTTAAACATTTTAAACCATCATGCGTTTAGTTGAGACTAAATAATATGTTCATATAGCTATTTCTGTGTCCTGACTTATCTTTGGTCCTGACAAACTTTCGGGTATGAGTAGGTAACTGTTTTTAATAATATTATTAAGTATAATTTACCAAAGAAGACAAATCCTATGTTTACGTATCGTACATAAGATATTAAAAATATTGCAGTAAAATTAATTAAACAGTTTATGTATTTTTCATAACAGTTTCTTTCTAATCTTTACAATTTGTTCTCCAAGCGATTACATTTTAAATTAAAGATGCAACGAAGATGCATTGCCAAATTGATTATATTAACAATTTTACTGCTATTGTTTACGAGCTAAGGTTGTCAAGAGCTTTGCGGTCAAATTCTCATAAATTTACCCTTGTAATATCACAAAATTAAATCCCCCGTACAAACTATAAGGGCTTTTAACATAGTCAAATGATTAAGGCCAAAATTTATGTATGCCTTTTAGTCCTCTACAGAGGAAGTGAAAACAATTTGTTATATGAAAATGTATTAATTATATGATAGGTGAGAGCGAGTGTTATGTTTGATTTATGTTTTGATGCTATCACTGGTTTTAGGGGTTGTTTTTGGCAAGTTAAACTGTTGTTGTTTTATATATGTTTCAGTCTGCCTAGCCTTTTCCCAACTACATTGGGATTGGCTCAAAACATTAAAAGGTACAATAATGAGCTGCGTTTAATGATTTCTTGAATGGTTATATAAGTTGATGATTTAATAAAATATTATTCTGCGTTTCAATGTTTTATATATCTGCCATGCTTTTTTCTACCTACGTTAGGTCGGCTTCCAGTCTAACTGGATGTAGCTAAATACCAGTATTTTTCATGGTTACTAATAATCTGATCTTCACAAGCCAGTTACTGGGTAACACGATATCGCGTGGTAAGACCGGTTGTCAGAATTTCAGGCATCTCAATACCCGGAACAACTGTCATAGATCTTCGTTTGATAGCTGGGGCCGGCGGTTTGAAATGCTCCCCGACTGCATCATGTGGTCTCGATAGTGACTCATCTGCAGACCAACCGCAGTAAGCGCAGCTGAACCTAAATCCGTTGATCCATGCGGTTTTTACTTAGCCAGGAACCCATCAAATTATTCTATTTTTGTGGGGACTTAATAGAAGTAAAGCGAAATGCTGTACTTACGAGTAGGTGCATAAATAGAGCAGACCGTGTGCTAAAATAATATTTAATTCACAGAATATTCCATTCGCTCTCTGGAAGTGGGTGTTGTGAAAGGCGACTAACAGGCTATTTCTAGAAGGCACACCTTCCAGAAATAGCCTGTTCAGAGTAGCATATTCCTGTCTGATTAGTTTAATTACTGTAGTAGCTAAGCTGTGTGTCAAGCATAATGATTGTGACAATATATTTGCTGAAATCGTCGGCACAAATTTGACATGTACAAATTTCAATGTCATACGTACTTTCTAGGTTCTAACTTAAAAGAATACAGAGATACTATGAAGAAAACGACTTTATAGTCTGAAATCACCAACCCACAGTCGGTGTGGTGATGAATAACGCTGCCTTCTCTGTATGAGAAGAGGATTTTGCCATGCAGTGGGATAGTTAGGGACTGGTTATGTATTATTTATTATCTCTTTATTTGTTTTAAAAATACAGTAGATTGCTCAAACAACTGACGACCGTTGGTCTATTGGTCACAAGCGTGACTGCTGGGTCCCGGGTTAGGAGAATAATTATTGAGTGTAGAAAAAATTCTGCATACATGGAAAATGTTTTTACACAAACTATATTAATTAACATACTAATTACCTACTTATTATGCGATGACGCAAATCGCCCACACACTTTCTCATTCATTATAATGTTTTAATACCAACATAATAAGTCCAATAAGTAATGGTGACTGTCAACAGAGGCTTTTCAGCATTAGCAGACGTTAACATCTTAATCTAGACACGAGACTGAACGTGGGCGTTTGAAGCGTTTCAGTTTAATTTAACTGACAATTAGGTGGGTGGCGAGTGTGAATGTACTTTATAACAATTTTTTTATAGAAATAGACAGCGATGTCACTGGTGATAATTTGAAGTTTAGAGAGATATATTTTTCATGAATAACACAGGCCTGCAAAATGAGGGTCATAACTTCCTCTCGGGAATTTGATAGCTGATTCTAGGGTATTTTGGTGCGTTGATTACGAATATGTACTTAGTTTTTCTCCATCACCTCCAGATTTTTCAAAAAAGGTATAGATAAAAAATAAGTTGTCACATTAAAAATATATATATTTAAAAAAGTACATTACTTTTAACTTAAAAAACTACTAATACCTATATAACAACAACTTATTACTAGTCTAAATTACATGTAAATTTTATTTGTGGAACCTGGTCCTTTTTTCTGGAAGCTTCGGTTGTGCGATTTCCGCTTAAATCTGGTTTGGATCGTCGCGCTTCAATAACCAACAATAGTCCGCCATCATGCTATTTCAAATCTTGGTAAAATCTTTCGCCTTGTTCTTCGCTAACGGCTCCTAGATTTTCTGGGAAGTAATCAATGTGCGAATTTAAGAAATGAAGTTTAATGCTCATATACAACCCATTACACCAAAATTTGTAATCATTTTGGCCACTATTTCTTTATAGTCGGAGCTTTTATTGTTCCCCAAAAAGTTTTTCACCACTTCCTTAAATGACTGCCATGCTTGCAACTCGATATCATTAAGTTTTTCATCAAACTTTTCCTCCGACATTAATTTTCTAAATCAGTGCGGGTACTTATATAAAAACCCTTTGGTTTATCTTTATTACACCCTTTTCTAAATATTCATAACTATTAGGTAATAACACCTAATCATTATGTATTAATAAGCTTATTACTAAATTAAGCCAAAATGAACCGTTTTCGACATGGTTAATGCGAATTACTTATACTCATTATGTAGTAATTATCAAATTACTGATTTCGATTAATTTATATGTCCCCTTACACTAATTAAATGCAATAACAATTAAGCTGAAGTAATTTAATGACGTTTTATAAATTTTAAAATGTAGGCGCTCCGACATTTTTCAGCAAAATCTTAAATATTCAATATCAAAAATTCCTGACGTAATAGATTTTTTTTATTATTTTTCTCGTAATCAGCACATCTGAAACTATAGAAAACGCTACTCAGATTTCAAAGAGGAAAACTATTGCAGGCCTGTGTAATTATTATATCATAATAAACTGTCTTATTGGACTAGGGGATGCCAGCGCAGCAGCTCAGCGTGATGTAATGGATTCGATTCTCGGGTCGGGCAGTGTTATTGAGTTTTTCTGTCTCGAAATTCTTACTAGCAGCCTGTAGTTTGAAATTGTGTCCGGTTCCTAGAGCAATAGGCTCACCACCCGGAGCTTAATAATGGAATCAGTGAAATGTGGGTGTATCTCTGCTAACCTCTTCGGGTCATATAGCCTCAAGACATCTAAGAGGTAGAAGTAATAGTTGTTATAATGAATCGGTAATCTAAATTATAGGCCTCTCAAGTGTGTTGAAAAACGTTGTATAAAACTCATAAACATTAGTCTAGCACTGTTGGATCTGCCTGTGTTTAGATAACAAGACTATTTGCAGTTTAAAAATATTTTTAAAGCAGAGTTTTGATATTTACAAACCCTTTGCTGAGATTTACCATTTTTGTGATTAAATACAGTGTTAGACATATGACAAATAAACTTTTCAATTACAAAATTTTTTTTTGTCGCCACTTAAGATTAATTTTTGTTATAAATAACAAAATATTTATTTTATTTCATTTAGTTAACTTCGTTGGTCTCTCTCCTACCACCTGCGCGCTCATAAACCTTAGATTTGGCGTATAAAAAACTAAATACACCACAAGAGTGTTGAAAAACGTCGTATGAGCCGCGTACCCTAATGGTTAACAAGTCTCAGTCAGTCATTGCTACCCTCTCTAAGGCTCGGTTAGCAATTCAACCTCGATTGTAATGACCAACTTAGGGCACTTGTATCTTAATGTACTATTTTACGTCTCGATAAACCTCCTTAGCTGCAATAATAATTGATATAACAAAAGAATCATTGCACTTACTTACTATTTGAGCTCAAACCCAAACAATCGATTTAAAAGATACTATATATTAGTAGCTACTGCACTTTTATTCCATCAATACACAACAAGCAAGTTTATTTTTAAGCACAATAAACGAGCAGTGCCGGGTCGGGTTGACGGGCGACGTGGCACAGCACCGGTTAAATTTCCCAGTGGACGCCACCGCAACCCGTGGCCACCGCTGACTTGTATCAGAAGATCTATTCGTTGAACAAAGCGCTTTCAGCCTATTCAAAAGACTAAGTTTTACCACTTGTGGAGTATTTGTGAACTATATAGCGACGCCATCACGACAGAGACCTACAGGTGGTTTAAACTTTGACACTAGGTTGTCCATCTACCACACGATAAGAAGAACAAGCGACGCTTACAAGAGCGAATAATATTTTTTTTTTTGGAATGTTTACCTGGCTGAATTTGCGAATCTATGTGCGAATTAGTTTAGGGAATTGCTAAATTTAATTTTTTTTTTTTTTTTGCAAGTCTACACTCTCTCACCACGACAATTATTCCTAACTAGCTTCTGCCAGCGACTTCATCTGTGTGGACTTCAGAATTGGGTCCAGCCGGGATTAAAAAGTATCCTATGTGATAATCCAGGTTATTAAATATCTGTGTTCTAAATTTCATCCAAATCCGTTCCGTGGTTATTGCGCGAAGGAGTAACAAACATTTATCCAGACTCAAAATCTTTCACATTAATAATATTAATATGAAGATTATCGTAGAAATAGGACAGAATATAAAATTTAAAATATTCTGATAATAAATAATTCTGCCAAGCAGACAACTACATAGTTACCAGTGCAAATTTCAACTTTTGGTGACGCTGTATGAAAAATAGATATTTCGTCTAAAAATTCCTGTACCACATAACAATATCGAACTACGATGATAAACAAAGCTGTCCCGATGGAGATGGCCACGGATCATCGATTCTAATGCAGACAGTGCAGATCACATCCAGTTAATCATAATTTAACTACGTTGCACGAGCACATGGATGGAGTATGTTCTAGTACAAACTCAAGTTTATTTCCCTGGTGTACGAGCATGTAATGGACTGTGTACTTTAATGTATGTATGTGTAATGTTTATGTGAACTAGTCATTATGAGGAATACATAATATACTCCTGCCGGAATTTTTGATCACGGCGGCGACGGAGATTAGCCAAGTACGTGGGAGGGAGAGTGCACAACTGTATGCCCAAACACAGCTGCAGGGTGCACCTGTGGTTGGGCATCTCTTCCTTCACTCTCTTAGTCCGATGGGGTTCAATTCGACATAACCGGAGAGAGATCAGGCGCAAAAGGCATGAGAGTACACATTACACTGGGCAACGCCAGTCGGGCAAGAACACAAAAGAAATTATATTTCCTAAGCTATTTAAAATGTATGCGTATTTTACTGATCTGCTTGAAAGTAATCGCCTTGCTGAATTATCGCACTTTATAAACGCTTGTTAGAAATCCGCCCAGTATGTTCTAGCGTGGTACTCCCCTGATCCTTCTTGTTTGAAGTCAGTTGATGGCTTGTTTGCGCGCTTGGTCAACGCTATTAAAGTAATTAATAAGCTTATGATTTTATCGGAAAACATGTTCAAACATACACGCAATGTACTAATGAACCTATTAATATGTACTTATAAGGTAAGTTGTAATAAAAGTGATGGAGTGTAACATTGTTTGTAGTATTATGGGGAAAAAACATGCACTTTTGACACCTTACTTCAATCGTTCGTAAAACTCTACAAGAAATGAATAAATTTATCGGATATCGTCATCATTATAAAAGGGACTAGGTAGATAAAATGAAAATTCGATACGGGCGTGCTTTTTTTAAAATTTTTGATGAATTATTATTTATTTCACAGTTTTTGGGTACAGCAACCACTTTTTAAAAATCTTATTTATTTATTCTTCCCGGAAAATGCAAGGATATTAATGATACCCCATAAATCTAAATCGGTTCAAGCATTTAGAAGTTATAGTGGAATAAAGAGACTTACAAACAAACATACATATATACATCAACCTTTAAAACATAAGACTCCTTTTTTGGGTATTGGTGAAAAGTAAGTAATTCGTGTATTTAAAAAGAATCTCCATGATCTGTTAGTTAACAAGTGCTACTACTCTACAAAAAAAAAGACTTCCTATCAGACAAATCATTGCTCCAATATACTCCCTCCCAGTCATGATGAATTCAGTGGCCCGCTAATGTGTGTCAAACCTTAATTTGATCCATATTTTTTTTAATGTATATCTAAATAATTATTAATAATAATGTAAACATTTTTATGTAACTATTGTATGCCTTAATGGCGGGACGTAGCTGATCACAACTCAATTATTTAAGACCTGTATTATGTATCTACCTATGATCCGCAATAAAAATTGAATGGAATTGAAATTGAAAGATTTCATCAAAATAGGCCTTCTAGTTTTTAAATTCTAAGCATACACACAGGCAATGTTTCCAAAAAAATATGATTTCAGTTTTTATAATACTCATGCACTCCAATTAAAATATTATAACAGCAATGATAGCCTAGTGGTATGACCATTGGATGGATAAGTCAAACTGTTGAAATTTCGAATCCAAGGCACGCACCACAGACTTTTCGAAGTCAAGTGCGTATTATAAATTAATTATCACTTGCTTAAAACCATGAAGGGAAACATCGGGAGGAAACCAGCACACCTGAGAGATATTCTCGATGCCATGTCAGAGACCTATGGGTGGTTTCAACTCTGATACTAGGTTGTTCAACAACCATACGATAAGAAGGAGATTAAAATATGACATGTAGAGAAATAATATCTCTAAAGTTTTTTTTATACTATGTATAGAAAAGTCTTTTCTTAGGGCGATTCTTTAACCATTATGTCCGCTTCGTGAAAACGAAGACCTGTTTTAAACTACCCAAGACATTATTTCCTTCTATATTGACAATATGTTACAATATCAATAATGGTTGTTAAAACTTAAGACTTTGGCTTTAATGAGCCATTCTTGTCTTAGAGCTAAGTAAAATGGTCAATATGACCATGCTCAAAAAAACAAAAAATTATATGTCATGAGTGTCCTCTCCTTTTTGTAATAATCCTCTCACGGATTGCGGTTACAAACCAAAAGAAATAAAGTAGTTATCGAACAGGTATAAGTTTATATTAAACGTATTGTTTAATTCTTTTTTTATTGTACATGTCACTATAAATACGGCATCAACACTACCTCGGTCATTGTAGCCCATTTGCCCATAAATAAGCTCGCCCCAAATAAAGCCACTCTGTTTCCGAATTCGTACACTTTAGTTTAAACTGAACACTTCAATGAGAGTTAAAAAATATTTTGTCTGTATCGAATATGTGTTTTTAAAGTAGCAGTTGTTTTTTACTAAACAGGATTTTTTAATAACGAAAATATTTAGATTAATTTTTTCTATGTTTTGAATCATCATCATCAACCTATAACTGGCCACTGCTGGACACAGGTCTTTCCCAAATCGTGCCACTAAACCCGATCTTAGGCTCGTCCTTCTCAGCTCGTTGCTCCACCTAGCCGGAGGGCGTCCTACACACCGCTTACCTGGTTGTGGTCTCTCTTTTTTTTTTTTTTGGACATGGCCTCTTGCAGTTAACCCATAGGGGTTTGATCTGCGTAACCGAACAATAGCTACAGCGAGACAATTTGATGCCTCCAGCCAGAGCATATTTTATATTACTACAAACTAAGCAACACAGCACTAAGGGCGTCCCCTGCGGGACACGACCCTCGGCTTAGGGCGTTGCTGAGGGGACAACTAGGGACTAGCTGGATCAGATCAGTTTCCTTATTATTAAGGGTCGAATTTAAAGCTACTAGCTCGGCGCGGGCCGGCTCGAGCAAGGGTCGGGGCGGACATGATGAGATATTTCGCGACGGACGGGGACCTCGCCGGTGAGGTCTATAACAAGGCGGTCGAGCGTGGTCTCCACTCTACTATGCGTTTACTTAAATAGTTGTCGGCTTGTCGGCAAACATCTGCGGTCTGTTGAATACATTAATTTAAAATACGAACACTAAATAATTACCAACAGAACTCCGGAATTATGAAGACAAACTATGTATAATTTACAGGTTTTCTGAAACAATACAAATTATTCCAAGGCCTAGAATTAAATTTTCTATCGTAAAAAACGGCCTTTTTAATTATGTGAATTAATATTTTATAAAAAAAATATTTTAGTTACTTCTCTACATCTGGGTGTCCAAATTAAACTTATGTTTATAGATTTTTAAATTTACTTACTTCAGCTACGACGAAAGAAGAAAAGGATTAGTCACTTATTCCGTAGGTACTTATGCGCAAAACAAGCACGGAATTGCTCTTACGTTCTTAGTATTAAATTAATTGTTGCCTTCCTTCCCATGAGATGTCCACGTACGTGCAAATGTTTTGTGAAGACCCCTTAAGGGAAAATAAGCACCATGTACACGATTCACTCATTTGCTCTCCTCTTTTACACGTTAAGGTGGAATACAAATTCTTAACAAACTTGGATATTCTTTTGACTCAAGAAAATATTAAAATATAGGTACCTCTTTATGAAATTCTCCATAACATACCATCACGCCTACATACCTGAAGGGTTAGACGGAGGTGTCCTTTGGTACACCCATATTTCACCACTAATGTAGTTATTACGTTCGATATAATAGGTAGTGAGCCTGTCAACTGGGGACAGTTCCAAAGTCTAGGCTGCTACTGAGAATTTTCTAACTGCTAAAAATCAAATAAGAACTCCGCCTCACGCTCAGTGCCCGGCTTACAACCTCTAGAGCAACGAGTAAGGAGAGTATGTAATGTTACTTTTTCCTATGTTGATTGATAACTATATTAAATGGAAAAAGAATACGGTCGCGAACAGGATTCGAACCTGCGCCACCCGGATAAATACTCCAGGCGCTCTGACCACTAAGTCATCCCGACCTCTGCTGACGAGTTATTCAATAAAAAAATTGCAGAAAAACCAAACGTCATTCCAGTTACGTACGTACGGCCAAGCAAATTAGTCGCATGCATCGAATCGGTGTCGTCCACACGACACATAAATTACCGTATCCAGCAAGTAAACACTGCAATGGATTCCTGGCGTGTAATACGCGCTGTAATTGGCCGCTGCTCTTTGATTGTCCCGATACCGGTTACAAAATGACAGTGGTAATTCCTCACACATTTCGAACCGCTCGTTAAAGCGGCGGAATGAAGACAAGCTTAGTAATGTTGATCCGTTTGTTGAAATGTCGTTTTGGTTGCGCGGCATTAAAACGTTTAATGTTGGGTTTCAGCGTGATTGCATCGTATAATGGCACGGTTGGCGCAGCGGTCGAGAAATCAGTTTCAGTGCTGCGCGTCGCGGGTTTAATCACCGCATGGAACAATAACATTATTTGTATGATCTACAGGTAAATGCGTCAAGTCAACCTAGACTAGACCACGTGAGTTTTTTTTGTAATTGTACCTTCAATATAAATGTGTATTCGATATAATTCCAAGCAACGTTTTTGTTTAAACGAAAAAACTAAGTTATTTTTAGCTTCCAGTTTCGAAGAAATAACTGAGGTATTTTTAATTTGTCCGATATTCTATTAAAAACTTCCAATGTAGGACATTCCTCGGTTTCGGCTATAATTAAAGTGAGCTTAAGTTGATCCATTTGTTGAAATGTTGTTTTGGTTGGCCTTATAGGTACTAATATAAGTCTTTTTATGAAATATGAATATTTTATTACAGCATGACTGCCGGCAACGTATACCTGTTATTATTTTTGTTGCCTTCCAGTTAATGTAATTTAGGTTTTTTTTAATTTGACAATTTTCTAGAAAAATTATGAAATTCAAGATAAATCTTTGAAAAGCATGCTTAGCGAACTCTACAATACAAATTAATTTCTTTTTCCCTTTTAATATTGTAACTTTACAGTTCGCTAAGCATGCGTTAATGCTTTTCAAAGATTTATCTTGAATTATTAAGGTTTCATTCAAGCATTCTTTACGACATTGTATTAGTTGCAAAGGTGATCGTGTCGGTTCGGTCACCTGTGAAGGTACTGAATTGATTGCAATGACGTCGCCTTAAGACGTGTTAAAATATGGAAGAAGAATTCGCGGTGGTGAGCAGAGGTCGAGATGGCTTAGTGGTTAGAGCGCCTGGAGTATTTATCCGGGAGGCGCAGGTTCGAATCCTGTTAATGATGAAATTCATTAAAATTCAAATTAAAAATCGGTTTTTATTAAAAATTGCAACACGATGTCATGTAGTAACGTTTAGTTTGATCAAAATTCATTGGTAAATGTTTCGCTTTGGCCCGATTGCATTATATCTGCAAGCCGGTGTCGTCCAGTTACGCAAACTCTATAAAACTAAAGATTTGTTTTGTGTGTAAGAAGTTCACTTGCAGGTGAACATTTTGTTTTACTGAATGATATTAGGCAACTAGGTAAAGACGTTTTTTTGTCTAAGACTTAAGTGTGTGAGGGAAAATCGGGGTGTTTTAATTCAGTAAGAATATGGCAGAACTCTCAGAAGACATCCATGACGCTTTGTCCTGCAGTAGGACAGCACAGGCTAATAAAAAAAAAAGAAACAGATTGCGTGTATTCAATCAGTGCCGTATTATTTCAACCAAACTTATTTTTCGTGTAAAATATTCCATTGTTCACATCAATTATTTATTGTTCACCGGTTACTACTCACGTGCATTTTTTCGGGATTGCCCGCTTAGTTTCGAACTCGAACGGAGCCCTTAGTCATGAGCTGAGCCCGCGGCGATGTCAGGAGTCAAACGCATGTGAATCACGTTAAATTTTCAATAAAATCGTTTCGTAAGTAAAAGCCCGAAGGATTACTACATTGATGTGAGGGTTTGTTGGAAAACTGTGGGAGGAGCTACTCGTCATTAAATTCGACTTACATACGAGCGAGGCCGCGGGAACAACCACTTTAGAACCAGCTTCAATGTTGTAGACCGTGCATTTTGAAACGCTATTTCTTTGTTAAATATATTCAATAGTAAATTCTTTAACACTCCAATTTTACGGAGCATACTTAACTACAGAATGTATATATAGGTACGGTCACGGTGGCCTATTTTCGTGGATATTAGCTATGTACGCAGGAGATATTATAGTGCACAATTGTATGCGCAGGTGCACTCTCTCTTCTTTCACTTTCATAGTCCGATGGGACGGCAATCCGAAACGATCGGAGAGAGACCAGGCGCAGGACCGACGGCTTTTCATGTTCTCCGAAGCACGGGTGTGTCATATCACAAACTTCCTAACTTCGGACACCGACGGAATAAAACATTGCCCGACCTGGGAATCGAACCCAGGACCTCAAGCTCAGCAGTTTAGTTTTTGTTTTTAATAAATAAGATTTCATAAGTCTTTGCATAAGTTTTTGTTTAAATAATTATAAACAAATAAACGATTTAAACTTGCATTTAGACGGTTTCGTGATTCCCAAGTGCGGCTACTGAGCATGAGGTCCCGAGTTCGAATCCTAAGCCAGGGAAGGTGTGTGTGTGTGTTATTGAGTTTTTCTGTTAGGAAATTCTCAGTACAGCCCGAAGCTTAGGATTGTGCCCGGTTGATTGCAATATGGTCACTATCATTCACGTAAGTCTAGTTCGTAGTGTCAACCAATGCTGATAACGGCATTGGTTAAATGTGGGTGTAATACAGTATATCTCTACCTATCTCTTCGGAGACTACACTCGTGATACAGTGACAAATTTATTTTTTGAGAAAAAAAAATGACATGTCAAAAAGGACTAGAACCGAGTCTGTGTTGCTCAGTTCACGTCAGGAATTTTTTGGAAGAATTTCACCAATAAACTGTAACCGACTACGAGAGTTTCTTTTTCCATTTAAAAATTCTGTCGAGTATCTAACCTGACATGGAGACTATGTCGGAGCTTTGAACCTGACCTATCATACGTCCGTCCGATAATAACTCCAGAAATCCAATATTGCAAGCTTGCCTCCCTTGCTCCTTTGACTCTTCTTCTGTCCGCTTAAGCTCGTAGGTATACTCATGTAATGGAGGTATTTGAATGTAGGTATTCAATATAGGCGTTCAGTAGGTACCTACGTATAATGTCTCACGAGCATTTTTATTTTATATAATTGACACGCTTGCCCAACATAAATTTGTTCACTCAAGCCTTGAAGACCACCAGATTATACTTCTTATTTATATTCTTATCGTGTGGTTGATGAATAACCTAGTGTCAGAGCTTAAACCACCCGTAGGTTTCTGACATGGCTTTACACACCATCGAGAACATCTCTCAGATGTGCTGGTTTCCTCACGATGTTTTCCTTCCCCGTTTTAAGCAAGTGATAATTAATTTATAATACGCACGTGACTTCGAAAAAACAGCGGTACCTTGGATTTGAACTTGTGACCTTTGACTTGTCAGTCCAACGGTCATACCACTAAGCTATCACTGCTGTATCACCAGATTATACTGACGGGAAACACAGACAAGGAATTCCATTCCTTAGCGGTGCGCAAAATATGACTACAAAAAAAAGACACGTTGATGAAAGTTGTTAGTGATTTGTATATCTTGCCCTTAGCTATTAAATAAATTACTTGATATTAGCAGTTATTAAAATAACACTTTTTAACCTACAAAGACATCGTATTTGATTACATTTGAATTCATCGTCACATACAACAAAAAGTATAGTCTTTATTATTCACAACAAAAGAATTCAACATAAAAATCTCTCGAAATGCACTTGAGTTAGCTATATCGGAAGCACATTTTTTTTGCACCGTAGAACGTAGTGTACTACCGCATATCGCAGTAGTTATTTTGGAGCGAGATTAATCCGAAGATATTGTAGTCATAGGTGTAAAGACGGGAGGTATTACGTCATGATTGTCATAAGTAGCGTCGGCGCGTCGCGTCGCACTGCATTTCCGTTAGAGAGGCGACATTTTCATTTCGTGTTATCGATGAAAGATGTACCTAATGAGATTCTGTTTAAAGCGCAAATCACTATATTTTTTGTATTCAGAAGTACTTAGAATTTAATATTTAATAGTGAACGGGCGCTGGCGACAGATGGTGACTTGATAACTTTCTACTAATTAGTTTATTTCTAATAAGGTATAGATATTATGGTATACAATAGTACCCCATTGACTAGGGATCCTCCTACAATGCGGGCTATTGCAAGACAGCATCAGGTGCTCACATATGTGTATGTCGAAACTTTGCTTGCCCGATAACGGATACATGACATCATATAAGTATGTCTTACGTTGTTGACTACATGACTGCGTTGTATTCAGTGAATGGTAGATTTCGCTGCATTAGTGTGGTACCATGAAACATTGCAACTTTAGCCCAAATTATATAAAATTGAAAATCATGACTTTTTGTGTTCACTCCTAAACTCCATCGAAGACTCAGTAAAATTGCCACCATTTTACTGGGGCAACGCGCGCAACATCTTTTAATACTTGGTTATTCGGAATACTTGACACTGGCAAGCACAAATAGTGTGGCGCCATATAATAAAAAAAAAACCCATTACGTGAACTATTATTACTTGATTACTCCATATACTTGACACTGGCAAATACACAAAAAGTATGAGCCATTTAAAAAAAAACTTTAGCCCAGTTTCTTTACATAAATAATTCAATATTGATTGCACTGCATGCTGTTTCGTATTGAAATTCCAGCCGCTGTAAGGCTATGCTCGAATATTGAATTGACTATATCAAGATAAATTCGCATATAGGTAGATGAACGCGCTTATCCTCATAAAATATCTTCTACAGCTCTGAATAAGGTACCAGTACCGCAATCGCGACAATACTAGACCAAAAAAAATCGCAGCAAAACCTAAGTTATTCACTGTGAAAGATTTATTGAAATCGAGTTCTGCTATATTCAATATGTGGAATAAACTTACTAAGAAATAGTGGCACACCTCTATCCTAAGAAGAAATATGGCAGGAACTGGATGACAGCTTAGGAGGGAAAGTTCAAGGTTGTTCCAAAAACATTTTAGCTAAGGGAAGGAGTGATAACGTCCATTTTGTCCTCGTGTTAAGATAAATACTTAAGTATTTAGTTGGTAACTTAGAAATGAGGTATAAGCTTTGTATGACATTTGTATACTTACTCATATGTTGAGTTTCTTGAAGATGTTGTTATATTAACGATACAGTATTATGCTACTTTATTTTGTTAATCAAAGGACAGGTCAAGAGCAACATAAACTGACGAGCACGAAGGTGACTGAACATAGATGAAACGGAAGAGGTGTGTCGGAATCGTAGCAAGCAGAAATTGATAGTGTCTGCCTACCCCAATGGGCAACAGGCATGATTGTATGTAGGCATGTAATGTGTATAACCAAAGACCAAGACAAAATAAGAATTTCATGATTTGACCTAATATAGTTCATGTCTACTTTTTTTTTAAGTTTCCCCAATCTAGGAATTTCGTCCTGTATCGTGGGTGCAATTACAAACACATAATCTTCACATGAACACACACCCAGACCCGGAACAATTATCTGTAGATGATACAAATGTTTGCTCCGTGCAGTAATCGAACCTGCGACACGCGACGCAGCAGCCGGTCTCTCGACCACTGCGCCAACCGCGCCGTCCGAAATACTAAACCTTATTTTCTATTCATATCCGTGAAATTGTTTGCTTCAATATCAAAAATACACTATTGCATTTCAGCACAAAATATAACGTATCTCAGAAATGTTAGTACAAAAGGAACTTGCTCGATACTCGTATATCGAGATGCAGAGATAATCCCTTTTCAGTGTTGCGAATACCATCCTACTATGCTACGGCGAATCGTGAACGTGTTTAGAGCAATTTCGTCGGCATAGCCCTGGCAGAATGGAGTGGGCATTATGTCTATGATACTTAACAAAACATGGTGAAACAATACATGCTCCAAGTCCTCCCCCTCTAAATGTACTCACTGAGCACTCAGAGGTTAAGTACACGGTAAAATTACTCCCTACTCTATCTTTGAGACATTTTTCCTTGTTACAAGAAGCTGGGACGAAATATAATTTACAGCTGCTCTACGGAATTTGTCGGTCTAGTTGTCTGTGAAATATTACTATGGTAGGAAAAGTAGTTTCGTGTAGTTTATATTAAAGTGATACTTAGAAGTGAGACATTTTCATTTTGGTTCGGTTCTTGTGCTGAAGTTTTAAACGTTATTTGCTATACAAAAATATAACTCAATTTCTTCTAAGGTTTATTGCAGTGTTCAGCAAAGATAGGTAGGATATTTAAAAAACTCTGCGTCTCCAAAAAAGAAACGTCATAAATGTCGGGTCCCTCTCACCGCAAGATACAATTTAAAGTAACTTTCCCGCCGAGTCTCCATTTCCAAACATTTGAATCTCGAACGTTTTGCGAATGGCCGACTATAGCTTCTTCTTATACTTTCTTAGAAATACTTTTAAGAGGTAACTTTTCAAATAAATCAGTAGGCATTGCAGCAAGACCTCGCGGCTGCGTACTTACTCTTTGTTATCTGTGAACTGCCGGCGAAACTTTTGGTGACTTATTTAAAATTCCATGTGTTTTTAAAACCTTTTCAGTGTTTAAATTACGAACATGCCAGCTGTTGCGCGTGACTCATTGTCACTGTTTTAAAGTTATAATTAAAGTACAATACAAATAGTTAGGTTGCTGGTATCAAAGCATCGCATAGACACAGATTTCAACGTCGAAAAAAAAAACAGGAAAGGGAAATATTGTGAGTTAACCAGCACACCCGAGAAATGTTCTCAAAGTTGTGTGAAGCTATGTTAGAGACTTACGATCTGTATTCACTCTGATGCTAGGTAACAACCTCACATACCTAAGTATCGAGGGTTGAAACTGCCCGTAGGTATCAACGTATCCCGCCCTTGGACATCTTGGCGGAAATAGACGCGAAGGCCTATGACCGAGTCTGCGTCTTAAGGCAAAACGGTGCAAGAGTTCCAACTAGGGCGTTTGAGGTGTTCAGGCGGCAGGAGCGACAAGCACTCAAACGATGGCGCGAGCAGCTCAACGAGTCACGGTATGCAGACAAGCGCATTGTCGCGGCTGTCTTGTCGTGTTTCGAGGCTTAGTTGGGGAGAGGTGAGCGCATCTATCGCCTTGCGCAGGTATTCACCGGACACGGTTGCTTCGGTGAGTACCAGAATAGGATTGGCTGCAAAGTCACGGCCACCATTATGTATGTGACCAGGATACTGCACAGCACACGCTCCAGGATTGCCCTGCATGGGGTTCTGAGTGGCAGATCCTGGTCGACCAGATTGGGGAAGATTTGTCTCTGCCGGCAGTCGTATCGGCTATGCTGACAGAGTGGACGGCTTGGACGGCTTGGACGGCCGTAGCCTTCTTCTGTGATGCGGTTATGATCCAGAAGGCATCCGCAAAGCGGGATAGGGAAAAGTCCGATATTGATCAGAGACGTAGGAGACGCCGGAGCGAGAGGCAAAAGCTCCCACGTTCAGCCCAGGTACGGAAAAAGCGGCTTCCCTACCATCCCTGGTTGAGGAAAATTCGGGTCGCGGACGCTGTGTCTCAGACCTTGTAGTGTAGGTGCTCACATACAGTCGTACATTGTGAGGGTTTTGGGGAAAATGTTGTTTCACCCGGGATGGCCAAAAGCATGGCACAAAATGGTTCGATCTATTAGAGATGGCCATGTAGTTTTAGTAAGTGGGAGTCCGACATTTCCCTCGCCGGCAGATATAGGGCATCCATAAGGACACAAATAAAACTATAATAAAAACACACACTATAATAAAAAAAAATATCAACCATATTATAAGCCTCTCACTGATGGCGATGAGAGACTGATGGATGAATGAACCCGTGCTCCTCGACCGGTAACATAAGAAGGTTGCCGGTAGCCTCCTATATTTAAAGATTTTAAATTTTATATATACCTAGCTGGTGCCCGCGACTTCGTTTGCATGACAAAAGGTCATAGGTACCTTTCCTTTTCCAAGGTTCGAACTTCCTCTATTCAGAATTTTAACCAAATTCGTTCAACCGTTTTTGCGTGATTGAGTAATAAAAATCCAAACATACAATTTTTCACATTTGTAATACTCAATACTCCTCTCGACCAAATTTTCGGTAACAGCGGCCTATCTCCACTTTGCCAAATACGCAGGAAATATTATAGTGCACAAGTGTATGCCCAAACACAGGTGTGACAAAAATGAACTGGAGAGAGATCAGGCACAGGATCGATGGCTTTACATGCTCCGGACGTGGCCGAACCTGGGTCTTAATAACTGCATTGGTAACATGTGGATGTACAACAGTTTAAGTATACTGTTCTGCGTGATCCTATGTTATGTAATTTATGGGAACGAAATTTCACCGTGGGAGAGCCACGCTTCGGCACGAATGGGCCGGCTCGACCGGATTGATACCACGGCCTCACAGAAAACCGGCGTGAAACAACACTTGCGTTGTGTTTCGCCGAGTGAGTGAGGGTACCGGAGGCCCAAACCCTTTAAAAGGCCGGCAACGCACTCGCGACTCCTCTGGGGTTGCGGGTGCCCATGGGCGGCGGTAATCGCTTACCATCAGGCGAGCCGTCTGCTCGGTTGCCACCTATACCATAAAAAAAAAAAATGGATTATTTATTATGATTAAAAATATTTTATGTCACGAAGTCCGGAAATCATTACAATTTGAACCTTATTTCAGAGTCAATAAAAGTCACATCACACGCCTTCGTGAGATAGAAAGACCATACCTTTATGAAAATTCCAGGAAACCGTATCTACGTTCAGTAGCATTATGGGTAGGTAATTGCATGAAAAATTAATTAAATTTATCGACAACATATCGATATTCCGGAGAAACTCGATGTACAGCATTTCGAAGAAACGCTCGAAAATACATTAATAATCAAAACCTATATGGGTACTTTCTGTTGACGTAGAATCATGAAATTTGGCAAGAAGCAAAGTCTCATAGCTCAATAGTACCTAAAGTAAAGTATAATTTATACGGAACCCTTAGGGCTCATGTGTATATTATTCTAAAGGTAGTATTGAGGCGCTTAGCCCATTGCGAACTCCGGTCTGTAGATCGGTGACTCGTAGAAGTATTTTCTGATGTCTAAGTGCTTCGGTAAACCAATATTCCCGACTGTTGATAACGCTAACTCAATTCAGAGGGGACAGAAAACAATTGTGACACTAAGCAGGCTCCTAAGTCCACAAATAAAGACAATGAAGAAGAAAAAGAAGTTGTATGTTGATGACGATCTCATCTGATGGTTAACAGTGCAGCGATTTAAAATTTTCTCTTGTAGGACGATAAAGTACTGACCAGGTGAGTTCAAAACTGTTGATAGCATTGGGTTAAAGCTAAGATTTTAAAAATTTTGCCATTGATATTGTGTTTGATACAACTTTTTGCGGAAATTTAAAAGCCGAAGGCTTTTTTTAAGATCACCGCACTAGTACGTTATTGTATATGTACGCGTGCTTAGTAAGAATCATTATAAACCTGTAAGTGAAGCAATAAGAGCTTTTTTACGAGCAAGTGTGTTGAAAAACGTCGTATGAGCCATTAGATGCGTTAGCATTGATGATCCATCGCTTATAGCTCGCCTAGAAATTCAACCTCAACTGTAATGACCAACTTAGACTTACTTATGTCATAATGTACGAATTTTTATTAAGTAAATAAAATGTATTTTTAACACCTACAAAATAAATAAAAAATAAATTCGGATGCTCTTTAAAGATTTTGTTCACGATAATCCAGATGTTGTCCCACACGTGTTTTCAACTGTTCGACAACAATTGACGGGGTCTAAACGAAAGCAAATTCCAATTTCATACAGAAAACGGGCACAGATCCTCAGAGGCTTTTATTGAATAAATTAACTTTTATTAAAACCCTGTTTGTGACAAAGTCACCCCCGGCCGACGCTCGTGGCTTAGACTTGCCAACTTATTTGGAAAATCTGATAACGCTTTGGCAAATAAAAACTGGCACTTCCAACAACATTATTGATTTAGCGAAATTATAGGAAGAAAAAACGGTTTTAAACAGCGGGGTCGGACAAACATGTCCCAGCTAAGTCGCATTTCTGTAAAAATCTGGATTTTCAGGTAGGACAGGACAGACTAACCTGACTCTAGACTGGCTACCAGAAGCTCAAAATGTCTGAAAAATCACGTGGTTGGTTTTACAAAATATCCCATTTAGCTTAAGCATACTTTCAGTGCCGGAAGTTAAAATTAAAAAGCAAACATATACGAGTACCTAAACTTAAATTTAGAAAACACAAACCTCATAACAAAAAAAAAAGAACTTATATTTTTAACATATTTTCGCCTGGATACAACCGTGAATAGAAAATACAAAACCAGTTTCAACTTCAAATCCCCTTAACGCCCATTCACATTTTTGAATACCCCAACAAAGAGCATCGCGCAATGATTATGAGTTTCGGTTGCACCGCAATATGAATCCGGTAGTCGGTGCAGATAAAATTTAATTGAACATGTGGACGTTCCCATAGGGATGGCTCCATCACCCCCAGATCAGAGGGCTGTGATCGCTTCCCAGCTTCACTTGCAACTCAACGACTACTAAATGAATTTTAATGAAGTAGTTTAATGCGAGGCCGATAGAAAACTTATAGGAAAGTTAGGTCTGCTTAAAATTATGGATGCTCGCAAAAATAGGGGATAAGATATAAAGTAGTTGGTTTTAATAAATTCATCAGCGATGTTGGGATTCTTCACTATGTTTGAAGTAGGCCACGAAATATAAATTAAATGAATCCTTAAGTACTAGTAATAGCTTCAATAAACGAACTATTGATCATGAATAACTACATTCAAACTTGTTGAGACTCATAAATTGTAGGTCTGTAATTGATTTGGCTTGATACCATAGTAATTTATGGAAGAAATGTAATCGCTCTCAACTGACGACGTCTTTATTACTATTCCTTGAAAATTTCCTTTAATTTTACAAACGATCGAAATATGGATAAAATTGATAGCGATAGCGACTGAGTAGCAAAAATACGCAACAGTTTGTTGTTAAACGTTCACCGTGAGCCCGATAGTCGTTACATACGTGTTCATGAAACAAACCAACTCGCCGAGTAGGACCCGGGTAACTCCCGCCACTTTTACAAAGAAGCTACTCCGCACAAAGTTTCACTTGACGTGGATTCCGAACGAATGTCGCCAGAGAGTCGTTTGAATAAAGTTAGGCTACTGATTTATGTGAAAACTTTTAGTAGTACCGCGTCCCCGGAATATGTGGCCCAGTGTATTGTGTGTACTTATCTTTCGGTGTTTATTCTGTAGTTCTGTTATTGCTTAATTCCCAGCGGCTGGGATGTCGTCGTGCTCGCCTGTATTGTAAATAATGTTGCCAACTTACTAACTACGGAAAATCCAAACAAGTTTCGTCGAAAAAAAATGTTGGTTTGCACACGTGTTATTCATTTTCGTTGTGATTAAAGTGTATGCTGTATCTTTGTTTGTGGAAAAATATAATGGTTATTTATTTAATAGGTGTTAATTCAAAAAATTGTGTGTTTATGAAAGTAACAGAATAATTTTCATTATTCTAGCCCTTTTTAAAATACATTTTTGCACTCAAAATATTCATATCGTTACCTAATATTTCCATAAATGGAGAAGGAATTTCTCACTTTTTATACGATATCAAAACCCCACGTGTCGTCGCACGTACCCCAATAAAGAACAACTTGGATAACGCTACTCACGTTGGAAATCCACAAATCGGGATTGGGCCAAGGGTCTTTGCTAAATCGAAATAAACAGGGGCATCATCGAATTCCCATTCCGTCCTTTACATTTGATTTATCTGCTGAGTGGGATCAACTTGAGGCGTAATTTATTGCAACCGAGCTTGGAGGCCTCTTCCGCCGTTAATTCTGGCGACGGCTAGATAACGCTCTTGACACCTTTGTTTAGGATACACACGGGCTATTCGAGAGGCTTGGAAAATCTTTCAATATATGGTGCTTAAGGGATAAGAGGTTTCTTAGATATTTTTTACGTTTTACATTGAATAATATTTCTATAAGGTGTTTTTTTCTAGCTAATCTTAAGTAACGTATGCTCGTACTCAAAAGGTTACTTAGGTGGTTTGTTTCCAGGATTGAAAGCTACTCACCAAAGTATTTCTTTGAATTCAAAATCAAGACCTGTAGATAAAGGTTCAATAACTTCTCAATGTGTTCAATAACTAAAATCGAAACTATTACTATCGATTAAAAGTCACCTGTCAAAGATAGTCTCGGTACTAACTACTAAGACATGATACATAATAACTAGAGATGTTCAGATTAGACGCTAGTCCGATTAACCGATTAATGCACCAATTGAAAGCCGATTACATCGTCAATTGACTTGTGGGTAACTAGTGGAGCGATGCATGCACGTCGCCGTCGTGAACATAGAGGGATTGTCCTTAGGTAGGTACTTACTTGTGACGTGCCCAGAAAGCCTTGTTAGAAGGGGCTAAAGAGTAATGTACTGACGAGATTTTACATTGCCACCTTTTCAAATGTCCTTTTGTTGGATCATACATGGGTACATTTATATCTGCCTAGCCTTTTCCCAATAACGTTGGGGTTAGCTTCCAATCAAACCGGATGCAGCTTAATACCAGTTACTGGGTAACATGATATCTCGTGGTATGACTGGTTGTCAGACTTTCAGGCCCCTGACTACCCGTAACGGCTGCCATAGATCTATGACAATCTATGAATTTAACAACCGGGACCGACGGCATAACGTGCTCTCCGAGGCACGGAGGGGTCTCGGTATGAAATGATGGTCACCCATCCACAGACCGACCGCGGCAAGCGCAGCTTAACCTCGATTGATCGATCTGTGCGGCTGTTACTTAGCCACGAGTGGTGGAGTGGTACATAGGTACATTTGTACAACAATAATATCAAAAAATTCAAATTAGTTATACTTCACTTATCTACTCGTATCTATCGACGATTTACTCCGTGCAAAAGTAATAGTTGCGATAAAAATATAAAATCTCATTAATTAAAATTTTAATAATTGAGAACCGCGCCATAATGTGCCTACATTAATAAAAAAATCTAGTAACCTACGAGTATAACTTAATTATTAAACAAAAATTAATTAAGGTTTTTGTTATTTTCCTAATTTTAATTTTCTTCGTGGCTTAATGTCCACTAGCTACGAAGAAAAATAGGTTTCGAAGATGAATTTGTATTTTTAACATAACATAACATAACATAACGTAGCATCACGCCTGTATTCCCCGGAGGGGTAGGCAGAGGTATACACAATTGTATGCCCACATTTCACTAATGCTGTTATTAAGTCCCATGTAATAAGTGGTGAGCCTATTGCCATCTACCGGGCACAATTCCAAACTCCGGGCTGCTACTGAGAATTTCCTAACAGAAAAACCCAATAACACTTTGCCCAACCTGGCAATCGAACCCAAGACCTCATGCTCAGCGCTTGGGACTACTAGACCAACGAGGCAGTTGTATAGTCTTATTTTTAATACAACTTTATATTGTACATTAAAAATAAAATTGTCTTTAAACCCTTCTTGTGACACTCGAATCCATAGTCATTTCTTCTAAATCAAACGTAATACGAGAAAACGGAAGTTAACTCGTAATACGAGTTAACTTCCGATCCACGGATAATCTTAATTTGTGACGTGATCCCGAATTGCTATTCTAGGACATACATAAGCATCAATCGCGTTATTCGAAGTTTGTTGATTTATTAATTTTTAACAAAAAAAAAGAACCGACTCCAAAAATGCACTAAAAAGTAAAAAAATTATTGCATTATTTACTTACTTCAATTTACAAACAAATATTTTTTTAAATTTTGATGATTGAATAAAATCAATTTATTAGGACAATTATTATTATTTTCGGAGTCCGTAATTTCCAAATCGGTTCATAAACGACGGAGTTCTGAGGTAATAAACATAAAAAAAAAATACAACCGAATTGATAACCTCCTCCTTTTTGGAAGTCGGTTAAAAATACTTGCCTACTTTGCTGAAAAAGTTAATAAATGTGGGTTTACTATATTAATGTATACGTAACAAATCACTTCTAACTAAATTAATATAGTAAGAATTTTTATTATTATGGGCTGATTTACCAATCGTCACACAATTTTAATCTGTCAAATAAATTTTTGGACGAATTAACAGGTTTTGTATGGCAATGTTGTCAAAGTTTGATTAAATTACCCCGAAGAAAAAATAAATTTTATAACTGGAAATTATTAAACTGGCATAATCATCACTTTGATACTAAACTGCTGAACCCCACAGATAATAAGAATTTAGATGAAGCTGCAACTGCAATATACCTACTATGGTAAATACAAATTGTGGTGGCCGAGTGTTTACGGCCTCTTCTTGTGCAAAGGATTGTGGATTCAAAATTCTTTCAATCATTTACTTAATCAATCAAGACATCATATAAATTAGGTGAAAGAAAATATTGTGAGAAATCCTGGACTTAATAGTCTGAAATCGCCCACCCACCCGTAGTAACGGAGTGATCAATGCTCGTGCCTTCTCTGTATGAGAAAGGACCCTTGCCCTGCGGTGTGACTGTTATGTTGTATACAGTATGACGGGCCGGTAATGTAGTATACGGTTTTAATATCGGACCGCTCGCATATTACGAAACCTCTGCGGCCGAGAATATTACCTCAGTTTATAGCCAAATATCCAAAAAGCAAAGTGACAAGGATGCAAAAATATTTTATTTTTATGTCTTTTGCCTCGATGGTCTAGTGGTCCCAACCGCGATTGCTGAGCAGGAGATCTCGGGTTCGATTCCCAGGTCGGGCAAAGTGTTATTGAGTTTTTCTGTTAGGAAATTCCGGAGTTTGGAATTGTGTCCAGTTGATGGCTCACCACCTATTACATGGGACCGTCGATGGAACGTTTTCGATATAGCGACCGTCGATGTAGTGTTTGTCGATATTATGAACCAGACCCTTAAAACACAAAACTTCCTTCAGTATCCCAGTTGCGATATACGGATACTCGTAAGCGTTATTCGTGACTTGATCCGCAAAACGCGCTTCAATACTAAAAGGTCAATAAATACGCATCACTCGCGTCATTTGATACCTATTGCGAATAAACTAGATGCCGCAGTTTATCTTGATGAGAGCAGTAACTATATGTGTTAGAATTGGCTTTAAAATGCTTTTACATTTTATGCAATTGTTTTGATGTTATAGCTTTATGGTAACTTGTAGCTGATTCTAAGCTATGGATAATGAAGATTCAAGTTAAATACAATTAAACGTTCACGTTGCTGTTGGCGCAGTGTCGTAGGTTCGATTCCTGCACACAGCAAATATTTGTATGATCTACAGATAGTAATTGTACCGGGTCTGTGTGTGTGTGCGTGTGAGATTTTATGTCTGTAAAACTCACCCACGATACAGGAAGAAATTCCTTGTGTGAGGCAATGTTTGCAATTACAATAAATTTTTAGAAAAAAAAAATTGGACGTTATTGGTCTGGTGGGCGCCAGCGCGCCGCAGAGCGTGACATCCTACGTTCGATTCCCGGGTCAAGCAAAGTGTTATTGGTTTTTAGTAGTTGACAATAGGCTCACCACTTTTTACATAGGTTATTAAAACGGCATCCATGAGAATGTGACACACAGTGCACCTCTGCCTAATCATTCAGGGAATACAGGCTGCTATATTATGTTTTCCTGGTTATAAACAGTACATATACAATATTATGCAAAACCATACAGGAAACATGCCAAAAGTTGAACAAAAAAAAAAACAATATTACCCAGAGGACAATGCCCGGGTATTCGTATCGTATCAGATGACGCTTATCTCAGAAATTATCGGGTACTACGCATAGGATCAATACAAAGCATCACACCGTTCGTGGTACTCTTGTCTAAAATGTCAGCAACGTAGTATACGCAAGAAAATAAAATAATTCAAGATATGTCTTTGAAAAAGCATTAACGCATGCTTAGCGAACTCTAAAGTTACAATATTAAATGGAAAAAGAATACGGTCGCGAACAGGATTCGAAACTGCGCCTCCCGGATAGATACTCCAGGCGCTCTGACCACTAAGCCATCTCGACCTCTGCTCACCACCGCGAATTCTTCTTCCATATTTTAACACGTCTTATGGCGACGTCATTGCAATCAATTCAGTACCTATACAAGTGACCGAACCGACACGACTAACTTTGCAGTTAATACAATGTCGTAAAGAATGCAATTACCTTAATAATTCAAGATATGTCTTTGAAAAAGCATTAACGCATGCTTAGCGAACTCTAAAGTTACAATATTAATAATTCGTTTTTTATAACATAGTCTTGTATTATTATTTTAATTATACTTAGTTACCCACCGTCCTTTAATTTGGCCACTGTTTAAAATCAATCCCTTCTTTACCCCTATATTACAAAAAAAAAACTTTACGTATTACATTTAAAATTCCTTCAGCATTTCAATTATTTAAAAGAACAAAAGAAACATTCTGTCGCGTAACACAGAAGCATAAAATTGAAATTGGTCGTAAAATCATTGTAGGCAAGTAGTTTAACGACTACATTTTGCTTTGAAGCGTAACTCTTTCAGTGCGACTTTTTTTTAATTCCTGGAACTCTTGTAAGACTATCTAATGTACTTTGTACTCTTCGAATGGGAGAAGTACAGAATTATAGTTTATAACAATAAAAATCTATTGTGTCTGGTAATTAGCGAGCCAATAGATAAAAATTTCCTGCAGTACAAGCCGCCCAAGTTAAGCTCAAACCAAAATACGACACATTTTTTAGAAAGGTGGGAAACTATTATTCGTAGTTGCCGTACTCCTACCGACCCAAACCACACAATCCTCCAGAGGGTTTCGAGATCGCAGTTGCATTCATCGAAAGTCCATCGAAGGTTAAGGTCTATCGCCCTCCGTCATTTTTGTGACAAACACAACGTTTATGCAGTTAATAGAGCTTACTTCATTCAAGCAAAGTGTTTGTTAACTTTGGTTGGTTATAAAAATCTATAATCAAAATAGGCATTATAGCACAACAAATAAACATACTGATCCATATTAGTATGAATGTAACAGAAGTCGGCATTGTGGATATCGTCGACACCACTCGGCCAGTACTAACTCTGCGAACTTTGCCCATAACATATAATTTTATGGCCACATAATTATTATGAATATCTCCCAAAACGGAACTTGAGGCTTGTAAAGCAACACGTTGTTCCGATGATGGAACGATTAATTAATATGGAAAATATGATTTATGATAAAACATAAATAATTTTCACATTGTTCAAAAGAACATCGTACTAAAACAAAACACATACTATAGAAAAATATTGTCACTTCCTACAGATATCGAAGAAAGACAGGTGTAGATTCCTACTGAATTTTGAAAACATTTAAAGTTCTGTCTTCTAAATCCTGAATCCTTTATAAATCTCTTCTTAATTCAACTACAAAATCCCCTCACCAAAATCTTAACACCATTCAATACAATAAAGTTGAAGGTACAATAAAGGAAGAGAGCCACAATAGCATAATTAGTTGGTTTCTCTTATACTCGCGATGTTAAATAAAGGAGTAAGTTTGAGGGACAATTTACGACGGCGCTGGGTACTATCGCCGCTTAATTCCGTGCCGAGAAACCAGATAACAGTCTCGCAGTGTCGCACTCGATTTATTACTTTAATCAAACGAAGAACGTATGCTGACAAAAACTACGCACTTAATGCGTTATTTAGGAGGGAAGAGATTGAACGTAACCCTGTTTGGCTGTTTTTTGTTAGTGTTTTTAGTGTGTTTCTGGGTTAAGAGAGAATAATGTATTGAACAGCTGCTGTGTTCACACACGTGCTATAAGAATTGATTTGAGTTCGTAGTACTACTTAACGAGTGGACATCGATCATGCACGTGACCGATATCTGAATTATGTAATAATACATTTTGTAGAAAACTGTTATGACCTTATAAAGATAATAGGTTCTGATAATGGTAATTGTAAAGCAAATTTTACTAAGCTTATGTACAGACTAAATTCATGCAATTAGTAAATACTACTTTCAGTACACAAATGAGTTCCATTACATGTATGTGATCATCAGCGTGCTGATATGTGCTGATAATGGTAATTGTAAAGCTATTTTTACTAAGACTATGTACAGACTGAATTCACATAATTAGTAAATACTACTTTCAGTACAAAACGAGTTTAATTGCATGTACACTTCTATTGTAACCATCACTGGTAAAACCTGGATGAGACTAGCGCAGGAGCATGGAGAAGGTAGGTATATTAGTAATAAATTGGGTACATTGGGTGAAGACAGGCTGTGGATGATGATGATGAAGTAAGTTTGTCGTTCACCAACTTACTTATCAATCAGTGAAGAAGGATTTAAATATTAATCAAAGAAGGAAAACATCGTTAGGAAACCAGCACACCTGAGTGATGTTCTCGATGGTGTGTAAAACCATGTCAGAGACCTACGGGGGTTTAAACTCTGACACAAGGTTGATCATCAACCACACGATAAGAAGAAGAAGAATGTTTATTTTTACCCCACTGCCTCCGAAGAAAGATAATGTTCATAATTATATATTTTATTTATCGCATTGCGCTGGAATTGATATACAATCTATATTGTAATCAGATTCGATATCACACGTACTAAAGAATATATAACAAAATATAGACAAAGTAGCCCGTATTCAAATTGAAATCCAAATAGTAGTTGTACATTTAGACATACCTAACTAGATTGGGATACATTGTGGGGGTTCATGGGACCGTTGCATGGACTTCGATTAGTCCACATAATTGTTGCTAAACTCATATGACTATTGGGTAATTGAGATAGTTGCAAGCTTTGTTAATTATTTAGCCACTTCGTTTCTATTAATTGGTAGCTATAATTAGTAGATTATATTATTATTATGTGCTTAAACAGAAATCATATTCTGTTTCGTGGTTTTGAAAATAACAGCCACTCATCTCGTCGATGCATGCTTAGCGAACTCTAAAGTTATGCTCCAGGCGCTCTGACCACTAATCCATCTCGATTATAGATAACTTTCACAGTATAATACAACAATGGTATTATTTAATGATCCTTCATCCATACATGTAAATATTTAACAAAACCGCAGGATATTTCGCGTGACCAATATTTAAAATAAATGCTTACCACAATTTCATAATTAATTATTGTAAACAAAAGCCAGTTACTTAAGTTACACATTCGATGTATTTATCTGAAAACCTTTAAACAAGCTGTTGATTTATATCCGTGCCATATTTATAGAGCAAATGATAAAAATATTACTATTTGCCTAAGGAAACATTGAAAAATAATAGACACGAACCGTTCTTGAACCCGCGGCCCTTGACAGTCCGTGTCATCACGGACATACGACAGACACCCGTGGACTGACCTACTCTGTTGTTGTTAAATAGGTGCTATAAAATTTCTCTAGCTTTCAGAATCTGAACAAACTAGTTTCAGGTTTCATATACTAAGAAAAAGCCTGTATATATTGCGCCAAATAAAACAATTAACGAAGATAATTAAATTAAAGTTATAATCAAATGCAACATGGAATTGGCGCCGACTCAAAATTAGTTACACTCAGATATTTTCACGTTTGAATTTCCTTTTTTAGGGGTAATTTTTTTTTATTTATTACATTTTATAAAAAAAAAACAATGGAAAAGGACGTCAGCGGATTATTCACCTACATTATTTTACGTTTTAGTTCACACGTTTTTCCTTTTTATTTTAATAGTTTTGTGAGAACCACGCTACTATATTACATTTCTTTTTTTATCAAAAATGGATCTACGTTTAGCCACCAACTGTGTGGCCGAGGATGGAGCAAGTAGATCCAGAATAAACCTATTCACTCGTTAAGTAGAGCGGATAGATTTGGGGAGAACGATAGTTGGGGAGTTGATGCAACTGCCCAGACCCGTCTCCCACAATGGTTGCACCGTACTACATCCCGAAACACGACTAGTTCACTTCACGGCATGGCTTCGTCCGGTGGGTGATAACCAGCCGCGGCCGAAGCCTGGTGGGACCAGAGTTGTATTGCCTGATTTGCACCACCCAGGGGTAGGTACGCGTGTAGGTATTCTATACTGCGTACCGTACATTTACTTGATAAAATTCATAAAACTATTTTTGTTTCTGATACATATTTAAAACTAAATCGCGATGGTATTTCCTAAGACTATCCCTGAGAAGAAATACCGAAACAAACTCAGAGTATCTAAAAAGTGTTCCGATGCACGCAGTATATATACGCCTACATCGGAACACTTTTTAGATAATAATTCGATAAAGTTTTAAAAATTGTATCTCTAAATTTAAAACGACTGTGACCTCTGAGTTTGTTTCGGTATTTCTTCTCAGGGATAGTCTTAGGAAATACCATCGCGATTTAGTTTTAAATATGTATCAGAAACAAAAATAGTTTTATGAATTTTATCAAGTAAATGTACGGTAGACTGAAATCATTTTATATAAACTATTGAGACGCCTGACACCTTAGTCCTCCTGCGACCACGAACGCTGCAAAGTGTTCGAAACGTCAGGAAAAACAAAAACCAATAATACACGTGATTAATCCGGTTAAAAGTTGTTTTATCATAATACTATATAATTTTTATTTGTTAATTTACTAACCTATGTTAGTAAAGAGAAGTATGTCTCAGAAAAGTGCAAGGCTTCTAACGATACCCCATACATCTAAATCCGTTTAGTCATTTGAAAGTTATAGTGAAACAAAGAAACTCACAAACATACATACATGAACCCTAAAACATAACACTCCTTTTTTGGCCAGTCATCGTGAAAAAATAAGGTAGTTTTGGGTGTTAATTTGTTATTTATTTTATTTCAGCGGTATAATCACGTCCTAAAATATGGCACGAAAACCGATCAACCACTAATTTAAATTATAGCTTGTATAGATGAAGTCAAAGTTGGCATGTTTCATTCGTATGTAGACAAGTTGGAAGACCACTAAGAGTACTTTCATCTGCGTAGCTACCTATCTCGGTTACCAACGAATTGATGGTGACTTTGTAGTACAATGCGAGAAATTCATGATGAGAGAAAATAAAAAAATCATACGACGCAATGTACTACGAAATAAACATCAATTCAATGACACCTGCTGAGCATTTGTGCTGTGGAAGGCTCGTTATTCGTCAGTGCCAGCTGTGGTTAATCAATAATAGTCGGTGAGTCTGATGCCTACAGGCAGCTTGGACAATTCTTAACGACTAGGTTGGATCCAAGCCATACTATGGTACTTAATGAAACCTGGAAATAATCGAACCTAAGACCTCAAGCCCCGCACCGAAGTTTGCGACTATCAGACTACTGAGGCTGACGTATATAGGAGGCGAATCGACTACACAGAGACATAATAATACCTATAATCATTAAAGAAATTTAAACTGGGAACTGATAGTTCAATCTATTACTTTTAGCTATTTCAACTTCTTTTGGTTGCCGAAATAAGGCTGTATTTACTCGTCCCCGCACAATCTCCACTTTCAGTCGAACGTCGTACTGACGATTCATGCCACCAATACAATTTCATTCGCTTTGACAAATTTGTTGCGAGAACGCGACGTCACCGTACCAATTATTTTTATACCACCTCGAAAATAATACAATTATATCGGTCACAACTTCTGGCAGTATTGCCAATTGATGCTACAGAGTAAGATGTAATTGGTTCTTGAACATAACAACTGCCAATCAGGCAGTTATTATGTGGGGTGTGTGAGTTTAAGGTCGCGCTCGACGCTCGCTGAGCGTGAGGTCTTGGGATAGATTGCCTACCGAGTCAGGTTTTCTATTAGAAAATAACACTGCACGACTCGGAAATCTCAGATCAGCAGTCGCGCTTGTCAATATTAGACCAAGGAGGCACAGTAACATATGAATAATCTTAAACGAAACTAAGTTCTAGATTCGGTGTGTCAACCGGAGTAACACAATGTATCGTTCTTCTGTAGGTACTTTAAGACAATGATGGATTTTATAAAAATGAACTTCATTTCTTGTGGTCAGGGAGCGGTATGATTTCAGAGTTATTCAAGCCGCTTGTAGGTCTCCGACTGGGCAGCAGACCATGACTTGCCGGGGTCGCGGTGAATGCTGCTGCGACCATGGGGACCATGAGGTTTTTCGTCGATAGGTGCGGCAGAGGGTCCATAATGGATTTACCACACTTAATAAATTGCCTGTGACTTTGCATAGCGATGTCTATTTTATTTAACAGCAACCAAGACCGAAGGTTTAACATGCACTCTGATGTACGGAGACTTTCAGTTGGTAAATACTCCTAGTGGTCACCCATCCACATATTGACCGCAACTAGAGTTGCTTAACCTCAACGATTGTTAATGGACTAGAGTTTACAATGGTTTTACAAATAGTAACCCTGCTCAAAACCTCGTTTTTATTTCGTATCAACATCCAGACGAGCTAATACTAATTCATTAACTACCTCTTTGTTGTAGTGGTCTCAAGCGCGTTCCAAGCGCGACTGCTCATGGGGTCTCGGATTCGATTCCCTGGTCGGAAAAAGTGTTATTGAATTTTCTGTTAGAAAATTCTCAGTAACAGCCCGGAGTTTGGAATTGTGCATTATTACAAGGGGCAGTATGGGTGAAATGTGGGTGTACGAGTACATCCGTGTCTACTCCTTCAGGGAAGACACGCGTGATGTTATGTTATGTAATGTTAATAATAATTCAGATATATCTCGCCTCACACAATTGTAACCCCCAAATGAACTCACAAAGCCTGTAACTCCCTTATATTGCATTACAATTGCATTAGATTTACATGACATTTAGGAACCAACCCTCCCGCGCTGCGGTCGAAATGCAACCGTTTTGGCGATTAGACTTACAAACGGCACACGTAATCCGATATCGAATATCTAACGTCAGTAGGTCCATTGTGCTCTATTTGGTTATTATGCATTATTGGGCTACGTTTTGTGGATATATATAGAAAACCTTGGTAAGGATGAGAGTTTGTTCCCTGTGGCGGAAAGGAAAAACGTTACTCTAAGGATAAAAACATCTTAACACCAAGATGTATAAGCACTTGTTTTGGCTAAACTATGTTGTCGTCTCTATTTTGCACCTGCGGTTTGACAGTTGTGTGACAGTAAAGGGGTTAATGCTGAGTCAAAACCACCAATATTTATTTTTCTTAGCTTAGGTATATACTTATATATAAATTTAACATAATCAAGTGTCAGTCTTCATAGTATACATAATATCAATTATTTTAATTTGTATGAACCATCTCATACGAGGGATCAAAAGGTATTCTCAATAATTCGGGCAAGGCCTGATCGTGTCTCTGTTAGTATTTTGAATCTACAACGTAGAAGTTTGATCATGTTAACCTACTTATAATCTGTCCCACTGCCGACAAAGACCTATTTACGTAGAAAGAACGATAATTGATCACCAAGCAACCATTTACTCCAGGTTCTCTCACGATGTTTTCCTTCAATTTGTCTGTGATGTCTTTAAAAACACATATATTTTATACTAGCTTCTGCCCGCGACTTCGCCTGCATGGACTTCAGAATTAGGTCTACCCGGGATAAAAAGTAACCTTTGTGTTAATCCAGGTTATAATCTGTGTGCCAAATTTCATCCAAATCTGTACCGTATTATTGCGTGAAAGAGTAACAAACATCCATACATACAAACTTTCGAGTTTATAATATTAGTAGGAAGTAGGATGACAATGGAATATCTACATTGGTACATGGCGAGGTGTGATCGCCCAACCAAGAAAAGGCTTGGTAAGCATAAAATATTCCAGCGTCATAATAAAAACAAACGGTAAATAATATGCAACCGCGATATTAACTACTGCAAAGTTTTGCATCATTAGTGAGGATTCAAGCGGTGGCCACTGTTTGAATCACTCGCTTTTCAGACGTGTTTTCGTTGAATGTCAGGTCTTAAATTTTAAATACTATATATTCGTAAATACTGTTTGTATTGCATGCAAATTACATTTTTAATTAACAAGTAAGGTGTATAATCCTATATTTAGGTGTACTTTTCTGCAACTTCGTGGACAGTTATAGAAGAAAAGGATATGACATGCGAGCTTTCTGATAAAATGCCTAAAACAGGGAGAAGTGACTAAGAAAAGTAATGAAGGCTGAACCCATCGCAATTAACAGGGATTAACATTCGGGAATAAATAGAGGTATTCTTTCGGACACCTTTCAATCAAAAAATATTTGTTACAAAGGGGTTATAAAAATGGGGTGTAGTGTTGTGACTGAAGTTTTTCTTCATGAACAGGTTCAACAAATTGAGTCAGCGAAACGGCTAAGGTCGATACCTTAGAACGTCTTTCTATATTATTTTTTGTTAACTTATACACATTTGTTTTTTTAAATAATGCACTGAAGCTTAACACATAGTTTTTTAAACTTATTTAAACAGCGGGTTTTTGATTAAGAAAAAACAACCGTTTATAGAGATTAATAACGCGCATTTTTAGGGATCAACCGTCCGTTTCGAACTCGAATGGGGCTGACTACGCGGTAAACCGTATCCCGAAAAATGGATATTACAACAAAAAAAAAAAACAGATATGCAGGTACGTATAGGGACATAGAATGGGATATGTCAATAAACCCCTTTAAATGTCTCTGCAAGTATTGAAGTTGTCCCATACTTTTTGCGAACTAAATTAAATAGTGACAGTTAATGGAGTGTCAGTCGTAGTGATGAATGCTTGGCGTACATTTTCATCGGTCCAATTGTTCGCGTCGATCGAAGGGGTCAAACTGTTGTTTGGCCATTGCACACGTTCAATTTTATTTTGACTGTCGAACTGACCTCGTAGTTTTATTGTTTGTATGCTTGGATAAGTAAAGTATGATTTTGGAGGGAATTTCAAATTTCTCATTATGTAGGTAGGTATACAACGTGTAACAGAACGGGGAATTCGAGAGGTTAATGTACGTACATATGTATATGAACTACATTTATGGAACCAACTACGAAAGGCGCAAAAAAAATTACATATTGTATATAATTTTTTATGTCGTGGTGGCCGAGTGGTTACGGGCCTACCTCCTGAGCCACAGGTTATGGATTCAAACCTGGCATGTACCAATGTGACTTTTTCAATGTCATATGTAGTTTTTTAGTTAATCTAAGACATCTCTGACATACGGTGAAGGAAAACATCGTGAGGAAACCTGGATTTGGTAGTCTGAAATCGCCAACCCGCAATGAGATAGCGTGGTGATTAAGCTCGTGCCCTTTCTGTATCAGAAGAGGCCTATGCCTTGCGGTGGGACAGTTAAGGGCTGTTTTTGTTTTTAACCGACTTCAAAAAAGGAGGAGGTTTCTCAATTCGACCGTATATATATATATATTATTATTATTATTATTTTTTATGTGTTTTCGGGTATAACTTCGTCGTTTATGAACCGATTTTGATAATTCTTTTTTTGTTGGAAAGAAGAAATCTCAACGGTGGTACCATGATAAGGAAACCAGGATCTGATGATGGATCCCCGAGAAATCGAGGGAAACCTTCGAAAATTGTAGGAGCGACAAGTGCATTTGTTAATTTTTTCATTCAGTATTTTAAAGCACTACTATTTAATGAAGGTGTGGAGTCGATCTGATGATGGAGCTGAAAGACAGTCGAGGGAACTTTTTAAAGATTTACAGCAATTACCTGGTGCTTGGGCTTGATTAATTTGTATTGATGAGAACTTTACACCTAGATGGGTTGTGACTGTAATTAGGGGTCTGATGATGAAGACGAAGGACAGTCAAGGGAACTCCTCAACGTTTTACAGTAGCTACCATGTTTTGTTATGTATGTCCGTCGATATCTTTGTTTGAAAGAGTAGTCCCCAGAAGTGGTCCCATTTAAATTTAGTAAAGATCTGATGAAGACCTTCGAAGTTAGACGATGGAACTCTTCAATGAATTATAGCAAATCACTCTGAATTGCTGTAATCGCATGTTCATGTATAGTTCATGCCACTCAATACATGCATTGCATCATGCCTGTATTGCCCGATGGGGTAAGCAGAAGTTTCCAATGTGGTATACAAACATTTCACCGATGCAGTAATTAAGTCCTAGCGGCTTTCGAAAGCCTACCCATATTATTAAATTTCTAAATTAACTTATTTATGAAGTATACAAACTTATATATGACCTATACAATATATATAGAACACACTTAAAACTAAAAAGACTAAAATAAATTAATTTTAAACAAAAAATGAAAACCGCCTTCAAAAATCTACTACACTAAAAAGTTTAAAATAATATCAAAATTTGCTTATAATAAAATCATTTTAAAAGAACAATATATAATAATAATCTGTTAATTTTGGAGTCGGTGCCTGATGTATATGGGGTTTACAACCAGATACAAAGGCCGGTAACATAACCACAGCGCAACGAACATAAGTGACTAACAAGAGGAAAACAATAACCCTCTCTCAGTACAGGCACCGACTCCAAAATTAACAGATTATTATTATATATTGTTCTTTTAAAATGATTTTATTATAAGCAAATTTTGATATTATTTTAAACTTTTTAGTATAGTAGATTTTTGAAGGCGGTTTTCATTTTTTGTTTAAAATTAATTAATATACATTTTAAAATTTTACATCATGGTTGACTACGTAACAAGTATAATTCTAAAGTCAGTCTTCTTCTCTCGTGTGGTTAGGAGCCAATCTATTGTAAAGAGTTGTTTTAGCCACCCGTAGGTGTATTAATTAATAACATAGTAATAGCCCGGTCCGAAGGTTAACCAAGCCGCGCCAAGCGCGGACTCTCTCAACTGGGAAATGCTACTAACAGTCACTGATTCTCAGAGTGACTTCCAAACATTGCATAATTAACAGGGTATGAGCATATCAATATAGTCTGTCTGTAATACAAATATGTAGAAGACTTTTGATTGGGCTAGCGTCAAACTTCATGGAAGTAAAATAAGGAATTATTCGTTATACATTTCGTAGATACCTACCTTTCAACGGGACATTCCGTGCATAATCAGCACCGGACACGGTCATCAAAATTCATGTACTAACAACATACCAGAACATTTCCAACAGAAATTCTCCCTTTCAATTCGAGCGGTAGCAAAATAATTGTAGGTATATTTAAAGTTTAGTTGAAAAACTTCTCTTTGAATGTGTAACATCAGTTCATTAGGGCACATTCACGCCGCGTCAGCGGTCTAACTGACGGAGTGAGCTGCCGCAATTCGTTTTACATCTGACCTAAATTCTGCCTATAGATAATATAAGTTTGAATGGGGCGAACTTTTTGCGTACATTCAACAGAGTTGGTGATTGATTTTTTTTTGCTCCTATTGGCGTGGATGTGTGTTGTGAAAAATATTTTTACTTGCTAAAAAGTTACATGTGTGTTTTTATTTTTCTTGTAGAGGCTGTAAATAGCTATCGCAAAACAGGGTGAAAATGGATGAGCTTTTAGCGTTTACACGTGGAGAAGACTTTGCCTCGAAGAGCACGTTAGGTACAATGTCAGTTCTAGCCGTCATGCGTATTTATGTCAGTCGTGACGGAAATTTAGATCTCAATAGCAATGATTGTCGACTGAAACCTGAAAGATATCAAGTGAATTCATTCAAAAGTATTCTGTCGGATTAATTTAAAAGTTAAACCCACAGATAGGTATAGGATAGATCAAACCCATATATTTACACATGCCATATTTAATTGTTTGATAAGATAACGTAATAAAAATAAATCTACGTAATAAATATGTTTTATGTTATAAATGAACATCAATGAATCCACATTTTAGTTTTTAGTACAATTCAACAAGTTACCTGCTAATAATATTCTTGCAAAAACACGTACCAAGTTTCAAAGAAAAACGTGGTGTTAGTTAATTTTGTATTTAAATAGAGTCGTTTAATGGGAGAGTATCTCAAAGGGACTTCAAAGGGGAACACGTGGAACGCACTTTTGCTTTCTTCATTTATTCATAGGGCTCTAGGGTGCAAGCTTCAAAGCCGCAGATAAACATAGGTAACACAAGGCATAATATAGCAACAGTGCTTATCAAAATATTCTTGGCCAAGACATAAATAATATTTTTTGACTATCGTGGAGGACTGGATTTGTTTTGGTCCTTTGTCCAGTAGTTAAACAACATGGGGTAAGAACAATAAACATACATAAATAGCATCCCGCTTGCATTCCAGGGGTTGGCAGAGGTGTATACAGTTGTACACCCACAATTCACCAATGCTAATATTAAGTCCCATTTAGTACCATAGGTGAGCCTATTGCCATCTACCGGGCACAATCTGAAGCTCAGAGTCGCTAGTAAAATTTTCTAAGAGAAAAACTCAATAACACCTTGCCCGATCCGTGAATCGAACTCGAGACCTCATGCTCAGCAACTGCGCTTGGGTCTACTAGACCAACGAATCAACGAGGCAATGAGCAATGAAGAAAATAACTATCGTAATAACGTGTATTTAATGCTAAACATACCAGTTTTATAATGGCGGCTCAGGTAAGACCAATTTTTGGGTGTAGATTTACCAAATTCATCCTTTGGAGATTCCGTATTGGCGATTTAGAGCCCTCGCTATCCAATTTAGACGTGTCGTCAAATATAGTCTACCCAATGTTTGAGTGATCATCCCCGGGGTCTGACGTGTTGTTGTGGACGTCAGTCCAGTAATTTCAGCATCAATCTTACCTTGTCTATTTGAGCAATGGGTACCGCTCCTCAACATTTACCGCAAGGTGGATTAGACATTTAAATCAAGATTTCTCATACAGCTAAACAAATTCGATCTTTATGTAGACGATGTTAGAGAGTCAAGAAATCGCAAACTTTAAATTAATTACATTACATAACATACCATGAGGGGTAGGCAGAGGTGTACGCAGTTGTACACCCACATTTCACCAATGTTGTTATTAAGCCCCATGTAATAGGTGGTGAGGCTATTGCCATTAACCGGGCACTTCCAAACTCCGGGCTGCTAACTCAATAACACTTTGCCCAACCCGAGAATTTAACCCGAGACCTTTGGACCACTAGACCAACGAGGCAGTTATTAATTAACAATGATTTACAGTCACAAGCACCCATATGTAAACACAAAGTTAAAAACTCGCCTAACATATCTCTAGCATGTATTACTAAGAAAATTGGGTATGTAAGACAGATAGAAGAACCATTCCTTTTACATATAGACATACAATAATACTTCTGTATTTAACTGCAAAGTTACTCGTGTCGGTTCAGTCACTTGTATAGGTACTGAATTGATTGCAATGATGTCGCTATAAGACGTGTTAAAATATGGAAGAAGAATTCGCGGTGGTGAGCAGAGGTCGAGATGGCTTAGTTGGTCAGAGCGCCTGGAGTATCTATCCGGGAGGCGCAGGTTCGAATCCTGTTCGCGACCGTATTCTTTTTCCATTTAATATTGTAACTTTAGAGTTCGCTAAGCATGCGTTAATGCTTTTTCAAAGACATATCTTGAATTACTTTTGTATTATTCAGATAACTTTTTAAATGGAATTTAAAAAGTGAATATGTATACATCTTGGTGCTCGTGACTGTACTTAGGTGAAATTTAGTCCGGTTATATTGCTATATTACACAACTAGCTTCTGCCCGCGACTTCTTCTGCATGGACTTCAGAATTAGGTCTAGCCGGGATAAAAAGTACCCTATGTATTAATCCAGATTATAAACTATCTGTGTGCCAAATTTCATCAAAATCCGTATAGTAGTTATTGCGTGAAAGAGTAACAAACATCCATACATACAAACTTTCGCGTTTATAATGTTAGTAGGATAAATAATCAATTCACGGTAGACTTCTCTTTGTTATTGTATGGTTGATGAGCAACCTAGTGTCAGAGCTTTAACCATGAGGCTTCTAACGAGGCTTTGCACACTATCTAAAACAAGGCGTTAAACGAATACAATTTGATGGAGTTCATTAGCACTTAACGGAAAATAGGAATAAAATGTCAACTGTTCAGTTTTTGTAAAACCAAAATAAACTATATACCTAGGTATTGCATTTTATGTAACCAACAAAGGAACACCGGCTCCTGAGATACAGGTTATGACCTAGTTTTGGAGGCAACGATTTAATATTAGCGACACCTATTTCCAGTCTGTACATAGCTTATAAGAAATCTTTATAAATTGTGAACTATTGCTGATATTGGCAAGCAATTATATGTTGTGTTATCACACCTGTGTTAGTTGGCAGAGGTATACAAAATAAGTCCCACGTAATAGGTGGTGAGCCTATTGCAATGCAAAAGGCACTAATTTAAACTCCGAGCTGGTACTGATAATTTCCAACCAAAAAATCTCGATAATACTTTTCCCAACCTGGGACTTGAACCCAGTAGCCGCGTTTGGGACAGCTATACCCACAAGGCAGTCTAGAATTAGAATAGATTTTAAATTTTACAAATTAGTTCCTTTGATTGAATAACAATAAAAATATTTACTTAGCTTTAGTGTCAAATATTTCGCCTTCTTAAGATTCTTATAAGGAAAAAATATTTTCAATCACTGAACAATACTCATAGTATATTGACATGTCCCATTACAAGCGTATTTAGATAGTTCTAATTACCATCCCCAGCAGACCACAATGCCTATGTATTTACAATACAACAAACAATGGATCCTCGACTCGAATCGGAATACACCGCTTCACGTATCCGACTTGATATAATCGATTCCCATTGTAATCGATACAATTACGAGCTCTTTATAGATACAAGCAGCTGTTAACAAAATATCCAGGCATCGTTTTCAATCGTCGCATCGACCGAGTCTATCGAAGTTAAACAACAGTAAAAAGTAACTTTATATTGACTCAGAGATCCGTTTTGATCCTTTCAATACGTGATCTAATCAAGAAAAGGCCCCCTGAATGTAGTTAATTAGGCAAATAGAAAGTTTTCAGCGTTCTCTACTCGAGTTGAACCCGTTCGCTGCAAATTTGTTTGTTTTCAAACATTGCCAGTCGATTGTTAGATTTATTGTCTTTAGTTACAATTTGTAAGTTGTAAGTTTTGTTTTAAAATAGGTATGCAATTTATTATATTTTATTTCAAATATACATACTTAATTTCGTGCCGTGCCTCGGAGAGCACGTTAAGCCATCGGTCCCGGTTGTCAAATGAAGATGCCAAATGTTGCGTCTCAAGGACGCTTTGAGGATCCAAAATAAAATACTAGGAAAGCTTGAAGACCCTTATAATATTTAAGTAGACAAATGTAGGTACTATGGTCTAGGTGTACAAAGTCGACCTCTCTAGACGAGGTTCAAACAGGAATGACCGTTTCTAGTAACGGCAAGAACGTTATACAAACATAATTAAATTATGAATCAGCTAATTACAACCAAAGTGTAAGTTGCAACATTGCGGTACATTTATTATAGGCGCTAAGCGCTAACATATTCCCCCCCTTGAAACGACGCACTCGAGCAGTTTCAAGAATCTTCCTGTTTAGGAAGTGGGCATAATCGCGTAAATGCCCGTCTGACGCATCCTCGAACGGTATTGACGTCGGCTACACGTGACACTCCGTCGGGTCCCGGGAAAAGGCGAGCAACTCGCCCGAGTCGCCAAGACAGCGGTGACACGTTGTCCTCCTCAATGACGACTAGATCGCCGACGCTGAGGGTATCATAATTATGACGCCACTTGGTACGCATCTGCATCTCGCTGACGTACTCCTTCTGCCAACGCTGCCAAAAATGCCGGCGAACTTGTTCGAGCCGGGCATGACGTTGCAGCGGGCCAGGGTTCATATCTTGCTCTGGTACTGGTGTCGGCAGTGACGTGAGCGGTCGACCGATCAGAAAGTGCCCTGGGGAGAGGAAAGATAGGTCGTCAGGAGATTGGGATAGTGGGTACAAGGGATGGCTATTTAGGATAGCCTCCACTTGTGCAAGAACACGTTACGTTAGCCGTTACGGGTACTCAGAGGCCTGAGAATCTAAAAACCAGTTATGCCACGAGATATTACTGGGTTGTGGAGGTTAGATAGGCAGTCGCTCCATGTAAAATATCAACCTGCATCCGGTTTGACTAGAAGCTAAGCGAATATTTTTTCCACTTTTTTACTACATCCTATTTTAATTACATTTTTTATTTCGTAAGTGTAATTATTCCACAATAGATTCAAAGTAAACTGATTATGGTTATCGTCTGTATTTATTTAAAACCCAAAAAAGGCAGTACAATTCGATAATATTATATAAATTATAGATAGGTATATTCAATATAAATCTTTGAAAAGCATTAACGCATGCTTAGCGAACTCTAAAGTTATTATATTAAATGCAAAAAGAGTTCGCTGTTATTACTATTGCATTCTTTACGACATTGTATTAACTGCAAAGTTAGTCGTGTCGGTTCGGTCACCCGTATAGGGACTGCATTGATAGCAATAACGTCGCCATAAGACTTGTCAAAATATGGAAGAAGAATTCGCGGTGGTGAGCAGAGGTCGAGATTGCTTGGTGGTCAGAGCGCCTGGAGTATTCATCCGGGAGGCGCAGGTTCGAATCCTATTCGCGGCCGTATTCTTTTTCCATTTAATATAATAACTTTATAGATATATTGATATTCACTTATAATATTCCTTAAATAAATACTTAACTGAAGTTGTTTTATACGAAAAAAGTTAGAATATCTTTGAACAGTGAAACTTTACTCTATTAATATTTTTATATTGAAGATAAATCTTTCGTGTTGTAAACGCTTCCAAAGAGTTCAGAATAATTAAGGGTTCTGAGTTAATTACGTAATTACTTCACTTATAACGTTTTAATTAACTAATCCTGCTCATGTGTTCAAAGCTCTTATTTTCTCACACAATATTGTAGTCTCCCATTATTTTTATGTTCCATTACACCAGAATAAACGTATGATTACAAAGTGTATAATTTTGTGTGCTTAATGCTTAAAAGCCTTTTATCCCTCTTCTGAAACTTAGATTAACTTTTACCAGCTAATTAGTTAATTACGTGGTGGCGAGCACAACTTAGTTATTATATTTTTCTTTTAGGGAACCCGTAAGAGGTAAGCTAGTAGTATTTTTATACAGTAAATGACCTTGGAACCTTTTGTCCTCTTAAGTATAGTGACGATATACCTAGACTACCTAAAAATTATATTTCAATGCCTAGACATATTTATTTTAAGGGTGACAGACGTGATGATAGCAATACGCACCTGCTGGACTCCAGACAGAATGAACTCGCTGTTTGGAAATTGATATCTTAATATGTTTTAGTTTTTGTTTTATTACATGTTAATAGCATTAAAAATAAAAACATACAAGTTAGTTCCCAGCAAAAACATCTAAGTTCGTTGGAACGAAACATAGTATAAGGGTCAATGTGTTAAGTAAATAATAAAAATATAGTAAGTAAGCCACGATTTGAAATTGTATTTGCACGATTCGGGATCACTGCAATTTGTAGTTTCTGTACAGTTAAGAATACTGAGATGGTGGAGTGCACGGTATTACGTCGGTTCTGGATATTATGTTTTATTTGTATAATAACTTTCGTGAGGCATATTCATATTAGTTATTGTGCACCGGTTACTACTCACGTAAATTCTTCGGGTTTGCCCGACTAGTTTCGAACTCGAACGGACAAACCCGAACGTGTGTAGTAGGTACGTGAGTAGTAACCGGTGAACAATAACTAATATTATGTTTTTGTTTTGATTTTATTATATGTGAATAGCGTTATAAATAAAAACATAGAAGTCAGTCCCCAGCAAAAACATCAAAGAGCTTTATTTTACTTACAGTACATAAAATTCCCACAGCACTCATTACTGTAAAATCGTCGCGCAAACAAGAAACTGACGTAGTCTAGTTAGCTTTTAAAATAAATTCATAGTGAAGACAGATATCGGGCTTTGTCTGGAACGGTCTTGTGATACGTGAGAGAAATTCTGAATATTATCATAGAATATTATAATACAGAAGCTCAGCTTTGCATTGGAGATTAGATTCTACTCACGGAAATGTTGGGTCCTAAATACGATACAAATATGATAAAATAAACATTCCGAGACTTCGATACTCGCACCCTTTAGTAATACTATAGCCAATCTCATGTTTCGGTTTTTAACGAACGTTTGGTGAAGTGAACCTTCTGTGCTCTTAACATTATGCTATTATGTCAACCCACGCTTTCGCCACTCGCGTTCGTAAGGGTGCCTGCATATATACGCGGTTGCCGCGACACGGACGCGGCTGTAATAGGAGGCAATTTAAATAATGCTGGTGCCTTTATGTGTTCGACTTTGTTGATGACTACATAAAGGAAGGTTTTTAGAGCACTGTAATTATCAAATTACGGCCTTAACATTATTTGTGTTCACGATCTCAAAAAAGACTGGTAAAAGGTTAAAAGAATAAAACTATGTAAGTAAAATAGAGTTAGGAATATTTACATGTTTCAGTAGAATAAAACCTAAAATAGAGCTTCACCGCGTTCCAGTTTCCACCGCAACTTGAACAAACATGGTGCGAATACTATGAATGTACATATAATTCCAAAACAGTGTAATTACACGTACCTTAATAAAGAGTCCATGTCCACACAATCCCATGTAACCCGGATATGTACATCAGAGCAAATCGCGCGGCAATTTGTAGCGCGCCTGTGTGCGGTGGCCTAACTGTCAGGACTCGAGCACTTTCATCAGTAATGCGCATTTCGGTGCTGCATACAAAAACAACCTTCCCTAATGGTCATTTGTTGAACCTGTAACGTTGAAATTCTGCAAAAGTAGAGGTATTATTATTAGAGGTATTTGTTATGTTTCATGAACACGATCAATTTTATTTTAAGTTTTATCAAAATATTTTGGATTATAATCAAAATATTAAATTAAGAATGACTATTTCCATTTGCCGTTCCTTGACGTCGCTCTTACAACCTACCGTACCTTAGCGTGAGCTATCTTATCGTTGTCTGAAACCACTCAATTTCAAGTTCCCGTACTTATTCCTGTCTTAAAAGAGACGCCTGGCGGCATCTATTAGCAATCTTTACAATTACTAACTCAGTGTTACAACTACGCAGTCGTAAAGGCACCGAAACGATACCAACCATTCATCAGTACTTATTCAACAACGATTATTTCATACTATGATAAGAACATGTCATACTATCATCCCTTTAGTAGTACGAGTAATAAATGATGATCTATCAAACTTGTGCCGAAGCAATTTCATCAACCTATTTTTACTATTAATTACTGTTGTTCTCTTTATTCTATTACTCGTCATTAAATACTTTTTTTTAAATCTTTATTTATTTACAGGACTTTTCTCCAAAAGATATGTCAGTTCTATTGTTACAAAACTAACTTAACCACATAATTATGTTACTAATTATTTACACATATTATAATCATGAGTAGAGAGCAGCTAAAATACTTTGAATTAGACCGACATTTTGACTGATTACATTTTACATTTTTATTAAATTGTTGACGACTCTGATACTTTCTCAAACTAAATCTTTTTCCTGTGTATATTTCTATTAAGCTCCGTGATGACTTTAAGGACTTAAGTACGTTGTTTCTAGGAACTTTTAGTCTTATCTTCATGCGCTATTTCAATTAGAATGCCAAGGCGTTGGAGCCAATAAGGCATTTTTGCAAAAAATAATTGGGTTTACATGTTGTATGTAGTTAACAGCACTTCATCACGAACATCATACAAACAAAGGAAAACGTCAAAGTTCGTTGTAACCATAACTTGAATTATACCTACATGATTTATTTTTCTTGCATAAAATTGTGCTGGCTCAAAATATTAAAAACATATCAAATTAAAATCAAAATAGTACTTGTTAAACGTCAATATTGAAATAAGACCGTCCCTAAAAACCCTTCACCACTTCCTATTGCTTCACTGGACGGAAGAAGTGGCGCAACAAACTCCTTAACTACACGTCCCTGTCTGTCAAGCTACAAAATTGTATAATTTGATCACGGACCTAAATAAATATAATACAAACGCAATATTTCTATCCTTTTATCGATGATTCTGCCAACGCTAGGTTAACCAGCCCGCAATATCCCTCTTTCCGCAGAAATTTGGTCCAATCTCGATACATTTGTGCAATCAGCCTTTCATTCTAATCTGTTCAGTAGTTTTTGTATGATTTATCAAATTCACAAACTGACAAATATACAAACTTGCACCTGTTTACTAATAATAATATATATTTTTTTACTCACCGCAATATGCGAAATTATAACTTAATAGCTAGTGCTCGCGACTTCGATTGCGCGACTGTTGGTTATCGCGAATAAAGGTAGCGTATGCCCTTCCCCAAGATACAATCTATCTCCTTGCCAAATTTCATTACGATCCGTTCAGCCGTTTAGTCGTGAAAAGGTAACAAACAAACATGCAGAGTTATTTGCGCTTTTTTAATATTAGTATGGTTGGATATTGCAGCTTAAATTGAGATAGGCCCTGTTTGGCCTTGCACAGATGTTATTGTTTCTATTCTGTATTTGCACCTCTTTTGCATTTCGAGAATAAATTATTTATTTATTTCTTTCTTTCAATATTTTTCGAGTCCTTCTTCTTCGGCTATAGGCTTTTTAACTAAAATTCCTAACTACTAAAACTCAAGTATGTACATTTGTGATGGGTTACTAATGGGGATCACATCGCGGCGCTTTGGCCATAGATTTTGTTGCATTATGTCATGACCTTTTATACCTTATACCTAAAAACACGGTTCTGTAGGAATAAACAGTTGATTTTTATTGAATTCAAACGGGAAAATCAAGTTGCATTGATCGTGGTCAGTCTACTCGTGACCACGATCAATGCAACTTGATCGAAACGTCGAGGTAAGTAAATATTATACTTTTAAATATATATTTTTATATATATAGCGCGATTAAGTCCGTGAAAGTTTAAAAAATAAACAGCTGATCCTGAGTTCTACATGTTTTATAGAGCACACGTAACCGTTTATAGTAGGTACTACATAACGTTAGTGTAAACGTTATGTCCCAAGATCATTGACTTGCAGCGGGTTACCGCGCTGCGCTAACATAGTCATGTCACGAAGAAGGTAAGTGCAGAAACTCCACATAACATACATAACTAGCTCATAACTGTCCCACTGCAGAGCAAGGGCGTCTTCTCATACAGAGAAGGCATTGATCACCACGATAAATATTTTAAAACACTGTCAGAGCAATATCCCCTGATAAAGGCTTACATATCTTCGTTCATAGTGCCCGCACACTGTGACATATTGCGCTATATAAATTTTGTAGATGCTTCTAACAGACAATATTCTCAAACATATTATAACCTAATTATCGGACAAAACCAATTTATTTGCAGGCTATGCAAATAATTGCTCTTATTAGGGACACTAAAATATTCAACTCTAGATTCTAAAACTAAATGAGCCTGTACTACTGGAATCATTGTCAGTACGTACCTGTAGTGAAAGTGGTAGGGTTTAGTAGGTTTCAGTATGAGGCTTCTGTTATTTTCACTACACTGTGGCTGCACTCACTTATGCAACATGTTCCTTGCAACGCTACGCTAACAATTTATGCAATGTATTCTACTGCAACTACTATGGCCTCCTAATTTTATAACGGCTTAATTTAACTCGACCTTAATAACTTTGCTCATAAATAAATGATTGGGTAATTTATTCCTTTATTAGGTAGGCTAAAAGCACTATTATGTAATAATGCCTAGGGTAAATGTTATACCTAGGTGCCCTATAAAATCAACTAAATTCAACCATAGAAAGAGTATAACCATAGTAATTAAACTGTCTGTGGAGTAATGAAATAATTAAAAGGAACGATAATAAATTATAATGTTCTTCTAAAGAAAGGGAATCCTTCAGAGGATGGATATGTGACATTGCTAGATGGGTATCGATTCAACTGTTGATATCTCGATAAAATGTGTATATACCCTCTGTATGCAAACTTTAAAACTATCGCGTTGCATAATAGTACTATATACTGCCACGAATTAACGCACAACAAATACCTTTGTATTAACTGCAAAGTTGGTCGTATCGGTTCGGTCACCTGTATAGGTACTGAATTGATTGCAATGACGTCACCATAAGACGTGTTAAAATATGGAAGAAGAATTCGCGGTGGTGAGCAGAGGTCGAGATGGCTTAGTGGTCGGAGCGCCTGGAGTGCGCAGGTTCGAATCCTGTTCGCGACCGTATTCTTTTTCCTTTAATATTGTAACTTTAGAGTTCGCTAAGCATGCGTTAATGCTTTTTAAAGATTTATCTTGAAATACCTTTGAATCGCTTGACGTTACGACCAGGTTGCACTGATCGTGGTCACAAGTTGACTGATTCTGACCACGATGTCTGCTTTTGTTCAGTGTTGTTGTTCAGGTACACATGTTGAATCGACGTGCACAAGTTAAACGATGTAGAATTGTGTGACGTCATCTTGAGAGCTGTAGACGTTGCTGAGCTGAATGGTTTGTTAGTCCTGTAACGTCAATGATGATAGAATTGTCACAAATGAGTACCTAACAGACTTTTTATTTTACAAGTTGTTTACTAAAAATAATTTGTTGAATAAAAATCATGATCCTAGAACAGCCCTTTTTGGACCAGTACTGCTGATGACAGCAGTACTGGTTCAAAAAGGGGTCTAAAGCAAAGCAGTTGATATGCTTTAGAGACCCTCTGATAGCACTTATTCTGAAATTAGACACGTACGCAGCACGTAGTCATGACAGTCTAGGTTCATTGCACATGTCATCCTGTACTCAGAATAATTGTGAATAAAAAACTATAAAGCCAAAAATTGGCTGTCAGATTTTAAGTTGATACCTACATTAAAATATATTATTAATGATTGTAGTCAATATACATAAATAAGGATTACCCGTTTTTTGTACAGCAGAAGCGTGCCTTTACCAAAGCTGTAGGCAAACAGTAGACAAATATGTAAAAAAAATACATTACACTATATCTTTTACTTTTTATTTCAGGATCCTAGAGTGGAAGATGCATTAGCTGCTCCAATCAAAAGTTATGGAGAAGAAACTACTAGGAGAAGACGTAACCCATGCTGTAGGTATATGAGAAAGATGGAGCTAACCACATGAGGATAAGGTTTTATAGCAAATAAATTCGGAACAAAGGTGTTGTGGAACTTCATATGAAACAGGTTAGATTAACAAGAAAATGGGAGTGTTAGTATTTAAAAGTATATAATAAACTGGTATACTGCAATTATAACATACACTACATCTAACTGGCACAATATTGCATAACTAGGCAAGCTGTTAACATATGAGCTAAGTACTAAATGTACATACGACTGTTATTAAGCTACTAATTATGGTTTCATAACACTACTGCAATACATAGAGCACCTCCCTCGACAAATTTGATATTCGTACTTTAAAATCAGACTTGATAAAGTAAAAAACTACATACTATATACTGCCAAAATAAAATATATTAATTATTATAACATAAAAATAAAACTATTAGGGAGCATCGAAATATTAGTTCTCGTCGCTGTCAACTGCGAGTGTACCCAAAAGGCTGGCAGCATTGCCACGTCGTTTGATGACAATACAAATTATTTGAACATGACTGGTACCTATAGTTAAAACTGTACATTATTTTTTAACTTCTTTTTAATTGGTTTATTAATACTTGCTTAATTACTATCTTTTTCTGAATGTTCACCGTTGGACGAGTAATATTCGACCTACTGGTAATATCACTGGTGCTATTTTAAATTAATTCTTATTTTGATTTGGCCTTTTATGTAAATTAATTTGATATTGTTCGTCTGCAATAATTTTCATACCTTTTACTTCCTTTTTACACCATGAAAGAGATAATGGAAATGGTCAATTAAGGATAACAGTTTTATTATACAAACAGAGTAATACAGATACAAATAACCTACAATATTACATAAAAGCGTTTGAAAATTATAGTGATTAATATGAGGCTTGATATACACTGCTGGGATAAGAGAAAACAGCCTTTACAATGATATCTTATACACAATATGCGTTATACACGTTTAATGTATTAATATGCAAATGCGACGATGACAAGCCGACATACGCTGAAAAGCTGTCGTCACGCAGAACTGTCTGATAGATCATGGAAAGTCCTTGTTAATCACGTTTCGTCTTCTGTGTTAAATGTGTCTTACTACTCTTCTCAGTACCAGCCTGGAATTCGCATTTAGGCCCGGTAGATGGCAATAGGCTCACCAACTATTACATGGGACTTAATAACAGCATTGGTGAAGTGTGGGTGTACAACTGTGTACACGTCTGCCTACCCCTTCGGGGAAAACAGGCGTGATGCTATGTTACGTATGTTATGTTTATTAATGTAAATTATGTTTGTAGCTTTACATGCAATTGTAAATAACACAGGTCCAACATTTGCGTCATGCACGTACATTTTTAAATTATATTGACACAAACATCACGTAAAACCGCATCCAGGATTAAAACCAACCCAGTGACGCGGCTCGCTGCCGCTTACAAAAACCGCCGTTTCCTTTGTTGTGCAAAGAAGGGTGAAAAAAAAACTTCCGCAACTTGTAAGAGAAAATCAAGCGAATTGCTGCTAGAATTTTCCAACGGGAATTAATAGACACGGAAAAAAATACCAATTTCATATGGACTAGTAACTATGGAAGATTGTATACCACATAGTATATTTTTTGGATATTAAATTCATTTTTTTTTTTTTTTTTGTTTCTTCACCGTCTTGATCTTTACTGCTATGCAAGACAAGAACAGTTGGTTAGTATATTTCATTAATATCGAGACCCCTCTAAGCCTTGGAGATCACGTTAAACCGTCGTTTCCGGGTCTACGACAGTCGTGACGGGTGGTCATGTACCTGAAAGTCTGACTACCAGTATTTTTACGAGATATGTGTTACCCAGCAACTGTATCATAAGGGTTATATAGGTAGATATTCACTATGTATAAAAGTGGTATTGAGCTGCAGCTAGAGGTAAGCGTAGAAGCCGATCCTAACGTGGTTGGTAAGAGGCCAGGTAGAGTTTTTATTCCTAAACTGGACTTAGGCATTCGGCTTGTCGCAGGTTCGGTTTCCGCAATCTGGGTTTGGTACTTGTGAGGTTATGTGTTTGTAAACGCAGCAATTTTACAGAAAATATCCTTGTGTGGGCTTAATATTGAACTACCCATGTCACACCTAATTAAATCACCTAAGACGTTCTCACCCACACTTATTATAACAGGCGAGTTATGCAGCAATCTCAGTGTAATAAACACTGAGTTGGGCAGCACGTGCCAACGACGACTCGCTTTTCTGCCTCTACGATGGATATAGAGCTGATAAATGAGCCTTAGAACATGTTTTAGCTACGAAAGTTGTGGGCAATATTTATGATCAGCCAGTAAATGGACACCACTGAATTTATTTTTCTAAAATTACTTTCGTGAGACACGTTTGTAATAAATATAAATATTATTCCACTATAGCTCCTTTTGAATTAGAAACTGATTGAGAAATATCGAAAAGTGTACGTGCGTGATTAATACCGTAAAACAAAATTATCGCGATTCACATCGTATTCTGAAAATTTTGAGACATTTCTCCATAAAACGTAGTTTGTTATTTGACTAATTCTTTTGTCTTTGATTGCCTCGTTGGTCTAGTGGTCGTAAGCGCGGCTGCTGAGCGTGAGGTCCTGGGTTCGATTCCCAGGTCGGGCAAAGTGTTATAGAATTTTTCGGTTAGGAAATTATCAGTAGCAGCCCGGAGTCAGGAATTTGGTGGTGTGGCTTCGGAGAGCACGTAAAGCCGTCTGTCCTACGCCTGATCTCTCTATGGTGGTGTCGGATTTCCATCCTATTGGAATATGAGAGTATAGGAAGAGGGAGTGCACCTGTGTTTGCGCATACACTTGTGCACTATAATATCTCTTGCGTATTTTTTATTCTTTTGTATTCGGGATGACTCAATTAGTCGAGCAATTCTGAAACGCCATAGCAACCATGCCTAGCATATAGATAATTGAACATAGTTTATTCTTACAGGGTGATGGTGCAGTTCGGATATTCCAAGCAATCTAACCCTTAGGTCTGAATGTTATTTTAAACAAGATACCCAGTAAATTACTAGGATGAAAAAGAGATTTGCACCGGTATGATACCTGGAGTTGATGGTGTCCCTTTTCTTAAATGCAGAGGTAACCGTACGGTTTTAGTCGGTATGAGTCCGACATAATCCTCCACCAGCAGGCGAAGGATATCCATGAGCATTTCCACACGATAATAAAAAAAAAAGATGAAAAAGAGATTAAGTTGTCTTGAACTAACGTTGCATAGTCTTTAATTTGAATAAAAAGCAGGAAAAATGGTAAACTGGTAATTCACTGTGTTTCGTTAATAGAAAATATTACGTCATTTGAAAAACCTGTCAGAGGTCGCATTTTACCTTTAAGAACATTTTGTTTCTCAGAAAAAATCCAAATATTTAAGTAACGTAAGGTAAATAAGTATTCGCGTAACTGCCAAATATCGACATCTTTTTAATTTTCCTCTATCAAATTAGTTATTAAATAAGAGAACAGAATATTAATGAGCCATATCCAGCAAAATATTACTGTAAACTGTGTATGTAATATTAGAGAGACTTCCATTCTATGTGCAAACCTTAGCGGTAGCACGGGCGAGACGTGACGTATTATGTGAGGTCCACCCAACACTCAACACAATATGCAACAAATGTGCCATATTTTCCTCACGTGAGAACAGTGCAACTGCTACTGTAACGTGTTTGCGGTGCAACGAGACCGTCGGATACAAACGGCTAACTTCTGTGATGGATTAAATTTTACTAGCTTTACCTTCTGGCAATTATGTAGAATGACCTGGAACTAAGTTTGTTTGAATTCCAAGCTTGTATCCGAACCAGCTTTATTGTTGTTGAGAGTGTTGTGTTTACGTAGAACATCACTGACTTTCGGTAAAAGAGTTAGAGACGAGAAAATATATCGTGAGGAAACCAGAACTGTATGTTTATTACAATATATCATAAATATATATACAAATATAAACATGAACAGTACTTCAGTGATATAAATCACATGTGTCAATCCCTCATTCAGCACGTAATACATAGATGTTGTTGACAAATTCTAATTGAATAGTTAAGACAATTAAAATTATTTCGAATTCTATATGTAACTGATATTTTTTTAACCCATAGGGGTTTGATCTGCGTAACTCTTGAACTACAGTGGTCCTATCATCGGGACGGAGGAGAGCGTGACGTGGTCGCCGGACTTTACTGATCTGAGACGGCCTGTAGTCGGCGGAAGAAACAACTAAGGGATTCGGATGGTTAGAGGCGGAGTCAAAGTATTTCTTCGGTGCCCTTTTAATGAATTGCCTAATGGTGGGCATTCTGAGATCGAGGTGTAGTTGAAGGTTCCTAATGAACCATGGGGCGCCTGTCGCTTTGCGCAGGAATCGATTTTGCAGGGTTTGCATCCTATGCATTTTGTAGTACTTAACGTGTGCGAACACGACGCTAGCATAAGTCATAATGGGTCGAATGCACATAGTGTACAGTGTCATCTTAAGGTTAAGAGACAGTTTACAGCGTGCATTTATCATGGGAAAAAGACGGCCGACAGCGAAGGCCGCGCGGTCGCGGACTATCTTATTGTGCGGATGGAAGGACAGTTTGTGATCTAAGGTCACACCCAGGTATTTGGCTTGCAGTTCTCAAGGGAATGGCTTGCCGAACATGGCAATAGGTCGAAGCTGGGGAAGAAATTCCTCGACGCCCGTTCTAGAAAAAAGAACTGCGGCGCTCTTGTCTGGATTGACCTCGATACTCCATTTCCTGAACCAAGCGCCTATTGCATTGGCCGAGGTCTGAAGTGATCGAGTAATGCAGTCAAGACTTCTACCGGTGTAATAGATGGCCGTATCGTCGGCGAAAAGAGCCAACTTGGATTTGCTGCTTTTAGGTATATCGCTGGTGTACAGCGCGAAGAGGAGTGGTGAAAGCACAGAGCCTGAGGGTCTCCGGCTAGGATCTGATGTGGGGATGTAACTGAAACCCCAAGTATCCTATTTTGTACTCGCTTTAAAGGTTCGAGCAACCCGTGCAAACTTAATATTCATTAAGCTACACAAGTTGCATTCGGAATAAATTTATACGCAGGTGTGGAGACCATTATTTGAACCAAAACCACAAATAATTACATAAATAATGGTCACTACAGATTTTCAGTATGCTATTATCTCATATAAACTGAAATCCTATCCTATCCCATATCCTATTAACATTATAAACCTGAATGTTTGGATGATTATGAGTTCGAGAATTTGGATGTTTGTTTTTCAGTCACGCAAGTACTACTTAATTGTTTTGGATGAGCTACTTTAGGTCCTGGAATAGCAATGGGGTAATTTTCGGGAAAAGGGGAAATACGTGGATAAAATACTGACATAACAGGCCACAGCCAGTTCTATAGGAGGGAGATATTTTGCGGTTGAGGCTTAATTTAAGGTACGCAGTAATAGAGACGGGAAGGCCCGTAATAGAGGAGTAGCTAGTGGCGACATGGTGACCTTGGCTTCCGGATGATGCTGATATTCTCGGATGTTTTGAGAGGTACCTATCTGCGTCGGGCCGAGCTGACGCTAAAGTGCCCACTGCAACAGCTGTCTCGAGGACACGGCGCAGCATACGCTGTGCCCTCCTAGTCGAGCAGCGCCATGACCTCATCAGGGTAGTTGCGGCGGTGCAGATCGACGAATCATAATCTGATGGGGTTAATGCATCTGCGAACTCGGGGTCCCGGTAAAGGGTAGTGGAAGACCGTGCAGCACAGCGCCCATGATGGGCGTTCCACACATAAAAAAGGTCGAAGTTTAAAATTAAAGCTGAAATGTTTTTGTTTATTTCGGTTTATCGTACGTTAACGGTTGTTTAGGGTTGTTAATAAATTACATATTAATAATTGTAGAGGCTAGGTGCAAATTAGAGGAACGAAATCCTAACCAGCATAAATCGTAACCGACGTAAAATTTATGTCTATTGCAATTCAAGATACTTGAAATATTTCAGAACGAACTCACGAACTGTCTTTACAGATAAATTTAATTCATATAGAAATCTTTTGAGATAAATCCGTTGCACCTGCCACGGCTAAGAAAGTGCAGTATTAAAAGATTTTATAAGTATTATTTGAAAACCTCTCTGGTGACTGCCGGACCAACGTCGACGTGCGCTCCGCTTCTTGTCTAAAGCGGTGTGTACATATTACAACGTACGTATGATTTCAGAGAAATTCTCAAACGTATAAGCCATTTTTCATTATAACGGGATTTGTAATTACGAGAAAATGAACTGTTAACAACGTAATATCTAAAAGATGTAAACGAATTCATCTAATTTCTTTTGGAATTAATAACGGACTGGCTTCAGAAAAATGTTTTTAAACAAAAATTTCACCGCTGGAAACGGAAACAGAAAAGTGAGATAGACAGAAAAGGGAGTGTATATATGTTTGTCGACTGGACAACCTCCTATGTTTCGTTTCGGTTGAAAATCTTCTATCTGTACCTACGTTTTATTGTTTAATAAATTAATCAAAAGAACCATGTGACTCAATTAAAATTCATAAATGACTTAATAAACATATTATTTTGACTATAACAATTATTGACGGCTTGGTTTGCGCTGTGGTTGAGAGACTGGCTGCTGCGTCGCGTGTCGCAGGTTCGGTCACTGCACGGAGCAAATATTTGTATGATCTACAGATAATTGTTCCGGGTCTGGGTGTGTGTGTGTCTGTGAGATTATATGTTTGTAAAAGGACCCACGATATAGGAAGAAATTCCTAGTGTGGGGCAACATTTTTATTAAAACGATTTTTTTTTTCAATTTGATGTGTTTTATGTTGTTTTTCACAGGCACTAATGAAAAGGTTATAATAAAGAAGAATATAAGTACGCGGTTCAAATTAAAGCCTTTTGAGATTTAAATCATTTGAATCTGCAGTATACATTTATTAAAAAAAGCATCTGCTTGTGCTTAATATTTTATTCACCGTCTTTTAGTTTTCTTCTATTTACTTAGAAGGATCCCAAAAAAAATTGTCCACATATTTTCCCCTAATCATTCAAAAATTATACCAAACTAATACAACACAGATTTTTCTAGAATCTCTTATATTTGGAATGTAATATTAGACTTATGTAAGATGTCTTCTAAAATGTGATCTTTCCCAATTCCAGTATGTACGCAATTTCAGAAAATACTCTTTTCGTATACTTTGGCCAAAATATGTAGATAATAACTAAAGTAATTTGTGAGTTATGTAGTCTTAGATATTTAAGTTATTACAAATAGTATCTGGTACCCGAGTTGCCGACATTCATTGAATAGAGAACCTTAATAAACAGTCATCGAAAATGTCGATGATTTTATGAAAACTTAAAGAGATCTTTGGTAAGTACAATTTAGTTATGCAGTGGAAGCCTAATGGTATATATACCCATTGGATTGGCAAGTCAAAGGTCGCAGGTTCGAATCCAAGGTACCACTGACTTCTCGCAGTCAGGTGCGTATTATAAATTATCATTTTCAGAAAAACATGTTGCATCGTGAGGAAATCTGGGCACCTGAGAGATCTTCTCGATGATGTGTAAAGCTATGTCAGAGGCCTACGGGTGATTTTTACTCTGAAACCAGGTTGTTACACACGATAAGAAGAAGAAGAAGAAGGTTTTAAGCTCATTTTTTATTTAAAGTGACGTTCGACTACATAGACAACGCGCATACATATAAAATAATTCTATCAATCGCAACAATTATTATTATATATGAAACAATATTTACACTTTATCCGTCTTATAGTATGTGTACAGCCTTATAATCCTATCTGACATAAAAAGCACTGTCAAAGTGTTCTCAATGTGTCAATTTTGCATTGAATTATGTCACTTTGTTGGGAAACTCCGAGATATATAGCGCAAGAGTGAGGCAACACAGTTGTGCGGTGTTTAAAAAATGGTTGATTACCTTGTTTTTTTTTTTTTCTTTTTCTTATTTACATGGCATATATCCAGTTTGTAGTTGATTATATGACAAATGATTATATCAGTCAGTTAAAATCTTATAACTCGTGTTTATTTAATTGTAATGATAGTTTAAAAGTTTAAAAAACTGCGTCTTTTTCCCAACCCCCAGGATTTTCCTGGAAGAAAATTAAATAACTAGGTTTCACCTTCAATACCTAGGTAGGTAGGTACATAATGTTATTTGGCAACCGAGCTCGCTATGGTTACAAAACCTGATAACGATAACATTGATATTCTTGATTATTCCTCTGTTGAATTAATGTCTTGAAATTAAACAGAAGGGAGGTCCCTTCTTTTTAATTTTAAGACTTTTTATTATTGGCGAAATCAATATAACATAGCATCACGCCTGAATTCCCGATGGGTATGGCAGAGGTGTAATATTTTACTACTATATTTCACCAATGCTGTAAGTTAAGTCTGTAATAGGAAGTGAGCCTATTGCTAACCATCGGGCACAATTTCAAAATCCGGGCTGATACTGAGAATTTCCCAACAGAAAAACACAATAACACTTTGGAGCGACCCGAGAGTCGAAAGTAGGACGCTCAGCGGCCGTGAATGCGATCACTAGACAAATGGGGCAGACAAGATTGAAGATATATGTAAATCGTTTTTCGGATAAAAAAGTACACTTATGTAATACAAACAAACAAAGCTAGGTGCAAAATAATGGCCCTTACTAATTAATCATTTGCCGACTACAGTATAATATATATTTTAATTGGTAATTAGCTAATAATTACGTCTGGAAATTATTGAGGATTTAATTTTGTATTGTAAAATAATATTCACCTGTTAATCTGTTCATTTAGTATATTGTGCCCAAAGCATTATTTTGAACAAACTGTCGAAAACACAAAATAATACTGGTTTCATTAATAATGTTTGTTATTATATTTTGATTTAAGTGTACTAAATAACCTACTGCCAAATCTGTCTTCAGTTTCACCTCGTGACAGCAGGTATATATACAGTTTAGTCGATTATTAGACCCGGTTGCCCGTCAGCTGGCAAGTAAAAGATTACGCGTTTGAACCCAAAGGCACGGACTATTCGTTGACTTCGAGTAGGTACTATCAATCAATCTGCCTAGCCTTTTCCCAATTACGTTTGGATCGACTTTCAGTCTATCCGGATACAGGACTCCTTATCTAATCTCCACGATACAGTAAATGGCTAAAACTATACCTGATTAGTCTGACTGATTGTCAGACTAATCAGGAAAATAACGCGAACAAGGCAGTATACTTGAAAATAAACTACTACACTAGGTTGCTCATATCAACTCTACGATAGAAGGATTTTTGTTTACACGTTGTAGTGTATTTTATAGTTTTTGAAAATAGCGGAATGTCCAGGGTAGCTACTTAATATGACGTACCTCTTTTTGTCGTCGTTTTTAGGACAAGAATCAATTAAAAGCCGTCAGTGACAATAACGAGTCACAAGAATCTAATATTACTTATTCATGTTAGGTTCCGTAGCAACATATAAATAAAATCCTCTTACTTTTAAAAACGAATAACCAAAGACTTTGAATGTATAAAATATAACATAACATAGCATCACGCCTGTATTCCCCGAAGACGTAGGCAGAGTTGTACACAGTTGTGCACTCACATTTCACCAATGCTGTTATAAAGTACCATGTAATAGGTGGTGAGAAACTGAAGTATGATACACCACTCTTGACCATGGGTGGGATCGATATAGTGATGTCCAACGAGATCAAAGTACTGGGGTTCACGATAGACAGCAAGTTGACGTTTAGCGCCCACACCGCAAATATATGCAGAAAGGCGTTGAACGTCTACAAACAACTGTCGAGAGCTGCCAGGGTCAGTTGGGGTCTCCATCCGGAAGTCATTTACACAATATACACCGCTACCGTGGAACCCATCATCTTATACGCGGCTAGCGTGTGGGCACCTGCAACTAAAAAGGTATGTGTGCAAAAACATCTGAACACTGTTCAAAGGGGATTTGCACAAAAGATTTGCAGGGCCTATCGAACAGTGTCATTAAATGCCGCCCTGGTGCTGGCCGGGATACTTCCGCTTGACATTCGTATAAGAGAGACTGCTTCCCTCTACGAAGCCAGGAGGGGGATCCCACTGCCGGCACTAGGAGATAGCTATTAACATGCTTTAAAATTGAGGCAACTGTAATGTAGGTAAATTTATTTTAATATTACGCATTGTTTTAAAGCGCCTATTTAATATTGGAATTGGTATTAGTTTCAAGAGTAACCTTCATCTCTTGTTAATTACATAAGAGAAAGGTTTTTTTTTTATGAATACGACCTCATTTGTTTCCTTTTCTTCAAACAAAATAAGTGAACTAAATACTATGTTAAGAACTTTAAAAACCTATAGCATTGTAACAATTTAAAAAGATTTCAGAATATAAATCAGACAGTTTTGATGGAAGAAATCTGAATCACTAGAGCTTCAAGCGACTATACAAGTTTAAAGAAAATACATATAACATTTTAAACTGGATACAGCAATAAATCTTGTACGTACTTTCTGCCGGAATGTAGGGTAGTTGTATCGAGCATTCTGGTCAGGAATGTTTTCTGTATTCTGCTGAACGTTACGTTCTGTTCGTAGTTATCATTTTACATGGCGATGGCGTAGTAAATCTCAATTCGAGAGGAGATTGTTTAATATTGGGTTTTTATTTCAATCGAGTATTTGGTTGTTTTCTTTTAATATATAAGATTATTCTCGATTTTCGGTTCCGATACTAGGGCTCAAACTGGGAACTGTTGAATACTTATTTATATTTGAAGTAAGTTTTTTCTGGAGATCGAAGTAAGATATTTTATATATTGTGACCAGAATAACTGCTAAATGAAAGGCAGAACCCAGAAATTTTGAATACTGAACGTCCCACTGTCATAAAATTGTAAAATGGTAAAGTCACCTCAGGAGTATTTCCAAAGCGTTATGGTTTTTTTTTTTTAATAATATCAACGCAAATACTATTGAGGTTTACCTTATAAACTAAAATAATTTATAAAATAATGTACAGTGACGTACATAATTATGTACTTAAACGGATATTTTAAATTAAAAAGTTTTTCTTCTAAGAGCAAAATGCGTTAGAGTTTAATTTATGGTTTTACGAACAATGAAAGTATGTACAGATTCACAAGTAGTAAGTCTACAAATTCTACAATAGGTACATATATACGCACGACCAGTCTCCCACAAATTCTTTTGTAATATTATCAATTTATTAGGACAATAATATACAATTATTATTATTTTTGGAGTCGGTGCCAGCAAAGGATAACAAACGTGTAAGTACATTCATGAAGTAGCATATTACGTAACTATGGTGTCGCTTTAGGCACTTGTTGTGTTCATTTGTAAATAGTTTCAATTAGGTATTGTTATATTATCGTAATAATAATTATGTGTACCTTTAAATATACTTTGCAAATTTTAGGAAACTTCCTAAATATTTTTAAAGTTTGGCTGGCACCGACTCCAAAAATAATAATAATTGTATATTATTGTCCTAATAAACAGATTCTACACAGAATCATCTAAATTTAAAAAAATATTTGTAATAATGCATTTTTTTTTTACTTTTTGTGCATTTTTACTTAACAGAAAGATTTTTGGAGTCGGTTCTTTTTTTGATAATTATTTATTTTTATTATTCTGAAGTTTGGAATTATGCCCGGTAGACAGCAAAAGGCTTAGGTACTGTACATTTTTAATAACACAGTGCTTACGTTATTCAGCCAGAACACGACTCCGACAGAACTCTGCTCACCACGCTAGCTCAATACGAGTTGGCGATTTCAGACCTTTAGGTTTTTAGGTTATCTACCTCATGATGTTTTCATTCACCATATATCATCTGTGATGTCTTAGAACAGCTAAGAAAGGATATATAACATTGAAAAAGTCACATTGAGGGAGTCAAACCACTTTTTTTTATCTTTTCGCCTCCCTAGGAATTTCTTCCTGTATCGTGGGTGCGTTTACAGACATATAATCTCACATACACACACACGCAACCAGACCCGGAACAATTATTTGTAGATCATACAAATATTTGCTTCGTGCAAAAATTGAACTTGCGACACGCGACGCAGCAGCCGGTCTCTCGACCACTGCGCCAACCGCGCTATCAAAACCTATTATATGGATCTTAAAAACCAAAAGTTATTAGTTGGTGTACAACTGTGCATACCTCTGCCTACCCCTTCGGGCAATACAAGCGTGGCTATGTTATATTATGTTATGAATTTAACAAAGTTTATACCAACATATTTTACACATGACCGTACCCCATATCCTTTTAACTACACACAATTTCCCTTATAATAATGACACTTGATATTTGCAAACGAGTGAGGTGCGAATGTAACCGATAAATTGCCGAATTCCCGTAGCTAATGCATCTGTCACCGATTGTTACTGGAGCGAACTGAATACATTTTCATACTTTATATCATATTGTGGTACAATGCAGAAGCGGTACCGTTTATGGAAGGACGATTCACACTATACGTTCTCTTGGATTAAGTCGCAAGTTACGAAAGTTAGATATGGAGCCTCATATTGACGGGTATGACTTTCCTTTCTTGTTGAATAGATTCAGGCGTTACTTTGCGGAAGTCCATTACAATGGATGCAAATAAATACAATATCTAGCTACTTCCACACAATTGAGGGTAGTCATGCATTACATGTGCATATATGCACATACGCAAGCGGTGAAAATTCCGACTACCACCGTGTGCAGTGTCCGCCACCGAGTGAGCTCACTCGGTGGCGGACACTGCACGGTCTAACAGCTCCTGATGATGCCCCGTGGAGGGGCGAAGCACGTGTAGAGTAGTTGGTGGTAGTCGGAAATTTCACCGCTTGCGTATGTGCATATATTTGTGGGCGGGCGGGCGGTGCACAGGTATGATGCCCCGTGGAGGGGCGAAGCACGTGTAGAGTAGTTGGTGGTAGTCGGAATTTTCACCGCTTGCGTATGTGCATATATTTGCGGGCGGGCGGGCGGTGCACAGGTAATGCATGACTACCCTCAATTGTGTGGAAGTAGATATTGTATTTATTTGCATTCATTTCCTTTCTTGGACAAGGTCTTGCCCGTTTATTTTCCGATAAACGAATGGGGAAATTAATGTAATCACAAACAAACTTTTGACAGGGATGGGAAAAGAAAGGAAAGGAATTGTTTGGTGCCCAAATAAGGACTTAGCTATAGCTACCAGTGACATTTCATGACAAACACCATGTATTTTTTTTATCGAAAATAGAACACTATTAAATACTTACAGAATTACTAGAATCATTGACTTGTTTTCCAAAGTCAATTATGTCGTATTTTAATTATACATATATAAATTCACGCCTTATAGCCATGGGGTAGGCAGAAACTTCAGACTGTTTATATCTATTATTTTATGTTTATCAAACTACCTATTTAGTAATACAGAAATCGGACATGAATTGGGGATGAAAGGTGAAACTTCTATTATGGAATACAAAAACAAAAGTAAAAATCGCTTACCGCTGATCTCTCGCTTCTCATCTCTTCCCGGGCGCGCTTCACTCCTTAAGCTTCCATAATTGGGAAGCATTCGGATCACGTATTAAAAGCCGTGTCGGTCCCAGACACAGTCCGATAAGGATTCCGTGAGTCGATTCATATTCACGAAAAGAATCCACCTTCTGAAAATTAAATATTAAAATTTGTAAACGTCTGCGATGTTTCCTGGCGTGCCTTTAATACGTTCGGAGAAAAATGTATCCTCTTTTGTCGAGTGTGATGAAGAAGAATCGATTTATTATTAACTTGGAGTGTTTTGAGGATTTAATTTAATAATACTCCGTTATCATTCTCCAGTATTTTTTGAATTAATTACTTTTATCTTCATCTATTGTTTAATATAAGCCTCGGTTAGTGGCGTGCATTGCATATAAGCAAATAGGCAGTGCCTACATCAAAAATTACCTAAATACAACCTATATCACAGTAAACTATGATATAGGTTGTATTTAGGTAATTTTTTGATGTAGGCACTGCCTATTTGCCTATATGCAATGCACGCCACTGGCCTCGGTACTCTATCGGTTACAATGGTGACTGCTGAGCGTGAGGTCTTTGGTTCGATTTCCGGGTCAGGCAAAGTGTTATTGTTTTTTTTTGTTATGAAGTTCTCAGTAGCAAAACGCAGTTTGGAATTGTGGTCGGTTGATGATAGTAGGGTTACCACCTATGACATGGGATTAATAACTGCATCGGTAATTATCGGATACATGTGTGATGATGTTTTATTAAATATAATTGTATCAGCCATTAAATTAGAATTACAAGAAAATAGGAACATAATTTTTATTTTTATTCCGAATGCGGTTACAAAAAATGTAATGCGGGTGCGCTAAGACCGGAAATACCTTAGAAGGTAAAATACAAATATGATGAATAAAAATTAAAAAAATATATAAGCACGCCTGCTATGTGTCAGATCATATTGTTTTTTTTTATCACACGTTATTATGTATGATTGTCACAAATTTACATTTTTTTTTTTTAAATTATTAGCCTGTTACCCGGGACAAGGTACGAATTCTAACGATAGCCCCTACATCTAAATTGGTTAAGGCGTTTAGAAGTATAAATATACATACATACATGCAAGCATGCATACATACATACATACATGAACCCTAAAAACATAACAATCGTTTTTGGCCAGTCGTGTAAAAAGCCTTAACTACTACTAACTTGTAAACTATTGCGTTGCATGATATTAAGTATACTAACAGATATGTATACTCACAGGAAAAAAAGCGCAATAAAATACCTTGAAATTGCTTGAAGTTTCGTCCAGATTGTACTGATCGTGGTCACAAGCAAACTGCTTGACAGACCAGGTTGCATTGATCCTCACTGCGGTAACTGCCCCGAGGACACGGCGCAGCACACGCTGGAGGTGTGCCCATCTCTCGCTTCCGTCCGTGATTAGACACATGGTCGGGAGTGAGAGCGCATGGGGAGCCATCGCCAACTTCTGCGAGGAGGTGATGCTCGCGAAGGAGGCGGCGGAAAGGGAGAGAGAGGCAAACCCCGCTCACCCCTGCCGCAGAACGCGAGCCAGGCGCCGGAGGGCGCTCAACGATCTCCGGCCACCGTGAGCCGTGGACTGAGGGCGGCGTGTAGGAGGTACGCCGCCTGATCAGCAGTCCAGCCCGAGACGGCCACGCACGTGTGACATAGCCCGGGTCCTCGGTAAAGGTTGGAGTAGGACCGTGTGGTTTTTAGTCGGTAGGAGTCCGGCACAGCGTCCATGATGGACTTTCCACACAAAAAAAAAAGTTGCATTGGTCGTGGTCACTTAGGAAAAACGAATAGAAACTTTGAAAGACTAACAGAACAAATGTATTATGCTTTTTAGTTGCGACCTATTAGCTACTACCTATAATAGTTTATCAAACCAATAGGGAAGCTTGTAGGTTTAATTAAATCCAGCGAGCTAAAACATCTGCGTCAATATAGATGATGATTTTTAAAATAATACAATCAACATATTAACAAATAACAAAAAAGGAAAGATAATTCATATAATCATAAAAATCTTAAATCTCAGCATACTTTAGATCACCTGTAGAGGGACCGAATAGATAGCTATGACGTCACCAAAAAGACGTATTAAAACGTGGAAGAACAATTCGCGGTAGGGAGCGGAGGTCGCGATGGCTTAGTGGTAAGGCGCCTGGAGTATTTATCTGGGAGGGGCACGTTCGAATCCTGCTCACGACCATATACATTCCAAAAAAAAAACTCAGCAAGGAGTTTATATACAGCAAAAAAGGAGAGTTAAAAATAAATTTAAGGGTACGACGCTCCTCTCACTACGTTGCCGCACGGTACCGTAAAGTGGAAAGCACGTGTACGTATTGTTAACCTAAAACTGTGCACTAAGAGTCATTTTACGAGCAAGTATGTTGAAAACGCTTTCTGTTTAGTTCCGGATTTACCAAGCTTTCACGTATTTGAATTTTTTATTACAATCACCTTCATAAAGATCGAACAAAAAATTACTTAATATTTTTAAATTAGCTATAGTCTTTCATCATTCAACTTTCATTTTACCTGTCGGATATTTCCATGGTGTTTGCACGCGATGCATTACCATCTTATCCTGTTTATCCATGCGTGATCTTCGAGCACAATGCTCAATTGCTATGCATGGCGTCACTTAGAGCCAACACGTTCAGTTTGATACTGTTTGGAGATCTACTAATCCAACAGGAGAAAATACATAGATTACCGTCGAGCCAGTATTCCCTGGAGACTTAGGGGAGTTCCACGGTATACACAGAATTAACCGGTTTGAAGTTCGATTTAGTAAGAAGTGCCTAGATCTTTAAACTTTGCATCTCGCGTCTTGAACATCTGGCTTTGAGAAGCAAAAAGCTTTGAAAAATATTCGACAGGTTCCTAAGATAAGATATTTTTTTATTGTGTTAATACTCTATCTTAAAATTTCCTTGGTATAAACTAAATTATTTTTTAAACTTTTATTACATGTGTTGACTAGCTGACAAGAATAAAAGCTGTCTTAATACCAAACACCATCTAAATACGAGTGGTGATTTAACATGCTATTATTTTATATCGCAAAAAACTCATTAATTAATCGTCTAGACGATAACACCTACGAAGAAAAAGCAAAGCGGACATTAAGTATAAACTATCGTCATAGCTTACATTATTTCGCAGACAGTCAGGGCCGCAGTAAATATTTGTGGTTAAAGACGTCCGTTGCCAGAAAGGGAATACATTTATGTAAATAGGCACAGACCGCATCCAGGGTGAGTGGTGCCTCTAGGCCCTGCTTAATCTTGCAAATTTATGCAAGTCGACGACAACACGTCAAACTGTCTTCGCTAGAGGACGTGATCCAAATCCGATTCTGCGCGTCATTTCGGTCGTAAAACGCTTTAGCAGTTGGCGCATTTGTCGCATAATTCTGATCTCCTCGGAGGCCAATAGCTTCTTGTGACGAACCCGATTATTATTCAAAGCTGATCCGTTTGCGTGCGAGGCAGTATTGGTGCGTTGTTCCAGCGTTGGGTTTACGTAGGAGGGGATAGATGCCGATATTGATAGCGTAGATAAATTGTATATTAACACTTTGATTAATTAACCTAAGTTTCAGGATATGTCTGTGTTTATATATGTATTATACATTCTACAATAATGATACTTGCCTCGTTGGTCTAGTGATTCCAAGCACGACTGCTGAGCATGAAGTCCTGAGTTCGATGCCTGGGTCAGCCAGTGTTATTGGGTTTTTCTATTTGGACATTCTCTATAGCAGCCCGCAGATTATATTTTGCCTGGATTACATGATAGTTAATAATAACATTGGTAAAGTGAGGGTATACAACTATGTGCACCTCTGCCTACCCCTTCAAAGTTTTACAATAATGTTATAGTTATAGGTATATACTGAAATGCTCAGTATTGCTTTAACTTTGAAATCTTTTGAAAAAGGTTTTGGCATATTAACTTTATGCTCTTAACAACTTTGTAGTACGGTTTAGTACGTAACCTATTACCAAATATTAGGCAATTTACTCGTTATGAGAGTGATTTCAGGGTCTCATTAAAAGGTTTTATGTCTCACTTTGTGGTAATTACGCTCGAAATCTTTGCTTAATTATAGAGGCGTTATTAGTCGAACAGGATAATGCTGTTCTCAAATAACCGTAGCAATAATATAAATTAAAGTAACAGTAGGTATTTTTTTTTTCATCAAACAGTTTTTGTACATCAGCATTTTATGTTGTTAACTGTATGGCCAAAATAACGAAATATCTTTAGTGTTATAGGTTTTTTACGGCCAATAAAGGTACCGTACCTAAAAAAAGGTAACCATTTGTCCAGCTAATATGGTTTAACTAGGTATAATATTTTCCAGCAAGATAGAGGTAGCTGTCTCAAGTAAATAGGTTTCTTTATCTCGTTATGTTCGTGCTATTTTCTAGAAAACAAAATCTGGAACAATACAAGGATGCCTTACATAATGGACTTAATGCTTGTAACCTAATGCTACGGGTGGATACGGCATTATTATAATGAGCATCGCATAAAATATAGGAACAGGTTTTCTCTATTATCTCGACTGTTGTGGAAGACATTGGATTATAAGGCGGATAGTAGAAAATCTCGTAATTTATGAGGCCGAAACTACGAAACTTTCGTAGATCATTAAACTATTTATTGGGTTAGTGGATAACCGCGGCTGCTCAGATTGAGGTAATAGGTTCAGTTTCTGGATTAGGCAGTGATTTTCTGTGCTTGAAGTTTGAAATTATGCCTGGCAGGTGACAAAAAGTTGACCACCACGCAATTAATAACAGCAATGGTGAAATGTGGATGTAAAATTGTGTACACCTCTGCTTTACCTTTCGGGGAATACAGGCGTGATGCTATATTATATTCTGTTAGACCTAAAAATAACTGATATGATAAGATTTGTCTTCTTCTTTTGTGTTAAGTGGTGTAAATCTACATTGGTTTGTCTACTATGGAAATACCAGTACAACATATATATCCTTTATGGACGCTATGTCAGACTTCTACCGACTAAAAACCAAGTGTGGTTTGGAGGACAGTAGTCCTCCTTAAATCCCTACCAGGGTCGGATAGGGACGCAGTTGCATGCAATGTAACTCCGTCAATAATCGATCGTCAATGATAGCCTATTAGTATGACCATCGGACTGGCAAAACAAATGTCGTAAAACTAAACCCACGTTATGAAATCGAAGACGCCGACCACCGATTTATTTAAACCATTTAATTATACATTATTAACGACGGTGAAATAAAATATTGTGAGATAACCAGCATACCTGAGAGTTAAATATTTTGAATGGTGTATTAAGCCATGTTTAAGACCTACGGGTGATTTTAATTCTGATACTAGGTTAAATTCTGCTGGCGGTTACCCATGCCCAGACCGACGACGCCAAGCATCACTTAGCCTTAAAGATTATTTATCGATCAGAAGTTGCAACTTGTTATAAACTTGAGCGCCTCTTAGTGCACAAATGCACCATAGGCTGCGTAAAACAGAGATGTGCTAGAAAGTTGAGCGGTGAGAAATGTGAGCAAGGAATTTGTGGGAGGAATGTGTACGAACCGCAAGTGAACAGCCGAAAGAGTACGCTACACATTCATACAACTCAGCTACACACTATTTCACAGCTTTGCTACACATCTGACCATCGTACAGCTTCTTCACACATCACTGGTCGGAAAATTTACACCGCTCACCAGTCTCGCTACGCATCCTCACACCGCTAAACTACCCCGTACATCTCTGGTGAAAACATAGTTTTCTTGTGGTGTATTTTTCATAAAATATATTCGTTTATTTTAATAAACCTTTGCAATATTTGTTTATAGTAAAATATTGCACTTCCTGTGCGGCGAAGGGACACACACCATAACAATTTGGCTACATTTTATAGATGCCGAGCCTAAAAGGCTTTTAATTTAGTGGTGTATATTTGGCCGGCATTGAAGGAAAGAAGGATTTTTGCATAAGGATAGTTTACACTGATAATATAATAACTGCGCTAATAGTTATTATTATTTTACATACTGCTATGCCAAAATGGTGAGAAAGCGATACATTTTAATAGTTGATCTCCACTAGACTAGTTGATAGACTCACCATATTCTATATCAAGCAACACATCGTACACATACCATAACTACACAAAAACAAAAAAAAATTGTAGACAAAATATTCATGGATAAATAAGACTATTTATAATATGCTGGAACGCAATCCAGCCTACTGACATTGTCCCACTGTAGGGCAAAGACATCCCTTTCCTATCTCTATAAACTCCTGTTCCTTGCTAATGCGGGCTAGTTCTTTCTGTAGGAGTCAAGCTCGCGCATCCAACTTCGCCTGTGTCGCTCAGCGTTTCTTAGGTGGCTACCGTTAAGTGGTCGGTGGTTTTTTTGTCCACAGCTCATCTGACATGCGGCTGGCGGGTTCGAATTTTGGGCCGTGTAAGAAACAAATAAAAAATAAAATCAAAATCATCATCAGCATTTCTGACCGTATCTCGATATATACGGATTATTCTTCAGCCTTTAACAGCAGCTTATAGAATATGGTCAAATTTACCTATAGAAAAAATTGAAATTAAGCTTCCTCAAGCAGGATAAGACTTCAAGGAGCAATTGCTTTTACTTTTTATTCTTCCAATATAGCTCCCTAAGCAGCTTAAGGCGAGACAGTGTGCCAGGACTAGTTTTAATGGTAATTCAAACTCGTGTGCCGATCTATCTAAGGGAATTATGCAATAATTTTTTTATCGGAGAGATAGATTTCAAATCCGCAATTGAATTTCCCAGGACTGGGTTCTCATCATCCGCAGTCTGATTTTGGTCACTGCTGAGTATAGGCCTCTCTTTGCTTGTGCCATTCTCCTTGGTCTTGTGCCAGCCTCATCCGAATGCGGCCCACGACGCTAACGATGTCATCGAGGCATCTTACAACTGGACGTCCAACGCGTCGCTTTCCAGACCTTGCACTACCTTGCACCACCTCTCATCACCCCGTGTAGTCAGGTGTCCCTAAAATTATAGGCAACACAAAAGAGATATTTTACTTTAAATTTTCTTGTATGTACCATTTCGATATCTTGCTAGGTTCAGAAGATATCATTATAAAAGTTTGTAAAGCTATTACTGCTGCCATTTAACAGTTCGAGACCCACGCTAACAAAGTCGCGGACACAGCTAGTAATAAATAAATAAAACCCGTGTCAGGTTGTGTTTGCATGTAAGATTTATATCGATAAACACATGCAAAGTCCCTAGTGTTTGTTTTTGGCAAAGCTATTTTTAAACTATAGGTACAAAAAGATACAAAACTGTATTAAATTTTCCATTCCATATCGATTGGTGACAGATCCAAAGCTGCAACAAATAAACCAAGAAGTCCAGAATGGTCGCAGATATTTTTACTTTTGTTGCTAGAATATTTGCCATTGGGAATTGAGCGTACATATTTCAGTACGGGGTAGTTTAAGCGCAACAATCCGCATTCGGATTTTACGAGGCCTCCGGAAGGTTGAGGATGTTGATATATATTTAAAAGGATTTGGTTATAGTACATTTAGAACAGTAAGGTAACTTAGGAGGATCGGCTGATTTCAACGATCTCTCTTACGTTAAAATTTTTTCGTTTAGAGTAGGAGCATATTCGTATTTAATGTTTGTCACGACGAAACTCTAGTACATCAGTCTCTGTCTTCTTTCAAAATGTTTTGACTTCTATCACTCTCAAATCACACACATATTTTTTATGCCTTAGAAGGAAATTAAAAAGGCATTAAAAGTAGATCTTCACCATTCGTTAATTTCAGATTTTCTTCTCTGAGGTTTAAAAAAGGGAAAAAATTATGCTAACTGTTAATATGATAAAACTGGTAATATCCTAGGTTTTCTGGATCACTATACATTATATTAAAACAAGTTTAAATTATAATAAATAAGCGTTCGTGGTCGCAGGAGGACTCAACACTGCAAAGTGTTCGAAATGCCAGGAAATCAAAAACCAATAATACAAGCGATTAATCCAGTTAAAAGTTGTTTTATTATAATGATAAAACTGTCTTATAAAAGTAGTGAAATATTATGTATTAATAGCGGTTATTTTATAACCTTAAAATGAGGCTACTTCATTCAAGGAGTGAGTAATCGAACCTAGAAGGCGAATATCAAGGTGTTCCTTAAAAAAATATTCCAATTATAATAAAACAACTTTTAACCGGAAGTCGCAGGAGGACTCCTGCGACCACGAACGCTGCAAAGTGTTCGAAACGTCAGGAAAAACAAAAAACCAATAATACACGCGATTAATCCGGTTAAAAGTTGTTTTATTATAATGTGTAGTGATCGCGCAAACCTAAGATATTACTATAAAATATTCCAAGTTACAATACTGTTCAATATTATACTACGGAACAATGGTCCCGACTACGCCACACGGACGGACTTAGGCAGCCAATCGAAAATAATCTGGGATACCACGCAGTTACGCATACTGCTTGGATTTTTGATGTTTAGGCCATTTTTATGTCGTCATCATAGCATCAAGCCAGTATTAATCGAAAGGTATACAAAAGTGTACTATGTGAATGTTATGCATGCTCATTTTTACGTCATCAGTATTAAGAGTTAACATTATATTATTATCTATCATACCATATCATCACGCCAGTATTCCAGAATTGGTAGACAGAGGTGTACGTATTTTATTTACATCTACACCCACGTTTCTTCGATGCCGTTGTTATATTTCATGTACCTTATAGGTAGTGAGCCTATTGCCATCTACTGGGCACAATTTCAAACTGCGGGCGGCTACTGAGAACTTCTTTTCAGAAAAACCAAGCAGTTTGATCGACCTGTAAATAGAATCCGGGGCCTCACGCTCAGACCACTATTATTAGTAGAGGCGATTATAATTATTATGATGTGTTAGGAATCTATCTAATAAGTAGGAATCTGTCTATTAAATACTGCTAAATTGCACGAAAAATACTATTTTTTTTTTATCACATTGATACTGTTCCTAACTATAATCCAATAACATTTGACAGTACGACGTCTGTCGGGTCAGCCAGAATTAAATAAAAAAAAAATACTAGTAAAAAAATTACGTTTTTGCACCTATTTATAAACTTCACTCTTCGATTATACAAGTAAAAAAAAAAATCGTAACTGAATATAATTATGTCAAAGTACTTCATTTTAGATCGGCTACCAATCTAGAAGCCGGTAAAGACCAGACCAGACCAAAGAGTAGGTAGTTCACATGAAATTGCTTTCAAAAACATTTTAGAGAAAGTGTAGTGTCCCTAAATATGTATTATGCGAGTACGTAATACTTACAGTGGTATTATTAAATAAAAGTTATATGCTTAAAAAAAGAAATGTAACTTCGAAAATACATTCATGAGCTTCAGCGACATAAGGAATGTCATACAGGTATGAATGTTTAAGCTATGGGTAAATTAAGGACATACTTTAATAAGAATAATGGAAATGTTTCTGAAAGAAGTAATTTCATAGAACGAAACCGAACATATAAAGTAATAAAAATAAGTAAATATAAATAATCTTTCTAGTGATATCTTTAGATAATTTCAAATGATCCCTTTAGATGTTGGATAATTAAATTCTTCAAGTTCAAAATCTGTGAGATTTGAATTGAAGTGTTTAGAGTTTTAATCATTTTATATTGAAACAATAAACCAACTGTTTGACTGGATATTTTTTTTATATTAAATGGAAATATTCCCTCTTAATAGATGAAATACCCGGATGAATACTCTTTGTCGAGATGGCTTAGTGGTCAGAGCGCCTGGAGTATTCATCCGGGAGGCGCAGGTTCGAATCCTGTTCGCGACCGTATTCTTTTTCAATTTAATATAATAACTTTAGAGTTCGCTAAGCATGCGTTAATGCTTTTCAAAGATTTATCTTGAATGACTGGATAAAGATTAAGTAATTGTAGAATTATAGAAAATAATATTTGCAATTTAGTTTCTCACAAATGTACATACATACATACATAAATATGTATTTAATCGACTCCAATTTGCATATTAAAAAGTATTATTTCTCGCTTTTACATATTTTATACAGAACTAGCTACTTTCTTTGTATGATGGTAATTTTATTTTGCACAAGTAATGTTATTCAGTCATAACACTTTCTTGAAATGACTATAAAATCTCTGCTTGGTTACTGTAGCTAGCAATGAACATTAGCCTTATACTAAGTTTTTCTTCATATCTATGAAATGTGACATTATTAACATATTTTCAGGCAATAGCTTCTGTAGGTCTTTTAGCGTAATCACCAGAGCGCGCCTCGGCGGCCTATGAAATATTCAAATTAACCACGGCGGCATTTTAGTTATCACATTATGTGATTTTCACGCAAATAGCTAGGTAATATATTTATTACAGTGAGAATATGTATATTTTTATGTGGGTGCTCGACAAAATTGTAATGATAAAATTTTATTGGAATCATCACGTTACACAGTAAAAGGTATAGAAAGTAATTAACGGAATTATACCAACGAGAATTTACGCAATTATATCACACCTACACCGGTAACCCACAATTATGTTTTTATTTTCTTTTTGTATTTAAACGGCAAATGTGACTATCTCCGAAGTGCTTACTACAGCCTGAAGGAAATCATACCTCGATAAAAATACAATTTATAAGAAAGACACACAGTATTGTACAAAACTCTCAATACTGACTATAACAATAAAATCTAAGAATAATATTAAGCGGACTTTCCATACTTTTACTTGGTTTCTTTCTTTGCTTAAGAAAATTTCTTCAAGCCTGGAAACAGATAAAAACTTGTCCAAAGCAACAAATTCGAATTGAAAAACTTAGTGATTATATTTTTCAGCATCGCTGCGTAAGTTTGTTATTGGCAAATCCCTTATAAGTCGGCGCGTGTTCACGGTCCGCACTCCCTAACTTAGAGAACCCAAAGTAATCTAAAACAAATAAAGATGAGTGGGACCCCACAGACGTTTCGTGCATATCGAATTCCCCTTTATGTTCATATGAATAATAACAAATTTTGTATTCAGCGTTTTGTTGGAGACTTCACTAAGAACTTTTACAAGAGAAATTGTTTCCCCGTTTGTCGCCGAGTAACTTCGAGTTTGATATTAAATCTGCGTTTGGATCAATCATAAGGATGTAATTTGACGTCGCCATCTTTTCAAGCGATGTGCACATACGAAACTTTTTGTAACTTGAATATTGTATCAGAGAATTGCACTCAGATAAATCTATTTAGGCTCCATCTTTATTAAGTACAAAAATTTATCTTCGTAATACTGAAATAATATATAGTTTATGCAAAAACCAAAACGCAAGGAAAACAAGGAACATCAAAACGTACAGTGGTACCAAAGTAAGCGGGCCGTGAAGTTATAATGAAGTTTTTAAATGAACGTACCAGCTTCATAAAGTGGAGGGCGGGCTTCCAATGGTCTTCTTTTAATTTATAACGCTGGACCCCTATTTTCTAACAAGTTAAGCTACGAGAGAAAATGTAGTGGACGCATTTAAACTATATTAAATCGTACGATATAACCGATTACTACTTGAATGAAAGACGATTCACAAGGCAGGTGTAAGTGGAAATGCCGGGGGGACGCGCTAGAAGGGTATATAATTACCTTATAGGTGATGTCTTCCAAAAATATCGGGTTCATAGTACTCGCAACCTGCACGCGTGTATGACCGTGGACGAAACAAAAGGCTATATGTAAGGATCGTAGCAGGTGGTGTTCTATAGTTTCAACCTAACCCCATGAGAAAGAACGTGATTATGGAATAACTGTGTATTAGTTAAAACTGATTCCTCATCATCATTTAACGAGTGGTTGATGAACAACCTAGTGTCAGAGTTTAAACCCTTAGACGTCTATCATTGCTCTATATACTATAAAGAACAGCTCTCAGGTATGCTGATTTCCTCTCGATGTTTTGCTTCACCGTTTTATGCAAGTGATAATTAATGTATAATAGGCACATGGCTTGAAAAGTTAGTGGTGCGTGCTTTGATTTGCTAGTCCAACGGTCATATCACTAAGCTATCACTGCTTGCTAGGTGATTACTGGGACTCTACATGACATGGTCCCTAAACTGTCATCGTAATCTTCTTCATCTTTCATAGGTTTGGATCCAACCTATTTGTCCTATTAACAACTGTTGACAGTTCTCGCCTGCAGGTCTCGCGCTTGGCGGCTTAGTGGCTGCTCATAATGAACAATTGCCGTGACTGACAGTATAAAACGGGCGCAGGTTCGAATCCTGCTCACGACCTTATATTTTTCTTTCCATAAAATTTGCATTTTGCCCCGCATACGTTAATGCGTTTGAAAGACTTATTTGTACATATGATTTTGTTTACTTATTTTGTTTATATTTGCTGCCGTTCCCTTAGATTTTTATACTTTTTTATTTAAATTTCCCGCATACAAGAGGGACGTTCAGTCGTTCGTCAGAGGCGATCAGTTTTATTTTCTGTGCTACCATAAACGTAAACAGGATGAATTTAAATCCGCTGCACAAATATAAAATGTGAACTCTACCGGAATTTCATACATTTCCTAGAAATGCCCAGCAAATATTTGAGAACGATGATTATAAATCAAATATTGTTGTAAAATTTCTAGGAAAGACGAATATGCATGTAATAATGACACCACCAATAAACAAATGGTCAATAAATAGTTAATACGTACAAATAAGTAACTTTTGTTTCACTTAGTACTTAAAATGTATTACAAAGCTTTACCCTGCTTTGCTTTTCATACTTTCTTATTTTAGCGTCGACTTTAACCTAGACTACCTAAGGTCCAGTTTCATAGTTTTACATAACCATTAACAGTGAAATACCAAAAAATTTTTCATCATTATCATCATCCCCCTGCCTTTATCCCAATTTATTTAGGGTCTGCGTATCATACCTATATTTTAATCCTAAGATAACTGTCTAATCTAATAAAAATATAAGAAATAAAAAATATTAAGAACAAGCGTAAGAGCAAACTGTGTCCATAAAAGACAATAAGTAGTAGGTTCATAAAAAAATACAGGGACGTTTGAGAATAAAATATTCTAAAATGATATCTGTTCCTGTCACGTAATTATGTATCATCGGAAAGTAATGACAGTTGTTTTTAAAGAGACATTTTTACTAAAAGATAAGTATGAGAGTATACTGTCCTTACATGTCGTATTTGCACAAAAAAGTCTACTGAATCTATCATAAATCTCAATCATGTCAACTTTATTGCATTGTACTTGAACTACCATCACTAAAAAGCAAGATGTTGTCCTTAAGTACAATCCGTTATACGAGTTACAATCCAAACGCAGAGACAAAGCCGAACATTAGGCAAGACTTAGCTTGAAGGACTGATTCTGTGTTCAACATAGTGAAGTTACGCCTAAATTTATTAAAAAACTTAAACTAAATGCTCTAGAAGCTCTCGACACAACTTCATTTATTTAAGTTTTATTTTATGCTATAAACTTTTTTTTTTATGTTACCAGCTTCTGGTGGTGCGCCTCCTGAGAGGTTAACCTATTTATTCATTTAAACCACTCCAATGTGCCCAAACACGATAACTCTGTTTTAAGTTAGTGAGCAGTTGGGTATATTGGAGCATAAGCCAAGGTTACCTTGATTTTTAAATGTCATATACGTAACAGGATATCAATTTTTGGATCGGCTGGTCTTTGTAAGTTGTTCACATCCCTTCATTAACCAGAAAACGGCTTATGATATACAAACGGCTGAACAGTTTTTCTTGAATCGTAGCTAAAACACTTTAGCCAAGTGACCTTTTAAACAAAATCAAAATCAAAATCTAAATCGGTTCATCCCTTTGGGAGCTATGATGCCACAGATAGATACACACTTTAAACTTATAAAAACCCTCTGCTTTCATAAAGGGTTTAAAAATGAACCTCAGTCAGATTTCACTATCCGACAGGAGAAGAAGAGAGGAAGATCTCCAAAATTGACGCACTTTACTCATGACTTGTACCGCATCACCAAACATAATATCATAATGAAACACCTGATTCGTGTCTGCTAAAGCCTTCTGTCTACCTTAAAGTGTTTGTTGTAATGTAAACTCAGTTTTAATTAAAACTTGGTCCATGTTTTTTTCTATTACCTACCACATTAAATATGGAATTAAGAGGAGGCTATTATATTAAAAAAAGGACTGAAATAGGAGAATTTTAAATGAATTCGTTGGTGGCTTCAGTTGCTCGGAAGGGGAAGAAATGTGGGGTGATTATATGACGTCACATCTCAGCGTTGATTTTAGACCGCTGTATATCGCATTATGTATTTTAGTTACAATACTACAGGCTAGGCTACAATTTTAATTGATTTACTAAATAAAAATTCTAATGTTTTTTTTTTATGTTGTGTTTTATTGGGAAGAATTTTGCTCCAAATAAGAGCTAAGCAGTATTACACATTACACTATAGATTCTTATAAAAATATAAATATTGAAGTCGCAACACGTCGTTGTAAGAAAACATAAACGGGTATTTCCCCGAAATAAGTACCCTTTTATGCCCATTATTTTTTTATTACATTATATTTTATTACAGTAAGTACTTAATAAATAATATTAACTATAACTTGAGGTTGAGGGTTCTTACTACGTATTAGTTAACCTTTTTAAACCAAGAGGCAGTGAGTACTTTAATCACCACTTATTTAGTAAGCAAAAGATAAACAGCAATTATACAACATAGTGTACAGCTGCAACACTTTACTATTTCTGCATTGTGATACCAGAAATAAGTAGTTTAGAAATTTTTTAAATGGAGAGTTCATATGAAATTTTATTATTCAAGAAATCTATCATCGTATTTCTCCTATTCTAAATAAGAGACTTAGGGCTAATAAAAGCCTCTCAGATCGAGGTTAAGCCGAGTTTGTCATGGTAGGTTTATCAATCCATATCGACCTCTACGTACGCATTAGTAGCGTAGTTGGACCCGTTTGTCAAATCAAGACTTTTGACAGTTGTAACCCGTAGTCAGACACCTAGAAAAGTCTGACGAACAGTCTTTCAAAACGCCTTTTGGTTACCTGGTACCCAAAAACAGTTACACAGTAACTGGGCTATAGAGGTGAGATAGGCAGGTGCTTCATGTATGATACTCGTATGAGACTGTGATCGAGAACAATCTTTCAAACTCATTAACGCATGCGAAGCGAACTCTAAAGTATGATTTTTTGTGGAAACGAAAATACAGTCGTGAGCAGGATTCGAACCTGCACCTTTCGGACAAATTCTCCACACGCTCTGACCACTTAGCCATCTCGACCTCTGCTCACTAGCCCGAATGACTTTGACGTATGTTAAAGTTTTGTATTTAGAGGTGGGTAGTTCGCAAACGATTGAAGGAAATGGAGTATTTCATAAAGCAAAATAAAGATATCTCTCATTCAGTAGTCATTCGAATGTGTCTCTACTTCATTAAATTCACTTGTGGTTCAGTCTTTCTTTACGCTCGAGTCGCAATACGTCAACAGCTCAGCGCTCTGCGATCGGCGCATTTACTCGTACATTGTCATTTCGCCGGCTGGTCGGCTCGCCGCGCCGACACGGCTTTGTTTCTCGTCTAGCATAATACACACAATGATGACCTACCAAACTTAGTCGAAACTAGGTACCAGATCCGCACTGCTTTGCTTACATTCATATTTATGGGTCCTAAGTCTGTATAAAACATGAAGGAGAATCGATTTATGTACAAAAAAGTAAACTAAATGAAGTGCGTTATTTGTCGTAACTAAATAATTCTATGTGAACTTGATATCTCATCTCATGGACTCGTTCTGATTTGCTGAACTAAATGATTGGACTACTTTGTTGAGCGAAAAGATATACTTCATTCATTTCTTTTCACTGACACATTTTGCGCATGTCTATTTGTATTCTAATTATATAATTTATGTTTCTAAAATATCGTAGGTAATTGGTCCAAAGCAGGTTAAAACGCTAACGTATATGGTATTCTTACACTCCATGTGCTGACCTCTACAGTTAACCGTCACATTTCGATTGATATTATAGCTGATGCAACCAAAAGTTCCTAGGAAATTTAACTGGCTAGATAGTGAGGATTTCGAATACAGTAAAAAAGTGACCAGCATTAAACAATCGTTGTTACCACAGAATAGAAAAAATATTCTATTTGATGGTTTTTTCAATAGACGAATACCGTATTGTTCGTAGAAATGACATTCGCGCCATTTTCTCGTACATTTCCACTCCATTTCTTAGTATTTCACGCTTCCAATCTTATTTTCTTTTACACTTTAATCAGCAGACTGCCGGACTTAATTTCGTTTTGTGTCCTCTTCTTATTGTCCTATAGACGTTTGCTAAACCGTTTATCTTAATCCCTTTATTAAATTTTCACTCCTAATTCAATGTAATATCAACTTTAAAGACATGAAATTGGTGTTCCCTTTTCTGTACGTTTGTGAAAAGTGAAATTAATTACTATAACATTTCTGGGAATTCTGCAAAACTGAAAACAAGTTATTTTGAGCGTCAGTTCAAATTCATTTTGAACGGTATTACTCAGTTTTTAATATTCCTCACTGATTTCTACTTAATATTGCCCAGTCCAGCGAGACTATAAAAATTTCTGTAGACTTTTAATTTTGTTTTCATTTTTAATTAAACATAAACTTGTTTACTCAAACCCTAAATTTGGCTTAACGTGTCTGCTTATTAAGCTGCTTGCTGATTTTAATTATAATAATTTAAGACTGAAAGGTTATTAACTTTGAAGTTATTAATTTTTAATAACTTTTAGCGTCGAGCCATATCATCCAGTGAAATTTCTATACTATTATTAGAAAAATAATTTAAAGCAAACACGATGATTAAGGTGACATTGCAATTATTAATTTAAACGAATGCTTATTTTTTTTTCGGAATTTCTATAAACGTAGAGGCTAAACCATGGCTATAAACGTGGTAATGAAACTAACTTATATAGTGCCAGTGGACCAAGATTAGTGTTTTTAATACAGCAATGAGTGCGTATATATAATTTTTATTGTATAAAAAAGTACATGAATAAATTTGTTGCGATACAAGCAATTACCCAAAGCTAACGGCTTCTTAGACGGAACACAATGAATACAGCTTCTTCAGTACTATAATAGCTACCAAGTTAATTCTATGCAGCTCAGAATATATTTTAACATTGAAATGGGATTAGGAAGAAACCACTGGGCGTAGTTAGCATAATTTTCAAATTCTCAACTGTCAGAGGAATTTATTAATGCTCCATGCAAGTTAGCTCTCATGCGACCACGAGCGGTGCAAAAACATTACTAAGAGGGATAAATGTGTAAAATCCGACAAAATATACGATTTGTTCGTATGAAACGGGGGCAATGGTACGTAATCCATGTACTAAAGTGTGTCACTAAAGCTTTGCTGGGCTTTTACGCAAAATCCTATTGGAGATCCTACATTGTAGCTCGGGTGCTGAATATTGAACTAATCTTGATGACGTGTGTTAAGAGCCTGCCTCATTGTGATCGCCACTGCGGCTGCTGAGCCTAAGACCCCGGGTTCAATTCCCGAGTCGGGAAAAGTGTTATTCAGTTTTCTGTTAAGATTTTTTTTGTAGCAGCCCGGTGTTTAGAATTGTGCCCGGTAGGTGGTAATAGGCTTAATACCTATAACATTGGACAGTTGACATTGCTGAAATGAGTACAGTACCAGCACCTCTACCTAACCCTTCAAGATATACAGGCGTAGTGCTATGTATGTATTTAGAGAATCTACGCAATTTATTACATTTTTTCAGGAGTACTTATAGTTAATGTGCCTATCCCTTGCTTACCCTCTCGGGGAATACAGGCGTGATGCTAGGCAGGTAATATATTTGGACGATACAGAAAAATTAATGAACAAATGATGATATTATTTTAATTGGCAATTTATTTTGGGAACCATGGATCATGTTACAATTTAATAGCTAAAAGTAAGTGCTAATTAGTACATATAACTGTATGAGCTTAAAAAAAACTATTATTTTGAAATTACAAACAGACACTTCAATTTTATTTACCTATTTGTATTGATATAATTTTCCCGACCTGGTAATCAAAGCCAGGACCTCACGCTCAGCAATACAGCCCCTTGACCGAGCTTCTTCTTAATTTTTCTAGTAAGGTTTTTTGATCAATATTTATGATTAAATAACGTACATATGGATAATAATTAGTTTAAACAAATCAGGTTTATACAAAATATGGAAGGGACCATAGGGACCATAGGGAATGGGATAGGTACCTAGCCGTTATCATAGTAACAGCCTCCATACTCTGAAACAAATATTCCAGTCTGTTATTAATTTAGAACACCAACAATAAGTGGTTTTTATTACATTATTATGTTTCATTTTTTATCATAACCCAAGCTTCAATATTCTTAAGGATTGTGTTGTACTTGTCGCTTATTGAAGTAAAGAAAATCATGTTTTGAGTTAAGTAAACCCATTTTTTTTATTAAAACAAGGTAGGTTTGGTAGATTAACTAATACTAATCAACATAATTTAACTTGTACGACTTATGTATCTGTTAGCACTTATAATAAATAATTATATTCTAGCTGTAATAATTAGCCCCGTACATCATAATGAATACGTATAAAATATATATATATATAAATATGTCGAATCCGGGTCATTAGTACGGGACGTCAATGACACACAAACGTCATGGTGACGTACAGAAACTATATTACGGAGGGAGATTACAGCGACTACAGCGATAAGAGGGAGGACGTTAGTCTATTGCGAGCCGGCGTGGTGAACGGACCTCTACACCCTGACTTATCTAGACCTCTGATTTCTTGATATTTGAATACCTACATTGTACAATGTAATATAAAGTGACTCACTGCTAATCACTAACCCAAAGTAAATGTGCTCTCAGTGGCGGAGAGCCTTAATGTTGGTTTTATTAACTTTTGAAATCCTGACAGAAATAGAGACCTCCGATCATAGTCTTTAAGCCATTCTCCGGTAATTTTTGTTTTTTTATTCCACTGAGGCACAGATTACATACAGATAAATCACTCCATACAAAATCTTGAATACCTACTGCTATAATAGCTTACTCTTCTACGTCACCGACTGCTGCGAGTGAAAATGAACTTTAACTTTCTAGCGTAAAGTCATTATTGCTTTGCACGTCACTGTCACTGCACACTCTTCAAGGTCACGCGACCTTGAAGAGTGCGCAGTGACGTCAGGGTTACCTTTTTCGACAAATATTTTAACAAATTATTTTAATACATATATTAGCTTATTGAAGTATGTTTTTGTATTTATGTATTATTTTCTGTGGGACCTAGTATATTGATATAAATAAATAAAAATAAAAAACAACACTTTAAACCTCATCTAGAGAAGTCGAGCTTTTGTATACTTAACTAGCAGTAGGTACATACAAATTGTAAAACTACAAAAAGGCTATAAAGGCCTTCTTAGTATTTAATTTGGGTTCCATAAGGCTGCCTGTCGACCGGAGCGGGGCGAGGCGGCGGAGTGGAGCGAGGGAGTAATGCGGAGCAAAGTAGCGGAGCGGACCAAGAAAGTAATGCGGAGCAGAGTTACGGACTGTGTTTTTCCATACGCGGAGCTAGGTCGCGAGCACGCAACGAGTCATTTGAGCTGTCGGTAGCGGGCGAATGGTTTAGTTGACACGCCCACGCTCGTTTCTTCCCTCCGCTTCCCCGCTCCTCTTCCTCGCTCCACGTCCTTGTTCCGCGTCCACGCTCCACTTCCCGGTTTTGTATTAATTTTTAAACCAGTTCGCAACTCCGTGTCCACTGAAGAGGAGCGGAGATTTTACGCAATTCTATTGGTGGATTTTTACCTCGCTCACCGTTCCCCGCCTCGCTCCGCTGCAGTGGACAGGCAGCCGAAAGCGTCCTTGAGACAAATGAAGATCTATGATAGCCAATAGACAGTCAGATGCCTGAAAGTCTGATATCTTGTCTTACCACGAGATATAGTGTTACCCAGTAGACAGTTGCTCTATTTAAAATAAGTGCATGAATTTTGCTGTATCTGGTTAAACTGAAACAATCATATTGCCAAAACATGACTTTTAGCACACATGCGTCCTAAATTTAGAGTGCAAAAAAAAATCGATATCCAAGTATAATATTGCTATTTTTCTGTAGCAAATGTTCAGGAAACGAACGGCAGGGCGGAGTGTTTTCGTTTAATTTCCCAGTAAAATGGTCTACCCTCTTCAACATAATTACAGACCGGGTAACTGAATGTACGTATCGCTTCATCACAGTCTCATCTTTTCACCGAGTATTTTTTGCATTTTAAAAAGGTTCGCTTATTTTTTTTGGTTGCCTTTCTTAAGTTATAATTGAAAATTCGATTGGAGTATTAATTTTTTAATGTTAGGAATACTTTGGTAAGTGGGCTTTGTGATTGTAAAGTAGTGGATGTATGTAAATACTTTAAAGTAATTAATGTGCCTGTTCTGTTCGTGAGTGCAACATGATTCCCCCCCTCGTGTGGTTTCGCTTTGATACATTTGATATCATTGAATTATTTTGATTTAAAAGTCAGTATTAAAGTAAACCCAGTATTGCGATTGTTTATTTTTTTAAACTGTCGCCGTAAATACTTCTATTAAAAGGCGGTGTTAATTATCTTTTAGCTATATTCTTCATAATTTTTCGCTAAGGAAGCAGTAAAGATACGGGTATTTTGTTGTTTCGTAACATTGAAAAAGTTGGGTAATTTTAAAATTACTTCTAGTCGAATAGGTATGAAACTATTCCGTATTTGTAAAAAAGTGATAGTGAGAAACTCTCATGAGTTTAGGAGTTACTTTCTTACAAATACAAGCAATTCCATTTGTTTAAAAAACCAACCGCACCATTTAATCAATATATGTAGTTTCACGATTTGTACCGCAACGGCTTTCACTGCCGGCTAATTGGTTTCCTTAGAAGATACTACTGTATACTCATCGTCTATTAATCAACAGATTATTGTTCATCGTATCTAGTTAACTAGACTAACAAGTGATGTCTGCGTGTGACGTAATAATAACAGCATTTAATTATTCTATTACAAGCTACAGGGCAAATACCTCTTCTAGTACAGTTGGTAACAAATATTGATCACTGGCTTATCTACTGAATGTTGGTAATTTCAGTTGTTTATCTGTCACTTCACTGACAAATTATCTTAGATAAGAGTACCTAGTAGTTATAAATTGGTGGTCTCGTCAATTTCCGTCTAAGTCAATCAATATAGCATCATGCCTGTATTCCCCGAGGGGGTAGGCAGAAGTACACACAGTTATACACCCACATTTCACCAATACTGTTATCACGTCCCACCAACCAGGCACAGTTCCAAACCTGAAATTCATAGTAGCAGTTACTGAGACTAAATGATGCTGCATGATGGAAACGTAGTCGGAAATAGGCTATACATATAAACATTGCTATGACATTGAAAGAGGTCTTACTAAAACATTCTAAGGACGTGTTTTTATTTAGTTGATAGTTGTTTAGCTTTGAGCACCGGCATAAAGCATGTCTGACACTACCACCCGTTCCTTGTAGAAATTTCGAATATTCTAACAAAATTATTTAGATCCACGTTCATGATACATACTGCCCATGATTGGAACTGCCTGCCGTCTTCCGTGTTTCCTGAGAAATACAATCTAAGTATATTCAAGGCTAGATTGAATAGATTTCTTCTGTATCTACGTGCACCATCCTTGGCCACACCGTCGCTTACCATCAGTCGAATTGGTGGCCAAACGTAGATCTATTTTTTATACAAAAAAGGAGACAGAAGAGACAGACGAATACCTAAAATTTTTCTCTCGAACGATGATGGCGCATATTTCAGGTCCTAAGTCATTATGACAAAAATAACATTGCAGTAGGCCTGTATTTTCCAAAGGTTGGATAGAGGCTTACCGTTGTATGCGCAATGCGCAATAGCCTAGTAGCATGACTGTTGGACTGTCGGACTGTGTTTGGAAGTCATGTGCGTATTATAAATCAATGATCACTTACTTAAAACAGTGAAGGAAAACATCGTGAGGAAACCAGCACACCTGAGAGATGTTCTCAACGGTGTGTAAAGTCATATCAGAGTCCTACAGGCTGACACTAGGTTGTTCATCAACCATATAATAAGAAGAAGAAGACCGTTGTTTGCTCACATTTCACCGATGCAATTATTTGGTCCCATTTAAAAGGTGATGAGCGTATTGCTATCTGTTGGGCATAGTTCCCAAGTCCGGGCTGCTGGTGTGAATATCCCAGCAAAAGAACCAAAATAAAACTTTGCGCAACTCGGGAAAGCACCAATGGCAGTCCGTCAGATATGGGTCTGAAATGGTCAACCAAGACAACATTTTCTTTGGTAATATTGCGTCGATGATACGACATTTATACTTCAATAAAAAAAAAAATAAGCCACATGTGAATTAAAGTCAAATTTGTTCCGTTAAATCTTTTGTTACCAATACTGACAATTCCTTTTAAATGTTAATATTGAGTCTGAATATTTTAGTAGAAAGGTGGAAGGATGTCTTGCATTGTGTAAAGTAAAATTACTGTCAATCTAAATTATTCTTCATAAGGCCCTCCTTAATTCTCGAGATTCCTAAGTAACCAGTAATAAACTAACATTTACAAAATAAGTCTTAGCTGGACATAGTGGTTAAGATATTGAGAGGTGTATAGGTACATAACAATAATACCGGCAACGTGATACCTATGGTGTCATAGTAGGCATCGACTGGCAGCTCTCCTGTGAAGTGAAGATTACTAAAAGATTACTCTGTCCGTAGGAAAGAAAGAAAAATTACGTTTATTTAATATGGACTTCAAAAACGCCCTTGTGAACTGTGACTCCAAAAACCTCTCAATTCCCTGTGTTTTTGCTAGAAACATGAAACGGCGCAACAAACTCCCCAGCAACAACATTAGTTGTTCATTCGTATTTTATGATATATTGATAGTGACAACGACCAAATATGACGTCACGCTTGTTTAGATTAACTAGGATAATATGAGGTACTATTGATGTGCAATAAGAGGCCAAACAATTGATAACATTAAAACTTACTACTATGCACATATTCAAAAGTTTAATTACTACTCTACTTACTTTTGAATAATATTTAAAATGCTAAACGGAAATAATTATCAGCACTTCCCACTAATAAACGCCCCCGCTCTACAAATGCGTTAAAAAACACAAAAAAGATTCCGTTGAAAAGTTGCTCATTCAAATTCATCTACAAGTTTTACACTTTTAATTAGTACCTACCTACGAACCTTTGATATTTTTAAATGCAGGAAAGCGGCGACAGAACGCCTAATTGAGTTTGCACGACACATTTTCTTAGTAACCGGTAATTGAGATTCAACCTGAGGTAAAAAAAAAAACACTGTATAAAATACAAAGTGCCTCCAAAGACTCGGAGCGACTTTTAATAAAGTTTTCTTTTGGTTTAACCACTTTTCAGAAAAGTGAGTGGAAAACTTTGCACTGCGTTATAAAGATGTGTATTTTTTAGTCTTCAAGGCTTGTGGGTTATTTAATCATTTTAAACGTAACATTTTTGAGTTTTTGTAAGCTACTAGATTCAGTAATGCCTTATTTAAATATCTATAAATATAAAAGGTAGGATTTTGGATTTTTCATTCAAATTAATAGAATTTGGTAGATGTAATACAACACATACCTGTTGGATTGCTCTTGAAATTAATACCAATCCTAATCCAATCCCAATATTAAATAGACGCCTTAAAACAATGCGTAATTTTAATTTACCTACATTACAGTTGCCTCTATTTTAAAGCATGTTGCATTAATAGTACCCCGATTCTATAATAATTTTTTAGACACTTTGGCATTTAAAAGTACGAACTGACATAACAAGACATCAAAAGTAAGCCTACTGTACTTTAATAAATAGTACATAGAATATTCGGATAAGTAATCAATATTAATTCTCCAAACTTCCTTTTAAAACTGTCCGTTTGGTGATCCAAACGGACAGTTTTAAAAAGAAATTTGGCTCCTTTCACAAAGTATTGGCAAAAAAAATGCTTCGAGATGAAAAGGAACGTTTGCATCATTAAATAAAAATCAAGCAAAACATTACCAAACACGTTTAAACGTAGCATTCAAAAAGAAACTTGCTTACTTTGATTTTATTTACCCTATTTTATTCGTTTAACATCATGCAAATTATACTGCAGCGTATTAACTATAACATTTATGAAGCGCTATTTGCAGTAGCCGTGTGCTAGTTTCACTTATTAAATAAAAAAAAAACTTGCTTAATATTACCAAAGATCGGTATAAGGCGTTTCACACGCGAACCGTCGATCAGCCACCAATAGGTCGCGCGTAGAGTGCCGGAGTCAATCGAATTTATTCAGTAATTTCCTTCACCAAACGACCTTCACGAATCACTAACTTGTACAAATGTGTTGCGCCAAACGGAAACTTTGTACACAAGCTACGTCGAACACTTCCAAAGGAAAGCCTTCTTTCATGCCTTTCGAGGGAAATAAACCATTGAATTATAATGTATGAATATTTTAGTTTAACCCCACAAATAGCCAAGTCGTCTAAATGGGTTCGCCAAACGGAAGGTTCTTACACAACGTATGTCGAAGCAAACCTTTCATGTAAACGTGGCCACACTTTTGAAACCAGATTTATAATAGAGGAAATATTTTTGCTAAAACCGCATAACAACTTGAAACGACAGACAAAGCGATATAGTTATGTAATTAGTTTACTTTGTATGATTATATGATTTCATTTGAATTCTACCAATCTCTAAAAATTACCATGTTTATTTCATGTATGTATCTATACTTACTATACTACAATTCCATGCGACGAGATAAGAGAAGAACAAGACCGAGGAATCGATGGATGGATTTGTGTAAAAGATTTTATATTTAGGAAGGGAGTGGAAGCATAGGACAAGCTGCGCCGATTCCAAATACGAGTAAATTAGGAGAAGGGAGGTGACAGTGAAGTTGCTGAAGAAATTCAAGCGATACTTTAGAAAGAATATGCGTTTTAATCTAGAAAAAATAATTTGATTTGAAGGGTGCACTTGATTTAAAGGTTGCATGGTGGTTAACAGATGCTTGATTGCTACTCAAAGCATGTAGATTTGAAATGTTGTCTAAAATCAAATTAGTAACTCACATGCTCGTAAAATGGTTCATATTGAAACGATTTTTTAAAATTAAATTTACTGTGTTCATTAGAATATGACAAATATACATTTCAAAAACAATTTATTTTTGGCGCCAATGTATCATTTGGGTGTATAAATAGAACTTTATTAATTGAATTATATTTTAAAATTGGGCTGTTTAACAACTTTGTCAGTGCTTCTCGTTTCATGCGCAAAGGTATTACACAACTCTCAAAAAATTAAATTGCGACCAATTTTAACAATAAAATAAGTTAATGCATCATTTTTTTTCCATGAAACACGTGAGCTGTTGTCATTACAACGTCTCAGCACCATTGCTGCCTTATGAGTTCAGGTAGCAATTCAGCCTCGACAGTAATAATCAACTTAGTGTCATTCATTCTAGCGCTACACAAAACGAAAATAACTCAACCACAACTTTATTCTGTACCTTAAGTAAATACAAAGCGATACATAAGGGTGTTATTAATACTCGCTAGTTATTATCCCTCGTCATTCCTACAGAGGGATTGTGACAGCAGATATCGTGTAACAGAATATCTAAAAGCTTTATACATTTTGTTGCTACTCGTAAGTAAACAGAAGGTAGTTTTACGTAGCTTTACGCTTTGACTATTGCGGTTAAAGTAAGGAATTACGTTTTGCGTGTTTAGTGGTTTTTGTTGTTTTATATAAATTAAGTTGGTAAGAAGCGATTATGAATGAGTGGAGTGCGAAATCACTACTATCATTGACTTATTCCAATATTATTTGTTAAATATTTCATCAGGACCACAATTAAGATATTTTAGTTAGTCAAAAAAATCCACGGAAGGTGATTAAGAAAACATCATAGTAAGTTTCCTTACTACTTTTTAAGGAAACATTTAAAAATAATATATATGAACGGGTCTCGAACCCATGACTTTTGACATACCGTGTCATGGCTCTCCCACTGAGCTACCGTGTCGCATGTTCGTATCTATTAAATTTTAAGTTCCCTTCTTCTCGTCTAAGAAGACGCCTGGTGATATCTATTTAGCAATCATTTAAAGATTAGATACTAAACTCAGCGTTACCACTTTTGCACTTACAGTTGTAAGGCCCCGAAACGACACTCCAATCCTATATGATATACGAATCCTATTTTTTAAGACTTGTTAAGGCTAAAGATGTTTATATTAATTACTAGGTATCTAGCCAATTTCAGCACGAGCTCTGCTAGAACATGCGACACAGTAGCTCAGGTGGGGAGAGCCATGACACGTTGTGTCAAAGTGTGCAGGTTGGAGTCCCATTCGTTTTTATTATATTTCAAAGTTTCCTTAGAAAATTGTAATGAATATAGGGATAACATGGCCTTAACATGTATAAAAATAATTTTACAATATCATAGTACTTATTGTGTAATGGAAGCGAAATTGGTCTATACGTAACTGCAAAAAATACAACAGGAACTAGTCAGGTTATTGAAACGACATACTCGTAATATCATTTACAATTTCTACCAAATCCATCGACTCAAAAATTTCACAAAACCACGCCTATCCCACATTTTGAACTGTAAGCAAATAATTACGAAACCCGTGTTTGAGAACAAAAAGTATTTTAATCGTTGTATCGCGTGACGTCGGTACACCATTGTGCTCTTTACTTGGGTGGTTACTCGATAAGGAGCCGTAGTTAGCCAGACCTGTGGCACGGCTATTTATGTTTTTAATCTACACTAAGAGGCGCGATGGCTGTTCCCAAAGTGCCGATGCCGGTAATAGGGGCCTTTTCAGGCCTTTTACTTTCCCCCTTCCGCGTGAGACTGTGTGTGTGTGTGTATTTTTATGTGTACTGAATGCAGGAATTGGTTTTCGGAAAAGTAAATGAGGCATAGAAATGAAATTGTTTTTTTTTTTATTGATAAGATGGTAGTTAAATATTGACGTTTAAAGAAAATGTCTATTTGCCAGTGCGTATTTGCTAGTGCGTATCAATTAAATTAGTAACTATTTCAATCATTTTGAAACCGCTTCAAGCTTCCTAGCGGTCGATACTTATTTAAAATTGAGTTATCAAACTTCGCATCGCATCCGAAAAGTTAAATTGAAAACCATTAAAAGCCAATCATTGGTGAACTTTTTGGGCTTCCATCAAATTACTTTGAATCCGCGACTATCCATTACTGGGAATAGCGTTTTCAAAAAAACGTCAAGGAGGTGAAACTGAGCCAATATATCAAGCGTTCGTGCCTCGCGACCACGTCCCGGGTGACTGATGTCCCCCACTCATTTATAAATTGACCTCACTTTGGCTTTGAGGCAGTTAAAGATCGAACTCATACGCCGACATTTTCCGTCTTGCAAACGATATATGTAATCCTAATAGTTATTGCTTCTTACAAAAACACTAAAAATCGATACTGTAAACAAACCTATTATAACATATATATACCTACAGTTTTACACGCTTAGAAAACTTTAATGTACAAGTATTGTGTAAATGCAAGTATAATTAAACATTTTATATAAAGAGAGCTCGGACATTTTTTCAACGAAACAGATAATGTATTTACATTTATTTTTCATGATAACCTTTCATGATTGGAATTCCTGTCTTTTCATTTATTTACACCCATATGTGTATACTGATAGGGTCTAATGATCGGTAACCTACATCTGACAAAACTCCGCATAATAATATAAATATTAAATAGATATAAATAAAATGTATGTAACTCAAGTCCACCATGATATTGTCACCAATACAACGACAATCAATTTTATGAGACATACTTACCGGTAATGTTGATTAGATAGCTATTGAAATGTTGATCTCGTCCTTTCCCTTTAGAAAATTCGTACCAAATCGCGCGTATCGTTCAGTTATAAATTGCCATTACATCGCAGACGACAAAGCATTGAAATTCTGCCAATAAACTTGACTGAACGGGATCCGCCGCCAAGTCCCCTGTCGATACGCCGATAGATCCCTCGGGAGAGAAAGATGTGTTCCACTTATTTCAGAATTGACTTCGTTTTATTTCCCCCTTCCTTCTATTTGACGTCACTCCAATGTTTTACAGTGCGTGCGGCTATCTAAATAGTCGATTTTTTGTACCCTCATAATAAATTTGTACTATGAAAAAATTGAAATTTATTGCCTACATTTCGTGCCTAAATACAGCAAGCCTCACAGTTAATGGTGCCATCAATCATAAAATATAGCTTTGTATGTGGTCAACCGGCGTACGTAGATGGAAATTTATAACTACAACAAATCAGTTGGCAAACGTGGATCACAATAATTCACAATAATTATTTTGAGAGGAAATTATTAAGGTGGGTAGGTAATTATTATTACGGTGATTAGTGCTTGTAATGAATTGTCTGCGTCGAAGATTGATAGTCGTGCCTAAAGCGTAATTATAATTGTTTGTTCATTTTGCTTCAAAATACAATATTGTTTCTGTCTTATTTCCTTTACTTTTATTTCATCTACAATCGCTGTTTGCGGTTAATAATAATAGAAAGTTGGTAACTGTCATTGTTATAAATATATATTTTTAATATAGAAATAGCTGTGATAGTGCATTTACATAGATTGAGTTACAATTAAAAATAAACATATATGCAATTTCAATAACTCATTACGTGTTTCCATAAATTAAATTTTAAATGTGTTAGGAGCAGAAGCGCTGCAGTCTATCGTTACATGTAATTTTATTACCATTATTGAATATAATTTGTTTGCATGTAAAATTGAAAATTAATAATTTATATATCGATATTCACAGAACATGGTTAAAGTTAACCATGACAGTTAATATATGTTCCTTAATTTCTAAGTTATATTATAAATGTCACAATGCAAAACAAGGACCTCTTCTCTCTGCATAGAAGGTACGAGGATCGTTCGCCACCGACCGTATACCGTCGAGTTATCCTCACAATATTGTTTTTGATCTAAGAATTTTTTTTTGTGTTATTATGTAAGAAGAGCTAAAATTACTTAACATATACCTAACACCGAAGACATCGCTGGCTCTGTCAGGCTGTGAATACCATGATGTTCCGCGTTTCAAAAGACCTGTTAATTCTTCGGTCCAGGTCAATAGATAAAGTTTAAAACCTACCAGCGGCTCGAACTACTCTATTCTGGCAAGAAAAATATGGTCGTGAACAAAATTCTAACCTCTCGGATAAATACTCCAGGTGCCACCTTTAAGCCATCTTGACCTCTGCTCACTACTCCGAATTCTTCTTCCATATATTAATAAGTCATTTGGTGACGTTATCGCGTTATCTATTCAGTCCCTATACAGGTGACTGAACCGACTAACTTTGCAGTTAAAACAATGTCGTATAAGTTCGATTAGTTACCATATATTGCGAAAAACGAAACCACAAAAAATTGCAAATATAGAGTTCGTTACGCATGCGATGATGCATTTGAAAGATTTATCTGTACTTTATTGATCCTCTTAAAGGTTAGCTAATGACCATATCAGTGAAAAAACAGAAAAAAAACTTAATATAGTTCGTCTAGATATATTATGTCTATTTAGTGTAAAGTACTACGTGTTTATAAATAACATTTCCTTTTTTAACATTCATGTAGGTGTTATTATTATTACACAAGGACAGAGTAATCCAATAATTTACAAGTTTTAGCTTTTATTGTTTCGAAAAACTGTGGTCCTTTGAGACGGAACAATGTTGTGAGCGTCCAAAAGTTTGCTTAGCCACCGAGGAAATTTGGCAAAATACATTTACTGGATCCGAGACTAAATGGAAAGTAACCCACTGAGGAATACGATGTATACTTCATGAACAAATGCTTAAATGAGGTAATTTAACCGTGGCATGCTTGCTGAGTAGTTGATGGGTTTAGTCTGTGATGTCTGCTCTATGAAAGTATTATGAAGTCCTTATTTTTCGTTGTTGGTTTTTATTTACTTTTTCTTTGAAAGTGCCATCCAATATAGTCACAGTTTTCTGCAAGACTTCAATATTTTTTTTATATGGCATCTCGCACGTCAGCCCAGTTGGTTGTTGACTGCTTAACCGGCCTTTCCTGTGGTTGCCTTAATGATTTTAAGGCCTCCATCCAGGGCATTCAACTTATAAACTAAGCGACAACCCGCTAAGGGTACTCCCTGCGACATACGGGTCTCGGCTTAGGTCGTCGCTGGTGGGTTGCTGTCCGCAAGGGACTGGCTGAATCGGATTAAAAAAAATATTATTTACCCTAATTTAATGTCGTATTATATTAAAAAATTTAAAGTCGAATTTGTAGCTAAAGGCTCAGCGGCACTGGCTGGCACGATCAAGGGTCCGGGTGCAAAGACTCCAACTGATCTCCATTATATACATATCGATGGCAATTATTATACTTATTATTCTTCAATTCCATGTTGATAAGGACCAAGAAACAACAGTAATTTCATATCGATAACTCCATATTATCGTACCTTATGAAATCTTCTCACATCATTGATTTCCTGTCGAGACTAGTATATTTGGTTAAGATAATCTCTACCTTCGTGTAACCTTTTCATTAGTAAGCCCTTCACATATTGTAAGGGTATCAAATGTATTATCAGAGCCGACTGAAGGTATAATACCAATCAAATCGATATTTATTATACCCGCACAGCCCCTGAACCTCTTATAACCAGTAATTACTGGGTACGTCATTAATTTCCTAAGAGATTCGAGATAATTGTTTCTTCTTTGTAGAAATATAATATAAAAGGGGTTTATTTTTGTATACCTATCTGAAAATGTTTAATCAATTTCTAGTCATGTTTCTTGTACGGAAGTTATAATCATGAGCTGATTGAATTGAATATTTCCCTGCGTCCTCTTGAAGACTAGTACCCTAAAAGATGTAATAATTAACGTAAACAACAATTTATTAATATGAATGTGTCGCATGAAGGTTACGGTACTAAAGTTACAATATTAAATGGAAAAAGAATACGGTCGCGAACAGGATTCGAACCTGCGCCTCCCGGATAGATACTCCAGGCGCTCTGACCACTAAGCCATCTCGACCTCTGCTCACCACCGCGAATTCTTCTTCCATATTTTAACACGTCTTATGGCGACGTCATTGCAATCAATTCAGTACCTATACAAGTGACCGAACCGACACGACTAACTTTGCAGTTAATACAATGTCGTAAAGAATGCAATTACCTTAATAATTCAAGATATGTCTTTGAAAAAGCATTAACGCATGCTTAGCGAACTCTAAAGTTACAATATTAAATGGAAAAAGAATACGGTCTCGAACAGGATTCGAACCTGCGCCTCCCGGATAGATACTCCAGGCGCTCTGACCACTAAGCCATCTCGACCTCTGCTCACCACCGCGAATCTTTACGACATTGTATTAACTGCAAAGTTAGTCGTGTCGGTTCGGTCACTTGTATAGGTACTGAATTGATTGCAATGACGTCGCCATAAGACGTGTTAAAATATGGAAGAAGAATTCGCGGTGGTGAGCAGAGGTCGAGATGGCTTAGTGGTCAGAGCGCCTGGAGTATCTATCCGGGAGGCGCAGGTTCGAATCCTGTTCGCGACCGTATTCTTTTTCCATTTAATATTGTAACTTTATAGTTCGCTAAGCATGCGTTAATGCTTTTTCAAAGACATATCTTGAGTTACGGTACTATTTTAATTCAGTGTTTTTGTACAAGTTTTATTTTTGGTAGTACTATCATTTTATCTAAAACAATATAGGGTCATAAGCTCATTGATCTAACAATATTTGTTACCAACCATACATATACTTGAGCTGATAATAAAAATGGATGCGTAATCCTAGGTCAGCACATTTTTTTAATCTCTCTAGAAATGTTCTACCAGAAAAATATTGGTATTGCCTATCAATAGTCATTCCCAGTTTTAACAAATATATGGACAACATCAAATAAAATAAACGTTAATGACTTACGAAAGTAGTGGATACCACGCAGAGTACAACTCAGTAATAAATGTTCTGGTTCCGTACTTAAAAGATGGCAATGCAACCATTTATTTGTTTTTTTTTTTATATATGTATCTATACGTAGTTGAACGCCAGGCCAGGGCAAATAATAAAACACAACAACTAAGGTGGTCAAATAATTATAAATAGAATCAAACGCACTTTTTCACGGCTTTTTTGTTACTGCCAGTTATTGCTCTATCATAAAAATAACTTATGTACTTAATCCTTATACGAATAAGTAAGGCAAAAACTTTGTACCTCTTTTTACTAAAATATTTAATATTTTTATTTAACATGCATTAAAAATATATTTAATTAATTAAATAAACATTACACACACTACCATGCGTTTGACACACACGCACATATTATATCTTTGACAATAGAACCTTAATAACGTTTAAATTTAAATTTTCATAGAGTTATGGTTGAATTTTGGCCAGTGCCGGTGACTACTAGTAGGTATAAATAAGTAATAATATAAAATATAGTTTTGACGATATATAAAGAAGTCTATCTACGCGAATTCAACTGGCACTTGGTCTGTTTTTCTATTTGTTTTGTGTTTCAATGTATGAGATTCCTCCCGCACATTCTCTAAAAGTAATAGAAAACAAGCGATTGTTGGTTGAAGCAAATTTGTAGGCGATAACCTTTTCCATTTGCGCAACATTGCTATTGTAAACCCACACAATTGTGTTACGCGTTAAGATTTTCTGAACTACACCCACATATCATTGAATTCTTTGAGTATACTTTCGCCTGAGTGCTTCAAGAGACATAATTTATATGGATATCTAATACATACAAGTTTCTTAGCTGTTTGTTCATGATTAAAGATGATATAAGTTTAGTAGTGTGTTTTTCTTCCCATGTTTTCCAGATCGAACATGAGAAATAGTTTTTTATGGGTGGTATTTAATACTTTAACTGTAAATCCCCTTTTTTCAATCAAAATATTTGAAATTACCACCAAAAATACTGAATTGCACACTAAATTTGCTCATAAAATAAATCAATTATACTATACTGTTAGATCTTTAAAGCTTAACTGTTTTACTGAATGACTATCTGTTAACTAAAAGTAAATCTAATAATTCTTCGAGTGCAACAAAATATTTAAACATATTTTTTTTTGGAATCCATCACCTATTAAACTTTTAAGAACATGGGTTATTCTAAATGAAACACCAGTTAATCAGTCATATTTATCTAATCAAAGTTCACAAAAAATCTGCAAAGTGTACGGGGCTCCTATTTTTGTGTCCGTAAGGTTAGAAAAAACCTAAACACGAAGAGGATGACGGGGGCTATTCGCTCGCTACGCTCGCTCACGGGCCCCCGTCATCCTCTTCGAACTTAACCTGTCCGTGTCGGGATACACGAAACTCCCGAGCTCGATTCGCTCGCTCATGGATCAATTTAATTTATTTTCTTTCATAATCCCGATATATTGTCGACTATTATAGTAGTTTAGTATTTACGTCATAAAAAAATATAATTTGTGTGCCAATCAGTACTTTTGTTTTACGGAGAGTAATATTGTTTCAAAATGCGTATATCTGTGGTTTCAGCTAGATTTTTGCTGTAAATTAGATAAAAAAGCTATCAGATTTTGATGAATTTTAAACATTTTTTAGTACAACATGTTTAGGTAATCAAGTAGTTAATTTGTAGTACAGTCATTTATTTGATATGCAGTAGGTTATTAGTGGAGAAATTTTGTTTGCTTAAATTTCTAAATAGAGGTGCAGTTAAAAATTCCCCGTTTTTTATAGTTGATTATGATTTTAAACTAAATAAGTGTATCTCAAGATTTAGATGTACAATAAGTTATTCATGATGTTATCAATACGTAGTTATTTTCATTACGTTTTATGTAAAACACTTTATTAGAACCTAGCGTAACAACACTTTAAATTTAACAAATATTTTCAACGTTTTTACTTTTTAAAGAAGTTATCTTTTGTACAACTTAGTTTTTTTAATATTATGCATTATAGTTAGTTTTATTTATTGTTGCATATACTCTATCGCATATGTTTGCAATACAACAACATATTACTTATGTAGGTCCTATAAATATTGAACATATAATGTAATAAAAATGCTTTTATACATTATCGTTATAATTTAAAAACAGAAAAAAGACAATACTTAATCCTTTCCCAAATTTACTTCAAGTTCAGCTTCCTTATTACCAATATAAAGCCTTCAGTACCACTAGTTGACGAGATGAATGAAGCTACCGTTTAATAATAGCGCAGAGTAACCATGGGGCCACGTGCAATAACTCAGGGAGTAAGACCGCGTCGTCGTCCCATGTCAACAATTGATCCCCCCTGATTGGATCATCGATCCACTGATAAATTTATCACCCGCCAGTCGGATTTAAGCAGTCACAGTATGCTATGTAATTTTAACCGTCACTACGGTAATCAGTGGGTTTCGAATTAAATCGGACTGGTTTGAAGCAGAATAAAATTAAATTCGGCGCAGATATAATTTTGTTGATTATGTAATTTTGGATGTTTCAGTGAATTTTGGTAATGTTGTGCTAGTGGTTTTATTATTTAGCTGTTTTTTTTGTATTTTTCTATCCAAACCAGTTAACACGCGCACCACCGATACCTACATAGGTATCGATAAATACTTACGTTTTTGAAACGCCCAATAAATTATTATTTATGCAATAGGCACGCTTGAGATACGAAGAATCAAATTTAATAGTAATTTAATTTAATTTAATAATATGATATATTGAGAGGCTCGCGGCTGAGTAACAGCCGTACAGATCGATCGATCGCGTGTTCAAGCGGTCTGTGGATGAGTGACCATTATTCAGTACCAAGAACCCTCCGTGCCCCGAAGAGCACGATAAGCCATCAGTCCCGGCTATCAAATTAAGAACTTTGACAGCCGCTAGGGGATGTCAGAGGCCTGAAAGTCTGACAACCAATCATACCACGAGATATCGTGGACTAGAAGCCCGATCTTTGATATTCCTTGTTTCATCTATATTATAATATGTATTTCAATGTGGTTTCTATTGCACCTTATAATTTGATACAATCACACTCAACCAAATGGAAACTAATCAACATATCAAACTACATAAACTTCAAATAACAAACACTTTATCGTTATTTGTCAAATTATGTGAATGACTTGTGAATCAACTGATTCTGTGACAGCATTAACTGCGCAATAGGATTAATTTTACATCCTTATATTACGAAGCCACTACTACAAGTTTAGTGGTTCCCTTTGTGATGTACACCATACTGGGTTGAAAATTTATGATTTTTACTCTTTGTGTTGTGTTTTGTGGGTGCACAATTTGTATTGTCATTTTGATATGAAATCTGATAAATACAATAATTACACACATCAAAATATATTTTCTCTTTGACTCGTACAAGCACGAGTTATATTTCAGTCACCTATATAGGTACTGAATAGATAGCGATAATGTCACCAAAAGATGTAGCAGAGGTCGAAATGGCTTATTAGTGGACCGCCTACTCCAGGCGCTCTGCCAACAAATACTCAAATCTAATACTCATACTCAGGATAAATACTCATTTATCTGAAAGGCACAGGTTTAAATCCTTCTCCCGACCGTACTTTTAATTGTATAAACATTTCAACTTTTTATATCATATCTCTCTTCTACTTTTCAATATAAGTTTTATTTCAGTTCTAATATTTATTTGACACAGTCAGTAAGGACACAATTTATGTAATATAAAAGACAAATGAATGTTGAGCGGTCATTGTGTGCCTCACGGCTGCGCCAAAATGGTCCAGTAATTTCACATATAAATAAACTCAATGCTTTGGTAAACTTGCAAATCACAAAATATTCGGTAACGAGGTTACCGGGACGATTACCTAATGGTAATTTTAAAAAAGGACACTGGCTAGTTAGGCACATGAAAATGAGCCTGCGCTTAAAATTAAGATAGTTTATCCAACATCAGTCTACACATTAGCTGACAGAAAAACATCAAGATAGAGCAGTGTTAGCAAAACATATAAAACCTCATGCAAACCCATTTCCATTCCATTTCCCTCACTCAACTTACACATAGCTATAGTTCTTAAGTCCCATATAAAAACAGCTATCAAACAGATAAGCCATGGCAATTGCTGTGTAGTTTCCGGCATGGAATGGGCACCCCCTCTAAAACAGTGGTGCCATAAAAGGCAAATAACTTGTTATAACAAGGGAATGGAAGTTAACTAATCTCTACTGTGATAATACTAAAATAAAATTTATTACCTACTAGCTGACCTGACAGACGTTGTGCTGTCCAAATTTCATAGAAAAAGTACATTCAGTTTTTTCCGCAATTTTTGATTCTATTCTATTCCATTTTTTGCGTGTGTTATGCCCCTCCATACTGGTGGCAACAGATTTTCAATTTTTACATAGGTATACAACGGCTAGGCTGGCTTTTGAAATTTATAGCAATTTTAATCGTATTTCAATATTAAATAAATCAACGCCGTACAACAATATGTAATGTTAAAATAAAGATACCTACATCACACCTATCTAAATATTAAAACATGTTGGATTATTATGTATCTCGATTTCTTGATGATTTTTAAGACATTTTTGTATTTTATGACTTAATTTCAATATCAATCGAGCGGATTTATTTTCAATACGCATACATTTGTGTTAAAAATGACTATAAATAAGTTATAGAGGCGGTTAGTCTGAAGATTGTTGATGGTTTTATTTGAGACACTTCATACTTCGGAAGGCACGACCAACCGTCGGTTCCAGCTGTTGTTGATTAATAATAGTCGCTAAACCAAGTCGGGGTCTACGGGCGCCTAACCACATAAAAGAAGAAGTGGTCATAGTGCTTATTGAATTTAAAAAATGGTTTCTCATCATCAGAGTTTAGTCAGCACGTCAAAAATTATTAATTAAAAAGTGATTGTAGCTAAAATACAGAATATTATTGGGAAAACTAAACCTTTTCTGATATTAAATTTAAATTGACGGTTATCTATATGGGGTCCTAATTTATTGGGGAAGTTCATTTGAAGGCGTCAATATTCAAATATATTTATATAAGCCAAGAATGGAATTATCAATTTATTTGAAATTATCATAGTGCCAGCCAGACGAAAACTGCTGCGCTGACGGTAAACATAAAGAAAATAAAAGCTTACTTATTATTGACTTATATATTGACCACATAAAAAGAAGATACTTAAAAATTAGGCTCTTATATAATACCTCTCAGTTCATAATTAATATCCTTCAAAATACTCAAAACGTAAGCATCAAAGTTTATATCCACAGTTGCCTGCAATTTTGGGTCCATCACGGTGAAATCAGCGGTGACAGATAATTACCCCGGTGTCCCCCGGCTCGCTCAGCGCTACAGATTGCTATATTACTGTTACATACTGCGGGTTCAGTGCAATCAGATGTAGCTGTGTGCGGTTGAGATATCAGGAACTGAAAACAGAAATGAGAAATTTAAAATTCAAATTCAAATTCAAATATTTTTATTTCATATAGGCCATATTACAAGCACTTATGAAAAGTCAAAGCTAGGTGCACGGTTCCAAGGCGTTGATCTTATGGAGAAGAGCCGGCAAGAAACTCCATAGACACTCTTTTAAAATAAATTGGTATAACAATAAATAAGGTAATGTGAGAATAATGCAGGTTAATGAGCAAAATAATAAAGGAAAGCGCTAGAAGCAATAACTTATATAGCCCTTTAAAATGATTGCCAAAGCAGTTAAGAGCTGACCAGTCCCGACAGACAGCACCCGTTCACGAGCATGACGCGCACATCAGCCTCGCTTAGCTCAACCATTTTGTAGGGAACTCGACGACCCGATGTACAACGCCACCATCAGCAGGACATTTTAGTGAGCATGACAAACTCATAATGCCTGACAATGGGCAATATGTACGTAACATGAGATTAAAAATAACATTAATGTCCACATAATGCTCACATTTTACAAAGAAATGTTAATATAAATTTAAAACTAGTAGGAATACTAGCGGTTAGTTAATGGATATGTAAATTTACATAAACAAACAAGTGTCAAAAAAAAAAAATACAATTGGAATAATTGTACTACGTCAATAAAATTAATTGTATAAAAATAAAAACTAGTAATTACAAAAGTAATCTGTTGAGGTTACATTCATACATGAAATAAATTAGACAGTGCCAGTGGGTCGCTGTGTGCAGGAGGGGATCGTGCGCCAAACATCCTTATCCTCAATGTAATGTTTAATACTATAATATGCTTTAGATATTAAAATGCGTTTGATCACTACCTTAAACTTATCATCTGGAAGATCTGTAATATTAGATGGGATCTTATTGTAGAATCGAATACTGTTACCCATAAATGATTTGCTAGTCTTCCTAAGCCTAAAACCGGGGACTATAAGCTGGTGCTTATTACGAGTGTTTAAATTGTGGTTGTCACTCTTCTTATTGAAATGGGCAATATTTTTGCGAATGTACATGATATTACTGAATATGTACAATGATGGCAAGGTAAGTATATTTATTTCCTTAAACAATTCACGTAATGACTCACGACAGCCAAGATTATAAATAGCTCGGACTGCTCTTTTTTGTAATATAAAAATAGTCTCAACGTCAGCAGCCGAACCCCACAGTAAGATGCCATAGGACATAATACTGTGAAAATAAGCAAAATATACTAGTCTAGCCGTTGCTACATCTGTCATCTGTCTTATTTTTCTAACAGCGAAAGCAGCAGAGCTGAGTTTGCCTGCAAGTGACTCTATATGAGAACCCCATTGCAGTTTGGAGTCTACTGAAACGCCTAAGAAAACAGTTGACGGAACCAAATCTAACACCCTACCATCAAGTTTTATATTTGAATTTATATGGGGTACGTTTGGTACGGAGAACCTAATGCATTTGGTCTTATTCGGGTTAAGAAGAAGGTTATTAGCAGAAAACCAATTAGATACTTTCATAAGTGTATTATTGAGTTCAATCTGATCCCCATCCTTTCTATTTACTTTGAATATAAGGGATGTATCATCAGCAAAGAGGACCATATTTGTCTTGATATCCTTGATAAAGTAGGGAAGATCATTAATATAAACTAGGAACAGAAATGGGCCCAGAATTGATCCTTGAGGCACCCCCATTTTGACAATTGCACCTGTCGAAGTTACATTATCAATAGCCACCCTTTGATTTCGATTCAACAAATATGAACTTAAAAAATCAATTGATCTACCTCGAATTCCATAGTAATTTAATTTCATAATGAGCGTTCGGTGATCCACGCAGTCAAAAGCTTTCGAAAGGTCACAAAACACTCCTATAGCATCTTGAGCCTCCTCCCAAGCCCCCAACACTGCTTTGATCACAGTGGATCCGGCATCAACTGTCGAACGTCCCCTAGTAAACCCAAACTGTTTGGCATGCAATATTTTATTTTTATTAAAGTAAACTAACATTTGGTTTAGCATTATTTTTTCAAAAATTTTACTCAACACTGGTAGCACAGATATTGGCCTATAATTAGATGGGTTATTATGGCAGCCTGATTTGAAAATGGGTACGATTTTACTTAGTTTCATAAGATCGGGAAAAACACCCTCTGTGATGCAACGATTAAATATTGACGCCAGAATTGGCGCTATCTTAGCAATTATTGATTCAACCGCCTTTATTGACAATCCCCATAAGTCCTCAGTTTTCTTAATGACAATTGTTTTAAATGTTTTTATTATATCAATGTGGGTTATGAGATTAAATTCAAAGTTTGTGGAGTGTAACTCAACGCTTTCCTTTAAAAGAGACTCGGCCGCTATAACAGACGACGAAAGAGACTTTGTAGTCTTTATTGGTATATTAGTGAAGAACTTTTCCAAGAATTTGGCGACTACACCTTTATCTGAAACAAGTTCACCATCAACTTTTAGTTCTATGTTACTATCCATGGACCTACTATTTCCAGTTTCAGTATTAATTATTTTCCAAGTAGCCTTTATTTTATTACTTGCATGTTTGATTTGGTTACTAATAAAAACGGCCTTAGCTTGTATACAAACTTTTTTAAAGATCTTTGAGTATTTTCTTACGTAATTATGAAAATTAACATTAGATGTGTAAGACTTTTTGTCATATAGATCATACATCACATCTCTACTGCGTCTTATACCCGCAGTTGCCCAGTTACTGAAAATTAAATTATGTTTTAAAGTTATTGATTTTACTTTGCAAGCATTTTGGAACTCAGTAGATATAACATTAAAAAGTGAATAATACATTTCATTGGGGTCGCTATATTGTGGATTTAATGTAAGTAACTGAGATTCTACATTAGAGCTGAACTTTTCTAAATTCTTTTTAGTAAGAGGCCTACACTGTATAGTCTTGGAAAGTTCCTTTTTTTTTACATTAAATTTGATGATCTGACACTTATGGTCCGAACGAATGCCACTAATAAGATTTTTATCTAATATTTTAAAGTTGGTTGCTATATTATCTATGCAAGTGGCAGAGGTAGACGTTACTCTGGTTGGCTCAGAAAAAATATGTTTTAAGTTAAATGATCTAAATAGAGATAAAAGGTTTTGTTTATCTACCGTGTTTATCAAAATGTCTATGTTAAAATCTCCACAAACTAGTATTTTTTTATTTATTTTTATTCTCCTAAGGGCATCTTCCAATATTGAAAAGAAAAGATTAGTACTAGAAGAGGGGGGTCTATAAGCACACAAAATCACGAATTCCTCTAATTCTGCACACGCGAGCTCACATACTCGTTCTACAGAGAGATCGCGAATATCAAGTCGCTCCTTACATTTATGGAGGCATTGTACCATAATTAAGGTTCCTCCACCATCCGCTGAAACTCTCTGGAACGAACTGGCTACTTTAAAATTATTAATATTAAATGACATTTTATCTGGCTTTAGCCACGTCTCTGTAAAGCATATAACATCTACTTTATATTTGTCAACAAATAGGTCAACATCATGGATTTTGCCAGAGAAGCGATTGATATTTTGGTGTGACAGCATTAAGTATTTATGCTTCTCTGTTGTCGGGCTGGGTAGTTTAAATTAGACTGGCTAACTATCATAATGTTATTAGTACTATTATTAAACAATGGTGTACTGGGAAATGACTTTGTCATATTTCTTATGACTGACATAATATTATATGCTAACAGGCTAGCTAACTGTCGTTTAAATTTAATGGGCAGATACACAGTATCTCTAGTCAGATTTAATTTTCCAATAAAATTATTGGTGTCAAAAAACATAAATTTTTCACTGTAGTGACCTACTAAAAAATTAATATGCTTATTCAGCATATGAATGTAATTATTTTGCTTATCCGATAAATGTTCAAGATATGGAAAAGCACACAGTATTATATGATGACAATTCAGCTTTAACATCTGAGCGACACTGTCAGTGATATCCTTCTTACTCACATTTTGACTATTACCTATAAACACAGTTAAATCAGTATTTGAGTTAAATTTGGATTTCATTAATGATGCCATTATCTGTTTAAATGAAGATCCAGGCATACAGTTATTAAGAAAGACATGGCCCAGGTTGTTACCTAATATTTCTCCAAAACACTTGCCTAAGTTATCAGTATACATTATTGAGTGATAACTAACATTGTAATTTTTTTCAGTCAACTCCTTTTTCATTGTTGACTCTTGACCGAGTGAATCAAGTATCACTGGTGCACCTATGCTAGATTTTTTAGCTTGGGATAAGTCATCTATAGCCTCAGGAAGGGAACAATTGCCATTTGATTGACTCATACATGTACATAGTTTTCCGTTGAGTGTTATAGAATCGACTCTGTCTGAATTACAATTACACATATCAATTAGCTTATTTGCAGCCAGAATATGTTCTTCTATTTGCTTCTGGGAGCTTACATACTTACTGTAGAGGGAACTAAGTGACTTCTCTAATGACTTTATATCACTTTGCAAGCGTTGAGTGTCTATTTCATAGATATTTTTACTATCTTCTAATTTTATTTGACTATTACTAAGTTTATTTATTAATGTAACACGGTCCTTTCTTAACTCTATGATTTTAGAGTGGTTGTATTGCTGTTTCTTATACTTTTTATATTTTTTAATAATTTTATTCAATTTAATATATTTTTTAAGTTTATTATGGCTCATGTTGTAATACCAGATTTTGCTAACTATACTATCATGCTCCGTGAGATCTATGGTGACTAAGTGATTATCTAACAAAGACTTTGAATTTGTATTTAATAATTCATCATACAGATGATGAGTTTTAACAACCTGTGCACATTCTTTTTCTTGCCTTAATTGCAATAATTCTGAATTTGCACTAAATAATTCGTCTTCCAATTCCCTAACTTTTCTCAAGGTCCCTACATATTCATAACTACATTGACTAAAGCCATCAATCAGTGCCTTGAGATTGTCCCGCTCCCCAACCACATCCAAGTACTGCTTGTGGAAGTCAGCAAGCTCCCGTTTCAAGAGTGAGTTCTTGTCCACAACCTTCTTAACTTCCTCCTCACTTTCCTCTCTTTCCTGAAGAAGTTGCTCGCATTGATCCTTGTAATCTTGAAGACTCTCAAGGGCCAATCTTAACTTAAGCTCCAGTTCCTGGGATGCGGCCTTACGGGTTAGTATAGGCATAGTATTTAGAAGTTGTGTACGTTTAAATCCGATGACTTTAAACTTTGGTCGTTGACCGGTCACCGGTTTCACATGTCACCAAATACTATGGTTTTAACGCAAATTTTTGGCGGAAAACAATAATACTGATAAATTATCTCGCCCTTGTTCGTTTTAGGACATTTAATCACACAATTTACACATTAGATTAATTAATAAAATATTTTATTTAAGCTACGAAATTTGACATGTCACTCAAGCAGTGTTGCCAGCACCTTTTAAAGGACACCTAGTGTCTTTACGTTTCATTATCTTGTTGAAATTTAATTAGTACTTAGTTACCTATATACAATATAAGGTTTACCAAAAAACACTGTTTATGCATTTGGTAGTATTTAATAATCCATTACCTGTATCTTGAAATAGAGATTTTTTTATACTATAATTTATTACTATTTATTCGGTCCTGTAGATTTCCTTTTCAATCAAAAAGTTTCTTTCCGTTAGTTTATTATCTATATCTATATATATATACTTATAATAAAATCGTAACTCGAAAGCCCGAAAATTTCAAATTCGCTTTTTGTTTTTTTTTCTTTCGTAATGTGTTATTCAATCGATTCTACTGCCAAATCTGTTGTTTTTAAAATTTGAGTATTTTTGTCTGTTTGTATGTCCGAGGTTGGCATCCAAACCAAGAAAAAGAAACAACTGAAAATTTGTAAAAAAATATCGTCAAAAGCCGGGTCAACTTATAGGCTATTCAAAATTGCGCATTTCCTCAAGGGAGCTGAGCAGTGATGTTAAACATCTGACACTCAGAATCTAAATTGGACGGATTTAAATAAAAATAGCACTGTTGTATAGCTTATCAAGAATGATAAGCACTGCAAAAGGTATCATTGCGCTTTATCACATGGGAACCAAGCATTTACCGGTTTTGTATTTTGATTAGTAGATTGTGAATGCCTATTTTAGCAATATTGTCAACTGAGTAATTAGTTACATACCGTACATAGGTGACTGGCACAGTATAAGTATGACGATCGAATCCCGGTACAGGATTATTATTTTTGCATATTTTTAATTTTGATAATACAAGGTTTATCTATTTTTCGCAGAAAATTTTAGTTTTTCGTGTCCTTTTGTAATATAAACCCAGTTTTTATGTGTTTCTCTTGCTATCTCATATCAATATGGTGAAGCACAGTGAAGATGTTACACGTTAGCGTTATGTAATTTTTTTATCAATCAGATCTTATCATTAATCATGGTACTTCATTCCATAGAAAAGTCATTTTTAAACTCTGTCATAAATTATATAAAAAATATATGATCACATGGATCTACGTTTGGCCACCAACTCGCCTGATGGCAAGCGACGATGTGGCCGAGGATGGAGCACGTATATCCAGAATAAATCTATTCACTCTTAAGTAGAGTGGATAGATTTTGGGAGGACGATAGTTGGGGACTTGATGCAACTGCCCATTAAAACAACGGCTTCGTCCGGTGGATGGTAAACAGCCGTGGTCGAAGCCTCCAACCAGAGTTGTGTTGCCTGTTTTGCACCACCCAGGGGCTACATGTAGGGATTCCATTTTAAGGGTGCACTCCTACGGACGCGGACAACTCAGCCCCCAATACCTATTTAGTAACAAAACTACACATTCCCTCAGCCTGGCCTTAGGATTAATTTAACTGCCTAATCCATAAGTAGGTAATAGCGAAGTATCAAATAAGCATTACTGACGATTTTGTTAGAGGCTTTCCAGCTATTGAGGTGGTTAGAGAGTTCATTCTCGATGATATTTTAAATGATTTATTTTATCATCCTTTGTGAATTCGATTAAAATTTTAAATTTTAAAACCAAGGGTAATAACTAAGAACGTTGTGCTCACCCTAACAATTATGGTACTAAAATTTCTTTTGAACTGAAGCTTCACCAAAAATAAAAGTCCTACAAGAGCCATGGCGTGTTTTATACTTGGCATCAAAAATTTCTCTTTTACGATGTTCTAGAAGCTTCAATAGTTGAAGTCGATCGATGTCTATTGTCAACAAATGGGACTGAAAAATTAATGGGCCATTCGATGCACGAAAGGGTTTAATGAAAATGCTGCAGTTAGCGTCATCCTATCCCTATCCAGTAAAATACCGTGTAAAACATTGCTTAACCCCAACGAATGTTTACTAAGCGGAGATTGGAACAGACTATCAGTACCTGCATCTTGGGCATTCGTTTTATAGATCGGGTATTAAATGTTGGAAAAATAAACAACTAGCCAGATCCAAGCTCTACTAAAAACTCCATTATGGAACTCAACAACACTTTTTTCGACCTGGTGATCAAACCCAAGACTTACCTACGCTTATACTCACTTGCAACCACTAGACTAATAAGTCAGTTTTTCTAAGATTCTCTTTACACTGCACAAGATTGATGACCATTAATATTTTCATTTTTAAATGAAGATGCAGTGACAGAAACAGAAAATAGTATGCTTAGAGTCATGTTGAAAAGTCGAGTCAGGTGTAAGTGGAAATTCTGAGATCCCTAAGTGGATATAAACTGACCCACCGAAACTCGCTAAAAGTTAAAAAAAAGTAGTGCTCACAACCTGCACGCGTGTGTGAACAGACGTATGTACGTGATAGAAGCAAAAAGAGTATGTAAGGATCTTAGCAGGTGGCGTTCTATAGTGTCTGCTTACCTGAAACCTAGGCCAAAGACGTGAATTTATGTTTGTACCTATGTATGTGACATTATCATTTTGGCCAACACATATTGTGATGCCGTCAGTTCTGCGCCTGATCTTACTCCGGACGTGTCGGATTGGCGTCCCACCGGAATACGTGAGTGAAGAAAGAGGGAGTGCACTCCGTAGAGATAGGCCGCCGGTACAGTCATTCGGGAACATTTGTAACGGCAGCTTATAAAATTTCGTTAATACTATTGGGAAACAGAAAATAACGTAAGATCATCTATGTCGCATCTAGCTTTCAGCTGACCTCCGCGGTAGTAAACCGCGAATTCGCATAAAATCTGTACGACATTGTATTAACTGCAACGTTAGTCATGTCGGTTCGGTCACCTATATAGGGACTGCATAGATAGCGATGACGTCATCAAAAGACATATTAAAATGTGGAATAAGAATTCGCAGTAGTGAGCAGAGGTCGAGATGGCATAGCGGTCAGAGCGCCTGGAGCATTTATCCGGGAGCCGCAGGTTTAATCCTGCTCACGACCGTATACCATTTTGCACTAAAACTAAGTTCTCTATGCATGCATTAATGCTTTTCGAAGATTTATCTGTATGAGTTTGAGTTGCTAGGGCAGCTGTCAAGTATCTGAAAAGTCACGGCTGTTTGTATAATGGTGACGTCAAAGAGAATAGACAATAATAGATTAATGTAACAATTATTACCAAAAAAGGAAGGGGTGGAGGTTTTGACATCAACCAACGTACCGGACCTTCTCAAAAAAGGCAGGTTAATAAACTAAGCCATCGAGCATGCATTCTTCATGAATGTAAGATAAAATCTTTAGTTTCTGCCTTCCTCAATGGGAATCAAGTTCGAGTTTGTATGTATGATTAATTGAAATCTTAGTTTGGCGTCAAGATTACTTTGACGTGAGCAAGGCCACGGGTACAGCTAGTTACTTATAAAAAGGAGTGTTATGTTTTTAGGGTTCATGTACGTACGTATGTATGTTTGAAAGTTTGTGAATTTGGTCGAATAAATAAATTGCCTGAATCGATTTCGATGTATAGGGTATCGTTAGAATCCTTAAGTAATCCCGGATAACATAGGTTAGTAAAATTAAAAAAAAATGGCAGGCATGGTTTTTTACAGATATAAAACTATTTTCGTGATCTCACCTTCCTATACGAGATTACGAGCATGGTAATATGTATGAAACAATATTGTAAATCATTTAGATACAATATTCGACAATTCATTAGATGAAGATCAGTGAAATGCTGTGATTTAGTTATAAGTAGCTAAATACCAACCATGAAATGCATAGTTTCTTACAACTTCAATCTGTGAATGTCAAATTAAATTATTTATTTGTCATTAGGTAAACGCACTTATCTTCAAAGGCTGGGTGTCTTTTAAAGGAATCCCCCGCAAACAAAAAATAATGTAAACGTACCAACCATTGATTCTGATGATCCTACAATAATGGTTATTGGTAGCTAGAAACCCAAGAGTCTAGTCTTATCATTAGATATATGTTTACTCCTGTGGAGGAGAGATGGCAATAACTCAATGTAAAATACCGATATCAAGGTTCATCTGGTCTGACTGGAAACCGAACCGTATGTTCCCGGTTTATATCACGATTTTTTTTCTCCACTTTCAGAGCAAAATAGTGCAAATGCTAAGTTACATTATAAGCCTATTAATAGTTTCCCATATGTTACTGGAACAAAAATAAAGTCACTAACAGCGAGAATAGGGCTCTAAAGTTCCAACAACATTTCAATCAGACTTCTCTAACGCATTCATAGTCATACTCAAACTTTTAAACGTGGCAGTTATTTGAAATCCATTTGCTTTTGTTTAATAAACAGAGGAATGGAAAAGTTCCTGTTAGGTTTTATTTTGTATGCACTTGCGTTCTTTTGTATCAACTTAGTTGCGTAACTAAAAAACTTTCACCATTCATTAGTATTCAAGCATACATTGTTGGTATAACGTAGGTTTCAGGAATTTATTTGAGGGGGATTTACCCTTGTGGGGTCTACCTTTGGGGTCTACCCTTGGGGGGTCTACCTTTGGGGGATCTACCCTTTTTTTAAGTATGGATCAATTGCTAATTATATTTTGGATAAATAGAGATTTCAGGGGTGGGGGGGGGGGGATGTTAAACCCCTTCCCTGGCTACAATATGTGATTTGGATACAGATTATTTATTTATATTATTGTACAGCTAACACTACAGACATCTTTCTAGCTTCAACACAGAAAAACGTGTATTATTTGTCTCTATTTTTTAATAAATATGGCAACAATAACAACATAGTACATCATCGGTCATCAAAGTAGTAGATACTCATTTACTCATTACTTGGCATTTTATATGAATCTAAGAATAATTATTATTTCTTATAAAAAAAATTGTAGGCCGAGTTGAACGCGTCCGTGAGAGTGCATCCTTAAAATGGAATCACTACACGTGGCCCCTGGGTGGTGCAAAACAGGTAACACAACTCTGGTGGGAGGCTTCGACTGCGGCTGGTGGACCCACCGGATGAAGCGACCTAGTCATCTTTCGGGATGCAGTCCGGTGCAACCGTTGTGGGAGACTGGCCATACCGCCGCCAGTAGACGCAGTTGACTAACAGGCTAAAACAGGTGTTATTACATTATGGTATAAAAAAAAAAAACTGAAACAATATATTTTCCACTCAAGGCTGATTTCATCCAGTGATTAAGGAATTATTACAACTTTTGAAGAACAAATCAATCTGCCTAGCCTTTTTCCAATTACATTGGGTTCGGCTTCCAGTCATACCGGATGCAGCTTAATACCACTATTTTACATGGCGCGACTGCCTATCTGACCTCCACAACCCAGTTACACAATATCTTCCGTTAACAGGGTAACACAATATCTCGTGCCTCGTTGGTCTAGTGGCCACTAGATCATCACTCAATCACGACTGCTGAGAATGAGATCCTGGGTTCGATTCCCGGATCGGGCTAAGTGTTATTGGATTTTTCTATTATGAAATTCTCGATAGCAGCCCGGATTTTGGAGTTGTGCCTTCGTGACATTGGACTTAATACCAGCATTGGTGAAATGTTGGTGTACAGCTATGTACACCTCTGCCTACTCCATCGCCTTTTTCTACCATCAGGCAAGTTGGTGGCCAAACGTAGACAGATTACCAATAAAAAAAAAAACCATGTGTTACCGTGCCTCGATGTTAATTGGTGCTATTTTGTATATTAGCCTTCAAAGCCTGTAAAAATGATAATGTTATACCCACTTGCGATTGTGCACTGGGGTGTGACAACTTTGCTAATCATCCGCGAACACATAAAAAAAAATACGGTCGAATTGAGAAACCTCCTCCTTTTTTTGAAGTCGGTTAAAAAGACGATTTTAATTTTAATTCTTTATATCGTAGTTACAGTACTTCCTATACGTAATTCAATTATGCATTTTATTACTAATTATTTACTAATAATCGAAATCGCTTCAAATGTTTTTTTTTTAAACGCTGTGTAATAAAATATTCTTGTCTTTCATATTTCAATGTATATCATAACTCCCGAAGTAGGCCATCGCTGTGTCTCGGGAGTTAGTTTCATGCCAATTAAAACATAAAGCAACTAAAATAATACAAATTAAAATGTCAAATGTAAAGACTTTCTCATTACTAAAAGTTGTATTAAATTAATCTAATGAATATTTTAATATCAGCTAAGCCCACAAGACTACAAGTGAACCCATTAAAACGAGTTTACCTCAAAAATTTACATAAACCAGCAATAAATTATTAAATAAACTTAATTAAAAACGGGGATCTCTAAAAATTGTTGGTATTGCGCTGCTCGGCTGCATATTCAGAAGTTGGTTACTCGGCACAATAACGTGGGGAAAGTTTAAAGTGGCGTGTTTTTATAGAAGCCGGGTAGTGCGAATAACACAAACTTTAGCAGCCAACACCGCACCACAATAACACCCAGTCACTGCTAGTTGCTCCTGTCCACTCTAAAACGAATGGCGAATTAAGCCATTTTTAGTCAGCTGAAAGTAAAAAAAGAATTCATAAAACAATGTTTTGAACCGTGTAATGTAACCTTTACGTTAAACCTCTACCATCAAAACAACAACAGATGCAGCATTAGAGTTATTTCACCAACACCACAAAGTTTTATATCAATGTTATTAATTCATTTATTTACGTTCCACTTCTCTGTGTGAACTTCAACAAGAGTAATATGACAACTTATTCATGCGAACAAAATTGAAATGCATAAAAATGAGGGTACAAACCAGATTTTGAAACTGTTAACGAAAAAGTGATATTTACGTCAGTTCACAGCAACAATTGCTTGCAATTTATAGTAGGCATTAATTAAAATTTTAATAAGATTCCGAGGAAAGCGTGTTTTAGAACAAAGGAGACTACCTTACAATGTGATGAAATAAGTCAAACAATAATTTCGAAGCGAAATGTGGCTGACGCCTTTGTTTTAATAAAATTTAATTAAGCGTAATTATTTTCATCTTTCATGTCTCGGAGAAGAATCGGAGTAATCAGACAGTGATGGACTCGATGAAATCAAATTGAGTCTAATGCGACTCTGTGCTAGGAATGTTTTCAGTAAAAAGGTCATTTTCTCCTGAGAAATTATCAAAGATGTAGTAAGAAATGTCTCGGCATGTTCATTTTTTATTTAACTTGTATCATGGAACTACTGATTGGCTGTGACACAATACACATTAACGCCTGTATTTCTCGAAGTGTTAGGCAGCAGTATACTCGTACTAAAATTTTCCCAACACCATTATTTGGTCCCTAGATGCATGTGAACCAAGTATCAAATATATATTTTTGTGGAAATAAAAATCTATGGTACCAGCTTCAGTTCAAATTATTAACTTTAACCGATCAGATACACCGAAAAAACATTGTTAAACTTACTTTAACTGTTAAATTATTCTGCTTCAAGTAAAATAGTATGCAAAAACGTTAGGCAACATAAAGGTTAAATAGGAGACATGTTTTTTTTTCTCATTCAAAGGAACTTAGAAGGTTCTCATTAAGATCGAAATCCTTTTGTTTGAGAACCAAATTGGCGCTTGGCACGAACTTCACTTCCTTTTTCCTATTATATTGTTTGGATTCTTTATCTTATGAAAAGGAAGATATTATTACTCTCGTTATAATTATAGACAATTTTTTTACAGGTAAATTTAGAATTGTGGATATTGAAATATGGTTTTAGAACTCGAAAATACATGGTACATGTTTTTTAATGTTAGGAGCTCAGCCTTTACTACAAAACTGCATTATTAAAAAGACTATGATAATTATTATTTATTATCTTATCGTTGAAGTAATAATTGGTGTTGTATATGTCGGAGGTGGAAACACTGTTTTACATTATAGGTAACTAATTACCATCGGGCGCTGCGGGCGGTCAGCAACTATGGCGAGTGGAAGAAGACGTTAGTCTTTTGCGAGCCGCCGTGGCGGACAGACCTCTAGACCTCTGATTTCATGATATTTGAATACCTACATTGTACATATGAAGTGATTCACTACTAATCACTAACCCAAAGTAAATGTGCTCTCAGTGGCGGAGTGCCTTAATGTTGGTTTTATTGACTATTACCTTTAGAATCCTGACAGACATAGACACCTCTGATCCTATTCTTCAAACCATTCTCCGTCATATTTAATAAGTTTAAAACATAAATAAAAGGTGCTAATGTCGAAATCATTATCTTAATTGCAAATTTTTTTACAAGGTTAATTCATGATGTCTTAAATTACTACGAAACTGTAGATGACGTAGCAGTGGCTTTATCACTACGTTTCTGCTACGTCGTAGCACAGTCATAAAAATAATGCAGCATCAGTTGACTAAATTGAAGAATAAATCTGTGTAAATTATAAGGCTTATGTTTATTAACAACATGATACATCAACACCTACTTACACCGGTTCGTATCTTCAGTGACCAAATGACCGAACGATTAATCTAGTAACATGCGATGTGTCAGGCGCTTCATTGTGACCAGGTGGTGCCCATGATTAATTAGCTGACAAAATTGTCCCATATTAATAAACAATTAGTTGGCATACGAGTGGCGTTTTATTTATGCAAGCTCGTTATAATTATGCTAAAATAAAATTTTAAAATAGGACATTAAATATGAACGTCCCGTATGAATTGATTTGCACGCTGATTTTCTGTTTATAAAATGATATGGGCTGTTAACCACGGGTAAAATATAATTGATACTCACTCGATTAGTTATAATGATACGAATAATCGATATAATAGTGATCTAGTTATATAAAGTAGTTCCTTCATATTTATATTAGGCAGGGACGCATTAAAGTCGGCTAGCGTCGCCAAAAAGACGTATTAAAATGTGGCCGAAGAATTCGAGGTGATGAACAGAGGTTGAGATGGCTTAGTGGTCAGAGCGCCTGGAGTATTTATCCGGGAGGCGCAGTACACCGTACTCTTTTTCCATTTAATATTTTAAGTTTAGAGTTCGCTAAGCATGCGTTAATGCTTTTCAAAGATTTATCTTTAATTGTTTCGTTATTTAGAAAACTTTTCAGTAATCATAGTGTAAATTATTAGTCCTCTATTTTGAAACGATTAATTTGAGTTTTGATATTTATTATATTTATATATTCCACTATTGTTCAATAATCAGATAAGAACAAGACCAGATATAGATTTCAAGCATGACTATATTCATTATAACATAAAATACCATCACGCCAGTATCCTGGAAGAGGTAGCCAGAAGAGTATTGTTGTAATACGTCCACATTTCATCGATGCGATTATTACGTGCCATGTAATAGTTAGTGAGCCTTTTGCCTTCAATCGGACGCAGTTCCAAAATCCGGGCTACTACTTAGAATTTTTTAACAGTAAAACCCAATAAAACTTCGTCCGACCCGGGAATCGAACCTCACGCTGAGTAGCCACTAGACCAACGAGGCAGTCATTCATTATAACAGTTGCAATATTTTTGAAGCACGTTGAACAATACGTAATTATAAAACAGTAAATAACCAATAATTTGGCCTTTTATTGTATGATAAGTACTCTCAGATAGTATTAATAGTACTTTACTTTACCAAGTGTGCTTAACTTGAATAGCCTTTGTAAGCCTATTGTACTCCATCATTGTTCTGAATCTTATTTCAGCTATTAAGTACTACACATTAATACAATATTAATGAAATAACTAATCGGCAAACCATTAACAAAATTTACTTTCCTAATAAATAAAGTTAAGAGATTAATTTTTATTATAACTTACTTAACATAGCATCACGCCCGTATTCCCCAGGGGTATGCAGAAGTGTACACAGTTGTACACCCACATTTCACTATTGCTGTTATTAAGTCCCATATAATAGGTGGTGAGCCTATAGCCATGTAACGGATACAGCAACTGCAAAGTTAGTCGTGTCGGTTCGGTCACGTGTATAGGGACTGAATATATAGCAATGACGTCACTAAAAGACGTGTTAAAATGTGGACGAAGAATTCGCGGTGGCGAGCAGAAGTCGAGATGGCTTAGTGGTCAGAGCGCCTGGAGTATTTATCCGGGAGGCGCAGGTTCGAATCCTGCTCACGACCGTATTCTTTTTCCATTTAATATTATAACTTTAGTGTTCGCTAAGCATGCGTTAATGCTTTTCAAAGATTTATCTTTAATTCTTAATAATTAATAACTGTCGTGAAAATGACTTACAAACTTCACAAAAAAACTGTTTAATGTATAATAGAAAATACAACTCATTTGTTTACTCACTTAAAATAATTAAAATAATTGTTACGAAGTACATAGATAAAAAAAGGGGGCTTGCTGTTATTTCGACATCTACGCAGCCTCATACATCAATTGTCCCTGGCCAAAACATTATCCTCTATGGCTTCACGGCTGTCGGAAAATAAATGTGGCTTGAAGTGTTTTACAACCACTTCGGGATAAAAGGATTCCCGGAAAATATAAACATATACCTACCATCTATATTAACGTAACATATATTTTTGTAAATAGGCATGTTTACTGGGAGAAGCTCGTTGCTAAGTAACTGCGGCACTAATGAAGATCGAGGGAAAGCCGAGGTTGCCACGGTTTGTCTGAGGATAGGTGACAGAAACCCCTCTGTGCATCGGAAATACGTTGACTCGTCGGTCCTGGTTATCAAAAATCATTCATCTGAATGTTAATCAAAATCTGACACCTAGTTTTACGAAGTGATATCATATTACCCTAAAACTGGGTAGCTGTGGAGGTAAGATAGTCAGTCGCTCTATGTGAAATAGTGGTATTAAGCTGCATCTGTTTAGATTGGCAGCCGACCCGAACGAGGATAAAAGGCTAGGCAGATTTAAGGCATGTTTACTACGTTAAATTCAATAAATATAGTGTCTTTGCGTCAGGTCCAATGATTAAACTGAATTTATTGTCACTAAGCGATTGGGTAAGTAGTTTTTATTGAAAAAGAAGAGTGCAAAATGCCAATTAATTAAAAAGATATGTTTCCTTTCCTACTTTTCATATTGTTTTCTTTTATTCTCTAAAGCAGTTGAACAAAAATTTTTACTAACATTTACGAACATACCTACTTATTCAATCAATGGATTTTTCCTATATCAACACTCTCTACTAAAATAATATTAGTAGTAACTTTATTGATAAAAATAAACCACATTTCAAACCCCAAATATTGAGTACTCACTGAAAATTAATCAAAGTATTCGCACCGTCATCGCTACCGCACCAATTTTCACACGAAACAAATTTTGCACCCGAAAAATTGTTAGAACTAAAATATCGAGCACGAAGTCGTATTGCCACTAAAGGCAAAATTGACACTAAACCATTTAGTGAACAGTGTGCAGCTTTGAATGGTCAAACCAAACTAAATACATGTACTAACGCAACCCATACAGCTATTCATACAAAAAAGAATTAGTATATCAGGAATTGTATCCAGTTTATTTAATTATTTATATTTATTTATTCATTAAATAACAAACGGCCGAAGCCAATAACATTATTTAGACAGAAACTTAACTCCTTCTCACAATACATCAAATATTCTATTTTTTTTTTATAATAGTAGTCATTTTCGGAACCTAAAGGCTGTAATATAAAATAGTTGAGAACTATTTAAAGCCTATTGATATTAATATACTCTGATACACAAAATATAATAATAATTGCAGCATAAAAGAACTTGCCCATTGTAAAACTGAAGATCATATTTTTTTTACCGGTTAACGCTTCTAAGAATGAAACCCTTTTCTATGCTAAGCCGCGAAGACTATATACATTTATCATTTACGAAGATGGTAGCGTACTCGATCAAAAACGCTTCATAACACCTAAAATAATAATCCTTTAATTTTCTTCTTCTGTTCGCTAGTATGAACATAAGCCCACTTGCAACCACGGAATACTTTTTTCTTTAACGGAACCTGACTTACAATTGCAATCACTTTCATTTTGACAGTTCCACAATATACTTTGCGTCTATAGTGTTAGTCGAGGAGGTGATATAGAATTATAATTTTATATGGTGCAATGTATGGAAAATTAATAAGTATTGTCAGGTCCGCCATTACCTCGCTGGTGTTGAAGTTATTCAAGCTACCCGTAGGTGGACTTTACTCAACTACTGCTATATTTATATCAACCGGGATTGAACTAACACGCACTCTTTGCTCAGATGGTACCTATATGTTTTAGCCGTGATCCATCCAAATACTTACCACACGTTAAACTGATGGTGGATGGGTTAGTAATGACTAAAAATATGGATGGAATGCGTAATAAAATTGTATTACCAAATTTTCATACAAATATTGCAAGTCCATAAAAAGTTACAAAAAAACTCGATACACAGACAAATAAATTACCAGTTTATCTGAGGCGGCAACTATAAAATAATGGGGGAGGATACTTTGAGGCTCAAGCGTACCTTTTTACAAGGAGAAGACGGAGTTCATTAATTACGGGGGCGTATTTTTGTCGCTGTCCATTAGAGATACGTCAGACTACCATTAACCTGATATTAATGACTTGGCTAACTAAAATCTAACGCTATTTCAAACACTAGCATTTACAAATAGAATTTTCATTACTTTATCGGTATTGATCTAACGAAAGTTTATTTGTTAATCTAAGCTTTCGGGTTATTCGTGTGAGTTTATTTTTGTTTCGGAACTTTGGTTGTTTCAATATTTTATTTGATTATAGTACTTTTTTTTTTGTGGTCAGTTTTAAAAATATTGTTCTTTCTATGTATGCTTAATGCTACTGTTTTGAAGGTATTTGCATCGGCACTATGTTGTTTTTCAGCAATACTATAAAATGAACTTTGAAGTTTAGAATTATTATTTATATTGACAAGTAATCAGCTGTAGGTACACATTTCTTAAGCATATTCTATCCCGTATAACTGAGAGAGTATCTCCCAGGAGTTATGGATGGCCCATAAGTGCATAGCATACTTGCTTTTACTTTTAATATGGCACTATAAAACATTGACTGAGAACCACTTGAGAAGCACACTTGAATATATACTACCCATCAACATTATATTTGTATCGTTTTCAGGGGCCCCAAAATGTTATCTTTTTGAGCAGTTTTTATCACACTTTTCATATTATTATTGTCATCCCCGTTTTTTGTTTGTTTAAATTAAAAACGTTCTCCCACACTAGGATTTTCTTCCTGTATCGTAAGTGCGTTTACAGACACATAACTTCACATACACACACATCAAGGCCCGGAACAATTGTCTGTAGATCATACAAATATTTACTCCGTGCAGGAATCCAGATGAAATAAACCTACCGTTTCTCTGCCTGCATAAAAACATGTAATAGGGTAGCCTATTACATGTTTTTTTTATGAATATTCATAAAGATTGTGTACCATTCTGTATTACAGAATGGTACACAATTATGGTCTCTCCCATTTTCGGTTCTGGTATCCAGTTAGACTGCAAGCCGACCCCAAGGCTTCCAGTTAACCGGTTACAAATAAATATTACAGTAGCATAATATAGGTAGTAAAAAATAATTAAGAAACAAGAAAAGACAGATAGAAAGAAACAGACAAAGAAAAAAAAATGTTTTGGCCTCATCAGGTCATCAGTTGATAACAAAATAATCTTACTCAATAAAATAATAATATTAACAACTTATAAATACGTCATCAAAAAATTCCCCTATGTTATCTCAAAAGCTGTGCCATCGAAAAGTAGAAGCGCTGGTTTTCTAATGATATTACTATTTTGAAAATTCTGTAGTTATAACTTAAAAACGTTAAAATTGTGCGATTCATATTATAATGTGCTATTTTATGAGGGGCTCGTGGCTAAGCAGCCGTACAGATCGGTCGATTGAGTTTAAGCTGCGCTTGGCACGGTTAGTCTGTCGATGAGTGACCATCATTTCATACCGAGACCCCTCCGTGCTTCCTCAGAGAGCACGTTAAGTTGTCGGTCCCGGTTGTCAAATTAAGTCTATGACAGCCCATAGTCAGAGGCCTAAAAGTCTGACAACCACACCATGAGGTTTCGTGTTACCCATTAACTGGGTTATGGAGGTCAGATGAGCAGTCGGTCCATGTAAAATACAGGTATTAAGCGACATCTGGCTTGGTTGGATGCAGACTCCCAATATAATCGGGAAAAGGCTAGGCAGATTGATTTGATTATAATGTGCTATTTTGGTTGTTAGTACGTCAAAACGTCGGTTTAATGAAGACCTATGACATCCGTTATGGGTATGATTTCATGCCTGAAAGTCTGGCATCCAGTCTAACTACCAATGGTTGTCGAGGTAAGATAGGCATTTACTCTGTATTGTGAAAGGATCATATAATAAAGTTAGCTATAAATTGGCAATGTTAGTATTGATAATATTTTTTAAGGTATTTTTATATAATAACTTTCGTGAGACATATTCATATCAATTATTAAATCATTCAACAGTCAGTTTGACTCGCTCATGACTAAGGGCTCCGTTCGAGTTCCAAACTAGTCGGGCAATTCCCGAAAAACGTACGTGAGTAGTAACTGGTGAACAATATTTGATATTAATTTTAAGTTATTCTTTTATTTTTGTTATATAATTGCTTATTGTTACTTTTAAATTTATTAATGTTTTGCCTTTGCCGTGACGGACCCTCAAACGGCGCAAATACAGTAATTTTGTCGGCTGTTACGACTTTGAGCCGTTTGGGTCGAGACGGAATGTGGGGTCCGCTCGGTCAGAGAATAAGCATTGCCATACAACGGGGCAATGCTGCCAGTCTTCTGGGTACTTTTCCAGAAGACAGCGACGCGGGGGAATACTTTGACGCCTGAGTAAGTTTTCTTATTTTATTTTTAGACTTAGGATAGTATTTATTTTATAGGTATATAGTATTTATTTGTAAATATAAGTCGGTTTGTACATACCTATATTAAAATAAACAAATAAACTCGATTGGTATTGATATTTATCTGCATCCGGTTAGACTAGAAGCCGAGTCCTATGTAGCTGGAAAAGGCTAGGCAGATTGATTGATTTTGGTAGGTATTGACCAAAGCTATCCCTTGCAGTACGTCGACTGGACCTTTATATACACAACTACCCCTAACGACTGTCATAAATATTCGTTTTACCGTGACTCATTGCTTAATATGCTCTCCGATGCAAGGAGGAGAATGAAATAATCTGATGAACACCCGTCTACATATCAACCACAGTCACTGCAGCTTTACCTGAATTTATTGATTTGGGGCACTTCAATAATAATACCGATCAGTCATTAGAGAGTCCCTGCGAAGTGGTTAATTCACTGATCTATATTATGATGGTAATATAGTACCTATAAACTAATGGATGGCAACGGGCTGTTGCACAAGACATGTTTACCATTCTATACATGTGTTAGGGTAATGCCTTAAGGTCTGTTACATTGACCTACATCATCGTTTTCCTATTAGGTTAACGTATAGTGTCTGTCTAATGACTGAACTAAACATATCCAGCCTGCAGAAACACAATGTACATTGGCAATATAAATGTATTTATTCTTTATAATTTTTTCCTTTATTTCTTATATTTCTTTCGTTTCCTTTATTTATTTTATAAGTTTCTTGATTTCCTTAGCTTTCTACCAACACGACTAACTTTGCAGTTAATACAAAGTCGTAAAGATGCAATTACCTTAACAAAAACAAATAAATCTTTGGAAAGCATTAACGCATGCTTAGCAAACCTACTCCTAGAGTATTAGTTATTGTTCACCGGTTACTACTCACGTACATTCCTCGGGTTTGCCCGACTAGTCAGTCTGACTAGCGACATAGCCGCGGACTCAGTTCATGACTAAGGGCTCTGTTCGAGTTCGAAACTAGTCGTATTTATCGTATTTATCCGGGACGCCTTAAGTTTCGCTAAGCATGCGTTAATCCTTATCTGTATCTGTTATGGTAATTGCATCTTTACGACATTGTATTAACTGAAAAGTTAGTCGTGTCGGTTCGGTTACTTGTATAGGGACTGAATAGAAAGCAATGCCGTCACCAAAAGACGTATTAAAATATGGACGAAGAATTCGCGGTGGTGAGTAGAGATCAAGATGGCTTAGAGTTCAGAGCGCCTGGAGTATTTATCCGGGAGGCGCAGGTTCGAATCCTGCTCGCGACCTCATTCTTTTTCCACAAACATTTATAATTTTATGGTTCGCTAAGCATGCATGCGTTAATGATTTTCAAAGATTTATCTGAATTCTCTATGTTTATTTTCCCTTTGTTTATTTTAAATTATTTCTTACAGTGCCTCATCACCCTAACAGTCAAATAACATGCCTGGACAACTTTATTCTTCTTACAAACGAATAGGTACTAATCTACAAAATAATTAAGCATCATCTCACTTCAAAACAACGCATATTCCAAACCAGAAACAATACAAAGTTCATGATATCCACTAAACCACACAATCTAAAAGCATCCAATAATGAAACACCACGAGGAAGAGGGAAAGAGATAAAGCACCATAGAGTGGGCACTTCAGAGCATCTCGTTAGCCATCCAATTAGTGCTCGGATCGACAGTTGAATATTTTATAGATGACAGTTACATTACCGATAGGATTTTATTGCTTGTTTATTTATCATTCATTCTCATAAAAAACTGTTGTCTCTCGTTGTAACGAGTCCTGTGATTTCCGACTGTTCTTTTGTTTCGCTTTGGGTGGATAATAACATTGTTAGCGTTAATTAATTTGGATTCTCAGAATTTTTTAAATGTGTTATTTTAATTTTCATAATTGTTCTACAAAAATAAAATCTTATGCTTATGATACTGTTATGGAGTAATTTCTTTTTAAAGTATTTCTACAGTTCTTGTCGACGCTAATTACAAAATGAAATACGGAGAATTATCAAAATAGTTAATTCAAGTTTTGTTTCATATTTCACAACCTTCAGGTTCGTCTGAAATGGCACCAATACGATGTTAAATAAAGATACATATATATACATACGTATGTGGCCAAATAAGAAACTACAGTTAATAGGTATTGGATTAAGTTAATCATTATTGCTCGTATTTTATAATTTTAAGATGATAAATCTTAAAATATAGTGTTTTTACAGCAGCAACTAAAATCTTTCTTTTTGTCATATCTGAAGCATACTAGTACAATTTCATTGACTTTAAGCATAATATATTTTACTTACTAATTCTTTAGTGAATAAATTTCCATTCGTATGAAACGGGCCATCCATATATCTATTGATGTTGCTCATGCACGCTTGCCAATAGTTGGATATGGCTTCAAAACCAGCGAGTTTGCTTCGTTGACAGATCGTGTTGATCCTTACGAGGCACATTCCACAATTAATAATAATAAACACGAGTCCACAACTATCTCACTGTAAAGGCTACTTCATCACGATAAGTCACTGTGGGTTAACGATTTCCAGCTTTGGTTTCTTGGTTGACGATATCTGGTAGACGATGTAAAAAGTGACTTCTATGGAACCTGTACTATTTTTTTTTTGGAATAAAAACTTTCGTGAGACATATCCATATCAATTAATGTTCACCGGTTACTACTCACGTGCATTTTTCGGGATTGCCCGACTAGTTTCGAACTCGAACGGAGCCTTTAGTCATAGGCTGAGCCCGCGGCGATGTCGCGAGTCAAACAGTTTGTAGTCGGGCAATCCCGAAAAATGCACGTGAGTAGTAACCGGTGAACATTAATTGACCTGTAATACTGTAATTCATCATTCTATCCTGGTGACTTTGGTTGATATTAATTTTTGATAAAAGGTTGAACAAAAAGGGAGTCGTTAGTAAAAGTCAGTTTATTATAAATCTACATTTTGCCTTAGTTTACCGTATGTCATTACTTCGCAGAATTTAATCCTTAGTAGCTACACTATCTTGGAAATAATTATTTATTATTCTTGGAAATAAACGCTTCTATTCTATTCTATCGGATGGTGTAATAATACATAGTAACTCGTTTTTTTTTTCAAGATCGTCGTTTCTATTATTGGGTAGGAACATAGATTTAAAAAAAAAACATGCCGTTTTAGGTTTCATCAAGATCGGGCCTGAGAGTCCTTTGAGTATTTTTCCTTATAGATTCGGATTTGACCACCCACGCCCATTTCAAAACTCCACACTGTATATGGGTACTTAATATTTTCTCTTTACTACACTGAAAATTTCCAAGTTCAAGCACGTGTAGGTACAAATATAAATAATTAATTGCCTTCTAATTAGAAATATGAATTTAAAAGATGAGTTCTCGTTACTCATTTCGTACAAATAACAACCAGAGAACTTGAATTAACATGTATTTTAATTGAAATAATTCACAGCTTTGAATGATATAAAATTAATAATGTGAAAATATACCATTAAGCTTCACAATACTTAAAAAGATTTTGAGTTATATAGTTTAACCAGCAATAAAATGGCTGCAATTAAAATTGAACAACTTCAACCGCAGGCCGAACCGCTCGGCACAACAAAATGGTCCTTAAGATTTTATAGAATCGTAATCCAGCAACGAATGGACTTACATAAATAAAACTATGAAAAATGAATGGCTCATTTCCTTTATCCCTATTTTTTCCTCCATCGGACTCCAAATAACGTGCTCGTTTGGCATCCAGGGTCATAAATTCGGCGTCTCTCTGGCCCCACGACCCATTTGCAATTGAAAGCGTTCTTTATAACAGGATATGTCCGGTCTCACTTTTACGAGCGGTTGTACATGCAAGCTCGGCCGTACTAACATAATACACTTCCCACTTTTCTATTGGCTATATTCGCTGATATTTTTCTTTGTTACCTTGTAGTCGATTTACGTTTTAGGTAGGATTTTTATATCCTGATCCTTTTATATATGATGGCCAAATTTATATTGTCAATTATTCAGTGTCTCTACAGATATTGCTGACATTTCATTCGTTAAAGCTAAGTATATAAAAATAATGAAGTCTTTCCGTAAAAACCCCATTCAAAGATTCTATCTTCACCTTTTTATGGCAGGGCCTTAATAACCTAAATTGAATCTGAAACGATTGGGTATTCTAATCATACTAAACCAGATAAACAGCTTAATCTCTCACTTATCTCGCTAAAACCGCTATAAACAATCGTATTTCTCTGCGTGAACATTATAGTATAATTATCTGAAAATCCAATCGCCTAAAACGCTATAAATAAAAGCCCATTGTCGGCCAAATCGGGTTGGATTTAGTCATACCGCATTGGTCTACGCAACGGGGAAGGATAGAATACAAATAGCGAATCAATTGGATTGCATACATCCACTAATTGATTGCTAATCTGTCAGAAAAGCTGATTGGTCAAAGGGTTCCCTCAAAGGGTCTGATTTACAGTTTTGACTCATTATAACCGACAATTCTCCATGAAATTGGTCTGAATAGGATAACATTGGAACTATTTTTAAACCTGGTTATCTTTAAACGAGATAGAAGTCGGTTAACTCGTTAGCGTTACGCTTTTCACTGGAAATTTCACTCACAAAGTTCAAAACAATATCAACAAAACTAGTTATATTAATCCTCTTGGATCTCTCTTTTAGCTGCGAATGTTACTATTAGTGGATTTAGGAGATTAAGGCATAATGTAGATACTTACTATTAGGTACTCAGAATTACAAGAGTTGAATCAGAGTCTCTAATCTGATATATTATATGTTTGATTATTAATTACGAAAATTATTAATTATAAGTAAGTAGTAGTTAATAATGTTATTATTAATAACGTGATTATTAATTACGTTTTAAAAACTTAGGATGTTTGAACACTGATAAAGTATTTACTGGGATATTGCCCACTTACATATCAGCTTGATAATGGCATCCAGCCGTAATAAACTGTCATTACAAAGGATTTGTTGGCAAAGTCAACTCAGAATCTGAATTTAACTGATTACGCCTAGGATAATGGATAAACAGAAATATTTAAACGGATATCAACCAAGAGTTTAAGCAGACTTATAGAGAGTTAAATACCTAGACAAAACTAGTTATGTTTTATTATATATTACAAATATTCAGAAATCTTTCTTTTGCTAACATTTATTATCTTAAGATACTTAGCTTAATTACTGCCTCGTTGGTTTAGCAGAACGTGAGGTCCTGGGTTCGATTCCCAGGTCGGGAAACGGGTTATTGGATTTTTCTGTTAGGAAATTCTCAGTAGCAGCCCGGAGTCAGGAAGTTGGTGGTGTGACACCCCTGTGCTTCGGAAAACACGTAAAGCCGTCGGTTCTGCGCCTGATCTCTCTCCGTTCGTGTCGGATTACCGTCCCATCAGAATATGAGAGTGAAGGAAGAGGGAATGCATCTGTGTTTGTGAATACACTTGTGCACTATAATATCTCCTGGCTCATCTCCGGGAAGATAGGCCACCGGAGGAGTATTAGTGTTATTAATTACAATATTTGATATGAACAAAGCTTATAGAGTTATCGCTTCTTGGGCGTTCTTTAAACGCACACGCACAGTAGATGCTATCGACCGGGCCCAACGATCATAATATATGCATTTACTCGTTTCAAATGTTATGTTAGCGGGCCCAATGCGATAGATATATATACATATAAGCTTTGCGAATGTTGCGCTAGCATCACGTATCACCACTCAAATATTAATACAAACTGTATTCTTTTTTATAATCATAATTATAATCTTTATTCATGAAAAGACAGATTGTAGTACATGAAATTTTAATTTTTACAATATTAGTTTGTACATTTATTTCCAATCAAGTGGGTGAAGCGCTGTACTACTAGCTAGGATATAAAATAGCCTGTAATAAGGAGTAATTTAGTTCAAGATATGTCTTTGAAAAAGCATTAACGCATGCTTAGCGAACTCTAAAGTTACAATATTAAATGGAAAAAGAATACGGTCGCGAACAGGATTCGAACCTACGCCTCCCGGATAGATACTCCAGGCGCTCTGACCAACTAAGCCATCTCGACCTCTGCTCACCACCGCGAATTCTTCTTCCATATTTTAACACGTCTTATGGCGACGTCATTGCAATCAATTCAGTACTAAGTGACCGAACCGACACGACTAACTTTGCAGTTAATACAATGTCGTAAAGAATGCAATTACCTTAATAATTCAAGATATGTCTTTGAAAAAGCATTAACGCATGCTTAGCGAACTCTAAAGTTACAATATTAAATGGAAAAAGAATGTTAACTGCAAAGTTAGTCGTTTCGGTTCGGTCACTTGTAAGTACTGAATTGATTGCAATGACGTCGCCATAAGACGTGTTAAAATATGGAAGAAGAATTCGCGGTGGTGAGCAGAGGTCGAGATGGCTTAGTTGGTCAGAGCGCCTGGAGTATCTATCCGGGAGGCGTAGGTTCGAATCCTGTTCGCGACCGTATTCTTTTTCCATTTAATATTGTAACTTTAGTAATTTAGTTACCTATATAATATTATCATATATGTAAACAAGACAAAAGCTATGGTGATTGAAAGTGAAAAGGATGTATTAGATGATTGCGATGATGAAGGCTGCGTTGCCCGCGTCCGTAGGAGTGCACTCTTAAATGGAATCCCTACACGTGGCCCCTGGGTAATGCAAAACAGGCAACACAATTCTGGTGGGAGGCTTCGGCTGCGGCTGATTACCACTCATCGGATGAAGCGATGTCGTGAAGCGTCCTATGTAGTCGTGTTTCGGGATGTTGTTCGGTGCAACTGTTGTGGGAGACAGGTCTGGGCAGTTGCATCAATTATCTAACTATCGCTCCCAAAATCCATCCACTCTACTTATGAGTGAATTGATTTATTCTGGATATACGTGCTCCATCCTCAGCCACACCGTCGCTTACCACCAGGCGAGTTGGTGACCAAACGTAGATCCAATTATGAAAAAAAAAAGAAACAATAGTGAGTGATTTGAAAATACATAGATGATAAAAGTAGTAGTTTGTATATTTGGGAATTATGTTCACGAGAGATGGAAAATTTATGCAGACGTAGAAAAGAGAGTGAATGAGGGAAATAAAGTGAATGGTGCTATACATGCGGTGGTGGCCAATCAGTCGCTGTCCAAGAAGCCTCGACTGGCTGTCCTAAGTCGTGTGCTAGTACGTACCAACTACCTTTTCTGGAAGCGTAGCGTTTGGAACTTCGGTCTTTATAATGCTAGAAAGCTTCAGGATAAGATGTCCGCTATCAAATACACTAAGTATCAATTATCTAGCTTTTATGGTTTCGGATTTCTTGTCATCCGAAATACGTCCATTTTGTGACTCACTGATTGATGATCATCAAAACATTTTGTATGTAAGCTAGGATTTACAAATAAATAACGGAAAATTAAGAAATTAAAACCTTTTCCCCTCCAATCTCTCGTATGGGATGTGCATTATCTATATATTTATAAAACAATTGACGTGCGTTAGTTTTAAAAATAGCTCGACTGACTTTGATAAAAAAGTTACCTCATAGGAATAGCAGGAGCTATTTAGAATTCTGAAAGACGAAGCAATTTTTTTGATTTGTTGTAACCAATGTAGGTGCGAAATCTTAAACAAATACAAATACTTTGTGAATACGATGTAAAGACGAAAATTTAGGATACCGTATAACATATCGGCTTAAAGATGTTCATGTAACTAGACATAGTTTTAAGCCTTTTATCGGAGTTCAGCAGTACAGTCGCGGTGAAATACGAGTTTCACTGCCGGTGCCAATACCCAGATGATATTTTACTTTATTCATGTTTGCAACTTCTTATTTACGTAATCTTTTGAGATCGAAGTGAGAACTTAAAAGTGGAAATCCATGTTTCTTTATTGACCTATAAACTTTTTTCAACATTACAAAGCACACGTCTGGTTTTGCCTTAGTACCCCGTATGTAGTAGTAATTGTGAGTTAGGGTTACCGAAACAATAACCTTTTTAAAACAAAGATTTAAAATATTCTACCAATCTAATAGTAATATAATAATGTGAATTGAAGTAAGCGAAGTTGTAAACTACTCATAAAAACTTTTAAAGTTGGTAGTCGTTTACGCAAGGGCCAATAAAGTGTTCATAGAATAACAAAAGCCACTTGAGACTACGTAAAATATCTCTAGTATCGTACATAAAATTGTAACCAGCTTAATTTAAATCAGATTATTTATTTTAACCCAAGCTACCACAAAAAATACATGAACTATGAAATAAAACAAACAAAGCACCGGTGCTCACTCTAGACCCCCATTTATTAAACTCTTTGCCACTAAAGCCGTTATTACCGTAATACACAGTTAAATATTGAGTAAGAGAGCACAGACCACTGCAGTAGAGATAAGACCATAATTAATTAATAACATTAACCCCAAGTCAGGTTAACACGGAAAGTTCGCAGTCACAATGAATCTTAATAAGAAACGTACGACGCGACATCGCTCGCTCGGGCCTTCAACCTATTAGTTATATGTAATGGGTTATAACTCGGACACAAAGACACATACAACCTTTGTTATAAAATTATCTGTGACTATTTTATACGATGTTTTTCTAACAAATAGCCCGCTTTCCTAGTGTAATGTTTCTCGTAGACCACCGGGTTGGTTATCGCTATGAGTCTTGTGCATTGATAAACGAAACATGCAATGTTAGTTGCGTGTGGACTTTAATAAAAGTGCTAAAGGAGCTGCTTAAGTCCAAGTTTTGTATTTTAAATTATTAGTCGACGGACTAGTGACAATCTCATCTTTATATTCTAGCTTGAACAAAACGAAACCTTACACTTAAACTAACTCTTAGTTTTATCGGAACATTATCTATAGATAATGTTGGTAGCACAACATCAACCTAAAACATTTTCAAAGGAGATTTGTTAGAAATGTATGGGATCTAGGCTAGCACGTTGTACATTATATGTAATAGCTTATAATAAAACAACTTTTAACCGGATTAATCGCGTGTATTATTGGTTTTTTGTTTTTCCTGACGTTTCGAACACTTTGCAGCGTTCGTGGTCGCAGTCAGTGATCGCGCAAACCTAAGATATTACTATCTAAATATAGCTTTACTATACAGTCACCATTTTTAAATGTAAATTCACTAGATTTTTACTTAGTTTCATTGTCCGAGTACATTCAAGAAATAACTTGGTCATGGACAGCTACACAACGAATACCTAAATATGGTGGATCGAAATTATGTGAACTGTCACTTTGACAACTGTTGACATTTCAATGACATTGTGTTTTAAACTCATATCAAACAACTGTCATGGCTACTAGAAAAAAACTGTTTAACTTATTTAAATAGCAGGTATTTAATTAAAAATTCGCAAAATAAACACTTCAGCAGGACTGTACTTTTTCGCAAATTAATTTATTTGTACTTTGACGATAATCCCCTATTTTTCCCCAATTTTTACACGATTGCCCAAAAAACAAGTGTTATTGTTGTTTATGAGTTTATTTATTCCATCATAATTACTAAATGCTTGAACCGATTTAGATTTATTTTCCCGTGTAACGTAGGTTAGAAAGATTAAATAAATAGTAAAAAATAAAAAAATATATAAATAGTAGCTGTGTTACACAAAAACCTGTCATGTTTTTGACTTCTGAGTCCTTAGATGCCAGGTGTGTTTTTTATTTATTCAATAAAAAATAAACTACTCTTCACAGTGATGACCCAAAATTAAACATCTCCTTTTATTATATTTTCTACGCATTCAAAAGTTTTCCAATTAAATTGCCAGTGTACTTAGGATAAATATAAATTAATTGTATCTATAATACTGTTATAGTTATTGCATACATTAATGTAAATACCTACCACTTAATTACGTATTCTAAAATAATATTCAAGATTCTAGCGTGCCAGCTTACATTTCATGTCCAGTACACAACGTGGCAGCTTAAGTTTGGCACGAATACCCTACTAAAATACCTCAACAGTACAAAAATAGACTGGTATTATTATAAAAACAATTGTTCTATCTATCTATAGATACCTAATACTATTCAAATTCAAATAAAAAGCCGCAAAACCCGCAAAACCAATAACGTTACGTCTAGTCTGGAAAATTTATTCAGTATATTATTTTCTAACATAATATTTATGTCTAAGTCGACTAGATAACAATTCTAAAGTATTCAAACAAAATAATATATTATATTCATATCACATGAATAAAATTATAGCGTAAATTTATATTATCTTACGATAACTTAACGTAAACTCGAAAGTTTATAATCGTTAGTATTTCAATTAGTCAGTATTAAGTCGTAAACTTTTGTTATTCGCTACATGTAGGTGTCATCGTTTTAATCGTGTAGACAGTGATAAGCCCATCAACACATGAAACATGTACAAAAAAAAACATTCGTCCAGACCATATTTCGGTCACGGCCTTCCTCCGGGGAGATTAGCCAAGAACGCGGGATTTATTATAGTGCACAGGCGTATGCGCAAACACAAGTGCGGAGTGCACTCTTTCTAAGAAAGAAAGAAATAAAATATATATTCTGGGAGGATTCTTGCAGGTTATACATGATCGACAAAGAACAAATACTAATAAAAAAAAAAAAAAAGTAATAAAAACCTGCACGAGACCAAAAAGGCTCCTATCTCAGCTTATTCTGCTCCACCAAAATGTAGCAGCACTGGTTTTCAGATAGGACCGTTATAGTGATATCACGGGCAACCACGGTGTACGCAAACATTCAATATTAAGAATAAATAGTAAATAATTAAAAAATTGTGATACGTACATATAATTAAATAGATTCAAAGTCCTTAATTAATATTTTTTGTAATTAAAGTCGGATAGAGATGAGGCGCAGGACCGACGAATTTACGTGCACGGGGGTGTCACAACACCACCTTTCTAAATCTGGGCTGCGACTGAGAATTTCCTAACAGAAAAACCCAATAACACTTTCCCCGATCTGGAAATCGAACCCAGGACCTCATGCTCAACAGCCGCGCTTGCGCCCACTAGACCAACGGGGCAGTCGACATGGAAAATAGTAACTACATCAGTTATACGAGTCTATGGTTATAGCATTGAACATATTTTAGAGCACTAAAATATGTTCAATGATCTAGAAATTATTACGTAGAACTAATAATAACTTGAAATATATTTGTTGTGATGAAGACGTAGCGGTAAATAATTAGAACATCACCATCATCCATGACAAGAGTATCTTCAAAGTGGACCAATATACGCGATGCATTTATAAGATCACAAAAAAAAGAAAATCAAGCAAAACGATCTGGAGCAAGCGCAAAATCAGGGAGGCCGTATATATATGTCGCAGATGGATTGTAGAATCCGCTGTTTAACAAAATCTCTAGCTGCTTTACAAAACAGTACTGTTTTATAAAACTTTGATTCGTTGAACATTGAACATTGTTCAGCTGGATTGCCATTGCGATACGTTTAACAAAACTGCTACCCACCTTTAGACGTAATGCAGAATGACATATCTACAGTGGGACAGGTTTGTTTATTGTATAGGTATATTAAATGGATAGTCACCATTCAAGTAAAAAAACGATACTGTATTCTGATTTGACTTTCCGTGGCTGGGTCGAAGATAAATCTACCTTTTTGAAGGCCTCAACTGAATCTTCTTCTATCATACCCGTACAATGTAAGGAGCGAAAAGATAATGAAACAACGCGTTGATCTGAGACCTCTGTAAACGAGAGTGATTCTCTGGTAACCAGCGTACCTGGCAACCGTAAATACGAGGAAACTGTCTTTAATACATCTAAGGGTTAATGTGCTTCTACTTCTATTCAAAGTGTTGACGAAGGACAATGGATTGCAGTGAAAAAGAAGAGCCGTCGTCATGACTTCTTATATGGCGCGGCCGGACCCAACGCCACATCTCTAAGAGCAGTAGAGGCACGTAGGCACTTTCGCCTTTGGAACATGGAATCCAGTGCCGAGGAAATACGTGCCTACCTCCGTCAACTGTTTCCTGATGTTTCCTGCACTGTAGAGGAGTTGACACCGAAAGGCAATTACAAGTCTTATAAAATTGGAGTCCCTGTGGATTACTACGAAAAGTGTTTCTCAGCTAAGATATGGCCACTAAATGCGCGCATCAAGCCATGGTTCTCACACATAAGAACACCGCGCAATAATTATTCAGACAGACCGGCTCCTTCACAGCAGTCCTTTCGTGAATAGTCGTGTAAAGAAAGTTACCATGATAAGTATTTTTTATCAGAATGTGCGTGGTTTTAAAACTAAACTGATTATTTGGCGAAATAATTTGTCTATACTTGACAATAATCTGATAGCTGCAACAGAAACGTTCCTAGACAAGTCCGTGGAAGATGCAGAACTCACCTGTGACGGCTGGAATGTATTAAGACGTGATCGGAATACACCTTGCGGAGGAGTACTTCTAGCTGCGCGAGATAACACTCTTACAAGGCGCAGTGAGTTTGAAACAGTTGGGGGCGAAGACCTGTGGGCTACTTTATCTTTTAGTGGACAATCTTTTCATATTTGTGTTGTTTATATCAAACCAAGTGCCACAGCAGAAATAGGTACACCACGCCGATTGGCTGCTCTTGAACCGACAAACATCAACCCGGATCTTGATTGGAATTTCCGTAAGTGTGACTTCGGCCAACTTTTCTCCTTATTTTCTGAGGCATCGTGGGACACTGTTCTTGATAGTAAAGACATTAATTTAGCTACTACACATTTTTACAATGTAGCGTATAATATATTTGATACTTGTATTCCTAAAAAGAGACGGCGGCGTCAAAACAAAAGTAGACGATATCCGGTTTGGTTCACTTCAGAAATTATAAAAGATTTAAAACTCAAACTTAAACTCCATTCCAACTGGAAACGAAGTAAATCAACGGATGATTATCAGATTTTCGCTAACCATAGATCAACCTTAAAATTACGTATTAAGGAAGCGCACCGATCACACTTGAGTCAAATTGAAAGTAATATTAAACACAAAATGGAATATTCTTCATTAACCACGAATACAACAAATGAGTAAACTCAGCATGTTGTCATTAACACAAAAAATAATGCTGCTACATTATTTGTGTTTATGCAAGGGCAAATTATTGTGTAAGTACGTAATTACTTTCGTGATGCGCATTCATATTAATTATTGTTTACCGGTTACTACTCATGTGCATTTTTCTGGATTTGCCCGACTAGTAGTAACTCGTGAACAATCATCATCATCATTCCCCTGCCCTTATCGCAATTTATTTGGGGTCGGCGCAGCATGTATTCATCTGCCATGCATCTCTATTAACTGTCATAATATATCATTAACAATAATAAACTTAAAATTTATTTGCAGCTTTTTTACAGTCCAAATACAGATTCTATAGGTACCTTGTTCACAGTTCACAGACTTGCTTTATAAAAGAGATTAAAGAATTGTCCCTTTAAGTTTTTAATAAAAAACGGTGACTTAAAAAGCAATATTACCAAAACAATACTATAAATAAATTGTTATTTGACGATAACTATTTCTCTTTTACTAAAGAAATATGCAAATAAATGCTTGGAATTGAATTTAGCGCATCGACTCAAATTACATTTAGAGTGAGGTCAGCCGGGGTCGGCTTGTTATCGAGTGAAACACAATCACTCGAGCCTGGCCTGATTCCATACTGAGTAGCTATCTCAACACCCCAGTAACTTACGGAAAAATACGTATTTTGTGAAGGAATTATTATGACCGACACTTTTCGGTAGAGACGATACAATTAAATGAGGAATAAGTAAGCAATGTCTACAATAAAAAGGAACTTATTATTGTGAGCATTGAACGATTTTATTGCAACATATACTTTGTAAATTTCAGCTCTATTTCAAATTGCACGTCTTACCTAATTTCCGTTTAAATTATTGATGAGGAAACGGTTCTCATAGATAAGGTTAATTTAAACATTTATGTGGGTGGAGGTGCTCATAGCTTGTTGGAAACTGTCGTTAAGCAACGCTTGATTCGGTCAATCTGCAGCTGGGTCACCACCAAGTAAGAGGTTTACGGGCGGCTTGACAACCCCGTAACCCAAATATAACGGGCTCCTAAGCACACAGTAAAGAAAACGAAGAATGTACTCGTAAGCTTGAACTTTTAAGTTCCCGTTAACGAATAATGTTATAGAATCTTTATAATTAACACGTTCCCTGTCCACGAAGCAGATACTATTGTTAAACAATCGCCGTGTACCACATATCACCCTTGGGCAGTGAAAGGTTAATTATTTTAAAACTCTCAACTATATTTTTTACCAGCCTAATTAGGAAACTTGTAGAAATAACAACACCATATCTAAATTTAAATAGGTACAATGATATTCATTACCATCATCAAAACTAAAAAAAACCACGTAAGCATATAATTTCATTAGAGCTTGTTCAGCCATACTAATAGGATGTTTCATAATAGTTCGCTCTGACCGTCCGATTGGCGGCTACTTAATAGGATTACTAATAAAAGTTCCACTTTGTGACGTCATAATACGGTTCCCGCCATGTTTGTCTTTTGCCTCAAACTCGGTGATCTGGGTAATTCACTCGTGCTTTGTTTAAGAGAATATTAGTTAAACAGGCTGGGTTTTAGGTAGGTACTGTAGTAATTTTATATCTATACTAATATTAAATAGAGGTAAGATTTTTTGTTTGTTTTATGAAATAAATAAACTCTGAAACTACTGAACCGATTTTAATAATTCTTTCACCAATACAAATTGAATTTTAGACTGAAATTCCACATTGATGAAGCGGCAGGCACGGCTAGTTCACTTATAATTTTGAAACTGTGTACAATGTACTGCAGTGAATCATATAATAATTATTATTATATTATTTTTTATTATAATTATCGTCTAGCTTGGTAATGATAACTATTTAGATATTGTGATTGGATTAGCATGTTTCGATACGTATATTACTATTATTATAATGCGATTACATTACAATGATACTTATTCTATCATGCAGTAATTAAACGAGGATTATAAATAAAGTTCGGGCTACATTTTATAATGATACTCTAGCATTAATCTCGATCTAGGTGGAGATTTTAATCAAATTTTACGTCAAATTGTTACTCAAATCGAGAATAATCAATTAAATATTGTTCTAGATAGAAGGAAGGAATTTCTCTTTTTATATGAATGCCCAAAAAATGCAGTGCAATGTTTTTAGTTTTAGTTGACAAAACAACCACTAACAAGCTTCCCGACTAATTAGTAAAATACATCTAATATCCTAAACTAGGTACACCATTTAATCAGCGATTCGAACGTAAGTACCTACTGGTACACACAAAATCAACATTTACTAGATACATCCAACCGTTAATGGATGCATATAATGTAAATTAGAATTACCAATATGTTTGTTACCCCTTACGCAATTGTAGGTACGGCTATATTCAGCCAATTCCATCCCCGACAGTGGCGCCGAACACGACCGCAAACTCCGGTAATTGGAAGCACTGCGCTCGGATATTGCTTTTTGATGTTATGGAACAACAAATTTCTACATAAAATATAGTCTTTTTTACAACAGCCTGTATTTAATTAAGATTTTTGGGAGATGAGCGGAATGTATAATTAAAAAAAGTGTTTAAAAATATATTTTGACACATGTTAAGTTCAGTATTATATATATAAAAAAAATGATTTTTGTTGTACGTAAATACAGAAACATATTAAAATACAGTTGCGTCACGCCTGCATTTCCTGAAGGGGTAGGCAGAAGTGTATACAGTTTTATATCCACATATTACCCAAATCGTTACTGTTCGTATGATAGTTGTGGCCATTGCCTATACCCAATAGAAAAATGCAAACAAAATTTGCCCTACCCAGGAATCAAACCCAAGACAACAGCGCTTGTGACCACCACATAACGAAGAAGTCAGTAGACACAGGAAAATGCAATAATAATTTCGCGGTTAGTGAGGAGCTCATGGCTAAGCAACAGCTCCCCAGAACGGTCGATCGAGATTAAGCTGCGCTTGCCGCGGTCGGTTTGTGGATGAGTGACCATCATTTCATACCGAGACCCCTCCGTGCCTTGGAGAGCATGTTAAGCCGTTGGTTCCGGTTGTCAAATTAAGAACTTTGACAGCCGCTATGGGTAGTCAGAGGTCTGACAACCAGTCATACCACGAGATATCGTGTTACCCAGGAACTGGGTTGTAGAGCTCAGATAGGCAGTCGCTCCATGTAAAATACTGGTATTAAGTTGTATCGACATGACTGGAAGTCGACCTCAATATAATTGGGAAAAGGCTAGGCAGATCTTCTTATCGTGATAATTTCGAGGTTAGTCTCTAAAATAGGATTATTCCCGTACCTATCTTAGGGGCTAGGTCAGTAGGTTTGACACTAGAGGGTTAATACTTTGGCTCAAGTAGGTTTTTTTAGGTTTGCAAATAAAATTCGTTTTGATTTTACAACAAGAAATCTAAGACGTCATTATAATTGGTCTAGCACGAGTTGCAGATACTTTTTCTGTATTGATTTATTCATCGAACTAAAGTGAATTATTCCCAAACATTGTTGTAGACAATCTTGCAGGTAATAAAATATTATCTGAAGACGCGGCCGAGGCATGTTTGGTGTTCCTTAATTTATTTGACAAACATACTCAACGGCTTAGCCGACCCCATACTCTCAAAATATTGTCACATTTTGGAGTGTCGCTTTACCGGTGTTTACAGGTTACCGTACCGTAACAGTGTTTTATTTGATTAATTTATTAAAAATAACAATATTTTTAAAATTTATATCTTGATCTATCACTATGGTATGAGCGGGAATTGTATGTAATATTTGCGTCTGAAATATATAATTGGAAAAAAATAATGGATACAGCTAGTGTCAGTTTTACCCATAGACATACGGTTAAAAAATTATACATAGTTTAAGGTTATAGCTTCACTTATCTTCGGTTAACACTAACTTATATACGTATCAAGACAAAGAACGCAAACTAATAAAGATAGTTATTATATTAAGCTAAGCATGCGTTAATGCTTTTCAAATATTTATCTTAATAAAGATAGCTCCCTCAGATTTTATATATTATATTGTCGCACTAAGCTGACAACAAAGGTACGTCCTGTCTGATGGAAAGCTATTACCATAGTCTATATTCTAAGGGGTATGACTCCCGCGCTGCCATTTCTGTAAGTGCTATCATTGCGATGGCAACTTAAGGGTTAAAGGACAGTCTTCTCTATACATCTGACTAATAATTAACCCCCTTGACAACGCACAACGTTTCTTCAAGGAGCGCTGGTAAGCATGCTGATCGTTATAAACATAACACTATAAAGCAGCAGTGTTATTTGGCTAAGATTTTCTGCAGAGTGGCGGTCACAGTAAACAGCTCCAGATTTTCAGCCAGTTTTCTCTTATAATATAATTTAAGAGTAATAATATTGTATGAATGTTTTTGCCAACTCCCAAAATAATAACATACTTGTTGAACATAAAAAGCGAAAGTGCCTATATGACAAATAAAAAAAGAATTTTACTAAGAGCTTTGGAAAAGCATTTAAAATACAATATTGAATACACAAAGAAAGTCAAGTCACATCGTTTAAATTTCATAGACCTTTATTTGAGACTACACAAGTCAGACAAAGCTGTAGTGATATTTCTTCTGTTTGTTTCCAGTTCTTACTCAATTAATTAACAAATCTCAAACTATTCTTATCTTAATAACTGGCATTTGATATCTAATGACACGACAATCAAGAGTCCGTGATAAAGTGGCAGTATAAATCTTATCGAAGGAAATACTGTAGGTAATGTTTGTTAACAAGACTTATCTTCATGTTTTCTCTGTGTGAGAAGAGGCCCTTTTCTTGCAGTGGGACAGTTACTGGCTGTTATGTTAAAACTTCTGCGCCACCACTTCGAATAAATATTTGCATCGACTGCAGATAATTCACGTCACATAATATATCAAAACCAGCCCATAACGGCCCCACTGCAGGGAAGGGCCTTTTCTCACACAGAGGAGGCACGAGCATTGATCACCACGCTAGCTCACTGCGGGTTAGCGACTTTAGATCATTATGCCAAGGTTTCCTTGCGATTATTGCGATACACGTAAAATCCTAGTATGTGATTGTGAACGTTTAAACGAAATAAACAAACTAGAAGAAATAGTAAGCAAGTTTCATATAGTCACACATTACAGGAGCACGACGGGGAGTTCGACAGGCTGCAATCGTCCGATTGGGTACAAAAACTGTACACTGAACTTTGCTTTGAAAACTTGCAAAGTTGTAAAGGCGGTAAAAACTCGTTACGCCAAATCGGCCACTAAAACTCGCGAAGCGAAAATTCTATCCAACTTCAATTTACTTTTATTGTTCTTACTCTTCCTATTCTACGAAGCTAAAAGTTTTTTTTTTCTTACGTTTAAGGGACCCTCTAAACACATTTTTTTATACCGATTCAAACGAACGCAGCATCAAAATTTCACGTTTTGAAATTTTCCTTGTTTCAATGTATCAAAGGAAATGGGAGAATCTTATTCCCACTGTAATGTAAATAATCTTTATTTGAATTTCGCTTTGAGCCTTCCCACGCGAGTACTAGTTGACGGCGGTGTCTTCAGATATGGTAAAACATTTTAGTATCAAATTGAAGTCCAAAAATCATTATATTAAGTCTCTTTGAATAAATAATGTTAATACAAACGTATTCTATTTGTATAGAACTCGATCATCCTTCTAACTTGATTGATGTCACTTTATTTTGAAGACACACTAAATACATTTTTGAATATATTTTGGGACACTTTGATATTTAAACGAAAATGGCTGTCACTTAAACCTTTTAGATAAGAATTTAAAACATAAGGATTAATATTATTCTACCAGAACAGAATACCTACGCGTTTAAGATTTTATTAACATACATGATTTTCCTATATGATACGCCTACTTACATACGTAATGGGAATCCCCTTTTGAAATTGCATTTGGGTGATGTATTATCCATTTTCCGTGGAAATCTGCGCTTCAATGTAATCAATCAAGCTTTTACGAGACATAAATAAACCGGAATGCGTGCTATTTAGTCAACAAATGTGTGAAAATGCAAGACTAAATAAAAGCCTAAAAATACTATATTTATTATAAACTTAAGGAACTGGTAAGACCCCTAAAATTTAAAAAAAAATGTCCTCAACCACAGCCTATATATTCCCCTAATTAATATGATGTCATAATATCAATAAGCACTAAAATAATCATTGGATGGTTAAACGATTAATTTTTTCAAGGGAAATACACTGGCCTGCAAAACTAAGTACAAAACTTTTAACATTTTTTTTTTTTCTAAACTATAGTAATATCTTAGGTTTGCGCGATCACTACACATTATAATAAAACAACTTTTAACCGGATTAATCGCGTGTATTATTGGTTTTTTGTTTTTCCTGACGTTTCGAACACTTTGTAGCGTTCGTGGTCGCAGGAGGACAGGAAACAAAAAACCAATAATACACGTGATTAATCCGGTTAAAAGTTGTTTTATTATAAACTATAGAAGTTAGAGATTGAAAATAAAAAAATCATTTTAAAGGAAATTGTATCAGCTTTCTTTGAAACTAGTAAACTATAAATTAGTAACATTTTTAACCTAAAAAAAAGATAATACTATAAAAATTTACATTTTATCTTAGTGTCAAAAACTTAAAAATGCTGATTTTAACGTTTATTTTTTAAAAGCACAGTTATGTCGCTTGAACGAACTTAAAATGCATAAAACTTTTTAACGCATTATTCGTGTCCCTTTCACTTAAAAATGTCAGTGGAAAAGGAGGCAAACATGATCTGTTGCAACGCCGCGTGTCTCGGGTCCTATTCCCGTATGTAACAAATATCTGTATGAAATACAGATACGTAAACTTTTCGGGTCTGGGTGTGGGTTCATGAGATATGTGTCTGCAAACGTACCTATAATTTAGGAAAAAATCCTTGTATGGGGCATGTATGAGATTTTTATTTAATAAATATATACCGCCAAAGGTAAGGCGAACTCCTCTGGGTTCCGTATAAAATATTCTGTTTATGTGACCTATTCATTAACCGTTTACAGATGTTATCCTTTATTTGTCAATACAAATAAAAGATAACATCCGAAAACGGTTACGACGTACGTCACGTTATTCCCCTTAACGTGACCGAGTGTCAAAATATGCTGTATTTATTTCTTGCGTTAACGTAGAAGCTTGATTTTATTAAAGCTCCAAGGGACCATATACTTAATTCATTGATAAATATTTCAACTCTATAAATGCACACGTTCTTGAAAAAAAGGATCTTATCAGTCAGACGGACAACGAAGTGATCTTTTAAGGGTTACTATTTTCCTTTTGAGGTACGGAACCTTAAAAATAAAGATGACAAAAGACTCCGGAGAGCTAAGCTTATAGAGATTGTAATCACTTTTATGAATATAGAAACAACAAGAAATACAACGCAATTCTTAGTCCACAAAAAACTTATTGAAATACATCACACAAGTAATTTAACACGACCTTTTTTTAATGAAATTTATAAATCACGTGACATTCTATCATTAATCATATCCCATTGATTGTTCATCGATCGATTATACTTAAGCATGCATTTAATAAGCGACTAATCGGTCCCTCGCGTGTTTTCATAATAACTGTTAGGTCGCCTTTATATTACGTTGCGTACATTGTAACAAAACGTTGAATTATAACCTCGTGTATTCGTTTAATCTAAGTATAACATTCGAATAGGTTAATTACATTTGTCAAGGACAACGAGAATTGTTTTTGATTTGAAAAATATTTTGTAAAGGCCATAGAATATATTAATTATTAAACTTTGTAAACATGGTTAAATGGTTTTCAAGTAACCGATTAAAAGACAAATTCTACTTATAGGTATTATAAATGTGAAAGTTTGTATGTTTCGATTCTGAGCATGATTGTCACGCAAAAAACGATTTAACGGGTTAGGATGAATTTTGGTATAGAGATAGATTAGATCTTGGAAAGAAAAAACATACGCTTTTCGATACCATTTCTTCGAACAAACAAAGTACTAAAATGCAAAAAAAACGTGGCTAGTGCAGTATGCAAGGGTTTCTTTTCAAAAGAGAAAAGCAGGTATTATGCAATAGTTGTACACCCAGATTTCACTAATGCCTTTTATTAAGCCCCATGTAATTGGTGGTAAGCCTAGTCATCTACCGGCAATTCCAAACTCCAGGCTGCTACTGAAAATTTTCTAACAAAACAAAACCCAATAACATTGCCTGAACCGGGAATCAAACCTATGACCTCACGATCAGCGGCCGCGTTTGCAACTACGAGACTAATGAAGCAGTTAATTATCTTCCAGTTGCTTCAAAATTAAATATATCATATCATACCTACTGAAATTACTGAAAACCTGAATTCATTTTCCCAGTATTATTAAAACCACTGTCACCAACCATTGCTCATGGTTGAAACGAGTTATTTTGAAGAAGTCCGTGACATGTGTGCCTGGTAAAACGAATGATGGTATTTTTAGGTGGTACGTTCGTTGACAGGTTAAGTTTATGCTGCTAGGAACCAAAATATAAATAGTAATACCTACCATTAAATCCAAGTTTGATTTATTATTTTGGGTCATTCGCAGATAAAGTAATATGAATAGATTTTTGTATGAATCTGGTTGTAACTGCCTCGTTGGTCTAGTGGTCCCCAGCACAACTGCTGAACATGAGGCCCTGAACACTATCCGACCTGGGCTGTTATTGGGTTTTTCTGTTAGGAAAGTACCATACCGGAGTTTAGAATTGTGCCCATTAGATGGCAATACGCTCACCACCTAATACATAGGACTTGGTACCAGCATTGAAGCATTGATGTGCATGCACACCTCTGTCCTCCCCTTCGCGTGTATGTTATTTTATGTGTTTTTTGTATAAAAACTTTCGTGAGACATATTCATATCAATTAATGTTCACCGGTTACTACTCACGTGCATTTTTCGGGATTGCCCGACTAGTATCCGTTGTTTGAATACGGTGGACAAGGGTCGTGGACGACGGGCGGGCGCGGAACGTACTCCATTTCGCATTTTTACCGTTCGTTCGAGGAGTTACGGACAAGATAGGCCATATACTCAGACGTAAATATAGTATTAAGACGGTCTACCGCCCACCCGGACAGCTACGACAACTGCTACGTTCACCGAAAGACAAAGATCCATTAGAAGTCCCCGGCGTTTACATAATACCGTGCGACTGTGGCTTGAGTTACATCAGAGAAACTTGTCGCAATATCGCAACCAGGTCGGAATGAACACATACGTAGTATGAATAGTATGGACTCAAACAAGTCAGCAGTTGCAGAACACGCTTGCAGCACGGGCGCGGCTCATTTTATACGTTTCGGTAAAGCATCCGTACTAGCGAGGGAGAAATAGTTCGTACCGCGAAAAGTACGTGAAGCTATCGAAATAAGCCGTCGCCCGAACTTCAACAGAGACAGTGGTTGGACGTTGCCCCTTGCTTGGAAACCAGCTCTGAAGTTCACGTCATATAAAAGTGAGTTAAGTCTGGAGTGTGACACAGTCAGCGCAGTATGCACCGGCATGAATAGTAAAAACATTATCTCGGACACGACGAGTGGCGGAAACACACGAGCACTTCCGACACCGAGTACATCATCGGCGCGTGCGAAACGCTACGTGGCGCGATGCAGCTCCAGTTTGACTCGCGACATCGCCGCGGGCTCAGCTCATGACTAAGGGCTCCGTTCGAGTTCGAAACTAGTCGGGCAATCCCGAAAAATGCACGTGAGTAGTAACCGGTGAACATTAATTGTTATTTTATGTAATATACATTATTAATGTCAAACTCAGTTGATATAACTTTAATATCTGTCAGATGCCCCAGCGAAGAAAATATAGTCATATAAACAGCTCTTTGAAACTTTTTGAATACCACGGAGACTGAATGGTTAAGGGCCCGTCTCTTTAGGAGTGAGTTTATGTATGAATGTTTCTACTTTCTTAGTTAATACATCACAGAGATGTCGGAGAGGTCAACATCGCAAAGACACCTGAAAGTTTTTTTTTTTTTTTTTACTTAGACCTGATTACAGGCACTTATAAAACGTCAAGACTAGGAGCACGGTTCCAAAAAATTAATTAAATTGATATTATGGCAAAGAACCGGCAAGAAACTCCATAGATACTCTTTTTAAAATAAAATGTTATTTACAATCGTTTAAGATGGTATGTGACAATAATGTAGAATAAATAGAATAATGTCAGAGAAAAACAAAATCAAATGATTGAAATAGTACAAGTTTATAAATCCAAAACGATTACCAAGGCAATTACAATTTGACCAATCCCGACAGACAGCACCCGTTCATGAGTATGACGTGCGCATCACTGAACTCCACCATTTTGACGGGAACTCAACGACCCGATGCACAACGACACTATCAGCAAGACATTTTAGCGAGCATGACAAACTCATAATGCCCAACAATAGGCAGGTGAATGTATGTATTGATGTAATATTTAACATTATTAACCATACGACGCCCAAATTCTAAAGAAAAAAAAATAGTTTTAATATAGTCTGAAATCACCAACCCACAGTGAACTAGCATGGTGCTGAAAACTCATGCGTTCTCTATTTGAGAAGAGGCCCTTGCCATGCAGTGGGAAATATATTAAGTTAACAACTTTTTGAGACTGGACGCGACAAACAATTTGATAATAAATTTCGTGATCAATATTCATGTCATTCGGTAATATCGAATTATCATCAGCATCAAGGTTTATGCATCTTCGATAAAAATAAAATCATCCATCAATACGCAATCAATTTAAACAACAGAATAGTACGGTTTGTTCTTGAAAGCATCTGTCACAGCGTTTCCTTATTCACACACCGCGGTCTCCGCACTTGACTTTGCATAATAATGCAAACTATATTCACGACGCCACAGATTTATGGAGAAACAGGGTGTTAGGGGACGAATAAATATCTAACAATGACTCCTGCTTATATTTGCTTCGAACGAAAATATGCAGATGCCTCCTAACGCCCTTTTCGAGCCATTTGTCAATTGTTTTTCTGACAACTCTTTATTGAATAAAATGTTCTAACACTCTTTCAGTCTCATGGGATTTTTATGTAATGGAGAATCACGTCGTGATTTTTGTGCGCATCATGGAGAGTTTGTTGCGCTGTTTTTCTCTCCAAATATATAGGAACCAATATAAAGTAGATCAATACGTTCTGCCCTGGCTTATTTTCTATCGTTAACTTCAAAAAAGCACTTTAAATACCCTGTGTATTTTGACTAAATGATATTTTATAATCACCACCCATGCAATCACATTTGAACCCTGACAATACCATTGATATTGTTCAAGCCAAGTAGCACCATAGCATCAGGCCTGTTTTCCCACAAGAGGTAGGCAGAAGTGTACACAGTTGTAGATACACTCTCATTTTACCAATGCTGTTATTAAGTCCCATTTACTAGGTGATGAGCCTATTGCCATCTACCGGGCACGATTTCAAACTCCGGGCTGCTACTAAGAACTTACTATATTTGTATAATAACATTCGTGGGGCAAATTCATATTAAACATTGGTCACCAAAAAAAAAGGAAAATTACCTCGCTTTTAAAGTTATAGTTGGACTCGCGACAACGCCGCGTACTCAGCTCTTGACTAAGGTCTCCGTTAGAGTTTGAAACTAGTCGGGCAAACCCGAAAAATGCACGGGAGTAGTAACGGGTTAACAATAATTAATATGAGAATTTTCTTACAAAAAAACTCAATAACATTTTGCCCGACCCGGGAATCAAACCCGAGACCTCATGCTCAGCAGTCGCGGTTGGGACCATTAGATCAACGAGGCAGTCAAGCCAAGAGTTACCCACTGATAATCCTGTACATATATTGTTGAACACTATTTATGGACACATAGATACACCCTTTCGAAAATAGATCTTCGAAAGTGGAGATCCATGCAGGCTTAATCACTAATTGGTATAATTTATTTACATCAGTAATGAGCACTGCAGTATGAGCTTATTTATCGTACCCACTTATATATACATATATTCTTTATTGTACACTAAATGGACATATACAGACAGAAAATATTTGGTTTTTAAATTGTACAATGGGCGGCCTTAACGCTGTCGGCGATTATATTTTTTAGGTAGGTACATAATTCAGACCCAAACTCTTTTTTTTAACACAAAAGGATTAGATTACAGGAAGAGTAGGTCATAGGTACGTTAGGTAGGTACTACGACAGTAGAAGCAACTTTTTTCATAAGACATTTTTTTTTATTATAAAGTTTTTTCTTATTATAACATCTTGCACATTGGAATAATATCATCAGTCGACAGCAATTTTAGATATATAAATACTATAAAAATTATAAATTTCATAAGGTAGGTACATCATGATAAGTGTAGGTAGGTATGCATAGTTAAAATTCTGCTATATATTATTTTAATATAATATAAATGCGGAATGTAACAGGTGAGATTCCCGCACGCAACAAATATTTGTATAATGTTTTTTTTTATCCTGCCAAACCCTAGGAATTTCTTCCTATATCGTGGGTGCGTTTACAGACATATAATCTCACAAGCACACACACACCCAGACCCGGAGCAATTATCTATAGATCGTACAAATATTTGCTCCGTGCAGGAATCGACCATTGCGCCAACCACGCTGTCAATGACGTTGTTGTTTAGATAATTGTTCCGGATCTGGGTGTGTATTCATGTGACATTTGTGTCTGTAAACGTACCCACAATATAGGAGGAATGGGGCAAAATTCATTATGGCATGGGGCAAAGTTTATTTCTTATAAAAAATCACAAAAACACTTCAATTAAAAAGAGATAAATTGAATATTCCCGACCTTTCAACACATGTGTTACAATAAAACCACAAATTGTAGAGTACGTAAAACGTGGTGTCATTTTAAATTGTTTATAGCGGCCCCGTGCTGAATGTTACTGGGGCAGGTCGAAGGCCAAGAACGGGGTAACTTTAACTAACTTTATACAAACACATACGAAAACAAACTATTACAAACCCCTGGGGCTAAACTTCCCAGTACTCAATTATACATTAATCAGATAAACATGAACATTTGAACAACACGACACGACTTATCTACTAAAAGAATCTAATTGCCCACTTTGTTTTCAATAGCAGTTGTATTATTTTAATTGTGCCTTTCGCTTTGGCCAAAATCACAAAAAGGAAATTCATAAAGCATAACACTGCGGTTTCACAAATAAATGAGCTTTTATACAAAACAAACAGAATGCTGAAGTCGGGACACGAGCAAATTGAGGGCGAAGCAATTTGTATCTCTTGTCATACTTTTTAATTTCATCCCGAGGAAAACAAATTAGTTTCGCCCGAACACTTTGCATATTTACAAATCTTGAACGATGAGAGCGGGTTCTCCTTCCTTTGTTGTATTTTTTAATATTTTTAAGGCTTTATTAAAATAAGACAATGCTCGAAATCGGCTCAAGACCTCACAAAAACCTAAGATATATTTTTAATAATTTATTTTCATTTCGTTTTCATTTCTATTTCAGCCACTTATCCTTTGTACATTACTCAAAAACGGAGCTGCCAGTCATGCGCTTTTATTGTATTTTTACTTAAAAGTAAATTCATTTATAACAAACGCTTGAAAATGAGTTTACGGAGGGATATTAAACTTTTGAGCAAGAAAAAATATCAAATGGCTGAAGAAACATTAAAAATACATGGCGTGTACGAATATAGATAGCGAATGAATCTTGCAGTGTCCTTGAAATACGAAGCGAAAACTGGGCCGGGCTCTCTCCCGATAGCGCACACATAAATTGTCTGTGACAGGAAAGCTTTAGGCTCATTTAGCTCGCTGAGGATAAATGGCAATAAGTGGAATAAACTTTCATCTAGACATAGAAAATACTGCGAAGTCAGACAAGATAAATTGAGCAGGACATTTTAATACAGAGAAAGACATAAATTGGAGACAACAGTGCATTTGCAAAGAGGCGGTTACTGACTTAACTATTTGAAACATCTTAATAAAAACACATACTATGGTATTTTTCCAGCTCATATAAATGTAAAGAATATATTATCATTTTGAAAATACAGTTTACTTATTATCTGTTTGATTACATCTCAGGATAAACTGTTTTTCAATCGCGGGTTCAAATACTGCTCCCGACCGTATTTTTCTCTGCAAAATATGTATAAAGTTAGAGTTCGCTACGCATGCGTTACATGCGCGTTTGAAAGATTTATCTGTATTTCTAAAGGTAATCGCAGCTCTATGACATTGAATTCACTGCATAATTTGTCGTGTTGGTTCAGTCACCGTGTAGGGACTGAATTGATAGCGACGACGTTATCATAAGACGTATTGAAAATATGGTAGAAGAATTCGAGCAAGAGTTATGAGCAGAGGTCGGGATCGCTTAGTTGGCAGAACACCTGGAGTATTTATTTGGGAAACGCAGGTCCAAATTCTTATAATGACCGTATTTTCTTTTCACAAATATTTATAACCTTTGATTATAATTATCTTGAAGAAGGCTATCGATTAGAATGTTCTACATTCTATGAATACGAGTAAAATGATTTACTCACATTACAAATACTTTTCTTTAACATAAACAAACATGAACTCACCGAAATAAATCACTCAAACGCCCATAGTCAGTAAATTGTGAGAAGGAAGTGGCCTACATGCTGTCCTGTTTAACTGCTTAACACATTACATAGACGTGTCAAGACATACGTGTGTTAAAGTGACGTCAGTATCCTGTTACCAGGCCACCCTGTCGTACTTACATATCCGACATCAACAAAAACAATGAACTAGTCAGTGGAGCTCCGTTTACACGTCTCCTGAATTGTATAGAGCGAAGCTACAAAAACTATGTAAGCTGAACCGAATGAAATAGTTGAGTAATTGGTAGTTGGTAACAATTTAGCCCAATATTTAATCAGGCCTTATAACACGTGCGAAAGATGATTTCGGTGACGTCATTTAGAGGTTAGTTAGGCATTTTCGTTAATGACCAATGAAAAGGGACAGTGCTTAATTAAATATTTTTAAGCAACAATATTCAACAAATTTGTAATATGGTAGTATTAAAAACAATTTTTTTTATGGTAGTATTTCAACAAATTGTTTTTCGTTACTGGCACATACAGGACAAGTTTAGTTTACAGGTAAAAACGTACTGTCACGGCGAATGCAGATGTGATTCCGAGACCTTTTTAAAGATTTTAGGAAAGGAAAGTGAATTATATTAAATGGAAAAAGAATACGGTCGCGAACAGGATTCGAACCTGCGCCTCCCGGATAAATTCTCCAGGCACTCTGACCACTAAGCCATCTCGACCTCTGCTCACCACCGCGAATTGTTCTTCCATATTTTAATACGTCTTATGGCGACATCATTGCTATCAATTCAGTCCCTATACAAGTCACCGAACCGACACGACTAACTTTGCAGTTAATACAATGTCGTAAAGCAATTATCTTAACAATTCAAGATAAATATTTGAAAAGCATTAACGCATGCTTAGCGAACTCTAAAGTTATTATATTAAATGGAAAAAGAATACGGTCGCGAACAAGGTTCGATCCTGCGCCTCCCGGATAAATACTCCAGGCGCTCTGACCACTAAGCCATCTCGACCTCTGCTCACCACCGCAAATTCTTCTTCCATATTTTAATACGTCTTATGGCGACGTCATTCTTTCATTTCATTCAACTGTAAAGTTAGTCGTGTCGCTTCGGTCACCCGTATAGGGACTGAATTGATAGCAATGACGTCGCCATAAGACGTATTAAAATAAGGAAGAAGAATTCGCGGTGGTGAGTAGAGGACGAGATGGCTTAGTGGTCAGAGCGCCTGGAGTATTTATCCGGGAGGCGCAGGTTCGAATCCTGTTCGCGACCGTATTCTTTTTCCATTATAACTTTAGAGTTCGCTAAGCATGCGCGTTAATGCTTTTCAAAGATTTATCTTGAAGGAAAGTGAAGTTTTAGTCCATCGGAGGCACAAACACAGGAAAAGACAGGCAAAAACGTACTAAATCTAATGTATATTAACTGTGATGTCTCGTGATGATGGTAGTTGATTATTTCGATTTTTTATTTACTTTTACATTAAGTAAAGTAAAATTTTGATTAAATATATAAAACCACCTGTATTTGCACTCTCCTTGAAACTAGATACATGTAAATGCGCCTTAACGCAGGTTTAGTGAGGCAGACGTAAAGCCACGATGCCGTGAGCTAGAGCGTTTCGATGCGGTTTGTTGAAGCAAACGTTTGCGGTTATTTCCAACTAGTTTTGACACTTAGGCGGCAATTCTCCTGCATGTTGTTGTGGAGACTTGACTATGGAATACGTACCCGTTATATTTATTCGAGACAATTGGCTACACAGTTAATTTGTAGTATGCATGAAATAAACATTAGCATAATTTTCATTTTCTTTTACGTTACTACTTATTTTGGTTCTTATACAGACAAACACAAACATTACACAAATTACATTAATTTTACAAAAATTACACAAACAACCTGTAAAGAAAAAAAAACTGTAAAGTTATAACTTAACATAGTAATACGCCTGGATTCCCTGAAGGGGTAGGCACAGGTGTAGGTACACAGTTGTACACCTACATTTTAATAAGTCTCATGTATTAGGTGGTGAGCCTATTGCCTTCTACCGGGTACAATTCAACTCCGGACTGCTACTGAGAATCCCTAACAGAAAAATCCAATAACACTTTGCCCGACATGGAAATCGAACCTAGGACCTCACACTCAGCAGTCGCACTTGGGAAAAATAGGCCAACGAGGCAGTTTTAGGCTGAAAAGTTATATTTTTTGTGGAAAGTATAATATGGTCGTGGAATAGGATTCGAATCCAGGCCTCTCATTTATATTTCTTTTATCGTATCTATTAACAGTATAAATATTAATGTACCTATTTCTGCAAAGCAAAGTAATCAGTGGTTCGAACCAAATAAGACTAAATAAAAAACAGAAACTCCTGAAAAATAAAAGAAAATTTTTGAAAACAAAATCTTAACATTACACTCAAGCACAATTTCCCCTAAATTTGTATCGCGGCTTAAAAAAAAAAAAACACCGATGGATACCTCCAGCACTCTGCCGAGGGGTAATTCAAAAAATTAACACTGCATTAGCGTTTGAATGACGGGTCATTCATCTCACGGTAATGGCAGAATGACGTCTTCTAATGGACGGCACAAAGAGGGGTGCTTGTTAGTAATTATTAAAGCATTAATGCCGACCGGGAAGTGCAGGGAATCACGATTACTTCGTAAAGTGCTGTTCTACCGCCCAGGCGTACGTTTAAGCTGTTGCGTCAGTCATTTGCAGACACAATAGATTTTTATTGTTACAACGTACAGATCTGTACGTTACTGAGCCGAAAGGTTAAAGTCACCTTTATATTTTATATGGCGTAAGCCCAGCCGTCTGAGCTATATTTTGCTCAGTGATACCCTGGCAATAGGCATGATGACAGTATTAAAGAACCAAAGAATTAATGGTTTTGGAGGTAAATATAGGCACAAAGTATTCTAAAAAATTACCTAGTTTTATTAAAAACATCAAGAATAATAAGATTTTTAATAAAATAAAAGTATAAAATGCTGCAATCGGCCATGTTAACTGAAACGTCAATCATAGCGAATGACGTCACGCCTCAGTCAAATGTCAATCATCGCACAGTATCTGAGCATTATGGTATGATATGGTTTTATTTAAAGATATTAATTTTTCAAACGCATTAACCGCAGATCAACCTTTAAAGCCATACATTCTTGTGGAATGAAAAATACGGTCGTGAGCAGGATTTGAGCCTGTGCCTCCCGGATAAATACTCCAGGCGCTCTGACCACTAAGCCATCTCATTTTCTCTAGGGCTGTTAAACAACTTAATATCAAAGTTTATGCCACCCGTAGGCCTCTGACATTACACACCACCGAGAATATCTCTCAGATGTGCTTTCCTCAAGATGGTTCTACTTCACCGTTTTAAGTAGGTAGGTATATTTCTTTTGATTCGGTTTTCTAGTAATTGAGTTTTGGACTCGATTGAAGCAACCAATGAATTAAAGGCCGAACGATTGATCATGACAGAAATATTTTTAACGAGTACCAACCAAACAAATATCCCGAGTCTAATCTGCATTCCATATCAGCTTCCTTAGGAAATTCCATGATGCTATTTTTCCAATTTAGAGAAAATTCTAGAAAAAGGATAGTTAAAAGACCTTATCTTGGATAATATATAAATGATTTTGTTTGTTTGTTTTGCTTTTGGAAAAGTTTGTAAAGATAAAGAAAGATAAACAAGATTTTTTAGAAACGTGTTTTATGTAAAAAGACTTGTTTGCGAAACATTGTTTTTAAGCGAGATTATGTCAACCAAAATTGAGATTCGGTGATCCCCTCAAGTCATAACATCATATTAAAACACAAGTCATAACTATATCATCACAATACTCTCTAAATGCTAACAAAAGCATCTTCCTCCCATCTCACCGAATACGACATTCTCAAACATTACTTTTAACAACATAAAGAAGCCAACAAAAACATATTGTTATGCAACAACAGTAATTGCATTTCCCGTTTGTAATACCAGAAAATAATACTAGTCCTCGCTGAAAATGAACGCTTACAATGATGGTGACTATTGTATTACAAAAGGGAATTTCCAAGACTATCGTATTCTTACGAGATCGCATTATTCTTGGAATGGGATGGGATAGCGTTTGACTAGATTAAGAGCTATATTGTACGAGATATTGCACTAACCTTTGTCTGGTTTGAAGAAATCCGATATATAAGACGCTTCTACCCGGTTACGCGGTAGTCAGTTTATCGATTTAGGTATATCATTATTTATATTTAACTAGCTGTGCCCCGCAAACGTTGATCTGCCATATAAATTTTCTGGATAGGGCCACCCTTATCACCTAGGCGTATAAACAAAAAGCCTACTACCTATTCATAGACCTACCAAATAAACACAAAAATTTTCGATAAGAAACACTGTGAGATTTTTATATATTAGATTCACATAACATAGCATCACGCCTATCCCCAAAGTGTAAAGCAGAAGTGTACACATTTTAGCAAAGCGATCATTAAGTCCGAAGGCGGTGGTGAGCCTATTAACTATCAACCGCGTACAATTCTAAACTCCAAACTGCTACTGAGAATTTACTAACAGAAAAACTCAATATCATTTCGCTCGATCTGGGAATCGAATCTAAGACCTCACGTTACGCAGCCGCGACCTCTAAAGCAATGAAGCATAATATATTTATGTATATTTAATTAAGATTTTGTTTGTACAGACTGCTTGATAAAGATGGTTAATGTCATATCTCATATTCAAAATTAATAATATCGGCATTAAGTAAGCTTAGTATCTGAATATTGAAGTGCCGTAACAGGGTTCATTTCTGAAAAATAACACAACTTGTAACCACATGAAGGAATAAACTTTCTAATTTATTATTTCTAAGTATGTACTGACTACGATTACGGTTATACTACGCCAGTGCTACGACAGTGCTACGTTAATACTACGCGAATGCTACGTATAACATTGTGTTTATTCATTGTTTTGTTAAAATACTTGACGACTGTAACTTGATTTTTTAATAAATATCCTCCAATTGTATCATATCACAGCAATATCATCACAATACAATTCAAAACTCTCTTGTATTATATTTTCCCGCTCTTTGTATATATGTATTATAACAAATGTAAACCACAAATCCCACTTCCACTTGTCTCAATAAAGAAGGCGAACTGAGTAAAATCCAATTACAAACAATGTTTATTGAACCTAACCGAAATATGAATCGAATTTTGAGATTTTTCATATTTCAGTTATTTTGTCATGTTTGTTGAAAAATAGTCGCACACATATATTCTAGCTCACCTAGAATATGCCTATATATATGTACGACTATTTTATATTAAATTCAAATCGTAAAATATCAAAATATATATCAATTTAATTCAATTCATGTTTCGGTTATGTACAGCAAATCGGTGGGTGCATATTTTTATTCCTTTTAGCTGCATTTGCGTTAGCGCTCTGTACGTGAGCCAAATATAAAATCGGTGCATGATTAGTGTTTTGCTCAATAACTATTGAAGCTATAGATACCCATACCATATTTAAGTAGGTAACTATACCACTGATACTGAAGATGTATCAATAATAAAAAAAACAATACCAAAAATATATTTTTATTATTGTTTTGTATACAAATTAGCGCGGCGTGTGGCGCGCGTCAAAAATTAACTTGTGCATAACTAAGAAAAAATAGGCATGCCAAATTTTTTGTAAGACGTGCTAACGGAAAAACCATTTTGGGTTTTTCATTAAAGGCTGTATTTTGTTAATTTCACATTTTGTAAATTTTTTAACATAAAAGTAATTGATTACAAAATAAATGGCAAAAGTAACTAATAAACTTAATTTGACCTGACGTCACCTGAAGTGACGTCACAAGTTCACATTTTATTTGTTCAGTGGGCTGAAAGAATGATAGAAGAGGATAGAAGTACTTTGAACTTTTTCGTGATGCCAGACTGCGTAAAAAGAAATATTTTATATCGAAGCTATTTTATCTAAATTCGCATTTTATGATACGAACTTATTAAATTTTTTGTACTAATATTACTACATAGATTTGTAAAACTATGTCAAAATAGAACATTACCAAAAACCTTAAAAACAACCGTTCTAAACTAGTAACCGTCCAAATTTGTATACCAGAACTGGCAACACTTGTCGGTTTGGCGTTTGTTCGCTAACATGTGACATTATCAACTGACAGGAAACTGACAGTTGCTTGTTTTAAGTTTATTTAGAAAGTAGGTGTGTTAAAAATTTGTGAACATGTGACATCGTTCAGGGAAATATTAAAAAAAACCTAAAACAAAAACAGCCAAATTAGTTTTTCATAATTAGCTAAATATTCGAAAAACTTATAAAAATAATACCTTGTTTATTTATGCATGCCCAAATCACCATCTTTTGACAACGCCAAAAACTTATTCTAAAAAACTCGCTAATGTTTCGAAATGAAAATTTGGTTATAAAATAACCGTAGAATTTTTAAAGTACTTTTACATGATTATGCATATTTTTTATGTAGCAAGTATACGGATTAACACTTTGTAATAAGGTTCAGTTCAATTAAATTTATTTATGATCAATTTACATTGTGTTTGAATGTTAGGCTAAACATCATAATTCATTAAAATAAAATTACTCTTGCAGGCTAAGTTCACTCTGATCAATCACGTTTATCAACATTCTATAAATCCCATAAAATAAATAAAAGCACAAGGATATATACATAAAGGCCTGATCGTCTTTTCCAGACGTTTCTGACACAGTAATGCGAGAGCTATCCATCCTAACACATGCCTGGCAAGGGAATTTCGCGGTGGTTCGTGTTGAGCCGCCTTAGTGTCGTTTTTAACCGACTTCCAAAAAGGAGGAGGTTATCAATTCGGTTGTATTTTTTTTTTTTTTTTTTTTTTTTTTTAATGTTTGTTACCTCAGAACTCCGTCATTTATGAACCGATTTGGAAAATTATTTTTTTATTTGAAAGGATTTAGTTTCAGATTGGTCCCATTTAAATTTTATGAAAATTGGTTTAGTAGTTTGGTATTTAAATCAAAATAACTGAAAAATAATACGTCGTCGAAGTAAACGAAATGGTGTATTTTGCTTTCTTGTGACTTTCCGGTGGTGTTTACGGTCTCTAGAATAGTTCTAATGAACTGCCTATTTTCCAGCTTCATCATCAGATGATGATGATGATGATGAAACCGGAAGAGAAGCACCGGAAATCAGTCTTTTTTTTTTTGCTATTTAATACTTTTTAGTGTACTCGTAAGACCGCATTCTCAAACATCTCTTTTTACACGAGTGCTCAAAAAACGGAGTGTATATAAGTATGTATGTATGTAAGTATGTTTGTGAGTTTCTTTACCTATTCCAGCATAACTTCTAAATACCTGAACTGATTTCGATATATGGGGTATCGTTAGAATCCTTACACTGTCCCGTGAGTAACATACGCTAGTCAGTTTTATTTCTTATTTAATTTCATCTTGTTTTCGCAATTTATTACTCTCTTTTGAAATAGCCTCAGATCTAGAATTCCTACTTTGATATGGATATGTCGCAGATGGACTGTAGAATAAGCTGTTTTACAAAACTGCTAGCTGATTTACAAAACAGTACTGTTATGAAAAACAGCTGAACGACGTTTAGCGGTTTTACATAATTACTGAACTATAACACGCAGAATTGAATGAACGTTTTGCGTTTATCAATGCAGCGGGTCAACGATCAGAGATTATGTAAAACAGTGTGAAATGAACTGTCATCATTTCACACTGATTTACATAATCTCTGATCGTTGACCCGCTGTTGATTTTAGTTCGAAATTTTGTCACATATGGCTCTGTATGTCCTAACAATAATAACCTAACTTTATTTTACTTCTCAATAGCAAAAAAAAATATGAAAATTTTTAATGACGTAAATACTAAACCACTATAATAGTCGACAATATATCGGGATTATGAAAGAAAATAAATTAAATTGATCCATGAGCGAGCGAAGCGAGCTCGGGAGTTTCGTGTACCCCGACACGGACAGGTTAGGTTCGAAGAGGATGACGGGGGCCCGTGAGCGAGCGTAGCGAGCGAACAGCCCCCGTCATCCTCTTCGTGTTTAGGTTTTTTCTAACCTTACGGACAAAAAAATAGGAGCCCCGCTAAGCGGGGCTCCGTCGACCCAGCCACGGAAAGTCAAATCAGAATACAGTATCGCTTTTTTACTTGAATGGTGACTATCCATTTAATATACCTATACAATAAACAAACCTGTCCCACTGTAGATATGTCATTCTGCATTACGTCTAAGGGTGGGTAGCAGTTTTGTTAAACGTATCGCAATGGCAATCCAGCTGAACGTTGTTCAGCTGTTTTATAAAACAGTACTGTTTTGAAAAGCAGCTAGAGATTTTGTAAAACAGTGGATTCTACAATCCATCTGCGACAGATATATATGGGCAGCGCGTTGAATAGGTCTACCCATATTCACTTCCGATAAATCAGTTATGGTACGCAAGATTCACTAAAAAGTAAGAAATAAAATAATTTTTAACAAAAAAAAGAACCGACTCCAAAAATCTTTCTGTTAAGTAAAATTGCACTAAAAAGTTATAAAATAATTGCATTATTTACTTACTACAATTTATAGAAAAATACTTTTTTAATTTTAGAGGATTCTGAATATCAATTTATTAGGACAATAATATACAATTATTATTATTTTTGGAGTCGGTGCCAGTAAAGGACAATAAACGTGTAAGTACATTCATGAAGTAGCGTATTACGTTCGCTTTAGGCAGTTGTTGTGTTCATTTGTAAATTTTTTCAATTAGGTATACATTATATACATTATCGTAAAAATAATTATGGTTAATGTACCTTTAAAAAAGTTTGTCTGGCACCGACTCCAAAAATAATAATAATTGTATATTATTGTCCTAATAAATTGATATTCAGAATCCTCTAAAATTAAAAAAGTATTTTTCTATAAATTGTAGTAAGTAAATAATGCAATTATTTTATAACTTTTTAGTGCAATTTTACTTAACAGAAAGATTTTTGGAGTCGGTTCTTTTTTTTGTTATTGTCTCTTCACGACGAGAGCTCCAATCCACGCGTCATCGCAAAACTTAGTACACACAATCTAAGTATTCGATGACAAACTTAACGTAACGTCACTCTATCCCCGACGGGTTAGGCAGAGAAGTACTAGTAAGTCCCATGTAATATGTGGTCAGCTTATTACCATCAACCAGCCACAAATCCAGACGCTAACTTGCAACTGCGAATTACTTAACAGAAAAATTTAAGAACTCTGCCTGACCCGGGTATCGAACCCAAAACCTCACGTTCACCAGCCGCTCGACTAACGCGACAATCAATTCAACAAAAGTCGTATAATTTGTGTAAACTAAACGTTAGCGTACGTAGTTTCATCCTATTTTAGAGAACAAACAGTGTTGTCTTACACGAACTCGCGTAACTAACTTTGCAACTCAAGTGAAACAATATTTTAAAGAATACGTTTTACATTTATAATGTTTTGCCTTTGAACTGCGAAACTGTATTTAAAATGGGCTTTTAGGTGCTTGTTGCGGTCACTTATGTGTAAGTATTTTACTTTCATAAGGATAAATTGATTGCGACGCAAGCGTGAGGTCGTGGGTTCTATACCCAGGTCGGCTAAGTGGTTAATAGGTTTTTCTGTTGAGAAATTATTATTAGCTGCTCGGAATTTGGACGTGGAATTTGTAATGCTCTGTTATGTTTATAACATAACATAGCATCACGCCTGTATTCCCCGAAGGGGTAGGCCGAGATGTACCTACAGTTTTACACCCACACTTCACCAATGTTGTTATTAAGTCCCATGTAGTAGTAGGTGTTGAGCTTATTGCCATCTACTGGGCATAATTCCAAACTCCGGATTTTCTAACAGAAAATCTCAATAAAACTTTGCCCGACCCGGGAATCGAACCCGAGACCTCATGATCAGCAGTCGCGCTTGGAACCACTAGATCAACGAGGCAGTCAGTTTTGTTTATGTTTAGAGTTAATAATGTAAAGGTGTCCTGCATTATCTCCGCGAGCGTTTGTTAGACGTATACGCGTTCATTATGAAAATTCGTTTATGAAACGAATATCGGTTCCCGAACACCGAATTTGTGCGGTGAGGACATTCTAACGAACATTGATCGCGAGATCTCGAACAGTTACTCTTGAAGAAAGCCTCGAAAATTTATTTTCATGGTGGAACCGGCCTTCAAACGTTTTTTGTTTTGATATTCATCCCACCACCGGACTGTAAGAATCTATTATAAAAAAGCAAACAAAAACACGAGAATATCAAAATTAAAGTTATTATATTAAATGGAAAAAGAAAGCATGCGTTAATGCTTTTCAAAGATTTATCTTGAATAACAAAATTGTTTCGCGTAATATTATTTTTAATAAATGCCTAAAACAAGTTTAGAGCATTGCCATCCGGCTCTTTATCACTGTTGTACGCCAAATGAACACTGACAGAATTAGGAGATCTTATCTGCGATTTCTATCAAGCAACTTTAGGATAGATTAGATTTCAATAGTCAAGTATGTGTGGAGGAAAATAAAAATAGTTAATGTAATAAATATTTAGTGTCGTGGTGGCCGAGTGGTTACGGGCCCGCCTCCTGAGCCACAGGTTGTAGGTTCAAACCTGGCATATGACTTTTTCAATGTCATATGTACTTTCTAAGTTCATCTAAGACATCACAGACATACGGTGAAGGAAAATATCGTGAGGAAATCTGGACTTGGTAGTCTGAAATCGCCAACCCGCAGTGAGCTAGCGTGGTGATTAAGCTCGTGCCTTCTCTGTATGAGAAGAGGCCCTTGGCCTGCAGTGGGACAGCTATGGTTATTATTATTATTATTATAATAAATATTAATTATTATAAAACATACAAGAATATTCTTATAATTACCCCTACGATACAAACTACTAAACACCACTTTCTATATCTGCCTAGCCTTTTCCCAATTACATTGGGGTCGGCTTCCAGTCAAACTGGATGCAGCTTTATACCAGTATTTTACATGGAGCGACTGCCTATCTGACCTCCACAACCCAGTTACTGGGTAACACGATATCTTGTGGCATGACTGGTTTTCAGGCTTTCAGGCCTCTGACTACCCGTAACGGCTGTCATAGATCATAATTTGACAACCGGGACCGACGGCTTAACGTGCTCTCTGAGGCACAGAGGGGTCTTCGTATGAAATGATGGTCACCCATCTACAGACCGACCGCGGGAAGCACAGCTTAACCTCGATCGATCGATCTGTGCGGCTGTTACTTAGCCATGAGCCCCTCTAAACTAAACATCACTTTCTGCGATCTATATTTAATACATATAAAAAACAACGATGTATTTATACAAATATTAATTACACTCATTTTTAGTTTATAACACTATATTATTTTCGACAAATCACGTTCAAAGTTAACCACAATCGATCTTCATTACCCTTGCTTCAACATACATAATATATATTTACTGTATATATTTTTTCGGGCTGATATCGAACCCACTTTGACAGTAGCTGTCAATTTTATAACGTATTGTAAGAGTTTCTTGTTACGCATTTAACAACACATAAAAAAATATTGCAATAATGGATGTATAATATTATTTAATTAAGTGTGTAGTTTTATCTTTTTGCGATAACATAACCAGCCTGTAACTGTCTCACTAAAGAGGAAGAACATCTTCTCATACAGAGAAGACATCAAGGCACGAGCATTGATCACCACCCTAGCTCACTGCATGTTGGCATTTTCAAAGTATTACATCCAGGTTTCCTCAAGATGTTTTCACCGTATATGTGTGATGGCTTATATTAACTAAGAAGGTACATTTGACATTTAAAAAATCACACTGGTACCTTTGTACAAGTTTAGCGAACGCAAGAGCAACTTTGGAGCGTGAGAACCTGCATTTGATGCCCGGGGTGGGCATTGTCATTAGAATTTTCAATTCGAAAATAATTGTGTCCGCTAGATGTCATCTCTTACATGGGACATGATAATGGCATCGCTGAAATGTGGGTGTAGTATACTGTACCTCATTCTTCGTAGAAAACAGGTCTGCAAAGTTTATAAATATGTATTTAATAGATAATAAAACATGATATATTATCTCGAATTTTTTTATCTATTTATTCTTCGGATTTTTACTAAAATATTTTTTATATCACTACATTTTCTTGAAACGCGCAGCTACAATATATGTACTAAATAGATAACTGCGCAGTGTATTGTCGTAATGTAAGTACTCTATTGCAAGTGCATACTTCTGTATAGTCAGTAAAAGATAAAGTGGTATATAATTACTATACTCGAAGCGATCGTATTTTTGAGCCGACTGTACAAAGGCAAGAGCAATAGCAATGAATGTGTGGGTTTAAATTCCAACTTATTGAACTACTAGGGTATGCTGATTTCTAGTACAAGCGTGCAATTTATTCAGTAATTAATAAGTATGGGAGCTGTAGTGATGTTAGTTAATAAAGTGGTAATTATTTATCCATTGAATAATATATGACGGAGAATGGTTTGAAGAATAGGATTGGAGGATATATGTCTGGCAGGATTTTAAAGGTTATATTCAATAAAACCAACATTAAGGCTCTCCGCCACTGAGAGCACATTTACTTTGGATTAGTGATTAGTAGTGTCATATTAAGTACAATGTACAATGTAGCTATTCAAATATCATTAAATCAGGGGTCTAGATAAGTCAGGTTGAGGTGGTACGTCCGCCACGGCGGTTTGCAAGAGACTGGCGTCTTCCCTCGGCTCCACTCGCTGTAGTCGTCGACTGCCCGTAGCGCTCGGTGTTGCCATCTTCGATATATAAGCTCAGTAACCTCAGAATTGCGATAAGACCGCCAATTGTACTTACTTATTCTTCGTTTCTTATTATTCGTTTTTTTTTTGTATTTTATGTGTACAATAATGAGGATTTATGTTATGTTACAGATTGATACATCGAGAACATTGTGCTTGCCACTGTTGTTTTGTGAATGGGTAACCATAATTTAATTTCGTAATCTCCCTATCTCGTCGTGATGGCCGAGTGGTTACGGGCCCGCCTCCTGAGCCACAGGTTGTGGGTTCAAACCTGGCATTTACCAATGTGACTTTTTCAATGTCATATGTACTTTCTTGGTTAAAGCTAAGACATCACAGACATACAGTGAAGGAAAACATCGTGAGGATACCTAGACTTGGTAGTCTGAAATCGCCAACCCGCAGTGAGCTAGCGTGATGATCAAGCTCGTGCCTTCTCTGTATAAGAAGAGGCCCTTGCCCAGCAGTGGGACAGTTAAGGGCTGGTTACATTTTTACATTACAATCTCCCTATGCCCGAGGATGTTAAACCAGAGACGTTCGTTATGCGATCGTCCCGGTTGTCAAATGAAAATGAATGACATCCGTTACGGACAGCCAGATGTCTGCAAGTGGCAACCAGTTTCACAAAATATCATTTTACTCAGTAATTGGGTTGTGGAGGTTCGGATAGACGTTTTATGTAAAATAATAATAACAAGCTGCATCCATAAGACGAAACTATATCAATAAAATAATAATAAAATCAATAAAAAAATATTAAAACTCTTTCAAAGCTTTGTACAGATGGCTGCAGTATTAACCCTTGAATCATAGATGGGGTCCTGGGATGATGGCACCCCAAGGCTGGTTTATTATCTAATTATTTGTGTTTGTGTTATTTATACAGGTTTGAGCGTCTGAGTATTTTAGTTTAGTGTTGTCCGCTACCGATTAATTAATTCAACGGTGACAGTCAAACTGTGTAGATGCGTTTATGAGTGACGTGGGATACCTCAGGACCCCAGTGTAAGAATACCGTAAGTGTATTATTATTTATGTATTTTAGTTTTTCAATCCATTTGTATGTGATGTAATATTCTATGTTGTTTATTTATTATATGTAATACTTCATATAAATGACAATTTTTTAAACGTATTTATGAATCGTGATGCTATAGGAGTCATTTATGGTTTATGATGGCTAGAGATGGCCGTCAGTCGAGGATTGAATGATAAGTAAATAATTATATATTAGATTACGAATACGGCGACGAAAAAAAAAAATTGTCGTCTTCATTTTTTTATCGCCAGATTCGTAAAATTCGAGATAAAGTATAAACGCATGTAAATATATGATGCAATAAGTGAAAATTATTAAACTTTAACCATTAGGTTAAAGTTTGTGCGAAACGCTCAATTTAATTCAAATTTTATGTAGATTTTAAGTTTGATATGTAATCTCAAGAGTCTATTCTTTTATAATACAACGTATTATCATTATGTGGTTTTATTTTAATGAATTAAAAGTATTTTGGTGTAACTAACATGCTGGATAAAAAACAAGCTTCTAACTAAATTTCAATTACAGTTATATAAAAAAAATTACAGTTAGTACAAATACGTAATTTACAATTGACAAAGGCTCGATTTGCTTTCTTATTTTTTATAGATATAATTATATTCTTAGAATGTATTCTCACGTGCATATGACAAATCCCACATGCATACTCACCCAGACCCGGAATAATCATCTGTAAATCATACAAATGTCGGCTATGTGCCGGAATCGAACTTGCGACTTACGCCACGTCAGCCGATCACTCGACTACTGTGCCAGCCATGTTCTCGAATTGGGATGAAACGAATTAAAATAAAGAGTAGTTTTCCATTTTGTACCAACTTTATAAAGTACATATTTGCTCAACATCAAAGAGGATCAAATATAAGGTAAATAAATGTGTGTAACAGCAATTAAAGTTGTTTTCCTTTGTATGAAATTCACTATCATTAATATTTAAAGAACTTTCTCTCCAACCGCCTTCAATTTCCACCATATATGTATATGCATATACTGCTAATGTTATCTAATACTTTGCGGACGGTGTCCTTACGGAACTAATCCAGATTATCGGGCTAAGTGGCTACTAAGTCGTCACACGCCGCAGAAAACACTTATAGCACATTATTGCGGCTTAATGTTATACAGTGTCTTTATTGAAAATAAATATTATATAAAACGGCTAAGGAGATTAACTGCTTGTTGGTTTGTAAGCCGTCTGGTGAACCTTTCTAGATTGTCCGACTGGAATCCGCTTTGGTGAAGGTGAAAATGTATGTCATGTATGACAGCTATCAATTAAAATTGGAAAGAAATATTGGTGTTAAACAGGATTTCAACCTGCGTGAAATGAATACTCCAGGCACTCTGCTTACTCTGTTATCCCTGAAAACACAAGAAGGTATGAGTAATTATTTAGTTTATTCCCATTTTATTTTTGGAATTGCCAGAACACGTGAACACACACTAATATTATAAATGCGAAAATGCTTTTTCTTATTTTTAACCGACTCCCAAAAAAGGAGGAGGTTTCTCAATTCGACGATTGTAGGGGCGACTAGTGCGTTTGTAAATTTTTTTCATTATGTATTTTAAAGCAGTACTATTTAATGAAGGTCTGGAGTCGATCTGATGATGGAGCCGAAAGACGATCTAGGGAACTCTTTAAAGATTTACAGCAATTACCTGGTGTTTGGGCTTGATTAATTTGTATTGATGAGAACTTTACACCTAGATGGGTTGTGACTGTCATTAGGGGTCTGATGATGAAGACGAAGGACAGTCATGGGAACTCCTCAACGTTTTACAGTAGCTACCTTGTTTTGTATGTATGTCCGTCGATATATTTGTTTGAAAGAGTAGTCCCCAGAAATGGTTCCATTTCAATTTGGTGAAGATCTGATGAAGATCTTCGAATATAGACAATGGAACTCTTCAATAAATCACAGCAAATCACTCGCAATTGCTGTAATCGCATATCCATGTATAGTTCATGCCACTCAATACATACATAGCATCACGCCTGTATTGCCCGATGGGGTAGGCAGTGTCCATTGTTGTACACAAACATTTCACCGATGCAGTTATTAAGTCCTAGCGGCTTTCGAAGGCCTACCCTTATTATTAAATTACTAAATTAACTTATGTATGAAGTATACAAACTTATATTTGACCTATACAATATAAATATTAGACTTAAAACTAAAAAGACAAAAATAAATTAATTTTAAACAAAAAATAAAAACCGCCTTTGTTATTTTAAATTGTTATTTTAAAATTATTTTATTATAAGCAAATTTTGATATTATTTTGAACTTTTTAGTGTAGTGGATTTTTAAAGGCGGTTTTTATTTTTTGTTTAAAATTAATATGTCAAAAAGGAGCCTCCGCTAAATATTTTTTAGAGATCTAGTAATATAGTAGTAAATATTTCACAAAAATAAGATCTATGTCACTTACGAAGAACATTATCATGAAATATTTTCTTTTTATGAAATTCGTTTAAAATAATATTCGTCAATAATTTCAATCACAATTTTATTAAACAAAAAAGGTAATTAATCAAAATAAGTGTAAAATAAAATTAGATCTTACTTTTATTGACTAAATGTAACAAATTTTGAATCGTCGACTTGAGGACATTATGGAATGCAATAAAGTATGGAATATTGAGGTTTTTCTATCCGGTTATATCACCGGTGGTACCGTTATTATGTCCCATCTACATCGATAGACACCTCACCTATGTTATGCCATGAAACATGCTGTTTCCCCTTTGATGACATAATACGTCATCTACATGTTGAACATAATGATGTCGCACACAGATTTATACGTACAGTTGTGCCTACTATATTATAAGGTGCATCGCTTCGTAACTACATGAGTAATGTATCCAATCTATTGGTGATTTGTGGCCGCACTAATGGCTGAGAGAATGCGATAGTACATAACCACGTGGGACATCGTAACTTTAATAATCTAGGACAGTGGACTTGGTCATTAAGATATATTAGCTTAGGGTGTATTAATAATTATTATAAATTATGGGTTGTATTTTGATTACAGCTATGGGATTGTTATTTAATGGGTGGTTAATGATTCAATATATTACTTCAACTGCCTCTTTAGTCTAGTGACCGCAAGCGCAGCTGGTGAGTGAGAGGTCCAGGGTTCGATTCCGGGGTCGGGAAAAATGTTATTGGGTTTTTCTGTTAGGAAATTCAGGAGTCAGGAAATTGGCAGTGTGATACCCCCGTGCTTCAAAGAGCCAGTAAAGCCGGTCTGTTGGCCCTGCGCCTGATCTCTGATCGCGTCGCATTGCCGTCTCATCAGACTAAGTGTGAAGAAAAGGGAGTGCACTGAGGGAGTGTGCATAGGCTTGTGCACTATAATATTTCCTGTGTACTTGGCTAATCTCCATGGAGTTAGCCGTCGTGACAGAGAATTTGGGCGGTAGTATATTATATTACTTCATACCTATATTTAAGGAAGGGCCTAAAAGGTTCTTCGTTATTTATTAGCAGCATAGTTCCGAGGATTCTTGTGAAGTCCACCTCTTGAGATTTAATGTTTTATTTGCTATAATAGAGGTAATAATCTATACATTTAAAATGTAACGGGTCGCTATCTGTACATGGAAGATATATGAGAAAAAATATTATTGGGACCTTTATCAACGCAAATAGTACCCAAAACAATGATTAATAGAATTTTTGTCTGTTTGTCTGTGCGTTTGTGCACGCTAATTTCAGAAACGGCTTATCCGATTTAGATGTGCTTGGATTTATATTGTGGTAAGCTTCACTTAACATTTAGTGTTTGTATCATGTCAATCGGTTCATAAATAAAAAAGTTATGCCAATTTCAAGAATCACGTCGAACATTTTTTATTTACGATATCCACGCGGACGGAGTCGCGGGCACAGCTCGTATCACATATTTTGTTAATATTTGGACTCTATCTTAAAAATGCAATCCTATGACAGACGGTGCTGGCGATATAGGTTTAATAAAAGCCCTTTGATATCTTTCGGGTACAAAACACAAAAAAATGATTTAATGTTTAAAATAATATACAAATACATCATTTATTCCGTAAAACTGTATAACCGTTTGTTAGAATTATAAAACTACATACACTTTTCCATCACTTGTTAATTTTTTTCTTATATTGTATATATTCTATGTAATTTATTTGAACTCTCAGTGGTATTTTATTATGATTTTATTGCTAGTTTATTACCACAATTTTGTACCAAAATGTTTTCAATATTATTTCAACAAATATTAAACAATTAATTTAGACTCTAGTTTGATGTCGTTATTATAGGAACTAATTATTATGTAGTTCAGTACAAACTTTTTAGTTTAGTACAAACCTGAACTCTGTAAAACCATAATTACTTACTATCAGCAAAATAACAAGAACCGAAACACGGAACAGAGTAACCGATCAAACGCCCGCATGTAACTTGCGGCTTGACCAATACAAACTTGCAGGTTTAGAGATAACTAACTTTCAAGATTATTATTTTGGAGACTACACGTGGCCCCTGGGTGGTACAATACAGGCAACACGACTCTGGTTCTGACTTCGGCCCCAGCTGGCTACCACCCACCGGACGAAGCCATGCGGTGAAGCGAAATAGTTATTTTTCGTGATGTAGTCCGGTGCAACTGTTGTGGGAGACGGGCCTGGACAGTTGCATCGACTCCCCAACTATCGTTCTCCCCAAATTTATATACTCTACTTAGAGTGAATAAATTTATTCTGGATCTACGTGCTCCATCCTGGGCCACACCGTCGCTTACCGTCAGTCGAGTTAGTGGCCAAAGGTAGATCCATTTTTATTAAAAAAAATAAAAAAATTGTCAATGCATCCTTTTGTATGTCAAGTAGGACTCAATATATATATGCAAGCGAATGTTAGACTGGCAAATATCATCACGCAATTTGAGTGACCCTTCTAGTTTGATTTTGAGTAACGATGTATTTTGAGTAATGTATATGTGAAGGCGATAGATGTGTATAATAAATTACCAGACAAATTCAAAGAACTCCAGTTTATTATGTTTAAGAAAAAACTTACAGACTGGCTTGCCGAAAAATGTTTCTACACTTTAAAGGATTTTATGACGTATAAAGAAAATGATGTTATTAATTAATGTTGACATTTATTTACCTCATTGACATTGCAACACAATAATAGAGTATTCACATTTTTGCTTTTTCTCATTACAATGTTTTCTCACGGCATAAATTTTGACATTAATTAAATAATTTAATTACGAATCAATATAGTTAAATGATCAATAAATTGTATAAATAAATATCTTCTCTAACATTGACATATTTACGCACCATTGTTATGGTAGAATGTGATAGAACTATAATTACTTTAACACCATTATGTAACCACATTTCTTGTAAATAAAGGATTATTTATTTATTTATTTATTATATTTAACGAGGTAATAGTTCAATATTGCTAAAAATAAATTCAAACGAAAAATAACATGTTTTTACGTAGTTATGTAAAATGTTGTTATGGACTTATTACCTCAATTAATATAAAAACATTCGTTGATGTTAAAATAACAGTTTACTGTTTCTATTATTACTATTTTCCCATCACCACAGCGAACCTACAAAATCTCTTTTTAATCCCACCAATTTTCCCACTCATGTTTATAGCTACGGTATTTATAGAACAATAAAATATACAATTTCCGACCCCAAATTTACAGCCACGAAACCGTAGAGGGTTATAAGGCATAACAATAAAAATAATTTCTAATCTCGACGTCAATTTTTAACAATTCATCTTGAGTGGAGCGACGGTGAAGTGGCCGGATTTCAAAAGTCATTTTTCAACCGTTATGACGTAATCGCTTATAAACTCTTAGCTTTTTATTTGAAGAGTGGGGAAATTTTCATATTCAACGTTTTATAAGCTTATCCGGGAGTGGTCGCGACCGCGCATTCATTTCCTTTGCACCTTGTACCAATACTTTCTTTGTATATGAGCTCCACAGATCGCAGGTTGTTTAAAATTCTTATGTGGTTAGGTTTGTTTTTATTTACTTTTTTATAACGGCACACTTATTATAAAATGTCTTATGTCTACGAATAACTTATTGACTAATAGCCCGTGTTGGTCGTAATTTTATAGTTTGGGTAAACTTTCATCCCCCATTCGATCGACTTGGGGCGAAATCTTAAAAAAAAATTTTTTACCTAATACTAGTGACTGCTTGTATGACGCCTGAAATATTACAGCTATCAAAGAGGTTTTTATAATTATTTAAACAAAGATCTAATTATGGTCTCTCTTCACAGGTTTATAGAGGGTTACTTTACATACGGAAAATGAAAACAACGTGAGGAAACCTGGACTTTATTCGCAAACCAAAGGTTATTAATAAGGCTTTTCACCTAATCTTGCTTTATAGACCTCTAAAATATAATAACTATTTCATCTCCTAATAAAGCAGGTAACTTAACTTTCAGGCTTTTCAAGCCAAATACACGAAAAGTCATTCATAAGTTTGGTTTTAAAGATGTTATTCTAAATGGATAAAGTTTTAAGTGGGTCGCAGGAATATAAGAGAGCCGGGTGTGGGGTTAATTCTGAGATTAACTGCACAACGTGATAATACTTTAATCCTGAAGCTATTTATTATTAAGTCCACCATGAATTTATATTCACAATAAACATTATTACGATGCAGAGAATTGTTGAAGTTTTTCGCCATATATTCTATTTCTAAGCTATAAAACTTTGCTTTTTTGGATTCGCGCGTTAGGATTTCTAGATGTGGATGCTATTACATACACAAATCACATGCACACTACACCCAGAAAAAATGTTAGTATTTGTATGTTTGGATGTACGACTTTAGTTGAAACTGTGGGACAGAATGTCTGTTTTTATATAACGGCGTAAATATCAAAAATCTGAAAACGAACTCCTTTTAACTTCTCACAAGTAGAGTACAAAAGTAGGTACTTATATTAAAAGCATCACTATATTTCTACCTTTCATCTTCTACTATCAAACAATTCAATACCCGCAGAGATATTTCTTTCACTCGATTATATTTCTATAGATCTTTGAGAGTTAGCGAAAATCTTAAAGAGTCATCGTTACTAATGAAAATTACAGCGATTCGTATTGAGGCTAAAGTGCAAACGCTATCAAATGAGCCGGAACGAACCGGCAAGGTGCCGATAATTCAACCGGAGTTCTCTCACTGACTCGACGAAATTCATTCTCACGACGCAATCTGATTTAGGTCATTGATATCTACTAGTGTTATTAAATAAAATTTATGCTTTTGAAGTGGTCTCTACTTTGGTGCTCCAATTTATGTCAGCTGCGTTAAAGTGTGCAATTTGGGGTGTTCCAACTTTATAGTCTTGATTTTTGACTTAAAGGAAATCTGTGTCTTTGTTTAGAAACAGACATCAAATGATCTTTAACTGTTTAAACTGGTAGGATATGTATTTTTCTTAAAGTATTGCAATTCAACATTAATTGGGTACAAGTTTTTAAAAGTAACTATAGCCCATGTGGATAAAGAATGGCATTGAAAATGGGGTTGTGTGGTTTTTATTTTCCTCCCGCTGATTCACTAATAAAGTAAATGAGTAGGTGATGGAACGAGTGACGTCATTTGCATTCCCACTCTTTATCCGCACGGGTTATAAAATTGATGTACTATACTTACTCTAAGGGTTATAATGTCAGAACTTCACTAATGATATCAAATCGTAAATTTCTTCATCAATATGTTAAGACTACTTCATCTTTATTGAATAAATTGAGGCGTTACCTTGCAAATATATACAATATCTAGGCACTTCGACAGTACTGAGGGTATACATATTTGTGGAAAGAAAAATACAAGCGAAAGAATTTGAACCTGCGCCACCCGCATAAATACTCCAGGCACTGACCTACTAAGCCATCTCGACTTCTGCTCACTACTTCGAATTCTTACACACCTTTAGTGACGTCATCCTGAATCACGACCTTAAGTTTATTTCCAGAAAAAACTATAACTTTAGAGTTCGCTACGCATGAGTTATTTGAAAGATTTTTCCGTTAATATTGAAGGCAGTCATGCAATTACCTGTACACCGCCCGCACACCCGTAAATATGTATATGCAATGTAAACCGAAACAAACAAACTATTCTACACGTGTTTCGCCCCCCACGGAACATCATCAGGAGCTGTTAGACAGTGCAGTTTCCACGGTATATTCACCGCTTGCATATATTGCATATATTTGCGAGCGGGCGGACGCTGCACAGATAATTGCATGACTACCCTCAATATTGTGGAAGTAGCTATATAATGTATTTATTTACATCCATTACTTCTTTAGCGTGGTGAGGTTGCTGACATGTCTTAGCGATTAGACTTAGCTTTTATCAATTAAAAATAACCGGGACCGACAGTTTAACGCTTAAATGAAAATGTTGCTAGTATCATCAAACAGACCCCGCCAAAACATAATATACCATCATGCCTGTATTCCCCGAAGGAGTAGACAAAGCAGTACACAGTTGTACATCCACATTTCAACAATGCTGTTATTAAGTCCCATGTAATAGGTGGTGAGTCTATTGCCATTAATCGGACACAGTTCCATACTTCGGGCTTTCTACTGAAAATTATCTGACAGAAAAACTCGATAACAACTTGCCCGGAACCGGAAATCGAACCCAGGACCTAATGTTGGGCAGTCGCCCTTGTTAACACTAGATCAAAGAGGCAGAATCCGCCAAGTCTTGCTTAACCTCAACGATCTCTTACTAATACCACTGTTTGAAATGGACTATCTATGTGAGCCTTAACACAATACTACAATTGCACAAGCACACACGTCAAATTCCGTGAACTAGGTTTCCACAAAACTACTCAGTAAGGACCGCACAATTCAAAGAACAATTCAGTTGTTATATAAAAATATATTATCTGAATCTAGTTGCTAGTATTTCCATAATCCTATTACTGGAACAGAGTACTTATACCTCCACGTACAGCGAAATCACTCAAACCTTATTAAGAAGGTTCGTATTACAGATAAATTGTTTAGCTACGAACGGGTTTCTGGATTAGATCCATTTGATATTATGTAAATGAGCTCAATCTGAACGCACCTTGAGGAAACTTCACGCCTTACACGAGGTAACTCCTAAATATGTTAACGATGTCATATATACATATATGAATGGGAATTTTGGATAAGTTGCTGTTACTTTTACTTAAATATGAACGTTATTTCTCATTTTGATGCGCATGTGTTGGGAAGGATTGAGGAGTTTGTTGGAGATCGTGTGGAAATATTACAGGGATAATGAGTCTGAAACTATTAGGGTAGTTCCGAAATCTGCACGTATAGTAGACTACAATTATTATGAATATTTCTCATGAAAGTCATAATGCTAATGTGAGGTTTTACATTAGTTTACTGTAGCTACTTTAGTCTTAATACTTAAATACTCTACAACATTATTTAAAACAAGCAGCACATCATTCAGCAGTATCGGCTCCGCAGTCGATCCGATCGGTGTGACTGCATCGAGAGTACCTACGTTATTTCCGGAATTCGCAAGAGAGCAATATTTTCACAGATAAGCAAGATCTGTGGAGCAATGCACTTGAGCAAATACGAGATGGATTTTAGATAGTTTGCTATATATTTCCACATAAACTGCCCCACACTTCGAGTTACGAGGTTCGAAAAGGCAAACTTTATAGAAATGTTGATGTGGAACTTTTCTGAGGGGGTGGTCGCACTCACAAAGAAACTTATTGTCAACAAATATATCTTATGAACAGTACCTTTTTTTTCATTTTCGAGGGGAACCCTTCCAAAGCCGTCCGGCCTTTGGGGATTAGACGGAGTGGTTGGGGACTGTGGGATTTTTGACCTCACTAAAACCACCCCGATGGTCACCATCGGTTCGTGGAGGAGAGCTCTTGGTCCTCTAAGGAGACCAGCTCCGGAACCTCGCTGTGCAACGCCTGTTTAGGCACATCCCTGGGGATGAACATAGGTACCTACCGACAAAGACATGAAAATATATATCTAGTAAATAATACGATTGTCAAAAATAAAAATAGTTTTTTTTTTACGTATTAACACAAGCATTATGAATTTAGCTCAAAACTAGCACTAATTTAAAATTCTTCAAAACACTCGCCAATCTATACCTGAAATTGGGCTAGTAAATGTTACTTACCGGATCTACGGCACAATTTATTAGGTACAACTCCTTATATGGCCCCAATGTGAGTAGATATTGCCTACTAGGAAACTACCAAACGCAATAAGCTCATAATAAGAACGAATGCGGTGACATGGCTGAGATTATTCCTTGCCACGAATATACCGCTGTGCGGAGTACTCGTAATTTCTACTAAAGTATCAAACATAAATTCAATATAAAACCTTAAATGGGAGTTCCAGTAGGTAGCTATTATTGCGAACTTGAACGTGGATACCATAATTTTGTATTTTTGCTTACTAATATTATTAGTATCATAAAAGTGTGTTTCGTAGAATTTGCCTCGTGATTACGTCATTGACTGGGTTGCCAAAGGGCTGAAATATCCCTACGTAAAATAGCGGGGAATTCGGCTTTATGTAAAATATGCTGCATATGTAAACGAGCCGTCTAACCTCCTGTTTCACATGTTTACGAAATAAGTTCTGGTGACGTCATCTGCTTTTTCGGTTACGACAGACTTTAGATTCGGTCCGACAGTTTTGGGACGAGTTGTGCACTTATTGTGCATATTTATTCTGTGTTAAATATAAATGAGCACGAAACCCACATTTAAACCTGAAACAAGATAGATCAAAGGCTACGTACAACACGTCGTTTTAAAACATTACATAAGTAATATTTTAAAATCGTAAAACTAGTAGATTAGATGAATTCTACAGTTTAGATTTGATATATTTTTTCACGATTGTCCAAAAAAGGAAGGTTATGTTTTTAGAGTTCATGTATGGTAGGTTTGTAGTTGTAGATAGGTATATATGTTTGTGAAATTCTTAATTGCACCATAACTTCTAAAAGCCTGAACCAATTTAGATGTATGGGATATGGTTAGAATGCTTACATTGTTCAGGGCACCATAGGATATTAAGATAAAAAAATGGCGTGCCTTTTAATTTTTTAATTCATTTCTTCTTGTTTACACTCACGACCGTATTCTTTTTCCATTTAATATTATAACTTTAGAGTTCGTTAAGCATGCGTTAATGCTTTTCAAAGATTTATCTTTAAATACAACATTTTATTTCATCAGGAATAATTTTTTTACTAGCCGCCTGCCCTGGATCGGCACAGGTGCAATTTATTTATTTAAATTACATTTTTACTTCCGTAGATGTTTCCGGAAATATTTTACTTGTGGTTCACACAAAACTTTCACAATTGAGATCGTGAAATAACGTCTATGACAACGGAAGCTATGATAACATTGTCAACATACCCGTACAAATAAAATAATATCGTAACTTCACAACAAGACGGACCTCCATGTGTGGCGCCCGCCTGCATTATTCTTTTCTATTTGTTTTGAATAACGTCTAGTTCGGTACTAAGAAAATGCTTCCAATAAGAATATTGTTCGGTAAATGCACACTTATTACGTAACAAATTGCCTGGAAAAGAATTTTGAGCTCGAGAAAACAGATTTTAATATTAAGTAAAAATCTGTAATACTTTTGTACGTACTTATAAATATATTGTTTTCCGACAGATTTTTAAAACCTGCTACTCGAGAAATATATTTTGTATTGTAAAATTTCATTTCTTTAACCTATAATGAAAATTTCACACACAATTTATGTGGTAATACTTAATATCACATGTAGGTATACGAGTCGATTTCGGACATTATTATCAAAATACAGTGAGACGACACGATTTTAATGGTATAAAATTGCCAATCAAAATCAAAATTTCTTTATTCAGTTTGGTCAAACAAATTGCGATTTTGAATAGTCAAACATTTAAGACTAAAAAGCCCACCATTCACGCTTCCTAATGTTTTACCTAGGAAGAAGAAGCGGTGCAACAAACTCCCCAGCAACACGTCTGTCTGTATCATAATTATTGATAGATTATATACAATTCAAAATTTAGTTTACATATAAATAATAATATTAGTTACAAGTGTGGTTATTAATAATTATTCCTCATCAGTAAAAAAAAAGTATGTTTGGTAAAAAAATAAAGTAGTTATTAAAATAAAGATATTAAAATTATAGACATGATCATAAATTATTTGAAGATACAATTTGGAAACATTATTATAATCTTATCTTTTGATATGACTAGGGAACTGCACCCAAAAAAAAAAACAACAGAAAAATAATAACCGCCTCAAGTGCCTAATTTCAAGTACCCCAGAAAATTACTAGTGAAACGTAAATATAACATTTTATTGGTTTTCAAATTATTCTGGCCAGCCTGTAATGGGCTGGCTACCTCACACTAATAAAAAACGAATCAAAGGCGAAATTCAAATTAAAATCGGCGATTGACCGAAAGCATTTGCCAATTCTAGGATAAACCAGTCCATCCGTGAAATCGTTTGACAGTATGAATGCGTGAAATAGTATTATGTGATGACAATTGATCTATACTATACTTCTATATTACATTCCATACTATACAATAAAAATTCAAAATTTTTATAAAGAAATATATATCTGCCTAGCCTTTTCCCAATTACATTGGGGTCGGCTTCCAGTCAAACCGGATGCAGCTTAATACCAGTATTTTACATGGAGTGACTACCTATCTGACCTCCACAACCCAGTAACTGGGTAACACGATGTCTCTGTGGTAAGACTGGTTGTCAGACTTTCAGGCACCTAACTTCCGAAACAGTTGTTTAAATATTCAATAAAGAAATAAGACCTACGGCTTAACATTCTCTCCAACACTATATGAAGGTGACTCGATATAAAAATGTCACCCATCCACAGACTAACCCTTTTCTTTTTACTGTGAAAAATCCACCATGGACGCTGTGCTGAACTCATATCGGCTAAAAACCACACTGTCCTCCACTAACATTTACCGGGGTCCCGGTATCGCAGCTGCATTTAACGAGATCCTGCGGTGGCAAGATGATCGACGCCTTTAACAAAGATTGACGACAAGTTGCCAACAATAGAGAAGGGTGGAAGGATCAGGGAGAGGCCTTTGCTCAACTGTGGGACGATAAAGGCTAAATATAATAATAATATGCAGAGTTATTCTTTGTTTAGGTAAAAAGTGGCTCACTAAGTGACCCTCTGACTGTACCAGTATCGGTAAACAAATGGAAGGAATCAAAGTGTCCGTACAAGCAGCGTACAAACTATTGTCACAAGCTTATGTCTACATTTAGCTTTGTGTTGTTTACAATGTTCGTGTTTTGTTTATTTCAAGTTGTGTTGTGACGACTTTGCTACACATGTCGGATTTGTTTGTCGGACTAGTAAAGTTGTTGGTTCTATATATTTTTTTCACTGGGTTCTGTCTGTATTTTAATAGGGATACATTTCATTTAATGCTTATAATATATGTAGCTACTCATTGGCTGATAATAATGTGTAACAATTTTTAATCGGCTTTTTTGATATTATGTTTGTTTGGATCCTTTCCATAAAGACAATTCACCAACTGCAACTGCTGGGCCGCGTGGCTTGATTCCCACCTAGGATAAATATTTGTATAATCTACACATGCATGTGCTTATGAGATATTTGTCTGTAAATGCATTCATAATACATAAGAAATACCTAGTGTGTGGCAATGTTCGAACCCCTCAACAATATAAAAAGGACTTGTTAAAAAAAAAAACCTTCTTTCTCAGCTCACACACAACGATTATTAACCATCGTTATTTATTACAATTTCAATACATTGTTATACCATTAGTACACAGTTTGGTTCAAAGTTTACCTCAATTTCATGATATCAACAGGCTGAAAACATTCCGTTACAGAATTTAAAGAATTGCGACAAGGAAAACCCCAAAAGCTGGATTGTGAGCTCTTGATCTAGTCACACGATTTGGAAATCTAGACAAATTGAACTTTCTTTTAGCATAGCATTTTATAAGCTGTTCGATTTTCCGTTATAAAAGGCGTAACTTAAGTTCTGTTTCAATTTCTTATTAAATAAATTAATGTGATAATAAATCAATGACTTTGAAAATTTGTATTTCTTACTGTTTCACAATCTACAGGCAAAACTCATATATTGTGCGAGCAAGCAATGATCTTAATAACTTTACTTGATACATACATATCACTAACAATAATACGGCATGAAGAATGCTACACCTTAAGTTTTACAAATACTCACAAATTCTGTTATTATTATTCGTATCTGTACTGCTTGAGTGTTTTTAAGTTTAACTTGTAATATTTGTTATTATTAGTAGAAACCTGTAATCACTTCATGACACTTATTGTACACTACATATTCTATATTAAATAGCTGTTGGTTTTCCAAAAGCAAAAAAGTAAAATAGAATAATAATATAATATAATAATTTAATAATACCCAAAATTTTTAGTTTTCTTTGGCAGTGCTATAGATATCCGTCAAAATTACTCTATAAAGAACATTTGTTGGAATCCGCTGTTGGCTGTCAACAAGGTGACCCCCTTGGACCTGTAATTTTCAGCTTAGCCATCCATCCTATTATTAAACAACTAAATTCTAAATTTAACGTATGGTATTTGGATGATGGAACCCTAGGAGGCAATATTGATACAGTTTTAAAAGATTTTAAATTTTTAAAAGATCAGTTTAAATTTATTGGTCTCGAACTCAATCCTTCTAAGTGCGAAGTTTATATACCTGACGACACTGACAGACAGACAATCCTCGATAAATTCAACACCATAGCCCCACAAATCAATCTAATAGATAGAAAGTCACTACGCCTCTTAGGATCCCCAATTTTAGAAGACTCTTTTCCAACCTTTATAGACGAAAAAATACAAAATTTCAGTGATATTTCGGATAGACTTCTCAAAATTAGCGTGCATTCGGCTATGACTATAATCCGCTATTGTTGTTTTGGCCCTAAATTAATATATGTTCTTCGTTCTTCCTACTTATGGAAACACACAGAACTTTTGGAAAAACTAGACAAAATTATCAGGAGTACTTTAACCTCTATTTTAAATGTGGCTTTGGACGACCGAGCCTGGGTACAGGCTACCCTCCCCATCCGGTTGGGAGGTCTTGGCGTCCGCAAAATTTCTAGTCTAAGCTTACCGGCATTCCTATCCTCGGTCCACAGTACTGAAAAACTAGCTAGGCATATACTAGCTCCTACACTAGCTGATTTTGAAGTATCTTGTATGACTGAGGCTGTGAATGCCTGGAAAATTGCGTGCCCAAGTACGGATCCGCCCGTCAACCCATTTTCACAGAGACAGTGGGATGAGCCGCTCTGCAGAGTGATACGGAATGAACTATTTAATACGTCAATCACTACTGCCGAGCGCGCGCGTCTCCTGGCTGTGTGTGAATGGGAGTCGGGCCTTTGGCTTCACGCACTGCCGTCGTCTAACATAGGTACTATGTTAGATGACACCACTTTCCGCCTCGCTACGTGCCTACGGTTAGGATCTCCATGCTGTACTCCGCATCGTTGTCACTGTGGTCAAGCTGTCGACAGCCTCGGACACCATGGCCTATCCTGCAGCAGGAGTGCAGGACGCATATCACGGCACGCCTGTATTAATGACATTCTTCGTCGTGCTTTAGCCACCGCCGGCGTCCCAGCTGTATTAGAACCAAATGGCTTGGCACGGGACGATGGTAAAAGACCTGACGGCATGACATTACTGCCATGGAAATTTGGTAGGCCTCTGGTGTGGGACGCAACCTGCGTCGATACCCTTGCGCCATCTCATATTTCTAGTTCAGCGTCCTGTGCTGGTGCTGCTGCTTCAGCTGCAGAGACCCTCAAACGGCGAAAATATGACAGTCTTACCAGTAATTATATTTTCGAGCCGTTTGGGGTTGAAACACTCGGGTCGTGGGGTCCGAGCGCCCGACTTCTTTTTAAAGAGATTGCAAGGCGATTAGTCGACAGTTCACGTGACCTGAAGGCTGGTCTATTCTTCGCACAGAGAATCAGCATTGCCATTCAACGTGGCAATGCTGCCAGCCTTTTGGGCACGTTACCAGTTGATAGCGATGCGGATGAATTTTTCGACGCTCTATAGTATATAAATATATATGTATAATTATAATTTTTAGTTCTAAGTATATTGTAGTAGGTAGTTTATTATAATTAATTTAAGTAGTTTATGTAAAATAATATATATAATAATAATAAATATATTTATTTTCTCTTCACAATAGGTCAAGGTCTTATAATTAAATAATGTAGACAATTTCTTAAATTTCACCTATGTGAGAGACTGGCGCCTGATGTAGGTTTTTAATTAAAAACCTGTGCCAGGTCACCAGTGCCACACCCTCGGTTAGAGTTAAGTAGGTACATTCATAATTTTACCAGACTATGAGCATAGAATAAAAAAAAAATACAACCGAATTGATAACCTCCTCCTTTTTGGAAGTCGGTTAAAAATAATAATAATTACTAATTATTAGAAAATAACATAATATATATCTGTCTCTATTGGTCTATTAGTTGCAAAGAGGACTTGGCTTCGATTATCGGTTCGGGCAAAGTGTCGTTAGTTTTTTCTGTTAGGAATATAAAAATATACGACACGGTTAGTCATTCAAGCCATGACACGGTAGTTGTATTATACATAAAAAGAAAATAATATCAATAACGCGTCAAGAAACATGAAGATATCACTTACACGCCATTACCTCGAATGTAAGACGATATTCATACAAAAGAGCGACGATGGAGATGACTATAATTGTCTATACGAGTAATAAGAGACGCACACATTTTTGGAGATACGTAGAAATTATTAGAATACTTTTAACGTCGTCTCCCATCATAATGTACTTAACAGTGTATGTTAAGTACATTATGATGGGTACACAAGGTAATGAGCCAATGAAACATTTTTGGTCTTTAAAATTTATAGTCATATAAATATACAGATACTGTTCACATTATTACTATAATATATATACGTATAATAAATAATTAAACACAGATCTACAGATAATTTTATTAAACACACATATTTAATGATTTACTGTCAGATCTTTCCAACGCATTATCGTATGCGTAGCGAACATGGAAGTTATACATTTTTATGGACAGAAAAATACAGTCGTGAGCAGTATTCGAACCCGCGCTTTCCGGAGAAATACGCCAGGCGCGCTTCTAACTAAGCTATCCCGATCTCTGCTCACTACCCACTCCGAATTCAAATAAAAATCGCAAGTTTGAACACAAGGCACGCACTACAGACTTATCGTAATTGTTTGCATCTTAGGAATTGGCTGTCACTTGCTTAAAACGGTGTAAGAAAACATAGTGAGAAAACCAACACACCTGAGAGATGTTTTCGATTGTATGATAAGCCATATCAGAGGCCTACGTGTGATTTAAACTTGAACACTAGGTTGTAAGAACTCTTGTAACACTTTGTACCAATTAAACTACGACTAGACGAATACATAAAAAGCCTAGTGGCATATTATCTCATAATATCTACACTATCATATAAGAACAAAATAATAAGACATTAGAACCCTTAGTTATACACCAACACACGCTTGACAATTTAGTTATTACAACGTGAAAATGTAGTACAACATTGTTATAGGATGAAAATTATTATTGAATCTGCTCTAATTCAATATCATTTAATTGGACAATTCGTGTCGAATACGTCATGTAGAACGTTAATTAGTACATTGGAATATATAACAATTACTTATCGAGTGGGTACAAAACGCGAGCAAAGATATGAATATTCGATAAATTCATTATTCTAACAATTGACAGTCCTTATCAAATAATCATTCATGCATTGAAATGTTGTTGTATTTGTATTGTAAGAATTATGAGAACACTGATATTATGAAAATGTATCAATAATTTTGGCTTGAAAGGCTTTGGTACGAACAGCTGGCGAGTAATTCGTATTTATGGCGATAAGAGAATCACGATCACACACGAATTAGAAAAGGTTTGGTTAAATATTGCTTCAAATTCAAAACAAAATTCACGCAGTACTTATCCTTTTTTTCGATGTATTCTTCTAATTCTATGGTTCACGAACAAACGAATGTCAGTTTAAACTACCGGTAGGTTTCCAACATGCTGGTTTCCTCACGAAATTTTGTTTCACAGTAATTTATTTCTAATACGCACGTGATGCGCAGAGAAGTCAGTGGTGCGTTCCTTGGGATGTCAGTGGTGCTTCCAATTTGTGATCTAACTTTGGGTGATACGACCACTAGGCTGTCACTACTTTTCAATATCGATAGGTATCTTTCTTAAATACTTAAAAGCGTTATGCGAATGCGTACTATTGGAGATAAATCTTTGAAAAGCAAAGACAAAGACAAAGACAAAGACATTTATTTTGTAAAACATGAGTATACAATACAGGATTTTTTACAATATCCTCATGTAAGATGTTCGATATATAGGCATGGGACCTTCATGTTTTGCCAATGATGGCGTACAAAAGTTATTTACTTAAAAACTATTTATACTTAAGCTAAGCTAACCAATAACCAAATAAACTATTTAAATAAATTATATTTTCACAGCTTCTAACATTAAACATAACTCTAGTTATTAAACAATTTGTATACATTAAAAATTAATCATTTAGAAACTCTGTTAGACTATAATAACATTTGGAAATGAGATACTTTTTAAGTTGTTTTTTAAATTGTATAAGGGGCAGTTGAATTAAAGGCCTAGGGATTTTAGTATATATTATCGGTGCCAAGCAAAATACACTTTTGTGCATTAGTGCAGTGTTAGATCTTACTATACAAAGTTTAGTATTATCACGGCGATTGCGAATTATGACATCTGATAGTTTACTGAATAAATTAGGATTTGTTATAACAAAAATAGCTACTTCATAAATAAATAATGACGGAAGTGTTAAAATATTGTATTGAATAAAATAAGGTCTACAGCTATCAGTACTCTTTATTCCAAACATAGCCCTAATGCACCTTTTTTGGGCTTTAAACACGATTTCTTTATTAGTGGAATTTCCCCAGAATATGATGCCGAATCTTAATATAGAATTTACTATGCCATGATATGCTGTGAGTAGCGCATCAGAATTTATAATGGGTGCTAGTCTATAGAGTGCGTAGGCAGATGAGCTGATTCTTTTGCATAAATGTTCTGTGTGAGGTTTCCAATTAAGGTTTCTGTCTATTGTTACACCTAAAAATTTTGATGTATCAACCTTAAGTAATTGCACTCCTTGATGTGCAGCTTCAATTTTTGGAATTGCTATACGTTGGCTAAAGAACATAATTTTTGTTTTTAATTATTTTTTTTTGGCATTAACGCATGCTTAGCGAACTTTAAAGTGTTTATATTAAATGGAAAAAGAATACGGTCGTGAGCAGGATTCGAACATGCGCCGTACGTACCGTGCGTACGTACTATTTGTCTGATGCACCTTCGATTTACAACGTAGGTACGTAACTTAACAATTGTAAGTACGCTTAATGCTTAAGCCTCGACGACGCGTGAAGTGGCACAAAGGCTCATTTGCTTTAATAAAATGGGAAAAAGTCCAACGAGATTTTCGATTACCGTTGAAACTAATTTAATCCGATCGGAATACTGGGGTGGACTTTAAGTATACTTTTTCAAATTAAAAAACTCGGGTACGATTGAATTGGTTTACATAGTTTTGTCGGTACCTAATTAAGATGTACAGCTAGAATTAAATTAGTGAATTTTGGATTAAATTAACTAAAAGCGAGAATAAAATATTAATAAATAACTCATTTGATAGACTAATACAAGCTTTAACAAAGTAATTATTTAACAAAGAATACTAGTCGACCAGTGGTCAAAATTTGGCGGAAATGATGATTTGTAACATACAATTTTAAAAAAAAATACCCTCTTGCCCATTTCATGAGCATCTTATTACACCATTTTTAGAATCATATTAAGGCTTATTATACACGTGTGCTTTTCACTTTATATTACTGCACTAGTACAATCTAAAAAAACTGCGTAGCATTATTATATTTATTTTTGAATTCCAGCAAAGAGTTTTGTGGTGTAAAAACTCTTATCATAAAACAAAGATTTTTTAGTTAAAAAAAAACAGAAACTTTAGTAAATAACTGATTCACGTACGAAGTAACGTTTGCCATTGTCATTGATTGGTTATAGTATAAAAAATAGTTTTAAATACGTGTCAGTTGTTCAGAAAATGGGTTGTCTGGTGCCACAGTGATTGATATGCCGCACACGCGATGACAGACGATTTATCTTCTGAATTTTATAACACAACCTAAGGGTAATGCATAGACGGTTACGTGCATATTACTGTCTATTGGTGCATGTATTACGTGTCAGCGATGTTTCTCTTTTGCGCCATTTTTATTTTATTAAGTTCATTGTTATTGTGTCCGCTTAGTTATGTAAAGTTTCGATGATAAATGGTTTCTTTTTTTCTTTATTTATACTAAATATACTACAGAATTAAGGTTATTAGGGTTATTGTCTCAGTTTGCTAAGTTAATTATATTAGTGCTGAAACACATCTTGACAACTTGGTCGTTTGGTTGCCACCTTACTTAACACGTAGTAACTTTAAATTGTAAAGTCAAAAAAATGTGACTTACTAAATGATATTTAAAGCTTGATATCTATTATTAAAATTATAATTATTAGGCAGTCCGGGGACTCTCCTCCGACTGCGATGAATATTTTTAACCTACCTTATTTTTTATTTTACAGTTCACAGATCGCAGGCGTGCTTTTTGTTACTTTATTTTTTTATTTTATAGTTTTTGCTAACCACAGCAGATAATGTTACATATTTTTATCATAAATATTATCATAAGTATCTTAGCTGAGAAAATGCAAGGATTTTAACGATACCAGTAGGTACAACGAAATCGGTTCAGGCATTTAGAAGTATTGGAATAAAGACACTCATGTATATTAGATACATACACACATACGTGGACCCTAAAAACATGACACTCCTATTTTTAAGAAATCGTGTAAAAATAGTCATAGCATCAGTATAATTCTAAGACGCACAATAAATTTTAAGAGCAATTGTTCTTCAGATAAGTATAAAAGCTGGCAATTTTTATAACAAGGAACTGAAATGGCACTCACTGCATGGTAAAAGTGAAGTGAGCAAATATACGAATAAATTTTGAGACTCTGAAACGGTAACGCCAGGATTGTTCCTCTTGGAGCTCTTTATTTGAAAATCTTTTAATAAATCTTGCAATAACTACTAAACGGATTAGGATAAAATTTGTCACACAGTTTATAACCTGGATTAACACAAAGGATACTTTTTTATCCCGGATAGACCCCATTCTAAAGTCCACGCAGACTGAGTCACGGGCTAGTGTAACATGTATAGCAATAATACATTTATAAATTACTAGCTTTCCCCCTAGACTTCGCCTGCGTAAACTTCAAAAAGTATCCTATGTGTTAATCTAAGCTACGAGTATAAACAAATATGTGTGCCAAATTTTATCCCAATCCGTTATTGAGTGATTGAGTAACAAATATACACCGTTTAAATATTATAGTAGGATTATAGAAAGAAAATCAACAATAATTTATAACTTTCAGTTTGCTACAAATGTATTAATGCATTATAAAAATATTTATGTAGGTATTTGTTATGGTAATCGCATCTGTACGACATTGAATGAACTACAAAGTTAGTCGTGTCGGTTCAGCCATTGTATAGAGATGGAAATGATATAATATGTATTAACATATAGATATAATATGTATTAGATTTATTTTTTTAATTTATTGGATGGATTTTGTCGCTTAGCGACCATATCACCCAAATATATATTAGTTAAAAGTTCAAATATTTACGTTTTATTTTCTCACCACAATATGTATTAGTTAAGATTTCAAATATTGTGGTGAGAAAATAAAATGTTATTTATTATTATATTAATGTGGAAGAAGAGTTGGGAATATTGAGCTTAATAAATCGGGGAGCACAGGAACTTTTATTTTATTTTACATGTAACAATATTTTGAATGAAATATCAAATTCAGTAGGTACCTATCATCAATTTTAATATGTAATATGACAGTAAATATCAAAAAATTAATAACTCGTATTTTTCAGTAATCCCTGCAATGCAATCTATCAAAAAGCTCTTGGTAATCGGCTTGACGAAATTCATCCAATCTATTTTCGTATTTTATCAAAACTAAAGTAGATCGTTCATCTATAATATTATTTACGGTCTCTTTTTTGCATCATTTTGTTTAAATTCGATGTATACCGAAAAATTTACTTGACTGCCTCACTGGTCTAGTGGATAGCACTATTGAGGATGAGGTCCAGGGTTCGATTTCTTGATCAGACCAATATTACTCTACTCTGATACTGAAAATTTCCTAATACAAAAGTATTAGGAAATTTTCAGTATCAGAGTAGAGTTTGGATTGTGACCGATAGAAGGAAATAGACTCAACACTTAACACATGACACTTAATAATCTGTGAAATCCAGAATTGACATCTCTGTCTTACCCTTTTTGAAATACAGGTGTGATACTATATAAACCGGTAAATGTCGTTTTTAACTTCAATGAGGCAAGGGTTATACCGTTACAATATTTTTGATCCGGGTTACGGATACGGGTTGCAAGTGGAATAATACTTTAAGTAAAGTGTCCCCTTACAAACATTCCAAGAATCTCATTTAAAGTTCAGCATACTCCAAAAGTCAGAGTTAAGTGTATTATATGAACATTCACATAGTAACTTTTGCTCTTCACATAATGCAAACAGCTTTAGTGCCTACATTAAGGCCTTGCTGCCTTAGTATTGCACATTATACACTTAGTTGGTGCATTAGGCGCTTGCCAACACCGCTTTTTGTTCAAGCGTGGAGAATTTGGTGAATTCTGTGAATGATATTCTGTGTTCTATTTCGAATAAACTCTGGTATAACATTGATTAAAAAGCAAAATCATCGAAATTTTACCTAACAATGGAAAAATATTCAAAAATAATATGTGTGAGTGACAGACCGTAGGTCACTATTGCTACATGGAAGCGAAGCAGGATAGCTTCGAAATAAAAAAAATAAAAAAACTCGTCTATTCCATTGAAGGGTAAAGTACAGTAGTGAGGGTTCGTGGTTTAAGACCAATATATCTGGGTTACCTCCTGATGTTTTCCTTCACGGCATGTCTGTGATGTATTTGATTAACTAAGAAAGTAGATATGTATAACATTAAAAAATTGCATACATGCTAGTTTTGAACCCAGAGCCGGTGGGTCAAAAGGCGGGATCGTAACCATTAGGCTACAACGACATTTGGATCACGCAGAGGAGATAACATAACATAACATAACTAACCCATAACTGTTCCACTGCAAGGCACCAGCGTTGTTCACCACGCTAGCGCACTGCGGGTTGGCGATTTCAGACTATAATTCTAGGTTTCTTCACGATGTAGTCCTTCACCGTATGTCTGTGATGTCTGAGATTTACTAAGAAAGTACATGTGACATTGAAAAAGTCACATTGGGTCACATGGTTAGAACCCACAAGCTGCAGCTCAAGAGGCGGGCCCGTAACCGCTCGGCCACCACGACACTTAGAGGAGATTGAAGAATATAAATTATTTCTCAAGCGTTTGTTTCTAAAATTATGTTGTTAGGCAGGGTAGCCTGGGTAGACAGAGATAAATACAATTGTACACCCACATTTCACCAATCCTGTTATTAAGTTCCATGTACTAGGTGATAAGCCTATTGCCATCTACCAGGCACAATTCCAAACTCCGGGTGGCTACTGAGAATTTTCTAACAACAACACTTTGCCCGACCTGAGAATCGAAAACAAGACGACATTCTCAGCAGTCGCGCTTGGGACCATTAGACCAACGAGGCAGCTATGTCATTGTTGCTGCAAAAGTCACTATGTTCTATTGTCTTTACTTTAAGATGCAAGCTCACAGCGCGTTGCAATCTCTGGTTAGTAAACGACTGTAAGTTTTTGGATGAGTAAACGTTACCAAATCAAATCAAATCAAATCGTTTATTTGTGATTCACAGGTATTGTAGGTCTTAATTAAAATGAGTTCATGCCGTGATCCGCCACACAGGGCATACAAATTGGAAAATATACAAAATACTTATTGCCTATTAAATACAAACAAATATTATAATACTTAAAATCTATTATTGTTTTGATAGGAAGTCACTAAGACAGTAATAACAATTTTCTATCAAGAAATTACATAATTTATGCTTAAAAATATTTGTATTACTGATATCTTTTATATCCTTTGGAATGTTATTATAAATTTTAGTGGCCATATTAAATACACTTTTTTCATACAGAGTGGTTTTAAATCTTCTGCTAACGTTATTATACAATCTACTTCTATTGCGAGATCCAGATTCTAATGTAAATAATATTGGATTTTGTTTTATAAATAGAGCCGATTCTAGTATATAAATTGATGGAACTGTAAGTAGACCAAATTTTTTGAAATACTCTTTGCAACTATCAGTCTTTCTTAGACCACACATAGCACGAATACATTTCTTTTGACATTTAAAAACCCGGTCCCAATTAGTATCATTTCCCCAAAAGATTATTGCATATCTTAGCCTGGAAACTACATAACCATGGTATGCGACAAGTAGTGATGGGAGGCTTACTTTTTTGGAGAGGAGATAAAGGCTGTAAGATGACTGGGATATTTTTTTGCATAAGAATTCTATGTGTGTTTGCCATTTCAAGTTATTATCTATGTGAACTCCGAGAAATTTTGTTGTTGTGGTTAATTTTACTTCTTTTCCTAAATATTCTACTTTTGTATCTAATGTGTAATTTGTTTTTTGTTTGAAATGCATAAGTTTAGTTTTATCTAGATTTATTAATAAGTTGTTATTTTTTAACCATTCTATTATTGAACATAGGCTCCTGTTGATGTCAGTTTCATTATTATAAACGACTGTACAATCATCTGCAAATAGCACCATTCTATCATTAGTTGACTTGGGAAGGTCATTAATATATATAAGGAAGAGCAGTGGACCCAAAACACTGCCCTGAGGAACACCGAACTTAACTGTTCTAGGGCTTGATCTATACATAGTTTCATTTTTAGTTTTAGGACAAATTTTGCTTATGCTTGTGACTTGAGTTCTGTTAGTGAGATACGATTTGATTAAATTAAGAGCATTGTCTCTTATGCCATATATCTCCAGTTTATTTAATAAAATTGAATGGTCTACAAAGTCAAAGGCTTTTGACATATCCATAAACAAAGCGAATGATGGCTGTCTAGCATCTACTCTAGGATAGATCATACTCAAAAAATCATATATAGCACAATTTATGGACATATTCTTCCTAAAGCCTTTTTGGTTATCTGAAAAAATGCGATTCTTATCAAAATAGTTATAAAGGTTGTTATAAACAGCCTTTTCAAATATTTTTGAAAATATAGGGATTAGAGCAATCGGCCTATAATTTTTCATATCCGATTTGGTGTCTTTTTTATGAATTGGCTTAATTATAGTAGTTTTTAGGGATGACGGAAAGGAACCTTGTTCAAAGCAGAGATTTATAATGTAACTCAGTATAGGTGAAATAATATGACTAACTTGTTTTAAGATTGATACGCAAATATCATCATAACCAGTACTTTTTGTATTCTTTAAATTATTTATTATTGTAAAAATTTCGGTTTGGTCGACTGGGCCAAGAAAAAATGAAAATGGGGAATTGTATGTGCAAGTTTGTTTTTTCGGGATATAATTAGTGTTCTTTAGTTGAACTAAGTCAGCATAGTAGTTATTAAATGATTCTGAAATATTAATAGGATGAGTGATTTTAAGCGTGTCTATTATCAGTTCTTTGATGTGTTCAGTTGGGAATTTTGGTTTATTGCTGTTAATTACTGACCAAGTCGCTTTAGACTTATTAGTAGAACGAAGAATAAAATAATTATTTTGCGATTTTTGGGTTAGATTGATAATTTTTTTATACTTTGAAGAGTATATTTTAAATTTATGTTTGTCCGTCGGGCTCTTGGACAGTCGATATTTCCATAGCAGGGAGCGTTTATTCTTACTACATCTTTTAATACCATTGGAAAGCCATTTTGGTCGCGTTTTAGTCTTACATTTTATTCTTATTAAGGGAAAGCAAAGGTCATAGAATAGTTTAAATTCGTACCTTAGGAAACATTTTCATATTACCGTCTTCAAATTCAAATAGGTTTTTCAAAACCTATTTACATATTGTTTTTTATCTAGAAGGTGCCTGAAAGAATTTCTAAAATAATCTTAGAGTGCACAGTCTCTTTTATAGTCTAGACATCATTGTAATCTGAGCGTAATCATGTTAGGCGTCTGCAATGGCCTTTTGAAGAAAGAGCCATAGCATATTCAAATTGACCTGTCCTAACTGACGGCACAAATGCATCAGTCGTCGTGTAGCTCAAACCACACCTTAACATACCACTAATGTTTTGGAAATGCATTTTTAACCAACTTAACTTAACCAAAAAGAAGGACGATCTTTATTTGACTGTATTTTAAGTTTACCGATGGACTGATTGTCAGTCAGGCGGTTTTTTTTTTTTTTATTAGCTTAAAGTCGTTTGACCGCCATCTCGCCTGATGCTAAGCGATAATGCGGTCTACGATGGAGCACGCTTGCCTAGAAAAAACCGATTCACTCGCGTCTTGTAAACACCCAGATTGTAACTATCGGGGAAGACCCACTCCGGCAGCGCATTCCACTGTTTCGCGGTTCTTATAATGAACGTGGAATCAAAGCGCTTCGTTCGGGTTTTTGATATATCAACCATGAACCGATGGCGCCTTTTCGTTCTTCTCGCCGTCTGACAGAAAAAAGGGCAGGGAGGAATTTTTATGTTAATTCTCCGAAATGTATCCGATAAAAAACCGATAGACTAGCAACTTTGCGCCGATGTTCTAGGCTTTGGAGCTTAGACTGAACAAGTCATAAAACTAAAATTATATATTTTTTTTGTGGAAGGAGAAACACGATCTTGAGCAGGATTTGAACCTGCGCCCAACACTCCAGACGCCACTAGGCTATATTGATATCTGCTTACTACTCCGAATTATTCTTCCACACGCATCCGCTAATGCGTTGAAAAGATTCATCTATATATGTCATAAAACTTATTTAATATACTTGGTAAGTTTCAATCAAGCTTGTAATCGGCAGTGGACTGAAGAAATCGAATGTTAAAATGCTTTCTATTAAAATTTATATTAATTTTCAAGGGCAAAGAGTATGAATTAAGTACGTCGTGTCATTGAACCTAAATGTAGCTTTTTATAATGTTAATTGTTTTAAATCGAAAGGTAGGTACGTGTAGATAAACCAAGCTATTACGTTTCATGGCAAGTAATTACTATTGTCCTTTAGTTTACCCTTTATAAATATTAGAGAGAGTGCCTATTTTGTTAGGCCCAAATAAATTTCAGTCTAGACGGCTGTCTACACATCAATCTATATCACTTAGGTAAACCTGTCATTGCGTTTAATGTATTGTCTTGTTATTTGGACAAATTATTTGTTGTAACCATATGTACCTAGGTATTAGGAGTGTGATAGGTAGATCATGAACATGAAACAATAAATAAAAAATAAAACAAAATTGTCGCCTGTGTAGGGACTGAAAAAATAGTAATGACGTCACCAAAAGACGTATTAAAATATAGAAGAAGAATTCGGGGTAGTGAGCAGAGTTTGTGATGACTTAGTGGTCAGAGTACCCATAATATTTATCTGGGAGGCGCAGGTTCGAATCCTGCTCACGACCGTATTTTTCATTTCACAAATAAATATTTTCAGATGTGGATTTAAACCAAAAACATGCTCCATAGTAGGAATTTCTTCCCATATCGTGGGTGCGTTTACAGATATAATAATCTCACATGCTCACCCACCCAGACCCGGAACAATTATCTATAGATCATACAAATATTTGCTCCCTACAGGAATCGAACCTGTGACACGCGACACAGCAGCCAGTCTCTCAACAAATGCGCCAAACGTGCCATAGATTCTATATTAACTTAAAAAAATGTGAAGTTATTCTACATTAGGAATTTCTTTAGCATCATGGATGCGATTACAACACTCATCACACATGCCACACACTCAGACCCAGAAATTTATCTTTAGTTTCATGCGGGAATCGAACATACAGCCTAGCAGCCGCTCTTTCGACCACTGCGCTTATCGCGCCGTCATGTGTGGCCGGTGTGATAATGATAATATTATTAGCCCCAGGTTGGGCAAACTTTGGTATGCCTATTAATAACTGTCAAAATAGATGCATCAAAGCAATTTGTATTAATTAAATTGAAATTTCAGTATCAGAGATAGGTGGAAAAAATGCCGGATTTATTGCAGTATTCAGTTTAATTATATAAATTCAACACTAAAGCGCTATATTCCTATGACGTACGTTTTTTTTATGTGAAACAACTAAAGTGGCGGGTTAGAACTCGAAAACCTCTTGAACCTCTTGAAAAAATTCTTTATATATTATTTTTGATTATGCCATATTTATTTCCTGTCGTAATCTATCACTTTTATGCATATTACCTTTACAAAATAATTTCGATGTCTAACATCTGCCAGGCGTCCATTTTTATAAATTTTTTTTTTTTTTTTTTTTTAAATAATGGTCATCTGTAATCTAATAATTTATCATCTACAAAAATATCGATCATTGGTACATCTAATACGAAATGGACACTAAATTGATACCGCGTGTAACTGAGGTGCGTGACCTGGGAGTACAGATGGTATTCGAGTTGACGTTCCGTAAGCACATTATGGAGATGTGCGGCAGATCCTTTAGGAATCTTGGTTTTATCCTAAGGCAAGTAAAGATTTTAGCAACATAGCAGTGATCAAAGTTTTATATAATGCTCTCGTTCGCAGCCATCTCGAAACGAGTGCAATAATATGGAATCCGCATGAGGCAAAATACATCCTTATGCTAGAAAAATACAGAATAAATTTACTAGATTTTTATATCATAAGCTGTATGGAATCTACCCTTTTTATCCTTTGATGTACCCGAGCCTGTTTGTCATGGGCATGGTCGGGTTCAATAGGCTAGCGGTGCGAAGAGATATGGCGCTAGTAAAGTACGTGGCGAGAGTACTACTTGGGCTAATACACCACCCGGAGATACTGGAGATGCTGCGTCTACGTGTGCCTGATGGGTACGTGGGAGCGCGTCGCCACCCCGCTCTGTTAGATGTACCGTGGGCAAGAACTAATCTGCTCAAATTTGCCCCTATTTCACGAGCCGCACGTTTAATCAATAGTATATTTTCACAAAATATAGATGTATTTGGACTTAGCCTGCCGAAATTTTTGGAAGCAGCAGAAAGTGATGTATACCTAATTAAAAATAGTTAGTAAGTTATAATAAGTGTTATAAGTTAATTTAGTCTTAAGGTTTATAGCATCGCTTTGGATCTTCTGTAAGATGCTATAAATGGTTTTAAATACAAATAAATAAATCTAAAAAAATCTTCCATGCCATATGCCTGTCTCTTATACACACGCCACAATAAGGAATTTTGTTCCAAAAATATATTCAAAACTAAAAACCGATTCATGAGTATTATTATTAGGCATGCCATAAATCCTTACGAACAAAAGTTATTTTATCGTCAAAACAATTTTATAAAGTTAAACTTTGCCCTTTATAGCATGTTATTCGGAGGGAAAATTTAGGAGATAATGTAAAATAAAAAAAAAACATCACCCGCGCGAACTAGCCGTGTGACGCATAAGCCTAGCCGCCCGATGAGGACTGAGCATTGGCGAGAAGTGACAAATTGTTAATTATTTTCTTTTCGTTTGTTAGTACTAAGTAGGTAATTATAGAATAATAAATTATACGCGGGCAAAACCCGGGTCACAGCTAGTCATTCATAAAAGCTCGACATGAAAGCCTGCTGTTATATTTAAATATGTTTGCTGTGCCCTAGCACAGCAAACATATTTAAATATAAAAATATAATAATCTTCTTAGGAATGTCGGTTGACGGCAACCAAAACAAAAACTAATATTGATCTCGCGTGACCACCAAAAGACGAAAGCACGTATATTATTAGTTCATATTTAGGAAACAACGAATAATTCAATTCTGTTTATGTAACGGCTACGTCAAATTATTTAGTAATTATTATGTCCTTGTACTTATTAAGTGTTTAGTTATAATCACGACCACCAATTATTCAATTGTTCAATTCTATTTATTATGGTGTAATTTTTCGGTTAATTATTTCATGCCTAATTGACCATTGATTGTAAGCTCAACTGTTACTGCTGAGCGTGACATCCAGTTTTGGACTTAGTGGATGAGGCAAACTTGCCGGGGTCACGGCGAATTCAGTTTCAATTCCGGGACCTCGGTAAAGATTTTAGAAGGATAATTTGGGTTTTAGTCGGTAGGAGTCCAGCACAGTGTACATAACGAAAAAAAATTCTGCGAATGAGTATTTCTTAACAGAAAAACCCAATAACTTTTTGGTCGACCTTGGGAATCGAATCCATGACCTTCTGCTCAGCAAACGCGTTTAGGACCACGAGGCAGTCGCCCTTACGACCATAACCTACCGGAGTCGCTGTGAATCCTACTTCGAACACGGGACTTCGGTAAAGGTAAGAGCAGGACAGTGTGGTTTTTAGTAGATAAGACTAAATATGGGGTTGAAAGGCTCGTGGCTAAGTAACAGCCGCACAGATCGATGGATCGAGATTAAGCTGCGCCTGCCGTGGTCGGTTTGTTTCATATCGAGACCCCCCGTGTCGCGGAGATCACGTTATACCGTCAGTCCTGGTTGTCAAAAAAAGATCTATGACAGCTGTTATGGGTAGTCAGATATTTGACAACCAGTCTTACCACGAGATATCGTGTAACCTCGTAACTGGGTTGTGGAGATCAGATGTTGCATCCAGTTTGACTGGAAGCCGACCCCAATGTAGTTAAAAAGGCTAACCAGATTGATCGATAAAAAGAAAGTAAAACGTGTTACTTAATTAGAAAATTGCTAATTATACCGGGGTCGATAATTTCCGTCAAACTTTTTTATTGCCTTAATTAAGACTGAGAGGTAATCTAAAATTACTTCGCAGTCTATTACCGGTGATAAAAGTTTATGAAGTTTAGTAGAGTAATATAGCTGAATAACACGAATTTCTTGACATGTATTCATAGACTGCTTCGTTGGTCTAGTGGTCCCAAGCGCGACTGCTAAGTATGAGGTCTCGGGTTCGATTCTAAGGTCGGGCAAAGTGTTATTCAGTTTTTCTGTTAGGAAATTGTCAGTAGCAGCCCGGAGTTTGGAATTGTGCCCAGTAGATGGCAATAGGCTTACCACATATACATATTACATATAGGCATGATGCTATATTATGTTATGTATTCATATATTTGAAGTAAATACTAGTTTACTAGTAAGTGATAGCGCAGTGCTATGGACATTGGACTGGCAAGCCAAAGGGCATTCGAATCAAAGGCACCACTGACTTTTAAAATAATCTGCATATTATAAATTAATTATCGCTTACTTAAAATGGCATTGTAAGCAAGAGGAACGTATAGAAACGTCAAATAAAGGCAAAATAACTTAAAAATCCAATAACACTCTGCCTGTATAATAACTTTCGTGAGACACATTCATATTAATTATTGTTCAACGGTTATTACTCACGCGCATACTTCGGGATTGCCCGACTAGTTTGACTCGCGACATCGCCGCGGGCTCAGCTCATGACTAAGGGCTCCGTTCCAGTTCGAAACTAGTCGGGCAATCCCGAAGAATGCAAGTGAGTAATAACCGTAGAACAATAATTAACACTCTGCCTTTTAATAAAACTACTTATAATGTGTTAAATCGCGTGTATTTTTATTAATATGTTGTGTTACATTGAATTAATTTTAAATAAACATATATAAGTTATAACACAGTCACCTTAGTCCTCCTGCGACCACAAACGCCTCAAAGTGTTCGAAATCGAATCACTTCAGAAAAAACAAAAACCAATAATGCACGCGATTAATCCGGTTAAAAGTTGTTTTATATAATGTGTAGTGCTCGCGAAACCTACAATAATACTGCATGACTCGTGAATCAAACCCAGAACCTCACCCTCAGTAACCGAGCTTGCGTCCAATAAGGCAGTCAATTGAATCCCACCTAATAAAGTATCAGTAAGACACAGGACACCTCACCAGTTATAAGTCACAATATTTCACCCAAGGAATCTATAACGTTATTTTCCACTTGTTACGTGGCCCCGGATGCCTTAACCCAATAATGTGCAAACACTGGGCCGTTAAGACAGATTTATGTCCGTAACTTGCAGACACTCCAACTGAAGACACTGTGGCTATGGTCAACTAGGTTATCATAACGTGTTTATGTCAGATAAATGACTTATTAACAGGACAACTCCGGGCTATGACAATATTGCATTTGTGATCGTTTCCCTTCTAAACTGGGATTAGATAATTAGCTTGTGTGTGGGCAACGCAGTGTGCATTGTTATGTTTTTTTATTTAACGGTCTGAAACACGCTTTATTAAATACAGTTTTAAAGGGAGTGTCATACTGTTATGACTGATATGACACTGAAGGTAACCAGAATATCTTCTTTTATTTTTATTAAATTTTGCTGATATCTGTGTCGGGAGAAATTACTTTCTTTTTCTTTTGAAAATCGTAGTTATCTTTACGATTGATATACGAAGATGCAGCAGTTAGTCTTTGCCTTCTTAAAACTGATTAGAAACCAAGAAACAAAGATGAAAATAGGTCGAAAATACTTCTGGAAATAACGATAATTAAATTTGATTAAGAAGTTGTTCCATTCTAAACTTATCTGTTTATTAACCTCGAGATAAAAGCGACGAACAAAGTCCTAAATATTATTAAACATCAAATGAATTATTTACCACTTCCAAATTATCTTTAGCTGAAGTAGAATATCATGGACAAAAGACGGCATAACGCGAACGAGGTAGCTTAAAATAATAAAGGCATTTTGAAATTTTGTGTTAAGCTTTTCTCTCGTTGCCAAATGTTTCCAAGTCGACTTACGAGTTAAATTGCCAGGATTCGTCTCAATTCTTCAGCTATTACGGCTCTCATGACGTGTACACGGCAGGTGCTTCCAAGATAATTTAGCAGTTAGTTTTGTTCATGATCTCTTGTTGGTGGGTAATTAACTTGCTAAAATCTACTCACGAACTTACCTCATTTTTTACTGTGAAACACAGAAAGCTCTTAATAAAGGCGAGTAGGCGAGGCTTTTAACGCTTTTATCTATGACACAAGAAAGTAGGAAGTTAGTTGCATTTTACTAATAATATATGAAAGCTACACTTAGTCGTACTTTACGTCTAGTTTATCGCTTTGCGAGCCTACTGTTTAAAGCTGTTTAAAGCCATTCCATGTCACCGTTGACGGGTTAATAGGAGAAATTATGGTTATTACCGCAGTGACGTTCATACTTGCTCGCCTACGACTAACAATTTAACGAATCATAATAATTGTTTTAATATCCAAACTAGATTTTACAGGGCATAAAACTTGGAAGGAGCAATAAAAGAATTTTTCATCGTAAAAAACGAAGGGTAAGTACCATCATTAATACAAACTTTGTATTTCCATGATTTGTACCTCTTGCTTTGTTGTATTGTAATTTTTACGGCCGGGGATGCCTGCGCTCGCGTGGCTACGCTGCGTAATCGTATTTTATATCAACAATGGCCCTTATCTGTAAAAACGTATTTGAAATTCATGGGTCTACGTCGTTGAAAAATTGTCTACAGTATTTTTATGTTCAAAGCTCTTGCGGTGATGATAAAAAGTCAGGCTTACCTGTTCAGACGCACGGCAAGTTGACGTTTAAGTTATTTATATTTGTAATTTATGTTGACCTTACGTTTATGGTCAGAAATATTAATGGTAATTTTGTACGACACAATGTTAATGCTTTGAAACTAACGAGACTGGCTAAAGTTTTAAATGTTCTCTTTCTCGCCTTTTACGATATTGGTTTGGAGTGAAATATCGGCATCCTTAACTTATTTATCTCTGGCAGCCAGGCCTACGACGTGCGCGCAATGCTAAATTCACCAAATATACTTCGAATGTCAAATGAGCTAATTTAAAGAATTTCACAGAACGTTTGCGATGATCAGACGTAATTCAATAAACATGTACCTTGTTAGGCGATACTTGGTAGGTACTGATTAAGTCTGGATCTCGTCTAGAATAAAATATTAAAATATTAGATATACCGTCAGCTGGAAACATTGGATTTTACTTTTAAAACTTATCTATAAAGATACTGCGTTTACAGCGTAATTTGTGTAATTCATAATATGTTGTATGCTTTTTTCAAAACATAGTAAACTTAAGTAACACATTCTAGTTGTCATCTTGACATTGACACATAAATAAAGTTCACCACTGACGGTTGAAAGTAACACATTACTTATGGTCGTTCAGAATATGGTTTGGTCTGTATTGACTTTTCTTTTACCTGACTGTTATGTTAAATCAGCAAATCTCCACTTAATAACTAGTAAGTAAAGTCAGTCTACTAGCAACAAGTCAGTCCCAGTAAACAATAGGAGTTAAGATCATTCTGAAAGTTGCTACGAGAATTAACCGAAGATTATAAAATCGGCCTTCAATGAGATATCTTTCACGGAGTTATCATAAATGTAAATATTATGCAATTGAACACATGGTTTGTTTAAATAACTATACAAATAAAAATTTACATATCATAAATGTTAATCAAAAATCCGAGGCCACCGCGTGCAAACGCAACAATATCAAAAAGTGCGCTCTCGCCGAATAAATTAAGTGAAAAATTCTGAAATGCGAATTAAACTTCGCGAAGTGAACTACGAATTCAAAAAGGAATTAATTAAGCCGGTGTGTTTAAAACTCTGCGCACGAGAGTTATAAATTTTAGTGAGTGAGTCACGACTTTCCTATGTATTTATGTATTCGCAAGAATTTACTGGAGCCACTTCGGTCCACACGTGAGCTTCGTGTATGTGATATACCCTCTTGGAAAAAGTAAGGGTGGTTTAACGATGAATTTACATTCTTTGTACATTCCTCATATTATTGTGTAGTTGACAAACTGGATCAGAAGTTAAACTAATTAATTTAATATACACACCATTGAGAACATCTTCCAGGTGTGCTGGTTTCCTCGTGATGTTTTCCTTTATCGTTTTAAGCAATTAATTTATAATACGCACATGACTTTGAAAGTTTAGCGGTGCGTACCTACAAGATAAGATAGATACAGAGAATCACAAAAAAATATTACATGAAATGAGTATTAGGTGTAGAACACAGGTACATCGAAGCTCTTCACTAATAATCAGACCCATTTCTTTTAATATTTTGTTTATTAACAATGCCCACAGTGCCCACAAAAGCATTTATTTTTATATTTTAGAACGATTGCGTACGTTAATACGAGAGCAGTGCCTACAGCAACGTACTAACAATCTTCCATCTCTTAATTTTCCATTAGGTAACTACACAGATTCTACAAATTAAACGAAAAATAATTAGGTATACATATTATACTAGTGATCGCCCGTAATTATTTTGATCAATTATTGTTCACCGGTTACTACTTAATTAACCCATAATTATTTTGTATAATTATTATTCCTATAAAAGTTTTAGCTACAATCCTTTTCTATAATAAACGATGACATCTCCGTATATGCTCTATGCTTAAAATCGCCTAGGTACAAAGTTGTCTGTTTACATTTTAATATATAGGTATGTTATTCCATACTACGAAATGATGTGCCTAATACAAAATAGAATGGTTACAAATTAATCTATCAAACGCATTAACGCATGCGTAGCAAACTCTTAAGCTATAAATGTTTATGGAAATAAAAATACGGCTGTGAGCAGGATTCGAACCTGCGCTGCAGTTCATGTATAAATACTCCAAGCGCTCTGAACACTAAGCCATCTCGACGTCGGCTCATTACGCAGAATTCATCTTCCAAAATTTATAACTTTAAAATAGAACGGTACACCTATGTATGAAGTGGGATGGCCTACAAACATTTGCACATTTAATTTTGTTCAGTGTTCGCTTTGTCATCGTGCAATCGCCCACATAATTCGTAATGCTACCGAATTACATTAAATTTTACCTTGTCAGTTTTATTCTGATGAATTGAAATGCATTGTGATAAAATATTGTCCTTTTATATACTGAGCTTATTAAATTCAGTTCAAATTTGCCTATTTTGGGATTAAACTGTCGTGCGGCATCGCTTATTGTTAAATAATTACCGTTTATTTAATTATATTTTATAAACTATCCGATGCCCACGGCTTCGCCCGCGTGGATGTCGGTTATCGCGAACAAAAGTAATCATGAAATTTTGATCCTGTTCCCGCTTTCCAATTACCGCTTTATAACTGCCCATTTTTTTAAGTATTAAAATGGATAGAGTATGTTAACCTTAAGAGATAGACATATGCCATCGCTGGACTTTTTTTTTGTAGACCTATATAAGATACACAATTCCACCAAACATCATTTTGTTATATCTCAAAGGGCAGTGTTTTCGTTGAAAGCTCCCAGACGGCTTATTTTTTTCTGACACCTCCAAACAAAATATCATTATACTATAGTCAAAACTCAAACTCAAACTCAAACTCAAACTCAAACTCAAACTCAAACTCAATTTTTTTATTTCAAATAGGCCCTATTACAGGCACTTAAGAAAAGTCAAAGCTAGATGCACGGTTCCAAGAAGTTGGTCTTATGGAGAAGAGCCGGCAAGAAACTCCATAGACACTCTTTTAAAATTATGTGTTCTTTACAATTTAAATTTATTAATGTGAGAATAATGCAGGTTAATGTTGAAGAAAAGGCAGAATTTTAATTATATAAAAAGCCAAAATTATAACCAGAGCTATTACGAGCTGACCAGTCCCAACAGACAGCACCCGTTCACGAGTATGACGAGCGCATCAGCATCGCTAAACTCAACCATTTTGAAGGGAACTCAACGACCCAATACACAACGCCACCATCAGCAAGACATTTTAGTGAGCATGACAAACTCATAATACCCGGTCATAGGCTGTTATATGAGAGTACTTCTTTAATGTAACGATTAACATTAATGTCCACATAATGCTCACATTTTACAGAACAGTAGTGAAGCTATAAGATATAATACAATATTTATTAAGAAAATTACATTAAATAACTGTTAAAAAAAAAGAAACAGTTAAGTCAAATAACAATACAGCAAACCAAATTTTTCGCAAATTTAAACTAGTAGCAGAAGGTACTAGATTAGAATAATTGTCATGTGATTATGTAAGATTTACATAAATATCAAGAAGAAAAATTAAATATATAGGTTTATATAATATATATATATACCTAGTTGTCAAAATAAGGTATAATAAAAACAGTTATTACCAAAGTAATCTGTACAGGCTACATCCATTCATGCAATAAATTAGACAGTGCCAGTGGGTCGCTGTGTGCAGGAGGGGATCGTGCGCCAAACATCCCTATCTTCAATGTAGTGAGTGATACTATAATACGCTTTAGATATTAAAATGCGTTTGATAACTACCTTAAACTTATCATCTGGAAGATCTGTAATATTAGATGGGATCTTATTATAGAACCGAATACCGTTACCCATGAATGATTTGCTGGTCTTCCTAAGCCTAAAACCGGGGACCATAAGCTTGTGCTTATTACGAGTGTTTAGATTGTGGTTGTCACTCTTCTTATTATAATCGGCAATATGTTTGCGAATGTACATGATATTACTGAATATGTACAATGATGGCAAAGTAAGTATATTTATTTCCTTAAACAATTCACGTAATGACTCACGACAGCCAAGATTATAAATAGCTCGGACTGCTCTTTTTTGTAATATAAAGATAGTCTCAACGTCAGCAGCCGAACCCCACAGTAAGATGCCATAGGACATAATACTGTGGAAATAAGCAAAATAAACTAGTCTAGCTGTTGCTACATCTGTCATCTGTCTTATTTTCCTAACAGCGAATGCAGCAGAGCTGAGTTTGCCTGCAAGTGCCTCTATATGAGAACCCCATTGCAGTTTAGAGTCTACTGAAACGCCTAATAAAACAGTTGAGGGAACCAAATCTAACACCCTACCATCAAGTTTTATATTTGTATTTATATGGGGTACGCTTGGTATGGAGAACCTAATACATTTGGTCTTATTCGAGTTAAGAAGAAGGTTATTAGCAGAGAACCATTTAGATACTTTATTAAGTGTATTGTTGAGTTCTATCTGATCCCTATCCTTTCTATTTACTTTGAATATAAGGGATGTATCATCAGCAAAGAGAACCATATTTGTCATGTTATCCTTGATAAGGTAGAGAAGATCATTAATATAAACTAGGAACAAAAATGGGCCCAGAATTGATCCTTGAGGCACCCCCGTTTTAACAATTGCACCCCTTGAAGTTACATTATCAATAGCCACCCTTTGATTCCGACTCAACAAGTATGAACTTAAAAAATCCATTGATCTACCTCGAATTCCATAGTAATTTAATTTCATAATGAGCGTTCGGTGATCCACGCAGTCAAATGCTTTCGAGAGGTCACAAAACACTCCTATAGCATCTTGAGCCTCCTCCCAAGCCCCCAACACTGCTTGGATCACAGTGGACCCGGCATCCACTGTCGATCGTCCCCTAGTAAACCCAAACTGTTTGGCATGCAATATTTTATTTTTATTAAAGTAAACTAACATTTGTTTTAACATTACTTTTTCAAAAATTTTGCTCAGTGCGGGTAGCACAGATATTGGCCTATAATTAGATGGGTTATTATGGCAGCCTGATTTGAAAATGGGTACGATTTTACTTAGTTTCATAAGATCGGGAAAAACACCGTCTGTGATGCAGCGATTAAATATTGACGCCAGCATTGGCGCTATCTTAGTAATTATTGATTCAACCGCCTTTATGGACAATCCCCATAAGTCCTCAGTTTTCTTAATGACAATTGTTTTAAATGTTTTTATTATGTCAATGTGGGTTATAAAATTAAATTCAAAGTTTGTGGAGTGTAACTCAACGCTTTCCTTTAGAAGAGACTCGGCCGCTATAACAGACGACGAAAGAGACTTTGTAGTCTCTGTTGGTATATTAGTAAAGAACTTTTCCAAGAATGTGGCAACTACACCTTTATCTGAAACAAGTTCGTCATCAACTTTTAGTTCTATTGTCCTATCCATGGACCTGCTATTGCCAGTTTCAGTATTAATTATTTTCCATGTAGCCTTTATTTTATTACTTGCATGTTTGATTTGATTATTAATAAAAGCGGCCTTAGCTTGTTTACAAACTTTTTTAAAGATATTTGAGTATTTTCTTACGTAATTATGAAAATTAACATCAGATGTGTAAGACTTTTTGTCATATAATTCATACATCACATCTCTACTGCATCTTATACCCGCAGTTGCCCAGTTACTGAAATTTAAATTATGTTTTAAAGTTATTGATTTTACTTTACAAGCATTTTGGAACTCAGTAGATATAACATTAAAAAGTGAACGATACATTTCATTGGGGTCGCTATATTGTGGATTTAGTGTAAGTAACTGAGATTCTACATTAGAGCTGAACTTTTCTAAATTCTTTTTAGTTAGGGGCCTACACTGTGTAGTCTTGGGAAGTTCCTTTTTTTTAACATTGAATTTGATGATCTGACACTTATGATCTGAACGAATGCCACTAATAAGATTTTTATCTAATATTTTAAAGTTGGTTGCTATATTATCTATGCATGTGGCAGAGGTAGACGTTACTCTGGTTGGCTCAGAAAAAATATGTTTCAAGTTAAATGATCTAAATAAAGATAAAAGGTTTTGTTTATCTACGGTGTTTATCAAAATGTCTATGTTAAAATCTCCACAAACTAGTATTTTTTTGTTTATTCTTATTTTCCTAAGGGCGTCTTCTAATATTGAAAAGAAAAGGGTAGTACTAGAAGAGGGAGGTCTATAAGCACACAAAATCACGAATTCCTCTAATTCTGCACAAGCGAGCTCACATACTCGTTCAACAGAGAGATCGCGAATATCAAGTCGCTCCTTACATTTATGGTGACATTTTACCATAATTAAGGTTCCTCCACCATCAGCTGAAACTCTCTGGAACGAACTGGCTACTTTAAAATTATTAATATTAAATGACATTTTATCCGGCTTTAGCCACGTCTCTGTAAAGCATATAACATCTACTTTATATTTGTCAACAAATAGGTCAACATCATGGATTTTGCCAGAGAAGCGATTGATATTTTGGTGTGACAGCATTAAGTATTTATGCTTCCCTGTTGTCGGGCTGGGCAGTTTAAATTAGACTGGCTAACTACCATAATGTTATTAGTACTATTCATGAACAATGGTGTACTGGGAAATGACTTTCTCATACTTCTTATGACTGACATAATATTATATGCTAACAGACTAGCTAACTGTCGTTTAAATTTAATGGGCAGATACACAGTATCTCTAGTCAGTTTTAATTTTCCAATAAAACTATTGGTGTCAAAGAACATAAACTTTTCACTATAGTGACCTACTAAAAAATGTATATGCTTATTCAGCATATGAATGTAATTATTTTGCTTATCTGATAAATGTTCAAGATATGGAAAAGCACACAGTATTATGTGATGACAATTCAGCTTTAACATCTGAGCGACACTGTCAGTGATATCCTTCTTACTCACATTAAGACTATTACCTATAAACACTGTTAAATCAGTATTTGAATTAAATTTGGATTTCATTAATGATGCCATTATCTGTTTAAATGAAGATCCAGGCATACAGTTATTAAGAAAGACATGGCCCAGGTTGTTACCTAATAGTTCTCCAAAACACTTGCCTAAGTTATCAGTATACATTATTGAGTGATAACTAACATTGTTATTTCTTTCAGTCAACTCCTTTACCATTGTTGACTCTTGACCGAGTGAATCAAGTATCACTGGTATACCTATGCTTGATTCCTCAGCCTGGGATAGGTCATCTATAGCCTCAGGAAGGGAACAATTGCCATTTAGTTGACTCATACAAGTACAGAGTTTTTCGTTGAGTGTTATTGAATCCACTCTGTCTGAATTACAATTACACATGTCAAGTAGCTTATTTGCAGCCAGAATATGTTCTTCTATTTGCTTCTGAGAGCTTACATATTTGCTGTAGAGGGAACTAAGTGAATTTTCTAATGACTTTATATCACTCTGCAAGCGTTGAGTGTCTATTTCATAGATATTTTTACTGTCTTCTATTTTTATTTGACAATTACTGAGTTTATTTATTAATGCAACACGATCCTTTCTTAACTGTATGATTTTAGAATGGTTGTATTGCTGTTTCTTATACTTTTTATATTTTTTAATAACAAAAACTGTAATACAAAAAAACTTGATAAATTATAAATATAATAAAACCTTCCTCTTGGATCACTCTATCCACAAACCGCATCAAAATCCGTTGCGTAGTTTTCAAGATCTAAGCATACATAGGGACAGAGAGACAGCGGGAAGCGACTTTGATTTATACTTTGTAGTGATATAGGTATGAGTATTACCTTAAAGGACTTTGATGAGGTAATATCTTAGGTTTGCGCGATCACTACACATTATAATAAAACAACTTTTAACCGGATTAATCGCGTGTATTATTGGTTTTTTGTTTTTCCTGACGTTTCGAACACTTTGCAGCGTTCGTGGTTGCAGCAGGACTCTTGGTCCTCCTGCGACCACGAACGCTGCAAAGTGTTCGAAACGTCAGGAAAAACAAAAAACCAATAATACACTCGATTAATCCGACTTTGATGTGGTTGACGGCACCGGTTTTAGCGACAAGCAGTTGTTTTTAAGTTTAGGGTAAGACAGTTTACTGTTTATCTTTTGTAAAGTGATTTTCAACAACTTTTCACCGACAGACTGTCATTTATAAAATATTCAAAATTTAAAAGAAAAACTTAGCCTTGAATATGTAGATATTATGTTTTGAAATACCAAATTTATGACTTATTTCTATTTAAAGTCACCAAAAAGCAAAAAGCAACTATTTTTACACGACTGCCTAAAAAAGGAGTGTACTGTTTTTAAGGTTCATGCATGGATTTGTGTATGTAAGAATGTACGTATGTATGTTTGTGAGTGTCTTTATTCCACCATAACTAGTAAACGCTTGTCCCGATTTAGATGTGTGTGGTATTGTTAGAATCCTTAAATTGTCCCGGGTAACATAAACTATTAGAAAAACATAGTTATATAGTCATGGCTGTTGTACAAAAAAATATGAAATAAAAAGATATAATTCACAGATGGCAGGCGTGCTTTTAAATTATTATTTTTTTTTATATCGACCACGAATAACCCTGCACTTTCACCCTAAATTAAACAAAACTTCAGCTCAATCAGAAACCGGGAAGTGGGTCAAATTTAACTTCGAAGATTTTCTTACATAGTTAGTTAGTTAGTTACAGGTGAAGCTAATAAAAGCGTGTTAAAAAGGTTTTGTGACTAAACTTTTTATAACTATATTCTTTATTCTATAACTCTATAACTCCGTTGGGATAGCGAACAAAAGAATGATATTAGTTTAATGTTAAACAAACGTTAAGCGGTTTTTGTTTGTTTTGTCAAATACAAGCAAGAGCACTTCAGCTTTAAAATAATTGCTGCACATACTTTTTTAAATATTAAAATACCTATACTCCGTTTGAAATAGAATTAGAAGTCAAAATTGGTTGAACGGACAGTAAAAAAGGTTTATTTAAATGTCTTATCTTTTTTCAAATGGAGTATAATAACGACTAATTCTTGCTTTAAAAAAATAACATAACATACCATCACGCCTATATTCCCCGAAGGGGTAGGCAGATATGTTTACAGTTGTTCACCCACATTTCATCAATGCTATTATTAATTCCCATGTATTAAGTGGGTGGGTGCGTTTACAGACATATAATCTCACAAGCACACATACACCCAGACCCGGAGCAACTATCTATAGATCGTACAAATATTTGCTCCGTGCAGGAATCGAACCTGCGACACGCAGCGCAGCAGTCGGTCTCTCGGCCACTGCGCCAACCGCGCTTTCAAAATTTAATACATAGATACTCAATAATTTCTTAAAAATTACACTAAGACTAACATACGTGACTTAAGGAAGACGAAATCAATACGTCATGTCATTTTAATAGGAATCTAAATTATTCGCTCAATTGCTTCACGTTGTTGAAAACGTGACCGTTCCCCACTCGATGGAATGTTACATGCGCCAGCGCAGCACCCGTCGGTGGCTTCGACGACGGCGGCAACGCGGTCGCAAGTCCGATATTCTCCTTGCCTGAAGCGCACGTACACTCGCTCCCTGGTAGCACCTTTTATTGCTAAGCATGTGTCATCTACCGTGACGTCTAATTTTTATTAATATTGTACTATAATTTATATTGAGTTTACCTCCTTAACTAATATGTCGCGGTGGCCGAGTGGTTACGGACCCGCCTCCTGAGCCACAGGTCGTGGGTTCAAACCTGGCATTTACCAATGCAACTTTTTCAATGTCATATGCACTTTCTTAGTTAATCTAAGACGTCACTGACATACGGCGAAGGAAAACATCGTGAGGAAACCTGGACTTGGTAGTGTGCAATCGCCAACCCGCAGTGAGCTAGCATGGTGATTAAGCTTGTGCCTTCTCTGTATAAGAAAGAAAAGAAGAAAGAAAGATATAAGATATAAGAAGAGGCCAGTTCTGGTTATATTATAAGGGACAGTTCTGGTTATATTATATGTTATAATTTAAATTCCGTGTAACCCCGCATTGGAGTCCAAAGTCCCGGGTTCATATCCCAACTAGCACCCCTCAACACCCGTGGTCATCGACATCCCGAGCCACTTCACGCTACGACCATCCTGCCCCTGCGGGTCATCCACCTCCCGGAACCACATCCTTGGCCTCTCCGAGCATCATCTCAGCGTGGAAGCCAGGATAGTACTTTGACTCGCCTACCTTCACAGAACATAGACCACAGAAAAAAGTTGTGACGGGCCTTACGACAAATTATGTATGTAAGTGACGAGTGTTGTATTTTCTTCACATTTTTTTTAGATCACACCTCTAACACCACAAACTTTTAATTTTTGTTTTATTAAAAAGATAATCCTGTTATGTACCATACTACGGAAAAAACTTTTTACATGAAGCTTACACGGAACAACTTTTGGTGGAAGCCAAGAGATTTTCCACCAGCATAACTTAGACATTATAGTAAAGTAGGTATAGTTGCACCTTACGAGTGAACGCTGCAAGATAAAATATTAGAGTAGTTCCGAAGCTTTTACGCATATTATTTATTCAAGTGAGAATAGAAAATACTTGGAGCCGCCGCACTATGGGAAAGCCGTCTCAAAACCGTTTCACGTGAAAGTCGTTGTTATGGAATAAAAGTAATAAATTAATATAGCCTAATAAACATGCTTCCTTTTCACATAAATAAAAAAATTTATCATAATGTATGTAACTCATTTTCAATAACATAATTTTGACGCCATACGGTACTACAATTCAACGCCATGTGGCGTACTCGAAAGTTTTTGATAAAAATCTACAAGGAGATTATAAGCAATACAGAAATGTATAATACATTTCTGTATTGCTTATAATCTCCTCATAATGTTTCATAATTAATATTATATACATAGTTCCATAAAATAAAATTAACCAACATAGTTTAATATGGTATGTTTTTAGAGGTAATCTTTTTTTAATGAGACCTTTACCCTTTACCGCTATTTGCCGCTGTTGTATTATGATCTATATACATTAGTTTATGCAAAAAGTTAATTTATGTGCTTTTTTGGACACGGTACCAAAACATATCGCGAGTTTTTTATTTTTTTACAATTAGTTTTTATTTCTCATAAAATCATTTATTATCATTAAGGTCAAATTGATAAAAAGTTCATTACACTAATGAGTGTTATGTATAGGTATTTCTTTGTGGTTTTGATACAGTTTTGAACACCTTACTTGATAAAATATGGTGACTTATCTATTAGGGTCGAATTAAAAACAGGATAGTTATATGCAAGAGTGCAAATTATTATTTTCTTATCTTTTTGCACATAAAACCATTTCATTGGCATATAAAAGGAAGGTGAACCCTGAAAAATTTACAGTTAATGGTGTATTTTACCACTCGGACAATTGTCCGAAGACGCGCAACAATCTCGAAATAAGGATTACAAAAAGTTTAGACTTCATCATTCTAAAAAGTGTATACCTTAATGTACACTTCTGATCCATATATATCAAGTTTGAGGAATAGCTCAGAAACAGTATTGACTTTTTAAACAACTTTTCGATCGGCCCTTCTTGCTTTCAACGAAAATCTGTAGGAGCTTGCTCATTTTTGTACATATTTTTTCTCTTTTGATACTATTTATATTCCATTTTATGTAAATTACAAATAAAAAAACAAATTTTGTGATTTTTATTCAAATAATGCATGTCTTTTTTTTATTAATTCAAAAACAGAATTTTAACAACAAAATTATTTCCATTTAATCTTTATACATTCAAGTATATGCGTGGTAAAATGGCTAAATTACAGCTCATTTAGTTTTGAAACAACTGAGATAAGGAGTTATGAGACGAAACATACGCGATTTTCCCATAGTGCGCCGCCACCGTGTATCGGAAAGACACACAGATAAAAAAAAATACCGAGTGGATTTGTAACACTAAGTTCATATTGAATTTTTCAAACGGATCCCGATGTTCGAGAACAATATTTTGGTTCAAGCATTCATTTAAAAATGCCACTGTTGTTTGGGAAAACACATCACTACAAAAAATGGGAATAGAGAATTAAATTCTTTGCATGTTCATTGTACATTGCAACAATAATTCGTGTACCGAAACTATTGCTGACACGTATCGACTCTTTTATTGTACCGTGTAATAGGCGTTCAGCAAAATGGCGCTCGAGGCGGGTAATCAACCAAGCTAAATTATTTAATTGTAATAAAAAAAGCAGTGTGAGCAAGTGTGAGTCAACCTTGAGTTTGGCTAGTTTTTGAATTAGACCAAAATCGGTTCTTGATATTACAAAGTAATCCAAAAGGTCCAGTCCTCCTGCAACCACGAACGCTGCAAAGTGTTCGAAACGTCAGGAAAAACAAAAAACCAATAATACACGCGATTAATCCGGTTAAAAGTTGTTGATATTACAATTTTGAAGTTATAGAAGAAGGAGCGTTAAATATTATAATAGTTCAGGAATCGAGTCTCGCAGTTTATTCCGAGGTTTTCCCGAATTTCAGTTTCCAAAACAAATATAGACTATAAATTTTATGATTTAATTACAAATGTATTGTTTTCAGATTTTCCTTGTACTTCTAGTATAAAATGATATTAATGGCGAAATTTCATAGTTCTAGGTCAACGGAAAGTACCCTATATATTTAGATTCGAAGTGACGAAACATACGTTTATTGCGGTATAAACGGCCGTTTTTTTTTTTTACATTAACTTAGAAGTTTGATTTTTTTACAGCTTCTAGGGACTGTAGACTTGAGTATATGGTTTTAGTACTTACGAGGTAAATAAACATTATGTTTTAGCGCGATTAAGTCCCATTTGAATTCAATAATTATATATTCCCGAGTAAAAGACAGACAGACGGACAGACAGGCGGACAACAAAGTGATCCTATAAGGGTTCCGTTTTTTCCTTTTGCGACATGGAACCCTAAAAAGGCTTCTACTTATATGTGAAGAGATCAATTTCCTAGTTTGTAGCCTTTTTTAAGGTATTGATTGCACGGGGAGTGTAAGTTTTGGTTTAGTTTAAGTTTATACAGAGGAGTGTAAACAGCAAAAATTTATATAAAATAATAAAAATAAATGAATTACGATTGAACTTGACGATTGGCGCTGTGGTCAAGAGATCAGCTAATGCAACGCGTGTCGCTAGTTCAATTCCTCCATGGACCAAATAGATTATATAAATCTACAGATAATTGTTCCGGGGGCTCGTGACTAAGTTACACCTATACAGATAGATCGATCAAGGTTAAGCTGCGCTTGCCGCGGTCGATCTGTGGATGGGTGACCATCATTTCTTAACGAGACCCCTCCCTGCCTTGGAGAGCACGTTGAGCCGTCGGTCCCGGCTGTCAAATTAAGATCTATGACAGCCGTTACGGGTAATCAGAGGCTTAAAAGTCTGATAACCAGTCTTACCACGAGATATCGTGGAGGTCAGATAGGCAGTTGCTCCATGTAAAACATGTAGGATACGTGGACTGTATGAAGATATTTTTGTTGGTAGATAGTGGGCGGAGGCTTGTTGGCAATTCAAAGGTCCTTTTACTTTTATAAACTATTTATTTTTGAGCACAACAGAAACACGTCTGCCTTGACGGCAATCCAAAATTCGAGAGAGAGAGAGAGAGAATTGTAACAAATGAATGAGTGAGATGTATGGTAGATAGAGTGAATGAACAATATTCAAATTGATACCATATAAGAATTAAAATAGCTATCTGTTACATATAATGTTTTGTTGGTGTTGCCAACAAAACACGGGTATCAAGCTGCATACGGTTTGACTGTTGACCCCAACGTAATATGGAAAAGGCTAGGCAGATGATGAATTGTACCGGGTATGGGTGTATCTGCATGTGAGATGATGAATTGTACCGGGTATGGGTGTATCTGCATGTGAGATGATGAATTGTACCGGGTATGGGTGTATCTGCATGTGAGATGATGTGTTTGTAATCACACCCACAATACAAGGCAAATTCCTATTATGGTGGGTTTTTTTTTTTTATCACAAAAATACTCACATTTTAAATCCTCTTTCACAGTAAACAGTAGTAAGTACTTAATATTAAGTATATTATTTTCTCCCTTATACATTGTATACGCTAGGGACAGGGCGGAAGAAAGTAGATTTCCTGGTATTTACTGACATGAATAATTCATCAGTTTTTTTTCTAAAACAGCTACGTAGTCTTTGAAACTTGTTTATTTGGTTTTAGTAGGTACACAATCTTCTGGGAACATTACCGGATGACAGCGATGCGGAGGAATAGGTACTTTGACGCCTAAACCACGCTTTATGTTATATATTTTACTTTTATTATCATTTTTCTTGTACATAGTTAAGTAGTCTATAAGTAACTAATTGTAAATATATACAACGGTTAATATTATCTATAATAATTTAAATATTATAAAATAGATATATACACACATCAAAACGGTCTAGGGATATTTCATACTCAATTAAATAACTCGAAAAGTACTGGCCGCATTGGAATATTTTATACACCGATTTGTTTGTAATTTATCTCAGACTAATGCCAAATTCAAATTTTTGAAAATTCTTTTGTTTCGGTGGCATAAAAATGTCTTGATGTGTAGGAGAGGGAATTTTCATTTGTGCGAAATTTAGAAAACAATACGAATTACATTTAGTTACAGTTTTTTTCATTTTTAAACGAAAGATAAAGTTAAAATTGAGGTATTGTAGCCATGCAACGCCAACATTTGACAAGGGCGGAGATGTTACGAGCTGTGGGAATGCTGGAAGCTGGGTCTGATCAGCGTAATGTTGCTGAGGCCATAGGGACCCACCAAAATGTAATGTCAAGATTGTGGACACGCTATCGTGCCACAGGTGAAGTAGAGGAGAGGCACCGGGGGCCAAGTCGCATCACTACCCCCAGACAAGACCGATTTTTGCAAATTACTGTGCGAGCTCAACCAAATGCAACGGCGACTCAATTGGTCCAAAGGCTGCGAGTGGAACACCAAGTGCTTGTGAGTGACCAAACTGTAAGAAGGCGACTGCATGAAAGCAATCTACGCTCTCGTAGACCACTCCGGGTCCCACCTTTACGGAGAGGCAATCGTGGACGACGATTAGAATGGGTTCGGAACCACGTGGACTGGGGCCGTGAACAATGGTCCAATGTGCTGTTCACGGATGAATCCAGGTTCGGCTTCCATCCAGATTCACGAAGGACGCGTGTTTGGCGAGTTCCTGGACGATGGAGCCGTCTTCAGAACCCTCAGGAAGTTCACCCATACCAAGGAAGAACAATTATGGTTTGGGCAGGAATTCGTCTTGGAGGACGGACGGATCTCGTTTGGGTGCGGGGCAATATGACGACAGAACGATACGTCCAAAACCTTGTTCTGAGCATGCCGAATCGTTGCCGATGTGTTATGAACATCATGGGCGCTTTCTCAGACTACTAACTTCAAGTTTATAAACACAAATTAAATGAATTTTCTATTTTTTTCAGTTTTTACTCATAAATTAAAAGTTAATTCATATACGGTTTCCCTCTATGCTTCATTTTTTTTCCATAAAATCCTGAAATTTTAATCGAAGTACCTTAACCATTACTAGAAAATGGTAGAATATTAAATAACGTATCTTTTAAATATATACATGTCATATAAATAATTAACATATTGATAGTAATTCGCTTTTTAAAAATATCCCTAGACCGTGTTGATGTGTTTATTTATTAAGGGTACAAAATATATTAAAAAAAAAATAGTCTTACATAGTCATGTAAGTATGATACATAGCATCAAGCCTGTATTCCCAGAAGATGTAGGCAGAGGTGTATACAGTTTTACACCCACATATTATCACCAGTGCTGTTATTAAGTCCCATGTAACCAACCTGGCAGAATTCCAAACTCCGGGCTGCTATCGAGAATTTTCTAATAGAAAAATCCAATAACACTTTGCCGACCTGGGAATTGAACCCAGGACCTCATCCTCAGCAGTCGCGCGACCATCGAGGCAGTTTTTTATTACTTACTTTACTCTTAATATTACTTCGATCATCAGCAAATAGCTGAGCTATATATAGTCACTTTTCGAAAGCTCGATATAAGCGCAATCAAGCTCAAGTCCTGTATATTAATAAAACCAGCAATCGGCGATTAAGCCGCTTTAAGTATCCGACGAATAGGAAACGTGATAATTTTATATCGCAAAAAGAAACGATTAATCACGCGAATTGAATATACGCAGCGTTAATTGACGAAGTCACAAAATCGTTATTGCTAATACTGACTCCTAAAGCCCTACGTTATGGGTCACGATTAAAAATACTTTAATTTACAGCTAATTTGCTATAGGCTCTCTCATAAATTTCTGTCCAAGCAACTCTACAATAAAGAAAACAACCGTTCAGCTCAAGTTTTTCACTATTACTAGTTTACAAAAGAATTATACGGATAAAATAACTAACCTAACCTTATACCTAACGATAACTTTAAATTCCGTGATTTATTGTACTCTGCATTGACCTTCATATCCCTGGGATAAGATATTATGTGTACCTAAGTAGTGACGTCACACCACTTTCCGACTTCACTTAGTAAGAACAATGATAAACCGGACGCAAGGAGCTAAAATATAACCGAGGATAAAATGTCCTTTGTTTGAAATAAGGGATGTATTATAATGGCCAATAGTAAAGGCCTCTCCGGCCATTAAAGGCAGTAATGAAATTCATTGAGGTAATAAAATAAACCAGGTAATTTATATGTGAAGGGACTCCACGGCTTCCGTTAGTTTGGAACTATTTTAAAGCGCCTCCTCAAGCTTCCTCGTAAATATAGTGAAGGTGTTTAAGAACAACAACGGGACCCATGTTCTGAGACGTGAGTTCAAATGAGCTTATGTGTCAACTGAAGGAATCCTTTAGGCAGGTAATTGTTTAATTACATTAACAATGTGAAGATACTTGAGAGTGTTGGGTGATTGTTAGAAAGTACAACAATTCATTAGCTCGGAAAAGCTAGAGCTGCACAACTGGTGAAGTTATTTCACCTTACGGAAAATCGTAGTAAAATAACACTGCTGTTTTTGAGTATTTCCTAACGTTACACAAGGTAGCTTATTGCTCGTTGAGGAATTTGTGTCCGGAACGCACGAGTGTTACCATTGATGTTCCAATGGTTCGCAATAATCGCTTAAGATCACGCAACAGTACGCTCGTTTGTCACCTTACTTATTTTACTGTTTACTCACAGCCTGTTATTCCACCACTGGGCAAAGGCTTCTCACCATTATTTACATGTCTGGCTGTCTAGAGGTATTGTATTCCATTTTGTATTAAATCTGTCTAGCTCATCCCGTCCTCTTCTTCTGAGTCTGTTGTGGTACAGCTCCACTTAGTGGTGATTTTGGTCCACAATTGATTGGACATATGGCAGACATGACCAGACCAGTCCCACTTCAACTTTGCGGCTTTTTAAGCTAGGTCTGTGAGTCGTTTTTTGAACGCAGTGTGGTATTTCGGACGTGGTTTATTAGTTTAACACCAAATATGCTGCACTCCATCGCACGTTGGCAAAGCACCTTATGTTTAGATTGTTGGATGTGTGTTAAAGACCAAGTCTGGGCTCCGTAAGTAAAAATGGGAAGAATACAAATATTGTAATTAAAAAGAGGTTTTAATACGCCCCGCTAATTACAATGATCAACAGTACTTAGCCCTCCAACAGTTTAAAAGAATTAGTAGACAAAGAGCAGAAAAATCGGGGTAATCTTTCACTTAGTTAAAATTTCAATAAATAATTCAAATAGGTTTGTTTTCTAAGAAGGACTGTAATAAATGGACCACACTTAATTGACATTGTTCTGAGCTGTTTAGTATTAGCACTGATAACAACGATTTTTGTATATTTGCTTATGTATTGTACAAAAACTGAAGTATTATCTTATCATATTTATGTGAAAGTAAATATCGATATCGATAAAAAAGCCATTAGGTAAGTTACTTTCTAAATAATAAAACAGTACATGCACGATATATATAATATTAGCATGATGCAATTAGCATTACGGAAACCTATTTAGATAAGTCAACGCTTTTAACGTTCAAGAAAATAAATAGCAAGTAGGTATGTACGCTTAATATTTTTCTTTAATTTTCTTCACGATAAAGTTATTTGAATTTAATTCTGTTGGCAACTCACAACATTACAAATCTTGGGCACACTGGGAAATCGATTCAGGACCAACTTATTACAAAGTTGTTGGACAATATCAAAGGTCACGGGGAAGTTTGCATGCCGGTTTCCAAACCCCGGGACGTTTTGGACGTGGGGTCCCAAAACAGTCTAAGCATTTTCCCTTTTCAGAAATCCCAAAAAATATTCCGTATACGAAAATATAAGTTCTACAAAGCTATCTATTTCTAGTCGCAAAATCGGATAAAAGGCCGGCTCAAAATAAAGCTGGCGATATGTAATTTTTGCGGGTGTCAATAATACTTTGTAAAATAAGGTTCTGTTGGGATTAAGTTTGTTGTAATATTATCATATGAAAAGCCTTATTTTATGGGGCACATTTGTTTCATTCCCGAGTCGGCCAAAGTGTTATTGACATTACAGCCTGGAGTTCGGAATTGTGCCCGGAAGATGGCAATAGGTTTGCCACCCATTACATCTCAACTTAATAATAACATTGGTGAAATTTGGATGTCGAACTGTGTTCAACCCTACATACCCCTACGGGACATACAGGCGTGATGCTATGCAATCTTACAATTTAATACAAAACTATAGGCGGCTACATAAAAATACGATATTGAGGAGGAAGCCTGTCTCAATGTACTGTAACGACTTGTTTCTCCTAAACTTATTCTACTACGTCAGCACATACTACCCACAAATCATAATATCTTTAACTCCACCGAATCACAGCTCCATTCATAATTTACTTCAATGCAGATGTTCTACGGGTTTTTGTCGAGCGTCTGTCATAAACAAAGTTGAGGCATTAAAACGATTTATGAATGTTAACTTTCCAGCTGGAAGAGACATCGCTCACACTGTTCTTCTTCAACTATGGAAGCACATTGTGCACCTTGAAAGTGCATTGAGCTTCCATGTGACCGGATTTTACAAAATTAAAGTTCTTCTGAATCGTGCTGTGTTTTGGAAGTTTAATATTGACGTTAAAATTTTAGATGATTAAAAAATCTGTTATAAATTATGTTTACATGCAGCTATTGTCTTGCCTTATATAATAAGTTTACACACAAGTTTAGATATTATTTATGCAAATATCGTTCATATTATCCGAAATAATATTAGTTACTCTGTCTGACTGTTTTTTTTTTTTTTTTTGTAATACGCCTTAATTGCTGAATTTCGATAAATTTTGTTGTAGAGATAGATTTGATATTGCTTAAGGACTACGTTTTGTCTCGCACTCGAAGTCCTTCTTGGTTTCCTATTACCACCAGCTAGTCTTTTATAAAAGAGTAGACTACCTAGTTAACTTTTTAAACACTTGCACAATGTCTGCATGTTTTCTTCTATGATCTGCGTAAAAATAAGATAACATAGTATGTTTTATTAATTTATTTATATAACCAACTTATATTTACAGATACATATAAGTTATAGGCCACATAAAAATCATGAAATTACTAAAATAATAGGAAATGAAACATATTAAACAAATACATGATACATATTATATTAGAATTACATATAGGTTATTGATTTCGTGGAGAGGGACCTGCACAAGCTGCCCCTATTACTATTAATATTAAACAAATAAAATTGATGAGGTATATAAATATGTCGGCTGTGTTGCTGCGTTTTATTTACACATCTCACCGATGCCGTCATGAAGTCCCATATGATAGGTGGTGAGCCTACTGCTCTCCATCAATCGGATACAATTCCAAACTCCGGCTCCAACTGAGAATTTATACTACTTGACCTAAGCATTACTACCACTACTGTACTACAATATCTTTATTAATCCTACTAATATTATAAATATGAAGGTTTGTGAGGCTGAACGGACGGACGGCCGGACAGACGGATGGAAGTTTTTTTGTTACTCTTTTACGCAATATCTACTGAACGGAATTAGATGAAATTTGGCACACAGGTAGTTTATTACCTGGATTAACACATAGGATACTTTTTATTCCGGCTGGACCTAATTCTGAGTCCACACAGAGGAAGTCGCGGGCGAAGCTGGTAATTAAATAAATGCATTTGTACGACAACAAGTCAGCTTGTGTCACGTTTAGTGCTAATGGGAGCGTGGTTTAATTCGGCTAAAAGCATCGATAGGTATCTTATCGATACACTGACAACAATCACTATACGCATCAGAACTACAACCCCATTTCCATTGTGCAAGTAGCGTACTTGCATGTTAAATGGTACAAAAACTTGCACAATAGAAACGCGAGCTTCCATAGTGGATAATAAGGTAAAAAGTGACTTATTTAATGAGTTAAATATTGTTTTCTAGATAATACTCTTACCTATGTAAAGTATAGGCTATAGTTGCATACGCAATAGAAATACAACTTCCGTGGAAGTTGCTAGCACAATGGCATTTCTCACTTATAACATACACTTAGGTACAAACTGTTTTTTTTTTAAGAATATTAATTTTATTTCTAAAGTTATACATTTTTGTGGAAATTAAAATACGGTTGTGAGCAGGATTCGAAGCTACGCTTCCCGGACAAGTACTCCAGGCGCCGCGACTAGTAAGCCATCTCGACCTCTGCTCACTACTCCAAATTCAATTTCCACATTTTAAAACGTTTTTTGGTGACGTCATCGCTATTTATTCAGTTCTACAGCTGATTGAACCAACCCGACTAAATTGGTATTTCGTACAGATGCGAATACCTTAAACCTGTGGACTCGCCAAAACCAGAATAAATATATTGTTGCAGATAAATCTTTGAAAAGGATTAACGCATGCTTAGCGAACCTTAAAGATATAATATTTTGTGGAAAAAGAATACGGTCGCGAGCAGGATTCGCACCTGTGCCTCCCGGATAAATACTCCAGGCACTCTGACCACTAATTCATCTCGACCTCTGTTCACCACCGCGAATTCTCCGTCCACATTTTAATACGTCTTTTGGTGACTTCATTGCTATCTATTTAGTCCATATTATAGAGAGAAATGTTGTTGCTAGACATACAATTTTGTATTTTCGCGAGTATTAACAAGTAATTAATTTATACCTACTTATCATGCACCTTCATACTTTGTGCCTCCCAGTCATAGACCAAAACTAACAGAACCTACGAACCTACTAACCATATGACACAAAGTCGTTCTAATTTAAACCAAGTAACATGCCTTTAACTTCTTCTTCCCGTTAAAATTCCGACGGCGACGCTCACGTACGTCGTAATGTCTCTACTTCCTTGGATTTATAGGACACCAGTATTTATTAACGTATCCCCTAATAGCTTGAAACAGTTACCACGGCTATTTTGATGTTATTTGTTACTTAATTTGGTGATTAGTAGTTAATTGGGTGGGTTTAATATGTTTATGATGTGACATAAGAAAATTTGTAACAGTTCTTGTTTTTCAACATTATACATAGCCCGTTACTGTCCCAATTTAGAATAAAAGCCTCTCATACAGAGAGATACGAGCATTTATCACCACGCTAGCTAACTAAAGCGAATTGGCGAGTTCAGAGTTGTAGACATAGTAGTAATTTATTGATAAGGAGTTCCATATAGAGTAAGTATCTATACATTATTATAAAGAGTAGGAAGGTATATATGGACTATTAAGTCCAGGTTTTTTCACACACTTTCATTTTCCTGCACCATATTCCTGTGATGTCCTAACTAAGTAGTAAAAACATTGAAAGAATCACATTGGTACATCCTAATTGCGAAGTCAGAATCAACAAATCATTGCACTAGGCCCATAATCATTCGGCCAATGTAACATTATGTAATGTAATTATTTCATGTCACAATCATGTGGCTGGACTGTCTTGTACAATAGCCATCAATACTTAATACGTTTATTGCACTCCATAAGTATAAATAAAAGTGTTACAAACACGTTGTTTACTTCCACAAAACCCCATATTTCTGATTAGACACACAATCCATATATTACCCTTCCAGGATTAATCAATCTATTTCAAATTCCATAAAATGTTAATCATTTCACATTGGTTCGTATTGAAGGACTACTACCAGATTAAGGTCACATTTTACATATTTATAAATTAAAATCTGCGTCTGTGTTGGCATAAATCAATTACCGATACCTCGAACGAGATTGTATTAACAAATAGTAGGTCCACTAGCAGCTTATTGTATCTATCAGTCAAAATATTAAATACCTTCGTTAAGTTTAGTAGGTAAATAAATTTAACGTAGCATTGTACATGTATTCTGTTTAGGTGTACTATTTTACACCCACATTTTACTGATGACGATATTAAGACCTGTGTGGCTATTACTATTTACCGGACATAATTCCCCACTTTGAACTCCTACTGAGAATTTTCTTAAAGGAAAACTCGATAAAACTTTGCTTGGCCCGTTGGCAATTGGTCTATAGGTAAATGTAAAATTTAATTAATGTAGTGCAATCGCGCGTTCAAATTGCATTTTCTACAACAGTGATTGTATAAACAACCAATAAAGTATTTTATTGTTTCATTCGCCTGTAAAAATGTTGGCTTAGTGCAATGGATATTATTTCCACAGAGTGGGCAAGCACTGTTCGGTTCAAATGTATTTTTTTTCACGTGAGCTACCTCCGTTGAATAAATTTGTGGCTTCGGTATACATACCTACATACACTGAACATTTTCATTGATTTTTACATTGTAAAAGTATTTTATGGGTACAGTACTCTGGGATACAAAAAGCTTTTTGATTGGCTATTCCCGCGTATAAAGTTAAACTACTGTTTTATCTAATTCTATATACATTCAGCACGGAGTATGAATGTTCGTTAGTTAAAGTCAAACATTAAGTTGTGGAAACGTCTGCTTTTGTGTAAATGAATATCCTCTAGTGGATTGTTTTGAATTTTCAAAGTTGATTTTGTCTGGTTTACACTTGCTTATTAGGTAGAGTGCTTAGATTTGGACATTCTTAATCTAACGTAATCGCGTATTTTACGATTACTTAGGTTCTAAAACGAGTCACAAGTAGAACATTTATGTAATATGAGTAGGTAGGTATAATGATTCTGTGCTTAAATTAGATGTAATAAATGTATAACTTTATGTAGAAAGTGCCTAAGTAGTTAGTTTGTTAGAAATCAAATACAATGCTTTAATGTTTATTTGAATAAATAAAAACAGTATTTTATTTCTTTGATTTAATGATTATCGCCGATTGTTTGTTTGACACCAACTTTTTTTTTTGTTCTTAAACGTTGCCCCACACTAGGAATTTCTTCTTGTGTCGTGGGTGCGTTTACAGACATATAATCTCACAAGCACACACACCCAGACTCGGAGCAATTATCTAAAGATCGTACAAATATTTTCTCCGTGCAGGAATCGAACCTGCGACACGCAGCGCAGCAGCCGGTCTCTCGACCACTGCACCAATCACGCTGTCAAAAAAAACTCAAAATTAGTTACACTTAGTTAAAATGGATGCAAATAAATACAATAAATACACTCAGTTATTAAGACGGAGATATTTTGTTCCCGTTTCAGTTTTCTATTACGTCGGTTAAATGTTTTATAAAAGAAAAACATTTATTTTATGGCTGCTCTTTAACTGTTATGTCTAAAGGTCTTATCGAGATGGATCAAATAAGCCCAAACTCAAGGTATCTGCTTTAGACCGTTGAGGAGGTCCCTCAACAGTCTTCATCAAACTCAAAATCAAAATTTCTTTATTCAAATTAGGCACTTTTTGAACGTCAAACATTAAGACAGCCTCCAAAAACGCCCACTATTTGCTTCCTAGTGTTTTAGCTGGAAAGGCGGCGCAACAAACTTGCTTATGTAGTGGTTCAAAACGAGCCTATGTAATATGTATTCCAACATGATGCCAATGCATAGAAATATTAAATTAATCAAGAAACAATGTGAAATTGCCGAAAGCGTCCAATCTAATTTTTCGTATGAAGTTCGTACCCACTAACACATGCCAAGAGATAGAAACTGCACATTAACTAGGACCAGTATGGCTAATTCAATAAATGCATTTTAATAAATTAGGAACTACGATCAGCAAGACGAACAGTCACCGCAAGCAGCACCCGTTCACGAGCATAACGCAAAGATCAGCCATCGCCTCCCTCGCCATTTTAGAGGGAAGGTGGCGACCCGATCCATGACGCTACCGCAAGCAATGACGTCAAGGGGAGCATGACGAACTCGCTGCCTCTTAGAAGAATAAAAATAAAACCATTACTAAACTGCCGAGGTCAGCAGTTAACGGCAATGTGTTTTTTAACATACAAATATTAACTCCAGGGTTCCATTATGTTTTAGTGTTATAAACACATGTGTTCTTTTGATAACTCAATACTCATAGTTTCAACAGAATTGGTTTACATGTATCAATCATTCCCTATTTTTCCTATTGGGTAGGGTTTTTCCTATAGGGTGGATACCCACAGGATTTTATTTTTCAGTTTTAAGATACCAATTGCGAAATGTTCCCTATCCAAAAAAAAAAGAATACTACCAAAGTCGGATTATTCTGTTAAAAGTTAAACAGTCACACATAAAAATAATATACACGTCGACTTGAGAACCTCTTTCTTTATTCGTTAGTTGAAAAGGTTATACGACGATAGCGAGAACCATCTTTTGTAAATAGAAAAAACACTGTATGTGGAAGACAGAAATGAAAACATATGGACACAAATATACACCCACTAAAACCTTATGTAGAATATCTGAACAACATAATGGATTCAAGGCACTACAATTCCATCTGGTCTATTTAGACATTGGGCTTAATTCGATCCTGCAATACAAACGTGGATCACAATAGGCACAGTGATAGCGGTGATTGTGTGCCAGAAGTAGACACGATGACGTCATTAATCTTTCTGTAATGACCACTGAAATACGGACGCAACCGTCATGGCGCATTTGCTAAAGTGAGACAGCTGTGGGGTATAAATAAGTTGTAGAGTACATTGCGCTATGCTGAATTGTGATTTACGACGAACTTAGCCTCTTGAAATTGTTAAAAGTTGAAAATATGTTGAACAAGATTTTGTATGTGATTTGACCTTTTTAACCCTTCACACCTAACACTTCAACACTAAACTATTTGCTAATTGCATAGGCATTTTACTATGTGTACAAAACTAAACGAAAACCACACGGCAGTCGTAGTCTGAACGATCATGCACTATCACTTTTGGTTTTTGCTTTCTATAGCTTGTCTTAATTCTCTAAGACACACCTTACTGTAGCACAGAAGCCGGACATTTATGGTAGTGCTCTTTGTTAATAACCATTCTAATTACAGTTGCTTATCTAATTTTATTTCGCAGAATGTTTAAAAACCGATAATTGGGGTAAGTGGAGTAATTATGTAGAGAAAACGATTGTAGTTAGGTACGCTACGTTAAAAAAATTGTTTCTTAGGTACCTATAGGATAAAATTTATAAATTTTCTTGACTGGGTGACATAATTTATTAAATTTAAACAACATAACATAACATTGCATCACGCCTGTATCAGGCAGAGTTGTACCCAATTGTACACCCACATTTCACCAATGATTAAGTCCCATGTACCTAATAGGTGGTGAGCCTATTGCCATTTACCCGGCAAAATTCCAAACTCCGGGCTGCTACAGAAAATTTCCTAACAGAAAAACTCAATAACACTTTGCCCGACCTGGGAATCGAACCCGAGACGTCCTGCTCAGCAGTCGCGCTTGGGACCACTAGACCAACGAGGCGGAGAGAGAGCAGAAATTCATCATTTTCGTAGAATTTCACTTATCGACAGATCCGCTTACCTACATAATTATATTTTACCATGTGATTTTTCTCAGATATAAACTCTCTGCCAAATCTTATCCGTATGAGTCAGGAAAATAGCAATGAAAGGGCAATAAACAGAATTATATACTAATATCTTTGTTTTTCGCGATCGCTACACTTTATAATATCAATAACGTTTAACAGGATTAATCGTTTGTGTGCTATTTTTGTTTTTCTGACGCTCATAACACTTTGTAACTAAGGTGACAGACGTCATAACAATTTATTTTAACAGGGTTATTTCTAAATATTTAGTAATAAGGATAATTTTACAAAGGTAAACATTTAAATTTCTTAATGAGGTTAGTATCTTGAATTGAATTATGGTTCAGAATTCAGTCGTGTTTTAACAAAACATAGTTACACAAAAAAGAAGTTTATATCTGCCTAGCCTTTTCCCAATAACATTGGGGTCGGCTTCCAGTCAAACCGGATGCAGCTTAATACCAGTATATTACATGGAGCAACTGCCTATCTGACTTCCACAACCCAGTAACTGGGTAACACGATATCTCGTGGTATGACTGGTCGTCAGACTTTCAGGCCTCTGACTACCCGTAGCGGCTGTCATAGATCTTACTTTGACAACCGGGACCAACGGCTTAACGTGCTCTCCGAGGCACGGAGGGGTCTCAGTATGAAATGATGGTCACCCATCCAAAGACCGACCGCGGCAAGCGCAGCTTAACCTCGATCGATCGATCGATCTGTGCGGCTGTTACTTAGCCACAAGCCTCTCACAACTTACACAAACAAGACGTAAAGAAATAATATAAAATTACCTATATAAATGCTTAGGTTCATTGTATTGAGCAAAAAAGGTACCGTGGCCATAAAAAGTCAACGCAACCGTAAAATACCCTTAACAAATATTTTCAAGGATTGTTTAGAAAGTTAAAATATTTTTGTTACATTTTTAGCATCAGCTTTTTTTAACCTTTAATCTTTATTATAATAGAGCTGTATTTTTGCGAACTGATCAAACGTAGGATATATACATAACCTAATTGGTAGGCATTAGCCAGTATTTATTCACATTGGTCCTAATTGGTAATTACTGGTATTTATTTTTAAAATAAATGTTTCTGTATTGGGCGAGACGAGACAAATCATAATTATTATTTATATATTTTGGGAAGGGTAAATTAGACGAAAATAAATAATATAACAAGGAGATTTAATAACAGTGTATTACTTCTATCACAAAATAATTCCGAAAAACACTTTACTCACTAGTCGTGGAGAGTAGACATTTCCACGACTCATCCCGTCACTCCTTAATAGTACCAACACTAGCGCGGTACTTTGCCAACCCCCCCGGCATCCGTTACTAATATTTTTTTAGTAGCTTGAACCACGTAATCGTTCCCGTCTAATCGTGTTATAACCACAATATAAAAACATACCAGTTTTTTTTTTACCAAAAATGTATCTACTTTAGCTCTTAAGTAGAGTGAATAGATTTTCGGAGAATGATGGTTGGAGAGTCGATGCAACTGCCCAGACCCGTTTCCCACAGCGGTTGCACCTTACTACATACCGAAACACGACTAGGTCGCTTCACGGCATGGCTTTATCTGGTGGGTGGTAATCAGCCGCGGCCGAAGCCACCCACCCGAAACGCTACCAGTATAACGTTACCTTTCAGTCTTTTTTATTATTATAATATATTCTAGGAATCCCGCTAACTGCCTCGTTAATCTCCACTAGACTCCCAAGCGCGACTGCTGAGCACGAGGTCCTGGGTTCGATTCCTGGGTCGGGCAAAGTGTTATTGAGTTTTCTGTTTCGAAATTCTCAGTAGCAGCCCGGAGGAGATATGGGACTTATTACCAGCATTGGTGAAATGTAGGTATACTACATAGTTGTATAACCACATATCACCTTGTTGTATTCCCTGAAGGTGTACACACACACCTCTGCCTACCCCTTCAGGGAATACAGGTGTGGTGCTGTGTTTACGTCGAGGATTCATACGTAACTAATAACTCTTCGGAGTTAGTGAGGAGAAGCAATGTGCGATGATACTACAATTTATCCCCATGTCCTGCGGCTGACAGCGTTCAAAGCAGGAATATTTAGCTTACATACCTCAACCAACCCTCAACGAACACGCATTGACAACTTACTAACTTAGCTCGTTAGCGGAATAACTTATCGTTTCTAAAATATTCAACGTTTAGGGAACTTTACAGAACCACACGGGTCGAACCACCAATGAGTCAATCGAGGGGCCTTTCATGGGCCTTTCAGTGACTGATGGACTAGTCAAGGTCGCAAGGAGTCTCAGAATGCTTGAAGTGATGGCTAAAGGTTCCATCTAAAAGTATCGGTTCTCACAAACTTGATGTAAATAATGCTGGCAATATTGTGAATTAGGTTATACGTAAGTTTATGAGTGGATTAAATACTCAAATCCATCAATTCTGCGGTTTCTAAGAAAGTAAATTAAATACTTACCACCAGCAACCTTGATCGACTCCTGAGAAATTGATCCTTACAGTCTTCTATTGCATTATATTTATTGCTTAACTTTTACACTTTATCTATCTATATATTAAAATTTCAGCTCAGTCGTATGCATCCACCTACTAGGATTGCAGAGGTTAATAGGATGTTACAAGGAGTACAACGCCCACACTTTGAAGTCACGTTCCACTGTAATGCGGCGCGTAACACGTACAACCGTAACTGGTTTTTGGGGAAGGCTCTGTTCCTAATAGTTTCTCTTGATAGGCTGTTAGATTATCTCTTATACCATTGTACATCGTACCTACTCCGTCTTAAGCAGGTATTAAAATATATTGCCGATTTATAGTATATTTGTACAAAAAAGAAAATAATACCGAAATAATCACTGGTCGTATTTTTATAAATTACTTTTCATATTAGGTATATGAATTAATTAACATGCTTTTGTTTGTCTTGTACATGTTGACTGAGATTATCTGACCAGAATTAAGTACTGACTCATTGGTAACATTGCCTATTGCCATTAACCGGGCACAAATTCAAACTCCAACTTGCTACCGACGTCTACTATCTAAGAATTTTCTAACAGAAAGTTCTAGGAGGCCTTGGCCCTACAGGAGGACACTACGGGCTAATAATAATAACTAGTGGTCGCCCACTGGTCGAAACTCGACCATAATTCATTAAAAATTAAATTTGAACGTTATTGTAGTGCGTGTAATGTTGTTGTTTTTTTTTATATAAATTTTTGTATTTCTAATGCATATTATATAAAAATATTAGCTTTATGCACTCCTTCATCATATAAACTTTAACTGTGCCAAATTTTATACCCCTCCGACCGCGTAATTTTCTTAAAAGGGGTACAACGTTTTTAGTTTCCATATTATTATAATGATAATAATAAATGCCATTTAAGTCATTAACCCAAAGCAGAACGTCTTACGTAACCATAAATAAATAAAATAATATATATTCAAGAACCTTCCTCACAATTTATTTTATCCACAGTTTAATTATGAGTAGGCACCTGTATAATACGGAAATGATGAATGTTTGCGCTGGGACTTGCCAAAGTGAATTATACTAAAAGAAACTAAACAAGGCCCCGGGGGAATGCCGTCGACTCCATAAGTAATATGTAAGTACTTGCCGACTTAATAAGAGTTCCCTGCGAACAGTAACAGGGAAATATTTATCTTTTGTGTGCAAATATTATTTGGAAAATATTTTATTCCTCAGTTTAAATAATGTCCTTCATTAATCATTATTACATACGCAATTACGCAGGTTTATCTACAGATTCTATGAATTTCTGTGCTTGCAATTGCAGATCACTGAGGTTTTCCTGTCAGGGGTTTCATGATAGTGATCCTTGGAAAAACCTGTGTGGGACTAGCACAAGCGTGGAGATTGGCAGAAGCAGAGAGGGAGACCTATGCCCAACAGTGGGTGAAATTGGTTTGGATACTGATGATGAGGGTTGTCTCACGACGACGCCAATATTCACCTCAATTTTCTTTTTCATTTATGGTAGTCCATCACAGACGTGGTGACTTTTACTGACTATATACCACACGGCAAAGGTTAATGGAGTACTAACCTTTACCGGGATCCCTGAATTGCAGCTGCATTTACCACAATCCCGACAGGGTCAATGTTATACGCATGAAACTCACATGACGGTATACAGACAAAATTAAAAGGACGATCAAGGAATACTAGATAAAAATATATATTTTTTTTAACTTTTATTTTTCTACTGTTTTTAATCGGATGTTTGCATAAGTTGGGCCAAAGGAACCCTGGTCCTCCGAAAACGGGTTAGTCTGATGACATTGGGAAAGCCTCGGGAAGGAATGAAGGACGCACAAGATTGAGGATGCTGGCAAAAAGAAAAGAGACCTGAATCCAGCAATTAGCTCAAATTATGATGATAATTAATTTTTGTTCAACGTTTATTACTCACGTGCATTCTTCGGGATTGCCCGAGAAGAAAGAAGAATGCACGTGAGTAATAAACGTTGAACAATAATTAGTATGAATATGCTCACAAAACTCGTTAAACTAAGATGATAATGATGTTATATCAGATTTAGCTGTTATAACTATGATGCATGAACGCAAGATTATAATTATTTAACTTAACTAAAGTAGGACATTAACAGAAGTTATGATCAAAAATGCTTATTATTCAAAAGTAACTTCAGTGGTATAGACGGTCATCAGTGAGCCACAAACTAAGCGTAGCTTGTATCTTGTAGGAGTGGTTACGGGCCCGTCTCTTAAACCACATATTGCAGGTTTAAATATGGGATATATCTATGTAACTTTTTCAATGCCACAAGTACTTAATTAATATTAGGTGTTACAGACATACAGTGAAGGAAAACATCATAACGAAACCTATGGATCTAATGGTCTGAAATCGCCGTAGTGAGCTTTTTTTTTTCTACATTTGGCCACTACCTCGCCTGATGGTTAGCGATGTTGTGGCCGAGGATGGAGCACGCAGATCCAGAAGAAATCTATTCACTCCAAGTAGAGAGGATAGATTTAGGGAGAACTATAGTTGGGGAGTTGATGCAACTGCCCAGACCCGTCTCCCACAACGGTTGCACCGGACTACATCCCGAAACACTACTAGGTCGCTTCACCGCATGGAGCTAGCGTAATGATAAATTGTCGTATCTTCTCAGTATGAGAAGAGGCCCTTGCACTGATTATGGGCTGGTTATGTATTAATATCACATTATTAATTATCGTATCCGTTATCTAAGTTAGTTTTCCCATCCACTTGTAACATATCAACCATATGACTCCCATACGAGTTCTGGGCACAACTAATTGAGATTCAAAACTCATATTGCATAATCAAAGTGGCTGATTTATAGTGTTAGTCAACACAAGCATCGTATGTGAGGCCTTTAACGAACATTTTGACCAAACCGAAGTAATTATGCTTACATTTGGCCTGAAATTAAGCCTTGAATGTATATTCGTTTCAGCCAATGGGAAATTTGAAATATTGTCGTTGTTGAAGAGATTTACAAAATGTTTTGTAAGCAAAAAATACGGGGATTGTTTTTCTAGCTTATTATTTGAATAGAATATTTTTGTACACAGAATTCTGGATGTTTTATGTTAAAGGTACTATACTGTGCATGTGACTTCGTTCGTCGTCGACAGGTAGCACTTTATATCTATAATATATATCTTATAACAGTTGCTTAAGTTAGTCCTTATAACATCAGTTATCTGCCAGTGACAGTCTCGTAAAAATCTGCCCAACCGTTTCGGAGATTAACTGACCAAATAGAAAGATAGTAAAAAATATGATATTTTTTGTTATAAGTACCGTAAGCATATACTTTCATAAAAATAAAAATAAACATGTCTTTCACAGACCACAGTTTGAATCGTCTGTAACAGACGCTAAGGGCAATGATGATGATTCCTTCATATGCATTTAAATAGCTATTTTGAAATTATTTTATGAGATGACATCAGTAGGCTTACTCTTGACAATAATTCGGCTCGATTAACATTGGAAATATGTCAGTTCGTACTTTTAAATGCAAAAATGTCTATTAAATAATTATAGAATCGGGATATTAATAAGGCATAACATGCTTTAAAATTGCGGCAACTGCAATTTCGATAAATCTATTTTAATATTTATTATTAAAATAGATTTATAATTTTTATATTTGCAATGCCTGGAAAGGGCTGATAAGTTTATAAGTTCCACTTCAATTAAGACCTATGTAGAATGTACACTTAGTTAGCAAATAAATTTGATTTTGAATTTATTACGCATTATTTTAAGGCGTCTATTTAATTTTGGAATTGGATTGGGTTTTTCTTTTTTTTCCATTAATTTGGTATAAAAATTACTTACATATAAGATTTACTGTCTAATTACAATATAACTCTATTAAAGGATTATTTCGATAAACTCTGGTACCCAAGGTAAGATTTAATTTGTGTTACCATGTTGTTGGGTACCAGCGTTCTCGGGTTTAGGTTTTATACATGGCAGTTACATTGTAGTCGGACAAATTTACATTATACAATTTGGAAAAAGTTTTAATAATAATGAGACAACAGCCAATTGGTATTAATTTCAAGAGTAACCTCACATGTCTGGATAAATTCAGTTCTTATTTCTTACAAGTAACCACTTACTATCCCATGGCCTTATTATTATAGTAAAATATCAATATCACGATAACTGATACAGGAATTGATAACCAATTAAAAATTTTTGTTTCTATGGAAATAAAGATCAATTTTTAATTTGCTAGTCTCCATAGAGACTAGCGTATTTCGTGGAGATTATTTTATAATTTTTTTATTCTCTTGGAGAATAAATACTCTATAGTATATTGTATATTTTTTCATTGACTTATTTCGTATGATGTAGATTTTTGGTAAAACCTATTGAAGTGTATAAAATCTCAAGTCTACATCTCAATCATAATATTTTTTTTCCAAATTAAGTATTATTCGTCGTATTAAAAAAGTTAGGTACACATGACTAATCTGCCAGTGTTCAAGGTAATCTTGCAAATGGGTAAGATAGTTCAAATTCAAATATTTTTATTTCAAATAGACCATATTACAGGCACTTATGAAAAGTCAAAGCTAGGTGCACGGTTCCAAGCATTGACCTGGTTCCTAGGCGTCGATCTTATGTAGAAGAACCGGCAAGAAACTCCATAGAAACTATATAAAAAAAAAAAAATAGTAATGTGGTAATAATGCAGGTTAATGTAAAGATAATAAAAGAAATCGATAGGAACGATAACATTTACAGCCTTTTAAACTGATTACCAAAGCAGTTAAAAGCTGACCAGTCCCGGCAGACAGAGCCCGATCATCGCTCCAGATCAATATACACACACTAAAACACGCCACATTCGGCGCAGACTTAAACTGCATAACTTGGAAGAATATCATTGATCTCATCACCATTTTAACCATAGAAAAAATAACTACATTGATTACGAGTACACTAAAAGTGAAAGTCAGATTTCCAACGTCACTTTAATCAAATCGCCGCTACACTCTTACTCAACATACAAAACAAAGCTAATTTCAAAGGCCGCGACTGAAATTTGCGGAAACAGTAGCCACGGCGGCTTGTTCCTGAGATTGCGTCTGCAACGTCCAACTTTAAGCATTGTGAGACTGCGTACAGAACTGGCAAAGCTATCAAACTTTATAACATGTCTAATACAATGCTATATGCAAACGCAGGCGAACTTTGTCGCGAGATATATTACGTTCGAAACGTGTGCACGAATTTTAATGAAGTGGGGATCCTAGGAATGTACGAGTAGGTAGGTACTGAGATTTTGATGGATTATCCTTAGAATTTATTTTTAACCGACTTCCAAAAAGGAGGAGGTTATCAATTCGGTTGTTTTTTTTTTTTATGTTTGTTACCTCAGAACTCCGTCATTTAAGAAGCGATTTGTTTTTTTTTTTTTTTGAAAGGATTTACTTTCAGATTGATCCCATTTAAATTTTATGAAAATTGGTTTAGTAGTTTGGTATCTAAATCAAAATAACTGAAAAATAATACGTCGTCGAAGTAAACGAAATGGTGTATTTTGCTTTCTTGTGACTTTCCGGTGGTGTTTACGGTCTCTAGAATAGTTCTAATGAACTAACTATTTTCCAGCTTCATCATCAGATGATGATGATGATGATGAAACCGGAAGATAAGCATCGGAAATCCGTCATATTTTTTTTGCTATTTAATACTTTTTAGTGTAAGACCGCATTCTCAAACATCTCTTTTTACACGAGTGCTCAAAAAACGGAGTGTATTTATGTATGTATGTAAGTATGTTTGTGAGTTTCTTTACCTATTCCACCATAACTTCTAAATACCTGAACTGATTTCGATATATGGGGTATCGTTAGACTCCTTATACTGTCCCGTGAGTAACATACGCTAGTCAGTTTTTTTTTTTTAAATTAATTTCATCTTGTTTTACGCAGTTTATTACTCTCTTTTGAAATAGCCTCAGATCTAGATTTCCTACTTTGATATGGATATGTCGCAGATGGATTGTAGAATAAGCTGTTTTACAAAACTGCTAGCTGATTTACAAAACAGTACTGTTATGAAAAACAGCTGAACGACGTTTAGCGGTTTTACATGATTACTGAACTATAACACGCAGAATTGAATGAACGTTTTGCGTTTATCAATGCAGCGGGTCAACGATCAGAGATTATGTAAAACAGTGTGAAATGAACTGTCAGATTGTTGATTTTAGTTCGAAATTTTGTCGCTTATGGCTCTGTATGTCCTAAGAATAATAACCTAACTTTATTTTATTTGCCAAAAGCAAAAAAAAATGAAAATTTTTAATGACGTAAATACTAAACCACTATAATAGTCGACAATATATCGGGATTATGAAAGAAAATAAATTAAATTGATCCATGAGCGAGCGAAGCGAGCTCGGGAGTTTCGTGTATCCCGACACGGACAGGTTAGGTTCTACTACTTCAACTACTAAGTACTTCTACTTACTACAATTTATATAAATTTTTTTTTTTTAAATTTTAGAGGATTCTGAATAAATCAATTTATTAGGACAATAATATACAATTATTATTATTTTTGAAGTCGGTGCCAGTAAAGGATAATAAACGTGTAAGTACATTCATGAAGTAGCGTATTACTGTTCGTATTTGTTCATTTGTAAATAGGTTCAATTAGGTATAATACATTATCGTAAAAATAATTAAGGTTAATGTATCTTTAAATATACTTTGCAAATTTTAGGAAAGTTCCTTAATATTTTTAAAGTTTGTCTGTCACCGACTCCAAAAATAATAATAATTGTATATTATTGTCCTAATAAATTGATTTATTCAGAATCCTCTAAAATTAAAAAAATATTTTTATATAAATTGTAGTAAGTTAATAATGCAATTATTTTATAACTTTTTAGTGCAATTTTACTTAACAGAAAGATTTTTGGAGTCAGTTCTTTTTTTTGTTAAAAATTATATTTGATGATGACCTCTTGAAAGAATTAAGGTTCCAAAACCTTACTGTTTTGTTTTTTTTTGAATTTGAATTATGTTAGCAGTCATGCTTGATGGTTTCTCATCAATACAATAATGTTTAATCAGCAGACGTTGAGTACCTGATGATAGTCCGGTATTTAAATTAAGAGGCAAAATGCTTCTATACACAATTATTGTAAAGTATTATACAGTAAAATAGAGCAGTGCACAACCACATTTTTTGTTTACGTGGCTCGTGTTCTTTTGCGTCACCTTTTGCTTTTCTTTTCTAGTGTCCCATTCTAGATCCACCTACATAAATAAACTACCTGTCTTCCTAAAATATATTATTCTAAGATTATCACAATATTGTTTTATAACAAACGTAATCTTAAAAAAAGTCGTCTTTAAAATGTGCGGTAAGCTGACGTTAGGTTACCTGGAGGAGGAAGTTAATTTTCCGACATATCGCCATCTACAATGGTCGCCATCGTGCAAAGCCGGGACTCTTAGCTTTTTCCTGCTCCCCCGACATCTTTATCTCTTGGCTAGATAACCCAACACCGGTCAGCAATTACACATAGTAGTTCTTTTTTTCAGTTTCCATAGACTAAAATTACAGTATTCTATTGTCTATAATAATCCTATATAATGATATTTTTTATACATGTAAAGGCCATGTAATGCCTATATTAATTTCAATTTTTCAGGGAAACATTATAAAATAACAGGCACAAAAGGGGCTTGAACCTACAGCCCTTGACATTCCGTGTCATCACACTGAGATACCGCGTCGTTGTTCGATACTATTCAATTTCAAGCTTACTTGTATTCGTCTTAAGGAGACGCCTGGCGACATTCATTTAGCAATCATATACAGATCCTGATTGGTTTTGGCTTACTGAACTAGGTTTAATATAGTACTAGCTGGTGCATGCGATTTCACTCGCGTGACAAAAGCCTTTGTTCTTCTTCAATATCATTGGATAATACTACTTATATAAAAATTCATCAAAATTAGTTCAGCGGTTTAACCGTGAAAACAAATCATACAAACATGTCAAACAAACAGACATCAACAAGCACGTAGTAATATTAGTTAGGGTTAAATTAAATACCTGAATGTATACTTAACAATCTCAATAGTACTACGCCTGTATTCCCCGAAGGGGTACGCAGAAGTGTTCTAAATTACACACTCACATGACACTAATTCTGTTATTATGCTACATGTCCATCATCCAATAGGTAGGCGAGCCTATTGCCACATAGCTGTTATATAATTACAACACAAGCATAGGATTAGTAACTATTTAATAATCTGTGATTATATCAACGTAGAAATGCGAGAAGGGGACGCACTAGAAGTATATACAGTGACCTTATTGGTAAAGTCCTCCAAAAAGGTTAAGTGCAAAATAATAATAAACGTGGACGAAACAACAGAAACATGTAAGCGTAACAGGTTGCGTTCTGTAGTTTCTGCCTACCCCCATAGGAAAAAGACGTGAGTTTACATAACAGTACTATACGAGGAGCATAAGATTGTGCTTATTCATTATCATAGCTAATTCTGTATATCTGTATGCGTGCAGATAAATGCCATTAAATAAGTACATAACCTTGAATACTGATTAGTGGTTGAGTGAGACGCATATATAACGGTCGTGTGTTTACGGAATTAAAACAAAAGTGAGTATGTTACGATATTAGAATTTTGAATTATAAACTAATATATTATGATAAATTAAAATAAATACTGTTCACTACATTAGAAGCACAGCAGTCAGGTCAATTCAATAAAATACTATTAAAATGCGGATATAAAAAAGTATAATGTATCTACATAAAATAATACTGTTTTAGGTCCAATATAATTCATTAAAAGAAAAGGACCTGCTTGTATAAAAGCTATTAAATTATAGGTATATAAAGGGACATAACGAAAATATGCAAAATATATTGACTGTCCTGTTGGTCTAGTGGTTAGTAGCCCTGACTGCTATGCCGGAGGTCGTGGGTTCGATTCCCACCCAGGACAAATGTTTGTGTGATGAGCACGATCATTTGTTCTGTGTCTGGGTGTAATTTATCTATAATATGTATGCATTTAGAAATATATAAGTATGTTTATCAGTTGTCTAGTACTCATAACACAAGCTCTGCTTAGCTTGAGACTAGACGGCGTTGTGTGATAGTTGTGGAATATTATTTATTTATTTATATAGGTACCAAAATCCACCTTAGTTACTTTTGTCAATTAACCGTATTTTATTTAAGTAGATTATTAGATAATAAATAAGTCACTAATTTGGTTGGTTATAAATAACACTAACTACGTCATTGAATTATAAACTTACAACAAAAAAGCAACTGGTATTTTTTACTATTTATTTACTTTGTAATCTTGTCTTTTGATTATGTTGCACGCATATCAACACGATGACGTCATTAAACAAGAGCATTGTATAATATATTTTTGTCTGATAATTTGTATGATAGTCCGTAAATGTTGTTCTGAAATGTAAGGGTTTCTATTCAGCGTATACTTAACAAACACTTAAAGCCTAAAAAATATCTTAACACTATATTAATACAGTGTCAAGTAATTTCTAGGAATAATATACACGTAATATCTGTGAAATTATATAAATACTAAATTTTGTAGATATTTAAATGAAATGTGTTTACAACAGCTCATCTTATGTATTAAAATAAAGGACTTCTTCTTCTTCAGCTCTTGTAATAAATGTATTTGACAATTACGAAATTTTCCACCACCTAAGCTTAATGTGCAGTTGAATATGTTAGTGGTTCATCCTCACTAGAACTAAAATAAAACGATCAAATGCAGCGGTAATTACGTGTAAAGAATCGTAAGCTGTCCAAGAGCTGTTGTTGTCAACATTTTCGACATTATACTACCTACTTATGGTACCTAATTTATTTACAACTTCAACAAAATATTTCAGATGGTGATTAAAATTTACACGATGAATCTGAGCCCACCGGTGCGTGCAGTCAGGATGGCTTGCGACATATTCAATGTACCTTACGAAAACATAGAAGTTAATCTGTTGGAGAAGAAACATCTAGAACCCGATTATTTGAAGGTAAAGCAAGAAGGTTTAAGGATTTTATTTATTTAGTAAAAAACCTTTATGTCCAGTGGAATAGGAGAACACCAATAATAATTTTGGTCAACACTCAAAAGGGTATAGTAATTTTATTGATAATGAAACTCTTACCTGCCGAACGTATGGTCTTGGGTTCGATTCACAGGTCGGGCAGTGGTATTGGATTTTTCGATTGTGAAATGCGCAGTAGCAGCACGGAGTTTGGAATTGTGCCTGGTTAATGGTACGTAGAAGGACGTAGGAACAGCATTGGTGAAAAGTGGGTGTACAATTACTGATGGAGTGTATACTTCTGTCTACCTTTCGGGGAATACAGGCGTAATGCTATGTTATTTTTTTACTCTGCTCATTGCAAAAGAACTTCCGTAATTCCAGTTATTGTATTTGAACTTATCATTTTCAGAAAAATCCTCTGCACACTGTGCCTGTTCTTGAAGATGGTGATTTTATTTTGCATGACAGGTTCGTTGTTTAATATTATTAATGTTATAATAAAACAACTTTTAACCGGATTAATCGCGTGTATTATTATATATTATATACGTATTATTACAAACGCTGCAAAGTCTTCGAAACGTCAGGAAAAACAAAAACTAACAATACACGCGATTATTCCGGTTAAAAGTTATTTTATTATAATGTGTAGTGATCGCGAAAACCTAAGATATTACTATTACTAATGTTGTTCAATGTTTTTATTTTTGCTGTATTTTATCGTGTACCTGTGTGTGTGTGTAACCTGACAGTCAGATAAACTATTTTCCTTCTTTTTCTTTTATCGTCTTCCATCGGTCGAACCCAAAAGTGTAGTTTCAACAGGTTAATTACCTAATGGAAAGTTTTCCTCGTTGGTCTTGTGGTCTCAAGCGCGACTGCTGAGCATGAGGTCTCGGTTTACTATTTTTGTATACAAAATTTCGTGAGACATATTCATATCAATTAATGTTCACCGGTACTCACGTGGCGATGTCGCGAGTTTGACTCGCACACCGCCGCGGGCTCAGCTCATGACTAAGGGCTCCGTTCGAGTTCGAAACTAGTCGGGCAATCCCGAAAAATGCACGTGAGTAGAAATCGGTGAACATTAATTGATGAGGTCTTGGGTTCGATTCCCGGGTCTGACGAAGTATTATTGAGTTTTTCTGTTAGGAAATTTTCAGTAGCAGCCTGGAGTTTAGAATTGCGACCGGTAAATGGCAATATGCTCACCACCTATTACATGGGACTCAATAACAGCATTGGTGAAATGTGGGTGTACAACCGTGTACACCTCTGCCTAGCCCTTCGGGGACAACAGGCGTGATGTTATGTTATGTTGTACAGATTTTTGATAATGGCTTAAATTTTTAATATAGGATACTAAACTAAATTTTTAGCATTGTTGTCTTTCACTAACCGTTACTATAACGAGAACGGGCGTCAAATCCAAATTTAATCATGTCAACTTAAAATTTCCATTCTACTTTCGTTTGACGTCTCTAATTTTAGTGGCTAAAACTGTTAGTTTAGGGCACACCCTAGGTACCATAAACGTTCGGAGATGTTATCTTGACGCGCCTTAATTCGAATTTGACATCTCTTAATTCGTCCTATCTTGCATAAACAGAACTGTTATTAAAAGACAGGGATGTTCTAAATTTAGTCTATTGACGCCTAAGTCTATTGATGTTGACATTTTAAAACCGTTTAAAATATAATTTATTAATATGACTATGATAAAGTATCTAATGGTTTTTTTTTTCAGTCACGCTATATTGACGTACCTGGCTAGTACTTACGGAAAGAATGACTCTTGGTATCCGAATGATGTCAAAAAAAAGGCACTTATTGATCAAATGCTCTTCTTTGATGCTGCTATTCTCTTTCCAAGATTGCGAAACATAACTGTAAGGCACCAAAAAAATATGTTTTCTTTAAAATTTTATGATTAGCACTAAGATGGTTTCTATTCTAACTTATCATAAACTTTCGATATTCTTGCAGTTTTAGAGAAACAGTAATAGGCTTTAAATCGATTTAATTCGGTCGAATGTCAGTATGAGAAGGTACCTTGAAATCTTAAAAATAAATTCGGAGGTAATACTGAAAAATTTAAAATACCTTAGGGTTCCTGTGTTGGCAAATGCAATGTGTACATATAAATAGGTAGAATGAGACAATGTATACATGTGATTTCCATCAGAACTTCTTTCAACTCCCGTTTTCATTCACTTTCTCACTTATTTTTACAGTAAATTTTGCAATAAGTTAATTTTTTCCAATGTTAATTTGTTGTCTGTCGAAACAACCATATTATTACTGTTTACATTTAAATGTTTACCAATGAGGGAATTAGTTGATCACAAATTACGTTAAAAAGCTTGGTTCGATTCCCAGCAACGGCAGTTATTGGATTCTTATGTTTAGAAATTGTCAGTAGCAGCCTGTAGTTTGGAATTATGCTTGGTATCTACACCACGTCTTATATGACACTTACCTAATGAAGACATCGGTGAAATATCTAAGGGTGTGTAGCAGTATACCTTTGCTTTAACCTTGCGTGATTCTATGTTAGTATGTCATGAATTTATTATGTTTCAGTATGCCTTAATAATTCAAGGAATAAAGACAATAGCTCAAGAATCGCTGGACAACATCGAAGAGGCGTATGGTTTCTTGGAAGAATTTCTTTCTCGGACAACTTATATTGCGGGTGATGACGTCACAATTGCCGATTTATCAGCTATAAGTAATGTTACTTCGTTGGTATATTTACTACCTTTGAAGGAAGAAAAGTAAGTACTACTTCTGCCACTCATGCACCAGGTACCAATAAGAGTAGCAAAAGATGTCCAACATATACTTAATATATTAAATTCCACACATACAATAGAAAAATAAAAACTGCCTATTGGGTTTCGGGCCATGCGCAGTATAGGGTTCCGTAGTTGTCCGCCACAATGTGCAGACTTAGAAGGGAGCTTTCTGTTTACCTCTTCAAGTACATTTTATAAATTTTTCGACTATTACTCGTTAACTTGTAAAGGATGAAGTTTTCCCTTTAACTTCGTTATACATATATAACTACCTATTGCTATTAAATTTTTTCACATATCCAACAAAAAACCATTTAGCTGGAGGTAGGGGGATACTTGACTCTAACATTAGCACATTAAAGCTTAATATTTTGCTAATATATCCCTTAATCGAAAAATGGTAGGTATTCACACACCCGGAATATTTTTGAACAACCTATTCAATGACAACCTACACATGTCACCCTACACAGAGTCTCGTCTATACGATGGCATAGACGAGAGTTTTAAAAGATTGTATTTTACTTCTTTATCAAATTACAGTTTTCTAGTAGATACTATGCGTTTCTGTACTAAGCCACGGACAAACAGACAGATGGACGGTTATAGTGAAACTATAAGAATTCCTTGTTGATTACGGAACCCAAAAAGCAAACTTACATATTGACATATACTTGTGGGGTGTAATAAACGAATTGAGTATCGAGTCTTGAATATTGGACGAGACAACATTATTTTGGCTTAAAATGTTTATTAGCCATTATTCTTAGACTATTTATCAAAACTTGTCCTCAAATATATATGAATAATAATAAATAAAAAAAATTGTCCTCAAGCTCTTGAAAAATTTAGTAAAAATACTTTCTTATCTTCAATTTCTCAGATATCCAAAAACAACTGCGTGGCTGACGAAATTAACGAAGAAACCATATTGTATAAAATATAACGAACCAGGAGCAACCGATATCGGAGAGTTAATAAGGAAACATAGAGAATAATGTATTCATGTTTATTTCTTGGAATTCGTCTTACAAGAAGCTGTTGTTCAGGGAATAATATAAACCTACTAAACAATATAAATCCAAACACTTCTTAATGTACACAAAATAAATAAGCAAAATAAAACCTGTTTTTTTCTACCACATGTAAAAAATCTCCTTTTCTTATTTCTTTTTCTTCTAGAGAAGTGTGGACCGGATGCAGCTTAATACTAGTATTTTACATGGAGCGACTGCCTATCTGACCTCCACAACCCAGTTACTGGGTAACACGATATCTCGTGGTATGACTGGTTGTCAGACTTTCAGGCTTCTGACTACCCGTAACGGTTGTCATAGATCTTAATTTGACAACCGGGACCGACGGCTTAACGTGCTCTCCGAGGCACGGAGGGGTCTCGGTATGAAATTATGGTCACCCATCCACAGACCGATCGTGGCAAGCGCAGCTTAACCTCGATCGATCGATATGTGCGGCTGTTACTTAGCCAAGATCACTAAGCAAAATGTAAAAAAATATGGGTAGTAATAAAAGTTCCGACAAAAAAATAAGAATTGTCCTTACTCAAAATATTGAATCTACTGCCTAAAATACTAACTTTCCGACTACTTTTGTCCAAATAAAAATGTTGAAATGACCGAATGAGTTACTGAAATCTGCGAAAAGTAAACATGACTCTTTATTAGCTTAAATAACATTCTACTGAAAACTATGATTTGTAATTTTTATCTTTACTTGACTACTATTAATTCATTAATTACCTTTGATATCTCATAGACTGTGGTGCTATTTTAACTATCACGTTATACTGAAAATACTATTCAGAGTTAATAAACAGAAACTTATAAAAAATATAAAAAAGTACTTGCAATAATACCTTTTTACTTGCATCCCCGTATCATGAATTTTACTTACTACAGGTATGCTTCGGTATCCGTACCTACTGAAGTAATTATGAATACGACTGGTTTCCTAGAATATGTTCATATTATCCTGTATTATTATTCGACTAATACCCTTGTTTTATAATAGCGTGAACAAAGACTAAATAAAATGAAAGGCACAATCACACTGTGGCCCCTTCGATTTTACCTTGTTACAACGATAGAAACGTTTTTGCCTTCATCACTGTCCCGCATATAGTTTCTTGACCAAGTCTTTTCATTACTGACAAATTCCTCTGCTTCTTGTACATTATAGCACCGTTTGATCAACACCCAACCAACTTTTATTACTACGATTCTTCTTCGCTGGTACAGATGGACCAGCTCCCTCCTCTTTCTCCGACTCAGAACGGTACACATGTACCTCATCCATATTTCACAACAATACAAGTTTCGTAAATAGATTTATTAGTTAGTTGATACGATAATATTAAACTAATAGCAACTAAAACTTTTTAATTTTGTAACCAATACAAACAAAACACGCCCTTGATCGGTTGTTGCAAGCGCACTGCGTTGGGAATCTCCGATCTTGCACGCGAAAATAGCTCAACACGGCCCGAATCCGATCGCGCGTGCCGAATGGAGGTACTTTCATTACTATTGAGAGTTAAAAAATATATTTGATTAGCAACGATAGAAATTAAAATAGCTCATGCAAGTCATAAAAATATGATTATTTTGAGAGAACCTCTGTTGTCGGTAACTTAGTAATTTTGTCGGAGATTCAGTATTTTATTCGGAAGTTTAGTTTTATTATTCGAAGATCAATTTTTTTTTGTAGTATTGTAATTTGAACAAGCTCTTATTTGTTTGTTAAATAGTTTTTTTTTTCGGTAGGTATTGTTTTTTTTTGTCGGTAATTCATTATAATGCAGCTTAATTAGTATAATAGTCGGCCACAGATCGCTGGCGATTAATTTGTTTTTCGGAACCATTATTATTTCCCAAAAAATATCACCATATTTTGTCTACATTATTCTAAAATAATATTATATATAACGTGCTAACCATAAATATACAAACTAGCAATAAGCTACATAAAACGCTTCTATCTCAATTTTTTTTTTAATGTAATATTTTCCATTAAGCTGTTGCGTCAGTCATTAGCAGACACAATAGATTTTTATTGTTACAACGTACAGATCTGTACGTTACTGAGCCTTTTAACCAATTCATTGTAACTATCGAATAAGTACTTGTTATTGACCTACCTCCATTACTTACGTTCTATCATGAAAATAGGATACTATATTTTTACTTCTAAACTACTGGTCGCTAAAAAAACAAGATCAGAAAATTAAGCCATTGTTTGTGCTCGGATTAACTGGAGCTCTAGCTGTAAGATAATATTAAAAAAATATTTTTGCACTTAAATCTCTTACTAAACTAAACTTTCGGTAACTATTAGAATAAGGCTAAATTAAATAAACATTATTTAGCACGTACTTTGGCTTAGCATTTCCTATTCCCTATTTCCTTCCTATTTCCTAGCTTACAACTGTCAAACTACAGCTGAAGATAATATGGACGACTACATAGCTAATTGTAAAGCAAACTTCGTGCTCAGTAATATTTATTTATCTTGAAATAAACCTTAAAATAGAAAGGTAGAATTTTGGAGTGAAATAAGAGGTTGTAACAAAGATTAAGTATAGATCAATTTTTGAAAAGCATTTACGCATGTTTAGCCTACTATAAACTTATAAATTTTTATGCTAAGAAAAATATGGCCGTGATCAGGGTTAACCTGCGCCTCCCGGATAAATACTGCAGGCGCTCTGACTGCAAGCCATCTCGACCTCTGCTCACTACCACGATTTCTTCTTACAAACTTTAATACGTCTGCTGGTGGCGTCATTGCCATCAATTTAGTCTCTTTAAAGCAACAACAGCCGAGGTCGAGATGGCTTAACGGTCACAGCGCCTGGAGTATTTATCTGGGAGGCGCAGCAAACCCTGCGCACGACCATATTTTTCTTTCCACAAAATTTATAATTTTAAATGTATGTTTAGATGGTTTGTGCAAGTATATAGAGTGGACAAAAGGAGATTGATTATACTAGTATACGGCGATTGTGGATGGAAGAATCGATGCAAGCTGACATCAGCGAACGTACTGCTAAATACTAGTCAAGAGCAAGTTAAGCCGATGAGCATGCATGGTGAGGATATTTGTTATAAATAATTTATTATTTAGTTTTATAATGAAATATGTATAGGTTTTGATATTTAAATATATATAACTAGCGGTCCGTCCCGGCTTCGCACGGGTGAACATTTACAACTTGGGTTACATTATTGAAGTTTTAGTAAGGATCCCTATTCCCTAATATTTTCTAGTAATAAATATAGCCATCTTACTCAGGGATAATGTAGCATTCTAATGATGGAAGATATTTTTTAATCGGGCTAGTAGTTTTTGAGTTTATTCGTTACATACAAAAATACAAATCTTTCCTCTTTATAATATTAGTGTAGATGAGAAAAAGGTGTTACCGAATCGTAGCGGGTGTAAATTGATAATCTCTTCGCAATCAATACTACAGCACCTATTCATTATAATGCAATCGCAATAAGTAACTAAGGAATTTATTAGAGCTGTAGCATTACATACTCAATTATTGAGTATTTATATGTAAAATATGTCTGACTCTAATAATAGTAGCTCAATGTGTTTTTGAACTGGCATCACTCGCAAAGTTTATCACAACAGCGTGCAACAACGTCATTTGAATCTTAATATAACTTCTATCTCTGTCTACCCCGATGGGAAGCAGGATTGATTTATTGAAACGAAATGAAATAGTCTAGTTTGAAATAAGCCTTTTCAAACTATCAGATGTCACTAATATCTAGATTCTTGAAGGCGCTGGCATTTATCTGACTATCTCTGAGAATAAATGCCAAAAAAAAACTCAAAGGCCTCTGAAGTCCAGCTTTAATATTTATTAAAACAAATCGATGTAAACGTAACCATGTAAGGTACCTGAAAAGGCTTTTTGAAGTTTATTTTTGTCGATTTTAAACGTTTGTCGAAAAGATCCGTGCTCGGAAGCCTGGCCTCCGAGATCTTTTCGACAAACTTGTCGACCCAATAAAAGTTTTTATGTTTTGAATCTTCAACAATTTGCGTCAAATTTGACGTTTAAAATCGACAAACGTGTCGTCAAAAAGAACCATGCTCGCACCGTAGTTTCGAGTTGATCTGTTGACTGACGGAGCCGACGGAACATATTATGCTTCAGTCATGGTGTATGTATGTATAATGTTTAGTAAAACTTTCTGGTAAAGACTTCTAGAAGGCGGAAATAAGTTATTGATCTCTGTAAAGAGGTTGAAAACGGTAAGCCTTTTTGTATCTGTCCATCATATTTTATTGCTTTGTTGTATTCTGATGTCTGTCAAATTGACTAACAACATACGTTAACGAAAAAATTTCTCTTTTTCGTCTAAAGTTATAGGTTATCGTTTCAGTAATTAATTGTTTTGTACGAAGATATATATATGTAAGATACACACGTCGTCGACAGCACACATTTTTATGACTTGTCATTTATCGTACGTACAATTTAAATTCATGTTTTTATTTTTAGATACCCGTGGACTAAAGAATGTGTAGCTCCTTATAAAACCCATTATATATTTTATTTTATAGAACTGCCTCTAGGGTTGACCTCCAGATAAATATGACCTCTGATATAATTTTAGAAATCTACGATATACCTACGAATAAATACGACTAAAGTAGTAGACTCTGATTATCAGAATAATATACTTAAATATTATATGTATCTATATTTGGAAGAGCAATAGGTTATTAGATATACGTATCTATAATTAAAACGATGGCAACGCGAATACTAAAGTTATAATTATTGTACATAGATAAATATGCTGCTAACACCCGGTGGCCTGAACAAATCTACACTATTATACAAACTTATGTTGTATACAAATCTACACTAATAATGTAATGTGTATGTCACAGATGGATAGTAGAATCCGCTGTTTTACAAAACTGCTAACTGATTTACAAAACAGTACTGTTTTATATAACAGCTAAACAACGTTCAGCTGGATTGCCATTGCGATACGTTTAACAAAACTGCTACCCACGTTTAGACGTAATGCAGAATGACATATCTAGTGGGACAGATTTGTTTATTGTATGGGTATATTAAATGGATAGTCACCACTCAAGCAACAAAAAAAGATACTGTATTCTGATTTGTCATTCCGTGGCTGGGAAGACGGAGCCGGACGGAAGCGGCTCCTATTATTGTGTCTTTTAGGTCAGAAAAACCCTAAACACGAAGAGGATGACGGGGGCCAGTGAGCGAGCGTAGTGAGCGAACTACCCCCGAACCTAACTTGTCCGTGTCAGGGTACACGAAACTCCCGAGCTCGCTTCGCTCGCGCATGGATCCATTTATTGTCAAAGAATTCTTAGATATTATTATATACAATGATTATTAGCCACTGATTTACTTCTATTCATTCATATTAATGGCAGTTCTCGAATTCTTCCCGGGACTTGATTAAATCCGAAAGAAACACAAGACCCGTGGTGATAGCCTGGTTAGCTTGAAGAGAGTGCTTCTATGGGTTCATACCCCGCTCGAGGACGTATTTTTCTACAATATAGCCATAGAAAATAAAAATTTATTGACATCACTTAAATTATCAAAAAATATATATATTATAATAATTCATTAAAATGTTACATAAAAATTGCTTTGGTAGTAATGTTATAGCGATTAATTTTTTAGTAAATACTAAAGTTATATAATTAAGACGGGACAAGACAACTAGATAAACTAACAAAGACTTTAGACCGTGCTTAATTTGAATGACAAAATACACTTGAAGAAGTCCAAGTAAAAAAAAAAACGAATCGTTGTTATTACCTAACCCCATGCATTTTCAACATTTCGACCAGCCAGCATGACTTAACATCCGCATGGGGTTAGCCTGTGAATAAAGACTCCTTTAGAGTATGAGATTAGTCGGGCAATAATGAAAAATACACGAGAATGATCCGTACGTATTAATAAAATGTATCGAATATATAAAAATCTCGCGTTTGTCATCGAACTCCTCCAAAACGGCTGGACCGATTTTTATGTTTTTTTTTGTGTATATTTGGTAGGTCTGAGAATAAATAGGTGATGGCCTATTTTTTATACCCCTAGACGATAAGAGTGGCCCTATCCAGAAAATTGATGTAGCAGAACAACGTTTGCGGGGCACAGCTAGTTATAATATAAATATGTCTTTATTATGATGCCTATTTCAGATGGTGATAAAGGTTTACACAACGGATCTGAGCCCGCCCGTGCGCGCCGTCATTATGGCTTGCGATATATTCAACGTGACCATCGAGAAAATAGAGGTTAATCTTATTGAAAAGGATCAACTGCAACCGGACTTTTTGAGTGTAAGGCCCAGGACGCATCACTCTTTATTGTGCTATAATTCTAAACCTATTTTTATTTTCTAATATCCTAGGTTGGCCAAGCTTGGTATAATGCAATCAAGTAGATTAAATAAAAAATATATTTAACATTGCAAAAATAAACATATGATCATATTATAATAAAACTATTTTTAACGGGATTAATCGCGTTATGGAGGAACGAGGTGTGGAATTCTTCCACTGAAAAGGGAGGATTCTCCAACCGGGCGGGTGATATTGCTGGTTAATATCGGGCGGTTGTATATATACAGATCTGCCGTCAAACTTTGCTTGCGCGATGTAGCTGTTATGCGCGCAGTATCCATGTAGCGAGATAGATGTCGCTACAGTGCGTATAAATGGTTTTCGTTTTTCCTGACGTTTCGAACACTGCAGCATTCGTTGTCACAGGAGGACTAGACTGTCACAAAAAACAATAATGAATAACGCACGCGATTAATCTGGTTAAAATTTGTTTTATTATAATATGTAGTGATCGCGAAAACCTAAGATATTACTATACGATCATATTATATACTTGACGACTCTGAGATTGGTATGTGCGGCGCTATCCGTTATAATATAAAATCGCGTAAAGAGCAATCACTTTACAAGCTTACAGATAATTCTGTTGTCTAGTCTGTTCCTAGGGGAATCCACAAGACTGAACTCGACTCTAATTACATCAAATATGCTATACGTAGAGGATAGTTTTATTATTAGTTTTAGTATTGTTTAGTATACTACTACGTTGCCTTGGGTGAAGCTTGGATAATTATATTACAGTATGAGTGGAAAATTAAAAAAAAGTAAACAGTTATTTCTAGTACGTATGGGTTTATATGATATAAGTATTAATAAACGCATCCATAGTGCATGAGAAATAACTAATAGCGAGAGGCAAAGTTATGATAAAAAAATTACCCAATCTATCACGCAGTTCGTTGAAACTTAGGCGGGGCTTACGCTGCACTTATTTCAGTACAGTAATTAGGACTATAAATGAAGCGCTCTCTGCACTTTAATTTAGACTTTAGAGTGTTAAACTCACAAAAACCCGAAATATGACATATATGTACAGACAAGGGTATTCAGTAAATAGCATCTACAGCATACTGTGAGGGGTTGTAGCTTCGGTCAATACCTACCAAAATTGCGTATTATATGTCCAGCAAAGTGCTATTTATTTCAAATTATACAGTATTTTCCAAATTGCCTACAAATAAGACTCGTCATTAAGTAGAAAAAAAAGCAGTGAGTGGAGTTACTATTCAGAAATAATCTGACGTAAATGTAACATAAAAAAATGAGTAGGATTTATCGTTACTTTAGAATTTTCATTAAGCTTTTACTCTTCACCCGGTAAGGTGAATGCAGTTATGTAAGAATAATAGTAATATAGTAAAATTGAAAATTAAATTTCCATACAATAAAAATCTATTGTGTCTGCTAATGAGCGAGGCAACAGCTTAAGTAAAGAACTTCTAAAGTTCTTCGGAGAACTTTTGTGTCTACGGATATCTTGAAAGTTTTGTGTTGGTAAATGTATTTGTTTTTCTAGTTAATTAATTGACTATTTCAGAAAAATCCACTGCATACAGTACCAGTCTTCGAAGATGGTGATTATATCCTACATGACAGGTGCGCAGTTCTTGCTTCTCCTTATTTTTGTTGATTTTGATCCGGGTTCTTGAGAATTCCTTCCTTGATTTACAGTACTTGTAAGTTTGCATCTTTTGGAGATATTATAAATGGTTTAATCTTTTAAAAATAATTATAATTAATAATTGATAAAAAAAAACACGAGTATTTTATTGCTAGTAAGGTGACTCTAGACTGGCTTTATGTTTTTACTGCTCTCATCTTAAAGTAATATACATTCATATCATAATATCAGTCCCTTTACGTCCTTCGCTTACCATACCATCGCTCATATTTTATTTTTTAACATCCGTATCACATTCATTGGCACTAAATTCCGTCAAATCCCAAATTCAAACCAACCCGTTTTTATCCGTACGTACGGCTTAAAACACTCTAATTTATAACAGTACAAATTGATTTATTTTCCCCTCTGTGACGGATATTTTGGTCCTAAATCACTTGTCACTTACGTCGTTTTGTTTTTCATTTCCAGTCACGCTATATTGATGTATTTGGCTGACGCATACGGGAAGGATGAGACGTGGTATCCTAAAGATACCAAAATAAGGGCACATGTTAATCAAATACTTTTCTTCGACGCCACTATCCTATTCCCGCGGTTAAAAAATATAACGGTAATGATAATTATTTTATTTATAGGTAAGTACCTAAAATGTTTTATGCCAGCTCTCAGCCGGCCTAAAAATAATGTCTTTAGCAGGATTTTAACCTGCACCACCCGGATAATTACTCCAGGTACTCTGCCAATTGAGCCTGAGCTATCCCGACCATTAAACTGTATATTTTTAGAGTTCGCTTCATGCGTTATTGCGTTTGAAATATTTATCGATACTTGGCTTTTTAAATTTATTTATGGTGTTTTTAATTGTGAAATACTTTATAAAATATGTAGGCATAACATTTCCTTACATGTAATATTTAAATATTCTATTACCTAAGCTGAAGAAACCGAAGCTGTTTAGGTTACAAAAAAATAAAGATTTAATAATATATTTGCAGTTTAAAACGTGTATTATTATTTCCCAGTAACATTTATTTACATTTATTTTTTTATCAAACATTGTATTAGAACCATAAACGTAGGATAGAAGAAGACCAACAAAGCCTACTATGGGAATGGAATCTCTTACGGAAATATCACATGTTAGAAAGAGAAAGCATATTTACCTTCAGTCAGCACTATTGGCAGATGTTGTTTTCTACAGTGTCACTGTCAAAAATCACGCTAACTTATATTTGCTGTATTGTCAGTAAATCCTGTATATTTTATACAGTTTTAAAATTTATAAGCGATGCCTACGTGTTGTGTTGGTGACTGCGATGTTTCTTATAAAAATAATCCAGAAAAAGATTAATTTCACAGGTAAATTGTCAACAACAGCATATATTTTCATGGCCATATTTTGGAAAAATCTGTCTTTATAAAATTTATTTTGAAAACCAAATCCTATCAAGAAAATAGTGAATTTTCATAAAAGCAATATTGAGTACATTGTTCATAAAAGCAATATCGAGTACATTGTTCTAATATAAATTTTCATTTCATGTATACAAAATAGTGACTTGTCAGTGTCGACTACTGTGTCGATGAAATTTTAGAACAAAAAGTTCCGATATCAGAATTTATTATTAATGTAGATCTACCAACTATCTCTGCACATTGATAATTTTTCCAAAATTTTAATTGGGGTATCTAATACGATGACACCAAAATGTTTGTAAACGTTTCTGTCTGTTTGTCGGTGTGTCTGTCCGAATGTTTATAACATATAAGAAGCTTAGCGTAGCTTAGTGGCCCAGGTTACGTTATAAATATATTTCATCACGCTATTACAGTAGTCCCCAAATGCGGTTCGAATCCGGACCGCCAAACTACTTTGTGCGGACCTTAGTTTAATAATGATCTAACGAACTGCGCTACTAATATTAATTAATATACAAATTCAAGAGAATTTAACAATTTTATGATATATATTTTTATACTAAAAGGTTTCCTGTCGATGCTAAGGAAAAAGAAAAATGGATGAGTCTAATTGGTAAAGAAACGAATAAAGATAAAGAAAAAAAAAAGGAAAAGAAGAAATAAGAAAAGATAATAGGATAAACCTTTTAATTTTTCGGGGGGAAACCTTTAAAAAACGTGCCAGGCCTTTATGGATAAGACCGGGATGTGTGAGATTGTTTCCTCACTCAAACCAACTCGGCGGTCACCATCAGCATGGAGGGAGGCACTTAAAAGACCAGCTCCAACACCCCCTCTATGCAGCGCCTATTAAGACACATCCCTGGAGAGACTGTAAAGGGGTCTCCCCTAAGCCTCACTGTTCACGATAGCACGTGACCACTATGCCACCGTCTTCTCTGGGATCACAATGAGTAAATGGAGTCCCCTCTCTAAGCACCCGTGACCCCAAAGGGCCGCCTGTCTTAAATCATACAGGCGGGGTTTCGGCTGTCAGGCACCGAGGCGGTTGCCTCCTAGACGCCTTCTTCTCCGAGAGGGATCGGCCCTCTCACAATCCCGCTCGGTAGCCTCTTTCTGGACCACAACAGTATCACAAAAGGAAGCCATTTATCTCCAGTTCCCTAAATCTGCCAGCGTAGACCTCACTACTGCCGGCAGAAACAGATCTCGCCCGATACTGGCTCTTAGTATCCGCCGCTCAGCGGTTTAGGCAGGGCACACCTCAAGCGTGTGTTTCGCTGAGTCCAGACCACCTCCGCAATGGTATTAGGATACCTATCCTATTTTTACCTACCTTGGTAAAAATCATTCAGTCAATCATGATCTCAGTCATACTCTATACTGCTCAGGGTCCTTAAAAGCTACTTTCTTAACAAAGTACCTATTACCAATGAAATATAATTATAGTATGAGCACATGAAATGTTTTTATTATAATAATGTAATTAATTAATTAAGTGCATTAAATAATACCTACGCTTGTGATATTAGTTTTATTAACATAATTTGATTGAAAATATTTTCATTTTATTTACTAAGTCTTTACATCTGAAATACTGTTTATCGATAATCGATATGTGTCAGTATTTCCACGTTATACATCACTATTGCACGCACACATTGACAATTCAAAAACGTTTGCACTTTTTTGAGCTCTATGTCCTTCTATGGGGTAGCAAAAATATTCTAATTCTATGATAAGAACAATATATTAGTAGATCTGTAAATAATTGCTAAATATCGCCAGGCGTCTCCTTAAGACGAATACCTTTGTATTCGTCTTAAGGAGACAGGATTGAAAAATTCAATGGATTTAGAACACGGACACACAAGGTAGCTCAGTTGGTAGAGTGATGACCCGGAACGTCAAAGGTCGCGGGTACAAGCCCCGTCCTTGTCTATTATTTTTTCATGTTTCTTTGAAAAATAGTAATTATTATTATTATTTTCAGTATGCATTAGTCATAGAACGAAAAACGACATTAAAACAAAAATGGTTGGACAACATTGAAGAGGGTTACTCTTTTATGGAGCAGTTCCTTAATAAAACAAATTACCTTGCCCGGGATCATGTCACGATAGCCGATCTGTCAGCCTACAGTAATATGTCGTCTTTAAGTCTAATTGTACCAATTAACGAGGACAAGTAAGTATTAGGAAAATACACATAGTAATTGGTTTTTTTTTTCTTATAAAAACTAAGTAGGTACGTGTAGTTCGCTTACAACTTAACTTAACTTACTTACTATTAAGTATACGTATTTTTATGCCTCTGCGTTAACTGTCTCGTTGGTCTAGTGGTCCCAAACGCGACTGCTGAGCAGGAGATCTTGGGTTCGATTCCCAGATCGGGCTGTGTCATTAAGTTTTTCTGTTAGGAAATTCTCAGTAGCAGCCCGGAGTTTGGAATTGTCCCCGGTTGCTGGCAATAGGGTCACCACCTTTATGGGACTTAATAACAGCATTGGTGAAATGTAGGTGAACAATTGTGTACACCTCTGCCTACATCTTCGGGGAATACAGGCGTGATGCTATGTTAAGTATGTTTATGTTTGTTATGTCTTAAGACCCGGAAATGACACGAAATGCTATTTATTACATATAATTGATTCGTTTTAGAGGTAGATATTTTTCAACTAAAAAGTTATAAATCATCTGCTTAGCCTTTTCGAACTACGTTGAAGCTAGATTTTGGTCTATCCGGATGCGTGCCTAATATGGAGCCAGTGCCTATCTAACCTCCGCAATCCAGTTACTAGGTAACCCGATATGATGGTTGATGATAATACTGGTTGTCAGCCTTTCAGACACCTGACTAGGCACTCGAAACGACTGACATAGATAATCTTCTTTTGATAACTTGGACCTATGCGTTCCTGGATATGATTCTCATATATTTTTTAAAAATATTCTCTCAGATATCCTAGAACAAACAGATGGTGTGAAGAGATGGAGAAGAAGCCTTATTGTAAAAAGCATAACAATCCTGGCGCAACTATCCTCGCAGATTTACTCAAGCAATGTCAAGTTTCAACGTCAAAGAAACCTAATTGATAGTTACCCGATCAGACAAGAGTCGGTTGAATACGAAAATGGTGATATTTGGTCGTTTAAAATACCAATTCTAGTCCAAGTTTTAGTTTTTATCCTTAGTTATCTGCATCGATTGCTTATTTATATCGCTACCTCTGTCTCCCGTAGAATGGTACGTTATATACCTGTTGCCATATTACGTTATTCCAAAAAAATAAAGAAATAAAAATATGCCGGTATATTTCATTAATGCATTGAGCATCACTAGGCCTCTGGAGGTCGATAACTCATATAACAGCGCTTAAAAGGTTAATATGTTTAAAATAAAAACATCAACAACATCAAACACATAGATCAGCAGATCTATCGAGGTTAAGCTGTGCTTGCGGCGGTTGGTCTGTGGATGGATTACCATAATTTCATTCAGAGACCCCTCCGTGACTCGGAAAGCAGGTTAAACCGTCGGTCCCGGTTGTCAAATTAAGATCTATGAAGTTAGGTACGGATAGTCAGAGGCCTGAATGTCTGACAATCAGTCATACCACTCAGATCAGATCCGTTAGATATCGTGTTACCCAGTAACTGCTGCAGCTGCGATACCGGGACCCCGGTAAATGTTAGTGGAGGACAGTGTGGTTTTTAGCCGATATGAGTTCAGCACAGCGTCCATGGTGGATTTTTCACAGTAAAAAGAAAAGGGTTAGTCTGTGGATGGGTGACATTTTTATATCGAGTCACCTTCATATAGTGTTGGAGAGAATGTTAAGCCGTAGGTCCTAGTTCTTTATTGAATATTTAAACAACTGTTATATATATAATATAACAGTTGTAATGTTATATATAATAATACTTGGTTTACCTGTTATTTCGCAGAAAAACAACGTTTTTTTTAGTTTTTCGTGTCTTTTTGTAATATAAACTCTGTCATAAATAATATTAAAATATATATCTATACTTTTAATAAAATCGTAACTCGAAAGCCCGAAAATTTCAAATTCGCTTTTTGGATTTTTTTTCTTTCGTAATGTGTTATTTAAACGATACTATTGCCAAATCTGTTGTTTTTAAAATTTGAGTATTTTTGTCTGTTTGTATGTCCGAGGTTGGCGTCCAAACCAAGAAAAAGAAACAACTGAAAATTTGTAAAAAATATCGTCAGAAGCCGGGTCAACTTATAGGCTATTCAAAATTGCGCATTTCCTCAAGGGAGCTGAGCAGTGATGTTAAACATCTCACACTCAGAATCTAAATTGGACTGATTTCAATAAAAAATGCACTGTTGTATAGCTTATCAAAAATGATAAGCACTTCAAAAGGTATCATTGCGCTTTATCACATAGGGACCAAGCACTTACCGGTTTTGTATTTTGATTAGTAGATTGTGAATTCCTATTTTAGCAACACTGTCAACTGAGTAATTAGTTACATACCATACATAGGTGACTGGCACAGTATAAGTGTGACGATCGAATCCCGGTACAGGATATTATTTTTGTATATTTTTAATTTTGATAATACAAGGTGTATCTGTTATTTCGCAGAAAAACAACGTTATTTTAGTTTTTCGTGTTCTATTGTAATATAAACCCACTTTTTATGTGTTTCTCTTGCTGTCTCATATCAATATGGTGAAGCACAGTGAATATATTACACGTAAGCGTTATGTAAATTTTTTTATCATTCAGATCTCATCATTATCACGGTACTTCTTTCCATAGAAAAGTCATTTTTAAACTGTGTCATAAATTATATAAAAAAATAATATATTTAAAATGGATCTACGTTTGGCCACCAACTCGCCTGATGGCAAGCGCCGGTGTGGCCGAGGATGGAGCACGTATATCCAGAATAAATCTATTCACTCTTAAGTAGAGTGGATAGATTTTGGCAGAACGATAGTTGGGGAGTTGATGCAACTGCCCACTCCCACAACGGCTTTGTCCGGTGGATGGTAAAAAGCCGTGGTCAAAGCCTCCGACCAGTGTTGTGTTGCCAGTTTTGCACCACCCAGGGGCTACGTGTAGGGATTCCATTTTAAGGGTGCACTCCTACGGACGCGGGCAACTCAGCCCCCAATACCTATTTAGTAACAAAACTACACATTCCCTCAGCCTGGCCTTAGGATTAATTTAATTGCCTAATCCATAAGTAGGTAATAGCGAAACATCAAATAAGCATTACTGACGATTTTGTTAGAGGCTGTCCAGCTATTGAGGTGGTTGGAGAGTACATTCTCGATGATATCCAATAAAATACCGTGTAAAACATTGCTTAGCCTCAGCATGTTTACTAAGCGGAGATTGGAACAGACTATCAATACCTCCATCTTGGGCATTCGTTTTATAGATCGGATGTTAAATGTTGGAAAAATAAACAACAAGCCAGACCCAAGCTCTACTGAAAACTCCATTAAGGAACTCAACAACACTTTTTTCGACCTGGTGATCAAACCCAAGACTTACCGACGCTTATACTCACTTGCAACCACTAGACTAATAAGTCAGTTTTTCTAAGATTCTCTTTACACTGCACAAGATTGATGATCATTAATATTTTCATTTTTAAATGAAGATGCAGTGACAGAAACTGAAAAAATTATGCTTAGAGTCATGTTGATAAGACGAGGCAGGTGTAAGTGGAAATTCTGAGATCCCTAAATGGATATAAATTGACCCACCGAAACTCACTAAAAAGTCAAAAAAGTAGTGCTCACAACCAGCACGCGTGTATTAACAGACGTATTAACGTGATAGAAGCAAAAAGAGTATGTAAGGATCTTAGCAGGTGGCGTTCTATAGTGTCTGCCTACCTGAAGCCTAGGCCAAAGACGTGAATTTATGTATGTACCTATGTATGTGATATTATCATTTTGGCCAACATATATTGTTATGCCGTCAGTTCTGCGCTTGATCTCACTTCGGACGTGTCGGATTGCCGTTCCACCGGAATACGTGAGTGAAGAAAGAGGGAGTGCACTCCATAGAGATAGGGCGCCGGTACAGTCATTCGGGAACGTTCAGTCGGGAATACTCCCGGTATCGAAGAGGTGGTAAAACATCCCGGTATCTCCAATGTATCGGTAACAGCGGCTTATCAAATTTTTCGGTAATACTTTGAGAAACGGAAAATAACGTAAGATCATATCGCACCTAGCTTTCAGCTGATTGGACTGCTGCCGAATTCGTTCATCAACCATGTTTTTCAATAAATATATATCTGTTGGTTTTCAAGGCTCAAGTGAATAGGTATTTAGTGGTCAAGCGTGTTCCATCGTCAATAACATCATTGCTTAAAATCAGGCGAGTTGGCGGTCAAACGCAGGCCCATTGAGATTATGTAAAAATCTAATTGATGAGTGGAATCCTAATATTACATCGTATAATCTACACCACTTCAAAAGCTGTATCCGACAGCTGATATAGCGCCCCCACATATCTACAGACAAGTCGCGTGTGCTGTGGAAAAATCCAAGCAGGAGTCACACCCTAGACACCCACTGTATGACGGCCAGTTACCAGTACAACACCTAACCACCTAACAAGCCAGGCACAGTTATTTAAAACTGATCGAGGCAGTGTCAGGATGCCCAGTCGAGACTCATCGCAAAACTGAGGCTAGGAATTTTTCCACCACCCGCTAACAAATTAAGCATAAAGTGAACCTACCTGAACACAATTTTGGACACGGCAAGTGAGGATCTAGGCAACCAAATAATTAAAATTGTACCATCGACATGAAGATGAAGAATCGTTTAGTAAAGTAATCCTAATCCGGATAAATAATCCAGGCGCTCTGACCGCTAAGCCATTTCGACCTCTGCTTACTACCGCGAATTCGCATAAAATCTGTACGATATTGTATTAACTGCAAAGTTAGTCGTGTCGGTTCGGTCACCTGTATAGGGACTAAATAGATAGAAGACGTATTAAAATGTGGAAGAAGAATTCGCGGTAGTGAACAGAGGTCGAGATGGCATAGCGGTCAGAGCGCCTGGAGCATTTATCCAAGAGGCGCAGGTTCGAATCCTGCTCACGACCGTATTCTTTTTTCCACTAAAATTGATAACTTAAGAGTTTGCTATGATTTATCTGTATGAGTTTGGGTTGCTAGGGCAACTGTCAAGTATCTGAAAATTCACGGCTGTCTGTATGTGGGTGGCGTCAATGAGGATAGACAAAAATAGAATAATGCAACAATTATTACCAAAAAAGAAGGGGTGGAGGGTCTGACTTCAACGAACGTACCGGACCTTCTCAAAAAAGGCAGGTTAATAAACTGAACCGTCGAGCATGCACTCTTCATGTATGTAAGATAAAATCTATAGTTTCTGCCTACTGGAATGGGAATCAGGTGTGAGTTGGTTTGTATGATTAATTGAAATCTTAGTTTGGCGTTAAGATTATTTTGACGTGAGCAAAGCCACGGGTACAGCTAGTTTAATATAAGGTACTGAATTGATTACAATAACGTCGCCATAAGACGTGTTAAAATATGGAAGTAGAATTCGCGGTGGTGAGCAGAGGTCAAGAAGGCTTAGTGGTCAGAGCGCCTGGAGTAATTATCCGGGAGGCGCAGGTTCGAATCCTGTTCGCGACCGTATTCTTTTTCCATTTAATATTGTAACTTTAGAGTTCGCTAAGCATGCGTTAATGCTTTTCAAAGATTTATCTTAAATCAATAAATTTAAGTTATTATTATTCTCGCGGTTCTTATCCACTATTAGAGTTTAGCCGACAGCTCTTCATACTCTGTTTGCCCATAAAAATCTGTGTTTCAAGTGACAAAACCTATCTATCTGCCACTAAAATGTGCTCAACCAACACCTGAATGATAACGATGTATATTCCAAACTGTTTCATCGCTGGCGCTGCATCCAACGAGATTGGATTGAAGTGGGCCGAGTGCCAGTACACGTACATACACAACCAGTATGATATTGTGAATAAATCGTAAGCTGCGCCCTGACCATGATATATGCCGGTACAAATTGGATTTATTTCCCGCTTTCCCTTCCCATTGGTACTGAACAGAAACTGTTATTGCACGTATGAACGATGAGGTGTCATGAATAAAATATTCTGTAGCGAACGCGTCACGCACCCGCCGCTCTCGATCGCGATTTCAATGTGATACACCAATCACACGACACCTCGTACAAATGATTTATTGCTCGTGTACACATAAGTATAATCTGCTTTGGCAAGTGGATACTGTAATAGAATTACTGTGCTCCCAATCCGTTTCTGTTTGTTCGCTGAGTTTTCATACGAACATGTACGGCATATGCTTTTATTATTTTTAAGCATGGCAAAAATAATAAGTACGTATCTATGATATATTAATTTTTGTTAATATAAAACTTTTGTACTTTTTAACCCCCCACGGGTGTTTAATGTATGACTGTCTATCGACTATGACGACTTTTAAAAAAAAAATCATCTAAACTTAATTTAAGCAATCTCAAGCTAGTTACTTAAACTCTACTAATATTAAACTTATTCCTTAACTGACCCCAATACTACTCAATGAACCAAACATAAATTTCTTACATATATACAATTTTACGGTACAATAATCTTATGCAAGTAAAATCTGCCTTAAAAATCCAGTAAGTCGGTTAGCGAACATTTTTATGAGCAGCTAGACAATCGATCCAGATAGCTTATATCTAGATTCATATCATTAATGGCTCGCTAAGAATAAATCCGTAATGATTCGGTCCCCAGTAAAGCTATACCGCAATGAATTGTATTCGGTACTTCAACATGCAAATGCCATTTGTTAGATTTATGCTTCAATGCAAAACGACTCATTTCTATTTTGCTTTGCGTTTTATTTGAATATTACCGTAATACCCATTTTTGTTGTTTTTCCACTGTTGATCGAATTACGCACACAAATCTATGCCATGTCACAGCTTTATACGGTTTAATCTTCTTTGCAGACACAAATCCCCGCATCGGTGTATTGTCTTTTGGGACATATATTTCAATAACTCTGCTGTGGTATTGCGTATAAATCGTTCTTTTAGACATTTGACAATAATTTACGTCGATAATTTGCATCCGGACAAAATATACCTTTATTAACGTATAGTTGAGATATATTTTCTACGGGACCTCATTTATTTGTGTTTAATGAGTACATTACGGCTTAATGACTGGGAGGTGAGTAAAATTAAAATATTCTGCTTTTTTTTGTAAGGGTCGAATTCTCTAATTAAAGTAAAAAGACCACTCTCACCGCTATTGAATAAGTGATGGGGCCGGATGGGTACAGATATTTTTAAACCCAATTCAAAATAACCTTAATTATGTGGAAGATTGTCGAATGACGTGGCTTGAGTGGTGACGTACATTCCATTAGCACGGTGCTCCGGCTGGCGATATTTTGTATAAATAATGCCCACTTTGACGTAACATAGGGAACGCCGGGTCCAATAACTTTGACATGCTCCTGACAGTGTAGCCGACCTTTTTGTAAGCACGTACAATGGCTCAAAGGGCGTTATTTCGCCAGAGATATCATTACGTGTTGGTACAAAAATAACGATATAATACATAAGTTATCCCTTGAACAACAATTCTAAACATGAGCCTCTGATCGACTCATAATGCCGCTGGTTTCTTGGCTGTTTAAAAATCATGATATAATGTATATCTTAACTGAAAGATACTAAAATTATCTCTACCTTCTGCATGAGGTAGTCCTGTCCTGTGTAAGTCGTACCTTAGACTATATAAACACTTAAAAAAATTGGTTAAGTAGAACTTGAGCGATACTTAATTGAACACTAAAATAGGAGCATACAAAATGTATTTAATGTGACATCATTAGCTAAAGGGAGTCCTTATTGAGATACTAGAGGTATCTACTTTGTTTACATACATGTTATATCGCATACGAAAGCTTTTCTATCAACGGCATAGTTCTAATACTAAATATTCTTCCATAGTAGGAGATACTAAAAAACCCAGTTAAGTAACTAATTCATTAAACCAGGCACCCGAAACGATGTCGTTGGCGATTCATTCACTGTGCCAACACTGTACTCCCATAAACGTCTGATGATCAACATAATAATAATTGTAAGGACATAGTCTTAATAATCATGAGACTATTTACGTACTATAATCACGTGCCAAATGTGGTGGGGATTACGGTTTGTTAGTATTGTTACTAGATTCGGTCTAGTAGTGGATTCGGACGACGCTACGCCTTTTCTGGATATTATATGTAAAATCCGCCATAAAATATTAACTTTTATGTGTTGATTCTGATAGAATCTGCAAAGAGGGGTCTTTTATTTCGTAATACTGCTGGTATAGATATTTTTGTCTTAATCATTTGTTAAGAGAAAAAAAAAATACGTTTTTAATATCATTATGAATAGGATGTAGCGAAGAAATGGGAGTGGACAGAGAAAGAAAAAAAAATCATAGGTTTCACAATATACCTACAATCCTACCATCCAAAGGCAAAATAAATTAAATCTTTGTGTTTTAAATTCCAAATAATAGGTGACCTAGGCGGAAATCTAAATGAGAACCAGCTAAAGCAAGACAGCAAAAGAAATCCTGAAATGCATAACCAACCTGGTTTCGTTATTTTTAAGTGATTGATGGAGCCCCATTTCGCGGGATTTCTCATTTCCTGTGTGGCGTCTACATAACACCAAGACTATGACGGAAGATTCTATCTTGAAACCTTTGGTTACCTAGTCAACTCTTGTCTACATAGATTGCATTTTTTTAGTTGCGTGGATTATTTCACAAAGGAAACATGGAAATATTTTTATTATATTAAAACTGTTCCGGGTCTGAGTGTGTAAAACGCATAAATAAATTCTTTATGTGTGAATTTTTTTCCTAATACCTATTGGGTAATATTAATTTGGTGCAGAAATGAAACCCATGACAAGAGGCGCAGCAGCCAGTGGTCTACGGCAACCGCGCTATCTTTTTCCACTGAATTTTCTATAAATATATTTTTGTTTTTTTTAAACATTATCTAAGGACTTTCGAATTTATTAATTACATACATATCTAAACAAATATAATTTTCTTTGCATATCTACCTAATACATAGAACAAGACAAAATACAATATAATTTCTAGATTTACTGCACCATAAACGTAGGATGCGCAAACATTTTCTACGTCCAGATCCAGAAATATGTTTAAATTTTGTACCATAAAAACAATATTCATAGTTCGATGAAGAAATGAACGCGTGAATAAACCCACTTTCTCAATAGAGGTTTTTAAAATAATATAGCAACCATATTATTCAAATCATAATACAAATTTTAATTACGCAAACACAACGCGCGCTCCAAAATTACATTCTCCACCGTTTCAACAGAGTTTATTATGCTTTGTCCCGCAACATACCTCGATGAATACCTACAAATTATCAGTTAAATGAACCGAACGTTCAGGTAATGAACTAATTAATCGTTGACGACTAAGTGGCTGGCAAAGGAACCGTGACGGATCCAACGATCGGTTACGTGTGATTAAGAAACTGGAAAACGTGATGTGAATTGACGAGTGTAATAATGTTTTATTGATATGAGGAAGAAAAATAATTAATGTTCTGCCCCTTAAATAGTCCAATATCCAATTAGGAGCAAGGATATTTGTTTTGTGTATAGAGACGCCAACCCAGGGGAAAGACAATAAAAAAGACAAACAAACTAAAATTAAAGAATTGCTATTACTAACAGCCAGTACAAGAGCAAAGCGAACTGGGTAATAAACTAACTAATAATATCCTATGACTCAATCAAATATAATTTAGAACTTAAATATAGCTACCACGATATATTTGCATGCCGAGTTAACCGCAAAACCTAAAACAAACTAACACCATTCTAAAAAACCGCGTTTCATGCAATAAATGATGATTTGATTTGATTTTGAGACGAATGAATGAGCGTCAAATTCAAAGTAAGAGACCTTACTTTCATGTGGTCACTAAAATTGAATTAAAGTTTTGGTTATTTTTAAGCTAATAATAATGATGGTTAGAAAAGGTGCTTGCGGTTGATTGTGGCAGAAGAAGACGTTACGCTGCCCCAAAAAAAATGTATACCTAACTGCAAGAGGATGGACCTAAAACATAAAAGATTATGCTAGTTAGTAACACCACATACCTGTTTATTATTATATATTATCTACCAGGCCACAGTCGCTCCGAAGAAGGGTCCTTCCAGTTAACTAGAGCTTAAATATTTCTGTGGTCAATTCTTCTGTCTCTAACTCGTCCCGCCATCACTTTCCGGGCTTGCTGAGGAGTCATCTAACGTTACATAAGTCCAATATACGGCTGATGTGACCAGCCTAGGTCTATGTATACATAAAAAAAACTATTTTTTACTTGACATTGCCTAGTTTGGTATTCAATAAATTCAAAAAATTATAAATTATAGTCTATTTGAATAAACGGGGTGGGAAGTTTAATATGATAAGCTAAAATTGACAAAAATCCTGTAACTAATAGGTATAATTTGCTTGCCTAGCCCTTTTGAATTATTATTTGCTACCAATGAAGTATGGACTTAATCTCTCATTGAGTTAGTCTTTTATTAGTATAAAAGAAGATTGATGATTATTAATATTCATAATTCACTGAATATATACTTAAAATAATCCGTCTCATCTTTTATACTAAATATATATCTAGATACTATTAAAGATTAACTATCTTTTTTATCTGTTATGTATCCTGTGATCATATTTTTTACTCCCAAAGAATTTAGTTGAGATTTCTTTCCACAATAATGTAACTTGAGAACAGATAGTATATATATACATAATCTAATAGCTATTGGAACACAATTCTAAGCTCCGGGATTCTCTTAACAGAAAATACCTAGAATCACTTTGTCCATCCCGGCAATTGAACCTACTTCTCGATCAATAGGTGATACTTAAATCAACATCGAAACAAAACAATAGTTTCCGATTCAAAGATTACCGTTAAAGCCTATTGTATGAGAAATATTTTGCTTATGTCTTTGTTATGACGTCACTGTCGCGACTAGTGTGACAAGGGTTCTTGTCATGTTACAATCCTCTTAAGTGGTGTCACTAAAAGCATTGCTAAACCACCGAGTGCTAGGCACTAGGGTAAAAAAAAAGTTTTTATTGTTGTGTTAGTTATAAGAATCTATCATACTTCAATGTAGTTTTTTTTTTTATTAGTGGCGACCACGTCTTTGTCGACTATTCGGCCAGCGTCATGTTGGGACAGTAACGATGGAAGCGGCGTACCGTCGAACTGCACTTCGTGGTAGTTATGTTAGTATTTTAGTAATGCTGAAAAGACGAGGCAATATAAGAGTTAGTAAAAAAATACCTATTTTTTAACGACTCTTATTTCTATATACAAATTAAATCCAAAGACATGACAGATGAATATTTAAACATACACAGTATTTACACCTTACAATATACATATACACACACCCATTACAATTTTTTTTTATTATCTTTAAGCAATTTGGATAGGATTTGGATGACCTAGGGGGAGAAATATGACAAAAGTGAATGGAAATTAATGGGGAGAGGAATTTTTGTTTTGGAAAGCTACGTATATAAGTCAAACGATTTGGAATTCATAGGGCATGAAAAAACGATATGCTCCAGTGCCTTCTTCAAGACCGCATTCACACAGAGAGCTATCACGAACGCGAATCTTCCTCAGAAACACTGGACTACAGCAATGACCGAGTCTTAATCTACACAAGGATGAAACACTTTTTTTTTCCGAGTTTGCGAGTGTATTAAAGGAAGTATGACGAAACACCTGTCATACTTAGATTAGACAGGTATGTTAATAAAGTTCTCTTTCAATTTGCCAATTGCGTTATTATAAAGAATGTTTTCATCCCCGATTCTCCTGTACACCGCTCCAGAGTTGGTCTACTCGGCCACCGAAAAACCATATCAATAATCTGTAATATACGCTAAGGGAAATGTACCCAAATGTTACATGAAATACAAATTATGAAAGTTTAGATCTCTTTTGTTTTCTCAAATAGTCGTACTATTGTGTATGTTTCTGACGATGTGTGAATGGATATTTGTAACTCATTCAAGCAAAAGCTATTGACACTGATTATTAACACTGTAAAGTTTCATCAAGGCGCAGCACACAGACTTCTTTATATATAGGCTTATCCTCAGCCTATGTTATGTATAGGCCAAGTCTTTTTTTTATAACGTAGAAACAATGTAGGGAAATAGAAACAATTTAGATAAACTATATAAGGATATAATAATGGCAATAACAGCCTCAGCCGTTAACACTTGTGAAACTCAGTCTCACACGCGTAAGAAAAAGCATGTGATAGGATGGAATAAGTATGTAAGTGAAGCCCACAGGGAAGCTAGAAGTAAATTTTTATACTGGGTTTCTCAGGATAGGCCACAATATATGTCCGGTACTATATATGAAGAAATGTGTGAAAGTCGCAAAGTATTTAAAAATAGATTAAAGTGGTGTCACAATATTAAAGAACAGTTATAAATGGAAATCATTTCAGAATGTCGTGCCTCTAAAAACTTTAGTGACTTTTGGAAAGCAACCAATAGTTTAAACCATAAGACTGGCCTTCCTGTGAGCGTGGGAGGTGTGAGTGATACCAGAGATATAGCGGAACTGTTTAGAGAACATTTTACCACAAAGTCTCCACTGGATCTTTCATCTGCAGATCCTGGGTCTACCATGACCGGTGATTTGTATAACGTGTCTGCTAAACAAGTTCGACAAATTGTGAGTAGAATGTCTAGGGGCAAGTCACCGGGTCATGATGGACTCAGTATCGAGCATCTTAAATACGCTGGTGTTCATTTACCACGTGTGCTCGCAATGTTCTATACTTTATGCCTGAATCACTCGTACTTGCCTATGGACCTTATGAAAACCATCATAGTACCGATTGTTAAGAATAAAACTGGGGATTTGTCCGATAAGAACAACTACCGACCAATTTCCTTGGCTACAATCGTGGCCAAGGTGTTGGACAGTGTGCTCGACTCAGAACTTGATAAACATCTCAATATTCATGATGCTCAGTTCGGTTTTCGCGCGGGACTTTCCACTGAAAGCGCAATTCTGAGTCTGAAGCACACTGTTCAATACTACACGGAAAGAAGTACACCTGTGTATGCGTGCTTTCTTGACCTCTCCAAAGCATTCGACCTTGTGTCGTATGACTTGTTATGGTAGAAACTCAAGAAAACTGGCGTGCATATACGGGTACAACGGATTTTTCATTTCTGGTACCGAAACCAGAATAATTATGTAAGATGGGCAAACACCTACTCAGACACGTACAGGTTGGAGTGCGGGGTGAGAAAAGGTGGGTTGAGTTCTCCTAAGCTCTTCAACTTGTACGTTAACGAGCTTATAGTTGGGCTCAGCAGCACACGAGTAGGATGCTGGATTGACAACGTATGTATGAACAACTTTAGTTACGCGGATGACATGGTGCTGCTGACCCCAACTGTAAGTGCAATGAGGCAGTTGCTCGCAATATGTGAAACATATAGCCTTCAGCATGGTTTATTATATAATGCTAAGAAGACTGAGTACATGGTTTTCAAGGCCCCCGGTAAATGTACATTAAACGTGCCCGCAATAAAGCTAAATCACGTTGAACTAAAGCGGGTAGAAAAGTTCAAATATCTCGGACATTATGTTACTGAGGACCTTGAAGACCAAGTTGACATAGAAAGGGAACGTAGGGCATTGGCGGTTAGAAGTAATATGCTGGCCCGCAGGTTTGTGCGTTGTAGTGAACAAGTCAAAGTCACACTATTTAAAGCCTACTGCCAGACTTTCTACACGTGCAACCTGTGGTTCAAATATACGCAGAGGACGCTCAATGCCCTACGTGTCCAATATAACAATGGATTTAGGATGTTGTTGGGGCTGCCCCGTTTTTGCAGTGCCTCTAGTATGTTTGCGGAAGCCAGGGTAGACGGCTTCCATGCGGTAATTCGCAAACGGCTCGCATCATTACTGAGCAGAGTCAGGAGCAGCACCGACAGCATCCTACAGGTAATTGCGGAAAAGCAGGACTCAGGCATCCTGAAGGCATTTATACGTGCTCAAATTTTGTAAACATTTTTGTAATTTTCATTATTTAATTAGTTTTGTAACTATGTATGGACATTGATCTGAAATAAAGATTATTATATTATATTATTATATAAGTATTGTGGGTACCAATTTCACTAACAAACTTGACTTTCCGACTGCAGGAGAAGGACCACATTCCAAACGGAAAAGGCATAAGCATTAATAAAAAATATATTGGAATAAATTTAAATCATTGGCAATGTTTAATCCTCGTATCCCACTAAACTTATGATAATATATTGTTTAGGCCTAAAATATCTTACATGATTATATGACAAAAAAAAACGTGATAAAATTTTACATCTAAAATAAAAAATAAAATTATTAATTTAGATAAAATAATAATAATATTAATTTAAACTGTAATACAAGATTCGTCCGCCAGTTATAGTAAGTAGTAGTTAATATGTTGACTCGTTAATTACCAGATACAATAGAAATGATAATGTAATACAATTTTGTACTTTGGCTAGTAGGGTCATTTTACTACGCGATATTACCGCTACGGCGCCGCTAGTACGTAGGTACCTGCCTACCTCCCCCCCAGGGGTTCCACCTTGTCGTGGTGGGGGGGCTCTAGTAGCCGTGGCTTGGTCACCCACGATGAAGCTAACGGAACCCGAGGAGGGCTGCTCCTCAGGGCTTTGCCTTCAAGCCCATGTTGGAGCGGCGCCGGCGTAGGTTGCGTGCCTTATGGGGGGTGCTGCAACTGAGGTGGGCTGCGGCGTCGTATGGGCGGCACCGCAGCTGAGGGATGGGGGCCGCGGTGGGAGAGGAGTGCCAGTATGTCGATGCGCCGCTCTCCCTACCTGCCGCGGCCATGACGGGGCCGCCACCGTTGGATGGCGGACGCGGTGGAGCCGCAGGGGAAGAGGAGTGCCGGTATTGCGAGGCGCCGCTCTCCCTATCCTCTGCGGCCGTAGTGGCAGGCGGCGGGGCCACAGACCTGACCCGTCGCAGGGGACCTTGGGCGTCCAGACACGGGGTCGTCTGGCGCCCATTGCACATGGTCTCCAAGGTGGTTGCGGCACGCCATTAGTCTGGTGTGCCATGGCGGGGGGGTGCAATACCCAACCCCGTGATCCCGGGAGTCCGGCAACGGACGGCTGCGGGCGGGTTCGCGGTTGTGTGCGAAAGCGTTCCCGCGTCCCGCCCTCAAGCAGCTGAGGAGGTATACTGTGGAGTTTTAGTGGGTTCGAGTCCCACATAACCGCTCTGTCTGCCCGTATCAGAGCGGTATGCGAGGGCATTTCTCCACATAAAAAAAAAAAAAAAAGGTACCTGCCTACCTAGTCAATTTTGTTATACGATATTATAGGTCTAAATGGTATAAATGATAAAATACGAGGTTATAATATTGCAAATAAATTATATGGAACCAAATTTTATCCTGTAGTTATTACTTCATAAAAAACCCTTTACTTAAGTAGGTAGATAACGTTTAATAACTACATTATGAATAACTGAACGGTTAACCTATTATCGTAATCCGTTATTATCATCCGCCCTCGTTATCAACAACAAGTGGCAATCAACATAAATTATTAAAGCCTTTTTTCTTGAGGGATCTTAGTACTTTCGTTGAAGTGGGAAAATGTATTTACCTGCCTACTTTTTCTTTGTATCGTAGGGTTAATGAACAATAATATGCTGGGGTCACGGTGAATGTAGCTGAGATGCCGGAGCCCCGGTAATGTAGACCGTATAGATTTAAGTCGGGAGGAGTTCGGTACAACGTTCATGATGAATTTTCCGCAGGAAAAAAAGGATAAATTATAAAACTAGTATCAGAGTTTAAACTGCCAGTATGTCTTTACACACCATCTGCTGGCTATGTTGGTTTCCTATCGATGTTTTTTTGCATATTTTTAGCAGGCCGTAATTATTTGGTAGCGTGGTTTGTGTAGCAGTAGTCGAAAAATTAGTAGTAGAGTTCAATGGGGTGACATGTCGTGAAAAAACGACCTCTTTAATTTTGAATAAAATTAATTATTTTTTTATTTTTCATGTTTATTAAGTAGTGATAATGTAAATCTACGTATCAAGTACCTTCACAAATGTTTTGTTGTGTCTTTGTCGTGTCTAAGTTATAAACAAACGTGATAAGTATTCTACCAGCTGTCAAACTAAGGATTTGAAATCACCTGTCCCTGTCTGTGTTAAAATACACTTTACAACATAAGACACCGCTCATTTTTGTGAGCTACGTCCCGTACACATTGGCGCCGTTTGTCTCCTTTTGCTTGACAATGAATGTGGAAGTAAATTCGACGACTACAACAATTGCCTCAGACATAATTTACTACAAAGCATACTAAACAGTAGTTGTGTTGTTAAACTGTACTAATTATAAAAAAATAAAAAATAAAATCTGTCCACCTACCTACCTACTTTATTTAGAAACTGATCTTAGTTTTAGATTATAAATGACTAACTTTAATAATACTTATATTTGATAATCTGGTTAATTCATTTGATCATCACTTCTCACTATAACTATTATCCTATATTCTCTTTTCCCATTTTTCTTTAATTTCATTTTAAATCTAAATTTTCTTAATAATTATTCTTTTCTGTTACTACTTTATACACATTTAGGCTGTATCTCACTTTATCTGTCTCAGTACTTTGCCATTTAGTTGTTTATTTGCACATTCCAGGTATCAAAACTTGTAAATTATGATGACCCGGAGAGCAATTGACAGAGACAAGGATGACAGACTCAGGAGGACCCTAAAGGAGCTGGAGACTTCTAAAACCCTGTGTCAACAATTACTACAGGAAAGGGAAGACAGTGAAGTAGAAGTCAAGAAAATAAATGACAAAAATACCTCACTTAAAAATGAGCTAGCCCATCTGCACATTAAACACATGGACATACTTAACCAACTAGATAAATCACATCAGATAATCTCTTCATTACAAAACTGCAATGACACACACGAGCTGGCTTTAAATCGTATCACGGAACTAGAGCTTGAATTAAGAAATGCTCATAGGACCATAACTTTATTGGAGTCCTTCAAAGCCAGCGTGCAGGCATCAGACACCCAGAGACTTTATGATGAGTTGGTAGGCAACGTAGTGGTTCCTGAATGTGCTCCAGCTATTACAATAGACCTGATTGGTGATGATACCATTCACCAAGGTCCAATTTTATTGAGTCACAACAAACTTAAAAAATATATCAAAATTAAAAAGTTAATAAGGTTAAACAAAAAGGCTATTAAAAGGAAAAACTTGTTAAAAAATGATGTCCACCTTAGGAAAGAGCGTCTCAATTTAATCAATCAATTACATAACTGTTATTGTGAGTTAGATTACTGGAAATACATGTATAAGGATGACACACAGCGCCTGCAGGATGAGCTACTATGTAAGGAAAATATTCTGACAGACATATTTAATAAATATGAAGACTCACAAAACCGGCTGAGTGAGCGCATGCTGGAGGCCGGTGAACTGGTGGACTTGGTGAGGTACAACGCTGAAAGATTGGAGTCCCTGACCTACGGTCTCTCATGTGACTGTGCCAACCCTGGTCCACCTGCTGACTTTCGGCATGTTGCACCACTTATGGAGGAGCTTAATAATATTGGGAGCTGTAATAATTTCCTGCTCAATAGTACTGTATTATTTACTGATAGATTAGGTGTAGGATTAGGATCCCTCTTACACAATTATTTAACTAGTAGTGTAACTAATAATTGCTATCCAAACTTGCACTTCAACCATATTATTGAAAAAATCACCAATAGTAATTTAGACTGTCAATCAACTATAGTATTGCTTATAGGTAACAGTATAGGATTAAGAAAAAGGGATATTGTAAATGGCATTGACACCCTACTAAAATTAAACACAGGAAAAATTTTGTTATGCGCCTTCCCCTATACAGACTCTTTATCAGATAACCATAACAACTATGTTCATAAATTGAACAATTTAATTTATTTGTTGACATGTCGTCATAGTGACAAGCTTTTGTTTTTCGACACTAATAAATTTGTTAGTGGATTTAAATTGACAGAGGAAGCTATATTTCTTCCTAAAAAAAACCGACATTTAATTGCTACACTGATAGCATATAATATTAATTATGTTATAGAAAATATAACAAACACTAGGTTAAGCGACTAATCAGTATTGTTTAGTTGTGCTAATAATACTGTGATAGATTGTTTAACCTTTATCCTTCTCTGGCTATTGAGGATTTTTATTCTATAATATCATTCGATTGTCAAAGTCAGCCAAAGTAACTACTCAATGTTTATACAAACTGTAAATATTTATTTAAATTTTCAATGATATATTTTTATTCTAATTAATGTAATATATAAAAGTAATTCACAGCATGCACTCGACTGGATGAAGCCTTATTAAACTGTCACAATTGACAATAGAGAAGATCGATGATAACATTCTACTTTATCACCAGAATATTAACCGTTTCTCTTGCAAAATATTAGATGTAGATCTTTTAGTGGATAAGTATAATATTGATATATTATGTTTTTGTGAGACATGGTTGAAACCTGATAAAATGCAATTTAGTGTAAACAATTTTTCGGTTGCTAGTGCGTACAATAGATTATGTGCTTAAGGGGGTGGGACTCTAATTTTATGTAATAATTAGATATGTATTAAAATTTAAAGAAAGGAAAGATGTCAGCTCTTTGTCTGTTGATCGTCTATGTGAAGTAGCATGCGCGGAATTAGGAAGTCACATTATTATGTGTGTTTATAGGCCTCCGGCATCTAATTTTTCATTGTTTTTGGTAATTATGGAAGACATTTTGAATAAAATATCTAAATATAATAAATTCATCTTTATTTGCGGGGATTTCAACATTGACATACTTATTGAATCGCCTGAGAAATGTAAGCTCTTAGCATTATTTAACTCGTATAATTTGAAACATATATTTAATGAGCCCACCAGAGTCACTGCTACTTCTAGTACTTGCATAGATAATTGTTTTTCTAATAGTGAAGTACAGGAATTTTCTTTGGTTAGCGACATTAGATCGGACCATATGGGTCAACTTGTCTCATTTAAATTGAAAAAGGGGTCAACCCAAAATAAAAAAAATCGAGTCAGACCTCTAACCAAAAATAAATTGCGTTCATTCCAAGAGCTAATCAAAACGAAACTAAGCACTACTCGTTTTAATTTAGAGGATCCTGAGGATAATTATATCAAACTATTTAACTTAATATGCCAATCTTTAAACAACTCGTGCCCTTTTAAAAGTGTTATACCTAGTAATAAACGTAATTTTAATGAGTGGGCTACCAAAGGTATTCTAAAAAGCAGAGAAGTGCTTTACAATTTATATTATGAGAAATCGCTCACTACTGATCAAGCATTTCATAAATACGTTAGAAATTACTCAAAATTATTTAAAAAGATATGTATGATAGCCAAATCTAAACTCATCAGTAGACAAATAGAAAAATCGGATAATAAAATTAAAACAGTATGGAAGATCATAAACACAGAAACTGGCAGAGTTAAACAACGGGATACCGAATTGTCTTTAAACATCGGTAACAAAATAACCTCTGATAAGAGAGAAGTCGCTAACAAAAGAAGATTGGGAAGATTCTCATGATGCTATTGGCATCTTCTGTGATCTTTCAAAAGCTTTTGACTGCGTTGATCACAATACGCTCATCCGTAAATTAAATCATTATGGAATACGAGGTCAATCTAGTGAGCTTGTATTGTCCTATCTCTCTAGAAGACAGCAAAAAGTAGGCGTTATTGATGTGACGGCATCTGGGTCCTTGGTTAAAATGGGTGTACCTCAGGGTTCTATTCTAGGCCCTTTTTTATTTTTGGCATACATTAATGATCTTCCTTATATGATGTCTGAATTATCTGATATCATATTGTTTGCAAACGATACCTCCCTTATTTTTAAAATTAACAGGAAAGACCGTGAGCTCTTAACGGTGAATGAAAGCTTAAAGTCCTTATCTAAATGGTTTGCCGCTAATAATCTACTACTTAATACAAGTAAAACAAAATGTTTAAAATTTTCTTTACCTAATGTTACCCAAGTAGAATCAAATTTAATTCTTGATGGTAACAAACTCCAACCAATTTCAGAAGCCGTTTTTCTAGGTTTTACTATTGATTCAAAGCTGCAGTGGAGTCCTCATATCTCAGCTCTTTCTAGTAGATTAAGCTCAGCTGCATTTGCAGTTAAAAAAATTAGACAGCTCACAGACATAGCAACAGCTAGACTAGTTTACTTTGCATATTTTCATAGCATTATGTCTTATGGCATTCTGTTGTGGGGATCGGCAGCTGAGGTAGAATCTATCTTCATTCTACAGAAAAGGGCAGTTCGGGCAATCTATGACATGGGTCCTCGTGAATCCTTAAGAGAATTTTTTAAAGAAATTAATATACTTACATTGCCCTCACTCTACATTATCGAGAATATTATGTACGTCCGAAAAAATTTAAAATCTTTCAGTATCAACAGTGACTTTCACAACATAAATACTAGGAATAAACATAAAATAGTAGTGCCAAAATATAGATTAACAAAAACAAACAAATCATATTTAGGTAATTGTATACGCTTCTATAACAAGCTGCCACAAACTATCACGGATCTTACTGGTAAAAAGTTTAAAACTTATATTAAGTCGGTTCTTGTTAAAAAAGCCTATTATAAAATTAAAGATTACATTGAGGATAGGGACGTGTGGCGTTAACTATTTTCTGAACATGTGGCTCTCCTGGCAACAGGTGATTGTGGAGTGTCATAAAATTAAAACAGAAATGACTGAATTGTGTCAGTGACAATTTTTATTGACCTGTCTTGACATTTTATTGAGTTTGACATGTATAAAAATTTTCATTTAAATACCTGCTTATACTGTATTTTAAATATGTATTTAAATTCGTAGCCCATAAAACATGCTGTAAATGTGAGCTCAATGTAGAGATTAGTGACTCATGTGACATAACTAGTTATTTGTATTCGTAGCATTATTTATTAGATAATATTACATCTCACACATTAACCTCCATTGTTCTTGCACCTACAAACTTTGTAACTATGCAAAGATCTTTCTTTTAAAGCATCTTTATTGTATTATTTTATTTTAAAAGAGTGTCTATGGAGTTTCTTGCCGGTTTTTCTCCATAAGACCAACTTTTTGGAACCGTGCAACTAAAATCAATTGACGTTTCATAAGTGCATGTAATTTTGCCTATTTGAAATAAAAACCTTTGACTTTTGACTTTTGACAATTCCAGCGCGAACAAAATATTTCTTTGATGTACATGTTTTGGGTCGAAAGAAATCATGTCGAGTCCCATACATAAATATGTACGAAAAATTTTGATTTTCAGGGAAATTAGAATGGTATTTTGTGTTATCTTTGGTGTCAAAACAAGTTTTAGGATTCCCGATTTTAATTTTTTTTTTCTCCTTCTCCCTAATCGGGCAGGCTAAGGTCATGGACCATACCGCCTCGTCTTCAGTGTTCTTGAATAAAAGTAAGGCCAAAGCCTCGTCTTCAGTTACATCCTTCTTGTTTAATTGCTAATTTCTAATAGCGACGACAATGACATGATTATGATACGTTCAGAAGTTAACTCAATTTCCAACGATGTTCTTATGAATTTTTAATTATATTCCTGGGATATAATTTAGGGACCAAGGATCAATAACAGGTAAAAATATTGCAACAATCTTAAAAAAAGTTATTTTATTTATTGTAAACGTTCTGCTGTTGTCCTTTGTGCCTGTAAATAAAAAAAAACCTTTTTCTTTCTTTCTTTCTTTCTAAATGCATCCATGAATGCCATGATAAAGGTGAACTAGTTAATATTATCATATTTTTTTAAACTGTTGTTTTCTTTTGTGCCAATAATATATTGCGTAGATAGATGATAAGTTTGTTACCAAATACGTTACTACCTAAAAACCACTTTAATAAGATATTTCAGAACAGAAAATATAATCTTAGCGCTCTTTAGTCCACTTACTTCCAGACAGATTAAATAATAAGCCTTCAGTGTTTGTAAGCTTGAGTTCAAGAATAACCTTGGTTTTTCAGAAAATAGTTACAAGTTGCTAATATATTTATTAACGACCTCACCTACTTACATTATAATTTGTAGAGAAAAATAAATAAATCACCGTAGAGTATAAAATTTTCGGTGAGATATTAGATAGAGCATTTAGAAACAATGCTTTTTATTACTTTTCTGAGCTTTTCTTTAACACATATTCATAACTTGTTCAAGTGTAAAATAATTATTTTGTACCTATCGTTTAAAGACATTATTTCGTCTATTGTCCATTACTTATTTACCAAATTAAAAATAAATACAACCAGGCTTAATAAAAATAATTATATTTTTATATTTCGAACATTTTTGTTTTATATTTAAAATTGTTATTAATTCATTCGAATTTTATGAAACTAAACTGGGTGACAAAATGCCGTATGCATTTTATACTGTAAGAATGAGATGGATACCATAGCCAAGGGAAAAAAACGCGGGAAAGAATGAATCATTCATCGTCAAAATAATTATTTCTGGTAAGTACTATTAGATTGTATTAACTTTAAAAGCATTACGAATTGTTTTATTATGATGATACGTAACTACCACGTACCAAGTCAACTGTAGCTGTACATATTTGGATTCGCGTGTCAAGATGTTATTTCTTTATGATTTTTGAAAGTTATACTGTGAGTTAAATGAAATTGTATACCACACAAATACGTCCCATACCCTACTTAGACAAAGCATAGTATCACGCATGTATTCTTCGAAAAGGTAGGCAGGGGTAAACAAACCAGCATACTTAGTTGTACACCCACATTTCACCAATACTGTTATTACGACCCATGTATTTAATACGTAGTGAGCCAATTCCATCCACCGGGAACAATTCCAAATTCCTGGCTACTACCTAAAGTAAATTTCCTTACAAAAAAAAAACACCAATATCACTTTGCCCGACCCGGGAATCGTACCCAAGACCTCGTGCTCCCGTGCGACGACTAGACAAATGAGGCAGTTCCCTACTTCAAAAACACTTCATTACCAACCTATGCCAAAACCGATTACGTATTCAAATTATTTTTCTTGCACAATATTAATTAAACCGCACCACCTGTAAGTAAGTACGTGGTGTACTTCCAAGCCGCGCGTTGCGGCCTACCTATCAAACTGTGGAACAAAGCCGACTAAGTCTTGTATTATGCAAACAAGCATCATGTAAGGCGTGGATTTATGAGGCAAGTTCGTTGGGAAAATCGCGAGCTTCACCCGTGGGAGTAACCGTGCTCACTATGGCTCCATATATTCATATTTAGGGTTAGAAGGCTCTAGGCAACCGCCCAGGGGAACGTCGCACGCATGAATGACAATCATACGTAATTGAATTGATTAATCATTGTACAAGTTCATTCATATTCAATGAAGTAGTGTTGTTCAGTGAAATTTTGTGTTAAGTTGCGTAGTGGAAATTAAATTAAATCCTACCAATATTATGAATTTGAAAATTTGAATGTTTGTGAGTTTGCGAATTTAGATGTTTGTTTATCAATGACACAAAACCTACAGCATGGATTCAAATGAAATTTGACATATTTACCTATAGTTACTTGTAGTCCTCGATACGTCATTTTTATCATGGTAAAATGCAAAATTCTTAAAAAGTGCTTATATTGATAAAATAATCAGACTTTTAAATTTAAAACTAAGCAACTAGATACGATATTCAAATGGCGTTGCATTTGAACATCAAGATCTTTATAAGCAAATTTAGTTTTAAGTACATTTTGTAAAACGTGCTAAACAATTTTTATGTCACTTGTAAAAACGTAATTCGACAAAAATACATGAATTTTATACAGCAGAATATTCAACACCGGAAAATTTTATGAATACATGTAAAGTTTATCTTTAAAAACCTAACTTTGTAAAGTTACAATTTTTTGTGGAAAAAGAATACGGTCGCAAGCAGGATTTGAACCTGCGCCTTCCGGATAAATACTCCAGGCACTCTGACCACTAAGCCATCTCGACTGGAGTATTTATCCGGAAGGCGCAGGTTCGATTCCTGCTCGCGACCGTATTCTTTTTCCACAAAAATTTATAACTTTAGAGTTCGCTATGCATGCGTTAATGCTTTTCGAAGATTTTTTTTATTTACTTAATTCGATTTCAAATCGCGACTGCCTAGCAGGAAGTCTCAGTCAAAAGGTTTTTATTTCAAATAGACAAATTACATGCAGTTAAGAAACGTCAAATGATTCTAGTTGCTCGGTTCCAAAAAGTTGATCATAATATGGAGAAATCCGGCAAGAAACTCCTCCGTCTCAGGTTCGATTCCCAGGTCGGGAAAAGTGTTATTGAGTTGTTCTATAACAAAATTCTCCGTAGCAGCCCGGAGTTTGGAATTGTGCCAGGGAGATAGCCATAAGCTCACTAACTATTTACATGGGACTTACTAACAGCATCGGTGAAATGTGGATGTACAACTGTGTACACCTCTGTCTACACCTACAGAGAATATAGGCGTGATGCTATATTTAGAATCACAGCTAGCAAAAGTAAATAATTTAGAACCAGACGACTGATTCTGGGGTTCCTAGATAGATTGCAGGCCAAAAAGACAAAAATTAGATCATTGCTGTCTTTTTATACCAATACTTTATGAGCACGATTCTGCGAATTATGAGACGTCAAATTCGAATTTAGAAATTTCAAAAAATGGTACACACTTGATAGGTAGCAAAACAACATTAAAACAATAGAGATGTCAAATGTGTATGGGAATTTTAGTTTTACATAGCTAGGTAGGTATGTAAAACTAAAATTCCCATACACAGTTTCAATTTGACGTATTTTAATTTGTCTGGTCTCATGCATTTAGTAACAAGACAGCTATGTTACAATTTTAGTACTTAGTTGGCCTATAGTAGAATCGAATTACTTAGGGGCGCTACACAATTTCATGGATAGCCAGAATGTGCCTAAAAAAGCGTGGCTAACCGTTCATGGAGGGGTCAACTCTTTATGGTAGTGAAAGTTGGTTGTAGCAGAAGAAGTATGAAAGAAGAATTAATGCAGTAGTGATGAGAGCTTTGAAAAGTATGTGTGGAGTAACTTTGAAAGATAAAGTGTGATAAGGGAACGTTGTGGAGTGAAAGAAGATGTAGTAACAAAGATTGAGACGGGTATGCTAAGATGGTTGGGGCATGTAGAAAGGATAGATGAAAGGCGATTGACTAAACTGGTACATGAGGCGGCAGTGGATGAAAGAGTCGGGGAAAGCTGACATCAACGAACGTACTGCAATCAAATTGCGGACGTTCTAAAAAAAGGACAGGTCAGGAGCCACCTATATCAGCGAGCACGTATATAAGAGGTTAATAAACATAAATGAAGCGAAAGAGGTGTGTCAGAATCATAGCAAATGGAAATCGATAGTCTCCGCCTACCCCAATGGAAAACAGGCGTCATTGTATTTATGTATGTATAACATACATAAATATTTTTGGGTATTATTAAGACTGAGGTTACACCGCCGGTAAATATATTATAGTAGAAAATATTTTGATCAATTTTAAAAATTACTTCCAAGTTGAATACCTATTAGGTACATCTCTATCGTAGCGTAGGAGTTTATATGTAAGTACATATAACGTAGAAGCAAAATTACATTTAGAGGTTGTCTATAGGTTGTTCTTAAACCTATTCTGAAGTATAAATAAAGTTGCCTAAGTTGAGCGCGTGCCAAACTGACTCAACTGCAAATTAAATAGATAATTTTACAAAACATCTTATTGTAATTAATATTAAATTTTTTAACATTAGTTCTACCACCACGCGTGTAATCTAAAAATGACCCTAGGTTGTAATTTACAACTTACAAGTAATGTTCTATCTATCATGGGAAGACCACAAAAAAAGCATCTAAAGACCCATGTTTCTTAGGGAAAGTAGATAAATTTCATTGATAGAAGCCACCTTCCAAATATGAGTTAGGATTCATATATTTGGAATGTTATTTTGCCAACATGGGCACCGGGAGGGGGGTACAACGGGGTAAAAAAGTAAAAACAAAAAAAATTTGGATCTCTTCTTTTTATTAAAGTCACTTTTTACCTATTTCCAAAATTGTTCAACACGTTGGCAATGACTTGAATGAAATCCTGCTTTAATTTTTTTCTATGATCAATCTACCTAGCCTTTTTCCAGTTACATTGGAGTCGGCTTCCAGTCAATCTGGAGACTGTTTAATACCAGTATTTTACATGAAGGGTCTGTCTATCTGACTTCCGCAACCTAGTTACTGGGTAACACGATATCCCGTGGTATAACTGGTTGTCAGACTACGCTGCCATATATCTTAATTTGACAACCGGGACCGACGATTTTACATGCTTTTCGAAGCACGGAGGGGTTTAGATATGAAATGATGGTCACCAATCCACAGACCGACCGCGGTAAGCACAGCTTAACCTCAACGAATCGATCTGTGAGTCTGTTACTTAGCCACAAGCTCAAGAAGATTTTTTCTTATGATTATAGTACAATGATTTAGATGCAGATCCACCTACCTGAGAATGATCCAGTCGGCGCCCATGTTTGCCGATAAGGATGAGCATGCCGTAGATGAGCGTTTTAAATTGTATTCACAATTATTTGCGTATTGTATCTTTATTGCTCTATCAAAAATGATTAACTCGATGTCATCTTCGGATACGTTCAAGTCATTCGCAATCGCGTTCTATTATGTTGATGTGCTATGTTGGTATTAAGTATATGCACACCATATATTAAATTCTGCTTAATCATTTTATCAGTATCAATACAAATAAACAAAATTGAAGTGTCTGTTTTTAATATCAAAATAATAGGTTTTTTTAAGCTCATACAGTTGTTTGCTCGATACCTGTGCCTAAAAATCAGTGTTTAAAATTTTTGTCTGTTTGTTTGTTCCGGCTAATCTCCGTAATGGCTAGACCAATTCAGACAGAATTTTTACCATGGGAGAGCCATGCTTTGGCACGAATGGGCCGGCTGGACCGGATTGATACCACGGCCGCACAGAAAACCGGCGTGAAACAACGCTTGCGTTGTGTTTCGCCGAGTGAGTGAGGGTACCGGAGGCCCAAAACCTTTACAAGGCCGGCAACGCACTTGCGACTCCTCTGGGGTTGCGGGTGTCTATGGGCGGCGGTAATCGCTCACCATCAGGCGAGCCGTCTGCTCAGTTGCCCCCTATTCCATAAAAAAAAAGACTAGATTTTACTGGCAGGTAGCTGACTATATATGGTAGTAACTTAGGCCAATTATAATGTAATTATACGGGGGTGAATCCGTGGGCCAAAGCTAGTTGAATATAAAATTCAGCCTTTAAACTTTACCAAAAATCAAGTTATGAATCGTATCTTTGTGCTGGCATCAAAGGAATGTCAAGCCTTAGCCATTATTGTTCAACCTTAGTTAATATTAAAGGTAAAAGGTCGATAAAGAAGCTTTACCCGAATGATCTCCTAAACGATGTCATAAATAAATCTAAAGATGACAAACAAAAGTAACAAAAGTATTTAAAGAGCCTGTGAGCAAGCGGTTATTGAAATAATAAAATCTGATAAAATGTACTCGAAGAACGAATTATTCTCCAACGATACAACATTTTACCGTGGGTTTTTTTTTTATTATTTACTATTAGAGTTGTGGATACCAGTAGTGATTGAGAGATAAGCTTATCTTCTAAGTAGTAGCCAACAAATAGAAAAAAAAACAAATTCATCTCTTCTAGCCAAAAGCAACGCTAAAGTTCTATTTTTTTTGTGTAGGCCTTCTCGCAGGTCATCCTAGGAGGTTGCCTTAAAAAAATTAAGGCCCTCAGCCAGGGCATACAACTTATAAACTACACGACAACACGCTAAGGGCATCCCCTGTGGGGTATGAACCTCGGCTTAGGGCGTCGCTGGTGGGAGGACAGCAATGGACTGGCTGGATCGGATTCAAATCATTATTATTATTTAGGGACGAAATTACAGCTACAGGCTCAGCGGCGCGGGCTGGCACGAGCAAGGTCGGGGTGGACAATTACGGAGACGTCACGACGAGCCTTGACGGCGAGGCCGAAATGACGGCGGTCTGTTTTTGTGTACTGTTTTGTTTTTATGTGGCCCTACTGCTTTCTTGGAGGAGGGTTATAGCATTATCGGGATAAGTGAGTGAATGCCTCATTCGGCGAATCCTACTGATCTGTGAGGGCGTATATCGGGCGGCTGCCATGACTAGAGGGTTGGCGTGCTTTTCAGCAGAGTTGAAATAACGCTTTAATGCTTTTAATGAACTGTTGGATGGTGGAGATTTTGAAGTCGAGGTGGTGGTTCTCGTTGCGAATATAAAAAGGTGCTCCCGTGGCCTTCCGCAAGAAACGGTTCTGAAGAGTCTGCATCCTATGGCGACGGTATGATTTTGCATATGAGAATACGACGCAGGCGTATGTCATGATGGGGCGTGGTGTACAGGTATGTGCGTTCAGGATGAAATGAAGCCTACCTAGAGCGAAGGCGGCCCGCGAACGTACCGTCCTTATGTGCTCATCCAAGGTAAGATGTTTGTCTAGAATGACACCTAGGGATTTGGCTTGCTCCTTCCAAGGGATCGGCTTGCCAAACATGGTAATTGGTCTCGGGTCAGGGGGCTTAATTTTATGCCGTTTAGAGAAGAGAACGGCTTGACTTTTGTCAGGGTTGACTTCTATTCTCCATTTCCTAAACTAAGCGCCTAGTGCGTTCGCAGCAGATTGGGGGAAGAGATGCGGTCCTGGCTACGACCAAAGTAGTAAATGGCCGTGTCGTCGGCGAAGAGAGCTAACTGGGCCTTTTTATCTTTTGGAATATCGCTAGTGAATAGCGTGAGGTCGGGAGGTGAGAGCACGGAGCCTTGAGGAACTTCAGCTGGAATAGGATGGGGAGCAAATAATGCGCCCTCGATGCGATAACGGAAGGTGTGATTCGACAGATAGTCACGTAAGATGAGTACGAGACGGTTAGGCACTCCAAGTTGGTATAGCTTATATAATAAGCCCAATGGCTTTGTAGTCTGGCACAATTGCCAGACTACAAAGTTCTCATCAGCCGGTCAGTGTTATGCCGTTATGCGTCACACAGCTCGTTCGTGCGAGTGTTGAAATATATTTTTCCATTATCTCCTAAACTATGCTACCAAGTATCATCCCGTAGGGAGCAAAATTTATCTTTGTAAAATTGTCTTGATGATGAAGTAATTTTCGTTCGTAAGAATTAATATGCAATGCCTAATAATAATGCTTATAAACAACGTTTAAATGTTGAGTAGATTTTTGGCACAAAATACCTTATTATGGCTTATCTATAATAGTTAGGCATATGGCATCGCGGACTTTTTTTAGATGTACTAAGATCCAATATTTTGTAGAACATTGTATTTACGTATCACTAACCATTACGCCAGCGCACGCTGATAAAACAGTTCATGAGCGCGTTTTAGCAACTAAACAAAATTAAATATTTTAAATATAGCTGAGATGTGTAGCCTAATGTTAGATAGCCTATTCCTCATGAATCTGGCTATAATAAAGTTTTTTTTTTTTTATATCCAACTGGAACTTCCTAAGATTAGCGCGTTTAAATAAAAAACTCTTCCAATTTATAATATCTATATATAGATTTTTTTAATATACATATAACTGTTCTGGGTCTAAGTATATATGCGCGTATAGGTTATATGGGTAGGTATATAAAGGCCCACCATGTAGAAAAATTTGAATTAGGAAAACTTTTACTATAAAAAATCCTATATATCAACAAACAAAATTTTCAAATCAAATTCGTCGTTATCTCAAGGTTAATGATAAACAAATCTCCAATATAAGTTATTTCTTGATCATTATATTAAAAATCTTAGCACTGTGTTCAATAAAATAGATTCCGCTTTAAACTTTTTTACGACGTGTGCTTTTGTCACAACTCGATTTAAAACATTCTGCCATCAACTTAGCTTGTGAATTTCGGCAGTGGTTTCCGCCATATTGGATTTGATGACGTGACGTCACGTACCTCAATATGACACTCAAGAATAATACGATTCTAACGACACCTCGTTTATTCAAATCTGTGAAATCGTTATGCCGTTTGGTCCCTGGCTACTAATAGACAACCCATCTCTTTGAAGACTGTCGTAAGTAGTGACTAAGACAGTATACAAAACTAAATTTTGCCTGCGACTTTGCCTGTGTTTTATGTATATATTTTTCACAAAAAAAAATTATTAAAAATACACGTATCACATACACGTATATGTATACGTGTATGTGATACGTGTTTTTTTGTCCATGATAATTATTGTGCAAAACCAATAATTACCGGGACACGCTAGTCGGATGCACCCGGAGAGTTGTGCCAACATGACTGTTAGACCTAATATTCTCCAATGGATTACTTAAAGTAAGCAAGTGCAATGACCCACTATCTACACCTGTTGACCTACACCATAACCCATTAAATATTTAGACAGGCATTAAATATTGTACATAGTATACCCATTTTATTATATATAAGTTTGCAATTCAGTTCGTACAAGGCGAAGGGATGATCTCAACGACTATGACATGTTATAAAATGCTCGTAGACCAGCAAGGGCCAAGATAAATGAAAAAATGGCTAAAGGACCCAGGAGTGGAACAACATAGACAAAAACATAAATAATATTTTAGTAATAATTAAGTACGGATATACCTATCTGAAACATAAATCAAGATATAGTTAGTTAAAATCGTACAGAGACAGAATGTAATTTCGCTAAGCTAGCGGCAGTAATACATGTTAAACTACGCACGTAGCGTGTAGTCAGGATGAAAATTATTTACTAGATTATAATTAGACAGTAATTAGAAATTACGCCTTGTCGACTGAATGCAGATGTAGTGACAACGACCGAGTGGTTGGAATGATGGTATGTTGAGATAGTCTGAACGTGTAGAGATGATGATGAAGTAGATTCACATAAGAAGTAGGTACACTAGACTTGTGTGGATACAAAAGTTTTAAAGGGCCAACCTCGTTGAACATACCGCAATCAAATTGCGGAAGTTCTCAAAAATGGACAACTTAAGCCGTATTTGTAGGGAAAAAAAATTTCATAATCGTAGCAGGTGAAAATCTTTAGTATCTGCCTACCCCAGTGGGATACAGGCGTGATTGTTTGTATCCAAGAAACTAAAGTTTGGTAATACAGATCTCTAGAAATATACTTAAGTTTAGAAACTCAGTAGCTCACTTGTTACACTAACACGATTAATATCTCAATTAATACATAATGATGTACCTCCTTTAATTGTTTAAAATATCAATAGTTTTCAGTGATGATAAAGCACACTTTCTCTAAAAATACACTCGCAACTTGAATTTTGTGTCATTTATTTAGTGCTTATGAAATCTAAACAGTGGAGTTCCTTTCGAAATTTATACCAATTCCAATGTTAAATCAACGCCTTAAAACAACGTGTAATGTTAAAATAAATTTACCTACATCATAGCTATCTCAATTTTAAAGCATGAATCGAATCGAATATCCCGATTCTATAATTATTTAAGTCATTTTTTGCATTTAATAGTATGAATTGACAATTCCCAGTGTCAATCCAGCGGATTTATTTTCAAGAGTACCTAGCCTACAGGTTTACAAAATCTATTTCATTACCTATTCAAAACACGTTTAAAATCTAAGCGAAATATAGTCAAATATATATTCCACTAATGTCACAAAGATGATGTGCCAGTATCTTTTTCAGTAGAAATGTATAAATGTCAACTCGTAATTGTTCCCCCGTGTCGTTGGATCTGTCAAGTAAAACTTTCGCAATAATAAAAGTAGCGAGATACTCGGCAAGTTTTTTCCTGTTTCACAACGAGACTGGCAACATTTCAGATAACATTCAATTAGCTTTTTTATACAAAAGTTTCAAACGGTTGGAACTTTTCTATAAGTATAAATAGTCGTTTGTTTTGGCATATCAATCAACGCTTTGGATTGTAATATTTTTATTGCAAAAATTGCAGGAAAAAGAGAATATTTTTGTAAATTCATGTACATTTGTGTGCTATAGGAAGTATCTACTGATCGCTTCCGCTTAAGTTCATGTATACTTCATGCACAAAAACCTCGTTTTACCATGATGCCCTCAATATAGCTTTATCTGATAGAATATGGGAATAGGAAATTATAGCCTCCGTACTAAAGCTCATAAAAATGTTTTTTGTATAGTCAAAAATCATGATATATGGGCCGTTTAGTATAAAAATAATAATTTTGGACTGCGTAAAAGACAATACGGTTTTATTTAAACATCATACAAAATATTATAAACTGTAGCAAGAATTTGCAAGACTCTTGTTGTAAAGAGAGAATTCATATTAAAATTAAATTTGCATTTCTATACTATATATCTAACTATCTCCGGCACTTGCTTTAATTATCGTTATTATTTTATTTGATCTTATCTCAAATCGTAAGTCTCTACTCTTTATTGTAGACATGGATATTGAACTCAAAATCTCACTCATTCACTAAAATTAAAGAACACGATAGGTAATTCGAACAATAAATAAATTTATGCGCTCTCTGCATAGCACTTTTGCAAACCTTACAGAAACCAACTTCAAATCACATTTAAAATAACGTTATTTCAAGGTGTAGACAAGCCAACTGACCTGGATTTTGGACCCAGTATTACGTAGAGCCGCAAAATAAGATGGTTTGGACAGTAAATATGCTCTCGCCGTAGCACCTTTACAAAACATACAGAGAACCAACTTCAAATCACATTCAAAATACGGCACCCCACAGCCCTCTAACCCAGCCGTAATCTTCTAAGTTTTCCCACAGCCACAATGTAGTCTCGTTAAAACCAAGTAGATTGCGATACGACCGACAGTGAGGGGACAGGATAAAATTGTTTTGGTACAGAGAAGTCTGACAGCTTCGCAGCTGGCCGTTGACAACGGTCGTCCAGAGTGACACTGTAATCTATTACGCGGAACACTCGACCCTGCGTTTGTACCCACTGTTTAGATGGACAACCAACCATTGGCTATTTCGGTAAAGTAAAAAAGTCAACGCTGTACGTAGAACGACATTCGGTGACAAATGATAGATGGATTACCGACCTACGGTTGTCTAACCTTGGCCTCGAGGAAGTTATTTATTTGGGGAAAGTATTAAAATGCTTATGAAAAAGATTTCATACGAATTAAAATTTTAAATGAAAAAAAAAGCTCTAGCATTTTAAATAAAATTTTAAGTTTGCCATCTAGTATCTTTAAAGTACAATTACATCAAGCTTACAATTTGTAATAACTGTAAAAAAAAAAACATAAGTTGTAGTGTAAATACTACTCTTTGTAACAAGTACATGCTGCTAAGAGGATTCGAATATCCTGTTTCTCTCCATTTCTTTAACGGCGCACTCGAGATGACAAGCAACTAATGCGCTGTAAGTTTTTCCCGAGTCAGCATGGAAGAAGCACTCTCATTCATCTTCCGATTAAATATAACTTCTAACATACGTTGTTCTTGACAGGCGTAAGAATTGAAACTAATGCATTTTGATACGAATGTCTACGTCCAGACTTTAAAACAATATATTTTGAAGTATCTACCCAAATGAGCAATAAGTAAAAGTCATGGCCAAGACATATTTCTTGAAATTCGTATGTAAATTACATTGCTTGCGTATTGATTTCCGAAAATATGTAGTCCGTCAGAAAAGGTCTTCCGATCTCCATCTAAGTTATAGTCGTTTCCGCCCCATACCCTTGTTATGTCCGCTTTTATGAGAAAATTTATTCTTACCCAGTTTTTGTTCCGCGGGTGTACATATAGGTGGCTATAGTTATATGATATGTTCTTTAAGTAAAGTGTGTTTCATGTTAGATATTTTTGAAGATAATTATTTGATAAGAATCAGCAAATGGCATACATATCCAGCTAAGAACGGGTAGAGGAAATGGATGCCTTAATAAACTAGGCGCTCGAAGGCAATGGAATGGCAACATAGGAATTTTGCCAGTCCACTGCATTACTGAACCATTGTAGACTTCAACAAGTTTTTATCTTATTTTAAGCTTAACAAGTAGTTAAGTATTTTGAACATGATATTTGTAAATATAAATTGATATTTGAATGACTACCTATATATATAATGTAGTTCACATTACACATATATGTAGTCATAGTAAATCAAAGCAAAGTAACATCATCATTATCGTTAAAAAAATATACTCAAAATTATCGTTAATATGTGTATAAATGGATTCTATCAATGATACTGATCAACAATGCCTAATACATGGAACGACCCATATCTGTATTAAAACTGACCAGTTACATACTCAATCAGATTCAATAAAATAATGATTTTGGTTTCTTTTAAATTTTTGTTAAAATTCACCGCCGTGACTCAGGGAGTGTGGTGTCATTTGCTCTTAGGTACTGAAGAATTCCATTGTCTATCTCCGAAGATCTTCATCAGATCCTAATATAGGTAATATACTAAAACCTTCGCTGAAAAATGTGTAAGTATTTAAATAACGAAAACCCAATCGAAATCTAATTAGTAGTTTTCGAGAAAATCGCGGACATACAAACATACATACATGCATACATACGGGTTGAATACAGAACCTCATTTTTTGAAGACGGTTAAAAATAAGGATAGATTCATTGGATCTATCAGAATTGCTACTTTTAGCATCGGTCATCAGCGATTTGGTGATCGCATCAGTGTTGCATCGAGTTTTGACTCTACGTTCGCTCGCAGCAGCTAAATTGCTCGTTTCAGCGTTCAGTCTGTATTCAGTTTCCGAAAAGCGTCTAAAATCGCTGTTCGCCGATGCTAAAAGTAATAAGTATGTGAAGGTTGAAAAGTTATCAAAATTACAAACTATATTATGTGCATGTTGATGAGTGTCTGACGCAAAAACATCTGTATAAACAATTGCACCTTACAATGATTACTTATTTGAAGTTTACGAAAGACGATAAAGTGGTTAGATGCTCGCTGATGTTAACTAGCCCTACATCTTTCTTATTTCTATTTCTGAATTAAAAACGTTGCCCCACGCTAGGAATTGCTTCCTGTATTGCCGGTGTGTTTACAGACATATGATTTTACAACCACACACACACCCAGACCCGGAACGATTATCTGTAGATCATAAAAATATATGCCCCGTGCAGGAATCAAACCTGCGACAAGCGGCACAGCAGCCGGTCTATCGACTACTGGGCTACCCGCGCCGGCGTCATCTACTTTCTTGTAACGTCACTTATAAAAATAAGTATTCCATAAAATCATAAAAAATAATACATATCAAACAGTCACATTCGGTTTGTATGTCCCGTGAGAATGAATTCGATATCGGCCCATTGTTTTCCCATAATGGATATTTTATGCAACGTCGTGAGGGAGCCTTTCGCCTCAATGCCACTAACTCGACGTATCAACTGTTATGTCTTCAATAAAGACGTTATACTATGATAAGGTTCTATGTGATCGAATTTGATCAAGTATTAATTCAATTTTTGACAATAACGTAAAATTTTGTGTGAATAATAAGCTTATTTTAAGGATTAGTGGGCTTACTCTTGAAAATAATTCCGCTCGATTGACATTGGAAATATGTCAGTTCATATATTTTAAATGCTAAAATGTCTTAAAAATAATTAGAGAATCGGGATACTAATAAACCGATTTGCTTTAAAATTAAGTTAACTATGATATAGGTTAATTATTTTTTACATTAAAAATTGTTTTATGGCACTGATTTAATATTTAAATTGGTATTAACTTCAAGTGTAACCCCCCAGGATTGGCTATCAGTAACACAACATGTTTTCATAAAGCACCTACCTACTCGTACATGCGTTGATCTTGAATAACAGATTTTATTTAAACATTAAATTTAAATCTTTCTTTCAGGTTCAATATAAAGTTTATTTGTTACTCAGAGTACCTAAGTAAAATATAATTGTATACTACTTTCTAACAAAGACATTCTAAACTAGACATTTAATAAAGGGTCGACGTAGTTACAAAGGGAATACAACATCTAAAAGATTTATCTAAACTGATTATTTCAGCCGCGATGTGACAAAATGACTGCTAAAGGTCCAACAACAATAAAATTTAATCAAAATGTAATTTATGAAGATTAGTGTAACACGCGTACAAAAGGATCGTATATTGGAAAGAGAACAATGCTTCTGACGTCGACGTTTTACTCCCTGGAAATAGAAATAGCTAGAAATGCTTATTTTGCTTTTGTTAAGTTTTTAAAGGTTTCACCTATTTACCCGTAGAAAACAAAAAAGACTACACTTTGAGGACACTGATAATTACCATTTATAAAGTAAAAACTTTAAGCAATAATTTTAATATTATATTTTAAAATATAGACTTCTTTAACCTCAGCCTGTTAGGCATTATGGCTCATCTTACAAATACATTCATACTTACATACCAATTTCACAGTAACACCGCACACTCATGCAGTGACGTAGCGCTATACAAGACTTAAGCTCTTTCATACCAATTTGTATAGAAGTACTTATCTAGATTCTTTACTTCATTGTATCCAGAGTTGAATAGGCAAAGTGCGGCCACAGGGCGAATAATAAGAGGTAAATGGTACCAACGGATTCGAGGCACCGATTTTCAAAAATCAATCACTTATGTAGCTGGCACTGATTGAACGAAAACACAAAGAAACTCCGAAACATAAATAAATGAGTAGATTCAGCTCCTAAGCATAACTCAATTTTTCCACATTTATGAGTCACAGAATAAAGCATGTATTTTTTAAATATTGACTATTTAATATCTCTAATGTAACCACATCAGCTAATTTATAAAGAAGATTAGACAAGAAATCTAGTTGGGGCGTTTATAATGTAGCGTCCCGGTTTATTATACCGCGTCTCGGGACTTAATATTCTAGGTTGACAGTATAATTTATTTTAACATTTTGTCTTTATTTTTTATAGGTTTATTTGTGTCAACTCTGGGAAAAAATAATGTCAATAGCAAATAAAATGGACCTCTAGGCTATTAAAATGTAGCATCCCGTTTTATACTGCGGGACGAATATTCCAGGTTGACAGAATCATTTATTTAAACATAATGGTATTTTTTATATATTATTAAGTGTCAACTCTATGACAAAATACTGTCAATAGCAAATAAAATGGACCTCTGTGTAGGAATAGGTTGCCAGTGTAGAAACAATACATGTTATTTTCTTTTGATTAGTCCGATGTTTGCACAACCTACTTCCCCGTTTTGAGTTGATTGTTTAGGATATTGGAAACATTTTATTTTTATGTTCCATATTTAACATAAAAAACTGTTAAGTAAAGGTAGGATTTATAATGGAGCATTTGTTATTACTGATGGATGACGTAATAGAAATATTTTTTCTTTGTTGTAATTTTTCTCGTAAGTGCTAAATAATTGAAAATGCAAACATCTTCAACCATAATACGTTTATAGCAGTAGAAGTTAGATAATCAGAGAGCCACGAGTGACTATAACTTTGTTTAGTTACTTATTGATGGATTATTGGATTCCAGGCTGTCTGGACTCAGTGAAGTGCTAACGCCTGTCCACGAAGTCAGCGCTACATTTTAAAGTCACCGATCGATCATACTATATTTATCACTGTTTAAGTTTTATGTTTCATTGTTTTCCTTTCGAAGTTAGTTAGGTATATAGAAAAGCAACAACACACTTGTCTTATTACAAAATAAGAGATACTAAATTATATTAAAATTATAAACTTCTCACTTGCATTAGGAAATTGAATGAAGATACAAGGCAGTAAGGCATTTAAATAGTTCAACCATTAAGGCTCCAGCAAAGCGTCTAGACGTGCACACGCTCGCTCAGTTCTCATGCAAATGGGCATAAAATTTACTGGCATAATTTGTGCACATCCACTGCCCTTATCGTAGCTCGACTCACAATTAAAACTTATTATGACAAAGGTAACGGACCCATATACCATTTTTACTGGTTCTAGTTTAAAAAGATTTTATTATACCTCGTAAATTGCTTCCGCGGCGTTTATTTAGCGGTTATTTAACAACATTATTTTTAAATTCTAGCCCGAAATTTTAACGTGATATCTATTCCGTGATAAATTTTAATCGACCTGTTATGAGCATTTAGCTTTTATTAAAGGCCACTAACAAATTAAATTATAGCTTATATACATAATTTGTATCGATTTACCGAAATAGTGGAAATGACCTAGGTAGGTATCTTATCTTGTTTTTTTTTTTCAGATATAAAATATTATATTCGTATAATTTATTCATAACCCTTCGTGGTATTGACGTTACACATTGCTAAAATTTAGTGAAAAGTTACGGTATTATCAATGTAACAAATGTATAGACAATGCTCGAGTAGCATAAAATCTATAATGAAATCGTGTTATATTTTAAATATTTTTAGTCATACAAAGATTTATTTTACATCTTTTAACACGAATCATGTATATTGTGTCATTTTAAACCGACACTAAGCACTTAATAAAATTTAAAACCAACAGTAAAATACTTCATGTTACTTTGAACCTGAATTATTAATAGTGTTATAAATAAAAGAATTATAAAGGCAGTATAATAACGGTGCGGGGTCTAACGTCATATTGCTTCAGGGGCAATTCATCAAACGTACAGGGGCACTATCGATCACGCCAACGCTGTTAATGCACCGACAAATTAATGATTCCTTCAAAACACTGCCATCGTATTATTACCCTAATGAAATTCCACTATCGAAGTAAATTATCAAGCAGGTAATGTAGCAGCCACGCAATTGTGCCGCAAATTACTTTTCGAGACCTAAACTTTTCATGTGACCGAAAAATAACTCATTAAAGATGCAATTAACCATTTAAAGGTAAGTTTGGAATTGTAATTATAATGTCTAAGGTCTTGTCTAATTACCTAAATGATACCTTTGAAAACATTCTGAAGAACAATTTAGAGTAGGTACTAATAATACATGATCTAAATTCAGTATACTCCAAACTAAAATTAATTATTAGATATTGTAATTAGCTCTCTGTAATCATATTTTCGGTTTTTCACTAAATTCAAAAGATATTTTATCTTTGTTGAGGTAATTAACATAAAAATATTTTTGTTTTAATTAAAAACTTCTGACACGTAGAAAGCTAAGATAAGTTTTAAATGATTTATATGTTGGCTTTCACGCTTTAATTAAATCACGCTTAGAAAAGCATTTCTAATCTACTTCATATCAAAATACCTTCACAAAATTCTATTCTTATTAATTTTTACTCTTGCATGCGATAAAGGGTGTAATAAAATATTATTTACTTCTAAATAACAATCTCACTAACGATTTCTTTGTCCAACACTCGGAACATAATTTGATTTATTTTTTTCATTTCCGACAGTTCATTTATTTGATGGAAACAAAATTATGTTGTAGGGTAATCGTAGCAAGTTAATGGAAGGCCCCATATACCTATGGTGGTACGCCCCCTCGATTCATTGCCGCATATCAGATTTAAGCACGCGCTTTTTGAATCAACCGCTGCCTCGCTGCACTGGCTTAATATAAAATCACGAAAACTTTTTACACGTTATGTGTTTTTATAACAAAGGAATAATTTTACGTTTAAAATATAATGCGGAGTGATACGACTGTTATGAGGTTCTAAATTGCTTTTATAGTTTTATGTGTAGTAGTATTAACAATTTCAGTTCATAAAACTCATTAAGTTTAATTCTTAGAAACATCAGTCTTTTCAATTTAGCATGAAACTACTAAAGATTAACTCAAATATTTCTTCATAATTAAAATGTTTGATATTTCTTTGAAATTAAAGAATTATTTGAAATTACAGGTAGGTATAACATAAATATTTTTAAATTATATTTGTGTTTTTAGTGTTATTTAGTGGTTTAATTATGTTCTGGTTATTTTATGTAGGAATAACAATTAATGAAAATTAATTCTATAGAAAATAACATGAAATATACTCAAGAAGTTTCTAGAAACATTGAACTGAAATTATTCGCAGTGGGCTGTTTCTATTCATCAGCTCCCCTCCCCTATATGGGTTAGCTAGGTATCCACTATTCCATTAGCTGTGTTCGCGTTGAAGCGATTCTGATTGCCGAAATGATTAGTGAGTTACGGATATACGAGTACGTATGTACGTAGATTGTTTTGAATGAGTTGGCAGAGAGGCGAGTTTAGATAGGTACTAATAAGTTTGTCGATAAAATTAAACAATTCAAGAACAACACTGTTTACTTATATGGCATTAAAAAAAGTATATTATATGAATACAGAGACTTGTTTTATTTTATGTAAACACAATTTCAGGACCTCATTATAACGTTCACTATTTTCCTCTTTCTTTAAAAACGATGTTGTAATAAATCTTGAATTTTCCTTTAAAATCCGTGAAAAGCGAAAAACATTTTAGTGAATGTTAATATAGAAATATTGACTTCAAAATACCTAGATCCAATATAAAAAAAATAAAAAGAACGTCTGCGATTTTTTTAAATCTTTAATTTTACCTGGAACAATGCAATGTAAGAATTCTAACGATACCCCATACATCGAAATCGGTTCTGGCATTTAGAAGTTGTGGTGGAATAAAGAAACTTACAAACATACATACATACATACATGAACCCTAAAAACTTAACACTGCTTTTTTGAAAAGTCGTATAATAAAGCTAAAACATTCTAAAGCTGCTTTTAAATTGAATCCAAGCATTCCTGGTTGGTAAAACATCAATCAAAAAGCTACCAGCCGTGTAATAGCTGGATAGACACTGCACTTCACACAGAAAACACTAACAAGTCGGCACGAACCTTACCTTCACGTCAAAGTGAAGAGACGACTTGAGGAGTCACGTACTTTACGTACTACCCTTCACCAGAACTGAACCAACGATAAATGATTACATTTCATGGGAAGCATTTCGCAAAACAAAGCGGCGAAGTTTTGGCAGGGCCATTTAGCTACACTCCATTATTAGAAAACTTTAAAGATAAACGCCTGTACAGTGTACATAACCATAAATATGGATTCCTTCGTAAATACCTGCGATTATGTCTGTGGACACGTGTTTTGTAAACAAAAGTTTCCATCTTTGGACGTTTTTGTTGGGATCGACCAGCGTTGGTCCAAGTTTATTATTCTGCTTCACTTTATTTTATTGTGTACCTATATTAAAATACTTATCTGTGTATATCTAACAACAGTAATTGAGAGACTAAAAAGAAACAATCGTACTAAACTAATAATAATAATTACAGAGACAGAGGGCAGCACAAGTAGGAGTGCGTTCCTTTTTATCTATTTCTTCAAAATTATGTGACGCCAGTGACTGACGAGACCGGGACTATTATTATTATTGAAATACGTGTTTCAGGTATCAAGTGACATTTTACCTATTTTTTTTAAACAGGATTTTCAGCTTTTCTATCAGTTGTTTTTGCTTAAACTTGTCAAAATTTGCGTAACATACGCATTAAATGGTAATAAGTGTGAAAGTGTATAAGTGTCTAAATAGGAGACTAGAGTAGGTATCTATTGAAATGTCTAACAGGTAAAGGTTCGATGTCGCAGATGGATTGTAGAATCTGCTGTTTTACAAAACGGATCCGTTTATAAAACAGCTTAAGTATTTATGTCATTTTTTTTTTCTAACTTATAAGATACCAGAGGATATTATTGATAAGGCACAAAACCATGAGCGACAAAATTTAGAACTGAAATCTACAATCTGACGTTTCATTTCACGCTGTTTTACATACCCTCTGATCGTCGACTCGCTGTATTGGTAAACGTAAAAAGTTTATACAATTCTGTGAGTTTTAGGTTTAAAGATATTTTATTCCCAATATAAACATAAAGGTAACTAATACTTTAGAACAATATATTAACTTAAGTTATATTAACATGTTCATCACCGAGACTTATTACACATTTAATGCATTACTGTTTTACACATATAATATATAGTTATACGTAATTCAGTAATAATGAAAAACCGCTAAAGCACTGTTTTGTATATCAGCTAGCAGTTTTGTAAAACAGCTGATTCTACAATCCAAGTGCGACATATACATGACTCGTTTTTCTTTCCTACAACAATAGTAATAATCTAAAATGAAAAACAAGTGATACGTAAAATTTTAACATTTATCATTAAATATTTGTGTGAAAAACCCTGATTAAATGACTGGATTACAGCTATTTCTATTAACTTGTTAATTTATTATAATTGCTTAAAATAATTTGAATATTTATCTAAAGTAGTTTGATAGTAACTGACAATTCGTTTATTTGAAGTTTATTATAATTCCAACCGTTACTATGTATATAAGGGGGAATGTGTCTAATACATTATCAGACTAGTAAGTGTAGTGACAATGAGGCATTATCTGACATTGTTAGCCGTTTTGGCTGTTTTGTTTTCAATCGTTTCTTCAGGTAATTATTTATTTTGTGACTAAGTGTGTATAGCAGGGAAAACTGAGTTTGAAAGTAATTGACATCAGTAATTTTTACTAATAGTATATTTTAAGTTGTAATTCAACTAGCTAGCTGTATCTCAGTACGTTTAAAAACCTCTTTTCTTTCTAAGTACTAAACACAAAATAGTAGCACAATTTTTTTGTTAGAAACACAAGTTTAATCGTAATCGGATGAATAGTATAAGAAAAAATTGAAGATAAACAAATAGACAAGCCTTTATTATTTTTATATAAGTGCCTTGCAATAAATAATTGCTATCAACGCATAGTACTTATATTATTCCACGACTGCCCATAAAAAGGAGTGCTATGTTTTTATGGTTCATGTATGTAGTAACATACATGGCAGGCGTGCCTTTTAATTAATTTAATCATGTTTAAACGTTCCTACTGCATTAGATATGTTCCTGTATCGTGAGTGCATTTACCTGCTAGACGGGCTCGTGGCTAAGTAACAGTCGCACAGATAGATCAATCGAGATTAAGCTGCGCTTGCCGCGGACAGTCCGTGCCCTGAAGAGAACGTTAAACCGTCGGTCCTGGTTGTCAAATTAAAATCTATGATAGCCGTATGAGTTATCTTCGTAGCATTTACAGACTCCAACTCACACGCATACACACCCAATAACTACTAAAATTTTGACAGTGGTTGATATGTTGAAAATATGTAAAAAAGTATGTAATATATCGTCTATTATAATGAAATTTATTTATGTTTCTAGCAACCATAAATTATCCCTGGAGTATGATCAGGTCTTATGCGGAAACGGCAAGAGGCAGAACTTTCTTTAATATAAGTGAGTTTACCCTTAATATTTTCTAGATACATGGTGGATGCAGGCCAAATAAGAATAGATATATATTTCCCAAATAAGTCAGCATCATACGAAGCTCCAAAAATTTTTTTTGTATCGTATAATTCTCCTCTCATTACGTTTAACAATATAAAAACTAGCCAACTAATTATTTTACTGGATTAATAAAAACAGTTCTGTTTGTTCCGATAAATTTAATAATATGATATTAAATGGAAAAAGAATACGTTCGCGAATTCGAACCTGCGCCTCCCGGATAAATACTCCAGGCGCTCTGACCGCTAAGCCATCTCGACCTCTGCTCACTTAGTGGTCAGAGCGCCTGGAGTATTTATCCGGGAGGCGCAGGTTCGAATCCTGTTTGCAACCGTATTCTTTCCATTTAATATTGTAACTTTAGAGTTCGCTAAGCATGCGTTAATGCTTTTCAAAGATTTATCTTGAATTATTAAGGTAATTTCATTCTTTACGACATTGTATTAGCTGCAAAATTGGTCGTGTCGGTTCGGTCACCTGTATAGGTACTGAATTGATTGCAATGACGTCGCCTTATGACGTGTTAAAATATGGAAGAAGAATTCGCGGTGGTGAGCAGAGGTCGAGATGGCTTAGTGGTCAGAGCGCCTGGAGTATTTATCCGGGAGGCGCAGGTTCGAATCCTGTTCGCGACCGTATTCTTTTTCCATTTAATATTGTAACTTTAGAGTTCGCTAAGCATACGATAATGCTTTTCAAAGATTTATCTTGAATTAATAATATGAATTAAATTTCCACGAATAGCTAAGTATTATAAAGCTATACATTTTTGTCTAAAAGTAATACGGTCGTGAGCAGGATCCGAACCTGCGCCTCCCGAATAAATACTCCAGGCTTCTTCGGTCGCCTCTATAGGGACTCAATAGATGGCAATGACGTCACCAAAAGCCGTATTGAAATGTGGAATAAGAATTCACGCTGGTGAGCAGAGATCGAGATGGCTTAGTGGTCAGAGCGCCTGGAGTATTTATCCGGGAGGCTCAGGTTCGAATCCTGCTCACGACCGTATTCTTTTCCACAAAAATTTATAACTTTAGAGTTTGATATGCATGCGTTAGTGGTTTTCTAAGATTTATCGGTATTAATTAACTACATATTTTATTGGTTAATTAAAAGGTTTGAAAACTCGAGTACCGACCTTATCCTCCGAATTTGGTGAATAGTTAATTGTGCCGTATAAAAAAACATGGTACACAGTATTTATATAAAAATTACGACTTATACACATAAGATTACCTTAATTATTACAGATTTATTTATTAAACGTATACTTCCAAAATATCGACACAACAAATCTCTCAGGGGAAGCTATTTGACCAAGTAAAATAAATTAGGTACGTTGATACAAAACGATGGTCCAGTAAGATATCTCTCTCTTAATCCCACTGAATTATTTACCTGAACCGCCTTTGGTTTCGTAGAGACACAAAACTAGTTATTTTACTGCAGTCAGTTGGTCATAAAACCCTTTATAGCTTATGTAGTACTATTTATTTCATTTAGGTTGACTTCAGTTCGGCTGAATAATTTATTGCTCTTTTGTAACTGATAAAATATAATTCAAAGGACGTCACATTGCAGAAGGACAAAGAAGATTATAATATATATTTTGACTCGTGCTAATAATAATCCTATTTTAACTTTAGATTAACTAGCACAACATAAACATATCAGTTTGCCACCATTCACTGATTCCTCTAGGCTTTTTTCATCAGGCTTTTTTCATCAGGCTTTTTGGCTGGTTCAGTGTTCAATAGAAAAGGGTTTTTTTACGAACTCTCGCATCCAGAATGGCAAGTTAGTCGGTAGCTATTAGCCCCCAACAAGTTTCACCGGTTAGAATGTATTTTTCCTGCGTAGCTACTCTTTTGACTCTACATCCACAACTACTACCTATGTACTTGCGACCTACAAAATTCTTAATGATATTATTACACATAATCATTTATCATTTCATAGCAGATAATCAACTTAAATTTTAGTAAGAGAACAGTTTCGATAGATATAAATTGAAATATTAACGACGATATGCAATTACCTTCCAAAAATACAAATGAGATAATGGTTAATATTTAATCGAGAATAAAATAGTCCCTATTTACTTAACAGTACTATAACTACATATTTAGCTTAACATATTACGGAACAACATAATAAACTTCAAGAGCGTTCTTAAATTCCCTATTAATTTAATTGTGAATTATATAACATGCATCACGTTCTTAATTAAGTGGAAATAAAATAAAAAATATAAAAAAAAAGAAATTTATTACTTCTTCAGCATCTTCAATTCAGCAATCAAGGGTTGAACTTTTTATGAAGCCGTTTAAAGTGTACTTAAATAATACTATACTATACTTATTAAAGCATATAAATTTTTAGGTAATGCTACATCAGAATACGATTTCCAAACAACGCCAGACTATTCAGAATCGCCAACAGGCGGACAGACGACAGAATATGATATGGGATCATCTTCATCATAAGGAAGGAGGTTGTTTCATGACTTCTCAATACCGGAAGTATCTAAATATCATGCCTTCTGTATAACTTGCTCTTCTTTGTAAATTCAGTTTTTATGTAACTCACTGAGACTTGTTCCACATAGGTATTACATAATAATGATATATACTTAAATAAATAGAAACCAGATCTTCAAAATCCTTAATATAATGTATAAGTAATGTTATACAAATAAACTTCATCGGTTTTATTGATAATATGTGTTTTATTTTATTTTTCCATGTGTCTTCGGTAGTCATTAGTATTTTTTGACTTTACTTTGTACCTATTATAGTTTCAAATCATGGGAGTAGAAGACCTCGAGACTTAGCCTACCAAAAGCCGCGGCTGCAGCTCCGATTCTGCTGTTGATTTCGGCATCAAGGTCACACTTAGCTGTAATAGTGCTTCCCAGATAGCGAAACTTATCGACCTGCTTCAGCACATCCTCAATCACTTCTGTCTTCTTAAAGTTGACCTTCAGGCCAAATTTATAACAAGACTCGGAGAAAACGGACAATAGCTACTGCAGGCCATCTGGGGATTCTGCTACGAAGCACATATCAATCGCATACATGATCTCTGTAACTAAAGCGTACGACACTTTAGTCCGAGCTCGGAGTCTGTCTAGATTAAATAATTTGCCATCTGTTCGAAAGCGGATGTGGACTCCTTCGGACAATGTTTGTACATCCTCGCGGATCACGACAGCCTGGTACAATGCAAACAATGTAGGTGCTAGAACTCACCCTTGCTTCACCCCACAGCTGACGGAAAAAAAACCTGACTGTTCGCCCTCGACTGCAACAGAACATTTCATGTTATCATACAGAAGTCTCACGAGTTTAACAAACTTCGTCGTACATCCCAGTTTCTCCATTACTACCCACAGAGCTTCTCGAGGCACGCTGTCGAACGCTTTCTCGAGATCAACAAAGCACAGGTACAGATGGCGACTTTGTTCCCGACTCTTTACCTGTAGTTGACGTATCGAGAAGATTGCTTTGCAGGTGCCTCTGTCAGGGCGATCATGATATTTATACACGCAGGCTTTTTATTCATAGATCTACGAGGTGGCCGGAGGCGGAGATTTAACTTAATGACAACTAGACGGTGGTCAGTCCAGCAGTTTGCACCACGCATGACACGGGTAACTTGCACCTGTGATATGTCACGTTGCCTAAATAATTGCGTAGTCAATTAAATGCCAATTTTTTGACCTAGGGTGCATCCACGTCGTCTTGTGCTTCGCTGCTAACCTAAAGATGGTGTTAGGGACCGTTAGATCAAATTGTGCACAAAAACTGAGCAGTATCTGACCGTTACTGTTCATATTTCTGACCCCATGTCTACCAAGAACCTTAGGACAGGCCTCAAAGTCTCGCCCAACTCTGGCATTAAAATCCCCCAGTAACAGATTTTTTCATTGGGACGCACGCTTTCAAGGCAATGTGTAAGCTTTTCATAGAACTTCTGCTTGATTTCATCAGACTTATGCAATGTACATAAACGTTGAGGATATTCAAAAAGTTTTCGTTATCTAGATGAAGACGTACTGTAGTTAAGCGGTCGGAGATGTGGATGGCACACTGCGCCAAGTGCTTTGCGATGTTATTTTTGATAGCGAACCCCACTCCTGACCTTCTGGGTTCGGATGAGGCCGTACCCTTCCAAAAGAAAGTGTACCCGCCACCATGCTCCACTAACTCCCCTTCGTAAGCGAGATGTGTTTCGCTGAGGCCAGCCACATCAATATTGTAGCGACGAAGTTCACAGGCAATAACAGCAGTTTTCCGTTCCGGACAGGCATTGTTCGGACTATCAAGAAGCGTTCTTATATTTCACGCGCCAAAATTTAGTTTTGTTGTTTTAATTGTTGTCTTGTAACGTCGACCACGTATTAAAAGATGTGGAGGCAGCCGCGTTTACTATCATCCTTTTGGTGTGGGGCGAGCATTTGTTTTGGGCACCTTTTCTAGCCCACTCCCCGGCTGAGCGAGGAAAGCAGTGCCTCCCTTAGCAGGGCTGCTTTGTCACCTCGGGTGCTGCCGAATCCACACTGTCACCCCAATGCAGTGCGAAAGCGACCACAGTGTTTCTACCACACCCCCGAAGCCGCCTGCGTGTGGGAATCAGACAAAGCCTGATGACCATCATATCAAACCTCTCTACTTCAACCCATCACCACAGGACTTAGCGTAATTGGAGTCCAAATAAACGGAAGCTGTCAGGTGCGCAGGAGATTTTACGGTGCACAGGCGTTCGCGCAAACACTGGTGCACACGCTCGTCCTCCCCTACCTATACCCAGTGGGGTGGAAAACCGCCACGACCGTAGGTAGTGTCGGATGCTGTGTCTGGCCGACGGTCTCTTTTGCCCTATACCGTCGGGTACTAGACTATCCACATTGCCTTGCTGTCCCGCCGAGTCCACCAAACCCGTTGCATATCTGCTATGGATTGCCTTCCTCGCCGAAACAGGCTTTATGCATTTTGCGGGAGGATTCCGCTATAACTTGCCCTCAAGTTAACAAGTCCCCTCTTCCAGGTTTCGCTCGCGAGCCGACGCGGTTTTCCGGGGTGTAGCCGCTGCGTACATTGCAGCTTCTTGAAGCCACTGGAGAGAGAGTCCGAGGAACAGCGCATTTTAAGTGTCCTTAGAAGCTATTACGCCGACTGGCATAAGGCAGACACTACATCCACACTACACCCCAAAAACTTACATTAAACATCATATAAAAGGTTAAAACTGTTCTAACTTTCAACTAGTGCGATAAAGTAAATTAAAAGCACGCGTGTGTAATAAATCTCATTATAACTCTGTGCAGGACGCCCGCGCACAGCTGCCGATAACAGTAGCTGTTAATATTTAGTGTTATTATATCAATGTCTGTAATTAATATCTGGAAATAATTAGTTATAAATAGTATTAGATCATGTATTTTGTTATTCGGAACACAGAACAAGAGAGTTGTGATTGGTGGATGGGAACTTTTGAACATGGTTGCCCCTGCCACTACTTGCGACCATACAAAATTGTATATAATCGGAGCAGTTCAGTTCAGTTCAATTCAGTTCATTATTGTAAGTCAAGATTGTTATAATGTTAGATCAAGAATAAATAATTTTCAAGCGAACCAGGAGTTTAATTGAAATCGTGAATATCCTCCAACCCAGTGAATAGTGTGGGGTCGGCAGAGCACTCCGTACACATTGGTCCTTCGAGCCGGATACGAGGAAGATCACTATTGAGAAGACTCCAACGAACTTTTTGAAGATTATTTAGAAGAATTATACTAAGAACAATGCCAGTTACGAGGTCTACAGGGAAAAGAGGCGGCTAGGCGTCGACTACAGTCACAGAACAAACTGAAACCGCCACGGCAACCACTACAGAAGCTACTACAGAGACTACGACTGAAACATGCACTACGGAAGCGACGGGAACGACAGCTAATATCACAGAAACACCCGCCGCGACTACGTCTACAGAAAAACGCACCACGCCGCAACAAGACGATGCAAATAAGAACAAGGAAAGTGGTCGCCGCAGCAAACCTGTGTCACAGAAGAGTGACAGAACTTCAAAAGCGCGCCGCATAGCCAAAGCCAAGGCAGAGCTAGCACAACTAAAGATCGAGTTAGCAGCCGCGCGCCTCGCTGAAATCGAAGCTGAATCTACAGACGAAGACTTATCCTCTGTTGCCTCGGAAGCCGGAAATGAACATCGAGTGACTACTTGGCTAGAATCAAGTCAGCTGCTCGCCATTGCTGACAGACCGCATCAAACTGAATTGAAGACGTCGATCGAACCTGCAGCCCCAGTGACCGCCGCCGTGTCCTGGGTCATCCCGGCATCTTTACCGGCGGGAGTTGCCGCTATGCACCCGCCGCCTGAAAACTTGAACACTGAACCTGAACCTAGGAATACCGCTCACCTACAAGCGGGAGTTCCAGTGAACGACACGCTGCCGGTGAGCATCGCCGCCTCCTGGCAGCCGAACTTTGCGACTGAACAGCCGCACTTGAACCCACCGCCAGTGATCGCCGCCGCAGCCTGGCAACAGATCCCCGCGTCTACGCAGACACACCTGAACCCTCCGCCAGTGATCACCGCCGCATCCTGGCAACCGAACTTCGTGCCTGCACAACCGCGACCAATGCCAGCGCCAGTGGATCCCGTCGTATCCTGGCCACAGAACTCGACGCACGTGGAAACGAACACATCATGGCATCCGATCTACACTACGGCACCGTATCATAGCTACACTCCGGGGCCTACTGCCGCGCCCTGGGTGCCGCCGTCCATGCCATCACCCCGCGTCGTGCAACAACCTGCAACATTGGCCGTCCAAGAACCAAGGACGGACTTGAAAGAACTCGCTGCTGCGATTACACAAGCTGTGCAAGCCGCACAGTACCAGCAGCCCATGAAACACAGTGAACTACCCTGCTTCAACGGAGCTCATCAAGATTGGCTCACGTTCCGCGCCGCCTACTGTGAGACAGCGCATCGATTAACAGCAGTGGAGAACATGTCGAGACTGAGAAGAAGCCTACGAGGAATAGCCAAAGAGGCTGTACAAGGTCTACTAATAGTAAACGCAGACCCGAACGAAGTCATGAAGACACTCGAGCTACGCTTCGGACGCCCAGACTCAATTGCAATGGCAGAGATAGAGCGTCTACGAACTTTACCACGCCTCACCGAATCTCCTCGTGAAGTCTGCACTTTCGCCACTAAAGTGGAAAACATAGTTGGGACTCTACAAGCACTCAACTGCGGACATTATCTCTTCAATCCAGAAGTCACAAAGGCTATTGTCGAGAAACTCACGCCAACCTTGAAGAGACAGTGGTACCAATTCTCAGCAACACAGCCAAGAACAGAACCTGATCTTCTGAAATTTACCCGATTCATCAAGATCGAAGCAGAGATATGCAGCCCATATGCACTACCTGAAAACATCGCTGCAACAACACAATCTCCTCAGAACACGCAGCGACGTCAGCAACGGGTACATGCCGCACAAGAAGCGAACAAACCAAAGTGTGGTCTGTGCGATCGTCAGGGGCACAGCATCATAGACTGCGATCAGTTCCAGAAAGCAACTACTGATACAAGATGGGACATCGCGAAGAAGCATCGCCTGTGTTTTCGTTGCCTCAGATTCCGAACGAAGCAACACAGCTGTAAACCCAAGAAGTGCGAGATAAACGACTGTGTGCATCTACATCACAAGATGCTACACGCCACTAGTACAGCTACCAAGAAGAAAGAAGAAATCGACCGCTCCGGAGAAGAACAAGAAAAGGTTCACTCAGCATGGACACCGAAGGTGTCATTTCTTAAAATAATACCAGTGCAACTCTCTGGACCGGCGGGAGCTGTAAACACTTACTCACTCCTTGATGACGGCTCTACAGTGACACTGATAGACGAGAGCCTAGCCAATCAAATCGGAGCAGAAGGATCTTGTGAACCACTACGAATAGCATCCTTCGACGGCGAGCCCACGGTCGACATATCATCTCGACGAGTGAACTTCTTCATTAAAGGACTTCACACATCAGAACGTAAGCTGCGTGCAAGAACAGTCAAGCAGCTAGAATTGGCTGCACAGAGGATCCCTGGAGAAGCAGTACGGGATTGTGAACATCTTCAAGACATCGCTAATGACATTGTGACCGAAGATGCCAGACCTAGACTCCTGATCGGCCAAGATAACTGGGATCTCCTCATCACAACGGAGACCAGAACAGGGAGGAAGAACCAACCAGTGGCCTCACTAACACCACTCGGTTGGGTTCTACACGGCAGTCACACGCGAGCACTTGGCCACAGAGTGAACTTCATCAGACATGCTAACACAGAAGATGACCTACATGAACTGGTGAAGGAATACATCACAATAGACAACTTGCAAATCAATCCGAAGAAGCCCATTAACGATCCCGAAGAAAAAGCACTTCGCATTCTTCAAAAATATACTAAGAGAACTCCAGAAGGAAGATATCAAACTGCTCTATTGTGGCGAGATGAAAACATCAAAATGCCAGACAATTACGATAGCGCTCTGAACAGACTCATCAGCGTAGAGAAAAAGGTTGACAAAGATCCTGAACTAAAGAAGAGGTACTCTGAACAAATGGTAGCACTAGTATCAAAAGGATACGCCGAACCAGCTCCATCCGCAATCTCGAAGCATCGAACCTGGTACCTACCACACTTCGCGGTTTTCAACCCTATGAAACCGGAGAAGTTGAGGATTGTTTGTGACGCTGCAGCCAAGACCAGAGGAGTCTCTTTGAACGACCAACTACTCACAGGTCCAGACTTACTACAATCGCTGTTAGGAGTGATCATGCGATTCCGTCAGCACTCAATCGCCGTGACCGCTGACATCACCGAAATGTTCCTGCAAATAGAACTACGACCAGAAGACCGGGACGCTCTCCGTTACCTGTGCAGAGGAGATCGGAGAGATAACCAGCCGCCGGAACAATATCGCATGAAGTCACTGATCTTCGGAGCTTCTTGCTCACCTGCAACGGCAATTTATGTAAAAAACACGAACGCTGAGAGATATCAGCAAGAACATCCAGAAGCAGTCGAAGCTATCAAAAGAAAGCATTACATGGATGACTATTTGAACAGTTTCGACAACCTAGAAGAAGCTATAGAAGTCTCGAAAGCAGTAAGCGACATCCACAAGGAGGCACATTTCGAACTCAAGAAATGGTCATCCAACTCCACCGCCCTGCTTGAAGCGCTAGGGGAAGTCACTAAGACCGAAGATACTATCAAGCTGGAAAACAGTATCGAAACAGAACGAGTTCTCGGTCTGATATGGAAGCCGAAAGAAGATTCGCTTGCCTTCAATTTGAATCTGGCACGCATACCTCAGAACATCCTACAGAATGACACGCCTACTAAGAGAGAAGCACTCAGAATAGTAATGTCCTTGTTCGACCCATTGGGACTTGTATCGCCGGTGACCATCAGAGCCAAACAGATTCTTCAGGAAGTTTGGCGTCGCGGAACAGCATGGGACGAAGCCCTAGACGGTGACCTAGCAGAAAGCTGGAGGAAATGGCTCACTCACCTGAGAGAAGTTGAACACATCGCCATTCCACGAACGTACCCAGGCCTCAGTGCTACGGATTCGCTGCAGTTGCATGTGTTCACAGACGCTAGTGAATCTTCATACGCAGCAACAATATACTGGCGAACAGTCACCAAGGACGGAAGAGTCTACGTCTGCCTGGTTACAGCCAAAGCCAAGGTGGCACCACTAAAGCTAATGTCGATACCACGATTGGAGCTACAAGCGGCTGTACTTGGCGCTCGCATGGCATCAGCAGTCAAAGAAGAACACGAGCGAACGCCAGAGTCAACCACATTCTGGACCGATAGCAGAACCACGCTGTCATGGATCAGAACCGGCTCCAGATCCTACAAACCATATGTCGCTCATCGCATAGCGGCAATCGAAGAACATAGCTCCACCAACGAATGGCGCTGGCTCCCGACCAAATTGAATCCAGCAGACGATGCAACAAGAGATGTGCCACAGAACTACGGACAAGATCATCGCTGGTTCAATGGTCCAGAATTCCTTCTGGGTCCTCCGGAGACATGGCCAGCTGACGTGAAGAATCATATCATAATCACAGGAGAAGAAAAAACCTGTAGCTTGATCGCCAACGAACCAAAGAACGTACAGATCAGCGAAGCTATACCAGATATCAAAAGGTTCTCTCGCTGGGAGAGATACCTTCGAGCCTCAGCACGAGTTCTGCAGTTTCTGCAACTCTGCCGGCAATCAGGGCAGAGCATCCATTACAAAAGAACCAAACAGAACAACAGGACAGACCCTGATTGGAGAAAGAACAAACAGACATTGCCAGCTAAAGCGAGAGAAAGGCCAGACATCACGAACAATTACCTGCCTCTCACCGCTGAACTTTTACGTAGCGCTGAGAATCTGATCTTGCGAGCTTCACAAGAACAAGCCTTCCAGGAAGAGATAGAAGCTCTGAAGAACGAGAGATCCATACCTCGGAATAGTCGCCTGCGCGCACTGTGCATAGAACTCACAGAGGGAGAGATTCGCCTGAAGAGCAGAATAATCGCCATGACGGACGTCACAGAACGCTTGAAGAAACCGATGGTACTAGACGGAGACCACCTCGCGATACGACTGTGGATCGAACATGTCCACCGCCAATTACATCATGCGGGCGTTGAAACGACAGTCAATGAATGCCGTCAGCAACATTGGGTGCTCCGTCTACGACCGACCGTCAAGAACATCGTCAGCAAGTGTCTACGATACCGTATAAAGGCAGCCTCTCCACCACAGCCGATGACAGGGAATCTCCCTTCCTGTCGCTTGGCACACCATCAGCGACCATTCACTTTCGTCGGGTTGGACTACTTTGGACCGCTGACCATAACAGTGGGACGGAGCCATCAAAAGAGATACGTCGCCTTATTCACGTGCCTCACGACGCGAGCCACCCATCTTGAACTTGTGGCATCGCTCAACACAGATTCGGCAATCATGGCATTACGACGTATGATAGCGCGCCGGGGATGCCCAGCGCAGTTGTGGTCAGATAACGGGACCAATTTTCACGGCGCAGAGAAAGAGTTACGAACCGCCATCTTCGCAGCTACAGAAGAAGAAGCTTCGAAAAAGATGATCGACTGGCGATTCATCCCACCTGGTGCACCTTTCATGGGAGGAGCATGGGAGCGCATGGTGAGATCCGTAAAGACAGCACTCGCCACCACTCTGAACGAGCGTTTCCCAAGCGAGGAAGTGCTTCACACGCTGCTCATAGAAGCCGAACACACCGTGAACAGCCGACCGCTTACCCATGTGTTAGTGAACCCCGAAGATCCTGAAGCCTTGACACCCAATCACTTCATCTTGGGTGGTCCAGGTCGCATTGCTGCACCTGGGGAATTTGATGACAGTGACTTGCGTCTAAGAGCCAGTTGGCGAGCAGCTCAGAGACTCGCCGATATATTCTGGGCCAGATGGCTCAAAGAATATCTCCCAGAACTACGCAACCGCAGAGAACCGCACAACAAAGGCACGATTTCCAAGATTGGCGATCTGGTGCTCATCGTGGACAGCAATCTTCCACGGAACATGTGGATACGAGGACGTATCTGCGCTACATTCCCCGGACCAGATGGAGTTGTTCGCACGGTGGATGTGACCACCAAAGGCGGCACCCTGCGACGTCCAGTGAAGAAGATAGTCGTGCTACCGATCGGGAACGGCGATCCTGCACCATCTTCTACGGCTGCGACGTCAGCGGCGGACGACGCACGGCGGGAGGAATGTGCAGGACGCCCGCGCACAGCTGCCGATAACAGTAGCTGTTAATATTTAGTGTTATTATATCAATGTCTGTAATTAATATCTGGAAATAATTAGTTATAAATAGTATTAGATCATGTATTTTGTTATTCGGAACAAAGAACAAGAGAGTTCTGATTGGTGGATGGGAACTTTTGAACATGGTTGCCCCTGCCACTACTTGCGACCATACAAAATTGTATATAATCGGAGCAGTTCAGTTCAGTTCAATTCAGTTCATTATTGTAAGTCAAGATTGTTATAATGTTAGATCAAGAATAAATAATTTTCAAGCGAACCAGGAGTTTAATTGAAATCGTGAATATCCTCCAACCCAGTGAATAGTGTGGGGTCGGCAGAGCACTCCGTACACAAACTCTAAAAGCGCCGCAATAAGAGCCATTTAACGGGCAAGTGAGTGTTGAAAAACAATATTATTTCAATAAAGCAGCATATCCGTGCATCTTATATTACCCTAAATTCATAAGACACATTATTTAGTATTAATTAGTTTATACATAAAAAACTAAAGTAACGAATTATTTGAAAAAAAAAAGGTATTAGGTAGACGTATACAGTACAAAGCAGATATTGCAATGTAAGGTGTTGATTTATATTATTATATAAAACGGGGTACATAAAAAATGCAGTGGAAAATAGTAATATAATATAAGTAAAAATTTGGTAGGTATTGAAACTCCCCCCCCAGGGGTTCCACCTTGTCGTGGTGGGGGGGGCTCTAGTAGCCGTGGCTTGGTCACCCACGGTGAAGCTAACGGAACCCGAGGAGGGCCGCTCCTCAGGGCTTTGCCTTCAAGCCCATGTTGGAGCGGCGCCGGCGTAGGTTGCGGGCCTTATGGGGGGTGTCGCAACTGAGGTGGGCTGTGGCGTCGTATGGGCGGCACCGCAGCTGAGGGATGGGGGCCGCGGTGGGAGAGGAGTGTCGGTATGTCGATGCGCCGCTCTCCCTACCTGCCGCGGCCTTGACGGGGCCGCCACCGTTGGATGGCGGACGCGGTGGGGCCGCAGGGGAAGAGGAGTGCCGGTATTGCGAGGCGCCGCTCTCCCCATCCTCTGCGGCCGTAGTGGCAGGCGGCGGGGCCACAGACCTGACCCGTCGCATGGGACCTTGGGCGTCCAGACACGGGGTCGTCTGGCGCCCATTGCACATGGTCTCCGAGGTGGTTGCGGCACGCCATTAGTCTGGTGTGCCGTAGCGGGGGGGTGCAATACCCAACCCCGTGAGGGAGTCCGGCAACGGACGGCTGCGGGCGGGTTCGCGGTAGTGTGCGAGAGCGATCCCGCGTCCCGCCCTCAAGCAGCTGAGGAGGTATACTGTGGAGTTTTAGTGAGTTCGAGTCTCACATAACCGCTCTGTCTCCCTGTGTCAGAGCAGTATGCGAGGGCATTTCTCCACATAAAAAAAAAGGGATTGAAACTTATTGTATCGAATACTAGCTAAATTGGCGAACCTAGAAATATAGGGAATCCAAGTCGATCTAATAGCGGACTTTTTTCGAGACCGTTATCAACGAGTCTTTATGGCATTCCGCAGGGTAGTATTCTATGTCTAACCTTCTTTCTTACATAATTGTATCAATAGTTTGTGCAACAGTAACTTAAACGATGGCAAAATCATATCTTTTGCTGATGATACTGTCCTCGTCTTGAGAGATTGTCTTTCTGTGGTTGGGTCGACGGAGCCTCGCTTCGCGGAGTTCCTCTTTTTGTGCCTAAGAGATCAGAAAAAACCTTTACACGAAGGGGATAGCGGGATTTGACTAACTTAAAAATAAGATATATACAATACATTAACTTATGCTATATTGACATTTTCGTCTCTAAGACTTACTACACGTTTAACGCATTACTTTTTTACACATATAATATATGTAGTTCAGTAATTATGAAAAACTGCTAAAACACTGTTTTGTAAATCAGTTAGCAGTTTTGTAAAACAGCTGATTCTACAATCCATCGACGACGTATACATGACTCGTTTTTCTTTACGACAAAAATAGTAATTATCCAAAACAAGTAAAAAACAATGCGACTTGTAGCTAATCTTCACACACTTAATAGCACTGATAGCATAGTGGTATGACTGTTCGACTGGCAAGTCAAAGGTCGCAAGTTCGAATCCAAGGCACGCACCACTGTCTTTTCGAAGTCACGTGCGTATAATTAGTTAATTATCACTTACTTAAAACGGTGAAGGAAAACATCGTGAGGAAACCAGCACACCTGAGAGATATTCTCGATGGTGTGCAAAGCATGTCAGAGACATACAGGTGGTTTAAACTCTGACACTAGGTTGTTCATCAACTACACGATAAGAAGAAGCTAATTCTTCGCACAGAATCATCAAGCAAAGATGTATCCCGTGGTAACATATTCGTATTCGACTGTGCATTCAGAAATTATTAAGAATAAACTCAAGGCCTCGAAAACTTTTGAAAAAGTTGGGTATAAGTCGATAGTTACTTACCAATCTACTGTCTTCTGACTTTTGAACTGGCACGACTATGGCTTTTTCCATTAATTGTGGAAAGTTCTCGTCGGTGAGAACATAACATAACATAACAAGTCTGTCCATCATAGCTCCTAAGCACCTTAGCCGATTTAGATGCATCGGGTATCGTTAGAATCATTAAATTTTCCCGGGTAACATAGGCTAATATATATCTGCCTAGCATTTTACCAATAACGTTGGGGTCTTCTTCCAGTCAAACTGGATGCAGCGTAATACCAGTATTTTACATGGAGCGACTGCCTATCTGACCTCCACAACCCAGTTACTAGGTAACACGATATCTTGTAGTATGACTGGTTGTCAGACTATCAGACCCCTGACTACCCGTAACGGCTGTGTCATAGATCTTAATTTGACAACCGGGCTGACGGCGGCACCGTGCTCTCCGAGGCACGGAGGAGTCTCAGTATGAAATGATGGTCACCCATCCACAGACTGACCGCGGTAAGCGCAGCTTAACCTCGATCGATCGATCTGTGCGGCTATTAATTAGCCACTAACTAAATAAATAATCTTAAGTAAGATTAAATAATATTATAATATAGTAGCTGTAGTATACACAAAGGTATTTATGAACTAACACAATATTATTTAAAAAAAGTAAGTCTATGTGGGAAATCCATCATGAACGTTGCGCCTGCCATGTGTGAAATAAAAAGTGAAAAACAATATACTGTATAATTTTCATAAGAAGGGGTAAAAAGTGTTTTAAATTATAGGTTATATGTTGATAGGTTTCCTTAAGGTATAGTACTAAATTTTATCTATGTTTCGAATTTGTAAATGTTCGTGTTATATTACAAACGATATAGAAGACTAGTATTTTTAACCTTGGTATATCTACTATATTTAAATAAAGGAACAATTGTGTCTATAAGTAAATGCATTGTTGAATTAGATAATAGTTTTCTGCAAAGACGATTATTGAGGTGTGACTTAATTTGAATTTTTATCGAAATCAGTTTGATAGTAACCGTCTAGCAACTTCTTTTTCTTTTAAAATAGAGATAAATAAAGTTTATTTTAAAATTGTTACCATTCCTCTGTATATAAGGGGTATCGCGTCTAAGAAATTATCAGACTAGTTAGTGAAGTAACAATGTGGCATTCACTGAAATTATTAGTCATTTTGGCTACTTCGGTTTCTATTGTATCGCCAGGTATTTGCTTTTATTTTTGTGGATAAGTTTTGAGGTACTAAGGCAATTGTAAAGTTTGAAATTAATAAATTTTGGCAGATTAAGAATATCAAATGCGTTGACTTTTGCATGCCCATATTATGTATACAATAGTCCTTTCTTTTATTAACTATAATATTTCACAAGTGCCTATATGCAATACAATGCCATTAAAGCATTGAATTTGATCGCTATCAACCATTTCAATATCATTGACTTCAACCAAAATAAACGTTATTTAATTTTTATAGGCAATATCAATAATTCTGAAACTATTATTGTGACTTCCGCAAAGGCAGCAAGTAGCGCTGTAGCTGCTAATAATGGAGGTGAGTTTATTCTTAATAATTTCTCAATACACAGTCGAATACGAATATGTTACCACGTGATACATCTTTGGTTGATGATTCTGTGCGAAGAATTAGCTTCTTCTTATCGTGTAGTTGATGAACAACCTAGTGTCAGAGTTTAAACCACCTGTGTGTCTCTGACATGCTTTGCACACCATCGAGAATATCTCTCAGGTGTGCTGGTTTCCTCACGATGTTTTCCTTCACCGTTTTAAGTAAGTGATAATTAACTAATTATACGCACGTGACTTCGAAAAGACAGTGGTACATGCCTTGGATTCGAACTTGCGACCTTTGACTTGCCAGTCCAACAGTCATACCACTATGCTATCAGTGCTATTAAGTGTGTGAAGATTAGCTACAAGTCGCATTGTTTTTTATGCCACATGATTATTTCCTAATAATGTTTTAAAATTTTAAGGGAATGGTGCTGCAGTGGTTGCAGCTTCATCAGCATTGGCTCGTTCAACTGTAATAAAATTTATTAGCAGTCGTGATGATGGTGGAAGTGGTGGTAAGTATTATAAATCACAAATTTTATTAGTTATGTTTAAATGCAATTTTTTAATATATTTACAAAGTATTTCTGCCCTCTAAATTAAAGGCTAGTTTTAGATTTGCCCTAAATTTAACATAAAATAAAATCACAACCACATCCCGAGACGGTTAGGCAGAAAAGCATTGTTGTACATTATGAACATAACATAACACAGAATAATGCCTGTATTCTCCAAGGGGTAGATAGAGGTGCACACACCAGAACTTTTACACCCACATTTCACCAATGTTGTTTTAATTCCCACGTAATAGGTGGTCAGCCTATTGCCATTTTCCGGGAAGATATAAATGCTGCTGAGAGTTTCCTAACAGAAATCACAATAACACTTTGCCTGAACCTTACGACCACTAGACCAGCGAGACATTTACCTTAAAGTAAATTGAGTCTTGGCAATTGAGATTATTGTTGGTAGTCTTTCTGATATTTCAGCTGGGAAGAAACAAGCGTGCATATAAAATCTTAATCATCCACAAAATACTAAAATGATTGATAGCTCCATGCTTGTCAAATATATAACTTTACTTAAGTGTTAAGTGCAATTGCTGAAGTAGATTGTGCACTTATACGAATTGCACATTACGCATTAGTGAGCACTGAACGGGCTATAAACAAACCGCGTTTCCCATCGAAACCGCTTTTACATTTTACAGCTCATTACCTAGTTGTGCGAAAGTAGGGTTTGTTATTGTAATGGATTTAATTTAATTTAATGATATTGGGTGGCAAGCCAGGTATAGGCGTGATTACGCCTGTATTTTTCGAAGGGTAAGTTCAGTGTTCAACTGACATCTGTGTATATCCCTAATACACAGATGTCAGTTGTTCACCGAAATTTGACGAATGTTGGTCTTAAGCCCCAGGTGAGAACCCTATTGTCATCTACCGGGCACAATTCCATACTTTGCCCGACCCAAGCATAAAAGAACTCATGCTCTACAGTCTGCAGTCGTACTTAGGACCACTACCAATGAGGCAATGGGAATTTAGGTTGATATTTATCAAATGAAAATGGGAAATGAGATTTCCTATCTTTATGATAAGCGAGAAATTCAGTTTTACCGATCAATCAAATCTTCATGCTACTTCGTTCTAACAAAGTAGTAGCTGTTGTAAAAATAAGTGTAGTGGTTGCAGACCGTGTACATTTAAATATTGTATATATTGCATTGTATCGCAGAACGAAGCATAAATGGCTACACTTTGATAAAATCTTTTTTTAAATATAAGAAATCATGATGTAAAATAGTCCAAAAACTTAAAATCATAAGTACAATTACGAAATCATATCATAATATTAATTAAAAAGGCTGTGAAAACTTTTTAATTAATATTATGATATGATGTATCTAGAAATAAAATGGCATAATTAATAATAATCTCCATGAAACTTAATTTAAGCAATTACAGTTTCCAAGAAGCACTGTACAGTTTTTTGTATAATTATTAAGTTTGAGAACTAGAGTACTTCTGAATATAACGCCGCAATAATTGATATTTTCGTAAATAGTTCCTTTTCTTGTTTGGTAGCGTGACTTGAGATAGTTTTTGGAATGTTCTTTTTAAAATCAACATATTTAGAGGCTCTGAACTTAGAGTATTAGTTGACTTGTTTATAAGTGTACATTTTTTATATTTTTAGTTCCTATTTGTGTTGTTATCATAAACTGAGAAAACAAGTTTCAGATATCTATTTATTACAATGGAATAATAACAAAAAACTATTGGTGAAAATGGTCCTAAATTATGTTTTTCAATAGTCCACTCAATATGGAGTATATTAGATAAAGACGGCAAAAAAAAGGCATTGGTCGGTGAAATTCAGTAAACAGATGGCTAAAAGGATGATAATGACGTCATCTTAAGCAGTATTGATGCTTATACATATATTTTTGTGGAAAGAAAACACGGTCGTGAGCAGGATTTGAAACTCAGGCGGCTGTGTTTCTTAGAAAAATACTCCAGGCGCTCTGCCAACCTAGCCATCCTGACCTCTGCTTACTATTCCGAATCCTTCTTTTATATTTTAAACGTCCTATGGTGACGTTATTGCCATCCCATCCAGTCCCTATATAGGTGACTAAACTGACTCGATTAACTTTGCAATTAATTAAATGTCGTACAGATCCGATCACTTCAACAAATACAGATACATTTTTCAAACTCATTATCGCATTCGTAGTTCACACTAAAAGTTTAAAAGTTTTGTCTGTAGAGAATATTATTTCCAAAAAACGTAAAGGTAGCTTTAAATACATTTATACTCATATTTATTAACCATTTCATGCCATAAACTCGATACATCTTTTAGTAAAGGGCAGAGTTGAGTAAGATATATACTGAAATTGGCACTTAAGCACTGAGCTGTCAACCTTTACCGAATGCCGATGATACTTGAGAGGTTAATATATCAAGAGGTCAAGAAGAGAACAATCCTAGTATATAATTTTCTCAACGGATAAACGAGATATTTTAATAAATTATAAGAACATAATTAACGTTGTAATTAAATTGTATATTATATAACAGGCACAACGTTCTTAAGTGGAAATAAGATACTGTTAACGAATTTATGATATTTTCGGCATCTTCAATTACCATACAAAGGAGGTAACTACCATGTCTCTAGACAGGCAAAGGGTTGAACGATTATAGTTAACCTTTTGTCTCAAAAATCTAACCGGACGATTATTAATTCATTATTAGAATAAATATGACGAATTCACATGTTGTTAGATATCAACAAAAAATCTGAATCTCAAATTAAGTATTGTGAGCCCAAAAATGGGTTTCGTATTCGTTCTATAATATAAACATAATTATTGAAATTATGTTTACATTATAGAACGAAACAAGGCCGTTTATTTAACGTCATACGAATCTGTGTGGCCGCCTTTTTTGTCCGTGTGGATAACCTTGTAAATACTACTCCGCTCCGGGAAAACGAAGGATTAAAGTCAAAGTCAAATCATTTATTTCTACTTAACCATTAGTAGGCACTTTTGGGCTGTCAAACACTAGTTGCCACGTATTAATAAAAAACGTACAAAGTATAAATTCCTATGGAGAAGAACGGACTAGAAACTCCACGGTTACTCTTTTTCATCAAACAGTTACGGGGTCACTTAGCACTCAGCTCGTGACCACGTCGCAAATCCATTTTTTTTTTTTTTTTTTTCAATGATTATATTGGTTATAATTTCTGTTGGTGTTATAATTAAAAAAATATTGATACTAACCATAATTATTTTTAGTATGTACTATTACTACACTTCTATAATATTTATACACCGTTTGAGTTGGACACAGTACGCGGACTTTCAACTGCGCGTGCGTGTAATTTGTGGCATTCCATTAGACATAAAAAAAAATTGATACAAGTTCTTTGTATGAAAATATTGTCCCTTTTCTCGGGTTTCGTATATACTAAAAATGATGTTGTAAATAGTTATTCTTTATTAAGCTATCAGTATAGGGTTTGTAATTATTGATGCAATTATGATATGTATAACATTTTTATTTTTAGGTGATAAGCAAACTGGACCTTTCGAAAGAACATCAGGATTGCCAGACACGAGTATGTCGAGTGAAGCATCAGCATCATCGACTGTCACTGAACTGTCGACAAAATATGGCATGGTATCAAGTTCGCAAAAAACAGAGTCGGAGCCATCAGATCAGTTGTCAACATCAGAAGAATCTGCATCTTCATCTTCTGGTTCTTCTGATTCATCTGAATCTCCTGTATCTTCTGAATCTTCTTCGTCTTCTGAATCATCTGAATCTCCTGTATCTTCTTCTTCGGGAAATTATGAGTCTACGACACAGAAAGAAAGGACCGCAACGGGTAAATAATTTTAAATTATATTGTTTTGTATATGATATTTTTATATTAGACATAATTAAATAATTTTACGTTATAATATATTATATAAGCTCACTCAAACACTACGAACTTTTAAGTGGATCGCTTAAATGTAGACGTACCTAAATATTTATTAATAAGCCTTTTCGAAAACTTTTACATAAGTAGGTATATAAAAGTGTTAACCTAGATGATTATAATTATATTCATACATCAATAGTTATGAAATAATTTTCAAAGTAACTTTCGAACATGCTATTAAAAATATTGAATGGGTAATCGCAGACCAAGACATTTTCGTATGCGCGTGCGTAAATAATCTTCACATACTTATAAATCAGGTTCAATAGGCGCATATCCGTATGTGGTTTGAAATGGTAAGAATACAAAATGTATGTAAACTGATTATTACCGGTACTGCCTCACCGCCAATAGTAATGTTGACAATGATACTAGTGAAGATAGTAATGAATACTTAAATGTATAAAAAAATAGTACAGAAAAAAAATCTTTATTACCAATAAATTTTATTTTTAAATATGGCGGTGTTTTTATAATTTGGGACTATTTGTGGAACTTAGAAGTCGATATAATTGCGTCCTATTGATAAGGATTAGGACTATTTGCTTTGTTACCTACTATAATCCCTTAAGCTGCTCTCCCAAAGTCTCGCTAGAATCGATGCCGTGCCAATCTTATAGAGGTTGGAACATATCCAACTTTATATAAGACAACTGCAATACATGCATAAAAATATATGCAACAAAACAAATGATTTAATAGTTTCCCAGTTAAAACTGGATTACAACTTAACAACTTTCTTTACTGACCTCCTGTTAATTGTAATTTGAAGTACCTACTTCATGTTAGGTTAGCTTAGTTTCAATACTGGCCAGCAGAACGCACTCCAAAGAGATGCATATGCGAAACTTCACATATGCATCTCTAAATATATGTTACAATACTCGTAAATATATGTTACATTCTACAAAATTCACACTTACGTGATTTCCAATTACTTGAAAACGGTCGTTCTGCTGTGCTTCGAGTCCTGGTAGGGAAGGGCGCATCACCTATTCCTGCTCCATGCTCAGGAATTTACCGGACACAGTTGCTTCAGTGAGTACCTGACTAGGATTGGACTTGAAGCCACGGCTAATTGCAATCATTGCAAAAGTGACCAGTACACCGCACAGCACACGCTCGAAGCCTTGAATGGGATTGCGACCGGCAGACACTGGTTAGCCGGATCGGGCAAGATTTTTCTTTGCTGGGAGTGGTATCGGCTATGGTGGCAGAGCCGACAGCATGGAGGGCTATAGTCTCCTTCTGTGAATCAGTTATGCTCCAGAGAGCAGCCGCAGATTGAAATCGGGAGGGCCGAGCAATCTCGGAGACAAAGGCGCCAGAGAGGCAACCACCTTGGTGCTAATCCCAAGAAGGGTGAAATACCGCATCCCCACCATCACTGATAGGGGAAAAACAGGGTCGTCGACGCTGACAGCAAACTGAAGACCCTAAAATATGGGCTGTCGTTCACTGTGACGACTTGTGAGGGTTTCAGTTTCCCCCCGTGTCGTGCCATAGGCATAGCACAGAAGGGGCACTGGTTTGATCCACGTGAGTTAACGGTGCCCTTCATAAGTGCTGCGACGGCCGTGTGGTTTTAGTGGGTAGGACTCCGACATATCCTTCACTATCAGGTAGATGGCATTCATGAGGATTTCCACACAATAATAAAAAAATATGTTACTCAAAATAAATATTTAAAAAGCATTAACGCATGCTTAGCGAACTCTAAGCTCTCTCTCTTTTTCCATTGAATATAATAACTTTAAAGATGTTAATGTTATTGTTACATTTCAGGTTCAACAACCTTAAAGTCATCGGAACAGAACTGTAGGGCAGAAGCTTCAGAATTATATATATCTGCAGTCCTTGCTTACACAGGAAAACTTTTGGATGTGAGTCTATATTTATAAGTATTGTTACCTTATAACAATTGTTACTTCAAAGTACTGATTGGGCTCAATATCGATATTTTTATCTATATTTATAAACCCTTTTATTTATCTCTCATTGACACATTTTGTTTATTAGCCAGCAATAAAATTTTGTGGTTATTAAAAGTTCAAATAATAAGTACACATTTTTGTGGAAAGAAAAATAAGATTCGGACCTGCGCCTCCCGGATAAATATTTCAGGCGCTCTGACCGCTCAGCCATCTCCACCTCGAGAAGTCGAGATGGCTTAGCTTCGAATCCTGCTCACGACCGTATTGTTCTTTATTTATTTATTTATTTATTTAACTCTTTATTGTACACCTAAAAGAACAAACATATAGGACACATTCTAATAAAAAAAAGTACAATGGGCGGCCTTATCGCACCCGGCGATTTCTTCCAGGCAACCTTTGGATGAATAGGTGTGGCATGGACTGGAAAAGGGGCAGTATGTGGTGTACAAAATATATATTAATAATAAATATTACATAGGTACATACAATTATATAATATAAATACCATACATACATACGATGCATACATTCTACAAATATGATGGAAATAAATATTGATAATTAAATAATATTATAGTAGAAATATATTGACCTACCGAGTGTGATGTGATTGCGACAAATAATGTTCCTTGACCAATTTTTTAAATATTTGCAAGGATTGAGCCCGTCTTATTTCTACTGGCAACAAATTCCATAAACGAGCCGCTTGAATTGTAAAAGATTTGTCAATAAATTTGGTCGAGTGCATCGGCATTTTAAGACGTAAGTTTTCTGATGATCTTAGGAATCTGTCATGAGTATCACCAAGGAACTCGAAACGTTTTTTAAGGTAAGAGGGGGTAGTAGGAAGAAAAAGTACATTATATAGTAGAGAAAGAATATGAGTATTTCGGCGAAGGCGAATAGGTAACCACTTGAGCTTATTACGATAGTCTGAAACGTGATCATATTTACGTAGACCAAATATGAATCGTATAGCAAAATTTTGAAGCCGCTCAAGTTTATCTAGTTGTTCTACTGTAAGGTCAAGATAGCTGGCATCAGCATAATCAAGGATAGGAAGAAGAAGTGATTGAGCAAGCGCAATCTTGGTGGTAATCGGAAGGAAATTTCGTAATCTCCGTATAGAACTTGCTGACGCAAACATCTTACGACTAACTTCTTGCACGTGAGCAATCCAGGTCAGGTTCCGATCAATATTTAACCCCAAGTTCTTTACATGTTCAGAGAAAGGAATTAATGTGCCATTGAAAGAAACTTGGGGAACTACCGTCCATTCAAGCCTGGATATCAGTCTAGAGCTGCCCACTACTATAGCCTGTGTCTTTATGGGATTGACCGTCAGTCCATACCTCTTACTCCAGTCAGATATACGAACCATATCTCGGTTTATTAACTCAATGGCATCCGTCAGTTGTGGAGGGGGAGCTTGATAGTATATTTGAAGATCATCTGCATAAAGGTGATAGGAAGACAGAAGTTTATCAGAAATAGAATTTATGAAAATTGCAAATAATAAGGGAGATAAAACGCCACCCTGCGGAACTCCGACAGTAGTATTGCACCAAGAAGACGTGATGTCTCCAATAGCAATACGTTGTCGACGTCCAGACAGGTAACTGCGAAACCAATCAATTGCCGATGGAGATATGTTAAGAGAACATAATATGCCGAGCAAAACATCGAAATCCACAGTATTAAAAGCATTACTAAAGTCTAATAACACTAGGACCGTAAGATTGCCGATTTCCATGCCTGACCTGATATCGTCCGTAATATTAACCAAGGCTGTGGTTGTGCTGTGGCCAGCACGGAAACCAGATTGAAAGGGATTGAGTAGGTTATTTTTGGAGAGGAAATTACTAAGTTGATTATGGATGAGACGTTCGAGTACTTTGGAAAAGAATGGTAATATCGAAATAGGACGATATTCGGAGAAGGATGCTGGATTGGATTTTTTGGGTAGTGGAATGATCTGGGCTTCCTTCCATTGGCATGGAAAGATACCACTAGACACAGAGTAGTTGAGGATATGTGAAATGATAGGAAGGATGACATCTAGGATGGGGAGGATCATATTACGGCCGATACAGTCACTTCCAATTGCATCGGAAGTAATCGATAAGATGCTCTTTTTAACATCACATAAGGAAAATTGATTAAAGACAAATTGAGAGTAACTGGGTGTCGTGAAAGTTGAAAGATAATTTAAAGTATTTAATTTTGATGTCCTATCATATTTGGACGAAGCAGTAAAATGAAGATTAAGTGAATCAAGGTTTAAACCTTTAGGAGTAATTTCTTGTTTAGATTTTCCAACACCCATCGATCTTAAAAATTTCCAGACTTTTGCTGGATCACCGTTTTTAACAGAATTATGGACATGCTGGCGTTGAGCTTTCCTACACTCTTTATTACAGTGATTTCGAATTATAACATATTTTTCCTTGTTAGCATCACTAGGCCGACATTTATACTTAAATTTGGCAGTAGCTTTAGCATGAATTAATTTTTTAATTCGTTCTGTCAGCCATGGTGATGGCAGATGCTTTACTTTAACTGGTCGGGTAGGTGCGTGATGATCGTAAAGTTTAACAAGGTTTTTATTGAGTATATTCACCTGTTCATCGACGGATTCGGAAGTCAGAAGAGGTGACCAATCCATGTTATAAGCATCCTCACGAAGGCTATCAATGTTTATACCACCAAAATTACGAAGCATTAGAATCTTAGACTTTGCCTTAGGGGGGCGAATTTTGAAGGAAAGGAAAATAAGATCATGGTAGGAGAAGGCATCCGCTGAGCATTGACCATGTTTAGCGACTTGCTCGGGAGATGAAACAATAATGAGGTCAAGGAGTGAAGGAGTAGTGTTAGGGAAATGATGGGTAGCATTCAAAGGTAGGAGAGTCATGTTACAAGATGCTAGAATAGAGTTTAAAGAAGAAGATCGGCCATCTTTTTTGAGAAGGCACGTGTTAAAGTCACCCATGATTATGCTATGACTGTAGGAAGGGATGAGAGTCTCTAGGAGGTTTTCAAATGATGAGAAGAAATTAATGCGTGAAGATGGACAGTAATACACACCTAAGAGTATTTTCGAGTGATGGAGCTCGACCTCAATGAAGAGATGCTCACCAGCACTTGACGGTGGTGGTTGTGATGACATATTGAGAATCGAGTAAGGAATGTGCGCGCGGAGATATATAGCAACGCCACCACCACCGCCAACAGTACGATCATTTCTAATAAGTTCAAAGCCGGGTAACGCGTAACAAGAAGAGGGAAGACATGGTTTTAACCATGACTCAGAAATGAGAATAGCATGAATATTTCTACAGTCAAAGTTTGCCAGCATATCAGGGAAATGAGCCGGAATACTCTGTGCATTTATATGAATAACATTAAAATTCCTAGGAACATCAGAAAAGTGTGCTGTTAAAGTGTCTGCGAGAAATGGAATGCTTACGAAACTATCATCGTCGCTAGAAATTCTTCTTCTTCTTGTTCTTTCCACATTTTCTTTTACCTTTAGAGCTAATGATTGAAGCTGCTTTTTAAAGATTTATCTGTATCCAAATAATAGCTTCATTGTTGTCACTATATTTGTTTCGATCGGATCGGGGTAAAGGGAGTAATTCGATTTATTGTTCGCAAGTGTATTTTTGTTCCTCCAGGTATTATCAAAAACGAACGCTAGAAACAACGTGTTATGCAGTGGGTCAGGTGTCCTTTACATTATGGCTCAAATTGTGTTGCTTGCCAAGGGTAAAATGAAGAAGGAGCTACTGAATGCTTTGCACTTCAAAAATACTGATCAGGTTAGGATTTTTTTATATAATTAACCTACAGAAACATGTATATATAATTGTTATTAAAATAATATGATATACTCTCGACTAAATTTTTGGGTCACGGCGGCCTATCTTCACGGAGTTTAGTCAAATATACAGGAGATAAATTATAGTGCACAATGTGTACACAAGTGCACTCCCTCTTCCTTCACTATCATAGTCCGATGAGACGGCAATAAGACACGACCGGAGAGAGATCGTAAGCAAGACCGAGGGCTTTACATGATCATGTAATGCCGTCTTATGCACGGATTTATGTATTATAATATTGTATGACTGATACAGAGTTCCTTGTTTAACTAAGTTAAGTATAAAACATGCGAACATTTTGTTTAAAGTAGGCACCACAGGTTTTTATTATTGTTGGTAGTTCAATAATAAGAACTCAGTTGCGACGTTTGGATTTGTTTATATTTTTCAATATATTGCAACTTAAAATAAAATAAATGGTTCTTACTTCCTTAACTAGAAATCACATGTACATTTGAGAGGCGACAGTCTTTAAATACTTTAGAACTAAATTTTCCTTAATTTTCTCCTATTGTTTTTATAAGCTCTCAGAAAATATTGTTCTAGAAGAGGTGGCTATCATAAATATCTCTTTTGCAGATCCTGTGCTATTTACCACAAATACATGCCGACGCCGCAGCAAATCATCGTAACATTGAATATAACGTAATAAGTACATTATATGCCGACGTAGAATGTCGATTCACTGATCATTTTGTAAACAGTACAAAAAATATATACTCTATAAAACCAGAAACTCTTAAATTCTCTTCTTCGGAATCAGCACGACACATCAGCGAAACTGTGAGTTGAATATAATTAAAAGAAATAAAATTCTACTTATTTACTCTTAGTTATAATAAGTACAAGGAATATACAAATTAGCACAAGGAAATACGTATAGGAGTTACGTTTCAATGCGGGTAACATCGTTAGAAAACCTTGATATAATTGTCTGAAATCACCGAAACGTTCCATCGCTCCATTAGAAGAATCTTATGTCTTGCAGCGAAACAGCTACATGCTAGTATTTATTATAAGAAAAATAAATTATAATTCCTACTACCTAATTGCCTCTTTGTTTATGATAGTGGTCGCAAGTGCACTTGTTGGACGTGAAGGGTTCAATTCGCAGGTCGGGCAAACTGTTATTGAGTTTTTCTATTAGGAAATTCTCAGTAGCAGTCCGGAGTTAGGAATTGTGCCCGGTAGACGGCAATATACTCACAATAAGACATAACGACATTGATTAAATATGGGTGTTCATTCTGCGTCCATTTCTGTCTACCCTTCCGGAAAATATGTGCGTGAATTGCTATGTTATATTAAATTATAATCCCACCAACAACTTCTCGCAGGTAGCGAAAACAACGAATAATATTATTCCAAATTACTTCAAATCAAGTACACTGTCTTCAACTCGTTGTTCGATAATGGTCGATGCCCACACTTATAAGGTTAGTGTCATAGCTATAAATAATTGCTAAGGTCCTTTTTAACATTGATAATATATATAAATAATATTCAACTATTATTACTTCAGGGAGCATGGGAAAGTCCGTTCAATCCTAAAAATACCGCAGATAGGAATTTCTTCTGCGGTGGAAAAATCGTCAAAAGACCTACTATGTACCAGACAGGTCGATTCTTATATACCGAAAGCAAGCAGCTGAAAGCAAAGGTAACAACACAAGATGCAATTAAACAATAAAAAAAACTTACTGATAAAAGGTACAGGTCATCCGAATTGAAAGTATTATGTTTGTATCCTGTGGGAATCTTGAATACAATAAAATATTAAGATATTCTATACTGTCATTATTATGATTACCTGTTTTTAACTTTAGCCGATTTCTGTAATTTCCAAATAAGGATTTTATAGGAAAAACATTTTGAAAAAGTTGCCCGTAAAATGGGAAAATTCGGAATTAACAATTCTTAAGAAAGAGCTTTTTATGGGATTTTGTACAACACAACTACGGCCGCCTCTTTCATATTGGCTTCTACTCGGAACCTGTTTCTAGTAGTCATATCAGTTACTTTCAAGTTATACCAATATTTAGGAACAAGTTCCAGAATTATATGTCTGGTCTGGAATAATACGAGTCTAGATCTTGTAATACAGATTTTTTATGGTAACGATACTATACGAATAGTTCTGAACCCGCATCCCTCAGATCTTTACTCTAATAACACTTCAAATATATATTATATCGGCGATCAACGGCATAATTTTTTTGTAATCAATATCTAGTTTTGCATAATGTTCAGTGCCGTTGGATATATCTTCGCGTGTGCCACCACTTATTCTTGTAATATAAATACAGAATTAGAATTCATATTATTGTGGGCATACTTTTATTTAACTGTGATTAAAGTGCTAGAATATTTTCCCGTTTGGTGCCAAATCCATAATTTTATGTCCTTAGTTCGACTGTACCTTGTTTTGCATTTGTTATTGTGATAATAAAGTAATGATTTTTTTTTTTTCTTTACATACAATATATGTATTTTCTTCTAAAATCTACATATAATGGTAATCGTTTATAATTTTGTATGTATGAGAGGCAACGATATGAGATTTATAAAATATTCTTTTTCTTATATCATTGCTTGACTGACTCAACAATTGGATAATTCGACAGCGCGGTTGGCGCAGTGGTCGAGAGACCGACTACGGCGCTGCGTGTCGCAGGTTTGATTCCTGCACGGAGCAAATATTTGTACGATCTATGGATAATTGCTCCGGGTCTGGGTGTTTGTGTGCTTGTGAGATTATATGTCTGTAAACGCACCCACGACACAGGAAGAAATTCCTAGTTTCGGGCAACGTTTAAAAAAATAAATAAAGACAAACTTTTTTTTAGATATTGAAAATGGAATACGAAGGTAAGGATTTTGACTTGGCAATCTTCCTTCCATATGAAAAAGATGGTTTACGAGATCTAACGAAGAGACTCAGAAATTACAGTGTGGTTATATCAACTCTTCAGACCTTGAGCTATAAGTACATGGATATATACGTGCCAAAGTTCAATATATCAGGAGCAAATAAATTAAAGTATGCCACAGAAACGGTAAGTTATTTTCTTCTTCTCATCTACGTAATAATTAATTATAGTTTAACGGTTATTACTCACGCGCATACTTCGGGATTGCCCGACATAGCCGCGGGCTCAGCTCATGAATAAGAGCTCCGTTCGAGTTCGAAACTAGTCGGGCAATCCCGAAGTATGCGCGTGAGTAATAACCGTTAAACTATAATTAATATGAATGTGTCTCACGAAAGTTATTATACGTTATAGTTATTATAAGTGAAGGGTGGGCTTTTTTGGGGCTGTCTTAATGTTTGACGTTCAAAAAGCGCTAATTTTTAGCCTAATTTGAATAAAGAAATTTTGATTTGATTTGATTTGATACAAAGATACCTAATAATTGTTCATATCCCAATAAAAACTTAAACATGACGAAAAAGTAATGTGCAGTACAAACGACGCCAATTTTGAGATATTATGTGAGGTTGTTCTTATAATCAATCGCGCGATTGACATTGGAAATATGTCAATTCGTACCTACCTTTTTATGCCTAATTAAGAATATTATATTAAACAGGACATATACAACATAACCGTGATATATCTACATTTATTTTAAGATAACGCATTATTTGTTGACATTGAAATTGAATTAGACATTTAAATTAATTTCAAGAGAAAACCTACTGAACATTAATAGCCAATTGCAACGTAAGGATAAATAATTTATTTCTCAAAAATTAATCACAAAAATGTCACTTACCTGAGAACATTTTTAAAAACAATAGGTAAATACATCTTTAATTACGCTTCAACATTTGGACTTTGACTTTTAATAAGATACGAAGTATCTTGGGGGTTACTCTAGAAATGAATACTAATTCAAATATTAAATCAACGCCTTAAAACAATTTTTAATGTTAAAATAAATTTACCTGTACCCGTACCCTGATGTACGTAGTTATTTTAATTTTAAGGCATGTTGACTTATTAGTATCCCGATTCTTTAATTATTTTTAAGACATTTTTGCATTTAAAAGTGCAAAGTGACATATTTCCAATGTCAAACGAGCGGATTTACTTTTGAATTATTAACATTAATTTTGAATTGAAATTAAATTTGAATTACGGATATCCAATAATATTAATTGATATAAATTCAGTCATGAATTATAAAGGCTGTAAAAGATAATTCAAACAAAATGCTCTTGATCAACAGACTCAGGTAACTGAAATATTTAACAATGAGACTTCTGGACTCGAAGATATTTCAGACTGCAAATCGGCCTATGTGAGCCAAATCTTTCAGAAGGTCTTCATTCAAGTAGATGAATCAGGAATGGGAGACTGTCACAAAATTGGTACGTTAATACAATGCTATTGCTACAACTTTACTCATAAATAAAATAATTCTTACATTTTTATCTATCGATAGGTATATATAATATCGATAATCTGGATACATTAAAATGCCAGGTCGTTCGAATGTAATAAATAAAAATACTCTAGCATAATTGGTGGCCACTTGGCAAAGTGTTATATAAGGTCCTAATTTATTAGGTAATTTCCTTTGAAAGGGTTAATATATACTTCAAATACTTTCACTTAAGCTAAGAATTAAATGGAAATAACAAATTATTTGTAATACTAGCAAGGCGAAAACTGCTCCTTGAACGGTGAACATTAATAAAATAATAAAATTGTAGTAAAAAATTTAATTATGGCTTAAATGAATCCTTATCACTTACACATTGACCCCTTAAAAGGAAATCACCTAATAAATTAGGACCTTGTATATACATAACTAACTTTATTAAAAGTATGTACACTCACCAAAACTGCACCGACTGTAGTGCTTATTATTGTGATGTGATGAAATGAGTTTTTGCTTCTTCTGTATTTATTTATGGACAAGATCGTAATGTTTTATATTTCAGATAGTTTGATGGACAGTTTTTCAGCTAAGATGTTTTATAAGTTTGTGTGTTGTGTTCAGCGACATATGTCGCTGATTGTAGTACTCGGTATTATATTTATGTATTAAAAATAGGCAATATTCAAATTTATGCTAATATTACGAAAGAGGCGGTAGAAAAGGGGAGAGAGGCAACATTTTGCAATACCATTTACGTGTATGAGATGACCAGCCACAATTAGCCACAAGTTATTCTTAACAAAGGACTTTAGAGATAACCTTAAACTTTCAGATAATGCCGAACACGAAGAAACATCACAATCGTCGGGAAACCCAGCCGAAATCAGAATCGACCATCCATTTGCTTTCTACCTTTTCTATAAGAAAATAGCGATACTTGCCGGAATTTACGCATGCTAGTTAAGTTTAACTTTGATAGTGAATATGTATCTGCATGTATTTTTAATAATAGAAACAGGATGTTTAAAATCAATAATGAAGTCGTTTTTTTTCTCTTTTACCTATTTTTATCATTATAAGATTACAAGGAATATAAAAAATGGTAAACAAAAATCTATTAAACTTAACAGCCACTATTGCCATGTATGTTTTATTTTTACTTGACAACACTAGATTTTTATTCGAATAAAAGAAGAGTATCAGTGAAGCAACGCAGTAAGGTATCGTAACATCGTTTTCTGATTTTCTTTCAGCGATTTTCCCGCCTTGTTTGACCACTTGGTCCCAAGCGGGACTACTGAGCATAGGATTTACGATTGAATTCCTAGGTCGGATAGCGTTATTGGGTTTTTCTGTTAGGAAATTCTCAGTAGCAGCCCGGAGTTTAGAATTGTGCCTAGTAGATCATAGGCTCCCCGCCTGTTACATGGATTTTAATAACAGCATTGTTGAAATGTGAGTGTAAAATTATGTACACATCCGCCAGCCCAATACAGGTGTGAGATGCTATGTTATTTCAGTTTTCATTCAGTCAGACAGTTAAAAGTATGCGGTTTTAACCATTGCTAGTTACGCGCTTTTTTGAACTAAACGCCAACGATATTCGTATATAACTAACCTTAAATTAAATATCAATCATTGTTCACCGGTTACTACTCACGTGCATTTCTCGGGAATTGCCCGACTAGTTTCGAACTCGAACGGAGCCCTTAGTCATGAGCTGAGCCCGCGGCGAAGTCGCGAGTCAAACTGGAGCTGCATCGCGCCGCGTATCGTTGCGCTCGCGCCGATGATGCGCTCGGTGTCGGAAGTATTCGTGGATTTCCGCCATTCGTCGTGTCCGAGATGTTGTTTTTATAATGTCTGTCGGTGCATACCGCGCTAACTGTGTCACACTCCAGGCACAACTCACTTTTATATAACGTGGACTTTAGAGCTGGTTTCCAAGCAGGAGGCAACGTCCAACCACTGTCTCTGTTGAAATTCGGGCGACGGCTTATTTCGATAGCTTCACGTACTTTTCGCGGCACGAAATATTTCTCCCTCGCTAGTACGGATGCTTTATCGAAACGTATGAAATGTGCCGCGCCCGTGCTGCATGCGTGTTCTGCAACTGCTGACTTGTTGGTGTCCATACTCTTCATACTACGTATGTGTTCATTCAGCCTGGTTGCGATATTGCGACGAGTTTCCCCAATATAACTCAAGCCACAGTCGAACGGTATTATGTAAACGCCGGGGACGCCTAGAGGATCTTTATCTTTTGGTGAACGTAAAAGTTGTCGTAGCTGTCCGGGTGGGCGGTAGACCGTTTTAATGCTATATCTACGTCGGAGCATATGGCCTATTTTATCTGTGACTCCTCGAACAAATGGTAAAAATGCCGGAGTACGTTCTGCGCCCGCTGGTCGTCCACGACCCCTGTCCACCGTATTGAAACTACGGATACATCGACGCCACTGATACCCGTTGCTCTCCAGTACCTCTTGTAGATGACATAGTTCTGCGTCCACGTACTGAGGATCGCACAAACTGAAAGCCCGGTCTATCAATGTTCTAGGTACGGATGATAAGTGTGACGGGTGATGATGAGAGTCTGCTCGTAGGTACCGGTCAGTATGTGTCGGTTTCCTGAAGACAGTATGGGACACATGACCGCTAGGTTCACGGATGACGAGAACATCCAAGAATGGCAGAACTCCATTATTTTCTTCTTCAACCGTGGCTGCCATCTTTGCGTGTATCCCGTTTAGGTGCTTCGTAAATTCCCCCAGCGTGTCCCGGTCGACAATAGCGAAAATATCGTCCACGTATCGCCACCAGTATCTAGGTCTTGTTTTTGCGGACTAGTAACCGGTGAACAATGATTGATATGAATATGTCTCACGAAAGTTATTATATTAAATTAAATAGATCAGGACATATTTTCTAGTAAAAAAATATTTAATTGATGCAGTAACTATAGGTATTTAAGCATAGTGCGTTATTTTTTCTTAACTAAATAACACATAGCGTGTTTGCAAGAGACTAGGTGGGAAGGTGGGGAAGCTAGTTAGATAGACAAAGGATTCAAGGTTTACTGCTATGGTAGTGATGGGAATCAAAATGGGGCTGGAATAGTGTTGGATAAGATAAAAGAATGTGTGGTGGATATAAAAAGAGTGAGTAATAGAGTGATAGCTATAAAAGTGACCGTGAAGAGTTTAGTGGTAAATGTAGTCAGTATGTATGCACCCCAGGCAGGTTGCGACGATAGTGTTAAGGAGAAGTTATGATATGGTGTTGCTTTTAATGGGCACGTGGGAAGTTTATTTGAAGGGTATGAAAGGGTGCATGGTGGTTGGGGATACGGAAACCGTAACTCTGATGGTGAGAAGCTGCATTCTGCTTCTGATTTGACCTCGCAATAGCAAACAAGCAGTTCAGAAAAAGAAACGGAGCATCTTATCACATAATTAAAAGTGGCCATCATGTAAAACAGATCGATTACTTCCTCATTAAAAACAACAATACTATCAATGGAGTCAAAAACTGCAAAGCTACATCTGTCAAAAATCTGGTCTCACAACACATTGTTAATGGATGTGAAGGTCAGTGTCTCCCTCAGTAGAAACAAAGGAAGACTGTCATCTAAAATCAGATAGCCTAGGCTAGAGCAAAAGGAGTATGCAAGTATATTTAAGAATCAAGTAGTAGATAGAATAATAGAAAAAGACAGTATGGAAGGAAAATCTGTACATAAATGTTGGACTGAGATGGCGGATAGTATTAAAAGTATAGCGAAAGAAGTGTGAAGAGAATCGCAAGAGACAGGCATAATAGACAAAGGTATATGGTGGTGGGTAAAGAAGTACAAAGATACCGAAAGAAAAGAGATATGGTGTAATATGTATCGAAAGAAATGATGTTCATTGATCTGATGGCTAATTCGGCTTCAGACACAATCATAGTATACTACACACTACACCAATTTTTTTACGTTTTGTTACGCCGATTGTAGCCGTACTCAGGCTGACTAATTCGGATTCACACAGGATCCTTCTATTGTGAACCAAATTTTTCTCGTCAGACAACTGATGGAGGGGAAAGTGGAATTTACACAGATCACATAATCTTTGTTCATTTTGCCAAGTCCTATGAAAGCATTGATAGTAGGTCTATAGCCTTGTATATGATTTTAAGGAACTTCAAAATTCCAGATACCAAGTGTATTTGGGATTTTGAACTACCTTAGAAAATTATGGATATCAAAATGACGGTACGCGTATGCGTACCTAAGGCATATGTAAGATGATAAGTTTACAGTCATAAGCGAGCTTAAACAGGGAGATTACTTGGGTCGTTCAGTTTTGATTTCGAAAACGTAACACAAAGAATTTTAACAATTTACATATTACACTTTATAGACATAGATTTTGGTGTTATTTATCAGTCAGAAGATCAGAATTTTTGTCATAATTACTTAATACAATGCCTGATAAATATTATAGAAAAAAAAAAACAAAAACAGTTACTTACTACATACTACATAATTTTTAAAATTTAAAATAATAATACCATGGATTACTCCAGGTTTATTACTGTGTATGCAAAACAGGGATAAATTACATATAAAACCAAAAAAATAGAGTTATGGAAAGTAGTAAAAAAAAGAGTTATGGAAAGTATTTAGAGACATTATAAAGTACTACAAAATTAATTCAACACCCTATTGAATTCTTAACATTCTCAAATTCACCAGAATAGTCACTACACGAGGCAAATAGTTACTTTTTAAATGTCGGCAATTCACTGGCTGCTAAAACCTACAAAAAAATAAAAACACAAATACACATACACAAACGCAAAACTCAAATACAAACAGTACTAGCAACTTAAATTGAATTGTTTTGCTGGACACAGATGAAAACGAGGTCAATAATATTATTATCGGCTTTAAGACCGATTGTACTTCAGGAGACGATAAAATAAGTATCAAATATTTAAAGGGACAGAAAAATATAATTTTGGAAAAAAATATTAATGTAAGACTAATAAATTATCTAGAAACAAATAACTTGTTATCTGAAAATCAATTCGGGTTTCAAAAAGGTAAGAGCACAGAGCAAACTTAAATATGCTTGTAAATTTAACAAGTGCTAATATGTGTAATGGAAAAACAAAATGCATAATACTATTCCTAGATCTCGCAAAGGCGTTTGATTCAATTTCTGTTTCCAGGCTACTAAACAAACTTAACCTGATTGGCGTTAGAGGAATACAACATGATCTTTTAAAAAGCTACCTCTCTGGGCGATCTCAATGTGTACAAGTGGGCCAATATAGAAGTTCGTACCTCCCAGTCACAGCAGGGCAGCGTTTTAGGTCCTACACTTTTTCTCGTATAACGTAGAACTGCATCCCCACCTTCAGAAAACTCCGACGATCTCTTGCCCCCCGTCACCGTAGACGAAGTCGGAACAATCGTAAAGAACCTCAAACCAACCAACAAAGCGATTAAATACTTCCCCGCAACAGGCAACGGTCATAGGTTTTCCAAAGCCCAGCAAGCCCAAGTCTGAGCCGACCAGTTATCACCCGATCAGTCTACGCAACGTCTTTGGAAAGATCTACGAAAGGCAAATTTATATTCATTTAAAGGATTATGCCGAATCCCATAAGCTTCTTGCTAACGAGCAGTTTGGCCTTCGAGCTAAACACTAATCATCCATCAGTTGCACCGTATCGTTGAACACATAAGCGCAGGCTTCATGGGCAAGATGAAAAACGAGCGTATTATTCTTCGACGTAGCGAAAGCCTTCGACAAGGTCTAGCACAACGGCTTAATCTATAAGCTGTACCAGTTCCAAGTGCCTGACCGTCTCGTACTCATCATTCGAGATTTTCTGTCTAACCGTAGCTTCCGCTATCACGTAGAGGGCGTTCTATCGTCCCCTCATCGAATGCAAGCCGGAGTCCCTCAGGGCTCTGTGCTATCACCTTTCCTCTTCGCGCTGTACACCATCGATATTCCCAAAAGTGGCAAAACCAGGTTGTCTCTTTTCGCCGACGACACGGCCATCTATTACACCGGTAGGAGTCTTGACTGCGTTACCCGATATCTGCAGACCTTGGCAAACGCCTTCGGCGCTTGGTTCAGGAAATGGAGGATCGAGGTCAATCTAGATAAGAGCGCTGCCGTTCCCTTTTTGAGAACGGGCGCCGGGAAATTTCTTCCCCAGCTTCGACCTATTACAATGTTCGGCAAGCCAATCCCTTGGGAACTGCAAGCTAAATACCTGGGTGTGACTCTAGATCACAAACTGTCCTTCCGTCCGCACATTAAGACGGTACGCAACCGCGCGGCCTTCGCGTCGGCCGTCTCTTTCCCACGACAAATGCGCGCAGTAAATTGTCACTTAACCTTAAGATTAGGCTCTACACTACGTGCATTAGACCCATTATGACGTATGCTAGCGTCGTGTTCGCACATGTTAAGTATTACAAAATTCATTAAAGCGACAGGCGCCCCATGGTTCATTAGGAACCTTCAAGTCCACCTTGACCTCAGAATGCCTACCGTTAGGCATTTCATGAAAAGGGCATCGAAGAAATACTTCGAATCTGCCCCTAATCATCCGAATCCCTTAGTTGTCTCTTCCGCTGATTACAGGCCATCCCAGATCAATAAAATCCACCGACCCTTGCTCGAGCCGACCCGCACCGAGCCGACCCGCGCCGAGCCAGTAGCTTTAAATTCATCCCTTAATGATAAGGAAACTGATATAATCCAGCTAGTCCCTAAGCCGAGGCTCGTGTCCCGTAGGGGACGCCCTTACCGCTGTTGCTTAGTTTTTAGTATTTTAAAATATGCTCTGGCTGAAGGCATCAAACTGCCTCGGTTACGCAGACAAAACCCCTCTAGGTTTCTACAAGAGCCAATTCAAAAATAATAATAATAATATGCAATAATGGTTCGTTATAAATACACACACACACTTAAATTGTTTAAAATGAATCTAAAAATAGTATACAGTTCACTCCAAATTTTTGCTTAAAAGGTTAGGCTTTACTGAATTACTGGTGCAAGATAAATCATTGAAAAGCATTAACGCATGCTTAGCGAACTCTAAAGTTATTATATTAAATTGAAAAAGAATACGGTCGTGAACAGAAATCGAACCTGCGCCGCCCGGATAAATACTCCAGGCGCTCTGAACACTAAGCTATCTCGACCTCTGCTCACCACCACGCATTCTTCTTCCATATTTTAACACGTCTTATGGCGACGTTATTGCTATCAATTCAGTCTCTATACGGGTGACCGAACCGACACGACTAACTTTGCAGTTAATACAATGTCGTAAAAATTTTTATGAAAGACAACCATATAATAGGTTAGGTTAGGTTTCAACTGTGACCAAACTACGGAGGAGCAGAGCGAGCGGTGCGGCCGGTAATATTCTTACATTTCGAATAATTTAGGATTAAACTTTAGGTTTTTTGGTCCTATAAAATCATTTTTCTCTCGGCCTTTTAACTTCGTTAAAGTAATGTATTAATATTTTTATGATGAGCGTCATCGCCTCGGAGAACCAATTAATAAAGAAAATGAAACCAGAATACAAATAAAAAGAATATTGATAATGATAAAGTATGCATTATACAAAGACCTACTCCATATAAGTACTGAAAGAACAATATCCAATCTTATACTAGTTTAAACGAATCTAATGAACCCAACTTGATGGGTTTACTAATAGGCAATCCAGAGTTTCGTGTCCTACCTTCGAGTTCAATGGTACCAGCGTATATGGGTGTTTCAAATGTTAGGTCTCACATATGTTTGAAAGTAAATACCCATAATGCGTCTAAGATCCCTACCGCAGCTTAAAAAATGAACCGATGACTTTGAAACACCTGAACAGATCTTCATAAGTTGTAGCTCAGAACCATCAATGACAGTTTTCAAACAAAAAATCCGCATCATAATCGGTCCATTCGTTTTGGAACTACGGTGCCAGAGACAGACAGACAGACACACAGATACACAGACACACAGATACACAGACACACAGATACAGAGACACACAGATACACAGACACACAGACACGTCAAATATATAACACCCCTCTTTTGGAGACGGAGGTTAAAAAATTGTATTGATTTCTTAATGCTGTTATTTGTCAGCGATATAGCCACCTCCATAAATATGGCACGGGTACAGATCATCAGCTTGTATTAATAGTGGTCCTAATATGGTTCCTTGAGGCACTCCATAAGTGACTTTGAGTTTTTCTAATTTGCATATCTCTCTTCTGTTATTATACAAGAAGAGAAGAAATATTCAAATTATTTTTACTGCTTACTTTATGTTAGATATTTTTCCCTAAGGTGTATTAACTTTGTTTATACTTCTAATTCGTTCCGAAAAATATCTTGTTTAACGTAGCCAGAAGCGTATTCTAACACAATAAATAGCGAATTCTGTAATTTTTTTTTTTTACTATTCTTGGTTGACTGGATTTAATATAAATGATATGCACTCTCGCAATTCTCCTTCTTAGCTTACTTCTCATTTTCAGTATGTATGTACGAATCACAAAATATCTTCGTTCCACATACAACCGTCTTCTTCAATGTCCCTCGCATCGGTCTGACTTTATTCACTTGACCTTCTTTGTCCAATCTATCTTATTCTAGAATGCTCTTTCTGTAAAAATCAGGATGGTGAACAGTCAGCACATAATTAAAGTGAAGTTACGGAACTTTTTATATAATAAGTACAGATTCCTGTCAACTTTAACTTAATATAACTATTATATACAATAGTTCAAAGTTAAAGTTATGGATTTAAAAGTATTTATTATTTATGTATTTATATTTCTCATAAATTTACGTATAATTTATAATTTTATTAATCGATTTCCATTAGTTTTCATAACTTCTGGTACATCTACCGTGTTTTGTCTCTGCATCACCTCAATGTTGTCTGGCAGAAAATGCCTATGGCATTAAGACCACCTTTGTACTCTTCTGTGCATAAAGACTTAAATAAAAATAAATAAATATGACGGAACAAAATGTTTTTATTTGTTAATTCATTCTTAAACTTTTCTACAGAGACATATTGACGTGTGAAATAATTTGAATTGTTATCTATAGTAGTGCGATAGTAACCCAGACGGTTATTATCACACTTCTAACTTAATTTAGATAACAATTCGAATTTCTTTTCTTTTAAAATAAAAATATATAGAACTTATTTTAAAATTACAAACCGTATATATATAAGAGGGAATTCTTCTATTAACATAGCAGTAACAATGTGGCAGGCACTGACATTATTAGCCGTTTTGGCTACTTCTGTTTCTATTGTGACTTCAGGTAAATATTTGTATTTTTGTATTTAACGTTTAATATAAAAAAAAATAACTAAATTAATTTTGGTTGTATATTTTTGTTCCTAGGAATGTCAAATGTATCAAATTGTATTTTTTTTAATAACCATAAAATATTTCCTTTTTAAAACTTCACTAAGATTACATAGCATCACGCCTGTATTCCCCAATGGGGTAGGCAGAGGTGTACATACACAGCTGAACACCCACATTTCACCAATGCTGTTATTAAGTCCCATGAGGTTGTGAGCCTATAGCCATCACCCGGGCACAATTCCAAACACTGGGCTGCTACTGAGAATTTTCTAACAAAAAAACTCAATAACACTTTGCCAGACCCGGGCATCGAACCCGAGACCTCCTGCTCAGCAGTCGCGCTTGGGACCACTAGACCAACAAGCAGTATGCCATCAATCATCACATCTGAATCATTGACTTAATAACCCTACTAAAATATTGAAAGAAAGAAATATCTAATATTAAACATTATTTATTACTTTTCTAGGCACTAGCAATGATCCCAGGACTATTACCTCCTTGTCCTATGCAAAAATAGGAAGTGACACTGCAATTGAATAATCTTATTCGTTATTGAAATAAAAATGGTACAGGCGGATTAAAATACATATATATATAAATTAATATGTATTATATATTTCTAGGTTCTACGACGTCCAAGCCACCAGACCAGAAGTGTAGAGAGGAAGCTTCTGAGCTTTATGTAACGTCAAGCCTCGCTTACACGTCAACAATTTTGGATGTAAGTCATACTAAAGTAATTTTTTACCAATTGTAAGTTCTTTAATTAAAACTGCATTAAAAGAAAAAATATGAAAAAAAAAACTTGTTTTCTCTTTTTATTGTAATTTTTCTTACCTAACCGTGACTACATATTTAGTTTATTTGTAATTACAAAAATGTAGATAGTCGAAGTCATAATTGCTTCATTATTGTAATTGTTTGTTTACATCTAATCGGAGTGGCTCAATTTATTTGTTTGTGAAGGGAGTGGCTCAATTTATTTGTTTGTTCCCAAATATATATTTCTTCCTCCAGGTAGTAACAGAAACAAGCGCTAAAAACAACGTAATATGCAGTGGCATCCTTTATATTATGGCACAACTTGCAGTACTTGCACGGGGTAAAGCGAAGAAAGAGCTATTTAATGCCTTAAACTTGAATAGCACTGATCAGGTCAGAAATTATTTTGCTACTCTATATACAGAAAATAGATTTTCTTTGATATATGTATTTCAATAACTGCGAGTCTTTTAAAATGCTTTTATTCTATTTTAATTAATTATTTTATGAATTAATTTTCCCCCATAGTGCTTTTACAAGCTTTCAAAAAAAAAACTTATCTTAATTACTTATTGTAGACAGAAAAGTCAATAACGTCATATATTGTATGCCTTCTTTTAAGATAAAGCAAGCATAAATATTTATAACACCTAGGTAGGTCCTGAAGAACAAGTACTGAGGACCAGTAATAGATAAAAAGAATATACTTTTTACAGATCCCGTGCTTATCGCAAATACACGCCGATATTTTAGCAAATCGCAGTAACATAGAACACAACGTCATTAGTAAAGTATATGCAGATAAAAAATGCCGATTCAATGAAGACTTTGTAGAGAGAATAAAAAAGATATTCTCTTTAGAGCTAGAAACTCTTGACTTCTCTCTTAAGGAATCAGCACAACACATTTCAAAAACTGTGAGTGGTACAAAAAATTAACTAAACTTATTTGCTATTTAAAAAGCACTCTAAATTTATCAAAGTCATATTATAATTAATCTTTATAAGTTTGTACTCTTTGAAAGAATTTAATTAACTGAAGTAGCCTATGTGTTATATTTACATGCTAGTCCTCATCACCAAACTATAGCAATCCACAGCTGGACATAGATCTTTCTCAAGACGTACCTCTGACTACTTACTGGAAAACTATAGACCTTTCTTACTCCTGAGTCATCTACACCAACTGTTTTCTAAGGTCAATGCAAACGATCTTGTCACGGAAGACTTGACGAGTGTCAAACACCGGAGTAAGGTCCGGGTTTCAAACGGGGATTCAGTATTAAATGATCGTATTAAGCCAATCACTGTCACCAAGAAGCCTCTTGAAGTTGTGTAGGAGTATATCTACCTCGAGCAGAGCAGGCAATTAGACAGAGAAGTTTCTAAAAAAAAATGCCGAATCGGAATATTCTGCGGTGTTGAGCAGCATTCCGAAAGCTTTCTCAATGTCTGAAGATGAAATTCTCCAACCAGTGCGTCTCATCTGTCATGAGTTATGCTACAGTAAAGTCAGTCTGCTATGGAAAGAACTATGCTCGGATTTACTCTTAAGGATAAAATTCGAAACATGCTTATATATATTATTAACATATTCATAAAAACAAATTTTAATCCTACTAAAAAAAATCGCAGGTGGCGAAGACAACGAATATTCAAAATTACATAAATACTGGTTCACTGTCTTTATCACGTTGTTTAATATTTGTGAATGCCCAGACTTTTAAGGTTAGTGTCAAAGTCTAGATTTTAAACATATTTCTAATATCGATGTATTGTATAAAACATAATATTCAAATATTGTTACATTAGGGAGCATGGAAATATCCGTTCAATCCTAGACATACCGCATGTAGGAATTTCTCATGTGGTGGAAGTATCGTCAAAAAATCTACCATGCACCAGAAGGGTACATTCTTATATACAGAGAGCAAGGAGCTGGGAGCGCAGGTAAAGCATAAAATTACTTACTATAAAAAAAAAGACTTATTGGTGGCCTGGTACTCATACAGTTTTGTGCAAAATTTCAAAAAGTTCGATAAAAAAAAATACGTTGCTTAATGAAATCGCCTTGTTGAATTAGAGCTCCCATGTGCGACTGCAAAGCATGAGGTTCTGGGTTCGATTCCCGGTCGGGAAAAGTGTTCTGGTTTAAGACATTTATGTCTCATAAGAATACAATTATTCATTTATCTGAGAAACTCTAGATTACATTATAAACTAACAAAGATAGAGGAGACTAAGTGCTCATAACTCACACTTTTTTTTATATAGATGTAGGTACACTAAAGCATGTGTCACTATGATATATATCTTTAATTTACTAGCTGTAGATTTTGGATGTATTTGTATTTAGTTCGTTGTTATGAGGATATAGTGTTTAATTTTTTTCTTAACCAATGACATGGATTGGATTTCTTTTAAGTCGTTTGGTAGCCTGTTGTATAGTTGAGCCCCTTCATACTTTAAATTCTTACTCCCATAATTAGTGCGCGGTGTCTGCAAATATATATTATTTGCATTTCTTGTTAAACGACGTTGGATTTGTCCCTTTTTCGTAAAACTAATTTATGTATGTATACGTTTTGTCAGGATTTTACGTACTAGTATACACGTGTTATATTTGTAGATTTGTGTTAGTGTCATTAGTTTAGTCTTTCTATATATTATATACTATAAAATTATTGATAGCGCTTTGTATACTATGTACTATATCGTATGTACTATAGTATTAACCATTACATGGAAGGTAGGGATGACTGGCTCACACTGCGACCCACTGGCACCGGATTTACTACTGATTTAATTTTATTTTTAAATTTACTTTCAGTTTCAATATTTCTGTTATTTTTTCTTTAATCTTTATATTTATTGATTGATTTATTTTATATAATTTATTATATAGACATGACACATTTAAAAAAAAACGATTCCTATATGTTTTACATCGACAGTTTCAATTTATTGATGAAATGATTTTTTATTATATACCTGAATGTGAGCATTCTTGACACACACACTACCTTTTGTCAGGCATTTTGAGTCATGCACGCTAAAATGTTCTGCTGCTGGTGGTATGTGTGGATTATACATCGGGTCGTTGAGTTCCCTGCAATATGGTTGAACTATGTAAGGCTGATTTGCACATCATGCTCGTGAACGGGGTCTGTCGGATCTGATCAGCTTGTAACTGCTTTGGCAATCGTTTCAAAAGGCTATATAAGTTATTGTTGCTAACGATTTCCTTTATATTTTTACATAATATTTTCATTTGAATTTGCACACTTCGCCTACGTTGCTTTGTCTTAATTTTTTACTTTAGCCTTGATACCTAGTACAAAGTAGTTATTGATATCGGATAGTGTTTTATCATTATTCTGTTTTCTCTATTTAAAAACGTTACATTTTCTTCTGTAATCTTCTTAGAATCTATTCATTTGTGACGTTTTCGTCCAACCTACGCAGCGAATCATTGATGAAAATTATAATAGGACAATCCTTAAGTTAATTTTAATAGCACGTTTTACTTTATGTTTTTCATTAATTAATTGATTCAAAATGTTTAAAAATCTCATTAATAAAATGATTTTTATAGATATTAAAAATGAAATACCAAGATGAAGGTTATGCTCTCGCAATCTTCCTACCATTTGAAAGAGATGGTTTATGGGATCTAACGAAGAGACTCCAAAATCACAGTGTAGTTACGTCAACTCTTGATACCCTGAGCCCTAAGTATATGAATATATACATACCAAAGTTTAAAATATCAGGAGCAAATAAATTAAAGTATGCTACAGAAAAGGTAAGTACTTCCTAATAATATTTTTTCAGATAATATCCCATTAAAACACAAACGTCACCAAGTGTAAAGGTAAACGACATTAGAAATTGTCAATTTTGATATCTCAGAGCTAAAGCGATGAGAGAGATATTTTCATAGGTGGTTTACAATATCTGGTAAGTAAACAGACATTGAAGTTAAGCGACGATTGAACCGATAACCACTGGGGTAAACGTGTTCTTGTGTGGAGGCAGCGAATCGGCAAACTTAGCATAGGACGCCCTCAAGCTAGGTGGAGTGACGAACTGAGTAAGGTGGCTGGCAGAGGATGAATGGAAAAAGCCGAAGACCGAGCTGAGTGGCGTGCACTTGGAGAGGCCTAGTTTAACATAGACTGCCATAGGCTGATAAGGATGATGAAGAATGTCTATGGAGTTTCTTGCCGGTTCTTCTCCATAAGATCAATTTTTTTTGGAACGGTGCACCTAGCTTTCACTTGCCTTAACTGCCTGTAATTTGGTCTAGGTGAAATAAAAAAAAATGTATTTGAATTTGAATTTAAAGCGCGATTGGGCGATCAGCCTGTAGATGGGAGACCGCTAGGAGTATCCTTTTTATTTAAACGCCTCCGTTTATCTAATGATAATTTAAACCGTAAGTTTTGGCTGTTCTTATATAATATCATTCGCTCAGCCAAGTTGGAGTGGCTTGAACAACTCTTCAACTCAAGAAAAATTAAAATCGAAAACATATTAAATGGAAAAAGAATACGATGCGAGCAGGATTCGAACCTGCGCCTCCTGGATAAATACTCCAGACGCTCTGACCACAGCTTCCACATTTTAACACGTCTTTTGGTGACGTCATTGCTATCTATTCATTATCGTTTTCGTATTCTTTTCCCATTTAATATTATAACTTTAGAGTTCGCTAAGATTGCGTTAATGCTTTTCAAAGATTTATCTATAAAATCTAAGTGCCAAGTTATTTGCAAATTTTCGTAGATGTTATGTTTTGTAGAAGGTAAATGTAAAAAAAAAACACGTTTACTTTGACTAAGTGTTTAGATTCGTTATATATCACTATTACAATGTAGATACAGGAATTATTTTAAAATCTAAGGACAAGCTATGTCAGGTTGTAGAGGTCCGTCCACCATGGCGGATCGAAAGTAAAGAAAAACTGGTTAGTGAATAATCTGTGGAGACTGGTGTCCTCTCCGCACTCACGTATCAAGCTACGACATATAAATCAAATATGTGTCAAGCCTTGAAGTAGAAATGTATGACGTAAAAACCTTCTTTTTGTTTCTCGGCAGGCTAATGTGACAGAAATATTTAACATCGAAACTACAGATCTAAAGGATATTTCAGTCTACAAATCGGCCTATGTGAGCCAAATCTATCAGAAGGTCCTCATTCAAGTAGATGAATCGGGAATGGGAGACAGCCACAAAACTGGTACGTTAATACAATGCCATTATTTTTATTTGGTGTTAAAGTCACTCTTAAATACTATAATATTGTGTATTACAAGTACGTAATCATTTTAACTAAATAATATCTATTATCAAAATCATGGTATACAAGAACGTTTGTGTTTATTATTTTTTATCAAATATGCATCTTCGTTTGGCCACAACTCGCCTGATGGTAAGCGACAGTGTGGACGAGGATGGAGCACGTATATCCAGAATTAATATTTTCACTCTTAAGTAACCCAGGGGCCACGTGTAGGGATTCCATTTTAAGGGTGCACTCCTATGGACGCGGGCAACTCAGGCCCCAAAAGTTTGTTTGTCAAAATAAAGAAAACGTAAATTATTGCCTTAATAAGATGTTGTTCTTTAATCATAATAATACTCTTATTGTTCTCCTATTAGTATGTGTACTGTATCTATCATAAAGCTTCAAAATAATAATTTTAATGTACCAATAAAATTATCCTGATAGACAATAATGAAAAGTGAAAAAGTAATTGTTAAGATGCTGCGACACAAAATGTTAGTTCCCAAGAAAAAGAACGGGCAAGAAACGCCTTGATTACCCTTTTTCGCCAGGGCAGTATTTACAACGTTTTTACTATAAATAAATTTGTGAGAAACATGTAAGATCATAATGATAATGAAATCTATTAAAGTTTAGAGATGACCCATGCTAACCAACATATTGAATAAATTCAGGCGTCACCTCGCCGAAGTCTATTACAATGGATGCAAATAAATAAAATATCTAGTGCATGCAATTTTTCTTAGCTTGCGTATGTGCATATATTTGCGGGGGGGCGGGAGGTGTACAGGTATTGCATGACTACCCTCAATACTGTGGAAGTAGTTTTTTATTTATTTGCATCCAAACCAACTTATTCTTAACAGAGGACTTCAAAAGTAGCTATACATTTTCAGACTGCGCCAAAGACGAAGAGACATCGCAGTCGTCTAAAAACCAACACCCAGTCGAACTCAGAGTAGACCATCCCTTTGCTTTTTACCTGTTCTATAATAAGCTCACAATACTTGCTGGAAATTACGTAGGATGCTAAGTATACTTAATTTTGCCATCGCTGTTTAACATGTATTCGTAATAATAGAAACCTGGTCTGTAAAATACATAAAATTGTGTTCATTTATTTCACATATTTCATAATTTTAATTACCTATAACTTATCTTCTAAAATGTATTTCTTTTATTGACATTTTGAATGAATTTCAAAGTAATTAAACGTAACTGATACTATTGCCATGTATGTTTTATTTTACTTTTACCTAACAACACTGGTTTTTCGGATCGGAGAAGCAGTGAGGGTAGGTCCACACATCGTATTCTTTTCATTCTATAAAGAATAAGGAATACTCAGTATTTACTGGTATTTACTATTGTCAGGTACGCCCGTACACAGTTGTCCCACATTTCACCAATGCTGTTATTAAGTCCCATGTAATAGGTGGTGAGCCTATTGCCATCAACCGGGTACAATTCCAAACTCCGGGCTGCTACTGAGAATTTCCTAACAATAAAATCAATAACACTTTGCCCGACCCGGGAATTGAACCCGAGACCTCCTCAGCTCAGTAGTCGCACTTCGGACCATTAGACCAACGCGGCAGCCGACAATTTTAGAAATGTTGTCTGTAAAATTAGTCGACTGATTTTGATTGGGTTTTCACTGAAGCGTAGCTTAATGATCATCATGGTTGTACTTTGTCGCAGCCACAATCGGCTTGGAGTAATTTTTACAAGGTATATCCTTTTAAGAGATCAGTGTAGAAGTGATAAGGATTCATTAAACTTTTTTGCAAATTCTAAGTAAGTACATAAAAAGTGCAGTTTACGTCTTGATGGTACTATGATAATTATAAATAATTTCTTATATCTGTTTGATATTTGGCTCAGAGGAATTATATCTGACTTAAATACATATTGATGGGGTAAATATATTTTAATTCTAATAAAATTTATTTTTCAAAGGAAATTAATCCTAATAAATTATCACCTTATTTAATCCAAGTAGGTTGGGTTAGACCTTTCGTCTCAGCCACGTACAGAATTATACGTTGTAAAAATAAAAATCTATTGTGTCTGCTAATGAGCGAGGCAACAGCTTAAAAGAGCTTACGGTGAATCTTAGGAATGTGATCAGTGACTCAAAAAAATCAAATTCTTCGCTATTGCCTTGAATTAAGTGATTAGGTTTCCATAACAGCGGATATAATTTCATTGATATAACCATTTACGAGATTTATATCTATACTAATTTTATATAGCGGAAAAGTTTGTTTGTTTAAACGCGCTAATCTTTTGACCTACCAGTCGGATTTGAAGAATTATTTTTGTATATGATAGCCAGGTTCGTGTAGAATATTAAAGGTTATCTAATGTAAGGCTACACCTCTCAACTGGCTTTAAATATTATTTGGGTTGGATAAGTAAGTCGGAAGAAAAACCCTCGCAAAAAAAACAATATTTGTTATAAATATTATAGAAAAAAAATACAAAAACAGTTACTTACTACATAATTTTAGAAAATTATCAAACCATGGATTACTCCAGGTTTATTACTATGTACATAATACAAAAAAGCAAAAAAATTGAGTTAGGGAAAGTATTTAGAGACATTATAAATACTACAAAATTAATTCAACACCCTAATGAACTCTTAACATTCTCAAATTTCATAATTCGAACCTGCGCCTCCCGGATGAATACTCCAGGCGCTCTGAACACTAAGCCATCTCGACCTGGTCAGAGCGCCTGGAGTATTTATCCGGGAGGCGCAGGTTCGAATCCTGTTCGCGACCGTATTCTTTTTCTATTTAATATGATAACTTTAGAGTTCGCTAAGCATGCGTTAATGCTTTTCAAAGATTTATTTTGAATTGTTAAGGTAATTGCATTCTTCACGACATTGTATTAACTGCAAAGTTAGTCGTTTCGGTTCGGTCACCCGTTTATGGACTGAATTGATAGCAATGACGTCGCCATAAGACGTGTTAAAATATGGAAGAAGAATTCGCGGTGGTGAGTAGAGGTCGAGATGGCTTAGTGTTCAGAGCGCCTGGAGTATTTATCCGGGAGACGCAGGTTCGAATCCTGTTCGCGACCGATTTCTTTTTCCATTTAATATTGTAACTTTAGAGTTCGCTAAGCATGCGTTAATGCTTTTCAAAGATTTATTTTGAATTAATAATATGAATTAAATTTCCACGAACAGCTAAGTATTATAAAGCTATAAATTTATGTCGAAATATAATAATAACTTTTGAATTACTGGTGGTTGGGCACTGATAATCAATGTACAGACTTTGCCTAGTTCAGTTACAGAAGCTTAATTCATCTGCTTAAAAACTTACTATAGTCTAAGTTATTATTGTCATATGTACTAAGTTATATCTGTAATAAAAAATAAAGTTATTATGTGTATAAACAGGAGTCGAATGAGGAGGTGCGAGGGCCCCTAAGACGACCCACTGACCGAGGGAAGAAGCCGTAAACACGGAGGCAGAGCGCGCGCAAGGCAAGCAAAGACCGTCGCAAAAAAAAAAAAAAAAAAACTATGAAAATTTTAAGACAGACAACCATATAATAGGTTAGGTTATGTTAAAACTGTGACCAAACTATGGAAGAGCGGAGCGGGCGGTGCGGCCGGTAATATTCTTACATTTCGAATAATTTAGGATTAAATTTTAGGTTTTTTTGTCCTATAAAATCATTTTTCTCTCGGCCTTTTAACTTCGTTAAAGTAATGTATTAATATTTTTATGATGAGCGTCACCGCTTCGAAGAACCAATTAATAAAGAAAATGAAACCAGAATACAAATAAAAAGAATATTGATAATGATAAAGTATGCATTATACAAAGACCTACTCCATATAAGTACCGAAAGAACAATATCCAATCTTATACTAGTTTAAATGAATCTAATGAACCCAACTTGATGGGTTTACTAATAGGCAATCCAGAGTTTCGTATCCTACCTTCGAGTTCAATGGTACCAGCGTATATGGGTGTTTCAAATGTTAGGTCTCACATATGTTTGAAAGTAAATACCCATAATGCGTCTAAGATCCCTACCGCAGCTTAAAAAATGAACCGATGACTTTGAAACACCTGAACAGATCTTCATAAGTTGTAGCTCAGAACCATCAATGACAGTTTTCAAACAAAAAATCCGCATAATAATCGGTCCATTCGTTTTGGAACTACGGTGCCAGAGACAGACAGACAGACACACAGATACACAGACACACAGATACACAGACACACAGATACAGAGACACACAGATACACAGACACACAGACACGTCAAATATATAACACCCCTCTTTTGGAGACGGAGGTTAAAAAATTGTATTGATTTCTTAATGCTGTTATTTGTCAGCGATATAGCCACCTCCATAAATATGGCACGGGTACAGATCATCAGCTTGTATTAATAGTGGTCCTAATATGGTTCCTTGAGGCACTCCATAAGTGACTTTGAGTTTTTCTAATTTGCATATCTCTCCTCTGTTATTATACAAGAAGAGAAAGAAACTTTGTTTATACTTCTAATTCGTTCCGAAAAATATCTTGTTTAACGTAGCCAGAGGCGTATTCTAACACAATAAATAGCGAATTCTGTAATTATAATTTTTTTACTATTCTTGGTTGACTGGATTTAATATAAATGATATGCCCTCTCCCAATTCTCCTTCTTAGCTTACTTCTCATTTTCAGTATGTATGTACGAATCATACAAAATATCTTCGTTCCACATACAACCGTCTTCTTCAATGTCCCTCGCATCGGTCTGACTTTATTCACTTGACCTTCTTTGTCCAATCTATCTTATTCTAGAATGCTCTTTCTGTAAAAATCAGGATGGTGAACAGTCAGCACATAATTAAAGTGAAGTTACGGAACTTTTTATATAATAAGTACAGATTCCTGTCAACTTTAACTTAATATAACTATTATATACAATAGTTCAAAGTTAAAGTTATGGATTTAAAAGTATTTATTATTTATGTATTTATATTTCTCATAAGTTTACGTATAATTTATAATTTTATTAATCTATTTCCATTAGTTTTCATAACTTCTGGTACATCTACCGTGTTTTGTCTCTGCATCACCTCAACGTTGTCTGGCAGAAAATGCCTATGGCATTAAGACCACCTTTGTACTCTTCTGTGCATAAAGACTTAAATAAAAATAAATAAATATGACGGAACAAAATGTTTTTATTTGTTAATTCATTCTTATACTATTCTACAGAGACGTATTGACGTGTGAAATAATTTGAATTGTTATCTATAGTAGTGTGATAGTAACCCAGACGGTTATTATCACACTACTAACTTAATTTAGATAACAATTAGAATTTCTTTTCTTTTAAAATAAAAATATATAGAACTTATTTTAAAATTACAAACCGTATATATATAAGAGGGAATTCTTCTATTAACATAGCAGTAACAATGTGGCAGGCACTGACATTATTAGCCATTTTGGCTACTTCTGTTTCTATTGTGACTTCAGGTAAATATTTCTATTTAAAATTAAAATAAAAATTTAAACTAAATTAATTTAATATAAAAAAAACAAACAAATTAAATTACTTAACTATGTACAAGAAAAAGATAATAAAAGTAAAATATATAACATAAAAACCAAGCGTTGTTTAGGCGTCGAAGTATTCCTCCGCATCGCTGTCGTCCGGTAATGTGCCCAGAAGACTGGCAGCATTGCCACGTTGAATGGCAATGCTAATTCTCTGACCAAGAAACAGGCCAGCCCTCTGGTCACGCGAAGCGTCGACCAATCTGCCAGAAATTTCTTTGAAAAGCTGGCGTGCACTGGGACCCCATGACCCGAGCGTTTCGACCCCAAACGGCTCAAAGTCGTAGCAGCCGACAAGATTGCTATATTTGCGCCGTTTGAGAGTCTCTGCAGCAGCAGCAGCGGCGCCAGCACAGCTAGCCGAGCTGGGAAGATGCGATGGAGCAAGGGTGTCGACGCTTGTTGCGTCCCACACCAAAGGCCTACCTAACTTCCAAGGCAATAGCGTCATGCCGTCTGGTCTCCTACCATCGTCCCGTACCAAGCCATTGGGCTCTAAAATAGCTGGCGGTGACAAGAGCCCGACGGATAGTGTCGTTGATGCTAGCGTGCCGGGCTATGCGTCCTGCACTCCTGCTGCAGGACAGGCCATGGTGGCCCAGGCTGTCGACAGCTTCGCCACAGTGGCACCGATGCGGAGCAACACAGGGTGCGCCCAAACGCAGGCAAGTAAATTAAATTAGAACTATAGCCTCAATATTATAAATAAAAATAATTATTGATAATTAATTTTGGTTGTATATTTTTCTTCCTAGGAATATCAAATGTATCAAATTGTATTTTTTTTAATAACCATAAAATATTTCCTTTTAAAAAAATCACTAAGATTACATAGGTTTACGATGTTTTGAGCGAACGTTTAATATTAAGTGTGTAGTGATTACATGAGAGATTACCTTGAAGTAATTCGTTGGTAATTAAAAATTGACATTAAGTAAGCTATTATTATTAAAGTTATCCATCGTATAAGAGGGTATCTGAACGGGAGCTTTAAAGATGTTATTTTTAATTTTCTTCAATCATTTACAAATCTAAAACTACTTACACAAGTAACTTAAATCTATAGATTTACATAACTTTTACACAGAGATTAAAGTTAGTTGTCATCATCACGCCTGTAATCCCCAGATGGGGTAGGCAGAGGTGTACATACACAGCTGAACACCCACATTTCACCAATGCTGTTATTAAGTCCCATGAGGTGGTGAGCCTATAGCCATCACCCGGGCACAATTCCAAACACTGGGCTGCTACTGAGAATTTTCTAACAGAAAAACTCAATAACACTTAGCCAGACCCGGGAATCGAACCCGAGACCTCCTGCTCAGCAGTCGCGCTTGGGACCACTAGACCAACAAGCAGTATGCCATCAATCATCACATCTGAATCATTGACTTAATAACCCTACTAAAATATTGAAAGAAAGAAATATCTAATATTAAACATTATTTATTACTTTTCTAGGCACTAGCAAAGATCCCAGGACTATAAATGCGTCCTATCCAAAAATAGAAAGTAACACTGCAATTTAATAATCTTATTCGTTATTGAAATAAAAATAGTACAAGCGGATTAAAATATATAAATTAATATGTATTATATATTTCTAGGTTCTACGACGTCCAAGCCACCAGACCAGAAGTGTAGAGAGGAAGCTTCTGAGCTTTATGTAACGTCAACCCTCGCTTACACGTCAACAATTTTGGATGTAAGTCATACTAAAGTTATTTTTTACCAATTGTAAGTTCTTTATTTAAAACTGCATTATAAGAAAAAATATGAAAAAAAAACTTTTTTTCTCTTTTTATTGTAATTTTTCTTACCTAACGTGACTACATATTTAGTTTATTTGTAATTACAAAAATGTAGATAATCGAAGTCATAATTGCTTCATTATTGTAATTGTTTGTTTACATCGAATCGGAGTGGCTCAATTTATTATAATATATTTATTGTGAAGGGAGTGGCTCAATTTATTTGTTTGTTCCCAAATATATATTTCTTCCTCCAGGTAGTAACAGAAACAAGCGCTAAAAACAACGTAATATGCAGTGGGGCAGGCATCCTTTATATTATGGCACAACTTGCAGTACTTGCACGGGGTAAAGCAAAGAAAGAGCTCTTTAATGCCTTGAACTTAAATAACACTGATCAGGTCAGAAATTATATTGCTACTCTATATACAGAAAATAGATTTTTAAAATGCTTTTATTCCATTTTAATTAATTATTTTATGAATGAATTTTCCCCCATAGTGCTTTTACAAGCTTTCAAAACAATCTCATCTTAATTACTTATTGTAGACAGAAAAGTCAATAACGTCATATATTGTATGCCTTCTTTTAAGATAAAGTAAGCATAAATATTTATAACACCTAGGTAGGTCCTGAAGAACAAGTACTGAGGACCAGTAATAAATAAAAAGAATATACTTTTTACAGATCCCGTGCTTATCGCAAATACATGCTGATGCTTTAGCAAATCGCAGTAACATAGAACACAACGTCATTAGTAAAGTATATGCAGATAAAAAATGCCGATTCAATGAAGACTTTGTAGAGATAATAAAAAAGATATTCTCTTTAGAGCTAGAAACTCTTGACTTCTCTCTTAAGGAATCAGCACAACACATTTCAAAAACAGTGAGTGGTACAAAAAACTAACTAAACTTATTTGCTATTTAAAAAGCACTCTAAATATATCAAAGTCATATTATAATTAATCTTTATAAGTTTGTACTCTTTGAAAGAATTTAATTAACTGAAGTAGCCTATGTGTTATATTAACATGCTAGACCTCATCACCGAATTATAGCAGGCCACAGCTGGACATAGATCTTTCCCAAGACGTACCTCTGACTACTTACTGGAAAACTATAGACCGTTCTCACTCCTGAGTCATCTACACCAACTGTTTTCTAAGGTCAATGCAAACCGTCTCGTCACGAAGACTTGACAAGTGTCAAACACCGGAGCGGGTCCGGGTTTCGAGGGGGATTCAGTACTCATTAAATGATCGTATTAAGCCAATCACTGTCACCAAGAAGCCTCTTAAAGTTGTGCAGGAGTATATCTACCTCGAGCAGAGCAGGCAATTAGACAGAAGAAATTTTGAAAAAAAATGTCTAATCGGAATATTCTGCGGTGTGACCCGCATTCCGGAAGCTTTCTCAATGTCTGAAGATGAAATTCTCCAACCAGTGCGTCTTATCTGTCATGAGTCATGCTAGAGAAGTCAGTCCGCTATGGAAAGAACTATGCTCGGATAAAATTCGAAACATGCTAATATATTAACATATTCATAAAAACAAATTTTAATCCTAATAAAAATATTTCGCAGGTGGCCAAGACAACGAATAATAATATTCAAAATTACATCAATACTGGTTCACTGTCTTTATCACGTTGTTTAATATTTGTGAATGCCCAGACTTTTAAGGTTAGTATTAACGTCTAGATTTTAAACATATTTCTAATATCGACGTATAAAACATAATATTCAAATATTGTTACATTAGGGAGCATGGAAATATCCGTTCAACCCTAGAAATACCGCGTGTAGGAATTATTCATGTGGTGGAAGTATCGTCAAAAAATCTACCATGCACCAGAAGGGTACATTCTTATATACAGAGAGCAAGGAGCTGGGAGCGCAGGTAAAGCTTAAAACACCTAATTTAAAAAAAATAAGACATTGGTGGCCTGGTCTCATACAGTTTTGTGCAAAATTTCAAAAAGTTTTTTAAAACAAAAGATAAAAATTTAAATTAAATCGTTTTGTTGATCCAGTGCTCCCAAGTGCGACGGCAAAGCATGAGGTTCTGGGTTCGATTCCCGGTCGGGCAAAGTATTATCTGGTTTAAGACATTTATTTCTCATAAGAATACAATTATTCATTTATCTGAGAAACTCAAGATTACATTATAAACTAACAAAGATAGAGCGGACTAAGTGCTCATTACTCTTTTTTTATATAGATGTAGGCACACTAACGCATGTGTCGAAAATCGAAACATATAATTTAAGGCACCCATTGCTATCACTATGATATATATCTTTAATTTACTAGCAGTAGATTTTGGATGAATTTGTACAATATTTAGTTCGTTGTTATGATGATATAGTGTTAAATTTTTTCTTAACCCATGTCATGGATTGGATTTCTTTTAAGTCCTTTGGTAGCCTGTTGTATAGTTGAGCCCCTTCATACTTTAAATTCTTAATCCCATAATTAGTGCGCGGTGTCTGCAAACATATATTATTTGCATTTCTCATTAAACGACGTAGTATTACAAGTACTAATTTGTGTATGTATACGTTTTGTCAGAATTTTACGTACTAGTATACACGTGTTATATTTGTACATTTGTGTTAGTGTCATTAGTTTAGTCTTTCTATTTAATATATACTATAAAATTATTGTTAGCGCCTTGTATACTATAGTACATAAGATTGTAACATTAAGTTCAAATCGTATGTACATCGTATTAACCATTACATGGAAGATGGGAATGACTGGCTCACGATCACCTGCACACTGCGACTCACTGGCACCGCTTAACTGATTTACTACTGATTGTTTATTTACTTTCAGTTTAAATATTTCTGTTATTTTTTCTTTAATCTTTATATTTATTGATTGATTTATTTTATATAATTTATTATATTGACATACAATTACGTATGACAACAAAATGTATTTTGACAAATTAAAAAAAAAAACCTACAAGTTTTATATCGACAGTTTCAATTTATTGATGAAATGATTTCTTATTATATACTTTTGAATGTGAGCATTCATGACATATTACATACACATTACCTATTGTCAAGCATTTTGAGTCATGCACGCTAAAATGTTCTGCTGCTGGTGGTATGTGTGGATTATACATCGGGTCGTTGAGTTCCCTGCAATATGGTTGAACTAAGTAAGGCTGATTTGCACATCATGCTCGTGAAGGGGGTCTGTCGGGTCTGATCAGCTTGTAACTGCTTTGGCAATCGTTTCAAAAGGCTATAATAAGTTATTGTTGCTAATGATTTCCTTTATCTTTTTGCACAATATTTTCATTTGAATTTGCACGCTTCGCCTGCGTCAATTTACACAGATTTGAATTTATAAAAAGAAAGTTTTATTCTATAATTTAATTAGATTTTTACATATTTAATATTTCTGTTAAACGGCATTTGTTATTTTTCAGTTTCATGTAAGAAAGTCCTTCTAATTATAATTCCATTTCAGTTGGACTCTTCCTTGTTTTGTCTTAATTTTTTTCTTCTGCGTAGTTACCAATTACAAAGTAGTTATTGATATCGGATAGTGATTTATAATTATTCCGTTTTCTCTATTTAAAAATCTTATACTTTCTTCTGTAATCTACTTAGAATCTATTCATTTGTGATGTTTTCGTGCAACCTACGCAGCGAATCATTGATGAAAATTAACATAAGACAATCCTTAAGTTAATTTTAATAGCACGTTTTACTTTGTGTTTTTCATTAATTAATTGATTCAAAATGTTTAAAAATCTCATTAATACGATGGTTTTTATAGATATTAAAAATGAAATACGAAGATGAAGGTTATGCTCTCGCAATCTTCCTACCATTTGAAAGAGATGGTTTATGGGATCTAACGAAGAGACTCCAAAATCACAGTGTAGTTACGTCAACTCTTGATACCCTGAGCCCTAAGTATATGAATATATACATACCAAAGTTTAAAATATCAGGAGCAAATAAATTAAAGTATGCTACAGAAAAGGTAAGTACTTCCTAATAATATTTTTTCAGATAATATCCCATTAAAACATAAACGTCACCAAGTGTAAAGGTAAACGACATTAGAAATTGATAATTTTGAGATGTCAGAGCTAAAGCGATGAGAGAGATATTTTCATAGCTGGTTTACAATATCTGGTAAGTAAACAGACGTTGAAGTTAAGCAACGATTGAACCGATAACCGCTGGGGTAAACGTGTTCTTGTGTGGAGACAGCGAATCGGCAAACTTAGCATAGGACGCCCTCAAGCTAGGTGGAGTGACGAACTGAGTAAGGTGGTTGGCAGAGGATCAACTTTTTTTGGAACGGTGCACCTAGCTTTGACGTGCCATAACTGCCTGTAATTTGGTCTAGGTGAAATAAAAAAAAAAAATTGAATTTTAATTTAAAGCACGATTAGGCGATCAGACTGATAGATGGGAGACCACTAGGAGTATCCTTTTTATTTAAACGCCTCTGTTCATCTAATGATAATTTAAACCGTAAGTTTTGGCTGTTCTTATATAATATCATTCGCTCAGCCAAGTTGGAGTGGCTTGAACAACTCTTCAACTCAAGAAAAATTTAAATCGAAAACATATTAAATGGAAAAAGAATACGGTCGCGAGCAGGATTCGAACGTGCGCCTCCTGGATAAATACTCCAGACGCTCTGACCACAGCTTCCACATTTTAACACGTCTTTTGGTGACGTCATTGCTATCTATTCATTATCGTTTTCGTATTCTTTTCCCATTTAATATTATATTATAACTTTAGAGTTCGCTAAGCATGCGTTAATGCTTTTCAAAGATTTATCTATAAAATCTAAGTGCCAAGTTATTTGCAAATTTTCGTAGATGTTATGTTTTGTAGAAGGTAAATGTAAAAAAAATCACGTTTACTTTGACTAAGTGTTTAGATTCGCTATATATCACAATTACAATGTAGGTAAAGGAATTATTTTAAAATCTAAGGACAAGCTATGTCAGGTTGTAGAGGTCCGTCCACCACGGCGGCTCGAAAGAAAAGAAAAACTGGTTAGTGAATAATCTGTGGAGACTGGTGTCCTCTCCGCATTCACGTATCAAGCTACGACATATAAATCAAATATGTGTCAAGCCTTGAAGTAGAAATTTATGACGTAAAAACCTTCTTTTTGTTTCTCAGCAGGCTAATGTGACTGAAATATTTAACATCGAAACTACAGATCTAAAGGATATTTCAGTCTACAAATCGGCCTATGTGAGCCAAATCTATCAGAAGGTCCTCATTCAAGTAGATGAATCGGGAATGGGAGACAGCCACAAAACTGGTACGTTAATACAATGCCATTATTTTTATTTGGTGTTAATTTCACTCTTAAATACTGGGTATTACAAGTACGTAATCATTTTAACTAAATAATATATATTATCAAAATCATAGTATACAAGAACGTTTGTGTTTATTATTTTTTATAAAATATGCATCTTCGTTTGGCCACAACTCGCCTGATGGTAAGCGACAGTGTGGACGAGGATGGAGCACGTATATCCAGAATTAATATTTTAGTAACCCAGGGGCCACGTGTAGGGATTCCATTTTAAGGGTGCACTCCTATGGACGCGGGCAACTCAGGTCCCAAAAGTTTGTTTGTCAAAATAAAGAAAACGTAAATTATTGATATAAGATGTTGTTCTTTAATCATAATAATACTCTTATTGTTCTCCTAGTAGTATGTGTACTGTATCTATCATAAAGCTTCAAAATAGTAATTTTATTGTACCAATAAAATTATCCTGATAGGCAATTATGAATAGTGAAAAAGTAATTGTTAAGATGCTGCGACACAAAATGTTAGTTCCCAAGAAAAAGAACGGACAAGAAACGCCTTGATTACCCTTTTTTGCCAGGGCAGTATTTACAACGTTTTACTATAAATCAATTTGTGAGAAACATGTAAGATGATAATGATAATGAAATCTATTAAAGTTTAGAGATGACCCATGACAACCAACATATTGAATAAATTCAGGCGTCACCTCGCCGAAGTCTATTACAATGGATGCAAATAAATAAAATATCTAGTGCATGCAATTTTTCTTAGCTTGCGTATGTGCATATATCTGCGGGGGGGCGGGAGGTGCACAGGTATTGCATGACTACCCTCAATACTGTGGAAGTAGTATTTTATTTATTTGCATCCAAACCAACATATTCTTAACAGAGGACTTCAAAAGTAGCTATACATTTTCAGACTGCGCCAAAGACGAAGAGACATCGCAGTCGTCTAAAAACCAACACCCAGTCGAACTCAGAGTAGACCATCCCTTTGCTTTTTACCTGTTCTATAATAAGTTCACAATACTTGCTGGAAATTACGTAGGATGCTAACTATACTTAATTTTGCTATCGCTGTTTAACATGTATTCGTAATAATAGAAACCTGTAAAATCCATAAAATTGTGTTCATTTAATTCACATATTTCATAATTTTAATTCATATATTTCTTCTTTTACCTATAACTTATCTTTATTAATTGTTTTTCTTTTATTGACATTTTGAATGAATTTCAAAGTAATTAAACGTAACTGATACTATTGCCATGTATGTTTTATTTTACTTTTACCTAACAACACTGGTTTTTCGGATCGGGGAAGCAGTGAGGGTACGTCCACACATCGTAACAAAAATATAGCTAACGTCATCTTCTTTTCATTCTATAAAGAAAAAGGAGTACTCAGTATTTACTGGTATTTACTATTGTCAGGTACGCCCGTACACAGTTGTACAGCCACTTTTCACCAATGCTGTTATTAAGACCCATTTAATAGGTGGTGAGCCTATTGCCATCAACCGGGTACAATTCCAAACTCCAGGCTGCTACTGAGAATTTCCTAATAGAAAAACTCAATAACACTTTCCCCGGGAATCGAACCCGAAACCTCTTGCTCAGCAGTCGCACTTAGGACCATTAGACGAACGCGGCAGCCGACAATTTTAGAAATGTTATCTGTAAAATCAGTCGACTGATTTTGATGGGGTTTTCACTGCAGCGTAGCTAGTCGGTGCCTGATGTATGTGGGGTTTACAACCAGATACAACGGCCGGTGACATAACCACAGCACAACGAACATAAGTAACTAACAAGAGGAAAACAATAACCCTCTCCCAGTACAGGCACCGACTCCAAAATTAACAGATTATTATTGTATATTGTTATTTTAAAATTATTTTATTATAAGCAAATTTTGATATTATTTTGAACTTTTTAGTGTAGTAGATTTTTGAAGGCGGTTTTTATTTTTTGTTTATATGTTTTTTTTTCAAACTCAAATTTTTTATTTCAAATAGGCCCTATTACAGGCACTTAAGAAAAGTCAAAGCTAGGTGCACGGTTCCAAGAAGTTGGTCTTATGGAGAAGAGCCGGCAAGAAACTCCATCTTAGACACTCTTTTAAAATTAAGTGTTCTTTACAATTTAAATTTATTAATGTGAGAATAATGCAGGTTAATGTTGAAGAAAAGGCAGAATTTTAATTATATAAAAAGCCGAAATTATAACCAGAGCTATTACGAGCTGACCAGTCCCAACAGACAGCACCCGTTCACGAGTATGACGAGCGCATCAGCATCGCTAAACTCAACCATTTTGAAGGGAACTCAATGACCCAATACACAACGCCACCATCAGCAAGACATTTTAGTGAGCATGACAAACTCATAATACCCGGTCATAGGCTGTTATATGAGAGTACTTCTTTAATGTAACGATTAACATTAATGTCCACATAATGCTCACATTTTACAGAACAGTAGTGAAGCTATAAGATATAATACAATATTTATTAAGAAAATTACATTAAATAACTGTTAAAAAAAAGAAACAGTTAAGTCAAATAACAATACAGCAAACCAAATTTTTCGCAAATTTAAACTAGTAGCAGAAGGTACTAGATTAGAATAATTATCATGTGATTATGTAAGATTTACATAAATATCAAGAAGAAAAATTAAATATATAGGTTTATATAATATATATATATATCTAGTTGTCAAAATAAGGTATAATAAAAACAGTTATTACCAAAGTAATCTGTACAGGCTACATCCATTCATGCAATAAATTAGACAGTGCCAGTGGGTCGCTGTGTGCAGGAGGGGATCGTGCGCCAAACATCCCTATCTTCAATGTAGTGAGTGATACTATAATACGCTTTAGATATTAAAATGCGTTTGATAACTACCTTAAACTTATCATCTGGAAGATCTGTAACATTAGATGGGATCTTATTATAGAACCGAATACCGTTACCCATGAATGATTTGCTGGTCTTCCTAAGCCTAAAACCGGTTTTTGTCTACCCAGCCACAGCACCCAAGCCCTGCAACCACTCGATCGCAGTTTATATAAGTGTAATGTGCTATTAATAAAGACCCAATTCAAACTATTATGAAAATATTTGGATCAATCCCTAAGGGCAACTATCCTCATAGTAATAAAAGCATCGGGGCATCTAACCCATATTATAGGCATCTATCCTCGCAACTAGTAGGTACTTGGAATTTTATTACTTTTTTAAATATATGCAATAGTTACGATCAATTTCTCTTAACAACATTATTAATACCTACAGTATAGGCATAGTTACCATTAAATCCAAAAAACATCTGCCTAAATATTATTTATTTTCCAATAGAAGATAGTCAGTTTCAAAATGTGGGGCAACTATCACACTTTTACTCTATTATTAAGCATTGAAATACTAACGAAAGTTACCTCCTGATAAAGATCATTTTATGAAAATAAAATTTGCCTTTTATAGTATGTTATTTAGACGTATAGTTTAGGAGATAATGTAAAATGAAAATAATTCAACACTGGCACGAACGCGCCATATTATGTGACGCATAAACCCCGCCCGGCGAGATGAACTGTGAATTATTTGTAATTTATTTGTTGTTACTAAGTAAGTAACTGCGTTCATTTTTGATACCTTTTATGGTAGTTTAAAGAGACACCTTGTTATAGACGAAGTCTGAAACATAAATAATCATACTATTTAATTGGTGAGCATTGAACTCTGTATCTAAATAGTTAGATCGTAAAACTCTGACATCCGCTGATAAATAAATACAATTGCAAATCGTACCTATAAAAGCGGAAAAGGTGTTTAATAAAATATTAGACCAAAGTGTAGTGACGATGTGGAAGTCAGTGTCAATATTAACTATTTTAGCTTCTGTTTTTTCAATTGTTTATTCGGGTAATGTTTTGAGTTTTTTTTTTCCTTTGTTCCATTTTTGGACCTCAAGTTGGGTTTGAAAATAATTTATGTTGGCAGTATAATTTTAATGTGATTCTGATGAAAAATCCTCATTATATCAAAATTAACTAGAACTATGTACAAAACAAAACGCTGTCAAATGCAATATCAGCTAAAATAATTAAAGCCAATAAAATCTTAAAGTTTATCACACGTGGGGCACATTATCTAATATCTTATCTATCAGTATATGCGCTTAAAAACTACAAGTATCTGTAAATATCACACAAGAAACATATACGATAATAATATATGAAAACCGCACTAGTAGTTGTCAGTCTCAGTTGGCTACAATAAAATTTATGTATCTGAGAGAAATAGGTAGATAACTTATCGATATCTACAGATACTTAATGATAAACACTCAGATACAAATATCTTACACTATCTACTCAGTAGTGTGAATACCTATAAAGGTATATTAATTTGATGTTTCTAGGCAATGATACTAAGACTATAATATCGTCTAATGCACAAGCTGAAAGTGCCGCTGCAGCTTTGAACAATGGAGGTGAGTTTACCCATATGGTCGATACCTATACGACAACCTTAATAAATTTGTTTTTTTTATTGTTTACTACCATTTTGATTTATTGGTTCAGTGGTTAAGCGTGAAGAAAACGTAAGAAACAGACAGAATAACTTTCAAATTTATAATATCAGAAATCTGGTCTGTCAAATTGAGCACTCCTCTAATCCTCATACCTACTACCTATTAAGCAATTTCTAAATCATCGACCGACCAAAATGCTATAGTCTACGGGGGATTTATGAAAATTCTTTTCATTTTCTTAGAGAATGGCTTCGCAGCAGCAGCGGCATCAGCAGCATCCGCCTCTTTAACTGTAGTAAAATCGTACGGACAAGGTACGTTATTATTACCTTTTAATCATTCATGTACTACTTCTTCGATGTAATGCATTCAGTATTGTGAACTAACTTTTCGTGGAATCTTAATCTTTATCCTGTAAGCTAAAGTCTGGCACACTCAAAGAAAAATAATTATGAAGTCGAATTACTAAAAAACTAATATTAATCATGCATGTATATAATGTCGCAGATGGATTGCAGAATCAGCTGTTTAACAAAAGTGCTAGCTGATTTACGAAACAGTGCTGTTATATAAAACATCTGAACGATGTTTAGCGGTTTTGCATAATTACTGAACTCTAACAAATATAATTGTATAAACGTTTTGCGTTTATCAATGCAACCGGTCAACAATCAGAGGTTATGTAAGAAAGCGTGAATTGAAACATCAGATTGTAGCTATTAATTCTTAATTTTGTCGTTCATGGCTAACTCAAATCAACAATAATTTAACATTATTAAATTTTGTAAGTCAGTAGCAAAAGAAATAATACTGACAATTTAGAATGACAAATTCTAAACTACTATACTAATCGATACTAAATCGGAATTATGAAAGAAAATAAATTAAATTGAATGCGTCAAGTTTTTTTTTTTTTGCGCGAGCTTCTGAGTGAGCGAAGCGAGCTTGGGAGTTTCGTGTACCCCGACATGGACAGAATAGGCTTGAAGAGAATGACAGGGCCCGTTATACTTAGAGTTTAGGTTTTTTCTGACCTTGCAGACACGGAAAGACAATTCAGAATACAGTATATTTCCTTTTATTTGAGTGGTGACTGTCCATTTAATATACCTATACAACTGTAGATATGTCATTTGCATTTGCATTGCATTACGTCTAAACCTGGGTAGCAGTTTTGTTAAACGTAACGCGTTTGTAATCCAGCTGAACGTTGTTCAGCTGTTTTTTAAAATGAATTGGTTTTGTAACACAGCTAGCAGTTTTGTAAAACATCGGATTCTACAACTCACCTGTGACATACATATAAACTTAAGTGCAACTAATCATGCAACTTTTTACGACTATTTGCGATATCTTATTCGATAATTAATCTATACCATTAAAGCTGAAACTTTTATTTGTTTCATCGCGCTAGTCTCCGAAAATACCAGTTGGATTTAAAAATAAATTGCCTTTGATAGCCCAACTTTTGAAGAAGGTTTAGTTTAACCATTTAACATCTAGCGTACCCTAAGAAGGCAAACCAAATAAAGCGAGCGAAACCGCGGGGAACAGCTACTATAATATATCACTTAAACTAGCATGATATATCAATAACTTAAATAATGATCCGTAAAACGCCTTTTTGTCAAACTGGAAAACCTTAATCCCTATCACTTTTTGCAGAATGCTTAGGTTTTACATTTCCCATTGTGCTTTATTATTTCGTTCGTAATAATAATCTTTTTTTTTTTTTAAATGCTTTGCCCCACTCATTTAATATTATAAAGACTCACCCAAGGTTACCGAAGAATCATCTAAATTGACAACAAACTCAAAAATCGAACTGTCGACAGAAAAATATGAACCAAATACAACAACAAGAAAGCCAGAAATGACAAAAACTGAAACTCATACTTCGTATAAGACAACAGAAAACACAGGAATGGAAACTGATATCGGTAAAACAAAAAAATCAGAAATCGAACCATCATCAGAAAAATTTGAAACTGATAAAACAACACAAAATTCAGTTATGACCATAACTGAAACTCATAATTCTTATAAGACAATGGAAAAATTGGAAAACATAAAAATGGAAACTACTGCAACATCTAAAACTGAACAACATAAAACTACAGAAGAGATATTAGAAGAAGAATGTAGTGCAGAATGGGATTTATTCCATCACACAACAACAGAAACTGAGACTACAACACATCGAGAAAGCACCACAATAGGTAATGACGATTAATACCTTATAGAAATGTGTTTACATACACATACATTAAGTTATGTTATTATGCCTTTTTATATATATATTCTTTACTTCAATCTACAATTATTATCTTCTACACTATAACAAAAACATTGAAGTACTACCTCTGTAAAAAAATGGGATGTAGTGTACAATTGACTAGATGCCCAAACCATTTTTTTTTAAAGTTTTCTTATATGAATTGGGTAGGGTTTTCACTGTAGTGGATCTTAGTAGCCCGGACAAGATAACAGGCGGACTTTTTCTAAAATTGTGCTTTCAACTCCTGTATCGATAGTACAGTACATATATTAAAAATTTTGTAAAGACATTCCATAAACCTACAGAAAGAGTAAAATTTTATTATAGTATATAGAAGACTGCCTCGTTGGTCTAGTGGTCCCAAGCGCGACTGCTGAACAGGAGGTCTCGGGTTCGATCCCCGGTTCGGGCAAAATGTTATTGAGTTTTTCTGTTAGGAAATTCTCAGTAGCAGCCCGGAGTTTGGAACTGTGCCCGGTTGATGGCAATAGGCTCACCACCTATTACATGGGACTTAATAACAGCATTGGTGAAATGTGGGTGTACAATTGTGTACACCTCTGCCTACCCCTTCGGGGAATACAGGCGTGATGCTATGTTATGTTATGTTAGAAGACTTGTAAAGTAAATTCTCAACTTACTTTCAAACTCCTGAATGAGTAATTAAGGCCAAGACATTTGTGCATTATCTAGGAATTCCTCACAAACTTGGACAAATTCGGGTTCAGTATGTGGTAGGCACAGATGCGTATGGCGGTTTCAACAGGCAGGGACCGAGGAGTTGAAACGTATATGAACTAGTGAACGCAGTCAGTAGAAATGTTGACGACTAAAATTATTTGAAAATTATCTTTTGCTGAATTAATCATTCATTTAGTGACGAGACATTCAATGAATAGAAAGGAGTGACAAGAATTATTTTAATAGAAGTTCTTTTTTTATTAAACAATTTGTTGACTACGAATTAATTCAAGTAGTCCACTCGCAAAAATCTTAAAACAATTTTACCGTAGTGAATAGGATTAATTGTGGTTATATCCTCTATATTTTCCTGTGAATCCAAAAAAAAACTGAAATCAATACAGTTCTGAAGTCTTGTAGAGGTTGGAACAATTTTACTGAAAAGTCTTTGTTAAGAACGGATTGTTTCTTAGGAACTTCAATCAATTTTCTTACTGAACAAAATTCTAGACATGTTGGGAAAGGCAAGTATTTTCTGATTGTCTCCTAGTTAATTGCAGTTTCAAGTATTTCCCGTTGTCTGGCTGTAGTAACAAAACTCACCAACAGAACACGAGCTAGGGAGATGCATGTGTGAACGTAATAAATGTAGACACCGAGACAGACAAATGTGTCGCGTCGTTCTAGTAAATTCTGGTTAATGTGATTTCTATTCTAATATTATCAGATGGTACTATTTGTGACACATTTCTTCTCCGAAATATAATCTATATATATATTCTTTACTTTATTTACACATTTTTACTAAGAAAATATCCACTTATATTACAACATTATGCAAAATAAAAAATGTTTACAGATCCGAAAAACTGTAATGGAAGACGCGAACGGTACTATCTCTGCGGGCTATCTTGTCGTGAGATGACTTGTAGCGAATACTTAAACGGCGCTAAATGTTCTATAGACAATAGTGCATCTAGAAAATGTCAACCGGAATGCCGATGCCAACCAGGATACTACAGGGACTATGAAAGAAATTGCGTAACCGTTAGGGAATGCAGTAAGCTTTGTTTGTTTTAAAAGGTTGTAAACTATTGTTTTCATTTAAGTGGATTCTTTAATAAAGCTCTTTGTTCCATAGGAAAATTGGCAAGTTTGCCTTCAACAACATCAAAAACCCAATATGGTAAGTATTTTTTCTTAAAACGATGACTGTTTATCTTTGTAAAATGTTAAAATGTTTACATTTTTCGCAGAATCAAATAATTCTTCAACGACGACAAAATCACCGGACTGTACAAAAGTAGCAAAAGAGTTATTTAAATATGGCAATCTCGTTTACACGACAACATTGCTAAATGTATGTTACTGGTAGCATTATTTTTGTTTAGTAGTTCTTTCTTTTCTATAAATTAATATATTTAGAGTATTTAATGAATTCGTGTTATTCCGTAAAACTTTATAAAGGATAAAGATCCTTAAAAAAAACGACCTTATCTCACTCGTCAGTAATCGTTGCATATATGAGACGCTTCAGAAAAACTATTACTTGACAAGTTTCTTACATAAACTTTAATCATGAAGTCTCTTTGTTTTCTCCAGGAATTATTTCAATCAAGCGGTGGAAACAACGTAATGTGCAGTGGAGTATCCATTCTTTATACTTTGGCTCAACTGCTTCTATATACCAAGGGCGACACAAAGAAGGAGCTCATGAAAGCTTTGAACTTTAATGACACAGATCAGGTCAGAAATTATTTTATTTATCTACTACAATTAGAAATGTCATTACAGGCAAAATACAAAGCAAAGTTGTAGCACACAATACAATATTTACATGAAATAAGCAGAGAGTTATCACCGATTCCAATGAATAATTATCTAATAATTCATTGATAGGATATTTAACATTACTAGTAGGTATACAAGCTGAAATTTTAATGGTTGTTTCTTGTGGCAGAACAATTTTCCTGCACTAGTAGGTACTATCGAAACATCGAGCAAAATGAAAAATAAACTCAACATCAAAACATAAACTGGAAAGCATGAACTAATACGTAACGTAGCATGTACGTAGTTAGGTAGGTTAGCAGTGATTGATTTTGAGCTTTGTTATTCTCAATTATTCTGCCATTTTTTGATTTTAATAAAGAATAGACAAATTAATATATTGTAGTACCAAGATCATTTCGCTTCAGCAAAACGACCATTAAAATTTCAGCGTGTATATGTCGCAGATGGATTGTAGAATCAGCTGTTTTACAAAACTGCTAGCTGATTTACAAAACAGTGCTGTTATGTAAAACAGCAGAACGACGTTTAGCGGTGCTGCATAATCACTGAACCATATCTATCTATACATATAATAAAAATGTAACGGATCGCTGACTGTACATGGAAGATATATGAGAAAAATATTATTGGGACCTTTATCAACGCAAATAGCACCCAAAACCAATGATTGTTAGATTTTTTGTCTCATTGTCTGTGCATGTGTGCACGCTAATCTCAAAAACGGCTTATCTGATTTAGATGTGGTTTTCACTTGTAAATTGTGGTAATCTTCACTTAACATTTAGTGTATGTTTCATGTCAATCTATGCATAAATAAAAAAGTTATGCCAATTTAAAGAATCACGTCGAATATTTGTTAATAATTTATATGTTAAACCATTTTCGACTTCTACGCGGACGAAGTTGCGGGCAAAAGCTAGTATATATATATATATATATCTATCACGCAGAATAATAAGCTTTTTTCGTTTACGAATGCAGCCGGTCAACGATCAGAGGTTATGTAAAACATTGAAATGTAACATCATATTGTAGATTTTATTTCTAAATTTTGGCGTTCATGGCTCTGTGTGTGATATCAATAATAATTTATCTTTAAAGTTACAATATTAAATGGAAAAAGAATACGGTCGCGAACAGGATTCGAACCTGCGCCTCCCGGATAAATGCTCCAGGCGCTCTGACCACTAAGCCATCTCGACCTCTGCTCACCACCGCGAATTCTTCATCCATATTTTTAACACATCTTTTGATGTCATTGCTGCAATGTTAGTCGTGTCGGTTCGGTCACCTGTATAGGGACTCAATAAATAGCAATGACGTTACCAAAAGACATATGCCCTGGAGTATTTATCCGGGAGGCGCAGGTTCGAATCCTGTTCGCGACCGTATTCTTTTTCCATTTAATATTGTTACTTTAGAGTTCGCTAAGCATGCGCAAAACAATTCAGAATACAGTATATTTTCTTTTAATTGAGTGGTTTAATATATCTAAACAATAAATAAGTCTTCCTCGACTGTAGATATGTCATTCTGCATTACGTCTAAACGTGGGTAGCAGTTTTGTTAAAATTATAGCAATGGCAATCTAGCTGAACGTTGCTCAGCTGTTTTTTAAAACGGACCTGTAAAACAACGGGTTCTACAATTCATCTGCGACATTTATACAAAGTTTTTACAGAAATATAATACTTCAATAAAGTGACATTTATTTTATATACCAAATTTGTTTCGCTGGCAGATATATTACATTTTTAACCGACTTCAAAAAGAAGGAGGTTCTCAATTTGGTCGGTATACTTTTAATTTTTAATGACTTACTTCGTCAGATGTGCACACCATAATCACTTAGGAAAATATTGGTCTTGGGGAGATATAGCATTAGAATTCATATAATTTTTTTGTTCGTTTCGACTCAGCAGACTAGAATCATAAAGGTTACACACCCAATGTTAAGAAGGTGCAAACCAGTGTTGTAATTAATGGAGAAGAGTTAGTTACTGTGGATACCGCTGTGATTTTGGGTATTACTTTAGACTAAAAAGTGCAGTGGGGCCTACATATAGATAAATTGTCGAATAGACTTAACTCTCCGGCTTATGCGGTCTACAGCATACGCCAGTTAACAGATGCAGAGACGGCCAGATTAGTATATTACAGTTATTTTCATAGCGTGATGACGTATGGTATTTTGCTTTGGGGAAATGCCGCCGACCTTCAAACCATTTTTGTGCTGCAGAAGAGGGCTGTTCGAGCAATTTATAACCTTAGTTTTAGATATTCCCTCAGGGATAAATTTAAGGAAATTAATATAATGACTGCCGCATCTCAATATATATATGAGAATTTAATTTATATAAAAAAGAATATCAGTCTCTTTTCTAAGAACAGCGACATTCATGCTATTAACACCTGAAATAAAAATAAACTTGTATTACCAATGACAATGCTTCAAAAAATTAGTAATTCACGTTGATGTCAAAGTATACGCTTTTACAACAAAATACCTAGCAATATTCAAGAACTGAGTCTTAATAAATTTAAATCCTACATTAAACAAACCCTTTGCAAAAAGGGTTATTATAAAGTTAAAGACTACTTACAAGACAAAAATGCTTGGGAACGTGCTGCTCGCTCTAACATAAAATGATGCTTGTTTATATTAAATACCTTCTTTACACAAATTTTGACACTTGACATTGTACTGTTGCTAACTTTATGTTAGAATTATTCAATATTTACCATTTAACATTTTAATTGATTATTATTAATGTATTTAATTATATTTGACATTCTAATGAAATTAATTGTTATATGAAATGTCTATCAATACCATAAAATGTGAATATGAGTATTGTGTAGGGTTTGTTTGAAGTTATAATTAATTTATTTGTCTGGCGGTTTTTGAGATCTCTCTGTGGCCTACGCAAATGTCCTACCGATCTGGTATCGTCTTGTGACGGGTCGTTAAGCTCTCTGAATTATGGTTGAGCTACACGATGCATACGTGCCGTCGGTTAGGAGAGGTCAGCTCAAAACAGCTATGGCTCTTTCTTCAAAAGGCCATCCCAGACCTATCCCTACAAAATTCCTCATATGTTGAATAAAATGATGTCTGGACTTGAAAAAAGAGACATTGACCTCTGAGTTTGTTTCGGCAATCTTCTCAGAGCTAGTCAGATAGGAAATACCGTCGTCATCTAGCTTAAAAAGTTTATGACTTGTAAAAGTGTATTTAACAGATGTATTGACAGAATAAATATCATTTATCATCATTTACCAGTTACAAAAACACCTTTTTACAGATAAAATGCTTTTTCCCGAAATTACTTGCCAACGCTACTACAGAAAACCAGAACATAGAATTCAACTTGTTCGTTAAAATATATGCTGATGAAGATTGCCAACTGAACGACACCTTCAAAAGGTCTATAAAAAAAATATTCTCTTTCGAACCAGAAAATCTTGACTTCACTGCTTCGGAATCAGCAAACAATATAAGCGATACAGTAAGTGGAATATGAAATCAAATTCAACTTTAAAATACATTCTATTTATTATTATAGTATACGTGTCAAAACCCTGACTTGACTCACTAAACTTTTACAATAGCTGTTCTGTTCTTATCATGCAATTTTTTAACATATTTGGACACTCAGGATCAGGTAATTGTCTGAAGCCGCAGAAACACGAGTCGGCGCAGGCGGCTTCACGTCGGCCGATGCTACCTATCAGAGGCCAGGGGGGATAGATTGAGGAGTCTATTGCCCACATTCTAGGGCCCTCGAATAGCGGTGATGACCCAAGTATACTTGGACATTGCTGAACGAGATTCTAAATGAAAGTGGAACGCCCAGATTGGGCCGCGTTGGATGGGTCGCGAATGCCATGCGTTGCAGACCTCGCAGTTAAGTCCACCGAAGGCAAGAGAAGTAACACATGTGGAGTTTTTAGTGGGTGCGAGCCCTAAATGACCACACTGCCTCCCTTAGTGGTGTGGCATGCGTCAAGCGTTACCACTGTCAAAATAAAAGAGAATAAGTGCGGTAACCAATGCTCGTTATTTACCTGTATAAGGAGAGCTCTTGCAATGGGCGTTTTAGGTCTCTAGCATCCTGGCGTTCATGAGCCCGGCCATGACTGACAGGTGTCTAGTCCTAATCCAGGGACCAAACACTAACTTTTCATCTCATACCACTTGATTGCGTAACCGTTAATAAATATAGCACTACACGGCCTCTATGAGCAATAGCGTGATTGATCAATCGAGGTTAAGCTGCGCTTGCCGCGGTCGGTCTGTAGATGAGTGACCATCATTTCATACCGAGACCCCTCCGTGCCTCGGAGAGCACGTTAAGGTATCGGTCCCGGTTGACAAATTGAGATCACAGCCGATATAGGTAGTTAGAGGCCTGAAAGTCTGACAACCAGTCATACTACGAGATATCGTGTTACCCAGTACCTACCTGGGTTGTGGAGGTCAGATAAGCAGTCGCTCCATGTAAAATACTGGTATTAAGCTGCATCCGGTTTTGACTGGAAGTCGATCCCAATGTAATTCGGAAAGGTTAGGTAAAGAGTAGAGAGATTAGCCGATTCAATTCCTGCTGTGTAAAGGTATCTCTCCATTCCTAATTCTGTGCCGTATTTTGTCAATTCGCAAGAAAGTCATCTTATTCATCACGTCATCTCCTTCTCGATTTACCGCGACAACTTCGGTACTATGTTGTTTAGGCCACAACGCATTAGGCATCCGGTAGACGTGTCCTACCCAGTCCTACTTCAGCTGGGTGGCTTTTTGGGCCCACAACCGCAGATTTGATTTATTTAGAACTGGAGTGCTTAGAAATTGATGCTGTGTATAAAATCTAATTATTGATTTATTTCCAGATAGCGCAAGTAACTAATAATCGTATTCGAAATTATATTAAGCCAAGAATACTCGCATCGTTAAATGGTTTTGTGGTGTTGGATGCCGAGACATTTAAAGTTAGTGTTGAAGCTAAAATATTAATCATAACCATAAAGTTCATTAACCAACTAAGAATAGCCTAATACAGTATTGTACTAAACTATATGAACGCCACGACGACTTCTAAACCACAACATTCAGTATAATTATCATAGAATTATGACGACACATCAAAAACAAATGTTTAAATAGTATATAATTTCAGGGAACATGGGAGAAACCGTTTGATCCAAGAGATACTTCAGATATGGATTTCTATTCTAATGGAAAAACTGTCAAAAAGCCAACCATGTATCGAAGAGACTCGTTCTTTTACACAGAATGCAGGCAGCTGGAGGCGAAGGTAAGATTTATTGATAATTATATTTTTAAACCGTATCAAACAGACAACTCTAGATCAAATGCAGTTGGTAATACACGTGCTTCTATGAAAAGATGATAATGTAATCAGAAATAAACAAATTATTCTAAAAGATATGTGTAACTGAACTACTAACTCAAAAGGTATGACTAACGCATACCTTTTCTAGAATAATATGTTTAGTTTAAAAAATATAAGTACACTGTGTGACTAACTAACTTGTACCTGTGCTCTACAACAAAGGTATTAAGAACTAACAATTATCGAGCAAGTATATACTCGTAGATCCATCAGTCCATAATTTAGTGCTGGTGGGCACTCATCTTCTTTTGCTGTTTACTTTGTTGTACATTTGCACCTGATTTCTCTTTTATCTATAGTTTTTTTTTTATCATTAATGGATCTGCGATTGGCCACCAACTCGTCTGATGGCAAACGACGGTGTGGCCGAGGATGGAGCACGTAGATCCAGAATAAATATATTCACTCTTAAGTTGACTGGATAGATTTTGGGAGAACGATATTTGGGGAGTTGGTGACCTATCTCCCACAACGGTTGCACCGGACTACATCCCGAAACACGACTAGATCGCTTCACGGCATGGCTTCGTCCGGTGGGTAGTAACCAGCCGCGGCCGAAGCCTCCCACCAGAGTTGTGTTGCCTGTTTTGCACCACCCAGGCGACACATGTAGGGATTCCATTTTAAGGGTGACTCCTACGGACGCGGGCAACTTAACTATAACTTTATCCTAAACCTAATTCAATGCTTCAATAATTTTGTTTACACAGTTATTATGTTCGCAATTTTATTTTTTACTTCTAGTCTTACAGTGCTTTCTTTTTCAATCTGCATAAATTTGTAACTTTTTCGTGTTCACGTTTTCTACATCACTTAACTGCAGTTTAAGTATATACTATGTTGTATGTATTTCTCATGTGATTTCTCTCTTGTATATACAAAATTATATACATTTGATTCGATATCAGGCAATCCACAAAAAAAAACACGTCAAATTAATACCTATCTACAATATTTATTTCTAGGTAGTTAGAATGAATTACTATGGTGGGAAATTTCGGTTTGTAATCTTCCTACCAAACTCAAGGGATGGGTTAAAGAATCTTATGAGGAGATTAACAAATGTAGATATCGTTGCATCGTGTCTTGATAACATGCGTTCAGAGAATATGGAACTATACGTCCCAAAGTTCAACATATCAGTAGCAAATAAATTAAAGTATCCCACGAGAATGGTAAGTACCTAAAAATTTATTGTTAATGTATACAAAAGTCTAAAAATAAATAGCTTGACAGTTTCGAACATAAATCAGCTTCAATCAATTAATCTAAAAACTGCAAATGATAGGCGTAGATGATACGTGGAGTAACAATAGTTTTTTATTCCTCTTGTATGAACAGCCTCATGGATGCTATAATCCTTATTTTAACATACATGAGGCTTGACTTGGCGACTTTAACTTAAAAATCTTGTCTTTCAGAGATCTTCTTATAAGACCGTCTATTGTTCCTGCATAGATTATAGATACATAAAGTTATTATATTAAATGGAAAAAGATTATAGATACATTTTCGCATTTTTTTTTTTTTGGTATTCGTATATATATATTATTATTATTATAATATAATACAATTACAATAGTTTATTCCTTTACCGGGGTTCACCATTACCGCTGTAAATGATAAACGATGATAAATGATATTTATTTCTGTAAATACATCTGTTATAAACACTTTTACAAGTCATAATTTTTTTAAGCTAGATGGCATCGGCATTTCCTATCTGACTAGCTCTGAGAAGAAATGCCGAAACAAACTCAGAGGTCAACGTCTCTTTAAAGTCCAGACATCATTTTATTCAACATATGAGTGTAATTTTGTAGGGATAGGTCCGGGATGGCCTTTTGAAGAAAGAGCCATAGCTGTTTTGAGCTGACCTGTCCTAACCGACGGCAGGTATGCATCAGTCATCGTGTAGCTCAACCATAATTTAGGGAACTTAACGACCCGTTGCAAGACGATACCAGATCGGCAGGACATTTTCTTAGGCCACAGAGAGATCTCAAAAACCGCCAGACAAATAAATTAATTATAACTTCAAACAAACCCTACACAATACTCACATTCACATTTTTATAGTATTGATAGACTAGAGCGGTGGATAGATGGACGGAATAATCCACTTATTATTATAATTACTTACTACTTCATAAGGAATAAATCAGGAACAAATTTATTTATTTTTTGCTGATTTCCCATACACAAATATTTCAAAAAACCGGTAAATGGGCCCTTAAAAATATTTTTTATTTTTATTATAAATCTTCTTCTGATTTGCAGGCTAAAGTTACGAAAATATTTAGCAATGAAAATTCCGACCTAAACGACATTGCATCCTGCGAAACGCCTTATGTGAGCGAGATCCTACAGAAACTTGTATTGGAAGTAGACGAGTTGGGAGTGGAAGATAGCCAAGAAATCGGTACGTTACTTTAACAGGTTTAAATTATTATTTTGTACTATTATAGAAAGCGTTGCTCTACACTAGGAATTTCTCCCTGTATCGTGGGTGCATTTATAGACATGCACACACATCCAGACCCTGGTAGATCATACAAATATTTGCTCCGGGCAGGAATCAAACCCTACGAAGCGTGGCGCTGCAGCCGACCTCTCGACCACTGCATCAACCGCATTTATTTAAAGAATGTTAATAAAAAGTAATGTGCGTTAATTTCAGATTTTCCCGAATCCGAAGATTATTCACTTCCATCCAAAAATCAACGGTCCTATGTCTTCAAGGTAGACCATCCCTTTATGTTTTGCCTATTCCAAGAAGAAATTTTGATGTTTGCCGGAGCGATAGTACGATAATAGATATATAGAATATATATTTAACCCAATGCAACCTAACAAATAATACAAAATGTTATAGTGTTCTCTGGTTTCCAACTTTATATATATTCTTGATAATATTGTATATAGTCACTGTGACTGATTGTTTGAATGATTTTGTTTCCCGGACCACTAAACTATGCTACAGTGAAAACTCCATCACAATCGGCCAAATCCATCAAATTATAAGCTTTGGACAGACAGAATGTGACAAATGTGGTTTTGGCTAGAAAGGAAAGCATAGGGAAAAATATTCAATGTACAGAAATGTAATGTGAGGCAAAGTCAGGATTTGAACCTGCACCTCCCGGATAAATACTCCAGTCCCTACCCCTACAGTTTTTTTATAATATAGACATAAGATGTAACTGGATTCTTGTCTTATAAATAAATGCTCAAAAGTTTCATACGTCGTTTTTCACTTGCGAGGAAAAAAATAAAGTAATTTAATTGCCTGAATTTATTTGTTATTAAAAAAGCGTGTGGATTTTTTGTACGCCTTTGTACTCGCGACAATCTAAGAAGTCCGATTTAACATTTCTCATTTTACCTTTGTATGAACGTCTATGTAATAAATAGAAAAATCAAATTCATAATCCTAAATAATTACTGTTACCCATACACTATATCAACGAGTATCATTCGTAAACCTCAAGTTTAACTTTATATTGAAAAAATGCACTCCAAAAAGAAACGTCCAATCGGACTTCATAGATTGCCGCGAATATAGTCTATTGTTTATGCACGTGCAAGTGGAAGAAGAGTCATTGACGAAGTTGCCAAAAAGCCTAATATTAAAATATAATAAAATTAATATTTTTCTATGTATAATCTATATTATGATTAAAGCATAGAATTAGAATATTTTTGCTACCCCATAGAAGGACATAGAGCTCAAAAAAGTGCAACCGTTTTTGAATTGTCAATGTGTGCGTGCAATAGTGATGTATAACGTGGAAATACTGACACATATCGATTATCGATAAACATGATTGGTGATGGTATTTCAGATGTAAAGACTTGGTATACAAAATGAAAATATTTTCAATCAAATTATGTTAATAAAACTAATATCACAAGCGTAGGTATTATTTAATGCACTTTATTAATTAATTACATTATTATAATAAAAACATTTCATGTGCTCATACTATAATTATATTTCATTGGTAATAGGTACTTTGTTAAGAAAGCAGCTTTTAGGGACCCTGAGCAGTGTATAGAGTATGACTGATTGAGATCATGATTGACTGAATGATTTTTACCAAGGTAGGTAAAAATAGGATAGGTATGCTAATACCATTGCGGAGGTGGTCTGGACTCAGCGCAACACACGCTTGAGGTATGCCCTGCCTAGACCGCTGAGCGGCGGATACTAAGAGCCAGTATCGGGCGAGATCTGTTTCTGCCGGCAGTAGTGAGGTCTACGCTGGCAGATTTAGGGAACTGGAGAGAAATGGCTTCCTTTTATGATACTGTTGTCGTCCAGAAAGAGGCTACCGAGCGGGATTGTGAGAGGGCCGATCCCTCTCGGAGAAAAAGGCGTCTAGGAGGCAACCGCCTCGGCGCCTGACAGCCGAAACCCCGCCTGTATGATTTAAGACAGGTGGCACTTTGGGGTCACGGGTGCTTAGAGAGGGGACTCCATTTACTCATTGTGATCCCAGAGAAGACGGTGGCATAGTGGTCACGTGCTATCGTGCACAGCGAGGCTTAGGGGAGACCCCTTTACAGTCTCTCCAGGGATGTGTCTTAATAGGCGCTGCATAGAGGGGGTGCTGGAGCTGGTCTTTTAAGTGCCTCCCTCCATATGCTGATGGTGACCGCAGAGGTGGTTTGAGTGAGGTAACAATCTCACACATCCCGGTCTTATCCATAAAGGCCTGGTACGTTTTTTAAGGTTTCCCCCCGAAAAATTAAACGGTTAATCCTATTATCTTTTCTTATTTCTTCTTTTTCTTTTTTTTTCTTTATCTTTATTCTTTTCTTTACCAATTAGACTCATCCATTTTTCTTTTTCCTTAGCATCGACAGGAAACCTTTTAGTATAAAGAAATATAACATGAAATTGTGAAATTCTCTTGAATTTGTATATTAATTAATATTAGTAGCGCAGTTTGTTAGATCATTATTAAACTAAGATCCGCACAAAGTAGTTTGGCGGTCCGGATTCGAACCTTATTTGGGGACTACTGTAATAGCGTGATGAAATATATTTATAACGTAACCTGGGCGACTAAGCTACGCTAAGCTTCTTATATGTTATAAACATTCGGACAGACACACCGACAAACAGACAGAAACGTTTACAAACATTTTGGTGTCATCGTATTAGGTAACCCAATCAAAATATTGGAAAAATTATCAATGTACAGAGATAGTTGGTAGATCTACACTAATAATAAATTCTGATATCGGAACTTTTTGTTCTAAAATTTCATCGACACAATAGTCGACACTGACAAGTCACTATTTTGTATACATGAAATTAAAATTTATATTAGAACAACGTACTCAATATTGCTTTTATGACCATTGTTTTTTACTATAGAGAAAATTCACTATTTTCTTGATAGGATTTGGTTTTCAAAATAAATTTTCTAAAGACAGATTTTTCCAAAATATGGCCATGAAAATATATGCTGTTTTTGACAATTTACCTGTGAAATGAATCTTTTTCTGGATTATTTTTATAAGAAACATCGCAGTCACCAACACAACACGTAGGCATCGCTTATAAATTTTAAAACTGTATAAAATATACAGGATTCACTGACGATACAGCAAATATAAAGCGTGATTTTTGACAGTGACACTGGAGAAAACAACATCTGCCAATAGTGCTGACTGAACCTAAATATGCTTTCTCTTTCTAACATGTGATATTTCCGTAAGAGATTCCATTCCCATAGTAGGCTTTGTAGGTCTTCTTCTATCCTACGTTTATGGATTAAAGTTATTTAACGTAGCATTCATTTAAAGTTGGATTTTTTTTGGAATTTAAATAACAATTTCAAGAGTAAAATTTTACAGGAGTGTTTTATTAATGAAAAGATCGATAGATCATCATCCCCCTGTCCTTATCCCAACTTAAATGGGGTCGGCGCAGGATGTATTCTTTTTCCATACATACTCTCTACTTGTACTGGCATACTGCTAAAGTTTAATGGTTTATGACCGGCCGCCTGCCTGACGTTAACCGTCATTGAAAAAGATCAATAGATTGCCATCAATTAAAACTGAACCGTCTGAAAACTTTGCCTTGTGACCATATTCCAGTATTGGTCATTTTAAGAGTTTCATACGTCTGTCTGTCTGTCTGTTTATCGATTTTTTTAAAGTATACGTGTTATTATGGCCTCTGTTATTTCAAAATGAAACAAAAATAAATCTAAATCCTAACAGAACCCTACGGTCTTCTTTCTTATTGTGTGGTTGATGAACAACCTAGTGTCAGAATTTAAACAACCCGTAGGGTCTCTGACATGGCTTTACACACCGTTGAGACCATCTCTCAGCTATGCTGGTTTCCTCACGATGTATTTTTTTCTCACCGTTTTAAGCAAGTTATAATTAATTTATAAACGCACATGACTTCGAAAATACAGTGGTTCGTGCCTTGGATTTGGACTTGCGATCTTTGACTTATCAGTCCAACGGTCATACCACTAGGCTATCACTGCTTCAGAACTACCCTACGGTACTGGTGTTGGACTATATCCAGGCCAGTTTTATTATTAATTTATTATTTGTATCTATATTATGCAATTTATATATAATGCTTTATTTACAGCCATATCGTTTATGAAAATATATTTTAGTAGTTGTGGTATTGTATCTTTTATATATATATATATAAATATATATAAATATTAAATATCTATCAGCCCTAAAAGTGGTTTAATTTGAAACGGCTTCACTAGCTGGTAGGTATAAATACTTACCATAGTGCATAGTGTGGCCTTCCCCCCAACCCATGCTCGAGCCGGCCCGCGCCGAGCCAGTAGCTTTAAATTCGACCCTTAATAATAAGGAAACTGATAAGATCCAGCTAGTCCCTAGTTCTCCCCCTACCAACGACCTAAGTGGAGGCTCGAGTCACGCAGGGGACGCCCTCAGTGCTGTGTTGTTTAGTTTGTAGTAATACTAAATATGCTCTGGCTGGAGTTATGCAGACAAAACCCCTCTGGGTTTCTGCAAGTGGACATTTAAAAAAAAAAGGTATGGACAAGCAACTACAGGCTTGCCATCCGTCAGCCTTAAATGTTGTATTTTTAAAACAAGATTTCGATATATACCCACTCCAGATGCCCTGTCAAATAAGTTATCCTTGCTCATTCTGAATTATTTTACAATAGGTGTCATCTGCGATATTTATTCAGTCACTGTGTATAATACTCGTAGTTGCCTGAACCTACATGATTAACTTTGAAGGTAATTCAATGTCGCATGAATATCACCAGCCTTCACAAAAGTTAATATATGTGAAGCTACGTTTTAAATTATACATTTGTAGAGAAATAAAAATACGGTCGTGAGCAGGATTTGAATCTGTCCCCCAAAATGAACACTTCTGGTGCTCTACCTACTATGCTATCTTGAACTTTAGTCATTATTCCTTTAGTTTTATATTATTTTTGCTTGGCATTAAACTTTCCTAACCTTTCCAGTACTTCTACAGTACGCTTTCACGGAAAGAAAATTAGCCGATTCTATTATACCTACAATGTAAATTTAGCGATGAATCGTAACTTAATCCAGAGGGTAGGTACCTAATAAATAATAGACAAATAATGTATAATAGGTACTTCTGCTTAGTCCTCGTAAACAGTATGGAATACCCAAAATTGTAAGGCGTATTCTGGAGTCAATTCTAATATAGCAAACTAAATTAAATTTAGGATTTACTGTCTTTTACTAACATATGAGCATAATGAAATGAATCTAAAGGTGTCAAATTTGAACTTAGACACGTCAAATTAAAATCTCCGAACTTTTTAGTAGGACGTTTAGATAGCCACTAAAATTAGTTTAGTTTCCTACATTAGAATTGACGCACTAATCCTTTTATTTAATAAACATAGTTGTGCTTTGAAACCTGTAATTATTAACTATTTAATGCATACGTTTATCGCGGTTTGGCTAAATTCACTACTCATTGCCGTTTTGCTAATGAAAAAACTGCCTAATAGACCCCGAGGGGCAAGCTCGGCTACTGAGTTTCTCTGCCCGGTAAATGGCAATTGGCCCACCACCTATGACACGGTACATTGCCGGTTGATACATCATTCTTCTTTCTACTGCAGAAGACGACTAACAAAACGCGTAAAAATAAAAAAGGAATACGAATCGGCATGTTGTACGTATTGAACGTACAATGAAAAAAATATAATAAGACAATATTAAAAAATATGAAACAGAAACATCAAGTTTATTATCCTTTTCCTTTCACTTCATAATACGACAAAAGTATTTGCAACAAATGATAATTAAACTGTAAACTTTTTTGTTAATAAATAATAAAAGGAGCCAGGTGTTTCATGACGCTGATTAATTTGACATCCACACCTGTGGACAACAATGAAAATCGTTGAAAATAATTGTTTTTTAATAAACATAATTATTTTAATATGGGTAATAGGAAAAAAACATTGTTTTTACGTCATTTTCACGTTAAAAATCTATACCACTATAAAAATGAAAGCTATTACAATTAAAAGTAAGTTTCGAAATTAACCCGCTAGTCGCTGACGGAGTCGCAAAGATAGCGCCTTGGAGTTCACCAACGAAAAATCACCGCATTCTGGGCGTAAAAATAACTGATAGAATGCGAAACACCTTGCTGCGCTCCAAAACTAGTATACCAGTGAAGGCTAAAGGCTTTCAGGCTCCAATGGCGGAGCACTTCAGCCATGTGCACAGCAACCGCTGGGTCGTCTCAAAATAGAAGTCACCTTCGTAGCCGGCCCAGAAAGAAGTGGTGAGATGACTTGAATGCCCTCAACCAGGGCTGGTTTAAGGTATCAGAAGAAAATCTACTTGTGAAGACTTGGCGGAGCTCTTGCCCGGCAGTGGGACAATATAGGCTAAGTAAAAAGAGAGGTGTCATTCAGTTTTTCTGTTATGAAATTCTCCGTATCAGCCCGGAGTTTGGAACTGTGCCCGGCCGATGACAATAGGCTCATCATCTATTACCTACTTTATTATTATCTATTTATTTATTAAGTAATTAATTACAACGGTGTAAAACCAATGACAGTAATTAAAGTACATGAAGATTGAGAAGAGAGAAAACGTAATAATTGTGAACTTATGATGAAAATTCAAAAGAAAAACACAAGTACTCGTACAATAACAAATTAACTAAAATACAACAATTTCATACATATTTTAGTGAATCTATCTTTCACAAAATCTAATACATGCTGTCATAAGTACACCTAAACTAACATTAAATAAATCACATTCAGGTGCAGTACCAATCAGGTCCCCCCCCCAGGGGTTCCACCTTGTCGTGGTGGGAGGGCTCTAGTAGCCGTGGCTTGGTCACCCACGGTGAAGCTAACGGAACCCGAGGAGGGCCGCTCCTCAGGGCTTTGCCTTCAAGCCCATGTTGGAGCGGCGCCGGCGTAGGTTGCGGGCCTTATGGGGGGTGTCGCAACTGAGGTGGGCTGTGGCGTCGTATGGGCGGCAGTGCCGGTATGTCGATGCGCCGCTCTCCCTACCTGCCGCGGCCTTGACGGGGCTGCCACCGTTGGATGGCGGACGCGGTGGGGCTGCAGGGGAGGAGGAGTGCCGGTATTGCGAGGCGCCGCTCTCCCTATCCCTTGCGACCGTAGTGGCAGGCGGCGGGGTCACAGACCTGATCCGTCGCAGGGGACCTTGGGCGTCCAGACACGGGGTCGTCTGGCGCCCATTGCACATGGTCTCCGAGGTGGTTGCGGCACGCCATTAGTCTGGTGTGCCGTAGCGGGGGGGTGCAATAACCAACTCAGTGAGGGAGTTCGGCAACGGACGGCTGCTAGAGGGTTCGCGGTTGTGTGCGAGAGCGTTCCCGAGTGTTAGTGGGTTCGAGTCCCACATAACCGCTCTGTCTCCCCGTGTCAGAGCGGTATGCGAGGGCATATCTCCACATAAAAAAAAAGTACCAGCTACACGATGACTGATGCATGTGTGCCGTCAGTTAGGACAGGTCAACTCGAAACTGATATAGCTCTTTCTTAAAAAGACCATTCCAGATACCCTACATGGTTACGCTCACATAGGGATGTTTAATGATGGCTGTACTTTAAAAGAGACGTTCACCTTTGAGTTTGTTTCGGCGTTTCTTCTCAGAGGTAGTCAGATAGGAAACGCCGACGCCATCTAGATTATAATGACATGTAAAAGAGTTTTTAAAAGACTTACTTACAGAATAAACATTTCATTTCATTTCATTTCACGTACTGCAAGTGAATTTTATATCCCAACATACCAAGTAGAAAAAGTGTATGGTACATAAATGGATAGTGTCCGTATTTTTTTTTTATACAAAAACCTAAGTAAAGCTTTTTGGACTTTTTCAATGCCTAAAACATATTGGATTGCTGCAGCCATCTAGATTCATAGGGATTCCAGATGGCTGCAGCAAATTCTATCTTCTAACAAGGGTGTTAAATAACAATCTAATCATGCTACTATTATGGAAATCACGTGCATTACGCAAGACAAATCCTAGGCGCTCATATCATTCTGAAGCCAGAGTATGTTCATTAAATTTCAAACCGCAGTCGAAAGTAACGCCCGAGATATTTGATGGTTGATACGCACTTTATTTCAATACCCCCAATGTATAGGTGGCATGAAAAGGATGTAACTTGCGGCTGTAGGTTATGACATAACATTTACTAGTATTAAAAATCATTTTATTATCAATGCTCCATTTGTAAATTCCATCGATGTCACTCTGTAGGTGGTCATGAGTGGTATCCTTGTTAATTTCTAGAATAAGTTTCAAATCATTTGCGTGCAGAAGGCATTTGCTGTACCTTACAACTTTGACGAAATCATTGATCATAATAAGAAAAAGTAAGGGGCCCAGTACAGATCCCTGACTCAAGCCTGAACTCGTATGATATGCATCTGTAATTCATGAAAGAAAGCATCCATTACTTACGAATTGCTTCCTATTTAAAAGATTAATCTGCGAAGAAATGCATAAGTTTAGGCATAAAGCTTATGGAATACAATTTAATTAGTAAAATGTCATTATCCACGGTATCGAATGCTTTTTTAAATCTAGATAAAATACGTCCACTTGTTGTCCCTTATCTAAGCTATGCGAAAATAATCTATGAGGGATAATAAGTCACAACTGACCGACCTGGCCTGAAGCCATGCTGTTTATTACATATAAGTGTTTTTACCTGCTAGTATAATTCTTTATGTGAGATAATCTCAAATAGCTTAGCAGCGCATGAGAGTACTGCAATAGGACGATGTTCCTCAACTGAATATCTATTACTGGACTTAGGTACCGCAGTGACTCGGGATGTTTTCCATTAATCAGGGTAAGTACCGCTTCGCAGAGCTAAGTTTATAATGTAAGTAAAAGGGGGAGCCACAAACTCTTTGGATGCTTTAAGAATATACGACGGATCTCTGCCAGGACCTACTGAACTAAGCGGCTTTAGTTTGTTTATTCCGGGTTTTACTTGCGATAGGGTAAAACAACTTAAATTGATTTCGCCATCGCACGAAGCAGTGTCACGAGGTATCTTATTCACGTCTAAAACGGGGCTAATTAATTAATACACTATAAAAATAGTCTGCAAAGACATTTGCGCCTTCTCTATCAGAAAAACTCAGATTTTGATAGGTCATGGTAGTTTCAAACCCATCTTTTGGTTTAAGATAAAATCTTTTCCGATACCATTTTCAATAGAAACTATGATTTCAATAGAAGCTGTGTATGCTTTATATGCTTCCTAAATACGTTCTTTTAAGTCTGAGCGCTACCTCAAAAATTACATAGACACCAGCATCATTATGACGTTTCCATTTTCTATTGAGTTTAATTTACCGATTTATATCCCTTATAATATCATATGAAAACCAGACAGGAAATCGCTTTAAATTAGACTTTTTTCTGCTTTTTTGAGGTACACAAAGATCGAATACAGAATATAATATTTTATAAAAATCTGAACATAGCTGCATCGGTGAAATGTGGGTGTACAACAGTGTATCCGGCAAAGAACTAGAATTAAGTTTATTCATGGAGAATTACAATGTTCAAGTTTTATGTTTAACTGAACATTGGTTAAGAAGTCATGAAGTATCATTTATTAATAATGATAATTATTCTATACAAAGTGCGTTTGTAAGAAGGAATGCAATTCGTGGTGGGTCATTATTTATTGTTTCTAATAAGTTAAAATGTAAAGAGCGCACTGATCTAGTAAATCTTTCTATCGAGCGCACTATTGAGTTGTCTTGTGTTGAACTTGAGCGATTCGTTATAATTTGTGTGTATCGGCCCCCCTCAGGTGATTATAATTTATTTGAATCAGTAACAGAAGATTCACTTAATAAAATAAAATCCAGTAAGAAAACTGTAATTGTATGTGGAGATTTCAACGTAAATTTATTAGAAGTATCTCCTTTATCCATCAGACTTATTAATCTCTTTAAGTCATTTAATTTAGGTAACTTGTTCCTTGAACCCACTAGGATCACAGCATCTTCTTCCACTTGTCTGGATAACATATTTAGTAATTGTGATGCTACATTTAAATTTGTTCTGAGTGACTTAACATCTGACCACTGTGGACAAATAGCTAGTTTCCCAATGGTATTAGTTAATAAGCCTCACAAAATCGAATGTAGGCCCTACACAGCAAGTTGTTGCATTCGTTTTAAAAATAATATTGCGTCTAAACTAAAATTCCCAAATTTGACGTATGGTAATCCAAATGATATGTATAAGTCTCTATTTGATGTTGTACAGAAAGAGTTTCATGGTACTTTTAAGACGAAAACTTTATTAATTAAAGATACTGTCACTTTTAATCAGTGGGCCACTGCTGGCATATATAAGAGTAGAGCTAGGCTATATGAATTATATGGTATGAAAAAAATTAAGTTTGATGCTCCTTTTCTAGAATATGTTAAGAACTATTCCAAAATGTTTAAAAGGGTTTGCACAATTGCTAAATCGAAATTCATTAGTGAAACAATAAAAAAATCAAACAACAAAGTAAAAACTACCTGGAATTTTATTAATAGTGAAACTGGGAAGCCAATAAAACGTGCTGAACGTTTCGAGATAATGGATAATAATAAATTAATAAGTCAACCAAACGAAGTAGCCCGGGTTTTTAATGAGTTTTTTGTAAACATTCCATTAACCACGACTAGCTCTTTAAACGCATCCTCAACTAGTGCTGAGCACCTTTTGCAGAGTAGTGTGCCTAAATGTAGTTCTTTATTCAGATTTGAGCACATTGCTTCCCAAAATGTAGTTAATGTATTCAACTCATTAAATAAAAAGAATACCGGTGATTTTTGGGGAATTTCTATTAAACTTTTAAATCATATTATTGATATTGTTGCCCCCCATCTCTCTATTATTTTTAATAAATGTATTGGTATGTATTGGTATATAGGTATTTTCCCCGACCTAATGAAGTGTAGCAAAGTCATACCTTTATATAAATCTGGTAATAAAAGTGATATTGGCAACTTTAGGCCTGTTTCTATATTACCAGCATTTAGTAAAATATTTGAAAAGTTAATTTTGAAGCAACTCTTGAGACATTTTAATTTGAAGAACCTCCTTCATAATAATCAATATGGCTTCACGAAAGGACGTTCAACAACAGATGCGGGTGTTACTCTTCTGAAACACATTTTCAGTGCATGGGAGAAATCGCAGAATGCAATTGGAGTGTTCTGTGATCTTTCCAAAGCGTTCGATTGCGTCGATCATAGTACTCTTCTACGTAAACTGAAACATTATGGTGTTCAAAATTTAGCTTCTAGTGTTATTAAATCATATTTAAGTCAAAGGAATCAGTGCGTCGATATTAATGGCACTAAGTCATGCGGACTTTCAGTTCAATTAGGCGTGCCTCAAGGCTCAATTCTGGGTCCTTTTTTATTTTTGATTTATATAAACGATTTACCATACTATTTAGAGGGAATTTGCGATGTTGTACTGTTTGCAGATGATACATCTTTGATTTTTAAAGTAGATAGTAATAGAGAACATTTTGACGATGTGAACAGTGCGCTCACACAGGTTACGCACTGGTTTACGACAAATAACCTGGTACTCAATGCCAAGAAAACAAAATGCATTAAATTTACTATGCCCAATGTAAAAAATCTCGGATCAAGCATTGTTCTTAATAGAGAGGTACTTCAGGCAGTAGAATCCACAGTGTTTTTAGGTTTGACGGTAGACACCAAACTTCAGTGGGGTTCTCATATATCCAGTCTCGCGGGAAAGCTCAGTTCTGCAGCTTACGCTGTCAAAAAAGTAAGGCAACTAACTGATGTTGATACAGCTCGGTTAGTCTATTTCAGTTATTTTCACAGCGTTATGTCCTATGGCATTCTGTTATGGGGCAAAGCTGCAGATATTGAAAGTATATTTGTTTTACAAAAAAGAGCAGTTCGATCCATATATCAGTTAGGAGCTAGAGATTCACTTAGACATCATTTTAAAAACATTAGTATCCTTACTGTTGCTTCGCAATTTATTTTTGCCAACATTATTCACATTAGGCAAAATATTAATTTATTTGTTAAAAAGAGTGATGTCCACAGCATCAACACAAGGAACAAGCACAAACTTTACGCACCTATTCATAGACTTCACAAGGTGCATGAATCATTTGTGGGACTCGGTATTCGTTTTTATAATAAACTACCTCTCTGTATATTAGAAATGCCATTCAATGCATTTAAATTAACAGTTAAATATAACCTTTCCCAAAGGGCATACTATACAATTAATGACTATTTAAATGATAAGAGTAGTTGGTCGCCGTGTTGAATGCAAGACAATCCTATAATTTTTTAATTTTACAATTTTATTTTGGTTTTACATTGACAACATTATTTTTGAGTTGTTTAACTTCATGACATAATCGATGATAATAATTTTATTGTAATATCTGTAATGACAATAATGTGTTAAAAACACATTGCCGTTACCTGGTGACCTCGGCTATTTAGTAATGGTTTTATTTTTATTCTTCTGAGAGGCAGCGAGTTCGTCATGCTCCCCTTGACGTCATTGCTTGCGGTAGCGTCATGGATCGGGTCGCCACCTTCCCTCTAAAATGGCGAGGGAGGCGATGGCTGATCTTTGCGTTATGCTCGTGAACGGGTGCTGCTTGTGGTGACTGGTCGTCTTGCTGATCGTAGTTCCTAATTTATTAAAATGCATTTATTGAATTAGCCAAGCTGGTCCTAGTTAATGTGCAGTTTCTATCTCTTGGCATGTGTAAGTGGGTACGACCTTCATACGAAATAGTTTTAGATTGGACGCTTTCGGTAATTTTACATTGTTTCTCGATTCATTTAATATTTTTATGCATTGGCATGCATATTACATAGGCTCGTGCTAGCTAACTGTGCCCAAGATATTTTATACAATTATTAGATTATTTATAGATACAATTATTGTATATAAATTCAATTTTAGATTTGTATAGAATCTGTAAATAATTTTGATACAGACAGACGTGTTGCTGGGAAGTTTGTTGCGCCGCTTCTTCTTTCCAGCTAAAACACTAGGAAGCGGTGAAGGGTGGGCTTTTTTGGGGGCTGTCTTAATGTTTGACGTTCAAAAAGCGCTAATTTTTAGCCTAATTTGAATAAAGAAATTTTGATTTTGATTTGATTTTTATTTTGTACACCTCTTTCTAGCCCTTCGGGGGACACAGACATGATGTTATGTTATTTAAAAAAGAAGTAAAGCTGATAAGGCGTCAAATTAAAGCGTTATACTTTATTAAGAATAGCCGTATTATAATTTCCCCAGCAGCAGAAAGTTAAATACAAATAAATTCATTAAAATCGTGTACTGAAATTTTTTATGTCATTTCTACCAAAACACATCCACATCGTGAACCATAAACTACGATACCTACATGAATTAGAATTACTTATATCGTACTGCTTATAATTTAACTATGCAATGACACCTGGCTCTAATTATTAACAATTGATAAACAAAAGAAAACTTTACACTGAAAATTTTGTTCTCTCATTAAATTTTTCTGGATAGGGCCACCCTTATCAACTAGGGGTATAAAAATAGCCTACGAACTATTGTCAGACCTATGATTTGGTATACGAATTCACAAAAAAATTCAGAAAAATCGTTCGAGCCGTTTCGGAGGAGTTCGATAACAAACTGTGACACGAGATTTTTATATATTGGATACAACACCAAACACTTATCGAGTACTGCAAAAAATCTGTTCGCAAACAAATTATTTTATTGAATCCATTACCATTTTATTTTATTTAACAAACACATTGAATAAATACAAAAAGGGAATGAATCATACAACCAATCGTTTAACTGCCATGGAAAACTAATGCACATATTATGTTATTTGCATAATAAAAGAAAATACAAAGATAAAATAATACACCTTGAGTGATATGGTGTACTGTTACATTATTGGTTTATATCTTCCATATTGAAACAAGTGCACGAAGTCGTGCAAAGGTATATAAAAGGTAAATAGCCTTGATAAGCACCCCAGACAGTTTGTTAGTTATAATGTGGAAGCCTCTTTTTGTGTTAGCTGTTGCAGCTAGCACATTTTTTATAACACCCTCCGAAGGTACGATTTGTTTTTTATGATGCTATAAGGTCAAAGGATCATTCTTCAAGTTGGATTCCGTGCGTAATTTTCGTAACGTTAATATTTTTATGAAATTAACTTCAAAATATTAATATTTTCATCAATACACGTTCATTGTATATCAATGCACTTGACGCCACGAAAATGACGCAAAAAATCCAACGCGAAGAATGACACCAAAATCAAAATTATCATTAAGATTTAGGTAGACGACTGAAAAAATTAAATACATTCAGAACGTCTTTTATTATGAAATACACAATAATAAGTTAAATATATGGTTTATTTCACTGTAGAAATTATTTATTTCCATTACACTATTTGAAATTCGTACTACAATACTTTATAACGAAACTTACAATCAATTGAATTAAAAATGCTATTTATTATTCAATTCTCAGGCTCTTCACAGAGTTCGGCTGCGTCATCAGCTTTTAGCAGCAGTTACAGTTCTTCTGGTAAGCATTATAACTATTATCACACTAATATTATGAATCTGAAAGTTTGTGACGATAGATATATATTTGTTACCTTTCCACGCAATAACTACTGAACGGATTTAGATGAAATTTGACTCACAGAAAGTTTATTTGTTTTCAGTGATAGTCCTACTGCTTATATTCAACATTCCCGTCCTACGAGTATATAATTATATAACTTAGTTATGTTTTCCACGTTTAGTCTATAATTTTTGCAGGTCATGAAACGCTAATATAATATACAACCTATACAAAAGAACCAAATTTCTAAATCACTATGCCAACGAGGCACGTATATACATGTAATTCTAATTTGTTAAATATTTTTACTCGTAATCATTATTGCTGTAGAACTACATCTAATCAATTAATCATGTCTTAACTATGAAATATATCTAGTAGTTGAAAACTGAGAATCATGCGAGGGAAATTTAAAGTGTCGACCGCACGCTATTGGTTTGAGCGAAACGTGACGTCACTGTCTGCGATGACAATATCTCAAGTATGTTGTTACTTGGTGTTCATATTTTGTGGTTCTTCTTGAGCTTTAACGTTATTATTTAAAGAAAATCCTTTCAATAAAATTTATAAATAGTTAATTAATCACTCCATAATACACAAAAAATATTTTATGTTGTGTACTTTGACGTAAAAGAGACCGCGCCAAGATTACAAACGCTCGAAACTGTCTGCAGGTTTATTTGATAATTTTAATACTCAATAATCATATTTTTACAATCGTTATATTTTTTTACGGTAATGTACCAACGTGCCCAATTGAATAAAAAAATTAAAATACTCCATGCATATACCCTATTGTTATTGGGTTTTTCTGTTAGGAAATTTTCAGTAGCAGCTGAGTTTGAAATTGAGGATGGCAATAGGCTTACCACCTATTACATGGGACTTAATAACAACACTGGTGTAATGAGGGCGTACAATTGTGTACACCTTTGCCTACCCCTTCGGGGAATAAGTGTATGTATGTGCCAATCGGGCAAAAACATTCCCAATTTATTGTTCTACTTTTGTACCTGTAACATGATCGTTGCTAAATTCTATGTTCTGATTCTCAGGCTCTTCAAAAAGCTCCGCGTCCTCATCAGCTACTAGCAGCAGTCGAGGTAGCTCGTCTAAAGGAAACGGTGGTTCTGGAAAACGTAAGTCTTGTTCTTCTTATCGTAGCGCTGGTGAAGTGCTCTATCATGGCTTTGCACACCATTGGGAACATTTCTCAGGTGTGTTGGTTTCTTCACCATGGGGTTGGTTCCTTTCATCATTTTAAACAAGTGACAATCAATTTAAAATATGCACGTGATATCGAATGACAGTGCGAGCCTTAGATTCGAGTCTGGTATCGTATACCTGAAGCCCAGGTTATCTCTTTGGCTGTTGGAAATTCAAGATATATGCTGTGGGTACTTAATTGTTGTCGAAGCATCATAAATCCTAAAGTTATAATGTACCTATATGGCTAGAAAAATATAAATTTTACTGGTTTCACCTGTTGTCTTTGGGTCTGTGCTCCAAGTACTCTACCAACTATATTCTATTCTATTCTAAAATATCGCGACCCCTGCTGGCTTTTTAACTCATCCTATCATGAGGTTAACGTCATCTATTCTGTCACCTGAGAGTAATTAAACCTATATAATGATATTTTTTTATACATGTTAAGGCCATGTAATGCCTATATTAACTACTATTTTTCTAAGGAAGCATTAAAAAATAATATACACGAACGGGGCTTGAACCCGCGACCCGTGGCAGTTCGTATCATCACTCTCCCAACTGAGCTACCGTGTCGTATTTCGATACTATTACCTAGTACCTAGGCTATCTCAGATTAAATAGAAAAAATCATCACGATAATAATTATTTAAATAAATTTGCCTAGCATTTTCCCTACTAAGTTGGGACTGACTTTCAGTCTAACCTGACACAGTTTAATATCAATTTTTACATGGAGGGATTGCCTATCTGACTTCCACAGTCTAGTTACTGGGTACGCTATCTCGTGGTAAGACTAGTTGTCAGACGTTCAGGCCTTTGACTGCCCGTAAAAATATCAGAAATCTTATCTTGACAACGTGCTGTCCCAGGCACGGAGGGGGTCTGGATATGAAACTATGGTCACCCGCCAACAGACCTACAGCGGCAAGTGAAACTCTACCTTGATTGAACCATATGTGCGGCTGTCAATTAGCCACGAGCCCCTCCCTTACCATAATCATCAAATTAATTATCAAAATATTGTAAAACAGCAAAATGCACGAAGCCGAATGAAGTATATGACATATGCCCTGCCCCTTGTCCACCTCGCCTATGCAGTGTTGACGAGCGATTGATCAGATGTGCAGCACCGCCAAAACCTGGTGACCCTGAGTGTAAGCCAGGGTGTCGCTGCGCTGATGGCTTTGTCAGAAACCCACAAGGATTCTGTGTTACCAGAGATCAGTGTCGTAAGTAATTTTATTTTTAAATATAAGAATCTAGTATAGTAACGTGAAGATTTGGCACAAGCAGAGAGAAACCTATGCTCAACTGTGAGTAAACTGTAGCTGTGGATGATGGTGATGATAGGAATCTTATGACCGAATACTGAAAAGCTATTCAGTTTTAAGTAGTCTTCAAATATCGACCTATCTTTGTTACTTTAAGGCGAAGCGGCGGTGATAGCATGACATATGTTTTAATATTTGGAAAATAAAAACTCTGAATGATGAAACTTTATTTAGGGCATCTAGGCTGCTTCTAACTAGCCTTGAAGGTAAAATTATTATTCAAATCAGTGATAATAATGCATTTCAAAGAGACATTAAATACAATTTTATCTTTTTTCTTTTTATATTTAAAATTATCCCTACGTACGTATATTGACTTTAAGTGACATAATTGCATGCTTAAAATGCATATGATATAACTATTCATCAAATTTCTCCTTATCGTTTGGTTGATGATCAACCTAGGTTCAGAATTTAAACCACCTTTAGGTCTCTAACATAGTTTTACACACCATCGATAAAGCTGTTAGGTCTGCTGGTTTCCTCACGATTTTATCCTTCACCTCATCAAATGAAAAGAAGACTAAATTAATTTGCACTTATACTTTTTTAAGCATCGAAATGTGGCAAAAACGAAGTCTTCTCAGAATGTCCATACTTCGAATGCCGACCGCAAGAGTGTTCCCAAGTAGGGTATCCATTAGAATGCGCTACCGACGACGGCAAGGGATGTCCGGGTGAACCTGCCTGTATTTGTGACGATGGTTTTGTCAGAAACAAGAAAGGCCAATGTGCACCTATTGAAAATTGTCGTAAGTAATATAAATTAAAATAACATCCAACGATGTCCCTACTTTTAATACTTAAAGCAATTAGCATGTTATCATATCGCTTGAAATATTTCAGATTATCGCTTTAAGATTTTTTTATTACCTTTTAATCCTCAGTTTCTTTCAGAGATATGTTTTTAATTGGCTTAAACGTAATTCTCAACAAGAAAGTAAATGTAAAAGTAATTCCACTTGCTTAAAGACGTTTCATAGTTGTGTATAGAAAGTCGCTCACGTATACTTACACTTCCAATACTAACACAACATACCATCACGCCTGTATGCTCCAAAGGGGTAGGCAGAGGTATACACAATTGTACACCTACATTTCACCAATTCTGTTATTAAGTCCCATGTAGTAGGTGGTGAGCCTATTGCTATCAACCGGGCACAATTACAAACTCCGGGCTGCTGCTGAGAATTTCCTAACAGAAAAACTCAATAACACTTTGCCCAAGACCTCCTGCTCAGCAGTCGCACTTGGGACCACTACACAATACTAAACTAGGCTATATGAGCCATTGGAAGTATGCGAATGAACTATCTTCTAAAACAGCTGTGAGGTACCATCATTGTACTTAATGTTTAAGCTTCATGTGGTGGAGATCCTAACGCGGAAGCAGGATGTGGAGTGAATTGCAATAAACATTGCTCCGATCGCAATAATACGGAGCCCTCAGCGTGCATCTTAGTATGCTTCGAAAATGCATGCGACTGCAAAGATGGCTTTCTCTATGATGATAACAGAAGTAAATGCGTTCGTCCAGAAGAATGCAGTAAGTTTTTATTATATTATTTTACATTAAATCTCTATTGTATCATAATATAACCAGCCAGTAACCAGCCAGCCAGTAGCCAGTGTCCCACGGCAAGGTAGGGGTTATTTCTCATACAGAGAAGCAGGCATTGCATGCTAGTTCAGTGCGAAAAAGCGATTGCAGTCCAGGTTTCCAAACGATGTTTTGTCAAGTGATATTAAAGAGTGCTAATGACTTTGAAAATGTCACATTGTTCCACGCCGAATTTGGACCATATATGTGGAAAATCCCTTATGGAAGCTGTGCCGGACTCCTACCGACAAAAAACCACACGATCCTCCATTAACCTATACCGGAGTCCCGGGATCGTAGCTGCATTCACCGCCCCATTACCTGTGACTTAAAAAAGGGGGTTCATCTGTAACCTCACGATGAAAATCACAACATAACATGGCATCACGCCTATATTCCCCGAAGGGGTAGGCAGAGTTGTACACAGCTGTACACCCACATTTCCCTTGTAATAGGTGGTGAGCCTATTGCCATCTACCGGGCACAATTCCAAACTCCAGACTGCTACTGAAAATTCTCTAACAGAAAACTCAATAAAACTGTCCGACCCGGGTATCGAACCCGAGATCTCATGTTTAGCAGTCGCGCTTCGTACCACTAAACCAACGAGGCAGACAATCTATGAGTACATACTTCAGTTAGAATAAAATCCTAATGTATTCAAATTACTATTGGCTGTATTACTCACAAACTATTTGAACACGAGTTTCCGATAACCATCACGGTTAATGGATTAACTACCAGGTGTTTTGTTGAAGAAACAAATTAAACATTAATATGTATAATCACAAGCATTTGCAAATAGTAAATAGTGTATTGTAAAAACATATTGTGATATAACACATATTTTTTAATGAATTGATGATGCAATTATCGCTATGATCGAGAAAATAACTGCAGCACTGAGTATCGTGGATTTAATTCACATACGGAACACATTTTTTATACTTACGGACTTGTATACTCTCTGTATAGGAGACATTCCTGGAACGGGCAATGTTTTTTTTTTAATTGAGCTACTTTGAATAACCTCTTCAGCGAAATATGTATTCATAATGTTATATTTTAATAACTGGGTTGTGGAGGATAAATAAGCAGTCGCTTCATATGGAATACTAGTAGTAAGCAACATTCAGTTAGAATGGAAGCCGAGAACGACTATGTTCGGAAAAGGCACTATAACTTTTACACGACTGCCCAAAAAAGGAATTTTATGTTTTTAGGGTTTATGTATGTATGTTTGTATGTATGTAAGTATGTATGGATGTTTGTGAGCTTCTTTATTTCACCATGACTTCTTAATGCCTAAACCAATTTCGATGTATGGGGTATCGTGAGAGTCGGCTTTGGTCGAAATTATCAGATATATTGTTTCAAGTTCTTTTGCCGAGGAGAAATACTCCAGATAGTCTGGTTTGGAATCTGATCTCCGCAGTTAGTAGTGAACTGGTTATTGTAACTTAAACTGTTTGTCAGACTTCCAGGTATAAAGCTACCATATAGAATATTAATTCAGAAAGATTTTCGTTTGGCCACTTGAGCCAATGATTTGATACTCTCCAAAGCTCGCGAAGGTTTCGATATCAAGTACTAGTCACGCATCCACAGACCAAAGTGGCAAGGGCAGCTCTATAAAATCAAATTATAAGTTTGCTAACATGAGCACTTATTAATTAAAATTGTTTTTTTTAGCTGCAAGTTGTGGTGTTAACGAAATCTTCTCACCCTGCAGCAATGGCGGATGTGGACCCTGGACTTGTGCTGATGTAGGATATCCTACAGGTTGTGTCAAAATGGATCAAAAATATTGCAAAGAAGGGTGCGTCTGTGCAGATGGTTATGTGAGAGAAAATGGAATATGTATTCCATCATCTGAATGCCGTAAGTAACAAACTGATCTCCCTAAATCTAGACTGGTAATACCAAGCATAGGCAGTATTAGATGAATTTAAAAAACAACCAATTATAATCGAAAATATGTCAAAAACCGATATTTTGTGTTTACTGTCAAAAAGACGAGTATTGTTTTTTTTGTCTGCTAGGTTAAATACAGTATTCAAGGAAATTTATATAATCTTCTATACATCACCATAGTGCATTATATAGAAAAAAACAAGTTATTGTGCTGTGTATGCAAGGAGGTAGCACAACATTCCACCCGTGAAATATGGCCCCACAGATGCGTCATATTGGCGATCGACTGAATATCGGTTCCTCCATAGACGAAAGGTGTCCCCAAATAAGCCTAACCTACCTTTATTCCACTCATTTAATTTAATATCTAATTATATTCAAATAAAAGACCGGCTATTATAAAACGCTTTCGTTCTATTTAATTCAAATACACACATGTAGAATTAATTTTCATCTTTGTTACAGCTTCATGCGGTGGAGATCCTAACGCAACACCAGGTTGTGGCATAAACTGTGGGAGACTATGTTCAAACTATAACAAAAAACCTGTAGCTTGCCCTGCCGTATGCCTTCATAATGCATGCGACTGCAAAAAAGGATTCGTTTTTGATGAAAATAGAAAGATATGTGTCCGTCCGAAAGACTGCAGTAAGTTATAACCCAATATTTTTTGCGAATATTCGTGTTGAAATCTTTATTTCAGTAGATTACGTATACCTTATCTTGTAAATACATTATTTTTTACTGTTCAAAATGTAAATTGCCTAGTTGACGCAATCTTGTAGGATTTTTAGACCTATATCAATAGCTTTTTAAGATTTTACTGCTACCTTTATTTCCAGCACCTACTTGTGGCAATCACGAAGTATTCTCGGAATGCGTCAATGGTGGATGTGAAGCTAAGAACTGTTCGCAGTTGGGTAAACCAGTTCCATGTGTGAGACCACGCAAATGTATACCAGGATGCCTTTGCGAGGACGGCTACTTAAGAGCAGCTAATGGTACATGCATACCAAAAGACCAATGTCAAAGTGAGTAGATTTTTTAGTTTATCGTATTACAGAATTTTAACTTGAATATGCATTATGTAAGTTAATGTTATTGGAATGCGAATAACACGCTTGAATTCGTGAAGACAGTTTTTTTAAATAAAAAGTGGATCTACGTTTGGCCACCAACTCGCCTAATGGTAAGTGACGGTGTGGCCGAGGTTGGAGCACGTAGATCTAGAACAAATAAGAACGGAGGCTAACAATGAGATTAAGATTTGTTGGCAAATTTATTGCCGTTGGTCTGTTGACATTATGAGCATTTCTTGACAGTTTTAGGATAGGGGCACCGCGAGACGCTTAGAGTGGCGCAACAGGACCCTATGTGAAGATCTGTTGGCAGATCTGTTGCCGTTGGTCTGTAGACATTACGATTATTTCTTGAAAGTTATAGATAGGGACACCGCGAGACGCTTAGAGTGGCGCAACAGGACCCTATGTGAAGATCTGTTGCCGTTGGTCTGTAGTCATTACGAGTATTTCTTGAAAGATTGGAGTAGCGCGAAACGCTTTGACGCAACAGGGACCATATTTATATACAAATAAATCTTTAAAAAGCATTAACGCATGCATAACTTATTTTTCTTTCTTCTTTTCTTTTCAACTCTAAAGTTATACATTTTTGTGGAAAGGAAGGCTCTGCTCGCTAAGCTATCTCGACCTCTGCTCATTACCACGAATTCTTCTTCCACATTTGAATACGTCTTTTGATGACGTCATCTCTTCAGTCCCACTACAGGAAACTGAACCGACACGACCAACTTTACAGTTAATACAATGTCGTACAGATTATTTATCAAATTAATTCTAAGTTTGTCGTACAAAGATTTATCTGTATTTGTTAAGGTAATTGCATCTGATGAAGATGACAATGTTGTGATCGCAACTGTATGTTTAATAATGTAACTCGGGCTCATTTGCGAGTATTCATTCATGATTTTAAAGTGCCAATTTTTTCAATTGCTGTAGTAAAATGTACGGGAGCTAATGAAATCTACGATCCTTGCCCACCAATTTGTCCACCGCAAACTTGCGACAGTATAGGGCAAAAATATTTCTGCCCGTTGATGCCAGCTAACAAAAATTCTAAGGACTGCCACGGTGCTTGTCGATGCAAGCCAAATTACTTGAGAAACAAAATTGGAGAATGTATATCAGGAAAGGACTGTCGTAAGTATTATTATTATTTAATCTCTAATAAAACCTATTTTTAATTTGGAATACATGACATGTGTCCGTAAAAAATAATTACGTTATTGAGTAAAAACACCCACCAACAGTTTTAGACTGCATGAAAGACCTACATATTTATTATATATAGAGGCATTCTCATTACACAAAGACATTAAGCAAAACACTTTTGTCTATCTATGTTTTGGCCCCCTATGTCAGAAGCCCAATGTGGCTTATTCGACAATATGTAGCTAAAACGTAAACAATCACGCATAACCCCTTAAAGTTGAAGTCTCAGTGACTTCTGAACCCACTTTTAGAGCTTGATAGCAAATCTGAAGCAAATTCGAAGGTCCCCTGAAGAATGGGATTTAAAAGAAGGTAAAATTCGAATAAAGTAAACTAGGACCTAGAAACTAGGACGAACGCTCCAAAAAGTGTTCGAAACTTCAGGAAAAGCAAAAAACAATAATACACGTGATTAATCCAGTTTAAAAGTTGTTTTATTATAATGTGTAGTGATCTCGAAAACATAATATATTACTATGATAACTAGGCATACCGACATATCCCGGATTGGCAAGCTGAGGTGGCAGTAGGCTTACCATATTAGCCACAGAATCTACAACTATTACGGTAAAATTAGTTCTTGAGAAGAAAATCTAGGTCAGCTAATTGTATTCTTTATGACAATCCAAGAGCAGCTACAGTGAAAATCTACGTAGATAAGTTAGTTAATTAAGAGTTTCAAGTCCGATGTTAACTAAAGATATATAACAGTGAAATGCTATTGGTTAACAACAATGATGCTAATGATGACAATGTGAAACAAGATTTCAATTGATTTGTAACATTTTAGTTAAATGTACGGGTCCCAATGAATACTTCTCATGTGGCGGTGCATGTGACAATGTTTGTGCTACATTGAGCCAACAGAACCAGACCAACTGTCCCATCGTTAATTTTAAATGCAACCCAATGTGCTACTGTGAAGAAGGATACGCAAGGGACGCGAATAATATATGCATACCTATTGATGAATGCACAGGTAATTATTTAGAAGCTCAAAAGTTCACGCCAGGGAATTCAAATATTTTCTTTTCCGTAATTTTGTTGCCCAAACAAAGTTTGTTACAGATGATTTGAACTTTGGTGAAAATACTCTTTAATCTTGTTCTTGTTCTTTAGATCAAACCTGCGGTGTCAACGAGAGATTGGAACAGTGTCCAGATTGGCTTTGTGAACCACAGTCGTGCAAACAAATTGGCTTCCCATTAAATTGTCCTGATTTACCAGATGATTCAAGTACGCCCTGTCCAGGACCACCAGCATGCGTCTGTGACTATAATTTTGTTAGAGATAAGAATGGAAAGTGTATACCAGTGAAGCAATGTCGTAAGTGAAATTCAACATTTCGGTCGGAATCATTTTATTAACGGCTACAAATAACATCCAATATTCTAAAGACATGCTACTTTTACAGCTTCATGTGGTGGAGATCCAAACGCAGAGTCAGGATGTGGTCTTAACTGTGGTAGACTGTGCTCTAATTACGACAAAGGACCTGTGGCTTGTCCTAGAATATGCTTCCCGAATTCCTGCGATTGTAAGCAAGGTTTCGTATATGATGAAAACATAGACCAATGCGTTCGACCGAACCAATGTAGTAAGTATTATTCAGAGATTAATGATGTATTAAAATAACCTACTTATACACCACGTAAGAGAAGTCTGTTGTTTATATACATGGGTACATTGACCCCTCAAAGTATAACCACGGATTTTTTCTAACAATTTCAATTACTTCCAGCTCCAGTATGCGGGGATGATGAACAATATTCTGAATGCGTCAACGGTGGATGTGAAGCAAGAAATTGTTCTCAATTGGGAAAACCGATACCGTGTGTAAAAAAAGATCCTAAATCTTGTATAAAGGGATGTATCTGCGAGGAAGGGTCTTTACGTGCTGCCAACGGTACTTGTGTTCCCGAAGAAGATTGTGACCGTGAGTAACGCAATAGTAGATATAATAAATTCTATAATATCTAATAAAATCAAAATTTATAAGAAACTAATACTCATACTATTTTAATGAACATTAAGTTTAAATTTAATATAAGAAATTAAATAAAAAAAGGTCACCTGCCATCTGTGAATTAGATATATTTCTTTATTTCTCATTTGTTTGTGTACCATAGCCACCACATTACTATTTTTTTTAAATCTTTTTAACCTATGTTACCCGGGACAATGCAAGGATTCTCCTCGTGCTTACTCTTACTTCATACATGTAAATCGGTTCAGGCGTTTAGAATTTATAGTGGTAAAGAAACTCATAAAATTCATAAATAGGTACCCACATAAGCCCTAAAAACATAACACTTCTTTTTGGGGCATTCGTGTAATAAACCAAAAAAGTCTTAGCTGTTAGAATATCATAGCAAAATACACCAAGAGTGCAGGTATTTACCTTGGATAACATATCTTTTTTTATTATAATAAACTTCAGTACATCATAAATTGTTTAAGGCAGCTTCCAGACAATTTCTATTTCCTTTGCAAATCATATTTTTATATCCTACAGACTGCAACAAACCACATGAGCATTACGACCCTTGCGCACCATCTTGTCCACCCCAAACTTGTGAGAGTATCGGAAAAGTGTACCACTGCCCTATAAGCCCAGCTGTCTGTAAAGGAGCCTGCCGATGTGATAAAGGATTCTTGAGGAATAAAATCGGAAATTGCATATCTGAGAAAGATTGTTGTAAGTATAACTACTAAATTTAAGGACACCCACATTCTTCATCCAAAAGTTATATTTATTATGGCATAATTAACATATAACCTTATATATACCATTCCACTTGTAATCCCCGAAAGAGTAGACAGAGGTATACACAGGTGTACACCCACATCTCACCAATGCTGTTATTAAGTCAATAAGTAATAGGTGGTGAGCCTATTACGAGTACCTTCTACCGGGCACAAATCCAAACTCTGAGCTGCTACTAAGAATTTACTGGCATAAAAACCCAGTAACACTTTGCCTGATCTGGGAATCAAACCCAAGATCTTTGAATTCTTCTTCTACTTTAATACTAACTTAAACTTTGGCGTATATTACTACCTGTTACATTTTTGTGAAATTTTAGTGAAGTGCACTGGTCCTCACGAATTCTTCTCATGTGGTGGTGCGTGTGACAACGTCTGCGCTACACTGAGTCAACAGAACCAGACCAACTGTCCTATCATCAATTTCAAGTGCAACCCTATGTGCTACTGTGAAGATGGATACGCGAGAGACAAGAATAATATTTGTATACCAATCGAAAAATGTCCACGTAAGGTTTTAAGTTTTTTTTTAGTTATTAAAGAAAGGACTTACAGAATTAACAATATTTACATCAGCTAAACTGCAGAGCAGTTTGTCAATTCAGATATTATTTCTAAAACTTTAGTAATCTTTATGGATAAATAATTTTCACCGGATCTAATCAAAGTAATACTTTCTTCTTCAGCTTCCTGTGGAGTAAATGAAAGATTGGAATCTTGCCCGAATCCATCGTGTTTTCCACACAAGTGTTCAGAGGTGGGCTTTCCCATAGCCTGTGCTGACATACCCGAAGGTGGCTGCACAGGACCTCCGGTTTGTGTCTGTATCGATAATTATGTGAGAAACGATAAAGGAAAATGTATACCTATTAAAAATTGCCGTAAGTGTGAATAATATATCTATTTTTTTAAATACCTCGTTAACGCAAAATTACTAAACGTGAGACACAAGTTATACACTTTTGTGGAAAGAGAAATGTATTTTATTTTACACAAAAATATATATATACCTTTAGAGTTCGTTATATACGTTTATGCGTTAGATTTTTTTTTCTGTACGTAATACTCATTTTTTTTATTAGTATATTATAAAAACTGATAAAATCCTGGTGACTTCTTACATTTGAATACGTTTGAACATACCTCTGTATATAAGAAGATAATAAGAAATATTTTAGTAGATCTGTAAATGATTGCTAAATGAATATCTTACCTTACGACGTAAACAAGGGTACTTGAAATTGAATACACACGGACAACGAAGGGTAGCTCAGTTGCTAGAGTGATGACACGGAATGTCAAGAATCGCGGGTTCAAGGCCCGTTCGTGTCCATTACTTTTTAATGTTTCTTTGAAAAATAGTTATTAATAAGAAATACTTATGTTAATTTACACCTCATTCACTGGAAATAATTTGTTATTATTATTATATTATACAATAGGTGTTTTTACATAATGTAATAATAACTATGATAATATCAATTGCCTAGTAATCAATTTGGATTTATATTGCAGCTTCATGTGGTGGTGATCCTAATGCAGTATCTGGATGTGGCTCAAACTGTGGTAGACTTTGCTCCAACTACAAGAAGAAAAACGTTATTTGTTCATTAATATGTAAAATCAATGGATGTGATTGTAGAGACGGATTCGTATACGATAATAATTTAAAGAAATGCGTCCGCCCAGAAGATTGCAGTACGTATTAACGCTAAGCTTACCATACTAAATTATAAGTACGAAAGTAACTCTGTTTGTTTATTAGTACCTATCTAATAATTTGTTCTAAGATTTACGACCATAAATATCTTGTTAAACATATTACATATCAAAATTTGTTCTCAGCGCCTATTTGCGGAATAAACGAAGTATATGTTGGTTGTGCCAACGGTGGATGTGATAAAAGAAACTGCTCACAAATAGGGCAACCTGACCTTTGTATAGACCCTATAAAGTGTATTGGGGGTTGTGTTTGCCAAAAGGGATTCTTACGAACCGATAACGGTACGTGCGTACCTGAAGACCAGTGTCCACGTAAGTATTATTTAGTGGAAATCTTCTTCTTCTTCTCGTGTGGTCGATATCCAACCTGTTGTCAGAGTTTAAACCACCTGAAGGTTTCTGACGTGGCTTTACATATCTCTCAGGTGTGCTAGTTTCCTCACGATGTTTCCTCACCGTTTTATACAAGTGATTATTAATTTATAATACGCACATGACTTTGAAAAGCCAGTGGCTTTGGATTCGAACTAGCAACCTCTGACTTATCAGTCCAACGGCCATACTACTAGACTATCACTGCTTAAGTACTATTAATAAACAAGTCAAAACATTTCAAACGTCAAACATTAATCTTAATATAAATATTAAACTCTTTTTCAGCTTCCTGTGGAGTAAATGAAAGGTTAATATCGTGCCCAAATTCATTGTGTGTTCCACAAAAGTGTACAGAAGTGGGGTTCCCCGTACCCTGTGCTGATATACCAGAAGGTGGATGCTCAGAACCTCCGGTTTGCGTCTGTATCGCTAATTACGTAAGAAACGATAAAGGAAAATGTATACCAATCCAAAATTGCCGTAAGTGTCACTAATATTTGTCATAAATTACTAGGATAGCGCAACTTTAAACATGACAATCAATCTAGATACTAATGATATAGGTATTTATTTCATTTGAGGTATCTTTATATTATAAATATTTATGTTATTTGTACCTTATTTATATATTCGTCGACATTCCGGGCCTCGGAGAGCACGTTAAACCGTCAGTCCCGGTTATCAAATTAAGGTCTATGACAGCCGTTACGGTTAGTCAGAGGCCTGAAAGTCTGACAACCAGTCATACCACGAGATATCGTGGTACTTAGTTACTAGATTGTGGAGGTCAGCGTACCTATTCACTATCACGGTTGCCAACCGAATTTATGGACACTTTGTAGTATATTGCGTCGTAAGTTTTTAGTATTGTTGTTCATCATAGACAAGCTGTAACACACGACGCAATGTACTACAAAGTGTCCATCAATTCGGTTGGCAACCGAGGTAGCGAATAGGTACGCAGATAGGCAGTCGCTCCATGTAAAATACTGGTATTAACCTACATCTGGTTTGACTGGAAGCCGACCCCAATGTAATTGGGAAAAGGCTACGTAGATGGACATTATTTATATACAACATAATGTCATAATTATTTGGTCCTCAATTTGAATTTATATTACAGCGTCATGCGGCGGAGATCCTAATGCAGTATCTGGATGTGGCTCAAACTGTGGTAGACTTTGCTCCAACTACAAGAAGAAAAACGTTATTTGTTCATTAATATGTGAAATCAATGGCTGTGATTGTAGAGACGGATTTGTATACGATAATAATTTAAAGAAATGCGTCCGCCCAGAAGATTGCAGTACGTTTAATAATAATTTAATCTTGGATTTAGTACCTTACATGTCTTTCATAACACATTTAATTAATAACAACATTGTTTTCAGCGCCTATTTGCGGAATAAACGAAGTATATGTTGATTGTGCCAACGGTGGATGTGATAAAAGAAACTGCTCACAAATAGAGCAACCTGACCTTTGTATAGACCCTATAAAGTGTATTGGGGGCTGTGTTTGCCAAAAAAGATTCTTACGAACTGATAACGGTACCTGCGTACCTGAAGACCAGTGTCCACGTAAGTATTAAACAAACAAAAAAACACTTAATATTTAAACGTCAAAAAAAATCAACTCTATCTCTACATAGTATAAAACAAAGTCGCTTTCCGCGTCTGTCTGTCTGTTTACCCGCTAACTCATTAAACCGCGCAACGGATTTTGATGCAGTTCTCACCATCGTTTAGATAATTTTTCACAGATAGTTTTTACCTATATAAATAGAGACTAGTTTTTGTTGTAAGTAGAAAAAAGAATACGAACGCGAGCAGGATTCGAACCTGCGCCTCCCGGATAAATACTCCAGGCGCTCTGACTGTCTGCTCACCACCACCAATTCTTTGCCCACATTTCAGGTCACACAGGTCGAGATGGCTTAGTGGTCAGAGCGCCTAGAGTATTTATCCAGGAGGCGCAGGTTCGAATCCTGCTCGCAACCGGTTTCTTTTACCACAAAAAATTATAACTTTAAGGTAAGCTAAACATGCGTTAATGCTTTTCAAAGATTTATCAGAAACAAATAATATTTTGCAACTAAGTCGCCGAAAAATAAATTTACATGGCTTACGTAAGCTAAACGTAACTGAACTCTTTTTTTTCTAATTTATACCCATGTGAAGCCGGGGTGGTCCACTAGTATCATATAAAAAAATAAATGTTAATTCTATCAGTTTAGCTTTTTTTCGATTCATGTTCTGTTTTTTTTTAAAGGTTCTTGTACGAAGAAGCACGAAGTTTATGACCCGTGTCCTCCAAATTGTCCACCGGAAACTTGTGATAGCATTGGCGAATCATATTCCTGTCCAGCTGATGTCAATGTGAACTGTGTAGGAGCTTGTCGGTGTGTAAAAGGATACCGCAGAAATGAAATTGGGGAATGTATTTCAGAAGATGATTGTCGTAAGTTTTTTTTTTGCGTTCTATAATTATCATCATCCCTCCCCTTATCCCAACCCAATCCAAAAATATCCCAAAATTATTGGTGTCGGCGCTGCATGTATTTTTGTTCCATACATCTCTGCCAGCCGTCATCTCGGTAGGCACTCCTTTTCTTGCCATATCATCTTTCACACAATTCATTCATCATTTCCTCGGTCTTCCTCTCTCGTGTAGTCAAAACTTTCCTCGTCACATCATCCTCATGCCTCCGCATTACTTGTTTTATGTAAATTTTGCATTGATGTAGTCGAATATGTTCTTACCGTGCGCTGTATTGGCGAAATTTTTGTTTGCATTTATATATTATATTATCATATTATAACTGCCTCACTGGTCTAAAGGTCCCAAGCACGTTGAGCAAGAGGTCTTGGGTTCGAATCCTATGTCGGGCAAAGTGTTATTGGGTTTTTCTGTTTAGAAATTCTCAGTAGCAGGCCGGTGTTTAGAATTGTGCCCGGTAGATAGCAATAGGCTCACCACCTATTGGTACTTAATAATATAATTGGTGAAATGTGAATATACAAATGTGTACACCATTGCCTAACCCTTCGGGGAATATAGAACTGTCGCTGTTAACATAACAGCGACAGTTCTATATTCATATCATATTTAGTGGAAGATTTTCACCAAATACCCGCCGCTAACATTTTCCTTTATTAATATACCGTTTTATTTTTCCCTAGTAAAATGTACTGGTCCCAACGAGCACTTCTCATGCGGTGGCGCATGCGACAATGTATGTGCAACATTGCAACAACAAAATCAAACAAACTGTCCTATCATAAATAAGAGATGCACTTCCAAATGTTATTGCAATGAAGGTTATGCTCGGGATGGTAACGGAATCTGTATACCCATCGAACAATGTGGAGGTAAATCTATCTTCAAATATATAAAAATCTCGTGTCTTAAATCCGGGGCTTAAAGAACTGTACTGATAAAAAAAAATGGCCGGAACAAGTACCTATAACAAAAAAAACCTAAATTTGTGCTTTTGAAGATCAAGAATGATCTCAAGACAATTACTTATAACGTTATAATTTTAAATGGAAAAAGAATACGGTCGTGAGCAGGATTCGAACCTGCGCCTCCCGGATAATACTCCTCGTATTCTTTTCCATTTAAAATAATAACTTTAAAGTTTGCTAAGCATGCGTTAATGCTTTTCAAAGATTTATCTGTAACAATGACTTATGATCTTTCAAATTTCATAGTGTCATGCCATGGGGACCCGAATGCAATACCAGGGTGTGGCAACCACTGCGGTGTCAGTTGTTCAGACTACGACAAAAATTATATCGTATGTCCGGCCATCTGCTATGAGCATTCTTGCAATTGCAAAGAAAGTTACGTTTATGATGAAATAAAGAAAATTTGCGTACAACCTCAAGACTGTAGTAAGTACCTTTCCATACAATTATATTTTGCGGCATTTTTATCTTTAACCTTTTGAACGCCACGGACTTATCGGCATTTTCGTACCCTCTGCGCCACATCTTTATTAGAAGACAAATATTGTATTGACATTAGTACAAAGTAATACAATAACCATCTAGTTGGTGTCATGAATAAAAACCTCATATAAAGACGCCTGTGGCATTTAAGGGTTATCTCTTGGAATGGGAGAAGTACAAAATTATACTTCAAACAATAAAAAAATCTATTGTGTCTGGTAAATAGCGAACCAACAGATTACGAAATTCGTTAGGGTACTTTATTTGGTAGCAAAATAAACTAAAGATTTTAACTACGACACTTTGAAATTAAATAGTATTTGGCTGGGTTATGATTCAATTACCTTGACGGTACACATTGACGCCGCGACCACAAACGGCCTATCTTTTTCTAGACACAATTAAAATCAATTATAACTCGAAAAAGATAAACCACTCTTGCGGCTTCATTTAAGCTATTATTTATATATTATTATAAACAAATTAAAGCAAGGGTATTTCCGGTAGCATTGTACATTACTGAGTTATTTGAATTAGATTGCATTTATTTATCAATATACACATAAAATAAAAATTTTACGGATCGCTGTCTGTACATGGAATATAAATGAGAAAAAAAAATATTATTGGGATATTTATCAACGCAAATAGCACACAAAATAATGATTGTTAGAATTTTTGTCTGTTTATTTGTTTGTCTGTTTGTCTGTGCGTTTGTGCACGCTAATCTCAGAAACGGTGGCAAATCGATGGCAAATTAAATTGTGTCAACCCAAAACTTAACTACAATAATCGCATTAAAAGTAGCATCCATAGCACCGTTTAACGGGCAGGTTACAGGGTACGTGGGACATGGTGATAAGTGTCTCATTGCTTGTTGAACAGCACCATTGTTTTTTTTTATATATCCACACACCTGAGTAGGTTTTCCTAACTTCGGTCAGTCTGAGACTGAATCTATTTAAATTCTTGGCGTATTGGCTACTGTACTCGTACTGCGTTGAAGGTTTTACAATATTTTGTTCTTAAACTATACCGTACAGCATATCAATCAGGTATATCAATTTAGAAAGATTAGTATACCGATACAATTATAACTTAGGTGGTTCGTGATTTAGTTTCCTCAACTGTACATTCATTTATTTTGTCTATAATATCACCAGATGATATAATAATCAATTATTACAATTTTAGCACCTTCTTGTGAAGTTAATGAAGTATTTGACGAATGCGCTAATGGAGGATGCCGTAGAAGAAAATGTTCCGACCCATCAATAATTTGTATTAATCCCACTGAATGTATCGGAGACTGTGTCTGCGTTGAAGGATATTTGTACAATGGAGACGGTATTTGTGTACCAGAAAACAAATGCAATGAACGTGAGTTTTTTTTTATAATTTATTTATTTTGACGCGATACTCGCAATAATGTTGTACGAGTTTTTCTTTGTAAGAGGTAATTAATAACCAAGTTCGTAAGAATCCAGCCGTTAGTTTTCAAACGAAATAGACAAGTACCTTTGAGATACTTAGAATCGATTAAAATATTTAAATCTTGTGAGGAATAAGCTTAAAATAGCGCCATTGAAAATATTTCCTTGAATAGTCTATAAAAGATACTCCTCCAAAATGTTCTCGTTAAAGAACGTGTGCTGGAGTATAGTATATGTAAAAAGCCGCTTTTTATTTTCAAAATTAATAATTCAAAATTAAATATCCTCTGACAAACAGTTCAGAGTGTAAAACAACAAATATTACAATAAATATGAAACTATTGATGCACATTTCCATTGCAAGTTGCTCTTGTCAGAGATCAATGCACTGAACATTTTATCTCATGTATAAATCCTACTACATATTTACACAATGCTGCTAATAGGTACTTTATAATTTACCTGCAAGGTTCGTAATCCTTTCTTAAATCATCTTAAACAAGCTTAAGGTCACACTGTTAACCTTCATCTAACTATATCCATCACATGTTTGCCGCAGTCTCCCAACTAGATTGACACCAGCACTATATATATTAATATATTAATTATATGAGCGGAATCTTTTAGGCTTTTTATATATTACATGAAGAAACATGCGATACTATTTTGTAACTCCGTTACGTGGGAATACCGATACACAACTCTTAGAGACAGTAATTAATACCTATTTATGACATTTCTAACAAACCATTTTATTTACAGCGACTTGTGGAACCAACGAAGTCTACAACCCTTGTCCTTCAACGTGTCCTCCGCAAACGTGCGAGAGTCTCGACAAAGTATATATCTGTCCTATAGAGTGGGGACAAGAGCCTCCCTGCGAACCTGACTGTGTCTGTCAAGAAGGATTTTATAGAAACAAGAAAGGGGAATGCATATCGCAAGAAGATTGCTGTGAGTATAATATGAGCCTAGACTTTTTAACAATATGAAGTTCTTACAATACCACGAGATATCGTGTTACCCCGTAATTGGGTTGTGGGGATCAGATAATCAGTCGCTCCATGTAAAATACTGCTATTAAGCTGCATATATTTTTTTGGGGGTTGAGTTGCCCGCGTTCATACAGTGCACCCTTAAAATGGAATCCCTACACGTGGCCCCTGGGGTGGTGCAAAACAGGCAACACAACTCTGGTAGGAAGCTTCGGCCGCAGCTGGTTATGACCCACCTGACGAAGTCATGCCGTGAAGCGTCCTAGTCGTGTTTCGGAATGTAGTCCGGTGCAACCGTTGTGGGAGACGGGTCTGGGCAGTTGCACCAACTTCCCAACTATCGTTCTCCCCATATCTATCTACTCTACTTAGAGTGAATAGATTTCTTCTGGATCTACGTGCTTCATCCTCGGCCACAACATTGCTTAGGATCAGGCGAGTTAGTGGCCAAATGTAGATCCATTACTCATAAAAAAAAAACAGTTCTAGTGGAAGCCGATCCAATGTATTTGGAAAAAAGCTAAGCAGATTGATAAAGTTCAGACTGAGAAGCTGATCGAAGAGATTCTGATGGATAGCTGCTGGTGGTAGGATATCTACTTATGATCAGAAATTATACTCTAATGGTGTATAATAAAGCTTATTCTATCTATATTTCTACTATATCTAGTAATCCGAATAAAATTGAGTCACCCCCGCGTAAGAGCACTAGCTACAGGTCGCCCACTACCCCAACTAAGTGAAACGACTAATTAACACTGTTATACAAAAATAAGTAAATATTATGAGGTTATACTGGCCGAAGATCCAAAAAACTAATAACATTATTTTCTTTTTAGTAAAATGTATGGGACCTCATGAGTACTTCTCATGTCGTAGTGCGTGTGACAATGTATGCGCTACCCTGAACGAACAGAACCAAACAAACTGCCCCATCGTGAACATAGTCTGCAACCCCATGTGCTACTGTGAAGAGGGTTACGCCAGGAATGCTGATAATATTTGTATACCGATTTCGGATTGTCCAGGTAAAAACTTGTTTTAAAATTATTTTAATTGTTCTTACATAAAATGTTAGCGTAGTTTAAGAGTCATTGATCATTTCATTAAGTCTCCAAAAATATAATTAAAAAGCACGCCTGCAATGTGTAAAAGCAACAACTTTCAAGAGATTTTTCAAAAACTCGCTTTTTCCGCTTCTCACATCCGGAAATCGAACCAACACTAATGCACAAAATAACACCCTACACATTTTATGGCACCAATCGATAGGCAGAAGTAAACACCCACATGTCACTTTTTTTTTTTTATGGAATAGGTGGCAACCCAGCAGACGGCTCGCCTGATGGTAAGCGATTACCGCCGCCCATGGGCACCCGCAACCCCAGAGGAGTCGCGAGTGCGTTGCCGGCCTTTTAAAGGGTTTGGGCCTCCGGTACCCTCACTCACTCGGCGAAACACAACGCAAGCGTTGTTTCACGCCGGTTTTCTGTGAGGCCGTGGTATCAATCCGGTCGAGCCAGCCCATTCGTGCCGAAGCGTGGCTCTCCCACGGTCACTGCTTTTGTGAGCCTATTTTAATCCGAGAATCTAATCCCAGATATCTTCGTTCTATGAAGCCGTGCTTGTGTTTACTGGACCAATAAATCAGATTTTCGTTTAAAAAAATATTTAACAAGACAAATATATTTCTCCCTTTCAATACCCTAGAACCTCGATGTGGTCCAAACGAGAGATACGAAGAGAATCCGTCGACGTACTGTGAGCCGCTTGAATGCTCTGAGCTCGGCTTCCCAATAGACTGTCCTCGCGATGAAGACCCGGACTGCGAAGATGAACCAATCTGCATCTGCAAGTATGGCTACGTGAGAGATGCGTATGGTATCTGTATACCTAAGACTGAATGCCGTAAGTATTTATAATCAACCTTTCTTAAAGGTAAAAAAAGCAATATCTTTATAATTTAAAAGTAAAACCTTATTTGTTCTATTGATCTATTTTCTGGTGGTAAACACAACTGATAACAATTAGTATTAGTAATCGGTAATCTATATATATAAAGTAATAAACAGACTAGCTGACTGATTCACTGATCGATCAACGCACAGCTGAAACCGCTGGGTCTAGATGCATGAAATTTTGCACAAATGTTCCTTAAATGACGTAAGTTTGCACTTAGAAGGGATTTTTGGAAATTCATCCCGTAATGGGGATTAAAATAGGAGATGAAAGTTTGTATGAAATTTCGTCATTCTTGGCGTTAGAATAGTAAAAATTGATATACATATGAACACTTGGTGAGAGAAAAAAAATTACAGTATCATATTTTTATGTTTGTATGTATTTTATGTATGTTATGTATTATATTTTATTTATTAATTTTAATGGGGGAAAAATAGGGAATGAAAGTTTGTATGATACCTCGTGATTTTTGAAGTAAGGATTGTAAAAATTGGAAGTTAAGCTCATGTATGGTTAGAAAAAAGTTTACAGTTTTTTTTTTAAGTCTGACGGCGTTTCACTGAAACTTCCATCCTATATGAAAGTTTCAATGAAACGCCGTCATATTGACTCTATTTAAAGGTCCATAAAATTTAATAAAATTGAAATGTCTATTAGTAATGCTAAATAATAGCTATTTATTTACTAAAAGTCTATGAAAGTACATACGGGTACTTATAACAAAAAAATTAAAAATTGATCTGTTTGTTTCGTCTCATCTCCAAAACGGCTGAATCGATTTTAAATGGCAGATAGCTGATGTTATAAGGAGTAACTTAGGCTACTTTTATTTTAGAAAATAAATTAGGGATGCGCGCAAAAAATCTATTGCGCAGACGAAGTCACCACCAGGCCAGTAGGCACCACCTATTATTTCATAACGTTGGACTACAGCTGTAGAACTAGGAATGAGATATACTTGCAAAATTAAATAGGGCTTGCAACTACGAGTATGTAAAAATACCAGGGTCGAAAACCAGGTATTAAAAACTTGTAAGTATTTGGTGGCATTCGATTTAATTCGTAGTTGTAAATACTTGCACAGGAATTAAAAATAATTGCAGAATCGGATTTGCTAATAAAAAATACTTTGTACTTTCGAGTATTTTTTTAGTTGATACGATTATGCTCCTTATTTATATGGTAACACGTATCAATTTTCTTTTCTTTTTGGGCAGCGATAGCCGCCGTCGAAATACTTGCATAGAGAATTGATTCGTATTATCATATAAATAAAGATTACGATTGTATCAACGAAAACATACTTGGAAGTTCAAAGTATTTTTTATTTGCAAATACGATTCTGCTACTTATTTATATGATGACATGGATCAATTTCCTATGCAAGTGTTTTTGGGCAAGTGTATGAAATACTTCCATACTTGCAAGTTTTTCCTCTCGTACCAGGGCGCCACACTTCCAAGCAAAGCCGTGGTTTAAAACCTGGGCGGGTAAATACGTCTCATCTCTATGTTGAACCTCATTAATTGTTTTAGTTATTGTTCACCGGTTACTACTCACGTACATTCTTCGGGTTTGCCCGACTAGTTTCGAACTCGAACGGAGCCCTTAGTCATGAGCTGAGTCCGCGGCTATGTCGCGAGTCAGACTCGCGACATAAATACGAAACTAGTCAGGCAAACCCGAAGAATGTACGTGAGTAGTAACCGGTGAACAAAAACTAATATGAATATGCCTCACGAAAGTTATTTCTCATTAATTGTTATTTGAATATTATATATGTATTAATTGCAAGGTTAGACTTAAAATTCCATCCAATTTCAATGTCAATAATTCAACACAAACAATATTTTTAAATAAATCTCGCTATATCAAATCACCCATGTTAAGATTGACCCACTGCTGGATACCCATATTTATATATGCAGCCCACGACTAGGTACCTACTGCTGAGTATAGGCCTCCTCTTTTGTACACCAAATTAGCCAGTCCTAGGCTAATTTCACTGTTCCACTGTCAATCCCCGATCTATATCTGTCTTCCAACCATTATATTGTGGCCTCAGGATGTTCCTAGTTTTTTTCGTCCTACCCGTGGGATCTCAACGTTTGTTTCTCTTTATCATGTAACCCGTTCCTTGATCTACACTAATAACTTGTTGAAGTCATCTATTTTGTCAATATTCTATTAACTCATTAGATTTTGTCCTTGGTGATTCTGAACCACATTATTATGCCCGTTCCAACATTCAACAATTTCATTCCAAGAAAGACGAATTTGTACACCTATTAAATTCTAAAATATAACATTATTCATTATTTTAATCACAGCGTCATGTGGTGGTGATCCAAACGCGGTATCAGGGTGTGGTATCAAATGCGGTGATAACACTTGTGCTGACTACGGAAAAAACGTCACATGCCTGCCAATGTGCTACACCAATGGGTGCGACTGTAGAAAAGGATTCCTTTACGACGAAATTGCCCAGAAATGTGTCCGCTATGGAGATTGTAGTGAGTAATATATTTAACAATAATTACGTTAAAAATAAGATACTGTACTAAACCGAATTTGGACAGGAGCGATGCCCGCTCGAAGTTGAAATATTCTTCCGTATAAAATTGAGGTTATATTTTATATAATAATTCTATTGACTTGTCTTGACTATTCTTCCAATATTTTTTTAACACCATAATTTCTATTATTCAATTTCTAATAGTTAAAATATCGATACCTTCATTCCTCAGAAAACTCCTTATTTTATAAGTGAGCTCAATGTAGAGCTCAATTCATGTGACCAACCATGTGATAACACATGAGCAATATTTTATTATTTTATAAAGTCTTTAGTAAACAAAGCGTTTTATTTATAGCGACTTGTAGAGCCAACGAAGTTTACGACCCTTGTCCTTCAACGTGCCCTCCGCAAACGTGCGAGAGTCTCGACAAAGTATACATCTGTCCTATAGAGTGGGGACAAGAGCCTTCCTGCGAACCTGACTGTGTCTGTAAAAAAGGATTTTATAGAAACAAGATAGGGGAATGTATATCGGAAGCCGATTGCTGTGAGTATATCATGAGTGTATGTAGATTTTTTTTAAATATATAGTTCAGGCTGAGAAGTTGACCAGAGATTTTGAAGAATGGCTGCTGGTGTAGAGTTAAATTAACTTTTTTATAACTAAATAGGTACGCTCTTGACCTCGATCGCGCCTTATTGAAAGCAATGAATGGAGTCAACGATAATATTCGAGCTATACACTCGATAGGTCTAAGTGCTTAGACATGAAGCATTGATTAGATAATTATACTTTCAGAGACTGTAACATAATTTTCTTTCTAGTAAAATGTATGGGACCACATGAGTACTTCTCATGTCGTGGTGTGTGTGACAACGTGTGCGCCACGCTGAATGAACAGAACCAAACAAACTGCCCCATCGTGAACATAATCTGCAACCCCATGTGCTACTGTGAAGAGGGATACGCCAGAGATGATGATAACATCTGTATACCTATTGAAGACTGTAGTGGTAATATTTTATTTTATTATTTCTTAGTACTTATTTCGGTTAAGATGACGTTTCCATTGTTCATAAGATTTGCGAGAGGCAAACATTAAAAGTCTACTCAAATGTTCATCGTTGCATTAGTACAATGAATTGAGTAAATTTTTTTGTAAGAATCGATTCGTGCAGTCAGTATTCAAAATGTCCAATGTAGAATGTCCATTTGGTAAAAATCAATCTCATATCAATAAAATTACGTTGACACTTTTGATTGAAACTAATTTCCGTCTGTAAACAACTGATTCGTCATAAGTTATTAATATAAAACGCTCATAAGTCGCTGAAAATAACAACTAGGCCTTGCATAATAATTCAAACTTCCCGAAGTTTCACTGAAGCCTTGAGCCTATTGTCATTCATCTAATCTATTCTGGATACCACTCCAAACTCCGGGCTACCTCTCATAACCCTCCCTACCAGAAAACTCAATAAGTAACACTTTTTATGACCCGAAAATCAAACCCAAGAAATCCTCATACTTAGAAGCCGTACTTGAATCTATTAAATAATAAAACTGTTTTTATTTCAAGAAAAGATTTAACAAGATCAACATATTTTTTCCCTCTAAATTCTCTAGAACCTCGATGTGGTCCAAACGAGATATACGAAGAGAATCCGTCAACGTATTGTGAGCCGCTTACATGCTCTGAGCTTGGCTTCCCAATAGACTGTCCTCGCGATGAAAAACCGGATTGCGAAGATGAACCAATCTGCATTTGCAAGTTTGGCTACGTGAGAAATGCATGTGGTATCTGTATACCTAAGACTGAATGTCGTAAGTATTTAAAATCTTTGTTCTTTTTAATACATACCGAATCTTTTAAGAGTTAAAAGTATGATATTGTTACATTTTCTATCGAATACATGCAAATGACTATGGTAATTAATCGTTCTATGATATTTCATGTGGTTGGTTATCTCTTTAATCTAATTTCAGTGTCGATTCAGCAGTTTTTTTTTGTCAGTAAGCCCCTGTTCTCTTCCCTATTTATTTAGTGTCTGTGCATCATGAACTTTCTTCCATACATCACTGTCAACTGATATCGCGGTAATCACTTCTCCCTAGCTATTTAAGACTCATACAATCCATCCATCGTTTCCTCCGTCTTCCTTTACTCGTATAGCCATCCACATTCACACTTTAAACTTTCTTCGTCATATGATCCTCATTTCTCCACATCACATGTCCATACCATGACAAACGATTTTCGCACAATTTTTCTCTCACCCGCATGACTTTCAGACTTCCTCGTACATACTCATTTCTACTTCTATTCATCTGCGTTACATCACAAGTCCCTCTAACATTCTTCTTTCATTCATCCCTTTTGGGGGCCATCATTGCAAACCATACAAGATAGCATATTACGGTTCGGTATATTTGCTATTGCTTTGTACAAGTGAACCGGTACATAATAAAATTATATTTATTAATTAATATTTTTAATTCAAAGTCACATAATTCCAATATCAATCAAGTGAAAATATTTTCAAGAGTAACTCTGCTGTTCTAATTAATGTTTTGATAACACCATCATCATTACGATCCACGCTGGGTCAATGATAATGATGCGGATGGATGTGGCTTCTATTATGCCAATCCTCACTGATCTGTGCTAATAACTTGCTATTGCCATTAATTTACACTTGATTTGCGAATAAATAGATATTCCCATCATTTTGTCCTTAGTGATTCTGAACAACAAATAAGTTACGCGTGTTCAAAGTATCATTAAATTCATCCCAAAGACGACGAATTTTCGAAATTTTAACTTAAATGTAACAAATAATTACAGCGTCATGCGGTGGAGATCCAAATGCAATATCAGGGTGTGGTATCAAATGCGGTAACACCTGTGCTGACTACGGAAAAAACGTCACATGCCTGCCAATGTGCTACACCAACGGGTGTGACTGTAGAAAAGGCCTCGTTTATGATGGAATCACCAAGAAATGTGTTCGCTATGAAGATTGTAGTAAGTAATACATTAACAATAATTACGTTTGACGTTAGAAACTACTAAATCAGATGAAATCAGGTTCGATGCCTGCTTACAATCGAAATTTTCTCTTTCTAGAGAAATTGAGTTAATACATTGTTTTGATCCTTTCAACATTCCACACAATTTGTTATTGTAAATGTGAATTCAGTGTAGCCATTAATGAGATATACAAGCACCTACATAATGTTTAAATTGGTGCTTTCAATTACGTTTCTATCACTGATATATATATTATATTTTACAAATTCACCTACATTGTTTTCTCATATCTCTGAACTTAAGAATGTAACTTAAAAATTTGTATTTCATTTATAAAATCATTGTCTAACCTTGGTCCTCAGGAAGACCTGGTAAAAAATACCTATGGAACCATTTACCGGCCGTCCTCATAGGACCAAGTGTTAAGATTAAAATTAATTATCATTTTTTAAGTGCATGTCTATTTGAAATAAAAACTTTTGACTTAAGCTTCTTCTTCTTATTTCACCACACTAGTTCTCCATCTGGCCTGAATTTAACCTGCATCAGCGCCGCAAGTCTTGTTTCTTTCCATTCTACCTCTCCACCGAATTTAGCGGTACTATCGGAACTTATCGGTATTTCCCCCTTTCTTTATCATAATGTCACACAATCCATCAACTGTTTCCTTATTCTTTCTCTTCTTATAGCCACCACAGTCACTTCATTCAAAGCTACCTACTCAAATTTTAACTTTTTTTGTCACATTCGCCCCATTCCTCATAAACACCATAAGATTTAATTTTGGAGAGTTCGGTTATAAATTGTTAGGAATGCTGGACATTGTATAAAAAAATAAGCAAATTATAATGTATATGAATATGAAAGCCTACCTTAAACATGCAGTTGTGTTGGTATAGAATTGTCGGCTGCAAATTAATGTAGGTAAATAAATTTACTATAAAAGAAAATATAACATTGAATAAATTCAACGTTACTGATGTGTTGAATCTAATCTAGAAATATAGTATATCGAATCAACAAGATTAAAAACACTTTAGGGTTCGATACAAAAACAATGAGATATATTTTGATATAAAGTAAGGTATACATAGATTTAACATTGAATCTCTCTTATAAATAAAATATAATTATAAATAATTACATCAAATATCAAATTGACAGTAAGATTTTTCTGATAGGTTTCCAACTTTGTTGTAGATTAAAAGATTGTTGTAAATTGAATAAGACATAAATTCATTGAACAAAACCCTATTTGTGAGAATTTTACTTATTTGTATTTACTTTGACAACAAGACGTTTTTAATCTCGAAGTTGGATTTCACGTTCGTTATGTACGCGTGATTGTGCATGACATATTTTTACATGCACACAAAGGTTGGTCAAGTGATTATTCCAGAATTGCTAAATACATTGTAAAGGTAATACTTAAATTCGTGACAAACTACAAAAAACATATGATGAAGACTTTTCTGAGTGCATTGGAAATAAATAAAATGTCATTTTCAGTGTTTGTTCTAATTATCCTGTGTTCCAGTGCAAGTAAATATTAATTTATTTTAAATATTATCTACTAGTAATATCTTAGGTTTTCGCGAACGCTACACATTATGAGTGAATAAAAAAATAAATAAAAAAAAACTTTTAACTGGATTAATCGCGTGTATTATCGTTTTTTTTTCGTCAGGAAAAACAAACACCAATAATACACGGAATTAATTCGGTTAAAAGTTGTTTTATTATAATATTATCTACAACTTAAAATAACTAAGACTCATCATTCTCATATTTTATTTTATTACTTTCATTGGAATGATTCCATTTAATTTTGTTGTAATATTTCGAAATAATTATGAAATCATCGTTCAATAAAATAGTGTTAGCGCCATCATAGTTCAGGATATTTACCATAATCTTGATTACATTATGATTACGGACTTATGCTTTGATTTCTTGGAGTTGGAGTTCCAGTTTGGCTTACACAAGCAGTAAAAAGTTTTACTAAAATCATCATAAAATAATCAATCTCATACATGTCCCTTAAAGCTACAAATAACAATCATCTTAGGTCATAAAATGAGCAAGCAAGAGCAGGAGCAAATGGTACACAGCAAGGCCCCGAGCCCTTCTGTGGTATACCTAAAAGCCTAGCTCAAAAATCCCTCATGGACTCATGTTTTAACAGTGCAAGCCAGCTCTGGACGGAATCGCCAGGCATGACTCACTCCAAAATCCTCATTAAAGCCTATGACAAAAGGTACACAAACAATGTCCGTGCGCTAAGTAGGAACAATTTGAGCGTAGTGGCAAGAACCTTAACAGGAAACTGCTGCTTAAATAAGCACATGTTCAACCTGAGGCTAAGAGAGACACAAACCTGCAGATGGTGTAAAGAGGCTGACGAAACACCACTTCACCTTTTGGGGGAATGTGGACCGCTGATACACAAGCGCTACGCTCATCTAGGGAAGCATATTTTGGGCCTGGATGAAATGGGGGAGCTCACCCCTAGGAAAATCCTGCAGTTCATCACAGCGGCAGGGTTCAGGGAAGAACTCTAATTTAATCACAAAGTGGCGATCACAATAGACCTCTTATGGTCTAAGTGACACACATAAAATAAAAATAAATAGGTCATAAAACTATTGTTCAAAACAAGCCAGGAGACTCATTCTATGGAAGTCCCGTGGGGTTGGCCTCTACCAGTAATGGTTTGTTAAACAATGTCTCAGAGTAAATAGCAGTGGATAGGACACTCATAACGGAGCGGACATCTGCAAAAATTACCTTCTAGTGACTACCGATAGAAGAGCAGGCCCCCAGTACATATCTGGTGGCTGGACGAACATGGTGCCAATTCAAGGAGACAGTGCCAGACAGGGAGTATTAAACAAAAAAAAACACGTTCTTTACAAACAATATACTTGCTTAGCTAGAATTCGGTGAGTTTACTTTATCACTTGTGTGTTCGGCTTTCATGGTCATTAGTCGATTAGATGCAGCTCTTCAGCTAATTGGATGAGTCTATTCATTTTGTTAGTATTTTTTCTCCGAATCCATCACATTTAAGTTCTTATTATCATCCTGTCTTATTGGTCTAAGAGTTACTAGCGCGGCTGCCGAGCCTGGGGTCCTGGCTTCGATTTGTAGGTTGAAACAAAGTGTTATTGAGTTTTTCTGTGATAAAATTCTTAACAGTAGCCCGGAGTTTAGAATTGTGCCCGTTTGGCTCACCATCTATTACATGGGACAGAATAACAACATCGGTGTGGGTGTGCTACAGTACCCTTGTGTCTGACCCCTTGAGGAATACAGGCGTGGTGCCATGATATGTTCTAGCATTAAGCTTTATTTCATTGTTAGCTAATTAGCTTAATTAGAATTTGCTTGATGTTTCTCTGACAAATAAATATCTCTTGTAATAACTAAAGATCATTTCCATTAGGCAAGTTTAATCTAAGCTCTTGGAATTACCATAGATTAACCAAGCCAAACAAAATCACAAGCGTAAACAATGAAGCTTAAAAAACCAATGCATTTTGAACATACTTACACATTCATTACATTCCGTTTTCTATATTTATACTCTCATTTGTTTTTTTTTTGTAAGAACAGGAATTGCCTAGTAAAGTGGCTCTTATTGCACCCCTTTTGGTTCATACTGAAGCTTATTACGCACGCGTTCATTTCACTATACATTACCGCAGTGCTGCTAGTGTGTTTATCTAAAACAAAAGCAGCATCTTTACATTCTTTTATAAACTCAGCAAAGACTTTGGTTGTGTAAAAAACTCTTTGCTGAGATTTAACATTTTTGTGATTAAATAATATGACATGTTAGTTAATAAAAAGTTACAAAGAAACATTTCAATTCATCGAATTATTTATTTTAGTCAACATAATAACATATTTTTTTGTTATAAATAAAAAAAAACACCCTATTATAATTTAATCTTCAGTCAATCTTCTTCAGTGCCTCTCCACCAGCGTGGGGAAAGACCATAGACTCGGCGCACGCAAAAATAAACACGCGCTATTTTTTAATAAAACAAAGTTTATATGATTTTATAATTTTCTCGATGTCATATGACTAGTACGTATTTACAATTGCTAGTCACCCAGTATTGTACTATCACAGACAATTTGGATCACGATTATGAATGAAAGGGTTAGTTATATCTTTAAAGATATAATCCTTGTGATGTCATTTAAAAATGGATTTAATTAATAAACCACGAAGTAAACGTCTACTATTGTTATATGTTTGATCTTAGCTCCAACGACGACGTCATCACCACCTTCAACGGTGAACAGCACTGAAGCTAGAGCGAGACTCGACATAGGAAGCACGATTCTGGCTAATGAATTTTTGTATGTAAGTAGATAATGGCCTTGTAGGTACACCACACATTTTTAATTAACGTAAGTGAATTATGTCTTTCGGTTACTGAAGTAAACAGGTCACTTCACTAACTGAAAGAGAACAGCTTCAATCGATAAAAAAGTATTTATGTGGATCAAAATTTCCATCTCAATATTTTCTAAATTGGCTAATAGCATGCGCAGTAAGCTAAAATTTACTGTTATCACGTGGAATGGTTGTAATTCTCTAGTAAGTATGTACAATGACAATATAGGAAAAAATGCGGCCAATATTATGTGATGGAAAAAAAAATATATAATAACTTATATATGTCGGAGACGTCAACACTGTTTTACATTATTGGTGATGCAACACCGAGAGCTACGGCTAGTCGGCGACTAGAGCAAGAGGAGGGAAGACGTTAGATGCGAGCCGCCGTAGCGGACAGAGCTCTGATTTAATTATATTTGAATACCTACATTGTACATTGTAATATGAAGTGATTCACTACTAGTCACTAACCCAAAGTAAATGTGCTCTCAGTGCCGGAGAGCCTTAGTGTTGGTTTTATTGACTGTTACCTTTAAAATCCTGACAGACATAGAGATCTCTGATCCTATTCTTCAAACCATTCTCCGTCATATATTAAACTTGTATAATTAGCATCTGTGTAATAAAATCTATTTATGTAATAAATTGTTACTTTTGTTATGTTTATAAGTAGTAGAGTAATATTTCATCATTTCATCGTCATCGACTAATGCCTATAATCTGTTTTTGTTTTAACACGATATAGGACATAGTTATAAAATTTAAACGTCTTAATCACAAAACTTCCAAAATTCATAATTCTAGAGTAGGTATAAATCCAAGAAAAGAACATTTAGATTATTTACAAATTTTTCCATCGATAATATTAAGTCTATTCTCACCCAAATTCATATGTGCACTTTAACAAGACTGGCACTGTATAAAAAATCATTATCATTATTTTATGTCTCTAAGTCTATTTTAGTATCCAATTTCACTTAATTATGTCATAAAAAAAATTTCTACATAAGCATTTTTTACGGTAGTTAAAATTGAGAGGTGTGTACCTAATTGAACGAGTGAATTTAATATAAATAACTCCGTATATTATCCGTTACAAATAAAGGTAGTTCGAAGTATTTTGTGATCCATAAATTAGAAAATAAATTCACCTGATAATTAAAATTAATTTAAGTACTGTAAAGAACATGCAAATACTTTCAAGTAACAGTATTGTACGCTGAGTATTGAGAATAAAAGATAACTGTATTTTTATAGCAAATTATTTCAAGCAAACCAAACGAAAACTCCGTATCATCAGCTACTTCTGTGATGGTTCCTCTGGCACAACTAACGCTTTGGTCTACTGGAGTGGTCTTGGAACAACTACTTAAATTACTCAATCTAAAGAGTAAAGATGAGGTAATACACAATTATTATACAAAAAATTATAAATATTATATAATTTGATTAATTTTAAAGAATTATTTTTAAAAATCTGCAATATGTAAGAAAAGAACTTTCTTGGCGCTCCAAGATTAATTTCTTTAGTTTTACTACTCAGCCAACAAAAAAAAACCTCTTTCACAGACCACAAACACTGTTTAAAGTGTCTGTAACAAGTACAAAGGTTAAGTCTTTAAACAATGTGTCAAAAGTGGAAGTATTACAACAAAATAATTTATTATTCAACTTGTAGATAAAGAGTGTTTTTCCCGAATTGACGAAGAGCTATGAAAATCAACAAAATGTAGTATTTGAAGTGGCTACTAAATATTACGCGAACAAAGGCTTTCCACTAAGCCAGAACTTCATAAGTACTTCTCGCGAATATTTCGATGCAGGGGGAGAGAATATTGATTTTGGTCAAAACGTGGCAGCTGCTAATACTATAAACAAATGGGTGAGTAAAAATATTTTTCTCTACTTCACAATCACTCATTCGAGACTGATCCATGAATGATGAAGACCAGGTTCAAGCTTTACGAGAATATCACAAACAGAAAAGGAGGAGATATTTAAAAAAACTTAAGTAGTTCCGAATTCTTTTTTAATTTAATTTATAATACGTTTTATGGTGTCGTCACCGTTACCAATTCAGTGACTGATCCGACATGCTATTTCGTACAGATCCTATTATTTTAACAAAAACAGATAAAATATTCCTGGAGTATTTATCCTAACGTATGAGAAGAGGCCCTTGCCCTGCAATGGGACAGCTATGAGCTGGTTATTTATTTATTTTATTTAACTTAACACGTATTCGTCTTACTATTTTTTTTTTAAGATAAGAAGAAGATATCATCATCCCCTGCCCTTATCCCAATTTATTTGGGATCGACGCAATATATATCTGGTATGCTGCTAAAGTTTCGGCTGCTTTATGACTGGCCGCCTGCCTGACGTCAACCCTCATCGGAAATGCTGTTGTTGGTGATAACTGCCACCGATACAGTCTCCTTCTATCTAGCAATGTCCCAAATGTTATCCATGCGCCAGGTTCTGATGATATCCTACTATCACACGCCACTAACCGGGCTATAATAAGAAGATAAATATCTTTGAATGTTGAACTGCAAATGGAATCTACTGAATGGTTATAGAAACCATACTTATTGGCAATATATTTGGATAGTAACAATTTATTTCTTTGCCAGGTATCCAACCGCACTCATGATAAAATTCAAAACCTTGTGTCACCTGACATGTTTAACAGTGCTACCCGACTAGTTTTGGTCAACGCTATTTATTTCAATGTAAGTGTCGGAATCAATGCCGTTTTAAAAACAATTTATTATATTATTACTGACACTGTAAAACTTTATAATATATTATAACTGACACTGTAAAACTTTATTAACTTTTAGGGTAATTGGATTTACCAATTCAATCCTAATAACACAGAAACCAAAGATTTCTATAAAAGCAACGGAAAAACTGTCTCCGTCAAAATGATGTATCAGCAAAATTCTTTTAACTACGCTGAAAATGAGAAATACCAGGTTTGTAACTATCTTGTACATTATAACTTAGAGAACCGCGTTGGTTGTAGTGGATACAAGTCCGATACAGCGTCAATAGTGCATTTTCTGCACATAAAAAAGTTTTTATTTTACAAAACTTTTGTCGTTCAAAACCTATCTGTCGATCAAAGTTTCCCAAAATAATTAGACACAACCCAAATACCAATTAATTCCTTTCTTTTTCATTTAGGCCCTGCAAATGTTTTACAAAGGCAATGTATTCAGTTTTCTTGTAATACTCCCAAGAAAGGTAAATGGTTTGATGGAGACAGTTAAGGCTTTCCAAGACCCCAAAGAATTCACCAACATGCGTAACAGTCTTACAAGACAGAAAGTTCAAGTTTATTTACCAAAAATGAACATAGACACACAGCTGGATATCAGCGAAATATTGAAAAAGGTAATTTAAAGCTTATAATATGCGTCTCTTGCGCATAAGTGTTCATTTTATAGTGTATTTAATATTCATATTTTCAGTTTCGAGCTAAAATGATTGTTATTTTTAGATCAATATCACCGCTATGTTCGATCCAGGCAATAACGGTTTTGAAGGAATATTAGAAAGAAATGAACCAGTGTATGTATCGACTGCTATACAAAAAGCTACTATAACAGTCAACGAAATAGGAACTGAAGCAGCAGCAGCCACTGGTATGTATTAATAAATTAATTGTTTCAATAATAAACGGAATACTTCTTAATCTTCACATTTACCTTTGAATTTTGGTTAGATTACTTAATTTCTAAATAAAGGTGGGTATATTTTTAGGTATTCGGTACAAGCTTAGTAACGTAACCATAAAATATGTCCCTACTTTACAGATTTCATAATAATCTCATCATAATTACCTTAAAACTAAATACATGATTTGAACTTTATTACATGATTTTGAAATTCACTTGTTTTTCATGAAGAAAATCTATGATCGCTTGTTTAAAAATCATAATTTTATATTTCCAAATATATTTCTAACTAGCTGTGCCTGCGACTCCGTCCGCGTGGACGACGTAAATTAACACCACGTCGTATAGGAACTAAATTTCATAATAATTAAAAAAATTGATACTCAGCATAGCACCTACTGAGGACTAAGCTATGTAGTTCTGATTATATAATATTATTACCTGTAACGATACATAAGCCACATATTTGTTAGTACCATTTTTAGTCAAAATATGTCGTTACATGTATCTCCATTACGATGGTCTATATACGTCTATCTTGAACTCTTCAAATAAAAGTATCTTTGGACAGAATAAACCGATTATGATGAAATAAAAATTTAATAATACTTCGAATTACGCACACTATGTTTGAGCCAAAGTTATCTACACTGGTTTTGTACCTTTAACGTGATGCTCGCACAAATAAACGACATACAGACATACAGACGAAATTTTCAAAATTGGTGATAATGGGCTGTTGGCTTCCATTTACCACGCCGATTTTTTTTTTTATATCTTTTTAATGTACAGAAGCTCCATCTCCTCTGATTTATCATATGTATAGGTTAGACAGATAAAGCATGTGATAAGATTCTACCGCTTTATATCGTACATACTAATCGTTTTCTTTGTTTAATAGATATGTGGATATGGTATTTTTCTGCGGCCTCTCTTAAATAAGCTCAAATGCATATCATCTTAATAGTATACAGATACGAATAGTTCTTGATGATTGCTTCAAATTTTTTTTTTTGTGTAATTAGATTATCATACTCTGAGTCATATTTTAATTTACAGCCATCGTTTTAACTAGAAGCAGTATACCCTTAATTCCACCGAAACTTTACGTTTTCAACGCTAATCATCTGTTTCTATTTTACTTTGTATATCAGAAACATGTGTTATTCTGCGGAACCTTCGTTACGTGAGGTGAAATATGACATTCATAATGAATGTATTTGTACTTACAAATCTACCAAGTGTTATAATATTGATAAATGCTTAGATGCACATGCAATGCCTTATTTTGTCTGCAAAATTGTTTGCACAAGTGTATTACGACTACTATATTTATTTTATTCAGCAAATACTATAAACCTTTTTAATTCAACATAATTATTTTTTTCAAAATATACTTTGGGCTCCGCAATTGTAATATGGAATACGTATTTAGTGCTATATTTTAATGTCTTTTGTATTTTCAGCTATTTTTACTATATTCTCCAAACACCTAAACCAACTTACTTACTTATTATTTATATTATATTGCGAAGTGTTCGTTAGTGTCGTCACTGTAGATCATTCGTAGGGGCGTAGTAAAAGGTGACACATGAGCACGTGCTGAATTATAAATCGACGGTTGAAAGGCTATTTGGTTCAAGTGTATTTACTGCGGTATTAAAAATTAACCTTCAAATAACAGCCTTTAGAGACATTTTCATATTACACAAAAATTTCGCTTAGATCAATTAACCTTTTAACCATCGATATGCAGTCTAACCTTAGCGATGGTTCGTATTGTATGGTAAAACCTAAGTATTTCACAATAATTATCATGTAGTTGAAGCAGCTTTTAAAACTTTTACTGTTCAATTTTAAATTGTTATATTTTTAAATTCCTGGCAAGATCATTCTAACAGATATCTCTTTGTTAAAATTTCTAACCATAAGCTATATTAGATGGCCCAGTTTTGTCTGGGTTATTTTTGTTGGTGTAATTACAAATTATTTTATATCGACTATTAAATATCTATTTTCAGCTAAAGAGCTCTCGATATCATCAGTAGCCTTTATTTTGTTTTCGACTGTAATCTAAGTTTCACGGAGTGTTTGTTTTGTTTTAAAGTTATTATATTAAATGGAAAAAGAATACGGTCGCGAACGGGATTAGAACCTGCGGATCCCGGATAAATACTCCAGGCTCTCTGACCACTAAGCCATCTCGACCTCTGTTCACCACCGCGAATTCTTCATCCATATTTTGAACACGTCTTTTGGTGACGTCATTGCTGCAAAGTTAGTCGTGTCGGTTCGGTCACCTGTATAGCGACTCAATAAATAGCAATGACGTCACCAAAAGACATATGCCCTGGAGTATTTATCCGGGAGGCGCAGGTTCGAATGCTGGTCGCAACCGTATTCTTTTTCCATTTAATATAATAACTTTAGAGTTCGCTAAGCATGCGTTAATGTTTTTTAAAGATTTATGTTTAATTGATTTGTTTTATTTTGTTTTTTCGGACTTTAAGTCGGCATTTAAATAAAAACGTTGATAATTGATTTAACTGTTCAGTACCATTTTAGAAAATCGGCAAAATAAAAGGCTTTATGATTCTATATTATTGTCATATATTTTCAGCTATCATAATGTCTGCAACTGCTGCTATTATGAATCCGCCCAAGATCTATGAATTCAACGCAAACCATTATTTTATCTATTATCTTTTATTTGATGACGTTCCTATGTTTTCTGGATGTTTTGTAGGGGATGAATAAATAATTAAGCATCACTGTTGTCTAGGTATCTCTTAAATATTATTTTTGTAAACCTTAAATAGTTCTATTCTATGTTTGTTATATTTTTGCCTACGGTGGTGGAAGAAAATAATGGATTTTAATAAATTTTATTAATAAACTGGAAGTCCTGTTTTGAGTGGACCAACGGAAAGTCCCAGTAAAGGGACAGGTCTCGCTATCAGTCAGTAGCAAATACATAATTATTCAGGAAATTTCAATATTGATTGGAAGAATTATATGTAATGTGTAATTATTTCAAAAATTTGGCCTAATTTCACATTTTGATTCAGCATAGTCAAATTCAAGATATGTCTTTGAAAAAGCATTAACGCATGCTTAGCGAACTCTAAAGTTACAATATTAAATGGAAAAAGAATACGCCATCTATATTGCATACTAAGCCATCTCGACTGGCTTATTGGTCAGAGCGCCTGGAGTATCTATCCGGGAGGTGCAGGTTCGAATCCTGTTCGCAACCGTATTCTTTTTCCATTTAATATTGTAACTTCATAGTCAAATTGTTTAATACATTAACCTGTATGTTTTTAATAATATACTTTAATAATGTGCTTCGTCTTCTTATAACAGTTTAAAAAAAATACTACAAAACTTCTTGAATTTAATAGTTTTTTTATAAATTTAATAAATTCACTATTTCTAATATTCGGTGGTGGATACTGCACTGTGTAACAGTTTCATAACTCAGAACTGTATGCAAGTTTTGAGTTTGGGACTATTATGATACAGTTTATAATTGGTTGACTTTACTTGAAAGCAACATTACAATAGTGCAATAGTCGATTGTAAAGGTTAACGTGGTAGTTTTAGAGGACGATCCTCAAGTTTATTATTCATTCCCATTTAAATTTTCCCAGATAGGCACACTACTTCATCAAACTGCTGGCCACCATCTAAGTTAAGACGTCTTTCCATATTCTTTTGAACAGTACCAACACTTCATTATTGCATCTATAGTTGCCACACAGGAGATTCTGTACCTCTTCATCCCGTCAATGCAAGGAGAAAAGGATAGATATCATTACCATTTAAACAAATTTGTTGTAATTCAGTTCAAGTTAACTGTTCATTAGCATCTGACAATGTGCCCATTACTCAAGAATTCATTATTATAAACCTATTCATATTATATTATTTTCAGCTATTACAGTTCTTGCAAGTGCTGTTCTTGCTGAGCCACCCAAAATCTATGAATTCAACGGAAACCATAATTTTATCTACTATCTTTTATTTGATGATGTTCCTATGTTTTCTGGGTGTTTTGTAGGAGCTGAATAAATAATGATACGTCTCTATTATCTAGGTATCTCCTAAATATTATTTTCTGTCAAACTCTTTACTCAAAGTTTATCGTGTTCCTGCTGAAGGTGGTGGGAGACTTTTTAAATGTTCAAATAAAGTAATTAAAGTGTTTTCCTCTTTGGTGGTGGTACAAGTATAGTCCGATAAAATAACATTATTATATCGTTTCTTAAATGGTAAATTTCTACTGTAGTTGAAATAATGAAAATATGTTATCTATTTTAATTTCTCTCGAAAATTGCAGTCTTCGAATTAGCATTAAAAATAATCCCTAAATAGTTTTAGATTAAAATAAAACGCCAATATTTCAACACTATAAAAATGTCAAAACAACTTTCTTTTGATTTCAGTGATAATTAAGCCGATAACACCATCTGTTTGGGTACCGCCTATTTTGTTTAATGCAAACCGGTCTTATATATTCCATATATTATATTTAAATAGACCCATATTCATTGGAACTTTTGCAGGTGCAAATGTTCATTAATACCTAGTTTTTCTCCAACAATATCGAAATGTAGGTACGTCCTACGACTCGTATCTAATATTTATTTTCTGGGACTTAATATTTTCTAATCTAACTTCTTCGATATCTTTCAACCTCATTTTGAATAAAATAATAAATAAAATATCTACAGCAGAATACATCACACAATGTATATTTCATATTTATTTTCCTTGTGTTATAACTACGGGAACTATTTTTCAATGGAGGCTTCTTTCTTATTGAGTGCTGGCTTTGCTTATGTGGTCCTTAAATGATGTTTGCTATGTTTTTTGTTTTAAGAAATAAGACGCTTTTTATTATAAAACTAATATTGTATTTCTTTTACAGATTTACGTGAAGAATCTACAGAAGTTTTGTTTCAAAATAAAATTTCGATATTGATTGTATTTTTTTTTTTTTTGGCTTTTAAAACCCTAATTTCTTATTATACTACGTAAACTTATACTATAGGCACTTATTGGAACACAATTTGATACATCAAATAAATTGTATTAACCCGAACATTAACAGCACTTAAAGCACTTATAGCTCATGAAAAATATATCTCCAAACATTTTAATATAAATTGAACAAAAGTAATTAGGCCTTCCACTTCAGTGAGAAACGACCTGAACTGAACCCAGTGGAGAAACCCAATGTTTGTATCCAATAAGAACAAATTATAGTACATTATGACGGATACCAAGGACAGACCTCTTGAGGGACTAGTTTCCAATTAACAGGTATTATTGGAACACCCTCAGGGATAAGAATATCGACAGGACGGGATCAAATGAAATTACGAGTTAGATCTAACTTATCCAGGCAAAATCCAGGATAATCTCCTAAAGGAAACGTTGTTATGGCCGGCAGTCCTGGTTTAAATTAAAAGTTTGTTTCGCGCTCCTACAGAACTGTTTGTTAATAGTTTAGCCCTCTTTTGATTCTTCAGTTTCCAATTAAAATTGTGAATAAGTTAAGACTTTGATGAATAGATTTAATCGAATCTTGTTTTGCTTCTCCATTGGAAGAAACAGCTCAACCAAATCGTAATTCTGAATTTATTTTCAAATCAATATAGAAATTAAACTAATTACCTCTATTGATTAGTTTCCATACAGATTACTACAATAAGCCGTTTATAATAATAATAATAATAAACCCGCTCTGGGTCAGTTTGGCGGACGTTACCTCATCTCATGAGACTAACGTTAAACCGGAGGGAACATTAAATTAGCTTTTTAAGACCAATGACACTAAAAAAAAAAAAAAGTATCGTAAAGTCTACGAGAAGCATACAAAATGCAGGGCAGCTTGTGACGAGCTGTTGGTGAGTGGCGACACTGCGTTCCTGAGTACCCTAGAGAGTCGGTCAGGGCCTCGTCTCCAGTTTGCCTTCATTGGGTAGCTGGAGTGGAACCTAAGAGTGCCCGTAGGACTCTCAACTCTGTCTTGCCTTAATTGGCCGGCCAGAGAGGGGTTGCCAGAGCTATATGCTCGGGGGTGGAAGTGTCATGTAAGTAATGGCGTAAGAACGGGGAAACCCACTCCGGGTCTTTGAGACCCGCGATGGTGAAACCGGGGCCGCTCCTCTCGACACCCCTAGCCGCTCACACCCGTGTTTGCCCCTCCGGCCTGTATTAAGGCGGCGTTTGAGGGGCCCATGCAGTGAGTTGGCGAGTCACCGTCTGCCGACATATTTCAATATTTAAGAGTTGAAAGGCAGACGCCGTTTTTAATTCCGGCAACCGAATTTTAAATAGTCCAAGCAGCACAACATAGCAACAGACCAATATAAAAAAAAAAAAAACTTATCACAATAGTGCTGCACCTATCGGAAACTCTCCATGGCTGTATTTCTATAGTACAATCTTGGAGAGTCCCCGGTTGGTGTCCCAACTCAATTTAGATTAAATTCTCACAGGGGCCTCTGTGTGTTAGACCTGTGTCTCCAGGCAAGCCCTCCAAAGGACCGGGTTTAATCCCGAGATAAAAGAGAAACAAAATAATAATAATAATATATCCTTTATTTCAGGCAACTTAGGCCCATAAAATAAAATACACAAAAAATAAACAATTTATAAATACACTAATACATATTATTATTACAATAAAACTTATAACTACTGCACACGAAGTGACGGCATCTTGTTTCGTTGACTGGTGTCGCGTAGCCGGCTGTGAAAACGTTGGTAAATGACACCCTTCGGCCAAAACTCTTGTTTGAGGAAGATCTCAAGATGCTGTGTCGGAACTCGCTCCACGAACGATTTGAAATTTGTGTTGTGGCGCGACTCCAACTGATCCACCCTCAAACTCCAGTTGGTCTTCACTCGGACATACTCCACGATCTCCTCGACCTTCGTGGAGTAATGTAGGCGGGACACGTACAGCTGCGTTGTAGGTACAGCTGGACGCAGAAGCATGTTGGGTCCTGCGAGCGCGGTACCGCACTGGTTCCGAGAAGGAGGCTTCTTCTTCTTCTTCTTCTTCTCCACCTTGATGAAGCCATCCTTATCGCACGTGTCTTTTTCTGGACCCCGCTGTTTCAAATCCTTGTTATCCAACAATCTAGTTTATGCACAATGTGTATTTAGAAGATCAGCAACAAACGCGAGTAATACATCACTCAGACACTGACCATGGTTCTCCTGGGACTCCTATATTGATGATTTAATTAAGCAGTTGCCCTCAAACTTGTGTATTGGGTTGCTTCGGTTCGCGACCGTCGGAGAATCCTGTCCGTTACATCGGAATTTGTAATTAAGACACAACGTCTTGGAACAAAATCTGTTTACGAAGTCAGTCGAAGTATTTTATCTTGTTCACCGCGGTTTAGCGAAAACACATAGGGGAACATATAGAGGATGTGGGAAGGCAAAATAGTTCACATTCTTTGCCGTTCTCTGTTGAATGATTTGTTATCGAATGAAGTTTGTTTACGAGTATATGCACAGGCTATGATATGTTCAAGTATTCAAAAAGATGGAACTTATCAGTCAGGACAGAGAGGAGTCTACATATTTTAATCAGAATTATAAATAAAAATACTGCCCTCCGTAAATCAATAAGCGGGAGATACTAATATTACATTGTTTGATAGGATGTTATACTTTTGAATCATTGACTATCTTTGAAAATTATAATATATTCATATAGCAGCCAAACCGGCGAGGCAATTACGGGCATCGGTGACAACAATAAAAGCTCACTCATGATCCAACGCGATAACTATGAAGACTGCATGTTGCTAGAGATGTGACAAATAGAAAAAACCACGGAATATATTTCAAATAAAATAAATAAAAGGCAACTATTGATTAATGAACTTACTCTTATCTGGCTCTATTAAATATCTAAAATCGTACTTTCAACAGGTAAAGCGAAACGAGTCGATAAGTAAGACCAGTAAATTAGCTTCGGATAACATCGAAGTTCGTCGTAAATTTAGCTCAACTCCGTCGATTGTAAAGACCGCCGGCTCTCCAGCAAATTGATCTTATCTGAACGCCACCCGATGTTCATAGTTAGTGGTCCATAGTTCATTGTGAATTTCACAAGCGGCACTAAACTCTGACGGTCAACTAATTTACCGGTGGACCAATCTTTACCTTAATAGTTATGGTATAGTTGTAGCTCCGAAGTTATTCAGTGCACCGCGGCCGCTTCGTAAACTTGGCCGAGTCTCAGAATTTGTATAGAAATAATTAGGCACTACGAATTTTTGAACTAGGTCTTACAAATTGGTCGTATTTCTTGTTGATTAGGGTGTATTTTTTTATTTAAAGTTTTAGATCCAGATATCTGTTTCGTATAAAAATCTTGTTTCTAGCGCATTTCCTCTCAAAATTCTTAAGCATCAAAAGAAGTAATGTTAGCTACATTTTAGCAATATATATATTTAGTTACGTCTTCCTACTAAGAGTTATTTGAGCCGAGATACCAATCCTAAGCAACAAATCGATTTCATTATTAATACCACGGTATTAGGTATCGGGCATCTCACGTTCGGGATAGTTTGAGCAGAAGTAATAGTTCTACACAGTTGATCACACTAAAGCATCAAAGACTATGAAATTCCTGAAGACCATTAAGCATGTAAGAGAGATGTAAGAAGATTTAAGTACATATGAATTAATTAAATTCAAATATCAATGAAATTGAAATGATCAGAAAATATTCAGCTGGTAACAGAAAACGTTTTGTCAAATAAACGTGTCAGTGGCAACCAAAAGGTTAAATAATTATTGGATTAGATAATAAAACTGGTTTCTGAATTAGGTTTATTTTTATTAATCAAAAATTCAAATTCAAATTCAAATATTTTTATTTCACATAGACCAGATTACAGGCACTTATGAAACGTCAAAGGTAGGTGTACGGTTCCAAAATAGTTGATCTTATGGAGAAGAACCGGCAAGAAACTCCATAGACACTCTTTTTAAAATAAAATTTTATTTACAATCGTATATTGATGGTATGTGAATAATCTAGAATAATGTAAGAGGAAAACAAAAGCAAATGATTGAAATAGTAGAAGTTTATAAAGCCAAAATGATTACCAAGGCAATTCCGAGCTGACCAGTCCCGACAGACAGCACCCGTTCACGAGCATGACGTGCGCATCAGCATCGCTGAACTCAACCATTTTGGAGGGAACTCAACGACCCGATACACGACGCCACCTTATAAATGGGTTTGCTCTTGACTCTAGTCTAGGTCAGAGGTGACAGAGACAAAGTCGACGATGGAGTGAGCTTACCCAGAAGAAGCCTGGTATTAGTTTAATTATTGAACAGTAACTTAAAGTTTGGGTTAGACCACAGGATATTTATATTCTCTCTTTTTCAACCAGTAATACCCGGCGGCTGCCTCGTTGGTCTAGTACTCCCAAGCGTAACTGCTGAACATAGATGATAAATGATTTTATTTCTGTAAATAGATCTGTTGAAGACACTTTTACAAGTCATTTTTATAAACTAGATGGCGCCGGCGTTTCCTATCTGACTGTCTCTGAGAAGAAACGCCGAAACAAACTCAGAGGTCAACGTCTCTTTTAAAGTCCAGACATAATAGTATGTACATATCTATGTGAGTGTAACGATGCAGGGATCGTCTGGAATGGCCTTTTGAGGAAAGAGCCATAGCAGCTTCGAGGTGACCTGTCCTGTCTGACGGCACGTATGCATCAGTCATCGTGTAGCTCAACCATAACTAAGGGAGCTCAACGACCCGTCACAAGACGATACCAGATCAGGAGGACATTTGCGTAGGTCACATAAAACGACTCAAAACCGCCAGACAGTCTGTGAGGTTCATGTATGAATGAATTTCTATCCCACATCGTACTCACATTCACATTGCAAATAGTGTCTAATAGAATAACAATATTATCAAAAAATTTCAAGAATCAATGTCAAAAAGAATAATCTTAATATAATAAATTCATTAAAATATCATAAAATAAAATAAAATAAAATAAGGTATCGGATTCAATTCGCAAGTGTTAGTGAGCTTTTCTGTTAGAAAATTCTCAATAGCAAACCGAAGTTTGAAATTGTGCTCGGTCGATGGCAAAAGGCTTGGGAAATTAATAACTGCATGGGCGACACGTGAGTGTAAAACAATACACCTCTGCCTGATCCCTCGGGATACAGGTATGATGATATTATTAATACGTTACCACGCCATATTCGCAACCTCCATACTCCTTGTTACTCAACATTATTAAGACCAACTCTCCAAGCCTTAACTTCAAGTACTGGCACACATAACTCCACCTCACTTTAGGTACCTATAACTAGGCCACATTAATCATGATCTACATTAACAATGAGGCAACTAGGTATGTATACCTAATTTATTTGCCACGTGGACTATTAATTAATTAAATTTATTTCCTTACTATTTAACTTTAAGTTTCATTATAAAAATAAACAAAGATATCTTGAATTACAAACACGATTAATGAGGTTTTAAATCTATATTTACTAATCTATGTCTATTAATATTAAAGAGAGGAAAGATCTCTTTGTTTGTAATCGATAAATTCTGAAACTACTGAACCAATTTTAATCATCCTTTATTTTTTAATTTTACCGTTAGAAAGTTTTTTATTATAATATTTATCCCAAAAAATTGATGACGCGTCTTTTTGCGTTATATAGAAAGACGAGAAGACAGGTACTTACGAAACATTCATTACTAGTTGTACGGCTTCAAAAAATTGACCATAATGAGAAGAACCGGAAGGAAACTTCATAACACTCTTTTTAAAATAAAGTGTTATTTACAATTGTCATTGATATTATTGTGAGAGTTATACAGGTTAATGTTAGAGCAAATAAACTAAAATAATTGTTATAGTAACAATTTATACATCCAAAATTGTTACCATAGCAATTACAAGCTGACGAGTCCTGACTGACATCACTCGTTCGCGGCTTTCACGAGTATGATGTCCACATTAGCACCGCTAAACTCGATATCGCTTGATGAAGCGATTTAATAATAATTTATATTATTAATATTAATTAGTTATTAGCATTATTTAGTATCATTAATATGAGTTTATAATTTAAGGTAATTTTATGCTTAACATCCTTCCGGCTTAGTACCACATTTCTGTGTAACCATGAAATTATTAAAGTTCTCACACAGATCTTTTGATTGTAGTCTGGCATTTTCTAAAAAAAAAAAACTGCTGAGGCATCTCATGAATCCCTTTGAAAAGTAAATTAACATTTCTCTGTGGCTATAACCGTTTCTTTTACTCCGCTCTTCCGCTTACCGCTTCATTTTCAGTCAAATAAAAAAATGTTAATCAGACGTCAGAACCCTCTTCCTACTAGTTTAATCATTAATCAGTAATTCTGGTTCAAATTCAAATTACCAGAATTACTACTGTTCTAAGAATCATCCCCATTATCCCCATCCCCATTCTAAGAATGATACCCACTGTATCAATATGAATGGGGATGATTCTTACAAGATCAGTATTATTATAATTGGAGATGATTCTTAGAAGATCAGTATTATTATAATTGGAGATGATTCTTAGAAGATCAGTATTATTTCATCGTAAACGTGATCAGAAGCATATTCTGTTCGTTAGTCTGGATATTTAAAACCATCTTAATACTAAAAAATAAAGCATCCCACTAAACCCTAAGTATTTTGGTCACATCCAACGTCTCTTCGAATATTTTGTACAATCAATCAGTCAGTGTATACAATCAATAAACTTTACCCAGGTCCAAGTTTACTATCTAAATTTACTCTCTAACCAGGCAACCACATGTGGGACAAATTTGAAGATAAGTTCAAAAATATTTGACTTACCTAACAGTCGTAGCACGTTCTTTCAATCTAACCTCACGTCCCCTAACTATTGGCACATGGGAACTAGAAGCGTTTTGTACACCTTCATTTTATAGCTTTTCACTATTTTAAATCTTTTACTCAATGAGTTTTTTTTTATTTTATACTATAAGATAACATACTGGGATTTTCTGTTAGGAAATTTTCAGTAGCAGTCCGGAGTTTTGAATATGCCCGGTAAGTAACAATATGCTCCCTCAGCACATCGAACTTAATAACAGCATTGTTGTACTAATTTGTACACCTGTACCTACCCTTTCCAGGAATACAAGCGTGATGCTATTTATGTATGTTTATTACTTAAACATCATTTATGCACGGTTGTACACTCATATTTCACCGATGCAGTAACTGAGTGAGTGGAGAGACAATGGTAAAATGAGTGGAGAGTATCCCATGAAATAAAAGGTGGTGAACATAATTTTTAACTCCGTTCTGCTACTGAGTATTTCCTACCAGAAAAACCCAATAATACTTTGCCCACCCTGGTAATCGAACCCAGGACCTCAACCTCAGCAGCCGAGTTGGTTACCAGTCAAACAGTTGTTTTAATAATGGTATTACTGGAGAGTTACCTACAGCCCCGAATACCACCCCAAACATAAAAATAGTACGTAAATTTTACAATATATACTACGGCAATCTCAAAATTCTTGTGGTGGGGGATGTAATTTACGCTCGCTAATGTTTATGATGACAAAACACGCACTTTCTATATCACTTCTCTACATTTCTTCCACGTTCTTAAATGAACACATATACAAAAACTCATTATATAAAATCAAAGAGACGACATGAAAAAGGCCATCAGAAATTTTCACATCTTGCAATGAACCATTTGAAACGTTTCCCAAAACTCGTTTTCCGAGCAGATAAATCCAGTGTCTCCCAACCCTTACCTACTTAAGTCAAAGCAAGTGCCTCTATGAATGGGAGTTTTTGGCAGCTCAAAATTGCAACTGAATATTTTATAGCGCCAGATACCATCAACAAAAGCAGACGCTCTGCAGGCGTCGAGGACTCTTTTAGACATCGTAATAATGCCATTTAGAAACGGGTTTTTAAACACTTCAGTACCGATGTACTGTAATTCGTCGCCTCTTCTTTAAATATTTGTAAACTAACATGCTGGATGTTTAACATTAAGTATATGAATTATTATAATTATTTAAAATATTTAAATAAGCAGTGATAGCCTAGTGGTATGACGTTTGCACTTGCTTAAAACAGTGAAGAAATAGGTACATCGTGAGGAAATCAGCATACCTGAGAGATGTTCTCGATGATGTGTAAAGCCATGTCAGAGACCTACGGGTGGTTTAAACTCTGACAGTAGGTTGTTCATCAATTACACAATAAGAAGAAGATTATTTAAATTAAAGAATAAGAAAATATTATATGATACAATGGAACTTGGCAGTGGGCATGCAATTGGGCAGTTACTCCTCTTGTGCATGCATAAAATAATATCTGAATTTTATAAAGAAATCTTAAACTCTGAGTTGGTATGACCATTTCTTCCCAGATATTTTTGTACAGAAAATGGCAGCACTATCTAGTACTACAAAAACCTAAAATATTGTCCAAAACGCCGCCTGCTACGATCCTTATAGATACACTTCGTTTGCTTCGTCCACGTTCAACTATCAGGTCAAACTCGCGCGCCGGTGTCGAGCACTGCGGCACCTGACTTCATGAGGGGCTCGTGACTAATTAACAACCGCACAGATCGATCGATCGAGGTTAAGCTGCGCTTGCCGCGGTCGGTCTGTGGATGGGTGACCATCATTTTATAACGAGACCCCTCCGTGCCTCGGAGAGCACGTTAAGCCGTCGGTCCCGGTTGTCAAATTAAGATCTATGACAGCCGTTACGGGTAGTCAGAGGCTTGAAAGTCTGACAACCAGTCATACCCAGAGATATCGTGTTACCCAGTACCTACCTGGGTGGTGGAGGTCAGATCGGCAGTCGCTCCATGTGAAATACTGGTATTAAACTGCATCCGGATTGACTGGAACCCGACCCCAATGTAATTGGGAAAAGGCAGGCAGATATATAATCGTTTTTCACCGCTTTTTACAATGTGTTAATTTAAAATATCCAACCATTAATCAATGTCTATCAGCACCGCACACTCAAATCATACAAATACCTATACAATTCCCAAACAACAGTACAAAACATGGTGCCTACAATAATACACAAGCTGAATAAGTTAAAATTACGGACGACATACGAATAACCGCAGCTGATTCGACGATAGCTAGCGAATCTTCACGGTTCTAAAGTCACGTAGCACTTGTATAATATCTGGAAATTCAGTGGGACCATCTAAATTGGTACGACTCGGATAATAAACGGACCGGATACAGCGAAGTGAGACGATTTATGAAACTAGACTTAGTATTAAAGTTGCCCGCCGTACGTACGTGCCGAGTCGAAAGTTAAAATTATAATGAAACTAATATCCAAGTTTATAGCGCGATGTTATGTGCGCAGCTATTGGATAATCCTCGTGTGTTATTAATAAGAATCAAAGAAGTATTTGGGATGTGGTCTTCTCAATTTTATGAGTAGTTATAAATATTTGTGGAAACCGTACCGACACGACTAACTTTGCAGTTAATACAATGTCGTACAGATGCAATTACCGTAACAAATACAGATAAATCTTTGAAAAGCATTAACGCATGCTTAGCGAACTCTAAAGTTATAATTTCCTGTAAAGAGACTGAACAGATGGCAATGACGTCACCAAAAGACGTATTGTAATGTGGAAGAAGAATTCACAGCGGTCGAGATGGCTTAGCGGTCAGAGCGCCGTTAGTATTTATCCGGGAGGCGCAGGTTCGAATCCTGCTCACGACCGTATTATTTTTCCACAAAAATGTATAACTTTAGAGTTGACTAAGCATGCATTAATGCTTTTCAAAGATTTGTCTGTATTTTGGAGTGATTTCAACTATAATCTTCATCATCAAATGAGGTGTTCTGTGTCCATTACTCACTCGTCATCTATCTATCTGGACGTTTCTAACTCGAGAACCTCCTAATACTATTAGTATGGACAACTATACTAATAGTACAGTATTATATAAATAAGAAATTAACGCTGTGTGGTTGTTACGTACTCACGCCTAAACCGCTAGTTTATAGTAGTAGAGTTTTGTTATAGAAATAGACTAGATGTTGGAGATGGACATAGGTTACTCTTTGTCGTGCAGACGAAGTCACAGGCACCAGCTAGTGTTCTGTATATTCTAGCTCTCATTGTAAAGCATTTCTGTTCCAGCAAAACAAAGATACGGTCTTTGTTTGCTTGATATGGATAAATATATATTGGTAATTCTAAAAGTTATATGGATAACCTCGGTCAATTTACTAAAGTCTATATATATAGTCTAGGTATTTCCTCGTTCCTGATTCTGTCTTGGAAGGAAACTTTGAGCGAAGCTCTATTCTATCTATTATTATATATTCTATATTTATCTATTTCCATCCCTTTGCGTGTTATTAAACTTTCTTTTCTGAATTCCTTGGTACTTTACCAATGTGAATCTGAATTATCAATAAATTCGAATTAATTTTATATAATACTAGCTGGTGCCCGCGACTTCTTCTGCGTGACAAAAGGTAGCCTATGTCCTTCTTCAAGGTTCAATCTATCTCCTTGCCAAATTTCATTACTATCCCGTTCAGCCGTTTAGCCGTGAAAAGGTAACAAACAAACAAATAAACAGACTTACTATCGCATTTTTAATATTAGTACGGATAGGTATTAGTTAAGGTTTAACAAGCTAATATTGTAGATATAATAATATTATGTGTGTATAAATGTGTGGTCATTTTGTATAAAACATCCTGTCCGTCAATTAAAACAATTTAATAATCGCATAATTTGTTAATCCCATAGATATTCAAAACAGGAAAACGGTCCGCTTTTTGTTTTTGTGCTTAACTAATACCTGCCACTTTTCTGTTTTTTAATCGTCCTTTCATAAAAAACTCACGAATAAGGCAAATATATGATTAAAACTAACTGTGGGTGGTTACTCTTGAAAATAATTCCGCTCGATTGACATTGGAAATATGTCAGTCCGTACTTTTATATGCCAAAATGACAAAAAAATATGTTATAGATTCGGGATAATATGAAGACAACATGATTTAAAATTGAGGCAGCTGTAATGTAGGTAAATTTATTTTTAAATTACGCGTTATTTTAAGGCGTCTATTTAATATTGGAATTGTATTGGAATTGATATTAGTTTCTAGAGTAACCCCACTGGTCCTATATCAAGTAGGTATATTTAATTCACGTATAAATGATGTACACCGTAAGCGAGATTTTAATTAAATGTTTAACCATATGTATAACATATTGTATGCACTAACACATCACTAACAGCATTATGCTGTGTGCTATATATTATGTGTGCAAACACAGACGTAAGCAAGTGTTGAACAAAGTAAATACAAGGATAAAACTAACTTTAGAATTGCACAAAGCCTAAAGAACTTTTTACGTGAAATTAATACAAGACAAATAATTTAGCTCTATTATATTAAAAATAAATCATTGCACTATAAAATCTAATCGTAAAACTAAGCAGTTCTGTATCGTCATCGCCACTGAGGGTTGAAGCCCGTCTGTTCCGTGTAGCATTTCCAGTAAGGGTTTCCCGCAGCCAAGCAATCAGAAACACCCTGTTCTCCAAATGTAGCTGTTCCCCCAAGATTTGTTGAGCCGATTACTGGAAATGACAAACAGAGAAATTATTATCAAGAAAAATAAAAGTACAGATAAATCTTTTAAACGCAATATAGCACACGTGTTTTAATGCGAGTAAAGAAAAATACGACCGTGAGCATTTGAGGATTTGAACCTGCGACTCCCGGATAAATACTCCAGGCGCTCTGCCAACTAACCCATCCCGACCTCTGCTTACTACCCCGAATTCTTCTTACACGTTTTAATATGCGTTATGGTGACGCTATCTTTTCAGTCCCTATACATATGACTGAACCGATACGGCCAACTTTGCAGTTAATTTAAATTAGGCTCTTTCTTCAAAGGCCTTTCCAGACGCATATCCCTACATAATTACGCTCACATAATCAATAGAAGGAATCTAGATTATAAAATAGACCGTGACCTGTGAATGTGTTTTTTTATCCCATATAAAAAATACTTATAAATATCTGCCTATCTTTCTTCCAATAACATTGGGGTCGGCTTCCAGTCAAACCGGATGCAGCTTAATACCAGTGTTTTACTTGGAGCGAATGCCTATTAGACCTCCATAACCCAGTTACTGGGTAACACGATATCTGGTGGTTTGACTGGTTGCCAGACTTTCAGGACTCTGACTACCCATAACGGCTGTCATAGATCTTAATTTGACTACTAGAACCGACGGCATAACGTGCTCTCCGAGGCACGGAGGGGTCTTGGAATGAAATAATGGTCAACCATCCTCAGACTGACCGCGGCAAGCGCAGCTTAATCCCGATCGATCGAACTGTGCGCCTGTTACTAAGCCACGAGGACCTCGTCCGAAAGTAATAAAACATTACTTATAAATAACCTAGTAATACCTTAGATATATCTAAGGTTTTCGCGATAACAACACATTATAATAAAATAACTATTAACCGGATTAATGGCCATTCTGCGATTACGAACGCTACATATTCGAAAAGTCAGGAAAAATAATATCTACCAGCGATTAATTCTGTTAAAAGTTGTTTTATTCTATAAAAGACCTGTTTACAAAATAAACTGAGTTCTAAAACTTAGGTCGTCAATATGAACGTCAAGGCGAGTAAGCCTAACCCACACCACAACACATTTTGTATAACAACTAGGTACCTACATACATATTTCCTTGACATCAGACCAGTTTTGCGTGAATAATCTGTTCACATTAATTAAGAAATTATTATGTATAATATAAGGAGTGTCCAATGACCTCGTAGGTACATAACTTATTGGATTGGACAGGCGTGATGTGATGTATGTTGTAAATACATACATCACATCACGCCTGTATTTCGCTTATGTTGTTAGGGGTACGCAGCGATGTACACGGCAATTAATTGTACACCCGCATTTCACCAATGCTGCTATTAAGTCCCGTGTAATAGGTCTATCTAACCTACTGGGCACAATTCCAAACTCCGGATAACACTGTCCAACCGGGGAATCGAACCCTAAACCTAACGCTCAGTAGTCGTGCTTACTGCCATTAGACTAGTGAGGTAGTTTCTTTATTAATTATTGTTCAACGGTTATTACTCACTTGCATTCTTCGGGATTGCCCGACTAGTTTCGAACTCGAACGGAGCTCTTAGTCATGAGCTGAGGCCGCGGCGATGTCGCGAGTCAAACTGACCCGACCGAGTTTCTTTATTAATGGAATAATTCGGAGTTGTCCCTGTGCAAACGCTTTATACGTCCTATTTTCATCTTAAAAACGTTACGTACCGTCTACGCAGCCAAATAACACAGCTCAGACCTCACCAGCATCTAAACCAAAACTTTAATTACCCCCATCAACAATATAATCACTGGAAGTTTTGTTCACCAAAAACATTCTATTTATTATGTACCTGTATGTTTAAAATTAAAACAATGTTACATCATCAAAAGTTTTTAAAATTATTTTGTCTGCATCTATATAAAATAAATAAAAAATCATTGTTGCATTGATACATCATAATTTCAGAGGGGTACGACCGATTGGATGTTTTTTTTTGTTGTGTTCGAAACTTCATATCTCCGTACTGCCACTGAGAATTTCCTAACAGAAAAACCCAATAAACCTTTGTCCGAACCGGGAATCGAACCCAGAACCTCACGCTCAGCAGCCACGCTTACGGCCACTAAAACAATGAGGAAGTTACACATTACTATATACCAACAGGAATTAACGCAGAATTCCTGTTAGTATATAGTAATATCATGCAACAAGATAGTTTAAAAATTAGTAAGTTACACATTATTAGGTAAGTGAAACGACCCGAAGATCTAACGGCACGAATTCTCAATACATACATCTCTTATGTGATTATTACTATATAAAGCTACTCCTACGGCCTCCAAAGTGCCCGAACAACTCGTATCAATCGCGGAAACTCTAAAGTTCGAGTTCAGCTAACAGAACGCAATAGTTTATTTGATTTGATACATTATTAATGTAACATGCTCCGTCCACACTCCTTCCTCTTTCGCAAAGTCAACATTCCTACCAAACAAGTTATACGCAAGTTTATTCATATATGGGAAATTTATTGACTATAGGGAAATAAATTTGCGGGCAAATATTAGACGGTAATTTGGAAGCAGGCGGAATCTGTTGAATCGCAATTGCTTATCTTCGCAACCAATATGTAATATTTGATTTACAGATTTTTATACTCGCATACATTTTTGTAAGTAAAGAGAAAATATGGGTATAATAAAGTGTTATTAGAACTCTACTACAGCCCTAAAATGGCACTGAATTAGATTCTAAGTTGATTTCTTATGCTATAAATATGAAACGGGTGACTTTGGTCTGGCCCATTAATGTAAAGAATAACGTTTAGGTATCAAAATCAAATAGTATACTCACAATGATCGCTGCTTCGTTTAACTCTTCCCTGTAAGTAATGAGATTTCCTGTAATTCATGAAAAATTGCATCACTAAAATAATCATTTAAACAACTGAGCTGTCTCAGAGCCGAGCTCGAGAAAAACTTTAACTGTAACTAAGCATACATAATTTGCATTTTAATCTGTTTAAGAAAAACTTACAAATAAAAAGGAAACTCTTCAGTTCCTTCTATTAGTAAGTTAAAGAAAGTTAGAATGCTACTCTCAACTTGCAAGAGCAGGTAAAGTGGAATATTGCATTATTATGATTCAATTTAAACCATCGCCTCTACAAATGGTTTTTCTACGGACCGACATTAGAAAAAAAAAAATTTTGTTAAATTTATACTTGAAATCGACCATCAGCAATTTATATTTTTATTTAAAAAGTTATATGAAATAATCATGACAACACAAGCTCTCAAAAATGTGTAAGATGCAATGTCAACAATTATACATAAATATGTCATCTTAATTCGCATAAAATCAACAAGATTTTGTGCCATTATAAAGTTACATGAAAATATTACCATAACTGATTAACTAAAACTTAAAAACAAAATCACTATAAACAGTCCACTATGAAAATATCCACTCTATACTAACATATATCCAAAAAAGACTATTACTTGCGAACATAAAGCATAAATCACACTTACTGCACACACGGATGTTGCAGCCGCAACCATAAGTAGAACGAGCCGGAATCTCATGTCGATTTGCATCAAACAACTCCACGGAACAGAGAAACAAACTGTCTTGTCGCACGTTTAATGTTGCCTCACTTAATAAAGGCTTCCGAGGCAGTGGCAGACGGTTTGCTAACGAGACTACCTTGGGACGTAGTGCGTGTCATAGGCGGAAGCGATGTGGACTTCATTGTACGTTAATAGAAATCTAAACGCGGATGTTGAGAGAAATAGAACTCTGATCTCTAAAATTAACTATACATAAAAATCCTTAATTTTCTGCAAACTGTAATTGAAAGTATTATGCGCTGTTACCGCAGTCAGCGATCTCTTTTAGATAACATATAGAGTAAATAAAAATTAATTAATTAAATTCGCCCCCTATATTCCCCTTATTTTGTTGATAAAGATTATGAACAATCAATTCTAAACTGACGAATGTTCCGAAAATTCTCATTGGAATTACCATAACCAAAAGAGTTACGAAACTAGGTATCATAATCTATCTTTTGCCTCATTACCTATTTAGTGTATACGACTACCTACCTCATTGGTATAGGGGCCGCAAGTGCGGCTGCTGAGCGTGAGGTCCTGGGTTTGTTCCTGGGTCGAGTTAGGAGTATTATTATTATATAAGATGATGATAGGAAAACATCACAAAATAATCTCCTCTGTGCATTTTCGGCCTACTCATTGAGCAACTGCTAAAGGTGCAAGTTCTCATACTTTGCACCACCTATCTAAACCTGTTCGTGGTATGATTAGAAACACAATAGCAGCGTTCGTATTTATTGCAGCCCTGCATGAGACAACTCAGATGCAAGTCGCTGCAGAAGCAACTGCTTTAATAACCTACTAATTAATATTAATTCTAGACAAGATTTCAGGGCTATCACTAACTTGGTTATATTTACTGGGACCCTCTTTCGTGCCATAGAACATATAAATGCATAGAACTTTAAACATCGTTCATATAAATGTAATTTGTACTTATTTTTTATTATGTGAAATGTTTTTTTATTTATTTAGAAAAACATTACCAGCTTATCTAATTACTTACTTTGTCTTTTCGAAATTAGTTTTCCTCCTTTCTTAATATGTACTGTATAATAAATAATGAAAAAACGGTGAAGGGAAACATCGTGAGGAACAGCGCACCTGACAGATGTTCTCGATGGTGTGTAAAGCCATGCCAGAGACCTACCTACGGGTGTAAACCACCCGTAGGTAACTCAGACACTAGGTTATTCATCAGCCACACGATAAGACAATAATAAATAATACCCAATTTATAGCAGCCGTAACATTATCTGAGATAATATGACAAATTAAATATATCAAATATATATCTACACATAAATAATTGTTTAAAAAAATACAGTTATCTTAAAGCTGTCTCATAGAAAATAAACTAGTTTTACCTATCGATCTTGCTGATGTGTCACCTTGAACTTTGTAAATATATTAATTTTTAAAACATTTTTATATACGGAATGCATATATTAACTTTTAGCTTTAATACATAAACAAGGCTCAAACTAGAGGAAGGAATAAAATTATAATGGGGAAATACGCATCGGTGATTGTCATTATATGTCTTATACGAAAATTTTTATTTTAAAACAACCTGTACTATGTAGTTTTAGCCTCATTGCACCAACTTAACTATAGCCAATCTATGGTTTCATCATTTAGGTAGACTTATAAAAAATCTTTGTTTTTCCAAATACCTAATTAAATAAACTATGAGACCTTATGTAATTGTAACATAGGAAGAGCAAAACGTTTGAAGTAAAATATAAGCATAAAATAACATAGCATCACGCCTGTATTCCCCGAAGGGGTAGGCAGAGGTGTACACAATTGTACTTCCACATTTCACTAATGCTGTTATTAAGTCCCATGTAATAGGCCAGGTGGTGAGCCTATTGCCATCTACCGGGCTCAATTCCAAACTCCGGGCTGCTACTGAGAATTTGCTAACAGAAAAACCCAATAACACTTTGCCCGACCTGGGAATCGAACCTAAGACCTCATGCTCAGCAGTCCCGCTTGGGACCACTAGACCAAAGAGGCAGATTTTAAATATAAAGTCATTTAGAATCTACCTCCTGTAAAAATTAAATATTATATATATAATTTTTACAGGAGGTTAAAATTTAATGAATAAATATATTTGCGTGTGATTTCCTACTTTTTATAAAAATACCTACATATTCTACCGTTATGCAAATTGTATACACAAATGGAAACGCTTAACTAAACCGCACTGACGTACGTAATTAAACTCCGATGCGCATTAACTGCGCAACGCCTCATTTCGCATGCTGTCGCGCACAGTAATGAATTATTATATTGTTAACTATAGCAAATACTAGTGGGCTTACTCTAGAAAATAATTCCGCTCAATGGAAATATGTCAGTTTATACTTTTAAATGTCTAAAAAATAATTATAGATTCGGGATAATATGGCGTCAAGATGCTTTAAAATTGAGGAAACTGTAATGAAAGTAAATTTATTTTTAACCGACTTCCAAAAAGGAGGAGGTTATCAATTCGGTTGTATTTTTTTTTTATGTTTGTTACCTCAGAATTCCGTCATTTATGAACCGATTTGGAAAATTATTTTTTTATTTGAAAGGATTTACTTTCAGATTGGTCCCATTTAAATTTTATGAAAATTGGTTTAGTAGTTTGGTATTTAAATCAAAATAACTGAAAAATAATACGTCGTCGAAGTAAACGAAATGGTGTATTTTGCTTTCTTGTGACTTTCCGGTGGTGTTTACGGTCTCTAGAATAGTTCTAATAAACTAACTATTTTCCAGCTTCATCATCAGATGATGATGATGATGAAACCGGAAGATAAGCACCGGAAATCCGTCATATTTTTTTTGCAATTTAATACTTTTTAGTGTAAGACCACATTCTCAAACATCTCTTTTTACACGAGTGCTCAAAAAACGGAGTGTATTTATGTATGTATGTATGTAAGTATGTTTGTGAGTTTCTTTACCTATTCCACCATAACTTCTAAATACCTGAACTGATTTCGATATATGGGGTATCGTTAGACTCCTTATACTGTCCCATGAGTAACATACGCTAGTCAGTTTTTTTTTTTAATTAATTTCATCTTGTTTTACGCCGTTTATTACTCTCTTTTGAAATATCCTCAGATCTAGATTTCCTACTTTGATATGGATATGTCGCAGATGGATTGTAGAATAAGCTGTTTTACAAAACTGCTAGCTGATTTACAAAACAGTACTGTTATGAAAAACAGCTGAACGACGTTTAGCGGTTTTACATGATTACTGAACTATAACACGCAGAATTGAATGATCGTTTTGCGTTTATCAATGCAGCGGGTCAACGATCAGAGATTATGTAAAACAGTGTGAAATGAACTGTCAGATTGTTGATTTTAGTTCGAAATTTTGTCGCTTATGGCTCTGTATGTCCTAACAATAATAACCTAAATTTATTTTACTTGCCAAAAGCAAAAAAAAAATATGAAAATTTTTAATGACGTAAATACTAAACCACTATAATAGTCGACAATATATCGGGATTATGAAAGAAAATAGATTAAATTGATCCATGAGCGAGCGAAGCGAGCTCGGGAGTTTCGTGTATCCCGACACGGACAGGTTAGGTTCGAAGAGGATGACGGGGGCCCGTGAGCGAGCGTAGCGAGCGAACAGCCCCCGTCATCCTCTTCGTGTTTAGGTTTTTTCTAACCTTACGGACACAATAAAATATTTTTTAACAAAAAAAAGAACCGACTCCAAAAATCTTTCTGTTAAATAAAATTGCACTAAAAAGTAATAAAATAATTGCATTATTTACTTACTACAATTTATATAAAAAAACTTTTTTAATTTTAGAGGATTCTGAATAAATTAAATTTATTAGGACAATAATATACAATTATTATTATTTTTGGAGTCGGTGCCAGACAAACTTTAAAAATATTTAGGAAGTTTCCTAAAATTTGCAAAGTATATTTAAAGGTACATTAACCATCATTATTTTTACGATAATGTATTATACCTAATTGAACTTATTTACAAATGAACACATAAACTGCCTAAAGCGAACGTAATACGCTACTACATACACGTTTATTATCCTTTACTGGCACCGAGTCGGTGCCAGTAAAGGACGTAATACGCTACTTCATGAATGTACTTACACGTTTATTATCCGAATTTATTCAGAATCTTCTAAAATTAAAAAACGTTTTGTCAAATAAACATGTCAGTGGCAACCAAAATGTTAAATAATTGTTGGATTAGACAATAAAACTGGTTTCTGAATTAGGTTTATTTTTATTAATCAAAAATTCAAATTCAAATATTTTTATTTCACAAAGTAGGTGCACGGTTCCAAAATAGTTGATCTTATGGAGAAGAACCGGCAAGAAACTCCATAGACACTCTTTTTAAAATAAAATTTTATTTACAATCGTATATTGATGGTATGTGAGAATAATGTAGAATAATGTAAGAGGAAAACAAAAGTAAATGATTGAAATAGTAGAAGTTTATAAAGCCAAAATGATTACCAAGGCAATTCCGAGCTGACCAGTCCCGACAGACAGCACCCGTTCACGAGTATGACGTGCGCATCAGCATCGCTGAACTCAACCATTTTGGAGGGAACTCAACGACCCGATACACGACGCCACCTTATAAATGGGTTTGCTCTTGACTCTAGTCTAGGTCAGAGGTGACAGAGACAAAGTCGACGATGGAGTGAGCTTACCCAGAAGAAGCCTGGTATTAGTTTAATTATTGAACAGTAACTTAAAGTTTGGGTTAGACCACAGGATATTTATATTCTCTCTTTTTCAACCAGTAATACCCGGCGGCTGCCTCGTTGGTCTAGTACTCCCAAGCGTAACTGCTGAACATAGATGATAAATGATTTTATTTCTGTAAATAGATCTGTTGAAGACACTTTTACAAGTCATTTTTATAAACTAGATGGCGCCGGCGTTTCCTATCTGACTGTCTCTGAGAAGAAACGCCGAAACAAACTCAGAGGTCAACGTCTCTTTTAAAGTCCAGACATAATAGTATGTACATATCTATGTGAGTGTAACGATGCAGGGATCGTCTGGAATGGCCTTTTGAGGAAAGAGCCATAGCAGCTTCGAGGTGACCTGTCCTGTCTGACGGCACGTATGCATCAGTCATCGTGTAGCTCAACCATAACTAAGGGAACTCAACGACCCGTCACAAGACGATACCAGATCAGGAGGACATTTGCGTAGGTCACATAAAACGACTCAAAACCGCCAGACAGTCTGTGAGGTTCATGTATGAATGAATTTCTATCCCACATCGTACTCACATTCACATTGCAAATAGTGTCTAATAGAATAACAATATTATCAAAAAATTTCAAGAATCAATGTCAAAAAGAATAATCTTAATATAATAAATTCATTAAAATATCATAAAATAAAATAAAATAAAATAAGGTCTCGGATTCAATTCGCAAGTGTTAGTGAGCTTTTCTGTTAGAAAATTCTCAATAGCAAACCGAAGTTTGAAATTGTGCTCGGTCGATGGCAAAAGGCTTGGGAAATTAATAACTGCATGGGCGACACGTGAGTGTAAAACAATACACCTCTGCCTGATCCCTCGGGATACAGGTATGATGATATTATTAATACGTTACCACGCCATATTCGCAACCTCCATACTCCTTGTTACTCAACATTATTAAGACCAACTCTCCAAGCCTTAACTTCAAGTACTGGCACACATAACTCCACCTCACTTTAGGTACCTATAACTAGGCCACATTAATCATGATCTACATTAACAATGAGGCAACTAGGTATGTATACCTAATTTATTTGCCACGTGGACTATTAATTAATTAAATTTATTTCCTTACTATTTAACTTTAAGTTTCATTATAAAAATAAACAAAGATATCTTGAATTACAAACACGATTAATGAGGTTTTAAATCTATATTTACTAATCTATGTCTATTAATATTAAAGAGAGGAAAGATCTCTTTGTTTGTAATCGATAAATTCTGAAACTACTGAACCAATTTTAATCATCCTTTATTTTTTAATTTTACCGTTAGAAAGTTTTTTATTATAATATTTATCCCAAAAAATTGATGACGCGTCTTTTTGCGTTATATAGAAAGACGAGAAGACAGGTACTTACGAAACATTCATTACTAGTTGTACGGCTTCAAAAAATTGACCATAATGAGAAGAACCGGAAGGAAACTTCATAACACTCTTTTTAAAATAAAGTGTTATTTACAATTGTCATTGATATTATTGTGAGAGTTATACAGGTTAATGTTAGAGCAAATAAACTAAAATAATTGTTATAGTAACAATTTATACATCCAAAATTGTTACCATAGCAATTACAAGCTGACGAGTCCTGACTGACATCACTCGTTCGCGGCTTTCACGAGTATGATGTCCACATTAGCACCGCTAAACTCGATATCGCTTGATGAAGCGATTTAATAATAATTTATATTATTAATATTAATTAGTTATTAGCATTATTTAGTATCATTAATATTAGTTTATAATTTAAGGTAATTTTATGCTTAACATCCTTCCGGCTTAGTACCACATTTCTGTGTAACCATGAAATTATTAAAGTTCTCACACAGATCTTTTGATTGTAGTCTGGCATTTTCTAAAAAAAAAAAACTGCTGAGGCATCTCATGAATCCCTTTGAAAAGTAAATTAACATTTCTCTGTGGCTATAACCGTTTCTTTTACTCCGCTCTTCCGCTTACCGCTTCATTTTCAGTCAAATAAAAAAATGTTAATCAGACGTCAGAACCCTCTTCCTACTAGTTTAATCATTAATCAGTAATTCTGGTTCAAATTCAAATTACCAGAATTACTACTGTTCTAAGAATCATCCCCATTATCCCCATCCCCATTCTAAGAATGATACCCACTGTATCAATATGAATGGGGATGATTCTTACAAGATCAGTATTATTATAATTGGAGATGATTCTTAGAAGATCAGTATTATTATAATTGGAGATGATTCTTAGAAGATCAGTATTATTTCATCGTAAACGTGATCAGAAGCATATTCTGTTCGTTAGTCTGGATATTTAAAACCATCTTAATACTAAAAAATAAAGCATCCCACTAAACCCTAAGTATTTTGGTCACATCCAACGTCTCTTCGAATATTTTGTACAATCAATCAGTCAGTGTATACAATCAATAAACTTTACCCAGGTCCAAGTTTACTATCTAAATTTACTCTCTAACCAGGCAACCACATGTGGGACAAATTTGAAGATAAGTTCAAAAATATTTGACTTACCTAACAGTCGTAGCACGTTCTTTCAATCTAACCTCACGTCCCCTAACTATTGGCACATGGGAACTAGAAGCGTTTTGTACACCTTCATTTTATAGCTTTTCACTATTTTAAATCTTTTACTCAATGAGTTTTTTTTTATTTTATACTATAAGATAACATACTGGGATTTTCTGTTAGGAAATTTTCAGTAGCAGTCCGGAGTTTTGAATATGCCCGGTAAGTAACAATATGCTCCCTCAGCACATCGAACTTAATAACAGCATTGTTGTACTAATTTGTACACCTGTACCTACCCTTTCCAGGAATACAAGCGTGATGCTATTTATGTATGTTTATTACTTAAACATCATTTATGCACGGTTGTACACTCATATTTCACCGATGCAGTAACTGAGTGAGTGGAGAGACAATGGTAAAATGAGTGGAGAGTATCCCATGAAATAAAAGGTGGTGAACATAATTTTTAACTCCGTTCTGCTACTGAGTATTTCCTACCAGAAAAACCCAATAATACTTTGCCCACCCTGGTAATCGAACCCAGGACCTCAACCTCAGCAGCCGAGTTGGTTACCAGTCAAACAGTTGTTTTAATAATGGTATTACTGGAGAGTTACCTACAGCCCCGAATACCACCCCAAACATAAAAATAGTACGTAAATTTTACAATATATACTACGGCAATCTCAAAATTCTTGTGGTGGGGGATGTAATTTACGCTCGCTAATGTTTATGATGACAAAACACGCACTTTCTATATCACTTCTCTACATTTCTTCCACGTTCTTAAATGAACACATATACAAAAACTCATTATATAAAATCAAAGAGACGACATGAAAAAGGCCATCAGAAATTTTCACATCTTGCAATGAACCATTTGAAACGTTTCCCAAAACTCGTTTTCCGAGCAGATAAATCCAGTGTCTCCCAACCCTTACCTACTTAAGTCAAAGCAAGTGCCTCTATGAATGGGAGTTTTTGGCAGCTCAAAATTGCAACTGAATATTTTATAGCGCCAGATACCATCAACAAAAGCAGACGCTCTGCAGGCGTCGAGGACTCTTTTAGACATCGTAATAATGCCATTTAGAAACGGGTTTTTAAACACTTCAGTACCGATGTACTGTAATTCGTCGCCTCTTCTTTAAATATTTGTAAACTAACATGCTGGATGTTTAACATTAAGTATATGAATTATTATAATTATTTAAAATATTTAAATAAGCAGTGATAGCCTAGTGGTATGACGTTTGCACTTGCTTAAAACAGTGAAGAAATAGGTACATCGTGAGGAAATCAGCATACCTGAGAGATGTTCTCGATGATGTGTAAAGCCATGTCAGAGACCTACGGGTGGTTTAAACTCTGACAGTAGGTTGTTCATCAATTACACAATAAGAAGAAGATTATTTAAATTAAAGAATAAGAAAATATTATATGATACAATGGAACTTGGCAGTGGGCATGCAATTGGGCAGTTACTCCTCTTGTGCATGCATAAAATAATATCTGAATTTTATAAAGAAATCTTAAACTCTGAGTTGGTATGACCATTTCTTCCCAGATATTTTTGTACAGAAAATGGCAGCACTATCTAGTACTACAAAAACCTAAAATATTGTCCAAAACGCCGCCTGCTACGATCCTTATAGATACACTTCGTTTGCTTCGTCCACGTTCAACTATCAGGTCAAACTCGCGCGCCGGTGTCGAGCACTGCGGCACCTGACTTCATGAGGGGCTCGTGACTAATTAACAACCGCACAGATCGATCGATCGAGGTTAAGCTGCGCTTGCCGCGGTCGGTCTGTGGATGGGTGACCATCATTTTATAACGAGACCCCTCCGTGCCTCGGAGAGCACGTTAAGCCGTCGGTCCCGGTTGTCAAATTAAGATCTATGACAGCCGTTACGGGTAGTCAGAGGCTTGAAAGTCTGACAACCAGTCATACCCAGAGATATCGTGTTACCCAGTACCTACCTGGGTGGTGGAGGTCAGATCGGCAGTCGCTCCATGTGAAATACTGGTATTAAACTGCATCCGGATTGACTGGAACCCGACCCCAATGTAATTGGGAAAAGGCAGGCAGATATATAATCGTTTTTCACCGCTTTTTACAATGTGTTAATTTAAAATATCCAACCATTAATCAATGTCTATCAGCACCGCACACTCAAATCATACAAATACCTATACAATTCCCAAACAACAGTACAAAACATGGTGCCTACAATAATACACAAGCTGAATAAGTTAAAATTACGGACGACATACGAATAACCGCAGCTGATTCGACGATAGCTAGCGAATCTTCACGGTTCTAAAGTCACGTAGCACTTGTATAATATCTGGAAATTCAGTGGGACCATCTAAATTGGTACGACTCGGATAATAAACGGACCGGATACAGCGAAGTGAGACGATTTATGAAACTAGACTTAGTATTAAAGTTGCCCGCCGTACGTACGTGCCGAGTCGAAAGTTAAAATTATAATGAAACTAATATCCAAGTTTATAGCGCGATGTTATGTGCGCAGCTATTGGATAATCCTCGTGTGTTATTAATAAGAATCAAAGAAGTATTTGGGATGTGGTCTTCTCAATTTTATGAGTAGTTATAAATATTTGTGGAAACCGTACCGACACGACTAACTTTGCAGTTAATACAATGTCGTACAGATGCAATTACCGTAACAAATACAGATAAATCTTTGAAAAGCATTAACGCATGCTTAGCGAACTCTAAAGTTATAATTTCCTGTAAAGAGACTGAACAGATGGCAATGACGTCACCAAAAGACGTATTGTAATGTGGAAGAAGAATTCACAGCGGTCGAGATGGCTTAGCGGTCAGAGCGCCGTTAGTATTTATCCGGGAGGCGCAGGTTCGAATCCTGCTCACGACCGTATTATTTTTCCACAAAAATGTATAACTTTAGAGTTGACTAAGCATGCATTAATGCTTTTCAAAGATTTGTCTGTATTTTGGAGTGATTTCAACTATAATCTTCATCATCAAATGAGGTGTTCTGTGTCCATTACTCACTCGTCATCTATCTATCTGGACGTTTCTAACTCGAGAACCTCCTAATACTATTAGTATGGACAACTATACTAATAGTACAGTATTATATAAATAAGAAATTAACGCTGTGTGGTTGTTACGTACTCACGCCTAAACCGCTAGTTTATAGTAGTAGAGTTTTGTTATAGAAATAGACTAGATGTTGGAGATGGACATAGGTTACTCTTTGTCGTGCAGACGAAGTCACAGGCACCAGCTAGTGTTCTGTATATTCTAGCTCTCATTGTAAAGCATTTCTGTTCCAGCAAAACAAAGATACGGTCTTTGTTTGCTTGATATGGATAAATATATATTGGTAATTCTAAAAGTTATATGGATAACCTCGGTCAATTTACTAAAGTCTATATATATAGTCTAGGTATTTCCTCGTTCCTGATTCTGTCTTGGAAGGAAACTTTGAGCGAAGCTCTATTCTATCTATTATTATATATTCTATATTTATCTATTTCCATCCCTTTGCGTGTTATTAAACTTTCTTTTCTGAATTCCTTGGTACTTTACCAATGTGAATCTGAATTATCAATAAATTCGAATTAATTTTATATAATACTAGCTGGTGCCCGCGACTTCTTCTGCGTGACAAAAGGTAGCCTATGTCCTTCTTCAAGGTTCAATCTATCTCCTTGCCAAATTTCATTACTATCCCGTTCAGCCGTTTAGCCGTGAAAAGGTAACAAACAAACAAATAAACAGACTTACTATCGCATTTTTAATATTAGTACGGATAGGTATTAGTTAAGGTTTAACAAGCTAATATTGTAGATATAATAATATTATGTGTGTATAAATGTGTGGTCATTTTGTATAAAACATCCTGTCCGTCAATTAAAACAATTTAATAATCGCATAATTTGTTAATCCCATAGATATTCAAAACAGGAAAACGGTCCGCTTTTTGTTTTTGTGCTTAACTAATACCTGCCACTTTTCTGTTTTTTAATCGTCCTTTCATAAAAAACTCACGAATAAGGCAAATATATGATTAAAACTAACTGTGGGTGGTTACTCTTGAAAATAATTCCGCTCGATTGACATTGGAAATATGTCAGTCCGTACTTTTATATGCCAAAATGACAAAAAAATATGTTATAGATTCGGGATAATATGAAGACAACATGATTTAAAATTGAGGCAGCTGTAATGTAGGTAAATTTATTTTTAAATTACGCGTTATTTTAAGGCGTCTATTTAATATTGGAATTGTATTGGAATTGATATTAGTTTCTAGAGTAACCCCACTGGTCCTATATCAAGTAGGTATATTTAATTCACGTATAAATGATGTACACCGTAAGCGAGATTTTAATTAAATGTTTAACCATATGTATAACATATTGTATGCACTAACACATCACTAACAGCATTATGCTGTGTGCTATATATTATGTGTGCAAACACAGACGTAAGCAAGTGTTGAACAAAGTAAATACAAGGATAAAACTAACTTTAGAATTGCACAAAGCCTAAAGAACTTTTTACGTGAAATTAATACAAGACAAATAATTTAGCTCTATTATATTAAAAATAAATCATTGCACTATAAAATCTAATCGTAAAACTAAGCAGTTCTGTATCGTCATCGCCACTGAGGGTTGAAGCCCGTCTGTTCCGTGTAGCATTTCCAGTAAGGGTTTCCCGCAGCCAAGCAATCAGAAACACCCTGTTCTCCAAATGTAGCTGTTCCCCCAAGATTTGTTGAGCCGATTACTGGAAATGACAAACAGAGAAATTATTATCAAGAAAAATAAAAGTACAGATAAATCTTTTAAACGCAATATAGCACACGTGTTTTAATGCGAGTAAAGAAAAATACGACCGTGAGCATTTGAGGATTTGAACCTGCGACTCCCGGATAAATACTCCAGGCGCTCTGCCAACTAACCCATCCCGACCTCTGCTTACTACCCCGAATTCTTCTTACACGTTTTAATATGCGTTATGGTGACGCTATCTTTTCAGTCCCTATACATATGACTGAACCGATACGGCCAACTTTGCAGTTAATTTAAATTAGGCTCTTTCTTCAAAGGCCTTTCCAGACGCATATCCCTACATAATTACGCTCACATAATCAATAGAAGGAATCTAGATTATAAAATAGACCGTGACCTGTGAATGTGTTTTTTTATCCCATATAAAAAATACTTATAAATATCTGCCTATCTTTCTTCCAATAACATTGGGGTCGGCTTCCAGTCAAACCGGATGCAGCTTAATACCAGTGTTTTACTTGGAGCGAATGCCTATTAGACCTCCATAACCCAGTTACTGGGTAACACGATATCTGGTGGTTTGACTGGTTGCCAGACTTTCAGGACTCTGACTACCCATAACGGCTGTCATAGATCTTAATTTGACTACTAGAACCGACGGCATAACGTGCTCTCCGAGGCACGGAGGGGTCTTGGAATGAAATAATGGTCAACCATCCTCAGACTGACCGCGGCAAGCGCAGCTTAATCCCGATCGATCGAACTGTGCGCCTGTTACTAAGCCACGAGGACCTCGTCCGAAAGTAATAAAACATTACTTATAAATAACCTAGTAATACCTTAGATATATCTAAGGTTTTCGCGATAACAACACATTATAATAAAATAACTATTAACCGGATTAATGGCCATTCTGCGATTACGAACGCTACATATTCGAAAAGTCAGGAAAAATAATATCTACCAGCGATTAATTCTGTTAAAAGTTGTTTTATTCTATAAAAGACCTGTTTACAAAATAAACTGAGTTCTAAAACTTAGGTCGTCAATATGAACGTCAAGGCGAGTAAGCCTAACCCACACCACAACACATTTTGTATAACAACTAGGTACCTACATACATATTTCCTTGACATCAGACCAGTTTTGCGTGAATAATCTGTTCACATTAATTAAGAAATTATTATGTATAATATAAGGAGTGTCCAATGACCTCGTAGGTACATAACTTATTGGATTGGACAGGCGTGATGTGATGTATGTTGTAAATACATACATCACATCACGCCTGTATTTCGCTTATGTTGTTAGGGGTACGCAGCGATGTACACGGCAATTAATTGTACACCCGCATTTCACCAATGCTGCTATTAAGTCCCGTGTAATAGGTCTATCTAACCTACTGGGCACAATTCCAAACTCCGGATAACACTGTCCAACCGGGGAATCGAACCCTAAACCTAACGCTCAGTAGTCGTGCTTACTGCCATTAGACTAGTGAGGTAGTTTCTTTATTAATTATTGTTCAACGGTTATTACTCACTTGCATTCTTCGGGATTGCCCGACTAGTTTCGAACTCGAACGGAGCTCTTAGTCATGAGCTGAGGCCGCGGCGATGTCGCGAGTCAAACTGACCCGACCGAGTTTCTTTATTAATGGAATAATTCGGAGTTGTGCCTGTGCAAACGCTTTATACGTCCTATTTTCATCTTAAAAACGTTACGTACCGTCTACGCAGCCAAATAACACAGCTCAGACCTCACCAGCATCTAAACCAAAACTTTAATTACCCCCATCAACAATATAATCACTGGAAGTTTTGTTCACCAAAAACATTCTATTTATTATGTACCTGTATGTTTAAAATTAAAACAATGTTACATCATCAAAAGTTTTTAAAATTATTTTGTCTGCATCTATATAAAATAAATAAAAAATCATTGTTGCATTGATACATCATAATTTCAGAGGGGTACGACCGATTGGATGTTTTTTTTTGTTGTGTTCGAAACTTCATATCTCCGTACTGCCACTGAGAATTTCCTAACAGAAAAACCCAATAAACCTTTGTCCGAACCGGGAATCGAACCCAGAACCTCACGCTCAGCAGCCACGCTTACGGCCACTAAAACAATGAGGAAGTTACACATTACTATATACCAACAGGAATTAACGCAGAATTCCTGTTAGTATATAGTAATATCATGCAACAAGATAGTTTAAAAATTAGTAAGTTACACATTATTAGGTAAGTGAAACGACCCGAAGATCTAACGGCACGAATTCTCAATACATACATCTCTTATGTGATTATTACTATATAAAGCTACTCCTACGGCCTCCAAAGTGCCCGAACAACTCGTATCAATCGCGGAAACTCTAAAGTTCGAGTTCAGCTAACAGAACGCAATAGTTTATTTGATTTGATACATTATTAATGTAACATGCTCCGTCCACACTCCTTCCTCTTTCGCAAAGTCAACATTCCTACCAAACAAGTTATACGCAAGTTTATTCATATATGGGAAATTTATTGACTATAGGGAAATAAATTTGCGGGCAAATATTAGACGGTAATTTGGAAGCAGGCGGAATCTGTTGAATCGCAATTGCTTATCTTCGCAACCAATATGTAATATTTGATTTACAGATTTTTATACTCGCATACATTTTTGTAAGTAAAGAGAAAATATGGGTATAAAAAAGTGTTATTAGAACTCAACTATAGCCCTTAATTAGATTCTAAGATCATTTCTAATGCTATAAATATGAAAAAGGTGACTTTGGTCTGGCCCTTTAATATAAAAAATAACGTTTAGGCGTTAATATTTAATAATATACTCACAATGATCGCTGCTTCGTTTAACTCTTCCCTGTAAGTAATGAGATTTCCTGTAATTCATGAAAAATTGCATCACTAAAATAATCATTTATACAACTGAGCTGTCTCAGAGCCGAGCTCGAGAAAAACTTTAACTGTAACTAAGCATACATAATTTGCATTTTAATCTGTTTAAGAAAAACTTACAAATAAAAAGGAAACTCTTCAGTTCCTTCTATTAGTAAGTTAAAGAAAGTTAGAATGCTACTCTCAACTTGCAAGAGCAGGTAAAGTGGAATATTGCATTATTATGATTCAATTTAAACCATCGCCTCTACAAATGGTTTTTCTACGGACCGACATTAGAAAAAAAAAAATTTTGTTAAATTTATACTTGAAATCGACCATCAGCAATTTATATTTTTATTTAAAAAGTTATATGAAATAATCATGACAACACAAGCTCTCAAAAATGTGTAAGATGCAATGTCAACAATTATACATAAATATGTCATCTTAATTCGCATAAAATCAACAAGATTTTGTGCCATTATAAAGTTACATGAAAATATTACCATAACAGTGGGGTTACTCTTGAAACTAATACCAATTCCAATCGAATTCCAATATTAAATTGACGCCTTAAAACAACGCGTAATTTTAAAATAAATTTACCTATATTACAGTTGCCTCAATTTTAAAGCATGTTGTCTTCATAATATCCTGAATCTATAATTATTTAATAGATATTTTGGCATTTAAAAGTACGAACTGACATATTTCCAATGTCAATCGAGCGGAATTATTTTCAAGAGTAAGCCCACTGATTAACTAAAACTTAAAAACAAAATCACTATAAACAGTCCACTATGAAAATATCCACTCTATACTAACATATATCCAAAAAAGACTATTACTTGCGAACATAAAGCATAAATCACACTTACTGCACACACGGATGTTGCAGCCGCAACCATAAGTAGAACGAGCCGGAATCTCATGTCGATTTGCATCAAACAACTCCACGGAACAGAGAAACAAACTGTCTTGTCGCACGTTTAATGTTGCCTCACTTAATAAAGGCTTCCGAGGCAGTGGCAGACGGTTTGCTAACGAGACTACCTTGGGACGTAGTGCGTGTCATAGGCGGAAGCGATGTGGACTTCATTGTACGTTAATAGAAATCTAAACGCGGATGTTGAGAGAAATAGAACTCTGATCTCTAAAATTAACTATACATAAAAATCCTTAATTTTCTGCAAACTGTAATTGAAAGTATTATGCGCTGTTACCGCAGTCAGCGATCTCTTTTAGATAACATATAGAGTAAATAAAAATTAATTAATTAAATTCGCCCCCTATATTCCCCTTATTTTGTTGATAAAGATTATGAACAATCAATTCTAAACTGACGAATGTTCCGAAAATTCTCATTGGAATTACCATAACCAAAAGAGTTACGAAACTAGGTATCATAATCTATCTTTTGCCTCATTACCTATTTAGTGTATACGACTACCTACCTCATTGGTATAGGGGCCGCAAGTGCGGCTGCTGAGCGTGAGGTCCTGGGTTTGTTCCTGGGTCGAGTTAGGAGTATTATTATTATATAAGATGATGATAGGAAAACATCACAAAATAATCTCCTCTGTGCATTTTCGGCCTACTCATTGAGCAACTGCTAAAGGTGCAAGTTCTCATACTTTGCACCACCTATCTAAACCTGTTCGTGGTATGATTAGAAACACAATAGCAGCGTTCGTATTTATTGCAGCCCTGCATGAGACAACTCAGATGCAAGTCGCTGCAGAAGCAACTGCTTTAATAACCTACTAATTAATATTAATTCTAGACAAGATTTCAGGGCTATCACTAACTTGGTTATATTTACTGGGACCCTCTTTCGTGCCATAGAACATATAAATGCATAGAACTTTAAACATCGTTCATATAAATGTAATTTGTACTTATTTTTTATTATGTGAAATGTTTTTTTATTTATTTAGAAAAACATTACCAGCTTATCTAATTACTTACTTTGTCTTTTCGAAATTAGTTTTCCTCCTTTCTTAATATGTACTGTATAATAAATAATGAAAAAACGGTGAAGGGAAACATCGTGAGGAACAGCGCACCTGACAGATGTTCTCGATGGTGTGTAAAGCCATGCCAGAGACCTACCTACGGGTGTAAACCACCCGTAGGTAACTCAGACACTAGGTTATTCATCAGCCACACGATAAGACAATAATAAATAATACCCAATTTATAGCAGCCGTAACATTATCTGAGATAATATGACAAATTAAATATATCAAATATATATCTACACATAAATAATTGTTTAAAAAAATACAGTTATCTTAAAGCTGTCTCATAGAAAATAAACTAGTTTTACCTATCGATCTTGCTGATGTGTCACCTTGAACTTTGTAAATATATTAATTTTTAAAACATTTTTATATACGGAATGCATATATTAACTTTTAGCTTTAATACATAAACAAGGCTCAAACTAGAGGAAGGAATAAAATTATAATGGGGAAATACGCATCGGTGATTGTCATTAAATGTTTTATACGAAAAACTTTAATTTAAAACAGCCTGTACTATGCAGTTTTAGTCTCATTGCACCAACTTAACTATAGCCAATCTATTGTTTCATCATTTTGGTAGACTTATAAAAATTCTTTGTTTTTCCAAATAATTAAATAAACTATGAGACCTTATGTAATTGTAACATAGGAAGAGCAAAACGTTTGAAGTAAAATATAAACATAAAATAACATAGCATCACGCCTGTATTCCCCGAAGGGGTAGGCAGAAGTGTACACAATTGTACTCCCACATTTCACTAATGCTGTTATTAAGTCCCATGTAATAGGCCAGGTAGTGAGCCTATTACCATCTACCGGGCTCAATTCCAAACTCCGGGCTGCTACTGAGAATTTGGTAACAGAAAAACCCAATAACACTTTTCCCGACCTGGGAATCGAACCTAAGACCTCATGCTCAGCAGTCCCGCTTGGGACCACTAGACCAAAGAGGCAGATTTTAAATAAAGTCATTTAGAATCTACCTCCTGTAAAAATTAAATATTATATATATAATTTTTACAGGAGGTTAAAATTTAATGAATAAATATATTTGCGTGTGATTTCCTACTTTTTATAAAAATACCTACATATTCTACCGTTAAGCAAATTGTATACACAAATGGAAACGCTTAACTAAACCGCACTGACGTACGTAATTAAACTCCGATGCGCATTAACTGCGCAACGCCTCATTTCGCATGCTGTCGCGCACAGTAATGAATTATTATATTGTTAACTATAGCAAATACTAGTGGGCTTACTCTTGAAAATAATTCCGCTCAATGGAAATATGTCAGTTTATACTTTTAAATGTCTAAAAAGTAATTATAGATTCGGGATAATATGGCGTCAACATGCTTTAAAATTGAGGAAACTGTAATGAAAGTAAATTTATTTTTAACCGACTTCCAAAAAGGAGGAGGCTATCAATTCGGTTATATTTTTTTCTTTTTTATGTTTGTTACCTCAGAATTCCGTCATTTATGAACCGATTTGGAAAATTATTTTTTTATTTGAAAGGATTTACTTTCAGATTGGTCCCATTAAAATTTTATGAAAATTGGTTTAGTAGTTTGGTATTTAAATCAAAATAACTGAAAAATATTACGTCGTCGAAGTAAACGAAATGGTGTATTTTGCTTTCTTGTGACTTTCCGGTGGTGTTTACGGTCTCTAGAATAGTTCTCATGAACTAACTATTTTCCAGCTTCATCATCAGATGATGATGATGATGATGATGAAACCGGAAGATAAGCATCGGAAATCCGTCATATTTTTTTTGCTATTTAATACTTTTTAGTGTAAGACCACATTCTCAAACATCTCTTTTTACACGAGTGCTCAAAAAACGGAGTGTATTTATGTATGTTTGTATGTAAGTATGTTTGTGAGTTTCTTTACCTATTCCACCATAACTTCTAAATACCTGAACTGATTTCGATATATGGGGTATCGTTAGACTCCTTATACTGTCCCGTGAGTAACATACGCTAGTCAGTTTTTTTTTTTTTTTTTAATTAATTTCATCTTATTTTACGCATTTTATTACTCTCTTTTGAAATAGCCTCAGATCTAGATTTCCTACTTTGATATGGATATGTCGCAGATGGATTGTAGAATAAGCTGTTTTACAAAACTGCTAGCTGATTTACAAAACAGTACTGTTATGAAAAACAGCTGAACGACGTTTAGCGGTTTTACATGATTACTGAACTATAACACGCAGAATTGAATGAACGTTTTGCGTTTATCAATGCAGCGGGTCAACGATCAGAGATTATGTAAAACAGTGTGAAATGAACTGTCAGATTGTTGATTTTAGTTCGAAATTTTGTCGCTTATGGCTCTGTATGTCCTAACAATAATAAACTAACTTTATTTTACTTGCCAAAAGCAAAAAAAATATGAAAATTTTTAATGACGTAAATACTAAACCACTATAATAGTCGACTATATATCGGGATTATGAAAGAAAATAAATTAAATTGATCCATGAGCGAGCGAAGCGAGCTCGGGAGTTTCGTGTATCCCGACACGGACAGGTTAGGTTCGAAGAGTCCGTCATCCTCTTCGTGTTTAGGTTTTTTCTAATCTTACGGACAAAAATAGGAGCCCCGCTAAGCGGGGCTCCGTCGACCCAGCCACGGAAAGTCAAATCAGAATACAGTATCGCTTTTTTACTTGAATGGTGACTATCCATTTAATATACCTATACAATAAACAAACCTGTCCCACTGTAGATATGTCATTCTGCAATACGTCTAAAGCTGGTAGCAGTTTTGTTAAACGTATCGCAATGGCAATCCAGCTGAACGTTGTTCAGCTGTTTTATAAAACAGTATTGTTTTGTAAAGCAGCTAGAGATTTTGTAAAACAGCGGATTCTACAATCCATCTGCGACAGATATATATGAACAGCGCGTTGAGTAGGTCTACCCATATTCACTTCCGATAAATCAGTTATGGTACGCAAGATTCACTAAAAAGTAAGAAATAAAATAATTTTTAACAAAAAAAAGAACCGACTCCAAAAGTCTTTCTGTTAAGTAAAATTGCACTAAAAAGTTATAAAATAATTGCATTATTTACTTACTACAATTTATATAAAAATATTTTTTTAATTTTAGAGGATTCTGAATAAATCAATTTATTAGGACAATAATATACAATTAATATTATTTTTGGAGTCGGTGCCAGTAAAGGATAATAAACGTGTAAGTACATTCATGAAGTAGCGTATTACGTTCGCTTTAGGCAGTTGTTGTGTTCATTTGTAAATAGGTTCAATTAGGTATAATACATTATCGTAAAAATAATTAAGGTTAATGTATCTTTAAATGTACTTTGCAAATTTTAGGAAACTTCCTTAATCTTTTTAAAGTTTGTCTGGCACCGACTCCAAAAATAAATAATAATTGTATATTATTGTCCTAATAAATTGATTTATTCAGAATCCTCTAAAATTAAAAAAAAAATATATAAATTGTAGTAAGTAAATAATGCAATTATTTTATAACTTTTTAGTGCAATTTTACATAACAGAATGATTTTTGGAGTCGGTTCTTTTTTTTGTTAAAAATTATTTTATAATATTCCTCATTGTTTTAGTTCTTGTATTTAATATTGGAATTGGTATTAGTTTCAAGAGTAACCCCACAGGTCTTTGAACTGATTGGTTTTATAACAGCTGTATGTAAGAAATATAAAATGTATGTAAAACTATGTTATAAATTTGTTGAAAGAAAAATACGGTTGTCAACAGGATTCGAACCTGCACCTCGCGGATAAATACGCGCTCTGACCGCTATCTCGACCTCTGCTCGCTATCTCGACCTCTGCTCGCTACCCCGAATTCTTCTTCCACATTTTTAATACGTCTTTTGGTGACGTCATCATTAAAATTAGAGTCCGCTATGCAATGCACATTTATGCTTTTCAAAGATTTATTTGTATCTGTAAACCAAACAATGATACAAAAGATATTCCTGTTGTCCGGCATCGTCACATATATAAATTCAACGTCCATAATTTTGTGTCCGAAAAACTCGAAAAGTAGTCGATGGATTGACTTGAAATTTTTATACAATGTTGCATTTTTTTACAAAAGTATTTTCATTTAGTTAGTTTTATTCCGAAATTCCCATGGAAACGAAAAATACCAACTTATCACGAGGTTTGGATAAAAACAATCGATTTGAAGCCACAGCAAAGCGTAGCCGTTTACTTAGATGTTTTATACATTTTAAAAACGTATTATCGATTTATTACATCACGCTGGCGTCACTATAAGATGTATTAATGTAGAAGCAGAATTCGAAATAATGAGCATACTTCGGGTTAGCTTTAGATTTTTAGCTAATCAGATATTGAACATGCAGTCCTTGGATCTGTTTGAAGATGCAAACTTTATTCCCAATCAAGATTAATATCATTTATTCATACCCATACACAGCAAAAATACATAGAGAATCGTTTTTTTTTTACTAGTTCTTAAATATATTTGTTATCTAATCCAAAACTTAAATAGTAAAATTAAACCGAATTATTTACAAACTACTATATCTACATGTATACAATAACTTAAAAACGATTCTAAAATAAAAATCAAGAAAAACTCATGCGTCGAAGTATTCCTCCGCATCGCTGTCCTCCGGGAAGGTGCCAAGGAGACTGGCAGCATTGCCACGTTGGATGGCAATGCTGATTCGTTGACCTAGAAACAAGCCAGCCTTCTGGTCACGCGAAGAGACGACTAGTCTCCGAGAAATCTCTTTAAATAGGAGTTTCGCACTCGGACCCTATGACCCGAGTGTTTCGACCCCAAACGGCTCAAAGTCGTAGCAACTGAGCAAGTTGCTATATTTGCGCCGTTTGTGGTTCTCCGCTGTCGTAGCAGCGGCGCCAGCACAACCCGCTGAGCTAGGAAGGTGGGATGGTGCAAGGGTGTCGACACATGTTGCGTCCCACACCACAGGCCGACCCAACTTCCATGGCAATAACGTCATACCATCTGGTCTCTTTCCATCGCCACGAACCAAGCCATTAGGTTCTAAAACAGCTGGTACGCCGGCGGTGACAAGAGCCCGGCGGATAATGTCGTTAATGCTATCATGCCGTGCTATGCGCCCCGCACTCCTGCTACAGGACAGGACATGATGTCCGAGGCTGTCGACAGCTTCGCCACAGTGGCACCGATGCGGGGAAACACAAGGAGTGCCCAAACGTAAACAAATAGCGAGCCGGAAATTATCATCATCCAACATGGTGCCTATGTTGGGTGACGGAAGTGCTTGAAGCCAAAGGTGTCGGGCCTTTGGCTTCCCAATGGCTGTCCCAATCATATTTGTCTAATCACAAATATTTTAACTTGATTTTCGCGTCACTTTTTATACAATATTTTAGGTTTTCTCGTTTAATTATTTACATAAAAACTGATATTTTCTAAAATGGCTGGATGGAAAATGGAGTAAATATGGAATATGCATGTGATTCAAAAATGTTTCTTTGTAATCTTTATTGCTGTAGAGAGACACATAAATAATATAAAAAAAAAATTAAGGGTCATTTTATGTATCCAAACACACGCTATTGTTTGGAATCCACTCCCTCTTTGGTCTAGTGGTCGTAAGCGCGGCTGCTGAGCGTGAGGTCCTGGGTTCGATTCCCAGGTCGGGCAAATTGTTATTGAATTTTTCTGTTAGGAAATTCTCAGTAGAAGCCCGGAATCAGGAAGTTGGTGGTGTGACACACCCGTGCTTCGGAGAGCACGTAAAGCCGTCGGTCCTGCGCCTGATCTCTCTCCGGTCGTGTCGGATTACCGTCCCATCGGAATATGAGAGTGAAGGAAGAGGGAGTGCGTCTGTGTTTGCGCATACATTTGTGCACTATAATATCTCCTGCGTACTTGGCTAATCTCCGTGGAGATAGGCCGCCGTGACCGAAATACGGTCAGAAGGAGTATATATTGTTTGGAATGAAACAGGATGTAATCGACCGCGATGACATTCTTTACATGTTGTTACTGAATGTGTTTCATGTCTTTTAATTGTTTAATTCAATACACAATAATAATATTTTTACAAGTGTTACATTTTTACGGTAATGTATTAGTGTAGGTATACAATGGACTGAAAATATTAAAAAATACAAGCACTTAATAATATTGATAGGCTTTGTAGATTTAGGATTTAGGTTTATATTTATAAAGAAAAGTAATTATAATATATATATTTTTTTAATTTAATTAATTATAATAAAAAGCAACTATTTCATTAAAACCAATTAATCTGCATAGCCTTTTCCCAACTTTAATGGGCTTCTAGTCTAACTGGATACAGCTTAATACCAGTAATTTACGTGGATCGACTACCTATCTGACCTCCACCGCCAACCATGGCTTTTAATATATAATTGTTTGACTTTTACACGATTGCCCAAAAACAGGAGTGTTATGTTTATAGGGTTCATGTAGTATGTCTGTATGTTTGTGAGTTTCTTTAGTCCACCATAACTTCTTAATGGTTGAACCCATTCCGATGTATGGGGTATCATTAGAATCCTTATATTGTCCAGGGTAAAATAGGCTAGTAAGATGCTCAAAGATGTAAGCTTGCTCAAATGATGGGATATCATGTGCCGGGAAAGATGTTCTCGATGGTGTGTAAAGCCATGTCAGAGACCTATGGGTGGTCTAAATTCTCAGACTAGTTTGTTCATCAACCACACGATAAGAGAAGATTTGCCAGGAGTATAATCTGCCGGGAAAATGCAGCTGCGATTACGGAATCCCGTTAAAGGTGTGGTTTGAGTCAGTCGGTAAGAGTGCGGCACAACGTCTATAATAGATTTCCACACATAAAAGAGGTATAAAAGTGCCAAAAACATTCAAATGTAATAAATACATACTTACCTGAGAAATCACTTTGGGAGCTGAGTTGCCCCCGTCCGTAGCAGTGCACCCTTAAAATGGAATCCCTACACGTGGCCCCTGGGTGGTGCAAAGCAGGCAACACAACTCTAGTGGGAGGCTTTGGCCGCGGCTGGTTACCACCCATCGGACGAAGCCATGCCGTTAAGCTCCCTAGTCGTGTTTCGGGATATAGTCTGATGCAACCGTTGTAGGAAACGGGTCTGGGCAATTGCATCAACTCCCGAAATATCGTTCTCCTAAAATCTATCCACTCTACTTAGAGTGAATATATTTATTCTGGATATACGTGCTCCATCCTCGGCCACACCGTCGCTTACCATCAGGCGAGTTGGTGGCCAAACGTAGAGCCATTTGTGCTAAGAAAAAAAAAAGTTGGTTTGCACCTACCTACCTTTACCACCGACTTATCTTTCACGCCACCGCGTGGTCACGAGTCGCTCAGCTATCGTTCCCCGGCCACACACGCAACCAAATCCATTTTTTTTTTGTTGCCGATTTAGAAATTGTGATACCTAGATATTCTCCGCCTTAGGGTAAGCGGAGGGGTTTGTCAGACTCTTACTGACGAAAACCACCGCTGTTTTCCCTCGCACACTTAGCTCGGACGTCCCCAGAGTGAATACGTCCTCAGCAGTCCCCGACTAGTGCAGACCCCCTTTATACGTTATATGACACGACTGTCAAAAATTTAAGGAGTGTAATTTTTTTAACTCCATATTTTCGTTTTTTTTTTTTGTCCATATTTTTCGTATATATTTTGTAATTTTTTATGCATATTTATCCGGGCGCAACTAATCACTTATACATTGACCCCTTAAAAGGAAGTTAGTTACTAAAATTAGGACCTTGCTTAAAGACAATATTGTTATTAACTTTTCTAAAATATATGGCTTTTGCGAATGTCTTATGTAAATGCTGATTTTGAATTAAACAACTTTAATTGCTTTCATGTTCATTTATTTAACTGGCCTGACAAGTATTGCAACAATATTCAAAACATTAGTTACATCACAACGCTAATTAATAAAACTCGTATCACTGAATTACAAATAAATACACTAATTGTTATCGTTCTAAATTGTATTCTGTTGCACAATAATACGCAGAGCTTAAACATGTTTTAGGATAATTATAATTATTTTAGTTTACCTAAATTTCGTTTGATTTAATTGTATTTGGTTGTATATAAGTTCAAGAATATTGAATTGAATTTTTTTATAAAGGGTGATCTGTAATACAGGTCTTAAATTAGATAGCAGTCTCGGTAAACGTACTGTTTTTACTTTATACTGTAATTATTGTGTTGTGTTGTGTTGTGAAGTATTTTATTGTAGTAATGCCAAACTTCACAAGTGAATGCAAACTTCATATTCGGCACAAGTTTAGCAACCACATCACTCATAAGGAGATTTAAAAGTACCGAAAGCTAAAACCAAACACAATATCGAAAGCCCTCAGCTCGTAAAACTTATCTCATAACTGTACACGAGTCGGGGCCGTGTAAAGACATCATTTACAGGGACAAAATAAGGATCATCACTACAGAAACCGTCGTTAAACAATTTGTAAGGTCGTATAAACTTATCCAATCTAGTCTGACTGAGTAGACGAGGCGCGATACATTATGTGGCACGCTGTTGAAATTTATTTACTGCTCACTAGTACATTACTCGTTAAGTAAATACGTAAATAGTTCACGAATGGGTGGCTTAGAAATTCTTGTAATGATACTTAGTTTACCGTAATTTAGTTTATGGTAATTTTAATATATAATACAGCATAACATCACGCCTGTTTTCTCTGTAGGATTAGGCGGAGATGTTCTGTTTTACGCCTTCATTTCATCGATGCTGTTGTTAAATTCCATGTGATGGCGAGCCTAGTGCCATCTACCGGACAAAATTACAAACTCTGGTATTGATGGGAACTTTTTTTTTGTGTATGGCATCTCGCAGGTTAACGTAGGAGGTTGTCGACTGCTTAACCGGACTTTCCTGTGGATGCCTTAATAATAAATTATTATTAAGGCCCCCAGCCAGGGCATTAGACTTATAAACTAAGCGACAACACGCTACGGGCACCCCCTGCGGGGTACGAGCCTCGGCTTAAGGCGTACAGATGGGCACCTAACACTGCGCTGCGCCCCGCAATTGCGCTAATTCAGGACACTGCGGCGCCGCGCCGGTTGAGTTGACTCACTTTTTCAAAAAGTGTTGGCGCACAGCTTTTATGTGATAGAGATGCTGATGACTGGATACATGTTTATATAACATGCTCTGTTGTCAATACAATCAACACATCAGTAAGCCGACCTCTCTCGTTCATTCTCTCAGTCAATCGCTGCGCCGACGTAATAGGTACGATGCTTTACGCTGTTTGATGCCTACGAGCGTTATAGAACATGTTTTAGTTAACTCAAATAGCCGGCGCAGTGAGTTGCGCCTGAGTTACTGAGTTGACACAAAGAATTTTGCTGAGTTACCCATCTCTAAACCCTGGATTCCTACTGAGAATTTCGTAGTTGAAAAACTTCATAACACTTTGTCATAACTCGTAATCCAACCCAGGACCACATGCTTAGCTGCCCCGCTTCGCTAAACCAAATAAACAGTTTATGGTGTGTAATTATAATTATTATATTTTATTATACCATAGTTATTTTCTCGCAGTGAAATGATTTCGTCTTGGTAGTACAACATATTAATATATTAAAAACTGCCTCGTTGATCCCAAGCGCGAATGCTGAGCATGTGGTCTTGGGTTCGATTCCCAGGTCGGGCAAAGTGTTATTGGGTTTCTCTTAGGAAATTCTCAGTAGCAGCCCGGCGTTTGGAATTGTGCCAGGTAGATGGCAATAGGCTCACCACGAGCTTGATCACCATGCTAGCTCACTGCGGGTTGACGATTTCGGACTACCACGTCTAGGTTTCCTCACGATGTTTTCCTTCACCGTATGTCAGTGATGTCCAAGATTAACTAAGAAAGTACAATTATGACATTGAAAAAGTCACATTGGTACATGCCAGGTTTAAACCCACAACCTGCGGCTCAGGAGGCTAGCCCGTTACCACTCGGCCGCCACGACACACTATATTAATATATTTATTAATATATTATATTTTTTTATTTCAATAAAGAAATGGCAGCATAATTGTGAAAAACAAAACTAGTAGTTATACTACCTACCCGGCCTACCGCACAGTCGTTACCTCACCCGTGCAGATTGAATAGTACCTGCTGAGTAACGGATTAGTGAATCACTACTATTTCTCATGCTTTCGAGTTACAATATTTACTCTACAATTCGATAAAACTACTGAGGGCTTATCGTACTGCCGCTTGAAAACATCCATAAAATTTCAGCGAGTATACAGCCTGCAACAGAAGTCCGAAATAACACTTCAAGGGCGTGTGAGGTGTCCTATAAGGAATTCTTGGGAATACAAAACAAACAAAGCCTTAATAGTACTTGAGTAAACCACATTGATAGTTTTCAGTAAACACATTCAAACATAGCCCTAAAAATCTGTTAGAAATATAAAAACGTACAAAATGGATAAAAAAATATGCTTTTTGTATTTTATGTTATATTTTTACATGTGATTCACTACTTGAGATACATTCATGCCCTGTAGTATTATTTCAGGGTCTTTTTACACGTTATATGTATGTAGGTACTATGCACATGATATATATGTCGCAGATAGGTTCTAGAATCAGCTGTTTTAAAAAACTGCTAGTTATGAAAAACAGCTGGATGACGTTTAGCGGTTTTGCACAATTACTGAACTATAATCATGCAGAATTGAATGAACGTTTTGCGTTTGTCAATGCAGCGGGTCAACGATCAGAGATTATATAAAACAGAGAATATATAAAATGAACTGTCAGATTGTAGATTTTAGTTCAAAATTTTGTCGTATATGGCTCTGTGTGTCATCAACAATAATTTAACTTTATTATAGTCAGTAGCAAAAAATAATGATAAAAATTTTGAATGACGTAAATACTAAACCACTATAATAGTCGACAATAAATCGGGATTATAGAAGAAAATAAATTAAATTGATCCATGAGCGAGCGAAGCGAGCTCAACAGTTTCGTATACTCCGACAAGAACAGGTTAGGTTCGAAGAGGATGAAGAACTACCCCCGTCATCCCCTTCGTATTTAGGTTTTATCTGGCCTTACAGACACTAAAATAGGAGTCCCGCGAATGCTCCATCGGCTCAGCCACGGAAAGATAAATCAGAATATATAATCTTTTCTTTTACTTGAGTGTTGACAACCCATTTAATATACCTAAACAATAAAGAAATCTGTCCCACTTTAGATATGTCATTCTGCATTACGTCTAAACGTAGGTAGCAGTTTTGTTAAACGTATCGCAATGGCAATCCAGCTGAACGTTGTTCACCTGTTTTATAAAACGGATCTGTTTTGTAAATCAGCTAGCAGGTTTGTAAAACAGTGGATTCTACTATCCATCTGCGACATATATATATATATATATATATGCGCATAACATAATATCTGCATATTTCAGAAATTGTTAAACTGCGTTGCGCGATATAGACGGCCATTCAACGGTTGTACAATTAGGTACAGCTAGAAATTGCCAAATAACAAGCCCATCATATAATAAAATCTTAATTTATGTAAGGATGTAAACCTCTTACAATTGAAGAGTTAGATTAAATCGGAGGATACAAATTACTTCAACGTAAGAATCGGTCTGTTTAATTCCTAAAACTTGGATCGTTAACTTAAATGGAACACTTAAGCTTTTAGGCACTAAGTTTAGTTTTAATTTATTTCAGTGCCTTCACTTTCAGTTTTAATAAAACAAACTTTCAGTTTATTTCTACTTTGATAGTACTGTGTAATCTAGTATCTTTAAAAGGAGCCAATAAACTATATACTGTGTATTTGTTAGAAGAGCCAACATATTTTTTTAAGGATAGAAGTGATCGTTGGCTAATTATTACCCATAGACACCATGTCCCAAGTTTGACGGTAATGGCAGACATGTCTTTTAAATTCCTCAAAATTGCGTCTTTAATTCGTCATAACTTGTTTGTTTTAGTTATACCCACACATAGCACGAAATAACTTAACTTTATTTTATAGTGTTCTAGTTTACCTTTTCCTATGTTATTTTGCCATAGAAATCATTCATTGTGTGGTCATAAAAATCTCCACTACTGTGACATTTGGGACGTAGATTCTGTGTGTAATTACTAGCTAATGATTACCCCAATCCCTCAAAAATACGTATGGGGCCGTTTACCAAACATTCTGTATCTTAAAAATATTAATTGTGGAAAGAAAGTGGGGAAGATTCGAACCTGTGCCTCCCGGATAGATATTCCATGCGCTCTGACCACTAAGCCATCACGACCGCTGCTCAATAATCCGAATACTTCTTTCAGATTTTAATAAGTCTATTGGTTTCTTCCCACATAAGTTTAGAGTTCGCCACACATGCGTTAATGTATTTGAAAGATTTATCTGTACCCGGTATATTAGTTTACCTTAACATACAATCGGAAATTTTTAGTGTTTACTCAGGAGGCGCAGGTTCTAATTCTGTTCACATATGTTATTTTTTTTTTCACAATAATTAATAACTTTAGAGTTCGCTATGCATGCACTTCATATTTTTGTATTTTCATTGTTAGATGAATATTTTCAGAGCTCAAACATTTTATAAATATGGATGTGGTCGGTGACTTTTCTTGCTGACCTTACTTACATATTCCTCATAAATAATCCCAATCATCCAAAATTAATTCACATAAATTACCAAAATATATATTGAAAAGCCTGGTAGGTACCTAATAATTTGACAGTCATGGATAACAAAGGTTTCGCGTCAAAGAAACGGTATTAGCATAATTTTTGAGCCCGCCTGATTGGGGCCCATTGTTACCTACATTGAGGGAGTCCACGGCTTAATCAAAATATTTTCACAGACCCCTTTGCAGACATGCTATAGTCTCATTTATGGTATAGGTCAATTATACAAAATGCCAATTCGAGGTATTTCGGGAGGTTGTTTGAGGGGTAGTTATTTCAGCGCCTTGTATTTGGAAAAGGTTTTCATGATGTTAAATTTACTTAATAATATAACATAGCATCATATCTGCCTCGTTGGTCTCGTGGTCCCAAACGCAGCTGCTGAGCATGAGGTCTTGGATTCGAGTCCCAGGTCGGGCAAAGTGTTATTGATTTTCTGTTAGAAAATTCTCATTAGCAGCCCAGAGTTTTTAATGGTGTCCGGTGGATGGCAATGGGCTCTGGTGGGTTCACAAATGCTGTTATTAAGGCCCATGCTATCAACCAGGCACCATTCCAAGCTACTACTACCAGTAGTAATAATAATTATATAATAAGTAGCTAATAATTTTCTAACAGAAAGACCCAATAATACTTCGCCCGGGGATCGGACACAGTACCTCACAACACAACCGCATTTGCAAACACAAGAAAAACAAAGTACCGACTAGTTTCGAACTCGAACGGAGCCGTTAGTCATGAGCTGAGTCTTGAATCTTAGTCATGACTCAAGACTCAAAAGTTTGACTCGCGACATCGCCGCGGGCTCAGCTCATGACTAAGGGCGTTCGAGTTCGAAACTAGTCGGGCAATCCCGAAGAATGCCAGTGAGTAATAACCGTTGGATAATAATTAATATGAATGTGTCTCACGAAAGTAATTATACCAAAAAAAAACAACAAAGTAGTAATAATTATTATATGAGCTTCTATATGTGACTAAGTCTTCGTGGACTTCAGAATTGAGTGCAGCCGGAATAAAAAGTACCTGTGGACCAAATACCAACCAAATCCAATCAGCAGTCATTGCATGAAAGAGTAACAAACATCCACCCATCCACATTCACATCCACAAACTTTCGCATTTATAATTTTAGTGAGATATATATATTTAAAACGTTACCCTACACTAGGAATTTCTTCCTGTATCGTGGGTGCGTTTACAGACATATAATCTCACATACACACACACACACCCAGACCCGGAGCACTCATCTATAGATCGTACAAATATTTGCTCCGTGCAGGAATCGAACCTGCGAACGGTCGCAACGGTCACTGTACCAACCGCGCTGTCACATTTAATTGCACTTTTAACTTTACTGAAAATGTCCCTAATTCAACACATGTACAGCCAAAAATCGAGTGAACCATAATTCTAGTTACAACCGTCACAACTATTAAAAATCGCGATAAAAACACAAATTCAATTAATATGCATAACATTATGAGATATTCAAATATCTCATTATGCAAACATAATTTACTATCGAAACTCCGTCGATACAGATTCAATTTAAAGTTTCCGAAAAATTGTATTAAACCGAGAGCATATCGGAGCCGGGAAAGCTCTGCACTGAAAATTGACACTTCAAACTTTGGCGAAACGTGTTCATCTAGCCAATGAGGGCCTACTTAAATATCGAAGTGTTTATGCAGTCTGCCTGTGATGTAACGGACCAAGTTCGGTTCTTGTATGAGGATTAAAATTTACTAGGGACCTGTATCAAAAGAAATTAAAATTTTTAGACGCAGAAAATTTTAGAGACGTCAACTTAGATTTGTGTCTACAAATCCTCGCGAAAGAAAACCGATAAGCAAAAGGTATGCGCGCTCTTCTTTCTTCAAACTGTGGTCATTATGATCCCGTATGTAGTTAAGCAATGATTGGTGAGATCTGTCTGCATATGGGTGGCCGCTAGAAGTTATTGTCATCTAAACGTTTCCTTTCTTCAGTAGGTACGTTATACAGTCGATCACGATAGTTAATAGAAGTTTCTAAGTCCAGTAAGAGACATACGGGTTTGGACAATTTTAACACTACGTTGGCACCTAACCACATGAAAGAAAAACCAAGTGATAGACTAAATTCTGTTCTCTCGCTCTCTCACAGTCCCAACCACAACACCTAAATCCACCATAAGTTCAAACTATCACTTGTTGGCCAAGACACTTAGTATCATTAATCATAAGTTGGCAAACTTTCCACGTATAAAGTTGCAGCTCTTAAGCCGAAGGAGGGCATTAATGTTGTAGTGCTCTTTGCGTAACAAGCTACCTACCCATAAATATATTAGCACGCCGCTACTACGTACAAGTTTAATGAAAGCGACACGTGCCTAAGTGACGCAGACGCACCTTAACACAAACTGAGACGGGGTTGTACTGGTGCAGTGTGTTGAACTTAAGAACAAGTTAATCTACATGTACACTATTATTATAAAGAGGAAAGATTTGTATTTTTATAACGAATAAACTTAAAAACTACAAGCCCCATTTCAATTCAATTCTTTCACTATTGGATTGCTACGAGTACGTTATCCCTGAGTAACATAGGCTATACTTATTACTAGAAAATATTAGGGATCCCTACTAAAACTTATATTACCAAATTATATATATAATTATATACGGATATTGCCAAAGAAGCTAGCCGTAGAGGAAAGAAAAGAACGAGACAGAAGACAATCATGCGATCTGACAGACGATAAGCTGACTATGATAAAGAAAAGGTACATATCCATATTTAATGTCATTTAATCTTCTGCGTTTTATTTACCTTAACAAAAAACCTAGCAATTAATTATGTTGGTCCCGAATTATAAATGTGAATGTAGAATGACACAGCAACAGACAATTTTAATAGTTCTGCACCTATCGGGAACTCTTCGTGGCCTCTACTGCAATCATGGAGAGCCTGGAAGTCTTTGAAGTCCCATGTCGGAGTCTCATGTCGATTTATATGAAAACTCTCAAAAGGAGCTCTGCGTTTCTCCAGGCAATCCCTCCAAAATACTCTATAATATAAGTCGTTCTTTGACCAGTTTGACCTTGAGCTGGTCTGCCAAAGTAGAGAGTGTCAATGTTATAAGAGGCTACCTTATACTGGTTTGTTACTACTGACGTGCGGGCTACTATACCTTAAGACTTCTAGTTTTGCAGCTATTCTTCAGACAGTCAGACTATTTAACCGATGAGGCCTCACGACGTCTAAGAACAAAATCTTGTACTATTAAAATTTATAAGCCTGCAAACGAGCATATGAGAGTACCTGGCAAAAGCCCAGAAATCGTTAAGTGGCCAAGAACAAGTATTAAAAGCATTAAGTCCCAGCTAAAATCGACTCAATTCAAGGATGATCGCGTGATTCTCCATAATGTTTTATGTAAATAAGGTAAGATTATTACGTTTGATACTTTGTTTAAGTTCCGTGTGTATCTATGGACTTCCTCGTCTTAGCTACAGGATCAACGGAAAATTGAAAGGATCAAGAATATAATTACGTTGACAAGACGCCGGCTGAATATCATCGAATAATCTGTATTGGAATTATGAGATATGTATTGATAGATATATATTAATAAAATGGTCAGGAAAAATTAACTTCATAATATTAGTAATGTTAAGCACGTTTTTTGGGGTGGCAAAAGCAACGTAACTATTTAAAGACTTAATTACGTAACGTGATCGTTATTACGGAACCAAATCACCGGACTCGATATTAACGCCCAAAAAAGAAATATTTGTGTTAAACATAAAAGAACTTTCGCGTGTCGCCTGCCTATAAAATTGTGTAATTAATAACCACGACGCCAGTCGTTTATGGTAATATGGGCTATTTTTCTTTGCACTAATGCGCGTCTTCGAGTTCAACGTGCTTGAAACAGCACTTTGCAATTTCAGTAGCCCTGAGATGTTATCTCTATCAATTATGGCCCATAAAACGTAATGACTTCATCGTAAATCTTAGCGTACACGACAGAATTTTACTTGGTGTTGAATAAATGGGGCCAAATTACTTCGAGGTATAAATGACTGTTGTCCTGAGCATGTTGATCGGTGGTGCGTGAGCCCTCGAAAAGGACACCCCTGCCTTTGTGAAGAAATTGTTGTGACCCTTTTAAATTCATAAATGAAGCAGTTGGTCGCGCCCCATCAGATATCGCGGAATAAGGCTCACCAATTATAAACAAAGCCTTATCGCTAAACAGAGTTCGTAAGCCTGACTCCCGAACAAAGAACATGTTAGAAATTTAAACTTGCCTACTAAGTGATGTATGGATTTACCCTAGCAGCTTAATTAGCTCGGCTATTTGCCAAGACCCGATGTTTGTACATGGTTGCCAGACATTATACGTCGGGAGACAAGTGAAGATGATCAGTTGGGTCTCTGGTCTTTAAGTCTTCTACTTTTACATATACCTAGTGTTTTGTTGTAACTCTCGATATTTCGTGATAATGAACCATTTCGTGACTTATGCAACTACGTCCCTACGTAATACCTTACTTATTCATGGACAAAAATAATAAAAATGTAATAAAGACGTCTTTATTAGAATTTTATATTTTCAATTGTAGGGTTACCCGACTTTGAGGGTCGTAATTTGAATAAATAGCTTATTGAAACAGTGATAAAGCCTACGGTAAAGGGTATTGGGGAAATTGAAAAATGACGTGATTCGTGTACTAGATATTTAGATATTTAGTCAGGTAACAATGTTGTATATTCATTATTTGATTATTTGTTACATACTGCTGATGCTATCACGCCTTTATATCTTAAAAGGTTAGAGCTATACAGTAGAAGACACACATTTCACCGATGCCTTTATTATGTGCCGTGTAATAGGTAGAGAGCCTATTGCCATCAGGCGCAATTACGAACTCCGAACTGCTACTTCATTTTTTTTACCGAAAAATGCAGTAACATTTTTCCAGACCTCGGAATCGAAGGCAAGACCTTACACTGTCGATTACATAAGTTTAGGTATATTATAGAAACGTAGTTATTTTTATAATAAATTTATTCACCATTAAAGAATATATATCTGCCTAGCCTTTTCCCAATTACATTGGGGTCGGCTTCCAGTCAAACCGGATGCAGCTTAATACCAGTATTTTACATGAAGCGACTGCCTATCTGACCTCCACAACCCAGTTACTGGATAACACGATATCGTATCGTGGTATGACTGGTTGTCAGATTTTCAGGCCTCTGACTACCCGTAACGGCTGTCATAGATCTTAATTTGACAACCGGGACCGACGGTTTAACGTGCTCTCCGACGCACGGAGGGGTCTCGGTATCACAGACCGACCGTGGCAAGCGCAGCTTAACCTCGATCGATCGATCTGTGCGGCAGTTACTTAGCCATGAGCCCCTCTTTCTCACGAGCCTTTCTTTCAACATAAAAGAATATGATACAATTAAAAATGTAGAAACCGTAAATATCAGCTACGTAAGGGCTTAATAATAGTTGATCAAATATTCAGGGATCAGCGTTACTCCTGTGTCAGTTGTTCAGGCTGACTTCCAATTTAGTCTGTTTATTTTTAGGACATAGACGAATACTATAGTTGGTCTCTACTTATAGAACTTAGACGTGGCTTATTGCCCACTAATTATATGAGTTTATGCAATCAATCAATCTTTATTTGTGAACATAGGTATTACATTAATATCACTGCAATTGGTGTACAAATATATTAGTTGTAATAATAATTTGTCTGAATCTATACAAAGTTCGAGTAGATAATGTCAATTAGATGTACCTGTTATTAATTATATATTAATCAATTACAATTTATTTTTACATTCATTTCAGATTATCAATGGTGGATTATATTAAAGGGCTAGTAATGTCATATTTTATCATTGAAAACAACTAATGATAGGTCCGAGTCATTTCATCTGCAGGCGTATTGGCTACCTCGGTTGATATGAAATTGATGATCACTTTGAAGTACATTGCTTCGTATGTCTTAATAGTCTATTACGAATTAAAAGCACATGACGCAATGTGGCCTTCCCCAATACGCCATCTCCGTGCTTTGAATGACACTTTCGGACCCGGTCGTTGTTAATTAATTACGAACTCCTAGAGCAGGCCGCACATCAGTTGGGGCAAGACCAGTATTAACTAGCCTCATATACTATTGAAACTCCCTACTACGACAGGCCAGTCCAATGTCAAAGTTTTACCACGGATGGCCAACTTACTGCACTTACTATTACGTAAGGCAGAAAATTAAGACATAGTCGATTCTAAAGTCTATTGTGTTCCATGGCGTCGTTGGTCCCGGCACTACCTGTTTTCCAAAGGTGGTCTGGAAGAGATATTTAGCGATAAACGGCCCTTTGAACTTTTCCTAACGTTTTTGATTTAGTATTATTTTATTTTATTAATACATTTATCCATTAAAAAATATTGTATTGTATTGGGGGCTGACTGTCAAAAGGCGGGTAACTGACAGATATAATGAAGGTTGGTTAAACCTACGGAAAATCGATCGTCTGCGATCTACCTTATAGATCACATTTTTGTTTTCCGACGCCAAAGAAAATTAAACATGGTTTTACCATCTAGCCGGGCCACTTAACTAAGCACTTAAAATGTCGCCGAGATGAATGGTTCAACTTCAAAGTTCCCTTTAACTTTTGACAGTGGAAAATCTCTAGAATTTTTATCTAGGAAGCTAATGGAGTCTTCATTTAAAACCCTTCAGGTGTTAAATATTCTCTTATAACACGACGACGAAACCGGAACACGCAATTTGAGGGTGGGCAAAATTTTATCTAATAATTAATTGCTCAATATAGCGAGTATAATTTTTCCATAATGCGAGTATTTTGGTACCAAAGATATTTTTCATAAAATTAACATACTTTTTTATTTACCAAAAGTGCACAGATTTTAGGTAAAAAATACTCATGTTTTAGTACCTAACATCCATTTTCCGATCAGGAAATTAGCGAAGATCAAGAACAAACACATAGGTAACAAAGGCGGATATTTCATTACATTAAGAATTGAAATAACAAAGTTTCTGTTTCAAAGAAATAATTTGAAGATAACAATCTATTCTTACAAATTTTAGTTGATCTTAACTCCCACGTCTGTAGAGATATTTTTTCTTTTATTTTATGTAACTATTTTTAGCAAAGAGCAATCGAACTTGTAAAATAACAGATGTAGGGACAAAATTTATTACGTTCGCGAGGAATACTTGACAAAGACTTTACACGCCGCCTACATGTCCTTTGTCGGAATCTACATTCTGAATATTAAATAGGGAATCTGAAACATAACACATGAAATGGATATTAAGAAAATTATTTTAAATCTTCCACCAAAATAATCAAATGCCAGTGATGAAATTCGCCCTTAATCTATGAAAAATCGTTTTAATTTTCGATAAAAACAACTCGTGAAATGGTCAGACAGTCAAGTAAGATTAGAATAGAGAACGAGGCTATGCCGTGAAGCGACCTAGTCGTGTTTCGGGATGAAGTCCGTTGCAACCGTTGTGGGAAACGGGTCTGGTTCAGTTGCATCAACTCCCCAACTATCGTTAACCCCAAATCTATCCTTTTACATATGAGTGAATAAATTTATTAAGGATCTACGTGCTCCATCCTCGGCCACATCATCGCTTATCATCAGGCAAGTTGGTGGCTAAAAGTAGATACATTTTTGATAAAAAAAGAACCATCGATATGAGAATACAACTTTTTTTTTCTCATATCAATGGGTAGAACTATAACGTGACCGATGGGCGCGTCTTGCCAGCAAATGGTCTGTCTTAAATATTTGTCATGTTTGCTAAAATGTCTTGCTGATAGTGGTATTGTACATTCGGTCGTTGAGTTCCCTACAAAATAGTTAACCTCAGTGTGGTTGATATGCGCGTCACGATCCCCAACGGCCTGTCTTTGTAAATACCTGTCATGCTAACTAAAATTTCTTACTGATGGCGGCTTTGCACTAACAATAATAACAATAACACTACTAAAAATATTATATATTAGGTAAAATTGTTTAAGAGATAAAAAGAAAATATATTCATAAAATTAAAATAAAGCAAATTGCTTAGATACACAAAAAGCGAAAGGTCTTTATGAGCGCCTGGAACATTAACAAGTTTTAATTACCCCACGCCATCATTAGAACAATTACAAAAATTAACATAAAGGGAACAACATAATCACAAAGCCCAGCCAACATTTTTCAAACTACTTTTACCATTTTAAGGAAAAATTTAAGAAAATATAGCAACTCCAATTGCTTCCGCAGGTAATTACTATGAAAATTGCTTTCAGTGCCGCGCTAACGTCTTTATAAGCTCTTTGATTATATTACATGACACTTTTACTCGAGCCTAAAATGGCTGAATATTTTCGACCTTTAGCGTACGAAATGCGTAGGAGGAAAGTTAAGAATAATTACGTATTTGCAAAAGTTTTAAGATAACTTAATTATACTCGTAGTTGTATAAAATATTTATAATGTTTTTTCGTCTAATATGACGAAGAGGCAATTTTTAGAATGATCGTACACAATATCTTGTTACTGTTAATTCATTTATTCTAAAAGGTCTAAAGAAATACTCTTTTATCTTGTAAGAACCTATTTCAGGAAAAACTTAGGCACTAAAATCGGCTAATAAAACATCGTTAAGAAATTATTAAAAAGTCGATGAGACGATGTTAGTCATATAAATTTATTATCACTTGCTTACACTCTAGGTTGTTCATCAACCATAAGACAAGAAGAAGAAGTAAGTCAAAAAGACTTTTTTATATGTGATCATAATCGTGCCTACTCCGTATGTGAAGAGGCCCTTGCGCTGCAGTGGAATAGTTAAGTTATGGACTTCTTCTTATCACGTGGTTAATGAACGACCTAGTGTCAGAGTTTAAACCATCGAGAACATCTCTCAGGTGTGCTGGTTTCCTCACGATGTTTTCCTGGACTGTTTTAAGCAAGTGATAATTAATGTATAATACGCACATGACTTCGAAAAGACAGTGGTGCGTGCCTTGGATTCGAACTTGCGACCTTTGACTTGTCAGTCCAACGGTCATACCACTAGGCTATCACTGCTCAGTTATTGACTGATTATGTTATTTTATGTGAAATCCATGTTGGTCGGGAATCCTCCTGACTAGAACCACACGGTCGGTCCGCGTTTGACCTTTACCGGGATCCCGGGATCAGCATACCACTATACGGGTGCGGGTTAAAAAAATAAAAATAAATTGGACAAACCGGTTCCTTTCAATCCTGTTTTAATGTTCAATATTACACTCCATTTGCCTGTGTAATTCATACGAACATTACACCAAACAAAAGATTAATAGATATATTAGTACATGTAAAATAATCGGAACCAATTATAAAATATTGTGTATATATCTAATTATGTTTAAATACAGGGTGGAATTCAAGTGAAAATAACTTTTTTTTGTTAAGATCATTATGATTTTTACCAATGAAACTAACTAACTTTGCTTGTAACATGGGTCATCATAACACAGCATCACGTCTGAATACCCGAGAGGGTAAGCAGATGTGTACACAGTTGTACACCCACATTTCACCAATGCCATCTACCGGGCACAATTCTAATAATACTTTATTCCCTACCCGGGAATCGAACTCAGGACCTCACGCTCAGCAGTCACCGTTGCGACCACTAGACCAACGAGAAACTTATATCTAATCACTAAAAAAAAAATACATCTACAAATATAACTTTCAGTATGGTTATTTTCTAGGTAATTTTTTATCTGAGTACCGATATTTCTTAGGCATATTAATTCAGTTTATTTTGGTAGAAAGTTCCTTGAAAAAAGAACTGCTGTTTTAAATTAAAGTCTGTATAAACAGAAACACCTACACTAAAATAACATGTTTGCCGAAGCCTGAAAGCTTTAACCACATCAGACTGAATGAGATTAACTTCGCTAACATTTTGTGCCATTCTACTGTGGAATCAATGAACCAATTTGGCTTAGTCTAATAATACTTATCGATACAGATATTTACAGAAAAGAGTACTAAACTAGTCTAATTAGCGATCCATTTATTCAAACAGTCATAATTTTTATTTTTACGAAGCTAAAGTTTCTTTGTATATATCACGCCTGTATTCTCCGAAGGAAAGGCAGAGGTGACATTTCACCAATGTCGTCTCTCTGTCTCATCGTGTGGTTGATGAACAACATATATATATAATATATATATGTTGTTGTGTTGTTTATATAATATAATAGTGTCAGAGTTTATACCGCCCGTAGACCTCTGAAATGGCTTTACACACCATCGAGAACATCCCTTAGGTGGTGTTTCCTTCGCCGTTTTAAGCAAGTGATAATTAATTTATAATACGCACATGACCAATGCCGTTATTAAGTTCTGTTACTCTTTCACGCAATAACTACTTCACAGATTTGCATGAGCTTTGGCACGCGTATAGTTTATAACCTGTGTTGCGGCCGCTGCCGCCTGGCAACCCTGTCGGTCGGCTGAGCGGCGCGCGAGACATCACGCCACCCGGCGCGAGCCAATGAGAAGGCAGCGGCGAACGACGGGAGAGCGGGGCGCGAGCGTCGGTGAAGAGGAGTAGCGGCGGAGCGGCGTTGGGCTCAGCACCACAGAGTACATTATAATATAGGAAACTCAGCACTTGCCTTCACGCGCCACCAGCGACCGGTCGACGATAGTAGTATTGTATTCCGATTAACGGGTCCACCATTTTATAAAATTGTAACTTGCAGTCTTAATATTAGTATTTGTAATAAACGATAGCGTCAACAAGTCGTAGTATTTTTTATTTAAACGATATCGTTAACAACCTGTGTTAACACACAGGATACTTTATCTCGTTTAGACATAATTCTGAAGTCCACGCAGACGAAGTCTCGGGCAGAAGGTATACATCCTTTCATAAAACATAAAGCAGAAATTACCATAGGTTTTAATAACATGCTCACTTTCGTACTGAATGTGACTACACGACCTGAAACGTGAATACTTGACGAAGTCAACGCAAGTGTCGAGACGTTCTGTGTCTGTGGACGTCTGTATATTCATGTGTCCTACTTAGTTAGGAGGAGGCCACGAATAGTCACCGTAGGACACTAAAACTCATGAAGTTTTGTCCTATCAACGCTATAATTTGAATGCATTCTAGTCATCACTTGGCCATCCTGACGACAGCAATTCACTGGATTTTGCGCTCGAAACGTATAGTGTCTGAATTTGATAAACACAAAAAAATGCGGTTACTTGGTTTAAAGTTTGCTCTTCTAGTGTAACGATCTAGAAAACCTAAGAAACTATTATAATTAATTGCCTGCCCACTTAAACAGAAGATATTTTAGTTCTTATTCGCTCATTGCGGCCATACTGATTAAAGATCACCACATTTGCACCGTTGTATGCAAATAAAGCAATTGTATGGTCGACTATACACTAGCTAACAAGCTAGTGTATAGTCGACCATACAATTGCTTTACCACCCTAATGCTTAATTTCGTTTGCACATCATAATATGACAAGGTCTATATTCGTATTATTTAAGGTTTTATTCTTAGGTGATGTGAAGGTCTATATTCGGTTACAAAATGAAAGTGTCAGTCAGATACTGTCAACCTTAGTAACATTTTAATTTACTGGAAGTTTTTGTCAAATATGGTAAATCAATTTCGTGGTCGACTATACCTACGTGGTACTGGCGGGAACTACAGTTAATTAATTAAACGTTTACATTCTACAACAACTCGCGATACAGTTACTGTGGCCATCTCTCTCCATCGTACTGGACAAGCACTTAGTAGGTATGAATGGACTAAAAAAACAAAAACAACAATATTCCTCGTAACAAAAACGCAGATTGGATAGCATCTACAATCTACAGCACTCATGATGAAGGGGCAATACCGTATGTGTTTCTTTACTTAGGCACAGAACATCACTTATTACTTAATTTACAAGTTAAAAGGCGTCCGCCCACGTGCACAAAGGAAAAATGGGTTATATAAAAGCTCTGCGTAGGTACATATTACGTTTTGAAGGCTTTCAGCCATTACCCACCTCCATGTAAAATAATATGTTTATGACCCAAATTGTAGCAGATCGTTTCAGTCTACTTTATTTTTGGCTGAATAAGTACGGTATTAAGGCTTCTTGTTTTAAAAGCTGGTACGAAGTGAGAGTGGATATTTGCGGACTTGAATATGAAGCCTTACTTTAGGTATAATATTAAGTTCGCCAACATTTCTTTAATGTCGTAATTAATATCTATGCTTTTCGTTATCACTGTTTATTAAAATTAAACAACTTATATCGGGATGATGAAGAATTGGCTACGATGCGATAATGCTTTTGATAGTTAATCTATATTTGTTAAGGTAGTCGCACGTGTACGTCATTGAATGAACAGCAAAGTTAATCGTATCAGCAATGACGTCACGTTAAGACGTATTAAAATGTGAAAAAGTAATTCGGTATAGTAAACAGCAGAGGTCGGGATATCTCATTTGGCAGAGCGCCTGGAACATTTATCCAGGAGGCACAGGTTGGAATCCTGCTCACGACCGTATTTTTCCTTCTACAATATTTTTGAAATTAATTATTCTTCGAATAATTTGTATAATATAAAACTACCTATCTGAACTGAAATCACAATTCATAGGATTTCCACAAAAAATTATACCTTCAGAGTTGGCCACGCATGTATTTGAAAGATTTATCTGTATTAGTTAAAGTAATTGCATCTGTACGACATTGTATTAACTGCAAAGTTAATCGTGTCGGTTCAGTCACCTATAGGTATAAGGACTGAACAGATAGCAATGACATCACCAAAAGACGTATTATAATGTGGATAAATTCGAGGTAGTAAGCGGTGGTCGAGGTGCCTTAGTGGTCAGAATGCCTGGAGTTTTTATCCGGGAGGGTTCGAATTCTGGTCACGACCGTATTTTACTTTCCACAAAAATTTATATCTTTTGTTTATTTTCTCGTTCGTCTATTATGTCAACCATAGGGACCTTAATGTCTTCCAATAATTTTAATCATAAAAAATTACCTATCAGAACTGAAATCACAATTATTCATAGGATACTTATTTTCTTCGCTACGACAGCGGAGACCCACAAACGGCGCAAATATAGCAAGTTGCTCAGTTGCTACGACTTTGAGCCGTTTGGGGTCGAAACGCTCGGGTCATGGGGTCCGAGTGCGAAACTCATGTTTAAAGAGATTTCTCGGAGACTAGTCGACTCTTCGCGTGACCAGAAGGCTGGCTTGTTTCTAGGTCAACGAATCAGCATTGCCATCCAACGTGGCAATGCTGCCAGTCTCCTGGGCACCTTCCCGGAGGACAGCGATGCGGAGGAATACTTCGACGCATGAGTTTTTCTTGATTTTTATTTTAGAATCGTTTTTAAGTTATTGTATACATGTAGATATAGTAGTTTGTAAATAATTCGGTTTAATTTTCTTAATTAAATTTCTAATGCATTGCTGACAATTCAGTAAAGCCTAAGAAGAATAATCCTTTCGAGGAACCTTACTCTAGTAGATCCCTAGTTACGACGTAAATCGAAATTGGAAATATTTTTCTGTACCTTGAAGTAATAGTCATTATTTTGATAATTATGTCAGCGAAGCTTCCTAAGAGAGCTCCAAGTTCTTTTTAGAATATAAGCGGTGGATGAGCATGGCTTCTAACACTTTACACACCATGGAAAATATATCTCAAAGAAGAATAAAGATCATTTTAAATCTAATCTAATAAATTTAGTCCATATTTCATTCTTTTCTTCTTCAATAATTTAAGAGATCAGCTCTTGAAGGTGGAGCAACCGCCACTGTTTTATACCGTCTACTTTCATTTTGACATCTTGGTTCTACACGATTTCTACGCTTATCATCTATTAACCCTTTATTTGTCCAGTGCCTAAAGGTGGCGGATGGCGATTATTTATAATTCAGTCTTTTTATTCGCTATATCATTGGACTGTTAAATATGCCGAGTATACTCATCCATCCTGTAAGGATTTAGAGCTGTGGATGACTCCAACTGCTGGGCTAAAATCCTTATCATAGGTATCACGCTAGCCTTATTTACTACGTCGTAGATAATGAGTTCATTATATTTAATTAAGCGCAGTTGCTACATGATTTGATTCTATCATCGCCATTTTACCATTAAACTTCCAGACGCACTGTAGAATATAATTCGCACTTGGTATCAACTATAGGACGACATGAAGAAATATCAATTCTTTCATGTCCTACTCCCCGCTTCTCCTTAACCTTCTTAATGTGTCCTGTTAAAGTGTGGATGGAATTCCTGACCAGCGTCTGTTTTCCCTGTTACTTAACCCGAAAACCTTCAAAATAAGAGTTAATAAGATTCTTCTGGGAACGTTCGTTCCGTCAAAGACCCATCCATCAGTTTCCATCAACCGTGATCGAAATTAAGAGCCGTTGTTTTCAGAAAACAAAAAATGAAATTAGCAGTCTACAATCCTGAAAATGTAATTACCCAAGTCAGAACTCGTGCCCACCGTATCTTGACGATTGATAATCGTGTGTTGAAGTAAGTCGTATTGCAAATGGAGCTCAAACAAGAAGCTGTCGTTCGGGATTAATATAGTGTTCTTTTAATTAATCAAGAAATAAATACATTTGACGCTCAATAAACACAACATAATGGTCGTCACGACTAAGAGAACAAATAGAGTTGATAAAATAGATGATAAACAATCTTGGCTGCATAGGTGGAACGCACCCCTAATGTGAAAGTTATAAACCTCATATTGTCAAAATTATGCTCGTCAGTTGGCTTTAACAAAATCACCTACTTAATTTAATCACTTTAAGCATTTACTATCGAGTCTAATAGAATAATCTAAGTACATGATGTACCTGTTGCTTCAATATGGCTGACAAAGTTACGCCTTTGAGTTAAAAGCCAAAGCTTATGTAAGTTGTTACATAATACGGCTGGGAACAGGTGTCGCCTAACTGTTGTTAGGAGCCAACCGAGCCGGAATTAATTTGAGCTCCTTGTATCTCTAATCTGTTGATTGTAATTTATAACTATCTTTGACAGTGTTGTAATTAGAAGGTTGTCACACTAGGGACAGATATATTCTTGATTCTCTGATGGTATCGTTGTACATAGATATACATTTTCGGCGTAGCACACACCGCGCACTATCGTTAAGTATCTACAGATACTAAGCGATACTGACAGAGGATGAGCACTATCGGCAGACAGAAATCTTATTTTTTTTATCGAAAATAGATTTACGAGTAAATCCAGAAGAAATATATTTACTGTGGGCCTTGAATATGCTTAGATTGTATTTCTCAGGAAACAAAGAAGATGGAAATATGTTTCATTCATGGGCAGAAAGACGAATGTGCCACTTTAAACGTAGAAAAAAAATACCGTTTGTCCGAATTTCACATATGTATTTTCATATCGTAAATGTTCCGCTTGTGGTTTTATGTATAGATACATACTTACATACATGAACCCCAAAAACATAACACTCCTTTTTTTGGCAGTTGTGTAAAAAACAGTCAAATCGGTCGAGGCGTCCTAAAGTGATTATATTTCGTACACGCGGCAATTCATTTTTAATTAGATAAATCGATTTTTAGGGGCATTGATATTCTAGCACTAACGAGTGCTAGTAGTTAGCTACTTTGCTAACCACGGGAAGAAACACCAAAATGAACTTTGTTTAAAAATGTGTTTCAAGTGTATACTTATACATGTAAAGAGATAAAAAAAATACGGTCGTGAGCAGGATTTGAACCTGCGTCTCCCGGATAAATACTCCAGGCGCTCAGATCTCTAAGCCATCTCGACCTCTGCTAAAATTTGTAACTTTAGAGTTCGCTATATATCCGTTAATGATTTTTACAGATTTTTCTGTATACATTATAAGTAGGTACTTGACGTACCTACATATATGTGTAGTCTCGTATCAATCAGTAAATTCTCAATTTGTATAAAAAATATAAAATATCTTCAAGAGATGCTCTATAAGCTACTTTATAAGGAACTTTCCTTGTAGCCTCTAGAAATAACGAACTATTTTAACTATGCATATAAATCCATACATCTTATACAATGAATGTTTATCACAATAGTTACAAGGGTCATTCAATTTTCTTCAGTTGACAATTAGTGGAAGGGTATAGTCAACAGTGTAAGTAGATTAACATTTCGTAATTTTCATATTACCTATATAATAATTATGATTAAACTAGCTCTGCCCGCAACTTTACAAAGCTTTACAAATATATATATTTGTTTAATAACTTTCGTGAGACATATTCATATCAATTATTATTCACCGGCTACCACTCACGTGCATCGGGGTTGCCCGACTAGTTTCGAACTCGAAGGGGCCCTTAGTCATGAGCTGAGCCCCCGGCGATGTCACGAGTTAAACTGACTCACGCAAATGCACGTGAGTAGTAACCGGTGAACAATAATGGGCATGATGACAGTATTATAGAATCAAAGAATAAATGGATTTAGAGAAAAATATATGTACACAGGATTCTAAAAAATTACCTAGTTTTAATATATTCATTAAGATTAATAAGATTCACAATAAAATAAAGTATAAAATACTGCAATCGGCCATGTTGACTGAAACGCCAATAATAGCGATGACGTCACGCCTCAATTGAATGTCAATCACTGCCGTGGTTTTGCTTGAACTTTTGTCAAATGTTATCAAACTTAAAGCGTGACGTGATTTAAGTTTAAATTCCTATTTTAATCCCTAATTTTGTCTTTTAAATCCATTAAGCCCTTTTAGGGCCTATTCGTGACAAACTTACAGACAGACAATAAGACAAAATTCAATAACCACATAAAAACAGTAATTTATTATAATATTATTATAAATGACTGCGCATATATTTTGCGGTGATGTACCCACCCTCAATATTGTAGAAGTAGAAGAATATATAGAAGTAGATATTGTATTTATTTACATCCAATTACATATTTCTTTAGGGTTCCGTACCTCAAAAGAAAAAACGGTCCCTCATAGGATCATTGTCCGTCTATCTATTTTTCGGTATATCTGGTCTCAGAAACACGTAGAGATATCAAGTTGAAATTAAATTAATTTTATCAATTATATCAACCTACAGTCCCTTGACGCTATAAAAAATCAAGCTTTTAAGTCAACGTAAAAAGAAATACTTACGACCATTTGCCGCATTTTTGACACTCGCCAATAAATCAAAACCTATTGGGTACTTCCCATTGACGTAGAATCATAAAAAATTGTCAAGAAGCAAGGCCTCACGCCACAAGTAAAGAAAAAAATCTGAAATCTAAACTGATCTTGAAATTATCTTGATTTCTTATGTAATTATTTATACCGAACTAGTTTAGATAGTCTTACAAAGGAATAAAACTCCTACCATTATAGGCATGCAAGAAAATTGCCGTATCCAGGTTCTACTACAGCAATAAAGACGCTGCCGTAGGCCGTAGATTTTTTGTAATATTGGCCAAATTGCCGTAGAACACGGCAATTCCTGTAGCAATGGCAACACCTCTTAGTGGATAAACATTTTTAGTATTATTAATTAAGCGCTCAGTGACATTCAACATAGTTATGTAGTACATACCGACATACTTTATTTTTAAATTTTATGTAAATTTTAGAAAACAATTATCAGGTTTTTTAAAGACTAGCTGTGCCCCGCTGTTTCACGTGCGTATTATTATACTATAATTGCCTACTTAGCACTAACCAACAAATAGAAAATAATTCACAGTTTGTCTCTTGTCACCAATGCTCAGTCCTCATCAGGCGGCTAGGCTTAAGCGTCACACGGCTCGTTCGCGCGGGTGTTGAATTTAGATTTTTCATTTTACATTATTTCTTAAACTATGCGTTCAAATAACATGCTTTATAGGGCAAGTAAATTGTCTTGATGATTAAGTTACTTTTGTTCTTAAGGATTAATATGCAATGCCTAATAATAATGCTCATAAATAATGTTTAAATATTGTTGAATTTTTTGGCACAAAATACCTTATTGTGGCTTATGTATAAAAGATAGGCATATGACATCGCGGATTTTTTTAGATGTACTAAGAATGTTTCTAGAACATTATTATATACGTATCACTTACCATGATGCCAGTGCACGCGGAGAAAGCAGTTTGGCAGCGCTTTATCTTCCGACTTACTTAACAAAAATATATTACTTAACAATATTTAAGGCTAGCTGAGAGGTGTAGCCGAATGTTAAATAGCCTATACAAAAACTTTTCCACGCGAACTTAGGATATAACGGGTTTAGTAGACAAAAAACCCTTCCGCTGTATAATATTATTATAAGAAGAACGTAAGTCCGTAGATTATATAATAACACAATTTTTATAACATGATGTATATGAGGTTTAGATAAAAGCTATAACGACTCTAATAAAAAAATAGGTACCTCAAACTCAAATCTTGGCAAAAATTATTTAAATATTGAAAACAATTATTGTTTGTGTTTACATAAAATAAATTGCATGAGTTATTTAAGCTAATAATTGTTTCAAATTAAATTTAACTTTAATAACAAAAATATTGAAAACATTAAAGTTTATTTAAATTTATTCCTAAGGTCCTATAAATTAATGTTATTTTGCTTAATTAACTCACTAAATTAATAAGTCAGAGAACCCTATAAAAGCAATGTTAATATTTCTTAGCTATTTCGATACTCATTCAGAAATACAATAAAACGAGATTTATTCTTTACCAAAATGAAGTTCTTTGAAGATTTTCGTAATCACATTAACGGAAATGTATTTCACGTACCAAGTATTTTTGCTTACCTTCAAAAGAATCGTGATTTAATATTCGATTCGGTTACGGTTTTCCTTATTTTTAATGCTCAATCATTACTGAGGAAACATTCTTTTATTTTTATATATTTATTACAAACACAAAAGATTGACTCTCCTGACTTTTTTAAACCAATAAGTACGAGGAGGTACCAAGTTTTTGTGTATATAATGGTAAAATATTTTAGGCCAGTTTTTATACTTTTTGCCCAAACAAAATCAACAAACTTTTATAAAAACATGTTTTATTTTGCTTAGTCATAATTATTACCCATTAATCAATAAAACTCACTTTAACTCTTTTGATCGGAAATGTACAAAATTGTACTTAATAACAATAAAAATCGACTATGTCTGGTAATTCATGGGAAGAATTAAAAAAAAAATATGATGTTCCTAATTCCGTCAAAAGCACCTTCCTACTTTTTCTTATTCAATGTAAGTATGTATAATCAATAGCAACAACACAATACGTCAATACCTTAAAATACTACAAATATACCTTTAAGTTTATAGCTACTCCAAACTTACCTATGTAAATCAAAACAGACAGTCTTTAATATTCTATACACCCTCCCAATGTTGTTTGGAAAAGCCGCCGGTACCAAATAATTGGATCAACTACAATTTTATTAACTACTAAATTGTATAACTAGTTGGTAAACACATCGACTAACACGGGTTAACTAAGTGGATTACACTTAGGTATATGTCGCAGTTATGTTGTTAAAACAGTCTTAATATAATTTATTCAGTCATTAGAATATGCGAGCAGAGCTGTAATTAGTCACTTATAGAAAGAGAACTAAGTTTTTGACGATCATTTTGCATGCGATATTACGCGGTAAAGCCATTTGAACCTAGCCAAACAAAGTCCTTTTTTGCCTTGAGAGTTTGGCAATTTAATCTTTAGTAGCTGTACGCCACTAGCCTTCAACAAACAACAGAATGAGATCAACTCGGTAGGATAAACGTTGTGATAGTATCTTCACTATCTGCGTCATTGCAGTTCACGTTTTGTTGAGCACAGCATGTAAAATATGTCAAAAGGTATTATTATAATAACACAAGACTATTACAACCTCTACTTGGTTTATGATCGTTGACGTTAGGAACATTTTTTGTTGACCGCCTTCGTATTTCGGAGGGTACGTTCAACCGTCGCTATCGGTTGTTGCTAATTATTATCAGTCACTATATCCATTCAGAGACTGGCGGCTTGAAAGCCTTTATAAATGGTTCACTCCTAAGAACGACATGAAAGGAAGATTATTATAAAACCAATTTAACACTAATGCCGCAACATATACACGGGGAATATAAATCAAGTCAATCATATGCTCAGACACGGCTTAGCTCTTAATTATTAGCATATTAATGTATTGACTCAGTGCTCATTATCACATTAACGAATCAATGTTTGATTATTGACCATTGTTGTATACCTACATACATGTTCGATTCAGCTGGCATCATAATCTTCAATCTTATGCTTCCCTGGTATTTCCTTGGTCATCGATAGAAGACGTTAAGCTAAGTTAGAGGACAAACAGTTTTAATCATAGTCATTATTGTTCACCGGTTACTACTCAAGTGCATTTTTCAGGTTTGTCTGACTAGTGAAAAAAAATACCTAAAGAAGCACGTGAGGAGTAAAGTAACCGGTGAACAATAATTAATATGAATATGCCTCTCAAAAACTATTATACAAATATAGGTTTAAACACACGAAAGAAGAAGAGAAAGTAGGTACTTTAATTGCTAAACATAGGTTTCCCAATAACCTGTCCTATGTTTGACCAAAGACAATCATTGCAAGAGACTATCTACAAAGAAAGAACGAAATTAATTTAGACAACCATTGCATCGCATGATCAATTCCTTTGTCAATCATAGTGGCACATTCCTCCTGCGGTGGTCGCCTCAAAGTGTTCGAAACGTCAGGAAAAACAAAAAACCAATAATATACGCGATTAATCCGGTTAAAAGTTGTTTTATTATAATGTGTAGTGATCGCGCAAACCTAAGATATTACAATAGTGGCACATTATATTTTATGTCCAACATTCACTACCCATAAAGGAATAAGGTGTTTTGTATAATTCTTTTACAATGTACATAAAACAGTGTTATTTTATAGTTCATATGCCATAAGCCAAAATTGAACAGATGGATGTTCGGAAATATTTTTATCAAGATGATAAATATTGCTGCGATGGTCTCCACTGTCGTAAACATAATATGTTGCATTCATGTTCCAGAAGGAGCACATACGCGAAGTATTTTATCAACTTCGTCCGTAGTAACAAGAGGCGCCATCTGTTGCCGCTCTCGAGACAATAACGAGCACGTTTCCCGCAGATTGAAACGGGCGATAAAAATAATTATGTAGGTACTGAAAATATCTTAAAAACATGAACCTTTGACATCTCATTTTTCGTAAAAGGATTAATGTATTTTTTGTTCCCGATAGCCAGACATAACTGTACTAGGGACTAGACAATTTAATTGGCTATCTTTTGCGAAGCCGGCAAGGCGGGTATCGGGCAAACTTCAGTCTTTTACTATCAATCAACATGTCACCGACCCACGCAAAACTTGTACCAACTACAATTTTCCTATTATTAGATTTTCACGACGGGCCGCCTCTTAAGAGAGCTCATGGGTAAGTAGCTTGATAATGTTAGGATAACTAAAGAAGTAACTAATATAATAACAGAAAGGAACGTTCCCGAGCAGCCTTTTCTTTTCCTCTTTCAGTTTCGTGTTTTTCTTAAGCTTCAACGTTTGCTTTTTATAACCAACTCTCTTATTATTGAGAAGCTTAATTTAACTAGCCACCATGTTGTGTTGGTCTCCTACCGACTAAAACTGACCTTTACCGGGCTCCAAGATGTGAACTGCATTCGTTATGTGCCTGTCGAGGATTTTGTGCAGGCCGGCCCTCTCGATGATGTCCGTCGCCCGCACCAGTACCTCGCGAGTCGCGATGACAGTGTGGTTACGGGCCCCCTTTTGAGGTTGTGGGTTCAAAACTGGCATGTACCAATGTGACTTTTTCAATGTTATATGTGTCTTTGTTAAACTAAGTTTCCGAAAAAACGAAGCACTTTGAGCTACACCATACATATTTCGGCGTATAATGACTTAGTAAGACTGGTAACCAATACCAACCGGTTAACGTGGCTAAGCACGAATAGATCTCGATGTATGAAGTGTGGACAATGCAGCCAGTTCCTATCTGCACTGAAACGACCGCGGCTAACGCTAATTTTCCAAGATTCGTGGAGGTAGTTAATTTTTATCTTTTTAAAAAGACCTATAAATAACAATAAACTCCAAAAGACCTACTTTTGTTTAACCTATAAAGTCATAAAATAAAATCTAGAAATAAACCTCTTCTAGGTAATTAAAATTTGTTTGACTTTCCTTTCGAATATTGTAGTGGGCCATGAAAGGTATTGTTTTTGAGTGATATTTCTGAAAATGCCTTTCAAATATACTCGTAGACCTAGATGCCTTGATGTTGGTACCGATAATAAAGCCCCAGAAGTACTTACCTGTATAAAAACGATAGATATGGTGAAATGGACCTATTTCACCATATCGATCGTTTTTAATTATATGCGGATTTGAAAAGGGTGTCGGTTCCAATTCTTTTGATGAGATCGAAAAATGTAATTAATTCAAAAGGCCGTGTACTAATGTGTTTTTCAAACAATCAGTGGTTTAATTAACACTGAAATATGTTATTAGCTCTAAATTCAATGGTAAATAAAATCGAAACTGTTCGTCAGAATAATTAATTAAAAATGTTTGGGTATTGATTAATGATAGGTACAGTCGAAAAAAGAGATAAGTATCCAGGGTCGACAGATATAGTTGAAACTTTCTTAGAAACCGCTGGACATTTTAAAATTTAATTTAATTTAAAAAGTAGATAATAAACACTTCATTAATTGAATTAAGTTTCAATCGAATAGGTACATCCATCGGTTTCTAAGAAAACTTCAACTATATTTGACAACCCTGGATACCTATCTCTTTTGTCGACTGTACTAGCAATATGACACGAAATTATATATTTATTTATTTAACATTCTGCTGTTTTATTAGAGAATAATACATACTTGGCATTTAATTCTAGAGTAATACACTTCGATGATTTGATTTTCAAGATAAAGTTTTAGACAACTACAGCTTTATTTGCTTACTTATCATATTATCATACTTAACTTATGTGTACAAACATTATACTTACTTAAATAATACACTAACATGTATTTATTCAAGATAAATCTTTGAAAAGCATTAACGCATGCTTAGCGAACTCTAAAGTTATTATATTAAATGGAAAAAGAATACGGTCGCGAACAGGATTCGAACCTGCGCCTCCCGGATGAATACTCCAGGTGCTCTGACCACTAAGCCATCTCGACCGTTGTTTTTATTATCATAATTAGAGCCTCAGTGGCGGGCGCGGCGCGGTGTTGGGGTTTAATTCCCAGGTCAGTGTTATTGAGTTTTTCTGTTAGGATTTCGCAGTAGCAGCCAGGAGTTTTTTCATAATTTCATAAAATATTTATTCTTGTCACCAATTTGTATTCAAAATATTAAAAACAAAAATTTATTATGTAATATTTAAATATTAGGCTGTTTGGCAGCTTCCTCAGTGCTCCGTGCCTTTCCTGCGTATGCAAAGCTAACTTAACCACTGCAAAAAGGGCGCGGGAAAATGATATTCGCGCCATATTATTAACAAAAGAATTATGAAATAATTTTTCCTGCAAGTTACTTGAAATGCGTCGCATGTAACGCGTGGGCATTGGTAATGTAATAACACTCTCGGCTGCATTACGCCCTTGCTTATAGCTGGGCTGGAATCCAGCATCATGTTTAGTGACCAATTTAGTTCGCTAGGTTTGTTTGATAGCATATTAATTTATTTAAATATATCTCTGTTAATATTTACAGGAAGTACCAAAAATTTCATAATATTATTATCATAATTTCCATGGAGTTCTTCCAATATATTTTTATTTACACTATTTTACCATAACTTTTATTGACAACAGTGCGTTCTTTGTATTATCTTGATCCAGGGCTGAAAAAGAATTGTTTTTTTTTATTATTATTGTTGGAAAGCAAAGCTCTTGTAAGTACCTATACGATTTAAAAAAAGGCCAAAAGACTTACTCTTGAAAATAAATCGGTTCGACATTGGAAATTTAAGTCAGTTCTGGTAGTAAAAATATTCTAATGCTATGGTCAGTTCAGTGGGGTTACTCTTGAAAGTAATACCAATTCCAATCCTAATCCAATATTAAATAGACGCCTTAAAACAACGCGTAATTTTAAAATAAATTTACCTACATTACAGTTGCCTCAATTTTAAAGCATGTTGTCTTCATATTATCCCGAATCTATAATTATATTTTAGACGTTTTGGGATTTAAAAGTACGATTTGACATATTTCCAATGTCATGTCAATCGGGCGGAGTTATTTTCAAGAGTAAGCCCACTGGTCAGTAGTTGTAACTGTAATGTAATATTAGGCATAAGGCATCTATTTAATATTGGAATTGGTATTAAGCTGTTGCCTCGCTCATTAGCAGACACAATAGATTTTTATTGTTACAACGTATAATTCTGTACGTGGCTGAGCCGAAAGGTTTTAACCTCACTGTTCAAATGTGAAACCCTGGACTAGTCTGAAATAAGCTCAATAAGATAACGAAAAATAATTAACATTACACGTGCTTTGACAAAGCACTATTCCTGTCACTGTCACACAACTGGTAAAATACAAAATAAACATGGAGAGGGGAACATAACAAAACTTCTAATATATAAGGTCCTAATTTATTAGGTAATTTCCTTTTAAAGGGTCAATGTGTAAGTGATAAGGATTCATTTAAGCCATAATTTAAAATACTAAAACAATTTAAACTTTTTCTTAATGTTCGCCGTTCAAGAAGCAGTTTTCGTCTTGCTAGTACTATGTTAATTACAAATAATTTGTTATATCCATTTGATTCTTAGCTTATGTGAATGTATTTGACTTATATATTAACCCTTTCAAAGGAAATTATTTAATAAATTATGACTTTGTATAAAAATCTTGTGTCACAGTGTTTGTTATCGAACTCCCTCGAAACAGCTTTACCGGTTTTTATGATTTTTTTTGTGTATATTTGGTAGGTCTTAGAATAGATCGTAGGTTATATACACCCCTACGTGATAAGAGTGGCCCTCCAGAAAAATTATATGGCAGAACAACGTTTGCGGGGCACAGATAGTAACTTATAATAGCTAAGCCTTTCTTGGCTTGATTGTATGAAATAATATACATAAAAAAAAACAAAAGGTTTGTAAGTACATGCATTTGTGCCAACAGCGGATCACAATATTCAATATCAACGTGAATTTTAATATAACAATAATAACAATTTATTTCATCAAAAAGTACAACATAATAAAAGGAACATAAAATAAGCTTAAATGATATAATGGAGTGTCCTCCACGAGAAAATTGGAGGGAAATCTGAATATTCCTCGGCAATTTAGAAAAAAATATGTTAATCTATTCCCAGAGACGGTGACTATTTTCATAAATTGATTGCTTCGGGCCAATATCAAAAGAATTGATATATTGAATTATCGACTATCGGGATTCGTAATGAGGAACAAGCACCAACCACTTTAGAAGGAAATAATTTAACAAGAAAAATTCAAATGCTGACAAGTGTTTCTCGCGAATCCCTCTTTGTATTATTTATTGTTATTTTCCTTTTTTAAGAGTGAACCATCGATCATGGACGCTGTGCCGAATTCTGCCGACTAAAAACCACACGGACGTCCACCACATTTACCAGGATCCCGGCAAGTTATGGTCCGTTATAGGTAGCCTGTACATTAAACGGACCTCGTTTCATGTACAGGCTGGCCACAGTTGGCCTTTTTTTTTTTTTTTTTTTTTTTTTTTTTTTTTTTTTTTTTTTTTTTTTTTATGTGGAGAAATGCCCTCGCATACCGCTCTGACACGGGGAGACAGAGCGGTTATGTGGGACTCGAACCCACTAAAACTCCACAGTATACCTCCTCAGCTGCTTGAGGGCGGGACGCGGGAACGCTTTCGCACACGACCGCGAACCCGCCCGCAGCCGTCCGTTGCCGGACTCCTTCACGGGGTTTGGTATTGCACCCCCCCGCTACGGCACACCAGACTAATGGCGAGCCGCAACCACCTCGGGGACCATGTGCAATGGGCGCCAGACGACCCCGTGTCTGGACGCCCAAGGTCCCCTGCGACGGGTCAGGTCTGTGGCCCCGCCGCCTGCCACTACGGCCGCAGAGGATAGGGAGAGCGGCGCCTCGCAATACCGGCACTCCTCTTCCCCTGCGGCCCCACCGCGTCCGCCATCCAACGGTGGCGGCCCCGTCAAGGCCGCGGCAGGTAGGGAGAGCGGCGCATCGACATACCGGCACTCCTCTCCCACCGCGGCCCCCATCCCTCAGCTGCGGTGCCGCCCATACGACGCCGCAGCCCACCTCAGTTGCGGCACCCCCCATAAGGCCCGCAACCTACGCCGGCACCGCTCCAACATGGACTTGAAGGCAAAGCCCTGAGGAGCGGCCCTCCTCGGGTTCCGTTAGCTTCACCGTGGGTGACCAAGCCACGGCTACTAGAGCCCCCCCACCACGACAAGGTGGAACCCCTGGGGGGGGGCCACAGTTGGCCTGAAGAAGGCACTCGTGAGTAGCGCACCAGCTGATTTCCTTATAAAGTCATTCAGATCCAGAATTTACATAAAATTTTTGCTGCTTTTCTACGTTTTAGTTCTCAGAAACATTTCAGCTGATTATGCCAACGCCTGTTTTTAACAAGAATCCCAAATCTCCTGTCCAAATATATGTAGATAACGACCCAAAAAAGGAATCACTTTGCAAAAGTAATAACACAACTCGTGTCTAGACTCAATTGAATATCAATGCCTTCGGCTAGTTCGATTCGAGTTGAAATAATAGAAAGGAAATGGCAAAATATACAGAATTCATACTAACTGAAAGTTGAAAAATCGTCGTGAAAAGTTGTCAAACTTTTATGTTTGCGCAAACCTCGAAACCAAATGGTTTGCCACTCAGATTCAGAGACAATTTACCAGTCCCCATTTACCAACCATGATTAAACGGATACTCTTTAACTTGTAAATCTTATGACTTCAGCACATTCCACACCCTCCCCTAAAAAATGTGTTTACTCATAGCACAAACAAACGAAAAATGTAGGTATTACCCAAAACAATCCATATCAAACCAGATTTCAAATTCATTCTGAAGGCACTTCTCAAATACAACTGGCAGTCACAGTGACACAAACGCCTCTAAACGACTCTATTTATAAAACAAAGATAATCAAAACGATTAAATAATGATTGTTCAGCATGAACAGAACGAGGTAAGTTAAGATACGAGTAAAAGACAACTAAGCTATTGAAATATGTGTTATGTAATTGTAGTGGTTGCCGTATGGTTACAAAGATCTTTTTTAATATCTATATAGGTACAGGCCCGTACGAGGTGACTTTTTCAATATCAAAGATTAAAAGATATCACAGACAATGGTGAAAGAAACATCATGACTTAATCGTCCGAAATCGGCTATCTGCAGTGAACTAGTTCGTGGTAAAATAGTCAATGCCTTCCCTTTATTAAAAGAAGTCCTTGTTCTGCAGTAGGATAGTCAAGGATTGCTTATATTAAGTTAATACAGAGATAAGTAAGAGTAAATAAATATTGTAGGGACACTAATATTATAAAAACTTACGGCATTCGTTTGGAGAAACGCATCTACTTATTGTATCATCGTATAAATAGCCATCTTGGCAGTCACAACCATTTTCTTGGCATACTAAGACACATACTGAGAGCTCCTGTCTATTGCGATCGGAGCAATGTTTATTGCAATAATCTCCACATCCCTTTATCGCATTAGAATCCCCATCACACATAGCTAAAACATTAATTAAGTACAATAATGATAATATCTCGCAGCCCAAGCCTCAGCGTTTCAAGAGGTTAGGTGGGCAGCGCTTTTTTATAATCTCCATTGGCTCGTTAACCTATGTTAGCATTAAAAGCTTGCCCACTTTTAATGCTAACATAGGTTAACGAGACAATGGCGCTGCATGAACAAAACATTGATAGCATCAAAAAATTATATTTACATTTGATTTCCATAATTAAAATCAAGTTTAAAACCAATTTAAAACTGAGCTCAAATAAAAATTGAACCTTTTATAAGTTGCATTTTTTCTTTTTATAATGGACTTGCTCATAATTCATCACACTCATAAAACAATACCAAATGAATATAAAAAAAAAATTGATTGATATATTTTCAAAAATATTTTTAGAGCACCTAACGATAGTAAATTTGAAATAAAGCGTCATAAAAAACAAATTGTACCTTCGGAGGACGATATAAAAAACGTGCTCGCTACAACCGCTAACACAAAAAGAGGCTTCCACATTCTCACTAACACTGAAAGATATAAGCCAATAATGTAAAGTACACCATATCACTGAAGGTGTATTAATGTATCTGAAAATATGTTTCTATTAAGTTAATAACACAATAATATGCATAATATTCCATTGCAGGTAAACAATTGATTTTATGATTCATCGCTTTATTTATTTATTCAGTTCATGTTTATGTTAAATAAAATAAAATAGTATTATATTATATAAAGAACTTGTTTGCAAACAGATTTTTTGCGGTAGTGGTTATGTATTTGGTATTGTCTCAGTAAAACTGTTAATTACATTTTTAAATTTGTTAGTAATAGTTAATAATAGCCAGGTGTCTTTGCAGACTTAAAATACAAAAGATAGTACACAAACAAGTCAATTGAATTAATATATTACAATAATTATAAGAATTGAAAACGATATGAATATGTTTTGTTAGAAATAATAATATAACTTTATATAAGTTTATTAAAAATATATTGGAATTATTGCCTCAGTGTCTTCTTTCACAAGAAGAGCTGAGCTAATTGTGTCAACTCCCGTTTTTAACAAGAATCTCAAGCTCTCGTCCAAATGCTATGTACATATGTCCATTTTTTCTCAAGAGTCTGTCATTTGGTTCCCGCTGTTGGACGCAAACCTCACACTAGATAGGTCATTACTCAGATTCTATTTACTCCTTTCCCAAAAAGATGTTCGCACTCATAGCAAAAACAAACAAAAAATGCTTTTCGCAAAACAATCCATTAAAACGCAACTAACAAACCACATTTCCCATTCATTCCGGAGGCACCTCTCAAAATACAACCACAAATGGCAGTCACATTGACAGAAAGACCACAGACGCCTCTAAACGACTCTATTTATAACACAAAGGCAAATAAAACTATTAAAGCACCATAACCAACATGAACGGCACGAGGTGAGCTAAGTTAAGCTAGTCAGCTAAATTACTACTAAGCTATTGATATTTGCATCTATAACGAGTAAAGCCTACATGGTGTCCACGTATGCAGTATGTCGGTACTACCTGAGTATTACAGAATTTGGTCCTCAGAGTCGGAGGTCCTAGCACTCACCAGTTGCCCGCGATGATTGCCTTACTATGCGTTTTTTAATTTACTTTTTCTATGTATTTGAAGCTCGTGTTTTTTTTTTATTTCATACGTTTTTTTGTAGGTATATCCAAGCTGCCATATATATTATATTTTAAATCTTAGCCTATGTTGTTCGGAAAAATGCAAAGATTCTAATACCCCATCCATCTTAATCTGTTCAGGCATTTAGAAGGCATTTAGGCAGTTATAGTGGATTAAAGAAACTCACAAACATTCTCTCAACCTCTCAACAAACAACTCACTTACATTTATAATACATAAACTCTAAAAACATAATTGGGTAGTCGTGCAAAAAGACTTGTTCCAATGCGAGCTAAACTAAAGCAGCTTAGCTCCTTTCGCAGTGTATAACAGGCTTTACATTCACCTGCTAAATGAAAACGGACACTAGTATGGCAACACAGACACCCTGACATTTTCATTCGCTGCCCACTGGGTCGGAAGGACCAAATAGCTTACGACCGCGTTTTCAAAATAGTAAAGGACTTTTCATTTTAGTACGTGTGATTCACGGTCCTTTCTGTTGGGTTAAGCAGTTGAAATAGTCATTTTGGTGTGCATAACTTTTAACACGCATCTGGCTTGGAATGGTTTTCGGTATGCGGTCGCCCGATAGTAAAGGTATGTTTTACGATGGTACACTTCTGGTTTATCCTTCTATGATGCGAGTATAATGATATCATGTACTATGACGTCGACAATTACACGGGTACAGCTAGTATTTTATAAGAAAAATACGGTTTTTAATCTTATTATCAAGATTAAAAAGCCGTATTTTTCTTATAAAATACTAGCTGTACCCGCGACTCCGTCCGCGTGGATGTCGTAAATTAACACCATGTCTTGTATGAACACAATTTCATAATTTAAAAAGTTGATACTCAGCCCAATGCAAAGCAGCTACTAAGGACTAAGCTATGTAGTTTTTGATTATATATTATAGCTGTGCCCCGCGGTTTTACCCGTTAATTTGAGGAGAAAACCTACTAAAATAAATTCCACCAGCGCTCTGACCCTCATGGCCTTGCACGTTATAAATGCGCGCGTGGTACTTGATAAATATTTTGTTGCGGAGTTATTTTAAAACTATGATATCTCCTAAGATTGAAATCAAATTATGTCAATGGCAATTTCGTTCAAAATTTAATACTTATGATGAATAACGTATTTCTTTGGATAAGGATAAATATCATGTTTATAAAAACAAATTCGGAAATAAAGCATTATTTTAGAACAAATTTGATTACCATAGAAAAGGTTATAGTGAGTCAATCTTAAAATATAGACATATATCTTGTAGCGGACTGTTTAGAACTTTAAAGGAGAACAATTCTGTCATACATGATTTTTACGTAACTGTAACCGTTTACGCAGCGCGCGCAACGAAAGCTCTCAAAAGGAATATTTTTTTCCGTTTTTGAAACATTTTTCATTGATGCTCCACTTCTATTGGTTGTAGCGTGATGATATATATAGCCTTTAGCCTTCCTCGATAAATAAACAATCCAACACAAAATATTTTTTCAATTCGAACCAGTTGTTTCTGAGATTAGCGCGTTCAACCAAACAAACAAACAAACTTTGCAGCTTTATAATATTAGTTAAACGGTTCAGCTTTATGATATTCGTATAGAATAGTATACTTAGATTCAATAAAACTATGTAAGTATATGAGCTAAAAGTTATTTTATTGGCATTGAAATAAAAAAATAAGTTAGAACAGTCCAATATCAGAAAATTAGACTATACTATATAAACCCAAATGTGGGTTTAATAAAGTGACAAACGTAGATATTTTTATTTATTAACAATACCTATTTTAACATCATCAGTTTCCTAGAGAAAAGAAAATCTTATGAAATACTCGTTATTTAAAAAAACTTTCTGCAAAAAAAAAAACAAAAGTAAAACCTTCATCCAAGAGTTAAAACCTTAGAGAAAAACCAACATTTTGTATTTTTAATTAAAGCGCCTTTTTTTATCCTACTTTTTAATAACAGCCGGCATTATTAAAAATTCAGAGTTCAATACTGGCAATATTGCATTTACACCAGAGAATCCACGCCAAAATGGAATAAATTAAAATGCTTACGTAATTTCGTTAATTATGAGTGCAATGTACCGAATGCCTGTTAAAACAATAGCGTGGTATGTGACGGGTTTTGTAATGTAGAACTGAACTGACAGGTATCTGTATAATGTTTGGGAGCTATTATTTTATTCTGTATTAATTATATCCGGAATGTTTGATAGTTGGTCACTTATTTGATTACATATATTGGAGGAACATTCAATTCTTTAGGCGGTTACCCACGGTGTGCGCAAACATCCCCTAAGGTCATAGATAAATTCATCAGAACTGGCGTCTACCAATATGAATTAATCAAAAATAAGATGTATTTTTGATTGGATATTGATAAAATTATCTGCAAAGACATGATCTGTATTAATTTTTGCATGCGTATGGAACTCTAAAGTTATAAAATAAATCCAGGATTGAATAATGTGGAATAAGAATTCGAAATAGTGAGCAGAGGATGGAATAGTTTAGTGAGCTGAGCGCCTAGAGTATTCATCCGCGGGACGCAGGTTCAAATCGTGCTCACAGCAGTTTTTTTCCATCCACAAAAATGTAATACGATATTGTTTTTTTTTTATTATTAAAATTATACCTAACCATCCAAAGGTTGCCTGGTAAAGATAGCTTTTAGCAATGAGACCGTTTTCTTTTTTCTTGTGTTTTCTTTCAATACAGACCAATACTTCATTTTCTTACAATACATAATATTTCGTACAATACAGCAAAGAATATTGGTGTATTGTATTGAATCAATAAACCTAGACAGCACAGCGCACCTTGTTAGTAGGTACATTACATATGCGGCGCCGTGCGTAGTTTAAAACTTCGTCTATATTTAGAGGGGTTGTTGCACTGCTTGGAATTTACAATTGCTTGCAGTCTCCAGTTAAAACACACGAAATGATACCGAAAACCAATATTGATGCTGACATAAAAATGTTACAGTACAAGGACATGACTGCTATCTGAATTTAACACTGGTCGCGTCTTACCTGTTCCAAAGACACGTCACGGCGATGTTCAAATCTGCTCACCTCTACACCCATGGCATGAAAATCACAGACTCCAACACGTCGAGTCAAAAAATGTTTACGGCGCCAACTCATCGGACTGTGAAAGAAAACATTTTTCCCCACTTTCCTCCGTTAGTGGCACTCCGTAGCGGAAATTCCTTAAAAGCCGGAAAATTTGTCCAATTTGCTCTTTGGCCCGTCTTTGATATTTTGATTCAAAAGAGATTTTATGTACAGTTCGCGACGCGAGCACAAAGCTGATTTCAACAGACATATCGTACTTTCCATTGTCTACGAAAATATTTTCGCAGTGCAGCGAGTTTATTCAAATTTGTTTATGTTTATTAATATGTTGTGCGACCTAAATTCCTTAATTAAATCATACGTATAACGTATGTGCGTAAACGTGGCTCGTTTCAAATTCGGGTCTCGCACGACGACGGTAGTAGTCCAATGAATTTTGCTGTAGGCAAAGTGGAGACGCATCCCCGAAATCCTTCGGGGGTTACTTAGAGACTTTGTCATGTAAATCAGCCACTCCAACCCCAGGAGGGGCATTCAAACTGAAATATTGTAAATATTTTAGTTGTGAATAGATACGACTACTTTGATCATAGCGACGATATTTCTCTCTGTTCTTTTTCGAATCTGTGAAAATGTTAATTAAATATTATTTACTTACTTTCTTGACAATACTGGGTATACAATATTAAAATACAATATAAAATCACAAATTCACAAAATTACGAGTTTAAGTCTCATTCATATTAACCGTGTAGATACTCTACAGGCCGACAAAAATCATTGAAACTTTCAATTAAAAACATTGAATTTAAAGCTTACACTTCATCATTTTTCATTAGATTTCTAATCACTACTCAATCTTTTTTCTTCTTAAAGTGAGTGAATTGTTACTTACCTATTAAATAATATAAACTTTCACTAGAAAAATCTACCCACACTGTTCTACAGAAAATACCGCTTTCATTATTTTCACATTGCAAGCGATATCATTATTCTATGACAACAGAGATATGAAATATTTCTTGGGGTTCTATTGATTTTTTGCGAATGATGAAATATTCTGCTTTCTATAAGAATATCACTTCAGTTGACGACAGATTTCATCTTTGAGATGCAAATCAGACCGTTGAGAATTCATAGCTCAAATGGGGTGGCTGAAGGTAGCAGAGATACGACCTCATATTTATTTATACTACTATTTTGTAGATCACGCCCTAATGGCACTTTTTACAAAATCCGCCTACATGGTGTTGTTTGAAACTTTTTACTCCTGGGACAGCGTGCAGCTAAATATTAATTTCGCTTTTTGTTACTGCCGTGTTTTCTGTTTTGTAGGTGTGTAGGTACTAACATTGGTAAAACGTAACCCTTCTATTTTTATATAAATATACATCATAATAACCCATCCAGCATCGTCTATGGTCTACACATTTCGGCCGCTATTCCACTGTCATATTTAAATGATCCTATTTCTAGGCTTTACACACCATCGAGAACATCTCACAGGTGTGCTGGTTTCCTCGCGATGTGTTCCTTCACTGTTTTGAGCAAGTAATAATTAATTTATAATACGCACATGACTTCAAAAAGTCAGCCTTGGATTCGAACTTGCGACCTTTGACTTGTGTGTCAGTCCAACGGTCATAAAACTAGGCTATCACTGCTATAAAATATTTATGATTCATATTTCCGATGATCCTACATCTATGTGGTTGATGAACAACCTATTGTCAGAATTTAAACTATCCGTAGGGCTCTGACATGGCTTTACACACCGGCTAGAATATCCAATTTTTAACAGCAAAAGGCGAACGGTGGCGCTCACTGCACGGCTAAACACGTGTAGAGTTTTTGGTGATGGTTGCAATTTCTCACCGCTAGACGGGCGGTCCACAGGTTATTGCATGACTACCCTCAATATTGTGGAAGTAGCTAGATATTGTATTTATTTGCATCTATTGGATCTCATCTCTCATCTAATGGACTTCTGCAAGGCAACGTTACTTTATCCATCGGGTGATAACTTTGATAGGGATTTTATTTTCTTGTCATATACTTCAAGCAAGGTAAGTTTTAAAATCATTGGTATGTCGTGTTAAAATATAGGGTCCCATCTTCGTGCTATCCACCCAAACACGTCGTATTCTTGCCTGGTTATTTTTTACTGCTTTAACTTTCTTTTTTGATAGCACTATGTTAATAATATTGCTGCTACATGAGTAAAACACGCATGTCGTCGTCCACTTTCAATGAGTATAGGTTCTATGATCACAGAATATAATTTAGATATATAGCACTATTATAGGGAGATTAGAGGACATAAATACATAAATAATATAATATACATAAATTATGACAGATATGAACATCATATTTCTAGGAGGAAAACAGGATAGTGGAATAGCGGCCTAAGGGACACTGATGACTGAACGGCAATAAACTAGGTATGACATGACTAAAAATTGATATACCGCTCCTGTCAAAAATTGGTCATGCTCCAGTACGATCTCAATACAGTTTAATTACAAACTCACATCAACCTCAGTTTTAAAGTTAATTATTACATTCATAATGTTAGCCGTACTATTTTGGCTCCAATACTACAATCAACTTCCAATGACATTTACAACATCAGGACTAGATTAAAATTGAATTTAGAAAATAGGCCTTTATGTTTCCAATATAAGAGTTGTATCGGAAGTACCTACCTACTCACGTGTTATACTTAGTTCATTAATAAAAAATATCGAATTATTATTTAATTGTGACAACTGACAAATTATGTTAGAGTACAGAACAATTTGAGTAATGGAATCATAATAAAACATACATAACTTTATTAAATTAATTTGGTTATTGTAATTCAATTATGTTGCTGATTTTACCAGAGAAGATTCTGATATAGATTAAACTATTTTACTGACAGCCACTATAAGAGCAAGATGGGATGAATTAAGAGACATCAAACTATTTTTTAGAAAAGCATAACTAGCATTTAAATATTAAAAATTAAAAAAGTGAGGTGTGTATAGATTGTGCAGCTAGAGTGGGCGATTATCCACTTCACACTAAAATTACTTTAAATTTAGTTTCATGTCTCGAATTTTGTAGTAAATGACAGCAATAGTACGCTTATTTTTAGTTGGCGTATAGATAGAACAATACACTAGAATCCTATACACTAGGTATAGTACAAAACTTTTAACTAGATGACAGTTTGTACGAAAGAACGTGATCCCTAAATCCGGCTTGAAATTGTTACATGATGTTTGAAGCGCTGCTAATGCACCTAAAGCTTCCATACAACTCCGGATAAATTGCTAACACGTCTGGCGATATATCAGAGTATTTGTGTCTGGATTCTGTGATGCATCTGCACTATCGCTAGAAGTAAAGGCTCGGAATATTTCATATTGCTAAGAAATATTAGTTTACTAATATTTCCTTTGATTGTTAAAATAAAATACTTTTAAGGTCCTATTTATTAGTTAAATTCTTTTCCATTGCCATATTTTTTACGGAGGTATTCTGATGATCCCGAACACGGATCAATCAAAAAAAAAATGTATGTCACTTTGGTTAAAAACTAAAAAACCAACTAACGATTGGGAGCATCTTAGCTAACAGAGCAATTGGAGTACCGATCTAATAATCTGTCCGAGTAATAATCTTTACTGACACAATTGCTTGTAATTACATTTAAATGAGTTCAGAAGATATGAATACTAATATTGTAAACCTATGACTACTGCCATCTAGTGGGTCAAAAATAAATATTTGTCCAAGTCCAGCATAAACGGAATCGCGGGTACAGTTATTAGAAAAATTAAATTTTAGTAATAACCTGAACAATCTAATATATAAAATTCTCGTGTCACAGTTTTCGTTGCCATACTCCTCCGAAACGGCTTGACCGATTTTGATGAAATTTTTTGTGCTTATCCGGTATCTATGAGAATCGGCCAACATCTATTTTTCATCCCCCTAAATGTTAGGGGTAGTCCACCCCTAAATTTTATTTTTTATTTTTTAGACAAAATTTTTAATTTCTATTTTTTTATGATACAACATACAAAAATACATACAATCCTCAATTTTCACCCTTCTACGATCAACCCTTATTTTTTAATAGCCATTTTAGTAATTTAATCATTTTTCCTCTCCGGTCGAAAACTGATCAATCGTCATAATTATTTATATGGCAAAACAACGTTTGCCGGGTCAGCTAGTATCTATGTAAAAACGTACTGACACAGAGATGTTCAGTATCTGTCCCACCTCTATTCTATGTTTCTTGAGGTGTTTTCAATTAAATTATCGTACGTGTCGGTAACTACCCCGGAATCCCTTAACAAAAATGTCGGGATCCTCACCAAATAGACCTAGACAAACGGTACTGTTTGGTGCCTATTATTAAATAAACACAAGGCTTTTCCGTAATTTACATTTCCGTAACCAATTTCATTAGTCCACGAGTTCGTTCGGGGAACAACGTACCTACGTTCTGTATCCGAGTCGGCCATGATTCCGCCAATTACAACTCGGTTAATTACATATTTTAGAGCGTGTAATTGGCTGTTTCTGTTTTCGCGTTTTTATTTGTAATCTTGTTTTAATATGTGCGATTATGTGTTCGTAAACGCACCCACGATACAGAAAGAAAAACCTGATCCAGACCAGGAATTTCTTTCTGTATCATGGTAACGTTATTTTTTATAATAATAGAAAAAACTAATATATGTATTAAATTGGTTGGCTAATAAGGTTTTAACGTCTTGGTACTTAGCGTTAAGATAGCTGACAGTTCTTGATCCTCTAATCCGCAGATTGAATCATCCAAAATTTAATCTTTCTAGCTAGTAAATACTATAATTCTGCTTTGCTTCTTTCATTTATTTATTCATTTTTTTTGACGATTTCACTTAGTTTTCACTTGGAATCTCTACGAAATTGTTCATTTATTAATTGAGAATAAACACAAGCTGCTTTTGTATTGAAGTTTACACGTATAAATCAGTAAACAATCAATCTGCTTAGCCCATAACGTACTTACTTATAACCTGCTTTCTAAACATCCCGTAACACTAATAGCGACAATTTCCCATTTGCCTGCAAAGTTTGATCTACATTCTACATTTATTTGCAAAGAGTAGGTACTTGCATTGTGTTTTCTTATCAAAACTATTTTATACTTAAATTCACGCCTTTTCCTCATTTGGATATGCAGAAATGACAGATCGCCTACTAACTTCCTAACAAACTCGTTTTAACCACGCCTGTTGCGAGCACGGCGTACCTGATCGTTTCCTCAGGACTTTTCATCACCCATAACTTCAATGTACGTCATTTTAGGGCGTCCGCTCCCGGCGTTTTCACTATTTAGACAAAGAAAATTGCAAGACTGTCTAAAAATTATTTTTCTCCTCATTGCTTTCGGTTTTGTTCTTGTTTGAGTACAAAACACTACACCAACATACCAAAAAACATCCCGAATTACCAGAAACCATTGTATCCATAACACAATATACACAGAACGGCCACTCCAATGACATATGAGCCCAAGCATTTTGCCATCAACAGTTCCAAATATTTGACGTCACCGTGAGAAGATGTCGCCGACCTAAACAAACATGCTTGGACCCTTGATATAAGATCGATGATATAACCACAGACATGACACATCTTTGCATTTTGAATTCGTTGAATAATAAACATGTTTTGTGTCAAATGTTAAATACTCGTAGGTACGTTCTTTGAACAATATTTTTGCTAAAGTATTGTGATGTGACTTTAGGTATAATTTTATGTTTATTTCTTTTAAAATAGCCCGTCTAGCCAGTTTTAAAAATGAAAAATAGTAATGGAAGTATTGTTTTGACGACGCAATTTATGACATAGCCGAGCGACAGGCTTTATAGCACGTAGGCTGACAGTTTGATTCCCACACGGCTCAAGTGTTTATAAAGATCATTGTTCTTTGTAAGCAAACCTCCAAATAAAAGAAAGTGGGGAGTGTCATGGTCGCCAAATGACGGACCTGCCACTAGAGCCACAGTTTGTGTGTTCAAACTTGGCGTTTACCAATATGTAAATCCAAGACACCACACACATGCGGTGAAAGAAAACATTGTGAGGAAACCTGGACCTTATGGTCTGAAATCGCCAACCCACAGTGCGCTAGCGTGGTTATCCTCGCTCGCCCTTGCCCTGCAGTGGGGCAGTTATCGGCTGGTTATGTTAAACTTTAAATGTAAATTAATACAACGAAACCAATTCCATAAATGCTGTGCCTTATACTAGTAAAATAGTAGCCGAAGACTATGTCCTATTCCCGATAGAACTGAATAATACAGTAAAGGCTCCTTAATAAAACTTAGCTCTAATAAATTGATAAGAAAACTAAAGTACAGAACTCAGATGTGGATGTGACGTAACAGCATCGGAACACTCCGTAAAGACTCGATCTTTAACATCCGCTCAGTTCGTAACACAGTTTAAGGTCCAAACTATTCAAAACCATAAAAGTTAAATTGAAATTCAAGAACAAAAAGCAAGTCGAAAATGCAAAGTGCAAAGCGCAAAGCAATTTCAAAGAATAGGTCCCTGTATTTGAAACAAGAAATACTCTACCCACCTAAGCATTTCATACAGACTTCGCAATTCTGGAGCTTAGGTATCGAAGTACCTATCGAATAATATTGAACAACGATTGTCAGTCACTCAAGAGGATATTCTCACTACATGTTCTACATGTAGAAGTTTCTTAGATAAAACCTACTTTTGCTTGCTTTAGTACGTGCCACACTTGAAATATTAGGTGTACTGGATTTTGGGAATGGAGATAGATAGATAGGTAGTAGGTATGTGACTATTTTCGTTTTATATGTATCTGTAAAATATTCTGATCTGCCTCGTTGGTCTAGTGGTCCCAAGCGCGACTGCTGAGTATGAGGTCTCGGGTTCGATTCCCGGGTCGGGCAAAGTGTTATTGAGTTTTTCTGTTAGAAAATTCTCAGTAGCAGCCCAGAGTTTCGAATTGTACCCGGTAGATGGCAATAGGCTCACCACCTATTACATGGGACTTAATAACAGCATTGGTGAAATGTGAGTTTACAACTGTGTACACCTCTGCCTACCCCTTCGGGGAATACAGGCGTGATGCTATGTTATGTTATGTAAAATATTCATTCATTAGGCAAACAAAAAAGTTGTGACAAGAACGATTGGAGTGGTGTACCTTCTGTGTGGCGGTCGTGTCCACAAAATATTATAACTTTAGTTTTCACTCTGCCTGCGTTAATGCATTGCAAAAATGTTATGTAAACTTGTTGATCTAAATTCTGTTTCTGATAATTAATCCTTTTGCAAAGGGTGCACAAGTATAATAATAACATAACATAGCATCACGCCTCTTATCCCCGAAGGAGTAGGCAGAGTTGTACACAGTTGCACACTCACATTTCACCAATGCTGTTATCAAGTCCCATGTAATAGGTGGTGAGTCTATTGCCTACTGAGAATTTCCTAACAGATAAACTCAAATAACACTTTGCCCGACCCGGGAATCGAACCCGAGACCTCATGCTCAGCAGTCGCGCTCGGAACCACTAGACCAACGAGCAGTTGCCAAGTATAATAAGCCTGTAGCTTTACTATGCCTATTAAGATTGTATGCAAAGATGTTTGGACGTCTAACTTGTGGGTACCGGTAGCAAGTAGCCTTATCTTAGATACAGTATACCAAAATGCAGTGGAGTCATCAAGAACAACATATTCAATCATCAAAATTACAATACAGTCTAAAGAAAATGCGAACAATGGAAAATATTTTTGACAAAGAAATGATGATGAATAAAGCCTAAATATTATATATCATTATTAACTTTGAAAATTTAGATTATCCTTAATCAACGAAGAACCAAATTACCAATTTTGTTTTTATGAAAACAAAGTACCTACTCTGCACTGCAATATCATTTCTACTTATTAGAATTCAGTAAGTTGTAATACAGTCTCTAAAATATATAACAGCTGTACCAGATAGAATAATATAGGTATAGAAGTTACAATTGCTGATACAATCCTGGTTGCACAGTCTAATATTCATCGTACTATATTTCCAATATCTGAGTATTATTTACTTTGGATACCTGGTGCAGAATTCTTGGTCCTTTGAGTAAAATAATGCTCCAAGCACATAGTGCGTAATATCGACATACCATTTTTACCCTTTTTACTTGTTTGCGTCGTTGGTCTTGTGGCTCGTTGGTTGGGCGGCTGCTGAGCGTGAGGTCCCGGGTTCGATTCCCTGTTAGGAAATTCTCAGTAGCAGCCCGAAGTTAGGAAGTTGGTGGTGTGACACCCCCGTGCTTCGGAGAACACGTAAAGTTGTCGGTCCTGTGCCTGTTTCCTCTCCGGTCGTGTCGTATTGCCGTCCTATTGGACTATGAGAGTGAAGGAATAGGAAGTGCACCTGTATTTGTGGACATACTTGTGCACTATAATATCTCGTGCGTACTTGGCTAATCTCCTCCGAGATAGGCCGCCGTGCCCAAAATACGGTCTGCAGGAGTAATTGTAAATGTGTATAAGTTATTCATATATATCGTAAGTATTGATTCAACGGAATCCTGTGTTCCACATTTTAAGGAACTAAAAATACTATCACTCCCCTGTCTGTTTATTTACGAATGTGCCATCTTCGCTAAATTAAATATTCACCGTTTCAAATTTAGTAATAGAGCCAGACATAAAGACAAAATGACACGTGAACCCCACAAAACTGCTCTTTTCCACAAACGTGTTTTTTATCTAATCCCCGAGATATGTAATAAATTGCCAAAGACTATTAGAGATTTAGATTTGCATAATTATAAAAATCCATTATTTCAATTGTTATTAGACAAATGTTACTATACTTTAAAGGATTATCTCGATGATGTTATTTAATTTTAATTGTTCCCGTATATTTCATAATTTGTATTAATTAATTTTAATTGAATTTATAATTTATGTCTTAGTCTTATTATTTTAATTGTTGCCTTGACATGTAAAAATGTTCGTTAACTCTAAAGTGCTCCATTTTGAATTGTTATTATTTTAATTTTCTACTTGATTGTGCTATGTTTATGTTATAAAATGTCACTGACCTACTTAAAAATTATTGTATGCCATTATGGCGGGTCATAGCTGTGTACAATCTGGGAAACATGTAACAACTATTTGTTTACCTATGTACCACAATAAAGAATTTTGTATTTGTATTTGTATTCATTATAATTGTATTTACAATTTATTGTAGTAATATTGTTTCTTGAAGTGAAAGATTTGTAATTTACATATTTCTCATTAAACTATACGCATACAATATTATCCAAAGCCTTTTGGTTATTTTATTAAGTTTCAAAATAATTATTTTAACTTGCAAAGCTACATATCGACAAATCTCAAATTGTTCGGTCTCTATAACAATTATTTTGTATTTATATTACTATACCCGAATACACAGAGATAGGCAGTAAAATGTATGTTGCTTTTTGTATTTGACATCGTTGAAAATCCATTGTATCTATTTGCAATATAATTTTAATGTACCCACAACAAAATATCGGGCACGAAATATTTTTCTAAAATAATGCACCGATTGTGCTGGATATATTCCCAGTATTTTGTAGTCAGTTTTTATGTAAAGTTAAATATTTATGAGGTGTATTTATTCAGCGTGGTTTCGACGTGAGTCCAACGGTCGATTGAATCTCAAAGCGTTGAACACAATGTGAAAATTTCCTATTATAACATCCGTATTGATAAATTTATGAACGCAAATGCGTCACGTAGAATATTCTGTAGACATAATTTGGTTTTGATTTTGTGCCAGACACGCATTGCATGTGCACGTTTGTTCACACGCCTCGTTTATTTTCTACCTAACCAACAGCAATTATGATACACTGAATGCTATGATGCACTTTATTTTCAAAGGTAAACAAAAACTTTTCACGAATAGTAACAAAACACGGTATAATATTTCATCCCGTCACGTCTGCAACAGATAATGCTGTGTTCACTAAATTACACAGACAAGCACTAACATTTCCCCTGCGGGGGATATAACTGCAAAAAGCAGATGCTACAACGACCGAAAAGCCTTTTTATTTCCACACGATACACGTGTCGTGCTTACATTGCCTTCATCATACACCTTTTTGATCGTAATGCGAACGGGAAATAATCGTGCAGCCATCCACACCGACCTGCCGCTGACACCCGCAAGCCTTTATTATTATTTTTTGAAGGGAGTGTAGAAGGGCCGGCAAATAGCTCAGCCTGCAAACACGGCGAACAAGCGTTCATTAAACACTTCTGCGCAATTAACGTGAAACGGTGCGGCGTTGAAAACAATGTTCGTTTTATTTAACGCAACCTTCCGACAAACAGCGGACCTCCGCTATCCAAATACGAAGCGAAAGCAAAAAGGATTTACGTGCACGGCCAACACGTTTAAAACTATTTTTTTAAATTACAGGTCTATGAAACTTTTCATTTAGCTATCTCTCTCAATGCTCACATCTTCTCTAGATAACTGTTTTTAGATATTTTAAGTTTAACTGCACTGGATTCTAGATCCTGCAGATCTCACCGTGAATATACGAAGTATCCGTGTGCTCTATATAGCGATGGCTCATCACTATTTATTTCCTCGGAAGAACTATTATATCTCGACTGGGATACGATACGAACGGTCAATTCGTAAGCGTTTCAAACCTAAATCCAAGCAAAATAGTAAAGTAGGTAAAATTCCCGGCGGTTGTATTTGCAGAGTAGCACCGACGCTCGATATTTATTATTCATTCATAAGGAGCACTGCGATATTTACTCTCCCATTACTGTGGCCTCGGAGTCGCGTTTCTTGCATTAAAAATTTAACACGAGTCCGTCTAGAAACAGCACACGAATAAAAGGTTCAACAAATAATATTAAATAAACATGAAGTTCCAGAAACTATTACGTTTAATTGATGGATAATGTTTGTGGAATTTCGTGATCCGGTGGAAAACGTATGAATGTATACAGATAAATCTTCGAAAAGCATTAACGCATGCATAGCGAACTCTAAAGTTATATGGTCTGAACTGACGTCGCCAAGTGACATATTAAAAAAATGCGGAAGAAGAACTCGCGGTAGTGAGCAGAGGTCAAGATGGCTTAGCGGTTAGAGCGCCTGGAGTATTTATCCGGTAGGCGCAGGTTCGAATCCTGCTAACGACAATCACCAATCTTTATCCACAAAAAAATATTATAACTGTATGAATTTATTTTCACCATTCCGTCCGAAATATTTCTACCGAAAAACCTAATCCAATGTTGAATCCCGTGATCCTCAGCCGACCGGACACCGAATAAATAACCACACAATGATAAAAACGGGACAAATGTGTCTGTACAAAGCTCAGCGCGCACTGCGCTCAAAAAATGAAAACAATTAGCACTACAGCGCAGCCTGCGCTGCCCGGCCCGCCAGCCGGCAAAAACTAGCAACCGTAGATAATTTACTTTCAATCGCTGCAAGAGCTTGGGAACACGGCAGATATAACACGTAGCTTTACTCGGCAAAATATCGGCGAAAAATCTCCATTTTTGTTGGCGCACCAAATTCATGTAGTTGCAAGCAAAAATATTCGTGCCGTATTTTTTTTATTGCATCAGTTTGGAGACTTCATCCAATTATAAAATGTATGGTGCTCTTACTCGATGTTTCTGTTATACTCTCGCCAATACAAGGCTGGCCTATATTTAGTGCTGGAATTAATTTTAGGTGATTCCGCGATAATCTGAAATCCGATAAAGTTAACCCACTTTCCAATGCAAACAAAACTTTATTATCTAGTTAAAGAATATGGGGCGGTTCAACTGCATTTTCATTCGAATTACTGTCGTGTTTCAAAAGTAGGCCACTATGAAGACAGATTTCAATTCTTTGCTATACACGGGTCTCTGCTTTGCTATGAGCCAGTTGACCCATGAAGCACTAATAATAACGGGCGGACAATAGGCATAGCAAGCAAAACCGAGCGGTTTCGTTAAATCAGCGAAGTGAAAGGAATCCTTGAGTTGGATAGGCGCCCGGCGTCGTTGAGATTGCAGCAATTTATCCAGACTCGCGACGTCTGGAATAGGACATCGTGTTAACTTGTAGCTATCCTGGTAATTCGCATAGCAATACTGGAGAACGATAAACAAATTTCAACTCAGGTTTTTTTTATTACCAGTAAAAATATTTGAGAAACCGATATCTAGCTGTTAAAGTAAGTAACTCGCTCTGAAAACTATATCTCTAGAAAATTTTCTGATTCACCCGCTCTTCTGCATCGAATCCAGTCATAAAATATACTTATTCATTTATTTTAAATTTTACTGCTCGAGCTCTTTTCTGTCCAATATCTCCTTACTGAATTCTAGAAGTTAATATACAGTGTTCTACAGCAAAAAGATTAAAAAGATTAAGACTAGTGAAAATATTTTATTACGCCTATGTTAGAGAGCACGAGAGCAGCATTTTCAGTAGACTTAGTTTTGATAAATTATTTATTTATAGGTACTTCTACTTTCATTGCATTGAATATTAATTATGTTGAACTTTTAGAACAAACAAAACGTGTACTGTAAACCTGAACTGTCTTATTTATTTATTAAACTCTTTATTTTACACCGAATATAACATAAAAAAAGAATATTACAATATTAAAATACTCGCACTCGGCGATTTCTACCAGATAACCTTTGGATGGATAAGTGTGACATTAATAAAATATGGGGTAGGTTGTGGTGTAAAAAATATATATAAGTAGGTATTAATAGGTATTCTTATTGTTGGGCAAAGGCCTCACCCGCTCCAGCAGGCGTATTAGCTATCTTAATTACCATCACAATGATGGACACTTTGTAGTACTTTGAGTCGTATGTTACAGCTAGTCTACAAATATTATGAGTAAAAATATTAAACATGGCTGAGCTCTTGTAGGACAGTTTTTCATAAAGGTATCTCATTCGATCCACTTCCCCTTAAACATATGTATTTACCATTGTTTAGTACAACGAAAATTTCCATAATCTTTGGCCAATGTTTTGGAAATACAATAGTAGTCGTTCTGCCCAACACAAAAAGTCACTAATTCGACATGAAAAGTAATGACCAAATCAAAGCATTCAATGTGATACGTATATTAAGCAAAAACACTATTAATACATAAATCAAGAACAAGAATCATAAATCATCAACAAACTAATTGCTAAAATAACAAACGATCCAAAATCCCGAGCCATAAACGAGGCAAATACATCAGACACTAACAAACTTAGCAAGCGGGATATAAAATTAGTATTATACGGATATATGCGGCTAACTAACACATATAATGCGGCCCGACTCTGGCCGCGGGCCACTCTAATGGAAGCCATTACGATGCTTGCCACCTGCGCTAATGGCTCAGAAATATTTAATTGATGAGAGCTGTACAGATTTCCCGATTCACATTTTTCATCCACATCGTAGACTCGTAGTGTTTCATATCCGCTTTGTGGGTAGCCTCGTTACTGCAGAATATGTTTTGCTCTATCCACTAGATGTTTAAAGCGAATTGCTTTCATCCTTCATCTATCTTGTTATGTGTGGGCTAATTAGATAGCTTTTAACTCTATGAATGTGCGTATTTGGTGTTATCTTTATGGATCTGTACTTTTAATGGGAGAAATTGTTTATTAACATCATAACATAACATAGAATCACGCCTGTATTCCCGAAGGGGTAGGCAAAATTTCCTAACAGAAAAACAATAACACTTTGCCCGACCCGGCAATCGAACCCGAAATCTCATGCTCAACAGTCGCGCTTGGGACCACTAGGCCAATGATGCTATCGAGCTTTGGTATATACATACATGCATAAAATCACGCTTGTTTCCCATTAGGGTAGGCAGAGACTATATCAATTTCCACTTCCTACGATTCCGACACACCATTCATTAGCCTCTTCATGCATGCTTGTTGGTTGAAATTGCTTCTGACCCGTCATTTTTTGAGAACGCAATATGTTTGCAGTTCGTCCATCGATATCGGCTACCCCGGCTCTTCCAACCACACTCGCCTAGAACCTAGGTATAATATCTGTTCCGTATCAAAGGCGTATTTTTAGTCACAAGCATTGCAGATGAAAACACAAGAGCTCATGATCTAAGGCGCGCATTACACATGGCACACGCCGCCTTCGGCGCCGCTCTCTACGTTATATAATATACCTATGTAGACAGAAAGATCATACAATAAAAAGTGTGTACACACCTTTCCTTATGTCCTTATCTATAAAGTTATTATATTATATGGAAAAAGAATACGGTGGCGAGCAGGATTCGAAACTGCGCCTCCCGAATAAATACTCCAGGACTATTTATCCGGGAGGCGCAGGTTAATATAATAACTTTAGAGTTCGCTAAGCATGCGTTAATACTTCTCAAAGATTTATCTTGAATCCTTTCCTATACTTAAAATAAATTCGTAATCTGAAAGCCTGTAAATTCCAAATATAGTCATAATTATTTTGAAATGAACTAATCATTCCAACGAGTCCTCTCATTTTGTGCCACGTTTAATTAAAATCATAATTGTGTAATTGCTCAAATACAATAAAACCAATGTAAACCAAATGCGGTTTGAATTTGAAATCAAATCCACTATTTACAGGAACATAGAGCTAAAACAAATTCTCCTCGATGTGTTTATGTTGTCTGCATTTGAAAGCTAAATCTATATGCACCTACAGCATACAGCGACAACCAATGAGCACAACCCGAACGTATTCATTTGCTTAAACAGACAATAACGGATGTGACCAATTTTAGGCCGGTATTAGAGATCTAATAATTTTGATTTTGATAATACATTTTACGATTATTAACAAAAGGGTTGAATAGACCTAGTAATGTTTAAAAAATAACATATCATCAGGCCTGTTTTCCCCAGAGGCGTAGGCAGAGGTGTGCACAGTTGAACTCACATTTCACCATTGGCGTTATTTAATCTCATTACCGTCTTCGTGGCACAAGTGATACTGAAAACAGAAAATCGAAATAAAGAGATCCTAACAGAAAAACATTCGGGAATTCAACCCAGGACGTTCACATTGAGTCACGCTCAACAACCGTGTTGGGATCACTAGAACATTGAGGTATACAAAATAGTCAGTACACAAAAAAAAAATGTAACAAAGTAATAGTACCTACTACACTCTTTCCTGCTATGGGTTCGTACAAGGGTGATCTTGAATTTGTCTTACAAAATATGCTATTAAATCATAACATTACATAACATTGTATCACGCCTGTATTCCCCGAAGGGTTAGGCAGAAGTGTACACAGTTGTACACACACCCACATTTCACCAATGCTGTTATTAAGTCTCATGTAATAGGTGGTGAGCCTAATGCCATCAACCGGGCACAAGTCCAAACTCCGGGCTGCTACTGAGAGTTTCCTAACAGAAAAACTCAATAATACTTTGCCCGACCCGGGAATCGAGTTGAGTAGGAACTCAGCAGTCGCCCTTGGGACCACTAGACCAACGAGGCAGTTTAAACCATACTGCAATCATAGATGTAGTTTGATTTAAACTGCCTCGTTGGCAGATGGCTTATAAGTTGAGTGCAGAGGCATTGAGAGAGCTGCATCACCCGAAATGAGAATACTTGGCATTCAGTCCGTCAATACCTAGTTTACTTATTATAATGATTATAAATCGACTGCAGAGCATGATAATCATTTATATTATATTATTTATTATTATTATTATTGTAATACAAAAAAACAAACTAAGATTATTACAACTTATAGACTACAGAACAACTAAGACTAAGGATATTACATACACTTTGGACACAACATCAACAGTTTTACTGTCAGGGTGTTACCGTGTAATAAGAGCAAATCATCGGTCCCAACTGCAAAAAAAAACATAGGAACATTGATACATAGACTTAACCAAAATGTGATTGATGTCAAGTCCATAGAATGCATAAAAATCACAATCACAATGATCACTTAAGTTCAGAATATAAACAAACTAGCTGATGCCCGCGGCTTCGCCCGCGTGGATGTCGGTTATTGCGACCAAAAGTAATCATGAAATTTTGATCCCGTTCCCGCTTCCCAATTAAATTATTAAAATGGATGTAGTATGTTATCCTTAAGAGATAGACATATGCCATCGCGGACTTTTCTGTAGACCTATATAAGATACACAATTCCACAATACATCATTTTGTTATATCTCAAAGGGTTTAGGCAGCGTTTTCGTTGAAAGCTCCCAGAGGGGTTATTTCTTTTCCGCCACCTCCAACAAATATCATTATATTTTAGCCAATGTATACAAAAACTTGACAAATTATATATTAAAACCTTCCTCTTGAATTACTCTATCTTTTAAAAAAAAACACATCAAAATCCGTTGCGTAGTTTCAAAGATTTAAGCATACAAAGGGACATAGGGACAGAGAAAGCGACTTTGTTTTATACTATGTAGTGATAAATCAGTGTATTTGCACCCTTGTTAGACAATGTATACAATGCAAGGTAATTTCTGGGACTTGATATGTTGTTAAAGAAACTGTCTTTAACTACATATCAAGTCCTATACTATGAGTTACAGAAATTGGGTTTGAGAAATATAATAAATGTTGTGCAGCATAATATAAATTTGAACAGTAAATTACAAACCTCAAAGGGGATATTCCTCAATAAGCAACAGATACAGTCACATGGAACAGTGATGATGTCTTAGGTTCGATTCCCAGGTCGGACAAAGCGCTATTGGGTTTTTCTGTTAAGAAATTCTCAGTAGCAGCCCGGAGTTTGGAATAGTGCCCGGTAGATGGCAATAGGGTCACCATATGGGACTTAAAAACAGTATTTAGAACCTGGCGCGCATGGATAACCTTTGGTGTGACATAGCTAGATAGAAGGAGACCTTATCGGTGGCAGTTACCTCCAACAACAGCATTTCCAAAGAGGGTTGACGTCAGGCAGGCGGCCGGTCATAAAACATAGCCAAAACTTTAGCAGCATGCCAGATACAGGTATGCTGCGCCGACCCCAAATAAATTGGGATAAGGGCAGGGGGATGATGATTTGTGAAATATGGGTGTACCTACATCTGTTCATCTCTGCTTACCGCTTCGGGGAATACAGGCGTGATGCTATGTTATGTACGTTATTAAAAATAATTTGGGTAGAATTAAAGATAAATCTTTAAAAAGCATTAACGCCTGCTTAGCTTCTTTTTCCATTTATAATATAATAACTTTAATTTGGGTAGAAATAATTTTAGTGTTTTGATACTGTGCACAGCTTTACGCATTTAGATGCATCGATCTAAATCCTTTACGCATTTAGATGGATTAAATGCGGCAGCATCTTAATATGTTATGCGCACGGTTATGCGCATCAAAAAGCACATGCCTTATACTATTAATATTATCCCGGATAATCAAAACTTTATGCATAGACAGAGCTGTAGGTCATAACTTTTAAAGTATACATTCTTAATTAGGTAAATACAAACATAACATAAACATAGCATCACGCCTGTACCCGAAGGGGTAAGCAGCGGTGTACACTGCAGACCACCCGCATTACATATATACATATTACAGGTAAATACCGCATTTCAAAAAGCAAACAATAGAGGCTAGTCTATTGCCACGCATTTCGCGTATTATTAGCGGTTAATTATCATTTACCGAGACGCCATTGCCACAATAATTGTGGTGTGTTCCCGTATTGTGTTTGTGTAGCGGGAAATCATTGGTGGCCATTACGCCTTAATTGTGCAGAAGTATTTAATGACCTCTGTTCGAGATACAATTAATGAGTTTCGGATTCAGTTGGGATCTGGGATAATATAGATGATTGTCTAACATATTTTGTGTGCAGATAAACGTGATTATATCTTAGCTAACATAATATAACCAGCTCATAACTGTCCCATAGCAGTTCAAGGATAGCGGGCCATTTTAGACCTATATATCCAAGTTCCCTCGTCATGTTTTCATTCCTCCATTATTGTACGTTCTTATTTAATCTAAGACATCACAGACATAGATACGGTGAAAACATCGTGACGAAACGTAGACTTGATGGTCTGATACCGCCAACCAGCAGTGAGCGAGGTGGTCATGCTCGTGCCCTTTCTGTATAAGAAAATGCTCTGCTCCACTGCAGACTGGGACAAGTACCTAGTACCTACCTATGGGCGTGTGTCAAATACACTAGAAGGAAAAAATTTTACAAGCAAACTACTAGAAAGTTAAACAACAAACTAAATTTCCATGAAGATACTTCCCATTCTGTGTCTAAGTCGCTGCAGATCGTTCAATCTACTATGCATTTTCTGGATGACGTTCGCTCTTGACTCCAGCCATAGGCGAATAGACATTCAACAACGATTTTTTTCATAGGGGGAAGCCAAATTTTTATATTATTGTAGATTTATCTTGTTATTTCTTCGTAAACAATGTTCTAGGGTGTGGGCCAGAAGGATTCTAGGGTGGGCCAGGCCAACCTGCCCTCCACCCTCCCCCTGCTACGCTTATGTTTCCCGCAGCACACGGCTTACTCTCACACAAAATATAGGACGCGTATTCTTGGCTTGAACAGTCTGTACGAACTTAGACAAAAAGTAAGGCGCGTCTTCGTCGATTGCACTTGAAAATAATAACGATATCTACTAGGAAAACTAATGTTTAAATGTATTGTTGGTGTAACCGCCAAACCACCTGATATCAAATACATAATACTTTACACAGTGTCTATTCCATTTTCATATTATAACACATACCTGGAGGGTAGGTAATTTGAATATTTAGCGACCCGCGACCCACGCCCTCTACCTACCCGCAGTACCTAAAGGCATCATCTTAGCACTAGTTGCGGTCACTGCACTCATCTACATCTTGCAGCTTAATTTACATAGAAAACCCTTTTTACTACATCTCAGATCAAAGCAAGTAACAGGAATGCAAAGTGCATCTGTGAAATACCTAGCTTAGTTGTTAAATAGAAACCTACATTTGCATAAGATAATCCCACTATGCCGCTTGCCGGAATATGCCTCACTGGTCCCTAAAGCTGCATTTTGTTGCATTACATAGGTATACTAGTGTTAAGTGTTACAGTAAATATCCGGGAAAAGATTTGAAATTATTTATTACCGGGTTAATTTAATTAATATATCTATCTATACCTAAAATATCAATTATAAATGGAAAAAGAATACGGTCGCGAGCAGGATACGAAGCTGCGCCTCCCGGATAAATACTCCTTAATATACTTATACCTGATTAACTAAGATCGGACTAGTACAAAATAGTAGGTACTTCAGAACAATAAAGTTCGTAGAGCGCCGCTTAATAGCAGTTAAAATAATTAATCATTATTTAATTTAATTTAATTTAGGCTTTTTATGCTTATTAAATAAAACATAATTTGATGAGTTTTAATATTTTAACTTAAGTAGTAAGTTATCGCTAAAATATATTCACGCACCACACCATTGGATAAAAAAAAATTAGACCAAATTATTATTATATTATATTTATAAGTTTAACTGTTTCACGATGTAGGACTAGTACCTATAAAATAACAGATTTTTATTATAATATTTATTTTAAAGATAAATCTTTGAAAAGCAATAGGTAACGCATGGTTAGCGAACTCTAAAGTTAATATATTAAATGGAAAAAGAATACGGTCGCGAGCAGGATTGGAAACTGCGCCTCCCGGATAAATAATACTCCAGGCGCTGTGACCACTAAGCCATCTAGACCCCTGCCCACCCCCGCGAATTCTTCATCCATAATTTAACACGACGTCGCCGTCGCCAAAAGACGTGCTTAGTGGTCAGAGCTCCTGGAGTATTTATCCGGGAGGTGCAGGTTCGAATCCTGCTCGCGACCGTATTCTTTTTCCATTTAATATTTATTTTCCTGGCCGCCCGATATTAGTTTTACTTCTGTGAGCTGCCCTGACTAAATTCCTATTGTCTATGCGTCAAGTCTGAAATAGTGATGTATGTTTAGTTCCTCAATACCAATCGATATTTACAAAGAAACAATTCCAATAGGATATTTGACACTAATGGAAATAAAATATGAAACTTAGCTATAATGATCATCATCATCCCCCTGCCCTTATCCCAATTTATTTGGGGTCGGCGCAGCATGTATTCTTGTTCCATACATCTTTATTAGCTGTCATATCGTCAGTCACCCCTTTTCTAGTCATATCATCTTTAACACAATCCATCCATCGCTTCCTCGGTCTTCCTCTACTCTTATAGCCATCTACATTCATACTCAAAACTTTCCTTGTCACATGACCCTCATCCCTCCGCATCACATGCCCATACCATGCTAAACGATTTCTACACAACTTCTCAGTCACCGGTGCCACTTTCAGACTTCCTCTTATATATTCATTTCTAATTCTATCCATCCGCGTCACACCACACATCCTTCGTAACATTCTCATCTCAGCTGCATGTAGTTGTCTTTTATTCATTCCCTTCGTGGGCCAACATTCTGAACCATACAAGACAGCAGGTCTAATAATTGTTTTATAGATTTTCCCCTTAAGTTTAAGGGGAATTCGGGGGTCACAAATAGTTCCCGTGACCTGCCGCCATTTCATCCACCCTGTGTTAATTCTGTGCTTGACGCTCCGGTCTATTTCGCCATCGCATTGTATGATAGAACCCAGATACCGAAAGTCGGAGCAGACTGGTAATAGCGCACCATCCAGCGCTATAGCACCAAAACTGGAGAGACCGCCAAAATCACAAAACATGTACTCTGTTTTGGTTCTGCTGATTTTTAGACAACACTCTCCAGATTATTTTGCCAATTCTCAAGTCTGCTCTGGGTCTGGGGCCCATCTTCACCGACAAGAACAATGTCGTCGGCAAACAGCATACACCAGGGTGCCTCTTTCTGTATGTCCAACGTCAGAGCGTCCAGTATCATCAGGAAGAGGTAAGGGCTTAAAGCCGACCCCTGATGCAAGCCTACAGCCACACTGAACTTGTCGGTGTTGCCAGCAGCTGACCGGACATATGTACTGGATTGATTATACATAGCACGAATTAACTCCACATACTTCGCAGGCACGCCTTTCTCTTTCAAAGCCCACCACAACACATCCCGAGGTACTCTATCATACGCCTTTTCCAGATCAATGAACACCATGTGCAAGTTCTTATGTGCACGTCTGTACTTCTCGCAAATATGGCGTCAGTTGTACCTCGACCTGGCATAAACCCAAACTGATTTTCGGATATCATACTCTCCTCTCGCAACCTTTTCTCTACCACTTTCTCCCATATTTTCATACTGTGTGACATAAGCTTTATTCCTCGATAGTTGTTGCAATCCTGGACATCACCTTTATTCTTAAAAATCGGCACAAGCGAACTATTGCACCATTCTTGTGGGATCGCTTCTTCCTGCAACAACTTATTAAAGAATAAAGTCAGTCACTTACATCCATCTTCTCCTAACAACTTCCATACTTCCACTGGTATATTATCTGGGCCCATGGCCTTTCCATTTTTCATACTTTTAAGTGCCTTTCTTACTTCATCTATACTAACCTCATTCACCAGACCCATGTTTACTTGTACCTCATTTAGCACACCATTCCATGCATTCTCCTCATTCATTAGCTTTTCAAAATGTGCCTTCCATTGCCCTTTTATTTCATCATCTTCGGTCAAAATCTTACCTGTATCATTTTTCATACATTTCATCCTAGTTATATCTCTTGCTCTCTTTTCCCTTTCTTTTGTTATCCGGTAGAGTTCCTTTTGGCCTATAGGAGAATCTAGTGAGTTATATAACCTCTCTTGTGCCTTAGCCCTGGCAACTGCTACCGCCTTTTTTGCTTTTCTCTTGCATTCAATGTAAATCGCCTTCCTCTCTTCTTTCAAACTTTCATTCTCTGTTTCCACACCCTGCCATTCTTTAAACGCGATCTTCTTTTCTTTCAGTATATTTTGTACGTCTTCACTCCACCACCATGTATCTTTTTCTATTATGCCTTTCCCTTTCGATTCTCCGCACACTTCTTTCGCTATACCTCTAATACTATCCGCCATCTCAGTCCAACATTCATTTACAGATTTTCCTTCCATACTCTCCATTTCTATCATTTTATCTACTACCTGATTCTTAAATATACTTGCATACTCCTGTTGCTCTAGCCTACGCCATCTAGTTTTAGGTGGCGGTCGTTCTTTGTTTCTACTGAGGGAGACACTAAATTTCAACTCCATTAACAGCAACCTGTGTTGTGAGACCAGATCTTCGCCAGGTATAACTTTGCAGTTCTTGACTCTATTGATGGTATTCCTTTTAATAAGAAAGTAATCGATCTGTGTTGCGTGATTGCCACTTTTATATGTAATAAGATGTTCCGATTTTTTTCTGAACCACGTGTTTGCTATTGCGAGGTCAAAGGCAGAGGCAGATTGCAGCAGTGTCTCACCATCAGGGTTACGGTTTCCATATCCCCAGCCACCATGTACCCTTTCATACCCTTCATTCAAACTTCCCACGTGCCCATTAAAATCACCACCTACATATACTTCTTCATTCTCTTGTATATGCATCATCACATAATCAAATTCCTCCCAAAACTTCTCTTTAACGCTCTCGTCGCAACCCGTCTGGGGTGCATACACACTGACTACATTTACCACTAAACTCTGCATTATCACTTTTATAGCTATCACTCTATCACTCACTCGTTTGATATCCGTCACACATTCTTTCAACTTATTATCCAACACTATCCCAACCCCATTTCGTTTCCCATCACTACCGCAGTAGTAAAACTTGTATCCTTCGCCTATCTCTCTAGCTTTTGCACCCTTCCCACCCGTAGTCTCTTGCAAACATGCTATGTTTATCCTTCGCTTTTTTAATACATCCGCTAATTCCCTTCCTCTTCCAGTCATCGTCCCTATATTCCAACTTCCACACCTCAATCTTACTTCTTTTATTCCCCGAGCTCGCTTCTTACGTCGCACCCGCTCGTTTTGGTGCAACAACCCTTGTCCACTTCTCACAGTGGCCGGGTGATACCAATGCGCGTCGCCTCGGGGGTACGCCCTAGCCCTATACATACTTCCCAATTCAAAATCCATGCTGCTAAAGTTTTGGCAATGTTTTTATGACCGGCCGCCTGCCTGACGTCAACCCTCATCGGGAATGCTGTTGTTGGTGGTAACCGCCACCGATACGGTCTCCTTCTATCTAGCTATGTCACACCAAATGTTATCCATGCGCCAGGTTCTGATGTTATCCTACTATCACACTCCACTAACCGGGCTAAACTTAGCTATAATGATAGAATGTATTTTATTTGACTCTTTGGTATTTTTGAAAATAATAATAATAACTCGTAAATAGGTACATTTAATTCGATAAACAAATTCATAATTTTTAATCTATGTGTTACGTGACTCGAAACAACAATGACTGCGTGACGTCACTACTCAGACGATTGATTGTCAATTTGCAGTCACTGTGACACATGACACAAAATAAATCGATGAATTTGTTGATATTTGGGAAGCAAGTTGCAACCACTTTCTTCGTATTTCAGTTCAATTTTCGAAGTATTGGTATACTACGCACTAATGTTATGTTTTACAAAATAATTTCCTTTGTTTACAATCATTCTGTTGCGTAATGACGTCACAAAATGGCGATCGTCATTATCGCGCCTTTTGGCACGACCTTTGAAATTTGAATTTTAAATAGCTGTTATTTAATCAATAGGTACACAAAAAATTGCAAAATATTTTTTTAGGTATTGTATACCATATTCTTTAAATTTAGGCCCTTTGTGAAATTTCGTCAATAACCCTATTGACATGCTAAATAATTAAAACGATATATTATATTTTATGTAAAATGTTTCGTTTACACGACTTTTAAATAATCCAAAATAAATCAATTGTAATAATTAATATTCCAATGTGTCCATTTTCATGAAGTGCAAATAGTTAATCGACTTAGCTAATGACAGCTGTCGTTGTTGTCAAATGTCAATACAACACTAATGGTCGCTGACTGTCTATCGCCATCGCTGTTTACGTTGAATAAAGTTTTCATTAATTCCTTTATTTTACAGTATATTTTAATCTGCTAGTTTGTGAATTATATTGTTTTGTCGAGTGTTTTGTAAGATAGCTGTAGGTATAATATCATTATGTCTCATCAAACAGGAATTCAAGGTATGATATTTTACAGTTATTTTCTCCCAATAATATTTTAAAAATATGTAATGCTAATAATCCCGGCAAAGATATGAATTCCGCTTTCATCAGGAATTAGATTATTACTACATAAGAATATAGTATATAAATAGAAATTACGATATTTCTGGCTTAGAACCAGATCTCCCACGTCAAATTCCTTAATGATAAAGGTATTAAAATATTGTGGTGTATTATTTACTATGCCCTGTCGGTAAGCATTTATTAAAATCTTTAATTCATAACAACACAACCTATGCTATAAAAAAACCTCCATTACAAAGAAACTATTAAACTCAACCCAGTTTATAAAGTATAAATTTTACATAAATATAGAAGAGAAAGTTGTTATTGGCTTTCTTTAATCAATAGCTGCTATAAAATGCATAAACTATAATTAACTAATTCAAGATATGTCTTTGAAAAAGCATTAACGCATGCTTAGCGAAATCTAAAGTTACAATATTAAATGGAAAAAGAATACGGTCGCGAACAGGATTCGAACCTGCGCCTCCCGGATAGATACTCCAGGCGCTCTGACCACTAAGCCATCTCGACCTCTGCTCACCACCGCGAATTCTTCTTCCATATTTTAACACGTCTTATGGCGACGTCATTGCAATCAATTCAGTACCTATACAAGTGACTGAACCGACACAACTAACTTTGCAGTTAATACAATGTCGTAAAGAATGCAATTACCTTAATAATTCAAGATATGTCTTTGAAAAAGCATTAACGCATGCTTAGCGAACTCTAAAGTTACAATATTAAATGGAAAAAGAATACGGTCGCGAACAGGATTCGAACCTGCGCCTCCTTTGACATTGTATTAACTGCAAAGTTAGTTGTGTCGGTTCAGTCACTTGTATAGGTACTGAATTGATTGCAATGACGTCGCCATAAGACGTGTTAAAATATGGAAGAAGAATTCGCGGTGGTGAGCAGAGGTCGAGATGGCTTAGTGGTCAGAGCGCCTGGAGTATCTATACGGGAGGCGCAGGTTCGAATCCTGTTCGCGACCGTATTCTTTTTCCATTTAATATTGTAACTTTAGAGTTCGCTAAGCATGCGTTAATGCTTTTTCAAAGACATATCTTGAATTATTAAGGTAATTGCATTCTTTACGACATTGTATTAACTGCAAAGTTAGTCGTGTCGGTTCAGTCACTTGTATAGGTACTGAATTGATTGCAATGACGTCGCCATAAGACGTGTTAAAATATGGAAGAAGAATTCGCGGTGGTGAGCAGAGGTTGAGATGGCTTAGTGGTCAGAGCGCCTGGAGTATCTATCCGGGAGGCGCAGGTTCGAATCCTGTTCGCGACCATATTCTTTTTCCATTTAATATTGTAACTTTATAATTAACTAATTAATTTTTACAAGAAATTATAAAAGAAATGTGATATAAAGATGATTTTATTTTCTTTCTAATATTATCTGGTTCTGCATTTCAGTAAATATAAAAAAAAAAACTAAAGCTCTTAGGACTGCTTAATATGAAGATTCATTTATCATAAAGTGAAAACCTTGTACCTATGCCCTAAGTCACAACCTTTAAATAATATTTAGTAAAAACAGTAGAATTTTATTGCACTATTAACAATGTGAAATATAACCTGTTACAATTGACAATCTGTCAGTTTTGAGTATTTGTATGGCCTATTCAGAACTGGTATTGCCTTGCAACAAGTACCTAAATAATGGTTTGAGTTACATAATGACTGATGCATGTGTGCAATCACTTGGGATGGGTCGACTAGTAACTGCTATGGCTTTTTCTTTAAAATGCCTTTCCAGACCCTCTACATGATTATGCTCACACAACCTTATATTATATAGACTTTAAAAGAAATCTTGACCTCTGAGTTTGTTTCGGCATTTCTTCTCTGAGGTAGTCAGACAAGAAATACCAGTGCCTTCAATATAAAAACGTGGCATGTAAAAGAGTTTTGATAATACCTATTAACAGAATAAAAAACTTAATTTATTCATTGTTATTGATCTTTCCGAAACAACTATAGGAATATAGTTTTTGTTATATGTTTATTTGAAATCATAATGTATTAGATTAAATCTATATTAATAGTTTAAACACCATACAACATTGGTATGTAAAATCAGGCTTTTTCTCATCGTCAGAAAAAAGAGGAAAAAACTAGATAAACAATACAATAATTACAACAAAAGCTATGAAAGATTTACTTTTATTTTTTCCCTTTGTTATCTGTATGATCCCAAGTTGTAACATGAACTCAATATTCCCTTTTTCTCAGCCAATGCAGAGTTGAAAAAATATCTGGGCAAATGTCGAGATGGAAAAATTCGAGTCTTGAAAATCAGCATAGAAAATGGTAAGTAATTAAATAAAGAAAGGCAGAAGTTAAATAAAGCCTTAGTCTAGCAAAATTGTTACTCCAGAACATATCATTGTCGATTATGAAATGGTTATTGGATAACCATTTTTTCAAGTTAGTGTTTGTATATCTATTGGAGAAGCCTGCAAACATTTTGGCCTCTTTTCGTACAGAGAAGTAACAAGCATATTTGTCTGTTTTAATGTTACTAATGTAATTATCTTTTATCATATAATTAATTAAATAACTGTGTTGTACAAGTAACTCTATTGTGTCTCTGTCATGGACAAAAGATCTAGTTAATTCATTTTTTTTTTTTTTTTTTTTTTTTTTTATATTATAAAGTATCATGACAATACTTTAATTTAATTACAATCTAGCCTTAACTAGGCTAATGAGTAATATAATTTTAACCTAAATTGCTACGTTATCTTAATAGGTACTAAGAATACGTCCAATAACTATTCTTAGTTTCTAATATTATAATTACGACACTTTTTTCATGTGTTCTTAGTCAGCACTTATCACTATATTTTTTGACTGTCACAATTCACTACACTAATTCATGTGGTTTGGTCCGTTTGAGTCTTCTTACTATGTCCGTGTGGTCAAGGAGCTGAATGGCCTCAACATTCACGTGCTGGTGAAGTCTTCGTTCGTGAGCTTCTGCGTATTTCTTAATAATTGTGGCTACGACCTCCATATTAAGGTCCCGATGAAGGTCACTATTCCTGATGTACCAGGGAGCGTTGAGAATATCCCTGAGTACTTTGTTTTGAAATCGCTGGATAATTTCTCTATTGGTTTGTTTAGTACAGCCCCAAAGCTGGATACCATAAGTCCATACTGGCATTAAGACTTGTTTATAAACGAGCAATTTGTTGTGTACTGACATAGTTGAGTTTTTGCCTAACAGCCAATACATGTTCTTGTAGCGTAGGTCTAGTTCAGCTCGCTTCTTCTTGACGTGTGCTTTCCAGCGAAGCTTTGCGTCAATAGTCATTCCTAAGTACTTAGCTGTATTTGCGTAAGGAACTATTTGGTTATTAAGAAACACCGGATTGTATTGCGGTTTTTTGTTGGTGAAATCAACATGAATAGACTTCGCCTCGTTCAGCTTTATTCGCCACTTTTTAGTCCAATCGAAGACTTGGTTAATGGCTAGTTGGACCTTTTCTACTGCTTCCTCATGACTGCTTCCTATCGCCATAATAGCTGTGTCGTCAGCAAAAGTTGCGATGGAATTGTTTTCGGGCACTGGGATATCGCAAGTGTATAATAGGTACAGGACCGGCCCTAATACACTACCTTGAGGTACTCCTGCTTTTATCTGCATGAGTTTAGAATGAGCGTCTTCTTGCCTAATTCGAAACGCTCTGTTAGATATATATGACTCTAGAATATTGGCAAACGATCTAGGTAACATAATTTTTAATTTATGGATCAAGCCTTCGTGCCAGACTTTATCGAAAGCTTGAGCCACATCAAGGAAGACGGTGGAGCACACTTTCTTCTCTTCTAACGCTCTTTCAATTATGGAAGTGATTCTATGCACCTGATCAATTGTGGAATGCTTTTCTCTGAACCCAAACTGATGATCAGGAATCAGCAGACTTTTTTCTATTACAGGTTTCAGTCGCTTTAACAATAGTTTTTCAAATAATTTTGATATTATAGGTAGCAGAGAAATTGGTCTGTATGATGTTGGTTGTTGAGGAGGCTTTCCTGGTTTCACTATCATAATTACTTCGGCAACTTTCCACATGTCAGGCACATACTTCAACCGAAAGGCAGCATTGATAAGTGTGGTAAGTTTTACTGTAGCTTTACGGGGAAGATGTCTTAAGATTTCTCCCGTAATTAAGCCGTAACCAGGAGACTTTTTCAAGCTGATGCTGGATGCGATTTCATTAACAACTTCTTTCGGGGTGGTAAGTTTTATATCGTTGCAGTCTTCACTTAGTGAATCACTCGTGATAACAATGAAGTCATTGCCTGGGTTAGGTTCAAAAATCTTTTCTAGGTACTGTGCAAACCTAGTGGCTTTTTGCTGGTTGCTCATAGCCCATGATCCGTTTTCTTCTCTTATTGGAGGAATTTGAGCCAAGGGTCTTTTCAAGTTCTTGGTTGCTTTCCACAGGGAACAACTTGGTTTTTGGCCACTTAACTGACGTAGATATTCATTAGTTACAGTGTCGTTAAAGTTTATGATTTCCCTTTTAACACGTTTTGTTAGATTGTTCAGCAATCTTTTATCTTCTGGATGCCTGGTCTTGTGCCATCTTTGTCTCTGTCTACGTTTTTCAGCAATTAAGTTTCTTATATCTACGGGGTAAGCAGTTACCTTTATTCTCGTTGGGATGTTGGGTGTGTTACTCCAAGCCGCTTGCTGAATATTGGATACAAATCTCCTTACCTCTAAATCTAGTTGTTCCTCATTCTTTAGAGGTACTCTTAGCTCTATGCTTTTTTCTAAGTCTATATTAAAACTATTCCAATCTGTGTATCTATTAGTAATATCTTAGGTTTGCGCGATCACTACACATTATAATAAAACAACTTTTAACGACCATGAACGCTGCAAAGTGTTCGAAACGTCAGGAAAAACAAAAAACCAATAATACACGCGATTAATCCGGTTAAAAGTTGTTTTATTATAATGTGTGTATCTATTGACTAAAGTCGGCTTGTTCTCTTTTAATTGAATTCGCGCACTCAGTGTCAGTAGAATAGGAGGGTGATCCGAATTCATATCATAACTTTCTTCTATTTCTATGTAGTTTCTTGATATATTCTTACATATGAAAAAGTCTATCAAGTCAGGTATCTTAAGTGGGTCAGTTGGCCAGTAGGTTGGTTTACCTGTTGACACAGTTTCACATTTTAGTTCTGTTATGGCGCTGAGTAGTTCTCTCCCCTTCGTAGTAGTAAGCCTGGACCCCCAGTGAGTGTGCTTAGCATTAAAATCGCCACCCAGGATGAATTTGTGTCCTAGATTCCTCATAAGACTCAAATATGAATCTCTTTTTATTGCGAATCTGGGAGGTGAATACAAGGAACCTATAGTAATAGGATACAAACAAGTCTTGATACATATGGCCACCATTTGAATTTCTTGTTCTTCACATTTGTATGTTTCATAATGAGAAAATTTTTCTTTCACTATAAGCGCACTTCCACCCCTAGCAGAGTTATCAGGGTGTAATGCGTGATAAATCTTATATCCTCTAAATTGAATGTGACATTGTCTGGTGAAGTGGGTTTCAGATATCAAACACACATCAATGTTTTCAGTATTTAGGACTACTTGGAGTTCATGCTGATGTTGAAGCAGTCCATTTGCATTCCATGCCATGATTTTTAGCGTCATATTTATGATTTTTTAGGTTTGGCATCTTTAGCGCCATTTTCAAGCCTTTTCAAACGTCCGTCAAAGGACGACATTAACTTAATAATTTCATCCAACTTACCATTAAGACTTGCTTGGGGTTGGACATCCTCATTATTGCTGGTGTAAGCTTTAGGCTTAGCTGCTTTGATTGCCTGTGCATAGGACTGCTTTGACAACTTGGGGTTGCTTGTTGCCGGTTGCTTATTAATAATTTGATACAGATTAGTTGCCGGTGATTTCTTTGTGGCCTTATTCCTAATGTTTTGCACTTCTTTGGCTATAATACATCCCCTATAGTTAGCGGGATGTGGTTCACCACAGTGCACACATTTTGGCTTTTCGTCTGTTGATTTCTTGCAATCAGTGGTCAGATGTTTTCCTGTGCATTTTACACACCTAGGCTCCTTGGAGCAGTATTTTTGCGTGTGACCGTACGCTTGACATCTCTTGCATTGAGGAACTAGTCTTGAAGTTTTGATGGGCTGTACCTCAACTTTACACCCTAGTATTGATTGAATACCATAAATTTTACTAACATCCTCCTCATTGCTGAAAGTGAGCATGAACATGTTAAGAGGTTCCTTATTTTTCCAGCGAAGCTTGTTCACTGCATCTTGGATCTTATAGCCCCTATATTGCAAGTCCTGAATTATTCTTTCAGATTTACATGTGAAGTGGAGGTTTTTGACCATCACTCTGATAGGTCTTTCCTGTTTATTTTCGTAAGAGTGCCATAAATATTGGCTCTCAGACAGCATTTTAGTAAGAGACTTGTAAGAGTACTCGTCTTTGGCATTAATTTATACTACTCATGAGTTTAGTGGTAAATGTGTCTCCGGGTTGATTAACAGAGATAAGATCAAAGAAAGCTTGGTAATTATTAACCCCATCTACTATTATGGGTGGAGGGGGCGGTATTTTCTTAGTTTTTACTTTAGAATTAGTATTTCCTGTCATCTCAGTGTGTTCCTTTTCTTTCTGTTTTTATCTCGAATCCACTCCGTTTCTTTGGCAAGTTCCTCCTCATCAGTGTTGTATTCAACATTCTGGGTAGAACTTTCCATAGGAGTAGCTTTGGTGTTGATGTCACATACTTCTTCTTTTTTCTTCGTGAGGGTCATCACTTGTTGTTGAAGTTCCTCAATTTGAGCCTGCATTTTCTGAATAATCTTGCGAAGATTATCATTTTCCGCTTTTTCATCGCTGTAAACCTTGTACAGAAAATGTTCCGTTTCGGTTTTCAGCTTTATCGAAGAAAAATTAGAAGCCATATTTATTATATTAATCTAAAAATAACTTCTAACTAATTATTGTTTACATAGCGTAGGTCAGGCCTTTCGCAATAGTAATTGTGTCATCGCGGCGAGCGCACTACCGCATACCGACGCGCGAAGTTTTGCTGCGTTTGCAATTTACACTATAAACTAGAGCGCGCGAACGACGCGACTATTCTCAGCGAATATCGAACACAAGTGAAGTTAATTCATGTGAATTATTTTTATTGACCATATGAAAAAAATTATAAATAAATATATTGTTACATTTCAGAACAGTTGGTTTTATCCAAATACTACCCCACGAAACACTCATGGGAGCAAGACTTCGACAAATATTTGCCGTCATTGGTGGTTGAAGACCTACCATGCTATATTTTGTATAGGTTAGTATTTATTTTTACTCGCTTTATATTAGCTTCACTTGTATGTATGTTTGTAACCAACTCCTTACGACTCGCTATTTTGACCCACTTCCCGGTTTCCGATTGAGCTGAAATTTTGCATACACGTTTAGTTTGGTTGACAATGCATGGTGAGCTAAGTGACGTCATTCTAAATCCAAAATGGCGGACTCAGAAAGATGGCGGACTAGTCATTTTTTATGCACTCCCGCGATATGTATCCAAGTTTTTTAAACTATTTCTATTAAATATACCTACTAAAATACGGTTTCTAAATCTGAGATCTAGATTAACCGAAATGTTTTATTTTGCTACCAAAGAACCTATTTTAAGAAATACACTAAATGAACTGTGTGGACATGGTTAGTCTGCTTATGTGTCCATGGAAAACAGATACCTATTTAAATGTACCATTTTACCAATGTACCATTTAAATACTCCATTTGAAATAAGGTTAGACATTCAAACAAACCTCTTTACTATCCATTCAACCGATTTTGACTTCTATTACGTTGGTGGCGTGACAAATGGCAGCTGCAGTAAACAGTTGGCATTGTAACCACTTTTTTACTTTTTATGCCATCCTTATGCCTACAGAATAGAAGACAAAATCGGTTGAATAGACAGTAAAAAAGGTTTTTTCAAATGCTTAATCTTATTACAAATAGAGTATAGTATATTGTGAATACATCTTAATTAAGGTGCATTTGATGGCACAGGTCGAACCTTTGGGCTACTACTGAGAATTTCTTAACATTATGAGCCCATAATTCTTCCCACACTTGTATTTGATTCTTCACATCTTCAGGTTTGACTCCACAAACTCTTTAGGCCATGAATGGTTACTACTCAGTTGGTCTCCAGACAGTGCCCCAGTCAGACACAAGATGTTATATGCTTCAACTAAAGCCACACTTAAGCAGGAGTTTGGCTCTGCACATATTAAAGATGAAATGCATGCCACTGTTAAGGTAAGTGTTACTTTTGGCAAATAACAAAATAGAGGTAAACAGTTTAAAAAACTTCATGTTCCATCAATTCACTTCACACAAAGAGTGAGCACAGACAGCATTAGTGTCATGATTATACCACTGTACATAGAAAATATTATCAATAACCATAGCCTATGGATGATGGCAAACCTTGTTACTTTTGTCCATTCTTCTAATTTTCTTGTCAGCCTGTACTAAGTATATGACTAGAATGCTGTTAGCATTGTATGAGATTGACAAATTCTGAGTTGGCGACATTTTGAAAGGCAGTTTCTGAAATGAAATTGGTCTATTATTATACTAGGTGGTGCCCGCGACTACGTCAGCGCGACAAAAGGTAGCCTATCTCCTTCTCCAAAATCCAATCTATATCTATACCAAAATTCATCAAAATTGGTTCAGCGGTTTAGACATTAAAACGTAACAAACAAACAGAACCATTTTCTTATGTTTGTAGGCAATTAATAAATATGTGGGTTCCAAAAAAAAACGTTTACACTATAAGTTCCAAGTTGAAAATAATTGTTGTTGATTTCCCAATGTGTATAACTTATTAGCTAACTTATGAGGTAATCTCATATTTCTTATTGAATAACATACTGTGACATATCGTTGTGATTCAAACAATAGCATTTACAAAATATAATGGTTGTATTGTTTTGTTACTTTTGCGAATAAAGCTATTTTGTATTTTTGGCCATAGAGGTTGATTTATTGAGATGCCTTTACCCATAGTATGAAAGAAGTCAAATCTGAAACTTACAGATATTGGAAGATTTTTGTATGAAACTATGGCTTTGATCATCATATCATAATCATAAGCAGTCTCAATTGTATTTTACTTCTTCTGGGAAACAAGGGATGAGGTGGTAAGGCCACAGGCTATTATGTAACCTAGCTGGGCCACCAGCGTACCTCTGGCTAACTCGGTTACCATCGAATTGATAGTCACTTTGTCGTACATTGCGTCGTACGTTACAGCTTGTTTATGATGAACAAAAATATTGAAAACATGCGGCGCAATGTACTACAAAGTGACCATCAATTCGTTGGTAACCGAGTTAGCCAATAGGTACGCTGATCTGTTATTGTAAATTGTTACTGTTTTGATTATAATTGATCCCTAACATAATAACAAAAATCTTTGTAACAGACTGTACCATAATTTCCAAATAAATAAATAATATCACGTTAGTGGTTAAATAAATGAATCTTAAAAACATAACACTCCTTTATTGGGAAGTCGAGTAAAAAAACAATTTTTAATGTATTGGGTAGTAAGTATTTTTGAATAAGTATGTTTCTCTAATATATGCGTTAATATCAAGTATCGTGAATCATAATATTAAAGAGTACTAGTGATAATGACAACATTATTATCTATAGTTTCCGAAAAGTGTGACTAATAGAAAGATAAGCTATCTAGTAGGAGTAGTACCTATTAACTAGTAGCTTGTAGTACCTAGTAACTTGTTATTAATCTGATTACAGATGTACTCTATATTTTTATATGAGTCTTTAATATTGCATTGCTATTCTGTAAAATGTGAGCATCATATGGTTCATAATGTTAAATATTACATTAACACATACATTCACCTGCCTATTATGAGTTTGTCATGCTCACTTAAATGTCTTGCTGATGGTGGCGTTGTGTGTCGGGTCGTTGAGTTCCCTACAAAATGGTTGAGTTCAGCGATGCTGATGTGCACGTCATACTCGTGAACGGGTGCTGTCTGGGGACTGGTCAGCTCGTAATTGCCTTTATAAACTTCTACTAATTCAATCGTTTGCTTTTGTTTTCCTCTTACATTATTCTACATTATTCTCACATACCATAAAATAAATAAATACGATTGTAAATAAAATTTATTTTAAAAAGAGTGTCTATGGAGTTTCTTGCCGGTTCTTCTCCTTAAGATCAACTATTTTGGATCTGTGCACCTAGCTTTGACGTTTCATACCCTTTAGGGTATATATGTTCTGTGTTTCATAAGTGCCTGTATTCCTGTAATCTGGTATATGTGAAATAAAAATATTTGAATTTGAATTAACTTTGAGGATTTATTATTATACTATTAGCTGAACGCCCGCGGCTCTAGCTGTGTAGTTCTGTGACTATATTTAACTTAAAAAAACAGCCCTATCATAACGTACATAATCGAAACATCTTTAACCGGGAATAGAAAGTAATTTTTAGGGAGAGAAAATCCTATAATATTACTCGTGTTTATAAACTACTAGCGAGTTACCCCGGCTTCGCACCGGTGCAATTTACAAATGAAGAATTGATGATTTTTATTATTGAGTTTTCCGTTCAGTACTTTTTGTATGAAAGGGTAAAAAACACTTCACAAACATATGTAGTTATGATATACCCCGATCGGTTAGGCTGACATATACCATTCTAAAACCACTTAATAGGCCTCTACCTCTACTGGGCACAATTCCAAATTCCGAGATGCTACTGAGAATTTCCTAACAGAAAAACCTAGTAACATCGCTCGACTCGGAAACAGAACCAAGGATTTCACACTCAGCACCCTTACAGGCAATTTTGCGAGCATTTATAATATTGGTAGGATTTAATATTTTAAATCTATTTACAGGATGAAGTATGTTTGAAGGGTTACAAGGCTCATTTGACCGGGGTCAGTGCCCCTGCGCCCCTGACCGATAGAGAGGAAGCCTTGAAGGAATTACAGGAGAGTGAACACAACACTAACTATGGAACTGATGCAAGGTAAACTATTTATAGTCTATGCAATCAAGTGTAGCAGGCATTTATGGTTCAGTGAATATGGCGTATTAAATAACTGTTGGTTAACATTAACCCTAGCATCACGCCTATATTTTCCGATGGGTAACGCAGACGCTATTGGTGCTACCTCTGCCTATCTATATCTGCCTAGCCTTTTCCCAATTACATTGGGGTCGGCTTCCAGTCACACCGGATGCAGCTTAATACCAGTATTTGGACATGTAGCGACTGCCTATCTGACCTCCACAACCCAGTTACTGGGTAACACGATATCTCGTGGTATGACTGGTTGTCAGAGTTTCAGGCCTCTGACTACCCGTAACGGTTGTCATAGATCTTAATTTGACAACCGGGACCGACGGCTTAACGTGCTCTCCGAGGCACGGAGGGGTCTCGGTATGAAATGATGGTCACCCATCCACAGACCGACCGCGGCAAGCGCAGCTTAACCTCGATCGATCGATCTGTGCGGCGTTTACTTAGCCACGAGCCCCTCTAGGTGCTACCTCTGCCTATCTGTTCAGGAAATGCAGGTGTTATGCTATGTTACATTAAATAAAAGGAACATACATAAATGTTCTATTTTAAATTTCCAGGCAGTCCACAATGGGTGGTGTGTCATTCCCAATCACGGAAGATGCCAAACAGGGAATTCATGATCTCAAAAGAGGTTCCTATAACTACTTGCAATTTAAAATAGGTGAGTAATAAATAAAGATTTTTATTGATAAGCAAATGTAATGATAATTAATTAATATAAACACGTAGAAAGGATGGATGAAAGGCGATTGGCTAAATTAATACATGAGGCTAAAGTGGACGGAAGTGTCGGGCAGGTCGACCTTGACGAACGTACCGTAATCAAATTGCGGACGTCCTCAAAAAAGGACGGGTCCACCTAAATCAGCGAGCATGCATGAAGAGGTTAATGAGCATAGATGAAGCGAAAGAGGTGTGTCAGAATCGTAGCAAATGGAAATCGATAGTCTCTGCCTACCCCTATGGGAAACAGGCGTACATACATGTATGTAATTGACAGAGAAATCAGTGACCATACAGTCGAATATAGAACCTTATTTTTTGAAGACGGTTAAGAAAGAATAATAATAATAATATTCCACAACTATCACACAACGCCGTCTAGTCTCAAGCTAAGCAGAGCTTGTGTTATGAGTACTAGACAACTGATAAACTTACTTATATATTTCTAAATGCATACATATTATAGATAAATTACACCCAGACACAGAACAAATGATCGTGCTCATCACACAAACATTTGTCCTGAGTGGGAATCGAACCCACGACCTCCGGCATAGCAGTCAGGGCTACTAACCACTAGACCAACAGGACAGTCTAATAATTATTGCATATGTGAAATAATAGGTTTGCATAACATTGAATTAAAAACTGTTGATAATATTGAGCTGAAGTTCAATGTACTTGTATATGGGATGGGGTGATGGGACAACACAATATCCAAATTTTTCATAATACATATATTAGCATCTTTATTAATAGTTCTTCAACCTACTGCCACCCATCCAAGTCTAAGGTGAATGTAGCTTTCAGGATTTTTATTTACTACTGTTTCTTTAATAAAACTGTATTTCCCTATAGGACAGCCTATTTGACACAATCTTCAATAGTACCTACTTCGCTTTTGTTAATTGGACCGAATAATTCAAGATAAATCTTTGAAAAGCATTAACGCATGCTTAGCGAACTCTAAAGTTATTATAGTAAATCGAAAAAAAAATATGTCGGGAACAGGATTCGAACTTGCGCCTCCCGGATAAATACTCCAGGGGCTCTGACCACTAAGCCATCTCGACCTCTGCTCACCACCGCGAATTCTTCTTCCATATTTTAACACGTCTTATGGCGACGTCATTGCTATCAATTCAGTCCCTATACATGCAGAGGTCGAGATGGCTTAGTGGTCAGAACGCTTGGAGTATTTATTCGGGAGGCACAGGTTCAAATCCTGTTCGCGACCGTATTCTTATTCCATTTAATAAACTTTGGACCGAATGAATTAACTCGCAAAAGTATGTTTTTTATTTTTATGAAAATCTAGCTGACCCTGCGAACTTCTTACCGCAACTTCTTTTCTGTTCGTTTGTTTTAATTTTCTTTCATACAAACCTTGTCCTGACAAAGAATTATCCAATTTGGTGCAGTCGTTCGGAAGTTATGCGCGTACAAACATTTCGGCGATTCATTTTTATTTATATAGATGGATCTACGTTTGGCCACCAACTCGCCTGATGGTGAGCGACGTTGTGGCCAAGGATGGAGCACGTATATCTAGAATAAATCTATTCACCCTTAGTGGATATATTTTAGGAGAATGATAGTTGGAGAGTTGATGCAACTACCCAGACCCGTCTCCCACAACGTTTGCACCGGACTGCATCCCCAAACACGACTAGGTCGCTTCACGGCATGGCTTCGTCCGGTTGTTGGTAAACAGCCGCGGCCAAAGCCTCCCACCAGAGATGTACATGAATGAATGAATTTATTTGCGAGAGCATTGTATAGAAGTTCTTTTTATATTATGGTGGCATAAAATTTCCTACGCCAAATAATAATCACGTTTTTATTATTATTTGGCGTTTGCTAGGATAGTTATGGTCCAGGTATGTTTACAATAAGCTTACAAAAAATATTATTTCTCATTATAGATTTAGAAGAAGAAAAGATCCATTTATCCAAAGCGGCCAACATAAATCTACCTGACTTACCGCGACAGGTGCCCGGCGACCAGGCTCGGTACCACCTTTATATATTCAAGCACACTCACGAAAGTGACTATATGGAGAGCATAGGTGGGTAACTTGGGTCCCCCAAATTATATGGAAAAAATTATAACATTGTCTTGATACAAATATCAGCTCCTACCAGTAATACCAGCAGAGTTTGTGGTTTACCACCAAAAAATATACCATAATCACGGAAAAAATACGGATGTAACCTTGCCTTGTCATAAGCGAAGCATAGATTAAGCACAAACACGCGCAGCGTACTGGCGCGGAGTGGATGACTTTTAAGTATTTGTATGCCATTAGCTCGTGTATGACAAGCGAAATTGGATGATAGGCATGCTTCTAACATGTCGTACGCAACGCTCCGTCCGTATTTTTTTAAGGTCCGTTCCATAATGGTTTCTCTTTTTATTAGACGCAATGTTATGCGCTCCAGTGGGGCTTGAGTTGCAAGTCAGCTTACTACATAACCAATGCATATTCGCCTGCAGCTGATAGATCATCATTTTCCTGCTTTTATCCCAATTTATTTGGAGTACAGCAGTACAGCAGTACAGCATCTCTTGTTCAATATTTTACACGGATTCGGAGCTCTAAAACCCAGTTTTTGGAACAAACCAAAGTCCTATAGGTTATTTCTATTACGCTCCAAAATCTTACAGTTAATTTCTTTTTCATTCCTGAATAGTTTATATCTCAAACTCCGAGAGAGACTTCAATATAGAATTATTGTTTACCCATCTGTGTTTTCCAGAATAACGTGATAAATCTTATAAATACGCGAGTGGATACGCAGTTTTGCTGTTCAACTATGAGCCAGTTTTGCTGTTCTGTTATTCTTCAAATGACTTTTTAAAAGTATATTTTCTTTTGCAGTATTCATCTATTCAATGCCCGGATACAACTGCACTATAAAGGAAAGAATGATGTATTCCAGTTGTAAAGGACAGTTCTTAGAAATTATAGAACAAATGGGCATCGAAATTGCTAAAAGAGTAAGTATATTGATGTCACCACCCTTGTGGTCGTGATTTTAGGTAGCACACCTTAAGTAGTTAATAAAATTGCTTAGCAATTTGAATTTGATCAAATCAAATACATATTTGCATGAATATAAAGTTGTTGTATTACCTGTGCACGTAAATAAATATATAATAAAAAATAGGCGTAAGTGCTAAACTATTTAAATTTGTTGGGAAAATCTACAAGACTGCGAAACATTTTTGTCACTGAGTGTTTTCGGCCCGCGCATGCGAGACAGATGTATTGACGGAATGTAAAGGAGTGAGGGCGACACCATGATATTACTGCGTTTGCCAGATCACGCATGCGCCCTGCCAATTTTATCGCAAAATTAACTACTGCGCAGCGTACTTGCATACATCTTCAGATATGCACAGATATAATACAAATTTGACAAGAAATACTTATTACTTTCTTTCACGATTCTTTATGCATTACAGTTGGAAATTGACGACGGAAAGGAACTGACGGAAGAGTTTCTGTACGACGAGATTCATCCTAAGAGGAATCTGCATCGCCCAGCGTTTGCGAAGCCCAAGGGCCCGCCGAACAGGGGCGCTAAACGAATCACTAAGTCTCAGAGTGCACAGTAATTATATACAGCGAATATGTAAAAATTACGTGGCTTCTAATGCTGATTTTAGGCTCTGTTGAACCAGTTATTAATATCATAAAGGATGAAAGTGAAATATGTGTACAGGTTTTTTTTTTTCTATAGAAAAGCTTTCGAATATTCGGAATTCGGTGTTATTATGTTGGTGCGACTTAAAACCTCAGATTTATATTTAACTAGAAACCACAAGTACTAATTGTATGAAAATCATTTTGTGTGCCTTCATAAAATATTAATTCACTCCTGAATTCCTGCGCAGGTTCGAATCTGCTCACGACCATATTTTTTATTCCACAAAAATGTAGAACTTTATACGTAGTTTAACTACGTACATCGGTGTTTAAGAATAATTACTTGACTTTCACTTTGTCTTTGTCACAGTGGTGTGCTTAATAATTTAGTTAGTGATAGTGATTCACTCGGCTAACTAGGAACGACGGATTATGCAGTATATTTTAACTTAACTCTACTTTTTTTTTCTTTTTTCTGACATCTTTCTACCATCTATAGAAACTGGATATCAAACTGATCTCAGCAAAATTCCCTACTTCAATGTTAATAATGTATTCTATATAAAAAAAATATGTACACTTGCGGTATCTAGTTCAATCTGTATCTGCGATTAAACTAATCTTACTTTTATAATACTTTTTTATGGAAAAAAAATAGGAATTCATCCAGCAATTAATGGCACAAAATGTACCTATGTATATTTTATTATATACATCAACAAAACTAAATGATATTAAATGAAAATTTTGCAAAAACAATATTATATTTGAAGAAACCCATGAATACGTGCCATTTTAAAGTTATAATATATTTTTTTTTTATGAGAAGCCACGTGATTTGAACCATCAGCTTTAGAGATGTCAGTACATGCCGCTAAAATATAAACAATACCTATGTAACTCCCTTAGTTACCTGCGTCAAATATTAAAAAGGTAAGGCGTAGTAAATATATGATAAAGACTGGTAGGTCAACGTGCAATAATAAGAAACATAATGTATAACAGTAATACAATTGTTTTAAAAAACATCGAATATTTTGAATAGTTTCGAAGACCTGTGGCTACTCTGGAAATTAATTTCAATTCCAATCTCAAATGAACGTCTAAAAAGAATACGCATTCTTAATATAAATGTAACTACATCAGTTTTCACAATTTTAAAGCATACTTGCAAAGTATAATCCTGTTTCTATATGTACGTACATTTCTAATGTCAATCGAGGGGATTAATTTTCAAGAGTAAACCTACTGTCTTCAATACCACAGAAATGAAAATAATTTTAAACACAAATGCCATCAACTATATTTTACTACTTCCACACTATTAGCGTGGTAAGAAGGTCACGTATTCTTTTGGCGTATTATTTAGATTTCTGTGGTTAATGCCCCTCGCAGACATCAGAATTAGTCGGCCGGTAGTTTATATAGTTAGTTACATAACATAGAACATAGCATCACGCCTGTATTCCCATAAGGGGTACGCAGAGGTGTACACAGTCGTACACCCACATTTCACAAAATATGGTTAGTTGCTTAGTAAAAGTAGACATAATAAAGGGCCCAATAGACAGACTAGATTTGTTACAATAATTGTAAACTACGGCCAAATATTGTACGATGGTTAACTCGGCGGGGGCTTTTAAACCCTTAAAAATAACAGAACTTTATAAATACCTAAAATCAAAATCAACTAATTGTTAATGAAGTTAATTTCAAAAATCCTAATTTGTATACTCACACAATACTTGTAAAAATGTCAAAGTTAAGTAAGTATATAATTCATACTTCCATAAAAGTATTATTAAAATCTTCAAAATATACGAATTAGTCGACAATGAAATTATAGATATGAGAAGTTTAATGAATTTACGCCGGTTACTAGTCACGTGCATTGTTCGGGATTGCCCCACTAGTTTGACACGCGACATCGCCACGGGCTCAACTCATGACTAAGGGCTCCGTTCGAGTTCGAAACCAGTCGGGCAATCCCAAAAAATGCATGTGATTAGTAACCGGGAACAATAATTAATTTATGCAGTAGAACCACAAAGCGCTTATTCGATATTAAAGTGTATCAAAGATGTATAAAAATGTTTATGAAATAATATATTTTATTTTGAAAATGAAATTATAGTCAGTAGTATGCGAAGTTACGTAACTCAAGGTACTGTTCCTTAGGGCACATGTTATGCGTGACGCACTCTTTAGTCGTTATAAAAGTATTACAAACAGTCATTAGATAGTACTGTCTTAATACTAATTTATGTATATTTTTGCATTGAAATGAATACTTCATAAAATTTTCCTTCGATTGTATTTTTCATAAAATTTTGCATGGACTTACTTATTTTTAAATCGAGTTTTGGAGTATAATATGAACGCATATGTAGCTCAATCTATTTATTACTTAGATCTTGCCATTTTTAAAGTTTTGTAACTTTTATTATTATAAAATCTAAGCGTTCCTTATAATCTCGTTTGAATAAATATAAGTCTTAACATTTTTACCTTTCGTATTTAAATTAAGTGATTTTTTTTTGTAATTGAAGCACAAATACAATAAATATGAATTGTAAATAGGTACATATTTCCTTATATTTTTGTAAATCGGTTTGACCACATCTGTATTGTGCAATGTCTGTAACAATAAAATGCTTTTAATATACAATTGAATTTTTATTTGTCGTGGTTTAAAAGTAATTTGTAAGGATACGTTCAAGTTTCTAAGGTATATTATACACATAGAAATATATACTAATAGATATTACAAAGCGAAAGTTTTGTAGTGTAGTGTTTGTTCGTTCAAACACTCATCTCACACATCTCTGGAAAAACAAGTCGAATTAAAAAATCTTTTCGTTATTATAGCCTGGTTCGTGAGGAACAGTGAAGGCCATCTAATATTAAGCTACACCTCTCAACTAGCCTTTCATGTTGTAGTAGTGTTAGGTAAGTCGTATGAAAAAGCGAAAACAATTAGACAATGGCGAAATTGAAGGAGGTGAATCTATAAATTGCAAAACAATTAAAAAAACTATACCTTAGAAAATCGAATAAATGTTGCAGTATTTATTACTGTTTCTTGCTTAAACTACTTTCGTCTCATAGCCATCGCCGCGTCGGGCGCAGTACCTACGTGCAAAGACCGCACCGCGCACCGACTAAGGCTGAGCACACAGATTAGTAATATATGTACGAGGGGCGTTCAATGTATTCTCGGTATCGGTATGAAAAAAAAACTTCATTCAAATAAAATTATTTTTATTTTTCAATATAATCCCCCATAACCTCAATGCATTTGTTACATCTTGAAATTAATTTTTCAATACCCTGTAAAAAAAAATCTCTGTAAAATGCGCATTTATGGCCGCCCTAAGCTCTTCATCGTTGGAAAATCGTTTTCCCCGAAGATCTTTTTTCAAATTAGGGAACAAATAATAATCGATAGGGGCTAAGTCTGGACTGTAGGGTGGGTGGTTTATTTCTTCGAAACCACAATCTCGCACAGCAGCCTTGGCAACACGCGCCGTGTGGACTGGGGCGTTGTCGTGAAGAAGCAACACACCGGCGGTCAGTTTACCCCGTCTTTTTTCTTTAATTGCCTCCCGTAAATTTCTCAAAGTGGATGCGTAGGATGCTGCGTTTATGGTTTCACCTTTTTTTGTGTACTCAATCAACAAAATTCCCTTTGAGTCCCAAAACATCGTGGCCTTGACTTTTCCGGCAGACGGAACGTCTTTGAATTTCTTGGGGGGGGCACTACCCTTCTTGTGCCACTGCATGGACTCCTGCTTACTTTCAGGGTCATAATGGTGAACCCACGTTTCATCTCCAGTAACAATTCGATCGAAAATACTTGATGGGTCTTCACTACAGAGCTTTAAAAACTCTCTACAGCACTCGATTCGCACTTGTTTTTGAGGCGCCGTGAGCATTCGCGGCACCCATCTTGCACTGACTTTTGAGAGGTTAAGGAGGTCATGCAGAATAGTTTGTACGGTACCAACGGAGAGGTGGGTCATCTCTGCTATAATTTTGACCTTCATTCGGGCATCCTCAGTATTAACTTCTCAACTTTTTTCACGTTTTCTTCCGTAGAGGCAGTAACCGGGCCGCCCGAGCGAGTGTCATCTTCAATACTCTCTCTGCCCTTTTTAAATTCACTTGACCACTTTTGTACTGTCGATAACGAAGGTGCAGAATCTTGGTAAACAGCCACCAAATCTCACATCGCCAAATCACCAATCTCTTCGTGAATAGTTTTTTGACTTTTTCCTTGTTTGGTAAGGAATTTAATCACAGCGCGGTGCTCGATTTTCTTCGACATTGTCACGTTAGCCATTCCAGTTGTCGTTGACTAAGGGTAACTAGCAAACTAATGATATGAAATTTCATATTTATACCCTCAGATAATGTCATTACTTAATTAATTAGTCAAATTACCCACATCATTATTAAATCACCCCCATACCGAGAATACATTGAACGCCCCTCGTATCTTGCTGAGCAGCTTGACGATAAAGCGTAGGTACCTCCAATAACGGCGCTCGCGCTGCTTCACTACCCGCACACACCGGCGCCGCGGCTCAGCGTAAATTCGTTGTCTATCGGTTGACGCGAACGAGCGTGCACGTTGAAAATGCGCGCGTGCGATTTACTACAATGCCGCATTTTGCCATCTGTCGATATGGTATATCGCGTATGCCCCCCTCGCCGGTGGTAACTAACGACACGTTTCAGGCACAGTGGGTTGGACGTGGGGGCCCAGTGCTTTGGCCTCCTCGGTCCCCGTATCGCGTATGCCCTCGCTGATAATTACTAACGACACATTTGGGCACAGTGGGTTGGACGTGGGGGCCCAGTGCTTTGGCCTCCACGGTCCCCGGACCTTACACCGCTAGACTTTTATTTGTGTGGTGACGTAAAAAGATTAGTGTACCTACACGAAAGAAATTACAAATGTAGTGCTATTGCGTGCATGAGTGGTGTGCGCCTCTGAAACGGTGAGACAGTGTGCTGGTGTTAGGTAGTTTAAAAGACAACAACAGGCGATGTGCCTAGTTATGCATCGCTCGTTATAGTGGTCATTTTGAACAATTGATACGTGTAACATAAGTTCAGTGGCGAACATTCAATACGTACCTAAGTACATTTTATTATTCGCACGTAGGCACGGTCGACTGATCTGATGACCTAAACACCAATAATTTAATAACTCAGCAACCTAATGTTGTAACACACTTGCATTGCTTTGATTTCAAAGCGTTTACAGAAACAAATCTCTCATGCACATACCTACACCCGCGAACCGCGGCGCAGAAGCTGATCTCTCGACCACTGCGCTCAATGTTTCAATAATCTATTAAATCAACTACGCGTTATACTGGGTAGGTATACTGTATTGATAACACTGTCTAATCAATGTGAGTGTGTTACATAATTAGCTTGCAGATCTAATGTCTAGAAAGAAAGTTGACAATGACTGTATCTCGCGGTAATAATATCGTAAGTAGGTACTTACACACGTAATTTAATTTGTGACTAGGACTTGAAGTTCAGAAACCAATAATGAGACAAAAACACAATTCAACAACTACATTGTAGCCTTATTGTTTGTCTATCGTTGACAACCTACCTGTCGGGCGGCACGCTCGTAGCTGCGTTGTGTTGTGATTCTATGCATATCATCATCATCATCCCCCTGCCCTTATCCTAATTTATACGGGGTCGGCGCAGCATACCTATATCTGGCATGTTGCTAAAGTTTTGGCTATGTTTTATGACCGGCCGCGATGATGATGTGATCCTCTGCATAGTATACGAAAATTACAGAGAAGCTTCAGCTATTACCAGATGAATAGGGCACTGTCTTTGCTATTCTTAACATAACATAGCACCACACCTGAATTCCCCGAAGGGCAAGGCAGAGGTGTACACAATTGTAGACCCACATTTCAGCAATGCTGTTATTATGTCGCATGTGGCGAGCCTATTACCATTTACTGGGCACAATTCCAAACTCCAGGCTGCTATTGAGGAATTCCTAATAGAAAAACTCAATAACACTGGTCGTCCCGGGAATCGAACCCGAGACCCCATGCTCAGCAGTCGCGGTTGGGACCATTTGACTAACGAGGCAATTTTATTGCTATTATTGTTTTAATTATTTTTAAACATCAACTTGTAGTTACTTATGTTCCTGCAATATGGCTGTATAATGGAGAATCGAAAGCATTCCGTTGGTAGATACAATAGTAGACTTCCTCATTGATCTTGTGGACGTCAACGCTGCTGCTGATAGCGATGCCCGGGGTCGGGGGTAGAGTTATTATTATATTAAATATTATTTATCTGTTTTCACTGATGGGTCTGATATACAATACACGACGACATAATCAAAGCCTTGATTTAGTAGCTTTCGGCACTAATATGATGAACCCAGAAGAATTAAGTTTTATAATAAATAAAAATCATACCTTAATAAATATTATCTTTATTTCTATACCTACTATGTACATAACAAAGTTTTTCATATCAGGCTTATAAAACAACGTATAGTATATAGCTAGTTTATCGAAAAGTTTTAGAAAGCTTACCATTCAATATTATTTGCGCAGCATATAAAAAAGAAACTAAATTACACTTGACATTTGTACAAAACTAATCATCGTTAATCAATTCATTTTCTGTGATAGCATTGTTAATTCAACCAACTAATAAACCGTTGGTTGCATTCATTTGATCTTTTTCTTCGTTTTAATTACTCCCAGATAAAGTTTCATCAGTTTACTAGTGTTCCGAAGGTCTTGTATGAAAACAACAAGAGTTGCCGTAACTTGCTTGTTTTAACATATAATATATATGTATATACATAAACTAAATAAACGTCGCAACTCGCACGCAATAATTTAAAATTTCAATAAACATAAACGCTGTACATTTATGTTTATTGAAATTTTAAATTATTGCGTTTATTTAGTTTATCATCATGAAGGTGTTTCATAAACAATTCCAAACAATATTAAAGCATGAGAGTTTATTCCTTTTTAAGGTTTCAAAATATTTATTTTAGATTTATTACGATGTCATATAATTTTATCCTCCTCCTTAGTAGATTTCTCACTGCTGAGCATCATGATGTGCCCGACCAAACCCTTTGACAATCTCTTACCACGTGTAATAGCTCCTGGCATGGCCTGTAGCACCGCGTTGGATATCTTGGTATCTAGATGCCCGCTTTACTTGGTCAGACCATCGTATATACATATATTAACAATATTGAATGCTTTAATATTATATGTGAAAAACGCTTAAATCTATTTAATTTATTTCTTCTAATTTTCTCTCCCCGCGTTCTCTAATTAACATTTTATGATGTTCTGTCAGTTCGTCATTCTTAATTGTTGCTGATTTTTCTAATGCTTGATTGTATTGGTCCTCTCTGTAATATTAAATATCGTAAATTTAAAGACTAATGTAAATCAGTCAGTTATTGTTACATTTGATGGTCAAAGTCAAACCAGTTATTTAAATTACACCATTTATATGTTTCGAAATTTAGATTCCTATAAATAAAAATTGGCAACAATCTCTATGGTTATTTTTATGAAGTTGTTACAATATTGATAGCTTGTTTGACTAAAAAATACTGGAAAAGTGCGAGTCGGACTCGCCCACCAAGGGTTCCGTACAAAATTGTGGGTATATAAATAGTTCAGGAATCGAGTCGTTTTGAAGATACCGTTGCTTAACCTCGATGATTGATTACGTATATTAAATAAAATCTATATTTTTTTTATGATTTGATTACAATATAATATTGTATAGTATTCAGATTTTTTCCCTGTACTTGTAGTATAAGACGATATGCCTTACCAAATTTCATAGTTCTAGGTCAACGGAAAGTAACCTATACATTTTGATTCCGAAATATACGTTTTTTGCGGCATAAGCGGCCGTATCTTTTTTTAACGTTAACTTAGAAGTTCGATTATTTCACAGCTTCAAGGAACTGTAGACGGTTTTAATTTTCAAACCACGCGTTCCCGATATAAAGGGTCTTGACAGACAGATGGACAACAAGGTGATCCTGTAAGGGTTCCGTTATTTCCTTTTGAGGTACGGAACCCTAATAAGGTGGTAAATGTAATATGAAATTTCAATATTACGAGTCTAATTACATTATATGGTCTTTGGGCATTTTTTGGCAATTGCCGTATACGATAAGGCCACCCATTGTACTATTTTTATTTAATACTGTTACGAAAACTGTATATTCTTGGTGTACAATAAAAAAACAAATAATTACCACCTTTGGCAAATAGATTGGTGATAGTAGATTGTTTTTTACCACAAACACTAATCACTGCTGTTATATGATGTAAGTATGTCTTTGTCGCCTTTTAAATCAACCACCCCAGCGATAGACGATTGTGTGGAATAGGCTAGGTCATGGGCTATAATTTAAAGTGAAACCTTAAGGTCGCAAGTGCAAATTTGGAAACATTTTGGGCTTAGAAATTTGGTATTTTTTGTCGATTTATTTAATTCAGACTAGAAATGAGAAATAAATTGAAGGTCAATAAGTCAACCCGACCTGGAGTTTCCTCCTTAAGCTGTTGCGTCAGTCATTAGCAGACACAATAGATTTTTATTGTTACAACGTACAGATCTGTATGTTACTGAGCCGAAAGGTTAAGGTGATATTTTTATCTACATGCCTTAATTTATTTCTAGACATATTAGATAACATACCTGGCTTCTTTCAGTTTGTATAAGGCTTTCCTAATGTCTTCCATATTAAATCCAGTAATTTTCAATATTCCTAAAATCGCAAGTCCAGCTGCAGCACTCAATACAGTCCCTGAAAATAATATTTTTGGTCTCTATCATTCAAATTGAGTACCTTTTCATTTCTAACTCAGTTAATGCAGAATTCATATGGTCCGTACCCTCCTAAAATTAGAATTTTGCAAATAGTCGGAACTCAAACTAAATCAATTAATATTATTATGTTTATTGAGCACCATGGATGTGGCATGTAGGTGAAAGCAGGTGGAAACCAGAGACCAATTATTTTCATAACCTTGAAACCTATTAGGCTTGAATCTCGCAAAACGTTCTTAATAGTAAAACTGACTCGAAGGAAAAACTACTACTCAATAATATATACTTCTACACAAAGTTGTAGAAATTGCTCAAACCGGTCTGAGTGCTTTGCTAACAAATAAATAGGAACTCATAAAAAGGGTCATACCTAAACCAGCGCCAACAAGCACAGCTGCCAGTCCCATATCAATCTTGTATAACGCGCCGGTTAGTGCCCCGGCTGATATATACTCAATCAAAGAAGTTTCCCCTCGGTACACTGACACTGTTGTTGCTGTTAAACTGAAATTAATGACGATTATTAATATAATAATAGCATGAAATAACCAGCCCTGTAGCTGACTGACTGCAGGACAAAAGCCTCTTATACATGGCTAAGTATTTAACCCAGGTACCCTTCGAAAAGTCACCAGCAAGATCAAATTTGTGCTGGCCTTTCTTGACAAGTTAGGGTGGATTGAATAATCCATTCCCACCCCAGACGCATAATACTTGCCTAGACCCGAGTTGCTCTTCTCATACAGAGAAGGTATGAGCATTGAACACCATGCTAGCTAACTGGGAGTTGATGATTTCATACTATTCCAGGTTTCCTTCAATGTTTGACTTAACCATATGTCTGTGATGTCTTAGATCAACTAATAAAATCATCATTGTTCAAGAGGTGAACATGTTACAATTGTGATAATTCTCAATTGCTAAGGAAATTCTCAGTAGCATCCCAGAGTTTGGAATTGTGCCTGGTAGATGGCAATAGGCTCACTACATGGGACTTAATTACAGCATTGCTGAAATGTGGGTGTACAACTGTGTACACTTCTGCTTACCCCTTCCGCGAATACAGGATGATGATATATTTATGTTAATCTCCTTTGATTGTTTGTGACGCACTTACTGCAGACAGAAGCCCAGTAGTTATGCCAAATATCTACCTTTGGTATGCCAAACAATCAAAAGATTGGTTTAAAATTTGGCTTTAAAAATACAGTTCTCCAAACCATGAATTTAAAAAAAGTTTGTGTCAGTACATGTGGAATATTTTGAAATGTTTCAAATAGTTTCCCAACCTAAATTGGTAGATAGCGGGAACTTTTTTTTTTCTCCTTATGGTGATTGTCGGCTTCCAATGTCCGACTACTCAGCCAGTGTCATGCTGGGACGGCAGCAAGGCGAACCGCCGAACAAACAAATAGTTTATTATTATTATGTCAAAAATCCTCACAAGTATTCTATCAGTAATCTACTGAGTTAATAAATTATGTGTATTATTTTGGTCTCACTTACCTAAATATTCCTGTGAAAAAGCTCAATCTCCATCCCCACTTATAAGCTCCCTTTGCAAATGCCACCATTACATAATCTTGTAATCTTTTCTGAAACCATCAATATTAAAACACATTATAAAATAAAATATTCATTCACACCATCTCTTTGAGGTTTACAGTAACTTTTAGAATATATCTTATGGCTAATATAATATATTCTAGAAGTGACTGTAAATGAAGTACTGTGAGTTTTTCAATGGTATTACTTTCTTAGATGATTTAGTCACAATATTATGGAAACCCTTAAGAGATTAGGATTTTAGGAGATTAGTGTTTGGTTAAAAATTAACAAAGACTAGGCCATAATTTTTGATTAACTTAACACCTTTATTACCACCACAATAACTTTAAATGAGCATAGTAATCATAACTTTTCTCTGTATGTAAAAATCTATTGTGTCTAATATTTAGAGAGCCAACAGATTAAATAGAATGCTCTTATAAAATTTGACTTAAGACAACATGGATCAGAAAGATCATGGATCAGAGATCTATTACCTTAGCTTCAGCAGTCGACTTAAATATAGTTGCTTGATTATTTTCTATAAAATTTAAATAAGCAACTCTGGAACTGACAAATCCTCCCATGCATGCACCAATGAAGGCTCCACATAATGCTGACTGGAGAACTGTGTTTAATTCAACAGAAATTTCTTCATATTCACTGGAATAATATATATTTTGTATTATAATAGGTGCTGTGGAATATGTTGTAAAATATTTAGAGGTTATAAGCAATCATTAAGACACTGAAATTTAGGACATTTTTGTCTTTAATAAATATTGTTAATTTAAGGTATTATTAGTGTATTGGAAATAAACTATAAAATAACCAAAATTCGTGATCATTTCTAAAAGTAAGTGTTGCAGTAATAATAAATAATTTCTGGCATTTTCTGACTTACGTGCTTGAATACATTGTTTTGACTCTCTCCCAACCAGTTTGAGGTGGTCTAGGATCTGGACGATTGAGTAAGTCGTGGTCAAATTGACCAGTACCACTTTTACCGAATATAGAGAGCGCAAAAGTTGGTGTCAGTCTTGTGACTGCTCGGAACATGATGATGGAGATATATCAACTTGTTACTACCATAATAAGCTACAATTATACAGAACTGTTCAGGAGGTTTGGGTTTTATAAAGTTTTTTTTTTTTTGAGTATTTTTGTCGGAAATAATTTCAGCAACACGAAGTTCAAGTTTGACAGTTGACATTTGGCAATTTGGCATTGACAATTTGATATTGTCCATGTCCAGTGAATTGGCATATTCTCTCAAAGACGTCAATGTCATCGTTCTGAAATTCAGATATACTTTATACAGAACTGCCAGTTTGGATCAAAATCAAATTAATTAAGACTAGAAAGAAAAATACTTATAACTAAGATTGAATAATAATGATCTATGAATAGCTCATTTTGATTAAATTAAATTTAGTATTCTAAAGAAAAAGTTCTGCGAGAGAAGTATGTGCTGTTAATGCAGTAGGTACCCAAGTCATGTCTACTGTAAGAACTAGTACTTCAATATGGGTGTTGCTGTTGCCCCAGTCCTGTGCACGTACATAATTTTTCGGTGTGCCCTACCAGTCTGATTCGATTTCGGCTACCTTAGGTCGCTCATCTAAGGTGATGGTAAAATAGACCGAGAAGTTACGTACATGATCATCGCAGGTTTGGATGAAATAGCGACAGGTTACAGGAAAAACTGGTGACTCTCGGATGTCCCACACGTATAATATTTGATTCTTTAGATTTGTCGTCCCTTATTGGATTGGAATCAAAGAGTTAAAACGGGCCACGAAGAAGACGGATGAAGAAAAATTGCGTGTAGACAAGATGAGATTGTTGAGACTATTGTGTGGAGTGACAAGTATTGATAAGCAGAACATAGCATCACGCCTGTATTCCGCGAAGGAGTAGGCAGATGTGTACACACCCACATTTCACCAATTCTGTTAATAAGTCCCATGTTATAATGAAATTCCCCAATAGAAAGGCCCTATAATACTTTGCTCTATCTTAATTAAAATTCAGGAAGTCATGCTCAGACAACTAGACCAACGGGGCAGTAAAATGATAATAAATGAAAAATAAAAAAGGTCTCCCATCCTCATTACTGTGTAAGAATATTATTTTATTTTATTTAAAAACAAGGTTTCACAACTGATCATCAAAAATTACAACCGACATTTTATATTAATATGCCTTGCACGAAACCCACTTATTATTCGATCCGAAATAAAGGGATGGACCCAGTAGTATTTTTGTATGTATGCGAGTTTCTTTATTCCACCTTAACTTCTCAATGCTTGGACCGATTTAAATGTATGGGGTATCGTTTTAATCTTTCCATTGTCCCGGGTTATAGGCTAGTAAGATTAAACAAATATAGTAATATAGGGGTTTATGGTACACAAAACGGTGTGGAATATAAAATTATAACTCATAAATGATAGACGTGCTCGTTATTTTTTAAATTTTGTTTAATTTTGTAATCTTCAAATACGTAAATTACAATACAACGTAATCTCAGAATATTTGCTTCGATATCGTGATTCGTGGCCTTCCGTAAACTTGCGGCGAACAAATTATCACACACCGGATGCGTTAAGTCCGTAGCAAATTCTCGGTGGATGTTTTTTCACGCTACGGAGGTTTTTGTCTTTGGCTAGGGTTGCCATCCTTCTGGCTTTTCCCTAGTTAACATAACATCCGGGGAGCGTCTGGGTACGGCGATGCCTTAACAGCGTCTTTATGCTGTACCAGTAAAGGCGGTTTTCTTAGTTCAAGTGTTATCACTTACTTGAGTGTTCACTGAGTGGCCAACTGCCTCAAGGATTTAGTAGCCGCAGGCGCGGCTGCTGTCCGTGAGGTCCTGCGTTCGATTCTAAGGTCGGGCAAAGTATTATTCAGTTTTTCTGTTAAGAAATTCTCAGTAGCAGCCCGGAGTGAGGAAGTTGGCGGTGTGACATTCACGTGAAGGCGTCGTGGCCTCAACCTCTCTCTAGTCGTGTCGGATTGCCGTCCTATCGGACTATGAAAGTGAAGAAAAATGGAAGAGGAGTGCACCTGCGCTTGCGCATACACTTGTGCACTATAATATATCCTGCGTACTTGGCTAATCTCTGTAGAGATAGGCCGCCTTGACCGAATTCCGATCGGGACTACCACTGACGTGGTTGATGGATGAACAACTTATGCTTTCCAGGGTGAAATTTCAAATTTCTATTGATTCACGTTGTGTAACTATAGATAGATATTATCGGGTATTGTATCTTTTTATATTTTATACCCACATTAATCAATTTCTAGACCTAAGTATGGTCTATCCACGGATCTGAAAAAAAAAAACGGATATAACTTTACCTTGTCATAAGCTAAGTATAGATTAAGCACACACGCAGCGTACTGGCGCCGAGTGGATGAGTTTTAAGTATTTGTATGCGTTTAGCTCGTGTATGACAAGCGAAATTGGATGATTAGGCATGCTTCTTACATGTCGTAGGTACGCAACGCTCCGTCCGTATTTTTTTAAGATCCGTGGATCTATCATACCACATCAGTAAATTTTTATTACAATATTTGTATTCTGTACAGCGAGTGTTGAACATACTATTCTACTTAGTAGCTCAGGTGGGGTAATATATAACCAGATAAAAAACACAAAGTCCATTTTCAACTATATTTTATTATAAAATCACAAAGAATAAATCTAGAATTCAATAGGGTAGTCACTTAGATATTAATATTGTTGTATATATATATATAATTCATATAACTGTTTTACATAATGTAGTTTAGTGAGCGTACGGTCTCTCAGACGGACCGTGCGCGTTTCATAAAATTAATTTTCACAAATTATCATCAAAATACGTTTTATCTTGAAATATAGCTTGTTAAAGCTTGCCATTTTGATTTTAAACGTGTATTTATTAGAGATAAAACATTAGTTAAGTTGAAAGGAAAAATATTATTATATCCCTGTTATTTTTCCCAAATATTGGTCTTTGGCATATTGAATTAAGACTAATTAATATTGACATGTTCAAATTGTTTCAGCAAGTCTTACTACATACGATAGTGAACAAAACTAGATGTGCTTCCCAAGAAACCGATGAGATAAATGTTACCCGAACGACTGTTTACATCTATTTAACTATTTTAACTTTACACACAACCCTTTAATTTGCACACCTTTATATAATTCTTTTAATGAAACAACCAAACAATAATAAATAAAAGGAAATCAAGGAAGGTAATAGTAATTCTCCTAAGAAGGGTTCTCCGATAAGTTAGGTAGGTATATAATTAACTAGAGCGACTACTGAAATTAAGATAGGATATTTATCTAGTAAATCTTAAAGTAATGATTATGTTAATCTTTACTATAGATCCTATTAATTTAATTTGTAATTATTAACATAGTCGTGTATAATATTTACATTTTCAGATTAATTTAACACCAGTGCAACTGCCACTTACCCGCACAAATGCTCTCAAATAAATTTTAATATTACATTCAATACATTCCTATAATGTTTGTTATCAATTCTTGTGGTATTTCGGGTCTCATTTATTTATAAAGTGGCAGGCACACAATAATTTCGCTAATTCAACGTTTCAATACGGAATGGTTCAGTTCTTTCCACACAGCAGGAATAAGGGACGTGGCACGGACATAAAATAACCGCCTCGGACGATTAAATGCCACGGGCAGCGTTATAATTTTAATTCACATTATACCCTGTGCGAAATATAATACTCCACTTGATAATATTATATAAAACATAATTATCATTGGCAATATTTTAAGTCCCTTACTCCCTTTACAATTCAACTAAACAACGTGTTTTTATTTCGCCTAAATATTTTTTCTCGAGTCAGAGGACTCCATTGAAAAAAGATAGAGAATTTTTATTCACAGTTATATAAATATATCGAAGCATAATAGATATACTTTAAAATGTAGTCGAGTGTAGATTTCGCCAGGATAGTAATAATTAAGTTCTATAAGTACGAATATGTCTAGAATACCAATTGTGTACTAATGTACATCATTTCATTATATTGATCCCCTTTAACATTTATAAGTTCTATTTACAAAAGTTTCTTGAAACTTCTTCAGGTGTTCTGAAATAAAGGGATGAAATTATAACACCAGACTCATGAAATAACAAACGCAATTTAGGCTAGTGGAAGTATAACTAAACGCTGTCTCTTTCGTAACTCCGCATCGCTGTCGTATCGTAGACAATTGGTATGAAAATTGAAATAAAAAGGGATTCAGGTAGAAAGGGAAAGGATGGAAAATAAAGAACAAAAAGTATCAATGATAATAATAGTTTAATTATGAAATTAAAAATAAAAAGAGTGAAATTAACCACACAAAAGGCTTAAAATTAAAATAAGAAATAGACGACGACACGTAAACTTACAATGAAACATCGAGCGGTCGTCGCTGAGGTGAAAGGAAGTCAGACAACATCTAAGCAGAATATCGAGGAGCATGACAGTTTATATTAAATGCGCCTTAGCCAAGTTTCTATTTATTGATATGTTGGCCTTTATTCATATCATTATGAAATACTAAATACAGCTAATATAATATGTAGTAGAGATATATATTATAAAGCGCAATAAAATATAAGCATATTCAGTATGATATGCGGAGATATGTTTGTGGAACGCAAGAGACATATATACGAAGTACATAACGGAGAGTATAGCATGACGATGACAGAACGCGCCAGACTCAACAAGTCCGCATCACGCGAATGGATATCAATTAACACAACACAACTTTCACATCATTTTTCAACGCATAACTTTAACTAACAAATTGAAACAATGTTCACTTACAATGAATAAAATTGCATATATTGCGCTTAATAAAACTCTCAAATATAATTTAACTGTAACATTTTCATCAACTTTTCAATAAATGTTAAGATTACTTCAATTACCTTTTACCTAAAATAATCTGTATTGACTTTAAATTTGGCATCTCATCCTAAACACTGATCTATTTATTATTTTTTAATAATATTACCATTAAAATCTAAATATTTAAAATACTTCTCTAAACACATAAATTCCTATAATTATCTATTAGTCAATACCAATGTTATTGAGAAAATTTTAGGCCTGAAAACGCTACACACATAGTAATAGTAGTCGACCATGTCTACGAATGTATTGAGCACAAGCGACTGAGTAACTGTTGTCTATACACGAGCAAAGTATTCACTAATGTAAAGAAAACCGCGGCATGTGTGTAGCGTTCTACGCTGAGTACAGTGGATATGTAATCTCCTCTTTGTGATTCTTGTTTTATTTTAATACATAATAATAATACAATTATTATTAAAATTACAAATGCGATTACCGCCGCTCTAAACTCACTCGACCACCACTCCTCACCATTTCAAAACACAGGCACAGAATCCTGCGCCGTATAGAAAAACATTTTCAAAAACGTGCAAAATATCACCACACCCTGGTCACCTAACATTATCTAAACCAAATAACTACTTTTACGTTCTTATTATAGGTAGGTACTGATTAATACAATTGTATGATTAAATTTTTCTATTAAATCTTACATCGTAATGACAATCTAATATTTTTTCAGTTTAATCATCTTACTAAGCTCTATCTTTATTTCTTATGTATGTTACGTGATATATATATTATACATTTCATAATAGTGTAAATATGTGATTTTTATAACTTCACAAATGTTTTCTAAAATAAAAGTTTATATTTTATTAAATTATTTTTTCGACTATTTTTGCGATGATGGGATATGTTCAAAGTAATGTAATTGATAAGACTGCCTGATGTGGTATAACGTGCATATATTCCTGAGCCCGTACTTGGCGGTGCTTGCGCCACTCTCTGCGATCAGTGATTCAATCTCCCGACACCTCGTACGAACCGTACCGTATCGTTTTATTTATCCTACAATATACATTCCCTTTTTCTATCCTAATTGAATACCGACCGTGGCATCGTCGAGATATGTAATGCATTGATTGATATTAGTGACTTACAATATTAATTAACATGCCAGCCGGCACGCGGCGCGTTCGTTTCTGCGGATGGCATCAGTATTCCCTTAACTCGTCATAATTCAGGTATCTGTTTCACGCATGCTTTGCCTAATCACATAATCTGGACGTGTAACTGAACACTTAAACTGGTCCTAACGGTAGCGTGGCTCTCGCGGGGCATCCCTCTACCAACAAACTCGTTACCTTAAACAATCTTTTTACAAAAGCTTTTCCTACCAGACTTTAAATATTTGAGACGAATTCATAAGATTTTTGATAACGTAATCACTTAATTCACAAACTTAATCTCTTTTGCATTGGACTAGACATATTTTTTTTTATTAATTTAAGAAGGCAAAGATGTGTGAAATCCAATCGAGAGCTTAGCGAAGTGTGAGAAGTATTACACATCGAAGTGGGAGTGTGTCTATATACAAAACGAAGTATCGAGAAGGGACAGTTCATTAACTAAAATACTGTTTAATGAAGTTATTGTGACCTAGTGTAAATACTGTTGATTAAATATGTCGTAGAGCAAAATCAGATCTGGCTAATACTTTAAAAGACCGTCGCCGCATCTCTTCGTGCAGTGTGGCTTTCTCATAGCAATAGTGAAAATTATTCTAAAAAATATGTGATCGCGACTTGGCCACACCGCTCAGCGCCTCACCGCACACAAATAAATAATTATCTAAAATTAACCACTTAGTGAAACGTATGCACGAGCATTTATATATGTTATGTTGTAGCTACCATTAATATAAATTAACATCAAAATAAATGCATCATGTCACTATTATGTCACTGAACATAACGTTTTAAATAGTGATATACAACTAGATGCTTAGCGATAAGAGTTGTGATTACACTAACTAATCGTCAATAACTATGAATGAAGTAAAGAACAGACAATATTCTCCTAACAACGAAACAAGAATGGAAGCAAGACCGCAGACACACCGGCCACCGGTGACAGAACACTGTTACATCTAAAATATATTATTAAAATTATTTCTATAACTAATATTGCACACACATACACATTTCTAAACATAACATTCCAGTAATAAAATAAGAAAAAAATGTGTATGCGTACAAAACTATATTTACTTACAAAGAAATGCAATAATAGTAAATTGTGCATATTAAAATAGACAATAAAATATATGTATAAAATACAATTTATGAGTAATAACTGCAAATTATATGTGACCAAGAGATATTTCAACAATGTGCTAATAATGTGATGAATATAAAATTTTATTGTGGTACAAACAGGCTGCCGTACTAAACCACAAACAAGCGAGGCAATGTTTAACATTGCGAGCCGAGGTACATGCCGAGCTGCCCAGTGCAAACGTAACTAGCGCAACCTAATTGCAAAACATAGCGTCCTGATCAATCATTATAACGAAATCATATATTGTATTCACCGGGAAACATTACGAGTTTATAAAAATAAAATAATTGATATACTTATTCAAAATATGGAATGAATATCACACAAAATATAATTCCTCTCTACGTTAATACGTTCTGTTTAGAATCGTATCGAAAATACAGTAGATATAAGCAGCGTTTGACTGTGATGATAGTATCTTAGTTTAGATGTACAGTAACAGTAAACGTACGTATTTATTAAGAAAATAGAATAGCACTTAATCTCTAGTGATCCGTGTAAGCGTAATACAGATATATTTTAATTTCAGTCGAGGGAAATTCTCGATTTGTATGAGAGGTACGATGTAAATAGTCAGTCGCGTCATGGAGGCTCGCGGCGTCGCGGAGTGTGTAAGGGGGCCTAATATTAAAAATATTTAAATGCTGTTGATATCGAGTTGTAAGGCCGGTTGCAGACTCTGCGACGTGCGGACGCGACTGCTCCGCTTGTGTGATATTCCGAGGCCGCGGCGCTTAGATGCTGGACTTGGAGAAGGACACCCGCAGGTGATTGGATTCGGACAGCTGGTAGTTGTGCATCTTGATGAGCGCTGCCACCGCGTCGTCGATAGACGGCAGCTGCACCAACGCCATTTTGCGGTCCTTCCTGTAAGTTGGTTATGTTAGGAATGTTTGTAGTAAGTGTCAAAAGGACGTGTGAGATGCAAACCAAACGTTCGTTGAGGCGTTCAGCAATGGACATGGGCGATGATGATGATTATGATCCTTTAAATATACACAGTGCAACGTAGTAACCTTAAGCATGGCCATTCGATGAAGCATCTATTAAGATAAATTGGGTCGTAAAATTTAAGGGATCTAGGACTAAGTTTTGGGTTAGGTATTAGATTTTGATTGCCTGTTAGAAGCCCCGTTATTGAATCAGTAGATAACAGTAATCAAAATTATTAGTATCTACTTACGGGAAGAACTTGAAAGCCTTAATTGTGAATCCTCGCTTGGTGAATGCTTCCTTGATATCATCCTCAGACACCGTAGCTCTGTGGACAAACCATCATTTACATTGTCTGAATTTTAAATTAATTTCTTTGCCATAACATTTTAGGTATGTATTTTAAATGCTTATTGACATAATTTTCAGAACGTTTAATTTATCTTCAAGATACTATAGCTGATCTTTCGCAACAATGAAATCAACTTCATTCAATGAAATACTTAGATAACTTACGGAATGTTGGACAGGTGGAGAGTCGCGCTGGGTGGGTAAATGTTCTGGTAGTTTTTGCTGCCAGGCTTCTTGAATCTGTGCAACGGGCTCTGGGAGTAGTCCCTGTAAATTACACGGAGAACATGTTGATTAAGGGCGGTTGACGCTCCCAAGTGTTGCGTTAAGGAATGCAAGGCGCTGCTACGCAAATAACTACGCGACTACGAATGTTTTGAGCTTTTATATGCTACGAGTGCTACGACGCTACGAAATTTATATCATCTCCTGCGCATAGTCATTTGATCGAAATCTTTACTTGTAAGTATTCTTTACTTAGCACATGTCAGTCGTATATTGTATGGTCTGTATAATGTGAATTTAGTACATTTACGTGTCGCTGAAATTAAATTTTACGAATTTTAAGATTGCCTTATCTCGACCTGATCCTGAATGGCGTATCATTATGTTGCCAGCAAAGAAAAACATACGATGATAACATACGAACGATAAAACATACAATGGTCACCTAACAGCTATCTCTAAAGCATTAAGAGTGAGAGTTCTTGTGACTTGTGGGAGTCTAATTATTAGTAACCGTCAATGGCCGAATTTGGTGAGCAGCAATATAAAGTCTCAGCGGAGCTTCTAACTTTCACATATCTTGATGGAGATTGATTATATTGGATTGGAGAATATTGGTTTATCGTAAAAACGTAGGGTCGAAATCAAGTCTAAAGTCAAGCTCTGTTTCCGACCGAGTGACATAGGTTTTAAGGTCATGCCAATCACTCTGAAACTTCGCAATGCACAGAAAATAGGAAATATTTCTCTATCTAGAATCCGAAATTGAGTTTTTAAAATATTTTGAATGTGATTTTTATATTTGTATATCTTGTAATTTATTTTGTTTATGTCACAGTATTATTATTTTTTGTCCGCTGTAATGTCTTTATTTGTAATTTGTGTTTTGGAACACAGTGTCGAGTTACTTATACAATCTGTAAGTTTCACTCTAAGAATACCTACTGCGTTCTATTGCACAAGAGTGGGCTTGTGCCGCAATGACAAGATTCGCAAGTACAAGTTATCCTAATCCTTACTAATACTATAAATCCGAAAGTATATATGTTTGTTTGATACTTATTGACATCGCAACTATTATACATCAAGCATATTAAACCCGACCCGGAGAAACACATACCTTTATCCTAAAAAAATGGGTTTTCCGGGAAAACCATCAAAGTTAAGAAAGAAAATCACACTAGATGCTGCTCATATTAATTATGTACGTTATTTCTTTAAATGTCAGACGAGGTATGTTTGAATCCCACAAACTACGCGGGCAAAGAAGCCCGCGGGCGGTAGCTAGTAATATATAAATGATCGTCAACGGAACTCGAACTCGTAGCCCAAGTCATACCGTGACAATTACTCTCCCAACTCAGCTATCGTGTCACTTGTTCCTATTAAATTTCAAGTTCTCTGTGTTCGTGTTACGGATATAAAAGATATAGAATTGAAAAGTGTTTACCTGGTGAGCCCAGCATCGGGCTGTCCTTCCTTAGGCAGCTGAACGGTCTGGTGCTTGCTCAGCATGACGCGCATCGCCTTGCCGAACACGCGTAGCTTATCCATGTGGGTCATCGCTGTATCGAGGATACGAAAATTAGGGGCCAACGATCTTATGGTCCTCTCAAGCTCGAGAGGAACTTTACAATTACTTAGTGATCTTTTCGGTTACAGCAAGCCTTTTGGCGGTATTATTCCCATTTATAGATAAAAGAAAAGGAAACCTTTTTTGTAAGAAGGTATACTTTACTGCGATCACTAATACAACATACTGTCATAGTTATTAAAGGTCTTTCCCGTTCTCTTTTATAGCAATAGTCTTTAAAGAAACCATGAAAATGAAAATGGATGAATGTAAAATCATCTAAATATCCTTCCACTATTTTGCAGTTCCCACAGTCCAAAACAAACAAGAGGCAATAATCTAATAAATCCCTCACTAGCTATAAGAAAACGTTAATGAATAGGACTATCAGTAGCGAGTAAACAACGACACTTTATGTTACAAGAAAAACAAACTACACTAAGGAGGATACCATAAGAACACTCATAATCCTAAATAAATACATCACATTTACACAGAAACCGACTTTATTTGCAAGTGTTTAGAGTTGATTTTACTTACCAAGATGCGCCTGATGTGGCTCGGCCATCTGAATTAGGGCTGAATCCTTCTTGTTGTAGAGAATCTTCACCCGTTGCACATCGCCGTAGACGCCTATACAAAAACAAAAGTCTTACAAACGAACATTGAGATGATTTGGTTACAGTAACTATGGATAAGTATGTATGTACCGGTTTTGTGTAGAGTGTGTTTTTGATTCATATTTTAAAAGTAGGTACTTGTATTTCTTGTTAAACACAATCTAACAAAAATGGGATTATGTACTCTCAATGTCGTCTAAAGTAAACCTACAACTAAACTAAGTGACTACACTTAACACGGGATCTTTAGCAGCATATTTTAGTACAACGGCTTGTAATATATAATGTCGTGAAACGGGACAGTCGGAAAATACAAGAAGAAACAACTCCAAGCTCTAAATTGGTCACGTTAAGCTTTCAATTAATGCTTTAGCGGTTAACAGCCGGCCGTGTACGGCACGCTGAATTAAGCAAATTACTGCAAACAATTATTCACTTCTACTCAATGGCATCAATTTCTTAATCTCTCGTTTGTTCTCAGTTAACGCACCTCTATAAAAAGCCTTAACAGCGATTACCATGTTTGTGGTATCACTGTCCGTTTACCGATATTTAGGTAGGTAGTTCTAGGTACTAACTTAATAAAGAACATAAAATAAGAATTATGACGTAATCGCCACATAGAGATGCGTGTATTTCGCTGTACCGTATCTAGTATGAAACTGACAGCCCACAAAGTAAATATAAAAATAATAAACTGAAATAAAGACAACACTGGGTAAACAATAGACGTTCTAACTAACTTAGCTACGACTAGGGTGTCTGAAACACAAATTGTCATACGAGTTAATAAAGCGTTTAGAATTTAGATTTGATAGTGTTATCAAGCAAAGCTTCGACAAGTCGTCGGATGCGGTTATCAGTACAGAAGTCGAGAATGTTAGCTGACAATTTGTCTTTCAGGCGACAGGGCTCAGGAGCAATATTAATGTTTTAATATAAAATACGGAATGTATGTGCACACGTACCGAAAAGGGTAAAGAGAGCGTCAGGCGTGACCATCTAAAACAATAGGAAAGAGAAAAGAGACAGTATTATAAATAGTCGTAAAAGATATCTGACATCATATCTATAAATAAATTAGCAACTTATCTTTAAGGAGTTTAGGTAGAATATATAAATAAAACAACCTGTAACGCCGTTCGTGTGGTTAATGCATTAGTTTGTTTGAATTTAAAGTGAACCCACAATTAATTTGGTGTCTGATACGGGCGTTACTGGCTATTGTGTTAGCGTAATGAATAAATTTGCCAATAAACATTAAACTACTAAGTCGAAACAATGTAGGAATTTTGTCTATCAGTTTTAAGTACAATTGGGAGTGATTTTAGATTTTAAAAGAACATTTTTATTCTGCTTTTCAATTTGACAGGTAGAAAAGGGCGGTTATGTGAAATAGAAAAATAAATCCGCCTGCCAGTATTGAGGTAGGTCATGTTTGTTCGTTGTGTTGTGTACTGACCTCTTCGTTCAGGTTGGAGACGAGGAGCACGGTGGCGAGTGGCAGCGGGGGTGCGGCGAGGGCACGCAGGGCGGGGGAGGCAGGTGTTAGCGTGAGCGCGCCGAACGCCGGCAGACCCACGCCGCCCACGCCGACGCCGTACGGTGACGCCAGTCCAGAGCCCAGCCCCAGGAACTGAGGAGCTAGCACTCCACCACCTAGTAGGATAGCACTGTTTTATACACTGCTGCTTAAGAGCGAGGTAAATTATTTTTAAAAGTAAAAGGAAAAAGAGTACAAGTATATTAAGATTTAAGAAGTACATTTTACTTAGATAATGTTTCTAAAAAAAAAAAACCTAAAAAAATCAAAAATAACTACCTGCCTACAAAGCACAAACTCAGAATGAATTTGAATAATATATGTTAATTTACCAACGTACTGTAATGATATAATAAACAAATCAGACAAGGTAATTCTATATACAAAAGCAGAACATTCGCAATGGTGAAATGATCCACACATATTACAACCCTCTACGGTGCAATACGGATTTATGACGAGTTATTAGTCACCGCGGGAATATTTAGCATTGAAATATGAATAATAAACAAGAAAATAGCTAACGTGGAATAACAAATGTAATTTGGAAGCGTTATTTAAGATTTATTTCCCACTGAAACTTCATACGTACCCTTGTATTGACTCAAAAACAAAAACAGGTATAATAAAACCAAGAATACAATATCACCGTAATTTGCAACATAAAGAAAGAAAGGCAAAAGGCGCCTTTATACAAAAACATCAAAAACAGTGAAAATGAATAAAATATGGGGACCTATCAGGCTACACAGGGAACAAAGCATATTTCTCAGGCATTCAAGATTAATGCTATTACTAGGGACATAGAAAATGTTCTGTGAGTTCTAACGTAATGAGCATACCTGAGCTTGAAGATTTAAAATGAAAAGACTTTTTGAGATAAGAAAACCAGTAAACTACCTAAGTAAAAAGGTGCAAGAGCGATCGAAGTCAAGTCCAATAGCCAAGTGTAAATGGGGCAGACGTAGATTACCGAGAGCGCGTTTAGAAACTTGGCGTTTTAGATGATTAATTGCTTGAAAAAAAAAAACGTTCTTTGGGAGTAACCATCTGCCCCATTGGGTGGGTATCGTTGGATGCAGGACGCAAGAGTCTACGATACATGTGTGAGAGTTGGAGCGCTGTGAGAAAGCTTCCAGGTGCGCAGAGTAGTGAGGACTAACTCATCCTGGATGCGAGGGCCAGGGCGAGGCGTGCCCGCAGTGGCATCAACTCACTGGTCAACAGCTGGTGCGCGTCGCCATCGCCCGACGGCAGCGTCGGGTTCGTGTAGTCTCGAGACTTGTCGTTGTTATACTTCACATTTAGACACGTCATCTTCGAGTAGTCGATGCGCAGTGTGCAGCATCCGTTGTAAATATTCTGTCCGTCTAAAGCCTAAAAATAATAAAAAAGTTACGATTATTGAAATAACTTTTCTCGTTTGACACGAAAACAGAACGAATTAGAAATCTCATCAAAAACATATTACGAGACGACAAAGTTTCACTTCTTTTGAGGGTCGTTTATTTGAGTGATAATAAGGATGTGATGATTTTTAGTAATAAAATGAATGGCATTCAATTTAACTTTATAATACGATCTGGAAAAAATAAAGTAAAGGGAATAAATAATCCTGGCTCCTTTTTTCAATTCCAGCTAATTTTAATTTTGCATCGGAAGTAAAATTACCAACAAAGAAAAATACCTCTTAGCACGAGATAAAAAGTGGATCGATACACTACCCGTAACAAAGAAGAAAAACTCGCATTATGGCCGTGTCAAAATTGTTACGTAGCGAGAGCAACAGCTATTTGTTTGGCCGCGACGCCTGCGGGAGGCTGATAACACCACATCGCGATAGAAAAGAGAATTAATTAAAATGCAACAGCACTCAACCCATTCCTGCGAGCATAAAGCTCGTCGGCGCGGGCGACGTGTACATAATATTTTTATAATGAAACCAGAATGCAACACGTTTTATTTTCACTAATGAAACTAATGCTATAAAAGAACCGTACAGTCATATTTATGATCGCGTACTCAGTGCAATCGTCTGGCATAATTTATTGTTACAAATGGCATAGAATTATGCAGAGAGCACTCAACGTTTTCTGTTTATTATTTGTTTTCAAGTTAACAAAATTGAGTTCAATAAGTATAATCGTTGCTGTGAGAGATATTGTAATACTCTTTAGCTCTTGAACGTTATTTTTCAATTGAACCGTAGATTTTCGTCTCTCGAGACCAATGTTTAATGAAACTTAACAAATTTCCAAATTAATAAAACAGTTCGTTGAATTAAGTGTTTGTTAAGAGCCCAGGCGATTTCAGTGGAGCTTTAAGGGGTTTTGTTAGCATTTAGTGAATACAAAACACGTTTAAATAACTATATCGTGAGTCAATTAATTGTAATAAAGTTCACCTAAGTGCTCATCAGTGTGTCAAAATTGACACTGCGTAACATTACAATTTTATAAAAATATGTAAGAAGCCTGCAGAGAAAGTTTTATCAGAGGATAAAAATTAAAAGTCTGAATTATTTAATTCCTGTGGAGTAAATTGGAGTTCCTTTGTAAACCGTCATCTGTCAAATGAATTATGACATTTTTACGACGGACTCCATTAGCTGAATAAAAATGTTTTGGGTTTTTAATGCTAAGAGTAGAGAAACGTAAATGATTGTGCTAGTAGCCATCGTTAATTATTGTCACAGTCATTGTCTTTCTCCGTAATTTTAAGGGCATCAGTACAAAAAATTATGAAGGGCTGCAAGAGAAATAAATCAAGAAGATACTTTAATAAGTACGGCTCATAACAACATTTTTACAGTCCAATAAAAATTGCAGGGGAGTCGTCGAAGAAGCAAAAGTTCGATGTCGAAACGTGGGATATTGGCTGTAGATTTAATAAATTTCTGTTCTATATGCAAATGCGACCCCCTGATGTGTAGACGTGAATAGATTGGCTCGTTTAAAGCTCAACTTATATGGAAATGCGAAAGGCACGTAAGAAAGCGTGGAAGAAGATAGCTTCGATACGTAATTAGTTTTGTAGAGCCTCGCGGGCCCGAATTCGATTTTGAATGCCAAATGTACCGCGGAAAGCGTAAGAGAACGTAACGAGTAATTAATTTACAATTCTAATATACATCCATTTAATACATAGACATCGTTGAGCGAAATTTTAAAAGTCAAATGAGGACATAATCTGTGATTCCAATATTGTTTCATTTTCAGCAATTTGCATTAATTCGCAGAAATTATGGAATGATGACATAATAAAAACAAACATCGGAATAGGTATTCCTGTGTGGGAAACATTCAGATTTAATATTAATAACCCTAGGGAAACTTTTATTTCGATAGCCTATATCAGTTCAGTTTAATTTTTCTATTGAATTATGAATATTAAATTCACGGGAACAAACCAATGCATCTTCCCTAAGTCTAAACTACATCAATTATATATCTCATTAAGCAATTTTCCCTAATTGGGGATTAAAAATCGCAGTGAGGCTTTATGTACATAAACAAATCATTTTTACATTCATACCCATACATCACAGCATATAAACAAACGTTTAGTTGTTAAAATTAGGCTTGTGGAAAAGACGTAATAGCTATGATCTCTAGGTCTGAAACTATGTAAGACCTGATGTAACCGGGAACCTAAACAACTGAAAGTGAAAAATCTGCACGACTAGGTAAAACGGGTAAAGGTTGTTTTTTTTTTTTTTCAAATATGACGGGATCTTTATAATGGGCTCAGGCTAAGTCTTTAACTTTAATCTAACGCAGAAAAGCAGGCAATCACATACAACATTTAATAAATGCTAGAGACGCAGAGATAAGTAAAAATAAACTGTTACAATCACAATTAGACCTGTAATGAAGGTATCTCAGCTGAACGTTTGTCGTGGATTTGCCAAAGAAAAGAATAAGAGAAAAAAGAATAAGAGGGCAAGAAGGATTTTGAATTGCAGATTAATTTCTTACTTTTTATAAGCTTTTTCGGAGGCACTTTTGAATTTAACTCAGTCGTTACTTTAAGAAGTCTTATTTTAATCTAAAAATCTCAATGTTACTTAGAAGAGATTGTGTATATTTTACGAAAGTATCTGCAAAAACATAACGACGTTGAATATCATTGTTCTAAGAATAGAATTTTCTTGATTTAGTAAATGTATATGATGATCGATACCTTAAGCTGTTGCCTCGCTCGTTAGCAGACACAATACATTTTTATTGTTACAACTATAATTCTGTACGTTGCTGAGCCGAAAGGTTAATTGTTTTCGTTATCTCTCTGTTAAGTTGTTCCGTTATCTAATCGTGTCTGACTTTATGTCAACTGCCTCCGACTTATGTTTTATTTAAGTTGTTAAGTCCACCGGACACCGAAAAAAGCTATTCCGTAACATTTGCACCTGATCGTAGTAAAAATCCGGTATTCAAACTATGAAGGGAAGCTGCTACTCAGTTTATAACACCCGCCCGATCTACTCCTCTTTCTCAGTATCAATATTCTCGAGAATTTCATTTTAATCTTCTGGAATGGTTATTTGCGCTCGCGGAGGGAGTCGTAATTGAGGTAAAAAAAATATTAGGAAGAGTGACAAGGTGATAAAACGACAAACGTCACGCCCGATTTTATATTGGAATCTTTTACTGCGTAATAGGGTGAACGAATTTCCGTTCAGACGATTTATTGGATTCGACAAACACTGATTATAAATTAGAATTTTTCACTTATATTTTCTTGGGCAGAAAGTTAAGTTTGAGCAGAAGGGTAAGGTTCATCGCGGCTACAGTGAGTCACGTCGGTGTCAACGCAAGACGTAACAAGTGTCTTCCGTATCTCTTAATCACGTCCCCGGTAATTGTTTTATCTTTAGCTCGTTAGAACTCGTTTAAGCAAAGCCTTCTTAGTGAAGGATTAAATGCGGTCCGCCTTAATCCACCCCCCCTCCGTTGCTAATTCTGGCGGTTTTTCCACGGAGACCAGATAAACGTTTTTGTTGGGGTCCCGAGCTCGCCGCGTTTAATATTTATAAGAGCCCACATAGCTCAGAGTGCTTCTGTTGCCGGTGCAAGGATTACGCTAGCGCCAGAATGCATTTGGTTTTTGTCCGCAGATGACGTCAGAGAAATTGTAATAAAAACATTTCGGGCACAACGTTTTTTATGAACTGACAGGCTTTGAATCGAGAACAATTTGTTCTGATAGTGAAATAAACAATGTAAAAAGTTTAACGTTTTAATTTAGAATAGTTTAGTTGATTTACTAAACAATGTTGTATTGAACGGGTAAACATTCGCTCGATTAGCCTCGGATAAAGGATCACTTATCGGGCCGCGGCGGACCTGGCGGTGCACTAAAAACGTACACCATGAGCAAGCTTTTAACTATTAACAAAAATAAACCAACAAACACAACGACTGCAAAATTGCTCATTTTAATCACTTCGCTTTTGCTATTGGAAAAGCATTTAAAAATTTAAATCGGCACAAAATGAGATTGCACTGTGACGAATGGCACTTTGAGTAATTAATAAAATTCTTTTTGGTTTGTATGAATAAAAATAAAATCAATTTTTAATTTAGTAGGTACAGAAAAAAAACATTCAATATCAGCAGTAAACTACGAGTATTATGATTATGTAAGCTTGCTGAAGAAAAACTGCATCAGACTCACGTAGTTTTTTGTCTTTCTACTCCAAAATATCCGTGAGAATAAACACTTAAAATATAATGTGTGATGTATATATGTGAACTTCCCCAAAATTTATTGCGTAAAGCGGACTTTAGTAAAAGGGGAAATAATAAATTAAGTTTTGATAGTGGCTCTAACCTAATTACGGTACGTAGGTAGGTACACATTTGGGGACGCGTCACCGAACAAACCGCGTTCGCTCCATTAGACAATGTAATTAATACTCGCGGTTACCCCTAATTGTGGTTGACTGATAGTGACGAACGAAAATCGAGTGACGATAGCTCAACAACCGCGCCCACTTAACACACCGTTCCAGTTTGCTTTGGAAACGAAACCAAATTGGTGCTAAATGTATGTACATTGTGACATCATGAATAATGAACTCTACCACTTTTGCGCGGGTGTAAAGCGTGAATCGTGGTTCGGTTTTGTCCATGAACAATATATTGTTCTGGAAACATAATGGCATTGTTTTACCTATGTTAACTGTAGAATGAGCGTGTAATACAGCCTACAGGGGCTATATTATGAAGCGGTCGAGTGTACCATGTGAGTAACGAAAGTTTAAAACTTGTCGTGTTGGACGGTTGATTGCCAGCCGCCTCTTGATTACGGTAAGCAAACCAGCCACAGAACACTAACAAAACAACTGCTAAACAATGTTTAACACGTAACTAGGTGATGCAGAGTGCAGCTCAAGCGTTGTTGACACAGCTTGTAGGAACCCAAACAGGGGTGGGCGATGGTACGTGCAATTTTAAACGGGACTCGGACCTCAGTGCAAGTGCACGGCGAACTGTTTGTTAGCCGGCGTGAAATTTCTATGAAGTTTGACCGTCACTAGCAGTGCAAACGGGACTCTATAGACGAACTTTAATACAATGTATTTTGTGATGTCAATAGCAATATATCAAATAAAGCAAAGTTCTGTGAGAAGGCGAATGAAATTTCATTTGATGGAGCATTGATCTCTTTCAGTAGATAGTTTTACTGTACTAGATTCGTGAGACGCCAACCGTTCGGTGCAAGTATTACAGACTCGTTCAGGGCGAAGATATAACATTTTTGACGGTTACATTGTTTGAACACGTCCCAGTGTTGACACAAAGACACCGGTTAGACGTTGCCGCAGTGCAAAGTGCAATTTTAAAATGTAAACAAAGCCCGCACCTTGAGTCCATAAACGGTATCTCGGATTTCGCCTTATTGAACCTTGGAGACGAAGTCTTGTCAAGTTTACCTCGTTTACTTATATGAAAAATACGAACGGCTGTTACTGACACGTATTAGTTTTTTATGACAATAATTCACGTAGATAGACTGCACTGAATTTAACAATTATTTATGATATTGGAAGTGATTTATATTTTATTTATTTGTGCTGCGCCACAAGTCAACCCAATCCAAAATACGAAGTACAAGACATACGTATATAAATATTTACATCTGTACTAAAAATGTTACATGATGTAATCGGGGTGTGCATATATCATGGTGCGTGATGAAAAATCGTGTGCGATACAAAAACAATAGCCGGGGACGCACCTCGGACTGTTAATATAGATTGTCTGTGACAGCTTCGGCTACGTTATGGATGAGGCTGGAGTAGAAGCCGGAGGGCCGCATGAATCACATTGTTATCAATCATAACTTACTGATGGAGCGGCCAAGGTTCTGATTAACGGCCCTCGGTACAACTACTACACTAATGACTGTCTCACTAGCAGGCCTGTGGGATTACTGCAAACTGTCGTTAGTGCGGATTCAAATTTTTAATAAATACAATTTATGCCAAAGTGCCATTGTACTTAAGGTCAATCAAAGTACAATGGTGGATAACCTAGAAAGGGTTATTGCAGAAACCTAATAGTAGTAGATATGATGTAATTTCTTTGATTTTTTGTTATAATTATGCTTCATAAAAATCTATGCATCTATACCTAATTTGTATTTACAAAATCCTCAAATTAGTCGTCTCCTTAGAACAGAAATTTTACAAAGTCAAACGTACGTTTGCTCGGTTAGCGAAAGCCGTACGTACAGCTATTTATATACATTTACATGTAAGTACATGTAGTCGAGCGCATTAAGAGCGTACATTTCGTGTCTGGGCGCATAAGCCGCCTTCTGAAAAGATTTGATGGCGAGGTTAGAGATTTATGTCAAGGATCATAGAGCCGGGATCGGGGGATTTCAGAGCTCCTAACATCCGACTGTACCCTTTGTGGCTGGAGCACTATCCGGCTTCACTTCACTTTGTACCTCTTACTTGTGCTGCCACTTACCTCGCGGGACGTTTTAATTCCATTTCGAGAAAAAACCGAGTCCGAAACGAATGGAGTGCCTACACGGACTGCGGCCCGGTTACCGTACGGTTTGTAGGTATGTGATGTGTTACTAAATCAATTCGGTGTTTTTTTTTAAGGATTAGACTGGTTTTCTTATGACTTAAGATGAAAGCTTGTCCTATTATTGGCTGCTATTTATATATTAGGTATATTATTTATAGTTGAAATCTAATCGAAGTTTATCTTTCATATATTCATAAATATAATTTGGTTTGAAATACTGTTTATTCCCGTGAGTAGCCCACAATAAATCTACTGTATACCATTAGAAACGTTTTAACATGAAACCAATATTAAAGTCAAACAACACAATAAATATCCAAACTGCCTCCCGGAAAACAAAAACGAATTACAACCCAATAAAATACCCAATGATTAACAAGAACATGCCGATTGCATGTAGCATTGCAATAAACAGTAGGGCAATAAAAATAGATGTAGTAGCCGACATTGTATGCTCGTTAGGTCGCGTCGGAGTTGCGGAGGAGCGAGTTACGACGTTAGATCCGTTAACGAGAGCAGACTTATTGCCGTCGCGACCACTGCCGGAACTGGAGTACCAACTAAACCAATGTTATTGCGCTGACAGTGGGATTAAAGTATACTATTTCTATTTCAATTACCTGTTAAAATGCAATTAAATTTGGAAAGGAGGATATTTTTTCTTGAGTTTGTGTGTGAAATTTATTTGGGTTCAACAGTTTTACCTATACCGTGTACATTATTATCTGTCTTTTTAATACCTAGATCGCGTTACGAAAATATCTACATTATTTTTTAATAAGTATGCACTTAATATGTAGTTATTTCCAATTACTCTTCACATCATACACAGCCGTACACGTAACAATAAAGCGAAATACAAAACATTCGGTAACATAAAAGTACAATGTAAACCGAGAGAGTAAAATCAATTTTATTCATAATACAAATGGAACTACAAATAAATCTGCGTTTATTACAGCTAAAAATAAAGCCGCATTTGATCCGGCTGCACTGCTCGGGAACATCGTCCTATGTTCTGGTCCAATCAGGACTCAGTTGATGGGACTTAGCGTTGCTAAGTTTTCACCACTCTGCTCTGCCGGTGATATCTCAATTTCACGTGGGGTTTCCCGCTTCCCAACATTAATTTGTAGCGTTAAGTAATAAGCTGAACGCGGTGGACACTCTTAATGATATACCTAAACCTTTAAACTGCAACGCGCCACGAGTTCACAGCTTGTACCAATCGTATTAAGCTCCACAGGAATTGGGCGTAAAGAGCGACTAATTAGGACGGATAGTCGACTCGCTATTGTAGAATTCATTAGCGAATTGTACCTACGCCGCGAGGTATTACAGACAAAGTCGGCAAATGAATAGAGTAACGAACATGGTAAAATTATCTTTTGTGAAGTTATACCTGTTACTGTTGTTTTGCACTTGTACGTCGTGCAAACTTTTGAATATAACAAAAGGAATATTGTACGAATCATTGCTTTTAAATGATAAAAATCAAAAAGCGAAACTCTCAGTCGCCATCGCATCGGTCGGAAACAAAGTTACGTTCAGCGATTCATAACCGTATGGGAACGCAAAAAAACAAAAACTCGATAATTATACTCGTAAAGCGAGTTTGCGGAAGCCGCAAAACGAAATTTAATTTGCCCTGAACGCTGCATCAGAAATAAAGTTAAAACAGTCGCTGCAGTAGGCGGCAGTACGCCCAACTTCTAACGCAAATGAATAGCGAATGGGAAAAGTTGAGCCGAGAAAAATGATGTCCCACTCGGCGAGTCGAGCGCCGACTATTGTCGTGGACCGCGGCTGCCATGTTGTTTCTCGATATTATTGTTATTAAATGCACATAAACGTTCTGTTGTTGTTAAAGCTTTGTTGAAGGTAAGCTGCGGACGAACGTACGTACCAGTTTAATGTTTTTAGGGCGTCCATACTCCAAATAAAGTGAATTGGAAGTTGTTTTTCATTCAAATGAAATGTTACACCAAACGTTTTTACGGCCATGTTTATATCGTTTATCATTTGTTTATGCAGCCTGTCATAGTTTTGTACGTGATTCGAGTTAAGTGAAAACAGTCACTTCATTTGAAGGTAGTTTGAGAGCGAGCCATTAAAGTGAATGAAACGTGCGGCAATAGGAACTTTGTTTTATGGCTTTACTTCACAAACGGTGAAATAAAAAAAAGTGTTTTACTTACTGTTTTTGCCGTTTGCGCTGATACCGTGTCCGGATACTGAATGAGGGCTTGGAATGAATCTGTAAACAAAATAGACTCCGGATTAGGACTAATGAGAACTGGAGTGTTGAAAAAGAAACTGCAGAGTTTGTTGATCTTTATTTGAAGAAAACAAAATAAAAGGGTTACACGATGTTTTTAGATCGTTAATTAAAATGTATAGTAATCGTGTACAGTGTTTTAAATATTGCGATTATTTATTTATAGTAATCCTATATATTTTGCATGTTGATTTAAAAATGTCATGTGTTTTTCTGTTATAATTAGAACCACTGCTTTGGTAAGAGCAGATGTCCAATTAAATTATCCACAAAATGTTTGTTAACATGTTTCAAAACATTCTACACGATCAGTCTTATTCTTAAAATGTAAGTTTTATCCTCGTAAAACAATTTTCTCTAGAGTACTCGAGTGTTGGATGTCTCACGGAATTCCTGACAGGCAATATCTTGTTCACAAGAACGTTCAAACAAGGTGAAATTGGCGCCCAACGTGGGGCGCCCGCGATCCTCGAACTCGTCCTAAGTTAGTCACAGGTGCACCGCAGCTATTTTATCATGTACAACACTTTAGCGAATATACCACTAAACAAGTTTCATGCCTATATTACTTTTGTAATAAACTCGAAAAGAGCGAATTTATTGCGTCTGTCACGTTGTCTGACTTGCTACTGAAACTTTGATGTGGTCGCGTGTAAACGAGCCTTTTCCGGACCACTGTAAATAGCTCCTAGTAACTAGTTACATGTGTAACGGTATTCTCAGGGGGCAATCAATGATAAAAAAACTCGTTAATCACCAAAACAAGTGTGTAAACAATGTAGAAACTGTGGGAGCACATTCAACTGGAATGGTCCCACAAGTAATATAGTTGGTGGAGTATATTTACTGCGAGGATAAGCGTTAAACCCCCTAATTTAAGGCATGAGCCGGGCGATCATTGCCGTCCGTTGGGTGAGAACATAAATTCACATTTTTAGGAAACATCGTTCGGGTAGGCGGCACCTGCGTTGGCCACATTACGTACCATTAGACGCTGTGACACCGTCTCTTGTTCAGTTAAGGCACTGTTGAGACTGCTCTATCATTATACAGGGGTTGTTTTTGGCTTTTATACAGACCGCAGAGCTGATTTACTACCCCTAATATTAACTGGTTATGCCAAAGGCTATAAAGTATCACGAAAGTTGCTTTTTGTTCGGCGGATTAAATTTTTTTTGGAAACAGAATATGATATGAGGTAAGCACTTTTAAAAATATTTCAATTGAATAGATTAACGAGATCAATTCCATTTATTCTCATGGGCGTCCTTTGCAACAGCCTTAAGGGTTGTTTAAAATGCTGTAAATTAGTATTGCAATTTTGGGGAGCCCTAAAAGATAAAGACGGGATTATATTGTATAAAAAAAATAGAAGATTATGGCAACATACAAAACTTTCAAAACTGTTATTGGGCCCCTTCTGTACCTTAACAATTTACCTACACCTATAAAATATAGAATGTAGAACCACTCAAGGTAGGAAACGCGGGCGTAAATTAAAAGTAACGTGGTGTCTCCTTCATACATAGTTAAATGCTCTTTAAGGTCCCATATTTTCTTTGGCCCGCCATTTCGGAACGTTAAAATGGAATGCATAAAAGGCTTACCGCAAATTGGAGTTTTTATGTAATTACATCGTGAATAAGCAAAAACTTTTTATGAGACAATGAAGACGGCCACTTGAATGTAATAGTTGAGTTACTTCGTATGCTCAGAGTTCATGAAAACAAAGGAAAAATGCAGCACAAGTTTATTTACTCATGAAAAATATTTTCACTTTATATTACTACGAATATTTTATAATAAGGACTGAGTCGAAAAGCTGATCCTGGTTCTAGACCGAGATTATGACATGACGGAAATATAGTGTACTTAGGTTTTTTTAAAAGGTGCCTTTATCAGGCTTTAACTAATTGTTTATTAGATACATTAATGTCATGTTACTTTCCGTTATAATTGAAGTTTCTCAATAAATTTATCGCACATTTCAGGCCTCTTGTTCTGTCCTTTTCCCTCTAGAGAAGCAGGTCTTACCGTACAGTGCGACAATTTAGACTAGACATATATGAAATCACTACATTAGTTTGGTTAGATTTAAATGTCTTAGTATATTATTTCGCTGTGAAGATGCTTTCTTCGCACAACGCAGCGTACAAGTTCGCCTAAAGGAATGTTCTTACTTATGTACCGACATACTTCATTTATATGATGCTACATTTTTATTAGGTACTACCCAAATAAAGTTAATTAGCTGAGTAGAATATAAGGTTGGTACCTATTGACTTTTACAACACAAAAAAGCATGTTTATCAGGAATATAATATATTCCTTTAATCCATGTACTTACAGTATAAAATGAAAACTCTAAAGAGAAAGATACAATATAAGTATGTTTTTATCGTCATTCGTCAAACATAAATTCGATTATTTAGATAAGCTAATTTTCTGTGACAGTCTGCGAATATAAAATATTGATTAAAATTAAACCCATTCACAAGCTGCTGTTGACACAATACGATTTATGCATTTTAAACGATAATCAAAATCAAAGTTTCCCAAAATAATTGTCCCCTTTGCTCTGTTTTATTTATCCAAGCTGAAATATTCAAGCGCTAATTCAATAACGTTGCTTGCGGCTCCGATTGCGCGCAAGAAATTCAAATCTCAATCAATCCGTAGCGTACGCGCCGCTTCATTATGTTTCATTAAAAATTCAACTCGAATGCGCAATTACTTTATGGAATATTTAAACGTCAATGTCTGTGTAAAAACAAGATGGGAGTTGTGGTAAAATTAAAATTTCGTAATCCACGTTTCGCTGTGTAGCAAAGAGGTTGCTTCCGCTATGTTAATATTAAGCGGCGGGGCAGGGCGGTGTGCCGGCCGACCGATTACAGTATAATTTGATATCTTAAATCTCGACGTCTCCCCTGAAATGAGCGAGCTCTGTCAAGCCTGAATGCGTCCTCGTTCGCGATTTACGCGCCTTTTCAACTAACCTTCGCCTTCGACACTCAGACACAAGTTGCAAATTACTAAATACCTATACCTACAGCAACATCGTTAGCATTGGTACTCAAGCTACCTACTAGGTTATTCCTTAACATTGCTCATTGCAGACGAATTAGTTGCAAGTGCGCGTTGGTATTCACTGTGATATGTAAATACTCTAGGTTACAGCGAATACTAAGACGCCACAAAGATGATATCTGTAGACGAATCAAATCCTTAATTAAGAGAATCTAACGACGACATAGACACGACACCTACCACAAACAGGGGACGCATAATAATTGTAGCGGTCTGCTACACCTTAATAAAGCCAATCGGGGTAGGTTGCGGAGCAAGGGCTCGGGGGCGGGGGGAGGTGTAGGATTACGGCGACTCCGCGCGCTCTTCATTGAGATTTGTTTCGGGATTAGGAACGCGTTTGATGGTAACCTCCCGTCAGCCTGTGGCCGACGCGCCAACAGAGCGGAACCGCTATTATAAACGTTCTCTCCATGTCGCATTCAATATTAGAGCGATATAAACATAACAGAATATTCATCAGACAAACTTCGAAACTCATGAAAGTAACACGCATGAAACAACATGAATCAAAATTCGGTAACAACTTCTATGCGATTAATGTTTTAAGAAAATTGTGGCTTTGCGAGCGAGCGAAGACGGTGAATGTGCAAATATACTCGTAAATAAATGTGGGATATTTAATTTTGGATGTTGGGAAACTCACGTGCGCTCACAGTGATAAGGATGCCAAACCCTTCAATTTTAATCTACACAAACGATGACTCATACGAATAATTCAGGATAAAGTATGGGTTATCTTAATAGAAAAAAAAAGTTATGTCACATATTATAATATCGCTGCGTTCGTGGATCTTGAAAACGATTATGTAAGCGTTTTAGAAAAAAGCACGAATATCATCGGCATAAATAAGAAGAAAATGCTTGATGTAAATCGTGTAACCGGTAAAATATATACTTGTACATAAGTTTAGGCAGGTGCGTGACACACAGAGGGTATTGAGAGCGAAAATGAGAGCGATATAGCTATGCGGTTTATTTGCTCCCCCACCAGACAGGATAATTGAAATAAGGATTTATACGTTTCGGATATGCAACCTACTTCGGGTTTTGTCTAGGTACTCGATACGATAGCGTAGTAGCGTACATGTTAGCTTATGTACTAATGTGAAGGATTTTTTCTTTAAAGGGTTATACTTTTTCCTTTCCACATAATGTGACTGATATGCATAATTTAGGTTTGGATATCAGTCATATTATCTGGAATAATGGTAAAATAAGATTAAAACATAGTTTTCAGTCTACGTGAATAAATTCTAATATGACTAACCTAATATAATTACCCTTATAAAAACTCTTGGTAGAAAATAGTAATGTTTTTTACTTTATTTAGTTGGCTTACGATAAAATCAACAGCAAAAGATTAAAAAAAAATCTAATAAAAAAATGGATAAAAACCGAACGTCAATAAAATTATTTTCACTCCAATTACCTTACAAGTAAATAAGACCTCCATTTGCGACGCAATATTTCCGATGCTGTTTACAATATCGCCACAGTACATATAAGAGTTAAACGTTCGCAGTCAGGTGGCGTTATGAATATTCAAAAGCAGCAGAATAGGTGCGGGGAAATTGTCCAGAGACAAAAGCTTTTACAATTGGACAATGATGAATGTGGTAAAAAAGCAAACAACCGAAGCCGTTAGGAAAGGTGGACGTTCGGAAATTGGAAACGTTGCATTAGGCGAAGTGACGTCATGATACCGACAAGTTATGAGAGCGGCCGAACTGCTTATACTGGTTGATACTGCTGCATATGATCACGATACGTGTATTGAGATTTTGTACGCGAACAAAACCGATTAACTGTAACGGCAGATTGCTGTGTGATTTGAGTTTGATAGCTTTTTTATGGGAATGTTGTTTACCTTATCCGTATTGAATACCGTTTGTATTAATGTTGGGGCGTTTAGATACGTATGTGTATGATTTTTTGCAGAATCAGAGAGACTTAATGCAAACATCGATATCGAAACAGATACTAATGTTAGCATAGGAGAGGTAGCAAACGGTCTAAACTGAGGTTTTCAAAGAGTACAAAATTTACATTTTTTTTTTTCCTGTGGCAACACAACAGCTAACAGCTGATTTAAACTTATCCTTTAATTTTAATGTTAAATTAATTGAATTATTCGTAAAAACAAGCCCAATACCAATTATTCACTGACTACTAGGGATATTAATTGTATTTTGTGTGTAGTTTTAACGAAATAAGTTATTATAAAGTGATATTATCGTAAGAAAATCGGTGACGGTTACCGGCATGAATTTTGTGAAATTGTCATCTCGAAACAGGTACTAAAAGACTAATTTGTTTACTATTTATTGTTATTTCTCGTGTTATTGTATTAGTAAATTTCCTAGAGATAATTAATTCCGCCATAAATACATACTGAATGAATAATATTTGACGTAAACATAACCTCATTCTAATTTGGTTACCCAATTTCTCAATCGTAAATTTATTTCTATTTACCTTTCTCATATCCTCTCACTTTCAATCTTTTCTTTACCTCTCTTACTATTTATTAATCATGTTGACTCGTAAGGCCGCTGCTCGCCAGGAGGAGTCCAAACTCCAACTGGCATTGAGCGAACTAAAGGCATCCAGGGAGTTGTGTGACCAAATGGATAGGGAAAGAGATGACAATGAAAAGGAGCTACTAGACATGTTAAACAAAAACATAAATTTAAAAAATGAAATGGCACAGTTGCATCAACAATGCACTGATGCAATACTTGCCCGGGATAGACTCCAGTTCATCGTAGATGGGTTCAACAAATGTAGCACAGAGTACGAACAAGCTCTCAGTCGTGTAAATTCTCTAGAACATCAGCTACATGAGGCAAATAACAAAATTGTCTATTTAGAAACCAAACAAGATAACTTAACCGCCTCAATGAACCAAAGTCTCTTCGATGAATTGGTTGGCATTACCCCATATAGTGTATCTGCTGCCATTAACATTAAGCCCTCAGTCATAATAGATCTGACTTGTAGAGATAGTTTAGATCACATAAACTCAAATAATTCAATTAAAAGGGTAGTTAAATGCAGCAGGAACAAATTAAAAAAATATATAAAAATTAATAAATATATTAGGAAAACCCAAAGGTTAGTAAGGAGACAAAAGTATTTTATAAAAAATGTTAAATTAAATAGAGAGAGACTTAATTTACTAAAAAAGCTTGATATGTTTTCATTACAATTAGAAAAAACCACAACAAAATATAAAGTAAATGTGCAAAATTTGGAATTAGAAATTGATAACTTGCATGAAAAATTAATATCTATGACCAATAAATATAAAAGCTCCGAAATGCAGATGAGGGAGTACATGCTGGCCATGAGTGAGCTGGTGGGTTCATGTAAGTAGGTAAGTATTGGGGGTCCCGGATCAAAGGAGATCCGCGACCCCCAATACTCACTCTATTCGAAGAGATGAATGCATTCAAGATTCTCTATTCGAAATGACGATTGCATTAAATTTGTCTATTCAAGATCTCTACTCGAAATGATGAATGTATTCTAGTGACTTACTCTATTGGAAGAGATGAATGCATTCAAGATTCTCTATTCGAAACGACGACTACATTAATGTCTCTACTCATTCGCGCCTGTATGATCTTTTCACCCAGATGCCCCGATACTCCCTTTTCAAAATGAGTACTGTATTCAGAATTCTCTATTCAAAATGAGACTTCTATTTAGAAATATCTATTCGAAATGATAGATTTATTCAGTAGTTTCTATTCAAAAGTATGTATTCGAAATTATTCTTCTATTCAGAAAACTTGTGTTTTGATATGATTCATCTCTCTAGAAACCTCTATTCAAATGCGCTTTACTTCGCACCTGTATCATCTTTTCATCCAGATGCCCCAACACTCTCTTTTCCAAATGAGTTCTGTATTTAGAATTATCTATTCCATCTGACAAAAGTCTTATATTCGGAACGTTCTATTCAAAGAGTAGTGAGAAACATAATAACAAAAAATCCAGACCAGAACAAATATCAACTTGCTCGTGTGGGAATCGAACCCACGACATTTGGTTTAGATGGTTGAAGAACGTGTTATATTGCATCTAATTGTGATGTGCCCATGTCTTAACCATTAAGCCAAAGATGTCGTCAAATATGTAACAAAATAGCGAACCACTTCATCCACTTTTGTAACTATACGTCTGTACTACGACGTCATTTATAATTAATATGACGATAAATACATTACGACAATATGCGTTTAATAATTTTATTGATGATTGACGACTATTACTAATCCTGGCAACTGGCAGGCGTTGCTAGATGCGTTAGAAAGTGTGTTTGTGTGTGTGTGTGTGTATATGTATTGTATGTTGCAACTGCTTACAAACAGCATCTGTTGGACAAACCGCATGAGCTGTTCATGCTAACAGACAAGAGCTGTTCTGTGTGTTTGGAGAGCGGTTGATGCTATTTAATGTTAAAATTATAGGTGTTCCGGGTTCATTTATTTACGTTAATAGAATTCTTAGATTAACAATAATTTAATACGTACTATAATTAGTATGTTGTAACTAAGCCGAACTGCGTCTATTCATACAAATCGAATGACCTGTTTTGTTTTGCTTAATGAGATTGACTGTGTTAAAGGGCTGTTATATTAATGCCATTCTGCATATAGCTGATAATTTAAAAACCAAACCTCAAAGTATTTTTATTAAAAACATACTTTTTGTATACTATATAACAAATAATAATTAAAATCGTTTCCAGTAAATTTGAGATTCATATGAATATACGTGAAAACAGAACCTTACTTTTATGAAGTCGGTTAATTTGCACAGAACTACAATCTTCATACTAATCTGGTGAGATCTATACTTCGTTTCACTGCTGTAATATTGTAAACATGATTCACACAGAATAAAATTACCCTTATGATTTGTCATTTGTCGGCGAACCAATCGTGACAGATTTTTAATGAGGCAATAATGTGATATTCCTTTCCTTTCCAAATATAGCAAATTGACATGAGTACATTTTCTATTATTTGTTAAATAGAGAGGTCCAGTTACATTTTCATTTTTACTGTCTACTCCGTAAATATTGATACTTATATTATTGTTTCTTTCAAATATTTTTATGTCTTGATATGTGACTGGGAAAGACATTTCTTCAATATTAAATACAGAACTGTAGTGTGGATACGAATTTGTTCTACAAACATTCGACTTACTAGGATATAAAGCGGCTACAATACTCCATAGAAAGCAATGATTGTCATTATTTTGTATATTAATACAACTTTTGGTATTCTTAATTCTTGTTGGTAAATCTATGTAAGTGCCACCTCTCAATGGACAGTATTTATTAACGTTAATTTCAAGATGGCTAAGTGAATGATAAGACCATCCGGATTCTTTGTGTTCGAATTCTGACATTTTACACTTTAAAAGTTCGATTACATTTGTATACAACTCATTAATATCAGTATTATTATAAATAATTTCATATTTCGTATTGAATGATTTCAATTGTTGCTCACTCGTTTTTAGCAACACAAAGTGGGCAAACAATTCGAAGTTCAACTTGACACAAGTATTTTTCAATAAGGACATATGTATGAGTTTTATGATGTCGTTTTTATTCTGACACAAAAATGCTTCGGGTGTGTGGTACTCAACACTTTGTGCAGGGTTTAAACGATATGTTACAATTCTATTTTTGAAAGCACTTGAAATTATGTATATATTCTCAAATTCGGTTCGTAATAAACTATTAGATTTATGGATATTAGTTCTCAAATGATATCTGAATTCATTTATCGGTAATTCAATTCGGCATTTATCACATTCTATAAATTTTGGATTATTATTATTTTGCCTTCGATGAGCAGACAGGGGTCGTGCTGTAAAATAAAACAAAAAGATAATTTGCTTACATGCGTACATATGTATATATCAAGTGTTACAAAAAGATTATACAAAGTCTAAAATTAATAATAAGAAATGTGGTTATAGGATAAATAAGTATTTTCAGCATAATACATCGACTAATAGTAACTACTAATAAAATCCACGGGACAGCGTTTGAACTCCTGACGAGTTTCATTTATATATTCTTTTAAATGCTGCCATGCTGTCGTGCTATCATCAGTGCGATTTTTTATGGTTACAATCGCATGTCTCCACCGGTTTATAGGTGCGGTGCGCTCGATTTCTCCACACTCGTAAACTTTAAGTTCGACATAATGTCTCCCCAACTTCTTATCATCGGTTTGCCTACACAAACCATTCGCGACTCGTCGGGTAAAATAAGAATGGAGCGGCGGTATTTTTTTACCCTGCGTGCTTCCTATGGCCTCTTGGTTCTGATCGTCGTCGCTGTCGCCACCGAATAGATCATGCAACGTAGGTTTCATGCTGGTGGAGATGGGGTTGATGGTAGTCTTCCTCTTCTTCTTCTTTTTATCCTCGACAGTTGAAGATTCTCCCTCCGCCGGTCTCTTCACTGCCAACGATATCTTGGACGAAGACGATGATTTCACCTTCCTCATCGACTGCTGCTGCTGCTGCTCTTCAGCTTCATCCTCAGAAGAGAAGAGATGGCTTGCAGTTTGCCTCGACCTGAAAATATAAAGGAAAACTATTAGATAAAGTAATAAATAGACAGCGTAGATGAATGGGAAATATAGTGAATATGTGACTGACTGGATGAAAAGAGTGCATTAAACAAATATTAATGAAAATAAAGTAACTAACTACATTAATTCATTGAATACTCTTATTGGCTAAAAAGATCAACTGTAAAGTGGTAACATAGTTTAATCGGGTGAATGAATGAGTGAAAACAAAGAGTAGATACAATTAACAAAAATAATGAATAGATGAGTGAATAGAATATATAATAATTCAATTGAGCTAATATTGATTGAAAAGATTAAAAGATGAATGAATGAATATGTGATATGAGTAAAAACAAAGAATATGTAAAAATAATGAAAAGAATGAATAGATGAAATGATTGAATAGAATAAAATAAAGCTAATATTGATTGAACATATGAATGATGTTAAAACATAATAACAAAATTACTTACATTTCAAAAATTTGTGTGTTTTTCTTGTTGTATACTCAATGAAGTAGGTCTGGAGCACAAAGACTTCAGGAAGTGATTTGGTAGCAGAGTTTGTTGCAGATGCGTTTATATACCCGTAAAATCACGTCACGCACATCCAAATTTGTAAATTGCTGACATACTAAAACCTAAGTTCATCACTAGGATTGTATACTCTGCAGATTTAATAATAAACTAACATCACGCGTGTATTTCGTCCGAGGAGTAAGCAGATTTCATTAGTTAGAAACTCCATACTAGGTAAAGTAATAAGGCAAGACCAGAGAATCGAACCCTGGAACCCGTACATGTGGTTATCTTGTACTGATAAATCAACACCATTAAAAACATACTTTTTGTATACTATATAACAAATAATAATTAAAATCGTTTCCAGTAAATTTGAGATTCATATGAATATACGTGAAAACAGAACCTTACTTTTATGAAGTCGGTTAATTTGCACAGAACTACAATCTTCATACTAATCTGTTGCTAAGCGAACCCAGTCGTAGGTAGAAGTAGACGAGCGTTAAAACCGCAGCGTTTTATACTTACACTTAAAATTTTAACATTAACAGTATTTTAATTTTTAAGATAATATATAAGATATATAAGAGGTATAAAATAATAATAATAATAATAATAAAATTGTATTTTGTTAAATGTAATGAAGAGATAACGCTGCGGTTTATCCGCTCGTGTATATCTTAACGGATCTTGCATGTAAGCACAAACCCTATATGGAGTACACGTGGAGGTAAGAGGAACGAACAAATGTGCGTTTCGGATTACTTACTTTAGAAAATTTGAAACTAAATTTCGATGTATTTTGAACCTTAAAGAGAAAAAAAAAAAACTGCGTAATATGTATATAAAGAAAAACTCAATTTTAATAAGCACACTCACATTGTCTATCTACTCTACGATGTCGGTAAGTACTCTTCAATAAAATTATATTTTATTTATTGACAAAATTCTAATGAAACATAATCGATGTTTGAAATGACATAATTTATTTGTTACAGGAATCCAGCGATATTTATATCCCCAATTCATCATACTCACCGATTCCGGCTGAACAAACCCTCCGTCGGAACGTGCTCAACTATTTAGAACAAGAGAGACCATTTCAGCCATTCCAGTTCGAAGATTCGGCTCAAAATTCCGACAGAAATAAAAAGCGAGGTAGTGCGATGATATACTCCTACATCAAAAAACCTACAAAGTCTGCAAGAGGCAAAATAATACGAATTGAAATTTTCGACGTCAAGGATTTCACCAAAAGTGCGGTATGTAATTGTAAAGCGAATGTATGCGCTCAATATGTAGTCGAGAATGTATTCAATGACGAGATATATAAAAGTGCAGATGAAATTATAAGCAAAATTCATAAAAAAATGTAAATAAACGTATGTACTTAATAAATATCTTTTGTTTTATTGTCTAGCGCATTAAATTGATTATCTGATAACTAATTCATTCTGAGAACATAATCATATTTTTATTGTACAGTCACAAGCATTATTATAAAGAAGTACATAAATAAGATGAAACAAATTAGTTTTTTTTTTTTCAAATAAACTATTCAAATTCAAGTTTCACTCGTTTTGTTCCTAAATTGTTAATCACATTGACATTTGTTTGAAAAGAGATGTTATTTTCTATGGTATTTGCATTCAAATAAACCTATTTGCATTCAATACATAGTTCCGAATATAAATAAATTAATATACGAGTATCGATAGCTGAGAGGCTCAAGATGAGTAGAAACAAGAAAGGAATGCAATCAACCGCCTTTACAGGAATGGTAATATGTAAACAAGCGATCGTAGCATTAGATTTGTATGAACAGACGCAGTTCGGCTTAGTATCAACAAAGTAATTAGAGTAAGTATTAAATTATTATACAAGAGAGACTATTGTAAGTATTGGGGATGAGGATCTCCTTTGATCCGGGCATGCATAAATTATTTCGAACAGGGCATCAGGAATCCATCATTTTGAATAGATTGACTGAATGGAGGAACATGAATGCAGTCATCATTTCGAGTAGAGATCTTGAATAGAGAAAATTAATGTAGTCGTCATTTCGAATAGAGAACCTTGAATGCATTCATCTATTCGAATAGAGTAAGTCACTAGAATACATTCATCATTTCGAGTAGAGATCCTGAATAGACAAATTTAATGCAATCGTCATTTCGAATAGAGAATCTTGAATGCATTCATCTATTCGAATAGAGTAAGTCACTAGAATACATTCATCATTTCGAGTAGAGATCCTGAATAGACAAATTTAATGCAATCGTCATTTCGAATAGAGAATCTTGAATGCATTCATCTCTTCGAATAGAGTGAGTATTGGGGGTCCCGGATCAAAGGAGATCCGCGACCCCCAATACTCACTCTATTCGAAGAGATGAATGCATTCAAGATTCTCTATTCGAAATGACGATTGCATTAAATTTGTCTATTCAAGATCTCTACTCGAAATGATGAATGTATTCTAGTGACTTACTCTATTGGAAGAGATGAATGCATTCAAGATTCTCTATTCGAAACGACGACTACATTAATGTCTCTACTCATTCGCGCCTGTATGATCTTTTCACCCAGATGCCCCGATACTCCCTTTTCAAAATGAGTACTGTATTCAGAATTCTCTATTCAAAATGAGACTTCTATTTAGAAATATCTATTCGAAATGATAGATTTATTCAGTAGTTTCTATTCAAAAGTATGTATTCGAAATTATTCTTCTATTCAGAAAACTTGTGTTTTGATATGATTCATCTCTCTAGAAACCTCTATTCAAATGCGCTTTACTTCGCACCTGTATCATCTTTTCATCCAGATGCCCCAACACTCTCTTTTCCAAATGAGTTCTGTATTTAGAATTATCTATTCCATCTGACAAAAGTCTTATATTCGGAACGTTCTATTCAAAGAGTAGTGAGAAACATAATAACAAAAAATCCAGACCAGAACAAATATCAACTTGCTCGTGTGGGAATCGAACCCACGACATTTGGTTTAGATGGTTGAAGAACGTGTTATATTGCATCTAATTGTGATGTGCCCATGTCTTAACCATTAAGCCAAAGATGTCGTCAAATATGTAACAAAATAGCGAACCACTTCATCCACTTTTGTAACTATACGTCTGTACTACGACGTCATTTATAATTAATATGACGATAAATACATTACGACAATATGCGTTTAATAATTTTATTGATGATTGACGACTATTACTAATCCTGGCAACTGGCAGGCGTTGCTAGATGCGTTAGAAAGTGTGTTTGTGTGTGTGTGTGTGTATATGTATTGTATGTTGCAACTGCTTACAAACAGCATCTGTTGGACAAACCGCATGAGCTGTTCATGCTAACAGACAAGAGCTGTTCTGTGTGTTTGGAGAGCGGTTGATGCTATTTAATGTTAAAATTATAGGTGTTCCGGGTTCATTTATTTACGTTAATAGAATTCTTAGATTAACAATAATTTAATACGTACTATAATTAGTATGTTGTAACTAAGCCGAACTGCGTCTATTCATACAAATCGAATGACCTGTTTTGTTTTGCTTAATGAGATTGACTGTGTTAAAGGGCTGTTATATTAATGCCATTCTGCATATAGCTGATAATTTAAAAACCAAACCTCAAAGTATTTTTATTAAAAACATACTTTTTGTATACTATATAACAAATAATAATTAAAATCGTTTCCAGTAAATTTGAGATTCATATGAATATACGTGAAAACAGAACCTTACTTTTATGAAGTCGGTTAATTTGCACAGAACTACAATCTTCATACTAATCTGGTGAGATCTATACTTCGTTTCACTGCTGTAATATTGTAAACATGATTCACACAGAATAAAATTACCCTTATGATTTGTCATTTGTCGGCGAACCAATCGTGACAGATTTTTAATGAGGCAATAATGTGATATTCCTTTCCTTTCCAAATATAGCAAATTGACATGAGTACATTTTCTATTATTTGTTAAATAGAGAGGTCCAGTTACATTTTCATTTTTACTGTCTACTCCGTAAATATTGATACTTATATTATTGTTTCTTTCAAATATTTTTATGTCTTGATATGTGACTGGGAAAGACATTTCTTCAATATTAAATACAGAACTGTAGTGTGGATACGAATTTGTTCTACAAACATTCGACTTACTAGGATATAAAGCGGCTACAATACTCCATAGAAAGCAATGATTGTCATTATTTTGTATATTAATACAACTTTTGGTATTCTTAATTCTTGTTGGTAAATCTATGTAAGTGCCACCTCTCAATGGACAGTATTTATTAACGTTAATTTCAAGATGGCTAAGTGAATGATAAGACCATCCGGATTCTTTGTGTTCGAATTCTGACATTTTACACTTTAAAAGTTCGATTACATTTGTATACAACTCATTAATATCAGTATTATTATAAATAATTTCATATTTCGTATTGAATGATTTCAATTGTTGCTCACTCGTTTTTAGCAACACAAAGTGGGCAAACAATTCGAAGTTCAACTTGACACAAGTATTTTTCAATAAGGACATATGTATGAGTTTTATGATGTCGTTTTTATTCTGACACAAAAATGCTTCGGGTGTGTGGTACTCAACACTTTGTGCAGGGTTTAAACGATATGTTACAATTCTATTTTTGAAAGCACTTGAAATTATGTATATATTCTCAAATTCGGTTCGTAATAAACTATTAGATTTATGGATATTAGTTCTCAAATGATATCTGAATTCATTTATCGGTAATTCAATTCGGCATTTATCACATTCTATAAATTTTGGATTATTATTATTTTGCCTTCGATGAGCAGACAGGGGTCGTGCTGTAAAATAAAACAAAAAGATAATTTGCTTACATGCGTACATATGTATATATCAAGTGTTACAAAAAGATTATACAAAGTCTAAAATTAATAATAAGAAATGTGGTTATAGGATAAATAAGTATTTTCAGCATAATACATCGACTAATAGTAACTACTAATAAAATCCACGGGACAGCGTTTGAACTCCTGACGAGTTTCATTTATATATTCTTTTAAATGCTGCCATGCTGTCGTGCTATCATCAGTGCGATTTTTTATGGTTACAATCGCATGTCTCCACCGGTTTATAGGTGCGGTGCGCTCGATTTCTCCACACTCGTAAACTTTAAGTTCGACATAATGTCTCCCCAACTTCTTATCATCGGTTTGCCTACACAAACCATTCGCGACTCGTCGGGTAAAATAAGAATGGAGCGGCGGTATTTTTTTACCCTGCGTGCTTCCTATGGCCTCTTGGTTCTGATCGTCGTCGCTGTCGCCACCGAATAGATCATGCAACGTAGGTTTCATGCTGGTGGAGATGGGGTTGATGGTAGTCTTCCTCTTCTTCTTCTTTTTATCCTCGACAGTTGAAGATTCTCCCTCCGCCGGTCTCTTCACTGCCAACGATATCTTGGACGAAGACGATGATTTCACCTTCCTCATCGACTGCTGCTGCTGCTGCTCTTCAGCTTCATCCTCAGAAGAGAAGAGATGGCTTGCAGTTTGCCTCGACCTGAAAATATAAAGGAAAACTATTAGATAAAGTAATAAATAGACAGCGTAGATGAATGGGAAATATAGTGAATATGTGACTGACTGGATGAAAAGAGTGCATTAAACAAATATTAATGAAAATAAAGTAACTAACTACATTAATTCATTGAATACTCTTATTGGCTAAAAAGATCAACTGTAAAGTGGTAACATAGTTTAATCGGGTGAATGAATGAGTGAAAACAAAGAGTAGATACAATTAACAAAAATAATGAATAGATGAGTGAATAGAATATATAATAATTCAATTGAGCTAATATTGATTGAAAAGATTAAAAGATGAATGAATGAATATGTGATATGAGTAAAAACAAAGAATATGTAAAAATAATGAAAAGAATGAATAGATGAAATGATTGAATAGAATAAAATAAAGCTAATATTGATTGAACATATGAATGATGTTAAAACATAATAACAAAATTACTTACATTTCAAAAATTTGTGTGTTTTTCTTGTTGTATACTCAATGAAGTAGGTCTGGAGCACAAAGACTTCAGGAAGTGATTTGGTAGCAGAGTTTGTTGCAGATGCGTTTATATACCCGTAAAATCACGTCACGCACATCCAAATTTGTAAATTGCTGACATACTAAAACCTAAGTTCATCACTAGGATTGTATACTCTGCAGATTTAATAATAAACTAACATCACGCGTGTATTTCGTCCGAGGAGTAAGCAGATTTCATTAGTTAGAAACTCCATACTAGGTAAAGTAATAAGGCAAGACCAGAGAATCGAACCCTGGAACCCGTACATGTGGTTATCTTGTACTGATAAATCAACACCATTAAAAACATACTTTTTGTATACTATATAACAAATAATAATTAAAATCGTTTCCAGTAAATTTGAGATTCATATGAATATACGTGAAAACAGAACCTTACTTTTATGAAGTCGGTTAATTTGCACAGAACTACAATCTTCATACTAATCTGTTGCTAAGCGAACCCAGTCGTAGGTAGAAGTAGACGAGCGTTAAAACCGCAGCGTTTTATACTTACACTTAAAATTTTAACATTAACAGTATTTTAATTTTTAAGATAATATATAAGATATATAAGAGGTATAAAATAATAATAATAATAATAATAAAATTGTATTTTGTTAAATGTAATGAAGAGATAACGCTGCGGTTTATCCGCTCGTGTATATCTTAACGGATCTTGCATGTAAGCACAAACCCTATATGGAGTACACGTGGAGGTAAGAGGAACGAACAAATGTGCGTTTCGGATTACTTACTTTAGAAAATTTGAAACTAAATTTCGATGTATTTTGAACCTTAAAGAGAAAAAAAAAAAACTGCGTAATATGTATATAAAGAAAAACTCAATTTTAATAAGCACACTCACATTGTCTATCTACTCTACGATGTCGGTAAGTACTCTTCAATAAAATTATATTTTATTTATTGACAAAATTCTAATGAAACATAATCGATGTTTGAAATGACATAATTTATTTGTTACAGGAATCCAGCGATATTTATATCCCCAATTCATCATACTCACCGATTCCGGCTGAACAAACCCTCCGTCGGAACGTGCTCAACTATTTAGAACAAGAGAGACCATTTCAGCCATTCCAGTTCGAAGATTCGGCTCAAAATTCCGACAGAAATAAAAAGCGAGGTAGTGCGATGATATACTCCTACATCAAAAAACCTACAAAGTCTGCAAGAGGCAAAATAATACGAATTGAAATTTTCGACGTCAAGGATTTCACCAAAAGTGCGGTATGTAATTGTAAAGCGAATGTATGCGCTCAATATGTAGTCGAGAATGTATTCAATGACGAGATATATAAAAGTGCAGATGAAATTATAAGCAAAATTCATAAAAAAATGTAAATAAACGTATGTACTTAATAAATATCTTTTGTTTTATTGTCTAGCGCATTAAATTGATTATCTGATAACTAATTCATTCTGAGAACATAATCATATTTTTATTGTACAGTCACAAGCATTATTATAAAGAAGTACATAAATAAGATGAAACAAATTAGTTTTTTTTTTTTCAAATAAACTATTCAAATTCAAGTTTCACTCGTTTTGTTCCTAAATTGTTAATCACATTGACATTTGTTTGAAAAGAGATGTTATTTTCTATGGTATTTGCATTCAAATAAACCTATTTGCATTCAATACATAGTTCCGAATATAAATAAATTAATATACGAGTATCGATAGCTGAGAGGCTCAAGATGAGTAGAAACAAGAAAGGAATGCAATCAACCGCCTTTACAGGAATGGTAATATGTAAACAAGCGATCGTAGCATTAGATTTGTATGAACAGACGCAGTTCGGCTTAGTATCAACAAAGTAATTAGAGTAAGTATTAAATTATTATACAAGAGAGACTATTGTAAGTATTGGGGATGAGGATCTCCTTTGATCCGGGCATGCATAAATTATTTCGAACAGGGCATCAGGAATCCATCATTTTGAATAGATTGACTGAATGGAGGAACATGAATGCAGTCATCATTTCGAGTAGAGATCTTGAATAGAGAAAATTAATGTAGTCGTCATTTCGAATAGAGAACCTTGAATGCATTCATCTATTCGAATAGAGTAAGTCACTAGAATACATTCATCATTTCGAGTAGAGATCCTGAATAGACAAATTTAATGCAATCGTCATTTCGAATAGAGAATCTTGAATGCATTCATCTATTCGAATAGAGTAAGTCACTAGAATACATTCATCATTTCGAGTAGAGATCCTGAATAGACAAATTTAATGCAATCGTCATTTCGAATAGAGAATCTTGAATGCATTCATCTCTTCGAATAGAGTGAGTATTGGGGGTCGCGGATCTCCTTTGATCCGGGACCCCCAATACTTACCTACTCATGTACTTGTAACGATGACCACTCACATTCAGTGACAAATAACAGCCTGGTAAATGGTATGCACTCACCGGTCAATTCTGGGTCAGTTTGTGGTACCTCTACTGTACAAATGTCTGACAATTCAGCACATACCTGCAGTTCTCAACAGCCAAAACACAAATTAAATATTATAGAACCTATAAATAAACCTCAAATTGTTATATTCAGTGATGAAATTGGTAAAGATATGGGCCAGTTGCTATCAAATAATTGTAAAAAACAAACCATTACTAACTACTGTATGCCTGGTCTTAGTTATCTCAATATAATGGAAAAAATTATTAGTTTTAATTTCAGCGAAGACACAACTTTATTAATAATGGTTGGAAATAGGGGAAATGTAAACAAAACTAGACTCCTTCATTACCAGAATAAACTTTTAAATTTAAATATAGATAATATTGTGATGTTCACATTTCCTTACAGCAACGGTTTGCCACAGGAAGAAAATACTTATAGATTTAAGCTAAATATGACATTACACACATTGACATGTAATAATAATAATTTTCATTTAATCGACACTAACAATTATGTTAGTAATAACTTATATTTGACAAAAGATAATTATTATCTTTCTAAATATTGCAAAAGACAAATAGCTGTATCGCTATCATATTTTTTTGATATATCAGCCAAGAACTTGGCTACAAAAACTATTGCTCCTATTGAGCAATTAATTGACATTAATTATGAAGTAGCCAACAATTTGGCTAATCAAATTGACATTTATGATAATTTAAATTAGATAATAAGACAATGGAGTCAAACTCTTGCATATATAACAGTAATTATAATAAAAATGTTACACCACCTATTAGTGTAACAAATAAATGCAATTATTTAAATACCATTACCTTGGTGCACCAAAATATTCAGGGTATGTTGAATAAAGACCTTGAAATTGAATTGTTTATGAACTGTAACAATGTTGACATGTTTTGTATTACAGAACACTGGCTTAAAAGTCATCAGTTCATATTCAATTTCAATAATCACCAAGTTGGTAGTTCATTCAGCAGAGAGAATGCTATACATGGTGGCTCATTAATTTTAATAAAGAAGCATTATCAATTTAAAGAACGTACAGATATTGTGAGCCTCTCTGTTGAACGTACTATAGAAATAGCCTGCATTGAGCTTGAGCGGCTTGTTGTATTGAGTGTGTACCGACCGCCTTCATCATTATATGACTGTTTTGAAAATGTTATGGATGAAGTCTTGCAGAAGGTTTGCAAATCGAATAAAAATGTAATCATATGCGGTGACTTCAATGTTAATTTGTTAGAGGATACTTCTATGTGCATTAAAATTAAAAATTTATTTAAGTCATATAATCTTGAAAATCTTTTTTTGGAGCCGACTAGAATAACTGCTACCACTGCTACATGTTTGGATAATATATTCACAGACATTGTACCACAGAGTAAACAAATAATAAATCAACTAGATTCTGATCATTGTGGACAGTTTATTACTTTTCTTAAACAGTCTAAAGACGTAGTAAAAAAAGACATTACTGTGGTACCTAAAACTGTAGGTCGCTTGGAGACATTCAAAAACAAATTAATTTGTAAATTACCTCACTTATGCTATAGTAATGACCCTAACCAACAGTACAATTCTTTTTTTAACATGTATTGTACTGAATTTAATTCAACTTTTATCCCCAAAAAGATCTCAGTTAGAGGTACTGCAACCTTCAGTGAATGGGCCACTAAGGGTATTTATAAAAGTAGAAAAACATTATTTGAATTGTATGAAGAAAGAAACTTTAATAAAAGTAATGATTTTTACCAATATGTTAAAAAATATTCAAAATTATTTAAAAATATTTGTCATATAGCAAAAGCTCGCTATATAAGTGCAAAAATTAAAAATAGTAATAATAAAATTAAAATGACATGGGATATTATAAATAACGAGACTGGAAGAGTTAGGAATCGTAATAGTGAGTTTTGTCTTAATATTAGTAATGAAGAAATTAAATCAGATCTGGAAGTTGCTACAGCATTTGAAAAATTCTTTACGGACATTCCAATCTCAACCACTAAAACCCTGAAGTCATGTCCCATTGTTGCTGAGTCTTTATTAAAAGAAAATGTAAATATATGTGTTAATGCATTTAAATTCAGTTATATAAGTGGCGAAGATATTGTAAAAATGTTTAATACCCTAAATGTTAAAAAGACCGCCGATCTTTGGGGTCATTCCGTTGAATTTACAAAATCAATTATAAACATAGTAGCGCCTGAATTGGCCATAATATATAATAACTGTATTGATTGTGGTGTGTTTCCTGATTTAATGAAAAGTAGTAAAATCACACCTTTGTTCAAATCGGGCAGCATGAATGACCCCACTAACTTCAGACCTATTTCTGTGCTACCCACCTTCAGTAAAATCTTTGAAAAATTAATCCTTGATGAGCTGCAAAGTCATTTTAATAAAAACAATCTGTTACACCATAAGCAATTTGGTTTTACAAGGGGTCGCTCAACAACCGATGCCGGTGTTGAGCTTTTAGATAATATTTATAACGCCTGGGAAGATTCACATGATGCTTTAGGCGTTTTTTGTGACTTGTCTAAGGCGTTTGATTGCGTATTTCATGAAATATTAATCAGGAAATTACAACATTATGGAATAAAGGATACTGCTCTGGATCTTCTTATATCTTATTTGAGTAATAGGATTCAGAGAGTAGACGTCAATGGAAAGCGATCCCAAGGGTCGGTGGTTACTATGGGAGTTCCGCAAGGTTCAATTTTGGGCCCATTTCTATTTCTCGTTTACATAAATGACTTACCTTTCATTGTAAAAAGCGATCAAGATATAGTGTTATTTGCTGATGATACATCACTTTTATTTAAACTTAAACGGCAACAACCAGTTACTGACGATGTAAATAACACTCTTTCTAGAATAGTGCACTGGTTCAATGTTAATAATTTACTTTTAAATGAGAAGAAGACAAAATGTATTAGATTTTTATTACCTAATGTCAAGCAAATGAAAACCAGTGTATTGATAAATGATGAACATTTGGATCTTGTAGACACCACAATGTTTTTGGGTATTACTTTAGACTCGAAGCTTCAATGGGGCCCACATATTAATAAATTATCGAACAGACTCAGTTCTGCAGCATACGCGGTCTATAAGATACGACAATTAACTGATATAGAAACAGCCAGATTAGTATACTTTAGTTATTTTCATAGTGTAATGTCATACGGCATTTTGTTGTGGGGAAATGCTGCTGACATTCAAACTATATTTGTGTTGCAGAAGAGGGCTATTCGAGCAATTTATAACCTTACTTTTAGGCACTCACTGAGGGATAAATTCAAAGAAATTGGGATAATGACGGTCGCATCTCAATATGTTTATGAGAATTTGATGTACGTAAAGAAACATATTAATCTATACTGTAAAAACAGCGACATTCATAGTCTCAATACGAGGAACAAAAACAAACTCGTGCTACCGTCGACTAGGCTCCAAAAAATCAGTAATTCGTTTAGATGTCAAAGTGTACGCTTCTACAACAAAATCCCAGGCAATATTCAAGAATTAAGCCTCAATAAATTCAAGTCATATGTTAAGCAGACTCTTTGCAAAAAGGGTTACTATAAAGTCAAAGACTACATAGAAGATAAAAATGCTTGGGATTGTGCCGCTCGCTCTAATGTTTAGACACTACAGTTGACATTTTAATGTTTAACTTATTTATTTTTATGACATTTTTAATGAATCTTTTATATTATGATTATTTTTCTATGATTCTTTTTGACATTAATTCTTGCCATTTTTTTATATTGTTATGGATATTAAGCACTATTTGCATTGTGAATGTGAGTACGATGTGGGCCAGAAATTCATACATGAACCTCATAGCCTGTCTGGCGGTTTTGAGTCGTTTTTATGTGACCTACGCAAATGTCCTCCTGATCTGGTATCGTCTTGTGACGGGTTGTTGAGCTCCCTTAGTTATGGTTGAGCTACACGATGACTGATGCATACGTGCCGTCAGACAGGACAGGTCACCTCAAAGCTGCTTTGGCTCTTTCCTCAAAAGGCCATTCCAGACGATCCCTGCATGGTTACACTCACATAGATATGTACTATTATGTCTGGACTTTAAAAGAGACATTGACCTCTGAGTTTGTTTCGGCGTTTCTTCTCAGAGATAGTCAGATAGGAAACGCCGGCGTCATCTAGTTTATAAAAATGACTTGTAAAAGTGTCTTCAACAGATCTATTTACAGAAATAAAATCATTTATCATTTATCATTTATCATTTATCATTTATCATTTACAGTTGTATTTGGCAAGAAATTACTTCGAGATACGTTTTGGTTTTTCGTGGAGACTTGAGAAAAGGAAACTGAAAAAGTAATTCTTCTAAAATTATAAATAAGTTCACAGATTAACCATTTATTATACTAATTCAAGGACAAAACAACGCCGCTATCAAAAGAAAATGAACTGAAAGTAATGCCTAATATTTATTTTATGATGAAATGGTTTTAATATTTGAAATTAAATGTTAATCATTGACGCTAAAACGGCGTCCGAATCGACTTAATTAATGGAGGGGCCGATAAAAATTAATTACTCAAATTCTTTTTACGATTTCATTGCTCTATGAGTATTCATCTATCATTAATTTCAGTAATCGGATCTCTAGAGGTATTTCATAATTGAGGGTCGTAAAATATAGCCTTCATCAAAGAGATTATTGAAGCTTATGTGTATATAATTACTTTAATTACAATTATGTATGAGCTAATTTGATGAGTTAATATAATTTGGGAATTCATTTCTTCCTCTTATTACAAATTCTTACTATAGGGCTTGTAGATATCTACTGAATTATATAATTTAGTTATTATATCCACAAGAATTACTACAAATTGTGTGTATCTATGTGTATACACGCAGCGTAGCAGTTCCTTTACGTAGGCCGGTTTACCAAGTTAATTACAAGACTATTCCAGAGAATTATATCTACAAATCGATTAGTATACTATGCATATATGGTTCCGTTGGTACAATATGTCTGTCTATAATTCAGTTTATATACGTTACGTTCATGGAATACGTTAGTTACGGTGTAACCTCGTAGTCTACGTAGCATGCTACCTACGAAATCTCGTAACTTATGCTACAGTTTGGATACGCGCTTATATCGTTCCTTAATCGTATCTTTTCAATCATAGTCTTACTCGAAACTTATTCTGTCTGGTATAAAACATGCAATGTCTTAATTCTAAATTAATTAAATAAGAATTAATTAATGTCCTCAAGCAATTATTTTATTAAAACATAATTTCAGTTTGAAATTTCCGCAACTAACTGGTGCGAGGGCGTTGCCCAGTGGGCTTTTTAAATAAAGTTGATTTGAGGTTCTCGACTAGGTACTGCGTAATTAGCCAAGAGTGAACTGTAATGTCGGCAGTCGCTACCGCCGCACGCTGCCCGCGGCTCAGGGAAGCTTATCAAATATGTACCTACCTACCTGCCTCCTGTGTGCCGGATTTATTTAGGATATGCATGAGGGTACGATTTAAATTTTAAACGGATTGCGCCCTTGGATTTCGGCCCTGTGTTATGTTTGGTAAATCTATCACTATAACACGCTCGTCCGAAATTAATTTTAAAGCTCGCCTCGTTTCGATTCAATAATAGTTGTTTTAGCCGCTGTAATCCTGGGTCGCCATAGACACAAAGCGATTGTGACAAAAGGCTTATTAAACAATATATATGAAGCAAATTACAGAGCGGTTGCATAATTAATTAGGTGGATTTTGTGCAAAATTGTGTTAAAATAAACGGAAGCCTTCTGAGGTGTGGTGTGTGAGGTTGGGAGGTATTGTTTGAGGGTGCGTGAGGCGTGCGGTAATGTTTCCTCGTCCCTCCGCCCTGTTTCTCCTTTTTCCTCGGTAACTCCGTACCTGAGGCTCATCCATCAAAATTGCGTTCGTCGCTGAAGATCTAAAATGTCTTCCGCAAACATTACAAATATGCATATGCATAATTTTAATCCGTTAATTTATCTCTGCGTACGTTTACCATTAATATCGACGTGCCTACATTATGTTTGACGAAAATATCAACATTTACGTTATATTTTAGTATAAAAACTTTCGTGAGACATATTCATATCAATTAATGTTCACCGGTTACTACTCACGTGCATTTTTCGGGATTGCCCGACTAGTTTCGAACTCGAACGGAGCCCTTAGTCATGAGCTGAGCCCGCGGCGATGTCGCGAGTCAAACATCGTAGTAAACGGTGAACATTAATTGATATTTATGTTATACTTGCTGGTGCCCGCATTCTAGTCTGCGTGACAAAAGGTAGCCTTTGTCCTTTTCCAAAATCTAATCTATCTCCATCCCAAATTTCATAACGATCCGTTAAGCCGTTTAGTTATGAAAAGGTAACAAACAAACAAATAACAAGCAGAGCTACTTTAGTAAAGATTGTGATACATGCATGTACTTACTATTTTTAGTGAATGTGACGATCTTGAGCACCTTGCCGTACCGCTGGAAGATGGAGTAGAGTACATCGAGCACTATCGGATATAACATGTGTTCTATGATCACGCGCAGGACTGTGTTGGGACCACCCTGAGGACAAAATATTTTCATTATAACACATCAATTAATAGACGTTGGAATTTAATCAAGAACCTGCCGGATCACGCTAGCGTTAAACAAATAAGCCGATTATATTAGAATAATAATAATCTAAAACATTATGTTCATACCAAAGCACCCACGAAATTAATAATTTATAAATTGAAGAACATGAAAGCTCGTATACCTAACCCGAGAAATAAGCAAAAAGGAATATTCGAGTACTTATAAAATTACATGTTTATAATGAATTATTTGCTTTAATTAATTAATAAAATGAGGTTCTGCTATCTATTACATCGTAATTGTGAATGGAGAAGAAAATAATTCTCTACTTCCCGGAAAAGTGGTTAAACAACATTAATTTGTGCTTATGAGAGAAGCTTATCAATAATTAAACTCCCCACAGGCACTTTGTGACTGTGAAGCTAAGATACACGGAGGAGGTAAAGGTCGGAACACATTGAGAAGCGACACGATAATGTCCAAGATCTCTTTGCTTTTAAATCTTTGAAATCCATTGGGTATAATCGTGACACGGAACAAGATATAGCATTAGCTTTGCAGATACGATAACACAGGGGAATTTCTCGACTTATATTTTTGTTTTGTTCAATGAGAACTATTTACCATATTAGCTATGTGCAAATTTAATTCATGCATATAAGTCTGATATTTAGTTTTAGCTGACAAAAATTAAGTTGGTACGTAGAATAATCACTGCAGGTTAAAGACTCGTTAAAACTATTCATGTTAAGTTTTGCTTTATTACATGTCTTCACAGAAAATTAATAATCCTACAAATCGTCGTCTTTATCTGCCACACTATAGCCACACCCGACCGAGGTACTTGTATATTGACCAATGCAACTGCATGATCCCTACCCTCTGGGTGACAATCTGTCGGTCGTCTTAGACCAGTCTATCTGCATGCACACCGCACTACAGTCTACCATCTTAGTCTTGGACCCCTAGAGAATACCCAAACCTAATTTGTGAAGCGAGTTTAATATTTAAAGGTCTTTGTAATCGGCTCTATTTCAACGGTTCATAATTATTATATTGGAATTTCACTGTTACGTTTTACTTGTACGTATTATGATTATTTAGAAAGGTAAGATGATTAATGTATAAAGGTGAAATTAATTATGTATAGTTTAAAACACTATTGTTGGAGATAATAATTTTGCGAACGCTATTACAAGGTTTTAGTTAAGAACGGCTAAGATATTTGAAGGTATTCGAACACTAAACAAAATAATAATCCTGCTAAGGAAGAATCCCTGCATTCGTAATGATATTTATTTTCAGTATGTCTACCACATTCTGAAAATAAATTGTTCAAATGCGGTTTCTAGCGATCAGCACATCTTTGTCAGATTATTGACATGCAAATTATATTATCTATACATATTTTATCCAGTGCCGGAGAGATAGCTACTCCAGTGAACATTATAGACATCAATATCATCATCACTCAAATTCTCTTTTGGCGAAGCCTATATCTTTGGCTTTGGTTTAAAATTAAATGCCCTGCATGCCTCACCAGCATGTAAACGCATGTTTTATGACAAATAAATTATCTTTATCTTTGGGCCTTGGTGTTAAAACAAGTGATTAACATAATATCATATTTCTCTTAAGGCTAATTTTTTTTAAATCGTAATAATCTTTTGTGGCATGTTTTCTTTATATCAAATTAATAAACATTATCTATTTACCTGTATTTCTGTGCCTCCATTTGCGGGCTGTAAAGCCGCTCCAGCTCCAGCAACAAGAGCTGCGCCGGCGCTATTTGAGATGGCCTGCGCTGCTTGAAGCGCCGCCTGCGCCGATGCCGACTGCAAAAATATTACCTATAAATAATAGGTAAGTGTAGGTACGCCGAAGGTATATGTCGTGAATAAACTTAGATTAATTTAATTATACTACTTAACTTAGGTGTCATAGAATTGAAAGATAATATCAGATAAAGAGTTCAGTGCGTTCTAATAGTATGTTATCATCAATCCATCTTCATGATTCTGAACTGAGAATGTTGTAATTTTGGCTTATCCTCTAGAAGCCATATGTAATGCGTGATGCAAAAAGACGCAGAAGCATTTGTTTAAAATATTAACGTTTCGTACTTTCCAATCAAAACACAAGACGTAGAATCAAACATCAAAACATCAAGTGCGCATCAAGTAACTTCACATAACGTGTTACTTCTCCCAAAACTCGCGACATACTTCAGAAAGTAAAACATTCATTGTCACATAGAAAAAAGTACGTACAAACAACAGCCCTTGGCTCTCATAATTTGGCGAACAATGAAACGTAATACGGGAGAGGGAAGGAGAGAGGAGAGTTATCTGACGCACGCGTGAGCCACCTTCGAGTGTCCAAGACCAACAGATAACATTGACCACATCAAACAAAGGGGGGCCATAAACTTATTTTGTATCGTCCGCGAACAATTCCGTACTTTGTTGCGTCGTTATATAGGGGCGGACGGCATTGTGAACGGCGACACTTGTGAGCGCTTAGCGACTCAGATAACATTCATAAATTGGTTATATAAATGAGGTTTTTTTTGCGGGTTTTAGACTGCCCATGATGTATATGCCACATATGTATTTATGAATGTATCTTCATTTTTTATGAAATAATCTATTCAGATTTCTACTATTTCTCATAAACGTGGTTGTCCATTTGTATGCGAATTTTAATTGCAAACTACAGTTAAAAAACCCGTGAAAACCTTCAACACGTGTATGCCAGGTTCAAATAAAAAACGTAATGACACGCGAGTGAAATACAGTGTGTTGTTTACACGTTACGATCGCATGCAAGGGCGCGGCACACTTTGATCCTATATTTTCACATGGCTTTGTGCGACGACGGGCTGACAAGCGGGCAGGCCAGACACAAAAATAAGGCTTTAACCGTGTCATGGTAAGCCTGCCGCCGACGGCAAAGGCTCCGGTACAAATTCACGTTGACTTGTTCCCCCTCACCCCTCTTTTTCTCCGCTACTTTGATATGTCTATGTTGTGTCTATTTGGAATGTATATTTTAAAACTAGTTGGCCGGTTAAGGAAGATGTAAAAGTCATTGATGTGTATGTGATCATTATTAAAAAGTGTTTAAAACCATTAATCGGATTTTTTACTGAAACCATAGTTCCCTAGCACTTCCCAAAAATAATCTAAAGGAAAACGGACACGCCACACAAGAATTTCAGGAATAGAATTCCATCTAAAATATCTTGTGTGCCACCGGTACTTGCTATGTCGAAGTTCGGAGATATTTAAAAGGTCTTATTCGGGAGACGCGCAATCTTTCACAGCGACCACTAGCAGACATTCGGTCGTCGACGAGACGCGACAAAATAACTCCATCCGCACTACGAGGGTTCTATTCAACCGCCACAAAAACCTTTTGCATCGCATGATTGATCAAAGCTTTGCGCTCAATGCGCGTTCTTTAAAATGCAGTTGGACGATGTCATTCTCTGAAGTCTGGCGTTCAGAAGACAATTTCATTAATACGATTAAATTCGGATAATATACTCAGTGATGTAATAATGTATGAAGCGTGTCTTTTCATGTGAATCACAATAACAAAGACTAGTCTGTCTATTCGTAACAGCCTCGTTATAAGTTTTAATAGTGTGTTACAAAGAGACCCGAAATGTGACGATATAGCGATAAATCTTTATAGTCTATATATATATCTTGTGTGTTACTGACGCGTTTAATATTAATACTAAACCTGATATTTTGTTAGAAATGTATAGTAGTTTATATAAAAGGGACCAGTGCACTTATATTCTAGTTTTATGAACGATAACTTTGATTCTTTTGTCGTGCAAGTTAAGACTATGTTTGTTAACTATGTTGTGCATTGTGTTCTTTAAGACTTTACTATTTAGTTTAAAGAGGTTGTCTTGGAGGATTTTGATAGCTATAAATAAATATTGAATGTTTCATGACTGAACACTTACAACTTAAATTGGAATGCCTATAATGTAAAGAAATTCCAAAATGGATCAAGTTACAGAGAAAACATAATACAGCCCAAGAATGAGAAAAAAAAAAAACAGAAATAACAAAAAAATTTCACCACTAGAGCCGTCATGAACATTCCTTCATCCAAAAAAAAAAACTTTTACCTAGATGCACTCTACAAAGAATTCATAATATTAAAGGTTTATAAGGTACATGAAAAATGCTCGGGAAATAAAGTCGTCGATAGTCGTAACGAGTTCTCGACGGAGTCACGTCATTATGAGGTATCGAACAGATGACGCTACGTCAAATAATATTCCTGCTTCCTAGGCACCAAAATAAGAAGTTCCTTTTGAAGATATATAAAATGTATTCTTTGTGGGAGGTCGATAGTTTTGTTGAGTTCTTTTTTATCGAAGGTCTAAGGTCTACGATTCGGTGGGAATTTTCAGGAGGTAAGGAGGAATTTTAATTTTATTTTCAGTGATGGTTGAACACAGTTGGTTGGTTGTACGGATGGTTGTGAAACAGAAATTCCTGGGGGCAGATTTTATCGAAAAAGTCGTTTTGAACATATCCATATCGATCTATTACATATTCTTCTTTAACAATAAGTACCTTTTATACAAAATATCAAAACAAATTTAATAAAGAACTCGCTAGTATAACCAAAGCCTTTATAACTACACCTACATAACAAAAATTTGGTCCCACCTCCCTCCAACATAATTCGGTTAGTTACAGATCAATATTTACCCGCCACTACAGAGAAGCAGGGATTAATGCAAACAGTTAATAGACACCTAGATGTATCCGTTTTGAGTTTAATCATTACATTAATTAGCCACGTATTGACATAAACGCCTGTTTGCGATGCCGACAATTAGATCAAACAACCTGCAACTATTTATTAAACAATGTATTACGAATATTATTTAATGTTACAATAATAGTGTAGTGTAGTGTACATATTTGTGGAGAGCTCACTTTGTATAAATTACTAGTTGCAGGCTTTGTTAGAATACCTAAGCTAACAAAGTAATAAAATAAATTGTAACTGACAAGTAATTATTTTACATAACAAAATCTACCTGTTCTGACCAAAGCTTCTTTGGTGTTCAAAATTGAGCCGACGAAGCTTTTACCGCAAAAAGGGTAAATTATATTATTAGTGTCAAATTATTATTGTGTTGTTAGACAATCCAGCGGGTCAGTATTCCCTATAGTCCGAAAATAACCCTTGTGCGTATTATCGAGTGCCATCCCTTCAATTATGGCAACACAAATTTGGGTAAGAACAATTTCTCAATATTATCAGCCATCAAAATGGTTGAGGGTTTGTTTTTGATAGGTTTCGTGGATAAACGAAACTAATTAAGCGTTTTAATTAATCCTCCCATTGGGTGTTTTGTTACCGAAAATATTGATTTCCTTTCTCATTGCCAAAGAGCCTCCGGTAAGAAAGGTTCATTCACAAATGTTCGGCATTTATCTCCTTTTTTACCTAACGTTATCCCGAAAGCCGTATTATGGAGGGTAAGATTCGGCGAGCGTTGCCAGTTGATTCTTATAGTGACGAATTGCGACATAGGTACTTGGAGCCCAGGTTTATTTTTCGCAACAAGTAATAAGAAAGTCCCCAACTTGAGTCGCATTTAGGAACAAACTAGCTAACTAACGTTTTGATGCGGTTAACTGAGCAGATTCAGCGGCATAACCTGTCTGTAGACACAAATAAGTTCCTAAAGGGTTAGTTACCAGTTTAACCAGAGTAACTTAAGTTTAACTTGAGTGATCTATTTCGCGTCTATTTGATTACAACCGCTTGTTGAAGGCCATAAAGGATGATATTTCTGTATAGTTGTGTTTGTAATTATAAGGTAACTGGTAAGACAATAAAAATAAAATAAACTAAAGCAATCAGCCAGACTCGGCGACACTTAAGGGCTTGAGTATAATTTTTAGTGTTGAACGATGTTAAGAGGAAGCGGTAATTTTATATAGCTGATGGAGTGACGTTCTATTAAAGTTGGAGAATAATTTTATCCTGATTGACTTTTATCTTAACGTTGTGAGTTAAATTTTAAATTATATTTATATTGAGCATTTATGTTTCCCTGCTTGGATGTTTTATTAATATTACGTTTTATTAGAATTTACTTCACATCGTAAAAATCTCAGATCATGAATCAAGTCCATCGAGAGACTCCTATGGCCCCTTACGAACAATATAATAGCGACAAATCTACCTGTTCTGACCAAAGCTTCTTTGGTGTTCAAAATTGAGCCGACGAAGCTTTTACCGCAAAAAGGGTAAATTATATTATTAGTGTCAAATTATTATTGTGTTGTTAGACAATCCAGCGGGTCAGTATTCCCTATAGTCCGAAAATAACCCTTGTGCGTATTATCGAGTGCCATCCCTTCAATTATGGCAACACAAATTTGGGTAAGAACAATTTCTCAATATTATCAGCCATCAAAATGGTTGAGGGTTTGTTTTTGATAGGTTTCGTGGATAAACGAAACTAATTAAGCGTTTTAATTAATCCTCCCATTGGGTGTTTTGTTACCGAAAATATTGATTTCCTTTCTCATTGCCAAAGAGCCTCCGGTAAGAAAGGTTCATTCACAAATGTTCGGCATTTATCTCCTTTTTTACCTAACGTTATCCCGAAAGCCGTATTATGGAGGGTAAGATTCGGCGAGCGTTGCCAGTTGATTCTTATAGTGACGAATTGCGACATAGGTACTTGGAGCCCAGGTTTATTTTTCGCAACAAGTAATAAGAAAGTCCCCAACTTGAGTCGCATTTAGGAACAAACTAGCTAACTAACGTTTTGATGCGGTTAACTGAGCAGATTCAGCGGCATAACCTGTCTGTAGACACAAATAAGTTCCTAAAGGGTTAGTTACCAGTTTAACCAGAGTAACTTAAGTTTAACTTGAGTGATCTATTTCGCGTCTATTTGATTACAACCGCTTGTTGAAGGCCATAAAGGATGATATTTCTGTATAGTTGTGTTTGTAATTATAAGGTAACTGGTAAGACAATAAAAATAAAATAAACTAAAGCAATCAGCCAGACTCGGCGACACTTAAGGGCTTGAGTATAATTTTTAGTGTTGAACGATGTTAAGAGGAAGCGGTAATTTTATATAGCTGATGGAGTGACGTTCTATTAAAGTTGGAGAATAATTTTATCCTGATTGACTTTTATCTTAACGTTGTGAGTTAAATTTTAAATTATATTTATATTGAGCATTTATGTTTCCCTGCTTGGATGTTTTATTAATATTACGTTTTATTAGAATTTACTTCACATCGTAAAAATCTCAGATCATGAATCAAGTCCATCGAGAGACTCCTATGGCCCCTTACGAACAATATAATAGCGACAGTTCTCAGTGATTCGTCCATTTACGAGCGTTTACCTCCATAAACGAGGCAACTTTTCGTGAAATTATTCAGTAGTCACGACACGCACGGACGGTATCACAGCAAATGTATAGACAACAGCAATAGTTTAGTAACTCAATCAAATAGGAACAGCGTCGGGGACTATGTCCCGTCGCGGCATGCGGGTTTATTGAATACCGTTATCTAAATTGTGGGGTCTTGATGCCCCCAACAAAGATTAAATTAACAGGTCGAGTGCAGGCCACGGCCGGGGGTCTGTTTCCCAATTGTAACATCGGCTTTAATGCCCGATCGCATACCGCATGATAATCCCGCTGTTGTGTAATAGGGCTAATTGAACTGTCGTTACGTTATTACGTATTGAGTGCCCGCGTTTTGTGCCTATCGAGCCCGTAAGCGTAATCCTAATTAGTTACTGCTATATTATAATGTTTAACGAGTTGTGTGGCTTTCGTTTTGTATAGCTTTTATATGATAGAAAATGACGATTACCCGTATTTTCTAACTATTGCAATAGATTATGATTATCACTTTATTTATTTGCATCCTGATGCGACTGCAATGCAGTTGCAATGAAATACTCGAGGCTTAATGTGGGTATATCCACAGCAAATAGTTTTTTTTAAAAGGCCTTAAAACCTTTAGTCACTAGGCCGTGCTTGCCTTGGGCGCTACTAGCATCTTCTCTCTCAATCCAACCCCTCGTCTCCGGGACCAATGTTACCCATTACCAAACTATATTGTTTTCTTGGCTAGCCTACCTCATTTCTTATCACTCACTCGCCTACATTATTTTTCTTTGCCATCAATCCATCCTACTACTCTTATGGCTTCATAAACTAATTGGTGAAGGAAAATATAATGAAGTACTAAGAACATAAAGGTACTTACGGCATTGCTATGTGTTTGATCGGTCTTGAGTTCCTTGTGGTTGGAGAACTGGACGTAAACGGCTCGGCCGCGTAGCTGAGCCACACAACCGCCGAAGTACGCCACCATCGCCACTGCCGATATCTCCTCCGCCATTTCGAGGAATGCCTGTACAAGTTAAGTAGTAGTAAGTTTTTTGTTGAAAGTATTCATATTGTTTTTTTTTGTAGAAAATTCTCAGTAGCAACCCAGAGCTTAAGTGTGTTCAGTTGATGGCAAAAGGTTCACCTTATATTAAATGGGACTTTATCACACATCTGTGAATTGTGGATGTAACACTTATAATTCTGCCTAACCCGTAACACAGTCGAGAAACTATGTATGATACTATTTTTTGTTCAGCCGAAAAACGCATAATAACTATGAGCTCTTATCAAACCCATTAGAAATGCCGATCAGTCTTCCGAATAAGGGGAACCAAAAATGTACATTTTTATAGTATTATCTCAAATGGATGTAGTAATATCTGTTTTTAAACAATAGAAATACAATATTACCTTTAGTTCAATTGTGATTTCAAAATCTCTCATATCTGAACGTACCTAAATCCCATATATCACAAATAAATCTACGTACTCGGACCTCTAGTACAGAATTGGACAAGACAGAATAATAGATTCCTAACTCTTTTGTTAGATCGTTAAAATATACAAATTCCCCGCTCAGCTCGTAGAGATAAATCAATTGTTTAACAACAGCGGTAGTGTAATGCGGCGCACCCCAACCAGGTTTGTGTTTGCCGGGCCTATGGAGTCCAATTAATCGGATCCGATCCCCTCGACCATACATAAACCTAGTCGACACAGACCAACTGATCCCTACATGTAGTCTGCATCATTCTCTAACCGCGTTATGATTTCAATGGCCGTTTCACCGGTTAAATTCATCTATTTCACGTCGTTTTCAAAACCACCGTATCCTGCTTTTGGCATTGGACAATACGAAATACACCGCTCTTTGTGTGTGTTTCGCCGCAAATTAAATAGAATACTTGCCCGGGGCTAATTAAAAATATTCCTATACACGGCGATGAAAAGCGGGTGAGGTCAGCGGGAAATTCAAACATAGATAGATATAATGTAAATTTAAACGTTCACGTAAAATATGTTGATGTGTGTTTATTTAGTTTATTTCTATTAAATAAACAATCTATTAATACCAAAATCAAATAATATTTGCTTAACCATAATGATGTTCAAAATAGAAAAACCTTTTTCGAAGTGCATATTCAATCCAAACAAACAAATATACCAAATTATGTTTTCCATTGGATTAAATTGATATTTGCTGATTTTAATTATATCAAAAACTTAATATATGATTTATTAAGTACCTACCTACATATATTTTATAGACTCACTGGTTAGAGTAGAAAAATTCGTTGATCAATAAGTAGGCAAACGTCCAAAAAATTTAACATTCGATTGGTAATCAAAATGTTTGTACTACGAAAAGTGTAAATTTCGGATCAAAATCGATGCGGCACAAATTAATAGAAGCGTAGCTGTCACGCGAGCGACGATCGTAAAATAGTGTCAACGCCTCTTTCGTTTTAATCACCGAGAGTGGGGGCGATTGTCCGCACCCACTCACATCGATGTTTGCTCACCTCTCGACAGATGGCGCCTTTGTAACCGGACTCTCACAGGTTCGGTAACCATCGACTACCAGCGATACTTTTCATCATCCACTCCAAGTGCGTCAAAGGACTAGCCTCGACCACGTTCGGTACTTTCAGTATTAGTTTCATAAAATCTGTGTGTTAAACTTTACGAAGAGATTTTGTACCTCTATGTATATAACACTGAATTTGAATGTATCCTTAACATTTTTATGCCAATAATAGTATCCGCGGGGTATATTTTAAAAGCTGCAATATTTAAATCGTACAGAGAATGGAAACTTATGAAAAATGTTCCACTACTTTGCACCTCGAGTATGGCTGGTAAAGGACACGGAATATTTTATAAGAAAAAGAGAGTAAAGAGCCTGTGTCCGTTCATAAAAAGGGATTCGACTTGTTTCTCATAGTAGAAGAGAGATTGTTTTCCTTCACGCCACGCTATATACAGGGTGGATGTCATGCAAGCTATTTATTAGACGGGATAACATTGTCGCGGCTGCCTCCTGCGTTCTCGTAATAGGATTTTCTTTTTATTATTTTATTTCTCGGTTGTAAACTAGCTCATTTTTAATTTGTCAGCGGGAAATCGTAAATTTCTCATTGCACGTGCCCGGTGGGTGTTTCGACGTAAAATACGCAGTAAAACCGGCTGGATGTCGCCTTATAACCTTCTCGGTCGTACATCGAACGTGATGATGTGAACATACTTTTGATGGATTACTATCTGTACCTCGGCAACTTGTCCCTGGACTTAACACTCTCGTGTATATTGCACACTTGAATTACCTACCTACGCATAACCTAATGCTTAAATAAAAAGCGATCGTTACGCAGCTTGAAAAGGATACAGAAATAGAATAAAATATGATCATAAAATATAATTTGAGAAGGTCAATCACGGCAAACGTATCTTGATCTACACTCATTCATGAGCCCTCTCGACCCAAATTGAAATTTATATTAGATGTCATCGCCTTTAATTTCCGCAATGTACAATTTTAGATGCAATCTCTCCCTTGGGTTTCAATTCGCCAAGTGTACTTTTAAAAATAAGCTGGTAAAAATGAGGAAACGGGCCTAAAAATGTTAGAGTGAATATTTGTTCCAAATTCGCCGTTCATTTTGACCCCGCAATAGATAAACGTCGCCCGTTTGACGGGGGTTAGTAGGGATGTCGATCATACTAAAATTGCTTTCCATCGTCGGCGTAACGTTTTGTTTTAAAATATACAAAGCGTCATTCATCGTGCGTCTTCAATATTTGGGTTCGGTTTTGTTGTTTGGTAAACAAATAGCCTGGAGTATTTCGACTTAACCTTTAAAGTTAATACTTTGAATACCCTACTAGGAATATCTTCCTGTATCGTGGGTGCGTTTACAGTCATATAATCTCACATGCACACACACCCAGACCCGGAATAGATATTTGTAGATCATACAAATATTTGCTCTGTGCAGCAATCGAACCTGCGACACGTTAAGTCGTAAAACTCCAACAAAATTCGTTAGTGTTGCATCGGACAAAATGGTCCTTAGGTTCCTTGGTTTTAATATCTACTAGATACAATAAACCGTGGTTGGGTGAAGGCTGTCACAATGGTTAGCGGCCTATTTGCGGACAAGCCGTGCCTGCCACTTGTTGTGCTTCCGGCGGAGGCGAGCTTCATTGTAACTAGAGCTACATGGCCGACTTCATTTACTAAATGAGGCCTATCGGCTACGTGGCCTATGTTAGGGTAAGATGCTTTTACAGCTTAAGGGAGATTGCAAAGTTGAACATGCTAATCAGTCGAGTGCTGTAGTTTTATTTTCCTTCAGAAAGAAATAAGAAAAAAAAGAAAGAAAGAAAATATATTTTTTCTTGCACAAGTACATACCAAACTAAATTAAAAATTACGACAAAATTGAATTTTTTCTTTTGGCTACAGCTGGTTTTGGCTTGCCTCAAAGTTTACTAGGATAGGTTTGCAATACTTATCAAGGGTGCCGTGAGGTGAGTAAAAGTTCCTACACGTGATCATCAAAAACCATCATACTGTAATATATCCAGTTATTAAGTAGGTAATTGCGGCAGATAATAATATTGCCTTAGATATAATCTCGTAAAAACTGCATAAAAATAATAAAATCAATGAAAATATACAAGACTAGTGTTGTATCTTACCTGATTTTTGCCTTTAAGCACGAGTACATTGGTGACTCTCCCGAAGGGCAGGCCGAGCTGTATGATCTCAGCTTCTGTCGTCTCGTTGGGAATATTCCGTATGTGGATGACCCGTGACGGCTTGCCAACATTCTGTTCGAGTTTCACCTGGTAAATAATAAAGAAATTTTAATTAAAACTTATTAGTATGCAAAGTAATAAACTAGAAACAGGCTTTATCTTCCAAGGAAGGTCCATAAAAATATTACTTATAGACTTAATGAAGAGAAACGTTCAGGGAAGAAAAATGAACTATAAAAGTTTTTCTGTATTTAATATGGCGTTCGCTGGACGCGACGATCCGAAATCAAGTGGAGTTCGATTCATGCGTAACGAACGCGAATCTAAAAGGCACACAGCGTATAAAATGACCGTTCTAATATACATAAATAAAGCTAGCATTGTTCGCGAGGAAGAGCCGGTTGGATAATTGAAAAGTCGATGTAGTATAATTGTCGAGGCTTATCGGGCCCAACCCCGATGTGGGCGCCATTGTTCCCGAGAGAGCCTTTTGATTACGGCGGCGGGCTCGAACCGAGTCCCGAATATATTGTAGCTTTGTATGACACTTCACTTTTCATTGAAGTGAAAAGAGCAACCTTTACGGCGCAGTTTATGATTGCCAAAAAATCATAAACAAATTGAATAAAATATCTAAATCACGCAAACAATTTAAGCCTGTTATAAAACAAGGTTATCAAATATTTCCACGATTATAATCATGTTTTCGTGAAAATCTTACCAGACATTTCAGTTGGAACACCGAATAAGATTTGGGGAGTTGCGGGGTATCTAAGCGTCTCCCTTTTTACGTTCTTTGGGGGGCGGCGAAGCGTGGAGGTGTAACAAATGAGTCTAATGCCTATTAGTTCGACCTTGTTAAGTTCAGACAAAGTGAGCAGCTGGTCTGACAAAAGTGCAGGAAAAGTCGAAACACTTGGTGAACTGTTCCATTGTGACTTTTACTGGCTAGACAACGTATAGTGTTGGTACAGTGTGATTGGCTTTTTAATTACCTACACTCAATTACAGAGTAAGAGAGCGATTGAATGTTTGTTAGGACTTCATCGCGTAATTGTTAAAGTAATTAAACTAAAAGGCTAAAAGTTCATTAAATATAACTTCTAGAAAGAAGACGAGAAACAAAAACATATCACATTACTTACATCAAGATCAAGATAATTTAATAGTAATAATTATACAAACTCAGGCTTACTGGACTGTGCAAAAAGTTAAGTTGAATAAATATCAAAGTCGGTTTGCCAAAAAAACAATACCTAATCGAATACTCGGGTCTTTATAATAACAAACCACTAACTAAAAGAAAAAGTACACAGATATGATATTTTTGAACAATCCGAATTTCGTTAGAATCGACATCAAAAGAGCCAAATCTCCGTAAATAAACAAATAAGAAATATTTTTCCAAAGTGACTTGCAAAGGGAGGAATAAATCGTCGCACACGCTCGCCCACCTCGAAGGTATATTTTCGGTATTTTCTCTTCTCACGAAAGAAAACAACTGGTACGTAAAACGTAAAGAAGGACATTACTTTCGCTGGGTCAGAAAATCTGCGAGGAACGATTTCCACATCAGGCACTTTAAATCATCCGCTTCGTCTCACATTTCATCCATAAATATTAAATCTTGGCTTGGTTCTTTGGATAGAAAAAAAGCTATCGTATGACATTTTTCCTGTGAGGATTTCCCGGAATCGGTCAATTTTCCCGGTGATCGCGCCGGCCGTGTTTATTGAAACACTATTTCTCAGTTGGCCGCGTCTACGGCATCATATCATTAACTATAACAACGTCCACACTCGTGTTGACGTCCACTGTGACCTATCAACACCGTTTTATCGTATGTGATCGAATAATTAATTACTTATTATTTCAGCACTGACTTTTCTCGTAATAATTTATTGAAGTGTGTGCACCGGTGCAATAAATTAAGATATTAAGCCAGATATCGACCGACATAACCGTGCTATCTAAAGTACTGTCATAAATTGATAAAATATGGGGAATTTCACTCTACAACTACACCGCTGATTAGAACTGTTTTCAAACTTGTTAGCGGTAATATTAAGGAGCTATAAATTCGCTACAACAATTTTACATTATCATGTTTTCTGAAAAAGAATTACGACACTTGTCTGTGCTGTATTTAAGAATTCTCAGTGGCTGTTTAATTATAGAAAGCATTTTCCTCAAAGGAAAACTCTGTGAACAGTTTTATTTAACCCATCTTTTTTTCATCTGAATGCTTTTTACTTTCTATGTTTTTCATTGCAAACCATTTATGCTAATGGTAATAATTGTTTTAGTGGTTATTTTCTTTCGTTTTGTGTTTATTTTCCTGAGTGGGGATACGGTACAGCAGTTTTTTGTTATGATACGCCGTTTTATGGCATCGAAATGATAGAAAAATATCACACAGAGACTGTCGTAACCTCTGTCATAAGGTTACGTTAGTCTTTGATATTTTAAGAAATCAAACATATTCAGATAATATTCAAGATATTCAAAAAATTCAAATAATAATATTCAAAAGCTCAAGTCAATAATCACAATCAGTAATTGGTAACCCTTTTAAAGTTGCAACGAGACACTAAGTAATATTGGCACCTTCAAGACGTAACCCGAATCAAATGTAGCTGAACAAACTAAGTATTCTACTTACGACGCGTTGACAAACGCCCCTACGACAGTGTCGGTCGCACTGTCGCTAAGGAAACGACATTCTGTAATCCGCTTGTGGCGTACAGGTCAGGCTAGGCCCATCATGACCCGGTCGTACCCCGTTTGAGAGCTACGCCTTACTTTTAAACATCTGTTAGGGATCATGTTATTACTGTTGAGGATTTAAGACTTAAGCATTTCTGCTTAAACTAGGAACGTTAAGTAGTATTTTAGTAGCTCTTTCTGAGCGTAGTTTGCGATTTTATGTTTTTAATATTCGTCGCTTAGAGCACAGCTACTTTGTAAGGAGCAAGAGGTATAATAAATTGTCGTTTAGACAGGCTTATGACAAATAACGATGGATTATAATATCTTACTAATTCCAGTAGAGAATGTTAGTAATGTTACCATATATATATATAATCCTTACCAATAAACTAAATTAAAGTGCCTGTCTGCGCTTTCAATGACAAAATTAAACTCTATTTATTCTATGCATAATCATAAATATGAAATGAAAATTGTAGGGACTCAAACAGGTTTTTTTTTCGTATGTGTTCCATTTCACAAGATATGAATATAAATTTCAAGTGTTATTAGTACAACTGCGACGCGAACTCATACGTACAGCTAGTTATAGAATAACATTTATTATTGGCACATAATTCATATAAAGAAAAAAATAGAAAGATTTAAGAATCGCCATTCAAGCATTTGTATCGTGTAATAGCATCCGCTATTTCAAGTATTTACTTGGCCTACAAGTTTTAATAAAACACACCCCAGTAGGCAAACAATGACTGAGCGAATATGAGAGCATCGACAGCCTACAACCCCACGACGTAATCGATTCCGTGATGCAGGAAAACTTTGCACTAATATTTATTTTATCCATAATGTACCTACGACTACATACACAAGTTCCACATAAAAATACGTAAGAAACTCTCAGCTGTCTCGTAGATAGTTAGATAAATTAATATAGTGGCTTTGAGTTCATCCATTTTATGAAAGACAGTCGAGTGATTGTTTGAAAATATGAAAATAATAGTGTTGTAAAATCGCGTCTCACTTTGCACGAACCTTTTAATATGTTATATTTTTTACAGATTACGGTAGCATGTCGGGACGCTTTCGAGATGATTTCTTGTCATAAAAAGTCGAATTTTACGAGAGAAAGGAAACATAAGATGAGCATCTTTCCGTTATTTCTAACTTCTGCTGTGAATGTTTAAATGGGATAAAGATTTGGATGAAAGTCACGGAGAGAGACAATGTGGGCACAGGAATTTTTATATTGCGTGTAAATCTATTTAATACCTATTACTTTTCAGCGCCAAAGTATAATGCAAAAGTGACCCTTGCTAGTTTTAAACACAAGAACCAATATTCCTCGTAAACAAAATTTACTGTAAAAAATTCAAAAGTTATTTGGTTATGAAATTATATATGGTTGCAGAATTTCTCCAAGTCAGTATCGGAAGGAACCCTTGAACTAATAACAATTGCGATTCGGGGCGTTCGGCAGAACTCGATGAAAGTTTGACGAATACCACAGGTACGGGGCTCAAGTTGCTCTGTGGTAGCGATATTTATTGACAAAATGCATGTGTTTTTTATTATTTTACACCCTTTTGTGTACTATAGCCACTATATTTTTTTTTTGTCTTGTAGCCTATGTTACCCGGGACAATGTAAGAATTCTAACGATACCCCATAGATACATCTAAATCGGTTCAGGCTTTAAGAAGTTATGGTGGAACAAAGAAACTCACAAACATACATACATATCTACTTACATACATACATATGTACATGAACCCTAAAAACATAACACTCCTTTTTTTGGGTAGTCGTGTAAAACAGACGCAGGCTTCATAATAAACTAATGGACTTAAAGGAAGCAAGAAAATAAGATGCAGATATAATTTTGAATCAAGAATTATGGACCAGCTCTGCTAAATGCATACGTAATAGAACATTATATAAGATAGCATGACACCAGTATTTCTTAAAGGCGTAGGAGGTGTTCTAAGGTACACTTTTCCCGAGATACCATAAAATTCCATATTTGTAATATGTGATGCGCCTGTAGTCAACAACCGCGCACAATTCCTAATTCTAGGCTGCAACTGTGAATTTCCTAACAGGAAAGCCCAATAACACTTTGCCCAACAGAAGAATCGAAATCAAGACGTGGCAAGACCAATTAAACAATTCGAAGTTGCATAATTTACTAATAAATTGAAATAACACCACAACAAATCGTCTAAAACAACAAAATCCAAACAAACCCAATACACTATTCCATATTAATCCCTATCGTTTACAAAGCTAAGTTTCAATAAAACAATGTTCCATAATTGATTCATCTTATGCCTTGCGCTGCACTTGCAGTTGCATCCGCCGTTAAAATTTCAAGAGCATTATTACACCAGAAATCGTTGGAGTCGATCCGTTGAAACTTTTAATTGGCAGGCCAGCAGAATATTGTATTTCATTGCCGACCATCAATGATATTTGATACAGATTGAGAGCCACTTCCGAACAAGTTATTTTAGTTCAACCATCAAATAAACAGAAGCACAGCATTTACATTATCGATGGTTATTGTTATTGATAGTAGGTATATAAAGCTTCATTAATTGGGTTTGTGTAGAAAATAGTTGAAAATTTTGCGTAATTTAATTAGCATGGAGTTATATTGATAACATTATTTAGAGAATTTAACATGATTAATTATCTAAATGAAACTAATTGCATGTTAGTTTAGCATTAAAATATTAACCAGAGATTTAATAGAAATGTAGTATAACGTTTAAACTAATATAATTAAAATGATAGCAGACAATGTTGGCAATTAGATATATACTATTAAACATTTTAACAATGCAAAATAATAACATGTTTTAACATTACATTTCACCAAAAGTATTACTGTAGGTACTTACGCTCGTACTACGTGTGATAAAATATTGTTAACTAGCTGTGCCCCGCGGTTTCACTCGCCCGTTAAAAACTTCCGTACGATAAAAAAAAAATATCTTATGTAAAAACCATGTCCTAACAATGATGAACACAACAGAAAAAGAATTATCCAATTTGGTTCAGTCGTTCTCAAGTTATGGCGTGACAACGGAAAACGGGTTTCATTTTTATATATATAGATAACATAGCATCCTACGCCTGTGTTCTACGAGGGGGTGCGCAGAGGTGTACACAATTGTACTCCTACATTTCACCAATGCTATTAAATCCCATATAATTACGGTGGTGAGATTATTGCAAAAAAATCATATCGACCTATTTACATAAATATAATTGAAGATAATTTTATAATAATATCTTATATACCAATTAATAAAATTTACGTATCATCTGTGATCTCAAAATAAATGCCAAAATAATAGTGAAAACTGTAATTTACACGATCCTTAAAATAAATGCCCGTTAATAGAATTTTTGTCTGTCTATCTGAAAGTATGTCTTGAACCTAAAGTATTTCAGTAACAGCTCGAACGGATTGAAATGAAAATGTTAGAGATTAAAATATGTGTATATTCTATTCTTTAATATTCGACATCTCAGTTCAGAAGAAATGAATATAAATTAATATAAAGTGCTATTTGTTAAAGTCCTGGGCCAACGAAATCGCGGGCACAGGTAGTAATTTATAAAATTTCATACAAAATACAAAAATAAAGACTACAACAAAATCTTATCTCTTGGCAAAAGTTGTAAAAATCAGGTGCAGGAAATTGGTTACCTAACCCGATACGTGCAGACGACAGACGAATCGATAAACTTACTGTTCTTTACAGGTTTAAAACATCCAGCGTGATACTCCAAGCGTACGGTATACCTCATAAAATTCTATGCTATATCCACATGTAAAATAGCTATAAATAATACGGAGACACGGAACTTTTAAGTTCAGGATTTTTTTTTAAATTTGGCAATGTGTTTTAGTCAAAGTCGACCAAAAGACCAAACAGTGAAAATAATTTCACCCTACTTTTTTATGGAATTCTATCACACATCAGTGAATTAGTAGGAAACAATAATTTTTAAACGACTTTTTGGGGATTTGGTGTTGCTAGAAAATCTGCTAACCCCTACTGAAGTCTCACTCATCGCGTTATCTGAGCTGTGGAGATCAGATAGCAGGCGCTACATCTAAAATACTTGTATTAGTGGTGCATCCGGTAAGACTGGAAGCCGAACCCAACGTAGGTGGGAAAAGTTTGGCAGTTTTTTTTGTGGATCGTGTAACTTGTTAATTAGAGTATAATAATTATTTAAACTATATTTACCCCATATTAAGTTAAATGATTTCTGTGTTCAAATCAATTAAGAAATGCGTTTTTTTTATAATTTAACTCACTACATGTTTTATTAAATTTCTTATACTACAACCAATACTTTCCAAAGAAATATCTAGAAGGATGGTCGAACGAGTCCACGCTTTACTTAGCCAGGTGCTAATTCATCCATGCATAAGAATGGGACAACTTTGCGACGGCAAACTTTTAATAGTGGCCCTCACTGGGCCTGAATCGCTTTGCAACTTCCAGCCATTTGCCTTAAGAACGTTGTTCAATTAAATAATATTGTGATCCGTTAATCGTTAATTACGTCTAATGACAATAATTATAAATAATAATAATAATAATATATAATAAATAATTGACAGCGCGGTTGGCGCAGTGGTCGAGAGACCGACTGCAGCGCTGCGTGTCGCAGGTTCGATTCCTGCACGGAGCAAATATTTGTACGATCTATAGATATTTGCTCCGGGTCTGGGTGTATGTGTGCTTGTGAGATTATATGTCTGTAAACGCACCCACGATACAGGAAGAAATTCCTAGTGTGGGGCAACGTTTTTTTAAGAAAAAAAAAAAAAAAGAAAAACAAAAATATGGTGAGGTTTTTTTTAGTTTGTGATTGCAAATTAAGAGAAGGTTACTTTTAGACGTCTATTATGCGAGTTATCGTTGATCATGCACATAAAGGAAGATGCATGTTTGTATCAGGGGTCCTTGTCAGCGATCATAATGATCCTTTACCTTTTATTATATATTTTATAACGATATGAAAACAAATATAAGTTGACTTCATCCTTATTGCCGAGGGCGGCGGTCAAGATTCATTGTAAGTAGGTAGAAATAATTTATTTCTACAAATTCTGTAGAAAGGTTGCAATAACAATTTTATTGCATCGTGGAGTATATTCGAGTGAAGACCAACTGGAGTTTGAGGGTAGAGAAGTTGGATTCGCGCCACAACACAAACTTCATATCGTTTGTGGTGCGGGTTCCAACCCAACATCTTCAGACCTTCCTCAAAGAAGAGTTTTGGCCGAAGGGTGTCGTTTACCGACGTTTTCGCGGCCGGCTACGCGACACCAGTCAGTGTAACACGACGCCGTCATTTCGTGTGCAGTAGTTATAAGTTAAATGAATTAATATGTATTAGTATATTTATAGTAAAATGTTTATTTGTGTGTATTTTATGTTATGGGCCAAAGTTGCCTGAAATACAGGTTATATTATTATTATTATTGCATCAGTATGTTTGGATACAGTTTTATGGACTGATGTTGGTAATGAAGAACCATGAGAAAAGCTCGAAACACACAGTAGACACTGCTTTTCTGCCTTCAACACAAAGTATACCGCGGACACTTTTTAGTTTCGTGTAAGTAAAATAGAGGATTTTACGGAATACAATATATTTTCTATCAGATATTTATCTTTATAACAATTATTTAATAGTTCAAATCCTGTTCGCGACCGTATTCTTTTTCCATTTAATATTGTAACTTTAGAGTTCGCTAAGCATGCGTTAATGCTTTTTCAAAGACATATCTTGAATTATTTAATAGTCTTCTACAGCTTTAAAAAAATATTTTATTAAGAATTTAAAAATATCAAAGGTCGGGTAAAGTGAAATGGTGTTATTCTGTATGGAAATTCAATTTGTGTCTGATTGATGGCTAATACTGATATTATGTACACCTCTGTCTACCCTGTCGGGGAATACAGTCGTGATATTATGTTGTTACGAATTCTGTTGACTCGCTAATTACCAGACACAATAGAAATATTATTTATATGGAAAAAGAAAAATACTAAAATATGTTAATGCTTTTCAAAGATTTATCTTTAGAAATATTACTATTAATAATATTAATATTATGTTATCAAGTACAACTTTGTACTTTCGCGAGTATACATTAATTTAACTCATATATAATATTGAATCCATTAATGTAACTTGTACCACATGTAATAAAAATATTAAACTCTACAGGTAAACATTCCCCTTCATCTGTAACTATGTCTTAAATCACACGTACCATAAGTTTTTGTTTGAATAGACGCTTCGTTCGTGTTCGTGGTAGGAAATCGTAAAATAAGATAGCCAAATGGTTTTAGTACCCCCTAAAACTAGCAGTAAAATAGTAAGTGCCCAGCAATGAATATCTTTATGAGATCATTTGATTGATTACTGAATTTTCTGGGAACGAAATCGATAAAACGAGTGGCTTGTGTTGTACCTTATGGCACTCGTATAAATAATATGAACCCAATTTGTGAGCACAGCTTCATTATAAGCTTAAGTTTATTTAAACATCTATAGAGAAGCAACTTAGACATGTAGTGCAAGATAACTTAGGATAGTCTTTGCGGTTTCATTTGTAAGCAATATTGGTGGTAATTGTTCTATTAGCAACTCTGTACTAACGAAGTCAATAAAGGCGGCGGCATTATTTACCTAAGCATTTAGCACTAACAATGTGCAAATATATTTTAACTTATGCCATTTGAGATACTTTATTTACCCTAAAAAGCTATTCTTAGCGCTAGAAAGTCATCTGAATATATAAGAAACCTATTTATAATTTAGGCAGCTTATTTACCGACGTTTCCACTGCGTGGGATTTTAAAAGAAAATAACAATTAGGTACTCCAATGAATAAGAAAAAAGGGACCGAGTAGATCGTAAATTCTTTTCCAAATAAGATCAGCAGTCAACCTGTGCAAGCGAGGTCGTAACTCCCTAAGACAAGCTCGTAAATGCTTAAGTAGTGGTAAACGCAGTCCCCGGACAGCATCTTCTGATTTGATTGATCTTCACAGGGCAGACCCACAGAGTTTTTACAGGAAATGTCAAGAAAATGAGGGAAAAAACGGGGAACATAATAATTAATTACTTGATTTGGACATTAATGACCCGGTCAAAGAGGACGAGGGTTGATTAGTGTGTTTTCTACAGACGTGCTCCGTCTGTCCCTGGTATTATTACAATAAAAGTAATTAGCTTAACACATATGTGTCTGCCAAAGCTGCAGCAATCTTAAAAAAATCTACATTAATGCTTTAACTTTTAAATTAAAGGCCTGAAAAATATTTAACAATTATATTTTATTTTTCTCTGAAAGCCCAAATATGGTTCATAAAACATTCTATATAAAAACAGAGGCTCTGAGTTTTCCTTCAATATTTTCACAGCATCAAGTGTTTGCAGTACAACACAAAGAGGGAACATAAAAAAATACTTTTAAAAACGAGTCGCCATTCCGCCGATAGGCACCAAATGAATATTCAGCGCAATAAAGGAGAAGGGGTGTCGCTAAAAGGCACTGCCTAAATTTTCATGGAAGAAAAAAAGAGGGGCAATCGTAAAACCATAAAATAGCAAATAAATAAGCAACGTTGGGACACGTCCCTATTTAATTATGAATTAAGGCCGAGCAGTAACGAGATCACAATGTAATTAAGATTACTGCGGCGAGGTTTTTTCAGGGCGCCCCTAACAAGTGAGAGTAAATGGACGGCAAAACGCCGCGAAACTAAAATAGCTACCTTGTTTTGCTTGAGATAGGGAATCATTTAATGAATCTTGTTTGGGATTAGTTGATTATGTATTAATGGATCTTCTAACTGTAATTATTAACATTTTACGAGCGAATGAGACATTATAATGACATTGTTTTACAATATTTTAAGCAGATCGTAACTATTCGATATTTCTATATGGCATCAAGACTGGGAAAATCTAAAAAAAAGAACCATAATTATATTTATTAGAAGTGGGTCAAGTAGGTATAGTATTCAGAAGAATATTGAGACTATATTGATACAAAGTGTGTTTCATGAAATTATCATGAATAGAAATATAACAGATCAAAAGCGTCTACTTACTTTTATACGAAGCAATATTAAGATATACGCTTCGAATAAAAGAGAAAATATATAATTACAGGTTCCACATCTGACATGTACTTACAGGAATCATTAAAAAGGTTTTACGTATAATTCCTATTGAAATAAAAAAAAAACATTTCTCTTGTACACAACAGCCAGTATGATATTTTATTTTCGCAGTGACATAATGACCGGTGACAGCGGGGGAAATAAACTGCCTGCGGGAAGAATAAGAAAATGGTTTCTTTTCAACGAGACGGTTCGTTTCTATTTAATTTGCGTAAATGATACCTACGGCGATGTTAAATATAATGTTTGGAAGAAAAAATAAACACTATTGCCTATTTATGCTTGCCAAAATATACTGATGGTCTCTTCGTCAGTTTATTACTGAGTGCGGAGTATCAAGAGGTCCCTCCAGGACACGTGTAGGGACGGTAAAATAAAAGTAATTTAAAACCTTGTAACTAGATATTGACAGCTCCATCCTTTAGAACTACATAATAAAACAACGGTCTTTTCTTCTTTATTGTGATTTTAAAATATCAACAATAAAACACGTTTACATACAAATTTTGAGAGACTATATGTGCAATAGACTATAACTATCACGATATTTAATTAAATATTTAACAAAATACATTAATGAATTGGTATTGCATTTAAGAACCTCTAATTAAAACAACTTGCAACTTAATATTTATGACTGAACTGGGAACGTCAGAAAATCGAGCTATATTAAATTGAATTGCAGCTTTGACGTAAGCAGTAGCTAATTAGTCCTCAGCGACTTAAGACTGCTTTTCAAATCCAACATTTTTATACAAGTTCTTAAAGCAGTGCGTAGTTTTTAGTAGCTTACTTAAACGAAGAATACGTTAATTTAAATTATCGCAGAAAGGTAACACGTTATTCGCTTTTAATGGATGATGCAATCCATTTGGTGGTTGAAACACACGGCCAGCACTGGTCTCGATAAACAAAGAGCTGTTTGAACAACACCCAAACAAAGTGTGCATGCAAAACTCGCCCCGTATTTATGTAAATACACGATGAAACAACTGTGCAGTGGGAAAGACCCAAAACTGCGACCTTGTTTATTTTTATAACAGTTTTCTTCTATGTTGATTGTTTTCTACGTTTTGTCACGTGGACGTTTTGTTTATTGTTTTTTTTTTTGTAACATTCCACCACCAGCATTCCGTTGATTAGTGCTGTGTAGATACTCGCTCCAGACATTGTTTGCGCTTTAATGTAATGGTTTGTATAACCATTCGGCAAACGGTGTTGTATTAATGTTACATTGTTTTTATTTTATTTTTCAAAGTCTTTATTAATATAATATTATTACAATGCTGTTTACAAATGATCTTATTCTATTTGTATACAAATCATGGTATATTTTGTAACACAGGCTATATATATATATATGTTACATTGAAGTATCGGCCTTTTACTCCTCTATAATATTATAAATTCTGTAGTTAGTGTTTAGACGTTTGTAACACGATTGCACCTAAACGCTAAATGTGTAGGTATCATTTACAAAGACGCTTTTAAAAATCTGAATTTATATAATTTATGCTGTTGATATTGTAGCTACAGGTAGCTGCCATATTGAGTAGCATAAAATTTAAAATCCTTTTGTATAGTTGTGTACGTACTCGTCAACTTCATTATATTCGTGTCATATTCGTTTTCAGCCCTATAATTTGAGTGTCTTGCATATATTTGTAACAAATAACGATAGCTATGCATAGCAATTCTTAACATAACAAATGAGATTTTTTGGAGGCGTGGTAGGGAATAGTGGCAATGTAAAAGGTGAGGAACACCATGAGGCAAGTTAAAATGATAAGAAGTCCTAAGTCATATTTAAGGTCAAGGTTAGACACCTCCATGGCTTAGAGAAAACACAAATTTTAGGTGTGACATGAAAATAAAAATCTACTTATTTAAATATATTTTAAAATAATAGTTCTAACGTAGGTAGTTACAGTTTTCACCAGGTTAAGTTACACCTATTTCGAAATATATTAGGGGAAAACGGTCTCCGAACAAGTATTAAAATATATAAAACAAAAATATCAAAACGACACCAATATTACAAACTATAGATAATCCAAACGAGTCTTACGTTATTCAATTGTGTATAACCCAAAAATGCGGGTGGTACTGTACTTACCTTAACATTGTCTAAACATGTCACCACACTGTTCCCCTATCGAAATAAGGCGTGTCTCATTTTACTTCTCACCCGCAAATTATTTCAAATGGATGCAGAATATAAAATGTTACAAATAACAAATATAATAATAACAAGCCGATATGATATCACATCTCATTGCAAACACAATAAATTATCTAGCGAAGGAGTGAAAAGAGAAAATGTTCAAAGAAATAGGATAATGGAAGTTCTTTTCGTGTACTTCAAATTGTTTTATGAATATTGAACAAAGGGCTTTTACATCCGTACTGAATTAATATTTAATTCTGAATAACATAATGTTTCACTTTTCGGCACTATGTATTTTTCGTTTCAAACAAAATTTAATTATAACGCTTATTTGATTAATATTAAAAATTAATGTAACCAAAAATATAATACTTTTTTTTTTTAGTTTAATTCTCCCTGGCTGCCTAGGGGTTAACCGGTTAAAGTTATCGATTTAATTTCTATATGTTAAAATTCATCCCAGTATCGACAACTCAGGGGTGGAGATTAATAAAAATTTGGCCCCCAAACCCTCAGGGTAGCTCTTTATGGCACGTTGGCTTTTTACGACGAACCTTTTATTTTAATACTTATTACGGTTTCGCGATTCCGCCGTTTTATCGCGATTAATCGTTTTTCAGTTAATTACACATTTCAGCAAAAGAAGTGCCGTTAAAACGGTAAGTTGAAAGGAAAGATTGTGCTTCTTATGTTTTGTGTTATGCGAATGTATGACATTTTACAACAATATATCAATTGAAACAATAGTTACATTTTTAGAAAACTTAAGATTGGATGACAAAAAAAATGGTAGGAACATTTAAAAGTTTAAATATTGGTGACATGGTGGTTACTAAATTTTAATTAAATTTCATGAATGACACATTGCTATTGTTTATTTATAATACTTTTTATCATCATCCTTAAGTTATGGTTGCGGACCGGCTGAATCCCACTGGATACCACATAACCTAATTATGCAATTTTTATAAAAAAGGGTTTTTTAAATGGTGCACCTCCACTAATTTAGATTTCTTCCTGTATCAGGGGTGCGTTTATAGACACATCTATCGGGAATCGAACCACGCGGCGCAGCAGCCGGTCCCTCAACCACTGAGTCAACCGTGATAAAAATTGTACAGAGCCGGACTTAATACCAAAGACATTTACTACCGGTTAAGTTAACGTGATGTAGACATGACATGTGCTTGAGCCATGTCTTATGCTGCGTTTTCACCAGAGATTTGCGAGGAAGCCGAGCGGTAAGCGAGGGAAAATCCACCAATAGCAACACTTAATTTTCATCGCCCAGTTCACCGCAGTTCTAGTGGAAAAGGGCTAGCGGAGCGAGGTTTTTAAACATACAAAAAAGCGAGAGATTTGTGCGAGGGACGTGAGTGAGGAATGTCTGCGAGGGATGTGTACGCACCGCATGCACAAAGTTGAAAAGAGTTCACTACACATCCTCGCACAAGTCAGCTTCCCTGCCTCTTTCATGGAAATGCAGCCTTATAACCAGTTCATATATCTTCTTCATAATCTTCTGGGGGTAAATATGTTTAGTTACCTTTTTCGCAGCGGAGTCCTGGTTGTTATTGTCGGCGTGATGCGGAGCGGCGGGCGCCATGACGGTGACGCCACTCTGCGAAAGAAGCTCGTCTGAGCCTCTCTGTGGACAAAACAGAAACACATTAAAGGAGACTGTACCATCATTAATTGATGAAACTAATTAACTTAATGTTACGACTACAGATTGAAAATAAAAAGGCAGTTTATCAAAATGCTGTTTGGAAGCTTTTGAACAGCCAGCCATTAGAATGGTGCAATATTGATTAACTAAGCTAATATAGAATACACAAATAACTAGAATAAACATCAAATCTTGGTAGAAATGCAATGACTTTAAAGTAATGATAGCATAGAAAGCAACACTTGAATAAATTATTAATTAATAAAATTAATAATCAATGTACGGTCTATGAAAGCGACTGTGAATTGTAAATCTGTGATTTTATATAATATTTATCAGCATAATAGGTTGCCATTAAATGTTAAATGACAAAAGTTGCAATAGGATTTTCAAAATCATTCAGCTAGTATAATGTTAAGCTAAACTGCTCCGGGCTCTATATTGTTTGAACTACTCAGTTGTCTCTACAATGCCGTTCTTTATGCAACGCAAAGACAACATTCCAAAACTAAGCTGTATTTTAAAGTTAGTGGCTAATGTCGTTTATAGGTCACAATTTATTTATCGAAAGGTGATTTACCTACAATGATAATTATATCTATGAAAGAAAGAGCATAATTTTTACTGTAAATATTTAATCAAACCAAAAAATATGAATACTGGTGCAGCAATAAACAGCCACCCTAAAATTACGAAAAATAAGGTCGCGTCACTGCCAAAATATTGACAGGTGACTTTGCATGCGCGAAGACGTCATCTCCCCCGGCACAAAGGGAAAAAAGTTACAAAATAAAACAAAAACACAATTCCGGGGCACGCCAACGCACACGTCAACCCGCCCTTCCCCGGGATCAATCTCAATTTAAGACGGCGAAATGACAGACCTCAGCAGTTAAACGCACCGGGCTAAGGTATAAATCACGCTACGTAATAAAGAAAACGTACAAATGACGCAACACCGCGGATTTTGTATCGCGAAGCTCACACCTGGCGGGTGTCGTCTGGATATCACTCACACGAGACACTTAATAAAGCCCGAACACATCAATTGTTGGTAACGCCAAAAATGACAGAACATACACGGCCCGACCTATGTAAACATGCATATTCGATTATGAAAATGAAAATTAGGAAAGTAATCTGTTATTAGGAACATCAACATTGTATATAATCTCTTGAAATTGTTAGCGGCGCGCTACGAGATTTTTATTTTATGAAAGCAGAAATTTCGTGGAACTTCAAATAATATTTTAAGGGAATAATAAATACTGAAACAAAGTATGCAGATTTTATTTGAACACCGGTACAGTAAAAAGAAAACCTTTTAGCTCTTAGTTTCGCATTTGCGATAACTGTGACCCTTTATTTGCATTTTACTTAATATTATAAAAAAATACAGATAAAGGTAACAGCGGGAATCTCATTTTTCAGCATAAAGCTTTTATTGTAGAAAAAGAAACGTTCTCTCTGAAATAAAACCAACATTCGCGAGTCTTATTCCTTAGAGTAATTTCGTAGAGCGCGTGTAATAATTGCCCGAAATTAAATAACATTTTTCACAACAACGAAAAAACAGCACGGATGAAAATTTTGCGGAAGGAAGGCGGATTGTGTTGGGAAAGAAGGCAGTTATCGTTTCCTTCGCAATTTCTCAAGTTAATGGAGAATGATGTTGAATGATGCCTTCATGATTAAGACAATGGTGACAATGGGTATAAGTACAGGGACTAACGTTATACTTCTCCGAGTCTCTTCTGTAACAGATGGATCGTATCCCCTGGAACGTAGAAACCACACTGTGTATCTGGTGACTATGTTCTGTTATAGTTCAGGATTCATATACATCAATCTGTATTCGAACACGTTTGTTAAGACATCACAAGCAAAGATTCAGCATTTTTTCATATTTCCACAAAATAAAGTAAGTATTTGTAATTTCGTTACTTCTCCTTCCTCTTTTATGAGCAAAACATTTTCCAATAAATACTAGTGATATCTTTAAATTAATGTATTTACAAAAAAAGCTCTGACCAAGTATAATACGTGCGTAGGTATGTCAAATGGGACCGACGACGACGCAAAATCAATTCCCTAGATTGGTTCTTCACAAGATGGTATTTGGTTTTACTCTCGAAAGAAAACTGTGGATCTTTTCTCGATGAGAAACATACTCAAACGTTCTTCCAATATGTCATTTGAATGAACGTGATACGAGGGGCCCACATATCAAAATATCGGGAATAAAATATACATGAAAGGTTTACTTATAACAGACGAACGAGCTCGGGCCCTTTTACAGATAGTAAGGACGCGGAATGATATGTTTACGTGGTCAAAGAAGAGTATCGAAGTCCATTGTCGGAAATCAATACGGATAATGTATTAGTGATATTAAAATGTGCCGAAAACGTACCAGACGATGGGACACAAAGATTTTGTTGTTATCTATGGAATCTATAGAGGGTTTTTATCCGAGGTTTTGATAAATAGTTTTGATATTTGCGAAAGTGAAAACTTGGAAATTTATTTGTCTAACAGAAAAATGAACATAATAACTTAAATTTATCATTTTTATTTAATTCACATTTAAAATAGAAAAAGTCATGCATAATATCTCTGTCTAGAGCTCTTGTTCGGATATTGAAAGAAAATATTGACTATTCCTATATATAGCCTGTAACTACTTCCCGAAAAAGTCGTAAGAGTTAATTGTAAAAATAACTAGTTAGGGATCGTTCATAATAACTTAACTGGCTATTTGTGGACTATTACGACCTCAGAACTGGGTGTACTAATGTAATCATTTAACCCTCATGTGGCATCTCGTGTTTCGTTTTCCTAACAGGAAAAATCTTAGTAATTCAAACATTATCTTCTCCCCCATGCAAGCGTTTTTCCGGCATGAAGTCAAGATCCATTTCACTTAAGGTATTCGTGTTCAATGACTGAAATAAGTGGTCGAAAAACATTGAATTAGTCAGTGGAAATCAAATGGTTAATTCGTGATATTTTTTTAGGTTTTATAAATAAACCATTCAATTTGTAATACTATGGCTGTATAGTGTATAAAATGATAATATCAAATATAACATCACAAAATACAACATAATACAATTGTTCCTAAAACTGGCAGCGCGGGATTTTTATGAACATCGTAAACATAGCCGACAGCGCACTATCGTGTCATATGAAATATTTATGTGCCACTAACACTCTTCGCAGATCATTAATCGGTACATACAATATTTGGGACAAGTAGTCACTTCAATAAATCGTGAGAAAAGTACATATATAATCTTAATTCGGCAGTTTTTGTTATGGAAAAACCGGCCAAGAAAATTAAAATATCAAACCTCTTCTCAGTTCTTGAAGAGAATATTATCGGTTAAATTTATTTTCAAATTAGTCGGTGATTGGCGTTAAATTTAATAATGTCGTCTATATTGCACCATAGTGTAGGAATAGAGTAAACCTATAGAATAAAAACATGTGTTGTGAGTACCTTGTTTCTGTGGCCGAATAAAATAGGGAGAACCGGGAGAAAACGAACATTTACGATGTGAATGAAAAATCGCTTCGGCATTTATGACGTCATTGTTCCTGAGAATGAATCTAATATGAAAAAAATAAAAGGGTCTAGCGTGGAAAGGCTGTAACGAGTCTAATAATTTTTATTGCGATTTCACGAGCTTACAGTCTGATTTAACTCGACGTGTGTAAATTATGATTTAATTTAATAACCAGAGTTGAAAACGAGCGTAAAATGTTTTTATGTGAGATAATATACTTTTCATTAAGAGTCATGCGTTACTCGCACAATTTTATATTCATGTTTTATGGGCGCAAGCAACTCGGCGGAATTGAATCGTTAACAAAAACATACACGGATTTGCGTAACAGCTTGCTACAAATGTTACCTACAAGACGTCAATATACCAGCTTATATTATATAGTTCAAATAATTAATAATACCGTTTATGTTAATCTCAGTAATTCGTTAAGCTCTTAACAAAACAATTTTTCACCTTTGTTCCCGGAGAGTGTTAATTAAATTATTTTGCCTTGATTAAAAGAAGGGGTAACTGAAGTTATAAGGAAAATGAATCAAAAATAAATACTTCTACGTGGAAAGTTTAGTAAAATAGCACGTTACTTGTTACTTCGTTTAAGAGTATTAAATTAAGAATAGTGTATAGAACTTATGAATAGAATATGGAGCGTGTTCAAACTGAAAGTTCTAAATGAAGCAAAATTCTGGAATGGTGAAAATTGAAGACAATATAATTTCTGAGAAGTAAAGCTTCGTACGTAGACAAGCTTTGACGTCACCGCTAATGCCAGCGAGTGCCGTGCAGAAATACGCCACGTTAACAAGTCTGTGTATAAATCAGACGATGCGCGCTAAGCACCGTGCGCCTCGTTCGATCCCATCATCACTAGTCGCACCGTGTGCACCGCACATTCGTCTAATGCTTAATATCATCCCGCCAGACCGCCTTCGACTAAGATGTCGAAATTAACGATCTTGATAATATTTGTCGGCTCAGCGCTGCCAAGCTCCACTCGTAATTAATTGCACCAATTTGTTCTACGCTTATAACGGACATTTGTCAAGCGCCCACCCGCGCCGGATGATTTTCGCACTAACTTCATAATCGATATTCGGAAATATCGATTATCGCCCAAACTCTTTGCCCCAACTCGGATATTAAGACGTTCCGCAGTCATTAATAAGCCGTAACGATGTTTTCTTCGATTTCGACTAGTAATATAAATTCCAGCCATAATTTATTAGTTTTTCACTTACTGGTGTAGTTGGGATGTGTATGTCAAAAATTCAAAGTGTGCCCACGATAAATTAGGCAGATACGAGACGATTTAAAAGTTAACAATTCTCATCACAACTAGGAGGCAAGCCTCTTAGCCCCAGAACAATATAAGGAGACATTACTCGCTGTCACAACTCTACTTTATAGGGAAAGTAGGAGCTGCGAGTTTGTGTGAACAAAGTTGTAGGGGCCTGGTTACTTTAGTAACGAATAGAGACGTCAAGAGGTAACCGCCACTCGAGCGCAACTCGCGTGCCATTTTAACTCCGGCCGAACTATGTCGGGCTAACGCCGGGATCGATGCAGCAAACTGTGCTCTATTACTCTCAACGATATAATAATTAAGCGGTTATTTAGTATTCACGTGTATTACGAATCGCTTTTGAAAATGCACGTGTTAAAGTTCTAAGATAGATCGGATCATTACGCTCACTAAACTTGAATTTAATGGTCGCTCAATTTACGATACCGTTAGAGCGAAACTAATCTGGTCTCAGGAAAAGTTGCGCAATAAAAGTTAACAGATACAGAGCGAGAGAAACAAAGGGCAACGTTTAGAGACGACGTTCATTTGCATACGGGACGATACGAATACAGTGCAGTGGGCGAATTGCTGTATTTTATGGCTTTCACTATTTTATAAACAACTGAATGAAACCTTGAATAAATGTCCAAAAGAACAAATTTACGTGGAAACATTTATCATTAAAACAAATGTTGAGTTTACAAAAAGTTTGAGGTCGTCATTTCTCATAATTTCTATCTGGCTTTCCCTAATTACGTTTTATAAAAAATAATATAGAGCCCACTTTATTGAGGCCCAATGAGATTGAGTTACTCCCGTGGATCCAATAAAGCCTAATGTCACTATAAGAAACGTGTTAATGGTTGTTATTTATCGTGTGCGGCTAGCGAGCGAAAGAATAATCACAGATACACTCTGTGTCCGGACACCGACATTACAACCTGACCACTTATTACGATGTAAGATTTATTTCAGGGCTGTGCAAGGACAGGTAGAAATAGATTTCACTTTTAAAAATTGTCCAGTCCAGAATCCAAAAAAAAAACCCTAACATTTCAAATTGAATTGCGGAAACTAATAAAAGCTAATTTATCAAATGAAGCAAGTTCCTTTAGTTTTTACTTCTCATATTGATAATACTTGAAGGAGTTCCACAAAGCTGCTTAGTGGATGTTGTGACGAGACAGGTCCGGCCGGCTCCTAATGAGAAACTATCAAACTCCAACGGCACATTTGTCTTGTTAATGCTAATATTCAATTCTCTAGACGACGCCCGCACCGCTAACTAGGCTTTTAGTTGGACGTATACCGGTAGACTAATGTAGATACCGACATGTTACTACTCCCTGATGCAGTCATGGAGGAAATTACATGTTCATTTAGCTAAGTAGACACCATTTTTTATTATATAAAAATGGCATTACATTACGGTGATTAGATAACATCATAAGTCTCAAGCTGTCATATAATATCACGAGTATCATTTCAATGTTGTCACCTCTACAAAGGCTCATGAATGGGTTCACTTGTATCGCATTAGCACATTCATATGGTAGACAATCGATATCACTTGACTAAGGAAAAACAAATAGATTCTTTATGGCAATGTACGAAGGTAACAATTCACCCCTCAATGGGCCGTACGGAATCTAAAGCGATCGTAATTTCGTCTGGCAATATTCCGCCTTTTCATATTTTCCTTTTGCCTTCCAAATGTTATATCGTACCCGATACAAGGCAGCGATTTCGTTTGTTATTTCAAGCCCTCTCACGCTTCTCCGATTTAGTACATCGACACGTGAAGCATCAGTTAAACAAAATATGGAGTCACTTGACTTTTCAGTTGTGAATGATTTCTCAAGTGACAACAAACATCTCGAGCAAACAAAATTTCATTCGTATAGATATAAAAATGTGAAACTGAATAAAATCTTACATAAGTGTAACATTACTTAGTTTTCATTTACTAATCAGATAATTTACAATCGCAAAAAATAAAATGATGTGAAGCCAACGGCATGGGGCACCGAGTCCAAGCTTCCAGTGTTTAGTGATCTAGGGAAAGGAATCCAGCCGAGTAGCAGAATCTTAAGGTGTTTATCAAGGCTCTTCGATAGCCCATAGGCTGAAACCATTATCGGCACAATTAATGCAGAGTCTACGTCCTGTTTATTTAATATTAATAAAAAAATTACTAAATTCAATCAATATAATAAATTCATCTCCTGAAATTATCTACAAACGACAGTTTTATATTTTCGCATCGTTAAAGGAGCTTTGTGGGTTCTAACATTTTCGATAATAAGGTTCGCACTCCGGATAGTGCGACGGGAGAATGCAAAACGTGACACCCTTTAGCCTTCTAAGTGTCAAAGAGGACCGTTTCACAGCTTATGCTGATACTGTGTCTTTGAGGAAACGCATCCAGTACTAGATTATGTATGCCATCTTTAAAACAACTCCAAGAAAATATGTAGTGTTCAACTATTGAAGGAATTTCGCCATGTGAAAGATTTTTGACAGCGCCTATCCTAGCTGTGGCGGCTTTTGTTACTTATTTTCTTTCTTTGAAGTGGATACAGTTGTTGTTATCTTTCATACATTACATTTTTACAAAGTGGAGTAAATATTTGTAAAATGATTCATTAATTATAATGAGTCTTCACACAAGAACCTTTGACAGTCGTAACTAGTGATCAGAAAAAGAAATTGTTCAATCAGAACCAGTCTGATAATAGGAGTTGCGTTACAAAGCACCTAATCCATTTAAAATAAATTTATTTTCGTGTGGTTAGTAAGCGACCCGGCGTGGGAATTATGAAGTGCTCGTCAGCCGCTGACTTGGCTCAACGACTGCGATTTTAAACTGATCTAATGTACTGATGTTATTTAGCCATATCCGGTTGGCCTAAAAGCCGACCTCTGCTAGTTGGGAAAAGATTTTATAGGTATGATATTGTATTTATGAATTAGTACTGTTAATACTTATCTCAAAGCTCGAGTTTGGCAAAAGATTGACGCCTATCAGCACATTTGCTGACGAAGAATGGTCCGCGTCCGCGTATTCTGGACTAAAAATCGCATCAACCAGTATTGTCTCCTGAATTCCGTGTAAGATCCAAGCAAATAGCCCTCAAATTCTTAAGACACACGGCTAGGAGATGTCCAGACAACTGAGAAAAGTGAATACTAACAAACCATAATAGGGAAGGTATAAGTCGCATCTGACCTATGCGGTGGACAGATTTGTCAAGTGGTGGCGTAAACGACCCATCACAGTCACGTCCCCCGGTCATGAGGGTACTAGTACGACGATGAAAAGTCTATTAAAGAAAAACTATACCTTTGATTGACTGCATATATAAATGACGAGTTCCACTAGTTTAAATATTTTGATCATAAAATATTCTTTTAGTAGCATTAAAGCAAATATTACATTCATAGCAAAAAATAAAATGTCCAAAAAATACGTCACACATGACAAACAATTTAACTTCATGTCAAAACTATTTATGGTATGCAAGCGTATATTCGCGGAGTGCGTTTCAAAGGCAATGGTGTGTTTACATTTGTCTCTAGGAGCGGCGGGTAGCCTCAGATATTTAACCGCCGACGGCGCTTCGCAAAGATAAATAAAAACGGCTGAGATTTAAATACTTTTCGTTCCTATTCTTCACCTTCCCTCTTTGAAGCTGGTACTTTATATTTAGTATCGTTGAGTGGCAATATTTAATTATCATTATATCGTTATGATGTTATATTAGTTGGCTTGAAATCTGTCTCCGTAGTTATTTCTCTTTCAGTTTTTAGTCTTTAGGTACAAAATCATGAACTTGCTTAATTTACTAACAATTTTTTTCATTATATTTTGTAGCGGCAAAAGTGAAGTTTATTGTAATTAACTATTTCTCGCCAATATACCTATATTCCAATACCCTCCTTTATCCTTTGTGGCTAATCCATGATAGAAGTAGTTAGTTGGAGTGCGCCTTGATCCAATCGTTCTTAAATTAACATTAGACTTTGACCACTGACGATCAAAGAGCGCTGGTTGATGACAGCCAATAGACAGCAATTGTTTTTTTTTTCTACTCCTGAAAGTGATGGATCAGGATTAATTACTAGAAGAACGGAGTCAGTTAATTGCTTTTTAGATTTGCAGATTCTAAATACGGTAACTGTGTGTTATATTCAGAAACACAATGCTTTAGAAAACAGCAAAGCAAAATACAAAGCCAGCCTTAACAGCATGTTTATACAAGTTAATTAATTAATTAGTAAGTACATAATAGTGTGTATTTAGAGTGAGGCTGCGAACATTGGCCAGTGCAGCTATTGATTAGACCCCGGAGGTGGTAATACGAGGAACATTGTAGTTCGGAACTGCAGTATCGACACCGATACCAAGTTACAGAGCATACAGGACTAACTAAATGTTAATGTTATTGTTATATCAACCTATATTACGATAGTTATGTAGTTGTATGCGTTGTTTGTTAATTAGGAAATAGGCAGATAGGACGCAGCTAGGAAAAATGCCTGAAGTTAATTTGTATTTTATATTTACATCGGCACAGTTAAAAAAATACAGTAAAGTAAACACAGTTCATTAAACTTAAGTTAATTTAAGTATATTATATAGATTTAAGCTGCTCTTATACTTTTAATATTAATGCACTAATAAGCTAGCCATACGTAATGTTAGTTAACTTTAATGTTTTATTAGGTTCCACTTATGTAATAAAACTTTTTAAACATATATTTTAATTCTGTGCTTTAGCAGTTATAACTCACAATGAGTATTATGACTATTTCAAAATGTGTGTTACATTAACTGGAATATTAAAATACAAAATAAGAAATAATAAAGACGAAGAAACAGACAGGAATATATGATTAAAGGGAGTTTTATTTCAGCCACTGAGCCCGCCTGCTAACAACCTACAAGCAATGAAACGTGAAAACTGCATTGTTGAACAGTAAAGCCTAGTTAAGTTCGGTGAGAACCTTCCATAATCCAATAAAAACAAGTTATTTCCGTACAAAGGCTTGCACAAAGCAATTGACCGGATAAAGCAAGTGTTGTTAGTCGAGTGCCAAAAAGCGTTGTGCATCAAAATAGCTGACGTCAAAACACAGTCCACAGCACTTGACGTGTTAATGGACTTATCCGTAGTACAAGTTTGGAAGCCTTGTAGCGTTACAACAACCATGTTACGAGTTTTGAACGCTTATCAACAACACACCGCAATGTCTAAGAGATTAAGGAAATTAGTTTCCCGTCAAAAATTATACAAGCTACCAAGAAGTTTTAGAGTTCTCTTAGCTAGAAATATTTAAAATGTATTTTTAAGGGATAGAAAACTCTAAAGTAAGTACTTGAGTAGTGCTTTCATACGATAGAATGATGCAATGTTAAGCAAGTCGGTATTTATCAGTAGAGAATCACCAACTTAATAGGTTAGCTTAAAACTTTTTCGTTCACGTAACTCCGTTCCCTTTAGCCAAGTTGAATAAAATTAAGAAAACAACATTCAAGTTTAAAAGTGTGTCCAGATTTGTGAGTAGCTAATGTTCTTAAATCGGAACAGACGGGTAACGAGCCAGGACAAATATTTTGCCACTTCGGAACGTTACCTGACCGGGGAAGTGGCCGCGGTGGAGCCAGCCGCGGGGAGACAAAGTAAATATGTCCCCGTTTCCCGGGTCGTCCCCACATTTTATCGGCGAGCGATCGGCGCTCGGGTCGGGAAATGAATTTAAAACGTGTTTGCGGGTAATCTGTTATCGGTCCCTTGTCTCTGGCTGGAATATAGACGTCCAGCCCGCTCCTATATCTCGATTGTGATTTTGTGCCGCCAGTAAACATGACCGTTTATAGTTTTGATTGTTGTGCCTTATTAGATATCTTTCTCTGTTAATATCGTTATCAGCTTCTCTACACATAAAACAGTTACATATAAACCGACCAATTATAACATTGAAATAACATATACAAACGATTTCAATTTCAATTTCATAGCATAATACAAAATGTCGATTAGGGGATCCCGTTGTTCATTCTTGCTAATTATAAGTTATTTGATAGGTACACTTTTCAAACCTAAAGATACAACCTCATTATCCTGCTTATTGAGTTATAGCCTACAGCTAAGGAGCAGAGGCATCGTTATTTTTTATTAAATCGTACAAAGAAAAAACATCGCTAATCTGAGGAAATTTCGTATAAAGAGCACAATAAAATGTTAAACGTATAAGTAGTGAGTGTTAGGTGGTAGCGGAGTCTAATACGAGCAACACTGGGTTAATTATTTCGTCACAAGAGCCCTCGTAAGCCACTGTAACAGCGCTTCAGCCGAGCTCGGGGGGGCCATAAAAGCTACATAATACGCGGCGACGTAAAACTCTTATTATTTTAGTATCTGCGAAACGGTCGCGGAAAACATATCGTAAAATAAAACCTGTCGCGTTGTACGAAGATGCAAGCCCCTCCATCGGAGGCGCGGTTCAGCCAATGTGCTCGCTTTAAATCCAGGTGGATTCAGTGTGGACACCGGTTAGGATCGAACACACCGAGCTAGGTGGATTTCTATGGTAAATACAGACTTTATGGTAGCCGAGGGATAAGTTTCATTTTAAATTGAAGAGAAACTGAAATGTTTCCTTGTCTCCCGAAGGGGCTGAGCGCGCGAAGCTGAATAAAAATTCACGTCAGGTAAGCACACGGAAATATTTACACAACTGAAGAATTTACTAGGAGTTGCAAGTGGTTATATAAATAAATGCTCAACCTTATCGTTACTCTTTCATATCGATTGCCGTCGAGTAGGGTGGGAAAACTACATGATAACATGATGTTGCCATAAGTGATATTAATAAAATTATTATTATACTCGTAAACTATTGCTGCAGATGGCAATACAACTCGAGACTCAAATAAAACACATTTTCAACATGAAATTATTCGTTTTTTTTTTTGCCGAAAATGCGACTAAGTCCCGGAAACGCCCATTTACATAGCCGATGTCGGCGCGATGGTGCGTGGCGACTTCAAATGGGAATTATAATACCAAATTGAATACAAAACTTTCCTTTCAGTGCCGAGTAATGGAGGAGTCTATGCACCGGAACAATCGAAAAGACAAATAGAATGAGAGAGGAGACGAGGCACTCGCTCTGTTGAAATAATAAGTGCCTGACGTCTTTTTGGACGTTCCTGTCGCGCTTTTTTTGTAACGATAAATTTTTACGCTTTGATCTTTCCAATTCAAATAGGCTTTTTTTCGCGTAGAATCAGAAGTTATAGGAATATTTCAAAAGCTTTAAGTGAGGCGACGGAGCGGATTTTCTTTTCCACTGGCTATATCGTTCTGATTGAAATGCAAATGAAACGGTGTCCGTTCTAAACGTATTTATTTTATCTTCCCTCTTTGGTTAATCCACCAAATTACGGAGTCAATCAAACAGTACATTAGCAACTAGTAATCGAATAAAAGAAAATATACACTGAAACTGAAACTAAAATGTTCACTGAACGTCTTCAAAATTAAATTCCGTCATTTTTGTATAAAGTCAAGAAACTATAAAAATGAAATTTAAATATCTCAGCATTAGTAGTAAAATTTATGAAATTTTAATCTTCTCTCTGCAGTCGAGCAATGACAGGGATTGTTTGCTGAAGAATCTGAAGCGGTTCATTATTCCGTTCCGAGTTATTTGGCGCCCAACGAGGGGCTACGCGCGCTCGACGGCGAACATCTGACGAATCACTCGCAGATTTGAATCTGTATCCGCGGAATGTTTCATTTTTAAAGCCATATGGTATGGTAGCGGTTTGTTTTATTTATGTGCTCTATGTGTGTGCGTCATGAGCGTCTTTCCGCGTTTGGTAGTTGTAACTTCAAATCTGAACAAGTTACACAACGAAACAAGCTGCAACAAAAACATTTGCCTATGCCGACGTTAGTGAATTGTTCTCCCGCTCGTGACTGGGTAATTTCCATACATTTCAAGTTCCATCGCCTGCGGGACGTTCGTTCTTTTGTTGATAAATGTTTGACGGGAACTCCGGGGACGCCATTAAAAGTTTTTTCGTGAATAATTCCAGTTTACATACGCAAATGTTTACTCGTGAGTTTACCCCCGCGCTCACCTATTCGGTGATTTCTTTTCATAGAGGCGTTTGTTCGAGGAGTGGTGAAATTCTTCTGAACGGAGTCGTTGAATATGTAATTGGAAAAGTTTTTGTGTTTTCTTTGTCATAACCCTTAGTTTTGACGCAATTTACTAGGGATCAGGGGCAAAACGCCGCGCCTTTAATATTGTTGAATTTCATTTACCAAAATGAAACGCTAGTGCTAAAATGTAGGTTTGATTGAAAACTGTAAACCGACTCATATATTAATTGGAGTCAGTTTGCGAGTAAAGTTTATTGGAAAGTTTTTGTAGGAACAAAGTGACCGATAAAGACACGTAGACCTTAAAGTTGTCGGCGACGTGGTCGGATGAAGTAGTAAGTTCTGAGCCATAACTCAGTGGGACGAAGTTGGACGATCAGATTGTGTGGCAGACAAAAAGAGCCTGACGTCACGGAAGCTAGATTGCGTGGATAAACGCGCGTGCTCTCGACACCACGGGTTAAGCTCGCGCTATATCAAACCTTTTTACTCAGACATCTAGTGCGCTAGAAATTTTGGAGTTACTTAATCCAATAGGACTTAAGACTTCATTTAATGGCAAATTAGATCTAGTTTTGATTTTAATGCTTCGATTAGAAAAAACGTCCTCTTATATTTATAGATTAGGTACCTACAGTGTCATTCCAAATAATAAAGTGGTTATGTCTTTAGAGCCAAATTAGGACATTGTTTGTGTTCTCATCACAAATATTGGCATAAATGAAAACGGTGCTCCTTAAAAACACATAAAAGAAAATGTTGAGCTATTTATCTATAATGAAAAGCTCACTAACCAAATTGATCTAAGATATTCAGCTATGCAATATCATTACCGAACTTTTTAGGCTCCCAAGAATAATGTCTAGGATACAATACTATCGTTGAATTTATAGTTTTTATGCTAATTTAGACATATTGGACCACGAGCGGCAAACAAACCTTGTACATGTGTCGTCCAAGCCGAATTTTTTCATCACATTCTATACTACTTACTTTAACTTTTTAGCTGCCTCATAGATCTAGCGGCCGCTAGTGCAGCTGCTGAACGTGAGTCCTGGGTTGAGTCCCGGGTTAGGACTTGTTCTGTTTTATAAATTCGTACAACATATGTTTATGCTAAGCATACGTTAATGCTTTTCAAAGATTTATCTTGAATATGTTTATGTATAGGTAGTATCTAATGGTTTGGTAATAAATGTATTCTTTCTTTCTTTTAAAGTGTTATTTTTTTTTTTCTGTTAAGAGATTGTCTGTTGATTGATTGTGACACCTCCGTGCTTCGGACAGCACGTAAAGTCGTCGGTCTTGCGCCTGATGTCGCTCCGATCTTAACGAATTGCCGTGCCAACGGACTATGAGAGTGAAAGAAGAGGGGTGTACATCTGTGTTTGTAAATAAACTTGTGCACTAGAATATCTTCTGACCGAAAATTCGGTCGAGAGTATGTTCGAGACGAAGTCAGCGGGTTTTCTTTAGAAAAAAAATCATAATTTTAGTGTTAGCTTTGAATGCTTTATAAGAACATAGTAGAACATTATCTTCTTAGAACTGTTAAGTTATTAAGCACAGATATCCCCCGATTAATTACACTAGTAATTTCTCGGAACTTGTGAACTAAGACACTACTTAGGTAATCCTTTAGCGGGGATACCGTTAACTAACTGCAAATTAAGATTACACGTTGAGATAAGGCGACGTGTCGGGTTAAAACGGGACCTCCAATAAGTGGGTGTAACAGACCGCACTAAGCAAGTGCCGCTGGATATTTATAGCCCATCGTTGGGGAATCTATTTTGTTGTGTTTAGCTTAGGAATCAACGGTACATTTTACAGGAAGTTTGATAACTTTATTTTGTGGGTTTTACTGTAATTTTGTTGAAGTGCTTTGCCTGATAAACAATCGTTGACGAGCCTTCCGCTCAGCCACGTACAAAATTATACTTCATAACAATAAAAATCTATTGTGTCTGCTAATTAGCGAGCCAACGGCTTAAGCAACGCTTAGCACGGTCAGTTTGGAGATGGTTGACAGCTAGAAGCATTTCCACGTGACCGTCGCGTTGAACCAGATGTTGTCGCTGAGCCAAGTCTGAGAACTGCGAGCCTCAAAAACGAAAGGAGATGTTGTTCACGTTACTTAACAATAATATTCTGCTAGCGCAATTAAGTATTATCTAGATTTTTTTAATATTGATATTTAATATTGTTATTTTCAATGGCTGTTGAGCAGAATATTGGATATCAATAAGAAAAGCATACTTTTCTTGAAATGTGACGGCTTGGTTGGCGCTGTGGTCCAGAGACCGGTTGCTGCGTCGCGTATCGCGGGTTCAATTTCAGCATGGAGCAAGTATCTTTTTGGATGATCTAGTTACAGATAATTGTTTTTTGTGAAATTATGTGTTTTTAGACGTACTCTTGGTATAGGAAGAAAATCCGAATATGGGCCAAAATAAAAAAAGAGTCGTGAGCCGACCAAGGGACAAGGAACAGGAGGATGGTGATGATAAATTCTAGTGCCTTAATTGGTGTACCTATAAATTGGAATAATACTTAAACTTTGAACATTTACGGACTCTTCGTCTTCTTGTTCGTATCGAATGAACAACCACCACCCGTTAGTCTCTGACATGGCTTTGCACACCATCGAGTTTTAAGCGATAATTCATTTATAATAAACCATGACTTTGAAGTCCATGCCTTGTATTCGAACTTACGACGTTTCACTGGTCATACCATTAGGCTATCACTACTTGAAAACATAGATTGCTGTAAAAGTGGTTCTATCAATATACCTACACGTTACACATATATCTACACGTATTGTATTAAACGTTAATAATTTGAAGGATCAGTGGTGGCTGGTTGTGTGATTATTTCGTGCTAACGAAATTAATAAGGTAAATTTCAACGGTGTGCGAGGCGTTATTGTGTTACCCAGAACCGCTTGTTTAATGTGAAATAAACAGTAAAAGGAGCGACTTTAACAATAATACTGTTAAATTTCGTATGGTTTCATAAACTGCCGCACATTCTTATGTAGACACCTAAATAAAATTTTGCGTTTTGTTGTGTTTTACTAATAGTTAGGTACTATATGAGTAATACGGGACAAAAATGAGATGGAAAATCGAATATAGACACGTCAAATTAAAATTTCCGAAATGAAGGGTTACTCTTGAAATTACATTTACACATTTGAGCTATAAATATAGCTGTTTATTAATACAAATTCTAATGCAATTCCAATGTTAAATTAAGGCCTTAAAACAATGTATTATATTAAAATAAATTGACCTACATCGATGGATAGATTATGTGAAAGATGATATGGATAGTGATGTATGGAAGAAAAAGACATGCTGCGCCGACCCCAATTAAATTGGGATACGGGCAGGGGGATGATGATGAACTATGATATAGGTAAATTTAAATTTTATCTTATTAGTATCCCGATTATTTAATTATTTTTAAGATTTTTTTTGCATTTAAAGTTACGTACTGACATAGGTACCAATTTCCAATGTCAATTGAGTGAATTTATTTTCATGTAGCCACTAAAATTAGATACGGTCTTCTTTTTAGGATGACATGATTTACATACATAGTATCACCACGCCTGTGTTCCCCGAAGAGATAGGCAAAGCTGTACACCCACATTTCATCAATCCTGTTATTAAGTCCCGTGTGGTGAGATTATTGCCATCTACCGGGTACAATTCCAAACTCCTGCTGCTACTGAGAATGAGGCAGTTAACATGATTTGACGTTACGACTCTTAATTGACCCGTCCCGGTCTTATAGTAACTGTTGGTAAAAGATAACTATTTTAAATTTAGTTTAGTTTGTTACGTCAGAGTTGACGCCAGTGTCAGACAATGATGATACATATCCATCATGTGAGACAGAATAAGGCTTGTCGTGGATTAGTACACTCTCAAAGACATCTCATCCTCCGCTTGAAAAACATCAATTGTTTTTTCATGTGTGTCATAAAAGACGTGTCTAGGCAATTGTATAGACAAAGCTTGAGCTAACATAAAGGAGAAATAGACAAAGTATATTTCAAGCAAAATAACTCTTATCTTTATCACAGACATTTTATTTTTCCCCATAAAAGCTAAATCCACAATATTGTGAGGCGGTGAACTATCAAACTACGTAATTTATTATGAAATATTCAAATACATAGACAGAAATGGTAGTGTTGTGGGAAAAGTTAAGTGTGAGGCAAGATTCATGCAAGTTAATAGATATGAAGTTTTTATGAGCCATAACGTCACCTCTGGAAGTGAAATAAAAAGGTGATATAACTTTTTATGCTGTTGCTAAGAGATAATATTTTTTTTCTTAATTTGGACTGCAAATCTAATATGCAATAAAACATATTGGATAAATATATTTTTTAAATAAGAGAAATATATGTATCTACCGTACTTCATTTATATATATACCATAGTTTAAATAACTAGCACTTGTTGAAGGTTTTTAACATTTTAATGGGGTGTTTATACCCTACTAGCTTCTGCCCGCGACTTCATCTGCGTGGACATTAGAATTAGGTCCTGCCGGAATAAAAATTACGCTACGTGTTAATCCAGGTTATAAACTATCTGTGTGCCAAATTTCATCCAAATCCGTACAGTAGTTATTGCGTGAAAGATTAACAAACATCAATACATACATACTTTCGCGTTTATAATATTAGTAGGACTAGCTGGTGCCCGTGACTTCGTCTGCGTGACAATAGGTAGCCTATGTCTTTCTCCAAGGTCCAATCTATCTCCTTGCCAAATTTCATTACGATCCGCTCAAAGAAACAGATTTACTTTCACATTTATACTATTATTATGGATATTAGTATGATATTAGGGATATGAATGAGTATAAATGTGGCTTTAACATTTTAATATTAGCAATACAATATAAAAATAAAAGGAGCTCATCTAGAAAACTGACTTTGTCAAATGAGCACGTATTTGCTCGTAGACAGCAACAGTGGCAGTAACTTCAAACGGCAACGTCGAAGCAAATCGAGGGTGTCCAAGTCTCGTACGACAAATTATGTGCCCGTGAACAGATAGCGATATTGTCGCCCCAAAAACACTTTTCCCTTGTTTTTCCCCGAAATGGGGAAGGAAGAACGGTAGTTCAGCAAGACAGCTTGATCCGGTGTACGGCCGTTTTAGGGGCAGCAACAAGTATCTTATTTACACATGGGAATACAAACTTTGTACCCGAGAATAAAGAGTTTAATTTATTTTGTGCGCATGCCAGGGAAGAGAGTATTCATACGTGCCTGTGTAAGGAGAATGTGAAAGTGATGGAGCGTCACACGAGGAAACGAGTTATACTTTGAATCGAGTACTTAGTTTTATTGCGTTTGGGTTCACTGGTGTCTGGTTAATATAGGATAAATATATTGTCACCACCTCTTCCACTTGTTACTTAGATCAATATATAACGTAATACACGAGTGTTTTTCTTCTTTAGATACGTATCCGTGTTAACATTATTTAATATGCTGCAATATACTCTTAGACTATAAGTAAATTGGTACGGAGACTTATATCCCAGTATGTTATGTAAGCTTTGACATTAAGAGCCAAAGCACCTTCAAACGGCAACGTTCCAAAAGAAAATACTTTAGAAAGAAAGGAAAAAACGGGAAAAACCAATTGTGCATCCCCGCTTCATTGTGGGGAGTCCAAAAGAAGCCCGATATAAACGAAGGACGGAGACGACTCGTTAAAAGAGATACTTATGAAAAGAGGAGATTCGTGAAAAAAATCGAAAAGCTGAGGTAAACAATAGAGACGCGGTTTGAGGCGCCGGGACAAGTTTTCAATTAACAGAATGAGACTCAAGTTGACGGCAACTCGACAACTGGATAGTACACAACACTAGCATTGCGTTTTGCACTATATCGACAACTGTGCTTAGTTTTCTAGCATAACGTATTGAAGCAAAGGGGGCGATGAACTGTACAGTACGTAATATGTAATAGGTGTTTATGCGAAGGTGAGTTGGCGGAGGTTTTGGAACGGCCCACAAATTGAGTGGGTTAAATGGAGCGTGAATGCGACGAGGCCCGTTGCACTTGTTGCAATTTCACTCCACTCCACAACTTAATTGTGCCGAGTGTGCCTTTACATTTGCTATAGACGAATGGCGTTAATTTCACCCGGAAAGGTTACCGTCCATTACTCTAATTGCGAGCCGCATTTCATCTAAGCATCTCACAACTTCAGTCCGCAGCGAAGAAACCTTCAACAAACTTGAGAAAATTCACAGAAATCCACTACCAAAGAGTATGGAAGTAAACGAGGACACTTCGCTAATATTCCTAATTAAGCTTTTAATGTAATTGAATGAGTGGAGACACGTTGCGATTGGAAGAAAGGAGCGAGCTGCTCGCACCCCTTCGCTCGAGACCAAAAATACTTTCAGATAAATTACTTAGAGCGAACTCAACGCGCATACAAATCGGCCAGCGATTCTCCATATTTCACCTTGCCGAACACTCGCTCGATTTACACACTTCTGTAATAGGTGGGGGAGGGTAAACGCCGCGATGGACGAGTGCCGATGCAGAGATCTCAACTCAGTGAAAATTAAGCCATTTCCGTTTAGAAGCGTCGTGTTCTAACTTTATTAGTAATCGAGTCACGTCACGAAAAGAATTTCCGATATACAATTAAAGGTGAAACGGGTGTCAAGGATCTCGAGTCAGAGGTGGGCCGATATTGTCAGCGTCTGTCGCGAGGAGGCAAATAACCGGAGAGCAGGGGCACCTGTGCTCGATAATGCGCCGCCCCGTCTGGTCGAATGGGCGAGGAATCAATTAGGCCGTTGCCGAATTGCGTAACGGCTCTAGTTACGAGCATTACGAGTGGGTCCGCAGCTGCTTTTTGCTCATCCAACCTCTTGTTATTGCACAATCGACATTCGACGCCTCAGATTAAGATATTACGTATTCAACCAAACTTTTTCATTATAGTTTTATTGAAAGGTAAACAGGATCAATAGTATTATTCAATACAATTATATTATACTAACTAGTTCAAATTCATTTATTACATAAAATTTTAGGCTCACCACCTATTAAATAGGACTTAATTACACTCTGCCTACTGGAAGACAGGCGTTCATGTTATTATTATAAACTTTCGTTTCATATCTCGTTTCTTTGTTATATTTTGTAGTCGTAGATACTAAAGAGAAAAAATCTGTCCAGATAAAATAGCAAGTACGACATGATATAGTTTTAAACGAGTTACCGTTGTCATGCGTGTATTTAACGACGACCGCATGCGTGCGCTGCTGGCGGCTCGGTAATGGATTACCTTAAACGCAACTGTATCATCGGGCTAACCGCAGCGAGAACGATTCCAACTAAAAATTACATTTAATCCGTTGTGAATATCGCGTTTGTAACTATTATAAATTTACTTTTTACAGTTGTATTAGTTCAATAAATTAATAAAGTATATCCGGGGAAATGTATTGAACATAAAAGTACTTACATTATAATAAATCCAGCGTGATCGACCTATAAAACGGAACCCGCAGAAATCATACGTGGCAAAAAGTAAGCGTCAAATTAATCAATGTCTATAAAACACAGATAACGGCTGAGCACCCCATCGTCACAGACCGATTCTGGAGCATTAAAAAAATCCAAATTAATTAGGACGAATAAATTAAAATCGTCAAGGGAACGAGCTCGTAATTTTCGCCGTGTCCGCTGTAGATTGCGGCGTGTGAGGGCAGTCATATGTGAATTATTTAGAGGCGGTCGCGCGGCCGACTGGCCCGCAATTAATGAAGTGGTCCGAGTCGTTTGTCAATGCGGTGGTCTGTGGCGGTCGGCGGACCCTCACCTACACCAATCTGTTACCTAAAATGTGTCAGATGCAGTAAGCCTAAAGAATATTTGTGATTCATTATACCAAATCAATCGTAAGTCCCAATTGCGACGTTTAACTTCAATTGCGTTCGGTCGTGATTTAATTGCTTCCTGAAGAAATTGGTAAGTTTTCAAGAATATTTTGCTGGTCTCAAATATAAAGTTAACTGACTAGGGTGGCCATTAGTATTGCTTATTAAATTAATGCTTTCCTGCTATTAAGGCCTACAGGTATCCAAAAGGTAATTATTTTAGCTACAAAGCTACCCATAATAATTTTATTATTCGGATTACATGGTATTATCTTACGTCCATTAAGCATAATTTTACTAATAACTATTCAACGGCTTAACATCACTGTGCCGATATTCTAAAAGGTGATTATAAATCTAGTGAAGAGGTCGGAAGCGGGCCGCCGAGGTCGCCGTTAATTTTAATGGTGAGATTTATTTGTCCCCGATTACGAGGAGTTTGATCAAATTCCGAGGCGGCGTGTAAGCGCCCTCGCAATGACATTAGACGGCGATGCCGCGACCCGCGCCGCGCCCCTGTAATCGTACCGTTTAAATATAATTGCAATAAGTTAATAAAATCCCACAGCGCTTTTAATTAATTTGTGGCGACACAGGCGCCCAATTAAATGGGGATTTCGGAAATTTCATAAAGCGCCGTTGTGTGGTAAACGCTATTTTTGCAGGCACTTTGTTTTTGTGCGGAATGTTTGTGAACACGCGGCTCGTCAATTTTGAGTGAAAAAGTAAATAATGTAATGGCTTTTATTTAGTGATTGTTTGAAATGTGAGCTCTCCAAATAATTGCGGTTAAAAATCAATCACCTATTTGTTAATTTGATATTGCACTATATTATATTCGCATTGCTTACAAATGGGCGTAGGAAATATGAGTGAACGGCTAGGTTTGAATAGAAACCCATTTAGAATCATGATGTATGAAATACCGAAATTCGTGTTCGCGGTTGAATTAATAGATCAGAAAAAGTCTGTTGTCAAAATGTAGCTCTCAATTCGTCGTCCTTATTGTAAATATGCATTAGGGCGGATGACGCCGGCTTCGGCTCCTCATTACGGCAATGCGCCATCAAAGACGTCCACGATCCGAACCGTGAAGTGTCCCGGATACAAGCCGCTCAATTATGTTAATGGATTTGCAGCATTCTCCCAACAACAGGCCTGCCTTCAGCTGATTGATATACAGTTTCCAGTGTATCACACGTGTACATTTATGACGATTAGGTACATGACGCTGTCATTTGTTACATTAGCGGCACGTAATTATGGCGATAATAATACAGTAAAACAAAACAAAAGCCTGTTGGTATTTGCTTTACACTGATACTCATTTGAACCAAAATCAATAGGTAACAATAATAGAACAAATACATTTTATTTCTCGACGTGTCTAGGCGCAGGGGAATGATTGATAGTACTTTGAGCACACAACACTTATTGAACGGCAACAGAGGGGACTACCGAAATAATGACAGTTTTTATCGAACCGACTGGGGTGTGTTATTAAAAATGTATAACCATACACTAAAATGATAATTAATAGTAAATCTGGAAAATATATTGGAATTTCATTGAATTGACGTTCATGGTACTGGTGAAAAGGATATGATACAAATATGAAAATACATAAAAAAAAACAGTACAATTGAGAATCTCTTATTTTTTCATTTAATAATACTCATATGTATTCATATAATTTGTGGCTGAGCAGTGACTTTACGAAACGAGAACTCACCAAGGCAAGGGCGGGTTTGTCGGGGCGACGCGTCCTTTTACATAACAGTTATAAGAGAAGTCGCGCACCTGCGAGTCTAACCGTAAGATTGGCAGCAAAACGCCGACTCACCGGGCCGGTATACGCTTAAATTACGCGTAAAGCCGAACACAAAGGCTATGCGTATTCAAATTCCATTAATCTCCCACCCGGGGGAAGGTGGGGTAAAATGAACCGGCGCGGACAAAAACAATGCCGCCGGCAAATAACCGGCTCAGCATTGTTCCGGCAATTAGAAAGCTTTCCCATGTACCGGTCGTGTATAAAAACAGTGTAACATCAGCACGAATCGCTGCCTATTGCTCGTTACCGTTGATGTTTATTACGGTTATTAGGACTAAGCCGTGCGGTTTCATAATAATGTTTTTCGTATAAGTTGTTTTAAATTAATCATGTATCCACATGGTGGCTAATCACGTGTTATTCGAAGCCCAAAATGTACTATAATCTGCTTGTTAATAACATCGTTAACTTAGATTGCAGTTCGAATGTGTTTTAAGCATGATTGGACAAACGCTATCGTACGACGATATAATCTGGGAAAAGCCGGATCAAAGGTGGATATCATCGAATTAAAACCGACTGTCGAGTGTTCGGCAGCGAATGCGACAAATGACACCACGTTACGAATTGATTTCCAGATAATCCCCTGACCGGTCATTGGGGGACCAATGTGGATTCTTGAGATGGGTACTTTGACACTACACGATTTTGATGATAAAGCAATTCCTTACGAACAACACATGCCTACAATAACATGCTTAATGAATCCATAAACTAAATGATATATAAAATTTCACTACAATATGATATAATATAGAAACTCACGAATGTATAATCCGCGATACCGATAACAGGGCAGCTTACCTGCAAGAAAATAATGTAAATTAGGTGGGTAATAATTTTACATTCAATTGAACCCTAAACTGCAACTTGACACAAGCTGCTCCGTGTAATGGGAACAATGTGGCCGCCGCAATCACAAGGAGCGTGGCCGCTCTATTGTTTTTACCGCTGTTATTGCGGAGTGCCGAGTAGCAATAAGCGAGCGTTGTTTGCTCAGGGCCACTATTGTACCCGCTTATTAGGATAGGTCCTACGCGGCCCCGGTGGTTGCGGGTTAAGATCGGCTCAACCAACTCAACCCAGCTTTCTCGCTGTGTAGATGACACACTTAAGCCAACTGACGTCAGGTTGCGCTGGGTTACATCGGGTTACGTCGAGTTACCCCGGCGACGTTATAACACATCTGAAGGATTACGTACACGAGTTTACAGTGTTACAGTACCTTGATTAAATGCTTGTGTATTTAATTATACGAGTGTTACAGTGAAACAAGCGTCAATTTGTCCCGGCTGCACAAAGCAGAACTAATAATTAATTTGACTGACTGAGATTTAAGCGTGCCCATAATACTCAGCTCGCATTTCCGCAATGCACAACATATTCCTAATGTCATCCCATTAAACCTGGCGTATTCATGATGTTATTCAACAGTAGCGGTACCGCTCATAGCTACAGTCACACTTTCTTCTTACGAGATTGTAAATGTCTGCAACATAACATGGCTTCCTTAAGACATTGGTTTACGTAGAAGAGTCCTGGGTGGTCATATTTCACCACTACAGAACAGACGAATTGATGATCACTGATACTAGTAAGTTAATAGTAGGTATTTTTATAGATAATAACTAAATAAAATACACCAGAGAAACGTAAGACTGTCTAAAGTGAAAACAATGTATTTTCATAATACATCGATTTTTAAGCTTCCCATACAGGCGATAACGCGCTGCGGCCTCAAAATCTCTAATACAGAAAAGGATTATTATACACAAGCAAACTCGCGAAGAACACCTAGCTATGATATAAAGTTTCCGTCAGTGTATGTACACCGAGTAAATGTATGTACTTACTAACAAATTCCGGGATTGGAGAATGTTTTAATGACGCCCTTATCGAGCCGAACATTCCAGAGAAATTCAAGACGCTCTTAAAACGTTACCAATTTCAATAATTACGTGTCCTTGACATAATCAAAATTAAGACTTTCAAGTGACTGTGCCTGTTTTAGGTTGAACCTGTTCTTAAATGTGGGAAGTTATTTTTTCCTACCTAAATACCTATAGATATACCTATTTTTAGCCCAGTTTTCCACTTGATTTTTTCTTAGCTATTATTGTTTTAAATTATACAAAATATTATTTTGCACGTAGTGTATTATACATATAGTGCATTTTATTATTTAATAACTACTGAATGAATGTCAATTACCGGAACAAAACGGTCTTAATTTATCTTGATCCAGCTTCTAGTTTATCACGCCTGAAATCCTGCGCAGGTTGTGTGAAGTGTACAAGCTTTATTCAGTTTATTAGTAGAGACGGCTAAATTCATTCTTATAATCCTTATTGTACATAAAAAAAATTAAAGAACAACAATATATCAAGTAAGATCATGTACAAAGGCGAGCTTAACTCAAAATTGAGTTTTCAACCAGCACACCTTTAATATGACGAGTAGCTAAGTAGTCTGGAGTGCTTAGGCAGTTATGTACCTACATCTAATTACATACCTACTCTAATATATGGTAATCATAAACACAACCTGTAACACAAAATTATTCTTCTAATCTATCTTGAGTTTCAAATATAATTTTGTGCGATGTATGAAAGATGTGACGAATTTCCCCGCCAAAAAGCAATAACCGATCAAACAAAAGTGAACCACAATCGCAAACGTCAAACAAACGTTCCCTGCAAAGAACCAATAAGGCAATAATGCCTTTATTTGGGTAAAATGATACGTCTAATTCTCTGTACAAATAATAGGTAGCACAACGGATATGCGAGCAAACAGTTTGTGGGCAAACATACGTCGCGGTTGTCATAGCGTAGGTATAGGTACATTGTATGGGTAAAGTGCGGGCCGGCCGTTTAGCGGTTCGCCACCGAACATTAGCTGTCGACACCGTTTCCGACAATATTGTGATTATTTTAAATATTAAACGCTTTTGCCGCATCTGAGTAACGGAAAATAATATTGTGGGAGTTTTAGTGATGTTACTTTGCCGCAATGTTGGGTTGAGGTTGGCTTTATTAAAATGAGACTAGACATGTTACTTTATACAATTGAACATATTGTTATACAAAATTTGTTGTTAAATTGCAAATAAGGAGCAATTTGTGTTTTTAAAAGTTGGAACTTAAACGTGTTGCATTAGTAGTGTAGTGTTAGCCACGAATTAAACAGAATCCTCTTGATTATCATTAACACCTTATTTGTAAATATACATCGTCAATAAGTGATTAATGATTTAAGAACTGCCCCACTGTATTGTCTCCAAGTGTTATTGGGTTTATTCTGTAAGGAAATCCTCAGTAACAGCTTGGAGTTAGGAAATTGGTTGTATGACACCCCCGTGCTTCAGAGAACACGCAAAGCCGTTGATACTGCGTCTGATCTCTCTCCGGTCATATTGGATTGACGTCCCATCGGACTATGAGAGTAAGAAAGAGGTAGTGCACCTGTGTATGCACACACTTGCCCACTATAATATATTTTACTTGGCTAGTCTCCTGTAGAAATAGGCCGCCGGGACCGAAATTCACTCGGGAGTATATTATTACTGATTTAAATAAAACTGACACAACTGTCAACAGTAAAATGACATAATTATAGTGTTGTATTGTTATGTTTTGTAGAACAAATTAATTCCAAGAACCAACGTTCAAGTCTATGATAACGGGTTCTTACAACGAGTGAAGACATATACCATGCTATGGTTCGTTAGCTAAACCAAAACAAGCTCGTATCATAACGTTACAGAACAAACACAAATTACACCTTGTTCTCTTTTATATCCAGTTCAAATAGAATCCAAATAAGATTACTGGCTTAAAATAATCGTAATTATTGTACCCCAATGAAATTTCTCACTGAATACGCTCAATATGAACTCCGTTATCACAGCTATTATCTACCATTAGAGAGTTTTCCTTGTTATTTTCTCGTTGCCTACACAATTCATTAGAAAAACGGCAAAAGGGCTCCATTGCGACAGGCTCGTTGTGGGAACCGCAGAGGTTTTGTCAAAACAAGCTCAGGTTTGAACGTAAGCGTAGTCTTTTCACGTAAAAACTCAACTCATTTATCAAATCACCGTTGTCTACATTACAGCGGGGGCGTATTGTGAGTAGGCTAAAAAGCCCGTCCATACAAAATGGTACGAAGCGACACGACGCTTATTCTACATCTAATCACGCACAAAAATGAACCTTCAATTGACATAATCTTAGGCTTTTCATGCCAGTTTCGCTCAACGCAGCTTTAACCCCGGGGTCCGATCAGAGAAGTAATTTAACGCCTAAATTAAAGGAGTTAAATTATACAAATAAAATTAATGAAAGTGCAAAAGCGTAGCTATTTTCCAAAGAAAAAATATTTTTGGGACTCGGAATAATTAAGAATTATTAATATTTGGTATGAGTCCACAGTAACCTCTAATTTATCACATACTTATATGTAGGTATTAATCTAGGCCTGAGTATATATGTATAGGTATTTCTTACTCGTAAGTATTTTTCCAGGTTCTTACGTAATTAGGTACGGTTCCTATCTTTACAATAAAATTATATGTGTATAAAAATCTTGAAATAAGTAAACTTGTAGAATTTTATTCATTTCAGTTCAACGGGATCCAAAAGCTAAAGCCCTCTAAAAATATTTAGCTATAGACCACACAAGCGAGCCCACAGCCTACACAAACGCCCAATCTGATAGGTACTTATAGATACTTTTTATTCGTGCATTAAATTTTCACCACCTTTTAGTAAAGCGGATTGCCGTGAGGCAAAAAAGACGAACGAAAGCTCTTTCATTTGTTTAAGAGTGGCTTTACCTCCTTTAAGTGCTCCAGCATATAGGGACGGGCTTGAATAACCGTGAGTGTTGCAGCGGGAAAGGCTCACTTAAAAATTGCTTGAGTAATTTCTCTGACGAACACGTACGTGTGAGACTCAAGTGCATTCCACATCGGAATTGGGCGCGGAGACTGAGACCGAGACTGCGCGTCTGCGCCCCGCTCACAGCCGCCGCAGATATACTCCCGACCGAGAATTACTTAAGCCAATTTTGTCTTAGTGCTCACGCCATTACCTGCACGAGTACATGGACACACACACGCTTTAGGGGCGTGATTAACAGCTAAGTGAAATTTATTTTATCGGGCTCCATGCGAGCGAGAGTGTATTCCATTGTCTAATGGAACATTCGTTTTGCTTACTCTCAAAGAGATCGAAAGAGGAACGTTGCACTGGATCTTTTGATTAAATGGATCTATACGATAGTAGATGAATACAAAAATCCGTAATATAAAATAAAAACACACATGACAACATGTAACATGTTCATTGTTTTCTTTATAATTAAATATATAAACACATGGATGGGTACCTAATTTAAGTAATTCTTAAGGTGGAGATAAAAAAATATATTAAGCTCCCGCGGTAACGGATTTTTCACGTTGGAAACTCATTTAAAAGACATTTCGGGGAAGCTCGTTGCCTATCGGCGGTATTATTCAAATTAATTTAGCGCGGTGAGGCAAAAAGTGCGCGCGTTGGGAGTGCCGCCCCCATATTCATAGAGCTGCCCTAAATTAGCATCACAATGAAGTGTTAGAGGCGCGACTCGCGAGCGGCAAGTGCTTAATGCGGCCTGCGTCTTCTCACACGATTATGTAACATACTAATGAATTAAGTATAAAACTTTACAGCCGCAAATTTGTTTGGGCTTCTGCGAAATTAACTAAGACTAATAATTACGAGAAGAAATTTGCTCGCCTAGTAAAGTGTGCACAGTTACGGTTATGCCTTCAAAGACTCAAAGCCGGAGAATGAGTATCGCAGAACGAAAGGGTATAAATATGTAGGTTTATTCATAGGGGTGTATAATGTTAAGTGTCCCAAGTAGCGCTCCAGCTGAACGACGCGGTATATTGTTTTTGGACCACCCTTTTACGCTTTCACGCCTATAAATAAATCAAAATATTCAGGAAGGGCTCGACTTTAAGGCGGCTTAGCGGAATCGTAAAATTCAACAGCGTTCGTACCGCCCCGGGGTTTATCTTTCGCCAGCGTTTGGCGTGTTTTTGCTTGAACCGTAAAAGAGTATCACAGTGTATGAATAGAAAGCAACCCTCCCTTTTACCGAGGACATATGGAGCGGAGCACTTTACAAGTTTAATGCTGAGAGCAGATTATCTGTTCATAGGAAATATGAACCTGCCTGTGCTTAGTGGTAGGCTGATGCGCTCGGTGAATAATTAGTGGCACCCCGTTACTTAAATCTCCGTACACGCCGGGAATACAGTAAACTCACGAAGTTGCTAATATGAACTTGACAAATTTATTTACACCTGAGATAACGCGCGTTTTGTAAAAGTCACTTGTATAACGCGAAGTAAATATATTCTCCATCAGAGGCAAGATTTAATGTAAGTGTTGTTACATACATTTCTTTTCCAAAATATTTTATATAATAATAATTGCAACAATACAGTGTTGCTTAAGAAATTCGGCATCGATAATGACTTATAATTATGGTTGTTGTTATATTGTCTATGAAAAATCTCCATCCATAATCTCGACGTCTAAGCGTATGCAAGGAATTCGAAATTTATCCACAAAATACAAGCGGCTTTTGTTATTCGCAAGTACGGAACGTTTTGGTCATTAATAACAATTTATTTAGCACAATGCCGTAATTTCGGTCCACGAATCCTAACCTTTGAGAAAACGTGGATTTGATATTAAACTCCGAATCGTTTTCTAAATTGATTAGATAGTTTATGATAAATTATACAAGTTTAGGGATACATCCGCATTTATATTAAACCGGTGATAAACCGTAGATGTTTGGGATATTGTTTAATTAAAACAAATAGGTTTTATTTGATTAATTGACTTTCAGAATATGTGAGTTTTTAACGATACCAAGTTTGCATGACTAGTTCAGTAACTATATCATTTAAATTGAGAAGAGTTTTCATAAAACAAGCTTTTTTAAACTTAATGTCTTCTTTTCATTGCTTAAATGCTTTATACTCCATTTTCTTGTAAATTTTTAATAAGATAAGACAATAATTCATAAAATACCCACCCGCATAGCAGGCACTTATCAGAAAATAAGCAAGCTGCTTTTTTGTAAAATACTTTCGGTACTGTGCACACAGAGGGAACTTTACTTGGACAAAGTTGAGGTTTACAAAGTTTTCCATTCACAGCGACGGCAGCCGGCCATTGTGGCTAATTCAAGGCTATAATTAAATTTGTTTACATAATATTCTGTTACGAGACGAAAACTTGCTGGTAATACACCCTCGGGGGTAACAAGTCAAATTATATTTTACATAGTTTTGTTTATGCAAACATTAAAAGATTTCCTTTACTTGTTGTTTAATGTTTCAGAATTCCATAAGTCATAATTCTCAGAAAATTATGTGATTTAACAAGTTCCGAGTAAATTCACTCTTTATCGAGACTAAAATATCTGTTAATGAGAAGCAGAAGCATAAAATGTATCTAAAAGATTTAGCGTTTTAATAAATTCATTTTTATATTGAAATATTTTCCTTGATATCTTTCCATTCCTACCTTGATATTTTTAAAAGAACATCTCCCTGTTAACCCGAAAACAGGAAAAAAATCTGCCTAAATTACTTTACATAAACAAAAGTGGATTTCAAAGGGCATAAATCAACATTAAGATTGTACAGTCCAGAGTTTCATTTGTGAAAGCAATTTTTTTAGAAAAATAATGAAATTACCCTTGGAACTAAAGTGACCCGCCCGAGGAAAAACAACAATATTCTCGGCCCTCACTACAAAGAGGCCAGCATTTGTATTATCATTCCATTAAACAAAAGTCACCGGAGTTTCAAATGAAAACACAGAACTCATTATTCCCGGGGCAGAGAAATGATTTCAAATGTTAACAAGATTCCCCATAATAGAGTTGTTCACGAAGAGACTTAAGAAAAACAAGTATGAGCTACGGGCCCGCGTTGCCTTGTGTTGTGATTCTGAAGAATTGTGTTAATAATAATGTCTCCCTACAATACACGTCAGGCACTCGAGGCGGTACACACTTGTATGACAAACGGAACCCACTCGCCGTATTGTTTTGTAATCTCCGCTTTCTATTTATGCAATGTATTCGAGTATCTAATTTGTGTCGTCGAGATTATCTTGAAGGACCAGTCGGATGTTTTTTTTTGGGGATTATTTATAAATTTACCTTTTACGGACTGATGAGGAAATAATTTTAATTTGGAAAATTTTATAAAATACTGTGCTCAAAGTAAAGATACCGGCAATTTTCTCAAACACAACCGAGCAGGGTGAGCTATGCCAAATCCACCATCCACATACCCGGCCCCTCGCGGAATTCCTATATTATATAATACATTGGGGAGGATCATTTTGCTCGTTTATTGCCGGATATATCTGTGAATGCTCGTTTGTCAAATGCACAGTCATTTATTCAATGGTTTATTTTATGACTTCGTACCTCTATCACCTGAAATAAACAAAGAGTTAGTGTGCATCCCTCGAGGGATAACTATAAGATAAATGTGTTTTTGAGCTCACCAAAGTAGTATTAAAATACTTTTCTGTATCCTGATTCCGGAAAAATATATGAAATGGAGAGTATCTATAGATGTCTTTTTAAAGTTAGTGTGCTTTATTTATAATATTGATTGGTGAGGCGTATTATTCGTATCTATTATTAACTACGTGAATGATGAAGAGTTTTCGTAACTATATCAATATTTTTACAAAATTAAATAAATAGAACATTATTATGTATATATTATTCAGAAGAATCCACGCGAGTAAAGCGGCGGGAAAAGCTAGTTTATAATTCAAACAAGAGCAACGCGTTCGCAAAATAATGCCAGTATAAAAATAAATTTTCACCCAGCCACAGCACAAACGTACAAAAGGAAAAACTTTTTAATTTAAAAAAATCTCAAAAAAGTCTCGCAGTAATTAAATTTTGAGTTACAGGTAAGGTACATGTTCTCAAAATACGTAACAATGAGTAGGTACCTATTTCAGTGAAATTACGCAAGTATTGTGGATTCACGGAACTGATTGAGTGTATTATACGATCCCGTGCGGTACTCGGAATCTGATCTACAACGTCTGTTACTAGTGTGTGGCCTTTATTCAGCTATTCCCTACCCTCCATACTGCCATTCATTTGACAACACGACACGCAGTTACGTCTCACATAAAATATCGTAGATGTGGCAGAATTTCAGTATTCTAATTAAACCCGGTATTCTTTTCGAGATTTGATAAAGTGATAAAGTTCAGTAGACAAAACCGTGATAATTGAAGTTAGCTCTTCGAATGCGAGAAGTACAAGACTATGCTTCATAACAATAAAAATCTATTGTGTCTGGTACCTGGTGATTACCGAGCCAACAGATTACGAAGATTTTGTGAAAATATGATCAATTATTTTATATCTGTAAAGTCCATTTCTATTTTATTTCAGTGCGATGAGCGAATAAAATTAAGATTGTCGTGACACTGACTTAGAGGATGCAATACATGGTACCTAAATATGACGTCCTGTCGCATTTCTAGTTTCAGGTACGTCAGAGGGCCTGCGGCGCCACCAATCAAACAGTGGTACAGAAAGCGACCGTCCAAAGGCTTTGTATCTCATAATAAACCCGATATCCGGGCTGTGGAATCACTGCAGCTGGCAGAAATTAAATACCTACGACGCAGCATGAATTTTTTTCAAAGGGTCGGATTTTGGCGATTCAGGTACATATATTGTATGCGCATACGTATTGTTTTTCAATAGTATACGGATTTCATTTTTTCAATGCAACAAAGAGCTATGGCAGGTATACAATGCAAGTTCCGAAATTGTGGTGAAGAACAATGAGCGAATATTATACCTGACAATTATAGACTGACGTGTTATTGGTACAGATTGATAGATAGATAGATAATGCGATTACTTAGTGCAATACAACAAATAATAAATATTTATAAAAGCCAATTAAAGATAAAATATGCAGTAGGTAATAACACGATTATTGAGAGCGAGAAAACAGAAGGAAAGAAAAGAAAAATCTAACAAAAAGACAATTTTACAGATGAAAAATACAATTAAATAAAAAAATCATGCACTACCAAATTTTACGGTAAAATCGGCAGGACGCATGCCTGATCGTGTGGGATTAGATTTTCTTACAACTTTTACGTTACATGTGAGCTCTTAAGTTTTAATAAAAACACATTTTTGTGATATGTAATAAATGTATACCTTGATACTAAAGGTTACTGTGGTGAACGTGAAGCAGTGGTAACGACACGATTGTAAAGTTTCCGGTGTCGTAAAACCACCGCGTTGTAAAGTGAAACCTTCATATTTATTTCTGTTATTCGTTAAAAGCCTCGTAAAGTTAATAAAGGGTTTTTTGTAACAAGCAGCCAGCACGTTCGAGATAAGCCCCCGGTCTCGAGTTGAAATCTTTTAAAACGTCGTTAAAACCAACCCCTAGTCGGCACAGACAAAAGCCCAACAACCTAATTGTTGACGAAAAATATTCTCGATGCAAATTCGCACTCTTTACAGCCCATTCGGAATTTGTACTGGACCCGAAAGAAGTTAACGTAATTAGCCCCCGTTGTTGGGGTGTATTCAGATTTTGCGAAGTCGTGATGTAATCGCGACCAACTTCGGTTTCGGCTCTACTATGGAATGCAATATCATTTTATGGAACTCGCAAGTAATATTTGATTGCTGGTATTATATGTATACGTGAAACAAGAGAAGAGATGATACGAAGTAATTAAGCTGAAATAATATTGGTAATTTGTTTCCATTGCCATACTCTTTGGATAAAATACAGTGAACCCTTGTGATGAGGCTATGATACCGTTAATGAAATTAAAATCGGTACAGAATCATGGAATAACTGTAATAACAACATCAGTTGTTCCTCGCAGAGATTGGCTTGTTATTAGTATTTAATTAAATTCTTCAGCAATGTAGCGGAGCGGTGACTCCGTCTGCCTTGCAGGGACCTTTAATTTGGATTCCTGCGTAATAGGAGGTAATGATAGCTCCCCTGGGTCAAGAGATACGTTCTACAGACAATTGATGCTTAGAAAATGCATCTACTACGTATAATAGGGTACTAATACTATTTACTAAAGATTAGGTAGGTATGCGTAATCGTAACAGAAACACGAAGCAAACTTTTCAGTGAACGTTAAACGTTTAACGAAAACTTGGAAACACGTTTTATAATTATGAAAAACCAATTCCTTTTTTTAAGATTAATTTAAAATATGCGGGTCAGTGTTTACAAACACAGTTTTAAAGCTCGCATATAATGTGGTATGCACTGCGGACGACGTTTTTATATTTAGGTACTTGGCTATATTAAAAAATATCTTTAAAAAGTTCGGCTTTAGTATTTGAAGCTTCTCAAAAAATAATGTCTAAGAGCTAGTGATTATTGGGATCTGTTGATGACTGAATGACATGCACATATTGACTCGTTAACATCGTCCGTGTTTACATTGTAAAGCGTGAACCGTGCACGTTCGGCGCGCTCTTGTCATTTCCTGGACATAATTTAATAACTAGCTAGCTATCAAGCTCTTTACCCAATTGAACTGAAGCTTTTGACTTCACCTGCTTTTCGATTGTAATTTGTGTTGTCATTTCCATTTTCATAGAATAGAATTATACAATAAAGTACTCGTGTAACATGCTATCCTTAATTGGTACCTACGGGTATCTGGAGTGCTCATTGGGCACACTTCTCCCCGAAGACAAAGGTTCGTGGAGTCCTTGCAATCGGATCCGGCGCGCCGACGCCCTCTCGGTAATTTTCTCGTTAACGGAATGAATAAAACATTTCATTCCTTACCTTTCTTTTGTAATTGTTAATGGTTGATGGGTTTTGGCAATTTATGTTCGGTTTCTTTCAGAAACCCTATTTTGCCGCGTCATTTGTTATTCGATCTCCATTCAGGATTTGCGTGACGTTTTTAATTTTACGTAGAGAGATAATCGATTCAAACCACAAACTTTGTTGTCTGGTAGCACAGACAACATTGTTATTTTATTTTCAAAGCGGCAACATTAAGTGCCACAGATATTGTGATACATATTTGAATGTTTTGTATAACGACAAAAAGATCATAAAACAGGGCCGCCAGGATCACCACGATAGACAATATCCAAAGAAAAATACATCACGATAAAAAATGTAACTCTAACGAGAACCTCAAAATGGCTCGTAAGCAATGAAACAGCGCAATTTCATGAGAAAGGCGGCCCACAAATAAACCAAAGCGGAGCACATTCCCGCCTCCATAAAACGCAGACTGAAATAAACGTAACAGACTCCGTTCTTTAAAAAATCCGGGCGACGACAACCGCAAAGCTCAGCAAAAATCTCTAGTGTGAGTTGGAATTCCAGTGTCGGAATTTTCATAACTGGCGCGTGGCGTCGTCGGGAGTTGAAGCGTTCCAGGTGAAAGATACCGAATTTATATCCCGAGGCGGTTCTGACGCCGATCGTGATCCGGCGAGCCGGCTCCGCGCTCGCGCCGTCGGGGAATCCTAGCGCCGTACTTTATTAGGTACCGAACCCGCTTGCCTCACGCCAAATATGTGTGCGGCCCTCCGATGACAATAAACACCCCGTATGAACGCTGCCCACATGAAAGGCTTTATTTCGCCAGGTGTCATGTTCACGTATGCGCGTAAAACGTAAACGTGTCCATTCTCTGTTATTGACATTCAAGGGAAAATTGTATCACGTATGTTTCCAAATCTATGTTTATAGAATGCCAAATTCGGGACTTATTTTTTCCATGAATGTTAGTGGCATATAAAGAAGATTAAATCAAAATTCATTTGTATTCAAATAATTTCATATTAAATAGATAAAGAAAAGACACGATTCAGTACGCACGTTTTGAAAATTATATTTAAGTAATTCATTAATGAATTAATGAAATACGTCATTTGAATAGAAGCATTAGCTTTATTGTTATTATACAACATGGTTACGTATGTTTATTATGCTAAAAGTCCTTTTGCTTGAACCTGTGACCAACCTGTGAACCTGTATCCAAACGCAAGTTTATAACTTTGAAAACATTAATGTAACAATTGAATTATATTTTAACAAGAATAATCTCGCGGAGCCAAGTGCAGGATATTGTGGGCCACACCCCGCGAAGATTACGTGAGTTTTTCATATAAAGCCATTCAGCCAATTTCCTCATATCCTACACAGGAGCATAATAAAGGAGGCTTTTGTGAAGGAAAGAGGTTCGCGCACCTACAATGCGTAGACACCGCGTGTACACCGCGAGGGAGCGGGACGACGCATATTCGCCTTCGCTCCTTTCGGATAACTTCTGATATTTTAGGGTGTTGGCGTTGTGAACAAATAGGTACTTTTACAACGTCAACGTCTGCTCTATAGGAGATTTAGTTTCGTATTCAATTTTCACTAAGTCATGTGCTCAGGGAAAGGTTTACTTTTTACATACCTAGTTCAAAATTTGGTTCCGATAAAATATGATGCTTCTTCACGTCGAAAAACTTCAAATAAAAATAGTTTGAGAATATTGGGAATATTCTCAAACTATTTTTATTTGAAGTTTTTCGACGTGAATCACTTTCCTCTTAAAGGTTTTACATACAAGAGATAAGTGTTTATGTCATTCATACCTAACCAAAGTCAGTGATTAGTAAACTGCAAGTTTAATAACGCTTTGTAGTTTTAAAGTTTATTATACATCATGCATCATTAGCGATAATTTCGATAGTGATCGTGTAGACTACTCTCATAAAACTTTTATGGAAATGATATCAATAAGATTACCTCTTTAACAAAAATAATAATTATAAATTCCATCAAATGTTAACTTTTCCTTGGCTAACTCGGTTTATAGAACCTGTTCACGGTGATTTATTTCAAGTAATTTCCAGGGACCGATACATTGAGCGATCGTTACTATGTTAAGTACCTACCTCAATACCTACCACAATAGGCCGACAAATTTGTCAACGCAGTTTACTTTTTTAAATCGTCTATATGACATCCAAGAACGTTGAACATAATTATATCTACAAATTAGACTTCAAACAAATTCCCTTAACTTAAGATACTTAGTTACCATGTTCCAATACTCCGAAAATGAATAAATTACCTGAAACAAATGAATACACAGATGAATATAGGCCGAGTACAGACAAACACAACATGTAACATTAAGTGAACACAACTATGTAGCCCCCGCAAGGCCTGGAACAGCTGATGTTGACAGCGGTGGTTGCGGTTATCCCCGGGTCGCCCTGAACGGTATACCATCCGACACGGTATACGGTATTAACACGCATATTTGACGCTTCATTTTGTGTTAAATTTTTAGATAAAATGGAATAGTTAGTTGGGAATTCATAATTTATTTTGTTTGATTTAGTATTATTTTAATAAATTTGTTTGAAAAGGATCTTAAAAATCATATTCATAAAACTGTGTTAAAAAAGGGTAAATTTGTTAAGTAAGTATTTTATATTTTGAGTTCACCAGGGAAAACGTTGCGTCAGTCTACACAACGGTCTTGACATAAAAAGGTAAAAAAAACACCCCACAAGATTAACCCACACAAAATGAATTATTAACTAAATATTCACCAGACTAATAAAATATCGAACATATTTCAATATACATCTCTAAGAGAACGGCCTTATCGAAATTTATTTGTGTAGCAACACCCCGACGGCCGCTGTGGAGTCCGAAAACGCCATTGGTATCGTAATAAATCGTTACAGACGTGCCGGAGCACAGTTACTAGTGCGCTGTTTTTACTGGCAATAGTTTTCCGTTAATCTACTATAACCAATGCTAGTGTCGGAGAGACCAGTGTCGGCCGAGCAAGGGTTAGACTATAGCGAAATGTGTGAAAATGAAAATAAAATTAAACATAACCAATTGTTTAGTTTTTACGATTTGTCGCACATTATAGGCATGGTACCTACTAAGTCTATTCGAGACAAACTTTCAGACTAACCAACAGACAATAATTCTAAAAAACAGTTGTGATTCGGCATCGTATAAGTAGCTGCTTCTACTTAAATTGAAATAACAGGCGGATTCTTCAATTCCATTTATTGGTATTGATGCTACATCTATAATACCTATTCAACTTTTTATAAGTACGTACAACTTGAATGGTGGTAGATTTTGTTTATAATGCATAAAATATCTAGTCAACGTTGACTAAGGCCTAAGTAAATAATCATAATTGTTATTTAAATTAAAAACACACAACACACACAAATGCAATTCTAAGTGTAAAGTTTATGCATGTCAATGAAAGAAGCGTAAACTTTTTTTATCACTTACTTGAAACTTCAGCTGTGAAGAGCATGGCAAAAAATTCACGCATTAATAATAAACTAAGCGTGTGGGAGCGCCGATAGGTAGCGCCACGTGTCACTTTGAATATAAAGTACTGTAACCTAGATACATATTTGCTTACACCGTAAAGAACGCAAGCGTGATAATGCCTCCGCAACACACGTTTATGGCACACGCATGTACGTAATTATCAAGAGAAAAAAAATAACAGTTAACATTACAGTAAGTATCAAATTTACGACCACTAAATATAATCTTACTCCATTTTTATAACCAACTTATAAGTTATTAAGATCGGAACAAATTCAATCATGATATATTTATTGGCTATAATTCGAGTGCGTCCCATGTCGATCGCAATGTGAATAGATTACGTTTACGTCGACCAACTTTTCTCCGATACAACGACACTTCTGCCAGTTTACGGACGGTGTAAAACATGGCCACCGCACTTTTACGAGTGTCGCTTAACATATAGTGCCGTAAAACTGAGAAACTACCAAAAACTATACACACAGACATAAACAATGGTCATTTCGCAGTTCGTTAGCTAATTGGTCGTAATGTATCGTTATGCTACAGCAATCAAATTAATGATATTTCTTTCGGTGTCGTGTGTACCGTTAAATGTCTGCTATGTGCTATATCATTAAGTTCACACGCGATATAATAGATACACATTGCGATTATTCTGATATGCTAAACGTTCCGTTTCACAAACATTGAACATAATTTACACATTGCGTTCATTTTGATGCTCATTCGGCGGGTTATTTTTATTTAATTCTAGGCAGGTGCGCTTCGGCCGTGTTTCAGCCAATATTTTTGCACGATTACCATGCTGATGAAAAGCCAACATCAGAACATGCTTCATGTTTCCACACACGTTCGTACCGTCATAGTTTTAATTCTATGTTAAATTACACCTTTGACGAGAAAACGTTTCGTTTCTAACACAAACATTAACAGTGTTCGAAGTTCTTAAATTAACTTGGGTAAATATTACTTTAGTTAACACAATTTGTGATCAGAAATTTTGGTGGAAATGTAAACGGAATTTTATATTAAAATACAATAACAATAAACAGATAAAACCGATTACGTTCTCCGTTGGAACCAATAAGGAGAGATCCCGATCGTGGCTTTTCCCAATAAATATATCGAGATGAGACCAAGATAAACATATCGAAGCGGGCGGGCGGTAGGTTTAAAATATGCAGCCTTCCGCGCTTCGTGAAATTCGTGTAAACAAGTGTAGCGGCCGACTGCGGATAAATCTTCGGGTATTATTGTATTCATATTCTGCGGGAAAGAAGGCTTCGTCGATACTTTTTTACGTATCGGTTAAGCTGCTCACGAAAATTGAAAGACTTTGTTAGCTTCGTACATATAATTCGTCTGAAACATTCCTCCTTTCTGAAATATGATTAAAATTTTATACCGCGACTATATCAAACGTTCGGTTGAAATATTTTCGTAGCTGTAATATTTTCTAGAAGCAATATTTTCTGGAAGCAATATTTCCCTTGGTGTAATCGGAGATTTGGTTTATTAAATTAATTTATGCCACATTTGCGAAATAAATTGAAGATAAGGTTCATCATAAGTATGCCGTAAATAGCCATGATTGCTATTTATAGGCCCCATAAAGAGTTAACTAGGTAATTTTATTTAGCCAAGGGTATATATTAAACGGTTAACCCACATCATTAGGTGGCAAGTTACGGCACCGGAGCACAAAAGTAACGGAACTGTTGTCGGAAACATATTAATGGTTCGTTCGGACCTACACAAAGAAGTTTGACAAGACGGCGCACAGGTGATCACTGACATGTTTGTGTGCCGACCCTTAGCTCACACCGGTGCTATATGCGAATTATCTCGTAATGTAACGTACCTATTAGGTAGTTACCCTGTTACCTACTTAGTCTCTTAATCTCTAAACAGTTATGTTTGAGCAGAATAATAATATTCTTGGACTACACTTAAATATGAATCCTAAAGAAACGCAAAAGACGAAGAAGAAATCTGGTTTGGGGGAAAAATTGTTACGAAAATTTTGGAAATCATCAAATTCACATAGATCTCATTAAGGTCTAGAATCTAGATAGCTAAAATGTTGTTCACGTTTTACCATAAACGGTTATTACTGCTACATATGCAGCAATATAAAGCAGTACCTGGCACTGTTTACTACCCTTCCTTTCATGGGCGCCATCAAAAGCGAAATATTATATAAACAATATCTCAGCTAAATCTCATACAACAAAGAATGCATTGTACCACTACAAAATAGTATTATGGAGCGCTCAGAAAATATGATAACTGCATTCCAATTTCGGAATTCAATAGTCGCGAACACCAAGCTATTTGAAAAATCTCATAAAGGTTCAATATTTGGAACATTTAGTTGCAAACATCGGATGTATGAAATTGACTGATAGTTTGTCGGTAGTTAACGATCAATATGGTGAATGAAAAACATATGTCGCGATAAATTCATATGCAAATAGCTGAGCGAATGTTCATCCAGCGAAAGTTAAACGGTGAGGATAAAAGTTGTGCAAATATGTTCATTTGGGCGAATAAAAATGATCAGTGTGCGATGCGACGACGTGACGCGACCGTGCACGATGTATAGGAATGTGAATGCACGCACTCTGTTAGCACGGCCCGCTTGATAGGGTTGATGTTGAAGTTTTTCGGTTATAATTTATTTTTATTCAAGCTATACCACTCTTTATCCCACCTTTTTAATCAGATGTAGTATTATCTACATACAACTCGAGCGCTAATTTAGGTGGGCGTCTGAGATATACATTTAATATAAGTACCTACACTAATACTCTACTCGGGTTGAAGCAGCTCAGAATGTTAGAACGGATAGAGTCATATGTGGGTGCAAATGCACTTACGATTTTCCAACAGGTCGTTTGATTAAAGAACACCGATTGTTGTTTTTTAGACAGACAGCAATAAGTGAGCTAAATGATCATATTTGCCAGAAAACTAAGAAGTGAACGTTTCTTAGCAGAATTTTTAGTTTGGCAGCCCTATGTAAGCACGTGCGAGAGCGAAGCGAAGCAAAACCCATCGTAGCGGACAAGCGGAAGTCAACCCGGCAAGTAATATATTTTTAATTGATGCATACAGCAACCGATGTGTTGAGTAAACATTTACGGGTTTATTCGAACGATGACAGGGCCGCCTTTGTTGGTCGAATTTAACTCAAAACATTAATTGGTGGAAAAGTGTGCAATTCACATGTTTAAACTTTCAGTTGATGTAAATATTAACACAGTAATTATGAGGGCGTTGATTGTGTGTGTCGATTTTAATTTTGTGTGCACTCTTTGTTGCTCTTTTCGAGTTTCATCAATACTTTGATGGTACGTGAGAGTTATTCAATATTAGTGTAATACAATCGAGTAATTAATTATTATTAACAACGATGATTATTGAATTGATTTAAACCACAGCGATAGTCAATCTAGAGGGGCTCGTGGCTAAGTAAGAGGGGCTCGTGGCTAAGTAACAGCCACACAGATCGATCGATCGAGGTTAAGCTGCACTTGCCGCGGTCGGTCTGTGGATGGGTGACCATCAATTCTTACCGATACCCCTCCGTGCCTCGGAGAGCACGTTAAGCCGTCGGTCCCGGTTGTCAAATTAAGATCTATGACAGCCGTTACGGGTAGTCAGAGGCTTAAAAGTCTGACAACCAGTCATACCACGAGATATCGTGTTACCCAGTAGCTGGGTTGTGGAGGTCAGATAGGCAGTCGCTCCATGTAAAATACTGGTATTAAGCTGCATCCGGTTTGACTGGAAGCCGACCCCAATGTAATTGGGAAAAGGCTAGGCAGATGATGATGATTCTTCATTTAACAGTTCTTAACTTGTTACTATAATTAGGTTCAGATAATTATGCTTAATAAAAAATTATTGATTTATCAATTATCTGATTTGATTTGAAAAAGAAGGAAACGTTATATTTTCTTTTGTTTTTTAAAATGTATGCATACAATATTTTTTAATTACTATCGTACGGACGTGCAGTGTTGCATGCCAATTACCTACGGGTAGTAGCGTATCTACTGAACACATGGAATGCACAGCCTGGCTCTCGGGTAAGCGACCGATTTGTGTACCACGTACAATACGCCACTATGTGAATCAATGGAGATCTGGTATGCGGCACAGGAACGTTCAATCACAGTATATGGAATAGATAACGTGTGTTTTTAAACTGTACTAATTAGTGGATGAAATTCATGGTATTTTATAAGAAGTGGTTTACTGAATTCCGTTGTGGTCGTATAAGCACAAATGATGCCGAACGTTAGGTCACCAAAGAGGTCGTCACGCCAGAAATCAACGACAAAATCCTTGGAATTATATTAGATGACAGGAGAATAAAAGTGCGTGAGGTGGTTGAGGCTTTAGGCATTTCAACTACGCGGATACATCATATTTTACATGAAAATTTGGACATGAAAAAGCTATCCGCGCGATGGGTGCCGCGATTGCTCACACTCGACCAAAAGCGCTACTGTGTTCAAGGAGTGTTTAGTGATATAAGAACGAGTTTTGGATCATTGTGATCACACCCATCCACCCACAGACCCATCACAACACCCCAGAGACCAAAGAACAGTCAAGTCAATAGTGGGTTATATAATACCCCAAAGAAGGCCAAAATCTAAAAAGCTTGAAACAAACACCAATTTTGAGGGCCTTTAGAAAACCTAATATCTGGAAGGAATAAAAATATTAAAACGGTGGACTAAATACATTGAACTAAAAGGTGACTATGTTGAGAAATACTTACTTGTAAAAGATTTATTGAAATAAAACACATTTTTAGTTTTTATTTATCATCATCATCATCATCATCATCATCAATACATATAATAAAAATGTAAAGGATCGCTGTCTGTACATGAAAGATTTATGAGAAAAAATATTATTGGGACCTTAATCAACGCAAATAGGATGTTGTTTATTTGTCTGTGCGTTTGTGCACGTTAATCTCAGAAACGGCTTATCCGATTTAGATGTGGTTTTCACTATATATTGTGGTAAGCTTCATATATTCATATAGCATTTAGTGTTTGTTTCATGTCAATCGGTTCATAAATTAAAAAGTTAGGCCAATTTAAAGAATCACGTCGAACATTTAATATTTACGACATCCACGCGGACGGAGTTGCGGGCACAGCGAGTTTATAATAAAATTATGAAATAACTGAATTAAACTACACATATTATACGTAATATTACGTAATGGCTTCCAACAATCTCGCACAACCAAAAGGATAATAGAAAACCATGTAAGTAAATATACCCTCAAAATCTTCCTCTAAGATATATTTGGGTACAACAAAGAATTGTTGGTTAACAACAAATATCCGAATTCAATACTGGCTAACCCGTTGAAAAATAAATTTGTGTCCCGGCGGATGTGTGCGCTTGCCAAGCTTGCAACCCTTTGGGACGTGAATTGCCTGCTTGCACGTTGCACAATAACAGTTTTCTTACCCTCGTGGTATTCGATACATTTTGGGTGGGACACCCCTATATTACTGAACTTTGTTTCCTACAAAATGGAGGATTTATATTTGATACTGCAGTTTATATTTAGCTAATACGCAATAATGAGATGTTATGTTTTGTGTTATTTATACTTTAGTTTTAAGTCCCTACAGTACGTTATCACGTTATCGTTGCAAGCACGGCTGCTGAGCGTGAGATCCTGGGTTCGATTACTGGGTCGAACAATGTTACTGGGTCATTCTGTTAAAAAAATACCATGGCAAAGGGCTCACTAACTTACATGAGACTTCATAACAACACTGGTGAAATGTGGGTGTACAACTAACTGTGTATACCTCTGTCTGCCCCCTTAGCGAATACAGGTGTGTGTGTGCAATATGTAATTCCAATTTTGACGCAGATCTATTTTAAGTTCAAGGACCAAAGCCATTCATCACTCCCTACGTGAACATAAAGCCATCAACGGTGTCGCGGAACTTCTTACGTTATTGAAATTTACTTTTTAAAACAATGTTAAAGTGCACGACGCTCGTATTTACGCTGCAACTGGCGGATGGCTATGGCTAGTGGGCAAAGTTTTTACGATGGCCCGTCCCGGGGAATATTGTTGGTGCATTAACGTTTAATGGCCTCCGCAGTTTCACTAAAATTTAAAATTGGTTCGCGAAACAGTTGCAGCGATTAGACTGGATTGCGAGACCGGACTAATTTTCGGGATGAGTTTCGAGTAATATGTTTTCAATTACTTTTCTGTGATAAAACTAAATTAGATGTTACTTTTTTATAACTTAACGCTGGTGAACACTAACCAAGCAACTTCTGCATTCAGATTATCAAAGGTTTAAATACTTACACCAATATATTACTCCTAAGTTTTTAGCCACATCACTTAGCTCAGAGCATACAAAATCGCTTTTCGTAGTATAGTATAAACGTCATTTTAAGCAAGTTTATGTATGGAGGGGACCAGAGACTAGGTACGTCAGAACGGTATCAATTTCCGGCCTTCCACTGCCATTTGATTTATGTTTGCTATCTCTTTTTTTCGACGAAACAACTGTGTTTCTGAGTAGAAATGCAGGTGGAAAATGTCGTAGTAGAAATAAAAAAACAGATTTTTCATCAATGTGTTTGTGTATGTGCTTAAAGATTTATATATTTCTGCTAAACATACCTAACTTATTATATTACTTATTTAGATAGTAGGATTTCGTATCAAAATTTCTATCCTACTTGTACCTGATATAAACCGAGAAGCCCGCCAACCTAGTGTCGGGCAACTATTTTATAAAAAAAAATCTTATGAAAATAATTAGTTGAAGCGCGGCGACGCGGCGACGCGACGCATTGCCGGTGGGTATTCATGAGCATGGGCCCATGTCTATGCAACGGCACTAGGTCATTGTTTATGTACAATAACTACGGGCCGAAATTCGACCATCATTCATTTAAATTTGAACGTTATTAGGGTTATATTGTCAAAGATATATGTGGGTGTATGATTTTTTATTTTTTAATAATTTAATGTATTTTTAATTGGCAGATATATACAAGTATTAACTTTCTGCACTCCTTCTCCGTATAAACTTTAACTGTGCCAAATTTCATACACTTCTGCCACCGTAATTTTCGTAAAAAAGGGTACGAAGTTTTTGTTTCACGTATTAATATAATGATTATTACTAACTTATTAAATAAAAATATACAATAGTATTACAAACTCATTATAAGTATCCCTAATGGCATATAACGAAAAGCATATACAGTAATTATAATAATGGAACTAGGAAACATTTTTAGACGATTTTCCTGTTACAAAATAGGATTAACATTCAACAAAAATTGAAAAGGGGAAAATAAACATTGTTATCGGAAATCGAATCAGGAATCATTATTATTATTAGCAGAGTAGGCGCATTATTAAATTACAGCCGTTTTGTCAATAAATGTAATAGGCAGGTACCTAAGGTAATCAATCTAAATAAAAAGATTAAGATAGAATCTAGGCCGAAATTAATTAAAAACATGTGGACAGAAAAACTAAACCTACTCATGTCAAAATAAAGAGGACATTAGCTACCATCCCAATTTGTCCGAGGAGCTACGCAGGGCGATCTTAATGATCTATAACCTCAAGTAAACCATAAGTAAAAACCTATCTAATCATAAGAATGACGGAATTTAACCAAAAATATCCCAAACTTAAAACCGTAGCACCCCATCCCTATTAAAAGTGATAGTGGTGTAACGTGCCAACCAAAACAACAACACGACAGGATGACTAGACGAAACTTCACACGTAGGTACAGTCTTCAACAAAAGTGCTACCGACCTTAATATTGTTAGGAAACAGTAACCTCTCAGGTGCTGGCAGGCTATATAACCATTCAATGATTAATACTCCTGCGATGACACGACGAAGAACGAAAACCATAAGTTTTCTAGCTATAGAGAACCTGTACGTATGAAGCGTTTGTCGCGGCAACTATACCGATATGATTACGTCACGATATTTATGTATCATGTTGTTTATTCCAGAATTGTTGTGCATTATTATATAATGAGCTGGTATTTATAATGAAGCTGCTGCATTATTATCATTCTATTACAGTAAATATTAAATATAAACGGCCTCGTTGGTGTTGTGGTGCCAAACAACGATTGCTGAACATGAGATACCGGGATGCGATTCCCGGGTCAGACAAAGTTATTTTGTTATTGAATTTTTCTGTTAGAAAATGGTCAGTAGAAGCCTGGAATTTCGTTCGGCTCACCACCTTTTACATAGGACATTGGTGAAACGAGGTTGTACGAAAAAAGAAAGAAAATATCTATTTTGTACAACTACATATAGGTACTTCTACCTGCCCCAACGGGAATACAAGCGTGATGCTATTAAATATGTAAACGATATTAAGGGAGTGGCATCTGCATTTATATATTACTAGCTGATGCCCACGGCTTCGCCCGCGTGGATGTTGGTTATAGTGACCAAAAGTAATCATGAAATTTTTATCCCGTTCCCGCTTTCCAATTACCGCTTTATTTCTTTAAGTATTAAAATGGATAGAGTATCTTATCCTTAAGAGATAGACATATGCCATCGCGGACTTTTCTGTAGACCTATATATCTCAAAGTGTTTAGGCAGCGTTTTTGTTGAAAGCTCCCAGATGGCTTAATGTTTTCCGACACCTCCAACAAATATCATTATATTTTAGCCAATGTATGCAAAAACATGACAAATTACATACTTAAACCTTTCTCTTGAATTACTCTATCTATTAAAAAAAACCGCATCAAAATCCGTTGCGTAGTTTTAATGATCTAAGTATACATTGGAACAGACAGCGGGAAGCGACTTTGTTTTATACTATGTAGTGATGATACTAGTATCGTAGGTGTTGTACAATTCGGAATACATTACTATAATAAAAATAAAAGATATTTTTTTTTTGTGTTCACTTCTATAACTCACTCAGATGTAACCCCTTGCACCCCCCCTTTTGATTATCAACCTTGATACAGTCATAATGGGTAGTCAGCTGCTTAAAAGTCTGAGAATTACCAAAAGATATCGTGTTACCCAGTAATTCTACTGAGTACTGATGTTGCACAAATACAAAGTAAAATACCATCTAATGGTTAACTTTGCAAATATTTAGATATAAAACAAGATGATTAGTGTGATGACGGTGTAAAATCAAAACTTTATTTTGAAAAACTAGTTTAATTTGTCATTTAACACAGAAAAGATAACACAATAATTATTTATCGCAACATTGAACCCAAAATCTTTAACTTACACCAAGAAAATGTATTAAAATAAATGAAATATTTTTCTGTTCTCCTCACCTGAACATCATGCAAGCAGTCACGTTCATCATATGTATACCGCAAACGGGACAACATCTCACGAAGACTAAACACCATTTTGATACAACAAAATACACTAAAATAATTTTAGAAGAAACTTAGTAGACACGCAAAAACTAAGAAGAAAATTAAATGAAACAACTAATTAAACACATGACAGAAGACAGAATGGTATGTTAATAACGTTTAGTTAAACTTTTTAAAATAATACCCTCAACAATTAATTATTTCGCACATAATTAAAACACATTTGACAGCTGCGGGAGTGTTTACTTTTTAGGACGCTTACTTTTTTCTTAAAGTTCAGAAATTGCTTATGTTATTGTGCCAGTAAATTCTGTGTCGCAGAAAACCATTTTATTTAAATATAACTCTTTTAAGAATAGTTTCAATTATCTATGGTTTACTGCTCACTTGTCATTCTTTGTATGAATCAATATGTTTAAAATATTGATGTGTAGGTATTATAAAGTATCCTACTATACGTATATAGTATTATTATACATGCGAAAGTGTGTGAGGATGTATGGATGTTTGTTACTCTTTCACGCAATAACTATTGAACGGATTTGGATGAAATTTGGCATACAGATAGTTTATAACGTAGATGAACACTTGGGATACTTTTATGCCAGCTGAATCCAACCCTGAAATTACGGACAGAAGCTAGTGGATGATAAAAATAAGTATTTTTTTATCTGGTAATATTTGGTGTGTCGATCGAGTTCGGAGATTTGATAAAGAAGCAAATAAACAGTAATTAAATTTCTGAATGAAATAAATATAGGACAAGATAAATCTTTGAAAAGCATTAACGCATGCTTAGCGAACTCTAAAGTTATTATATTAAATGGAAAAAGAATACGGTCGCGAACAGGATTCGAACCTGCGCCTCCCGGATGAATACTCCAGGCGCTCTGACCACTAAGCCATCTCGACCTCTGCTCACCACCGCGAATTCTTCTTCCATATTTTAACACGTCTTATGGCGGCGCTATTGCTATCAATTTAGTCCCTATACGGGTGACCGAACCGACACGACTAACTTTGCAGTTAATACAATGTCGTAAAGAATGCAATTACCTTAATAATTCAAGATATATCTTTGAAAAGCATTAACGCATGCTTAGCGAACTCTAAAGTTATTATATTAAATGGAAAAAGAATACGGTCGCGAACAAGATTCGAACCTGCGCCTCCCGGATGAATACTCCAGGCGCTCTGACCACTAAGCCATCTCGACCTCTACTCACCACCGCGAATTCTTCCTCCATATTTTAACACGTCTTATGGCGACGTTATTGCTATCAATTCAGTCCCTATACGGGTCTCGGTATTATATATATTTCGTAGTTATATATTTCGATCACCCGAGGTCGAGATGGCTTAGTGGTCAGCGCGCCTTCATCAGAGCATCGGTGAAATATGAGTCTATTGCCATAAACAGGCCCGGCACAATTCCAAACTCCGGGCAAAGAAGAATTATACTGGTATTTTTAAAAACTCCGACGTTTGAAGCCAGGACGCACTTGGGACCACTAGACTAACGAGGCAGTCAACCTCATTATTTAGAAGTCTATATTGCGCATAGGCATGTCTCGGTACGCATATACAACGTGTAAATATGTATCAACGGCACATTATGATCTAATACATGATAGTTTTATTTTTTTATTATAAGATTTTAAATAACACCATAACAACTAACATACTAAAGCGCTATAACTAACTTAATAGCTATCCTATAGTATAAAGTAAATAGTATTAGATTTTTATACATGAAAGTCAATGATATCTGGATGTTTATGGATGTTTATCTCGATAAATGGACTATCTTATTGGTAATGTGGTTGCAAGCATGGCCGCTGCGCATGAGGTGGTAGAATCAATTCCCGGGTCGGACAGTGTCATTGAGTTTTTCTGTTAGGAATTTCTCGGAGTAACCCGCAGTTTGAAATTGTGTCCCCAAAATGGATGGGATTTAATAACGGTATCAGTAACTTGTGGGTGGACGTACTACACTAAACGTCTGCCTAACCTCTTGGTATCCTGAGAAGTAAGACGGCGTGGAGTGATGCTATTTCTGTTTTTCTCATATATTTTTTATCAACTCACATGTTGAGCCAATGAGTTGAAGATATATACTTATAATTCATGCATCACATACACAACATTTCTAGTCATCTTATTTTCTGCGTAATAATCAATATGCTTGAACTAATAAAACTTACTAATTTAGTACACGATACCTCATTCGTTATTTTATTTTTATTATCTCATTCGTTCACAACACAGCCAACAAGCATAACGAAAATCTTTGTGTTTATAACCTATCCTTTGCGTAATATATTTTGTATATTGGTGGTACCTACAGTTTTAATATATATATATTTTTAAAATTTATTAATATTTTTTAGAAATTAGATTTTTTTTTATTTAATTATCTATCGAACTACTTAAATCAGCTATGCAATTTTTTTTTTTAATAAATCAACTACAGCTGTTTTACATGAACTAAAAAAAAAAAATTTCTTCTTATAGAAAAATCTCACTTGGGGTACGACGTAACTACCGATTTTTTTTAACTTAACATTAAAAGATTTCTGCAACCCAAACTTATAGTATTCCAAGTCATAATCAAATAACAAAACACTTGCAACGAATACCTATGAAAAATCCACCACCCGTGAATATTAGATCTAACTCGTATTTACTCCCTAAGGCCGTTTCCACATGGCAGGACGTGTGCTCACATATAATAATCGCAGCGGAAACGCTGTCGCACGCGCGCGGCCCGCTGGAGCGGAGGTGTCAAACGACAAATTTCACGGCGCGACTGTCCTCAGATCTCCTCCCGCTTTGCCGCGTGTTAGTGTCGCTGACGTGTTCCTCCCCTTAGGCAACGTGCGATTATTTTTCTTTTTAATAATCGAATTTATACAAGGTTTGTCCTAGAAATTTTATTGAGATACTTTTGGCTAATTGCAACAGTATTTTAACGTGAGTGAAAAGATTTTGGTTTATTTTGGCATTTTTTAATACTGATTTTGCTGTATAAAAACGTTGAGTTCAGCTTGTTGCTGTAAAACTGTGATGGGTGACCGATAGAAGTATTTCCGTGAGCGTCTCCGTATTTCGAAGGCATTTTAAGAAATTATTCGAGTTGTTACGAATATAAACCAAGAACTTGAACCAAGGTTTGAACGAAACAATTACCTATATATGGAAAATGAAGAACCAAAAAATGACTTATTAGTTTAGGTCTTATGGTCACGAGCGCAGTCGGGCTCGAGAATTATAAATTTTAAGGAGTTTTACCTTAAGTTTAGCTTTCTCCTATAACGAAGGATTAGTAAACTTTTCTAACTAATCTAGGACTAACTGACAGGGTAATCATGTGAAAGATATACATATTTGTTCACCTTATACACATACTTACATACATACACGCATAGCATCACGCCTATATTCCCCGAAGGGGTAGGCAGAGGTGTACATAGCTGTAAACCCACATTTCACAAATGTTGTTATTAAGTCCCATGTAATAGGTGAGCATATTACCATCTACTACTGGGCACAATCGCAAACTCCGGCCTGATACTGAGAATTTCCTAACAGAAAAACTCAATAACACTGCCCGACCCGGGAATTGAACTCGAGACCTCATGCTTAGCAGTTGCGCTTGGGACCACTAGACTAACGAGGCAGTTCACCTTATGCCAAATGCCAACCCTAAGTTTTAACTTCTAGGAATTTTAATTCCTCAATCTTCAACTATACCAAACATCAACACACCATCATCACAAGCAGATATTCGAAACAGCTGTCAATTACAGTCCAACGCAACATTGTTCCGGGAGCAAAGCACTGGGATTAGATTCCAATTGCAGACGCATCTGTCCCCTAATGAACGCTGGCACGTGCATACTGCAGACATCTGACACCTCGATTGTGCACGACCGCCACATCGACAGCTCGTCCAGTCACCGTCGGTAAAAATGTATGAACGTTGACAATGTGGCTCATAGACGAAAATTAAAAAGTTTGCCAGTCCCAGCACGTATGGAATAGTTAGTAAGTTATATTTTAAATGAACTGCCATGATTGGTTTTTGTTTCGTTTGTTTTTGTAGAACTGTTGTGGTTTAATTTATAAGTAAAAAATTTTGAACTTATCGAGTTCTGTCTGGGTACTTTTCTGCTTACCATTAGCAACTCGATACTTTTGTTATTTTATCGTATCATATTAATAATTTTCAGGAATTATTTAATTGACATTCTTTTATATTTGTGCGAACCTAAAACAATAACAAATGCTACCACTTTAGCAACCGTAATAATATCAAGAAACAAATGACATTAATATAGAACACATTTCTCCATCCTGGCGCTTTCCCGTCCAATTGTCAGAGGTCACTAAGCTTAGTAATACAGACCCTCGTAACAAGGCAAATTGCATTCTATGATTGTTTGAAATTAAGAGGAGGTAACTTTAGGTACTCCTTATCTCGTTTGTAATGGATAAGGGACCAATTACTTCGAATAAAAAGTAACAGAAGCCTAACAACCTTTTTACTAAACGGTGAACAATAATAATACATCTATACAGAGAGTTCAATTTACTGAACTATACCGAATAGCTACGTATTAGAAGGCTCATTCAATTCCCGAAATGTAGCAAATGTTGTGAACCTTACAGTTAAGGCCTCAATGTACCGATATTAGCAGAGAATTACTATAAAGATCGAAAACACTAGTCGTAAAATTTCCAACAGCGGAAATTTGTACACAGCCTACGAATAAATTCTTTGCGGAACCTTCCTACTAACTTAGCTATGGTTTTAAAAGTTTTAGCGTCCAAATTGAGTGGTTTTAAAGTTTTGCTGCAGTTTTTTAAAGTTAAGGAATTCAAGCAACGGAATCTAGTACAACAGGATTCAAATGAACGTTGCATTTCAAGTAACTTTTTTTAGAGATATTTTAAACAATAGTAAATGTTTAGACATTTGTGTTTATTGAAAACTAAACAAAATGCCCATCTACAAATAATTCTTACAAAAGGTATGAAATTCGTAAACTGATTTTCCTTCGAGATGTTCAATATGTATTTGTAAGTTAGAAATTGATAGTCTATTAACCAACACAGACACATCACTGTTACTGCAATATCATTAAGCGAAGGAGGCTGTTGCTTAGCTTACGACACGTAAATTGACTTAAGTATTCATGGCCTGATGAATAAGTGATAGGAATGAGCCGGGATGCGATCGAATCAGGCCCGATTTCAATGACCGGAATAAGTTTCCCAGAGGTTTCACTTTGGCCGTGGTCCGACTGTTACCTAACTCGAGTACAAGGTAGCGCACCTCTACGCAAGGAAATGGGAATGATAAACGTACCGTAACTTCCCAGTATATACTCAAGTCAACAGAAAAATTGCGTTACGAAAAATAAGAAATAGTAACAAAGAATAAAAAAAAATAGTAACAGACGTAAAAAGATACTTTCACAATGTAATGCTCGCTCATATTTCATACATAAATTTTGCACATGCGTCGGGGAATAACACAAAGCACGCGAAAGCTTCTTTAAATATTCCTTTCCTTCATAATCAAAGTGCTGCGTTTGTAAGATAAGAATTCCCTACGCGCCGAGACGTTGACTGTGTGTGAGAGAATCGTTACACCAACGAATTATTTCACTCAGCAATTTGTCGAAAATACTTGGAGAAATACTTAGACGGAATACAATTTCATATTTCTCAGATGTTTACTCGTATATAAATAATCTAGCTAATTTGTTTTATTACTTAATTAATGTCTTAGGACAAGGACGTTATGAAATAAACGTTAATTAATTATAATATACATATTTAACCACTATCAAAGACATGAAATGAAACTTACTGACAAACGCTCGAAAACATTCGCAAAGAAAAAGACAGTCACACAAACTCACGGAGAAAGTCACAGTTATTTTTCTTCGACAAAAATCTCAATTTCTTTTATACGTGTAAGAGCTTACGGGAGACGCGTGGAAAAGTTACTTAAAATCGTATATAAACAGAAATAACGTCCCCGTGGATTATTTAAAGTAACCAGTGAAATTTCAATGAATACCCTTAAAACGCGGAGATTAAACCAAAAAAGTTTTTGTATTTGCTTAGCTCTTCACAGCTGATATAACTGGATTGCAAAAGTTCTAAGGATGAGCATAAAAATGCTCCAGTTAGGGAGAAGAAAAGAAAATCAGTATTAAGAGTGTCGCAATAACTGGGAGTGTGTTTTTGTTACGGCAAAGTTCTTGAGTAACTAGGTAACGTCGGCATAATGGCCGCAGAGTAACGTTTTATGACTTACGTCAGCGAATAACTACCTAACACCCTGTATAAAAGTAGGTATGCCTGTTATTTTATTCAAAAGTAATGTCATATAGACTACTTTGTTTGAAGATGCTCCAAATTGCTCGCTTTGAATCAAATGTAGTACTCGTGTAGAAGAATGTTGTAATAGATTTTTTATTATGTTATGTAATAGGCCACATATTTTGAAAGACGAAGCAGGTTATTCACGACAGTGAGACGTGCGTTTACTCCGAATTATTCTTAAAAAAAATCTCACGAGCTTAAGACTAAACAACACTTAACTCACTAGGGATATTTTTGGGCAATAAAAACTTTCTTTCAATGAAAGAACAATAAACTTACCTGTGAATCTCAAGTGGATAAAATTTAAGGTAATTAAGTTTATCGACATGTTGAGTATAAACAATAAGTTAACTGTTTGCTTCACAAAAAAACTTTCAGAAAACATTTCAGACACGTACATGATATAGATATACAACCTATCGTAATGTTATGAACCTTTATAAATGACTTCCAAGTAAGTTCATTAAAAGCTCCTCTTTCATCTTAGAACGCCTCAAGACGACAAAAAAGTACTAAAGAAATATTATTTCGTTTCACCATTTTCTCCAAAGTTGCCAATTCATGATAGGACTACAGTTAGCTAGATGGATATTATCTATTCATCGGAAGACCCGAGCCCTCTCGACTACAAAACAGGATCACTTGCGAACGAAAATGTATTGAAATCACAATGTAACCTGAAGCTTTTGTCCATTGAAAACATTTTTTATGCATTAAAAATATCTTAGAAATGTTTATTTAACAATAGCGTTTAAGAGAAATTACTTATTCATGGCACGTCTGTATTTTCCTTGCTTTTGTTAACGGCACGAATCGATTCGTTTGCCTCCGTGTAATTTGATAGCTGATGCAACTGAAATTGTATGTTTTTGATGCTGTTGTACTTGCAAACTTGATGTTATATTTAGTTTTGCAATTTTCGATGTTGTCGTTAGGAAGTGCAGACACTTAACAAATACAGTTTGAATATTCTCAATTCGGGGAATGAGAATTTGATAATACTGGGTATTTGAATCAAGTTCGATCGTCCGTGGTGATTTTATGTTTAAATCGCCAATTTAATCGATCCAACGGAATAAAATAATGAACTGACGGGACCCGCGTCCATAAAACACGATTTTATCATACCGTTGGGAGGGACACGTTTTCGAATATCGTAATAAAAAAGTCACAGATGTCAAATTTATGACGTTGGACCATTGTAAAGAGATTAAAAGATTTACTACGGATGAGGGTGGCAGCTACGTACGCTACGCAGCTACGGCGCTACGCTTTAAGTTCTACGAGAAAATAATTTCACAAGTTTAATAATGTTGTAATCCTTTTGTATCGGTGAAATTCACGTCCAAAAGGATGTACTGCTCCAAAGAGGAAAAGTTTATTTGTGTTCCCAATTAAATAGATAATTATTATTTGTAAGAAAAGTTAAGCCTCTGTATTCCTTTATGCTCTTTTGCCTATATTATAAAACTTTTGTTAATTCCCCTTTTAAATTAATATTCCAGTATAAAAAATTCAATTGCAACTCACCAAGAAGTCTAAAATCAACGGGAAATTTTACGTACCTGAAACAATAATACAAATCATGAAGGCACTGCCGACAATTTACATAAAATCTGCCACCACCAAAAATGACGTCATAGAATTTAAGTGCATCAATTAACAAGCGATCACAATAAATTAAGATATCATCAAACTCATTGTAACATCAGCTCCAAGCGCAACGCTAATGTTAGCGTCAAACTCACAGAATTATGAAAAAGATATTTCCCTTGGGGAGGGCGATGCCTTATAAATGTCCGTAACTTGGTGAATAAATCACGGTAAGCGCTAACGCCGCCAAATAAATAATTTTCTTTATTCATCAAAATTAAAAGGAGCAGTTGACAAAGCGACCCTTAATTAAAATCCGATTTTGTGCCTGACTATAGCGGCCGATCATCAAGTTACCGCCTCGCAGTTTATTTGCCCGACGGTTGTACGCAACAAATACCATTATTGAAGTTACCCAGTTTCCTTCCCCTTTTCTGGATACAGTTATATTTTTCATTTTTTCTAACCCCACTTGTTTTTATGAACCGAATCTGTCAATCGCGAAGGATTATTGATGTGTTCTCACGTTATTATGAAGACGGAATGTTTCAAGTTTAGATCAAATATGTGGGAATATGAAAAGGAAGATTTTTGTGAGAAGGCGTCATATTAAGTTTTTTCATCTGATAATATGTGCTTTTGCAAAATTTCACCAAATTTTGAACGAGAAAAGTTATCGGGTGTGCCAATACGGGCATTGCATCGAATTTAATTTACTACTCCGAATTATCCATATTATTGTCCATAAAATACTTGTATTTTTCAGATTCCGAAGGCACCCAAAAGCAGTAACTTGCTAGAGGTGCATTAGCCGGCACTTTCGAAGCCGACGAGGAGATTACTTAATGGTCTAAACCAGACGCGGACTTGTACGAGAAACGATGAAAAAAAATAACAGAAACTAAAACAACCAGGTACCTTAGGGTTTGTTTTGTGTCGAGAAATACTGAAATGCAAGTACAACAATAGGATTAGTTCGCCCGCAGCTAGAGAAATGCTCTCTTTATTGTTTTTATGGCGAGTATGGAAGTTAACTTAATCGGAAATCGATTTAAACATCGATTGTTTTAAATACTTTGCTCCGTTCCAAATTGATTCATCCAATGGTAACGGCCAACGAGATTTTCCGTATGGTAATCGGAGTTTATTTTTTGTTCTACATTTATTTATTTTGATAGTAACAGAATGGTTTAATAAGGTTATTTGCGCCTAAGAACATAATAATAAATATTATTCTACAAAAGTTTCAAACGGAATCTAAAATATTTTAAGATAAATCTTTGAAAATCATTAATGCATGCTTAGCAAGCTCTAAAGTTATTATATTAAATGGAAAAAGAATACGGTCGCGAACAGGATTCGAACCTGCGCCTCCCGGATGAATACTCCAGGCGCTCTGACCACTAAGCCATCTCGACCTCTGCTCACCACCGCGAATTCTTCTTCCATATTTTAACACGTCTTATGGCGACGTCATTGCAATCAATTCAGTCCCTATACTGGTGACCGAACCGACACGACTAACTTTGCAGTTAATACAATGCCGTAAAGAATGCAATTACCTTAATAATTTAAGATAAATCTTTGAAAAGCATTAACGCATTCTTAGCGAGCTCTAAAGTTATTATATTAAATGGAAAAAGAATACGCAAGAATATAGGTGAGCAGAGGTCGAGATGGCTTCGTGGTCAGAGCGCCTGGAGTATTCATCCGGGAAGCGCAGGTTCGATTCCTGTTCGCGACCGTATTCTTTTTCCATTTAAATAATAACTTTGGAATCTAAAATATTTTAATTACCATTTACCAATAATTATTTACAAAAATATCCATAACCTCTAAGTATATCAATACAAACGGTATCAGCCTATATGTAAACAGCATTAATCTAACGGGTTGTATATGTTTAGCAGTAAAAGATTTATTTGTAAACGGGTGTTCCGTACAAGTGCACATCGAGTTTTCAATTACACAAAGTGATGGCCACAGTGTAGCGAGCGTACCGCGAAAAACGCCGCCGCGGTCAGGCAACCTGACCGATTGCACACCGCTCACTCGAGACCACTCCAATCCCAGCAAAATCAACACAAACAATCACAAAATAAGGTTAGTTTTCCAATGCTCGCATCGCTGCATCTACGAAAATCGAGGAACAACTCGTTTTCGAAAGGTTGAAGGAAAACTCGATCGCTTTTCCAGGGGGAAGCTCTCAGTGGTTTATTGCGTTATTACCTGGACGTGTCTGCCGCATCGGGACAGCCGCAATTTGGGGAGAAAAGAACGATATGTTGCGAGGAAAGGGATTTTATAGAGCTCCAGAGCAACGGCTCCGGAGAAAAGACCAAGCGCCCGTCTCACTCCACGCCTAGCGTAATTTTCTTTGATCGAAAACTGTACAGGACACTACTTCAGTTTTTATTTTCATCCAATTCAATATCGTTGAACGGTTTGTAAGACACGCTTTGGAGCATTTACTAGTATTTTTATTGTTTCTCTTAGTTTATATTTCGCTTGATTCGTTTGTATTGCCAGCCACATTTTGTGAGGTGACAATTTTAATCTTTGTATTTATTTAGTAATATTAAATAAAATTAACGCCACGTAGTAGTAGCTCGTAAATATGTATGTAAAAAATACGTCACCGATATAAAACTCGTATTACATATCGTTCCCGACAATCCCATAAGCCATCTACACCGAATTCAATTCAATAAAAACGTTAGATGTGACCAAAGATTTGCTCCAATAATCGAGCGACAAAAACTGTAACTTCGTCTTAGGGCCAATGAAATAAGAGTGGATGTCCATAAAATAAAATAATAACCGGTCAATAAAATCTTTCGGGTTTGGGGCAAATCTGTCAAATACGTCTGGCGGACTGTGAAGGGGGATAAGAAAGACGTCGGAGGGTGAAATGGGCGCCAAGTGGTCGGAACTTGATCTGCCGTAGGTTGATGGCAGTTGCCATCAATCGACAGGTAATTGGGGGCCATGTCAACCGAGTAAACGATGCCGCCAATGTTAAGAATATGTTTTGTATTACAGATGAATATATATAGTTATATATTCTTAAGTTGTAGAGACACTTTACTGTATATTATTGCTTAGTAATCTAGGTTATTTCGTATTAGAAACACGTCGGAATTTAAACATTACATATTTTAAATTCGCCGAAAATTCAATAGTTATTTATTAGGAATAGCGACAGTTATGTCCTTAACTGTAAATTAATTAACTAACACGGAACTTCACCCGTCACTCATAATACTAAGATACAGTCTTTACGAGTTACCCATACTTGCCGAACTTTCTCTAGAACGTGCTTATACCTAAAGTAGTTCCAAGTTTCCGAACACATGAATGAATAAAGAAACATCGTAAAATACAGAAAAAGGCAAAGGAAAAGGTGAAATAGCGCGACAGATGAGGTAACTGGAGTTTGCGATGAGCAAGAACAACACTACAATAATATGACGAAGCGAAGTTTCTCAAGTCGGAAGATGTCGTACCTTCGCTAAATTATGTACGACCCGAAGGTTGATTGATAGAGAAGGCTATTTACCTCCAGTGTCGTGAAATAAAGACGTCCGCAGCCCATTATTTATTGACACAGAATGGATTTAAGAAAGACCTTTCAGTTCCTTGACAGTTACGTATCAAGGTCCTGATTTACACGAGGTGATAATGACGAACTGTAATCAGCCGCGTCATTAAAAACGCCGATATCAAACATTAAGTTCTATTCTAATATACGTATAATGTAATTTTAAATATATGTTGTTTTTTCCCAAGTTCCCTGAATAACGGAAAACTATTATTCGAAGTATAATTTATATATTATTTAGCGATATACAGTCGCGGTTCGTATGGCCCGTAAAGCTAACGCCTTAGCTCCTGTAGTGGGCAATCGGTAAATGTGAGCGTTTGGGGCGGAAGCACGTGACTAGCGTCGTCTATGTAACGCTAAACATCTGTATTACATTTATCGCGTTTAAATACGATAAGATTTCTTTTTGTTGTACAATAGGCAAATAAAAATTACGTACTTTAGTCTTGAAATATGATTATGAGGATAGTTAAATTGCGAGTATTTCTTTTTTATAAATTGCCAAAACGAATATAAAAATAAATGCTAAAATTTATTTCACTACGTATGTGCCTCCACTAAGTATGTGTATTTAAACCGAAATAGCTCCTCACAACACAAGTGTATCTACAAATAAACCGGCTAAGGTTATAGGAATCAATGAGTCCGTCCCAGTTTCCATAACAATTGAGGCGGGAAATTGCCGAGTAGGTCCGATCCGCGCAATAACCTCTGACTTCTCATTATGCAGATTACCCTCGACTCACATATGCACGTACACTAAACATCTTGCCGCGGTCCACGTGTTGCTGTCATCTACATTTTTACAACATGCATGTCTGAGACGTGGCTTAAATCTTTAGTGTTGATGAATAATGGTTGAGTCATTTCTTGTAACTTAACCTTACATGTTACGCAAAAATTGTTCTGTGGATTTGGTGTTGGGTAATGCTTTCTGTAATGCGCCACTAAATATTTATCAGAAAGTGGGATTTGGAAAAATATTAAGCACGAACCCGCGACCCTTGTCATACCATAACGTTGCTCTTGGACTATCATGCCGTTTGTTCTATTATATCTCAATAATCCTTAAACAAAAAAGAAATGGGAACACATGGCATTAACGCGTGTAAAAATAATTCTAAAAATATCTCTCATATTTTTCAAATGATTTTTACACACGTTAATGCAATCTGAATTTTGTCATGAATAAAATTAAAGTACAAGTGTTTATATTTCTAAAAAATATGTAATATTTCAACTCCTCTTCAGTCAGTCTATAAGGAATATTTAATATTAGCTACGTAGTTCTACTTGACATAATTTCTTTTCACCGTTCATATTACATCACCAATATTAACAACAAAGTTAAGTAACGTTTGTAATAAGTGTATCGTCGGCGACATAATCTGCATAATTGGAAGTCGTCGTAGGATATTGCGTCCACGTGAGTCGGCGCGCAATTTTCTGCGTCATTTCCTCCGAATCGTCCAGTCGGATGGGCGATTCGACGCGCATGCCTATCCGTGCTTAACTTTAAAGCTTAATTGATATAAACTTATAAGTTCACAATGTTGTAGCATGTAGAAGAATGTGGGTGATAGTAGAAAAAACTTTGTACTGAATTCCTTAGAGTTTGTTTATAAATTTTGATTATAAGATGAAGTTTAGATTTTTTCTATTATATATTAACGTTAAATATAGCTAGGGATTATTAAAAATTTACGTGATTCCGGTATTTCTCGGTCCACAAAAAAAAAAACAATACAATGAAAAGTATTTTATATAAGAAAATATAATCTTTTTAATTTTATTGTTAGGCCGTCATGGTGGCCGGAGATCGTTAAGCGCCCTCCAGGGCCTGGAACGTCTTCTACGGATGAAATCATGGAGCTACCCAAAGCAGGACACATCTCCAGCGTATATGCTGCGCCGATTCCTCGGAGTAGCTGTCGCAGTGATGGCACCTTATTATTTGCTCTCTGCCTATGCGACGCGGATACTTCTCGAGGCACCCTTGGTCTGAGAGCATCTGCGTCATTCGGAAGCTTCTTTTTCTTCTTATCGTGTGGTTGATGGACTACCTAGTGTCAGAGTTTAAAGCACTCGTAGGTCACCAACGAGAACAACTCTCAGGTGTGCTGGTTTCCTCACGATGTTTTCCTTCACTGTTTTAAGCAAGTGATAATTTATGTATAATTCGCACATGACTTTGAAAAGTCAGTGGTGCGTGCCTTGGATTCGAACGTGCGACCTTTGACTTGTCAGACCAACGGTCATACCACTAGGCTATCACTGCTCATATTCGGAAGCTGAGGACGCCATGTCAGCTCTCCTGTCACTTCTCCATTACGGCGTGCCCATGACTGTGTTAACTCCAGTGTTCTGGAATGCGTTAACCCTAAGTAACCTAGCATACACAGGACCATGTCAGGTGACCAGTTATCACCCATAAATAAAAAAACGAATAATCTGATAATACTAAAACATTTTGATCAGGATCAAATCAACACATTTGTTAACCGTAACACAAACAATTGATAACCTGAACGTGTAAAGGGTTCGCAGATCAAAATGTGTTTGTTTAATTAAACACGAGTACCAAGTAAACGTCAGTTACATTGTTGGCAGATAGGCATCTGAACCCTTTGATTACATTTCACTTGTCCACCGTTCATTTCCTTCGAAATTGACGCTGAATTACTCTAATGAATTATCTCTAATGTAATCTGTTTACAATTGAACTTGAAATCTATTCAAGATTCCAGCCATTTGATTTGAAAATCTTAAATACTTTATGGGTAGTTATTGGACTTTATTTGACATACTCTAGGATTCTACCTAGATTTTCCTGACTAAAAATTCCAATAACACTGCCCGACTTGGAATTCAAACCCTGGACCTTTCGCTCAAAAACCATGCTTGCAGCTTCTACAGGAACAAGTCAGATTATTTTAATACCGAACAGAAAAATATGTACTTTATTGATAGACGTATTGAATGTTCTTCAAAGAACTGTATTTAGTTCGTACTACTTATATTATACAACATCCTTAAAAAGACCTCTAAAATAAATCTGTTTATCTGTTAGTACTTTAACAAGCTTCATAAAGACTATTATATACTATTATATATGGCGCTATAATAAATCGCTACTATGTACCTAGAACATTGATAGCTATTCATAGGTATTACGCGGAATCTAAAAATATTCAAGCATTTATTCAACTTTAATTGATAGGAAATTATAGAACTTGTGACAGCGCGGCTGGCACTGTGGTCGATAGGCCGACTGCTGCGCTGCGTGTTCGATTCCTGCACGGAGCAAATATTTGTACGATCTATAGATAATTGCTTCGGGTCTGGGTGTGTGTGTGCTTGTGAGATTATATGTCTGCAAACGCACCCACGATACAGGAAGAAATTACTAGTGTGGGGCGTTTTTAAAAAAAAGTTAGAAAATGCATCACTTCATCTTTACGCTTAAGACACGTCACTATATTAAATCCACGAATATACCCACATCTTTAAAATTTTGATTATAGGTATTACGAGACTGCATTTCCCATAAAATAATGAAAAATATATAAATAAATTCGATGAAAAAAACAATAGACTAACAAAATCTAAGATCTTTATTAATTTAATTTATTATTTGTGTAACTATTCGGGTATATGTATTTAGTATTAACCAACCAATGATGAACGTTGAAAAGTAATTATGTTAATTTGAGATTAAAGTAAAAAAAAAACTATATTTTATAAAAAAAATGGTGAATGTGGATTCAACATGAACCTCATTCTATCTCTTAGCTTATCATTCCAAAGTATTAAGATTTTGGTGAATAATGTCATCAAAAACAGACAGCCCCCTAAAACTCTGAACGTCGCACTAAAAACTTCCCACTTAGCGATCTTCACCTAGACCTAGTAACTCGAAAATGATTACGTTTCACCGTCACGATCGATGCGTCCCTCTCATCCCGGAGTCACGCGATTTGTCGTGCGAGACCACGTTTTTTCATCGGATGAAAGCCCCTATTTATAAACTCCGGCAAATATTTTCAACGGACTGCTGGCTAGATGTTTTTGCTCAGCGTGCACTTAAGATGCATTTATATCATGTTAATTGAAGACAGTGCTGCGATTCAATTCGTTTTTGCTTTTTTTGTTCTAAAGCCGCAATTAAAATGTGTATTAAAACAGCAGAAAAATGTATAATTGAGAAAACGTAACTGAGTTTTTACATTTATAAAAGGAAATATAAAAGTATGTTAACATGAGATTTATGCCGTTTTCTATTTTTTCAGATGTACATGTATAATTTAACGTTCAATATTTGTATATTAATATTACACACACTAATAGGTACAGAAACTGTTTCTACCAATCCAAATTCACTTAAACCCAATAACGTCATAACAAGTAATACAAGATAGCAGTTCGAATCAAATAAATGTTGCCAGTTGCCGCAGAGGAAATGAAGACTTGAAAAGCAGGTGTCCGAGGATTACAAGGAGATGGGGTCACGTGCGACGACTGAAATGCGATGACAATTCAATCGTGTGCAGTGCGCTAAAGCATTGCACTTTCAACATAATCCACACTAATCGAGGTACAACGAGGGATAGGATTACGCCTTTGTAATAGGTCGGTGGTATAGCGAGAGAATAGGCTTTTCTAACTGACTCAGGGATTTGTAAAGATAATGGGGCAGTAGCGTTCCAAAATGATTGTGGACAGGATTTGAACCTACGCCTTAAATACAGGGAGTTCTGTTAGCAGAGCGACTGGATTATTTAACCGTATGGCGCAGGTTAAAATCCTGCTTACGATCATATTTTTGTTTCCACAAAGCTTAAGACAAAAGTTTGAGGATTTACTTGTAACGTCACGACGAGGTTGCGAACACGAGTTGACCGTAAGCGGGGTTTGAATCCGCATAGGTAATTAATAATTTATAGAGCACTTGGAGAATATATTAAAATTACAACGAAATATAGTTTGGCTAAGGTAATTGTTCACGATGCCTATTTTTTGCCCCTATTATGTAGTAGATATGAATTAGTAAAGTCTTTACTCTTCATTTATAGAAAATCCTTGCATGGGTCAAGTATTTGTATTTATTTTTAATACATTTTCAAATACTTCGTTGAGTACGTCTCGTTTGTACTGTATTTTGGTGAAATACCTACAAGGTTTATATTATTGTTATTTCGAATCGCCTAATTTATAAAAGAATCTTTCAAGTAACACTTAGCCCATTCTCATTACTAGACTGAAAGATTTTATTTGATCATATAAATATTTTATTTGTCTAGAACATTTTGGGTCGTGAACGCAAAACAACATACTCACATATAGTAACTTACAAGATCTTCTGATGATTGTAAAATACCCATCATTTTTTTTGTTACGTACTTTGAAGTATTTGTATATACGCAAATTTAAATAAAACGACCCTACTTTAAGAAAATAAGAAATCAATAAGATAAATGTATTCAAATTGCATCTATTGACTCATTATAACTTACTGCAAGATTACCACTTCCCATATTTATTCATCCATTTTTGGAACACGTTTTTTTGTTTATGTTCACGTTCGGATGCATATCTAACAATAAAAAATATATACAAATGCAACTCAAAGTTGTTTCATGTCCAACTATAAAATTACTCAACGTTGTCATTTTTTGTCGTTTAACATCGCATCACGCTAGAGATGTTTCTAGAAATTTTAAATGAAGCTTGTTTATGAACTTACAACTTTTTCAATCCTAATGCACAAACTTACTTCGAGCAAAATTAAAGTGTTAACATTAACCGGATCCGCTGAAAGTTTATCTTAATTAATCTTTTAAGCTATTTAGTCAAAGAGAAGTAAATTCCGTTGGCCGCTTTATTGAATTCTAAGTCCGGAAAGTTGGCTTAAATAAGAAAGCATCGATACCCGACGTCTGAACCCCGTGGTAGTCTTTAAACGATTTCCTAACTTAATATAAAGTTACAAGATTGTCTAGTGGGAACTTTACCCGATTTGAGATTTTTCAAAGATAAATAATAACGTGGTTTGCTACTGTAATATTGATTAATGATATTGTATATCTACTCAAATCAAAGCAGTACTAAGATTCCTTTGACTAACGGGGATATTCGGTAAATAAATCATGGGCTTTTATACAAGACTGTATCGCATTATTTGTATAATTAATCACTGCGCGCATAAAAAATCCTTTAAAATCGCAGTCGGTCTAATTCCAGTTTTATTTACTTTTTGCCGCAGCTAGGTTTCTAATTTAGATGCAAATGTGCCTATTTTTAGACGCATGCTATACCCGGTTTTATGCGCACATTATAGTACTGAGAATGCTACTGAAAATTTTATATTCGAATAAAAATCGCCGATTATTCATTCGAGTGTTCGTACGTCGAATTAGTCGCGTAAATTACCATTGTAAATAGTCGTCGGAGGTAATAGCGAATATTGAATTATAGATGAAGTATTGGAAGTGGGAGATGAATCTAGTTTTTTTTCCGTGTTGAAAACCCTGAGGGAAATTCCCGGCAGTGTTGCGGCTGCGAAGCCTTCAATTTATGCAGGGGCCGCATTGGCGTCTATCCGGATGACAATCTTGACATACGGGAGGCGGATGAACAATGCAGTTTTGTTAGAGCACTACGTACACGAGCATTTGCATTTTCTTGGATCATTTGTTTTATATGAGATCGCCATGGGCAACTTATTATATGTAGGTACCTCAAACATTTTGACCGTAACAAAGCGCCAACCTCTAAAACAATTACATTTCAGCACAAATGAAAATTCAAACTAAGCACTCAAGACCCTAAATATTTCACAGAACATTATTACATCTGCAAAAGCGTACCCAAGGCGTAAACTTTAAAACCCAAATCTACGACAGACCAAAATTATGGCACAATCAAATCAACAAAACTGAGAATTTAAGCAAATCTGGATAGGGTGGAAATGGAAAATATGCCTGGTGTTTGCGTTATAAACTCGACCAATCACGTTGGCGCTAGCACAATGTGGGACTAAACGGCACGCCAACAAAAGAGCCGTAAAGAATGGGCCGCCGACACACTCACGCTAATAAAATAGTTCGGAGCAACAGGTCGCTGCGGCCCGCTCGCTTGCCAATACAATAGTACCAACTATGAGTGTGTATCTGTGATTCCCTGTACCTCTTGCGAGTGTAAAGCACTGCTAGGATAGATGCTGTATCATATTGAGTTTGTTGAGTGTCGTTTTCTTTACCGATGGCGGTTGTGCGAGATTGTGGCGGATTTATTTTTGAAATGGGGTAATGATTTATCAAGATTGATTATATTTGTGTCTTTGCTTGAAATTTTAAATATAAATATATTCGGAGCATACCATTTGTCGGAAAGCAGAGACTTTTTCATAATTTCGCAGACAGATAATGCTAAAGAGCTTGAAAATGAGGAGAAGGAAGTTCACTTCAGCTTATTTAAGCTTTTTAGATGTATATTTATTTATATTATTGTGTATCCGACTATTCTTGCACTGCCTGCTTCGTCGACTGAAATCTAGTCTTTTTCGGTGCCACCAAACGAAAGAAGACTTAAAAACACGATCCCTGCCCAAGTGCTTTATGTCATCTCCAGTTGCGATTCTACGCACAAAATACTTAACACTGTCCAATTTAGTAAATGAATGAGAGCAATAATACCTAATAGTAAGTTCCTAATAATAGCCCATCGCTAACCTCTCCTATTACTTCATCACGCGATCGAGAGCTCTTTACGTTCGACATTGTTTTATCGGACGCATTCTGAGTACTTTAAAATGCGTTATATTTTGATTAAAAGCCCTTACAAGCTGGGTCGGTGAAGTTATTGATACTTGAAGTTATTTTGGCTTAAGTGTGGTTCAAAGTATAAATTAAAGCATAGTCAAAATTGATTTCGCTTTTATGTTTTAAATTTTGAGCTGCAACTATGAAAACAAGTCTTAAGCAAATGAAAATTATATTAAAACGTATGCACTTTACAATTATTAATTATTAGGAATTTGCTTAAAAGTAATAAATACTTACTCGAAACTTTTAACAAGTTACCTTGAATATATTCAATTACTAATAATATTATAAATGCGAAAGTTTATGAGAATGGATGGACGGATGGATGTTTGTTACTCTTTCACGCAATAACTACTGAACGGATTTAATAAAATTAGGCGCACAGATTGTTTATAACCTGAATTCTCACATAGGATACTTTTTATTCCGGCTGGATGCAATTGTAAAGACCACGTGGACGAAGTCACGGGCTGAAGCTAGTTATCAATATGTAATGAATTGAAATTCGCAAAGTTTAATATGAAATACAAATAAACTGAGATAACCGCAACTCAGAACTTACCGATGCAAGAAATATTAAGGAGCGTTCGCGAAACTACACCACACACAAAACAGTGTTGGTAAATGTTACCTGTACCTACGTTAACTAAGGCTATTTACAGGATAGCAAGAAAGACGGTCGCACTGAGCTCTCTAATTCCCGGGTCGCGTGTACCCTGCGGTTTCACCACAGGATTTACAAGTTTTCTTCTATTGGTCCAAATGCTTATTTCTGTTAAGGTCCGCTACGACTTACATAACTTTCACCACCGTGTTTTCACAAAGTTACCTTTCGCCAACCCTTTGATATTTTGTCGATTTGTGGTTTTCCTTCTTGTACCACTACCACAAGGAAATTCGCTTGTTGAATAAACTTATCCTTACAATCCATTGTTACCCGGGACCCCTTTCGAACTATCTGATAACTATGTATGGGATCAATAAAAATATTTTGACGTGTTTTTTTTGGTCGGTCGGTCGTATCCTTGTCATAGCTTTGAGGCATGATAATTCATTTGCATACAGAGTAAAACTGCTGGCATTAGAACAAGTTTAATAAGATGAAAAGCCATGTTTTCATTTGTGGGTAAACAAAAGCGGACGATGTTGAATGTTCCGCCGCAGCCGACAAAGAACAATCTATTAAACAAAACAGCGAGTACATTGGGTGGGAACGCGGCAGTAAGTGAGGAGTGACAAAACTTGAGCCGGCGACTAATTAGCAATACAAACATGAATCAGAGGCTATTAGTTGTAATTGAATTGTCGCCGGCGGCAAAGTTGCCGCCACGGCGAATTTAAATATCGCGCTTTACGAGGTTTTAGTACTTTTGCCCGCTGGATTATTATTACGTAACTTATAATTGCAACTAGCGCAGCTATTTCTGCTGTCGATTTAAGAGTTTATGGTTATTTCTTATGTAACTCTTAGTGTTTAAGATTTAATTAAACATTTTAAACAGTAGTTACAAAAATGTTCTAAGCAAGATTATTTTCATTTAAGTTCTCAGTGAGTAGTCAGAGAATGTATTATTTATTATCTTGGAAAACATATCTTGTAAACTAGTTGGTGCCCGCAAATTCGTCTGCGCAACTAAAGGTACAATCTAAAAATTACCTTCAGCAAAGATACAATCTATCTCCTTGCCAAATATCATTACGATCCGTTCAACCGTTTAGTCGCGAAAAGTCGCATTCATAATATTAGTATGGATTTTATGAAAAAGAAAGGCATGGAATGGGTCTAATAGAAAATAAATTCGGTAATCTTACATAACAATGACTTTCGTGTTTAAATAATATCCTTTATGCGAATTGTAAGTGTGCGCGTTTACCAAGTTTATAAAATGAGTATTTCCCAAACGCAAACATGTCATTCGATTCGAACATTGAATTTCAATACGGTCATTGTTTTCCGATCGCCTAATAAATATTCATAGCAAACAAATGACGCTAAATTACTGCGGCAACTTTGGCCGATTGGGAGCCCTTTAGGCAGCGCGACAATTTTTCACTTGAATTTTATAAAACACGCCTGTCGTTGTTCCGAGGAAATTATCTCCCCCATTGACTAAAATTTTTCACGGCAAGTTTGCCTTCAATCCATTACATTTTGTCTCATTTTTATCTCGAAACCGTCACGACGAAGTTGGATTGTGTTAATTGGGAGGCTAGATACTTTTTGTTACAACATTTTGTGTACTTGAGAAATATTTTTTAAATGAACAATTTTAGCCGCTGTATAGTCTGTAGTTGTTGTTTTTAGGTATTTTATGTTTAAGTTAAATTATGGTTCGTTTATTATAAATTCAAAAAAATCGCTGTATTAATTTTACTACCACGAAAAGTTTTCATAATATCTTACTCAATTTCACTAAACGTTCTCAACGTTCCTTCCAATTATCAAATCACAATATACTACGAAACTTTGTAATAGGACACTTAATAAGTTTAAACATACGGGAACATTAATTATGTTACCCGCACTGGCCTATCAGTGCGCGTGCTAATTACTTCACATACGTCAAACGACGGAACGTTTCATGACGTCACATATCTGAACCATCTTGCCTTTAATACTCTCGTATGGGTAAGTATAAATTAGAACTCGAGTTTCATTCCCCTGTACCAACATTTGAACATTACTTATGAGCCACACAAACTCGTAAGTAATGACGTGAATTTTTAAACACGTTTAACTAGAAAGTTAGTTAGCGTTAGCTTTGTGTAACAATGATTGATGTGGTTTATGAATAATTTGGTATTGAGATTGATTTTGAATACGGGCATATAGTATAAAGCAGTACCCAAAGGTTTTAATTTAACCCTTTCCCTGTCCAATGAATCACATATTATACACGACGATTGTTTAACTATGTGTTAGCTTTGTGGACAAGAAACCTGTTAAAATAAATATACTAGAAGTGGTAGCCAGTCCTTGGAAATTGAGACGCTACTCTGTGTAAATAAAAAGCTGGTCGTATAATTACAAAATAATGTTAGAACACCTTCCTTCACATCCTGGAAATAAGCTATGAAAAGGGCATGAAGAAAATAGCGGCATAGCCAACCAACATAAGGCACTAATTTCAAAGACGTTAGAATCATTATCATTCAAATCACCAAATCGAAGACATCCGTACAACTTATCAGATAATAATGAAAAGGCAGAGAACTTCGCTTTTCCAGAATAACCTCGAGACTTAATTTCACTTGTTCATTTTACGTTAGCAGAATGACCTTGATATTATAATACCATGCCCAGACAACATTACACGAGCAATTATTATCTGGCACTCTGTTAGCAAAATTTCGCGTGAAATTTCCATAATCTCAATATAGAGGTAGAATTTCAGTATATTATTTTTAATAAATATAATTTAATTTTTTTGAGTAAATGCGAGCAAATTTTACAGTTAGTTACTAATTCATTTAACTATAAGATCATGTATTATACGTAGTAAGACCCAAATACGAAAGCAATTACTTGTTAGTAGGTACTTATTATAATTAAAATACGAAAAATAATAAGTAACATTCGAGATTTTTACAGCTCAATTATTACCATTCAAAAACATAGAATTTTATATAAAACGTAAAAGTATTCGTTCAAAACATAATTGCTTAAACTTAATATTGAAACATAAGTACTTTACCCAAATCTTAAAGTCACTCAGCAATTTTTCAAACGCATACCTACCCGTAATTGTACCGATATACCAGAGAGGCAGAATCAAGAGGCAGTTAGTATGAGCTCTCAATTCCTTGACTCAGCTAAGAAGGGATTATGCTGGTTGTCACACGCACTCCCCCCACCCCTCTCGGTTCTCAGGTACAGACAACACCAAGTGAAATTTAGGGATTACAGTCTGTTTCGAACCTAATATCTTGCCGTATTTATTTACTTTAGGAATAGTATTTATTAAATTTTTGCGTCACATGTGCATTAATTTATTTTGGATTGTAAAGCACTTCATTATGTATTGAATTGGTGGACCTTACTTTTGATTTTCATAATACAACATTTTAATTAAATTGAATAAAATAAAGTGATAGCCTGAATCTGGGTTAATATTAAAACCTAGGTATATCATTTTGTATTACAAACATTAACAAAAACACCCTTAAAATTGAGTTTTCTTTTTAAACATTCATAGATTTGAAAATAAAAAACTTAAAATATTGTACAATAAATACTGCTTAAAATAACAATAAAATTATCTCAAACATTCATTTTCACGTAGATTCACGGTGTCAAAAACTTTTTCTATCACGGAAATCGCTGATAGCTACTGAAAATCTTCGAGAATAACGAGAGAAAAAACGATATTTTCCCTTCCATATACTAAAACTATAAAGGTCCCATTTCCTAAATCATGAAGGAAACTTTGACCGATTGCCGTAAACCTGATATAATATTTATCCTTAGATTGCTTTTTCCTCAAAAAAGAATGGCAACACATTGTTTGTTGTGGACAAACATTATTCCGGAATCGGATCGGTTCCAATAAGGTATTTCGAGACGCGTTTGCTGCGAAATTGTAATTATTTTGGTTGTATTGCTACCCCACTTATTAATTCTACAACTAGAGTTATAGTAAAGTTACTTGGAAATATGATTATTTATGAGCTTCAGTTATATTTTTTTTTAAGATCGTAATGCATAAGTATTCCTATAAATACTAAAATGTTTATATCGAAATGGCCCTACAAACGCAGTTTGTCAATTTTTTTTTTAAATAAATTGAACCCGTTAATTTACTAAAAGCACTATATTCACTTTCAAAGCTCAGACATCCTAGAAAATAGGTACATAAATAGTTACTTATTCATACATAGTCTTACGTCCAAAACTTCATAGCGAACTAAAGCAAGTAAGGGGCATGTTTTCTACAAACATTATGTGGTGTGGGGACGGCATAAGGCTGTCTGAGAGGTTGGTCCTTCGAGTCAGACTTTATCTGATCTAGCCCCTGGATTAATTAACTTAAATGCAACAAGTCCGAGTTTGCGCTGCTCTCGAGATACACTGTCGCGTGTTTTATTATGGAAGCTGCTGAATTAAGTAAGTAGAGTCACCCAGGATTATATTACGTTTCGTTATACCGTCGCGACTGGAGATTTGTATGCAAACTTCGCTAATAATTGCTTTTTGATGTAATAAAATTAAGATAGTTTTGACTGCAATGAAATTTACGAACGGATTCGGATTTAATTGATGTTAAATAAATGTCGACAATTTCGGCGTTCACAATTGTATTGTAAAAAAAATTACCTTGCTCACTTAGTCCTATTTTAGTCGTATTCATATCTCATATGTGTATTTCTTAACGAAGTAAAATATTTTAAAGTATATTTAAGGTTTGTACAAAATATATAATTTCTACAGATTCGTAGTCTGTGGGTTAATTGGCTTAAAACGTAACAATGCGCCGTTTGCTTTGCTCTAGAACAGTGCCGTCGTGTGTTTTAATACGGAATTAAATAGTCCGGACTGGAATATAATATAGTATTTTTAAATTAAACATCTCATTATAAGTTTAGATGTATGGTAAATGAGCTTTTGTAAAGAAAACCACAGAGGCCGAGTTTTTGTTAAATATATTTTTGTGGAGAAGATCCCTGGAGCGGACTTTAATGAATTCCAAATAGATTTAGTATCATCTAGATTATTTATAATATAATACAGTGACCACACAATTGTCTCTTTCTACAAAAAACATTAAAAGACACGTTCAAAAAGCAGCAATGATTATAAGTATATTGATCGTAAAATCTTATCGATATCATGACAACTATTATAGTTGCCTATAGTTGACTAACAGTAATTATTCCCACGATAAAGATAATACACAAAGAGCAACAATTTATTGGGAAGAGAAATCGGCGCCGCTGTATCGGATCCGTCGAAGGGACGACGACGTCCGGGACTCTAGGCTTATTCTCGCCAACTTATTACGTACATTCAAATTTATGCCGTATACTACGGTAATAAGAGCGGAATATACTGCAAGGATAAAGTTGTTAAGTTATACGGAAGCGGCCTAATGACGACATGGACTACAATAGCACGTGTGGTCCCTTGTTATTGGTATCTGACCTGACCGCTACGAGCGATTTGTCTAAATGAGATCCGGACCTCTTCTCCAATGCTTTGTTATTTTTTTTTCTCGTACGTTGCCCCTTACTCTTGACGTATTCGGTTGGAACTGCTCGTTTTCCCTGATTTTATAGATTTAGTCAGTTGATGTCTAAACTTTTATTGTGGCTTTGAAAAGACGGTCTCTTTAAAGAAGTTTTTATCACTGACTTGGGTATCATAGAACAAATAGTTACCGTACTTTGAATTATATGTACGTGTTACTCTCGTTTGTTTCCCTTAATGGGCGGAAAGTGTAGTTTAAGCGATATACTGAAAGTTACTTGAAATATTATACACGATTTATTACAGAAGTAGATGATGATGTTGCTCCAAAATTGGGTGATATATTAAAGAACCTTTACATTAAACTATAATGAAATAACGCTGTTAAATAGAGAAGTTTAAGGAACGAAATGCCTTTGGGCCTAGATTTTGTAATAAAATGCAGCAAGGCAATTTGAGCTTACAGTGATTGCGATTAGGGGTTATAACAGCTCCACAGTTAACAGTTATAGGTACCTGAGTCCACCGCAACTACCGTAATCCCGTATACCGGCGATTAATCTTCGTTCCGGCTCTCACGAGGTGGTTTGTTGTGGGTAAATTTGTGGGGAAAGCAACGATTTGCTGGCCATGGGCCCCACGGGCCGAGTTCGTCATATATTAATCCTTTGTTGGTTTAATCGATGCTAGATTTGGCCTTACGTAAAGCCTAAAAGCTAAATTGATACCCAATGGACACGCAAAAGCGAAAATTATAATTTAAACAACAGTTGTAGTACCAGTAATATATAGTTATAATTTAAACTACAGCAGCAGTAATTATGATGGATTTTTTTATTTTGATATTAGGTACAGGTAACATATGGAATGTATGGAATAAGAATACATGCTGCGCCGACCCCAAACAAATTGGGAAAAGGGCAGGGGGTGATGATGATGATGATGATGTTGGTATTTGTGATTTTATTTAATTGTTTAGTAAAGTTATTATATTAAATGGAAAAAGAATACGGTCGGGAACAGGATTCGAACCTGCGCCTCCCGGATAAATACCCCAGGCGCTCTGACCACTAAGCCATCTCGACCTCTGCTTACCACCGCGAATTGTATTTATCCGGGAGGCGCAGGTTCGAATCTTGTTCGCGACCGTATTTTTTTTCCATTTAATATAATAAGTTTAGAGTTCGCTCAGCATGTGTTAATGCTTTTCAAATATTTATCTTTAATTGTTTAGTGATCCATATATACCATGCGTTTCCAGTAATATTGGTGTTTAAGATTTTAGTTTTACTAATCAATTATTATGAGGCATTTAACCTTTGTTTAATTAAGTGAAATAAAACAGGTATTTCTAAAGTCTTAGTACTATTATACTAAAGAGCATATTCATAGTGAATAAAAAATGGGTGATGATATCCTAAATTTTTAACACAGACGTAGGTACTTGGAAACGTAAACATACACATTAGGCACGCATTGTTTTTTAGTAATTTGTTGTGTATCGCAGGCAAAGCGCGGAGGCGGGCATGGTGTCACGTGACGACGCCCCGCCCGCCTAATGTTTCACTCGCGTTACTGTGACAACTTCTACCTTTTACCAAATTGTATTTTCGTGTTCGGCCGAGTTTTCCTTATAAATACTGTCATTAAGACAGCGACACGGTGACAGGTGCTAATGTTTGTAGAAGTATCGAACCCATTTGTAAATAATGTAAACAATATATGTTATGACTTATGACATTTACTGACACCTCGTGATATTGAAATCGATTTTATATTAACGCGGAACTCGGTGTACTTCCGAAACAATGACGGAATGAACATTACGACCAAAAAAATTATACTGAATCCAATTTATTTCTTGCAACAATATACACGATTGTTAATTCCAATAAGTAGATTGATAAGTCTGCGAGTTAATTATATAGCTCGATCCCATATGCTAGGGGTATTAAACGGATAAAGTATAAGCCCACAAATGATGTTAGATACGACTATAACGACAAGAACTTCCACGAATAAATTAGTAAGAGGGGAATTCTGGAGCGGGCAAAACGCTTGTTATCTTCATTCGCGATTTTACAGCTCCAAGGGAACAAAATCTTTGGAGTAATTATTCGAATTTGGAGTTTGAGGGGACGCAGAATAAAAAAAAGGACCGACATTTTTACACAAAAATGTTCGAGGAGAATTATGTGCTTACATGTATGAGATAGCGACGGAATGTCAATGTTAAAAATTCACGAGAAAAATATAACTCAGTGTTAATTTTTATCAGCGTCGCCGCCGCTGAAAGGGCTCATTTAGCTTGTCCGATATCGCAACCGTAAAATATACATAGCTCATGGCGGTAACTTTAAAATGGGCCCTAAAAGACGAGAGGAAGGTAGCACCCGGAGCGTCATTATGAGGCCCCACGTCATTTGTTTATTAAACATCCTGCGAGGTGGAACAGAATAATGGCAAGGTAGACTTTGTCACGGCCGCTTTACCCTGAAATTAAATCGTAATGATGATGCGAACCTCACTCGCCGCCGTTTTCGGCTCCCCTCAGCCCACAGTTATTAAGTCCCGTGTCGTCTTGGGGTCAAAATGAATAGGTTTTTTAAAAGCCCTCCCGGTATGACGACTGTCATAGTTATGAAAGGAATCGCGTTGAGTGGTCTACCGAGGTAACATAGAAAATGAAAAAATACGACGGTTTTTCGTACTTTGTAGGCGACACCATTTTGTAACGAAGTGGATATGTATGTACGGCCTTAATTTACTAATAGAACTGGGACATTCTGTAATGAAAACTCAAGAAATGTACTGAGGAGAAATAGAAAGTCTTATTTTCGATGTTAATAGAAATAGTATTTTTTTCTTAAGTTTAAATAAACTCTGTGTATTTCTAATTGTGAAAGAGACTAATTAAAAACTGTGCGAGAAATAACAATGGACATACCTACTACCCACCGTAAGTATACTTTGAAATAGGAAATTGAAATTATCAGCAGGCCGTTAAGATTTATTTCGGCTTCTACGAAGAAATTTTAATTAAAAAGTTGTTAGAAATATTCGCAAAGAATATGTAATCTGTTGTTAGATGAATAATTTCATAATTGCCCGTTAATTGTGCTCAAATTAGAGACTTGGCAAACTTTGAGACTTAAAGTATGTGTCTAATATAAAAGTTGAGCGATTACCTTAAAGTTTTTTTTATCTATATACTACTTATTATGTATAAATATTTCTAAGATAAGTATCTTTGAACTTTTATAAGAAACTTTGATACCTAATTTGAAATTTAACTGACTGGTTTTTAGCTAAGGATTAGCTAAATTTTTTAACGCCCTAAGTTATAAATTAATGTAGAAAGTAAAATACGGTCCAGGATTCGAACCTGTGCCTTTTTTTTACAATTTTTTTTTTCTTTCTACAAATATTTATAGCTTTCCAGTTCACTACGCAAGGGTTAATTAATGCATTTGAAATATTTACCTGTATTCTTCAACGTCTCACTACAATGAATGATCAGACAGTCGGCCGTGGCTGTCGATTATGCAACTCACCCATGGACATTTTTGGTCACACACTAGTCCTGTGTTTCTGTTGTATATTCACGTATTCTTGTAATGTAGATAATAATTATGATACGATCTTATGACATCTGGCCTGGCTTTAATGTAGTTTAAAAGACCTCTCGGTCGGGTGACCGACTTTAATATAGTTTAAAAGACCTCTCGGATGGTATCGGGTCTGGTAGAAGGCAATCGGCTCACCACCTATTCCAAATATGCCAGGAATTGATTGAGGGGGTACTACCTTCAGGAATTTATTGAGGGGGGGTCTTCAGGGATACAGGCATTATGATGTCTTATACATGACGAGCTCTTTTTTGAACATTTTAATAGTCACTTTTAATTTATAACCCACTGTCTCTTTGTCGAAACAGTATCCAGCGTTCCACTACCCCCGTATTCAATTAACAAGCGTGATTAAATTTTTACGCGACTTAAAAATACTTCTCCTGTAACCTACTTCAGGAAATTTAGTAGGTAAATCTAAGCATCAACTCCGAACAATTTTATTAGCATAAAAAGCTAAAATCTTACTATGAACTCAGGGTTTAATGAATTTGTATTTTAATGGAGAAATTATGTTCCCAAAGTATTTAAAGGTGCCGTTAACCTGATATTTTAGTTTGCTAACGTTACTTAATGGTACTAGGGAATTATGGGTTATGACATAAATATATAATATAATCCGAGCGGGTCTTTATTAACGCGGTAAAAATAGATTATTACTACGATAATAAAGTGCAGGCCTATCTGCGGTAGCGGTTTTCATGAGGCGGGAAAATAAAACCAATATAGAATTACGGGCTCTCGGTAAATAGGAAATTTACGCGAAAATCTTTTACCTATTCATATGGCTTGTTGTGATGGTGGCAAGTAACGGGAACATAATAATAGGAAATGGTTCGTATAAATGTTATTCATTTTGTGTTTGAAACAGCTTTTCAGTTCTTAGCCTATTATTCTATTAGATAATACTAACAAATACATTACCTATACTATATATAGACTTTATGAGATTCTAGACGAGTTCTAATAATCAATTCTACAGATCATTTTAAATCGTACGTAAACCAAACGTTACCAAACCGAGCTACCATAATAAAAAGAAAAATAGGATTACGTGCACCCGTCCGCGCCAATTATACTCGCGATGCATGCAAAACGCCTCGAATCAGATTCTGTAGTGCCGACCTGTGTCAGCAAGTTGAAGTACAAACATAAATCTACAACAACCCCCTCTAGGGAATAAGTGCGGAGTAATTTGCGAGCACACGAGCTTGCTTCGTCGCGAACATTAACTATTAAATTCGTTGCATATTAAACTACAACCTTAGCGCTGTAATCCAGACCTACCTGAACGTGGTTCGTTCTCGCGAGGCTCTTCAATGCTTCTTAAGTAACTTATGAGTTTTGAAACTCCACTGAAATCGATATTGAGACTTGGGGCCGTTTGTTGTCGGGGAATGGTTTACAATACATCACTAGACTATTTGTTACAACAACACAGGACTGAACTGACAACTTGGCGAGGTGTTTGCATTTGCAGACAAATAAATTTAATGGATTAAAATAGAATAAACGCGAAAGCGAGAAACAAATGAGATGAACCATCGACGTCGAGGGTGCAAATCTCAGGTGATTCGAAAGTTCTTAAAGAAGGTAGAAGTTATGTCGAAAAATGCCCTCTTTGTTTTCGACAGGCAACAGGCCCACTCTGTTCTGGTCGAGAGTACGGAACCCCACTTGACACGCTTCATTTTTACCTTTTCTTTAAATTGAAACTGGAGCGAGGGTGCTCTTTCTATGCGCCGTGTATCAGCCTTCATTATGAATTAACAAGATTTTTCTGAACATTATTTTATATTTTGAAACTCCCCTCCGTTAATCGGGCCTCTTTGAAATTCCTTTGACCTGCGAGCCGCATACATGACGTGTGATTAATACAATTGTTAAAACATAATAAACAGGATTTTTCAACGTTTGCCACATGATCACTGACCGAAAACATTAATATAAATGATAAACCAGAGTGATTGTCTATTGGTTTTAGTAAACTTAACTAGTCACTAAATTAAAGCTATCAAATAAACTACACAGGGTTACTTATTTCTCGTGGGCTTGCAATCAAAACCGTTGTAATAACGGTGTCTGAGCATATATCATGATATTTCCCATAAAATTTCCCATGTTGGTGGATATTCTACGCGCACGGAGAACAACTTTACCCATCGAGTGCGGTGCACTGCGGCCGTGGCAATGCACTTTCGCTGACCTCTTGGTACCTCCCACGGCGAGCATCTCTCTCACTCTCCCAACTTTCTTCATGTGCTGTCTCGCTCCCACGCGGCTGCGCCTGCGCTTCCCGGGTACCGAGGTAATAACATTCTACGACGCGGTACGCCGCCGTGTGGAACGGGTTCTGTCGATGACTTCGACGATTATTTGTATGAAAGACAATGGTCAGCGTGTATATGCGTTTAAAAGGCTGCCTTTAGATGTGTGATACAGCTAGCTGTTAAATTGTACTTGTGTTAGCTAGCATTAATTAACAGTATAGCCTTGTCAGTTTCAATAATTAAAATCATGTAGTCCAGTACCGTTAGAACGAACGTTTTGATAATATTTCAAAATCTCATACTTGGGTTCTCACTCCTCTAAAATTGTATACACATGTACACGTACATACTACCATAAACTATGAAAATGAAGTACCTACAGACACAATGAATACAACAAACTTGTAGTTAAATCTTGTTAAATCTCTACAATATAACATATAAGCAAGCAGTTTCAGAATATACGAGCAATTGAGCAGTCGTGGATTCAGTCGCCGTAAGTGGAATAACTTTCTTGGTTACGAGAGCGTCTCGACTGTCTTTGTTAACGCCCTATACAGTTACGCTTATCTAGTTGCATTCCAGGTGAATGATCTTCGCATACGATATTCCTTAACTTTAACTTCCGAGACGACAAACCTTGCAGGCGGACTGCATAATATGATACAGGTATTTACTCAGCACCCGTATCCGTTGTTCCATATACTTTTTCTAAATTTCATGCTGCGTCTGTGCAACTGGTACAGTATCACAAACGTGATTCAAGTTACGGATTACGTGGAGTGCACTGGAATGGTCTGCACAGTTTGTGAGAGAGATGTTAAGTGTGCAATCGGGCGCCACAGATATTTCGACTTTATCTATCAAAAATTTAGGACGACATTCGTTAGTATCACACTCGAGGGGACGTCGTTCTAGGCTTGCGAGCATATCGCCTAACGTGCCTCCAAACGTTACAACGGGGACATGATAGCCGCTGTATTATGAGACGTAGCGCGCTGAATTTGGGTGCAGATTCGATCGCATGAGCACTGCCCGTACGAGGGAATGCGTCTGGCAACATTCCATCGCACAATGAGTAATTTAAAAATTCAAAAACTCGTCGAGGCTCGGCGTGCGCGAGGTGAGGCGATCCAACGAGTGCCGCTCTGCAATTGAGACTGTTATCTGCCTGCATGCTGCTACACAACATACATACATACGAGGGAATAATCCGCGCCGTTGAATAATACGGTTACCTAAATATAAGCTTAGCTATCGAAACGTACGCTGCAATCGAATAGAAACGTATCGAAATTGTAACTACAAATAAAACCGAGCGATTCGTTACAATATAACTTCATCTCTTATTCTGGCAACATTCGAATAAGACCAGATCAGAGCAGCGCACCGGAAGGGTTTCTTGAATCTAATATCGGACGGAAGTAAAAAAGGAATCGGATAGCTGTACGTGAAACGCGATCTCATTGCTAATTGGTAAACATACGGCGAACAAATGGCGCTCGATCGTTCGAAGCTGGCTCTACTATTTTTAAATGAAATTCTTTGCACTCATGTATTCCCAAGTACAATTTACATCGTAGTCCAGTAACGTTGGTTTTTGGAATTCCCAAACAGGTTGTAGAATTTGATTGCGATTTAATTATTCAGCTTTCATTCGATGCATATCCTACATGTTGAAGTGTTGTCATATTTCAATCATACCTACTCGTGTATCTGTTTGTGTTATTCTGCACGCTATTTGGTACTGTTTACGATATGCTCATTGCAAAGTAATTAAAACATACGCTTGTTTGAAATTGTATTTTAAATAACATTTCATGACAGGGAACTATAATTATAAATCATGAGTATTAAATTATTTTTAAATTAATACATAAGCCGACTTATCACTTTCGTATTAAATAAAAGTAATAAAGGATTTTTTAACTTGAAACTATAAATATAATTACAGTTATTAGTAATTATAAACTCGAGGTGTACGAACGAATCTTGAGACTTAACCAGCTCGAAAATGGTTCATCGTTAGCAACATAAACCTGGACCTAATCTTATTTACAGCAAAGTTTAAAATAGCATGATTGCGGCAGTTTAATTTCCCGGAGATGGATGTTTAAGTAGGAACTTGAACCTTAGTGGATGGTTTTTAAGTTTCAATTTAGCGGAACGTTGCAGATGGAGGGATTGCTGCAGGGAATATTGGACACTGAATCAGTATGCGAGAGTTTAAATTCATTGGAGTTACATTTGAAGTTTTTCGCCGACGGGTGCAATGGGAACATGTTAGAGTGAGGTGGTAAAAACTCGGCCGTAATTAGTCTTTGGATCCGAACCGTGAACAGATGCGGGGGGAGGGCTGAGTGCCCGCGGAGGCCAATGCGTCCAGCCCGACTCTCACTGTTATATAATTTTACGTTTTTAGAAGGCTACGGGATATATTTTTGCGATAGTTTGTGGATTTACTTGGATTAGTTACTTAGGACAATATATTATTATTAGAATTTCACAGATATTTGATATTTAAAAAATCCTAACGCTTTTTCCTTGGATCTACCCTCTAAAAATATTATTTTTGTTACAATAAGCTATCCAGTTTTCCGTGGCTCTATCACAAAATTTGATTAGAGTTCTGCTGACACGCATTTTACTCTTACTCAAAGGCACGAGTACATTATGCTGAGCCACAGCTGGGCGCATTGCAGCGCGATAATCCCCACGAATCACTTCTATACACTTTATGAACCTACGGTTACGTACAGCGGGTCGTAATAAAAAGCCAACGATGCGCTGCGGCTCCGCACCCGCTAATGTACACTCACCTTTACGTAAGCCTCGTTATATTTATAGATATTTAGCTCCGTCAATATAGAAGGAAGGCATAAAATTTTTACTAATATTAATCTTTTTTACCGCCCACTTCTTCCACTTAAACAACAAACGCAATAAAATATTTTTATAACACTACTTCGAATGATTCCCCAGCAATAATTCACGCTATGTAACGCTCCAGGAAGTCTATGTATCATATGTGAAAGAAACTATAATACTTGTTAAAGTAATATTAAGGCTATTCCAGAAACATTTGCGGTATACAGAAATTGGATTAAAAAGTAAAAAAATATATTTACGCAAGTGTAGGAGTCCGCAGAAAAAACGCGGATAACTTTTAGCGAAGTACGACTCTCGCTTTGATACTTCTACAAGTATGAAAAAGTCTTGTTGATTAGCTCTTGGAGTTTTTATTTCGACGTATCTTTTACTTTTTCGTCTTATTACGATTTTTGAACAACTTTCGTGGTCCTTCAAGTTTTCCGTATAAAATAATATTAGGGAAACAAATTTGCTAACAAATAGACGATTCATTTGGACATTTTGCTTACAAAATTTCCTGGAAGCGGAGCTTTCCTAATCAAGTTCCTCATTATTATCATATCAGGTAAGCATGGATCTGCCAAAAATCTTTCGTTTGTTTTAATTTTAACATTAACATTGTAACAGGCTTTATACGTATTTAGCTAGTGCATTTAACACCGCAGCACAGACAGAGCATCTGTCTGAAGACAATTAATTAATATGTTCGTCAAAGACACACACAACATTTTTTACCTTCACCTTGACCGATCGGTATAACTACACCCAAGCTACACTACAGAACAAATCCAATAAAAGCGTGTTCACATGAAACTTCCAAACTATTTTGAATGACAGTATAGGCGTGATTCTAGCGTGGCCAGTGTGAACACGATAACTTTTGAAATGGACTCACCGTGTCGGATGCGGCGTAGCGCCCGCTGCTGCACTCAAGTAGTGAAGATTCACTCACCTGCAAACAAAAGAGAAATGTTGTTACAGCTAGTTCGTATGAATCGATACCACGAACATTTTACGCGTAAAACAATCGGTTCTGTGGAATTCTATGGGGTACTGTGGGTTAAATCGCACGATTCCGAGCAATTTCTTTGTGTGTTTTATGTTATTTTTTCGGTAAGGTATGTGTAACAAACAGTATAACTGGTAGATATGTTTTTTTTTTTCTTTCTTGAGATTACTTATTTTAGAAGGTTTTTATTTTATTTTACACCTCCAATTGACAAACCCTGCTATTTACGATTAAATTTTCGTATATTATTTTATTTTTATTTTATATATTTGGCTCACCAACAATTATTTACACTGCTACAAATATGATGATACATAGAATATTTATTCAAATTCTAGTGTAGCAATTTCCTACAGATAAGCACATCATACACCACTTGTTGTAAAATAGGCACGAATCAATCGAATTATTACTGTTAGCATTGTTTTATTGTGTTAATTTTCGGTCGGATAAAGACGAATTTATTGAATTTCGCTTAAATGTCCACATGTCACTTCCCATGCTGGGTATCGATCGGATTTAAAACGTTACATATAATATGTAGAAATTATCTAATTATTATTAATTTCATTTCGGTTTTAAGTGATGAGTCTTGAATCCTATCGAATATTTGGAGACAATTGCGACAAAAAGTATTTTTATAACCAACCTTAAAATATATTGTTAATTTACGACATACAATTGCAAACTAAAAGCTTCGAGTCCTTTGTAGTCCCTGTGTCTTTAGATTCAGTGAACTGATTCTAATCGGATGTTTTTCCTGTCTTTTTGTTTGTTTTTGTAGCTCAAGGGCTTGTTAGTGGGCGTGCGGGATTTTATTAGTATTGTACATTTAACATTCAATTACCAGATTGAATTCATTTGGATAATCGTTGTATGTATGTGATGGGTTTATTTAGCTATCAGAAATATTGTCTTGTTGACAGTACACCATAAATCGTTTTCTCGTTTTTTAATCGTCATAGTTGTTTTATTAATCCGGTTATAAGTTGATTTATTAATCCAGTTAAAAGTTGTTTTATTAATCCGGTTAACAGTTGTTTTATTATAATCAACCCAGTGTTGGAGTTGCACGTAGGCTTCTAAATTGGCTTAGCGTTTATTTAAAAACAGCCGACACGATTTAAGCACGGAGACACTCAGATAAAATGTTCCCAACGATCACTCACCTAAAAATTTACCGCAACAAGCATCGCTTAACCTCAGTGACCGTTTACCGACCAGTATACATATTGGCATCTCGGCTATCATCAAACTGATGGTCACATTGTAGTACATTGCGTCGTATGTTACAGCTTGTCTATGATAAGCAAAAATATTAAAAACCTACGGCGTAATGTACTACAAAGTAACCATCAATTCGATGCAGAAATTTGCAGCGGGCTGTGAGCGCTTCATTATTATGTTATTTTTCGTATGGTTGATGCATAATCTAGTGTCACAGTTTAAACCACCCGTAGGTTACTGACATACCTTTCTACTATCGAGAACATATCTCTAGTGTGGTGGTTTCCTCATAAAGTTTTTCTTCACCATTTTAATTTACGATACGCACATGTTAACGTAGTTATGACATTTAATTTGAAATCCCGCTATCACTGTATTTTAAGTTAGAAAAAAGTATTATTATAATTTTAAGTAAGAGTTTATTCTGTCAGTTCTCATGTTGTAAATTTTATAATTACTTTCATAGTTGCCTGTATCTCATTTTTTATATTATAGTTGTCAGTTGGCAAGTTAAGGATTTAAACAGCGTAGCCTACATTGACACGGAATCTGAACCTATATTCAACACGTACCTATATTAAATGCATTGTTTACAAATCCGGTTACGTTCGTAACATTATTCTGTTCCGATTCATAGGGGTGGCGTCCACAATCCCCGCTTAACTTCATTATGAGAGCGAATTGCTAAACGTTCCTATTGTTGACCACAGCCCCGGGTTTAAAGGGTGGTTAGTCATGCAAATAGACGTCAACTAGAAACAAGCTCTTGGGGATTCGGCGAATGCGTTCCGATGTTTCGGTCTGCGTCTGCGAGACGTCCGGGAAATTGAATCACTTTGGGATTGAAGTATGTTTTATTTAGTATGATTTAGTTAAGTTACGTGTTGCGTTGGGGTGAAGTGGTGGAATGTTTGAACTAGTATGCAAACTTTTTAATCGATTGGTAAATTTTCATGCTGAGATTTTTCCGAACAAAACAGAGATTAAGCTTAACCCCTTCTCTGTCCCATATATCATATATGATACAAGATGACTGTTAAACTATTGTGACTACTTACTAATTTTACGTTTAACAATAGAGTTTAGACAACGAACTATTTATAGACGGCTGACTGCTGCAAATGGATACACAGAAAATATATTAACTGTTAAAAGTAAAGTAAACAAATGTTCACCTTAAATATCATAATAATATTATGTACCTGCTCAATTTTGCGTTCAATTTTGGAACACCTATGAGATTGTCATTAAACTAACCCCAATCTAAACAGCTATTGTACCGAAAACTGAAAGTCGATCAAACGAGGGACCAGTTTAAAGGCCAAAATGATTTCCCGCTAATAAACGTTTAGCGCACAAAGGACGGTAATGGAGAATGGATTATGGATCTCTGTTATTAATGCTGCTCCAATGTAGCCGAGCATAGGAACTCGATTGTACGAATAATAGTGACGCGACAAACGACCATCGTGGCATCGACGGAATTGTTTCGCTTCTCTATTGAACAGTCCCATTATTGACGTATTAACTGCTACGATAATACACTTTGATAGAACATTCGCGATTAGATTCCGAAATGAAGTACAATCAAATTGAACAACGGACAAATGCGTTAACAAGAATGCAGTAAATATAAAAGGATTATTTCTAAATCCTTTAATAATGGACCCGGGAAAACAAAGGGAAACCCATGTTTTGAATGCCTACTACTGTTTTATTGAAATGCAAACAATGGGAGGCAAAATAGAAAAATATGTCTGGACAGGAGACCCTTTAATAATACATTCTTCGAATCCCTTTCATATGATCTTGTCACGCTTTATATTAAACAACAAAGCATCATATTTACCCCCGAATGATTCAGCAGAAGAGTACAACCACATTTTACCGATGCATTGTTTTAAATCCCATGTTATAGGTGGTGAGCCTATTGCCATCAACCAATTTCAAACGCTGGGCTGGTACTGAAAATTACTTTGTCTCAACCGGGAATCGAACCCGTTCAGCAGTCATGCTTGTGACCAATGAGGCGGTCAGCTTACAATATGCATGGTTGGAGATATATTAAGGCATAGTGAAGTTTCGTCCGAAATTAAGCGCTGATGATTTTTGGTATTTACTCGGAATTTATTGATGGAATTTAATACTGTTTACTGAAATATTAAATAGTAAAATTCATTTTATGTCAGGCTTTTTTGCCAACTGCTTTATACAGGCCTCCTTTTGAAACAAAATGCATGAATGATGAAATAAATTTTGAAATTCTCTGGTACCTAGGTACAGATAGACGATGGAAGTAAGGTCAACTCTCCTGTAGTTTACTAGATGCCTAATATTTTTCCTGTATTTTGTATTTTTAGAAGGAAAATACGGAACGATACATGATTCTTGTCGTATTTTTTTATAAGGATAATAAATAGGTACATATTTATATTCAATTATAAAGGATTAGTACTTAAAGTATTTATTTATTAGTATATACCTAAGGTGAAAATACAATTTCTTGTATTTTGCACCTTATATCCTATATTATATTATTATTATTTTAGATGAGGTACTGTAAAATGAGCACAGAAGGTGGAGTCGCAGTAATTGCTGCTGCGAATGCGAGACCTCGGTAAATGTTAGAGTAGGACCGTGTGGGTTTTAAGACGATAGAAGTCCGGCACAGCGTCCATGACGGACTTTCCACACCCAAAAAAACGTCACCCTAGACGGAAGGGATTTCAAGTATCACTAAGTAGACATCAGTTTTTTTTTTTCTTAGAACCCACATCATCCATGTTTACTGTTATTGTAAAAGTTTTGATTCTTTTAAATTACAACTTATCCAGATATTGGATTAATAAACGTATGACAGAGAAGAGAATGAAGAAACAGAATGTTTGTGCGACATTAGTGTGACTGAAGTCGTAAGTTACGCGCTAGACTGAGTCTCACTCGGTTAGCTTATGAATCACGTACCTGCTAAGATATTGACACTCTTTGTAGATACTTGTGCGATAAAGAACTTACAGATGTAGATGTTTTGATTGTTTGTAGGTTAAACAGATAATGCAGCAGTTCTTTTTTCGTGGTTTTGCACGGCTTTGTTTTTGTCGGAAATGTGCTCAGTAGTCGGTAGACGGCGATAAGCTCAACACCTATATTACATGGGACTTAATAACAGCATTGGTAAAATGTGGGTGTACAACTGTGTACACCCACATGATGCTATACTGCATACGAGGCCAATTTGTTTCAATCAGTAGGCAGAAAAAGGCTAGGGCCTTTTCCCAATTACATTGGGGTCGTTTCAGTCAAACCAGATGCAGCTTTTACATGGAGCGACTGCCTATCTGACCACCACAACCTAGTTTGAAAGTTTATAAAAAAAAAACAATAATAAAAATGTTTATTGTTGGTATTGATTATAATTATTGATTTATAAGTGTTCAGTATCAGCGGTATAGTAGCCTCCTTTACTATGACACGGGTTTAGATTGCTGCAGCAGTTTGTACAAAGCAAATAATGCAAACGTTTCTTTGCAAAAGATATTGGTGAGAGCAAGTGTCGACAGTTATGCGCTACGCCGAGCGTGCGACAAGTTCAATGAATCACATACTTACGAATCGAGATCGTATTGACAAATATAGTTTGGGCGGTATAAAGAACGTAAAAGAAAACATTATATTAAAACAACTATTAACCGGATTAATCGCGTGTATTATTGTTTGTGGTCGTGGTAATTCGATAAAATTCTATATCTAAATTTAAATCGACTGTGACCTCTGAGTTTGTTTCGGTATTTCTTCTCAGGGATAATCTTAGGAAATACCGTCGCGATTAAGTTTTAAATATGTATCAGAGACGAAAATAATTTTATGAATTTTATCAATTGTATGTACGGTAGACTGAAATAATTTTAAATAAACTGTTGAGACGCCTGACACCTTAGTCTTTCTGCGACCACAAACGCTGCAAAATATTCGAAACGTCAGGAAAAACAAAAACCAACAATACACGCGATTGATCCGGTTAAAAGTTGTTTTATTATGATGTGAAGTGATCGCGAAAACCTAAGATACTATGTAAAAGAAAAAGTTTAGAGTATTGTGAAACCTGGTGTTAAGAAAAACATCAAACAAATAAGTTGCTTTGGTTGACCTGACAGTCTTTAAATAGACTTCGGACTCAGGATGGCCGAAGTAAGGAAAACCTGCTCGGTGCGGTGCAGTTCCACAAACTAAAGGAAAGAGAAGAAATTGTAAATCGTACAGTAAAATAACTTACGAACTGCATAATCTAAAACTATGATAGTCGTTTTTATCAAAAACATCTAAACATCAGACAATACAAACACTTTTAAGCTTTAAAGCACGCACATTTACTAAGTACGTCAGTCATAAAACAACGTGGAGGGAAAATCCACCATTTTGGAGTCGTGAACATCAGTGATGCTCGGGGCTGATCACAAGTTAATGCAACTAAACTTGTTGCACCAGCATGTCTTAAACTTAACCGTGCCTTAACTAATTACACCAACCGACCCATGTTTACTTTGTAAATGTAAGATGAAGTTTCTGAAATTTTGTTATAGGTGCCGAGTTTTGAGGTAATGCGGGAAAATATTGTTTTCGGGGGAAATGTTGTTTTGTCTATTTAATCTGCATTATGATAATCATAGAACTTCAGGCGTCAAGCAGGAATCAAACAGAAATAATACCTATACCAAATAAAAAATACAATATTTATTAACAAAACGTAGAACAAAATATTTGTTATTGTTTCGAATTAATAAAAACAATATTGCAAAATTAAAGAGCTCGTGTCGGCAAATAATAGAATTATCAGAATCGACCTAACTTTTCTAACTCACATGATACGAGCGGCAGCCAAAGTTTCAATACAATGTTTTTACTCAATCCCCTGGTGGACATACGATATTATTAATTTCAGCAGTTTAATTTTATCAAATGAACTAACTCTGTAGTTTTCAAATACATCACTAACTTCACGTTCCGAAACGTGCTAAAAAAAACGTTGCTAAAACAAATATGACATGAAACAAAACAGCTGAATAGCGAAACCGTGAAATAGTCTCAGAGTCACCTCGTGTTCGGTTCATTACCCAGTCGATGTCGACTTACGTCATGCAATGTTCAAAACTTAATAAACTTTAAACAATACCCGGGAAGATGCGTTGTCAGAACTTCTAAAACTTGAAGTGAAACAGGCAACCGACGGAGCTACGCCCCTATTAAGATACACAATGTATCTAATGTTTAATAACATACCTTCGCAATATGTGTAAATGTACCTCATACCCGAGTTACTCACACTGAAATTGTAAGCCTAGTAGGCTTTTATGACAAAACACTTTGACCGAGAAAAGCACTTCCATTTAGAGGCATGTCTTCGAATAGTTTCTTAACAAAGGGAAGCTTTCAATTTCATTAAATACTACAACAAAAAGATCAGATGTAAGTAATCACATAACTGCTACGAATTAGTTTTCACAATTTCAAAGGAAACATTCCAAGGTTAGACAAATGTTGAAGGTGGCTTAGAATAGAGGCCCCTCCGCGAGGTTGGCGCCAATCCTCCTCTCCTTTGATCACAGAATACTTGGTGACTTCTGTCCCCAATTTAAAAACTTGGCTTTGTTCGTACGAGTTGTTTGACCACTTCTTTCTTTGTTTCAATAGGAGTAGGCACCCATTTGAAACGGTAAATTAGGAAACATTTTGATTGGCGGGTCACACGACACCGATAAACTTTTGGGTCTTGTTTCGGCTCAAACCTTTTAAAGAAATTACACGTTTCACGCTTCTTCCTTCTCCTCCAAACGGTTTTATTCACTTCATAATTTGTTTTAAAGGAATATAAGTATACAATGTATTTAAGCCCCTTAATTTATCTGTAAGACTACACTGTATTATTTTCTCCCCATATAATGTGAAACATTTTTTAAATTGGGCCATAAAGCGAAGCCTTACCGAGCCAACCTGGGCAGGTAGCAGGAAATTTAATAAAGTAACGTCTATTTTATCATGAATTATTCTGGAAAGTATGTTTTGAAATTTTTAAATTAATTCGCGATGTCTCAAGGAGGAATGTGGAATACCAACACCCGAAGCTGCGCTGTAGGTAATTTAAACACGGACACTCACTAGTAAGGAAATGGTTCCCGAAATAACTAAGTAAGGAACGTAAAATTACAACGCGCTGGCCAGTTCGGCGTAAGCCACACGTGTTCAACGCAATGCGTAGGTAAGACGCGACTAGTAAATAAACAAACAGGAAATATTACAAAATCTAAAATTACATCCTACCGTCTTTTCTTTGATATCTTATTTTAGGAACAGAGTAGGTATAGTTACTTATTTTAATAGCTTATGCGTTGTTAAAGGCTTCCTTGATAGTCGCTATAAAAAGAATTTACTAGCTGAACGAAATTAAAAATGAATACATGAATCTTACATGAATAAATGCATTGAGGCTGTGTACATAGTAGTTTTATTGGTTTCTGAGCATTTATCTTTATTAATCTTTTGTATGGCTGTGCAGTTTCGAGAGAGCACCGTAATCTCATCCATTCAAAGCACGTCGACTGTTTATTAACATATCGACCATAAAACGGACAGGCGCGAATCTGTGTCGATTTTTTCCGACTTTCCGGTGCAGACGGCTATTCATCGAGCCTTTTTTGCTATCGCTTCACTGCCAGCCTATTTTTCTGTAAAAAAAAAGATCGATGGTGTTTTCATAGGGAAATAGATGTACAGACTTACATGCTTTTCGAGGGTTTCTTTTCATAGAAATCTAGATAGAAGCATGATATTTTCAACGGTTATAGCGTAATATTTGAAGCTACATAGATAGGTACTTGTTCATAATTGTAACTACAGTGGATTTTTCATTGTATTGCGATTTGATAATTGTTACATAGATCACAGCTTTTGTATAGATATATTGTCAATTATCAATATATCTATACAAAAAGCTCAGCAGACATATTGGCCTATCTCGATTGACATCAATTGTTGATCACTTTGTAGTACATTGTGTCGTAGAATTTATAACTTTTTGGTGTTCATAGACATGGGATAACATACAACGCAATGTACAACAAAGGGACCATCTATTCAGTGTGAACCAAAATACACCTGCTGAAGTACATAATTCATTGTTTTATTTTTATTCATACTAAAATTTATTTTGATGTACATAGTTTCTTTATTGTTTCAATAAAAATATGAGGTGAAAATTCTTTCTGAATCAGAAGCCGGGATGTTTTTATACTGTTATCTTCTAATATATAAAATTCTCGTGTCACAGTTTTCGTTGCCATACTCCTCCGAAACGGCTTGACCGATTTTGATGAAATTTTTTGTGCTTATCCGGTATCTATGAGAATCGGCCAACATCTATTTTTCATCCCCCTAAATGTTAGGGGTAGTCCACCCCAATTTTTTTTATTTATATGGCAAAACAACGTTTGCCGGGTCAGCTAGTTGATATATAAATAACATCACAAAATAAATAAACGGAAAAGATTTAAAATATGACAACGCATCTATAGGAATGAATAACATCGCCATACGATTTCAATGTTTGTGTTCACATCTGTTTGTTTAGCATACAGAGGAATGAGACGACGACCGGCGGATCCCCGTGTAACGGCTTGACCGATTTTGATGAAATTTTTTGTGCTTATCCGGTATCTATGAGAATCGGCCAACATCTATTTTTCATCCCCCTAAATGTTAGGGGTAGTCCACCCCTATTTTTTTTATTTATATGGCAAAACAACTTTTGCCGGGTCAGCTAGTCGATATATAAATAACATCACAAAATAAATAAACGGAAGAGATTTAAAAATATGACAACGAATCTATAGGAATGAATAACATCGCCATACGATTTCAATGTTTGTGTTCACATCTGTTTGTTTAGCATACAGAGGAATGAGACGACGACCGGCGGATCCCCGTGTATCCGCGCAGTCTAGTCTCGCAAACACAAGAAAATGAAAATAAATAAAAATCTCACTTACAACGTTTTGCGACATGGAAAAATGAATCTGTCTAAACGCAAAAGGGGACAAAAGATTAATTGAAAATCGATATAGGGACATACCTTTGCGGATCTATCAAAATACATTCAGTTTACCTTCAAACGATAAGGTGGCACTGAATTATACCGTCAGTCATGATTAATGCGGACTTATGACATGCTATATTGACTCTTCCACCATAAAGCTGACGATGCAAATAAAATAAAAAGCCCATATTGAATGAAAATACCTGCGTTCAACTAATTAAATGAAAACTGGATGATTTATAGCGGTAATTAACAGCTCTTGTTGAATATTGTAGATTTTTTCGACTGATTGCTTGGTAAACAGAGTTATTTTAATATACTTATTATGGAGAATAGCATTTATTTATCAAAGTGTGAAATAGAAACTCTGAAGATAAAAATTGTACGATAAACCTTATGATACTGCAGTAATTACCGCGTGCACTGCAAAGCTAAGTATAATATTATTGCTCATGAGATAGTTATCTAAAGTAAAGGAATTGTATACGGTTATTAAGTCTATAAAATTAATGTTAATACCCCACATTCGCTTACAAAGGTTACCATTAAATTTGTATATTAGTATCAATTTTTAAACACCTAAATACAGAAATCGATAACATTCAAATAAAGGGCGCACGTAGGGTATCAATTAGCTCAATTTCACCCTTTTTATATAAATTCAGAACCATTAATAGCACTGGTTTATTTGAAAACCATTAGCGGCCCGAATGGATACGGTTTGAATCATCGATAAAATGAATGGCTGTCTTTCACAAAAGCCTCGCGATACGGGTCGGATGTGAAATGAAATTATTAAATTAACTTTCTAAAAGAAAATATTCATACGCCATAAATATGCCAAAAATATTCAGGTCGGAAAAATTAAAAATATATAAAATTTCAATTCGTGTCACTGATCCCAATGAATGGGATGGATTTATTAACAGGGTCGGATTTTTTTAATTACGTCTAATCCGATACAAAACCGCGTAGAAGAACACAATCAACGTTGGGTGCGCAACACTAAATCAAAACAAACTTCAGACTGGATCCCTTTTACAAACTTTCTAAATAACGGTGAACAATCTTTTTCATTAAAAATCTCCATGAGCCCGATTATTAGGGAAGTAAAACGCCTCCGGTGAGCCGGACCGGAGCTTTGGGAATATTCGCAAGATTTTCGCGAGGTCAAACTTGGGAATGTTAACAGATAATTACGGATAAGTTTTAGCTAGCACGAGACATTTAACAGATGCTTTATTCGGGAGCGTGGAGCCGCGAGCGCACGATGAATGCTAATGAGACGGGCACGCGCCGGAATACGGCTCCTACGCCGCGTACAATAGGCGTCGGATTGGCGTGGCTAACGGCTTGATCCGAGCTTCCCGAGCCGCCCGTTAACACATTTGGACTCGTGTCTAAGGTTAATTAGATTAGTATCCAACAATGCTACGCAGATGTTATATAAAAACAGATTTGGGTACATCATGCGGTTTATTTTGCAATGAAAATTAATGATGAAACTACCGTTGTATCAGGAACCTTCTGATAACATACATTTTCTGCTACATCATCGTAACTGTGTACCTACGACTTTAGCGAATATTTAGGGCTTTAAAATATGATGATATTTATATAAATAACTCATCTTGCTTGGCGTTAAGCTCTAAGACACCAACAATTTACATGAGTTGTGACAGTCATACATCCTTCCGTGCGTTACGGGCCAATTAATTTTACACGGAAACGGATATATGAGCAGGGCGCAAATGGTTTCATCACACATATAATTTACTGTCTGCATAGTGTTGTGGAAGTTTGTTTGTTTGTGTGCGTAAGAGAAAGGCGTTACGTAATTTTCTAGACGTGTGGCGTTCCGGATTAGGTACCTATATTTTAAAGAACATTCATTTTACAACTAATGCTGACATTACCTGTATCTGGGAGCATGGTAGTGCCCCGGCCAGGACGAGCCGAACGATGCGGGGCACTACCTACCCTTTCTGGCAGCGTTTCGTCGTATTTTCAAACCGTCTAACCGTTGGTCTGGTTAATGCTAGAAAGCTGAAATTTTCAGGATAAGATGTTCTTAGCAAACTTATAATACTAAGTATCAATTATCTAGCTATTATGGTTTCAGATTTATTGACATCTGAAAAACATCGATTTCGTGCCTCACTGACTGATGATCATGATCAAAACCTCTAGGTTACTTCCTGATGTCCTAGAAGGCTCACTTTTGGTATCTAGGCTGGAATTTCCATAAAGACAACGGAAAAATCAAAAAATTGGAAGCTTTCCCCCATCTTCTCACCCCGACCCTTGCTCGTGCCAGCTCACGCCGCTGAGCCTGTAGCTTTAAATTCGTTCCTAAATAATAATGATTTGAATCCAATCCAGCCAGTCCCTTGCTGTCCTCCCAGCGACGCCCTAAGCCGAGGCCCGTACCCCGCAAGGGGTGCCTTTAGCGTGTTGTCGCTTACTATATGTTAAATGCACTGACTGGGGGCCTTAATTTTCTTAAGGCAACTTCAGGAAAGTCCGGTTAAGCAGTCGACAACTTCCTAGGTTGACCAATGTCAAATATTATTTTAATTCATAAATCAATTAAAATGTCAAATAGTAATTATGTATTGAATAAATCTATCTATCATTAATGCATAAAACGATGTTCACCTTCATAGACATATGCACATTATGCGTTTTTCGAAGATTTAACCAATGATTCTAGTTCACATAGTAATATCTTAGGTTTGCGCGATCACTACACATTATAATAAAAAAACTTTTAACCGGATTAATCGCGTGTATTATTGTTTTTTTCGTTTTTCCTGACGTTTCGAACACTTTGCAGCGTTTGTGGTCGCAGGAGGACAGTCCTCCAGTTGTTTTATTATGATTCTAGTTCATCTCACAAACATAACCGCCGCTACATGCTTTAAAAAAAAACATGTCTACATATTCCAGCGAATAAATTAACAAAACCACCCTAGTTCGTTCAGCGACACCCCAAACAATATCTGGCAACACCTTAAGGTAAAGCAATCTGTGTTGAAGCTAATTAATGCCGTGCAGGAAACGGAAGGGCAACGGGTCGCGTCACTCGCGTCATTAGATGCATTATGCAACGCGAGACGCATGCGCCGCGCATTACAATGTGTGTGGGACTGTGATGTCATGTGCGAAATGTTGCGGCGGTACCTTTGTTGTTTTCTTTGAGAAATTTATTATAATGAAATGGTAAATTTTGACATGTATATAATTTTTAATGCTTCGTTTAAGTAGGTGATGAAGTGATTTTTTTATTTGTATACACATATATAACAAACGATGGTCAAAATATACACAGACATGCAATACCAATATTCTTCACAATTTTGTTTTGTCAATGGAACATTTCTAAAGACGCGTTGAGCGATTTTTGGTAGGGGACAATCTTATGGTTTCGTGTCACCACCATGCTAAAGTAAGTTAAACAAAACCTGTTTTCATTTCTTCACTGTTAATTATAGGTACTTTTGACTATCAATCTAAGTTCAGAATTTAAAAAAAGTCTGTTATTTACGTTCTAAATACAGTTACCTACAACTCACACCACAAGTACTGATACAACGTATCTACGTGGAGTAATTTGGCAGTATTTAAATAGTCGCTTTCAAAAATAAATTTCTTAGCAGATACAAGTGCTGTGATTTACTATGATAGCTATCGGCGAGTGAGAGAAAACAGGCGGACGTTTGAACGCGCCAACGCTCCACATTGTACTTTAACAAGAGCTAAGAGCATTTTAGTGTTAAAATTAAATTTCGTTTACAAGTCTGAATTTTAGTATATTTCGGATCTAATGCTGCGTGGAATAATTTTTGATAGGGTAGGTTATTCTTTGATTTTTGTAAGTAGGTATTGTGAAAAAATATGTTTGGATTACACGGTAGGGAAAAATAATAGATTCGTACATTTTTAAAGATTTACACTACTTATGATTTACATTCTAAACAATGATGCCTAAGAAACATGGATTACCAGACAAAAAATGTGACTAAAAAGTCGCCTCTTTGAATTCCAGCCTGTAAAGTTACGTCTTCAGTGTGTGTGTGAGTTTTTTATTTATTTATTATATAACGCTTATTTTAATGATTGGTTACGCAAGTTCGTAACCGTTGCGCAGGTTACCTGTAACAAACGTACGCAACGGGTCCGCTGAAACTTTTGGTTGCCCATGAACTGCCGGGGTTGCGGAACATACAACTGTGTATACCGTAACCCTGATAAAGGTTGATAAAGGACTGTGACTAAAAAATGTTGATAAAGACTGGTTTTAGTTGGTAGGACTTGGGCACTACAGTCCATGAGGATTTCCGCACGTCAAAATAGTATAATAAAACTCTAGGTTTCCTGTGAATGCGTCCGTTTATCTTTGAATCTAATCTAATATAAGCTTCAACCCAACTTTGAGAAAAATAATCTTCGGCAGAGAAGAACTTATTAATAAACCTAAAATATTTAAACAGATAATACAAACTAGGTTTAGCTTTTAATAAATCAATTATAACAGCATACATATCGTAAAAAATATTCATTTAAATTGACTTTAAAAATCTAAGATATTAGGTACTTGAGAGAGCAACTGTAGCCTTGAACAAAACCTTCATAATATAAGAAATAAATAAAGACAACAAAACATGTTGGTATCCTGGACCCGCGTAAGTCGCACGAGTCAACGGAAATGGGTAGCTTAATGGTGCATCACTAGTATCATTAAGCCCTACATTATTGCCGAATGGCGCTCCGAGTAACACATTTGGTATTCGATGCTCTACGGCTGAGGCTCAGACATTTCTGCGACGAATAAATATCTATGGGTGTTATTTTCTTCGTTGTGATATTTAGAAGGGCCGAGATTTACTTTTTGTTCATTTTCAGTTCTACAAAATGGGATTAAATGAATATCATCATATTGATTGTATAGGATTTAATTTTAAAATGTTATATATTTGTTTGTTTTCTTTTTCACAATTTTTTTGAGGTTTGTCGATAACTACCTTTATATTGTTTATCAACTTTTGTATTAAATACCATGTCTCTGGCGAATAAAGATTCTATTATTATTCTGTGTCCGTCGATAGAAGATATAAGTATATCTTTTAGTTTTCTATGAATACTTTCTGGAATCAAGTCAGCCAGCGTAAAGAAAATATGTATGTGCGGTTGGGACTATAGCGCGGATGACACTGCGAATGTGGTTTCTCTACACAAATAATGGCACACGACATGACCTGCCCAGCATGTATCACAATTTGACAGTGCTATTTGCATGTCCAAAACACGTAAAAACCGTTGATCAACGTGTCGATTAAAAGCATATCTAATATCAATTTATCCTCTTCAATAATATAACAATGAGTGTGGTATACGCCACTTAACTTTCAAGTGAGTGTTTCGTATTATTGTTTAAGTCTATAGCAAATGTATCTCTTGTTTCACATTTAGTTAACTTATGCAAATATCATTACACATTTGTAACTCACACTCAACCGCAAGTAGGTATGCATAAGTGGTATATAAATGAAGAGTGCGTAAGATGTATGTTTTTAAGAATTATATTCTCCAGTATCTTATGAGACCATCAACAAACTTGCAAAGACTATATAAATTTATATTCTGTAAACGGACCCACGATACAGGAATAAATTCCTAGTACCTATAGGGCAACGTTTTGTTATAAAAAATTACGGTTATTATTGAAATATTCTAACATTTGATTCAATGTGATATATTTTGAAAATTTTACTTGATGCCTGTAATATGGACCTGTAATTAGATGCATCACTTGAGCCACCTGCCTTAAAAATTAGTACAATTTTACTCAATTTCATAAGATCAGGAATAACGCCGTCTGTGACGCAAGTATTAAAAATTGATGATAACATTGGTACGATTTTAGTTAATATTGATTCAATTGCTTTCATTGACAAGGTCCATAAGTGCTCAGTTTTTTTGACAGTTGTAGTTTTAAATGCTTTAAATACATCATATTGTGAAACGTAACTGAATTCAAAATTAGTGACACATGAACTAGTTACTATTTTCTTTTAAGAGAGACTGCCTTTAATGCAGACGATGCAAGACATTTAGTAGTCTCTATAGGTAGATATATTTGTAAAAAACTGTTTAAAGAAATTAGCGATCGCATATTTATCAGTAACTAGTTTGTCTTCAATGTTTTAATCAATTGCACAGTCCTTAGATTACCTCCGATTACCAATTTCATCATTTATTATCTTCGATGTCGTTTTTATTTTATTACTAGCATTTTTTATTTGATCACTAATATAAGGCTAAGGTAAAAGTAAATAATAATCCCCGTTTAATCCGATGAATTTGAACTTAGGTCACCGGCAGTATGAATAACCAACAATACTATGGTTATACTGTACATTTTTGGCGGAAAACAATAATCCTAGGGATTTATCAGGCTTTATTGTGTTTTATGATGTAAAACCACACACAAAATCTACACTTAAATACAAAATTTAATAATTATTTAAAATACGCTACGAGATTTGACATGTCACTCGAGCAGTGTTGCCATGTCATAGTCAAGGAATTGAATTAATTTTGTATGGAAAAAGAAAAATTTATTCAATATTATTGCAGGGTTCTCTACTTGATATACATTCATGTCCTTCAGTATTATTTCGGACTTTTGTTACACGTTGTAGAAGAAGTTTCAATTTAGTATACATTGCGCTGCTTGCTCTAAAAATCCTCTTCACCTACTACTACGGCGATGCAACGTCCAACTGTGAAAATTATTGCTATTGGCTTTACCTACAAGTGTATTCCGCAAACCTTGGTGACCGAATTATTGGCTCACTTTAACTGAAAGTCGATGTAATCCCTCCTCGTCAATGTGACGACGATTGAAAATGTCATCATAACACCTACTTGCTATCTTACGTTGCATCTATTTTCTGTAGAACATTAGTGCTGTTTGAATTCACTCACTTTTTTCAGGCTTTGTTATGTTTAAATTATTTACTAATGATGTCCACTTAAAAACTTCCATTAGGAATGTACCAGTTCATGGCATATTATTTGGTAGGGGGAATATTTCAATAAATTATTCAGCTAATGCTGCTATGTTGAATGTCAATGGTAATTTCGGAAAACACTTCACGTGATTAAATTTTTTCGATACTGATTAGTACACAGGTACCTTTGCGTCATTAGAATTTCTGAATTACCAGTAAAATAACAATTCATACTTATGCAGTTGATTGTTCCCTCGTAACCATAACAGAAAATTCAGGGCGACTACATTTTTAAGATTCAATCCCACACCTATTCACGCACGGCTTCACTGCAGAATGCAATTTACAATAAATTATGTAGATATTAATAAGCTGTAGGTTAAGGGTTGGAAATAATGGGCGGGCCATTCATCGTTCAATAAATTGCTATGGAGACATACTGTAGTCAGATTACGTGCTTCAATATCCGGAACAGGCCGACGAACGAGCTCCAGGGGTACTCTACAAACGTATGTTTTTTTTTAATGCTGTTCGAAATGGGAATTCGTAGATAAAAGGAAGCGTTGATGTGTTTTTGTTTATGTTTTCGGCCAGCTCGAAATCGAATGATTCGATTTTTATAATTGTTCGTTTTTCAATTTGAATTCTTGAAGAATATATCTACCGAACACAAAATTTTAATCTACAGTTTAGAAATAAGTAGCACAGATATGTATTCAGTCCAAGTCACATTTGAGTTGTCTAAATACCTCGAGTCGCCACGACGACCACTATTTCGCTCTAAATTTCTTCCACGCAGGAAGTCTAAAACGTGTAGAAAAATTCGAGTGTTTCCATTCAATTGGTCGGTGATCGCTCGACCGTCGGGTATTGATACGTGAAAAAAATTTCAAACGCATTTCGTGCGGTTATGAACATTTCCTCCTTCGAAACAGACACATATCCCGATAAGGAAATAGACGCGATTTATGAATGTGACTGCAAAAAATATTATTTGTATCATTCTTGGAATGGTTTCTTTCCTTATGAAGCCAATACGATTTGGAATTATCTGTCTACGTGTATTGTGCCCGACTTAAACCATCAGCTGTATTGATTTCGTTGGTCTCGAATACTATAATAAGCGAGGAAAAGATTTTTACTTTCGCGTTAAACTAGAAATGTTAAGACAGTAATAAAGTGCTTCGCACTTTTCGCAACAGTTCGCTAAAGAAATCCGCTAACAGACAAACTAGACTCTTCTTAGTAGACTTATATTGTACTCTACTTTATTACAATGAATATTTTGCTTTTTATCTTCAATGTGCTGTGAAATATTTTCTATTTTTCTGTAGAATATCTACAATACTGAAACGGATACGCAACACTGTTTCGTACATGGAAAACTCATAAAGCGGGGCTATGAACTCCTCAAATATCGTATTAAAGAGCTAATCTCTTATAAAATAAATACAAATAAAAGTGGGATCATGAGTATACCGGTTTGTTGTTTTCAAAGGAAATATTTGTCGACGCGAGACAGCCTCCTTTCATCACACAAACAAACACAGCTCGATCATTAACTACCTACTTGTCCGTATAAATGTACTGAAGATGCTAACATTACGTATTGGCTTCTCACTGAATATTTAAATATAATATTTACCTTACAGTAAGATAATTTTTTTCTCTACAACAATGTATAATTCCCGGCAGTCTCTACATATGTTCTGATCTGTAGGATTTTATATAATTTTCAGGTGTTATAGTTTTCATTAGTAAAGGTTTATAAACATGAAATTAATAATTGATATAGATGGTCAATTGCCATGGTTCTTTCTTCAAAAGGCCATTCCAGACGATCTACATGATTATACTCTCATAACTTTATACAATGATGTCTGGGAGTTTAAAACAGACATTTGAGAAGAAATGCCGAAACAAACTCAGCGGTTTCGGCATTTCTTCTCAAAGGTAGTCAGATAGGAAACGCTTCTAGTTAAAAAGTGACATGTAAAAGAATTTGAAAATATTTACAGAATAAACTATTTGAATATGAGTTTATAAATTTTTCTAAACAGAAATGACAATCGAATTGATATATTTATTGGAATGCCATTTCTGGTATGCAAAAACATGAATAAGCTACACAGGATGATAATAAAACACATTCAAGTAATAAGACACAAAGTTTTGCACAAATTAACTGAAATATATACTTTAATTATGCGATCAATCTAAGAGCTAATAACACGTATCCCGTAATACCGTCCCCGTCCAACTTCGCAATACAAATATTGGAGAAATCCGAATATCTATTTAACGTTCCCTCCTCAGGCGCTAACAGATTAACGCCAATATTATCCATCGCACGCGACCGAACTGCAAGACTTCGGTCGAGTCAAACCTTAACACTTAATCCTTACTAAACACTATTACAAAGACCACGTAAATTTATTCAGTGTGGATCGCTAATAAAACGGATAAACTTTCATTGTCGTGCACAAAGACCCAAGTGATCGAATACTGCATGCTGTTAACAACTCTATCGTTACCAAAATAGGTGTTATATTTGATAATGGTAGGCCCAAATCTGCGGTGTTGGTGCAAACTGAGATACGTAGTTGATTGACAGAAGTCACGCTGTACATTGTATTAGAGGGATTGAAGCAAACTTAAACTGTCAGGCTCGTTACCAAGTTGAATGGGTCGGAGGCTTAGCACAGAGATCGCAAACTGGTGCGTCTTTGATCTTCATAACAGCTAATTAATTGGGTAAGGAAAGCTTAACCGAATGTATTGACGGGCGTAAGCCTCTAAGAAACGCTGTTTAAACAACTTAAGGGACCGAGATTGTTTAATGATAACCTTTCAGTGCAAATTTTCTGGGCAAAGGGTCAATAACGGAAGCCGGCCGTTCATAAAATTTATATTTTAAATTGTATCTGAAAACGAAATGGTGATTCTTTTAAATTTCCATTCGTATTCTGGTTTCCAATTATTTTTAATGTAACCGAAGCGATGGGAGACAGTTAAAAGGCATTTTATAATAAATTTGAGTAACTATTTATACAGGATTTTAATGATGCAATATAAATAATCAAAGGACTATTATTAAGAATGTTGTTTCACTTAGCTATGTTTAATTGGTGATTTCTGAGACGATTCAGCAATTATTGATTCACTGGTTAAAACTACTAGTATTTCTAGTATTCAACACCAATTAAAATAGTCTGGCATCAATTTCTAAATTTAAGTACATTTCAAAAGAAGTTGAAAAATTGAGTTCAATAAAAGTGTGTCAGCAGTTTTGCTTTTGCTAGAAAAACTGTAATGGAATCTCCAATAAAAACAGTAATTTTTCTTCAGCTCGAGCTAAAAAACACTCTTGAAAATACTATTCGGTGGTTCATTTTTGATTATTTGTTACACTGTATTCATTTTATTCGGTGTTACAAAAGTTTATATTTAGTTTTTTTGGTGTCAAATGTGAATAATTCCTATTAATAAAAGAGATTTTAACAAAACAAAGAGGATTAGACTTTCCAATTGATCCGTAAAACAAATCTAGACAATGGGTATATTTGGATTAATATGGTCTGGGCTTTATAAATCATAGTCTATCAGGAGTATCGATGATTGCCGAAAAATTGCAGCATAAACATCAAATGCTTTGTCCACTGTGTAAAATAAAATCAAGTGCTAAGTGATTTGTGTAATCCAACTAATATTATCAATACAAAGATTGTTTGCGCAGACAAACAATCTTTGTATTGATTTTCCCAATGGAAAAGATGTGTGATTGTATGTTTGTATTGCAGCCTCATGCCAAAATGGAAGAACAAATTCACTTGATACAGAGATGGAGGGTTGGCAAGTGGCGTAGGCTTTTTATCCCAGGAAAGTATCTCATTGGTTGCATCCAGATGTACAGGCTAATTTCACCATGGGGATATATTATAGTAGTATAACAAAGGTCCTGATATACATATTTCTGGGAGTTTATCGACAGTAACCTGAAGGCTGAAAAGTGACGTAAATAACATTTTATTTAAAATTTTTGTGTAAAGTAAAATACGGTCGTGCCTCACGGATAAATACTCCAGGAGGCGTTTTTCTTTACACAAAAATTATGTTTTGCATGCGTAATGCTTTTCGAAGATATATCTGAACTTTTTATTTGTGGAAAATATCTTATACGTTTCGAAGGTTTCCAAGAGTGAAGGTAAAGGCTAGTATAGCTATAATCCTGGTATACAAATTATTTGGTACGCAGTGCACACACGACGTTATTACAGACAGGTGTTCGGCTCGGAATGTGCTCGTAAAACCAACTCTATATGGATTTATTATTTAAAGTGCTGCACACCTATTGTTGGTAGCGTGTTTATATTGAGGCAGGTCGTGAACACTCGGATTTATTTACTTTTGTTTTATACCAAGGCCGTGGGGAAATTTATCTTATTAAAACAGTGATAAGAATATAGTTAACGTCGTAAATACTTGTAAAGAAATAAATTATTTGTTAAGTTAAGGTGTAAAAATCATTACAGTTTGTCCAAATCGAACTCAATGTTTGATGTTATGGTGAAAGTTAAGGAGCAGCGTGTGTCAACCACGATAGATCTTAAATAATAATAATTATATTTTATTAACAGAAAAATGGTTTTCATTCACAAAATTATGCCATGAGTTTGACATAACGATAAAAAAGCATTCGTTGCCGAACTAGGTAAAGACCTGTATTTCAGCTAGCGGTGGCACTCCCCGGTATAATTGTGTTAAAGAATAATTATAGAATAGTAACAGTACCTACCTTATAACCAAAAAAATATAAAATATATATAGGTATATCTGCCAAGCCTTTTCCCAGTAACATTGGGGTCGGCTTCCAGTCAAACCGGATGCAGCTTAATACCAGTTTTTTACATGGAGTGACTGCCTATCTGACCTCCACAACCCAATGACTGGGTAACTCGATATCTCGTGGTATGACTGGTTGTCAGATTTTCAGGCCTCTGACTACCCGTAACAGCTTTCATAATCTTAATTTGACAAACGGGACGGACGGATCAACGTGCTCTCCGAGGCACGAAGGGGTCTCGGTATGAAATGATGGTCACCCATCCACAGATCGATCGCGGCAAGCGCAGCTTAACCTCGATCTATCGGTCTACGCGGCTGTTACTTAGCCACGAGCCCCTCTTAATCGAAAAATATAGATTAATAGTAGGACCATTGTGTGATGTATATATATATATATATTACATATTTTGGTCTCGCAGCAGACACGTGAATGTAGCAAGGAAAATTAATCGCCACCGATTACTTGTTTCGCTTCCAATGTTGCACACTTGTAATGTTGCAGCTTTACTTCTAAAGACTTGATTCCTATACAAAAAGCTAATGGTTTTGACAAATTATCTACCAAACCCGACCGAATTTTCAGTCACAAAGTCCTGTCTCCTCAGAGAATAGGCAAATACACAGGTGATGTAGTCTTGCTTTACTCTCATAGCCCAATGGGAAGGCAATCTGACACGACCGTAGATAGATCAGGGGTAGGTCCGACGGCTTTATGTGCTCACCGAAGCACGGGGGTGTCACACCGCTAACTTCCTGAATCCGGGCTGCTACTGAGAAATTCTTCACAGAAAAGAATGTCAGAAAATACTGCTTATAGCCTATTGAAACTGTGGTCGTCAAAAAATCGTTACGGTTAAGCAACGCTTGGCGCGGTCACTCTATAGATGTGTGAGATGCATTTTCATCTAAGCATCTCAGTTCTTTAGAGATTATGTTAAACCATCGGTACCTGCTATTGCTAAATAATAATTAGCATCACGTCTATATTCCCTGAAGGGGTAGGCAGAGACCACCACATCCATGTTATTACATGTTACTACCTATTGGTAGTGAGTTTATTGCCACGTGTTAGCACGTTATTATTTATGCTTGCGTACGGCCGCCCCACATAATATTATTGATTGTGTGTGTATATATTTTATTTGTTATTTTGTATGTATGTGTCTGCTGACACTTAGGTAGTTATTATTATATAAATTGTGTTGTGTTAAGAACACGCGTATTATCACTACACGATGTACCGAGCCACATGCCAAGCTCCGGATTGCTACTGAGAATTTACTAACAGAAAAACTCAATGACACTGCACGACCCGGGCATTTAACCCGAGACCTCATGCTCAGCAATTTCGCTTGAGTCCACTAGACCAACGAGGCAGTTGCGAATGAATAGCAGTGGCTAAGCCAATTTAGAGGCCTAAAGGCGGTTTGAACCATTAGATACTAGATTTGCTCGTTTTATACACTAAAGGAGAAGAAAATAATAAGACCTCGAATACATCACCACCACAAACGTGAAGCTTACACAAATTAATTAAGTTAATCGTTTGTGCGTGAAATTTAATAGGTAATTATCGTTTCTAAATGTAACCGTGTAATGTCGTGCCAGGGTCCGTTAAGCCCCGTGTCGTGTGTTACCTAACCAAACAATTGGCGGGAGCCGATAGCCAAGTTGCAAGCAAGCGAATGTCCGGCAAAGAACTTACGATTAGTGTTAGGGTTAAGTACTCTTGTCTTAACTTGATTACTGTTATCGTTTAAGGGTAATTTATGAGTTAGATGATAATAAATTATCGATGTTTAGAGACTTTCTTTAAGTAGCTTCAGTTGTTTATTAAGGAAATCTCTTAGTGGTGTTACTGTAATTATGACTTTGATACGAAATAAACTAGGTTTAAAATATAATTTAATGCCTTTGACTCTCGCATTGGGAAACACGATGCGCTCCTTGCGAGAGTCTAAGCCTTCAAAACCTATAATCGTAGCTAATGTCTTTTCTTTTCTTAAATTACTTACAGTTAAATACAGTTTTCCAATCGAGACATTATTTTTGTTGTTATTTTATTTGTCACCTTCACCGTTAATTTCAGTGGCCGAAAATCCAAAAGGCACACATTAACTTAAGAATTAAGTTGTAAAGCACAAGTCTAACATCGTCCCATCTGTGCTGTGCTTATTTTGCGGTACAGGTCGTGAGGATTTAAGTTTGTTGTAGTCGCTCGCGTGTGTTTAAACAAAGCTTACTCAACACGGTATCTCTTGTACCTGCAACTTGTGTACCGATTTATGTACTCACTACTTAATTCTTAGTGTTGGCAACACTTGGGTCTAAGTGAAAATTATTTGTGTCACGTAGGAGTGTCGGTTTTATAGGGTTATAGAGTGCTTACAGTGTGAATAAGAGCGTAAATAGAACTGTTTTAGTGTGTGTACTACGATGGTTAAGTAGCATAATTTTATTTTAGAAATGAATACCAAAAACTGCCCAATGAACTAAATAAATTCTATGTTTTAGATGCGGCGGAATACGTCGACACATGAGTTTTTCTTTATTTTTGAATCATTTTTATATTATTGTAAGTATAGTGTAGATTGTAATTTTATTATTTAAGTTTTCGATTATGTAAATACAAACAAATCAAAATAAAGATTAGTTGATAAGAATTCTATGTCCGTTTTTACAGCTCTAAGTATGTTTAAATCACAACTCAAGAAAATATAATTTACCCGAACGATGCAACGCTACAGATATGACAATTGACAGAAAATTTCCCTTTTTGAACTCTACCCAGCAATATTTATTACAAAAAAATACGACAGCTATCAATTAGCAAACCAACACGTTGAACACAAAGGCTGTATCTACCTAGCTGAAACATTAATCAATTGATAACAGCCGTATCGAACGAAATGTTACTGAAAGTAAAATCAATAGTTTTTATGTATTCAGTCACCCTTTATCACTGTGTTTTATCACGCCTGCTGCGTGCTTTCCGTCCTACCGTGATAATTATAGTACTTTAATAATAAACTGGCTGTACTCCGCGGCCTCACCTACGTGAGTAGGACTTAATTTTATTTTCTGCTAAAAAAATATTGTTGTCCTTTTATCTATATAAATCAGTTCATCTAGCAATGAAAAGGCAAGAAACAAACGGAAATACTTTGACATCTATAATATTGGTGTGGTTAAACCAACCAAAATATTCTAATAAGCTTAATTTATTTGTCAAACATCTGGCTGCATTGAGAGGGTTAATCTTAAAGGTTGGTATTCAAAACACGCGATTGATCTCGAGGGATAATTCTATTCATGATTTTAGTTTGCCAGGAATTTTGGTTCAAATTGAAAGGCAATGTAGTGACGTGTTTGTTTTTGAAGGAAATATTCGTGTTATTTTATAGGCATCTTTGAAAAGCTATTACTGGAACAAACTTGCTATCTATTAAATAACCACCAAACGGTTTTTCCTGTAAGCTCCACAATTTAGTTCCTAAGATAATTTGATTTAGGTATTAATTTAAAAATATTCAACCGTATTTTTTTACTACCACTTCAACCTTACGTATAAAAGATTCTGTGTAAAAGATAAACATTTTCAAAAGTTCCACGAAAAAATAATCAGCAATTTCACAAAAAAAAAAAAGTTTTAATAGCCGTCGTTAATGTAGGACCAAATTTAAATATACGTTTATTTGTCCTGTTTAGACGCGCATAGCTGACCTTAAAAGCTTGCAGGAAAATTTTGCCATTGCGGGGATTCTTAATGTATATTCACTGACTGTATACACGCCAAAATGAAAATAAGGGTTAGAAGCGTGTGTACGAGAAAACAAGTAAATAAATACTTGAGAACGGTAAAATAATTTCCTGAATAATGTTTATTTTACTCTTTGTTAAGATTTGGATACTAATCTATACACACTAGTTGTCTGAAGTGTCTAGACACGGATAAAGGAATAGTTATTATGTTTTATCAGAGCGGATTATGTGATCTTTTCCGGACGACATATTAACAGATTAATCTTTTGTTTTTTTTCTAACTACATACAATGTAAAAATAAAACTATAGTGGGTAACTAACACCCACATTCGATTATCATATAAAAAATATTTTCAATAGTTTCAATATCAACAGAAAAATAGTAGGCTGCTCCCTGTATCAGATAACATATTGAAACAGCTATTTGTAAAACCATATTTATAATAAACCATTGTAACAGTCATGAAACAGTAACGGGCAATCGAGAAAAACCATCGATAGAAAAAGTATTGTCGGTAATCGACACCTGTGACAATTAATGGTTGGTTCAGTCGGCGCCACTTTCATTATTCGAATAGTCGGCCGATATACTGGCCCGGTACACTCGAATGTATGAATTGTTATCGTTTGTTTGTGTATGCTTAGTGATGGGGATGCGAGCGAGTGGTAGTCTTCTAGTAGCTAGTGTGATTTGTGATTATGCGTTTTTTAATTTTTTTTGTTACTTGTATTTATTTCAGAACGCACAAGTAACTATGGCCTGACATTAATGTTATATCATGTTTAGTACTGAATGGTTGTTTAGATTAGTATTAATTGGTGTACCAAACGATAACTGCACCATGTTTTTTTTTTACGCTTTTATAGCTGTGTGTATATATTTGTGATAATAAAAGAAAAACGTAACGTCTACTTCAATACTCGACCGATAAAGTGGTCCGATATGCTCGAATGTATGAATTGGTATTTGGTATAAGTTTTTTTTTAACATAAGAGTAAATAGCATTGAGTCAGTGAAATTTATTTTATTTGCCCCATACATAGTTTTTTTTTACATATTATTATTTTGAGTTTTATGTAGGTATATTGATAGATGACGATATTTTCTGTTTGACGAAGTTTTACCTAACTGTTCTATCATATGCTGATTTGCAATGTATATATTTAAGATAATATTTTATTTAATACAATAATCTGTATTATATTTCGCGTGAAAATATATCTTAATACTGCGTATAAATTATAACTACTGTTAACAGTTAATAAAAAACGCGTACATAAACTTCTACATAGTTTTTACATGCATACAAAAGGACTGATGATTACAACCTTTACTTCACTATTATCTGTAACGACAGGTACGATCTGAAGTCAACACGAGCCACAATCGATTAGACGTGGAGCAATTAGATCACTAAGTTTAGTTCCCTGGCGGGCCCGCAGTAACAATGTGAATTGTAATTGAAGATCGTACGACGTGCACACAGAAGGACTATTTGCCTTCATTATATCATAAAGAGATGGTGCTAGAGCTCTTTAGCGAAAACGTTTTGATGCTAGAACTGGGTTTGAGAATACTTAAGAGACTGGAAAGTAAGTTTTAGAGATAGTTAAACTTTATTTAAATTTTTATTAAGAGAGTTTAGAAAAATATTGTCTTAAAACAAGCAAAATGCCACATCGCAGTAAAAAAAAAAACTCGTACTCAAAGGCTCCATAAATAAATCATCGTACACCCCCAAACTCGCAGGAGCCAGTTTTGTTGTCAATAAATCCATCCTCACTCACTCGTAACATACTCTAAAGTTAACAGATAAAAACTTAGTTTGTTCAGTCCCAACTCCCGGGTTCGATTACGTAAGACGCGCAAACTTCCTCTATTACCCCCTACTTAAGGGTACAAATTTAAGCGCCCCCTATTTAAACACTGTTGCCAAATACCTACGTGTGTAATTTACGCCAAGTGCGGTTTACAACCGACGAACATTTTGGGAGCCGGATTTGGACATAAGAGAGAGAGTAGAATAAATCTCTGACGAGACGAACGATTTATAAGCAACCGGTGATTTGTAAGAATCCTATAGGGATCGAGTTTGTTTGTACGGGAAAACAGGCTTAAAAATTTTCAATTGTAGTAATCAGTAATTATGTGTTCGACTTTACCTATATGAAACCTCTAATTCGTTTAATCTAATAGGTATCTCACAAGGTAAGACGCTGTTGTGATCTTTTTTGTTTTAATTTAATATTCCTCATTACCACATGATAAGGATAAAGATTTAATAATAAAATAACATAACACAAATAAAAAACATCCGCAGTACATACATGCTTTTAACTAATCCATGCGACAACAAGTAAACATCCCATTACTCGTGTACCAGGCTTTCATAAATAATCAGGAGTCCCATTTTTCACTACCAAAAAGTAGGGTCCTCTCACAGGTGGGCTGGCTAAGTCCCGCAACACTGTCATCATTTAAGCCGCACATTAGTGAAACTTGCGTCGTTTGAACCAACACCTGGGGAACGCGACACACTACTCGATATTTTACTACCGGAATAGCCTGCCCGGCAAAATGTAAATTTCGAGTTTGGGCTGCGTCGGCAATATTTCAATTTGGAATTCGGTACGCTGTTTTGCATGTGTTCTGTAAGAATGTAATTTGGGGATTGACTGCTTTTCATTCACTGTAATTTGTATTATTTTTTTAAATGCGCTTTTATTTTTTCTATTTCTTTTAATTAGTGTTGCCAGGTGTCCCGATTTACGCGGGACGTCCCAAGTTTCAAGGGTCTGTGGACGCGTCCCGATTTACCCTTTATCGGGCCGCCCAATGTCTCGATTTTGAAGCAATTTCCAATTATGAAGAAAATCGTTTTATGTTGGTTAACGTCCGACGCGCTTTTTTGCTGTCCCGATTTTGAAACCTAAATCCCGATATTTTTAACTTCCTACCCCGAAATTTGGCATAATCAATGTAATCAACACTATTCTTAACAGTTCTTCAAATAGTGAACATAAGTATGCACATTTTATCTTGCATACTTAAATTATAGATATGTAAGTTTGGATGTTGATGATTTTGTATGTTTGTACAATCACGCAAAAACTACCGAATGGATTTAGATGAAATTTGGTAGATAACTAGTTACTTTACATCCTTGAAAAATGTAGGATCCCGAGGGCGAAATACGGGGCGTAACTATTATTTCATAATATGATGATGAAACTTAAGAAAGCAATTTTAGCTACTTTTAACAAAGTAAACTCTTTAAAAATGTTTAGTTAAATATTGTGTGAATCAATGTCAGATTTTTCAAGCACAGTTGCTCACTGGCAATGCGGGCAATCGCTCCGTGTGACTATAATACTCAGTAGCATCTGGTTAGATTGAAAGCCAACATAGTTAAGTAAAATCCAGGTTAATGTTGATGATACAACTTAGACTACGTCTAAGTTCACAATACACAACTTTATGAACATACTGTTTAAGAAATTTATTTTCTTAAAATTAACTATCACTTACATAGAAAATACAATTCATATTTATAACTTAAAAAATACATAGCGTGGTAGGTTAGTATTATGTGATGACAAATCACACAGGAATGTAATACCAGTACGTCATTATTAAATAGTGTTAGTGACTGAGTGATTTTTGCTTCTAGGTTAGATGCAGGTAAAATATTATGGGACTGGTCAGCTCAAAACGACCAAGACTTGTAACTATTATTACAATTTTGTATCTTTTATTGTACCTACGTGTACAACCATATTGTGCATCGCTATCACATAATATCTTTTCATATTCATAAATGTACCAAAATTATTGTAACACAACATTTTAAAAGAGTAACCATGGAGTTTCTTGCCCGTTCTTCTCCATACGCATCTAAATTTTGGAACGTGGCGTTTCTTGACTTTCAAAAATACCTTTATATGGTCTTATTGGAATAAATGATTTGACTTTGACTTTGATTCACTAAGTGAACGACAGCCGTATGCGCAACGCCACTACTTATTTACTATCACATGTTTGTTTACGCTCATGTCACAGTGACTGAATTACTGAAGAAACATCTGTGATGCCTAGCCAGCCTAGGGGGCTTATGGTCAGCAGTTGAGAAGGCTGCTAAGATTAAGACACGTTTTGATCCCTACCTTAAGACGAATGAATATAAAAATTTAAGTATCATGATTAGCTTTTTTATGATTATATAGTTATATAATACGTATCTGTAGTCTTGAGAGGCGTTTTATCTCATTGAATTCATCGTAAACCGTCACCGTCTCCCCCAGATATTCTAAAGACAGCATCAGACACGAATTTGCGCGTCAAACGCGGTCAACGTAGCAGTTAATGTCAATATTATGTATCACAAAGGGCAAGATATCGCAAAAGTCGCGCATTCCCTGAGCCTGGCCAGTAGGGCGTACTGTGAACGTGCGTTTTTTATAAACCCAACGTTGCTAGAGCAACGCCTTCCGAGAAGTCCGTGTCAAGAGAATTTAGTCAAAATTACGCAAAAGCGAAGATATAACATAGTGACGCACGCTATCGAAATCGGCAGCTATTGATCCGCGCTCTACCTTAAACCTAAAGCACTTTCTAAAAGCCTTTCTGTTTGTACAAGCCAGTTCGCAGTTCCCGCATAATCACAGTAAGGCGAGACACTCCCATTCAAATGCAATGACACTAAGTCTAGATGTTGAACTACAATATTAATGAACTACTTTACTCCAACTAAGATACTGTTATTTCAAAGACATTGAAAAATAGCTGTTAAAGTTTTTTGACGTCTCTCCCAAGTTAGCGCACATAACTACTGAGGTGTGGTTGCCCAGATAGTCGTTAAGGTGTTCAACTTAGGCCAATCTATTTATCAGGCATCGGTAATTGTTACACCTCTGCGAAATATCTCTATTTCTAACGTAAGGAGGTGTGACGTCATTAGTTTCATTAGACGGAAAACAAAACACAGTAAGCAAAAAAAACAAATCTGCTACTTACGCAGTTGTAAATGAATGAAATCTACGTGAACTTTCTCTAACAACACGAACGTACCTGGAAACAAAATACATTTGTTTATCAATACTGACGAACAAACTGTAACTTTTATGAGGCACTCTTTCAAATATTTCATTTGATGCATACCAAAAACATGAAAATGATCGACGTAGACAACTATGCAATTTAAATGCAAAAAAGTTAGAAAAGCAAATTTAATTAAAGTTATACGAAAACCGAAACAACATTCCAAATTCAAACGTTAGCTACGTTCGGAAACAAACCAATAGCGGGGCGCTGGCGAACCACGAGCGCGCCAGTTAATCGCCGCCAACTAGTGGGTAATCCTTTCGAGTGGTGTGCATATAACGAGTGCATTCCAACCCGTGCCGCGTTCCGAACGCACGGCATACAGTGAAATTGCGGCACTCGCCGACTCAAAGCGATGACGGGGCCGTATCATTGCATGATGTGCATCAGTAGGCAGTGTATGCGTGTGAGTGACGTATACTGATTTGCCTGTTTGCAAACACTGGTTTCTTTCTAGAACATTTTCGCAATGACACTGTTGATAAATGATAACGGAGGGACGAAATGTATCATAATAAATTTTGCATCTCATATGCTCTTACGACCTGTGCTTTATATTTATAGACTATCGATAATATGCCAAGAGTTTCATCCAAGTTTTATAGCCAATGTTAACTATGCAACCGAGTCTCAAATTCACGCGAGCTCCTTGAACGAAATGGCGGGTGCAATTCACAACTTTCACCAACTATAGCGGCGGTTTTAAGTGAGTCGCTTTGTTAGTTTATGCCCTTTTCTCGGGTCCGGAGCTAGCTTCACGCTTGAAAAAGTTGGAAGTTAAGAATAGTAAATAAATGCAGCATCAGTAAGATGTACTGAATGGGAGGCAGCGAGGTGCGCCGGCGCCGCGTGCATTGCCCTCGCGCAGCCCCGCACCCCTCCCCACGCGGTGGTACAAACGCGACTGACTGCATTCCGCCGCGCTTCCTGACCAGGGCAAGTGCAGCGGCATTACGCTGCAAGTACATACCGAGCCCCTCGCGCACCGCGGCCACAACCCCGCACACACCCGCCTAGGTTACCAACAAGAAATGAACACAAAGGAACTCCAAAGCTGCCGACGTTTTGTATACGCAATCACGTAATTCGATAAAGATGTCTGATCAATGGCATCGTCTTTTGATGTATAGTAGCAAAGAGCCTTTGCCCCTTTTAAAATAATCATAAAATCTAATATTATGAAGAAAAATAAAAGGACTCTTCCCCGCCCGTTACTCGCCTTCGTTGAGTAAGCCCTTTGTAATCTAATGCATTAAGATTATTAGGTTGTTCTGACATCATCTTATTTCTTTAAAATTTACCGGTCTTTTATGTACAGCGACTTCCTTGTGCTAACATTTACTTTATATTCGGTACAGTTTATATCATCGTTCGAGAAATTCTATTTCGGTTGAGGAATTTGTCACCTTGTATATATCACCAGAATAAATTTCAGAGTTCTGATTTGGAGTGGAATTGAAATCAAAAGGGACCTACCACACTTAGATTTGGATCGTGCACTCAAAACGGTCATACGTAGCGCATTCGATATAAGATACTCCGCCCGGCCAGTTGGATGCAAAGCAAAAAGTATGGAAACACCCGGTAATAGTCCGCCTGCTGAAAGCGTTTTCCATGAGGCTTTTAAGCGCTTATCTTGGGAATGATAGCCGCGGCCGGACGCTGAAAGGCTGTGACGGCAATTTGCTTACATTAGGACATGCCCCGTTTCACCATTGGACTACGCGATGAAAGCCAAGAATTTCCATGCTGCAATTCGTATTTCATTTTTTTTATTAATACACCCTCATGCATTTACACTGTGGACTATTGATTCGAAGCGCAGTCAACTATGAAGTTGAAACTGATTCAGTTACAGTTCGGAATGTTACAATATTGTAGTAGTTGGTGCAGCTCAACCGGGTATTAAATTGTTTTTAGAAACAATCGCCGAACATAGTTCAGAGACTTTTCGTAACTATGTCTGAATTTTATTTTTAACGTCGTAACCGACGCGAAACCTGCCAGTAAATTAGAGCAAGTGAAATAGAGAGAATATATGAGCAAACGTCCTATTTCTTAACAAGCGGTTTTGTTAACCTCTGGGGTTAGTGGCGTCGTTAATTTGTACAAAGTGTTTTGTAATTAACGCTTTCAATACAAAGTCACGTTACGGTTTTCGTTTGTATTTTTTCTTCAGATTTCTTCGTTCCATCTCAGGAAAGTCGATGAACCAGCAAAAGATGACATCACTGCTTCATGTTTGCGCTATTAATATAGTAAAGATTATAATGTAATGTTACTTGGTGGTGTGCGCAGGAGTGCGGTGTCCGTAAGCCGTGTGTTTGTTTTCCGCGGCTATTTCTGGACAGCCCGCGCCATTGTTCCAAGAGTTATGGCCGCTCACGAGAAGGTTAAACAACAAAACTATCGCTTCACACAAGAAAATGAAAGTAAAAATATTGCACAAAACCAATATTTTATATTTTCGACGATTTATATAAAATTGTTCGTTCAGGTAAAATTTCAAAGTATTTCGCGCCATGCCTTCCGCTACACTGCGTAGTATTCAACACACGTAAATGTTACGAATAAGTGTTTGACCGCAATTCCGTGAGATGTTTTGGTTTAAAATTACATTTAGAATATGATAATGAAAGGGAAATAAACCGTGCACCAGATATTATACAGATTGTACTAACGGATTTTCAGATACGCGCACTATATTCGCCACTGATGAGGCCTTACGAGACTATCAAAATATTGAATTATCGGCTAGGAGTTGCAATAATACAACTAACTTATATTATTTCATACTCACAGCCATCGATCACTCTCCGTATTTTAAATCTTAATTAGAAACCAAATCTATTGTTACACAGTTTCTTTAACTAGACATACAAATTAAAATATAATAGTATACATGAGAGACCAGAATGGAAAACAATTAAATTTTCTTTGAACAGAATCTAGTATTTGAACACACGTTTTACGTTTGTTCATGAAGATTATGAATTTTTTCGTCCAACAAAACATTGTTTCAAATGAAAGTGTTTTAATAAAGTCTCAAATGCCATGGCAGGTTTTTTTTTGTTAAATTCGAGCTAGTTGTGTAGGGTTGATATATTCATCACATAAAATGTAGAGAAAAGTTGTCGGTACATAAAACTAAATAATTTGTCAGAAATCAAAGGTCTGAAACTGAAACACAGACTTTTCTCTTACATATTGTAATTATTGTAGGTAGAACATTGATAATATTAACTACAGTCTAAACAAAAGACGACAAAACATTACACACAACCACGAATGAACAATGAAACTGCATGCTAACCGAAATATTGCTAGCAATGCATACGCAAATTTTTCTCGACTACCCTCCTTGCGATTCAATAGCAACCGATAGTTTCCATATCTGAATCGTTATTGCTCCACCGTAAACCAATATTGTCGTTAATGGTCGGACATTTGGATGTTTACACAGATTTTTCCTTGATATTGTAAAAGGGGATTTCTTGTAAGCGATAGATTATAATATTTTGCTATGGGTTAGCTTAGCAATTACATTGGATCAAGTATTTTAATGTTGTACCAATAATACCTTTATATAGACATAAGACGGATTTTTTTAAACAAGCAGATGTTGGCAGCCAGACACAGTCTTCAGGCACTTTCACTACTTGGCCAACTAAAGGAGCAGTTAATTTCACAGACATTTCAAAAAGATAAAGATAATCTTAAACCCTCAACTTGTACGCTTTATAATATACACATGCCATCTTAGGAAGACTTTTTGACTAGAAAAATAATAATCAGTGATGCAGTTCCATGTCATTTCATTTATTTTGAAAAAGTCCAAACTATTGTTTTAGCAGCAACGAGTATAGAAAACTTTTGACTCCCTCTGGAGGGAAATTTTCAATCCTTTATGTATTGAAAAAATGGAGTTCATAGTGTTATGCCCTTAGGAATTCTTCTCCACCTAATGGCGAAGTCATTGTTATTTCTCGGTATAAAAATCAAAACTCAAAGGTTTCCGAAACTAAGTGAAAAACAATTAATGCGTTTTAGCGAGCACGCTTCGTTTCCAATAAGTAACATTGCAGCAAACAAGAAAATTTTTGAATTGAAATCATTCAACATTTTTTTTGTGAATTCACGTTTTTCTTTTTCCGCAAGTGTTACACAGGTAACTAAATAAAAATCTTTTACTTTGCTAATCCAAACTATGAGCTCGTATCAATAATGTTAGATTTATATGTTTGAAGTAAAAACTGGTTTCTATTTGACAGTACTTTATATTGAGGTAACTTTCCGTTATTAACTCTATGAAATTATAAGAGTATTATAAAAGAATTACTGTTTGGCACAATCAACTTCTAAGGCTTCGAGCCCAATACTTCGCTTTGATCAGAATTAATCTCTTGATTTTTATTTTATTTTGTCCCATTTTGTTTTAACTACTGCAAAAATTAGAAGGGTCTTATAAAATTTCTGGTGATTCCTGATCAGTTATTTAATATCACAGAGGTCGATTTTTTTCTGTTGAACAAGGAGGACACTAATGAAATCAGAAATATTAAGGTAGTAAACAAAAGCAAAGGAAGAGTTAATAAGCTTATGTTCAGCCTTTTCTTAATGTTGGCCTCCCATTTCTTTTCATTACCTGCATCATGAAGAGGATTTTTTTCAGTGCCTCTTTTCTTGTGTAGTGACTTTTTTATTTTAAAGATATCATAATGGTTCTAGCTTCGGTCTTTTGTTACAGTATCAGCAACAATTGTTAAATGAAAAAAGCTTTTTGCCTTGGAAAAATAAGAACTTATTGTCTCCCCTAAGTAGGGATTATTTTTAAATTTGAAGTTACTTTCTCTGTTAGTTGTGAAAATTGTTTGATCTATTATTTAGCGGTTTTTTTTCTGCTTGTTGTGAGGCGACCTCTATGTCTTTATAAGCGAGTCGGAAATTGATAGTCTAGTAATTATAAAGCAAATACGAATCCACATGATGTAGTTTTACTTTTATTTCCAAATCCTCTAGATAGTCTGTAAAAAAACCAGCAATTGTTTAATATATTGTAGACGACTATAACAATATGTTACGTGTTTGAACAAGTACCTACCTGTTATTTTGTCGCAATGTTTGTTTGTTTGCTGCAACTTGTAAGATTTCTAGTTCGACAGCTTCAGTTCGGTCCCCGAAGACATTATATACAAATCCAGGAGAAAGCAACGAAACTAAAAGAATTCCGTCTCAGCATGTCGCCGCACAAGTTTACAGTAGATATTTACGTAACGACGGTACGTAATGCCGCGTACGATTTTGACATATTGCTTTGTAAACAAAGTGTAAGCTCCAAAGCTTTGTAGCCGACTGTATTTACACCATCATAAACAGCGCAACAAAACATGAAAACAGGATTCTATCAGAGAGTTCTCACGGCAAAAACAAACAAATTATAACTATTAACGCGGCGGGTTGAATATTGCCCGATATTAATATTTCCAGCGAGGACGAGGGTTTTATTCAGCGAAATTGCAGTTAGAAAGATCCTATTAATGAACGTCCCGGACTCCTTTGTCCGGCGCCGGGGCATTTCCTGCACAATCGCCCTGACACCAAGTAATTAGGGAGAAAAATTCGTTACTCTGGCGTCTAGTACAGTGTTTCAGTTTTGCGGTGAAATGTTTTTAAAAAGTCGTCGCAGGATTCCGGATATAGTTTTAATGTGATTTGATGCACTTTATAATAAAGCTATAGGGACACCATTTTTGTCTTTATTGTGGTCACTGGTTTAAGTGAGTTAATAGCAATTCTTGCGTTGTCTTTTTTTAAATCTAACGTGCGAACAATATTATACATATTATTGTTGGCACGCAATATATACATTATTATAACATAACAGGTTAATATTGACTAGTATAGTATATTTAAGTATGCGTATGTACAGTCATAAATCGTTTTAATAAGTCTTTAGTTATAAATCACTCATGGAAAATCTGAAATCGCAGGGTTTCCAAGTAACACTCAAATTTAGCTAACACTAAGATTACAAAGAATATTGGAACAATTAGCTTCCAAAGCGAAATCGTATTAACAATTAATTGTTTAATACTTGATTGGTATTATTAACGCTAGATTCATGTAGTAAGCTAAGATGGTTAAATAAATTGATAAGCCAACATAACACTAGAAATCAAAATTCATCAAAATTTTGTATATTTTTAGAGTGGAGACATGGTTAGGCTTTTAAAACGTTCGTAAACAGAATTTAAAATCTTTGGCAATACAAATGTATGTCTAATAATGACAAAAGAGTGTCTACAAATAGTCGGAGACTAGTTTTTTAGCGTAGACACTTGAATCTACGGCCGTTCCGGTTTGTAAGTCGGCACGATGACCTTATATTATTTATGGAGGGACCCATTTTATAAGCGGTAGCGATATACGTGCTTGACATATGTGTTAAGATTAACCAAACAATATTGGAAAATATTTTTCAACAATCAAAAATCATTTTAGTTTGTGGTGCGAATTAATTATTGTTCACCGGTAATACACATCTGCATTTTTTTCGTGTTTGCCCGACTAGGTGTCGTGCTCGAACGGAGCCCTTAGTCACGTGCTGAGTCTACAGCGATGTTACGAGTCGGACTAAGCTGTGTAAGCCGCAGGCCTTGACGGAAATAGCGCGATGAGCTAGACTCTTCCAAAAGCACTGGCCCTTCTTCTGAATGAACAGCGAAAATTATAAACATAGGAGAGAGGCCTACAATAATTGAGCGTAATTGAGCTTCGTAAAAGTAGTCACAGTAGATAGAAAATATACTGTCTAAGGGCGACGACCGGCCGTTTTTCCAATCAAGTTATTAATTATATGTGCTATACAACACATTTGAATCAATTCGGAAAGAAAATCTTTAATTTGATTTAGTAAGAACAAACATGTTCAAAACGTTTATTTTCACAACAACACAACACTTTTAATTAAAATTTTAGTGTATCACTTAATCAAACACAGATGCATTAGCTATTAGCTGTTCAAATGTTTAAACATATTTAGGAATATTAACCAATTACTGCATGGTTCAATTGCGAACATACACATCAATAGTACCTAATGACGTACTAAATTGGCGCCCCGAATACTATGTTCCATTTACATGAAATTGTTTCAAAATTCGGTGGCTTTTAAAAATAGACTATTTAGGAATACTGGTTCTTAGTAAAATCATGTATTAATAGAACACTATTTAATGACAGTTTATTATTAGATAATTCTTCCCAAATGCCATACAACGCAGAAATGTCTCATGGCGCAAACTGTCATCACATATCCCGCAATTTTTTGTACCAGTATTTCTAGACATCTTTATTAACCTCCCTTTTCTGGGAGCGGCCTTTCGCTAGTAGTGCCCTGCGATAGGCTGAACAGTATGAAAGCCCGAAAAATATTTGGAGTTCTGCCAACCCGTAGCAATTCATCCGACGATTCCAAAATTGGAAGCAGAGGACCATATTGGTCTTGTATTGATTGTAGGTCGTCTGTAGTCTTTAAAATCATTTGAAATTGGTGAATTTCGCAGCCATTTTTGATTTGAGAATGATTAATATTACATAAAAAAAATTGGAATCATAGAAGCTAGTGTTGAAAATGTTAATTTATTTTAAATTCCAAAATCGGATACCTGTATAATGTCTATAATCGCTGATCGCTTTTGATATAAACTACGTAATTATTATACAAATTTTCTCAACACTCATGGTGACGCAATAGGGCCCCTCGGTGTGTACGGTCGTTTTTATATGTGCCCATAAAATGACCAGTCTGTGGCCCCTAAGATAATATTTACTGTTAGGGACACGCTTCAGATACTCTCCTTAGGTAAAACAGGTACCTACAGCAGTACCTTCAAAATGTTGATTTGAGGTTGATGAAGACAAATATTTTAACTTTGATTTATAAACCAATGAGTCGTTTGAAAAATCAAATTCGCGAACAAATCGAAACCCAATATGGAATTATAATTATGAATAATTATTATTTTAGCTCACGGACGTAACTTAGTACTAAATACATCAGTATATTTTTTCATTGCAACATTGGACGCTCCACCATCGATCATACCTTCGGAACACATAAATCTAGATTTTTAATTGCAACAAAACATATTTATTAGTGTAAATATACAAATAACACTGCAAAGTGAGTTAATTTGACTAATTGCACTGTGTGCAATTTGGTCGCAATCGCAAGTGACCAAAGTATTTTTCTTCGTAGATTTAATTGGCGCCAAACGGGGTGGAAAATTCGCTTTGAACACAAAAGTATAAAACTAGTTTCATCGTTTTTAAAAAGTGTTTATGAGAAGGCTTAACGAACGCAGCGGCACGCACGCGCCGGGAAAGAATAACAAATACGCCCACAGACACCCCAGCTGTAAATAGTTTACTGGTATTGTTTAATGCGTCTGGCTTACTTTATACTAATTTGATTTGAGGGCAATACACATTAACAGTTGCTTCGGCATTGCAAAATTTTGATTTGGTGCATAATATATTTAGGGAGCCTTGCTTTTTAAAATGTACAGTGAAAATCTCCCACCGAACACCTTACTAATGTATTAAACATTTCTACTTCTGTGATACCTCCATCATTATCGTTGAAATATCCGTAACACTGTAAAATCTGCCATGAAAAGCCACCATCACCGAAACAAATATTTTTATTATTATATTTACGTAAAAAGCTGTGTTTTAGTATAACAGGGCAGGAAAGTCTGTATTATTACGCCTATTTCAACTTTATGCATGATATAAACACGCCAAACGAGCCAAATGTGGAAATTTCATTATGACCATGATAATTCCGTCGGCGACCCTGCACGAAGGTTCTAATAGCTTTAAAAGTAAAGCACGTCACGGATCGCAGGAGATATTTCGCTACACGACATTATTGCATTTTTGCTCACGAAACACCTGAAAATCATTAATTAATTTCAAAGCCAGTATCGGAACCGCGTCGGCGCGTCGTCCGTGGCATGCGAACTACTAATTTGTAATTGTAAAATATCAGGAGAAAATCATGCAAGCTAACAAATAGTGCGGGTGAAACTCGAATCACTGACGGTCACACAACGTTAAATCACATCACATCACGTGACAGAATCTGTTCTTTGCATCACTAATTGATTGTTGAATTGGAATTAATACACTCATTAGATGTATGAATGCAATTAGGTGCATAGTTGTGTAGCGAATACCGTTTCGCGCGGTCGCACAGTACGAGCGACTTTCAAACGAAATTGCGGAGAAACTGATATAATGGTGCAGGCAAACCACGCGATGTTGCCGCACGTACTTTAGCATGATTTATTATTAACTGCAATATCCTTGTAATTGATTACAAGTATTCATCATATGCGATCACCAATTTGTGTTCCCCCACGTGTTCTTATGGCGATTTTCACTTTTGCTACGGTTGTTTGGAGACCTCGTTCCAAAGTAGAGTGTTCTTGGATAATATCATAATTATAATTGTATCTTTTACTGACTTTTACGCATCAAATCTCATAAGTACTAATTTGACTAAAATATTTGATTGAGACACTTCTATCCGTTCTTTACTAAGTTATTTTCAAGCCTTATGAATGGTTTGAATACGTGCATTATAGACATAGAATCTGTTCTCTAGCTTTCTCCAACATTACGTAGTTTTCTATTTAAAGATAACGACCTCATAAACACAATCATGGAACATTAAGGAGATGAAGTAAAAAATTTATTTATATGTTTGGAATATAAACAGTTATTATGAATGAGGATTTTATTCTGGTGGAGTTAAAATATCAGTTCCCATGTCTATCGACAAATGTATTGGAGTGCAAGGTACAGTTAACGTAGGATTAACTTCCCACACCAAAATGTAAGGGGAACTCGAACTTGCGCTTAGAAATACAGGTTTTGGAAATTTATCTACTGGTCTGTCGAAATGTCGAGGATAATGGAGTATAATTTCAAGACAGTTTCAAACACAAGCTCCGTTAGTTTATACATTTTCTTTTAAACAAATTCAGGTAATTGGACTTGGTATTCGTGAATGGAGTATCCCGTTATCTAGACGCCAGACTTCCTTGAAGAAATTTAGCATGGTAATGGTCCCGGATTCTTTGGAAACATTTGCGAGCCGTTACTTATATGGTTGCGACTCTGAATATTGACAGACGTGATGGAAATTCAAACGAATTTTATTCAAATGAATATTAGCATCGATTTGACGACCTATATCTCGTAATTCATATGCGACAGCCCGTATGCTTACTTGGAAATTTACAGTATTATTAAATATATGTATAATATTTTATCATAATTTTGTCCATTGAACATTTTAAAGTTAGCAATTGGATGCGCAGATTTTCACTTTAGCAGATTTTGATTAAATATATTATAATTAAATGAAAATTCAAGATCTACTCGTCTGTGGAGTGGGCGAATCAGATTTGCGCGCAAGTATTAAAATAACATAAACACACCTTTGACGGGTGGTCTTAATGAGAAAAGTTTGATACGACTTCCATTTAAGTCAAACTTCTGTCATCAGCGTTTACTTTCCTAGGCAGGGCGCGGCCTGTGGCGGTAGCTCGGAAACAAGATAAGAAATCTCAATAGAAACGTAAACAAAACTTGATTTTGTTATTTATTGACTGAAGACGACCGCTCTGTTCGATTTCCGCCTTTCCTAACTTCTGTTGGGATTGCATTCGAAATTGTGTTAAAAGTTTACATTGACGAAGTTCCTTGCCGGTACGAGTTAAAACATTGTTTTGGTTTAGAATAACAAACTCCGATCAGCTGAAGGAAAAAACGCTTCAAGATTTCCTGCTAGCCGTTAATACGAATTAAAAGATTGGTTTTAAGCGTAATCCGACCAAAATAACGTTGTAATAAATAATTTCACACCTACATCTAAAAGTATGCTCAACTTCTGTTACTTTGTAAGTGTTGAAGATTTTATAACGCTTCTTGTTCCACTCAAACATCATACTCCAATAGTGAAATAAAACATTATTGAACTTTAAAAACATTTACGAGAAAAACAGTTTGAAGTGCCAAAACTAGATCAATTAATTTCAATATTCCCAAAGGATCAATAAACCCGAAGTTAAATTCACAGCGGAGACGTTAATATGCTTAACTTATGCGTGCGAACTTCAACTTGTCCATAGTTACGATCGAAGTTAAGTTGTAGTTAGTCTGCCTATCTGAAAGTGTCGTTGGTAGACAATGTTACGCAATAAATATAATTGTTATTTATTTGTCGTGTGAAGTTTTGATCGGTGCGATACTCGTGCCGCATTCATGGCATGGAGGGCGCGATACTATCGCTATACATTAGTCGGCGGCCCGAGAGAGTTATTATCAGATCCGTTTGTTCGCAACTTTGCAGAGTTGTGTTCTCTACTCGTAGAAACTTATCGGTCGAGTGCTCAAGGCGGCGGTGGCAGATAAGCGGGAAACAGAACAAGCGTTGACTTACCATGTTAGAGAGCAGCAGCCGCTGGTGTTTAACGACTTGAGGATCTAAGGCTTGGAGCGGAAGGGCTAGGGGCAACGGGAGAGGCAGCGGCAGCGGGAGCGGGTGCGGGTGCGGAGCCGGCTGCAGGATCAGCGGCGGGCAGCAGGCGCACGGCGTCACGTAGGACACGCACCCGAGCTGCGGCGGGAACAGCGTGCCGGCGGCCTCCTCGAGGCCTCGCACACGTCTCTCACGACCGCATTCGCGGCCGACCTCCAACCGTCCGACGGCTACGCGCGCCGCCGACTTCCCGACACGACCGAGGTGCCCGACCACCGACTTGTCCGAAGCGCGGTCGCTTCGAAATTAATTTCAACTTAACGCGGGAACTCCACAAGTTCTCGAGCGTGGCGCGAAGTGCGTTGGAAAGTGTCGAAACTCCAGTTGTTTTACTTGAGGAAGGACCGGGTCGCCGAGGGGGAACGGGAAACTGAGCGTTCGGGAGAAGCGAGAAACGTCGCACAGGGCTCGCGAGAGTGTGGAGAGAGTGGCGTCGTGCACGGAGCACAAGTCGCCAAGCCGGCGTGTGGCGGTGGACTGAGCGGCGAAGCAGGTGCGCCGCGTCCCGCGGAGGGTGCTGGGGGCGGGCCCACCTGATTCACCTGGGCGCCTGCGCCGCGCGAGCTCAGCCTCCGCGGTACACACACCGACACATCAACGTTACTCTTTCGAACACTAACATTGCACTATCAACCGTCATTATACTGCAACTTTTGATTGTTTTATTATAATGATTAGATTTTCTCGATTTTCCGGAGTTTTGTCGCGTTACAATTTTAAGTTATTACTGATACTTACTTACATTTTCTTTATTGAATTGTATCTTTTATATAATTTACAAATTCTGTTATTTAAATTATATAAAATATCATATAAACTTAAGAAACAGAAAAATTCTGAAAACTTGCACTTAAGTTTTCAGAATTTAGTAGGTTGTATTATATGTAGGTATAGGTTTAGGTAGCCATAGGTTTCACAAACCAAAGACTCTATCCATATACTATATAAAGTAAAATGAGCGTAATAAAATAAATTGGCGACTCGACGACTCGCAAATAAGAGGCATTATCTTGCGGAAATCTCTAGCGGGATAACTGGGATAAATCGCATTGATCTCAGAGGTCCGGCTTTCGCTAGAGGACATCTGAAGAGGCGCGGTGTAAGCCCGTTGTACACGCTTAGAGGGGATTAGGCACCTTTTAACGTCGAACACTATTTACTTTTAGGATCTTTTCTTCGACACACAGATTACATTCTCGTTAGTAGCCAATGAGTAAACACAGCGGATTTGGACGCACACATGCTGTTGGTACGCGCATGAGTACGTTGTGGATATTCTTGTTCAAACATGTGATTATGCGATGAGTTGCAATGAACATAAGCTGTATGAAATTGACCGTGAACTGTCATCGTCTATAATACGGTTAGGTTATGCAAAAAGTATGACTAGCTTTACAAAAATCTTGCTATTTTCATCCGGCACTATGTCAATAGTGATGTGTGAAGTGTTCATCCAGTCCAGACAGAGTATCGATGATACTTTCGTGATTATATTTTCAATAAAAATAACTAAAACTACCATGTTAATCTTGAAATTATATTTATTGCTCTGGTATATATTTCTGCAAAAAATGTACAAATTACAATTTCATATTGATCGAGGTTAAAAAATCGAGTACTAAATGATGAAATGAAAAATATCGGAAGAGCACACACAATAGGTAAATGAAATCGTCGAAATTGGAAATCGTTGAAAAGGTTTTCAATAAAAGTAAATATTTGTAATCTACATTATTTAATCAGAATATGATATCTCTATAAAATAGGAATATTTACGTGTTTTATATTTACTTAATAATAGTTATATTATGAATAAATAATGCTTTTAAAATGTGCTTTTCAGCTAGTTGAGTATATTTTAAGAGCTCGTATGGAAATTGCTTAAACCTCAGCTTTAATTTCAAATTACACGAATTTTTGACGTAATAACGTATAAGGTTTCATGGGCGTGTAGCAGGATCATTATAACTATTTTATGTATTTTAGAGATTACCACACGGATCGTAATATTAAATCTAGTAAAATTATTTAGATGCTAATGGTCAGGCGACAATGTGAGACTACCTTTTTGAGCATTAAACGAATCCATACTTAAAGTCGGAAATATGTCGGTAGGTGTACAACTTATTTTAAAACAAAAGCTGGTTAAGAATGATACAAAATATTTTTCATATTGAATGACAAATTACAGAAGATGTATTTTGGAAAGGTACATATTTTGGAATTTATAAATCAATACTTATATTTTGGAATTTAAAGACATGCATAACCTGTATACCGGAAAGGTTAGGCAAAGTTATTGGGCCCAAATATTTGTAGGCAATAATAGGTGGTGAGCCTATTGCCATCTACCGGGCACTGTACCAAATTCCGGGTTGCTATTGAGAATTTCCTGACAGAAAAACCGAATAACACTTTGCTCGAGGAAATGGGTCAACCTTAGAATTTTTAATTTTAAAATATGCGCATGTCGGCTTTGTTTTCAATAATCAATGTAAAGATGAACTACGCGGCGCGATGCAGCTCCAGTTTGACTCGCGAAATGACTAAGGGCTCCATTCGAATTCGAAACTAGTCAGGTTACAACTGCGTTAAGCTCAAAAATAATTTATTTTATCAGATAATACTAGGTTTTAGGGATAACTTCCAAACTTAAACTCGAGCCACTTATATTTGTGTGTGCCACAACAACTACACTAGAGGTACTATCAACAATGTAACAAGATCGTCGCGAATTGATTAGTCGATTATTAAGTTTCGAACTACAAAGGCTTACACACTTCAAACGTACCTGTTTTCGATAGTATTAATAATTAATTCTGATAATCGGCATAACAAGGTAAGGTAATTAGAGATTGTGGTAGCTTGACATGTTTTTGAAGACGAGCGGTTTCTTGATTGTGAATTCCACGAATTTCTTGGAAGGTCTTGTGAGCGTTGTTGCAAAGGCAAATGTTAATAATTTTACCGCTAATATAAAAAATATTTATGCTTTTTAATGCATTTTTCTGTTGAATCTCATACAAGATTTCACAACGTAAAGATACTAACGAAATGCAAGTTGCAAAAAAAATTCATATTTTTATTTTTCGCTGACGGTTAGGTACCCTTTTCATATCTGCTGGCTCGCTAATTACCAGACAATATATTTTTATTGTTATAAAGTACAATTTTGTACTTCTCACATTCGAAGAGATGTTCTGTTCTGTGTAGGATTGTGTTTTTGTCTCTTTTATTTCATTTCAATTCAAAGCATTCTTTGTCAAATTCTATAATAGCAATATCGAAGAATTGACTCGCATTTCGTCGCGTCCCAAGTTATTCTTGTAACACTGTATCTTTACTTAAGACTAATGAGATTAACGAACGTATCTAGGATGAAACATGGCGGTGGTATGTCATGATTATTACGGAATACGCACCTAAAGGACAGTGTTTCTGTAGGTTCATAAGTTATTTAGCAACACAGTTATTTATTTCAGATAGTAACGTTTCAATTAACGTAGGGTAAGTCAGTCCGTATAAATATCTGTGAATGAGGTAAGAGTATTTTCATCTGAGCGTCTCTGTATTTCGGAGAGCACGATGAACTGTTGGTCCTCTCTGTGGTTAAATAATGGCAGTCGCTAAGTCAGAAGAGAGCAGCTTGAATAAACACTAGGTCAGATTATAACCATGCGATCAAAACAAACAGAAAATTTCGTTGCGAGATGACTGATTTAATTTTTCAGTGAAATCTGGAAAACTTGCTACTTCCTATATTTATCAGCATATTTGAGAAGAGATAATTAAACATTTATATAGTCATAACTTGATTTAATTTATATACATACGAGGAATTATATTATTTTTTTAGATATTGCCAATGTGCTGGAAAATTTTATCTTTAAGTTATTTATTTTATACATTATGTAAAAATCAAAAGTTGTCCAAATGCGGGCTCAATACTCCAGGTTTTCTGCCAGTCCATCTTAGAGTGACAAGGAAATAAAATGTGGTAGGTGCCTCAATCCACTCTTGTAGGTACTCTTATATACCAAAAATAAGAAAACATACGTAGAGCTCATAATACAAGACCGTTACATTAACAATCATTAGATTTTCCTCATGATCAAAATAGGTTGTCATTAAATAATTAACCGCACTAAAATATACGACTATATTCGTACCTAATCATAATTTCCGCGTCAAACGTGTACCTAATACATTTCTAGCAGGCTAAATATTTATCCCCACTCTACCGTACGCTTGTGTATGAATCACTGCGTATGTACGTGTGTAACTAGAAGGCATGTGAGTGCGAATTCCGCAGTTCAAAGTTAGGCTGTGCGCCCGCGCGGGCCCCGGTCGTTGAACCAGCGCGCACGCCGCCAAGCCGTCTACGAGCGGTGTTATGTAACGTGACCTTAACATTGGGCTGTGAGAACGAAACCTTATTCAGTTTTGATTGTGAATGTGATCCGTTTAGAGATTATGGTGTGTTATAAAATTTAGATAACAGGTGCAGCTATTTTTGAATGTGTTAGTTAGCTCTTATGAATGCAATGAGTAAACGTTTTATATGGATACAAATACCTTTGTTAAATAATTTTGTTGTAATGGGCAATTTGATTATGTAACGCAAATATTTTTATTTACGTACCTATTTTGTGCGCTCTAAATTTTAATCTTAGTTTTAAACATTGTTTCTCAGTCAGTGAATTATGTACCTATGCAATTCTATATTAGAAATAAAGTTGTTCTTAAACCAAAAATATATGCTTGGTTCACTTCTAGAATAAAAAGTATTCAATATTAAAATCCATCTCAAAACCATCTCGAATAAAGAGTTGTGATCTATATGCCATCAAACTCTAATTTTGCAAGAAATTGCCCAGCGGAAATGGAAGTGGATTGGCCACACTCTCCGTAGGGAAGATGGTAATGCTGCTGAAATCGCCTTTGAGTGGCAACCGGAGGGTAGGCGAAGACGCGGACGGCCAGTACACACGTGGAGGAGATCGGTGGACAAGGAGCTCAGGAAGGAAGAACTCAAATGGGAAGACGCTCGTAGAATCGCGCAGGACCGGCCGGCTTGGAGAAAACTTGTTGGGGCCCTCTGCACCAGCGGGGTGCCTTAGGACCACAACAACAATATTAAAATAAATTTTGTATTTCATTGTTAATTAAATTACCTAGCTTAAGAAGCACATTTTATTATGATATGGTTTGTCGTTATATTTCGTAATAAATTGGTTCATTTTGAGATTAACGCTTATTTCTAGATAAGTAATGTTTGCGAGGCTATTTATGAGACCTTTTTAAGAATTGTAGAAACTCAATTTTTATATTACGAATTGCTGTAAATTCTGTTATTTTCATTTGTCATGTCTGACCCATACTAAAATAGCGCAAAATGACCGCAATTATTTAAATTTATTTAGTATTTTTATCTGTTAATAATGTAGAATTGAGACAAAATATTTGTAAATGGCGATTAAAATCTGTCCTAAATGTCTGCGATTGAAATCTAGAAACCAGTATTGTCTTACAAATTCAAACAGGGTAAACAGACTGATTCTCGTTTAAATTTTGAATTTAATCCTGACTTACCTGTTGAATGAATAAATTATCAAAGATTCCAAATTTCAATTAGGTATTTTCTCCTAAATATCTAAACACTACAATTAACATAAATAGGTGACCGACGGCGATCGAAATAAATAACACTAGTGATGCGATACCGAAAACAGCGCTGACGATACGCGCGAAAAAAGCAAAATAACGGACGGAGAAAAGAAAACATAAAGCAAGCGCATCGTAATGCAAGTAAATCGTCCGTGGAATCCGAGAACAAAACCGAATAAATTGTTTTAATAAGGCATAAATTACGACAAAAAAATCGGCCCGATCACGCCGTTACGATGGTTGACCATGGCATTTACGCTTTGTTGGATACCGTACATGGTGCGCTTGAAATGCACTTTTTGTATCGACTCTGAGCTTGTTTTTTCTGCGGCATGCATTGCATACACAGTAATTTGCTATTAGTACAGTAACGGGTAGGCACCGCGATGGATGCGCTTAGCTGAACCTCGAACATTCAAAGTTCATTGCAGGTGACGCAGGTGCGACAGTATAGTGAAGTTTTAACGATCATACGTAAGTTAATGTTCACGCATAAGGTAGTTAACTTGAATAACAATAGCTTAGCTTAGCGTTACTCAAGTTTGAAGCTTAATTAAAATAAGATCTGGTGTTTATGTTGCTCTAAGTTGAGGTATTTTGTGTGATTATACCTATCTCTTATTTCCAAGATATTACAGAGCATCATGCATAAATTGTGTACAGGGCTAGGCAGAAATAACATAGACACATCTCAATAAATCACGCTGTATATCACCATATTGTTTTTGCTTACGATATATTTCGCAAGATGTCGCAAATAAGTCTTTATATACTAGGTTGCCGTATAGTTAAAATTGAAAAAAAACGAGCCAGTAGCCTTGTTAAGGTTAATGTGTATCACACAGAAATAGCCTCATCATGCCCCCGTTCAAGGATGACAACATTTTACATTGTCAACAGATACAGAATAAGTCATTGTACAACAAGCAAATAAAACGAAATGTTAACATTTTGATTCGAAAAGAAACGAGGTCCAATAAAACAGAGTCTACGAACAAAATATTTGTTTTGTTACATACAAAGTAAAATTAGGTGTCCGTTCGGGAACTAAAAGGGCGGGGCCATGTTGATGATGTTCTGCATTTAAAAGGTTACAAGTAAAATTAATGGAATTCTAAATATAGCAACGAGATCTCAGTTACGGATATTATAAAAGGTCTTTAATATATTTAATGAAGGTCGATACAAATGTTAGTAATTATAAACTTGTTAGTTATAACATCTTTTAACCATATTAATCGCGTGTATTAACACTTTGCAGCGTTCGAAACGTCAGGAAAAACAAAAACCAAAAATACACGCGATTAATTCGGTTAAAACTTGTTTTATTGTAATGGGTAGAGATCGCGAAAACCCAAGATATTACTATATGTTAGTTAGATTACTAACATGGACGTAACCATCGTTATCAGGTACAAACAGGACAGGTATCCACGCATTGTCTGAAATTGCAGCGCGTCAAAATTAGAGCACAATTTTGATGATGCTTCGAACAAAATCATTATAATTAATGAAAGCACAGCCATTGTGCGTTAATCCACTTCCCATTTTGTGGACTCCATTAGAGCATGTAATGCGAAACACTATAGCGAAAACAAAATTTCAACTGAATAAACCGAACAACATTTCTAATTATCAATTCGGAAACCCGTATTCTTCGTAATTGTCAGTTCATTTCGAAATGCACCATTGTTAGTGTATTCGTACATCGTGCACGCAATCATAATGATCTGCGGGGAATTTCTGGTGAAATCTTCATGTTTGATGGAAGTGCAACGATATGTAGGTATTCGAGCGAATCCTTGTTTCAAAATCAGTAGTGTACACACTTATACACTCACTAATAGGAGAATGATTAGAATGCCAACTGTGTCATCATAAAAAATAGGTTCATTTAAAACTTACGTGGCTTCAGCTGCGTCAGCCTTGAAAATATTTATATTAATAAACACAATAAAAAAATAAAAATTCTAAAGCATGAAACGCGAAAATAAATATGACGTAGATACAAATTGTATGAAAACTTTTACTCTCCAGCTGATTTGATTTTTCACTCAAATTAAAAAGGTAAGGTCATTTCATATCTCATAATAAAATAACGTGCATTCTAAGTACATAATGAGTTTAGACGAAGCATTATGATGTTGTAGATATAATTCATTCGGTGTGGCACTCATAAGCAGGCTCAGAATATTCTTTGTGGAACGCCGGGAAAGGGCTGTGTGGTTTTTAGTGCTGCGCCTTTAGAAATATCGATGCATTTTCAAAATGCTGTATATTTAGTTATTTTGAAAATTTTTCAAGCGTATAATTTTGATTTTACACCAGGCAAATATATTGTTTCATAAAAAACATTTTTTTTATGAAACAAGTAACGTTTAAGTAAAATCTTATTTTGTTCTCATATCAGAATAAATTACATTAATACATTACATTAATATGTTTTTTTCTTTCTTTATTGTTTAAGATTTTGTTTAGTAATATCAGACACCTTTGAGACTAAATAAATATTTTTCTTTCTTTCTTTCTTTCTAATATGTAGGTACCTACATATATTTTATGTCTGAAGCCACAGTGCAAGCACGATGAATCATCATGTGAATGAATGATTTAGCATTTGCAATTCATCGTGCTTGGTTAAAAAAGTCACTCTCTTTTGCTTATCCAAAAAAACGCATAATTACATAATTATGCACAACTTATCGACATCGATACGTAACATGCCTAGCTCCAACACCGCTCTTTGGCGTCAGGTCCAGATCAAATTAAAAACAGAATTTATTATAAGTATCATTAATTATTTAATGCAATACTGTGTTCACTGGCGTCGGGTGGGACGGCCTGACCGCACACCGTGTTTTTGCTACCAAATTTACAGGTACAAACAGAATAGGATATTTAGATTAACACTGTGAAGGGATGAACGCAATGCTGGGATAGTCAACGTAGGAAGGATAATTAGTTTCGCACGTACAACATCACAATTAACTTTGTACTTCGGGTTTGCATTTACATGATTTTTAGGCGCTTCATTTTAATTTGTAGGCGAATAAATAGTTTATAAATTAGTTTTCACAGTTCTAATTTATATGTCATAACATAACGCATTCGTTTGCGATTATGTTAGTAATAAATGCAATTAATATTAGGAATAACATATGATATTAGTGGTCTCGCAACCATTTATATTCTGACATCATTTCATTTGATCTTTATAGTAGGATGTAGTTTTTAATTAAAGTACTTTATACAATATATACAAAAAATATTATAGTACTTTATACAATTTGTACATTGATTTATTTTTACAATAGAAATATGTTACCAATTTTATTTAGAAATGCAATATAGAAGGATTACTGTGCACTTTTGTAGGGATTATGGGTGAAAATGGAAATGGCACTCAAACATTTTCCAACGAAATCTTTATATTAATAAATCCATTTCATGTTCAATACAAAAAATATTATCCGTGTATTGCAGAATACGGTTTTAAAGCAAAATACGAAATTAGTTTCATATTACAAGATACTCGGATCCGTGTGGATTTCAAAACGATGGCAATTGATAGTTCGGATAGAACGGGGACCGAGGAGGAACAAACTTTACGAAAAGTTTCCGAAACCTCGTAGTCAGAGTGCCAATACGACATGTACGTAAACCGGGAAAAATAACTAGTTGGCATAATTATACTGATATATTTTTAAACGCATGCGTGGAAAACTCTAATGTTATAATTTTTTATGGAAAGATACATAAGGTTCTCAGAAAGATTTGAAACTTTTTGTGAAGGTAATCGTTTCTGTACGACATATAGCCGTGTCTGTTATACTGTAAGGAGATTGAATAAATGACGATGATGTCACCATAAAACGTAGAATGTAGAAGAAGAATTCGGAGCAGAGGTCGGAATATTTCACGACTAATTGTGACAGCCTGAACTAATTTAAAACCCTGCGCTCACGACCGTATTTTTCTTTCGACTAGTAGGCATAGTGGGCATTATAATGTTAAATAAGTAATTTGAATTTAGTAGAGGTCTGTTTAATATTAGTAGGCTCAAAGCCTCTAATAGGAATTAAATATGAATATTTGTCTGGCCTCTTGAAGAGAATGTTCCGAAGGTTCGGACCACGGGTTCTTTATGACTTTGCGGCGGTTACCAAGTATCAAGCGTAGGTTTGCTTAGGCCCTATCCCCAGGCCTGTTTTGGTCGGTCTACTTGGAGAATGAATACGAAAACGTATTTGCTTTGTGACTTGTAAATGTCCCCTGGCGGAATGACGACATTGTTAATAAATTACTTGTAAGTCTTGTGTGTATCTTAAAAAGTTTGGCAGCGGCCTACTACTCAGAACTGTATTTCGGTTAGTTTATTTGTAATAAGGAATATTATGACTTTACTGAAATATATTAAGTGTATTTTGTATATAATGTAAGGTGATTATTCCTGCTTGAAGAAAAAATACGATAGCGGACGGGAATTTCTGGTCCTCATTAAAAACTTCCCCGATGGTCTAGTGATTCTGAGTGCAACATCCATGATGATCTGGTCTTGAACTCAATTTCCAGGTCGGGCAAAGTGTTATTGAGTTTTCGGTTAGGAAATTCTTAGTAGCAGCCCGTTCATAAAATACATGACATACCATCATCATACATGTGAGTATTCTTCGACGAGTTATTTTAAGTTGTACCTACCCGTACACCTACATTTCACCGATACCATTATTAAGTACCATGAATCGTTGGGATAGGGTGTCCATCGACCGGGCACAATTCCAAACTGAATTCTATCAGAAAAATCCTATAAAACATTACCCGAACAAGCAATCTATCCCTGAGCTCATACAAGACAATGTTGACATTTTGCTCAAGTTTACATGGCATAAAACTTAACCAGCCTATTACTGTCCTACTGCTGGGCAAGGGTCTCTCATAAAGAGAAGGGCCGAGCATTGATCACCACGCTAGCTCACTGCGGGTTGGCGATTTCAGGCTATTATATCCAGGTTTCCACACGATGTTTTCCTTCACAGTATTGTCTTAGATTAACCAAGAAAATATTTATTTATTTATTTACTCTTTATTGTACATTTTATTAGGTACTAAAATACTTACACATAACATCGAAAACGTCACATCGCATGCCAGATTTGAACCCACAATCTGTGCATCAAGAGGCGGATCCGTAACCACTCGGCTACCACGCCACCGGCTCAAGTTTAATCGTAACCTATCTCGTAATAGGACATTGGCACAATAGGCAACACCGGGTACATTTTGACACGAACTGAATTAATGCCAGTATGTTTGTTCATTGTTAAGTGCAGATAAGGCTCTCACAAACGCGCCTCTCATTACACAGGGGGAAGTGTTTGTAATAATTGATTAAACCTATATGTGTGTCGACTGTTGATTAATTGACTACCGGTATGAGTACAAGGGTTTAGGAATTAAGTATTAGAATGTGCTGAATGCCTCGTTGAGGAGAGGAGGGGTTTTTGGTTCGATTCCCGGTTATTGGGTAGCAGTTTGGAGTTTGGAATGGTGTCCGGTTGATGGTTATAGGCTTACCACGTATTAAATGGCACTTAATAACGGCATCGGTGAAATGTGGGCGTACAAGACCCCTGCTTTCGGCCTTTTGGGAACATAGGTGTGATGTTATGTAGAATGTGCTGGATTTTTATGCTGACTCCTCAAACAAGTATTCTTCTTATCGTGTCGATCAACGCCTTACATATTTTTTGGTACCAGCAGGCCATTTCCCAACTGGTTTGCAGCTACAATACATTGCGTAAATTATATTCTAAATAGTAACAATCCCTTAATTTTATTTATATAGTTAATTAATATATAGTTGATTGAATTGTAGGGGTATTAATTTAATGTTATTCATAATTTTATTAGTTATTTATTACTAATTAATAATTAATTTTATATATATATATAGTCGTTAGAATACACACAATTTGAAACAATACACACATATACACACACTTTGAGTACACCATCCACTGTTGGCATCCGTGGAGCATTTTGTACAGGTTCCAGACGAAAACCAGCGCCTAGTAGGTAGATCCTCCTACTTGGCATTAAGCTGATCTGGATACCTATTTGGTCCAGCCGTGAGAGACACACTCATGCAACTTAGTTAATTTTTTATTTTATTTTTTATAAAAAAAATTTTATGTCCCCACCAGTTACTTGTTTTAATTTTGTTTTTTTTATTTTATTTTTCTTATATTATATTATATTTAGTATTTTTAAGGTTATGTAGGTTGTAGGGTTAAGTATTTTTAAGTTTTTTTGCATATATTATTGTATACCGTGTCTCTTGAGCTGTGGCTAAATAAATGTTTCTTTCTTTCTTTCTTTCTTTCTTTACTAAATGCTTGACTATTAAGATCAACGGTTATGATATTGCCAGAAAGTCAAAATGAAAACTATCGCAACCTTGTCGCTTCTGAAAGTCAGTTCTGCAATAACCTGCAGTCGCCGATATGAGAACACAATACATTTTTCTCATATCGATGCCCACAGCTCTTAGCCACGCCTTATCAATGGCGTTCTTACAAATCCTCGTGTGCCCTGTGCACAGTAAAATTGTAAGAGCAATAAAAGTCTGTTGTCCGCCTACCAGTATTTGATGAGTAGCTTAATTATTGGATTTAGTTGTTCTGCCTAGAGATCCCTCCCCGCAGCGTGAAAACTCTAGAACCAATTCATCTTCTAAACACTCGATAAAATAAAAGAAGGAGAGATCAGCTGGGCCACTGCCTACACTTAAAAAAGTCTTGAAAAATTGTACAGACCATTTTTTAAAAGGGCATGCTATTTTCACCGCGACTTAAGAATTAGTTTTAACCTCAGTCACTTCGGTAAAGCGACTTTGTTCATTTGTTACGAGTCCCATGTGTTTTTTAGATCCCACGTTAAAAGCTTTCAAGTTTGGCTAGTTTGAGTATTGCTTGAAGCCTTGACACTAAGGCTGCGGTTATGGAACTGCAGTGCGGAGAGCGTGGCGAAACGTTATGCGTAAAGTCATATACTTAATATAACCAGCCCATAACTGTCCCAGTGCAGGGCGCAGGCCTTTTTTCGTAAAAGAAGGCACGAGCATTTATCACCAGGCGAGCTTACTGTGATCTGTGACCAGTGGACGTCACAATCTCGTTTTTTCATGAGATTTGCATATAGCCAAACTATGCCAAAAGCTCACGCTACATTTTTAGACTTTATAAAGTAATCTCCAAATACTATTGTTACATATTAATTGTTCTGCCACTGGGCTATTTTGCTACAAAACCTGAAAGTAGTTTTGTCAGAATCGATAGCCGAATAGTTAACAAAGCTTTCAATATACTTTAAACAGATTAATAAAAATAAAAAAAAGACTATTTTCCAGTCCCTACGTTAATATAATATAGATAATGATTATAGAGCTTTGCTCAGCAAAAAATGCTAATATCTACGATGATAATAATTAAAGAATGAACTCTAAAAAACATAACACTCCTTTTTGGGCAGTCGTGTAATAATTAAAGACTTGCTAGATCAATTTATAACAATAACAACTAGTAGTGATGTGTAAGGTTTTGAGTTAATTCATCAATTAAATGTTGTATATCACATAACCAGCAAGTAAAAATCGATAGTGTACCCCAATAGGAAACAGCGTATTTGTATGTTTGTGCCTATGTATAACAAATCACACCACAAGCTCCTAGTTATGAAAAATTATTAGGCAGTTTTTCCTTGTAGAAGAAGAATTCTTCACGCATCACGGATGGCACCGTCTGAGGTAGGCGGAGATAAGTATCGGACGCACTACTTAAACCACACGGTGTACGTCCTCGGTACTTAGGGAGGGGAGCTCCAGGATCTATGGCCTAAGGCTTGATTCGCATGAACGATTTTTCAACGTAAGTAAAAAAGCGTTCTAATATAACCCGAATTATTTGCTGTTATATGTGTTCTGATGATAGTGTCCTTTTTTTGCATTGGTCTTTAGTTTTAATTTTAAAGGAATTTTTATAAGGGTACGTGCGTATTTAAACTTAATTCAAAATCACTAACAAACACAAAATTACTATAAAGTAAAATTTGTCAAGAGTCTGTTACTCGTACTATGTCTAATTAAGTTTAAAATATAATTCGAATTCATTTATTTTGTACATATTTAATAAAGGGAAATGCTTGTTTAGCTTTTATTAAGTACGGTAATAGAAACAGCAAGGATTTAATATATCATTTAAATAGATATCTCATATAAATGTCTGAAGTCATGATTGGTGCTTACAAAAAAAAATATTACTATATAATTTATATCTAATCTAAATATAAAAGAAAAATATATATAAAAGTATATAAATTATGGGCGACATTTCATAATTAATTAATATTTTTTGTTTTTTTTTTTTATGGGATTAATAATTAAAAATATCACACTATATAACTTTATAGTCTTGCTTGATAGAACCTTTTTGCAACAAAAGATAACAATAATTAAGTATTTATACAAGCATAATTTATTTATAATTCTATAACAATTTTATTTTTATCTACAAGTTCGTCGTTAGAGGAGCAGTTTCGTCTTGCTGGTAATATTTTATTTACAATGAGAGATTATTATTTACTATTACTATTTTAATAACAAATCATTTTCATTATAAGCATAAGTGAATGTATTTGACTTATATGTTAACGCCATCAAAGAAATTGACCTAATCAATTTAGATCATATTTAATCGAACTAAAAGACATTGTCCTTTCTTACATCTATTACGAGCTAAGCTCAGTCGCGTAGTGTATCCGCGAAACTTATGCAAATCCCGCGCCGCTCTTACTAACGTCTCGGCTACATTGTGACAGACCAAATTAATTTCATAAATCACACGTACACTTGGATACTAGACTTGAGTCTCTCTAGCTAGACTCTGACGTTGAAAAAGAAAATAATTTTGGAAAAGGTTTCAAGTGTCTAGAAAAACTATTGCGAAAGAGGAGAGTTTTAATGGTGCATTTGAAGCAGTATGATTGCCGAATAAAGTAAATGAGATTTTGGTTATCAAAGATTTATCTCCATAAAGAATACATTATTGAAGAAAAATCTCTCATCTAGGAAAGACTAATCAGTTGTCAAAGTTTAGCGTGTTCTATTTTTTTATAAAAAATAGTAAAAAAGAAGTAAAAACCTTTTTAATTTGCAAAACCTCGACAAATATTATTTAAATTAAACATACAAAACCAGCTAAATATAACGACAACAAAATCTAATACAACTTTATGGCGACCATAACATTAGCAGCTATTAAGACCAGATATGCCGGAACAGTAAAGGTTAAACATCCACAATAAGGAACACGGAACGTTTCGCTAACAGGCAATCGCAGTGTTATGTTCACTATAACCCGTGATTCTAATAAGGTGTAACAGTGTCCAGTGAACTGATACCAAAATGTAGTGCGTAGTTTGTACCAAAGGGAGCTGGGTCTGGCAGGTGGAACAAGCACATCCCTGTTGTAATATTCACTTTGGTACCTTCCTCCCCTCCCGCCTCAGACCCTTCCGAAAGCTCTTAATGCCAAGTCGGCCTGACCTCATGCCAGCTACATTAAGCCGTTTATACATTATGTATGAATTTGTTATGCCGTTTGATGTAAAGAAGCTTTAACTCAGGTAGTGCTAAGGTTTTAAGTCAATTTTCCCTTTAAATACGTATATTTTATAGACTAATTTGACAAATTGTGTTGATTAATTCTGTTGTTGAAGAAAATATATCAATTTAGATTTTATTTAAATTAAGTTTGATTAGCAAACCATTGTATTGCTTATCTTTATATATTATAATGATATGAAGCGAAAAATTTCAATTTTCACATTTTTCACTCATGTAATGAATACATACATACATATACAACCGAATGTAACCAGCACTCTTTTGATATTTTTTTTTTCTACAACACGTAATTTATACTTAATTTCCTTTCAGTGTGCTCTAGCTCTCATTAATTCCATAAGTAGCTAATAAGAGCAATGATAACCTAGTGGTACGACTGTTGGACTTACTAGTCAAAGGTCGTAAATTCGAAGCAAGGCAGCCACATTGACTTTTTGTAATTATGTGCGTATTTATTAAATACCTTTATTATATTTTTTTCAGTTTTTGTCCTTGTATGGCATGGTATTGGCTTGTATGACCCTATCATATTCTAAACTTATTGTAATTAGATAGTAAACACTGAACTGATGACCTCCTTTTAATGTCATTTAAATGTGCATATAAGAAACTAAAAAATAACAATCGTGAGGAAGTCAGCACACCTGAAAGATGTTCTCAGTGAGTTTAAGGCCTTACCAGAGGGTTGCCAGATAGCTAAGACACTGGCACTAAGTTGTTCACAAATATGTCTTTAATCTGTTTTCAACAAAAAACAGTATCACAGACAAAGTAGTATCAACTTATGAACAGAAAATAGACACGTGAATCACTGTAGTAATTAATTACCAATAATGCTAATGAAATCAGCTTGAAGCAATATTCTGAATAATTATGTTAATTGAAAACACTAGCGGTAACAATGACTCAAATAAACTTATTTTCAGTAAAAATATTCAGTTGCATTTATTTGATATTTTCTCTGTATTTTAATTACGTTAATGACAAAACCATCCTATCAGGTATTGCCAGTTGAACTCCAACCAACACATATCTCTCGAATGAAAGTCAATAGCACTCGTGTATCAGAATATTTGGATTTTCGATGGACTGAATAAGCCCTCCGTTGCAGACCTAGTTTTTTAGCTTCGAGCTTTCCCAGAAATGTAAAAAAAACTGTACAATTCACTCTGTGTGCTGTTTTGACATCTTCAATGCTGGAATAACTGCTTAAAGCACATAACGGTGGATTTGACAGGAAAAGAGGTGAATAAAGCATGGTGATGAATTAATGACTTAGTTAAAAAAAATTACAATATAGAATACAATAAGTATTACTATGTTCTGTGCACTATATTATTTTAGCTATGGCAACACACATTTTTAACTAAAGTGACCTGACACGCTTTTGCCTATTCTTATTTCTATGTTGCGTACATTATAATAAAGATCACTGAATAAAATACTATTATAGTCAGCACCAAGGTTTCTTAGCTCTTTTTTATAAATTATTATTTCCAAGCCAACGAACACGAATGAGGTGAATAGGCTTTATCCGTTCAACACTAGCATATTTTTACATCCATAAATTACTTGTTTATTTAAGTGCAAACGAGGAAAGACAACATTTTTTTGGTTATGAAATCATAGACAATACTCTTCCAAATAAACCCGCAGTAAATCTGGACGTGTAAAGTTCCCAGTGTTGCCATAAAACAGGTCAACACAAATTTAAATGAAGGAACACTGAATCTTGTGAAAACTACGGCTTACAAATTCGTTACTTTACATTCAAATGGGGCCTCATTATGATGTAAAAATAAAACTTTTAAGGCTTCCCCCATGCTGATTTGGAAGAGGAAAAAGATGTTTTATTACTTTAATTAATTTAACGATGTAGTAAGTGCCTGTCTGAACTCCTCCTAAGTTCAGCTATTATTATGAATGTTGTAATAAAGTAATTGAGTGAATTCGTTTCAATTTATTTACACATCTGACCTCGGCTGCCCTTTTAGTTATCTGGTGATTTCACCACCTATTCAGGTGCCTTCCAAAAAAGACAACATATGGTCTATGGACCATATATAACTATTGAATTTAAATGGGACTTAATTGCGCTAAAAACACAACATCTATTTACCTCGACGTTTCGATCAAGTTGCATTGATCCTGGTCACGAGTAGATATATATAGTACATGGAGAGTGATATACATGGTCCATAGTGAGAACGCTCTGCCTCGTTGGTCTAGTGGTCCCAAGCGCGACTGCTGAGCATGAGGTCCTGGGTTCGGTTAGATATGCCGGCCGGGTCGGACAATGTGGTATTGGGTTTTCCTATTAGTAAATTTTCGATAGCAGCTCGGAGTTTGGAAATGCGCCCGGTAGATGGCAATAGGCTCACCACCTATTACATGGGACTTAATAACAGCATTGGTGAAATGTGGGTGTATGTACAACTATGTACACTTCTGCCTATCCCTATGTCATATTCTGAACGTACTAGTTTCCCACGTGTGAAAAATCTTCTTCCCATGCATATACGCATATATTTTCCCTCTACAAAAATCCGGGAAAAATCGTCTACAAAAATGATTTTAAACAACATCACGAAACTAAGGGTCTACGCGGAGCAAGAATCGATATCCGTTAGTAACAATGTCTACTCATTATTTCCGAAACATGAAATCCGTTCAATTTAGCTATCCGAACAAAATATCAATAACGACGGATACGATTTGTATAGTGAATATTACAAGTTATATAATATTAGTTCAAATTGAAATATAGAGGATCTGTATTGGAAAGGAAATTATTGCTTAATCAAGCTGAAATAATGCCTTCAACAGTGTATTGCAGCGTTTTTATTATTTATTTTTAAAAGGGTACGGAAGTCATAGACAGACTTTTTTATATCTTCCATAACTCCCTGATTGACTTCCGCCGAAAACTGGAAACAATCGTCAACGATCAAAGAAGACCTATAACAATGAGCAAATAATTTTAAAGAGGCCCATGATCGGTCATTTATATCCAAATAAAGATAAAAATAATCATGAAGGAATATTAGTTTTACATGAAGTGACTAGATTCAGAACATCTATAGAGAAGTTATATTAGACGTTCCTTTTTTAATACATAAGTATACAAAACTTTTTTCATTTCTTTTTATAATAATTGTACTAGTAAGTAATTACGCGTTGAGTGCCTTGCAACACGCGTTTTTTGGCAAGCGTTGCTCAGTATGTACGCTTACACACACACACACACACACACACACGAATACAACGTGCGTTTTCCGAACGCTAGATAATTAGCGCGCCCTGAAAAACGTTCAATGTGTACCAGATATGTACCGTGCAATACTTATTAGCAACGACCAGTTGCTTTTACTAAAACAAATCCTGGCAAACAGCCAGGAAAGGGAACCCAAAAGCCCATAAAGGAGAAGTTTACAACTCATTGAAATACTCAATTCCGCAACTCAAAACATCGACAGAACTTTAAAACGAATAAGATAAATCGTACACAATTTTGAATTGGAAAAGTAACATTAATAATAAGTTTAAAAACATATTTATCATGGCGGCTTCTAAGCCATGGCAGACATGTCCGTCCTAACGAGGAATGGAGCGTTCTCCAAATGTTTTGAGGAGTAAAGACACGTCACATTGAAAACGCAGCGGAGGCGATGTTGGGGCGTTTTATTTTTCAAACTTCCACTTTCTCTGACAGGTATTGCGGTCTTATAAAATCTCAGTCTGATTCTCTGTCCCGCTCCCGCTCTCAGTCCGCTTACGGTTGGACGCGTGCCTAAATGGAGGAATAATCGCGATGCATCCTACGACAGTCTGAAGCATTAGACTGCAACGCATTAGATGCTCAGTTATATTTGAGACGTCTTGATATCGTCTGCGTTTTACGAATACTAATAATATTTGTTACTTTTTCTTAGATAGTTATCTATTTTAAGACACTTTTGCGAACGAAATTATGTAAAAAAGCTTTTTAACATATTGAAAAACCAATTGTGAATCGATTTTTAATTAAGTCTCTTTTCACAATATGACTCTATCATCAGTAAGTATATGAATTTTTACTCGTATATATCCTGACAGTTAATATTGACTAAATATCACATTTATATCTTTAGCTGGGTATTAATCATCGGCTTTGCCTCTCTATTTTCTGAAAAGCTTTCTGAACTTCGCAGTTATATTCTCAATAGCTATAGATTTTATAAAATTATGTATAAAGTAAACCGCGGTTTTTGTAAAGTTACATATCGCAAACATTTTAAGTCTTATGCTCAAGTTAATCAAAACAAACAGTAGTAACTACTCCGAAATAACGACTATAAAAAAATCAATGCTCTTTCCAAAATTTCAATTACACTGTTGCCCCCACTTTTCCCGAAGACGGATTGTACGAAAAGTCTCAAGATAAAAAGCCGATGTCACTTGTTGCTCAAATCTGGTATGCGACACACGCCCGCGACGTCTCGGTGCCTTCTAAACACTGTTTAGGAACGTCTGTCGTACTCCCAGCTTTTTATTTCTAGCCATTTAAATTCTGTTGGGCTTGCTAAGTGAACCGCGAAGTGAAAAGTTAAAATTAATTGTGTTTTAAGTTTTATATTTTTATTAAGAGTTATTGATCGGAGGGGTAGACAGAGGTGAACTAGAGTTTACTCACTAATAAAACATTTACGGTATGATAGTATATAATGATTTTTATACAAGGCTATGAAATTTATTTTTCTAAGGAATCTTTGAAAAATAAATAAAAACAAACAATGTATTATTACATCATCCGATAGTGTCGCTTATAAGGATCAAATTCTGGGAAGTAATGACGTATGGCAAACTAAATACGACCCGAGTCCGTTTTGGGGCCCACGTCCGGAGAAGTGCAACCTTAAAATGAAATCCCTACACGTACAGGCAACGCAACTCTGGTGGGCGGCTTCGGCCGTGGTTACCACCCACCAGATGATGTCATGCCGTGAAGCGACCTAGTCGTGTTTCGGGATGTAGTCCGGTGCAACCGTTGTGGGAGACGGGTCTGGGCAGTTGCATCAACTCCCCAACTGTCGTTCTCCCCTAATCTCTCCACTCCACTTAGAGTGAATAGATTTCTTCTGGATTTACGTGCTCCATCCTCGTATTATATCATACCGTCGCTTACCATCAGGCGAGTTGGTGGCCAAACGCAGATCATTTTTGATAAAAAAAAAATATAACGTAATGCCACATACAGTCTGTTGCTAATTAACTGTAGTAGCCAGTTACTGTTGTAATGACGACTCACCACCTCGATTTTAAAGTCACACCCGAAATGGACGGTGATGTAAAGCTACGAAAATTATACACATATCACTTAAACCGTGGAGGTAGGCAGAAACTATATAACGCCACCTGCTACAATCCTTACATATTTTTTTGCTTCGTCTATGTTGTACCTACATCTGGTCATACCGGTTCTGAGTACTACTTAGCTGACCTTTTAGAGAAAAATCTTATAACGGTTAGATAATTGATGCACTTATATAATTTCTATTAAAAAATTAGTTGAACGGTTCTAAAAAAGTAATACGGAGAAAAATCGGGTGATCCCAAAAAAAAAAATAAGTGAGAAATAACTGGTGAATAATAACTAATATGAATATGTCTTACAAAACTTATTATACCAAAATTATTAATTGCCATAATATCCATCAAGATATTTCGGGCCATAAGTATGATATCAAATCCTATGTTCTTATAACACTTCTTAAATTATAACTGTCCTTGTTACCGGAAACATATGAATGACAACGGGCATTGGAGACAAAATTTTAAATTTTGTTAAAATTTATTTAAACAAAATTTTAAGTTGCTTAAGGTGTACAAATGACAATGAGGCACACCTAGACCCTTTTATATTTTAGCTATTTTCTTCTAACATATTACCAAAGAACACAAAATCATTCGCCCTATGCTCCAGGGTTTCAATTTCAGTTCAAATAAGGCTTTATCAACCAGTTGCGTGTGGCTGAGCTGAGTCCGATCCGAAATGGAGCAACGAAATGAGCATTTACAGCAAACATTCAAGCATAATACAGTTCAGTACCATTTGTATGTGAAGACAATTTAGGTGTTCGACTCGCTGTTGAATATAGTTAGTTTAATAAAGACTAGCTTTATTTTAATAAACTTGTTGGCAGATGGGTCTAGAAATGTTGGTATTGCGATTTACTTTAGGCAACGAGAGAAAAGGTTTGTTTGCTACCCTTGTTTTTGCCAGGGTCTAACCGAAACCGAATACGAAATAACAATTCAGCGGTGTAAAATTCAAACATTTATTATTAATATCCAAAAAAAGGTATTAAAATAAAATGAAGTCCCTCTTTTCACTAAGTTCAAATGAAGGGTCGTCCAAATAAATAATCCATTACGAATAAGATTAAAGGTTACATTTCCATACAGCACACAAAACACTTTCAGTATCTCCCATCAAAATGCAAGCGAGTGAAAGCTTTGAGGTAACAGAGGCAAGTTGGACCTTGATTGCGGATCGCAAATGTTTGCCGGAGCTCACGAGAACCGCATCAATTATTCAAATAACTACGTACAGAGACTGACTAGACGAGTAATTTTGCGAATATTACCCGTGGAGGGGCACGAAATGTAAGCTGCTTACAAGTTTCGCGCCAAATAACTTGGGGATACCCGAGAATGGCTCTTATGTATGGTAAGTATGCAAGTCCGGGGCCGCCCGGGCTCTAGTTAGTTAAGTGACGTTATTAATCTGATGAAAAGACCTATTGATCGTGTGTGTTGGTCCCTGTTCACAGTTTGGGATACTTAGCTGATATTATACATGAGAACATCACATCAACTTTGATACTTAATTAATATGAGAATACTGAAAATGTCTTTGTTAAAAGGCTGTGCATACATTAATGTAAGCCGAATTCGGAGAACCACTCTGTGTTATACAAACAGGCCGAAATTCTCAACTTAAATATAGCAAAAATGTTCAATCTGAATAAAGTGTGCCACGGTGGCTTGGGCTTTGCCAAAAAGGGAAGAAGGATTAAAGAGGTCGCGAAGCTGACATAGTAGGATTAACTGAGCGGTGCCGTGTCAGCAAATAAATGACGATTCTTCGAACGGATACATTATTCGCTGGAAGAAGTATTTTAAAGGCATTTATTTATGATACAGATTATTTATTGAGGCCACTCGATAGCTTAAAAATATCTGTGTTTTACATAAGAATTTATTTATTTGTTTTTAATGAAATGACTAAATTCAAATTATAGCATGATTTTACTCAAGCTACTGATGTTTATCCTACAAAGACTTCCTATGACTATGTTATACCAGCAAAATACGAATGGACATTTAAAATCGAAGCTTGAGTAGATGTGGATTATTCTCAACTGTGTCTTATTGAATATAGCTTTACCTTTGAACCACTCTAACCACGAAGCTTAGTTGTACATATTTAGAGAATTACAAACCGACTTTGAAGTTAGAGCGTCTATTTATTCAAATATTTATCTACTGAGAACTTAAAACATTAATAATTCTGTTAGCTGGCCACTTCCAGGTAAGTTCAGAGATCGCAGCTTCCGTGGAACAGGCTTAGTCGTTGGCAACACGTCAATAAAATCTGACACTTGTCAACGGAAAAAACGCTTACAATATCAAAGCCTACAATTTTGATTTTAACTGCGACAGCTAACTGTTCGCTTTGTTAAGTTTTTGAAACTATTTAGTTGCAACGATATACCTGTCAACTGTGAACATGAAGAGAGCTGAATTGATATGTCGCTTAAAAAAATTTACGCGTGACTGTGAATATGCGAAGGCAAACATTCAGATGCCTAAAATATAATAATTATTACATACTTGTAAAAATATTTTTTTTATAGATTTTCGACTTGATTTTGCCATTTCAGTTATCAAATTTCCATCTAGATTGTTTAGTAAATATTGTATTAAAACAACCGCTACATTGATGCCCAACACATTGTAACACAAACCGCGTTAATATATCCAAAGCCTTATTAAAATTTAACACAAAAGTTGCATCGCGCCGAGCCATAACACAGCATCGCATTTACAGGCGCGCCTATAATTTTCGCTATCGCTATTACGCCACGGAATCCTTAATTAATACCCTCAACGTTCGTTTAATATTAGATCATTAAAACCGCAATGTTCTAAAACTTACCTGGTTTCCAAACTCGAAGTTGTATAAACAATGAGAAGTTTATGGTTGAACTTCGAACCGGTACCTATGTCAGGTTTACAAGTTATAACTTCCGATTCTAATTAAAAATTTAACAAACCGGATAATGGCGGTTGCTTTTAGCTAAATCATGAATATAATTTTGTATTGAAAAGCTCTACAACAGAGGATTGATTTATTTTTCAATGGAGATTATTGTTTAAAATAATATTTTAATAGCGTAGTTCCTTTTAGTTGGTCGAGTTTTAAAAGTCTGTTTGTTTTAATAGCAAGTTCAAAATTTTGTGGAGAACTTAAAACATTATATCTCAGAGTTCCTAATACCAGAGGCGTCCTAATTTCAGACCCATCTTTTAAGCTAATCTGGTATTATCACCGCAAACCAGGTATCCTGGAATTGGGTTGATAGGATGGTAATTAAATGAGTCAAATGATTTCAAATTCCAGTTTAAAATGAGATAATAGTCAAAATAAAAATCTGATGGTATAAAAAGCAATTATCAATGTAGGACACCACTGCCTTAGAATATATAATATAATATGTATACCTACTACATCACAAGTATAACGTGATGTAGTGAATTGCTTAATTTATACGAACCACAGAAATTAATTCAGGAATCGATTTTAGAGCAAAGAAGCTATTACGCGTCCAAAAATTCTTCTAAACAAATCCAGTTCATATAATGTATACCTATATCACTAACAAGGTACCTTCGCAAATTTAATCATTTCACAAAAATAAAAAAAGAACACAGCATCAATAATTCACGCTTCAATAACAAGGAATTATTATTTCAACGTTCGTGATACAACGGCTTGCTTCGTTGTAACCACTGGAGAGTTACCCAAGACTAAGCTCGCCTTCGTGATGTCGTTGGCAAGGTACTTAGTTAACTTCCAGTCTACCACAGTACACCAGCTTTTCCAAATAAAAAGAAAATTAAATATATTCCCGCGAACTCAGCATCACTCTGCTAAATAGGTAGTTTATAGTGAAGTAGTCGTAATTTTGTTTACATGCAGATAATTAGCACTCATTTGTTGGGAACTAAGTTGGTATTTAATTAGTGTATTTTTCATGCGGACTTATGTAATATTGTAAAATGTGTATAGTGGTTGCTGAAGAGAGATTTCTCATGAAAAACACGTAAGAAAATTTCTAATCTTTAATTATATCGATCCCTGTCACTGACTTGACTGATAGCAGTATTTCAATTAATATGGAGATATTAATTTCTATTTTGACATTTTGGTAAATACTTTTTAGGTTAGATTTATTATGAAAGTAATTGTCTTGATATCATTATATAATACTTTAAATTTTAAATAACTTATTTTTCATGCCTAAATTGATAGAACACAGCGAACTGCGCATTCATCTATCATCTTGCAATGTAACTAATTATTGTAACATGTGTTCAGCCTTAAAGATTTGATTGATTAATTGATTGAAATATCAATGAAAAGAGATGGTACTGACTTTACAGTCAGTTTAGCTAAAATAAATTGTTACTTGTTGGCTCGCCAATACCAGACACAAATATCATTGTTAGACGTACTTTCGAGAGTATAACTATTAAACACGATTCTGAATAAGGGGTTACCCCCTTTACTTCAACGTCAATAATTCCTACTGTTCATTAAAGGAAAAATCCAATATGCTTATATATGGACACAGCATGCAACCATCCTTTAAATTTAAAACAAAGCAATGGAGTACATACAGTACCTTAACAAAAAGAAAAAGACAAACAAACACGACAATATAATATTGTATGTTATGTAGGACCTAATACTTGTTGATTTTTTACATTTTCGTACAGGATAAAAGCGGACAAAATAGAAAACACAGAATCCAATTACGTTTGTCACGTTAAGTTATTATGCAAAATTGCTTCCAAGGCTTTTTGTCTCAAACAGTCGGTAGCCAACATTACTTTGTAATGTAATCAAGTAGAAATATTGTTTTCTTTGTATCTTTAACTGAGTTTAAGAAATATTTTTGTTGGCTGCACTCGTTTTACACGAAAAACGCCCAAAAATAGGAGTGCTGTGTTTTGAGGGATCATATATGTGCGTATGTACATATATAGTTAAGTTTGTGAGTATCTTTATTCCACCTTAATAAAAATTAAATTAGTCCGCCTGCCATATGTGTTTTTTTTAATTCACATCTTTTTTGTACCATAGCTTTGTAACATTTTTTTTTTAAATATTATTAGCTTATGTTGCCCGGGAAAACGTAAGGATTCCATCGCTACCTCATACATCTAAATCGGTTCCGGTTTTTAGAAGTTATGGTGGAATAAAATAAAGAAACTCACAAACATACTTACATCAACCCTAAATATCGCTCCTTTTTTGGGCAGTCGTGTAAAAAGCAAAGCTTATGTATTATTTGTAAAGACAGACGTAACCATCCTGTCTCAGGATTTGTCATGGCTGTTCTATCTAATGTAATCTTTTTCTTTTTATCCTATGGTTGATGTCAGAGTTTAAACAGCCCGTAGGCCTTTCGCACCATCTTTAGACACCATCGAATACATCTCTTAGGTGTACTGGTTGCCCCACAATGTTTTCCATCACCGTTTTACTCAAGTGACAATTGACTTCTAATACGCACATGATTCGAAAAGTCAGTGGCGCGTGTATTTGATTCGAACTTGCAACCTTTGACTTGACAGTCCAACGGTCACACCACTAGGCTATCAGTGCTTCTATCTAATGATATGGCGCAGTGTGATGATGATATTCACATTACTTGACACACTACACACAGCCACAATGAAATCACCAATCAAAATCACAAAAGGACTTGTCGACGAAATTATCCAATTCGTTACATAACAAAATGGAGCGGTCTCACCCGCAAGCAAATGGGGCATACCATCAGAATAGCTTCTATCAATATGCTGGGGTCTTTCTTACGACTACATACGTCTTTATGGTTCGTTGGCCTCACCAATACGTCTCTTTAGAATTAAATTAAGGATGAAACCAATATGAGATAGGCAGTCGATTTTGCGGCGACCAAATTACGCGCATGCCTTCTTATGCGAAATTTGGGGTTAGGATTGCGATAGATCGGGGGATTTCGATTACATTCGTGATTAAGTTGCGTTATAACGAACTAGATGATGGCATGGTTACTAGGGATCATTGAGATTTAAAATCAATTTGGAAAAGCATTACACAGCATCACGCCTGCATTTTCGAAAGCTGAGGCAAAGGTGAATAGAGGAACAGAGAGGGCAACACTATACGTGGTTCGTAACCGATCTAACAAAAAAGCCCTATTTAGCTTTAACCGACCCAGCAATCGAACCTGTCGCTCAGCAGCCGCATCTGGAGCTACTAGACTATGGGTATTTAAAGAAAAGCGATATATTTTAATTGACTTAAGTCGTGCTGTCTTAATTGTCTGGTTAAATTACTAGATACTCATACAGCATTTCGAAGAAATAGCTTTTATCTTATTGAAGCTTCTGCACCAACCATAATTCATAGTAAAACTTAGACCTCCCAAAGACCGACCTAAAACAATAATCCAATATGTTAATAAATTCTCTCCAATTCTTTTACAAATGCACAAGTACGTGGTTCTAAGAATTAAAATCTCAAACTAATCCCAGAGCATTAGACAAGAGCAAGAACTTTAATATAAATTATGCTTTGGTAATATTTACATGAAAGACCGTGGTACCTTTTAGTGAAATAACATGCAAGCTCCAGCGTCAGCGCCGGTTTAATTAATTTACCTTTAGAACTTAGCTGGTCTTTTGTTTTTATTAAAAGGACCACCCGCTCGCGCTTCTTTATATAAATTATGTAAAGGATGGACGCGGAATATGACAAATAAATGACGTTTATTCTATTGGCATTTTAACCCCTAAGTATTTGGAGTTAAGTGGAGTTAAGTGATTGATGTCAAACTAATTGGTGATATACTTTTCATGTGCTACTTACACTTTCGACTGCCTCGTTGGTCTAGTGGTCGCAAGCGCGGCTGCTGAGCGTGAGGCCTGGGTTTGATTCCCAGGTAGGGCAAAGTGTTATTGAGTTTTTCTCAGTAACATCCCGGAGTTAGGAAGTTGGTGTGTGAGCCCCCGTGCTTCAGAGAGCACGTGAAGCTGTCGGTCCTGCGCCTGATCTCTCTGCGGTCGTGTGGGATTGCCGTCCCATCAGACTATGTGACTAAAGGCAGAGAGGGAGTGCACTTGTGCACTATAGTCTCCTGCATACTTGGCTAATCTCATAAATAAGAATCATCTATCAAACGGACCACGACCATCATATTACTTTTCAAAACCTTCAATGAAACTAACTGGTGATCCCTGAATTAGACCATTGAAGCTTGTTATTCTCTTATATATAAAGAACACTAAAGATAGAGATAATTTATTAACAACTGACCTAGCATCATGATGCCTGTATTTCCCAAAGGGGTAGGCAGAGGTGTACACAGTTGTACAGCTACATTTCACCAATGCTGTAATTAAGTCCCTTGTGAAATTCGGCCACGAGACTGAAATAAATACTTTCTTTCTTTTTAATAGGTGGTCAGCTTATTTCCATCTATCGGATACAATTCCAAGCTCCGGGCTGCTATTGAAATTTCCTAACAGAAAAATCCTAAATAACACTGCCTGACCTGACTGACTGGAATCGAACCCTCATATGCTCATGGTTCTTAGCTCAGCATAGTGTTACACCCTATAAAATATCTGGTGCCGTTCTGCCAAAGTCAGCGTCTTATAATATTCTGTATAACAATATTTCAATTAACAGCTAACTAACTCTGCACCTACAATTAAAATATCAATAGAGCGTCAAACAATACCCACAAAGTTATACAGAATGCACGTAGGTAAGCGAATCTGAGCCCAGTTTAGTTAGTTCCAGCAATTAATGTTAACCAAACCGGTAAAATACTGCAATTTCATTCAATATGACCATTACTAGGTAACAATATATCTCGCTTATATCAGAGCTGCTCGACTTCACAGAAATTTAATAGAGATAAAACCACAAATCATTGAAATACTTACTCAAGCAATAAGGGATTTAGGAGGCAGTTATATTGCGATTTCTGTTAAAATACCTGAGATTATTAGTCATAATAACTGTAAGATTAAGGCTAAGTTCAGTTTTGTATAAGCAGACGCGCGTATAACCGTCTTCTCAATCTGTACAAAACGCGTGTCTCTGTGCACAGTCTTATAGTTTTGGCGTATTTTGTCTAATCGCGCGTCAAGCGCTTGCTGTCTGAACTTCGCCTTAAAGATAGATTTCTCAGTTCGATGTTTATTATCTAAGGAACTTGGCAATCTAAATGTCGACACAGGAATGGCATGATTGCTGAGATTTATTAAATATTTAACTTAAAATATTATAAAGCACCTTGACCCATGAGGATTAAGCATATTTAATGTTGACATATTAAATTGCTTCGTCTGCTTCTAAAATATTTTTGTTCATAAAGAATTTTTTACACAGTAATCTCAGTTCTTATCGTATTTGAGGCTGAACATCTTGACGGAGTAATTATACCAGATAATAATAAATTTACATTTTCCATCGCCAAAATGTAAGTTTTACTTTGAAATTACCCAAACCCACAAAATATTTATGAATTAGTAAAAGCATAGTATTCGTATGAAATATACTTTGCATCAACTGCTAGCCCACAGGTCATTTGTTAACAATCACATACTCAGTTAAAATCAATTGTTCAAATTAATTGTTTTACAAAATTAATTATAGCGTAGTAATTATCGGTACATTACACTTGAATTTTCAATAATAGCTTTTTATCGAATAGCATCGGGCCGGCTGTTTAATTGCGGTGGAGCTTATAACCGTTCGATGCTCTTTCGGTACACAGAACTCGAATGAACTTTATTTACAATTTGTAACCATAAAAAGTCAATAAAGCGGAAAAATAGCGAATTTAATTGTTTTAATTAAAATATAGTTCGTTTATTCGCTCGCAGGTAGTTGTAAAATTCTGTTTGTGAACGTTAATTTTTCGACGAAATTTTATAGGCAATAAATTTACGCCTGTCCTAACAATAGAATATATTAAATATAACGACTTCGTTAATTTAAAAGGGTTAATTGGTGTTAAATATTTTATCAATCATACTGTAGATGTCAGTAAATCATGATGGCTTTACATTCCCAAGCCTAGTGTTTTATATGGCATTTTTATTAATCAACTGCTTTGATCTAAAATCTGTGGGTATTTTATTTCGATTCTTGAAAGGACATACGATATGATATTATCGAATAAATATGACAAAAGAAACGATTTGGAACCTTATCAATATTATTAAGTATGTAATATAGAGAAATGTCACGCTATATTATATGATTTATTTTCCCACTTTTACGACATTATCTTGCTTCGATCGGTTTTGCGTTTTTGTTTATGTTTTTTGCTGTCGTTGCTGTGTTTTTTTAATTGTATAACCATGTGAATCCGATCCTGAGTGTGAATACAATGCGTCGAGATCATCGACGATCAGGCGTCGAGCTGTATGAGGAGAGGTACCTATGAACGACCATCTAACTAATTTATAATGTAAGTTTAAACAAAACGCATAGTCAAAACGTCTAATATTTTGAATCACTATATATATATATCTTAATATATATAAATCTCGTGTCACAATGTTTGTCCTCAATGGACTCCTAAACCACTTAACCGATTATAATAAAATTCGCACACCATGTGCAGTTCGATCCAACTTGAGAGATAGGATAGTTTAAATCTCAAATTATAGTCGCGTGCGAAGCCGGGACGGACCGCTAGTATATATATATACAGATATTGAGAAGCAGTTTATCTTGTAAATGCATGGGTCTTACTATTTTGTAAACTAAACTATTTAGTGAAATAAATATGCCTGTAGGTACTCTATGCTTCTGCAGAAGTTTGGAGACGAGCCCCATTTATTAACGACAGCGTATCTTCGTTAAACATTGAGTCATCCAGAAAAGATACATTTGCCTTTAACTTTTCTTAGAACTAATGTAACATAAAGCCTTTCATAAGACATCTGTCCATGACTGTTTAAGTAAATAACTTTTATTTATCCCGAATTACCAGTTTATGTATACTTTTACAAAAATCTTTAATACTAAGAGCCCTACATCAAATTACTTAAAATTATATAAAGAACGCTTAGAAAGGTCGTTAAATAAAAGTTTACGCTAAGATTTCCTCGATTTATAACTTAATTTAAAGGAAATATTAAGGCTCCTCCCCCCAGAAAACAAGGCTTTACCACCAGTTGTAACACTGAATATTTTTTACAAACCTTTACTCTCTTACTGCTTGGCAAACGACTCATCCAATTATCTTCCGTAACTCCTTTTTAATGCTTTATACTTTTCGATATATTACTAACCGTGCACCTAGTTTTGACTTTTCTTAAGTGCCTGTAATATAGTTTATTTGATATTAAATGGAAAAAGAATACGGTCGCGAACAGGATTCGAACCTGCGCCTCCCGGATAGATACTCCAGGCGCTCTGACCACTAAGCCATCTCGACCTCTCGAAAGCATTTGACTGCGTGGATCACCGAACGCTCATTATGAAATTAAATTACTATGGAATTCGAGGTAGATCAATGGATTTTTTAAGTTCATACTTGTTGAATCGGAATCAAAGGGTGGCTATTGATAATGTAACTTCAAGGGGTGCAATTGTCAAAACGGGGGTGCCTCAAGGATCAATTCTGGGCCCATTTTTGTTCCTAGTTTATATTAATGATCTTCCCTACCTTATCAAGGATAACATGACAAATATGGTTCTCTTTGCTGATGATACATCCCTTATATTCAAAGTAAATAGAAAGGATAGGGATCAGATAGAACTCAACAATACACTTAATAAAGTATCTAAATGGTTCTCTGCTAATAACCTTCTTCTTAACTCGAATAAGACCAAATGTATTAGGTTCTCCATACCAAGCGTGCCCCATATAAATACAAATATAAAACTTGATGGTAGGGTGTTAGATTTGGTTCCCTCAACTGTTTTCTTAGGCGTTTCAGTAGACTCTAAACTGCAATGGGTTTCTCATATAGAGGCACTTGCAGGCAAACTCAGCTCTGCTGCATTCGCTGTTAGGAAAATAAGACAGATGACAGATGTAGCAACAGCTAGACTAGTTTATTTTGCTTATTTCCACAGTATTATGTCCTATGGCATCTTACTGTTGGGTTCGGCTGCTGACGTTGAGACTATCTTTATATTACAAAAAAGAGCAGTCCGAGCTATTTATAATCTTGGCTGTCGTGAGTCATTACGTGAATTGTTTAAGGAAATAAATATACTTACTTTGCCATCATTGTACATATTCAGTAATATTGCAAACATATTGCCGATTATAATAAGAAGAGTGACAACCACAATCTAAACACTCGTAATAAGCACAAGCTTATGGTCCCCGGTTTTAGGCTTAGGAAGACCAGCAAATCATTCATGGGTAACGGTATTCGGTTCTATAATAAGATCCCATCTAATATTACAGATCTTCCAGATGATAAGTTTAAGGTAGTTATCAAACGCATTTTAATATCTAAAGCGTATTATAGTATCACTCACTACATTGAAGATAGGGATGTTTGGCGCACGATCCCCTCCTGCACACAGCGACCCACTGGCACTGTCTAATTTATTGCATGAATGGATGTAGCCTGTACAGATTACTTTGGTAATAACTGTTTTTATTATACCTTATTTTGACAACTAGGTATATATATATATTATATAAACCTATATATTTAATTTTTCTTCTTGATATTTATGTAAATCTTACATAATCACATGACAATTATTCTAATCTAGTACCTTCTGCTACTAGTTTAAATTTGCGAAAAATTTGGTTTGCTGTATTGTTATTTGACTTAACTGTTTCTTTTTTTTAACAGTTATTTAATGTAATTTTCGTAATAAATATTGTATTATATCTTATAGCTTCACTACTGTTCTGTAAAATGTGAGCATTATGTGGACATTAATGTTAATCGTTACATTAAAGAAGTACTCTCATATAACAGCCTATGACTGGGTATTATGAGTTTGTCATGCTCACTAAAATGTCTTGCTGATGGTGGCGTTGTGTATTGGGTCGTCGAGTTCCCTTCAAAATGGTTGAGTTTAGCGATGCTGATGCGCTCGTCATACTCGTGAACGGGTGCTGTCTGTTGGGACTGGTCAGCTCGTAATAGCTCTGGTTATAATTTTGGCTTTTTATATAATTAAAATTCTGCCTTTTCTTCAACATTAACCTGCATTATTCTCACATTAATAAATTTAAATTGTAAAGAACACATAATTTTAAAAGAGTGTCTATGGAGTTTCTTGCCGGCTCTTCTCCATAAGACCAACTTCTTGGAACCGTGCACCTAGCTTTGACTTTTCTTAAGTGCCTGTAATAGGGCCTATTTGAAATAAAAAATTTGAGTTTGAGTTTTGAGTTTTGACTTCTGCTCACCACCGCGAATTCTTCTTCCATATTTTAACACGTCTTATGGCGACGTTATTGCTATCAATTCAGTCCCTATACAAGTGACCGAACCGACACGACTAACTTTGCAGTTAATACAATGACGTAAAGAATGCAATTACCTTAACCGTGTTAACAGGATTCGAACCTGCGCCTCCCGGATAGATATCTATCCGGGAGGCGCAGGTTCGAATCCTGTTCGCGACCGTATTCTTTTTCCATTTAATATAATAACTTTAGAGTTCGCTAAGCATGCGTTAATGCTTTTCAAAGATTTATCTTTAATTAGTTTATTTGAAATAAAAATATTTGAATTTAAATTTGGACTACCCAAAAATTCACGTAGATTAACTTATTCTCTTTACCGAGGATCTGTACATACCATGTATTACGAAAGGCATATATCAGTACATATGTATAACATTTTCCAGCCGACTGACCACTGTTCAAAGCCGAACCACTCCACTATGCAACAACGATTCAATGTAAATTTTTACTTTGTCACCTTTGTAGGGGCGCCCTGTATAAACTTGGGTGTTTTTCTTACACCCGTTTCAAAATTGTTGTAAATTAACATATGTAGAAAAGGGCGTTTTATTTATAGTCTGTTAGTTCCTGGTAGTATTTTAGTCTTTTTCGTATTTTGCTAATCTTTTCATGTGTAACTATGACAGTAGGCTTGAAAATAGCTCAATAATCATTGAAAAAATGACATTTCATACTTTTTTCATTCTACTATACAAACATGCTTCAAATTTGAGAAAACTGTATGTATAATACTCATTATTTGTAGGAATTGATTTGACATTAGAATTGTATTGGGATTGAAAGTAATTACGAAAGTAATTCCACAGGTATTTCTAATTAATTTTCGCTCTTATAAACTTTTGTTTCTTTGTTGTAGAGTTTTTTTTTGGCCTATATGTGTTAATTTCATGAGGAACAGAGGAATTCTTATAAGGATATACATAGACCAACTGAAGTTAAAGTCAAAAGATAAACCTTGTACCTTCGAAAAAGGAACAAGAGGCCGATTGCCAAAGTGACAAGTATTGCAGCACTTAAATATTGGAGAAGAAATGTTTTGATATTAACAACACTATGCGCGTGAGTTGCACTTTGCAGTTCACTGCTTGAAATTTTGTTTATTAAACATGAAAAATTAGAATAACATTTCTTTTTTAACAACTTTTTTATAGTATTTTGGTTTTGTTGTTAAATAAAGCTTGCTGAAGTACACAAATAAGTACTTACCGATAGATAGGATGTGTCCTTTATTTTACTAGTATATTTTTGAAAAACACCAAGACTACACCAAAAGTATAACAATTAAATGTCTTATGTATTTAACATAAGGTTTGTTCGTTAACACAAAATAGTTACGTATAAAACTATGTTTTTTGGTATAAAATCTGCATCTTAACGAATTAATAGTCGCTACAGATTAATAGCTACATTACGAATTGCACTTGTTTGTAATAAATACTATAATACAAAAACAATGCCAATTTAAACAACATGTTGCTAAGCGCACTGTAAGCTTATAATTGAAAATTGTTTTGTATCGGATTAATTTATTAATTAAGCCTCGCGTTTCATACAATTTTCCTTTAATAACAAAACAGAAATAACCAGGAACACAATAACATTGCAATGGGAAAACCTAAAGGTACCTATACATCGCAATATTATTAAGATTATATGTAGTTCAATTTCGAAACAGGGGAAGGTTTCATTAGCATCAGCTATAGCAACCTACTGCTGGATATAGGCCTGCATAGGGAGATCTCGTTTAAATTTAGTTTATCTATAATGCTCGTTATAACATAACTTTTCTCCTCACTACGATTTTGTATCGTATCGTTGACAAATCTCCTACGCCGATCAAGCCAATTATCACCTGAAACAATCTACAGATTTTAGGACTATTATATATATTTAGATCATCTAATTATATGGATATGTAAGATTTTCTGTAGATCATACAAATATGATACAAATGGGATTGTTCATATCCAGCTTTTTGTATGGGACAAATAAAAGGCTTTTTGCTCGTTATGATAGGTGAAGAAAGTCTTGACCTGTGGGTAACGGGCAGGTTGTTATGTTTTTATATTGTAGGTTTTTTACTAACATAACTTTCGTGAGACACATTTATATTAAGTATAGTTCAACGGTTATTACTCACGTGCATGAGCCATGACTCGCGACAACACCGCGGGCTCAACTCATGACTAAGGGGTCCTTTCGAGTTCGAAACTAGTCGGGCAATCCCGAAGAATGCACGTGAGTAATAACAGTTGAACAATAAAGTTATTATATTAAATGGAAAAAGAATACGGTCGCGAACAGGATTCGAACCTGCGCCTCCCGGATGAATGCTCCAGGCGCTCTGACTACTAAGCCATCTCGACCTCTTAGTAGCTTAGTAGTCAGAGCGCCTGGAGCATTCATCCGGGAGGCGCAGGTTCGAATCCTGTTCGGGACCGTATTCTTTTTCCATTTAATATAATAACTTTAGAGTTCGCTAAGCATGCGTTAATGGTTTTCGAAGATTTATCTTGAGTTGAACAATAATTAATCATTACCACATTACATTAGTTATGATTTACTAACATTATTATGTGTCTATAGTCCGAAATAAAGAGTTTTTATTATAATTATTATAGGTCCTCGCGAGAATTGATCTTGCGACACGCAACCCTCAATCCCTCAATCGCGGCTGCCGACTTCTACACGTCTGCAATTTAATTTGTAATTTTTATTGTGCATTTAAAGTCAATCCAAGTTTTCAAGTCGTATCCCGGTGCTGAAGGGTCTGGATATTTTCAGGCAACGACATTGGATCTCAAAAGTTAAGAAAAATCTAGAATGTATTTTAATCCAAGCTACGTTTTAAGCGAGATAAATACAAAGCCAACACGCTCTATCGCGTTCGCTTACACATATTTAAATTTAATTAACTTTCAAGAGCACATCCCCTTTGTGCTTGGGGCAAAGAAAGGAAATGTTTGCCCGAGAAATGACTGCCAGTACAACGTTTTCCACCGCATAATAAAAAAAAATGTACATTTAATAAATAAATGGCGGGCTTCTTAATTAATAAATGTTTTTATTATTGATACACCAATGCTTGTGAAAGGAGATGTTTGCTGTTTTAATTTCTTACTAGATGATGCCCGCGGCTTCGCCCACGTAAATGTCGGATTTCGCGACCAAAAGTAATCATGAAATTTTGATGCCGTTCCTGCTTTCCAATTACCGCTTTATAATTGCCAATTTTTTAAAGGATTAAAATGGATATAGTATTTTATCCTTAAGAGATAGACATATGCCATCACAGACTTTTCTGTAAATCTTTATAAGACACTCAATTCCACCGTACATCATTTTGTTATATTTCAAAGGGTTTAGGCTGCGTTTTCGTTGAAAGGTCCCAGACAGCTTATTTTTTTCCGACACCTCCAAAAAATATCATTATATTTTAGCTAATGTATTTGTATACATATTTTAGCTAATGTATACAAAAACTTGACAAATTATATATTAAAACCTTCCTGGAGAACAAAGCTACCCATTGCTGAAAACAGCATGAAAATCGGTGCAGTAGTTTTGGAGTTTATTGCGAACAAACATGTTTTATAGTATGTAGTGACGGTGTTTTATTGTCTATTCCTTTAAGAATTAAAATTAGTTTATTATGCTTTGAATTGGGCACACATAAAAAATAAGGTATTTTTTTATATATATTTTTTCGAATAATTAGGTAATTATGAAAAACTAATTTGGCTATTTTATTTGTTAGGACATTATATATTTTATAATATTACTGTATGTCGTCAAATGTTCACAATTTTTTAACACAACTAGTTTCTAAACGAACTCAAAACAAGCAGCTGACATTTTCATGTCAGTTGGTAATGTCAAATGAAGGTCGCAAACGTCAAACCGTCAAGTGTTGCCTGCTCTTGTATACCTATAAGTTTTGATGGTTATAAATATAAAACTGATGTTTTTTGGTATAGATCTATTTTGATATAGGTATTTACTTGTAGAAATCTTAGTTCAAAAAATATAATACATTCGTATCATAAAATGCGAATTTAGCTAAAATAGACTCACTATAAAAATGCCAGAAAACATTTCCTTTTACGAAGTCTAGCATCAATAAAAATGACAATGTATTTCTATTCTCTTCTATCACACTTTCAGTCCACAAAATAAATAAAATTGAACTTGTGACGTCACTTCAGTTGACGTCAGGTCAAATTAAGGTTATTAGTTATTTTTGGCATTTTTTTTTTTGATTGGAAATTAACAAAATATAGCACCTAATCAAAAAATCTCCAAATGGTTTTTCCGTTAGCACTTCTTACGAATAACTAATATGCCCAATTATACCGCCTTTTTAGAAAATGCCTAGGGAAAAAATTTAACTGCAGTTAATTCATGTTTTACTATTGTCATGTCTCTTTTTCTATTTGTATTGTAAGTCACGTTTTTATAAAGAATATTACTGCATGAAAGCATTAAATTATCTCAAACAATAAAGCCTTCCTTTTCATTACAGGATTTTTTCTAATTTAATGTTTAAGCGGAATTAATTTGTTGTACACAAACATTGAAATATATAACGACTCGGCTTTATATCACTTCATTAAAAATACATAAAGAATCCAACATTTAGGTTAGGTTAGTACCTTCAATCAATTTGTATCAACGGAATAAAATCCCAAACATAACAATGTTACTCCATATCAGCCCCATCAATGAGAGTGCCGTTACAGCTACCTAGTTAAGGTAGTCACTACTTCAGCCATACAGTGATCATTACTCCGATACATTGTAGCTGAATGAAGCTTAAGCACTATCATCTCAACTCGAGCTAGTACTGTTTCGCTCTACTTACGTGTGGTTGAAAAAGGGGAGACTTGGAATTGTTTTTGTTTTCATCAGAAACTGCGGATTTTTTATCTTGACGCGAGGGTTCGGTTCGGAAATTATTTACTTGTCGTGTTCATTAACAACAGTTTTTTTTTTTAGTAATTAATGGCGGCTTAGAAATGTACGTTCATATATTACCTTATAATATTACATTATTATAAGGTAACATACTACCTATATAATAAAATAGTAACATATCAACGTATTACATTTTTATAGTGTGTTTGTATGCTGTGCAAAATAAAGCGATTGTGACCATTTTCATATTTCATTTTAAGAGTTTTTGTGACACAAATATTTTTCTAATCTAGCATGAAAATGTTCAATAAAGAAATATTTTTCTTATAACCCTTGGCATTTATTCAAATGTAGCGTTATGTCATTTAAGTATAACAATTTCATTGTATGTAGTATAGAACTATATTCAATATACCAGTTTTTAACGTTGAAGTGCTTTGTTCTATAGGTGTGTACCTATATACCTACATAATCATCTATGTATAATGGCATAATTATGTTCTTTAAGTGGATACCGGTATTAAACTCTGTTTCGGACATTATGATAATTAATATGCGGATTGCTGATTGGATAGATAATGACCAAGTAGTTCCTGAAACCTAACGAAAATACTCGTATCTATTATATCGTAGGTACTAACATAAATAATGGGATATAATGTTTTAATTTGTAAGTAAATATTTACATTTAATTTAAGAATTCAATATAGTTATACATAAATACTAGCAGTCGGAGGTATCTAGTATGTAACGAACGTCGACTGAAGAATATGCCTCCTGATGGTGTCGCCTGATAGCTAGACGAGGGACGCCGGCCGACATATTCTCCGGGTTGAAGAGATGACTTCAAATTTCAACCTGAAGGGGGCAGATGAAAAATAAGGTATTTTTTTATATATATTTTTTCGAATATTTAGCGAATTATGAAAAACTAATTTGGCTATTTTATTTGTTAGGACATTATATATTTTATAATATTTCTCTGTATGTCGTCAAATGTTCACAAATTTTTAACACAACTAGTTTCTAAACTAATTCAAAACAAGCAGCTGACACTTTCATGTCAGTTGGTAATGTCAAATGAAGGTCGCAAACGTCAAATCGACAATTGTTGCCTGCTCTTGTATACCTATAAGTTTTGATGGTTATTAATATAAAACTGATGTTTTTTACGTTTTTTGGTATAGATCTATTTTGATATAGGTATTTACTTGTAGAAATCTATGTAATCTTAGTTCAAAAAATATAATACATTCGTCTCATAAAATGCGAATTTAGCTAAAATAGCTTCACTATAAAAATGCCAGGAAAAATTTCCTTTTACGAAGTCTGGCATCAATAAACATGTCAATGTATTTCTATTCTCTTCTATCATACTTTCAGTCCACAAAATAAATAAAATTGAACTTGTGACGTCACTTCAGTTGACGTCAGGTCAAATTAAAGTTATTAGTTATTTTTGGCATTTATTTTTTATGAGTGGAAATTAACAAAATATAGCACGTAATCAAAAATCTCCAAATGGACATATTCTCCGGGTTGAAGAGATGACTTCAAATTTCAACCGGAAGGGGGCAGATGGAGTTAAACGCACGGCGCATAGTGCCCACCTTCGCTGTTAGTTAATATTTCCCAATATCCCAATGTACAAGAATACAAAAACAAAAATACTTTAAAGCAGTACTTATCTACGTATAAATTCAAACAAATGAGTAAAGCAAAGATTTTTTAAATACACTGTAACTTAATCACTCACTACGGTGTTTGGAGGTTCTCGGACTACGAAAGACTCATTGAACACCAATTACCTCGGAGGCCTCTAAAAGGTCTTTAATTAAATCCTTCTCCGATGACGTCATAATTATAGCGCAAATTGGATTGAGACACCCTCTTGTTTCGTTAATTGTAAGTAGAAAATTTCTTATCTAAATTAATGTGTTTTAGGCTTTATTGGAACTGCTTGTTGTTCATTTACGTTATCGTTTACGTTGTTGTTTTGTCGATATAACGTTTATTTTAATTCTGAGGATTTCAATTTCCCAGGTGCCGCATTGGTCTAGGGGACGCAAACGCTGCTGCAAACGAGTAGGTAGTGTTATTGTTTTTATGTTTGGAAATTCGCAGTAGCAGCCCGGATGTGCCCGGTAGATGGCAATAGACTCACCACCTATTGAGATACATGGGACTTAATAACGGCATTAGTAAAATGTGGGTGTAGAATTGGGTGTGTTATTTTTTAATAATAAACGTTGGCCCACACTAGGAATTTCTTCCTGTTTCGGTTTGTCGACCACTATGCCAACCGCGCTGTCAAGTTTACCTATGTCTACCCGTTCGGCGAATACAGGAGTGATGTTATGTTAAGTAATTGAAATCTGTCGTTCATTGCACGAAGTGTCTCTACAAATAATATTTCTAAATGCTCTATTTCTATCATCTTTAATAACAACACAATACTTAGAAGTACCAAGAAATAATGTCTCTCAACGTTTATCAAAAATAGAAATATATAAATAGACAACATTTAGTGAATTTAAAAAGAAAATGAAAAAAATCGCGCGAACAGAGAACAGTAAAGACGGAATAGTAAAATATCAGCTTATTTACAAGTACTTTGTTTTCTTACCTCCCGGTAACAAAGAACAGTTTTCAAAGTGAAATTCAATTCTGTGAACGAACATTTTTACTACATAGGTTCTCATGTAATACGGTATTGTAGTCGCTTAGTTCCTAAGGATGCATTTGATGCTCGGATTGTAGGATAAAAGATATATATATACACAACCGACAGATACATATACACAACCGACTTCAAAATTGGAACCATTTGTTCAATTTCACGAGTACTTATTGGATTTTTATTTTGGTTTCGCGTCAATTTCGAGATGGAAGATTTAGTGTCGGGTTTTATTTTTTTATTTCGGCGAACAGAGTCGGGCAGACACAGAGCTTAACTACGTGATGTAGACTACATAAGCTATGAAACTATTTACCAGAACTTATAAAATAACTTTCCAGTAACTTTTTTTAATCACAATTCAAGATATATCGCGGACGCTTATCTCGTTTTCTAAAATTATGTCTAGAATCGTGTTTAATTTTTACAGAAACAGATCCGATGCGCTTCAAGACCTATACGAGCAGGTACCTACTGGAAATAAATATCTGTATACGTTAAACCTTCTTCCTCTAATTTAAAAGCTTAGTTCTTGTTGGGGCAACCGCTATTACTCTCTTTTCTTTGCTTTTATTATGACCTTTTGACACAACCGACACCTACTTTCTTCTTCACTTCCTCTTCAAATATGCTGAGGTTGAAATAAAAGAAATCTATCAAAACTACAAGTTATGACATACTATTTAAATTATATATGACGTAAGCAGCAGGTACATAAAATTATCAAATATTTAGAAGAAAGATCTTTGGCAATTATGCAATAGGTACTAGAAGCCAACAATAAAAGGGCAGATCAATACACAATCCGAAATCTGTAATAGACAGTCAGTGAAACTAATTAACTAACAAGATGTAATTAATTAAAAAAATTAATGAGAATTATATTTTGATTTTTCCCGTTTTGTGTACCATCGCCATTGTATTATATTTTTTTAATCTTACTAGTTATCCAGAACAATATAAGGATTCTAACGATATCCGATTCACCTAAATCGGTTTAGGAAAGTTATGGTGGAATAAAGAAATTCACAAACATAAATACAAACATGAACCTTAAAAACATAACACTCCTTTTTTGGGCAGTCGTGTAAACATAAGTTAAGTTACCACCTTTAGAAGAAGGGGTGAAGACAAAAGTTTGTTGCTAGGGAGGTAACCGAGGTAAATAGATCATTACGGTGCTCAACAGGAAGGGATCCCGGCTTCCCACATCCACTACTTAGGTACTTACGTTGCTACATTAAATCCTTCATATTATTTTAGGGTCAAAATACTTCTTGAACAACGACTTCTCGGAACAACGATTCATTAACAGTTACTCCACTGCACCTAACAGTGGAGTAACTGTTAATGAATCGTTTTAAATGTATGTTTTTAAATTTATACATTTTTCCTCCAAAATACATGCACTGAAATGTTTTACACATTCTTTTAATTGGCTAGGCATTATTTATATTTTTTTCTATAAAATGTAGGTACAAAATTCCTCACTTTAATACCCTGTAATTTGAATTTCTACTACGCGTAGTTTTTTCGGGGAAGAGACTATAGACAAGTCCAATAAAAAATGCATAAATAATATCTATAATTTTGATAGGACTACAAGAAATTACTGACTGCATATCTATTGGAGAAACCAGGATGTACGAAGTACAGTAGGCCGCAAATCCGTGGTATCATTTTGACCTTGAGCTGACCTATCTTAGTAGGCAGTTTCAGTGGTATGCGAGGCTAGCTTATACTGGTTTTGTTTCCACTGACGGGTGGCCTAATGTACCTACGAACTAACAAATAACGGATACAAAGAAATATAAGGACCTAATTTATTATGTAACTTCCTTTGAAGGAGTTAATAGGTATATACGGTCAATACATTCACGGTAAGGCAATAATTATATAGAAATAACAAATTATTTGTAATTACCATAGTACCCGCAATACAATCTCTTACATGCGCATGTTACCCGGGAAAATGCAAGGATTCTAATGATACCCCATACATCTAAATCGGTTAAGGAATTTAGAAATTATGGTGGAATAAAGAAACTCAAACATACATACATACTTAGGACCATAGAATTAGAATATTTTTGGTACCCCATAGAAGGACATAGAGCTCAAAAAAGTGCAACCGATTTTGAATTGTCAATGTGTGAGTGCAATAGTAATGTACAACGTGGAAATATTGACACGATATCAGTTACCGATAAACAATATTTCATATGTAAAGAATTGGTATACAAAATTAAAATATTTTCAATAAAATTATGTTAGTAAAACTAAAATCACAAGGGTAGGTATTATTTATTGCATTAAATTAATTAATTACATTATTATAATAAAAAAATCATGCGCTCACATTATAACTATATTTCATTGGTAATAGGTACTTTGTAAAAAATCAGCTTTTAAGGACCCTGAGCAGTGTATAGAGTATGACTGATTGAGATGATGATTGACTGAATGATTTTTACCTACCTATCCTAATACCACTGCGGAGTTGGTCTGGACTCAGCGCAGCACACTTTTGAGGTGTGCCCTGCCTAGACCACTGAGCGGCGGGTACTAAGAGCCAGTATCGGGCGAGACCTGTCTCTGCCGGTAGTAGTGAGGGCTGGCAGATTCGGTGAACTGGAGAGAAATGGCTTCCTTTTGTGAGACTGTTGGTGTCCAGAAAGAGGCCGCCGAGCAGGATTGTGAGAGGGCCGATCCCGCTCGGAGAAGAAAGCACCTCGGAGGAAACTGCCTCGGCGCCTAACAGCCGAAACCCCTCCTGTATGATTTAAGGCAGGCGGCCCTTTGGGGTTACAGATGCTTAGAGAGGGGACTTTATTTACCCATCGTGATCCCAGAGAAGACGGTGGCATAGTGGTCACGTGCTATCGTGTACAGCGAGGCTTAGAGGACACCCCTTTACAGTCTCTTCAGGGATACGCTGCATAGCGGGGATGCAGGAGCTGGTCTATTACGTACCTCCGTCTATATGCTGATGGTGACCACCGAAGTGGTTTTAGTGGGGTAAGAATCCTATACAACCCGGTCTTATCCAAAAAGGCTGGGCGCGTTTTTGACCGTTTGCCCCCGAAAAAATATATTTGTATATCCTATTATCTTTTCTTATTTCTTCTTTTTCTTTATTTTTTTTCTCCTTTATCTTTATTCTTTTCTTTATCAACTAGTCTCATCTATTATTCCTTTTCCTTAGCATCGATAGGAAACCTTTCTGTATAAAAAATATATCATAAAATTGTGATATTCTCTTGAATTTGTACTAAAAAATATATAAACAACATACTCATTACGCTATCACATATAGGCTCAGTGCTCTCCACCTAAAGGTGATAGCGCAGGAATCAACAACAAGTTTCATTCGTGGTCTGTTTTTAAAATTAATATTACTAGCGCAGTTCGTTAGATCATTATTAACAACTGAGGTCCGCACAAAGTAGGTTGGCGGTCCGGATTCGAGCCACATTTGGGGACTACTGTAATAGCGTGATTGCGTAACCTGGGCCACTATGCTACGCTTAGCTTCTTATATGTTATAAGCGTTCGGGCAGACACACCGTCAAACAGACAGAAACGTTTCCAAACATTTTGGTTTCATCTTCTGTGTCGATAGTATTAAGTAATCCAATGGAAAAATAATCAATGTGCAGAGATACATCAACACTTTAAATAAATTCTGATATCGGAACTTTTTGTTCTAAAATTTCATCGACACTATAGTCGACACTGACAAGTCACTATTTTGTGTACATGAAATGAAAATTTAAATTAGAACAACGTACTCAATATTGCTTTTATGACCATTGTTTTTTACTATAGAGAAAATTCACTATTTTATAGATAGGATTTGGTTTTCCAAAAAAAATTTGTAAAGATAGTTTTTTCCAAAATATGGCCATGAAAATATATGCTTTTGTTGACAATTTACCTGTGAAATGAATGATTTTCTGGATTATTTTTATAAGAAACATCGCAGTCACCAACACAACAACTAGGCATCGCTTATAAATTTTAAATCTTTATAAAATATACAGGATTCACTAACAATACAGCAATTATAAGTTAGCGTGATTTTTGACAGTGACGCTGGAGAAAACAACATCTGCCAATAGTGCTGACTGAACCTAAATATGCTTTCTCTTTCTAACATGTGATATTTCCGTAAGAGATTCCATACCCAAAGTAGGCTTTGTAGGTCTTTATCTATCCTACGTTTATGCTTAGGACATACATACATAGCCGTGTAGTGACCACTAGGCCGACGACGCAGTCACGTCATTATAGCAGTGATAGCATAGTGGTATGACCGTTGGACTGAGAAGTCAAAGGTCGCAAGTTCAAATCCAAAGCACACACCACTGTCTTTTCGAAGTCATGTACGTATTATAAATTAATTATCATTTACTTAAAACGGTGAAGGAAAACACCATGAGGAAACCAGCACACCTGAGAGATGTTCTCGATGGTGTGTAAAGCCATGTCTGATACCTACGGGTGGTTTAAACTCTGACACTAGGCTGCTCATCAACCACACGACAAGAAGTAGATTTTTCAAATCTGACTCGTAGTTGCAGAGATTAGCTTGTTCAAACAAATTAACTTTCCGCTTCATTAAATTATTAGTATAGGTAGTTTAAATAAATGCATTTAACTTACACATTGATCTCTTAAAAGGAATTTACATAATTACAGTAAGGCCTTGTATAATCTTCGAAACGTTTACTTGAGGTAAATTATTTCATTGCGTGCTACCTAACATACGCCATAAGCATTTCATGATTAGTTAAAACTTATTTTGATTTGAATAGAATATATAAATAATCATGATACAGACAGACGTGTTACTGGTGAGTTTGTTGCGCCACTTCTTATATCCAGCTAAAACACTTGGAAGCGGTAAAGGGTGGCCTTTTTTGGGGACTGTCTTAATATTTTACGTTCAAAAAGCGCAAATTTCTAGCCTGATTTGAATAAAGATATTTTGATTTTGAAATGCAGCTTCCAAAGCACATCAATACTAATATCTGGCTATTCTCAGACATGTATTCGAGTTTCATGCGGCTTGCACTGGTCTACCTGACTAGGCCTGAGCCAATGTACTGTAATTGGTAACTCTAGCCAGGCGTACTCCTCAAATGGGCTAAGTTAACCTCTGCGTATGAATTTGATACACACGCTATTACTGGTGGAGAGTAGGAGAACTGTGGTTTATGTACTGTGTAACTTAATAGGTATAACAGAAGGCTGAAAACTGTTCCTGGTATTTGAGGTGGTGTAGAGAAATGCATACCAGGCAGGCCAACTCTCATTGTGTTACCTAGTGTTGTGAGTTTTGTTTTTTTTTGTTTTCTTATATCTGTTATTGAAATGAAGACATGCTGCACTGACACTAATTGAATTTGGATAAGGGCATAACATTTTCTCTATAGACTTCGAAAAATAAAAACAGTATTTGCTGCAAGATTTTCTATTAAATCAAATCTCTTTGTATAGCAAGCAATGCCACAATGTTCCAAACTAGCTTTTGAATTATTCGTCTCATCAGCCGGAAGATGTCCACAGTTGACGTAAGTTTGTGGCCACTAGTTGCAAGCCGGGCTTGCATCAAAAGGCTTCCGCAACCCTCATAAGGTCGTCAGTCCCTAGTACGAGATGCGTAGCTCTCTACGTTTTCCGGTTCGTAGTTTAGTTTGGTGAACGCTTTATTTAAACTAATTAATTTAAGTGGATAGTTCAAAATATTTGCATATAATTCAAGATAAATCTTTGAAAAGCATTAACGATTGCTTAGCGAACTCTAAAGTTATTATATTAAATGGAAAAACAATGCGGTCGCGAACAGGATTCACACCTGCGCCTCCAGGCGCTCTGACCACTAAGCCATCTCGACCTCTGCTCACTACAGCGAATTCTTCTTCCATATTTTAACACGTCTTATGGCGACGTCATTGTTATCAATTCATCCCTATACAAGTGACCGAACCGACACGACTTACTTTGCAGTTAATACAACGTCGTAAACAATTACCGTGGTCGAGATGGCTTAGTGGTCAGAGTGCCTGGAGTATTTAGCCTGGAGGCGCAGGTTCGAGTCTTGTTCGCGACCGTTTTCTTATATTCTATATTAACTTTATTTTGGCATATATTTATTATTATTTTATTATTACTAGCCTATTTTGTCCCACTGCTGGACAAAGGCCTCCCTCCATTTCTTTCATCTATCCCGGTTTTGTGCTGCGTCTTGCCAATTAGCAAGAAAATCATCCAGTTCGTCCCGCAATCTCCTTCGCGGTCTGCCGCGGCCCCGTCTCGCTGTCTCGGGGTTCCAGTCCAGTGCTATACGGGCCCACAGCTCATGAGGCATACGGCATACATGTTCTGCCCAGTCCCACCTCAGCTGGGCGGCTTATAGGACCACGTCAGCGATTTGAGTCTTGGAGCGCAGTATCGTGTTTCGAACATTAGTTAATTTAACACCAAGTATACTACGCTCCATCGCTCTTTGGCAAACCTTCAGCTTGGACTTTGGAATGTTAGTCAAAGACCAAGTCTGTGCGTCATACGTCAAGATGGGGAGAATGCACATGTCCATGAGCTTTCGCTTAAGTGACATAGTTACTTCTTTATTTGTATGTATAAATACATTGGGTGGGAATTCTGGGTAGGTTATAGAAAACGTTACCAATTTTATTTATTATTAATTCATAGTTCTACAATCGTCTTGTATCATATGTTAATCATGGGACAATGAAATGGATATGTATAAAGTATGTGCTATTTTATTTTTCTGTTTTTATTACGATGCGGTTTCAACGGAGACTGAAAATTGTAGAAAGGCAATATTTTATAAAACAAAACGAATAATTTTAAAATTTATTACCATACATTTAGTATTAAACAATATCAGGTACCTGCGTTAACGTTATCAATGTAATTGTTTGCTTTCAGTCTACCTTAAAAACATGGCGGGTAGTTAATAGAGTGGCTACCGCCCCAACATTACCCGTGAATATTCATTTAGCTTGGACACGTAAAACAATTTGCCAGTCAAATGAGTTTTCTAAAAAGCCGATTAAGCGAAAACTAAAATTGGTTAATTATTTATCGAACGTGCCGTACGCAACGGAATAAGCGTACGGTGTAGGTATTTAGCGAGCTAATTTTCAAAGAATAATTTATTGTTGCGGGAAATATTTAATTAGGTGAATTTTGCAGCTTAGCATTTATGCAGACAAACGTATAACGTATGTCAGTAGATAATTTTATGAGTTGTGCGTGTTATAATAAAACAATTTTTAACCGGATCGCGTGTATTCTTGGTTTTTGCTTTTCCTGACGTTACGAACACTGCGGCGTCCGTGGTCGCTAGAAGACCTAAGATATTAAACCTAGTATATTACTATGAGTTGTGTGTGTGTTTATCATAATATATAAAAAATTATAAAAATAAACCAATCAAAATCCAAACTGTCCTGTTTGCTCGTGTATGTACTGCAAAAAAATAAACAACGCCAAACGGTCATACCCGTATTATAGTTTGAATCAAAGGCCCAACTGAATGTAGCCAACTAAGAGAAAGTTTTTCGTCATGATGCAGTGAAATATTTACACTGTTAATAGCCATATTTAAATACCCTCACATCCATTACCTGAACAAATACGAACTCCAGCTTACCTGCAACAAATGAAAGATAAAGTTTAAAAAACGCATATTCAACGAAAAATTCAGTTGGTAATATATAATAGGTAGGTACAACGTAAATATTTACACAACAGCCACTGCCATCCACGATGTGAATAACGATTTCACACTCGTTATTCACAGTTAAAGCTTTAGAACTCCTCCAAAAAAGATATTGCTTATATGAGTACATTAAAAGTCCGCTTCTATGGACTTAGCTGGTGTCCAAATGACCACCTCTCTAGCTACGAAGCTGCGTGAGCGCAGTCGCGTTTACAGCAAACGCTTGAATAGTTTGACATCCATGAAAGTGCATAATTACGGATTATATTTAAATTACATTCCAAAACAGGTTAACAGTTAAAAATGCGCACATACACAAACAGAAAAACACCACAAAAGTATTAATAAAATATCTTATTAAAGTATAAGTAAAGAAAAAACTATAATATTGACATGATTAGATACAAATGTTAAGCAATAGATCCTTTTTTTATTTAATTTAATTTGTTTAATGTTAGCTTTAGAGCAGTATATATAAATATAACATTGTTTCCCGCCAATTTGGTAAAATATATGAAATTAATTTTGATAATACCAATAACGTATTGGGCGGTATATATTTTGTGGTCTCTAAAATAGAAATTATTATGTAATTAATTTTAATACAATTGTTGATTTTTGCATGACCATTTAGCGTACATATTTAGATATAAAATTGAACTTTATAGTTTTGTTTATGGTTGACAGTATGATAGATATTTTAGACAGCTTATGGGTCCTGACATCTAAAAAGACAATGACCTATTCTTGGCACCAGTGTCGCCAGAGGTAGCTTTAGTATAATCAGACGATGTCTAATAGCTGCCCTCTTTTGCTTTAATTAGCATGAATACTGTGATCAAGAACCAGTTTCCCAATCGTGGTTATTACTTAATATCATAATAAACGGCGGCCCGACTTCAGTACCACTGTTTGGTACAGGTCTCTTATTGCTCTTACTATTTTCTGCCGTGCTTATAATCTAGGTGCGGCCTACGACGACGCTTCTGATGTCGCAGACCCATATTACCAACGGACACCCAATGCGTCGCTTTGTTTGCACCACCTGCCACCACATCTAGCCAAATTATTGCCAGTTAAATAGTCTGATACGAAGTCGTGATGGTGATATTAACTCAGTAAGATGTGTGTCTAAACGTATCATTAGTTATACCCAGAAAAATGTGACTTGTTTTTCTCGAAGCAACTGCTCTTTCAAAGCCCTTAACGTTTAATACAAAAATAACAACGCCTTTACTAAAACAGTACACGCGTCGCATCACCACGTTGAAAATTGTTAATGCTAAAGAAATCCGTGACGATACATACACACAAGTATCTTTAGAAGAAAAAACAAATCTTTATCTTTGCAAACGAGTCGCCGTCAATATTCGGCGTAGCACACACTGTTTGCGCTGTGGCAAGAGCCAACAGCGGGGCTTTTATACTAACATTTAAACAAGAGATCCCGCTCCGGGGGAAAGATTAAGGCTTTGTCTTCACGTAATGCAAAACAGACGATGCTTTGAGACAGAATTTGATTTTATACAAATTATCGTTATGAATGAATCAGTCATGTCTGTTCCCGGTAATTTCCACGAGTGAGTTTGTTTGGTTCGCTTTGTAATATTTGATAATTATAAATGTAATGTTAAAATTCAATTAGAGCAAGTGCACAGATTCGTCATACATTATAATAATTCGTATTTTTTTTTATTATTGTTGGACGTGGAATTATATAATATACAAAAGCAACAAAAGTTAAATGAACAAAAGCTTGTATGACCGAATCCTTAGTACAACGAATTTATTTGATTACCCACTAACTGAAATGTACTGAGTAAACTCTTAACAGAATTCTGTCCACAAATGTAACTTAAAAGATCTTGTACGAGCATGATTACTTTAAGCTATATACTTATAATATACCAACCTATTGTTTCCTTACAAGAAATCCATATTGTAATTTTAAATTGTATTACGTAATTTCCGTTACATTGGGTTTATAAAAGCAAATAAATCCATTACTGACGTAATAGCTAAACAACAGCTATAATTTATATTAAATCGTTACATACCCGTCGGAAAAAAATCTTATTGTTCAGCGGCACCACACCAAAAGATCCTTCTCACAAAATTCATTTTTGTCAACTAGCATTTCAATTTAAAAAAAAATCTAAGTTAACTATTGACTAACTTGTTAAAATTTGACGTATGTCATAGACTACAAAACCGAAGAACTATTTTTCGTATTGCAGAAATTCCGTCACAAATCTGACATGTCCAATAGTCTCAGTTTTAAACGTCCGGAAAAAGCGATGTGATTGCTTCGCAAACACCCATATTGTATACGTGTAGGTATAGTAAACAGTTTAATTTAATAAGTTCGTGTTATATTAAGTTTTTAATGACAATAATTAAATTAAAATAACTTTTGAAGTGGGACCCAAACATTGTAATATCTTAGTTTATGCGATCACTACACCTTCTAATGAAACAAGTTTTAACCGGTTGAATTGCGTGTATTATGCATTTTGTTTTTTTCTGACGTTTAGAAAATATCACACCGGTCACAGTATGACCACGACTGAATTATATCATTAAGGAGGATTAATTCAGATAAAAGTTGTTTTTATATGAAATACCCAAACCTAAACTCCTAATCATAAATGTGGATACATTTATGGGTAGGACGGGATACAGTAGCTATCTATAAATAAATAAGCTCTCGTTCAGTATTGTACTTACCCTTTTATCTTTGGGGCCCATGCTCTCTCCTGTGCTACATAAGAATATGGGCTATTAATATACATCTAAAGATAAAAATCTACGTAAATACATGTGGTCGGAGATCAACATGGTTGTTAGGTTAGGACTGAGCCTAGGACTCAAATCTTCTATTTGCCTCACCATTAGCCAATATTTGTTTAGGATCAGATTTTTATTTGCTCAATAATTTTGATTACGTATGGAACAATGATCCTCCGGCATAACATTCATAGTACGAAGCTTATGAATAATATTCATTCTGTTAAAATGTTACTAACGTCACATACATCGGAAAAAGTATTACAAAAACTGAAGGTAAATTTTTCTAAAATATGTGATTGAAATTAGGTATTTTTAATTTCCGTGATTTCTGGATGCAATTTTTAGCTGGTAGGAGCCCGGCTCAGCGTCCGTGATTGATTCCACACATATAAAAAAGGTGTTCTTAATTATTATTTTTATTGCTTTGTTGCTCAGCGACCATATTGTCTTATTAATTGTAACTTATAAATTTATAGGTGGTGTAGTTCACGGATAGAGATTATATAAAAAAATAATAAGAAACTCAGTGCTGTTTGGATAAATATCTCAAATCATAATACCGAACGTGTAAAATAACTTACCCATTAAAACCTTTTAGTTTTCAAGTTGAATTAATTAATCTTTGTCAGCCTTTCAAAACGTATTCTAATTCAACCGCATCTCTACCAAGACAGGTACATAGACATAAATACACATCTCAGATCCGTATCTCGAGCTGTCTTTACCACGACTTTACCGTCCAATACGGCAACTTAAGATGCAGCCCTTTCACGATAAGACCACCAGATGTTGCTGTAGATGTAATTGCGTTCGCCTTTGTGCCATTTCTAATGAAAGGTCCACGAAACTGATATCTTTAATCAACGCGAACTTGTATAACGATGCGGGTTTGACGATGTCGCAGTCAAGCCACAGGTTACGCCAAAAACAATTGTTGCCGGCGGCGGTCGTATGTCATTTGTGTATTATTAGAACAAATAATTATTTGGTACGCAGAATGATGGGAAAGATATATTAATTAGGTATATGATGTATGCTTTAGAAATACACACAAATGTGGGGCATACAGCGCCGTGTCTAATTAGTTAATTAGCTTCGTGTATTTGTTATCGGTATAATCGAAGGTAGGAGTGATATTGATACGGTTCCACCATATATTACAGCATTCTACTTAAGATTATATGTTACATTTGTTTTTTTTTCTATTCTGCAAGTATTATAGCATATAAATATGGTATGTAACTGTCTAAGTTATAATCAAAACTGCAGTAAATAAAAAGAGGCAATGGACTCGATATTTAACTTGATAATTAATCTGAAAAAAATTAAACGACTTAATAATCCATTCAATTAACTCTGGACAGTTAATTACCAGCTGAATTCAAACATTACCGACAACACAGAAATGTAAGGAAACTAATCTCTTTGAGACAATACTAGGGCAATATCTTTGGTTTACGAGGACCGTCTTACTAAATCTACAAATATTTGAACATTCCCTCACAGTGCCGCCATTGTCTAGGTCAAACTAATTTTGGGATCTTCTGAGGCAGTAATTTAATTCCACATTAAGGCCATCAGTTAAAATCTGGTTAACCTTTTAATTAAACTTGTTTGTTGAGGGGACTAAATCAGATGCCTTCATGAAAAATAACTAGGGGGGATTTTTATAACATTTTTTTTATACAAAGATGTTGGCCTTCGTGCCTTGGTGAGCACATCAATCCATCGCTCCCAGTCATTACGGTTAGTCAGGTAACTAAAAGTCTGATAACCACTAATACGACGAGACATCGATCTACCTATTAACAGAATTGTGGATGTGGTCAGGTAGGCAGTCGCTTAATGTAAAATACTGGAATTAAGCTGCATCCGATTAGACTGTAAGGCGAACCCGACGTAGAGAGAAAAGGCTAGGCAGAATCTTTTGAGAGAAAATGTACCGAAAATTTTGTATAAACATTGTTGAACGAGGCAGTCAAAGTAAGGACGATATATGCAACGATAGGGAAATACGTGCAAAGTTGGGGAAAAACTGAGTAACAGTGTATGATGAGAGTGTGAAATTATGTTAAGTGTGCATAAAAGTCGTAGTTGTCTACAAAGAACATACATTTCTTGTGTATAGCCCCTTCACAATATACAACGGTGGGTTCTTCCCCCCGTCGCGCGCTAATAACTACTTAAGCTTTTGTAGAACGCGGTCTAGTTTTTTATTGAATACTTTACGTTTTTGTTACGTAATTGAAAAAGATGCAACTTAACCTACGCAAATGAAGTTAGAGTTCGCTTCGCATACGTTAATGTATGGGAAACCTTTATCACTACACAAAAAAAAATACTTCACGATAAGTAAGTATTTTCTATATATTTTTAAAGTTAAGTATAACTAATTCAGTAAGATTTTTACATTAGGTTTAGGTAATTAATTAGTTACGACACGATATCGGTATAAAAGAAATACCCGGACAAGTGCGAGTCGGACTCGCCCACCGAGGGTTCCGTACTAATTTGTAGTTACCTAGATATTATAAATAGTTCAGGAATCAAGCCTGGCAGTTTTCCGAGCTTTTACGGAAATTCAGTTTCCAAAAAATAAAGGTTATATTTTTTATGATTTAATTACAAATGTATAGTTATCAGATTTTTCCTTGTACTTATAGTGTAAGACGATATTACTTGCCAAATTTCATAATTCTAGGTTAACGGAAAGTACCCTATACATTTTGATTCCCTTGAGAGTGTTGAAATATACGTTTTTTTGCGGCATAAATGGCCGTATATTTTTTTTAAGTTAACTTAGAAGTTTGATTTTTTCTTAGCTTCAAGAGACTGTAGACTTTAGTTTAAGGTTTTAATTTCAACTCGATACCTTTACGCGTTCCCAAGATAAAGGGTCTTGTCAGACAGACAGCCTTACAGACAGACGGACAGCAAGTGATCCTATAAGGGTTCCGTTTTTTCCTTTTGAGGTACCCTAAAAACAACGAATTGCAAAAATTTGAACTTTTGTACCTTTTTGATTAAAATATGCGGCAATTATAACTACTTACATTTGAATACAAGTAAAATTCGCGAAATTCTCATAAAATTAATTAGAAAGTTATAATAATCTTACTTAGACAATTTTTTTTAAATCGTCAAATTTATCTTAAATAGCGAGTCACTTATCTTTTATTTTTATTATACTTAACTTTTAGTACAAACTGCATGCATCACATCGGGTCACCTCAAATAGGTACATAGTCCAATTACCTAGTGTTAGCGACCTTAGAACTATCCCAAAATGATGTAAACAGCTGTTACATTTATATCCAAATGGCTATGCAAATTTTCTCATCAATTTACGTAGAACTACGTACCAAGAATTTTGATTGAAGTCAAGATGGTTTGAGAGAATTAATGACCGTTCATGGAGCTACTAGACTACACTTTGTGTTCTAATCAATTACTTAAAATTGTTCAACACATTTGCTTGTAAAGTGGCTCTTATTGCAACACTTTGAGGTTTATAATGCAGATTATAACACACATTTGCTGTCACTTTTGAGAACGATTTGAAGCGCGCGCAGGGTTTGCGCTCTGTTGAGCTCACACCCGATGGTCGCACTGATTTAGCCATTGCAGCCATGTCACGCAAAATGACATCCGCGCCATTTTATTATCAAAACCATCAGTGTGTTAAAAAACGTCGTATGAAACTCGTGAGCAATGGCCAATATTGTCTCGGTTGCAATACAACCCTCGCCTGTGGCTGCAGTGAGCAGTTTATTACTGGGTGACACAATAACACGATACGTGTGATATAAACATGACCGTACTTCAAGTACTTCTTTGTACAAGAAGTAGTAGATATATGATATTATGCGGAAATCCGATGTCCGGTAAGGCTTATTGAAGAAACCTTTATAAAGTTCTAGTTCCATAATAAAGAACAATATTAACCCTTTCTACCAGATAAAAATGACGGTCTTACTACGAATCTGAAGGTAAAAGTAGAATTGATCCTGCGGGCCGTGTGAGTCGTTCCGCTCCGGCGCATAGCAGGCACCCCGGGCCCATACATCACTTAGTCACCCGAGACGAACCCCGCGCATGCGTACAGGCGCTGTTAAATGTAAACTTTACACCAAACCCTGGGGTATTGACGGATAATTTACCAGGTGAGATGGTAGTTCGGAATATTTTAAAGCTTAAGAGATTTTTGTTTGTTTTTGTGAACGAAATTAAGGCCATTTGACATATTTTTATTATGAATTCGTTACAAATGTAACTTGTAAGTTCTAGTTGAGAAAATGGCACAGGTGCAAATTAAAATGGAACAGAATGGTCATATCTTCTGTATGTCGGATGAGCTATAGAGAAAACTTGAGAGTGTAATTCCGAACACGAGAAATAGAAAACGTAGTGTGCTCAGAAGATGAGGGATGAGCTAGACTCTTACGTGAAGAGCTTGCCTCAGTTAACTGATCGAAAACATGGACAGAGTGAAGGAAGGCCTGTGCCCTGCACACATCGAGTTACAAGTAATTATAATAAAACCAGTTTTATACATACATTTTCACATAATATACACGCTGGCTGTTGATTAAACAATGCGTTTGGTCAACACGAAACGGCATGACGACATGCCTCTTAATGACATTCAAAAAAATTCGTCATTAAAAGTCAATTGAATTTACTTGCTGGCGACCGATTCGGGGCAGCAATCAACTTTCCCAATTACATGTACCAGAGAACCAAAAATTATTTCTTTTACATGTGTGGTGTTGGAAAGTATATAGGTATAGTAATTGACAGTTTCTATAACATTCAAATGGTGGATAGACACGTATGTGACAATCCATTAGAAAACCATTGTATTGCAGTCAAGTGATGATGGATTAGTTACTTTCCTCCTGCCTTATTTCGTGTCGATACACTCAGTTATAACACTTTCATATAGTCCTTGACCAGCAGGTCGCTACTCGTACTGAATTCGTTTTAAGCCATAAACTGAAAATTGGTTCCTTCGATTCGGAAGATGGCTTGAGTATAATATGAGGCAAAAGTTAGATTAAGATTTTTATTTAAATAAAGTCAGAGTCCCGATTGTAAATTTGGAATAGAGATTACTAATACGTAAGCACATATTAGATAATAGTGACTACGAAAACGTAGGTGATAAAATAAAACGGACCACCACACTAAGCTTCCATCCAATAACCTACCAGTCCATCACACGACACCTAATTGGGGCGGCAACCTACAAAATCTGTGTATAAACGCTAGTGGAGAAAGTAATCCCGGGTAGTCAGGTAATAAACATAAACGATTTCCCCAATAAGACTCGATGCAAATTGAGTCCCGGAGGGTCGCGACGACGGAGTATTTACCTATCGTAGAAACCCGATCAGGCCACAAGCCACTAACTAGTTGACGTCGTTCAAAATATTGCTGATTCGAATAAAAAACCGATTGCTATCTCACTTTGATGTAGTCGGAGGAAATGGGATCTGCTTCCGATCCGCGAGGAAAGGGAGAAAATCTCCTTCCCGTTTTCTGGGTACCGCGGGCAGTGTTCCGGAACCCTATTAATCTTGGTTCAATATTTACCTGTCGGTTGCGGCGCATGGTCCCCTCAAACAAAACAAATGTAGGTAACGTTATTATTTTCAATATAACCTGCGAATAGAATGTAGAAGTCAGTTGTTGAAAATCATCAACCCCTGCCCTAATCACAATTTATTTGGAGTCAGTGCAGCATGTATTATTCTTCCATACATACTCTATTTGTGCTGTAATGCTGCTAAAGTATGAATTGTTGAAAATAATATCAGAAATTATTTCGTGTTTCAAATCATTATAGCTTCGAAGTACAGAATACTACGTTATCTATTCAAGATAAATCTTTGAAAAGCATTAACGCATGCTTAGCGAACTCTAAAGTTATTATATTTTAATATCCCTGGAGTATTTATCCGGGAGGCGCAGGTTCGAATCCTGTTCGCGACCGTATTATTTTTCCATTTAATATAATAACTACGTTATCTCTGCGCCAACCCTTTAACCAGGAAAAGTGAAAATAAACTTAATGTAATTTAAAAGTAATTTAAATCTAAATTAAAGAATCGTTCTCACTTGTACAAATACTGTCAATCTTAATAACATTTTCAAGTACAGAACCAACGCGAACGAACAGATTACCCGCCTGGCTTACTTTTTAAATTTCCTCGTGATTGTAAAGAGGACGGATAGCGTCATATCATCGTGGAGGGCCCGGTGTCGACTTTTGACCGTTTCGAGTGCCGATCTAATTTGCCGAATCGAGGAAGCATATGAAATTTAATCGATTCGCTTCACCGAAGACGGTTTTCGATAATACTGTGAATTTTCTGAGACATTACAACCTTGTCAAGAAATGTGATTTGATGTAGAAGAAACATTTAATATGCGCTATCTTTTTGACATTTAAGATTTATTTTACTTTTGGAGGCGATAAATGCATCACTGGAAAGAACATTAGTCAACATTTCTAATAAATTTATAAAGTTCTTGTGGAAAGGACGCTACAACAAGATATGTTAAAAAGTGAACGACGCATTCGGCATAGTGGGCAGAGGTCGCCATTTGGATGAGTAGTTCGGAGTACCTATCCAGGAGTTTAAACTCTGCTCGTAGGCATATTTTTCCACAAAAGGTTCCATCTATTAATTTCATCAATAAAAGATAAAATAATGCTTTTATTATTCCATTCCCTCGTTCATCTTCTCTTAAGACAGGAGCTTCTCTATATACGGCCTGCTGTGACGCAAACAACTCTTGATAGAGATTTAAATGATTAAAGATGTCGTCAAAACGTTGGATGAAAAACGATCTGCTCATAAAGAAAGGAGGCCGGAAGGTATTGCCTTCTTGATTAATAGGTAATTAGCTGGATCGTTATTTATATTGCCTTGCATTTGCTTATATTGTTTACATTCTGATACCTATTTTATGCTTTAAAGGTTTTTATGTGATTCAATAGATACTGTTTACACTTGACCTTAATGAGTAATAATTATAAATTGCACGGATGCCAAATCAAAATGACACAGAGTGGTCATATCTGCCGCATCTGTGTGTACCTAATTCAAAAATTGTCATGGCCAGCAGCCTTCCTACGTATTATTTTAGTATTATATTAATTCTGAAAATATGATACGAGTACCACTGCGCCATTATCGGTCTTTTTGCACGTGGACAATGTGAATTTACCTTTATTCAAAGTTGTAGCCAAATATGAAGAGGCCCTTATTACGCTATGAACACGCGTATTGTTTATCTCGATTGATATCGTAATTATGGTAACTTTGTAGTACATTGCGTCGTATGTTTACAAATAATTTTGCTATTTACAGAAGCTATAACGTACAATACAATATAAGTCTAAAACTCCCAAATAATAGGTAAGTACGCAGTCACGACCAAATATATTGCAAAACAACACGTATACCCAACACGATTTGTTTACAATTTAATCCCTGAGTGAATCTCTCAAAGATGAACACGCAACAATAATTAAATTCAAAACAATAGCTGTAACAGACGAGACGTGACGTGGCGGCGTTGAGAAAAAAAGCTTAGATTTGTGAAAATATAACTTTCCCCTAACACAACGTTTTCCTACGTTATTTCCTTTGCAGTCGCAGGTGAGATTTATCTTCGGATAATTGGATAAAGAACGCGTTTGCGAGAAGTGATACGAGGTGGAAGAAGAGGGTGTAGGGAGGCGCTAGTGAAAAAAAGAACGTAACAGCCAATGATGTGTTACTTTTGAATATAAATCATTTGTTTGATTTACGTTGGCGTGTACTTGCAATGCATAAATCAATATTGTAATGTTTTTTATATAGCTTCTGCAAATGAGATTATATGTTGAAATTGTTTGTTAATTTTATTTAATATGTATTTTTATTTGTTTAGCTTCACATTCGTGTAGGATTTTCCAACGATATACAAGGAGGCATACGATTCTGAATGGATTTTCGTACTGGTTAATATAGAAGTGCCAATTTAAACACATTGCATAAGCTATCAATATACTGACCCAATTCAAACGCGACACAATTTTCAGAGTATAAGCGACCAAAAAGTAAATTTCAATAAACTTACACTATTAACTAAAATTATTTAGCAACCGCATTAAATTAAATCTGTCAAACACAGTGGATTAAAATAAGACACAAAACAAACCGCACGTCGACCAACCTCATTTGTAATGAGCTTTTACCTACATAGTACAGATTTAATATCAGACCGGATAACAATACTGACCACAAAATGTTCATTTATTATTAATATGTGCACTATCGTCACATACAACTACTACCCCCAAACATCTAAATATTTAATATCAACGAAAATATTTCAATGTAATTAACAATAATTGAAATTCGCGGTAACCGAAACAATGTTCGCAAAAATACTCTGTTAAATTACGGCTTCAATTTAATAACTTCATATAAACAAACGTGAATTAATAAACAAAGAAAACCAATATTATGTAAGTTTTCATTCAATCACAATTTCGCTGAAAAACTGTGCAGATCTCTACTTGTTTTAAAAGGATTATTAAATTTTTCGCTTGTAATTTTTTATACAGACATTTGTATTTGAACAAAACGATTACAACACAGGATACATTTATTATTAGAACAACATAGAAGTAAAACATAGAGTTAATTAGTGCCTTGAAATAACATTCCATATTCGACAACGAAGTAACAAAAGGGAAAAATGAAACAGCTAGTGTTCTACAGTTGGCAAATACCGTAGCAGAACAATCAGAGAATTGAAATATTTACTGAAACTTCAACAAAACTAGGCAGAACACAATGTATGTTATGTGAAATGTTAAACATTGAGAAACCTGACTACACACAGAGTTAAGCGTAGCGCAAGCGAGCGAGAATGCTATACTTTTGTGTAAATTCATATAATTATAGATATTTCAAAACTGCTGTGTTGTTGGAAAATGCCTTCCGTTCATATTTAATTATATTACGAACTCAATTAATGGTAACATAAAGAGCTTGGCACGGTAATGGTAAGTCTCTATTCCAGAATGAGAAAAACGGTTCTAATTTGAGAGTTTACATACAACTTCTCATATCAAACGCAACCCAAGCTTGAATTGATTTAAATAGCATCCCAATCTATTAAGTTTTTGCTTTACTATTTTGCTTTAGACATAACAGAAAAGTTTTAAATAGTTTCAACGTTATCAATAAACTATATAAACACAAAATGCATTCACTTGGCTCATGCTACGCTTAGATGTGGAAAGCCAGCTTAAAGAGTGAGTAAAAAAGTGCGACACACAATTTGAAATTCTAAACAAAAATTCATCTACGCATCTAAACCGTATATTTGATTTTGTTTTGCGGGCAGTGAGTGAGTGATTTAGAAATGTATTTACAAAGTGAAGCCCCAAACACACGAAAGGGTTAGCGTGGCGTAAATTGAGAGCGGTGAATAATTCATATATATTTTTGGTATTACCTTGACCATTTCACGTAATGCGACCGTCTGTCGCTTGCACAGGGAGACGCCACGTCCGAACGCACACTTATACTTTAGGCACTTTAATTTTATTTACACTATTCTATCAAAGTTTCTTTTTACTGTCTTCCAGTGCACTTCAGGATAAGAGCGGGTCCTGAAAATTAATTCCAAACGTTAGTAAGTAAACTAATCAACTTTATTGTTTACATAGAGTTATGGAAACAAAATGCTTGTCTCAGCTGTCACAACAGTTCAGGAGAGTTATTTTTATTTGAATCTCAGATGCAGCACGCATAAACTTTGAATAAGTGGGAGGTGTTTTAGTAATTTAACTTTGTGTACACGAATATATTTTACTATCAGTGAGCTTAAATATTTTAGTAAAAAATGTTAGAGAATATTCTAACTTTATGAGATTGTAATGACAAAGCGTTTAAATCAGCTGTGTTATCTTACTAATATTATGATGAGGTTTACATTATTCCAAGAACGGTTCACCCGTTTAACGTGAGATTTTTTGGCCAATCAGAGAGTTCCGAAATCGACGAATGTCCTTTACGAAGACTAGTGTAAAAGGTAGTTAGTATATGTTCGTTATGAAGTTGCAAACTGTTGGGAGTGTACTTTGAGAGTATAACGTCGTCACGTTAAATCGACAGTGTAATAGCTAACCAATTTTGTTGCCCGATGCGGATACTGGGAATCTACATTTTTTCCTTTTAAGTGAGTTTCGAGTTTGCTCATCGGAATTAGTTTGCATCGACGTTTGATCGGATATTCCTTTAAAGAAGTTAAGTAACGGTAGCCGGTAATCTTATTTTTCTTCATTTTAATTCCCGGTATTTCTTGTTTGGGCGTCATTGCGTTAAGGGAGGTTGGATTTGCTTTACAAATTAATGGTACTGCCAGAATTTGTGTACTTCATTAGAATTGGCTTTGTTTTATCTTTTATGTCGTGGTGGCCGAGTGGTTACGGACTCGCTTCTTGCGCAAGCAGATTGTGGGTCCAAATCTGGCATAAATTTCTTTAAGTGCTTTCTTAGTTTAACCTACGAAGATGCGGAGAAGTACAAGGAGTACAGGAAAATGTAGTAAAGGAACCTGGACTTTCACACGGAAATACATCATGAACGCTGTGCCGGACCTAAAAAATACATCAGACAGTCTTTTGCCCTGCAGTGGGACAATTACGGGTTTATTAAGTTATAGGTATAGATTCTGTAAGTGACACTAAATAATTTCTCGCTATTATTTTTTTAATACTAAATTTATATCTGAGAAGAAACTAAACAAACGAACGAAGATTTAAATTGGAATAAATCTGTATATAAATATTCAGTATTGCCTCATAGCAAGTGTATTTGCTTTGAGGTAATACTAAACACAATATATTCGGTGGTTATCAAATAATACCAAATTTAAAAATGGGTAGGTACTAAATTTTTTAGGAAACTGAATCTATGACCGGTCCGACAACATATTAATTATATTACCTATTCCGCAAAATAAAACTAAAAAAAATGATGAGCACACCATAACTCGGTTAAGCCGCAGATAAACCATTTAGTGCGCGTTAGATCGCAAAATAAACATCACGCCTGTTCCCCCGAAGGGTTAGACAGAGGTGTATTATTGCTGTATAACCATATTTCACCAATGCCGTTATTGGTCCTATGTAAAATGTGGTGATCGTATTGCCGTCTAACCTTTTTTATTATTATCGTTTGGAATTCCACGTCGATGCCTTCAACATGATGGTGAGGAATATTTCGCAGCCCTACCAACTAAAACCACACGGCCGTCTTAGCATATAAGAAGGGGCACCATTAACTCACGTGGATCAAACCAGTGCCCCCTCTAACAACCACCCGGGAATCCAGGCCCGATGGACGATTAGTTGACACACTTCCATCCACTAAAAAGGAAGTAACTCTATTAAAAATCAATCAATAAGCGGTAGATATTGTGGGCAACATTATTTTTAGATAAAGGCCGAATAGTTACAATGTTTCCTATATCAATATCAGAATAACATGGTATTGCTAGTGAAATGAAAATCGAATATTAACAAGAAATATTGATTCTGCATGAAGCGGTATAATTTCATTCTCCTCCATTTTCCTTTCTCTGTTATTTGTGAATATCGTAAAAGGTTCTCGGTACAGATTAACAGTTACTGTTTGCAAAAACATGTTGATGAAATTGAATATAAAATACTGTGGAATTTTGTGGCACGATTTCTAACAATAAGACACAAATAAGTCGAGTCAAATATTGATCTCTTACGGCAAATAAACCAACATATTAGTACTTACCAACTCGACCTGGAACTAGAGGTCTAGATGGCTTAGTGGTCAGAGCGACTGGAGTATTTATCCGGGAGGCGCAGGTTCGAATCCTGCTCGCAACCGTATTGTTTTTCCACAAACATGTATAACTTTAGAGTTCGTTATGCATTAATGCTTCGCGAACAATTTTCGTACTTTTTTTTTGTTGCTATTATACACCTCATCTCTCGTTAGGATCATACATCCTTCGTTAGAAATAAAAGTAATTTATCTTTCTTTTCAACCCGGTTTAATACATTTATATAGCCTTTTCCCATCTACGTTAGGTTTGGCTTTCAGTCTAACCGGATGTAGCATATTACTGGTATTTTACATAAAGCGACTGCTTATCTGACCTCTGCTACCCAGTTTGTTGCCAACCCAACGATATCTCGTGGTAAGACTACCTGACTTTCTGACATAGCAGACTTCCAGTAATGGCTGTCATAGATCTTGATTTGACAGGCCCGATGGTTTAACGTGCTCTTCGAGGCACGATTCTCACATAAAATGTAGAACAAGTATTACTAATACTAAAAGCAACAGGCTAAACTCGGCCAATTACAGTTAAGAACTGGAGACAGGCCAAGTAGGAAGTAATGTACGTAGTAACCACAATGGGCAAGTGGTTTGTGAACCGCAGATCGGTTCCCCACCATTGTTTGTTAATGGTGCTGATTCGGTAGCAAACGACTGTACTGAAATTTGTGCTCTTTTTTATAGTAAAAAAGACACTTTGACACATTATAATAGAACAATTTGTAGCTAGATAAATCGCGTGTATTGAGTTGTGTTTTTCCTGATGTTTCGATCCCTTTAAAGCGTCAGGCGTCACCACGAACTCTGCTAGGAGCCGTTTCTAACTTATAAATCGATGGGTAAAAAGCTATTTGGTTCAAGTGTAAACACTGTGCTTTAAAAAAAAATACTTTAATACAAAACACTGTGCTTTAAAAAAATTAACTTTAAAGAAAAGCCTTTAGAGACATTTTCATATTTCAGTAAAATGTCGCTTGAGCCAAAAATCCTTTCACACATCGAAATAAAATAGATACGAAACGGAAGTTAAAAGCTGTGAAAGTATTAAGCCGTAGTTTGATTAAACTTAATACTTGTAAGTACTTATTGTAAGTATCGTAAATTGATGTTCTATATACTTTCTTCAAATAATACCTAACTTTGTCACATTATGTAAATGGAAAGAAATGATACCACACTTATGAAACATTTAATGTAAACAAGATGCAATTAATTTTAAAAAAGCACGCCTGCCATGTTCGAGTTACATATATTATATTTATTTCATGCCTTCTTGCTAACCATAACCACTACACTTTTTAAATCTTACTAGCCTTTATTACCCAGAATTATGTAAGGATATATCTAAATCGGCTTAGGCATTTCGAAGTTATGCTGGAATAAAGAAACTCACCAACATAATATAATAATAATAATAATGAACCCTAAAAATATAATAAGTATCTTTTGGGCAGTCGTGTAAAAATAAACTTAAAATGCGATTTTGTAAAAGTCGTCAAATAAGCTAACACGACACATTTGAAGATTTTAGTGCAAATAATTCGGCCGACTCAAATATTACATTTATATATGGTGTACGATTAATAAGCATATTATCTCCAGTTTGACATTAATTTGATGTTATCTTAAAATCAGTTAAGTATCACAGTGAAATTCTTAATCTTATGGTCACATCGATTTATTTAGGAAGAACAATATAGCTTGAAAGGACTCCTTTCCAAAATCATAAAAGCTCCTTTTTGAATAGCGGCTGTATAATTTTATGTGGAATTTAATATAGCGTTGTCTGTAATTTTGAATATCCGATGTAGTCCACGTAGACTGAAAATATTCAAATTAAGTTTGTGAATATTTAATATTTGTATTATTAAGTTAGTTTAAAATATTTTTAAGATAAAAACTTACATGGTATCGTATATTTGCCTGCTTCCACCACGGCAAAAGTTACCCGACAATATTCTGCATTATTTTAAGGTGAAAGCGCAAAGTCGATAATTCGAAATTTAAATATTTGTTCTGTACGTATATACACTTGTTGAATTTTATTTTTATTTATACTTTTACAATATTGCTCAATGTTCAGTAGAGTTTTAAATTTTCTCGTTAAAAATAAACAAAGGGTTGTTTTTAACGATATTGTTATTATGTATGAACAAACAGTTGTGAGGCATTACATCTCACTGATACTAGGTTTCTCGTTGTGGTCATTTAAACGTATAGAAAATTACATGAGTAGATTTTTGTCATCGGTGCATTTGAAAGATGGCCGCCATATGTACGAAGGTACATACATAGGTGTACGAATTTCTTGTGCTCATCGTGTTGATCAATGACAATTATATTTTTTCAGCCCAGTAAAAAGCATGACATGTAGAAGAAACACGAATTTTTTCGAAATTAAGCCAGTATTTCATAAAAGAAAAATGGGGAGCAAGTTAATTCTTGAAACTCTAACGTATTTCAGTATTAAACCAATAATGTTTGTACTCGTAGCACTAAGCTCGGTCATTGCAAGATTAATAAAGTTTATCAATTTCTTTCGCGCTAATGGTTCATATTAAGTCACTGTGACAGCAAAATTATATACACTCGGTTATTTAGTTTTAATATTTCTAAACATAATGCCCATTTTTTAATAAGTCACGTCTTAATTTACGTCACCCAAGTACAATTTATTTGCTAACTAATTTCTTTGCTTAATATAACAATGTATCAGTCTGCGTCCTTTACATGTTGGAGATGTCATTAGGGACATGTTTTCTAATATTCCTTTGAACACATCTGTCTCATAAGACCAGTAATTATACTCCATACGTTTAACCCAAACCTTGGAAACGGAGACTTCTTACATTACATTTTTTATCGTTAAGTTGTTTGAAGTTGCGAAATTTTAACAGAAGGAAGTCTCGGAGGTATGTTGTGTTTGTCGACTTTCTACATTGTTGGCATAATGTGCTGTTCATAAAAGGGAATACTGAGTTGATTATTTCGGCACATGAAAGCATAGGACAATGGGGTTGTAGGTCTAAGTACTCAGCTTTTGTTTGGTGACACAAAGACTAGGTATTCAGACTATTCAAACTACATATATTTGTCATATAAGTTCAATTACATTTTCAAGAAATTGTGCAATTACTGAAATTGTCTAATTAGTACTATAACAGTCCCTATATTAAGAATCGCTTTCGATCTACCTATGGGGTATCTTCTTCAACAAAGTTATGTTATACTAACTTTTAAACTATCGCGTTGTTGTTACTATAAAATAACAGGAATAAACGTCGAAACGTCAAGCTATTCGAATTCGCGAAGGTCATGCTGTTTTTACAGTAAATACTGTGTAAAAGATGACTTCCACTCTGCGAGGTAATTATAACAGGTAAATCAAAAAAAATTACCTGGTAAATTATACCATTATAAATGTTATACATTTTTGTGGAAAGAAAAATACTATCGTGAGCAGGATTCGGACCTGGGCTTCCCAGATAAATACTCCACGCGCTCTGACCACTAAGCCATCTCGACCTCTTCTCGCTACCCCGAATTCAAGCTAATGGCCCGAACAAAGGTGGAGTTTGACCTTTAGACTTCGCTCCGCATGCGTTTGAAAGATTTATCTGTATTTATACCATTGTTAAAAACACGGTTTCAGGACTATAATAAATACAATACAATGAAAACACGTCAATGCTTCAAACAGAGTTGTTCCTAGAATATCAAACAGGATCTTTATACGTAAGTAATGTGGGAGGGAACCAGATAATCTCCACGCCTATCCTTAACTGTCAGTAACGAATGACGTCATTAGTATACCCAGTAAAAAAATTCAAAAGAGTTAATATGAATAAGTAAAACAATGGTTCCACCAAAAATATGTGATTTTAGCAAAGCGTATTATGGATAAGTTAACACAATTTTCTTACTGGAGAAACTTTTGAGGAAGTTGTTACATTAAAAATTTAGAACTTGGCGGATGTGAGGACCAGAACTTTGCACGTGTATTAGTGTAGAAGAAGGTATGGCAATACTCGCTCCAAGTGTGTAAGACTTCCCTCTTGATGGTTTGAGATTTGAAATATTAAAGGATATTTGAGTTTACTACGGGGTTTGAAAAGTTGATTAAATATTTTTGGGGTAAGTAAGTACATATAGTCTTTATGCTTAAGACGCAAAACAAAAGATCAAAGAAGATAACGACTCATTTTTTTAAAGCATGTTTAAGTTTGGTAGTTACAATTCAAATTTTTTTTTTTAAATCTATTTTAATCAACTACAATGAACTATATAGAATAGAATAGAATATGCACTTTTCTTTACACAATATTGTATCACTTAAATTCAGACGCAAGCTACACTCAATTTCCATTAGCAAAAACTTTCGATAAAATTGTCGACATGACCGAGAATTAACGAATAAGCAAGTCTTACAAAATATTTATCGCTGCAATCTTTCCGCCACTGTACTTAATCAGGGAGGGTTTAAGTCGTCTTGACCCGGAAAGCGACCGTGCCGGCTCTAGTCACAATTGCCGGAAGACGTCCCGAACGGCCCGGAACGGCGAGAAAGCGGGACTGAGGCGTGACAAGCATTATTTTGCAGGTTTTTTTTTTCGTTTGTGGGTATTGTTTAGTTTCAAGGATAATATTGTATTTAGTAGAATCAGGCGTTGCCTTGCGAAACTTTATTACAGTGGATACTACTTTCAAATTATTTACGGTAGTTATACAATTACCTATGCACCGCCCACTCACGCGCAAATATATGCACACACACGCGCTAAGCTTACTGTAAACGTATTTGGCCCCCTCCAGGGGGTATCATCAGAAGCTGTTCAAGACAGTGCAGTTTCAACCACCGAGCTGATATTGTGTTGGACAACAGGTAAGATATATTTTTCAATTATTTTCTTGACTCGAATTCTCACGTGATCTGTCTATAAATACATAAAACACCTTCTGGGGCAGTCAGATAAAAATAAAAATTCAATAGCATGTATGAAAGATCACTATTTGGGCACGGCTCGACCAATTTTACTGTGTTTTTTTTGTTGTATTCGTAATTTTCTGGACCAGGTTTGTATGAAAGAAATTTGTTGGAAAATCCCCCGGAAAATCAGAAATGAGGAAGGTATTTTGGGCGGATCGCTTGTTAGTAAAAATCATCTCCTATTTTAACTAGTACGTTGCAGTTTCATTCGTTTAAGTGCAAAAAGTACAAAAGTGAATTGGTTATATCATTAAACTGATCAACATGAACAAACAGTTTTATCGATAACAATCTTTGTTGTTAAACACGGGGATTAAGTCATTCCGGCGACCGGAAGCGCGCCGTCCGCGCTGGTCGTAGTCAGAATTGCCGGATGTCTTGCCGCCAAGCCGTTTCCGAACCGCAAAGGCGGTGCATTTGATAAGTGATGCTTTTTTATTTGAGACGCTTTTGACCATTGTTAGTTTTAAAAGCTTTTATGGTTTGATATGGTGGATATTGATGAAATACTACGCGAGACGTATTTATCTCAGTTAAATTAGCTAACAAAGACCTTATACTGCATTTAAAATAGCTAACAAAGACCTTATACTACATTTTTATCCATTGGCTATCACATATTCAAACTACTTAACAAACATTACCGAAAAAAACAATTATAACAATAACTTGCAATCCGAAAGCTTTGACTAAGTTAGCGTTGCTTAATTGTCGCAATGGGACCTTAAAGTTACTACGTATGGTAAAACTTCTACTTTACAATACAGGCAATAAAGCATTTTTCCCCGACAACTGGTGACAAAAAACGAAAATTTTAATTGGCCCCGACAGTAATATGGTATGGCACATTCATTTGTTTTGTCCCAATTCACAACACTCGAAGTGGGCCTGGGTACCACGGAAAAGGCGCGTACCAATTGTGCGTGGAGAACGACTGACACGCGAAACCCCAATTACAGGGCGCGTGGTGTTAAAAATTAATTTATATGTTAGGTACCTCGCCCTTTTAACTAACGATAACATCCCTAAAACGACATATATTGCGCTTTTTAGGCAACATGTTACCCAACTATTAGAATCAAAACAGAAATGGATTACCGTCATTTATAAAATGACGAGCGAGGATTGGATAGTTTTGATTTATGTCGTGTATTCAGGCGTTTAACTAATACGGCTATCATGTTACGTCAGTGTTTTAGTACTGCGTATGTTATTTTAGCATATTAACTATTGGGCGGCGGACAGAAATAATTAGGCTTCTACATATCAAAGGATTGAGGGAACAAAACAAAATATACATTGAAGTTATGACGAATTTAAACATTTTGGTAAGTACGACTAATTAATACCTGTATCATACAACACTATTCGTTATGAGTGGTCCTCAACATACATATTTACCTCTCAAATCTTTGAAGGTCTAGATGGTATGACCCACGCAGGGTAGGTAACCTAAGTAGGTATTTCGTACTTAGTTAAATTGTATTTCTAATAAGTTACTCTGTAAGTTAGGTATATATATATCTATGGGCCAACGTAGCCTGATAATAAAGATATTATCATTATTATAAATCAAGGAGACTGCGAAAAAAGAAACGTTTTAAGCCATTTTTAGTTTGGGACAACAAAGCAACCTACTTATATTTTTTAAACTTCATTAAATACGAGACATCTAATAAAAAATAATTCTAGTGGCAATAAAAAACAAAATCTTCGTAACATCTCTACGGTCTAATGTAATCCCACAAACTGTAGGTGCCTAAGCCCCACAAAATGTTCCAAACATATAATAATATCGCAACATTTTCTTGTTAAGTGTTGTCAGGTTAGAAAAAAACTTTCACGTAGAAGTCAGTTAAAAAGAGCTATAGCCATCAATTGTCACCTGTAGGCAATAAGAGGAAACGACACAAACTTACCTATTGGGAGAGCCCTTTATTAGAAAACTTTTATACGCGTTATACAGGGCATGGAAAAATAAAGCGGCAGAACGTGGTTCAAATAAGACATAACGGCTGGACAAACAACAGGATTAAAGTTAACGATAGGTCACTATGAACGAGTAAGCTTAGTGGCGTTCGATTGGAATAAACTGTAGTTTGTACGGCTGGCAGTTAGGCACGAACTGTACCCTAGGAGTAAAAAGTTTGGTTGTTCATTACTTTTGTGTTCCTAAATTCGGGTATTCGGTGAAATGAGACTATTGTCTACTAAATGTTTATACAAGCTGTTGATCGTACCATATTTAAGGAGGTGACAATACGGCCGCTACTGAATACGAATCTATGAAAAAGGTAATATATAAAATACATTTTTATTATTGATATTTTTTGTAAAATAAAATTTTCGCGCATTTGCTGCGTGCGACAAACCAACCCATTCAAACTCCCAAAATTGAGCATACGAATTAGCCGGCTGACAATGCCAAAATCTTATTCTTAGAGGCTCTAAGAATAAGTTAATGGCATTGGTTTTTAAAATAGCTTTAGTATTAAAAATATTATGTTATTACTTATCTTTGTGAAGAGATAAATAAAAATCATTATCATTATCATTCGGGGTTTATTCTGAAAATCCCAGTAATGTTTCGAAGTGAGTGAAAAGGTTATTAAATAATAGCAGATTTTTTTAAGTACGTAATTTTACATGAAGCAAGTAATTTTTAGAGTTCGCTAAGCATGCGTTAATGTAATTTTTCATGATTAAGCATATTTTTTATCATTGGCTCTATAAATATGGCGCGGGTATAGCAACATCTTGTATATTTTTATTTATATCAATTTCGCCAAGGTTATACCGTCAGAAAACAATCCTAAGAATCACTAACCTAATATGTACTGATATAATTCCACTTATCTAAATATATGTTTTATATTTGCTACATATTTGAGAGTTCAAGAATAGACAAGTAAATAATAAATATCACAGCTTCGACTTTACAGTGCCACAAAGTGTATTAAAGATAATACAAAGACACCGCTACACTTAAGTAACCACATTTCTGCCTACCCCTTTAAGACCAACAACAATCTGTTCTAAGCTAGCTGGCTAATCATAAGATTAGATAGTAAGCAATTAAGACCCGGCCTTCTCGGAAATTACATAATTTCAGGTCAGGACAGTGAGATCCTCCCAGCAGAGATGGCAACCACAGACGGAGTGTATCACAATTGAAGCTTATAAATTAAACTGTCAATACATCGTCTAATTTCATGGGAAGCCACAGACCACACGAGATAACGTGGACAATTGAATCGTAGAACCACAATTAGGGCTTATTAACACTGTAGCTACAGTCGGTGACGAAAGTAGTTTAACGGACACCAAAACTGTGCTGTATAGTGACTGATTTTTGTGATAGAATAAATTACTTTCATCATCATCTGTATTTAGTTATTATGTTAAAATTGTTTTGTAGACTCCGAAATTTCATAGATGATATGAGTTTGATTTTATGTCATTACCGGATTAATAGATGTCGTACCGTTCACATTCAGATTTAAATCAAAATGATAGAAAGATTAGTATACCTACTGAGGATAAGGTTAAGCTTTTGATAACGTAAAAAAATAATCAAGGCCCTTAAAAAAACTTGTTCGATATAGTTCAGTAGTCTAAATAGATCTTAGAGATCATTTTATATCTCTAAAGATGGTACCGTTAGGCTGGTCTCTAAGAAGATTATCCCGAAAGGTAGGTACTTTTTAGAAAATAGTAACATTCTAAGGCCGTATGTAATGACATTAGGTAAAGGCTTGTACTATGGTCACCTATGACCTAGGTAGAATAATCTATCATTTGTTTTCAATCATTAAAATGATAACGTATAAATAAATAATAAACCAGGCATTGAACAATATTGGATAGTGTTACCTAAACATAAAATCGACCAAGTATACAAGTACCGGACAAATATTTCAATTCCATAAGCACTGCACATATATATGTGATCCCGGAAAAACCTGTAATTTAGAAGTTCCATAATAAAATAACTATTTGAAAATAAATGAAATCAATTCGTTTGGTAGTAAAAAACTAGAAAAATAACAAGCACACATCATGGATCGCTTTGCCGTTGTGTTTATTTAATACGAATCAAAAACCGAATGCACATTTAAAATATGAAAACCATGTATTAAAAAGCCGCACGTGCAAATACATTATTTACTGTGTGCTCTTTGATTACCCAATCGCATTGATTGCCAAAGGGAACTGTGAACAATATTTGTGTTTCAAAAATAAGGCATGATAGAAATATGGGCATAATAAGTGGATATTGGACAGTATTGCCAACATCAATATATCGTTCAAATGGTGGCAAAATAACTGCGAGGAACGAATTATTTAAGGCTGATTTACACTGTTTAATACGGTTAAACATTGGATGGGCGATTGTTCTTGACACAAAAAAATATTCGTTTGTACCGTCTGGACAGTGATCGCCAAACGCAGCTGCGAAGCGCGAGGTCCTGGGTTTGATTCTAGGGTTGAATTTTTCTTCTAGAAATTCTGCTCATAGTTTTGATTGATGGCAATAGGCTCATCGCCTATTTGGAAGGAAGTGGCTTCCTTCCGTGTCCATCTAGGTGGTTTCAGTAAGGTTAAAACCCTACAATCCCCTGCGTGTTGTTAACCTACTACTACTGTCTGAATGGCAGAAGATTGAATTATAAAAAAAACATTTGGTCTCACCTCAGAGTATCAATATTCCTGCTAATTGGGATCGGTACCGTGAGTACTATATCCTTAATATTTTAAGCTTGACTAGCAAACTGAAAGGCTAAATCATTTGACATCGAATCGATATTCATCTTGTAGTAATATTTTTGGTCATAATAGACAAGCATAGCACAGTAGTATCAGTAGGTAGGTATATAGTAACATACAAACATACAACGCAGTGTATGTTATAGCTTGTCTATCAAGAACAAAAATATTATAAAACCTGCGACGCAATGTACTACAAGGTTTACCATCAATTTGATCGTCTTTTTCATCGTAAGCCCAAATCACACACACAAGTAAGAACACTCATAAACGTGCCTTGCAAAAGTTATTATAAAAAAAAGAAAAATGGCCGTTTCCAAGTATGCCACTATGTTAGTAAAGTAACGAAGAAAGTTCACATAAGTCTAGACATAGCGTAGTGTCCCACGCGATTAACTGAACTTTTTATTAGAAATAAGATTAATTTCTATTGTGGCTCGTGATATAGAAATATAATGTCAGTTTATAGTACGGCGACAACTTAGTGGAAAACAGATATATTTACAATCTTTACAATCTTTTAATTAACTTATTATGTTATTATTTTTGTATGTGAGTTTGTTTAGATCAGTGGGCTTACTCTTGAAAATAATTCCGCTCGATTGACATTGTAAATATGTCAGTTCGTATTTTTAAATGCCAAAATGTCTAAAAATTTATTATATATTTGGGATAATATGAAGATAACATGCTTTAAAATTGAGGCAACTGTAAGATAGGTAAATTTATTTTAAAATTACGCGTTGTTTTAAGGCATCTATTTAGACTTATTGGGTTTTATTATTAGGAAATTCTCAGTAGCATCCCGATGTTTGAAATTGTGCCCGTTAGACTGCAATAGGCTCACTACCTGTTACATGGGACTTAATAACAGCGTTGGTGAAATGTGGGTGTACAACTGTGTACACCACTGCCTACCCCTTCGGGGAATACAGACGTCATGATATATTATGCTATGTATTAAATAGTAAAAAATTTATCCTCATAGAGAGAACTGAACTATTTATGAGGTACTCATAGGCAAAGTTAATCTTACTGCACAACAATTAACTCAAGCCCTTACACTCTTAACGCATCCAAAAGCATCCTGTTCCAAAGATTTCAAAAGCATCGTTACATTTTATTACGTTCGTCTTCGCCCCAACTTCAAACAGCCGACAAGACGAACGTGAACAGTATTTCAGTTGTTCGATAAATATAAATATCGATATCGACAAAGGCGAGGCACGGAAGATGACGGACGGGCGGCCATTAAGCAGTGAACGCTTATTGCGTTGCCCGCGACGTTTATATTGTACCTCAGATAAAGCCGTGTTATTTAGCACAACACTAATATTCGACCGCTTTTTGTTCGTAAACGTCCGTTGTTGTTCGTAGAAAGAATCTGATGTACCGCTGTATCATTTACATTGAAACGAGCCCCTTTTTTATAATTTTTGTCATAATTTGAGGTTATGAAGGTTTCTGTGAAGGCTGAGGTGCAATACTGTTTTTATTTAAATGTCTTTTGTTATGGTTTTCGCTCTCTCAGTTATTATGTTCCCTTATTAATTAGATTTGCTTTACAGAATATTCTAGTAGGTATAAAGCAAAGTTTAACATTATATTAAACTTTTTATGTAAAGGTTACATACTTTTTAGAAGCTAATTTTATAATTAGATGCAGAAAGGTTATGCTAGCAAAAGTTTCACAGAGTTACGATTAGCGAAAAAGTTTTATGAAAACGTTAATTTGAAATTGATATAGTTTGATGAGCTTTATTATAAATTAGTTTGTTATAAATATTTAATAAGACTATTACTCAGACTACGAAATAGTCCCTCGATACAAATTATTTTAATTTATTAACTTTTTTTTACCAATTTGAATATAAATATTTCAACCACATTAACGCATGCGTAGCTAACTATAAAGTTATATATGTTTGAGGAAAGTAAAATACTGTCGTGAGCAGGGTTCGAACCAGCGCGGATTGAGACCAGCCACTTCTGAGATTTCAGTGAGATCCGAGAGGCGCATTTGTGAATCCTGTTCACGACCGCATTTTTCCCTCCACAAAAATTTACGACACAAGACGCGAAATATTATTATCCAGACCAGCTGAATCCAAGACTCTATCACTTAGTTTTAATCTCCTTAACGCGATGTAGGTATTAAAGTTAGTACTAAAAAGTAACGTTAGTAAATCCTCTAATAAAACTGTTTCCTGAAGCCGCAGCGTCAAGTTTCCGATACTCCGTAGAATTGACTGTTCCGAGAGAGCGTTAGTAACTTTCAACTCTCATATTTCATTGCTTACTTAGAGTTTTGATTTCGTTAAACCCTGTCTTATCTATCGCCTGAGGCCTAAGACGAGGTTTCGTCGCACTCAATTAAAGTAGCTAGTTTGGTTATTAGTATTTTCTTAATTACATAGTTAGTTGTTATTCTGAAGGCTCGTGAAATCAGTAGATATAATAGACATATCAATTATTGTTTACCGGTTACTACTCACGTGCATTTTTCGAGAATTGCCCGACTAGTTTCAGTTTGACTCGCGACATCACCGCGGGCTCAGCTCACGACTAAGGACTCCGTTCCAGTTCGAAACTAGTCGGGCAATTCCCGAAAAATGCACGTGAATAGTAACCGGTGAACAATAATTGATATGACTCACGAAATATAACTGCAAAACAATACAAACCCTTACCTTATTTGCCCATTACAGTTAGTAGTTATTGATTTCTATACTCGGAAACTCTGCGAAGAAAATACCGCCTCATTTCCTTAAGATGCGATTTATTTTATTGCAAACAACTGGTTATTGATGGTTGTTAGAAGCTGTAAGTAATATTATGCCAATCTAAGTTATTTTTATAAAAACTAGATGTTCTTGCGGAAATTGCTTAGGAAGAGTATGCATTGATGCATTCTACCTTCGCTTAATTTTCATATAAATTCGCTTAACTGTGGCGTATATTAACGAGTGTCTTAACAATTAACATCGGATCTATAAACACCTAAGTGTCACCGCGGTTTCACCCGCCCCGTTAAAAACATGTCCGTATGATTTAAAAAAAAATATATGTAAAATCGACGAACACAACAAAAAAATACTATCCAATTTGGTGCAGTCGTTCTGAAGTAATGGCGTGACCAAGGGAAATGGGGATTCATTTTTATATGTATAGATAGATGAGTATAGACTGAAGACAATATAATGTATTTTTATTGATATTCTAACCTTATAAGACATCATCATTATTCGCAAAAACTGCGAACAACCCAATGCTATTAAGCACTTTCACGCCTTTTATACTTGTCGAATTTACCATTCCCAAACGGCCGCGCAGGTAAAGTCGTATAGAAAAGTGTTAAAGTGCTAAAATATTTAAACTTGTTAGGAAAATCATTTATCATTTATGGCACTTGGCCTCTGAGCAAGGAGACAGATGTATTAACGGAAAAATGCAGGTCGACTTCAGGCTCAGTTTAAGATTAGATGATAAGAATCGAACCCGCCAATTATACCGCATACAAACAGTAGTAGCCTGAAATCCACAACATTGCCTATTTCTACCAGACCATTAGGATATCTTTAACAATTCCCAGTTTCAAAAGCATATTTTAAGAGGTTCTCTTGCTGCCTTTTCACTCTATATATTTTCTTAACTGTCTTGTCCAATATGTTAGCATTGAAAAATTTACATTGCATACAAGTTTTAGAGGTGCTAGGTAGCTGTTCCGAGTATAAAAATAATATGTAGACGTCAAGACGGTTCTGGCGCTACCACTTTCTACAATGGATATCAATTACATGCAGTGAAATATTTTATATAGTAGGTATCATCTTTAGCATAGGGGTGAAAGTTGCTTGTTTATTCTGTAGCAAATAAAATCAATCTGCCTAGCCATTTCTCAACAACGTTTCTACTTACCTATTAGCTATATCGATTACCATCAAACTGGAAGTCACTTTGGTAATCATTACGTCGTTTTTTCTCATGATAAAAATACGCAACCCGACCGTATTTTGGTCACGGCGGCCTATCTTCACGGAGATATTATAGTGCACAAGTTTATGCGAAAACACAGGTCCTTCACTATCATATTCCGATGGGACGGCTCCCCAACAAGAGATCAGGCGCAGGCCCGACGGCTTTATGTGTTCTCCGAAGCACGGGAGTGTCACACTACCAACTTCCTCATGATAGACAAGCTTTAACATGCGTCGCAATGTACCTCAGTGACCATCAAATTGATGGTAACTGGGATTAGCCAATACAGATAAATCTTACGAACGCCTTAACGCATGCGTGGTGGTAAGAGAAAGCAATGACGTCACCAAAAGACGTTTTAAAACGTGGAAATTGAATTCGGGGTAGTGAGCAGAGGTTGAGATAGAGCGCCTGGAGTATTTATCCGGGAAGTTCGAATCCTGTTGAGGACCGTATTTTTTCTTAACACAAAAATTTATAACTATATTAGCTACGTCTGCTGGTCGACATCATTTTTTTTACATACACGAAGAATCAAACGTAATAGATCTTAGTTTGAAATAATTGCCATCTCAACTATGGTTATTAATATTAGAAGCGTCTATTATAAAATGGAACCTCTTCATAACAAAACATAGCATCACGTAATAAGTATTTAGCCTATTGCCATCTACGGCGCACAATTCCAAACTCCGAGCTGCTACTGAGAAATCAGAACCGAAAAACCGACTAACACTTTGTCCAACCTGGGAATCGAAGCCAGGACCTCATACCCCGCAGCCATGTTTGGGACCACTAGTCCTAGGGACCCAATCCTTTCAACAAAAACCCATAAAACGACTTAAAACAAACTTTGAATCTAATATTGCATCGCAAAACGATTTCTTATGCAATCCGTAACAAGTAGCTTACTTACAAACAGGTATTAGTTATAAGTTATAACTTTATAACTCGCGGTAACAAGTTACAGAACAAACATCTGATTTAATTCCCTCTAGTTAATACTTAACTTCAATAGAAACCAGTAAGCGTGTGACAAAGGACTTTAAGTTGTACAGTAAATGTATTATTTATTATAACAGAGAATAGTTTGAAAATCTTGTCGGAACTAATCATAATATTGAGTGCTATAATAGTAATTTTACGTGACGTTGTTGTTTTGTATAGTAATTTTGACATGGAAACAAAGATGACTGTTAATTATTGTTTAACGGTTATTACTCACGCGCATTCTTCGGGATTGCCCGACTAGTTTCAAACTCAAACGGAGCCCTTATTCATGAGCTGAGCCCGTGGCGAAGTTGCGAGTCAAACTTCTCTGCGGGCTCACACAAGTTATTATACAAATAAAGATACAACATACTAGACAACTACTATTTCTAAAAGAATCTTAAATCAGCACCATAGCATTTGCCCACCTAAATAACCATTTATAACAATATCACTCCGTTAGCTTATCCACCTAATTAGCAAAACTACGTCAAACAAAATCTAATAACAACGCCAACACAACAATGTCGACGTCATTATAGCTATTTGCAACGTCAAAGCGAAAGATTACGTCACAAGAGAACATGGCATTACATTGAGAGCGAATCATACATGCTGCATCAAAGGGTGCATAAAGGAGATCACAGACGATTAGTGCGATGACAATGCGTTCATAAAATTTGTGCAAACATAACAACTATGTATTGTTAAAATAATTATCATTTAGCAAACGTGTTTGACAGACATGAATGGAAAAATCACTTGGTGGTCGAACAAAGCGAGAACAGCCTTCAAAAAGCGTAGACAGATTGTCTAGGCATAGAGAAGAGAGGTAGAGGATAATCCCATGGGACAAGGTCAATGGAAAGACTAAAAAGTCACTGACGGTATAAGAAGACAATTTTCTGAACTAACAAAATCACTCTAAACCCTAAAAGAGCCTAGTATTCATAATAATCGATGTGGATACCTTTCTCTGTCACTGAAATGTCAATGACAACTGACTTTTAACCATTTTAATTGCGACTGTGAATAAGTATAAGAAATATATATTTATACGGAATGCGAAGGTCCAAATCCTGTGACCACGAGCATTTTTTTCTTTTCACACTTTTATTTTATTTTAGATAATTGAAAGTTATAAATTATCATTAACAATAAATGATGAGTGATAATAAAATGAAGAACGGCTTTAATCACCAATCCTACATTTATAATAATACCTAAGTACAACATACAATTCAAGAAAATGTAAAAAATTAAACTTATTAATAACAATACTAGAAGGTACCTTATAGTAAGGTAAGGTATACTAAGGCAACACCTTACCTATTTGCAATTTACTGCAATCATAAATCAAGAAAATAAACAAAATCGGAGATCTATAATATGATAATACCTAAAACTTTCGAATCTGCAGAATCGTGTGTAATCTCCCTAAACAGTAGACACAGTTATCGTATCAATGGAATTGACACGAAATGAAACATGCATGCTATAGCCGTGGCCACGCGTGAACGGTGTACCTTTGACGACAAATCGAACGTAGCACGGTATTGATATGATGGCGTGTTTAGTGCGGATCAAAGCCGATCCTCAATGTCATTTTCAGGCTCTCCTTTGAACAAAATATAGTGTCCAAACATTAATGCAGATATAGAGCTTTGCAGATGAATTGTTATCATTTATTATTTATCTACAACATTGCGTGGATAAATAGGTGTTTTTAGTAGACCAGAAGGCATGCTATCTCTGAGCTTTAGGTAACTACTCATAAAAACAAACAGAATTACGTGACGATATAAATACTTGTATTTAATCTTCTTCTTCTTCTTATCGTGTCGATCAATGGCCTCTTATATTTTGATTAATGCAGATATTGTTGCTATTGGTTACATAGAACATTATATTGTTTTTTTTTTTTATTCTTTTGAATTGCCATGTGTCGCTGATAATATTAAGAAGACTCATTTCTTTTCTTATTTTAATTACGAGTATATTTGACGGCCAAATGATATGATGGCGTGTTTAGTGCGGATCAAAGCCGATCCTCGATGTCATTTCCTGTCATTTTAAGAATTCTAGTGTCCAAACATTGATGCGGTTTATTTTAGACTCCTACAAGATTTGATATTGGTATAGTTGATGTAGCAGTTTGTCGAAAAAAAAAAATTCTGTGTAAAATTCCATCAATATTTTTTTTGCGTCTTAGGCGTTATGAATAAGGTCGGTTTATTTTCAGATATTATTCATAAATACAAACATTATTCCCAATGCAACATACATGACTGTCCTGTTGGTCTAGTGGTTAGTAGCCCTGACTGCTATGCCGGAGGTCGTGGGTTCGATTCCCACTCAGGACAAATGTTTGTGTGATGAGCACGATCATTTGTTCTGTGTCTGGGTGTAATTTATCTATAATATGTATGCATTTAGAAATATTTAAGTATGTTTATCAGTTGTCTAGTACTCATAACACAAGCTCTGCTTAGCTTGAGACTAGACGGCTTTGTGTGATAAGTTGTGGAATATTATTATTATTATTATTATTATATTATAATCATTAGATTGGATTAACAGATTTTTTATTTACCAACGCATGTATGTGCATAACTATATTGAAATGAAACTACTCTTAGTTCAGCAATTGTAATGCCATGTATTTAATTTAATTTCCATATTAGTTGATGTTTTCAGCATTTCAACGCTTATAATCCCCCGCGGCCATAATCCATTTCAAAATATTATCAAATTACTGTTCATTATACTTTTGAATGGGCTTTCATAAGCCTTTTCAATACAATAATATGTTTTACACCAAAGCGGTATAAATATAAATGAAAAAAAAAAGTGGGATATTACAAAACAAACCACATAATAAGGCCGCCCGCGCCGCGAATATAAGACAATAAACGACAAAGCTGTATCGTAGCGGTCTACGTGGCGCTTCCGTAGCAAAACTCGTAGGCGACTACACCGTAGCAGCGGGATACATCTAATGAGGGCACTGATATTGTACCGCTCAGCCGGCGGCCGACTCAGGCGGCCTCTATAAATTGGTTTCATGCATATTTATTTATTCAAATATGTATGAATTGAAATCTCCACGACTACTGAAATATGGCACTCGTGGACGAAAATTGAATCAACAGGGTAAATTAAGTTGACAGGCGCAGTAATAGTGTTTGAAATATAAACTATTTTAGTTTGAATAAGAAGCGTAACTTAAGAAAGTGCTCTCGTGGCATTATTCAAAGTATTCTTCTTAAACTTCGCCTTCCCAGCTAGCGAACTGCGAACAACAAATTTTTCATATTTTGCTCTCCTGACGTTTGGGGAAATTGGTGTTTAATGAGTAAACTTATGCATCGTAGCGTGCGCTAATCTTGTTTTTTTTTTGTGATAATGCACGTTTAGAAAAGTGCACATGTGTTAAAATTTGCAGCTTAATAGTTTTTTGATGACTTCGCCCGGTGCAAAATTGAGCGTACTTGAGTCGGTATAAAATACTTCGAAGTTCCCGTAAACAGTCTTGTTTGTTAAATTTTATTTGGAAATGCGGTGGCACGGCACTACACTGTTTTGTACAAATTGGGGGGATTTAAAACGGTGTGTTTTCCTACTAGTATCTTTGTAAATGTACTTAATCAACATTACGAAATATTCAGACTGGTAAGACAAAAGAATGACAGTAAATTGAGTACAGCGTCTACCCTCAGTTTTTTTCAGAAGAAGAGTAATTTATCTTGGTTAGTAAATAATATATTCCGTTTAAAATACAGTATACAATTCAAATGTAGCAACAAATCTACAGATAATAAATGAAGCGAGTGTCTCAAAGCTGGAAACTAATTAAAGTCGGCACGGCACGAATCAATACTTATGAATTAAGACGGTTTAACTTGCAAAGGTAATTGGGCAAAAGTTCATCTCAAATATTGATACTGGAATGACGACAGAGCCGAGGCAGTAATTCTTTAAGGCACAGTTTACACTCCAGACTCATCGTTATTCGTCTAGAGTGAATTGTTAAAGGGGAATTGTCTTCGCTCATTCATTCTTTGTATTAACATTTGGAACAATGATCAAGTCGTTTCATAAGTTTGTGAATTAAACGATTGTGTGAAACGGGCAACCATGAAGATTCGGGTAAGAATACTGCAAGAGTTTTTTTTTTATTGACTAATTTGTTAACCGTACAATATGGTGATTTTAAGTTGCTTGATAACATAAATTATTTCTAGGTGACATTTATTAAGCCCATCACCCTTATTCCAATTTATTTGGGGTCGGCGAGGCATATCTCCTTCTTCCATACATCTCTTCATCTTTCACAAAGTCCACGCGGCACTTCCTCGGTCTTCCTCTATTCCTAAATAGGAGGTATTAATGTTTAAGTTTTCCTAGTAATATTTCGCGTTAAGTAAAAATATTTTTTGGATTAAAATAATATTTAAACGACGAATTTCAATAAGTAAAGATAGAAGTTATTATAATGATTATTCAGTGAAACCGCTAGATTTCGTTAATATTTATAGTTAAACATTTTGCGAAAAGCAATCTTAAATTGTGGGTGGTTTTCGTTTGAACTACTGGATATTATATTTAAGTTAAATAATTAAGTTTGTTCTGAGTGGTTTTCATTAATTAATTAAGTTATATTATGAAATACTTAAAAAATATTTTTATAGTTTTTTTTTTATTGATTTGATATTATTATTGTTGTATTTATACGTAAAGATTCTTAAAAGAGCATCAGGAAAAGTGACAAACATATAAAGGTTGATACAATTTATACGATTTATTTTGTCTGATGGTCGTCATTATATTTTTCCTGTATTAAGGGTGAGTTTACATATACACCACACGTGCACTCAGATTGAGACACAGAGTTATCGTTATTTATTTATTCCTTTATCAGTAGTATACCTATGCTAGTCAACATTATTATAATATATAAAACCCGAACTTATTTTGTTTGCGTGTAAATTATTTCGATAATTTGACCATAGAAGTGTAAACTCATTTTGGTAATCATTTACATATTCTACATGATTAAATATATTTGATTATTGTCTGGCAGCTAGAGTATGTCATGCTCACTCAAATGTCCCGCTGACGGTGGCGTTTGTGTTGGGTCATTAGATTCCCTACAATATGGTCGAGTTTAGTGATGCTGACGCTGGCGTCATGTTCGTGAACGGGCGCCGTTGGTTGGGGCTGGTCATCTCTAAACTGTCATGGCAAAGTTTTGAATTGTAACTAGACTCTATAGACTTCATATTACATTGTTCTCACATATGATTTCTATATTATAAATACAATGTAACCAAAATATTGTAATTGTTTGATGAAAAAGAGTAACCGTGGAGTTTCTTGCCCGTTCTTCTCCACAGGAATCTACACTTTGGAACGTGGCAACTAGTTTATTTTTTTGACAATTCAAAAGTGCCTGTAAACGGTCTAATTGAAATAAATGCTTTGACTTTGACTTTGACTTTGAAATACTGTAGACTACTTAAAATGTATCTACTATTTCGTCTATCAAAACGATACATTTAAATCCTTCTACCATAAATTCCCTTGTTCATGGTCATGTCGCATCAATTTATTTAATGGTAATCTCGAAACGTTTCGTTGCGCATTAATTTGGCTAATAGTTTGTTTTTGTTCAGGTGTTGCCATAAGCCGATTACGGACAGTTATCAAATATAACTCATTTATTTGACCAGTTCGTGTATTAATGATTGCAGTCACATAGTTGTAATGAGCTTTTCATTGGTTGTGGGTTGTTTGTCAGTTTGTTTTAATCGTGGTTAAGAGCTGTTGTCGTTTGCTTTTAATGTGTGCCGGGACAGCATTTAGAAGATAATTAATATCTTGTGATGAATTACGATGAATATATATATATATAAAAAAACGTACCACTTTTCTTTCTCTGCTGTTACTTATATTGTTTGTGTATTTTATTAATTATTTTTATGTGGATGACTTTCGAAGTAGGTTCTGTACGTTTGACGCTTAAATTTCTAAGGTATGATATGACATAAATCCCAGATTCTGATTACATATAAACAATATTCAGAAAAAAACTGTGTCCATGTAAACGAGCCTTAAGAAAGCAAGCGTCGTCTCTCAAAGTTGCCTTATATTCTTTCGCTTACTTTATATTATTTAGCTTTGATATATTCGCAATTTAAGTTGCCTGAAACTCGTTGGAGAGCGCTCAGATTAAATTACATATTTTTTTGCTACTTACCAACGTAAGCAAACGACTTTATACTGTAAACAGAGGAGGTTAAAAAGAAAGTTAAGAATGAAGTTGTGTTTCGGAAAAATCAGGAGACACTGGGTTTTGGAGAGTACATTAGTACATACACCCACACAAATTGTGGCTTAGTCTTGTCTCATGCCTGGATCTAGAAAAGTAGAGAAAATGTAAATGTTATAGTATGTGGGTACATATGTAATTAATAAAGTTCGCCACGTATATATGCACATAAGTGGAATTGAGATGATTTCACAATCAATTACAAGTTGTACTTTTTAAACTTTCGCGATTCGAACACATAATTTTTGAATCCAAACGGATGCAACTTGATCGAAACGTCGAGGTCAATAAATATTATACTTTTAGATTAAGTCCCGTTTGAATTCAACAATTACAAGTTTATCGACACTTGTCGAAGTGTACAGACTAGCATACAAATGATTATGAGTTTTATAAAATACAATACGACACAAAAACATATATACAGAAACACAGGTAACACATACTTAGAAACGGGTAAGTACTTACTTAAGCAAAAATATCTACTATTTAACTACAAAATTAAATATTAATTGTTATCAAGCCACAAACATACACAGCATTCCGTATCACTTAATACAGACAACATTACCTTTATTCCAATGTGAATGGGGAAGTCCGAGGCCAACGCTGGTTGAGGATGAAGTGCCGGCAGGAGCGGCAGTGGAAGAGGACAGGACATCATAGCTGCGCCAACCTGCGAATCAACAAACAATTTTAATATTATTCGCCGGTATTTAAACAAATGTTGGTTTTAGCAAAGACAAACTTAAACACTCTTATTCCAAAACGAAACCAATAATGGTGCCGATTCTTGGTGATTTATTCCGTTGGCCGACTAAACAGGACAGAACAATTAAAAAGTCGTGTAATTCAAATTTTGGCTATACAATTTTAATTCGACGCCCCTGTTTTTAGTGACCACCTAAAAACAGTATGCAAACTAAAAAATATCTTAAATTTAATTTGCCGTGCTTAAATTTGATTTTGGCGTCTAGCAAGTCGTCCTGTCTCGCTATTATGACTGTTAATAAAAGACAACAATGCTCTACGTTTAGTTAAGACAGCTACGCTAGAATGGACACAATTGGCGTCAATTCTAATGACCCAAACTAAACTAAATTTAGAGCATTGCTTTCTTACTCTAACCGTTACTATAAGAGCGGGATGAGATGTCGCCAAATTTAAATTTAATCATGTCAACCTAAAATTAAACACAATTTTAGTTTCACGTTTCAAATTTTAGTGGCTACCTAAAACTGTGCCTACTAGAAACGTTCGGAGATATTAATTTGACGTGCCTAAATTCGAATTTGACTTGATTCGTCCCATCTTGCTCATATAGTAACTTTTAGTAAAAGACAGGAATGTTCTTAATTTAGTTTAGTTTGCTACATTACAATTGACGCCCTTATCTTTAGTATTTCCTTCTAGTAATTTACTGTATTTTAAACTGTATCTCGACTGAGGTAGGATTCTTAAAACAAAATATAATAACTTAATCTGACTTTAGTAATGGTACTACCATTACTAAAGTCAGATTTAGAATTTTACTATAATATTAATACAATTTTACATTTATAGACTTTGCTATGTTATCAGGGGATAGGAATGCGTTCAATATGGAACCAGTATTTGAACAAATTTTGGACATATTTTAAGTACAAAACGTTATATGAATTTACGAATAGAGGGATAGGTTGAATAGCGAAGAGCCTTGACTAACTGTTGAAGAGATTCTCGTTAGGCAGTTGGGTCAAGGACATGGCGCGTATTGTTAGGTGATCCTTTTAGTTAGTTGTTTGTGCCTTATGCTCAAAACCAGAGGCCTTGAATCCTTACTAAAATGATAACTCCGAAAGCGTGCCTGTCTGTTTGTTACTTCTTGGCACCATATCTAACGAACTAATTTGGCATAGCGAATTAATATAAGCCGGAAAATCACTTTTGATTCCCGAACAATTGCTTAATTTTTGTATTTTAAGAAAGACTCACTAAGTAGTACTGATACACGTTTGTTAAGGTGCTGAAACTAAGTAACCATTTGTATTTTAAGTTGATAAATAAATCTTCAGGTGTGTTGTTATCTGGTATGTAATGTTAACGATTTATTGTGGTTGGTGGGTTATCTTTGTGAAAACTGTTAACCAAAATATCTCAGGCTGGTGACACGTGCTACAGTAGCGAAAACATAGTTCAAATCAAAATATTATGGTAATTTTATTTAAGCATCGAAATAAACGTTTAATTTAAATCCCACATCTATCACGATTAAGTAAACGGTCCTAAAAAAGTTACGATACTTTTAATGGTCAACATCTGCTGGCATCATTTAGGAATCTGTATCATAATTTCAAGTCGCATACATCGATATACGAATAGAGAGGGGAAACGTCGAAAACAATTTAGTTAGCGATGAATTCGGAAAGCCGGGATAAACTCGTAGATATGCCTCTCTAATATTCCGTGTGGGACGCTAGGTCCGTTGAAAACGATATGAATAATATATGGACGCGAATGCACGGCCGGTCGCGGGAGATCAGTCCGCATTACGACTCAATACTCGGCCCGTGCTGTGACAAATATAAGCGTCGAACCAACGGACAGCCGGATACAGCCATATTTTACGTAAATGTCGCACGGTGATCGGAACAGCATTTGTTTGATTGCGTGTCGAGTCATTTCGTTTTATCAACAGTATTAGTAAATTCATTTAAGACTTAGTATAATAAACAACTTAGCCTTCAATTTATATTAAACCTCTCCTGCGGGTGTCTTTTTAACATCACGATTCTTAACCACATCTATTATATCTGAGTACCTACATGAATTATCTATTAAAATGACATACGAAACATTTGTAGTTATGTATTATACTTCCAAAGATGTCATATTTGCACAATGAATAAGTAAAAAGCAAAGACCTTTCCTCTATAAAAGTCACGATGTTATGTATGCTCAAGTAACTGAGTCGCCAAAATCCGGGTTCACGGGCTTCATATTGACATGTCAAACTAACCCGTATTGCACAATGAGAATCGGATCCGCCCCGATATGTCGAGATCGCTTTGTTTTACTCTTACTAAAAACATAACGTATCACTGAAAACAGTGTAATGGTTCATCAAAACAAAAGACTGACCAATTAAGATTAATGATTCGCATTCGTGGGTTTGAAGCCGTATTACTAGATATAAAATTTAATTGTAAGTATTTTTCGATAGTAACATATAAGCTATTAAGCCGTTTTTTGAAATCGTTTATGTAAAAAGTATGAGAAGACAAAACTTGTGCTTGTGATTATGTTCCTAATCAAAAACGCTTTCCCTTCCTTAATTTCTAACTCTAAGAAATAGAAACCCTAAAAGCAATCAGTAAAATTAAAAAACAAGGAAAACCTCTACCAAAACCACATAATAGAGTTTCGGAATTTCGTAAATATATAAATGAAATCAAACAAACGGTACAATGTTAATATGAATCGGTAAGGACACGGAGTTTTAATCGAACTGTCGAGCGGTTGTATCGACCCATCCCTAGGGGTGTCTCGTTACAATAAATTAATTAACTATACTAATTGAATGACGCGAAACGAATTAACTGTGAGAACTGTTTTTGATAATAAAGGGCTAGGATCAATAGAAAATTGTTTTAATTATTAATAGTTTCTGCGAAAAGCGGATGGATGAATTTAAATTATTTGGGGATAGTACATAAAAACAATTCACAGTAGAGGTGAAAAACAATTTTATTAACAGTTTAATTAATTTTAGAAGTGTCATTTAAGCGATAATTTCACACAAAATTTGTCTCAAATCCAAAAGTGAAGAAGGATGTTAGTTTTAGCTACTAATTTAACATTGCTTGGATTTTGATGGAGCAAATTCGTCAATGACCGTAGATTTGTTATCCAATATATACTTAATCATTTTAAAAATTCTACGGTTCTTTGATAGCCAAATTTTCACATCGAAACATTGAGCTTTTCAATATAAATCCCGTAATGCCTGGAATGACTTTAACAATAAGTCGAAAGCATTGTAAAAGGACAGCGAAGTCTTCTGCCTATTTTTTTTTTTGTGGTTTTGTGCAGTTTGTCGGACGGCACACGGGATAAGTATCTTTTGTTTACAAATATCAATAATAAAGCAGTAATGTTATAGATGCAGGATGCAGGATTCGAACGTGCGCCTCCCGGATGAATACTCCAGGCTCTCTGACCACTAAGCCATGTCGACCTCTGCTCACTACCCCGAATTATTCCACATTTTAATACTTCTTTTGGTGACGAAAATAAAGTTCGCTCCGCATCCGTTAATCCGTTTGAAAGATTTATTTGGATTAATAAAACATTATTTTTTGGTACCGATTGATTTTTTATTAATTTGTGTTCAGTATCTGCAGTACCTATCAGTCACCTCCAAATATGGCATAGCTAAGTATTAGTTTTTTTTTTAAACTTTAAGTTAATTTGAGAGAACTTACCTATAATATATTAACTTATTTCAAAATCTCTTATTTGTTAACACTTCGATTGCGATAGACGTCCGCATTATTATGGAATATTGAGACGGTATGGATCGAGAAAAACTTTAAGTTTCATACAACTTGTAACCCCAATGATATACCTACATTTTGCATGCAATACATCTTTGAATCTTGAATCTAATTATTTTAGGTGGATAGTAGAATAATAACAAATAACATTATCTAACCTTAGTGCTATAATTTAATGTCTCCTCTAAGAGTTAGATTTTACAAATTAAATTAAAAGATAAGAAAATCATAAAATTGACAGAGATAACAAATACTTATTTTCTAACAAAATAACTATTAAAATACCAACATGGTTCTCCCAATAAAATTCCAATGTCCTTGATAAATAATGATAAATACCGTCCGTGCATTGACCGTATTATATTTCCACGGAGGAAAACCGCGCTCTTCAACTATTCAGGAGTCGGGGGAAGTTGTTATTATGACAGTTACCTAACTCCATTAATTACATTAATGAATGCATTAATATAGAGTTGGCTAACTATGCCGCGGGCTGACAACCGAGGTGAAATCCTTATACTATGATAAAATAAAAAATTATACTTAGGTTAATAGACTAGTTGGCTGTGCTGCCGGTGAAAAGTGGGTCTTTCAGGGATTTTTATTTTCGTGTTCATTTATAGCATAGCATCACGCTTGTATTTCCCGAAGGGGAAGGCAGACGTGTACACAGTTGTACACCCATATTTTACAAATACTGTTATTAGGTCGCAAGTAATAGGTGGTGAGCCTATTATCATCTACCGGGCAGAATTCCAGACTCCGGCATGCTACTAAGAATTTCCCAACAGAAAAACCCAATAACAGTTTGCACGACCTGGGAATTGAACCCAAGACCTCATTCTCAGCAGTCGCGCTTGAGACCACTACACCAACGAGGCAGTTCATTCATAGCCCGTTATAAACTCGGCTCGGTAAGCGTAGCGCGTTCAGATGGGTGACCTAGGCATATTTTAGTCTGTACGTCTCCGTACTTCGGGGTGCACGTTGAGCTGCGGTTGCGGCAGTTGAAATTATTCGTAATGTTATGTTACACTAGTTCCACCCCAAACACTGTGTAGAACCCCTCACCCATAGTATATCCTTGATGTGTATTCCTGACTGAAGAGACATGCGTGATCAGCTCTATATAGTTTGTCGAAGCAACATAAAGCCTTTAGTGCACAGACAAAGCCTAAAGTATATATAGGTCTGTACCTCCAACCATTACCCTGCGGTATATGATACTTAATCTCTAAATTCCCCTTAAAATTACAAAAGCAGGAAATGAGGTTGCGTACTCTCACAGCTAGGCATTCATTATTTAGGTAGGTACATTAACATCTGTTTTACCTAATAAGAAACCAATAAAATGGTCTCACTTTTAATTTAAAATAATTAAATAAAATTTATTTATTCAACACACCCATAATACGGAGTATATCTCTAGAAATATATTAATTGGAAGGCGTGACAAAAATTAAAAGGACACGTTAAATTAAATCAAAATGTTTAAATACAATAATCTATATGCTTAATTTGAGAACATCAGGACCGATTTGCCTTATTATTTCTAAAATTATTTAGAATATAATGAGGTTTATAAGAAAGGAAAATTTGAAAAAAAAAAAACTTTTTCTTTGGGATTTTGAACAGCATAACGTTTGTCAAGTCGGCATGTACTTAATAAAGTTTATGAAGTGGGTACCATTAAAGGCAACGAAGGGATAACGTCTAACGACGAGTCTAGCATGATGGTGAAACGTAGGTGTATAACAGTAGGTACTCCTCGCCGTAACCCTTCAGCGCTAGCTCTGTGTGAATGTACAGTGACTAATTATTCACAATACACACATAGCTCCATTATGTATTAATAAATAAACGCTCTTACCATTAAACAATTAATTACCGCAGCCTTGAGTATAAAATATGATTTTTTAAGAGGTCCCGTTCTTAAATTCATAATCAATTCGGAGGGGAACGATTGGCTTTCTATAATTTTGACGGATCCAATTATTTTATCGCTTCTTCCCGAACGCTGGATACCCTCGAAATTAATTAATTAACTATTGGTATAATTAAATCATCTCGGCTCCGGCAAATTTATTCTTTCGAGTAGCGGACAAAGTTTGTTGCTTAAATTATAATGGCAGTAAGATCATAACAGTATGATTAACATGACTGAAGTTTATAAAGTTTATTGTAAATAAGAGGGGGAGCGGGAATGTGATGATTCATGGTATTGCTCCAGTGTTAGCCGTTTTGTTAGTAAATTAGACTTAAGCGGAAAATCTGTGGGAACGACATTTTGAAAGTAATTTGCACGGTTTAAAAGAAACACAGTTTATTTAACGGCACTTTTACTTTTTACGTTGCTTATTTGTTTGCAAAAGTTCATTAAGTCTCAATAATGATTGAAATATATGCTTTTTTGATTAAATCATAGCAATAGCAATACAAAATATAGACATTAGAGATACTTACTAATTATGAAGATTATTTAATAGTAATACAATAAAAAACAAAACATTTACCAACTTTGTTATTAGTGTTACCAACGTTAATATCGACAGTACAAAGCCTGTCAAAAACATGTATTGGCATTTTTACTAATAGCAATGTTCGAGAGATTAGTTCTGCAACAGCGTAATTAACATGTCAATCGTGTCATATTTTTAACACCGTTGATAACATATTGACAGCAACATGCTATTTCGAATAACGTTATATTTAACAGCAATATCTTATTTCAAATAACCTTAGGTTTTAGCTTTGTTATTAGCGATACGTGCGGTTTAAAGGCACCTTTACATTGCCATAAAGTAACGTATCTTCCAGATATCGTCTTACCAATCTCACGGTTGATTAATATCCAATAAAATGTATGGTTTCATACAAATCCGTTCCGTTTACGTCTTGCTTTGTTAACAAATAGCATAAAATAAGAAATTATTTCGACTTCACTTTTATGTAGGTACCTATTCAACACAAGTCAGGTACATCGGTCTTATGATTTTATTAATAGTGTTATGAATAGAACTGAATATTCGTTGATTATATTAGTTTCGTTAGTCGTTTCGTTTGTGAGTTAGCACTTACTGATATTTTCCGTTCCCCTATCCGGCCAGAAGATTTGTAACATGTTATTGGATTAAATGGAAAAAGAATACGGTCACGAGCAGGATCCGAACCCGCGCCTCTCGGACAAATACTCCGACCACCAAGTCGTAATTCCTCGTCCACACTTCAATACGTCTTTTGTCGACGTCATTGCTATGTCAGTCCCTATACAGGTGACCGAACCGACACGACTAACTTTGCAGTTAATACAATGTCGTAAAGATGCAATTACCTTAACAATTAAATATAAATCTTTGAAAAGGATTAACGCATGCATAGCGAACTCTAAAGTTATTATATGGATGGACGAAGAATTCGCGGTGGTGAGCAGAGGTCGAGATGGCTTAGTGGTCAGAGCACCTGGAGTGTTTATTTTAAAATACCTATAATACATAATGAATGATGCAACACTTGATAATATATAATTCATGCTGCAGCTCAATTCAAGGTATTTTTAATTAAAATACACATTCATTTCAGTGAATATAATGCTTATATATTTTAAGAATAAAATCGAGCGTAAACACGAGCATGTTTACGTTTCCTATCCATCCAAACATGAAGACATAGTGGGAGCGCACCATTTAATTTTCTAACATACACGAGACGTAGAAAATAGGAATTGTTGTTAATTTATTACAGCTTTTCTTCGTCATAATTCACAGTGACGCAGCAAGTCTGCGAAGCGCTGGCTTGCAAATACTCTTGAATTATGTACAGTTATTATTTTTAGGGGAAATGACGTGAACCTGTGGTATGACGTCAACAGTTTGCGTCAGTGCTATTCGAATGTTCTGTGCTATATAAATGTGGGAAACGTCATGGATGTAATTCTAGAATGATGAATGATCTGAACTTATTGAGTGAAGTTGTGTTGATGGGTGGATAAAATATATTAGGTGATTCGTTCCATAACATTTTCTGACAGAAAATATTAGTTCTTGTGCATTAAATCATTTGTTTTGTTCTTGACCAGAAGTTACTTAAGCTTAAAAATACTTTAATAAATCATTAATCTTTTAATTCGGTAAAATTGATTCTATGTTAAACTACATTACAAAATGCTTTCAGTGCTGGTTTAATTCTATACAAACAATCTCACGAGTCAATAATAAAAAAAAAAACGCCTATACCGCGACTTTTCATAAGTGCCTGTAATGTACGGGCATTTATGAAATGTTAAAGTTAGGTGCATGTAAGAAAACAAAAAGTAAATACCAGCTGTAAAAGTCTGAAAGATTTAAAATGTGCAAGATTGAAAAACTATCTTCAAAGGCAAAATTGACTAGACTACGCTCATCTTAATATATCCCATTACTGTTACAGCATTCTTACTACCTTTATTCAACATTCTCCGGTAAGAACATCTAAGAAAAAGATTCCAACAATATTTTCTTCCTTACTTACACACGAATAACTTTCTTTAATGTTCCACATAACTCGAATGATAAGGCAAATTGCAGCGACCGCGACTAATTGCAGCTGCGCCTAACAATGCTAGCTATTCGTGAACAAACAATAAGTTGGTACAATACCTTAAGAATTAAAACTTGTTCTAAACGCTAAGTTGGCGATTAAGTTGCAATCAAGGCGGTGCAGTACTGTGCTAAGTTACTGTAAACAAGCGGACGCAACTTGGATTGTGCCAAGTCAATTCAAAGCTAAGTTCCGTTTGTTGTTTCAATAAGTTTCTGCAATTATATTGCATGTTTGCTAACGTATTCAATTTACATTATGAGACGGTGTGTACATGTATGTTAAGGATTCCTTCAGCCAGTTTGTGTTCCTATCTTAAACTGCGCAAGGCGTTATTCCATCGCAACTTATGAAATGAGCCGAAGGTGGTTTTTATAATAAGAACCTTTTTTATATTTATTTTTAAGAGGCTATATATAGTTTTCAACATAGGCGGGGTTTTAAAATTTAAAGGTATAGATACATAATTCCACAATCATTTAAATCATTCGCAAAATAATAACTGTTTCGATACTCAAAAGTCCATATTGTTTCACGAATCTGCCGTTGCCTACCAATTTTATTTATAATCAATCTTTTCACTCGTATATCGCCCACGGCTAGAGATTGGATCCTCTTAACCGGGGCACCACACAGAGTTTTTAATACCATTGTAAAATGTAAATGTCCATTCATTAATTAAAAACAATAATGGAGCAGTAAGTGGAATGTTTTTGTCCTTGCGATATATTTTATATTTTCAAAACGAATAAAACATGACGATTGGATATTTCACATATGTATTACAAATTAATATCGATATTCACCGAATGTGCAGTCAGATATTAAATGTGTAATGAGATGAATATAATACATTATAATGAGATATTCATAATTAAATACATGTTTATGTATGAAGGAACAAGATAGCCACGTGATTATATGACTATTACGGTTTTGTATCATTGTTTCAAATTTGTTTATGCGTTAAACATAATTATGCATGATCATAACGTTAGGTTATGATTATAACATATGTGACAGGCATTTGGCACATTCTGCCATACTGGGCAGGCTAGCGACGCGCACGCACTTAGTTTTGTTCGATTACCCCGGAACAAGTATTTGTATGGACTACAGATAATTGATCAGAATAGGAGATAGGTATTTGTGCTAGTAAGATTTCTCGGTAAACGCCCGCTTTTAAAATAGGAATTTCTAGAGCGTTGCCATGTGTTTTGTGGTTTCAGGTGTGTGTTTAAATAAATTGAAATAAATGAATAGGTTGTAAGTTTACCTACAGAATTGATTTCATGCATAAGCTCGGTTGCACTAGAATAAATTTTACCATAACCAACGTGTCACTTTATTATTTTACCATAACCAACGTGTCACTTTATTATTTTACCATAACCAACGTGTCACTTTATTATTTTAACAGCTTTTCTATGTAAATTCTGTCAAAATAACACAGTAACATGTCGGTTACGGTTAAGGTTAAGTTGGTGCAATTGAGAGTTAGTCAACTACATATTATCTCTAAATCTATATATTTGCCTAGCCTTTCCCAATTACATTGGGGTCGGCTTCCAGTCAAACCGGATGCAGCTTAATACCAGTATTTTACATGGAGCGACTGCCTATCTGACCTCCACAACCCAGTTACTGGGTAACACGATATCTCGTGGTATGACTGGTTATCAGACTTTCAGGCCTCTGACTAACCGTAACGGCTGTCATAGATCTTAATGTAACAACCGGGACCAACGGCTTAACGTGCTCTCTGAGGAACGTTGTCTAAATCTATATATATATTGAAGTAGTATATTCATTTAAATATAAGTGATAATACCAAAAAAAGTATATGAAAATTTGTAAAAGGGAAAGACCTATTTAAGCCAAATAATAACCTACAATGTTGCCGTACAAAAATTTACAACTAAAAATATTCACATAATTTATTTAATAAATCTACTTATTATGTCTTGAAAATATTCCTTACGATACTTAATAACGAGATATTGCCGCCTGTTCGCGCCTAATTAAGACGATTGAAATATTTTATAACGAAGTGAAAAACGCATTAAAAGTTTATCGGGCCAGTCGGGGAATCAGAAAACAAAAACAGTGGCACAGAGTAAGATATTACTTCGGTAACAGATTTCGTCCTTCCAGTGGGTTAATGAAGATGAATCGGTTTGAATTTAGCTTTGAACTAGGATTTGTTCGTGATTTAATAGGATAAAGGGTCACTTGTGTGGTTTGTGAATCGTTTATTAAATAGTTTTGTTTATTTATACCGAATTATCGCGAATTTGAATAACTGGGAATATAAATTACGAATCTGAATAGTATTTTATTTTATTTTTTTACATTAAGTGACATGACTGATACTGATATTGTGAAATCTCACTAATGCACACTCCGGCTCAATTCCACCAACTTAACTTTAACCGTAACCAACATGTTCCAACATGTTACGCTGTCATTTTGACAGAATTTACATAGAAAATTAAATTAGGTTAAATTTATGTTGGTGCAAACGAGCCTAAGTGAAGTACTTTTTATCAACAAACAATATAACCAAAGTGACTGATGTTAAGTAAGTTATTGACTCAGACCCTAGCCGAAATTTTAAAGTCATGCGCTAACGCACGCAAGTTTCAGTTTTCAGTTAACTATATATTAAGTCAATACCTCTGGTAAAAAAGATTTAAGCAAACTTATAAATTTATATATAAGTAAGGAAAAATACTGTCGTGAGCAAGATTTGAACCAGCGCCTCCCAAACGGCGCGGTTGGCGCAGTGGTAGAGGAACCGGCTGCTGCGTCGCGTGTCGCGGGTTCGATTCCTGCACGGAGCAAATATTTGTATGATCTACAGATAATTGTTCCGGGTCTGTGTGTACACGCGTGTGAGATAATAGGTCTGTAAACGCACCCACAATACAGGAAGAAATTCCATTTACTGTCTCCATAATGTATGTAACAAAGGCGTTTCAAAAATAAGAAAAAACATGCTATTACTATAGTACCAATTTCTTTAGAAGTTAACTTATAACCTCACTGGTCTCTGAATACAAAGAATAATTATATTACGTGATAAAAAAAAGAAAAACAACGTAGTTACTCTTCAACGGTTGCAACGGATTTTCTTTTACCATGCCATCACGTGCTTGACACAAATTAATTTGGCAAGTTAGATTGCGGTGTAACAACCCGCGATGTCATAACCTTTTTCAATTTTGACTACCCTCTGTATATGACATGAGAGAAGAGGGATACAATAGGTAATATTGTTTATTTTTTTTTCGTTGCACCAACAACTTGTAATTGTTTTAAGTAGGTATACTTGACAGATACATTACTGATGTCATTTTGAAAATTATGAGTAAGTACAGATTTGTATTTTGTATCTACATTTTGTATTTGTATTTTATATACCTACACCGGGGTAAGCAGAGACTATCGATTTCCATTTGCGAATATTATGAGACACGTCTTTCGATTTATCTATGCATTTTGTAAGCTTTTTTATACTGAATAAGCATCGTATTTGACCGCTATATCACCCTGATATTAAGAGATGCAGTCGACGAAGGTATGTAGCCTATGTACACGCACGTTCAGTAAAAACCTATGATGTGCCTATGACATATAACGAGGTTATAATCTAGGGAAACAGAAGCTTTTTAATTACAGAAGTATTGCCCACGTGAAAAATCCAAGTAAAATTAGGTTTGTTATTTATTGTGTTCTTGAATAAAATAGTTAAGCACCAGCAAAGAATCAGCACGATAAACTTATAATGCTGACTAAAATCAATATTTTTCTCATACGGTTCACGACGAGTTTCAAATACCGAAAAATAAACACGTTGTAAAATAAATTTATGTTCAAAACCCAAAGCGCAGGTACAACAAAGTCTATATAGCTACCTACGTCTGCTGGCGCGAATCATCTAAGCTATTCTTCATCTCCAACACAAACAGAAGATGAGGTGCACAACCTTCAAAATATACATAACAAGTTGGAGCTTACGTGAACTGTAGTGAGGAAGACAAACGGAAAACTAACATTACCCCAGCTTATGACGACATTGAGTTTAGACCAACATTCACCCTGAGGCCAAGTATGCTCTCAAACTGAGTCAGGCATCTCACTAAACTGAGTAAACAGAAACAATTCTGAACTTACTATTGCTATTCATATTGCAATTGAAAATGAGTTTATGAAGTGACAAATGTTAAAGTGAATATAATAATAATAGTAGGTGTTTTTACAGGCATATAATCTTCTTTTTATTCTTATCGTGTGGTTTTTGAACAACCTAGTATTAGAGTTTAACGCACCCATCCGTCTCTGACATGCTTTACACACAATCGAGAAAATCCCTTAGGTGTTCTGGTTTCCTCACGATGTTTTCCTTCACTGTTGTAAGCTAGTGATAATTAATTTATAATACGCACATGACTTCGAAAAAACAGTGGTGCATGCCTGGATTCGAACCTGCGAACTTTAACTTGACAGTCCAACGATCATATCACTAGGCTATTACTGCTACACATATAATCGGACACGACATAATCTCACATGCACACTCACCCAGACCCGGAACCTGTAGATCAATATATGCTCTGTGCGGAAATTGAACCCGTGACACGCGGCGCAGCAGCTAGTTTCTAGACCACTGCGCCAACCGCGCCGTCAAAGAAATTATAATTGTACAAGTGAACTAAGTTGATCAGTACACTCGAGGGTTAATGGTGCGGGTGCGTTTCACACGATACTTTGCGACACACGCAAGAAAAAATAATACAATTATTGGAACTTAATTTTGTTATTATAATGGCGTCCAGTTTTTTTTTGTGCGCCGAGTTTACCTATAATCGACGTGCGCGGGTGGAAGGATAAACACTGACGATGTTGCCAAACAGCCTTAAAATAGATTTAATAAAGGGAATATTTCTCTATTTATAACACCGATTAAGATTGATTTGTTAATAAAAATAAATAATTTGATGTACTGACTTCTTAATTTTATACTAGTGCGATAACAGAAAAAGATAAACTTCATTAAGAACCTAAAAACTATGCAATGAAAGTCACTTTACGAGTAAAATAAAAAATGAATTTAAAAATAACGTAGCGTTACTATATATAAAGTTTTATAATATAATGCCACGTGCACACATCAGGTAGCTAATAGAAATACACACGGGCATCGGGTCCCAATATTTTTTGCGTTTTTTATTAAATATTCCGAGTATTTTAGCACCTCGATGAACTCTACGGTCGTGACCACTGCTCGCCTGTCCCCAGACGCATCTAACTCATCCAGGGGTCATAAATTCTGGTATATGTGCCGATAACTCATATGTATGTTTTTCGCTTGACATTTAGCCTAGAAGTGTGGCAGGTATTAAAAAAGTTATTCCGACTCCGTATTCAAATTGTGCAATGTCTTCGATAATGTGTTTACATATTATTTAAGCGAGACATTCCGATTCAGAGTTACTGTAGGAATACTTTTTGTACGTTTAAATGATTCACAATTACTTATTTAAAATTTAACCAACTTGAAACGTAAACCAATCAGGAATATATATTTCCTGGGTTATTGTCATTTGCTAAGTTACTGCAGAGTAAGGTTTTAACCTATCTTTGTAAACGAAAGAAGGTTAAAAATATTAAATTAATAAACGTAAAATAGATAAAAATGTAAACATTCATACGTTTTACCGAGTTGAATATTTGACATTCGTCCAAAGGTGATTTTAACTGATTTTAAATGGTATCTATAGGTTTTTTTTATCAAAAAAAATCTAGGTTTGGCCACCAAATCGCGTGATGGTAAGCGACGGCGACGGTGTGGCCGAGAATGAAGCACGCCGATCCAGAAGAAATCTATTCACTTTATCTCTAATGAATACCTAATGCATATACAGTTTATCAACATAAATAGGAAATACATTAAACAGACAATATCGGATACACCTAATTAATTATTACTTGCTATATTAGGCTTCTAACACAATGCACACGTTAGCGATCAAAGTCCAAAGCGTCATTTGAACACATGGTCCATCAAAGTAGTTACCAATCTACCAATGGACATTGAATGTAACCAATAGCGGCTTTGAATTGAAGACCCGTTACCTACATACATGACAGATACGATGCAACAGTAAAGGCTCCTTTGTTCGAGTGTAGTAAAGAGCGAGTAACTGGCCCGGTGGCTAGCTAATTACATACTTACTGGTTGTTAGTAAATTTGAATATGCGAAATATTAGTTAAATAGTAGATAAATGTTAGTTTGTTTAGTGTTTTAAAAAGTGTTGAAATGCGATTCCAATAATATAATACTTTTCAGAAATTTAATAAGTTTAATGTAACTGGGAATAACAAAAACATGAGAACACTTGCATGGCAATACAGGGGGCACGGACGGCGGCGCCCGATTTTGAAAAAATACTAGATTTAATCGAAATTGTGGTACCTATTATAATTCAACACAGAAATCGTGTATTTTTTCTGTATATCTAATATTTCTTATTTTATGTGGTAATATGATCTTTTATTTAAAATTTTAATATGTACAATTTAGAGAAAAAAATGTAAAACTATTAAAATTAAAATTAAAACTAGAGGAGGGCATCGAAAAATTCGTCCGCGTGGCTATCATTTGGGAGAGTACCCAAAAGGCTGGCAGCATTACTACGTTGAATGGCAATAGTTGTTATTTGTGCAAAACAGAGACCAGCCCCTGGGTCACGTGAAGTGTCGACCAATCGCCTTGCGATCTCTTTAGAAAGACTGCGAGTGTTCGGACGGTTTCAACCCGAAACTGCAAAAAATTATAATTAATATAATTGATATATGTATATCAATCATATTAATTATATTTCGATCCGAAAGGGTTCTTAACATACTAGTAATGATGATGATTTTATTTTCGGATGGAATAAATCGTCAGCCAGAATACGCACTCGCTTAGGTTCATCGCCAAATGGCAAAATGTATGCGCCCTCATAGGTATCATAATAAATAAGACTTGCACTTTTCTGACTGATGTTGTGTGAATGAGCCTTAATCGAAACTATACAGGCATATAAAACCACATTCAACGACCGAATGGAAATGTCCCTAGCTACGTAAATCAAGGTACTTTTACGAGTAATGAATGGAACGTAAAATTTTACTATCAACGTCTGACGGCAAAAATCCTGATTAAACATAAATTAGTTCGGCATGCAGACAAAACTAAAGTCTACACCTCCACGTAAAATTGCCATATAAAAGTACATTTTGATATTCACTAGCTTTGCTTCACCTTAAAATGTACTGAATAAAATACTATACAAGTGCTTTGCATAAATGAATATTTTATATCACTCAGATTTTTGTACTGAGTCACGTGACTTCAAATACGAAGCACTGGTTATAAGTCTCTGGAATTGATACGTTTTATATATCACGTATAAACTTCTCATAGATGAGAATAATATTCTTAATATATACGTATATGAATAAAACATATATGAATTGTACGATATAAAACCATATTTATAGATCGCGTCAAAGAAAAACAAATGAAGGGCTTACTGTCTCGCAAGCGCCGCCGATTGAATGAAGAAATATTGTCATCTTTGATAGTCTGGCAAACAATTTATACCTATAATTATTTTCCTAACACTAATTGATCAAACGGCCCCTTACGTGAATGGGCCGTATGCTGTTTATGAAATCTATCGAGTTTATAAGCAGACGCAAAAACAGTTGTTATGAAAAATATTTTCATTTTTATGAGCGATCGACATAAAATTTCATAAGCCAATCTCAATTCTATATAACTATATTATCACGTATGTGCGATCGAAGACTGCAATAGATATATTGAAAGTCAGTTGCTGTCTTTATTTCTTTCTTTATCATTAAATAAAAAAATTTAATGGGTAGCATCTTCTTTATGTATGCAAGATCTTCGGACCAAATAAAAATTTAAGCCTAAACTACATTTATTAAGATCGCGCACATGCCTACATGAAGCCAAAGCTTGGATGTAACACGTGTTTGAACATAAAGGACCCAATGCCCAGGCACAATGATGAGGAAGGAACGTCAATACTCCGTACTACATATGGTGGATCACTCCATAAACTGGTTCCCAACGTTTGTGTCCGATTAATTGCATAGGCATTCTCCGCGCGGCTCGCAGGTCCGGCACGTCAATGAAAGCAATTACTTGCACACACCACACACCTACCACCTACAGACCACCTATTACGCTTCATACTTGACCATAACTACAATCGATTATCTAATAGGTTTCGCTTTAATCTTTCAATTCATTAATACATAATTTCAGTTTATTTTTATGAACATTTTTCTTTGTTGCGGGGCTATTCTCACCACTTTTCTATAAACTATTAATCACTTATCGTTACGAACTGTTGGCTGGGCCTAAGTATTATCTCATATTTAGATGTGATATTATCCTATATAGCTTTTGTTCCTTTCACACTCTCGAATGATGGATTGCTTACCAATAGCCGAATGGCAGCCCGCAAACGTCTACTCCATCAATATAGAAAAACCGACTTTAAAGACGTCTTTAGGCTTCGTTCTACGGCTTAAGGTCTATGTTGCTTTGCATGATCTCGAACAATTTCTTCCACAAAGATGTAAACGCCAATCGATGTGTCAGTGGGCTGATAGGGAAACTTTTCATTTTGTCGATGTACCGTGCGCGATGGTGGGTTGAAAAACAATTTTCTTGCTATTTGAGAGCTCATTTTTAACGTTATTGAGTGGTAACTTCTTCGAGTTTGTATATTGTTTGTATATTTTGGCAGTTTCCATTGTTGTTTGCTGGATCGATCATTTGGCTATGTGATGATGTGTTCTTATATTTTATGTAGCGATTTTAGTGTTGTTTTTGATATCTGCGGCGAATTTAAAGGTAACGTTGGTATTTCCGTAAGAGGTTCTATAAATTTTACCTTTAGAGGAAAAGCATTTTATTATAAAACAAAGTGAATATTCGCTGTCAGAAAGAATGTGATGTAGTGGCTCCTATAAGTTTACTCCCCTATTTTCGACGACGACACGACCTTCGGCGCTGTTCACAATTTTTCTTCATTTGCCATAAAGTTCAGCTAGATTTCATAGTGTGAGGCGAGTGTTCCAAAGTTTGTTACATGGAAAAAATAATAGATTTTATTATGATAGTCTATTTTCTTTAGCACTTACTGACAAATACCTTTACGGGTAATAGCCATTGAGGGGATTGTAGATTAAAAATTTTGATAACAGGAAGAACTCTTATAAAGCTGTTGCCTCAGTCATTAGCAGACACAATAGATTTTTATTGTTACAACGTACAGATCTGTACGTTACTGAGCCGAAAGGTTAAAGAAATTTGAAACAGTTTTTTTTATAATGTTACAAATTTCTGTGGTAAGTAAAATACTTTTCATTTTGTCGATGTACCTCGCGCGATATAGGGTCGAAAAACAATTGAGCGCCTGGAGTTTTTATCCAGGAGGAGCGGGTTCAAAACCTGCTTATTTTTCATACCACAATTTTAAAACTTTAGTGTTTTTTTTTAGAGATTTAGCTGTGACTTTTTATAAATTATCTACCTAAAACGTACACAGAACTCACTATGAAGTAAATTAATACGCAACCAGGTACCGACATAATTTCAACAACGTAATATAAAACGCATAGCCAGTCAATAACGGACAGTTCGCTTGGAGCGAATAAATATGAACGAATGTTATTTTCATTCCAACCTTTTGTGTTATATTAATAGAAATCACAGTATCATACCCAACAGAGAATCAAAGAATAACACAGAGGTAGCATTGGAGAAGATTCTGGCTAAGGTAAATATAAAAATTAAGGTAGTCAGGTAATTTCTGGGAAGCAGCCTGAGCAGGCGAGAACCGCGTTTAAGAATACAACTGTAATTGTTTTTTTATTTTTATTTATTATTTAACTTGAGAAGGACTACCAAGGGTCCTGAAATTGGCCAGTTTTTTTGTGTAGGATTCCGTGATGAGCCGTTGTACCGGACTCCTAGGCACTGACTTAAACTCATACGGACCTCCACTAACTTTCACCGAGATTTCAGAATCGCAGCTTCATTCGCCACAAACCCAAACCAAGAATATGGAAACAGTTTTTGAACTCTCAACAAGAAGTCATGAGTTCTCAAAAATTGATACGGGCGAGATGATATCATCTCGCCCGTATTCCCCGAAGACGTAGGCAGAAGTGTACACAATTGTACACCCACATTTCACCGATGCTATTCATAAATAAATAAAACGATGCCCCACACTAGGAATTTGTTCCTGTATCGTGGGTTCGTTTACAGACATATAATCTCACATACACAAACACACACCCAGACCCGGAGCAATTATCTATAGATCGTACAAATATTTGCTCCGTGCAGGAATCGAACCTGCGACACGCAACGCAGCAGTCGGTCTCTCGACCACTGCGCCAACCGCGCTGTCTGTGTATTAAATAGTTGGTGATAATTACAAACTCGGAGTTGCTATTCAAAATTTCTTAACGAAAAACCCATTAAACTTTGCCCGACTCGAAAATCAAACCCAGGCTTCATGCTTAGCAGTCGCGCTTAGGACTAGTGGTCCTAACTATGGAAGCAGTCAGTCAGTCTAAAATATAAATTATAAATACTGATATACCTGGAAAGGGATGCATCTAATGAGAAACTTATATAAAAAACCACAAAATTGTTTGAAAGGTATTTTTTGTGAATCCTATCCAAGCGCATCGAATGTTTGTGATGTTTGATGGGATTCATAGAATTTCAAATTTTCAACTAAAAGTCTGAGCTTGCCGGAAAATTCAAATGTATTTTGAGCTTTTCATTATACAACAGTGTACCCTCTCCTCTGCCTACCTCTTCGGGGAATACAGGCTTGATGCTGTATTATGTTTGTTTTCATTGTGAAAACCAATTCACGTAGTAGTCAAACAATTTCAAGATATATACATAACTGAAGGTTTCGAAAGCATCTCACTATATTACTAATAGGTACGCGCTGAATGCCTATTACATGCCTACCACTATCGACGTATGCGCCGTCAAGCAGCGCGTAAGTACATCAAGTTGGAGTGGCCACTAATCCTAGAGTGCTAATCGTGTTACATAGATACGTGTATTGTACCAATACTAGATTTAAATCAGACCGGTGTTATGGAAATAATTTGATTAGATATTACATACTAAAAGTCAGATCATTTCTTCCAAGAAATTTTTGAACGTTCAAAATGTAGATTCAAATGGTGAAGAACGGGCAAGAAACTCCATGGTTACTCTGTTAAAATGTAGTCATACAATATTTTTAGTACATCTATATTGTCCGGTAAAAAGACATTATCCGATAACCATAGCTAGATACAATAGAAGATACAAAATTGTAATAAATCGCCTAATAGTCTTTTTCATTATCTGGTCTACTTAAGAATCAGTCCCAGTATCCATTGGAATTCAACTGGTTTTCATAAAATCTACAATTCCAGACAATTAAGAAAATACAGCATTCTTTTTCATCACAACGCAACGTTAAAGTTAAAATTTTGTATCTGCTACATCAATTTTGGTACAAAAACTTGTTAAAATATTCCCTTAATTGCATAACGGCAGTTATAAAAATCAAATTAATTGGATGTACGGGAAGGTTTTCTGAATAACGAAGCTTGTGTACTCCGTGTAATATTTCTCTGTCATACAAGAGAAAAATCGAATGTACAGCATATTAATAGTATTTATTTATTTTGCAGCATACGGTAATATGAAAACCAATGGCCGTTCAGGTGAACAGGATTAATTTAAAAGCGAATGAATTCATATTTTATTGATGCTTTTATGATGTAAGCGTCAGGTCGGTTTTGTGTCGTATAATAAAATTGATATGAGATTTGGTACAAAACTGACGGCAGTTGATTAAGAAATAATTCTGACAGAGGAGTCTGTAGACCCGAGCGTTATCGAGAAACAAAAGCCTACCGACTCCGTTGGCTAAATGAGAGAACGCAGTATTACAGTATCCAAAAGCGTATCCGCCAACTGACAAAATAGACACGTGTCAACCTAGTTAGTGCTGAAATTGAAGGCTACAACTTGGGGGGTTTCTGAGAGAATCTGCTTAAAATCGAAACAAGTGATAGTCTTCCATTTATTTATTTAGCACGGTTCAACCAATTACACTAAATAATAGACTAACATGCAGAATAATAACAATAATACGATTTCAAAAAATAAAAAATAAAAAAATTGCACTTAGGCTTATAATAAAAGTTAGATTAACAAGCTTCAGTCATGCATTCCTCTCACAGTTCACCTAACATTCCGACAAGGTCACCTTCCATTCATCCGCAAACACATGACAATCTGGCCTTGCATCCAGAAGAGCATTGAGCGCAGAAAGAGCTCGCGGTATGAGAGTTCTTGATCCACCTACCATACGACATGTAGGCACTGCAAATAACTAGTGTTTCCTACAACGAAGGTAGTAGTTATTAGGAACATACAATCGAAACAAGATAAACAGATATAGTCCATAAACGGCCGAAACTAGCTTAGGACACTGACCAAACAGAATTACTGTTTTAAGCTAAGAACATATTGGTGTGTTATCTAGAGTCTAGTAAAGTGACTCAGGGACAAAGGTCAAAAGTCAAAACATATCTATATTGTTTAGGTTAAGAAGCTTTATAGTACCAGTTTTATACTACAAAATAGTAATACCAGTACTCTAACTGAATTAGATTTTTAACTGAAATAAAATCAGCCACATAAAATTCAGGTTTTATGAAATATGAATGACTAGACGATAAATAGAAAATGCTAATCCGACAAGATATTGAAATAAGTGACATAAAATCTTCTTATGCTGTTTTGTATTTTTGTGGAAAGAAAAAGACGATCGTGAGCAGGATTCGAACCTGCGCCTGCAGGAAATTTATAACTTTAGGATTCGCTACGAATACGTTTGATAGATTTATCTGTACTTCTTCGTATATCATTCCTATTTTAATAGTTAAAGTAATTTTAATATATAAATCTTTTTCACTTAAATATTAAACCTTTACGGACTTTGACTGACAATGTTGACCCCATGAAATCATATTACTTACAAAAAACGCGAAAGTATAACAATATGGCGGAGAGAAATACCTTATTCTAGTCACAAGCTATACTTGGAGAAAAGTTGATGAACTTTTTGGCTTAACAATGAATGGTCATTCGCCTATGACTTGAGACGCGTCCATATGCTCGCGGGTGTTTTATATTTTAACCGGAATATGTATTCCATTTTCTCTTTATGTATTCCATGTACTTCACTAATATTCATGTAATACCAGTTATTTAACGTTAATGCATTAATGTAACATCCATTAATATTATTCACGCTAGGAGATTAAAGGGTTTATTTCAGCCAATTCGAACTAACATTCAGAGGAATGAATGTACAGTTGACCTATTTATAGAGGAGGGCAGCATATTTTCTGCACCATTTATTTTATAAATTTACATTACGCAGCCTTCGGCTAGTTAAGGCTTAAACGAGATACGGAAGCTCTCTTCGTAGGGGTTCTATTAAGTAATAACGTTGCATAAAAAAGGTGGAACAACACAATTTTCTACGTTACAATGTTTTCACAGCGAATACAAAACAATGACGTATTCGTCCTTTTTAAAACCGAGTTTATTTTATCGACAACAAAAACGAACGCACATCACTCTAAAAACTTTACATCTCTAAATGTGGACTCGAAATACACCTGTACAAACAGACATAGCAAAAGGACTACAATATATAAAAAACGTATCGTTTGGCTTTGATCACCCCTTTTTCAATAATAGAGGCGGGTCGGCCCCTTTGTACTGGGCCTTGCCCGGGGCACATTCACCGTAGAACTGTAATATGTCCATTTAATTTATAATACGTAAATTAGAGTGCTCTACAATATATAACCCTTTTCAAAGTATAGAAGGCTCTAATTTCTTTAAAATGTCACTGTGAATGTTGACAGATGGATCAAGCCCTAATATGTCAATGCTGATGGAGTTTTAACCCTTTGAACGACTCTTTTTCTGAACTCACGTTAGGAAGTATTTTTAGCATCCATATTTCTTGTTGTATTGTAAATAAAAATAAATAATTCGGCTATTAATACGAAACTATTTTATGCCAAAAATTACTGCGCGTCTGAGGACCTAGTTTCGATTCGGGTCGGGCAAAATATTATTGAGTTTTTCTGAAATTCTCAGTAACAGTCTGAGTTTGGAACTGTACCATGTATATTAGAAATGAATACTTGAAAATAATTCCTCAAGCTCTGTTTATACCTATTTCAAAATGTGTTTAAAATATAGCACCACGCCTGTACTCCCCGAATCACTTGACCCCAGGACCCAATATCACTTTGCATGACCCAGGAATGGAACCCAGGACCTTTGCTTAATAATAATGATGCAGTCAAGGTGTGGTTGAACAAGAAGACATGCAGCGCCGACCCCAATTATATTGGGATAAGGGCAGGGGGATGATGATGATTGTGATTGATTTATATATATGTATATATCTCTATTATTAACGCTAATCGATACATTGATCTTGACGTGACACATCCCGTTAAAAAGTTCTCCTTTCAAACCTACACAGCTATACTTAAAAAAAATGTTTAAACTGTAATAACGAGTACAATAAAATGTGGTGTTAATCATAAACAACGGGTGACGAGGTCGGTTGTGGCGGCGGTATGCGGGCTGGCAAACAAAGACCGACAACTGGCATCTTTCATGTTCAGGACAAGTTGGTAACTGACAGCGATTTGGAGGTATTTTTAATATGAAGGAATCCTTAAGTATTATTAAAGGTTTCCCTTCATTTATCGTGTATTATGGGTGCATATCTCACATGCACGTTCACCCAAACAAAAGTAATCGAATTGGAGACAAGCGGCTCAAATGTGAAATAAAGATTCATTCATTCATTCAAGAGAAGACATCACGGCAGATTTAATTTAACACCACGAATAAACATAAGCACTGCCTGTCCAAAACCTCAAGAAAAGGCCTACGCCAACTGCTACGAAAGGTGCTACGAGATTTTCGCGGAGCAATGGATGAATTTGCTGCAAAACTTTTGTGTAATACTTTTAAGAGTAGCATGCTCAGTTTCGGTTTTACTCAATATCGTAAAATTCGTAAAATAAAGTTCAACCTTTGTCATTTAGGTAACACTCCCTAATACTATTATTTACTTCTGCTTAACTCTATACATCTTAATTAACCACCGCCAGAATTGAATTAACAAATGCAAAAAGATTTTTAAAAACTGACTATTAGTTCCAGAGATTAGCGCGTTAAAACAAACAAACTCTTCGGCTTTATTATTATAGTACAGTATTTTTTTTACATGATAGAGCTTCATGTAAAAAAAACAGTTTAATGTTTTTACGGAAAAAACTTTTCTTTACATAAATACCTACTGTTGGTGTTGCCAATCGGCAGTTTCTGATATAAGCTAGTAAATAAAAGTGAAATAAGAAATTCTGTTTCATATTTACTTCAAACGATTGCATATCGCATCAAAAAGGAATATGAAAAATCAACAAGTTTGGCGACACAGACCGAGCACAGAGGACTCGGTATACGATTGAACAGATATTTAATATTTAACATACCCAATATTTACAGTACATCCAAACTGAACTAGTCCGTTTTTTATTTCTGGTAACACTTTTTATACTACTTTCAGACAACTACTTAATATATACGTGGTTACGGGAATTTTTCATCGTTAAATCTTTTATTCATCCAAGTAAGTACCCACTGAAAATTCAAGAACAAAATTATATAAAAAAATTATGATCTAATAATTTTCAAATAATAATTTCACTTATTTAACCCGCTTCTAAAAATTTTTGACCTAGGTATACAGATTGGGGCAGTTTTATTTTTAACACTAGCAACTTACACCACGCCAACTTTATTTTGTGATGAATGTGATTTCTTGGTGGTATCGGTTAGGGATTTAAATAATAACAATGCAAATATAAATATAGATTTAAATAATATTATTAAAAATTTCAACGCAAGGCCTACGCCAACTGCTACGAAATGTGCTACGAGATTTTCGCGGAGTAATGGATGAATCTGCTGCAAAACTTTTGACTTTTAAGAGTAGCATGTTCAGTTTTGGTTTTACAAAATTTTACGATTCGTAAAACAAAACATCGATTCGTAAAATATTAACAATTAAATCATCATATTGTTCTGCCAGGCGTTAAGCTACGAATTCTAATACAAAATTAATTAAGTTGTACACACTTATTCTTAATTTTCAACGCGTAAATTCTAAAACCCTAAATTTCTATCACAGTAAATTACAGCTTCATTTGGGTCTATTGATATCCTATCTCGGTCTAAAGGATCTCATATGGCTAATGAATTTTAATCTCTACATAATCGAGGAGCCGATCCGTCAAACAACCTTCGGTCCGTAGACTGGCCGAGCTAACAAAGGGTTTTAATTCAGTTATCTCATGCTTTGTTAAGGCTCTTTCTTCAACATTTTCTTTTATAGCCAACACCTCTAACTAATATTCTTTAATTGTCGAGTTTTAATGATAATGTGCAAACATCATTTGTTGGTAAGTCTGAAGGAAAAGGTACAAATCTCTTAAGAATGATATGTTAATCAGACAGATGGGCAAGATTCTAGCTATGGAATTTTATGACACATAAAAATTTTATATAGCATCACGCCTGTATTTGCCGAAGGGGTAGGCAGAAGTGTACACAATTGAACACTCACATTTCACCAACGCGATTATTTAGTCCCATGTAGTAGGTAGGTCGCCTATTGCCATCTACCGGGCTCAATTTCAAGCTCCGGGGTGCTACTGAGAATATATTAATTGAAAAAAAAATTGCCCAACCTGGGAATCGAATCCAAGACCTCACGCTCAGCAGTCGCGCTTGGGGCCACTAGACCAACTAGCCAGTTATGTTCACCACGGAATATAAATAAGAATTACAGTGACTCCTATCACAAAATTATTAAGAACACGTTAATCCTTAATAGGCAATGACATACTACCCTTAGATATTAAGGATTTACTTAACATATATGCCGGAGAAATAATTATTTCACGACTTCTGTATCGTTAATTCACTGATAAGGAAAATTAACCTCGCTACACCAAAAGATTATAAGCAAAGTGCTATGATCAATTAAGTTTATTACAAGACAATACGGACTTGACATCTCCGAGTACAAAGCAAACAGTGTTATAATAAACAGCACTAATTAAATTTGACTTAACAAACAGGTATCGTTTAATTCCCATCTTCAAAAGGGAGTAAACATTAAATGTACATCTATAAACGATAGCCAATAACGGCAAACCAAAATTCCTTACGAAACTTTACAAAGGAAACGACAAAATCTTTTGTCATTGTATGCTAGCTATTAATAATTATATTTGGCTAAATAAACGCGAATACTTTTAGGCGTCCTTTAATTCAAGTTTAAATTAAAGCTTGCCTATGTCTGAAATTCGGCAGCATTTATAAAAGCAGGCAAAGAAGATGCGAGCCGCCGCCCGAAGGCACCCTACTGAGTAGATTTAATTAACAAGATATGGGTCTCTTTTAAACCAACTCTACCTACTTTTTGGAACATTGGAGATTAAAATTCAATGAGCCGACAAGATATTAAATAAAATCCGAGACTATAGTTTTATGAACGTAAGGAGGTAAAGGAGAGATAATTAATTTTTAAAATTAATCAAGTCACCGTCGGTGCCAATAAATTCTTTTTGTACGCGTAACACTGATCGGGAATGCGAGATCCCATTTTTAAACTTCGTAATTCGATTAAATTTCTGATGTAAAATTGTTTTCATTATCAATTTTGTTTGGGACATTGTTTCCGCTCATGAATCTCGTAAATTATGAACTGTATGTTCCCTGCAAGCCCTGAGGCCAAGCCGTAGCTCTGTTAAAACGAATTGAAAACCGGTAATCGAATACGCGCAATGGGAGCTATGTCAATATTTTAAATTTAAATATCAAATGGAAGTAGGTACCGAACGGTTCAATATTTATTTTATTCACCCATGTAACATCCATCTCTGTTCGGATTTTAAATAACAAACTTGTTTTAAATGAAACTATGTTTATTTTTGTTCCGTATTACACCACGTATAATTTGTTACTTTGCTAAAATATATAAGAATTTGTACAGATCGTCAATGACGTCATTGATGAAGTGACTAATTTATAAGCACGCTGCTTCCTCGTAAAGGTACGTTTCTAGTTTAATTTCGTAAACACGGCGGTATGAACGATGAATAAAAATAAGGGGGATGTGACACAAGATAAAGGAGGTCACAACTTTGTTGTTACTTTAGGGCCAGAAACATCTTTCGCGTCATCTGACGGCGTAGTTCGACGGGGAAATTAAAAAAAAGCAGTACGCCAGCTGCCCACCTTAATTAGAATTTTTCGAATTATAAAACATTTTTTTTTTTCGTAACGTTTACCGAGCGTGTTCCATGGTAGAATAACATAAAATTGTTAATAACTGCACTAAAGCGCGCGTCGGTACAATGTTGGAGATTTTTTACGTGGCGCGTTGTTTATGCTATGCAATAAGATTTTGTCTTTATGTGTCTGATTGGGGGAGCACTGAAGCATTGTCAATAAGTAGCTTTATGCTTTTTTTTTTCACTAGATGAATAGAACTTGCTTTGTATGAAAGCAGGCTGACTACAAAATAACTGCTTTGTAACTTGTTGTAACTTCTGGTCAAATAAGAGGTGTATAAATCGTTTTATATTCTGTTTCGACAAAGTTGCAAGTGGGTTTTGAAGAACCATTTTAACGAGGCGTACATATGTCCGACACTGCATTAGGCTACGCTTAAAAAGCATACGTTCTTAGTCTGTTGAGTGGTTGGGATCTCTAATTAAGGGTGTTCGGTTTTATTCTTTACTTGTCCTGTGACACCTTGCTTCTTGGTAAATTTTATGATTCAACATCAACGGGAAGTATTCAATAGGTTTTGTTGGCGAAAAAACATGTTGCAAAAAAGGGAGTGATTTAGAAATTAGATTTAATTACCTTCGTATTTGATAATTTCAACTTGATACCTTTATGCGTTCCCGTAAAAAGGGTCTTGACAAACAGACAGGCCAACAAAGTTATCTTAAAGGAGTTCTGCTTTTCTGTTTTGGTACGATACCCTCTAAATAAAACCAATAATAATTCGGTCCTTCATATATTTTAAAGGTCAGACAGTCGGGTTATTTAATAGTCATAAAACCTCATCGCAATTGGGGCTAGACAGATCCTCAAAGCAACGTGATCCGAGTACCTACCAAAAGTACTCTCATTAATAAGAGAACTATGTACCTATATTCTAAGAGCTAAGTACCTCCTGAATATTAAATGAGTAGGACAGTGACGAAGGTTAAGTATGTTGTTTACTTCTCTCGTTGTGCTTACCTGGAACAAAATAATCAAAATGTTAATTTGGAGCGAAACATATAAAACAAAGATAAAATAAAATACGGTGAAGTAAAATAAAACCTGGCTGCCTTATTTTTCTAATTGACGCAAACTTTTACTGCTCGGTGTAAAGCCCTATGTTCGAGACCTGGACAAGAAGATGCTATTGGATTTGTCTGTAAGGATATTTGCAGGAGCTCGGGATTTGGCGACATGATTCAGATGAGTCTTATCACCTGAATCGTGTTGGTGTCCGTACAACCCCCTTAACTCTGCATATCACCTCGGGAATGTAGGCGTGACGCTATGTTTGTACACTATTCGTAGAGTAGTTTCTACAGTGTGGCTGTATTAAAGTAGGCATGTTCGAGACCCAGTAGTATTATATATATATATATATATAAACGTACTTAGTTAAGTGGTATTACACAAATAGTAAGCCGAGATAGCAGATAAATAAACGTTGCAATGACTTTGGCTGTGTTCCCGTCTCTTTCTTGCTCTTGTGGTTTGTTAGTTGGATGACAGTGACAGGAATAATGCTAAGGACTTGTTGTCAGCAGCCGTCGACGCCGTCGACGCGTACCATTGCAGTCGAGCGACGACGGCAGCTGCCCAGCGACGACGACTGCATTCGAGCGCCGACATCTGCTACTTAACGTCGACGACTACCGCCGATGCCGACCACTGCTGTTGAGCGTCGTCGACGCGCGTTGACTGCTGCCGCCGAACCGTCATCGACAACTTGCCGCTCGTATGTAAGAGCCCTTAGACAAAACACGTGCTAAGTTTATTTATCTCAGCCCTAGAATAATTACGCAGATCACATGTGACCTGACGGAAGAAAGGCGATTGTCAAACTAGTACATGAGGCGAAAATGGATGGATCGATAGTCTCTGGCTACCCCAATGGGAAACAGGCGTGATTGTATGTATGTACAATATATAATGTCATATTAGGAATCTTCCACGCCCCCACAATAGACTTCATATGGAACTATTTTCTTAAAAATAAAAAGCGGTTTTCATTTATATTCCCGTGTAAGTCAACAGGTGACCCTGGCAACTGGCCAGAATGGCGGGGCTTCCGGAACGAGCTGGGTTTAGCTAGCACGCCATTGAATATTATGGACTCTCATATACTATGAGTACTAGGAGTATTCATGTAGGGTGTGGCAGTTAACTGCCCGGACGAATTAGTGATCCCAAGCGCGACTTCTGAGCACTTTGTCCCGGGTTCGGGGATTTTTTTTGTTGATTCCCCTTTTTTTTATTGTAGACTTCATGCAGTTGCATAGTTAAAGGAAATAAAACATTATATTAGGGAGTCGGGGTTCGACTTCTAGGTCGGTCAAAGACTTACTGGGTTTTTTTTTTCATTTAGTCATCTTGTCAGTACCTCTCTGCGTACCCCTCCGGGGAATACAAGCCTGATGCCATGTTAGATAACTTAGCGCTACGGGATGAATGTGATTTTTAATTCAAATGATTAGGTTCGATATGTAAATGGCATGTTTCGACATTTTTAAGAATTTATGCAAAGATAGTACATGTATCAACAATAGAAGTAGAGAACAAAAAAGTGTATAAATAAAACCCTTGTGGAAATGTTTGCAAACACGACAGCAGTGGATCAAACTATAGATTACCAACAAACTAGTACTGAACAAATACATTTCCCCACTAACAAATAAAGCGTTTGTCCATTGATTTTAAACAATACAATTTACAGTTATAACGTAAAAATGGGCATGACGACAGTATTAAGAGTAGACAGTAGTAAGTATTGAGAAAAATATATGTACACATAAAAGAAAAGTATATGATTCTAAAAAATAACCGAGTTTTAATAAAAACATTAAGATTAATAAGATTTTCAATAAAATAATAGTATAAAATACTGGAATCGGCCATGTTGACTGAAACGCAAATTACCTACAGGGAATGAATCACGCCTTAATTTAATGTCAGTCACCGCCGTGCTTTTGCTTGAACTTTTGTCAAATGTTATCGAAGCGTGACGTCACAATCCATCATAAGCGGCGCCATGACACCAATGAGCGTTTTCGCGCTTAATTCAAATTAGATATATAAAATGCAATAATCTTCGTTGAAACAGAGTTTATTGCTGAAATAATGTGTTTTTCTATATAAGAAATAGTAGACGTGTACCTATATTAAAGGAGATTTCAAAATCAGTCAGCCTTTTCTTGAATTTATTATTTTTTGTTAAATTTTCCATGCATCTTTTCCTCCTTGACTTTCATAGTACACGTGTAACTTAGTTTGCAAGTAAAAAGTTCAAACTGTAACACTGTAGTGGGTTTTTTTTTTTTTTTTCTTATAAAAATTTATACAGTTCAATTAGGAGTCTGACTGATCTTCTTACCTTCTGGTTGATAAACAACCTAGTGTCAGAGCTTACACTGCCTTTAGGCCTCTGACATAGCATTACATACCGTTAAGAACATCTATCTCTCAGGGGTAGGGACTGTTGCACGCTCTTTACCTTCACCGTTATAAGCAAGTGATAATAAATGTCTAATATCAACATGATTTCGAAAATATATAATTATATTTTTTAAACATGTTAATCCTATGTCATGCCTATATTAATTAATATTTTTCAAGGAAACGTTGAAAAATATACACGAACGGCGGGGCGAACGGGCGGGGAAGCTTGAAATTCAATAGATTCGAACAACGACACGGTAGCTTAATTGGTAGAGTGATGACACGGAATGTCAAGGGTTGCGGGTTCAAGCCCCGTTCGGGTCTATTATTTTTCAATGTTTCCTTGAAAAATAGTAATGACTTTGAAAAGTTTGTAATGCGTGCGGCCTATTGTCTTAGGTTTTTATATTATGTCGAGCAACACTACATAGTTTGTATTAACAGATAACTGATAAACTAAGCGTGTGACCTCCCCCTATCACTCCCCACATTACAAAATAATATAAATCTAATAAATTAAACTATAATCCTCGTTTTGTTTCACCTCGCATTATATTGGCAGAAGGATCTCCCTTGAGTAAACTGGGTTTTAAGCCGGTACGAATACAAAATATATATTTTGGCATATGGGATTAAGTACGTATACCTGGGTATATTCTGCGGTAGCGTGTGCTTAGTAGTTCAAATAAAATGTCTTGCATGGAAGAATTAGGGGTTGACATGTTAATCTTATAGGGAATAGCGATTTGTAGTAGCTATCAGTCTGGAGCAGAGCTGACCTTAAGAGTTAAGGAGTGTTATTTTGTTTTGGTTACATTACACGTTGAAATAATAAAAAAATGGAAGGGAATGATTATGTTGTAGTTATGGCTTACTAAAACTTGTAACGTTAACTTGCCTAGTTTATATCGTTATTTGATGTATCTTGGTACTAAAAGGTGTAGTCGAAAAATTTGCATTTATATAGTCATCATCATCATCCCCTGCCCTTATCCCAATTTATTTGGGGTCGGCGCAGCATACCTATATCTGGCATGCTGCTAAAGTTTTGGCAATGTTTTATGACCTGACGTCAACTCTCTTTGGGAATGCTGTTGTTGGTGGTAACCGCCACCGATACGGTCTCCTTCTATCTAGCTATGCCATACCAAATGTTATCCATGCGCCAGGTTCTGATGTTATCCTACTATCACACTCCACTAACCGGACTATTTATATAGTATTGAATAGATTCAGGCGTTACCTTGCAGAAGTCCATTACACTGCATCCATTGCAAATAAATGGAATATCCTAGCTGCTTCCATAATATTGAGGATAGTCATGCAATTACCCGTGCACCCTCTGGTGGTGGACACAACACGCTGTGGCTCCTGATGATGCCCCGTAAGAGGGGGAACACGTGTAGAATAGTTGATGGTGGTTGCAATTTTTGATCGCTTGCGTATGTGCATATATTTGCGTGCAGGCAGGTGGTGGGCAGGTACACGTCTGTCTCCCCCTTTGTGGAGAACAGGCGTGATGCTATGTTGTTATGTTATCAATAAGCTTTACTTTGATATTTTTGATAATCACCCAGTTAAGTTACTGAGGCCGTCAATGTCGCGGTGATCGGTTACAAGTTTACCAAGCTGAAAGTAACCTAATTGTAGACCGCTAAATAAATAAATCATCGTTCAAGTTTAAATTAAACACTAAGCATTTTCCGCACCCCGTACAAGAAGTAGTCTTGATTCTAAAACAGTCGAGTCATTATTTGAGTTAAACAGCCCGCTTCACTTAAGACATGACATAGACATCTAAATTTTCTTTTTAAAGGAACAATTTATAATTGAATTTTTCATATACTAGTGTTGTACCTGAAATGGTAGAATTATACGAAGTTCTTTAAACAGTCGCTGCACTATGAAGTCACGTTGAATTATTCAAATTTTCTTCTTGCTATTTTTCTTAATAATAAACCTGGCGAATGAACCCGGTTGCATTAACTGCTCAACTAAAATGCACAGAATAATATAATCGTACATGTTCTAAATTGTCTCCAGACTCATAACCGTCGTAAGTACTTAAGCATAGTGAGGTAATTGCGGTTGAAGCTAGGCGGATAATAGAATCTCGTTATCAATATAATGGGACAGTTGGTACGTATAATTTTCTCGTCTTTTACCTGAAACTTTACTGCATGCAACAGTTAGCCGAGGCCGAGGCCTACGAGCTCAGGCTTAAGAACATGACAGTAACAACAGGTAGGCTGGCGTGCGGCCAACTAAGCCTCTACGCTGCTACGCTTTGTGCTACGAGCGCACGGTCGTAGCTGTCTCGCTACACTGCACTTAAATGACTTTCACTTCAGACAGTTTAAACTTCGAGGTTGTGCTCGCTTTATTTCAACTAAGAAAAACCTTAACAATATCTTCATAACGATAAAATACTTATAAAGTTAACGTTTTCTATCATTATTCTCTAATTTGATTAAAAGCAAGGCAAGGTTTTTAATTAGTTAGCTAAACAACGCTTGTAATTAAGGCGAATAAAGTTAAGTCGGAGCTCATATTTTCGGGGGATAAAGGGCGGCCGACAGCTCAGCTTAAAATTCTTGCCTAGATTCTGAATATTTCAAGGTGGCACAAAGAGTATAATTTACCATTTCCTCGGCGATTTTTCGTAGGGCGGCCCAGCCATACGAGACGAATTACCTCATTCTCATTATATTCCGTGTCGCCAAAGAGCACAGTCGGGGTTAAGCGCGCATATCATTCCAACGTTTACAAATTTTATTACCCATCTCCTTTTGTTCTGCTTTACGGGCGGGGTGGCTTCCACACAGACTCATCGTGCAACTACAGGGTGTAAACACGTTTCACACACGGTGTACCGAAATTATTGCACAAACAAAATATACACCAAAAAAATACGTGAATGCATCGTTAGTTTAGATACGATTCGTTTATTGCAGATTGTTTTAGGAGAACCCATTAAAAATATTTCACGTGAAAATATGAAACAAAAACACGAGCCGTTAAAAATACAGGAAAACGGGTGAAAAACATGTTGTATCACAAAATATGCCGAAACAAAATAACATTGTAGAATAAATGGCAGGGCATAACATGGAGTAATAATAAATGCCTACTGATTGATACTGAGTGCATCTCCGATAGGAATTAACGTACGTTTCACGAGAAATCAGTTGCGTACTTAGGTATGCATTTCTAGATGAGAGTAGTTATTTTAACTTACACATGGTATAAGTACAGTCAGATCAACGCCTTGGAACCGTGCACCTAGTTTTGACTTTTCATAAGTGCCTGTAATATGGTTTATTTGAAATAAAAAATTTTGAATTTTGAATTTGAATTTGAGTCACGAACACAAACAGGTAAACACAAACTTTTAAATACTCACCAACAATATCTCTAGCGTGTATTACTAAGATAATTCGGTATGTAACACAGATAGAAAAACCATTCCTTCTACATATAGACATACATGATTACTACTATATTATTCCGATAACTATTTATAAAGAATTGTTAGTGTATGTTTTTGCTCGTGACTGTACGCTTCACGTAATGTAGAGAAGATCTGAGACAAAACCAAAACTAGGTATATTAAATTTTATTTTTGTATAGGTTACTATGTAACTAAAGAATTCTCTAACGTTATTGTACATGGATTCCATACTTACGTTATTTTTAGTATGGAATTCCTTCTAGTTTTTTTTTTTGTGTTTTATCGAAAGATTTACATTTCTTGACTTCATAAACTTTATCACAACATAGTATCAACCCTAAATTCCGCGAAGGGAAGGCAGATATGTACATAGTTGTACACCAACACTTCATCAATGTAGTTATTCAGTCCCATGTCATACGTGGTGAGCCTCTTGCCATCTACCAGGCACAATTCCAAACGGGCTTCTATCAAGAATTACCTTATAAAAACACTTTACCCGCCCCTAGAATCGGACCCAGGACCTCATGCTCAACAGTCTCACTTAGGATCACTAGACCAACGAATAGTTAACTTTAACACAACATTTTGCACATAGCCCAATTCTTAAATAATTCTAACCCTAATAGCACAGAACAAAAATAAAACAAAAGACAGGTGAACCTTTTAATAAGAACACCATATGTAACAATCTCCGCTCCACATCCGAGGGATTAGCTAAAATATAAATTCCGAAGATGTCTCAACTCGTCGAATGAATTACGAACAGCATAACGCGTATACTGATTCGCAAGAATTTGTGGGTACCCCCCCCTTTTTGGATGTGAAGGTTTGGGGACTGGGTTAACAATGACTTTTAAGATTTAATTATTGAATATGTAGATCTTATAACACGGCAACCTAAACCAACGAGTCTGCATAGAGCTTAATAAACAAACAGCTAAAGATTACCCCTGTATTCCCCGAAGCGGTTGGCAGAAGTGTACGCAGTTGGACACCCACATTTCACAAAAGCTGTTATTACGTCCCATGTAATAGGTGATGAGCCTATTGCCATTTACTACAATCCCAAACTCCGGTCTGCGACTAAGAATTTCCTAACAGAAAAACTCAATAACACTGTCCGACCCGCGAATCGAACCCAAGACGTCATACCCAGCAGTCGCGCTTGGGATCACTAGACCAACGAAGCAGTTATTAATAAATCTGCTACTCAATAGAAATGGTCATATCTACTGTTTCAAAATGTATGTCGCAGCTGAATTTTTGCGCTTTCGATGTTTGTCCCATAGTAAAGTAAATAGTATAGTATAGTAAAGTAAAGTTAATAGTCTTCTTCTTATCGAGTGGTTGATGAACAACCTAGTGTCAGAGTTTAAGCCACCCGTAGGTCTCTGACAGGGCTTTACACGCCATCGAGAAAATCTCTCAGGTGTGCTGGTTTCCTCACGATGTTTTCCTTCACCGTTTTAAGCGAGTGATAATTAGTTTATAATACGCACATGACTTCGAAAAGACAGTGGTGCGTGCCTTGGATTCGAACTTGCGACCTTTGACTTGTCAGTCCAACGGTCGTACCACTAGGCTATCACTACTCATAAGTTAAAAGTAAAAGTTGATTTTATACATGAATACATTGACCCCTTAAAGTATGCCCACTGACTTCTGTTACACTTTGTATGTAAAATTGAAAAGCAACTACCCACTACTTACAAACAACAAACAACTTCACTACATATTATAAACAAAGTCCTCCGCCGCGTCTGTCTGTTTGTACGCGACTAGTTCAAAAACTACTGCACCGATTTTCATGCTGTTTTCACCCATGGCTAGAGTTGTTCTCGAGGAAGGTTTAAGTACCTATATAATTTGTCAAGTTTTTGTATACTTTGGCTAAAATATAATGATATTTGTTGGAGGTGACGGAAAAAATAAGCCGTCTGGGATCTTTCAACGAAAACGCTGCCTAAACCCTTTGATATATAACAAAATGATGTATGGTGGAATTGTGTATTTTATATAGGTCTACAGAAAAGTCTACGATGGCATATCTATCTCTTAAGGATATCATACTATACCCATTATAATATTTAAAAAACGGGCAATTATAAAGCGGTAATTGGAAAGCGGGAACGAGACCAAAATTTCATGATTAGTTTTGGTACCGATAACTAACATCCACGCTGGCGGAGCCGCGGGTATCTGCTAGTATATAATAAGACCTAATTAATTAGGCAGCAGCCAAGTGAAGCAATTTCATATTGACCATAGACTCATCATAACTCTTAGCCGTGCACGATACCGTAGTGCAAACAAATCGATCGGTACGAAATGATGTACAGTCAGAAACATAATTATATTAACATTTCGTGATTTACAAATAAACTCTTTCCTCATGGAAAGCCGTAACCTAAGGTATTATGTACAGCAACATGCATATATTCCCCGAAGTTCATCGACTATTTAACAATGCAGTTATTAACTTCCATGTAATAAATAGGTGGTGGGCCTATTGCAATCTACCGGGCACAATTATAAACTCCAGGCTGCTACTGGAAATTTCCTAACCGAAAATCTCTATACGTTAAATTTGTCGGGTCGAGAGCTATCAATATTGCCTGAACTTTGTTGCGGCTTGTTCGTAACCCGTTTTTATCGATTACGTAACCTAAGTAAGTTACTTTCTCTCTTAAAAACTCGCATTTGTCTTTTTGAAGGCGCAACCCAGCTTCATTAAACCTGCTTAAAACTCGAGTTAGTCTCGTTAAATGTAACTTTTTCGTTGGCGCGGTCAAACATATATCATCAAACCATATACTGACTCCTTCGATATCAGACAGCAATACTTCCATTGAATTTTGAAACAAAGCGGGAGCATTTGCAAGACCGTAAACAAGGCGCGTATATTTAAATAATCCCTTCGGAGTATTAATCGTAGTTAACTCTTGGGAATCTTCGGAGAGAGAAAACTGATTATAAGCGTTTTTTAAATAAATTTTTGAATAGTGTTCTCCTCCCCCGAGCTTTGCAAAAACTTCTTCAATTCTAGGTAACGGATATTTATCTATTATGAGATCTTTGTTAAGTGTTACAGAAAAATCACCTGCAATCTTAACTGTACCATTATCTTTCAAAACTGGCACTATAGGAGTTGCGTAACGAGAACTGCTGACTGGAACTAATATACCCAAACTGACTAATCTATTTAATTCTGAGTTCACCTCAGAATTAAATAGTTTGTCTTCTTTCACATCGTTTACTTTTAGGAACTGCGTCAATCGACCTTTATAAATCAGCCACTCACAGGTTTTATAGTCAAAAGTGGTAAAATTTCCCAAAAATGACTTCGCCATTTTTATTTTATTTTTTTCACTCGCGTGGGTAAGATACCATCCTCGTCGCCAATGATACGTCTTTAGCTAGGGAGATGCGTAAATAACAACACGAGTGCCTAGTACTAACGGTCGTTTATTACTGGCGATACATAATTAGTTGTTCTGTTACAAACACAATTATAACGAGTCGTGGGTAGGTACATATATATCACTAACACTTAACTCAGCCCGAGAATCGAAAAAAGGACATCACACTCAGTAAGCTCGCAGCGACCTTTAGATCCCCGAGGCAGTACAGTATTAATTATTGTTCAAAGGTTATTGCTTACCTAGCAGCAGTGATAGCCTAGTTGGACTGACAAGTCAAAGGTCACAAGTTCGAATCTAAGGCACGCACCACTGTCATTTCGAAGTCATGTACGTATTATCAATTAATTATCAGTTGCTTAAAGCGGTGAAGGAAAACATCGTGAGGAAACCAGCACACCTGAGAGATATTCTCGATGGTGTGTAAGGCCATGTCAGAGACCTACGGGTGGTTTAAACAATGACACCAGGTTGTTTATCAACCACACTATAAGAATATTACTCACGAGCATTTTTCGGGATTGCCCGACTAATTTCATGCACGAACGGAGGCCTTAGTCATGAGCTGAGCTCGCGGTGATGTCACGAGTCAAACTGATGGACGTGAGTAATAACCGTTGAACAATAATTAATATGAATCTCTTACGAAAGTTACAGTACAGTATTATTCAACTATAGTAATTATAACATAGCATCCCGACTGTATTTCCCGAAGGGGTAGGCAGAGGTGTACACCCACATTCTAACTCATTATTTAAGGTAAGAATTGATAAGTCGTAATTTACGTTAACCTCATTTGAAACATTTTCTAAACAAGAAATAAAATGGAGAAATCCAAAGTGGGCTAAAAGTTTTAACACCATACAATAAGCCAACAACCAAATAAAATCATTTTTTAAGTTTTAACCTCTGTTTTAAATGATCACGTATTTGTGTTGCGGACTGTACCGGAATGAAGTACAAATAAGTACACAGACAGAAAGTTATTCGAGTCGCTCGTTTATCAGGAATCTTCGCCGAAGTTTTTACGGTTTGATTTGTTACAACTCGTTGACGATGATATATGGTGAATGGATGCGGCTCCGAGATTTGAATTTAGCTAGGTTTGTTTTTAAAATGTTCTTAATTCAAACAACGTTGATAAGCAGCCAGCAAATGCTGAATGTGGATGAAAACGTTAAAGTAACATAATACAGCATCACGCCTGTATTTACCGCAGGGGTGGGCAGAGGTGTATAAATAGACGCCCACATTTCACACATTTATCTTCTAGATGGAGGTTCTCTACATTAAAGAGATATCCAAATAAAATCGTCGGTGCGGTTAATGGAAGCCAAAAGAATCCACTGCCACCATTTTTGAAATTTTTGTCTGTCTGTTTGTAGTTTATTTGTGCAAGCATCACGTAAAAGGTACAAAACCAGTGTGGATAACTTTGACACAAACATATTGTACGTAATTCGGAGTATTATATTTTTTTTGCACATATTCGGTTCTTCTTTAAAAAGATATTTGAATTTGAAGATTTCAAGATAAACGATAGCAAGATAAGTCATAACAATCTTAAAGGGACACGTAACGACTTCTGTTAACTAAAAATAGTACTAAATACTAATGAACCATTTATTGTCAAAAACAATAATCACTTTGCATTGATAACCCCAGGTTAAACAGTACACTTTTCTATGCTATTTTGACGGTTTACTCACAACTCGCTAGATGGCGAGATCGCCATCTAGCGAGTTGTGAGTAAACGCGAATCAGAAAGTGACGTCATATGCAGATGCATATGACGTCACTTTCTGATTCGCGTTGTTAAGATTTTCAGCGGAATAATGACCATGTGTCATAATGTCACCCATGTGGGAAAATAGGGTGACTTCATGTAATTTAATCAAAAAAATTAAGCACAAAAATGATTTTTACTTAAGAACGAAATACCTTAGTCCTCACCGCAGTAGCTGCTTTGAATTGGGCTGAGTAGCAACATTTTTAATGAGTATGAATTTGTGTTCATACACGACATGGTGTTGATTTATGACATCCACGCGGACCGAGTCGCGGGCACAGCTACTAAAATTACCAAAATAACAGGTAAATTTAATGCCTAATACATAATACTACAACTTCTCATAGCCCAGAGGTTGTGTTATAGCGATAATAGTTGGTTTGGCTTTAGTTTTAAGCTAAAATAAAAAGCTTTGGGTTATGTATCCTAATTTGTTAACTTTACACCGATTACATTATCAAGGATAACACTGCTAAGTTTACTGGAATTTTAATAGTTTATTATTTTGTTTATTTTTCAAATTTACATATAAATTACATTTTTAACTATATATCATAAAAAAACAATATACATTTAAAAATATAAAAAATAGTAGGCCACCGGCATCGGGAACTGGGTCCAAGGCACCGGTGGTTAGGGCTCCAGAGAAAGGAACCTCCTCACAATGCGTGCCGTATCGAGGAGTACTGCTTTCTGTATCAGGCCCTTGATCCAGCCGCCTAGCGAAAGCCTTTTAAGATGTTGATCAAGGCTTATTATTATTATTATAATCTGTTCTCTCATATCCATGGGTTCGAACTAAGTTTATATATTTAGGTATATTGTAAGCCTGCCTGCCAGTAGTGCCTGTTTGTCTATGCGTAGGTAAATATTTATGTAGTATACATAATTATGTTACAAATACAATAGAGAACTTGCTCTACAATAATTTCAACGGATAAAACAAAGGCCTAAATGTACCTAGGAATAGACAATTTTTATATAACCCTTGTCCTTTAGATTTAATTAATAAAATTATATTGAGCAATACTTGTTTTGGGACAAGTGTTGTGAAATTATGTTTCACAAAACCTTTTTGATCTATATTTTTAATAAGGTTATATTTAGGCAGTATATAATTGGAATTAATGATCCAATTTTGATAATTCTTTTAATTTTAGACATTTGCATTATCCCTGAGTGCTAGAGGTTAAAAATGATATATGTAACATGCGTTTTACCCGAGCTACTACGTACTGCGTACGAAGGCGCGAGCACAGCTAGTACAGGTATAAAGCCGAATGTAAAAGGTGGTGAGCCTTTTGCCATCTACCGGGCATTAGAAACTCCAGCTGCAATACTGAGAATTTTATAACAAAAAAACTCAATCACACTTTTCCCGACCTGGGACTCGAATCAAAGACCTTACGCAAGATATCCAATAATACAAATCAATATAATAGCTTATATGTTCAATTAAATCATTCACGTTATGACAGACGGGAATCCATATTTTTTTTTACATTTGCAATCGTTTTTAGGCTACTTAGTATTTATAAATACCTCTTCCACATATTCTATGATCTACGTTTAGTTATGGCTTCACGCTTTGCAAGTCTATCGCTTTGCTCCGTTTGAACTGGTTGCTTATTGGGAAATGTTTAAAAAGTTATATTACGTAATGGGTTTCACGAGATGAATACTGATCTACGTTTTAAGTTATATGGTATTACAGTTGCTATACATATAAGATTATATACCGCATAGTTTTACATTGCACGACATACCTACTTTGGTTACATCAATCTTATCAGAGAACCATCGGCCAAAGTCAAGGTAATCTTCTATTACTAAAATTACATAGAAAACCTCTGGGGGTCTAAAATGGCCACATTGAGCATTCCTCCTAATAATGAATCATTATTTGAATTGAGTAACTTCCTTAGATTCTGCTGTTTGACACATTAGCAATTCCTATTTTGTGAGCCATTTTACAAATCTCCATAGTAAACTGTAAAATTGATGAATTACTGTTTATGAATTGCACGCAAATCATATTATAATTATACGATTTGTGTAATGAATCATATTAGGATACTATTATGATACAGCCAAAGTGACCGTTTTAGACCCCCTGGTTGTCTTGGTATCAAGGCTAGTATTAGTAAGGCAATCTCAGAAGCTCGGAACCTGAAAATTGTGTAGTTACATTCCTGAACCACAGCTCACATCTCAAATAATATCACATAGATTAAAGATAAGCTGACAATTACGATTGGTTAAATAATATAAGCTTAAGAGATGTAGTATGTATGCAATATGCAGAACAAAGTAATAAAACAGTGATTTTTAGTAGTCATTTGAGATTTTATCAGTCTCTGAAAACAGTGAAGGAAAACGTCGTAAGGAAACCTGTACACCTGAGACATGTTCTCGATAGTGTGTCATGTTGGGGATCTACGGGTGGCTTAAACTAGGGAGTTCATCAACCAAACGATAAGGAGTAGAAAACAGATCACACAGGATGAAAGTTTTAATAAACGCAATAGATATCCAGATCTACTCAGTTCGTTAAAAACGGAAGATGATTCGAAGAAAGACAGAATAATACAAGATAAATACCGTCGAAAGCTTTGTATTTTATCAACGAATCAAGTCTCCGCTTTTCCAATGAGAAAAAGGGGTTCGACAAAGCGACTTTTTTAACGAGAAAAAAACTCTTTTAAATTAGAAGATAAGTAATACTGAGTAATATTGAGGTTATTCAATCCATTGGAGTCTCTGCCTGTAATGTCGTTAAGGGCACAATGGACTCGGGGGCGGACCGAAATGATCCGTGACGAAACTCGCCGAAATCAATTTAAAATAGGTACTTACTCTTGTTAAATCTTGTGATGAATGGACGCGACGAGCATGACTGTGTAATATAATAAATAAGTTAAAGTAATTATGCTGGGATGGCTTTATGAAGAGACGGCGGAAATTCAATGATGGTTTATGGGCGGTTAACGTGAATCAAGTGAATGTTTTTGGGTTAATGCTTTCTTCGGTTTTTAGAGTTTTCATACTTGGTGGCGGTGCAATAAAATAAATAATAATAAAAAAATTGTGCTGCCAAATGGTATGCTATTAAAATTAGGAGTATTGTCCGGAACCTACAGGTCAGGGTATCAGTATGAAAAAGAATAAGAATTGACAGTGGATCAATTTAGGGTATCATAGCGGAATAAATACATTGCGCGAGTCATTGCATGTTCTTGGAATTTAGTGAACATCATTAATTAATTATATAAATTTATCTACCACTACAGTCTTCTGGCTGCTTCATTAAGATAAACGGTAAAATTGACAACAGTATAATGTTGATTGTAGAGCTTCCCATGTTCATCAAATAATACGCTAATCATTACACTGAGAAAATAGGGTTTCCTGGGAATCTCATAAATCGGATTTTGTTCATAAATACTGTTTAGACCAAATGCAGTATATGTTAACTTACTTTTATCCTACTAATATTATAAATGTGAAAGTTTAGGTTATGTTTTGATGTTTGTTGGTCAATCCTGCAAAACGGCTGAACAGATTTGAATAAATATTGGTATAGAGACAAATTGGACCTTGGAGAACGTTTTTTGTGGTTGACAAAGGCGCGGGCACCAACTAGTATAAAATATGTATGACATTTCCAGATGTGTTAACTTTATTAAGTTTTCTAAACATGTTTAGTTACTTATCAAATCTGCAATATGCAATAGGTTTAACCGTTTGTGTATTCAGTGGCCAGTCTACCTGTAGCCAGTAATACGCTTCATATTTGTTAGTGTAACATTAAACAGGACTAAAAAAAAAGATAGAATGCCGAACATGGAATGGGCATACCGAACAGAGAACACAGAATAATTTTAGGAATTTAGACATAAATTCAGACTTCAATCAAAATGAACAGCGATCCTATAACGTGGTGGGCTATTTTTGGGGCGGAGGAAATGCCTACTCATAGTACAAGTCAAGAACTAACCTAACCTATATAATAATTTTAATATTTATTATTTAACATAGCATCACGTCTGTATTCCCCAAAGGGACAGGCACAGGTGTACACAGTCGTACACCCATTCGTGTAATAGGTGATGGGCCTATTGCCATCAACCGGACACGATCTCCAGGCTAATACTGAGAATTCCTTAGCAGAAAAACTCAATATCACTTTACCCGAGATGGGAATCGAAAGCACTGCAGTCAACCTTGGACCACTAAACAATAAGGCAGTTCATGCATATTATGCGCCCTAGTGAATAATTTATATATTTAAAAATTAGTAAAATATATCTGTCAAAAAAAAGTGTAAGGTTTTTATTGTAGATACTTCTAAGGAAAGAGAATTTCAATGCATGTCTTGCACCACTAACATATAAATCCTACACGAAACTTAAAATATTCTATAATTGTTGACTGTTTTATAAGCCATGGAGTAGTGGATCAATACAATCGAGCAGAGATTCACTCAGTGGGTGCTCAATAAAAATAGTGTTGTAAACAGAATGCCTGCCAAAGAATAGCGACGAAAATTCATAAAAATAACCATCAAACATGCCATGGTAGGGTATGGGGTACGTAAATAGCGTAATCCTTCGCGTAAGGGCTGTAAGCATCGTCGCGACTCTCGTCACCGCAGTATAACAGCCACCATTGTAAGCGGGCTTATTGTGCCGGGGATTGGTTCTCCACGAAGAAAGCACCAGGGAATCGATTTAAAATTTCCTTGAAAGAACCACACAACAAAAGCGTTAATACTTGGATTCAACGTATCTGGAACATGGGGTTTATAATTATGTAAGTATGAGATATGAATTGTGGGAGTTTGTGTGTGTGATTTTTTTACGGTAGTAAAATCCGTTAACTATATCAGTTAGTAGATTGAATGTGACACTCGCCATTTTTTGTGATTTGACAAGTTCTTCGAGTGATACGTAATCTCTAATAAGTGTCAATATCGAGACGGACTTCAATAAGGAATTAACAAGCGGTTAAATATTTAATTTAGGTTTGCTACAATATGCGAGAGTGATGAGATTCTTTCAAGACGCAATATCTAATAAACATTTATGTGATTTATGTCTTTAGTCAGTTAAATGAAAAGACAAATAGATATTTCAAGAAAAATTAAGGTATTTATTAATGAAACCAGATAATTAAAATAAATTTAATTTTCATCTTGAACTTCTACATCTACATTATTGCTGTCAATAACAGACCATTCGAATTGGTTTTATATAATGAATTCTGAATTCTGTTTTCTTATAATATGACCTTGATTGACCTACTTTCTTGATAATAGGTATTTTTTCGTTAAAGACTCAATATTGTGACTTATGTTCATTATCAATTAATCAATTCAATGAAAATGTACTTAATCGTTTAACCTAGTAATATCTTAGGATTTCGCGATCACACATTAATTAGAAAGTTTTTTTTTTGTTTTTATTAAAACTGTTATGACGCCAGTTACCTTAGTCATCCTACGACCACGAAATAGACGCGATTAATTCGGTTAAAAGTTGTGTAATTTTATAATTACACAACTTTTAGCCGAATTAATCGTGTACTCGTTTAATTTATATTAATGAACTTTAAACTGTAATATTTAAACATAGTGAGCAGAGCTTGCGTTATCTTAGTGTAGATAAGTGCATTAATAACCAACGTCCAAATCAACAAATATAAATTAGCGATAATCTTTATATTTTCTAAAATCCGATTTATTTGATTCCTATGATTTAGCGATTACCAAGTAGATAATCCTAAATATTAGAAAAAGAATAATAGCAGCGCATAAACATATCGCACTATATTGTCTATGTAACTCTATCTCCCTTCACCCGGCTTTTGTATATATCCATTGAATAGACATTGCATCTTGATTATATACTGATGGGGGAATCAATTTGTTCGACATAGATAGGTACGTAAGACGTATGTTGAATACGTCCAATACGTAGGATGGATTAGTAATTAGTGAGTGGTCCTTTCATATCTTGTTACTATTAAGCTTTGACGCAAACCAATACTAGAGCGTCGCTAACTGTGTACAGTAGCCTTACTCTCTATGTGCATACAGTGTATTTAATTTGATAGATATACATGTAAAAATTCTGTGTCGGAAAATTCTAAAGCAAAATATATTCGAGACAATTTTCTTTGGACAAAATGGTGTAGGTATTAGTCCTCGTTTCATTTGAAAAAGGTAGACAATAACTCTTATCAAACATTAAGATGAAATATAAATTTATGCATTAGTCTGCTAATAACAGAAAAAAGATCTCAAAAATACTATCACCACGGTTGCTGGCAGAAATGGTGATCTCAGAATCAATTTTGGAGGCCGCTGCACGAGCTGTTATTCTTATAACAAAATCGCCTTTAATTACATTCACGGAAGGCATAGCATTTGCAATTAAATATCATGCTTTTTATACGTGGTATTACAAATATTTCAGTAAGCAATCGACCCAAGTACGTACTATTTTGTACTCAAATAAAGATTACAAGGAAAACTACTCGGCCACTTACACGAGCAACGTATTAAGGCCTATGTTACCGAAGACCGCAGACCAGTGTTCCTCAAACGATAATCAAAGACCTTAGCTTTTGGTACAAATTAGGGCTGATAATTTATAAGGCTCAATTCTAAATAAAAGTTCGAACGAAGCGTATTTCTAAACAGTATAAGAATTTGGCTACTTCGTTCATCGAACTAGGGTCGACAATACTGCTTGATCATTCTGTAAGAAACCGGTTGTTAGAAGTTTAATGATTTCTGGTTTTCACGTCTCATTCATTCAATCGCTCAAAATTATTAAACCTTCGCAGTTTTTATGTTCATATCTACCAAGAGAAGCTTAAGAAGTGTACGTATAACAGGAAAATAGTTTGGGAAACACCGCCACGACTGTAGACAACATAAAGCCCACCGTTATAAACCCGCCATATCCACACTTTGGTATTCATTGACCGTAAAAATATTTTCTATTTTGCGAGATTGAATTTTCCCTAACATTGTTTGTAGGCGTTCTTTGCAGGTAGAGCATGTATATAAATTTTATTTTTATGTGATATACGCCTCTCTGGTTATCTTCGTTACGATATTTCGTGATAGTATGGTGGTACCGACAAAATTGTCTGTCATTTCAAAGGGATTTGATGTGAGGGTAAGTGGGGCGCTTATTGTCAAGTTGAGCGATAGTTTATTCAATAGAGTCAACTAAGAAGTTAAGGTATACACTCATAATTTCCATATTATTAAGCAACGCAATTCAACTACCGTTATCCATACATGTTTTACCATACATGTATAGTTCTTTGTCTATTGAGGACTGCCATATACGAAAACAGAAGAAGTTCTGAACCTCATTACCTGATAAAAATAATATGTTCTTATTTTCACTAGCTTCTTTTCTTTTTGTATGTACCTATGGTAAATGAACAACTTAGTCTCAGAGTCAACAACACACATGCATAATGAATTTTACTAAATCAAGTTATACCCCTATAAAGTTTTTTTTCGTGTAAGTCTATTTCATAGTTCTATTTATATAACAATTATAATATATTTTTTATAATGAGAGTCTTTCTCTAAGGAATACGTTTACTCTTAACCTTTTCCTCGAAAATAACATACTCCTCGCATAACTTCTTGTTTTTATAGGGCATTTTAAGAACATCAACAGACAATTAATTATTTTGTAGATAGACAAGATGAACATAATTAAAAGATTTGAAAACACGCCTGTCATTATTTAATATTTTACTAGACTATGGACATGGGACAATGTAATGATTCTATCTAACGATACCATATATTGTAAGCTTATTTGTCTTGGGCTAAGTAGAGCTATTAAGTGCGCTATTTCTACCTCATCTCGATCAGAGAGTAACCCTGCACGCGTCCATGTAATTTGATATACAAAAAAAGTATAACTTCCGTGTTAGCTTAACATAGCATCACGCCTGTATTCTCCGAAGAGATAAGCAAATGTGAACCTGCACAATTGTAGACCCCCATTTCACCAGTGCTGATATTAAGTTCCATGTAATAGGCGGTAAGCGTATTGCCATCTAGCTGATACAAATCCAAACTCCGAGCTGCTGAGAATTTCCTAACTGAAAACCCCAATAACACTTTGCCCGATCTGGGAATCCAGGACCTCATGCTCAGCAATCGCACTTGGGACCACTAGACTAGAGGCAGTCTTCTTCTGTGTTAGTCACGCAAGTATTTTTTTAACTGACTGGACTGTCTGGACTTTAAAAGAGACAGTGACCTCTGAGTTTGTTTCGGTTTTTCTTCTCCGAGGTAGGCAGATAGGAAATACGGCGCCTTCCGGATTAAACAATGACATGTAAAAGAGTTTGTAAAGACCTATTTAGAGAATAAAAAAATTGAATTTGAATTTGAAACATACTGCAAACGTATAAGAATACAAACAACTCTAAATAATGATACAGATAAATCTTCGAAAAACATTAACGCATGCATAGCGTACTCTAAAGTTATATAAATAAAAATATGACGTCATCAAAAGACGTATTAAAATATAAAAAAGAATTCGTGTTAGTGAGAAGAGGTTAAGATGGCTTAGCGGTCAGAGGGCCAGGAGTATTTATCCGGGAGGCAGGTTCGAATCCTACTCACAACCATATTTTTCTTTCCACAAAAATGAATAACTAAATAATGATTCTGTTAATTAAGAATACAACGTAATTCCAAATATTTAATGAACACAATAAAGGTCTGCCACATACCTGAGCAGCTCCGTTACCTCAGTTCATGCTCCGAGCGCCAAGGCATTACCATCGGAACATTTACTTGATAATATAACTCACTTAATTAACTTCATAACAACTCTAATTGGATACTAACATACCGTTAGAAAAATATATATTTTTAGTTGATTATATGTTTTTGGAAGTTTTGTAAGTCATATTAACCTTTCCATATTTGCCCCAACAAGTACTTAAGTATTAGCATAGTATCACGCCTGTTTCCCCCGAGGAGTAGGCAGAAGTGTACATATGTAGTTGTAAGTACACCCACATTTACCAATCATGTTATTATGTCCCATGTAATACGTGGTGAGCCTATTGACATCAACCGGGCACAAGGGGCGCCTCCTGAGCCAAAGGTTGTGGGTTCAAACCTGGCATGTACTAATGTGACTTTTTCAATATCATATGTACTTTCTTAGTCAATCTAAGACATCACTGACATACGGTGAAGGAAAACATCGTGAGGAAACCTGGACTTGGTAGTCTGAAATCGCCAACCCACTGTGAGCTAGCATGGTGATTAAGCTCGTGCCTTCTCTGTATGAGAAGAGGTCCTTGCCCTGCAGTGGGACAGTTATGGGCTCGATTTTTTTATTTATATGGACAAGCTATTATATATGACTCAATATACTACAAACTGATCAGTTCGATGGTAACAGAGATAGCCAATAGCTACTCTGGTGGGCTCGAAGCTCGAGTGAATAGATTTCTGCTGGACAAGCGTGTTCCATCCTCGACTGCACCATCGCTTAATACCAGGTGAGGTGGCGGACAAACGCAAGCTCAATAAGAATAATAAAAAGTTCAAATTCATAAAAGTACCTAACTTTTTCACCCACATTCCACGTACACACGTAACAATATCAACGGCGAAACTATACAAAACTAAGCACTTGAAAACTGTCACACATTAGGTATAAGTGGGGCGGGGGACGGGGGACTGGACAAACTACATTAGGTGACACGACACATTTTTGCATGAATACTCTCTGGACTTGCCACTTTGGGTATTTGTTTTTGGGTAAGATATTATTGTGAAGAGGGCAACTTTTAAATTCGTTGTAAGAAGGTATTTGTTCTTGGTAATGTTTTAAAAGAATTTTCCAATTGGTTAGATATTGTTTTGAAAAAAAATAGTTGTTTACGTTCTGGGCACATTTTTCCAGAGTGCAAAGAACTCATTGCGATAGCTCCATGCTTACGTCTGCCCACCTGATAAGCGCCGACATCTTTCAGGCAATCTGAACTAGTGAAAAATAAAAATCCAGTAAAATCCTCAAAAACAGGTAAAATTAAAAATTCTATCTTGATACTATTATCCTACTTATAAACATTTAGCATCGACAAGTTTTTATTTCAGTTAGGCAAATTAACAGAACTGTTAAATGATTTGAGTTGCACGGTTCTAAAAAGTTCTTAGGGAGAAGAACCGGCAAGTAACTTCTATAGACACTTTCTAAAATAAAACAACACCATTTTTCATTGATATGATATTATTATAGGTACATAGCCTAGTTGGTAGGTGATAGCTTAGTGGTGTGACCGTCACAACATTTAGCTAACTTCACCTAAATAATTTAGGGACGGGACTGAAAAGTCAAAGGTCGCAATTTCAAATCCAAGGCACGCATCACTGTCTTTTCGAAGTCATGTGTGTATTATAAATTATTTCTCACTTGCTTAAAACGGTGAAGGAAACCTTCGTGAGGAAACCAACACGCCTGAGACATGTTTTTGTTGGTGTGTCAAGCCATGTCAGAGACCTACGGGCTGTTTAAACTCTGACACTAGGTTGTTCATCAACCATACGATAAGAAGAAGAAAGGTACTATAGAAATTTGAATCTATCCTAACATGCAAGAAATTTACCATATCAAAGCGATTCTTCCTATACAATGCCATTTAACATAATATGCTATATTAATCGGATCAGAGCTTCGTATAATTACATACGTTCGTCATACACCTGTGTTCGGACCATTAGTATACAACATGGTAAATGGGAATTGTAATCAATCGGCCATACAATGGAGACTGGAGGTATATAGTGGACAATGCCGGGATGACGGCCGCACCGATTGTCGAATGTCGATGCGTCTCTATTACAGTTATTAAGATGTGATGGCTGCATGACGGATTGGGTTTACTTTTTAAATTATTTAGGTAAAGTTAGTTAAATGTTGTAGGTATCAATTAAATTTGTATTTCTTAAGGTATGTCTATATATTTGAAACACTAAGGCTGTCCACTCGTAGGCTTATAAAAGCCTTTGAGGTCTTCAAATATATAAACTACTCCCCAAGTTTTCTGTTTAACAGGCCGATACAATAATGCACATTTTAATAAATAAAAACCCCGTTTTTAACTACCATCTCCGAAAACAATATCCACTTAACGCTTAATTTAATAACATCACTACCTTAACCTGTTTAAAATTGATAATTATTACGCCATCATTATGCGGTCACGATTTTAATTAAAATATTTAAATTATGTGAAAACTATACCTGGTACAGTATCGGTCAATTAATTTAATTATCGACGATTACACTAACAAGGGCAGGTCAGGTGTCGACACTATAATTATGGATACAGCTCTAGCCTATGTACTCCAATCGGTGATTATCTACCTGCGAAAGGTATGTAGGTACATATGTGTTAAGTACAGAGGTAGTATACAGTCGGGGTCGCAGATTTCTTCCTCATTAAAATGATCCTTTCAAGCACTCCTGTTGTAAGGTGGTATGTTTATATTCAAAAATTACTTGAGCGGAGGATACAGACCCATATTATATTGATATATGTATTCGTAGTGTAGGAATGAAAACCTCGACCTTGCAGTTTTGATGACACGGAACCAATATTTGTATAATCTGCAGATAATTTTAGGGACGTCAAAGATTTATATATAGGTATAAAAAAAAACACTATTTCTTTTACAATACGTAGCGTGTCAGTTCTCCATTCAAACCTATAGAATACTGCTACAATAATTGTCCAGACAGGCGATAACAAAGGTTAATATATGAACATTCTCGCTAGATCATCCAGCAAACTTTAGTTCCACATTAGATTCAATATACATTGAAACTAATATTAAGCCTCTCATCGGCACAAAGTCCTGTTGAAATTGAAATTCCATTAGTGGGCAATTACCTGCAATTCTCATGCAACTAATTAAGCCAACTGTTTATTGTATTCTATGATTTAATCACGTAAGCCCGTATAAGTAGGTACACTCAAATTTGTCCCTTGCATGGAAAAAAAATAACTTACTTATTAAAATGGAAACTAAAAGATACTTTACCACTTTAGTTGCTTTCATCGTACACACACGTTTCAAGAATTACCAAAGAAAAATTATATCTTCAATCAAACTCAACAAATAATGGCTTTATTTTCAAAATCATGAGTGTTCGATACTGGCATGAACCCGTGAGGAAAAGAGGCAACACGGCAAGGCTCCAAATTAAAAAAAAAAACTACTAATATTTTATCTCACAAACATTTTACCGTAACCGGGCTACCATATCGATGAACGCAAGTATCCAATTTCAAGTTCCCTTACTTATCGTCTTAAACTGGGCCTGGCAACATATATTAGCAATTTTAAAAATTACTAATTCAGTATGAAAATCTTGCAGCTATATCTAAAGACAGAGAAACTTTTTTAAATATTTCCCTATAAACTAATAAAATGGATATACGTACTTAATTAGGTATTAGTCGTTAGTGTATGAAAAAAAAAATCATAATTCGATTCCACGGCAGATCTTAAATAACACACCAAGAAATCAATGAACCAAATCTTTTACGTTATCAATGATCTGACAAATTCCTATCTTCGATCATCAGTTCGTACACCATAACTCATCCGACTGAACGGTAGCGGTGGCTTAAAAACACCCGGCTTAATGTCACATTTTTCCATTAGCCGACATCGTGTCACTCGGTGGATAAATCGGCGACCTGTTGCCATCGAACGTATGCCGAAGTGTGCCGAAGACTGGGAGCCCAGTCCATGCAAATTGTTCCCTAGTTTACTTTACCCACAGTACTTTGCGAGCGTAGCTTTCTTTCGTGTTATTTAAAACTGTTGATGGCTTGCGTTGACTTATTTTCAAGTTACTTTTCTCCAGTTTCTCTCTTACTTTGTCGATTTGTGTACTGTTGAACAGTTTATTTGTTTGTGAGGAAACAAACGTAGAAAGAAAACATTACAGCTTGTGTTTACTGAAATTTTGAATCTTACTGTTTATTTATTGAAAACCTGAATACATAGGTACTTCTTCGAATTATTTACAAAAAAGTATAATACTGCCGTTAATAATACACGAGAGAGGGTAAGATTTCAATATTTTTAATAACAATATCCTGGAGATTCATACACTTTTTGCCATTTTATTTTGCCTACGCAAATTCGTCCCTCACCGTTTACTTATTTATATAACATTAACAAAAGGTACAAAAATAAGAAGAGAACAAAGCATCGATCTGGTATTAAAGAGCTTTATATCTTCGCTGAAAGGTAGATAGGAGCCATCGAAAACATAGAATAATACTTATTATGGCGTACCGGTCACAATAGGGGGCGGCTGCCTCATACACCGAAGCGTAGATTGCGTAGTACCTGTAGTCCGTTAAAAATGTAGATTCATTTTGTTAATAACACAAACCAGCTGGCGTATTGGTTATCTCGGCTGACATAAATATGTTGGTCAGTTTGTAATGCATTCCGTCGTATGTTTTATAATATTTCAGCTAGTAGTAGACACGTTTGACTATGTAGGTATTAGCCAATATGGGACGTAAATTTGAAGATTAAGAAATCTATCTAATTATACAGCAAACTTCAGTAACTTCGAACACTCGCGACTAATAATTCCTAAGAAAGCTAGAATGAATTTATTACAAACGCCACAAATACGGCATTGGTACTTTATAATTTCAAATGTCTGTCCAAAGGCACAAACCCATCTCGTATTACTCAGAGGAATTTGTTACTCCCCTCGCAAGAAGGAAAAGTAGGAGCGATACGCACATAGATGTAATTAAAATTAATTATTCATGTATTAATTGAACGAGTGGTTCCTTGGAAATGGATCAAGTTCTTCCTTATGTTTATCTCTCCATTGCTTTTTCTTTACCCCTAGAGTTTAGCGATGTACAATAGTAAAATGCTTTATATTATGCGCATACCAACAGTAACAGGTTTATATCATAAATACTTATTGATGTTTAATAAATCCGATCTGTTATTTTGTTACGTGCCTATTTCATTTATGCTCATAGTTCTCTGGATCATCGAAGCTACCTATAACTACAACAAGACCTATTCCCTCGGGTATCTTCTGCAAATAGCCACAGAATAAATAACAATTCTACCTACGGCTAGAAATGAGAAAAACCAAATAGCATTTTATAAAATATGTTTGTATCAATTTAGATCGTTTTCCTCTGTTGAAATATCGATGCTTGTTTACGTTATTTAATAAAGTTATTATTACGGTTCAACTCGAGTGCTTCGGCTTTGTGCGTCTCTATTTACAAAGGCGAACAGAGATCTTTACTGTGACTTTGACTTAACTTTACGAGACTAGGTCGGGGTACACGATACGGGTAATTCCGAAACATATGAACAATAATTACCGTTAGAACGCCAGCGTCAGCGGCGTAGCCGTCAGGTAGTCAGTAGTAGCCTGGCATATGCAGGGTGCAGCCGAAAGACACAATAAAAATGATTAAATTATTTTTAATACATAAAATATTTGTGTTATTTTATTAAATGGGTTGAGTTTTTTTTTTATCGTGTCCACTTGTGTTGTTTCCTTCTAAAGCAGTATTTTTTTCTTTTATTATGTGATGTTCCTTTTATATAATTCATTGTTACACTACGGTGTAACTACCAGCCTATACTTTGTCAGGCCCAATTAGGCGCGTAGTTGGCGGAAATCACTTCATGATTCGTTCTCCTGTAACGCATAATAGGGACTGCAGGCATTATATGAGTATGTACAAGTAATTCACTAACAAGCTACTTACAAATAAAGTTACAGGTGCATCTGAGAAATGTGAAATAGGATTTCTTTAACTAAAATAAAGTATTTCAAGGAGGATTTAGTGATCCAATTATGAAGTTAGTTTTAAAATATAGTTGTGTGTCGGGTTTTTGGTAGCAAACGTATAACAGGTTTCTGTATCAAATATCTGAATAAGGAGCTATGCAGAGAAAATGCATTTGGACTGAAAGTTAACTGGTCTGGGTTGCTTTCAAATTGTGCCCCATAATCATTGATATTAAGTATTATGCCCATACAAATGATGAAGGGTCTGTGCAACCAAACCCGTATCCAATCTGAAATTTCGTAGCTAACTTGCTATCCAAATGTTAGTCTGAATAAACCCTTTAAAATATTGAAAGTATTAATTTGAGCCTGAAAGGTGACAGACTTGTGTCTTTTTCTCTATATACCTTATTATATTTCTATACACACAGTATTTATTTATCTATAAAAAAAGTCATCCATCTTGGTGAAAATAATATTTATTCTAATAATGACGACTTCTTTCTTGTCACCTAAGAGTAATATTATATTTTGGTTTTTTTTTATCATTACGTCATAGGTCTACTAACTATTTATAAAAAGATCGCACATGAAATAAACTCTTGTCACTGAATACCGAATATTTCTCTTTGCTTATATTTTTTTCGTAGCCTAAATATAGTTTTCACTTGTTTCGAGAAAAAGTTATAGTAGCACTTTTAGAAACGTTTTTTTATATGATTGTGACTTCAATATAAACTAAATTACTTTTTTATTTAGTTTAAGTGACCTTTATTTAAGATAAGTCGAACGAAACGACCTAACTAACTTTTTTATATTATTCAGGCAGACAGACATAAAGATGTTTAATTTAAAAACAAACCTGTGCACCATAACTAGCTATGCCACTATATAGTGATAGAATAGATGATACTGCAAGCAGAAGTCACAATAGCCAAAGCTATTGTGACTTTTGTAGAGCACTTGGAGTACAGATCCAAGTTCAAATCCTACTCGTATGTTTCCAGGCACAACACACGATGTGAAGGAATGAGGATCATGTAACGAGGAAACTTTTGAGTATAACCGTGGCTGGCCATAAAAGTAATATATAAATAATATAATTTAAAGTGATTTTAAGCATTTCATAATTTAAAATTCATTCAATAATATTTTACCGTGTTTCATATTCATCACTATACTCAACACTTGTATTATTGTACACAGAGATCTTACTATTATGATGTGCTTACCTTTAATTTAGATACATGCAATAATAACGTATTCGCAAATGTTTGTACCAGTGTCTTAGTGTGTATTTAGTTGGTTTGCCTATTAAATAAATAAGAGTAGCGGAAGACCGAGGAAACAATGGATGGATTGTGTGAAATACTTATAGCTCGACAACTAGTAAGATGACACCTGACAGAGATGTATGGAAGAAAAAGACATACCGACAATTTAATTAAGTTCGGCCTTAACCGGCAAAACCTTAGTTAATAGGGACCAAGAATTAGATGAGATTTTTGGCCACAAAATATGGTAATGACAGTAGTTTTTTTTTTTCACCGTTTCAGTTTGACTCAATACCTCGCCGCGGGCTCTGCTCATGACTAAGGGCACTGTTTGAGTTGGAAACTAGTCGGGCAATCCCGAAAAATGCACGTGAGTAATAACCGGTGAACAATAATTGACATGAATATGTCTCACGAAAGTTATTATACAAAAATGGTAACAGTGTTCGTATCATATGTATTAATACATTTTTAGGATACATTGGAAGCAGTGCTAGCCTATTGGTATGACCGTTGGACAGGCAAGTCAAAGGTCGCAGGTTCAATCCTAAGCCACGCACCACTGACTATTTATAGTCATGTGCGTATTGGATATTAATGATCACTTGTTTAAACCGCTGACGGAAAACATCGTGAAGAAACCAGCATGTGTTTTTGATGGTGTGTAAAGCAATGTCGCAATCCTACGAGTGGTTTAAACTCTGAAAGTAGGTTTATCAACCATACGATAAGAGAAGGATACATTAGCATTATTATTTTCATTTTTACTTCTAAGCTGTATCATATCAAATTTTGTTTTACAACATGCTATGAGAAACATTAAACAAAATTTCAGTAACAAAACATATTATGTAAACATTACAGGACTATCGTCACTAAAATATTTATTGGTATTGCCCCCATAATCCATAAGGCAGAACCCACAACTTGTCAATAAGGGTAACAGAACATCGGCATTTCCAATGGCTCCCAATATTTGTGACAGGATGTTATGAATATTGGATTCTGAACTTCATCTGTTTATTTACTTAAGTCCGTTATAGGCTCCGATATAAGGAGATGGATCACAGAAATTAATTTCATAGTAGAAATTGCGGTTTTGAAATAAATATAATTGGTAAAGTAGAGATATAAACTCTTCGAATGGGTGGAAGTACAATAAAAAACTAATAATAATAGGTAATAAGCGAGCCAACAGATGACGCGTTACGTAGTTTTCCATTTTCTTCGGCGACACTGCAGCAGGAACCGAATACTTAATAAGCTATTGCAAATACCGCTCAACCGACTTCGAGAAAGAATACGAGAAAATTAAACCTTCATAGTAAAAACTTAAACAAGCAGACTCGATTACAGCAAAATTTAAGGTGTTGATTCCTACGTCTTTTTATCATTATTTAAAGTCTTAAATTAAAGGTAGTCACTTATTTTTATATATAATTAGCTGTTGCCCGGAACTTCGTCTGCGTAAGAAAAGGTAGCCTATGTCCTTCTCCAAGGCCCAATCTATCTCCTTGCCAAATTTCATTACGATCCGTTCAGCCGTTTAGTCGTGAAAAGGTAACAAACAAACAAACAGAATTACTTACGCATTTATAATATTAGTATGGATTTAGTTTTTAATTTCTGTCCTGAAAAGTTTCGTTGAATGATATAAATTGAAACAACTCAGAATAATGTTAAAAGCTCCTTGATTGGAATTTATATACTTAAAGTAATTATAGAAAATGGAGTTACAATTACGACGTATTCCTTTATGCAAATAAATATTGTACGACTACCCTCAATATCGAGGAAGTACTTTAGTTATTATATTTATTTGCACCCATTGTAATGGACTTCTGCAACGCCTGAGCCTATTAAATAGTTACAACGCATCATGTGACATCACATTAAGTAGCCAAAGCAAATGTAAAATTACAACTCAAGCCAATAAAAAACAAAACAGCTCATAAGGCATTCTTAATTAAAACAGAAGCCTCCCACAAATCCCGGTTCTAACGTTTAGAAAGCGTAAACAAAACTTTAAGTATGACAGCAAAGCCCATCTAAGATATTAGCAATCCTTTTTAAGTTACATTGGAGTCTGACAAATGAATATTTAGCTTAGGGAGCAGGTGGCCGGGTTGGTCTCCCGACGATACATAAATCAAGATAGTAGGTACCTACGACAATGGGTACTGTTACCTGAGTACCTACTTATGGGTACTTTGGTGACGATTACGCAAGATTTTGATACTGTGTTTGCGTACTAGTTGTTTGGAAGAAATTGGCTCATTCGTTTTGGAGACAGGGGTAATAATGATGTATATTTTTTATAAAGGAATGGGATAGTTGCTTCAGTATTACCATCAAACTCATAGTACCAACTCTTCTTAAATTTGTTGTTAGAAAACATCAATCATCACTTATTTACAAGAGTATTCTAGAACGCTCAACTTCAAAATTAAGAATATAATACAATTTTACTAGTGTATTTATATCCATTAAACTTCACAACTTACAAGTAAACCCATTACGACCTTTTAAAACATTAATAAAATACTATTCGTATCATCTCTTAGACCAGACCATCTCTACTTTATTCAACATATAACTAAAACTTTTAGCATAAACCGCTTGTCCTCATATGTAAATACTAAAGTTTTTATCTGCTAAAACATTCATAAAGAGCCATAATATCTAATCTCACACACACATGCATGTGTACCACTGTACCCATACACAACATACATATAATATGAATGTGTAAGTACGTAAGTAAACTGATCTGTAAGAAGCAGGTAGAAAAGCGTAGGACAAACCACTAAAAGAACACGTTACTTGCCGGGACACATCAAGACAGTTAGGGGTGAGAGCAGTCGATATATCGATAGATGGTTTGCTTTGTTAAACAGTTTGAAGGTGTCCTGAAAAAGCTTGCAATCACACTGAGCCGAAGAAATACGTGCCCCTTAAAACACTGCAAAATAATTACTTTAAATATGGAAACTGTGTTTTAAGAATGTTTTATGATTTTCGTAAATAACATTTATGCTTAACCTAACTAAGCCTAGTGGCTAACTGCCGCATTGGTCTAGTGGTCGCAAAGGTGACTTCCGAGCATGATGAGGCCCTGGGTTCGATTCCCGGATCGGGCAGTGTTATTGAGGTTTTTCTGTTAGAAAATTCTCAGTAGAAGCCCGGAGTTTGGAACTGTGCCCATTTCATGGGAATATGCTCACCACCTATGAAAGTGGACTGAATAGCAGCATCGGTGTAATGTGGGTGTACTTACAACTGTGTACTCCTCTGCCTACCCCTTCGGAGAATACAGGCATGATGACATGTTATTAATTTATGTATTATTTAACGCAGTTCAACTTATGGTCGTTTACTTTCAGAGTACTATCGAACCAAAACCAGGAACTGCACAAACTAATTGCAACCCTATCGCAGACGAAGACGTAGTATGGCACATCCCTAGTGGGGCGGGGCGGGAAACGGGCGGACGATTAGCCGTGGTGTTTCTCTGGCCGCGCCGCCTTGGAAATAGAAAATAAAGGCGCCGTGACACGGCCGTGGGCGCGTTTAGTTGAGCTATCTGACTTGCCTGAGATTCTAGAAAGATGCTGCTTGAAGTTATATTTATAAAAAAAATGCTTTTGGTATTATTTACTGTACTTCCGTGCAAAATTGTATTGTAAAGTAACATATCGATTACTAAAGCTTTTTCTTGAACATAAAATAAAGGGTCTGCCATTTTTATTATAATATTATAATATAAACACACGTTATTATAATATTTATATCGTAAGTGAATACTATCAAAATGTCGCTGTAATTAAATTCAACATGAAACCTTTGTATTCAATTTGACCTAATTTCATAAAATGAATCTGGTATATCTGTTTTAGGTAAAATGAACTTCAAATCCTGGAATCAATAAATCAACACGTATTACGAGTAGATTTTACTTTGGTGTTTGCTGTGGTGAAGTTAAATACAGCCATACAATGTTTTATTATGGTCCAATACCTACATGTACATATCTATTAATTTATCTAACAAAATAAATAATTATAGTACGTACCTATTTACTTAACTGAATATACCATAAAGCAAATGTTTATGTAGATCTAGCATGTCAAATTAGTTTTAGAGTCAATTAGGTAATGTGTCTGCAATCAAGCTAAATACTAGATAGGCGTATCGATATGTAGGCAAATTGATTTATTAATGTATTCGCACAACAACTAACTCGTGGAAATATAGGTACAATACGATAGATAAATATGTCACCACGATCAGTCGTTCAGTGACATCGAACACGCCAGTCTAGATTTTTTAGGAACACCTATATTTTAGCGATATTTTCATATATACTTGCTTTTATAAAATAGGTTTAATCACAATGCGGGGCAATAACCATGTTAACATTTTTTGCAATAGTTTAAGTACAGTACCTAGTACCTACTTAGGTAATATAAAACAATAAATCAATTGAAGTGGTTTTTCAAGACGTAACTTTTAGTGATAAAAAAATCTGGTGATAGTAATCCATCAATATTAATATTAGTTACGATGATATCTCAGTGTTATTACACACACATTCGCTGCCAGATATGCAATGCATGCAAATATGTGTGCATTGTAAGGGCATAAGACCGTATTAGGATTTAAAATGTTGTAAAGAATCAAACTTGCGCCAGTTACTCGCCTCTTGCTACTAACCCGTATAAACGGACTCGCCTTGTCCATAGACGATACAAGTTAAACGCGTGGTCTTCGGCTCGAACGTGACCGCTTTACGTATTTATGCAGATGTACCACCACATCCCCCTCCTTCCCCTCACAGTTCACGTCTCACCCTTGCGAAGAATTCAACTAACGTCCCAAATAAGGGACACACTTATTATTGGTGGGAACAGAAGACAAGGCTTAGCAAACATTCGGATTTGGACAACGAAGAATAAAGACAAGGATTAGTAGGATAAAGTTGTGATAAGTTCTGATTTTCTCACGTGTGTCTCAGACCTCTAATATGAAGGGATATTTTAGCCACCGTTGTTGGTTTCGGTTTACGGGAATACATTTTGTTGGAGTTTCTAAGAATAGTGTACAGATTCAAATATGCCCTAGATTTATAAATGACGTCACGAATAGATCAAAGATGGGAGTTTTTTTTATTTTTTTTATTTGACTTTATGACTGATGATATCAATTTAATGAATGATAAGGTTTTTTTAAATCACTTATGGCTTGAAGATGACGTATTATAAGTAAAGTTATTACTGGTTCGGTTTGATTCGGTCACTTGTATAAGGACTGAATTGATAGCAATGACGTCGCCATAAGACGTGTTAAAATATGGAAGAAGAATTCGCGGTGGTGAGCAGAGGTCGAGATGGCTTAGTGGTCAGAGCGCCTGGAGTATTCATCCGGGAGGCGCAGGTTCGAATCCTGTTCGCGACCGTATTCTTTTTCCATTTAATATAATAACTTTAGAGTTCGCTAAGCATGCGTTAATGCTTTTCAAAGATTTATCTTGTATTATAAGTAAGCAGGAGATACACTTTTTTTTATACAGTTGTAAACATAGTTTCTCCAATAATACTGTAGAATACGTTCTTAGTGTGAGTAATATTAATGCGCCTCGTCCCTCGTAAGAAGCTTTCATAGAAAAAGATTGTGAGTCATAAACTATGATTTTCCTCTATGAATATTATGTCAGTTGAGTGCTGAAGACAAAAAGCCCAAGAGGGACAAATAGATTGCTCTATTGTCTATTCATGACCTTTTCTTATTACGCACTATTTGATTTTTGGCTTGTTCCTTCTCTGTGTAATTTGGTTCGCTTCGTTATGTTGGTTCAGTAATAAATATTTAATATTCGTATTAGTGTAAGAAGGCGGCTTATCTCTAACAGAGTAAATGGTAATGGTGTCCACGTTATCTGCATTAGTTCGGTTTTTTCAACTTGTCCTTCAAAGTAATTCCATTAGGTAGATATTAACTATCTCGAATTCATAGTCAATTTGAAGTTCAACGCGTTGTATGTCACAGCTTTTCAATTAAGCTGTTGCGTCAGTCATTAGCAGACACAATAGATTTTTATTGTTACAACGTACAGATCTGTACGTTACTGAGCCGAAAGGTTAAGAACAAAATATTATAATACCTACTTTTACTCTTTCTTTCTTTCAATACGCCTTCGGTCAAGGTTGCAAGCGCGGCTGCTGAGCATGAGGTCCTGGATCCGACTCCTGGGTCAAGCAAAGTGTGAGTTTTTCTGTTAGGACTTAGGCGATATTAAGAATTTAATTAATTTTGGAATTGTGCCCGGTTGATGGCAATACAATTACCACCTATTTGTGGTATGTACACATGGGACTTAATAACAGCTTTGATGAAATGTGGGTATACCAGTGTGTACACCTCTGTCACAGAATACATAGATACCTAATAGTCTGCCTACCCCTTTGGGGGAATACAGGGGTGATAGTACAATATTACTCAGTCTGAGCCTCAGAGGTGCCGCAGAACTGGTGAATCCCTACCACTTAATGAGTAAGTAGGTACGTTCGAAAAATACTTAGCAACAAAGACGAGTTCATCTTCTCTAGCGATGGACTGCAACGGCAATATATTTTATTTGGTATATTCAACTTTTAATTTTATTTTCACTAGGATATACTAGAATTAATGAATCCGAACTAATATTATGAAAGTAACTCTGCCTGTTTTTTCATTACGTTTTCACTCCTAAACCGCTGAATCAATCTTGATGTAATTTTATGTGTATATGTAGAAAGAAAATGGCCCTTGCAGGCGGACAAATGAAAAATTATGCCGCACAAATGCAGTCACGTTCACCGGCTAGTGTCTCATTAATTTTGTGGAAAGAGAAATACGGCCATAAGCAGGATTTAAACCTGCGCTTCATGGATCAATCAAATGTACACGACTGCATTTCGCTTCCCACAAAAAAAAACTGCCTAGCCTTTTCCCAATTACATTGGGGTCAGCTTCCAGTCAAACCGGATGCAGATTAATACCAGTATTTTACATGGAGCGACTGCCTATCTGACCTCCACCACCCAGTTACTGGGTAACACGATATCTCGTGGTATGACTGGTTGTCAGACTTTCAGGCCTCTGAGTACCCGTAACAGCTGTCATAGATTTTAATTTGACACAAGCTTCCCACAAAAATTATGATAGAATTTATAACTTTATTGTAAATTTTCCTAACAGATTAACGCATGTGTAGCCAACACATGCGTTATCTATTTATATGCTAGATTTATTTTACAATGCAGAAACTTAAAATTCTTACACTATAAATACGACCTTACGACAAACTAGCTAATTAATTACAAATGTAATGTTATAATTGTAGTTGAACATACCTAATTAAAATATCTTTGTTGTTAGGTAACTTAATATTGGACTAAAGTAGTAAGATTAATTAAAAATAAATTAAAACAATAATTAAAATGAGGTATTCTAGCTAGCTGTTTAAATATAATAACTATAATTATAACTTTTAGTATTAAACCTAGGAATAATGAAGAACCATTCATTCATTCACAACACATCTAATATAAAATGTTTTATTTTTTGGCGATATTAAAAATAACAGCGGGGTTCGATGCCGCACTCTTGGATCATTACCTATTGTAATGCTGTAGCATAAATAAATTACTTTTAAAAATATATTATCAATAATCTTTCGCAGTTCTTATAACTCCTAAATTTAATAATGCTATAAGGTTTAAGGTGTCCTTGGATTTAAGTCAAATGCCTAAAAGACTTGTAGAAGGAAAAGCTATAATTATGAAATAGGATTCCATAGTCACAAAGTTTAAAACATATCATTAACAAACAATAAATCAAACAAGTAGCTCCTCTAAAAATCAATCATCGCAACCCATCTCTCGACTTATCTCCCACGTACTTAAGCCCTAAAACGTCTCAGCGGACCCAATCCACGTTAGACAGGACCCCTCGTCACATGATTTTGAAAAGGGAAAAGCCAAAGAATTAGGCTCGAGTGATTCGGAAAAGCATTAGGAGTTAGTAAATCAGACGTTTACCGTTCACCGTTCACCTGTTGGGCTAACACTAAGTAATAAATGAATCAATCATTCAGTGAACTAGAAACGATCTGTCAAGACCGCCTTTGACTAATGATTTTATGTATTTTTGATATGATCTTTGTCATTAGAAGCGGAGAGGGTGAATTATATTGATATGAAGACTTGTCCTTGTATGGACTTAGCATTATCACAATGATTTGGATTCTTTAAATTGCTAAACGTTGTTTCAACGGAACAATACTTCGAATTTATAAAATTGCAATAAGTACTCATGAGCTTACGTTTTATGACGAATTAATTATATCAGATTATAAAATAAAGTAGGTAACAACAAAATAGTATGTTTATAGAAGAAGCAAAAAGCCGCATTAGCAGCAATTAATTCACATGACTTAAACATAAGCAATTCCATATTTATAATTCTGTATAAACACATACGAAACACACAAAGCTTTCCTTTTGTCCTTTTCAAAGGACACTTGTTTCGTAAACAAACCTCGATTATCCGTAGATTTGCCGCAAAAATGATAAGTAAATAACAATATTTTAGGCAAACAACTTATATATCCCCGAGCTAACATCGTGAGAGCCCGTGGGCCCTCTTTTGTGAGGAGAGGTACCTACATCTTACAGTTCGTTACGCCGACGGTGAACCATCTGTTATTTTTGCCCGTTACATATTTTAATGCTCCCAGAGGTTTCCTTCCCCCTTAACCGTTTCCAACCCATTGGACGACTTAAATGAAACATTTAAATGCAATCTTCGACTCTCATCTGCAGTTTTTACAGATTCAATGTCTAGTCGACATGGTGTTCTTTTTTTTATTAGATATTAGTCAGCGGTCTGAATAGCTGTGCGGAAAGCTGTTTCAGTTGTTTAGTGCGAGTAGGATTGCACAATGTGTGGTTATTGGAGCAGGTAAACACAATAACCTGATAAGTGCATAATCTACGTAGACTTTAGTTGGTAAGTACTATTAATTAGTTTAGTACTTACCTACTATGCAGTCAGTTTAAGATAAACTTAGATAGATTTACAACAATAATGAATAATTAAATCCATTGTTCGCCCTTTAAAAATAACAAATCAGTAATTTATATCTACAGGGAAAACTATTTGGAATATCTTGCGGGAGCCCTCTACCCAGTAGAGGATAGTATAAGCTAATTTATAAGAAACATTGATACAGTACAAAAACACAGGTGAAATGTGATCCAACGGCAGCCAAAGGCAATGGCAAATAATATTGCCTTTTACCAATCAAAATCCTTGATATTATCTTACGCCAAACCCAATCGCATGCACATAATCTTAGATAATTCTGACAGACCAAGAAGAATATTTGCAAAAGTCTTAGTCTGCTTCCACGTCAAACCACAAATGTTGAAAGAGATACAGATGCGTATTACGTGGATTCTTCCTTACAATACAATATCATAATAGTCAATAAAAGGAACAAGTATAAGTCCCTAAGCAGATGAAGAATTTCGCTTAAACAGTGAATAAGAAATTTCTACAATGGATGCTACAATACTGAATATTCCATTTAAATGGCAGTACATTTGTCTCAAAAGCTTTCTCAGTCGGGCATCATAAGAAATGCATAAGGTCGCAGGATATACGGATATATAAGAATTCAACAATCGTAAAGCAAAATATGGAGATGAATAGTAATTGTTTTTTGTTCAAAAACGAGCATTTTTTTAGAAAAACAATAGTCGAATACCTTTTCCTTATTGTTTTAGTGGACATCAGCGTGAGGTCCTGGGTTTAATTCCCAGTCGGACAGGATATTAAGGAGGTAGGTACTTAATAGTTGAAAACGTTATCCACTTTATGTGTCATAACTTGACTTTGAAGTTTAGTTTAATATACCTACTCGGCCTATTCCAATGTCTGTCTCATTGGTGTCGTAGTCGTAAACGCGGCTGTTAAACGCGAGGTCCTGGGTTTGTTTCCGGATCAGACAGTGTTATAAGGTTTTTCTGTTAAGAGATTCTCAGTAATAGTCTTTGGAATTGCGGCATTGATATCTATCAATAACCTAAGCTATTATAAAATGCCGTCTAATTATCTAATTAGACGGCATTTTATAATAGTTTAGGTTAGGGACTTGACAATAAATATTTAATAATTTTGCTTTGGGAAATGTGGATATACGTACAGCAGTACCCTCTGTATGCCTATCCCTTCAGAGCAACAGGCGTAATGAATAAAATGTATCGAAACTTATATTATAAATGCGAAAGTAACTCTGTCTGTTTCTTTGTTACGTTTTCACCGCTAAGCCGATTTTGATGAATTTTGATATGAGATATATTGGACCTTGGATAAGGATATAGGCAACCTTTTGTCGCTCAGGCAAAGTCGCAGACAACAGCTAGTGTTTATATAATATTATGTATATACTTCGATTTCATATACTGGATGCAACAATTGACTCTCCTAACTTTCACGATAATAGGATGGTAATAAAATTCTATTTGAAAGTCACCTTTATACTACAAGTATAAAGCGAACAGAATCTCCAATGAAATCGCCATCTAAAAATAAAACGAACATTTAGTCTTAGATAAAGCGCCCGTAAAACATTAAATGAATATGTATGAATACAATCTCTAACACTTGAACGGAAATAACTAAAGTTTCAGAATAAATAGAATAAAAATAAATAGAATAAAAATGTCAAATTTTCCCTTCGCTATATGAAGTTATTATAAAAATGTACATAACAACTTCTGCAACATAAACAATTTTCAACTTAATGTCTGTGTGAATTAAGATGATTTCAGAACAATAAAACTTGGATAAAAGGAAATCTATTTTATTAGTAATGGACAATGGGTACACGATTTAGTCCTCTTTTAAATGAAAGCATACATCCACGCCGTTTACCTGTGAAACTACAGAACATCTAAAATACTCATTCTGTTTCATCCAATCTTCCTGAAACGTAAGTTAAACGACAAGCATAAATGTATAGAGGCTGATTGATAGAGCTGCATGGAAACCTGGGGCAACGGCAAAGGAATCATCCTCATTTGCTTAATTCAATGCCTAAAACCATATTCCAATGAGGTTTTCTTAAACATTTTATAATAAAAATCAGAAATTTTGTAGAATCGCTTTGTCTTTTTAATAAACTCGTTTAGGGCGTAGGTACCTCTCGATTATAACGAGGTACACCGACCGTCAAAAAAGTTAATTTGAATTTTGTAACAGCCTACGTAAAAAGAAAAAGATGCTATTTCAAGCAATTATATTTAATTTAATGTTTGTCTAAAATCCTCTAGGATTCAGTTGCACCAATTTAGTCATTGTAACCAAGCGAAAATTGACCGATTTCCTTTAAATATTATGTCAAAAACCAGTACTTGTTAAAAAGAGGCTATTATGAACTCTGTTTTGTGTGAAATAAATTCATTCATTCATTCATTCATATGTTATAAGAAGGAGAAAAATAAGGTCGTGAACAGGATTTAAATGTGCGCCTTCCGGATGAATACTGCATGCACTCTGTCAACTATCCGACCACTGCTTAACCCTCTCACTGTCTAATGACCTACATGTGATTGTTTAACTATTGTGTCTGCTTCGTGGATAGAGAACGTGTAAACATTCCGAATTTTTCTTCCAAATGTTAATACGTTTTATGGTGACGTTATCGCTATACAAATATTCAGTCCATATACAGTAACTAAACCGACACCAAAATCTTAATAATTCCACATAAATTTATAACTTAAGAATTTGCTAGGTATACCCTTGAAAAATTCTGATATCGATCTGTAACGCTGTAAGGGCATTTTTGTGGTTAATTTTGCAAAATTGAGTTATACCCAAAAAAACCTTTTTTCTAAGCCGCCAGTAGGTACACTTCCAAATACGTAAAACAATATTTCGAATTAATGATACATATGTCCTTATTTGGATATTAAAAATAATATAATTAGGCATATGATAGAAATGATCTGAAGCCTTTACGTAGTCCACCGCTGAACCTGATTCATTCCAAGTCGCGCCAGTATAACTAATTCTTCTACCGAGAGAAGGCTTTAGGATTGATATTTCGAAAACCGTATCATGTTGGCGATCGCAAAAAAATATTAGTATTTTATTGGCGTATCAGTTGTTCAATAGGTAACCTCCTCCAAAAATTTCAATCTTCTTTTTTAATATATATAAATCTCGTGTCATAGTGTTTGTTATCGAACTCCTCCGAAACGGCTTAACTGATTTTTATGAATGTTTTTGTATATATTTGATAGGTCTGAGAATAGGTCGTAGGCTATTTTTTATAGGTTAGGTATCCCTAGTTGATAAGGGAGGCCCTATCCAGAAAATGTATATGGCAGAACAACGGGGCACAGCTAGAATTTCAATAATTATGAATATTATTGAAGTATTAGGTACCTACCCGTTTCGGTTAATAAATTACATAAAATAGTACCTGTACCTACGTTACTCCAACAAAATGATCAATATCAGTTAACGAAATAGTCACAAAATATGTACTTACAATTGATTTTACGCAATTTTTTAATAAATAAATTCAGTATGACGATGAACTTAGTAACATTCGTTGATTGTGAAACAACGCCATCTGTACAATTTCATCCGTACTCGCGTACAAAGTGGAGTTACGCTTGTTACCTAGATAGGAACCATCTGCACGAAACGTTTGTAGCCGACGCTAGCGCCGCGGCACATTGCGGAGCTTAGAGTAAATTAAAGTTACACAAAAGTATGCGAACTTCCTGAAGTTTGTTTTTCCTCCTTATAACAACTTTACTTACTTCCGATTGAACTTTTTGCTCACCTTACCTGTAAACAAAGAGAAATAAATGATTAAAAAAGGTTTCACAGGTATAAATTTTGCAGTTCACAGTTCGCGCGCCGTTTCCGGTGCAACACGGGGAAAAATGAGTAACATTTCGACGCCGACACGGCAAAAGCTCTGTAGGTACATAAGTAATTAATATTCTAGTCAACATACGTTCGTCCGGTCGCGTCATCCCTCGTTCCCTATCAAATATTTGCTCTCGGCTTTTATTTCAAATGCAACGATGCGTCATAGTTTGGTCCATATGTACCTACCGGGTGTGGTACCATACGCGAATTTTAATTCTGCGGGTCAATGACATCGGCAACTAAGTGTATGAGTGTTAGAAAATGCATAATTATGGTTTATAGTGACGAAGGTTATTGAACATCGCCAGACAGTAGAATAGACGCCGATAAAAAGTATAAAGAGTTGAAAGAAACGTGGAGGCAATAACCTATGATTCTCATAGAAAGTTAACATAAGCGATGTTCTGTGAACTTAGTTAAGTAGCTATGCGGCTTAATATAAATATCATGTAGGTAGGTACAATAGGTAGTAATGAAGACAAATAAAAGGAGTATGAACTTGAATACATATAACCACACCGGTTTTCAATTGGGGTAAGCAGAGACTATCGATTTCCACCTGCTACGATACTGATACCTCTTTCGCTTCATCTATGTTCAATTAACGGCTTCCTGATTTTTCATGGAGTACGTGGCATAACTTAAACTTATTCGTTGTCAAAATAATGAGTCTTTTATTTAGGACATTAGATTACAACAGTGGGGTTACTCTTGAAACTAATACCAATTCCAATATTAAATAGACGCCTTAAAACACGCGTAATTTTATAATAAATTTACCAACATTACAGTTGCTTCAATTTAAAAGCATGTTGTCTTCATAATATCCCGAATCTATAATAATTTTTTAGACATTTTGGCATTTACAAGAACGACATGATATATTTCCAATGTCAATCGAGCGGAATTATTTTCAAGAGTAAGCCCACTGTACTGATATGGGGTTTTATGCCGACGGTCACATAATGAATAGTACAAACCAAAAATCGCAAATTTATAGAGTTTCATGTCTACACGAATACATGTAAGAAATTATAGACTAACACTGTACAATCAATTTATTGTCGTTTTTCTACGAGACAAATGTTACTCGAGGCCACCTAAGACATCTATACACGTTTATTTGCAAGATTTGAATCGAATGTTCTAAAAATAATAAAAACAAAAATGGTTTTTGCCAGTCCTAACAAATCTTCTATTTTATCATTCGATTGTTGTATAAGCTAACACACAGAAATGGATTGACAATGTAGATAGTATAGTACTTCGTCATATCAGAGAACAGGTGATGTGTTTCCGTGTACCATACCTTTTATGTCATTGTATTCCTCGCGCCATGTATTACGCACATGTACAGACTCGGAATACTCACACAGACACAATACATAACACTGAACTCTCGCGACCGACGCACCTTGAGACTAATACGCATTACAGTATTTACAACGGTACATCTGCGTCACTATGCAATTCACACCCAATTGCAATGTATTGCCCGTTCAAAGGGAACTATAAGTCTTGTAATATGAGTAATTTGACTGGCTTCGGTGTTTTGTCTTTCTTTGAAATCAGAAATCAATATACTGGTAATTTTCATTACGAGTTACTGTTATTTTGGTGGAATAGATTAACAGATATTATAATGCAATTACATCAATAAGAATTTATGTAGGTACTTAATTAAGTGATAATATTAAATCGTAATCACTTATTTCAATCATGCACCAAATAAATAATAATAAATATACACAAAAAATAACGCCATCAACGTACGTTGTTAATAAATAAAATGTCTAAATATTAGTTTTAGTTTTAAACATTGTTTCTCAGTAAGTGAATTATGTATGCAATTCTTTATGAGAAATAAAGTCGTTCTTATACAAGAAAAAAATACGAAATATTACCATTAAAAATTGATTTACATAATGTTATTATTATGAGTAATACCAACAAGCAACGATGAAATTTAAAAAAATCCCTCTGGGTTAAGCAATGACTATCGATTTGCACTTGCTACGATCCTGAAACACCTCTTTCACTTAGTCTATAATCATTAATCTCTTTATGCATGACCGTTAGTTTAGGTTTCTAACCAGTCCTTTTTTGAGAATTTGATTGCGGTACGTTCATCTAGATATATCCTGACTCTTCCATACCCACTCGCCTCATATAGGTACTAGTTTAGTCAATCGCCTTTCATCCATCATTTCTGTATGCCGAAATTTCTCAATTCTCGTCACTACATCCTCTTTCACTCCAAAATGTTCGTGTATCACGCTGTTTCTTACTCTATAGATATAATACGAGTAGTTATTCTAAACTTTAATATAAAGAAGTCTGAAGCATATTAATATCCAAACTTTTTTTTGCCATTACATCTTCAGATCAGAAAGATGTCTGGATATTACTCCATTTAATATATTTTTAAAGCACCTCATACCTAGGTACGTATGTACATGACGTCCATGGTAACAATGTTAATATGGTGTACCAATTCAAGGAGTGCGGGAACAAACCCTGCTCGCGCTCTTACCTATTTTTCTATCGGCAACAATAATTACATTTCACGGAAGTGACTGCCTCGTTGGTATAATAACCGCAAGCACAACTCGTTCGGATGCCGAGTCGCGCAGTGTCATTAGGTTTTTTTGTTAGGAAATAGGTACAGAATAGCAGCCCAGAGATTGAAATTTTACATTGTACCCGGTCGATGGCAACAGGCTCCCTTATTACATGACAGTAAATAACAGCATCAGTGAAATGCGGATGTACTGCATCTGCCGTACCCTTCAAGGAAAACAGGCGTGATATTATGTATATATGTATTTCCCGGACCTTTCCAAAAGGTTAACCAACTTAAGTTGCTGTGTGTACCAACAATAAACACAGTTTTCTCCCTTCTATGACGCATCGCACAACCACAAAGCATCCATAGACAGTGGGACAGGTCTATAAAGTTTTATGGGAAACAGCATGAATAAGCAAATGCAATATCACCCGAGACATTTACCGTTTGTGGTTTTAGAATAGACCCCTCGATTACTTCCTGGAGGTGGCGAAGGTTTTGGCGACCGACCTACTTGTTTGCAATTCAAGCAAGTAATGCCATCAGATATCGACCAAAAGTGGTGTTAACAGTACTCTGCCATCAACTGTTCGCTGTCTAGATTTGTGTATACCCGACAGGACTGGATGAAATGGAACAAATCACTATTTCTACATTTGGCAATCAGATTGGTGATGCTAATATTTGATGCCGCGAATACAAAACTTGTAATTTGTTTGCTTATAAAAATGGGTTTTGATCTCTCCTTGCACTGGGTAAACTTAACCAACCAGAGCGGGTTTGAATACCGCTCGTGTTTGAATAACGCATGCATAGAGGAGTTCCACAAAAAAAAAAACTTTATTTTAATTTTGGTGTAGCATTTGCATTACATAATTTGTTTATTATATATTCTAAAGGCAGGAAGACGCTGTAACCTATTACTATGATATGGCTTTTTTAATTCACATAAGGCAGGTACCTATTAGGTATCTACAAGCAAGGCACCAAAATAACTTAACTGTTATTTCCATTTATACCCATCCACTTTGACACCAGCTTGCCATGACACGTAATAAAAATGTAAGTTTGTCGCCTTTTAAAAATATGCAGTAGTGTACTCACTCAGCAATTCTAACGGTACTTCGCAGTCACTCATACGCATCTGCACGTATAGTGTACAATTTGCGAAAGCAACGTCTTTTATCGTTTTACTGGCGAAATTACGATGCAGACGGAGACGAACGAATGTAAATCAAGAAGCTTTAGTATTAAGTGTTTAATACTATGAAAGTTCTCTTGATACAGACGTATTTTGCATTGAGAGATCAATGTTTAACATCTTAAGAGTTTCATTTAAATAGGTGTTCATATAAATCATATTATTTTGTGGAAAAAAAGATAGGGCCGCGAGTGGAACTTCCTGGTTAATTTCTACACTTGTCGCTCTTGCCATCTAAGTTATCGCAGTAGCTGTTATAACTTTAGTATTCGCTTTTTGAATGCCAAGTAAAATAATCGAAATGCCAACAATTTCAAAATCATACGATTGCTGCATGTTTTCTCTGTAATGATATACGCAGCTGTCTGTCCCTTTATGTTATTGCTTAAACACCAAAATACAACTCGGGTGCCGGGATGATAAGGGGTGGACTATTTCCAGTAAACGACAGCAAATGTTTAAAACTCACAACGGCACATTTGCATCATTAACCACATGTTCTAAATAATTTAACCCGAATGTATTCGTCTTTTATCGCCTTACCATTACGATGCAGACAGCAGACGAGCAAATATCCATTTGCCAACTAATAAGCATAGACTTGAACTGCACTGACACGGAATTGACGCATTCCGTGTCAGTGCAGTTCCGACCAGACACGTTTAATACACAAACATGCAATTCAAGTACTAGCAAATCACAACGGTACACCTACGTCACTCATACACACATCCGTACCTATTGTAAACAGTTTGCAGGCAATGCATTGGTCGCTTACTGCCGGCACCGTGCTTCGTTCACGCTGAGGAGTGGACTTGACGAGAGTAGAATATAAAATTTATATTAATAGAGGTGTTATGAATATTAAGTGTGTGGGTATTCCAGTGTCGTGATTCCTAAAGCTGTGAATGGGCGTTCATGTTTTATAGAAAGGATGGGAATAATAATGAGTATGGAAAGTTAGTAATTAACGTAGAATTATTATACACTTTTTTAGCTTGTGTGGTGTAGGTATAACTTAGTAACCACGCGACGATTGCCACGAGTTTTCGTGGTTACAAACACTTACCTTTCATAAAAAGAATACGTGTAACTTAACTTTCAAAGTTTTTCTGTCCTAAGGTTTTCATAGCATGGTTCTACTTGCTAGGGCTGTCTCTACAAAGGCCGCACCTAGTGGTGCGATTGTTAATGAGCTCGTTAGTAACTGCGGGGATAGTTCCTTTTAACAAAGCGCCTCTCATTCATGATATAGGAACTTCCTGGTTTAAAACGGAGCTAATGTTTTGTGATCTAGTCTTTTAGGCTGTAAAGGTATAATAAATTAAATTATAGCTAGTAGCTGCCAACGCAATAATGCGCCGAGAGATTCAAGATTATATGTTAACAAATCAAAATATAATTTAGAATTAGTCAATAACCATGACAGATATGGTCACAGTATCAGCTATTTATCTTATTTTTTAATGGAAGGACCTTTGCCACCTCTCAAAGAAAGAGAACATCATTAATCAACATATTTGTTCACTTCGATTTCAAGTCATTAACCCCAGAATCCCTCACGATGATATTAGGTATACTTCAACCAGTGGTATCTTAATTTCTCACTGACTGCCCGATTGTTTATCCCATGTGCTGGTGGTGTCAGCCTCCCTTATTTTTCTTCTCTACTTAGCTTTATATTTGATATCTTTACGAAGAAAGTTTTTACCTTTCAATAGAAACCGATCACGGGTAAATCAAGGTACTTATTGTATTGTATACAGTATACAGCGCGATCTAAGACTCAAGATGTTTCTGTAAAACCCAACATGACGGCATTATGAAAATATGAAGAGCCTATAACTATACAAGTTAATCGACTTTTCTCGCTTGTATGCTTGCTCGCAACAGATACCAACTTTTATTACCCCAATAATAGACTGGCATACGTTATGATCTACACTCTTAAAAAACATTTTACGTTGCTTTACAGATCATATTTAAAAGCGATATAATAAAGTCTTGGCAATTGCTTCTACATTACAAAAACTAGATATAATTATTATTAACAATAAACAAATTACATTCACAACAAATTCTAGAATATGCCGTAGATACCGTAATGCACATCACATGTCGAAACCATTAGCGTGTATGTAGCTCCGTCTGAATAGGCCTTTTGATGGGACTTCAGTTGTGCGAGACCTCTTACTTACTGGAAGTGGCTTGCAGATGTAAGTACATATGTGTAAAATATCATGGTGTTTAAAGTATACTTATTTTTGTTCACCTTCACGTTGATTTCGATTTGTTTACAATTGTCAACCATTAAAAAGGGTATGTTTCTATTTCTATTAAACTGTTTACAAGCCATTTTAAAACTGTAAGAGTTACTAACCGCAATACAAATTGTATGAAATTCCTTTGAAAAATAATGAGCAAGATGTTCCATAGTGAAAGTCCTCCATGGATAAGACTATCAGAGACCGTCGTACCAACCTTGCTCACTGTATCCTGTGATCTTGTCTTTTGAATATAAGCTGTCCTATACGAGAATAAATAATCCGATCAAATGTTTTCCTTCAAACATAATTCATTATGAGAATCATTTAAAGTATGAAAATCAGACAGTCTTGATTTTTGTAATAAAGAACTTCGGGGAGTAATAATATTTTTGAATATCACTCTAAGGGAGTAATAATCTAATATATAAAAATCTCGTGTGCCAGTGTTTGTTATCGGAACTCCTCCGAAACAACTTGACCGATTTTTATGAATTATTTTCCTCAAAAATTATAACTTTAAATTTTTTGTGTATATTTGGTAGGTGGTGGGCTATTTTTTATACCCCTAGGTGATAAGGGTGGCCCTATCCAGAATATTTATATGGCAGAGCAACGTTTGCGGGGCACAGCTAGTAATTTTATAGATCAGTCTAGGTGTGAAGCTCGCGAGGGCAACGCTGACCATCTAAGATTAGTGGCAAGTTGTGTCATTGACATTAAGGCTCAATAGCACCATGTTAACTTTTCTCCGTAACCAACGTGTTACTGTGTAATTTTGAGAGAATTTAAGCCGAGCTTAAATGTACTTATTATAATCTGAAATGTTTAGTTTTGCTTGCAGCAACATAACTATAACCTATACTCATAGAAGATTGTACATGTTTTTATAAAATAAAAGGTTAATATTATATAGTATTATAACAATAACCGACGTGTTACTTTATGATTTTGACATTTTTTTATGTTAATTCTGTCAAAATGAGACGTAACATGTTGGTCACGGTTAGAGTTTAGTTAACCAAGTTATCTATATATAACCATAACGGCAGTACTATTGTTTTATTTTAACAGACTTGACATATAAAAACTGTCAAAATTACAGTTATGGTTATAGTTAAGGAACTAGTTGCATCAACTAGTTCTGTCTATCGATAACTACTCACATACATATAAAGCGTTATTTCTACGAAAGTTATATAACAAAATATACCTACATATTATGTCATGTCATGACTGAACGTTAGGTACCATAAAAAATAATACTTAATGATTATTTTCAAGAGCTTTCTCGAAAACAATACAAGCAGACGGCTTCCAGCTGCGTGAGACTAATGGATAATGGACATCTGTTATTTTTCATTTACAAACAAAATATTTGTATTATTGCCCTGAAATAGACAAATACTTCCCATACTTCCATCCATCAAACCTGATAAATTTAGAAACCATCGTTGTCGTTAAACCGTAGACCGTATAAAAAAACTGGACAAGTGCGAGTCGGACTCACCCACCGTGGGTTCCGTACAAATTTGTAAGTAGGTAAAGATTTCAAGTCGTAAGTTCGAGCAGTTTTGTTTTTTTTTTCGTACGTAATCAATTATCGTTCATTCCGTTGCTTAACCTCGATGATTGATTACGTACTTTAAATATAGACTATATTTTTTTATGATTTCATGAAAAATGTATTGTCTTCAGACTTTTCTCTGTAATTGTAGTATAAGACGAAATTATTTGCTAAATTTTATAGTTCTAGGTCAACAGAATCATCCCTATAAATTTTGATTCCCTTGAGTGTCGAAATATACGTTTTTTGCGGCATAAGCGGCCGTATCTTATTTTTACATTAACATAGAAGTTTGATTTTTTCACAGGTTCAAAGGACTGTAGACCTGAGTATATCGTTTTAATTTCAACTCGATACCTCCTCGCTTTCCTGAGATAAAGGGTTTTGACAGACAGACAGACGGACAACAAAGTGATCCTATAAGGGTTCCGTTTTTCCTTTTAAGGTACGGAACTCTACAAAACTAAAGCCATTTATTTGATCTAGTAGTTCATCAGTTCATCAAAATGTAGATTTCTACTTTAAAATAATTTTCACGGCTTTCGTTAATTTTTATTTGAATGACGACTCTTGCATCATAATCATAAAAGTTAAGTCTCCAAAAAAAAAACTTTTTATTACTTTGCAATAAAGCTAAAATTATCAATCGTAAAGTCTTGTAAGAGTAAAATAACACACTCGTGTACCATAAAACGTTCATCGCAACTAAGCATTCATACAATGATATACCTGAAATACTGATAACACGACCTTGGGTGCGTAATTTCAATAGCCTGTTCCAAATCTAGCGCTTCTGTGTCACCGCCGAGCCTGCGGCATCGGACGTGAAGCGTCATACACAAATGGGGGACATTATAATAGATACGCGATTTCTGAGCTCAAGGTCCCGCACAATTGCGCTGTTTTCAACGCTTCATATCTTGAATAGGTAACCAGTAAGTTTTTTTTTTTGGGTTTTTAAATTTGAATGGATTTAATAGGTGTTTGGTACAGCACTAGGTAGTTTCTTTTTTATATAAATATCAAATTCGTTCGTAGATATAAGATGTCGTGAACAACTTTAATAGGAAAATATAAATAACATTACAGCTCTTACCCTATTCAGCTTTTAAGACAACCAAAATCTGGGTCTCCACTTTTCCAGCCAACTCGAGTAGCAACAATATAAAAACGTCTGTCGGCCATCAGATTTCAAAGTCGCCACTCACAAAATCCTTAACATCACGTATGAATTATTCAAGTAAAATATAATCTCAGTTCCCAACCCGGGTCCCTATTCTGTACAACACAAAACGGGAACATAAATAATGCAACTAGCAGTGACGTCACACGCAGCGCCGTTTGTAAACGAGATCACATTTGAATTGTTATGGTATGCTCAGTTTAGTTTGGCTATTACGAACGTGGTTCGGATCGTGGAATCAAAGGATACGTCATCGGTACACATAATGGCCAGTTGTTTGAAACCATTGGTTATTAGATCCATCACCTTTTCTAGGAAAGTAAAGTGATTCTCTGTGTAAGTTCTATAATGTTATCAGTCCGTACTGTCCCATCCCTGGAAAAATGCTTCCCGTAATTGCGTTTTCGACCCTGTTATTTTCATAATATTGGTGGATTCATGCAACTCAGTTGCACTGACAGTTGAATTCAGTATTATGACAAACAAAAATACATGCAAGTAGGACTTTTGTCTCGCCATTGTATCGTAGTTTTTATTGTAAATGTAGGCATTATTTACTATAGGCACTTACATTTTATAATTTAATATCAGAGTTTAGTTATATTATAAACACATCGATATATCTTCTATGGTACGTGCTTCACTAAGCACTCATTACCTCACCGCCTTCATAACGATAAATACATATACATATTTCTAAATCAGTGATCCTAAACACATTTAAAATAGGCTTTAGCTGGATTTCCCAAAGCATCGGATATCGAAATAGTTAAATTTGAGATCCAAACAACTGATCGTCAGGGGTGGCAGTACCTGAAATAATTTGATAATAATCGGGAAGTTGCCAAATGGAATATTTTAATGACAAAAGTACATCAATAACAGATTTGATTTATTTTGAACAGGTTATTTTATTTATCTTGGCATTCTTTTATCGGAATTCATAAAACGTTTTTTATATTTGATTGATTTGTAGATTTTAGAGATGTTCTATAAGATGTAATAAAATATTAGGTATTATTTTTAATGGTAATGTAAAATATTCATGATGTATTATCATGTTTTTGGCAATTATGTCGATATGAATAATCATAATTTATTAAATTGTTAGACATGTAAACTCAACAATAATTAAGCATAATTTTATTGGGCATATTGAAGCGACAAGCCACATTCCCAGTAACATTATTTTCCGTGTTTCTACAGTCCGAGACTGTGACAGATTAGGGAGGAAAAGTTAAACTCGGGTAAAGCCAAAAGCTGTATTTAGGTAGACATTCGTTCCAGATTCAATTCCAACGTGGTAATGGAAGAAAAATATAGTCTACGAGTAGATTGTTATTTCGCGTAAGTCGTAAAATCCGGTTGAGGAAAATATTCTGTAAGTTTTTCTTATTGGTTTCCGATAAACGGATCAACCTGTCACTAATTCAAGATAAATCTTTGAAAAGCATTAACGCATGCTTAGCGAACTCTAAAGTTATTATATTAAATGGAAAAAGAATACGGTCGCGAACAGGATTCGAACCTGCGCCTCCCGGATGAATACTCCAGGCGCTCTGACCACTAACCCATCTCGACCTCTGCTCACCACCGCGAATTCTTCTTCCATATTTTAACACGTCTTTTGGCGACGTTATTGCTATCAATTCAGTCCCTATACGGGTGACCGAACCGACACGACTAACTTTGCAGTTAATACAATGTCGTAAAGAATGCAATTACCTTAATAATTCAAGATAAATCTTTGAAAAGCATTAACGCATGCTTAGCGAACTCTTATGTTATTATATTAAATGGAAAAAGAAAGAACCTGTCACTACTTCAAGATATCGTAGAGATGATGGATTACGTAAGTGACTAAACGCGCTTATCGTAAGGAGCTGTCAACTTAGCCTCGAAGTCACCCACCACCATAGGAGGCCTTACCTATATTTTGAGGCTAGGTTAATAGCTTTTGATGACATGCATAAACATAGCATCTCGCTTGTATCCCCCGAAGGGTTAAGCAGAGATGTACTGTTATACCGATATCGTTATTCAGTCCTAGTTAGTGAGGTTGTGAATCCACATTAACCAGCCACAAACTAAACGCTACTGAGAATTTCCACACAGAAAAACTCAGTATCGCTATACCTGACCTGGAAACCAAACCCAGGACCTCACGCTCTGCAACCGTTTTTGCGAACTCTAGGGCAATGATTCAGTCAATTTTAATAAACTTTCATTCGATAAACTTTGTTCTTACTGATTTCTGATATCTCTATTGAGCGTTACGTGCAATATCTTACGAGTCCTTATCTATACACCTTGATGAGCAAATTAGAATCAGACTAATTCCTTCGTTCTCAGTCATGTTGTAATTGGAACACAGAACATTACCCGGTCAATATCGTCGTATATAAGATCAATACCAGCACTTGGCATCACAAACCAATTAGACTTGTCACTAACTAACATCTTAACTATCGAAAATTTACACCATATCTTAATTATGTCAGTAACAGTGACCGTCTACGAATGCGGTTGAGATAACCATCTAAAATAAATGTTAATAACTTTTGCGTGGATGACACAGGAGTGTCGCGAGCTTGCCCATTTCATATTTATCACGCATACTGAATGGTAGGCGGGAGAAGTGACAACCCTCGCCAACTAATATTAGTTTCTCGTTTCATTCAGTTGGTTGTAAATTTTACCAGTTTACTGTTTTGGCACAGGCGGCGACAAACTTATATTTGCCGCCTCGTGAATTAGTTGCCATTGTGTTTCACTTTACTACACACAACAATAGAAACGAATCTAACGGTTGTTACTTTGTTGCTTTGTATGCTGTTTTAGTGCATGTTTATACTGCATTTGGGTGGTTACGATTCATCAAACAATGTGAATGACTATTGGGTTAGCGGTTAGGTATAAAATTGATCGAGCTGACGGAGGGTTAGGTGCTCGTCACAATGTTTGGCAAAAGTTTCCGTGTTATATAAATCTGTCTGTTATATTCCAATATAACAGATGACAACATTATAATAAAACATTTTTTAACCGAAACGTAAGTCATTCTGCGACCACTAAACTTCCGGAAAAAGAAAAACCAATAATACACGCGATTAATCCGGTTAAAAGTTGTTTTATTAGGTGTAAAGGCGCGAAAACCTATGATACCTATTACTAGACGACTATATGTAAAAACCGCCAGATCGGGAACATTTTTAATTAATAGGAAAAATTACCCATAGTATACGTAACTCAAGAAGTTCGTCAAAGAACGGCATTTTACATACACAAATAGAAGATAGGTTAGCTTTTAACCTACAACAGCACCAGCAAAGTACATGAAACCCACAAAAGAGTCGAAACTATCACAAATGAAAAATTACACAACCAATAGTTGTTCACAAAAAATATATTTGTCGTGTTCGTAAGTCATCCGTGAATTCACTTTTTACGATGTGATGTTACGAAAGGACATATTAAATGAAGATTCAATATGTTAGGGTGGGCTGGGGCTGCCTGCGACACCATTAGGAAGTGGTGGCACGGAAAACCTTCGGAATGTGATGCTGTGTTTACTTTGTACTCGACTTGCTGACGTACTAACGCTATTAAAGGGGAGAGCGGTCTTTATTAAGGTGAGAATACACATGTGATGGTTTGTGGTTAAATTTTGCCGTCAATATACATATTGCCTGTACAATTTTATGGAGAGACAGTTGGCAAAAGTAAATAGACAAGGCTTAAATTATTTGCGGTTGAAAGTCAGTGCGAAGAAGATAATAACAAAATCTCCTGAAATGCGGATTGAATCGATATAATTTAAATCGCGTCTCCACAATGCGCATAGACATAAATAATTGTAAAGTCTTATTTATGGACCTATTAGTTCTGTCGCTGTGCCAAATCACACCTTGCGCCGATAGGTATGATAGATGACATGATAACATTTTTATCTCAATACAAGTGCGCAGCAGCATAGTATTTGTATTTAAAAACCTTTTATTGTGTTTTATTTATATTCTTTCAATTTCAGAACAAAATCGCAATTTCATTTAGCACACTACATTAGAGCGAACAAACATTCGATTCGCTACATTAAATGAATTCTAGTATTTAGACCGAGTAATATTTCTAGTGTACTGGCATGCGTAAACAAAGCATTGGCACAGATTCCAATGAAATGAAAGGATATGCGCGGTGGAAAAGCTCTCGACCCGAGCTTGCTTCAGGTGGAAATATCTTAGCTACAAAATCTTTTAGTCTGACTACAGGCTGAAGTTAAACTTCAAGTGACAATCTGGCACAGAAAAAGACCTTTTACCTGCATTGTGACGTATAATAGTAGATTTTAATATTTATGTAAGTATACTAAAATGTTTGCGTATCTCTAACGCTTTCAATTTTCCACGTACTTACATATAATCATACCGGTTCCCCATTGGGGTAAGCAGAGATTATTGATTTCCACTTGCTACTATCCCGAATAAACTTTAAGGTTCTACATAAAATAATAATACGTTAATAGTTGGTAGAGTATTGAGCACAAACATTGTTGACTTCTGCAACATTTTGGCACATAATTAAATAGATTATTTACTATGCGATAATATTAGCTTAAATAATTATACTGGATTAATAGATATCGTCAGTTTCAGTCAATTTATTAACGTACTACATAATTTATTTCAGACTTAATAATAATATGAATACATACAATAAATTGGTTGCTTAAAGCGTTGATATTTGCAAATGTGCGCTTAATTTCAAAGAAATAGGTTAAATCATAAACTGTAGTTATTTTATGTCATCTCCTAACGACATTCAATCTTTTGTTTCAGTCATCAATTCGGTTAAAACGCGTGTAACTGTGTGGGAAACAACTTTCTATGATCTTCGTTGTTATTGCGACATACAAATGATTTTCTTTTAATGATACCTTTGTAGCATCTTCTAAGTACCACAAAATCATACTGATTGTTGTGAAATACGTTGAGAACAATACTTTTGTGTGTTGTTATTATTAAAGTAGAAATGATTTTGTGACAGAACTGCCTCGTTGATTTAGTGGTCACAATTGCGGCTATTACGTGTGGTCCCGGGTTTGATTCTTGCGTCGATCAGTATTATTGTGTTTTTTGGTAGGAAATTCTCAGTAGCAGCCCGTAGTTTGCAATAGTGCCCGGTTGGTACCCCTATTACCTACACAGGGTCTCTTAATACCGGTATCCGTGTATTGTAGCTGTAGAATAGTATACGTCTAAAGATACTGTCGGAGATACAGGCGTGATGCTGTTTCTATATATTCGTTTTGGAAGAGGGAAATTATTTATGTACTCTATAAGGGTACTTGTAAATGTAAAACTCAACTGGTCAGGCTCAGTAGGTAATCTATGTGTGTTCTGTATTTTTTGTCATTAGGTACCACCCAAATAAGTGTTATATTTTATCGATTAAGTCGATTGTCAAAGAAAATGTTTACCTTGTTATTATTACATACAGGGTTATCTTTCCTTTTAAATAAACAGTCTCGGCTGATGAGTGGAGTGGTGTAGGGTGGCACTAACGTGCGTAGGCGTTGGAAAGCAATACAATCTTCTTAGTAGACTAATGCTCAAATTAATATAAACATCTATTTATGAGCTTCAGTACCTAAGTTGATGAAGGGTGGAATGTAGGTAGGTAATCAGATAACTAATCATATCAGATTTTATGACATAGGTACGTTTGGTAATATGAAAAAAATAAACGAGTTTAAATAAAAATATAACCTGGCATCACGCCTGTATTCCCCGAAGGGGTAGGCAGAGGTGTACACACTTGCACACCTAAATTTAACCGATGCTGTTATTAAATCTCATGTAATAGGTGGCACAATTCCGAACACTACTACTGAGAATTTCCTAACAGAAAAATCGAATAACATTTTGCCCCACCTGGGAATCGAACCTAGGACTTCATGCTCAGCAGGCTCATTTGTGACCACTAGATAAACAAGTCAGTCCGGTGATCGAGCATTCTTCAAGTAAAACACTTACTTATATTAATTACTAGCTGTACCCCTCGGTTTCACCCGCTTTTTTGTTCAGCTCCTTAGGGTTGCATGATGTTAAATAGCTTATACCTTCCTGAAGAAATAGGCAATCAAATGCAGAAATACTTTTTCAAAATAGACTGGCAGTTCCAGAGATTAGCGCATACAAACAAACGAACAAACTCTTCAACTTGTGGGTATTATATATACTCGCGACAATCTAAGAAGTTCGATTTGACGTTTCTTTTTTGAGTGCATTTTTTACATATAAAGTTTAACTTGAGGTTTACGAATGATACTCGTTGTTATAGTGTATGGGTAACATAGTAATTATTTAGGATTATGAATTAGATTTTTCAATTTATTACGTAGACGTTCATACAAAGGTAAAATGAGAAACGTCAAATCGGACTTCTTAGAGTGTCGCGAGTTTAGTGATAGATATGTAATCATTTTCAGTATTTACAGTTACATTTGCAAACTAGCCAGACAACAAAAACATTGTTGATTCTATAAAATCAAAGTATTAAAACATGCAGTGATACATCCATTTCTAAAACTAAAAATATCGGGTGACGCATGAACCAACAAACCATGAATCCATCCATCAAAATCGGCATCGCATATGCTGTACATTCGTTCAGAATTATAACGTCAAACAAGTTATATTGAGGAAACCATAAAATCTGTATAATCGTAAAAGCGGACTTGGGTGCCAGCCAATAGTCAACAATGAAAAATAATTCGACATACAACGCGACTCGCAATGTTCAATAGATCTAGTGAAGTTACGAACCTAGAGAGTATTAGAGTTTTTCAGGGCAGACTGCCGATAGTTATTGCATCACCGCCTTTATACACGCTGTTTTTTTAGTATGAAATTGATTAGTATATATTATGATTAGTAGATATAGTATTATGATTAGTATGAATTCGGGCACTTTTATCTATTAGATACAAATCTATAAAAATAAATAAAATTTTAGTATCTGTTTGTGATGTAAAAATAACAGCATTTTATTAAATGCTTATGAAAGTATATACGGTACACATAACATTTATGTATTTAAAAAAACCTGTCTGTCTGTATGTTTCGGTTAATCTCAGAAACGGCTGGACTGATATTGGAAATGAAAGGATTTTTACTGGCAGTTAGCTGATGCTATTAGGAGTAAAATAGGCTACTTTTATTATAGAAAAATAATTAGGGTTCCGCGGGCTGAGTGTTAGTTTCCCACGCAGACGAAGTCACGCGCACAACTTGTACGCATAACAGTGTCGATATTAAGACTTATCTTGGATCTGTATAGAGTTTCCGCTTGTTCATGATTTTAATTAGCCAACGTTGTACCTACCTACGTAGCTACACGTAACTGCTTACTTTACAGTAATTTATCTTTTCTAGGTTTGTCAGCTGTCATTCATAAATATGTATATCATTACCGTCTGCCGAATGTGACCGTCTCCCTATGACATGACAAAAATATAAGCTTTTATACTTATTTTTTTTTTTAAATGACCTCTTTCAGTAATTCTGTGGGGTTTGGTCTGCGTAACCGGACACTATGTTCGGCGAGGCAGTTTGATGCCGCAGCCAGAGCATATTTTAACTGTACTTCTATAGGATTACAAGGTTGATTTGTACAGCTCGCTCCGGCTAGCGCACGCGCCACCGGTACGGTACACCTACTCCTTCCCGCCCTTTGTCCCTTTCTCTCATTTAGTGCATGCGAGATTAGCATAGTATTTTACTTTTGACCCAATAACTACAACAAATGATAATTCTTTAGCGAAAATTTATTTGTTATAACATTGTTGCCTATTTTTTTCACGATAATATCCTTGATTAATCCGTAACGTTTAGGAAAAAGTCATCCTATGTCAAAGATTAATATTTATATATAATTTGATGTTGACTATACATCAGTAGAAACGTCGATGTGATTAAATAACACAAACCTGTAAAACAAAAGCTGCCTAGAATGTCTCGGCGAAGCAGATCTACCATAATAATTTATCAGCTCATAGCGGAAGGCCCGAGTATTAATTCTCTTTGTAAGTCTTAATGACTATTAGTAGTTTCTCTAATAAAAGTAACAAAAGAGAAATAAATCCTGGACCCCGAGAGAGTGAGCCGTAGTTGTGTTGTTACTTCCATTGTTATGTGTTTTTCTTGAACGACAATGTTTAGTCGGAACAAAGTTTTCGAGTATCAAGAGGCAGTTAACCGGAAAATATATCTTTCTGTATTTTGCTCCAAATAAAATCATACTCTAATTGGTTGAGCTATTCATAATCAGCCAATGACTATAATTTACAGTTTCATCTTCTTTTTGTGTAGTAAGGAAATTATTAGTGAACCTAGAGTCGGAGATTTCAAGCCGGCGCCTTCCGGTACCGACGATTTAATTTGCCCTATGAAGCACGGAGACGTTCTGTTGAAGAAGCTCTTAGCGGTTAGCCATCTACAGACGACCGCGCGTTGCTTGGTGGTGTTATTATCAAAAATAAAAGACTTTAAAGTCATTCACGGGCTATTCATTGGGTATTTGGAAGAGAATAAAACGCTCTGACTGCTAGTTGATAACTCACTCATTTATTAATAAGTATTAGTATTTAAGTACACGAGTAACATACATAGGTATATAAACTTAGAACATAGGTTATACACTACACCTTCCCCGAAAGGAAAAAATAAAATAATATGATAGTATTATTTTATGTTAATTAGTAACAAGATTAACATTTCATAAAAAAAAATAGTACATTGTGTTTACATTTTGTTTATTCAATTTAATTATACTTTAGTATATGATTGAAAGAGTACAAGATTAACATGGATAAAATAACAAGGTTTTAAAAGAAGATGGTAAAATACATTGTAAAAAAAAATAATGAAGGACTCATTGGTATATAAAATAAAATGTTATGAATGATATAACTTAGTCCTATTCTTATGAACTAAATCAGTTTTTCCATTGTCTTTCAAAATTTCAACATTTGGCGAAACATCTTTGATAACTAAATATGGTCCATTATAAATACTTTGGAGTTTGTTTCCAGTCTCGTTTTTCACTAGTACCAAGTCATTTTGTTTATATGTAATAGGATTACACTTTAGATCATGTCTTTGTTTTCTTAACGATTTACTTTCCATTAAATTATCATACGCTTCTTTTTGCGATGTTTGCAATCTGTATTTCAATTCTAAAGGATAATTATCATAGTTATAAAGTGGATCTACGGATTTTTGGCTTAAATTGGATGGTATATTACATCTTTTCCCGAATACAAGTTCGAAAGGCGTAAATTTTGTAGCAGTGTGAACCAAGGTATTATAGGCAAAACACCAAAAGGGTAGCCATGTACTCCATGAACTTGTATGGTTGTTCGTTTGAATTCTTAGGAAATTACCCAAACTTTTATGAGTGTTTTCCAGAGAACCTATTGTTTCGTGATGGTATGCAGTTGAGTTTAAAGTAGTTATACTGAGAAGTTTACATGTTTCTTTAAAAACAGATGACAAAAATTCAGTGCCTCTATCAGTCGCTACTCTTGCGGGAATACCAAATCTAAGTATAAAACGTTAACAAAATTTCTCGCTACCTCCTCAGAACTTTTAGACAACATAGGATATGCTTCTACATATTTACTTAACTCACATTGGATGGTTAAAATATATGAATTATTATAATCATCGCGATCTAAGGGTCCTAATATGTCTAGGAAAACTTTTTCCATCGACGAATTGGCTGTTGTTGTAACAACCAACGGCTCTCTAACATAATGAGAAGTATGTTTTTGTTTTTGACACTTATCACATTTCCTAATAAATTCTTTTACGTCTCTTTCAAGACATGGCCAAAAGTAATATTTCTTGATATTATTATACATTCGTCTTATACCAGCGTGGCCACTTGTTGGTAGAAGATGAAAATCATTCAATATTACTTTTCGGTCGTCGTTATTTTGAATTATTCTTATGTCATTTAGAATACACAATCGCGGCCCGGTCCAGTGTCTATACGACTTAATTTCTGTAAATACTTTTTTAATAAATTCATCGTAAATTTGACTTCTTAAAAAAATTAATTCGTACACGTTAATTTTCTCACAAAAATATTTCAGTTCCCTCACAAATGCGGCTGGCGTCAATTGTGATTGGGAAACTGGATTTATAAATAACGTCATTCTCGATGACGAATAACAAAATACATCATTTTCTAGTTCTATCTCATTAGACCTACGTAGGTTATTCAACTTATTATATTCTATAAATTTAAGTTCTACAGACATCCTCGATCTACTATGGACCTGCACGCCTCTTGGTTGCGCAGGCCAGTCGTCAGTGGAACCCATAGCACTTGGAGAATGTTGCGACTCGAGCACTTTTCTATGCTGCGAACGCGTCATAACCGTTATTATACTTTCATGCATATCTTTTAAATCCCTTGATGTGATAGGTAATCGTGACATTGAATCAGCTGGAATATTTGTGGATCCTTTGATATATTCTACAATAAAATCGTACTCTTCAAGTAGAAGTCTAAACTTCATAAGGCGACTGGATGGGTCTCGCATGCCAAATAAATAAATTAGTGGTTTATGGTCAGTTTCAATTACAAACGTACGACCATACAAATAGGGACGAAAATGTTTAACTGCCCATACTATCGCCAACAATTCCTTTTCCACAGTAGGATAGTTAATTTCGGCCTTATTTAAATTTCTACTCGCGAATGCTATTGGTTTTCTATTGTCATTGCACAAAACTGCGCCCAATGAATATTTGGAAGCGTCGGTTTGTAGTACGAATTTACAGTTACTAGAAAAGTTAGGATATTGAAGTATAGGTGGGCTTGAAATTATTGATTTTAAAGTGGAAAAAGCGGTTTGACATTTTTGACCCCATATGAATAATGCATTTTTCTTTGTTAACAGTGTTAAAGGATACGCTATATTGGCAAAGTTTTTAATAAATTTTCTGTAATAGTTGGCGAACGCGACAAATCTAATTAATTCTTCAACATTTTTTGGAACTGGCCAGTTGCTTAAAGCACGTATTTTCTCGGGATCGGGCAAAACACCTTCGCTCGTTATAACATGTCCTAAATACAATATATCCTTTTTAAGGAAGTTACATTTATGAGGATTTAACTTTAAATTTACCTGACGCAATCTAGTAAAAACATCTATGAGATTTTTGGTATGATTTTGTAACGAATTTCCAAAAACAATAAGGTCATCTAAATATACCAAGCACTTTTCGTAAGTCAAACCCGACATTGCGACAGTCATCATTTTTGAAAACGCATTAGGGCTTGTTTTTAAACCCATTGGCATTCTCGTCATCTGATATTGTCCTGATACGGAACTAGTACTTCTATCTTCAGTACCTGAAACTTTATACTGTCCAGAACAAAATGCTGTATATTTCCGACTTTCGGGGTCAAGGTCACATTGGTAATACCCATTAGAAAGGTCAAGAGTAGAAAAGTATATAGACCCCGAAAGGGAATCCAAAATTTCAGTAATATTCGGGAGAGGAAATTTGTCATCTTGTATACAGTTATTCAATTTCCTATAATCAATTACCAAGCGCCAATTCTTATTGCCCGTATTATCTATCTTTTTAGGGACCAATAACAATGGACTTGACCATTCAGATTGACATGGTTCAATTATACCTTCCCGTAACATATTACTAATCTGCTTGTTTACTTCTTGTTTTTGCGAATATGGTATTCTGTACGGCTTACTAAAAACTGGTTGAGCAGTGGGTTGTAAACTAATTTGATGTTTATAAATGTTTGTTGTCGTTAACTTATCACCAGGCAATAAAAATATATCGGAGAATTTCGCACAAATATTCTCGATTGTGATTTGCTCTTCGTCGTTCAATTGATTTAAATTTAATAAGCTAAACAATTTTTTAACACGATCTGCGTTATAATTTCTACACTGTTCAAAAGTACACAAATTATAGTCACTAATTGTACGTAAGGTTGGTTCTATAGTGTCAAGATGTTCCTCAGTCTCATTTGTATTTAGGATTAAGATAGGTATCATACCATTTACGGGTTTAACTAATACGCTAGCAATGAATATTCCTGTTCGCAATTCAGACGAACAAACAAGACACTCTTCGATAATATTAGTAGGTATGTAATGAATTGATTCGGACCTTGGTGGCAAAGTTAAATTATAAGAAAACCTTGAAATATTTGATTTTAAAGGCAAAATTACTTTTTCTTTAGTGATATTATTATTTAATGTTAAAGTTCTACAACTATAATTTAATATAGCATTGAATTTCGTAAGAAAATCCTGTCCTAAAATAGCATGCGCCATACACGGCAAAGAATTAAAAACATAAAATTTATGCTTAAATAAATGTCCTCCTAAGTCATAACAATCGCTCAAAGTCACATAAACATATCCGATTGCTTCTACTGTACCACCGATTCCGCTTATCTTAATGCTCTCTTTATGGATCGGTATGTTTAATTCAACGACATGTTTATATTTAATGGCACAAATTGAAGCGCCGGAGTCAATTAAAAATAAATAGTTATATTTATCTGCATATAATTCTATGCAACAATGACTATTACTTGCAAATACAAACCCATTATTCACGAAAAAACTTGCTCTGCTCCCCGGTTGAATTAGTTTTTGAGGGCTCATCGCTTTTTAAAACATGAATATTGGCATTACAACGTTGCACGTTCCCTTGATGACCTCTAAAGTTGTTGTACCTATTATGAGAATTATAGTACGTACCCCGATTCTGTTTAGGCTGACCTCGACTATAGTTTTGGAACGGACGACCCCGACCTCGGTAGAAAGTCGCACCACGATGGACGGTAGGCCTGCTAAAATTGTTATACGCGGAGGCACCTCGATTATGCTGACCTTGAAAATAATTATTGTGTTTCCGATTAAAAGTTAATATATTTTCGGCCTGAGACGGCATAGCAATGGTCTCTTCATCTATAGCTGCTTGCACCGCATCCTTTAAGTTTTCAAATTTTTGTGCAGCTATTATCGTACTGAGTCGTCTATTGCGTAATCCGTCGGAAAAACGTTTAATGGCTTGTTTTTCGTTTAAAGGTTGTAAAATCTTGAGATTTTCCGTTTTACCCTCGGCCTGCGCTATAGATAAATCCATAAATAGCTCAGTCAACTCCTTACCATAATCATTAATCGACCTTTGATCTTGTCGCAAAGTTTGAAGTTTACTTTGTAAGGCGACAGTACTCTTTTTAGGCAAAAGAATCATACGCATATCAGTTAGTAATGCATCAATAGATGGATATTCAGATTGAAGTCTTAATTTTGCTTGTTGAGAGAGACGACTCTTTAAGACAAAGTTAATTAAACTTAAATTACACTGTTCGGTTTTTAATGTAGAGCTATAGTAATCGATGCCATCAATTAATTGACGCGTCGTCAGTTCCTCATTATTCATAACTGGTAACAAACTCAGGGCTATTTTTAAATTAAACTCCATTTTGGATTCGAGATTCGATGTTGAGCCAAATAGTTGAAAACTGCTCTTATCACTTACTGGTATAGGATGCAACTTATTACAAAACTCTTGTACTTGAGAATAAAACTCTGCAATTTTATCACAATGCGATTTAATCAATGACAAGCTTTCGCCACTAAACGTCTTATTATCTAGTTGTTTTCTAATGCTTGGAAGTAAAACAGTATAACTATTATACACAATAGTTGCTTCATTCAACTTTTCTTTCAAACGCTCTGGCGTCCTCCTTTCAAAACTCAATTTAAATAAATTCTCTTTAATTTTTCTTAATTTTTCATATATATCATTAAGCTCATGAGCCATAATTTGGCATTTTTAAGAAAATGAAGCAACTAGCATCCTTAATAACAAAAAAAAAGGTTATATAAATCGGGTTACCATAGTTCAACGCTTTTCATCGGGTTCCGTTTACTTTTACGCACCTAACGCACTCTTGACACTTCACTTTTACATTATCCTTACGATATCACATATCCTGTTTAAGCACAAAATCTTCTTTAGGAAGTGAAGACCCAAGCCCGTTTGAACACGACGTACACCTGGTATGGAACGCCGAAAATCGCGATGCACACGCCGAACATCTATTTCCTTCTGCAGTTCCTCTACGATCCCGTCGAGAAAAAGAATTTCTCAAAGATTGACGAAGTATTTGGTTATTCATCCACGTATGATGGCAGTTCTTATAGCATTTGTACAGTAAATAGGCTGCCAATATCAGCAACAAACCCAAAATTATCATCATCACAATGCTTATTGCAGAAAGATGAAATTGAAGCTGATCGGTACTAGCCACATTCGAAGCTCCAATGCCATTCTGGTTTATTATCACTTCTTCTCGTTTTGGAGTGTTAGAATTGCCCATTGTAATTTTTCTATGAAAGTTCTCGACAAAGTTCAATAACGCAACATACACTTAGAACGAGAGTCTGTATCACACACCGTGCGCCCGCATCGCGACCCGACACCCCATCACCAAACATGGCAGGGTCGCCATGTAAGGTTGGGTATTTGGAAGAGAATAAAACGCTCTGACTGCTAGTTGATAACTCACTCATTTATTAATAAGTATTAGTATTTAAGTACACGAGTAACATACATAGGTATATAAACTTAGAACATAGGTTATACACTACAGGCTAAGGGGTGACATACTCGGGTAACTTGTATTAATTATTTTACGGCAACCACTTATGTTTACCTACAAGAATTTGTATGTATTATAAACAAGAAATTAAACATGAAGTAATTAAACATTTATTTAAAATCCCAACAACCTTAATTGGCATCAAAAATTATCTGAACAATCATACAGCAACATTAGGGTTGTCAAAAATAACAACGAGAATTTCCAATTACAGAATTGTAGGGCAAATTAATCATTCCGTTTGTGGTCTGAACGATATTCAATTACATTTACGTATGTCAATGAATTTTAATTAAATTTCATCATTTGATTTTGATAACTGATGATAGGTTCAGTCATTATATTAACATTAATCATCGTGTGGTTTCAAATGAAACTCAATAGTTACGCAGTTTATTGGTATTTAGCTCGTAACGTGACTGTATTACATAAACTTCATTGTCGTGCTACAAAACCTATGCCCGAGGACATAATCATACACATCAATGATGTTTCAGAATACAACCGTTTAAGTTTCGTATTTATATTTAAGAAAATATTAACAAACTTGAAATTGTTCATCATAATTATGAGGAAAACAGTGGTGGCAGCCCTACGTGACAGTACCGGAGACAGGGGAGCGCACAAAACCGAATGCCTTAATTTAATATAAGTCAATTTGGGCCAATTTAATTCCGCATCCATGCAGCCGCTTTACGACAGTACATCATAACTTGACTCTCTCTTTCTCACTTAGGGAAAATCGTATACGGCCCTCGCATGTTTTCAGTGAACGTTGGTATCGAGTTAGTTATAAACATACTCCAATATTACGCGATGTTGTGTCGAGTTGGCGTTTGACGGTACCGATGCGGCGACGGTACGTAATTTTGTGGAAAACAAATACAAAGTTGAAGACGAAGTTTTTGCTAAAGAAAACTAACCGAAGACGTTGAGGAACTTTATTTATGTGACTTTACAAATAGATGCATCGGAATCATTACTTAAGGGCCAGTTAACATGTAGAAATAATGACGTAAAGAAATGGGAAAAACAATAATACTTGAAGGAATTAGTACGGGAGTAGTTTCAGCGGGCGTACCCCTCTTGCCACTGGCATATGATTCCCAATCATATAAAGATATCTTTTACCAGTAGGTATGGTTACAATGATAGTACACGATTTTAATCGTGTGTAACACAATTTTTTGTTTGTGTTTAGTTTTGTTTATGTGTTTTAATACTGTTAATGTAATGACGAGAGCTATTTTCGCTTTGGTATCTACACGTTCTTTTATGCTTCTGCGTTACCGCACCCCCCGCCAAAAATCGCGAGCAAATTTGTTCGATATTTAGTCAAAAGGCGTCTCCCGTCTGGTCCTCTAAGCAAATAATAAGTAAGAACAATCGAACTCTTGAAGCATAATAAAGGGTAACGATGCCTATAACTAGTGTAAATATAATGTCTTTAACTATAAAACTTATCGAAAACATGCTAACCAATTACGAAAGTTAGTCTGACGTGACATCAACGCTATCCTATCATTAACGTAACTACAGCATCTCAAATCAATGAAGAGTGAGGCAAATGTCAGACTTCGAGGCCATCTAATATCACGAAACCACGTAAAATTATCACCTAACTTTCTCAAATCATTTTATTCGAAGAAAATGGTGTGTTTAGCAATAAACTGAATCTGACCCTAATATCTATTAAAATTTAATGCAAGAAACAATAAATTTTATAATCCCTAAAATTAGATAAACGATACTACTTATTATAATTTTGTTTACATTCCCCGTTGAATTATTGCATTTAATCGCCAATTGGGCGAACAATTAATAGTCTTTAGGTAACAAATTTAACGACCGAATGATAAACCTTATTTATTAACAACATATTGTGTGAGACTAGGCAGAAGACCGAGATAATTGTGCAAACGTAAATTAGCTGCTGAGCTATCCACACTGACCTTTAGAGAGAGTGTTGTAAAATATATAAGTCTTATAGGTTTTTAATATACTTATCATAAGTACTACTTGCTACTAATATTATAAATGCGAAAGTTTGTGAGGATGGATGAATGGATGTTTGTTACTCTTTCACGCAATAACTACTGAACGGATTTGGATGAAATTGGCACACAGATAGTTTATAACCTGGATTAACACATAGTATTTTTATCTCGCCTGGACCTAATTCTGAAGTTTACGCAGACGAGGTCGCGGGCAGAAGCAGCTAAATTATAAATAAATAAAGAACTAGGAAAATCCAGATGATTATAAATAGTTAAAATTTACTTAGAACGTTCATCCTAAAGAAAGCCAACAAAGGGATGGTTCACTATTCCAGTCCCAAAAACGCCCTTTGAAGATATTTCGATAAAATATATGGTTGTGGACACCAATAGATCACTACATATTATAAAACAAAGTCCTCCGCCGCGTCTATCTGTTGGCGATAATCTCAAAAACTACTGCACTGATTTTCATGCTGTTTTCACCAATGGATAGAGTAGTTCTCGAAAGGTATATAATTTGTCAAGTTTTTGTATACATTGGCTAAAATATAATGATATTTGTTGGCGGTGTCGGAAAAAAGCCGTCTGGGAGCTTTCAACGAAAACGCTGCCTAAACCCTTTGAGATATAACAAAATCATGTAAGGTGGAATTGTGTATCTTATATAGGTCTACAGAAAAGTAATGGCATATGTCTATCTCTTAAGGATAACATACTCTATCCATTTTAATACTTTAAAAAATGGGCGATTATAAAGCGGTAACTGGAAAGCGCGAACGGGATCAAAATTTCATGATTACTTTTGCTATATACTAACAGGAATTTCCGCGCAATAAATACCTTTGAATCATATAGGTCTGCTTGTGACCACGATCAGTGAAACCTGGAAGAAACGTCAAGCGATTCAAAGGTATTTATTGCCCGTTAATTCCTGTTAGTATATAGTAATATCATGCAACACGATAGTTTAAAAGTTAGTATGATTACTTTTGGTCGCGATAACCGACATCCATGCGGTCGAAGCCGCGGGCATCTGCTAGTTCTTAATATATCTGGTCTCCTATTTAGATGATCTTATGACAACCACAGGTAGGTGCGAAATATAAACGCTTTTTTTTATTTAATGAATAATTGTATTAATCATGATATCATTAATTAGAAACTTCATATATGTCGTTACATATGTGTTTGTTACGAAGAGATTACAGAGATTACACAAAGTTTAACGAGAATAGTGCATATCTAGCTTTGAAGTTGCATAAGCACTCATAATTGTCTATTTGAAATAAAAATGTTTGAGTTTAATGTTTTGAGGTAATTCTTAACATTACCCGGGTCATTATGTTTTATTTCTTACTTTTCAAGAACGTGATAGCGGAAATGAAAATGGTGTTAGCATTTAATTTATGCCGTAATCTGAATCTAGACTTCGCATAGATATAAGTAGGCAACAAATTATAAGAATTAACGTGTTGACAAATTAATTCCAATTCAAAAATAAAATTCTGTGTTTTATGTAATATCGTAGTAGTAGATTTGCCAAAGAAGTTACAAATATAAAGTCGTTAAAGTTTTTTTAGATAAGATAAATATATAGCGTCTAGAATATTATGAGATTACAAAAAGTTGCATAGATTTATTTTAGTTTAAGCATCATCACTGAGAAATGCAAGCATCATTTACTTGGATATTTGCGATAGATGTCGTAATAGAGAGACATCGCAATCATACAAATTTCTCACATAGATACTGGATATTCATTAATATTCAATTAGCTGTTTTATTATTTTTAAACGTGCGACAAAATTAGCAGCAGATAGTCTAGGAACTGTCCCAAAAAAGACCTCATTACTCGCGGAGTAGTTTTACATAACACCATTTTCAACATAACTTTTAGTATATACTACGTACTATATAACCCCTCTAATAGTTACTAAATAACGGACATACAAAATAGTCAGCCAGTTATACAAATAACGATAATTATGCCAAGCTTTTAGTCTGAGAATTTAAATGCCGCGGAGAGATTCCGCAACGGACATTACCGGCTTTTTCTTCTATTATTTAGTGAACAATGTTATTAACGGAATATCAGCTGTGTTATTGCTTAAGTGATTAATGTACGTTATTTGTCTGACAAAAGACAGTTAATAGTATGGTGTGATTTATTGTTATACAGACAAGTCGCTCGTATAATTATTTGATGTGTTTAAGAATGACATCTTTCTGGTTTGATGTGACTGCAAAAAGCGTTTGAATTAATAGTGCTTCAGTTATTAGACATTTTGCTGGTGCAGTGTCAAATGTATTGTATTTATTTTATAGTGTTGTCATTGTCTGCCTCGTTGGTCTAGTGGTCGCAAGCGCGGCTGCTGGGCGCGAGGTCCTGGGTTCGATTCCCAGGTCTGGCAAAGTGTTATTGAGTTTTTCTGTTAGGAAATTCTCAGTAGCATCCCGGACTCAGGAAGTTGGCGGCGTGACACCACAGTGCTCTCCGAAGCACGTAAAGCTGTCGGTCCTGCGCCTCGGATTGCCGTCCCATCGGACTATGTGAGTGAAGGAAGAGGAAGTGCACCTGTGTTTGCGCATACACTTGTGGACTATAATATCTCCTGCGTACTTGGCCAATCTCCTCGGAGATAGACCGCTGTGACCGAAATACGGTCGGGAGGAGTATGTCATTGCGTCAATTTAATTAAAATGGGGACATAGGGCATTCGATTAATTAAAAAAAAAAATTAAAGATACAAAACTTTGCATACTTAAGAAAAATAATACTGTAATAAATACCTGTTCCAGTTAAAATATATTGTAATAACTTTGCTCATTTCACTAAACTTTTGCTTATTACCTACCTACTAAATATTTCAACACAACACTTCGCAAAATAATTTCCAAATCCTCGCAAACAAATACGAAACTCGATAACAGGTTCTAAGCTATGTAGCTTTGTTACATTTTAAAATAGATTCCTCCCCTCCCTCTTGGAAGGTGAGGACTCGGCTCAGCTGATTGGCGATCTCATTAAAATCAGGAAAGAACCAGCAACGTTTACCTCCCCGTTACGGTGCGTCCGAAGTGCTCTTTTTATCTTTTTTTTATTTTCTTTTTTCTATTAAGGTGAAAAGTATAATATACTTTTTCTCCATACAAAATATTTTTGTATGCAGCCTGACAATTTCAGTAAGATATGTTAATTAATTGTAACTTAATTAAATTAATTGTAACTAATTACAGTAAATTTTCTAGAAACTTACTTTATGATAGGTATAATGTTAAAACTTAATCAATCTTAACTACACTCGCTTAACATTTAAAACCACCATTCAGTTTTTCCTTCATTTTATTCTGTTGAATTAACATTAAAATGAGCATGACTATGCTTATAGTATCACACCTGCCCTGAAGAGGTAGGCACAGCACACAGTTGCATACCCTCAACTCAGCAATGCTGTTATTAACTCCCATGTAATGAGGTGGTGAGCCCAATGTCATCTACCGGGCACAAACTCCGGGCTGTTATTGCGAATTTACTAACAGAAAGAACCAATAAGACTTTGCCCGACCCAAAAATCGAATCCAGGACCTCATGCTCAGCAGCTGGGTTTGGCACCAATAGACTAATACAAAGAATAATATTTTGCATGGAGCCTCACCAGAGCATCTTAACAAGTCGCAAAAAATAAAATATACGAAAGAAAGTATTTTCAAGTACTTGCGAGATTGGATTGACAGGATTTTCACATCTTGAGACTTCAAAGTGTAATTTCCAGGAATACATTTTGTTTGGTAATAATGGGAATTCAAAAGATGAGTAGGTCAATCTCTATGGAATAATTTTGTTTGAAAATTAGGTACACTACCAAGTGAAGACCAGTGAATATATTTGACTTAAACGAAGCGCTAAATTAACAACTCCTTCAAGTTATACTTCTTGTGGATAGTTCTTATCTATTTCGTTTCTGGATAGGCGATACATGACGACACCATAAGACGTATTAAACTAATGATGGAGGAAAGTTTCGACTTACCGGTACCAATCCAAGGGGGTACCGGGTTCAAGCCACAAGTCGAAGTTTTTAGTTGAATTTTTCTGTTCACAAAAAAATATAACTTTAGAGATTGCTTCAAATGCGTCTTATAATAAAAAATTGCGTTTAAAAATGTATCAGTATTAACAATTCCATGTATTTCAAAATTTACAATTTTGTTTACAATTTAAACTAGGTACTCACCACAAGAACTCTCTCCAGTTCTAGAGAGCAGTAAAATGCTTCAATGCCTATGTTAATTATTATTATATATTTTTTAAGGATTTTTTCCCGTATTTAAAAAATAACGAATGGCTTAAAAAAAATTGTCCTGACTATCTATATGAGATTTCAAATTTATTTCTTACCCGATTGTCCCAGGTGAAATATTTTTCGTGTGTATTTAGGCTATTACATTTACCATATGAAAATCATACGCAGATAGAAATAAATGTTATAAGGTGTAAAATAATAACTACCTAATTTAACCTCATCGCACCTGGCTTGCCCATCTAAAACTATAAAATTGACACCCTGCCGTATACCTACCATGGAATAGGAACTTTCTTTTCGCTCAACGAGTAATTGGCTCAATTAGGCTAGATAGGTACGCCTGCCCGCGTCACTGGGCACGGAGATTGCCTGCCTTATGAATCTCTTAATACGTATTGTCCTTAGGATCGGGCATTCATTACGTAAGTACCTCGTAATTGCCACTTGTGACGTCATGATTGGATTCCCTCAAAGGTAGTGGAATATTAAATGTGTTTTATTAGGCTCTGTATGTGAAGTGGCTCTGTGATATATTAGTCATTTTGACAGGAGTTGGGGAAAAAGGTATATCGTATATCTGAATCACTTTTTCCTATTACGATTAGTGTCATATTTATTTATGACATTACTAAAACGTTTTTATTTAATCTGTCGACTCGCTTATTAACGAACACGATAAAAATATTGTTATTAAGTACAATTTTGAACTTTCTCTGGTAGATTGATTAATATTACATCAAGGAAAAACAAAATTGATACATTTTTTTAAAGCATTAACGTACGGGTGTTGCTGCAAAGTAGTTTTCAGTCACTGTATATGGAAGATGAATCCGGGGGCCACAGTTTGATACCTGCTCACGTATTTTTCTTTCAACACAAATGTACAACTTTAAAAACAATATTATCTAGAAAACACTCTCACTATATACCATTTACTTTATACTTTTTAATGTTAAATAAATATATATTAAATGGTATATAGACCTCATTCATAAGGGAAGTTATGAGTCAGTACTTGATATTCATGAGCAGTTTTATGAATGCATAATGGACAGAGATTATGCTATCAAATATCAAGCTTAACTGAGAACTGCTTTGTACAGATAAAATATTCCAAAACAAAAGAAAGTCGAGGGCCGACTCGAAGGCATAATGAAGATTGGCAGAAATACAGTTGCGAGAGATTCGCACAGATTGGAAGGAATGGGATGCAAGGGGGAAAACTACAATGATATATACTATATCATAGTTTACTTTGCCTGCTATTGAAAATCATTAGCACGATTTTGTGCAAAATGCCAATACCTAAGGTCGTAAATAAATGAAGCGTACAAAAGCAAATGGTTGTAATAAGGAATTTAGACACATTACATACAATTAAAATGTTGACAACACCTGTCCCATATGTTTTCATGAGCCCTAATGTTTCCGGGAACATAATAGAATCTGGGTTACTGTTAAGCCGTTCTCTTGGAATTCGAATTATACGGCTAAGAACATCTGTTCAACGAACTATAAAAACGAAAAAAAAAACTGTCGAACATTTTGCTGCATACATTAAAACGCATCAAAGCAATTTTTAAGCTCGGTAATTATTCACAGTACTTATAAAAATCACAGTTTTGTACCATATTCCGGAAATAGTCCGTTCCAAAACTATCGGGAGCGCACGCAACAGCTGTCTGGATTAATTTTATCTTCTGAATAAAAATGTTAAATATTTTTGGGATCTAATATTAGACCTGCATGCGACGAAATGTGAACGAATTTATGTGGTTAAGTGGTTCATTCTGATAGCGAGGGTTTGGTGCCAAATATCTGTCGAAGGTTCCACATCCCAATGCTGTTTCACTGTCTGTGTTTCTAGCTTAGTAAAGAGGAATGAGCACGGGAACGCAACGGGTGCACTGCAAATACCCGGAGAATTTTGGTTGACAACATATGTACATATGCACTAAAATTTAGGATGCCTACTAGTGCAAATATTTCTGGAAATATCCTTGAAAATCGTCCAGAAACATTTGATATTTAGCAATAAATCTTGTAACTGTCCGAGCCAATATATGGAACGAAAAAAAAATATTAGAAAAGTCCGAACAGGTAAGAGAATTAGGTTAATCCAGTAAGCTTATAAGCGATGGGAACTCAATTGAACTTGAACCTTATTGAATTTTAAAATATTTTTATACTTTTCCACCCATTAAACGACAGCAAACAGTAAAATATTGCACCGCACTTTTCCTAAATCCGGCTGTCAAGTGTAATAATCAAGATTGTTGACAGGCAGAAAGTTGAAGAAAGTAATGAAACTTTCAGATAATCAAATTTATTTAAGAGTAGTCTTCGTCAGGCGAGATCAATGCTCCCCCCCAGGGGTTCCACCTTGTCGTGGTGGGGGGGCTCTAGTAGCCGTGGCTTGGTCACCCACGGTGAAGCTAACGGAACCCGAGGAGGGCCGCTCCTCAGGGCTTTGCCTTCAAGCCCATGTAGGAGCGGCGCCGGCGTAGGTTGCGGGCCTTATGGGGGGTGTCGCAACTGAGGTGGGCTGCGGCGTCGTATGGGCGGCACCGCAGCTGAGGGATGGGGGCCGCGGTGGGAGAGGAGTGCCGGTATGTCGATGCGCCGCTCTCCCTACCTACCGCGGCCTTGACGGGGCCGCCATCGTTGGATGGCGGACGCGGTGGGGCCGCAGGGGAAGAGGAGTGCCGGTATTGCGAGGCGCCGCTCTCCCTATCCTCTGCGGCCGTAGTGGCAGGCGGCGGGGCCACAGACCTGACCCGTCGCAGGGGACCTAGGGCGTCCAGACACGGGGTCGTCTGGCACCCATTGCACATGGTCTCCGAGGTGGTTGCGGCACGCCATTAGTCTGGTGTGCCGAAGCGGGGGGGTGCAATACCCAACCCCGTGAGGGAGTCCGGCAACGGACGGCTGCGGGCGGGTTCGCGGTTGTGTGCGAGAGCGTTCCCGCGTCCCGCCCTCAAGCAGCTGAGGAGGTATACTGTGGAGTTTTAGTGGGTTCGAGTCCCACATAACCGCTCTGTCTCCCCGTGTCAGAGCGGTATGCGAGGGCACTCCACATAAAAAAAAAAAAAAAAAAAAAAGGCGAGATCAATGCTAAAATCGGCCTTATTTCAGTAATAAAAAAGATCTACTGTTACTGTCCCAAGTTTTAACCGGTATTCTACGGTGGTAACCAACCTGATGGTAAGCTGTTATCGTCGCCTATGGCCGCTTGTAAATCAGACAAAGACAGAATATAAGAATGGATTGTGTGAGGGATGACATGAATGAAAAGGGAGTGAAAGATGACGGATAACATGGATAAAAAGGGAGTGAAGGATATAGTCACCCTAAAGATGATGATAACATCTGCAAGGTATGTTCACAGTCGAACAGCTTCATTTTATCCAAGGCCTCTCTTGAAACCTACATTCAAATCTAACAAACCTAAAAAAAAAAACAATTCAATCTCCATAAAATAACTAGGCCAGTTGATGTAGGGCACACATTACATAGTACTTGCGTAACTGTCAAACGAGTATGAATAGTTAACTTACCCGAGATTGAGATGGCCTGACATTGTCAATTATACAATTAACGCCAGATGTGTGTATGTTAATCAGGTAAGGGACTCGAGTATAAATACGGACTTGATTTAGGTGAACAATGACATGATTAATTAATTGAATAATATAATTTCTGTGATACAGGAAACAGTGTAGTAGTGTTGTATGTAACGGATATGGACAGTGTTGACAGCACTTCGAACCATATCTTCTAATCTAACAACGACTCGAATTTGTATCGGATGATAATTAATCATAAGAAATTCATGAGCACTGAGCAAAAGCTGTCACTAAAAGAACCCTTTCAATTATTTGTAAACAACTCGCATTAATAACTAGCTGTGTTGTGTACAGAAGTTATGATGGATCCTGCAAATAATAGTCAAATCTGCAGCATTTCGCCGTACATTGATATATCACTCGTCTGATGGACAACGTATAAATGGAGCATTGGACGCACTGGCCAGAGGCTGACATGTGCTATACTCGTAGTATCATTGTTTACGTCACAGTGATACGACAGTCAAATTAAAAAGTAAAAAATGGCCCGCAAATAGGCGCCAATTTCATCGGTTTCGTCATCGTTGCGTAAAAATAAATAAGCGTCAAATATTTCGTTGCTTTAGCCATCTTGTTATTATTTTGCACAGAAAGATATCTGTTTCTGTATCAACTATAAATAATGGTACTCTAGTTTCTCATTCAAACAAGATATTACTGGAATCTATTCAAAATTTTATTACGCGGTTGTGAACATCTCGCTACTGATAAATTGTCTAAAAGCTTTGTCGCTCGTGTCTTAGGGAGAAATGTGATATTTTCATTTCGAATCTTAATTGGATTTTTATCCCTGCGATAGGCATAAGGAAACAAAAGTATTTATCATAATTTTAAACGAGAAAAAGAAGCAATCATTCAAATCGTTTAAGATCTGTTAGACATTCAATAATGTCGGTTTAAGATGTCTTACAGACACTTATTTTTATTTATTACAAGTTCTCTCAACACTTTAATGACAATTCAATTTTGTAGGTGATTAAAAATAAGTAGTTTAAATAATATTATTTTTACCAGACAGTTCTATTATAAAATTTTGTACTGACAAAACGAAGGCTAATCTATCATCATGCTCCCGTGCTTATTTTCTGAGAAGAGAGTCGAAATTTAGACTTTAGATTTAAATTAATAAAATACATAATTTCCTAATATCTGTTCATATCATCTGCCAGCCTGCTCGACCTTGTGCATAAGCAAACGTTTGCCGTAGCATTAACAATGAAACAAAAAAAAACATCCCAACGCGCTTTCCGACTATCCGGGTTTCTGCAATCCAAACTTCAGTCTTCTAGTCAGCGTTTTGTCAAAAATAAGCTGTATCGGCCATGACCACATCCATTTCGATTATATTACATACGAATTAAAATTCAGCTATATCGTGCACTTAATGCGTCTCCATTACACCTAAAACATTATGAAAACAATTTTAATTCAACAATACTATTATGAGTGACGTTCGCGTCAGCCATCAACGGGTTTTAGATCTTTTGATCGAATGCCAGAAGCAAACCACTGGTTGTCAGTTTAATAGGTTACTGTGATATAAAAGTGCTCGGTAGTGCTTCATTTATTTTTTTCTTTTAGAGTACTGAGTATATTTGTCTGTTTGCAGTCACTTCCTGTTTTAAAAATGTATGATTATTTTCGTTTTACACTTCCAACGGATGCTGTATTTGTAGAGCAGATTTTTTCTCGACATCAGCTTTATGTTTAATTAAAATCGACAATTATTCACTCTTCTGTAGTCAATATTATTAAAACATTTAAATATGTTATATAATCAAATGCGACCTACGCATATTTTAATATCTTAATAATAAATGCTGTAAGAATTATTGAAATCACTTGTTTAAGCTTGAATGAGAAATACACGGTGAAACTACGGCAGTCAAAATATTTATGTCATCAACACATAAATCGGTTAGAATATCGGAACAATGTTGGGATAGCCAGTTAAAAATAGCGACGAACATTTTTTCCGGCCCACAATTTATAAAGTCGGGCAACACTCCTGAGTGTTTCAATTCAGTCTTTATAAATTTGGCCGTCCATTAGTTAAATTATTTACGCAACATATAATACATATCTCCAAAATTACTCATGAATGCACACGTGGCCTAATAAACAACGTTATACGAATAGGATTTACAATGTAATACGATAATTAATTGTGACGCAAGATTCGACCGCCTTTGCGCTTGCGCACCTAGCCAGCATTACAGGGATTTTATGTTACTGTTATTGAACGCATATTGATATCAAAAGGGGGTTATGGACCTCGTAAACATTGGCTCTAACTGATTTGCTCATAGTTTGGCCGCGAAATAACACGGCTCACTGCTTGACGCGTAAATACGTTTTCGCTAGAAAACGATTACCTACTTACGAATTTAGCGTTCTGATATAATGAGCAATATTGTTAAGCTCATTGAAAACGTACAGCAGTTAACAGTAAACTAAAATTAATTACCCAAAAACAATTACTTGGGTAAGTATATATTTCAGTTTTCTGCTACCGTTTTCATGATTGACTGTAACATTTAGTACTAAACCGCAGCGCGTTGCGAATACCTTTTTAGTTAGCCTATAGCTTATTGCAAAACACATGCCAAGTCGTAAAGATTGTAACAAGATCGAGTGCACAATAAATCGATGCAGTTTGTGCTACTCGATAAACTTCTCGAGACATGCATTGGGTGTTGAAGTTAAAAACCTTTGTTACTCTTGAATTGCTCTTGAACAATATGTAGGAAATCTAATTCAGTAAATTATGAGCCAATTAACAGCGGGAAATAGTTGTTTGAAGTCATCTCGTTGGCAACGGTTATAACGAGTTACAGTTAACATTAAGAACAATTATTATGCCTTTTGGTTCAATAAATTATTTAAAATATGCATGCTAATATTTATGTTACTTTGCGCACGTGCAAGCGGTGAAAATCGCAACTACCACCAACTACTCTACACGTGTTTCCCCCATGAGACATGTTAGAAAATAAATATCATATAATTATGTTCTATCTGCCTAGTCTGTATTGTTCCACTGCAAGGCCGCTCTTCCCATTTTTCAAATACTTTCTCGCTAATGGCAACCACTTCAGTAAACATATGTTACCAATAACAAACTCGATGATCGAAGTTTCAAAGTTGGACAGAATAATGTAGAATGCAATATATGTGCCAATAAACTATCCAGGATGCAAATCTATTAGAGTTAGACAGATACAGATAAACTTAGACTATAGTCACCGGTATCTTTGGCTGTCAGCTGCCGACTAGCTGTTTGACGTTGTGTTTTCCCATGTTCTTGTACAGGAAAGCCGACAGAAGGTACTGCACCTAGTTGACGTCAATAAAGTCTCAGAAAAGTCAGTGATATGCGAAGCATCGAAATAAGAAAAAAATATGTATTTGTTAAGGTAATCGCATATGTACGACATTATATTAACTGCAAAGTTAGTCGTGTCGGTTCAGTCACCTGTTTAGGGACTGAAAAGATAGCGATGATGTCACCAAAAGACGTATTAATATATGGCAGCGGATAGAGCAGATCGAGAATCGAGATGGCTTAATCGTTAGAGCGGATGGAGTCTTTATCCGGGAGGCGATGGTTCGAATCCTGTTCGCGACCGTAATTCTCTTTCTACAAAAATTTATAACTTTAAAGTTCGCTACGCATGCATTAATTAATGAGTTTGAAAGAGTTATATGTATTAGAAAAAAAAAACGAATGAATATAGTTAGTAATGCTGAAGTTATCAATTTAAATTTAAATTGATAACTTTATCAATTTAAATCATTTATTATTAAATGGTTAGGTAGGTTATCGCAAAACATTGTAGTTAACACTCATGTTGAAAATCTCATGAACTTCATTTATTGATATTTTTCTCAGTAACACCTTAAACTTTGACAAGTGCATCCAATTTGTTAAAACTTCAAAGGCTGGATGAATGTGGGAACAGCTCCGTATTCAAATCTGACGACTGCTATGATTGACAAGTAATTATCGCTAGTACTTGCGTACCGACCGACGCAGGCGCAATCATATGTAGTTAAGAGTTTGAGTATTTATCCGTCCTGAATACGGATCTATCGCACGAAATAACCGCGCTCATCTGCGAATTCACGTCCAACGGTCAATCCGTTTATATGTGATCGAGTTTTTCTGCAGGATTGACGTTCACAAATAGGATAACCCATGTGGCCCATCCCAACAATCAATTTTCAGTTTATTTGATAAAATATCTGTCAACTTAAATAATCCAAACGCATTTTGTCGTCAGTATTCATCTGGGGGCACTGTTTAGATTATGGACACGAAAGTTATTCTTTATACTCAAAAATAATTTGTGTCATCTTCCTTTACATTTTCCAGATTTCTGATAGTGTTGGCTGACTTCTTTAAAACAAGTTTATGGCCATTTTTAACAAACATATGTCTATAGCTCCTTTACCTACTTAGTTCCGAGGCAATCGCTCAGGTCATGCCGCACGCGCGCCGATCGTGGTAACACATCCGCAATATCCTACACAGGAGATGGACTTTTCCTAACGCAGTCCTTAAGTTTTCATTGGAACTGGGTAAAGTGGTAATCGGACGTAGTACCCGTTTCGAAATACTTTCCGATCAACACTGCCGGCACTTATGTTATAAAAAGTAATACTTTTATATGTTTATTTATTCCGGTCTTAAACTAGATCACATCTACATCTATACTAAAATGATTATCAAACAAAGTCGGGCAGCAAAACAAAATGCATTATGACATTTCTTCTCATATATTATTTTCAGGTCAGATCCAAGACTATAATATTTTAACTGCATTTATTAACTCTATAGCCCCTGGCCTGCCTTCTTAATAAGAAAATTACAAGTGATAGCCTAAGTTGTAGAACTGCTGGAATGTCAAGTAAAATGCCGGTTGGAACTCAAAGACGCACAATTGACTTTTCCTAATCATTTGCCTATCAGTAACTTATTGACACTTTTCGATGGATGGTGGAGACATACGGCCGGTTTTATCTCTGCCACTAGGATGTCCATCAACGTAAGTAAATGCTGGGTCACGGTGAATGCAGCTACGATCCCGGGACTCGGGTATTTACAACTAAAAACCACACGTTCCTCCACTAACGGTGGTTTTTAGTTGGTAAGAGTCCGGCACAGCATCCAGAGGGATTTTTCACATATACAAAAAAGAGTATGTCACCTGACATACTCTTTTTTAAGATATGTATCGTTTCCAGAAAAGATACTTCGGCAACGCCCCGCTCGTTTTTCGGCGAGTCTTAGCCGAAGAACTTCCGCGACCCAGGTACCTGCGATGGTCAAGTACGAGAACACGGGGAAGAAGAATACCAATTCTTATGTGTTCATCTGTACAATCATCATAATATAATTGAATGTACGAAAATTTTATAGGAATTTTTAGATTATTAAAATTCAGTGCTTAAGATGGGTCTCCATCGGTACCTTAAGTTCGATAAAGTTCCAAATTTTTCTGTTTTATATAGGTAGGCACTTTAGGTATGTATATACAACCTTCGCGAAATAACTAGGCATAGAAACAGCCCGCCCTAAGCTTCATTAAAAACTTTTAATTAATTTAAATAAGTATATGTTACTGTTTTTGTATAAAAACTTTCGTGAGACATATTCATATCAATTAATGTTCACCGGTTACTACTCACGTGCATTTTTCGGGATTGCCCGACTAGTTTCGAACTCGAACGGAGCCCTTAGTCATGAGCTGAACCCGCGGCGATGTCGCGAGTCAAACTGGAGCTGCATCGCGCCGCGTAGCGTTTTGCACGCGCCGATGATGTACTCGGTGTCGGAAGTACTCGTGTGTTTCCGCCACTCGTCGTGTCCGAGATATTGTCTTTACTATTCATGCCGGTGCATACTGCGCTGACTGTGTCACACTCCAGGCTTAACTCACTTAAAGGACACAGAGTTAATGGTCAGCTTTGATATCACCTCACTATTTACCAATGTACCAGTGGATGAGGTCATAAATATTATTTCAACGCAACTGAGTGCTAATTTACCTACTGGATACATTGAGTGCATACATTACTGCTTGAAAAGTGGCTATTTTCTGTGGAAGAGCGAGTTCTACCTGCAAATAGATGGAGTGGCAATGGGCTCACCGATAGCGCCGGTAGTAGCCAATATATTTATGGAGTGGTTTGAAAACCAGGCCTTGGAGTCCGCTAAAACAAGACCTAGATACTGGTGGCGATACGTGGACGATATATTTGCTATTGTCGAACGTGACACGCTGGTGGAATTTACTAGGCACCTAAACGGTATACACAGGAAAATAGCTGTCACAGTAGAAGAAGAAAATAATGGGTGTCTGCCATTCTTGGATGTTCTCGTGATCCGTGGACCTAGCGGTCATGTGTCCCATACTGTCTTCAGGAAACCGACACATACTGACCGGTACCTACGAGCAGACTCTCATCACCATCCTTCACACCTATTTTCCGTACCCAGAACTCTGATAGACCGGGCGTTCAGTTTATGCGATCCTCAGTACGTGGACGCAGAACTTTGTCATTTACAAAAGGTACTGGAGCGCAACGGGTATCAGTGGCGTCGGTGTATCCGTAGTTTGAATACGGTGGACAGGGGTCGTGGACGACGGGCGGGCGCGGAACGTACTCCAGCATTTTTACCGTTCGTTCGAGGAGTTACGGACAAGATAGGCCATATACTCAGACGTAAATATAGTATTAAGACGGTCTACCGCCCACCCGGACAGCTACGACAACTGCTACGTTCACCGAAAGACAAAGATCCATTAGGCGTCCCCGGCGTTTACATAATACCGTGCGACTGTGGCTTGAGTTACATCGGAGAAACTCGTCGCAATATCGCAACCAGGCTGAATGAACACATACGTAGTATGAAGAGTATGGACACCAACAAGTCAGCAGTTGCAGAACACGCTTGCAGCACGGGCGCGGCTCATTTTATACGTTTCGATAAAGCATCCGTACTAGCGAGGGAGAAATACTTCGTACCGCGAAAAGTACGAGAAGCTATCGAAATAAGCCGTCGCCCGAACTTCAACAGAGACAGTGGTTGGACGTTGCCCCCTGCTTGGAAACCAGCTCTGAAGTCCACGTCATATGAAAGTGAGTTAAGCCTGGAGTGTGACACAGTCAGCGCAGTATGCACCGGCATGAATAGTAAAGACAATATCTCGGACACGACGAGTGGCGGAAACACACGAGTACTTCCGACACCGAGTACATCATCGGCGCGTGCAAAACGCTACGCGGCGCGATGCAGCTCCAGTTTGACTCGCGACATCGCCGCGGGTTCAGCTCATGACTAAGGGCTCCGTTCGAGTTCGAAACTAGTCGGGCAATCCCGAAAAATGCACGTGAGTAGTAACCGGTGAACATTAATTGATATATGTTACTGTCATGTGATACTGTAAATAATAATTAATCTTACGTAATTTACCTCATGAAATTTTGTTAATTTACATCATTAAAGAAATAAATATGTGCGAGTTCTTATCGCTTTTACACTGTTTATCTTGATACTTATCCGTATTTTCATTCAGACGGGCTATATAATATACATTCAATATCACCAAATAAACAGAAATATTACACAACCTACCTCATTGATTTTGTGGACGCAAGCGCGGATACTGAGCATTAGATACTGGTTAAATTTCCTGGCCGGACAATGTTACTGAGTTTTACTGTTAGAAATTCTTAAAACTCTTCCTAGCTGTCCGGAGTATGCAACTGTAGGCCAATTAGCTTACTTATTATCTAACTACAGGGGGCTTAATGACATGAGGGTTTACACCTGCAGTGACTTCTGTCTAACCCTTTATGGAATACAAGCATGATGTTATGTTATGTATCTACTTAACACTTGACTAACAGATTTGTGGTACCAGTATATTTGTAATTTATTTGTAAACAGAATGAAGTTGTGTGCATCCTTTTGAAATGATCTGATAATCTGTTCGGCGCCTTTTAGAACGCTTAAGCACAGTGGTCTATATTTTGTCGCGCACCGAACCTATATACACTGTTTATTAACGTTTACATAACTAAAAATACTTTAGCTTTACAATAACCTAAGATTACTCATATTTAGTTGCACGCAGTGTGCGAAAAACGTAGGTTGATTAATTTAAGTTATTGAAAATGTAAGTTGCCATTTGTGTCTTATTTCTAGGTTTTAAAGGCGACTAACTTAATAATTATTGAACCTTTCTCACTTTGTACTTGTTTCTATAAATTTTTTAGTGCTATTTATTTTACTAACCTAGACAAGTTTGGTCTTTTTGTAAGCTTTTAAGTTCAAATTAGCTTATAAAATCCTTTTATCTAATTTTATAATTAATTTGCCGAAAGAACTCACAACCCTTTTTAATGTTTTGTTTTGTTGGGTAAAGTAAACTGAAATATTTCTTCTATTTAACTTATTCGAAATTAATTAACACTTCAGTGTTCTATTTTGTGGTAAGCAAAATTTTACTCGGAATTCTATCATAATTATTGTCACGACAAAATAATTATATAAAAGTTATCATTGACAACCAATCGCGAAAAATTTCTACAAGTATTGTTTGCAGTTTCTTTCCTCAGCAAGTAAATTTCGCTAGCTAAATGTCAGTAAGCTCTACAAAGCTGGTACTTTTAAGCCCTACACAAACGATAACATTTCTCTCGAACTCTTGACTCGCGTTAAGAACTAACAACGTAGGTAGGTACCTACGTAGAAACAATTAGTATAACGTTAGTATAACGACTTATTTTTTAGGGTTCTATACCAAAAACGTGCCCAACTTCACCCTAAAAATCTGTGTAGCCTTCGTCTGTCTGTTCGTCACGGGGTTGTGCCTTTTAAACCTTAATAAAAAAAAATTTAAGGTCCTTCATTATTAATCCGAAATATTTATAGAAGTGCATCTATAGGTAGATAATAAAGATGCGTTGTAGAAAATAAAAATTTTTTTACTCCTTAGCTAAATGATTACCTATTTTTTTTTTTCGTTTGTATGTAAATTATTACAATCATTAGCACTTGACGCCGTTCTAGTTCTGCGTCTCACTCTGTCTTTCTCTCTCTCTCTCTCTCTCTCTCGCTTATAGTATTTTCTTCTTCTCTATAACATTTGAAATTAATTTAATTATGTACTCAGCGGCAGTGAGGGTACGAATGCAGCAATGGTGATGGATGAAAAGTGAAATGCGGTGATGAATTTTATATGATTTTGAATTTTAAATGATGCGTCAGGTTAACGAGCAAAGTTGCTTGTAATATCCATTTTAAAACACAACATTTAAAATTCACGTTGGCAGGATGCACCCCGAGCCCCCCCTAGGGGTTCCACCTTGACGTGGTGGGCGGGCTCTAGTAGCCGTGGCTTGGTCACCCACGGTGAAGCTAACGGAACCCGAGGAGGGCCGCTCCTCTGGGCTTTGCCTTTAAGCCCATGTTGGAGCGGCGCCGGCGTAGGTTGCGGGCCTTATGGGTGCCGCAACTGAGGTGGGCTGCGGTGTCGTATGGGCGGCAACGCAGCTGAGGGATGGGGACCGCGGCGGGAGAGGAGTGCCAGTATGTCGATGCGCCGCTCTCCCTACCTTCTGCGGCCTTGACGGGGCCGCCACCATTGGATGGTGAACGCGGTGGGGCCGGAGGGGAGGAGGAGTGCCGGTATTGCGAGGCGCCGCTCTCCCTATCCTCTGCGGCCGTAGTGGCAGGCGGCGGGGCCACAGACCTGACCCGTCGCAGGGGACCTTGGGTGTCCAGACACGGGGTCGTCTGGCGCCCATTGCACATGGTCTCCGAGGTGGTTACGGCACGCCATGTGTCTGGAGTGCCGTAGCGGGGGGGTGCAATAGCCAACTCCGTGAGGGAGTCCGGCCGCGGGCGGGTTCGCGGTTGTGTGCAAGAGCGTTCCCGCGTCTCGCCCTCAAGCGGCTGTGGAGGTACACTGTGGAGTTTTAGTGGGTTCGAGTCCCACATAACCGCTCTGTCCCCCCGTGTCAGAGCGGTATGCGAGGGCATTTCTCCACAAAAAAAAAAGGCGGCACCCTTAGGTATGGGCAACCATTGTCACCAAATGGGTTCCTAGCGTTGGAAGAGGACTTCGAGGACGTCTTAGGAACCGGTGGCGTGATGACCTTGACGCTTACAACCGAGATTGGACGGAGGCGTCAAGGAACCGAGATCGTTGGAAAAATGAGGGAGAGACCTTTGCCCAGCACTGAGACACAATAGGTTAAAAAAAAAGAAGACGGGTGCTGGGAACAATATTTTATTCTTTTGTATAAAAACTTTCGTGAGACATAGACACACATGTTAAAATATTTCGGATTAATGTAGGACGTTATTTGTATAATAACCGTATTATTACAAGCTAGCCAGTTTAATTGTTTCACAGAAAATGTTTTATTAGGCCGCTACCGGTCGGTGTAACGCTGATAACCAAACTAGGCCGCAACCTGTACTAAAGGCATCAGTGCTCCCCACCGTTTTTACAACGAAGAATTCAAAATTGCACCGAATTCAAAGTTTATTAAAATTTCATTTGTAACGTATGGAAATACATCAAGAAAATGTAAAGTTATATTTTCTACCACAAGCCGTTGAACATTGTATAAGAATGTGGAGGTGCGGGGTGCTTTAATGGTTAAAATTGTTGGAAAAGGAATTGTAAGTTATTGAGGTAGATCTTAGAGGAGTGAATGTGTTAAAATAGTCTAGTAGTGTTCGTTTACAAGAGTTTAATAAAATACACACACGTTGTTTTGTTACCAATATAACATATAATAACATAGTCTGCTAAGTACAGAACTATAGGGTGGCAGGGCTGGCAAAATGCCATGGGCCCGAGAGGCCGCGAGCTAAAAAGTAGCCTCACATTTTTAACAAGTTTATGTAAAAATAATTTTATTCCTTATTAAAGTTACAATATTAAATGGAAAATAGCTAAGCATGCGTTAATGCTTTTCAACGATTTATCTTGAATTATTCCTTATTAAACTAAAATGAACTATTAGTAATACTGTTGCGTAACTATGTAGTTCAGTGACTTATTAAAATTAAATTACAATGTGACGTTTTTTACTGGGGCCCTATCCAAAGAATTTGCCACGGGCCTCATATGGAATAGTTACGCCAGTGGCTAAGTATCAACATTATATGTTGCACATTATTATTCTTCAAAATGTTTACTTATCTTCTAATCCTAAATCTTCTCAACAACTTATGAGGATCACCAATTTTGATACTAACTGTACAGTGTACGAAATTACGAATGGTTAGTCAGCTGTCAAGTTTCATAACACGATCAGCGAGGTATAAGGCTGTCAAAGAACTACATACACTAATAACATAAAAAACTGAAGACTTTTCTCTTATAACGTGTAACCTCCACCATAAGTTTGATTATTATTATGAGTCACAGAATTACTTCAGAAACTTCTTTGACAAACTCAGTATCAACAAAGAATTAATACAATCTGAGCTTTACAAATTCATATTACAAAAACAGAACGAGATCCAATTCATTTAAATATATTTAAGGAGCAGTAGGTTCTTTTTACTCCCAATAGCTTTGAATTTGTAACTGATGAAAGAACATCGCCGATAGCGGGCCAGATTGTAAAAAAAGACTTTTTTAAATCCGCAAAGAAATCTTACAAGCAACAAAAGGAAAAGCAAGGGAGGTTGGACTGCCAAGAAATCTCGTGCAGCCGGGAGTAATCCTCTTAACAGTAGACTGAACCGGGTTCCTTACCGTGTGTGACTGGGAACCGGGTGTGGGGAATTAATAAGTAAGGCGGTGTAGTGGTTTACATAAAAAAAACTGTGCTCAACAGTGCGTGTTGGAATTCGCACTTTATAGCCTAGTGACATGAACATTGGTGTTCGTGTTTTGAGTGAGCCTGCTGTTTCAATGTAGTTTACAACTTGGAATCATGTGCGACCATTAATTACTTAATACAATCAGTCGAGTCCCTATACTCCATTTTGAAGTAAAAAATTATATTATAAGTTTTATTCACTACACTTTTTTTCAGCAGGCTTACGTATTCACTACCTCGGTTGACATCGAACTGGTAGTCACTCGGTGATTTCCTTTTCATAAATGTTTAGCTGGTGTATTAGGAACATAAACATGCGACACTCAAACATGTTTCCCTAGCATAGGTATACATGTTTGTGTAAAAAGAATCTGGGTGTGAGCAGGATTCGAACCTGCGCCTCCAGGATAAATACTCCAGACACAGTGCCTAGAGTATTTATCGTAGTAGACCGTTAAGCCATCTCAACCTCTGCTCACTACCGCGAATTCCACAAAAATGTATAACTTTAGAGATCGCTAAGCATGCGTTAATGCTTTTCAAAGATTTATCTGCATAAGATAACATATATTACCTTCAATCAATCTTTCCTACATATCTATCAAAAACGGAGTACAGACACCTACCAGCTTCCACGCCATGTATGCAATTCGCCAACGTCTGGGAAACGACGACCGAACCATGAATCCACCCGAGCCATCCTCATGTGTGAAGCTTAAGCAATATATTTCACGTCATGGCTTATTAATAACGTCTACAATACTATCCTAGCTATTACATTACATAATTTATAGCCGAAATCCTGCCGTACTAGCGTTTCCTCTCCCTTGCTCAGATTAAAGTGTATGGAAGGTAAGACGAGGCCAATAACTAATATTTACTAGATTTTCCTTATAACAAACACATTTGGATTCCTAGTAGGCATACGGCAGTATATTTATTATTTGAGTATTGAAAGGATAATACTTCTCTTTGGTCCGAGAGAAAATATGACGGGGAAAATAGGTTACCTATTTTCGCATCGCCCATATCGCATGAAAGTCTTATCTTTGGGTTTTACTACGATACACATGAATATCTGAACACAATAATACTGTAAAATAAATTTTAAAAAATTGCAATTCCGTTAAAGTCTACATATCATAAAATATTTTGAAGAAAAGAAAAGCGTCATCTAATACAACTCAGAAGTTAGAAAATACTGCAAGTAAACTCGTTTAAGTTTTAAGTAACAACTCTTTTCCGGACCAGCAGTCAATATTGCACAAGTATTTTTGTCGAGGAGCGAGTGCAGCCGACAGCTCATCTGGAACAAATCTCCAACTGGCTCGACTCGAATCTAGTTTAGTAGCGTTAATAGTTTCGACCCTAGATATACTAACAATCGGTTTAATCTGTTTGATGGTATCTAATATAGTTGATTTAATTGAGAAATTATCTTAAGATAATATTCAGAGTAGGTTACGAAATATCTCAATCAAATACAGTCAGTCAGTTTGACTCGCGACATCCCCGCGGGCTCAGCTCATGACTAAGGGCTCCGTTCGAGTTCGAAACAAGTCGGGGAATAGGCAAAAATGCCCGTGAATAGTACCGGTGAACAATAATTGATCCAACTACAATCAGATTTGGTACTCTAAACACCAATGACAGAAATGTCAGAGATGTAAATACGTAGTGATGTAAGTTGTATTTATTTGTGTGCTTGTGTGTAAGAGGAAGTCTGAAAGTTACGCCGGTCACTGAGAAGTTGTGTAGAAATCGTTTGTCACGGTATGGACATGTGATGCGGAGGAATGAAGATCATGTGACTAGGAAAGTTTTCGGTATGAATAATAACAATAACAAATCGTTTATTCTCTCCACAAAACATACTTATTTACTAAAGTACAGCTTCTTTATTATGTTTGTACATGTTAGTAGATAGATATGTTGTGGAGTCTGGACCCAGTACTAGGTTTAACCTGTTACAAATCTCCATGAATGTGGATGGCTACACGAGTAGACCGACGAAACAATGGATGGATTGTGTGAAAGATGATATGGGTAGATAAGAAGTGACTACCGAGATGACGGCTGACAGATATGTAAGGAAGAAAAAGACATGCTGCGCCGATCCCAATTAAATTGGTACAAGGGCATATAATGATGATAATGATGATTTATGTTCCTGTATGTAGTATATTTCTATGTTCTCTAATAGGTACTAATCACCAAAGATTACTCAAATTAGATTTCTCCTTGCTTTCTTGTTCATCTGAATTGTCTGTAAGAACCGCTATTAGCCCGTCTAGCCTATAAGGCCGCCCATTCTACCTACATCGGTTTCATAAAATATCCGTGTCCGGTTTTTGCATTGTGTACAATAACGTAGGCCGTATATTTGTATAGTAATATAATAATTAACGTGTGTATTTTTTATGAATTACGAGCAAGTGTACTTATTTATTCTAAATCTCTAATCTTATCTAACGGTATCGTTGTTATTAATAAACAAAAGCATCACGCCTGTATTCCCCAAAGGTGTAGGCAGAGGTGTACACCGTTGCACACCCACATTTTTTTTTGTTTTGCCCCCTGCAAACAAGCAGACGGATCGCCTGATGGTAAGCGATTACCGCCGCCCATGGACACCAGAGGAGTCACAAGTGAGTTGTCGGACTTAAAAACGGTTTAAAAAAAGAGTACGCTCACATTTCACCAATGCTGTTATTAAGTCCCATTTAATAAGAAATGAACCTATTGCTATCGTTGTTACAAATATCAGACAAAAATTTGTTTGCTGGCGTAGAGATTAGTGGTGTATAATATTGTCTGTTATCTTTTAATCATTAGGGGAGGTTTGACGGCACTGCTTTTATACATACGTTAAGCTATTGTTGTAACCAATTCATATTTTTTTCTATTCTTGTTTTTTGCGCCTTAAATCCAGTCTAATTCCAAGATCCGAAGATAGTAAGAGATATATTTGCATAGCGCAGTGATTTTTCAATCTGTTTGGAATCTGATTACGGGCACGTACACTTTTAATTATAGCACTAATCGTTTCTCGCCAACGATTGCTTTTACGATACGGCTCTGTATTGTTCCTTAAACAAAAAGGTCGAAATTCAACACAACGCAGATTTCATAAGTATCCTAATGTTAGGCAGACCATAAAAACACGTAATTGTTACGAAATGACCTAAACATACATTTATTTGACAGCAATGAAGTAAAAAATATCAAATTTTCCAACGTAATCCAAACTCACAAATATTTGAACTTTCGTAAGCTTTTTTAAAGGGTTAAAGCCCTTCAACAATGGAAGTACTCGGGTGAAAAATAAATTCAAATCAGATATTAACAAACCTCCGCAAATTTAATTTTTGTTGCCCAGCACCAGTCGATCACGATACAAAAGTCTTCAAAAGAATGTTTGGAAAAAATTTAAGCTTCCGAAAGTTAAATGGAAAAGTTTGCCACTCAAATTGACAGTGTCGCCGGGTCGACCCGACCCGAACGGGGTTAATAAAATCGGTTTGTGACATGGAAGTAAAGTGTTATATCTCTATTACGGCTATAATAAAATAACTTTATGTTAAATTTTGTGTCTGAACGGGGAGGGCGGGTAACCTCTGTTTGGTCAGGATTATATTATGTTTAGTCCCTCTAATCATTGTGTATTTTAGACCATAAATCCTGAAATTTTAACCGCAATTGCGGACTATAGACGAATATTAGGCAATAAGCTTTTGCTAGTAAAATGTTAAAGCTAAGTAATATAACATGTGTATATCAACTCTTCCTTTTATAAATATTCTTTCTCAAGATGGAAACGTGGCGTAAACAATGAAAAACATGGGACAATGACTTAAAAATATTTTGTATTGAATATTTTGTATCAAAAACTTTCCGAGGGAAACTCTATGAGAGCACCTAAGCATTTGTTTGTGATAAGGATTTCCCTGGTAACAAGTAATAAAAGAGCCTTAATACTTGAGGCTGAGACGGGCAAGTGAAAGTTAACCGGACTCGACAAGCAATCAAGACTGAAAAATTAAGCTCTTAATTAAAAATGAATTCTTAAACCCACCTTGTAATACACGGAAAATATTTGCTAGAAAAACAGGATTTTTTGTTATTGGTTTCTGATGAGCTATTTTGCAAGGAATGTCAGACATTTTCTGATGTAAGCGTGTTAGTAATGAAGTAGAAAGGCTTTGCGTGTGCGACTGTCAGTACGTAATGCGTACAAAATTAATATGAGACGCAATCTTCAAGCGTTTAGAACTAGATATTTCTCTAATACTCTTGGATGAAAAAATATTAAGTGGAACTCAGGCTTCGCCTTATCTCACTTTTTGTCAACTTTCGAAACTTTAAAAATAACCTGAAAGTATAGGCTAAGCTGCACTAAAGCTTGGCTCTCGAAGCTACTTGAAATAAAAACGTCATCTACCCCATTTGATCCTGTTTCTTAAAAAACTCGGAGTGCGACGGGAACAGGTGAAATAGCCCGACTTCTCTATAAAGAGCTTCAAGTATGACACATTGCCTGTTTTTATGAGTCTTAGACTTGAGGATATATTCTAAAACTTTCTCAGCGATTAATGCAGTTACGATTCATGAATTGCGTCAAATCTAATACTTTTGTTTAAATATTACTTACTCAAGAAATCCTCTGTTTAGGCTCTTAACGCTATAAGTATACATTAAAACTCACTAACCAGAACCATAGCACATAAAATTTGTTCAAAATGTTCCACTACACTCATTCATGTTTCCGAACCACAAACAAACGGCACTTACAGCACCCATGAAATCTCAAAATAATAATTGTTTATTTCTGTTTACTTGCAGGTTAGACATCGTTAACGACACGTGCATCGCATGCACCTACATAATGGCAGACGGCCACGAAATAACGTCTAAATGGAGTTCATATATTCTTCATACGCATTCGCAGACTACGCAGCGGGTAGATATTGTTACAGATAAGGCCACCCGCATACTCGTAAACACCCGACACGTTATCCACCCGAAGTAGTCTACTAAACTGCTGACGTGTCAGACTAACGCCTCAGTCATTTGGTAGCTTTGCTATCGCGCAATGAAATAAATAGCTTAATAAGTACCTGTCGAATTAAATAAATGCGGTGATAATACATATAAAAATCTAATGCAATTGCAAAATATTGTAGGGGTAATTTAATAATAGTTGTAGTTTACGATTGTGCAGGCCGTCCGTGGTTCTTTATTTTATTCTTCTACTTTTGATGTGCACGGGGAGCAATTACAACCAGTACTAATTTTTAATAACGTATAGTCAAGTTATGATAACATTCATTAATTTATTTACACTAAATAAAATATATTAACCCTACCAAAAAAGCAGTAATGCTTTTAGGTGTTTTAATTAGGTAATTAAATAGTGATTTACTGACATAGCATAAGTGCTTTTTTTATGAATAATAGATCTACATTTGGCCACCAACTCGCCTTATGGTAAGCGATGTTGTGGCCGAGGATGGAGCACGTAGATCCAGAAGAGATCTATTCACTCCAAGCAGAGTGGATAGATTTGGGGAGAACAATGGTTGGGGAGTTGATGCAACTGCCCAGACCCGTCTCTCACAACGGTTGCACCGGACTATATCCCGAAACACGACTAGGTCGCTTCACGGCATGGCTTCGTCAGGTGGGTGGCAACCAGCCGCGGCCGAAGCCTCCCACCAGAGTTGTGTTGCCTGTTTTGCACCACCCAGGGGCCACGTGTAGGGATTCCATTTTAAAGGTGCACTCCTACGGACGCGGGCAACTCAGCCCCCAAATGCTGATTTATTTAACAATTACATATTAACACTCCATCTGCTCAATACTCCGTACAAACAGCAGAGATCGTGCATCATCCCAACAATGACAGCTCCAGATATAGACAGATGCGATTGCCTCACTTGCCTCGTTGTGACGTGAGTGAATAATTGGTTTGCACACGTAAATCATATGCGAAAAACAAAAGTTTACATGTACGCGCGACTAAGAATGAGTTACTGTTGTCTACATTGGCTCTCTGTGTGTGTTAAGGTTGGCTTCCAGCGTAACAGATGGTGCTGAAATGAGGATTAGTTACCAGAATATATGAATGTAAACAATAATAATTAATAAACTGAACTTGTATTCATTTATATTAAAAAGGGCGTTTAAAGAATTTTACAAATCTTCATGTTGGCAGTTGGGGAGCAGTTCAGTGATGATATTTTATTATGTTATTTACTACACATATTGATTTTAAACACCGCCCGGTCAGGATCCGGACAGATTCTCTTGAATTAGGTAATAACGCCCAGATTCACAGCATACAACATTATTCATTATTTGTAGTGAAAAAGATGAAAGTGTGTTTACTTTAAACATAGCACAGGTAATTCAAGATATGTCTTTGAAAAAGCATTAACGCATGCTTAGCGAACTCTAAAGTTACAATATTAAATGGAAAAAGAATACGGTCGCGAACAGGATTCGAACCTGCGCCTCCCGGATAGATACTCCAGGCGCTCTGACCACTAAGCCATCTCGACTTCGAATAAGAATTCGCGATGGTGAGCAGAGGTCGAGATGGCTTAGTGGTCAGAGCGCCTGGAGTATCTATCCGGGAGGCGCAGGTTCGAATCCTGTTCGCGACCGTATTCTTTTTCCATTTAATATTGTAACTTTATAGCACAGGTATTTTTTTAAAGAAGGAATTTATTTAAAGTTCAAATTCACTAAATGAAATTTAGCTGAAAGGCGTTCATGGAGGATAAAGTATCAATGTGTCGTTTTACACTATTACAATGTATAAGATTACCTTGGGTGGATTGCTGCCCATTACATACGACTTGAAGGGTACTCATTAAGGTGTAGCAGTAAATGAATGTATATGATTATACGAGTATAACCCGTCTTTATTAAACTGAATGACTGCCTCGTTGGTCTAGTGGTCCCAAGCGCGACTGCTGAGCATGAGGTCTCGGGTTCGATTCCCGGGTCGGGCAAAGTGTTATTGAGTTTTTCTGTTAGAAAATTCTCGGTAGCAGCCCGGAGTTTGGAATTGTGCCCGGTAGATGGCAATAGGCTCACCACCTATTACATGGGACTTAATAACAGCATTGGTGAAATGTGGATGTACGATGTGTTATATGTTCTCTGCCTACCCCTTCGGGGAATACAGGCGTGATGCTATGTTATGTTATGTTATGTATTAAACTGAAGATGACTTTTTTATTGTAATACATTTTACAAATTGAATTTCTTCAATTCAAAACTTGATAATGAAAATGGAATAGTCAAAGAATATTCGATTGCTGTACCAGTTCCGGCACAAGATAGAATCACTTAATGATAGAAAATAAAAGAGACACGATATTTGCAACGTAAATTACTCGACCATCACAACTTTTCAACGAAAAGCAACATAGAAGAAATCGTCGGAAAAACCTATCAAAACTTGAGAAAATTCAATAAGGGCACTTGGAAAGTTTGTTAAAGGAAGTAGCGGGAATATTTTTATGAAAAAAATAAAGAATCTCAATTTGTGTCGCCGGTAAAATAAAAATAACGCGAAGACCCTCAAGGCTTGGTAGGAAGAATCGAGTTTGTTTGTCAACTTTGTCTGATGATGTCCTGTTAAAAATATAGCAATTCATTATCATCACAGAAAAGTATTGTAATTTTTCCTAACAAGATATGCATACCCCGAAAACTTGAGTCTAATAATGGAGGAAAATCAGATAAAGCTACCTTGTGATTCAACATTATTTATTTTTACACGACTACGCAGTAAAAGGAGTTTGTATGTAAGTATGTATGTATGTATGTAAGTATGTAAGTATGTAAGTATGTATGTATGTATGTAAGTTTGTACGTATATAATTAAGAATATATTATATTTTTATTCCACTTTAACTTCTAAATGCCTGAACCGATTTAGATGTATGGGGTATCGTTATAATCCTTGCATTTTCCTGAGTAACATAGACTAGGAAGATTAAAAAATACGTAATATATTATAGTAGCTGTAGTACACAAAAGAGCAAGTAATAAAATTAATTAATTAAAAAGCACGCCTTATTTTTAGCCTGTGTCAAGGTATATATTTAGTATGGCTCGGTTCAGCAAAATCAAGCTCATTCCGCCGTCTTCGCTTCTGTCTGCCAAAATACAGAAACCTGTTCATTTGAAATTATTTCATTGCACGGAAACCGTTTTCCCAGAAACTTATTGTATCACAATCATGTCTGATGTTATAAATATCCTGTCGAAAACTTCCATCGTTCATGACATCATGTTTTCGTATTATGAATCCAAGAAACGCATGTACGAGTATAACGCATACAGTGTGTTTGCATAAACACATAAAATATAAAATAAAAATTATGTAGCCAGTAACAAAAACAACAAACTGCATGTTTTGAGATATTTCGCCGACACTATTATGATCTCAAGCAAATTTCGCTATAATAAATTCTAAGCTCCGCTGAATTTTAGTAGGATTTAGTAGCAATAATAAAATTTTATTTCGTTTTTAGATTATGAAAGTAGATTTTTTACAAAATATAAACATATTTTATTCTTTGTAGTATCTAAGAAAACTGCTTCAAAGCTGCATATCCAGCATATTATATTTTTATAAAAGTAGGTTTATTAGTATTATATATATACTAGCTGACCCGGCAAACGTTGTTTTGCCATATAAATAAAAAAAATTGGGGTGGACTACCCCTAACATTTAGGGGGATGAAAAATAGATGTTGGCCGATTCTCATAGATACCGGATAAGCACAAAAAATTTCATCAAAATCGGTCAAGCCGTTTCGGAGGAGTATGGCAACGAAAACTGTGACACGAGAATTTTATATATTAGATAAACCAAGGTTTTTTCTATGACTTGATAAGTTTTTTTATTTTATTTTTTTGTTTAGAAACAAACGGTCACTTTACAAAAATAAGTAATTACAAAACAGTTGGGTACATAAAAACCTATAGTTTCCTTAATGTTTCCAATTATAAATCAATAAAGGAACACTTAAAAGAGTACAATAAAGAGTTGTGATGAAGTCAACACGTTTTACATTTAACAGGAAATAAATAGTTGAGTTCCGTTCAGTTCTTTTAGTTCTTGTATCTTTTAGATCTTGAATGCACTCTACCGTCTTTTTTTTCTGTGTGGAAAATCCATCATGGACGTTGTGCCGGACTGCTACCGACTAAAAACCACATGGTCCTTTACTAAACTTTACTGGGGCTCGGGATCGTAACTCCATTCACTACAACCTGCACTACTAACCCACCATTGTTATGGCAAGCTATTCATTGTTATATTTTGCCAATCAGGCTTTAGATTTAAGTAAATCTTATTCACAATCAATGCAAATAAGTAAAATTGAAATGTCTGTTTGTATTGTCAATTTTATCCGTCTGTCTGTCTGCTTGTTGCGGCTAATCTTGGAGACTGCTGGACTGATTCTGATAAGATTTTACTAGCAGGTAGCTGACTATATAAAGAGGGACTTTGCTATCATCTGCAAATAAGCACATCTGATGATTTGTTACATTGGGGAAATCATGGCTAATTTTTTGCCGAAAATATTTAGGGGTTCGAGCAAAACAAAATTTGGAACTATCCGATTTTTATAGAATTATTAGTAGATAGTTAAATAACGTTTATACGAGTAACTTAGGCTTATATAAAGCCGAAAAGATACCTGACATAATAGCGACATAGAGTATGGCAGCATTTGGTGACGCGGTAGTTACAAAAAGATGTAAATAGTTCAAAATAGGGAATGGCTCAAAATGGAAAAGCTTTGCAGTAGGTTGTCAAAAGCTAAATTATAATGTTTATTAAACCTTTGAAATCACGGACTTGTTTACATTTTCGTGCCCTCAGTACCACTTTATTAAAGACAAACATTTTACTGACATTCGTACAAAGTAATAAGAACGTCGCTGCCACCAGCGAGATTCATTTCGTGCCACTAGGGTAATGGCCGATTTTTTTTGTCTACCATAGACGGTCGGTGCAACAATAGTGGTCAAAAGGTTAACTAATTAATGTTCAATTCGTGTTATTGAATAAGAATTGAACATCAATTATTAAACCTTTTTTTGTCACCCTGAAACTTGAAATCTTCAGGTAAGTCAGGATAGTCTTCCCACACGTACTATATTATATAGTATCTTTATATATTTGAGCACGTTAAACCGTCGATCCCGGTTGTCAAATTAAGATCTATGACGGCCGTTACGGGTAGTCAGAGGCCTGAAAGTCTGACAACCATACCACGAGATATCGTATTACCCAGTAACTGGTTTGTGGAGGTCAGTTAGGCAATCGCTCCATGTAAAATACTGGCACCCGGTTTGACTGGAAGAGGCTAGGCAGATATATTTATATATTTGAGTCAATAGTAGATACTAATTATTAAGTTATAGAAAACTAATATAGTACAAACCACATTATATTTTCATCGCTCATTCAACTATAGCGCTTTATCTCTATAATTATTAAAAAAGCAATAACACCTTGTTGGCCAAAGCGAAAATTAATAACAACTACACGTGGAAAAATAGATAATAATTAAAAATAATGGTGTACAGATTCCTTTTTCTGAGTTTCTCTACAACACTAACAAGAATGTTAGAAATTTTTGAAAAATATATAATTTTTCTTCAAAAAAAGTTTGTAACCCTAGTCAGGACGTTCTCCATATGTAGTATACGGAGTGGCGTGGCCCGACACGTTTGCCAATTAATCAATCATTGGATGTGATAATGGAACTTCTATCGCAGGCTTTAATTCTAATATTTTATGGCTATACTGGGCTTATATGTCTTTAGCATTTTCGACGTAGGTATATTTAACAAAGTTCACATAAACAATTTATAAAAGCTATGTTATTACCAATCATTATTCTTCTTATCCGTATAGCTGATGAACAACCTTGTATCAGCGTTTAAACCATCAATAGGTCTATGACATGACTTCACACAGCACCAAGAAGGGTACCTTTTTTTATTTGTGGAAATCAGTACCGCCGTCCTCCTACCGATTAAAATCACATGGTCCGCCGCATTCACCGCAATTGGGTTAGAAGTTGCGACCTTTGACTTACCAGTCCCATGGCCAGCAACTTATCTGACTCACTAATTAGCAGACACAACAGATTTTAATTGTTATGACGTACATAGTTATACGTGCGTGAGTCAGAGAGTTAACACTCATGGCAACTATTGTAGGACTTGTTTTCTTAATAGGAAAGACCAGATCCACAATAATAAATCCTTTTTTTGTGAACTCAAGTAATTTCCTTTCCACACTCTTGATTACTAAATCACATCAGACATTTTTTCGGTTCTAAAAAACTGCTACAAAGTGCGATTTGTTTTTTCTCTATACCTACACATCTAAAATAAGTCACTAAGCCAACAAGCCTTAAAAAGCTTAAACTTTTCACAGTAGTTGACCGAACCAGAGAGAAGGGAAAACCACAATCATCGGGGACCATAGTCGAGCCTCAATACACTTGGCAGCGTTTATAAGTTTAACAGACACAGTAACTAGCCGGCGACCCACAAAGTTTTATTATACAACTTAGGCACGAGGAGTGTCATACTAAATCTAGAAAGTTCCGCAATAATACAGAAGCCTATGGCCTGTATAACAAATATTGTAGATATCCATTTTAATAATAATGCCATGTAGTTGAATTATGAATTGTTTGTAAGTGGTCTTCCTCACGCTATTGCTTTCGGAGGACAAACGAAGCAGCATCTGGTGTGGATGCTACGTGTACTTACCTGAAAAAACAGAGAAAGTAAACATTAGAAACAGCAAAATATTTCTGACAACTTAGAAAGAAGGAAAAAAAGAAAATTTTATCATGCTTGCGTAGTTACCTACGGTAACAAATGACAATAAAATAAAACTATAAATAATACTAGTTACTAACTGTAGGTACTTTTGCGTAGGAAAGTCAAAATCAGAATACCCCAAAAATTATAACCAATTATTGTACTAAACCTAAGCCCAAGGCGAGGCCTGTGTCCAGCAATGAACGTCTAACTTCTGACATGATGATTATATTAAACGTTTAATATCAACAAAGACAGAAATTAGGCCCAGGGTATTACCAAAAAAACTAGTCATAGATACTATAGTAACATATTAATGAACGATGACACTAAACCTATCCTTCAAGATATGTCTTTGAAAAAGCATTAACGCATGCTTAGCGAACTCTAAAGTTACAATATTAAATCCTTTTTTTGTGAACTCAAGTAATTTCCTTTCCACACTCTTGATTACTAAATCACATCAGACATTTTTTCGGTTCTAAAGCTGCTACACAGTTGATTTGTTTTTTCTCTATACCTACACATCTAAAATAAGTCACTAAGCCAACAAGCCTTAAAAAGCTTAAACTTTTCACAGTAGTTGACCGAACCAGAGAGAAGGGAAAACCACAATCATCGGGGACCATAGTCGAGCCTCAATATTGGCAGCATATATAGGCAGCATTATATTGGCAGCGTTTATAAGTTTAACAGACACAGTAACTAGCCGGCCTCTCTCCTCGAGGTCGAGATGGCTTAGTTGGTCAGAGCGCCTGGAGTATCTATCCGGGAGGCGCAGGTTCGAATCCTGTTCGCGACCGTATTCTTTTTCCATTTAATATTGTAACACTAAACCTATCCTTATCCAAGTTCATTAAAAGTTTTTAATGATGCGTGGAACAGGCCTTTTCTCTGACTATTTATTTAGTAAAGGTTGAACTAAGTAGGTACTCTCATATGTTACGTATACGTAACAAGAAAAGTTGGAACTTCATTAAAAATACGTACAACAGTATTTTAAATCTAAAACTGAAGTTTAGAATATTTATGATCCAACGGGAAAACCTAACGTTGGTATTAAAGTCACTCTCTTACATAAAGGCCCAACACTACGACGCGACTAGACACATTTGCAATATCTTTTCACTACGAAGTCACCAAATCTGTCGCGCACCAATGTGTCAGGCCATGTGAGTCATGCGACTTCATAATTATTTGGGTAGTACCTACTAGAAATGGATATTGTAAAGTCTTATTGTGTCGTGGCAGATTAAGAAAACCTTAAAAACTGGAGATACTCATGTCTGTTCTGAATATTCAGTACAAAATGGATAAGTATCTCCAGTTTTTAGATCCAGAATTTCTTTTCATTATCACAGACAAACGTGTCATTACTACAATCAATGGTCAGAATAAGATCAATCTCGAACATGATTTTGGGTTATTCATACATTACATATTTCATTTAATACGCTTTTGTTTTTGTAACAGAAACAAACGATCTAGATCGAAAGTAGGTCTACAATTACGTTGTCGACATAACTTTGTGCCTAAAATTACCATTTACATAAGTTTATCTGAGTCAAAAACAGTTGTAACAACAGCTGCCATCATTATTATTTATATGACTTAGAATGTCTTTTTTAGAACCGGTACAAAATATTTGTGATGTGCCGAATCTTATCGATTGCCGAAAAACAACGCAATGTTCTCGTCGTGCCGAATCTGTCGCACGGTCGTCCCCAAAGCCATTAATCAAATCACGACTATGCGGTTTAATGGCAGACTAATTACAGTTTGCGCGCGAATCACCTACACATACCGTCGCAGTAATTACTGCATTAACTCGACTGCGGAAACGCTTAATACGGGATAATGCTGATTACATATCGCAATGCGGGTGCTAGCCAAAAGTTTGCCCAGTTCGTCCGTCAATCAAACGTCGATCGCAACGTCATTGTAATGTCAATGTGAGCGATTCGTGTCATGTTTCTCCTAGATAATCTTTTAAACCATTTTCGTAAGCTTGACACGTGCTTATTGTGTGTAATATAAAATGCAATGTCAACAGCATTTCTCCCGATTTCATTCCCAACGTATTTTAATTTAAAGTCTTTTTGCAATACTGCCCATGACTTCAACTTCCGCATTCAATCTTATCAAAAATATCGCTATTCATCGACACAAATACATCACTGGCCACAGTAGAAGAAACGAAATCCTATACTGTTCAGTGCTCCCCATAGCCTCATAAACGAGGTGATAAAATGCTGCCACCCCACCTTAACGTTTACCTCAGAATGCCGTTTTATGGGTATTTACTCACTATTCACGAACGTAATGAACTTAAGATTTTCATATTTCATGGCCCATTGATTTGATTATATATTATCGTATACTATAATTTTTGCAACTCCTACATTATAACTTTGCAAAAATATTGTAATAAAATTTTTATATTCTCTGAACACGTATCTTTAATGAATGTATGAAGGTGCGTGGGTATAGCAGATTCATTGTTATGAATTTAAATATAAGAAGATTTCACCAATATTCATGATAAAAAAAGTCTTTAAGTTAATAAGTAACAAAGAACCAACAAGTCCTTAGAAATGTATTTTAAGGGTTTCTTATTTTTAATGACCTTTCAATGAGGTAATCGACACAATCTTCTATCTAAATAAGTATTTCCAGTTAAGTTAAATAAATTGGAAATATTAACTTGCAAGTGAAGAAACAAATACAATAAAATCTTTAGTTTTACCAGTTTTAAAGCACATCCTACATACAACAAAAGATAATTAATTAGAAACACTTCCAACAGGGCATCGTAATTCTAAACTAACATATCAATACGACTTAGCAAATATAACTACACATGTGTACATATTAGTCTGTACCACACACACAGAGTGTGAAGTATTTGGAGTGCTCATACATTTCTACCGACATTAATATCTTTCCAAAAGGTTTAGAAGACGCGCAAAGCGAAATTAACTTAAAATATCATTACAAATCAAAATCATCTGGCATAATCACCAACACAGGCTTTGATTACACTCATATATATAAGCTGCAGGCGAATGTTAGACTCTGTTTGACAACCGTAATGTTGAAATAAAAGAAATTGCCGTGTGACGCTCAGATTTTGGCGTTATTGTTAACGTTAAAACCTAAACCGACTGCTTGAAAAGCGAGATTCAGATTGGACACATTTAGATTCTGCAAAATCTGTTTGTCTATAATTCTACTTACACATGATTGATTAATTAAAATTCTGTGCGAATAATAAATAATAATAAAATTTATTTAATAATGTTACAATATTTTTTACAGTTAGCCGCATTTGTATATGGTATGGTATAAGTAGGTTTTATACAAAAGTTTACTTATTGCCTAAATAAATCTAATTTAAAACTAAATGTATTAATAAAAGGTGTTGGAAATGTAAAGTCGGATAATATGTAGCGACCTGCCCGAACTAGGTTTAGTCAAACATGTATCTCAGGTATAATGAAGTGATAGAAAGTAGAGAAGAAGTTATTACTCCATCTACTAAGTACTCCATGTCTGAACCACAAAGGTATTATGTCAACAAATCCTAAGAAATCCCTGATAACAATTACTAGTTAAGCAATATGAGTACATGACCTATCTCATTAAGGTTTGGTTTAGAATATAATTGAATTGAAACAATTGAAATAGGACACTTGATGAGGCACAACCGCGTCACATACTTAATGACCAAGTGTCCGTACGTACACGTATGAGTATGTGGGTGTGTCGCCGTACACTACTAACATAACATCACGCCTGTATCCCCGCGGGGTTAGACAGAGGAGTATTATTGTACAGCAGGCCGAATGACAATGGTAACGAAACCAGTATAAGTTAGCCTCGCATACTATTGAAACTGCTTACTACAATAGGCCAGCTCAAAGTGTTACCGACGTGCCGTCTACTGTACACCCACCAACCACCGAAGCAGTAATTAATTCCCATGTAATAGTTGGCGGACTTATTGCCATTGATTAATAGCACAAATCGAAACTCCGGGGCTGCTGCCGACTATTTTCCTAACAGAAAACTGACCGACCTGGGAATCAAACCCAGGAACCACACTCAGTAGCCGCAACTTGCGACCACTAGAGCAATGAGGCAGTTGGTACAGAAGTACCCATTTCTTCTGGTGGGAATCGAGAAGGTGAATGTTTTTTTTTTTTAATAACCGGTGGATGCCTCATCGTCTTCCTGCCCTGGTCCCAAGATATTTGGGGTCGACACAATATGTATTTCTCTCCATTCTTCCCTGTCAGCCCTTACTATATCGTTCACGCCCCTGTCATTCATGTCATGTTAAATATCGAGAAAGATATGTATTCTGGATATTTTTGAGTATCTACACAAGAAACAAACAACACATTACTTCTCAAATATTCGTAGTATACCCGCAGTGAGCTAAAGTGGTGACCAATGATCATGCCTTCTCTGTATGAGAAGAGGCTCTTGCCCAGCAATGTTATGTTATGTATAATTTGTAGTATCCCCATGTTAACTGGGACTGCACAAATGATATCTCAGTGCATCATTCGTTGTAGCGACGCGAAAGTTTCTGTGCTTATTTGCGTGTGCTTTCAATATTTGCTCGGCTCTCCGCTAAAAGTGACGGAAGCAAATATTTAAGGATGTCTTGGCTTTAGTCTGTGTGCTTTACTTCGTCTTGCATTGGCTTATTTATACTCACATACAATTACGTTAAATTTTTTCGGGTCAAATCATGCTCTCCGAATTATGCAGTGTCACAAAAACATGTGAATAATATTGTGGATTCTTTTTATAGAGAATTAATTTGATTTAAAGTTTTTTTTTACCAAAGATTTTGCTATGTTGTACAACTGCAAAGCCAAAGTCAAAAGTTTTTATTTCACTTAATTTAATTACCTGCACTTCTGAAACGTTAATTGGTTATAGTTGGACGGTTCCAAATTTTCCGGTTTGGTCTTATGAAGAAGAACCGGCAAGAAACTATAAGGCACTCTTTTAAAATAAAATAATACAATCTTGTACCATTGAGTCTCGCAAACGCGGCTGCTGAACGTCTGGTCCTAGGTTAAATTACCGGATCGAGTAAAGTGTGACTGGGTATTTCTGTGAAAAATTCTAAGTAGCAGCCCAGAGCAATACGCTTAGTACATGGGACTTAATAAAGACATTAGTAGTATAAAGTCAGTGTATTGTAATTTAGATTTGAGTTCAACTCTTGTGAGTTATGGATGTATTAAACCACAAGCATATTTAATTAAACATGTTTCTTATGTAAAGACTATTATAAATTTAAAATAATCACTGTTAGAAGGACACTGACTTCTAACGCACAGGTATGGCACCTAGTTTAGAAGTCAGGTTTAAATGTTAACGCATAGGCATGATTTTGGTTTTTATGTAGGTACTTTGTAGAAACATGTGCTAAGCTGTTATTTTTATGAACTTTTTATTATTATCATATTATTACTGTCTACACCTCTGCCAACCTCTTCGGGAATACAGGCATGACGCTGTTATATTAGATTATTTAAACAATAATCAGCATCGTAAGTGATTTATGTATAAGGTCATTATTTAAGAGATTTTTTACGAAGCCAAAGTCTATTGTGGTTAACTGGTTTCAACAATAAAAAGATGGAGGAAACAATTAACTCAGCTAATTTAATGTTATCGTGCATAAACTGAAAAAAGAACTCAATTGAGGCGATTCAACTGAGGTTTTATATTTTAATTTGCTTAGTCACCCTTTAAAAGACACTTTTCATAACAGGTTCACTGTCCACGAAGCAGACACTGTAGTTAAACAATCACCGTGTATGATAAATGTGATTCATTGGACAGGGAAAGCATACATAGCATGACGCCTGTATTCCCCGAAGGGGTAGGCATAGGTGTACACAGTTGTAGACCCACATTTAACCAATAATCACCAGTACTTGACTACCCGTCAAGTACTGAAACTCTGATACGCCTGATAGTCATACCACGAGTCATTCAGTTAAAAGGCCAGATAGGCAGACGCTTCACGTAAAATACTGCATCCGGTAAGACTCAATTTCGGTAGACTCAATGCCGACCGCAACGTGTATGAAAAAGACTAGTCAGGTTTTTTTTATAGGAAGCGTTATTAATTTTTCTGTTAAATTCATGTTAGATAAGTATGATATCGCCCCGGTCTTTTTTTTTTACTTAATGAACAAATATGAGATCATAGATAACTAACATATCATTCAATCAATCACACACTAAAATATCTCTATAACTTACAGTTGAAACTTGTCATTTTTTCAAATATCAGCGGTTCCAATCACGTTTAGATAAAACAATATATTTTATAGAATTACTTAACAGATTTTTGCTAAGTATTCTCTTAATACAAAGACTAGAAGACTGGCAAATAGTAAAAGAATATTTTTTTCTTGGGGATTTCGTTTGTTCGTGCGTCGCAATTTTTACTTGATTGAGAAATTTAAATTACTGTGATTTTTATTGCAAAGGAATATTTCTAGTAGGTAGTATTCCCGTCCCCTAATAAAACTTTATAATAATAATTATTATTAATCAGCTCATAAATGTCCCACTGCAAGACAAGGGCCTCTTCTCACACAGAGAAGGAAGAAATCTTTAAATAAGTTAATATTAAACAAGGTAGCTACTCTGTGGCGTGAGCATGGTTCTATTTGTCGACACTTTATTGATTTTAAACGTCAAATTCGACATAAGTTGTTGACAGAACGATAACATTCAATACATTTAAAGGTACTTTTATCGACTCCAAAAGTTTGTCGACAAAGATCCGTTCTCGGACGCCTATATCTCATTACACAATACGATTCCCAGACAATGCGTAGAACATAAACAAACTTACAGAATACATAAAAAAATTAACATAAACTCTATATAAGAGAAACAAAAAACAAATTAACTATCTCTTCTTACCTTTTAGTAATTTTTCGCATAAAACTTTACTAAATATCACGAGCTATGTTCAAACAAATAATTTCCTCTATAACACACACAAATTACCTCTATACACAATACAAACGTGTTCAATCAACTATTAACAAAAACCAACATGTTTCACAGAAAAATAACATTATATATGAACAAGAACGGAGTTATCAATATAACAAATCATGTTAGTTCGATGTAACAGTCACTCACAATTTAATATTAGGCATAATATAGAGGCAAATCTAATATAATTTTCACGCGACTCCTATAATAATCAGCTTCAATCAAATATTAAACGAAAGGAGGTATTATAAGGGAAACATTTTTATAGCCTTGTAACTCCGAGCAATAACACGTTGTTTTAGAATTCATATAATTATTTTTATGACTAGCTGATGCCCGCGTCTTCACCCGCGTGGATGCGGTTAATATAATAGATGTATGTTATCCTTAAGAGATAGACAAATGCCATCCCGGACTTTTCTGTAGACCTATATAAGATACACAATTCCACCATACATCATTTTGTTATATCTCAAAGGGTTTAGGCAGCGCACGCTAGAATAGCTCGCAAATAGTAGATTTTTTCCTACTTACTTGACACTTATCGTCATATTTTGGTCAATTCACACAATATCATTACAAATTGTAGCCTATGTGTTATTTTGATGTATAAGCTATATTATTGTAAAGTTTCATTAAAATCCATTCAGTAGTTTTTACGTGAAAGAGTAACAAACATCCATCCATCCATCCATACTTACAAACTTTCGCGTTTATAATATTAGTAGGATTATGCGTCGATACCCTTGCACCATCCTATATTTCCAGCTCGGCAGGCTGTGCTGGTGCTGCATCTGCGCATTCTTTATGAAGAGATCGCAAGGCGATTGGTCGACACTTCACGTGACCCAAAGGCTGGTGTCTATTTCGCTCAAAGAATAGGTATTGCCATTCAACGTGGCAATGCTGCCAGCATTTTGGGTACACTCCCAGTCGACGCGGACGATTTTTTCGATGCCCTTCTCTAGTTTTAATTTAGTTTTTAGTTTTTATTCTGTAAATTGTGCATATTATTCATTGTAAATAAATATTTATTATTTTTAATTAATACATACATAAATAAGCCGGAAAAGCAGGGGTGAAGAGAGACAATTCGTTGCACAACAAAAATTGAAATTACAATTATATTAGGTACCATTACAATCTATGCTCTAGATTAGCCAGACGACCATCTCGACCTCTGCTCGCCACCGCGAATTCTTCTTCCATATTTTAACACGTCTTATGGCGACGTCATTGCTATTTAGTTCAATTCAGTCCCTATACATGGCTTAGTGGTCAGAGCGCCTGGAGTATCTATCCGGGAGGCGCAGGTTCGAATCCTGTTCGCGACCGTATTCTTTTTCCATTTAATATTGTAACTTTAGAGTTCGCTAAGCATGCGTTAATGATTTTCAAGATTTATCTTGAATTGTAGTTCACTACTTTTAGCACTAAAGAGTTATCAGTGTGACAAAATTGTTTTTTATTTGTTTTTTTTTTCTTTTACTTTCAACTTTATTAAATAAGTGGATATCTCATTTACTTATATTTTCTCGGACACATCATAAATAGGGTGGCCAAAATGCCAATTACCATACGAACCATATATACGGTACGGTACCGTATTTGACCACCGCGTCCCGTATTTTTCCTATTTTTCGACAAAATACGGAAATGTTCCGCTTAACACTACGACTATACTTCGGACATAAAGCTTTTGATTTTTATTTGATAATTTAGATGCCCATTACGGTTGATATAAAAGGGTAACTGTGAAAAAAATGCGTGGTCTTCCTTAAGTAGGTACAGTATGTTGGTAATAAAAGTATTATTAATTTAAAACTAACAACTAGCTTCTGACAATCCAAAAGTGCCTGTAAATGGTTTATTTTAAATAAATTATGCTGATTTGATTTCAAAAAACTTATTTATTGTAGTTGAAACACTGCGTTTCGGCGTTGTTAATGCATTTTGGCCTTCAAATGTGTTAAAACGTCTTGTATTGACCCTAGAAGTTAAGACAGTGACAACCCTACAAATAAAACAAGTCAAACTCTTATCTTACGCACCTCATTTCTGACTACAACCGTGCAAGATAAAAACCTAAAACAACAGCTGTTATTTCCGAAGACACACTTGTAAATAAGGTATTCGAACGGTTTCGAAGCGATTTGGCAAGGGTTAGAGATGTTATCGCGTGGCGGAACAGTGATAAAGTAACAGGCGAAATAGTAAGATGTTCTTTTTTTTACTTTTTCTTTCCTCAAAACTTTCTTACCTTTCCTTCCTTTGGTAAGGCAATTGTCGTAGGACACGTATATTATTTCTTTATAGATTCACGATGTAAGCAAACGTATGTTTACTCTGTGACTCTTACTATGCACCGTTAGAAAAAATGCAAAAAATATACAAAATGTTTGTTAGTCGTCAAAGATAAGTCCTATTATACCTACTGCCTCGATGGTCTATTGGCCCCAAGCGCGACTCCAGAGCATGAGGTCTCGGTTTTGATTCCCGGGTCGGGCAGAGTTTTTAAGTTTTTCTGTTATAAATTTCTCAGTAACAGCCCGGAGTTTGAAATTGTGCCCGGTAGATGGCAATTGGCTCACCACCTACTACATGGGACTTATGTAATAACAGCAATGGTGAAATGTGGATGTACCTACAACTGTGTACACCTTACCTACCCCTTCGGGGTATGCAGGCGTGATGCTATGATGCTATGTATAAACCTACTAAATATACCGGGCACAAACCCGAACTAAGTGCTACTTAACAGTTATATACCACTTCATGACAAATTAATATGCGCATGCAACCATTACATTGAAAAGCGATAATATCTATATGAATTAAATAGTAATAAGATCGTTTATTTTCCATCGCAATGAGTTCTCAACGGATCGGATATCTCGAGTAGACTAATTGGCTTGTTAGTGACGAGTCCGTAACAGATCGTATCGGAACTCTGTGCACTGTGCAGTTGCTACCTGTTCATTTAACATACGAGCGGGCAGTTAGGTTAAGCAGTGATTTTCTTACATACAAAGTAGTGTAGTATAATCAAAGCTTAGATTCAGTTCATAACTGAATCAGATACAGAGAAGGAACTTAAATTATGTTATATTATTATATACGAGATGCTTCGGAATCGTAGCAGATGAAAGTCGATAGTCTCTGCCTACCTCAACGGCAAGCCGTCCTAATTGTATGTATTATAAAAAAATACGATGTAAAAAATAGAGCAAAGTAGGTAGGTATCAAGATAAGTATTAATGAAAATATATTTTCGAATATTTAATAACATTATTTGTTTGTGATTCACTCTGTTCAGATAAAAAGCTAAGAAAAAGCGTACCAAAAGTCGCCAAGTCGTGGAATAATTTGTCTCGTTATCACAAGGAAAACTCCCCTACTTAACGTAGTTAAAAAGTAGTTTATGTCCGTTTCCGTAACGTAAACTTTCCGGCACGGTTTCATGGTCAGGTGTGAAACTAAGTTATGAATTTTAACTTCACCATTTAAGTATGTAATTGTTTAAAAATAACACACAGTTTAGATTTTAAGCAAATGATTGAAGATTTACTTGCCATATAATATATATATATATATATATATATATATATATATATATATATATATATATTGCTTTTATCGACTGCTTCTTTTGCAAAACTAGTAGTACTAGTTTATCTGCGTGCAAGTCGATCTCGCCTCCACCCTGTGATTTCTGACCAAAAATGGATATCTCGTCCAGGAAGTTACCAATAAAGTAATCAAAACTGTGCTAAAGCTCGATATGCCGCATCTTTATAAAGGACTTGTGATTGCTGAAGCCTTCGCGAAGTTACGCACCTTTTATTGTTGTCTGGGTTTAACTTTCAAAACACGCTCGATCTTTTGGGTATAAAACTGGGGAATGTGGGATAATAACCTCACTAAAACTACCTAGGTGATCACCAAAACCAGAGACCATCTCCAGCATCAACCCCGCTGTACAACGCCTGTTACAAGCCCTGGAGAAGATTAGCGTAGTCTAATTGAAGATAAATCTTTGAAAAGCATTAACATGCGTTAATGCTTAGCGAACTCTAAAGTTTCAATATTAAATGTAAAAAGAATACGAACACGATTCGAACCTGCGCCTCCCAGATAAATACTCCAGGCGCTCTGACTACTTAAAATTATAGGTAGGTAAAAATTTTAAATATAAATAAGTAAGTACATAATTATAATTAAAAATAATAAATACATATATTAAAAACTATAGATACTTACAATAAATATTAAATTAAGAATAGCAAATAGGTATTCTACTACATATATAATAAATAATTTATTTATGTAGATATTTTAATAAATAAAAAGAATTACTTACCAATGCTATAAGTACCTTCTTACAAATGTTCTTCCTCTCTCCTAATGTTTGCGTGCCCAACAGGGTCCACGATGTACTACATTATTTTACTTACCATCTTCAAACACCATTGTGGAAAGCAAATAAAAATTTTGAGTTTGAGTTTGAGTTTGACCACTACACTCTGACAGGGTCGAGATGGCTTTTTTTCCATTTAATATTGTAACTTTAGCGTAGCCTAAGTTTACTGTTTCTGCAGAAATTAACGTTTTTATTTTATTCATCCTCTAGTTTTGAAATAAGCTATGTAATTACTTTCCTTTGTGGAGATAAATAAAAATCATTATCATTACCATCCTTCCTTGTGCCTTCTAGTGCCTTTGCAAAAAGTATAGGTAAACCAACAAGATCAGCGAAATTTACTCTGTCATGTGTAATGCGAATCAAATTGACTACTCGCCAACGACATTACTAGTTTACTAAATAGTTCTCCTCATTTGAAATTAAAGCTACTAAAATTTATAGGAAATTAGTGTGACGGGTCTCCGGGGCTCTTCCAATGTCCACATTCAATGTTGGTAGATAATGAAAATTAATAAATTTTACGGGCTCTCCACTTCACAAGCGAATTAGCCGGAGCTAAACAGGTGGACGATCGTATTATGCTAATAGGTTCTATAACGCATGCGCGGGTAAACACATATCATTAACGTTTTGCATAATACAATGCTGGCGCCACTGGTTTTTGTTTGTGCAATCTATGCAGTTTAGGTAATAAACAGCAATTTAAGTAGCAAGAAATGTTTGAACATGTAGCGTTTTTTTTAAAGGCAAAGAATTGTTCCGCTATTTACAGGAGATGAAAAAAAAACATACATCTATAGCATCACGCCTGTATTGCCGCGGGGTAAACAGGAGTGTCTACTGTGTCTACTGATATAGGTGCACCCACACTGCCTCATTGGTTTAGTGGTCGCAAGGGCGACTGCCGAGCGTGAGGTCCTGGGTTCAGTAGCAGCTTAGAGTTTGAAATTGTGACCGGTTGATGGCAATATGCTCACCACCTAGTACATGGGACTAAAGATAAAGATAAAGATAAAGATCATTTTATTTGTATTAACATGAGTAGGCATGCATAACATGTAAGTTCGTAATGGTAATATAATAGACAGTCATGTTTAGCCATTACGGCGTACAAATATAAGAAAAGAATAGCCTTTACAATACTAATTAGCGTTCGCCTTATAAATTTATATTATTGAATTATACTATATACATTAAAACAGAGAAAAAAAAATGAGAAAGTCTACATATATATAACTGTACTTATCTAACATTATATTTATTTACCTATTAATTAAAATATAATATATTATACAGACATTAATCAATTTCGTATATATTATTACTTTTGTGTATTATATGAATTCCATTTTATACTTAATTCTAAGTGTCAAATAGCAATTAGTGATCAATGTTGTCATGCAGAAAATCTGTAATATTATAGTAGGCTTTATTTGCAAGGAAATTATTTAATTTGTTTTTAAATATACTACTATTATGTTCTTTCCAGAGTTTAGGAATTTTATTATATATTTTTGGGCCCATGCAAAATAAGCTGTTATTCATTAAGGTAGTTTTTGACTTATGTAGACGGAGCTTACTGTTATCGCGTCTATTACGAACGACCGCATCAGACATACGTGGAAATAAGTTCGGATTGCTCTTAACAAACATTGCGCTTTCCAAAATATAAAGAGAAGGTAGTGTCAGTATGTTATATTTTATGTAAAATGGTTTACAGCTCTCTGTGACCTTTAGTTTGAACATAGTCCTTATGCATTGCTTCTGGGCTTTAAATACCAGTTCTTTATTCGTAGAGTTACCCCAAAAGATTATGCCGTATCTAAGATTGGAGGAAACTAAACCGTGGTATGCCGTAAGAAGGGCGTCGATGTTGAGAATTGGTACTAATTTGTATATTGCGTAAGAAGATTTTTTTTTTTTTTATTAAAGCCTCTGTGTGTGTTTTCCAATTAAGTTTTTTGTCAAGAATTACACCAAGAAACTTCGCATTGTTAACTTCATTAATACTTTTATTATTGTAGTGTGTATTGAGGTTAGACATAGTAGATCCTCTTTGTAAAGTGCATAATATAGGTTTTTTCCAAATTGATTTTTAAATTATTGTTGTCTAACCATTGTATCATCGATATTAGGGATTTATTAATGTCATCATTGTAAGTATCTTTTCTTTTACATGGTATAGTTATGGTACTGTCATCGGCAAATAATGTCACGTATTTTTTGATGCTTTTGGGTAGGTCATTGATATATATAATAAATAATAGAGGTCCCAGGACACTGCCTTGAGGCACACCGTATTTGACTACTCTACCAGATGAGCGATAAATTTCTTCATGTTTTGTGTGAGTGTTTACTGAGTTTATTTCTATATATTGCTAAATAACAGCATTGGTGTAATGTGGATGTGCAATTGTACAACTCTGCCCACCTCGGAGAATACAGGCGTGATGCAGTCCGGGACCGGGAGCAATTTCAATCTCTGGGCTGCTATTTAGCATTTTCTGACAGAAAAAACTAATAAGAGTGCCCAGACCGGGAATCGAAACCAAGATCACAAGCTCAACAGCCGCGTTACGAACGCTAGACGAATGAGGCAGACGAAATACCTGCAGGTATTTAATCCAGTCAAGTGTTATCAGTATTTTTTATAACATGCGTTTACGTAAATTACGTAATGATGTAAAAACGGTTACGACGAAACTAAAAGGCTTTTGGCGATTTGTTACAGTTTCAACATCATCAAAGCACATCAAAGCTTGTTAGCGAGAATGAATTAAAAAGAATAGTGATTCGAATTTATAATAAAAAAGTTTATAGCACAACTAAACGGGTCAGTTTATCGTCTTACATATGATTGCGTGTCAGAATGTAAATAAAAAAACCTAAAATTAGATGCGAATTCTTTAATACCTACGTATAGGAAACGCTAATTAGGACGAGCAATAAAATAAATATTTTGACAGTTTTTCTATATTTCTATGTTAATTTTAAAATTTGAAATGTTTTGTTATAGTTTTTTTTTTTTTTTCATGCCTTATTTTCGATTATTTTTTTGCTGTCACTGTGTCCAGTGTGGAATAAGTACTTTCTTTCTTTCTTCTTCTTTCTTCAATAAAATAAATAAGGTACAGATTAAAAATAGATAAGGTAAACATGTAGATAATATAATAAACATAGTAGGTTGGGAGATCTAAATAAACGAAAAACATAAATAAATGATAAATCTACTAATGTTACTTAAATAACTACGACTTTTTGGTGAGGTTATTGCTATCTATTCAGTCCATTTACAGGTGACTCGGTTCGAATCCTGCTCACGAACAAATTTTTCTTTCCAAAATTAATAACTTTAGAGTTCGCATGCATTAATGCCTCTGAAAGATTTATCTGTATAAACAACTATGTCTAAGAAATATTGGTCTTCATACAAAAAAGAATTTTGACCTCTTTTACAATAACCGTGCCGCCAGAAAGATTTTTGAATGAAAACTAAAAAGAGAGGCGCTCTGACCACTAAGCCATCTCGTCGAGATGGCTTAGTGGTCAGAGCACCTGGAGTATTAATCCGGGAGGCGCAGGTTCGAATCCTGCTCGCGACCGTATTCTTTTTCCATTTAATATAATAACTTTAGAGTTCGCTAAGCATGCGTTAATGCTTTTCAAAGATTTATCTTGGACTAAAAAGTTATTTTTGTTTAATGACCCATGCCCTTAGACATTGCTGTTCAGTATCATTAGAAAAAAACAACTTTAAGAAACTCCTCTTTTATCCTCCACCTTGTATAGCGTCACTATTCCGCTTTACGTATAATTTGATCATACAATTATTTACTTCTAAAACCACCAAATAGATATACCCCGTGGTGAAAAATGGGGATCGAAAATGACGTCGTTTCTAAGCACTTCTTGCTCACTCACTATCGTATTGAAAGAGAGTTTAAATTAAACGTCATTTACGTCTTTATCTGCGCGGATTAAATACGTTTATATTCCCATACAACTCTGGCGGATCCACAATGAAGAATCAGAAGAAAAACAAACTTAAGGAAACAACACGACTTCGTATCGCTGTCAAAAAAACCTTCCGCCTGACGAGAGCTTATCGAACAACTGCTCGTACGATAAAGAAACAGCGATTCCAATAGCGACCAAAAACAATTGAAAGTACTTCATGCACATTTTGCTTGCGCGATAACTACCGGCATATCGAACTGCGTTTTATAAACAATTTTAATCGCCGATTGTTCCGCCTCTTGGTTACCACTTGCGTCAACCTATTGTTCAAACCGCAGATCAAGGAACTTTTATTTACAACTGCTACTCGTACATTGCGGGCATTGTTCCCGGATTTAAAGCCGCACTCCCAAACTGGCACGGAATGTATCAATGTCAGCGGATAAACGGTAGCGGACAATCGTAGTAGAGTCCGGATTTCAGCGCCAAATGAAACTTCGCAGAATACTTAAGTAAAAGAAAAAAACAGTAAGAATAGTTTGGTGTCAGATGCAACGACGTCGGTTCGTGGTACGAGTCTGTTTGAAACTTTGGATGCTACTGGAGACTAGAGCGGCTATTGTCGCCGAGTTCCGCGACTTATATTAAAAAGTAAAGCTCCGTACAAACTTACCATAAAATCGCTTTTACTATTATTTTTTTCATTTTTTTTTCAAATTCGTACATGTGCTATTTATCGCGTCGCATGTATTGTCTTATTCTATTGAAAGCTCGTTTTTTTGCCATTTTGAAACCCCTTTTAATCTTATTCTTTTGTAGATTTTTATAATATTTGTGGCTAGGTAATAAGACTTTCAGTTAAACAGCATCAAAGAGCTCCCCTCCCACCCACACATAATGTTTAATTTAATATGTTATATTGAAATCTATATGAATCTAAAATCTCTGATTACCAACGCCTTAAATTACTTGTGGGTACGTGACATTGAAACGGAATCACTCACCAATAAATTTTCCGAACGCTCCGTAGTTTGCACAGTGAAACTTTTCCTAAGGCGTTAGAGGAAGGCATCCCTAAAAGTCGATATGACATTCCAGCATCGATAGTCGGTAACGTGAGAAGCGTTAAAACGTTTAGAACCCGACATTTTTTTATTGAAATTTGGGTCATGCTACTTTCATGATTGGGTCTGAAATCGTTTACGACAATCGTGCAGTTTATTTTTATTTAAAATACAGCGGTGGCGGTGCTCAATGCTGTGTGAAGTGAGATTTATAGCGATTGTGAAACAGTTGCGTTTTGCAGGCGGGTCCGTGTACTCTATATGCATGAAGGCACTCAACAGTCGCGGAGAATCTTAATTGTACTCCATTGAGAGATTCCAGAGCGCGGCGTCTTTATTTTTGAATAGAGGGAGACTTGTTGCGCTACCACGTACTCGTGTGAAGGTTGACCGTGATTCACATGTTGCGCTGCACATTCGTGGGCAAGACTTTGTTGGCAATGCTTTTTGTTATATTTGCACAAGTAAGTAATCCGTTCTAGAAGCCGAGATAAATATTAGCATTGCACGGTTCCGACTGCGTACGTACGTAATTTGAGTGTGGCCCGTAAACCGCTATCCGTCGTGTATCAGAATCAATAAACGTTCAAGACATCGTCGACATGTGTCGTAAAGAAAGCCATTTATGACACTCAATAATCGTAAATAACAAGAGCAATATTTCCGATACCCCATTATAATGAGTATTATTACTGTGTTAACCTAGAGGCGGTGTTTACGTCGTTCGGTTCGCAATGAAACAGTTATTTGAACAGCTCTCGATCATTGTTTAGCTGTCTCAGAGGAGCTCCCCTATTGACCCGACGACGGCGCCAGGTACCCTTCAGCTCGTCTTACACAAGGGCCACGTCACAAGTCACCGCGCTCCCTTGAACGTGACCTCTCTATGGGATCTCATCAACTTCAAAGGTAATCTGCCCTGAGACAGCTGTGAATGATTTACATCCGGACATCCTGTTCCGCTGCATACATGTACACTCCGTTCAATTTGGAAGTTGATCGAGCGAAACTCGAAAAAAAATCGAAATTCAGAGCTTTGCGTTAAAGTACACCTCGATCTGATTAAACTCGGATTTCAGACAAACATTTAGATTTATTATAGAAAAGATTTGTAGATGAAACATTCGAAGTTCTCAAATCATGAATAACGTTTTTAAGAAAATAAAAACAGTTTATGAATAACAGCACGACTTCTGTTTAGAAGTTCAAAGTTCAATTCAAAATACAGCGAAAAGCTCTTCCACCGCAATTTACAATTCTTACCTCTACTGCATTAAATATAAACAGGTCTTAGTGTCAATGACTGACATACCCCAGACAACTATGACCCCTTCATCTTCATCTACAAACATTATACTCCTACAAACCTGTGCATACTAAACAAGCTATAGAAAACACAAGATAAACCTTGCCTATAAAGGAATAAAATCGAATTTCGGTTGTAATATGTAAGATGTATGCATAATTTAAGCCTTTATGAGCATACATTCAATTAAAGGACTGTCTTCAAACGTCGTGCGATATTGAAAGGAAATGGATAGGCATGTTGAACATGGTATCGAATATTAGCATATCAGATGAACAGATAGTACAGATACGTGAGTGGATGTAAACAATTGAACAAAGATGGGAAACTATGTAATAGGTATATATCTTCACAATGATGGCCATACTCACTTGTTTGAAGCTGTTGGCGCAAAATGATTTCGGGTGCGTGAGATTTCTGTAAGATATTAAATTTAACTTTGATATTGTGAAATTGAACAATACCTATAAGCACTGGTCTAGCCTGCTGTACCTAAACTTTGATTGAGTGATTTATACCGATGATATTTGTAGCGCCCCTGCATTTGGAGGCGCAGGTTCAAGTCCCGCTCATGACCGTATTTATGTTTCCACAAGAATTTATAACTTTACGAGACAGATAATTGGAGACTCACATATCCTTCGAGTTTTTTCTATTTAGTGCTCTTTATCTTTTTATCCAATTTCCATCTGTTACACAGCATACCTACTATAATTACTTTGGGTTATAGAGCTGAGCTTTCTTTTCTTTAAAGGTATTTGTCCCTACATCCCACGCATATACAGCATCTACAAAAGATATTTCGAAACGATCTGTCCCTTCACTTCCTCCAACTCTAAGATGCTGTATATCAACCAAGTTATCGACTAATGTAAATGAGCTTCACCTACTACAGTAGATACCAATAAATATTATAAATTGCTTTGCCATCCTTTGTATGTAGGTGTGTCCGCATACCGGATACATTCTTCGGATGAAAGAATCCAATATTAAGTGATCTATGGTTGTGAATTATAATTTGAGATTTTTGTTTGAGTATCGATCGAGTATTCAGCCGACAAAAATGGTTTAATTATTACGGTCAAGAATAACTTCTATAATCCGTTTAAAATTATTTTCAGGTCAAAACGCAAGCCTTAATTTGTATCTCAAATTTTTGTTCCGGAAAATGTGGACCATCGATACTTTTTTCTAGGCAGACCTGACAAAAACCAATAGAAAAATTTTCACCAAAAAAATTGAGAATTTAACGCGGGGTTTGTGGAATTTAATTAGAAAGATCATTGATTTCATTACGCTTAGTAAACAGAAGACTTTCAAGCGGTTTAATTCTTCAGAAAAGTTCTATTGTCGGATCAAACTCTGTCATGAATGATAATTCTTATAAACATAGCCCCGCATAATTTTAAAGGGAATTAGCTTAATTTACATTTAATATTAATGGTGTAACATTTAGTCTGTTTTTATTACGAAATTAGAGTAGGTAGTTAGACACTTAGAATTTTCTTGCGATAAAACTTGTTTATGCAATAAGTTTATTTTTATATGTATTATAAATATTGATGTCGTGGTGGCCGAATGGTTACGGGCCCGCCTCCTGAGCCATAGGTTGTGGGTTCAAATCTGGCATGTACCAATGTGACTTTTTCAACGTCAGATGTTCCTTCTTAGTTAATCTAAGACATTACAGAGATACGATGAAGGAAAACATCGTGAGGAAACCTGGACTTAATAGTCTGAAATCGCCAACCCGCAGTGAGCTACCGTGGTGATCGATACTCGTGCCTTCTCTGTATGAGAAGAGTCCCTTGCCTTGCAGTGGGACTCTTATGGGCTGGTTGTTATGTATCATAAATATTGTATCAAAACTTATGAGAGTCGTGTGTTCATTGATATGATAACTGTTAAACTTGATCATAATTCTCGCAAATACCTGCAATAGCCTGTCATTATTAAAGGCCATTAAAGCTATTTAAGCATATGCTATTTTAAGTTCGGAAATCCTATATAACTTCTTATCAAAGAGTCTAAGAGCTAATCAAAAATAACTGTCAAAACATATTGCGTGTTCTGATTTCATCCATTTGAGAGCATAAAAACATCGACTAACGTCGGAGCTCTGGTTATCCTATGGTTCTCCATAGCTCTAACGATAGTCAATGTTTTTAAAAATAAAGAGGAAGTTTGGGGATGAAGACCATACAATTTAAAATCAAACTTTCAAAAGCGATCAATAGAGTTTGAAATGACAATGATTAATTAAACTGTTTTATGGATCCCTATCGGCCTGCTTTTACAATTTCATTTTCACTTACACACACACACACATAAAATCAAATGAAGACATCTGGAAATATTACGCAGGTACACGTAACTACCTACGTCATAACGTCTTGATACCACAAGTCCAATTAGTTTAAGTCACTAGGGTGTTTTTATTACTATAATTATGATACATGCAGCAGGTGAGGGGCTCGTGGCTAAGTAACAGCCGCACTGATGATCGAGTTTAAGCTTGTGGTCTGTGGATAGCTCACTATAATTTCATATCGAGACCCCTCCGTGCCTCTGAGAGCACGTTAAACTATCGGTCCCGGTTGTCATATGTAGATCTATGGCAGTCGTTAGGGGTAGTGAGAAGCCTGAAAGTCTGACAACTATTTTTACCGCGAGATATCGTGTTACCCAGTAACTGGGTCACTGTGGGTACTGTTATTGTAGGTACCTACAATCATCATCCCCCTTGAGCAGTGATAGCCTAGTGGTATAACCGTTGGACTGGCAAGTCAAAGGTTGTTCGAATCTAAGGCACGCACCACTGACTTTTCGAGTTATGTCCGTATTAGAAATTAATTCTCACTTGCTTAAAACGGTGAAGGAAAACATCGTGAGGAAACCAGCACACCTGAGAGATGTTCTCAATGGTGTGTAAAGCCATGTCAGAGGCCTACGGGCGGTTTAAACTCTGACACTATTCATCAAATGTTCATCAACCACACGAAGAAGACGAATCATCATCCCCCTGCCCTGATCCCAATTTATTAGGGATCGGTGTAGCATGTATTCTTCTTCCACTTATTAATTGTTTTTTAAAGTGCATGCTGCTAAAGTTTTAGCAATGTTTTATGACCGGCCGCCTGCCTGACGTCAACCCTCATTGGGAATGCTGTTTGTCATGGTAATCGCCACCAACACGGTCTCCTTCTATCTAACTATGTCATACCAAATGTTATCCATGCGCCAGATTCTGATGTTATCCTAATATCCGGGCCACAGGTCAGGTACCTACAATAACAGTATCTATTAAAAAAATCGTGTGTTCAAAAAAATTCGCTAACCTAACAATGCATGGCGATTTTATTTTTAAAGCTGTCTGTGTTCTGTATTATCTGGGAATTGCATGCGTCTGTTACGATATCGTATTATGTCAGGGACAGGAATCATTGAATACCTGGCCCATGTTTTCAAACTTTCATTCAGTATATTTTCCCATATTAAAATACTGGTTTGATTTTCAATAGTGTAACAGTTTCCTCTGTAGACCGTACACGTCGACGAAACTAAATAATAACAAAAATAACATGGCGGCATAATTAAAAAGGAAAAAAAAAGTCCTAATATAATATGTTAACTTCCTTTGAAGGATATAAGTCAATACATTCACATAAGCCAAAGATTTTTTTTTAAATAGTGGATTCTTTTTTCACACCTTTTTGTGTACGTTAGCCACTACATTACTTGTTTTAAATCTTACTAGGCTTTGTTACCTGGGACAATGTAAGGATTCTATCGATACCGTGCACATCTAAGTTGATTCAGGCGTTTAAAAGTTAAACCCTTCCCACTCAGCCACGTACAGAATTATATTTCATAACAATAAAAATCTATTGTGTCTGCTAAGTAGCGAGCCAACGGCTTAAAAGAAAATCACCTAATACATTAGGACGTTGTATAAATTAATCTTCATCAATAATGGTACATATTTCTTAGTACTTGTCTCCACAGCATGATTTGGTACTAGTGGGTATGACTGAAAGAAATTAGTGATACCAGTTAGAAAAACCTTGTACAGACAAATGTAAGTTGGAACTCTTCAGCGCTAAGAACTCTTTTTTCACCTCATGTGAGTACGATACTTGTTATGTCAAAAATGAAAGCACGTTGCAGTATGACCAGCATTGGGCATTAAAATGACATTGACCGACGACCGAGTAGCCGAAAAAGCAAGACGGTTACGTCTTGCTTTTTCGGCTACTCGGTACTTAATTAATGCAAATAGCATGATTAAGGCTACGAACTTATGACATTAAACAGTAGCCAATTATAAAAACATGCTAAATTGACGCATTAAAAAAACTAACCTTGGCATTATGGCCTCTGACATTTGACACATGAAATATTCATAATACTTTTTTGTGGGGATCCGTAAGTAGGTCCGCTTAAAAAAAGAGCCTTGTGTTTGAGATCCGTCCATTTATGGCCTGCAGCATTTAAAAATAAAATTTCATATGACTCTTCCAACATGCAACAATAATATATTTTTTGTTATAAACATTGAGAATATTTTTGATGAGCCCAGCAAAATCATTATTAAATGGCAGCGGAACCCTCAAATATGTACCCAACATGTTCCTTTTATTTTGTGAATATCCTTTGGTAAACCGAATAAGGTCATTTGGATAATAATATATGTATGTTTTTTAATAATGCCTTTTTACAATGTCAGATGTAGCTACGTCGAGGACGAGGCTGAGAATCAAGATCGTAAATTTTATTGACTGGGGTAAATATAGATTTTAACTGATTACAGTGAAATAAAAAAAAATACTGCGATTATTACTGCTTTTTGCATATACTACGTCGGTGTATAATCAGACGCCGCGCCGCAAGCTAACCGCCAATGGCGCGGCGTTGGGTCAACCCTGTGCGTAGTACACGATTTTTTTTGAGAAACTTGTCCAAATGTTACGAGACCAATAGGGCACTGACCTTTATGTTATTATATTGTTTATTTTTATATGACTTTGTAACTTATATTTTTGTACTATATGGGCACTGTTCAAAACCACACGGTTTTCAGTACCTATAAGTATCTATATCGCTGATCAAGTGATACCAACATTCTTTAATACGTTTGAATATACGTTTTAGGTAGTTACAACCTACAGTTACTGCAGTCATAGCCATAATCGGATAAATATCTTTAAAACTTTAACTATCCAGATATTGCTTAAACTTCAACAATAGTGCTATTACCAATCGGCAATTAAAATTACAAGTAGCTAGTCCCCAAGATCGAGCAGACGAGATAGAGCAAACAGTTCAACAATACTAAACGGCCGAATGTTTCCAAAACAATGGCGTTTATAATCTAAACGTGTTCGGAGACAAAATTATACACTATAGAACATGCAATGTTGTTAAAAATAGCCGAGGTTCGCCATTATATTAGCCTACAAGACAAGGAACTGATCTCTTTATGGATCGCTTAAAGAAAGGATAGTAAGGGATACCGTAAAAAATATATTTATACGAGCATTTAATAACTGTTGTGAATCTCGAAATACAGCTGTGAATCTCGGAAACCGGCAGGAAAGTTTTTAAAACGTACACTAGGAATATCCCTTGTATCTAGGGTGTGTTTGCAGACACAAAACTTATATACACACACACACCCAAACCCGGAATAAAGATCTGTAGATCATCAAAATATTTGTTTTGTGCGGGCATCGAACAGGCAAAACGCGGCGCAGCCACATGAATAAAGCTGAAAGATATAGGTGACCGGTGATCTCAATAGATTGTTTTTAGCAAAGATCGCAAGTTCGAAGCTAGGGCAGGCACCAGTATTCATAATCATGTGCATATGAGAAATTAATTATCATTTGATATAAGCGGTGAAGGAAGGCGTCATTACGAAACCAGCACACTTGACTAAACGCTCCGTTTGAGTTCGAAACTAGTCGGGCAATTCCGTAAAATGTAAGTAATATAATCAGTAAACAATATTTGATGGTTAAAAAGATATTGCTAGCAATATTTTTAAAACCAACAGAGATGAGAATAAGTTGCTCATTCTTTGTTGGTAACAATACGGCAACCAGCTTTAATGTAATTATAATAAAGCTGCCTGTAATCAAGCCGCGGCTTTGTCCCAGCTGTCAACTTATCTGATGTTAATTAATTACAGCCGCTATCAATCACGCGACGACAAACTGTTTGAATGTAATCGTTACGACTACACGACTATATTATTGTGAAACTTGCTGACAATCGAGTTGAAACGATTGGGATAACGTTGATCTAGTATCGATGAGTGTTATGAACGGGATCTAATTAACGCGTACTAAAATGAATCGTTTGTATTAGAAAGAATTAGACTTGCGTATATAGAGAACAATCGTAAGAATTTGGTGTTGGGGTCGCTGTTATCGAAATCGATAAGGAAGACTTTAGTAAGAGTTTATAATTTTTCTACTATACCCATTGAGGGGCGGTAGACCAGACATTTTATTGTAAGACGTTTAAAGTCAAACACACGTTAAAACACATAACATAGCATCACGCATGTATTCCCCGAAAGGTTATGCAGGAGTGTGCTGCATTACACCAACATTGCAATGCTTTTATTAAGTCCGGGCTCAATTCCAAACTTCTGGACTACAGCAGATAATTTCCTAAAAGAAAAACCAACAATAACACTTTGCTCTATCCGGGAACCCAGGACCCCACGCTCAGCTTTTTCGGTTGGGACCACTAGACCAAAGAAGTTAATCTTTTAAAGATATATTGCAAAGTATCTACTAATATTTTAATTTGAGAATCATAGTAAAATCTTACACTACTGATCTCTCTGCCATGCTTACTACAAGTTACTCCCGTGCATATAAAGTATTTTAAGCAGAATCCATCTGTACGTTTTGGTATGAAAATTGTATTAAAATAATAAATGATAATGGTAGGTAGCTGTCGGTATATTAAATCTGACTACCGCTCGCTAGATGCAGTGTGCGCATGATTAATGATTTTGACAGAGAAGCCATAAAAAATAGCAGAGACGAACTCAGTACCAATTACTACGCACATTTTCATATTATTTATGATAGCAATGACATCGTTTTGACCGTTATTCTCGAATATAATAGACACAAAAACTAGCCAAGCAATTAGTATACGTCTGTGAACATTTAATAGGTGTTTATGACGACAAACCTGACATTCAATGTAAAATGTGGGTAATATTTTTATACGTAAGACACCTCTATTTTTCAGATTAATTTGAATGTGAACTATAAGATGCACGAGCTTAGCAACCAATTAATATATGTCACAGCAACATGATTTTAGACAGGAACATTTCCTGTTGCGTATAAGACACGCGGGCACACGTATACCAATAAAAATTCCTAAGATATTTTTTTATTATGTGATATAATTTCAGAAAAAACATTCGATTAAGCAATTGCATTATTAATAGCTACAGGATTAACAATTCATATATCATTATACCGTTGACAAGGTAATAAAGCGAACAAATTTGCAACCAAAACCTATAAACTATATTTTAATAAATTGAAACAGACAAGTATTAACGTGTACATCATAATCGGTGTACATTGCCATCGGTTACTCTATCAATATAAACGTCCCTAAACAATTGAATGGGATGATAATAAATAATTTATGCGACCACAGTTACATACCGTTCTGATTGAAACTAATGGCGTTCTATATTGGTAGCTCATTCAGTTAGATCGGTCTATTTAGTCGTATTGAGTTAGTGAATTAGACCATCAATAAAGCATTCGTCTTTCGCATTCCATGCGTGAGCGACGAATGTGGGTAATAATTTCGGGTCCCCTTATGACGTCCCTTTTGCGCTCATTGACGTGTCTACTAGTGGATTCAATTGACATTGACCTTTTGTATTATACGAATTTGTGAATTGCGGTGTCATCTTATGCCAGTCTCATAGATTTAAATTACAACAAAAATAATTTAATGATGACAGTTTACTGTATAGAATACGTCCCTGGCTATATTTCGTTGTGATATTTGAAATATCATGCTCATTCTTATAATATACAATTATGTCGATGTTTACTTTGGAATCGGATAAGTAAGTGAAAAGGTATTTTGACGAACTTGTCAAACGGAACTCGTTTATGGAGACATTCGCTATTTCATTATCTTGATTATTTTTATGGGTTTTGCTTCTGACATTTATGAACTCCATTTTTATTATTTGTTTTTCGACAAGTAAGTTGTTATTATTATGTATTTTTACTTTTCCTGCATAATAAGCCCTTCTTACACGAGTAACCATGCTTTTCGTAAATACTACATGAACATTAACATCTATTATGAAACTGAATGTGTTCAATTCCTTATGACACAAACCATCAAGAAGGTCGCATGCTGTTTATTGGTACTCCAAGACCCAGCCTCAATTGGTTTATATTGGTTGACGCAAACGCAGGGCAATATGGCCGGTCGTCAGTATCGTATATTATTACTATGGGCTATAACCAATAACCATCAAGTAATTTGTGTTGACTAACGTCGAGGAAGCCTTTGGACTATGTTCCATTAATATGATGTTGTTAAGGGGTGCACTCAACCAAACTGTTTTGTGATGGTTGATGTCTGATCGATTTTTTAGGGTTACGTACCGAAGTAACCAGCCAATAATTAAACCGACGTTGTCCGTATGGCTGTCACAGGACTGTATTTTATTTACTGTAATAGGTAGTCAGTTGAAATATCAAAGAATAGGTATGTGTTATTATGGTCTCTAACATGACAAATAAATGAAACAATAAACATATCAAAGCATGGGGAAAACGGCTGTTTTAAATAAAGTAAATTAAAAAGTTTAAATGGCCATTCAGCTAGTTTGATGGTAGTGTGCTTTAGTAAAGCAACAAATACTATAACAAAATATGTAATTGAGTATTCGTGACACGGAACCCCGAATGCGCGAATCCAACTCGCATTGGCTGGTTTTTTATTTGTAGGGTTGAGCTCATTGGGCTCACAGTGTATTAAGAAATTTAATATTTAGAATTCGTAAGATAAAGGGATATTTCAAAATAACGCATTTCAAAATATATACGTAGGTAAATACCTTTTTTTTTTTTTTTTTTTTTTTTTATGTGGAGAAATGCCCTCGCATACCGCTCTGACACGGGGAGACAGAGCGGTTATGTGGGACTCGAACCCACTAAAACTCCACAGTATACCTCCTTAGCTGCTTGAGGGCGGGACGCGGGAACGCTCTCGCACACAACCGCGAACCCGCCCGCAGCCGTCCGTTGCCGGACTCCCTCACGGGGTTGGGTATTGCACCCCCCCGCTTCGGCACACCAGACTAATGGCGTGCCGCAACCACCTCGGAGACCATGTGCAATGGGCGCCAGACGACCCCGTGTCTGGACGCCCTAGGTCCCCTGCGACGGGTCAGGTCTGTGGCCCCGCCGCCTGCCACTACGGCCGCAGAGGATAGGGAGAGCGGCGCCTCGCAATACCGGTACTCCTCTTCCCCTGCGGCCCCACCGCGTCCGCCATCCAACGGTGGCGGCCCCGTCAAGGCCGCGGTAGGTAGGGAGAGCGGCGCATCGACATACCGGCACTCCTCTCCCACCGCGGCCCCCATCCCTCAGCTGCGGTGCCGCCCATACGACGCCGCAGCCCACCTCAGTTGCGACACCCCCCATAAGGCCCGCAACCTACGCCGGCGCCGCTCCTACATGGGCTTGAAGGCAAAGCCCTGAGGAGCGGCCCTCCTTGGGGTCCGTTAGCTTCACCGTGGGTGACCAAGCCACGGCTACTAGAGCCCCCCCACCACGACAAGGTGGAACCCCTGGGGGGGACGTAGGTAAATACCTACGTCCGATGGTCATAACAACTGGACCCACTTATTTCATTGATGGATAATTTTGTTAGTTACTACTTAAACGGACCTTTTGTAAACTAATTGAACGCTCAAGCGTGTCTGACTGTGTTTTATCATTCACAATTGTTGGCCAAATTACTTCTTATATTAGCTCATGGAAACGACATACATAATATGCGAATATAAAGGCAGGCTAAGCTTCTTTCAAAATAGTAAGAATTGGCAAACCGTTAAAAATGAAAAATGACGAATTATTTATGCAAATATTGAGAAACTGATACTTTCGCTATGAAGTAAATATACCTACACAGTGAAAGTTCGAAATAAATATATGTACATCACGCCTGTATTTCCCGAAGGTATAGCCTGAGGTATATACTTTTATTAGAATACAATTATTTCTTTCCTTCTGAAAATCTCCTGACACTGACTGAGTGAGTATCATAGTTTTAATATAGCTCCCCAAAAAAATTATTAGCAAGTACCACGGGTGCATTTATGATGTGTAATAAATTTTAGTAGACTTGTACCTCAAATGTCAAGTGAAACCGCGGGGCAGCTACAATATTATAAAGAGAGATTTGTTTGTTAATCCGTTGGCTCGTTAATTACCAGGCACAACAGAAGTTTATTGTTATGAAGTACCTACAATTTTATACTAGTCCGATCATAAGAATTGAATCGATAAACTTTGTAACCATTCAACCGATTTTAATCATTCTTCAGCATTCGAATGTTACTTTATCGAGAAGTTACAGGAATATAAATACCTACGCTGTTCTGAAATAAAGAGGGTATTATTATGGATATTTTAATTCAGTAACAGTAACATTTATCAAATGTATGTATGAATGTACTTATATGGTCACAAACTATGTAAATTCCACGCGGGCGAAGCAGCGAGCACAGCTTGTGCTATATAATTTTTGACACGTGGGCAGGTACTTGCTTGTAAGTTCACGTTTTGAATTGCCAAGTTACTTAATTTAAGTTTTGTATCGCGTCTGTAGTTAGATAACTCATACTAAACAACGTAAACTAAAAATCACAAAAATATATAGAAATTTAGCTCTAATCAGGTGATTAGAGCTAAATTTCTATATATTTACTGCAAGACAGGTGTATTGCAGTAGGTTAATGGCACCAATACCTAACCATAGACTGTAGTGGTACACAAAATATACATCAATAAAATACAAACAGTTTATAGGAGTATTGTTTAAAAGCTTCTAATAAATGACATAAATCACGGTTTTCCTCAATGAACAGTTTATAAAATGCGTACCTACTCAAGGAATCGGTCCCCAAAGGTTCGATTAAAATCTTAACGAAACGATTTAAACGAGTAATAAAAGGTTCATAACAATTTTCTCACTTGTAATGTTAATCGGACTATAAAAATTTCATTTCCACGCTTGTCCCGTGAATATTAATTAAGAATTATTACCTACTGTTTTACGCACGATTTTTTACTGTAGTATTTTTTTTTTTACCTGAGGGAATCTTACTCGACGTAATGTAATTTTAACGAGAAGTATTTGCTTTTATATAAAGCGAAATAGAGCAACCATAAATTACAATACACGAGCAAAAATGTTTACTATCTCATAGCTTATTATACCTACATATTATTTTGTTGAGCGTACAGTATTTTGATACGGATGTTATTTGAATATTAACTTACTTGGTCTTTTATCATTCATTGAGGAAATATATGTAGATGCATGAAAAACATTTCGAGATAAGTGACGAGTTAATCTAGATACTAACTTTAAGCTCCGAAAACCGAGGCATAAATTTAGAGCACAAAAAAAACACGAACGAGAAATGTTTAGCGAAAATAAAATATACCATGTATGTAGTGGATACGTGCAAGATGAAAACCGCCTGCAGTTTCTTTTTAGCGATATAAATCCAGGTGAAAATAAAAACAAAATTTAGCTTTCGCTAAAAGCTATCCGAGAGTTTGCTCCAAATTGGTTAGTTCCATTTCAGCTAGATTTCGAAGAAATTTTATGGGCTGTACCACTGGTTTCGTTCATGCTACTCAAATAAGTTGAGCTCTCAAGGTCACTCCAAAGTCGCCTTTTGTTTGGTTTTAAATACCGATGGTTACGCCTCTACTGATTTGCATGATGACTCGACACAGTACACTTCGTTTGAAAATTTTCCTTCTTTGCCGCGCGTAAATGGAATAAATTAAAACCATTATAATACACCAGACTCATTACTGGGTGAGCGTAACGATTTCAAAAGATGCCTTTGTTTAAAAAAATGTAAACTCCTTTAACGTTTTACAAGTTTTTAGAACTTAAATAAATATTGATAATTTTTATGATTATAAACCCGTTGACGTCAAAGTTTGTGTATTTCTACAAACACAGCGTGGGGAAATGTACTGATGTAATATATTTTTAAGACATAATTAACACATGCAAAGCGAACATAGTCACGCCTACTTCACTATAAGACGCAATAAAAGAAGACAACGAATCAAAGAAACGCAGCATTCCGAAACAGCAACGCGGTGCGAGCATAGGCAATCTTTTTGACGACACATTTGTCGATTTTAAAGGTAAATAAGACATAAATTCTTGATTAAAAGATTAAATTCAAATTGACAAGTTCGTCGACAAAAATCCGTACTCGGTCGCCCGTTCTCGGACATTCGGTTGTTGAATTTACGTTGAAACAGAACGATTCACAGAGTACCCATTTATAGTACCAAACAAGGGATGCAAGATTGATCCTAGCTTGCGATCGTAATAGAAATATACTTTGTTAAATTAAAAAAAAAATAGGATTAGTACTTTTGGTAGTATCAGTTTTATTATCCTCTTGACATATTTCCTTACCTGGCATTTTGAGACAAAATATAGTATACTCTGCACCCAAAATTATACCGCCAAAAATATATATTCAGTATCAAAAATATATTTTGGAAAACTTGTGAGTTCCAATAGTAAATGTTTGAAGGTACTTATGATTCAGTTCACGTCACGCCCAGAGTGGGCGGTCTAGCAACAATAGTTGAAGGAATCGGCCCCGGTTAACACTTATTGGTCCACATGTTTCAATTGATTCTTTGGCTGGAGAACGTAGTTTTGGCGCAAATGCTCTTTTTTGCGATTAAAAGAAAATCACCAATCCCTTTGGAAATTTGCTAGTTAGGTTTAATTTGAACGGTTACAAACTGAAGGCCTAATTACCTCCTACGTCTCAGCATTGGAAATGAGCAAGTTCTGATGATAGCTACTATCTATAATTATAGGTACACAATATATAGTTGTGGACGATAATTATGGTGATAATTTAAGCTAGTTTAATAAGAATTAACGAGTTCAAAATTTAAGAATACCTAATGGATAAGACAAACTTAGTGTCTAAAGTATTACACGAATATCCACGGTTAACTTTGTTCCATATATATTTGTTTCACAAACAACAAAGACTAGACGTTGATCGACAGACCGGTCGAAGCCACAATAAACCGCAATCAAACTTGGAGAAACTCACTTCACCCCCTTACCTACTACTAACATTGTTTGAGAACATAAATTTATGCTAAACGTTTCTAGGCATCCGTTTCTCTATAGGTATAGTTAGGATTAAGAGAAGATTTCTGATTTTCATATCAGACTAATGACGTCATTACGTCAAGTTGTCAATAGACCACCAGGTACATGTTGATATAAAGATTTGCTTTAATATATCTTTAGAGTCTTTCCTCAGGATACAGAAAGTCTGAACTAGAAAATTATCTCACGCTGACTTTTCGTTGAACTTGTAAAACTCGGTAAGCAAAGCCAGACCGTAACATTGTTTGAGAAACGTGTCTAGGCGTTCGGTTTTCCTATTTAGTTAGGCCAGTCCCTAACTAAATATGCTGCAAACTGAATTCCGTAGAATTCTTCTCTAATGACATGCTTATTGCGATTATATTTACCCTTAGTTTGCAATTGACTCCTAATCTCCTCATAACAGCCCGTTTATTTTATAACACTCGCGGGAATGTGGAAGGAGATAGTCTGTATATTAACACAGGAATTATTACCTTTTCAATTTCATAGTACTATATGATTATGAATGAGATGGAGTAAGGGTTAAAAGGAAAAATAACAGGACTAATGTATACAGGTAATCCTTGGAAAGCATTCACGCATGCATAGCGAACTCTAAAAGTTATGCATTTTAGTGAAAGAAAAATATAGTAGTGAGCAGAGGTCGAGATGGCTTAGCAGTCAGAGCGCATGGAGTATCCGGGAGGCGCAGGTTCGAATCCTATATAACTTGGACTATATTATAACCTGTCGGGGTTACGGTGAATGTAATTCTGATCCCGGAACCCCGGCGGCAAAGGTGAGTTTAGGTTTTTATTCGATACGAGTTCGGCACAGCGTCCATGATGGATTCTCCACACATAAAAAAAAGGTTCTAATCCTGCTCACGATCTTATTTTTCTTTCCACAAATATTCAGTACTAATGTAATTTATCTGGATCACAAAAGATTGTATTGGATCAAATAATTCTACGTGGTATTACGAAAACCCATTAGTAAAATAAACAAACGTGAAATATTTGTACTAATCTATCAAAGAAATTAGGCATAAAACTTGGATAACATAGGATTTTTTTCCCCTAATATTATATGTATACAAAATCATTGGTATCCAAAATATAAGTAATGGAACTCTTTTATGTCAGTCAAGCGTATCATGTAGCTGGGCACACACGGGCTACTCGTAACACACACCGTGGTAACACGTGGCCGCTTAGTGGCGGTTGTGCGCGATCGAGACAGTCTGTGGTTGCGAATTTAAATAACCGCGCTAATTTCAGTATCAACATGGACATAATGTGGAAGATTAAATAACGCGACATACGCTACTGGTTAACTATGTTGCAGTGAAAAACGGATAATATGTCACGTTAGTGGCCAGTGTTATTTGGCTTCTTGCAGATCTCGTGTTGGCCGAATGGTTGAAGACCCGCCTTGAAACACAGGTTGTGGGCTCCAACCTAACAATTTCTTTTTTAGTAAACCTAAGACATTACTGACCAACGGTGAAGGAAAACATCATGAGGAAACCTGGGTAGTCTGTAATCATCGACCCACAGTGAGCCAGCGTGGAGATCAATGCGTGCCCCCTTAGTGTGAGAACAGGCCCTTACCCTAGAGTGTTATGGGTTGGTTATGTCGTTCGGCGTACGGAGCGTTATTTGACCGGCGGCGGCTGCAAAAGGAATGTCGCGTCACGGCCACTGTTTCAGCGAGTGGCCGTCACTGGTTACGAATGTATAAAATAATCGTTGCCCGTCTGCACCCAGCCTGTTACTTCTCAGAGGATTTCATTTGATAGTAAACCAGGCGGAAACACATTGTTAAAATAGTTGACCGGTCACGTATGTCGTGTATTGTATATCATTCACAGCAATTCGTTTGCTCCATTTATTGGGATTAGTATTGGATTTGACGTAAATTAAGATGATGTATGTCGTTTGTTGGTTGTTGGCTAACTGAATAATGAATGTGGTTCATTATTTAATGTTATGAAAAGGCTACTAAGTACAAATTGTAATAATATCTTAGGTTTGCGCGATCACTACACATTATAATAAAACAACTTTTAACCGGATTAATCGCGTGTATCCACAACAAATTACAATTTCATTTGGCAGTCCTCCTGCGACCACGAACGCTGCAAAGTGTTCGAAACGTCAGGAAAATCAAAAAACCAATATTTTTTGATTTTCCTGACGTTTCGAACACTTTGCAGCGTTCGTGGTCGCAGGAGGACTGCCAAATGAAATTGTAATTTGTTGTGGAAATACGAGAAATGTTTTAAAGTAGGTGTATCTCCACACATCTAGCTCATCTGCGACCGGTAACTGGAAAAAAAAATATTTTAGCACGGTCCGTTTTTCGGACAGCCACTTTAACACTGAGCCATTCGTGTTGTGAAATTACAGCTTGCTTGTGCTTGTTTATTCAGATGAGGTAAGAAGCATAAATGATACTTCACAAAACCAACAGAAATAGACACAAATATTCGTTACTAACTAACGCTCAAAAATTTACAAAAGAAAAACGACTCTTTGAAAGAAATGCATTCATTCTGTATCTTAAAAACAGTAATACTTATAACCATCAAAGGTTGCAGGACATACTTATTGTTGTAGAGCTTTACGGAGTTCAACCCAGAGATTGGTATTGTGGTCGGTTGATGGAAATTGGCTCACCACCTATTACAATGGTCTTAATAAAAGCATTGGTAAAATACACCTCTGCCTGCCCGCTTAAGGAATGCTGATATGAGGTTATGTACGAATCTTTAATACGGACTTCAAGCAGATTAAAAGATATAAAAATAATATTTCATTAACCACGAGCACAGTGCAGTCGTCTCTTTTACGGATCAAAGCCTTCTTGTATGTTTAATTATATTAAGCTTCAAAGGGCTGATGGGACTACGGATTCTTATAATAAGCTTTCAGGACTCTACATATTGCTTTACTAGAGTTTTGGTTAAATATTGTCCCAGATTCGGCTATTTTAAAATGTCAAAGTATTCTTTACGACATCACGTGAAACTTTGACATTTAAATTTAGATTTTGATACCTACCCATTTTTTATATATTTCATGAAAGAGTTTGTGCGTCAGAGTTATGGAAGAGAGGGGACTACATAGTGATCATCGAAGGACGTCTGAAGTATAATGAGTGATCAAACGAGCTTACCTGAAGTGAAGTTCGATCATCATTATATGAAGACATTGTCCTTCGATGATCAGGGGGCACCCAGGACACATTCGAAAAGTTCTCAATTACCCATATAAATTATAATAAATGTGTGGCTTTAAAATAATGAGTTCACAGATAACAACGAGTAGAACTGCCTCGTTGGTTCAGTGGTCCGTAGCGCGACTGCTGAGCAGGAGGTCTCGGGTTCGATTCCCGGGTCGGGCAAAGTGTTATTGAGTTTTTCTGTTAGGAAATTCTCAGTAGCAGCCCGGAGTTTGGAAATGTGCCCGGTTGATGGCAATAGGCTCACCACCTATTACATGGGACTTAATAACAGCACTGGTGAAATGTGGGTGTACAATTGTGTACACCTCTGCCTACCCCTTCGGGGAATACAGGCGTGATGCTATGTTATGTGTGTTATGTTATAACGCAGCGCCCGGTCGCGTTCCGTTTTCAAAAAAAAATTTTTTTGCTATTGCAATGCTTTGAAAATTCGTGCGTCAGATCCATGGAAGAGAGGGGACTACTGAGTCGGCTTTTAGGAAACCTTTAACCCACTTATAATTCAGGATAAATCGCTTTAATTACATAATGTTACACAAACAGCTACCTACAGCTCAAAAGCCAGATAAGATGACCTGTGGGGTTACTCTTGAAACTAATACCAATTCCAATCCAATTTCAATATTAAATAAATAGACGCATTAAAAAACACGCAATTTTAAAATAAATTTACCTACACTATAGTTGCCTCAATTTTAAAGCATGTTGTCTTCATGTTATCCCGAATCTTAAATTATTTAGACATTTCGGCATTTAAAAGTAGGTACCAACGGAAATTTTCAATGTTAATCAAGCGGAATTATTTTCAAGAGTAAGCCGTTGTTAAAATTTAATAAAAAACAACAAAAACAAATTATATCTTGATATATACGATTCATTCAAATAAAACCCAAAAGCGAAGACCACAACTAATTAATCCAATGAACTTGCATTGGCTGTAAAAGAAGGGTACGTAAACGAATTCTGTTACCGATTGCGATTGTAAAATGCAGCACATTTGGAGATAAATTTTCTCTGTCTGAAGCCCGATTTTATTTTATTAGTGTTGTTCCATTATGCTGCGATGTATGATACTTGTATATTCTTTTGTTTAAGAGTTACTTTTACTTGAGTATTGAGGGTGGGTGGCTATCGAGATGTAATAAATGAATAGTGGTATGAAATCGATCTGGGTTACAAATTAATATAAACTCGGACGCATCATCATAGCATCACACCTATGCACCCCAAAGGGGTAGGCAGACGAATACGCAGTTTTACACCCACATTACACCAATGCTGTTATTTAGTCCCATGTAATAGGTGGTGAGCTTATTGCCATCTACCCGGCACAAACGAGCTGCTACTGTTTTTTTTTTTATCAGAACAACTCAATGTCACTACGTGACCAGGGAATCAAACCCAAGACCTCATGCTCAGCAGACAGTAGACCTACGAGGCACTCGGACGCCAATCTATGAAAAAAAAAACCTTATTCACTCTTGTCCAGTAAGTTAAAAACAGTATAATTTTTAAACTTCTTGGATTTTTTCCCAATTTTGAAAAGATTTATGACATTCTATACAAATATGGACAGGTAAAATGTTAATAACGTCGTCAAGCATGTTACGTACTAAATTGTGGGTTCCATTCAAGTTACGCGATGCACTGACCTACTTGTGTCAATCTATCGTGACGCGACAAAGATGGGTTCCACAATATCATAATTTTTTTAATATGCATGCTATGCGAAAAATGAAGTTATAGCAGTGGTTATATAAAAAGGGTTGTGAGCAGGATCAGTGATTAATGTGGAAAAAGAATTCGGAATAGCAAGGTGAGGTCGGAATAGCTCAGTTGGCAGAGCGACTGAAGTATTCATCCCATATTTGTATTTATACTTCAATGCATAACGGTAGCACATAAGCCCGGACTTAGTCCTATACAGTATGTCTCTCTACCAGTCAACCCTCATGTTTTTCCTTCTCTCTTACCTTATAACAAGTGGCCTGTGTGATGTGGCCATACACAACAACCGCGTCGATCGAACAATTTGCAAGGTTAAGCTGCGTTAACCGCGGTCAATCCATGAACGAGTAGCCGTTCGTAAAACATGACCCTTCATGCCTCAGAGATCAGGTTAAACCGAACCTAGTCCCGATTGTCATACGAATAACAGGAACGGATACACATAACGGATCACAGGAATCACTTGCTTTGTGTCAGTACCTGTATGAAATTGATACTCATCATCAGCTATATCAATCATTCAGCTTTTCAATAATTTGCAAGGAGATCTAAACAAGGAAATAACTTTTCTTTCGTGTTAGAAGGCAACTTTAATCGGAGTCGCCCACAGGTCTGTGACTTGGATACTATTAATTTTCTAGCGGTTCCCCGCGACTTCGTCCGCGTTGACTTCGTCACATTACTTTAATATTAACTTACGATAGCCTTTATACCCCCTTAATTCAACTCAGTCGCAAAATCCAATTTCAGCTTCAAAGTTCAAGAATTTTTCGAAAGTTCGTGTTTAGTCAGCGAGTGAATGACCTTTCACTATTATATATACCATAATAAGCCAAAGTCAAAGACTTTGAGGAGAATCGCTGCTCGGAGAAGGATGCACGACGCGATGAACTGAAAGCACGCCCACCTTGTGCTATCACTTATAATTACTGTAATGGTGTGCTAACCTGCCCCCATTGTGCGCGAACTTTTGTTAATAAGATCGACTATATTAGCCATACACGAGCACACCAACGTCAATTAGAACGGAGTTGAAGAGGTCGCCGTGGCCGAAATCGGTCGAGGAGGTATTAATAGATAAGAGCCGGGACTGATAGTTTAACGTGCCCTCCGAAGCACAGAGACGCTCAGCTAACGTTATAATAAAACATACGCACTCGTTTCTTATAGGCATAAAGGGGCCTTTGGTATTGGTGTAGCAGGCTGGTTTCCGCGCATCCAAAATCTGTGAGATTATTTTGCAGGATGGGAATGGATTTTTCGAACCATCCCAATTCCTCAAAAAAGATCTCAATTTGCTCATCATTAAATTACGAAAACTATCCTTACTGCAACGACATAAAGGTGCTGTAAATGTCAAATACCACTGACGTGTGGTCGACTGTACGCTGGGCTACATAGTTTGTATGTAAGACTAGTTCTAGTTACCAGGCCTAGCCCTACAATATCCCGGGATAGCCTGGAGAAGACCCAGATCAGCCCTCCAGTTATTAAAATAGAATTATTAATCAAAACAGCTTAGCGATGAGTGGTTTCAACTTAATTTAATTCTAAGCAAGTGTTGTTGGTATCTAGGGAGTCGTTTACATATTCGTACGTGGTCCTTCCCAAACCGACTTTACCGGTTGTATTTAGAGAGTGTATGTAGGTACTAGATCAAGAAATTCGTATTGCGAAAGTAACTAGATTATGTTAGGAAATATGCGATAATTTTTGTGGATATCACAAATTTAAATAATCGTTGGTAGATCTGTACCACAGAATAACTTTTCAAATTAGAAATGGCTACATATTATCAAGTGATTCTATTCTCTATTTTCTTATAAAAATGAGTACCAGCTCTCCAAAAAATATCTTATTGGTGAAGATATTTGGACACGTTTTAATGTGAATTTCCTCTTTAATTTATTTATAGTATGAGGAAATTCAATATCTTTACTGTCATAGGTCAAACTATGAGTAAAAAAGTCATGGTACTTTATATTTTTTTCCAGTGACATGATGTATGTACCTTTTACATATAGGTTGATGACTTCATAAGTGGATTATTTATTATCGTCATTGATTATTAAGTCTATGTTATTTATCGAATTCTTTTGCGTCAATAATTCCTTCTACTTTATTAGCAAAGCTCGAGCCACGTCGGAAATGATCAACGAGTGACGTCACAGCGCGAAAAGCAATGTTTATCTACGGTCTTGTAAGATGTTATCATCGGTAAAAGGGTTTTATTTAAAAAGCAATTTTCTTTTTAATAACCTTTTGAGAAAATGTTTACTCTTTTTTAAAATAATTTTGTAAATTTTGCGGTTTTAAGAATTCAGGCTTTTATAAAATTCGTCAATTGTTGCAAATATTGATAAGTAGCAGTGCTCCAAAATGTTTAGGTGCGTAGTACTCGCGTTCCACGTTCATACATCTGGTCATACACGTCCAACCGGCGGGCGTGTATGATCAGATGTAATGAACGTGGACGAAGCAAAAGGAGTATGTAAGGATTGTAGCAGGTGGCGTTCTCTAGTTTCTGCGTAACCCGAAAAAGGCGTAAGTTTACGTGTGGATATTTAACAGTGTGAGTACGGAGTTTTCGCTTCGAAATGGTTTATGCTTCGCCTAGTTTTAGCATCGGCCATCAGCGAATTGGCTTCTGCGTCCAGTTGCGTGTTTTAGTGTTCAGTCGCTGTATCAAGCTTCCGAATAGCGACTAAATCGCTGGAGGCTCTTACTGTGAGTAACTTTAGTTTAAAAATGGTCAATGACCCAATAAACAGCAGTCACGACGTTCAATTGTTTATGAATATTTCGACTTCACTTGACACTACTTATTCTTAATATCCAACAATAGTTTTATTAGCTCAATATGCAAGGAACATTCTAGAACGTGGCGTGTCAAGCTGATAATTTCAGAGCCACGTTCAATTGGTCTCAATGGATTTGACCTCGGCAACAGTAAGGAGCGTCACTGATAAAGATACCCGTATGATCTAGTCGGCAGATGCATTATCCAATACAAGATTGGATGTTAGATGCGCCAGGATGTCCTAGTTCTCATGGATGAATGATAGTTGAAGTACTTTGACGTTTCGCAGTCACTGCCTCACAGTAGGTCACGTTGTTATTGCAGACCCAAATTGCAACGCAAACAGTCACTCAGTATATTATTTGTAGCCTCTGTAGGCCACACAAATGTTTGTCCACATGCGGGGATCGAATACATGTAAGTACCTGAATATTAGGAGGTTGTATTTATAGGTCTTACAGGTTTGTAGGTATGCTACTCCTCAGCAATAAGGAAAGTGTTTATTTGTTGTTTTTTTTTTTTTGGTTTTCCGTCTCTTTGTGTTTCGCTTTAAATCTCTCTCTGCTGTCACGAAGAAATCAATAATGATTTCGTTACAATCGTAACACAACAGGAGTGGCCACATATATTGTTTTTTTTTTTTAAGAACTATTATCTTTTAGTTCTGTGTAGAGCTTAATCAGCTTTTTCTTTTAGTTTCATGAAAATGCTTAAGAAAAATATCAGAACAGTATAAAGATCCGTCACAAACAATTGGACACGGGTGTAAACGAAAAAACCACGTCAAGAGGAGCTTGGTTACTCGATTCTTTTGTACCAGCCTTTGAGGACACGACACTCCAAACATAAGTACTGTGACGACATTTTACTCGCCTGAGCAATTCCTTTAAAATATACCCTTGAAATGTATATTATATCTATACATAAAATCACTCGTGTTTCCGAACAGTGTAGGCAGAGACTATTGATTTCCACCTGCTACGATTTCCACTTACCTCTCAGTTCATCATTACGATATGATAAAAAATAAAATACTTTTGAATAAGGAACAATAAAAAAGTAATATTAATTATTTAACCAAAAGTAATAGTATTTTAAGTAGGTATTTTAATCAAAATACAATTTTATATTAGCAAAGATGACAAACCTCACATTCTTAGGTATATGTTGGAAATAATTATAGTATTTAAGTATCTCCATAAGCGACTAATTATGGAACTACGGGTTACATCCAATACATGTAATATTAAATTAGACGTTTCCGGGGCCGCCTGACGACGTACCTATTAAGTATATTGTACGTAGATAATAATCGTAAAAAACTCTGAATTTAAGAAAGTATCATATCTGTTAAACTTTATAATACATGTATAAGTAGATAATATGATAAATTTATTATATTAAATGGAAAAAGAATACGGTCGCGAACAGGATTCGTACCTGCGCCTCCCGGAAAAGTTATAGTTTAAAGTTCGCTAAGCAAGCGTTAATGCTTTTCAAAGATTTATCTCTATGATCATATTATCTCAAGATAAATCTTTGAAAAGCATTAACGCATGCTTAGCGAACTCTAAAGTTATTATATTAAATGGAAAAAGAATACGGTCGCGAATAGGATTCGAACCTGCGGTACTGATTTGATAGCAATGACGTCGCCAAAAAGACGTGTTAAAATAATGAAGAAGAATTCGCGGTGGTGAGCATAGGTCGAGATGGCTTAGTGGTCAGAGCGCCTGGAGTATTTATTCGGGAGGCGCAGGTTCGAATCCTGTTCGCGACCGCATTTTTTTTCCATTTAATATAATAAATATAGGGGGTCAACTTCTTTGCATTTTAGCTCATCTATCCAGTACTGCCGGATATACGTAAATTTACCAGTAACCCATAAATCCTTTAAAAGGACTTCCATGAATAAAGAAGACACGAAAAAAGAATCAAATTCAAGAATTTCCAACACAAATTCTAACTCAAACTGGTTATTTTGTTACTCAAGTAAACATTATAATGCAAACTTAAATGTAAAAATAAAAATGTTAACAAATATGTTAAATTACATTATACGCCGTTATTTCAGAATCATTTTTCATGGCTCCTTCCGTTCCCTGACCGCGTATGATGAATGACCCAGAGCCGTCCTTTGACATCCGGTGAAGGCACGTATTTCTACTAGAGAATTATTTTGGAGGGTCGCGCCCACTTTCCGCTCCGTTTACTGTTCTTCAATTATGTGATTTTCTTAAAGTGGTCAGACCCTTTTTTCTCGCCCTTCGGAACATTTGTCACGGTCGAATTTATTGATAAGATGCCTAGATATTGATTTGAATGAGGATCAAGTGTTATGGTGGGATTTGAGAGAGGATTTATCTTCAGCATTGAATTGATGTTGGTTGCTTGCGTTTATATGCAGTCTCATATACATTGTATATCTCTTGAAAAATTTACGACTTTAAATTTGGAACAAGGTCCGAACAATCCTAATTTGGAATGCAATATATATATAAAGTTTTTAGATATTTCCGTAACTGAAAATATCGTGAATCAATAAAATATCAACTTCTATATAGGAATGAGCAAGCCACACTGCGGTCGGCTTAGACTTTAGTTTTACCTGTATCGAATGACATAAACATAACATCATGCCTGTATTCGACGAAGGGCTAGGTAGAGGTGTAAATTATAGTACACCCATATTTCACCAATACTGTTATAATTCCTATGTAATCTTCCTATTTCCAACCTATTTCCCTCTACCACACACAATGCCAACTCCAGGCTGTTACTGAGATAACCCAATAACTCGTTACTCTACCCGGGATAAGAACCCAGGAGCTCAGCAGGCCGCGCGCATTTGCGACTAGCAAACCAATGAGGCATGTATTTGTACGTTGCACTCGTCTACAGCCTCATACTTTTATCAGCAACATTTTGATTATAGTTTACTACTAAGTAATAAAATTTCTTGCACGTTTTTCTCAGCGGTTTCGCACCCACCACGATTCTGAGTTAATATCTAGCTAGGTAGATCTGGGTATAACATTAAAATGTAAACTCTACCAAATCTAAGGTTATAAAAGGTAATGTAGTTCATATGAACATTGTAACTTAAGAGAAATCGGCAAAATCAAATAAAAATTAATGAAATAAATTATTATAAAAATTGCTGACAATAAATAATTTCAAAATTAAGGGTTTGTTTAAATGTTATACAGTTTGCTCGTTGGTCTAGTGGTACAAAGAGCGAATGCTGAGCATGAGGTCTTGGGTTCGATTCCCAGGTCGGGCAAAGTGTTATCAGGTTTTTCTGTTAAGAAATTCTCAGTAACAGCCCGGAGTTAGGAATTGTGGCCGGTAGATGGCAATAGGCTCACCACTTATTACGTCGGACTTAATAAAAGCATTGGTGAAATGTGGGTGTATACCTGTGTACACCTCGGCCTACCCCTTCAGGGAATACAGGCGTGATGTTATGTTTTATGTTACCTGTATAACATGGACGGTAAATCTAATTTTCTTAAAGCTGGATACTACCACCAATTAAACAAAAAAATAATACAGGTAAATCTTTCAATAAATTTCCATCTAGCCATACATAAGGCAACAATGCCAATACACAGACACCTATAGAATCGGAGTATATTGTTACAAATTTCGAGATACAGATATCGGATGGTACGTAACGGATGTGACGTTCTTAGTATCGTCTCAATAATACGTGATCAATTGAACAATTGTCTTCCCTACTCTCAGATTTCCCGTGTGACGTGTTTTGTTACAACGAATATGGATAACGAATTTGGAAGTAACAGATAATAACGATGTACAGTGAATAATTAATAACAATAGAAACGGCGTTTTATCTATAATATAAAAATGAATCGCTGAATGTGTTGCTAAGCGCAAATCTCGAGAGCAGCTGAACCGATTTCGCTAATTCTTTTTTTATAATATTCCTTGAAGTACGAGGATGGTTCTTACGGAGAGAAACATTAAAAAAAATTGCATGAAATAAAAAATAATTAAATATTAACATTAGCCGGTGTCCCGAATGACAGAAAAGTATTAAAAATATATATATATTAAAGAATCGACTCGTTGTACGAAGTTCTCCGGGTCAGCTAGTTTTTTTTATATAATTTGTTCTTGATATTCGCCATCTTGGAAATTCTATATAGTTTAGATCTTCTAGTATAAAGTATAATAATGAGGATCATATACAAAGTCTAAAAGTTTGCCCATTGTAATTTAATAAACTGTGCAAGTATAATGAAAATCGTTTTGAATTAACCATTTCTTTATGAAAGACTGACCCAATTCTGTTCCTTTTCATGGTCAGATCCCGCCCCATATAATAAAATGTACACGTCACATTTCAAACTGTTCATCAAAAATACTTAGTCACAACAAAGATAAATCCCCTATACTAAACATTTCAAAAGACACATCAACCCTGTAAGGGTTTTATAAACGGCCATAAAATTCAATTCGTACAAGCTTATTGCGGTTTTAACATCAAAGATAGTTGCGAATGAGCCACAAAGCGAGATAATGAAAGGGGCCAGTCGTTAGACGACGGAACCCTAAACAGAGCAATGGGCCACGATATGAAGAATGTTCGCGTCCACACAAACTCTCCCTCGTTACAACCTACCCCCGCTAATGACGACGGCCAAACCTTTTTGCGCGATACTTGGTCATTCGTCTTACAACCAGCGACATGTGCAGACGATTCTACATGCCGTCCGCCGTCAGACAGCGAGATAAATGAATGGACTTTTCATTACCTCACACCTCATAAGGATGGTGAGGTCAGTTTTACGTTTAAACGTGGGAGTCAATATTTTATATGATATTCAACGTGAACTTTTAGTATAGTTTTAGACGCTAATAACCTCTCAAAACAAATTATTGACCTTTCGATTACGGCGTTATTTGGCCTGCCATTCACGAGCTTTCCTTCACAATCAAAAATTTAAATGAGTTTCCTCGTTTCACGAGAAAAGCGTATTTTTTTCTTCTAATGCCATTTTGGGATGGTATTACTCTAAATGAATATTCATTCGGTGCGAAACCGTTTAAGAGATAATAGATTGAGGTTCATATTAGGTTCGCAAGAGTTATGGATCTTCGTTTTGTATGCGAGAATTTGGTGCATGGATTAAAGTGATTAATTAATCTATGAAGCTTACTTACTGAATTAAAGGTATCAAGCAACTGTCGGAGTACATGGCGAGTGTTACCTGAAAATAAAAGCATATCATCAGTATTATGAATGTATAGAATTTGTATAACCAGTCTTATCCGATTTGCCTGAACTTTAGGTGAGAAAGTGTAATTTGTTTTCGCACAGCCTGGTTAAGACTTTCATAATAAAAATGACATTTAAAGAGTACATGTAAATATGTAAATATATTAGCAGTAAACATACATATAAAATAATCCTCCATTTATTTATCCAGGAGCCTGAGCAGCACTGACAAATGTGCCACATCAAAGTAACCGAACGAAACCTGTGCGAAAAATCCCGGATTAAAGTTGCACAATGAACTCCTCAGTATCCGAAATTCTTACGTAATTTCCCGAGAGGACACAGAAAAATGTAGCTTATTACCTTGCAAGGAGAATGTAACTACAGTCGAAACTAACTTGCCATTGTTGAAAGTTACAGTTTTCAATCTTGAACAAGTTACTTCATAATTCAGACTCTGGAGACGAAACTAGAGCCGCAACTTTTGCCGGTGGGAATTTGGTAGTTCACGGTAAGAAGTTATTACACAAAGTCAAACAAACAGAATGACCACGCGCCGTCGCGCACTCGCCGGTCATTCCGGTCAAGCATGGGCTTCAAGCACGCGATTCCCTCGCGAGCTATTCACGTGAGCACAAACTGACTTGTTTATCTACTAAATAGAATTTTTAAAGCCTAAGCAAAAACATGTTAAACTCTACAAATTAATTTAGTTTTATCAGTATCCCCCATCAACGTCAGTGCTCTCGTTATGGGCCCTTCTCAGGCACGATGAGTGACGTTTTAATTACCTATTTGTTATTTTACGTCTCATGAATATTGTTTTTATTCAAAAGTTTATTTTATTATCACTTATCTTTTAATAACAAACTTTTGATGGAAGACGAATTCAGAATTTGTTTTAGCGTTATCAACATAAACTGTTTAACGTTTTATTAAATCAGGCTTGCCAAATAAAATGCAATAAGTTGGTAAATATAATATATACTTATGTGTTTCTTGTGCCCGGTAAATGGCAATATGCTCACCACCTATTACATGGGACTTAATAACAGCATTAGTGAAATGTGGGTGTACAACCGTGTACACCTCTACCCCTCGGGGAATACAATGCTATGTTGTGTTACCATTTTTAAAAACACAGTTCGAAATTAAAAAAATTGAGTAATACGAATTTATTACTTTTAGTGATGTAGACACTTAATACTGACTGTTAATTTAGAATAACGTCGTTTATTTATCTGGCATTGAATAGCAGTGCTATGTAGTATAGTGTGGTCAGTATAATGGGCGCGCATCTCCGCGTCAAATCCTCTGGCGGCCGCGTGTCGCCGGTTGATAAGCATTCGATGGGCTAGAACGGAGCGGTGCAAGTTATAAGCAATAGCGGGAATGTGTGCAAAATAAATTCTTCATCAGGGTTATTTAATTAGTTTGGTCATATTAATATAAATCAAGATTGTGTGGAGAATTTCATCAGATTTTACCAATATATTATTTTTTGTGGCATGAAAGAAATATTTTCTTCCTTTCGGGTGTGTCTTGAGAATGTTTTGTAAATAAGTCATACCTACCTACTAGCCTTAATTTTCAAGTGAAATTCCTATCGAATCACACTGTCAACGAATACTTATCAACTATCGACTCCAGAGAATCGCGGTCAGCCCAGCAAGAATCTTCTGTTGGGTGTATTATGCATGGGCGGTGATCTGTGCATTTGTTAGAGTCAAAGGATCTAAGCCATTAAAAGATGAGGATTTATGGAAATAACAGTAAAAGCTAGCAGTTTATAATTTAAACCGTCTGTAGTCTGCGACGCTACGCGATGATAGCAACACCCTGTTAACTAACCGTTGACCAACGACAGTTACGCTTTGCCCCGCACTATTCTAGATTCCACTAACATTTTCACTAGAATACCAAGTTCCTTTGCCTCATCCTTGAAGATGGCTCAATAAAACTAGCTAAGTCAATTGTACATGAGAGATAATTTAAGGTTTTAATCAAACATGTCATGTGTGTCTTTCGAATGTTACTGTTTCTGCTATCGTCACTCTGTATCATCTGGAATGTTATGATAAACTTATAATACAAAAGTTATTTATGCGCTTATAACCATCATGGTTATCGATTCAACAAACAGGTGTCATAAATCACACTATAACTAGACAATGTAGACACTATTATTGTTATACATTTACTATAAAATTGAAATAGAACCGCCTCGTCGCCCAAGAAAATTTCACATTTCGAGGACATTTATTTACAAGACAATAGGCCGCGATATGACGAAAATTTTCAATTAAACAAAACAAAACGCCGACGCCTTGGAGGGTATTGTATGGTGCGACAGTTGGCATTGGCGGGGAATGGCGTGGAATGGCGTGGCGTGGCGGATGTCCGGCGCGCGGGCTCGGCAACGGCGCGGGATACTAAAGCCGTCGTCGACGTGAGAATGGCGCGCGACTCACTCGCGCCATTACGCTCGGAATTGCGGAGATTACGCGGACTGATATCATACGGAGGTGACGTCTAAGAATTTATAACTAGAATTGGAGCACATTCTGATATTATTGAGCAATGAATTGTTTTGAGCACATGTTTCGCGTATGGAGTATTTCATCTCAGTTTAAGTTGGCAATGAATCAACGTCTTGTTGGGCGTTAACGAGATTTTAGAGCCAACATTATTTAGGCAAAAAAAAAAAGTCGTCTAACGTAAGTAGATACCTACTACATTCAGCAGGTCCATAAAGAGATGGCATCTAATTAAGCAGTACTATCATAATTAATCACACAGGTACACTATTTACCGAAACTTCTATATACAACTACGAGACCCTTGACCTCCTTTCGACATCGAAATTAACCATCAGTTTATCGGTAACATTTAAAGGCTTTATTCAATCACGCACATCATAAAACGTGACATCATCTTGGTATTCAGTGCTCGCCAACAAATGTACAATACGATACAAATCTCGCGGCAGACACTCAGCAAACATACAGTAGTATCTCCCCTCGTTTCCTGCATCGTAAGTAACACACGTCCCGCATAAGCCTACAAACATATTTTTGTAACCCCTATTTCGCAACATTACATTTTAGTTACATATCAATAGAGTAAAAATTTGCATGACATAATACTTTTCTGACAGCAACTACGAAATCGGGTGGTACTACAGTGAGCGTCAATCTAGCGAGAGGGAACGCTATTTCGGTCTGCATGGCATACACAAGCGGTCTTTGAAATTTTAATCGTTACATTCACCCTGCCCTGATGGCACACTGGAGACCGTGTGTTACCATGTTCATCAAGCCACCACCAAAAGGATAAAAAAGCCGGCCAAGTGCGAGTTCGACTCGAGAAACAGGGTTGCGTACCACCAAAACTATTAACCTAGTTTTTATTATATTTCGTATATATTTTTTATCATTATAAGGTATGCATTATAGTCAGAGCTAATTTGACGGTAAAAAAGTTCCTTGTAAAATGCATTTATTTAAAGTTTATGGTACGAAGTAAAGCAAATTCACAGGAAATTTAAAAAAAATGCAATTATCACTCGTTCTGTGAAAATATCAAGTGGCTATCTATTACGGGTCAGAAAATGCGGCTCTGTAACGGACAGATAAACAGACTGTGTAGGCTTAGCACCTAATAAGACACAATCAATTTGGATAAGGAACCCTAAAAATTGTGAAGTGTTACAAGCGTTCTGCGGCGAACCCTTTATTTTCGGACGTGTCAACCTAAATTGAGCTTTTTACATTTTGATCGATGTGTCCGTTAACATCTTTTATCTGAGAAGTTTTTAAGAAGATTGCTATAAGGCTACGGGTTAACCCTGTTAGCTCTATAAGAAAAGTTTATCGCCAAAAAGCTCTTGTTTAAGTTGGTCTTGTTGAACTAACTCTAACAAGTTTCTTTAGTACTTTTGTTAGATTAATGGTCTTAAACACACGTATCCATTGCGAAAACTTTTAATTTACAAAATTGAATAAGCTTGAGTCTTTGGAGGGTAGTGTTTTAATTATACTTTTATACTTTTATTCTTCACCACCCTTCCGTTCACCGACCTATATTTAGTCTGGTTGGTTCAAAGGACTAGTTCCTTACACGTATTGGCGAGTCCATAACCGGTCTCTTTACGTATTAAGAGTTAAAACTTCTTTCATTTCAGTAATAGTGTTATTTATAGGTAGTTTAAATAAATATTAATTATTGTTCAACGGTTATTATTACTCACGTGCATTGTTCGAGATTGCCTGACTAGTTTCGAACCGCGGCGATGTCGCGAGTAAAACTCTGGGCAATCCCGAAGAATTCACGTGAGTAATAACTGTTGAACATTAATTAATATGAAAGTGTCTCACGAAAGTAATTATACAAAAATATCAATTAATGTTCGCTGGTTACTACTCTCGTGCATTTTTTGGGATTGCCCGACTAGTTTCGAACTCGAACGGAGCCCTTAGTCATGAGCTGAGCCCGCTGCGATGTCGCGAGTCAAACAGTGACCGGTGAACATTAATTGATATGAATATGTCTCACGAAAGTTTTTATACAAAAATAGTTTAAATAAGTATACTATTGATGTTAGACTTCAAAGAAGCAATCGATTACCGTCAACTAAAAAAGCCACTCTTTTTAATAGATTGACTGATAGAGAATGCCTCATAAAATGTAGTCCTCATAAGCTGTGATAGTTTTGTCGTATAACTGTAGGCTTGGCAAATCAAAGGTCGCGCAAGTTCGAAACTCAAGGCATGCACTGCTGATTTTTCGAAATTCACTGGGTTCGAATGTATATCGTAAGGGATGTGTTGTATAAAGTCACGTTACGCGTTCACGGCCTAGAAATGGTTTAAACTCTGACAAAAGGTTGTTCATCCACACGATAACCGTGGGAGAGCCATGCTTCAGCACGATGGGCTGGCTGGACCGGAATGATACCACGGCCTCTCAAAGAACCGGCGTGAAACAACGCTTGCGTTGAGTTTCGCTGAGGGTACCGGAAGCCCAATCCCTCTTCTGGGGTTGCGGGTGTCCGTCTGCTCGTTTGCCGCCCATCCCATAAAAAAATATAGAAGGAAAACGTCCGTCTTATGTAGTAATTTTAATACATGAAATATACCTAATAAACTAGTCTGTTACGTATCCTACTAAAAGGCAAAGTCCTAATACTTATAGTCCCTATACTCTCTCTGTAATCCTCATAAATTTAAATTTTATTCGATTTAGTTAAAGAGGTCAGTGGAACCGTTCGCGGTGCAAATACGACGTTCTATTTAAATGGTCGTAGTAGTCGGAGTCTACTACGCGTCGAGTATTTCTACAGTGCATTCATAAGTAGTTCACTTATCGGCTTCAGGCTGTAAAGTGAACAGTTTTTACGTCTAAGGTGGTATTTCTAAACTGATTTGTTGTTTTGTTTTTGTTCTTTGATTTATTTCTGATTTTTTACGTATAAAAACTTAACATATGTAGTATCTCGCCTGTATCTAACTAAAACTAAAATCAAAAATACTTATTTCAAATAAAACATATACAAACAGTTTTGAATTGTCAGAAGCTAGTTGCCATGTTCCAAAGTGTGGATTCTTATGGAAAAGAACGGGCAACTCGAAGGGTTAGTCAGAGATGTATTGTTGGGTACCCACATTTTACATTTGCATAATGTACATTTATACATCTGTGCCTTCTTATAGGTCATGCGCAGAAGTCCCATATAATAGTGCGGTGATAAGTCTATTACCATCAACCGGGCACATCAATTCTGAACTCCGGATTAGGTACTACTAACAAATTCTTTGCGAAAAATTCCAATCCCAGTTTGTCCGATCCGGGAATCAAACCCAAGACGGATATCATGCTCAGCAGCTACGCTTGTGATTTATCTTTGCTTGTGATCATTAAACCAACGAGGCGGTTCTAGACTGAACCAATATTAAAAAAAAAAAACATTTTGACATATACAATTGCATATAAAAAAAAAGGATCTTCCAAATGATTCCTTGTTCATTAAACACAACCCCAATACAGGATAAAATTATATATGTAGGTATATTTATTACTAGGACCATAATAGAACATAGCCCGGTACATGTTTCAAAAAAACAAAAATCGTGCGTTTTTTGCTTAAAATTGGAACGTTTCAAATTATATTCGAAATAATCTGCTATGTCAAGAAACAGTGTGACATCAAATTCTCGTGGCATAAAAGATCTTGAATATTAAACAAGTTATTTTCATGTCTGGGTCACAAGTTAGGCTTTGCAATGTATAATAAGTAAAGGCACAGGATTAAATTAATTAAATTTCTTAGAAATTCGGTTATAGAGGCAATAGGCAATTTATATTGGGAAGTTTTAATTGTTCTAGCTTTCTTGGACCTTCTAATAGTACTTACTAATAATTCTACTATTTAAACCGGTTCGATTATGTACACTGACTAAGTACATAGTATAAAAAATGTGTCACTATTAAAAATTCTTATACATATAATTATATATATGTATGTATGTACGTCCTATTATCCAGAACCGTTGATCCGATTTTGATGAGATCTCGCACCCGGAAATATGGGCCTCCATTCATGGAATGTGAGGGGAGGTTCCAGTTAAAATATTTTACGCTGCATCGCCAATGAACCGAACAGAAAAAAGTAAGCAGACATGACTTATTTCTAGTAAGAACTAGATCATTCTATAACATTAGCAAGAAAATATTTTTAGATTTGAACTAAATTACTTTAGTTTAGCTTAGTTGTATAAGTACCTACTGGATAAAGTACTAGTTACTATTAATTATTAATAACAAATAATGGCATACTTTACGAGTGGGTGCAGTAGGTACTTGAAGTTTTCATAATCAAGTCTAACTTTTAAACATTAGTTATTAGTTATTTTTAGCTATTTTCAAACATATAATATTAACGATTTAGAAATTAGAATTTAGTCAAACTTTTCACGAATATCATTAACTTCAATATTTGAAATTCATAGGCTAAAAAATGTCTAACGCAAAATTAATATGAAATCAACTATAAACAGTATTTCATAAAAACTCTGCAAATTCTAACTAGTTACTAAATCAAAATAGCACATTTTATTCTTCAAACTTTAGCGACCTTAAAAGAAGAACTCGAAGAATAAAAAGTTTTAAAATAGAACTACCACACATACTTACTGCGGGAAAGCCAAGGAGTCGCCGATTAAACCAAACGTCTAAACTCCACGAACATTTTAACGAATGTTAACCTCACATGACTTCAGGACAAAGGCACAAGCTATGCCACAAAAAAGTTCAAACATCGCGTATAAACATTCCTCGCTACATTAAAAACCCTAAAAAACAGCGGCATTATATCATTTACGACAAAAAACGTGAAGTGACACGCGAGGCCACAAGGCTTCTTCGAATGGGTGCCCAGTGCTAATACAGACACACGCGTGTCCTGTCCTGCTTTAAAATTCAAATCTTATTTACATTCACCCCCTGGCTTGGTGTCTCCGAAAATGGGTCTTAACTAACTCTGAAAACACTCCGCTGTGGGACTATTTTCGGCGCCCCTTTAGGGCTGTTAAAATAGAATGTTCGAAACCCAGAATAAAAAATTCAATAAGTATAAGTTGCTGTTAACCTATATCTAAATAATCATAGGTTATCACTTTTCCACTGACTTTTGTCGTGGCAGAATGACACTGATTTTGGTATTTCCTGGTGTTTTGAAACTTGAAGAAAAACTACAATCAATAACTACCACGTGATTAATAAAAATTGTTTTACTATATCCAATATATCGAACTTAAGAAACTGGATTATGCAAAGATCTTTTATAAACCTTGAAACAAGATTTATTTCTAACAAATTTAACTATAATTAAAAGATGAATACTACGCATTATCAGATTACCTACCATCGAACATGTAAGAACACAAGTCCTATTTCCTGCTAAATTAGCATCGCCAAATTGTTAGTTACCATTTAATCTTGTTACCTGTTCAATTCTGAACGCTGTGTAGGGTTGTCATTTGGCAAAGCGATTCGGCTAATAAATCATAATACGACGGAATCGAGTCCCCTGGTAACTCTCAATTTTCCGATGTACATGGCACGCTGTGTCAATCATCCCGTGTTACATGGGTACAAGGGAATCAGAAACAAGATTTCAATTATTTTATTACAAGACTTCGATTTATAAGTTTCATCGTTGTTATTGCAAAATAATTAATAAAATGGTATTTCGAACTCCACAAAAAAAGGCATGGTCTTGATAATTTAAGATTACATTGTTTTAAAAAGTAAAATAGAAGCTTAAAATGGTTGTGCAATCATTTATATTTAATCAAAAGTTGTTATAACAAGTTATATTCGCGCAACAAGCTTCAAGGTCGTATGATTGCCTTTGACCCCGGTCACCTCAGTTTCATGTTTAAATAGATAAACTCATACCTTGCTGGACGATTATCGTTATTTTTTAAGACTCCCTATCATAAACGGTCAGCTTTATACATGATATGAAAGTATTTGAAGGTCTTTTGAACCCGCCCTTTGCTCGCGAAATGATATCATCAAACTTTTTGTTTATTCTATTTTTAGTGCAATATGTAAAAGGCTAACTAGGGACTGTAAGTCTTGCTCATAACAATGATGATAAATATTAGAACAAAAGCTTCGTTCGCATAGAACCGAACTGAAACGAAAATGCAAATTGTTTGGTTTGGTTGATCATTCAGAACTGCTCTCTAGGGATCTTCTCTTCGCCATTTACATTGCTCTATTCATCATACCTATTTGTATACGTCCACTGTTTAACATGGACATCGCAATGGCCAGTCAAAAGGAAAGTTACCACTATGACGCGTGGCAGGTGGATGAGTGATATAAATTTGTTATTATTAGTGGGTGGAAAATGTTGATGCCCAAATACCAGCACTCTTGTGTTTGCTATAATTTGATTAACTGAAATAATTGATGAATGTTTATTTTCGCAATATGAAAGTAATCTTCTATAATATTTTGCGATTAATACATACCTACATATTCATCCTCCGCCCTTATCCAAAATTATTTGTTTCTCAGTGTTTTTATTACTACATAATTATCTACCAACATCATATTTTTAATGGTTAGAGATCGACAACTATCTATAAATACTTACACTTAGAATACAAAGGATTATTTTTATTTGTTTAATTTTTATAATAATGATTTTAAGGTTCATCACGAACTTATTAAAAATCATTAATCATTATCAAAATCTATTGTAACACGGGAATATAAAATATTAATCCATAGTAAGGCTTAGATTACGTTTAAAAAATATCATTGCATCCTGATTACTCATCACTGACGTAATCACTACATAGTATAAAACAAAGTCGCTTTCTCTGTCCCTATGTCCCTTTGTATGCTTAAATCTTTGAAACTACGCAACGGATTTTGATGCGGTTTTTTTTAATAGATAGAGTGATTCAAGAGGAAGGTTTATATGTATAAAAACATCCATTAAATAGTGGAGAAGTACTGTTATTTTTGAGGTTTCTAATGTGATGTCGTAAATAATTTCATTTTTTCCGCTTACATTGCAAACGCAGGTTGAACCCTACGAGTTTTATCAAAATAATGTACTAAGTATTGTACACATTGAAAAGGTCTACAGAAAAGTCCGTGATGGTATATGTCTATCTCTTATGGATAACCCACAATAACTTTTTTTTGTAATTTACTTTTTACGACAAATAATGGCTAATTTTCGAAGCGATTTTAACCAATACAGCATTAATCCTTAACCAATTAAATACCTTGAATACATTGTTCATTTAATATAGATCTATATGGCCCTTTACACCGTATGATTGAAGTGAATATTTTCGAAGATATTACAGATTTAAAAATTGCGGGACGTAGCGTTTGTTATAAAAAAGGTCTACAGAAAAGTCAGAAATCTTCATGGTATAGGAAAAGGGGGATTGTTTTACTCCAAATTTAACGCGTGCGGGCCACGGGCAGTAATGAATAAATCAAAACTACTGGATCGATTTTAATCACATAGGCTATATATTTTATACCCGTGCGAAGCCGGAGCGGTCCGCTATGTTTTTATATACAACGTTCACAGTTTTTCTGTAGTGTATTTAGTATCAGCATTGCACCCGTGCGAAGCCGGGGCGGGTCGCTAGTCTTTTATAATGCAACATATTTACCTAGCTGCACTTGAACGTTTCACATTATCAAAATGCGTACCCATAAATTCCAAACACTGGGCAGCCTATTTATAAAATCAATTAAATAAAGTGCCATTAAAGGTAAAACGGACTGATGATGTAGTCTAGGAACAATTTATTTGTATAATTATCTCCATGAAGATGACAAGCATTAAACCGGTTGGCCTTGGAGCGTCGTACGAGATCCTCTTTTGTTTGTTTTCGCTCACACCTAATGGAATGATCAACTGAACTATAGATAAGTGAAACTTTCAGGCCCAATCATTAGCATAATGTCTATTATAACTGAGTAAAGTAACGCAACCCAGCGCCATTGTCTATAACCGTTTCACTTAAACTGGTAGCAAAACGCTATTAGTTTAATGAGACTAGCCTTGACAGGACTATTTCTCACAATGACAGCTAAGGTCTGTTCATATTAACTGAAGCATTTGTGTACATAATTGGTCAAGGTACAACAAGAAAAGTTATCTAGTTTAATGAGAATACATATAATAAATAAACAAATAAAAGGATTAAGAATGAGCTGAAGAAAGACAAGTTCAAGAGACATTTAAATAGTGCAGACAAAACAAACATTAAAGTATTTAAATCTTTCAATTAGCTCATAAGAACGTGTAGACAGCGCTGTCGTCGAATCAAAGCCCGTTTGTTTTTGTTTCCTCATCGTTGGCTCGGGGTGTTTCTTGAAACTTTTATACTAATATCTATAATACTAGCGATTAATCATATGAATTGGTTCGTATTTATTTGTTCCTCAAAATATTTTTAGCTCAGAATCTATACTCAATCACTCATTTCGGGTTCGCTGGCCGGAGCAGTCAATCAAACAATGTAATTATAAAACATCGTCCTATTCCCATATTACTGATTCATTTCCAAAAATAGAGCATAAACTTGAGTTAAGTTGGTTTCTATTTAGTAGCCGTCACCGCTTCACGGCTGAGTGGCGGCTGTCACCATACGGTTTACTTGCTTCACACCCAATCTACAAGCATCAAAAACATTCAGGAATAATGTGACACGTTTTTCCTAACACGATAATTTCGTGTGACGTATTATGACATTTATTAACTTGATAGAAAAATACAATCATAATAATATACCTATATTTTTTTTAGTCTGACTATGATAGTTTTAAACCAATAAATAATAAATATTCGTCAGTTAAGGCACGTCAATGTATTTTTCAGATGTAATGGGCCGTCAAGTACTTTATGAGTTTACACGTAACTTATGGTAATATTATGAATAATAAGTACGGACCGTAGCCTCGGAATCGAAGACATCCTTGAAAAAGACCGCGATAATCTGTAATTACTGTAAAGAGTAATGATAACTCACTAGAGCAATATGAAATCCTTATCTGGATCTTCGGTGTCACGTAAAATTACCGGTGTGGAAAACCATACGATAATTGAGACAAACTTAGTGACTGTGTCTAATATTGGCAAAGGTGTTATTTATATGTGGTTTATCCAAACTTTGATGGTACCTATTGATTAAGCTAAGGTCATCCTTAAGTGATCGTGATGAGATGATATAATGCTGAGCATAGATCTAGCACGACGCTGCTACTCGTACAAAAAATATTAGTGATATAAAGTACAAAATATATTGTAAGAAACTTTAATTTCAAGACATTATGTTTTGTGTTTTACCTCCTAAGTATCAACTTTATTGTTTACTTTCTTCCTCAATCAAAATAAAAAATTAAACTAAGTGTGATGATGTGATAAATGAATGCAATAATAATTACGACACGTGTTAAACCTATTGAATTAATAATCTTTATGAATTAAAATTTACATCGACGTCCGCGTCGCGTCGGCGGGACATCAGCGGAGCATCAACGAAACGCGTCGACGCGCCTGAGATATTACCGGTGCGTTCCAAGCGCGTTCACCTGCGATCGAGGTGAAGGTCACGCGCGTCATGAACCAAACGCGCTCGAACGCAAATGTCAATGTAAATATTGTAGGTATTCCCGCCATGCCGGCCATCTTGAATTTCGGCTTGACCGGTTTTGGGATGAGACCCAGAGTTAACAGCGTCGGAATGTCGACTTTACTGGATTTCTTTGCTCGTCACGGACGTTTGTGATTGCTAAACTGTTCTATTGTGTATCTACTATCTAAATCTACACTGTTGCAGCAATGTTACTAACCTAAATTTGCCAAAACGTTAGAAGGTAATTAAAATTTTAAAGAAATGTTTTTTGCGTTTTATGTGAGAATTTACATAATATGCGTTGTTAAAAATATATGTTGCTTCAGTATACTTGATTTTTATTTATATATATACATATATTACATAGTTAATAATAATAATAACCGAGCAAACATAAGACCTCACGTGGACAATGACGTCTTGAATCAACGTGAGTTGATGTAGAACAAATATTTCACCTAAACCCGAAGATTGCGTGAGCGAAACCAATGCAAAAGTTGTCAACCACGTTAATTATGTCTTCGTACCTATAACATGCTAATGATTTGAATTAGCTGAACATAAATAACTTCAAACTATACTAATTACTGTTTACGTCACAGAAACACAACTCTTTCAAGAAGTAGCTTTTAAGAAAGTTTTTTTTTAACTACGGTTAACAAAATAATAATGAAGAAGTTTTGTAATAAATACGGTAACTAGTTACTAGAAAGAATATTTTCAAAAAAAAATTTACAATCACAACACTTGATTAACAAACCGGTTGAATAACATCCAAAGTGGTATTTTAAAACTTAAATCCCTTTCCGCCCTTCTGAACCAGAACAAAGGTACCAATTAAGCTTCATAATCGCCGGCACCCTTATAATTAATACTACAGAAATTAAAACTCCTGCAATAAACGTACAGTACAGACTATACAAAAAATACACAATCGTAGCTTTGTGCTCTACCGAACATTAATTAAGAAGAAAAGAATTTAATATTAAAAGGTCTTGAAAATGTCGTTCTAAAATGAACTTTATATGTCAAATGTATTGAGTTTGGAATTGCACAGTCTGAGGAGTAGGGCACTATTGAGCAAGCAAAGACGATATTTGGAACGATGTAGTAAAAAATATAACAACGCAAATAAGATTTCGAAATTTAAAATAGGTTAGTTTAGTAGTAAATCCTTTAATCATTTAACTTGTCAGAGATGCTCATAATCATACATACGTAGTGCATAGTCATAGTCAAAATAGTTTTAAAATTATAACACAATAATTTGTTGCTTTTAATAGTAACAAAAAAAAATTTGTCTGCAATTTTCCTGTTATCAGATTCTTATAATGAACAATCTAGTGTCAAGGATAAACCGGTCGTAGATTTCTGAGATGGCTTTACACACCATCTAAAAGGTCTCAGCCAGGTCAGGCTCTGGTCATGCTGGTTTCCCACAATGTTTTCCTTCATCGTTATAAGCATGTTATAATTAATTAATTTCTGAATTAGAGAAGCGACGTAATAAATGGAATTGAATCACAATTAGAATTTATAACCTTAATCATTTTATTTATAACCTTGAATAAAGATATCGAAAAAAAAACAACTATAATAGTACATTAAAGTCCATAAAAAGGTGTCGTTAATTGAAGAGCACACATACGATGGTTTAGTATGAATGTAGTTTGATAGCGAAGTGGGGACAGCGCCGAGTTACTAACGAGGGGAAAAGTGCCTATTTCCGAGGCGTAATGACGTCGTGTCAGCTCTCTAGCCCAGCCAAACACCCACCGAGCCTGAATAGAATTCTAGATAATATTTAGACAACCTCTATATACAATACTTCAGCGTAAATGGTAGTTTTACACGAAATAGGTTAGTCTAAGCATTACAGTTTCGATTTGCAACATGTTCTACGTTAGTACTATCGCAATCTTTAGCAGCTGATTATACTGAACCGATTCAGAGGAAGGAAACGCTTCTTTTGAATTTGTAATACTATAAAATTTATGTATAAGGCTAAGAAGATAATTATCTGATGTAAATAGAAGTCGATGACCCGCTAAGAGATAAAAAGCTTTTTCATTTTGATAACTTAATAAAATATGAAGATCCAGCAAAAAATCACGATGTATGCTTAGTTAAAAGAAGTATATTGCAAAGTTATATAGGTGCTTCGTGCAAAATCGAAAAAGATTGCATATCTCGCAAAAAGAATACACAATCCCAAACAGATTTTTCTATTGTTGTCAAGTCACCTTCTAATGTTAGTGATATGAAGAAGGTTAGTTATGAATAATCTAACATACGTAGGCACTCGGGACTTACTTATATAATTATAATTTCTCACATAAAGTAACGTATTTCGTATTCAAAACCATCATTCGTACATAGAAAAAGTTTTGACTGATCTAAATTCGCAACAATAATGAAACGTGGCAGCGGAAATAAACATTCTGGAAACAACGAATTGGTTGGACCCTTGTCTGGTGTCCTGAGATTTATTTAAAAAGTTAGTGAACCGTAGCGTGTTTTTTAATCTGCATCTATCGAGAATGTACTTCCACAGATAACAAATTACATTGGTAACAAAGTTTGTCTTTTTGTAGCCGATATTGGAGCTCTATGGGCTTAAGGGCTATATAGGATAGACGATATTGGTACACAGGATACGGAGGTAATAGGAGCGCTATTTGGGATAGGCCTATTTCCTGCAGTAGACTGCATTAAGCTTATTTGAATGGATGATATAAGAGCCGCGTTAATTCGCGAAATAAATTCTATTCAGAGATAAAAAACAACCGTCAGGTTTAATTAAACAAAAGGCCAAATGTTTAAACAAATGATTTTAGCGTGATCATAATCATTTCTTAATTGCGACCTCGAAAATCAAAACAAAATCTAAACATTGATTCTATTCTACACAATAACATAATATTGTTAAATGTTAGGGACATCTTATTGACATTTGAATATGCCGTGTAATGATGAAGGCGTGATGAACGTAATATATTTCTTCGAAATCAAGAATAAACATAATTTATTGGACCTTTTTATTGTCCATTAAAGCTTATCAGGTGTCAAATCAAATATTTTGTTGTCTATAAAACATGCATTGATTTAATAAAAATAAAAAAAGAATAATAAATATAAACAAATGGCCCTGAGACCCAAAAAATTTAGTAGATACGAGTATAATAAATTTAAATATCAAATAGCTCTTATAGTCAATTTATTTTATGAACATTTCAACATCTAATAATTACAAATTAGTCAGCTATTCGTAGTTAGATTATCTTTTTGAATTATTATCCTTTGTTAGGAAAATTATTTAGTTTTAGTTAACCATCTCATTTAAGCAGTGATAACCCAGTGGCTAAGGCCAGGAAGTCGTGTAATCGATAGAAACGCATGAATGGCAAAAATACCTGCGCAAGCGATACTACTAAACGCATAAATTAACTAAATTGCGTATATATTCTTTCATGTGCTATTTACTCGAACTTTAAACGTTGGTGCTAGTTACTTAATATATTCACATGTGTTACGTCAATAAGTACATGCAATACATAACCGGAGTTAGTTTAAACATAATATAAAATTTTGTAAGTGTGCGATAATGTTACTTAAATGTAAATGCCGATTCAGAAGAAGATATTTGTGACGGACTTTATACAGTTAAAAGTATAGGGTATTGATATTTTTCAAAATGCTATATTCCATTTTAATCAAATGCTCCCAGCATTTGATTAAAATGGATTATTGAGCTTGAGTAATAAATCTTCAATTGTACATAAGAACGAATATACAACAGAAAAAAAAAAACATTAATTAAAGAATTTAAAAGCACGCCTGCCAATTGTTTGAAACAAAAAGTGAAAAACAAAGTAATTGAAGAATTTCACAAGCGCAGACAAGCGCAGTCGGGGGACAGTACTGTGAAACATTGTCTTATATAGGTCCCCCAGATGCTATGAAAATTCTTCATCTACCTAGTTTTTCCCTCGATTTTACTAAATGCTCCGATTATATTTGAACCTTTCGATATGATTACTGAAAATCTCGCATCATCTCCCTGCCCTTATCCCAATTTATTTGGGGTCGGCGCAGCATGTATTCTTCTTCCATACATACTCTCTACTTGTACTGGAATGCTGCTAAAGTTTTGGCTATGTTTTATGACCGGCCGTCTGTCTGACGTTAACCCTCATTGGGAATTGGATGCTGTTGCTGGCGGTAACCGTCACCGATACGGTCTCCTTCTATCTAGCTATTTCATAACAAATGTTATCCATTCGCCAGGTTTTGATATTATTCTACTACCACACTCCACTAACCGGGCCACAATATACGAGCTACATAGCACAATTTCTCAACTGACCAAGTTCGGTCTTTGTTCTGACAACACACACGATTCATCTTGACTTGAATTATATTAATTATATTAATTTCCTATCAGATATATAAAATAAACTTGTGAAATGTAATTTTGATTTGTACGCCTTAATAGGCAAAACATGACGCTCATTAACAAAATTAAATACCTTGCATGCCTCACCAGTATGTAAACGCATGTTTTATGACAAATAAATTATCTTTATCTTTGACTCTTACAGAGTTTAGGATACTCCAATCAGAACTTGTAACAAGGAATCCATCGACTTGAACGCTATTGTATTATTCTTTTTGTAATTGTCTGTCTTGTGTTGTAGAAACCACATGAGTTTAGACAGACAAGATGGCAGACTATTCAGTGGGCCACAACCCACTATCCATTTTCTACCTCGTAAAATGATTGATTTTTCAACACCTTCTATAATTTCATCTTCCACGCCGCTGCCTTTCCCTCTCTTCATATCATCGGTGACGTCGCAGTAAGTAGACCTCGTAGAAAATTGTCTGAAGTGAGCCTTGAACTCCCACGCCAGCACGGGTTATCCATCATATTTCAGATCTTCGGTATATATCTCATACCGCGTGTAGTTCAAACGAAACGGTTTGACCGGGGGCAAATCTGTCATAACCGCCACAAAAATGTCAGATATAACTAGGTGTTTATCCATTTCAGATATTTTATTGAAATTTATGTGGTGTGTATTTATAAAATTACTGAAAATGTTGTCGACTTATTTATAAAACAAATTAAATTTTGATATTTTTTGACATAATTAAAAAAACAAATCTCGTTGGCAGTAGCAGTATGCACTAAATAGTCGATAGCGAGTTTATCGAATGAATCGAGACAACCTGGTTGAACTTGGAAAAATCATAATGATATTACTAATTTACCAGTTTTAAATTCATCGGTCATCAGAAATATAGTAGGGAACTACAACAACTTTAGTACAACTGGAATGTTTGACAACTCCAAGGTCCTTGACCCGTAAACTTTCTCTAACTTCGGTTACAGAGTCTGGAGTAGGTAATAAATATGGATAGACTTATTCTTATCCGTGTGCCGAGTGTTTGTGTGTGCTATGCATATGAGGTTTTTAAAAAGTCAACTCTTTTACTAAGAATAAATCATCACTACAAGTAACATGGCATAAGATGATATTTAAATAAAATGAAATTCAATGGCAAAAACGCAATCAGAATTGAATAAATTATACTAGAAAATATTATCGTCGAGAAAAAGGTCAAATATATATTTACCTGTCTGATATTTTACGGTTTTCCTAAAATCTTATAATAACCTTGCTATTAATAGTAGACTACTAGTTTCAACAAGCACATTCAATGTTTAATACATAAACATGACCCTAAATAACATAATCAAGATTGATTTCAAAATAAATACGAACATAAAACTATATTACAAGTATAAAATAAAACTTGTTTCAAATATAAAACGTTTAATAAAATCTGTCGAAGATAAACTCAGATATAAAAAACATCAAATGTTATGTTACGTTGGCAATAGAAAGGTATCGGAGCTCCAACAAATGAGTTTTCAGCAGAGTTCGCTAAAATTCACAAATAGTGAGACAGCTCCGAAACTATTATGTAGTGAAGATGAAGTGAACGGTTTTGTGGAACAGTTTTAATATACCACGTGAAGTGTGAACTGTATTATTAGACATAATGCAAAGCTAAACTGTCCCAAGAACATCAATATATTCGTCGAAGACAAGGAAATAACTTTACAAGCGATACACAACCAAATGAATTCAACTCCTGTCACGGTATCTGACAACGGTGAAAAGTAAAATTGTATAACGTTTCGTATTGTTGTAATATTTCTAAGGGATGTTACAATAAATCGAAATAATGTCCGTAGTGAAGAAGATCGCTGCTATATCGAATGAATAAAGGAGAGTTGATTTTTTGCGACTAACCTAAAAGGGTATCTTAAGTACGAAATCCCGCAAACATTATCGTGAAGGCACGGACCCTTCCCTTAAGGTGAGCACTTTTATATGCCCATCAAACCTTACGAGTACAATAAAACACGATTGTTTTCCATTAACATCGACGTCCACCACCCCCTAAACTAAAAAAAATATACAATCCATTCATTGAAAAGAAAAATGAATAATATATTCTGTTATTTAAACAACTGTTGTGCACGAGCACATGGTGTAATCGAAAATCAATGAAACGAGCGAAACAGATAGGTGTGACTAATAAATTATTAGAACAGTGTCGAATTTAATAAAGTAGTTCAGCACGGTCGACGAAAGTATTGCATCATGACAGCTTTTGTATTACACTGTCTGAAGGAAGGCTTAAGGCATCCGACAGAGACGAAAACCTGCAACGCTTGACAGCGAAAATATTTGAAAGGAACTAAGGCTTATAATACATAGGTACAGAAAGAGGGTGTTCACTGTTCAGTAAGGAAAATAAATTTTATTTACATTTAAAAAGCGTAGCGGAATCTTTGTCAATTCACTCCCGTCCATCGGTAGGGTCGAGCGAACAAATAAAATGAGATCACAACAGAACCCTGCCAGCGACAACAATGAACTGGGAAAGATCTGCTTTGCTTTAATTAAAAGTAAATTGTTCGTACAAGCATTAAGCATTTAGATGAGAGCTGTGAAAAGCAGTAATTACTGTTGTCATAGTCAATGGCACACGATAAAAACCAGTGTAGAACGGACAGTATTAAATTGTTCAGATATGGGACAATGGGGCGCTATGAAAGTCGTTGGAACTGGAAAGGACGCATGAACCTGAGCACGGAATGCATAATTTACCTATTCGGTGTACCTGAGTAAGTTGCCATAAGTTTCATTAAAATTATTATAGTAAATCTACATAGATCTTAGGACGATATCCTATCAGTACTCCTACGAATAGGCCTGTGTTCGCCTTATTTGAGTTGTTCCTTTCGACAGTGACTCAAACGCAACAAAAATCACACAAAGCAATGTTTTAGTGTTACTCAAAAGTTTTCCATAATCGTTTTTACATATTCATTGCGATGTCTACGCACCCTCGTTTGAGACGAGACGTCTGTACGAATTTGAATAACAAATGGCTGACATCTGCATGTTTCTAGCGGGGATTTCCACTGCTTCCCTTAAATCCTGGTTCAGGGAAACAATACTGGTCCCTTATGAAACCTGACAAGGGGTCATAACTTTGGCTTATAGCATTCATCATGCTCAGAAACAAATAATAAGATCGTCGGGTGTGTTTTCTTATCCACAAAATGATACCAGTAACAAAACTCAGCACAAAAATGTTTTGTATTACGAAATAATAATAGGTGCATTAGGAAGCATTATCATCGCGTGTAAAAAGTTACTCGTGGCGCAGAGGCCAGCTAATCAAGGCTACACTACTAACAGATCAAAGATAGGTATGTTATAAAGAAAATACTTTATTATAAAACAAAGTAAAAGGAAACACATCTTAACGTGGCATTGAGAATTGAATTTGTTAATACATTACTTCGCTAGTCAAATTGTCGGGAGGTCATCGGTCTATACCAATAAATACTTGACTCTTACGTCATCGGCCGCCAGACATACGCCTCTTGAATAACAACGATAGAAGTCCACTACCCAGAACGATAATTAAATTTTCCACACGCGCCATACCACAGACAAGTCAAAACAAAACGAATTCAGAAGCCTCCCAAACGTTTTAGCTGCTTTAATAAATTAATATTACCAAAGAAATATTCAGTACTTCTGCTTCCATCCCAACCATATTTCACTAGTAAGGTATCGAAGAGCAGGGAAACCGGGGTCCGCAATCCTCTAGACGCCGATTAATTTCCAGGTTGCCGTAGCACTTAGTTATAACCGCAGGAAAACCACCGGCGGAACAAAATAGAAGATATTACCTGGTTTGTGGAATCATTCTTCATTCAATTTGCGTTTGAATATTGCAGGATCGTTACATAGTTACTATGGTCCGTTTAAAATTTTAAAGTTTTGGTTCATCAACATTTCTTGTGAGGCTTGAAAGGCACGAGTTATGGCGTAAGGGGCCTCCGCCGCCATTTTGCAACATTACGACTGTGATGAGACGGCAAATTGCTCATTTGTCTACCGCGACACTTGCAAAAGCGGTGCTGAGATTGTGTGTACCTTTACCTAGTATTCGTTGCAACATCCAAGTATTTATAAAAAAAGAACTTATGAACAGAAACAGCTAGGCAAAAAACTTTTGTTGTTTTAACTAAGCAAGCGTAAGAAGACGAAGATACATACATCGGAACATTATGCATCTTATATTTAAGTAAATAAGTACTATAATTGGCTTCGCAGCAGTATTCCTACCATCAACCTTAACATCATAATTTATATAAACATGTAAAGTACCAAGTCAGTAACCTCATAATATTACAAATGTAGAAATAATGAAAGGCAACCAAGTGAGTCGACATCCGGGCAAAAGTCCGACACTTAAAGATACCTTTTGAGCACCAGGGTTTTCAGCCATCTTATCCACGTGGAGAGCAGCTACGTCACAATACCCTGAAGCGCTCGTCCTGAAAAACGTTAATTGCACGACACCGACCGTGGTGAGGCCCCAGCCTCTATCTCACATTGCAACCAACATTCCAACCATCCGAACATAGCAAAATGAACCTTATATGTCAGCCAATACATTATAATTCCGAATATCTATACAAAGTATTTAATATACTTTAAAACGAACCTCACTTAGCACCCGAAGGTATTAACGATATAAAAAGTAAGAAATAAATAGTAAAAATTTGCAGGGAAAATATGATTTAGAATGGCTCGAGATCAGGTCTCAAGTGTTCTTGACGGAGCGTAGAATAAGTGGCTATTAAACGGCTCGGATCTCATGCTTATGAAATTTTAAACAATTGACAAGAAATAATAAATTTCAACGCTAACGACTTGGGATCAACTGGCTCTATTGACTTTACAACTCTGAAAATCTTGAACAGTTTTATGACCAATAACGGATTATTCTATTGATGTCTTGATGCTTTAGTGGTACCTATTTATTTCGAGAGTCCGACATCATGTGACCATATGTAATGTGGGTAAATAAAACTACCTACGAGAAAGCAGCTTAAAATACCTCTGTCACAACAAACGGGTTAATACTTAAAGCGCTCAACAATAAAGTTTTTGTGTCCACCGGAAATAATGAAGAAATGAGACAAAGAAAAATAATGACGATGAACTCTCTAACAAAAGAATCGGTGGGTAAACTGGAGAAAAAGACTGCGGAATGAAAGCCAACCTTATGTAGGTTAGTTGTCTCCGTTCGGAAAACTTTAAAAGACATAATGGAATGAAAAAATACCGAGCAAAACGAAGTGAGGAACATAGGAAGCGAAGAAACATCGAAAGTCGTGAATTAAATTGGTTTCAGATCAAGTGAGCCATTAAAAAGTTTAATTATTATTTTTATTTGTTTTACATTCAATGTCCTTCCTGGAGCTTTTGGTAGAATTAGTGACATAAACATTGAAAGTTTAATATCCGATGGATGTGATAATACTCGCAAGAATGTACATAAAAGGTTTCAAAATGTTGTTAATACTGGTAGGCAAATACAATTGTATTAAAAAAGCAAGACAGTAGCAGTGACTACTAGACTACAACAACCAAAATAATGTTAATTATACATGTGTGCCATCTCTACATACGAGGGGCTGGGAAGATTCCACGAAGTCGTATTGTTAGTACACTCATTAGCCGGGTGTTTTAACATGGACTAAAGCAAGTTAATATCTCTACAAGCTACCCACCGCCATCAACAAATAAGTTACATATAAAACGATTGGAAAACGCCTTTAAGAAAATCCTCAAAATCATTGTCAAGTGAAATAGAACCTAAACACAATTAGGAATAGGATTCGTTGTCGCCCAAGCGTGTAACCAATAAAGGGAACGAACGACGCAACAGATCCCCACGAATATGTTCGCAGGCTCACTCCGAGTTACTAACACTCGCAATTCATTTTGTGAACTGAATATATTATACCCTGATAAAAGATAAAGCACCTTTCGCCCTCCGCGTAAGGGTGAATATCAAAAAGAAGTGAAGTCGTAGAAATAAGCGGGAATTTTCGCGAGAGCTACGAATGATTTTAACCTCTACGTTTATATAGAATAAGTCGAAATTCATTTGCAATAGTAATATTTTTACAAATCCCAAATCGCGATCATATGGCATGGCTGACGATAAATATGTTCGGTGTATTGAAATCTTACACTGTCATATGAAGTCGTAAATTGATCGCGAAGAAGTTAAGTAACTTTATTTGTTAAACTTTTATCACTTTGAAACATACTTTCAGAGTTGTCTGGGTCCCAACTGAGTCTGCAGATGCTCATCACCACGTTCATGGAAAATTGAAGACTATAACGTGGAATATTACTGCAAAGAACATGTGAACATGAAAAAGTAGTTGTTAAAAGACTTCCAAGAGACATAATAAAGATAAAAGAATTCTTTCGGTGACCAGCAATACGTGTTTTATGTACCTATAACCATTACAGCAAAATTGATTTCAATTTTATGGTTTCTGCTCCCCTGAATCCAATCATTGTTATCGGTTTTGTATGCTGTTAAAATATAATGAGTATGTACGCAATTTAGATTGTGGCCCAAATATCTCTTTAATTTTAAAGATGTCTTTCAAGAAGTCACCGGCGTAACCTTTGAATTGCTTTCATATTTTATGTACTTTTCGGTGTCAGATAGCAATAAAATACGTTGAATCCATTATTATTTTGTTCGTCTATCAAAAGGGCCTACGCTTAGGAATTCTAAAACGATAATAAAAGAGATTTTTATGAGATGTAACAGTTTCAACACATTTAATATTGGTAATCAATAAAGCGCTTATGTGCGTAGATATTCAATGTTAAAAGTTATAGAATGTAGTATGTAATATCCATTTACCAGGCACTAATTAATATGCCATTAGTTGTTAGCTGTCCAAACAAGTAAACCACACCGGCAAACGTGAATTATATCTATAGATATGTAATCATCGTCATTATAGTAGATTGTAAATTAAAGTAAACTAATATTATAATTATGTTCACACAGATGAGCATGAGACAGATATACGCACAGTGCGTTTATCTGTCTCATGCTCATCTCTATAGCTTCAATAAATATATTTCGAGTGGAGAAGAATGTTCATCATCATTTCATCCACAGGACGCCTATTTCTTCTTTTTTTTAAGTTATGAGCGATCTTTCGTCAGTATTGTTCAAGACGCTCCTAGATAACCAAACCTGTTTTTCCAAACAACGGGACATGAGTGAAAAAAAAAAACGAGACGCAGAAAAAATTTACATCAATAAACTTACTAATCTGTATCTCTGGATCAATTCTTATCATAATGCAAAGAGATCAACAAATTTCACTTGTATCTTATGTATTGTACGCCTCACGGCAGAACATAGAGGCACAGAAAAATTTGTAATAAGCAAAAACTCCACCTTAGCTTCACAAAATAAATATTCTTATTTTTTCGCTCGCTGGCCTGGACTAGATGAAAAGGCAGGATTCTGGGACGGACGGATTTTGAGCGTTCCGTTTAGGGTGCTGGCGGGACAAATTCCTAGAGGCCTGCAGACATCTGGCAACACTACTACTAGGCCTCCGACTTGTCTAACCGACGCACACACAGTTGAAAATGCTGCAGACTTATCCTCAACAATTTGTCGTTTTCTGACAATAATTTGCAACGGGTTGTGATGAGCCCATCCACTCTATGTAAAAGATAAGCCTGGACCATTGACTTCCAAAGTAACCTTTAGGTAGAAGTTATAAATTTTTGTTGAAAGAAAATATGGTCGTGAGTGGGATCCGAACTTTCGCCTCCCGAACAAATACTCCAGGCGCTCTGACCACTAAGCCATCTCGACCTATGCTCACTACTCCGAATTCTTCTTCCAAATTGTTAGTATGTCTTTTGGTGACGTCATCGCTATTTATTAAATGTTGTTTAATTTACAAAAAGAGCGTATTACACTACTGAAGCACGTAAGTGAACTGGAACAAAAACTCCAAGACATGCACAACAGCTCCCACAGTTCCACAATAGAAATACGCAACTTGCCACCCGTGGAACAGGATACTTCGGTGAATATTATTTCTACAGTTATAAATACTTGTAAAACCTTGGACATTTGCATCCAGCAATCTGATCTGAGGGACGTTTACAGCACCCCAAGTAAAAATGCCAGTAAGAGAACCGCAGAATTTCAAAGCGTCCTGACAAAAAATACGGTCCTTCAAAACGTACGCAACTTTAATAAAAATCGGGCTTCCACGGACAAAATAAATACCGAGCATATCGGCATTACGGGCACCCGAACACCGCTATATATATCAGAACGCCTTCCCATGGCAACCAGAAAACTCTTTTATGAAGCACGGCGGGTTAAAAATGCCATTGGATTCAAATATTGCTGGACAAGTGACGGCAAGATATTCCTCAAGAAAGAAGAAGATGCAAAAGCCATTATTATTAAATCCTGGCAGTGTCTAGAAAACCTTCGTTTAGATAAGTGACTACTCATGTTTGTAATAAGTTTACATATCCCACACATAACTTTAACAAAAATACTTTAGACTAACCTAACGTTTAGAAGCTAGAGGCGGTTTACATCCAGTGGTATTTTGCTCCTAGAAATTATGATTAATTATATATATATATATATATATAGATAATTTCTTGTCAAATGGATTTGTGAGCGCATCTAAGCGCCTAGAACTATATATTACCCGTCCTAATGACGTCATCTTTAACGACTCTCCACGCAGGTTTTAGACCGTACTAGCAATCTTATCTGTTACGTAATAGTTAGTAATAGTTACTTCGCATCCGTTTAATTAAAGAAACAGGTCGTGCTCTCGTAAGCACGATCCGCTACCTTCACTCACGATAAAGTCACTTGCGAACATTCTTTAAATAATAAACCAAATGCCAGTACTTAATTCAACGTCCTGTATGGTAATATCAAAAACCACACCATCACTGAGGTATTAATTTTTTGTGGAAAGAAAATAGGGGCGTGTACAGAGTTCGAACCTGCGCCCCCCCGAAAAAATACTCCAGGCGCTCTGACCAACTAAGCCATCTCAACATCTGTTCAGTACCCCGAATTATACTTTTACATTTTAAAACGTTTTTTAGTGACGTCATCGCTATCTATTCAGTCCCTATACAGGTGACTGAACCAACACGACTTACTTTGCAGTTAATAGAATATCGTACAAATGCTCTTACCTTAACAATTAATCCAGGAGGCGCAGCTTCGAATCCTGCTCACACTGTATATTTCTTTCCACAAAAACTTACACACTGTAACTTAATACTTTAGTGATGGTGTGGTTTTTGATATTTACAATAGAGAACGTTGAATAAATATATAGGTGGTGAGCCTATTGCCATCAAACGGCAGAATTCCAAACAACAAAAACCGAATGGCCGCTACTGAGAATTTCCTAACAGAAAATCTTACTAACACTGCTCGACTCGTGACAAGGAAGGATGAGACACGTGTGACTAAGAGAGTAATGAATATGAATGCAGGGGAATAGGGAGACCAAAGATGGGTTGATTGCATGATCATGAAAAAGGAGTTAACGATAATCTGACCACTCACAGAGGAGAATCGAAGACAAAAATATATTGCACCGACGCCTAATAACTTGGGACCAAGGCAGAAAAAAGAAGAAGAGTGCTTGACCCGGAATTAGAACCCAGGATTTCACACTCAGCAGCCACTAAACCATTGACATTTTAGATTGAGAGAGTTATGGCTTTTGACCTTCACCATAATTTCGAACTTCCCCAACTTAATAAAAGAAAATCGATTACGTTCAAGACAAGACAATAAGTATGTAAACCGATGTATGCAATATCAATCTGGAAGCAGTAACACGTTCTCGCAGGCTGACGCCCTGGCTCGGCCGACGCTTACTCATGGATCCTTGCCAGACCGTCCGTACTACCTACGTACCATAGTACTACTTGACATCGACCGTTAATTACCACAAATAGCGACCGCGGTTAAGGTTATGATCAAATCATTCGGTTTCCGAAATGCATCAGTAAGAAGAGGTTATATGGTTGCATAGATGCATCACTCTCTACCTAATATAAATTAAGACATCTGCCGCGTCTGTCTGTCTATGCACGATTTTCTACTGAACGGATTTTGTTGGTTTAGAGATGTAATTTAGTGGACATTTTTGTACTCCAAAATTGGTAATATTTAGAAGGAAAGTCGTCGTAATACAAAGGTTCTTTTTGAACACATAACGTGGAGTTATTTTTCAGTGCCCCGGCATTGAAAAATAAATTAAAAATAAGAATATCTGAGGCAAGGATGAATTTTTTTGCATTTACATAGTTTTTTTAGATACTGTGGCTTGTACGCGGCCTTTTCATATGAAAATTGCGTTTATAAAACACGGAAGCCTAACTTAGAGGCATAACAGTTAAAGTAGAGGAACCACTGCCCGCTCAATCAGTCGAGTCTTTTCATGTTTGACACCGGTTGAAAACTGGGAATCGATTGTCAAATTGGAATGTCAGGTATCGGAATTTCATAAAGATGCTTTCAATTTGGCGACCGCAACAAAAGTGCGATTGATAGCGGTATCCAATCACATTTCATACAAAACTATCAATAGCTTAGTGGTATGACCATTGGACTGCTAAGTTGCAGTATCGAACTCAACCGGTCATGTGCGGATTATAAATTAATCATCACTTAATTAAAACGGTGGGGGAAAACATCGTGGACAAACCTACACCAAAGAGATGTTCCCAATGGTGTGAAAGCTAAAGCCATGTCAAAAGCCTACAGACGGTTTAAACTCTGTCACAAGGTTGTTCATCAACCATATAACAATAGGAATTCCCTACAAATTACAAAATCTTTGCATACGAATGTTCACCATACTGGAAACTAAATTTTACCTAAACAAATGAAACTCGATATCAAATACATCATCGGCGATACGCAATCATGAGGCAAAAGCAGCTGTTTCAAAGCCAAAAATACTTTCGTAAATAGAAATACAGGCTCAATATAGACGTGAGTAAATAAAAGTCGAAGATACGAAGTTAACTAAGTTGATGATAGGATCGATCATACGGCGGCGTTGCCCTGCCGCATACCCCTCGGGCATACGTCTCTCAGATTCCCTGTAACATTAGATACTGGCTATAATCTAGATACACTAGCATACGTCACATGTCTGGATAACATACTTATGAAGTAAAGAAGTATGTTTGAAGTTTTAAATGCAGATACAGTGTAGTCTCGATTTTCCAGATTATCTACTACAAAATGTCAAAATAGGAACTTCCAAATGTTTGAAACAAAAGTGTCTTATGTGACTATTTTATGTATTTCAAGATGAAGGTCGCACTATATTTGTAATTGTAATAAAACAATTATGCACGTATGTACGAAAATGTGTCTCTAATCTCTTAATAAGCATTTATTTTTGGAGAAAAAGAAAATGTCTAATTTCTTTAACCATTCTATTATTTGGATTTTTGTTTATCCGAATGACTAACGACAGCAATTAGTCCGGTTAATCAAACATCCACTGTACTGATATGTTTTTAAATTTTAAAACACGTGCGAAGAGAACTCAAAATTACTAATTCCTAGATTGATACTCTAAGTGCTCCACCATCTATGCCATCGCCAAATCTAATGAAAATATGTCTTACAGTGACGTCATCGTCATCTATTGAGTTTCTAAAGAGCATTTGAAGTACTGATCTGAGTGAGCGGATTCAAAGCCCCCTCGCGGTCGTATTTTTTAATCGAGTTTTTGTTTTTTCAAATAAAGTGGTTACCGGGTTAAGTAAGGGTCACCGTATGCCAATCATTGCTTGGACACGTTTGACATCACAATGGTGTGTTAAAAGTGAATAAATCATTGTTGCCGAACGGAGCACTTCACATGTTCAAGTTATGTTTTATTAGCTTTGTTAGTATTAATTATTGTTCAACGGTTATTACTCACTTGCATTTTTCGGGATTGCCCGACTAGTTTCGAACTCGAACGGAGCCCTTAGTCATGAGCTGAGGCCGCGGCGATGTCGCGAGTCAAACTCTTCAAAGCTTTGTTAGTCATGTGATTCTTCCAAGTATTTAATGGTGTTTATTAAAAAAGCTACCTTTCAAACCTATTACATTTTCTTTTCGTATATCTAAAGATGGTTATGGCTCATTAGTCATTAGACTGATCCAGGTTCAACATACTTTGTAATTATTCAAACTATCCCTCCATATCAACAAAAAAATACCCTCAGCACCTTCGATCACTAATAAAAAACTTATAAGTGATCGAAGCTCAGCACAGACCTTAATATGCAACATGATCAACAAAGATCCAGTTAAGGAAAAAGAAGTCCAACATCTAAACAAAAAATAAAAGAACCTCATACAGTACTCAAATCCCATTATTGAGCATCTTAGAGGTAAGTAGCAAAGAAATAACGCACGAAATAAAGGTAAAGAAAATAATTGAAGAACATTTGCTACTCGCGGTGGCTGTTCTGGGTCATTCCCTTTGATTGCCATCTCAAGGGTCCCCAATACGAGGCAGCCCTAGGGAACGTCACTCAAGTACATTCGATATTCGTTTCCGCCACTGCAATTAGGGTGGATGGACTGGCGCTAACTTTGTAGTAATTAGGTATACGAATATGTGAAGTTCGATTAATTTATTGATTAAACTATGAAGGTTTTAAATTAATTTGGTATCGTCATAATAGTTCGGCGGTCCGTTCGACATTGCCCTTACTTACTTATTCTATTAATTTGGAATAGGATTATTATATATAATTGTTTTGTTTTGGTGGCCGAGTGGCTACGGGCCCGCTTCCTGAGACTCAAATCTCCAACCCGCAGTGAACTAGCGTGGTGATCAATGCTCGTGCCTTCTCTGTATGAGAAGAGGCCCTTGCCCTGCAGTGGGACAGTTATGTTCTGGGTATTATGTTACGTACTTTTAGTTTCGTATGAACAACAATGACTTAATACAAACATATGAGACCAAATTATCAGTTCTAAAGTATTTATTATAATGATTTCATTTGTACTACAAGCATGCGCGTGTGCGGCGACCACGATTCAATACCAACATACACTGTGCCTCTTATACTAGTGGTTTTAAAATAAAATAGATACATTTAAATTAATTCACGACTAGTAAATAGCTAGAACAATAGTAGGGGTAGGTACGTAATTGGATTTCGACACATACAATCGCTACACATGTAAGGAATCTTCACTTAACACGAACTTTGACTACTTTTGCCAACGTCCAATGTAATCTCTCATTACACATTAGTTCGTCGTGTTTCGTTACATTCACGACGTGAAGTAAATCAAACCGAATGCTCTCGGCAAGTCAGGCCATGTTTCGAGTGAGAGGAAACACGATATCCGCTAAAACATTATTAATATGAATAAAAGATTTTATCTAAAAACTACAGCACTAAAATTTAAATCCAATGACGACAGTAAATAACACAACTTTTCTTAGCCGAGATAAAACATCACTATCTTTGAAATATGCTACACTCTACACTAGAGCATTCAAAGTATTCGTATGAACTCGAGATAAAACGTTTCATCTACGGTAAAATATGTATGCTATAGTACCTATTGTTGTATTGATTCAGTCATCACACACCGGTCGCATCCGAGTCTTGTCTCCCGGCCCACATCGTCGAACAACAATATAGCCACGTTGCGGTTGACACAACGCCACCCATAATGGAGTAACGTAATCAAAAGAGGCTTAAACCAATTTCAGCGATTTTGTATCAGAATTTTAGTCGTATATTCAAGGGAAAACTTTATATAATAAATACAAATTTTTGCTCTTATCGGTTTTCAAATTGACAGCAACATATTCTCTAAGTAATTTAGATCTTGGACCTGTCTGATTTCGGGATCTGCTTTAGGTTTTAAACTAGGTTGCTTTAGGTTACAAGGAGAATATTGGCAACTGTCGTAATGGAAGGGCGAATCCATCATCGTTCCAATCCGAATCGCAGTTTCGACATGAGGTGAGAAGACTATTATCAAATATAAGTAATACTCCAATCAGTCTACTGACGGCGTTCGGAAGAATATGGCAGTCCCTAAGCAGGCGTCATTGCAAATAACAGTATCCCACCACGGTCAGTTACAATTTTGCATCAGCCCAGATAAATTCAGTCTCATTAAAAATTATTCATCAAGCAAAGGTCCAAGGTACTGTTAGTTAGAACTACAACCACTACTGAATAAACCACACGATCTCAATAGATTGAACACGTGTCAAACTAAGCGTTAGCTTGTCTATGCGAAGCCTATGTTCCGTAAACCGTTACGGCTTAACGATGACTCTCAAATCAACTAGAAATGTGAGTAATCTTTGCTTTATCGAGTAGGTACAGTAGAAAACGATGTCGGTCATACCATTAAGGCCAAAATCGCTTGCATGAACGTCTAAACGTAAAGGGCGGTACGTGTAAAATAGCTCGAGCTGTTCAAAAGACTTTGTGGCCAAAAGGTAATAACGCCAACATTGTCTATCGTACGTCATCTCATCGCCCCTGTTTAGAGCTTACCAGTGATTAGATCTCCCCCTCACGAGCTAATCAGCAGACAGGAACGGTTTATTATGGTGCAGGCACCTGTCAATACTCACTAGTCATGCACAATTTTGATCTTTATCATGAATAGGGAAGTGGTATGCTGCTATTGTTTTTGATACTAGATATAATCGAATGACGATTAGTGTAGGTGATAATTCTCATGAGAGAATAGTGCGAAGTAGTAGTAATGTGTTCCAACATTCAGGAAGATTGGAATTCAGTATCTCTACACAGTATTTAAAACTAATTAGCACCAGTCTGTCTGTGTACGTCTTTTTCCTCAACTTCTAAACGGATTTAATTTGGGTAACCAGTAATGTACAGAGTTTTATGAGAGGATGGTTTAGGTTGGACATTTTGATAACTTTCTCGAAGTCGGCAAATTAAACAGTCATCTACATAATATCTTCAATAGTCTAATATCGTCAAGAGACGCCAGGGCGGGGCAGCTAGTTCATTACAAAATATAATAAATTTAATCAACCAAAATTATTCATAATAAAGATTGAAACTCCCAAATCTCTAGATAGTCTTTCTGCTATACAAAATTCAAAAGGTATTTGAAGTGGTGTATTCAATGAGGAACATTTATCAATCAAAATCATAACTTTGTTTACAATCTTATTCGTCTACTTCCGTAATGATGTTTGGAATAGGACGAAATAAATTTAACCGAATAAACAAGATGATAAAATCATGAATCGGTTTAAACTTGCACAGTATCAAAGGCGTACAAACATCCAATGATACACATTAGAAATAAATTTAATACCGTCGACAACTTCCGCGTTCATTTATCGATGTGTTCGCCAAGCACCGAACTTAATTAAATAAGTAAGATCAAGTTCCTGCATAACTAATACATATTAATCCTCACGAGACGCGACCTCCTTAATTTACTACCACTGTTTTACCATACAAGCAAGAATAGTTCGTAACATCATTTGTTGGCGCAATTAACGTAAGCGTGGTCTAAATTCAAATATGAATGAATGCATTACTTGACGTGCGATGGAAAAATGACTCTTACTGCTAACGTTATAGGGTTAATATAAATTAATGTTGGAACAAAGTCCTGTCGTGGAACGGACACAATACAGTGAACACATCAGTGGTAGTGGCTCTGTTACAGGAATATGTAAAGCGTCCCTAGAGTGTCAACACACGGCAACATGCTACAATGACGTTTTTATACCGCTACACGTTTATAGTTCCATACAAAATCATGCTTTGTCTAGCCCCCATATAGCGTCCACAACAGTAAGTCAAACAAAACAATTTCCAACATGAATATCCATTCAAGTAAAGTTATCAATGTAACATTTCAAACATTTACTCACTATGACATTATTTATTAGTGCCTTCGTGACAAAGTCGGTATAATATTTATGAGCAGCAACTGTTGTTTCCAAAAATTAATGGATCTTAAATAATCGACCCTGAATTCCTCGAATGGGTTTTTGCATTCGTTTCATAGTCGTAACTCGTCCCAAGGCCGAGATAATTATAAAACTAAGATGGTGATGGTGGTGTTGTTAATACCAAATTTAATATAATACAGTACTTTAGTTTAAGTCACACACATGGGCGACGGTAATTAGTATGTAGGTAAAGCCAATTACAGTAACTTATAGGTGTTCATTTTGGCAGTATGTTTTGTGTTGAATTCCGTTCGGAGAATGTGAGAAAATACGTGTGGGTATCGTCCCTTTATAATGTAGAAGCGTTTCACTTGTAACAGCAATTTATTGGACAATTTGTATTCATTAACAAAGTGAGAAAGGCTCAATAGGTGTTCGTAACCAGGATTTAACGTCTTAGTTCCCACTGGGACTGACGTCGGCTCTTGTTCCGGGAATTTTCCCAAACATTCCTGGGACGAATTCCAGACAAAAGTTGGGCCGAGCACCGCTTAAATGGGTTGGATTGTGTATGTACTTTTGGGTGAATTGACATTACACTTTTCATTATAATCCTCATTAATTGTACTCGAAATCATATTAATTTACTTAACAAACTCCCGCACATTGATATTTTGACTAACTAGTATAATCGTATTAAATATTAAGCCACCTAATTTAATTATTCGCTTACGCCAAGTTCAATGAACACTTGTACTTGATATCCGAACCATTCTGAACGTAACGAATTACAAATTACTAAACATTTAGTTAGAATGCGATGTACAATGCTGTTAAATAATACGTGATTACCTTTGCAAAGTGTAACCCAGTAACCATGGCCTCTCAGAATGTCGTGCAAACAGCCACGCAGCATGATATCATCAGAGTATTTTCCATCGCTAATCATCGCATCATCTGTTATTTATTATCACAGCCGTTCTAACCTAATGCTTCAGACAATAAACCATTGTCATACCCAATTTCAAAGCACGAAATTGGTGTCATACCTTAACCACGAAACAATTGACATAAATAGCGTTCCTGTTAATTAGCGTATTGACCTCATTCATTAAATATCTCATATATCGTGAGAATAAGAACATGTTTTAATTTTTATTACTGTAATAAATTCCTAGAGTACTGTGTTCGACATTGAAGTAGTAATTTACGTGTTACAGAATCTATATTGTAATATTAAGTAGCCATGTAGATGCTTATTTACGTAGAGAATTTAATATCGTACACAGCGCAAAGGCATCGCACAGCAATGAATCGTGCTGGTCCCACGACCACTGCTCGCCCGCATTCAGATTCATTAACAAGGCTAACCATTGTTTATGCTTTACAATCTATACACACATTCTCTTCACTAACACTGTAATAAAAAGAAGGACTCGGTAAAAATGATTATCAGTATTAATCATTGCCAAATGCGAGTCCGTATTTGACTGTTATTTATGTTCTCTAAAATATTGGTTGCCAATTCCTTTAATAAACGTTTTAAAAAATAGTTTTCTTTCCCTACGGTATGCTTCTTATTTTTTAACCGGCAGGAAAAAATACTTTCAAACGGAACTGATCGGAGTCACGGGAGATTTGTTAGCATCAAAGATTTCTCTCTAATTGGGAGGAAACCGTTGATAACTTGAGACCTTATTTTAGTTTTACATGATATCTTTCAAGAGAGCACATCATATATCATGATTACCGATATCGTGAAAAATTTGTCATATCACTGACATATTGACAGATCCCAGATAGATAAATAATTCGGAGCGCCGCTAGATAACTGATAACTTCAGAGAACTAGAAAAGATAAGAGATCGGAAACACGAAAGTAAATTCGCATGAAAATTTACAGCAGCATGCGGTCACATTACTCTTTCAATACGAGATAGTCTTTAACATCTGCATACAAATAAAATTGTATTTCAGATATCTAAAATAAACTACCAACAGTAACTATCCAATGCAGAGATATATGATCATTTCCTGTTAACGATGGAGTAAATGTAATCGATTTTTGGAAGACATCCAAATTTTTTTTCTGTGACTATACTCTTGTGGCTGGCACTAGTTATCACTGAATGATATTTGATTCCTCGTACAAAATTAATTCTATTTTAAGGACGTTACATTCGCTCTTTTGATGTTAAGACTGACACGAAAAATATTGTAACACATAAAAAACGTCGCCGTTGTGTCCAACGACGGCGATGATGGCACTATCGTGAATTATTTTAAAGTTTTAGGCAATCCAAAGCAAGATACAAATTGATTGCGAACGTTTAGCAGGCTAGCACGAAGTAGTTTCAATAGTTATAACACTAATCACGTTCTATATTTAGATATTGAAATCTTGAGTCGGTAAATGAAGGTCACGGCCACAATCCGTCACATGGGGCCGGTCATTTTGAGTCATTAACCGATATGCTTCATGATTCACACACTGAATGGCCCCACCGTTTACAAAGGCATCTTGTTCCCAACTTAGATTCGGTTAGGTATGTTCAGCAAATTTTTAAATTAACATTTTATGGAGGAAAGCACTCTGCCTGCATTACACGGTACATGTTAATTTAGTCGAGATGTAAGAAAATATTTCGTTGGAATTGGAGAGAAATGTAGTGAATGTGGGATGTTCGTGAACACAAATATCTCTCCCCAACAAAACTAAAGCGAAAGAAAGTCGAGATAAATATTAAATAATCTATTTCTGTGAGTGCAAGTGATCACAACTGGAATAGATCACACAAGAATAAATTGTAAGAGTTATGGAAGCAAATGAATAGAAATATTTAGTTTCTCATGAATCATGATTATGATATTAAATGTACCATAAAATGATAATGGTTATTATGCGTCCGTACATTGACGACATTTTTATTGGTAGTGCTTTATGTAACATCTTTCGACTGGTGTTTAAATAAATATTTTCTCACAATATTCAATCGCGCTAGTTAACTCGTGGCGCGGTTGCGAAGCGTTTGGTGTCGGGTACCAGGGTTTTGTTAGATTTTTAAATTAAGAAAACTCGAAAATTTAATTTTGCCTGGTTCATGGTATCTAATAATAACTGCCTCGTTGGTCTAGTGGTCCCAAAGGCGACTGCTGAACATGAGCTCCCAAGTTTTTCTTTGGGAAATTCTCAGTAGCAACCCGGAACATGAAATTGTGCCCAGTGGATAGCAATACGCTCATCACCCATTACATGGGAACAACTATGTACACGGGTAAGCAAAGAAGGCAGCGAGACGCTATATTATGTTATAATGGTAGTTACTTCACCAGATTCACCACCTATTAAAAGGGGCTTAATGCGACTTTCAGTGAAGGGTGTCCAGTGTGCCCCTTACTTGTCCACATATATTTAAAAGGAAATAATTGAGTTCATTGACATAAAAAGAAGAATAACAGCGAGGATGGATAGGTGTACAATCGCACACTTCTGCATACCCCTTTGAAAACAGGCGTGATGCTAAAATTCAATTCGGAAAGAGAAGAAAGATTGATTCGTTGAACGGAATATAGTGTTAACCTAACTAGACATGTGCCGTCGAAGTATCAGTTTAGTAGTTCCTAACTAATTTACGTCAGGCTCTGGTGCGCGGGCGTGAACTTGCGATCGCTACTTATTCGCCCAATTATAACTTCCACCGCATTACATTTACACCTTCATTATGAACGAACGCTTTTAATGACTACCTAACAAATTAATACCCAACAAAGTTGCAGATTTTGAAAAAAAATTGTGAAAACGGATGTGTTGCTCGCCGTCGTGATTATGACAGTGTTTAGGAAGTTGCCTGTACATAATCTTGGTAGGCAGGTATATTAATTATTCATTCAAATTCAAACCATGGGACCCTTTCTTTAGTTCTAAAACAATATTGCATATAGTGTGTATTGCATGTACCTAGTGCTATTATAACTACTAGAGACCTCATTGGGCTAGTGGCGGCAAGCGAGGCTGAGCGTGATTGTTCTGGGTTCGAATCCCAGGTGAAGCAGTGTCATCGGGTTTTTCTGTTAGTGAATTCTCAGTGCCCGGTTGTTGGCATATTGTCACTGCTTGTTATTATATGGGACTTATAATAAAGGTACTGGTAAAATGGTAGTTTACCTACTACAGCACACCTCTGCCTATACCTAGGGCGAATACAAGCGTAATGATATGTTGTTTATTGTAAACTATACCAAAAGCAACAAAGCGTGTTAGCGATGTTAATTATAATCAAATTGTCTTTCTTATGTAATGCTCTTACAGAAGTAAATCCTATCACAGACAGCGGTGAGCAAATATTGATCTTATTATAGCAAGTAGGGAAGGATTATGTTTAAGAGCTTGCTAATTAGAGAGATAACCTCCATAACAATCCACCGATCCTATATAAACAAACCCGAGACTTAATAAACAATCAGATCCATCCAAGCTAACCAAAGATAAAATCTTATTACGAAATCCATTTACTAATCATTGTTGCGAACGTGAATTGATATTTTAATACGTATTCTTTACCAAATATCGATTTCAGAACAACACTTACCTCTAATTCGATATACAAGTCCTCTTTTCATCGGATTACATTAAAGGATTACAAGTAAAACCAGTTAATGTACCAGCATCTCAAATTTTCACGCTAATCATAGCTACTAAGAAAAATATTGTAATACATTGATCACGGGTATTGGATTAAAAATCCACGAAACGCTCATTTACTATTACAATTGTTACAAGTATGTATTTGTATTTGAATTTTATCGATAACACAAATCTTGTTAGTAGCTTGAGTTGTAATAAATTCTGGTTACGGTGGAATAAAACGTACAAGGTAAATATTTCAAGTAGCCACGTTATTTTTATGTGATGAACATAGTTATTTTTATGTGATGAACATAGTTATTTTTATGTGATGAACATAGTTATTTTACCTACTAGTGGGCACACTTCTTAGGCTACGTCTAGTATCGCCGGGATTAGTATGGCAACGGGTCTGTAGACATATTGCTTATCTCAGTGGACATCGAAGTGTTAGTCACGGCCTATCTATGTTCTTAAATAATATTTTAACTCCTAATAGAAAAAACGACGCATTGACTACAAAGTGACCATAATTTCGATGTCAACCCAGATAAGTAAACCTTTTGGAGGTAATACAATATTCTGGAGTGTGTAGTATTAAAATGGTGATAGATATAAAAAAAAGCCGAAGCTATTCTAACTCTTCAGCCGATTCTGAAACAATATATGCAAATGTTGGAGCTTTTATAATTTTGAAGTATCGATCTGGACATTACCAAGTGCCCGATTTCAGCGTCACAATCAAGGGTCAATCGGAACGTATGCACAGACTCCTGAAAACCGAAACGTCCGAGAAAATCGGGCATTTGCCAATATTACAACAGCATTACATACAAAAATCTGATGCAAAAATCTACTTTTACTTCTTCCTAACACTGACATGTGGGTTTCACTATCAAATTCATCATTTGAACGGTAATAAATTAATCATAACCCACGATACAGGAGACCTATCAATTGATTGAGTGTTCGGTCGGTAAAAAATGACAATCTACGGTCAAATTCAGCCTAGCTTATGCACACCTGGCCGAAGTCCGGCTGTAAGTAATTTAGAGTGGTCCACAAACGTCTATCTAGTACAAAAAGCACTGAGGCAAATCTGAAATCACGCAAGCGCCAGTTTGTCGCGTTCCTATCCTCAGGGACGAATCCGTGACATAAGTTATAGCACCATCAATGCCAATTGTTAAATTTATAGGCCATTATTTTATTGTTTAGTTAGCCAACAGTATATTGACGTTACGCTTGATGCCCTGTTATGACGTCAAGGAAAGCCAAGGCGTCCACATCCTACAGATCAAGTAATAATAGAACAAGCGGAATGGATTACTGAGATTTGGTAGGTACATGTTTACAATGTGTATACTAAATGCTCATGGTTCATGGTTGTGCAAATACCACTACGCTTTGAAGGATGATAATTTAGGTAAAAATCATGTCTTATAAAACAATTGACTTTTACAGGAATTGCAATCACATAAGTGTTATGCACTTTTCTGAATGATTAATAAATAAGTTCATCAGCGCGACCGCAAAAAAGGGCTGGGGTACGTACAATTGAGGTTGACCTTACAAAATTTTATTAATTTTACTCCCGTGTCACACAGACGTGTGGTTAAATGGATGATTATATGGTTGTGTGAATTTCTAATTCGACAATTATAATCAATGATAGCTTGTGCCATTCTGGCGATCACAGTCTCAATATTGTATTGTGATGTAGGTAATTATTCCAAATTCCACGGAAGATTGTCAACTAAAGCCAAATATGCTAAAAATGCTCTTTCCGATAATCATGGGATTCAAGCATGATAATTATGATCCATAAAATAACAATGTATGTATATCATATATAATTATATTTTTTAATACATGTTGAGGCCATGTAATGCCTATATTAATTTCTATTTTTCAAAGAAACATTGAAAAAATAATAGACTAATATAGGCATTACATGGCCTCAACATGTATTAAAAAATATAATTATATATGATTTATAAAGGATTGGGATGTTGTTCGGCGATTTACAACTGCAAAGTGGTAACGCTGAGTTTAGTAAATCTGTAAATGATTACTAGATAAATATCACCAGGCGTCTCCTTAAGACGTATACAAAGAGGATTGAAAATTCAATAGGTTTGAACACGACAAGGTAGCTCAGTGGTAGAGTGATGACACGGAACGTCAAAGGTCGCGGGTTCAAACCCCGTTCTTGTCTATTATTTTTTCAATGTTTCTTTGAAAAATAGAAATTAATATAGGCATTACATGGCCTCAACATGTATTAAAAAATATAATTATATATGATTTATAAAGGATTGGGATGTTGTTCGGCGATTTACAACTGCAAAGTGGTAACGCTGAGTTTAGTAAATCTGTAAATGATTACTAGATAAATATCACCAGGCGTCTCCTTAAGACGTATACAAAGAGGATTGAAAATTCAATAGGTTTGAACACGACAAGGTAGCTCAGTTGGTAGAGTGATGACACGGAACGTCAAAGGTCGCGGGTTCAAACCCCGTTCTTGTCTATTATTTTTTCAATGTTTCTTTGAAAAATAGAAATTAATATAGGCATTACATGGCCTCAACATGTATTAAAAAATATAATTATATATGATTTATAAAGGATTGGGATGTTGTTCGGCGATTTACAACTGCAAAGTGGTAACGCTGAGTTTAGTAAATCTGTAAATGATTACTAGATAAATATCACCAGGCGTCTCCTTAAGACGTATACAAAGAGGATTGAAAATTCAATAGGTTTGAACACGACAAGGTAGCTCAGTTGGTAGAGTGATGACACGGAACGTCAAAGGTCGCGGGTTCAAACCCCGTTCTTGTCTATTATTTTTTCAATGTTTCTTTGAAAAATAGAAATTAATGTATGTATAGATTGTCGTAACAATAAATGTTCGTAGATACTTTCAAATACAAATCGGTGTAAAGTTGCATGCACAACTTAGCAACTTTTACTGTCATATCAGCATTTCCGGACTAAAACTATCCTATCTCTATTAGATAAATTAGTTATCCGTACTTCCCGTAGGTGTTATACACACAAATCAAATCCACAAACATACTTCTAAAACACCGGCAGGCCCTTCAAAATATTTGTCCGTTTACAAAAATTTTACTCTCAACCGAGGGCCGAGAAAGTCCGGCCGCGGTTACACGATCCATTATCCAAAAGCCAACGTATTATTGATGACGCGGTTTATGCACTTCACAGTCCACACACCTAACACTGCAGGAGCCATGTACATGCGATTGTATATCAATCAATTAGTTATACTGACGCAAGCGTTCTGCACTAATATCCGTTGAAAAATATGATAAACGCGAAGCTAGAAACTCGAGTCGTAAGGAAATCAGGATTCTTTTATTTAGTTATGGCAAAGGAAAAGTCATCCAACCGTGGTGCCTTTCGTACCGTTATCAAAAAAATATGACTGCGTAAAACTCTGATATCACGCCAAATAATACAGCGATAACGTAATAAAACATCCTCTAAGCAAATTCATGATTTTTTGGATTATGAACAATAAATAAGAGGCGACGGTTTAGTCCTCAGAACGAGTAAAAACTGAGAATATAAAGGATATCAATATTTTATATAGCCCCAAATATTTTAGTAAACGAGAGTACTGACACGCACGAACTACTGAATAGCAATTTAAAAGCTCTACGTTAACAATTCTTGCACGGCATATTGGAGTAAGTAGCTCTTTCACTGGCGCATTGGTCCGGCGAAATTCTAATGTGCACCGGGATTTATGGGCGACTCGCAATGTATAATGTGAATACGGGCTTAAGAGGCCCGTTCAATATGCGTGGAGTATGGCTAAAAGCATAGCGCTATATTATTCCGTACAGTCCCGGCTATAACCCGATATCCAGACTATTAACGATTACGGCAGGATGGAAGCATGTCCCATATTCATGTTACTGTCTTCTGCCGACATCATTGTAACAATACTTATACCAGTTACATTGTCGTTATGTAAAGCTAGTCACCTTTACCTATGTACTGTATTGTACGTTATGCCGATGAAGTACATCAAATGCATATCGTATTTCTAGACCGCCTCCATATCTATATTTCGTGCAAAGATTTCTCATATTCACGCCTTGGCTACCTACAAAAGCGTTTCGAAAAGTCTAGCCCACGGGGATTGTGTCTCCTGCACTAACAAAACCTTGTTTCAGTGCCCATGTTCTACGAATAAATGCGATCTGAATATATTATCGGGCGCATTACGTACGATTCGCTTGAGGCGCGTATCTACCCGAGGCTGCAGAATTCAGTTGCACACTTTTCCAACTTCATCCTCGCCTGGTACAAAGACATCTCTTTTATAGTGCGCAAGTATTATCAGGCACCGAAATATAATATACAAAATGTTCTTTATATTTTGCAGTAGCGTGGTAATGGCTTCAGGGCATTGAAATAAAGTTGGTATTAAAACTGAAGCGTCGACTCGATTTAGTTGGGTCTTTGAAGATTTGGGGAAGCTAGCCTATAGTTAGGGACTCATCGAATGTCAAAACACTACGAGCTCAGCCAACTACGCTTAGTTAACTTCAATCGGGTAGAGCCACCACGGGGGTGAGGCCGAACCGTAATTAATTACTGCTGTCGCTGACAAGCGAAGGCTGCTAAGTACCTATCGTTTCATAAATATACTGTATAGCTTTACGTAGATACAGGCATACTTACTACCCATAGTAACGGCAGATTCGCGTACGTGATTTCGGCGCTTTTAAAAGTATTCGTTTTTTTTAGCACTGCTGTGTCCTTTTCTTTTAGTATGCTAATACGCGTAGGACTCGCAAACTGGTGTCGTAAAATCAAAAAAAAATATTTGAATATATGCGTAGTTATTCTCCATTCACACGTAGACATGTCCCAAAAGAAATAAATCACATTTCAAATAAGCGCCGAAAGGTAAAATGCAAACACAGACGTTTGTCCTAAAAAAATAACGTTTGTATATATACATAAATGTGGTCTCTCAAGGCGACTCGCACTCAAGTCTATCTTATACTTTTTATCTCCAAATTGCGCCTGGCTTTCATATTAAAGGAATATTTTCAGAAATGATATCACATCGCTTTAACCACAAAAAGTCAAGCAGTTAAACGAGACCGAAAGTGGACTAGTTAGTTTATTCATGAATTCGGCCTCAACCGAAATCGAACATCAAGTAGGTACTTATACGTCGTTGGCAGAGTTTTAAAGCGACTAAGTACTTAAACAGAGCTTATCTATCCCAGTTTCAGTAAGCCAGCTGTATCTGTAATAACCAAATAGATTATTCGAATCCAATTGGTTGTCCTATTTACTTATTCAGTGTCTATTTCGATTCTATTTGTTTCAACGGAAAATGTCTTATTCGGTTCTCCTTATTCTATTAATAAGTAATCAGTTATTGAATAAGAGCTCTGTGGTAGGGACTACCTGCGTTGCACAAGCCAGCCACGACCTCTCTCATAAAAAACTTTTGGTCCCACTAACTAGTTTTGAAGCGACTGGCGGAAGTTTTTTGTGACCAGTTTTTATGTTCATAATACAGTCACAAATTGTATGTTGATTAAGGGTAATTCTTAGAAAAAAATAGTGAACTCTTCGTGAGTGTTTATTATTGCGTAATGAACGACGTTGACTGAAGAAAAAAACCGGTACAAACATCCACTTCTATCGATGACATCAGCAAATAAATCCGTCCGTCTGCTGTCGAGGAATCGGATGGCGGGACTAGCCCGGATCCGGTTGTTAAGCTCAATCGAAACAATTTTTATTACTCTCAATATTAGCATTTAAAAAACATTTTTTAATAATTTTGTATCTAAATTTAGTCATTGGAGTACAGTGGTTTAAATAAAAAATTCAAAATTAATTTGGATATTTTTGCCATGTTTCTTCCATAACACTTAGGTCCATACCATTTGTCTTTTATATTTATTACGAAGTTCATGTCGGTATAAAATCGTGTTCTTCTGTAAAGTCAATACTTTCTCGTATTAAACCATCAATTCATTCGGATTCTGGAGAAGCGGCCATCAATTCAGCTAACGTAGACATATTCTGTTTTATAGCATTCGGTCTCTACTTTCAACAAGTGTCAGAATTATGTTCGAGAGCCGTTCCAAAAATGTAAGAGAAAATGGCCCCACGTGTGACAAATGGGGTGTCTTCTGCTAGAAGTTATAGTTCAACCTTATCTCATTCATTTCATTACATCGTTATACTTTAAGATGCAATATGTTGTCCACATGAAGATGTTAAGATCTACTTTGGTACTACACTCTAGGGTATAAAACTTACCTGGATACATGCACTCCCTGGTCGCCTAGGAGACGAGAGCCAATTATATAGTTACGTGTAAGGTATAGCTTACAAAGCAATATGATCCGTCTTTCGCGGCAGTTTCATACCTTGAGACTTGGTTGACGAAGAAAAGTTCCTAATTAAAAAAGTATGTTAGTAATTATTTGTCGTGGAACCTACACGTATGTAAGGCGAGGCAATGCCAGTAAGAGTTAACGGCAAGCTTCAGAAATATGTCTCATACGAACGGAAGATAATTTTAGAAAAAATAAAATTCAAATCCTCTTATTCAGATCCTCAACTAACAAAAATAGAAACTTTTGCTTCATAAACTGGGTGCTTGAAGCAAACTTTACGCAATATAGCCCGCTGAACTTTGAGTCGCATGCACTTGGTATAAATAACATTTGTTTTGGTTATGCACTCTCTAATGCACACGTTTTAAGTTCGTACATAAATAACTTGAGTCGACTCCCGCATCTGACTTTTGACCTCGCATTCAGAATACTGGCATTCATTGCGATGCTGTTGAGTAATAATAATAATCGTTAACCCTACGATGCTCGCGCAATCAGCGATGAGACGCAAACAATTATCTTTGTTGCAATGATCTGGCAGTAATCTTTATAAACAGAAAAGTGAAATATAATACCGCGTATTAAGTTCTAGAATATGAAACTAGTTTATTTCAACATAAAAATGTTCTAACCTTCAATAGTAACCTTCATATAAAATGCAAAAGAAGCTTAGATTCTAAAAAAATATTACGAAGCTACTTATAGATAAAAAAAACGGATTTAAGTAAACTTTCAACTTAGTAACTTGTGATTGTAAATAGGTGTGTTACATCAATTTGACTATCCAACTGCCTACTGTGGCTTTCTCACCGAGATACTTGACTGAATAAGCATTAGGTAACTATTAAGCAAGCAAGTGGAAGTGTGTTTGGTTCTCTGATTCTCGTATAACTGGAATGGTGTACTGGTATGGAAGACTTTACTAAACCAACTGGTTATGCTAATGCAGGGTTGGTGACGGCAAAGGTCAAATTTCGTGGTATTTATTATAAGGATAAAAATATTTTTGTTACGCACGGCCGTTGCTAGGACGATTACCTTCCGTTGTTATTTCTAGAATAAGAAGTTATAGCGAATTTGAATATTTAATTAAATACAAGTAATACCTGTTAGCTCCGTCATTTGAATTAATATGCTTGAATTAAGGTAAGTTTGCCGACTGATTACAGAATCTGATTAATTTTATTTTGTACAATGGAAACTGTGTAGGTATATTGTCTGAATTTATATTATATTTTTTCTAGCGTTTTTATGTTAGTAACGTTGATAAAAAAAAGGTTGGCGTTACTCGAGTAATAGCTTACTACATTAGGGTACCTAGTTTTTTAATTGATCTTTTGATCAGCCGTCAATGTCAGTCGTTGAACCGCAACTTTTTTACTAATTGTAGCTCGGAAGCCTAGCTACGAAAGAATACCTGATATGTCATAGTGTGCCTATTAGAACTTGTAGAAGGACATGAAGGCGTTACTTAACTACTTGCAAAGGAAAAAAACTATGTATTTCATACAACATTGTAGTAGGTACATATTGTAATATTGTATTATATCATCACTACATACTAAAAAATAAAGTCCTCCGCCGGGTCCGTTTGTCTGTTTGTTCGCGATAAACTCAAAGACCACTGCACCGATTTTCATGCTGTTTTCACCAATGGATAGAGTTGTTCTTGAGGAAAGTAGTTTATAATTTGTCAAGTTTTTGTATACATTGGCTAAAATATAATCATATTTGTTGGAGGTGTCGGAAAAAAATAAGCCGTCTGGGAGCTTTGAACTAAAACGCTGCCTAAACCCTTTAAAATATAACAAAATGATATATGGTGGAATCGTGAATCTTATATAGGTATACAGAAAAGTCCGCGAGGGCATATGTCTATCTCTTAAGGATAACATAATAAATCCATTTTAATAATTTAAAAAAAATCCATTTATAACGCAGTAATTGGAAAGCGGGAACGGGATCAAAATTTCATTATTAGTTTTGGTCGCGATAACCGACATCCACGCGGGCGAAGCCGCGCGCATCAGCTAGTTATAGATCTTCTGGACTGGTCATACGTAATATGAGTGTTCAATAAAAAATACTTAAAATTTACGAACAGGTATTGTTCCACTCATTTCATTACATCTCATTAAAATTTTACCCGACGTCTCTCTGAATAATATAGAGCAGGTTGGAAAAAAAAAAGGTCGTATTTCTTCTGCACACGTGGAAGCTGGAACAACGTATGAAAATATTATTTCGCGCTCTCTAACGGATGGGGTGTCGCTGTATCTTTAAAAATTCAACGAACTTACATACCATCCTACACTACCTGCATCATTTTCACTTGATCATGTAAGAGTTGGGGCCCCCCGATATAACTGGCAACACGCCCGGGATAGTAAAATTAAACACATGGTTCGATGACTAAACCGGCAAAGGGAAAGTTATTAATTAGGAAATGGGGATAGATAACGAGTACTTTTTCTTACAAAATTGTTAAAAATATCGGGCTATTTTATAAGGTTTTGTAAATTAATTTTGGACGTACTTACCTAAGGATATTTATAACTATGAATGAATCGATTCTTTAATGCTTCAAAGAAATAATTTATACAATCACCAACAGAGTCAGTAAAATAAGTTTAATTGAATCCATTAATTTATGAATTATGTATGGGCTCGTCAAACGGTCAATCAATAAATCAATTTCAATATAATCTCTAATTATAAGTTTCCATCCCAAAACAATTGACAGTGGGCGCTGTTTCACCAAGAAACTTCTGAACGACAGCTTGAAACTCCGCCTTTGTATTGTGAACATAGTAAATAATTCTAAACAGACTTTATCTAGGTGTATGTTTGATCACACTAATTCCTTGATGCTCGACAAGTAAATTGGCTACGTACCACACGTAACCACGTTACCTACAGCCAGTCTGTTGTTTGCTCCCAGCTTGCAACAACAGTGGATTAGGATAGCTTAAGTAATTACAGCTGTACCAAGTTAACAACAAACAAGGTATTAATAAAAAACTGGTTGAAACTGGTGTAAAGTGCCGCTAAAAACGTGCTAAATTCTAAATCTGAATTATTGAGAATATGTAATTTTTTCTAATATGGCAGCGTCGTTTTAAAATCGCAGTTTAGTGCTTGCCTGTCCAACTTATCATAACGATATTTTTTCTATTATTTTATTTGTTCGAAGCTAAGACGTTTGTGTGTCTGTACTCACGCGAGAAGTCTACAAAATCTATTTGATTGTATTTGGCAACGCACTAGGAGCAAATATGGGAATATTTTATTTTAGATTGAGTAATATTAATATTTGTTGGACGTAGTCATGTTGATATATGAATAAGAGAATCTCGTTTAAGCATCACATCCCTTATTGTTATTCAAAATGCTTACAAAGCACGCTCCTTTAGAAAATTCTTATTCAATTCAAGTGGAACCAAACTTAACCCAATATATTTTAAGCTAAGAAGTATTTCACGTTCACCCCTTAACTTTTTTGTGCTAATCCAACACGAACTGTCCGTCTGCCAAACGAAGAGACACTTTTTTTTTTCAGTTTTTTCTCCATGGATAACAGAACATCGATTTTAACTTAACACCCAATTCCGTTGTGATGCTCCTAGTGACTTAAAAAAAAATGTTTATGGAATTTGGTAGGTATAGTAGGTAGCTCGTATTTTGAATTTATAGTTCAATGAGTAGCCTGTATTTTTTTCTTCTAAAAAAGGTACTACGTACTAAGGTTCTGAATCCCGTATTTTATTATATACTTGCAAGAAGTTTCTGCATAGTTGACCGTACATATTCGGCAATCCAATCGAGTAAATGATAATCAATAAAAAAAAATGGTATTTGTTCATTCGTACTTTGAATATAGTTTCAGTGTCTACTTTTACTTCCAAAACAAAATGTGTAAGGATTGGAACTTACTTTTACCTGTGTTTACATCTGGCGGAAATCCTACTTAAAGTTTGTGAATAAATTCGACCATTGACAAGTTGCCTTATATCAACAGTTGTATAAAAATAGCTTTCTAATGACTTCTGAACCAAATGTAAATGTCTAAGTACCTACAAAGATACCTAGATGGTTATAGGTACCACCTGCAAACAAAATATAGGTAGTATGTACATAAGTAGGTCAATTATAAATATTATGGAATGTATTATGAAACGTAGGTAACTGATAAATCTTATCTTGATTTGTATTATGAATGAGAATCTTTGTTTATATAATAGGTAACTATATGACTACTTAATTAGCGTAGACTTTATTTTAAACGCAGCCAATAATAAATAACTCCTAATCTAGAGTAGCAGATTTTATCCTTGAAGGTTCATTCAACATCGTGTGTACACAAGAACTTACTATAGCTGCCTACATAGATAGGTATGTCGCCCCATACGTGACCTAACAAAGTACAGTCACATATCAACAAAACCAAAAATAAATTCGTTGTTCTGTGGTCCTCGGTAACGAATGGATGTTTCTTCGGGGTGGATAGGTATTAAACCTACGCAGGTGTTCAACTGTACACAGCTTCATTAAAAGTCTCTTGATTAAAAGAATCACCAGGCAATAAAGCTTGTTCAAGGATAAGTTAACTTTGTACCTGGGTAGGTACATAAAAAAATTAAATGTCTAGAATAAAATTTCATACTTCGCATAAGTCTTATAAAAAATATTAAATAAACTTTTTGCACGTCGTCAAACGTTACTTCGGTTAATTGGTTCTGCTCCTCATTCAAACCAGTCTTCAATTATTCAAGAGCGAGTGAGATGGAAGACTTCAGGATTCGGGATGCTCCTGTGGTGACGTCAGCGCGCCAGTAGACAGAATAATATAATGCATAAACTAACAATACGCACAATGCTGTAAAAAAACAACATAAAAGCAACCTCAAAGGTCCACATCGGTGCCCTCGAAACACAACAAGGCCAAGCTATGTTTTTTTATGAAACACCTTTGTATCTATCCAATTCAAACACGTGTGCTGCACCGATGCCTACTTCAAGTCGAACTGAGATTTAACGCTAAATAATTTTACAACTGTAGGTAACTATATTATAGGTACCTATTTCATACTATGTCATAAAAAATCTTATACAAACCTAATATTTCCAACCAACTAATGTTGTTTTATATTGCGTACGAGAACAAAAGTTCGCAAAGCAGTGTGAATACTACTCACCTTTGTAAAGAAGTTCTGTGCGCGCGCAGGTAAAACACCGAAATCCCACAGGTGAACGTTATCTTGATTTAAAATTTCGAAAAAAGTATTCGAAACGGTCAACCAGCGTAGTGATGGCGCGCCTCCAGTAGACACTTGTTCGTGCGTTTCTGTTTAGCGACGCACAACGACAAAACTACAACACTGTCACAGTTTGTTTATAAAATTATGAACCACTTATTAATAATTTCGATGACCCGTACTGCGCATGCCCGTGCAACACGCGCCTCTTTCGAATAGGTAAGGTTATGTTTAAGTTGTAAGCACTTCCTTTCGGCTTCACTTCCACCGCTACACGCACTTCACACTAGTTTCCCAGAAGAATCTTATTGGAACAAATCCGTGCGAACTTTTTTCCGATAAATCTTAAACACGAATCACTATCGGAGCACTTCTAAAGTTATTCCCACGAGAATTCTTTATTAGTACTACCAGTAATCAACACTGTTACACCTCTTTGACGATCAGCCGGCTCTACCTGCAGTAAATGAAGGCCGTGTACGTATAATAAACACTTAAAAACTCCGGAACCGGTAATAATTTGATTCCGCACGTGAACCTGACACTGTCAAAATAAAATTTTGGTAAACACAGTAACACCAGTAACTCACTCATTGACGGTGAAACATCCCATGTTTGTGACGCGGTGAGGTCCGAGTGACAAATAAACGAATAGAAAAGAAAATAAACGAAGAATACTAAAGTCGTCGACTGTAAAGCCGAGCGTCCGACACTCCTGCTGAGCGCTGTACTAAACGCGAGAGGCCGCGCGACCCGCCCCGCCCCGCGGCCCGCTCGCGTCCCGCCCGCGCCCTGCGACCCGCGCTACTACACCGTATGAAAATAAAGTAAACGTTGAAAAAATCACAAGTGCACAAGGGAGGAGCAGAGAGCATAGTTCATCCCTCGGTGGTTGTGCAAGTTGTCCGATTGTTTGTTTGTTTGGTAGTTTTACGGCGGCGGAGCGCGCGGCGCGGGGCGGGCCGGGCGGAAGGCATTCAATTAATCTGACAACACGTGCGTGATGCACCCTCCCGCGCTCGCCTCAGGTTATCATCCGATTCATTGACTAGCGTCGTTACTCCTAATTTCACTTACTTTTAAACAACTTTGAAAAGTAAGTATAAAGATGCGACTATGCTTTTACACAGTTCAATGAAGGTAGAGCATGGCTTGTCCGTAAGTTAGAACAGTTATCAATGCAAAGAAAAGCGCTAGAATGCCGTTACGGTCCTTCCTTACGCGTGTGGTCAGTAGGTATCCAACTGGCTAATTGTTAATTAATATTACGTCACTGACATAGTAAAAACAAAACTTATTCTTTCTTGATCCTCCGCTGTGATGGGGCTGCACTAACTTTAGGTAATATAAAAATGTTTAAAATAGGTACTTTAAACATTAAATAGAAAAAAAAATCTTTCGGAGAGTTTGGCCATCGTGAGCCATCCTCTAATTCGCTTATGTTCCTACTGTTCGCTTAAAGAAAAGGAAGCTATATGCTGAATACTGTAGTTTCTGAGTTAATAAACAAAACTATTTATAGAAGTATAAAATCCAGGTACTAGTACCTAATCCTAGCTACGCCCGCATTTTGAATAACTTTTTTTAGAAACAATAATAAATATGTTCTCAGGGCAAACAAAAGAAAAAGTATATTTTATTATGTATTGATAAATTTGTTTCGTGAAAGTATCTGCTATTTATACCATACCCAATCATGAATGACTATTTTGTTTTTTTTTTCTCACTCTTTCTGAAAATTTGTCTCGATTAGGCTCCGAAATATTTAAATGAGAATGAAAACGAACTTTAACTTAAATTGTCGTGTGTGTTCAATTTCGATATTTTGCATGGTTCAGAAGATGTGAAATTATAATATCAAGTGCTGTTTGCCCCGCGCAAACGATGTTGCGGGCACAGCTATATGCAAGTAGGTATAGTTAGGAATATAATTTACTGTTTATTTTTTTGAGAAATCTGTTGCAGCAGACCTGTTGGATGGAAGAATTGATGTACAAGACGACTAAATGATTACAAATAACGGTTCTAATGCTGTAAACAGAACTATAACGAGGAAATGCCTCAATCACCAATAACCACGCCCGGTGAACACATTTTAGAGCTCTTAAAGACCAGCGGCACTTTGCCGCCTGCAGCCGTATGTGCGTCGGTAGCCACTGCGCGTGGTCAACGGCAAAGTGCCGCTCGTGTAAAAGAGCCTTAAGCATTATTAGTGTTCGGATGCCGCTATGTATACAGAAGGAGTCCTATGTAAGTAATTTTTTATTAGATATAATAAACTCAAAGTGATGCGGCCTATTGCTCCCTAGACGACAAAGAAGATTCTCAAAGGCAAATAAAATATTATATAAAAGTCTATTCAGAGACAAAATGAGTCCCTTGGAAAGGTTATAAAATAGTGTTTATATGACAGAGTTGAATTCAGAACAATTTTTGGAGTAGTTTAAAAATTGAATTTTGCTCAGTTATTCTATTGTTAGGGTTCCGTCGTCGTACCAAACTGCCGCATTGATCTAGTGTTTGGTGTGAGGTTTTAGGTTCGATTCCCGGGTCGGACAAAGTTTTATTGGGTTTTTTGTTAGGGAATTCTCAATAACAGCCCATTATGGTGCGACTTGGTCTTACTGCGGTCACTGCCCCGTTGGACCAGTAGTCGCAAGCGAGCCGACGAGCGACTGCTGAGCGCGAGCTCGAGATTTTCGAGTCGGGAAAAGTGTTATTGGCTCTAGTGTATCTATGTAATTAAAGTTGTAATATTTGTATGTATTCTTCACAAAACAGTGGACTGTTTAATTATGTAAGATCTATACTTGTATTTACCTATGCTTTACAAATAAATAAATAATTCTAATTCTAATTGGTTTTAGTTAAGTGTTTCTGTTAAGCCCGGTGGTAGTCAATGTGTCAATATTATTGCAGTTATTGTAAGGACTAATTTCAGCAACGTCTTAGAAATTTATTATCACTTGCTTTTAAAACGGCGAAGGAAAACATCGTGTGGAAAACATCACTCCTCCATGTCAGAGGCCTACGGGTGGTTTTAACTCTGACAATAGGTTCTTCATCAACCTCATGATAAGAAGAAGAAGCAACGTTTTTTTGCGGGCAGATATGGAGAAAAAGTAATTCGCTATCGGCACTTATCACGTCTGACGTTCGTCTCAGTTGTCTGAACCATACTAGGTCCGCAACAAAATTTAATAACAGAAGTTTAAACGGCATAAGTTATAAGTACCTAGTAGTAGTATATACTCCTCCCGACCGTATTTCGGTCACGGCGACCTATCTCACACGGAGATTAGCCAAGGACGCAGGAGATATTATAGTGCACAAGTGTATGTGCAAACACAGGTGCACTCCCTATTTCTTCACTCTCATATTCCGATGGAACGGCAATCCGACACGACCAGAGAGAGATCAGGCGCAGGACCGACGGCTTTACGTGCTCTCCGAGGCACGGGTGTGTTACACCACCAACTTCCTAACTCTGGGCTGCTACTGAGAATTTCCTAACAGAGAAAACTCAATAACACTTCTGCCCGACCTGGGAATCGAACCCAGGATCTCACGCTCAGCAGCCGCACTTGCGACCACTAGACCAACGAGGCAGACAACTAGTAGTAGTAGGTACTACGTTAATTTTTGAATAGGTTGTATTTGCGAGTTCAATAAAATCGGAGCAATTAAAATTAGGAATTATATGTACAGTGAGGTTTTTACGACGTGGCTCGAGGCTAAGTAATAGCCACGTAAATCCAACGATTGCGTTTAAGCTGCGCTTGCTACGGTTGGTCTGCGGATGGGTGACCATCATTTCGTATCGAGACCGTTTAACACTCCGTCAAGTGGGGTTTCTCTAAAATTCGGAAATTAATACCAATACGGAATGGGATTGAATTTGATGAATTAAACGATAGGTTTTTTGTTTAATCAACAATTTTAATTATATTAGAACTTACTATTAATACAACGTGTGCTCCGTGAGCGCGGGATAGCGAGAAAGAGAGATAGCGATACACACAGACGCTAATTCACATTAACGTCAATCATAAAAGGCGGCAAATTTGAATATTTAACAGAATTCCCATATTAAATAGACGCCTTAAAACAATGCGTAATTTAAAAAAAAAATTTACTTGCATTACAACTGTCTCAATTTTAAAGCATGCTGTCTTCATAATATCCCAAAACTATAATATTTTTGTAGAAATTTTGGCAATTATAAGTACGAGCTGACATATTTCCAATGTCAATCGAGCGGAATTATTTTCAAGAGTTAGCCCACTGGTTGGCAAACTGAGATAGATCTATGACAGTCGTTACGGGTACCTAATCAGATGTCAAAAAATTATAAAGGTACTCTACGGTCAGATGCCTGAAAGTCTGACAACCACTACTTTTTACCACCAGATATCGCGCAATAAATGACGTTTCATCATTAGTTGGTTTATGTGAAATAAAAACTTTTGACTTTGAGTCAGTAAATGGTTGAAGACGATAGATAGGCCTTCACTAGTTCTAAAATACTGGTAATAAGCAGCATCGTGTTAGACTGGAAGCCGACCCCAACGTTACTGTAGATGGGAATAATTTAAACAGGTAGGTAGTTAGGTTCTTACATATAAAAGTATTATTAAAGTTATTATATTAAATGGAAAAAGAATACGGTCGTGAACAGGATTCGAAGCTGCGCCTCCCGGATAAATACTCCAGGCGCTCTGACCACTAAGCCATTTCGACCTCTCACGTTCCAATCCTGTTTACGACCGTACTCTTTTTCCATTTAATATTTTAATACTTTATAGTTCGCTAAGCATGCGTTAATGCTTTTCAAAGATTTATCTAGAAAAGTATTATTATTCACCAATTTGTTAACCTCGTTGACGTAGTGGTCGTAAGCGCGGTTGTTGAGCTTAAGGTGGTTTCGATGGGTGGATCGGGCAGTTTTATTGAGTATAAGAAATTCGCAGTAGCAACCTGGAGTTGAGAATTGGGCCTGGTTAATGGCAATAAGCTCACCGCCTGGGACATAATAACAGTATTGTTAGAATGTCGGTATACAACGGTGTACACTTCTGTCTACCCACTCAGGGAATACAGGTATGATGCTATGATATGTTAATTAAGTTAAACGACGATAGCATTATTACTTTGCTAGCTCTATAAAATATTTCGATTCAGTAACCCTGCATTCAAAAAAGTAATAAAGTTCAACGCTACGCCAAGCAGGATAGGGTCAATTTATCGGGAATTATATCCCGTATACCTACTTCAAATACGGGTACTCAAAAACATTAAGAACTTGTATTCGAGTATTTTTGTGTGATAGAAAGAGATAGCGATACTTATCTCGTGTAACTATCTCCCCTATATCTAACATTTGACAGACACTTGACTGATATGATTAAATTATTCATACTAATATAATGAAGAGGCAAGCTCTGTTTGTTGGGGTTCTCACGAATACGGATTATGCAATTGATGTAAAACCTTCTTTGATAGCGGTGGTACGGTGAGCTGCACTTAGGGTTGCCATCCGTCCGGGTTTCCCCGGATTTGTCCTAGTTTAGAGGGCGTCCGAGGAACCCAGCATGGGTTTCATTTATAGTACGGGTTTTAGGCTGTTAGCACATCTTCCGAAAATACGCGGCCGAAAACTTTAAGAAAAACACTGTTGATATGTCCGGGTTTAAAGCTCCAAAATCCACCAGTAAAAACATTAAGTACAAGTTTGTCATACCATATGAAACACAGAACTGCCTCCTTGGTCTAGTGGTCCGAAGCGTGACTGCCGAGCATGAGGTCTCGGGTCCAAATTCCGGGCTGCTACTAAGAATTTCATAACAGAAAATTCCAGTAACACTTTGGCATACCTGGGAATTAAACCCAAGCTTAACAGTTGCGCTTGGGGCCACTTGATCAACGAAGCAGTCATGGACGCTTTAATATAATCGTTTATTAATGTGTATCTTTTCTCCCAATCTCCACCAAACGTAAAACCGTGTAGGTATCAGATCTTATAGAAATTTATAAATTTATTAATATATATAATAAAGCCTCGATAGATGTATAAATTAACGCATTTATTGCTGACGACCATCGACAAACCTACCCTACGTGGTTACTAGAAGAGTCCTCTAATTTTGAATAAATCCATTATCATTGCGCACCGTAGTGTGTAGGTACCTACGAGTCTGTTATCACCTTATGTTTAAATATTGTCGACATGACCACACGTGATAATACACGGCAGAGGTCAAGGACAAAACCATAAGCCATGTCATGAATATCTTATACGATGTGTGGAAACGAAAAACATTTTGTCCAAATTGAAACTGTCTATTTTTTTTCCTTAAAGCACTTTTTATTTATTATTATACTAGCTGTGCCCCGCGATTTCACCCGCGTATAATTATATTATAATAATTTGACCTAAGTTACTCTTTATACAGTCAGCTACCTGCCAGTAAAATTTTATCGGAACTGGTCGAGACATTTCGAAGATTAGCCGGAACAAGCAGACAGACAGACAAAAAATATATTTTTTTGTGGAAAAATAATACGGTCGCGAGCAGGATGGCTCAGCGGTCAGAGCGCCTGGAGTATTTATCCGGGAGGCGCAGGTTCGAATCCTGCTCGCGACCGTATTCTTTTTCCACAAAAAAATATAACTTTAGAATTCGCTATGAATGCGTAATGCTGTTCGAAGATTTATCTTTACAGAAAGACAAATATTTAAAAAACTGATTTTTAGGTATATGTATGGTGCAAATAACTGTATGAGCTTAAAAAATCTTATTATTTTGACATTACAATCAGACATTTCCATTTTTATTTATCATCAGTAAATCCAATAAATAAATGTAACTGCCTGGTTGGTCTAATGATCGCAATAACGGCTGCTCAGTGTAAGGACCTGGGTTTGATTCCCGGTTGTGTTATAAAATTGTACTGTTGTATGTTTCTGTTATAAAATTGTACTGTTGTATGTTTCTGTTATAAAATTGAACTGTCTCGTTGGTCTAGTGATCTCAAGCGGGACCCGGGAATAGAACCAAGACCTCATGTTCAGCAGTCGCGCTTGGGACCACCAGACCAACGAGGCACACATACTTCACCTCAAATGAAAATGTTCCAACCGGCCACCCATCCACATATTGACCATATTGACAGAAGTAACGAAATGCAACATTGAATGAGCGTATCTACCTATAAAATACCCTTTTATTTGCTACAAGACCACGTTACAACAGCTTATAATTTTCCGATACCAAACAAAGTTGGACTACGGTACTTTAGCTGTATAGTGTACTTCACCTACATAAAGTTTATCACGATCGATAACGTCAAAATAGTTTGGTGCCGAAGAATTTTAATCTCCTAAGATCTCTTTCCATCATCCGCCGTATAGTTAGCTTATAAGACTTTAATCTATTTGTAACTTACCTACTTATACCTTAATACGTTCATTGGGTACTTACTTATTAAGTAATAGCTTACATCATGAACATAATCTCATAATTTTGGACCACTATTTAGATTTAAAAATTTAAAGTTTTTTTTTGTTTTTTTAATTGAGTTTATTAAATCCTCAATATTATACATATATTACATACGTGTATCCAATTGTCGTATCATAATCATCATCATCATCTCAGCCTATAGATGTCCTCTGCTGAATATAGGCCTCCCTCAAATATCTTCAGCAGGAACGATCTAGTGCGGCCTTTTTTTTCTTTTTCTAGTGAGGAGAATCCATCATGGATGTTGTGCCGGACTCCTACAGACTAAAAACCACACCGGTCCTACTCTAACCTATACCGGGGTCCCGAGATCGCGACTCTATTCACCGCAAGCCCGGCAAGGTTATGGCTCGTCACCCCATCGCCTGTATAGGTCGGCCACGGTTGGCCTGCTAATCTCCTCAGATCGCGGCGCGCCGCCGTCTCGGGCCTATCACTGGTTTGGCAACAAAGTACCCAAGTTCGTCACCCGCAGGCCACAGCTCACGGTAGCCGGATACCATTGAGCGCCCTCCGACGCCTGGTGCGTCTTCTGCGGCAGGGGTGGGACGAATTCGCCTCTCTCTCCCTTTCCGCCACCTCCTTCGCAAGCATCACCTCCTCAATCTATTGCGGCCTGCATCCACTGCCTTCAAGAGACTTTTATCAGTTCATCAATCCATCGAGCATCATCGGTCATCCCACCCTGTGCTTGCCAGTTCGTGGTCTCCACTCGAGAACCTTTCTGCCCTAGCAGCTGTCAGTTCTTCGAGCTACGTGCCCTGCCCATTGCCATTTCAGCTTGTTAATCCGCTGAGCTATATCAGCGACCTTCCTTCTTCTGCGGATCTCTTCATTTCTGATTCGATCACGCAGAGAAACGCTGAGCATAGCCCTCTCCATATTTCGCTGAGTAACTTTGAGCTTGCGTATGAGGCCCATAGTAAGAGACCACGTCTCAGTTCCGTACGTCATCACCGGAAACACTCACTGGCAGTAGACTTTCATCTTAAGGCTCTGAGGTATATTTGTTTGTTTTATTTGTCATATAGTTAATGAAATAATAGTCTACCGTCTACGTGAGGTTCAAACAAAAACAGTTCAAGAATCTGAATTAAATGAGTAATTTTTACACAACTGCCCAAAAAAGGAGTGTTATGTTTTTAGGGTTCATGTATGTATGTATGTAAGTATGTATGCATGTTTGTGAGTTTCTCCCATAACTTCCGAATACCGGAACCGATTAACATTGTACTTGTAATGTCTATAATTATTAATCTTTTTCTTCTTTACTGTGTGCCCATTTGAGGGGAATAAAAGCTTTTTCTTTCTTTTCTTTTCTTTGTCTTGGGTAATATAGGCCAGTAAGATTTAAAAGAATATTAATACTATGTTACACAAAAAGGTGGCAAATGGAAAAAAAAACACACATGGCAGGCGTTCGCTTTCATTTTTTAATAAATTTTATAATATTAAAAACTGGTTTTCCTTTTTAATCTATAGAGAGAATTTATTCCTGATAATATTTAAAAAATATTTCTTTAAATCGCGATGGCTGGTCAACATATTTTTATGCCATTAAATGTATCGTTAAACAATTACCTATAGATGCATCGAGGCAAGCTCATAAAATTCTCGAGGCTTTACCTTGGCCTTATAGATTGCACCATAAGATCTGCTTAAGCATAAGTTATGGATAATAACATATATTTAAGCAGTTCAGAGTTTTTAATATATACCTAAGATCCTTATTGATTAGGTTTGAAGGGGTTAATATATAACTGAAACACATTCACATAAGTCAAGAAGTAAATGGAAATAACAAATTATTTGTGATTAGGTACCATAGTACCAGAAAGATAAAAACTGTCACTCTTGTGGGTATAGAAAGAATTCGTGATTGGAAATTAAGAAATTAGAATTAATTAATTAATTTACGTTTGTACAGAATAAGCTTTTTATCTCTCCTTGTCAAAATCAATGATTGACGATGTCAATATAAGTAAGTCACTACATCCCCCCCTTCAGAGACCGTCAAGGGCGATAATAGGCATATTAGCCTATTATCGCCCTTGACGGTCTCTGGCTTCTTCTCAACTCAAGGCTACTATGACAATTTTCTAACAGAAGGACCACTTAAGAACAAATAACACTTTGTCTAACCCGGGAACTGAAGGTACTAAGGTTACGATCAGTCCCGCTTATGACCACTAGACCAATTAGTCAATAAGTTTATCATGTTCCTATTAAACCTTCAGTTAACTATAGTCTTATGTATTATACACCTAACTTATCTGCCGTCAAGTAAATTTACTTTTTCTTTTTCATAAAAACGTATAACATGGTGTCACGCCTGTATTCCCCGAAGGGGGAGGCAGAGGTGTACACAGTTGTACACCCACATTTCACCAATGCTGTTATTACGTCCCATGCAATAGATGATGAGCCTATTGCTACCTACCGGGCACAATTCCAAACAACGGGATGCTACTGAGAATTTCCTAACAGAAAAAGAAAACTCAATAACACTTTGCCCGATCCGGGCATCGAATCCGAGACCTCATGCTCAGCAGTCGCGCTTGGGACCATTAGACCAACGAGGCAGTCATCTTCAGTTTATTTTATCTCGTCAAGACTTTACTTCTCGCAGCGAAACTATGTTACATTATGCCAATTCATTTTATTTAAACACTTAATGCATGACAAATGTTTGCATAACCTCATAAGATGTGCTTACAATACAGATTATTTTGTTGCTGCTTTCAATAATATTGTTTGTTTTGTTGTCATTGGTAAAAATTGTACATTCAAACCGAGTTTTATGAACGCAACAACTACTTACATGCAATAACATTTAGATATACCCAGATAGTATTTATGGTCATCTCAACTGTTATATATGTCGCAATATGTGCCCGTCATCCCCTTCGAACCTAACCTGTCCGTGTCGGGTCACACAAAACTCACGAGCTCGCTTCGCTCGCTCATGGATCAATTTCGTTTATTTATTTTCATAATCCCGATATATTGTCGACTATTATAGTGGTTTAGTAATTACATCATTCAAAATTTTCATCTTTTTTTGCTATTGACAAGTAAATTAAAGTAAGGTTATTATTGTTAAGACACACAGATCCATATGCGACAAAATTTCGAACTAAAATCAACCATCTGACAGTTCATTTCACACTGTTTTACATAATCTCTGATCGCTGACCCGCTGCATTGATAAACGCAAAACGTTCATACAATTCTGCGTGTTATAGTTCAGTAATTATGTAAAACCGCTAAACGTCGTTCAGCTGTTTTTCATAACAGTACTGTTTTGTAAATCAGCTAGCAGTTCTGTAAAACAGCTTATTCTACAATCCATCTGCGACATATATATATATAGTCAGTTATTTGTGTATCTTAGTAAATATATATATATATATAAGTAATTAAGTATATAGATTTACTAAGATACACAAATAACTGACTACAAAAATGTTCAACATTACCTACACAAAACAATTATGTTGTTAATGACCTCTTCTTCATATTTACCACATCAATAAACCGCAGAGTAATTACGTGAGTTACTTGTAAGGACGATAGCTATAAATTGAATTTGCAATACACTGCGGCGTATGCTTTAAAATATATTTTTCTACCAACCTCAATCTACAGATGTTTTGAAGGAAAAATGTAGCTGTTAACATTCAACCTTAGCAAACGGGTATGTGCTCGCACTTTTTTTTTATAAAAGCATAACAGACATTGATTCTTCTTTTTCATCGATACACCCTTGACACGATAGTAGCACGCTTTACAACCCTACGCCATCCCTCAGGTACCTACTGTTGCTCTTCTGGTGCACTCATACTCAAGGGGCCCTTCACTGCAGAAGAGATTGATACAAACACTTAATTGGCTTAAGCCAGCAAAAAAAGGAATAATAAGGAAATGTAAAACTACTCCGGTACAGCAACATTAACGCAGCTGTAGACAGCGATATTATGTCAAAAAAACTAAATCATCACAGTAGCAGTGCAAAAATGTTCAACATAAAACATAAATAATTCTGTACAGCTCGTCCTGTTTACTGAAGTTTAATATCCTGCACCAGCTTGTCAGTCTTCGGTGCATAATATCAGTTACACAAAGACTTTCATATCGGTCCATCATTTCATACGCTCCTGCGATACTGTTTTGTCGCAACTTTGCGCGTCTGTAAAGGCGTTTATGGAGGCAACACACATTATGTATAAGCTCGCGTTTTCATTCCAAACTATTTCAATGTTTTATGTCTGTTGAGCATCATAAACAGAGGTATTTAACCGTCGCGTAATAAAACAGAATGAGGTTATTATATCTTATGTGTAACGACTGTAATTTGGGTTTGAAATTTTTGGTTTAAATTGTTTATTCATAAAATAAACTCCTGTGATATCAGAAAAATACTTTTCGCGTATTGTTTGTACTTATAAAAATATTGTGTCTGAACTCTAAATATGTAGGTATAACTGCCCATTTATATTCAAAACATCAACACTAATGCATGTTCAATCTATCAGAGAGTCTGAATATGGGACCGACATAAAAATTCTGTCACTCTACTATATTAGGTACATACCCGAGGACACGGTTTACCAATTTTTTTTTCTATTTATCAATTCTCGGTTAGCAGTCTTGGGTTTTAAGGCTTTAGGACATATATTTTATGACACAAACTTTCTATGCCTTTGCAATATACGCTTATAATGACACAAAAGTATATATTGAAAATTAAAAAAAAAAATTAAATTTTCTTTTGTCTTTCTAGTTGTCTTTGATAAATGTATTAGTTAAGTTGTCTTGTTGACACGAGAGTTTAATAGGTTAGCTTTTAATTAAACATAACATAACATAACATAGCATCACGCCTGTATTTCCCGAAGGAGTCCCAATGTTCTTATAAGTCCCATGGAATAGGTGGTGAGCCTTTTGCCATCTACTGATCACAAATCCAAACTCCGGGCTGCTACGGAGAATTTTCTAACAGAAAAACTCAATAACACTTTGCCCGACCCGGGAATCGAACCCGAGGCCTCATGTTCAGCAGTCGCGCTTGGGACCCCTAGACTAACGAAGCAGTAGCTTTTAATTAAGCTATATATTATACAGGCTGGAATTTAAAAGAAATATCATAAAAGAGACTCGGCGGCTGACGATGCCTAGTACGTCAGCACATACTAAGTAATCTGTCTACTCGTCAGCCTCAATAGTTCTTCAACTTTAAAAAAAAAATGTCCCAAAGTAAATCTGTTACTCCAGCAGTTGACGAAGAAATAACTATCTTAGAAAAGGACATCAAGATACGGCAAGGCAAAAAAAAACTTTGAATGTTGCCTTTATAAAAATCACCCCTTTGTCAGAACTGAATTACCCAAACGATAAGGACATAAAAGTAACTTTGAAACCTTTCAATCTGTAAAAGTTATGCACAAAAATATTGCAGCTTTGAATGATGCGTAATGTAATAAGTTTTGCAATATTATAGAACCAATATGTTGCATTAAAAAAAACTTTTACTATACATTGACCTTGCTGAAGTTATGGCGAATACGTTAATAATAAATACGGAATAATCTTTCAAACGCATTAACGCAGGCGTAGCGAATCTAAAGTTATACCTGGAGCCTGGAGTATTTATCCCGCGCAGGTTTTAATTCTGCTCACGACTGTATTCTATTTCCCCAAAAATTTACAACTTCAGAGTTCGCTAAGCATGCGTTAATGCTTTTCAAAGATTTATCTGTGAAGTTATACCATTTTTAGAATTTGAACTTGCGTCTACCATATAAATACTCCAAGCGCTCTATTTCTATCAAGGAGGCCGGGATAGCTTAGTTGTCAGAGGGCCTTGAGAATTCATCTAAGGCCGCAGGTACAAATGGTGCTGACAAATAATAGTACTACTAATAGTTGTTACTTGTGAATCCCGGAACCCTGGGAAAGGTTTTTCAGGCTCACCGTAGTGAAGTTTTAGTTGGTGCGTCTTTATATTGATTTCCTCACGATTTCAAACAGGGCTGCAGGTTTTATTGTTTTTATCAGTTTTAGTATTTCGAAAAATCATTAAAAACTCTATAAAGACGTAAAATGTAATTTTGAATGTTTATAAATGTTGAATTTAACAACTTTAGATTCGCTACGTCTGCGTTAATGCGTTTGAAATATTATTTAATATGAATATGAAATAGTATTTATTAACGTATTCGTCGTAATGTCAGCAAGGTCAATGTATAGTAATTTTTTTTAAAGCAACATATTGGTTTTATGTTATTGCAAAACTTTTTACATTACGCATCATTCAAATCTGCAATATTTTTTATCTTTTAACCCGGTTCTCGGTACGAGTCCTCGTTCTCAAGTGTCCCATAGCCATACGACACCAGCGATCAAGTGTAACATGATTACATGACATTGAGATCCCAAATTGGCACTTTTGAACGCAATAAAAATGTCCCAAGAAATCGTATATATTATTTAATACTACTTGGAACAGGAAATACGAGCAGTCTTAAAGATAATTGAGGGTTTCGATAAAAGTACTCTGTTACCAGATAGTTAAATATGTTTTCTAATGTTTAAAACCAATAATATTCGATTAATTGTGGAGTCAACAATATTAATATCTGTTCACCAATTCCCACAACTTTGAACGCGAAGCCATAACTTTATGTGTGCGCGCGCCTCCACTTCAAACTCTTGAACAATCTTGAGAACGCACGAGTGTTAGAACCTATAAATTATTTAGGTAAGGTAGTTTAAGTTTTAGCGGGTTCACACATCAATAAATAATCCCCGCGTAGGTGCTTACATACCAGGCAAACTTAATTTATATCCCCCACTCCGGCGACATGACACCCGTAAGTCAGCACAATACCCGGAGTTACGATCCCCGAGATCAAATTCGTCACCTGCAAACTGTTTCCACTTTAAAACAATGCGATATCCCATGAAACTATTCAAACACGCTGACAATTTCATTTCGATTCGACATACGGATGACATTATTGCCCAAATTAATGTAGCGATGCACTCGAATGCAACTGCATCAGCGTGCACTGAAATCAGAGCGGGATATTCATTACGCAATATTTCCCCCCCCTAGAGAATTGCGATGAAGCATATAGAGGGAAAAACGGCGAACTTCGTTTCACAAACAAAGCGCGCGCCTGAAAGGGGCTTGTGAAAAAACATTTTCATTGTGTCTGCTAGTCGCTCGATTTTTAATCTTCCCCGCGTCCCTCTGTAAGTTTATTGTGAGCAATGCGAATCAGCTGGCGACCATCACTGGAACCTACGTCTGTCATCGACTACTGAATTGCCGGCTGCACTCCCCGCGAGAAGCGTACAATCGCAGTATATCAATTGTACAGACATTTATAATTTCAAAACTCTATCTACCACATGGATATGCGTGTAGGTAAAGTTTCAAATTGAAATATTTCACCACAATTTAAATTTATTAGTTACCGTAAAATTTTGTTGTGATATGAAAAGCGACACTAAAAATTCGACATTGGTTCACCGACTGACGTTGGGTTTGACCCTGAATTTTAATTACTGTGCTAAAACTCGTATTATGGTATATTTACACTGTAGATATGTGATTTAGTAGATTACACTAATGCGAATGTTGTCTTAAAAGCAGCTCTACCTGGTACGTTTGTACTTAATTTACCAAGTGACAGTACGAAATGTCTCACGCTAATAAATTTGGGCCTAACTATTCAACTATCAATTCGTACTTCCTAAAGAGGATTCTTATTCCATCCAGCCTACTATGATCTTTATCAACCGCTGAAAGTTCCCCTGCAATATCAAATTTTGTGGTGATTGCGGGAGGAGGGTTGTTCTTCGCAAGCTGGTCGTTACATGTGTGAAAGGCAAGGATCCACATGATGTCCGACATGTTTTATTCATAACATTGAAGACAGCGGTGTTGTGACGTGAACACGGCTCCGAGATACAGTCATGCATTGATCAGTATTGTTGCGAATTGTTTGGATACACAATACATATTGTGAGGTTTGATCGAGTAAGATATTAAACAGCTACATTTTGCATTGTTTGAGATATAATCAAGATTTTATTTATAAAGAAATTCCATATATATTAATGTTCCATTCGAAGAATAATAACGATGCTTGTTGTGAAAATGACTTAACTAGAAGAATACAATACTAAGCCAAGGTAAAATGTTAATTTGAAAAAGTATTCTTAGAAAACTGTTTAAGTTTAGTGTGAACTTATAATTAATAACCAGATTGCGTGCTAAGCATTTTTTAAAAGGGGTCAAGAAAAGTGACATTAGTGCAGTAATTTGTAACACTACAGCCATAAACACGAGGCGTATGCCCCGATCTATGCATACTCAATGAACTTAGAACAATGTTACTTATGACTTTCCTATGCACAACAAACAAGTTTGCCAATTACTCTTTAAGTAGAGTTTGTTGATTGCTTACTTTGATTAAGTTTATTTATTTAAGGTGTCTAGTCCCATGATCATACGTTAGGAAAACAGCAGAATTTACAAATATCATAAAATTATACTTAGATAGGAGACCACACAAAGTTTAATGAAGTTGGCGTCTCTCAGTACAAATTTTGGGCAGTTCCAGTTAAAGTTTGTGTTTAAGTTCAATAATAGCTAGAGAAGCTATTTTTATTCTTGTGGAGGAAATCCATCATCGAAACTGTGGAATCCACGCTGTCGACCACTTGATTAAAAACCAGAATGTCCTGCACAAACTTTTACCGAAGTCCCAGGATTGCAATTGCATTCATAAGCATAACGCAACATGTTACATAGAGAAACCACGAACAAACAACTAGTAAATATTCTTTATAAAACATAAATAGGTCCTGCTCAAAATTTTATTTCTTAAATAGCCACTCAAATTTTTAATAAAGATTGTTTATAAAACCTTTGCCAATATTTATGTATTTGTTAGCATAAAATTATAAGATAAATTGACTTGATAGTTCTCCGAAAAATTCGATTAACAAATTCTTCGTTTTCAACGCCATCTCGTTATTAAGTTTTACGACTTTATAATAACTTTTTGAATTATTTAACATGCAGTTCATTAAATATTTATAGGTGGATTCGCCTATGACCTATGTAAAATACCGAATTAATCAATGATGGAGGTCACTCGGGTGTTATTTAAAAGTCGAAAACCACTAATTTTTTTCGATTGTTTCTTAGATTATTACCTTTTTATACACTGCATGATTCAAAGGCACTTGAAAACTATTATTTTAAGTCCTTAAACTGAGATATTTCATGAGTCGCTCTCTGGATGAAACGTCATAGATCTAAATTCCAAACGTGCCTGCTGATATTGTATCAGATAAAAAACCAAAAATATAACATTATTTAAAATCGACTATACAGGTTGACAGGGTCTATTATACAGGAAGCTTAATTACTAAACTGTAGTCCATCAAAACTATTACTTAAATTAAATCGCATACATAATATAAACGTTTTAAGAAATAAATTTCGTCTAGTGCCACTTACGGCGGTTCAAGAATTATGAATAAAACATGCCACACTTCTTGCGTCGGCCGGCTATCTGTCTTGCGTTGTAAGGCATCTATCCATTATACAAGGTGTTATTGTACTTCCTGCCTTATACCACATCATTTTGTGAACCCCGGAGCCCCATTGAAGGGTGTGTATTGTTAGTATTTTGGTTTATTGTTTCCTTAAGAACCGCTTTAACAAAGACTCCGGGAGGTGAGTAAGGTGACCCACTCACGAATGTATTTTGGTCCCTCGCCATAGTCCTGTTTTTATTCACATGCCTTCACGTCTTGGATAATTCATCCTATGCTTAATATAGAATGTAGTTTGGAGAATCCCGCGAGTAACACGACTTTAGTTGGCTCGTGCATTCTGATCTGTAAATGGAATAATAAGCTGAATTTAATTTTAAGTGATGGTACTAAATAATTCATTAGTTTTAAAAATTGTATTCTCTTTGCGGAGCCACATAAGGTTTTAAATAAAATAGGATACCATTAGATTTAGCAATTGCCGCCTTTGCTAACAGATTTATGAGACTTGATAATCCGACAATACATACATTAAAAAACAATACACCGTATTAGTAAAAATAATACAACCCCAGAAACCATTAATTAATCGTGTATGGTCTTGAGGAGGGATAGGGTATTGTTTTATGCATGAATGTGTTTTCTGAATAGTTTCCGGCAAAGAATATATAATAACTATTCTCTAGTCGAAAGCGCACACTATATGTTATCTACAGTCCATCGTATGTGCTGGTAACAACAATAAGCTAATAATACTCCTTACACCTCCTAAAGGCTTTTTCGTCTATTCCAGATGATGTATGGTATTCAGTCAGAGACGGTGTTCCTGACTCAGGTTCCTAACAGCTAAATAAACCAACCCCAAAGCTACATAGCCATACAATCCCTACACCGAGCATGGTGATATTATTAGCTACTAGCGATGAATAAACGGTCAAAGGAGAAGTTGAAATAGGTAGTATTAATCATCGATTGCACCAGCCCTTCTTCAGCAATTAAGGTTACGGAAAATAAAAAACAACAGTTCTCTTATTTCAAAGATCGTGGTTCTGTTTCCTTAGCTTCTGTTGAAGTATAGTAGTTCTTATATATAGATGAACATTTTTGAGCTTAGACGACAGTACTAGAAAGTCACCACATAATTGATGAAGAAACTCGTCATGAGCTTGCTAATGAGCGTAATAGTAGTTCCTCTAAACAATGCGGATCTTGGCAATTAGCCGGGAATAGTAGAGTAAAGAGGATTAATAAGTATATACATATATTCCATACAACCGTAGCTTTTCGGATGCTTTAACTTATTATTTGTTATATATTTTTCCACCAGTACTTTTGTGTTTATTATTTTCTTCCATCAAAAATGTAAAGGTCGTGCACACCTACATGAATACGTAATTCACAAAAGGTTTGTCGTAACTCAAGCCTTTATTTTTTCATGTGTGTATATTTCGCAGATGACTGATGTCATCATATCATTAGTCAAATGTAATATCGGCCAGTCCATTGCAGTTCATTGAAACTCTCATAGACTGTTTTTAAACAATGTCGGTAAAGATACTTGGGATTATTTCATTTAAGCTTAAGTATATCGCTATATACCGTTTGTTTTAATTGCACCTACCACGCTTGTGTTTCTCCACCACCCTACGGTTGACTGGTAGAGAATGCCTAAGGCATTACGTCAGCTATTGTATATTTAGTGCAAGAAGAATAAATACATTAATAAATTAGGCAACTCTTGCAGCGGTCAGTTGGGAGATCGATAGAAACATTTTCATTTTAGCGTCTTCGTGCTGCGAAGAGCCCGGAGACTTGATTATCTAATGCTATGACTTTAGGACTCGCAAGTTAAAAATCATCAGTTCGAACTCTAGGCACAAACTTTTTGTAGTTACCTATGTGCGATTAATAAATTAATTGATTACTCGCTTATAATGATCAACGAAAATATCACGAAGAACGATCCTTTAAGTGAGATGTTCTCAATGATGTTTAAAGCCATATCAAAGATTTACGGGTGGCTTAAACTCTGACATTAGGTTGTTCGTCAACAATGCCATAACAAACAGAAGAAAATCTCTATCAAGAAAACACAAAACAATGCGTAAGTCCCCTTTATTTCATCTCTATAGGTCGCAATGTATGCACATAGGGGACGGAAAACCGGGTTTTCCAGTATCTATTTACGGTAAACACATCAGCATAGGTTGTGAGCCCACAAAACCACACAGCCATTACAAATAAAATTACTACGGAACACCGGCGCTCCCGAACGCACCGGAATGGATTCACTCAACTTTGCCAAATAAAATATTTTTATTTTTATTTTATTTAAACTTCCATTGAATTAACTTTAATTGAAATTCGATAGTGTATTCTGAAGCTTTTCGGGTGCAATTGGGTGGTTTGTGAATACGGTATAGTTTTATTGATCTATAAAGAAATTGTGAAATGTAACTTTAGAGCTCGCTCCGTTAATGCGATAGTAGTGACGGTAACCAAAAGACGTATTAAAATGTGGAAGAAGAATTCGGGTAAGTGAGCGGAGGTCGAGATGGCTTGATGGTCAAAGTGCTTGGAGTATTCTTCCGGGGGCTGGGCGCAGGTTCGAATCCGGCTCAGGACCGTATTTTTATTTCCACCAAAATTTATAACTTTAGAGTTCGCTCTACATGCGTTAATACGTAATTGTAAGTCTATATTTTAACTTAGTCACGCCTATATTCGACGGATTAAGCAGAGTTATACTATAGTACACTGATAACGATAAAAATGCTGTTATTGAGTCTGTTCCTACCAACCAGGCACAATTCCATACTCCGTTGCTTTTGAGAACTTCCTCCTGAGTACTGCCCAATGAAACTTCGCAGAGTTCAATTAAATTTTATAACGTCCAGTGGTTTCTAAGAAAGTTTGAACTATATCTGACGACCCTGGATACTTATCTCTTTTGTCGACTGTACTACATATATAAAATAATTTAAAAATTTAAACTGGCAAGTTACTAACAAAAATTACCGTAGCATTAGTTAAAAACCAACAGCGGAAAACCAATGATTAGTTGTTTCTTTCATTCTTTCTTTTTTTCTAGTTGCATTTATATACTTTGTTGTTTCGCAAAATATACAAAAGATTTCTCCGTTAACACTTTTATTTCTAAGTGTTGATTAATATTTATTGGAGTCGGGAGAGGCAATCCGCACGGGACAAGTAATTTACGGCGTCGGCGGCCCACCGACAATACCTTATTTACGTTTAAATAAAATACGATCATTGGATTATTGATAAAAAAACCTAAGCCTTCGATATTCGCAGCACATTATGTGTAATAATGAAGAGTAATGCGTTTTTCTTCTATGGATAAACTTTTCAAACGCATTACCGCGGTATATAGCCAGCTTCAAATTTAGAAATGTTTGTGGAAAGAAAAAAAGCAGAATTTGAACATGGGGCCCCTGGATGAATAGTCTAGAAGTTACTTGACCTTCAAACCCCCCATTTTCATTTCCCCATTCATAAACCCCGTTCAAAGATGTACGAAGATTCGTGCGTCCGAGTTTGAGTGTCCCTACTCTCCAGTTCGCAGTCGTATTCGATTGACAGTTATATTGAAGAAAAGTTCGATGTCAAATTTAAAAGTTCGTTGATACGATATGGTATCGAAGTAGGAATGAATCCAGACAATTCTTTCAAATACGAATATAGGAATTAAGATACAGAGGCCAAATTATTTCTAAAATAAATCTCTTATTGGTAAAATGTGGATGCACAAATGTGTACACCTCTGCCTACCTATTTGGGGAATACAGGCGATGCTCAGTTATGTTAAATGAATGTAACGCGTTTAAAGAACAGTAAGTTACATATCTATCCGATAGTTACACTCGTATACGTACTAAAGTACAAGCAGACTCGTAAATGTTTATCTGTTTAACGGCATGACGTAAATTCTAATTAAAGCAAAGAAAATTCATGTGAAAGAAAGAAATAAAGAAAGAAAGAAAGAAAGAAACGTTTATTTGACACAGTTAGATAGTTAGATAGACAATCAAAAGATACAAATTTACAAAAAAGTTAGGTAGCTAGCGGGCGTTGTGTGCCTCACGGCTGCGCCAAAAAGGTCCAGTTCAGCAAAATGCCAGACCACTAGTGCCTGACGCTGATTTTCAACTGGACCTTAACTAAATGAGTAAAAATCACGGATGCAAATCAGTTTTTTCTTTTTTTTCTTTTTTGGTAAATTGAAATGAAATCTAATTTAATTAATATAAATATATCTAAGAAGAATCCGAGTACTTATTATAGATACTATAGTGTCATATAAACTTACATATATTGGTTGTCATACTCACAGTTAGCTACCCTAAGAGAAAAAATAAAATAAACGAAAACGATCAAATACCAACTTATAACACGATCCAATACCAATCTATCACACGACGCATACAAAAAAGGTTCTTATGTACTGCTCGAGTCAATGCGGTGCATACAGCCGATCAGGAAACACAAATCGCACGCTTGACTCGGCTGCGACTTATATCAACAAAAGTATGTTTTAAACTAAAGATAATTAAATACTTGAATAACATCGACCCAGTTTAGGTTATTTCTGATAACAGTCGACAAGTGAAAGGCTAAGACTAAAAAAGTTCAAAAGAAGTCGAATGCAGGTGAGTTCCCAATCCATGGTATTTTGTTGTTGTTAAGCATATGTAACATCAATGAAATAAATAAATATATTTTAATGCTTTCTTGTTTTATCATGTTTCTATTTCTAGGCCTTGTTAGGGACTCGTGGCATGAAGGACTAACCACCAGTTGGAGAAACATCCTTGCTGGGTTATATAATGTGGAATGGGCTGTGTTTTAAAATGATACCGTACGGCCCAGTCGCAAGTAGGCCAGTAATATAATGTATGTCAATTAAGAATTAAATACACGAAAAGTTACAATATTAAATGGAAAAAGAATACGGTCGCGAACAGGATTCGAACCTGCGCCTCCCGGATAAATACTCCAGGCGCTCTGACCACTAAGCCATCTCGACCTCTGCTCACCACCGCGAATTCTTCTTCCATATTTTAACACGTCTTATGGCGACGTCATTACAATCAATTCAGTACCTATACAGGTGACCGAACCGACACGACCAACTTTGCAGCTAATACAATGTCGTAAAGAATGCAATTACCTTAATAATTCAAGATAAATCTTTGAAAAGCATTAACGCATGCTTAGCGAACTCTAAAGTTACAATATTAAATGGAAAAAGAATACGGTCGCGAACAGGATTCGAACCTGCGCCTCCCGGATAAATACTCCAGGCGCTCTGACCACTAACTATATATCCGGGAGGATGACGTCGCCATAAGACGTGTTAAAATATGAAGAAGAATTCGCGGTGGTGAGCAGAGATCGAGATGGCTTAGTGGTCAGAGCGCCTGGAGTATTTATCCGGGAGGCGCAGGTACGAATCCTGTTCGCGACCGTATTCTTTTTCCATTTAATATTGTAACTTTGAGTTAACTTTTAAGAGCGAGCGTAGCGAGCGAACTACCCCCGTCATCCTCTTCGTGTTTAGGTTTTTTCTAACCTTATAGACACAAAAAAAGGAGCCCCGCAAAGCGGGACTCCGTCGGCCTAGCCACGGAAAGTCAAATCAGAATACAGTATCTTTTTTTTACTTGAGTGGTGACTATCCATTTAAATACCTATACAATAAACAAACCTGTCCTACTGTAGATATTTCATTTTGCATTACGTCTAAAGGTGGGTAGCAATTTCGTTAAACGTATCGCAATGGCAATCCAGCTGAAAGTTGTTCAGCTGTTTTATAAAACAGTACTATTTTGTAAATCAGCTAGCAGTTTTGTAAAACAGCGGATTCTACAATCCGTCTGCGACAGATATACGACTTAAAACGAAATGTTAATTTAATATTAATTATTGTTTACCGGTTACTACTCACGTGTATTCTTCGGGTTTGCCTGACTAGTTTCGAGCTCGGACGGAGCCCTTAGTCATGACCTGAGTCCGCGGTGAACAATAATTAATATGAATATGCCTCACGAAAGTTATTATACAAATGTATTTATATTGTACCTAGTCCTTACTACTATTCTTTAGTTATTTCTTACTTTTATGGTGGTTAAACAGCCTAGTATCAGTTTAAACCACCGTAGACCGTTGACATGGCTTCCACGCCATCGAGAACATCGCTCAGGTGTGCTAGTTTCCTCATGATCGCGATGTTTCCCTTTACGCACGAGATAACGAAACGTCTGTGGTAGGTACATACGTGTGTGGGTTCTAACTTGGGTTAGTTTAAGAATGCTTTGAAATGCAAACAAACGGCGTAGAGATAAATTTTGTTGTAATTACTTACGGCAAAGCCTGACAGCTTATTTAGACACATAATAGTCAATTTCTCATTTCCATTGTATTTACTTTTACTCAGTTCAAAGTAAAAGGATTAATTAATTAAATACTTAGCACCTCTAACTGTTAAACTGAAAGGGCTTTTTGCTAATTTAGTTTTTTCTCTTCTTTAGATAAAATAGAACCAAAATGTTTGGGCATTTCTCCAGATCGTGCTAAATTAGTAGGTATGACTGGCATGGTGGTAGCTGTTTTTTATAAACAATAGTTATTACGTAAACAGGTTTTATTTGCTCTAATCAAAAAAGAACTGAACTGGTATTATTGAGCTCTTCCGTTTATCGTAAATTCTCCTGTTGTTTGAGATAATAATCCTTTTCCAATACTCCATTCATGCACCGGAAATCTATGGAGCTATACTCAGTTGAATGTACAAGTTCGTGTGAATTTGAATCAGATATATATTTCCATTGAAAATTGTTATTACATATTACAATAAAACCTACTAAGTAACAGAGAGAGGAACTTGCTTCACAATCTTCAAAATCCACCGTCATTGTTCATTTTGTAACGCATGCTTAGCGAACTCTAAAGTTAGTGCTTAGTGGTCAGAGCGCCTGGAGTATTTATCCGGGAGGCGCAGGTTCGAATCCTGTTCGCGACCGTATTCTTTTTCCATTTAATATTGTAACTTTAGAGTTCGCTAAGCATGCGTTAATGCTTTTCAAAGATTTATCTTGAATTAAATACACGAGTTAAAAGTTTAACATATTTGAAATTAATAATAGTTATGTGTCTTTTTCCAAACAGGACTCACATCGGCACAGGCACGTCGGTATCGGATGGCGCAGCGGCGCCCACTAAACACCAAGTACAATAGATGCAACAGATACGTACCTGTTAACCTAGTGTAACTCAGTAATTATATCATATAATGGAATCATTACATTTAACGTTATCTAACTTCCGCTGTGTATCTATCAAATACTGCCGTAAGCGTCGTCTAAATGTATCGATCGTATTCATGATTCTAATGGGTGGTGGTGTTGTTCCACACCTTGGATGCGGCATAACGAAAGCTTCCTCTAAAGGCTGCTGTACTATGAGGCTGAATTGAGAGTTGTTTCGAACATTGTCTGGTCGCGCATTCTCTTCTGCTCGTCACCCAGCTAAGCTTGTTGTATAGAAAATCTGGTTTCTGGTACTTCACAACATGTGAGGTTTGTTCTTGAGATTAGTACACCTTGTACTAATAATAATTGCAATTATAGGTTGTGTAAGTGCACTGAAATTGAGTCCTGATTAAAGATATTGGACTTATTTCTGTCGAACCCGACTTACAATTTCGTGCGTACTAATTGATTCAACGTGCGATGCCATATAATTAGGGAAATTTACGACATAAATGTACAAACAATCTTGTTATTACAACAAAAACTGACATATTAATATTATTTCAAGACGGCTACTATAAGATCGGCACGAATTAAGAGACGACATATCCATACAAACTACAACCCTATCAAAATTTTTGTTGTTACGGAAATACAAGTATTTCCGTAACTTTTAGTTTGACGAAGTTGGGTCACGTCTTAATCAGTAGATATTAGATTTTGGAAAATAACACAAAATTAAGTGTAGTTTAGTCTAAAATCAGATGCAAGTCTCGGAAATGGGGTCTTAATCTAATCCTATTCGTCTTTAAAAGCCTAATTCAATGCTATTGAACACATGGTAAACAAATTCGAGTCTTTATTATTAAAATATGCATAGGTAACGAAAGAACCTTTTTATATATCTGTTAAAAGATAAAAATGGAATATTTACCGCTATTATCGTATCGATAAAAATACGGAAGTATCAGTTCCACCCTTGCCACCCACGATAGGAAATGAACAAATTAACTTAAACGTCTTCTAGATGATCGTAAAATGTAGGTATTATCAGTTTACGAATATATTTGAGAAATAAAAAGAAACTCTCTTCTTTGAGAGTATAAATAGAAATTCTGAAAAAAACTTGTATCTGGTAATTTTCTTAACAACATACAGTTAATTTTTTTTGTTTATTAAATTTCGTGATACACATAATTAATTAAGTATTGCCCGCGGCGCTGTGGCTCAGCTCATGACGAAGGCCTCCCTACTAGTTCGAGTCCTGCCCGACTAGTTCGAGTACGCAACTAGTCGGGCAATCCCGAAGAATGCACGTGAGTAATATCCGTTGAACAATACTTAACACACAGCATACCGCATCCATATATTCATAAAGCAGTGATAGCTTCGTGGTCATTGCCCGTGCTACGAAAACCCGTCGATCTTGCGCCCGATCTCTCTCAGTTCGTTTCAGATTGCCATCCCATCGGACTATGAGAGTGGAGGAAGAGGGAGTGCATCTGTGTTTGCGCATTTACTAGTGTTCTATAATATCTCCTCCGTGTTAGGCTATTCTCCGTAGAGATAGGCCGGCGTGACCGGAAATCCAGTTGGTAGTTTATATAACTATACTTGGACTGGCAAATCTAGGGACTCAGGTTCGAACGAAGGCACGTACCACTATCTATTCAAATCCCTATACAGACGACTGATGATAGCGATGACGTCACCATAAGACGTATCAAATATTGGAAGAATAATTCACATTCAGATTTTCAGAATTCAGAAGGTCACTCAATGTAGTAATCTAGTATGTAAGTTCTGTACTTTTTAATTAATTTTTTTTTTTCTGGTGCTCACTTGTCCCTTACCTAATACTGTTTTAGTTTAAGTTTACTCTGCAATGCGACTAAAATAAAATATTTCTTTCTTCTTATTTCAGGCATCAGGATGGATTTTTGTACGTTAGTGATTGGGGCCAAAGTTGCAATAAACAAAATTATATACTTTACACCATGATCTTTTGAGTTAGGCACTTATTACAAAGAGGTAAAGTAAAAATTAGTTTCATAAAATGAAGAAGAAAGTATGCCTCATCCATTTACAAAATGAACAATGATGGTGAATTGTGAAGATTGTGAAGCAAGTTCCTCTCTCTGTTAGTAGGTTTTATTGTAATGTGTAATAACAATTTTCATTGTAAAAATATTTCGGATTCAAATTCACACGAACTTGCACATCCAACTGAGTATTGTTCCATAGATTTCCGGTGCATGAATGGAGTATTGGAAAAGGATTATTTTCTCAAACAACAGGAGAATTTACGATAAACGGAAGAGCTCAATAATACCAGTTCAGTTCTTTTTTGAGTGCAGCAAATAAAACCTGTTTACGTAATAACTATTGTTTATAAAAAACAGCTACCACCATGCCAGTCATACCTACTAATTTAGCACAATCTGGAGAAATGCCCAAACATTTTGGTTCTATTTTATCTAAAGAAGAGAAAAAACTGAATTAGCAAAAAGCCCTTTTTCAGTTTAACAGTTAGAGGTGCTAAGTATTTAATTAATTAATCCTTTTACTTTGAACTGAGTAAAAGTAAACACAATGGAAATGAGAAATTGACTATTATGTGTCTAAATAAGCTGACAGGCTTTGCCGTAAGTAATTACAACAAAATTTATCTCTACGCCGTTTGTTTGCATTTCAGAGCATTCTTATACTAATCCAAGTTAGAACCCAGACACGTATGTACATACCACAGACGTTTCGTTATCTCGTGCGTAAAGGGAAACATCGCGATTATGAGGAAACTAGCACACCTGAGCGATGTTCTCGATGGCGTGGAAGTCATGTCAACGGTCTACGGTGGTTTAAAGTGATACTAGGCTGTTAACCAAACGAGTAAGAAATAAAGTTACTATTATTATTCTTTATTGTACACACGATATATAATATACAAATAATGAAAATGAAAAAGGATGTACAAAGGCGAGCTTAACCCATTAATGAGTTTTCTGACAGCATACCTTTGAGTGATAGAGAGAAGAGAAGCAAATATGAGGACAGAGTCAAGTGTACAACACGAATAAAAGACTAAGAATAGTGCAGAATTATAAACCATACATAAATACCCTATTAAATATATACCTACATATATGATACACTATATATATATATACTATATATACAAATATATACATACCTATTATTCATGCTGAAAGGAAATGCTCCCTGACTCTTCTCTTAAAGACATCCAAAGAAGGGCTGTCTCGAAGAGAATGTGGAAGAGAATTCCAGAGGCGCACTGCACGTATAGTGAATGATCCATCATAACGACTTGAAGGTAAGTTATAATATTAAATGGAAAAAGAAAACGGTCGCGAGCAGGATTGGAACCTGCGCCTTCCGGATAAATACTCCAGGCGCTCTGACCACTAAGCTATCTCGATCTCTGCTCACCACTGCGAATTCTTTATCCATATTCTAACACGTCTTATGGCGACGTCATTGCTATCTATTCAGTCCCTATACAGGTGACCGAACCGACACGACTAACTTTGCAGTTAATACAATGTCGTAAAGATGCAATTATCGTAGCTTATCCCAATAAGCCAAGTCACAGGCGGCGGGCTTGACCAAGGCTTGGCATTAGATTCGCTCTTAACTACTCGAAAGAAGAAGAGAAAGAAGATTCTCGCAGTCCCCTGTTAGACATTGGGGCTAGGCTATCACTTGAACCCTAAGTTTTGCCAACACTCACAGGAGTTGAGGTTTTGAATTTGCGCCTCCCGGATAAATACTTCAGACTTCAGATACTCTGTTCACTACTCCGAATTCTTATTTCACATTGGAAACGTCTTATGATGATGTCATCAATATCTCTTTAGCCCCTATACAGGTGACTGATAACTTTATACAGGTGATCAAAGTCCCTATAAACTTTTGCTTTAGTAAGAATGATTAGTAGGATTAAGTTTTTTCTGTGTTGCTAGAATAAACAATCTCAAGTGACATGTAAAAGAGTTTAAGCTGTTGCGTCAGTCATTAGCAGACACAATAGATTTTTATTGTTACAACGTACAGATCTGTACGTTACTGAGCCGAAAGGTTAAAAGACCTACTTACAGAATAAACAATTTAATTTCTCAATAGTAGGATAACTCATGTATCTTTGAGGGGTTTATAAACATGAATTTCCCATACACAAACACAACAGTCTCAGAACAACTCTAAGATCATGAAAATATTTGATTCGTAAGAGAACTAAACTTGCTACTCATATAATAGAATCTACTTTCTCAGCTCCTACGCTATTCGTCAAAACATTATGTGCGTTTATACAACATCTTTCTTATAAACATACTTGTTTTAATAATAATCGTGTTGTAGGTATCGTCTCAAGCCTTCAGGGACGAAGTAGTTATTGTTACGTCTTCTAACACAATTGTAATGTTGACGTGTTATAGTTTAATTAAATTGTTATGACCTCTTCCACAATGTAAAATGTTATCGATAAACCTTTATAGAAGAGATTATACATCTTGTGGTAGAATTGCCCAAAACTTTTTTAATAGAAACGCTTAATTACTTTCTAGTACAGATCGCGACTGCTGAGCGTGAGGTCTTGGATTCGATGTTTTCTGTCAGGAAATTCTCAGTAGATTGCAATAGGCTCACCATCACACATGGAACTTAATAACCGCATTAGTGAAATGTTGGTATACAATTGTGTATGCCTACTCTTTCCGGGAACATAGAGTGATCCTATGGTATGTGTTACAGATACTATTTTCAAACCCATTAACGTATGTCTAGTGAACTCTAAAGTTGTACTTTTTTGTGGATAGGAAATTGCAGTCTTACAGGCCAATATTACGAACCGCAACTTCTGATTACAAAATTATCCAGGATACAGTAAAAAATAACACTTTTTTTGGCCTTTTGTGGTGCCAATAAACTTTTACTTATTTCCTAGACTATTATAAGCCCGTCCAATGATTTCTATTGCTATTATTTTTTCCTCAATGTTGATGTTGACGTTACTGCCATCATATCATCATTCAGAATCAGAATCAGAATTAGAATCAGAATCAGAATCAGATATTTATTTGTTAAACATAGGTTGATACATGTAAATAGTTAGGTCACTATGTTTTGCAGTATCATTGTCAGTATCATTAAGGCGAACAACGGAAACATTTCCATAATCACCCCACCTGAATTATTATTGTGATTGGAGTTAGTTATTGTCAAAATAGGTTTAGCACGTGAAAAAGACGAACTTAGGGCACACACAACTGACTTTTCGATTAGAAATTAACGAGGTACCTATCACTTGCTTAAAACTGTGAATCGGCACGGAATCAGCACACCTGAGATATGTTATCGATGTCAGAAAGCTACGGGGGGCGCTCTGACACTAGACTGTTGAAACCACACGATAAGAAGAAAAAGAAGATTCATCGAATTGAACCAAATCATTTAACAAAACATGCATACTTCATCATCACCCCCCTGCCCTTATCCCAGTTTATTTGTGGTCGGTGCAGCATGTATTCTTCTTCCACTTTCTATTTGTTTTTGAAATTGCATGCTGCTAATGTTTTGGCTACCGGCCGCGTGCCTATCAAGCCCTATGGGGAATGCTGTTGTTGGTGGTAACCGCCACCGATACGGTCACCTTTTATTTAGCTATGTCACACCAAATGTTATCTATGCGCCAGGTTCTGATGTTATCCTACTATCACACTCCACTGTCCGGCTAGTGGAGTGTGATAGTAGGATAACATACAAAATATACATACTTGTCACCAGATTTTCCATTAAATAAATAGGTAGGCACTATAGACTCATCAAAAACCCACAAAAAACCCAAATTCAAACACAAAAACCAAACTCGCAGGTAGGTATGTTGATGGAGCCACAAGACTATTAACGCGAATACATAATGAATAACGGATGGCAGAAACTGTGAAAGGTATTGCAATTATACAAAGTTTCCACCGGCCGAACTTACCAACAGTTCGCGTTGGCTAATTGATCGGATCTATTATTCAACGTTGGAACTTCTCGAGGTGTTCAGTTTCGCCCTGTCACAGCTCCATGAATAATCAATCATCTTTATTATTGAAATAATCAAATTTCCATGCTGAGGAGAAAAACAAGGACTATCAAGACATACCTACCTAGCGGTAATGTTAATATTAAAACGGTAAACCAGGCCAATCCACGGTGAGCCTTGGTGATCTATGCTCTTGCCTTCTTTGTATGAAAAGGGGTCCTTGTGTGACAGTTATGGGATGGTTAAGTTATTTGAGCTTTTGTTATTTGCTCATCAATTTAGAAATACCTACGACCTCTTATCGTTATAACAACATATTATTATGGGAACAATAAAAAAACTTAACTGCTAAAACGACAGTTGGATAGGACTACGTAATAACGATGTTGCTTGGGGGAAAACATTGAAGGTTCTGTGGTAATTCCCTACAAATATTCAAGAAACATTATGTAATGAATGAGTACTGTGAAAACAAACATAGGTAAGTACATTCACAAATGAATGGTGAAATTATAATTACCATACCAGGCATTTCAGCAGTTGGAATTCGAAATCCAAAATCCGTATTTCTGCAATGCATTACAGAGAGAGTACTGTTGTTACATTTCAAAAACAGAATTCGGTACACTGGCCACTACTATTTAGGACTACCACCGGTTCATCTTGGCAGGCGGCAAAATACGTAACTGAATGGAAATATACTGAATTACACTCAATATTACCTTATACCTTAGGAGGGGCTCGTGGCTAAGTAACAGCCGCACAGATCGATCGATCGAGGTTAAGCTGCGCTTGCCGCGGTTGGTCTGTGGATGGGTGACCATCATATCATACCGAGACCCCTCCGTGTCTCGGAGAACACGTTAAGCCGTTGGTCCCGGTTGTCAAATTAAGATCTATGACAGCCGTTACGGGTAGTCAGAGGCCTGAAAGTCTGACAACCAGTCATACCACGAGATATCGTGTTACCCAGTAACTGGGTTGTGGAGGTTAGATAGGCAGTCGCTCCATGTAAAATACTGGTATTAAGCTGCATCCGGTTTGACTGGAAGCCGACCCCAATGTAATTGGGAAAAGGCTAGGCAGATAAAGATTACCTTATACCTTAGCAAGCAGCGCCTCCACGAGAAGTCAAAATATACTGGACGTACTTCAGACAGATTATTGCGTAAACAGTGCCAACAATTCCCCATCAGGTAATCCTAATGGATATGCAATACTCATTTTGCTTTACCAGATATGCAAAGCGGATCGAAGCTAATGGAAAATATTTTTTTATAACACAAGCGAGCTGATGCCGGATGCGAACCGCTCCGGATAAAGTCCGGATGTTCATTATTGAACATAGTTTGTGCTCATAACTGCACATGGACGGACAGACTGCTTTATTTACTTTTTGCTCGTATTTTAATTGTGTAGGTAGCTATGTCTGTATGTAAAACGGTTATTGATTTCGATTTTTAGAGATATGTCTTGCTTGGGTTTGACTTATTTGGGAATATTTTTAAGATTAGTGAAGTGACAAGTTCAAATTGAAATAGCGGTACTCTTCCATCTAGGGAACATAATAATACTTCTACCACATATGTACACTCAAATAAATATTCAATATTTTATTTGTTATTTCCCCGTGCTTCGGAGAGCACGTCAAAGCCGCTGTCCTGTGCCAGATCTACCTTCAATCGTGTCGGGTTGCGGTCCCATCGGACTATGAGAGTGAAGGAAGAGGGATTGTACCTGTATTTGCGCATACTCTTGTGCACTAAAATATTTCCTGCATATTTGGCTAATATCCGTAGAGATAAGCTGCCGTGACCGAAAATTCGGTCGGGGAGTATATAAGGTCCTAATTTATTAGGTAATTGTTTTGAAAGGGTATATATAAGTCAAATACATTCACTTAACCTAAGAATTAAATTGAATTAACAAATTATTTGTAATAACTATTGTACTAGCAGGACGAAAACTGTTCCTTGAACGGCTAACATTACGAAAATTAAATTGTAGTAAAAAATTTAATTATAGCTAAGTGAAGTCTTCTCACTTACACATTGACCCCTTAAAAGGAAATTAACTAATAAATTAGGACCTTGTATAAATATAAACCTACTTGATTGGCTCACTGTCGCTGTTTGTTTTCTCACTATCAAGAGAACCATACAAAATTGTATACTGTAAACTGTATACTTATGTGCCATACGGTGTGTAGTTACTATTGCAACATGTGACTATGGCACTAAATATATGGCAACGTAATCAGGGGGAGGCGTTCTAACTCTATGCCTGCCTTGTGTTTACGAGCGCGTTCCGAAACGTGCTACACTATATCTGTTAAATTAAATACGTTTATGTATTACTTGGCGAGTTGTTTGCGGCTCGAAGGGTAATTTTTATGTCATGAAATAAAAAAAGGCTTCATCTAGGACATAATAAACTATTTACCCATTAAGTTTCGCCAAATCAATTAGGACGTGTTCAGTAACAGATTTAGTTTCGCATTAAAAATATTAGGAAGTCAGAGTAATAAAATTCATGTATTCTACAGATTGTTTTAGTAGTCAAAAAAAAAAAACTTAAATTTTTTACAAAATTTGATCGCTTTTATGTTTAAACTTCAAGTCACCTAGGAAAATCTAAGGTAGGTATGTAGGTCACTACATGAATTTAATACAAGAAGATCTCAATCGAAGATCTGTTGTCTAGATCAGGGCTTCCTAAACTATGCGTCGTGACGCCTGGAGGCGTCGTGGCACTATCCTAGGGGCGTCACGAGGCGATCCACACATGTATATTGCCTGTCTGTGTCGACGCGAATCTAGTAAGCGCCGACTATAAAAATTATAACTATATAGATACTTGGAGTTTTTGTTTAATTTATAATAGGCTACTAGGCTAGAACTGGTAAGTACTATTTAGCCAGGGGGTGAACGGGTGTCGCAAAAATGGCTAACTTTCAAGGGCTTCACAGTAAAAATAAGTTTGGGAAGCCCTGGTCTAGATATTACTTGATTTTATGGCTGACAATACGAAGCTGGCATTACTTTTGAAGATATTTCTTTATTTTCAAGATAATTATTAGATATTCATGACTCCAGCTTCAAATTTCACAATGCAAAAGCTAATCTGTTCTTATATAGAATTATCACAAAACTTTTTAATACTTGGAACACAGCTTTGCGAGAATGAATCGCGCATTAAAACTTATTAATCATACAATAATACATGGACTAAAAACAGCAGTAACAAATAAAGGCAAGGCTAGTAAATTTCGGAACGCGCCGTCAAGTTTAGCGGAGGTAACCGCGAGTGTAAGACGGGCTTATAATTCCATTTGTTCAGCGTAGGTACAGCCCGCGCCAAACTTCTAAACGTAACTTTAATTGAAATGCGTTTCTTATGCCGTTCGTAATGTGGACCTGAATAATAAATTATTTTTATTTATTAATGTGTTTAGGTAATCTCGGAACTGGCAATTTTGTTTTAAAGTTTAAATTGAACAGATAAAGCAAGCATAAACGTTTTTGTATTTTACACCTTAATTTTCCATCACTTTTGGAAGCGAGGCCCCAGCCATTACCCGAACTGTTTAACGATAATCAGTTGGTAAAACTTATCTGATAAAATCGAACCATAAAAAAATTCAGCCCATCATAACATGGACACGTCAACGCCCAAAACATTAACGATATCTGACAACAAAAATCGTTGCAATCAATCAACACTGTCGCCATGACACCTCATCACCGATCCCAATTAGTATCGTACGGGCACTATACATACATACCACGAAATAATTGTCAGCGTCATGTCCACACCAGCACAACGTGACGAGTTAAATTCATCGCTGGGCTGACATTATAAATAACTCTCTTTATACAAGTCAGCCGGGCATTGTATTTAGCACAGTGGGAAATTTCCCGCATCAACTATTTCCCGTTTTCACAAAATTAGAGCGCTCGCGAAGTTTATTCCGACCTTTGTTCGAACTCGTATCTACGCAGAAACATTAAATGAGCAGCTTTTGCATATAATGCGGATTTAAAGTGATGACGTATAATTAACGTTTGTGTAGGCAACCATTTTGTTTGTAGCGGTATAAGGTTTTTATTCAGAGTAAGTTATTTAACACTTAGACGGGCCCTAGGCGATACCTAATAGAAATTGTATTTTCAGGTCGTCTATAGGCGTCTAACGCTTCTTATATCTGAACGATTGAAAGGGTTTCCTGTTGTTCTTAAAACAGACTATGATTGCCCAGTAATAGTAGCAAGGAGTCGCCTTTCTCATCACCCACTTTGGTGATATATACCAATTTTTCCTTGTTTGTGCCGACTGCACATTACACATACATTACATAAACAAAAAAAAAATCTATAGTGACATATAAGTACTGTCACTAAGTACTTAGATTTAAATTGATGCAAATAAATACAATATTTAGCTACTTCCACAATATTGAGGGCAGTCACGCATTACCTGTGCACCGCCCACCCGCCCGCAAATATATGCACATATGCAAGCGGTTAAAACTGCGACTACCATAAACTACACGTGTTTCGCCCCCCCACGGGGCATCATCAGGAGCTGTTAGACCGGGCAGTGTTCGCTCGGTGGCAGTACCTAGATATTGTATTTATATGAATTCATTGTAATGGACTTCTGCAAAGAACTGCTGAATCTATTCAACACATTTAAATCATTAAAGTTTTATAAAAGCCATAAATTTCAATTAATTAAAGAACTCGAGTGAGCTTCGACTTGTCTTGCGTTGTGTGTGTGTTGTGTAATGATTACGATCCGTCACTAAACACGACTACCCAAAAAAGGGTGTTGTTTTTTATAGTAAAAACGTTTAGATACTTAGCACAATAGTAATGGGTAAAGATATGACCGTTGGACTTACTATTCAAAAGTCACAGTTTCGAACCCAAACTATGCACCACTGACTTTTCAATATCATTTGCGTATTATAAATTTATTACCACTTGGTTAAAACTGTAAAGGAAGCACTTTGGGGCAACCAGCACACCTGAGAGCTGTTCTGGATGGTGGGCAAAAGCATGTCAGAGGCCTACAGATAGTTTAAACTTGGTTGTTCATCGAACATACGAAGAGAGGGAACCATAAGCAATTAAGCCTCGTATTCACTAGGAAACAAATGTCCCGCGGCACGAAATGCCGGGCAATGTCGACCAACGTCGCCAGACATCTTGTCTCGTGATCGCTTTCATCCATATTTATCCCATAACTGAAGCGACACGGTGACAAGCGACAAGTTGAGCGACGCCGCCCGTTGTCCGACTTCGCCCGATATCGCCAACCATAGATACTGCGGGATATTTGGATACTAGCAAATACGGACCTACGCTACGTAACGTGCGCGTGCGAACGAAACGCGTGGCTTACAATAACTGACGTCACTTACAGTATCGGTGCTCTGTAATTATTTCCCATTGTTCGAACACAATGCTTATCTAGACACGCTATTGATAAAAAACGGCAACGGAAATAAGTTCAGTATCTTTTATGCAAATTTTGTAGGCACAATGCAATCGATAATTGTCACGGGGGTATGAAAATTGCGATAAATCTTAAGATATATTTCAGTACACAGAGTACAATAATATAGCATCATACCTGTATTTATTAGGTTTACCTACTGTTGTACACATTTCACATTTACATGTAAATTTATGATACATATATTGTGGAAAGAAAAATACGGTCGTGGACAGGATTTGAACCTGCGCTCTCCGGACGAGTACTCCAGGCGCTCTGCCATCTAAGCTATCCCGCCATGAGGCATAGAATCAGAATAGGTATCTAATTACAAGATATACATTTTTGTGGAAAGAAAAATAAGGTTGTGAGCAGGTTTTGAACCTGCGCCTCCCGAAATACTATAAACGCTCTTCCAACTAATCCAATGCGACCTCTCCTCTTATAGAGACGTCATTTTTCTCTCCACAAAAAATGTTTTGAAAGATTTATCTATAATTACAAAATGTTCAAATGTCAGAGGTTAAACTCGCGTTTGAAACTCTGACACTAGGTTGTTCATCAACCAAACGACAACAAAATGAAGACGAAAAATCTAAATGTTTTGCAACCAATTTAACCTTTGGTGACAGAATTTACCAGCAGTGAAAGGTCAACCCCAACTTAGTTGCAAAATAGTTAAAAAATATGGATAATAACCATTAATTTAGCAATAACACTAATACCAGCTTACATTGTCGCTAGAACTTATATTTAGACTGAGTAGTCGCACGCCATCTATCGGACGTTCAAGAGTATCAATTATCAAATTTACACACATACAATCACGCCTGTTTCCCATTGAGGTAGGCAGAGCCTATCGACTATCTACCTAAATTATGTATTAATAAGAAATTGTTCTACATCTACGACAAATATCTGAAGAATTGGACACAAGAGTTACCTACCTATATTTTCATCGTGTTGTTGGTGGTTACCTGACACAATTCCGAACAAAAAATTTCAAGGAAACCCAGAAACATTGCTCGATGCGCAATCGAACCCAGGACTTGATGCTCAGAAGCTGTGCTTGCCACCGCTAGACTAACCAGGTGAACAGTCTGACAATACAGGTGTTTGGAGCTAAGATTTCAATAATACTCCTTTATTTTGGCAGTCGAGTAATAAAGAAAGAGGAGGGACTAGTGGCTAAGGAACAACCGCACAGATAATTCAATCAAGGTTAAGCTGCGTTTGCCGCGGTCGGTCTGTGGATCATTTAATAGCGAGCCACTCCGTGCCTCGGCGAGCACGTTAAGCCGTCGGTCCCGGTTGTCAAATTAAGATCTTTGACAGCTTCTACGGGTAGGCCTGGAAGTCTGTCAACCAGTCATACCACGAGATATCGTATTACCCAGAAACTTGTTTGTGGAGGTCAGATAGGCAGTCACTCCATGTAAAATACTGATATTAAGCTCAATCCAGTTTGATTCGAAGCCGACCCCAGTGTAATTGGGAAAAAGCTAGGCTGATAGATATAGTGTAATAATGAAAATATTGTAAAGAAAAAAAGGAAAGAGCCATAATGAAGTGTTCGTGATTCAATAATGGGTCAATTAAACGCCCTGCATATTTAGAATACTGTTTGTAATCAAATTTCGATCTCAATTTTCAATCAACGTGTTTATTTTATTGAGTTCATTGGTTTACCCTTAAATGGGATGTGGTTCGATTCCGAGGTCGGTCAGTGTTATCGTTTCAATTTCCTCTTGCAACATTAATTGTAACTGTTATTGGGTCCACTTCATATGGTAATGGATGTTTAAATTATAATATAAAAAGAAATTACGCAGCGAACTCGGAGTATGTAAGTATATAAATAGGTATACAACGTGTCTGAATGCGTAATCTCTGTATAATGGTGTTCCGTTGTGGGAGACGGGTCTGGACAGATGCATTAACTCTCCAATTATCATTCTCCCCAATTCTATCCACTCTACTTTGAGTGAATGGATTTCTTCTGGATGTACGTGCCACACTGTCGTGTCGCTCACTATCAGGCGAGTTGGTGGCCAAACGTGAACCGATAGTTGATAAAAAAAGTACTAAGTAAAGAACCCCTGTAAAAATATTGAATAATAAGTACTTTTTTATTTCTCCGTACAAACTATTTTTATATTAGTTATCTGCATTATCGCATTGGGTACCTACCTGTAATGATAATTGTAAGTTTTGGTTGAAATAAATAAATAAAATTAAATATAATATCAAATTTTAGAGCTGTGAACCAATCCTAAAAGTGGATCAAACCCTGCTTGCGGTCTTATTTTTATAGCCTCAAAAATTAAACTTATAAATACATTTCTTATTGTGTATGTATTTTTACTTAAAATTCGTTATTTTCATACTATTTGAATAGTATGAAAAATTGCATGCCCACGTGACGAAAAAATATGGAGTACTATAAAATACAATGCAATATTACAACACCTCTGCGCTGATACTCAAGTTTACAAATTTTTATTTGATAACCGTAATATTATTACCACCTGTCAAACTCTTATGTGAACAAGCGATACTTACGGTTTATCAAATTTCCCTTTCACCTCTCAAAAGAAAAGATAAAATATTTCCCGATACTTCACAACCAACTCTGATAATGTACCAAACTTCCACATGATTGATTGACAAGCGGTGCCTATATTGAAGGGTGAAATGAGATGGTATCATGGCCATATTGGGCATAATATATTTGTGATACCAATTTCACGAGCAATATCACTGAATAACTCTTGTAGGTGAAGAGGCCTTTACACTGAATAACTATAGATTAGGTCTATTGTAGAACAGAATCCCTTATTCGGTCCAAATAGGCCAGAATAGTGCCTGAGTTTACAAAAGCAAGATTTATTTCGGTCCAAAGCAGTTTTTTGTGTGAATACCTAAATTCTGAAGGTATATTTGTTTATTTCTATTTTGTGTGTTATATGCTTAGGTTTTGGTCCCTCATGTCAGCGTATTTATACCCAAGATTTATGTTGTTTGTATAGATATTAGCCTCGAATTTTGTAATAATTACTATTTTAGTGCTAAATTAAAATTCTGAACCTATCCCGCCGTGGTTTCCCACAACGTGTTCGGATTAAAGACAATCACTTTGATTAACTATAAGTATAAAAATAATTAAAGAACGAGCGCTTAATTTGCTGATTAGTAAAGCAAAAATATCTCTAAATTTAATATCTAAACCTGATTAACACTAAACACTCTGTTCATTAGTGAAAACTGAAAACCGGAATAATATTCGTTTAGCTCGTGAGATAATCGTGTCACAGCCAAACGCGGTAGAAGACTTTGTTTCTATACTTATAGAGATTACCAATAAACGTTTACTGTACCTGCGTAACGTTTACTGTACCTACGTATTTACTATGGGACGTTTATTTAAGCGTACTTAGTCTTTAAGTTGTCATTTTATAATTATTACAGTAACTTATTATTGAGTGATTGAATTCCCGACAATATAGAACACTCTCCTAATAACTGTTACCTACTGGTAACACTTCAACCCACTTCGCCAGTTAAAGATCACAGCTCATAGATAATGTCACGATCAGTAGACGAATTGCAGGCCACAGTATTTAGTTTATAGAAGTATTCTGCTCATCGTTTTTCTTCAAGAAGTAACTATAATGACGTAGTGGTCGAGAGACGTGTGAGATTGAATCCCGCACGAAACAATGTTTGTTGGTTCAAGATGTGTACATGTGAGACGTATGTGTGTAAAAGATAATACAGTGTGTGACGATGATACAGGAGAAATACCAACTAAAAAAACTCAGCAATCGGCGCTAATGTCATCCATGGGTGAGGCACTGATTTATTCGTTGCTGGTACGGTATCGTACACGATAAGAAACTGCATAATAACTAAAGGTATAAACTGTCAAACTATCAATAACAAAATCACAATACAAAAGTTTTTATACAAAACCTGTAGATTTTTTTTCGTTATCGGTCAGAAAAAACGTGACTATTGAGAAATCTGCCCGAAATGTTAAATCAATGTCAAATCAATGATAAATGTGAAAGAATATATACCGTCCTACTAATCAATATAACATTATAAACTTTAAAAATTTGTTTGCTTGGATGTTTGTTAATCACCCACGTAAAAACGCCTGAACGGATTTACATGAATTTTGTTACAGAGATAGATTGGACCTTGTGGAAGGACATAGGCGTTTTGTTACGCAGACGAAGTCACGGGCACCAGCTAGTAATAAAATAAATATGACAAACAAAAGTTATCCAAATGTCGAATATCGCTAATAGCAATGACTTACAAGAATCAATAATTATAATATCGTGCAAGAAATGAGAGCCCTATTTAATTAATTCGTGTTCAAAATTAACCATGAGAAAGGGAGTAATTATCTAAACATTGTACATTAAATTTAATGTCAGAACGTCGCGAATCCTTTACGGAGTAAAAACAACGGGAAAAGTTGGGAGGAGTTTAATAAAACTTTTAATTGGTTCTTTGTATATTTTTTACAATCACAATACACACAATCGATATTTATATCGAAGCCCCATTGGTTGTGGGATTATTGTATTAAAACTTTTGCCGTTAGCTTCTCGATTCGATAGCCACTGTATATTTTAACGCATTTGCTATTTTTAATGAACATTTTATTTTGAGATATTCATGCAGTGTATACAACATCTATACTTGATTTTAGGAAGATACAAAATCTATAGCTGATCGACTTCGCAGTGTTTAAGAGCACTTATAAAAAAAACTGGCTTTTTCTTTGGTCTAGTTACCGCAAGCGCGGCTGCAGAGCGTGATGTCCTTTTTTCGATTCCCTGGTCGAGCAGTGTTACAGTGTACAACTGTGTACACCTCTGCCTACCCCTTCGGGGAATACAAGCGTGATGCTATGTTATGTTATGTACTAGGTATAAAGCACTGCTTTTGTTTTTAGTGTTGAATATCCATCATGGGCGCTGTGCTGGACTGTACTACTCAATCCTTTACCGAGGTCACGGCTGCGCAGCGGTGGTCACCGCGACCCCGGCCAGTCTGCCACTCCGGCAGGTAATACACCACTGCCTTAATCTCGGGGTATAGAAGCGTGATGATATTTTATAATTATTGAATTAAGTAAAAGATGTGCTTATTTAGGGACCAATTTTTAATTAAGAATTTATTTAGTTAATTTTAAATTCTAACGTACAAAGTCCGCAGTCATCCAACTGCTTCACAATTAGGACTGATCAGAGAGTATTAATATTTAAAATTTTCCTGTTGTTTCTACTCCATTTATTATTAAAACGGGATCGTTATAAAGAATTCATAAAACAAATTTGTGCCTGGATACATGTGCGTTTCAGACAAAACATAATTATTCACAATCATATTTATAGTATGTACAAATTAGACATTTATAATGTGTCTACTGTAGTATTGTCGACGAATATATTAGCGACATTTACTTGTTTTTCTTTTTTTTAATCTTTACCCCACACTAGGAATTTCTTCCTGTATCGTGGGTGCGTTAACAAACACATAATCTCACATACACAAACACCCAGACCCGGAAAAATTATCTGCACATCATACAAATATTTGCTCCGTGCAAGAATCGAACTTGTGACACGCAACGCAGCAGCCGGTCTCTTGACCACTGCGCCAACCGCACCGTCATTCTGTAACCAGTGTTTTGATATTGTACGGGAATCTTGTGCAACACTGCAACACGCTAGTTGTAAGAACAGTCCATCGAGTTGCAACCTGCAAGTGTGCCCCTCATGCTTATAGAATCTATAAAAAATCGCGCGTGTCTGCAGGTACAGGTCAAAGTCGATATTTTTTTATACATATTATGTTTGTAATTAATAATTTGTTCTTGTTTGACATGACAGTCACACAGTCCTCCACCAACTTTTACTGGGGTCCCGCGGGATCTCAACTGCATTTACTACAACCCCAGCAAGTTATGGTCCGTTGGAGGTGCTGACGGGCCCTATCTTTCTGCAGGCTGGCCTTATTTGGCCTGCACCGACACTTAAACAACAATGCAACAACCTGGACTGGGAAGAGCGGGCCGGAGGGGCAAGAGGAGCGGGTTTTCTCTTAGAATTCAAAGGGCCTTAAAATGTATAAAACATTTAAGTCAAAATAGTAATTCTTCGGCAAACTTATTAGCATGGGTCAGTATCTCCTGATTTACCTCGTGTTAATTGTAACAGTTTCAGTTTGTTTCTCAGACAAAGTATCGGATTTTACCGTTGTTTAACTACGGTTTACATAATTACGTTTAACAGCGACGATTAACTGGCCAGTTAACAAGTTGAACTATGTATTTTCTGTAAACAGCGCAAGGCGAGCTTTCGTTTCATAACAATTAAACATTTTGCAACTTCTTAGTGTTCGAGTAATTAGACGACTAAAATTACGTTTTTGAAGCCTGTTAAAAGTTGTTGCAGATAATGATTGTTAACCTTTCAATGGTAGGATAATGTTTAACTTGTAAATTACGCAGATTTAGCTGCTTCGGCTCGGTATTAAAATGTTTTCACTGTAGAATTATAATGTGGGGGAGTTGGCTTCTGCATATTGATAGCTAAAATAACAAAAATCTGTGTTATTGTTGCAGTCAAGTTACTTTAAGCAGGTGTGTTTGTGTGTTTAGATAAAATCTAGTGGTTTTCAAGGCTTGAGTGAACAAGTGTATACTGGACAAGCGTGTTTCGTCGTCGACCGCACCATTGCTTTATTATTAGAACACAAGCCGTTTAGGAATAAAAAAGAACAGTTTCAAACACCCATCAAATATAATAAAGATGCTTAAGCGCATGATCATTTAACTTCTTTGACAAAGCCGACACTCTCATTCAAAATATGAAAAATTACGTGTTAATTCTACTTCACACACTCGTATACTAAACAGTTATGAAGAATTCCAACATTGCTTGAGCGATAAGAGGTCACTAACCCTTGGCCTGGGAACAATGTATAACTTAAGAATAGAAATCCGTCTCTCTTGGTTGAGTTTTACAGCTTTCGTGGATTGTTAAGTAGCTGGTAGGTACATTGTACTTTATAGTGAATGCTTTTTCTAACTTACCTGATTTGTGTACGCAGTGCAGAGGTCAGATAGGCAGTTGCTCGATGTAAAATACTGGTATTAAGCTCAGAGGCGCCGGCGGCTTTTACAAACCTATTATTGGCTCATGCACATTTGTTGAGTCGTCTTGAATAACTGGAGAATTTGAATAGCAAATGCCCAGCGGTCGACAAATAAACATCCTACCTACATAATCGTGAAAATCGCTTCTATTTTCGTCCAGTCTAAACTCATGTTATTAGCGAACAGACAAACAGTAGGACAGAAAGATCTTGGACATCATCAGAACTATACATACTACTATACTAGGACGCGTACGTTTCCAATCTGGTCAGTTTTTATGCCTATGATCATGAGTGCTCAAAAGTGGGTCTTGTTACCCCTCGTGGGTGCTGTAGCCCACGACCACCCACGTAGTCGGCGCCCTTGATTAGGCTGCATCTGATTAGACTGGATGCCAACTCCCACGTAATTGGGAAATGGCTAGACAGTCTCAGAAAGTACTGTACATGTACATGGTTGATTTCTTGTTAATTACACACAACTTGCTGAAGAAACTGTTGATTGATTGATGATAATCCTTTAGTCTAGTGGCCGTCAGTGTGACTGCTGGTCGTGCGGTCCCGGATTCGATTCCCGGGTCAAGCAAACTATTATTGGGTTTTCTTTAAAGAAATGCTAGTAAAAAACCCGGTGATTGGTATTATATACCGGGCAAAATTACAAACACCGGGCTACTACTGAGAATTTTTTGAAAATTTCTGTAACACTGCTCGTCCCGGGAATTGAACAAGACTTTACGCTTAGCGACCATCCCAAGCATTGTCACAGCGTAAAGTCCTGATCGATCCACCAATAAGGCAGTTTCATCACTTATACCATCGGATAATAGAGAAGTGAATTACAACTTTGAAGTTTACTTACATAATAAAATAGTAAAACAGGTCAATTGACCTAGTTTAGGCCCCAGATGGTCTCCAACTTTCTGTAACTAATATATTTTTTTCCGTCGGTCGGTTACTCTGGTATTCTTATGGGATTTCTCACTGAAATGTGTTTGCATACTTGAGTGGGGTAATACTTATATTAGACGATGCTAGCGCTACATGGTAAAATATTAACTTTGATGTCTATTTATTTGGTCATTGGACATCAAGATAAACGTGACATGGGATAAGGAAAAATATTAAATGAAGAAAATATGAGGCTTTGAAACTTCGACCGTGGGGCTTTATTTATCCAGCCTCAAATGGAGGCCTAACAAAAAATTTGCTAAAATTAATTTCATCTTTCCTAAAACCATTTATATTAATATATAAAAAGTGATGATGATTATTAATAATTATTATATTCATAATAACACCTCATCAAACGCATGCGTGGCTTCAAAGAGGCTCTGGGTTCGATTCATGGGTCGGGCAAAGTGAAATACCTTCTTTTTTTGAGAATTTTGCCAATTACCTATATTTTATAGATTTGGATTGTACTATGTATTTAATGAGCCATAGGCTTAACACTTAATACGTGGGACTTTTTAACTATATCAGTTAAATGTAGATTCAACTCTTCTTCTGCCTAATCCTTCGGGAAATACAAGCGTGTTTATATGAACGTTTTATAATGTTAAATATCAAACACATCAAAACCACACCGCACTTGATGTTAATAAATTAACAGTATACTCCGCAACACCATTCATAATAAAAAGGTTTGGAAATTGAAAAGATATTTCAAACCTGTGCCCTGGTACAAAATTCGCGAATATAGGGTATTCGTGTAATGTGGCTTACAATAGCCCTATATATGCGAGTAGGTAGGGTCTGAATAACCTCTCGTGATTTCTCAGGAGATGTGTAGTGAATGGCGGTCTTCGGGCCAATGCGTTGCTAGCAAGTATGGAGAAGGTTTCATTTTAATTTAATTTACGGCTATATTTTTCTGATTCAACGTCTCTGAATATTTTTATTTTCACCTGTGCCACGTGTAGACGTTTAGAAACACATATCTCATATGTTCACCCAATTATTTGTAGACTATACAAATATTTGCTCCATGCAGGAATAAATCCGCGACACGCAGTGCGGCAACTGCAATCTCGACCGCTATGACCGCCTATGATATTAAAACAGGCAGGATTCCGAATTAAATTTTTATGAACTTTATCTCATGATCTAATAAAATACTTCGACTAGAAAAGGCTCTCCAGGGAACGCGTCATCAATTTCTTAAATGCTTATTTGTATCTGAAATTAATCATACTTACACGCACGCGAATATTATTTAAAAAAGGCATCAAATATTTATTTAATCAATATGAGTTTTTCACTGACATTTGAAAATAAAACCACATAGGTACTCGTAGATGCTACGCAAAATGGTGACCTAAAAGTAATAATGCAATATTTTCAATATATCATATTAATTATTCCATATAAAGGTTCATCTATAAACGATGAAGACATCGATTGACGATCAAGAGCTTAAGAGAACTCCAACCGTAGCACTAACGTCAATGCAATCCTATCCCATCGCAAGTTAGGTTAAATTGAAGGGGCTACTGAGAACACTAGGAAATATATGAAGTCAAGGGAATAGGCAACACATGTCTTCTATAGATACAGTGATTTTAGTAGTAGATATGGTACACGTAGTACCTATGACCAAATTCGCATTGTTAGCAATATCGAAGTTTATTATATTTAGATTTTGCTTATTAAGGAAATATATATCTAATACAAAGTAAAATTGTAAATAAACTTATGTAGTAAGTAACTAAAATATATATATATATATATTATTGTATTAGTTCAATTAATATTCTAAACACTGTGGAGTTACTCTTGATATTAATACCAATTCCAATGATAAATTTACGCCTTAAAACAAAGCTTAATGTTAAAATAAATTTGCCTATATTAAAGGTACCCCAATTTTAAAGCATGTTGGCTTATTATAACCCCAATTCTATATTCATTTTTAAGATATTTTGGCATTTAAAGGTACGAATTCTTGCTGAAAGTAAGTTGTAACCCAGATATCGCTGGAGCGAAACAGAAAAGAGTCGGAGATTGATCCCTAGAAGCGTCGAGCTAACGTGAAGCTAGACACTACCAGACTCCGAACCAAGTGGCATCATGTAGTATCGGGGGCCAAAACATATTTTAAGTCGCTGACGAGTTAGTAAGCGAGTAAATCAATATTATACAAAACCCTCTTCCATAATAATTGCATGCTTTAAAGGTAAGTATTCGATTTCTTTATAAAACCTCACATATTACAGGAAGCTTCTATCAGCCAGCTAATTTTATACCGAATTCACGAAATTTCATGAAATTTCATTACATTAACCAAGTGAAATGCGTTTAGCTTCACTCAAAAGTGAGGTCCCATTCATTCAGAGTTCATTTAGGCGAATATACGTTTTTGATGTTCATTTAGAATCAACATTCAAGCTTTCGTAACGTTTCCTTTTATAGTAAAGTTGATACATCCTATACATTTCAATTAAATTAGCTTTCGAACGTTTACTAGAGTAATCGTGAAAGGTAATTAGTGCTATATCAATATTATTCTATTTATTATTTCATTTTTTTATTTTAAAATTTTATATATTTATGATAATACTTAATACTTTATTGCATTCCATAATGTGTACATATAACAGTTGATATGTTGAAAAATAGAAACAAATATGGACCCTGTCGGGCACAGCAAAGTTAGTTTTATATGGAGGAGAGGACGGAGAGCGCATTCAAAAAAATATTGAAAAAATGAAAATATAGTTTTGAGTAACATTGAATAGCTAGTAATATCTTAGGTTTGAAGTCCTCCTGCGACCACGAACGCTGCAAAGTGTTCGAAACGCGAGGAAAATCAAAAAACCAATAATACACGCGATTAATCCGGTTAAAAGTTGTTTTATTATAATTGAATAGCTAGGTGAAAATTAAGTATTTAAAATAGATTGTCATTATGGTTTCATAAATTTTTCATCGCTTGCGTTTGTGCATACAATTGCTGGGGGCGGGCCGTGCACATAGGTAATTTCATGACTACCCTCAATATTGTGGATGTAGCTAGACTTCTGCAAGGTAACGCCTGAATCTATTCAATAATATCACTAACGTAGATAAGCGGATGGGTGATCGTAGAGAGGTTTATTTGTACTTTCTTCAACTTTCTCAATTTAAGAGCTTAGCTCTTGTCGGTGGAGCAACTGCCATTGCTCTCTATCCTTTGCTTCCATTTTGATCTTTTGACACGACTTGACTCCAACTTTCTCCTTCTTTTGTTGTATAAAGCTTCGTTGAGGCCTTCTTTCTCTTCTTCTCTTTCCTTCTATTTTTCCTTCTAGTGTGGTCTTAAAGAAGTTGTCGTGCCGTATCAAGTGGCCAATCAGCTTCCATCTTCTGTTATCTATAGTTCTTAACAACTGTCTTTGTTGGTTAACCATAAGCAAGACTCTCTCATTAGTATTTTTTTTCCGTCCAACTAATGGTCTATATGTACTTTAATTGTAGTAAAATGAGAGATATATCAGCAGATAGATCGATTTTTCCAAGTATTTATAGTAAGGGTATTTTCTAGAGCTCCTACGTGGACAACATAAACATATGGAAACATTTCAGTTAATGATCATCAGTAATAACTTTATATGACTACAACATTGTACATGATACAAGTACTCTATTGTAACATGTCTTGGCATTAGCTGTGAACATTCGGACATTTAGTGCACAGCCGGATTATGTCGGACGAGTGACATGTAATATAAATGTCGAATCGCGCAATATTGGCGTAGGTATTCACTAAATATGAAAACCATATACAAGGTAAGGCTATGTTCAGACAATAAGCACGAGTTCGATGGAGGAAACTTACAGGAATAGTCTATTTTTATAAAATATTTTTACGCATACTTGTATAATGCCATATTCACGTGACTGTTCACTGACATGACTACACAGTTGTACACCCACACTTCACCAATTCTGTTATTAAGTCCCATGTAATAGATAGTGAGCCTATTGCCATCTTCCGGGTAAAAATCCAAACTCTGGGCTGCCATTAAGTAGTTTCCAGACAGAAAACCCCAATGACACTTTGCTTAACTAGGGAATCGAACCCATGCCCTCATGCTCAGCATTCGCACTTGGGACTACTTACAAGACCAACGAGGCAGATAGATACGTCATATTTATTTGCAAATCGAAACATGTGTTACAAAAGATGCAAAATGATTTAAATAACAATATTAATAATAGTATTGTCCACAACAAGTTATACTCAACAACCTCACCAGTCTATCAAGTCACTAAACCTACCACAGAATATCTATCATTTGCTGCAAAAGGCAAAATATATATATATATAAAATATAAATATATATATATAAATATTAAACACATGCAGACTGGTTAGAAAGTTTCTGCGATGTGAATCAGATAATTTACTCTAATCATATTAAGCTGTTGCCTCGCTCATTACCAGACACAATCGATTTTATTGTTACAACGTATAATTCTGTACGTTGCTGAGCCGAAAGGATACCCACCCACGCGTCATACACTTGGCTCATCCGGCCCGTGTCATCAGTAATCCCGGTTCACCGCGGAAAAAGAAAAGTAAATATATAATAATCATTATTATAATACTCTCAGCTTAAAAATTTAGTTTTCAATTGTTTTTCTTAAGTCTAACACAATGAAAGGTCACAATACATGTCTTGTCTGTTGACAACTATGTTAGTATTATTATTCTACAAGTTTTCCTTTGGTGACTGTAGTAGGAACAGAATAAGGATTGTATAAAATCCTTTACTACTTAGTAAACGTGCGTTCGGCAGCCGTTCAGACTATTTTACAAGCTGAACTGCCCTCATCTGATAAAAGCTTACTAACATTGTATTGTATACTGTACACAATGTCAGAAAATCAATAACATACTACAGTGCTGTCTAAAAACCTTCTATTTTGATATATCTCGATAAACATCTGAAATAGACCTAGTGGTTTTACTGGTCAGTAAATAGTAAATACTAATTTCCTTCATCAAAATATTCACAGCAATGAGCTTATGAATCATTCCTTTACTTTGTCGGCGATTTACTTATACCGGAAATCTGTTTTCCGTTGGTTTAGCTTGGATCATAGACTTCGGTCTGCGGCAGACGTGCTTTGAGCGGAAACTAATTGCAAGAGAGCCATACAACACAGATATACAATCATTGGAAGATGTACTATTGCGCTGCCCTTGACGGAATTAGTACTGGAGTAGTTTAAGCGGGCGTACCCCTCTTGCTATTGACATATGATTTCCAATCAAATACCGTTATACCTTTTAGTTGTATGGTTACACTGATAGTACATGATTATAATCGTGTGACAATTTTTAGTTTTTTTATGTGTTAAACTCTGACACTAGATTGTTTATCAACCACACGAACAGAAGGTACAATAATAGTCTTTGCCTACTCTAATGAAAAACAGGCGTGATATTTTATAACTTTCTAATATCTATGTAAGAGTAGATAATATGTTACTTAATTGAATATCAATATTATGATTTTTAGAAAAATATTTTATTCTTTTATTAACTAGGTACAAAATATTGCATTTAATTACACACGTAAAATAAGTATCCTATGCATTTAAACTTTAAAGCATGAAAATATATGAAAAAAAAAAGACTAGATATTCCTCTCACGTTCCAGTTAAACGTTATTCCATGACTTGGCCCCCTGGATTAAAGCCAACGAAGATGTTTGGTGTAGTCCTGAATAACTAGACGCTGGCAGTATTCCGTTTGCAATAATACCGAAATACGTGGCCAGTCCAGGCCCGTTTTGATTACTGGTTCATGACGTCACACGGACAATCGCTTTTGATGTCTTACTCGGTCCGACTAAGATCGACTACATACGTATGATTGGATTCCTTCCTATTGACAGGAAGCTCGTCACGTCTAGAATAGATATACATGAAAATGATATAAAAGCCTTTGAAACCTATTGAGTTTTTTTTACAAATGTGGTGTAAGTTCAGCACAGAACCTAGATTTTTTATTATTATTTTTTGTGCGAATATTTTTTACGCAAGTGTAAGTAAGAGGTTATCGTAGCCTATTCACGCTTGCAATACCAGGGTTAAGAAATTTGGATTAGTCTTTTATTCCAATAGAGTTTTTTCTCGGTTTCAAATGGCACGTGTTGGTGTCAGTTTATGGATAAACGTATTCAAAAGACGTATTATTAGTAATTGTATATTATTTTCGTATAGAAAAGTACGACCGTGAGCGGGGTTTGAACTCGAACGTCCTGGATCAGTACCGATGTGGGGAAAAGTTTTTTATAAAATTAAAATTTGTGATTACTTTATTATTATTATTACATTTTACTTACATATGTACATTATAAATAAAAATATTTACAAAAATAAAACCTAAATTATATTAACTACACTACCACTAAAAGAAAGAGAGAGAAAAAATAAAAAAGGAAAAAACGTAATTTAGGCGTCGAAGTACTCCTCCGCATCGCTGTCATCCGGTAATGTGCCCAAAAGACTGGCAGCATTGCCACGTTGAATGGCAATGCTAATTCTCTGACCAAAAAACAGGCCAGCCCTCTGGTCACGCGAAGTGTCGACCAGTCTGCCAGAAATTCCTTTGAAAAGTTGGCGGGCACTGGGACCCCATGACCCGAGCGTTTCGACTCCAAACAGCTCAAAGTCGTAGCAGCCGATAAGGTTGCTATATTTGCGCCGTTTGAGAGTCTCTGCAGCAGCAGTAGCGGCGCCAGCACAGCCAGCCGAGCTGGGAAGATGCGATGGAGCAAGGGTGTCGACACATGTTGCGTCCCACACCAAAGGCCTACCCAACTTCCAAGGCAATAACGTCATGCCGTCTGGTCTCTTACCATCGTCCCGCACCAAGCCATTGGGCTCCAAAACAGCTGGTACACCGGCGGTGGAAAGAGCCCGGCGGATAATGTCGTTTATGCTGGCGTGCCGGGCTATACGCCCCGCACTCCTGCTACAGGACAGGCCATGATGTCCCAGGCTGTCGACAGCTTCACCACAGTGGCACCGATGCGGAGCAACACAGGGAGCACCCAAACGCAGGCAAGTAGCGAGGCGAAAAGTTCCGTCATCCAGCATAGTACCTATGTTGGGTGACGGAAGTGCTTGAAGCCAAAGGCCCGACTCCCATTCTCCCACGGCAAGCAGACATTAAAATATAATACAACATTTTTAAAAATGTTATGAGTGGGTTGAATGTATATATTACATTATAATATTACTTAAACATTATGAGGAAATTCTAAAAAGACGATATGAAATGGAGCTCATGAATTCGCTGAACATTCTCAGAAGCACCCTAATGTTCTACAGTAAGTTCTGAGATATTTGAACAAGATTATAATTCATAAACAAGACGTAGCCTTCAGATATGATCCTGTTCAATGGACCTTACGAAATGTTTCGTCTAACAAGACATCACTATCTACCACTATACTCGCGACAATCTAAGAAGTCCGATTTGACGTTTCTTTTTTGAGTGCATATTTTTTTTAAATAACTATCTATTTAAACTTGATGTTTACGAATGATACTCGTTGTTATAGTGTATGGGTATCATAGTAATTATTTAGGATTATGAATTAAAATTTACTTACGTAGACGTTCATACAAAGGTAAAATGAGGAAAGTCAAATCGGACTTCTTAGATTGTCGCGAGTTTAGTATTATTTGATTATTTGCTATGGGTATGTGATGGCGAATTGAGGAACGTAACAACCAACCAACAGAAATGAAACTGCGTTTGCCGCGGTGGGTCCGTGATCATATTTTATATCGAGACTGTATCTATTACGTTGCTTACGAAAAGATAATTTATTTTTGTGGTTAGATGGATCAATTAGGATATTCAAAAATTTGTGGAAATAAAAATATGGACGTGAGCAGGATTCGAACCTGCACCTCCCAGATAAATGCTCCAGGACCACGATTTTTCTTTCCACATAAATTTTTTGGATAACTTTACAGTTCGCTACGCATGCGATAATACATTTTAAAGATTTATCTATATTAGACATTCAATTTAATTGTAAAATAAAATTTTACGACCAGATTGGATTTTAGCCTAGGATCCGTAGACCCTTCATCGTAAATCCACTCTGATTATTTTGGTTTTACTATATAGATACTATTTATTCTATATTTTTCTGTACTTGTGCTGCAATCCGTGTGAATACATATATCTTCCTTTCTTGTCGTCTGATTGTTAACAGTCTGATAACCTGTCTCACCGATATGGTATGTTACCTAAGATCTGGGTTGACGGATTCTCTATAAAAAATCACTTCATGTAAAACGATGGTAGGTATTAATCTACACCCTAAATGAAAGTTTCCCTATATTTTTTATGGTGGAAACACAATCTGGTGTGGCCTATTCGATGAAATATACCTATTGCTTGTTTTATTATTTGGACTCCTCCGTGTATCCTCAGTTTTGCTTGCATCGTTTTCCATCGCAATGGTAGCCGCGCGGCTTCCCGGTTGAGCTAAGATTAACTTGCAATTAGAAATATCATTGGCGAATCTAATCTCTCTTATGCGCAGATCTAATGTGATCAGGTGCGACCTGAAGTTGATCTTCACTTCACTTTACTAGAACTTGTAAGATAGGAAACTTAGTCTGGAAAGTCAAAAAGACAATGTATTGGTCATAAAACGCTTTTTTATATTAGTGTGTTTCTCTGCTTACATCCCAGCGGAAAGGCAGGCTTTCTGCATATTTCCAAAAAGGATAAAAAACACTTAAGGTACGTTTTATACGCGTTATGCATTCAATACCTGATATGACCTAAAGATATCTCACTCATCTGAAAGTCTCATTCGCAAATGAGCAAATTGCGATTCGAAAAAAAAACGGCTTCGTAATGAAAATTATAATAACAAAAAAAACTCGTGAAAATCAAACCCGATATGTAGAAAGCATGACCTTATTTCACTACCCTAAATTGCGAGCAGTGATAGTGGTATGACCGTCAGACTGGCAAATCAAAGATCACAAGGACGAATCGAAGGCACATCACACAGGTCTTACATTAGGTATCTACTGTAATAACTGCCTCATTGGTCTAGTGGTCCCAAGCGCGACTGCTGAGCATGAGGTCTCTGGTTCGATTCCAGAGTCAGGCGAAGTGTTATTGAGTTTTTCTGTAAGAAAATTCTCAGTAGCAGCCCGGAGTTTGGAATTGTACCCGGTAGATGTGTGATGTATGCTCACCACCACCACTCACACATTTTTTTTTTTTTTTTTTTGTTTTTAAATAAATATTCCACAACTATCACACAACGCCGTCTAGTCTCAAGCTAAGCAGAGCTTGTGTTATGAGTACTAGACAACTGATAAACATACTTATATATTTCTAAATGCATACATGTTATAGATAAATTACACCCAGACACAGAACAAATGATCGTGCTCATCACACAAACATTTGTCCTGGGTGGGAATCGAACCCACGACCTCCGGCCTAGCAGTCAGGGCTACTAACCACTAGACCAACAGGACAGTCAAGACATTACATTGAACTTATTAACAGCATTGGTGAAATATGGGTCTACGACTGTGTTCACCTCTGCCTACCCTCTCGGGGAATACAGGCATGATGCTATGTTTATGTTATGTTTTATCGACTCTAATCACCATATTAAAATGGTCAAGGAAAACATCGTGAGGCAACCAGCACACCTGAGAGATATTCTCGATGGCGTGTAAAGCCATGTTGCAGGCCTACGGGTGGTATAACTCTAACAATAGGTTGTTCACCAACCACACGATAAAATAACTATCGTAAACGTTCACTACTGAACATTGGCCGCACACAGCTACTTTAGGAAAATGGACTGCTTATAAGCACTTAATATAACATAAAATACAGAATCATTTACCTTTGGATTATAGAGAAGGCCCTACTGTTGGGGATAAAATCTGAAATGAAATGTTTCAAAGTAAGCACTCTGTGTATTTCTACCCTTAAGCACCTGCCTATTAAAATCTTGGAAACTTATTCCATTAAAGTTGGGTTTTATCATTTTGTTGCTAGCTATTTATAATGGATCTATGCCAATGGGTAACAATGTTGAGAGAATGTTTATGTTTCTGTAATAATATTATACTTTCAGCTAAGTTTATATAATAAATATTGGCTAGAGACCGTGGAAACCGCGGAGCAATTCTATCGCACCCATTTAATATAAATATATTTTGAAAATATTGAAAAAAAAAAACACAGTATCAATCGCGGTTTGTTAAATGATACAATATAAGAATATTGTGAGATCGCCATAAGCAATGAGATATTATTTTCTGACCTTATCTGATTTACAGTATGGTGTCGATTTTGGTTAATTTATTGCCTCAGGTGACGGCAGATTATATTATCGCCAAAACTGGGTGGACTATATTATCGACAAAATTGATCTTTAACGTTGTTAATAGAAAATTGTTTAAGGATGAGTGGTTGTGAATGTTTTTAATTACGACGAAACTGTTGAACTAGACCATTCATCGTAAGTAGATTTTTCACCACTCTAAAAAGATATTCCCTTTTTTAAATATCAAAACAGTCGAACAAACCAGTCGAAACTAAATAAATCATGGAACATGTGGTCGTGGTTGATTAGAATAAATATCTATCGGAATTGTGCTAAACAGTCAGATAATTGGGTTTCACAGAACCCACCACAACCAGTGGTGTGGTGGCCAATCTATCTGTATAATCAGAGATTAGTCCGCGCCACCGCAACGTACTAGGTTTTGTTTACACGTTTGGCCTAACCGACCATTATAGTATTACTAGATTAATTTGGACGATCATTATAATAAGTACCTACCAGTGTAAGCCGGATTACGTAAATTGTGTGTATTATAGGAAACTGGATTTAGTTTAAAAATATTAGTATTCGATTTAGTACATTACTTATCTTGATATACATCAACCAAACGTTTAATTAAAATTACTGGGTTAGGGGTGGAATGCTGTTCATCAAAATTCTCTTTCATATGCATACAGCTCTATCCTTATCACTATAAAAATACATAGCATCAATCGGAAGCTGGAAACCTTTCACAAAAATCAGTTCACCACACTCAAATAAAAAAAAGAACCGTCAAGCTCACATCTCAAGCAGAAAAACGTACAAAAATCTACACCAAACCAAAAGGGGAAGCCGGAGCGGAAAAATTACGGAATTCATAACACGTTTTAAGTGCACAAGTCACAGTGACACGTTACGGCACAAAGCCGGCTGAGAGGTGTAATTGGTAGCTAATCCTTGCCTCCGTCGGCAACCCCGACGGATTGCTGGCACCACAGTCGTATGTATACGTTCGGGGTTGCTATACCGAAGTGCTGAAATTGCCGTGAGAATCGAAATAAGTGGGACGGCTTTTGATTTGAACGGTTTTTGCAAAAGAAGTTGTATTTGAAAACAGAAGTGTAGGTTCAATATTTCTTTGTAAGTAGATATGTTAAAATTGAGTTTTTGCTGATAGTTTGCACTTATTTTAAGTAGCCGTTGCTACTGAAAATTTAATTAATCTTTTAATCTTACAGTGCTGAGCAAAACTTATTTGTGTTGAACTGCACACCTTTAAATTCATAAGATTACAGTAGTATCAGATGTTGTACGAAAATATTACCATCAGTTCACTTGTGTTAAGTCTATATTTGAGGAACTTCACGGTAAGGTAAGAAACAACGCATTGCAAATATGCGGATTATTAAATCCTTCAAAAACAGTGAGATCTATAGGATCGTAGACGGAAAACGGACATAAAGAATAGATTTTAGATCGTACCAAAACTGAGTCTCGTAGACTGGAATGTTGAAAATTTTATCATGGTTCTACCAGACGTTCCTATTATAAAACACTCTTATATATTTATTTTGTTTTCGTATGGCACGCTTTTTTGAGGCATGTATTTTAGTTTTTAACCGACTTCAAAAAAGGAGGAGGTTTCTCAATTCGACCGTATATTTTTTTTTTTTTTTTTTTTATTATGTGTGTTCGGGGATAACTTCGTCGTTTATGAACCGATTTTGATCATTCTTTTTTTGTTGGAAAGAAGAAATCTCGACGGTGGTACCATGATAAGGAAACCAGGATCTGATGATGGATCCCCGAGAAATCGAGGGAAACCTTCGAAAATTGTAGGGGCGACAAGTGCATTTGTTAATTTTTTCATTAAGTATTTTAAAGCACTACTATTTAATGAAGGTGTGGAGTCGATCTGATGATGGAGCTGAAAGACAGTCGAGGGAACTCTTTAAAGATTTACAGCAATTACCTGGTGTTTGGGCTTGATTAACTTGTATTGATGAGAACTTTACACCTTGATGGGTTGTGACTGTAATTAGGGGTCTGATGATGAAGACGAAGGACAGTCAAGGGAACTCCTCAACGTTTTACAGTAGCTACCATGTTTTGTTATGTATGTCCGTCGATATCTCTGTTTGAAAGAGTAGTCCCCAGAGGTGGCCCCATTTAAATTTAGTGAAGATCTGATGAAGATCTTCGAAGTTAGGCGATGGAACTCTTCAATGAATTATAGCAAATCACTCTCAATTGCTGTAATCGCATGTTCATGTACAGTTCATGCCACTCAATACATGCATAGCATCATGCCTGTATTGCCCGATGGGGTAGGCAGAAGTGTCCACTGTTGTACACAAACATTTCACCGATGCAGTAATTAAGTCCTAGCGGCTTTCGAAAGCCTACCCATATTATTAAATTTCTAAATTAACTTATTTATGAAGTATACAAACTTATATATGACCTATACAATATATATATAACACACTTAAAACTAAAAAGACTAAAATAAATTAATTTTAAACAAAAAATGAAAACCGCCTTCAAAAATCTACTACACTAAAAAGTTTAAAATAATATCAAAATGTGCTTATAATAAAATCATTTTAAAAGAACAATATATAATAATAATCTGTTAATTTTGGAGTCGGTGCCTGATGTATATGGGGTTTACAACCAGATACAAAGGCCGGTAACATAACCACAGCGCAACGAACATAAGTGACTAACAAGATGAAAACAATAACCCTCTCCCAGTACAGGCACCGACTCCAAAATTAACAGATTATTATTATATATTGTTCTTTTAAAATGATTTTATTATAAGCACATTTTGATATTATTTTAAACTTTTTAGTGTAGTAGATTTTTGAAGGCGGTTTTCATTTTTTGTTTAAAATTAATAATATTATTCATTTTAATTTCAACGAAGAGTTCGTAGACATTTTGATGCCGATAATATGTCTACTCTTAGTAATGAGTCTATTACCTGCCTCGCCAATGTCCTGAATTACGACTCCATTTTTAGATTGCTGTCGCTAAGGAATTTTCAGTACTGCTGAGATGAAGCAGTGGAATCCATTAGCGTTTAACGAGAAAAACTCCATCATTCTTAACAAGTCTCAAGATAGTGCAAAGGTATTATAATATCGGTTAACAATTTTGTAATAAACCGGCTTTCAACTGAATTATTTATCATTTACTGTTTGTCAGTCTGTGTCTTTATCTAAACTAATTAACTGACAAGAGCGTCAAGTCTAATGTAGCAAACTAGACTAAAATTAGAGCATTGCATTGTCATTGTCGCGTCAAATTCAAATTTAATCATGTCACCTTAAAATTTTCATACAATTTTAATTTGACGTCTTTAATTTTAGTGGCTAAAAAAGTGCCTACTAACGATGATCGAAGTTTTTAATTTCGCGTGGCGTGCAAATATTCGAATTTGATGTCTCTTAATTCGTCTTACATAACAGGTAACTATAGGGGAACTATTGTTAATTTCCACTAAGGATCCAAACATCTACCTCCTCATGTGCTGCTGAAATCGGCCATCATGTGGTCTTATAATGATCAAGTTCGCTAACGACGGTAGTGCTCGCATAGCTGGCAGATCACTTGGAGTACCAATCCAAAGAATCTGAACCTGAAACCCACAGGTTCAAACCCCAGTGTCATTTTTTTTTATCCACGAAATCTATAACCATTATACTCATTTTGACGTTTTAAACTTAAGAAGTCTTATAACATATTCTATATAGCGTTATTGCATTTTAAAACGTGCGTGTAAAACAGCATGAGCGCCTTAAACTTAGCGGTATTTTTTTTAAACCACACAAAAATAGATTACCTATACGTTTTTTTCCTAACGCTATTGATACAGAAAGAGTTAAGGCCAAGACAGACCAATCAGGGAAGGTTCACAATTTCACGGGTGATAAAATCGGACAGAATAAGAACCCTGTCGGTTCGTTCACAATTTGACAGTTTGACATTTATAGATTATAAAATATCGAAAATTACTACTTTAAATTGTAAGCAGTATGTTACTGTTCATAATTTATCGACAGTTCACAATCTCTCGAGATAGATTATAAGTTAACGGTGGTCAGAATCATAAGGTGACGTATACGTATATCTTATAACACCATAAACAAATTAATTAACATATGAACAAGTTTCATGGCAAGTTCTAAACACTGGCAGCCCCGTGTACACACATTGTTAGTATATGCTAAGCGGCATTATACGTACATACGTTTATGATGTGCGTTGATTCAGTAACCGGGATGCACGAAGTAAATCTCTCGTTTACGACGGATTTCGGCTTAATCCGTTGTTCTTTAAGACTCCCGGTATTTGCTGAGATCCTCGCAAACATTCTGTTTATTTTGCACAGTATTAATATTAAACTTAAAGTAGTTTGTCTTTGGAGATGTTTTGGGTGGTTTCTTCACGATGAGACTAAGATATTAAAGCAAAGTAGTTTTGTTGCCAGTCTCGATGTATTTAATGATCTTTTTAAATACATATGAAATCATTAACTGCCTCGTTGGTCTAGTGGACCCAAGGGCGACTGCTGAGCATGAGGTCTTGGGTTCCATTCCCAGGTCGGGCAAAGTGTTATTGGGTTTTTTTGTTAGGAAACTCTCAGTAGCACCCCAGAGTTTGGAATTGTGTCCGGTAGATGGCAATAGGCTCACCATCTATTGGGGCATAATAACAGCATTGGGGAAATGTGGGTGTACAATTGTGTACACCTCTGCTTACCCCTTCAGTGAATACAGGCGTGATGGTATGTTATGTTCTGTTTATGAATTCATTAGGAAAACTGTGTATGACAACTGACTTTTATGAACCCATAAGATGATGATACAAAAATCCGTCGACTTTCAACCCAACCCTTGTAACACCCAACCAATGTCTGTTTGCCTTTACCCCAGTTGATTGTCGTTTAAAGATCATTAAATAATATATCAGGTGTTTTTTTGCGGAATAACATTGTCAAAATAGTTGTATAAGAAATAGGTCCATTCTTTGTTGGACATCCTCTATCCACCTCGTCGACGTTCACCTCGACGTTCGTTTGTGAAAGGAAAATTCAACAAAGCAACTTTATTGTATTACTTCTTATTTTATATGGTGTACGACCATTATTTGTTTGAAACAATTATTACTTAGAATTTTGCGGTTTTGACTCCTACAGGGTCCTCGTTTTATGTCTATTTCCATAAATCCTCAGGCGTCATTGAATTTTTTATGATATGTCGCCGACGTGTCGATGTAGTTACTTACTATTTAAATAGTAATGAATTCTTCTTTTGCTGAATGTCGAAAACAATAAAAATTTTGAAAACGATTTCCTGTTGACGTAAGGTTTTTTTCCGTAAAAACCCTTCTCTTTACCATTAACTTGATATCTTATTCCACCATTCGCAAAAGGTAGGTTAGCCCTTTAACATCTCCATTTGAAGAGCATAGAAATAATTAATTGATTCTTGGAATTCGGTGAATATTTCGCGAATTGGTTACCGAGAAATTCGTTTTGAACTGACAACAATGAGACGATGCGAGTGGATTGGAACATACATGGAGATTTAGATTATATAGTACAAAGAGACAGAGTAGGTACGTAAGATAGTAGTAGGTAGGATTCTCTGGTCGTAGGCTCACAGCGGCTTCGCTTAGAACGGCTTAGGCATACAGTTTATATACAAGCTCCCATCTTGTTCCTGCTCGGTACTAAATGTATTCTGTTACTTACTGTACGAGTACCACAGTGTAAGTACCTTCCAGAGCGCACTAACTATAGCACTGAATAAAAGATTAGTATGTGTGTTGGATGGAACAAAGGTTTCTAGATTTCTTCGCCAGAATATGTAATTGCCACATTACGTCAGTGACGTTTTCATTCTGCAGAGGTACAATTAGCAAAGTATCTTCAGAGATTAATTATTACAGGTCTTAAAACAACGGCTGAGAAATGGAACAAAATGATTTTGTAATATCTTATTTTAAATAAACATCATGTCTTCATGACGACTTATTTTTGGCCACGCTTGGCAATCAGATGAATTCAGTTGCATATGATTATGATGTATCTAATGATGGCAGAGCGATCCAGCCGATTTTCTTGGAGTAATATTTAATTTTACCACGGTAAACTAAGATCACGCACGTTATTCTTTGCGTCTCAATTAATCTGACAAGTCTTTCCCAAATACGTTGGGATCGGCTTCCAGTCTAACTGGATGTAATTTAATACCAGTATTTTACATGGCTTTATTTAATTTATATATAATATATTATTATTATTTTACATGGAGCGACTGCCGATTCGACATCTATATTTCGTGGTAAGATTGGTTGTCAGACTTTGAGGCATCTGACTACCCGTACGGTTGTCATTAATCTTTATTTGACAACCGCGATAGACGGTTTAACATGATCCTGAGACACGGAAGGGTATAATGATATATGTAATGATGGTCACACATCCCCACGGTCACAGACCGCCTTCGAGAAAAGCCCAGGTTAACCTCGATCGATTGATCTTAGCCCCCCTATCTGCGGGTATCACAACAAAATAATTACATTTTTGTTTGAACAGACACTAATTAAACTGAAAAGCCTGTAAGTAAGCCATATATTTCCCACGTAATATTATTTCTGTGCGCACACTGGGCATAAATATGAGTTACTCTGTCACACCCTACGTATAACTCATAGGGACTTTAGAAGATACAATAATAAGTAATAAATCTAAATAATCACAAAACGGATTTGTTTAGGTACCACAGTTTCGGCTTCGTCGTCTTAAGGACTTGAAGTTATCAAATTATATAAAGTCGGGAGATATTTGTATAGCAAGCAATTAAAAGTTTTGTTTCTATGGTACGTTCTTTCTCGTAATCTTTGAACTTATTATTAACTAAGCATCAACAGCGGTTGACTGATACAACTGGACAGAACGAGCTATTAGAAAATGTATAATATTTTAAGCCAATCAGCAAGGTTAGTAGAAAAACCGTAGTCTGGTATTACCAGAAGTCGCCTTTATTTGAGTACCTACCTGTAAAATCCGTGCAGGCTCTCAGAAGAATACTCATAGCAGCCCTCTATTATTGTGAATTAACTATCACTTCCAGAAACAGGAACTAGTCCGTTTATGCTGTAGCCCTCTATTATTGTGAATTAACTATCACTTCCAGAAACAGGAACTAGTCCGTTTATGCTGTAATAAGAATCGAATCGTCTGGTGGGCTGGAATTTTGCAAACGTAAGACGGACTCCCGTTGGTCGGTGGTAAGTTGCACGCTGAGCTGATAAGGTTGCCGTTTTGGAAAGCTAATATGTTTCTCTACGCCCAATACCCTTACAATTTAGAATATTACCATGCCGCCCGTCGTGATTTCGAAATCGTCCGATAAATTGCTCCCGTATTAACATATTGCTAACGATATCATGTTGAATGTATGCAATTGGGACCGTCATTTCCTGCGATCCATCTCACGATACGACTGGCGATGAATTGGACGGTTTATGGTGGAATTTATTGCGAGTGTGTGAATCAGTAGATATTGGATTATTTATAAAATACACGTAGAATAATCTTGTTAGATTAGTGAGCAATAACTGAGCCAGTTTTGAAGCTTAAGATAATATTTGAAGCTTATTGGCAATGTGGTCTTATGTATAGTAAGACAAAGCGATACTTCTTGAGAAAATTATATTGTTTTGTTAACTATATTTTGGTGCTATGTCCAAAGAAATATTTATCTTTTCAAATAACAACATCTCATAACTATTTTAACATACTATGAAACAAGTTTCGTCGAAGATATTCCACGCATAATCATCATCCACCGCCTCACTTCATCCATTGCATAGGCCTCTTGCTGCTTGTACCAACTCCACGCTCCTGCGCTAGTTTTATCTAGGTTTTTCCAGCGATAGTTACAATATCGTCCACCCATCTTGCCGCCGGGCGACCAACTACATCCTGTCCTTGAACTCCACTCGGCACAGCTTTACTTCTTCTGTCATCATTACACCTTGCCAGTTGTCCACGCACTCTTATCTATATATATTTACCGTCGACCCTAAAGTACGTATAAAGGCTCCAACACAAAGTACCTATACATAAAGAAATATTCAGGACACCCTGTTGTGATCAAAACGGCGGTGTAATTTGGGAGATGCTAATGCTCTTTTTACGATTTGTTGTGTAAAACGCGAACTCTTGATGTGGGCCAGCTGCAAGGTTTTTTGTATCTATCTATTGGTATACCAACGCCAAAATAGATTCCATTTGATGTATTGACGTCCGCTTCTGGATATAAATTAGCTTTTTAAATGGATTTATCTTTCGAATGTTCATTTCGATATTGTTATAAGATTTGAATTCACCTGTTTTAAAATCTTGGAGCGATTTATAGCAATACGTGGGAGGTTTTTTTAATAAAGTCGATCCGGTTTAGTATTGTACTCAATCAATCTGAAAAGTTGAAGAAAGTGTTACTAACGTAAATTTTTATAAGATTTTCTATGACTGCATTATTATAAAATAATAAGAAGTAGGCAGTTATAACGATTATCAAATAAAATACAGTACCTACTACTACTTACAGATAATAAATATAGATTCTTAACAAGTTGAGAATTTGGTAGCTCAGACACTAATATGTAGAGATACAATGCCTCCAAACTTACAGATTCCTTGAATGTCCTTCGGTAGCTCACATTTATTCTATTTATACCATATTGTTCAAAAAACGATTACTCTATTAACCAGACGCTTGACCGGAAGCTCTAAAATGGATTCAAGAAGGAGGACAATAATATTAACAAAAAATCAGAAAACCCCAGAAATATCATATAACCGATCGGTTAAAAAATCATCAGTCCTAAACGAAGTGTCACTGGCACAAATTACAAAATAATATCTAAGATGAGAGCGTATTTCCTATTGGGGTGCGTCTTCCCCCTTCGGGAGGGGTCGGGAAACCTCGGGAATGGTCGGGGTAATTGAAATCCGTCATAGTGGCGCGTATGACAAATGACAGGTTGTGGACCGCTGGCCAGCCGAATGCGGTGCTGGTTGTGAAATAAAATTGTGGAGCACGTTAAATCAAGACTTTCAAATACTTAGTAAACTTTTTGGAATACCTTTGTTTGTGACTTTTACTAATCAATCGATCGTTTGTCCATTATTTTATAACACTGATTGTACTACTATTGGCAGTGATAGCCTAGTGGTATAACCGTTGAACTGGCAAGTCAAAAATTGCAAGATCGGATCCAAAGCACTGACTTTTCATTATCACTTGAATAAAACGGTGAAGGAAAACTTCGTGACGAAACCAGCACACCTGAGAGATGTTCTGGATGGTGTGTAAAGCCATGTCAGAGGCCTTCGAGCGGTTTAAAGTTTGACACTATGCTGTTCATCAAACACACGATAAAATAACACTGTGTCTTCTATAATTTGAATTCACAACTCTAAAGTTACAATATTAAATGGAAAAAGAATACCTGTATAGGTACTGAATTGATTGCAATGACGTCGCCATAAGACGTGTTAAAATATGGATGAAGAATTCGCGGTGGTGAGCAGAGGTCGAGAAGGCTTAGTGGTCAGAGCGCCTAGAGTATTTATCCGGGAGGCGCAGGTTCGAATCCTGTTCGCGACCGTATTCTTTTTCCATTTAATATTGTAACTTTAAAGTTCGCTAAGCATGCGTTAATGCTTTTCAAAGATTTATCTTGAATTATTAAGGTAATTGCATTCTTTACGACATTGTATTAGCTGCAAAGTTGGTCGTGTCGGTTCGGTCACCTGTATAGGTACTGAATTGATTGCAATGACGTCGCCATAAGACGTGTTAAAATATGGAAGAAGAATTCGCAGTGGTGAGCAGAGGTCGAGATGGCTTAGTGGTCAGAGCGCCTGGAGTATTTATCCGGGAGGCGCAGGTTCGAATCCTGTTCGCGACCGTATTCTTTTTCCATTTAATATTGTAATTTCACTAATAAAAGTTTTGAGTTGAACACATTGTAAAATTGTAAGCTAGAAACTTAAACACTATAATAAAACATCTTTTATCCGGATTAATCGCGTGTATTATTAGTTTTTGTTTAAACAACTTGTGAGCATATCTTAAACTTAATAGTTTTATAGTACGATTACATTTTTCATTAGAAATTGAATGGTTCGCATAAGCCCAGATCAATGTATTTACTCGTAACCAAACCATATTATATATAGATAGATATATACGGTGGGGCTCTACAAACTAGTATAAAGGCCCCGTAAACAAATCAAATAATGGACGTCAAAATGCGGTGAACATCGGTTGTTCTCGTGAACAAGACATCATGTTGTATACCTAGGTATATCTCTTTTATCGATGAAGTCCTATTATACCGAACAATAAGTCAATTGAATTGTTGACCGTAGGTAAGCGGGACATTAGCAAATTCAACAGAAATAATTTTATTGTTGTTGACAGAAGAAAATAGAGTTGTTGATCAGAGGACAATGGGCGGTTTGAACAACTCTTGAAATCTTAACACTAGGTTACATGACATGACAAAATAAAACACATTTTAACAAAAAAAAATACCGCCCTAAAAGGAAACGGAAATACGATACTTAATTTTTTTATTTTAGTCTTTATAACTCAGTGTAACCAAGTTTGAGTAACATACATAAAAAAAAATCGTGTCGACTCGAGAACCTTTCCTTTTTTCGTCGGCTAAAATGAGCTTTCCATTGAACTAATATGACTGTACAAGTTATTTTAATGCTTAACATAAAACAATCACAGTTTATTATTCAATATTATTGTTTACATCAACTTATATAAACGTACATTGATTTCGAAAATGGCGCACAGTAAATGTTATGCGATGCAATAAGGCGTAATTAACTAATTTAAAAATAACGCTGAACGTGGAATACAGACTGAATATTGAGTAAAAGTAATTTATTTTACTGATTTAAGATAATTATTATGGGTAAGAGTAAAAGTATTTCTGACAAAAATAAAAAGACAGTGGCCGCCTCATCTGTCTATTTCTAACTACTTATAATTTTGCGACTGATCACTGAAACTGAAGGTTTACACCTAGTTTGAGATTCAAAGGTAAATTAGTATTTGCTACATACTACAAAGAATAGTTTATGTGTGTTATTTAATTTAATAATATATTAAGAACATTTAATTTGACAGAAGAAAAAACGTAACTGTAAAAATATGTAAATAGGGTGAAAAAAAATCGCCAGTTTCTTTTAATTTTTAGTCCAATCAGATACTGTTAAAGCATAGTTATAATGGGTTTTCACTAAAGCTGTGCGGGAAATGTGTAGGGGAGCTGTGAAACGGACTCTCTCCTCTAAAGTTGTGCGAGAAAGTGGTGTGCTACGGACGCTTCGCAAACATTTTTCGCGTACATCTCTTGCATACATTGTATGTATATACAAAGACCTCGCTCTGCTAAGTCTTTTTTGAATAGAGCTGAGAAATACGAGGGTAGGAAAATTAAGCAATCCTATTGGTCGGTGGTTTTTTGGTCACCACTCTGGATCCTTGCACAGCTATAACAATATTCTTTACTCATTTAATAGCTTCCATGTTACGTCATTATTGCGTCACCTACAAAAATGAGGTACAGTTAAACACAAATTAGATATCAGTTTAAAAAAAAAGAACAAGAAAACAATGGTTTTACTTAGTGATTAAGTACTTATCTCAGAGTAGTAACTTAATCAGTCGGTTTTAACAATGTTTTACAGGTAAAAAGTGACATGTAAAAGAATTTTGTAAACACCTATTTACAGAATAAACAATTTGAAATTTGGTATCTGGTTGTATCATTAGACAACAAATAGTTGATGTTGACAGTGATTACTCAAATATAAACTGGGAATATGGCAAACTTTTTGATAAAAATATGTTTCAATTTAACTTCTACCTTTCAGTCCCCGTAAAAAAGTTCCGACTACCCGAAACACTAGTAACACGTGGACACGTTTATTTCGCAAACCCGTGCCCAACATGTCTGGACAGACGTAAACATAAATTCACCACATTCTTGGGACACCGCTCCTGGATGTCATTTGTCATCCGCTGGATGGTTGGATGCCGTGGAGTGCGCGAGTGCGAAATACTTTGCGTTTATTACGAGTTCAACGTTAAAAGTTTAGTAATTATTCATTATGAGTGCGTTTGTGGAGTATTTTTTTTAGTATTTCTGTAATCTTATGTTTTAAAAATTATCAGCTTCTCTTATCTACCTACCATTCCTACAAATAAATAAAAGTAAAGTATCAGTCTGTGTGACTTCAAAATAAAAGCCAAAATTTAAGTAAAAAATATTTATACGATACCTAATTTTAATAAAGAACTCACAGTTTGATTGTAATAGTAAACTCATCATTGTTTGACTCGCAACATGGCCGCGGGCTCAGCTCATGACTAAGGTCTCCGTTCGAGTTCTAAACTAGTCGGGCAATCCCGAAAAATGCACGTGAGTAGTAACAGCTAATTAGAACTATCTCATTATCAGCAATATGTTGGCGTAGATTTTAAACGTTTTGTTGGATATTTAGTGTAGGTGCGTGTGGAATAATGTTATCTAACCAGATATTATATGGAAAAATTACAACACCACTAATAATTAATGTGATTAAGAGCGTATCTAGTGTTAAGAGTTGTTCATGCTGCCCCTAGGCCTCTGAATTGACTTAACAACTGATATTAATTAACAGCCTGGACCAACTTTTTAATAACCCCCTAAAGCACGAATACGCTCCGACACACTGACAAACCGAACACAATAAGCGTTACTTAACCTCAAAAATGCAAATAAATACAATATGTATCTACTTCCACAATATTGAGGGTAGTCATGCAATTACCTGAGAAGCGCCCGTCCGCCCGTCCGCCCGTCCGCCCGTCCGCCCGTCCGCAAATACATGCACATACGCAAGCGACGGAAAACTGCAACTACCACACACTACTGTACGTGTTTTGCCCGAATTTCGCATCATCGAGCTGTCACCACCGGGCGGTGGACACTGCACGAGACTGGGCGACACGGTCGACGACCCACAATAATAAATAGCTAGATATTGTATTTATTTGCAACCATTTTAATGAACCTTCGCAATCCCTGAATTTATTCAATATCGTTACCGACAGGAGGTTGCAACGGGCTATAAAGGCCTCAGTATAGCAATGCATACCTAGTTTCTAATCCGACGCACATCGCCACAATCCTTTCAAATCTTTATTACAGATGAGAAAATGCATTGCCACCCTTTCACACAAAGCGCTTTAAGCAATAATACACTCCCTTAAATCTCCATTCCAATATTCTTTTAATGCAAAACTATTAGAACCGGCACTTCAACCGCTTTTGTCAGCTTTAAAGGAGTTAAAGTTGTAAAAAAGCGGTTAAATTTAAACCCATAAAGTGAGTAGGTAAAATAGTGTTAATGGACATTTTCAGGCTTATCTGCATACTGAACAAGTGACATGGAAGGACAATTTAGAGCAAGATATGTATTATGTATTTCTAATTTATTCTGGAGTTTGTAGACAACTGGCCAACTAATGATCTGTTTATAGGAAGACCTAATATATCAACGGGGTTTTGACATTCTGGATTTATAAGTTTAGGATATGGTGGAGAATGCGATTATGATAATTTAATTTAGAAACTAAGTTTCGACAGAGATGGATTTTTAGGGAAATATTCTATGATAGTAGTAGCAGACAAGAACTGGGCTGAGTCAAAACAACTAAACTTCATTTATTAAGTAGCTTTTACCTTGATATTATCAAAAATAGCTAGGCCAATTCTTATCCGTCTTTGTCGACCGATCATAAGTACCTTATATAACATTGATCATTATTGGGTATCGTAAATATGAAGCCAGTTACATACTGTTCACAATGGACACTTAATATCAATAACTACAAGAATGATTCTTCTAAAAAAAGCACAAGTTGTAAACAAAGTTTCAAACACACTACAAACAGAGCAAAAGCGCGTAAAATCATCTAATAATAAAATTAATGTAAAATAAAACAATTTGATACAAAATCTCAGAGTAATTATAATAATCTGTGTAACATTAGCGTTACAATGATCATTGTTACAAGCTATGTTGTTAAAGTCTCAAAGAAAACTTTTAATAGGCATGAAGTTACGGGGAATTGAATAGAACCCTGTAATTGTTATATCAAGCCTGTTTCTGAGGTAATAGCATCGTAAAATATTCCTCATAATATTATTTTGGGGGAAATTTTTGCTTCAAACTTATACAATTTCGCCACTGATATAATTACCTTTTGGGAAGTAGCCACTTCTTTGTAAGTTGTTACCTACTTAGCTACTTGCAACTTTTTAGTTCAATAAAAGGTAATGTTTGATTTGATTTAGGATTTTAAGTAGGGCTACTATTTTTATTTTATTTTATATTATATTTATTTAAGTAACATTTTAGCTTTTGATCATAGTTTGTAAATGTTTATTTAGTAGATAACTTATTTTACGGTTTTCTTGTGAATACAAACTTTAAACGAGACGCTTTTTAATTATAGTTCAAAGGCTATTCTCACGTGCATTCTTTGGGATTGCCGACTAGTTTCGAATTCGCCTCAGTCACGAAAAATAATCCGTGATTGGCATTATAGAATACTTTATATGCAAAGTTATAAATTTTTGTGGAAAGAAAAATATGGTGAACAGGATTCGAACCTGTGCCTCCCATATAAATATTCCAGGCGCTCTGAACGCTAAGCCATCTCAACCCCTTTTCTTTTTATGTGGAGAAATGCCCTCGCATACCGCTCTGACACGGAGAGACAGAGCGGTTATGTGGGACTCGAACCCACTAAAACTCCACAGTATACCTCCTCAGCTGCTTGAGGGCGGGACGCGGGAACGCTCTCGCACACAACCGCGAACCCGCCCGCAGCCGTCCGTTGCTGGACTCCCTCTCACGACACACCAAACGGATGGCGTGCCGCTACCACCATGGAGACCATGTGCAATGGGCGCCAGACGACCCTGTGTCCGGACGCCCAAAGTCCCCTGCGACGGGTCAGGTCTGTGGCCCGTCGCCTGCCACTACCGCCGCAGAGGATAGGGAGAGCGGCGCCTCGCTATACCGGCACTCCTCTTCCCCTGCGGCCCCACCGCCTCCGCCATCTAACGGTGGCGACCCCGTCAAGGCCGCGGAAGGTAGGGAGAGCGGCGCATCGACATACCGGCACTCCTCTCCCGCCGCGGCCCGCATCTCTCAGCTGCGGTGCCGCCCATACGACACCGCAGTCCACCTCAGTTGCGGCACCCCCCATAAGGCCCCCAACCTACGCGGCTCCAACATGGGCTTGCAGGCAAAGCCCAGAGGAGCGGCCCTCCCCGGGTTTCTCTAGCTTCACCGTGGGTGACCAAGCCACGGCTACTAGAGCCCCCCCACCACGACAAGGCGGATCCCCTGGGGGGGAAGCCATCTCAACCCCTGCTCATTACCACGAATTATTCTTCCACATTTTAATACGTCTTTTGGTGACGTCATCACCATCTATTTCATCCCTTTACAGAAAATTCAACCGACACGACTAGCTTTGCAGTTAATACTGTCGTACAGATGCAATTGCCTTAACAAATAAAGATAAATCTTTGAAAAGCATTATAGCATGCATATCTAACACTAAAGTTATTATTTTTTGTGGAAAGAAAATTACATGCGTTAATGCTTTGCAAAGATTTATCTGTACTATAAATATATCTTGACATGCCATCCATCATAACATCTGCCATCTATCTCGTTAATAACTCAGACAAAGAAACTAATTAATTTCAAGTGCCATCACAACACTTCATCAACAGTTATTGTACATGTCACATTTACTGACAATTGTCGTCTTAACGGTCTCATAAAGTAATAACACGACAATTTGGGCGTTTCCATTTCACACACAGATCGGATTCCATAGTACGCTATGTTTAAAGACGAAATAATAAATGTTGTCTTCCAATTGAACGAGCTTCAGTCTTAGGATAGAAGTAAAAAATACATATGTTTACATATCTACATCTACACTAATATTATAAAGAGGAAAGATTTGTATTTTTGTATGAAACGAATAAACTCAAAAACTACTAGCCCCATTCCAAAAATTCTTCCATGATTGGAATGCTACATCATCCCTGAGTAACTGTAATATTTATTACTAGAAAATATTATTATTCCTTACTAAAACTTAAATAATGTAACCCAAGGTGTAAATGTTCACCCGTACGAAGCCGGGACGGACCGCTAGTACTCTTTAAATGTGCTTCAAATATTTTTATTGAGCTTTTTAACCGAAACATGGCCATCGTCAAGAGACTTTTTCCTAAGATCTTTTGATTTTAATGACTATACCACGGAGTGAAAGTTAATTGACAGGTCAGTATCCAGATGAGGTCAACCTTAACTATCTGTACCGTTTATTTATATCCACCACTGGAAAATACGAGAAGCTTATTCATATTCTGTAAAAAGTAGGTACATATTATTTCAAATGCAGATAGAAGCTCTTAATAACGAGACCAAGAAACATTTAATGGCGCTATTACCAGTTATCCTACAAACTAAGCAAGAAGATCGCAAGTTTGCAAGTGATCTATAAAATATTCTATTTGGCACCCCAGTCACAGTGTTTGACTGTGTACGTATCTGGAAAACAGATAGTCATTGGGGAATTAAGTGTATGTGACACAGAATAAGTAATGAAGATGGGATTCGGTCACAAAGCACGGGCTCATATCGTTCGCGAAGGCTTAAAACCGCCAGCTGGATAAGCCGGGACGAGCTAAGGAATATTCTTGCCATCTAAAGTTACCTACAATTTGAATGAAGTTAATTAGAACTTCATAATGTATTCATTGAAGTAATTTTAATTGTATGAGTTGAGAAGGAAAGAGTACTGTTCCTGGACAAGCTACTGCTACTGGCGAACGTTTCATGAAATATTTAGCACGAAGCTGATTATCACGTGTCGATTGAATATTTTTTGTGCGAAAAATATTACGTCTGTTTATGCAAAAAACGTTTTGTCCATTAAAAAACTAATAAATAATTAGCTACGTCACTTACATATAGCGCCACCTAGTGTTCATGAAAAGGAAGTAAAAGTGCCTTAGTAGAAGGCATGTAGTGTCGCTTAAATTGTGTAGATGGCGTGGAACTCAAATTTGAACTTAGTTTTTACGCCTAGAATATTTTCGTGAAAAAGAAACACTGAACACAAGTTTCTCTGTAAACAATGCTTTAATCGCTATGATTATAAATACAAAAAGAGAGATAGAAGATACCTTTAGCACAAAAGTGTAAACGTCTTCTCAGGTCAACGTGTGACCTAGCTCTTGAATATTTATTTAAACTCACAAGTAATAGATTTGAAATGTCCAAGTGATTTATTGCTAGTCTGCTAAAATAAACGATGTAATTACGATTTCCGCCAAAAGATCTAAGAAAAATATGCAAAGTAACATATGCTTTCCTTCTTGTTATTTACAGATCAAATATTTCTGTAACGCTCCGAAAACGCCACAAATAGCGTACGAAAAACAAACTTCAGAAAAACGCGATCTCAATCACAGCCAGAAGAAAAGTTGGGAGTGCTTCGAAAAATGCTCTGCGGGATTGCAAAGATCGATTTGGCGCTTAGCAAGTCGAGGTCAGTTGCATAAGCCACTTAAAAGGGAAGCTTGAACCGGGGCTGGCTAATATTTTATAAAAGTTTTCTAAAGTCCGGTGGTGTGCAGTGTGCACTTTATTTCTTCAGGATAACAATGAGTTGGTCGACATTGACAGATCACGCTGGCGCCGGGGCTTGCCTCCACCTCGGGACGGAACGGCTAACTATTTATAAAGGTGTTATAAGAATATGATGGAGTTGCTCCAGTTTTTGTTAATTTCTTGATGGATTTGTTTTTTGATAAGAAAGTGAATTTAGATAGTAAAATCTTAGGTTTTCGCGATCACTACACATTATAATAAAACAACTTTTAACCGGACTGATAACTGTCGTGGTGGCCAAGTGGTTACGGGCCCGCCTCCAGAACCACAGGTTGTGGCTTCAAATTTGGCATGTACAAATGAGACTTTTTCAACATCATTTGTGTTGTTTAATAAAACTGATTTCTTTCTTCTTTCTTTCTTTCTTTCTTCTTTCATCTGTACTTTCTTAGTTAATCTAAGACATCACCGACATACGGTGAAGGAAAACATCGTGAAGAAACCTAGAATTAATAGTCTGGAATCGCCAACCCGCAGTGAGCTAGCGTTGATGATCAATGCTGGTGCCTTCTCTGTATGAGAAGAGACCAAACACCCTGCAAAGGGGCAGTTATAGGCTGGTTATTTGATGTTCAAACCGTAGTTATTTTCTTTACAAGGGAAACGAAACATATGCATAAAGTACGTGTTTAAAGTAGTATTGAATTAAGGTTATTTCCTTAGAAACAATTTGTAGATGCTAATGCTCTATTATGCTTGCCCCTCGAACTAGGTATGTACCTATATCTCGAGAGGCAAATATGGCAATAGTGCAAGTATCGCATTACTCACAGGAGTCGTTCTTGTTCTTATTTGTACATATAACCTTTGCCTATAAAATGTGTAAAAAAATCATACTTTGAGGGGTCAATGTACCCATGTTAAAATTGTTGTTATATGTTAAACAGTATGTATAAGAGCCTACGAACAACTTCTACAATAGAAACAACTTCGAAAGCACGAAAAAAAACAGGCCACAGTGTTTATGAGTCTTCCAGTCTATTCTGACGCAGCTAAATATTTTACAAAAGTAAATTTTTGAATTTCCGACCGCATAATAGAGTACTTCATGGTTTTATCTGCGATCGTATATTGTGGGTGGCATCTGTCTTATAAACTTATTAGGTACGACTGTCCTAAACCTCTGGACAACTGTATCCGACGTTTTAAGTTATTAGCTAGGTTCGAAGGATTTTTGTTATATACATTGTTTATCCTGGCATGGGCCCTTCCCAATGTAAAAATATCCCCTCAAGAGATGGTCAAATTGAACTGATATTTGTATATAGATTCAACCAAATATACCAACAATGTCTTTTTTCTTCTCAAATGTTTAGCACCCACAAATTTGACAAGACGCCTTTCTAAAAATACTACAAAAAAAGCTTTATTGGTAAAATAACTACTTACTTAGTAGGTAACTAAAGGTAGTTACCTAATATTTTATTAAAAAACAATTCCAAACATTACGCACACAAGTTCCTACAAATATAAGCTCCTTTTCTATTAACAATCGTTCAGTAGTTTTACTAAGTACAGTCTCGTCCACGGTAGTCTGCAACCTGGTTAACTTGATACCTACTCACAAATATTGTTTTATAGGTTTAACAAAAAAAACTGCATTTATATAGAGGCAAAATAAATATACTTGAAGCATCTTGCAGGCGAACTATTTAATTTTCTCTTTGGTAACATACTCGTAAAAACGACCAAGTCAAAAGGACTCACGGTTTGTTGACATACGGTCGTATGCAATAACGGTTTATAGATAATTAGGACCAAAAAAAATAGGGCATTTTTTAGACTTTTTACACTTTTCAATTGTTTCATTATTATTGCCATAATAACACATGTTGTGTAAAAATGTCTACAGTATGCCTACTACAGTTAAAGAGAAGCCCTGTGACAGCGTTGCTTAGTATAAGTGTCCCTTTTATACACCCCTTGGGTACAGTACACAAAAACTACTTATTTTTAATTGAGGAATCAATAACACTACAACAGTAACTGAACGATGGCGGTCTGATGACAATATCCCCGTTCGAAATTTAAAAACAAAGCCGCGTTTGGATAGACCAGAAGCCAACCCCAACATAAAGGAGTAACTCCAAAGCATCTTATGTGAAAATAACTAAATAAAAAGAAGATAATCTGTTAACGAAAATATTAACTTCCACATAAATTTACTCAGCAGTACTAACTAGGTACAGACTGCAATCGGTTCGACTTGCTAGTCACAAATAGCGTTTTTGTGTCGCCCCGGGCCGCGGTTACACGCTAAACGGTTGACTCGATTGCTCCAGCCTCTTCCAACTCCCCTCGCAAACCGCTCTGGTCTACTAATGGCTCCATTTGTTCTTATAGTTAGCGGGTTACTGGAGGACATACAGTCCGTAGTATTTGTGAAGGATAATAACTAAGATTTGTTTCCGTTTTTTGTCAGCGATGTCATAAAGATCTAAAAACTTTGATTATTGTGTAGGTCTGGTAGAAAACCCATCCATGCACGAACGCATGATTCTTATTTCGTATAGCCTTTTCTAATCTGATTTGGATTCTTGAAGTATCCAGTTATGTGCAGCATATTATCAAATTCACAACCTTGGTGCATTAAATATCATAATTCAATAATGGAGAACCCAACAGACAGCCAGCAAATAAATCACAAGTAAACAAACAAAAGCAAACTACAAATTCCACGTAATAAGCATTCCTTTCGAGTGTCTATCGAGTTGCATAAGTACCGCTCTTTAGTTTTCCCACTGGAACTTTTCAATCGACAGATAAGAGGCTTGTGGAGTCGTCCCGATATTTATTTACCACGAAGCGGCAAAGAAACTTACTCGCTTTGTCGACAATAAATTGCATTTGTTCATTATTCAATTGTTCCCTTTCGTTTTAAATGTGAGTAAATGAGCTTAAAGATTTTTGTGGCAATATTTTGTTGAAATTTTCCCTGAACAAAACTTTTGTTGAGCAAAGTCTGCGAACTTGCTTGTTAGATCAAATAATGGGGGTGTATCTAAATATTTAGTTTTGGTACTTTATTTATAAGCTTTGTGTTGTCTCGTTGAAATATTAGCGTTGTATTTTAATTTAAAAGTATCAAGTAAAGCTGTAGGAAGGGCTTTTCATCATAAAAGAAAAGCTTTTTTTAAATCAACAGTATCAGTTACACATTAGCGACCTAGACTAGAAATGACAATGAAATTATCTACAGATCTATTCAGTGATTGTACAATCACCACGTTTAGAAAAACGATCGGTGATATCAGTTTGAGAGGTCTGATAGGACAATGTCGCTCATCTTATAGACGTAACCAACATTAATTTCTTGTTCCTCACAATAAAACGGTGGCGGACACTGCGTGGTCTAACAGCTCCTGATGATGTGTGGGAGCGAAACACGTGTAGAGTAGTTGAGTTGTTAGAGTAGGTTGCAATTTTTCATCGCTTGCGTATCTGCATATATTTGCCCGCGGGCCGTGCACAGGTAATTGATGTATGACTACCCTCAATATTATTGAAGTAAATATTGTATTTATTTACATCCATAAAACAATTCGTTTCATATACTCTACAGAGTAAAAGTAAAAGAGCATAAATAAATAAAAAACTACTGCCTGAGAAACTTGGGTTATCAGACATAAATCAAATTGACTTCGCATACAAAAATCTTACTTCACGGCACGGTTAAGGGTCGGGACATCAAATTTTTTTAGGCCTGTATGATTTCGTGCTATAAAAACACACGATATATTTGTTTGCAGTACATAATTTGGTTCAATTACCCAGCCCAAACAAAAGAGATTTACGATTTTTTCTTGGCTATAAAATCGACACATGGTTCTTTAGACAAAATTTACAACACTTAGGTTTTATTTCCAAATGGTACCATCCCATCTCAAGAAATCACTTGGATAAACATCTACATTATTTTATTTATTTATTCATTTTAAGTAAAACTCACTCATTACATCAATATTAAAGTAAACTGTCGATAATATATGTAGAATATGTACCAACATCGTGTTTGTCAGTCTGGCAGGCTTTACATCTCTTATTCATAACACCTAATGGCAAAATCCGTTCAGCTTAAACTGATGGCCAATTTCAATAACAATATGGCTTACTTAATGTGAAGAATTATTAATTAACCTATAGACGTTTATATTAAGGATTTAATAGTTAATGTTCGATAGACATGGGTTTCATCATTATTATGTACCTAGGTACTTACACGTTATAGGTCACGACGACAGGGTACGTTTAGATGGTTTCGAGAACAAGAAAGAAAAAATATGATACACAATTTAAAGCCTTTTAACAAAGTACTTTTGCATATTGAGAGTGTGTGTTGTATGACAAAAAACTAGGTACTTACATAATAAACATTTACAGCCATATTTTAGCGAAAGGAAATGAAAAATTGAAATCTCACCACAGGACGAAGTGTGTAATGTGAACATTATTTGTTTTTGTAAGACATTAACGACTTAAAATTTTTGACAGGAAACCTATTTAAACATGAAGAGTACCTGGTGCCAGTAAATACATTGATGAAGTTTTACAAGACCATCTTTCCCAGATTAAGGTATTTTCGCTTTTGTTCTTTGGTAGATTTTAATTAGAAAATCAAAATATAGATCAAAACACATAAAGCAAAAAGTTTTTATTGCAAAATGAAGCATCGAAACGCAACTTATAGTTTTTATTAGATATTAAAGCAAGGCTTTTCAACCGCGTAAAGTGGCCCCAAAAATTTACGCGGAGCAATATTAAAACGTTTCAATTGCCGCATTTTACGAGGAGGTCGAAATTTAAAACGCGTTTCGGGGAGTGTTGCCAGCCTTCGTCTAAATGCTTTATGTTTTATTTTATTATCCGTGTCGCCACCTAGTCTTTATTACACGCTGTATATTATTCACATTTATTCTGTTTTTTTTTTGTAACGCTGATAAGGAGTTTTGGACAGAGTGTTTTTGTTTAAATGCGTAAGATAAATTTTTATTTGTTTATTTTCAAAAATGAAATGATTATATTAAAGTATCGTTACTCTTTAAAGTAAACCCGCTCGTTTCACATTGGGAATATGTCAACTCGTAATTTTAAATGCCAATATATTTTTTTAATAATTAATATATCGGGATACTAATATCCAACATGTTTTTAAATTGAGATAACTATGATGTAGGTAAATTTATTTAAACATTACACATTGTTTTAAGGCGTTGATGTAACGTTGGAATGGGATTGGAATCAATATTAATTTAAAGAGTAACCCGAGGCCCTAATTTATTAGGTAACTTCCTTTGAAGGGTTTAATATATAAATTAGTCATTAATATGTAAGTGAAATACACGCACTTGAGCGAAGAATTAAATGGAAATAACAAATGATTTTTAATTACATAGATACCTTGAGTAGTACCAGCAAGACGAAAACCGCTCCTTTTAAAGGCAAATATTAAGAAAAAGAAATTGTTATAGATTTTTTGTGGTTAAATTAATAAATTCTTATTACTCCCACATTGACCTCTTAAAAGGAAGTTACCAAATAAATTAAGTTCTTGTTTATGTATCTACGGTCGTGAGCAGGATTCAAACCTGCGCTTCCCGGATAAATACTCCAGGCACACTGACCACTAGGCCATCTCGACCTCTGCTCACTATTCCAAACTCTTCCACAATTTGAATACGTCTTTTAGTGACGTCATCGGTATCATATCATATATTTAGTCCAGAGTATTTACCAGGGAGGAGCAGGTTCGTATCCTGTTCAAGACCGTAGTTTCCGTTCTATAAAACAAACTTTATAGTTCGCTACGCCTGCGCTAAGCGTTTGAAAGGTTTATCTGTACCTTGTTTATGTTTGATAGACACACAGTTACTGATTCTTTTGAGACTTACAGTAGCAGTACTTAATACAATATAACAAATATATTCAAACTTATCTTTTGGGCAGTCATGTAAAAAGATGCGAAAGAAAAAAACCTGATTGGATATGTCAAAACGGTCAAGAGTATAAAACAAACGACACGTTTGGTGCAATAGTTAGCAGATGCACTCCTGCTGAGTTACGGGTCGCAGGTATTATTCCCGCACTTATGAACTACGCATACTTGTTATGAGTCAGTCTGTGAGCAATATGTTTCTAAACGTAGTCATACGTAGTTCACTAGGAATCACTAAGAATTTTTTATAATTAATTCTTCCCCTATAGTGATGAATAAATAGGGTTTAACCCAAAACCAGTTAATAAAAAAAACTTCATAAAAATCCTTTGTTCCATGCCGAGGACGAAGTCACGGGGGAAAGCTAGATAAACGATATTACGTCAAACATTAATGTTAACAAGTAGGCATTTAACTTCCTATATGCATTATAGGTACATAATAGGCATTGTATCCGTAACTGATACCCCATTTACAAGGAAATATATATTACAATAACTCGACATACAATTGGCAGGGATCTCTAAACTGACGTCATCCAATTATTATTTTTATAGACGAAAATAACATCTCACTCACACCTTCAAAGAACGGAAACGGTATGTTACGTCACACACCCTTTCTTACAAATTTAAGGATATTAGATATCAAATGTGATAAAAGAGCTGCCGCATTGATCTGGTTGCAAGAGATGAGGTTCGATCCCCGAGTCGGGCGAAGTTTTATTAGGTTTTTCAGGTAGTAGCCCGGAGTTTGGAATTATATCTACTATCTGAAGCCACTATAGGTTCCTACAACATTCACACTTGACAAACAGTCGCATAAAATGTACAGTGTGCGATATTTAATACCAACTGCTAAACATAAGGACTGAGGTTCCTAATAGCGGCTACAATACCGTCAAAGAGAATTACCGTAATCACTACGCTTTTGAGCATCCGTTCCTAGCAATTTGAGCAATGATAGTCTAGTAATATGATGACACACACTGTCAAATAAAAGACTGTTTCATTTACGTACATACCACAGACTTTTCGTGATTATGGGCATCATCAGCATATTATACATTAGTTATGAGTTGATTAAAACGGTGAAGAAAAACATCGTGAGAAAACCAGCATACCTGAAACAAAGAATACTGACTACCCTGAGAGGCATCAGCGATTATGTGTGAAACCACGTCAAAAATACAGCGCGGCTTAAATTCTTAAAATTTGGTTGGCCATCAACCGTACTAGATCACCCTTGGCAAACGGTTTAATGATCTTTGTATTTAGTTAGGGGATGATTTTGCCCATTTTTTAAACGATATCTGATCTAATCACCGAGGGAGTGAGTACCAATATAACGGGTGGTAGAGATGTATGGAAGAAGAATACATGCTGCACCAACCCCTCATATATTCGGATAAGGGCGAGAGAAGATGATGATGATCTAATCTAATCATCACACTCACCCGTGTTTTGGCACCTCTACTTATGCGAAACCATTAGCACTAAAGCATAATCATGAAGCGTAGTAACATAAAAACACGCTCAACCTAGGTTTCAAATTAAAACCAAAAAATAATATACACTGTTCCGAAACCACTCAGAGACAAGGCGATAAAAATTTACATAAAAATTTTACACGCACGCGCGTAAAACAAGGCCCTATGTATAAAATATAGGCGCCATTAGCTTCAGCAAAAGGTTTATTCAGGATCATCCGAGTTTTGGAAGAAGCAATTAACGCTTTTGAATGATTGAGTAGGTAGCGAGCTTAGTTAAGCTTTCAAACGAACCTTTCAACTTGTATCTGTGTATCTAATACGTACAGCGCATTTAGCTCTATAAATTTTATATAGGCTGAAATTGTAAACATAGGTTACATAAATGAACATTGTATCAATCCAATTTTGTTTGCAGACAACATTGTTTTAAAATAAAATAAAATTGTGAGAAATACAATAACGATAACAATATAAGGGACTAAATCCCACCCTGTGGATACAAAATATGACGACGATTCTTTTAAACCTAACCTGTGTGGGTTAGGTTTAAAAGAATCGTCATATTTTGTTCTTGGAAATTGAACAACTATGCCTAAGAAACATGGGTCTTTAGACGAAAAGAAAATGCTGTCTTACAAAACTTACTAGCTGTATGATTATTGTAGGTAAGGGAGGCCAACATTTTTGTAAAATATATAAGAATTATAATAATACGTGAAAATATTAGCAATTTGCCTAATTAAGCAATTTGACACAGTTAAAGTTTATATGGAGTGCAATAAGCAAATATTTTAAATTATTTAATATGCATTAGAAATACATTACATACACGCACATATATCTTTGACAATACAACCTTAATAACGATCAAATTTAAAATTTAAATGAATTATAATAAAACTTTTAACAGGATTAATCGTGTGTATTATTGGTTTTTTGTTTTTCCTGACGTTTCGAACGCTGCAAAGTGTTATTATAATGTGTAGTGATCGCGCAAACCTAAGATATTATTAAATGAATTATGTTCGAATTTCGGCTAGTGGGCGACCACTAATATTTTTTAATATTTTTTTTTTAACATAGTTTACTGTTTTCTTTTTTTTTTAAACCTTCGACGTGCGATCTGAAGCCACGAGTTTCTTTGATTCATTAGTATCTGAGAAGTGTCAGAAGCAAAGAGACATGTCAAATGTCATTTTTCTTCCTCAGCCCAAAATCTGTTGGTCAAATTAGGAATGCTATGTCTGTTCAGTCTTTTGGAATGGAGGCTACCCTCGCCTCCCAGATTCAACGCTAGACCACTCACTTGAGTGGATTATCATCCACAAAATACCGTCTCTTGTTTTATGTTGGTCATATTAAGGTCTTGTAGAATATATTTGTTGCTGATACACCAAAGGTGTGTTGAACATCATACGATACCGGATACGGGTCTCAGTCTGAAATTTTTCTAGTATTTCAATTATTTCCCACAACTGGATTTCATAAGTCCATAGGCATATCGATAGATTATGATAGTTTTGTATATCAACATTTTATATTATATAGTGAAGGCGTGAAGTCTTTTAACATAGACAAATTTTATAGCGACTGTAATTTACATGTTTCTGTAAGTTTTGTTACCATGCTTCTTCTTTCGTGTGGTTCGAACCAAACCTTGCGTAAAGGTAGTCTGCAGTGTCCTAATAAATTAAGACCCTATATAACACTTAATTCTAGAGAAGAAAAAGTGGCAATGTTAGCATTTTAAAACGATTCCCTAACAATTGAATCCCAATAAATATTTAGCAATAGCTTCACAATCGATTATTGATATCGATGACATCTCAGCGCAAATCGCCTTGAATTTATGAATAATGTATGCATCCGTATCATTAACATAATTAGGAGCAAATTATACACTTTGTGAACAATAACACAAATACAGATGTTTGAACAATTTCATCTGAATAACGTTTTAATATCATTGTGTTTGACTTGATTATAATTAATGATCAAACGAACTTACCAAGTGAAGTTCGATCACAATTATATGAGCAGCTTCATTCGACGCGATTTATTGGTTAACAATGATGTAGTTGCGTTCCCAAGCATTAACCTTGCACGGATTTTAGAGTAAGAGGGTACTCTCAAAAAAATTTTTAAAAAAATAAACGTTTTGACAGTTACCCCACCTTATCCCCACTAAGTTACCTCGATCGCTCGTCTCACAATTCTTGTTCATTTAGTTTAAAGATATTCGTATCACATTTTATTTAGTTTCTAGGGTTGGGCTCATATAAAACAATATAATATGTACCTATTATCTACAGGGAGGGTGTGTATAAATCGCGTCGAATGAAGCTGCTCATATAATTGTGATCGAACTTCACTTGGTAAGTTCGTTTGATCATTAATTATATTTCGCAGCTTCATTCTTTGCGATTTATTGGTTAACAATGATGTAGGATGTTTAGAGATAAAATAAAATGTGACTTCAGTTTACAAAGTGGGTGCACCACAATGAATACTTAAAAATAAAACGGGAAACGTGTGAGTACAAAATTTGACATTTAATCAACTTATGTTTGTTTTACAATATAATTTTACAGGTTTTGTGAAGACAATATTGCTGTGGCGAAGTTATTTGTATTATTAACAATATCTTTGTTATAAAATTTTGCAAATACTGTTGAAGAATCACTCCAACCTGCAGTTTTTCTAATCAAATCAATGCTGACCCCAAGTTTGTTAGCCTTGGATGTAGCTGCATGACGAGTACTATGTGCTGTGAATATGGAAGTATTTATTCCACTATCGGCAAGCGTGTCTTTTAACCAACGGCTTAATGTTTGTGAACATACTTTGGAATAAGGACTTCTAAAACTGATAAATAAACAATCATTATTTATTTTACGAATGTTACGAGTTTTATTTAAATATTCTACTAAACATCTTGCTGGACATATTTCTGGACGTATATCGAAAAATGGTAATCTTAGAACAGGTTGAAAGGTATTGGGTTTTGATGTTTTTATTAAATCAGGTATATTTATGAGTATTTCGTTATCATCCAATATATTAATATTTGATACTCTTATAAGAGAAAATGTTTGTACACGGTGTGCAGACACCAAAGCCAACAAAGTTAGAGTCTTCTTGGAAAGACTTTTTAAATCAAGGTCAACATTTGGCCATTGTTGTGCCAAATAATTTAATACTAAATTTGGATCCCATGTTACATTATACTTTGGGTTTGTGGGCCTCAATCTAAAAACTCCTTTCATGAATCTTTTAATTCTATTATCATTGATTATATTTTCTCCTAACAATAATGATAAGGCAGATTTATAGGAATTTATAGTACCGTATTTAGCACCTTGATCAAAGGTTTTAGTTAAAAAATGGATAACAATAGGAACCGATACCTTCATATAATCATAATTATATAGATTACAGTATTGTAACCAGGCTTTAATGCAGCCATCATATTGCTTGTAAGTATTGTCCGATAATGATGCCAACATTATTTCGACAGATCTAGGCGATAGGAATCTCTTCAGTAGAGCTTTCCGGATAACTTCGCGGCAACCAAGTTTAGCGTTTGGTGTAGATTGTGCGTGGTTCTAAAAGGAGAAATTAACAAGTTTTTATTAGGCTTAAAATAAATCGGTATACCCATTATTAACCTTTGAAAAATAGGAAACCAAGGTTGTGTGGGCCAATACGGAACTACAACAATTCCTTCTGCCTTCTCATTTATGATTTTTTGCACTACACGTGTAATTAGAGAAAATGGGGGAAAAGATTAAAAGAACAACCCTTGCCACGATATGGTAAATGCATCTATAATCCAAGCATCGGGGTCATTTTTCCATGTTATGTAAGTGGAACATTTAGCATTACACCTGCTTGCAAATAAATCTATATACGGACAACCAAAACAATGTTTTATTTTCTTAAATGCGTAATCACCTAATTCCCATTCTGTGTCTTTGAACGATTTTCGTGAGAGATAATCGGCATGCTGATTGTCTTTTGTGTTAATATAAGAAGCAAAGATAATAATTTTATGCCTCTCACACCATACCCAAATCTTTCTAGCCAATTTGTTTAAATGTCTATATTGAACACTTCCCATTTTGTTTATACATGAAATAGCAGTTACATTATCAATGCGTAATAGAATGTCACAGTTATATAGGTTATTTGCAAAACATTTTAATGCAAGGAAAGCTGCATGTAACTCCAATTCATTAATATGTAAATTCTTTTCATTATTTTTCCAATAGCCAAACGACTCCTGCTCGTTACAATAGGCTCCCCAGCCAGTATTTGACGCATCAGAATAAATTTCTATGTAATAATTTGGAGATCTGAGAGGCTTATTATTGTTATCGATATGCTTTAACCACCAACCTATATCGTCTTTGACGTCACTAGTTATGCTTATGGTTTGATCGTAAGATGTATTTCTACGTAAACATATATATTTAAGATATTCGAAATGTTTCGTGTATAGCCATGAATATTGTATTGCAGGACATACCGATATTAAAAGCCCAATTAACCTTGCAAAGTCTCGTAACTTACAAATTGATGTGTGATGAAAGGTTTGCAACATATTTTTTATTTTATCTTTCTTAGTATCAGGAAGTTTAATTATCATATTCTTAGAGTCGAACACGAATCCTAAAAATTTACATTCATTAGATGGAGTCAAACAACTTTTCTCAAAGTTTATCATAAAACCTAAATTCTGTAAAATACTTATAGTACTCTTAGTATTATATTCGCATTCAGTATATGACCGTCCTATGCAGAAAATATCATCTAAATATGTAACTGATATCAATTCATTAGATCTAAGTAACTCTAACACTGGTTTTAGTATTTTCGTAAAAACGAACGGAGCTGTACATAAACCAAATGGTAAACAATTGAATTCATAAAGTTTGTCAGTGTACATAAAGCGCAGGTACTTTCTGTGAGATTTATAAATAGGTATAAAAAAGTAAGCATCTTTTAAATCGATACAGCTCATATAGCAACTGTCAGTAATAAGTTTTGAGGCAGTGCGATAATCCTCCATTTTAAAATGAGAGGTTTCAATAAATCTATTTAAACATTTTAGGTTTAGAATAAATCTTTTGGCACCGTTTGGTTTAGGTACTAAAAATACACTAGATACGAATTCTCCTTCGACATTATCACACAGAGATATAGCTTTGCTATCAAGCAAGCTTCGAATAGATTTTTCAAAGTCCTTTTGTTCAGACTCTGACCGGGGATGGACGTTAGGCTTGTCAGTGCGATATGGCGTAGAAGAAAAAGGTATCTTGTATCCCATAACCCAAGACAGTATTGTAGGGTCCTTGGTAATTACGGACCAATTGTGAATAAAATACTGTAATCGGCCAGCGTAACTAACCTGGTTTAAGGCCTCCGGGTGGTTCGCCTCGGCGCTGGCGGCGGCGAGCGCGCTGAAGCAGTCTTGCTGGGACCGTTCCGTGATTGTCGCTGGTTCGGCCGATTCTGTATGCTGCCAATGCCATCGCGATTGTTGCTCTTGTAAGATTTCCGTGGTTGTGCTTTGAAATTAAACCGATTCTTATTATTAGCATTAGGAACAAAATTGGTTTTAGGTTTTTGAACGTGTTTTAAAACTTCACCAGACCTTTGTATCGCTTTGGCTGCTTTTAACTTTTCCGGTATATTATCACCAAAAAGGTATCTATCTCGGACGGTGTCGATTAGAGTTTCCTTGAGACTCGTATTTGTGGCAGAAATAACAAAATTTCTCCGCATTTTTGTGTCCGTAAAATGACTATCACATAAAAGGCGACAAGCGTCGCTTATGGGCTTCAAAACCTTTTGTTTTGACGACTCGTTACTTAGTATCAACTCGGTAGCATCACTAAGAGCTGATAAAGCCACACCTAGTTGTTTCTGTTTGCTCATTAGAGAGAAATCGCGTTTTATTAATGCGTCAGGTAATGCCGCTTTGACCTCAGGGTTGAGGGTAGGTGCTAACAATAATTCACAATTAGAAGGGATTAAATACTGCTCTACGAGTTTATCCTTAACTTCTTTTTGTAGCCCTTTCATGAGAACCTCGTGCCATCTAGAAGCCACATCTTTGTGGATAGGCTTCCCCAAGGCAGTTTCAGGTTTTGGTGCGTCTCCCAGGAGTAATAAAATATCCTCGTCTAGTTGCACATCCTCCGAGTCTAGGCCTTCTGCAGGATTTTTCACCGGATTTTCCGTGGGCACATTAACCGCCGCTGACGTCGATGGAACAGGAGACGCTGATCTCGGAGGGGTTGGTTGCGGGGACATCTCCGCTGGCAAGTACGAGTGTGACGTGAGTGCTCGCGATACTACAGACCGAAGTCGGTCTTCTTGTGGCGAGGTCGACGAGGATGCGACGTCCATTATAACGTCCCCTGAAAAGACAAGACAATCCAATTGATAAGTGACAGTATCTGCCCAAATTTAGCAGTAACGCATCACATATTTTGTAACAGAGACAACCCAGAGTTTAGTTGCTCGCATTACATAAAATAGATCCACAAATGTGACAGTAACAGCCCAAGGTTAGCAGTACGCATCACTGTGATCATTTTAAGGTTTTACTACTTACTATTATCTTCCTCTTCTGAAGAATATTCGATGATACGCCGTCTCGGTTTCTTTTCTAATTTTCGTTCCAATTTTCGCTCCAATTTCTTAATTTTTCGCCTTATATCCGCATCACTGTCTTCGTCCCGCTGCCTCTTCCGTCCCATATTGAAAGAAAAAAATTCACTGCTGCAACGCGAGGTAATGATGATACGTGCGAAGGCTTGAGCACGGAAACACATAATGAACAAGAATTGTGAGACGAGCGATCGAGGTAACTTAGTGGGGATAAGGTGGGGTAACTGTCAAAACGTTTATTTTTTTAAAAATTTTTTTGAGAGTACCCTCTTACTCTAAAATCCGTGCAAGGTTAATGCTTGGGAACGCAACTACATCATTGTTAACCAATAAATCGCAAAGAATGAAGCTGCGAAATATAATAATTACTAAATGCTGTATACTAATTGTTTTAAACCTAATATCGGTAATATAGTATAAAGGTAGCTAAATGCAGAAAAAAATATAATATATATTTATAATTCTACCCCCAAAAAAGTATCTATAGGTAAGCAAGCTTTACTTATCCTAAGGATTTTCAACCAGTATCCTAACCAGAATCGATATATGGAAAAAAAAACGATGCCCACTGTTGGGGATATATGAGGTGGGATTTCTGTAATAAATCGTCCTGAGTATAGCTAAGGCAATTCTTAGCTTATTGTGATTATATGCACTTCCAAATTAAACCTTCACAAGTGCTTCTTTCCCGAATTTTGCAGCAGGAATGTAATTTTTTTTGTGAAGCCTGCTAGACCGACTGAACGACCGACCGACCTGAATTACCCACTTGTCGATAATTTATCGATAAAAATTATGAAGCTTGTTTTTTTTTAGTACGGCTCTAGGCAACCTGTTTAAGCAAATTACCTGTCGATAATCTTAATTTAAGTATGGATTCAATAACATGAAGGTAGGTACCAAATTAATCGTTAATCTATCTTGATTTAAAACGGATATATGAGGCCGTCATATGCGAGTGGCCAATCTATTTCTAGACACAATTAAAATCAATTACATATGTCTCGAAAACGATATACCATTCTTGTGCTCACGGCTTCATATAACCCCACCTTTTAGATAACAATGTTCGTAAAAAAATCTAAAGGTAATTACGAATATGAAAGAATTTAAACCATGTAGGCGTATTATATGTGTATAAAGGGTATTCGCACCTTTAATTACCGTTTCAAATTCACAACTGAAACCCCATCCTCGGCCTTTTCGTTAAAATTCGTATCAAATTATATAAAATGCGTGGAACATGCTATTTAATCTACATTATAATATGTTATGTTGAGTTTTACTTCCTCCTCGTAGAATCGTCATGAATAATCATTCGAATTAAGCTAATGCATCAGGCTAATAGGCCTTTCTACGTATATACGCGTCTAATCGAATAATGGATATTAATCGACTCGTATATTAATCGCAAATTAAACATACCTGCTATAATATAGGTATTAGGTTATATTCGGTTCTTAAGATTTTGATAGGATAATCCTTAATTTTTCTTGTTATGGGGTACCTACTTATAACGTGTTGCAAACAATAACATAACATAAGATCAAGGGATAGGCAGAGGTGTACACAGTTGTACAATCTTCCGGGCTCAATTCAAAACTCCGGGTTTCTACTGAGTATTTCCTAATAGAAAAAAGTCCATAACACTTTGTCCGATCCGGGAATCAAACCAGTGACGGCTCAGTAGCCTCACGAAATAAAAATTCATACTGTATAGGTACTTATGTTGTGTTTTTAAGACTACAATTATATTATCTGCGTCCACTAGATCAGTGAGGCATTACACAGATATTAATAACGATTATCAGTACCTATATAAAAACAGCTCTAATAAACATATATCTAAAGTTACAATATTAAATGGAAAAAGAATACGGTCGCGAACAGGATTCGAACCTGCGCCTCCCGGATATTGATTGCATAGATACTCCAGGCGCTCTGACCACTAAGCCTAGAAGAGGTCGAGATGGCTTAGTGGTCAGAGCGCCTGGAATATCTATGCAATCAATATCCGGGAGGCGCAGGTTCGAATCCTGTTCGCGACCGTATTCTTTTTCCATTTAATATTGTAACTTTAGAGTTCGCTAAGCATGAGTTAATGCTTTTTCAAAGACATATCTTGAACATATATCTAATTATGCATTTTCATCAAAAGTATCATATCGACGGTTGAACGAATATTTGGTTGAAGGGACATTTTTGTCAAATATGCAAATATCTCAAAACGCTGTTTATTAAGGTTTGTTTTTTTTTTTAATACAGAAATGACACTTGAACAAAATAGTCGTTTGAGTTTAGGCGGGAAAATGTAAAGTGTTTTATTTCCAAAACTTGTGTTTCTCCGAAGTTTATTTTGTAATTTGCGTGTGTAGGCAAATGATATAAAATTAAAAATCGTGACTTTATGTGTTCACTCCTAAACTCCATCGAAGCTTCAGTAAAGTTTCAACCGTTTTACCAGGACAACGCGCGCAACAATTTTTAATACTTAATTATTCTGAATAAATGGCGGCAGGCACAAAAAGTGCTGCCATATAATATTTCCATGATGGGAACTATTATTACTTGATTACTCCTCCCTTTCGCTCAGCCACGTACAAATACGTACTTCATAACAATAAAAATCTATTGTGTCTGCTAATTAGCGAGCCAACGGATTGAATGTGCTTGACACTGGCAAATACACAAAAACTGTGGTGCAATATAATCACATGACGGGAATAAAAAAAATTGTCGTTCAACTGTACTGTATCTGTACTCAATATATATAATCATACACGAAAATTTCAATTCGTACCATACCTAGCCGTTGAGCTCAAATCGCTCAAATTTTTCACGAGACTCGTCTCCCGCACACATCAAAAATCGATGCGGTATTTCCATGATTAAACCGTCAGCGAACAACGCAGTATATTTAGTTTATGAAACTCAATATTACCATTCACTAACAATACAGAAAGTTGCCAATTTCATAAAGCTTTGTATGTATTATGAATTACGAAGTATCGTTGGAACATTTCATCGAGTCTGTACACAGAACATTTTGTGTAGCTTTATTACAAAGCTTTTTGTGTTCAGTTGTAGTCAATTAAAAATATGGCTTTCGTACTGTACAGATTGGGTGAATGCAAATGGAACGGAAATTTTGTTTAGGTTAGGAGGTACTTTCTGGCGGTGATGAAGTTTGTTCTGGTAGAATAGCTTTTGGCGTAATCTGGGGGTTACTATAAGTCCGCATCGTATTTCGATAACAATTAAAGGGTTGAAATCTTGATGAAGTGCCGCACTCACATCATGCTGCTGTGAGTGGACTGGCAATTGTTCTATTGTGCACTAATCAAATGTACATTGTTCTTGACCGTTATTTAAGTTATAACTCGATAAACGATACACTTAATTCACTTCTTAGAGCTTTGTATTTATAAAATAGTTGTTTTTGTTTTTGTGGAAGGAAAAATATGGTAAGCAGGATTTGAACTTGGACGGATTGCAGGCCGAGGCGCTTTGTCACATATGATTAAGAATTAGTAAGTTATCGTTATCTAAGTATTCAATGTCTGAACACGGTTTCTTTCCACAAAATTCTTCAGAGTTCGCTATATTCGATTTATCTGTAATAATTAATAATTATTATTTCCTTCTTTTAGAACTATGGACTCGTTCCAGGGGCGTTTAATAGATCACGATAGTGAAGCCTGCAAATTGGCTGCAAATAGCCGGTCCGACGATGATAGGCGACCCGCGTCTCCCATCCATGTAAAGCGATCTGCGGTCACTGATCCGAGTCGGCAACAAGTATGGCAATTAGGTATATATAGGTACCATAGTTGGGTAGATTTTAGTATTTTAAAGCTTCTTCATGTTTCATCATCATCATCTTATTAGCCCTTATCCCAATTTATTTGGAGTCGGTGCAGCATACCTATATTTGGCATGCTGCTAAAGTTTTGGCTATGTTTTATGACCGGCCGCCTTCCTGACGTCAACCCTCTTTGGGAATGCTGTTGTTGGTGGTAACCGCCACCGATACGGTCTCCTTCTATCTAGCTATGTCACACCAAATGTTATCCATGCGCCAGTTTCTGATGTTATCCTAATATCATACTCCACTAACCGGACTATAATAACATATACGGCCTACAATCCGTACGATACCTCAATAGCATAATTATTAAGCTTCTTCTTGTTTCTGTAGAATTATTGGCAAGGTTCATTACTACGAAACCGAAGAACTTCTAAATTTTAAAATTAGATTGTCGCTCATCCAACTAATACTCATACACTATCACAAATACACACACATATGCACACACGCATACGCACGAACGGTCGCAGTACTTGTTTAGCGCTACATAAAGTCTACGTCACGCGACAAGACGCAGCGTAAAGACACCGAAACAGTTTCAACCTTATGTCTCTCGAAGAGAGTATAATTTCCTTGCACGTATATGACGTAAGAGACGTGTGTCGGCCTTGTGTAGTTCTACCTTTAACAGCAAACGGGACGTATACATTCTGTATTATTGAAAAGAAAAATCCATTAACAAACAACAGGAATCAAAGCTACACTAATGAATTAACTTTTTCTTAAATAAAACAACCTATACCACCTTTTACTGTAATTAACAACACATCAATCGACTCATAGTAAGCTCTCGTTTTTGGCCATTGTTCATCGTATCCATTTTAATTTTCGGTTGAAAATCAACGAAGTGAGCGTCGACGGCGACGGACTGGCCGATATGCTTCCGGGCGTGTTTGCCCGGCGCAAATAGACCGGGCCGGCCAATTCCGGCCATTGTTAGAAATATTGTTTGTTACCCACAGCCAGTTCACTCTACACAATTGCTAACAATGAACCCACTAATAAGGGTTTTGCTCGTTCGATTTTTGAATATTTTACAGATTTTCGATATCGCAGCTTTTATTAGGCCCGTATTAATAATTCCACTCATACATATGTAACTGCTGCCTCGTTGGTCTAGTGATCCCTAGCGCGACTGCTAAGCATGGGGTCTGGGGTTCGATTCTCGGGTCGGGCAGTATTATTGAGTTTTTTGTTAGGAAATTAATAGGTATATTATGAATTTTGCCTGGTAAATGGCAATATGCTCACCACCTATTATATGGGACTTACAACAGCGTTGGTGGAATATGAGTGTACAAGTGTGTATACCTCTGCCTAGCCCTTCAGGGAATAAAGGCGTGATCCTTTGTCATACATAACCATATCTAGCTCATAACAGCCCCACTACAGGATAAGGGCCTCTTCTCACACACGGGCACGAGCATTGATCACTACGCTAGGCTGCGGGTAGAGGATTTCAAACATTAGGTCCAGGTTTCCTCACGATGTTTTCCTTCACCGTATGCCTGTGATGTCTTAGAATGTCATTGGTTCATGCCAGATTTGAACCCACAACCCACAAGAGGCGGGCATAACCACACGGTCACCACGACATCTCCATTCCACTTAAAGCATTTTCTAAATGGCGCCTACATCAAACTTGAAAATTTCATAATTATAACATCTCAACATCTCAGGTATATCAGATCGACACTTACATGGGAACTAAGTCCTTTCCCCCTTTGGTAATAAATACAGGCTCAAATGATAATAAATGAGCCCTGAGATACAGACACTGTCTAGTTTGGGGCTCACAGTTTCTACTACACTACTACACTACTACTGTACATTTATTTTATTTTAAATGTGTCATAGTTTATTTTATACAAGCCTGTAAAACATTACTTTGGACAATAAACGTCATTTTTTTTTAAGTTGTTATATTAGATGGAAAAAGAATACGGTCGCGAACTGGATTCAAAACTGCGCCTCCCGGATGAATACTCCATGCGACCTCTGCTCACCACCGCGATTTCTTCTTCCATATTTTAACACGTCTTATGGCGACGTCATTGCTATCAATTCAGTCCCTATACGGGTGACCGAACCGACACGACTAACTTTGCAGTTAACACAATGTCGTAAAGAATGCAATTACCTTAATAATTGAATTTTTCTTTTTTGAATTTTTATTTTTTATTTTTTTAAATGATCTGGCTGAAATCACTGTAGGTACTCAGACCTATTTTGAGTGTGATAATACATCACAATTGACCATTAGACATTTTTTTTATTCTAAATCGGAATTATTTAGGCTAAATCACTAAGCATTTTTTTTAACTTGAAACTTAAATTCCTATAGAACTAATAAGTCTAAAAACATTAGCCCCGAAAAACAACTCTCTATGACCTTTATAGAAAAATACTAAGTACCTACCTCTTTTTTTATCTTCGGTTCGTATTCAAATTCATTATTGTTAATCCTCTTGGGTTTGGAATTAGTATTGGCTCAACCACCAAAATAAAGTATTTTTTCATTCATTGACCACAGACATAGTTTAAATCGTTTGTAACAGACGCAAAGGCTGGCGCAAAATATCATGAATCCTTTCGATAATCACAATTATTTCCATAATAATACGTTTCCACTTCAGTACCTATTAAAACATTCCAATTGATATTTTCAATGATAACTGTTCGTCGACCCTCAAACTTTCCTTCTGGCTTGTGTACTTTCCAACTCCGTGATGACAGCCACGGTCGACGGATTAAGCTGCTTTCGTGAGGTGAACTCACCTGGATTTTGCACGCGATTTGTCTCCGATAAAAGTGCCGTGATATAGGTTTATTACGAGAACTATATTTAAATTAATATTGGATATTACCATACAAAATAAATAATAATTTGTTCTAGTTATACTGCCTCATAATTGTCATGTAATTTTTACATTGTGTTTGAATTTTATTGCAATTTATAAATGTTATTAAATATTAAAAATAATGCTGATAAAAAGGATGCAAGATTCATAAGCAATGAATTATTAATAAATCCAGAATTATGTCAAATAACTAATGTCAGAGTAATACAACTCTTTTATAATTCATCAATAGAATAAAACACATTTCTCAGCAGAAAAGCCTTTAGCTCGGCTTTAAATTTACTGTTATATAGTAACAACTTTATTTAGTTTCGTGGTAATTAGTTAAATATTTTTATTGACCTATAATGGCTACTGTGTTTAACTACGTTCATACTAGGAGTATTTAAAATATCGGAACCCAAGCAACGGTTTGTGGGGGACAGTGTGGATTTAGTCAGTAGGAGTCTGGGCCAAAGGCCATGATGGATTTCCTCACACGTTAATAAAATTTGGTGACCAAAATTAAATTAACATTTCCATGCTCACTATAAGGAGTTATGTACTTGTAAGACTCTTATATTTGCACCTAAAGAAACATACCATAAACAACATAACATAACATAGCATTACGCCTGTATTCCCTGAATGGGTAGGCAGAGGTGTGCATTCACATTTCACAATGCTGTTATTAAGTTCCATTTGTGGTGTGCTTATTGCTATCTACCGGGAACAGTTCCAGACTCCGGACTACTACTGAGAATTTCTTAACAGAAAAACTCAACAACACAATGGCTGACCCGGGAATCGAACCCAGCACCTCATGCTTGGCAGTCACACTTGGGACTACTAGATCAACGAGGCAGTCTACCAAAAACAAAACAATATAAAATAGTAAAATAATTTTCATTCAGTGATCGAATTGAAGGTAACGCATTAAAACAATACAGGTAACTTCATCTAAACATGTTATTTCATATATATTCCAATTAGCCGAGTTTACTTTTCAAACCTAAGTTGAATTCACAAAGCGTTCAGTTTGTGTATCGCCCGGGGATAGCTGGCTAACCCGCGCTACCCAAACTATGGCTGACTATCACAACGTTATGAAATATAATGGAGCACTACAATTAAATAGAAATAGACCTATGTAAATACGCCATGTTGTTATCTTTAATAGTATTTTCTTTAATTTACAGTACATTGAACCGCTGTGCAGTGTAATTAGATTTAGTAATTTCATTACGGATGAGTTGTAGGTAGAAACCTAATTCTGGCAAGTACTTTTTACCTTCTGTCTTATTTGTTACCAGAATACAATCTAAGAATATTCAAAGAGTGAATAGATATCTTCTGGTCATACCGTCGCTTTAACACTTTACACCAAGCGAGTTGGTGGCCAAATTGTGGCCAAACTTACCCTTTACGATGAAAAGAAATCTTAAATACCAAGAATTATGTTCTTAAAACAAAGTTTTTCATCAAGGATACTTTATAAAATAATAGTTCCATTCCACAATATTTCATATGGATTTAAGCAAAGATATTAGAAGAAAGGATGTAAGATACTTTTACTAAAAGTATTCTCAGAATTTCTCAGACGGTAGCCATATATTAATTACAAGGTATAATATAATGTAGCCGCTGAATGTAGCCATATACTATTTATACCTATGGGCGACAAATTTTTGCCACCCCATAAACTAGTTACCACGTATTGTTTCTCTCAAGGAGTCCCGTGCCAGCTTAATTATTATTTTATAATATACATATAAATACGATTTCTTACTACGATTAATACGATTTAATTGGTTCGCGCTCGGGACCTCTAGACCAAGGACGCAGTCTTCTGAGCGAGAGATGAAACTTTCCTCTGCGCCTTACATTAAAATTGAACTAAGTATGTCCAGTTAATAAGTAAGCTTGCTAATGTTATGCAGTGCTGTAGTTAGCAAGGCTTTGCGTTTCCAAGTTGACTAAGTATCAGAAGATTTAAGCTGATGGAAATGGCGAGATGCCATGTCTTTATTATGAGGCAACACATAATGGGACGACTACGTAAATAATTAGAATTTACGGGTAGGTAACTTGAAAGTTTACGTAGAATCTATGTGTGAGAAAATATAAGTTAAAATCAAAGTTTATGTTTAAATCTGGAAATTATTGTTAAATAAATATCCCCAGGCGTCTCCTTAAAACGAATAAAAGCAAGCTTGAAATTTTATAGTATCGAACAACGGCTCGGTAGCTCAGTTGGGAGAGTGATGACACGGACTGTAGGTGGTCGCGGGTGCACGCCTCGTTCGTGTCCATTATTTTTCAATGTTTCTTCAGAAACATAGTAATTAATATTTATTATATTAGATGGCCTTAACATGAATAAAAAAATATCATTATAAAAGTTAAAGTCAGCGCAAGTAGAAACACAGAAGATATAAATATTATTGTGAGGAATTTTTAAACATAAGAAAAAGGTTTCCTTTTTCTTCTGTAACTGTACTTCTGAAGAGTTCGGCTGAGACATCTGAAAATAGAGCTATTTGCTCGTACGTAGATATCGAGTCAATCCAACATTGATTAATTTATAAACATAACACCCACAATACAACTTCCCGTGTAAATAATATAATAATATTTTAGCAATTTAATATTACCCTTCAGTATTAAAATATAAAATAAGTAGACTTAAATCTTAAATGAAAGTAGCTCAGTCATTTCAAGAAGCACATTTCGGCTAAATGAACCGCGTCCTAAATAAGCAGAAAATTAAATGAAATCCAAACTGCAAATAACAGTAAAATAAATACAACAGCGGTCTGAACAAAGGACCAAAGACACTTATCGGTCAGTACTTCGCACAACGTTGCGTTATTTATATTTGGTTTTATATATTTTAAGTACTACTATGTAATTTTTAAGTGCACCAGACAGTATACTCTCCTTTTTGCCGATATTTATTTTTTAAGAAATTCTCGGTAGCAGCCCGGAGTTTGGAATTGTGCCTGGTAGATGGCAATAGGCTCACCACCTATTACATGGGACTTAATAACAGCATTGGCGAAATGTGATTGTACAATTGTGTACACCTCTGCCTACCCTTTCGGGGAACATAGGCGTGATGCCATGTTAAGTTGTGTTGTATTGTCTTATTAGGTTTAGGTAGTATACATTTTAAGTACAGAATTTGGTCTTTTCGGATTCAATGTAAGCAAAAGGACCAAAGACATTTGCACTTCAGTCACTTGTATAGTTCTGAAGTACATGTAACAAACAAATATGAATTCCGAAGCTACTATCAAATTAGCATTTAGTTGTGCCCAAAGTGCACTTCGCTTTTTAATAGACCCTAAAGCGGTTAACTTCGTCGTATGCAGATGAGAGTCCATGCTTACTTTTGTCAAACAGAACCAACTCACTATGAAATTTCGTTGTCATAATATTATAATCTGCGTTTTTTTAAGGATTATTATTATTTCAGTTATATTTGAACCTCTTTACTTTTGTTGCTTTTGTACCGAGTGAAGGAATATGACCTAATCATCAAATCAAATCAAATCATAATTTATTTGCAGAGAATGTAGGTATTTACAATTGGTGAAATAATACAGTCATTAAAAGCCTTGTACATTCTACCCTATTAGGCATGCAAAATTTAATGGGACATGGTATGTTACTTTACTTTCAAGGCTATAATAATATTAAATGCATCTCCTTATATTGATGGATGTTTTAAAAAGTCAAGCAGCTTTCAATGGGTGGATGGAAAGCTTTTTAAAAAAAAATCTTTCTAGGTATGGTGATTTGAGAGCGCTGTTCTACGTTAATTTAACCGCTATAATACATTATTATATTTACTAACATGGTTAGTTACAAGCAGAGCTGTTGCGTCAGTCATTAGCAGACACAATAGATTTTTATCGTTACAACGTACAGATCTGTACGTTACTGAGCCGAAAGGTTAACAGACAATGAAGTCAAACAAAACGTTTTAGTTTTTTCTTAACTTAAGTTTGCATAATTACTATCAACCATTTCAGCTCCTTGTCAACCGTAACATCAAACAACTACATTGTACGCAAATCGCCGCTACAAAACAAAGCGTGCCTACTCTTTGTTAAACTATAATTACTGTTAACTTTGTACTACCCATTATTTCTACGGGAGCTAACGAAAGACGCACCTTTTACACTGAATTATTAAAATTAAACCGTTCCACGTTGCGGTCTCAAAGTCGCTCGGTACGGCCGCAAGAAAGTTGCGAAATACACAGCGAAGGACAAAGGAACTAGTCCCGGGGCCATTTGTTCAGTGTACGTATTTGTTCTCGCCTAATTAAACATGAAACAGTGGGAGCAGGTATATCAAGGGAATTAGAGGTTCAAGTGTAGATTTTAATGTATTGCGCGTTTCTGCTGGATAGCTTTTAGTTTCGTTGTGTTGACTAGTTTCGTTTGAGCTTGCGTTTGCTGTAATAGGATGTTGTCTTTCAGTATTACTTGATATTATAACAGCCTTGAACGTCTCCCTGCCAACGAGCTTCAAATGACCAGTATCAATAAATCAAAATCAAAATCAAAGTAAATAAAATCTAGATAAATCTCTGAAAAGCATTAACGCATGCTTAACGAACTCTAAAGTTATTATATGAATCCTGTTCGCGACCGTATTCTTATCAATTCAGTCCCTATACGGGTGACCGAACCGACTAACTTTGCAGTTAACACAATGTCGTAAAGAATGCAATTACCTTAACCATTCAAGATAAATCTTTGAAAAGCGTTAACGCATGCTTAGCGAATTCTAAAGTTATTATAAGAATCCTGTTCACGACCGTATTCTTTTTCCATTTAATATAATAACTTTAAATAAAATCTATATCGGCAAGCTTTTCACATAGAGTGCACAAAGCAGTAAGATGCTTCTGCGAGTTACAACGACACGACAGGGGACTAAGAAGAGAGGTTCTTTGAGAGGATAAACAGCAGCTATACTTCTCAAAGTAATTTATTTAAAAATATATTGCAGTAAGAGACAGGGCCGATTTCAATACTACTTACTACTTATCCTCTCTTGACTTTGAAATAGTCAAGGTAAAGTCAGATTATTATACATTATTGAAAGAACACGATAGAATTATTTTCTTCAACACATTTGAAACGCAAAACCTCATTGTAGCCAACTCAGTTTCATTTCAGTGCCCATTCAACTGTACAATCTCTTTGTCTGTGCATTTGAAGCTCTCACTACCCCTAAAACAGTCAGCAGTTATATTAGCGACCTCATTCCGTTAATGAGAGCAATCCGCAAACATTTGCGTATGCACCGGTGTTTATCAGTTAACTGGCAACACTTTGCAATCAGTACCGATGCGCCCAATATCGGTATGTACTCACGGAAAATTGATATTGGGAGCTTAGAGCCGCACTGTCCAAACGTCAATAGTGCCGTTTGTTCTTATGATGTATTAATTAATTAATTATTTAACATTGTGAAGTAATGATATTGGTTTTTAATTAAGTAATAGCCTGGTGGTATGATACTAACTTTTGAACTATCGTGTTGCATGATATTACTATATACACTGCCAGCCCGCCCACAATGCACACACGCAAGGTGTCAAAAACGTATTAGAAATTAATTATCACTTGCGACTGGATATAATTTATCAATAATGACTGGATAGATACAGAAACGTGACGTCACTAAAGCCGTATGAAAGTCGAGGAAAGAAGTCGGTTTAGTCAGCGGAGGTTCGATAGCTTATTTAGCAGAACACTTAAAGTGATTATCCAAGAGGTGCAGGTTCAAACCCTGCTCGCTGTCGTATTTTTCTATGCACAATTTTGTAAATTGTAACCTTTACGAACATAAATACTAACAAACAATAGGTTCCCTGTGCATCAACCATGTGATTCACCTTATCGTATGGTTGATGAACAACATAATTTCAGAGTTCAAACCATCCGTAGGCCCCTGACTGGTTTTACACACCATCGAGAGAACATCTCTCAAGGATGCTGGTTTCCTCACGATGTTTTCCGAAATTAATGATGAAAAGTCAGTGGTGCCTTGGATTCAAACTTGCGACGTTTTGCCTTGCCAGTTAATGGTCTTTATTGTATCGTAGCCTAGAGGTATGACCACTAGGCTACAACGACACACGAGGATTGACAAAACTATAAGTTACGATACAAAGTAGTGCACAGTGTGACAAATCATGATACAATTCATACTTAATATGTATTACCAAATAATAAGTATGTTTCTATTCAACTCTTGTTATGAAACAGGGTCATATATTCAGCTCATTTCCTTCAAATATTATACCGGTTACCTTAACCCTGAACCAAACAGCAATATAATATCAACTGTTAGTTGTTGTAATCAATGTGTCATTCACGAAAAACTATCAACTATCCACAAAGGGTTTTCAAAATCTGTTAAGTAATAATCGGTTTAAGTAATCTGTTAAGTAAGGGATAGATATGACGACGAATCTCCTATAAAGCTAAAAAAAGGATGAACGCATGTCACGGGTTGCTAGTTCGAGTGTTTTCCGTGATTATTTTACTATGTTTCTAAAGGAAAAAATTATTTAATATAAAATAATATTAACATGTATAAGAATGTGATCAAGCAACCAATTAATTTTGCAATTGGAAGAATTTTTGGTTTTCCGAGTCAAAGATAACCAAATTACATACTTAATACAAACTTAATTTAATGTAGTCTTTGAAAAAATTACATATTGTTGGACTTCCAATTGCCAATAAATCACGTTACGGGTTTACTACTTCCTCAAATGCGTGTACCGGTTTATGAATATCTAATTGTGGCGTATAGAAATCTGAGTTTATGTGTAAAATCGTAATTTGCAATCGATATTGTAATACGTGCGTTTGAAGATATCAAATCAATACGAAAGTCCGCTCCATACTTTCACTACATTATTCGCGAAAATTAATCCGCTTAACCACAGAGAGACTGGCGAAATAAAATATTCTATTAGCAAAATCCGTTGGCTCATAATTCACTCAGAGAGCTGCGCACCGTGGGCATGGCAGGTGGTCTTAATAAATACGAAAATGGCCTATCGCGGGGTTAGTAATAAATTCAAAAGGCAATCAACGCCACGGGGGCGGGTAAAAATATTAATAGCCGAGAAATAATTATGTATTCATGACTTCCAGCCTCGGTCGGGAATGAAGTGGAGCTGAAGCATCGGGGTAAACTAAATCCGTGGGGATTGGGCGAAGCACTCGGCGACCTCCCGCCACCGCCACTGCCGCCCGCGCCGTTGCCCGTGCCGGTTAGACCTCGCTGAACTCACGTTTTTCCTAAAGTGCATGGATTATCTAGAATTAACCTATTGACTTGACGCTCGATATTTATATTCCCTTCTTCAGTATAATTAAAGTTAAAATTAAAAAAAAAACTGGAGAGGTGTCAAGGGACACCCGGATGGAACGAAGTTAAAGAGAAAAAAATAAAATAATAATATATATATATATATGTATATATCTGGCTTGCTTTCTATAAGAGAGAGAGAGAGACAGACAGAGAAACATGCGCACGCCGCACGGCTTACAATAGCTTACTATAGCAAAAAGTGTCGTTACAACTTTTCGTCTTAATCCTTTCGCAACGCGCGATAAGGAACTTCGTTCCAATATGAATACACGTTGAATTGAAGCTGTATCAATTACAAAAGGCAAACTTTTACATCTTAGATATAAAGCTTTCGTCAAGGTTAGCAAATTGTAACGGACTGTAGCCTTCGGCTTTCGTACCAAAAATTTTAGATTTCACTCAATCCATTATTAGGTACCCACAGGCCATGAAACTTTGCGGGCAAAAACTAACTTTACATGCAAACATATTAGTTACATGCTTTGTTTCTCTTTGGCAGTATAGTCTGGTTTACAGATGAGCAATTGTGCACACACACTTATATTAGGTCTATTCATTTTTTTTTATGATTATTTAGAATTTTTGTGATTCACTCCGCTTCAGTACGCCAATAACAACGAATAAAAACTTCATGTAAGTAATTTGTAAAAAATAGGATACTACCTATAAAACATACAGTTCAAGACCAGCTGTATATACCTACTGTTTATCAATCCACAGTGACTGAAAACAAAACAAGCCAAATCAGCTTTTCGCGTTCGGTTGCAAGTCATCAATCAATCGTTAATCCAACGACGCAATATCCATAAAATGGATCGCGGGAGGTTGGCGTGCATTCGGTACGCATTGGGTACGTAATTCTGGCGGAGCGAGCTGACGACAATGCCGCAATCGGACCAGCAATCTGCATAATGGATTGCTGGGCGAACGCTTCGTCCGGTCGCCGCTCATTCAATTGTCGCGGTCGCCGATGTGTCGCACCGTTATTACGGAGTACGGAATTAATAATTTCATGGGCGTATGGGCGCGATGGTTCACGCCTCATCGGTATTAGATTTTTTTTGCGGAATGTAATTTTTGTTTTGTAATTAGCTGGTTTTCCGGTTGAAAGGGTGAGCCTTTGTCCCGTTTTGGACGAAATACATTTGGGTTTCTTTTTTTTTGTTTAGTCCGTATAGGGTGTAACAAAAAAAACGAGGAAATAATACAATAACAGTCTTTTTTTGTGCCTTTACGGAATTCTGGTAGAGGAAGATCGTCGTTTAAAATAATAACGCTGTATTTAAAGTGGCTAGTACTTCATGACTTTATACAAAACATATTTTTGGTTCCATATGAACTACGTAGAATGCAAATAAAATAATAAATAAACCTAGTTGATACATCAAAACATTGTCAAGTAGCAAATGTATGTACAGCAAATTGTGCGAGTTAGTAATTTTGAATTTGTAATGCAAAATATACCGTGACAGCAGACACAAGCTTACTGGAACACGTCCCATCGGGGATCTTTGCATATTTGACAAACTGTTTTGTTAAATTCTAATCACTTATTCAACGAATATAGGCAGAGCCCTAATCTATTGACGTAACTAAACTACCACGATGACGTAGGTTTGATATCATAGTAACTAGCCCGGTGAATTGTGATAACTGAAAATTCATATGATTAAACTAGATAATATATAGGCTCTGGCTACCCCAAATGGAAAAGAGGCGTGATTGTATACGTGTATGTACAATTACGTTAAAAAGATACATAACTGCCTCCTTGGACTAGCCAGGGCGAATGCTTTTGATTGAGGTCCTGGGTTCGATTCCCGGGTCGGTCATGGTGCTATTAATTTTCCTTTCTTATCTCATTAAATCGTTCTATCACTAATACGCTAAAATTACATACCTATATTATGAGTTGAAATATGGGATTCTACATTAGTAAAAACTACAAAATTCGTGTTTTATTGCGTGAATTAAAAAGTATAACGTAAGAAAAAATATACAATTCGTTTACTTTAATCATTCACTCCACCATATTTGTCGTACTTGTAATTACAATAGCAATAACTACGAGGGGAGGTCAAAAAGTTCGCGGAATGGAGGGGTTGGAGTGGGAAAGGGTTTTTTTTTACCTGGGTCTACTCACGGACTCAATACAACTATAAATACTAAGTTTCAGTCCAATCGTTTCATTAACCTTTGAGATATCGCTGGATACACACATCAATCGGGAAGATAACATGAACTATGGAGAAAATTGAGTTTCATGCCGTGATTAGGTTCTTCAGTAAGCAAGGGAAACCACACAACAAGTGATTATGGAAGAGATTTCATCTGTTTATGGGGACTCTTGTCCTGGAAAAACAATGATTTATAAGTGGCATACCCTTTTTAAGCAAGGTAGAGAGTCGATTGAAGATGATTCGGGCTCTGGCCGACCGATTGCGGCAACGTCCTCAGACATTGCCGAAAAAGTTGAAAAACTTGTTCTGGAAGATGCCCGTTTAAAGAAGGAACAAATCACAGAAATGGTTGAAGTATCATCTACCACCATTTTGAATATGCTCGATGATCATCTTGGCATGTCTAAGGTCAGCGCAAGATGGGTTCCGAGAATGCTCACACCGCTTCAGAAACAACAACGCGTCGAGTGTTCACGTGAGTTATTGAGTCTGTGTAGTGAAAACAGGGATGAATTTATAAACCAATTTTTTACTGGACATAAAATATTGGTTCATCACTATGAACTTGAGTCAAAGCAGGAGTCTATGCAGTGGTACAAAATAGGTGCAGCACCTCCGAAGAAGTTTTAAGTGTCACAATCGGCCGGGAAGATGATGGCTACAAGTATGTGGGATGGGGATGCAGAGGGCATTTTTATTACCGATTATAAAAAATAGGTGTCAATATTACCAGAGGACTGTACGCCACATTATTTGAAAAATTAAAAGACGCTATTAAGGAAAAAAGAAGGGGAAAATCGACTCGAGGTGTGCTCCTCTTGCAGGACAATGCACCCGTTCACAAGAGTCATGTTGCGATGGCTGCCCTACACAGATGCGGCTTCGGAACACTGAACCACCCTATAGTCAAGATTTAGCCCCTTCATATTATTATTTATTTCCAAATCTGAAAAAAGAGCTACCAGGAAAAAAGTTCACCGATGATGAAGAAGGGAAGTCGGCTATTTCGACGTATTTTGAAGGCCTTAACAAAACTTTTTTTTTTCGAAGGTATAAATAAACTTAATGGAAGATCTGAGAAGTGTATAAGGCTTAAGGGAGAATACATCAAAAAGGAAAAAAAATATTTTGTTTTTAATTTCTCACCCCTTCCTCTCCATTCCGCGCACATTTTGACCTCCCCTCGTATATCTGTAACATTTTTCCCGAGGCGTCTCGACCTGCTGCCACAACGTCGTAAGACAGCTCAGTCTAAGCACAGTCTTTAACAGCCACACAATATTTACAAAATGTATCTAATTAAGAAATTATTGAAGAAAAGACATGTAAGAACGTATTTAACTAACCCTTAATATATGTTATGTGACTTCAGATTACAGAAACAAATGCGATTCGTTGCAGTCACATCATCGTCGCAATAGGCATGATGACAGAGTTTTAAGTAAGCAGTGATAGCCTAGTGGTATGACCGTTGGACTGACAAGTCAAAAGTCGCAAGTTCGAAACAGGCCACGCAGTCTTTTCAAAGTCATGTGCGTATTATAAATTAATTATCACTAGCTTAAAACGTCGAAGGAAAATATCGTGAGGAAACCAGCACACCTAAGAGATATTCCCGATAATGTGTCAAGCCATGTCAGTGACCGACGGGTGGTTTAAACTCTGACATTAGGTTGTTTATCAACCACACGATAAGGAAGGATGATGACAGTATTAAAGAATTATAGAAGAAATGGTTTTAGAGAAAAATATAAGCACAAAGGATTAAAAAAAAATAGATAGATTAGTAAGATTTTCAAAATAAAAGTGTAAAATACTGCAATCGGCCATGTTAACTGAAACGTCAATCAAAGCGAATGACGTCACGCCTTACTTAATATCAATGACCGCCGTACGTGTTGCTTGAACTTATTATTAAATCTTTCCCAGGGCGTTTCCGCGCTTAATTCAAATGCAATAATTTGCATTAAAACTTAGTTTATTGCTGAAATAATGTGTTTTTCAGAAATACTAGACGTGTACCTACATTATAAAAGGATATTTTAAAATTTGTTTTCATGCCTATTTGACCAATTTAAAAAGAATTACATTCCTGCTTCCCTACACTCATCAAATAAATAATTTTAATAACTTCATTAAAAGGTGCAAATGCAATATCTAGATAAGACAAGAGGATCTTAACCGAGAAATGTCGGTATGCGGCCACAATGTCGCAAGATGTATTGTCGTAGTTTCTTTCAACAGTCACACATGTTTAATAAAGAATTCTTTGAAGAAATATGAGTAAAACTTATTTTAATACTAACCTCTAACCAGCGTGAGCAATTTAAAAATATGGCATTTTTATCTACCTACATACATCATATAAAATTTAAAAAGGTAAAGGATATTGTAGCAATTTTTTACATTTCATTTCATTTATTCGAGGTACACAAAACAAAATACACGGAAGACGGACAGTGTTAAAAAAATTAATATAATATGTAAAAAGTAAAAGTAAAATTGCTAACCTACCTTTTACAAGAATATAATAAACTATTTGACAGCATTCCAACCAACTTCATTCAAAGGTGCAATTGCAATACCTGTATCAAAATAGTGGCATCCCGTCCGAACGTGTCGGTCTGCGGCCACCTCGTCGCAAGATGTACGGCTCAATAACGCGTCTTAATCTAAGCCCGGCTTTCAACAGCCACACAAGATTTACTGGCCACATATTATATGTGTTGTGAAGAGGAACAATAGCCGAGATATTGATTTAAAGTATGATATAGTGTTCGTACATCTTGATGTGGAGTGGAGTAAGATGTTACGAAGATTTAGTGTTTCGTATTTTGGTTGTTTTCCTGTTAGAATGATTTGTAGGCTTTGGCTTTTAGCTTGGTGACTTTGTAATGTTTCTAAATTAAGTGTTGACTTTTTTAGGTGTTTAAGACACGCTCTCTTTTCAAATATTTTACTGGATGCAGTTTTTTTATCGAAATTATCACCTAAACAACAGTTCTTGTGTACGTTGAAACTATTATTAACTTCAGAAACTTAGTTTTCTGTGTTGTTGTTTTCTGTCGTTAAAAAACTACAAAATAAATCCGATGTTCTTCTAGTTTTTAAAAGATTGGCTGAAAAAAAATTGCTGCTGAAAAAAATGGATAAGTAGCTCTACATAATATATAAAGATCTGGTTAAAATTCAATCCATGTTCTACCCAATCAAAGCCCTTTAGAAGTTTAGACATCTACGTACTTACACGACATAACCTATTAGGGAGTTGTTATCAACAATCAGATGCGTACTAATTACCTGATATAACGAGATTAGGTTGCTATGTAACATTAATAATTAATTAGACTCCGCACATACTTACACGTCATCAAGTAATCGTGTCACGCTGTCTACAACTATGATAATAGATTAATTTGCAATCATTGTGCTGTCAAGAATCAATTTGCCGAATGAGGTCATATTGATAGTTACGCGTACAATCAGGGACAAAGTCAAAATCTGCACAGAATATGCACTGATTTTAGTACCGATTAATGTAATCAGATGTAATGACTTTATGCATTCTTCTTTCATGTAAGAGCTGAAACTAGTGTCAAGAATATTCAAGCCCCCCGTACTGCCGTGCAGGCTAAAACACACTTAGAAAAAAAAACTAAGAGATAAACATATTGCGCCGACTACAAATAACTTCGGACCAAAGCAGAAACAAAAAGAAGAAAATGTATATACTTCAGTCAGTTAAATGCATAGTTTTGGAAGTTTTAAATTTCATAGTGTTCCGTTACTTTTGTCGCTAACTGTACTTAGCAACGTAGCAAATAAAAAAAGGAAAATCAGATCAGAATACATACCTAGTAATATAACCTTTTACATCTTTTTTTTCTCTAAAAAATATACTTATTTCTATTCGCTAACATCAAACACAGACTCAATAAAAAACATTTTAAAGAACTGCTCTAAACCATTCTAAGTAGCAACACCTAAAAAAAGCCACCCTCACACATTCCTCCTTTTAAACCGAAAAGCAATTCAATTAAACTAAAGGCTATTTTCATCTCGATAGTCTATTAAAATAACTAATCCAGCAATTTCAGTTACATAGTCAGTACAGTAATTGAAATCCATGAACGGCACTGCCATTTCTCGTATGGCTCGTCGGTCAATAGAAAAACACAATGGACCCGGTACAATGGGGTCCATTCACTGGTCTTAAACGGTCGCAGGCCAAATGGAAATTTTAGTGTTCGTGAAACTATCCTGATGGCGATGGATGTTACTTGATTTTTTCTGTACGGTGTAATGTGAGGGTATTTTTGGACTATTGTGATGTAGTGAGAGGTGATACGTGATGATAATGTTCGTTTTGGTGCCGCCGTGGGGGTAGTTTTGTTTGTAGATTAACTTATTTGGCACTTGGCATCATGACTGAGAAGGATTAAAGTGAGTTTATTGCCATGTACGGGAAACAATTCCAAAATTTTCAAAATATTTGTTTGTAGACATAGATTCTACAACTTTTTTTTTTGTTTTCTAGGGGTACCCTCAAACAGACGCCCGGTGTTTGGGGGGAGACGGGGGAGAGTGAGATTCTTACCTCACTAAAATGACCCCGATGGGCACATGAAATAGACACCATATCTACCGTTGGCTTTTGCAATAAAACGGGATAACATAGCATCACGCCTGTATTTCCAAAAGGAGAGTTATACTGCTGTGCATCCACATTTTGTCGCCTATCACAACACAATTATAAATCCGGACTGCTACTAAGAATCTCGTATCAGAAAAACCGTACCCAACTTGGGAATCGAACTCAGAACTTCATGCTCAGCAGCCGAGTTTGGGACCATTAGACCAATGAGGCCATCGGCAAGTGGCGCGGGATAAATTCATATAAATAATATATAATTCATATAATAATATACCTTAAATAATTTTTGTTTAAAAAAGTATATTAGTTTAAATCCTATACGATATAAAATATGTACTATCTTCTAATGGATGTATATCAGAACTAAGTGTTTTCACACAAAACATAATGACATGAGAGTACACTTTCTGCGAACTGGCTGTAGTAATACATTTCAATTACCTAAAACGGATTCCAAAAAAATACACGTTTTTGTCTTCCATTTTCAAGATTCTTCATAGAATGTAAGTAAGTATATAATAGAGACGTGAAAACAAATTTTCTTTCGTCACAGTATTTAGCATTTTTAACATCATGTTATGATGTTACCCCAGATGTAACGTTTACATTCATTCCCTCTGACCCTAGAGTTCCACAAAATGACATCTCGAATAAGCTTATTTAGGAGTTGTTCAAGCCACCTGTATGGAGGCCTCTGATTTTGGCTTTAGCTAAGCCTAATGACAACTGAGAGATGCTTAGATAAAAAAATGCTCCTCCACGACTCCGCATCATAGTATCGACAAATGTTAGGCGACAGAGTACGATATCTCAACCATCAGCGGTGTAACAGCACATCAGCTCGACGCACATTAGCGCGACGAATTATTTACTCGAAAAACGATAGTCGGACGGAACTTTTGGTCAACCAATGATAGCGCGACACGACTTACGCACGACAAACTAAAACGTTAACATTGACGAACATTGCAGCGATAGTAGCTATGTACTAACCCTATCATTTGTCGCAACTATAATGCGGAGTCGCGGTTATCATCTAGTTAGAGACCGCATCAAGCGTTGCTTAACCTCAACGACCGTTTACCGACCACAGTTTTCAACTGGCTTTACTAAGCATTACATAGATACAACAACCTAGAATAGTCCTGACAAGGATAAATCTTTCCATAATCACCACCTTACTCCACAAACAACTAATGCACAATGCCAGCCACTCCCCAGATTAAATCCCGCAGTCTCCTATAGCAATAGTTAAAATACCAGGGCAGCATAACTGGGCAACACGTCACAAGTCACGGGAGATATGTTCACACAAACCAACCCGTACTCGTTACGTATGACTTTAGTCCATAAATCCTATAGTCCGTATTTCAGATGCACGTGGGTTCACGTCATTTCATATCAGAGGCCTTGATAACTAGGTACTACAATGGCTTTCTTCTTGCACGTGGAAGATCAAATCATACCTACGTATATGCTTTAAAATTGAAGAAAAATATACATTATTAACAATAAAATAATTGTTAAGATATACCTAAGTTCATACATAGAGCTTCAGTATTAAATAGATTAAGTAAGAAATTTTTTATCATGTACCGAAGATTATAAATTTTTATGAAAAGGTAAATGCGGTTGTGATCGTGAGTTAAACTTGAGTCCCCCGAATAAATACTCCAGGTTGATTCGAGGCCATTTCGAACTCTACTCACACCTCCAAATTCTTCTTCCACATTTTAATACGTCTTATGATGACGTCATCGCTATCTATTCAGTCCCGACCCATCAGTATTTTTATTTCCACAAAACAAAAATCTTGAATTCGCTACGCATGAATTATTGTGTTTGAAAGATTTATCTATACGTTTGAGGATTTATGTACAAGTGATTTATTTTTTTATTCTTTGTTTTTTGTTTTAAGTGGATACCTACGTAAATAATGCTCACACAAAACAATGTACAGCATTCGTTCGCCACATTCTTAAAAAAAAATGATCTCGGCGAATATAACTAACAGACAGCCAAATTACGTCTTTGCTAGAATAACTACAATAGTTACATAATTTCTACATTCGAGCAATACGAGCCTGTATTTCACTGTGGTCCCTATGTTATTTTAGTTTCTATGCTTATTTTATTTAAGTTAAGGACGAGGCAAACTCGTACATTTTGAAATTAAAGAAAAACAGTTGGTGGTCCGTTTATTTTACGAAATAACTTGTAAAAGCCAACCGGACCGTTCGAAAACGAATAAATATATAACCAACCGTGATATGCGCACCTTAATCATACGATCTGTGCGGCTGTTACTTAGCCACGAGCCCCTCCTTTACAATATTCTGTTCATCTCTCTTTCTCATCCTGGTTGATGAACAACCTAGTGTCAGAGTTTATGCCGCCCGTAGGGCTCTGACATGGCTTTACACACCATCGAGAACATCTCTCAGGTGTGCTGGTTTCCTTGCGATCTTTTTCTTCACCATTTTAAGCAAGTGATAGTTAGTTTCTAATACGCACATGACTCGACAAGTCAGTGGTGCGTGCCTTGGATTCGAACTTGCGACCTTTTAACTTGCCCGTCCAACGGTCATACCAATAAGCTGTCACTGTTCTCAGTTTCTATGTTCATAATTCAATTATTGTTGCACTTCTAACCACGTATCCTTCACTCCCATATTAACGTAAATGTGAGCAAAGCTAGAGATGCAATACATACGTAATGAGTCATCTATGAGAGATATAAGATAATAATCTGCACAATATGGCAGAAACAGTGCGCCGCGCCGGCCGCAGCTACATTAGGTAATAACAGAGAATCCTTCGGGCTACCTGTGGACTTTTACACAGACCTACAAAAGTTTTACAGGTAACCTTACAACATTTTAATTTGATTTTGATTAATATTTTACATGTTTTAAAACCTATTTTTACATGACTGCCCAATAAAGGAGTGTTATGTTTTTAGAGTTCATGTATATACGTATGTAAATATGTATGTTTGTGAGTTTCTTTATTCCACCATAACTTGGGATATCATTAGAATCCTTACATTATCCCGTGTAATCCCGTGTATTGTTTTTTTATTTATTATTCGTGGCTTTTATATCACAGGGACCAGAAAAGATCTATTGTGATCGCCACTCTTGCGTTTAAATTAGAGCTCATCCCTAAACCCTGCCGCTGTGATGAACTGCAGGATTTTTCTAGGGGTGAGTTTTTTATTTCATCCGGGCTTAAAATATGTTTCCCTAGATGAGCGTAGCGCTTATCTATTAGCGGTCCACAAAAGGTGAAGAGGTGTTTCCTCAGCCTCTTCACACCGTCTGCAGGTTTGTGTGTCGCTTAGCCTCAAATTGAACATGTGCTTATTTGAGCAGCAGTGTCCAGTTAAGGCTCTTGCCACAACGCGCAAATTGTTCCTACTCAGCTCTCGGACGTGGTTTGTGTACCTTTTGTTGTAGGCTTTAATGAGGATTTTGGAGTGAGTCATGCCTGGCGATTCCGTCCAGAGTTGGCTTGCACTGTTAAAACATGAGTCCATGAGGGATTTTTGAGCTAGGCTTTTAGGTATACCACAGAAGGGCTCGGGGCCTTGCTGTGTACCAATTGATCCTGCTCTTGCTAGCTCATCGGCACGTTAATTTCCAATGATGCACGCATGTCCCGGTACCCACCTCAAAACTACTCTATTCCATTTGCCTAGAGAGTTTAGTCGAGCCATGCAGTCTTCCACTAGTTTTGATGAGACTACGTTTGAATCTAGTGCTAGGAGAGCTGCTTGGCTATCAGAATTAATATATATCGTATGGTTGATGTAGCGCTTTTGCAGGTTGGTTTCCGCACATTCTACAATGGCGTATACCTCTGGCTGGAAGATGGAGGCGTAGTGTCCCAGGTTAACGCTTTTGCTGAACCTAGGTCGCTCTCCATATATTCCACAGCCTACATCTATCTTGTGTCATCTACAATATCCAATTTTGGACCCATCGGTGTACCATATTAGGCACCCGGCCTCGAAGGTTAATTGGTTATTGAACCAGTCTTCCCTTGAAGGCTTTTCCACGGAGTATTGTTTTTCGAATACATGCCGCAGAAGCATGACATCTGTTGTCATGCCAAGTAATGGCAATTCCATAGCCGAGTCCTGTAGAGTCCTCAGTTTTTGGGAGAGCCAGTTTGTCCTACCCTGGATGTTTGCCCTAAACATGCTGGCTTTCGCCTCTTTGTGTAAAAATACATGAAGAGGCGGTAGCCCAAGCAGGGCATTCAGTGCCATTCCGGGGCATGTGGACATAGCGCCCGTGGCCATGAGACAGGCAGTCCTTTGCAAACTGTCCAGTTTTTTGATAGTGGTCGTTTGATGGGTTTTGCTATACCACACGACAGACGCGTATGATATGCTTGGTCGTACAATGGTTGTATATAACCAAAGCGCGATTTTGGGATTTACACCCCAGTTGCTACCCATAAGGCGACCACTGACCCAGAGGGACATTTTAGCTTTACTCAGTACGTTTGCTAAATGTGTGTTCCACGTTAGCTTTTGGTCGATAGTGACGCCCAAGTATTTAGCTTCAGTGGAAAACGTAATCATTTTACCATTCAGCTTTGGCATCATGAGTTTTTCCAAACGCCGTTTTTTGGTAAAAGGTACTAAGACAGTTTTGTCCGCGTTGACAGAAAGGTCATTTTTGGCACACCACTCACTAACAGTGTTAAGACCTTTTTGCATGATCTGTGAGATAGTTGATTGACAGAAGCCCCTTACGACGATAACCAAGTCATCTGCGTAGCCTTGCGCATCGATTCGGAGTTCTGCCAACCTAAATAAGAGCCCATCCACAGCTAGTGTCCACAATAAAGGCGATAAGACTCCACCTTGCGGGCATCCTCTAACTGTGGTTATCTCTATTGTTTCATCATGAAGGGCAATTTTTGCCCCTCTATGACTGAGCATCGACTTTACCCATCTGATGGTAGTCGGGTCGACATTTTCGCTAGTCAGCCCGTTCACCAGCAATGAGATTGACGAGTTGTCGAAGGCTCCTTCAATGTCGAGGAACGCACATAACGCTAATTCTTTGTCCTCCATAGCCTTTTCCAACCTGTCTATCAGACTTGTAAGGGCAGTTTCGGTTGATTTGCCCTTACAATAGGCGTGTTGGCTGCGGTGGATAGGAGATGCAACTAGAGCTGTATCTCTAATATACCTATCTAGCACCTTCTCCGTAGTCTTAGAAGAAATGAAGTGAGGCTGATTGGTCTGAAAGACTTTGGCTGGCTGTAGTCTTTCCTGCCAGGTTTAGGTATAAAAATGACTTTGACCAAAGTCCATTGTTCTGGTATATATCCCCAGGCCAAGCTTGCCCTGAAGATTTTTATCAGATATGGTATGAGGACGTCCGTTCCCTGTTGTAGTAACACAGGTAATATTCCGTCCACCCCACATGCTTTATATGGTTTGAAGGAGTCTACGGCCCACTGCACCTGGTTGGGTCTTATGATCCTAGCAGTCCTGCTCCAGTCCTCGTTATGAGGTCTATGGCACACTGGCTTTTGGGATGTATCTCTTCTCAGAGGCCCAGGAAAGTGGCTCGCGGCCAGCAACTCTAGCGTCTCCTTTTCATTACTTGTAAAGGAGCCATTTTCCGTTTTGAGGAGTCCAATTTCATTAGTCTTGTCTTTTGAGAGCAATTTGTGAAGTTTTTATCTCCTCACAAAGCTTCCTCCACGATGCTCTCTTCGCCTTCCTAATTTCTTTGCTATATTCAGATAAGGCTTTTCTATAGATCTCCCAGGCTCGAATCTTTCTACCCTTGTTGAATAGTTTCCTGGTTTTCTCTCTAAGCTTCCTGAGCTTTGAGTTCCACCAGGGTACTTTTCTTACTGAGGTCCTAGTTTTAAGTGGACAGCTCGATTCAAAGGCCCTGTGTCTGCCTTCTGTAAGAGTGGCCACTGCTATCTCCAGGTTCTCAGTTGATTTGATAAATTTTGGGAAGGATACGAGATTTAGCATGAGTTGATTTTTAAACTCTTCTATCCCGTGTAACATAGGCTAGTAAGAATTAAAAATAGAAATAAAAAGTCACACATGGCAGACGTGCTTTTTATTTAATTTTATAATTAATTTCATCTTGTCACAATATTATTATATATAATATATGTCATCCAATATAGGTGTTGAATATCTTATTGGTCAATATTTTATATAAAGACTGTATACTAGAAATGCTTTTATATGTCAACACATCAATATTCTGTCATCCTTCGTCCGATCAATGCGGGGCCTGGTCAATATGACTAAGAAAAAGGTCCTTCATTGTTATTGGTATTGTCAATTTGCAACAGCATAATGTAGGAGTATATAGTGTCGCCGTCGCCTACTTTTAAAACTACTACAGATACCATTTGGTAGATGGATAGTATAACATATCTATCTTGATAGATTTTGGCGCGAGTCTCTAAGGTGCGGGGCGCCGTAGCATTTGTTGACTCTTGCTACATGGTTAAGCTGCACTGCTTATGCCTTAAAAATTCTTGTCTATGCTTTCCTAGCTCTATTTCCTGACACTGGCTAGTAGTGTGGAGCGGCCGCGGTAACGAGCACAACATATCATTTGCTCGAGTGTGAAATCCGAAATGCCAGCGAATAGAAACAACTAAGTTTGCGCGTTTATTGCAATTTCCCTTTGAATTGAGCTCCAATATCTGCTTGGTAATTGACTTAGTGGGTGAATGATAAATTCTAGTTATTCCTAAACGTGTGCAGTAACTGTTTTGCTTTCTTTTAGTGAAATACTTGACATCATATTAAGAATAAAATTTTATTTTGTCGATAGTAAACTACGACCGCGAGCAGGGTCGAACCCGCATTCCCTTCCCTTCGATACCGGGATAAAGATCTAAGGGTTGCAAACTCATAAAAAATATAAAATGTAGATTTATAGCACGCATGAGTTATTACGCTATAAAAATATACCTATCAATTACTATGTTCCAAGGAAACATTGAAAAATGATAGACATGAACGGGGCTTGAACTTGCGACCCTTGACACTCCGTGTCATCACTCTTCCAACTGAGCTACCGTGTCGTTGATCGATACTATTAAATTTCAAGCGTCCTTGTATTCGTCTTAAGGAGACGCCTGGTGATATTAATTTATCAATTATTTACAGATTTACTAAACTCTACGTTACCGCTTTGCAGTTGTAAGTCGGTGAACAACCCAATCCTTTAAATCATATATAATGATATTTTTTATAAATGTTATGGTCATGTAATGGCTATATTAATTATTAATTTGCAAGAAAACATTGAAAAATAATAGATACGAACGGGGCTTGAACCTGCAAGACTCGACGGTCCGTGTGATCGCCACGCGTCTCCTTAAGAAAAATTTATAAAATGATGAATGAAAGCTTGAAATTTAATAGTATCAAACAACGTCACGGTAGCTCAGTGGAAGAGTGATGACACGGACTTTCAAGGGTCGCGGGTCCAAGAACCGTTCGTGTCTATTATTTTTTAATGTTTCCTTGGAAAATAGTAATTAATATAAGAATTACATAGGCTTAACATGTATAAAAAAATCACATTATACTTATTTATGACAGACATATCATCAAAATTATGATAAATTGAATTTTGTTTAACACTTTTAGGAATACACGACGTGTAGGTATAGACGTCATAACATCCTGCATGGAGTTCATATGGACGAACTGAAACACATCAAATATTTTTTATATCATGTATCTATATTTTCTTTCTACAACTACCACTCACATTAAATACATGCATTGCTAGTAATTCAAGAATCCCATAGTATCTCGAACAATATTCTACTATTTTGTACTATTTAGCACCGTATACAAGCTGTAGGCAGCTCTAACAACCTGAAACAAATTACATTAAATTGGTACATCAAGATTCAGTCCATAGCATAGTTTAGATCCCCTTTTCTACCCTACCTGGTGAATGATCATGTTCGGCGCTTACTGGGAATTTGAAAACTAAGTAAATTACGGAACCTTTATGATAATCTGGGTTGCTGAATGTATTCAAAAGGTTTACTTTCAAATTACGCGATAAGAAATAACAAGAAAAGTCTAGGTTATATGCATACAAAACACAATCACTTTACAAATCTAAACTAAAGGCCAAATCGATAAAATACTTACACAAAAACAAAGCCACACATATAAATAAACGAATTTAAAATGTAATGCGCAATTAACTAAAATCACATAGACGATAAATTTGTTCAAAAAACCAGCACATCTTTGACAAAAGAAGGATTGTAGACAATTAATTAATGTAAAAATAGCTTTAAAATAAAATTAAAATAAAGCACATATTTAGTTACCGAAACATAAGTATTGAGTGAGAGCGGGATGAACCCTGATACTCTAGGAGTCAGGGTGCGTGACCAACGCGACATGGCGATCAGCAGGTTACGGCGGAACTGCGGCGACGCCGACAGCCAGTCACTCAGGTACACCGAGGTCATTACCGACTCACTCTGGAATTAATCGCATCATTGAAAATGTTACGTACCTTTACACTGCGCATTTCATGCGGTGCATACGTAGGTATACCTGCATCGATTCTTTAACCATTATGTATGTGTCGCAGATGGATAGTAGAATCCGCTGTTTTACAAAACTGCTAGTTGATTTCTGATAACAGTACTGTTTTATAAAACAGCTAAACAACGCTCAGCTGGATTGCCATTGCGATACGATTAATAAAACTGCTACCCACGTTTAGAAATCATGCAGAATGACATATCTACAGTGGGACAGATTTGTTTATTGTATATGTATATTAAATGGATAGTCACCACTCAGTAAAAAAAGATACTTTATACTGATTTGTCTTTCCGTGGCTGAGACGACAGAGCCCCGCTGGGCGGGGCTCCTATTTTTGTGTCTGTAGGGTCAGCGAAAACCTAAACACTCTTCGAACCTAACCTGTCCGGGTACACGAAACTCCCGAGACTCCCGATATATTTTCGACAATTATAGTGGGGTTTAGTATTTACGTCATTCTAAATTTTCATCTTTTTGTTTTGCTACTGACTTAAATGTAAAATAAAGTTAGGTTATTGTTTTTTAAAGACACACAGACCCACATCCGACAAAATTTCGAACTAAAATCAACAATCTGACAGTTCATTTCACACCGTTTTACATAATCTCTGATCGTTGACCCGCTGCATTGATAAACGCAAAAAGTTCAGTAATAATGAAAACCGCTAAACGTCGTTAAGCTGTTTTTCATAACAGTACTGTTTTGTAAATCAGATAGTAGTTTTGTAAAACAGCGGATTCTACAATCCATCTGCGACATATACATCGCGGCCTAGTGAACAAGTTATAACTTTACACGAGCGTCAATCAATCTGCCTAGCCTTTTCCCAGTTACATCGGGGTCGGCTTTCAGTCAAACCTAATGCAGGTTAGTACAAATATTTTACATGGAGCGACTGTCTGACCTCCACAATCCAGTTATTGGGTAACACTAACACGATATCTCGTGGTATGACTGGTTTTCAGATTTTCAGGCCTCTGACTACCCGTAACGGCTGCCATAGATCTTTATTTGAGGACAGGGAATGATTGTTTAACGTGCTTTCTGAGGGACGGAGGGGTTACGGTATGAAAGATGGTCACCCATCCACAGACCGCCCGCGGTGACCGCGGCTTAACCTCGATCGATCGATATGTGCGGAAGTTACGTAGCCAAATTCTCAAAGTTGATCATTATCATCATTAATGTAATATTTTAATTTTCGTGATCACTACAAATTGCAAATTACAATAACATAACATTCGTAAACAGAACATATCATCACGCCTGGATCATCGAACGATAAGGCAGAGGAGTACTACTGTACACCCACATTTCACCGATGTAGTTATCAAGTCTCAAATAATGAGTGGTCATCCTATTGTCATCAACCATCGGTAATGAGCCTATAAGCATCAATCATTAACCAACCAAAATGTGGGCAAGCTACAATACACCCCTGCCTACGCCTTCAGAGAGTACAAGCTTGATGTGATGTCATGATGTCATGTTATACCTACATTACTCCATGTCAACTTACTTCGTACTGCACCATGTTACCGAAATAACAGTAGAGACACACCTGAGACAGCAAGATCACCAGTAATAATACTAGGAAAGTCAATTGTACTGACGTCACATCGGCCTGAAAATGCAACAATAGTATTAAGAGAGGATCGAGGAGTTTAATCATCTGCCTAGCCTTTTCCCAATTACATTGGGGTCGGCTTCCAGTCAAACCGGATGCAGCTTAATACCAGTATTTCACATGGAGCGACTGCCTATCTGACCTCCACAACCCAGTTACTAGGTAACACGATATCTCGTGGTATGACTGGTTGTCAGACTTTCCGGCCTCTGACTACCCGTAACGGCTGTCATAGATCTTAATTTGACAACCGGGACCGACGGCTTAACGTGCTCTCCGAGGCACGGAGGGGTCTCGGTATGAAATGATGGTCACCCATCCACAGACCGACCGCGACAAGCGCAGCTTAACCACGATCAATCCATCTGTGCGGCTTTTACTTAGCCACGAGCCCGGAGGATTAGGATCGAGGAGTTTAATAAAATATCCATACTAACCTATACTAATATTATAATGCGAAAGTAACTCTGTTTGTAAGTTTGTTTGTTTGACTAAACGGCTAAACGGATTGTAATGAAATTTAGCAAGGAGATAGATTGGACCTTGGAGAAGGACATAGGCTACATTTTGTCATGCAGTTGAAGTCGCGCGCACCAGCTAGTTTTATATAATATAAAATAAAATATTTTAAATAACTATATGACTGCCTCGTTAGTCTAGTAGTCCCAAGTGCGACTGCTGAGCACGAGGTCTTGTTTCAATTCCCAGGTCGGGCAAAGTGTTATCGGGGTTTTCTGTTTGGAAATCCTCAGTAGAGTTTGGATATGTTACTGATAGATGGCAATAAGCTCACCATCTACTGCATGGGACTTAACAGCATTGGTGAAATGTGGGTGTGCAACTGTGTAAACCTCTGCCTACACCTATGGGGATTATAATAATTAATATGTATAGGCATTACATGGCCTTAACATGTATAAAAATCATTGAAATTAATATTAAATTCAAGATAAATCTTAGAAAAGCATTCACGCATGCTTAGCGAACTCTAAAGTTACAATATTAAATGGAAAAAAAATACGGTCGCGAACAGGATTCGAACCTGCGCCTCCCGGATAAATACTCCAGGCGCTCTGACCCACTAAGCCATCTCGACCTCTGCTCACCACCGCAAATTCTTCTTCCATATTTTAACACGTCTTATGGCGACGTCATTGCAATCAATTGAGTACATAGATACAAGTGACCGAACCGACACGATCAACTTTGCAGCTAATACAATGTCGTAAAGAATGCAAAATTTAAATTTAATTTAATTTTGTTAATATTGTAACTTTAGGGTTCGCTAAGCATGCGTTAATGCTTTTCAAAGATTTATCTTGAATTATTAAGGTAATTGCATTCTTTACGACATTGTATTAGCTGCAAAGTTGGTCGTGTCGGTTCGGTCACCTGTATAGGTACTGAATTGATTGCAATGACGTCGCCATAAGACGTGTAAAAATATGGAAGAAGAACTCGCGGTGGTGAGCAGAGGTCGAGACGGCTTAGTGGTCAGAGCGCCTGGAGTATTTATCCGGGAGGCGCAGGTTCGAATCCTGTTTGCGACCGTATTCTTTTTCCATTTAATATTGTATCATTAAAATTAAAATTAAAAAAAAAAAAAAACTCGTTTTTGAATATATCGTGCAAGCCTTCCTAAAAAATAAACAGACCAGTGGCGTGCATTGGTATTTGAGCAAGGTAGGCAGGCAAATAGAACCAGTCGATTATGGTCAATAATATGAATATGTAGTAAGAAAAAATAAATAAATAATAAAGTAATTTCTTACGTTTTCGCGATCACTACACAACAAATCAACTTTTAACCGTATTAACCGCGTGTATTAATGCTTGATGTTTTTCCTGCAGTGTTTGTGGTCGCAGGACTACTGAAAAACAGAAACCAATAATACACGTGATTAATCCCGCTAGAAGCTATTTTATTAAACAAAGTAATTTCTTACCAACTTTGTCCTTTTTTCACACTTGTCAAAATAATTTCGTTACTTTATCGACATTATCATATAAAGTTATTATATTAAATGGAAAAAGAGGAATACGGTCGCGAACAAGATTCGAACCTGCGCCTCCCGGATAAATACTCCAGGCGCTCTGACCACTAAGCCATCTCGACCTCTACTCACCGTTATTGCTTTCAATTCAGTCACTATACGGGTGACCGAAAGCAATAACGTCGCCATAAGACGTGTCAAAATATGGAAGAAGAATTCGCGGTGGTGAGCAGAGGTCGAGATGGCTTAGTGGTCAGAGCGCCTGGAGTATCTATCCGGGAGGCGCAATTTTGTTTATGTAACATTAAAATATGGTGTAGGTTTTTGGTTTAATATTTAGTACAATGACTAAATAATATATACAGATATAGTAAACGGTGGTTTAGGTTGTACTTAGGTAATTCTTATGAGGTAGGCACTGCCTATTTGTCTATATGCAATGCACGCCACTGAAACAGACTATAGTGCCACGCAACATTATGTAATTAAATAGAGTAATAAGTGTCTATTCAACGTTTTCCCAATTTTAAGAAACAAGGCTTTTGCTAGTGTGTGTAATATAATTACAGTTACGTTAAGGTTAGGACTTACGGCAACCATTTCGTATGTCACTACACAAAGTGAGGCAGTGGAGGTGAAGAATTGAAAGCTCATTGAAACATTGAAAACGTTTCCGATTTCTTTTGTATACCTGGAACAGGCATGAAAGATAACGTGAAGAAAAATTCGACCAGGTTTTTTTGGTAGATAAAAATATATGATGAATCCCCGTAATATTATTGAAAGGAAATGCGAATCAAAGGAACTACCAAGGCAAATGTTCCGACAAGAATATTTAATTTTCGCAAATTTCGACAATCGATAATTTAAAGAACAACTATCCTGATTAGTTGGTATTATCGACATAACATTAAAGTGAATACTTTTCTTTATAATCTTGGAGATTAATTATTATCATTTCCACTTCTAGACATGAATAGCCCAAATGTTCTATGACAAAACACATACCAAACAACAGTTTCATATCTCTTGACGTAATGCACGAAACGATTCTTTAGATCTTTGTCAACATCATCTATGTATAGACAACCCCTGTCGCTTGTATATGCACCGTCCGTCGCATCGTCCGTATCGAACAAATGTTCTAAATTGTACTTGATGATCTTCAATTGGACTTCCGCTTGAGCATAATACGTTGCGACGACGCAATCCAGAGCTAAGTGGCCGTACCCCATCCAGTATATGGGACACACTTCCAGTAAAACTGAACATGTGTATCTGCGGGCAACAATCAACCATGATAAACATATAATTAAGATTATTTAAGAGTTATTCGTTATCTTCTCATATTGGTTAAATTCTTATATTCTAATAAACATGTTTTCAAGTTATTGGAATTTTATATAATGTGTTCAGCAATAGTGGGCCACCAGTAATCTGCGACAAAATTTCTCATCGGAAAATATCCTGAATCCTCCTAACTAAAAAGTTGAAGCTACCTGTAACCCCAACCTTCCTTACCTAGCCCATGTGTCAGTTTTAAACGGAACATAAGCTGGAGAATCTGCTGTTGGATCCATATACCTCCTGACAAAATGCGATGCAAGCCAAAATAACGATGATATCATTACACTCGTGTTAATAATTAAGCTCAAACGATGCTGATTCTTTTTATTCTCCGATAACATCTCTACGTCTTTTTTGGTATTTGCTGCAAAAATAGGATCTGAAAATTTAAACTTTATTAAGTGCTGTATTCCCTTTGCCTTATTTCCCGTTATTTGGCGTTCCTTACTGAGCCTGGGTTTCAAATTGACACATTTATTTGACTATTAACTATAATACTAGAGATAGAAATAAATTAGTTCAACCACGGTTTAGATTAACAAAGGTACACGCATCGTTTATGTATGGGGTACTGTATAAAATGTTATAATAAAATACCTCCAAATATACTTCAAATAAACGAAACTCAATTCAAAACTTGCATAAAACACACACTATGCAAGCAAGCATATTATAAGTTAGAAGACTATATTGTTGATAAAAATGCTTAGCACAATGCTGGTCTTGCGCCAAAATCATCCTGAATAATTTGTAGAAATCTGACTAAATAAATGTATTGTAATTATTATTATATCGAACTTTCCAATGTATGAGTTTAATTGTAACATGCTCCTGATGTACCCTGACTATATTGCTGATATTAAAAATAATCTCACATAATATTAATTTATTTGTAAATTTTTATTACGACGAAATTTAATTGTATTTTTATTTTTTATATAAAAAGTTTAATTTGCTCTATATAATTCATTTTATAATAACATTATACTAGTACTTAATTAAAAATATTGTAAATGTGATTGCTATGTAACCAATTTACGACATTTTCTATTTTGTTTGTTGTCTGGCAGTTGAAGTATATATTTACTCATGAAAATGTCTCGCTGATGGTAGCGTGTGTGTTGGACCATAGAATTAGAATATTTTTGCTACCACACAGAAGGACATATAGCTCAAAAAAGTGCTACCGTTTTTGAATTGTCAATGTGTGCGTGCAATAGTAATGTGCAACGTGGAAATATTGACACATATCAATTATCGATAAACAATATTTCAGATGTAAAGAATTGGTATACAAAATGAAAATATTATCAATCATATTATGTAAATAAATCTAAAATCACAAGGGTAGGTATTATTTAATGCAGTTAGTTAATTAATTACATTATTACAATAAAAACATTTCATGTGCTCACATTATAATTATATTTTATACATACATACATTGGTAATAGGTACTTAGTAAAGAAAGTTAAGGACCCTGAACAGTGTATAGAGTATGACTGATTAAGATGATGATTAACTGAATAATTTTTACCTACTTAGCCTAATACCATTGCGGGGGTGGTCTGGACTCAGCGCAGCGCACGCTTGAGGTGTGCCCTGCCTAGACCGCTGAGCGGCGGGTACTAGGAGCCAGTGTCGGGCGAAACCTGTCTCTGCCGGCAGTAGTGAGGGCTACGCTGGCATATTCAGTGAACTGTAGAGAAATGGCTTCCTTTTGTGAGACTGTTGTCATCCAAAAAGAGGCCGCCGAGCGGAATTGTGAGAGGGCCGATCCCTCTCGGAGAAGAAAGCGTCTAGGAGACAACCGCCTCGGTGCCTAACAGCCGAAACCCCGCCTGTATGATTTAAGACAGGCGGCCTTTTGGGTTCACAGATGCTTAGGGGGACTCTGTTTACCCATCGTGATCCCAGAGAAGACAGTGGCATAGTGGTCACGTGCTATCGTGCACAGCGAGGTTTAGGGGAGACCCCTTTACAGTCTCTCTAGGGATGTGCCTTAATAGGCGCTGCATAGCGGGGGTGCTGGAGCTGGTCTATTAAGTGCCTCCCTCCATATGCTGATGATGACCACCTAGGTGGTTTTTGTGAGGTATGAATCCCACACACCCCGATCTTATCCATAAAGGTCGGGCGCGTTTTTGAAGGTTTCCCCCCGAAAAAAGAATGGTATATCCTATTATCTTTTCTTATATCTTCTTCTTTTTTTCTTTTATCTTTATTCTTTTCTTTATCAATTAGTCTCATCCATTTTTCTTTTTCTTAGCATCGCCTTTTAGGATAAAAAAAATATCATAAAATTGTGATATTCTATTGAATTTGTAGTAAAAAATATGTAAACAACATATTCATTACGCTATCACATATATAGGCTCAGTGCTCACCGCCTTAAGGTGGTAGAGCAGGAATCACCAACTAGTTTCATTCGGAGACTGTTTTTAAAATTAATTTTAGTTGCGCAGTTCGTTAGATCTTTATTATCAACCAAGGTCCGCACAAAGTAGGTTGGCGGTCCGGATTCAAGCCGCATTTTGGAAGTACCGTAATAGCGTATTGAAATATATTTATTAAGTAACCTGGGCCACTAAGCTACGCTTAGCTTCTTATATGTTATAAGCGTTCGGACAGACACACCGACAAACAGACAGAAACGTTTCCAATCATTTTGGTTTTGTCTTCTGTATCGATAGCATTAGGTACCCCAATTAAAATTTTGGAAAAATGATCAATGTGCAGATATAGTTGGTACATCTACACTTAAAATAAATTCTGATATCGGAACTTTTTGTTCTAAAGTTTCATCGACACAATAGTCGACACTGACAAGTCATTATTTTGTGTACATGAAATGAAAATTTATATTAGAACAACGTACTCAATATTGCTTTTATGACCATTGTTTTTTACTATAGAGAAAATTCACTATTTTCTTGATAGGATTTGGTCTTCCACATAAATTTTCTAAAGATAGTTTTTTCCAAAATATGGCCATGAAAATATATGCTGTTGTTGACAATTTACCTGTGAAATGAATGATTTTCTGGAGTATTTTTATAAGAAACATCACAGTCACCAACACAACACGTAGGCATAGCTTATAAATTTTGAAACTGTATAAAATATACAGGATTGACTGACAATACTGCAAATATAAGTTAGCGTGATTTTTGACAGTGACACTGGAGAAAACAACTTCTGCCAATAGTGCTGACCGAACCTAAATATGCTTTCTCTTTCTAACAAGTGATATTTCCGTAAGAGATTCCATCCCCATAGTAGGCTTTGTAGGTCTTTTACTATCCTACGTTTATGTGTTGGACACACTCCAACACACACGCCACCATCAGCGAGACATTTTCGTCCATCATTCGATTCCCTACAATATGGTTGAGTTGGGTGATGCTGACGCACACGTCATGTTCGTGAACAGGCGCCGTCAGTTGGGACTGGTCATCTCTAAACCGGCACGACAAAAACTTTGAATTTTGAAGCTAAACTCTTTTAGCATTGGCATCATCTTACATTGTTCTCACATATTTAAATTCATTTTTTGCAACAGAAACAGTGTAACCAATACCAATACCTGCTATTGTAAAAGCCTTTTTAATAAAAAGAGTAACCCATGGAGTTTCTTGCCCGTTCGTCTCCATAGGAATCTACACTTTGGAGTGTGGCAACTAGCTTCTGACAATTCAAATGTGCCTGAAAATGGTCTAATTGAAATAAATGATTTGACTTTGACTTTGACTGGTGGCAATTTTACCGAATTTCAGATATGCTAATTATTTTTACAAGCTTTTATCTTGCATTATTTGTATGTTAGTTTTAAGAACAGATCGTGCAAGCTGAAGTAAAACCACTTCCTTTATTCTTACAGAGTTTGAGTTTTTTGATTGATTCATGCATTTTTATGGTAATCACCTAAATCGACATCCAGAATTAGCTCCAGATAAAGGAACTCTTCAACGGTCAACAGCACTGACACGAATTGTTGTGTACAATATTTTTTATGATAGCCGTTAAAGCATTAAAATAAAAGCTTGTTATTAAAAATGTTTTCACTATTAATTTAATATTTAAATCATAATATAATTGACTGACCATGTAATAATACATTGATTTTATCAATCCTGTCCATATTCCAATTCACCGTTAAGGTTTTAATTAGTAGATTGATCTGTGGTATTTCTATCATGGAACAGTCGAACACAATTTTCAGATCATCTCGTTTCTGCAATGATTAAAAAATATAATTTACATCTGATTTTATCTCAATTAATCGATTGTGTTGTGTGGGTAAAATAGCACTTTAAGCATACTGATTTTGAGACAAGAAAAGGAAATGAGCACTTTATTTGCAAAAGTATGTCGGATAGTTTCTCAGATAGATACCCAAACTAATTTCATATCCAGTAATAAAGCTGAATACAGCGACATATCACTTATTTCTGAAACGCTGGGAAATTTTGAATTTCAATATAGGAAGCTCAGTGTCTACATTTTGTTTCCGAAATATATGTATTAAATAAGCCATACCTGTATAATAAATATAATATGCGTTAAATTGATACCAATAATAATAAACACTGCTATAACCCTGTATATTTGATGACACATCCATTTGAACCTGTTCTTTGGTTTATTTAAAAGCTTGTAGTATCCTGCACGAACCAATACATGGTATACTGGTGTAAATGAATCAAAAGGCTGTATTTTTTCCTGACTCATTGTAGTCATTGTACTAAGTGAGTTTTGTCGTCAATGTTCAACGGTGACTGATGAATTAGTCCTCAGTGAGCAGTTCGGTGTATTAAGTAGGCGTATAGAATTATTCATTAACCATTTTAAGTAGTTCCATAGCATTTATCGAAGCGGCATTCATCAATTAGCTAATATTTGGAACGTTTTCAATGTGAACTTAAATTTTTATTCTTGTAGGTATTACAAAATTTTTCTTTGGTCTAGTGGTAACAAACGCGACTGCTGGGCGTGAGGTCCTGGGTCCGATTTCAGAGTCGGTCTGTGTTATAATTTTTTTCTGACGGGCAATTTCAAATTTCTCATTGTGATCTTTTCAATGTCAAATATAGGTCCTTCTTATTCAAGATATCACAGACATACGGTGAATGACAATATCGTGAGGAAACCTGGACATGATGGTCAGAAATTACCACCCCGCTGCGCGCTGTGAGCTAGCGCGATGATCAATGCATATACCACAGAAATAAAAAAAATACCGGTTGTAACCTTGCCTTGTCATAAGCGAAGCATAGATTACGTACACAGCCACACAGCGTACTGGGGCCGAGTGGATGAGTTTTAAGTATTTGTATGCGTTTAGCTTGTGTATGACAAGCGAAATTAGATGACTAGGCATGCTTCTCACATGTCGTACGCAACGCTCCGTCCGTATTTTTTTAAGATCCGTGGCATATACGTACCTTTTTATATGAGAAGAAGCTCTTGCCCTGTAAGGTGATTGTTATCATACGCCTATAAGAAGATTGTAGCTAGTCGGTGTTTAACGGGAAAGGGGTAACCTTTTTCGGGCATAGAAAATACAGCAAAACATTAAATAACAATATTTATAAAGCATCATTATTAATAATTATGCTTTATATTTCAATATAATTTTTTTATTTAATTTAAATTGCGGATTTTCTTAAAAAAAGGACAGGTCAACCCACCTAAATCGGCGAGCATGTATAAAGAGGTTAATGAACCTGGATGAAGCGAAAGAGGTGTGTCAGAATCGTATCAAATGGAAATCGATAGTCTCTGCCTACCCCTATGGGAAACAGGCGTGATCGTATGTATGTATCTTTTTTATTCTATCTGCAGAATATTTTTCATCCTCAAATATCCTCAATTTTTTTTGACAAACATTTAACAACAAAAAGTGAAACAGTTTAGGTACCTTGTTTTTAGTATTAGTTATTGTGGCGTTATATATGAAAATGAATTAATAAGTCAAAATTATTTATAAAGTACTGTGTGTTAAAAACTTAATCCAAGTCAACCAAGGCGGTGTCACTTGGCTTTTGGCTTTTCATCCTACTATTTTATAAATGCGAAAGTTTGTGAGGACGGATGTATATTTGTTACCCCTTTACGCAATAAATTTTACACTATTGAACTGATTTTGATGAACTTTGGCTCAAATATATTTTATAACCTGGATTAATATCATTTCCAATCCGGGTTCCGTGTGGGTCACAGCACTACCACAGCCTTGGTTCATATTACGGATGATATCAGGACGGGCATGGAAATCGGTAATCTTACGGTACTTGCATTGCTCGATTTCAGTAATGCTTTTAATACCGTTGATTTCGATATTTTGCTAGGCATACTATGCTCTCTTAACGTATCTCCATCGGCGATACACTAGTTTCGTAGTTACTTGTCTGGTCGTCGGCAGCGTATTTGCATTGAGGAAACTTCGTCTTCTTGGTGTAACAATACTGCCGGTGTGCCTCAAGGTGTTTCTGTTAAGTGTTCTGTCTCCTCTACTTTTCGCAATTTTTATATATTCCATCTCTGATCAACTACTTTCTTCCTACCACCTATATGCAGATGATCTACAAATTTATAATAAAGCGCCCTTTACAAAACTCCCTGAAGCTATTTGCTCCTTGAATATGGACCTGGCTCGAGTTTCTCAGTGGAGCAAAAGATACGGGCTTACAGTCAATCCCGCAAAGACTCAGGTAATTGTGGTGGGCAGTCCCAGGATGATATCGAAGATTGACTGGACCACGCTTCCTCGAGTTTCTTTTAATAAGACTTTAATTCCTTTTAGCGAAAATGTTAAGAACTTGGGGCTAATTATCGATAGAAGCTTGTCCTGGACTGCTCATCTACAAGAAACCAGTCGTAAATTGTTTGCTTCCGCTGGGTCTTTGAGAAGATTGCGGAACTTTCTTCCAATTACCACTAAAATTGCGTTAGCACAATCCCTTCTTCTTCCTATCCTTGATAATGCTGATGCTAGCTTGATCTCACTGAAGACCAATTAGATAAGCTTGAGCGACTCCAAAATTTATATTTGGCCTACGCAAATATGATCATGTTTCTGACTTCCGTATAAAGCTCAACTGGTTACCTATCCGCCTTCGCCGAAATACTCATATTCTTTCTTTAATTTACAATGTGCTCTTCCTTCCATCTACTCCTTCTTAAAAAAACGTTTCCAGTTTCTAAGTGACACTCATACACGAGTCCTGAGATCATCGGAGAACCTAAGATGCCGTTGCATTCCACAAAATTCTTGGACAAATCCTTTTCAATACAAGCAGCGCGTCTGTGGAATACATTGCCGGTTTCTATTCGACGTGCCCAGACACTTCCAGTATTTAAAAGGTTACTGAAGGAACATTACCTGTCATTACCCTTGCCGTAAAATAGTTTGTTTCCCTTCTAATAGTGTATCTATTATGGTTTAAATGATACGTATATATATATAGATATATATAGTTATGTTGTTAGTATTTTTTACTTTATATTTTTATTAAGTATGACCGACAGCCCTTAATTTTTATTCATGTACCCCTTCTTTCCATCCTAAGGTTGCCTGGAAGAAATTGCCGTGTGCGATAAGGCCGCCCATTGTACTATTTTTATTTAATAAGGTTATTAATTACATATTCTTGGTGTACAATAAAGAATCAAATAAATAATAGTTAAGATACTTTTTATTCCGACTGGACCCAATTCTGAAGTCCGCACGTAATCCTTTATTTTTGTGAACATGTAACTACTACCCGTTTGGGTTAAAGTTGCCTTGTGACAAGTAGACATACGGATGCCATACGTATACTGGCACCCTTTGGGTACGGAATTCTAAAAACTAGTAGGTAGGAGTAACAATTAAAAATTAAACATAAACGTAGTTATAAAAACCAAAGAATAACTACATCAATATCCTCTTTAAAAATACAGTATTAATTGTAAAGTTAATTATCAATGGGGCATCATATAATTAGCGACCTAGCCCTATGTAGACTATACGTTAATTACACGTATTTATTCATACAAGTTCAACTTTATTAACTGATGACTCTGTAATTACTTAAATGGCTGTATTATGTCCACTGATGAGTACATCAGTTAATTATGTTAAACTTGAAGTGGTACAAAGGACTGTAATTATTTATACAGCAGGTCCATAGGTCGGTACAAATAACGGTAAATGATGTAATGGGGACTATCTTAATTTATAACTAATGTTTGTTAGTATTGCAACTGTATATTGAGGTCTTAAGCATCCTGAATTAAATCTAAAAAAGGAATAATTTATGATATGTAAGTTACTTAACGAGTATTTATTGAAGTTACAGGCATTACAGTATTGTCGATCAATTTTAAAAACCAAAGTTAAAATAATAGTGACCAAAATTTAATAAAATCTAGAAAAGTTTAAGCATGAAGCAAATCCATCTGCTTATTCTAGCTCGGTTAGGAAGATTCGTAAGTTATATGTTGGATTCTCTATAAAACCGCAAGTTAAAAATAAATAAAACCAGTATGTTTACGAAGCATTTATTCGTCTATCTATACGCCTTAAAGCTAACAATTGTGGCTTACAGTTAAGTATGAACACATTAGAAAGGGGGCAGCCACACTTGAAAGTGGGGGCCGAAGTCTAGCTTCTTGCGGAGAGCGTCTTCGAAGACGGCGTCACGCGCTGCGTCGCGCGGTGCCGACGTGTCCTTGCCGCACTCGCGACTCACTTCCCGCGCCGCGCGCACGAATTTTGATACTTGAGCCACGCTGTCGCGTACGTCTTCCACTGGTAACTGTAATAGTAAGATTTTTGTAAGACGCTATTAGGGCCTCTGTAAAATTTTCAAGGATGTAAAAAAAATTCTGGATGAGCTTCTCAAAACCTCAGTCTAATTTGCGTCGGCAGCTGACTGGTAACGAAAGCTTACAGCGTCTCGCTAGAGTGCGAGTATAACCTGAACAAGTTTCCCACATCATGCAGCTCTGTTTCAGCTGACGCCGTTGCCCCACTGTCAAGCAACTGGTGGTATGCAGATGGACATAACTGAATACACACTGGGTTAAGTACAGGGGGATGCTGAATGCCACTGTCTCTTGCAGCTTATAGCAATCAAATCCAGCTGGAACTGAAACCACGTAGTACTTATACTATGAAGTATCAAAACTGTCACCACATCCAGAGCGGCGAGTAAGGATAGGCGAGGAGGATCCTGCCCCATATGCCACACGGCCTATGGCTTTGTCCCAGCTGACGCTGTTGCCTAAGCACCCAGACAGCCATGCGAAGCAGTCAAATGTGGGAATTAGAACAATATAGCAAAATAAAATTTTACCTCATCATCCTTGGGCAGTGAGTGCGGGTATATCCTGACCCAGTGCCCCACTCGGCCTATAGCTCTGTTCCAGCTGACCCCGTTACCCCACTGGCACGCAGACAGGACGCGGCGCCGTGAAGCCGCCGTTGAGTAGCCGCCGCGCCACGACTCGTCCACGCTCTCCGCTGGTTGTATGGGCACGTTCGATGTTGACTGCAATAATTATCTTGTTAGTTGGATTTCTTGATAACCCTTAACTTGATGGGCACTTTGTGGTAAGAAGTTACATATAAACTCAGGGTATGTTGCAGCATTGGCGCGTGCTGGTTTTAATAGTTGTTTATTTATGCAAGAACAGCAAAACGAATAATTTTAGTAGTAGGTGTGCTCCTCAAAAGCGTTATAAGTAGCATTACGAATGTTATTCTATGTTCAGAAATAAGTGCCCTTGGTAAATAGATAAAATGAATAGTTCTTGTTGTTAAACAAGGTTTTGACTTCTATACACCGACATCATTTTTAGAATGGGAAAGTTAGCAATAGCAGTATGCTCGAATATTTAGAAGACATTTCATATTTCGCTGTATCATAAAATTACTATATAGGCTTTACAACCCCTATCTATACAACTTAATTAAATCACGCAGACATTAAATATAACTAACTCAATTCAAAACCTTGTACCTAGGAACACAGTACCATTGAATACTTAAGCGATACAGTCACGGAAGGCTTTAAAAGCATTCATTTTTCTAAGCAAATCGAACTGTTCTATTTCAGGCATTCGATGTTTAGCGACATAGTTAATTGTATATTCATCCTTGTATTCATATTTTTCAAGGTCATGCTGCCAGCCTTGAAGAGGGACGATAGAAAACACGAGATTTTTGTAAAATACGGTATTATTATGTTTAAGTTAATAGTATCAAATAGTTTTTGTCAAGGTATACGTTAATGATTGACATTGAAAATTATGTTAAGACACGCAAAGTATTTGTTTGGAATAACCGCTTGGCATTACGATGATGAATGCTGCATTTACTAAACATACAAGAGGATCATTCGTCGTTTAACACCAGTACGGATGATCGAAGGAATGATTGATACAATTTCTATTAATATTAAAAGTGTTATGGAATCAAGACATTGTTTTCTTTAAGTAGGAGACTAATAAATCGTTTAGCCAGCCTAAACCAAATTATGCTGGTTAAGCCAAGGTTAAGCAGCGCGCTGTCGAACACTTTATATAAACCGTTTGGTTTATCAATGGGGCTAACGTTACTTCAGCACTGTTTTTGGATTAATCAAACAGAGTGCTAGTGTACGTTTTCTATAATTAAATATGGTTCTAGAATTTTCAATACTCAAGTAATTTTTTTGATAAACGATTGAAAAATCTGAGTCTTGAGTCTATTAATTTACCAATGCTTCAATTAAGTACTAACATAGCATCACACCTGCATTCCCCGAAGGGGTAGGCATTGGTGAAATGTGGGTGTACACAATTGTACACCCACATTTCACCAATGCTGTTATTAAATCCTATGTAATATGTGGTAAGCCTATTGCCATCTGCTGGGCACAATTCTAACAGAAATTTTAACAGAATTTTCTATTTCCGACCCGGGAATAGAACCCGAGACCTCATGCTCAGCAGCCGCGTTTGAGAACACTAGAGCAACGAGGCAGTCAAATAAGTACTACGTTATCCATTTAGTATTCTGCTAGCTAATTATTAAAAATACGGACGGAGCGTTGCGTACGACATGTGAGAAGCATGCCTAGTCATCCAATTTCGCTTGTCATACACGAGCTTATGGCATACAAAAACTTAAAACTCATCCACTCGGCACCAGTACGCTGCGTGTAATTTATGTGTGTGTGCGTAATCTAAGCTTCGTTTACGACAAGGCAAGGTTCCATCCGTAGTTTTTTTCAAATCCGTTCCAGCATACTAATATTAGCAATCCCAGTCACGATCAACCACTTCGGTTTGAAAGTTTGGGTTATGCCATGCATGACTATGATCCATATTTCCAACTCCTTCTTCTAAATGCTGCCTAATTATGTCCATATTTTTCAATAGTTACCTGAACTTCAGCCTCGCTGCCCATGTCTGTTGTTTTGTATCGTCCACCGTGTATCTCCTTGTTTTTTTCTGTTGACTCCTGCATTTTTATGTGATTACTAGTATTAAAATGACAGCCAATATATGGAGATTACAGTAATTTGGAATAAAGCACAAAATATGAGATGTACATGTTGTAAAATACGACGTATTTAATAATATATAATACGCTGACATTGTGAAAGCCGCGAAAAACGCCGGGATGCGGAATGCACAAGGTCGCAGAGACTGGCGAAAAGAAAAAAATCCTATGCCATATCGTGATACCGGACTGAGAAATGGAATTATTTAGTTTTGAGTAATTGCAAGACTAGACATAAAAGCAAAACTAGAACGTGATGCAAATAAGTATAACTAGATATTAGACTACTTCCACAATATTGATCTAACCGCCCGCAACCGAAAGCGGTGAAAATCGCGGGCAACCGGACGGTGGAAAACTAGGTACACAGATACAGTTACATACATTGTTTTTATTTTTATAAATTATAATAGATTTCCGGAAGGTAGCGCCTGAATCTAAGCAATCTATGAGAAGTCTATGCCTCCAGCAGTAAAGTACTGAGGGCTGTGGATGACGATGAGTAACGAACCTTTTCAGTAGGTGTGATGGGCGTGGCTGGCGTGGATGGGGTTGACGGCGAGCCCGGCGTGCCCGGCGTGGCCAGCGCGGTGTGCGCGGCGCCGGGTGCCGCCAGCGTGACGCAGTGCAGAGGTAGCGCGCGGCGCCGACGCACGCGCGCGCCGCGCCGTGTGCGGCCACGCGCACCTCCGCCTTCCTCCTCTGAACTGCAACTGTTATTTGTACCAAACGGCTCTTCGTAAAGATGTTCAGAGCAACCTCTTCTTTACCATCAGGGCTTATTAGCATAGTCTAATAAATATTTTATTTAGGTAGAGTTTTTATTGCCCAAAATAATCATCTCCTATGAATAATACACGCGATTAATCCGGTTAAAAGTTGTTTTATTATAATGTGTAGTGATCGTGCAAACCTAAGATATTACTATCTCCTATGAACTATAGTATGCCGTACTGATGTGGCGGACTATGTGGTAATGTGAGTTTTAATTTGGTAGTAAGATTAAATCCTTTAAAAGTACCTATATCCTTCTAGTTAGCTACAAGCACCAGATTGAGATGGGCCGTTGCAGTCGACAGCGCGGCAATAGGAGCATGTACCATTAGGACGATTACCAAGAGCCCAGAATTTTCAATTGTCAAAAATTAAGACACGACCTCATTGATTCGACTTTTGTCAAGATATCGATAGCAATGCTTGACATCTAACCTACGGCAGGACATAAATTGAATATTATTCAACGTTCCAGACTTTTCAACTTTATTCTGCTTTGAAAAATTTCGACTTTCGTTAAGTTGCAATCATAACTTAGAAGTAAGATAAATCTTTAACTATTTAAACTTAGGATTAATTAGCCCAAAAACATCGGTATGTTTAAATAAGATATGAATACGCTTATTAGCCGGCGACAGACAGCCCGAATGTTGTTATGATCTACTTTCTCAAAGATTATCACTTAGCAGTAATCTAACAAACATTTTAAGCTACCTGTTAAGATTTGGCGTTGGTGGAGGAGGTGCCTTCAGCTTGGCCAGTCCCGTGTGCTTCATGGGTAGCCCCAGCAGGTCGAACAGTTCGTGCAACATCGGTTGTTTCACCATTACGTCCGCCTCGCAGTCTGATGCCAACGCCGGAGAGAGGTTTACCTGAAAGATTATTAGGAGATTTGTTAAAACATTTAGGATAAAATATCACAGCAAGTTCAATACAAAGCTTTTTGAAATGTCCACTTCTCACAAAAAAACTCTGATAACTGACGAATGGCACGATATTCTAACCATAGGCTTATAGGACAGTTAAAAAAACAGTGTCTATGAGGAGTGCCTTAATTCTGGTTGCATATAGGATATAGCTCTATCATATGTCTAGCAAAATACTTCAATAAGGAACATTATGCCATAGCATTTTAGCATGACTGACTCGTGAAATGATATTAAACAAATATCCGCTCTTACCTCTAACAGCCAAGGCTTTAAGCAGTCATCGAGAAGTACATCGAACCCATAGAATTCGAAGCAGTTTCTCGCCGGTGGTGTGCCAGCTGCCTGGGCCAGTAGTGTTAAAGTCACGAGAGCTCTGATGCGCTGCCACACCACCCACTCAGCCGCCCCCCAACGGCCAATCAGAGCCTTTCGAACCTGCGTCAGTGTCCACTTGCACCCTGCAATGTTGAAAACAAGTCTTATGGAATAACGGTTCTGTCTTCTGACCTTTATCGATTTGCATAATTGTCTAGAAACAAGTAACTCATGTTTACGCAATATCATAATCACACACACGTTAACATATCGCCTGTATTTCCTGAAGGTTTAGGCAGTGGTGTGTTTTTTGTACACCAGCATTGTCGTGAAGTTCCAATTACTGTAATAATTGAATATAGAAAGTGTGTTTGTGTTTAATTTTTAACAAGAAATAGTAAGAACTCCTAACATTACAATCTAGCGGGTACAATTTCAGACACAGAGCTGCTGAGAATTTCCGAACAGAAAAACACTGTCTGACCCCGGAATTAAACCCAGGATGTCACACTAACCAACCACGCCTGTGACCATTAGATTTTGCGATGACTTTTAGTAGAAGTGGCGTTTGAGACTCACTGGGATATCTAGACTTATAGACTTCTAGAGCACAATATACTTGCTTTCCTATTCCAACTATGGTGTAAAATGTGGATCAAGGTTTCGACTAGAAACACAGTCTGTAAACACAAGCAATGGTGACAAGCCTTTCCCCAGTTGCACTACAACAGCCAGTTTCCCATATTCTATATCCAACTCGGATTCATCTCAACTACGTACTTATACACCCTGATGCGCACTACAGCACAGCACATTGGTGTTCCGGTCATTCACAATGTTTGATAAAGCTTGTTGATGTCCTATTTGTGTGAAAATTAAGCTCCAATACATACAAGCAGTAACATCATCACTTCTTAGGCTTAAGCATCACACTCCACGCTTCAAGACGACCGGTGTAAGGGAACCGGCCGTCTTAAGTAACATCTTAACACTCACCACTACCGATTCGGTCCTTACATTCAGCGTATCTCGGGCCGCTCTTGTTGAGCGAGGAGTTCGTCAGGTGCCGGTAAGGGTTGTGGATGTCCGACAGGGTGTACTTGTCCGTGCCTGGAATTTTTTGACGTGTAGGTAAATAAACGTAAATTTCTAATTTACCAAAATTACCAATTATATGTAGTACAATATGATCATATAAGACTCGTCAATGCTGATACATTATAAAACTTATCATTACATCATCTTTGTCAATAAATTTTGTAGACGATACTCCATAAAGATTGGGTAAAGCCAAATGAACTTGCAGGTTGGGGTTGTTTACCAAATCTTCTCTTAATTATAGCTATTTTTGGTTGAGGTGGAGAATCTGGCAAGGAACTTTAAGTAATTTTGAAATACGAAGCACTCGTGAAATAAAATACCGAATCTGGCGAGTCCCTCGGCATACATGTAGGCAGTGAGAGGTCTGTATCCTGGCACACACACGTACAGGCGAAGGTCGAACTTGTACCCAGCGATCAGTAGTGGCCTCTCTATGTATCGCTGTACCACCGCGGAAGTACCACAGTTCATCTCACACAGGCTCTGGAACATATTTTAATATATTTTTAATGTAATACATATGTATGCAAATAAAAAGAAAGATCAGTATTATTTCCGTTTAGGGCTTCACTCATTAGTGTTTCTTATCTGGTAAGAATTGGAAGATTGATTTTTAAATCTAACAAATTTTATAATATTATATTTCAAAATCTTAGACAAACAGAAACCGTCATATCAACATACTGTGACAACATACTTGATCAGAAATATTCTTCCTGCCCTGGCTCACTGCACCTCATCCATAACCAGTAACACTAACACCAGGTGTGGACTGAAGCATGGCTTTGATAACAATGCTTTCGTTGAGAGCAGTGAAGCTTTGAAAAACTGAGGCTGCCCGACTGGGGAACTATCTCATCCTTTCAGAACAGTAGCCAAATAACACTTCTCTTTTGCAGTGTTCTGTTCCTAAAGGTGAGTGAAGTCGCCAGTGCTCCTGGTCCCCTATAATATCACCGGCACAACGATTCCTCTTACGTAGTTGGCAATGAGCGAGTGATTTTTCTGGTATCCATAGGCTAGGGCAACTGCTTCCCATCGGGCGGGCCGTAAGCTTGTTCATCAGCTATATAATAGTATAAAAATATGCATACTCTAAACAGAAATATTCCTCTCCCCTGGCTCTGCGCAACAGGCTTGTGGATCCACACGACGTTGGCCCCCGCTCCGTTATCGTCACGTCGCAGTCTGGAACACTCAGACACCAGCTTCGCGTACTCCAAGGGCAGGTGGTAACATGGCGGACTGAAGATTAAAGAATAATCATGAAACATTTGACTGCCGCATTGGTCTAGCTGCCTAAAGAGACATAGCATAGTCATAGATTTGTTTTTAGGGCGAGACAAATTTTTCTGTTAATAAATTTTCAATAGCAGTCAGCAGTATGGAGTTGCGCCCGAGAGATGGCAATAGGCTTACTAATTATTAAATGGGACCCAATAACGATTTGATAAAATGGGGAGTGTAAACATCTGCCTTCTCCGAAGGAGAATACAGGCATTATTGTATGTAGATTCACTTTATTCATTTAAAACTTTTTTGAGTACAAGTTAATCTTTCGTAATCAATTTTGATGTGGTTGTTTATGTGAACGAAATCTACCCACGTATTTTTTGTTTATTTGGACGATTGGCTATGCAACGCTAGTCATAACAGTTTTGAAACGTAATGTGTGCTTCCATCCAGCTTAGCGGATTTATACTTATATAAGAATATGAACTAAACTAGATTGTATAGCGACTTGAATATTGCACGCGTATTAATCGTTCATCAACTCGTAGTTTTTTAATCGATAATTGAGAAATTGCGGTTGCCTAAATCTGCTGGTATAAGTGATGACTATCATCGTGTGTGCAAAATGTTTCATGATACATGGTGGTTAAAATCGTGATATCGGGTTCACTGAACATCAAGTAAGTACTAAGACCTTTATATACGTACATTGTGGAGAGCAATAAAGTATTGAGTATTGAAGTACATCTCTAAAGTCTCTCATGACAGCAGCCACACCGGCATTAATCATCACGTGGTTATTAATTTATTGATACAAATACAGAATTTCGAAGATGTAATATATCGCTTTGGTGATTGAACATTACCCTTCTCGATGAATACCTGATCTTCTCATTGCTACTAATGAATGTTTTCGACCTTTCAAATAAAAATAATAAAACGTTTGTAAAGTCTTTGTGGAACTTATTAGTATTTGAACTGGATAATGTTAGTAGCTAAAATTCTAATCTTAATCTTAATGTAATCGAACCAAATTAGTCATAATTGTAAGCTATATAAAGATCCACTGTAATCAACAGTTATAAATAACTTTCTCAAAATAAAGCAAAACGAAAACAGTGAAGCAATTTCTTAACCAATTTACCTTTTCACGTTTACGAGTTATTACATAAAACTCGGTAAATTTTAAGACTGACAACCCAATCGGGCATATAAAAAGAACTGAAAAACATTTTGAATCGTGAAGTTTTCAAGTGTGCGAATAATAGCAGGGTAACACTAAACACATACCTACGCAACGTAGGTACCTTTTCCTCAAAACCATAAAATTTCGCCAGCAGTGATTGGCGATAAGAATTTACAAGTATATATGGGTGTTCACAATATGCCGAACACCCGTTATATCGTAAAACCTCGACCGTAATTTTTCACGTAAAATGCAAGTATAGAGATAGAGAATACGACCCGGTATGCACGCAATACCATTATATCAAAGTTCAGTACAACGGCGTAGTTTTTCAGTGACTTATCTATATATATTTTACATTTACGATTATTGTTTACGTGTAGATTTCAATGCGTGTATAGTAGGTACTACGCACAGTAACTGTTTCTTTTATTTCAGTCATCTGTATTCATATTTTTAGTGACAAAGAGGAGTCAAAGTTCGAGCTTATCGACTTACAGAAATCATTCAAACCCTGAACGCATTTTAATACATCTATCGTTTGCATCGAACACAAACATTACTTTTTCACTACCCCGAGTTATTCATCCATTTAATTTTTACTACTTTCTCTATCTCTCTCGTACCCGCTCCCCTTAAACGAAAACATAAATGTTTGGGGTGATCCAGTCAGTTTTGTGGTTCCAGCAATGAATACTAATATTCAAAACAAAACAAAACTATGACATTGATTCCTTTTTCTTTGTGCAATCGTCACGCGATCTCGACGGTACCACTTGGGGGTAATTGCTGGAAATACGTTCATTAATATTCCAAACAATAATTTGATATTACCGTGAACTTTCACCTTCCGACACGATGCAGGAATTTTTAATACGACCTTTAAAAACTTGGCAGCGCTAAACTTTAGGCCAGGTGTCTGATGCCTAGGCAGGCACCCATGCAAGAATATAACTGAAGGCCTTCTTCAATTATGCTAAGTACACTAGTAAAACTATTTACTTTCAGCTTTAACAATAATTCATTGCAAAAGCATTTAGCGTGACCACAATAGAATGCAATGAATTTTTTTGTTTCTTGTACTTTTAATAACTAGACTAAAATAAAAAAGTCAAGTTGAATGTCAAGTTTATCTTTATTAAAAATAAATTTATCGTTATCTGCAATATGGCGAATTACCCTGTTTTAACAGAGCGTGCAATTGCACTTGAGTATTTTTTAAGTTCCCATTATTACACCGCTCTACTTCTAAGTACTTTACTTAACACAATCCATCCAATTGTGAAACTAGATACTCCACTAACTGTACATAGCTTAAACATATTAATCGCAATAAAGTCATCTGCCCAATTTCTCGCACTAAATTACACAAAGTAAATGTTCTGGCGTAAATTCTTTTTTTTTTCATCGCTTTAAGAATAGGTAATGCAAGGTAATGCCGTGTGACACGCGATTCAACGCGTGGGTTCATTCAAATAACCGATGACGTGAAGCGATTGACTCGTGACCCGGACGGTACACGACAATACAGCTGGCAAACCTTTATACTGAGTACGCACTGACACCATAGATTAATGGAACGCAGATGCGGTTTTAGATTCATTGGGAAACCTACGCTACTCGTACATAGGATTTTTATAACTCGCTTTTAGTAAGGCACAAAAGCGATAAGACCGCCCTTTGTACTTTCTTTAACCTTTTTCATATATTTTGTATTTTTTTTAACTGATAAGTGTAAACGTGATAACTAAGATCACACTGGATATATTTGATGAGCTTAAAATAAACGTATTGTGATTACAGAGTATGTCTTTCGATAACATAAAATAAAGTAAAACTCTCATTAAAGAAACTAAACTACCAACCAAGGTATCCTAAAAACCATTATAGAGGTGGGCTTAAATTATTTGTAGAAGAAATCGTCCTCAACAGAAGGATATAAATCGCATAAACCATGAAAGAAGTTCCAAAGTTAAGAGTTCCAAAATTCGTCTGTCCTTATTGAGTCTATGATTGAAGGAAACTTTTATGATTGATGTATAGGCTTGGATAATTTATTTTTACGTTCCCCACGTTATATGAGTTACCAAACAACGTTGGATTTGTCAAAATTCTTTTCTACGTCAAACGGGAATTGGTTCAGTCATAAATCAAAATTGCATGCGGGTAATTTTATCAAAACGTACTTTTATGATGAATAAGTATGCGATATAGTCCTGAAACGACAACAATATAAAAATAAAAAAATGTTTGAAGTATTTTTTCCTGTGTTTCGTGAACATAAAGCTGATTCCCTGAGTAATTGTGCAGGCAACTTTTATTGTCCTGATTTGCAATATACACGAGCATTCTTGAAAATAAACAAGTAGAAACAAATAATCGCTTCTGAATTTTATGACAATTTTAAATCAGTTTTATTAATCTTCGTAAACAATTCGTATCCCTGGTTGTTAATTCCCATTAGGATAACATTACAATTTACAACATCAGCTGTGCGCGTTCATGGAGCTGCGTGTACAAAAATGTATTCTGCACGATTTTATTGCTTTAAATTCGTAAAAATGACCCAACATTAAACCGTTTTCATTATTATCGTGAGCGATGAAATGAGGTTTTGCATCACGGGAGCATTGTTTTCCAAATATACCGGAACAAATAGGAGGCAATATTGATTACAGTTATTTTTATTACTAAGTTCCTATACAATTACAAATATAAGCGGATACAAAAACAGATTTTTTATTCAGGATTTGCCTATAAGTATATCTTGCATAAATTATTTGGTGGGATCGAGTGATAATATCGATTAAAGCTAAAATTGATTCCATGAAGAATGAATTTAACTTCTGAAATCAAATTAAACCTTCAAATTGTACCTATTAGAAGTCAAAGATACGATAGGTAATCAAAATGGATTATGATAATATTTCACGTCTTCTTCTAGCACGCAATGGTTAAAATTAAATGATAGAAGCTATAGTGATTTGCAATAGGATAATGGTTCAAGTTTTTTTTATACGTAAGTACATGTATGCATTCTATTAGACTTGCTATTAAAATATAATTAAATCAGGTCATGTAATTTGTTATAAGTAATTAGAATGGTATTAGGTGTATAATTTATAACTGAAATTACATATCAACCCTTCGTCATTCCGGTCATAGTTGATGTGACTTAGGCTAAGGTTAAATGGAAAGACAAATGAAAATGTTAACATAGTTGATCGAAATGCACTGATAAAATGGGTAATAACTAAAGGCCGACATCAGATAGTTACCAAATAATATGTTTGAATTTTGACAGCTCTTGTATGACGAATCTGTCAAAAATTGAATGGCCGAAATTAAATTCAGCCTGAGCCATTCATATCGATTTCTATCTAATCGATTTGTCACCATGAATGTCTTCAACGATTTGTGGTAATTTACACATTTTTAACCCCCGACGCACAAAGAGGGGTGTTATAAGTTTGACGTGTCTATGTGTCTGTCTGTGGCATCGTAGCTCCAAAACGAATGGACCGATTATGATGCGTTTTTTTTGTTTGGAAGCTGACGTGATCGATATGGTTCTAAGCTACAATTTATGAACATCTGTTCAGGCGTTTCAAGGTCATCAGTTCTTTTTGCTGCTGCTGTTTATTTTTGTATCCTCTTAAAAAATTTAGTTTAGTTTTTAAATTTTCATTCTAAATTTGATACAATGAGTAATTTTTACAACTATTTCGTATATTCCCCATAGCCTACCCTATATTTCCGTATATAGTACGTTAGTATCGTCTAAATTAATTCAAATGATCTTATAAGGACTTATTGATATGCAATCGTTTCATTAATCCGTCCGAATTCTATTATTAAAGAATATTAGTAAGTGTGCCAATTTAACGTCACGTATGTGCTTCACTAATATTCCCATGTCAAAGCTGTATACCCCGAATTATTAGCATTATAAACCTTAAGCTAGAGACTGACTTATACTGAAAACTAACACACAAATAGAGATAAATATTTCAACCGTATTAGCATACGCTGTGGCGTGTTTATCCGGGTGGGGCAGGTTCGTATGCTGTGCACGACCGTATTTTTCTTCTCACAAAACTGTATAACTAACACACAATTTACGTTGAACATACCTCTTTGATTGTTATATTTATTACAAGAGTTAATTTCACTCCACCTCTTGGGACAAATGCAACTAAATTTTAAACCAGTTCCTCCCGCCGAATGGGCTGAAATTTTGCACTTATAATAGTTGAATGAAAAATTGTTTTAGACACGTATTTTTTAAATATAAATTTATTACGAAACATTGGATTATTAAAAACCACTTTTCAATTACCATGGCGTGATCGTATTTTTATGAAAACTATTCATGTAATTGTCTTTTATAATTATATCCTATTCATATAATTTTATTTGAACGTAATAATAATTATGTATATATAGCGTGATGCAATTAGTATTGTTTATATTTAATTACTTTCTAGAGAATAATTAGATCCTCTCTCTCACATATAACTTATTGTATTGCGACATCTATATACAATTAAAAATAATTTACTTAACCTTCGGAAGGGACAGGGTTCATCCTAAAAGTCAAAGAAGAGTGTCTTATCTTTTTAACCGACTTCCAAAAAGGAGGAGGTTATCAATTCGGTTGTATTTTTTTTTTTTTTTTAACTCTTTTGTTTCTCGTTTTTGCGTTTTACGTATTCTTCTATCGCGACGTATGAGCCTAGTTGCCATTGCGCATTGGCAGCTACAGGTCGTGGTTTTCATTATAAAGGTAGATGTGTTGCGTCACCCCTGTTACTGTTTACGCATGTTTTTTCTGATCATTTCCCTTTAATTATTGTTATCGAGCTTTATATCTAAATATGTTTTTCCATTCAGAAAAAGAGCTTGAAGCATTCATCAATGATATTGCTAATGATGTTGTTGATAAAAGTGATGTATTAAAGAAGAAAAGTGTTCAGAAAGTGATGATCTGCCATGATTTCCATGCAGTATGAGGTGGAAGGCGAATTGCCGTGAGCTCAGGTTCGAAGAACTATTGTACGTGGTAAGAATGGGCATCTGAGGTCTACTGGCTTTCGGCACCACCGGCATTTGGTGGAACACTATAACAAAATATAGTAAACATACAGTGATTCTATAACTTTGAATCGGAAAAAGAAGCATTCAGTCTGTTATTTTTAAAGCCTTTGGAGATAGTATATATTCATAAACTAATCACGAAATCTAAAGATGCGTTTGTAATTAGATGGCTACAAGTCGTTACTCTTTTAAAATAAAATTGCGTGAACACCTTCACAATACATTGGCTGTTTAATTTTAATTTCAACCTTAACTTCACTTTATTTATTTACGTAGTATTTACATATACATATATAGTATGCTAAATTTATTTATTTATCCTATTATTATTTTAGTTATTTATGTAGTATTATAATATATATTATTAGAACAGTGTACCTTCCTTACAATTGAGTTTTGTCATATCTGCATATTGCACCTACCATATTTTCTCTCTGCATCACCCTAAGGTTGACTGGTAGAAAATGCCTAAGGCATTAAGTCCGCCTTTGTACAACTTTATTTTGTGCATAAAGTATTAAATAAATAAATAAATAAATAATTATAAAAACCAGTGTTTTCCATATAAAACAGATGATCTATAAATTGAGGCACTTATAGGCCACTATTGTTCTGTGCTGTAAACAAAGTTATGATTTATGTTAAATATGCCAAAAACTGATTAATTAAAAAAATAAAAATTTTAGGTTATATTTACCTACAAAGGTAGCGGGGTGTCTCATCACCCCTGTCACCATTGATGTTTGAGTAAATCATGTTACCATCCGAAGGTGAAGCTCGGACTAATTTTGTAAACCTGTTCATTCGATTAGAATCCTCAGATAAAAACAATCTGACGATGGAATAAACAGTTCAAACTAATAATATCTATGCTATAGAAGGTTCATTTAGAATATTTCATTATGTTAAGCATGATTATTTTACGGTACAAGAACTTTTGAACAGTTGATACACGCCCCGTTAGTACCTATATACCATCACAGTGCAACTTTGATAATACATACACACTTTAAGAATGCAGTTTTGATCAGTTATAAGTAACATATAGCTTTCTACATAATGAACTAGTCCCTAACTCAATAATATATGCCAATTACTTTTATGTGGATTACACTGAAATGAAAGATCTAGCCCAGGACCGACTAGAAATTTAACATGCCTTGTATTTTTCCAATTCGATGTTGCAAAATCTATTTACAGTATCAAAGTCACTCTAGGTAAACTGACTTTACTTAAAAAATAAGTTTAGATACCTAGAATTACGATATGAGTTTGAAATACTACGTCAAAAAACAATTATCAATGTACTACTGTGTTAAGAAGCCTACCGTAAAATCACAGGTAAAAGTGTGAATATGAACTGAATACTACATATAAAACAGATAATCTAAGCATTACACAAACATTACAAAGTACCAAAACTTAACATCCCTGCTATACTAAGTTCCTAATAAGTGCATCAAAGTTCACGGCACGCAAGTACATGACGTCTTGTTAGGCGTCGTTATACGTTATCGGAACAATATCTACGTCAAATAGCACAAGTGTGAAATAACCACGATTTACTAATTTCACAGTCTATGAAACTATAAGGCCATTTAATTAGGAAAAACCTGAGTACAATCTCTACGGCCACACGTGCTGTCACGTGCATCGTCATTACAGATTCTAAATTTAATAAAATTTAGTAACTGTCTGTGATTTCAAAATAATAAATGCCAAAAATTTATGAAAACTGGTATTAATAGAGATACAATTCTAATCAAAAATAACCTTTAATAGGGCTTTGGTCTAACCTAGACAAAGTCATAGCATATTTACCTGAAATCATATACAGCTCCATAGATTCTCTTCATGCAGCGAAGAAGACGTGAAAGATTATCTTTCCTGCATATTGATCCGCCTTTCGGTATGTGGTTCATGAACTGAAACCGTAAATCATAATTAAATCAGTATCTCATCTTGTTTCTAGAACAATCAACATTGCGTTTTAAATAAAGAAATTCGAATACTTATATAAAAAAATATGAATCTTTGAAAGTATAATTGTATTTTGAAGGTTAATACGGCTTTAACCTTTAAAATGCTACATGATAAAAGGCTTTAAAAACGAGTTCTAATACAGATATAATTTATAAATGATTTAATAAATTTATTAAGCCTGACATGTCAGATAAAACCTGTAATGCTAAATTACTCTTTGTTCTATAATGATAATATCAGTAAATATTAAAGCTTAGTCGTAGAGAACAATATTAAAAGTTGCCGACATCATCCATTTGACGTCTAGACAAATATATCTATGTAAGTACAGCGATATTTTTGTGGCTTCGTTATCCTAAGTACTATCGTTATTCATAGGAAAACAAAGAAATTAAATAGGTGAAGTAAAAAGGTGGACTTATTATATTGTACAAAGAACATAATCTTAACCAACTTTCATCCCTTGTTTTAGGTATTCAAAATCAACGGGTTACATTCTTGGCCAAAAACATAGATTTTTCAAAAATCCAATAATGCAGTTTTTATTTTCATAAAAAGATTAATCAATTTAAAAACAGGCCTGCCATTTGAAAATCGGACTAGCCATGTTACCCGGGCCACTGTAAGGATTCTAACGATACCGCAGACATCGATGTCGGTACAGGCATTTAGAAGTTGGTATAATAAAGAAATTACAAATATACATACATACTTACATACATGACCCCTAATTACATAACAGTCTTTTTTTGGCAGTCGTGTAAAAATCGGACCAGAGACTCCTTTGAGTACTTTTCGCTATTCCTTGTAGTTTCGGATTAGGCCATACACGCCTACTTGAAAAATTTACCTCTATATTATTTCTTATGCTAGTCAGTAAAAGTATTTCACAACTATACCATATCACGGTTTTTGGTACAAGAAAACCTAAACGAGATAATAGAAATTAAACATTTCATGCCTTTTGTTCCGTAATTAAAAACAACCTACCTATATCTATGCAAGAAATGCAAAAGTGCATAATCTAATTAAATAATAAGTCAGCTGCGTCTACTAGTTTGTTTCAGACCTGCCAATCTCCCAAAGTCTTGTAGCTAGCCGCGGGGAAGGCGCTGGTTTTCCACCACAGGTTCCAGCGCTCCTCTAAGCCAGTGTTGTAGCCCTGGTACATACGCCATCCACGCTCCGCACATACCTACCAAATGAACACACAATAAATTAGACGCGTTCCGAGTAGTAAACACATCTGATATTCATGAAATCATACGATGGTCCCAGTATGCTCGTCAGAAATAGATTTGACTTCCTCTGTATTATTAAATTTATTTTAATATGTGGAAATAAGTACCAACACACCACAGAATAAAGAAATAGGTAAGTACCTACCTAAAATGGGCGGCCTTACCGCACACGGCAATCTCAGGATAGATAGAGAAAGTGAACTCGGATAACAATTTGGGTTAGAACGTGGTGTACATACACAATTATAATATAGAATACAACGAACATACATAAGTTTAAATGGAAGATAATAGTACTCTCAGTTTACATATAAGTATTCCTACATCAGTGCAAACTATGTAGGTGGCAAATGGAGTACAGTACTCGGATCGACAAAAGCTAAGTAGTCCAGTAACTTTCCTTCACAAGTTTTTTTAAAAACCGGGAGCGACTGGGCGCTTCGTACCTATAGAGATCGAGTGCTTTATACAAACGAGCTAAACCGCAAAGGATTTGTCAATAAATTCGTCGTTTCTGTATCTTCTTATTTTTTCTATATTAATTATAATGTTTCCAAGGATTTTCTATAAGTCTTAATTTATCAGTGACCGTTTAATAAGGATTAATTTAAATCATAATTTAAAGTTATTTTATTTTATTCATAATGTTTGCCGCTAGATGAGCAGGATTCCTCTTGCTGGTAATTTAAAAGAAATTTACCTAATAATTAAGGACCTTATACAGAAAAGAATAAAGATGAGGCATGATATTTTATTCTGACATGTCTCCTTACTTACTTATAGTTATTACATGTAAGCGATTTAGCCTAATAAGAAGACCTTAGACGCAGGTGTCTGATTCGGGACAATATAGAACCAAGTGGTGCTCAAAATGAACCCAATTTTATCGAATCGAGCAACGCCCGGTGCTCGTCTGGTTTCCTCTCATCTCTTTTTACATCATATATTATAAATTCATAATTAATCTGCAGCTATAAATCATAAGCAAATTATTTAACGAATGAATAACACAAAACAGATTATATATTTTTTGCGATTCATACAGATAACGTATACATATCATAATCATCATTGGCTTTTGCGTCTAATAAATAAGATTCTAATAGATATAATGCTTAACTAAATATAATATATACAAAATCAAATAAAAGAACTATGTAACAGTAGGTAAAGTGAAAAAGCTTTAGTACTTAATCATCTGGGTAAGCTGTCAGACAAAACGTGTGATTAAAAATTACTTACCATTACTGTATTGTATCTTAACAATCCTTTAGTAATTGTGTTACATTGTAGTGTCTGTAATTAGCGCGGTCATGCTCATACCTAACCTAACCTAACATGTTTATGCTTGACTCTATGTTCATAGAACCTATACGTTACACGTTTATTAATCTGGTCCCAAAATATACAGATTATGGCGATTTCGATTTCTCTTTTTTAGTTTATTGTAGTGCCACCTATCTCCCTTCCTACCTAGAGTTTTCGCAACTACGTTGGAAGTTGGAATCGGCTTCCAGGCTAACCGGTAACAGCTTAGTATCGCTATTCAACATAGAGCGACTGCCTATCTAACAGCGCGACCTGTCTGTCATATAAACTGCAATTCTATGAACAGTGCATAACCTTAGATTCTAAGGCTTAGAATGTTCTCCATTGCAATACAGTTGTCAAGCTTAAAGAAAATGCTGTTAATTTTCTAAATATAAACAAACCAAACGAATAATAGATTGAGGTATATTTTACAATAAAGTTGAGATACCTCAGCTGTTTTAAAATAGTAGATAATACGGGATAGGTAGATATTATATTAATATTGCTATTGTAATCAGTAAACGTTACCATTATCTACCCGTAAGTGTTGACAAGCCCTTAACACAAGGGCACCCTTTTCTTTGACTTGTCTTTCGCCCATACCTATTCAGTCTGTTGAATGAAACCTTATTGTCGGACAAGGTAGACATTTCTTCGTCGATCTCTTAATGATTACTCTGCGCATCGAATTATAATTTAATAAGTAGCTATAAGGTGTTTCATTAAAGCAAATGTTTAGATTATTATGAATAATCGTCATGATTACTTATTAATTTTAATTTGACACGTTTTTATCTGGTTGTGTATTATTAACTTATTTTAATTGCAAACAGATTTAATCTGGTTATCTAGCACGCAAAATTTGTTTTATGTTATCCATGATTATACCATCAATTAGCGATTGTCTCACAATAAAAGAACCCTCCATTTATTAAAGATATCAATATTATTTTATGTTGTAGTTATTGCGGTTAATTAATATTAATGCCTATTATTTATCATTACATTATTCAAGTAACAATACAAATGTATTAGAGTAGAATAAAGTGACTTTAAATGCCAATTATAGGGAAACACGGGGTCTATTTCACTAAATTGTAACACACACACAGCGTGTACAGCGATTTTCGTGCTATTTCATGTCATTATCGGTTCGATTTCTTTTCATCTCATTCTTATACCGCGATACAGCTGGTTCAGTTTATTTAAATAAGTCCACGATCTATCGAACTTTTTCACAAGTGCTGTTTTTATTTTATTTTTGAAGGAGTTTTTGAAAATTTGTTGGATAAGGACCAGATTTAATCATGTTTAATGATTCTTAAAAAAAATTGCTTTACATGGCCGTAACCTGTAGGCATAGTGTATTTCATTCTGTTATTTCAGCCAAACACGTGCCTAACGTTATTAAAACGAAGAACGTTTTACGTTGTTGGAATCGGCCCCCTGTTTACTACTAAACTAATTGTCCGAAGAAATAATTGCGTGTATTTTACAACTAGCAACATGCTACTATGCAACTGTACTTGCCTATATATTAAACTATACAAAGGTTTTATTCTATGGTCGAGGACATAACTAATCACCACTAGCATTGGAATTGTGCTGCTTACGTCAACTTTTATGAAAATCATATTGATGAATAGCTGTCACACGATAATTCTAATAAATAACTAATCCTTCAATCTTCAATTAACTGCTATTTTTGTTATGGTATGGTGATACTGCAGAGTGTTAAACTGAGTTGTGCTCAAAGTTTGAGATCTACCTCCTTCAGCTAGTTCTTAGCATCTGGAGTCATTCATTCTAATAACTATAAATACTATATACAAGTTATCTAAGTGACACTACGTGTTTCCTAAGTAGTTGAATGTTATACCTTGACCAGCAGGCCGGGTCCTGATCCATTATCATTGAGTCTGAATATAAAAGGCTCGTCATCGTCGAAGCTGCTGTCCATTCTTCGATACAGGCCTAAAAACATGCCTTATTTATCAAAACTGGACCCGATCTCATTTCAACTTTCAAAGTTATACTAGACGCGATACATCTTCGCCTTCAATGGAATATACTCGTGTATGTGAACGCGTGAATCGCATGTCAGCTTATCATAGGAATCGTATATTCGTCGAGATATCGTTCGAGACACGTTTGCGTTAGTTCGGCGAGCGAAACGTTCGACGCGGGTCGACTGGCGTAGTCCGCCGCCCACCCGACACTGTCTCCAACGACTCCAACTTTGCTACGTTGCAAGCTGATGCCCAAACCCCCAGTGATTTATAACTCCCCGTTCGTGACACGAGCCTCCTGTAAAAAGCAACGTAACAACGATAATGCATTTTGTTAGTCTAATGACGCGTCGCTTTTTATATTTAACCGAACAAGTTCGCCGAAGTTGAATAACAATTTTGATGAATGCGACACGATGGTTATATTTTTATATGGTTGCCAACGACCGAATTGCCTCGAGAAATATGTCTATTACGTACTTTTTTACTTAACAACCTTTTCATTTAATTAATAAAATGATCAGTATGCAGTAGGTGCTTATGGTCTATTTAATTGATGCAAAGAGCGATATTGACCAATTCAATAATATTAATTATTATCAGATCCATCGATTTCTAATTTCCTATAATAATTATTCAGTAACGCTAAACTTCGAATACAGCTAATTCTTTCAAACGCATTAACATATGTTTAGCGAACTCTAGTTATACATTTTTGTAAATAGAAAATACAGATGTGGGCAGGATTTGAACTTACGCCTCCCGGATAAATACCTATACAAATTCGTCTACATAAAAAAAAACTGCAAAACTTTCATCCAAACTAAAAATCTAATAAAAATCTATAATAATCGCCCATACATTTTGATGACATGCGTTTCTATGATGCCACCCCAAACACGATTCCCGAGTTCAATTACCATAATTAAGATCGAGAGTATGTATTCAATAATCAAATTCTATAAAATTTTAAATTGAAATTCCAGGGTGCTTCCCGTAACCCAGTTTTACTAATCAGTTTGCGTGATACACGTTGTAACGATATAAAATGCTCTGCTTAAAAATGGCCGATGTCATTCAATACAGTAGGTACATCTGCATAAAAATAACAAAATATTTCATTAGTTAAGTTGAAATTAGGCTAAAGGTTGCGTGCCTCAACTGTCAACACGACTTCTGCTTAGAGATTATAAAAAAATAACGATTTCATGTTATTCAAGCAATTTCAATTAATTTATTCCACGCTTAATTGTAAGGATTAATAGTCTATCTTTGTGAACATAAATAATTATGAAAGTTACAAAGCAAAAAGTGTGTGAATAAAAGTTAATAAAGCCGTTGTATAATACATTTATTCTAACACTAGACCATAGAAATGTTTTCTAATAGATACCTATCGAAAAACTATAATTATTTCAATTTCAATGACCGTTCACATAATTATGTTTAGGCAAGGAAAACAATTATTTTATTTTATTAACACGCGGAAATGTGGAATTAAGAAAATAATAATTGCGTCAATTTATGTTTTATGTTTTTATATGTGTACTATAAAGTGACCATCAATTAGATGTCAACTTAGAGCCAATACTTAGGGGTACCTTGGGGGAACCGCACACACCGTCAGTGGAAACATGCTTAAGGGCGCAGTAAGATAGTCCTTCATCTTATTTTCCATCGTCATCCATAACCTAGTCTATATCACACTGCTCCCGATTTGCTTTCTGTGTCGCGAAAGACTTGAAATGGCTTAATTTTGGTGCCACCAAAAGTACTCCTATTTTATTACTAAGTTAAGGGACTATTTTATTTGTTTTTGAAAATAATACGAATTTCCTAGCTGTAAACGTGGGGATGCTGCAACAGACATTGGAATTTGGTCCAAATGTGGCTCAGAACTTTCATGGGATTTAAATAATCTCAAGAGGGACCTCTTTATAACCCCCTACAAAAACAGGGGGGTATTTTAAGTTTAACGTGTGTACCTATCTGTGTATCTGTCTGGTCTGTGGCATCGTACCTACCAAACGGGTGGACCGATTTTGATTAAATGTTTTTTTGTTTGAAATTTGACTTGATCGAGTGTTCATAACTATGATTGAAGAAAATCTGTTCAGCAGTTTGAAGTTCATCAGGTTTTTCTAGTCGATTAAGGAATGTGAGCAACTTCCACAGGTATTATTATACTTCTAGTATTTTGCAAGATAGAGAAGTTAACGGTACTTTATTACTATAACTAGATGAATCTAATAAATAAAAAAATTAAAGTACGCTTGCCTTGTGTGTTTATTCCTTTTTATTTCACACCTGTTTGTGTGCCATATTAGGTACTAGTTTCTTAAATCATACATACATAATCACAGCCTAACTTACTCGGGACAATATAAGGATTCTAACGATACCCCATACATCTAAATCGGTTTAAGGGATTAAAAGTTAAGGTGAAATAGAGAAACTCATAAACATACAAACTTACATACATGAACCCTAAAAACCTAACACTCCTTTTTTTGGGCAGTTGTGTAAAAACGAAAGGGTTTTTTTTAACATAATTGGATGCTGATACGCAATAGTGTGTCGACCCACAAAAAGTAAAATTTGGAAATATTGAAATAAATAATTAAATACGTGAGACACACTATGAGAATACATCAATATTTCCAAATTTTACTTTTTGCGGGTTGACACACTATTGCGTATCAGCATCCAATTGGTACCTTAATAATAATAAAAATACATAAATATTTTTCCCTTTTATCATATTAAAAGGGTCGGACTCGGAAAATTTGACAGTGCGCAGTGATTATGACCACGCTGGTTTTCAGTCCGGTTCTTCTACTAAGATCATGGTAACCTTTATCTGAAGCTGCAGTTTACCCAACTCTTCATTAACTTACAGCAGAGGTATCATGATTGGGCTCATTTGAATCATTTCTTTCCCCCCTCGCAATAACGCTTGAATCAAAATATTACTATTTATACTAACTAAACTTAAAGGGCCAATAAAGATGAATCTTTCAAAAGCTTTAACAAAAAAAAAACTTTGTTCAAATTAGACCATTAGAAATGGTACTTTTTGAATTTCATACATAACAATAAGACAGTCCCCAAAAACGCCCACCCTTCACCGCATCCTAGTGCTTCACTGGAGAGAAGAAGCGGCGCAACGAACTCCCCAGCTAACGTATGCGTAGCGAACTCTATAGTTATATATTTTTGTAGAAAGAAAAATACGGTCGGAATACCTATCCTATAGTATATATTCCCCGATAAATGGACAACCCAAAACAAAAAGAATTTTCCGAATCAGTAGTTCCTGCGATTAGCGCGTTCAACCAAACAAACAAACAAACTCTTCAGCTTTATAAGATTAAATATAGATTCGTTTTTGCCTCATTAAAATTATCAAACCTGGTAGAAAAGCAAATATTCACACGAATTCCAGCTTCATAATATTAATATGATTTAAACAATAAAATTCTAGCAGTGCTAGTAATATTTCCATAAAACTTATCCGGGTTTGTCAAACATTGATATCCTTGAAGGTCCTACCGATAAATGTCGCCAACGTGCCGGCCAACAATCTTCCTGTATCCTGTCATGTTTACCCCATAATTCACTGCTATACGTGACTCCGAGTATATTTACGGTGACACATTTTGTAATGCTGCCCATCAAGATAAGGATAACTCAGAAAAATAAAACACTACTCCAATAGTAGGTACTATCCTAGGTTCAATAACATACACATTCATTAATAACACAACTTTTAAGCAGATTACTTAATCGCGTGTACAGATCAACGGGAATTTCTGCAATAATGAAAATAACAATACCTTCACTATAATAAAAAAATAAACGTTCTCAATGTCCTTGACTCGAGGTGGATAATATTTGAAACATTTCCGCAAAACATCTGGATTTATCAGATCTAGGTACCTATATAGATGAAAAGGCATTAAGTAGGTATTATGACTGAGTTGTCTTCTGGTTCTTTGTTCCAAAATGCACAGCACAATGAATATGTAGGTACTACGTACTACTTATACATTCTTTGTTACTGTAATTTGCTTCATTGTATTCATCGAGTTCCACTTATGGTTTTGGATTTAATTCTTTATCTCTTAAAACGGGTTCGAAATTGACAGCATTTATTATCAAGACTTGTTAAAGATGCTCAGCTCTTGGTAAACGTGGCTAGGAGTGCTCTGATATTGTTACGAGTAGTTTCCAACATCGGACAAGCCATAGGGATGTCAAACAGGGCAGAAAGCATGGGCACGATCCGCTGGAGTTTCCTGTATACCCCGCCTTATGGACTGAGGCGGCATCGGCAGTGTGGTTTTAGAACCTCCATAGACTTGCTGCTGTTTGCATCAACCCTAAACTCACTTTGCGGAAGACCGATATAGTGACTGAAAAAACGCTGCTTAGTCGATTAGAATATTGTGTTTGACAAACGATACTACCGCGATCGAAAGCAAAGAGTCCAAATAGCGATGTAGCGTTGGAAAGTCGTCAAATCGCCATCGCCGATCCTAAAAGTAGTACATATTTTAAATGTATTTCGATTAACTACGATTAAGTTATGCGCAGATAATTTCATATTATTATGAGAAATGGTAGAAAGTTGCTATTCCGAATTTCGGACATTTGAAATAGGCCCTAGGAATTAAATGACCTACTTTTAAAACTAATACCAATTCCAATATTAAATAGCCGCCTAAAAACAATGCGTAATTTTAAAATAAATTATCTACATTACAGCTGCCTCAAATTTAAAGCATGTTGTCTTCTTATTATCCCGAATCTATAGTTATTTTTTAGACATTTTGGCATTTAAAAGTACTAACTGACATATTGCCAATGTCAATCGAGCGAAATTATTTTCAAGTGTAAGCCTACTGACCTAAACTAAAGTGGAAATGTAGATTACCTGAACGTTAAATTATAATAAAAAAATAGGTTTACTCTTGATTTAGTAAATGATACCATAATTTATTAAGATGAAATATGAAATCAAGTAGACATCACTACATTTAGAGTCAGAGGTAAGTTTTATGTAATATTATCGATTGAACCCTAGTCATCCTTAAGGGTGTGTTATGAAAAACCAAAATCAATAATACACGCGATTCAGACGATAAAAACTTGTTCAACTATAAAAGATGTCATTAAGTCTTCGAATGGAAGAAGTACAAAATTATACTTCATAGCAATAAAAATCTATTGTGTCCGGTAATTATCGAGCAAACAGATTAAGTAGTAAAAAGCCACAAACTAAAAAACTAGGAATAGTTTAAGGCTACTGAAGTTATTTTGCATTTAAATTATTTCTAATAGTTAGGAATTCTATGTAAGTGCAATTACTAGTCAAGCAATGGATTTTTGTCATCAAAATAAATGGTTGCGAAAGTTCGAAGGTCGAGTTAAAATGTTCGAACATAGTAGTGTAATGTTAACCTAAGTGTACACTACTCAGTTACTACAATCTACAGTAAATAATTCCTGAGTAATACTTTTAGATCTTCAAGATAAATCTTTGAAAAGCATTATTATATTAACATTATTATTAACGCATGCTTAGCGAACTCTAAAGTTATTATATTAAATGGAAAAAGAATACGGTCGCGAACAGGATTCGAACCTGCGCCTCCCAGGTCGAGATGGCTTAGTGGTCAGAGCGCCTGGAGTATTCATCCGGGAGGCGCAAGTTCGAATCCTGTTCGCGACCGTATTCTATTTCCATTTAATATGATAACTTTTAGATCTTGCTACGAAAATTATGATAAAGCCATTTCCATCTACGCAACTCCTTGCTTTGGAAAGCAGGTTAAACAGTGGGTCCCAGTTGTTGTCTAGCAATTATTGTTATGCCATAGAACTACGGACGACTGGAACAACTCTGATACTAGCAGGGTTCTTCTTCAAGTTCTTTAATTTATGAGCGTAGCGCTCGTCGGTGGGGCAACCGCCATTGCTCTCTTTCATTTTGACCTCTGGACACAACTCTACTCCTACTTTTTCCTTCTCTTTTTGCATAAAGCTACGTGTAGGTTTTCATGTTTCTTCACGACATCTTCTATAAGATAATTTTAGGGCGAAAAATAGAAGGAAAGAGAGGTTAAGGAAGACCTAGAGTAGCAGGGTTACACTTGAAAATAAAACCAGTCGTTTATTTAATCCCATTAAGTTAGTTCACACTTTAGAAAGTGACAATTTGGCTATAAAATAAATAAATAACGGATATTCTATTACCGGAGCAAACGTGCTTCAAATTCGAGATGGTACGATATTAAGACGTTTATTTAAAGAATAGCTTCGGCCCGAGACTTCATCTGTCTCCAGAATTGAAACCAGCCGGGATAAAAAGTATCTCATGTGTTAATTCAAGTTATAAACCATCTGTTGCACACAGATCTCATCCAAATCCGTTCAGTAGTTATAACGTGAACGAGTATTAAACGTCCACCCATCATATTAGTAGACACATTGTTTTTATGCATTAAAATTAGATTGAATTTCAAAACTGTGTGATATAGCCACACAAAAGAAGAAAAGTTCTGCGTTTAGACTGTCGGTCATAGTCTAGAAAAATGCTTTATAGGAAGGCAAGGCATCTTATGATGGGTAACGAAGAATGTCTCCAACATAGATTTCCTCTTCCTAGGCACTGTGTCTACTGGGATTTTTAACACATTTATCCTTTTGCAGGTCTGCAGGCAGAAATTTCTATTGAAATAAGCAGTACCTTTGTATTAGTTATTGTTCACTATGTCGCGAGTCAGGCTCGGACTCCGTTCGAGTTCGAAACTAGTCGGGCAAACCCGAAGACTGTACGTGAGTAGTAACCGGTGAACAATAACTAATATGAATATGCCTCACGAAAGTTATTATACAAATATAGTACCTTTGTACTTAAGAGCTTTATGATTGTAAGTATATTTATAGCCTAGTGTGTACATAAATATATAAATAAATAGATGGACAGACAGTAGACGTTTGCGCTGGTAGTGGTTGTAGTGTTGTTTAAAATTCTTCGTTATATAATTCTACGAAGGACGGCAGATCATAATAAAGTACCTGGAGCACGGATCTGATAAAATACGGATGTACGACGATGCCTTGTCTTAAGCGAAGCATGGATTACGCACACACACGCGCAGCGTAATGGCGCCGAGTGGATGAGTTTTAAGTATTTGTATGCGTTTAGCTCGTGTATGACAAGCGAAATTTGATGGCTAGGCATGCTTCTCAGTCGTACGCAACGCTACGTCCGTATTTTTTTAGGGTCCGTGACCTGTAGTACCTTTTACTTAGGCACTCATAAATTAGAAAGAAAAACCATTACCTCAATACTTGGTCACTTCAAAAATAAAAATACAATTTTCGTTTTAATATGTACCTGATCGGGAACTGCTGCAGTCGAGCTTAAATATCTTATAGATTTTCTCCATTTCGTACTTGATTAACTCTTCAGGCTTTCAATATGAAACGTAATTATCAATAAAAGTGTGATACATAACATAACATAGCATCACGCCTGTATTCCCCGAAGGGATAGACAGAGGTGAACCGTGTACATAATTGTACACCCACATTTCACCAATGCTGTTATTAAGTCCCATGTAATAGTTGGTGAGCCTATTGCCATCAACCGGGCACATTTCTAAACTCCGGGCTGCTTCTGAGAATTTCCCAACAGAAAAACTCAATAACACTTCTCCCGACCCGGGAATCGAACCCGAGGCCTCCTGCTCAGCAGTCGCGCTTGGGACAACTAGACCAACGAGACAGTCAATAATTTAATGCTCCACGTATTCTAAATACTATTCAAACTAAAAATATGATTAATTGCTATACCAGTGACTATCTAACCATATCTATGAATTTTATTCGACTTCGTTTCTAGAATATCATGAGAAACAGTATGAAAACACCTTTCTTGCCTTTAGAAGTAACAAACCACATAATTTACCATGGAAATAGCTTCACTAATAGATGCTAAGGACGCACGATCGGGAAAGTGCAAGGCTAGAACTAACGTAAGTTATTGCATAATTATATTGCAGCGAAACTTATTTGAATGACCTTACCCTTAATAAATCAGTAAGTAATTCACAAAAACTACACAGTTTCACAACACTAAAATAAAATTAAAAATTCCGAAAAATAAATGGAAAAACGGGTAACGTTACTACGAAGCTTTCGGCCATTTTTTTGGCAATATTGACCTTTGTAGTACATAGACAAATATATTTTTCAAAAACAAAAAGATTTGTTCAAACATGGAAATTTGTATCAACCTCCTTGCTTTGTTGCAAATTTAATATAATTATGTATTGTTTCTTGAGAACACAGGGAGATCTCATAGTTGGATAGGCGCCCGATCGGAAGCACACGTAGGTCACATAATTATGTCAGTATTGTATTTTTATGGCTTTTCTATGTTTGAGCTAGCATACATTCAGGATTTATTAAAATAAAAAGAACGTAATATTTTTAAATATTATTTTAATAAAATAATACTTCCGTATCCTGGCTGATACTGGTATAAAACACAATAAAAATAAATGTAAAATATTTCTGTATCAGGTTGTCCCATAGTAATAAATTTAAAAACAATATGTCATTTTTCCTGCGCTTTCATAGCGATGCGATGTCATGTAGGAACTTTTTCTCTTCTTTCCAAAGCCACCTGGTTCCCGTCGACGGCCTTCATCATAATATCCAGTTTGACTCTAATATAAGGCCTAGGGCCAGTTTCTCTGTCTTCTACTATTTTATAACGACGCAGTATTGTTGACAGTGCAGTTTTTATTGACATTAACGCATATTGGTATCCTGTGAAAAGTAAGCATATAAAATAAAATAAAAATCTCCGTCCTGGTTTGTGGACTCGGAACGGCTTCTTAGGAAAATCAAAAACAGATAGCCTTTGAATGTTATGAGTTAGAAACTTCTGCCTTTTGCCATCTATGGTGGAGCCTACATTTTGACAAATTATAACATTTATATAAATTAAAAAAACAACATTATCATTTATATATTTATGTCAAGGTTATGCCATTGTTTCAATGCTCAGATCAAAGCGTTATAAAAAAAAATAGTTTTTGGGATAAGGGGCGTAAATACCCATTACTTCAAATGCTCAGTCAGATCAATTCGTTAAAAATAGTTTATGGCATTACGGGCTTAAATACCTAAATATTTTTGTATACAAATTCAAATGTGACAATAAACATTAAAAATTATTGAAATCGAAATATATAAATAAATAAACAATTGCTATTATATTATTATATCAAAATGTTTACTTCAACTTCAACTCAAATCGGTAATTTTAACACTTACTCAAGCAAGTAATCTTTCCCTTGTCTTGGTATAGGTTTCCTGGTTATGTTTTTTTTTTTAAACATTGCCTTACACCAGGAATTTCTTCATATGACATCTGACATATAATCTCACATGCACACACACCCGGAACATCTATCTGTAGATCATACAAATATTTGTTCCGTGCAGGAATCGAACCTGCGACACGCGACACAGCAGCCGCTCTCTCGACCACTGCGCCAATTCTAAACGATTGAAAAACCGCGATCGTTATCAAGGTAAATTAATTTTATAATTGATGATACGAGTATGTTGGCACGTGTACAATTATTTATAAATTTAATAACTTATCTCAGAGTATTAATAGGTACCTATTGACACTGGAAGTAATTACTAGGATGATTAGTACGATAAACGACAGCCACGCTCAACATGGAAGGCTTAAAAGTCTCTATAGACATTATTGATGGTGTGTGCGATGTCAGAGGCCTACCGACACTATGTTATTTATTAACCGTACTTTATGATGAGCGTGTGTATTTTTGTGGGGACTAAAATCAACAGCCAACAGGAATCGAACCTGTGACCACTAAGAGTGTACACGAGCCGCCCTTTTTTTTCTAGTGTGGAAAATCCAGCATGGACGTTGTGCCGGACTCATACCGACTAAAAACCACATTTTACTCCTCAAATCTTTATTGGAGTCCCCGGATCGCGTCTCTATTTACCGCATCTCCGGAATATTATGGCCTGTCGAATGTAACGATGGACCCTGTCACCTGTGCAGGTCGGCCACACATGGCCTACACAGACTCTCTACAGAGATGGGCTCACCAAAGCGCGGCGTCTCGGGCCTGTCGCTGGTCGGGCAATGAATCAATGAAGTTCCCAAGTGCGTCGCCCCAGCTCTCGGTAACCGGAACACTAATCACCCTAGCCATCTATGATCTTTCTGTTCTGTCTTTCCTCGGTAAATTTTACGACAACTACAGAATTTAGTAGGCGGGAAGTTCAGTGCTCATATACCTAATCGCCACGAGATAGCTTAATAACGTTGCAAAAAGTTGGGAATCGCTGATCATACGATTTTTGTGATATGAAACGTGGCCAATCTATCTCTCGACCTTTGCGAAAATCGCACCGGCACAATGTGTATAGTTAACACATTGATAGCATTCCAGGTCGCTTATGAAAACAGATCAATCCATCTAAGAATCTCCACAGATACCAACTATCGTTTTCCAAAATGGTGGAATCTCGGGAAATATCGGTTTCGTCTTTATAATACAACTCCCGTATTATAAAGACGAAACCGATATTTCGCTTTACTTACACCATTTCTTATTAATTTACTACTCTTTTCAATCAAATGTGGCATCAACAATCCTCTCTATATCCTTATTTCAATCCTACCTTTGACAAAACGCATAAGTTATCATACGTTTCGTATTGAAAAAAAATACTATTGTTTTTATAAAATACGTACCAAGGCAGTTTCTGGGTCCATTACTGAACGGCATGTAACTACAAGGGTGTGTCGGCTTGTACCGCTCGGGAAGGAACCTGTCGGGGTCGAAATTCTCAGCGTCTGGACCCCAGTATTTAGGGTCTCGGTGGACGCCCCATATTGAGCAGACGACACCCGAACCAGCAGGCAATACGCGACCGGATGCTGTGAATGTGAAACCAAAAATCAGTATCTGAAATCATACTTTTTTAGTTCATCACCACATCGGTTTTCTCGAAGCCTTCGAAGTGATCATTTTTTGTTTTTTTAATCTGCACATAAGTATTGTGATATTGTGATGAAAACGTTACAATGGATCATGAAACTGCGCTAAAAGGGCTTCAGCATGGGTGACGACGGGACGGTTTGAATAGGTTGTACCTATATTTAGCTATAGAATGTTCGGAAGCATATCCTTTAATAGACTAGATACAAACTTGATACTCCTCCAGTGTGAACAGTGAGTAGAATAGATACTTTAATATGACTCACGTAGCGTAACATCTTCTGTGACTTTCCTTATAATAAGCGGCACGGGCGGGAACAGTCTCATAGTCTCTTTGACTACCCTCTCCATATACTTCAACTTGGTTAAATCGTCCTTGACTAATAAGCGATCATCAGTAAATACCTCGCTTAACCTGTAAAAATAAATTGCTTTTATATATGACAAATTTACAACCGTTGTTTTAAATTAGCTACGCAAGGATATCAACAGCCCCTGACAGATATTTAATCGCTAACACTAACACCAGGGTTGTTCGTTAACCATGTGATATGAGCGGGACAAGAGCATTGTTTACCTTAGACACGTACAAGAAATAGAAAAAGAATAGAGGAGAGAGAAACAGCACCCAGCATTTTACCCCAAGTACATGGTTTATCACTATTCTTTCGATTCCAGAAAATATAGTCCGTGAAGGAGTACCTAGTGACGGAGGCCTGCACTGTCTCCGTCACTAGCTCAAGCCCACGTTATAAATTCCTACCGTTGGGTGTATTGTTTATGATACAAGTAACCGAAGGGCTGCCGTTTCAGGGACGGTGCGGCTGCATTAGATCTAACCAACTTACCAATAGCGATCAAAGCAATGTACACTATACTGGGGCAGCAACTGAGCTCAAAACAGTGTCGCTCAAGGAAGAGAAGTAATTATTATATTAGTGCTATATGTTATTTTAATAGGGACAATATTTGTTACAAATGGTTGGTTGTGAATGTTTAAACAGGTTTTATTTGTGTATTTATCTTCTGGTTTTGTTATTTTATTAAACATCTGAAACGTACTCGTGTCGTATATATTTATTTCTATCACACTTAGCACATAACAAATATTGATTGCACTTTGAATTACATGATATTATTAATGGACTGTAGTTGGTGTATCTTAAGTATAATCTAAGCTAGTAAGCTAAGGAAAAATCTTTAATATTCTTCCTACGATTATCATTAACGTTGACCTATCAATCATTATAATTATGAGACATGTTGATTTATGTATTTGTATCATCTGACCCGGCAACCTCAAGAAATACTAGGTTTTCTCCAAGGTTACTTCAAAATGTTTATTCTACTTATATGTATCTACAATTGTATGTATAAAGTGGGCAGTGCTTAATCTATTTTACTAATAATTACTTACTCTTTGTAAACCTTCTCCTGAACCTCAGGGTATTTTCCTAACAGCTGCATAATATACCCGAGGGCCACGGCAGAGGTATCCGTGCCAGCAATTGTCAGAGTCAGAACTTCTTCTCTCAGCTCTATGTTGTTATACCCATTTTCACCGCCAGACAAGTTTATTAGCAAGTCTAAGAATGTTCGGTTCTTATATAAACCTAAATCTGCAACCACAGTGTAATATGCATTGAATTTTATGTTACACTCAAGTTCCTACTGCATTTACATTTAAAATCATGTATATTCAAATATCTCTCGTGCAATTAAACATAACGGTGGCCATATTGTACAAAACTATACACCAATATACTTGAAATTGTATAAACATAATAAAATAGTAATAACCAAGAGATCAATGCCCTATTAACCTCGTAACAGCTGACATTTATATCAGAAATTTTGGTGTAAGTACTACAATCGCTTAGGATCAACACAACGTCCTGCCACACTATTGGCGGTACGCTTGCGGCACGACGTCCGATAAAATACCGGCGACGACGTAGTAATACGCAAAAAAACAGTTTTTTTTTCTTGATTTCTAGTCTCTATTGAATATTCACCTCCTTCAATTTAGCCACTGTCTTAACAAAAGCCTTTATCATTATAAAAAAACGCTGGTAGGAAACGGTTGATGGCTGCGAATTCAAGCATTTAAATCTTATTGTATTAAAAATACCATGTTGTGTTGCAAAAAATACAATCTTACCAAATTCATGATCAACCTCTGTTTTGGATTCTTTTTCAAATTTTATCTCTTGTCTTTTCTTTTCGATAACCTGTCAATAAAGAAAAACAAATAGAATACCTAGGTATAGATTATCTACCACAGTTCCTAATTCAAGCTTTATAATATCATTAATTTCATTATTCTTTTATGAGACTGAATATTTATTGCCTACTGAACGGGCACTCACCAAAGACAAAATTCGTCTGCTTGTCTGATGACAGGTTAAAGTGTTGCCGATAACCGGTCACTAATTGACCTGCTTAGCTTGATGGTCCGAGCTTTGTCTTGATGATGGTTAGGAATTAAGGAAAACGCTTGACCAATAATTTTCATCGTCATTCTCCTACCGTTATACCAATTTATTTGGGATCGGCGCAGCACCTAATTTTTTTTATTATATATATATGTCTATAACAGCCGTCATCTTAGTAGTCACTCCCTTTCTAGCCATATCATCTTTCACACAAACCATCCATCATTTTCCTGGTCTTCCTCTATTCTTGTAACCATTCACATTGATACTCAAAATCTTTCTCGTGACATGATCCTCATTCCTGCACATTAGAAACCTATACCATATACCATAACACACGCTTTCCACACAACATCTGGGTCATCATTGACTCTTTCAGACTTCCTATCATACATACATACAGGCATCACGCCTCTATTCCCCGAAGGGGTAGGCAGAGGTGTATACAATTGTACACCCACATTTATGCTGTTATTAAATTTCATGTAATAGGTGGTGAGCCTGTTGCCATCTATCGGGCACAATTCCAAACTCCGGGATGCTACTGAGAGTTTCCTAACAGAAAAACCCAAAAACACTTTGCTCGACCTGGGAATCGAACCAAAGACCTCATGCTTAGCAGTCGGGCTAGCTACTACTAGTGGTAGCTAGTGCGAGAGAAAGCTAGACCAACGATGCAGATTTCCTCTCATATACATAATTTAATATAAATAGGTACGTATAATTCTATTTACCTCGTCGGTAAAGTTATGCATCACTGCTAAGTATTTCTGGTGTTCTTTGTACTGTGGGAACAACCGGTATAGCCAATCGGGCTGCAGCCATAGGTGGAACATCCTTTTGCACATCAAATTCAAAAGCTGATTTAATGCGTTCAGGAACGGTGAGTCTGGATTTTCTTGGGCATTCAGCTTTACACCTATTGTTGTCTCTGTGAACCAAAGATAAGATGTGTCCTTAGTTGTGGTAAAGTTTGATCATCGACGCTTAGGTCATCTGATATGTAACAGAATAAATTTACAGAATTCACAAAACGAGGATTCTCGTCATTTTTTAGTTTTGCCCTCGTTGGGTCTAAATAACAAACTAAAAATAGTATCACAAACTATAAATTAATAAACATAAATAGGTATATAATTCAGCAACTTCGCACGAATTGAGTAAATTGCCTAAACAATACCCGTGCTTGCGTGTGGAAATAATTATCATGATAAATGGATCTAGACTAAACCGTACCTTGTATGATAAACTACGGTAATTTGACCTATCATCAATCTTAATCACATAAGCTCGAAGTTCAACGATTTACTTGCCAAAATTAGTAGAAACTAACCTAAAAGGGCATACCCTATGGCCTCTACTATGTACTATATACAACTTTTTCTATGCTGTATTATGAAATTTTCGAATAATTAACATAATATTATAATATTTTCAAATAATTTTTATATAAGGCAAGTAATGATCCTAAATCCTGCAAATCGAAAACAGTGGTTTCAACATCACCCCTCAAATAGCGTTTAAAAATGCACAATTTTTTAATTTTAAGAGCACAAAACTTTCCTTGTCGCAACGATCACCTCGCGGAGGCTCAAAGATAATCCGTACCAATATGTACCTAGTCTTTATCGAAAATGTATCAGCATTTTCAAGGAACAGCAAGGCCCACGCCATGCGTTGGATACGCCTGCACCTCTACGTATCACTTACCACTAACAGCATCCAAAGTATAAGAAGTCAGGAACGGCCAAATACTGAATTTTCCTTTGTCAGTATTTTTCGACAGTAGGTTGACGAGTTTTTCACTTTGCTTAGCGAAAACTTCCACGAAGTTTTCTACTATCTTTGGACTGAAGGCTGGAACGAGTATCTTACGTCGGCGTCGCCAAATGGAAACTGTTTAGGATAATATCATAGTAAAAATTATTTATGAAATAACATCGCTTCCTAGCAATAGTCTTACAATGAATCTACTGCAAATTTCAATCCTGTGTAACTGTAGGATTAATACATAAATTTTTAGAAAAAGATAATATAGAGATTTATTCAACGTCTGTTTATAATGGTAGAATAAATTCAATTCGATTACAGAAATCAAAATCACACCCAACCAGATATATAGGGCTATTAAGGATCTTATTCTATCTCACTCAGCTGTTATCATCTAACACATTATCCTTGTTATAAGTTATCTAGTTTGATGATAGGTACTACGTCGGTTTATTTCCTACATTTCTATACAAATCGTCATGGATGCCTTCCACCTAGCAGCTAGGGACTCTTGCTGACTAAAACCAAATGGACACATAAACAACAGTATACATGGAGAAAACCGACAGCCTACGATCTTGAAGTACTGTAATACCTACCATAACATTTGAAAGGTAAGGTCGTAATTGCAATTTTAGACGGAGTGGCGATGAAATGATAACCCGTCGGTGCATAGTGTTACATAATCCTGTTTATGATTAATCGTGCCAAATGCATGTTTTTCGTGTTAATGTTCGGATTTTCCTCGACATAACATGAAGTGCTTTATTTGGCTGTCAGTCCAAGGTCTGTTAGGCATTGTAGTCATAACTCATGAGAACTGACTAAATCGCAACACAAGTTAACGGTTATTTTTCTCAAATTAATATCTTGCATTTAACTCTTCGAATTTGAAAATAATAAAATTATACTACATAACAATAAAAATCTATTGTGTCTGCTAATTAGCGAGTCAAGAGATTAAAAGTTAAAGGTTAAAAACGAATAACCAAAAAAACCTCTTCTTTCTTTTATTTTACAACTTGAAATATATATTAATAGGGAATATAAAAACCATAATAGGTAGGTATGTTTACCACGAAAGATAAAGTCGATATGTAAAAAGAGGCAAAAAGATAGGAAAGCAATGTCTTCCTAAAAAAACGTAATTAAATCAAAAAGTTTTAATAACGCTAACCTTAAGTAGTGCCAATCAAACGAGATTCACTCGCTTTTCGTAATAAAAGCGTAAATTTTGCTTTTAAACCCTACAAATACGAGTTCATACGTTCGCAGAGTAGGTTCATAGTAGATACACGCTACAGTCGTTTTGCTATAGTTCTTGTTACATCTGTAACTTTCCAGATATAGCATGACATAGCAACACAGTACTCACTTTACCTTGTTGTTAGATTTTTTATAATCCTGTTTGGCCCGGTTTCGAAATATTCTGTTGTCATTGCATGCGTGACAATGCTAATATTATCCTTATTGTTGAACCTCCAAATTATTAGGAATTTATTAGCATTTGTCGTTTAAGGTGAGACATTATCAAACAGACGTGAAATGGAGACAAATGGGCGCATTAACATTGCTTATGTTACATTATGGCAATTCGCATTTAAAACGTGCTCGAAAAAACCCATTACGTACAAATACGCTTTCACATTACACACAACTATGTAGCACTTTGTTAGTTTAGTAAGGATTGAGTCAAAGTGCGTAACCCAAGTTTAATAATTCTATAACTAGACCTAGATTATGACACGGCAACCTGCGTACTTATTGGCTATACACTGCGTCGTATGTTACAGCTTGTATATGATGAGTAAAAATATTAAAAACATACGGTGCAATTAATTATTGTTCAACGGTTATTACTCAGTTGCATTCTGGCATTCTGAGTCCGCGGCGATGTCGCGAGTCAAACTCGGCTTGGAATCACAAGGGACCAAGGATTTTGTACCATTTAAAGAGGTTTTCATTTATCCAGTTTTACAATTAGACAGGTTTAAAACTATAGTTGTCTCATTTACAGAGGCCCCCAATTATAGAGGTCGAAATGTAACTGTTATTCCATTTATGGAGGCGGAAATGTTAATAAATAATAACAAAATGTCTCACTTATACAGGGCTTAACCTACAGAGTCCCAATTATAGAGGTTATGATCGAAAAAATCTTAGTAATTTCTAAGATATATATATAGCAAATCGACTGTAGCGTGTATCTACTATGAACCTACTCTGCGAACGTATGAACTCGTATTTGTAGGGTTTAAAAGCAAAATTTACGCTTTTATAACGAAAAGCGAGTGAATCTCATTTAACCAGGTTCGAAAAGACCCATTAACAGAGGTAATTCGATGAAAAAGTGACGGGACTTCGTTGGAATTCTCAATAATAAAGGTTTCTCAATTATCGAGGTCCCACTTAAACAAGTTTCGCTGTACAAAAATACGGTGCAATGTACTATAAAGTGACCATCAGTTCGAATGATAACCGAAATAGCCGGTAACAGGTTTTTGTTTTACCTGGTGCAAATATTCCGCCATTTCCAACAAGCGTTCTTACATACTTGTGAATATCATCCTTTTCCATGCATGTCTTCAGTATCATCTCAAGGTCGGCAGGATCTACCATGACTACACAAAAAGAGAACACGTTGTTAATTATCATAACTGTAGTAATCAAATATCTTTTGTGTAATATAGTTATCAGGTCCTATGGTCGTACATTTAAATACTTATATGTACTTAAGTACATTAAAATACATTATGAATTAAATGGAAATGGCAAACTATTTAAGAATGAACCTATTAAGACCAGTAAAACGCCCATAACACGACCAGTTTTTTATTTTTTATTTATTTAATTATTGAACCTTTTGGGCTAAAATGAATCCTTATCAGATATTGAACCCTGGGGATCAAATAGGCAATTGAAGTTAATAAGGGAGGCACGTTATATTTTAAATTATAATGATTGAATTTGGTAAATAGACCTCTGAAAGATTATATGTGTGATGATATCAGCGTTTTTGGAAATTCATCCCCCAAAGTTATTTAAAAGCTAAGTTGGGGCAAGTAAGGGCCAAGTTTGTATAGGAGCTTTGTAAAATTTGCGATAATTTGTGAAATTCGTCTTTAATAGGACTAAATAGATTGATGATGAAAAATTTTATATGTACCTATAAGCTTATAAAAATCAAGAGAGCATTATTTTTAAATTCATCCCAATAGGGCAAAATGGGGGCTGCATGGCTATCTGGGAGATTAATAATTTTTGGAGGATGAGTGAATAAAAATATTATAAGAGTAGGGATTTTTTTTTGACTACTTACCAAAGTAAAGCAAATGTCCCAGCCAACCTCTCATAATGCCATTATTTTGCATACTCACGTAACTAAAAGTTTGCAGTTGATTCATAATAGCTGAAAACCATTCAGAATTACATCAATTAGCACTCATAACAAATAACAATCGTGTTTTATGACATGTCAGAAATGTAGCCTAACTTAGCAAGTGGAACAACTAGATCCCTACGTATTACGTATAGTCTACCATGAGATTCTTTACCTATTTTGACAATACATACATAAACTCACGTCTTTTTCCCATGGGAGTAGGCAGAACCTACAGAACGCCTACTACGATGCTTACTTAGATTTTATATATGACATTTTGACAATAATAGGTATCCAATATATTCCAAAGTAAATTAAAATATGCCGTAAGTAATTTCACTAAGATTCATAGTAGGTATCTAGTAAAACTAGTGGTCGCTCAATGACCGAAATTTGAAATTTTTAACGTTATTATGGTTCTATTGTCAAAGATATATGAGCGTGTGTCAAACTCATACGGTAATGCTTTTTTTACTATCTTAATATATATAAATCTCGTGTCACAATGTTTGTCCTCAATGGACTCCTAAACCACTTAACCGATTATAATAAAATTCGCACACCATGTGCAGTTCGATCCAACTTGAGAGATAGGATAGTTTAAATCTCAAATTATAGTCGCGTGCGAAGCCGGGACGGACCGCTAGTATTATATAAAAATATTAGCTTTCAGCACTCCTTCTGCATATAAACTTAAACGACGCCCAATACTACTCCGACCGCAAAATTATCGTAAAAAGGGGTTCAGTTTTTGCTTCACGTAATAATATAATGATTACTTATATGTATTTCTTTTTTTGATTGTATAAGCGAAAACTAAGCTTGTCCTTCTATGATGTGCAAACGAAAGCAGCATAAGGATGGTAAAGGGGAATGGTCAACTAAACAATGGGTTACGGCTACGGTTAAGTTGGTGCAACTGAGCCTAATTAAGTTAGATTGGTTAAATACTATTATTTACTAAAATAAACTTGAATTTAAAACGCATATGAAGCTGTCAGCGCAAATGTAGTCTTTCTTTTTGACACACATAGCCCATTCTTGCGCATTCTTCTCCGCCTCCCATACCGACTATATATACGTACTCTTAGAGCCCACTGAACTTAATCCTCAGTATTGACTATAGACTCCATAAATTATTGCATGCATAAATTATACAACGTGGTGATATTTGACGGTTTTGCTAATTCGATTAAGTAAACAAAGTAAGTAGCGGTTTTGATATTTCAAATACATGTATTTTTAATGATATCTACTTAATTGATAATGAAAGAAATTAAAAACAAATTTTCCCTCCAAATGACATTAGCTTTTCCCCTCTACAAGTAAAATAAACAGAATTTCCAGAAAATTAAACTAACACACCAAAAAAAAACTGTGGGTAAGTTTATTAATATAATCACATGTAAGCTAAGTCTGGCGATAATTTAACTCTCTCATATTCAAGCCCACTATATATCTTCTTCTAAAATATAAAAATCTCGTGTCAAGTTTTTGTTATCAAACTCCTCCGAAACGGCTAGACCTGGGTATACTATTTTAATTAAGCCTTATATGAGACTTTTATCCGTTTTAGGTACCTATAGCGACAGGTTATTGTTTTAGAAAAAGTTTAAGGCAAGAATGACACGACGGCGAGAGGAGCGTTCGGGTTCAACTCCCGCTCAAGAACAAATTTTGAATACCGCGGATTATTATAAATTTATCTAACACGATCAGCTGTGTTCATCCCACGTGCGTTAGTGTGATGTAATTTTTTTATTTCATAAGTATTATAAAATAACAAATACTTTTAAAAACTTGCTCTACTGCAAAGTTCACGCGTAGGGTCCATAATGTTTTACCACCATTCAAATGACATGAAGTAAATTTTAAATCCAACTCACATTCAGTACTACCGACGAGCGTGTGCGCAATTCCAACTAAAGGCAGCTCATCCTTACATCCTGGTATTACCGAGGCAAGCTTATACATATGCCTCCGTCTATACCAGAACGACAGCATCCACACCACAGAAACCAGGATTAACAACGACACAAACATTTTGCCACGGTTTAAAGCACACCAAAGATCGTGTAGGAAATGTAGCAGTGAAAAATAGGCAGTTAATCCAGGGGCATGCGTGCGCGCGCGTCTGCACGCGTGTCAGCCTCAAAGGAAATGTGCGCCGATTTATATGGACATTTTCCTCCGTCCGGCCGCTGCCGTAACTTGCTCTAATTCTACTCTGGTTAACAAAGAGGTCGTAAAGTTCATGGTGTGGTTCATACGACCTTCAGAATACGAGGAAACGACAATTATTATTATACTTAAAAGCGTTAGATGTAACAAGTAACAACTTACCTCCACATATTAAATATAATTTATTCGGTTTTATTTCTATTAAAATCTGCGGATTTACCGTTTCTAGCAGTATAGGTAACATATCTATAAATATATATATAAGTAGGTATACATATAAAACTGTAAACAAATAGGTATAATTCGAAATGCATTTTGTATAGAAATTACCTATCGGGTCTAATCGCATTTAAATAAATAAAAAAACTTTCGAATTACAATGGCTTCTGATCCTGCTCCATCGCATTACATCAGACGCCCGACCGCGTGTCGCGGGTTGTATCTGGTAACGCAATCACAAACAGGAGAAATTCCTAGTGTGGGGAAGCTTTTATTTAACAGACAAAATTAACAATACTTAGGTTTTTACTGGGGCACTAGAGGTATTATATAATCTACGCTGGGGCGTTTGAACACTGATAATATATCCTTAATCTAGATTTCACAGCGTTTATTGGCGATTATTCGCTTCGTCCCAACGTCTGACTGATATCATCTTCCCATCTTCTCGTTGGGCGCCCCTGTTTTCTAGCGCCGTCTCTTGGGTACCATAGCGTTACTAGCTTACTCCATTTGTCTATCTTGCAACGTAGCATGTGGCCTGACCAGCTCCATTTTAGATGATCAATTCGTGTATGTATGTCAGCAACTTTGCCTCGTCATCCTCTGCGTTCACGGAGACATGAATGAGCGGTCGACTGTTGACTGTATATTCGACCTCACACATTAATGTTGTCAGGACTTCTTCCTGCGGGTGCTTACCGTGAAGAACCGTGTAGAGGGCGGTTTTCACGCATCTCACGCTTCGCTCCCACGCGTGGGAGGCGCGAATGAAGGGCGCTGACGGAGTGATGAAGCGCCACACGATGCCGCGGCGGTTGGCCTCTTGTGACACGGCCTCTCGCATTTCTTTATCGGCGCCGTACATGTTGGTCTCGTTGTCGGAGTGTATTTCTGTAGGACAGCCTCGGCGCGCCGTGAATCTGCTGCGTTTTTATGCGACACTGTAGACCTTGATGTATTACTACGCAGTAATGTTGACGCACTTCGTTGATCACCAACTCTGTACCGGCGTGATGTAGGCTTCTGTGAGTCCAATCTATGTACAATTGGGCGATGGGTGATCGCCGTCTAATATCGGCGGCCTCTTCGTTCTCTCTGGCACCTCTTCTGTTGCGGCTATACGGCTGCGTTGAGTTATCACGCTGTTGTTCAACTCGACGGGTAGCAATCACAGGTGGCTGTCAGTGGCGACACCTTTCCCGCGCCGGAGCTCTTGGAGGTCCTCGGCGTCCCGGGTGTGTTCTGCTGCAAGAAGCACGAAGTTCCAGGAGCCTGCGCTAGGGTGAGGTGTAGCGCTCCCTGACCTTCTTGTTTGTGCGACGCCAGTCTGGATCCTTTTCAGGGTTCTTCTTAGTCCTTTCATCGTCTTTTCGTCATCAGGGTCTGTACTCGGCTTCCAGATCAAACCGAGGATCTTTTCCTCAAATCCTCTGCTTGCGAGACTGACTGTTTCTGTTTGACGCTGTCCCGGCTCTAAATTTTAAAAGACTTCTGTAGAGTTCGAAATCCATTTTCTTATGTTGAATCGCGCCTTTCTGTGTATTTCACGTACCGAAGAAGCTATGCGTGTAGCCTCTTCTACTGTGGTGAAACTATCTAGATAGTCATCCGTATAATGGTTCTCTATGATAGCTGCTACCGCCTCCGGGTACTCTATACTATACTGCTTCGCGTTCCAATTCTTAGCGAAGATGGCTGTGCAAGGTCAACTTGTTGCGCCGAAGATTATCGACGTCATACGGAACTCTTCAGGGGCGCTCGCCCGCCGGATTCCTCGCCACAGGTAGCGCAGGGCGTCTCTATCCTCCTGTCTCACTTTCACGCTATATCTCCGGATACCGCGATTCGGTGACGTCGGAAGCGCATCATCACACCCGGTACCGACTGTAATAAATCCGGCCCTGTAAGTAGGTAATCATTTAATGACATACTTTTTGATTTCGCTGCAGCGACGTGAAGTATACGGAGTTTCTCAAGCTTCATTGGATTGAAGACATCGAAGACATCGAAGTGAGTCAGGTACCATGTCCTTCCCGAATCGCCTATATTGAGAAGTTTCTCTGCATATCTACCCTTTTTGTTTAAAGGATTCTATTTGTTCTGCATATCTATCTCTCAAAGCGGGCTTGCGATCGAGTTTCTTTTCTGTAGAGCTGAGTCTGCCTTTTGAACGCTGTCTCATAACTATCTGGCATCTGTATATTTTCTGTTTTCCAGAGAAGTGCTGTCTATATGTGTCCATCTTCTAATTGTCTAATATTTTTCTGTAGGCTGTCTTCGGCTTGCTTGTCTAGGTCTGTATTCGGATGCTGTGGGTTGATTACCAGGGACTCGAGTGCGAAATATTTCTTCAGCTGCGCCTTTATATTTTCTGTTTTGGATGTCAGCTGATTAACCGAGTGTACGCCGCGGCCTAGCGCTCTAGCGTGCGCGCCGTGCAGCACCCACCCTAATGTGGTCAGTGATGCGACCAGTTGATGACGCGGGCCTCTTTTGATGACACTTGCGACAAGGAGATGCCAGTCTCCTTCACTGACTCTCTGCGGCGATAGGTGCAGAGCAGGAACGGTGCGCGCGTATAAAGACACTTGTTTACCTTCAGTGTTCTTGAGTGTTGCGTTCACTCACCTCGAATTCGACATCTCTAGCGACGTGTTTCCAATAGCGCTTATCGCGAAAGGGTCCGGTTTACCTTCAGCGCCTACTTGCACAGCGATATCTTCATCTATGAGGGAGATCGTTGAACCGTCGTCGAGTAACGCGAAGGTTGACACCTCTTTCGCCGGACCGACTATCTGCACAGGAACTATCTTGAGATAGGCTTGCGACTTCGCACGCAGAGTTGAACTTGCGACTGTCTCTTGTTTCTCTGCGTTCGCTCCTTCAACCTTACCTTTCTTTACGCGGTGTAGAAGCCGGTGATGAGTGGCGGTGCATCCCTCTCCGTCGCACTTCTTCGGTTTGCACGCATGTCCCTGATAGCGTGTGCGCAAGCAGCGGAAGCACAAACCGTGCTTCTTTGCGAGCTCCCACATTTTTTTATCCGCATCGCCAGCCTGATACTGTTTACATTCAGAGGCGTAGTGTCCCCCCTTCTCGCATATTCTGCAACGCGAAGCACGAGTGTCAGCAGTAGCACTCTTACCTGTTGCGATGTGCGTCCTCTGTAGATGCGTCGACTCGGCTGGGCCTCAGTGATGTTCGCGGCCGGTGCGAATGCGCTGCAAAAGTGTGCGTACTCAGTGACAAAGTCGCTAAAGTGACTGAGGTCCGGCATCAAATTATACTTCTCTGTGTATGTCCGGTACCACTGTGCACGCAGAGAGTTCGGCAGCTTCTCTGTCAGCAGACGCAGCAGCTCCGCGTTGATGAGGTAATGCTCCTTCTTTAAAGCCTGAAGCGTCACTACGCCGCATCTTACCTTACTCGCAAACGTGCAGATGTCTTTTGGGTGCCTCGGTGCACCACGGCAGAGTGCGCAGCTTGTCCGTATCTGCCTGAGCGATGGAGTCCGGCCTGAGCGATGGAGTCCGGCCTGCCGAATTGAAGTTCCAACTCCCACATGATGTCATCATTAGGTCTCGCGTTACCTATAAATTCTGAACTTACGGTATCCAGTGCCCGTCCTTGAAGGCTCCTCCTGAGTCTTGCTGTATTTTCTATGTTGTTGAAGTATCTCTTCGTGGCGTCGTAGATGGCATGAAACGACAAACACTCTGTATGTGCGCCGTTGAAATTCGGTAAAGTAAAATGATGACTTTCGAAGCCGCTGGATGGTGCGACGCATACAATGTCTCCAGAGGCTTCCCGTCCGCTAACGCGGCTATGGCGGATGAGAGTTCGGTGATGAACGGCTTCAACGAATCACTTCCCTGTTGATGGGTCCCCTTCTGTTGTGAAGGATCTTCATCTTCTTTACTATGTTTGAGTGTGTCACTATGTTCCCCGCGAACGCCCTCCGCGGAGCGCGGTGCAGCCAAGTCGGTGTTTCTTCCGGTGACTGCTTCGATGACCTCGAGGTCTGCATGTGGTTCCGGTGCCTCTTCGAACCACGAATGCACGTAGTCGGTCTTCGACTGTCCATCGTGGTCGTAGTCATCAGAGTCCGCTTCCTCTTCAGCCTTCTGTAATGCCATCTGTGTTAACTGTAACTGTATCTTCAATAATTCTCGCGCGACTTCAACATTTTTCTATTGAAGCGGGTCGTAGTCTCCGATCGGCCGCTGCGCCCCTTTCCTGCTGAAGCTCCTCTGTTGTACGAGGCGTTGCGCGTGCATATGTCCTATCTGTTTCGCTGAAGACGGCGATGTCTCCCTCGTGTATGCGGGGGACGGGGGGCGCGGCACTGAATCTATGTAAACACAGGACTATCTCATGGGAATAGCAGGGCTGTCGCGAACAATTAGGCTGATTTTAGTCTCACGCTCACCGTCAGCGCTCATAGCTCAGCGCGTAGTTTGTCAGCGCTGAGGCTCAGCGTGGCTCGTTTTAGTATCGTACTGACCGCCTTACTGTACAGACGACGACCAAAATGCGGAGTGTATTAATTATTACTGCTTTGTATTATCTATCCCAAAAAAATAAAAACCGGCGACGACGAAGACTTTGCAGGAGACTTTGTCTTGTTATATGGCACTTTGAGGGCTGACGAAAGTAAATTCTTTAATTACTTTTGAATGTCAACTAGAACTTTTGACGATTACTGGCAAAGATACAGGATAAACTGGTCCATTGCAGCTTACGAATCGTGCCTATACCACCGATTTAACGACTAATTGTGACTTTAAGGTAAGAAAAAAACATATTTACTCGTTTTATAAGTTAAATCATAGTAAAGTATAGGTAAGAAAACAACATATTTATTATTATAATGTTTCATATTATAGGTAAGACAAAAAACGACCTGTATCCACTTCGCGATTCACCATGAGTGTACGCGCTAGCGACGACCGCTCCACTCGACACTAGAACGCTCACTGAAAGCAGAGGCGCTCCCACAGAGTACATTATACTATAGGCTAGGCGCTCCTGTGATCGTCAGCGCCGACAGCTACGCGGGGCCGACGCGCGACGCGTACGGCCGCGTAGCTATCAGCGCCACCGTGCGCGCTGATAGCTACGCGTCGACGGCGCGCGGTGCGCGTGCCGTTGGCGTAAGGCTAAAACTAGCCTTACAGTTCCTATTTTATTTTATTATTGTACATCTTCATATGTATTCATATTTATTCAGTTTATAAACAATGACTTAACCGACACGACAAAATTTGCAGTTAATTCAATATCGTAGAGATACAATACCTTAACAAATACAGATATATATATTCTTAACGCATTACCTAATGTAAGCGTAGCGAAATCACAAATAGTATTTTTTTTGTTTAGTCCATGAAGCAATTATAAAATAGTCCATGGTTTAGTCACTGTATAGAGGCTAAATACATGACAATACCATCAGCATAACACGAATACATATGTGAAATCGAGCTTAGTTGGCAGAGCGTAAGTTCTAATAATTCGAAACCATTTATTTAATTCGCTAGAAAAATGGATACAGAATCAATATTTCCACATATTTTGCCTTTCGCCAATCACATGGTGTATGCCATTATGGGTAGGTATAAGTTTTTTAAGGAACATAATGTACCCTGAACAAGAATATACGTATTATACCAAAAGCTTTACAAATAAATGATTGTATATTGATTTAGTATTAAGTTTCACACAGTTTATAAGAGACAATTGAAATGTACAGTCTACTTTAAAGGTATGCATAAAATTGTAAAATTTAAAGACATAGGTAAAGGAAAAATGTTTATTGATCACTAAATAATATTACACAATTTCAACAAATATCTAATAATAGAACACAATCAGCCGTTACGGGTAGGCAGAGGCCTGAAAGTCTGAGAATCACCTCTAATCACTACATATCGTTTTACTCAGTAACTGGGTTGAAGAGGTCAGATAGGCAGTCGCTCTACGTAAAATACTAGTATTAAACTGCATCCGGTTTGACTGCCAGCCGACCCCAATGTAATTGGGAAAACGCTAGGCAGATCTTAAAACACAATAAAGATGAGATTATAAATAAAAATACCTAATTACTTATCAATAAATAAAAATTAAGAGCCTCTTGGACCAGCACAGAGTTCACAATATCTGCTAAAATGCAGAAGCACCCATGGCCTTAGAGTAGGAATATTATATGGCAACCAAAAGCTACGGGTAGCACGCCGTTGTATCTACCGTTCTATATTAAGGACGATTTCAATTATCACTTTCATTGAAGATTAAAAAAATGTACCAAACATAGTAGGTAACTCAGTTTGGAATCATGCTAGATAATGGGTCAATTAAACATGCGTGTCCGACCGTACCCTTCAGACCGGTATTATAAGGTATTGTCATAAACAAATATAGGTACTTATACAAAAAATAGGCGATACAAGAGTAGGCGTTGTTTAACATTTAATTGTCCAACTAGATAATTTATAGTTGCGTAGTAGCAATTATTTAAGTAATATACAATTATATAAATAATTTACTTACCACGAGACTACCAGGAACAAATTTAACTTTGTCTATAACATAAGTCTTACACAATATTTTTCATTATTTTGCATTTATGTGCTTGTCTAGATATCAATCAGGATTGCTGACATTTTATAGTTCTCTTATAATAGAACGACCACGAATTTAAATACTTTAATACATTGGTCTTTAATTAATCCTAAAGCACACACCATTGAGGCAACGTCACTTCTGCTATAGAAGTAAAAACAATCCTATTAATTAATTAATTTAAACTAAAAATTAGTAACATAACATAGCTGTATTTCCCGAAAGGGTACGTAGTTGTACACCCACATTTCACCAATTCTGTTATTATGTCACATGTAATAGGCGGTGAGCATATTGCCATCTGCCGGGCACAATTCCAAACTCCGAGCTGCTACTGAGAATTTACTAATAGAAAAACTCAATAACACTACCCTACCCGGGAATCGAACCCGAGACCTCATGCTGAGCAGTCGCGCTTGGAACCACTAGGCCAACGAGGCACTAAAGTATTATGTTGTTCTGATCAAAACTGCCTTTCACTAACAGTTACCTAGGTATTATATGAGCAAGACGGGACAAATTAACAAACGTCAATTTCAAAAGGCACGTCAGACTAAAATCTCCGAACATTTTAGTAGGTACACTTTTAGGTTCACTTTTTCAGTTGACCGGACTAAATTTCAATTTGTCATCTATTAATAATAACCCGTTCTGCTCTTAAAGTAATTGTTAAACTCGTGACAATCTAAGAAGTCCGATTGGACGTTTCTTTTTTGAGAGCGTTTTTTTTTTCAAATAAACTTGAGATTTACGAATGATACTTGTTGTTATAGTGTATGGGTAACATAGTAATTATTTAGGATTATGAATTTGATTTTTCAATTTCTTACGTAGACGTTCATACAAAGGTAAAATGAGAAACGTCAAATCGGACTTCTTAGTTTTTCGCGAGTTTAGTAAAAGAGAATAATGTACTAATTTTAATTCATTTGGCTACATCAGAATTGATGCCAATTTGTATTTTAGCCTCATCGCCAGACTCAGAAAGTCAAAGAATAAGAGAAGTGACCACATTCACCTAGTTTGCATCAGTGACGAACTGTAGGAGTATGATCAAGTAAGTAGCTACTGAACGCGCCAGCTGAAACAAAACACATGAAGTACCTTTAATTGATTTAGTTTATTAAAATACAATATAACTAGGCTTATGAACTACATATTACATCCCACAAAACTGCACAATCTGCTTATGAATATTTATATAAATGATAAATGATATTTATTTCTGTAAAAACATCTGTTATAGACACATTTAGAAGACAATTTTTTTTTTTAACTTGGTGGGTTCGGCATTTCCTTTATGTTTCTTAGCTTCGAGAAGAAATGCCGAAACAAACTCAACGTCAACGTCTCTTTTAATGTCCTAAATGTAACTATGTAGAATAGCTCTAGGATGGCCTTTTGAGGATAAAGCTATAGCTGTTTTAAGCTGACCTGTTCTAACAGACGTCATCGTGTAGCTCAATCACAATTTAGGGAGTTTGAATGTGGGATCAACAAAAGTGTTTACTCAATATTTACCACTTTATGGAGTGCTTTTAATGACTTGTGGCACAATTAAATAAAAATTGCCGCACTGGTCTTAAGCGAGACACCTGAGCGTCTTCGGTTCGATTACCCGGTCGGGCAGTGTTATTGGGTTTTTCTGGTATAAAAATGTCATCTTCAAGATGAGATTTTTATCAAAAGCGCATGGAAGAATTTAAATTTCATCTTTCATTCTCTCTCTGTATTATCGAAAGCGCATGAAAGAATTTCTGGTCCTTCAAAGAACACTTAAATGACCTTTAAGTGTTCTTTGAAGGACCGGAAATAGAATCCTCTTAACGCTGCACCATTAACTTACAACTTGCTCACTTATTGAACAATAGAAGTTCAAACTTAAAATTAGCTAGGCTATAGTAGGAGTGAGCTAAGCATGTCAAAAATGGGGCACCAATAAAGGGCATGAGAAATATGCATAATAAAAAAGGCGTATTTTGAGAATGGTACGTTTTGCGTATGGGGGGCCAGATATCGCTCAATCAAGACAAGGAGGTTTGAAAGGAGAAAGGGGAGGCCTTTGCTCAGTGCAGTGGGATACGCAGTGGGAGTGTAGGTATCTACTGTTTTCTTTTGCACGCATCTTTATTAGGTACCTATGTATTAAGTAAACTAGTATTGAATAGATTCAGGCGTTACTTTGCGGAAGTCCATTACAATGGATGCAAATAAATACAATACCTAGCTACTTCCACAAAATTGAGGGTAGTCATGCATTACCTGTGCACCGCCCGCCCGCCCGCAAATATATGCACATACGCAAGCGGTGAAAATTCCGACTACCACCAACTACTCTACACGTGTTTCGCCCCTCCACGGGGCATCATCAGGAGCTGTTAGATCGTGCAGTGTCCGCCACCGATTGAGCCAAAACCGCACGCCAAACCTCTATTTATGCCTTCTCCCCCCCACATGTTGTAACGGAATACTACGGAATGTGTTTTTAAACTTGATTCAGTTTATTAAAATATTTTTAATCTGTAATAAATTAATTTAAAAAGAAAAATGGATGTAAAGAAATATGTCATGAATTAATTAAGAATAATAATTATGGTATATAAGAGATAATAAAAATAATTTAATTTAATTGGTTGTTGATGTAAAAATACGCAACAGTGGGGAGGAGGAAACATTAAGCTGCTCATTTAGTATGGTCCCATCAACGTTATGTTTGATAATCTCCAACTGTTCCAACACGCTCAGCTTTAGACCTTTACCACAAGTATGTAAGACTTTATAGGAATGCCCTTCCGATAATCTATGACCGGTGTTTAATAAATGTTTCGCGAAATGTGATCTCTCTGGTCGGGCATTCCTACAAGCCGAAATGTGTTCTTTATAACGTGTATCAAAACTGCGGCCAGTTTGACCCACGTACACAGAATCACATTCATCACATGCCAACCTATACACCCCCGACTTCCTGCCAACCTCTGTCTTTTCTTTGCCGTTGCAAATGGCACGTCGAACGGAATTATTAGTTCTAAATGCCATGTAAATGTAAGTAAACTAGATCACCATTAAATTTACTAACCTGGTGGAATATCGCGTAATTGAGTTCATAAAGCCCAGAAGCAGTAAATATGGGCTTTTGATGTAGGCACTGTATTGAAAACTGCATTGCCTAAAAAAACAAACATTTTTGATATGACTGGGTATGACAGATGATTGGATAGGTGTGTGTATTCCCCATTTTACTTTATTTTGTAAGTAATTTAATATTAAATACCTAATAAAATCTACAATAAAGAGTAAATAAATAAATAAATATATTTATTTTATATAATTCATATGAATTAACACCGAAATCTGCGTTTGAACGTTTACGCGTCAATCGGATTTGCGTGCAATAAAGCAGCAGGGCGCTTAAGAGGGATGTAGGAAGTTTAAATAAACTAAAAGTATTAGGTATGTGATGATTGCAGGTAGGGTTGCGCTTGCCAGGTCTCAAAACAGAAAATCCTGTCAGCTGTGCAAAAAATAACGATTATTTCACATGTACGGTCTATCATCTGTCAACTTTACTGTAATTTTATATGTATTAATTTTTATGGAATTTTGTAGTATTTTGTGTGTATATCGGTACCAACTTTTAATTCGGTTCAGACAGCTTTTCTTCTAGTCATACCGATTCAACTCGGTAAACTCGACACCCTTGCCCTGTTACTTAGCTACTCCTGAATAAAATTCTGGAACAATTAACAAAAACAAAAAGTTCCTACCTACTTGGGTCAATTTAATGTCAATAAATTACCTCTACTGAGACTAACGGGCTGAAATCGTGGTTCATAATTTCATGTAAGATAAACGATGTGTTTTGTGCCTGCAACAATAATCATATTAGCTCTATATAAATGTTTAGGTAACGAAAATTAATTTTTAAATTTGTATAAAATGCATCTTACTTCGTTTACTGCGCACTCACTAACAAACACTATTATTAATGTTATGATTATGGCATAAGCAATTTGCCAAAATACGTAAATAATAAATACAATATATCTTTCAACATCATGAAATAAACCGGCCGCTGTCGCTTCCATAAAGTAAAACATATACAAAATAATATAAGTTGAACTTATAAACAAGGTAATCGTCAACATTGAGCCAAACATTTTGTTCATAGTGTCAGTTATCTTATACATCATACCATAGATCTTCGCGCATGCCCTAATTTTCTCGCATATAAAGCGGTCTTGGAGACCTATTGCTTTCTGAGCGTTAGCCGTAATCTGACCTCGAACAAACAGTTTATATTTCCAAGACTTTTGAGATTTTATCTCTGCAAGCACCTTATTGATGTATTTATACCTCCGTCTGATAACCATAAGGAAGAAGCAATAATGAGTCGTTGAAATAAGTGCAAGACCATTGGAGTATAATACTTGAAATAGCCTTTCTTTCGCTATCGGCATGTCTAATCTACTTAATGATATCCAAATAGTAAGTGACCGAACTAAAAAGGCGATCAACTGACTAATTGACATAATTAATGCCGAATGTGCATCTCCGTTGTAGTCAATAGTTTCGCCCAGGTCCTCCAACGTCTTATCCACGTCCACTATTAACTCCGCAGTAAAGGCATTATTGCTCAAACTGTATGGTAACTTCCACATGGCGAATATAACATAGACGGTCGAAGATATTCTCTCGTAGTCATCACCATAACGTTGCACTTTTGTACTGTACATTGTTCGCAGGATAGTCTGATCTTCATCGTGAGCTTTGTAAGTCGAATAAATATATAAAGCGCCCCAGAGCAAGAAACAAATAAATCCTAATAAAGTAAACTTTTTGACTATACGGTTATCCGAGGTAACGTTTAGAACATAGACTGATATACCGAAAATTTTTCTGATGTTCTTCGATAGGTATACGGCTTCGACAATATTGTTGTATTTACGCATTTTAAAAATATTCTTCATATTTTTTCTTAGTGATTTCACCATTTTTTAACACATGTTTAAGCTGTAAGCTGTCTGTAAGCTTGAAGTGAAGTGAAGTAACACAAAATAAACATTATGAAACATCAAACATTAATATAATAAAGCCAATAAACGTATCATCAGTATAATGTAAGTGGTGAGTTAGTAAATGAAACAAAATGTTGGTATTCGCAGTATATCCACCGGATATACCTATAGTAATTTATTTCTCCTGAACGTTCACATTTACAGTGATAATCTACATTATGAACATCGTAGGCATTATATTGTCATAAACAATAAAGAAATATAGGCATGTTATGTACAAAGGGATATCAAGTTTGACAAAAATTATTTTTGGAACTATTTATAAGCACTATACAATTTTACATGGTCAGAAATTACAAGCACATTGGTACTACTATTACAGTATAGTAGCTTCGCTGCATTCGCTATAATAGAACTATGTAACCGCCATATTTTGATAAATAGCTAACTAATAATGTACACAAAAATAAATTGTGCTCTGTAATCCTTAGAACAAATATTATAGGTTATAGGGAATATTGAGAGCTTACTTATCCTCCGTTCCTATCCTACAATATACCATTGACCTTCGATAGCTCTCTAATCCTTCAGAAGCATTCTAAAACAAATCTTCGCACCTAGTAACTAAACTATCATAGAGATTGATACAGAAAAACATAGATACAGATTACAACAAGATATTCACTGTATCAGTAACAAGTTATTGTTAGGCATATGTTACTATTATGGCACATAAATAGGTCTCTATACGGTAACATTGATATAATTATTTTTTAAATTTGCGTCCCGTATTATATTGAAAGCTTATTTTCTGGTACATTAACATTTTGTGTTTTACAGATCTGTGCATACAAGCTATGGTTTGATTGTTATATCATTATTTAATTCAGTTTACAAAAGTATTGAACAACTCGATCCGGTTCTTACCCTTCCGTTCCTACTGCAAAAAGCACTCTTCTTATTTGTATGATTATGCCAATATTCCATAAATACAAGAGATTCACACTTACACATATTTCGTAAAAAGCAGAACATTTCGATTTTCAGACACTCGTAGTTGACAAATGAATACCAATAATAGAAACTTTTGATTTTGAGATCAAGAAATATTGTTAGTATTGTTAGTGAAAATGTTTATAAAACTATTGGCTGCCGTAAATACTTAAAAAAAATAGAAACATTACTGTAAAAAAATCTAACGTAACAAAATATAAAGCTGCCTCTGTTAACTGAAATTATCTGCAATTAAATACTCATTGGTTCAATATTATACATTGTGACCAATTAAACAGTTTCAAATACAATCTCATTATTAGAAATATCATTCTTATAAAACACATTTTCACAATAATGGAGTGTAATATATTTCAGGAAATCTGAACAAGGTCTCTTGATAATGCTACTCGTAAACATTAAATACTACTGCAATTAATCGTTTACAAAAATAATTTCCTACTATTTTTGACAACCGGACTTACAAAAGTATGAGCGCACACCAATATAGTCGATTAAGTGCGGACGCACGGCCGCGTGCCCTCTTAGGATACTATGAATTAAGACGTCATTAATCAGGGAAGAAAAGAAGACCAGAATTACTGACAACATGGATAAGAATGGGCTCAAGCTCAAGGGGCTAAGTTGCCCGTACCGTAAGAGTGCACCCTTAAGCTGTTGCGTCAGTCATTAGCAGACACAATAGATTTTTATTGTTACAACGTACAGATCTGTACGTTACTGAGCCGAAAGGTTAAAATGGAATCCCTACATATGGCCCCTGGGTGGTGCTAAATCAGGAACACAACTCTGGCCAACTTCGGCCGCGGCTGGTTACCACCCACCGGACGAAGCCATTCCGTAAAGTGATTTAGTCGTGTTTCGAGACGAGTGGATAGATTTGGGGAGAACGATAGTTAGGGAGTTGATACAACTGCCCAGACCCCGTCTCCCACAACGGTTGTACCTGTAGTCCGGTGCCGGGCAGTTGAATCAACTCCCCAACTATCGTTCTCCCCAAATCTATCCACTCGTCTTACAGCGAAGTTTTTTTTTCTGGATCTATACCTTGTCGCTTACCGTCAGGCGAGTAAATGGCCAAACGCCATTAATGAGTGATAAAAAAAAGTTGCAACCACCGAATCCCAGGGCACAGAAGATAACAAGAAGTGGACGAGTGCTTAGGGCTACAACAGTTTGAACTTATATTCTTTCTCTTTTTAGATAGGTTAAATCTAGGGTATTGATGCATGTTATGCATGTGTATTTGGACCTGTTCCTTCACTAAACGTTGGGTTTCACGCTAGTAAGTAGAGAAACAGGTGCAAGTAGGTACAGCAGGAGTATTGTCTATCTCGGTTACCATCGAATTGATGGTCAATTTGCAGTACATTGTGTCGTATGTTACAGGTTTTCAAAGGTTATATATAGCTTTTGAAACTGGCCCCGAAAAGGGATAAGTTCCAAAGTACAAGTTATAGTAAATCTTAGGAGGGGCCGCGGCCGCTCATGACCCCACATATCCAACTATATCGCTATACACTCATACATATAACAAATATTTATCTAAATATTTATTGCAACTTTGTAAAATTAGCTTCTCCATAAAGATATACTAACACGGGGGCACAGTTTCAGTGTATAAATATAAATAATGAAAATTTAAATGATGCCCCAACTGTAAAACGCATCTTAGGCCATAGCCCCATGCACTGCGAAGATTGTGTGAGTTAAAGCAAAATATTCGCTATCGTAGTCTTTATTATAGTAATAGATTTTGCTTTTAAATATGTAATTAAAATATCTCTTAGACAAAATTACTGCATAAAGCTAAGAGAATAAACTTTCTACGACCTGGGATTGGACTAACTATATGCTATTCTTGCGTAGCGGAATACGAAACTTTAGGTAGGTTTAATAAGGTTTTTTTAATTAAATTTTTAAAAACTACGAACAATCTATTAAAAATATCTAGGCGTATCAACATTAGTGTCAAATCAGAATAACGTATCGGTAATAATACAATCTGGTGATAATCAACGCTAAATCAGATTAACTTTATTTTCGATTTCATAAAGTAATTCAAATTCAATAATCATTTTGATGTGAAAAAAGTAATAGCAATGTATACGTTGTACTTGTCTCGGGTTTATAACATTTTAGGTCCAAAATAATAAACATATCTAGAGCTCATGGACATTATAATAAAAGAAGACTTTTATAATATATAATTAAATTATAGAGATAATCACAAACCGTGCCATTAGGAATCTTTTATTATAATATTTCCTTTAAGCTTGTCTAATTTAAAGCTGCCCTTTATTTTCACCTATTCTATAATAGTAACTCTTTAATCTGACATATTCTTAAACTTGAGAAAGAAGCCACTCTGCCTACCTAAGTTGAATTTACTGAGCAGTAAGTTTTATGAAAACGTGCCTCTAGTAGTTCACTTAGGTTCGGAAAGTTAGCTTTTATATGCAATATTTGAGACTTGGTATCAACTTATACTACATTGTACATATGTAGTGAAAAATAAATGCGCATTGTGGTGGTAATTTGTTATTCAAATTATACTTCAAAGAATGTTCATTAACTTATGGAAGAAAGTAATATCTGTGATGAAAACGTTCTATTCGCCTAATAATACCACTAAAATATTTCATAATAAAGTATTAAAATTGATGTAATATAATAGAACTGGTAATACATTAGTTGCGTGATGTATGTAATGTTTAATAAATAACGTGTCTAAGCTTTTATGTAAAGTGCCTTTTGTATCAGGTTATTTAAACTATTCTATTCAATAATTGAAATGTGTAAATTCACTCTCTAAAACCGCGTGTTCACTATCCGCGTTATTAATATTTTCCTCTAATATATTTTAATATTTAGTTGTCGTAAAGTATTATTTTATATAACATTTTTTGAGTAAATATCACTTTTGATTAAATTTTTATTTATTAATTTCCGTAATACCGAATAAAGCACAAGTTTAAAACTGGCACTGTCCAGTCAATAGGCAGTGTAATAATGTATTTATCATATATTATTTTGAGGATAGTGAACACATGGTTCAAAGAAAAATGGCTCTCTATCTTCTACTAGTTTGTAGAGCACCATAATGTTTAGTTAGATTTCCAAGTCGTTTATGACCATCTAGTAAATGATACATACAATCGCTCACAAGTGAACCGTCCACTTACCCGCACTAAACAATATTCGTAATTCATAACAAATAAAAACCATCACACTGCCTCACCAACAACACATTCGTTCAAAACACATTTGCAAATACATTTTTGTAAAGCTCAAGTCTAATATAATTAAAATCACATCTCATTAAATATCTTTGGGTACAAAACCAAATAAAATTATTCATTTATAGCGTACAAAAATACAAAAAATATACAAGAATGTCAAATATAAGTAATTAATTAAGGGAAGTCGTGGAGTTTGGGTGCATACCATGTATAGTTTTATCCACCTATAGATCGATGAAACTCACAGACTAGACACATAGTAATTGAAGGGATATGGTACACAACGAGTTCCTTTATGATATAATTCGGGCACGTCACACTATTCATCAGCTGCCTGGAAAGAGTTCGTAAGTAGTGAACGTTCCCTAGAAGTCAGTCAGCCTTTCGGAAGCGACATTGTTGTTACAGTAGCTGAGATTCATTGGTCACAGAAGATCTTGTACGTGAGATGTGTCGAGGTTGGTGATGAGTGTTTTGAGGAAGGTCATCTCTTTGCGCGCGTTCTCGAGGATGACGCGCGGGTCCTGCGACATGCAGCGCAAGCAGTTCGGCGCGAACACCATCGCGAGGTTGGCAGAGTCCATTTTAGTTTGACTTACCACTTCCGGCGCGGTGAATTGTTGGAGGAAACTTATGAGATAGGTGAGTACCTGAAATGTATTTGATGTATTATAATGTGAATCTTACTCAACGGTCAAATACTCAAATGAAAATTAAAGTAATATTTATTTTTGAGATTGAGGAATATAGGACTCTTCGAATGGGAGAAGTATAAAATTATACTTCATAACAATAAAAATCTATTGTGTCTGTTAATTAGCGAGCCAATAGATTACTAATTTATCATCGTCAAACTATAAAGAAGTCTATGATACCACTTAACAATCCCAATTTAAAAATAGCGTACGTAATGATTTTTAGTATTAAATCAATATTGTTATGTACCAGTCTGTTGATGGGCGGCAGTCGGTGCAGTGCTCTCGTACAAGCAGCGAAGTCCGTGCCGGCGGCGACGCAGGCCGCGTATAGCGCGTCCGGGATCAGCGGCTCGTACAGTTCTCGGTACCAGAGCTTTAGCAAACTAGCTGGCGCATGCGCATCTGGAACAATAAATTACTTAATAGATCCACCACCAAACCAGGAAGGTTAAAATAAAAGATCCGTAACAGCCTTTAATAAATAATAGACTAATTGTTTTTTTTTTTTTGGATTTCTCCCACTCAATAACAGTCATTTTGGTTATACAGTTTATAAATACTTGCAAAATTATGCAGTGCTTTGCGTCAAAGACTGACAGTCCTCATATTTGTGGCTCGATAAGCCAAAGTGGGGCAAATATATTAAGTTTAGTTATTTGAGTTAGGCTTCTATTCTAAGATATTAGTTATTATTCTGAGCTCTTAGTTTGCAACTCATCAGAGAGCTGTCAATGTCAAATTTAGTACATTATAAATTGGTTCCGTATATCACCTGCTCCGAAAAGTAGTGAACATATAAACACTTTGCAATTGATGTCATAGTACCGTTAATTTGAGCTACCGCGGTGATGAGTTTATCGCACAACTGGCTATGCGTATGGCCATAATATCTCATGTCTTGTGTTGTCTTTTTAGTCATCATCATTTAGGTAGGGTTAATTTACCTCAACTTGCTGACAAACTAAGCATATAGTGGTAAACCAACAAAATTTTATTTATCTATTTTTATCGAATCACGGAATCCCGGAAATAACTTTACTACATAAAGAAGTTACCCGGTATTCGCTTCGATAAGAATGTTTGGTAATTTTAACTATTATGCTTAACTTGCCGCCAACTTTAGGTAGATTAATCAATTTATAAGCCCTACCTATTATGAGCAAAAGAAAAAGAAATGCTGCACCAACCCCAAATAACTTTTTATAATTTCGGGGGATAATGATGATATTACGATTACTGTTTATCACGTGATTGGCAATTCGTTTACTCTCTCTTTCTGTCACGTGTTATTTATCACGTATTTTCTTTTCTTTGTCTACCAACCACACCTAGTGTCAGTTATTCAAACCGGGTCCAAAGGAATACTTCTAGCGGATCATCCACAAATGACCTATCCCAACATAAGAATTGTATTTATACTACAAATTGCAACAAACCTAGAATACTAATTGTCGACGAGTAATCTAGTTACAATGTAAGCGGCCCTGACGAATACACTGGCGTCAATTCTAATGTAGCAAACTGAACTCAATTAAGAACATTCCTGTCTTTTACTAACAGTTACTACATGAACGAGATGGGACGAATCACAAGTGATGACAAAATCAAATTTAGGCACGTCATATTAAAATCTCCTAACGTTTTTAGTAGGCACAGTTTTAGGTAGTCTAATAAATTAGAGACGTCAAACGAAAATTGTTTGGAAATTTTAGGTTGACATGATTAAATTTGAATTTGACATCATTCCGTCCCGCTCATAAAGTAATGGTTAGTAAAAGCCAGCAATACTCTAAATTTAGTTTAGTTTGCTACATTGGAGTTGACGCCATTGTTGAGACAAAGCTATTACTCATATTTAACTCTGTAACACAAATCACAATCATTGTCTAATAATGATTAAAGTGTCAAGATGACTAACAATTTATTTTGTTTCTATACTGTATGTATCACTGCTGATTTAATATTATACAGTCTGTAGATTTTTAATTTATTCTATTATTTCTATATTTTCAATGTAGATTATTTGACTCTCGAACTACGTTTATACCTATATCTCGAGAGGCAATGTCATTGTCGTTTGGATAACAAGATAATTTCCAAGATCCGATATTTTGAGGTCTCGCATGATATGTAATAATAACAGTCGTATTGAAACCTAAGATACACTGTAAAACACTCACCCGTCAATGTGGAAGCATCAGGCAGTTCCCAGTTGTCTATCTTCGCTTTTAAAGCATTAACTTCGTCAACATCAGCAGACACTCGGAAGATGCCCTCAGTCTCTCGTCCGTTCAGCGCTAATACTTGCTGGGACAACGCCACTTGTACCCAGGGCAGCTGTCTGTTTGGGAACCTCTCTTTTTGTAACACCATCACCTCAGCTAGCGTGTTGCCGAACATCGATTGCCGGAAGATTTGTATCTGCGAGGAAAATTTTCTTTAGATAATATTTTTGTGCGTTAATTTAGTCTATAGAAAGATTTCGATGACTTTGACTGACATTATAGTTCACAATGTGTTCTAAAAGAGGCGTGTTTTAATGAATAAAATAAGATTCCTCTGCATTCAAATATAGACTTCCTAACAGTAAACATAAACAAGAGTACAGGCCCGTTTAGAAACTGTAATCAATATCTTATGAAACACTTTAGTCATTAGACTAACCCTGGCCTGATCGATGTCGTCAGTGGTAGGTTTCCTGGGCTGCCTCTTGCCGCCGAAGCCGATCCGTTCTAACCGCTTGCACGCCACGCCCGCGTAGTGAGACACTTGCACGTGAATAGGCCACTTGCCAACCTTGGACAAATTAATGGTACATTTTATTTATTTATTTTTATTTAACAGTTTATGTACATACAGACAGAAGAATAAATACATTTAAATCGTAAAGACGAATATAGTTTTATTATTAGAAACTGATGAAAGGGATCGGTCTTATAGCACTTGATAAAAGGCGCAAGATTCATGTCCTAATATAGTTCTATTTAGTTTATTGCAATATCTTTTACCAACTTACTGACTTTTTGAGCCCAATATTCTGTACATTGGGCTCAAAATACTAAAATCCTGTTTGCCGTATGTAATTACTTCTCAGAATTTCATCCCTTTCAGCAACACTATTGGATGGTGTAAAAATACGGCGTTTTTTTTTTCAAAATCAACGCGTTCGATTCCATTGAGCACTTTTCGCTATTCCTTTTATAATATCAGATTTGCCCATCCACAACCATTTCAAAAATTCACCCCGTATAGTCTTTAAAATTTGTATGACTAACGTTAAGTAAAATTCTTATGTCAGAACTCCCAGTTATAGAGTTTCCAAGTGTGGAAAACGTATGGCTTTGGTTTCAAAATATTTTGCTACACAGATTACAGAAAACTTACCTCCGGAAAAGCATCAGCAAACGCGGGGTCTCTATGTCTATTGACATAGTTAGTTAGTGCTGGCTGGAAGGCGGACGATGGCGGTACAAATGCTAAGCATACTGCTAGAAGCTCCCAGCCGCGAAGTAATGAATCACGTAGTGGATTTTCAGTCGTTTGTCTGCATAACTGCACGTAGAGCTCGTCGCGAAGTCTGGGTATCAGAAAAGTTACATCGCAATCTGAACCAAACTCGACGTCTGCAGACATACATTTATGTCGCAAATACTTCAATAATCACAAAAAAATATATATAAACTAGCATCATTTCTGGGTTAAAATTTCCAGCAACAAGTTCCCTGGTTTGAGAAAATCTGCTAGAAATATTAACGATACAAGAGAAATCTTAATAAGCCATAGTCTGATGTATGCATGCCAAGTTTTACAACAGCACCACTCAAAATTGCACTGACAGTTTTTTTCTGAGTTCTTATTGCATTAATACACTTACTTCTCATTAGCAAAGGTTGCGTGTAAGATGTCCTGTGCCACAGAGTTGAGCGTCATGCCAGGCCTTGCCTTGCGGTCGCCCATGTATATCTGTACCAGTCGGAACAGGTCAATAGCGGCCTTCTTGTGGGCTTTATCCCAGTCTGCCCCCACCATTGGCGCACTGATTGATGATGACGTCCAAGAAAGTAGGTCGCGGACTGATGCCTGGTGAAATAAAGGAGAATTAGTGTAGGAGTCGCGGGCACTGTACTCGGTTTTAATATTGCATCTCTGATGTCAGGTTTTCTGTATGGTCGTGTGGGTACAGTCGCATAGAAAAGTGTTAACAGGAAAAATATTGAATTTCTTTAAGACAATCAGTAGGAATACGAAATTTTTATAGCACCGACTGTTCTCGGCACCGAGAGAATGGAAAAATGTAATATGTATATTATTTACACGACAGAGTAAAACAGCACGCGACGTAATGACTGCGAGTACGCAGCCTCTTGCATATAACTTCAAAGATGCAAAGTTATTATGATACGAGTACTATACAAGGCCAGGAAATGATGGGGTGATGATATGATAGGGACGTTTTTTAAGTAACACACAGTTGAGTATGGAGTAAATTAGAAAAATATGGATTAATAAAAAAAGTTTTGACATGAAGAGCTGCTCAACTGCCTGAATTGATACCTTGTGCGCTATTCATACGTAACACAATACATGTGACAGCACTAACAATGTACACAATAATAATATGTACTAAAGTCAATGTAAACAAGTGTTATGTATGTGACGAAATTGTATCAACATATTAACTCACTACACCATCTATGACGTTTATAATTATTATTATTTTGATTGATTTATAAAATATATTTCATTAAACTTATTGCTACTATAAATTTGCATGCCATTAACGTAGGTGGAAGGAGGGGGTTCATGTGACGAGTAAAATTTTGATTATGAACGTGGTTGGCTATAAGAGCACAGGAAGGCTGAGGAAGCGATGGATGGATTGTGTTAAAGATGATATGGCTAGAAAAGGAGTGACTGTCGATATGACGGTTGCTACAGATATATGGAATACATGCTACGTGGACCCCAAATAAATTGGGATAAGGGCAGGGGGATGATTTAGGTAGAATATACTGGATTAACTGTTTTCCGCCATCAACACTAATATTTTGTTACCTACATCCACTGCAAATATGATATGTATGATTCTGATTTTTATATTCGTCATAGAACACATACTTATTACAAATAAAAAACAATATCGTGTCTGTATTTCTCAGAGTTACGCAAAAGTGAACTATTGCTATTACTTTGCTTTATTGCTTTACTACAGCCATATTTCCACAATCTCGATTTAAGTACGTAATAAGGCTATTGCCATCTACCGGCCACAATTCCAAACATAGGCTTCTGATTATTATTTTACAGAAAAACTCAAAAATATGCCCGATCAGAGTATTGAACCTAGGACCTCACATTAAGCACGACCGCACTAAACCAACGGAGTCATGCACAAGACTCGTTTCGTCATATGCAAAGAGCATATAAGTATTTCATGGTTAAATGAAACTGCCTCGTTGGTCTAGTGGTACCAAGCGCGACTGCCGAGCATGAGGCCCCGGGTTCGATGCCCGGGTCGATCAGTGATATTGAGTTTTTAATTCTCAGTAGGAACTCGAGTTTGGAATAGTGCCCGGTAGATCGAAACAGGCTCACCACCTATTGGACTTACAGCATTGGTGAAATGTGGTTGTACAACTGTGTACGCCTCTACCCCTTCCGGGGAAAATAGGCGTGATGCTCTGTATTTACAGTAATACACAAGATTAATATATGTATGCCAATACACTTCGTCAAGTACCAACCTTTCTCCGGAAGATGCCCTTGTTGAAGTTGAGGTTGTCCTTAGCGAAGATCTCGATGTCTTGTTCTACTGGCGGGCGCGGCGCGTGCGAGCGGACCGGACTGTACAGTGCGGCCGCGCCGTCCTCCGCGCCCCCCGCCCCGCCCGCCGCCGCCCCGCCCGCGCCCGCTCCGCCGCCGCCCAGGGATGACGTCTGCACGTCAACAAAATGGATACGTGACTATTTGTCCTACACTTCATCTTGTGGAACATGGACACTAAACACCTGTCCCGGTGGCAATCAGCAAGTTGAACGAGAAACTAGTAGCGAATAGTGAGTACATTTAGTTTTATCGCTGGGCTATGAATGAGTTTTCTATTGTACGGTGCTTCTAGTGTTGCTAAGCAACTGTGCTGTGACCAAGAGAGCATTATTGAGAAAGTTTTTATTTATTGCTCTGACGAACTTCTCTGTATGAGAAGAGTCTTTGGCCCTGCAGTGGAACAGTTAGGGGTTGGTTTTGTTTATGTGGCAAACAAGTGACCGGGTGTTTTCGCCTTTGTTTCGATTTCAAAAAGTGTTCAGTTCCAAAAAGAGTTGTTTTTAACCGACGAAAAAACGAAGGAAGTTCTCATTTCAACACAAATATATATATAAGGTCCTGATTTATTAGGTAATTTCCTTTGAAAGGGGTGATATATAAGTCAAATACATTCACTTTAGCTAAAAATTTAATGGATATAACAAATTATTTGTAATAAACATAGTACTAGCAAGACGAAAACTGCTCCTTGAACGGCGAACATTAAGTAAAAAATTAAATTGTTGTAAAAATTTGAATTATGGCTTAAATGAATCCTTATCACTTACACATTGACCCCTTAAAAGGAAATTACCTAATAAATTAGGACCTTATATATATATTTGTTTGCATTTTTGCCTTTATGGAACATTTAGATATGGAGGTTAGGTATTTGTTTTAAGGTATTGGCTTTCTAATACAATTCAGATCAACACTACTGTGGGGTTACTCTTGAAACTAATACCAATTCCAATCTAATTCCAATATTAAATAGACGCTATAACACAACGCGTAATTTTAAAATAAATTTACCTACATTAGAGTTGCCTCAATTTTAAAGCATGTTGTCTTCATATTATCCCGAATCTATAATGATTTTTTAGACATTTTGGCATTTTAAAGTACGAACTGACATATTTCCAATGTCAATCGAGCGGAATTATTTTCAAGAGTAAGCCCACTGGAGTTGATATATCAGAGACAATTAATAAAAATTCAATTACGATCCTTATAGTTATTCACTACGGTATTTTATAATATCATACTCACTCTATGAATCCCCGGCGACGGCTGCCGATCACGGTCGAACCCAACAAACGTATTATAATACGACACTCCATGGTTCATGTACTCGACATCGACAGGTCTCTGCGCGTAGGAATGTGGTAAATAAACGCCAGAACCGTCGTCATCGTCCGGTGTCCGCGCGCCGCCGTCCGACGACTCGTTGTCCGGCTCGTGTCCGGATAATGAACGAGATTCCGAACCGGAACGGGAATGCGATCTGGATGAACCGGACTCGCCATCAGAACCGGAACCACCGCCGTACCGAGTACGACCTATTGAAATGGTTTTTATTACAATCTTGTCGCAAAATTATTCATATTTCCAACGAATCAATAAAAGCTCAGAGAGTAAATGAATTGGTCATCAAAAATAAAGCTTTTTACTTTTTATGTTCAGAAAAATTTGCCTTTATTTAGCAAATCTATAACTGTAAATTCACATGTTCGTGTCGGTTCGGTCACCCGTATAGGGACTGAATTGATAGCAATAACGTCGCCATAAGACGTGTTAAAATATGGAAGAAGAATTCGCGGTGGTGAGCAGATGTCGAGATGGCTTAGTGGTCAGAGCGCCTGGAGTATTCATCCGGGAGGCGCAGGTTCGAATCCTGTTCGCGACCGTATTCTTTTTCCATTTAATATAATATTAATACATGTTTGTGACATAGAATACAAAAAACCAATATACATAGGACTCACTGGACAGTTTAGCCTGCTGTATAATGTAGTCCTGTAGTGGTAGCAGATGTTGCATACCGCGCAGGTCCCAGTTACAGTACAGCGGGGAGCTTCCACCTTCATCCTCTTCTTCTTCTCCATCTACAGGACCGTCTTCTAACTCAACAGGCCTCTTGTGCCCTGTAAAGAAATTAATAAGTATCAAGCCTACATTCCTCGAGTTGTTCAAGATGGAATAGCGTCACTAGCGAGTCTAAAATGGCCACTCTGAGCATTTCATTTAAAAATGAATCATTATTTGAATTGAGTAACTTCTTAAGATTCTGCTATTTGACAGTCATTAGCAATTCCTATTTTGTGAGTCATTTTGCGAATCTCCATAGAAAACTGTCAAATAGATGAATTAGAATTGCACGCATATCATATTAAGACTGTCCATGAAGTGACCATTTTACGATTTCTGAATTGAATCATATTAGGATCCTATTATGATTATAGACCCCCAGAGGAGTTAAACGTATGTGCTGCTGCATGTACACCTTCAATTTACACCAATGCTATAACAGGCCCACATTTCACCAATGCCGTTAAAAAGTCGATCTCCATTAACGCGGTAAATTCGTTTTAGTCTCTATTGGACAGATCATTAATATACTTAAATGTATTACTTACGTCTCGATTTAGTACGATCTCTAGGCGCGGTGGACCTTTCGAGTCTCTGGTTGTGTTTTTGTACGTTGGGCTCTGTTAGCGGCGGCTCCAAGTTCACGCATTTCAGTTTATAGTTCACTGTAAAAGCAATACGTAATGAGTAAGCTTATTTGACGGACTAAATAAGGAATTGGTAGGAAATTGTTTCATTTATTCTGTTGATATCCATCTTTTCTAAATTTAAAGGCAATTAAAATGTACTGAAACAACACATATTATGCACGTGACACGTCATCAGACAGGCATAAGTGTGTGTGTGCATGTAAAGCGTGCGTTAAGGTAGTGGGGGGGCATTCGTTCGATTGCACTTGAGTTGACGGACCTATGAGTAGTATTTTAATTCGCCCAATGTTCTTTTACAGAACTTGTATTTTCTAAATTATGAACCAATTTTATATGGATATTATTTTCATTTGCACACTTTGAACTCATAATTATCAAGTATGTAGCAACATACCAGCAGCTATATTGTCTTGTTCGTTAGCAGAAGAAAGCCTCATGAAGTTGTGATGTGTTTCGTGTGGCGGTGTCCGGTGTTTGCTACTACCTGACGATACAGACGTCTTGCTTGAAGTATAGCGTTCGGGTTCGGCTTGTTGACGTCTAGAACAATATTGATAAAATTCTATTAGTACAGATCAAACAAAATTTATTCCATATGTATTGTTTAATAGTGATTTTAAACGACCATCTACACATCTTTTTAAGAGACGTTATTGTACCTAATACCCTAGCTGGGTGCCAATAATTGGACTCGTGTAAAAAATTTAAACAAAGAATAAATAAAATTACATTAGATATTAATTCACTAACACAGAAATGTATTAATTTGTCTTTAGTTTAAGGTAACATAACTGAATTTCACGATAAAAAGTTAAAAACATCCCTTCTGGGTGCCAATAAATGCCCACAACTTTATACGAAAAAACGAGATCGGTATAATCTAGAGCTTTAACATATTTACGACAGACTTCAATAATCTGACGTAAATAGGTAACAAATCTAATATTCCTTGACCTCCTGAAGACCCTGGTAGGGTGCCGACTAGGGCTTCCATCCCGGCAATCTCAATCGCGAAAATTTCGAGTCTCGGTGATTTTTTGGTATTTTCGAGACTGGTTACATGGACACGGTAAACCTGTAGTATACAATTGGTGAAGCGAACAAAGATAATTACTTTAAAAAACGGTTATAGATGAATACGATGACAGTAAGACGATGAAAAACATGGAGTGGAAGTTTGATTTGATTTGATTTTATCTGTGCACCGCCCGCTAGCAAACATAGGTATGCATATTCGCAAGCGATGAAAAATTGTAGCAACCAACTCTACGCGTGTTTCGTTCCCCCACGAGGCATCATCAGGAACTGTTAGGCAGTGTCCACCACCGATTATTATATTTATTTGCATCCATTGTAATGGACTTCCGCAAGGTCGTTACCTTGTTCAATCTACTCCATCTATCTCTTGCTGATGCGACGTTTCCTGAGCTCAAGTCTTACCACAGAAGAAAAGCTCTGGAATGTGAGCTCAATAAATTGTTAAATCCTCAAGAAGAAATATAACAAAATATCACGTCCATGTCTTGACTTACAAAACCCCTTGCACATCGAAAAAGCTCTATTTGAAATTGGGGAGTTAGGGGTATACCTAAACTATTACTATAATTACATAATATCAATCCCCCATTTATAATAAAATCAGGTCCTCTCAATATATGAAAATTCATCAATTATTTTATAATTTGTTTTGTTTTGACTGACTATGTAAAGTATTTTTGAAAGTCTCGAAAGTCTAGTTTTTCCCGGGAGTTTCGAGACCCCACCGAGTCTCGATATTTTTTTCAAGGTGTAAAATTAATAAAACTTTTAATAATTTTCAGTTAAGTAAACCCTACCTAGTGAAGTCCCTCGTTGGGTGCCAATTGGTGGTGGCAGCGTTATGACGTAGATCGAGGCTGGTTTGCCTGAAGGGCTTGTCGACGCTGTACACGGCTTGCTTCTCCGGGTACCTGTCCATGCGCTCTAGCTCCGCTAATCTATCTTTGTCTAAGTGCCTGCAAATACAAAAATGTATAACTTTAAGGTTCGCTAAGCAAGTTAATGCTTTTCAAAGATTTATCTGTACCAAAAAAGCATAACATAGCATAGCATCACGCCTGTATTCCCCGAAAGGGTAGGCAGAGATGTACACAGTTGTACACCCACATTTCAGCAATGCTGTTATTAAGTCCCATATAATAAGGTGGTGAGCCTATTGCCATTAACCGGGCACAATTCTAAACTCCGGGCTGCTACTGAGAATTTCCTAACAGAAAAACTCAATAACACTTTGCCCGACTCGGGAATCGAACCTGAGACCTCCTGCTCAGCAGTCGCGCTTGATACTAGACTAAAAAAGCTGTTAGATTTTACTAACAATAATGTTAATAACATCACATGACATCTACCGGAGGTATATTCTGAAGGATGGAATAGTTGACATATGTCGGGCATGTCATCGTCCGGGTGAATCCCTTAGACACATCATCTCCGGTTGTTCTCGTCTTGCTAACGGCGAGTTCTTGCACAGGCATAATCTAGTGGCCAGGATAATCCGCCAGCAACTTGCTGAGTCTGAAGTACCATACCATAGGTATACGCCCGATGGAAAATGGTCATATCACATTGTACTGGGATCGATCTCATCACTGATAGGACTATTGTTGCCAATAAGCCTGATATAGTGGTGATAGATCGATTAGAGCGCCGCACAATGATTGTTGATATCACTATCCCTCATGACGAGAACCTCGTGAAAGCAGAGAAAGATAAACAAATCAAATATCTTGAACTGGCACACGAGGTTGTCGACATGTGGGGCGTGGACTCTGCAATTATTGTACCGATAGTCGTTTTGGCTAACGGACTAATAGAAAAAGCCATGATCAACACCTTAAAAGGCTTGGATCAAGGGCCTGATACAGAAAGCAGTACTCCTCAATACGGCACGTATTGTCAGGAGGTTCCTTTCTCCGGAGCCCTAACCACCGGTAGCTTGGACCCTGTTCCCGATGCCATTGGCCTATTATTTTTTATATTTATAAATTATTTATTTTTATATATATATTTTGAAAATGTAATTTATATGTAAATAAATGGTACTAGGATGTAAATAATAAACATTTATTTTTAGAAAACGGTTTACATAATTCAGAAAGTATATTGCCTACGTATATCACAGCAGCCATCGAGTTTCAGAATTTGGGAGACTCCTGAATTAGCTTTAGCCTGGGTAACTTAACAAGTTTTTCAAAATTGGGTTTAAAATCATTGATGTTACCGGCAACAGGCAACCAGAGAATACATTTTATAATTTGTACACATGCTTACCTGTCAGAGAATCGCTCCCTCGCGTGCCTGGACAGCTGGTGCGGTCTCTCCAGACTGTGCATGACGCGAGAGCCAACAGCCGCCGCGGCATCCGTCGCCAGAGATATCGAAGACACTAACGATGGTCGAGCTGCTGTTGTCTAAAACATAAAATAGCATCAGTCTTGTAATCCTCTAAGAATTAAGCAGAGGTATACTGTGTGTGTATTCTGCAAACATCATTTACCGATCTTGTTATTAAGTCCCATATAAAGATGGTGAGCCTATTGCCATTTACCGGGCACAACTCCAAAGTCCTAGCCGCTACTGAGAATTTTCTAATAGAAAACCTAATAACACTTCGACCGTCCCGGTAATCGAACCCGCACGGCTATTAGATCAACGAGGCAGTCCATAAAAAATATAAATTATGTTATTTGTATACTTAATAGCATAAGGCCGAAGCATTAAACTTATATAGGGCCGTCCGCCTCCGGTTCCCAATCGTTTGATACTGGTATCGATTCCTGCTCGGAAATGTACATCGGAACCGCAGCTAAACCAATATCGTAAAGCCCAATCTTATTAGGTCAGCTAGATTCGAGGTGAATTAAAACTACGAAGACAACCATTAACTGCAGAGAACTTCACAAATTACGTCAATGGATGTCCCTAAGCTCTTCCACAATTAGTGACTAAAGCACACAAAATACAAGGTCAACATTAACCCTCCTGAGTCAAATGTGCAATAGGCCTAATGGTGTCAAGGTGATCCAGAGCTTTACGTTAAGAATCGGGTCGCGGTCGTTACGTTAATAAACTTTAACGTTTCAATACCGGTCTTACTGAACCATGACAAACTCATCGTCACTATATGGGCCCTTAACATGCTCCAGTTATTACAACTTAACACCACTGTTCAATTAAAGTATCTTGACATTAATCCTAGAATTATTGTTTAAACACTGATGTGATATTTTTAGATGCTATGACTCGATTCAAAGTATGGAGCTAAAATTAATTTGGTAATTAGGTCAAACAAAACTCTAACTAATCCAATTTATTTTTTGTAGATCTAAGATCATTTGACGTTTTTGTTTTTAAGCCATTGTTGTCAGGACTTCGCGATAAAATTTTATCATAGACATGACAGTATACCCACGCCTATTTGGTTCTAAGGTAATTCAATGTTAAAACAACTAACCTGTAAAAATGGTGTTGGTTGTGGTTTTTGTAAGGGACTGCTCGGACTCTGCGGCGACGCGGAATCACAAGACGATCCTCCCGCCGATTGCTGTTTTAACTGGAAGCATTAGTATCAATCTATACGATCTATACTACTTCTAATACTACCACAGTGTAACTACCTATTAACATATATTGTAGATGCATTTAAAAGAACCTGAACAAATAAAATTAGACCATCTTAATTGCTTAAACTTTGATAGAGTGCATCCACCTCTCACTTCTAACTTTTCCAAAATCGACAAGTATAAGCATAGCCTATCGCCACACTCAGCAAGGTGACTAACAGAATCTATGTTAACAGTGACAACAAAGTGAACTTATAAAAAATAATTATTTGAAAGCCAAGCAAATAATACTATCATCAGTTTTATATACAACATTACCTTTCTTCTCGTCAATGGAGTACTCTCAACAGATTTAAAATACTTTTCATGCATCGAATCGTCGGATGCATCTTTCCTAGGGGATATGAAGCTGCCACTTCGGTTTAGACCTAAAAGATTTGTGTCATTAGAATTAAGTGTTTTATATAAACTAAAAATATTCTACAATCATGAAAGTTCTTTCGCCAAAGACTGTAATCCGAATTCATGGATAAATGGAACGATCCCCACATGCGTCAAGTTTCCGTTTTGTAGGGCGTAACATCTGTAAATACGTGTAACAAAAGTGTCTACCAAAATTTGACTAAATCTATTCACGCGTAACGACAGAGACTATTAACAGTCAAACTTTCGAATTCATATTATAACTATAATTAATTACGATTCGCCACGCTTTCGATTTACTTTCTGTATGTCAAATGTTCGTTACTAATTACCTGCATGGGGTGACCATTTCTCAGTTTCATGGGCTTGTGCTGCACTGCTTCTTTTTCTGAGTTGTGGAGTACAAACGGGGGGATTACATACAACTGCACTAAGTTCCTGAAACAAAAGTAAATCATAATTGCTTGGCGAAAACGTATATTATCTTTATGAATTCAAAGAAGGCGAGTACAGATTTCCTTAAATGGGTCAGTGGGTTACATAGTACATATAAACATATATTTTTTTAGTGCACTAACTCGGACGTAAACACAACTACCCGTTACCAGTTGTACAAAATTGGCATATAATAAAGCAAAGCTGAAGGAGAGCTCTTCCGAATATAAAAACCCGATTATTGCTAGCATTAACTCGCCAAAAAAAATGTATACTTGTCCTTACAATGTGATACATACCTGTTTCCGCCTCTGCTGTGCACTGCTGATGCTGCTGTCTGAAGATCGACCAGAGTCAGTATGTCGACATATCTGTGTTGACCCATCTTCGCTCAACCTCCCGCGTCTACTTTCACCGCTATTTCTGTATTGATTTTTAGAAATTAACTTATATTAAATTCATTTCAATCATAAGTGTATTGTAGAATTTAAACTTTACCATGAAAATCTGTACATTTTTGCAAAAAATCAAATGAACGGATTGGCCGCGAAAAGTTACGAATCAATGAGGTTTTAGTCGAGGTTAGCTAATATACAAGTATAATGTTAACTTTTAACAGAGTTCAATATACCAACCGAAAATGGCATAACAAACAACTTACCCAATACTATAATTTTTTGAATAATGCTAAATGCCTGGTACAAGTGATAAGTGGAAATGAGAATCCTATGTACCTTAATTCACCAAGATCTAATAATTTCTATTATTTAAGGCATCTTAACATAAGTGTTAAGACGCCTTACATATCGCTTATCATTATTAAATTTACAGCTCAGCAACAGATCCTGCCCAATGAACATAAAAGCGCCAATACCACCGAAACACACGAAACTATTCATAAAACCTAAACTGCACCTAACATGCGAATTAACACTTGACACGAATATTCACACATAACTCTCAATACAATAGTGAAAATTCTTTATCAATTCTTCTTACCTGTGATGGTAATGCGACCTCCTCGTTCGCACGGGGCTTGTTTGCGTGAGAGTGACGGTTTTTGCATTGCCTGGGGACAACTTGCTGACGCTCGCGACTGTGCTGTTGCCATTGCTACTAACTGGATCTATTAGTGGAGGAACCTAATAACATATTGAATAGTTATTTTTGTGTGAAGTGTTAGAGGCAACACTATTATGTCATATCCATGGCATTGGGAGTTGGCTCTAGGCATTCTTGCATCCTGAGGCCGTGAGACCATGGCATGCCAGCTACACACTCATATATATTTTATCTATTACATGTTTGCGTACGCCGTGGTTGCCCGTGATTTCACTAATGCATTCGGTCCTATCCGAAAACCAGCGCCGTTTCATTTCGATGGAGTGGCTTATGCTGAGATAGGGGCCTTTTTTGGTCTCGTGCAGGTTCTTAGCATTCTTAATTTTAGTTTTTTATAACTTGTTTTTTTTTGTATGTGATCACCTGTTTACGAGTCCAAAATAAATATTTTCTTTCTTTCTTTCTTTCATATCAATGTATAAATTAAAAGGTTCCTTTATCTCAGTATTGTCATTAGAATATTTGAAGCAAGTAGTGTTCTATTCGTTTCCAAACAATAAGTAGTCATGTAAATATTGATAGCATTGTATTCATTTATTTAATTGTACTACTATCTTTCCTTGCAGTGAGACATGATTGTTTACGATACTACTCAATACTACGGCAATCCCAAAGCATTCAGAGTGTACCTGACTCGTCGAATGCTTTGGGATTTCCGACTAATTCGATTCGACTTCCGACCCGATTCGACCCATAATTATAAGCTATGTATGAGTATGAAATTCGTAATTTCAAAACATATGCTATAGCAAATAAATGTATGTACATTTTATAACAAATAATTACAGTCACAAATTTACAGTTAAACCCATAATTTACTGTATGAAAATAAGTTTATGTCATTCAAATCTTTCGAGAGGTTGAGAGACAATGAATAATAATGGCATTGTATATTATATATAACCTCATTTTAATGTCAATGACTTGCGCAAAACATAACATAATCGTTGTTGTAACTGCCACCTTTTAAACTATATGATTGTGTTAAAGCATATAAAAATTTCTTTGCTCTAGAATAATAATGTTTTCACTGCATTAATAGTTCAGAGTAATTAAAATGTTATATTTATCTAAGCACTGAAAGGATTGATTGAAGTATAATTCTATTAAAAACACTTGCCTATTGCCTTTTCATTAGACACAATATTTTTTGCAAGAGATAAGTAAGTAGTAAATTACACCCATTGTGAGAGTTTATCTTGAAAACATTGTTTTATCTTATTATGATTGAAAAACTAACAATAAGTGAGCCAAACAGTAAATAACACAATAGCATATGTATGTTAGCCTTCTAACATTCATAAACACAGTTGCAGATATTTTGCATTCAAATGTTGGGATACACAATTTATATGAAACAACCCCAATCCCAAGCCAGATAAAATTGAGGTGCCGCAATACTGATCTATTAATATACTCTGATTTAACAAGCTTTAACTATATAAAATGAGGTTAATTACTTTTCAGTTTCATCATTATAAATTCAGCATCTTATTCCAAACATATTTTTACTTGATATGATAACTCACCTGAGGAGCGGGCTGATTGGTCTGTGTGGAATTCTCCCTTCTTTTCTGTGGATCTGTATTCTGTTTCAATGTTTGTAATTTCGCTAAGGGTATGATGTCACAGTCGGTAGGCCTATGCCATACAGTTGTCTAAAAACAATTTTGTATATATTGTTGTGTTACTAGATATATGTCATGAGATTTATTAATTATTATGTCATAGTAATTACCTGTGTTGAAGCATTATAATAGTAAAACCTATGTGTGTTGATATCAAAAAGTTCCCACCATTGTGATGAGTCTGTGCGTTTGACTTTTACACCCTATAAAAATAGAACAAAAATAAAATAATTATTAAGTCACTTTTTACTATGTTTAAAGAAAAAATTTAACATGAAAACTTTCTCAGCAAGAAGTGGCTTTATTATTATCATGTTTCAATTACTGATGCCTTTTCTATGTAAGAGCTTTGAAAGTTTTACAAACAATATTTAATTGCTCTGGTAGTCTTTTAAGACTTTAATTAAATCATTTGGCAGTAAATGGAGTATTCAGGTCAGCTTAATTACCATAGCAGATTTACTGCAAGCATTCAAAAATATAGAAGTGAGTCAGAAAATCTGAAATTCCCAGGTTTTATTTTCTTATTTCAATATGTAATTAAATTATTAACACATAAATTATTTAAAGTAAGCAATTGTTATCAATATTTTAAGATAAAACGAGAGTGTTAATTTAGGCAAAAATAAATAACCGGCATTCATTACATGCAGGAAGTGTAATTTTGGACGAAGTATACCTCAGGTGGATCCCAGACGCATTCACCAGTTGTGAGGTTAGCATACATATGCTCCTTTGTCTTCGGCTCGATAATCTCCACCCATTCCACCCTAGAATAAAACATCACCAACGTCTCAACTTTACTATCACTACTCCACCACGCACCAATAATTTGACTACGAATTCAGGGCGTGACATTAGCGATTTCCGCGTACTTTATTGATTTTGCAACTTTCAACTATGGTTATCGGAAGCAATTTGTCAACAATTTATGTAGATCCTAAAAGTAACTTATTACCTTTCTGAAGACATTTTCACTAAATAACAATTACTTTTCTAAACTTCACTAACACATCTTATACAATTATTTGACCTAAAATACGGATGAGATTAATCGGAAACCATCCATGTTGAATGTTTACTTCATTGATGGGAGCCACAGACTAATAGAAATTTACAAAAAATATGGGAACATTAACTGTTTATGGTAGGGCCACAAACGTCAAACAGACCAGTCAGATCCTATCACAGACATAAGTTAGATCACATCTACACGACGTTTAATGGAAAATATAACTTGTTTTGTAATTGTATGGAAAATCGCTATGTGACATAAATAATAAAATGCACACAAAAATAATACAAAATACAGTAAGTCAGAAATTGAATAATTGCAAGTCTCGGCTATTGATATGAACATGCGTTTGCGCAAATTGTATAAGTTCAACACATTCGTCACAAATAGCCAAATAGAATATAGTCTTATATTAGAATGTCTACTAAAAGTCGTAATTAGCAAGCATGTACTCGCAAGAACTATGTTCCTACCTTTATTATAATGACATCAGCGTCATCATTAACATAGATTTATAGACTCATAGACTAGATAGATAGGAACTAGATTGACCTATAAATTGTTGTAAATCTTTAAGTAGGTTTATCCACAGTTTAATGACATACAGTAAAATATCATCTAAATGTCGACTGACATCTGATGATGAGGCGCTAACCGCCACCGCCTGCGTAGGTATTTACGCTGTCATCACGTAATTGGGAATACCTACACTAATTTTGGTTTTTAATATACTCTATGAATGTCAATAAATTATAATTATATCTTTAATGTATCTATTAGTAATGGCAATAAGTGCTATTTGGCGTTAATTTCATAAGCGTGTGAATTCTCGTGTCATAGCATGCTAATTGGTATTGCTAATGCTAAATTAATAATATGTTCCCAAATAAACAATAACCTACTCGTGTACGAGTATGTAATTGTATTGTATGAGAATGTGGATTTTGTTAATATGCGTATTTGGTGGTAAAGGATAGGTGAGCCATTGTCACACTCAACAGTTTATTTACACAAAATATTTATCTAAAATTATAAAAAAATATGTTATTTACACTTTTATCATTTCGCTCTGTTAAATATAATCAAATAAGCATTTATTTGATGTTAAATGTTTAATTAATAATGAATGTGGAAAATACGTTAGGCACTATTTATATATATTTTAAAGACAGTTATTTGGAATATCAATAGTAATAATGCCTAGCAACCACACATTAAAAAGTAGGTATATAGTACATACTCTTTGGAGAGGTATATATACTTCACAACCTCGGAAACTTTTAAGAATTTTTGGATAAATTTTTCAGTCCTATTCTGGAACTCAAATCTTGCAGCCTGGGGCCGAATAGAGGTTTAGTTAGCATGTCAGCTAACTGTAGTTCTGAGGGAACTTGCTTGACATTAAAGTCTCCGTTAGTAACACATTCTCTAACGAAGAAATATTTTAGTTTAATTTATTTGGTGCGCTTGTGGTATTCGTACTTTGGGTTGTGTGCGAGTTTTACAGCTGATTCATTATCTAGGTTCAACACGGGTTTCTCAATTTCTTCAGCTGCTGCTAAAATGTAATCATCATAGCGTTTAGGAGCTTTGATATTCGACTTGTCTCTTAAAGACCTTATTTGAACGGCAGTGTTTTCTCCAGCATCATGTACAGATTCATCATCATTATCGACATTGAAAGAGCCGGTAAGAGATTCGTATTCACTTTCATTATTTGCTGGTTCCGTTTGTAGAACATTTCTTGAGCTATGGACCAAATTTTGTTCTAACAATTCATCGTCACCTTGATCATCTGTGTCACAATCACTCAGTCGTTGATCATCGCCTTCATTACTGTCAAACGAAATATCCACTTGTCTGTGTGGTGTTTCTCGTGACAATGTTTGCTTAGGTTTTTCGTGTATAGGTACTATGTCCTTTATAAGTCTGAAGTGATTATTTTTATCTAGTCCATCGTAGAACATAGTCTTCATCACTCGAATATCTTTCGATGTAATAATTTTATTCTTCGACGGTATGAATATTCTGAAAGCTTTAGATGTTTCAGAGTATCCCGTAAACATACCAGAAATTGCCTTAGATGCAAATTTATGACCATTGGTGCCTTTTATAAGCACATATGTCTTGCAACCGAAAACGTACAAATGATTAATAGCATTTGATGTTAAATGTTTAATTAATAATGAATGTGGAAAATACGTTAGGCACTATTTATATATATTTTAAAGACAGTATTTGGAATATCAATAGTAATAATGCCTAACAACCACACATTAATATAGTACATACTCTTTGGAGAGGTATATATACTTCACACGCACTACTTTTGCCTAACAAAATAGTTATTGAGTTAACATTATTGTTTATTTTATTTACAATGATGATGATGATGATGATGATGATGATGATGACAATGATAAAATTATAACAAAAAAGAGCAGAATAAAAAAAAATGTCGAATACGTAAACAAAACTTTCACTATCACTTCCAAAACGTATTGAAAACCTGACACAATAATACACCGAACCACGCCGCGCGGCGAGCAATATACGACCCTAAAAGCGAACATTTTCTTTAAAATAAAAGAATAATCGTGAAATTGCATTCTTTCACTCACTCGCTCCCCGAGAAGTTCGAGAATGACATCACGCGATAATTCGCAAAATTAGCAGCAATAGCATTTAGCCAGTAAGTACATACGTAGCATCCCTATTAGATCTGTGGTTAATACTCCCGCTAATGCGATGGCGATCGCACGTCGCATGCTGCCGCGACGCGCTATCGCACGAAGTGCGAAGCAATGAAGTAATTTCACACTTCACAGATTTCGCAACTCTATTTCATTTGAAATCTGCTAAATGAAAAATCGCATGCTATGCGAATGCTAAATAATCCAACACTAGTATCAGTAGTATCTATATTATTTATTATGTATCAGTGGCTCTTTTAACGGTGAACCTTTAGAAAAATTAAACACTTTGAGTAATTATGTAGGATCTTATTTTTCACGATTAAACGGTACGTTTGTTTCTTATCTGTATGTCATTAAGCTGTGGTATATCTAAGGTAAGTCATAGACACTATAACTAAAGAGCCTAACATTTATGACACTGACAAGAGTCTGTAACAGCAATGAAAGCATTTACGAATATAGATACAGATCAAATAAATAACAAATATTAAAAAAAAATGTTAACGTTATTTTTTTATATGAGCTTTAACATTATAGTTTAGCTAACATCCGTTTTGTTAAACAAGTACTGACGCAACTTATTTTTACACAGCACACAGCAGCTACCCCCATAAACGTCATCGTGACAATGACAATCAGAATATCAGAACTCCACTCCAACTCGGAAACATTGATTGTCATCAGTGTTGCCGTTGTAGCGACAAAGTCGCTAGAACTAGAGGATTTTATGAATGTTTGGCGGACAAAATTGTGGCTTTAGCGAGAAAAAGATATTTAGCGACTTCTAACGACATTGAGACGAATCAAAAAGACACTCAAAGAGCGAGCGTCTTTTTGTCGAAACTAGACATATTGACTTAATTCATTTGCATTATGTATCCAACTTCAAATTTCGTCCGCTGCTTTCTTTAAAGTTCTCATTGCGACTTTGGTTTTGCTCTCTCTAATATCGCTATCTAGTTGCTAAAGAACAAATAACTACGAAAAACGAGATTTCAGTATGAGCTACAAGCATTTAAGTACATACAATAGTAGTTAGCGACATTCAGCGGATTTTTTGCGATCTTTTTTTTGCGTTCTTGCTTTTACTTTTTTGAACAAGGCTAGATACTTTTAATTTTGATGAACGGCAACACTGATTGTCATTGAATAATTTGATGTTTGATCTTAATCTCAATTTCTCAATATCACTAAACTTCTAATTCGTAAAAAAATTCAAGGTTTTGAGAATTTTATACATTAAAATAGATAAATTCAGTAAGTAAACAACATTAAGTCAGTATTCAATATTTACTTATCACTTTTTCAGTTTCCCTTACTATATATTCAATGTTGCGGACTCTGACTATTAACCATATAAAATGCCGGCTGTTTAATATTGCTGATTCATTTATTAGTAAACAGTGCAGAGGCACGTCGACATTTGGTATAGAATTTCAATCCGCGAAGCCGCCTAAAATAGTTAAGGGTCAGTAACTAGACATTTATGTATAATTATTTATATATTTTAAATAATATACCTATTTATTGTTTTTAACCTCTTAAAAGTAATCTTACTTTATTTTTAGCTATGGCTGAAGACAAATCCATCTTTCTGTTGCCAAATAACCAGAGATTTGTAGAACTAGATAGTTCTCAGGCATTTAATAAATTAGAAGACAGAGAAAAACTTTATGCACATTATTTAAGTCGGGTTAGTACCTACCTAATAAATACATATTTTTTATGAAATTCAAAACATTTGTTGGCTACAAGTTCAGTGTTAAAATAATTTAGTGCAGGACATATGAACATAACACAATTTAAATGCCTGTAAAATTTTCATATTATAGCAGTCATTGTTGTAAAATATGACTCACTCATGTAGTGTTAACTTTTTATTGCCGACCATATACTTAACAAAATGATAGGGTGCAAATATTATGAAAATATATTGCACTATGAGAAGTACTACTGATAAGAAACATGTAAAAAATTAAGTGTATTCAAAACTCATTTCAAAGAGATATCTGCTTTGTTGTTTGCTTGTTGTGGTCATAATAGGAACTAGGTTTATTTTTCAATTAATAATTAAACTGAACTTAATTTAGTACTCAATAACAGTAAGAAACGAGATGTTCTATAATTTCATAGCATATTTACTTAGTATGGTAGTTGGGTAAAATATTTTTATGTAATTTTCACAAATTTTTATCTTATTAAATAAGTAAAGTAGATGATATTTCTGTAAAATCACTAATTTCATATTACTAACCATTTATAACTCACTCATTATAAGAATAATATGGTAATTATAATAAAATAATTCAATATATCTGAACAAGGCATAATTTTCAGGCTGCATGGAATGGTGGACTAATAGTTCTTATGCAGACAAGTCCAGAGTCTCCGAAAGTCTTTTCTCTGTTACATAGAATCTTTACTGGAGAATCCTTACAGTCTCTCAGAGGGGCCACCTGTGAACAAGGTGTTAGTAATGATGATTTCCAGGTAAGAATTTATATAATATTACATTATTCTTTATATATATATAAGTTAGGATGCCCTGAATGCAAGGCAAAATTATCTGATCATGTAATATTATGAGCTGACCCACCACATTAATAAATAATTAATTGCCTCTTACTTCCTATAACATATAAAACATAATATTAGAAATAAATATTTCTATGAAGATGAAGACCATAATTAAAAACCCTACAATATTGGTTTTCGATTGTAATCTTTGGCCACTATATATCTAACTTAACTATGCCTATCACTCTCATTTACAACATTAAACTGATAACTTTACCACATCCTATGAGTAAAAGAATTTCACTATCTATGTACTATTTTGTGGTTGAAAAACATCCTATTATTTGGACATTGTTTTATTATTTTGTGGTTTCTAGGCTTTTTTGGTATACGCTGGTGGTCTTTTTGCCAATAGTGGCAACTACAAAGGTTTTGGTGATACCAAATTCATTCCGAATTTACCTAAAAACTCCTTCGAGCTTATTGTGAAAGCCTCAAAAGCGTTTGAGGAAGACCCTCAACACATGATGAAGCTTTGGCAACAAACAGAGAAATTTATTTATAGCACTGCCCCGAGACTCACCCGTCTTGGTCTGTCTGATAAGGTCAGTAATGTCTTAACATCTGTGTAACATGTTTGTTCTTTGTCTGTATTATTTGATATTTGTTTCACTATACTAGCTATGTACATTACACTATATTACATGCAGTTTTATCTCTGGGAAATATAATAATAATGTTGGATGATAACAAAAATATTTCATAGTTTTGTAACCAGTTACAATATGATTTAACAAGGATTTATTTTTAGGGTGTGACCACATATTTTTCTAGCAATATTACTGAAGAAGATTCCAACTTGGTGAATGATTGGATGAAAACAAAATGCATTGAAGCATACATTTGTCGCACATTCAAAACTTCCACTGATGATGGCTGTGAGTATATGAAGAAATGCTTTAAGTTTAGGCATTTTTTTATAGGTTTGAAACAGTTACTGCATTTGCGCTATTAGTATTCCTAACTTATATACAAAAAATACCTTAGAAGTGGTGTTATTTACCTACAAACTGTAGAATGGGACAAAAAGAACAAAATAATTAAAAGCGTTTACAATTTTAATGTTGATTAAAATTAATAACTCTGATATTTGTACGGAACACCATCAGTATCATTATAATATTGTATATTTTTCTATGGGTATCTAGAAAGACACGCCATTTCATTTACATATAGTATAGAACAATACACTATTAATTAATATAGCCAGCGCACGATTGTGCAATAATATTAAATAAAAAACTTGAGTCGGTCTTGCGGCTCATAACGTACTTCGTTATTAGTCAGTTATTATATTAAATGTTTTTTTTTCTATTTATTATAATAACTTTAGAGTTCGCTAAGCACGCGTTAATGCTTTTCAAAGATTTATCTTGAATTATTAAGGTAATTGCATTCTTTACGACATTGTATTAACTGCAAAGTTAGTCGTGTCGGTTCGGTCCCCGTATAGGGACTGAATTGATAGCAATAACGTCGCCATAAGACGTGTCAAAATATGGAAGAAGAATTCGCGGTGGTGAGCAGAGGTCGAGATATTATATATAATTTAATTATAAATAAATAAATAGGCCTCTTTCTTACACTTTTGCTGGTACCGAGCTAATCTCATCCACTGTCGCCCTGAGATCTTAACGATGTCGTTCGACTATCATTTTGGGGTCAACCTGGCATTCATCATCCTTCCCTTGACCACCAGACTGATAGTGCCTTAATCCATCTTCATCATCCCCCCTTGCCTGGTATTCACTCGCATCTCCTTTTTAGGGTTGGAATACTTTAACCCAAATGTTAATCTTATGATTAACCTATAATCGCAAACCTATTTCTTGACAGTGCCTTTATACACCATCCACTTGGCCAGCGTTGAGACTTCGCCTAAACCCCCTCTAACCATGGACATGGAGAAATACAAGGGGGCCTATTTCCAAGTTACCCGTGGCGACTACTCGCCTCTCCTCAAACGCGTCAATGATAATCTCACGATGGCCCGAGAGTACGCTGCCAACGATCATGAAAAAAATATGCTCGAACATTACGTGAAGAGCTTCAAAGAAGGTGACTTGAACGAACATAAGGAAGGCAGCCGGCATTGGATTAAGGATAAGGGACCAATAATTGAAACGTAAGTATATGGTATTTTGAAATATTTTATGTAAAATAGATAGCAAAAATTCAAAAATTTTATCACGTCATGACGGGACTTAATCCCGCTAAAATGATAACTTTCATTTACCTCGACATTTTCAAGTTGCATTGTCCGTGGTCACGAGAAGAGTAAATGTTGTTTTTATTATTATAGGGTGTCTTGTGACCGATTTCTAGTGAAGTACGTTTTCAGCTACTTTGAAAAAAATACGAACATACGAACTGCTAACAGTAGTCTACAAGGTAATTGTAATTATTCTCAGATATCAAGGCTTTATTGAAACATATCGCGACCCGAGCGGTCAGCGTGGCGAGTTCGAAGGTTTCGTAGCCATGGTGAACAAAGAAATGTCCAAGAAATTCGGCGAACTCGTCAATGGAGCTGACAGGTTCATCAAGTTCCTACCATGGGGCAAGGACTTGGAAAAGGACACCTTCCTTAGACCTGATTTCACCAGTCTGGATGTACTTACCTTCTCTGGAAGTGGCATTCCTGCTGGAATCAACATTCCTAATTGTATGTATTCCTATCTAAATCTTGTATACATATTATATAAAAAAAAAACATATATTTTATTGCAGCAAGCATTATGTTGCTTCTGTATTATAATTGCACTGAAAATGGTCCTAAAGCTGTTGCTTATTAAAAAAATAATCAATATTACTGGTGCATCTCAGATGACGAGATTCGTCAAAACGAGGGTTTCAAGAACGTGTCGTTGGGCAACGTAATTCCGGCTGCCTACAAGGAGTCTGTAATTCCATTCCTCTCGGATAGCGACAAAGAACTGTTGGAGAAATACAGGGTTGCTTCTTTTGAGGTAAGAAATATGTATTTAACTTAAATTATAACATAACACAGCATCACGCCTGTATTCCCCGAAGGCATAGGCAGAGGTGTATATAGTTGTACACCCACATTTCACCAATGCTGTTATTAAGTCCCATGTAATAGATGGTCAGCCAATTGCCATTTACCGGGCACAATTCCAAACTCCGGGCTGTTACGGAGAATTTTCAAACAGAAAAATTCAATAACACTGCCCGGCCCGGGAATCGAACACATGCTCAGCAGTCGCGCTTGGGACCACTAGACCAATGAGGCAGTTTCATTATATATTTAAATTATATTTTCTTGAAATTCATAACTGCTTAGTAAGTAAGTAAGTAAGTATTTATTTGCAAAGAAAGTAGGTATATATAATAAAGGTGTTAACAAAAAACATAGTGAACCGTGTACAATCTACCTTAAATAGGCATGCACACACATCAGCAATATTTCAAGAAAATTAAAAATAAAGACAATCCTAATAATTATACAATACATTGTTGTTTTCAATACTAGTAGCATTAATTACAAAATAAAAAGTTTTATTGCTTAGGAAATAAATGCTGTAGAATTTACTAATAATAGGCATGATAATAATTAATAAAATAAATTAATACTGACATTAAAGAACAAAATAATAAATGGTTTTAGAGGTAAATATAGCTACAAAGGATACTAAAAAAATACCATGTTTTATTAAAAACATTAAGATTAATAAGATTTTCAATAAAATAAATGTATAAAATTCTGCAATCGGCCATGTTAACTGAAACGTCGATCACAGTGAATAACGTCACGCCTCAGTCAAATGTCAATCATCGCCATACATTATGGCTTCAACTTATGTCAAATATGCTGAGGCATGACGTCTAAACGGCGCCATGATACCCAGCAGCGTTTTCGAGGTTAAATCAAATTAGACAGATTAAAATGCAATAATCTGGGTTGAAACTTGGTTTATTGCTGAAATAATGTGTTTTTCGGATATAGTAGACGTGTACCTACATTATAAAAGGAGATTTCAAAATCTGTCATCATGCCTATTATAAAATTTTTGTATAAAAATTTTCGTGAGACATATAATAGGGAAGTATACCATGCCTGTTATGGCGCCTTCACGATGCAGCACAGTTTGAGTCCTAGCTAGAGCAACCAAACTAAACTTTTAAGTTTTACTATTATCATTATACAATTGCATTGTAATAGGTACAAGTGGGTCTTCACGAGCTGCTCGGCCACGGCAGCGGCAAGCTGTTGAAACAGAACGCTGACGGTACTTTCAACTTCGACAAGAAAAGCGTCAAGAACCCGCTTACTGGTAAGAGATAACTTTTATATATTTACAATCTATTATAGTACTGCTTTCCGTCCACTTGCAAAAGTTTGAATACTAGACAATGTGGGATACTTAGTTCCATCTGTGGTCTAATCATGAAAACAACAAACACTCAGCCAAAGATACTCTCGTGTTTATTCTCAATGACAGAGAATAATGTCAGTAATAAAGAAACAAATAATTTTAGAGAAAATATATGCATAAAAATTCTAAAAAATTACCTAATTTTATAAAAAATCATTCAGATTCATAACATTTTCATTAAAATAAATGTATAAAATACTGCAATCGGCCATGTAAACTGAAACGTCAATCACAACTAATGACGTCACGCCTAACGATATTTCGATCACCGCCATACGTGTTGCTTGAACTTTTGTCAAATGTTAAGATAGTGTGACGTCACAAGTCATTTTCACCGTGGGAGAGCCACGCTTCGGCACGAATGGGCCGGCTCGACCGGATTGATACCACGGCCTCACAGAAAACCGGCGTGAAACAACGCTTGCGTTGTGTTTCGCCGAGTGAGTGAGGGTACCGGAGGCCCAAACCCTTTAAAAGGCCGGCAACGCACTCGCGACTCCTCTGGGGTTGCGGGTGTCCATGGGCGGCGGTAATCGCTTACCATCAGGCGAGCCGTCTGCTCGGTTGCGCCCTATTCTATAAAAAAAAAAAACAAGTCACAATTCATGCAGGCGGTCCCGTGACACCCATGAGCATTCTCGCGCTTAATTCAAATTATTAAAATGCAATAATTTGCGTTAAAACTTAGTTTATTGCTGAAATAATGTGTTTTTCGGAAATACATTTACTTTAATCTACATTTTAAAAGGACATTTCAAAATCTGTCATTATGCCTATTCTATCGGTATATTGTACTAAATACGGTGGGTGAGAAAACTCGTTTTCAATTATTTGTCACCAGAATCGTCGCGGCTGACTCGAAAAACTGCCCCTAGTTATGGATGTATCCCGGCACCTTGTTCCTACGGTCCTGAATCAATCAGTCAGTTCCGAGTCACTTATCTTCAGTAGTTATGAATTATGATCTAATTAGTGCTAGATTTCATTGTAAGTCATTTTATGAGACCCACTGTGCAATATCCGTTCATGTAAATGAATATTCATATGGTAACATCATTTTGACATTATTTTTTGATATGTAAGACGAGTTAACTCGCCTCCTGTGTGTGGCGAACAATTTTTGATCACGATTTAATTCGCATTCAGTATTTCACAGCACTATCACCTCAACCCTGAATCTCACTCAAGAGTTAACTCGCCTTCAGTACTGAAAAGCCGTAGAATTTGTTTCACTGAACCAATATACCTACAAGCCATGTTTCGTGTATAAATTTGCTGCAGTGGAAAGGTCAAGATCGTTAGCAGACATGTTGTTTTCAACATTGACGGTCGGTCCTTTTGCAGCATCATCATCGCGTTTGCAATTTTGCGTTCGTTTCGCGATAACCCAATCCCACGCATCTGCGATTGCTTCGATATCGCATCACGCTTTACCTACTCTCTGCGTTCGAAGTTAAGTGAATAGACGCCGTAATGTGCTTCCGAAAGGCGACTAAATCTACAATTTGCGATGCTCATAGTGCCATGTCGGTTAAGGTCATATAATCTGCAATAAGTTTGTTGAAATCTGTTAGAAGCAAAGCCGTGTTTAGTTCTTAGCAGAAAATATGCCACCCTGCTTCCAGATGTTACCATTAAAAGCAATAATATTATAAGTTTTGGAAGGTGACTGTCGTCCTATGATGGGTTCTTGAATGAACTTCATTAGAATCACTACAAAATAATCCTTTATAATTATATACCCAACTGTATCTTAGGCAAAGAAATCGAGTCGTGGTATTCTCCGGGCGAGACTTACGACAGCAAATTCACGACGCTAGGTTCCGCGTTCGAAGAGTGCCGCGCTGAAGCTGTTGGACTATACCTGTCTCTGGTGCCAGAAATATTGAAGTAAGTATACCTAATACTAGTTTACTTATTGTATTTAAAAACCAGCTTGAGTTTACATAACTAGTAGTAGTAGTAGTTTCCCAGCTACGGAATGCTAGCCCGTTCGCCACCTTTGTTAAATTATTTATATGATGTAAACATCTCATTAATCAGAATCTTCGGATACGAGGGTCAGGAAGCACAGGACGTGACGTACGTGAATTGGCTCAGCCTGCTGTGGAACGGTGCCGCCAAGGCTACCGAGATGTACCAGCCGGCAACCAAGACCTGGCTACAGGTACATTATTTAATATATCATCATTTATATTGCCACGAATATTTATCTTAGAGTATCTGATGCTTTAAGTAAACTATAGTATTGTCGCGCTTAATACTTAGGGTATACGATAACTAAGTAAAATAGACGATGAAACTAACAAAATAGTAAAGAATGTATCTTGTTAGCAACTAGCGTTGCTACGATATCGTTTATTTATTAATAGATTTAATTTCCAAAGCTTGTTATTAGAGGAATATTTTACCGTGTATGTATGTAGATTATTCTATCGATCTATAATTATTATTTTATTATTTCCTCCTTTAACCATTATTAGGCGCACGCTCGTGCTCGCTTCGTGCTGATGCGTCTGCTGGAGCTGGAGGGCGAAGGTATGCTCACTATCACGGAGTCCGAGCCCGGGAAGAACCTGCTACTCACCCTGCAGAGGGAACACCTGGCCTCTCGGGGCAAGAAGATAATTGGTATGCGTCACTTTCTTATTGTTTTAAATCACAAAGTGATGAGCTATTTACCTTATTTCGACGAAACAGACCTATACGAGTTCATAGTTAGTTGTCACGTTATCGTTAACTCCCCCACACTATCCACCCACTTTAGTTGCACTCTCAATCCATCAACAATATATTTATTACTTACTCTCATAATCACCAAAAATATAAATCCGATATTAACTTCTCCAACCACAATTTGACTTAAAATTCCATCTCTATCCAGGTGACTTCCTCGTGCAACTGCAGACTATAAAGGCGACGGGTGACGTCACCGCGGGAGAGCAGCTCTTCGACAAGTACAGTCGGCTGGACGAGCCCTGGAACCGCTGGCGCGACATCGTCATGATGCACAAGCAGCCGCGTAACATCTTTGTACAGCCTAACACTTTCCTTATCAACAGTAACAAAGGTACGAGGCGATATTGTTAAGGTCATTTTATTAAGTAAAAGGTTTTGACATTTCCGCTTTTGATGATATAATATTATTTGTACAGAATTTTTCGTGATGCTAAAACGATCAGATACATACATAGTTTTGAGGAGGTTACAAATATTTATCTGTGAACCACATTTCCAAGTTGGTTCTTTAACTTCATATTGTTAGTAATAAATCTTGAAAACAAAATACTAAAGTCATTGTCATTATAGGTGAGGAGGTAGACCTGAAATGTTACCCAGCTAACGCCGAGGGTATGATCGCATCTTGGGTGGAACGTTTCCCTAACACAGAAATCGACGAGATCCTCGAGCAACTGGCAGAAAAAGATAGCAAATATTTCGAAGAACTTAAACCCATTGCATCTATTGCATAATGTTCATACATGTTAATAATTATTAACTTCTTTAACATTATTATAGTTGTACTGGTACTAAATTTAATATCAATTTAAAAACATAATATACTACCGCATTGTATAATTCTGAGTTTTATTAAAAGGAAAGAACAATATTTCGAAACGATATAGTATATATTTTACAGTATTTCTATCAAGTGGAGTTGGATGAAGACGTTGGATAAATAACAAAAATAGTTTTTAACTATATAATTTATTCACATTCAATACAAAACGTGTGTGATAGCAAATTTAATATAGATCGTAACAATCACAGTTCCAATGTCACCGCGGTAACTATGACTAAATGAGGAATATTAAAAATCACCACACACCAATAAATAATTTGCAATTCTAAAAGATATTATAAATAGATTCGAAATTACAGGGATCAACTGATTTGCGTAAAATTATTGCTTTTAAACACCATTGTAATTGAACTAGCCGCTCCCTGACTTGTATAGCAAAATAACGATGACAAACGAGTTCTACATGTCGTATACTATACTAGTTGAGTAAAACAAAACAGCAGCAACTTACAATTATGTAATTTAAAACTGAAAACACTATTGCTAAAAATATACACGTTATGTGTGATTCTATAACACTTCCCGTCTATAAATACATAGTTATCCCTATTGAAATCGTCTAAGCACCATTCTATTCGATTACTGTTACGTCGTGACTTAGCTTTCAATACTTTATTGATTAAGATAAATATTTAAACTTAAATTGACTTAGGGTCGTATAAAAAAAGGTAAATTAATAGTAACTAAAAAAATTATAGTTAATCATGTTGAGTAGAACGTATTTGTGCAAACACACAAAAAAAATTGTGTAAATTTATATTTCATTAAAATGGACTATATCAAATCCAGTCACTTGTTTTATAAAGGCACATAAGAATCAATTTACAATAAACTTGTCTTAACAAAAAGTTCACTCTTTGCAAAATATATTATTAAACTTCAGTATTCAACCGTATATTTAACAAAGTAAAATAAACCGTATATTTAAGATAACAAAATCTGATCAGCTTGAAAAGCTGTATATTACGAGTAATACATTATGTCAGTTGGTCATCACACTTTGGAGAAGTCAACAAAATTCATACAAAACAATGGGCTCATAATGTCTGTTTTAATCGGATAATTCCGAGTGAAACTAGCCACCTATTAATGTTTTAAACTTTTAATGATCAGAGTCTCTAACATTCGGAAATGTTGAAGTAAGTTGTAATTCTAAATTTGCATTATTATAGGGTACTTTGAATTCAGTGAGAGATTCATTGTGATAAGTATTACCTAAATTTGCCACTAAAGACAGTCTTAAATTTCTGTCAGTGATGAGATTCTTTTAATTTACATGATATCTTAAAACACGTGAGTATAAACTACGTTTGGCAAGAGTATCGATACAGCTTCGATCGATAGAACAACACTAATAAAATACTAATGACAGTGTAAATAAGTTATAACAAAAACAATGAAAGCATCAAGTTCCGTCAGATACTACACCTACTCTTCTCAATAGCTTCAAAAATGCTTGTATAAATCACAAAATCAAGTAATATCCTGTGCAATCAATAATTTCTCTCAGTCAACTTTCTCAGAGCATTCTGCACTGTCGCCTTCGCGGTCGCCTTTCGGTGAGATATTGGATCTGAAACATTAGAGTTACGTTATGTGCCTTATAAATACATATCATGCGGGTTTTTTTTGTATTGCTCTGTGATGTGTCAATATGATAACAGTGCATATTATTTTAAATTAATTCTACTGTCGTATGATTTCGAACGTTATAATAATGATGTCGGTAGCTGATGTGATCCTGTTTTTAGAGTTCTCTACGAGCAATAACATTGTGGAATAATTAAATGTGATTATTAGATCTACTATCTACATTCGGAGACTTTCTCATATTTTACATATTTCACAAAACTGCTTCGTTTGCTTATGTATAGGATATAAAACTTTTTAAAAGCATTAGTGCTATAAAATTTAATTCGAAAGCGTGAAGCGTGCACAGAATAAAATCGTATTATCTTTCACTTTGGGAAAGTTATTTTTAATTATTTACGTGACATGTAAGTACAAAAGTATACACACCTTGGCAGTGTTTCCTTCTCAGCATCTGGTTTCCTGGTCACGCTTATTGAAATCTTTTTTCTTTGCCTTATTTTTTCCAATATATTTTCAGGACTAGGTTCCTTTTCGCTCTCTTTTAATATTATTGCGGAGTTGCGAGTTGTTCTTTTCGGTCTATAAGTTGCATAATTACCAGGAGAATACATTGATATGGTTCTGTTGTATTTGTGCGGATCTCTCAATGAATTTACCAGACTACTATTATCTTCATTTCCATCGGAGCTATCCAATAGGGATTTTGTTCTTGAGTATCTGTTTGTGCCGTACATAGACGGTTGCTCATAGTCTAAATAACTTCTGCTCCCAGGATACTTTCTAAAGTCGTTGCGATCGAGAGATCTATAAGTATCAATTTTATCATTCAGTCCATAGTTTTCAAACCTTAAGTTACTTCTAGTACTAACAGGCAGATCGGTTAAAAGAGATCTATAGCGTTCCGTGGATGGCGATAGGTCAGACGAGACGGAGAGCCCTGGAGATATTGGAGACAAGTCGTAAGTCAACGGCGATGTCGGTGACACGTCATATTTAGGGTCTGTCGGTTGAGAGTGTATTCTAGCGATCGGATCATACTCGGCTGCTCCAGGGCCCACTAAACTACTCTTTCGTCGTTGCTTCTTTTCGTTGAATCTTGAATAAAAACTTTTTCTCCGTATTCTATCGACAATGTCTTCTTTCTCGGGTGTGGTGGAATCGTGATTTCGCAAATGTATTATGGTATTATCTGGAGGTGATAGAGGATTTCTCTCTGAAAATTTTACATCGGCACTAAGATCAGACTTTAACTCGGAGTTTGAAATAGTTGACCTACTCCTTGACCGACTGCGGCTCTGTGCATCAGTGTTATCAGTTTTTACTCGACTATCTAGGAGAGCGGAATTCTTTTCAGGAATATCTTTCTTTTCAGTCTCACCGTCAACAGAGGAAATATTTATAATTTGAGGTTCTATCACAGGATTTGTAGGAACTATTTTCTTAACTCTTGGCAATCTAGAGAAATCTAACTTTAAACTGCTTCTAACATTCTTAGATTCATTGTCTGTCTTAGAAGCAGGCTGCTCATCGTTATCTACAGATGTTGCGGAGAGAGTATCACTAGAAGTTCTTCCGTACTTGTTTCTGCGACCAAGTCCGTTCAAAAGTAGTGACGTTGGTCTGCGAGGTTTTTCTTTGTCAAGACTGTCCACAACAGGTTCAGAATTAGATTCAGTTTTAGAATTAGTCTCTGTTTCCGGTTCTAGACTTTCGCTTGGGGATTTTTCGACAATAGGTTTTGATCTATCCTTGGGTTCGAATTTCTTGAAGAGGCCTAAAACTTTTGAAACAGTCGTTTTGTTATGAGGTGTATTCTGAGTTTCTAATGCGGCAACATCGGTGAGTGTGACGGCTCTTTTAATGAGATTCGATTCGGTTGTAGGCTCTACGTTGACAGGCGCTGATTGCTCTCGTTGCAGTCTACTTAACTTAGAACTATCTTTTTTCGTCTCATTCCTTACACTATTTTCAGTTCCTTTCTCTGGGGAACTTGATTTATTAGATGCGAACTTTTCTAACTTATGCCCTATCGATTGCAAAACAGATTTCTTTTTTGTGACTATTGTTGATTTGGTGCCATCGTCGTCGGCAGCTTTTTCTTTCACTTTCTTTGTGACTTTCTTTTTATCAGTTGTTTTAGTTTCACTAGTTTCTTGGTTGCTTCCTATATCAGTCTTAGATTTGGATGAAACCTTTCTTATAATTTTTTTCTTCACTGTACCTTTCTTTTCAGGGTGATCTGGATCACCAGTTTTTGAGATCGTATCATCTTTTTTCGACGACTGTTCCACAACTTTATGTTTAGGGTCTCCATTAGACGTAGCGTTTATGAAGTCAGAAGGTGGCCTACCATTCGGAACGATCGTGTTTTCTGTTTTTGCTTCCGTCGTTTCTAACTTATCATTATCTTTGCTTTTAATAATTTGATACTTCTTCACAAAAATACTACTATCAGTAGATTTTTTATCTATTTCCGATTTTGAATCAGCACTGTGTTCCATCGTTGTACTATTTTTGACTGAATCGGATTTTATCCCTTCGGACTTTTTCTTAGGCAAGGTAATACTGAAACTTACTTCTACATCTGATTTTATTTCAGGATTAATGACCTGATCTTTCGGATCTTTAGAATCTTCTATTTTAACGTTTCGACTTATATAAACTTTCTCTGGTGATGGACTGCTTGCAGGGTAGCTTTTCGGTCTTATTAGTTTGGACTCCCTCGGCAAGGACCTTTCTTTACTATCAATGTCTTTAGTAAACGAACTTTCAGGTAGCACGTTTTCACTCGGCTCATCTATAGAATCTAAAGTCTTGACGGGATAGCTTTTGGGTCGGGCCAATCTGGAATCTTTACTACTAGAGTTTTCATCGAAAACTGATTTCAGTTTTGTGTTTTCCAAATTAGTATAACGTTTTGAACTCGACGTCGATGCAGACATATCAATCGCGGTTTCTTTGATGTTGTCTAGGATCGGGAAAAAGGGAGTGTTGGATCTACTGCGTTCTTTGCCTGCGACGAGTCCAACAGGTGAGAGACACTTTTTGGGAGCGGTGACATCGTTACTGAATACCGGAGGCGTATCGCCTACGTCTATGGGGCTCCTGGCGGCGGCCGCCTCTTGTGATTTGTTTCTTTTCTCCCTGATCTCTCGCAAAATTTTCTGAGTTTCCAATTCTCTCTCCTTCCGATGACGTTCGTAAAGATTTTCGTCAGGTGGCGAGTCGAAAAAGTCTGAGCGAAGAAATCTCGAGACGCGTCGGCGTGGCTGTTCCCCGCCGGGCGCGCGCAGCGAGTGCCGCCGCAGCCCCGCGCCCGCCGCGCTGCTGGCCTCCGACGCGCCGCTGCCGCCGTCCGACCCGTACGACTCGTCCAGCGATAGCGCCCGCTCCGGGGTCAAGTACTTGCTAAGGAGCGGTCGATCGCGCGGCCGCGTCACGATCGGCTCTCGAATCAGCGAACTGGGCGACGCGCACTCCACATCGACCGCGGCCAGCAGCGGAGTCGTCTCACGGGAGCCGGACCGACGTCGCGGCCGCGGAAGGGTCGAGTATTGAGGTGCCGCGGCGTCAATCGGACTTTCTAACTTAGATTCCTTGGGGTTTTCGGAGTCGGCGGCGGTTTCAGTCGGTGGGTCCGGTTCGGCGGAGGAAGCGTTCCGAGCGTACGGAGCGCAGACAGCGGAGTCGGCGCCCGGGCCGTCGTCGTGGTCGGCGGAGTGCTCGCGGCGGGCGGCGGGCGGCGGCGCGGCGGCGCGCGGCGCGGGCGCGTGCAGCGAGAGCGTGCGGCGCAGCGAGCGCGCGGCGGCGGGCGGCAGGTGCGCGAGCAGCTGTCGCTGGAGGCGCCGCGACAGCGCGGGCGTCAGGCCCGACAGCGCGCGCATCTCGCGCTCCGAGAACTCTATGGAGCTCAGGTCCAAGTCCGAGAGGTCTAGTCCGCTTTCGACGTTCGATTCCGAGTTTTGTGGGCCGGTACGGTGCTTACCGGTTTTCTTACTACTACCTGAAATTTAATCGAAAAACACACGTTTCGATCATGCAGAACGCTCGCTGTCATGGAGTATTTACAGTGCCGATACTTTGAATCTGATTTTGCATCCGCTCGCTGATCGAGAACGAAGGGAAACTACGAGCGGAATCTCCTTTGTTGAATCTACAGATGGAGAGTGGAGTACAATAAGATTGAGGGGCTCTCGTGGCCCGGAACAAAATTCACGAATGATGCAAACATCAATGCGATCGGTTAAAAGTTAATACATATCTACATAAACTAAATACTGACTAATCAAATTAGGTCAAACGTTAAGCTTTAAGTATGCGAAAACAAATCACAAAAGAATGCATTAAAATGTTGCTTCTGCAGGGATAGTAATTTATCAAATGCTTACTAAATTATGGCTTCAGCGATATATTTCACATAGTATAGGCATCTCTATCTGATAAACAGCCGCGGCGCACGGTGCGGAACACAAAAACACATAAATGAAGAAATAAATATAGTTTAGTACCTATTCTTGTGTGGCGTTTGTGGCAGATTTGTGGTTGGCGCTGGTGCCGCTGTGAAGTGAAGATTTGGTCGGAGCATGCAGTGTAACGCGCAACCCAACTGCAACCACACCAACACAAGCTCACTACCGCTGCCTCGCGCGGAACTGTCCGCCGCCCGAGCTAGGCTGGCTGCACATAAGTTGGCGCAGCCCGCGAGTGGTAGCGGATGAACTCGTGACATGATCGCTATTATACACCGACATACGTGTCGCCCAACATCGAGTGCTACCACATCCACTATCTACACATTTATGCCATGATCACTTGTCAAACAAATTAATTAACTGGCGGTTCGTTAATTATTTTTACTTCTTAAACTTGTCACTGAAAATTGTCGACAGCTCAAAATAAAATATAAATTATTCTACTTTTTACAAAATAGTACTGCATTGGCACAGGAGATGCGACATGTGAAATGTCTTGCCTGTACATTTCATGCAATGCTACTGAATTAACTGAATTCATGATAATCGAGAGCAACGCAACATTTTCCTGCTAGTGTTAGCGGGTAGGAGAAAGTCAACACCTGCACAAAGAATGCAATTTGAATACAATTATACACTACAATGCAAAAAAATGTTAAATTTATTAATAAAAAACAATGTTAATGAACTCTAAAAAACACGCAATATATAATAGACTATGTACATATATCTGGCAACTCGTTGGTTGCTTATGGGATAGTCTATCATATATTACATTGATGTTAAGTGAAAACGATGTCGACGGTGGAAAACGTCGCGAATATCGGAGGCGTTGGTAGTTCGTTTGTGGCGTATATTCGGAGCACTTCATGAGATGGCTTGAGAGTTAATTTATTTGTTTTAGTGAAGCTAGCTTTCTTGTGAGTTTCGTTGACCGTGCGAGGTAGCGCTAACTAATTGCGAGTTGCAGTGCGACGGTGACGCGGCGACCTTATTACGAAGGATAGGAACCTATTGTGATGGTAATCAAATTAAACTATTATGTTTAATAATTTTACTTACGCACAAAAAAATATACGATATCTCTAACCAAATTGCTTTTCTATACGCAATTTAATAAGGGCTGACTTATATGATTAGAACTTTACTGACCCCAGTGTTTTATTTGTCCAAAACCTAGGTCAAAGTGGAATTTAATAATCTTAATTAAAGGAATCTATTTGTCCTAGATAGAGACGTCATACATTGGATTTAAAAAAAGTCCTTCATTTGGTAAATATCAAACATATTGCTATGCAGGACGAGATTGCAATAAAAAATAAATTTAAAAATTGGTATATACTTATTTGTCAATGTTTTGATAATTTTGATTAAAGTAAAAACTGGATAACATGCGCCTAGAACTTCTTCCTAGAATGTACATGTTCAAATAATTGTGTATAGTTTTCATTTTTACGAATGAATCAGTCTGTATAACAGACACATAAACTGCAATATTAAAAAATAAATATTGAACTCAATTAAATTAAACATAAAGGATAGTTTTTATTGGGACAAACAAAAAACTGCCGCAGTACTTTGTTCAACATGTCATGAAGTATGATGAATAAATCCTTAAGTTTTCAAAAGAGTCGGGATTCCTTCGTAATAAGGAGTAACTGGTGAGCTGCTTTACATGCCAAACGTACTGTGGAATTTACATAGTAGTGTTTTACATAAAATTTGGAATATACATTATAATCTGTGCAACAATTTTGTGTGTTTTTATTGTTCATATTATATAAATATTAAAATATAAATGTTTACTTTGCAGAATTGATTTGATTGAAATTATGCATAAGACTAATTTATGAACAGGAATTTTATTAAAATTCTTACTGTAACAAAGCGAAAGACTATTTTTTACTGTGATTAATGTCATGAAATACACCATCAAAAAGATCAAGTGTGCCGTGTTTTATGCATGCGTCAGGCCCTGCGTGATACTGGCAACGTTTTCCCCGTGCGCGGTGCGCGGGTGCGCGGGTGCGCGGGTGCGCGGGTGCGCGCGGTGCAAGCGGGTGCTAAGCGAACTCTCACCTCGCGGCATGTGCTGGCGCGGCTTGAACATCGAGTCGAAGTCCGCGTGCATGTCGCGCGAGCCCCAGCCTTCACGTCTATACACGGAACAAAATCACATTAAAATCTTATAAATATTGGGAAATTAGTTCGTGTAGGGGAGGTAAACAGATAAGCATGTAACACTAACTATATTAACTGTGTTTCCAAGTTCTTAGATTCGTTCGACTTAGCATGATAAGTTCATGAAAAGTTGAAATCTGCATCTAAAATTGCCTGTAAAGATAATGTCGTTATTTGACTGCATACTTATCTCTTTTGCCATGTGTAACAAGGTTAGTATTGGAGTGTCATGTCGTGACATTTTATAAGACACTTCATGGAGCACATAACAAGACTGCACATGGTGCAATATTGATCCGATATTTTGGTTTGTAATTTTTCTATAATAACTTGGTATGTAATGTTACAAAATACTTTAATACTAAAACTGTATAGACTGTAGTGATGTTGTAAAGTAAGGTGTTGTTTGGAATAAAAATTGTATATAAATCATGCGATCTAACTGAGATAAGATGAGAGTGAGATAATTTGTGTTTTTAAACAATACAGATGCTCAATGCAACTTTTACGGTCTCTAGTAAAATAATATTAAAACTCTTTTATTTTGCAAGACCCAAGTAATATAAAGCAATGCTTAAAAACTCTTTCTTTTAATTCTTACAAATTCTGCAAAATTACAAAATATAATGATATAGAATTATATCAGAAAATATTGAGTAGGGTAAAACAAGGTATAACTGGCCACTTTGCACTTTATCTGCAAAAAATAAGAGTTCTGTTTACGTTACGCTATCTATCATTTTCATTCATAACTACGTAGTAAACTAACTTTAATTTTATTTAAAACAAAAAACCACTTTTGGCACTAGCGCCAAAAATATCTATCAAGTTTTGTCAAAACTTTTGTATAATTGGCTTTTGTGTAATTTTTTGTATAGTTGCCAGTTGGTCTGCATATTTTGACGTGAACCGTAAATCGTTACGAAAATCTTAGGGGCATTCACATTGTCAAAATTGAATTTTGTATAATTTTATGCAGTAATCGTGGATGGATTGTGTTATGGGGATCGTATAAATGGTAAGTGATTCTTTTTTAAAGCTCTATTCTTTATAAATGTACCTATATGTTGTATAGTAATTTAAACTTACGTTTCGGATACACTTCGTTTACTTTCCACATACCTATGAGTGCTGCGTGTAATATAACAAAACGTGTTACAGTGTAATCATTTCATTCATAGCATGATCGTGTTATTGTAGTGTGTCGTTATAATTGAACAGAAAGTATACTCACAACAGATTTCTCCTTGGTAAGTGGGGGCTGCATGCATAAAATTAACATTATTTTAGTCGGAAAATCACGATATAAACACATGCGAATCATTATCTCGAATCACTTGTATTCATCAAAGTATTGATTATAATATATTATTTGCGCTATGAGAACTACGATAAGCATGATTGTTAATTTTAAATTAATATATGTATTGTTATAATCAAACTTACCGAATATAAATGTTATTGAAATAATTGCAATTGAATCTTTCTTGAAACAGTGAAATTGGACTCCAATTTTCAAGATTGTATAGTAATATAAATCATAAAGTATGATTTTTAATATTGTAACTATTAGGTATAATCAAATCAAGGGTTGTAATTCCATATAACTGGGGAGAATATCAAATTAAAACACTGTCGATATTTGAGATATGAGATAAGACTGAATATTTGAGAAATTATATATTAATTTTAAGTTTTAATTAGAAAAATAACACGTTTCATTTATAATAACCCTGTTCATCAGGTTTTCTTAGTCAATATTTTAATTTTATTTATTTTAGATATATCTTAGTATAGTATTATATTGTATAGCTAAATCATACGTGTTATATGACGTATGCATACCTGTTGAAGAACGGTGACTGTAGGTTGTTGAACAGTGAGTGTTGGCTGAAGCCGGGACCTTCCTCGCCGTTGAGGCGGTTCGTCAGCGCGCGCACCTGGAATGTATAAAAACAAAACTGAAGATGTGATGTTACATTCATATAAATGTTATGATACTTAATGACGAATAAAGTGCCATGCTAAATTTAAAATTATTTGGGAAATTTATCCTCAAATTTGCCCTGCTCTATCAGGATCGGAAAATGGTTAGCTACCGCCATTTTACGTTCAATAAGTTATAGTAGCATTGTCCTCCGTGAACGTCTCCCTGAACGAATACTCAATAAAACCGGACCGAATAACAACGTATTAACTAACAGTGGTAACATCGCGGACATAGCCTGTTGTGGTAGTTCGTGTTTGTATAGTAAGATGTGTACCCGGTGCAGTAGCGTGGAGAAGAGGTTCTCAGCAGTAAGCAGATGGAAGCCCTCGTCCTCCTCGTCGTCCTCGCCGGAGCTGACGGACTCTGCGCGGGCGGCGCGGCTCGGCCGCAGGCGGTGCATGTGGCCGTCCTCCTCCTCTTCAGATTCACCGCCGCTTACTAGGCTGCTGATCCATAGAAACATTGCCAAAGTCTATTAGAGCCCAAATATACTTATAAATTCTGACATAACTAGATGTGCTAACATCCAATTATTGTCCGAAGAACATCTGAGGACGATTTACGTCGGGCATTCATACTGAGTAAAATATTTGACCTATAGAGAGTGAATTTTTCAATGGTCAAATCCGAAACTATAAGGAATAACAACAAATACGCAAAGGACGAATTGACGCTACCTTTATTCAACGGATACTGTATTATAAGACCATTCGACAGTGTTGCTAAAAAGGATCAAATTCTGGGAAGTAATACATATAGCAAACAAAGGGAATATGTAGAATTAAAAAAAATGATTTAATATTTTCATGTAATGTCTTTCTTTATACCTTGTTGTTCGTCGTGCCTGACCTTGTTGTTTGTCGTTGTACCTTATTCGAAATTATACACAATTTTATTTTTTTCGGCACACCCTCAGCTCTGTCGTCTTATTATTAATGAAAGCAATATGAAAGCTTATTAAAAATATATACATAAACTGCCTCGTTGGTCTAGCGGTCCCAAGCGCGACTGCTGAGCATGAGGTCTCAGATTCGATATACTTGTAAACGAATGAAATATTGTTAGAAATTAGTTCTTTCCTTTAGTTTGCCATTTATCATTTGCCAGAACTTGATCCTTATTAGCAACACTATCGGATGGTGTTATCATAAATCGTATAATTTTTTTCAAATTCAGCGTTGTCGATTCCTTGCTAGGATCGCCTGATTTTTCAAAAATCCAATGATGCTGTTTTAGTTTTCATTAAAATCGGGCCCGAGACTCCTTTAAGTATTTTTCGCTATGCCTTATAGTTTCGAATTTGGCCATCCACGCTCATTTCAAAAATTCACCCTGTATATTAAAATGATTTGATTTGACTAAAAACGCAGGTCACATCACGTTTTAAAAGTGTGTTTGGACCCTGAAAATTAAACAGGTCAAAATAAAGAAGCTTTTTGCGCAGTAAAAAATGTTTTGTCAACCGAAAAAACTAAGTAAATAAAAAAACAGTAGTTTGCGCATGCTGATTGGTTAATTAGTAAGTCCGCCGTGATCATTTGCGCGTTTGGGTTCCTGGCGCAGCAGAACATACTCCTTTCTTAAGTACAAGAATAACCACTTTTTCAAAGAAAACGCCCAGTATATGTTGATACCTGATCCGCCTAGGCTTGGTGGTACGATGATGTCTGGGCGCAGGCGCATGTTCAGGCTCTAGACTGCGCTGCCTCGGCGTGACGTATCCCTTGCCCTCGACGGCGATGGGGATGATGAACTCGCGAGCTGACTTTTTGATGGGCTCGCCCGGACTAGTGCAGACCTCGCTTGCACTACCAGATTCCGTTGATGCCAATCGTCTGTACGATATAACAAAGTTGTTAGTAATGTAAAAAGTAATTTTTCCCAAAAGGAGTAATGGTAGTCACATCCTCCTTTATTATTAATACTAATGTTAATCCTAGAATAAATTCATTCACAAATATTTTTGATCTTTACAATGTTTCCTATTATAGTCAATCCTAATATGAAAAACACAAAAAATATTTCTAACTATGTCCATCATAGACTTTGAGACCATCCAAGTGATGTGCCCCAAACAGCGTACCTATTCGCTATCTCGGTTGCCAACTGAATTGATGGACACTTTGTAGTACATTGCATCGTGTGTTACAGCTTGTCTATGATGAGCAGCAATAGTAAAAACTTACGACGCAATGTACTACAAAGTGTCCATCAATTCGGTTGGCAACCGAGATAGCAAATAGGTACGCAGGTTTCATTAGAAATGCGAAGATGGTTTTAAACCAGTAAAATAATGAACAAAAACGTAGTTGCACACGCCGGGTATCCGCTAGTTGACTATAACAATGAAAAGCTGCTGGCACACCTGAGAAATGTTCTCGATGGTGTGTAAAGCCATTTCAGAGGCATGCGGGAGGTTTAAACTCTGACAGAATTGTTAATCAACCACAAAATGAGGGAGAAAGAGAGAACACCTGCTTCTCGATAGATGCGAATGTTTAGCAGTATATTTTCCTGTGAGACACCGTGATACGGTACTGACATAAAATTTAATGAAAAGTTGGACCAGTAATCCCAACATCACTGGGTTATAAAATGCTTCAAAAAAATACTACACCCCAATGTAGTCAGCATTCTTTTGAAACCTCTTAAACCGGGTACGAAATTCAATAATGAGCTTTTCTTTTAGTCAAGCAGGTGATGAATATCAAAGCAAAGTATAGGCACAAACCTGAGCGGTGTGACTCTAGGCGCGGCTACAGGCGCGGGCACAGGCTTGGGTGGAGGTGTCGCGGGTAACTGTGGCGGACATGTGGGGGAGTCCTCTGCCGCCACTGTGATGGGGATGATGCGCTCCACGGATACACCCCTAATGGCAATAAAGATAATTATGAATCAATGGGAAATAAGCTAAAATGCTACTAAACAGCTTTTAGTTACATTACCTGTCAAAAATTAAATCATGAATAACGTAACGTAACGCTGGTAAATAATTGACTATCAGCATCTGTGGGGTTACTCTTGAAATTAATACCAATCTCAATCCAATTTCAATATTAAATAGACGCCTTAAAACAATGCGTAATATTAAAATAAATTTACCGGTATTACAGTTGCCTCGATTTTAAAGAATGTTTCATTAATAGTATCCCGAATCTATAATATTTTATTTGACATTTTGGCATTTAAAAGTACGAACTGATATATTTCCAATGTCAATCGAGCGGAATTATTTTCAAGAGTAAGCCTACATGTGGACAATTATTTTGTTACCGGCTGGTGCCCTTTTCTCAAAGTTCCAATCTGTCTCTATATCAAAATCGATATCACTGCTATAAATTATTTGTTCTGTAATGTTTATTAAAGAAAACTCAGCGCGGCAAACTAGTACAGCATTCTTACATGGACGTGCGATGGGGTTTGGGAACAATTAGATTACTGTATGGTTGTATTACCTGGTGCGATGGTCATCAACACGGTGTTGCGCCTCAGTGCGGAACACGCGCGGCGCGGCCGGCGCGGGCGGCGCGGGCTGCGCATGCGCGGGCGGCGTGCCCGGCGGAGACGACAGCGACGCCACGCCGGCTGACGACGAGCGGCCGTACGGCACCGGTGGTTTGCCTGCATAAACAACATTTACATAACTTAAGTTTGCTGTTGTATCATCGGTAAGTGAACGAGAATTGAGAGTAAAATTTTAAGTACGCGTCACGTTTAATTACATTTTGTTACGTGAGAGAGAAGAATGATATGAAATAGAATGAAAGCGAGCTATATCCGATATCCGACGCCATGGAAGTGGAGCAAAAGAAAGCAAGGTATACACGATACAGAACGGTAGCATAAAATATTATGTGCATGCCTCAGATATGAACAGCTCAGGTACCACGCATACGTTGTGTTATTAATATATATCCTTGTGTTTTGTGATTATTTACGTTTGTGTCCTGTGATTGTTTGATTATAACCGTGAAGAGTTATTTTAAGAAGTTTCACTTCTATTACGTGTAGAGCGCTGCACATGCAATTTTTGTATAGAGCCTGAAGATATGAAACCTGAAGCTACAAATGCACTGTATTGAGTACAAACTTTCTTCAGCTTTCAAAAACTCGGATAGTCACGCACGACTATAATTTACTAGTTTATCGGACAAAATACACTGAACATTATTACGAATGATTAAGTTTTAATCAAATAGATTCAAATTAATTAGAGTTTTGTACTAACATTTAATTACAAAAGCAAAACGTTATAATTTTGTACTTGTAAAAGGCCAATCGCGTCACTACTTCTTTTCTAAAAATATACATAAGATGAATTACTTCAACTGAATATCTCATTGGTATGTAAATCGACACAAGTAAGCATATAATTACACAAAAAATATGACGTATAGATCAACAAACCACCTGCATTAATTTTACCTGTACGTATGGCAGACGATATGATATCGCGGGCAGCACGCCGGCGACTCTCTTCACCGGCTTTCTCCTCAACCAACTTGGCCATAGAGTTTTGTAGACTCCTACGAATTATAGTACACATTAGTCATATTTAAATAAATAGCTTGGCATCAGCGTCGGCGGAACATTAATCAGAATGTACAAGAGAACAGCATTGGTCATTGTCACACATATTTACATATTGCCTTACGTAAGTATGGAATGTATGACGCCTAATATTCAGTAATGACTAAACTTTTGGTAGAAACTCGCGTTTTATGATTATTTAAAAATAGAATAAGAAATATTTTATTGAAACATGCTTTTAGCTTACAATAACTAAGAGTATATGTTCGAAAATTGATTTGTACAAACTACTCCATTGTAACAAAATACTTCTAAGAACACAAAGTAACATCCCATAAGCACTCACATCACTCATCACATAAATAAATTCAATGTTTTAACCAAAACAATATCAGTATTACCTTCTAGCGTCCTGCAGTAGCACGGCGGGGTCGACAGAGGTAGAGCTGTGTGAAGGTTCACTCTCGGTCTTCTTAACGCCGCTGCGGAGGTTCGTTTCACGCTCCGCTTCGGTATGAGTCTGTGAGAAAAACAGGTACGATGTACAATACACAATCTTGCGAAACCTTGCCATCTGCATCGATAAAAATGGATTACAAAGGTTGTTAGAAAAAATAATTTTGTTCGTTAATTTGTTCGGCCAATCGTCACATACACTATTTTGTTACAATACTAATAGTGCGTCGTATCGCGTGTCGTTACATCGCCGTGTTTGACCATCGACTGGTCCCGGCTGAACACTACCAGGTTAGTTCGCGTATATAGCGCACATAGCATGGTCGAGTGAGCCAAAGCTCCGAGATCGTAGGCGCACACTATATACATTTTATTGCTGGCGCTGTAATTGCACGTGTTTTGTTTATATTTAAATGCGTTACTAAGTTTATATGACACGTCATAATCACGCCTTTATTTCCTAAAGGGTAGGTGGGCATACTTTTGTCTGAACAATAATCGTGATAACGTAATTGGGTTAATGTGGTGTATTTTGAGTTTCGTCGATAAATGAACATCAAAATCTTTTTTTAAATATTTGTTGTCGTGTTATTCCAGACACAAGTGTATAAGTGTAATACTGCAAGTTTTTATATATAATTAAATATAATCTGTTAGACAATATTAATAGCCCTGATATATAATAATCAGCTCAGATTAAACTCAATTCATGTTATAATAAAACAACTTTTTACCAAATTAATCACGTGGTTTTTGGTTTTCCTAAGTTTTCGTTATAATCTTATTTAATTATAATGTGTCGCGAAAACTTAAGATATCAATTAATGTCATATTTATTTATTGTATATAAGGTCCTAATTTATTAGGTATTTTGAAATGGTTAATATGTAAGTCAAATACATTCACTTAAGCTAAGAATTAAATGGATATAGCAAATTTTTGTAATTAAGATGAAAACTGCTCCTTCAACGGCGAAAATTAAGAAAAAAATAAAATTGTCCTAAAAAATTATACTATCGCATAAATTAATCCTTATCACTTACACATTGACCCCTTAAAAGGAAATTACCTAATAAATTAGGACCTTATATAATGAAAATAAAGCAATTTGTGGATAGTGTCCACAAATTGATCTCCATATTATGAATGAGTGGGAATTATTAATGATAACATCATTTTATTTTCGCCTCATTCATAAAACCACTACAATCGAATAAATTAATATCTGAATAATAAATTATGTAAATACTTAATTACTAATGCAAGAAAGGATGAATCATAATGATCGTATTGTGAACTCTATATGCCAATTTTCCAAATTCATGGTAATGTATTTCTTTCATTAGCCTACCTACGATCTCTGTGTATGTGAGATTATATGTCTGTAAACGCACACAACGCAACGATACAGGAAGAAATTCCTAGTGTGGGGCAACGTTTCTTTAAGAAAAGAAAATCTAGTTTATAAGTATAATAATAAGGTTGTTAATTGTAAATAGCGACAGTCACCATTTCCGTGTTGCGTGGGACGAGAATGAGTACTTGTTAGCAGTTTAACATTGCACAACGAAACGTGAATCATTTGAAATTGAACTTTATACAGACGTTTTAAGGGTTCCCCGATGCTTGATTTGAAATTATTTACATTATAGAGTTCCCAGGAAAGTGGACATACTATAATTTATATATATACCTTTTATTTTATTTTATTTGGGGTCTCATTTCATATAGTACGACCACGTAATGCAGGGTCTTTTTCTTCTATAGTATGGGTGACCAACAACCTAATGGCAAAGTTTACAACCCGTAAGCCTCTGACATGGCTTTATACAATATCAGAACATCTCCCAGCTGTGCTAGTTTCACGATGTTGTACTTCACCGTGTTGAGCTAATTATACTTGTAATTAAGCTGTTGCGTCAGTCACTAGCAGACACAATAGATTTTTATTGTTACAACGTACAGATCTGTACGTTACTGAGCCGAAAGGTTAATTTACAGTACCTACGGATATAACTTCGAAAAGTCATTGGTGCGCGAGTAAGGTAAGATGAAGTAAGCGAAGAACTCCACTTTAGTTAGGTCTTTGATTATAAGTAAAAATAGTTATTATTTAAATTTTGCTACTAGCTTACATTTGAGGTTGTCATTTTCTTAAGACATATATGAATAAAATAGGGTCTAATTCATATTCTTTTCAATTTACTTGTATTCCCCGGGGGGGTAGGCAGAGGTACATCCACATTTCACCAATGGTGTTATTAATTCCCATGTAATAGGTAGGCCCATCTACCAGGCAAAATTTCAAATCGGGCTGCTACTGAGAATTTAAACAGAAAAATCTAATAACACTGCCCTAACTAGGAATCGAAACCAAGACCTGATGTTCAGCAGTCGAAGACATTGGCGATGGTGGAAAAAAGTAATAATAGTTGATTTGCAGACCCAAACATAAGAGCACAATAGTGCAAACATAGAAATGGTCCAACTAAGGAAGGTACTCAATAGCTCAAGAAGAGACGAGAAAACAGATAATAAATAATAGTATTTTACCTGTGAAGGCTCAATTCCAATTTGTTGTAAACGAACGGTGCCATTGTCAGGCATCTTGGACTGTAATTCACGGTCTTCACTTTGTGCTTTAGGCTTAGCTATTTTGGACACAACTGTAAAAATAAACATGATCTTATTACTCATTGATATAGGGCATACATTGCAATGGCGCAGGCTTTATAAGGTTGATTCAGAGGTTGATATTAGGCTTATTTATGTTACCTGGTTTGGATATGTTACGTTTGATTTCTGGAGCGGAAGTGAGAGAAGCTCTCCTCTCGAACTGATCTTTGAAGCTGCCAACACTACCACCTGGTGGTACAAAGATACATGATTTATAGTAAAAATTTTTTAACCACATTTTCTGTGTTTTTATTAATTAATTTAACTCTTTATTGTACACCTAAGAAAACAACTATATATATGGTTCCAGTTGAATATGTTTAGGCCTCTTGTCTTTCAAGTAAGTACCGTAAGTAAAGTATCTTAAATGTAAGGTGTAAATTGTTACTATAATTTGAAATACAATAAAGTAATAAGTAAATGTCGTAACAGGTAAACCTATACCTGAGAAATGATTGTTAGGTCTGGAAATTCATACCAATTCTTTAATTTATTTTAAGATATCTTCACGAGTCCTAGATCTTAGATTTCAATATGACACTAAATTAAGACAGCCAGTCAGAATTATATACCTGGTATGGACAATTTCTTGGGTTTGGGCGCTTGAGTGACAGGAGGTTGTTGTGCTATGGACAGTGACGTCATCTTGTCTGCTGCTGCCGCAACGGCGCTCTGCTTTGTTTCTTCCTGTTGCTGCAAATGTAACACTAATATAAGACGATACTTATAAATATAATAAAACAAGTTGTAAAGTACCTACTCAAAAACAAAATTATCCATTATGCATAAAATGAACCCAACAAAGGAAAGCCTTGAAGGAAGGCATTGATGCGTAAACAAATAAATTTTAACTGAAAACAAAGTTCTCGTAATTAACCATTTCCCTGTCCCATGAGTCAGATGTAATACACGGCGATTGTTTAACTTCGTGGACAGGGAAGTTGTTAAAATTAATAATAGTTACCGAAATCCTCAGTCAATCCTACCTTAGGCTCCTCAACTTTTTCAGCAGGTTTCTCTTCCACAGTCTTGGTGGGAGATGTCTTCTTCTTGATGGTGACGCGTGGCTTGGTCAGCTTCTCCACGGGCTCCTCTTCTTTAGGCGGCTCCTTGACGATATCCTTGGTAAGGTCCCTCACCAGCTCGACTGGTGTTGGCTGGATTGTGATCGTCGCTGATGATTTTAGGTTTGGCTGTATGGCCTGGGAAGTTTTATATATCAGTTTTAAATAACTTTAGCATACACATTTGAACCGGTCAAACATGGCAAGGTCAACTTAATAAATAAAACAATAATAAACATAAAATATTCAAAAGAGAAGAAAAATGCATTAAAGTCGAGAATCACATGTTCTTTTCTTGCTGCAACCTATTGCTACTGGTCTTGGTCGGTGGCTTGGCCTTTTGGTTTGAATATTATGTTCACCATCAACTCCTTTTCTTTTTTTTTTTGGTTTGTTACAGGTGTATAAAACAAATAAGGATGGTTTTTAGAGGACTAATACTAAATGTAAAAAAAAACTTTTTACTACTGCTAGCTACTAAAGTCCGAAATAATACTAAAAGACATGTATCTGGAGTAGAGTACCTGTAAAAGTATTGAAATATTTTTTTTTAAACAATGTCTGATAGACATTATTATTTTCTTAGACTAATTCAATAAATTTTAGGACTGCGTTTGAATGTTTTTGGTGCACACTATTACTATGGTTGCCCAAGGATTGTTTATAGGATACCTCACATGCCCATAAAGTATTATTTCGTACATTCTATTACACGCTGTATACTACGTATTGAATTATAAGCATTACCGTGTCATCGGCGAGGGGTTGTTCATCGGTGGCTAGTATTTCCGGTGAACTTTCTTCAGGCAACACCGGCGCTTGCGGCGCAATGCTCGCACAACTAGAACAAGATACATATGCTACAAGAAACAGTAAAATTATTAAAAATAAACTAAACCCGACTGAAAAAACGAAAAACGTGTAGTCGGGGTCATATTTTACAGAGTCGTTCTGGATGTAAAGTATATATTTGGGGCAGTCAAGGTAAAATTAAACTATAAACATCAAAGTATGCATTAAAAATAACTCGTTTCGTAAATTGCATTTTGTATTTATAACGGTGTTTGCAGTGATTCAATCAAAAGTTTGTGATAGGCTGAACAGGTCACTGACCTGGCGACGCGTTCCTTCTTCCTCTGCAGCCCGCTGGCCGACATGGCGAGCTCCAACTTGCGCTTGTTGTCGGTCGCCGACACGATTGTTCGAGTCGGCGACGGCTTTATGGCGTCTTCACCACCCTCTGGGAATATGACGTTAAAGATTGGTATACCGAGCTAAAGGCCGAATAGGGCTCGCTTTAATGATCAGGCAGACTTTAACTGTAATATTTATAAAGAAATTCATCAGAAGACAATATTATCGATTTTTCGACGACCCGGTCAAAATATTCTTAGACAGCTTTGGAAAAGACTTGGAAAAGTTGTAGAGGACGAACGCCAATGCGTTGAATAAAACAAGCTGGAAGAACTGCGGGCCTTATCTACACACGAAGCTACCGAACGTTATCGTTAAGCTATCGAACATGGGAAACAACTAATTAAAACATTGATCAACATTCCAATACTTCCACTACTTCCAGGATAAAGGCTGTAAGTCTTATTATAAATAAAAGTCATTAATATATCAATAATTTTCGTAAAATAACATAATTATCGCACCATAAATATAAATACCTGCAACTAAGTCCAAGATCCTCTTTTCGGCAGAGTTGCTGGGCTCAATGTGAGCCATCGACGTAGAACTTGTGAGATCTGTGGCACTCTCCTCTGGACCTAGTTCGGCCTGTCGACATATTAATTTCATTACATACTTTGTGCTACTGGCAAACGTAAATCACAACAAGAAACCCTCTCATTCTTATTACTGAACTTCAGTATAAATAAACATCGCTCTTGAGAAAAATAAAATTCGCTGCAACGGGCAATTGAAGAGGGTCACGGCGATTTTTACAGCGATACTGTGACGCACTTCGTGAACATATCTGCATTGTTAAAAAGCTTAACGCATTTGCAGCGCTGAGGTTTGTACCGATACTGTATAGGCGCAAAACGTCGTGTGCCTATAGTTCTTACATATTATGACAGCCTACGAACATTAAACTTCAATGTTCAAAACAGACTCAATACCAATAGGGAAATATTTATACATCACAACTATTATTAAGGATGGGCCTAGGTGTTGTTGTCATAAACTTTGATATAACTTAAATCGCAATACGTTTAATCAAACAGTGAGCAGCGAATGTTTTTGTCAGTCACCTCATTGGGCACGACGACGGAGTTAGAGTTGGAGGGCGCTGCGGGCGCCAGCGACAGTAACAAGTCTAACCGCACAGGTGTCTGCGCAGCCAGCGCTTCTGCCTCTTCCAGGCATGACGTCTCGCACCCTGTGTTCACCCATCTGGGAATAGTAAGATGTTGTTTGTTAAATTTTAGTTAAGGGGCCGTCCATTAATCACGTGAGGCTCGAAAGGGGGGGAGGGGGTTTGGCAAAAATCACGAAATATCACAAGGGGGAGGGGGGTGTAGTAAGATATCACGTGTATTTATTTTCTGTATTTAAAGATAATATTCTAAAAATTTTAAGATTCTTTGTAGGTATTAAAAATACACGTGATTTTGTGTGGGGGTGGGGGGTCAGTCTTAAACCTCACCACGTATCACCAAGGGGAAGAGGGGGGGGGGGTTATAAAATGCTAACCGGCCTCTAACCAGAGGTGCTTAAGCTTTTATATGGATGAGACCTATGAAATTGGCTTTTATATCTGCAGTTTAATCTTTTGACTGTCAAGAAAGCAAAAGCAAAAAGCGTTGAGAGCCGCTTATTCATCCTTTATATTTAATACGTACAAAGTAATCGTGAGGCCGTAACTACATATATCGATAAAGCACACGAGAAAAGGACTTCATTTTAATGTATGTACAATTTTTTTTTAACAAATACTAATTAAATAAACTATTTAATAAGATTTATTTACGTTTAAATGTTTGTTATTCTATCGTGACCGTGCTTCGGTCAACTCTTAAAACATTTTCTTAAAAAATGATAAGAAGTAATCTCAGTATGTTGTTCGGCTAACTCAAAATTGTCGAAAACTATGCAATCTCTTCTTGATCAGGACTTACAGGCTTGTGGTTTTTAGGCGGTAGGAGTTCTGTAGTAAGCCAAGCCAACTGTGGCCGGCCTGCACAAATGACGGGATCTGATGATACTTTTAATGGACCATAACCTGCCGGGGTTGCGGTGAATCGAGCTGCAATACCAGGACCCCGGTAAAGGTTAGTGCAGGACCGTGTTATTTTTTGCCGGCAGGATTCCGGTACGCAGTGATAACGATGGATTTTCCACACATATAAATAAAAGGCCTTACAGGCTAAAGTTAATAGTAGTACTTCAGGGATACATATTCATATACCATTTCGGTTTCAACAAACAGTCTCACTACGGCATTATTTGTTACTTATCTTGCTTTTGCAACATGCAAGTTTTAATACGACGTTATAAAACTAAAGTTACGGTTGGAAATAGACAAAACTCACGGATTATCACAAATATAGGCGATATCAGCACGTTTCAGTGGATCCACTGTGAGCATGTCCCGAATCAGAGGTGAAGCACCTGAAATATACAACAAAAACAAAATGTAATTAAAACTATATCGGATAGAAGTTCTTATTAATTAAACAAAACCATTATCTGTGGGAATAATATAGAATTTTTTATAGGTACCTATAATGTATAGAAAAGCTGGAAAATTCGTTGAAAACGTTGGTAAAATACAGTCTGCTAAAGGAGTATCATCTTGCGTACAAGACAAAAGTAGATGCTACTGGCCTGGAACTAAAAAGCGCCCCAATTGACCTTTAAGTTCTTTTGTTCGTTGTACACGAACTTACCCTTCACGCGCTCCGGTAGGCTAAATAAGATTATCCACGTCACTTGTGACTTCTATTTAAAGGATCTACAGTAACTTTCTAAATCTGTAACTTTTCACTAACACATTTAGTAAAAAGTTTCAGAGTTGGAAAGATTCAAAATTAAGGCATTTATTTCCAGTAAGAATCGGGCTTCTACCAGTCTGCTTCGACTTTCGGTATCTCGGTTCACTCGTACAAAGCGATGACGAAATAGAACCGGCCGTAAAGCATAGAATTAATACAAGGTGGACGAAATGGCGACATGTCACGGAAACTATTTGCGACCCCCGAATAGCTAAACTTAAAGGGAAGGTCTACAAAACAGTTATCAGACCTGCTGTCTTGCATGGTTCGAAATGTTGGCGCACAAAAGGGTAAGGTAACTGCATACAACTGAGATGAGAATGTTAAATGAAATGTGTGGTGTAACGCGGAAATTAGAAATGAGTATGTAAGAGGAAGTCTGAAAGTTACGCCGGTGATTGAGCAGTTGTGTGGAAATCGTTTAACATGATATGACCATGTAATGAGAAGGAATGAGGATCATGTGACGAGGAAAGTTTTGAACATGAATTTGGACGAGTAGACGAAGACCCAGGAAACGATGGATGGATTGTGTGAAAGATGATATGTCTGCAAAAGGATTGACTACCAAGATGACGGCTGACAGATATATGATCTATGTATGGAAGAAAAAGACACGCTGCACCGACCTCAATAAAATTGGCATAAAGGCAGGGGAATGATGATGAACAATAATGTATTTGCCAATCTTCTTAGCAACTCTGTATCATTGTCATCAAAATACTTACTCGATGGATTTCTAGGTTCATAATAGTCGCCATTACTAATCTGTCGGACTAGACGTTTGAAGTTGGAGCCATCAAATGGCATGGCTCCGTAGACTAGAGTATATAGAAGCACACCCAATGACCAGCAATCCACCTAAAAAGTAACAGACAGAACAGAACATTAGTATTTCTATTACAACATGTAATGCTACATTATACTCTATGCTACCTAGATGTGTTCCAGTTGTAGATATACTGGATGCATTCAATAAAACAACATGATTTGATCCAAAATGTTGGTGATCAAATCAAACTTAAAAAACAAATCACGGGAAAACCATAATTTATTCTATAATTTGGATAATTATATTAGAAGCTCAATTAATTTAATTTGTGTCATACCTCTGGCCCTATGTAGGGTGTTCCTTTAACGATTTCCGGGGATGCATATAAAGGTGAACCGCAAAACGTGGAAAGCAAAGAAGTCTCTTTGAAAACGTTTGACAAACCAAAGTCGGCAATCTGAAAAACATATTATTAGATTTTTTTTCGGGCACAGACAATATTATAATTAAATTATTAAAAAATAACGGTCATTACCAACCTTAGCACTACCTGTATCATCTAATAATACATTTTCCAATTTTAAATCTCTATGGCAGATTTTATGTATATGGCAATAATACACAGCAGTTGCAATCTGTCGGAATAACCTGAAACGAATAATCACTATGTAATCACTATACTATTGCACTATATATATACACTATACACTATACTTATAGATATTATTAAACTCTATGATATGGGAACGATATCTACCAACCTTCTAGCTTCGTCCTCTTGTAATACTTTTTTCTGACTAAGATAATCGTACAGCTCTCCGCCTGAGCAGTACTCCATAACTAGGATCATCTTTTCACTGTTTTCAAATACTGAAAGACATAATTCAACGGTAAGTTTTTCTATGCTTAAGTATAAGGCAACATTAATGTTTAAAAAAATAAGTTTGGTTCTACAGTTTCAATATTATCGTTTCGTCGCATGCCATGTTGCTTTGACCGACGAACATAGACGAGCTGTATTCTATAAAACGTAACGACAAAAGGGCCAATAAGATATAATTTGGCACCGATTGATATTGTACTCGTCTTTGTCTTGTTACTCCGGTATTTGGATCTTTGTATTACGACGAAACATCGAAAAGTCTACGACATGATGTCGCCTCATTTAATCCGGAAATAGTTTGGAAACCGGATAAACTCAACATTAATATTTTGTGGTTTTTACATCCATAGAGCGACGTTTATGTAAGATATTCATAATATCATACCTTCATAAATATGTACAATATTTGGATGTCTAACAGAAGACATAATCTGGACTTCACGCCGAATACGTATGAGATCGGCCTCGGACTCGATCTTGCATTTCTTGATAGTTTTGATGGCCACCTCCTGGCCTGTCTTCTTGTTGATACCCAGCTGCACCTTTCCATACGTGCCTTGACCAAGTTTTCTTACTATATCGAATCTGTAATATATGGTCATAAATGCTAAGAAAGCGACTTAAAACTTTGGGTTCACTAATGAAGTTTTCGTTAAAACCATAAAAGTTTAAATTGAGAGATAAATTAAATAAGAACTAGTCATTTCTATCAATTTAGTAACGCAAAACCACTTTGTTTACATAATGTTTAGGTTGGTTAATGATGAAATAAATAAATCGATCACAGAGAGCTACGCACTCTAATTTTAGTCCTCATATTTATTTGTTTAACAATCAAAGAATAATTATTCCAAAATTAAGCGAAAAGTCATCACAGCTAAAGCTGTTCAATTTACTTAAATGATTAGCGTCAAGGTTTAAAACGATAAAGCAAATCGATGCGTCACGGAAACGCATTCAGACATTCTCGATAACGTGTAAAGTACAATGTACCTATATAAGCAAAAGCGATTTGTCTTTCTTCACATAAATTGTTCGAACCACATATTGTTAGTTAGCATACAAACCCCTTTAGACACATAGTATAACGTAATGCGTAGAGTAACTATTTTAAAAAGTGAATCCGGTAGCCTATTTAAAGAGTACTACACAAATGACTTTAAAATGCGGACAAAAGCTATTTTTAGTTTCTTAACTGTTTATCTGTCGAGAAACGGAAGAATCGTAATACGTTTGGGTGGAACGTTTAAGTATCAGGAAGTTAACAGATTTAAACATAATATTATGAGATGAAAAGAAATGTTATGAATTCAACGGTAAAACCTTATTTTTTCGTGAAGGAATAGAGTCGGATTTATTCACTGATACAATTTGATTGTTTAAATGATAGACTTGAATTATTAAAATCTCTAGGTTATAATTTATTAAATATTCTTGTACGAAGCACACCAGATATAAATAGATCAAAGATTTGAGTATAAATGTATTTGATTATAAGAATAGAGTGAGACGAAGAAAACGATGAATGTATTGTGCCATAAATGACATATAGCTAAAAACGGAGTGAATACTGAGATGAGAGATGATATGAACGTATGGAAGAAATACATGCTGCGCCAACCCCAAGTAAATAAGGGCAGAAGAACCATGAATAGACTAACAGATCTCATTGGAAAAAGTCAATAAAATATGGAGAAAAGCTTCGCGAACATGGTCTACTCTTTGAAAATCCTACACAAAAATATTCACCCAAAATTCAAGCTCTGCAGGCGTTCCATAATCTCAATTCAGAATTCAAACGAATTCTATAAGAAAATCATTCTCTTTTGACTTAAACCTAAGCGAAGGCAACGATTGCTGCCCACGCGCCGCACAAGGCACGCAATACAAGTTTGTGTAGTGTTAGTAAGTACTAGTAATGTAGAAACATTCAAATGAATGGGCCTCGCGTCGGCGAAGACATTCACCCGTTGGTTGTTAGCATTATGTAGATATTTTGTTCGTTATTGAAGGAGTGCCTTGAAAATATATTCAAATTTCATTTTTTTTTATGTCACGTGGACCAATTTACAGACACTTATGAAACATCAAAACTAGGTGCACAGTTCCAAAGAAGTTGATCTTATGGAGAAGAACCGGCAAGAAACTCCATAGACACTCGTTTTAAAATAAAATTTTAATTACAATCGTATATTGATGGCATGTGAGAATAATGTAGAATAATATAAGAGGAAACAAATATTCATTTACATTGTTAGAAATTGTAGTGAAATCAAATGAAATTAGTATAGTAAAAAAATTGAGTTCCTAGAACTAACGAAACTCACAAGGCGAAAAGGGCACTTCCAAGTGGGTTAGGTAGCTCCACTAAGGCTCAGTTGCAACTTGCAACAACTTAACTTTTAACAGTAATAGAGAATTACGTATTAATATGACGATTTAATTGTTAGGTAATTTTTTTTTTATTAACTACATTTAAAAATTGCCGCGGTGACAGAAGTAAAAATAAATATGACATGATATGGATTCTATGGATGAGCGATGCGGAGAAACATGAAAATAGGAAAGTTTTAGTATAAATGGGATAGATATAAAAATTTACGAAAACCAAGGAAACGTTGTGGTTGTTAGTGTTAATAATCCTAGCATTACACAGCTGGTTTCCGATCTATCAAAGCAGCAATAGGTAACAAGATATGAACTCATCACATATCACTAAATAACTCATCTGACCAGCTTTTATTTGCAGAACATATGGTCAAAGTTATAAAACGAGTTAGAAGTAGTCATCTTTTACGATAAAAGTCATGAATGCATTATGTCTATGGAATGATGTAATAATCAACCTTTACGCCTACAAACTTCCGACGTTTCGAGTGTAGGTGAACAGTCTGACACCCTAAACGCGGTCATTGGTTGGTGACGTTATACCCAATAGCGCGAATACAAATGTACCAAATTTAATGCGTTACGTTACTAAAATAATACCAGTGTAAGCATGCATTGACGTAAGGATGGCGTATGAACTTTACGTTCTCAGGCAAACAAGATTCGAACGCATAGATACGAAATGTATCGTTTAGATACATAAACCGAAAAAGATAATATGTACTTAGTTGGAATGCCTGACAATCGAAGACAAAAATAAAATCGACTTATAAAAGAAGCTTGAAGTGTAGTGATTTTCTGTTCCTTTACAGTAGAAGATGCTGCTGTTCGGTTAACAAGTAAACTTTCTTGAAGGATAATACTCACCTCTGTTTGAGCCGCAGCCGGTGGTCGTGCATGCGCACGTCACCGGTGTTCTCAATGCCGTCCATGATGTTGGCGGTACGCTTGCTCTCGCCCACCACCATCGTGACTGTAACAAACAAATAACTCACTAAACGACTTGTACAGGTACTGTTATTGTAACAAAGGTTTGGGTTTTTAATTTATCTATTTTTATTCTATTTTTAATATATAAGGAAATTCCTGGCAAAACTAGTCTTCAAAATAAAAGTTAATTTTCGCACAGACATCACGCTATGGTATCAAATGTATCAATAATCTGACGAACCACAAGACAGATTTTGATATAGTTTGGGGAAACACCACACAGTCATTTCGGAATTCGGAAGAAAGCTTCAGCCAATTAGCCGTTTGGCGAGTCGTCAGAGCGACCGTAGGTGTCATCGTGTATCTGCCACGCTTGTTTATAAGCTGGCAAAGAGTAGTTTTCCCGTCAGCAGGGACCCAGTGATTTATTCATGCTGGCAATCGGTGAATACTAACAAGTCGATGAAGCGGGAACGTTGTTAAGGCAGTGCCAGCAGGCGTAACGTCCTGTTCACCACTATGAGCATTGTTCTAAAGAACGTGATTCACGCCGCCACTCGTTTCAGTAGTCCACGCACGTGCAACGGAGGCGTAGCTTTCCACTGGACCAAAAAAGAAAGTAATGCACGTTACTTTCGTAGTATCGTTATAAAATTACGGATTCAACCTTTAATTGCAAGAATTTAATATAAGGTTAACGAAATAAGACGAAACCCGATCCAATTAAAACAGACTTTTTAGTTCTTCCATGATAATTTACATCGAAATTACTGACTGCTCTATTTTCTTCATGTTTTTTTAAAACCCACGCCATTTTTCGACGTTTATAAAATGAAACCCTGATATATTTAGTACTATGAGCAAGCATACTGTCATAAATTAATGAAGAAGTCGGGTAGATTGAGTCTATGAGTAGTATCGGAGTTCGTCTCTTAAATGAAGGCAAACGCAGCAGTTGCTCACGATTTAAAATTATTACTTTGTAAATATATATATATATGAATACTATACCATTATAAATATATGAATATATTAAAGCCACACTACATATTGGGTTGGCGACGAAAATATCTTGCCGCGTACTGTAGACATCGTCAACATTAGACTCGAAGTATATATTCCGAGGAAATGCCATTCCGCCTGTATTTCTAAGATAAAAACATGATGGTATATACTATTGTATGTAATATTAGTTATTATTATTCCGTCCAATTACAATGTCCAGCTGACTATAAGTAATCCAACAATAATTCTAAGAATGCAGCACAGTTTTTTTTTTCATGTACATAGGGTCAACGGTATGAAATTAAAAAGAACAACACAAAAATAAATTACACGTAGTTTGTCATCTCCACAATCTTTTTCTTAAGAAAATTCTTTGCTATAAAAAAGTGCTTTTAGTGTAAAAACGTCTCTGCTCGCGTATTGAGGTGGGTGAATGACTTACAGACGATGGAGTGAGTAATGAATAACTGTAGGAACTAGGAAACTCTACTTTGCATATGCGTACAGGGTGCTACATACATAGGTATTAAACGAGAAAGCAAACTTGTACGTCGTGACGAATAACTGATATATAAATAAAATTGAAGTGTCTGTTTGTAATGTAAAAATAATACTTTTTTTTTAAATTTATTTCTCATACTGTTATAAATTTGCACGATACCTATGCCTAAATATCAGTTTTAAAATGTTTTGTCTGTCTGTCTTTGTGTTAATTCCGGCTAATCTTCGAAACGGCTGGACCGATTCTGATAATATTTTACTGGCAGGTAGCTGACTGTATAAGGAATATCTTAGATTAATTATAATATAATATTATACGCGTTTGAAATAGCGGGGCACAGCTAGTATAATAATAAAATTCTATAATATGGTTGAATTTAGAACTTAGACCATTCACAAAGTCTTGTTCACTTTATCGGGGTGAACACGACCGCCTAGGCAGATGACTACTCGAAAAATCTTTCTTGAACTTGACCGATACACTGAACTGAAAGTCGGTCTTTTCGTATTGTTTGATAATACATCGGTTAATTTATTAAGCGTCAGAGCTCCACCCTGTGTAGCTTGTATTTTTATCTCTTACGTAGAAAACAGTACTAAGCGGTATCGATTCGAGATACTGATATCGATAGAAGCCATACAGAAATATCGTATAGGATCAACATTTATGGAAGCCGATTAGACTTGTACAGCACACAATGTCATTACTTTCTATATTATTATCATCAGTTCAACTTTTATGGCATTTACGAAAAAAAGCTAACATTTTGATGCGATATTTATATTCTGTGATTCATTACTTGGTATGGTCAATTTACTCGAAATGTTTACCTACTCTTAAGAATTATATTAAGAATATTCTCAGGTTGAGATATGTGGAATCGTGATAGCAATTATTAGAATCAATTTTTATGATTGATATAATATTGTATTTAATTTAGAACACATTTTAAGCCACAAGTCGTAGATAGTAGTCGTAGATAAGAGGGTGCGTTAACTACAAACAAATTTGTTTTTTTTATTTTATTTGGTTTATCATGTTTGTCAGTACACTTCACCCCCGTGCGTGCTTATTTTCATTAGCAAATAATACATACAAGTTCACCTCTTGTACTGACACGAAACAATTTTTACTGAAGTCATTTCAAATTCTATTTTTTAAGTAAGCCTATAACAAATCTTTGAATTTTTTGGATGAGTTAATTTCGGTCGAGATAAAACAATTCAATTCTGAAACTATTTGACATTGACTCATCGGTTACGTCTCGGACATATTTTCTATTTTGGTCCACCTTGACAATTTCAAATAATTTGAGTGTCTCATCTTTTAATAGGCACCTGTTCTTTCCATTATTTATTTCTAATCACAATCATTCCTCCTAGAATTATGTGTAACAATAAAATAATATTATGAAGAAAGTGTAATTAATTAATCAAAGCCTTGGTTATTAATATAATTGTCTAGCCAGTCTTTCTAGCACAGGTCTTGAACTGTCAACGCTGCGGTGCAAGCATGGTTCTTTTTGTCGACACATTTGTCGATCTTATACGTTAAATTTGACATAAGCTGTTGATAAAACGATAAAATTCAATACATAAAAACTTTTATCGACTCGACAAGTTTGTCGACAAAGATCCGTGCTTGGACGCCTGTTTATTTTCACAAGTAACAACAACGTCTCCCTTGCGTTAAACTGTTGTCGTATCTAGGCCAGTTACATAGGTGTCAATGTTTGTCGGTCGGAAACGTCGCGGCCGTCGGAATGCATTGGCGTTGTATGAGTATAAACGGTGACGTCCAGAAAAAATGTGGCGCAAGTAGCCAATTAACATGTGGTATAGTGTGGGGCCGGCGTCTCGGCGCCTCTATAAATATCGCGATCCGCATCCGCGCCTCCCCGCGACCCGAGTTCGAGCGGCAGCCACAGCCGCGTCGCCGCCGTCTCCGCCCAGCACCGAGGACCGCAGTAATATAAAGACAACATAAATTTTGACGTCACAACACGCTGATGCATCGACCCACGTTCAGTTTTATTACTGAAGCCTCAGTTTCGCTTTGTATTTCTAACAAACACGAAAGCAAAATACATTATATCGTTGACTCATGAAATCAAAAGTCTATAAGAGAAACAATTTCAATAAAGGCGGTCGAGATGGCTTAGTGGTCAGAGCGCATGGAGTATTTATCCGGGAGGCGCACGTTCGAATCCTGTTCGCGACCGTATTCTTTTTCCGTTTAATATTGTAACTTTAGAGTTCGCTAAGCATGCGTTAATGCTTTTCAAAGATTTATCTTGAATTTCAATAAATCTGAGGGAAAATACTGTATGCCTACTAACCAAAAGCCAGCCTCAAATAGTAAAGTATTAAAGTACTACAATTCTAAAAGTGGTTGTCAAAATTGATAAATATTTTACTCGTTGGAATGGAACAGTGGGCCGTGTTTCTATCCCGGAAGCATAGTTGGCGGTCCCGGGGCGACTTACTACAGCGTCATCAGGCGTGTGTCAGGCGGACACAGAACAGCAAGCTTGGACGCAGCGAACGCGCTATTTTTGTCCACGCAACAGTTGAATAACCTCCAATCAACTATTCGCACTTGCCTATGAGTCCAACTAAAACACTGACAATCACTCATCTAAATGAGATTTGATGACCTTCAATTCAAAGCCATTTTATATAACTCATTGTATTGAGCAAGAACAATAATTGTTAGAATTTAGGTCAACAGTTCTATGCATTTCATTTTTATAAAACTAAAATTGTAAAAAAAATGCAAAATATTGGTCCGTGCGGAAATGGGAACCTAGAAAATAATCTAGTAAAACCACCCAAAATATGAATGCTCTAAACATAAGTTCGATTATCTTTAGTCTGAAGCTTCCAACTTTAGTTCAATTATAGAATTTGTTTTTAAAGCTGTTGAATTTTTAAAGCCTGAACAAAACGAAATAAAAGTTTAATGTTTGACTTAGTACTAAGTGAAAGTTATAGAAAAAAAACTGTCAATTTTTTTTTACTAATGTAGTTCCCGATATTATGATTGAAGTAAAAAAAAACTTAGTTATATTATACACTTACACAGCTCTGCAGAATACATAAGTAAACTGCTATAACAACTTAGTATTAAGTGTATTTTAAATATTATTATTTCATTCGATACAGTCCTACAAACAGAGAAATTAGGTAAAGTTTCGTTAATGCATTGACTGATACTAAACTAGATTAAATAAATCATATGTACTCCCTAATTAAATTAAAGTTATTAAATTACTTTCATATAACAAAAATCTTACTAAAAGTTTCAAAAGCACGATAAAAATAGTTTTGCAACTTGAAGGAATCGGTACTCTAAGTTTTGCAATGATTGATAATATTTTTAATTTCAACACAACTATAATAACGTGTGAATACTTTAACATTACACTGACATTGGAATTAATTCGAAGGCTTATTAAATTGTGTTTTGGGTAACAACAAGGTATTTTAACGAACGCAGCTGTATTTTAATTAGAATGTTGGGTTACATCTGTCAGTTGACGAAATAATACGCCGTTTCAAATAAAATAATAAGTAGGCCAATCATATCAATTTTGAAAATAGTTATTTCGTGTTTTGAAGGCCAGTACGCATTCATGGGAAATGCTCGCATAATTATACATATTGCAAATATTCACATATGTAATTCCAAAATATATACAAATTTTGCATACCATCTATTTATCAACTGCTGAGTACAGGCCTCTTCCATTTTACGCCACTTCTGCTGGTCCTAAGCTTATCTCATCTACTTTCTGCCAGCGATCTTTAACGATATCGTTGACTATCATGTTGAGAATCTACCTGGCATTACTTACTATATCAATGCATACGTTTCCGATGGTAAATAATATTAATAATAGTTATTGGGAATGGAGAATTGGTCTTGAACCGTGAAGTGTTTAGTTTCAAAGAATATTTTCTCCATACCGATGTCTAAACCAAGTGGCACAAACCTTCTGTACACGGCACAATGATTGCAAGGAGGTATGGCAAAGCAACGTTGACTTTCTCGCGTCTGTATCCTAGCTACGGTTCAATGAACCCATTGGAAAATTTTGGGGCTACTTTGTACACTTATTAGCGAAGGTATAATGATAAACAACTTCCGAAGGTATATTTGGAAGTCCTAAGAATCCTAAGCCTACAGGCGGTAAATTTGTGCAGGGTTATATACGATAAGATTCCATAATCGTTTTGATGGTGAAATAATGGCTTGCACCACTAGTGAAAAATGTTTCGCTCCGTAAAACCCACTTGGTTTCCTAAGCTGGCTAAATGATTTAATACATAATACGAATGGAAAAAAAACTAAAACAAAAGGAAACAATAAGTGATTTTCTAGTCTAGACGATCTGGAAACATAAACCAAACTTATTCGGACAGATTAAACACTATAAAAATGCAAATTCAATACAAACTTGGGCAATTTCATAAAAGCCGAAAGCGCACGTTCGTATAGAAAATATGAATAAATAGTTCATGTTTTCTAGAGGAATAGGTAGGTACTTTGTGTCAGTTTATTGCAGTAGTTGCGATGAAATAAAGGAAAGGTTATGTGTTCTTCGCATGTACGCACAAACTTGTTCATTTTACAGTTATTTCATGGACTTATAAACTTCCAGGCAGTTCTGAACACAATAACATGATGTCGTTAATATTTTGGCTCGCTAATTAGCATACACAATAGAATTTTATTATTATAAAGTACTACTTTGTACTTTAACGAGCCAGGTTCAGTGACAAGTATCGTTAAATTGATGTGGCTTTCTAAAAAAATGAAGTAGACGCCCTCAAGATTAAAGTGTTAAAATGAGTAATCAAGTTTTGAGAATTTTTCATGAACATCCCAGTCCATTGCTGCGTAATATACATAAAATATAGTCCCCTTTGCAGACACAATGGAGAATGTTGGTGTCCTCAGATCTAGCCCACACGAACTGAGGTATTCAGATTGCGATAATATATCGTATTATGTAGAATTGTGATCAGAAAACAAATAAAGAGGCACATCACACTGCACAGAAAACCGCACTCATAAGTATGGTCCTATGCAAAGACAATAATGGTTCCATGCTTGCTGATCCTAACCGAAAGTCGGGTGCCCTTAGAAGTCTGAATTCCGTAGCGGCACCAGTAGTCATTATTAACCGACCTCCAAGAAGAAGGAGGTTATCATTTCGTTTTTTTTACTATTTTATGTTTGTTACCTCATTTACCATTTTATTTGCAAGGATATAGTTTCAGATAGGTCCCATTGAGTTGTAGTTTGGTATTGAAATCAAAATAACTGAAAAATAATTAGTCATCCAAGTAAACGAAATAGTTTATTTTGCTTTCTTGTTACTTTTCAGTGGTGTTTACGGTCTCTAGAATACGTCTAATGAATTGCCTAATAATAATTATTTAGCCTTTAATCTAGATTTCCTACTTTGATATAGGCGTTTCTCCCCTTCTTCGCTTGTCTCAATTAAAGGGCTCTGTCTCATATGATATTGGCAGCGCGATAAATCAATTAAGGAACGCAAGATTCATTAAAAAGTAATTAATAAAATAATTTGTAACAAAAAAGGAACCGACTCCAAAAATCTTTCTGCTATGTAAAAACCTCCTCTTTTTTTGGAAGTCGGTTAAATGTGTTCTAAAAAGTAAAAAAATAATTGCGTTATTTACTTAGCTCAATTCACTTAAAAATATCCGGTATTTTTTGACGATTAGGTATATTATTAATTATCAAATAATTATTTTTTAGTTTGGGTACAAATTTTCTGTTAAAAATAATTTTATCACATCTATATCTGCCTAGCCTTTTCCCAATTACATTGGGGTCGGCTTCCAGTCAAACCGGATGCAGCTTAATACCAGTATTTTACATGGAGCGACTGCCTATCTGACCTCCACAACCCAGTAACTGGGTAACACGATATCTCTTGGTATGACTGGTTGTCAGACTTTCAGGCCTCTGACTACCCGTAACGGCTGTCATAGATCTTAATTTGACAACCGGGACCGACGGCTTTACGTGCTCTCCGAGGCACGGAGGGGTCTCGATATGAAATGATGGTCACCCATCCACAGACCGACCGCGGCAAGCGCAGCTTAACGCTTTGCAATCGATCGATCGATCTGTGCGGCTGTTTCTTAGCCACGAAATAATATCAAATAATATAATTAATTTATTGTTTGTAAATACAATATAAAATAATTATTCTCCTAGACAGATAAAAAAAAAAAAAAGAATTTTTGAACTTTATAATATTATTACTGTCGGTACAATAACTTTCATGATTATTTCCGTATTAGGTACATTGTCGGTCTAATGGAGAAATAGCCAAGTAGGTATAATGAAGGCTACAGAAAGTAGTATACTAGTTCGGAGGATGGATTCATTCATCAATAAATTTTGCTAGCAATTTATGACAAGAACTAGGCAAAAATATGACGCAGTTATAGTGCGTACATATTTTTGTCGTAACTTTATAATTTGGCAAGGAGTCTAGAACTAGGTACCATTGAATGTACCAAAAATAGAACATAATTCCATACGGCTGACTCAACGTTGTGTTTTGTCTAAAATCGAAGTGATTTTATATGAACATAAGTGTTGTTTACTTTGAGGAAGAAGGAAGTTAAACAAACCGCACTATTACTTATCTAAATTTATTAAGGGTTGTTGCCCTTACAAACATTTAGATAATCATGCAGATACAACAACATTGTTTGGCTACGAGCATTACTCGAATATCGGAACCTGAGCAGAATTTGCAACATAGGTAGGCATAATGGCATGAACCTTGCGGCTTAGCGGGACTATATCGATAAAAAACTCACTTTTACCAACTTCTTATTAAATACGATCAAAATTAACAATTTAAATTACAGGAGCTCGTGTTTTTCGGATTTGCTGATGTGCACCGTGCACCCAATCGGATAAATATTTGTTTCGCGATCTTTGCTGAGTAACGGTTTTCATAGGCGTAGCAAAAGGGGGGGCCAGGTGGACCTGGGCTACCCTAGAATCCTTCTGGCCTTTGACTCGCGAATTTGACTCCCCTAGGATAAAATCGTTGCTACGCCTATGATGGTTTTTAACAATAAAATAGAAATTCGGATACAACGCTCCGCATTTGTGGATATCCTTACACTAATGACAGTCTGGTGGTTCGTATAAATACATGGATTACTAAATTAATATCGATTTGTCCGACTTGGTGTTTGGACTTCGGAGTAAGGCGCCCATCGCCTGAACGAAATCAAAACCTGAAATAGTCTTCACGCTTATAGGTTCTGTGTCACGTCTGTGTTCTACAGTTTCTAGTTTACAGCTTCACGCATAATCAAACGTACAAACAACATACTAAAATTGCGTTAATATCTAGGTATAGACCTCGATTTGGAGCATGTAACATGTTGAGTCTTTACTCACAGTTTGTATCGGAAGTATCCGAGACAAGTGAACATAAATTGGTACCCGACAGAGTGGATTGAAGACAACCGAGAATAGAGACAAGGTCAGACGGAAGAATGTATCTCGATTAACCTGTGTTGTTCCCATGGGTACAATACATAAATTTTAATTGTTATCTCATATTTTGATAACGTAAAAAATTTTGCATAGCATGAGCGCATCGACAAACAGCTGTTTTCGTTCATGAGTCCACCTATGAGTACCTATTGCTTTTTATTTATATTTGTGTTCGCTAAGAATATATAAAAAAGAAACTTAGGACAACCTTTTAATCCATCTAATTAGTTTTGAAATTTAGGAGCGTGGGCGCGTACGGTTTCTTTGGCGGCTACTACGGCTCAAGGTGAAGTAAGTATACAGAAAAAAGGCTTCGTAGTTAAGTAACGGTATCACATTTCAGCTATCCGTTGACAGGCCCCATATTAGAGGTCCAGTAGCACTGCGGTTGCGCAGTGTTATCGATACGGACGGATACGATGCAGCGACAATTACAAAGTCTAGACATCCTCCGACACTAGGTCATGCTCACAAGTCACGACTAACGACCTTTGTATTGATACAGTCCCCGTCCGTGTCGTTATATCGACAGCCGCAGTTCTGTTTTTTTACAAATTGAACTTGTCCGACCATACAGTCGCAATTTTATGAAACATGTGTCGGGGATTAACTGAAAGTCACCATATGCGTCCTTTCTTTGGACGTCCTTCACGATAATAAGTTTAACGTTAAGCAAAACACATTTTTTGAATATCGTTCATAATATTCCATGTTGATCTGAATTACATATTGTTAATTGAATTGCATTTCAAATAACTAAAACATATAATTATTTAGCTCAACAACTAATGTTTTTTCAGCCTTCAGTTGCCTTCAGAATATGTTTTAGTAATTGATTTTAGGCACATGCACCATACCAAAATAATTCCAATCACAGTACATACTAACATGTAGTGTCAATTCTCCAACAGAATACTTTAGCTTGGAAGTCGGCCAGATAACCACGATAAGTGTGTGGCAATACCATGCATTTGAAACATTCAATTCATAAGCAATAACTACCTTTGTAATACAGTTATTTGTTGACAAATGTTAGTACTTTACTAGTTCATTTTGGTTGTAGGTTCATAAAGTAGGCACCTACTTGTTATTTATAATACAACAGAAACATTAAAACATATAGGTATTCTACATGCTTCTGTTGTTTGAAAGCAAACATTCTGTTTGGAAGACAGAGATTGAGAACAAAGATTCCGACTCCTTATGGTTTTCTCCGAAGAAATGTTTATTGGTAATAGTATTAATCTCAACGAAGACAAATATCAATAAAACGGCAGCACTGGATCACGCCAAACACCTGGCAACTAGTAGAGGAACTTAGAGTACTCAAAGCTGGCGGTGCGAGTGTTGCTGAGCTCAATGCAAAAAATTCGGCCATACAAGCTGCCTGTAGGCGAGACCAAAACGAGTATCTGGCAAAGATTTGCGAAGAACTAGAACAGCACTCATTAAACTACAAACCAAGGACCTGCACGATAAAGTACGGTTCATAACAGGCCAATAGAGAACGCCATTGGCGTAACGGTCACTGAGATCGGGGCTATTGTGGAAGTCTGGAAAAAACACATAAGTCTTGACTCACATAGACGACCGGGAGCCAAACATATTGCCAGACGAAGTACGTGCGGCCATTCGACGTCTAAAATATAACAAACTAAAAAGGCGGTGGAGGTGGATGTGATCCGAATCACATCAAAGTTGAACCCAAACATATTGCCAGACGAAGTACGTGCGACCTTTCGACGTCTAAAATATAACAAACTAAAAAGGCGGTGGAGGTGGATGTGATCCCAATCGATGGGAGAGGTTGGTATCGACTTCTTATATAACATCTGTTGCAAAATATGGGAAACTGGAATATGGGCCAAAGATTGGGCCCAATAAATTTTTATCCCCTTTCATAAGAAAGGAAATAACAAAAACCTACTAACTAACTACTCAAAACCCTCATAAGTCATATCACTTGCAAGTAAAGTGCTATTCCACATCATAAACACAAGGCTACAAGCCTACCTCACTCGGCAAATTGCACCTGAACAAGCAGGATTCGTGAAAGGAAGAGGTATACGACAGCAAATTAATGCTCATTCTGCCGCAAATAATCGAAAATCCAGAGAATTCAATTTTCAGCTGCTTTGTCGATTTTCGTAAAGCTTTAACATCGTTATCTGGAAAGGCCTCTAGAAAGTTCTACTGGAAATGGAGGTTCCACCAAACCATCTTGTGTTTTTAGTGAAAAGACTATATGAGGATGGCACAGCAGCAGTACGAGTGGATGATATTCTCTCCAATAATTTCAAAACTGAATCTGGCGTTCGACAGGGCTGTATATTATCCCCATTACTGTTTAACACGTACACAGAATATATGATGCGGATTGTCATAGAGGGATGGGATAAAGGTATTATCAGTAGGTGGTAGCGTGATAAATAACTTAAGATACGCGGGTGATACTACGCTTCTTGCCCAAACAAAAGAAGATTTAGAAGAGCTTTTGATTCGTCTGAAAACGACAATTATCCAATTCGGACTGGTTCTTAACCGAGACAAGACGAACGTGATGATTGTAGATCGGGATGGACACAACAATACTGGGACAATAAAAATAGCTAACTGTGAAGTAGTACAAAGCTACATATACCTCGGTTCTACAATCTCAAACACAGGAGGATACGAAGATGAGATCAGACGGCGATGTGCTATCATTAGGTCGGCAGTCGAACGGCTAGGGAAGATTTAGAGGAATAGGCGCATAACCAAGAATACAAGGTTCGGCTAAAAGTGGAGGGGAAGAGATCCCGTGGTCGCTCGCAAACACTCTGGACCAACCTAATATAAAAAGCCAGAAAAGCTGCAACCCTGGGGAGGGATGAGGACAATGATGCCCATGCACTAGTGACATAACCACAACCAGTCTGTCAAGAGTGCCCAATTAAGGTTCTACAGTATTTAAATAGGAAGTAAATAAAGTATAATAATTGTCTATTTATACTTAAATTCATAATATTAATCTTATCTAAGCAGTGAAAGTTGATTTGACATATCATAAATCACATCTGATAAGACTATCTGCAGAATGATTGTGTTATCATCTTAACAATTTATAATATTACTCTTCAGTATGGCATTGAAACCTTCTTATCAGTTGTATGTAAATAAACACTTGAACATTATATCAACATGTAAGATAACAATGTAAATAATAACATAGTTTATCACAACAGAAAGTTTATATGTGAGGAATTCAATGTGATTCACTAGAAAACAATGTATAAAAACACTGCTCTATTTTTCTTAAAAATAAGTAAACCAACTTAAACAATCTGTATCTGTGTCACAGCCATTCTGTAGGATGCTTACTAAGAAAAAGTACAGACCTAGTTTAGTTGTTATTATTAGAAATGAGAAACTGGACTACAATCTACAATGAGAAACAAAGTCTGCTTTTATTGCTTTGAATCTATTAAATAAAGTAAGTAAAGGGATTATTAAATTACAAATTAATTTATTATTATTATTAGTATTGTATCAAATTAGGATGAATGCATCACAAACAATATGATTTGGATTTAATTGAGGAAAAGTTTGCATTATTATAATTTTGTAGGCAATTAAATAGACCAAGATTTAATATATAACACATATATTGTGATTATAAATCACAGCTAAAGAATATCATAATACATAGCTGTGCATAACAATCCAACTATGACAATGAATAGGGTCATTCTTCAAGTTGGATTCTTTGCATCATTTTCGTTATAGATTTCTATGAAACTAATTTCAAAACATTAAAATTTTCATTAATGCATGTTGTGTTATACGCTGAATTTGTATTAACCTTTCAGCTCAGTAACTACAGATCTGTACGTTGTAACAATAAAAATCTATTGTGTCTGCTAATGACTGAGGCAACAGCTTAATGAACATTTTAAGAATTACCTAATATAATCTCGCCATCTATGATCTTACCCACAGATCACAGGCAGGCATCTTTTATTACATTTATATTCATTCAATAAATAATTCATAGGTTTATAGTCTAGAAAACAATGGAGTCTCATTATATTAATATTTTTATTATTAGAACACAACTGAATCACTACATAGTATAAAACAAAGTCGCTTTCTCTGTCCCTATGTCCCTTTGTATGCTTAAATCTTTGAAACTACGCAACGGATTTTGATGCGGTTTTTTTTAATAGATAGAGTGATTCAAGAGGAAGGTTTATATGTATAAAAACATCCATTAAATAGTGGAGAAGTACTGTTATTTTTGAGGTTTCTAATGTGATGTCGTAAATAATTTCATTTTTTCCGCTTACATTGCAAACGCAGGCTGAACCCTACGAGTTTTATCAAAATAATGTACTAAGTATTGTACACATTGAAAAGGTCTACAGAAAAGTCCGTGATGGTATATGTCTATCTCTTATGGATAACCCACAATGACTTTTTTTTGTAATTTACTTTTTACGACAAATATGGCTAATTTTCGAAGCGATTTTAACCAATACAGCATTAATCCTTAACCAATTAAATACCTTGAATACATTGTTCATTTAATATAGATCTATATGGCCCTTTACACCGTATGATTTAAGTGAATATTTTCGAAGATATTACAGATTTAAAAATTGCGGGACGTAGCGTTTGTTATAAAAAAGGTCTACAGAAAAGTCAGAAATCTTCATGGTATAGGAAAAGGGGGATTGTTTTACTCCAAATTTAACGCGTGCGGGCCACGGGCAGTAATGAATAAATCAAAACTACTGGATCGATTTTAATCACATAGGCTATATATTTTATACCCGTGCGAAGCCGGAGCGGGCCGCTATGTTTTTATATACAACGTTCACAGTTTTTCTGTAGTGTATTTAGTATCAGCATTGCACCCGTGCGAAGCCGGGGCGGGTCGCTAGTAATAAATAATCATGATTTAAGAGTATTATTGTTTATGTTGGCAAGAATATAGAAAAAATATGTTATAACCAGTAAGCACAGTCATTGAGTAGTGGGTTTCCTAGAATATAATATGATTCTAATAGGAATTAGAATATGTCACATAAACTGAATACTTATTTCAGAATATTACTATAATTTTTCCTGTAGATAAATTTGTGTTAACGGTCTTTTAGACACAGAATTATTGCAGCATGAGATAGGGACCTTAAAATTATTTGGGTGTTTAAATAATTTGAATACACATTCACCTATTTCTGAAATAAAGTTTTACAATTGATTTCCAATCATTTTAAACCTTAACACGTTTGCAATAAAGTTTGTGGAATGCTCTGATGAATCATGCTGCTAAAGTTTACAGTAATGGATAATGCCTGCTGATGTCATGCAAGCACAAAAGTAACTAAGTTCCTACACCCGGCTGACGCCCAGCAACGACATGCGCACCTGTTTGGTGCGACACACTTCACAGAACTTTAAAAAAATATTTATACCATCTACGAATGAGGGGAATGCTCCTACCACATGAACAAAATGCCCAAGTATCTTCCTTGGTTCACATTCTTATGTAATATTCCCGGTTAAGGCAAGTTCCGTTATGGATACTTTTAAGTTTAAATGAAATTTATAGTAGGACATCACATGGAAATCGAAGAATTAAGCGTAGGAGGCTTAAATACCTTTATTTTATGTGTAATCCAATATCCAGAAGAAAGTCGCAGTCCTATTTACACACGAGTACACTGTCATTCATGAAAAATAACACACCATCACTATGCAGCACTACACAAATTTTCACTTAAAATTATATTTTTATGTGAAAATATCACATAATGCGCCATTTTCGCAATAAATCCGAAGGACAGCAATCGGCAATCGCTGCCATCTTTTTTGTCAAATGTCTAAAAACTAAATATAGCGCTTGGAACGAACTCTGGTGTTATTTTTAGAAAGTACGATACTTTTTTTAGAAACTACTAACGACATCTTCACGAAGTTGATAAAGGCTTCTATTCGTCGCTAGGTGGCGTTACAACTTCGTTCAAAGAAACGAAACCTGTGTTTTCAATTATTAAACATAGATGGCAGCATTTGTATGGTAGAGCTCTATAGTAGAATAGGTAGAGCTCATAGAAATTTAAGCTGTAGAGCAATCTACGGGAAGAAACGGGCCAGTTGCAAGTAAATGAAGTAAACCTCTTGCTTAAAGTATCCGTGCTCAGAAATACTGCCTCTGAGACAGTACAACATAAATCGTCTAGAATATATAGACAAAAACGCTAATTTGGATTCAGTTTTAGGATAATTCTAGGTAAAAGTGTGGCTAATTACAAAGCTATTCGTAGAGCTTTTATTTAATCACAGCGCAACGGCAATAATGATTTAGTCTAATTCCTTGATCAGTGCATGGGCAGGCGGCGCCCCAGGGGTTTGTTCGCTACTAGCCTTTGTAAATCCAATTCTTGTGTACGCTCGCCGCTACATCGTTTGGTCGACACATTTAACAAGAAATCGAGATTTTGTTTCTTAGCAAATATAGAAAATAAATTATTAAAAATTGTAAACTAAGGACCTGTATGATGCATATCACAAGACTGCCTCGTTGGTCTAGTGGTCGCAAGCGCGGCTGCTTAGCGTGAGGTGGTGATTTCCAGGTCGGGCAAAGTGTTATTGCGTTTTTCTGTTAGGAAATTCTCAGTAGCAGCCCGGAGTCAGGAAGTTGGTGGAGTGACCCCCGTGCTTCAGAGAGCATGTAAAGCCGTCGGTCCTTCGCGTAATCTCTCTCAGGTCGTGTCGGATTGCCGTCCCATCGGAATATGAGAGTGAAGGTGCACCTGTGTTTGCGCATACACTTGTGCACTATAATATCTCCTGCGTACTTCGCTAATCTTCATGGAGATAGGTCGCCGTGACCGAAATACTGTCGGTAGGAGTATTATCACTACAAGACTTAAAATTTATTATTTATGTTGTTAGGTGTAATTTGTTTCCCTGTCATTTACCCTGGTCCGGTGACCAGGGTCAATGAAATATCTGTATAATATTTGCTATCAGTTTGTTATTGCTTAGTAATCTGTGGAAAATGTAGTTTTGTGATTTTCGTCCAAAAATTTGATATTTAAGCCTGAACAGGCAGTTAATAATAATTTGGTTATAAGGCAGAAAATAATTTAAAATGGTTCCCAGCATATCCGTTCGTTTCAATATTTAGGTATTACCCAAGTTCCCACTTTACACACAATCACTTTAAATTGTACACCTATTCTATTTGTCATAGAAATTACCCAAGTTATGGGTATAGCAAAGCTGCCCAGATATGCTTAATATCTAGAGGTTTGGCTAACAATTCAGTACCTATTCTTTTAATTGCGGGTGGTTCATTTTATTTGCTTAAGTTGTGGTTGTTAAACAACCTAGTCTCAGGGATAAACCACCAGTAGGCCCCTGATATGACTTTACACACCATCAAGAACATCTCTCAGGTATGTTGGCTTCATCACGATTTTTACGTTCACCGTTGGTTGATATGCTGAGTGGCTATTTTGGTGTCAATTTCTCAGCTAACGATAGAATGTATGTAGCTGCACCCAGCTCTGAACAATATCACTTTACTTTTGGTCATTCCAGCGTTGATTGTTGGAGGCGGAGATTGTAAAATTGTGTCTCGTTACGTTATGCGACCGAAATCCGGGTGACGTCATGACAGACACATCCTCTTACTTTTTAGTACAACTGTGTTATACATACCTTTGTAAAGACCGTTCACCTACTTTGGATCAGAGGATTACGAATTGAAAATGCAATGAAGAGTTGAGGCACTTGATTTATTTTTATAAAAATATTAGATATATTTAAGTAATACACTCATGAACGTATCCAAGGGGTTCAAATCCCCTAAATACCAGAGAAGTAAAAAATATTTACTAGTTGTAATATCCCATACCAAATGACTTGAAAGGCTGTGAGATCTCCAGGGTCTTATATTACCATCATCATAACGTGTCAGGGTCGCCGAATGCAGCTGCTATTCCGGGAACCTATATAAGTAATACCGCTACAAAAAGTGTGTATTATACCACACACACTTTTTGGTGTTACTAACTTCATTTGATTTGACTTGGAATGCCTCAACTACACATTATTATCTTCATATTTGGCATACTGATTCTGCTTGCCAGCTTGTATCCTGTAAATCGTATAAACATACATACCTACAGGAATTGTGGGTTAAAGCAAAAAAGAACAGCCTTACCCTGCCTGGAGCAAATAATATATATAGATCTGTTTTATCCTCATTGACCAAGGATTATTTTATACAGTATATATCTACTACTTATAGGTAACTTCATATACTTCCCTGGCTTCGTACACACGTTGTAAAGTGCTCTTGAAGCCTGTTTTAGAGGCTTTCCAATTTCGGAGAGCACACGTGCTACTAGTTCGTGAACGTGATAGGTCAGTCTTGGTTTCCCTCGGTCTTTGCTTCCTTCCGCTTTTGCTGGAATGCAAGATAAATTGGTGATTTGTAGGCTGTTTTATGGAATAAAGTTATATCTCAAACGAAGTATTTTTAATATATGTTTCTCATAAATGTTGCCACTGTTAATAAACTTGGCCCAGTTGAGACCAAGATCTATGTTAGTACTACTACTAAACTAATATTAATATAAATAAAGTAAGTAAATTCTTATTATGTGGTTGATGATTCAACCACGCGTAGGACCATCGAGAACATTTTTCAGAAATGCTGGTTTCGCTCACTTCATGCAAGTGCATGCATGCTTTATAATGGCTGCAAAAAGTCATTTGTACGTGCCTTGGAGTCGAACTTGCGACCTTTGATCTGGCATTCCAGCGGTCATCTTATAAGGCATTCATGAAATATAAATAATTGAATTAAGTAAACTGTTACAACAGTGTAACGGTGCAAGGGCATAGGTATGTCACGATCATAAACGTCAAGGTACTTGACCATCGTGATTAGTAACTATCGGATTATTCAAGATCCTCTTACTCAGACATACCTACGTCTTTTCTAAGTTCTCAAATTATTCTGAATCTAAAGTAATGGAAGTATTTATTTATTATAAATAAACATTATGTAGGTATGTGAAGTGCACAAGCTTTCTGAAAAGATTAGTAGTTAATTATGTTTACGTCTCTGTTTTACTGAATACAATACTCGCTTTCAATCAAGAGATCCGTCCGTATAGACCTAAAGCTAAGGTTTCGGTCAAAACTTTTCCTCCTCCACAAGGTGTCGATATCCTATCGAAAACCGTTGGCCTCACCTGCACCTATCATAATCGAATCAATTTGGCTGTTGCCTAACTAAGAAACAGATCGCAAAAAAAAGCGTGTCTGTAACAGTCTTACAAAGTAAGCACATTCGTTAATTATCATGCAACGTAACCCAGCTTTCTTCCCCATTCCAGGCGCTCACATAATCGATACACAATTAATACATAGAGACTGATACATTCATTATTAAATATTGTTTGTCTATCTGCAATTGCATGATCACTGCCCGTGAGGATAGTCTTAAAGCGGTCTTAATGTGGATTGTTATCTATAATCTCTATCAGACTATTTAAATATTATAATACTTCCTAACTATATCTATAGGAATAACCAAATAAAGGCTTTCAGTTTCTTCGAGGATATCTATACGTGATTAGTAATTACTCATAGATTATTATTTATTACATAGAAAAGTTTCACACAAATAAGTCTTTGATTCACACGTAGCCAACAATGTGCGTCGCTGGTGGCGGTTACATGTAGTTCAAACAACTTTAAACGTACATGTACTATATTCGAACAGAACTGTCCTGTTCTGTTCGAATATGGTGCGTGTAAGTTTAACGTCAAAGACGGAAATGAATACAAACGAAGTCGCGGGCGATCACTACTAGCTAATAAGCATGTAACGTAACGTGTGCGTCACGACGCTTGTACGACGCCACGGCTTGTTTGCGTATAGTTAGCGAGCAGGGACGGTGAAAGTGTTTACGTAATGATGCAGCGCGCCTGTGCCTGCGCCGTTGCTGCTGCAACTTGAAACTGCTTAGGTAAAAGGTACATAATATTAACATTCATTATCATGTATCGGTTATGGTCGGGTTTTACGAGATAATCTTAGTATGTGATTTTTTTATATTTATTTATTGTTTATATTTAGATTTTATATGTAGCGTATACCATAAAATAAGTACAGTTACGACACTATTGGAGTTGATTTCCTATGCTTGTAGAGCTTTGTCCTGAAAGAGTCTAACGATCTTCACTTACGCCTTTAAGAAATGTTACGTCAGTCAGTACATATATACTGTTAAGAAGACATATATCTTCTCAACAAAGGCAAGCATCCGTTACTGTGTGCCCATTTGTTCGAAACAAGTTGGTCATGATGACGGATAAATTGTATACAAAAGGAGCGCCACGTGATGTGCTGCAAAATACAATAGTATTTTAACATTTTCCTGACAGCAAATATATAATAAATCATTACCTAAACAATAAAGTATTATAAAATTCGTCTATTATAAAACACTTACACCTAGATATTAGATAACTGCCTATATAATTAAGCAGCGATGAAAAAAACACTTTGGCTCACGTAATCGCCGGTCTTAATTTTAGTTTTAGAATTCCTAAATATGTAGGTCTACTCATTGTTTTATATAGTGCATAAAAAAAGAAATAACAACAGACAATTAATATATTGCACGCCAAAATTCTGCACATGAGTAAAACGAGGTAAATACGGTCATAAAACGAATATGTTTACTTTCACGGCCTTCGGAGAAACACCGTAGATGAACAGACTTTAAAAATCAGAAGAAACTATTTTTTACACGACTGCCCAAAAACAGCGTGCTATGTTTGTGAGACGCCTGAACCTATTTAGATGTATGGAGTATCGATAGAATCCTTACATTATCCCAGGAGGATAATATTGAAGGCTATATTTGAAAAAATAGTATTGTAGTGACAGAAAGGTATGAAAAATAACTTATAATTCACACACGGATGTTGTACTTTCTATTTTGTTTTTATCAATTTCATCTTTATTATCCTGTGTTGATTTATTGTGAGTGAAATAAGAAGTAAAAAGAAATTATATGTATTGCTGTCCCGTTTATAAAATGAGTGGTAGGAGGGTGACTACGAGGGTTAGAATTAACATCGTTGTAAAGGTGTTATTAAACTAAATTGAATAACCGTTCGGTTAGTGAGGATATTTAATTTTGATACTTATGTTGAAACTCTATCGAAATAAAAATCAACTTTCAAAAAGCTTCTGATTAATAACGATGCAGCATAGATTATAATAGTATAATATAATATAATCAGTTATAGATTAACCTTCATTAATCATTGTCTTAATTATTCTGTAATAGAAATACGAAGAAAAAGTGAACGTTTCTCATGCCTTAAAGTGTCATTATACTCTACTTCAAGTAGACAAGTATATAATTAAGTAAATAAATAAACAATTGAGACGACCGTAGCGATATGAAATAAAGCTGCCGGTTATGTGTCAGTTTACGTGTGCAGTTCCGGTGCTGGGCACCAAGCGACCGGAAGTGACGGTACGGGCGGTTAACTGAATGCCTCTCCTTTATTAGTTAGCAAAAACTGAGGTGCAAATAGTATCACACAAGAGCATTGATGTAACAGCTGTTGCGCCCGCGCGGCTGTGCAGGGGGACGAATGGACGATACTTTTCTCTCGAGTTTCTCCAGCGACGCGCGCGCAGCGCAGTCGAACCTCCACCGCGGGAAAATAAGCGCGTATTTACTCTACTCTTTACGTTCACGTAGATCTTGCTTCACGCTCAACTAACTTATGAGCGAAATTATAGGATTACGTTAAGAAATTTGTGTGAAACCCCAGTTATAAAAGCGAGCATTGTGTTTGTGTAATTGATAGGCCGATAGAAAGTTGGTTAACTTGTTGCCTGGGTGAACAAACGTATAAACACCGTATATATTTTACAAAGTTGTGCACCAGTGCCGGTGGACTAACTGTAAGGTTTGTATTACCTTTTTATAATACATCAATAAATTAAAACTTAACAACATTGTACTATTAAAATAAGTTTAATTAATTCACTCAAAATTATGGGCAATATTAACCCACTACTGGGTTGCAATGCTATTTCTCACTAAGCAACCAAATTATCAATTAGTTTAATCATTAGTCATAATGATGATATTATGACTTAAATATTGCAAGCAAATAATATTTATAAATAAAACTAAAATCGATTTGCAGAGGAAAAATTAATATTATATGTACAATTAACTTTGATAAAAAAATAAGGATTGTATAAGGCATTCTACTTAAGTGCTCTAGAAGTCTAATCTAAGGTTATTCTGTAGTAAGCCTCGTGCTAGTTGTTAAAGTCTACCTAGGCAGGGTTGTTTGAATTGTTGTCATGCTCGTATACTGTTAAGTATATACCTCTACATATACGTTTACTTCATGCTGAACCAATTATTACTTAGGTACTTAATTTGTCTTTGTAATTTTTATTTGCTGCACTTCGTCCCCATAAATAATCCACTTAAGCAAAACTTTCAATAGATACTACTTACCCCGTTTGCCAAAATGAGGATCTTATTATAAATTGGTGGCAAACGAATAAGTAAATATTATATTGACACCAATTCGATGCACATTATTTCCGCTGTGCGCTTTCTTTAAAAAAAATTGCAAGTAATTTATGAAGTTCCGCAAATCAAGAAATGTTGATATCTACTCAAGTACCGTGCTTTGTAATTATTTAATTTAACCGAGATCTTGTAATATGCGATTTTATCTCAATTCTAAGAGTTAACTTGCTTTTGTTACAATTCTCTCTCAACTGACGACATAAGGTGCCAACTGAGATAACATTATGGCGGTTTATAATTGGCTATAAATCATGTGAACGTAATAAAATTTTCACATAAACGCATAGGTACTGTCCTCCATTTCTTTCGTGGCTATTGTAGGAGGAACAATCGGCCGAGCTCCCACAGCACCGATCGTGTTCACCAACTGGTTTCTTTCGGCTTCTCTTCGGCACTTACCTTAATTACCCATTACACGAGACACGAATACATTATATGGGTAACAAATTCACAAACTACATGATGTTTTGAACCACTTGAACTTGAACGTTACTTTCCTGCGTAAGTAAGATAAGATCAGTTTGAGGAAGAGGAAACTACCTATTATGCTCTGTGGTGGTGAACAGTACGCAATGCGTTGGAACGGATGGCAGAAAGATAAAAGAATACCCATAATAAATGTTGGATTAATGATGTTTTGATTGAAGTTTTAAAAAACAAACCAGTGCGTCCAACTGGCGATGACTATATTAGGGAAACAAAAAAGACTAATTGAATAGAAAGGTAGGCACGTATTTTCAAGGAATTTAAATAGTCTCACTAGTCACGATGTTCAAAAACGTCGTTTCGATGGGGTTTTTGGTTCTGTCCAATGCATTTCTCAACAAACTGACTTATGAGCTATTCCTGACAGGAAACTTTTTATAAATTTTGTACATACTTACAGGTTGTTCAATCGACGTTTAAGTGGATACTTTAAGTGGTACGCATAGCGCCAAGCGTTTGCCTAACTCTATTAGTTATGTATCTAGGTTTCAAAGGGGCAATACTGAATTGAACAGGGGGTCTAAAACGGCCACTTTGACTGAAGCATCATAGGATCCTAAAATGATTCATTACACAAATCGTAAAATGGTCATTTCATGGAAAAAAACATAATATGATTTGCGTGCAATTCATAAAAAGTAAATCATCTATTTGTCAGTTTTCTATGGACATTCGTAAAATAGATCACAAAATAGGAATTGCTAATATGTCAAAGAGCAGAATCTTAACAAGTTACTCAATTCAAATAATGATTCATTTTTAGGACAAATGTTCAATGTGGCCATTTTAGACCCCTAGGCCACGTAATATTTATGTAACCATACACACACCTTTTGTGTGTGTCTGTGTGTGTGTGTGTTTGTGAGTATGTGTGTGTGTGTGTGTGTGTGGAAACTCCCTCATGGAAGCTGTGCCGGACTCCTATCGACTAAAAACCACACGATCCTCCGCTAACTCTCCACGTACACATGGCCATTGTTAATATAACTCACTGACAATATTTTACCGCTAGTTTTTGTCAATAATGAGATTTTCTCTAGTTTAGGTAATCTTTACAAATCTATTACACCAGCGTGCATTGTTCATTACTCACACCTCGTTACGTAAACCCTTTACTTAGGTAACATAAATAACGTGAAACGACAATATTTATTTCCTTTTTGACATAATTCACACATGTGTTTGCATATAGAACAAACGCCTAGAAGGTCGATAGATACGTTTCTTGTTCGTGCATTTCAATACAACCGAAAAAAGAGTTACACATTCGAATGCAGAACGTAAAACAATTGGTGTTGCCGTTCACCGAATGCCAATATGATGAAACCGACTATACGTGATATATTTATCAATCAGGTTGTAGGTTTACGAAAGCCTATCGCGATACGATACCGCCGAGGTAACGGTTGACGGAGCGTGGCACCTAATACAGGTGCGTATTAATCATGTTAATTCTATGCAACTGTAGTTAATGCAAGTGATTTGTTTGTAACAGACCAATCAAAGTTAAAAACCACATGGCAACAGCTCTTAGGCATTGAAGTAAGTACCTATTAATTAATCATAGATTAGTGTCAGGCTATACTATACATATGTGCAAGACGCACAAATTGTCCCACTAACCTTCGCTGTTATTTACTTCCGCTTTAATATGCGTTATTAAACTGAACTGTGTATATTATACGCTATTAATTTTAAGTGTCGTCATTACTGGGACTGGATCCAAGAACACAATTAGTCCGTCACCGTGTAGTTTAACCTCGACCCAAAACCACAGTTTTCTGAATGTCCTAGCCACAAGTTGGTCCTATTTGGAACCGGAGTGCTTATTATAATTAAATAATAGCATCTTTAAATAAATCTTAAATTGTCCCATTAAAATGACATAAACTTAATATTAATTCGGGATTTGTATGCGTAATACGTGTAACGATTTTATCTTCGGCACTGTTGTCTATCATATTAATATTATATGTTAGATGCCCGAAGGTTCTAATCAATGTTACAACTTCCTCTAGATAATAGTATGAACTGCACTGTGCTATGTAGGTGCAAGGTTGTCTCGACCATTCATTGAATTTATGTTCTTTTCAAGTTGTGACTAATTTAACGGGTCCTGCGTATAATGGTCCACGTTTCGTTTATATATCTTATAAAGACTGTGATTGGTCAAACAATCGTGCCCAAGATTGACCTTTATTTTGGATGTCGTGAAGTTGACTCATTGGCCGCTTTCTCATAATGTGGAATCAATTGAAAGCTCTTTCTTTGTTATTTGGCTGAATACAAAACTCGACCATAATGAAAACTTATATGTTGTAAAGAGGACATAAAGTCACAGAAAATTGTTTCGTATCTAACATACCTATTCTTATATTAACTTCTCTTCGAAAAACTACGATTAGTAACTAGTTTGTAATCGTATCATCTTATTTCTGAACCATGAATAAATTTAAACCATTTTCTTATAACGAGAGAAATTTTGGAAATCGTTTTCATGATTGATTTGTTCAGCTGTAATATTAATTAAGACTCTTGAAATGAAAGTTAATTAAAAACTCGGGAAAATCATTTCAAGGTACGTTTCATAGTTTATAAAAGTGAAATATTTTCTCGAAATATTTGTGTACTTTCTAGTATAAAAAATAATAAAAAAAACATGGCTCCGAAAGTCTCAAAAATTGTTTTTCAATTTTGCACACGTTAGTTTTTATTATAGCTTCCTAGCGCATGTTATAATGACCATAAAACAGTAATCATAACTTTTTTAAATATATACATTTTGTTTTAATTTCCTGTAACATTAGAAATGAGATCTAGCATTTGGTTAAGTAGTACGACAAATAGCTAATCAGAGATACGAATTCGCATTTACCTACTAAATATGTACAACATTGAAACAAGTTGTAGAGCAGACGTGTATAACTATTTATGTAGAATGTTTAATTTATACGCAAATTACCTACTGGTTATATTAATGTATGCAAAGTAAGTTTTTTGGGTTTTATTAGACATGTGATTTTAGACTATTGTAAACCAACTGTCGAGTGACGACTTCTTTGTGTAACGTTTTCGCACACGAATTGTAATTTTTATGGTTATGACACATAGTCGTAGGTAGATACTCGTCCGAGCCGCCTTGTGTTTTTATGACTATTAACTGAGTATCTAAATAATGTAATAATAAATACGTTAAATAATACCTACATACCTACAACTGCCTCGTTAGTCTAGTGATCTCAAGCGCGACTGCTGAGCATGACGTCTTGGGTTCGATTCCCGGGTCGGGCAAAGTGATAATGAGTTTTTCTATTAGAAAATTCTCAGTAGCAGTCCGGAGTTTGCAATTGTGCCCAGTAGATGGCAATAGTCGCCATAAGACGTGTTAAAATATGGAAGGAGAATTCGCAGTGGTGAGCAGAGGTCGAGATGGCTTAGTAGTCAGAGCGCCTGGAACATTCATCCGGGAGGCGCAGGTTCGAATCCTGTTCGCGACCGTATTCTTTCTCCATTTAATATAATAACTTTAGAGTTCGCTAAGCATGCGTTAATGCTTTTCAAAGATTTATCTTGAATTATTAAGGTAATTGTATTCTTTACGACATTGTATTAACTGCACAGTTAGTCGTGTCGGTTCGGTCACCCGTATAGGGACTGAATTGATAGCAAAAACGTCGCCATAAGACGTGTTAAAATATGGAAGAAGAATTCGCGGTGTTGAGCAGAGGTCGAGATGGCTTAGTGGTCAGAGCGCCTGGAGTATTCATCCGGGAGGCGCAGGTTCGAATCCTGTTCGCGACCGTATTCTTTTTCCATTTAATATAATAAGTTTAGATGGCAATACTCACCACCAATTACATGGGACTTAATAACATCATTGATGATATGTGGGTATACGACTGTGTACACCTCTGCCTACCCCTTCGGGGAATACTGGCGTGATATTATGTTAATACCTACATCATTGTATTGAAGTAAGATTGATAAATAAATCATATTAAAAGCGACCATTATTTCTATGCAAATCTTTACCATATAATGGATTCAGTAACATGTTTACAGCAATAAACAGATCATTAGGTCAAGATTCTCTGATCACTTCAAACTCAGTTAACGATCGACTAATGAGAATAATAATCTATTACCGATGATATTACAGCCAATAGCTTTCTGCAATTACAGCTATAATGGTGCTGTTAATAAGTCTGTTGGTGATTTCTGTTGTAATAAAACGAGTTCTATGTTCATAAAAGCCGCTTTCAATGCCGTTGAAGCTACCTTCACTTATCACATCAATCACCTTAGGTATACTTAATTCACTAGCATATGGTAGTTCTTGTCACATTCCTTACAATTTTACAAGAACGTTCCTCGTACCTTTTATTGTAAAGCGAGCTCAATTATCTAAGTTAACCATTGGCCATTCATTCCCTTCCTATATAATCTAAATGGGAACATGGATAAATGGGGAACAGCCCCATTCTTTATATTAAACCTATTAAATAATAGATGAATGAACCAATGACGCAAAACTTACTGATCGAACTTGGTACTTAGGTATATAATAACTTTAGGTCCTAGAATGGGACATAGATTAAACCTAAAGTATGCATTACTAAATTTTAACCCAGTTTTAAAAAGATCAGTTACACCAATGGCAGTGGCCAGCACTATAGCGCCAAGCAATTTCAATTATACAGCATTTTAAACTTTATCATTTGAGGGGCATGAAAAAGCTGCGCGGCCATTTGGTGACTGCATTCGCGACTGCCAATGCCTTGCCTTCTACATGTGACTGGAGCTTCAGGGGCGATAGTATGTTATATACTCACAGCTTTACGTAACAGATATAATATATGTAAATATAAGTAATTTTACCTTGTCCCTGTTGCTGTTACACAATTATTAACATTACCTCAATATAATAATTCAAGGAATTTGTTCTATTAACGTTTGTGCAACTCGGCCTCACTCAATAATAATGATAGTGTTAGTATTCCCTTTACATAACATATCACAGTATCACGCTTGTATTCCCCGAAGGGGTAGGCAGAAGCGTACACACAGTTGTACACCCATATTTCATCAATGCTGTTATTAAGTCCCATATAATAGGTGGTGAGCCTATTGCTATCTGAAGGGCACAATTCCGAACTCCAGGCTGCTATTTAGATAGAATCACAATAGCACTTTGACCGACCCGGGAGTCAAACCCAAGACCTTGTGCTCAGCAGTCGCGCTAGTGACAACTAGAGCAACAAGGCAGTCTTATTCTCGGAATGTATATATGAGATATGCTTAGTATAGTATATTTCTTATAACAACCTTAGATTAGGATGAATAAACAACGTGCTTTAGGTTACCTATGTTGCCGTCTCTTTCATGTTGCACGTGTAGTTTGATAGTGACAGGAATAATGATATGCCAAACCTCGTGAAGTAATATACGTATATATTTATTTTGGCCTTCTGAAATAATCTTATATTATTTCTTAGTAAATATGGAACTCCAAATGTAAGCACTAAACTGTTTGCTAAGTTATTAAAGTACTACATTCATCATTCATAAAAATTTCTTTGGCACTCTCTGCAGCCTTAAGCCGTATGCTGGATTTTAACATACAAGGTGTCGTTAGAGTCGTCACAATTGCAGGAGTGATATAGGGAATAAAGAAATATTTTGTTTATACAACAATATGGATATCAAATGAAAGCTAGTAAATAGCTGATTCCAAATATCAATATACTTATAACTGTAAACTACAAGAAACTAAGTTTAACGGAGGTAAATACGTTGATCTAACATACCGACCCACTACGATTAGTAAAACGAAAAACTTAAAATAAAACAAATTATTAAAATACAAAAAACCCGACTGTAATGAAAAGAGATAATAAGATTAAAAAAAACGGACAAGTGCGAGTCGGACTCGTCTACCAAGGGTTCCGTACAAATTTGTAGGTACATATTATAAATAGGTCAGGAATCGAGACTCATAGTTTTTTCTGAGCTTTTCCCCAAATTCAGTTTCCAAAATATATAAAGGCTATAATTTTTATGATTTAATTACAAATTTTAGGTTTTCAGATTTTTCCCTGTACAGGTGTACGGTCAGCAGAAAGTACCCTATACATTTTGATTCCCATGAGAGTGTCGAAAAATACATTTTTTGCGGCATAAACGGCCGCATCTTTTTTTTAAGTTATTTTAGTTGTTTGATTTTTTCACAGCAGCATTGGACTGTAGACCTGAGTATATGGTTTTAATTTCAACTCGATACCTCTACGCGTTCCCGAGTTAAAAGGTCTTGATAGACAAACGGACAGACAGGCAGACGGACAACAAAGTGATCCTATAAGAGTTGCGTTTTTCATTTTGAGGTACGGTACCCTAAAAAGAGAAACGAATATCATTTTCCAAAAAATATAAGCCATCTCAAGTCAATTCGCCTATATAGGGATTGAATAAATAACAATGATTTGACGTCACCAAAAGAAGTATTAAAATGTGGAAGAATTCGGGGTAGTGAGTAGAGGTCGAGATGGCTTAGTGGTCAGAGCGCCTGGAGTATTTATCCAGGAGCGCAGGTTCGAATCCTGCTCTCAACAGTATTTTTCTTTCCACAAGTATATAAATTTAGAGTTGGCCACGCATGCGTTAATGCGTTTGAGACATTTATATGCACCTGAAAGATGTTTTCGATGGTGTATAGTGGCTCTAGTCAGTCAGAGACTTACGGTTTAAACTCTGGCACTAGTGTTGTTTACCAACCACACGATAAGAAGAAGAATTACGTCAATTGTAAGTCAACTGTGTTCCCCAAAGGGCCTATCCCTTTTAACCCATACAGAGGGGCACTTACTGTCGCACATCTATATTTCAGTGATACTGCTATCTGCATTCGCTAATTTCCAAACACAAGAGTTGTTTTTTATCAAGTATAATTTTTTACTATGCCCATTGGAAGAGTTGAGTCCCATGAAATAGGTGGCGAGCAAGCGTATTATATTGTCGTCATCAGGCAGAATTCCAAATTCCGGGCTGCAGTATTCCCAACAGAAAAACCCAGGACCTCACATTCACCAGCTGAATTTGCGATCGTTGATATAAGAAACAATTTAATCGTTATACTCGTGAAAGTACAAAGTTGTAGTTGATAATAATAAATTGTTTTTTAATTGATAAATTGATAATTATAGATAAGTATTTCTATTGTGTCTAGTAATTAGCGAGTCAACAGATATATCGTTCGTCATCTTAACTTTTTTGTCAACGTCGTTGATCTTATCGAATTGGTTTCTGCGTCACTAGGTACTGCAAAATACATATTACGAAACAGCTTTCCACGAAGTTGATTTAAAAACCAAACTTTCTACAGTATTGCGCCATCACGGCAACTGTATTAATATTCTTTATACGTTATTTATGATTTAATAAACAATATAATGTATTGTCCTGTTCTATAGAGGTACAACGATTATTATTTACATTTGTTTGAGAAGAACAAACGAACAAGGCTAACATAAACAGGGTTATTAGTATGGCTATTCATTAATATAAATATGAAAATGCATACCATATAAGTAAACATATGCCCAAAGCGTGTTAATCTTATTAATAATTATTATTATTATAATCAACATTTAAATTCTCATCCATTTAAAAACACCTAGATTTTGATTGGAGCGCGTTGATGTCTTTTATATGTAAATTCATATTTTATTACAAAACTTTATATGTAATACAGTGTAGCCTTACTGTATGCTTTTTATTGTTAGCTCAGCATTTTGTAATAATATATCTCTGATAATATTTCTACTTATTATAAGCACTACACGTTACATAGTATCATAGTCAGAAGTAAACTGTTTTGCACTTACATTTCTCCGACGATGTAGTAAGTCCAATGCAATAAGGTATGTCTTAGGCACTAGTTTTTTTCCCTTCAATGTATTGATAATTTAATACAATACTATAACTACTAGTTAGTTTAGTACGTTTGTAGAGCTTTTGATTTCCTAATTAGATACAATCGTGATCTTTAATCATGTTACTTTAATTGGGGTTTAGCAAGTTTTCGTAACATAATTTAACAAAACATAGCATCGTATAGCTGTATTCTCTGAAGGGCAGAGGTGAAGGCGGTGGTGTAAAGTCCCAGGTAACAGGTAGTAAGCCTATTGCGGTCAACCGGGCACAATTACCATCTCCGGCCTGCTAGTCACAATTTCCTAACAGAAAAACACAATAGCGTGGCTCGACTTCAAACCCAGGACCTCACTCTCAGCACCCGCACTGGCGACAACTAGACTAATGATGCATATAATCAACTCAATTTTAATTAAATAATCAATTACAAATATAATTAACTTAGTTTTTCTATAGCTAAACATATTTGATACGTGTTTTAAGTAAGTTAGTAGTTAGCCTACATAACGGGAATTTAATTCTAACATTTCTAACTAACGTTAATATTGTGAACAGTAAACTCATTAAAATTTCCTACGCAGCTTACTTTTTACATATGATATTTTGCTAAACAACAATAAGTATTTTTAAATAAGTAAAGTCATGATAGTAAAACGGGTTAGTCGTTCTATGGAGTTGATCATTTAATGATCTATGGTGACTAGTCGCTATTTAGTATATGGCGCAAATGTTAACAATTTTACGGTCTTTTGTGAGAGGGAATTGTTCGGTTGGGTCAGTAGCACAAGTGCTATTTGTTGGTGAATGTTGGAAGGCGAAACAAGCCTATAATCGCCTAAAGAGAATTTCTAGCCTTAATAACTCAGCCTTGGTTAGGTATGTGCGAATGGATTGTTTCCAGTTTTCAATAGACAGACATATATGCCATGTTATGTTGATTGGAGAGTTAGATATTACCTTAATTTTTAGAGAAAAGTTTCGGTTACACTGTGGACATTTGTATAAATCAAGATAAAATTAAAAGCACGCCTGCCATTTGTTTTAATATGAATAATCTATATTACCCGGGACAATGTAAGGATTCTAAGGATACCCCATACATAAAAAACGGTTCAGGCTTTTAGAAGTTATGGTGGAATAAATAAACTCACAAACATACATACCTACATACATGAACCCTAAAAACATGCTGTTTGGGTAAGTGCATAACTTGAAAAGGACTGGATATATTTGGGTAAGTGCATAACTTGAAAAGGACTGGATATATTTGGGTAAGTGCATAACTTGAAAAGGACTGGATATATTTGGGTAAGTGCATAACTTGAAAAGGACTGGATATATTTGGGTAAGTGCATAACTTGAAAAGGACTGGATATATTTGGCAATTTTTATGACCCTGATGGTTCGTATAGGTTCGTAAAAAAAAAGACGACAACGTCTGTCGGGTCATGGGTCAGCTAATGTATATTAATGAAAATTAAACGCTCGCTGTTCTTTGATGACTTGAGAAAGGATGCGCCAATTTGGCTAATTCTTTGTTCAAATGTTTATAATAGCCCGAATAAAGTTTTTAGGAAAAGATAAATTGGAAAAGTTGCTCTGAAAATTGGAAAATTCAGAAATATAAATATAATAAGTGTTTTTTTCTATAGAATTTTTTACAATACAACGACTGTCGATTCAGATAGTATATCTAATCTAAAACCAAATAGTCTATTTATAAACTTACCTAAGAAATTAAGGAAAACTAAAATGAGAATTATTATAATATCTATAACCCGTGCTGTCAGTATGCGAATTGACTATAATCGAAGTCCTCCCCAAAATCTAAAGATACTACAACAAATAAAGTAGCTTAGACGCCTTGCTCTTTTACAAATGAGTTTGTTCACCCTGAGACCGAAACACGTAAATACTTAGTTAGTATTCTTATATTATAATTATTTTTCTAATACATTAGTAGGGAGTTTCTGAAGCGTTAGAACATATAACATTTTGTCAGTAAAATGAACGTGGACGCTCATCATTGCTTACCATAATTTTACATAAAATAAAATATCATCACGCCTCTATCGCCGAAGGGTACTGTTGTATACCCACATTTTACCGATACAGTTATTAAGTCCCAGGTGGCACAATTCCAAACTCCGGACTGCTACTAAGAATAACACTTTGCCCGACCTGGAAATTGTACCCCGCGCTTCCGATAACTATACCAACGAGGCTATTTAAAATATTCTAGAGATTTTGGCCTCTTAACATTTATGCGAGTACATAAACATATACCACGTCATAACTAAATGAAAACAAAAGCAAACGCAATTTATATATTTATAATGGGCTTATGTTTAACTGCCGAAAGTGGTATGGTAATATAATGTTCTCATACTTTTACGTCCAAGTATGAAACTGCTCTTATAGTTAATAACATATGTAATAATATTATACCAGAAATAATTAAAATAAAAAGAAGTTATTATATTAAATGAAAAAAACATTTATCTTGAATATAAAAAGATTTTATTTTGCATTCTTTTTGAAAGAGACATGTTTGATGTAAATACAACGGACGACAGTGGAGCTAGATCGGTTTATGATAATTATAACATTTTAAGATTTAATTTTGTTAGAAAATCTTGTCCCCGCTCTAGGAATTTCTTCCTGTATCGTAAACGCAGTTACAAACACATAATCTCACATGCACAAGACTCCCAGACCCAAAACAATTATCTGTACAGCATACAAATAATCGCTCCGTGCAGGAATCGAACCTGCGCCAACCACGCCGTCATTATATTAATTAAGCAAAACGTTACGGTGTGTCGTTTAAGTATTGATCATTTAATAGGGGATTGATACTTGAGATCAACAGTCATAATATGATCTTAGGTTTTCGGGATCACTACACATTACACTTTGCAGCAAAAACCAATAATACAGGCGATTAATCCGGTTAAAAGTTGTTTTAATCTAAATTAATAATATAAATTACTAAAACATCAACACCACAACCTCAAAGCAATACGTACATTTAAAAAGGGGTAGATATATTGTTGATAAAATAAAGAAACCTTTACCACCTTTATACGTTATTTTTTGGTTGAACATTTTAATAAAAACTAAATAGTACTTAGATTAAAGTTTTGAATATACAAACATAAAAATTTAATTAGCTCCACCGTCGATTAATAAAAGTAAAGAATTTAACTATCAAGAAGTTGAGTATTATCTTTCCCCTTTTTAACATTGAATGTGTACACTGTTGTTCCCACGCTTCACCAATGGTGTTAAATATAAGTCCAATGTTATAAGGTGGTAAGCGTATAAACATGTATCTATATTGAAGTATTTAAAGATTCAATTGGTTCTATCTTTTTCTATTAAATATAGCGGACACAAAATGACCTGTAAATTCTCATAAAAAAGTGTGCAACCTGAGCTGCGTTCCGCACACTGGATCAACTAAACCTTGACATAGTAAATAAGTATCATAATCATCTAATTGGACACAGCACCGTCACCTTTTATTTATAACACCAATCCATGACAAATTGACTGTAAACTGACTTCCTACAAACTCTAATTAAATAACTAATTGAGAAAAAAAAAATCACAATAAGTATTTTAGCTATCGAGCTTTTCTATTGACGTGTTAATTACCAGACACAATATAAATATTATACTTGTCAAGTACAATTTTGTACTATACCGAGTATACATAATGATACTGGGATGAATTATAAATCATGAAAGACATCTCAGAAACGTATCATTAGTAGTAGATTCATTTCGGTATATCATTAATTTTAATATATCGATTTATATCTAACAATACACAAACGAAATTTCAACGCCTATATCGTAGCTTTCGTTGTTATATCGTTCAAGTGCAATACATTCATTTTGATGTCAGTGTCGTATCATCGTATGCATCGTCTTTTCGACTTTCACTAATTGAAACTACGCCCACTGGCCGGTAACCTTAAATCATGCGATAAAATCCAATCGTGCAAAGAACATTACCACGTAGGTTTGTTAATGATACCCCGTACACTGTCTAAGCCAGCGTTGGAATTTGATCCTTGCGTTGATACCGAATTGTTTTGATGCTATATTGGTGTAGTGGTGGTTACCAAACGGGCTCGAGGTCGTGTTGAGATGTGTTTGAGTGAAAGTTATGATAAGTCCCCACCTTCGGGCTCCGGTCACTGTCTCGGGTCTCTGTATGCATTCGTTTTGTTCAACATGACCACTTATGCGTAACCTTTTAAATTGATGCTAATAGTTTATTGGAGTTAATCAGGTATTTTAAGGTGATTCACTTTAAAATACCTGGAGACAAATTTTCTGTATAACGACTAAGATTTTTTTCCAGTTAATTGATCTAATGTTAAATTGCGCTTTTACATTGCGCTTTTACATCACGCTCTCAGTTCTTTATGATCATGCTCGTAATTTTTTCAGCATGCAATCTATACCAATACAAAATTGAAGTGTCTGTATGTGAATTCAACATAAATTCAAAATTTTAAATGTAAAATGCAATTTATACCATTCCTGAATCATATACACTGTTTTTAGATTTTTTCTGTCCGTCTGAAAGTTTGTCTTGAATAGGCTACGCAACGGCCCAGCTCTATTTACATGATGTCATTTATTTTGAAATCACAGACAGACACAATGACGTTATTTATTGGCAGATATAGACATAGTATAGATAAATACCTATTCATTATCAATATTATCAAGTTCTTATAGACACTTCAATGAATAAAAGATGCAAACTGATTCATTTCTATTAACACTTTCAAATTATGCTAATTATGTCGGTCATTGTATACATGCAAAATTAATTCAACACCAATTTCAGATAATTCAATGTATTTTCTTACATTTTTACTTCCTGCTAGTATTTCATGAAATGTGCGAATTATTCAGTCCTCGAGCGTCCATTAATTCACTTGTAAATTATATTACTTTACCGTTTATATATACCTACTTATTTAGTTACTTTGTTCTGATAATAAAGTAAGAAAACTCTCTTTACCGAATTAAATTACATTATCACATATATGTTTATGTCAACTAACTAATGATAGTTTCACAGAGTATAACAGTAATAGAAACCGGCGCTATGCCATTAAAACTGGGCTATGTATATTTTCTTAATTGTGAAATCCCCCGTGACTTCACGCGAATGCGTTTTATTTGAGCTTTACAAATTAAACGGCGATTTCTTTTGAAACTATTTCTCCTTGTAGATATACTACTGCAATATTTGTGTAATACCTACTAAAAGATAAATATTTCGAAAGCAGCACAGCTTAAAGACTTGTAAAGAACACAACTTTGAACACAAAAAAAAACAATTGATTTTAATCTTTCACCAAACAGTTTCTACCGAGAGTTATCAGATTGGTCCTGCATCTAATATAGAAAACATTATTTGCAGACACAACACAAATCTCTCATGAGAAATTCATGTACACAAACACGTACAAGTAAATCAACCTTATCAATAGGCCCACATAGTCCACATACAGAAACAGTTTTTTACAGGGAAGCTCTAACTATTACTAATTCGATTCCCGACGATAATAGCGCGGACAAACAGAAGAAAGTCTCAGCTGAGTACGATTTACATAACCGCGACTAGTGCAGGCGTCGATATTTCACGCCGCGCCAACGCATTCAAATGCTAAACTGACTAAACTCTAAACACCTGCTCTCTCATATTATGATTTAAATAACAAAGATTTAGAGATACCCACCTACTAAGTAATATTTTTTGTACTATTAAAATGGTCGTGTCTGAAATGCAGTATTTGAACGATGTCGTAATGTTTTAGCGACAAATCGGTTCCGTATCAGTAATCGGTAGTTTCATATATTTTTTAGTAGACCCGAACAATATTCGATTATTGATCATTGGAGCATACCTACTAGCCTTATTCGTTAATCGTTGTAGCTTTTGTATTTTTTTTACAAATCCCTTTGTTCAAACGACTCTTGTATTTTTGTCGGCTCAACAAATAATTTACTTTATAAACTTAACTTAAACACTTTTCTAACCTTCCGACTCTAGGCTGAATTTAAATATATTTTTAATCTCAGACAGATACAACCTTGTGGACATTAAACCGTTTTGTCTTTAGTGTTTCACCTTGAAGACATTCCTTAGTACGCACATATTATAATCACCAACAAAATACCTGGGTATATTCTAGGATATTAGTTAGGTAATATCCTGGTTAACAGATATGACAACACTCTTCCTCTGTGGTTATGCGGTCGTGAATGAAGCAAAGGCCTATTAACGGCCATACGTGCTTATTAGCCATCACACGGAAGCTATAGGCACTCAATTGATACATGTCAACGAATACGATGTTGGAATAAATTGCATTAAGATTATGGGGTTTCGTTCAGAAGTATTCGCGTGCTTCACGGGTATTAGGCCATGTTAAATCTTACTAGTTGTCGATCCCAATTTACCAATAAAGCTACTAATGGATTACGTCAAGGAGATGGGCAACAGCGGCCTTCTCTATCGACTGTGACTCTGTGAAACAATCCGTCTGCGTGAGTCTAACCGTAACAGCATATTATATGACCATTCGAAGCAGAAATATTTGTTAGACCGAAATTCAGATGTTTAGGGTTTTGCTTCTTTGAGGGATTTTATCCTAGTGAACTTTTAAACAAAAAGAAAGCGGTGATATATTATGCTCTATATATACTGACCCAACATCGTTGATCTACCTACCATTATAAGGTCTATATGTAGTGGGAGTGCTTATTCAAATGTGTGACAGAAAATTAACATAGTAATTTAGAAAACACGTTCCACTTGACATTCTTTTGTGTAAATACAACACATACATAAAACATTTTTTGAAAGAAAACGCGTTCGTACTAATTATTATTAAATAGTTACCGTTCACATCAATTTCAGGCTAGTGATTTCCAAATTACTTATCGTTTTACATCGCAATACAAAGCATTGAAGGAATTGCCAAGTGTATTGTAAAGATGGGATGCGACTTGATTTTCCTCTATTTTTAAATTGTGTCTTGGCACAATAGCAATGTGGAACACAATTGCTTACAATTTACAATCCATTTTACGATTGCTACTTTCTTTATATTTAATTTTGACTGTTACTTTTAAGCTCTATAATAATTTTCCAGTTTTCACTTTATATTGATTTTAATAGCCACTTCACACTTGATTGGCCCAATTGCCTAAGCGATTGGCTTCCGCGCTACGGCTCACCAGCTCGAAACCCGGTCCATGAACAATTGTTCGCTTGTATTTACAAATATGCATTTTTGTATGGCCGAAAGGCAGACATCCGGATCTCGGTAATTTTTGTATGTGAGACTATCAGTCATACAGGAAAAATCGGTGCCCATTACCATTGTACCCTTTTCAAAGTAAGAAATCAAAATAATTATATGTCCGCGCGTTGTATGTTGCCGGATTTGGTCGGCTATTTATTTGACCTACCTACGTGATATTAACCAAGAGCAAATTCCCACAATGACGATGACCCTAATGAGGCTTTTTGACACTATAGCCAAACCACAAATATGGTAATGTATTTCAACCCAACACAATTAACAATTAGTGCCATAAAACGTATTTTTAAAGAACTTGACAAATCATAATACGGACTACGACGGAATGACTAGTCTTAAGTAGCATAGCTTGAATTTAAAGAAAAGAGTCAGCACACAAACTGCCAGCATAATTTAATAGAACTCGCGACGACTTAGACTAGTGCAATGTTTTTGAAGATTCACTAACAAGTAATTAAAAATTACAAATATGTTAAGGTATTTAACAAAACTTAAAATCAGCTTCTCAATACATAAAGAACAATAGATGTCGATAAATAAAGCGCTTTCTCATTGAAACTGTGGCAGTGCCGCTGTGCCGCACGACGTTTTTAATAAAATGCGCGATCAAACGATAAGCGAACAGAAAGTAGTATTCAATGCAGCCGTGCTTTACTTTACGGCATATTTTACAGCAAATGTAATCGCTTTAAATTCTTGTCTTTCCCAGCCTTTGTGTAAATGTTGTTCTCAAAGTAGAGCTCACCCCGGTATGATATGCAGACCTCAATATCCCTCCTCATTCAGATATTTTACAGTTTTACTCAAACTAGACAATCTCCAGAGTTAGTTTTAGTATAGTAAAAAACTGATATACATCTATCGTAATAACCATAAATTGTAAGTAATTGATTTTCCCTAAACTCCGTCTAGTCACTAGTCGAATAATCTTTTTATGTCAGGTATGCGAAATCACATAATTTGACCTCGTATTATAATAGGTACTCAACCGAATTTCATTAATACATACCATAGATTTTCCTCTGCCAAAAACAATAATTTACTGCCCATTAGGAGCCTTCAATTTGGCATCATAAAAAATCAATTAGACATAACGACGCGTATGTAGAGTACATACGCGTCGTTATTGTATAATTGATTTTTTACTAACTTCTGTTGTATGTTACTAACTTCTGAGTATGTATTGTAAACCAGTACATACTATGTAATATATTTGACTAGAAATATAAAATGTTGCATGACTTATCATAATTGGAAACAGCATTAGAATGTATTGTAGTGAGCCTATGTCTAATAATACACGAGGAGTGTTTGAATTATATTATGAAATGCGTGCAATTATTGTTGCATGTTGTTTGACATAAAACCAACACGAAGGTGAAGGCGAACAAGTTGAAAGCCCGAAAGGCTTCAAGATAATGACAGAAAGAATATAAAAATTGTCTCTTTGGTAACCGGCTTCTAGTTATCCTGAATAATAACTTAGTTATTCATTATTCTAAATAGTTATCAGATACCATAGGTAGTTTACAGTTAATTCATTTTACAAAACTCTACCTATCCTATAATATCGCATCTAAAAGCAATAGCCGCTACCGTATCCAAGATGCTAAGGAAACTTAGTTAACTTAAACTATAGGAATAATTAAGCTACCTGTATTATGTGGTAGCTATATATTAACTACTTAATTATTACTCAATGAAGTGCAGTAGTAATTAGATTATTAAATGGGTGGACCATAGCAACAGATTTATACAGCCAAATGCCGATAGGACCAAATAATTAACGCTAGTGCAATATAGTTTTAATTATACTTGTTTTAGGTATAAAGACCCGACTGACACTATAGCTAGTAGTAGTACTTAAACTCAAGGCAATCTAAGAAGTCCGATTTGACGTTTTTCATTTTACCTTTGTATGAACATCTACGTAAGAAATTGAAAAATCAAATTCATAATCCTAAATAATTTCCATGTTACCCATACACTATAACAACGAGTATCTTTCGTAAACCTCAAGTTTAACTTTTTATTGAAAAAATTCACTCAAATAAAAACGCCAAATCGGACTTCTTAGATTGTTGTGAGTATAGTAGGTACTAACCAACAAATAGCAATTAATTCACAGTTCATCTCGTCGGGCGGAGTTTATGCGTCACATGGCTCGTTCGCGCGAGTGTTGAATTATTTTCATTTAAATATATCTTAACTGTGCATCCAAATAACATGCTATAGAGGGAAAAGTTTATCTTCATAAAATTCATAAGTTTCGTTCGTACGGATTAATATGCCATGGCTAATAATAATGCTCAAAAATCACTTTTTTTAGTTCAATAATTTTTTGGAATAGAATATCTTATTGTAGCTTATGTATAATAAGCATATGATATCGCACATTTTTCGTAGACGTACTAGAGGCCGATATTTTTGTAGTACATTTTATTTACGTATCAGTGACCATTACGCCAGCACACACATAAAGAGGATCGGCAGCTCTATTTCTTCTGACTAACTTAACAAAAATGTAGCTGAGAGATGTAGTCGAATTTTAGATAGCTTAAACTATTCGTCATGAATCTGGCAATAAAATAAAAAATATTTTTTCAGATCCGACTGGTAGTTCCAGAGATTAGCGCGCTAAAAACAAAAATAAAACCTAACAATGAACACTTCCGCTTTATAATATAAATTTAGACTGTATAGATTAATTAAATTAATCTTCGTTATTAACGAATGGATGGTCACTTTGTGGTACACTGCTCAGTATGTTTTTAGTATTTTTTGCTCATCATAGACACGCTGTAACATAAGACGCAATGTAGTTAGAGTTACCATCAAGTCAATTTGTACCTGACCGAGATAGCCAATACGTAGGTACGCTGATAGCCATAGCCACTCAAATTTCATGTAAATCTAAACGTCGCTGGCCGGCATCACAAATCCTAAAGTATGATAATAGGACAAAATGAGCAATTCTATCCATTTGCTCAAATTACACGAATGCAGGTACTTGTTACTATTCCAGTTAGTCGTGGATTTGAGCGGGCAGCCGACTGTGAAATTAGGTCGTGATTGCTGAACCACGGTTTCAGGTCAATAGCTTCGACCGACATGCTTGTACCAATAACCTATGGGTCATTGAATTGACGATATTCGTTTATATACTTATAAAGACATATCACTTTTATGGAAAATTGGAAGCTTAATTTGTATTAAACGCTATCTCTAAATCGCTAGTCTTTGCGCTTGAAGAAACTTTATTTTTAAATCTCAAATATCAACGCACCTAATAATTCAAAGTGTAGGTACTATGAAAGCTACACTACACTACTGTTACTAATAAACTAACAGTTTTTTTTACTCTTGAAATTTTCCGGGAATGGTAAACTTCTCTTTAGTTATACACGTAAATCGAAAGCTCGCTACAGAAAGAGACACTACAGAATTGGTCTAAACCAGAACGGATTTTAAACAATTAACTCAAAGCTGTTTTACTATATTTTTTATATTTCATTACTTATTAGGTACTTAGGTTTAATACTTTATCCTTTTGTAATTTATACAGGCAAATTGACAGTATATTTCACCAGACTTCTCATTTAAAACTATATTACTGTTAGCTTAACTACGGAGCTCTATGTGAACATTAGGTATTGTTGATGGTATCTTTGCATTAATTTCGAGGCAATCGAGTGGTTTTTAAATCTTATTTGAATGGTCTTTTACCGCCATACCGGTTCCTACAGGCGGGGTCGGCCTCAATCGGAGTTCGTTTCTATAAGCACCCATTAAACAGTGGACGGAGTTTCACGAAATGGGCTTTATGTGCCATCGACCGACGTACGTTTTATGGGACTTTCTACAAAGGAAATCGTTAACTTGTACTACAATGAGTATTATTGTCTTTGTGGAAATTAACCATTAAATAAGTGGTTCAATTAACAAATAACTTGATTTTCACTGTATATCCGCTGTTTGTTATTTTAGAATTTTATAGGCTCCTTATGATAGCCATTAACAGTTACAACTTCAAAATAGATTAACAACTATGTTTACAAACTTCCTTTGATACACAAAAAGGTACGCAATTGGGTTTTCCTAACTACTAACTACGCAATTGGGTGTGCCTATAGCAAGATTAGCAAGCCATTCACTGCTTTTATATAGGAATTTCATCTCATTTTCACGATTTTATTGATTCCTTATCCTAGGAAAAGCAAACTAAATTGGCTCTCATGAATCATAAAGCGCGGTAGCTCAGGTAATTAAATTATAATCAGCACTTGTTTTACGCATTCTGTTCACGACACTCCCCAATCTACGTCTAGCATTCAAAGATACTTCAAAACAAAACATTGTTTCATAAGATAACGTACTCGTATTGTACTCACCATAGAACAAAGTATGGGAACTTATGCACGGACTAGGAAACTGTCGTTAATGATATAATTAGCAGTCGAGAGATCTTTGACGCCGCATTGTTTAGTGAGTGATGATTGTCGTTTGTGCGGTTGTTAACACCTTAATGAGTCTTCTAACTGTTGTGTGCAGACTTTGTGATAAAATCAAGAAACGTTAAGCAGTTATACCAAACAAAGTGCGTCGACGTGGTTATTGAAGGTTGGACCTGGTTATGGAAATCAAAGTTAAGCGATTGTAGCGTCACCTTTTTATTGCTAGCGATTGAATTTATACAAAGAACATTTACAGTACAGTTTACGATCTTTAGTGTACAATCTTGTCAGTACAATCCATGTCTGAATTCTTACAATCGGTATTGTAAGCATCTAACTTGTTTTTCTGCCTGTATTACCTAACAGAATTTCGATTGAAGACAACACCTTCAAAGATTTCTTACGTAATATTGTTCTTATGATGTTGTGTCAGAAAAACGGGACATCTAAAACTAATATTTAAGAAGTCATCAAACAGTACATTATACTACAATTATTCAATTAACTACTTTCGACAAAGGGTTTAAATTTTTCACATAGACAAAACAAGCCGACAGTATCAAAGGACCAGATTTCCTTGACTCACAACTACTTAAAACTTTACGTTCTATAATGTCACAGGGTGCAGTTTATTTAATATAATAATTGCTCACAATCTACATTTACTTACAACATAATAATTATAATTGTAGTGTACAATCTGTCTGACAAGGCTGTCTTGTTTTGTTCGCAGGCGGTCGTGAATGCCGGGCCGTATGGATGGCGGCGCACGCCTGCCGCACGCTAGCCGTTCTACTCACAGTACTCACGCTAGTTATAGCCAAATGTAAGTCATATTTAATAATTCATTGTATTTGTCTTTATAGTGCATTAGTTGATAAAATATTGTTCACTAGACTGCGGGATGGTCGTTACGTTGTCTTTAAGACAACTTTTATTAACATCTATTTCATATCGGCCACTGAAATCTGATAAGTCCTAGGTATCTCTAAAAGGACTCCTTCGAAAAATATTTTAAGAATTAAATCAAATCTAAATACGACACATTATTATGGTGAAGCAATATTTTCGCAACCTACAAACCTTCTCTAAAATTGTTTCAAGGGGTTACAATAGAACTTTGTAATATTATGATAACATCACAAAATTGAGCCAAATGTTCACTGCTGACGTAATTCTAGGCTTACAATAAAATATGTTCACTTTTAAGCGCTTTGTGTAGGTATGCTCTGTTGCGCCAAATAATGTTATCGACCAAACCATGACACGCGTACCTATTTGAATAATTGAAAATGATTTAGACAATTTTAGTCAACACCAAAATTAAATTCAAGATAGTTCAAAGATTAAAATGACATGTCAATTTACAAATCTCTATTAAACCCTGTTAAACTTTAACGTTAACCCAGATTTGGTATTCGTAGTGAGACCCACAGTTACCTACGTAATTAAATGTGTTTTTCGATTTGTACAAGAAATTTATATTACGACTGTATTGAAATAAGTAGACTGACTGTTGGATTTCTCAAGATTCCCATCGGTTGGGAGCGCCCTGCTTTCATCCATAGTAGGCTTCGCATTCGAGCTACATACTGCCCTACAACGGTCGACAGATCAAGGCCACATCAAACTGCAAAAAGTGGTGACAGTCGTTCACCCGGAGACAACACTAGCATTCAGGTTACCTACTGGCGCGGTGCCTTTCGCTCCTTCTTAAAATGCAGTCCGCGGCATACAATGCAACACTCAAGTTTTGTCATACCAAGAAACGAGTGTCTTGTTAATAGACATTTGAATGCTAAACACTTTCAATTCATCCCCCTGCCATTATCCAAATTTATTTTGAGTCGGCGGAGCATGTATTCATCTTCCACTTTCTAATTGTTTTTGAAATTGCTTAGTGCTAAAGTTTTGGAAATATTTTATTACCGGGCACTCCAATAACCGGGCCATGCTAAACATTCAATTATCGACGTTATATTGTTTAGTGTTTACTTATATTAGTTTTCTGCCGGATGTAGATACCTATGTATGCGTAGTTGAAGCCTACTGCAATAGTTATCAGTTAACGCAAAACTATTTAACTGAATTAATGTTCACCGGTTACTACTCACGTGCATTTTTCGGGATTGCCCGACTAGTTTCGAACTCGAACGGAGCCCTTAGTCATGAGCTGAACCCGCGGCGATGTCGCGAGTCAAACTGATTTATACAAAAATATTTAACTGAAGTTAAGTATTAGGTACTTATATAGTACTTAATATCACAATATCTTGTAGTTTGTATTTTTTTAATGTACCTGCGTTTGCCTAATAACAGAAAGCCCTAGTTTATTTAGGTACGTGTTAAGGAATCAGAATGCACGCAACGATAAATCCGTGGTCAGATTTTGAAATATAGTCTACAACGCAACAATAACAATGCAAACGAGTCGTTGTTGGACGTCTATCGCGTAATTTTTATTGTGATTTCAAAGAACAATCATGACTTTATTAACGGTAACAGAGTGACGCGCAAGGACAGGTGTGAAGATTATAAATACTAAGTAGTGTTTTAAGTTTAAAGAACAAAGATTCTCAAGTTTTAATTTCTGTTCCTTCAAAGCGAATAATGATTTATGCGACTTCGTCTGTGGACTTCAGAATCGGATCCAATTGGGATAACAAGTAGGTATTCTATATGTTTACCTACTACGAGTACGTGTGTGCTAAATTTCATCCAAATCTGGAAGTAGATATTGCAAGAGAGAGTTAAAACATCCATCCACCCATCCTTCCACACAAACTTTCGCATTAGAATATTAGTGGGATAGCCCTTAATGTATGTAAAGAATCGATAAATTATTCCCTTAATATGCTTTATATATAACAGATGCTGAGTTAGAATCATGGCGTGGCGCCGGGAGGCCGGCAACGGTGGCGCAGGAGGCCGAGGACGAGAAACGAGACATCGAACTGCTAGAGGCAGTCAAGGAGTCCATGAAAGAATGGGAGCACAAAAGAGCTCGCACCAGGTAACAGAGAAACAACTTCTCAAAATTTGGTACATCAGCTTTAGTCTTCAATAAAACAATATTAGAGTTATAAATTGATGTGGAAAGAAAAATTACGTTCGTGACCAGGATTTCAACATGCGGCTCCCGGATAAATACACTAGGTACTCTTCTTTCCACAAACTTTAGAGTTTACTAGGTATGCATTCATGTTTGAACGATTTATCTGTTATCGTAATGTATTGTCAAAACGGGTGTAGGACTGCATGCGCTCCTCGCACTTTATTCTCTTTTATTTCAATTATTATAGTCCTTTCAAAATAACCAACTTTAAGTCTTAAGCAATAATGATTACATTACGTATCCATGTATCCGTACGCTTGACCTTTTCATTTACATTCATTAGTAAATTATTATCATCATGCATCATCATTAAGCTTATTTTGTTTACTTTGCAACTGTTGTCAAAATAAATTATCTATTGTGTAACAATTACTATTACGTAGATAGGTATGACTTTCAGTCTACGAACCAAATAACAGCAGAGAGAGTTACGTCAAAATAATAATGTAGCCCACGTCGGGGTACAGCAGCTTTGTTATGAGACTTTTTCCTTTGTTTTCCTTATTCACATCTAAAAGCTTTGTTTCTATTGTGTGAAATATTTGAAGAGTTATGTAATTAAGGTGTGAAATATCATTCACAATGCGTCCGTAATATTTTCTTTTGTTTTTACCACAATTTTATATGTACACATTCTTGTGTTTTTCAAAACTGTTCATTATTATCTACGTATTTTAAAGACAAAACAAAAAGAGAAATTGCAACTAAGTATTCCTTAATTCGGCGGGTTAATCAATGTTTCATCTAATCTACTATACTAATCTACATAATCTAATACATCGAAAAAATACATAGAATATTTCTATGTATTTTTCGATATATTAATACATTTTCCCTAGTAACCTAAATAAATATATTAACAGGACTAAGAGATCTCAAGGCAGCGTGTGCTATGGAGAATTTGGATGTTTCGAGGATGCTGGTCCTTTCGCGTACTTGGAGACGCTGCCCAGCCCACCACAGGAAGTTGGCACACACTTTCTTCTCTACTCTACCGTTAGCAGGTAAAACCATAACCAATATTATACCAAATCATTAAAGTAAAAGTGCTTGACAAACTAAGGTTCCAATTTAATTATACTGCGCACAAGGTAACCTTCTTACATTAAAAGTAAAAAACGTTGTTGATCTGGGAATCTTTATTTCGCAATTTCAGAGGAGATCAGCCGCTGCTGGCTGTGTCCGCTAGCAATATGTCAGCGGCATGGGGCTGGGCGGCGCGAGCCTTTGAACCGAACCGACCAACGCGGGTCATTGTCCACGGGTTCGGCTCCAACTGCGACAACGTGTGGGTCTATGAAATGAGATCCGCCTTAATGGCTGTTGTACGTACCAAAAGTTCAATATTATCCTCTTGTATTTTTGTAGGTATAATAGCTTTCGTGAGAGACATTCATATTAATTATCGTTATCGTATCATTTCGGGCAATCCTGAACAATGCAAGTGAGTAGGTAATAACCGTTGAACATTAATATCCTCTTGTATGCAGCATTTCCAGATACAATTTAAATTTCATTGCCTCTCGCATGTTTCCACGTTGCGGTCTACAAAAGGTTAAATTAAGTTTAATCTTCCAAAACAAACAAACCCAAGACACGCACCACAAACTTTTCGTAGTCGTATATTAAAAATTAATTATTTATCACCTGCTTAGGATGGAGAAAAAAAAAACATCTGACGAAACTAGCACATCTGAAAGATGTTCTTAAGAGGTTTAAACTTTGACTCTACTCAGGTTGTTCATCAACGACACAAATAGAAGAAGACGATATTTTCAAATTATTTCGAAGGTAAATGCTGGTGCATGAGGAAATACCGACACCTAGAACTGTACATGGAAGTCTAGTTAAGATACTTAATATTTGTAACCAAATTTTTCCGTACTTTACCTATAGAATATCTTAGTCACCCAACTACATACTACCTCATTACACCTATACTACAAAAACAATTAACCAAAATCTACGGTATCCAGACAGCGTTTATACCTAACGGGAAGTGATTAAGTAGGTATATAACATTATAGGTCCATTATAACACTTATCAACCGTATGATGAGTTTTTTATGACTAAGTAGTATTATGTCGGTTGAACTTTATATAACTTAATATATCATTATTACATTGAGTTGTTTTTCCTTATACAGGAAGAATGCAACGTGGTTTGTGTTGATTGGGAAGGAGGAGCATCGATGCCAAACTATCTCCGAGCAGCTGCGAATACAAGACTTGTCGGCAAACAGCTGGCAATGTTGTTACAAGGTAATACGACGTGTTCGTCAAAGATCAAATTGAATTACCTAGTTAATCTATACTTACCTAAAATAAAATGTTATTTCAAATGTATAATACGTTGTGCGTTGTTGCATTGTTACCAGGTTTCGCCAAGCATATCGACTTAAGGTTCGAAGATGTTCACCTCATCGGGTTCAGTTTGGGCGCACATGTTGCTGGCTTTGCGGGAACAGAGTTACGAAATATTAGTCGTATTACAGGTATTTAGTTAAACTGCTTCGTGATTACATGCTGTTTAACGCTTGGTGCAAAAGCTATATATATCATTTTGAAATTGTTCCAGGACTAGACCCAGCAGGCCCTCTCTTTGAGTTCCAGGACCCTCGAGCCCGATTGGACCGTTCTGACGCTAAATTCGTGGATGTCATCCATTCCAATGGAGAGACTCTCATACTGGGCGGCCTGGGAGCCGCGCAATCTCTAGGCCACGTCGACTTTTATCCAAACGGAGGAAGAGTGCAACATGGATGTTCTAATTTGTAATTTGATTTAGTATCATCAGTAAATTCGAAGGCTAGGCCGTAGTTTCAAAATATGATTGACGTATCTGGGTCACTTTGCATTTATCTAACAGTTTCGAATCGGTAAAGCCGATACAAAATAAAAAATTATGGCTCGTGTAATATATCATGCTACATAATCCAAGTTAGGGTAGTGTTCTGTCCGTACCTAGGTTATAAATTCACTAACCTCCTTGTGAATTAATATTAATAAATTGTTGTTCTAGATTTGTCGGAGCGGTGTCCGATTTTGTCCTCCCCTGGGCAGCGGCATCACCAGAAGGTCGGTCCCTCTGTAACCACAGGCGAGCCTACAAGTTCTTCACCGACTCCGTCTCTCCAAAATGTCATTTTCCGGCTTTCCCTTGCGCCGATTACGACACCTTCCTCGAGGTAAGTTTATTGCAATAGCAAGTCAAATCGATTGTGTAATAAGACTTATGAATAGATGTTATTTAATGCAATTGTACTCGCAACGGAAATTTCATTTCACTTTATAGATAGGAACTCCATTGCGGTTGAACAGTCATCAGAAAGAAAATTGCACATGAATGATATGATTTTATGAGTTCAATACAATAGACTAATTTCGTTTTCTTGTGACCACAGACCACGCAATCGTAGGAAATACCTACACGTGTAAGAGCATACAATGTGGCTTCGGAAAACAATGTAAAAAATAATAGAGTCATAATGGTTTTTATTCTGCTCTTTCAGTGGTCATAAATAGGGGGCAGCGTAAACAAAATATTAGATAAACGTGGTATTTTTTTAAATTATTATAATTAGTCTAATAGCTGCAAGCGAGTTTACTGAGTGTAAGCATATCATCGTCTTGGGTTTGATCAAATTACAAATGATTCCATCCCGTAATGACTATCCCATACAGGCAAACTGTTACGGGAAAGTTAGAAGTTTTTGTCGTAGTGTGTATTCATTGTTAGTTGTCCTAGTATAAAAGAGGATACCTCAATACTGTAACGATAAATAAAGATACTTTTTATTTTAGATCGTTCTATCAGCATTATATATTGTCAGCATTAGTTTATAAAAATGACTTGTAAAACTGTATTTAATTCGAAAGATCTATTTACAGAAATAAAATAATTTATAATTTACCTTAATTTAGGGCCGATGCTTCCCCTGCGACGGCCAGCGAAGATGCGGCAACATGGGTTACTACGCAGACCGCTCCCTGGGCCGTGGTCAGTTATACTTACTTACCAGGGAGGAAGAACCATTTTGTGGTAGGTATAACTGCATGTAACGTTAATACTTAAAAATAGTTCATATTTTTTCTTTATAGCTTTCGAAGGGGAGACTTATTTCAATAGCTTTAATATCATAAACCGTATAAAAGCGAATTTTATCACAATTTGCTTTCGAATATTCGTTGATGGTTTGTTGATGGTCCTTTGACTACATATGGCAATCACATTTCGCAACATACAAGACACAATGACATAATAATATGTAGTTGTGGGTAGACTGATAAAGAACGAACGCTAAGGTGGAAGGCAGTCCAGCTAAACAAATGCCAATTATATCGATTGAAATTTACATAATATACGTATTTATTTGCAGCGCATCAATACCACGTGTCGGTGTGGGCCAGCAGCAGTGCAGGAGACAAGGCCAACTTCGGGCGAGTGACATTGACACTGCTCGGTGACTCTGGTCTCAATGAGTCCTTCCCTATGACCAAGTATGTGCTAACATAGACTACTGGTGGTGACTTATGCCTACTATTCAAAGTAAACTATAGTGGGGTAATCTTGCGGTAATCAAACCTTCAACTGCAATAGCAAGTTTGGTAGTCTAACTAATACATTGCATCGATCTTAGCTCTTCGAATGAGAGAAGTATAAAATTATGCTTCATAACAATAACAATATATTGTGTCTGGGGATTAACGAGCCAATATACTAATAGTAGAGATGGTATACGACCTTTTTGAGCATACGGCGAAATGTATGGCAAATTGAAATGTATTGTCATTGCAAGTCTGCAGCTACATACAGCTACTGGTGCGTACTTAAATCAATGCTTGAAGAAAACATAACTTAATCCAACTCCAATAATCTCCGTACAGACGTGAAGACATAGTGAACGGCAGCGCTCGGTTCACGCGCGTGCTGGTGCCGCACCCGGCGCTGGGCGTGCCGCTGCGGGCCACCGTGCACTACGCGGGCTACTCCGGCTGGCTGAGCGCCAGTGCCAAGTCCATCCACGTTCACAAGCTACTCATCACCGACAGCTTCTCTAAGACGTGAGTTGTTTTTCTCACGGCAAAATTTCTAAAAAGTCTTTAATCCGTGTGCTATCACTTTTACTTCTACTTGAAATGAGAGACAGCACGTTATTTGAATTTTGTTAGATTAAACCCGGCGGACAATCACAAATTCTGAGTCCGTCAGAGCGTTCTAATCTAACATATATTTAATATAATTTTCATACTATTACATTACTATATTATTATTCTTTTTTTTTTTTTTACCAATATCATTACGTGTTCAAACAAGAGATGAATAGACTTTATGTCTGTTTATGTACGTCTATAACTACTTGTTTATTGTTATTTATTGTTGTACAGGTCTTCATTCTGCAAGAAAGGAATTCAGTTACTGTCTGAGGAATCAATCGAAATGCCACTGTATCCGGGAGATTGCGAAATACAACAGGTAAAAACCCATTTTTGAGACAACTTTTATCTCTTCATAATTATCAGAATTTTCTCTTTTAGGATATTGAACTATTATTTTCTCTTTTAGGATAATGAACTGCTGAATTCAACGAGCAATCATGAATTCATAAGTCATATAGAAAACACCACAAAAGAAGAGGGTAACACTATCGACCCCGTCGACAATGAACTTCCCGAAGAGTCGCCTCAGCGGCCCTTTGCACTCGTCGATACCTATGAGTGGACGGGCGGGGAAAACACTGGCCGAGCTTTCGGCATGACAAACACTAAGACTGCACCCAGTGGAGCCATAGAGATTGCAGAACCAGTGCTCCGACCTCGGATGCGAAAAACACCTCGACAGCGCGCTGACTCGCCAGAAGACCAAGAGATATCTGAACCGTTACTAAGAGCTACCCAACCACCCAGAACGACTACACTACCTCCGATACGTAAAGCTAAAAACTATGATATTTCCACAACACCCACTTACGACACCGCAACGTGGGGCGAAAGAGCCGAGAAAGAAGAAACTGGATTCGTAGTACAATTCCTGCCTTCTAGACTAGCATCATTCATCTCGAGGGCCGAGCGATATGCCAGGGATACTCTCTTACCATTAGTATCAGCTTATGCACCGCGCTTACCAATATTCGGTTCCCGAGAAGTGCCCAAGCCGACGGCGAGATTTATACCAACTGAGGATATAAATGTCACGAATTCTGTACCAGTGCCAACCCCTACTTTAGAAATGAAGATAGAGACATTAAGAACTGTGGGGCCGCCCGGGATGAAACGCGAGATGGAGTCTCCCGAAGATCCGGAAATACTAGTGATGACCACGACGACTACCACCACCACAAGTACGACAACACCATCAACGACGACGACGACGACGACCACGACAACAGAAAAAATTCGAGCCTCACCCACGGAGATGCTAAAAATTGTCCAAGGACCATCGGTGTCTACCAGTACAGCTCTACCACCCGTAGCTTTGAGAAGTGAAGGCGAAAAGATAGTCATCGTGTACCCGAGTAACGGGAGAGACGAAAGAAAGATTCGGTCGCATTCTTATCCTGAGGAATTACAATTCGAAGCACTTTACCGACACACTGGGTCGCCTACCGACTTGCGTGTGGACCTGCCTACATTTACTCCACCAACTAGTCCACCAACAAGCACTCTCGCTCCCAGTACTACGACACAAGCTAAAAGTGAAGCGAGATACATTCCAGTAGGCTACATCAAACCTGGAGACGAAATCAAAACTAATTCTAAACCAACGTAGCAGGATTTTGACACTCCATGGTACCAATTTTAATTTTTGTAAATAGCTTATTATCAAAAGTATTTTTGTACATACTTTTTTTGTTAATTATTAAGAAAACTACAAAATGTTTACTTTTTGTAGTTACAATGGAAGTTCTCAGTAAATAAATTTGTTGTTGGCCCTGTTGTTAAATATTTTAAAATCCAGAATGAAATTGTTGTGTAAATATATTTAGATCTAACATAGAATAAGAGACACTTTTTATAAAATAAAAACTTATTTATTATACAATTCCACTTTTTTCTTGAAATTCCGTATATGTAACATTGGGTGGAAACATTCTAATGAAACTAAAGTGCACCGCCTGAATACAGAACTAATAAAACAAAACATTCCTCAAATTTAAAGAGCAATCGGAAGTAATGCTATTTGATTCGAAATTAACTTATCGTTACATGCTATCAAATAATAAAAATATCACATTAATAGTGTCAAACTAAAATTAATGGAAATATGAGGATTCTGAATGTCTTAAGTTATTGTAAATACGTAGTAATGCAATACTGTCGAAACGATGAGGAAACGACGACGTGTATACTATGATCTAAATGAAATTCATAAACTACAAGATACATGTCGAATTTTATCTAAGTCTTCAAGACTTCAATAAGTTTCCACGTTGTCCATTTATAGGTAGTTTTGTTCAATAGAAATACAAAGTAACATAACACAGGCTTCAACAAATAGAGTGCTAATACACTAATATTCCAGTAGGCTACATCACAAGTATAGTCAACGTAAAGTTGCGTGTGAAACATTAACAACTGTCATTGGACAATAACAGGGTATGTGAATAGTTTTGACGAGTTTCCATTGGCGGCATGCTTGCCTAAGTCTTATCACATTAGCACTGCATTTGTCTCCTCTGCTGTACATGTGGACTGCAGGATTACTTCATGTATTTATCGGAGTGTTGCGTGAGGATGCGGGCAGAGGACTTCGCGTCGAGGAACAGAGTGTGTACTGATGTGATGTGGACCGGCGAGATGCGCGGGCAGCCGTCCGCTCGCGCTGCTAGCGATGCTGGCGTTAGGAGCTGGGCTGCGTACCTGGTGACGACACATTTATTAATAAATTATGGTACGTTAGCCTTTGGGTGAAAAACTAAGGTTTATTATTTAATAATAAATCAGTTATTAACATGCACCTGTGAAAAAAATCGTTTGCAAAGTGGTTTAGATTTTATTGATACAGAGATCCATGGCATGTTTAAAAAAATTCAAATTATTAATTTAAGTGTAGTTTGCTTCTTAAAAACATTTTGTTTAAATTTCATGTTATAAAGTCATATCAAATACCTATATTACCCAATTCGGTAAATCCATAAAATAGTATATTTACCTAAGGGTGCTGTTGGCGCCTACTTCCGATAGCGCAGTAAGGGCTTCCTCTTCAATTGAAATACCTTCTGTTGCCGCTCGTAGCTTCAATATCTGGAAGACACAATAATAATAATAATAAGTATGAATTGAATGAACCCTTTTTTTGTAAGTTATAGATTCCTATGCTGCTGCTTCTAAAATGGGCAACATATTTACAAAATTATTGCCTGTATGAATCTTTAGCACACATTCGACTCTTAAAAGAAGTAGGACTTTGTTTAATTACCTGCAAAAGTTCCGCTTTGTTGTATGGTAAAGTGCGGATGATCAACAGTCTGTCAAGCAGATCTAGCGGGATTCCGTGTGGGGAAATAATATCTTCCGTCCCTCTGCAACACAAAATTCAAACACAATTAAAATGAAAACTCCTTTAACATTATCCAAAAACAAAGGTAGAACTCTTCTCCAATCCCTTACATACTTAACATTACAGTTAACTCACCGTATTTGGCATTTGCCTCTATTGGTCGCGAATATAACTATTGGTGCAATAGCCGATTCCAAAGCACGATGTAGATACGTAAATGTCTCGATATCTAACATGTGTACCTAAAACAAAATATTTTATTATACTTCAGTGTAAACAACTAAACTATAATTTCCTCTGTCAATTAAAGGCTAGTAGAAAACTGAATGTTGAGTTAAGCTCGCCTTTGTACAGTACCAGGTATGTTCTGCTTTGTAATTATGTACAATAAATAATATTTTTTTTTTTACATATATGCTTTAATTTACCTCATCTATGAAAAGAACTCCAGGAACCAATTCAGCTATACCTTGGTCTATGTATTTGTTAACTACTTTATTGATTTCTTTCCTCAGCTTATCTGCAAACAAATGTGTATGGGGTTAAAAAATAAAGTTTTGTATCATGCCAAGAACATACTATAATATTTGTACTCTATAAAAAATAAAAAATTATAAGCTTGAGAGCCTAGCTTTCAATCTCAAGTCAAGTGTGTTTGAAGTTCCAAAAACCACTGAATACATATGGAAATGTCTAACACTCAGTTTAGGAATTAAAACTTACCAGTAATTTCAGTCTTCTTTGGTTTCATGAGCTGTCCCATCATAGACATGATGTCATGTCCACCCTGTGGTTTTGCATTGGCACAATCTAAGTCATGCAGTGTCACATCTTGCACAACTTCTTTCTTTTTGTGAACATCGCCTTTTGGTAGTGGTACATATTCTTCCGCCTAGAACACAAAAGTTAATAACTGTGGATACTGGTCTAATAAAACATATATTATCAAAGCTTCCTCTACTGATTAAATCAATTAAATTAACAAGCAAATCTGACAGTGGTCGAGAGATCGACTGCTGCGCTGCTTGTCGCAGGTTCGATTCCTGCACGGAGCAAATATATACGATCCATAGATAATTGCTCCGGGTCTGGATGTGTGTGTGCTTGTGAGATTATATATCCGTAAACGCACCCACGATACAGGAAGAAATACCTAGCAAGCGGAAAAGTTATTTTCAAAAAAAAAAAAACGGAAAAATGAAATATTCAACCTCATTCCACGGCACATTTCATTTTCATTTATCTTTAAAAACAAATTACCTCAAGATCAAACTCTGTAGCAAAAGTATCACTCCGTCCCTGCCTCTTTACAGCACCAGAGTTAGCTTCTATGTAGATAACATCACCAACTTCCACCTTCTCCTTCTGCAGTGACTCATAGATGGTGGGGTCCAGCTTCAGCTGCTTTGTGCCCTTGGCTGTCTTCAGGCCAATGATCACATGAGATACAGTCTTGCCATAGCCTATGAATAAAGGGTATGATAGCTACTAAAACCAAAATTGTAGCTACAAGCTGTTTACCACTGCATTATTTCTATTGAATATGACCTGATCAAAAATAGATTAAGCCTGTCCTGTTTAAATTGTAAGTAAATTCTAGCTTTTAACAAAACCCACAGATGAGGTAACACTTGCAAACACTATCCTAAATCAGAGGCTGGCATTCTTAAAAAATTTATACATTTACAAACCTCCAGCAGGATTTTCAGTTTCAACTGGTGTGAGTTCAGTGACCTCACCCTCATAAACTTCTTTGGTCTCACGGATACGTAAGCCTATGGCGCGCCGAAAGTTTTCCATCAATACTTCTGTTTTTTTTATTTCGGTGCTGTATACTTCACTGCCAACCATGGGGCAAAATGGCACCTGTGGATATAGATATCCATAAGATAATCAAGTGTTTTATAGTAGGTATTATGTACCTACTATAAAACACTTGATTGAAGACACAAAGTAGTCATATTATTCAGAACAATTTAAAATAGATATTGATTGATTTCCATTTTCCAAAATACAAATCTGACTATTTTCATTGCTCTGGGTATGTAAAATGCTTACTATTTAGGTATTTTAGCATGTTAACTGTGTATGTATAATATTCTGTTAAAGTTTAACACTTTTGCAGTCCACAAAGCAGACTCAATAGTTAAACAATTGCATATGACTCCATATAGAGTCACTGGACCAAAGTGTGAAAAGGCTTAAGTCACAAGACTACATTGTGATAAGGATAGTGTATTCCATAAGACATTTTAATTATTGAAGTTAACCATTTACTACTCACATGCATTTTTGGGATTACCTGATTAGTTTCTCATTAATATGACTATCTCATGAAAGTTAATAAACAAAATAAAAAACTTAAGACATTTGATGGGTTTACCTGGTATTAAATAAGCGCACACTACAGTATACTTAGCTAATGGTCAGAGAACTTTGTGTCAGCATTGCTAATAATTAGAAACAAAGAATTGAATTCCATATAATTTGAAACTCACTTTGGTACCCAGTTCCTGAGCTATGGCTAAGGCAATGGCAGTTTTGCCAGTACCCGGTGGACCAGCCAGCAGTAAGGCTCGGCCTGCCATCTTCTTGCTTCTAATCATGTCTACCACTATCCCTGCAGCCTGGAAACATGTTTATATGATATTTAAATTACTCAGTGGCTTTTATTTTCCTATGGACAATGAAAACATTTCAAAATTAGATTTTTTGAAAGATGTTTTTGTGTACATATTTGTGAATCAATTTCCATAGCGAAGCTCAATCACAGTCACTTAATTGATCGATATGATCGGTCTTTATAGATATCAGTAGAAGCTATCGATAAAATAAGTACTGAAGTAACACTCCATGGTAACCAAAAAACATAACCTCAAAATTTGATCGATATTGTGGAAACATCTAGATTTTTATGAATATTTGATCAATATCTAAGGGTTTATTAATATATCATTTTATAATATTACAAAGAATATACCTCCCTTGCAGTTTCCTGGCCCACGAGACCGGCTGCCATTTGAATGGGAACTCCATTTTCATCCAAACCCAAACCTTTTATGTGACTATGTGCTGATATTCTTTGTGTTTTAGCGGTACTTTTCACTTCCTCAATTTTCATTTTGTAAAACTACGGTAATTATAAGAAATTAAGATTATTTGAATAATCGTTGTAGATGGAATAACAACAAACTAACCAAGTTAAAGTTACCAAATGAATGAGTGAACCACAGACTACTAAGAGATACTATACTCAACAACAAAGAGTATATAATCACTACGTTCTAATACTCAACTTCTCAACTATACTGTCATCACAGACTACTAAGAGATACTACTGTAACGTAATGAATGAAAAAATAATATAATGATGACAGTGTTGACCTCTCGTAGAGAGTATTATGTTCCTTGGTGTTGACTATACATCAAGGAACATAATACTCTCCTATACATGTTAATAGAAAAATTAAAACTTCCAACAAACTTTTCTCTTTTTCCTCTCTCCTAAGTTTTTGCTGTGCCCGACAGGGTCCATAATGCTTCTGTATTTTACACGCTTTATTTATATTTTTAAGAGCATATAAGTACATTATGGAACGCAATAAATTATTGATTGATTGATATTCGTTGTACTTATTTCAAAAAATCTGCTACATATTCATTCGTTTAAACCAATGATTAAAGAATGAGTAAAGGATGTGCCCTATTAATCTATATAAACATTACGTTATAGAAAATCATACGTTTCGATACAGTAATAGAAAAACCATATGCGTCTCTTTTAACTTATGTGATTCTACTAGTGTAAAAAGAGAAAACCCTAATTTGACAGTGTTTTGAAATTGCAAGTAATAAATATGACGTCACATATGACCAGCCCACCAGCCGACTGGCCATTTTAGTTTCTCTTTCTGAGTACTTTTGACAGTGTACATAAAGTATCATTTGCTTAAAACATCTTGAGTGCTGAGAATTTTACTATGAAGCTGCGTGTGATAATCGCAATTATGCCTAAGTGTTGTGTGTAGAGCTGTGGTTCGAAATATAATAAAAAAGTGCCTCCTTTATCCATGCACAAGTAAGTCGTTAAACATTCATATATTAACAAATTTCCTTCATATATTTTGACCAAATTATAGATTCAGTTAATATTTATTACTATAACAGTAATAAGTCATCAGTGAATACCATTTTAATAAGTTTTGAAATATATATTTCTTTATTCTGGGTTTGTTTATTACGCACTGTTTACAGGATAACTTAGTGTTGTGCTTCTGATTTAAACAACGATTTCGATTTAGTATTTGTTCGCGACAGCCCTGCTATTCCCGTTTTTAGATAGCCCTGTGTTTACATAGAATCAGTGCCGTTATTATCCAGAAAGACAGTAAATTCGCGTGTGTGAAATTATTACGTTATTATAGAACAATTTAGAGACAATAACAGTGATATTCATACTATATAGTAATTTAGTGCTTGTAGAATGTCTAGATTTGTATTAAAACACTAAGATTTGTATTCTGATGCCTAGATTTATATTAAGACACTTATATTCGTGTTCATATGCCAATAATTAAGGTATTTTTAATGTTTTTAAATGTAGCAGCCATGTTCCATAAGCCATAGCGTGAATGTAAACAAAGATGTTGATGAAATATTTTATTGAGAATTCATACATAATTTTGTAATCTTAATATGTACATAACTATGGTTATATGCAATAAAAACTATTCGGAATGTTGTTTCATTTGTAGCCGGCATACTCGTCTAGGGGGTGCTGATTGTTTTATAGCTTCAACCCTTATGGTTTAGACACATTAACGTAGAAAAACAACCCCGATTTTTGAAAATGAGTATGTTGATAAATGTATTCTGTGCTGGGTGCCCAAGTATGAGGGCGAGATGGTTGACACATACGTCAATAGATAGGTCTTGTCAGCACCTATCTATTGGTATATAGATAGCTATATATATAGTCATAGTTTAGAAGTATATAGCCTTTATATAGTTTTTATTAAGTAAATAAAGAATAGATAGTGCGAGGTTTTTGCGGGTCTCGTTACGGTAAAGATTCGTCGTACTTAAGCAAATGCGCATGTATTTTCTTCGTAGCTCAAAAAACTACCATATATTCAAGCCTCGCCATCTTCAATGGAGTAAGCAGAAACCTCAAGCTTTATAGTGATAGTGCAAGTCGGTGTTTTATTTCATGGAATTATTCTCCCGGTGACCTCGATAGTGTTATAGTCTTCATAGTCCCTGAAGAAATACAAGGTTTCAGCATACGTCGAACCGAACCTATAGGTACAGGACGTCAGCGGCTCGTTTCTAGTATTCGATAGACCGCCCGTCCGGTACATTTGCTGGTCCTTCGATAGCCGGATATAGCGACCAACTGAAACCAACACCTGAAGATTAGTTCCTGAAAACTGAAGATGCCGATTACGCGATCGAAAGGAAAGGCGCCGGAGTCGTGGATAGTGGACGCGGGTCCCCCGAGTACATCCACGGTCCGACATGAGCTGCCACCGCGTTCACCATCGACGACCAGCACCGATCCACCGCCGCCGCCGCCGCCCCCCCCCCCCCCCGCATACCGCGAGGGGGACGTCGCCGTCTTCAGCGAAACAGGGCGCGCAGAGTGATAGAAAAGGAACTTACCAACCGGAAGGTAACTCGGATCGGACACTGCGCCCCTCCGATAGGACATATGCACGCGCAACCCCTCGTACAACAGAGGAGGGACAGAAGGAGAGGACAGGCAAGGGGCGCAGCGGCCGATCGGAGACTACGACCCGCTCCAATAGAAAAGTGTTGAAGGCGCGCGAGGAATTATTGAAAATACAGTTACAGTTAGCACAGATAGCATTACAGAAGGCCGAAGAGGAAGCGGACTCTGACGACTACGATCAAGATGGACAGTCGAAGGCCGACTACGTGCGTTCGTGGTTGGAAGAGGCCCCGGAACCACAGCCAGACCTCGAGGTTATAGAAGCAGTCACCGGGAGAAACACCGACTTGGCTGCACCCCCCGCCTCCCCCGTGGAGGGCGTTCGCGGGGAACATAGTGACACACAGCGTGTCAAACATAGTAAAGAAGATGCAGATCCTTCACAACAGAAGGGGGCCCATCAACAGGGAAGTGATTCGTTGAAGCCGTTCATCAGCGAACTCACATCCGCCATAGCCGCATTAGCGGACAGGAAGCCACTGGATACATCGTATGCGTCGCACCATCCGGCGGCTTCGAAAGTCATCATGACTTTACCAAATTTCAACGGCGCACATACAGAGTGGTTGTCGTTTCGTGCCATCTACGACGCCACGAAGAGATACTTCAACAACATAGAAAATACAGCGAGACTCAGGAGGAGCCTTCAAGGACGGGCACTGGATACCGTAAGTTCAGAATTTATAGGTAACGCGCGACCTGATGACATCATGAGGGAGTTGGAACTTCAATTCGGCAGGCCGGACTCCATCGCTCAGGCGGAGACGGACAAGCTGCGGACTCTGCCTCGGTGCACCGAAGCACCCAAAGACATCTGCACGTTTGCGAGTAAGGTAAGATGCGGCGTAGTGACGCTTCAGGCGTTAAAGAAGGAGCATTACCTCATCAACGCGGAGCTGCTGCGTCTGCTGACAGAGAAGCTGCCGAACTCTCTGCGTGCACAGTGGTACCGGACATACACAGAGAAGTATAATTCGATGCCGGACCTCAGTCACTTTAGCGATTTTGTCACAGAGTACGCACACTTTTGCAGCGCGTTCGCACCGGCCGAGAATATCACTGAGGCCCAGCCGAGTCGACGCATCGTACAGAGAACGCACACCGTTACAGGTAAGAGTGCTACTGCTGACACTCGTGCTTCGCGATGCAGAATATGCGAGAAGGAGGGACACTACGCCTCTGAATGTAAACAGTTTCAGGCCGCCGATGCTGATAAAAGATGGGAGCTCGCAAAGAGGCACGGTCTGTGCTTCCGCTGCTTGCGCGCACGCTATCAAGGGCATGCGTGCAAGCCGAGGAAGTGCGACGTAGAGGGATGCACCGCCACTCACAACCGGCTACTGCACTACGTGAGAAAAGGTAAGGTTGAAGAAGCGAGCGCAGAGAAACAAGAGACAGTCGCAAGTTCAACTCTGCGTGCGAAGTCGCAAGCCTACCTCAAGATAGTTCCTGTGCAGATAGTCGGACCGGCGGGAGAGGTGTCAACCTTCGCGTTACTCGACGACGGATCAACGATCTCCCTCATAGATGAAGATATCGCTGTGCAAATAGGCGCTGAAGGTAAGCCGGACCCTTTCACGATACGCGCTATAGGAAACACGTCGCTAGAGATGTCAAATTCGAGACGAGTGAACGCAACGCTCAAGAACGCTGAAGGTAAACAAGTGCCTTTATACGCGCGCACCGTTCCTGCTCTGCACCTATCGCCGCAGAGAGTCAGTGAAGGAGACCTGGCAGAGTGCAAACACTTGCGAGGAATCGAGGAGAAGCTCACGTACAACACCGCTACGCCTAGGGTGTTGATAGGTCAGGATAACTGGCATCTCCTTGTCGCAAGTGTCATCAGAAGAGGCCCGCGTCATCAACCGGTCGCATCACTGACCACACTGGGGTGGGTGCTGCACGGCGCGCACGCTAGAGCGCTAGGCCGCGGCGTACACTCTGTCAATCAGCTGTCATCCGAAACAGAAAATATAGAGGCGCAGTTGAAGAAATATTTCGCACTCGAGTCGCTGGTGATTAACCCGCAGCGTCCGAATACAGACCCGGAGAGGCGGGCTGAAGACGACCTGCAGAGGAATGTTAGACAGTTAGAGGATGGACACATAGAGACAGCACTTCTCTGGAAAACAGAAAATATACAGATGCCGGACAGTTATGAGACAGCTTTCAAAAGGCTCGTCTCTATAGAGAAAAAACTCGATCGCAAGCCCGCTTTGAGAGATAGATATACAGAACAGATAGAATCCCTTATTCAAAAAGGGTATGCAGAAAAAGCTCTCAATATAGGCGACTCGGGAAGGACATGGTACCTGCCTCACTTCGATGTCTTCAATCCAATGAAGCCTGAAAAATTCCGTATAGTTCACGACGCAGCAGCGAAATCAAAAGGTATGTCATTAAATGATTACCTCCTTACAGGGCCGGATTTATTACAGTCGCTGCCGGGCGTGATGATGCGTTTCCGACGTCACCGCATCGCAGTATCCGGTGACATAGCGGAGATGTTTATGCAGGTGAAAGTGAGACAGGAGGACAGAGACGCCCTGCGCTACCTGTGGCGAGGAGACCGGCGGGAGGGCGCCCCTGAAGAATACCGTATGACGTCGATAATATTCGGCGCCGCAAGTTCACCTTGCACAGCCATCTTCGCTAAGAATTGGAACGCGAAGCGGTATAGTACAGAGTACCCGGAGGCGGTAGCGGCTATCATAGAGAATCATTATATGGATGACTATCTAGATAGTTTCACAACAGTAGAAGAGGCTACACGCATAGCTAAGTCGGTACGTGAAATACACAGAAAGGCGAGATTCAACATAGGAAAATGGATCTCGAATTCTACAGAAATTATAGAAAATTTAGAGCCGGGACAGCGTCAAACAGAAACAGTCAGTCTCGCGAGTAAAGGATTTGAAGAAAAAATCCTCGGTTTAATATGGAAGCCGAGTACAGACGAGTTGAGTTTTAATTTAAAGCTCGCTCGGCTCCCTGATGACCTCATTAGAAAAGAGGCGCCGACCAAGAGAGAGGCATTGAAAATAGTTATGTCGTTATACGACCCTCTCGGCCTAGCGTCGCCTGTTACAGTTAGAGCCAAACAGATATTACAGGAAGCATGGCGGCTCGGTACGGACTGGGATCAGCAGCTCAGCACGGATCTATCGGCACAATGGTCGTCGTGGATTCGGCATCTAGAAAATTTGAAAACGGTTAGTATCCCGAGGAGCTACCCGGGATTCAGTGACGCAGACTCGCTACAGGTTCACGTCTTCACAGACGCTAGCGAGACAGCCTACGCGACAGCGGTGTATTGGCGCACTACCACTACAGACGGAGGAGTGAACGTGACGCTCGTCATGGCGAGGGCTAGAGTGGCGCCTCTGAAAATCACGTCTATTCCGCGCCTCGAACTACAAGCTGCAGTAATGGGAAGCCGCGTCGCAGCAGCCGTAATAGAAGAGCACCGAGTCAAGCCGGAGGCCACAGTATACTGGACCGATAGTAAAACAGTGTTGACATGGCTCAGAAAAGGGTCACGAACGTACAAGCCCTTTGTCGCGCATCGCCTGGCCGCAATAGAAGAAAACAGTAAAGTTGAAGATTGGCGCTGGGTGCCTACGAAAATGAACATAGCAGACGCCGCGACCCGCGACGTGCCCGCAAATTTTAACTCGGCGCACGAGTGGTACGTCGGACCATCGTTTTTGTACGCGCATCCTTCAACTTGGCCTATAGAAAAATCAACATTCAAAATAGCAGAGGCGACAGGGGAGGAGCGAACAGTAACAGTAACAGTACAGTGTCGGACGCCGAAAATTACAGAAATTATTCCGGACCCATTTAGATTTTCAAAATGGGAGCGACTCTTGCGAGCTACCGCTAGAGTTATACAGTTTATAGCCTTGTGTCGAAAACCCGAGGCTCAAGTCTTATATAAAAGGACTAAGAAGAACCCTGAAAAGGATCCAGATTGGCGTCGCATGAAGAAGAAGGCGAAGATCAACACGTCGGGGAGCGCCACACCTCACCCTAGCGCCGGCTCCCGGAACTTCGTGCTTCTCACAGCGGAACACACCCGCGACGCCGAGCACCTCCTCGTGAAGGCGGTACAAGGGGACTCCTTCGGCGCCGACCTCCAAGAGCTCCGGCGCGGGAAAGGTGTCGCCATAGACAGCCGCCTGCGAATGCTACCCGTCGAGTTGAACAACAGCGTGATAACTCTGCGCAGCCGTATAGCAGCAACAGAAGGGGTGCCAGAGACCACGAAAAGGCCGCCGATATTAGACGGCGATCACCGCATCGCCCAATTATACATAGATTGGACTCACAGAAGCCTACATCACGCCGGTACCGAGTTAGTGATCAACGAAGTGCGTCAACACTACTGCATATTGCGCTTGCGACCCACAGTAAGGAAAGTCATTTATGAATGTCTACAGTGTCGCATAAATAAAGCGCGTCCGCCGGAGCCCGCAACAGGGGACCACCCGAAGACACGCCTCGCTCACCACCAGAGGCCTTTCACCTACACGGGCCTCGATTATTTCGGGCCGCTCTCAGTCACCGTGGGAAGACAGCATCACAAGCGGTATGTTGCATTATTTACATGTCTCAGTTCCAGAGCGGTGCACCTTGAAGTCGCCGCCAACCTCAGCGCCGACTCTGCCATACTAGCGTTGCGCAGATTCGCGGCGCGCCGAGGCTGCCCTACAGAAATACACTCCGACAACGGGACCAACATGCACGGCGCCGACAAAGAGATGCGAGAGGCCGTGTCACAAGAGGCCAATCGCCGCGGCATCGTGTGGCGCTTCATCACTCCTTCAGCGCCCTTCATGGGAGGCGCGTGGGAGCGACTCGTGAGATGCGTGAAAACCGCCCTCTATACGGTTCTTCACGATAAGCACCCGCAGGAAGAAGTCCTGACAACATTAATGTGTGAGGTCGAATACACAGTCAACAGTCGACCGCTCACACATGTCTCCGTGAACGCAGAGGACGACGAGGCCATCACCCCGAATCACATATTATTCGGGGGCTCAGCGCGACTACCATCGCTCGGCGAGTTCGACGAGTCCGACATAGACAGCAGAAAACACTGGCGGCGAACACAAATCCTAGCCGACATGTTCTGGCGCCGGTGGGTGCGAGAGTACCTACCCGAGCTGCAGTACCGGCGGGAGCCCCACGGCAGAGGGCCCCGCTTCGAGGTCGGCGACCCAGTCCTCATCGCCGACGGTCAACTCCCTCGCAATACATGGCCGCGAGGTAGAGTGACCGCCGTATATCCAGGCGCCGACGGTCAGATACGAACCGTCGACGTGCGCACAGCAGCAGGGATCCTGAGACGTCCGACCAAGAAGTTGGTGCCGCTACCGAAGTAGTGCGCTCACCGGCTCATCTGCAGCATCGCTCCACACCGGGTCAACGCTCTGCTGCACGGCGGGAGAGATGTTCGCGACAGCCCTGCTATTCCCGTTTTTAGATAGCCCTGTGTTTACATAGAATCAGTGCCGTTATTATCCAGAAAGACAGTAAATTCGCGTGTGTGAAATTATTACGTTATTATAGAACAATTTAGAGACAATAACAGTGATATTCATACTATATAGTAATTTAGTGCTTGTAGAATGTCTAGATTTGTATTAAAACACTAAGATTTGTATTCTGATGCCTAGATTTATATTAAGACACTTATATTCGTGTTCATATGCCAATAATTAAGGTATTTTTAATGTTTTTAAATGTAGCAGCCATGTTCCATAAGCCATAGCGTGAATGTAAACAAAGATGTTGATGAAATATTTTATTGAGAATTCATACATAATTTTGTAATCTTAATATGTACATAACTATGGTTATATGCAATAAAAACTATTCGGAATGTTGTTTCATTTGTAGCCGGCATACTCGTCTAGGGGGTGCTGATTGTTTTATAGCTTCAACCCTTATGGTTTAGACACATTAACGTAGAAAAACAACCCCGATTTTTGAAAATGAGTATGTTGATAAATGTATTCTGTGCTGGGTGCCCAAGTATGAGGGCGAGATGGTTGACACATACGTCAATAGATAGGTCTTGTCAGCACCTATCTATTGGTATATAGATAGCTATATATATAGTCATAGTTTAGAAGTATATAGCCTTTATATAGTTTTTATTAAGTAAATAAAGAATAGATAGTGCGAGGTTTTTGCGGGTCTCGTTACGGTAAAGATTCGTCGTACTTAAGCAAATGCGCATGTATTTTCTTCGTAGCTCAAAAAACTACCATATATTCAAGCCTCGCCATCTTCAATGGAGTAAGCAGAAACCTCAAGCTTTATAGTGATAGTGCAAGTCGGTGTTTTATTTCATGGAATTATTCTCCCGGTGACCTCGATAGTGTTATAGTCTTCATAGTCCCTGAAGAAATACAAGGTTTCAGCATACGTCGAACCGAACCTATAGGTACAGGACGTCAGCGGCTCGTTTCTAGTATTCGATAGACCGCCCGTCCGGTACAGTATTTTTCGATTTTTTCGAAAACATTTATTTTGTATTAATTATACAAAATAAATGATCTCGAAAAAATCGAAAAATTAGTACACATTATGTGTTTTTTTAATTGTTATATGTGCGTATAGTGTCACTTAGACCTTAAAAGGTCTATTGTGATCGCCACTTTGCGTTTAAATTAGAGCTCATCCCTAAACCCTGCCGCTGTGAGGAACTGCAGGATTTTTCTAGGGCTCTTTTATTTCATCCGGGCTTAAAGTATATTTACCTTATGATAATAACAAAATCACCTAACATTTTTAGATCACCAAAAATGAAGTTCCTATAAAAGTGGATGGAATCTTTGGATCCAGAGAATATTAATACCAGCCGTGATAAAACATTTGCATGTTCTCTACATTTCGAAGAGTCCTGTATTAATAGAACTCTGGGTATAATAAGACTTCAGGACAATGCAATACCTACAAGGTTTCCTAAGGTAAATAACGAAACTTGTATTACTCACACTCATATCCTATTGCCTGTCATGGCTCCTAACCGGCTAAATCTTTTAAAAGACGAGCGGCCATTTCCGTGGCCGCGCCCCTCTCCACAAATTCATAAAGAAGAGACTTTGTGGCTTGACAATATTGAGAAAACATTTCTGTCTTTTTAGTGTTCCGTTCCTTGATATTTTGATAAAAGTAACACTTATAAGATTACTTTGTTGTCCCTCTGTCTGTCAGGAACGTGTGAAGGTCTATAAAATCGTGAATTTGTAGCTATATCATTAAAAAAATACAATTACAAACTTACATTTGCAGTTGGATTATCGAACGTGTCGTATTTCAACAAATGAGAAAAATAATCAAGAACAATATAATAAGGCAACAATATCAACTGCTGCCAATGAATCAATTCAACCTGGGACGGCAACTATGGCTAAACGAATAAATGTTTACTAATTTATTTCATTTGTGTTGTTAGTACATAAGTAAATGTTTTCATTTATGATTCCCAAAGACTTCGGAAGTCCAAGAACATTGGTTAAATAACATTCAATTGGATCTATTCGATCTGTCATGAGCAGCACTAGGTAATGGGCGGGGCATACGCCATTTTAGTTTCTTTTTTGGCGCACCAAATTATTGTTTAGTTCAGGTCCTATACGTATTCTTTGCTCATAGGTTCAAACACATTTGAACTGTGTTACGTTGTATTGTCATAAATGGTAGACAATGATTTAGTAGTAGTTTACTCCGTTGGAAAAAGTCGACGATATTACTAATCTGTGGACTTATTTTAAGCAATAAACGAATCAGACAACAATCTAAATTAAAAAGTACCTATGACATTATAATATTAATGTGTTGTTATCCATGATGTATGCATTTTGGTAGGATTATAATAAATAAGCTACAGATATTAGTTGAGCTACAACGAAACGATTATACATTTTAAAAAGTGCCATTTTCGTCCATATTATAAGGTTTCGTAAATACATGATCAAATACGTCAATTGGATAGTTGCACCATCTTTTGGATTTAATCTGGTTATATTACAAATTTTCGAGTAGTATAAGCTTCGATCACTTATAAAAAACTTTTTTTTTATTAGTGTTCGAAGAACATCTATGATTTTCAAAATATATAATTTATACCAAATAAATAACTTCTCAAAATAGCCACTAAAAGGCTCTTTGCTAAAATTGTATCGTTATTCAAATAAGGGTTTTTTTTTTGACATAGGTAAGCAATAAACGAAAATTGCTCAAAATATAATGCTTAGTTGCTTTGTTAAATGCTTTCGTTTAATAAGCGCTCAATACTACCTGAAACGGAACGTTAAAACTACCACAGATTAGTAAGTTATGCATCTAAAACTACAGCTGACCTGTCAGCCATTGGATAGAAAATATTGTTCATATGCTAAACTCTAAGAATAACAACATTTTAAAGTGTTTTTATGCTTTAATCGTGACAATGTTTATTCAGTGTGTAATCTGTAAATAGTTTTATGGTTTATACTAAACAATGTGTTAAGATAGAGGTGCAAATAAAGTTAAACTTGGTGCCTAAACTACATCAGAGCTCAAATGGAGTATACGGCTCAAAATTTAGAATATGCTGTGTCTGTGTTCTACAATGGAGAACAAAGTGAGAGAGCGAAAGCTCATGCATGGCTTACAACTGCCCAAAGGGTACCTGAAGCATGGAATTTTGTGTGGGAATTACTTCAACCGACCAAGGTATATATGATAATGAATGCGTTTTCAATTGCTGTAGATTACGTGCTTGAAAATCTTCTTCGTCGTATCCTCATGACTGAAAGACATAATATCCTACAAATAAAATGTTCAGGTTTTGTATTTTTTTATCACCTCTTGATACTAAAGTCTATAGACTCAAAAATTCACTGATTAGTATATAAGTTAGCAAGGCAAACTCAGTGTCTGAGACAAGACTTTTAAGCATGTTGAGTCAAATTGATAGTTAGTCAGAATGCTCCAGTATTCTTACTAGTAAGATTTATCTATTACTGACTGTGCTTGTGCACATGGAATTCCAGGCTGAAATATTTTTATTACTGACATAAAATTAACTTATGTTACTTGGCTTACATTTGCATAGCTTTCTACTAGTGAAAGATTTTTTTAAATCAATTCTGTCAACTTTCGTGTTGGATGTTCAAATTGAGTGGGTTTTGAACACCCAAACCCCTGAAATCCCAAACAAGAAGTGAAAATATTCTCAATTTAATGTTTACACTTGTTCCATATATGAAAAAATCTATTTGGGCCTGGCCTTGATTAATTATAAACCAAAAAAAAAGAACTGTTTCACTCTTTATAATATTAATGTAGATCTATTATGCTAGCGCTTACTATTATCATAGTTACTAGTAAGGTTTATATGAGGTTTATTTTGATATGAAATCTATTACAGGGTACCGAAATTCAGTTTTATGCAGCAACAACCCTGCATACTAAGATCCTCCGCTGTTGGAATGAAGTACCACCAGAAAGCTATGATGAACTAAAAGACAAATTACTGCAGGCTGTCTTTGCATATTCCAAAGGCCCTAAGATTGTCACTAATAGATTATGTATCAGTGTAAGTAAAAGTAAAATTATAACATATATTACACATAGCATCACGCCTGTATTCCCCGAAGGGGTAGGCAGAAGTGTACCAATGCTGTTATTAAGTCCCATGTAATAGGTGGTGAGCCTTTTGCCATGAACCGGGCACAATTCTCTAATTGAGAATTCACCGACAGAAAAACTTAATAGCACTATACCCAATCTGGGAATCGAACCCGAGACCTCATGCTCAGCAATCGCGCTTGGGACCACTAGAACAATGAGGCAGTTCAAAAATATCAAGTGATATGTAATCACTCTGCTTCACTAATGTACTCTACTTCACTAACATACTCTACTTCACTTATGTACTATACTTTAACATCAATATAGAATAGTATTGATATATGTGGAAGTAACATAACATCAGTTTTAAAATGTTGCCCATTCTCAAATAAATTCTCGATGGTTCTATTACAGTTAGCAGCATTTATCCTGCAACAGGGAACAGTGGATTTAGCAACAATATTAAGACCTTTGTCTACTGTGGAAAACACATCCCTATTATTAGAAGTACTTACTGTGATACCTGAAGAAGTAAGTACATCATTTCTAAAGTTAATGCAAGGTGATATTTTTTATACATGTAAATCTTTTGATATATGGAGGGCTCAGGGCAAACTAAGAAGCTATTTAGAATTAAGTATTTTGAATTAATTCAAAATATCAAAGGAATACTATCTGATTGTCAGTTATCGGAATAGGTAGAGCTAATATACGTAAATTTCAAAGAACAGAGAGAAAAAAAGTGGAGACTTCCATACAACTTTTTTTTTTTCTGAATAATTGTTCCTAATTTCGGGACATTGCTTAAGTATATTTTAATGTTATTAATACAGTAAATTAAACATGCTAACTTAGATAGTTCAAATGAAGATAAGGAGATTACCTTTATTTTTTTAAAACAATTAAAGTTGTGTATACAGTTTTTTTAAGAACAGAGTTACCAGGGAATTTCTTGCTGGTTCTTGTCCATAGGAAACAACTTATTGGAACCGTGCACCTAAATTCTGACTTTTCATAATTTATTAATTTTAGTTGTGCTTAAGTAATGCTTTCCGAAACCCGCGACATTAGTTCCGAAAAAATATTTTGTCGTAAGGCGTCTTGACTTTGTCTATGTTCTTTTTTGAACTTTAGGTATATTCTCTACGCTCTACCTATTCCGATCACTGATGATTATGGCTAGACAGGCGATCGCAGATTAAAGGAACATGCAAAAAAAAGTTGCATAATTATAACCATCCATTAATCACTATTGGGTGTCTGTAAATAGTTGTTGCATTATTTCTAGTACAACAGCATGACAATGGGCTCAGCACTAAGAAGTAAAAATCGCATAGCTCTACAAGAGGCATGCCCGGCAGTTTTAGATGATATGCTCCGATGTTTACAAACTGTATACAAGTGAGTATATTTTTCTTATTTAAAATGATGTGTATATTGAGTGAGTAGTCGTGTAGCGCATAGTTCGCACGTATCGATCGAAACTCTACCCCCAACATAAAAAAAATATGAGTAAATGTGATAAATGCAATAAGAACTTGCTCAAAAAAAGTGCGCGATTGGAATGTAACAGATGTGAAAAAATTGTGCACTACACTACGTCTTGTTCTGGACTTTCTAATAAGCAGTTAACTGCACTTCGTGCCGCCGAAAACCTTGAGTGGACATGTCAGGAGTGCCGTGAAACATCGCCTTGACGTCGTTCATTCATCATACCAGTTGATGAAGAAGATGATGACGATGATAAAATAGCTGCTTCCCCTTTAGACGTGAAAAAACTGCTGCTTGATATATCTAGAGAAGTGGAAAAAGCAATGCAGAAGGAGCTGAAGGATATCACGAAAAATCTGCAGTTCAACAGCGACAAAATAGATGAAGTACTAGAAAACATGGAATCATTTAAAGAGACGATTAAAGACCTAAAAAGACAGAATAACGACTTGGCGAACCGAAACAAACATCTAGAAACCCGATTAGCTGCATTGGAACAACATCTATATGAAACGGAACAAGTGAAGTTAAATAAATATATAGAAATAGCTAATGTACCGTTCATGGAGAAGGAAAACGTTATGGACTTAGTGGATAAAATTGCAAAGACACTGAATCTACCCGTCGAAGAAATAAAAGATGCTAAAAGAATGCCAGGGAGAAAAGAATATATAAGACCAATATTAGTACAACTACGAGAGGAAGATATGCAAGAAAAGTGGATAACAATAGCTAAAGAACAAAAAAACACAAAACTTGCGTCTGATATAATACCAGGATTTAATAAAACATCTACCGAAGCTAAAATTTACATACGCGCAGCACTTACTCCATACAACAAACAACTATTATGGAATACTAAACTGGAGCTTAAAGACATTTATAAGTATACTAGCTGACCCGGCAAACGTTGTTTTGCCAAATAAATTAAAAAAAATGGGGTGGACTACCCCTAACATTTAAGGGGATGAAAAATAGATGTTGGCCGATTCTCATAGATACCGGATAAGCACAAAAAATTTCATTAAAATCGGTCAAGCCGTTTCGGAGGAGTATGGCAACGAAAACTGTGACACGAGAATTTTATATATTAGATATGGTGCAAGAAAGGCATCATACGCGTGCGCAAGGAAGGTCAGGATGAAAAATCATTTATCATCAGATGCTTGGATGATGTCAAACAACTAAAATAGTCACCACAAGTACCCACACATAATTTTCAATCTTTTAACAGTATTATTATAATTCAAGATATGTCTTTGAAAAAGCATCAACGCATGCTTAGCGAACTCTAAAGTTACAATATTAAATGGAAAAAGAATACGGTCGCGAACAGGATTCGAACCTGCGCCTCCCGGATAGATACTCCAGGCGCTCTGACCAACTAAGCCATCTCGACCTCTGCTCACCACCGCGAATTCTTCTTCCATATTTTAACACGTCTTATGGCGACGTCATTGCAATCAATTCAGTACTTACAAGTGACCGAACCGACACGACTAACTTTGCAGTTAATACAATGTCGTAAAGAATGCAATTACCTTAATAATTCAAGATATGTCTTTGAAAAAGCATTAACGCATGCTTAGCGAACTCTAAAGTTACAATATTAAATGGAAAAAGAATACGGTCGCGAACAGGATTCGAACCTTGAAATGCTTAATAGCTGCAGATAAGGATGTGACAGTAGCCCTACAACGCCTTCAGTCTGACTTTACGATCTTGAACAGATGGTCTCATGATGCGGGCTTGGTACTAAATGCTAGCAAAACCAAGATGATGTATATAAGCTCCAGCCAAAATAGGAAGTCTGACAAGATTAAGCTCATTGCGCATAGTCATAGATGTCTGCATTCAAATAAAACAAATAAATGTGGGTGCGATTCTATAGAAATGGTGTCCAAACACATGTATTTAGGTCTGATCATAGATGATCGTGTTAAATGGACCGATCACATAAAATACGTTTGTGACAAACTGCGAGCGATACTAGCGAAGATTGTACTTATTAAAAATAAAATACCATATACCACCTTACTTACACTTTACAAATCGCTTGGTGAATCAATAATATCTTACGGACTAAGTAGCTACGGTCGCACCTATGGAACGCATCAACATTTTATTTACGAACTCCAACTACGCTTATTAAAAGCCATTATGCCGAGAAAGAAAGAAAGAAAGAAAGAAAAGGAGTTTTATTTGTCTTTTATCAGGTTGATACAAAATATTATCATAACATTTTTACACAAAAAAAAATTGTTAAAGGACAAAATGGTCTTAGACTCAGCATGATGACTGACAGTCCGGAGCATGTCAGCCGCTGGTATTCTGTCTAAGCCAGTCATGCAAAACTACACAATGCAATAAGTCTAGTATACACATAAGCTACAAATGATAATTATAATTTATGTGGCATTTAAATGTTTCATTTATAACAGTAATAAGGTTATATAACGAGTAATACAAATGTAACGAATATAAAATATAAAACGTTTTAACATAAAAAGATGTACCTAGTACTTTGGTACCTATATCGAACAATAAATGATACTCACGAGGATACAGCTATGCATGCCGAGTTTCTCACACCAAAGATCGCTTCAAAACCAACCATTTATGACAACGCGCTTTGAAAGTGAAATGGTAAGAAAGATAAAGTTACAGTTTCAAAATGACTACTTTGCTTTGTTCCCATATTGTAAACTCATTCCTATACACGAAAAAGTCAAATATGCATTACTAACAGAACAATTTTTTAACGAAAATATACGAAAACTTAATACGAAGCCAAACATGATCCTACGGACTACACATACAAAACTAATAACACCTAGTTTCTCAAATGTGTATGGAAAGTTCCGCCTAAATTATATTGTACCTAAATTAATTAACAATATACCATCAAACAAAAAATAAGTTAGCACAAAACAATATGTCAAGGTGGACTGTATGTATTTCTTCTAGTTTGTGAATAAAACTTCAGGCTTCTTATTTCTCGTTTATTTCCCAGGGCTAGCTTGCTGCTTGACTTAGTTGTGACTGACTGACTAATGCGACAAACTGCCCTTTTTATATCTGATTTTTACATGTCACAAGTAGTGGGTGGTGTAGAGTGCGGTTCTATGGCGTTCGACCAATCAGAGCGCAAAAATACGCTCGCGCTCCTGACAAGTTTAAACCTGTCCGTGCGTGTCGGAACCGTGCTCTGTACCATCTTACAATGTTATTGTTTACCTACTTACGTCTAAGTAAACATACCTAATTACATCATACTTAAATCTAGCATATTCTATCGTATTTATTACGCATCTATGCACAAGTTTAATTATCCTATTTACTTATATCTATCGTGTTTATTCATAACTTTATTTACATTACAATCATTTATCCTACTTTAATTTATAACATAAAACAAAACTCGTATTAAGCGACGACGTCCGTAACATCCTCCCCCCGGCGCAGGGCTACCGTAGCCTAATCTTCCACGCAGAGGACGGCGAGCTTCGTGACTGGACGCCGTAGGATGCCCGCTGTAGTTCTGACGTCGGCTGATCGCACCTTGCCGTCTGGACCATTGTAGACCGCTTCCACGACGCCACGGGGCCACGTTCCTCTCGGGAGTGAGGAGTCGATGACGACGACCAGGTTGCCAACTTGAAGGGGTCGTCTTTGATCATCTGATGCCCCTCGCGGCACTAGCGTAGGTAGGTATTCGTCTACCCAACGCCGCCAGAAATGGTCAGCGAGCGCTTGGGCAGCTCGCCATTGCTTGTGGGTGACCTCTTCACAAGGCCCAGTGCGGGGAAGGCCCGAAGAGGTTCCGAGGAGGAAATGATTGGGCGTGAGGGCCTCCGGATCCTTCGGATCGACAGAGACGTGGGTCAGAGGCCGGGAGTTTATAGAGTGCTCGGCCTCTGTCAACAGCGTCAGCAGCACTTCTTCTTTCAGTGCCTTCTGGTGCAGGGTCGCTCCCAGCGCTGTCTTAACGGAGCGTACGAGTCGTTCCCATGCTCCCCCCATATGCGGCGCCCCTGGTGGGATGAACTTCCACTTCATTCGGTATTCAAGTCCAAAGTGAACGAAGTGCTTAGCCCATTCTCTGTAAGCCATACGTAGTTCGGCGTCTGCCCCTCTGAAGTTGGTACCGTTGTCTGAATACATAACTCTGGGCCAACCTCTTCGCGCCGCCATTCTTCGTATCGCCATTAACGCCGAGTCGGTGGACAAGCTGGATACCAATTCCAGGTGCACTGCCCTTGTGGTTAAGCAGGTAAACAGGGCTCCCCATCGTTTTTCATGTCTTCTCCCTATGACCACAACCATTGGTCCAAAATAATCGGTACCGCAGTAGGTGAAGGGTCGCTGCGTCTCCATTAATCGTTCTACAGGTAAGTCCCCTGTAGTCGGTTTCACTGGCATAGCCTTTCTAACGCGGCAGAGTTGGCATCGCTGTGCAATGGCTCGCACCGTAGGACGTAGATTGACTACCCAGTATCGCTGCCTTAAATCATTGATCACGCGTTCATTATTGGCGTGACCAGCTCTGCGATGTGCGTCCTCTACCAACAGCCTCGTGAACGGGTGTTTGCCGTGAAGGATCACTGGCGTCTTCTTGGTTTCCACGACTGCTGCATGTCCAATCCTTCCTCTGACCTTAAGTATGTGGTCTTCTAGAAACGGGTCCAGCTTGTATAGACTGCTGGACTTGGGCACCGGCTTCCCCTTCTGGAGCAACTGTATCTCTTCGGCGTAGACTTCGAGCTGCGCTTGTTTTAGCCATAATTTCTCGGCCTTCTCTATCAGGTCGACGGTCATCTGGCTGGTCTTGTCTTTGCATTTTTCCTTGAAAAGGAAGGGCATTGCTGTCGCTCGTAATAACTTTTCGTATGAAGAGAATCTACTTATGTCGGGCAGGTGAGAAGGGCGTTCTCTTTTCTCCTCTGTCGTTGAGTACGTTATTTCGTCTCTGGTTGTATCTTCTTTGACCTTCTCTTTCGGCCAGGACTCTTCATCTCCGTACAGGAACGCAGGGCCGGTGAACCATCTGTCTTCTGGTTTCATGTGCACAGTGTAGTTAGGACGCGTAGCGTCGTCTGCGACGTTGTGCTCGGTGGGCACCCATCTCCACTGGCTGGCGTCGGTTAGCTCCGCAATCTCACCCAAGCGATGCGCCACGAATGGTGTATACTTCACGGCGTCCTTTTCTATCCATCGCAGAACGGTTTGTGAGTCCGTCCAATAAGTCACACTTTTGGGCTTGTCTCGGTGCTCCTTTAATATCGTCTCCGCCAGTCGTGCGCCGATTACCGCCGCCTGCAGCTCTAGTCGCGGGACGGTAACTGGCTTCAGGGGGGCTACTCGTGCCTTTGCTGCGACCAGTCTCACGTCTACTGTTCCGTCTGACTTCTGGATTCTGTAGTACGCTGTCGCTGCATATGCTTGCTCACTCGCATCGCAGAACACATGTAGGTCCATGAGGTCGTCTGAACCCTTGTCGTAGCACCTCGGTATGCGTAGTCTTGTCACTTCGTTCAGACTTCTTATCCACTCTTCGAAGTGCTGCGCGTCTTCTTCTGGGATTGCCTCGTCCCACCCTATGCCATGCCTCCACAGGTTCTGGAGCAGGATTTTGCCGGTGACCGTGAAGTGGCTGATGAGACCCAGAGGATCATAGACTGCCATTACTGCTCCAAGGGCTTCTCGTTTGGTCGGTGCTCTGTCACTAATCTTTACCTCGGGTGACAACCGACTCAGTCCGGTGTTGAAGCCTAGCTTGTCTGAGCCTGTCTGCCATAGTAAGCCAAGCGTTTTGTCTGTGTTCTCTTCCCTTTGACCGAGTCTTACTTCTATGTCGTGTGCCTGCTTCTCCAGAGTTATGTTCTTCACTACGTTGTGTTTGTTCGAACACCAACCCCTCAAATTGAAGTGCGCATTCTGGTGAACCTTCATGACTTCACGCGCTGTCTTGATCGCCTCGTCTTCGGTCGCAAAACTGTCCACGTAGTCATCCATGTAATGGCTTGACGTGATAGCTTGCACGGCTTTAGGATATTCTTGAGTGTACAGTCTCGCGTTGGCGTCTCGTACTGAGTGCGCGATGAAGGGTGAACATGAAGCTCCAAAGATCATTGATGTCATTTTGTACTTCTTTGGTGGCTTAGTACGTTCTTCACCTCGCCAGAGAAACATCTGCGCAGCTTGGTCTTGGTTTCTTATTTTGATCTGGAGAAACATCTCCTGTATATCTGCAGTAACGGCTACTGGACGCTCCCTGAACCTGAACAGGATCCCTGGTAGTGGCTTCAAGAGATCAGGCCCCTCCAGTAAGTAGTCATTCAAACACACTCCACTATACCGGTGCGCGGCGTCAAACACCAAACGCACTTTCCCGGGCTTATTTGGATTCACGACCGGGAAGTGTGGCAAGTACCACACTTTCTTACTTTCGTCTTCTGTTCCATCGCACTCCTGGGCATATCCTTTGTCAAATAGGTTTTTGACCAGAGCGCTGTACTGTGCTGCGAAGTGTGGCGATGAATCCATCTTCTTTTCTATTGTCTTCAATCTTCGAAGGGCACAGTTGTAATTATTAGGCATCGAAGCATCTTCATCACGCCATGGTAACCCAACTTCGAAGTGATCACCAACCTTTTTCATGGTGCTCTGAACCACGTCAATCGCTTTCTGATCTTCCGGTTTGATCTTCTTCGCTAAAGAAACTCCTGAGAAGAAGTGCGATTTCACCAAGTCTTCTACACGACGTACATCATCTGTCTGTCTCGTTGCAGACACATCGTATAGATGTAGCACAACTCGTCCCTCTTCTTTCTTCAGCGTTGCGCGCGGTGCAGTGCCGTGGATCACCCATCCCAACTGAGTGTAAGAAGCCGCGGGTTCGTTCTTCTTACCCATGCGTAATTCACGTGTGACTATCAGATGCCAATTGTCCGCACCTATTAATACCTTAGGTGCGGTTTCCTTGAAGAACGCTTCTTTTTGTATGTCTTGGAGGTGTGGATAGTTAATTAGTGTCGACCTATCCACCGTCTGACCATGAAGTCGCAGGTCCTTCATCGTTCGGGCGCGCAGTTCCTGAAACTCGCCGCACTGGCCGCGTATCTGTAGCTTGACCTCCTGGCTACATTCCTCGCGTTGTTGTGAGGTTACGCCTTGTATGCGTAAAGTGGAGACCGGCCCGTTTACTTGTATACGGCGCGTCAATTCTTCATCGATGAGCGATATTGTTGAGCCTTCGTCCAATAAGGCGAACGTTGACACTTGCCCTCCGGGCCCTTTTAATATCACGGGGCACATCTTCAACAATACATGCTGTGACGCATTGCTTGACGTGGAGACGTTCATCACCGATTCTTTGGGGTGTATGCTCTCGACGTCAGTCACCTTATCTGGTTTTTCACTCTGCGACGTGTCTTTCGTCTCTTGATCCTTGTGCAGCAACGCGTGATGTGGGCGGCTGCACGTCCCTTTGCCACACCGTTTCGCTCGGCAATGCTCGCGTCGATGGCGCTTCGTCACGCACTTGAAGCACGCCTTTGCAGTGCGTGCCCACTCCCATCTTTGGTCGATGCTCATCTTCAGGAACTTCGCACATTTGGGTACTTCGTGGTCACCTCCACAACATAAACATTCTTGTCTTTTTTCTTCTTCCTTTTCCGATGTTGTATAGACCACTTCTCTGCCCGACTTCTTCTTCGCGTTCATGGGTGGCGCGCCTCTTGTTTCCTTCTTCGAGGCGGGTGCGGATGTCGTATTGGTGAAGGCATATTTCATAGCTCGGTCAGCCTCCCGCATCAGAAACCTGGACAGTAGTATCACTTCCAGCTCACTCGACGATTCCACAGCCTCAGAGGCGTAGTCGCACCACCTCGACTTTACGTGTGGGCTCAATTTCTCTACAACTTCGCGAACTAACATCGGGTTCCATATATATCCCCGGTTATCCATTTTAGATAACACACATACCACGTTCTGTAGCTTCACTGCGAACGAATTCAATTCACTGGCTGCGCTCGTGAGCCGAGGTAACTTCTTTAAGTCTTCCATGACTCGATCCATGAGTATCTCCGGCCTCCCGTAGTACTGTTCCAGTGTTCTCATAATCACTTGCGGGTCTGACGCGGTGTACAGGAGCGCTGAAACTGCTTCTCTCGCTTCGCCCTTAATGCAGTTTCGCAGTCTTGCCAAATTCTCGATCGCAGTAAATTTGTACAAACTTGATGAGTCGTTGTAAGCCGCCTTGAACGGCAACCATTCGGTGGCCGCTCCTGTAAATACAGGCAGCTCAGTCACTTGTCGTGGTGGCGGGCGTACATGCAACATCTTCTCCAACGTGTCGGCCAACTGTTCAATTCCTCTTCCAAAGCGGCGTTCCCCTCTGGTGGGTGACCGCGAGGCCGAACGTTGTCTTCTGCGGGCGTTTCTGGCAGGTGTGGCGGCATTAACACACGTCGCGGGCTCGACGAAGACGTTAGTCTCTGGAGCGGCGCGCGTGGTTGCAGGATGCGGAGGCTGCTCTTCCTGCAGCTGTTCCGTGGCAGGAGGGTGACTTCGGTCAACACTTTGAAGCCACTCATTCACTCTGTCTTCACTCCTGTGCACGGAGCCCTCTTCACGGGCCTCTGCTTCTGCCTCAATCACCGACACTTCATATTCGAGTCGCTTGCTGACGAGCGCCTTTTCAATCTCCAATTGCTCGTTCCGTAATGCAGCGATCCTCTTCTGTGCCTCGTATTCTGCCCTCTTTACTCTGGCCACGTCACTACTATTCGATCTTCTGGAACGTATCGTACTTGCTGTGTCCCTCACAGAAGCATCGAGTGCAGCTGTCATAGTTCTAGCAGAGTCCTGGGTTCGTTGTGCGGAGAGCGTCGTCGGGTAACATGACGCGGATGGCGTGGTGAGCAACTCCCTATAGTCGTACGTGGGCGCGGTTGCTGTACTCGCTGGCAGCAGGCGCGGTGCCGGCGTTGCGGGCGTGCCGTCGAGTTCAGTCGGCGCAACTCTCCCCGCCGCGGCGGTGGCGGGGGGTGCGGTCGCGAGCGCGGGGGCGGCGGGATCGGTCCCAGCCGCGGGCGCACCATACGGAGGGCGCGGGAGCGCGGACGCGACGGTCGACGGCGACCTAGGCGGTTCCTCGAACGTGCGGGGACGTCGACTATCGTAGCCTGACTCCGATTCACTTTCCTTGGCCGTGACGCTTCTAGTCTTCATTGTTATTCTTGAAGTTACGCTTGATTTAAGTCTTCTATCGGCGATCTTCAATTCGCTATCCGGCTCGAAGGACCAGCTGTCAAGGTGGACTGTATGTATTTCTTCTAGTTTGTGAATAAAACTTCAGGCTTCTTATTTCTCGTTTATTTCCCAGGGCTAGCTTGCTGCTTGACTTAGTTGTGACTGACTGACTAATGCGACAAACTGCCCTTTTTATATCTGATTTTTACATGTCACAAGTAGTGGGTGGTGTAGAGTGCGGTTCTATGGCGTTCGACCAATCAGAGCGCAAAAATACGCTCGCGCTCCTGACAAGTTTAAACCTGTCCGTGCGTGTCGGAACCGTGCTCTGTACCATCTTACAATGTTATTGTTTACCTACTTACGTCTAAGTAAACATACCTAATTACATCATACTTAAATCTAGCATATTCTATCGTATTTATTACGCATCTATGCACAAGTTTAATTATCCTATTTACTTATATCTATCGTGTTTATTCATAACTTTATTTACATTACAATCATTTATCCTACTTTAATTTATAACATAAAACAAAACTCGTATTAAGCGACGACGTCCGTAACACAATATAAAATCTAAACTAAAAAAATACTTCCTAGAGGAAGTAAAGCTTAATTCTTAAATTCTATAAATTAAATAATGGAGGAAAAAAAAACACGCCGTATGAGTTTGTTATTGTAAATTCTATAAATTAAATATAAAATTATGAGGGTAAACTGTTTTCGGTGAGTGCGGGCGCGGTGCGCTGTGTTCACCTACCTACATCTATTTTTATTAAATCGATGAATCAGACGGTGTACAGAAAAACCTGAATTGGTTTATGTTTACACTGTGTCTTTTAAACTTCCTTTGTATCTTTTAGTGGTAATAATAAATAAATAAAAAAATAAAAAATTATAAAGTTATTATATTAAATGGAGAAATGCATGCGTTAATGCTTTTCAAAGATTTATCTTTAAGTGTATATTTATGTTTAAGGATTTTCATAGAAGTCTTCGAAGAACACTTCAGTCACTGTTCGTTCACTATGATAAAAAATACCTGTTAAATTACGTTTTGTACTATATAAATTTCCAATGGATTCCAGACTATTTTGACTAATTTCACGAAACATGTGCCAGTCAACCATCCTTCAGTTGGGTCTGCATTTAATATAACATATAATGTTTTGGTATTTATCATTTTACAGTACAGACTATACCAAAGAACCGCCCCCAGAGGCTATAGTGCAGTCATGGGTGACGAGCGCCACTTGCGCGTGCAGCTGGCTGACGTTGGGCGGTGAGGACGCGGCCGAGCACGCGGCCGGCGCGCTGCCTGACCGCATGCCACTGTGCCGCGCGCTGCTGGCCGTCGTGCAGCTCTTGTACACGTCAGTTAACACTAATTTATTCGAACAGCCTAAAACCTTTGAAACCTCGTGCTTTAGAAGTAGAAGATCTCTCTCTCCTGTATACCAAGAGCCTCATCTTCTACTACCAGTATGCGATTATATAAAATAACTAGCTGTGCCTCGCCAACATTGTTCTGCCATATAAACTTTCTGGATAGCCATGATGGCCACCCTTATCACCTAGGAGTATAAGAAATAGCCTACGACCTATCCTCAGACCTACCAAATATACACAAAAGATTTTATAAAAATCGGTCAAGCCGTTTCGGAGAAGTTCGATAATAGACACTGCGACACGAGATTATTATATATTAGAGCCATAATATATTCAGTCTTATTTTACTATCTTTACACACATGAACATTTAGCATCGCATGTCTTATTCTGGTAATGTGATGGCTCGCTAATTACCACAGACACAATAGATATTTATTGTTATGAAAAGGCATTTTGTACTTCTCCTATTTGAAGAGTTATGATTATTAAGTACTTTTGGTTTTATTTCTTCTGTCAACCATGCATTTATGTATTTCATTCTAATTAATATAAAAACCTATATTTTATTGTTCATTATTCGTATTTATATTTAGATGGAACCCAGCAGTGAGCGATACACCTTTAGACGCATGTGAAGCTTGCCTGTCAGCGGTGCGCGCGGCGGGCGGCACGGCGGCTGCGGCGCGGTACCCTGCGGCTGCTCTACAACTGTTAGCCCACCTCGCGTCACTGGCCGCGCCACTCATGGCCAGGGATAATGTTCCCAACTCCATCAACGAAGTGAGTCTCTATGCCACTATAATAAACCAACATAACAAAGGTTAATTTCGTTCTTTTATGTGACTGTAGTTTGTTAGGAGAGAACCAATCCTAACTGGAAATGTCTGCGCCAAGAGGCACTAATCTCAATGCCACTAAACTTGCAAAAGCTTAGGCCCGCAATAATAAATCGACCTTATAATTCTGTGAGCTTGTCTTAAGTGTTGATCTGATATGACTTGAGATACTGAAATGGAAATGAAAAGTGTTGGGTAGACTCAATTTCGAAAGCCATATTTATAAAACCCTACCTTACGGGCTTCTGCCCGAAGTTCGAAAATGTGCCCGGTAGATGGCAATAGGCCATGTAATAGGCTCACCACCTATTACATGGTACTTAATAACTTCATCGGTGAAATGTGGGTGTACCTCTGCCTACCCTTTCGGGGAATTCAGGAGGCGTGATATTATGTTATGTTGTACCTTAGAGTGGGTACTCGCAACATCCACAAATAGTAGTATGATATCAGCTAGTGTCTGCAATGGTCAATAAATAACAATGTACAATAATGCAATTGTCCCCAGGAACTCCTGTCAGCACTCATAACGTGTTGCGTGGCACTAGGCGAGTGTCACGCGCACACGTTAGTGAAAGCTGCGGAGAGTGCAGACGGCTGTGAGGCGGGCTGTGGCGCGCGACAACTCATACAACTGGTGCTAGCTTCCCAAGCCGCGCCCGGGTACTACCCGGTGCATGAAACCAGGTCTAACCTCGCGTTCGGATTCTGGTACACTCTGCAGGTGACGCTAAATCCTACTAATATTATAAACGCGAAAGTTTGTAAGTATGAATGGATGGATGTTGTTACTCTTTCACGTAAAAACTACTGAATGGATTTTAATGAAACTTTACAATAATATAGCTTATTCATCAGAATAACACATAGGCTACAATTTATAAAGATATTGTGTGAATTGTTCAAAATATGACGATAAGCGTCAAGTAAGTAGGAAAAAATCTACCATCTGCGAGCTATACTGGCGTGCGCTGCCTAAACCCTTTGAGATATAACAAAATGATGTAAGGTGGAATTGTGTATCTTATATAGGTCTACAGCAAAGTCCGGGATGGCATATGTCTATCTCTTAAGGATAACATACTACATCCATTTTAATACTTAGAAAAATGGGCAATTATGAAGCGGTAATTGGAAAGCGGGACTGGGATCAAAATTTCATGATTACTTTTGGTCGTGATATCCACGCGGGTAAAGCCGCAGGCATCAGCTGGTATTTTATAACGCTGTTACAAGAGAGAACAAATTACGTGCGAAATCTTCATAATCTGCTACAGGATACTCAACTTTAGTACTCATTGTAGGCCACTGCAGAATAGACTAATCCCAAAACTTGGCACAAATGGAACTCGGTGGTCAGAATTTCTACATGCGAAAGTAGAAATGATTAATTAACTGACTTATTTCTTGTTCAGGACGAAGTATTAAACATCGACAGAACGCACGATATCCACCCAGTTTGGCGCGAAGTGTTCTCGCAGCTGCTGACGGCGCTGGTGAGCAAGTCCTCCGCGCCCTCCGACCTGCAGCTGGCGAGGGACGACCTCGAGCTGCTGCGCTGCTACCGGCAGGACATCGCCGATACTGTGGTCAGTGTGTATGCCGATACTGTATGTGTGACGCCACACACGACATTACTTTTTTTTATCGAAATGTATCTGTGTTGGGCCACCAACTCGCCTGATGGTAAGCAAGGTGTGGCCGAGGATGGAGCACGTAGATCCAGAAGAAATCTATTCACTCTAAACAGAGTGGATAGATTTGGGGGAACGATAGTTGGAGAGTTGATGCAACTGCCCAGATCCGTCTCCCACAAAGGTTGCATAGGGCTATATACCGAAACACGACTAGGTCACTTCACGGCATGGCTTCGTCCAGTGGGTGGTAACCAGCCGCGGCCAAAGCGTTCCACCAGATTAGTGTTGCCTGTTTTGCACCACCCAGGGGCCACGTGTAGGGCCCCTAGGTATACCATTTTAAGGGTGCACTTCTACGGACGCGGGCAACTCAGCTCACCAAAACTGGCTGTGACGTGACATGTTCTCGAGGAGTCGAACACGGTGTAACTACAACTTTAAGCTTTCAATGTGCATAGAATATTTTCAAGCTCGAATTTATTCATACGTGACTCCTCCGAGTTACAACTCAGTTCCCTGAAAAATTTTGTGTGTTATTATTGCGAGTACTCATATAATTTCTAATCATTTTCTGGACTGTGAAGTAAAATTATAGTTTATATCTATGCACAGATGTACTGCTACGGCGTACTAGGGGAATGGTGTTGGACGACGGTAGAAACCGCTTACAGTGCTGCCACCAATGAGAGTGGCCGAGAAGCCGCACTACACGTGTTCGCCGCACTAGCTGACGCCGCGCCTGCGCAGAGAGCGCCGCCCGCACTAGTAGCGTTGATACACCACGCGCTCAATGTGGCGCATACCTCGACAAACAAACGGATGCTGAATACGGCGCTAGATTGTTTAGGTAGGTTTTGATTAAGTCCGATATGATTCTTCGCGAGCTCCGAGCAGATTATTTTTATCTTTAATTCACTTCCACAAATAAATCTTTATTGCTAAAATATGTACAGATGCTCTTAAGGTTAGAATAGTTAGCAAGTTTATTTGTGGAAGACTGGAACCTAAACTAAGCCGAAGCTTGTATCTTAGGAATGTATAGATAAGTAAACCTGGGTGATAAAAAGCCTGCTCCCAAGATATGTACAAGATGTATACTCAGCTCTGCCGTATCCAGTTCACCCACTCAGCTAACTGGATAGAAATCAGTATACTTCAGCCACAGTTTAAAGGTCCTCCTTCATACAGTGGTTTAACGAAGCCGTCTAGAGGGTGCAATTGTGCGGGGTATTAAGTGGGGTGAGATGTGGGACGCTTTGAGACCAAGCAGCCTGGAATTCGTTCGGGACGCAACGTTGGCATAGATTTAATTTGTGATTGATAATGTACGTACATGTAAGCAGTGAAAACTTGATGTCAATTTTCGTCAAGATGGCATACAGCATATTTTATCGTAACACTGATTATCGATAGGTATATTTTAAGTTTCTAAACACGAACATAATATCAATTTTGAAATCAAATGGTATATAACACTTTGAAAATATCACTAGGCACATTTACGAGCGCTTAATAACGATATGACATCAATTTTGAAATCTGGTTAAGAATAGTAAAGTAAGAACAAACATTTGTAATAGTCAGAAACAACGCAAGCCAGCTGCAGCTTAAAACACTACAATTTTAGACAATAATAATACAAATAGGCAAATAGACATAACTGTCTAGACATATTTTTTCGCAAACATCAAAGGCGTCTAACCACTGTATGGGTCTTTACATCCTGGCACAGCTATAATAACCTGATTACCGTATATCGCTACCCCAGGCGGCTACGCGTCGTGGGTGAGCTCAGTAAGCTCGGCGCGCGAGCTGGGCCGCGCGTGCGTGCGGGCGGCCGGCGCCGCGCTCCCGCGCTGCCCGCCCGCCGCCGCGCTGGCGCTGCGCAAGCTGGCCGCCGACTGCAGCGCGCCCGCCGCCGCGCTGGCGCCCGACATCGTGCAGGCCGCACAGGTATCATATCTATCGACAAAAATCGCTACTCTTGTGTGTAGACGTATCTATCTAATGATGGTAAAATATTATTTTACGCGAACCGACTGCATAGATAATCACGTGTTTTGACTACCATTACCGGTACTCTTTTTTTCTGCGCGTTATATTTCCATCTCCCCACTATTAATACTGATTGATTAAATATTCTAATTTCATATTAAATACAAGACGTTCCAGAGCAGCGCAGGCCGCTCGGACGCATGGGTGCGGCGCCAGCTGGTGGGTGCGGCGGGGGCAGCGCTGGCGGCCGCCGAGCTCGACGCCGCCGCGCCGCTGCTGCAGGGCCTGGCCGACACACTGCACGACGAGCTGGCTGCACAGGTATGTATCTACCGGTCGCTCCCGACCAGCCGGGCCGATGGTGGTTGTAGTTCATTAGGATATACAACTCAAAGAACGACAGTAAGATATTTTTACAATATCAACAATTACAACAAATCCGGGTAGGAATTGACTTTTCCGCTGGTACCTATAGCGACCATGGCGCCAACCGCGGCGTGTAATACCCGTGGTGTAGTATCCAATAAGCGCGTAACTTGTCAGGCAGGCGAGACGAGCCGCGCGGTGTGTGCGGCGGAGTGCTGCGCGGCGCTGCTGGGCGCGCTGGCGCCGCAGTCGGCGCTGGCCGCTGCGCTGTTCCGCACGCTCGCCCCCGCACTGCCGCCCTATGCCAACAACCCCGCGCTTGTTGAGGTAACACATCATTATCAAACAAAACAAATAATTTTGATTAAGATTAATAAGATTTTCAATAAAATAAAATTATAAAATGATACAATCGGCCATGTTAACTGAATCGTCAATCACAGCGAATGACGTCACGCCTCAGTCAAATGTCAATCATCGCCGTACAAAATGGCTTCAACTTATGTCATGTGCTGAGGCATGACGTCAAAACGGCGCCATGACACCTAGCAGCGTTTTCGCGGTTAAATCAAAATAGATAGATTAAATTGCAATAATTTGCGTTGAAACTTAGTTTATTGCTGAAATAATGCGTTTTTCGGAAATAGTAGACGTGTACCTACATTATAAAAGGTGAAAAGGAAATCTGTCATCATGCCTATTCCGACTAGTCCCAAAACATAATTTCATAACTTTACATATGGTCAATAATTATATATTTTATTAAACAATACCCTCTCTGATACCGTTAAATTCTATTATCTTTTCTTTATCATAGGCACTGTTCCACATACTAAAACAAACAGTGTCGTCTCTGATCGACGACTGTTTGCCACTGGTGTCCGACATAGCGCAGCTCATCGTCGCCGGCATCAATACACATCCCTGCGCGTCAGGATTAGATGTCGTGAAACTGGCAAGTGTTATTTTGAAGTATGAAGACCAACTAAAACCTGTAGTTTTAAACAGTGGCCATATTGTAGATGTCTCTACAGCTAAAAGTTATAACATGCACAGAAGATGAAATTAATAAAAAAAACACGCTTCGAATGTGAGAATGTTTTTTTTCCACACCATTTTGTGTAGTATACGCAAAAAGGCAGAAGAAATGAAACGGTTCAATATTTTTATAGGTGCAAAATTTTGTTGATTTGATATTATGTTATACTTATAGATTCTAATTAATTTGGCTACCGTCTAAAACTATAGCCTATCTAAAGCCATAACTGTATTAGTTTAAATAATAATTGCAGTCAAGGTACAATTATATTTCTACTATACACGTTCATAATTTTTTCTTCGTTAATCTGAGGTTTATTTTCTAAAAACTGCATTAATATCACTGTAATGTTATACTAGGTGGTGCTAGCTTTGGGTGGTGAATGGGCGGGCGCTCGCGCACTGTTACACGCCAGTGTATCCGCCAGCGTCCGCGCACTGGCGCCCGACCCGTCCGCTAGACCTGACCTCACAGAAGGACTGTTCACATTATTGCAAGCCATCACCAAGAAGAAGCCGCAGTACATCGACTGGCTGCACGATATACTACCAGACTTAGTGGAATTGGGTGAGTTTGTTAAATATGCCTGACCTCACGGAAGGACTACTACAGCAAGCAGAACAAACATGATATATTTTTCCGCAAAAAGTTACTGTTTTCAAGTTATACTGCATTTTCCAAAGTATATAATAATATGACTTGCAAATAAGTGGATAAAAACGTCTTCTAAATGAGCAGAGTATTTATAAACTAATAATCTGATACCGATAAATCTTTTAGCGAACTCTAAAATTATATTTTAGAATACGTTTTGTGTAGAGAAAAATATGGTAGTGAGCAGGATTTGGACCTGTGCCTCCTGGATAAATACTCCAGGTGCTCAGACCGCTAAGCTATCTCGAATCCACGAATTCTTCTACCACAATTTTAATACGTCTTTTGGCGACGTCATTGCTATGTATTTAGTCCCTTTACAGGAAACTGAACCGACACGACTAACTTTGCAGTTAATACAATGTCGTACAGATGGAATTACCTTAACAAATACAGATAAATCTTTGAAAAGTATTAACGCAGCATAGTGAACTCTAATATTATGATGTTTTGTGGAAAGAAAAAATATGGTCGTAAAAAAAAGCCTTTTATTAGGTGGAGTATTTATCCGGGAGCCGCAGGTTCGAATTCTGCTCACGACCATTAATTTTTTCTACAATACATTTATTTTAATAACCTGATGTTATTAAAAAGAGTTGGAAAGTTTGAGGAAAAAGAAAGGCCCGAGATGCGAACCTTGAGGTACGCCGGAGGTCTTCAACTTTGAGGATTTAAAGCAAAAAACGACTTGACAGCGATATCGCAGATATGATTCACACCATCGCAATGTGACGCATATGAACGTGGCTACGATTTCGAATGAGGATATCGTGCTCAAGTGTCAAATGCATTTGAGGAATCACTACAACATCGTAGTGCCTTGTCGTAGCAAAGTAATTGAATGCGACCTAAAATTGTACTATGAATAGATATCGTTAAGTGCTGCTCTCTGCCTTTAACTTCTACGAACTTTTACCTACCAGAGATTAAATTGTAATTTTTATTATATAGCATGCGGATGCGTGCGCATGTGGGAGGCGGGCGGCGCGCGCGCGGCTTGTTCGTGGCTGGCGGCGCTCGCGGCCCAGCGCCCCGCCGCGCTACTGCCCCGCGCGCCCGCGCTTACAGGCGCCGCATTGGCCTGCATAGGTAACTAAACTAGTCAGTCTGTCGCGGCCCAGCGCCCCGCCGCGCTACTGCCCCGCGCGCCCGCGCTTACAGGCGCCGCATTGGCCTGCATAGGTAACTAAACTAGTCAGTCTGTCGCGGCCCAGCGCCCCGCCGCGCTACTGCCCCGCGCGCCCGCGCTTACAGGCGCCGCATTGGCCTGCATAGGTAACTAAACTAGTCAGTCTGTCGCGGCCCAGCGCTCCGCCGAGCTACTGCCCCGCGCGCCCGCGCTTACAGGCGCCGCATTGGCCTGCATAGGTAACTAAACTAGTCAGTCTGTCGCGGCCCAGCGCCCCGCCGAGCTACTACCCCGCGCGCCCGCGCTTACAGGCGCCGCATTGGCCTGCATAGGTAACTAAACTAGTCAGTCTGTCGCGGCCCAGCGCCCCGCCGAGCTACTGCCCCGCGCGCCCGCGCTTACAGGCGCCGCATTGGCCTGCATAGGTAACTAAACTAGTCAGTCTGTCGCGGCCCAGCGCCCCGCCGCGCTACTGCCCCGCGCGCCCGCGCTTACAGGCGCCGCATTGGCCTGCATAGGTAACTAAACTAGTCAGTCTGTCGCGGCCCAGCGCCCCGCCGCGCTACTGCCCCGCGCGCCCGCGCTTACAGGCGCCGCATTGGCCTGCATAGGTAACTAAACTAGTCAGTCTGTCGCGGCCCAGCGCTCCGCCGAGCTACTGCCCCGCGCGCCCGCGCTTACAGGCGCCGCATTGGCCTGCATAGGTAACTAAACTAGTCAGTCTGTCGCGGCCCAGCGCCCCGCCGAGCTACTACCCCGCGCGCCCGCGCTTACAGGCGCCGCATTGGCCTGCATAGGTAACTAAACTAGTCAGTCTGTCGCGGCCCAGCGCCCCGCCGAGCTACTGCCCCGCGCGCCCGCGCTTACAGGCGCCGCATTGGCCTGCATAGGTAACTAAACTAGTCAGTCTGTCGCGGCCCAGCGCCCCGCCGAGCTACTGCCCCGCGCGCCCGCGCTTACAGGCGCCGCATTGGCCTGCATAGGTAACTAAACTAGTCAGTCTGTCGCGGCCCAGCGCCCCGCCGCGCTACTGCCCCGCGCGCCCGCGCTTACAGGCGCCGCATTGGCCTGCATAGGTAACTAAACTAGTCAGTCTGTCGCGGCCCAGCGCCCCGCCGAGCTACTGCCCCGCGCGCCCGCGCTTACAGGCGCCGCATTGGCCTGCATAGGTAACTAAACTAGTCAGTCTGTCGCGGCCCAGCGCCCCGCCGAGCTACTACCCCGCGCGCCCGCGCTTACAGGCGCCGCATTGGCCTGCATAGGTAACTAAACTAGTCAGTCTGTCGCGGCCCAGCGCCCCGCCGCGCTACTGCCCCGCGCGCCCGCGCTTACAGGCGCCGCATTGGCCTGCATAGGTAACTAAACTAGTCAGTCTGTCGCGGCCCAGCGCCCCGCCGAGCTACTGCCCCGCGCGCCCGCGCTTACAGGCGCCGCATTGGCCTGCATAGGTAACTAAACTAGTCAGTCTGTCGCGGCCCAGCGCCCCGCCGAGCTACTACCCCGCGCGCCCGCGCTTACAGGCGCCGCATTGGCCTGCATAGGTAACTAAACTAGTCAGTCTGTTGCGGCCCAGCGCCCCGCCGAGCTACTGCCCCGCGCGCCCGCGCTTACAGGCGCCGCATTGGCCTGCATAGGTAACTAAACTAGTCAGTCTGTCGCGGCCCAGCGCCCCGCCGAGCTACTGCCCCGCGCGCCCGCGCTTACAGGCGCCGCATTGGCCTGCATAGGTAACTAAACTAGTCAGTCTGTCGCGGCCCAGCGCCCCGCCGCGCTACTGCCCCGCGCGCCCGCGCTTACAGGCGCCGCATTGGCCTGCATAGGTAACTAAACTAGTCAGTCTGTCGCGGCCCAGCGCCCCGCCGAGCTACTGCCCCGCGCGCCCGCGCTTACAGGCGCCGCATTGGCCTGCATAGGTAACTAAACTAGTCAGTCTGTCGCGGCCCAGCGCCCCGCCGAGCTACTACCCCGCGCGCCCGCGCTTACAGGCGCCGCATTGGCCTGCATAGGTAACTAAACTAGTCAGTCTGTCGCGGCCCAGCGCCCCGCCGCGCTACTGCCCCGCGCGCCCGCGCTTACAGGCGCCGCATTGGCCTGCATAGGTAACTAAACTAGTCAGTCTGTCGCGGCCCAGCGCCCCGCCGCGCTACTGCCCCGCGCGCCCGCGCTTACAGGCGCCGCATTGGCCTGCATAGGTAACTAAACTAGTCAGTCTGTCGCGGCCCAGCGCCCCGCCGCGCTACTGCCCCGCGCGCCCGCGCTTACAGGCGCCGCATTGGCCTGCATAGGTAACTAAACTAGTCAGTCTGTCGCGGCCCAGCGCCCCGCCGCGCTACTGCCCCGCGCGCCCGCGCTTACAGGCGCCGCATTGGCCTGCATAGGTAACTAAACTAGTCAGTCTGTCGCGACCCTGCGCCCCGCCGCGATACAGCCCCGCACGCCCGCGCTTACAGCCGCCGCATTGGCCTGCATAGGTTAATACACTAGTCAGTCTGTCGCGGCCCAGCGCCCGGCCGCGCTACAGCCCCGCACGCCCGCGCTTACAGCCGCCGCATTGGCCTGCATAGGTAACTACACTAGTCAGTCTGTCGCGGCCCAGCGCCTCGCCGCGCTACAGCCCCGCACGCCCGCGCTTACAGCCGCCGCATTGGCATGCATAGGTAACTACACTAGTCAGTCTGTCGCGGCCCAGCGCCCCGCCGCGATACAGCCTCGCACGCCCGCGCTTACAGCCGCCGCATTGGCCTGCATAGGTAACTAAACTAGTCAGTCTGTCGCGGCACAGCGCCCCGCCGCGCTACTGCCCCGCGCGCCCGCGCTTACAGGCGCCGCATTGGCCTGCATAGGTAACTAAACTAGTCAGTCTGTCGCGACCCTGCGCCCCGCCGCGATACAGCCCCGCACGCCCGCGCTTACAGCCGCCGCATTGGCCTGCATAGGTTAATACACTAGTCAGTCTGTCGCGGCCCAGCGCCCGGCCGCGCTACAGCCCCGCACGCCCGCGCTTACAGCCGCCGCATTGGCCTGCATAGGTAACTACACTAGTCAGTCTGTCGCGGCCCAGCGCCTCGCCGCGCTACAGCCCCGCACGCCCGCGCTTACAGCCGCCGCATTGGCATGCATAGGTAACTACACTAGTCAGTCTGTCGCGGCCCAGCGCCCCGCCGCGATACAGCCTCGCACGCCCGCGCTTACAGCCGCCGCATTGGCCTGCATAGGTAACTAAACTAGTCAGTCTGTCGCGGCACAGCGCCCCGCCGCGCTACTGCCCCGCGCGCCCGCGCTTACAGCTGCCGCATTGGCCTGCATAGGTAACCTAGTTAGTCTGCCAACGCGCGTTGCGTGCGTCGTTTTTGTGTACGTATATCAACGACATTACCTATGATGTTTTAGGCACCTCAGATACTATTATTGTGTACAGGCGGCATGACTCCGCGCAACCAGATCGAGCCGCTGGCGGAGCTGTTGCTGGCGCTGAACCGCGCGGCGTGGCGCTCCGGCTCGCTGTCCGCGTGGCTGCGGGACGCGCTCGCCGCGCCCGGCTTCCCCACGCACCACGCCACAGACCCGCACAAGCACAAGTTTATAGCCGCCGTCATCAAGTACGTACTACAAAAATACCTTTATTTAGTACTTTCTCTGCATAACGCATGCTATGTACAAGCCAAAAAAACAAATGCCTCGCATCGCGTTCGCGGCTTCTATTACTGATTTATAAGGCAGTTTTCCTTTGTCTTTATGTTTATAATCGGTGTACTGTTTGCTTGTTAACAATTGCACGATAAAATCAGATCAAAAGATCAGAATGACTATAATTATGTTCGTGATTAGACATGATGTCGAAAATCCATGCGTTACTCAGAATTTAGTCAATCAGCAGAAGTCTCGCCTTCTTATTTTCTGTCTTCTGTTATTTTTGTCTCATTTCTTTTATCTTCTAATTTCACGTTTTTATTCCTGTTGTCAGTTGAATATGTTTTTTTTATCAGGGAGAAGAGCAGTAAACGGCGGCTACTGGAAACGGTACAAGAATTTTCTTTGGTATGTCGCGGCCTCGTAGACACTGAATACGCACGACAGACGCTCGCCTCCAAACAACTCGTCGCGTAACACCGTACTACTACAAAAATATAGTGTAATAGATATTCTCACAACCTCGCCTCTTCTAATAAGAGTGACCTAGTAAATATTTCGTTACTAAGTTTATATCAACGATAACGTATAATGGTATTTGTGACAGCTAAAATACTATATTTTAATTATTCAATCTTGTCATAGCACAAAGTTCAATTGCATGTAATACAAAGATATAACGTGCATATCATATACGAAGGTGAGGTACTATATCTCACAAGAAACTAGCACGTTAGACGTCATACAGTCTCGCCAGAAGAGATCAAAACCTCCTTTAACCTAGGGCTGTAGTCAACTTTTTAGCGACTTAATTTAGGACTAGGAGAATTGCTGTACTTAGAGGTGTCACAGTAGATCTATGCAGGTCGCAGTGACTAAGGGGCCTAAAGCCGTTTCCTCTTCTCTCGAATATATATGTCGCAGATGGATTCTAGAATCAGCATTTTTCTCATCTCACAAAACTGCTAGGTAGGTTTTTTACAATACAGGCGTCCGAGCACGGATCTTTTCGACAAACTAGTCGACTCGATAAAAGTTTACATGTATTGTATTTATCGTTTTATCAACAGAATGTCAAATTTTTACTTTTAAAATCGACAACAGTGTCGACAAAAAGAACCATGCTAGCATCGCAGTGGTGTGTAGCGGTTTTTCATAGTTACTGAACTATTATTATTATTATATATTTATTTAATCAAGTATCTGTGACTCATTGTGTTAGTTACAATTTACTTACAGGCTATGTTAGTGTACAATTTAAATTTATTCTAATTTTACAGCTAAAGGCTCACAGGTCCAGCTGAGACTTTGCAGCAGTTTCTTATGATTGCACAGTCCAATCTGCTAGCTATCATATTCATGATGCTATTGGCGCCGGCCCGAACCCGACGAACCAAGGAAGCGCATCGCTTCCGCATGACCGCATAAAAGCAGTCCACACGAGCATCGGCGAACATCCCCGATGCGCTACAGTACCGGGCCAGCCCCATCATCATCCTGAATGCGTTATTGTACTGGATGCGAAGGACGTTGTATGTTTTTTGAGTAAAATTTGTCCACAGACTACACGTGTAAAAAGAGGTGCAGTAGGCTCTAAACAAAGTACGTTTGACCTCACTAGACGCACGCGCGAATCTGCGGGCAATCATGTTTGCTCTTACACACAGCGCCCTCCGCTCCCTGTCAATATCATCATCGTCCTTGAGGCCAGTGGTCAATATATGTCCAAGGTAAGTAAACTTGGATACCCGGATCAGGGGTACACTGTTAATTTTAACATGGGGTACTTCTTCCATATATTCACCTCTAGCCCCAAAGACCATGATCACACTTTTCTTGACATTGTATGTCAGGCCGTGTATTTTAGCGTATTGTTCGCAAGTGGCCACAAGTTGTTTAAGTCCACAAATTGATGCGCTCAGCAGCACCATGTCATCTGCGTAGCTGATGTTATTGACACACACGCCATCAATATGACAACCGACACGCATGCTGCTGAGCTCTCCAATAAGCTCATTCATATATAGGTTGAAGAGCGTAGGTGAGCACAGCCCTCCCTGCCTAACCCCGCACTCCAACCCATACGACCCAGATTGAGCACCAGCCCACTTAACACTATTGACTTGGTGTCCATACCAATACTTTAGAATGTTCGTAAGTTCTGTAGGTAAATTTACTTTTTTCAACTTTTCCCACAGAAGGTCATAAGAAACCAAGTCAAAAGCTCTACTTAAGTCGAGGAAACAGGCGTAAACAGGAGTTTTGCGATCCAAATAGTATTTCACAGCGTGCTTAACACTCAATATTGCGCTTTCTGTAGACAGACCAGCACGAAAACCAAATTGATTGTCGTGAATATGTATAAACCTGTTAAGTTGAGTGTTAAGGACGCTGTCAAACACCTTTGATATGACAGTGGCTAGGGATATTGGTCTATAATTGTTTTTGTCTCCCATATCACCAGTTTTATTCTTCATAATAGGCACCACTATTGTTTTAATCATATCACTCGGCATGTAAGCGTGACCCAGGCAAAAGGTAAACAACATAGCCAAGACTCTCGACAAGTGCGGCCCTGCAAATCGGAGATGTTCAACGCTGAGACCATCATACCCAGGAGACTTCCCTCTACTCATGTCTTTAATTATTTTCGTAATACATTTAGCCGTGATTTTAGTGACTATTTCTTTCTGAGTCTCAACGTCAAGCACCGATCTAGAAGGGCCTAACGGAGATTGCACACTAAAGTGGCTCACAAAAAGGTTAGCTATCGCACTTGCATCACTCACACCGTCAACACACACAGGGAGGCCAGGTTTACCCTTCAGCTTATTAGTGTGCTTCCAGAATGATCGAAAGTCGTTCTTAGAATGATGCGAAGCTAGAATATCTATTTTAATTTGAGTTTCATGGTCTTGACACCACTTCAACCGTGACTTAAAAATCCTTTTAGATTCGCGCATTTCGTCGTAAATAGGTCCAACTATTGGCTTATCATTTTGAAGCCAGCATAAAAAAATTTCTCTTGCCTCCCTATGTGCACTGCTCACATGAACACCCCAACCCACGACCGCCCCTCGCTTTCCCGGATAACCACTACATTTACTCTCAATAGCCGACTCGCACAACGCGCGAACAATAGAACTATACATTGTTTCTATGATCTCCATATGACCAGGGTCATTACAAGTATGTTCGCAGCATTGTCTAAAGTCTTCTGGAAAGTCAATAAGCCGCAATTTCTGGTGACATTTTTCACTATAAATCTTTACTTGATCCAGACTTCTCTCTCCCCAGATCACTCGATTTGGTTTTACATCGGCATTGGGTTGTTTTATCAGTATACATTGCAGATTACATGTAACCATCAGAGGGAAATGGTCCGACCAAAGTACGTCATATTTTACGTGGCAATTAACAACAGATGATACAGCAGCCTTCGTGACTAAACAATGATCCAACCACCGTTTAGACCCATGAGCGTCACTAATAAAAGTATGAGTATCCGAATAAAGACCCAATAAATCGGTATCAATACATGTCCACTGGTAGTCAACACAAAAATTTAAAAGTTCTCTATAAAAACGTTCTGTTGGGTGTGCATTAAAGTCCCCTAAAACATAACAGTATTCTATAGCGCAATTGTCAATAATAGCACTTACCGAGCCAAGGCAGTCTGTGAACTCCACCAAGTTAGCTATGTCGTCGGTAGGCATATAGACACTCACCACAACAATAGATTTGTTGCTTATCGACATCTTCACAGCACAAACACGCGAACTATGACACTGTATTACTGACACATCACGGAACATATTCTTTCGCCATAGTATAGCTACACCGCCATAGGGCCTCCCACGAATCAATCCTGTAGTTGAATCCATTCCTGAGATACCAGTGGAACTAAACTCATTGCTAATGGTGTCCAAATAAGCTAGCTCATCAGTAAGCAACCAGGTCTCCTGAAGCGCAACTATATCAGCGCTGCTGCACAGTTGTCTGATACAATCTATCGAGCGTTTAACGTTTTTACAATTGAATGTAACTATATTGCAGATCTTCTTATCCATTTACTTTATTCAATATTGAGCCGCTATTCGTACAAGGAGTAGGCGATGATGGTTTTTGTTTAAAGTGTACAAATCGTCGAAAAATAATACCCTGAGGCCACAACTTGTCATCAAGGAACACTTGTACTCTCGATTGAGCAACAAAGAATTTGTAAGCATCATGCATAGTCTGTCTTTTTATCTTAATTTTTTCTAATTTCACTAATATTTGCGTTTTTCTCATAATATAGTTAACTATATCATCTTCAGTTGTGTCTTTGTGCACGTTCGTTATGAAAAGGGGAATATTCTTTTCCGCCGCCCGAAATTTTTCTGCAGATTCATTTGCTATTCCCATTATTCCCGACTGACGATATTTCAAATTATAACGTCTTTTATTTACGACTTGTGTCCATCCTTTTTCATCAGCTTGTGAATGAAGCTCAAAACATTTATTTTTTGCAATATCTAACAATGGTTGTTTACATTGTTCAACTAACAGCTGACCGACAGACCGGTTCGTTATCTCTTGTGACGCAATCGCCGACGTTAAGTTATTATTTTGTTTACTGCAACTCGCTGTTGCCGTTTCGTGCAATATTTCGCCGCCACCAATGTTATTCATCCCATCATTTTCATAACAAATGTCTTTATAGCTTTTTTGCGTAGAACATTTTGTAATAGATGCTTCTGTCATTAATGAGGTGTCACACAACTGAGATGTAGATTGATTCTCAAGTTGTTGTTGTAGTTCAAGTTCACCGCTGATGGAAATATCTCTGTATGTAGCTATTTTCGCATTTAGGTTACCGTGAGAGGGCAATGACTGAGCCTTTATTTCTAGCAATTCGGTTTTAAGGTCATTTAATTGACTACCTGTAACATATGTACTCTTGATGTCCTTCACCTCCGCTTGAAGTAGCACAATCTTTTTTAAAAGATCGGAAACATCCAGATGGTCGAATGTAATTGGGGGTAGTTTTTCTAGATTACGCGCCACAAATATTGGCATCACATCACTGTCCATCACTATAACACGCAGAATTGTATAAACGTTTTGCGTTTATCAATGCAGCGAATCAACGATCAGATGTTATGTAAAATAGCGTGAAATTAAACGTCAATTGTAGATTTTAGTTCAACATTTTACAATCTTAGTTATTGTTCGCCGGTTACTACTCACGTACATTCTTCGGGTTTGCCCGACTAGTTTCGAACTCGAACGGAGCCCTTAGTCATGAGCTGAGTCCGCGGCTATGTCGCGAGTCAGACTGATTGATTTTACAATCTTATAATAATTTAACTTCATTTTATTTTGTAAGACAGTAGTAAAAAATATAATAATTAAAATGTTGATTATAATACTAAACCACCACACTTGTCCAACACCCAGCCACGAAAATACAATTCAGAATACAGTAGCTTTTCTTTAAGTGGTGACTGTCCATTTACATATACAATAAATAAACCTGTCCCACTGTAAATATGCCATTCTGCATTAAGTCTAAACGTGGGTAGCAGTTTTGTTAAACGTATCGCAATGGCAATTGTTCAGCTGTTTGATAAAACGGATCTGCGGTGCAAGCATGGTTCTTTTTGTCGACACGTTTGTCGATTTTAAACGTCAAATCTGACATAAAGTGTTGATAAAACGATAAAATTCAATACATAAAAACTTTTATCGAGTCTACAAGTTTGTCGAAAAGATCCGTGCTCGGACGCCTGTTTCGTAAAACAGCGCATTCTACAATCCATCTGTGACATATATACCTATGTAATACAATAATAATATTGATTTGTTCCTTAGGTCTGTGTCATGTTAACAAAAAATATTTTTAATGACGTCTGCTATTTATTATATACGTTGCCGTTGGTATAAAATAGTATATTTGTTAAGTTTTCCTATTACATTAAGGTCCCTTGACGATACAGTTATTACAGTTGAAATATTTACGTAGAGTATTACTAATTTTATTCTTTAGAAATTGACATTGTAAATAATGCATACAAACGTTTTATCATCTGTATATATCCGTAATGATGTCGTTATAGAGATCTAAAATAAAACATTGAAAAATATTATTACGTTTTATTTTATTACATTTTATGTAGAACTAACTATAACATAATATTTAGACTTATGCTAACGATTTATAAATAAAATTAAAAGTATATAAATGAAATGTACAGTTCAAAACATAATATGGAAATGCTTTGTAACAATGATTTAGCAATATTGTGATACATGGTTACAGGAATTAGAACCAAACCTATTCTCACGTGATTGGAGTTGCCAGAAAAAAATATCAGAACAGGCGGACAGAGAATATACTTTAGCCAGTCATTTTCTTTTTGGAAGCCCGAGAAATTGTAGTTTTTAGAATAGCTGTATTACAATATATAAATTATTATTATTAATCATTCGAGTGTCTTGAGCTTATTTTTTTTTTGCCAGATAATCGTGTAAAGACGGAAACATGACCAGCTAAAGCTTTCAAGTCTGGCAACTCCATTACTAATATTAATATTCATGAACTGCATAAATACTAACACTGAGCAATCTACTAATATACGATTAAATTCTATTTAGGTTCTAGACGTGTTAATATAATATGTAAATGAAAATCACATAGTTTATTATAAGATCACATCCAATCTAGAGATTGAATGAATGGTGTGGCCGTGTTCTTTGTAGCCAACAAACGTGTATAATGATCCTTTGATTCAGCTGAGAAGCCAGTTATTTTGGAAATATATTCACTAAAGATGATCACATTATGGAAAAACAGCGTTTGCGTAGCACCCCCATTTAAGTTCACGTAATGCGATCCAAGTTTAACAATTGGTATCTTATAAAATGCCAAGAGTAAAAATACGTCCTGAAATTCCAAAATGGAAAGCTCCTGTCACCGTACGAGTCGCATCTGCATAGCATACAGATCACAGTTGTCCGTTTATTGAAATAACTGAAGAAAAAGATGTTGTAAACAGTATTGGTACAACTTCACGTAATTTTTGTTTAATAACTTTCGTGATACACATCCATATTATTTATTGTTTAACGTGTATTACTCTCGTGCATTCTTCAGGATTGCACGACTAGTCATAAGCAGAGCCCGCTGCGATTTCGCGAATTTGACCCGCGATGAAGAATGGACGTGAGTAATAACCGTTGAATAATAATTAACTTTACGTAATGGTTGCAATTATCGTTTTGGGCATACAATAACATCGCACCGTTTAAATGATTCTTAGGAGTCGGACTCGTCTTTGGATTCCTGTGAGTTGGCACTTTGACATTTGCCGATCTCGACATCGAAATCTAAGAACTTGTCGGGTTCGCAGTGCCTGTTCTTGAAGCGCAGGAAGTTGAGGGCCTGGTCCAGTGTCAGATGGAAGCAGTCCTGGCGACTCACGTTCAGTGACGAGCTCTCAAGGTCGCTGTGTGTGGCGCGCGCGTACTTCAAGCTGCGCGAGTTGTGCTGCCCTTCTACCGTGACCTAGCAGTAGCAAGTACACATGTTAGGAAAGACTGTTACTTTAAGTGAGATGAACATGTTATTTGTGCAATAATTACCAGTTTATTTTACCGATAATTGACACTCAATACTCGTTTGAGAGTTGCATTAGTGCAAAGATTCCGTCTCCATACCGTGGCTCGACCCTTATTTGTTATCACATTATTTTTGCTATGCATTTTTTATTAATTTTTAGGAACTGCATTTTATAATTTAATATACAGAGTAAAACCATAGTGATTAATAAATAAATAAAAGAAACATTTATTTTCTCTACACAAACTTACAAATTAAATTAGTACTAATAGCTAAAATTACAGTGATTATTAACCTGTCGGTTGGCTGTTTGTTGGTTTTTTAAGTTATCCATTACAACTTCAAATTTATTAGGCCAATTTGCACGAAGATACGTAAGTGCTTCACATGTGCATTTTTTCAATTAAAGTAATAAGTATTATTAATGTTTTTTTTTTTCAATTATACAGGCTGTGGTTCTAGACAGTGGCCAAATTGAAGGAGGTGGATCTATAGGTGTAACTGATTACAAAATAATTAAAAAAAGTATACCTTAGTTTTTTAAGTATACGTCGTGTCATAGTCATCGCCGCGTCGCGCGCAGTAAGCACAAGGACGGCACCGCGCGCCGACAAAGGCCGAATACGAAAATTTCACAGAGAAGCGTTAGCTGTTACGAGACGAATAGGACGTTGACCTCTTGGCTATAATTGTTTTAATAATTTTTATACAACATATAACTTGTTGCTGTATATGTTCCTACAATATGGCCACTGTTCAAAACCACAGCCTGTATATAGGTCTGCGTTTGACCGCCATCTCGTCTGATGTTAAGCGTTATCGCGGTCTACGATGGAGCACGCTTGCCTAGATGAAACCGATTCACTCGCGTGTAAAAGTGGGGTAAGATCCTCAAATACCTCTGAATAAAGAAAATATAGATTTTCCAAAAAAAAAAAAAAACTTTCTTAGGTACTTGGATATCAAAATTCGCATAATATTTTAAATATAACTATATAACATATAGCTGTGCCCCGCGGTTTCACTCGAGTATAATAATATTATAATTACCTACTTAATACTAACCAACAAAAGAAAACTACTAATTGCATTCTTTACGACATTGTATTAACTGCAAAGTTAGTGTTGTCGGTTCGGTCACCTGTATAGGTATAGGTCGCGGCATGGATCTTGAGCGCTAGGCAAAAAGGGAGGGGATAATCGCGCAGGCGTACATGCAAGCACACAATTACTAAATTGTTTTACTGGACATAATATTATTTTTCTCTATTACATTGTTTTTATACTTATAAGCGTAATTTAAAAGATAAGTGTGAAAACTAAGTAAGCATAGAATCAAAAATCAGGTAAGTAATTTATGAAAACCTAGTTTGATGTATGTACAAAAAAAATATTATCATATAATATAGTTAAAATAACGCTTGGCAGGATTTATTGCTAGCTTCTGTTCTATTATCAATCCGACGTAAACTAGTAATGGCAAAATGATTATTTTTTAAACAATCATTCAGTAGCTTCATTGATTTCTTTTTTAATCTGTTTTAAATTATTAACAATCTCTAGGGTCTCTTTCTTTAATAAAACAGTCCACATCGTACACCATTTTCCTTGCCTACTAGTCGACACATTGTTTCCTTTCGGCATCTTGTAAAATACCTACGCTACGAATCACTAACACGTACTAGTATAAAAAAACTAATCTCTCGTCATTAACTAAAAAAAAACGAATTCAAATTAAATAGGTAATAAAATATGTAAGATGAGTGAGCGCAACAGTACTTCACGGTATGCGAGACGTATGTCAAATGAAAGTGTTTGACATACGTTTGACGTACAAATGCGAATGACAACGTCACACTAATTAGCCAATCATAGTGCGATGCATTCATGCACCGCACGCGGCGACCAATTATATTTTTTCACGCCCGTCCCACCCCGCTAATCGGACCTAAATTTTGACTTCTGCGCATTCAAGGTCAGCGCTCAAGATCCGTGCCCCTACCTATATAGAATAGATAGCAAAGACGTCGCCAAAAAGACGTATTAAAAATATGGATAGAGCATTCGCGGTGGTGAGCAGAGGTCGAGATGGCTGAGAGTGGTCAGAGTGCCTGGAGTATTTATCCGGGCGGCGCAGGTTCGAATCCTGTTCGCGACCGTATTCTTTTTCCATTTAATATGTAACTTTAGAGTTCGCTAAACATGCGTTAATATTTTTCAAAGATTTATCTTGAAATAGATTATTTTATTATTAATGACCTAGGCTTCCATATTTGCATCAAGCACCTTAAAATACCTTTAAACCTTTGTCCTATCGATTGTTTTAAAAACCCGTTATCCGCCATCTTGGATTTCATAATAAGCTTTTTCGTAGGTATACAGGTGTTATTTTAAATTATTCGATATGACGTTACTACAAAGTTCAGTCGCATTGTAGTTGTCACTTTTGTTGACATCTGCCATTCTAATCATACTATATTTTCCGAAAAAGCTCTGGCATACTTTAAAATCTATTTACAATCCAAATGCTCAAATAAATGACTCTTCCCAATTAATAACTAATGTGCAAGATCCAACTGAATCACTGAATCAGTGCAACACATACTTTACTTCATTGGGTAAGAATCTCTCTGACCTAATACTCTCCCAACTATCTGAGACGCAAGCACCCCTAGCTAACAAATACAAGACATATCAAACTTCCCCTCACTCCTTCTTTTTTCATCCAACAGACGAAACAGAATTAAACAAAAACATACATCAAATTAAAATCGACAGTGCCCCTGGACCCGATAGAATTAGTTAGTCGGCTGATTCTCAAAGTCAAAAATTATATATTAAAACCACTTACTCACATTTTCAATCTTAGTTTAGAAACTGGTACCTTCCCAGACTGTTGGAAAGTTGCGTCTTTAACACCAATCCACAAAACGGTCCTAAGGGTTTATCAGAGAACTATCGTCCAATTGCACTTTTGAGCATTTTATCAAAGCTACTTGAAAAAGTCGTTAATAACCGTCTAGTTAACTTCCTAGAAAAACAATCTAATATCAGACCAACAAATCGGTTTTAGACGTGGCAAGTCCACTGAGGACGCTGCGATGCTATTGACCAATACCGTAGCTTCATACACAGAAGACGGAGAACATTAATTGCGAGTCTTCTTAGACCTAGCTAAGGCCTTCGATACGATATCTATAGATCTCCTCTTGAAAAAACTAGAATGAATAGGAATTCGAGAACAATCACTTGACTGGTTCAAAAGCTATCTCACGAATCGTAGGCAAATAGTTAAAGTAGGTTACCATTCAAGTGAATTACTTCCCATTGACTTTGGAGTTCCTCAGGGCAGCACGCTTGGACCGACACTGTTCGCTTTTTATATGAACGACATTTTAAACCTGCACAATGCAAAAATAATCTCATATGCTGACGAAACAGCAATAATATTCCACGCCAAAACTTGGGACCAAGTTTACCATCTTGCCGAGAACGGTTTGCGAATTGTTGCTGAGGCCCTCAACCTGAATCTTCTCACACTCAATTTCCAAAAAACGAAAGTCATACCCTTCTTCAAAACAACTGCCTCTAATCCTCCACAGCACTTAACACTTAAATTCCATACATGTCGCAATGATCACAACAACTTATCACCCATATATTGCGACTGCAAAACTATCGAACGCACTCCCTGTCTCAGATATCTTGGTATAACAATAGACCTAAACCTTTCATTTAAACGCCACATTCATCAACTCTCTGGACGTGTTAGGAAACTGATATTTGTCATGAAAAAGCTACGCGACTGCACACCAGCAGAAATTATTCGTAAAGTATATATTGGTCTCTGTCAATCGGTTCTTCAATATGGAATATCCGTTTGGGGAGGAGCCGGGAACAGTATTTTTATTGAAATTGAAAGAGCTCAGAGAGCCGTAATAAAAGTGATGTTAAAAAAACCTTTTCGACACCCAACTTACTTGCTCTATTCTGAATTCTCGGTTCTTACAGTACGACAGCTCTCTATTCTTACCGCTACACTACAAGTACACAAAAATATAGAAAATAGACCTGATTATCTACAATTGATTTCAAAGCGCGTTCTACATGTTCCCCTTCCCAAAGCCAATAGTCTCCTGTCCAGACGGTGTCCATATTATATACACATCCATATTTATAATAAAATCAGCAAATGTTGCGACATAAAACATCTGAATACCTATTCTTGCAAGAGAATTATGATAAAGTGGCTACGTAACCTATCATATGACGAGACTGAGGTTGTAGTAGGCTAGGAGAAAAAAAAAAACGATTACACCACGCACTTAGACTCACACACACACACAACCTACATCCCTCTAGCTGGTTTCTTGTGTCCTTATGATTTTGTATTTTTATTATTTGTAAATTATCTTCACATAAAATAAGATATTAAACAATACATCTAACCAATGGCATCACAACTCAGGCCCCCAAGATACAAGCGTGGGCTTAGTTTGGGGACCACAGCAATAACATACAATGTACTTTAAAATAGTTACATATTATATTTTCACTCATTATTATATTTACTTGTAAGGTAATATTGTAACATTGAACAATAAAATTTATTCTTATTCTTTACGAACTATAGTTTCAGGTTTCGTATATACTATGACTAACCCTGTATATCACCCTAAAATACTTCTAAACTGACAACCATATTAATTAAAAAGTGCGTTATGCACCACCTTGGATTTCTAAATTAACCTCATGATCGTAATTACCACCCTAAAAAAATACCTATAAACTGACAACCATATAGAATTTGAAAAAAATGCGTTATCCGCCACCTTGGATTTAAAAATTGATATCATAAACACTCCGAAATATTTCGGAAATTACACTGAGGTGTACTATGTAGTTACGATACGATCCTATATTATAAAAGGAATTGTATGTATTATATTAATGAGTAGTAATAAACGGTAATCGCTAGAGAACAGTTGTTTCAATAATACAAGATCCCCTCATGGCGACCCATGCCATTTTTGGGGCGCGTGACGCGATTTCATACTCGGTATAGTGTTACGGCTCCAAAACTATCGAACTGAACTACGAGTGAATTGTTTAATCGGGACTAATATATGTGAACCTAAATGAACTCGGTGCAGTTAATCTATTCTTATTTTACTTTAATTTCGAAAAATCAGTAATAATGTGCCGATCAAAAATAGAACAGGAGACTGTTTTCGTAAATCAGAATGCTGCAGGTTCGAATAGTGCCCATGTCGAAGAACTGAAGGTACATATTTCGACAATTAGTATAATCGTGATAGTATTAAGCGTTCTGATGGGACTTGGCGCTCTATATGTCGACTTTTACAAAACAAATTAATCCACCATCTTGATTTTTGGATTACTATATATTTTACACTCTAAAATGACTCCTGTACCGATATTTTAGCCCTCCACCTTGTTTTACCAAATTGATACAATGTAGGGGTTTATTAATATCTTCGAAACTGTTAATAATAACCCTATTTTATTACGTAAATAATATTAACAATAATTTATTATCACAGATTGAACCTTTGCTAGTCCTCAGCTATATGTCCCAAACGAATCTTAGGCCGTTTGGGCTCGATCCCTTTTCCATCCCCGCTGAACCCGCATACTCTACTGAGTACTAGACTGTTTTGTCGAACCACTGTATGGAGAAGGAATATTTACACATTGCCGTTGCACAGAGGACGACACTAGACTCCAAACATACCTCATAAGTGTAGTGCCTAGCCTTGCGCTTGGGCCCGATGTAGGCGACATAGACGATGACTCCCCATGTGCGGATATCCACGTCGACGCGCAGGTGGAAGTATTCGTCCAGCGCCATGATCAGCCACGTGTCGTGCTGCTCGGAATTCACCTTCATCGAAAACTTGTGCTTACGTCCGATCTTCAAGATTGGTAGGTGCTTACACTAAAATAGAGGAAATAGTAATAGTAAGGCCACTTTTTGTCCCAGATCGAATAAGTTCTTTGCCTCATTGGTTTTAAACTGTATATGATGATCCAATGGAATGTATGCATTTGTAAAATAATATATAGTGATCGTTGTACCTGGAAGTGGTGCGCTAGCTCATGATGCGCGAGCGGCGGGTGGCGCGCGCAGGGCGGCGCGGGGCAGTGGTAGCGGCGCGCGCCGCAGCTGGCCTCGTGGGGCGCGCGCCTGCGCAGGCGCACCTCGCGCCCGCAGCCGTGCCGGCACGGGTAACGCAGCATCTCGGCCACCTTCGAACAGTAAAACTGCTACTGATGTGCTTCTCTATCCGACCAACCGTACATATAAAACACTGATAAACTCATGTCAGGTCAATCTCAAATTTATATTAAAGATTATGAAATTAGACGAAAATTAAAGGCGAAAGTAAATATAACCCATCAAGTCTTCCAAAAGTTGAATATATTGACTGTTAGTCATAATCCTACGACACTGCAACCTATAATGATAAAATAAACACGAACCCCTTCCATAGCACGGTTGCGCACAGAGGAGAAGGTGGTGCGGCAGACGGGGCAGGAGGCGAGGCGCGTGCGGCAGCGGCTGCACACCAGGTGGCCGCGCCGGCACTGCGAGATGGGCGGCTCCATCCACTCCAGGCACACCGGGCACTCCAGCAGTCGGAGGAGGCTCTGCAGAGACACAAGTGTATACGTGACTTGATGTTCGATGGATCGATTATGATGAATTAATATTATGAGACTAGACTAGGATATGGCTAGAGATGAATGGGCCCGTCAGTGAAAATAAAATGAGCACACGAGAGAATACTTTTATAGCTTAACTCTTCTATTTGGTTAAGACTAACACGCGAAGGATGACGGTATTCCAAAAAAAAATTAATGGTCACAGTCAATCAAATCCATAACTTTTTAAACTGTATGGTTTAAAAAGTCATGGACCTAGTTGACACACATATTTATATGTCGATCTTATGTGCAATATAAAATAAAGTATAGGCTGGGTAAAAATTACACAGGGATATTTCTATCGATCCTTGTACAGGGTTCTAAAATAATAAACAAATTTATTTTATTCTAAAAGTTCATCGAAATTCCGATATATGGTTATATTATACATGAATTTTAATTAATTATATATGAATAATGAACATGAATATTCTGATGAATTTATTAATTGCACCACAAGCCCAGTATACTAAAAACACACTCACTTGATTGAACTCTTGCACAGAATACGGCTCCGCATTTTCTTCATTTGCTGAAATATAAAAATATATAATTTTATGTCGTAAATGTAAATTCTTAAAACATGGAATGAATGTGTATCAATTATATAGTGTTAATAATATTGTGCTCTTATATTTCAACTTCAACTTACGTTCCCGTTTCCTTTTAACGCCGTGGAAGGGAGATTGTTGTTGTGATGTTTCGGCATTCTCATCAGAATTTACTGCCACCTGTAAATACAGCAACTACACGTGTTACTATGTGTACTATTTCTGTCGACATATTCAGATGCTTGTTCGTTCGACAATTCTAGTTTACCCGAAGTTTCACCCCATTTGTATTTTACACAAAACGACTTAATTCCTTGATCATTCAGTTACTTTGATAATTGAAATGTTACGACAACCTTGCACTTTTCATTTAATTTTCAATACATTTGTGTATGTGTGTATAGTACGGCAGATATTTCTAGGTCACTCTGGATATAGGCTTTCTAAACTTCACGCATTAACACTCCCGCATCTGCGTAACATAACGTCATCTGAAAGAACTTTAAGACGGCCTACAAACGCCGACTATACCGTACCTATGTATTTTATAATCTTGTCTGAAAAACGAGGTGGATAACAAGGAAGCAAAAGCAAGATGACACCCGTTGAGCATAAAATAATACTTAGTCGAATCAGTAACATGTCCGAGCCCAGTTTTGAGTGATTTCTTTAAGTGTTAGATTAATTATGCAAACGCAAAACCTATAAGTCAGAAAAGGACAAGGGTGGAAAAGATAATAGTGCGTGAGATATATATTAAACATTCTGTTTTTGATATTGTCATTATTTGAATATTGTTCCTTCGATTCCAGGTTCCAATATACACATAGATGTGACGACGATGGAAGGGGCATTACGGCGATTCCGGGGCCGGCAAACAGACACCGCGCGATACACGACGCTGACTCTTCGTGTAAATTAGTGTATTACCTACATATTTATGTACAGTATTATTTTGTTAGTTATATAAGTTTATATTGTATTATAGTATTTTATATGGGCCATTGATGCCTGAATCAAATAAATAAAAAATAAAAAAATTACGTACGGCATTGTTTTCATTGGTGACATTGGGGTCTGTGGCGTCGGTCTCTACGTCGGCGGCGGGCGCGGTGTCGGGCTCGTCCGGAGCATCGACTTCTACTATTTCCTCTTCCAGAGATATGGCCCCAGCCGATGTATTCAGTGGTGGGGCTACAAAGGTATAGTAAGTTACGAAGACTATTTGGTTACTGTTACTATCAGCCTGTCCCATTGTTGGGTGAAAGCTGATATAATAATATCATATTATAATTTATATAGTAGTTATAATGAATGGCAAGTAAATTTACATGTTTGCTGCTATTTCAGTGTTTTCTTAGTGGGGAATAATTTGATGATGACAAGAACAATAAGGTAGACATTTTTAATCATCTTATGAAACCGGTATAACTTTCGTTTTCAAACTGTTTAGGACAATACCGAGTAGGTACATAATAAGTTTTAGGTTATAAATTGACGCACCCTCAGCATTTTCTTCCTGCTCAGGAAGATTGTTCTCATCGGTCTGCTCAGCAACCGGAGGTGGTTCTGGCACGGACTCTACTTCTACAAAAAAGGTCATACGTTATTTAATCTTCTTTCACTATATAGTACATGCTATATAGGCTGTGGTTTTAAACAGTGGCATTTTATACAAAACAATAAAGAAACAAGTTAAAAGTTGTTTAAAAATAGTTTAAACAATATTTACGAAGAGGTCAGTGCTCTATTCATCTCGTAACATAAAACGGTTATTTAGATTTTTTTTGTGTACTAAGCATAATTCTAACTCCACGACGCGAAGCTTGCGGCACGGCTTTTGTCATCGCACGACGTTAGATGAGACATACAAAGAAACAGTAATACTTCTTAACTAATTCGGTTTTTATTTTATATTGCTAAGATTTACTTTTTACTAATTATAATGCCGATATATACAATCTACCTAAATAAAATAATTATAACAAAAAAAAAACAAATTGGTTTGTATTCTATTACACCGTTAAAGTAGCCTCGTTCAATTTGCCCGCTGTATATAAGGTCCTAATTTATTAGGTAATTTCCTTTTAAGGGGTCAATGTGTAAGTGATAAGGATTCATTTAAACCATGATTTAAATGTTTACAACAATTTTATTTTATTCTTAATATTCGCCGCTCAAGGTTTAATTTTGGTCTTGCTAGTACTATGTTAGTTACAAAAACAAAATTATATCCATTTAATTCTTAGCTTAACTGAATGTATTTGACTTACATATTAACCCTTTCAAAGGAAATTACCTAATAAATTTGGAACTTATATAAAACCACAGCCTATATAATATTTTCATTGAATACTTCTGAAGTACGCAAAAAATTACCATCATCCGAATGGTCCACATTGACGAAGTGATGATCAGGCACCGGTGGACTGGTGTCCAGGTCTGAGGGGGCGTTGGGACGCAGCGGCAGCGTGCGGTAGCGCCCGGAGGACGAGGCCTGCTGCTCGCTCACCGGGAGCACATCCGGGGGGTTCGCTGGATAATAACATCACCACATAATACTTCAATTACATATAGCACAAACACATTGAACACCGAAAAAAATACTCTTCGGAAGGATTTCGCCTATTATGTTCGTCGTGTTGAATTTCACATTAACATGAAATTAGTCTTTTGTAGCCGACTTTTCAACTATACATCTTACGAGGGTTGGTAGTTACGAACTCAAACGGGGCCAACTATCACGTATACAGAACTGCAGGAAATTCACCATAGCACGTAGCGCTGCGATCACGAGAGGGAGGAAGTTGCGTGTTTACAGCACACAGTCGTTCCATCCGTATTGTCATCATGATCTGTACTGACCTCGAGAATCACTAAACGGATTTGGATACAACTTGTCGCAAAACGACTAGGCATGTTAAAACAAAGATTCGAGCGAGCCAGGTCATGTCACTAGCGCTGTACAAGTTCGGCTTCACCAGAATTTATTTACTGTCCTGGTAGTATTGTAGCCTGTATCACAAATTTACATTCAGATTAAAAACAAACCACTACATACATACAATGATTGCAAAGAAATGGCAAATTCAAATAACACGAAGAATCTCAACATGGCAACTGACCTACCTAGAATCTATTCAGTCCTTTGTCATGAAAGGTTGTCATATACACGCAATTTAAACACGTATATAAAGAGAAAAAGCAATGTTGGTACATAGTAACAGTGTGACAACTAGGGACATCAACACTAACGCATGACTAATCTGAGATATAAATGCATATAGCTGACTATCTATCTACTCCATACAATTTCGTATTTCTTTCCACATTGACGGCTTTGAAGGGTACGACTTAAACGCTGGCTAAGACTTTACCTGTGCTCGCTTCACCTCGTGATGGCTGGAGGTAGTTTGACTGAGACGCAAATAAAAATCTGTGAGATGTACCTATAAAAATATTTTACGAACAATAAGTCGAAACAACTTAATTAGTATACTATTTTGTAAATCGTTTCTCCACTTACTGTTTCTACTGTATCCAGCTAGGGAGCTACGACCAGGCTGTGACCTGTTACAGCAGTTGTGAGCCCTTGACCTAGCATTAGGGTCTGCCGATAGCGATGGCGTGAATAATGGGCTTCGAGAAGAACCCGCACTGCTTCCCATACCTGATAGTGATAATATCTTTATTAACTTTCGTTTAGTAATGGAATGTAACAGTAATAAGAAATAGTATAATAACTTTCGTGAGACATATTCATATCAATTATTGTTCACCGCTGATTACGCACGTCCATTTTTTGTTGGCAATTTCGCAAAAATGCACTTGAGTAGTAACCGGTGTACAATAATTGATAAAAAATAGTAGTTTCAATAGAAGTCGAAAGTTATTATGTTACATAATTATGGTAACACTTTTATAGATAAACGACTGCTTCTTTTTTCACTGACAATGCCTTTACAAATCGATAATCTCTTTAGGAAAAATGTAGACAGCAATAACTTTGTCTCTCAATAAATTAATTAAATAGTACCTACTGTGGGGATTACAAGATAAAAACTAGTAATCACTAACGTCGTGAAGTAGTTGGATACAAGTTGGAGCCCGGTTTATTCTGCGTTACGTTATATAGGCTGCGAGTGAGCTTCTTGAACGCGAGTATGCGTTGTATGTCTGCTGAAGTGGTCGGGCGGTCTCGTCGAGTATCGCGTATATCGCGCGCAGGCATCGCGGGCCGCGACACGTACGTTAGCGGCACGTCGCATAATCTGGAACTATATACACAATGGTTTCGTTTCTAGCGTCTGCGGCCCAAATGTAAAAATTTGAAGACTTTAAGATTATATAAAATTTTAAAAAAAAGTGAAAAATATTTATTAATGGACTGCAAGTTGTTCAAGGCTGCTCAGTTTTATGTTGCGTTTAATAAATCTCGTGCTGTCATTGTAAAGGTTAAGGCAAGTAATCGTGATAGCATGAAAAATAGCACCTTATAGAATTACTACTGGCGACTTAAACTGAATAGTTTAAGTCGCCGTTAGCTAATAAATATAAATTAAGAAATATTTACCGGTTGACGCCTACATTAGATGGTCTTGGTGTATTATTGATGATAGACCAAAACAAGGCCCTGTCCATTTTGGCCTGCTGCTTTCGCACAGTCGCAGGTGAACTAGGCGTTTGTTGTACACCTAGTAATACAAAACAAAAGTATTAGCTTTCCATAATAACCACAGCAACATAATTTTATTGTGAAGGTTCGCAACAACTACATATTTACAAGCCTAATATCCTATTTGTATAAAATATTGATAATCTTGAAACAGCTAAATACCCACCAACCGAACGAACAGGCTGGCTCCCAGTCTGGTCTCTCCACCACGTATCATCTACAGACGATCAATCAAATAGATGAAATTACCAATTTATCACTTTATAAAGCAGCTGTCCATTATACAGAGGTGAGCAATAAAAAAGAAAAAAAATGTAGTTGTTGAATGATGTGAAAATAAACAAAGAAACCTCCTGTTCAAGCAACAGATACTAGATCCAAGTCACAAGATTTAGTATTGGCGCGATTGCAGTCAATGTATTTACTAAACCAATCGTGAATAGAAAGTTAGCCAATAATAGAACATGAAGAAATTAATGGACATGAGCATCTAAATTCAATGTTTGCTGATTACTGATGGTATATGTATACTTCCTGTGCTCATAAAGTATCAAAATAATCTTGACATTCACTCAAGTGTCTAAGCTGATGCTTTATCGGTGACTAATAGAGAAGAGAGAGAGCTAGGTTTTAAATAATCTGCTTAGAGTATATTTTGTTAGTGCTTTTGTCTCTCAAAAGTATCCACAAAATAACCACATGAACCAAAAAGGCGGTAAATTAGACTTTAAAAAAACTAAGAAGTTGATTTCAGCAAACAGTGGCTATAAATAGTAAAATAAAAAATAAATAAAAAAAACATCTATCACTACTAAGCAATTATATTGATACATGAAATGTTTAGTTATACTGTTTTGTAATAGTGCCCAAGTCCCACTACATAATACGTAACTTATAATATGATCAGTAAATTGCTGGTGGAAAGGACAAAACTGGCAGGTCATGGATTATTAAAAACCTTATATAAACTTCCCGATTGGAACACAAACCAGCAGGAGTAGCTCAATGACACTCAAACTTCACCAGTTATTCAATAGGTAATATGCATGTGATTCAAATTTAGGTCAAATATTTTTATTCATAATCTTTATTGCTGTAGAATAAACACCTCAATATTTCGAGTATGTTATTACTGGGTGTTTATCATGTTTTGTGGTTCTTTTTGAGTTTTAACATTATTCTATAAAGAAAAACCCTTCAAAAAAATTTATAATTCGTTAATTAAACACCCCATTCTATACAAGATATCTTTTAAGATGTGTAATCTGACGTCAGAGAAAGCGCGCCGAGAAGGCGGCGTTTCAAACGCCTGAAACTGATTGCAGGTTTGTTTGATAATTTTAATACTGAATAATCATATTTTTGTAAATGTTCTATTTTTTCACGATAATGTACTAACATATACAATCAAATTTTTTTTTAATACATGCATATACCCTATTGGCATTAACCCTACAACAAACATTGTTTAGCTTCATTGGAGGTGTTAATAGAAACATTAAGTCCTCTCAAAAGGTCAAGTTATTACTGGCTATATTAAGAATTATTATTATATAGGTACAGCTGTATAAATACAGCATTCTCAGCATGCATTTAACAGCTGTATCAAGCAGAGGCTTTCAAATTATTGAGATATTACTTTAACAATTCTTAAAACTAATAAGACTAACACATCATTAAAAATAGTTTTTGTTATTGATATTGTCATTTTTTCTGTCCTTTTTTTAATTATGTAGAATCATACTGACATAATAATTATAGTCACTTTAACTTTATTTAGCCAAACAAAAGCAACAGTATTTTCACATAAATTCAAAGAACATGACCAGTAATTCCAGAACAAATAAATCCAGTTCTAGACTGGTTGAACAGTGTTAAGGTGTTCAGCATTCATGTCAAGAATTCAAAACACTTCTGTGTTTATGAATGTGTATTAACTAAAATAAATTAATTAACAATAACCACACTTATAATCTTCTGATATAAAAATCTTGTGTTTGTTATCGAACTCCTCCGCAATGGCTTGACCAGTTTTTTTTTTTATGTGTATTTGATTGATCTGAGAATAGGTGTCAGCGACAAGACCCTGTCTGCGCTTCATGTCACTAAAAATCTTGTGTTTGTTATCGAACTCCTCCGCAATGGCTCGACCAGTTTTTTTTTTTATGTGTATTTGATTGATCTGAGAATAGGTGTCGGCGACAAGACCCCGTCTGCGCTTCATGTCACAAGTAGTGGTAGGGATAAACCAGTTGTGAATAATGTATGTTAGATATTTGAAAGGAAACTGGATAGAATCTTATTAGATTATGTTTTTTAACTCTCTCGTTGTTTTTTTAAGGTTAATTTATGTTTAATAGTTATTATAAGAATCTATATTTGACGTATTTCTATAGTTTATAAGGGAATTTTCAAGTACAGATTTGTATCGAGTATAATTACGTAACTTGAAAATGTGATTTTTTGTTTATAGAGATATCGTTTTAAATTTAGTGTATAATAAAAGGTCTTTGCATAAAAGCAATATTAGAAAAATAATTAGGTTAATAGGACACTTAGTTTAGCAGTTATAAGGAAAAATGTATAAAGAAAATTTGCCTTGTTAAAATTTTATAAGTTGTTCTAGATTTTTTTTTATTCTTTAGAATTAGGTAAAATATGGTTTCATGTTATAGATTAGGATTCAACGAATCGAATGATATATAATATACATGTAAGGGTTTTTGTCACAAAAATAATAAATAAAGGCTCCAAAGGTTTCGGCTCAAAGTAAAAATAAACTACAAAAAGGGCCAAAAGTGCACGGGTCTCTGTAAGGTAAGCACGGCCCGTAATATAAGGCGAGTCGATTGCCGACTCAAATCAAAAGTCCGGTTAAGCAGTCGACAACCTCCTAGGTTGACCTGCGAGATGCCATTATCAAAAAAAAAAAAAACGACTCAAATCAGTAGCAACATAGCCGTCGAAGAGGCAACAACTGGGAAGAAATAGGAAAATTCAAGAAAGAAAAGTGTTTTATTCAGGCCTCTATCCTATCTCTTTGCCCCCAGGCCCTCTGGGATCGTTCTGCACTCGCATACCTACGCATTCAGGGGTGCGTAGTGACGTACGTAACCAGCGTAAGGGAAGCAAGGAGCGTACGTCAAAACAAGTGGGAGATTGTCCCAGGACGACAGTGCGGGCACTGGATGTGTCCCTGCTGTCCGAAACAATAGGCCATAGGCTAGGATAGCCCTATCCAGAAAAATTATATGGCAGTACAATGTTTGCGGGACACAGCTAGTAATATATATTATTTTGTTTTGAGTATGTAATATGTATTATTTATTACTGAACTAAAGATCAAGAAAGATCAGAATTTCATTTATAAGATCTTCATTCACCAAAGGTTCAAAGTATTATAATAATTATAACAGTCTAATCAGAAGGTCAGCATAAATACTTGTGTGTACCATTAGTGCCACTTGTTCCTGGTACATCAGCTACACTGGGTCGAGCCTCCTCGGGCTGTCTCCGCAACATATGGACTGGTTGTGCAGCATTGTTTTCCTCTTCATCTACAAATTAATTAATAGAGCAATCATTCAATTCAAGTAACATATTTAAATTAATTTTAACCCACTTAGAAGGACTGCAATGGCCTTAGCTTAGTTTAGTAACGGCGCTAACAACCATGCAAGTGCCATTGCTAACAGTGACATCCTGGGTTTGATTCTGAGGCCAAAATGTTTTTAGTACTTTTCTTTAGGTAATTTTCAGTAGCAACCCTAAGTTTGGAATTGTAGGCGATTACATGGGACTTAATAAGAGCATTGGTGAAATGTGGGTGTAGAACAGTACATCTCTGTTTATCTTTTGGAGAAAACAGAATAAATAAATATTATATTTGATAGTGATGGTTTTACAAATTTTCTCCTGCCCTTATTCAATAACATAAGTTTTATTGATCTTTTATGATAATAACACACAACATTTATACAATCATATTTAAAGTGTGCCCGTGACTTAGACATATGACATATCTTCTACATGCTGCAATATAATGAAATGCAACAATCACAAAAACAATTGAAAAAATTGTTTTATTTCCTAAAAAATTCATTTGAATATGTCGATCTGTTTCAGAGCCTATATTGAGACAAATTTTTAGACAGACAAAAAATAAAAAAAAGTTTAATTACCCCTTAGACGATCCACTGACCTTAAGAATAGCAGTTTCATAGGTAAGTATTATGTTTTGGCTTAATAATTAGAAATCACAGGCAGAAACATTTATTTATTGGTATAGATTAACACATGAAATATAATACAGTAATACATACTTCAACATCTTGTATGACAACAAGGTTGTTTGAACTCACTACCTACAACGTAGTTACAAAAACATTATCAAATACTAAACACAAAGGCTTTCATATCTGTTATGGCACTATAATAGTTTTGAAGTGAAAACATATGTGTATGCGTTTAGACGTTTACTGAACCTGATGGTGTACGCCAAGTATGTATTAGATCAATTCCCTTTTTTTATTATTGTTCACTGACGTACCTGAGCTCCAGGGGTACTCTGTAATCCCCAGTGATTTCTTCAAATTCTCTTTTCTGTTACTCATTTTCAACTATTCTTCTTAATAGCAATACATAAATATTTCCGTATTTAGGAATCGTACCTCCCTATTGTACGCCCATAATATCCCTATCACAAAATAAAATAAATCTAGAATTACAAAAAATATTGACTGACGATTTGACATTAAATTTTTATGACATTTGTGACATTACATTAATGATTGACATATGACAGATGACAATGACACGAACAATGTTTAGTGAGCTTAAAATTATAGAGGAGACGGCATTGTTGTATGGCTACACTTTTTTATCTGGCTTGTGTCTGCCAGACTATAGTTCGCGTACTTATTCCTTAAATCCAATAAATGCATACTATGACATAATAATGACTAGTTTTGGACTAGGAAACTAGTTAGGTACCATTAGGGAAGGTGCTTAATTACGTAACCAGGATTTAAAACCAGTTATTTGCTTGCAAGTACGCCTACCAGAGGGTTTAGTCTTGAAAATAATTCCGCTCGATTGACATTTTAATTATGTCAGTTCGTACTTTGAAATGCCAAAATTTCTAAAAAATAATTATAGATTCGGGATAATATGAAGACGTGCTTTAAAATTGAGGCAACTGTAATGTAGGTAAATTTATTTTAAAATTACGCGTTGTTTTAAGGCGTCTATTTAATATTGGAATTGGTATTAGTTTCAAGAGTAACCCCACTGGTAGGACCTGAAATACTCGCAAGACTTTGAAAGTATTTTACTCGGCAACTAGCAAATGCGATAGTAGCTCTTATTTAGACAACACGGATCAATTTCCTATGCAAGTATTTGTACCTCGATGGCTTGAAGTATTTTTTTTGTAAGTGCGATTGTGCTCCTTATTTATATGATAGCAAGGATGAATTTTCCATGGAAGTATATTTACTTCCAAGGCATGAATTGTTTTTATTTTTATATGTGACTAAGCTCCTTATTTATATTGAGAGACGGATCAATTTCCTATGTAAGTATATTTTCTTCCTCGTCTTGAAATATGTTGAGTGACTTGCGTCACGTGTGAAGTCTAGTTGGACTGTTGGACTAAGTATTTTCAAAGTTGGACTAGGTGCCGCCTAGTCTCGTAAAATACCTAGTCTTCGGACCTGTTCTAATAATAAATACGACACATCTCTAAGTCTAGCTTTAGTAGTCTGTGGGCATTGCCAAAAAAAAAAACACAGAGTACTCCAAAAAAAAAACAAGTTCCAGCCGGTACCGGGTCGTCGGTTACAAATTGATTGTGTGAATTTGTGACAACAAAGAAAGGTTTATTGCTGCGTAATAACTATCCAAAGGTAATAACTCATTACCGCAATTAATAAAAATGACGGATTTACCTTATCAAGCGGAATATGCAAAAAGTGGAAGAGCCTCGTGTAAAGGATGTAAACAAAAAATTGATCAAGGGGCCCTACGTATCGCTATTATGGTGCAGGTTAGTATACAATACTTTTAAAAATCAACTGCTAAACTTTGATTTTAATTTATAATTATCGTCTAATCGTCTAATATTTGTAAGATTACCATAATAATTTGATTCTAGATATCGCCTTCACTGAATTAATAAGCTTGTAGAACGTTAAAAATATTTGTAATTTAACTAGTACGCAACAAGGAAAATGTGTTTGTTTTGAACATACAGTATTCAAATTCGCCATCTTAGCACTTGTTTTGTTTGTCTTAAATAGTTTTAATTTGGTTCGATACCATTGTTCACTTGTAATATATTTAGTATTTTTATTATACATAGTATGTCTGTTTTTTATTTTCATCACTTAAACTATTTGTTCTACTTGAAGATCAAAACTGCCTTGATTCTCACTAACAATTAATATTACTGAACAACTGCAAATATCAATAAAATCAAATATTACATTACAAAACTCTTTGGAGCAATTATATTTATTAATGTTGTTCTTACTAGTCTGCATTCTTTGATGGGAAGCAACCAAATTGGCATCATGAAGAATGTTTCTTCAAAAAGCAGCGGCCGACAACTGTCTCAGATATTGGCAACTTTAATAAACTTAAGAGTGCAGATCAGAAGAGAATTAAATCTACTATGGGTATGATAACACTACTTCATGCTTGTAAATGTAAAGATTACATTCCAGGAGACAGAGAAAGACTATGAATATTGTTTTCACATTAACATTTATGCATTTTACACATAATTAAATTGTTTTAAGGAATTATTTGTCTACTAAACTGTATCATTTAATTTCATAAAGAAAATTCAACTGGAATAGTTATGCCAGTGGAAAAACCAAAAGGGAAAAGCAAATCAAAGAAAAGGTCAGCTGATGATTCTAATGCTGAATCTACAGCATTAGCACTTAAGGATTACCTCGTTGAATATTCTAAGAGTAGCAGGGCTACATGTAAACACTGTGACATTAAGATTTGTAAGGTAATTATATATCAATATGTATTGTTTTATATTATTCCTTTTTTAGTTTTATCACACCTGATGAATCTATACAGATTGAGATACAAAGCCAATAAGATGAAATCACTCCTTCAGTTATATAGTCTGACACTAACATTTACTTAGGTTACAAAATTGCAGCTACATTAGCCACTGCGGCAGAACGAAAATTTTTATGTACTGGTCAAAAGATTACAGAATATTATTCAAGTCTTTTGGATAGTATATTATGAGCTATATCTATCTCTGCCTAAGAAAAAATATTCTAATCTAATTATAATTCCCCTACTTCAAATACAACCTCATCCAGTGTGATAATGTGTATACTTTATTTTAGGACGAAGTACGTATTTCTAAGACTGTGTATGATACTGAAGTGGGTAGCAAGTATGGAGGGCAACCATTATGGCACCATGTTAAGTGCTTTGCAGAGAGGAGGAGCGAGTTTCTCTTCTTTGCTGGAGGGGAGAGCCTTCCTGGTTTCAAAACCCTGAAGAAAGAAGACCAGGCTATTGTTAAAGCAGAGATCAAGTATATTATAATACAACCATTTAAGTTTTAAATTATAATATTTATTCAATGTGAAATGTATAATTTTCATGATAAAAATGTTTTTAGACCATTCAAGAAAGATGAAGTGCCAGTGAAGAAATTAAAAGCGGAACCCAAAAATGAAGAAGAGTTAAAAGAAGAGAAGGAAAAAGATAAGAAGTTAGAGAAACAAAATAAACTATTTCATAAATATAGAAGTGCATTGAGTGAACTCGCAAAGCATGATTTGGAAGAATTACTTGAAGAAAATTCACAAGAAGTGCCTGCTGGGCGAGATGCTGTAAGTTGAAATTTCTCTAACAGAATGCAGCCACTTAAGTTTTCAGAAATATGAATGTAATCTAATACAAACAACCTTAATAATGGATGCAATTATTGTGCAGTGTTTAGATCGCCTTGCTGACTGTATGGCGTTTGGAATCCTAGAGCCTTGCCCTGAGTGTAAGCACGGGCAGCTTGTCTTAGATACGTTTGGATATAAATGCACAGGTATTTAACAACACATATTTCTACTGTAAATTAAGATTGACCTAACATGTCAAAGAAGTATTATATGTTGCCAGCTCCCCATGGTTTCAATCATTAAAGCCATTTAAAACTAGTAATATCTTAGGTTTGCGCGATCACTACACATTATAACTTTGCAACGTTCGTGGCAATTGCAGTCCTCCTGCGACCACGAATGCTGCAAAGTGTTCGAAACATAGGAAAAAAAAAAACAGCAACGAGGCTAGAGTGGCGACTGCAAAAGGCACGGAGACTGAGCAACCGAATGAATATCGTTTCATATGTTCACTGCAGTTCCATGTGCAACATTGCACTTGCCTGCGTCAAAACTCTTCATATTGTTGTGCTGGGCAAACTTTTGTTAGTCTAAAAACAAAAACAATCTAATTATGTATTGGTGATACCAAAATTATAATAGCTAGTAATTTTTTTTTTGAATAAGTGCTCAACTGGGACCTATTTGCAACAATAAAAAATGAATAAAGGTAAATATTAAATGAAAATATAATATAAATAATAAGACTAATAATTTCGTCAACAGGCAGCATAACTGAATGGACTAAATGTTCCTACGTCACTCAGAATCCCAAACGAGTTCCTATGTCAGTTCCTAAAGCCTATGCAGAAGGTAGTATCTTCAAGAGATATAAACCTAAGACTGATGTGAGGCTGTTCGAAGCAGCACCACGGCCTCTGTTAGTCATCGTCAAAGATGAGGCTGCTACAACGTAAGAATATCACATCAAGCAACTTTTTAATAACATAGAAATGCATATAATCGTTATTTTTTAGAAAATCTGAATAAGAAAATAATTTAATTATTTTATTTTGTATTTTCCTAGTAAACTGTCTAGACTAGACTATATTAATGTGCACTCAACGAAAAGATAACTAAATAATAATGTATGTCGTATTTCTTAGTGTCAAAAAAGAAATGCCAGTGCCACCACTGAAGAACCTGCAGTTCTTCCTATATGGCAAGTTGAAAGATAAAGAAGAGATAAAGAAACGAATATTGAAGTTAGGTGGACTTGTGGTTGGCAAGCTGACCACAACTACAGTCGCCGTGGTGTCCACTAAGAAGGATGTGGAAAGGATGCCTGACAGAATGGAAGAAATCAAGTCTTTGGATATTGAGGTAATTTCTACCCAATATTTCTTATACATTTTCACACTGTTATATAAATGGGTCTTAACAAATATTGCATTCTCTAGTCTATTTAGGAATTATTATATAACTTGCTCTTAAATATTTGATCGGTTTTCCTATAGGAAACAAGTCAGTATAAGCGCCGCCATTAAATGCAAGTGAACTATCTAGTTAGACCAATTTGCTTAAGAAAGGTATAAAAAAAAAGTAACCCCTTGTTTTATCCTTATGCTGAGATAAGACTTGTTTATCATCATTTCACATTCATAGAGTAATCATTGTGTGGTTACAAGCTTTTAAAGTTTTAAAACAGTCAAGTAAAATGTATTTATAGTGTTGATTCACTGGTTACAGGTAGTGGAAGGGTCATTCCTGGACTTAATTGAAAAAGATGGTACAATCGCCAAGTCTTTAGAAATAATCAAAGAAAATAACATTGCTGACTGGGGATCAGATGTAAGTGACTATCAATGGTCTTAAATATGATTGTATGAGTATTTACCTGATGTTTATTTTTCTATATCTTCTTTTTAAATTCTTACTTTTTTATTTATTTAGCCTGCTACTAGAGTGCCACAAGATGTTTTAGATGGAAAGTCCATTCCAAAGTCCGGTAGCATGTATGTTAAATCATCCAAATCTGCAGTGAAGTTAAAAATTCAAGGTATATTTTTTTATGTGTTTGAATTTTTTTATTTAATATTTTCTGTGCTTAAAATAACTACGATGAATAATAAGTTATTTAATTACTATGATATATGACCAATTTGTTGAACTTAGAACAGGTTGATCTACTTTTATGACAAATCATTAATTTAAAATTAATTTTTCGTATGAATAAAAAGCAGATTTCATTTTAGATATCTGTTACCTTGTTGTTGAACAAGGATCCCCAGACGTCTTATTCTGGGTGATCTTTTATATGAAAAGTTTCTTTTGAACACACCTCACACACACCTTAGCTAAATTATATTAATGAACACACGAATCGTAGTAAATATTTATCATTTCACTTAGGCGGTACCGCAGTTGATCCAGCATCCAAGCTACAGGACGAGGCACACGTATACACAGACTATGATGGCACTAAATACACAGTGGTACTATCGCAAACAGATGTTGTGGCGCAAAAGAACTCTTACTACAAGATGCAAGTGTTGGAGAGTGATAATAAGAAGAAGTAAGATATGATTGCTTGACTATAGAACTTTATTATTAGTATATTATACTAAACCTGAAAGTACTTTGTTCAGAATCAGCAACAGAATCAATTGTAATAATGTTACACAATGTATATTATTTAAAATATCCAACTATTCGAAAACAGTATGAGGACGATCAGTAGCCGCCTTCTAGATTAAAAAATGACATGTAAAAGAGTTTGCAAAGATCTATTTACAGAGTAAAAAAATTGTATTTTGAATTAGAATTTGAGTAATTTTGTGAGTTTTCATTAGGAATTTTTAATACTTCATCACTTTCATTAAGTGAAATGATACATGTGTCGTGGGTTTCTTATAAACTACAAATAGAGAGACCAGTACCAGTGTTATCCGTAATTTAAGCATTATTCTTGCAAGTTTATCAGATGTTTCGCAGCACAATATCAAACGACACCCGTTAACGTTAAATAAACTAACACCTTGACGTTTCCACCGGTAGGTATTGGTTGTTCCGTTCGTGGGGTCGCATCGGTACTACTATCGGTGGTTCCAAGGTAGAAGACTGCAAATCTGCTGAAGACGCAGTTAGGAAGTTCGAAGACTTATACATGGAGAAAACGGAAAACGTTTGGGAGTACAGAGATGATTTTTTGAAGGTAAATAGTGTACATATTCAACTTTTTCAAAGATTTTCTTATTTTACTTTGCTTGGCAATTTTTTAGTATCATCATAACATCTTATTAGCTCGAACCTAATTGTTTTGTTTACTAAATATGCTATGGTAACAGATACATAGACTTGATGATTATTGACATAGCATTACCATTCAATTCTCTGTACAAATTCCCAGGTCCCCGGCCGGTACTTCCCTCTTGATATGGACTACGGCACCGATGACGTATCGCCACAAACTTTAGCTGTGGACGACAAGTGTAACCTGCCGGTGCCAGTACAAAAACTAGTCATCAAAATATTTGATGTTGATGTCATGAAGAAAACTCTTCTGGAATTTGAGGTAAGTTTTATGAGATTACCGCTGCGTCTTCTGAGATTACTTATGCAATATACCCTGTCAAAGTCTAATAATATGGATCATAATTCCAAGGTAATAATGGTTGTTTTAGCTTGATACTGAAAAGATGCCACTGGGTAAGCTGTCGAAGAAACAAATCAAGTCTGGATACAAAATTCTGTCTGAACTGCTGACATTAATTAATAAAGGAAATCCTAGCCAAAGCAAACTTATAGATGCCACTAACAGGTAAATTTTAATTACAGATGATTCTTTCAAATGCATTATCGTATTCGTAATTAAAGTGTTGAAGAAGAATTCGGAGTAGTGAGCAGAGGTCGGAATACCTTAGTTGGCACAGCGCCTGGAGTATTTATCCGGGGGGCGCAGGTTCAAATCCTACTCACGACCGTATTTGTCTTTCCACAAAAATTATGAATTATTTATTTTTAGTCTTACACCTGTATAGCTGAACCCTAATTATGCTTTTCCATACACAGCCATACCAGAAACACTCATGTTACAATAGTAGATCTATCTATAGTGACTACCAAGATGACGGCTGACAGAGATGTATGGAAGTAAAGAATTGGGATAAGGGCAGAGGGATGATGATGATGATGAGATCTATCTATATTCCACAGATTTCCGTGGTCGTCCATAGTCGTTTGAGTTAGTTTTTGTATTTTAAACTTTATTCTGACTAAGGCAAGATTCAACTTATCATTCCTATGGTTTGTTTTTTAATAAAAGGCAGAAGGTTCAATTACGTGCGAATTATTCCAGATTTTTCACGTTGATTCCCCATGACTTCGGCATGAACAACGCTCCGTTGCTGGACAATGTGGAGCTCATCAAGACCAAGACCGCCATGTTAGACAACCTACTCGAGATAGAAATAGCGTACAGTTTGCTACAGACAGGTTTGTTTTGGATATAAAATATTATACTTTCAATATAATTCTACGTCTATGGCATAAGCTTGCATAAATTGTCCTTCTATGTGTAAATGCATGATGGTACTCGCATATCTAAAATGGACCAAAGACCCAAATAAAAAAAAAACACGTCACAAATCTATAGGTTTTTATGCTATCATATTTTAATAACGTGAAATTTGAATTTTTGTCACGTGATAATAATACGGACAGAGAGTTGCGTACGACATGTGAGACGCATGGCTAGTCATCCAATTTCGCTTGTCATACTTAAAATTCATCCACTCTGCTCCAGTACGTTGCGTGTGTGTGTGCGTAATCCATGCTTCGCTTATAACAAGGCAAGGTTACATCCGTATTTTTTTTTCAGATCCTTGATTTTATTAAGAATAAGTTCCTTAATTAAAATGCTTCGATGTAGTTTCCCTTCTTCAAAACGCATGATAATGAGTATCAAATATGTTAGTTCTTGTTGTATCACGACTTCATGATGCAATGTATTAACGAGTTATAATTCAAGTACTTAATATATGTATGATTTGTTATCACTATTATATAAACATATAATGTTGTCCCCAATATCTTGAAATCCCATCCTATTAAAATAAGTATTAAACTTAAAATTGTACTCAAGAGATTAGAGCAACTAGATAAACGAGGACTCTTTATAAATAAGATAATTATACAATTAGGTTATTACAATAGTTTGTATATTAGATAATAATATTGGTAAGAGTCAATCAGTAAAATTAACTTGTCTTAGCTCCGTACACACGTTTAAAAGCCGAAGTTATTTATAAAAACAAAATTGTGAATATATTGCCGTCTCTTTTGCACATAAAAAATGACAGGTTTCTTCACCTCTCAACTTCTTCAACTCACAAAATAAAATTTATTTTCATAACTTTATTGTTTTAATTCTCAGATTCGGACGAAGTGAATCCCATATCGGCGCACTATTTGAAGTTGAAGGCGAACATTGCGCCGCTGCCGACGTCATCGCCCGAGTTCGAGATGATCCAGGAGTATTTGCGCAACACGCACGCTGCTACACATTCTAGTTACACGTTAGAAATTGAACAGGTCAGTCTCCCTCTTACGTGAAGTTAACCTAGTGACAGAGTTGTTCTCTCTCTCTCTCTCTCTCTCTTTGACTAGGCTATCAATTGCTATCTATGGACAGTTAGACACCAATTAGGAACGACAATAAAGTGCCCTAACGTCAGCCATATATTGCATACAAAAGCAAAAACAACCGAGTTGATGACAGGTTTAGCGTTGTATTCCCTACCTTTAAGCATAAAACCCACGTCTAGTACTGTGAAAACTGTCATACCCGAAAAAAAATGTCATGACGAGGATTTTTATTTTCAGGTGTTCAAAGTTGTTCGCGAAGGTGAAGACAAGCGCTTCAAGCCGTTCAGGAAGCTTCACAACAGACGGCTGCTGTGGCACGGCTCGCGGGTCACCAATTTTGCTGGAATTATTTCTCAAGGTCAATTATTTATAGAAATGTCTTAATAGTGTAACGAGTTAACGCAGGCTACCTACAAATCTTTTATCTTTTTATGCACACGTTAATACGTGTGCATAAAAGATTTGTAGGCAAAAACTTAAATTCTGACTTTTCATAAGTGCCATTGTATGGTTTATATGAAATAAAAACCTTTGACTTTGATCTACATGATGTCAGAAGTAAAGTAAAACGTTACTCCAAATAAACCATTTCATACTACCATTCTTTGTACCCTTAGGTCTCCGCATAGCACCACCCGAAGCGCCAGTGACCGGCTACATGTTTGGCAAAGGCGTATACTTCGCAGACATGGTGTCCAAGTCTGCTAACTACTGCTGCACCAACATCAGGAACCCCACCGGTCTCATGCTGCTGTGTGACGTCGCTCTAGGAAATATGTACGTATACGTAGTACACACGTGCATTTTACGATATTGGGTGATCTGTGTCACAAACCCAGTTTCAATAAGAACACTTTTCAAATTATGGATCATGTAAATTCCAGCCCCGATCTAGGATATCACCAGGGTACCCGCCCCGGGTGGCAGATGCAGGGGCCGCCAAAATTATAATATAATATGGTTGAAAATATGAAAATTGCTTCACAAAGCGTCTGGCGTCTTTATTAATTATTCATTTGATTTTAAAATGCCCAGTTAGTTTTTGAACTTATCCTAAGATATCATTCTAAAATGTGCTGCAAGCAGCTGCAGCCCAGCAGATTATTGGCAACTTCTAATGGCAAGCATAGTTTTTTATTATGAAATTGTTTTTTGTAAAAAAATAATGTTATTCATATAATTTTATTTAAAAATCTTATTGCAAAAGAAAAATCTTTTATTAAAGTAATCAATAAGTAATTTATCTCAAACACGAAAATTTCTGCTCCGGTTTGAAAAATCGTAGATCCGGGGATGGATGTCCCACTTTATATCTAAACGAATAATAAAATACTATTAGACGGTGTCATCATGTTTCAGGAAAAAGGCCTACTTTGTACTTTTTAAAATGTCTAATAACGCTATTTAATACCTTGCAGGAAAGAATGTCACCGCGCTGAGGACGTGAAGCTCCCTCCTAACATGCACTCGGCATGGGGCGTGGGAAGCACGCAGCCCGACCCGGCGCAGAACAAGTTGCTGGACGACGGTACCATCGTGCCGCTCGGGAAACCCGTGACCAACAAAGTCAACACCACTCTGCTCTACAACGAGTATCCTTTACTAAGTGCTGCATTTGTACAGTTCAGAATTTGCGCTTACTTGGCCTACACTTTAAAGAAATCATATACTGTGTTTTTTAGTTAATATGCCTTTTCAGTACCTATCCAGCAAGCATTTCTTAAATAAAAATAAATATTATGCTAGCATATCTGCCTCTGCTTCGCACGATGACGACATGCCGATTTTATTACTAATGTAATAAAACTAAAGAGTTTGTTTGTTTCTTGTTCGAACGCGCTAATCTCTGGAGCTACCAGTCAGACTTGAAGATGTTTTTTTGCATTTGAGTCCAATCTCTAAGGAAGGTTATAAGCTATTTAACATCACGCTTCGTCCCCAAGGAGGCGAGCAAAAAGAGAGTCAAAAAGAACGTTAAGCAAAATCTAAGTAATAGTGCGGACGGGCGATGGTATGCGGTGGTTCGGGTTCTTTTGAAATAGCGGAGCTAGTTCAAAATATACACAAATCTACCTTTCTCTTGAAACACTCCTCGAGTCCTGATACCTAAATTAAAGGTTACAGAGAATTAAACGTGCACAGACGGACCTGTCTCAATTTATTCAACACAAAGGGGCATATAATTAACTAATAACGTAAATAATAGGGAAATCTGCGTAATCGTATATGTATGTCGCAGATGGATTGTGGAATCCGCTGTTTTACAAAACACTGCTGTCTGTTTTACAAAACAAATCCGTTTTATCATTTACTATTGCAATACGTTTAACAAAACAGTTTTAGACGTAATGCAGAGTGACATATCTAGTCAGAAATATAGATTTATTGTATAGGTATATTAAATGGACAGTCGCCACTCAAGTAAAAGAAAAGATACTGTATTATGAAAAGGGCATTTTTGTGTCTGTAAGGTCAGAAAGAATGCGTGTCATAGTTCAGTATTTGTGCAAACCGTTAAACGTCGTTCAGCTGTTGTTCATAACAGTACTGTTTTGTAAAACAGCTGATTCTACAATCCATCTGCGACATTTACATAACATACTGTACCACAAAGCGTCTCAAAGAGCGAAACGTAATAGATTTTTGTTTTTACTTCCCCTTTGTCTACTTGTAAGCGACATCGAAATTCATCATTTTTTTTTAAATTTTTTGAGAATATTTTTCTTAGCACATTCTCAGGTTTATAGTATACGACGTTGCGCAAGTCAACGTGAAGTACTTGTTACAGCTGAAGTTCAACCACAAGTATTAATTGTTCATGTAATCGATTGTTTTTGTTAATTTTATTTGATCTATTACATTTTTCATTATTTAGTCTACTATTATAGCAGCATATTGCATTTCGATATTAGTTATAAGTCTTTTTAAAATCGGTCATACGCTTAATTCGTAGTCTGTCTTATGTTTACCTAATTGCGAAAGGTATTCGGAAAAATATTGTGCATGTAAAAAATATTATACGTGGAAATGTAAATTTTTATGTTAATTCCATTTTAAATATTCATATTCACTACCTTTTTGGTCTCAGTAGCGTAGGTACCAAGGCAACTGATTTATCGTTACCTAGTTTTGTAAAGAAACTTGATTGGCTTCTAAAGAATTCTCAGTGATAATAATAAGAACATCGCCATATTACATCAAAATATTTCTCAGTAAATATTCTCTTAGTAATTATATATTTTTATACGATTATGATTCTTGAATGTTATAATTATTATTATGATTTTTTGTCAGAATTGTCGTTTTTGTTGTTTAATTAAGTCATTGCTGTATTAATCACAATAATCATCTAATTAAACTTTTTATATAGACAAATGTTAACGTTTTATTCCATCTGTATCAAAGAGTTGCGCGTTGCGGTCTTATAAATCTTGTTATAGAAACACGATTTACGATCAATGAAATTTCATAAGTAGGTACATTTTATGGTAATAGAATATTTAGAAATAAATTAAGGTTACGCTGGGGCTCTTATGTCCTTAGGGACAGATAAACAGATAAATAAAAAAATAGAAATTATTAGATATTTTTTTTTAGATCATTCTAGTAATCGTACTAACTACAGTTGCTGTAGGTACTACTATGTAGCTTATACTTAGTAGCGAGTTCCCGGTAAAGGTTAGTAGAGGAGCTGTAGTTTGAAGACTGGTAGTATTCAGTGATAAGATAAAATGTATTTGCCTTTTGTCATTGGTAGCCGGGTAGGTGTCCAGCATATCCTTCATTAAGGATTTCCTACACACGAAAGAAATGTTTGTATTTAACACCATCTATCTGGTGATAGCTAAAATGTGTTTTTAATTTCTATAAAACGTGGTTTAGCTATACCCAGGTAGATAGCGTTACTGAAGCATGGTGGGACAAACTTAGTATGAAAATCTTTCTAATGTCTTCTCTAAGTACTTTAAATCTCTTTCGCCATATTGCGTTAAGTCCGCCTTAAGTTACCATATATTGAAGTATAAATAAATAAATTAGGGCAAGATTATTATTTATTTATTAAGGGATAATAAACAACTACAACATATAATAGCACATAAGGTAAACAATACTTTAAGTAGTAATGTTGCAGTCCACTGCATTATCCGCAGATAAAACATATTTAATGATCAGTAGTTGCCACTAGACCAGCATTACCAAAATTAACAATTATTTTGAAATAAATAAATAAATTACTATAAAGCTAGCTATAGTTACAAAATCAAATCAGGTCTGGAACAATTTCATTAACTTACAATGCAATAAGCAAATAATACGGATACAAATTAAATTACAATAACATTATGATAATATTTTTATGATATTAGATTTAAATTTACTTTTCGAACATGCGAATATATCAATATCAATGAAATTTGAATTATAGGATTCCAACATTCTGTGAATTGGGCAGCGTAAGCCAGAGTTCGTACGACAGGAATTTAGCGCGAACAGAGTACGTGCACGAACCTGACGCACATGAACTGTTCGGGGGACAGAATAACACAGTTTACTCGTTAGATCAATGACATCAAAGTGATTGTGAACGATGTCATGTAGCACGCTGGCCTCCAGGTATTTGCGCCGGTTCTCCAAGCTGATAAGCTTGAACTTATCAAGAAGTTGGGAGTATGACAGATAAGTCTTGGTCCTATAACATCTGTAGTACATAGTACGGAGGTACTTGCGCTGGACCCTTTCTATTGCAGCTACGTACTTTTGGTAGAAAGGGTTCCAGATAGGGACCGCATATTCTAATTGGGAGCGAATGAGCGTCTTATATAGATAGAGATAAGTTGAGGTACGCTTGAATTCTGTTGAGGATCTCATCACAAATCCATACATTCTAAAAGCATTATTAACAATAGCTTCGACATGTTGGTTCAATGACAATTTGCCATCAAAGAGAACACCTAGATCCTTCACTGTAGAAATATTATTTAAGGGGATACAGTTAAGGTTGTAGTTGAAATTGACAATGAGATTATTCTTAGTGAAGTGTATATAGTTACACTTGGGGATACTAAGATGCAGCTTATTGTCAATACAGTAGGCGGTTAGTCTGTCTAAGTCCTCCTGAAATGACTGGCAGTCGTCTATAGTACGTATTACGTGAAACGCCTTCAAGTCATCAGCGTACATCAAGAATTTGGTCTTTTTAAAACATTTCTTGATATCGTTGATGTAAATATTGAATAATAGTGGCCCCAGGATAGAGCCCTGTGGAACTCCTGAAGTAATATTAACAGAGACAGACTGATGACCATTAATCACAACCCTTTGTGACCTGTTTTCGAGGTACGACACGAACCAACGCAGCAAATTTCCGCGTATACCATTGTAGGCGATTTTATTGAGCAGAATTTCATGATCGACCCTGTCAAAAGCTTTTTGAAAGTCAGTGTAGACCGCATCTATTTGAAAATGCCTGTCAATATTTTCAAAGAGGTAATTGGCAAACATTAACAGGTTAGATGTCGTAGATCTGCGCTTAACAAACCCATGTTGTTCGGGAATGATAATTTTATGCAGAAGAGGGTAAATCTCGTTGTGTACAAGTCTTTCAAAAAGCTTTGACAGGGTCGGCAGAATCGAGATGGGTCTATATTGCTCGACGTCATGCCTTGAGCCACCCTTATGCACTGGGGTAACGTTAGCTCGCTTCCACTCCACCGGGAACACACCTTCATGCAGACATCTATTAAAAAGGATGTAGATCGGCTCACAAATATTATCCGCTGTAGCCTTAAAAAAGGCCGCCGGAAGTCCGTCATGTCCTGCCCCCTTAGAGGGGTCCAACCGTTTCAACTCGCTGAGTATTTTGGTTTTACTAATATGCAGATCACCAATTAAGTTAGCATTCTCTGTGTACTGTTGCGGTGGACCCCACATGGTGAGCGTTGGTGACACGGGCTCAAATACGGACAAGAAAAAGTCCGAGAACATATTGCAGACAACATCGGGATCACTTGACTTGACATTCTGGAACTGCATCATGGACGGAGTACCTGACTTACCTTTACGGTTAGAGATATAAGTCCAAAAATGCTTTATGTTATTAGAGAGACTCTCTTCAACAGAGTTAATATAACTGGAGTAACAGGTTTTACACGTATGTTTGAAGACAGACCTACATTCGGAGAAGTTATTATAGTCTTTGGCGTTGCTGTATTTTTTCCACTTTATCCAAAGACGTTGCTTCTTTTTAAATATTTTAACTAATTGTGGCGTAAACCAGATTGGGAAGTCAGTTAAGTTATTAGCTTAATATATGTATAACTAACAGGAATTAACGCGCAATAAATACCTTTGAATCACTTGACGCATAATAAAAACTTGAGAGGTGTCAAGGGACACCCGGATGGAACGAAGTTCCTTTCGATTAATTAGTGAAGAAATTGTAATAAAATTGTATTTTTTTTAAGTTATAATAATATTTTTATTACAAAGTCCCGCGCATCTGTGACGTGTATGAAAGAATAGACAGACAGAGTACATATATATATATCTGGCTTGCTTTCTATAATAGAGAGAGAGAGAGACAGACAGAGAAACATGCGCACGCCGCACGGCTTACAATAGCTTACTATAGCCGTATTGTCGTTACAACTTTTCGTCTTAATTTTTTCCGTCTTCCCCTTTCGCAACGCGCGATAAGGAACTTCGTTCCAATAATATTATGCAACGCGATAGTTTAAAAGTTAGTAAGATTATTAGCTGCCGGTGTACAATTAATATTCGGGGTTGTCTATTTTGTTAGATCTAATATTTTTTGTTACATTTTGAACAATTAGTTTTATATCAGCTATAAGTTAATCGTCAAACTCAAAAATCAACAAAGAAAACACGATCTTGTGTACCTACAATGAATAGTTTTGTAATAATTTAACTCTGTTTCACTCACTTTCTTCTTCGGTCCCGATCGTCCTTGGAGTACCGAGTGCCTCAGTAGAGGACAGTCGGTGCCATATTGTTTCGCGGTTAATTTTCCTAATATTTATCTTACACTAATATAGTACTTTAACTGAGCATGTCTGAAGTTGGGCTTTTCCAACGGCCGCGCAGGTACAGTCGTATTGAAAATTGTTAACGTGCAAATATATTTAAATACCTATGTTAGGAAAACCAGCTCTTGTTGGTCCGCGAAACATTTAAGGCACCGACTGTTCTCAGCCCCTGAGCGAGTGAGACGGATGTATTGATGTGATTAAGGAGTGAGTGACACAGCACGCTGTTACTACGTTCTATCAGATCGTGCAAGCGCCCTGCCAATCTTATCGTAAAACGGTAGGTACTCTATTAAAAATAGACAAAATTTTAAATCGACAAACTTCTCGGTAAGAAGAACCTTGCTCGCACGCTGATTCGGTACCCAACATCTCTATCTATTCCGGAGAAAGAAGAAGGGCAACCAAAGGTCCCTACCGAAAGTCTGAGTAGACTGGTAAGAGTACTCCGGCAAGGAATTTGCAAAATATACACATATTGCATCTTGCTCTTTTTTTACTGTTATAACAATTTTATTACTATCGTATATAATGGTATGATATATAATGCTATAATATATAATGGTAATTTGGAGGCGCATCGGTGGCGGAAGGCGGTACTTCATGTTCTCTGGTCCCCGTGAGCCGCAGATTGCAGGCGACGGACTTGGATTAATTCGTCGCAAGACCAGCAAATGGCCCGGCCCTGGACAGGCGCAGCACTCGCGTGCTTTCCTTTATAACGTGTTTGCACAGACCATCGGTATATGGCTTGCCTGCTCAAGTGACGTTTTCTGTCTACACATCGTCGGTTATTACTTTACTGACTGCGGCGAATGTAGCTCGTCACGTCAACAACGCTTAGATGGATTTTTACAAAGGAAACTTGAGAGTAAACGTACCTACAACAGTTTCTCATGGCTAGCCTGCTGGTGCCGGGGGGAAGGGAGTCAAAACGTTATAGTAGGTACCAAGGCGTTTTATAAGTACTACAGAATACCAAACGGAAAGGGAAATCCCATTTCACACATAATAGATTGCAGTTTTATAGAAATCATAGACTTAGAATATTTTTGGCTATAAAAATACCTATTTGACATTATGTGACCAACTGGATAGAAGGGAGTCATCGCAGGGTAATTTTGTAACTTTTTAAACTAAATAATACTCTGGAATTATAAATTCGACTAATAAAATGATTGATCTAAACTAACTTGATTTAAACAAACGTATATTATTTATCTGTGTACATTGACATTTTAATTTTGTTAATGTCACTTCGCGTCACTTGTCATTGTCACTATTCCGTGATGCATTAAATTTTAAATAAATACAGTTTTGTGATCGTCTACTCAGTGTTACTTTGTTTATATACATTTACACTCGTACAAATTATTCAAGATTTATTTAAAGCAAATTTTATTTGCCTAAAGTAAGAGTAACTGGTGAAAATGGAATCAGATATTATCAATTGGAGTAACAAAGAAGTTTTAGATTTATTACATAAAGTGAAAATATCCAGTATCATAACAGACATCTGTAAATCCCACGATATTGATGGACAGTGTCTTCTTTCCTTCGTTGATCGAGACTTCTATGATTTCCCGTTTGATCAGTTAAAATTGGGAGAACGCAAAAGATTCATACTGCTTGTGAAGAAATTACAGAAACACAATCGTAATGCAATGTTCGAACTTGGTCTGTGTGATGATGCCCTTAGTAATCCATCTACAAATATAAATTTCCTTGGAACTAACTTATCCCACCTGAGTTATAATCTTCACAACAAATTACCAAGTGAAATATACATGAGAAATTCAGAGTGCATATCCAGTTTTACACCAGATGTTAAAGCTTCAAGATTGAAACCTGAAATTTGGAAGACAGCAATAGCTCTAGGTACGATTCATTGAAGTATTAATATCAATAATTGATGAATAAATGCTCACCATACTGTTTGTTTGGTACCTTTCTTGAAGTTTGGGATTCAGTCCAAGGAATCTGAATGTGTGTCATAAACAAATGCTACTTAGTATATTGCATCATCAAAACATTGTTGCAAAACATGTGTATACAATTATTTTAACAACATCACAAATAAATAAGGATTGTTTTGGTTTAATGACCTACCGTTGTACCTTATTCTGTGAGAATATTACAATGAACATATGAATTTAAACAAAGTTAATTATACTGATGTCACAGAAAGTGAGTAAAAAATTGCTCATAAGATTAAAAGGAAGTTGATAAGATGATGATGATCAATGTTTTTTGCCAGGCTATGTCTTCTTGGTGACGTGGGTGACTGCTGTAGTGATGGTGATCGTACATGATAAGGTTCCAGACATGAAAAAATATCCTCCACTGCCAGATCTATTCTTAGACAATGTGCCACACATCCCTTGGGCCTTTGATATGTGCGAGATCACCGGCTCCTTTCTCATGGCCATATGGCTAGTTGTACTATTCTTCCATAAACATAGGTATGTATGAGTAGATCTATATACAATTCTCTCAAATTATGAGGTAAACAAAGAATTTACATTTGTAAATTTGAATAAATGTAAATTCTTTGTTTACTTTGTACATCTGAATACTGAGTTTCCCTGAAAGCTATTTACTATTAACACACATTTGTGTTAAATTATTCCTACTAAATATTTGCATAAATGATTGATACATGGATAATCTATTTTAATTGCAAGATGTATTGTTTAATAAGTATGTATAATGGTTTATTTTTAGGAAAACTTTATTTTTTTGTTTCCGGCAATAAATACATTTTGTAAAAAATGATTATAGAATATAAAATAGTCTATGTACTGTCATTTGAGTATATTTAGAATGATAGTAAGTTCTTGCAATAATTCTATTTGAAAATTACAAACTGTCAATGTACTTGTCTTGCTAACCATACAAAGTGCAAATTCTGACCAACTGTACTTTGATCCACTTTTAGTAAACATATCACTGATAAATTCTGACTTGTTGAATAAAGCCAGAGTATACAATAACAGTATCATTAATATTTTACAACATTATTATGTTGAATAATATTCATCTGTTGGCAAATTGAAAGCTATTATATACTACAACATGACCAGTCTGTTAATTAAACTTATTATCAATCACAAAAACTGAAAATGGAGTCCTTGATTGTGATCATATGCCATTTTATATATTTATTGCCTCTGAGTTTTCTTATTTCAAGGGATTTAATCATGATTTAGAACAAATAGTACCAAGTTGAATGTTGCTTACTGTTCTTAGAATTGTTTTTAATATAAATAAATATTCATAGAAACTAATTATATGTAAATGAAGACATTTGTGTTGGTTTCTGATCCAATTGCCTTTGTAATAAGAATGCCTCAAGGACAATTTTATCAACTTGCATTTATTTATATTAATCTTAGATTTATAACATGAAAGTATAATCAATTATTCACACACTCATCTTTGTTACTAGTTTTTTTTTTTTTCTTATTGTTCAAGTAGTTATATCATATAATAGGGCCAGGCCCACCTGGACACCCCCTTTTCCCTCCCCCTTTGCGACGCCTATGGGACTGAGGACATTAGCGAGAAGAGACAACCTGTGAATTCTATTCTATTTGTTGGTTAGAACTAAGTAGGCAATAATAATATAATTATACGCCATATACGCGGTTGAAACCGCGGGGGCACAGCTAGTCGATTTCTCTCGCCATCTGCAACTGCTGTCGCGATGAATTCGATTCCGGAAACGTCGATCTGCGTCTGTGTCCAATAATGAACTCGGAATTCCTATGAGTAGTGAGAGAATTAAAATGCGTGTGATAAACGATAGGTACTTGAAACCCAGTAAAGCTTCTGGTCAAGGAAAACAGACGGAACCATATTATTTTTTAATGTAAATGACACGAGTAGAATGAAAGCGGATTACGTAAAATCACCTAGACGAAGCTGTGATTGCGTATGATGGATACCTATACCACATAGCTACCTAACACAGCATAACTTCATCGAGTAGTTGGTTTTACTATTTTTTATTGCTTATCCAAAAATTTTATTGCTCTTTCAGCTTTTCTTTTATTTACCTACAACAATATTTTTTATAACTGATTGCGTCAAACGTAAATAAACGTTTTATTAGAATTAAATTAATATGTGAATGTTTATTGAGTAATATTGATACAATACAATACGTTAAACTTAGAGCAATACCTAGGTACTATATTTGACCCATGCAGAATTTTGACCTTTTATTAGGTATTTTTTTTATCAACCTTGGATCTATATTTGGCCTCTAATTCGCCTGATGGTAAGCGACGGTGTGGCCGAGGATGCAGCACGCAGATCCAGAAGAAATCTATTGATGATTGATTGATGCAGTCTCTTTTTCCTTCTACTAGTTAGCCTCAATTTTATTTAGCTGTCTTCCGCTTATAACAGCATAGCAATGAAAACAAGAAGTGTTATCTGTACCTTGCCTATACACTTCAGCTCCAAGTTTCGTTTCAATAAACATAAGAAAGCGAAATTATCATTTTTTGGCTATAAGTTTAATGTATAATTCACTTCCAAGTAGTAAAGTATTATCAAATGATACCATTTCACAGCTGACTCATTGGGTACTTACGAGTAGCCATCTAAGCTCACGCTCACGTATGATTCACAAATACAGGACAAAGTGTTTACGAATTAACACAAAGACCTTTTTGTTTGAGTGTCACAACAACAAACAAGACGACGATCATTTACCTTTAAATGTCGTGTACTGCGTATCTTTTGTTCTGAGCATTCATTTATTATCTCTTTTGTATGAATATTATGAATTACCTAACGCACAGCCGTGTTTAATTAACCATGGTTAACCTATCAACGTTTCCTGCTATCATATAAAACTCAAACGCATTTGTTTACCCTATGCACTTTCAAACGCAACTTGCTTAGTAGATCAGCTTTGTGCAAGGTCATTCGTAATAAGGTAATTTATCTAACTTCGATACCTGTGTAGTAACATTCATAAACATTATGATTTCACTTGGTTAGTGAATCATTTCCGTCTTTATCAACATAATTAATGATATCGTTAGAAACTGCGTGTTGTGCGCAGTTGCCCGGTTGCCATTGTACGTGAGCCCCGCGTGGCCACAGAATGGAGTCCATTGTGGGCTTGACGATGAAGTCACACAACACATTCGTTGTTATCAATTCACGAGTGAATTTACCAACAGCGTATTTTTATATATATTATATTCCAATGCTTGGCTTTAATGGCCGTAATCTACTGCGAACATGTTCACACCCTGCTTTTTATATGATAATCAAAACTATAACGCCACTGTTTTGAGCGTGCGCCTATGACATTCGCTTAAAGCGAATTAATTGGTATTTCACATGAGAGTCATTTATCATAATAACCGTAACACGCTTTCGTTCGATGCCGGTGGAGGTATCCCATAGGGAAAGGCCCGGATTTAGCTGCTAACGAAATGCACAGCTCTAGTAGTTATGATTCAGATATAGAGTTAGTATGATTCGAACCTGCGCCTCCCGGAGACGAGTAAGAACGACGGGTCGAGATGGCTTAGTGGTCAGAGCGCCTGAAGTATTTATCCGGGAGGCGCAGGTTCGAATCCTGTTCGCGACCGTATTCTTTTTCCATTTAATATAATAACTTTAGAGTTTGCTAAGCATGCGTTAATGCTTTTCAAAGATTTATCTTGAATTAGTATGATTATTATAGGTTTAATTTCAGTAAGTAACTGAAATTACTTTATTTACTTACTAATACTTGAGTTTAAAACTCAGTTCTTTCTTCATTGTACGTCTTCCACTATCTATTAACCCGACAGTCTTAATCTAGGTACTCGATTGTCGCAGTGGTTAAACGATTGGCTCCTGCGCTACAGGCTGCAGGTTCCATTCATCCACGCAACATAGGTACTTCAATAACTACGGGTATTCCGTGCACGTTGAATTTATTTCTTTAAATGTAAAAGACCAATGTTTATACAAAAGTAATCCAGTGCAGTTTCCGAAAATACAAGAATAAATCTACATATTATACCTACCCCTATATTCCCCGAAGGAGTAGGCAAATGTGCTAACAGTCAATCCTGTTATTAAATTCCGTGTGTGAGCACAGTTACCAAACTCCGAGGTACTATTGAGCATTTCACTCAATAATACTGCCCGAACCGATAATTAAATCCAAAACTTACGCAAAGCAGCCGCGGCGACAACTAGACCAAATCTTAAGAAGAGAACATCTAGTGGTAATAATACTTATTTCTTCGGTCCAGGTTCATAATCTTGCGGAGGTTCTTCGCGCTGGCGGGCACAGTGTTCCTGCTGCGGTGTTTCACTATGTTAATAACATCATTGTCGGTGCCGGGGTCGCATCTCAAGTGCGAGCCGCGCTCGTACCCGCCAGCGGACGACCTAACAGTGTGGGGCCGCCGCCTGCGCCAGGCGTACGACATCTGGAGCGGCGCCGGCATGTCCGTGCGGGGCGTGCGCACCTGCGGAGACTACATGTTCTCCGGGCACACCGTCGCGCTGACCCTACTTAATTTCTTTATAACTGAGTGTAAGTTGCTTCGTTGTGGTAGTGGCACAACCGAAAAATTATCCAAATACAAGAGAAGACAACAAATACAAGACTCCTTTCATCAACTGTCAAATACGCTTGTTCAACGTCGTGTTTCCGTGAGGATTGTGGAAACAATCCCATAACAGCTGCAGCAGCATAGGTCGAGAAAATTGGACTTGAAAGTCTAATATAGTCCATAAATCTTACGACACAGGAAGTAAAAGAGTGGTCTATTCTTAGTATGAGACCACACGTCGCCGCGACACGTGAATGCGTTCTATTTCTAACTCTCGTTTAAACCTTCGTCACTAAATATGTTGTACAATATTAATGGTCTTTATTGACCTACTTACGTAGTAGTAGAATATGGGTTTATAGAAAACGAAAGATATCAAGCTGACAAATACTTTAATCTTTACATAACAGATAACCTAATCAGTAGTTATAAACGAAATGACGTAGATATTGAGGAAGTTATGAAAATATTTAATGACGCATTTCGAGTTCATGTTATTTATCTATACCTAAAACGTTGTTATCATAGTGTTTTTGTTTTCGTAGTCTTTGTTTTTCTTCATAACTTGAATAGCCAACGCGGCGTAGTTGCTGCAAAACAAACCAGGAAATTGGTTTGACACCATTAGCATTACACTTCGAGTGCTATAGATATTTGAATGCCTAGTGGTTATCCTTGAATATTTAGTACGAATACAAATTATATACTGTATTATGTAAAAAAAAAAACAATGCTATAGAGGTATCTGAGTGATAGCAAAAGTATTGGAGGGTCGGTGGGCACAGTGATCGAGAGATTGGTGGCGCCGTGTGTTGCGCGTTCAATTCTCGCACAGAACAATTATTTGTATGATCTATAGAGAAATGTTCAGGGTAGGGGCGTGCGTGGATGTGACATTTGTGTCTGTAAACGCACTATTATGGGATAAAGTGATGAAATCTAAGCATATTGCAATTTGCAATCATACTTTATTGTACACTCATATTGATTACAAAGAAGAGACAAGAAAAAGAAAACGCACAAAGTGCGGTCTTATCGCTAAAAGCAATCTCTTCCAGACAACATTTAGATGGACAAGGTTTGGACGAAACATTGGATAATATTTGTTTTATGCACTAATCATGTTTGTTTATTTGCTGATAGGCAGTTTTGTGCTATTATAAAGTCATCATTTGACTAACCTGTTGGTCTAGTGGTTAGTAGCCCTGACTGCTATGCTGGAGGTCGTGGGTTCGATTCCCACCCAGGACAAATGTTTGTGTGATGAGCACGATCATTTGTTCTGTGTCTGGGTGTAATTTATCTATAATATGTATGCATTTAGAAATATATAAGTATGTTTATCAGTTGTCTAGTACTCATAACACAAGCTCTGCTTAGCTTGAGACTAGACGGCGTTGTGTGATAGTTGTGGAATATTATTATTATTATTATTATTATTATCACTTTATAAAATTTACGCCAAAGAGTAAAAAAGTCCATGACATTATCAAGGTACCTACAAAGTTCGATTATCTTAACCCGTACCAGTTAACAATAGCCCTCCACCTTACGAAACAAAGCCTTGCTAGAGTATTTATTTTTTAGGAATGATAAAACACAATGCATTCCAATAAACCGTGACGATTTTGTTTGAACTTGTAGTTTTAAACGAATTGGTATTTAGAGAGATATATTATTATATATATTTAGATAGATTTATTTACTGGTCTACGTCTGTCTAAAATGGCCATATGATCTTCTGATACAATTTAGAATTTGAAAAGTTTTCAAGTTTTATTACAAGGTGCAAGATCCACCTATAACCTAACTAATAGAGTGTTACTATTTATTTTGTACCCGAGACCCAATCTTGTTCTGTTTTTCTATATTTTTTAATTATAATGATTAGTAGTAGGTATAATCGTAAAATATTTAAAGAATATTTTTAAATCACAATACGTATCGGTATAATTTATTAATCTCTTATGATTATGAACAAAGCGGGTTATAAATGTGATGTCAATTAAAATTTCGCGTTAAATTTGCGTTATTTATAAATTGTTGATAAACATTCATTTCATAATACATAATATAATTTCCATATACTGGCATATCCATTTTTAGTATATATGTAGATAATAATATATTATTTATGTAGGTAATTAAAGGTACCTCGCATATATTTAATTAGCACAAACTGTTCCATAAGAACTTAAAATGTTGTCACGTAATATTTCCACACACATTAAATAGCCAAAAGCTATATTTTTAGCCAAGATGTAGAGTCAGGGCTTATAGGTAGAGTTATTTGTTATAAATGAGGTACAGATGAGAGCATGTAGGGTTATATACTTTGGATAGGCGCCGTAGACTTTGACGCATAATACAAATCCGAGCCCAGCCAGAGTTTGGTTCTACTAGCGATCTCACAACTGTTTTACAATAAAAGCATTATCAATTTGAGAGTCTAGGCTTTACATGAAATGTTTTTCGAGGGATACTATAGTCTTATTCGATTATCCATTCAAAATGTACGAAACGAGTAAAGAACACGATCAATAGTCTTGCTGACTGTAAAAAAAATTCAAAATCTTACAAATATTTGGAAATAAGTAACAAAGAAGATTACCTCGTATGGTTCATTTACATTATTCGGGCCAGCCGTATACCTACATATTATGTAAATTGTAACTAAGTTGGGGGTGACATTACCACTAAGTGATAAAACCCCCCTAAAATAAAATTAGTTTTTGATCACCGACCAATGTATTCGGGAAACGTATTTGAGGTTTCTATGGTTGCCAACAGCGTAATTGGTAGAGCGCATACAATCGACATATTCGGTCACTAACTAATGTAATTGGGCCAAAAAGGACATATTCGACGTATTTGGTGACCGACCCAACATGATTAAATACGGTTAACGCATTCGGTTTTAAACCATATGCGGTTGAGTTATTCGGTGTAAGTACCTAGTGTAAACACGCCATAAGAACGTTGACCTGTTTCTAACTATAACTGTTGAGGTACCTACCTACTTATAAGGTTAGGTTTAGCTATCGTTATGGATTATTTTCTGAAATCAGAATGTTTTACTATCATATTCCGTAGCTTTTGTTAGTATCTCACGAAATGTTCCCATTCAATTCACAAAATCCAAAATCAATCTAAAATACAAAAAAAAAACATTTGTTCCATACGACACCAATAAGAAGTAAGAGGTTGGCTCATCCACTGTCACGAGCCACATCACACGATACTAATTAGTATGGGAGTAGTAGGTAGGTAATTAGTGTCCTTTGAACACTGTAGCTCATGTACTCTCGTTATTTCCAGATACCTCGCGCAACCTGTACCTGCTGCACATCCTGACGTGGGTCATGAACATGTTCGGGATATTCTTCATCCTGGCAGCCCACGAGCACTACTCTATCGATGTGTTCATCGCTTTTTACATTACTTCTAGACTGTTTTTATACTACCACACGCTCTCAAATAACCAAGCTCTCATGCAGAATGACTCTTCCAGGTAATAATTATTATGATGAAATTTTTTACATCTAACCCCGTAAATATCTATGGGTAAACAAAAGTCTCTCTAATTAATGATACAAAGTTAGTCTAAGCCTCTAAGGGATTGAAATATCCTTATTTGTTATTATTAAGTGAACTCTGTGAACTGTAGGGTTACTCTTGAAACAGATTTAAATACTCAATGCTTAAAAACAATGCAAAAGCTTGATACATTTTAGGTCCATCCCTGTTATCTCTAAGTATGTTTCCGTAAAAGCTATTAACTCAAAACCCATTCTATAATATGGCGCCTATATTGAACTCTATAGATAGAAATTATTTTCAAGAGTAATCCTGTTAATATTATTAATGTCTAAATTACCATCAGCCAGCCGTTGGAAAGCATAAACAGGTGAAAAACTCCATGTCGTTTTTGTTTCTTAGAATGAACTGAAAATTCATCAGTAAAGATGAATAACCGCTTAAAATAACTAGATATATGTAATTATTCATTCATATTTAAATGATTTACTATACTAAATCTTTGTCCCATACCATACTTATTATATTTGCAAATTTAATAGGAATTAATTAAATCACAATAAAACGCAACAAAAGAACCTTTCAGTGTATTGAAATGATTTAAAATTCTGAAACACAAATAGTTAATACTTTAATCATGTCTTCCAGGACCAGGATATGGTTTCCATTGCTGTCATTTTTCGAGTCTGAAGTGGACGGGATCGTACCTAATGAGTACGAAGGCCCCGTCACCATCCTCAATAACCTGAGGCAGTGGTGCGTGCAGCTCATCACCGACGTGAAGGAGTCGTCCGTCGCAAAGATCGCCGGCACCAAGCTGCAGGAGGGCGCCGCCATGGGGGAGTACTCTGTCGTCAAACTCGTCGACGGCATCAAACGGAACCTAAGCATGGTCGAAGAATACAAAACCTCCCGCCAAAGATTAGTAACTTTGGATAAAAATATCCAAGCTTGTTTATTAGACGATCGTCCCGACGTAGACTTGTGTCATAGAAATATTGCAGAGTTCCCAGGGGAAGCGCTCCTCAGGGATTTCAGTAATCCACCCTCTCCAGTAATGAAAAAAAGTATATGAACGAACTGAAAGAACTAATAATAGAGGCTGTTTATAGAAATACTTCATTGTGAATTCATTGACGCAATGAAAATAATTAGATACCTGAATGTTTACATTTCCATTATAGATTTTATATCATGTTATTCCATATTTATTTTACTATGATAAGTTAAATGTAGAATAAATTATTAAGAAAGTTTATTTGCTCAAAGTACTAATCTTGAATAAATAACATTTTCGCTTGTATTTTTTGTTTTTCCTCCTTCTTTGCCATTCCGATATAGGTGTAGGCGGAGCAGTGTCCGCAAATATCACTATCCTCATGACAAGATGATACTTTGAGCATATGTAGTATCTACTTACCCTGTGACAATACCTAAGTAACATAATTGTAATTAAAACCACTTCAGCTCTACACAAGTAATGATTTACAAACCCTGTAATTTAATGACACCGTTATTTCATCAAACTCGGAGAGTGTGTTTACAAAGGCGAGAGCATGCAAGTAAAATTCGAGTTTCATCCTGTCAGAAATAGTGTTTTAATCCAAATTCATAGCAGTTGTAAAAGGGAAGTGAAAGATATGCATGTGTTATACCCGCACACATAAATGCTAAGCGTAGTGAACTGTACAGCTATCGTACCTACCATAGCATTTCTAATTTTGATTTAAACATGGCATCTCTGATTACAAAAGAAGACATGCAAATAATTAATCGAGTTTATTTATAGTTTTTACCATTAATGGCTATAATATGAATGAGTCTCACGAAGTTATTATTGACTTGGCTGATCTTAAAATAACGAGGGGGGTGGGCAGCCTACAGGACACTCTTGTAAGCAAGCTTAAGTACAGAACGCAATAACTGACACCGGCCATCTCAAAGTTAAGCCTTTTTATTGAATATTTGCCGCGGTAGTAGTATAAGTCGCGGAGACCGAGCAGCCTTTTGAAAATCGTGTCATGGTAATTATTAGGCAAGTGTTGCGAAAAAATTAGAAGCAACAGTGTTTCCCCGTTTTGAAATAAATGTGGATGGTTACAAACATAGAAACTAGAACTATCTTACTATTCTTAGAAGTAGCCCAGAGTTTAGAATTGTGATTAATGGTAATAGGCTCACCAGTTATTATTGTATGTGACTAACAGTATTGTTGAAATTTAGGCATAGAACTGTGTACAGTTTTGCCTACCTCTTTCGGGAATACAGGCGTCAATGTTATGTTTTACAAGAATGGAGTACCTAAGACCAAAGAAACTATTATGGATTGTGCGAAAGATGATTATGGCTAGATAGGGAGTGAATACTGAGGTGACCGCTAATAGAAATATGGAAGACAAAGGAAATTGGAATAAAGGCAGAATGAGGGTTTCTCGTGTCATGCATGAGCAAATCCGTTTATCGCCTGCGTTTAGGTCAGGGGACTTGTTTCGAGTATTCATGCAGCCTTAGGGCCTCTGACTTGGCTAAACTGCTGCTATCAATTAACAACTCTGCTACCGTGGGTTAACGTCCTCGAAAGCACGGAGACGCTGTGATGAATATGGCCCTAGAGGGCACTCTTCACATATTGACCATGCCAAGAGTTGTTTAACCACAACGTTGGTTTAACAAACAGTTGGCAGCGGGCTATGATCAACTATGAGATAACGGAATTAGCCAGAATCTGTAAATAACATATATATTAGTTCTGTTATTCTTTATTAAGTGTAGAAACTATGTGTGTATCTTATTAGTTTAGTGGTTATGACTGCTGAGTGTGAGCTCCTGGGTTCGATTTCCGAGTCGAACAAAGTAGTATTAGGTTTTTCTGTTATGACACTCAATAGCAACTCGGAACATAACATCAGCATTGGTGAAATGTGGGACGTATGTCTACTCCCCTCGAGTAATACAGGCGTGATGCTATGTATCTTATTACTTATGTATAAAGTGTGGTACACGAAGGGTAAACCTGAAGTCCAAGACCCGACTAGTTCAGTGCATGTATATCTGAGAAACTTGAGAATAATAACTAATATCTTAGCATGAGAAACATCAGTCTTTCTGCACTTGTAGATTAGCGGTAGATGCCTACAACAGGAAACGCTAAGAAAATCGTACCTATATCGTCGGATGTGCATACAGAATTTTGTAGTAGAATAGTCGCGTTTGGTTTGTAATTACTATAACGCGGTATTTACGAGTACAAATGACAGGTTTACAAGTTTTTTTTAAGAGTATCCTGAACGATACGTACTGCACTCAAATAGTTAAATTGGTATTTCCGTAGGGTGTCTGTGTAAATCTATATTTTTTCAATGAACTCGCAATCCCAGTTATAGTTAAATTTTTCGTATCAATTTGTAGCTGTAGTAGTAGTAGTAGTGCTGAAGCCGTTAATAACGCTTTACGGAATACTGCTGTCCGCCTCTCCTAAACGTGTAAGGACTCTTACATACGAGCGGCACGTTGTCGACAATATGCCGCTAGCGTGAAGAGCGCTAAGATGTTCTAAAGGTGCATCCCCAGAGCGAGCCAGGCATTCGTACGTCATTATTTGTGACCTTGAACGTAACAAATAATTTATGTATAAAAGTTATACGGATTGGAACAAAGTAATAAAAATTAAATAATACATACTTTTTGTGACTGTGTTACTAAACCGTGAAACACTTTTGATTTCATTTCATACATAATAAAAACAAAGAAATAAAAAAGCGTTTTGTTCGTATTTTATATAATTCATATGAAAAATTGTTAAAAAAACTGTCTTTGATTAAAAATAATATAATATGATGAATAGATTTGTCATGAGAAAAGTAATTTTTATATTCAAAAGCAGTGCAATTTCGTAGAGAATGATCAGTTAAGCTATTACAGTGTAAATAATTAATGTAAATAAATAATACTATAGTTCATGGCAGTCTATTCAAGTGATGGCTTTTGATATTTCATCAAACAAGACGAAGTAATAGCAAAAAAGATCATTATCTTGAATTAGTTACTCCTACTTTTCACAATACCTAAAAAAATGTTTAATATTTTTTAAATATAGGTAAGAATATCCAGATGTAAAGCAAATAGTAATTAAAAAATTAATACTTTAAAAATAATACAAGCCTTAATGAGGGATAAAATTGTTAAATAGAAATCTTATTCTGGAACTTCATAGAAAAATTTGATTAATTTTAGTATATAACTCTAATGATTTACGATAATAGGCCACTTTGTATAAGCAAACGTAACTAGACATTGCCACATAACATGATTCTCAAATACTTCTTTGCATTATATACAATGACTATATCAAAGAAGTGATGAAGACGATGATGTATTATAAATAACAGAACTTAATGGATAGTGCTTGCTTAGTGCTATATGGGATTGATTTGAGCTGTAAAGCAATTAAATGATCAGTCCATTATTCAGCTGCAGCAACTTGTTCACTCTGGATCAGAGCTTCAGATGGGTTATCTTTTTTTCGGTCAACAGACTCTGTAGATTCATCACCGGCTGTATCTTTATCCTGAGACTGCTCGCGAGAACTTGCAGTACCATTTTCATTAACTTCTTCCTTCACCGGAGAGTTTTCTTTTGAAGCTGGTTTGGCTTCCACTACCATTTCTTTTTCAGGAGACTGAGCTTTTCCTTCAGGTGAACCTTCTTTTTCTACCGATTTTTGTCTTTCTTCCATTTCTTTCTCTGGAGTTTTTTCTTTAGTGTCTCCTTTGGCATCCTCATTTTCATCCTCTATAGGTGTGCCTTCTTTAGATACTACATGACCTGCTTCCCTTGTAGGTGACAACTCCTTAGCTGGGCTTCCTTCTTTTTCAAGTGATTTATCTTTCTCATTGTCAGTTTCAGTCGTATCAACCTTATCTTCTGTGCTTGCTTCAGATTCTTTATTTTCAGCCTCAATATCACCATTTACAGCCTTTTCCTAAAATAATACATACAAAATGTTATATCTATCCAATCGAAGCTTAGTGAATAAAGGTAAACTGTACCAGAATTCAATGTTGTTATTGATATTACATTAAGACATAATTATAAATAAGTAGTAAGTGTGGTATACATGTTTTTTTCATTTTACCTGTTCACTTTTAACTAGTGGTGGTTCCTCAGGAGGTGCTTCCACCTTTAGGAATTGTTCCAAAGTGTCCACTTCATTGGCAAGGTCAAATTGATCATAATCCTGAAAGTTATAAAGAATGCTACTAGTGGTTATTGTTTACATATTTTTTCCTGTAAACAAGTGGCTTACTTTCATAAAGAGAAAGGTGAATGACCAAGCAAACAAATGCTTTAATAAACAAACTAATATGCATTTATATAACAAACAAACAATATACAAACAGATGGCAACATACCAAAAATACCAAGTCATCTATAGTATTTAGTTGATTAATTTATTATTTCTTAATATTATGATAAATAAAACTAACCCCGCAGTACTCTTCATCATTGAAGATCTGTGGTGGCAGCGGGGACCTCGGGTTAGGGTCGCTCACCGTGCCACCGTTCGACTTCGAGTTGTTTTGCATAAATTCTTTATCAGGTTCTTTTCCTGGTTCCGTTATGTCAATGATATCATATTTTATGTTTTTGGAATCTAGTATCATCAAAACACGCTGTTGCCGCTTCTTCACCTAAAAAGTACCACATTTCATGTAACCAATAACTTTCATTACATGAATCAGCTCTAGGCAAAAATCGAGAAAAGCACCCGGTCGTCCCAGGAATTTTCTAATATTAAACATACCTCTTTGTTTCCAGAAATACCACTTACATAAACTTTGACAACCATAATGAAATTCTTTCGTTTCGAGCTATAACCAAGGTAAATAACAATCGCTTAAAAGAATTATACGAGAAAAATAGGCTTGGCCATTAGACAATCTGTTTTAGTAATAATAATTACAGGATGGATGACAGCTTATGTGTGGCCAGTACAGCTCTTAAATTCTACTACTATTGTTTTTTTGCATTTACCTAGGTACTCAAGGAAGGTCCAGATCCAACTTCAGTCGGATTTTTTTACTGTAGTTATTTTATTAGAAACAGAGATAATGAGATAGAACAATTCTTGCTGGAAGCAGATCCAGCAGTCCTCGAATAAATTGCGTATTTTTAGTAATTCGTAAACTACAATTTAATGATATTGGTGTATTATTAAAAACTACAAAATCATAAATGCGAACACATTAAGAAATGTAGCTTCTACCATAAAAAATATTCATAGAATTAAAATTTTGGCAATATGTTTTACGTTCCATTCTACGAATAGTATTGCTAAAATATGATAGAAATTAGTGCAATGAGCGTAATGTCTCAAGTTAGATCATCAGACAGGCATTTTTTTTAAATCCGTACCTTAGAGATTTTAAATGTGCCCAGCCTGCCTGGATGCCCCGATAACGTAAGACTACTGTACTAAAGGGTTTTTCAATAAGGGCGGGTAGATTTTGAAATGAAATAAAACAAGCTGTGTGTGAGGTATTAACAAAATTCTTTTTTAATTTGAAAGGCCCATATATGCCAAGCTGTTGGCTCACTCATTAGCAGACAATAGATTTTTATTGTTACAACGTATAGTTCTGTACGTTGCTGAGCCAAAAGGCTCTTCCGCATAGATCTGACCCATGGATCTGACTGAATTTGAGCGATGGCCTGTTTTATGTTCACCTTTAAGGCATCGGTCGATTGGGTTTTAATAACATACACCTGCGACTTCAAGAAAAGTCTAGCGGGGTCAAATCACATGAACTTGGTGGCCAATTCGCATCACCCCTGCGAGGATAACCTTACATTCAAATGGTTCATGCAGAATGTCTATCGTGGCGTCCACTTTGTGGCACGTACCGCCGTCCTACTGGAACCAAATGTCGTCTAGGTCCATACGGTTCAATTTGTGCCATAAGAAATTGGTTATCATCGTTCTCTAGCGCTCGCCATTGACGGTGACCGTCTCACTAACGTCGTTTTCGAAAAAGTACGGACCAATGACGCCGCCGACCCAAATCCACACCAAACGGTAAGTTTTGGAGGTTGCAATATCACCTGGTAAACCTCGCGTGGGTTGGTGTCAACTGTTGGAGCATCGACTGTGAAGAGCCACTACGTCTACCATAAAAAGGGCGCAATGCGCGCAACGTTTGCACTAACGAAGACTCATTTTGATAATAACGTTTTATCATTTGAAAGTGCTGTTGAATCGTGTAACTTGCCATGGTGATTTTGATTTGGCATATGCAACTGAATAATAAAAAAAAGATTTGACTGATGTCACCAAAACAAAATGGCCACCACGTGCCGCCAAAATCTACCCGCGCCACTTGAAAAACCCTTTAGTATGGGTGATTGATAGTAAAGCTGGCGATTTACCCAATGATTAAAGATTACTTATTCTTTAGTCATAGGCTCATTGGTTTTACCCCTTCAAGTAAGTAAGTAAGCAAGTAAGTCGTTCGTTCGTTCGTGTATTGCATGAGTGCACTGTTGGTATTTCACATGGAAATTTATTTGCTGGGCTCACGGCTCAATCGACTATAGTCGAATTTACATTAAAACTTGTGAGAGACGCAACTAATCATGTGGGTAAGTTTAAATAATGGTCGATTATAGGTATAATCATTTTCATATATAATCATAGGTATACTTATTTTTCTGCAGTACAGTAATTAGGTAATTACTGTACTGCAGAAAAATAATATCGTTTATAGTATCTATATAAACTTATCACTTCATTCAGCAGCACTGCCATCGATCTGACCTTGATTTCCGTGCCCCACTGACATGATGTATTTTTTTACCATCTCTTCTAATTGGTATACATTGTCTGCATTCTTATCATGCCTCTTAGGTCTAGTTTTACCAAGCGCGACCGCTGAGCATGAGGGTCGGGCAGTGTTATTGAGTTTTCTGTTAGGAAATTCTCAATAGCAGCCCGAAGTTTGGAATTGTGCCCGGTTGGAATTAATACTAGCATTGGTGAAATGTGAGTGTAGCAACTGTGTACACGTCTGCTTACACCTTCGGGGAATACGGGCGTGATGCTATGTTATGTTATACTTATTTCACCATACAAGTCCCTACATCTCCGTTCAAAAATATTTTTCTGGGCGGCAGTTTCAGGTGATCACTTTCTCTGAATATGATATACATCACGTCATCAATTAATTTGTGGTTCTATTGCAGACATTATTAACTGAACATGTTCTCTTTCCTTGAAATTTAAACTGTCTCATGGGTCTAGTAGTCCCAAGGTCGACTGCTGAGCTTGAGGTCCTGGGTTCGATCCCTGGGTCTGTCAGTGTTATTTTTTCTGTTCATTTCTTCATAATCGCGGCAGGTTATGGGCCGCTGAAGAGTGTCAACGGACACTCTAGGGTTGGTTCAGGCTGGCTACAGTTAGCCCGCACATGAGTCCAGTGTGGCACATGTGCAAAGCGCGGCCGTCTGGGGCCTCGCACTAGTTGGGTGACGAACTACCCATGTCCGCCGCCCACAGTCCACGGATATCGTTGAGCGCTATTTTTACCGTATTCGTACCTGGTACGTCTTCTGCGGCAGCGGTGAGCGGGGTTCGCCTCTCTCTCTGTCCGCGGCCTCCTTTACCTCGTCGTAGAAGTCAACAACGGCTTCAAGTCCCCATGCGGTCTCGCTCCCGACCATGTATCAAATCACGGCCGCAAGAGAAAGATCGCCCACCCCTACTGCCCCGATGAGACTCAGGCTCAGCCCAGGCTGGGCACACTTCCAGCGTGTGCTGCGCCGTGTCTTCGGGGCAGTTACTGCAGTGATGGCATTTCAGTGTCGGCTCCCGGCCTATGCGACACAGATATTTCTCGAAGCACTCATTGTCCGAGAGAATTACGTCATCCGGAAGCCGAGGGCGCCATGACGCCACTCCTCTTCTATTACAGTTCTTAACGCGCGTGCCTTGCCCGAGGTCCCTTAAGTGTCTCCGTCCATTTCGCCACTAGGATCTATCGGAACTCGGACCGCTTAGCCCGGAACACCCGATCTAAGGCCACACCACGCCACTTATACAAGGACGCGACGGCTCTCGCCTCGAAATCCCGGCTAAAGGATACAAGCGTGATGCTAAAAAGTTTAAATATGTAAAACTTTTTCTATATTTGCCACTGTGGGTTACTTCAAGTGTAAATAACCGTAACAAATCCGTTTGTGATTACTAATGCTACAGCTAAGGGTTCTTGCCTTTGTGAGTGACGTAGCCTTACTAATCTATACTAATACTAGCCAGCCCCGCCTACGTCGTTCTGCCATATAAATTTTCTGGATAGGGCCACCCTTATTACCTAGGGGTATAAAAATATCATAAAAATCGGTCAAGCCGTTTCGGAGAAGTTCGTTATTAAAACACGAGATTTTTATATATTAGATTATAAAGGGGAAAGATTTGTTTGTAATCGATAAAACTACTGAACTGATTATAATTATTCTTTCACCATTAGAAAGCAGTTTTATCCAGAAGTAACATATGCTATATTTTATTTCAGTAATACACCCCATTACATTACCGACAGCCTGAAATTCCACGCGGGCGAAACCGCAGGCGCAGCTAGTACACTATATTTATAACGACATAGTTATTTAAAAGTTTTGGCAATCTCCCGATTAGATAATGGAATAAAAATACAGCTTTTACTTTAAATAAAAATGTAATACGTTTATTTATATTACATAGGCATATTGTCTTTAGATGTAAAAGATAAAAAAGATATAAATCAATCGCAGTAAATTATTAGAACTCTACAAGAGCAGAAGTGGAATGTTCATATATAATAAAAATCTATACAATATAAATAAAAAAACATAAATCACATGGCTCAACTAATGCACATAAAATCGACAATGTGTAGCATTTATTTATTCGACATGAGAATTAAAAATATTGTACGCCTCTCTCTCAACGGCGATTGAAATGCAGCTGCATTAGAAATGGTCTATCCATCAGTTTTAAAGATAACGTGCATTTCATTGGCTTAACTGCAGTCTAGCGAGACACTATCAAATCTATGAGCCATTACATAACTCTATTAAAAAACCATTACGAGATGGTGACACGCCGCGTAAGTAAACGGTAGGTACAATGTGTGCTTGTGTGAGATGAATCTGAAATATAACTATGAAGGGTCATATTGTAGCCTATATTAGCTTTAATACATTGGCAAAAGTTCAACAGCCGTACCGAGTAAATAATAAATGTAAAATATTTATTATAGTGTTATTCTAATTTTAATTGTTTATCTAGTTATTTATGGGTACGCACACAGTATATATGAGTATATTGTGCGGAAATATTATTGGCAGATACCCAGATCACTAGACAGTTGTCAGTTAGTCTTTACGCTCAGCGAGCCGTGCTGATATGTATTATAATTATACCCACCATGGACCGTTCGACGTTTTGAATGTGGTAGAGGATGTTATTATACCTACATTAAAATACATTACAAAGAAATATCATATATAATTATATTGTTTATACATGTTGAGGCCATGTAATGCCTATATTAAAGAAATATATTCACTTTAATATAACACGTCAACGGTTAACATCTTATTTTTCATAATTCCCATTTACTATCCATTACATCTCATTTCTATCTCCGCTTGTTAAATATTCATCATATGCCTTTAAGGTAAATAGGAATGTACAAATACTGTTAATTATTTTATTTATCAGTCGTCACATTGATTTTATTTTCCTTTATTTGCTCGAATATTTAAAAAATATATAATAATATACAAACGAAATCTAAAGCTATATGTACATATATATATAATGCTACAAAAATAAACAAAAACAATGAAAATAAATTGTAATTAATGAAGTCGAAGCACCTGAAAATAAATTTAAAAAATTATCTAAGCACTTAACAGATAAACCTCAGATCTAAGTAGTCCATACTACGGCTTAAAAATACTACTATTACTGCTAGTTGATGGACGAGGTGACGTCGTTTTATTCTCACTACGGAAAGGTCATAGTGCGCACGGATCTAACATCAGATATATAATATCTATCAGGTGGCGCATTCCGGTCGTCGCTATGTCGTCATTAATCACGTTGAACCCGATTTCGGTTTAGTAACGTTATACTTGTTGGCAACTTGACAATATTTTTATGTGCGATTAGTTCTTTTTTAAATTAACGAACGTTTACAAACTCGTTGCTAATTACAATCGTCCATCAATTGGTATTTTGTGGACAGTGAAAATATAGTGCATTCGAAAAATAAATTATAAGCTTTGGAAACATATAAAATTTTCTAGATATTATAATAAATCATATTTTAAAGCCCAACAAAGTGAAACTGATCTTAATCAATGATTCGAATATAATTATCAATTAAAAGGTGAACTTTTAGCTCTGCATAATGGCAATATAATCACACTTATAATAATATAAGGTTTTACTTTATTAGTGAAGGTGCTTTTGAAGGGTCAATGTATACTTCAAATTCATTTAAAATAAGGATTAAAAGGAAATAACAAATATTTATAAATAACACCGTATCAGTAACAAGACGAAAATTGCTCATAAAATGTTGAACATATAAAAAAGTAATAGATTTTTTATTATGCTATATAACCTAAATGAATCTTTCTCATACTACTTACACATTAATCCACAAAAAGGACCTTCACTAATAAAGTAACTAGAACCTTTTATTGTATGAATGCTCGCGTTCGGAGATCCGGTCAGTTGGCTAGTCGACAAATCTCATGATCGCTATCATTTTTGACACACAAAAGCGACATAGCGCAACTCTACGCGTAACTACTCTCTTAATTGTATCGAACACGAAATAAACAATAAGCACTCAAAGACAGAATATCACCTCGGTGTAAAAGAAGGAATACTGTTAATATCTAAGTTCGGTAGGCCATTACACGCACGCAGAGTGAGATCGAATAATACTAAGTACGTCGACTGACGGCCCAACTTATGTGAACAAGATCACTCGACAAGACTGTTTATGCTATAATATTACGTTCCCTCCCAAGGAGAGCAGCCTTCAGCGAGCCCATACGGTGTGTTCACAGTGTGGTAGTGTCGCGGCACCGTGTCGTGTAGTGTTGAGCGGCGTGTTCTGCGTGGCGTCAGCGTGCGGTGCGTTCACACGGGGGTGCCGAAGTCCGGGTCTCCGTCTCCGGCGAGCAGTCGCGGCGGGAACTTCGTCCGCTCCACCTCACCGTTCGTTAGCGCCGCAGCCTCCGTCACTCTCCGTGCGGTCCCTATCCTGTATGGGAAAAAGCAATTACTCAGCCATTCAGCATTCAATATGTTTCTCGCCCCGCCCCCTGCGGGTGGAGCATGCCGTAGTTATGCGCCGAGGTGGACGTGCCTCACCCATTAAACCAAACGCCAACTTTTGTTATTAAAATCTTGGCTAGAACTATGTATTCGTATGTGTAGAAAATGTAGAGAAACAATTTAAAATATTTCTGTTTTTTTTTGTGTTGGCAAGATTTGCTGCCATTGAACGCCCAAGATATATTGTGTAGGTACAGTATAGAACAAGTGTTGCATTGTAATAAAGTTTCAACTATGTATAAACAATCAGAATATTTAAGTTAAGTTCAAGTATTACGTAAGCAGATTTTTTGCAATTATTTTGCTTCTCTGTGAAATTTTCGTATACGGCCTTTGTCGACGCGCGGTGCCGTCCTAGTACCTACTGCACGCGACGCGGCGCACAGTGGGTCGAAACTATGATTTTAGTGACTTAGGGCTCAACTTTGCTTTTTCACTTTTTTTTTATGCGGATGGGTAGAGCTCATTAACCTCAATAATAATTGTTCTGATGTATTTTTTCCTAAACTTTATACTTTGGGTAGAAAAATGTGTTTTGTTATTTTTTTGTATGGAGCGGATCAAATAACCTTAAATTCCTGCTAAGTAGCGTGTGATCCCGCGTTGAAACTTTATTTTTCATATACCTTGTCTAGTCTATTATCATTTGATGCTATTAACGTGTGCATAAAGTTGCAACTCTGCCAAATAAATGGATCGAAAAAAATGAAAAAATATATCGAATAAAAAGCTACATTTTTTACTTTCGTAAGTTCTTTTAAGTTAAATTTGATATGGAATAGTAAGTAAAAGCACGTAATAATACACATAGTTACTTAACAACTAACAACAATACATTTAAAAGGTCCCTAATTAGCTTAAATTTACTAATATATGTAGTATTAGTAAATTTGTAAATTTAAGCTAATCACACTAATCATAATACATTTAAAAGGTCCCTAATTAGCTCAAATTTACTAATATATGTAGTATTAGTAAATTTAAAGCTAATCACACTAATCATAATACATTTAAAAGGTCCCTAATTAGCTTAAATTTACTAATATATGTAGTAGTAGTAAATTTAAGCTAATTAGGGATCTATGAATTTCAATTTCTTTGTTTTAATGACTTTAACATGTTTATGAAATGTTATTTTAAGTTAGATTTAATACTGAATAGTAAGTAAAGATAGGTACATAATAATACAAATTAGTAAAATACTGCCACTTACTTAATTTAAGTGAAACTAATAAAGACAGTGCCTTATCGGGTGAATATGTACTACTTTTCGGTTTACTTGTACTTAAACACTCTTTAACTTTTTCTAGATCTTCGGGGTGATTTAGTAAATGGTTCATAATTTTTCCTACATCCTCATTTCCGGTGTTTCTTAAACTAGCAATTGTAGTAGCTTTAAGTTCATCCGGGGATAACGAAAGCGATTGGTTAATTTGATCAACGCGTCTTCGTTTTTGCCTGGAGCCCAATTCCTCGAAAGGTTTTCGAGGTGTAAATGTAGATGTCGAAGCTTCTGTAGTAGATGGTGGTAGATTTTCGACATCTTCAGTATTACAAATCTCGAGCCTTTCCTGTTCAGTGTTCACAGCTTCAGGTATCATTCCTTCGGGCCAGTTTATTGCACGTTCCAACCAATCACCATTTTTTCTTACAAACTGTGCTAACGTGCGACTACTTCGTTCCCATCTTGCACTTATATTTGAACAAAAGCGCGTACAGAATTTTTGGAGCTCAACACTGTTCTCTTCGGTCACGTTTATTTTATGTTGTAGGAATTGAAAGAATTTTTGACTATCCGACAGTGACTTGACCTGCTCTCTTAAAATCATAAATAAATCTAAATTGTTAACTAAATTATCCATTATAACGAAAAAGGGACGATCAGAATCACGAGATGTTAGTAGTAGTACGAATAAACGAACACTAGTTAGTATATAATAAATTATGGTCATTTTATACTTCCAGAATCCAGTGACAAACAATGTTTACTAATTTTTCTACTACCCTCATTAACTAATTATCCTAATTAATATTACAGTAATGACTAAAAGTGAAAAACATTGTTTTTTTATAAGGTAAAAGGTTAAGCTAATTACAGTAATTAAACACACAAATAGAAATTAATTGATTTCATATCCACATTTTTAAATAAAGGTCCCTAATTAGCTTAAATTTACTAATATATGTAGTATTAGTAAATTTAAGCTAATTAGGGACCTTTTAAATGTATTGTTGTTAGTTGCTAAGTAATTATGTGTATTATTACGTGCTTTTACTTACTATTCCATATCAAATTTAACTTAAAATAACTTACGAAAGTAAAAAATGAAGCTTTTTATTCTATGTATTTTTTCATTTTTTTCGATCCATTTATTTGGCAGAGTTGCAACTTTATGCATTTGTTTATAGCATCAAATGATAATAGACCAGACAAGGTATATGAAAAATAAAGTTTCAACGCGGGATCACACGCTACTTAGCAGGAATTTAAGTTTATTTGAGCCGCTCCATACAAAAAAATAACAAAACACATTTTTCTACCCAAAGTATAAAGTTTAGGAAAAAATACATCAGAACAATTATTATTGAGGTTAATGAGCTCTACCCATCCGCATAAAAAAAAAGTGAAAAAGCAAAGTTGAGCCCTAAGTCACTAAAATCATAGTTTCGACCCACTGTGCGGCGATGGCTATGACACGACGTATACGCTAAAAACAGTAAAACTGCGAAATTAATTAGATTTTCTAAGGTTTTTTTTTTTAATTGTTTTGTAATCAGTTACACCTATATCCACCTCCTTCAATTTGGCCACTGTCTAGAACCACAGCTTGTATATGATAACAATTTATAAGGTTTTACACTGAATCCAAAATTAACAGATTATTATTATATATTGTTCTTTTAAACTTATTTTATTTTTATATTATTCTGAACTTTTTAGTGTAGTAGATTTGTGAAGGCTTTTTATTTTTTGTTAAAAATTAATTTATTTTAAACTTTTTAGTTTTATGTGTAATATATATATATTGTATAGGTCATATATAAGTTTGTATAGTTCATAAATAAGTTAAATTAGTAATTTAATAAAATGGGTATACACTTCTGCCTACCCCATCGTGCAATACAGGCATGATGCTATGTATGTATCGAGTAGCATGAACTATACATGAATATTCGATTACAGCAATTGCCAGTGATTTGCTGTAATTCATTGAAGAGTTCTATTGTCTAACTTCGAAGGTCTTCATCAGATCTTGACTAAATGGGACCACCTCTGGGGACTACTCTTTTAAACAAAAATAGATGTGTAATCGGTTCGTAACTGGCGAAGATATCGACGAACATACATACAAAACAAGGTACCTACTGTAAAACGTTGAGGAGTTCCCTTGACTGTCCTTCGTCTTCATCATCAGACCCCTAATGACAGTCACAACCTAATTAGGTGTAAATTTCTCATCAATACAAATTATTTTACTTTTTCCATTTAATATTGTAACTTTAGAGTTCGCTAAGCATGCGTTAATGCTTTTTCAAAGACATATCTTGAATACAAATTAGTCAAGCCCAAACACCAGGTAATTGCTGTAAATCGTTAAAGAGTTCCATCTACTGTCTTTCGGCTCCATTATCAGATCGACGTGCTTTAAAATACTTAATGAAAAAAAATTACAAACGCACTAGTCACCACTACGATTTTCGAAGGTTCCCCTCGATTTCTCTGGGATGCCATCATCAGATCCTGGTGTCCTTATCATGGTACCAGCTTTGGGATATCTCCTTTCCAACAAAAAAAGAATCATCAAAATCGGTTCATAAACGACGAAGGTATCCGCGAACACATAAAAAAAATATACGGTCGAATTGTGAAACCTCCTCCTTTTTGGAAGTCGGTTAAAAATCGATAACATTTTGTAGAAAATTCGAAATAGTAAAAAAATATACTGACGTAATCACCGTCCAGACCCCCCCGTCCCCCATGTCATCAAAAATAAGCCATCAAACACCAGCCTCCCCCGCCCCCCTGTAGGGCTTACGTAATACTTGAATGGCCCCTTAAAGCAAGTTTTTATTTTTGGTTTCGGTATGAGACTACGTACGACTTGCATATTAAGATAGAGAGAGATAAAGTTACAGTCATGTAAGTATATCTGCATTTCGTAAAACATTATAATATTATTGTAAGACATCAAAATTATTTTAAGAATTAAACTACCTATATAGCTATTCATACTACCATCAGTAATGATTGCGTCAGCGCAACGTATTGTACTCAATTCCTTTGCGGAACTTCTATTAAACATTAGCTGTACCCCACGGTGTCACCCGCGTATAATTATAATTAATTACCTACTTAGTACAAACCAATAAATAGAAAATAATTCACAGTTCATCTCTTATCGGCAATGCTCGGTTCTCGTCGGGCGGGGGTTATGCGTCTCATGGCTCGTTCACGCGAGTGTTGAATTATTTTCATTTTCCATTATCTCCTAAACTATGCGTCTAAATAACATGCTACAAAAGTTCATCTTCATAAATTGTTCTTGATAATGAAGTAACTTTCGTTCTTATTGTGCTATTACTGCCTAAATAAACCACTGTGTAATATGGGTTAGGTTAGAACTGTTGGTCGGTGATCGGTGTCGCGGCAGCGGCCCACGAGCGCTAGAAAAACTAATCTTTTACTGTCGTAGTGTTTTAGAGGAGGCAAGCATTCTGTCATAATTTGTTTGGAGTCATTTACTTTAATTGGATAGCAAGATATAACATTTTGGTTATGATTTCACATTAAAATGGTCTTTTAATTAAGGTGATAATTTACTATTTCTGGCAGTAGGTATTTATGTTACATTTTACTATATGTGGTGATAAGTTAAACTTAAGCTCTTTTTTTAGATGTACTATCAGCCAATTTTGTAGAACATTATATTTACATATCACACACCATTACGCCAGCGCAGGCAGAGAAAGCAGTTTGGCAGTGCTTTTTTTCAGACTTACTTAACATAAATCAATATTTCAGGTTAGCTGAGAGGTTTAGCCTAATGTTAGACATTTTTCAATTCAGACTGGTAGTTCCAGAGATTAGCGCGTTTAAACAAACAAACCAACAAAAAATCTCTTCCTATTTATAATATTAAGTATAGATTAGTTCTCATGATAAGGCTGGTTTGAAAATAATATTATTTAATTTTTGATCAGCCGCTCAGTAAATATTATATATAACCTTTGGCAGAGTGTTAGAACCATAATATATCATCAGAGCATCATAATTAATCAAACGTATCTATTTTAAACTATCTAGTTTGATAAATCGGTTTGTCGCATACGGAAAAGCGGACTAGCATATATGTTACCGACGCAGCAGCAACCCGAGAAACATAACTAAATTTAAATAAACTGCAAAGTTAGTCGTGTCGGTTCAGTTACCTGTAAAGGGACTGAACAGATAGCAATGACGTCACTAAAACACGTATTAAAATGTGGAAGGAGAATTAGCGGTAGTGAGCAGAGGTCGAAATGGTTTAGTGGTCAGAGCGCCTGGAGTATATTTATCCTGGGGTCGCAGGTTCGATCCTGGTCACGGCCATATTATTCTTTTTACAATAATTTAGGCTCGGTTGCATTTGTTATTTGTTATTTTTTTTTAAAAAAACGTTGCCCCACACTAGGAATTTCTTCCTGTGTCGTGGATGCGTTTACAGACATCATCTCACAAGCACACAAACACCCAGACCCGGAGCAATTATCCATAGATCGTACAAATATTTGCTCCATGCAGGAATCGAACCTGCGACACGCAGCGCAGCAGTCGGTCTCTCGACTACTGCGCCAACCGCGCTGTCATTTGCATTATTTTGACAGCCTTTCTATGTAAATTCTATCAAAATGACACAGTAACATGTTGGTTACGGTTAAAGTTAAGTTAGTGCAATTGAGCCTTGGAATAGGCATGATGACTGATTTTGAAATCTCCTCATAATATACTGTTTCTACTATGTCTACTATTTCCGAAAAACACATTATTTCAACAATAAACTTTGTTTTAACGCAGATTCTTGCATTTTAATCTATCTAATTTGAATTAAACGCGAAGACGTTCATGGGAATCATGACGCCGCTTATGATGAGTTGTGGCGTCACGCTCGATCTCATTTAACAAAACTTCAAGCAAAATGACGGCGGTGATTGACATTCAATTGAGGTATGACGTCATTCACGGTAATTGGCGTTTCAATCAACATGGCCGATTGCAGTTATTTATATTTTAATGAAAATCTTATTAATCTTAATGTTTTTATAAAACTATGTAATTTTTTAGAATCCTGTGTATATGTCGCAGATGGATTGTAGAATCCGCTGTTTTACAAAATCTCTAGCTGCTTTACAAAACAGTACTGTTGCCATTGCGATACGTTTAACAAAACTGCTACCCACCTTTAGACGTAATGCAGAATGACATATCTACAGTGGGACAGGTTTGTTTATTGTATAGGTATATTAAATGGATAGTCACCATTCAAGTAAAAAAGCGAACCTAACCTCTTCGAACCTAACCTGTCCGTGTCGAGATACACGAAACTCCCGAGCTCGCTTCGCTCGCTCATGGATCAATTTAATTTATTTTCTTTCATAATCCCGATATATTGTCGACTATTATAGTGGTTTAGTATTTACGTCATCAAAAATTTTCATAAATTTTTTTGCTATTGACAAGTAAAATAAAGTTAGGCTATTATTGTTAAGACATACAGAGCCACATGCGACAAAATTTCTAACTAAAATCAACAATCTGACAGTTCATTTCACACTGTTTTACATAATCTCTGATCGTTGACCCGCTGCATTGATAAACGCAAAACGTTCATTCAATTCTGCGTGTTATAGTTCAGTAATTATGTAAAACCGCTAAACGTCGTTCAGCAGTTTTTCATACCAGTACTGTTTTGTAAATCAGCTAGCAATTTTGTAAAACAGCTTATTCTACAATCCATCTGCGACATATACATATATTTTTCTCTAAAACCTTTCTTTGATTCTTTTATACTGTCATCATGCCTATTCGCTACGCATGTGTTTGTAAGATTTATCTGTAACGTGAATTGCTTTAAATATCATCATCATCATCTGCCCTTATCTCAGTTTATTTGGGGTCGGCGCAGCATGTATTCTTCTTCCATACATCTCTATCAGCCATCATATTGACAGTGTTAAGTGATAAGGATTAATTTTTTAAAGTATAATTAATATTCTTTAACAATTGTATTTTTTCTTAATGTTTGCCGTTATAGGACCAGTTCTTGTCTTATTGGTACTATGGTAGTTACAAATAATTTGTGATTTCCATTTAACTTTTGGCTTAAGTGGATGTATTTGACAAAAGCATAACTTCTTCAAAGGATTACCTAAAAATAAAGACCTTACATTATTTTATGATAACTCGTTCAATATGAGTCAAATTTGGGTCATATATAATGATATCAAATTTTTGGTGAACTAAATATTTAGCCATTTTTTATCGGTTGCAACATCAGAACGTCGAAAGTTACGTCGAAACAACGTCGGAAGTTTAACCCTTCCCTCCATTATTAATTACAAAATTTCACTTGGGATGGACATTAAAAAAATATTTCGGAATTAGCATAAGATTGAAAGCTTTCCACCAAATCGAATTTTATAATACTATCGACTATGTTGCTGACTGCACTACATCTTTGGGTCAGGCCGAACTAACTTGATAGTTAATGTGTTACCTGAATCCTTTAGATTCTCTTCTAAGGGGTTTGACCTCGCCGTTCTGCTTGCTGGGCTTGGGATCTTTAGTGTCGATATCGATGAGGGGCTGAACGATCTCCTGTGGCGGTGGCAGCACCGGCGTTAATGGCGATTCGGGTACTGGAAAAGTGGTCTAAAGTTAGTCTTATTGAACACAAGGTTCATGAAGATGTTTTGAAGGCTTATATTTGATTTTAACTTCAAAGTGAAGCGAAGATAAGCATGCGTTAATGCTTTTCAAAGATTTATCTTGAATTGAAGCGAAGGATTTACTTACGATTACAGTTTTGTACTCACCATTTTTTATGACTATATACTATAATATAAAAAAGTAAAAAATGTACTATATGACGTGTAGCATCCAAATAATATGACTGTGAAACATATACCTCCATCAGAGTTGGGCAGGTTGTCGCAGGGCACTTCCGCGAGTGGTTCATCTGAGGAGGGAGCTTCTAGTTCCACGGGTCTGTATGCGCCCTTAGTGCGCCAGTCCTTCAACAAATCATAGCATTTAGTATATTTGTCAGTCGTAAACACTGATGCGAAGATAATGATGTTCTAATGATGATTCCAAGCATTAATAGGGTAATTAACTTGAAAACACGTAGGTACTCTACATTATTATTAATATGAAGTTGACTAATAATGACACGGAATGCATACAGCGCAATCTCTATACAACATCACTGACTACGCTCCAGCTGGTCTACAGTATGATACGCTAGCCAACGTCTTACCTTGTAAACAAATTCAAATTCAAATTCAAATCATTTATTCTGTAAATAGGTTTTTTGGAACTCTTTTACATGTCAAATTAAAAACTAGAAGGCGCCGGCTTTTCCTGTCTGACTACCTCTGAGAAGAAAAGCCGAAACAAACTCAGAGGTCACAGTCTCTTTTAAAGTCCAGACATCAGAATATAAGGCTATGTGAGCGTAATCATGTAGGGCGTCTGGAGTGGCCTTTTGAAGAAAGAGCCATAGCAGTTTCAAGTTGACCCGTCCTTACTGACGGCACGTATGCATCAGTCATCGTGTAGCTCGACCATAATTAAGGGAACTCAACGACCCGTCGCAAGACGATACCAGATCGGCAGGACATTTGCGTAGGCCAGCTAAAATACTCAAAACCACCAGACAGTTACGAATGATGATATAAAAGTACTTATCCTACATGATGCTCACATTTACAATGAATTATTCACAAAAAAAAAAAAACACAGGGACCATCTAATATTGTTACTAACCAACTAAACAAAGGACTCGATACATACCACAGTGTTTGAGTTTTCTACACTGCGGTCTGTCTAGGAGAAATAAATATTAACAGAATCATGAGATACTGAAAGTAATTTAATAGTATTCAGGAAATTAATATTAATTTGACATGGACTAGTAAAGCATTGGACAGAGAGTTGTGGAAGAAAGTACCGGAGACCTTAGAGCTCAGCAATGGGACAGAATAAGATAGAAAAAACAGTTTGACGTTAGTATAGCTAGGCGTAATTAGAGGTTTAAAGGTTTTAATTTACAACCAGTATCAAGGGTGTAGTAGCATTTCAAATGTTCAATATAATCAGAGGATTTAGTAAAAAGCAACCTTATATTAATCTAATTAGTTTCACTTAAAATTTAACTGATATCTAGTTGCAAACAAATTGCAGATGAATATTAGTTTCAGGCTACACATATATTAACATAGGGTGAATTTTTACCAAATGCTCCGATCATTTTCAACTTTTGACTATACAAGAGGTGCAATATTGTATTAACAAGATTTCTGTCTGCGTAGCTCTGTTCGGTGATGGCGTGCAGTACGTGCAGTACGTGCAGTACGTGCAGTACGTGCAGTGCGTGCAGTGCGTGCAGTGCGTGTAGTGCGTGTAGAGCGTAGCGCGGTGCGGTATACCTGAGGTTTGCGTTTCTTCTTGAGTGCCTGCGGGCGCGCGTGCACCGGCGTGGACACGGCCGACTCGCCCGACGATACGGAGCGCGCCGCCCGAGTGCCGCGACCGCTGCCCGACCACTGCACCATAACACTGCACTTAAATTCTAGTTTATGTAATTTTGATGTCTTTGAGAATTAATTGAGGGTCGAATTGTATTTGAATGTGAAAAGACAATTAAACAAAACGAAATGTTGTTATTAAAAACGATTTTTGTTTTATACGTACAGAGTTTAGAAGCCTTTATGCAGATAAATAATTATTTTCGTTTAATCTTTAAGTTACTAACATTCAGTTAACTATGATTGAGATATGAAATGAAGATAAAATTATTCTTTGCCATGGATCGGGCAGCTCGCGACTGGACTATTTAAAGAAAACGACTTCTTTTCAATCTGCCTCGCAATTTCCCAACTATACCTATATGTGTTTAAGACGGTAGACAGTTTTACCTCAAGTCTGGCCTCAATTTTGATGGAGTCGTCGTCCATATCGAGTATGTTGAGGTTGTTGTTGATGTTGTTATAGTCGGGGTAGTTGGCGGGCGGCGGCGGCGCCACGCGGTACGGCTCCGACTCGCACTCGCTACCAGACCCCACCTCCGATGTGCGTCTATGCATACAATTATAACTATCAAGTTGAGGAGGATTATTTGGTACAATTAAGAATATGTAAATTATATAGAGCTTAATATTAATGTAAATATAATGATCATTGGTCTTATCGCTTTCCACAATCTCTTCTTCCAGGCAAGCTCAGGATGGAAATAATCAAACGATAAGCGATATAAGTAGTCGAATACTTGAATAACTTTGTGCGTTAGCTCAGATAACTACGAAAGTTTAAGATAGTATGACTTTCTTTGGCGTTTGCTACGATTGGGTATGTGTAAGACATGAGTCTCTAATCTTTATCACAGTTCATTGCGAAATTAGCTTACATGCGATCACTATAGTAAACTCGCTTCAGATGTTATAAATAATGTGTTACTGTCGTACACGTAATCCCTGAAGAGCTTATTGCTCAGTTAATAGTCATAACGATAGGTATTAACCTAACTGACGGGCGGGCGGGCGCTTTATTTTAGGCACAATTCCAATTCGGGGTTTAACAAAAGATTTGTCAATAAAGACCAGTTTTTTTTTAATCAATTTTATTTAATAAGCTTCACTTATAAAATGTTATTCGTGGTGACTCAAAACTTAAAAATTTCATACAATTCAGCATCGCAAGTTATTACGGAAATTTGTTACATACATTTCCTGTGTGGGACATGATATGTTTCATTTTTTTTTTATGTAGCCCCAAAAAACGTGCGACAAGCATGATGCGGAATTGATCTGGCTGATGAACGACTAATAGGCCTAAAATACACAGTTTATAACTCTTCATTTTTGACATTTCAGGTATTACTTAGTGAACAGTAACATGTTATTATTTTGACGACACATGTCGTCATGAATATCTTTCCGTGTCGGTTACACGGGTTGTTATCGCCACTTTTATCGCGCCGAGACGTGTTGAAGTTGTTACGGTGCCAAAAATACTGAGAGCAACTGTTAAACGTATTAAATAATTATAATGAGTTGGCGTTCGTAGTTTCGGATTGTCTATCAGATTGACTGACTCCGCTCAGAGAGAATACAAATTCCATAATATAATATTTATAATTGTGTGCAAATTATTTGCATATCATGACGCGCTCTGATGAATGGAAAGAGTTCCGTAGATACATACATTTGTGACAGTTTAAGTTGACAGTTGGAAAGCTTATGGGCTAAAGGATTAGTTTTTATAGAGGTTCTGAAACAGACAAAATCCTCACCTCAGTAGGAGCAAAAACAAATATGAGGTGGACTCCTACGTGAATGACTGGTCATTAATCGCAGAAGACCGGATCCGATACACTTTTGAAGGAAGGGTTCAAGCGAGATAATCGACGGCAGCAGTAGGAAAATATACGCATGAAGAACAAACTTCTTCCAGTATTTCTTAGAGCATAGGTATAGGAAATGCTACAGTTCAATTTTATGAACTTGTGAATTGTCTCACTGTTTTGTATTCTAATAGTTTATTGACACGTGTGGTGAGAGTACACCATAAATCGTCTAGAATAGACGAAAACGCCTTTGATTGATTGGTTATAAATAATGTGTTACTGGTTTATTGACCGTAAAAAAGAAAGCACAATAGTTAAACTATAATAAATCTGTAGAGATAGAGTTTCTGTACATCAAAGAGATAAAAAAAATCTACATGGTAAATGGAAGCCAACAGAACCAATTTTGTCTGTTTGGCATTTATTTGTGCGAGCATTACGCTTTCAACATTATAAATGGGTAGGTAGGTAGCGGTAAGGTACTATAATAATACATAATCAGAAAAAAATTATTAAAAAAAGTTTGCTTATGTAAAAACTACATAGCTTAGTCTTCAGTAGCTGGTCTGCATAGGGCTGAGTGTCAACATTTTTAATTCATATGAATTAGTTTTCTCACTCGACATAATGTTAATTTACGACATCCACGCGAACGGAGTCGCGGGCACAGCCAGTCTACAATAATATTGAACATTAAACTATTTTGCTTTTACCTGAATGTACAGTCCGATTATGGTAAAAATTAATGTTGTTTTGTATTTTTGTCATGTCCTATGGCCTGCCCTTTTTCACACAAATATTATGTAATTCTATTTTTCAAAGAAACATTGAAAAAATAATAGACAAGAACGGGGCTTGAACCCGCGACCTTTGACGTTCCGTGTCATCACTCTACCAACTGAGCTACCTTGTCGTGTTCAAACCTATTGAATTTTCAATCCTCTTTGTATACGTCTTAAGGAGACGCCTGGTGATATTTATCTAGTAATCATTTACAGATTTACTAAACTCAGCGTTACCACTTTGCAGTTGTAAACTGTGTGTAATTATATATGAAATATTATGTATTAAATGAATTACGCAATTGTTGTATACCACATTATCACGTTTAGTTCAATGTGTTCATATAATACTTATGATAAATTACCACTTTCACCAGCAAGTATGCCGTAGATATACTGTAAAAATATCGTATCTATAGAAAGAATGTGCTGTACCAATTATGATTATATGACTAGCGTCATTGTATATCATTAACAAATTGCATCAATTATTATTCAAGAAAACACGGATTTAAATAACGTGGTATATCATAAACTTATGAATTTAAATGTACTATCAAACATATAAATAAATATGTTGTAAATTCAAATACGATCGCCTTCAAATATTACTATTTGGTGTGTGTTTTAAATCTATTTTGTGAATATTTAGTGTGTTTACACAACCTGATTTTATTTACATTTTCAGTCACATTTCTCACTTATCATCATTTTATCAGGCAGTGAATACATTTTCCTTGGGAATACTGCCACAATCTTCCTTGGCAAACAGTAAACTCGTTTATCTCCGTATTTTATGTTGTTAATGTACAAAAGGATCTTGACGTTATCCCGTTTTACGACATAAAGTGGCTTATTAATGGAATGAATACATATATATCAATTATTGTTTACCGGTTACTACTCACGAGCATTTTGGAACTCGAACGGTGTTAGTGCTAGTTATGAGCTGAGTCTGCGGCGATGTCGAGTCGCAAGACAAACTAACTAGCAAATGCACGTGAGTAGTAACAATATTGATAATTAAACATTAAAGACACTTTTTTCTGGTTATAAGATTGGTTTTAAAATAATGCATTATTTGCGATGGTGTTTTATAAACATTATATTAATCCTTATCCAAATAAATACATTATTCATCACAAGTATTTAATTATGAACAAAATTGCCGTTGACGTAATTTGATTTCAATGAATATCTTAGGAGATATCATAGTTTTAAAATAACTCCGCGACGAATAAAATTTTAACAACAATAATTTACAACAGCACGTAGAATCGCGAGATACATACCTTTCCCGTTTCTGCACACGTGTCATTGTGCATCTTGTTACTGAATCACTCTATTGTCTCGCTGACCAATGTTCTATCTTCTAATTGTACTCGTTTGCAAGATGTAAAAATGTGCGGTGTGGTCTCTATAGCCTATATTCGCTAGAATCTAGACATTAAAAGTTTATTTGTTAATGTGAACTGACCTGTTATAGTCGGGCGTTCTTGGCGCGGTGGGCGTGGCACCGGAGCCGTCGGGCTCTGCCCCGAACACTTCGCCGTCCTCCGGGTACAGAGGAAACCTGACAAACAAATGTCACCGTATCAACAATATTGCAGCGTTAAACTGTGCGCAATATGCATCAGTCCGTGGCAGTGCGGCGCCCACCTGTAGTGTTAATACAAAAATATATGACATTGATTCAGGAGGGTGCAGTGCGATGCGTTGTGGTTCGGAGCCTCTAATATGCGCTACCCCGTACCATAATGTGTGTGCGAAAATCTTTCATTATTTTACTTCATTTTTTTTATATAGATATTATTAATATAGGTACCTTCAGATATTGTTTACTTATTTATTCAGCCTTCTATTAAGGGCTGATTTTTCTAATATCAGATCCCTTTTATACGATCAATAAGGATAAAATAAAATCAGCTCATCATTTACGATTTTTTGTTAGACTGATTAAGAGTGAAATACTTCGATAATAATTACTGAGCAGTAGTATAGGTCTCTGGAATGATATTCTTCTTTCAGAGTTATTTGTATAACAAAATTATGCTATACGTTTACTATCTTTTAAACTTTGTAGCAAGCTTGTTGCACCGTGTTGTTTTTGTTATTTAGTTACGAGTAAGTAACAAATTAATAAATATAATTCATAGCTTAAATCTTCTATTGTGTATGAGTGAAATGTTGTCTGTGGTTGGAACAGTGTAATTGTCTATTATTTGTGTAACAAAAATTTTGTTGATTGCAAAACCATCATTGTGTTTTAATAGTAAGTTGCCGACCGAATTGATGGACATTTTGTAGTACATTGCGTCGTGTGTTACAGCTTGTCTATGATGAGCAACAATAGTAAAAACTAACGACGCAATGTACTACAAAGTGTCCATCAATTCGGTTGGCAACCGAGATGGCGGTACGCAGAACAGTACGTGTTCAAAAGGGAAGATCCACCTTTCCAGCAAACTTATTGAGTAGCATTGTAAAATATATCGATACAAAAACACAGATAACGTCTCTGTTATGACAACACACATGATTCATCTTGACGTGAGAGTCATAAAAGAATTGAGAGTTTAGTTTTCCAGGTATAGATAAATATAGTAGCAATATAAAAGATATTTCGGCTGCATTTCTTTTTAATTTAATGATATAAATCTCACCTATAATTGTCTTCTGATAGTCTGTCGTCGTCGTCGGTCGCTATGAACTGTACGCACAGCGCGCAGTCTCCCTTCACACTCTGCAACGCTTGTACCGCTTCTTTGTGACAAGCCTGAAAACGTTACCACTTTTAGCGCCTCCATTAAACCGTATACACTGCCAATCCTTTTCCCTAAGTCTTGTTTAACCAGCGTCGACAACCAAGTTAATAGGTAGCACGATATCTCGTGGTAAGGTTCTGCGATGACAATATCTCGAGGATGTTATTACTGGGTGTTTATCATGTGTTGTGGTTCTTTTTGAGTTTCAATCTTATTCTATAAAGGAAAACCCTTCAATAAAATTTATAATTCGTTAATTAAACACTCCATTCTATACAAGATATCTTTTAAGATGTGTAATCTGACGTCAGAGAAAGCGCGCCAAGAAGGCGGCGTTTCAAGCGGCCGAAACTGATCGCAGATTTGTTTGATAATTTTAATACTCAATAATCATATTTTTACAAGTGTTATATTTCTTCACGGTAATGTACAAACGTATACCAACGAATACAATTTAAAAAATAAATGATATGCCCTATAAACAAAAAAGATTAAGTTATAACATTTGAATATGCGTGCGTGTGTTCGTGCGTGCGAGTTTGTGTGCGTGTGTGTGAGCGCGCGCGTGTGTGGTTGTGCATGCGTGCGTCGGTGCGTAGATTTTCGAGATAGTGATATGTATGTTGTAAGATAATGTACACTGGATGTGGATTTGATTCCCTGTCCCTGTCCTGGGTTCGATTCCCAGGTCGGGCAAAGTGTTATTGGGTTTTTCAGTAAGAAAATTCTCAATAGAGGGGGTGTCACACTGCCAACTTCAAACTCCGGGCTAGGAGTTTGAAGTTGACAGTCTTGCACCCCCGCGCTTCGGAGAGCACGTAAAGCCGTCGGTCCTGATCTCTCCCTGGTTGTGTCGGATTGCCGTCCCACCAGATTATGAGAGTGAAGGAAGAGTACTACACTATAATATCTCTTACGTACTTGGCTAATCTCCGTGGAGATAGGCCACCGTGACCGAAATCCAGTCTATGTAAGACTGGAAGCTGAGATCACACAGGTGAGCCATTGGTTCTCCTAGAAAATGGGAGAACTTCTTCAAAAATGCAGTGGAGATGTGGTCTCCTCCCAGCGCACTCCCTGACATCATGCCAGTTATTACAGTGTGCACTTCAAACGGATCAGTTGGTTAAAGATAAATCTCTGAAAAGCATTAACGCATGCTTAGCGAGCTTTTTCCATTTAATATTATAACTTTAAGGATCAGTTGGTGTTAAGGTCATCGTATTTAATTAACTATTCTGTATTGCCTGCATTGCTAGTACCGTTTCGGTGGTCCCAAGTAGTCATGTCATGTCATTGGCGAATTGACCAATTGTGGTGAATTACTTGTTTACCCGGTTTAGGGACTCCACAGGAGTACAATTAGTATTTAAAAGCTCCGATACTGATTCCTTTTTTCTGTTTAAAGACTCTTTACATTTATATCCTTTATCACTGACCAAACTTATTTGTGTTACCTTGACCCTCCTCTAGTTTTGTGCGATAATACTTATTTTTTGTGTTTTTATAAGCTTGTGTAAAGTATTTCTATATGGTGTGTATATGGTTTGTTTTTCCATTAATTTCCGTAAAGTTTTGCTTTTTTATGCAACGGGTTCTCCTTCTTATGCACCTTATAACGCTATGCGTAATTCATGGTTTAAGAGGTTGCAATCTTTTTAGACTTTTAATTATAGTAGTGTTCTCTTTAATAACTTTTTGCAGATCAAGAAATATGAAGCAATTGATGCTACACTGCTATAACCGCGTCTCGTTATAGTCGGCTGGGGGTAATAGGCACGGCGCGGAGTAGACGAAGTATGACTTTAACGTGCTCTGAGGCATGGAGGGGTCTCAATTTGAAATGTTGGTGACCCATCCACAAACCCACCACGGCAAGCACAAATTAATCTCGATCAATCGATGTGGGCTGTTGTTACTGAGCGATCATCCTTCCTAAACAGGATATTCATAAAATATGTCTCCACCGGAGTAATAGGAGTTACTGGGCATAGTCCTCTCTCATTCTACGCATCTGAGCATTCATGTCTGCTAAGTTCGTGCCAGCCTTGCTTAGATAGTTCGCGGTGGAAATGACAGAGAGATCTAAGGCTGGGCCTCGGATATTACGAGCGGAAAATACTATACGTGCGAGACACGCAAGTCCAGGATTTAAATGTTAAATTAAAAGGAATACAATTTCTAGCATTAAACATGGGTTTAAATGTTTGAAGGGATACTGGTTACTGGTACGCAGTATTTGTCGTTGTCGCTGATGGTGAGGATGGCGTTACCCACGTACAGCTCGGCGGTGAGTTTGGCAGCTCTGATATTAGTATACCGTGTGTATCTGTCGTGTCGTACATACCTGTGTGAGGTCGACGTCGTTAATGGCGAGGATGGCGTCGCCCACGTACAGCTCGGCGGTGAGTTTGGCAGCTCTGATATTAGTATACCGTGTGTATCTGTCGTGTCGTACATACCTGTGTGAGGTCGACGTCGTTAATGGCGAGGATGGCGTCGCCCACGTACAGCTCGGCGGTGAGTTTGGCAGCTCTGATATTAGTATACCGTGTGTATCTGTCGTGTCGTACATACCTGTGTGAGGTCGACGTCGTTAATGGCGAGGATGGCGTCGCCCACGTACAGCTCGCCGGTGAGTGCGGCGGGTCCGCCCGCCTCCAGCTCAGAGATCAGGATAGGCACGCCGTGCTCGCGACCTCCCTGCATGTTTCAAATATTATTCCTAAGGGCTGATTTCGCCGACGTCGTATAACTGTTCGGGTGTTATTTTTTTTTTTACAGATTTTTCATACACGGGTTAGCCTACTTCTCTTTGATAAAATCGGGTTGGTATATTTATTATATTGAAATTAGTCAGATGTTTTCTGTGTACTGAAAAAAAGTTCTCAGAATATTAATTACTTTCAAATTGTATTATTTTACTGTCATGAAATTGGAATCAAAGGCTTTATAGTTTTATCAAATCTTTTCAAGCCTAAATGGCTTAATGACTGGCAGTACGATTATAACCGGGAACAATGGATCAGCGCGACATGTTTAGCTTATAGTACAATTTTCCTCTATACTATAAAGGGCAATCTATTGTTTGCTATGGCGTATCCCACAAAACGAAAACAAATATTAACACATCGATGTAAAGGACACGTAGAACAAAGACGTCCTGTCTTTGATTCATTAGCGGTGAAAGCAGTTCAGTGTCAATGTGCGGTGTTTTGTACTTATGTACAGCGGGAATCGTAACTTACGGATTTAACGTCGCATAGAATGTGTGTCCGAGTTTCTAAAAGCTCTGACACATGTTTGCGGTCAAAAACCGGCGTCGTTAGGCCAACACTAAACTGTAGCGTGAACAGCCCCACGCCACTTACTACAATGTAGACGAAAAGGGTGAAATCATGTCTGTTCAGTCATAACTCGTTTTTATAATATCATAGTAGTTAAAATTTATTTCTCTTACGACTTTTTGTTTCATATAAAACTCAGTAACATCAATAGTAGATACTTCTACCTGTTATTAACTATTAAAATATTTCAAGCTAGGCTAGAAGGATAAAGTTTCATATATGTAAGTAGAGTAAGACTGGATTATAATTGCAGCATTGAGTGGACATAAACTCACGGTGACGGAGATGCCCAGGCCTAGGTGCGGCGAGCGGCGCACGCGCACGGTGCGGGCGAGCGCGCGCGCGGGGTGCGGCGCCGGCGGCGGCCGGGCACAGCCGCGCGCGCCGCCCGCGCCGCCCGCCCCGCGGCACACGCGCACCAGCGTCTTGTGTCGCTGCACTAGGATCTCCGCCTCCACCTGCTCACCATTTATTTGTTTTAGAAAACCTTACAACTAAATTACAATCTTGGAGTATCAACTTGAGGAAACATTTTGCTATTTACAAGATTTCACAAATTAATTTTCACACGATAGTTGAAGGATATGTTCCGAACCATGTCAGAATGTCGAGGGGTGACAAAAAAACGAAATTGAAATAAAGATAAAATGATAAAAAGGACTACAGCTTGAGCATTAGGTAATATTGATCGACGTCTTTAAAGAAATCTTTACTAAATATTTTCCTGATTTATTAACAGAATAGATAAATTTCTTTTAATTATACTGTGAAATTGTTAAGACTTATCGCACTGTGCAGAAATAAAGCATTACGCTTATAACTTGACAACAGACTTATAACCAATGACATCGTAAAAAATATGTAAAATTATGACTAGAGTTCGCTAAGCACGCGCTTTTCAAAGATTTTTCTGATGTTAAAATTGTTGAATCGTAGTGGTGCTATTTTAACCCAAATTATGATTACAATCTTCATCTCCAGATTCAAATCTTGAGAAAACTAACGGACAATAAGGAACACAAATACATCATAGACGAGTATTTATCCGGGAGGCACAGATTCGAATCCTGCTAACGACCGTATTATTTTTCCAAAAAAAAATTATAGCTGGAGTTCGCTAAGCATGCGTTAATGCTTTTCAAAGATTTATCTGTATTAGTTAGACTTAGTTACTATATGACATCAACTTTGAGGAATCCAATAAAAAAAGTCATCAAAGTCGGACTACTCCATAAGAAGTTATGCGTACGGATCGACTTGAGAACCTCCTCTTTTTTTCGTCGGTTGAAAGTTATATAGGTGAAAAAGTATACCTGTGCCCAAAGCGAGTCTCGTAGTTCAGCGCGCATATCCCTGCCGAGTAGCTGCAGCTGTTGTATTCTACCCGCTAGCTCCTTATCCAGGTACTTTGTGGCGAGCCTGAAATAATTACGACAATACATTTATTTCATATAATTAGATAAGTCCACAGGTTGTGCAGGTTGTGAACACTACAGAACACTACTACCCAGCTAGTGTCGATGCATGTTGCTGAGCTTGTGATTTGTACAAGCTCTTGTAAAAAATCTGCTGAACTTGATTATTTATAAACGGTTTACATGATCATGATCTAAAAATTAAACGTTGCTGGTCGATAGTATACATCTAATTAATTCTTACCTAGCTCCGAAGAGTTCAGAGTGTAGCGCCAGCACAGTTTCCCGGAGCGCGGCGTTCTCTCTTGCGAGCTGAGCGGCTTCGGACCGTGCCCGCGCCGCGTCCGTTACGTTGCCCGCCGCGTCTCCGGCTTCCTGACATCCTCCTGAACATTCAGACACTGCTTTGAACTTCATCAACTTCATTCACAGTCAGTTCAATTTATTTCCTGTCGTTTCGAGTAACGTCATCTACTGGACATCAGCCTTTCTTAGGCGACATTAATTGATTTATTTATTTATTTTATTTACTTTAATGAGTACGGTGGCACACCAAATACATTGTTTAAAGACAAGGGTGTGAAAATAGAACACATAAAGAGAAAGAAAACAAAAAAGATAAAATAAAGAATATAAAGATGACAAAAGTAAATTGTAACAAACAATCATACATCTTTCTCACCGAATCGAAAACATTCTAACATAATATACTGCCATCCATCCGCAAACAAGGCACAGTCAGGATTGGCACACAAGAGAGCGTTAAGTGCATAAAGAGTGCGCAGTATGGGTGATTTAGCACGCGCAACAGTGCAACATGATGGCACGGTAAAGAGCATGTGCCTTCGGCTTCGTCGGCAATTGTCGGGGGTAAAAAATCGACGCAACTCGCCATGCAAATCGGGAGCATAAATTTTTCACCTGAGGATTTTACACATATCAACCATGATTGTCCCGTCTGACTTCAACGAGTGGTATCCCAGACAACCCAGCAGAAACTTTGTAGGATACATGTATGGATAGTATATAAGCGCTTATACAGGTATCGAAGGAACGCTTTTTGCACCTTTTCAAGCAGAAGAGCACACGTACTCTCGTATGAATTCAATCCCGTTCCCATGGCTTCATTGATATATAGCATCGATGTCGTGCTGCAGAGCCAAACAGTCAGCTTCAGATCTAACCTCAATAAAGAGTTTGAGGTCGTCGGCATACACCAAGGATCGAACGCGCTAGGGAACTGCGGGGAGGTCGTTAACCATCAGCTAGAACAATAGAGGTCCCAGTATCGAACCCTGACTAACTCCGGAACGCATTTGATAGGGCTTAGACTCGTACCTATATACTAAGTTTGACAAACTGATGCCGATCGCGGAGATAGTTTGCTAGGAGCCGAAGAAGTCCAGGGGCGAAACCTAAGATGCAGAGTTTTGCAAGAAGTATGTCGTTGTTAATTCTATCAAACGCCTGCCGCAAGGCGATTGATTTCATTAAGAAACTATATTTGTGATGAAGGTATATATTTGCTACCGTTAATCTAGCCCACGCTTGATTTGATTTACTGCTCTTACAAACAACATTCGACCTTTAATTTATTCTGAATAGGAAGGATAGGAACAAAAGTTAAATATTCAATGATTCCTCAGTCATGAAGATTTCATCGAAATAAACATCACATTTTATAGTGAAACATAGACAATTATGACATGCATGTCATGCATAAGATTAGGCACAGACACGTAATCGCAGTATTTATTCATTTAAGATATCTGCGGCGTTATCTCTTCCCGAAGGTGTTGTAAGAGAAGATTATATCACATGCTGTAAATTTCCAACTAAGTAATGCGATCTACAGGTCTGACCAATAAATGCAAGTTACTTCTTCATAAATTACAAAACCACTTATTCACTTCGTGTTTAGATGTAATTTAACTAAAAGTTTTAATAATCCTTAAGATTCTAAATTGGTACTATATTCTGTCCGGATTACACGACCTTTCGCGATACCAACGCGTGAATATTATGTGTTTTTTGGGCTTCACAATAATTCTATAATAGTTGCACATTAAGTGAATGACACGTATTTGCAAAATGAGCGGGTGACTGATGAGAGCAAAGAGATATAAAGTACCTAGCGTAGACATTAGGAAGATTTTCATAGTAAAGTTGTCGCACCGTGCATCATTCGTCAACACCATCTACCTGGGTATAGCTAAACCGCTATATCACCCGATAGATGGTGTCAAATTCAAACGTATCTTTCATATGTGGGAAACCATGATAGAGGCATTGCTGAACTCCTACCAATGAAAAAAGACAAATATCTTTTATCATTGTATCCTACCGGCTTCAAACCACATGTCTTCTACTAATGACACTTTCCTTACACGCTGTATAATATCAGCAACGATCCTACTAAAAGACAAACAATTTTCCCGAAAAGAGAAGGAATCATTGAACGCAAAGCAAACTCGTTTTTTTTTAAATTTATCTAATATTATCCACAGTTTAAGTTTTACTTATAAAAGTATTGGAAAAGTCAGTGTATGTTAGATTATGAATGCGCTTGGTGGTCTAGAAACGATGCGTATCATCCGCACAATCAAGACCATATTGAAGCTATTGAGCAGGCCCAACGAGCAAGTTCCGTGTATTTTTTACCTACCATTCATTTTCCGCCCCTTACTGAATGATGGGGTCAATCATTATGCTACGGTGAATGCAGTCATATTTGTATAAAATACAGGATTAGTAAATGCTATCTTTTTGCTCAAGAGCTCCAACAAATAATTAGAGAACGTTTAAAATTAGGAGGCAGATTTTTCGCTTTGGATAGCTGAAGCAGACAACATTTTTAAGATCTTATGTATTATCTATAAACTTTTAAGAGCTGTAAACTGTTATTTTGGCCAATTCAGTACAGACTGCCGGTGAACGGCATCGGTAGATTTTAAATTTATCAATTGAATGCTCAGGATGTATACGAAATCAATAACTTTAAAACATAATTTAAATTTCAGTAACTGGGCAACTGCGGGTATAAGACGCAGTAGAGATGTGATGTATGAATTATATGACAAAAAGTCTTACACATCTGATGTTAATTTTCATAATTACGTAAGAAAATACTCAAATATCTTTAAAAAAGTTTGTAAACAAGCTAAGGCCGCTTTTATTAATAATCAAATCAAACATGCAAGTAATAAAATAAAGGCTACATGGAAAATAATTAATACTGAAACTGGCAATAGTAGGTCCATGGATAGTAAAATAGAACTAAAAGTTGATGACGAACTTGTTTCAGATAAAGGTGTAGTTGCCACATTCTTGGAAAAGTTCTTTACTAATATACCAACAGAGACTACAAAGTCTCTTTCGTCGTCTGTTATAGCGGCCGAGTCTCTTCTAAAGGAAAGCGTTGAGTTACACTCCACAAACTTTGAATTTAATTTCATAACCCACATTGACATAATAAAAACATTTATAACAATTGTCATTAAGAAAACTGAGGACTTATGGGGATTGTCAATAAAGGCGGTTGAATCAATAATTACTAAGATAGCGCCAATGCTGGCGTCAATATTTAATCGTTGCATCACAGACGGTGTTTCTCCCGATCTTATGAAACTAAGTAAAATCGGACCCATTTTCAAATCAGGCTGCCATAATAACCTATCTAATTAAAGGCAAATATCTGTGCTACCAGCTTTGAGCAAATTTTTTTTAAAAGTAATGTTAAAACAAATGTTAGTTTACTTTAATAAAAATAAAATATTGCATGCCAAACAGTTTGGGTTTACTAGGGGACGATTGACAGTGGATGCCGGGTCCACTGTGATCCAAGCAGTGCTGGGGGCTTGGGAGGAGGCACAAGATGCTATAGGAGTGTTTTGTGACCTTTCGAAAGCTTTTGACTGCGTGGATCACCGAACGCTCATTATGAAATTAAATTACTATGGAATTCGAGGCAGATCAATGGATTTTTTAAGTTCATACTTGTTGAAACGGGATCAAAGGGTGGCTATTGATAATGTAACTTCAACGGGTGCAATTGTCAAAATAGGGGTGCCTCAAGGATCAATTCTGGGCCCATTTTTGTTCCTAGTTTATATTAATGATCTTCCCTACCTTATCAAGGATAACATGACAAATATGGTTCTCTTTGCTGATGATACATACCTTATATTCAAAGTAAATAGAAAGGATAGGGATCAGATAGAACTCAACAATACATTTAATAAAGTATCTAAATGGTTCTCTGCTAATAACCTTCTTCTTAACTTGAATAAGACCAAATGTATAAGGTTCTCTATACCAAGCGTACCCTATATAAATACAAATATAAAACTTGATGGTAGGGAGTTAGATTTGGTTCCCTCAACTGTTTTCTTAGTCGTTTCAGTAGACTCTAAACTGCAATGGGGTTCTCATATAGAGGCACTTGCAGGCAAACTCAGCTCTGCTGCTTTCGCTGTTAGGAAAATAAGACAGATGACAGATGTAGCAACAGCTAGACTAGTTTATTTTGCTTACTTCCACAGTATTATGTCCTATGGCATCTTACTGTGGGGTTCGGCTGCTGACGTTGAGACTATCTTTATATTACAAAAAAGAGCAGTCCGAGCTATTTATAATCTTGGCTGTCGTGAGTCACTACGTGAATTGTTTAAGGAAATAAATATACTTACTTTGCCATCGATGTACATATTCAGTAATATCATGTACATTCGCAAAAATATTGCCGATTATAATAAGAAGAGTGACAACCACAACCTAAAGTTTAGATTGTGGTTGTCACTCTTCTTATTATAATCGGCAATATTTTAATATTTTGTTTAGATTCTAAACACTCGTAATAAGCACAAGCTTATAGTCCCCGGTTTTAGGCTTAGAAAGACCAGCAAATCATTCATGGGTAACAGTATTCGGTTCTACAATAAACCCCATCTAATATTACAGATCTTCCAGATGATAAGTTTAAGGTAGTAATCAAACGCATTTTAATATCTAAAGCGTATTATAGTATCACACACTACATTGAAGATAGGGATGTTTGGCGCACGATCCCCTCCTGCACACAGCGACCCACTGGCACTATCTAATTTATTGCATGAATGGATGTAACCTGTACAAATAACTTTTGTAATTACTGTTTTTATTATACCTTATTTTGACAACTAGATATATATATATATATATATATATATTATATACCTATATATATTTAATTTTCTTCTTGATATTTATGTAAATCTTACATAATCACATGACAATTATTCTAATCTAGTACCTTCTGCTACTAGTTTAAATTTGCGAAAAATTTGGTGTGCTGTATTGTTATTTGACTTAACTGTTTCTTTTTTATAACAGTTACTTAATGTAATTTTCTTAATAAATATTGTATTATGTCTTATAGCTTCACTACTGTTCTGTAAAATGTGAGCATTTTGTGGACATTAATGTTAATCTTATATTAAAGAAGTACTCTCATATAACAGCCTATGACCGGGTATTATGAGTTTGTCATGCTCACTAAAATGTCTTGCTGATGGTGGCGTTGTGTATTGGGTCGTTGAGTTCCCTTCAAAATGGTGGAGTTTAGCGATGCTGATGCGCACGTCATACTCGTGAACGGGTGCTGTCTGTTGGGACTGGTCAGCACGTAATAGCTCTGGTTATAATTTTGGCTTTCTATTTAATTATAATTCTGCCTTTTCTTCAACATTAACCTGCATTATTCTCACATTAATAAATTTTAATTGTAAAGAACACATAATTTTATAGAGTGTCTATGGAGTTTCTTTCCGGCTCTTCTCCATAAGACCAACTTCTTGGAACCGTGCACCTAGCTTTGACTTTTCTTAAGTGCCTGTAATAGGGCCTATTTGAAATAAAAATTTTGAGTTTGAGTTTGAGTTTGAAACAAGTATTGCATTAAAACAATCACGAGTTAATGCCAATTTGTATAATTTCCCAATATGATTTCGACATAAATTTTTTTTTGTCTAAATATTACTGGGATTTCTATTCAAGTGGTCCAAATTAAAGAAATTGGCTATAACTAGCGAACACGTTGTAACTATAACAGAATTATGTCGTTAAATACTAGACAAAACTTACCAGCTGATGCGGCCCGTGCTTGCACCAGTTCTGCTCTCATGTCAACGAGTTCAGCCTGTAAATGGAGAAAAAAAAATCCTTAATCCCTGAGTGACGGTTAATGCTCTACATCAAATTGACGGCATCGTATATCAACAATAAGTAGTGTCGAATGTCATGGAAGTGATTCAGCACAATAGAATTTAATCTCGGTTCGAAATCAATGGCGGCGTAAATCCGAATTAAAGGAACGACACAACGGTCGGTCGTGTATGTCCTCGACACGGGCACATAAATCGTTTGACTTCTGCACCCTAGTGGTGCGTGCTCTTGTGGGCCGGGGCGTGCGCGTGCCGCACCCACAGCCTACCCTCATGCACATTTTACATGTCATCTCCCTGCCAATTCCATGATGATTTATTACTTCAGTTGAACATAACGTATAAATATTTAGGTCGTGGCGCAGTTTATGATCTCATTCGTATTTCGTAGAATCATTTACAATGTCTTGATTATTTAATTGTTCACAACCTATCTAAGTCGTGTAGGTAAGTAATGCTACGTGCAAACCGCAAAAGGTTAATCATTTAATATCATGACATGATAAGCCAAATACGCTAAGCAGTTAGCAGTAAAACAAAAACTACACGTGGAATTATAAATGGAGCTTGATTAGACCCGCCCTGGCGGTTAACAAGGCCCTTACAAGGAAATATCTATTTAACTACATCATTTTATGTAAATGCAAGTCTATTCAATTGTATCCACACAAATAATTCCAGTTATTTTAGAATTAAATAGAATCGAGGAATGTAGTTATACGACACTTACGAAGAAATGTTGCACTGTTTCATTCCAGAATATTAAAGAGTTTACTATTAATCTCCACAATGCTGAATGCTAATTAGAAACACTGCGTTTCAAGCCGGAAACGCGTATAATTGTACTATTTAGATGCAGGAGAATAAAGCTATGATCTCAAGTGGATGTTACGACGAAACGCCATGCGGCGCAAGCGCAGGGCACTGTGCAGCTGTATGCAGCCGGCCAGGCCACTGCGGTGTAAATACAACTAGCAGCCACATAAGTACAGCATACAGTAACACACGACGCGACTAACCTTTATGTAACAAAATATCGCTGGTAAAAACAAATATTGAAGTGAGACTTTTGTAAAACTAGCTTACAAAGGTGCTTTAAATTCCAAGCAAATACCGTAATATCATGCAACTTAGTCAATTAAATTATGTTATTAGTTTGCTCCCCTGTCACAGTGTTCATTTACGAGAAAATCATCGCTGTTTGTCGCAACATTGAAGGTAATGGCTAATTTAAATCACATCAATTGTAAATCCTGGACCTTGATTTATTATCAAGTCATTATCGAAAGGGTACTATTACACGAACGGGACTCAAAACGGCCCACCTGTAAAATAATAATAGCAACCGTGGTCATTAGCTGTACATAATCAATCGAATGCTGGCAGGAATTTCATTTTATGATCGATAACTTCGAGTTGTAACTAAATTTTATTAATAATTATAAGAATAAAAATAACTAAAGAACGTTGCTTAATGATTATTAAAATTATTTACAGCATTTTTACTTTAGACCAAAATAATACCACTGATATTCTGACCAACCTAATGTTTGCTTAGTAAAAGTTATGGGTCATCTCAGTTAATTGGATTGAATCTTTAAAACCCGTAATACTAACACTTTGAAGCATCTATGTGCATTCACTTTAAATTGCCTATTAAATACAATAAATGTAACAAGAAATAAAGTTTTATTGTGTAAAGCGAAACAATGTGTAAATGGTTTAACGCATATTATTTCGTGTAACTGAGCTTTCAAAATGCCGGACGTACGAGGGTGCGTTTTTAAGTTCGCGGAATGAGAGGGTTGGAGGAGGGTGATTAGCCTCATTAGAATCGTCACGTGTTCAGTGACTCATAATTAGTATAAATACCAGGTTTCATTGTGATTAGACAATTAGTCTTTGAGTTATCGTCAACCTAGTAACATAATTGACTGTCCTGTTGGTCTAGTGGTTAGTAGCCCTGACTGCTATGCCGGAGGTCGTGGGTTCGATTCCCACTCAGGACAAATGTTTGTGTGATGAGCACGATCATTTGTTCTGTGTCTGGGTGTAATTTATCTATAATATGTATGCATTTAGAAATATATAAGTATGTTTATCAGTTGTCTAGTACTCATAACACAAGCTCTGCTTAGCTTGAGACTAGACGGCGTTGTGTGATAGTTGTGGAATATTATTATTATTATATTGTGTTTAAATTTTAATCTCTCCCATTTCTGGGGAACTACGTCAAAATTGCGGGCTTTTGGCCAAACAACTATGACGGTACTGAGTATTTAGTCTATCGACAGAAACTTTCTGACGATTCTGCGTGTGTTCAGTATGACTGCTTTCTGTAGGAGTACAAATGTGAGTGGATGAAGATTTAATGTTTTAAGGCTTGTATGAAGTGTTTTGGGTATAACGCCGGTGCTGGATATTATGATGGGGATGGTTTTGACTGTTTTTACTCTCCATTGGGTTTTTAATTCAATTGTCAAGTCTGTGTACTTTGAGAGTTTGTTTGTGTGTGTGGATGTTAGGTTGTGTGTGTTGGGAATTGCTATATCTATCAGGTATACAATTTTATTTTGCTTGTCATGTAGGGTGATGTCTGGTCGGTTATGGTGTATAGTTTTGTCAGTTAGTTATTATTATTATATTATAATCGGAAGTGAAAAGTGAAACATGGAAAAAATCGAATATCGTGCCGTTATAAAGTTCCTTACCAAGCAAGGAAAATCAGTTGCGACCATAATGAATGAGATGTCATTGGTTTGCGGCGACTCTTGTCCAGGAAAAACCATGGTGTACAAGTGGCACAGTTTATTTAAACAAGGAAGGGAATCCCTTGAAGACGACCCGAGGCCGGGCAGGAGCATCGAGGTGACCACGCCAGAACTTATCCAAAAAGTCGAAAAAATTGTACTCGACGATGCTCGACTAAAGAAGAAACAAATCGCAGAAATGGTTGGAGCATCTGATACAACCATTTTTAAAATTCTGCACGATCATCTTGGCATGACAAAGGTCAGTGCAAGATGGGTGCCGAGAATGCTCACGCCGCCGCAAAAACAACAGCGCGTAGTGTTCACGTGCATTTTTAGACCTCTGTAATGAAGACAAGGATGCTGTATTGATTAGAATTGTTACTAGAGACGAAACTTGGGTTCATCATTATGAACCTGAGTCGAAACAAGACTCCATGCAGTGGCATAAAAAGGGCACAGCACCTCCCAAGAAGTTTAAGGTGTCACAGTCAGCTGGGAAACTCATGGCAACGGTCTTTTGGGACTCGGAAGGAATATTATTGATCGATTATAAAGATAAAGGTGTTTCTATAACCGGAGAATACTACGCTTCAATATTAGAGCGACTCAAAGAAGCCATTAAAGAGAAAAGACGGGGAAAATTGACAAAAGGTGTGTTGCTTTTGCACGACAACGCGCCCGTCCACAAGAGCCGCGTTGCGTTGGCTGCCCTGCATAAGGTGGGCTTCGATATTTTGAATCACCCACCCTACAGCCCAGACCTGGCCCCCAGTGATTATTACCTGTTTCCAAAAATGAAAAAAGAGCTGCGGGGTAAAAAATTTACCACCGATGATGAAGTCAAGGAGGCAGTTTCGGCGTATTTTGAAGACAAAGAGAAAACATTGTTTTATGAGGGTATAAACAAATTAATTGAAAGATCTGAAAAATGTATCCGTCTTGCAGGTGAATATATTGAAAAGGAAAAATAATTTGGTTTTTTTATTTCCACCCTTTAATAGCGATTTGCGCCAATAAGTTGATAAAAATGTTCACGTAACTGTAATGTAATGTGTGTAAGAAAGGAACGTTAGTAAGTGACGATAGTGAATGTATTGATAACCACGTAATCTATATAAATAAAAATAAATCGCCGAAATGTTTTTACGCGCATAACTTCCGAACGGCTGCACCAAATTGTTTGTTTTTGTGTTGGTTATTTTTATAAAAGAAAATAAAATAAATTGCGGTACGAAGTTCGCTGGGTCAGCTAGTTAATTATAACTTTACAAAGGAGTCAACCTCGCCACAACTGGTATTTCGAAAGAGGTTTGTCACAACATTTCTTAGAGTATAACTTACTACGTGTCTTCGTACTTTTACGTGTCCTATCGACGGTTTCTCATCGAGACTTTCAGCACCACACCCTTTGCAATTATCCTTGGCACACAAAGATATTGTTACGCAGTTAGTTATATATGCAAAAACCATAAACAACCTACATGAATGCCTATAGTGAATGTACAGGCTCAGTATACAGGCTCAACAAAATATGCAAGCTTGGCTCAATATTTAACCAACATTGTTTGGGATGAGTGTCTCGTAATATACACCAATAAACACGACCTACGCTGATTTCAAGATCATTATCGCCTGAACATAGAGTGGGCGTCATTTGTTGTGGTTAAAAGTGATCGTGAATATTATAACAACGAAGAGAATATTAACGTCTTTAACACATTACAATAAATGCAGTATAAAACCATTATAATAAATGAACAGTTAAGTTGTAGTTGCGAGACAATAAATACGATTCATTAGGGTCGCAATAAAACGCGAGTATCTTAGAACGGATGGCCCTCGGCAATTTAAATACCAACTTCGACGACAACGTGGCCAAGTTACTTTCATCTCTTCCCTAATTAAGTTGCGATATGTCTGGGCGATGGCAATAAAGCGGTTCCACAGCGGGTCGAATACAAGGTGCGCGTGAACACAGTATACAGTTCAATGCAAGTAAAGCGATTGACGCTGTTTTTGATTTCAGATACTCTGCTTTAAGCGGTGTGGGCGCCCGGGCGCCGATCTTAGATAACCACTAACAAACGGAAGATTGATTCACCGCTGTTTGATATCATTGCACGCATCTCAGATACGTGAAAGATTTGATCGTAGTGCGCACTGCGCACGCGCCGCCCGCCGGCGCTCGCAAGCCACACAGATCTAACAATTCATGCAAAGCAACAATAATAAATCTCCCAATCTGTGTGTCGACACTTTTACACGCCTTTCGAGATGAAATCTGACTCTCATGAATAACAGCACATGTCATCGCATTTTAGTAGTAAGAGTTCACATGAAAGCTCTCGAGTCTTGTCTGACATGTTTAGGAGACCACAGGAGTTGATATACATACAACTATAATTGAATTAGCCCTGCAATGCGATTGCGTCTTGCTTTAGTCGATTTTATACGGGCAGAGACCTTATTCAATTAGAATTAAAATGAATGAAACATAAACATAACTACACTATATAAATTATGGTACGTTAAACAAGTCTAGTAGTATTTATGTATGAATATGTGGAATGGGAATCAGTCGTAATAAAAGTCAAAGGCCAAAAGCCAGCAAGCATAAAAATATTTATTTAATGAAAGTCAGACACAATGTTGACTTTACCGTTTCACTAAGTTATGCTAGCCGCTCTTGAGAATATTCAAGAACGAAATATAATGTAAGTTACATCTATCTATATTATAATAAAATATCAGAATCCGGAAAGTATTTTATTACCTAAATTGAATGTTTTTCCCAAAAATCTGCTATAATAAGGCTAGAAATAAGTACCTAATAGAACACAAATATGCAATTTTTAGAATTTGTGTCTATCTGTCTGTTTGTTGTTATGAATAAGAATAGTTAATATGAATATGAATATGAAAACATTGAACAGATTTGAATGGAATTTTACAGTTGAGTAAGTATTAGTCTAACTTAAAATCTGGTATCTATATGTTTTATCGGTCAAGTAAGTCATAACTATAGCTTGTCTCTCTATTGTATCCCGTACACCGTAAAGCTCACGATCAATTAAAGGTAGGTAAATTACAGGTTATCAATTGAAGGTAGGTACATTATTAGGTATAGGTAATTTCTTATGTATGACGTCATTAGTGTATACAGGGAGGACGATAAGGTTCTCCAGCTGTATACGTTCATTTTCCGGATTTTCACTTTAGACCTAAATGTACTTTCTAATAACTGTTGTGAAAGGTTATTTATTTATTTCTACATGTTCACTTTTTTAGATACAGTTTTCTTCAATAATATAGTGGGGATTAGTTGTTTGACGACAGACTTGCATACAAAGTAATTTCTTCGATAATATTTAATTAAAACGACAATAACCTTGAATTATGGATAAGTAAACGCCATGAAGGTAATAACTTCAAAAGAGTTGCAAGTCATGCAAATTAAAAAGACTTTCTGGAAATTCGGCAGTCATATATCAGTAGTAGCAGTACTTAGTGATCATGATTTCCAAGATTTAGCGTAAACTATAAACTATTAGGTCATGACATTGCCGATTAGTATATAGAAAAAAATCTTTATTTCTTTCTATCAAAATATGCATCCACGCTATCGATGCATCTTTGCCAGCACCAGTGGCGTGCATTGCATATAGGCAAATAGGCAGTGCCTACCTTAAAAAACTACCTACATACAACCTATATCACAGTTTACTGTGCCTAGGAAATTCTCAGTAGCAGCCCAGAATCAGGAAGTTGTGGTGCGACACCCCCGTGCTTCGAAAAGCACGTAAAGCCGTCGATCTTGCGCCTGATCTCTTTCCGGTCGTGTAGGATTGCCTTCCCATCGGATTATGAGAGTGAAGGAAGAGGGAGTGCACCTGCTTTTGCGCATACACTGGTGCACTATAATATCTCCTGCGTGCTTGGCTAATCTTCGTGGAGATAGGCCGCCGTTACCGAAATACGGTCGGGAGGAGTATTAGTATTATTGTATGAAAACAAAACACATACATAAATTACGATTCAAATACTGGCCAGTATTGTACAACGGCAATTTCATAGGTACGGACCTATTGTTATAAGCCCCCTCTGGTTGTTTTTTTTAATACAATCGGCGGTGACGCGAAGTATTTTAAGGGTTTTCTTTTAATTAAGAACAAATATAAAATATGTAAAACACGGAAATTAAAAGAAATTAAGAACATTAAACTTGTTTGAAATGTACAAAAGCTCTTTCTTGTACGTTTACATGAGGTCATTGTTTCGTCAGTCTTGAGCGCCCTACATGCATTGTTTATGCCTCTGACAAATTCTGACACCGTATGCAACTCTTCATTTACATGCGTCCCGGTCCTACTTGCAGTCGCATCACGCCGGGGAAGCAACTGTCCTCCAACTTTTCACTCATTGACAGTTAATATGTAAATTATTTCACTACCGTTCGATTGTACGGCCTACAAGCTGGAATTGTCCGAGAATAAATACCACTATCTGGTAGAAATTTCACGCACGTCATTTATCGAATTTTCATGCGAGTTAGCAAATGCAATGCAAAGTTCACAGGCTTCACGAACAAGATCAGCAGATAACGGTATGCACGCCTACGCTGCAATGATACTTGACGCTTGTGCAACTGATCTCCAAACTTACATTAGAATCTACATCCGCAATGCAGCATAAATTTTATGGTAATGCACCCGTTACCATAAAATTAATTTTAAACCGATCGGCTGCACCGATCTGTTAGACGGTTTTATGAATGATACAAGATCAACCAAATGTGCTTACATTCGAACAATGGTGAGAGTACGAAGTGCAAAGGTGATGGATAGACACCCAGGAAACGGATGTTATCAGGCAGGCAGCATGAGTAGTGGATAAGAACGCTGCGGGGAGCTCGCTTCGGCCCATTTGCTCTATCTATAGAGTTATAATAGAATTTCATTTTGTCCTGGTTGCAGTTTCCACTGTTCAACGACACACATTGATAATAATATACCAAAACGGGGCAAAAGGCACTTGCCAACTTATATAAAATAGGTAAAATTTCACCTTTAATAATTTAAATAATATCAAGATCATATCTTGGCAAATCGTATCGTTAAAACGCGCTAGTGTTGTTAATGTTGAGACACAAGGCGACACAAATCAACGTCATGTAATGACAATGGAAACAGTAAAGTAACAGTTCAAAGCTCTTAACAAATGATCCTCGGTGTTTTCAGTGATAAGTGTTAGCCTCAGATGTTGGAAGCTGTCCAAACCATTTTATCTTGTTTCAAATTATAATGTCATGATATAAGTAATTATCGTAGCAGTAATAAAGGCATAAATGGAAATGTTATCTTTTACTTATGCTATTATACTATATTAATGCGAATTAATTTCATATTAATAAACACTGCCCTAGTTAAAAGGTTTAGTGCATCCGAAGTGAACTCTGAAATTACAAACAAACATATTACAAGGAAATTCTAAAGCGAAGCCTATAATCTGTAATTATAACCTATAATGTTAGGAAGCTTAACGCAGGACCAAATATTTAAAGTTGATATAAAATATGCATGCTCATTCGATTTGATCGTGATTGCACCTGGCGAGCGCTAGTGCAAGCATATTAATTTCCGTCGCACCAGTCGCGTCGTCGTGTTGTCTACGACAATTTCGCGACACACGTTTCTCAGAAGCGAATCAATGCAACACATGCACTGCACCCTCAATAAGAATATGCTAATCTCAGTGTTCTCGTAATGTCGGGTGTACAATTACCTTTGTATGACATCGTCGTGGAGACAGTCTACAGTCCAATGCAATTAAAATAACTATAATTTACTACGTATATTATTAATCATAAACTAAATTAACAATAACTATAGTATTGTGTGTGATTGATTAACAAGTTATATAACTGCATATTCTTATGTATGCCCGTAACAGTGTTTAATAGTACATGTAATTGAATACCCTACGAGACGAGTTATTGCATAATGCGCCTGTATTTATTCATGTTAATACAAATGTATTAATAACCAAAAAAATAGTTATAAAGAGACGCGTGTAGTACATATTATTTTAATATTCAAGCGATTAAGCCGCGTTATTAAACTATCATATGATTTAGGACGTAATCAGAATGATAAATTATACAATTCCATATGCATTAAATATAACTCTGTTGCATTTAGCAATTAGTTTTTCGTCATAATCATGTTTTGTTAATTATTCACTTCCGATAAATCAGTTATGGTACGCAAGATTCACTAAAAAGTAAGAAATAAAATAATTTTTAACAAAAAAAAGAACCGACTCTAAAAATCTTTCTGTTAAGTAAAATTGCACTAAAAAGTTATAAAATAATTGCATTATTTACTTACTACAATTTATATAAAAATATTATTTAATTTTAGAGGATTCTGAACAAATCAATTTATTAGGACAATAATATACAATAATTATTATTTTTGGAGTCGGTGCCAGACAAACTTTAAAAATATTAAGGAAGTTTCCTAAAATTTGCAAAGTATATTTAAAGATACATTAACCTTAATTATTTTTACGATAATGTATTATACCTAATTGAACCTATTTACAAATTAACACAACAACTGCCTAAAGCGAACGTAATACGCTACTTCATGAATGTACTTACACGTTTATTAACCTTGACTGGCACCGACTCCAAAAATTGTAATAATTGTATATTATTGTCCTAATAAATTGATTTGTTCAGAATCCTCTAAAATTAAATAATATTTTTATATAAACTGTAGTAAGTAAATAATGCAATTATTTTATAACTTTTTAGTGCAATTTTACTTAACAGAAAGATTTTTGGAGTCGGTTCTTTTTTTTGTTAAAAAATATTTTATTTCTTACTTTTTAGTGAATCTTGCGTACCATAACTGATTTATCGGAAGTGAATATGGGTAGACCTACTCAACGCGCTGTTCATATATATCTGTCGCAGATGGATTGTAGAATCTGCTGTTTTACAAAATCTCTAGCTGCTTTACAAAACAATACTGTTTTATAAAACAGCTGAACAACGTTCAGCTGGATTGCCATTGCGATACGTTTAACAAAACTGCTACCCAGCTTTAGACGTAATGCAGAATGACATATCTACAGTGGGACAGGTTTGTTTATTGTATAGGTATATTAAATGGATAGTCACCATTCAAGTAAAAAAGCGATACTGTATTCTGATTTGACTTTCCGTGGCTGGGTCGACGGAGCCCCGCTTAGCGGGGTTAGAAAAAACCTAAACACGAAGAGGATGACGGGGGCTGTTCGCTCGCTACGCTCGCTCACGGGCCTCCGTCATCCTCTTCGAACCTAATCTGTCCGTGTCGGGATACACGAAACTCCCGAGCTCGCTTCGCTCGCTCATGGATCAATTTAATTTATTTTCTTTCATAATCCCGATATATTGTCGACTATTATAGTGGTTTAGTATTTATGTCATTAAAAATTTTCATATTTTTTTTGCTTTTGGCAAGTAAAATAAAGTTAGGTTATTATTGTTAGGACATACAGAGCCATATGCGACAAAATTTCGAACTAAAATCAACAATCTGACAGTTCATTTCACACTGTTTTACATAATCTCTGATCGTTGACCCGCTGCATTGATAAACGCAAAACGTTCATTCAATTCTGCGTGTTATAGTTCAGTAATCATGTAAAACCGCTAAACGTCGTTCAGCTGTTTTAACAGTACTGTTTTGTAAATCAGCTAGCAGTTTTGTAAAACAGCTTATTCTACAATCCATCTGCGACATATCCATATCAAAGTAGGAAATCTAGATCTGAGGCTATTTCAAAAGAGAGTAATGCTAACTGGGTAAAACAAGATGAAATTAATTAAAAAAAAAACTGACTAGCGTATGTTACTCACGGGACAGTATAAGGAGTCTAACGATACCCCATATATCGAAATCAGTTCAGGTATTTAGAAGTTATGGTGGAATAGGTATATAAAGAAACTCACAAACATACTTACATACATACATACATAAATACACTCCGTTTTTTGAGCACTCGTGTAAAAAGAGATGTTTGAGAATGAGGTCTTACACTAAGCAAAAAATAAGCTAAAAATATGACGGATTTCCGATGCTTATCTTCCGGTTTCATCATCATCATCATCATCTGATGATGAAGCTGGAAAATAGTTAGTTCATTAGAACTATTCTAGAGACCGTAAACACACACAAGTCACAAGAAAGCAAAATACACTATTTCGTTTACTTCGACGACGTATTATTTTTCAGTTATTTTGATATAAGCTGTTGCCTCAGTCATTAGCAGACACAATAGATTTTTATTGTTACAACGTACAGATCTGTACGTTACTGAGCCGAAAGGTTAAAAATACCAAACTACTAAACCAATTTTCATAAAATTTAAATGGGACCAATGTGAAAGTAAATCCTTTCAAATAAAAAAATAATTTTCCAAATCGGTTCATAAATGACGGAGTTCTGAGGTAACAAACATAAAAAAAAAAAAAAAATACAACCGAATTGATAACCTCCTCCTTTTTGGAAGTCGGTTAAAAAGATGCATCGATTCAAGTGGTGGTGCAAACATTAATTAACGTCTTCGAAAGATATGAAACATCTAGATTTCAGATATTTATGGCGTTATTTCATTTTTATCTAACTATCCAACCATTCATATAGATACTAAGATAACATTTGTAAAGTTAAATGTTTAACCAAATGATAACCATTATTTAAATTACAAACACATCCACGTTATTGTGACGACTGATTAAGTTGTTCAAAAGCAAGGTCGCAAGATTTATGTGTATTGTTTGTTGTTTCCGTCGTTCCTGTCTAAGTACAATATCTAAAAGGTAAAGCAGAATTTCCATTATTATTTTTCTGGACACAACACTTGAATAAAATAATTATGACAATTGTAACATAACTTTATAACCTTTAATAAGGTAACTGAAAGTTATGATCAACTTAATTAATGTCTGTACAATTATGTTAGACCCGATAGACATAAAACGGCACCTAAAGGAAGTTTTAATGTCCATCTAAAATTCTAAACCAACGAAACACCAACGAGGCCCAATCGTTACTTGTAGTAGGTATGTAAATCTCTAAAAGTGTAGGGAAGGAATTTTTACGTAAATAATAAAAATCTATAGCCTAAATAAATTAATTAATAACAATAGATAAATTCCTTCTTTTTCTTGCTAGAGCTAATATCTATTATTCATAATGGGTTATGCTATTGACGGAGGCGACAAGTATACAGTAGATGTTAATAAAATTTATAATGTTAATAAACAACGGCAGACTCATAAAACAACAAACAATAAAAACGATTTAAAGCTATAAACGCATGGAGTGGTTTATGAGTGTTCCACTGAGCAGTAAAATTGGCATCAAGTCATCCACGAAGGGTGTAACTAAAGGGAATGAATCATCCGTTGCTTGGCTTCAAGTGATGTACCTACCTATTGCGATACTCCACGTAGCGTAGGAGGCGTATTGGGATACTTGGGAAACTTTACAATTGTCAGTTTGTCGTTGTAGTAGTGGCTACTGTAGTTAAACGACAGGAGCTCCATTCACATTTTTCATTGTCAAAACTCCACATATCAATTAGTAACTGTAATTGCAAAATGATAATGTGACTCAATAGTGACTGTAAAATACTAAATTCATAGATAATATTTAAGCTATTGGTTTTCCATATTAAATGATCCCAGAACGCAGCGTTTTGTTAGAAGTATACGTTCTCCAACTTATTCTTTGTCGAAATTTTATCAGAAATATGTAAAAGTTTTTGTTTTCGGGCTCAAAACAAACGCCTAGATATCGAGTTGCGGAAGCCAGCCCGCTATACCAAGTTTTATTTTAGCTGTTTATTTAATTCGTATATATTTTATTCGGCATACCTATTTAAAATTAAATCATTAGATTTGCAGAATTACACTGTATGCAAAAACATTCAAATATTATATATAAGGTCCTAATTTATTAGGTAATTTCCTTTGAAAGGGTTGATATATAAGTGAAATACATTCACTGAAGCTAAGAATTAAATCATCATATCAGCCTATCGCCGTCCACTGCTGAACGTAGGCCTCCCCCAAAGAGCGCCAACCATCCCGGTCTTGGGCAGCCCGCATCCATCCACTGCCAGCCACCTTCTTAAATTCGTCGGTCCATCGTGCCTACACTACGCTTGCCCAAACGTGGTCTCCACTCCAACACGTGTCTGCTCCATCGACCGTCTGTCCGTCTGCAGACACGGCCAGCCCATTTCCATTTCAGCGTGCTGATTCTGCGAGCAATATCGATTACTTTAGTTCTCTGGTGATAACCTCGTTGCAAATCCTATCCACCAGAGAAACCCCGAGCATCGCTCTCTCCATTGCACGCTGAGCTACCTTAAATTTGTGGACCAGACCAACGGTGAGTGTCCACGTTTCGGCTCCGTAAGTCATTACAGGCAGGACGCACTGATTAAATACCCTGGTCTTAAGGGATTGTGGGATCGACGATTCAAATATTGCACGCAGCTTTCCGTATGCCGCCCAGCCCAAGCGTATTCTTCTGTTCGCTTCCTTCTCGAAGTCGTGCCGCCCCAGCTGTATAGTTTGTCCTAGATATATGTATTCTTGCACAACCTCGAGATTAGCGCCATTTACGACTACAGGGCTCGGAGAAACGTGACCATTGTGCATGACTTTGGTTTTATCCAAGATCATCCCGAGATCCACCCGTTTTGAAGAATCGCTCAGGCCGTTTAGCATCTCTTCCAGCTCCTGCAGAGTTTCTGCCATGATGACAATATCATCTGCGAATCGGAGGTGTGAGATGAACTGACCGTTAATATTTAGGCCTCGTCCTTTCCAATCAAGCGTGAAGAATTAAATGGAAATAACAAATTATTTGTAATAACCATAGTACCAGCAAGACGAAAACTGCTCCTAGAACGTGGAATATTAAGAAAAAAATAAAATTGTAGTAAAAATTTGAATTGTGGCTTAAATGAATCCTTATCACTTACACACTGACCCCTTAAAAGTAAATTACCTAATAAATACGGACCTTATGTATGTAATAATCTCTTTGACTTTATGGAATCATCCTCTTTGTCTAGGTATATGGAAACTTCCAAAAACGCTTCCTAAGTAAAAGAGAGTAGGTACAGTACGCAAAACATTTTATGAAATAATTTTTATTTATTGCAATTTGAATTGAATTAGTTTTGATTTTCCCATTATTTATAAGCAATTCTGCAGCGCAATAGTGACCACATCAAGGGCGGCGGGAATAATGTTCAATGAGTCTATTGAAGGCTAGGAAACAGGTTTGCGGAGCTAGCACTGTATTTGCGGTCACGACGTCCGTCTAGGATACTGGCACGCTCGAGCGAACCACAAAGTGGACCGCAGGGAGCCATCCCGGCGTCATCAACGTACCCTACCCGCCCGCACCACCCACTAAACCACAAAACATGGAATAGTAAAGGCGCACATAAGTTGTGCATCATATCAAGTTACAACCTGAATAGGGCTAACACAATAGCATTCATAAATGACGCGACGCTTTCGAGATAAGCACCCGGGAACAAAGCCACTGTGAACGCTTACGCCGATAGGCGAATCTTCGGCTATTGAATAGTCACGTACGTTACACAAATATTTCGGCCGATCCCTTTGGATTTGCGAAAACTCATAGCATTATGTTTCACATAACGACCTCGCACAACAATTTGCACTGCACCTCTACGTGAACAGTACAAGTTTAATTAAAATTCTGCTTCACACTGTGACGCCTGGCGCGACACCGGATTACAAAATAAGCATTATAACTGTGTAGAACTGGAGGTCTTACACCTTAAGGTACGGAGATGAAAAATAAAACCTTCCGTGTTGAGTGCTGTAATATCACTAATTTATTTCGTGCAATTGACGTAAAATGTAAATAACAAAGTAGCGCATGCAAACGCTGAGTGTGCTAAAACTACATACATGTGTTAATGTACAGGTTCACTGTACATACTGCCATTTTTAAGAAAGGACTAAAAGGAAAGTATTTTTAACCTATATGATAACTTAGGTGCTAAGTTTGAACATAATAATCCGATGAGTTAACTAAATGATATAATTGATTTTAAATGAAGTTATAAGATGATGCTAGTCTTTGAAACTATAATTAGATAATTATTGTTTTATCTTTCGCACTTAGGAATGAAACTGAGATTCACTGAGCGAGGGGTGACCATAGGAGAGGTTCCCTTATCGACATTACTTCTAGATTTACTTATTTCACGGAACGCATTTAACAACACTGGCACACCTTCACTCACACCCTCTGTAAGCCCGGTAGTGTCAACTCGCGTCTCAGCCACCGGGGATGGCTGAACTTGCCCGTTCGTTACTGCTGCGATGTCGTGTTGAGGCCCATCTGAGGTCTTAGCATATCGTCTTACAATGAAGTACAGACCGATACTGCCGAAAGCGATTAGTAAGGCTAGGGTGATATATACGACAGTATAATGATGAATATCGTGAACGCTTAACTCAGTGGTAGATTGTTCCTTCAGATGGTTTATTTGGTCTCTCAGCTGATTCAAGGTATGGGTGTGATTTTCAGGAACTTCGAATCCATCTGGTAACGTAGTGTTGATAAGAGAATTGAGAATGGATACCTCTGAGACTTCGATATTCGATTGCATACTCATATGATGTAAGAAGTTATTGTGTGTATGTATACTATATTGGTCCGATTTCACGGTGCATCCTTGACCTAAGTCAATAATTCCACTGTCTCTAATTACAGTAGTTGTTGATTCCGAACTACAGAAAATGCGGAGGTGACACATTCCACAACAGGAATAAAACCAAGAGTTCATGTTGTGTAACTTGATCCAGTTATTATGGCACGTGGATACTTCTCGTTTACAACTGGTGTCACTATCTACTACCTGTATATCACATAACGATTGTTTTATTTTTAGATTGTAAATAGGTTTGTCAAATGAGCATAATAACTTATTGTTATTTAAGACCTGAATGCACGCTTGCAAGTCATTATCCGATACAAGTAGAGCGGTGTCCTTTTGGATATTATAAGCGATATATGGCGTAGTCGATACTGTTCGGACACGATCTGATCCCCTTTTCTGCGGAACTGAGATTATTTTATCTAATTCAAAAATATCGCTGCTCACAAGTGGTATTTTTATTTCAATAATAAGGTAGTTTTCATATAATCTCGAGGACGCCTTCATTATTTTATACAAGTCGGATAAATTTGATGTCTCAGTGGGGATAATGAGGTTCCCCTGTAATTGACCGGATATGATATTGACCTGACGTTCTAACTGTTCAGGAGACAGAAGGTAAGGGTCAATACGTCCATGGCTAATATCGGTCACTGTGTCAATAAGTATATGCTGAATGCGCATAAGATTCGATAGTATTATACTCGCTGCTAAGGCGGATGATGTGACGTACATGCAATTTCGATTATCGAATCGTATTTTATTAATTTCTTGAGACACATTTTGAAGATGTTGTTGAATAAAGTCGAACTGTTTGTTCATGGTTGCCTCATTACGACGTAGAATATTATATTCAGATTCTAGGACTAGGGTTTGATTTCGTAGTAACCGTTGAAGATGATTCTCATTCTTTGCTACCTTTTCAATATCTTGTTTGTATTGTTCCGCAAATTTTTCGTCTAATACACCAAATAACGTATTTGCCAAGTAACCAACTCCATTAACTAATCCACGTTTCGGCCTTCTTAGATATGGAGTCCCAAGTAATGTATGATAATGTTCAATTTCCTTTACTTCATGTTCTAATTGTAATATGACACTTTCATATTGAGTTCCCATATGAGTTGCTGTTTCTCTTATATGAGTAACGTAATTTTTTATATCCACAATTCCACGATAGTATGTGGACATATTGTAAAATACGACGAGTTTCCAGTCATCTTTTATAACTTGCAGATCTGATATCTTATCGAAATAAAGGCTTTGATTCGTGGTAAGTTGCGTAACATTGTATGTCGTACTTTTTTGTTGTAGACTGGGTGACACAAAAGTAAACAATAATAAAGTTGTTACGAAAAGGCTTTTTAAGGTTGCCTGCCTGCGTGGTCGTGTACAACGATCTTGGGTTTCAATTGGCACAGAGGGTGTCGTAGCTTCATTTTGCTGTGTCGAGTATTGTAATGATGATTCCATTTGATTTATGGGCAAAGGTACGAGTTTGTTGGCTGGACGTTGTATGACGTTGTTACTTGTTTTGAGAGTAACGACTCTCACATAACCATCTTTCCCAGGATGAACATTCTGTACTCGACCCAGTGGCCATTTGCCAGGAGGTAAGTTCTCATCTCGGATAAGAACAATATCATTGATCTCAAGGTTATTCTTGGGTCTCCTCCACTTAGTCCTAGTTTGCAAGTGCTGTAAATATTCCATTGACCATTTCTTCCAGATGTTCTTGACCATAGCCTGAACTAATTGCCATCTGCACTGCAAAGTCATTGAATCTGGTTCCGTGGGAGGCCTTGATAAAATAGGTCCTCCTGTTAGGAAATGGCCAGGAGTTAAACAATCTAGTTCTGTATCCTCTGATAATTGACATAATGGTCTAGAATTTAGACACGCCTCGATCTGGCATAACAGTGTCGCAAATTCTTCGTAGGTAAGCCGTTGGTCCCCTAGGACTCTCTTCAAATGATATTTTAGGCTTTTCACGGCCGCTTCCCAAAGACCTCCGGCATTAGGCCATGCAGGTGCGTTAAAATGCCACTCAATTTCCATATCACTGATGTTCTTGTACATATCTAAGTCAATAGACTGGATGATCTCCATATACTCCTTTTTCATGAGTCGATTAGCGCCAACAAAATTTCTCCCATTGTCGCTGTACATGTGGCTTGGTGATCCGCGGCGGGAGCAAAAGCGTCTAAATGCGGCTAGGAAAGCGGGGGTGCCCAAGTCAGAAACTAGTTCCAGGTGGATCGCCTTTGTTGACAGGCATACAAATACTGCCACATATCCTTTGACAGTCTTAATACCGCGACCCTTATTAGCTTTTAATTCCACGTGCCCCGTGAAATCAACACCGGTATGCGTGAATGGCCTAGACGGAATAACTCTGGGCTGTGGTAAATCAGCCATAATTTGTTGATTATTTGTGTTACTAAATCGCCGACACCTGACACACAGCCTTAACTGTCGTTTCACAGTCCTAATACCACTGATAATCCAATATCGGGTCCTTAAGTAGGATAATGTTAGTCGGGGACCACCGTGCAGAGTTGTTATATGAGCTTGATTGATTAAGAGATTGGTGAATCTGCTGTGACTTGATAGGATGATGGGATGTTTTGCCGAAATGCTTATAATAGCGTGTTTCAATCGACCACCAACCCTAAGAATGCCATTGTCATCAATAAATGGATTTAAACTACAAGTCCTACTTTTCGGATTGACGAATTTATTACGTTGAAGATCTTGCAATTCTTGATGAAATTCTTGAGACTGCACTTCTTTAATAATCAAATTATTAGCCTCATTTATTTCCGATGTCGACAATACCTGACTATGTGTTGCAATGTATTTGTCACCAATTCTCCTGACAAAACGTAATACCCAAGCTATAATTCGCACAATTTGTGCCAATGAACTATGTTTTTGTAACAACTCAGAAATAAATGTAATATTGTTTTGAACTAAGGCGGAGTTCACACAGACTGCTTTCATTTCAATAGCAGGGGCCTCGTATATTTCATCCTCATTTTCCTTTGAATTGAATCTTTTCAGCCACGCTGGCCCTTCCCACCACAGTGAATGATTTATTAGTTGATGAATCTTAATTCCTCTGGTTGCACAATCAGCTGCATTTTCCTCAGAACATACATGGTGCCAGTACTTAGATGGGATGACATCAGTTATTTGTTTTATACGGTTGGATACGAATGATTTCCATCTTGATATATCTCCATTTAGCCAGCCCAGAACTATCATGGAATCTGTCCAAGCGTGTAGTGACATACGTTCGCTTGGCAAAGAATGAACAACCTTCTTCACTAATTGAGCTAAAAGTAAAGCTCCGCAGAGTTCGAGTCTTGGTAGTGATGTTTTCTTAGCTACTGGTGCTAACTTCGTTTTTGCGGCAACTAAAGTAGATGTCAACTCGCCCTTATCAGCCTGAGTGACCAAGTAAATTGCGCAAGCGTAGGCTTTGTCCGACGCATCGCAAAATGCATGTAATTGACAATTTATTTCTAGGTTTCCTAAATGCCGCGGTATGCAAAATTTATTGATATCTTTTATATCTTGTTTTAGTTGTAGCCAACTATTTTGCATATCTTCTGGTAATTCTTGATCCCATGAAAATTCTTTTGACCATGTTCTTTGAAACAATAACTTTGCTCTGATGGTGAGAGGTGATAACCAGCCAAGGGGATCGAATAGCTTGGAAATATCTGAAAGTAGCTGACGTTTTGTAATATTTCCAATATTTTCAGATGATAACTGAGGTTCAAACATGAATGTGTCTGATGATGGCTTCCATTTCAAACCCAATGTTTTTCTAGATTCGAAACATTTAAACTCATAGGGACTATTCAATTGATCCGTTGTTAAGTTTTGTAGAATTTCCGGCCGATTGCTTGACCATTTCCGTAGATTCATCCCAGCTCCCTGTAGCATGTTGATAAGTTGAAGCTGTAACTTCGTTGCTTGCTCAACTGAGTTCTGCCCACTCAACAGATCATCCATGTAGAATGAATTATGGACCACGGAAGCTGCTAACGGGTATTTTTCGGCGTCATCTATCGCCAGTTGCCTGAGTGTGCGCATAGCTAAGTACGGAGCCGCCTTAGTTCCATATGTCACGGTGGTTAGCCGATACTGTTTTAATTGGTCATCTAACGAGTCCCTCCAAACAATTGATTGTAGAGGCTGATCGTAATCTCTTATTAGTATCTGCCGGAACATTTTTTCAATATCCGCCGTGATTACATACTTATATTGCCGCCAGTTGATAATAAGTGATAACAAGTCCTGTTGTAAGTTGGGTCCACTGAACATTAAGTCATTCAAGCTGTTGTCTGAAGTAGTTTTGGCTGACGCATTGAAAACTACTCTCAGTTTAGTAGTAGACGAGTCGAGCTTCCATACACCGTGGTGCGGCATAAAATATCCCTGTTCGTCGTCATTGTTGACTTGTTTCATATGGCCTAGCTCTCGATACTCGTGCATAAATTGTTTATATTGGTTAGAAAATGACTTATTTTTTAACATCTTTGATTCTAATTGTTTAAATTGTGCTATCGCCTTGTATTTAGACGTACCGAGTTGTTGAGTAAAATTAGGTATCATCGGTAGCCCGACTTCGTAGCGTCCATCCTCTAATCGTCTCGAGGTGTTTCTATAAAAATCCTCACAAAACTGATCACCCGTACTCAATGTTGATGGTGATGATGATGACTCCTCAATATCTTCCAATTCCCAATACTTAGATATTTCGTCATGAATATTGTTGATAACAACGTGACAGTTGTATCTTTTGATGTTGCCTGATAAAATCCAACCCATCTTAGTTTGCTGGGCTATGGGTGCCTGCTCCGGTCCCTTTATGAGGCCTTTCAATATAATCTCTGAGTACACACTCGCATCCAAAAGAAGATCAATAGGCTTTGATATGTTATAATCAGGATCTGCTAGCTGTAAGTGTTGCAAGTGAGGCCACGACTGCTTACGGAACGTAGCGTTAGGCAAGCTGTTTATAACTTTGGATACAACTAACGCTTGAGTCCTCAAGGTATAATCTCCGTAGATCGATTTGCAGTCTAGGGATACGATGCCCTTGCTCTGCTTAGCGACTGAACCTATGCCGGAGATTGATGCATGATATTGTCGACGTTGCAAACCTAACAATTGTGTTGCATTTTCCGATATTAGTGAAATTTGAGAGCCCTGATCTAAAAGGGCTCTAAGTGTAACGGAGGTACCACTACTAGACAAAACAGTTAATGATAGAGTAGTCAACAAGATTTCTTCGTGATCAGCGGCGACGTGATTTACGTTATGCTGTCCTGATGAGTTCGACTGCATTGAAGACGAATCCGTCGTATCTAATACCGACTGTTGATGCTGCATCAATGCGTCATGAAGTAGGGTATTATGGTCACTATTGCACCTTTTACAACGTTTTAAGTTGGTACATTCATTCTCAGAGTGGTTGTTTAGGCAATTTTTGCAGTACTTAAACTTGGTTACCGTGTTGAACCGATTTTCTGGTGTCATCTTAATAAATTTTCTGCATGAAAATAAAAAGTGTCGCGTATTACAAATAGGACAGTTAGGACCTTGAGTTGCGGCAGCCTTAAATTGATGTTTATAGTAAGACGCCAGATTTGTCGGTTTTGTACTCGGCGGATGAGTTGCACGGTTTAAAATTGGCCTCGCTTGTTCTTTCTCTCTTCTATGTATGGGCTCGAGGGCTATGAATTTGCTTTCCAGAAACGTCATTAATTCTGCCAGAGATGGCAACTCTCTGGGTGACTTGCGAGCCTCCTTATATCCGCAGTAAGTATCTTGATCTAACTTCTTGCTAAGGAGATGAACTAACAACGGATCCCAGGTATTTGTGTCAACACCAAGATTATGTATGGCGTGAATGCACTCTGTAGTGGTGTCATATAGCCTTTTTAATTCATATGCGGTTTGTTTATGAATAGTAGGCTGATTTAACAATATTTCTATTTGATTTGTAAATAGTACTTGGGTGTTATTGTATCTATGGTGGAGAATTTCCCAGGCAGTATCGTAATTGTCCGCGGAGATATGAAGATGCTGTATAAGGCGTTCGGCTTCTCCTTTGACCTTCCCCTTTAAGTGTTGCATCTTCTGAGCCTTAGTAATAGAACTATTGTCGTGGATAGCTTCGGTAAACAAGTCGTAGAATGTAGGCCACTGAGTGTATTTTCCAGTGAAAACGGGTATCTCCAATCTTGGAGTAGCTGATTGCACGTGTACCATAGATGATAACTTCATATTCAACGAACGTTTAGTATTCTTGAATATGGTCTCATGTGCATTGAATTCATCTTCATAGGACAAATCCTGACCTTGAAGTATATGATCGATTCGCAGATGTAATGTATCAATAGCATCCCACTTGTTCTGAATACTCTTTAGTTCATCTTGAAGTTCCCATTTCTCATTCATTGTGTCTACTTGAATGTTCTTAACTAATCGGTCAAATGCCCTAAAATTGGTTCTCTGCAAAGCCAACAGGTCATCAACACTACTACTCAACTGCGTCGATTTTTCTTCAACCATAAAAGAAGATAGCAGTTTCCGCGTAGACTGAAAAAAGTCTTTAGCTTGCTCATAGTAATTTGTACCGAAATACTTAGGCTCTAATTCCGGATGTTCGGAAAGTACGGTATGATTTTGTTCGAACTCTCCCCAAAGATTATCCAAAGTCTCAATTCTCTTTTGAATATATTCTGGAGTCTTCCTGGATACTGAGTCCTTCCCAAAATTTATTTTAATTTTGTTGATATTTTCCAATATTTCGGACTGACGAGCACTCGAAACTGCCATTGCGATAAAATATAAAAGGAACAATCTTACTTGAGAACTGGTGAATGCGTTACAATAACCCTGCGTCCTGCTGCTGCTGTCGACACGCCCGATGACTGCGATGCGGGAATCACTGATGTCCACTCAAATGATCACTGAGTTGAATTATGACTGTAAAAACCCCGAACTGTTGCGAAGAATTAACGTAGGGGCTCTGATACCGAACAACCCGCGTTGTTTCACCGATTACCCGATCGCTGGTCGCTCGAAGGACCAAAAAAATGTGTAGAACTGGAGGTCTTACACCTTAAGGTACGGAGATGAAAAATAAAACCTTCCGTGTTGAGTGCTGTAATATCACTAATTTATTTCGTGCAATTGACGTAAAATGTAAATAACAAAGTAGCGCATGCAAACGCTGAGTGTGCTAAAACTACATACATGTGTTAATGTACAGGTTCACTGTACAATAACTATAAACATCTTTTCTTAGAGACAAAAATGCAAATCGTGTGCGGTTTAGTACGTATAACCATGCTCAATCTTACTTACAAATAAATTACAGCCCCTGTCACTACATTTATTTAAATGCATCTATCTTTAGATTACAAATCGTTTTTCTATTTTAAATTTTATAGCTTCAAGTTCATATTGCTATTCGTTAAATATATGATGCGTTGTTCTAGAAGATATTTTATAATATCACACTGACGCGTGAAAGAATCAAATGATTTAAAGTTCATTTGTTGGCAAACGAAATATTGCTTCACGCTAATCAAACAGCCATTTCTCTGAGTGAGGTAATTGTGAAAATAATAGTGATTGCCATTGACCTGCGTGGGACGCAGTGTGCGAAGTCATTACTCATTTACGTCCTCCAAGCTAATTCTGTTATATAGCAACGCAATAATCACTTATTAAACATTATAAGACACATTGATTGAGTATCCTAGAGAAAGTCTTCATTCAAAACGACACTGAAGGAAATTATTTATTTACTAAGGGACATTAAACAGTCACATTAAAATATTTAGTATAGTATTAAATGCGAAAAATAAATATCAACAATATTGTGGCTAAATACATTATCCGACCGATTATTATAACTAAAGAAATTATGTTGCGTGGAATTATTTAAACCGTAAATATTTTAATGATTAATTAGTATTCTTCATAAATAAATACCCAGTTGTAGTTATTTAGGCTGTCACACGTAATATCACAGTATCTTTGCTAAACTAGACTACAAACTTGGACATAATATTATTCTTGTTGTTATTGTCGAACACAGAGTGTGAGAAGGAAAGTTTAAAGTGTGAATGTGGATGGCTGGCTATACGAGAGAGGAAGAATGAGGAAAGGTTGGATTGTCTGAAAGATGATAGATATGGTAATAACTCCTTAGAAAGGCGTTGGGAGTTATTACCGAGATGTCAGCTGGAAGAGCTAATGGACTCCAAATAATTTGGATAAGGGCAGGGAGATGATGACTTACTTTTCTTCACAACTATCCTCTATCCCGCAATGACGGTTATGGTGGTAGAAAACGCAGATCGCTGATGACTCGCCCATTATATGTTTTAAAAAAGTATAATAAATTAACAAATAATTTAGTAGCAGAAACAGAGCGTGGGTTGGAGTGGGCGGTGATGGTTTCTCATAAGCAGTCCGAATGCTTAAGGATGCGTTGCGAACATTCAGCAGGATTCGTGGTCGCAAGATGAATCGAGGCGCCATAACAAACTATTTGAAATTATTTCAGAGTACCGTACAATAGTGGTTAAATTATTTTTGACTCCGATATATCCGAAACGAAACGACTGTGATATCTGAATTTGATGTGTTTTTCGTCTCAGGGATAGGCTTATACCGTCGCAATCTAGTTTTAAAAACGTATGTACAATATGGAATATAATTATTTGGTCAAATTGGATTATAGGTATCCATAATCTAAATGTCTCTTTTCGTATCTAGGTTTCTTAACTCTATGTAAATTCCATCTTTATTTTTTTTGTCAACATTACGTCAGAATTAAATTTATTTCACTTGTTGCAACAACTACCTTCATCGTCATTTTCTGAGGAATAAGTTTACCTACTCCTCAGAAATTGACATCCTGCCCTCTTGCTTAAGTGCGTCCTCTATATAAGACGAATACGCAGCGCTCAGCTATGCTGCCAGTTATACGGTAGTGTGACCAGAGGCAATTTATTACACTCTGAGAAGAATACCCAAACAGATGAAAAATTCCACCGTACCTAGGGCTTAATCATTTCTTTGCGGCTCAAGTGACGTCTTCTTTCCATAATAACGTTCATTTGAACTTTATTTGAGACAAAATCATTACCGTACATTAACTGATAAAATTACCAGTTGAATTGATATTCATGGTACTGATTTCATCGAATTATCCGCGTGGTTTTTGTCTTTCTAAACCTGACAACCAATAAAAGCAAAAAATTATATTAGCCTCATATTTATTTTTATTTCATATAAATAGATATACTACCTGCAGGTAGTCATGGTAGGTACTAATGAAACGTCAGAAATTAGGTGCAATTTATGTCATGATACTATCTTCAACATTAAAATAAATCTAATATATAAAATTCTCGTGTCACAGTTTTCGTTGCCATACTCCTACGAAACGGCTTGACCGATTTTGATGAATTTTTTTGTGCTTATCTGGTATCTATGAGAATCGGCCAACATCTATTTTTCATCCCCCTAAATGTTAGGGGTAGTCCACCCCAATTTTTTTTATTTATATGGCAAAGCAACGTTTGCCGGGTCAGCTAGTAAATTATAAATCTCCTGGGAAAAAGGCAATTCTTCGGCTACTCATGTCCTTTTTTCCGGCCTTTCGTTGAAAATGGTTTAGCTTTTGCCTGATTGAGTAACACCAGAACTTTCATCAAAAATCTAATGAATATATTTGAATTTTGAGCGAAAATCGTTTTATTACCAAGCTAAGTAAATAAAGACTAAAAAAGTTTATCATCTGTCCAGTAGAAAAAATACATCCATCAAATAGTTACTTAGATAGTGCGAATGGAGCAACAAAAGGAAAGCTCGGAGATTTCCATTTTACAGCCGGATGCCTCATCTCGCAGAATCGAGATTGCCAACTACGTAAACCTTGGTAAAGGTGGCGATCTGTGAGAGTAGTAGGTACTAGTAATTGCATGGAGTCGTAAAATTTTGCATTTAGTTTAACGTCGATAGTTATTACTCGATCGAGAATTATTATGGCGGGTTACTAGAACTCGTCAGCCTGCTGCACGTGTGTAAGTAGACATTCAAACCTAATTAAACGTTGGTTTAATAGTTTATTCTCCGGCCTGCGGCGAGCGATTCCCACGAACCACAGAAAGGCAACCTGTCGCATTATCATATTAAAGGTAAATCGTGCACAACCGTGACGGAATACCCATTTCTGCAACTGTCGCGTCGTACGCGAGCGCGACGCGTTCGAGTGATGTTTTATGTGATGTCAGGCCTTGGCCAGCTTACTTCATGTCCGATGTCAACGTTTCAATGTAAGTAAATAACCATGTTTATTTTACTGATGCAACACTATAAATTGCAACTAATTAAGATTATGTATTCAATGTACTTATAACAGTGTAATAAAATTGAAAGGGTGTACAGATAACATTATAAGAGATGACTGAGACTGTTACAGCCATATTCGATGTGTGAATGATGTTTTCTTAAAACGTGCAGCGCTTAACGTCAACACCCTATTAGATACCATTTGCTTCCTCATGTACAATAAAGGATAACGTTTGTGAGAAAGCAATGTAAAACATTGTAACTATATCATGAACTAATAAACTGAAGTGCATCCAATCCAGATATCTCATCGTATTTTATGGGAACGATAAAACACGACGTTCGATTAACAGAATAGTTATAATAAAGTAAATTACGACTTATTGTTGTAACCCACTTTCTAGCTAGTTATTTGCTTTGATTTTATTGTGTTGTAATAATTGTTTAAATAACAAGCTCTAATTATACGAATGACTTTTCATCAGAGCTGTGCGAGAAAGCGCAGTGTTGAGCAAGGAAAAAATCTACCAATTGGACCTAGCCTCGTATAGTATAGCTCTGGTGGAGCGGCTTAGCAGAGCGGGATCTTTGTGCATAGAATGTTTACGAGGGATTTGTGCTAGGAATGCAAGCATGGGAGGCAAATTCAATTCATTTCCCAGCAAACTGTTTTAGTGAAAAGAGTTCCGGCTCCGCTGCACATCCTCGCACTCCTTGGCTTCCTCGCACAGCTTTTACAGGCAGTCACCCTAAGCATTTGTTTTATTTGGCATTTCAGCTGTCCTCCGATAAGTGTAATACTGATGTATAAATATTTTTTAATTTTAACTATGACTATTGAACAATATTTTTTCATTTATACTTCATGTACAAAAGTTGGTACATAAGGCGGACTTAATGCCATGAGGTATTCTCTACCAGTAAACATTTGGGTTAAATAGAGAGAACCACGAACGCTGCAAAGTGTTCGAAACGTCAGGAAAAACAAAAAACCAATAATACACGCGATTAATCCGGTTAAAAGTTGTTTTATTATAATGTGTAGTGATCGCGCAAACCTAAGATATTACTAAATAGAGAGACTTAAAAACGAGGTACAAAAAGAAAGATTGAAATGATACATATATAAACTTATAATTAATTATATACGAGTACATATAGATGGAAATATCCAAATTATGCCCAAACGATAAATTGAGAATTAAGCGAAGGGAAGATATTTAAAAAATTTTGCTTAACTCTACATTTGAAAGAAAATGTTGTCGTTGCTTTTTTAATGTCTAGGGGGAGCACATTCCAGAGCTTGATTGCTGAAACAGCGAAGGAATTTGAAATAAAACCAGTGCGGTGCGAAGGAATTTGAAGGAGTTAATTTTCGGATGCGCGAAGGTTACGATTGTGAGAGCCACCCAGTATTTTTTTAATAAGTCGGTAGTACAATGTTCGTTAATAGTTGAGAAAGGAGGCAGAAATCTGAGGGAATATCTTTGGTCATTGACTCCTACCGCCTTAAAACCACTGGACCTCCACTAACTTTTACAGGATTCGAGCTACTACATACCAGGTAGACAGTGGTTAAAGATACTGAACAAAAAAGGGCGTTTATTACATACATTGTTGGACAGTGCATTAAAAAAAATTGTAAGATGGCAATTCTACAGAATTTTATCTTTCTTCGTAATTATTCTTTTAGCTAAATCTTTCTGAACAGTAACGCGACTCCACCCATACCTGGGCGTCTGACACGTCTGAGCGACATGATATTACCACTCGATAACAAGTATTGGGCTACGATTTTGTGCGTAATGTTCCGAATATTGCCTGTAGGTACTTACCTACAGGCAATATTCGGAACATTACGCATTCTTCTGTCTAAAAGTTACATTTTGGATGTTTGTTAATCGATTACGAAACACTATTAAACTGATTTGTATTAAATTTTGTATATGCTTTTTTGTTTACTATATAGCTAGGTTTATTCCTTAAAGTATAGGACATTGTATATATTTTTATCCCGGGAAAACGCAGAATAAAGGGATAATTCCGCGGGTGAATACTTGGTATTGAATAAAGACAGCAAAAACAGGATCCAATTAGTAAAATCATCATAGCTAACTTGTTCAACGCATTTAATACACGCATTATCTTGCAAAATCACATTCAACGTCGAGATACAACCGATAAATCAGTGTTGATTGAAATAAATGGCTACCTAACTATGGAGCATGCAATTTGTTCGATCCATGCAGTCAGTAAGTCCAGATTCTACTTATAATATGCTTATTTTGGAATATTCTACTTATATAGTCTCTTTACGACGGTGCTCTACTGTTTTTAATAAACATTATGCTGAAACCTCGTTGAAATTTAATGTGACCTTATTACGAGGTACAAGCCAGAAGATTTATAGGCTGGTACAAAAAAGGAGACCAAGTCCGATCAGGCAATAATTTACGCATGTTAACATTACCGATCAGGGTAGTAAAGCAAAGCACGAGCTTTCTAGAGCGTGACTTGTAAATCTACAAAATAGAATCGCTGCAAGCGTGCTGAGAACCATCAATACATTTTGCCAATGAAGAATAAGTGGAGTGACGGTGACTCCAGTCTTTATGTATTCACAAGTGATTCAAATCATTTATGTGTAGTGTATTCATTTCATATAGGTACTAAGATGATTCCGTATGTATCATAAAACTGAATACGATTTTCACTACAAAAACAGTCTTTCAAGATTAATTGGCTCGTTATGTCTGGTTGTTATTTTACGCGCCTATATGCGTCAGTGTAGCAATTAAGGATTGCACAAATTTACTAACTGATCATATGAATGAACATTATTATTAGCTTCAGTATCTCCAAAAACACTGCTAATAATAAAGTACTAGTACAATTTTATGAATCACTTAGTTATGAACTAATGCATTCTATTCTCGCCTTCTCGGCGATACAATACTTACTATAAAAGGATTTTATAATATTGATATTAATCGATACTTTCATGCATGTTTCCTTTTTAAGCGTTGAACCAAGGGACTTGCTAGGAGTCTCTACAATTTCGAACGCATTATGAGTAATGAATAAAGATATGTCTACAATCACCTGTAAAGGACAGTTGACCACCCGTGTAGCTTCCCCCCTTGCCTCCCGAGAACAGACGCCTCAAAACCCACATAACCTGTCACGAGCCGGCTCTGGTCCGCAATGGATGGATACGCTTCGCGGTAATCGAAAATTGTTAATGCTTAATTATTGTATGAGCACAATCGCGCCACTCGTACTGCGGCGCCGCTTGTTATATATATATTTTATTTCTTTTTTAAAAAAACGTTGCCCCACTCTAGGAATTTCTTCCTGTATTGTGGGTGCGTTTACAGACATATAATCTCACAAGCACACAAACACCCAGACCCGGAGCAATTATCTATAGATCGTACAAATATTTGCTCCGTGGAGGAATCGAACCTGCGACACGCAGCGCAGCAGTCGGTCTCTCGACCACTGCGCCAACCGCGCTGTTGCTATTTATTGAGACTTAACCTGTTTCCATCGCGTCATATTGTTTTAATGTAAGCTAATGACTTTATATGGCAACAGGGGTGTTTTATTACGAGGTATTTATTTTATATGTATTTGCAATTATAATGTCGCCACCGAGGCGTTATTTAAAACCTAATGTAAATGATAATATCAGAATGGCAAACCGCTTATCGGCTTTTCATTAAAGCAAACAAACGTAGAGATTTCTGACGCGATAAAGACTCATAATGTAAGGTATGTCAGGTATAACAGTGCGATCACGCAATCTAAATAGGCTTCACAAAGTTAAAGTTATGTAGTCAAGTACCAATGTCAGTAAATTACGACATTATAGAACTGTTTAGAATTATTGAAAGGTATCTACCAATGTAGTGTTAAAATTACAATTACTGTGCGTCAGTCAAACCGTTAGGAATAGGAAAAGCTACTTTTCCCTTTATAAGACCGCCTGCTACCAGGACATTTTGTAAAGCTTTTGATATTTATGAGTATGCTAATATCAATAGAAAATATTGTATAGCTGTGTGCCGCTAGCTTAGAACCCGAACCTTAAGCTCCCTGCATGATTTTAATGCGAAGAAAGCTAATATATGAGTACTAGCATTATACTGCACTGTTACACCGTCATTTTATGTTTTTCTGTGACCAGCATACCTATTGGCTATCTCGGTTGCCATTGAATTGATTGTCACTTGACCAAAAATATTATAAAGCTTACGACGCAATGTACTACAATACAAGTAACTATCAATTACTACAATATAATCAGATAATAAGCAGTGTATTGACATGTGGACTCTCAAGGGTTTAGTGCATAGAGAACAGTAATAGAAGATAAAGACAAGTTAAGGACGTTTTTAATTTAATTTTCCATGACGTAACTGCTTTAGTTATTCTGCAAGACCAATTCTCTTTTTCTAACCGAGATACGTAGATACCACTACATTTTAAGGTGTGATACAATATTCGTAAAAATCGTATTTAATATAAATATAATAAATATTTACATAACTTGTTTGTTAGCTATTACACCTAAATTTAACGTTGACTGAATTTGATGTTTATGAATGAATATTGCAAGTTTTAGAAAGGTTTTGCAAAACCTTTGTATATGTATCGCGCTACCTAGTGTGATTAAACCTTTATTAAAATTATCTTGTTGCACTTTACAAAGGTCGCCATGAACCCAATGTGATGTATGCCTTACCTTATATTCTAACCAGCAATTATAGAACAGTATAATTGCTATTAAGAATTTATATTACTATTGATAAACGCATGTTCATTAATCCTTGAATTCATTGTATTTAGGGTTAGCCACAAAATGTCTTAAAATACATTTATATTAAGTACATCCTTTAAGAGGTACCTACGCTTGTTAAAATTAAGCCTGAGTACCTACTGCTGTCCTCACTATTTTAACGACTCGGATATAACAAACATTAATCGACTCAACAACCATTGAAGGGAAAGTCAATTTATGTAACTAAACGTAGTAACAGCAATAGAACCAATATTGATTAAGATGATCGATGAAGATTTAGATTCTTCAAATCTACGACGTGATGCAATGTAGACAAGTGTTTCAAACACACAAGTACTCAACGTACTTAAGACATGCGACATCATTTCTCTGTAGAGATCTGGCCATAAAGACTGTCTTCATATTTTAATTAACATCCAATCAAGGGATTCATTTAGAAGAATTTAATACACGATTTATGAGCGGTGAGACACGAACTTTCTCACGCATTTTGCTGACCAGATTCAGCGCACCTTATTTTATGGCAGCTAATCATTACATCTTAATTCTTAGAAAGCTCTTTTCTATGTCTGTATGTATAATATATGTTTGTAGGTTGTCCCATCTAGTAACTAGTGTTACTACCTGATTTTTTGTGACGACGATGATGATAATTTAGTAATCGTCTGTCTAAAACTGCGTCGTTGGTCTAGTGCAGGGTTTGTCAAACTTGTGGCCTCACGTACCCTTGTTAAAGTTACTAAACAATGGCGAACCCCTTTAAAAATAATAAATAACATGAGAAGTTCTAGCTGTAAGGTATTTTTTATTCTAATTAACGGTAGTTGCAAATACAGCAAAAAAATGAATTAATAATGTAGATATTGTAAATTAATGTAATGGTTGGGCCTGGGCGCAAATTGAGTCACGATTATAGGAAATTTCAATGTTGATTTTGACTCGGTATTAAATCTATTTCGGTATTATATACCCCAGTAACGTGCTTCAAACGAATAGTACTTCAAGTGAGTGAAGTGAGTACCACACCACATTTCCAGTAGCACGCGCCCTCCATACGTATAGTATGCGCTTACTAAATTACTAGCTGCTATTACTTAAATCTTCTTGCGAACCCCCTACCATCATATAGTAAACCCCTAAAGGTTCGCGTATTCCACTTTGAGAAAACCATGATCTAGTGGTTCCAAACGCGACTGTTGAGCATGAGGTCCTAGGATGGATTCCCGGGTCGAGCAGTGTTACTGGGAATTTCTGTTATGAAATTTTCAATAGCAGCCTGGAATTTGGAAGTGTGCCCGGTTGATGGCAATAGACTCACCACCTATTACCTAGGACATAATAACAGCATTGGTGAAATGTGGGTGTACTGTGTACACCTCTGCCTACCCTTTCGGGGAATACAGGCGTGATACTATGTATGTATGTTTGTCTAACGTAACGAGGATTTGACTCTCAACATCGCCGCGGGCTAATGATAGGTTTTACTGTCATTTGTATGCTCATTTTCTTTACATACAAAAGTATGGCTAATGCTAGATTAGCCATACTTTTGTATGAATAATAATAGCCAGATTCCCATCTGTATCACAGGTTGTTATACCAAGACAAATACCGAACACTAGTATGAAAAAAATAAAATTGTAACACATTTCTTAATAACGTTATCTTGTATGTTTGTGAAGAGAAAAATGATAAATTACGAGGGTTGGTAATCCCGAAAATTTCAAACTATCACTAATATGAATGTCTGTCGTAAGTTGTAATACTTACTCCATAAAACTGGAATTAGTGTTTTACATTGTTTTGAAATCGATAAACTAGTGTTTCAATCAGTTACAGAGCAAACTGCTCTATAATTAAGGCTCTACCATTAAAATGTGTTTGAAGTGTTATACACGACAATGATTATTATTAGTAATTATAATTATGAAAACCCTCATGAAAAGTCAATGAAAATTGATGGATCGTAAGGCTTCAGTGTGAGGGCGGGCGGGGAGGTGCGCGTACGCACGAGGCGTGTACGGCGGCTCAGCGCGGGAGCTGGCCGCCAGAGCCGCTGCGGAAGCTGCGGCAAGCGCACCTGTTGGCCGACCCCGCGACGACACACGTATATCTTATGCGAAACACACGTGTATTAACCCGCAATGTTTTGTCCTGTGACATGACTATCAGTGAGAGTTCAGTGACAGTGCACACAATAAGGCCCTAAAGGACGCATCTACAATTTGGATCAACCCTAGGTCGGTAGCGCAACGTTTTATCTTTCTTATCACACTATCGCATGTTTTGATTGCACACGCAATATCCGCGGTGCGAATATCTAAGACTCTCCCATTTTATTAGTTTAATACTGCATCTTTTTAATGAAATAACGAAAAATCTGTGTATTGAAATGTTACCTGTTGATTTGGTTTTCCCTTCAACATTAGGTTGATTTAATTTTAAAGGATAATGGCCAATAAATTGGAGTTAAATTTTGTAATTGATACATAGAATATTATAATTACATATACATATGGTCCTACATTATCTATTTCAAACGAAGACAAAAAATATAAAGTTACAATATTAAATGGAAAAAGAAAAGCATGCGTTAATGCTTTTCAAAGATTTATCTTGAACAAAAAATATACTTAAAACTTTTTTCACTGATTTTGTCTTGTACAGATATTTACAAATATTGTTTATTTTTATTAAATTATTCGGTTTAGTAAATGTATTCTGGTTATTATATTAATCCCTTGGACCTCCCACATATAATAAAAGGACCTTATAATAGATATTTATTATGAATATAATTATACAATAAATAGGTACAATGGAGTGCAAAGTAATATATAGGTACGTCACCAAGCATAAACTTAAGCTTTTATTAAAAACAAAATTTATAATGGCCCTATTTCTATTTTTTAAAACCTATTATAGGTATGTTTTTTGCGTATCACACTCAAATTCAAAAAGTAAGTTATTTAATATACAAAACACAATATAGGCATGGCGGAGCAACCGTAATTAAATCAATAATTATTATTTTCAAGTCAGTGTCTATAAATAAAGTTATTAAATGGAGCATGTAAATGTCAAAAGTAACAGTGTCTACAAATAAGAAAACTACTAGCTGATGATTAGTTAATGTACATATTATTTAGTTCGGTAGGGCTGCCAAACCTCGTAGTACCATTACGCGTGTTATCAAGAATATCGACATCGCGGACTGGTTCCGACGACCGCTACGCGCTGCTATGCCGATTGCGAACATCGCTCTGATCACATTTCGTTAATTTAATATGATTTTAACTCGAAACATCGACCTACATAGGAGGCCATAAAAGTGAACGTGTACTTTAAGAACGAACCTGTAAATTATATTCAAAGAAGCCACTCATTTCAGTAACAAATTTTTAATCTAACACAAAATTGTATGTGATTATAATGTCTTAACGCTTCTAAATCGTTAGGATCGATCACGTAATTTGTAGGCTTACTAGGTGAGATAAGCATTTAAAGGACCTCTTTGGACGAGGAGCGATTATATTACAGTAGTTTATTCCCTTGTGAGGCAATGTGAACGAACCTCTTACTTAGAGGAACGGCAGCATAAATCAAGGCATTACCGCCCCGACATTGGTTAACTAGCGAGGCGCTGTACTGGGATATCATAATCGTTTGCCAGATATAAACAACGTTAATTACAAGGCGACTTCGCTACTGGCTCCTGAACGCCTGAGGCTATCATTGCTTAACGACGTGGGAAGAGCGAACAAGTGAAGGGCATTACGAGAGTAAACACTTGTTACTGCACTGATGATTTCATACCCACCGGTCAAGGAAACGCGAAAAGGAAAACCACAGGGGCCACGAAATAGTATTTTTACATAGGTATAAATTTATAATTACACATAGCTATTTGTACAACATCCAAAAGTGACGAATGATAACGGCAATAATATTAACAGTAAAAATTCGGTAATCTTCTATTAACCTATTTTATTCAAAGCTAAAAAAGATTGGTAGGTATACATTGAATGTGTGACTTGTCAGACAGAAGGGGTAATTAAAATGTATAGTACTAACATACATATTTCAACTTAACCATATAAATTAATTCGATGGATAATCTCGAATCAGTAATTAAGTACCCGTAGGCCATTAAGAGATCACCAGGGGCTCGCCTTGAAGCGTCAGTTAGGTAAACCCTTCCGACTCCGAGAAGGGAGTGTGCGCGTGAGACGCTCAACTGTTCACTATTTTGAACTGCATAATCACTATTTAGAACTCATCGATCAAAATAACTGCATCTATGATAAAGCACTGTGCATTCAACGCAGTTCAATTTCTCTCAATTTATTTATTGTAGAGTACTTGACTGTACACTACCTCCTTGATAGTGTTATAGTTGGTGTTTTGAAGGATTTCAAGCATTCAGTTCTACCTACCTTCCTTGAATATCAATCTACGATATACATATAGAGCTTTTTTATAAATTACCTGACTACGTTGATATCAAACATTACAGAAAGTTAAAATGTATGTTTGGTATAAGTAAGTTGAACTTATCCGGTATAAAATATAATTAAAGGCTATCTATACTTAATTTTCAAGCACGAAGCAATTATGTTGGAAACCGAGAACTCAATGAACTTTCGCTTGTAAATAACAACATGTAAAATATTTGGCATGTGTCTAAACCAAGGCCGAAGGAACGCTGCGCTGGCCGTGCGTGACCTTTAACAAGATTTTACGGAAGATTGGACAGAGATAGCAATAGATAAAGAGGGCCCAGTAAATGTCATAAAAAATATTAATATTTGAGTAAAAGTCCGCTTTAGTCCAAATGAATAAATGCAAAATTGTTACCCCGTTTAAGAATGTATACAATAAATACATAAGTAGGCTACTGCAACTGCAACCTAATCAGCTAATCACTGTAGAATATTATATCGTAGTTATACATAAATCGTTTTACTATAATTTTTTGTTATTGGAATATTGCTCGTCCGCAATTCAGAGAGTTTCTTAAACTAGTTCAATCAAAGTCATCCTTATATGAAATGTAAAATAGTTGATATTATTTTCTAGTTTATCCTAATCATAGTACGATTTCACTTTAGTCGAAGTTTCACCAGAGTGTATTTTGGATGTAAAACTGAAACATATAAAACTAACACAACTACTTTCAAGGATTGGTCAGAGATCCCATAGAACTGGGGAAATATAGAAAAAGGGGACGAAGCCTTTTAGCCTGCAGTGAGTAAATAGTAATACAAAGATAAAGAAAAAAAAAACTGTTGCCCTTGGGTCTTCCAATAGAGTACTACCCTCTTCCCTAGTTAATGTTTCCGCCAATCACATCAATAAACCAGAAGCAAATTGTCCCTATTACCGATAACTTTGGCTTATAATTATTAATTGTCACCTCACGATTAGTAATTATACAACACCACTGCAGTTACTATAAAATTCTTAACCTATCCTAAGTCGTATGTTAGTACGCAGTGGCTGCTATTTATTGTTAATGAATGTAGTAGACCACGTTCTTAGGGGTACAATTAAATCGGGAGGTATGCATATCAACGTAAGTAAACACGACACAAGTCGACAGTGCTCCCGGCCTCCCGGTGCCACGAGCACCTTGTATTTGTTCGACACAAATAAACCTCCCGGCACGTCCCTGACAAGTGCGGCATAGATAATAACACAAACAAGGACAAACGCCTACTTGTAACTTACACCTTTTAACTCAAAACTGAATGCGGTAAATATGAGACATTTCATAATCCTCAGACCAAAGTCATCATCATGCCATTATCCCAATTTATATGGGGTCGGCGCAGCTTGTGTTCTTATTCCATACAGATGAAAGTAATCCTTGAAAATTTTACCTTCATAGTATTTATTATCAATAATATGTTATGTTATAGGAATGGTTTAAAAGCCTATATTATCTAAGTGAAGACGAAACTTTGTTTTCTTAACCTCCATCCACACTTCCCGCTTGTAGCAGTTGCGAGACGAGAGAGAAAGTACCAGCGTACATTTCGTAACCCCTGCTTTTGAAACAAGTAAGAAAATCGAAAACTAAGTGGTGTTTTCTTAAACAACAGTATAAATATCCATAAAAGATATCAATACAGCCATCAATAAAAATGCTAACGCAATTTAGGCGTGATACATAATATGTATTGGATTACGTGAGTGCACGTGTATTACATAAGGCTTGATAGAAAACATTATTGTAAATGGATATCAAATAAGAATTCGTAAAATAGGTTTGTAGCGACTATAACGACAATGACCATAAATCTTCCATGTGAGGATTAACTTGCAGTCAAGACCGTGTTGATCATCAATACCGGTCGACTAAGCGGAGGGAGGTCCCGCCTGAGGCTCCGTCATCATTTTATTTGCATGTGAAGCGCAAAATGTCGCTGGAAGATAACTTCACCTAATGCGTATTCAAAGCGAATCATCACCATGCTAATGTTGTAATTTAGATAGTATCGCGATAAAGCCGGTTTGCAAACGCACTCCTTCATAACAGGCGCTACACATAAAATATCTTTCGGTGAACATTCTCCGTTATTAAGTCTTCTTTTCGTGTCAATGACTCAAAATATTTTATGCTTTTAGACGAGAATTCTGGATTCGGTCATAATAATTTGCTAGTGTGTACAGAGCCTTTGAGTGATGTTCTTCGGCTTCGATACCCGTCCGCGTCTGGGCTGATAATGCCAGGCCGTTTGCGTATAAGAAAATCTGCGTGCAAGGGGAGCTGGGTTTAGTGCGGGAGCCATAACACTTCCTTGTGGAAGCCAGTTCTTTTAGCAATATCTCTACCTTTGTTGGTTCAGATGATCCTGAAATCGGCGGTTGTTAAGGATTTTTTGTGTCTTCTGTAATCTAAGGACGAAACCGTTAATGAATTTATTATTTATCAATTCCTCCTACATTATTATTTTTCCCTAAAATAAACGTACTAATATATTAAGTTTAAGGAAACAATAGAATTTGATGTCTTAAAATTATAACGACGAAATGGTAACTAATGCATTCCAAAAACATTAATCATAAAACTATCCTGATGAAAGCACTTAAATTTAGGGGAAAATATCAGTTTAAGTCTTTCTTTTTTAAATATTGTATTTACGGTGCATAGTTTAAAGTTGTCAACTGTACCACAAACATTAACCTCAAGACATTGAACCTGGATGAGTGGTGACCTTCTTGACATCGCTTACACATACTCGCTACAAACTATGATACTACCTTTCTAAACGTTTATTTTATGTATTAGTATAACAGGAACAATGATATCAGATCATACCAAGGAAATGAAAAGCTGTCTTTGAGCTTGCTATTAACATTTAAGACCCACTAAAAAAAGTATCCTTTAGAGGCTTTGTCTACTTAATATATTAATGGTAGCTTTTTACAAGCATACCTTGTTGAGGATAAACAAAAAGAAATAGATATTTGAAAACCTGTTCAACTAGAGTAACATTACATTTGAGGTTCTAGCTTTAAGTCACGGTTCTATTAAGCAACGCGTATTGTCTTGAACAGATACGTTTGATTAAAATCTATGCTGGGAAGGGCACGCGCGCCAGCTACTTGGCCTCTCGCGGGCTTGGAGTAGAGGGCTAAGCTTGCGCCTGAGCACAGTCGCTTACAGATGCAGTCCCAGTATTACACAACACGTTAAATTTGTAAGCCTCTCTCCCGGGACTTTTTGCGCCATAAGATACTCTATTTGATTTTAAAATACAATTTATCTACGAACGCTTTAGGTAGGTTTCTAAAATTAATGAATATTATTATGAGTTAAACTATTATTTATTTCGGATACAAATAAAAATGTCTTATTGTAAAGATAAAATATAGGTTGTCAACTATAATTTGTAAATGTAATAATGTTAAAATTCAAATAGAAAAAAAAAGGTAAACTTCTTGTACTAGACAAGACTCTAAATCATGTTTGAGTCCGCATCCTACAGTCGCGAGCCCTTCGAACTTCATTATCATGCTATGATTATTTCTTTCACTAGATATGATATTAGATCACACCAATTTCGACATCAATGATAATACTGTTTACAACGTCATAAAAAATAAATAAACGGTAGCAGTCACGCAACAACATCGTTTTTCAATTTACCATTAGGTAAAATTTAAATAATTATGAAATTATCTAACACTGGCGGCGGCGCCACTCAAATCGTAGAGTGTAAAATAATAGGAAGATAAAAGTGAGGAAGAACATTAGAGATAAATTGCGTCCAAATTCCGGATAAGAAATATGTGGACTCTGCCACCGACTAATTGGCAGCCGGTTTGTGCGAGTAGTCGCCCCGCCGTCTGCCGCGTCAGTAGCCCACTTACGAACAACAGAAGCAGATGACACTATACAATCTAAGGACTTAGGTTAATGTGCACAACAAACAACACCTACATCCTAAACTTTCCAACTTTCTTCGTGTAAGTCTGCCAGCTATTTGTCATAATCTTAAAACCGCAACCAAAGCAAGCATAAACATTTGACATTTAAAAATTGTGTGCCTTTTAGTTATGGTAGGTAACTGTGAAACGCTGATACGGCGACAAGTTGACGTGTCTTTCATTCTTAAAGATGATTCAACTATAGACAAAGATTCTCAAAATGAGGCCAGTGAAACGACCTAACGCGAGCTGATAACGTGGTCTAAGAGCACTCGTAGCTATCTCTAGGTATCTACAGATCGCTGTTGTTATTACAAGAGAACAAACATGGTACCAACTACCAAGGGCTACTTCTTATCGTGGTGGGACGACCACGTTGTCAAAATTATTGGTAAATATATACCTGTCTAAATGTTGATTCATGTGCACATAAAATAAATTAAAACACAACTGTCACGAAGGCAGACTCTTTCCTTCGTAACACTATAATTTATCAATCTGGTTAATCAATTCAAACTACATAATTGGAACAAGTATAATATGTACCATCTTAAAGTAGTAATTATGTTGTTATAAGGTAAATGACGAGGGAAAATATGAGCCTCAATGAGAACATTGAAACGAATTTTATATTTATTTCCCGGATAAATTGAACACCGAGGTTATTTATTTTAAATGGTGACTCATATGAAATTGCAAGTTAAACGCAAATTTATAATGAGCTACCCGACGACATTCCACGAAGGCCGCGTAGTCGCAGACAGTGAGACAGGTAAACTTTGCCTGAGTTGACTGCGAGTCCACGCCCAACAATGTGATCACGACACCGTGCACCGTGGCAACCAGTAGGCGCAGATACTTTCGTAATGAAATCGTATTGATAGAGTCATTTAAATGAATATTTATTACATGGAAATGCTAACAAGTCTACATGATTTATAGATAATATAATAACTACATTTTTAACGGCTTTAACAAAAACATAATTTATTGACTCTTCTTTCTGGCTACTTAATCGATTCACCAACATCCTACTTAAACTAAGCGCACCATGTGTCTAACTCTATAACCTTGATTTTATTGCTTTCCTACACACAACCGCTCGTACAATTGATTAAATATGTAATTCATGAATTTAAAATCGTTTCACTGCGCCTATTGGTTGCCGGGATGAACACCCGATAATAATTAAGTTGAACCGACATTTATGAGATGGAAATGTCGATGGCTTTTGTGTTTGTGTGAACATAAACGTAAATGACGTAACCATATTATAAATAGAGCAATTAGGTCTACTACAAAACTAATAACCCAGTTTTGAAACATTCGTTACTCATCCTAACTAATATTATAAATGCGAAAGTAACTTTGTCTGCTTGTGAGTATGATGAACCAATTTTGATGAATTTTAGCATAAAGATAGATACATTGCTCGCGTGGACCTTTTATCGCGCAGGCGAAGTCGCGGGCACTAATAATTATACGTATTTTGCAGTTACACAAGCGTCCCAAATCTTTTTATTATGAACCGATAAGTTTACTTACCCCCTGTACATAAACTTGTTCAATTCAATTATTTAAATTGATTATATAAACTGTCAGCTCTTTCTAGGCTTAATAAATGCTATTATATACCTACATAAAATTATGTCAGAAAAAAACAATAAGAATACATCGTCGTACCTATATCTCAAAAGAAACACAGTCAAACCCAAATTGACAGTCAGTCAGCATTCTCGGGTGGTCTACGCTTTCATTATATGATATACAACAGCGCACGTATCACGTCGTTTGAGATAAAAAGTAATAGGACATCCCCTTTCCGTACATTTTAATTTAACAACGGAAGCAGCGTGACTCGACACGAAAAGAATCAGATTAATTTCACCGTTGTCCCGTCTACCGCCTGCCTGACGCGACCGATCTGTACAAATAAATTGCTTCAAAACGTCAGAGCCATTAGGGCATGTCTAGTAGACAAAGGAGGTAGACACTGCACAAAATAAACGTGATCTCACCAGGAAGCCCGTCCTCAACGGGACGACAAAAGACCAAAACAAATGTAATAACTTTATTCATCACGTTTTAAATAGTGTGAGCTTATTCCATCTCATTGATACAAGTATTTTTTCATATTATTTTTATAAACATTGTAGTTTTATTTATGACTTCGAATTTAATAATAGTTCATTAGAACTTAATGTGTCCAATAAAAGCAATGAAAAGTGTATAGCACCTGGAAGTGCGTGCTGTAGCCGCGTTGGCTCGCCTCCAGTTCCACTGAACTTTGACAACTAGCCGCGGCGGTAAATTGCTGTAACACATCCGTCTGCCGCGCCGCACTTATACGCAAGGCAAACTTTTCCTTATGTGAAAATGCATTTCAGGAAATCTCATTAAATAACTTACGCTACTTTCGACGCACTTTCGTCAACGGGATATCGATAATGCGCTTTACATCGTAATTAAATGAAATAGTTTTTGTTACGTTTCTGCATTTCCAGCTCGCATGTTTTCAAGTACTGCGAGTTCAATGCACTCCACAAACGTGCATTCCTTTCTGAATTTTGATTGCCTCCAGGTATGTAACAGGAACAAAAATGTAATGACGGGGTTTCGTCAATTGATCTCGTACAACAATATTTCTTTCTGAGTTGTCGTGACATGTTCAACAAGCATTGTGTTCGCTTTGGGTGCCAGTGCCTTCTCAGCTTCGTTATCAATTTTTAATCATGCGGGATGCCCTTTCATAAAGCTTCATTAAAAGAAATTGGTGTTTCGTCATTCACTCCATCATGATTTAGCTGTCATTGATCACGTCAGAATGAATACCCGATGCACCAGTAAATCATGGCCGTTATATGCTGTTGCTTCGACATCTGATCTAACATCAATTAATATCAATACAGAACTATTCCTCTAGTACGATGGCCCGTGACGAATCTAGACAGTTACCGAAACTAGCACAACTACGACAACGACGACCGGGTGCTGACAGCGTGACGCAATTTTAAATCATCATTAGCAAATATTTTCCGATAAAACCTCAAAAGCACAAATCTAGTTCTCCAAAATCACATCCGTCCATATTTCTTTAAGACATTCAAACAAGAGAGATTCAAATGAGTTGAACATCCTCTTTGAGCTACATATTAAAAAGATACAATCATAGACAACATAAGCGGACGTATTATGATTACGTGAGTATACGATGCATACGGGAGAAGAGCTGATGCTGATGAAAGGTTGACCTTAGTCGTGTGGGCGTAGCTAGACAATGATAATCCGACAGACCGGGGTCCACGAACTATACCGGAATGCAAATAAATAGATGCACATGAACAGGACGGGCCCGTACACCTGTCGCTGATCAGACAAATAAACAATGCACGTCATGCCGCGACCTACGGCAGCATGGATCTAACATTATACTTCCAACAGCATGAAACACTTGCTAATGTTTTATACATCTCCAAACATTGTAAATAATTTTAAAATGCTGTTTGCATTTTATAAGGGCTAGTGTGCTAACAAATAGTACATTAAAAAAAGAAATTTCACAATCCAAAATCCCATTTCTGAGTTACGGCGTTAGACAACCACTTGTTTATTATTTATTATAGACTAGCTGTGCCTGCGACTCTGTCCGCGTGGATGTCGTAAATAACAAATGTTCGAAATGATTCTTTAAATTGGCATAACTTTTTTATTTATGAACCGATTGACATGAAACAAACACTAAATGTTAAGTGAAGCTTACCACAATATATTAGTGTAAACCAGATCTAAATCAGATAAGCCGTTTCAGAGATTAGTGTGCACAAAGCCACAGACAAACAGATAAACAAACAGAGAAACAGACAAAAATTCTAAGAATTATTGTTTTGGGTGCTATTAGCGTTGATAAAGGTCCCAATAATATTTTTTCTCATATATTTTCCATGACAGATGACAGCGATCCGTTACATTTTTATTATATGTATTGATTGATATGGATTTCAAAATAATGATATATATATTTATTCATAACAACCACAGTGTTTGGTCTTCAATCAAATTCATTGTATTAACCAGACATTACAAAAATGTTCAAAACTTGAAACGCCATACCGTAACATAAGTTTAGATTGTGCAATTGTTTTCAATGTGCGAAATATTTTTAAACTATGTACTATAGGTACCCACACAGAGATAAAGTATAGTTAACATAAGTTATGTCAGATGGTAATTACCAAATAGACAAAGCATCCATAAAATACTTTGCTTATGCGTTTGTCACAACAATTTAGTAGGGTTGTAGTATTTAGTGTGTTTTGTGTTAAACAATGTGTACCTTGCAGTAATGGATTTGTATGTCTACAGTTAGTGTGTTCTTATCCTGAACTCTAACTTTTAAAAGGGCTGTAAATGAAACTTATCACTACTAGAATAATAAGAAAAACGGTGTTACACATACACCGGTTTAGCTTAATTTCAACAGATCAACTTAGCTACCTACAGGTTTGATTTATTTTCTTAAGCACTATAAGGTGTTGGAATAATAAACACTAGTGATCACATCTCTCACAAGCACGACACTATATAGTGCCCCTTACATAATGTCAACTTTAACTACGTTTTAGCTCCGTGCATGCGAAAGCCGGAGATGTGATTAAAATTTTGTTATGAAATTTAAGTTATTATTGGCTCTTTTAAATTATTAGACTCGGATATTCAATTCAGTGTGACTGTAGTCTACATATTTACCTACTTCTTCGAAAGTTCTACTTTCCGCATGTCTAAAACAACACTTCTGCGGAAAACATACGATAAAAAAAAATGCCGTGAATAATAATTATACAAGCTTCATCATCATCATCCCCCTGCCCTTATCCCAATTTATTTGGGGTCGGCGCAGCATGTATTCTTATTCCATACATCTTTATTAGCTGTCATATCGTCAGTCACTCCTTTTCTAGTCATATCATCTTTAACACAATCCGTCCATCGCTTCCTCGGTCGCAATAAATTTATTTTACTTTGACTTGACTATAAATGATTTTCTAGTAGTATTAACTATTTGATGCAAGTTGCTATAAAGTGTACATTTACCAAGTACCACAACACGAGTAATAAAATGAGTCAAGTAGGTATTATGTTATTTGAACTTAATGTATTTTGTTATTGCTAGATAAAATAACATGAAGTTAATTACTTCTTAGCTATAACGTAGTGTAATTAAAGGATAATAGACATCCGTAAGTACCTACTTCGATAAAGGTTTTAAGCAATCACATTAGCGGCTTTAATCGATTTGTGTGCAGTTATAAAGTATACAAGCGTACCTTTAAGAAATTACTTTAGCGAAGTCGTATGCTTATAAAGAACCGCTTTACTGATATCAATGACCCCGCCACGCGAGTGCCGCATTATTTGTTTAGCAATACAGAACATTTTCATACAAAGCCTTCACGATAGCTATTCACGACGGTCTCTTAACTGGGCGTTAATAAACAAGTGTGAGGTCGTAAATAATAAATATTTTTATGTTAGCTTTAAACGAACAAATTATGTCGAAATTATTCGTAAAATTTTCGTAATCGTTTCTGTTTATATAATTCGTAATCATGCGATATTGGGATTTCCCCATGACTTTGAAGTTTCTAAACAAAAGTCCGCCCACTGTACATTGAGCTTATTGACGTAGGTCATGTTACTTATAAGGCATTAACAGATTAATTTGGATTTGTAGCTCATACGTTAATAAACAATTAAAGGTTTATGCAACTGTGTCACTATTACAAGTTTAGTGGCCGATTATGGAATTCATATTAATTATTCACAACTTTGATTGCGGTCAGAGCTCCTAGTTATGCAAAAAAAAAAATGCCTCGTTATTTGTTAACAATAATACAGAATATATAAATATTACAGAAATACAGCTTGATAAAGTATAGGGACACCCTATACTTTATCAAGCTGTATTTCTGTACATTGAATATTTTTCCAATATTTTAATTTTTTTTTTGTAGAAGCCGAAACCACAATCTTTGTAAATGTATAACTTGGCAAATTTTAAGTCGAATTAAATTATTAGTAAAGTCAATCAGTTAAGTGAACTTCATAATATATTTAGATTAATTTATAATCGTTTTCATTTCTAGTTATAATTTGAGAAAATGCAATTGAACTTGGCGCCCATTTAGCCTTTAGGCTTGGCCCCTTCTTACACATTTGTTTTTGATACAATGGTATACACGTTTAACTGGATCCGCCGAAGATAATATGCTTTAAATGTATTTTAATTTTCTACAACTGTGGCGGGTTTTTTGATCAGAATATGAACAAAACATTATTCTGCGTACAATACAATTTCTTTAACTAACCTACCACTACTTAATCGTCATATTTTTGGCAATGCAAAAGCGCTGGTAAGTACATCTGTCAAATTTAGACTTTAAATAACATACCTATTGATTATTGCGCCAAGTCAAACTAACCAAGGCCAATATTTTTCCTTAACAGTTTGCTCGAGACCCTTTCATTTCATCAATATTGACAGAGACAACTAACATCATTGTGTTCCACAGACAGGGCGATGTTAAGAGCGGCAGTGGCGGCGCTGGCGTGCCTCTGTATGGCGCGCACCTCGCCTGCCGAGCACAGCTTGCGAGCGTTCGCGCTGAGCACACAGAACCCTAAGGTAAATACAACCCTGTAAATAGTATCAGCAGACTCCAAAAGTCTAAACACAAGTCACAGTGTGGGTAACCAATGATAAGGATTTCTCAAAATATTTAAGAGAATTGGCACAAGTAAAAAAACGAGCTGCAACACTGTATTCGATTTCGAGTTAATTGTTTCGTTTCGCATCTTTATCATCTTTCTGTGCACAGTTATGTTATTACTTTCTCAAACCTTGTCACTACAACTTCACAGCCATCGCTTATTTCATACTCATTCCCTCACTATAAAGTTACACCACACACACACTTTTCAAAGCTTTCATTTCTAGGTACTGCATTAATTTAATTCAGCTTTTTTGTTTCTTCTTCCGAACCAAATATTCACTTCCATAAATAAGTGTTGGCACCAACAACACACCATGAACAGCAAGCCGCGCCTTTTTGAATTGTTTCTATTTATGAAATAATGGAGCGCCTTGTTTGCCTGATTACCAGCACTCACTCTCTTTTCAAAGCTCATCATCATATGCTTCCTATCCCGAATAAATGACCCAGAACCTACTGTCTGAATTTAGAACTTATATTTTAATTATATATAATAGCTAAAAAAAACCCTAGCCAATGATGAAACATCCTTGCTATAAAAGTACTGCATGGTAGCAAATCACACAATTCACAAAAAGCTTTTTGTTTTCATCAATATTAAATCAATTTAAATTCAAACATCCAAAATAAAATGATCCAATAAGCTCGCAAAGTCCAAAAACAATGAAGCAAGACCACGTACCGGTTATAATAATAGTAGATCTGTGGGCTTACTCTTGAAAATAATTCCGCTCGATTGACATTGGAAATATGTCAGTTCGTACTTTTAAATGCCAAAATATCTATTAAATAATTATAGATTCAGGATATTATGAAGACAACATGCTTTAAAATTGAGGCAACTGTAATATAGGTAAATTTATTTTAAAATTACGCGTTGTTTTAAGGCGTCAATTTAATATTGGAATTCGATTGGAATTGGTATTAGTTTCAAGAGTAACCCCACTGATTGAAGGGTATTTAAGAAACAAGGTTCAATCCAATGAATGGAACAGTCGAAGCAAATTTGAAAAAGAGGATAGTGTCGAATAACATAAAAGAAATACAAGTTCCATTCAGTGTAGGTTACATTTCATAAATAGCACAAACCTGAAATGATCACATTTCTGATTTTAAAATGTTCTCCGACAGACATCAAAACGTATGGCGAGGACTTCCGGAAATATCATGATGCTCTCGTAGATTACTTTCGATAAACTAGTTTATAAATAAATGCATACCTACTACATATTAGAAGCTTAATATTTATTTTGGTGATGCTAACCCAGGCAGCCCTATATCTAAAAATAATATGCTGCTGCTCTGTTGCAGGATATCACCAGTATACTATCGAGCATAGAAGAACGACTTCGAGTTTTAGATACAATTGCTGCAGTTCAAGCAAAACAAGCTCGCCGCCTGGATATCATCCAGGATAAGCTTGGTTAGTATAATTCGGATAATTAGCTCATATAATTTATTTCATCACCACATGAGATTACGCATGGACGTTCAAATAATATATACTAGTAATAGATGGGACATATTGCACATAAAGTCGTAGTCGAACAGTTGTTACCGAGCCGTAACAAGTCGCTCAGCAGACTAATGTCAGACGCGTGTGCGACAGTGAAAGATATGGGTATTAAAAATAATAAGGAGAAAATATGCTGAGTTGCGCATCGCGGTCTTGCTTTCAATTTATTTTCTGTTTATTTTATAGTAGGTACCCAATAATTATAATTATACATAAAACATTTCTTAGATGATTCTAGAACATGGACAAATATTTTAATAAAAGCCCTCTTTTGATCAGTAGTTTAATAGTACCTAGTTTCTAGCTAGAAGCTAGTAGGTACTTAGTACCCCGGTAAATGTTAGGGGAGGACCTGAAGTTTTAAATCGGCAGGTGTCAATGACAAACGATATTTTTCTTTTCGTCGGGCACTGTCTCGATGATGGATTCACCACATATTTATGAAAAAGCAGGAGATCGCTGAAATATGTTTTAATTTCTATAATACGTGGTTTTGGTATTTGCGACACCGGAAAATGTAATCACATAAATAGTTTAACTACTTAATAGACAATAAATTACTGACATCGTTGGATTTTAATTTTAACTTATCCCAACGGCCCCATATAAAGTAGTAGGATGACCTCGAATTCGGTTTTTAAGATGAAAGCTGAAAAGTCAAATGATTTGTTTATGTCAACTTATGTTATCTTAGCGATAGTAAAACTTCTTTCGGTTAGATAAAAGAAAAACTATGGTTTACTTTGTCGCCAACTTTAGGTAAATTAACCCCTATCTCTTCGGATCACTGCACATATATAGCATATCACACTTATATTTCCCGAATTCTCAAATTTCACTGTAGTGGAGAGCCTCCTTCTATTTGCCCGGCCTAGGTATCGATTTAGTAGCAGTAGCCGCGTTTGCTAGACCCTTTAGACCGATCGAGGCTTTACATTTTAAGTCAAGCTCTATTAGCAGCTACTGGTAGATTTAAAATTTAATGACTTCCTTATTAATATAATTAACAAATTCGCCTCTTTCAATAGGAATCATAATTATGTAAGAATTTCAACTAGGAATCAAAAAAATTGTAAAACAAACTATCTTTAGACTACGCATAAACTAGAACAATGTCATATCACAACAATACATAGGTATTTTGTTCCGGGAACCTAATGAGTCACGAACAGTACTCATATTGTGTCATATCCTATTTTACGATGCAAGCGGTGGCCCAACTTTTGCAATATTTGTTAGGAGTACATCGCTCGCAATTGAACCAACAAGAGCATCGTACAATTAACTGTTAAAGGAACCGCTTAGGGCTACACTAGTCTGAATAAATTAGCAAATGGACGTGGTACGCACGCTGAATAGGATACCGATAATATTCATGTATTTGCTTTCAGATCGTGTGGAAAATACATTGACTTTAAAATTAGAAAGAGCCCAATTAACCGCAGAAAGGCTAGAGCATAGATTACATATGCTACAGACGAATGTACAGGTTAGTTCTATCTCCGAGAATGCCTTTATTTCTTACTTATTTGATAATACCATTATGAATTGAGTGATTTTATTATTTCAGGCTACCATCAAAGAGAGCAGTGAGAAGCTGGAACGAAGTCAAATGAAAATAGCTGAACTAGCTCAAAATCTTACTAATCATATCATATCTCATAAGCATTTATTAGAAAAGGTATAAAATATCATAATATAACTAACTTTACATTGACTTAATAAAATATTTTTATTAATTAATAACTTTAAAGAATTAACAAAGGACAAGATCATCATTTCTTAAAATCATAACTTATACGCATACTTTTGAATCTTACATAATCCTTACGTCATACTTCAGGTAAATGGCGCGTACGCAGATACGTGGCACCGTAGCTTAGTATTAGAATCCCTGATGAGGGACGGCCTATCCCTTGTCAACGTCACAAGACGAGAGTTAGCTGACGGGTTGAGAGCCCTAGCCAGGCGCCAACGAGATGCAAGGATTAACTCCGCAGATTTGGAAGCAATCTTCACAAAGCGACTTGGTGACAACTCCTATAAAATAGATCTTAAGGTATATTTTTTTTTCGTAAGTATTCTTATATGAGTTGTCATTTTTAATAAGTATTTGTTATGCTATGTACTTTAATCATCCAATTACAGAAAAAAATCTTTCAAACGCATAACAATTGCGTGGCGAACTCTAAACCTATTCTAAATCATCCAAGTTGCCAACACAAATAAATGATGGTCTAGCTAACCCCCAAATAACAAATAAATCCTTATTCTTGACCAACTCGATCGTCATAAGGATTACCTTGAGCTAGTAGATTCACTCAAGGTAAACAACTTAATGACAAAGTTAACAAACTTTACAAAAAATGAATGCAAATCAATACAACAACAACATTATTTGTTATTATTGATACAGATTTTTTCTTTAGATGCAAGAACTTTTGGATGCACAAAAACGTTTCGTGGATTCATGTCAGCAAGTACAGCAAGACGATCCCAAACACGTGACGGATGTGCTAGACAAACTCATCGATTCGCTAATTAAGCTGTAAGTACACAATTATTCTCTTTCTATGTCCTTATTTATGTTTAATCGTGGTGTGTATATTTTATAAGAATACTTTGTGTTACTGTATGGAGACGACTTTACAGCAGATCTAGATAGTACAGAGAATAAAAGGTTATTTAGATTTCTGTGGTGTCAAAATGAACGCAAAAAATTGACCTTAACCTCCCTCAACATTTACAGTTTTTTTTTATCGTTGTGATAAATGTTTTCTGCTTGAATGCCTTATTGACCTAGAGGTCGCACGCACGTTTGCCGAGCGTGAGGTCCTGAGTTTAATTACCGGATCGGACAGTGTGATTGGGTTTTTTCGTTAAGAAATTCTGAGTCAGAATAAATGGCGATAGGCTCACCACATGGGACTTGCGACTCACGTCGGTGATTCGTTAGTGCACAGTAGTATACCTCTGCCTGACCGCTTGGGTATCCCCAAGCGGCGTGATGCTTTGTTATGTTATTTTTAATGTTTTCAGGACATCATCGACATTCCACGAGCTGAAAAAGATTCAAGAAGACATAAACAAGTATGATACCAGAGTTGTAAAAATTATGAATGCAACACGTTTACCACAGGTACGGGTATAATATTTTTGACTACGAGTACCTAGTTATTTTGTATATTTGTAATGCTAATTACAAATATACTGTTTTTTTAACTTAAAATCAACTTGTGCATCTACTCACTATACTTTTTTGAAGGTTTTTTTTTGATGCTGCGTAGTGTATTTAAATTCTATAACTTTTTTTCTTTTTAGAGTGATATCACTTGTCGGCGCTTAGAAGGTGCTTTCCGTAATACGTCTCACACGATCCTAAAAGAAAATGAACTAAGACAACTGACGGAGAAGTTTGTTTCGTTGACCGACCGAGCTGATGCAGCACTACAGCGCTTGGAAGCGCATCTGAAAGACGACCCCGAGGAACCAGTGCCAGCGTCTGACGTTACCGCCGCTGCTGACAGACTACTGCAAAAACTGGAAGGGATTAAGTAAGTATTCTTTTCCGATTCAGAAATCTATTTCAAGGCTAAGTACAAAGATCATAAATAAACTTTAAAATATTGAATAGATTCAGGCGGTACTTTGCGACGAAGTCCATTAAAATTTTGCAAATAAATACGTAATCTAGCTACTGTTGTGCACCGCCCGCCAGTCCGCAAATAGATATATGCACCACCACTACTCGGTGATGGACACTGCACGGCTAACAGCACCTGATGATGCGCCGTGGGGAGGGGGGGGGGGGGGGGGGGAATAAGTAGTTAGTGGTAGTTGCAATTTTTCACAGCCTGCGTACCTATGTCCATACATTTGCGAGCGGGCGGGTGGTGCACATGTACCTATATGCACGGCTACCCTCAATATTGTGGAAGTAGCTATATATTTTATTTATTTGCATCCAAATTTAAAACTTTTTAAGTAGGTAAGTACCAACAAATAAAATTGAAGTGTCTATTTGTGATTTCAAAATAAATCCCAAATTTAAAAGAAACCTGCGATATGAATAGATGCGTAATCATAAACTTGATTAGTTTACTCAGAAGATATCAATATAAGTAGGTATTCGTTATGCTATTACTGCTGCCATCTAGCGGGTATCATGATCAACATGCCACGCCAAAGCAGCTTTGTCTAAATAGCAGGCGTAACAGCAGTCTTATAATATGAGGAGTTTCATAAGCAGAAGACATACAATTTTAAAATGCTTTTTGTGTCTTCATGTCTGTGGTGTGGTATTCAGTGGCTGAGTCCGATACCCGAGGTTTTCTGTTTGAAAATTTGCATCAACAGCCCGGAGTCTAGAATTGTTCCCGGTTCACCACTCACCCGGTACACGCGATATTAATTAACGCACCAAGACAGCTATGCTCCAAATTTAGTTTAGTTTGCTACATTAGAATTGGCGCCATTGTTTATGTATCATAGGGGGCGTCCATAAATTACGTGAGGTGTTTTTTTAAATTGTCTGTCCCTCCCTCCCCCCCTGGTGAGATGTCGTGAGATTTTATTCAACCCCCTCCCCCATCCCCCAATCTGACGTGAGATTTTTCAAAATGTGGGTTTCTTACGTAAACACGTTGGATTGTTATAGTAAAAAGAAAAAAAAAAAGAAAAAAAATGCTTCGTGCTTTTGTTTACGACTAGTTAAGACTAGAGACTGCTGAGAGCCTAATTATAAGTGTAATAAAAATTTAACAATAGAATACATAAATCGTAACTACTGTGATTAAAAAAAGAATATCTACTCTAATTCAGTCCATGGAGAATCAGGCGCGGTATCTCTTGAGAAGAGAGTATAATTTTTTATTGTTTCAATCAGAAAAAAAAATTGCGTGATATTTGCCGAGACCCCCCCCCCCCTCTCTCCAACGTAAGATTAGATGAGATTTGACTCGACCCACTCCCCCCCTTAAAAATCTCACGTAATTTATGGACGCCCCCATACCAACTCTACAGAACACAATTTATTTTTGAAAAATATGTCACCACCTTCGATTTTCCAAAGGCTGAAACATAGAGACGGGATTCGATATCCGCAAGGTTATAATATGCTATTTCACTGCATACTTTATCATTTCAGCAGCGAAGAATCCGACGAAGAGATTGACTGGGAGGACGATGAAGCGGGGTATTTCGACGACGGTGGGGGAGGTGACATCATGGGCGCAGACAAGGACATTCTAAGTGGCGGCCCAGCCCGCAGGACGAAGACCACGACGGTGCGCCCGCCGCACCGACGACATCTGCACAAACACCCCTACGACCGCGGTCCAAACATTAAAAATCCCGAACCATAGTAATAAGTTTGTTATATAAACTCCGTGAGATCATAATTCACATTTCATTTAATAAAGCAATACCTATGAATCTGCTAATTAATGTTTAATAATCATGTAGATACATTAAGCACAGTTCAGATCATCATAAAGGCGGGCGTTTTGAAATTAAGCTAGGCAGTACCAATGATATTATAAATTAATAGATACGTTACCCACGCTCAACAATGGCGATACAAAAATAAGGCAATTGCCCAACTTGCATTCAGTCATGTCCGAATCATTGTCGCGGTTATGTGTCACTATCACCCACAATTCTCAATGAAATACGAGGAAAAAACGCCTTCCTGTGTTAATAGAGAGTGTCCAAATTCCACTTTATTATTAGCATAGTCACTACATAATAAAACATATTTATATTTATTCTGAAATAATAAGATATAATTTTTATGAATCAAAACATCTTAATGTTTACTTTGTCGGGAACATTCCGCTGACAGCTGCGTCACGCGTGCTCGCGCCAATGACCGTGCAGCAAGTATGTGCCGAAACTAAACGATGTATGTTTATCTCTTTCTAAGAAGAGGTATGCTGCACGGTTCTTTCCTTTTCTGCGTGGATGCTCAGCGCGCTGTATGATTGTATATATTGTTAGGTAGCTATATCAAAGTTGCCGCTATAATGCACTAATGTTCAGGTATAATGCCTCTATATATAAAATCTCATTGGGCAGTACTACTACAGAGGTACTTGCACTAGTCGCGCGACTGTAGAGCATTATTATTTTAACAATTAGTAAGTAGCAGTTGCGCTGCCTCAACACTAAATCGCGATTACGGTCACTGTAAAGATAGCATCGACAAAATAATAATAAAGAAATTACAGCGTTTTTCCACACCATTTTAAACCGCACGTCAACAGCGCGACATTGTCGCGTGACTGCCGTGCCGCTAAGCAGCTCTGTAGCCGTAGTAATATTGTGAACACTGAAGGGTGACGCAGTTATACAGTTGAATTATGTGAAAGCACTATAAATAAAAGCCATTTAGAGACTGAGAAAAGTAAGAGCAGTCGAATCGGTAACAATAAGGAATATACATGTGATTAAAATTTAGGTCAATTTTTTTTTCCTTGGTCTTTATTGCTGTAGAATGACACCTAATCTATTACTTTTTTAATTAATCGTGTTTTAACTATGAAATATTGAAGTTCAAAAGTGAGAATCATGCGAGGGAAATTTAAAAATGGCAAAACTCACACTGTTGGTTGGAGTGAAACGTGAATAGATCATATTTTTTTATTATAATGACGTGCGAATACGAATCTGTCAAGCGATTATTAATTAGATTCGATGATAATTTTTGAGGTACGCACTGCCTATTTGCCTATATGCAATGCACGCCACTGCCGACACCTAGACTAAACATCCATGCAACAAGTACACGAGTCATGTCGATAAAAATCTATAACAAGTTACCGAAAAACATTAATAAAAAATATTTCTAAATAAATTAAAACAAATAATAAAAACCAAATGCTACTATAGTATAAAAGAATATGTAAATGATAAATTTTCTAATGGTACCTAATTTATGTGTTATAAAAACGCCCTCTTCCTCTATCCTAATGTTACTGTCCTACAAGGTATGATCTCATAAATTATACCTACCACTTAAGTTGACGTTATGGAAACTGAATAAATATATTAAGTAATATTAACAACAACATCAGTCAGCAACAATTAGTACACCTAATTCACGTTTGATATTAGTAAAGTTACAATACTGTAGTATTGTTGTTGTTGATGGCCTAGAGTGTATCGATGTTCCGTTCGATATTATTCTCATAACATCGATGTCGATGTTATCGACGATTTTAATTATCCCTGCAGCCGCCAAACTGTCGTCAAAGGTGTACATTTATTTATAATTTATGAAGATCCCTAAAAATTTACATTATGACTCAATTTTGAACTCCAACTTTACTCCATGCTGTGAGCATGAGCATGTTTAGATAAAACTCGAACTCTCATAAAAGTTTAAGTCGAGTCGCATACTGCGCTGACTGTGTCACACTCTCGCTACGCGGCGCGATGCAGCTCCAGTTTGACTCGCGACATCGCCGCGGGCTCAGCTCATGACTAAGGGCTCCGTTCGAGTTCGAAACTAGTCGGACAATCCCGAAAAATGCACGTGAGTAGTAACCGGTGAACATTAATTGATATAAACTTATCTGGTTAGTGCCAACTTTGATTTGATTACTACTTATAATATTCAGGGTATGGTCCGATATATGTACACAACAATGATTCAATGATGCGGATACAGAGGAGACATCTACCTGAGTTGTCTGTTCTACTGAATAAATATTATTATGATTATCAATTATGTAGGCAGGTAGCCTCTTTAGTTTATTCAAAATTCAAATCTGTCTAGCCTTTGCCCAATTACATTGGGATTAGCTTCCAGTCAAATCGGATGCAGCTTTATACCAGTAGTTTACATTAAGCGACAGCCTATCTGGACAGTCTTACCCAATTTAATTTCAAATCTAAAATCTTTCAGTATTGGCTTTATTTTACATAGTTCTAACATGTTCTTTCAATGTAAATACATACATACATACATAGCATCACGCCTGTATTCCCCGAAGGGGTAGGCAGCGGTGTACACAATTGTACACCCACATTTCACCAATGCTGTTATTAAGTCCCACGTAATAGGCGGTGAGCCTATTGCCATCAACCGGGCACATTTCCAAACTCCGGGGTGCTACTGAGAATTTCCTAACAGGAAAACTCAATAACACTTTGCCCAACCCGGGAATCGAACCCGAACCTTCCTGCTCAGCAGTCGCGCTACGGACCACTAAACCAACGAGGCAGTTCTGTAGACATCTACGTCTTGAAAAAGAGAGTTGCCTTTTGTAGATCTCTACAGCTTTTTCTTCTCAATTTAAAAGTGCTTGTAAACTATCTAATTCTCGTTAAATCTTTGACTTGATAAAAAATGATATGATAAAATGTTGAATCAAGTAAACATAACATACCCAGCACATAACCGTCCCACTGCATGGGCCTCTTGTCATAAATTTTTAGGCATGAGCATTAATCACATTAATGCTCTCTGCGGGTTGGCAATTTCAGATAATGATGTCTACTTCACAATATATTTTTTTCACCATATGTTTGTGATGTCTTAGATTTACTAAGAAAGAACAAATGACACATTGTTAAATGCCAGGTTTGAACCCACGCCCACACCATGTGGCTCAAAAGGCGAGCCAGTAACGACTCGGCCACCACAACATAGGTAAATGATACTAGACTAGACGCGTCCTAATAGAAACACACTTCCCGGGATGCGTCTTAACACAAGCAGTACACTGGCAAGATACACTGACCACACCGTCAGAAGATGACTGGCACTACGCTAGGAGGATGATCACAATGAAGAAAATCGAATGGGCCATCCGAAGTTTCCATCCCTACAAAGCAGCTAATCCAGACGGCATATTTCCTGCCCTAATGCAATGGGGGGAAACCGTGTTGTTTAACGACTAGTTGCGATTATGTGAGCGTGTCTGACCTAAAGATACGTTCCTAAAGGATGGAGGGAAGGGAAGCCAAAGTTATTCCAAAACCAGGGAAGAGTGATTACACCAACGCTAAATCATACCGTATCTTAACCTGCTTTCTACTAAAGACCTTGGAAAGGCTATGTAAAAGAGACCTAAGATATGGAGAGCTAAAACATATACCGCTACATGCCAACCAACATGCATATGGTTCTGGAAAGTCAATGGAATCTGCACTTCAGTTGGTCATCAGCCGAATTGAAGAAGCAATTCAATAAAAGCGCATATGCCTAGGCACCTTCATAGACATCGAGGAGCCTTCGACAAAACCAATTCCTCTACCATTCACGCGGCCCTCCTAAAACACGGTGTAGAAGCGATGATCACAGACTGGATCCCTAATATGCTCAGCAAGCGTGTAGTACGCCTTGAAGACTGTGAACAATCGGCGCCGATGGCTAGAGGCTGCCTATCTCCTCTTCTGTGGAACATGCTCATCAATGACCTAATCACCAGACTCAACGCGAATCGAGACTACCCTTTAGAATATGGAGGAGAAAAGTTAAGCAGATGAGCATTATAGAATATCTTAAAAATATTTTAAATACATAGCATAGCAACACACCTGTATTCCCCGAAGGGGTAGGCAGATGTGTACACAATTGTACACCCACATTTCACCAATGCTGGTATTAAGTCCCATGTAATAGGTGGTGAGCCTATTGCCATCAACAGGGCACAGTTCCAAACTCCGGGCTGCTACTGAGAATTTCCTAACAGAAAAACTCAATAACACTTTGCCCGACCCAGGGATTGAACCCGAGACCTCCTGTTCAGCAGTCGCGCTTGGGACCACTAGACCAACGAGGCAGTCATATTTTAAATAGACTATGATGAACAATGTATTTCATTTGTTACCACCTGTACCATTTTTAAACAGATATGCTTATGTACACGGTGATACTCATCATCCTAGCATAAGTAAATCCAAGTCACCTTTTGCAATAGCCAGGTTTAATGGTAGACTTTATGGTTTACTGGGAAATATATTAAAAATACTTCCATTTGATAAAAATATAATGTCATAGAGATAAATATTTTACATACAACCCTTTGACTCACTAATTAGCAGACACAATAGATTTTAATTGTTATGACGTACATAGTTATACATGCGTGAGCTTACATGTTAAGGCATGCATAGCAAAATGTTAAGGTATAAAGGGGTGGCTAAGTTGGCAGAGTGCTTTGAGGTGTTCATTGAGGGGTGCAGTTTCAAATCCTACTTGTTATTATGTTTTCCTACCACCAAAATGTGTAACTCTAGAAAACACAATTTCTATGCCAAAGTTTTTTGTGCAATCCATGATGAATGACTCCATATCATGATAAAAACTTGCATTATGGCTAATCTCACACTCCTTCATGTGAGCAATATGCTTATAAAGAGATAAGTTTTCTCTTCACATATTACATCAATAATAGTTTTAAAAATAAAGCATACCTCTATCTTGGCACTATTTTGAAATATAGTAAGTGCCTTATGTGTGAGTTGGGCAAAACATGAGCTGAGGGTGGCAATCTTCTGACGAGCACCAAACACCACCTCTGGCTCTTCAGTCTCCAACTCTGCTGTAATTCACAATTACAAGATTATAAGTAACAACTAATAAACACATAAATAACTCTACAGATTTCTTTTCAAAAGGCTTTATCACATTTGCTTAGGACCTACCCAATATATTTATATTAATTAACAGATCTGTGTGATCTGTATATTGATGATAGTCAATGTAATAAAGAAAACGAGATAAAGGATGGTCAGTAAAATGACAGATAATGGTTATGGGTCTCTGGTTGACTTACATGGTACTAATAATCATAAGTATACTGGTATATTTAGGAAGATTGATAATCTGATATTATAACAAATGTGACCGAGTCAGTCTTACATTGTAAACAATTTTAATAATTTAGTTTTTAAATCACACAATGACTTTTGTCTATGAGTTCTATGACTGCAATGTAGTATTGTTAGAACGAGAGTTTATAGTGTGTTTGCTTACTTAAGTACTGAAAACAATAATTAGACTTTAATTATAACATATTGATTTAATGCTGCAACCAGGTGTATTGAATAAAATCTAACAATAAAAGGAAAGAAGTATGAACCTATCAGCATTTATTAATCGTCAATTAACTATACTATAAAAATGTGTAATACAATATGAAAAATAAATAATATAAGACACATTTTACTTACTTAAAGATGTGTCTAATTCGACACATGCTTTGTCGAATTCCTTTTCTAATAAATCTAACCATCGAAAACCTACTCCGGTAGTCGCCATTTTCACAATAATTTGTTGACAATTTACTGTCATCTTGACATTGGTACAAGCCAAACGTTCAGAAATTGACGATGAATTATCAATGGCAAAATCATCGAGTAACGATGGAGCCATAAAATAACAACGAACGAAACGGAATTGAAATAACAACGGAGCTATAATCAAGAAAATGAATTTGCTAAACCCAAGAAGGTTATAATAAAAGGCTCAACCCAATATTGGATTTAAACTTCTTGCTAAATAAGCTAAAAATAATGTTAAATATGTAACGGCAACTGAGTCTCGTAAAATAATTATTGTAAGCTCAGATTGATGTAACATTTGAAGTATAAAAAATGCTGGTAAAATCAAACCGGGTGTTTACCAAGACCTCATGTTCACTCGTGAGCCTGTATGATGGATTAGGTAGAAATGTATTAGCTAAGTTTTGAGTAGCATTATTCACTAGGCGTTATAAATGATAAGGTTTGAGCCTATTGTCATCTACCGAACATAATACCAGTCGGTAAGGGGCTGTTCATGTGCCTATGAAGAGTTAGAGGGAACAAAGGGCGTGACCAAGTCTTAGTTTTTCTTACATAGGGGAAGGAGTCTAAAATAAGAATGTTAATAAGGTAATAATTCACAAAACTTTAACGCTAAACGGTACATATTCAATACGTTTATATAACCACACACATGAATCGTAACTCTATCTAAGGATATTGAAAGAGAGAAAAAAACTTCAGAAGACTACGAGCTTTATGATGGCTTTACCGTGTAATACGTTTTAACCATGTTTTAACCCATTTGCAACCGTTCTGGTTGTAGTGCAAATTCCAGGACCATCACGATATTTTACAACATTTAAATTGTCATGTACCCAAACGACGTCAATTCTCTAGTCAAGGCGTATTCACACCCACAAATTGATTATTGCACCTTAATATGGATAGACTTCTTGAGGATTTTGCAGGCGGGTCTCATGTCCACGTGTTCATGAATGTAGATGGAAGTCTTACCGCTTTTTATCTGAAAATCCATTGATCGTTCGCTTGAGATCGCGTTAAACCAATGGTTTGTTTGCTCATCGTAATCTTCGACCGCGATTATCTCTTCGTAGTGCTGGAGTCCAAAATGGTCTACGAACTGAAGGTTGACATCATGCAGTACGTTCTCACGGTTTGCTCGCACGCCAGGACCTAGTTAACTGATTGTCACTTCAGACCCACAAGCTACTCGTAACGTTTGGTACCTATATAGTCTTTTCGTTCGGAATAAAAAATTGGACTTGTCTTGCGGTAGTACCTAACCCAATTGTTCCTAGATAGTATATGTACCTGGATAAGTACCTAGATAAAAAATAAAACTTATAAAACGTTTATTTCAGTTCAAATAAAGTTTTCTTGGACACAATATCTGTATTAAGCTGTTGCCTCGCTCATTAGCAGACACAATAGTTTTTTTTTATTACAACGTATAATTCTTTACGTGGCTGAGCCGAAAGTCTGAATCAATGTCAATCTGCCTAGCCTTTTTACTATAACTTTGGGTCGGCTTCAACTCAAACCGTATGCAGCTTAATACTAATGGTATTTAATTATGATATATGGTTATTTTACATGGAGCGACTGATCGACGATCTGACCTCCACAACGTAGTGACGCGGTAACACGAAATCTCGTGGTATGACTGATTGTCAAACTCTCAGGTCTCTGACTACCCGTAACGGCTTTCATAGATCTTAATTTGACAACCTGATGGCTTAACGTGCCCTCCGAGAATCTGAATCAATTTCTACAAAATGAGTTATTTGTGTGATAATTGCTACCTTTCAGTATGGTAGGTGCATTTTACATTCAATAACTACGTATTTATTTTACATTTTGAATAGGTATATAAAAACACATTTAAAATAACGAAGCCTGTAATTGCTGGTCTAGATCAAGGGCCTGATACAGGCCTAGCGAGAGGTGTTGATCAAGACTCTTTGCTATTAGTCCATTAGCTAAAATGACTATCGGTACAACTATTGCAGAGTCCACATCTCACATGTCGACAATATTGTATGCTAGATCAAGATATTATTAGATACCTGTTATGTTCTATAGGTATGTTTTATAAGAAATATGAAACATAACATGTCGGTGATTCATGTTATAAAAATTAAAATTTAGATTAGAAACTTTATTGTAGGTAATAATATTATGTCCGTGTAAACATGGCACACACCTTCTTATAAAGTTATGCTAATAGACGTGTAATATCCCTAGACAGTGTTTATGTATATTGTTCTTTGTAATTTTGGTGGATATTTGTCTTACTTAAGATTAGTGAGTGTAGGGAGGGTCTCAACCGTCTTATCTTTTCATAAATAGGGAGACGGGGGGTCATAAACTGGGTAAAATTTTCTTACGTAATAGGTACATGAAGAGCCCCTAATACCATTATCCTCTGTATTTACCTACTCAAATGTAATAAGTATAGTTAATTGACCTTTTCGCAGTAAACTTAAATCTACCCCTCTTACGTATGACTAAGAATTTATTTATAGATTAGAATAGAGATTATGTCAAGCTCGAATCGCATTGCTGTCAAAGTAGAACGTTAGTTAAACGTCGGTTCCGGCGTCAGTCTCGCGTCTGTGGAGGTTTTGAAAAAGTTTTTCCAGTTGTTAAAAATGCCGTTATCCGTGTTTATTTGTTTTTCGTACGAATGTAGTAGGTAGTATTTATTTAGTATATTGGCAACATTATAAAAGTTATGTGATTCGATTTCGCCGCGATACTCGGGAGTATCCCTAAATCATGGTTTCTCAAAGTGGGGTACGCGAACCCTTAGGGGTTCGCCATATGGTGGACGGGAGTATAGATGTTTTATCTCATGAACGCGGGTGACCCATACTTGTGTGTGTAAGTGTACATGCACTCTGTCTTTGCGTGCGTAAGCTCAGGGGCGTCCAGTCGTGGCCGCCGAATCGCCGGCCGAGTCAGTAGTGCTTCTTGGTTCGCGCCAAAATTATTTATCGAATACCGTCAGCATGGAAGGTACGAAGAAACGGAGAAAAATTGTTCGCAGTGATACCTCAAATTAATGTTCATGTGTGTATTTATGTTGTGTGTAATGAATTAACGTATTAGTTAGTTTAATAAGAACATGTTAAACAAGATTTTAATAATGTATTGTTTATTTTAGGCTCGCCAAATGATTGCAAATATTTACAGTTTTCTCAAAGAAGAATATGAATTCACGGAACTTCATCGAGAACCAAATTGTGATTTATCACATTTGCGTAATATAACAAAACGCACTGCAGCAGCGACGGGGGTAAGTGAAAGAACAGTGCAAAAAATATTAAAAGAAGGAAGAGATGTCGCAAGTACATCTTCGAATTTTATGTCACCAATGAAAAACCGAAGAAAGGGAGGAAATAAAGTAGACATTGATGGATTTACAGCTGATGTTGTACGGAGCACAATACAAAATTTTCATATCGTACAAAAACAAATTCCAACATTGGCAAAACTAAGGTCAGACTTGGAAAAGTTGGTTTCGATAGATGTCTCGCAACGCTACGTAAGTTATTGAATAAATTGGGCTACAAGTGGCGCAAAACCGATAACAATAGGAACGTATTAGATGAACGGCATGATATCCAGATGTGGAGAATAAAATATTTAAAAAAAAATACCGAATACCGCTCTCAAGGTCGGCCTATATATACTGACGAAAGTTACGTATTGACAACACATGTTCGAGATAACACCTGGGCCCAAAAAAACAAACCATCTCCATTTTGTAAAAAACTAAGTCAAGGTACTCGTTTTATTTTAGTACACGCTGGAACCGATGCCGGATTTATTGAGAATGCTTGCTTAATCAACAAAGCTAATTCCACAGTTGGAGACTACCTATTCCAACATGAGTTTTGAAAATTACGTAAAATGGCTGAATGAAAAGTTGCTGCCAAATTTGCCAGATCGTTCCCTAATAGTACTTGATAATGCATCGTACCACAATACACGTGCTGAGAAATTGCCGACAACAGCCTCAACAAAATCTGAGATGCAAGAATGGCTCACTTCTAAGGGTATACATTTCGACACAAATTTGCGCAAAGTTGAGTTATATGACATAATAAAAAACCATAAAAGTGATTTCATCACTTACAAAATCGATGACTACTTATAAAGTAAAGGATTTGAAGTATTACGCCTCCCTCCTTACCACCCTGAGCTCAATGCCATAGAAAACATCTGGGGGGTCCTTAAAAACTACATTGCTCTAAGAAACGTTGAGCAAAATATGACCAACACAGAACAACTTATCCAAGAGAGTATTACAAAAATAAAAGTGAGACATGGCGTAATACTTGCAATAGTGTCATTAAAAAAGAATCTGAATATATGAAATATTTTGACACAGATTCTGAATTAATAATAAATTTACAAGATGACAGTGAAGAAGAAACTGACTCTGAAGAAGACTCTAGTTACAATTCTTGAAATACTAGCTTAAATAAAATATAAATTGTATTCAAGATATTGCAAAAAATAATTATTTCTTGAAATTAAATTTCTTTTTTATTGTATTCTATATGTCTTATCTATACACAGCAAAAATCGAATAACTTTATTATTTTTTCATTAGCGATGAGCTTGCTAACGCTACCGGTAGTTACGCACACAAGAGCGCGTGTCTACACGCATTACAACTACAAGTATGGCTCACCCGCTTTCGTGAGATAAAACAACTGTACGCGAGAAGATTTAAGTAATGGCGGCTGGTTAGTCAGCAAGCGCGTACATGTAAGGAATGCGCGTGCGAGTGAAAATGTTGTGTGGTACCCGTTTCACTCACTTGAGTCGTTTGAACCTCGGTGCGGGGGTATATAGCACCGAAATCGACTTGATACCGAGTCTGAATTAAGATTAAAAAATTTTTTTCATCATCAATCATTTTGTTTTTTTCTGAAATCGCAACTCTATTAGGGACAAGAAACAGTCCCACCCTTCACATTAATTTCCAACATCTCTATTATTATTTCATTTTGTCGCTGTATGTATTTGCCACCACCATTTATTAAAATACCGTACAGCTAGAATTTCTCATTTTATTTTTTTATAGGTTGCCATTTGGGTTTGCCATTGTCTCGTAGTTTTCCCAGGGTACGTAGGACCAGAAGTTAGAGAAACCCTGCCCTAAATCATTATTCTTTCACTTATGAGGAATCGAATCACGTAACTTTTATAATTGGGCCAATAGGTAAAAACTCTCTGCTCTCGTATGAAAGTAAATACTGATAACGACATTTAATAACTGGCGAAGTACGAGAAGAAAAATGCGCACCGACCGAATTAAAGATATATCCTACCTACCTGTCAGCAGTAGATCCGATCAAGGCTTTACCTTACCACCATACGAAGACTTAACGCCATCGATCCCTCGTATAAGTACAAGATTTCACGTATCAACTTTACGGGAAGAAAATAGGTACCGTTTTTAATAAGTATTGTATTTTAGTAACCGACTGGTCGGTAAAATCTAGTCTTAGAGGAGAAGTAAAAAGGAAAACTATAGCTATACCACCTACGGTATAGATTGGCGTGTATTTATTATCATGCCATGTGAGGGGTTGACAATCGGGAGAAGAATGACAGAGAAACATATTTGCAGTAGTGGCAGTTGTTTATTTTTAATTTAAGTTATTTACAAATAAGAGAATATTGCGCTACAAATATATTTTTTGCACAATTCTGAGTAGCTGTATCACTAAGTTTACCACATTAATTAGGTTTATTAAACACTGCATAGCTACGTCATGCTATGGAAAATGTATATTGCACAGACAGAAATTAAAAATATATACAAGCGATTTTAGCTCTAAGAATTTGAACGCCAAAAGTTATCTAGCTTACTATTACTTTTTTTTTTTCAGTAATAATTCAGTATCTACAGTGGTTACCTACTGTATATAAGTAGGTACTTACGGTGAGTATAAGTAGACCCTGTAGTTAAAACTAATATTTTACAGCATTTTAATATAGGACAGGACAATAATTGTGATGGGCAAAATTGCATGCCAGACACTAGATAATTGTTAAACTAAAGAAATGACTGCTAGGTAATGATCCGTTTTTGGTCTTAACTCCTTTTCAACAAGAATGGACATCAATATAGAGGAGGGCAGGGAGGGTAATTAATATTTCAGCATCGCGTAATTATTACGGCGAAATCCGCACCGTATGTACCATCACCGTCTTCACCGCGATACCACCTTAAGGGAGCTTTTTGTTTATTGTTGACTAGCCGCTGACACCGCCTACCTTTTTTGTGAACCAATAGTATTTCAGAGCATAGCAACAAAAGATTTTTCAGAGTTCCTTAGAGGTTTTTTTTTGCTGGTGAAAGTTGTCAACATTACGGTAATAAGAATTGTTGAGACTGACCATCTGTCACAGAATTGTTAGTCATAAAAACTTTTACGAGATAAAAACAAAAGAATATTTCGAAAAACACGTTATCCATTGGTTAAGCAATAAGAGGCGGGGCTAGTTCAAAACCAACTTGCAAGCGAAAAAGTTTTTGAAATTGGTGCAGCAGGAATGACGGTGATCATTAATTGATATTTGTTTACATAGCTGTATGAGCTTCACAAACAGATAATCAGATCAAAAAAAAATTCAAAGCTAACGAATGCCAGGGTACCGTGTCACACATAATCGTTTTTTATTCAGTTTTATTGTACACAATTGTACATTATTTGTATTTAAATAATGTATGTAATTAAACCTAAGTAATTAATCTATGAGCAGCAATCATTTTATATTTACGTTTTCGTAAATGACATCAAGAAAGAATAAACACGAACAGGAATTTTCTTAATTTGTGTCTATAATTTGACTATTGAAACTTATACTGTTTATGTACATTATGGTATCCGTTCAGAAATAAAATAGAAGCTCAAACACCAAATTCATTCACTCTCAAATAAATTCAAACTGACAGGTATACACATTCATGCAAAGTCTTGTTTATATACCTACAAATATTGCAATTATTATTGTTTAAATGAGGTAAAAGCAAGTATCTTCTAAACACTACATAAAGTTTAAAATTAAAACAATTTCATTACGGACTTCCACTTTCCTTCAATTTGTATCTTAGATCAACTAAGAAAGTACATAATATGACATTGAAAATGGTACATGCAAGGTTTGAACCCCCAACCTGTGGCTCAAGAGACGGGCACGTAGCCACTCGACTACGATGACATATGTGGTATCGTTGCATTACATTAATGCAACAACCTACCTATTCCGGGATTTCAAAGTGAGGACAATCTAGTACCTATATACGTAGTGAACCTATTCCTCACTCTGTAATTCCTTCCTTAAATTTTACTGGAATTATGGATTCAATTCATTAAATTCTTTTAATAAATTTATGTTAGCAGATTGTAGGTTTTGTCTAGATAATGTTAGGACATTTACAAATAATACTTAGTTTTTGCATTTTACAACTATTTTAGATTAAATGACCACGTAAAAAATCTTGTAAATATCAAATCTTAAAAGCGATTCCCAGCTTAAAAATCATGAAGTGGCACAGAGGTGTCAGAGGTTCTTACCTACATACATAAAAAAAATTATGCCATATTTTCAAGACTAAAGTATTTATTATACCGTGTGGCGTTGAAATAGGACAACTGGTAAACGTATTTAAATATACCGATACCTATCCCACTCACGGAAAACGTTTGAAATGATAACTATTTTTCATTATTAAGAAGAGGCATATTTGATGTCAAATTTAGAGCAGTCCCTTGTTATCATCATACACGTTATGGCGGTCACCCGGTATCAGTGTGTGGTAAAGTGGCTAGAGAAGGAGCGCTCTATACGGTTCCGATTTCACCTATTCTAACACGTACGGAGGTCGATATTATACTGACCTCTATTCAAGCTACAAAATTAAGTATACGAAACGAACAGATACATATAACTTACGATATATCTAATGTCGGTATTTACGTACATACATTGTCCATCTATTATGTCGAGCCTCTAAACTAAAAGTGTTAAAGTACTAAATGCAATCTCACACAACATAAATTATAACTACTTATAACCATAGAGCAAAATTACAATTTATACTGTTTATACATTTATACAATAATAATTATAATATGGTTCAATGTTATTGAGTCATTTACAAACATTATCAGAATCTGTAACCTGAATATTATAGGCTATAGCAACCATTCTACCTAAACATTGCAAAAATCATATGAGTTTTATTTTACTAAGGCAATTTACATTTTGACAAGTGTGGGCTTGAAAAACATTATACATTACAAATAGACAAATACTCTATGCTGCCAACATTTTACATATTTGGAAATTCTTATTTGAAGATTCACTTGCACTTATCAATGTGAACTAGTATTTAGTAATGGAAAAGCGACTAAACCATAGATGTGTATCTGTGTGTATTGGGTATATACAATATGGGCAACAGCATGGAAGAAATTGTGTATTTCATTATTCGTCAGAAGAACTGTAAAATAAATAATTAATCTACAATTTCTTTTTCTGTTATAGGGCCCAGAAGAATAATTTGTGATACATAGTTCATAGTAAGTAAAAACTAAAAATATGAACAAAATTTACAAATATTTATTGCATAATTTTATGTAGGTGTTAAACAAACTTAAATAAGATAAAAGAAAAAATATAATAAACTATTTTATATATTATAGTTTTTTTAAATCTACAAAGAGTAATTGTTTTCCTCAACAATATTTTATAAACGTTTAAGTATTGATTTCTTCGGGTATACAACTGTGTACACCTCTGCCTACCCTTTCGGGGAATATATGCGTGACAAGTCCGTAGCCAAGAATTTAGTTCAGGAGAGGTTCAACCTTTTTTTTACAAGCATGGATATCCATCATCCTAACGCCGGATACTCCCAAAAATTTTACAAAAACTTAATGGTGCCTTCTCTCGTGTTGTGATTGTGCATGTCATCGGCGAATCAAATAATAACGACGCCGCAGAGAAGCGCCCAACATTGGTTACTACTGGGTGCTGATTCAGCTGCGAGAATTTGTGGCAAACCAGTCAGCACCAACGGATCCTAGCGGTGAAAAGGAGGGAAATATTAGCGTGCCGCGATTTTTGTGGTAAGGCCCGCAATAGAACAGTGTTTGGAGAGTCGACATGGCATCCGCACTTTCACAAGACGCAGATACTCTCGAACCAAAGCTTTTCAAAAAGCATAATATGTGGTTCAAATCTGCGTTATGTAAGATGCGAAAACCGCAGCGGCTGCCCCGTAAGTACTCTACAGGACACGCTGGCGGTCTAGACCATGGACTAATTATAAAGAGGACATGGCTTAAACGACTGCGCACCGTGATTTTAAGTGAGTCCTGATGTCATCCAAGTGGGTGTGACCCGGTCAAGCCACGCCCACTCGTGCTCAGTCTGCCAGCAGTCATCCTGTGCATACGACGATTGCGATCCTATAGTATTTTAAATATACTTTGATATTATTAAAAGAAATAAAGAAGTGTTGTATTTTATCCTGCAAGAATTACTCGGATAAACGTTCTGATACCATGAATGCCATCACATTTCATTTGTAAGTAATTATAGACGCAATTTATTGAGTAAGTTCCAGAAAAATCTATGAAACGTCATATTTCTTCTATAGTTTTTCTACTCGCCGACAGATGTCGAAACGTTTTATCACATAAATAGCTAAAAATCTCATAAAAAATTACTTTTCAGTTGATAATTAACCGTATTAACTAGACTTAAAACTATATACAAAGCTAATTTTGCCAAAAAAATTCGTATTAAGATTTATTTCATATTTTCATGTTAGAATATTCAATAACCGCCATCTACAGTGCAGAAAAGGCAATCCTTTAATAGACCGAGTTGTACTCAAAATCCAATTTCATTACGAAGTTATGATAATGATATTTCATTTTATTCACTTTTTTGAATAGACTTGAATACAATCATGACAAAAATATAATTATTTTTAGCGGTGCGAACACTTACTTCTTGATATAGTATAGAGATACTAGGGACATCTAGCGTAATTTAGCTGAATTACGTAAGAATTAAGTATATTGTGACTTTCAGTTTTCCCTATTCACTGACGGCCCCCCTGGCCCCCTCACCCCGCAAATCGTTAGGCACTATTTCATTAGAAAAGTCCCTTAGAACATCTCCTCTTTATAATTGCTTCATGGTCTAGCTAGACCTTGTCGAAGCAGTAGAGACGGATGACATCTTGAGTGTGTGTGTGTGTTTATAGGTATGTGTGACTGGCACAAACTTTAGTCCATTGCCCGACCAGCGATCGGCCCATAACTGGGTCGAGATGGAAGCGTGTTGTGCTTCCATGCACGCCCCACTTCGTTATGTTAATGTAGGTCAATTCTGACCGGCCTGCACGAATCGCTGGCTGCGTCGATACCTTCGATGGACTTGTGGGGTATATAGCTACGATCCCGGGTTCTTGTTAAACACATTTCTCCACTAAGGAGGACTGTGTGGTTTGTAGTCGGCAGAAGTCCCACATAGCGACCGTGATAATTTTACAATGAAGAAAAATAAAGGGTGCTGTCTGCTGAACCAATAGTAACAAACGCGGGACACTTCTCTTATTACACAGGAGCGGACCCAGATGAGGACCCTGTGGAACACCATACGGCATCTGTCGCCGACTCAACCCATCCCGATATAACATATGACATTTAGCCGTAAAATTTTACAACACAAAATATAAGAGGTACAAGCAACAAGGATTGTAGTAGGCGTTCTGTAGTCGAACCGAATATTAGAAATATTGTAAATAAATTATATACTAATTTGTATAAACTACATGATTAAGTGTTTGTACTGTGATACTAATATAGGAAAGCAATGCAATGCTTGAGGTAAGACAATATTTAACGCTTTGGTGGCTTATATGTAATATTTTTAATATTAAATTTATATTCCCTTCTTTCTTTTAATTTTTATCAAGTAATATAGTAAAATTCTCAATAACCAATGAAAAGAAAAAGTATTTGTCCATAATTGCTCATACAGTTTACATTTCCCACTAGTACCTACCCGTCGGTATATAAAAATAATTATGACATAATTACAAAAAATAGCAATTGTCGCAACATTTAGCTTGCTGTGCACATACAAACACTACATTTAAATCACTTTAGCTTAAGTAAAAAGCACTTTGTTCATTAAACACAAACTTTCATTAAGAAACAACACACCCATTCTTGTCTGGTATATGTCCATCTGAACGCTCTATCTCTGATAGTATAGCATGGAACATGTCGGTCACTGACTGAAATTGTAAAAATATTACAATGTTAGTAGCTTGAGTTTCACATTCAGCAACAAATTTTCATAAAGATATTACATGTTCTTTTTTTTTATCTAGCTTTTAGTTACTGAAACCTTTGGTTCATAAAGGACAAAATGAATTAGATAAAAGAATATAAATATACAATCTATCTATGACAAAAACTCACTTCATTTCGTTTAGCACTGGTCTCAACAAATGCAGCCTTCCATTTTTCTGCAAGTCTTTTGCCTTCCTCTGTACTAATTTTCCTTTCAAGGTGAAGATCTGTTTTATTCCCAACTAGTACTATGGGTACGCTGAAATAAAATATTACTTAATTAGACATATGCAGTCTGTGACAGTTAATAAATAGATATTGAATTCAAAATACTACATAAACTCACTGTATTTTCCCAATCATATCCAAAAGTTTGTCATAAATAATTTGTACTATTTGAAAACTCTTACTGGATGTTATAGAGTACACTAGTACATAACCATGGAAGTCCATGCTGTATTGCAGTGGAAATATGCTATATTCATCTTGACCAGCTGTATCAACCAGCTTTACTTCATATTCAGTAGAATTCAGCCGGATAAATTTTGTAAATGCTTTGAAAATATAAAACCATAATAATTATTAGAAGCAATCCTATACTAATAAAATTACAAATGTGCTGGTAGATGCTTGTTATTCAAGCAAGCAAAACTATTGAACGGATTAAAAGCCTCCGCAGACCAGCTACTTATAGCATCAGCAATTTGAGTGACTGCACCGGTGTTGCATCGCGTTTTACCGACGTGTTAAAATATGGATAAAGAATTCGCAGTGGTGAGCAGAGGTCGAGATGGCTTAGTGGTCAGAGCGACTGGAGTATTTATCCGGGAGGCGTAGGTTCGAATCCTGTTCGAGACCGTATTCTTTTTTCATTTAATATAATAAATTTAGAGTTCGCTTCGATTATCTACCCTATTTTTGTTTTTTCAATATATATGGGACCACCATGGAAGTATCTACTTTGAAGGTTTCTACTCTGTAAAAAACTATGCAGTCATAAAAAAAAACGATATGTATTGACTTGAGAACCTACTCCTTTTTCATCTGTTGAAAGTATGTTGCCAAGACTCACAAGCTCATAATGCTTTCACTGTTAGAAATTTAAAAGTTAGGGGCTGGTCTGGACCAGTGACTCAATTTCTTACCATAAGAAATTTTGCTTGGCTATTCATGAGATCTAATTACTTTTTAACAGTGAAAACATTATGAAATTATGAGCCTTGACAACCTATTTTAGATGAAATGTCTTTTGTGTGATTGATAATATACACACAAATTGACATTCAGATTCATGCAAAAAATGGTATGTATGGCATGCAATACATACCATTATTTTTTATTATATTTTATGGGTTGGGGCTTTGTCAAGATACTGGATCATGGGAACTCGAAATCATGTTCCCAGACACCAAAGCCTCACTAATGTGTGTGTGAGGTTAAGCATTCAGTTGCTGTATTTAGCTTCCAAAAAGCAACTGATCAGCAATGCTAAACATAGCTTATCTACGGATTCTCTTACTTAATAGTAATTTGGTATGTAGTCATTTTAGCTATGATGAACAAGATAATATAAATCTAAAGAAAATACAACCTTCCTGGGGAAAAGGGGAATATCACAAGTAAAACTGCAGGTACAGCTAGTTTAATATATCTAATTATTAGCAAAAAAAAGTTTAGAGAGTCTTGTAGCTAATCAACAGTAGCACAGATTGATCAATGGTAAGTTGCGCTTGTGGTTGGTCTCTTCTCTTAGGTGACCATCATTCCATATAAAAGGCCCTGATTGTCAAATAAGATGTTTGACAACATTATGGGTAGTCAGATGTCTGTAAGTCTAACAACCAGTCTTACCACAACATATTGTGTTACCCAGTTACTGGATTGTAGACATCAGATAGTCAGATGCTCCATGTAAATTACTTTTAAACTGTAAATGGGTTAGACTGGAAGCCAAACCCAAGATAATTAAGAAAAGACTTAGCAGACTGATTAGGATTTTTTTTTTTTTTTAAATACATTTATTCAGAACATAATACTAAAGCTACTCCACGATGGAGGTTTTAGTTTCTAAAAGATATATAATTTATTGATGATGATGAATGATTTTAAGAAGTTTAAAATAAACAGAATCAGTAACTTACTTCTTCTTATCTCTCACATAGATTCATGATATATGCGTACAAGAGGTTAAAACTTGCACATTAAAATTTCAACTTAATTAGCTTTTAGATGTCTATAAATACTATAAATATAAAAGTCTGCTTGCAAATCAAATCAGACCACCGCGAGGTCTTCTATAAACACGCCAGACGTTACTATACCTTATTTTATTAAAATGACAATATATGTTTGTAGAGTACTATTTGGCCTAGAATTTTAATTAAAAGCATAAATACATGCATACTAGTGTTGACTTCTTCAAAATATATAGGATAAAAATTACAAAACAGAGTTTTGTTTGCAAGCATGTGGGGTAGGACTTTAAAGAATGTTAATTGTGACCAGAACATTTATATAAAAATGATCTGTGAAATTACTCACTGTTTTCAATTGTAGGATCATAGGAATCAACAAACTGTCCTTCTACGAACTGTATAATTAAAGATGATTTACCTGAAAATGTTTATTTAAATATGATTAAAACGTCATTTAAACAAAATTAGACGCACAAGTTTTTGAAACGACAACATTACCCACGGAACGGTATCCCATCATAGCAATTTTTCTCTGTTTTGATGGCATTTTGGAAATTAATAATGAAAGATCCAAACTATTCAAACTAGTGGAACAAAAGCTGATAAAAGTACAAACATAGGTTGAATAAAATTCATAATTCTTCAGGACTTTTCGTTTGTTTGACAAATCAACAAACGTCAATAATGTCATGAATGACTTTGACTTTTTGATTAACCCCTAATTCTAGATCATCCCTTTATGAGTATAAATAACAGATCTTCTCTATATATAATTAACACTAAAATTGGAATTGGATCATCTCAATTCAATTCAATTTATTGTTTATAAGTGATGTAACGAATATTCGCATTCGCATTCGCGAATATTCGCACATTTTTAAATATTCGTGTTCGCAATCGCATTCGCTCAATTTATGCGAATCTTTTGCGAATATGAACGTTTGATTTTTTTTAATGAAATTAGGTAAAATAAACAAAGAAATATGATTTTCTTATGATTTTGATTATAACAAAACAAAAAAAGACTTCCAATGTAATCATCTTAGTTAGAGATTTATCAACTGTAAAAGTCCGCGCAGCCTTAGCCTATTTTGTTTTTCGACGCATTCTTGAAGTGACATTTGTTAACGTCCGATTTATTTATGGGAAGATGACGCAAGTCTACTAATAATATTTGACAATGGTAGAAATAAAATATGAAACTTAGTTTTATTGAAAGATGTATTTTTGAAAATAATTTTAATAACTCGTAAATAGATTTAAATCGCTAAACAAATTCATGATTTTTAATCTAGGTATCACGTGATAAACACCAATCGCTGCGTGACGTCACTACCCAAGCGATTGGAGAATGACAGACAAGATAATGTGGTTGACAGAATGAAGAGTAAATTGTTAATTGACATCTATCATTATGCGTCTTAATTCAAGAAAATTTTACTGAACCTTGCCTAAATGCACAAGTAGTGCGAAGCCAAAAGAACAAACTTAAAAGGCCTAATTGTTCTACAAAACAAAGGCTGGTCTGCAATATGCTCCTCCTGGAGTAATTGATGTAATAATACTATAAAGAAATTATATATTTTTTTGCATATTTTTTATTGTTTGACTTAATATTTTTTACCTTTTGGAATACATTTTTTTTTTAGTGTTGTACAATGCCGTGCCAGAGGCTTCCAGTTGGTTTAAATCATAACACTAGCTATAAAACACATGAAGCAAACGATAACATATGTATGTAGCCTGATTCAAATGCGTATTCTTACGTTCAAGTAGTATTGGATTGTTCACATTATTATTATTCATAGTTCCGATATACCTATGTGCGCAAGTATATAATTCGTGTCTGAATAATTCGATAATTCAGACTGAGTGAATGTACATAAGCATATATAATTAGTGTTTCCTAGTAAACGCAGGTAACTGTACTTTTAAAAGGTTAAGTGAACATAAAGTTTCAGCAAATAATTTATTATATCTTAATTTTAAAAGAATGCCTCATTGCTCATAACTACTCTTTAGCTCCACGTCATATCGATATGTACTACGAAAACTACGATAACATAGTTTTGTGAACAACACTGTTCGGCGGCCATATTATCCTTTGAGTATATAAACCCATAAACGTAGGATAGAAGAAGACCTACAAAGCCTACTATGGGAATGGAATCTTTTACGGAAATATCACATGTTAGAAAGAGAAAGCATATTTAGGTTCAGTCAGCACTATTGGCAGATGTTGTTTTCTCCAGTGTCACTGTCAAAAATCACGCAAACTTATATTTGCTGTATTGTCAGTGAATCCTGTATATTTTATACAGTTTTAAAATTTATAAGCAATGCCTACGTGTTGTGTTGGTGACTGCGATGTTTCTTATAAAAATAATCCAGAAAAAGATTCATTTCACAGGTAAATTGTCAACAACAGCATATATTTTCATGGCCATATTTTGGAAAAATCTGTCTTTAGAAAATTTATTTTGAAAACCAAATCCTATCAAGAAAATAGTGAATTTTCTCTATAGTAAAAAACAATGGTCATAAAAGCAATATTGAGTACGTTGTTCTAATATAAATTTTCATTTCATGTATACAAAATAGTGACTTGTCAGTGTCGACTATTGTGTCGATGAAATTTTAGAACAAAAAGTTCCGATATCAGAATTTATTATTAGTATAGATCTACGAACTATCTCTGCACATAGAGAATTTTTCCAAAATTTTTATTGGGGTACCTAATACGATGACACCAAACTGTTTGTAAACGTTTCTGTCTGTTTGTCGGTGTGTCTGTCCGAATGTTTATAACATAAGAAGCTTAGCGTAGCTTAGTGGCCCAGGTTACGTTATAAATATATTTCATCGCGCTATTACAGTAATCCCCAAATGCGGTTCGAATCCGGACCGCCAAACTACTTTGTGCGGACCTTAGTTTAATAATGATCTAACGAACTGCGCTACTAATATTAATTTATTAAAAACAGACCCCGAATGAAACTAGTTGGTGATTCCTGCGCTATCACCTTTAGGCGGTGAGCACTGAGCCTATATGTGATAGCGTAATGAATATGTTGTTTACATATTTTTTTGTACAAATTCAAGAGAATTTCAGAATTGTATGATATCTTTTTTTATACTAAAAGGTTTCCTGTCGATGCTAAGGAAAAAGAAGAATTAAGAAAAGATAATAGGATAAACCTATTATTTTTTAAGGGGGAAACCTTTAAAAAACGCGCCCGGCCTTTATGGATAAGACCGGGATGTGTGAGTTTCTTACCTCACTGAAACCACCTCGGCGGTCACCATCAGCATATGGAGGGAGGCACTTAAAAGACCAGCTCCAGCACCCCCTCTATGCAGCGCCTATTAAGACACATCCCTGGAGAGACTGTAAAGGGGTCTCCCCTAAGCCTCGCTGTGCACGATAGCACGTGACCACTATGCCATCGTCTTCTCTGGGATCACAATGAGTAAATGGAGTCCCCTCTCTAAGCACCCGTGACCCCAAAGGGCCGCCTGTCTTAAATCATACATGCGGGGTTTCGGCTGTCAGGCGCCGAGGCGGTTGCCTCCTAGACGCCTTCTTCTCCGAGAGGGATCGGCCCTCTCACAATCCCGCTCGGTGGCCTCTTTCTGGACGACAACAGTATCACAAAAGGAAGCCATTTCTCTCCAGTTCCCTAAATCTGCCAGCGTAGACCTCACTACTGCCGGCAGAAACGGATCTCGCCCGATACTGGCTCTTAGTATCCGCCGCTCAGCGGTCTAGGCAGGGCACACCTCAAGCGTGTGCTGCGCTGAGTCCAGACCACCTCCGCAATGGTATTAGGATACCTATCCTATTTTTACCTACCTTAGTAAAAATCATTCAGTCAATCATGATCTCAATCAGTCATACTCTAACAGGGTCCTTAAAAGCTGCTCTCTTAACAAAGTACCTATTAGTAATATCTTAGGTTTGCGCGATCACTACACATTATAATAAAACAACTTTTAACCGGATTAATAGCGTGTATTATTGTTTTTCCTGACGTTTCGAACACTTTGCAGCGTTCATGATCGCAGGAGGACAGTACGACCACGAACGTACCTATTACCAATATATAATATATATAAAATATAATTATAGTATGAGCGCATGAAATGTTTTTATTATAATAATGTAATTAATTAATTAAGTGCATTAAATGATACCTACGCTTGTGATATTAGTTTTATTCACATAATTTGATTGAAAATATTTTCATTTTGTATACCAAGTCTTTACATCTGAAATATTGTTTATCGATAATCGATATGTGTCAGTATTTCCACATTGTACATCATTATTGCACGCACACATTGACAATTCAAAAACGGTTGCATTTTTTTGAGCTCTATGTCCTTCTATGTGGTAGCAAAAATATTCTAATTCTATGATATAAACCAAAGGAGACGCCCTTATTGTCTATGATGGTGCATTTGCAAGGCGGAAATTTTTGGCGTGCGTGGAAGATACGGCCATTTTGTATCAAGAACGTTTCAAAATCGTCACGATGTGACAGTAGTTAGGGCAAGTCCATAGATAAAGTTCAATGATATTATCTCATTAATATTTCAAAATCGTCACAGTGTGACCTTAGTTAGTAGCGATGGCAATAACGGCTAGATCTTAATAATGCATTATCGTGTTATGTTATGGAATGATAACTGTTATCGTTATCCTGTTATACAGCCGCTCGGCAATGAACATGAGTAGGTTCTAACGAAGAATAATGGTGAGATTTGTACAAAAACAAAAATATGTTGTTGTGAAAAAATTGTGATTTTTGTCGTTAGTCCCCAAAGAATAACAATCAGCATTAAAAATATTTTGAAAACCAATAAAATATAATATCACAAATAAAAATTTGACTATTGAGTAAACTTCTGAACGTGTCATAGTAATCAACTGTCAATGTTGTCGCGTTCAGAAATGTACCTAATGAATTTAAGTTTTTTTTATTCATTTATTTGATGGTTTTGCCGCTTAGCGACCATATCACCCAGTTATGAATCTTAAAATAAATTATGTTATTATTTCGGGGTTTATCAAATATTTTATGTTCCCAAAACTGTTCTTTTCAGTCTGACAGTGTTCAGTCAACTGTTCATTGTCAGTTGTCATTATCATTATCGTTTCGTAAGATTATCAGACAACAGTGTTATTGCAATAACAGGACAGATTAGTATTCAATAATGTGTTATAGATTACGGAAGAATAATGTATTACGTAATGTGTTATTGCAATATCGGCCATTACTAGTAGTTAGGGCAAGTCCATAGATACAGATCAATGCCTTTTTCAGATCAATGGCTTTTTCAAAATTACATATGTTGGTAGCACTGATTATCATGTCTTAGTTATTTATAGTTTATACCCATTTTTTACCAATACCACCAATACCAATGAATGACAGAAAGAATCTCTGATACTTCTGATTTCTGATAGTAAAACATTGATTTGGTGTTAAAAACAGACGTGATTTTGAATATCTAAACTAGTAAATTGATGAAAGTAAGTGGAAAAATACACATTTTTATAAATGTTTGTCTGTACGGTAAATAGGTAATAGTTGTGAAATTTTATGTGGTGTCCTTTTGTTTAGAAATGATTCGTCGCACCTCGACTAATACGTCTATGTTGTATATTTTCTAGCGAATAACAGCATAAATAAAATTTAAAAATGTCAGTGAACATACCTGAGTGCCCTACAAGCTTGAAATCAATTCAGCATTACTTGAAGACTGCTGCAGAGCATGATACTAGGGATCCGGTTGTGGCCTACTGGTGTAGACTTCACGCTTTACAAGTTGGACTTAAAATTACTAATAAGAAGACACCAGAAGAAACAAAGCTATTAATGGGTATGACAAAGATTTAATTTACAGTTTTTTGTCTTACAGAGATATTAAGTCTTTTAATACCCAAATCAAACTAGATCTATCTGATCTAGATCTTACTGCTCCACATTTATATTAAACATTTACAGGTTTGATGGATTGGTTAGAAGAATGTAAGAAAATTTATAAAGACAATGATGCAGTCATAAATGAGGTAGCAGCACAGGCACATCTTGAAAATTATGCATTGAAGCTATTTTTGTATGCTGACAAACAAGATAGAGAACAAAGTTATGGAAAGTAAGTTTGTAAATGATGTATGTTTACCTTATTTTAACTCGCTGAAATCACAGGAAGATTTTGTTTGAATATTGTAACTGACAAATAAAAAGAAGAGATTCTCAATTCAATATACTGGTTGGAATTTTTTGCCACACCTGGAAGGAAAGTGCTCTAAATACTGAAGTAAGCAAATTTTACTCAATAAAGACATTCCTTTATTTTTAAAAAGAAACAATTTGTATTCAAAGATTTTCTACAGCAAAATGCTGCTCCGACCCATAACAGCAGAATCACCACTGCCTATGTTAATAACCATTTCAATACCTGGATTGCCACAAACGGCACAATCAGATGCAAGATCACCAGACCTCACCCTCACCCCTTTAATTTTTTCTTATGTGGGTATGTAAAATATTAAATTTATCTAAAGTCCTATGTAAACGAGTTAAGAACAGTATGATTTTAAATACTCATTACAACTCACTATTGAAAGTTACTGGAGATGATTTCCTTAATAGCATAACCTTGTGTGTTCAACAAAATGGAGCTCATTTCGAACAATTAACTAGTTAGTTTACTTATTTTTTGTCTAAATAAAATAATTTAAGATTCTATGGATTTCCTTTTATTTAATTTATCATGTTAGAGAGATTAGATCCTTATGATTGACCCTATTAATTGATGCAGTAAAAGTACAGGATGCAATTACCGTGTGTGGCAAAGGAGTTTATGAAAATCTTTGAATGTTAAATGTTATTTTAAAATAATATAGCAATGTTTACTTTAGAAACTTTTTACAATTTGCTATCTTTGGTATTAAGAGTACTATCCCTCTTAGTGCAGTAAAAAAAATCTACCCCGTTTATATTAATTATGTATACCATTTTATGTATGACCATGCATAACTTTTGAAGTAGTTGATTATATATTTTTTATTAGAAGGTGAAGCACGCTTCACCTAGATTAGACTTCTCTAACGTCAAACCTACCTTCACATGGTGCCCCCTGATACTGCCTAACAGGGACACGACTCCTAATTAATGGAAATATAACCATTTGTGATAATATGTCAATCTAAATAATTCTGGCCAATGACGAGCAGCACCATCATCGGTGCGAAAATATTTTTTCTATGGTCACTAACCCACTTGCCCAGTCAATTAGATTGACTAAGGGCCACTTGCTTGGAAATTATGTGTTAATTAAATAACCCCGACTTCACTAACTCAGGGTTAGTATTTAACTTTTTTAACACTGAGTTTATCTTGCACATACAGAAATTAACCCAGAGTCTACTACATGTTATCTCTGCATCACCTTAAGGTTGACTGGGAGAGAATGCCCAAGGCATTAAGTCCGCCTTTGTAACTTTAATGTTTCATAAAGTTTAAATAAATAAATACTAACCCGGGAATTTTATGCCAAATGGTGGCAACTATTTCTGTCAGTTTAAAATTTACGCACTCTGCTTAAATCCAGCCAAATACAAAAGAACGAATGACAGTAGTATTCTTCTCTCTCCCACACCACAGTAACTTTCACATGTCTTTTTAACCAACTTCCAAAAAGGAGGAGGTTATCAGTTCGGAAGTTTTTTTTTATGTTTGTTTCCTCATAGCTCTGTCATTTATGAATCCGCTTCCGGATGATGCAAATGCTCTCGGACTACAAGTTCTTTGAGAACTATCTGTGTCGCAAAAGTCGGGAGCCGACACCGATGTAACAGTCACTGTAGTGACTGCCCCGAGGACACGGCGCAGCACTCACTGTTGGTGTGCCAAGCCTAGGTCGGGCAGCACCATGAACTCATTGGGGCAGTTGGCAGAGTAAGAACGCATGGAGTGCCGCCTCTTGCGAAGAGGTTATACTCACAAAGGAGACGGCGGAAAGAAAGAGAGAAGCGAACCCCACTCACCCCTAACTGTAAGCTGGGGACTGCTGGCGGCGCACGGTGGGCTGAAAATCGGCTTTCTAGAGATTTCAATTTGCAAGTGTAAGATTTTTTGCAGGATATCGCTTCCATTACTATATACATAAAATTACACCCGAGTTAATTCTGCACAAAAACGAAGGAATTATATTTTTTTACGAAACATTTGTATGAAGCTAGTATGAAAAATCTAAGTATCTCTTAAACGGCAAGGGAAACCGTGATATACTTACAGGTGGTTATAGTACTAATTATTTATGATTTTTTGTCATACTCCAGAAGACGGCTAAAGATGGCGATTTTTTTTTTGGGAGGCGCAAGTTCTAATCTTGTTCGCGACCGTATTCTTTTTCCATTTAGGGCCGATTTTTCAATCCTCAGATAAACAGAGAGATAGGGTTTATTCGATAGATAGCAAAAAAGTCAGTTGTTCAATGGTCAAATAGGCTTTATTCGTCGAATAATTCACTTATCTGAGGAATAAATATATTTGACTCATTGACGGCCAGATAACTGCTTATTCCTTAGTTATCCGACGTTGATGTTACTAGTTTGAGGTTAGTTTTTGATACTGTACTTTAATTCAAATGGATATTTTCGATAGTATTGACGACATGGCAATTGAGGAAGAAGCCATTATAAATTTATATGAAAAGAAAGAATCGTAAGACCGAGGGTCGATTGTTTTATTATTCATTAAAATAAAAATTATACTTGATAATAAAAAGGATTTGTCAAAATCATTTGTCTATTATTATTATTTTTTGCAAATTTACTTGAGATAGGTAGTGATCTGCAGCATTCTAATTAAACGAAAAACACCACACACCCAAACTCACAACCTCGTAACGTTAAAAAAGCGAATTATACTCAGAAAATAAAAGTAACACGCTGCCGCTTATTTGTTTGACATTAACACCAAACAAAGAAATAGTCCGTCCCGTTCTAACATTGGTTTATTCTGTATATTTGTTTCACCACCCTGAAGTTAGCGTTTTCACAGATGTGTTATTCGGTCAGATAGTTATTCATAAGTTAAATATGTATTGAAAAATTTACAACCACTTATCAGACGAATAAAGAGACTAATAACTTTATTCTTTAGGTAGCTATTCGTACTTTTATCCGAGGATTGAAAAATCTGCCCTTAATAAAATAGATATTATGAAATATTTTAGTTTTTCTGTTAAGAAAATCTCAGTAGCAGCCCGGAATTTGAAATTTGTCCGGTTTGTGGCAATAGGCTCAAGTCGCCACCTAAATATTACATGGGACTTAATAACAGCATTGCTGAAATGTGGGTGTACACTGTACAACTGTGTACACCTGCCCACAGGCGTGATGCTATGTCATGTTATTATAAATAATTTATAAAATATGTGGTTAGTAACCAAGAGATATACTTGTGGGACAAAAATAATTCATGTTCATATTTCAAGTCATGAGGGGGTTTATCATTCAAATATTTATGAAATTTCCGATTTTTGATCCGGCGGCGATCATGAACACTTTCAAAAAAAGAATTGGAAATAAAATAAAACTTTCAAAAAAAGGTACATACGAGGGGAGGTCAAAAAGTTCGCGGAATGGAGAGGAAGGGGCGAGAAATTAAAAACAATTTTATTTTTCCCTTTCGATGTAATACTCCCTTAAGCCTAATACACTTATCAGATCTTTCATAAAGTGTATTTATACCTTCGAAAAAAGAATGATTTGTCTAGGCCTTCAAAATACGTCGAAATAGCCGACTTCACTTCTTCATCGTCGGTAAATTTTTATCCTCGTAGTTCTTTTTTCAGTTTTGGAAATAAATAATAATCTGAAGGGGCTAAATCTGGACTGTACAGGGGGTGGTTCAGTGTTCCGAAGCCGCATCTGTGTAGGGCAGCCATCGCAACATGACTCTTGTGAACGGATGCATTGTCCTGCAAGAGGAGCACACATCGAGTCCATTTTCCCCTTCTTTTTTCCTTAATAGCGTCTTTAATTTTTTCTAATAATGTGGCGTAGTATTCTCCGGTAATATTGACAACTTTTGCTTTATAACCGGTCAATAAAATACCCTATGCATCCCAAAAAACTGAGCCATCTTCCCGGCCGATTGTGACACTTTAAATTTCTACCGAGGTGCTGCACCTTTTTTGTGCCACAGCATAGACTCCTGCTTTGACTCAGGGTTATAGTGACGAACCCAAGTTTCATCTCCAGTAATAATTTGGTTCATAAATTCATCCCTGTTTTCACTAACTAACTAACTCGCGCGAACACTCGATGCGTTGTTGTTTCTGAAGCGGTGTGAGCATTCTCGGAACCTATCTTGCGCTGACCTTAGACATGCCAAGATGATCATGGAGGATATTCATAATGGTTGTAGATGATAATCCAACCATTTCTGCGATGTGTTTCTTCTTTAAACGGGCATCTTCCAGAATAACTTTTTCAACTTTTTCGACAATATCTGAGGACGTCTCCTCAATCGGTCGGCCTGACCACGAATCATCTTCAATCGACTCTCTACCTTGCTTAAAATGGGTATGCCACTTATATATCATTGTTTTGCCTGGACAAGAGTCCCCGTAAACAGATGACATCTCTTCCATAATCACTTGTGGTGGTTTTCCTTGCTTAGTGAGGAACTTAATCACGGCACGAAGATCAATTTTCTCCATAGTTGATGTTTTCTTCCCGATTGATGTATGTATACAGCGATATCTCAAAAGTTAATAAGAATTAGAAATTTAGTATTTATAATCGTATTGAGTCCGCAAGTAGTGCCAGGAAAAAAAACATACCCCTTTCCCACTCCAACCCTCCATTCCGCGAACTTTTTGATCTCCCCTCGTAGGTGCAAGTCTCAGAAGTTTAGTATTCATTCGGAGGTAATTCCTGAAATCTTCTAGATCAAAAACGACTAAAATGTTCATATTACCCAATTTGTTTCAGCAGCAGATACTTTATAGCCCAAGTGTTTTTTTATGCCTAGTAAATAATACCCGCTATTACGGCAAGGAATGGGCCTTCTTTTGCATTTTCGAAAGCAAAGGTGCCATGGTCGGCTTTTAGGATCTGACTGATTTAGAATTCCAAAGTACTTACTGACTTCAGTGTAAACAGAACGCCCAATATGTAGTACACAAGATGGTGCACTAACTAGTGCAATAGATGTAGTGAAGTGTAATCGACCTTTTAATCTCAAGTTTACTCACGCAAATATTCCATTAAGTTCTAAACTAACCAGTTCATCTGAAATGGCTTACTGCGCTCATTTGCAGAGTTATTTTATCTACTTCATCAAATTTGTTTTTTTCTGATGAACAGAGATCATAGAAAGGTAGTAACAAAGAAAATTGCATTGCCTATGAGATAAACTTATCAATTTTGGTTTATTGACCATAATAGGATCATATCTATTCATCTGATTTACGATTAATCTAGTTTCGGTACAGGTGCATTGCTAACACTGATGTGAAAATTATAGTGGTTTCTGAGCCCTGCCATGATCAATGTTATTACAAACTAGCTGGGCCCGCGACTTCGTTTGCGCGATACTTGGACAAATAACATATTTATATGATCTCTGAACTCTGCAACATATCGAAATGGAGCATACACGAAAATTTCATTTTGATTCTTAGAATTTTCATTTAAATCCATAGTGCCATTTCGGATCCTATTCAAGATAATCTTTCAGACATAAGTCTAAAAACAGGCATTTATGATTAGGTTTAACTTGTGCATTTATTTTGAAATCACAGATAGACACTTCAATTTTATTTATTGGTATTGATTATAGAATGAGTTATACTTGTTTCAGAAATATTGTCAAAGCTTTTTATACTGCTGGTATGATTTATGATGTCCTCACTACTTTTGGTGAACTCACTGATGAAGCAGCACAAAACAGAAAATATGCCAAATGGAAGGCTGCTTACATTCATAACTGTCTTAAGAACGGAGAGACGCCAGTACCAGGTAATTAACCGTATTATTATTCTTCTTTATCATCCCTGCAATGTAGGTCTCCTCCATAGCATGCCACACTTTAGGGATTGCTGGTGTTGTGATTTTATCGAGATAATGTATCGGACAGAATGTATAAATAGTTTCAGTTTTTATCCAAAATTGCGTACAATTTCGTTTGTTTTACGGTAAGTAACCTAATGTATAACTACTGCTGTGAATGTTTCACGGATCCAAAACATCTGTTTAGCTGATGGGGGGGGGGGGGGGTAGGGGGATACTTGACTTTAACAAAAATTCGAAAACAAACCTATCTCAATATATGTGGCCCCATCGAAATGTGCCAGGGCGGATTGGTTCGATAGCACTTTAAAGCTTAATATCTCGCAAACGAATCCCTGTATCTACAAACGGTTTCACACATATATAATGATAATTTTGTATACCTCATATCACCAATAGTCAGTGATTCATGAGGAAGGTTTAGGTGTATAATTAGTTAAGGTTTTGTGTAAAATGATTGAAATATGACGATGTTTGGGAGCTTTCATCAAAAACGCTGCCAAATCCCTTTGAGGTATAACTAAACAATGTATGGTGTTCCTATGATTGTACCTGTTTTATAGGTCTACAGAAAAGTCCGCGTATCTATCTTTTAAGGATAGCCTACTATATATAAAAGACTATTTTGATGACTTTCATGACAGACTGTACATTGCAAACATAGACCTTTCGAAAAGAACACCGCAGGTTTTCAGCGTAGTGTGTACTAGTATTACCAATAGCGCAAGGAAAGGAAATCGTCCCATGAATGCCCTGCACCACGATGTATCGCTTATAGGATCAGAAAGGAGTGTATCATATCATGTTATTATTTAACCAGTGGATCAATTTTAATTGGACTTTAATGTAGCGTAGCCTAGGGTTTGAGAACTGATGTTATTGCTCATATTAGCAGAGCAACGCTCTAATATAGATTTCAATTATTAAGTGCCATGTAACCGAACAGTAAGATAATCATACAATGATTAACAGGTATTGAGTGCGAAGCAACTGAGCACTTACTTTAAGTATGGCTTTTTTAAATACGACATGGGGTTATTTCCCGACATACCCTCGTTACCCTCGTAGGAGAAACCACGATCAGATCAGAACAATGTGCAAGATTATATTAGGTAAAATTTAAGCCCCAGAGCTTCACGAAAATATATGCAGATTATTTGTGCCCGATAATTACCGGCGTGTAAGAAAACACAGGTTACTTGCACCACCTAAGGCCCGCACGGCAGCTCGTCTTAATTCACCCATTCCTCGGGTTCTAACCGCACTCAACGCTCTTTTGGAAACAAATCCTGATTGTGACCTGTTTGCGGATGGATGGAAGACGATTATGTCTGTATGTTTGGAGTACTGTGAGAAGTCTGTGTGCTAGTTGTCTTTTTAATATATGTATTAAGTTTGTCTTGATTAGTGTAAGTGGCCTGCGGCCGTTCTAATTAAGGTTAAATGTAAATAAATAAAAATAAATCTAATTTCAGGGCCCATGCAATCAGAAGGTGATGAAAATGTTGAAGGTTCTGCAAGCGATAGTCAGCCAGCACCAGCGCCAGCACCTGCAGATTTGCCTCAAGTACCAGGATTCACAACAGTTACTCCAGCAACACCACCAGTTGCTCCATCAAGCTTTAATAGTTTCTTGCCTGATCCGAATGCTGCCTTGAGAGCAGCCTCTCAACTTCCTCCGGTTCCATACACTCCAGATCCAAATCCTGGCGGTTTTGTACCCTATGATCCATCTCAGCAACCACAACAACCGCAACCTCCAACTCCTTTGTATGGTGATAATAGAGTTGCGCAATTGTCTCCGGACCAAATAGCAAAAGCTCAGAAATATTGTAAATGGGCCAGCAGTGCTCTCAACTATGATGATGTAAAAACAGCTATCGGTAATTTAAAGAATGCTCTGGAATTACTGCAGACAGGTCGCGACCCTGCTTGAATCTTAAGTTTACCCAGAATGTGATATGTACTGTAGTATAAACTGTTTTTCTATTTTATATGTTCGAATTATAAAATCACTTCAATGGTAAAATAATTATGCTTACTATCGTTAACATAAAATAAATAAATGTTATATTTTGTAGGCTTATACGCAATAATACAGCTGAATATAAAACAGCGTTATAATTGTTTTTTTTTTTTTAATTCCCTGTTAAATACAGTTGCAATTAATAAATGTTGTACGCTTTTATCGGGCTCTTAAAGCCGCAATCAATATATGAGTTACAGCCTCAACAAAAAGCGATTACCGACGTCCCACCATGGTGTCGAGTCGGATGTTACAACCAACTAAAATTAAAGAATTGCTATCTTTTATTAACAGTTTACTACTATAAGAGTGTGATGGAAGCTTATTTGTTAACACGTACCTAAGATTAAATTTTTGTGGTTGAGAATATGTTTTTAACACTAACATATGCACGACAATCACACTCAAACTTTTTCATCCCATCATTGACGCTCCTATGCCGCACTCTTACCGACTTAAAACCACACAGCCCAATTCAAACACTTGGGTTCGCGTCAGCATTTACAGCAAACATACTAAAACCTACCTGTGCGAATACTATCTCAAAACAGCAATCGAAAGTCTACACGACCTACAAGGTACGAAAATTTCCGAACAAATAAAAATATTCAATATTTCGTCTAGAAGAAAATATTAATCGTATAACACTAAATTCTTTAAATCTTATTTCGTTAACGCTCATAATCGAATATCATAAATGTGTTAAAAATCAACCAATAACATTACCTAGTAGAAATATCGCTAGGACACGTGTTTAATACAATAATCTTATTCATTTAACATAAAACGTATTTGATAAAAATATTGACATCACTCAACAACTTCGCAAAATGTGTAAACAACGCAAACCGTCCACTTCTCTAAACGTTAACAGCAGAATACTTAACATAGTTTTTTTTTACCAAAAGTAGACATTTTCCAAATTATATAGTAATAAGGCGAAGTAAATGTTGTGGTATGTTGACATTTTGAGAACTTGTCATTATACGAAGTTGGCGTTCTGCAATATGGACGTTTTGCGTCGTGTAAATATTTTAAGTGGACATTCTGTGTCAGAACCATTTTAAATATTTTGTGATTTGTCTTCACAAAAACTGGTGTCTCATATAGGTATACAGCGATGAATGATTTAAAATATTATACTGTTTAAAATAAGATTTACAGCTATCCTCAGGTTTTAGTCTAAATACAGCCATAACACATCTCTTTTGCATTATAAATACTGCTTACATAATGCTTCCGTGTGTGCTTTCCAATTTATTTATCCATTATTCTGCATCAACTGCCTAGTTAGTGTAGTGGTCCCAAGCGCGCCTGCTGAGCATGAGCTGTCGGGTTCGATTACCGGGTCGGACAGTGTTATTGAGTTTTTCTGTTAGTAAATTCTCAGTAGCAGCCCGGAGTGTGGAATTGTGTCCGGTAGATGGCAATAAGCTGACCACCTATTACATGGGACTTAATAACATTGGTAAAAAAGTGTAAGTGCAAATTATAGGTGTACAATTTCGTACACTTTGCCTACCTGTTCTGGGAATACAGGCGTGATGTTATGTTGTAAGACCTTTTTTGAGTGTGGAAAATCCGAAATGGACGCTGTGCCGGAATCCTACCGATTGAAAACCACACGGTCCTACTTCAACCTTTACCGAGGTCCCGGGATCTCTGCAGCAATCACCTGTACCCCGGCAGGTTATGGTCTGTTGACCTATAATCGAGCATAAGTCCTAAAAAAATTCGTTTCATTTAGTTGGGAGATTAATGTTCAGGTTATTAATTTTTTATAGTCTTTGGCAGAATTGTATTATGTTTGTCTGATTTATATTTATTTTTAAGTTATTATTATACATCCTTTCAAAAACTAAAATTAAAGTATTGATAATGTCATCTTCATATTGATGTGAATAAAGGAATAGGTGTGTTTGTTGCCTTCAGACAGAACATTTAGTAAAAATGTATAAAACTGACCATAGTAAAAAATATGATAAAAATATAAATTTTTTACTTTACCGTCAAGAAACGAGACATGTAATTCTCTTTTATTTTGTTTATATTATTGACTTTCCTAAGCTAAATGTATTGCTCTATATTACGTAGGTAGGAATTTATTAAATGTCATAGTTTTCCATGTAATTTCACTAATATAATATCGAGGTCTACTTAATCGTACGCGAAAATTGCACATACTGGTATTATAGTAATTACCCTTTTATAAAAAACATACCGTAAGATGGGGTTATCTAGAACTCACGAGGCTATTTGGAATTTACGAAAAAAAAGTTTTGATCATGTCGATATTTATATCTGAAAACAGTAGGAATTATATTTTACCATTTGGCAATACAGTGACAACTAATGTCATTGTCAGAAAATAATTTTGACAGATAACGGCTTTCTAAGTGCATCAGCTTGTAATTGACATTGGCAGAATCATCGTTAACCCGATGGACCCATAATTATCCAAAATTGGAATTGGAGCTTGTAATTTTAAAAAGTGTTGTATTTTTCATAGAATTAGAATATTAAATATTCTAATTCTATGTCTCATGCTCTATGTCCTTCTATGGAGTACCAAAAATTTTTTGGTACCCCATAGCCTTGACATAGAGATCAAAAAAGTGCAACCGATTTTGAATTGTCAATGTGTGCGTGCAATAGTAATGTACAACGTGGAAATATTGACACGATATCAATTATCGATAAACAATATTACAGATGTAAAGAATTGGTATACAAAATGAAAATATTTTCAATCAAATTATGTTAATAAAACTAAAATCACAAGGGTAGGTATTATTTAATGCACTAAATTAATTAATTACATTATTATAATAAAAAAAAACATGCGCTCAAATTATAATTATATTTCATTGGTAATAGGTACTTTGTAACAAAGCAGCTTTTCAGGACCCTGAGCAGTGTATAGAGTATGACTGATCGAGATGATGATTGACTGAATGATTTTTACATACCTATCCTAATACCACTGCGGAGTTGGTCTGGACTCAGCACAGCACACGCTTGAGGTGTGCCCTGCCTAGACCACTGAGCGGCGGGTACTAAGAGCCAGTATCGGGCGAGACCTGTCTCTGCCGGTAGTAGTGAGGGCTGGCAGATTCAGTGAACTGGAGAGAAATGGCTTCCTTTTGTGAGACTGTTGTCGTCCAGAAAGAGGCCGTCGAGCAAGATTGTGAGAGGGCCGATCCCGCTCAGAGAAGAAAGCGTCTAGGAGGAAACGACCTCGGCGCCTAACAGCCGAAACCCCTCCTGTATGATTTAAGGCAGGCGGCCCTTTGGGGTCACAGATGCTTAGAGATGGGACTTCGTTTACCCATCGTGATCCCAGAGAAGACGGTGGCATAGTGGTCACGTGCTATCGTGCACTGCGAGGCTTAGGGGAGACCCCTGTACAGTCTCTCTAGAGATGTGCCTTAATAGGCGCTGCATAGCGGGGGTGCTGGAGCTGGTCTATTACGTGCCTCCCTCCATATGCTGATGGTGACCACCGAAGTGGTTTTAGTGAGGTAAGAATCCTATACACCCCGGTCTTATCCATAAAGGCTGGGCGCGTTTTTGAACATTGCCCCCGAAAAAAAAAAATATTTTCTTTATCAATTAGTCTCATCTATTATTCCTTTTCCTTAGCATCGATAGGAAACCTTTCAGTATAAAAAATATATATCATAAAATTGTGATATTCTCTTGTATTGTACTAAAAATATATAAACAACATACTCATTACGCTATCACATATAGGCTCAGTGCTCACCGCCTAAAAGTGATAGCGCAGGAATCAACAACTAGTTTCATTCGGGGTTTGTTTTTAAAATTAATATTACTAGCGCAGTTCGTTAGATCATTATTTACAACCGAGGTCCGCACAAAGTAGGTTGGCGGTCCGGATTCGAGCCGCATTTGGAGACTACTGTAATAGCGTGATTACGTAACCTGGGCCACTAAGCTACGCTTAGCTTCTTATATGTTATAAGCGTTCGGGCAGACACACCGACAAACAGACAAAAACGTTTCCAAACATTTTGGTTTCATCTTCTATTAGGTACCCCAATTAAAATTTTGGAAAAATAATCAATGTGCAGAGATAGTTGGTAGATCTACACTAATAATAAATTCTGATATCGGAACTTTTTGTTCTAAAATTTCATCGACACTATAGTCGACACTGACAAGTCACTATTTTGTGTACATGAAATGAAAATTTATATTAGAACAACGTACTCAATATTGCTTTTATGACCATTGCTTTTTACTATAGAGAAAATTCACTATTTTCTAGATAGGATTTGGTTTTCCAAATAAATTTTGTAAAGATAGTTTTTTCCAAAATATGGCCATGAAAATATATGCTGTTGTTGACAATTTACCTGTGAAATGAATGTTTTTCTGGATTATTTTTATAAGAAACATCGCAGTCACAACACAACAACTAGGCATCGCTTAAAAATTTTAAAACTGTATAAAATATACAGGATTCACCGACAATACAGCAAATTATAAGTTAGCGTAATTTTTGACAGTGACACTGGAGAAAACAATCTGCCAATAGTGCTGACCGAACCCAAATATGCTTTCTCTTTCTAACATGTGATATTTCCGTAAGAGATTCCATACCCAAAGTAGGCTTTGTAGGTCTATATCTATCCTACGTTTATGGTATTTTTGGTGTATTTCGTCCCTGGATAACTTTCGTCTGATACTCAAAATCTAAACAGGTATGTAAGAAATTGAATAAACTAAGTAATAGTGTGTTTTATGCGCTTTCCAGTATTTCTATTTGCTAGTTTCTACTCTAGTTTTTCGAGCTGGCATATATTTAGATTTTTCTAAACGGGGCTATTTGGTTTCTATTTTGGGGTTAATTGGAACGAAGTTTCAAATAGCATGTTATAGCATGTTAAACATTGCCAAGGAATTTAATCATAGTTCCAAATAGTCCCAATTGCGCATTTTGAGCATGTTAAGGCCAAAATATTTTTCGGCATACTCACAAAATAATTTACCTTAACTGCACTGTATAAAAAGAACATTTCCTGCATGGTTGATTGTCGCACCTGAATGATCAATAGTTATTCAGATTCCTTTTTTTTGTTATAAGTACTTATATTTATTTACGATAACATTAAACGAAATTGCGGACACGCGTCTGTGTATTTATTTAATGAAAAAATGCACCGGTATTACGAAGGATTTTAAATAAAATTTATAATGTTTATTTATTTGCTACAGATATCAACTTTACTATGGTACGGACCTACCAACGAAAGTTTACTAATTCACGCAATGGTAAGAATCATTCACCTTACCTGAGTTATTGCAAAGAAGATTAGCAAAATGCAATAGAAGAAATTCAAAATGGCTCACTTAAATTAAGCTTATAAAATGCAGTTTTGTGATGACACTTTTTGTAGACAAGCTTTTAAGAGATGTCTTACTTTTGTAGTTAACCATTATTTTATAATTATTAATGAGGTACTTACCCATATAAAAGTTGGTACAGACGCCAGCACATCAACCTACCTCAATCTGTCAAATTTCTATAATAGATTTTCAACCTTATTACAATAGTGGAAGGTTAATGTTCGATTGGTAAGATTTGACAGATTTGGGTAGATTGACGTGCTGGCGTCTGTACATAAATACGTACCTACCTATGTATTTAACATTGCGAAACCAGTGTGACTAAATAGTACCTACATACCTTATTCTAAAATAATAATTTGTAGAAAAGAATAAATGTTGTGATTGACTAAAGTTGTTTTATTTAATGTGCACAGCTAAATCATTTTGCACAATACATTTTTATTTGAAACCAGCTGTACGCCGCGGCTTCACCCACGTAATTTTGCTTGCAACTTTCTTATATTTTTCTTTCATAAAACCCTTTTACTGTCAATAACAAACGCAAAAAAAAATGCGAAATCGGTTCAGCCGTTCTCGAGTTTTGCGCTTAGCAACACATTTAGCGGTTAATTTTTATTTACATAGAAGATAGATCATGCTTGCCCTTAAATATTCCAAATAAAGCTTCACTTTCATTAAGAATACCGTTGATATATTAACATTACATTCCAAATAACCCCAAAGAAGCAATAGATCTCTTAGTGAATAAATGTTCAGTTGTAATTTTTGGCTTGTCTGTGGCATATAGAGAGTGAAATTAAGGTGAAATGAAGGCCACTTCTCACCCTATAACTTTTCCAAATATAGCTTACTGACTTTTATTTGACACTGCTAAAAAAATTAAGAAAAACCAATGCAAAAAAGTGAGATTACAAATAACCCCATTGATGCGATATTTGGAATAGCGACGGTAAAGTAATATATCTTCAAATCTATTAACAGAAGTTATACTACGATCGTTACTATTTATAGTTTATCGTGTAATCTACAAAAAAAAAAAACTATCATTTGAGTTATTACAATTTTTATAAACACCTGTTTACGAAAAAAGTGTTTTAATTAGCCCCATTTCACGGTATTATATTACTTAATTTACAGTTTTTTTTGTCAATCCTTGTTTGCAGTTATATTATAGATAAGAGTAGCGTTGTCTATGGTTTTTTTTTTTAATTTTTATAAATTATTGTTAATAATGTGATAGGTCTTTAAAACATCGGTTTTGTATCCCTTATTTCGAAGACACACATCTTTGGAAAAAAAAAATTGTTGGAGATGAATCGAAAATTGTATGGATATTTAGGTTCCTTTCTAATTATTTTTAATCAAAATAAAATCTCTGCAGTGGGATCTCTATCATTGGTAGGACACGTGGTTAAAAAGAATTACTTACGTATAATATTCATTCACACTGTCTATTTATTTTAATAAACAAATAAAACAAATTGATATTAATTTCCATTTATTCATTGACCATTACTTACATCACACATCACATAATTATAATAAAATCATTTATATTGCAATGTTTTTATTATTCAATGTTTATATTTTAGAATTTAAAACAAAATTAATGAAGCTTCATAGGTGATTCAAGATAAATCTTTGAAAAGCATTAACGCATGCTTAGCGAACTCTAAAGTATATTAAAAATTTATAGCAATGACGTCGCCATAAGACGTGTTAAAATATGGAAGAAGAATTCGCGGTGGTGAGCAGAGGTCGAGGTGGCTTAGTGGTCACAGCGCCTGGAGTATCTATCCGGGAGGCGCAGGTTCGAGTCCTGTTCGCGACCGTATTCTTTTTCCTTTAATATTGTAACTTCATAGGTGACTTATGATTTAAGAAGCTTTAGTTAATAGAGCTTCCAAAATCACTAGATAAAAGTGTAATCAATAGCACAGCAAAGAAAACATATTGAAAAAAAAGATGAAGCTATTAAAAAGCTTTTGCGTTATTTTTTATGACTATTATTGAGCAATTAATATACATATATATATTTATTTAAAAATTCCCCGTTAATTTTATGTGTTTTAAGTGCAATAAATATTTTCTTATCCTATCAATATGCAGTGGCAGTTATTATTAAGGTACAGGACACATACACATCACCCACACATACAAAATGAACCTAGCATGTATCGCTTAAATTAATATCACTTTTAGGTAAAAATTACACTCTCTCGAGGCGCATTCACCTTGAGAAATAAAATAAACTTGAATGTTGTATTTTTAATTGCCAGATAGTCGATGGCATTTTTTGTAATACGCACTATCAGGGTTTTAAACAAAAAGTTGGTAATAAAGAAAAAAATGTAAACTCGCAACTCTTGACTAGCACAATCACAGTATGATAAATAAATTGCGCACTGGGCAATATTCAAAAGATATCTAGTAAAACAACAAACGTTTCCACTTTCATAGAAAACTAATATAATCAATACAAATAAATAAACTTGAAGTGTCCGTTTGTAATGTCAAAATAATAGATTTTTAAGCTCATACAATATTTTGCCTGATATCTATGCCTAACTATCAATTTAAAAAATGTCTGTCTGTCTGTTTATTCCGGCTAATTTTCGAACCGGCTTGACCGATTCTAATAAGATTTTACTGGTAGGTAGCTGACTATAATTATTAGGAGTAACTTAGGAGTATTTTCTAGCCGAAAATATTTAGGGGTTCGAGCAAAATAAATAAATAGATTAACATTTTTATATAAAAATCCACGCGGACGAAATCGCGGGTATCAGCTAGTATGTCATATTACCCGAATAATATTACAATTAATACCGTCGCAGGTATGCTATTGCATGTATGTAAATTATTTCTTCAAACTTGATTATTCTCTCTTAAGCCCATTCCCGTTCTGAGTAACTGTAGCTCTCTCTACATCCTCACGGCGACTTATTTGATACCTAGAACAAAGTCACACATATTTTTTTTATTATTTTGAAAAGGTATATTTAAGCAGTTATATATATATAGTTTATTTCTGCTGTCTTTGTAAAATATTGTTAGCGTGTCGGATTGTTTAAGCTTTTGGAGACGTTACGGGGCTGACCGCTGACATGCCTTAAATGGATAAAAGTTGGTTAAGTGGTAATAGGTATATATTTGAAAACGTTGAAACTCCTTAGGTTCTGTAGTCACAATTTTCCCAATTTTGCATTGTCCTAATTTACCTTGCTATTAATTACAGTCACAAATTTATTATTGACAATTAATATTCTAGAAAAAAAAATAAGTTTGTACGAGTCATGGTTATACAATAATAATACTCAATAAAGGATTTGTGACTGTAATCAATAAATAGCATGGATATTTAGAATAATGTTTTAAAAAAATCTTTAAATTGGGAAAATTGTGACTACAGAACCTAAGGAGGTAGTCTAGGGTGTAAATTTCAACATTTTCAAAAACATACCTATTACCATATACAGGGTGTCCAGTAAATAGCACGACATACTGCAGGGGGTGATAGCTAGGGTCACTACCTATCAATACAACACAATATATGTTCAGCAAAATCTTACGGATTTACAGTTTTAATTTTTTTTCCGAAATACCGAAAAATCTGTACCTTGAAACAGATTTTTAAGCATCTCGTAATGAAAAAATCATTTCCTAGTACTTTTTTTTACATCAAATTATTCGTGAATAGTTACTTTACTCATTGATAAGTATTTTTTCTATCAAAGACAAGTGTGTTTTCAAGAAATACTATTTTTTGTTTAAATTTGCACAGAACTATTTTCTTATCACTTAAGTTTAACCTACAGAGGTGAAAAAAAATCCGTAAGATTTTGCTGAACATATATTGTGTTGTATTGATAGGTAGTGACCCAAGCTATCACCCCCTGCAGTATGTCGTGCTATTTACTGGATACCCTGTATAGAGGCTGTGGTTTTGAACAGTGGCCATATTGTAGGAACATATACAGCAACAAGTTATATGTTGTATAAAAATAATTAAAACAATAATAGCCAAGAGGTCAACGTCCTATTCGTCTCGTAACAGCTAACGCTTCTCTGTGAAATATTCGTATACGGCCTTTGTCGGCGCGCGGTGCCGTCCTTGTGCATACTGCGCGCGACGCGGCGATGGCTATGAAACGACATATACGCAAAAAATTGTATAACTGCGAAATTAATTGGATTTTCTAAGGTATACTTTTTTAATACAGACTTTTCCTTTATACAGACGATCTTGCTCTTACGTCCCAAGCGACCAGATTTGATGACGTTGAGGCTTGAGGCTAATCTTACAGTAGCACACAACAACTTAAGCCAGTACTACGATGTGAACTCGCTCAAACCTAATCCATCTAAGACTGAGTCATGCGTTTTCCATCTCCGCAATGCACAACGGGACGTAGGCACAAGATCTTTTGGCGCGGAGTACCCATTGCTCACAATAACTCTCCGAAATATCTTGGTGTTCTGCTGGACAGGTCTCTCACTTATAAAAACAACTGCGAGGATTTGAAACGGAAGATGCACTCCCGTAATAATCTATTGCATCGCCTTGTTACAACCAAGTGGGGAGCAACACCACAAGTGTTGCGGACATCAGGCCTCGCACTTGCATTTTCCGCCGGCGAATATGCAAGCCTTGTGTGGGCCCGCTCTGACCATGCAAAGCTTGGGGATACAGCTTTAAATGAAACTTGCAGGATTATTACCGGCTGCCTGAAGCCAACTCCTGTAAATCTGCTGTATCCACTGGCTGGCATAGCGCCTCCAGATGTTCGCAGGGCCGTGGCTAGTTCCAAGGAAGTGGCAAAAATGGACGATGATATGCGGCAGTCCCTAAATGGGAACAAATTACCGCCACAACGACTGAAAAGGCCTCAAATGCGTCTATCCCCTTGTAACAGAACCCATGCAAGCGAGATGCAATATGTGGTGTGCATGTACATCTCTTCCCAATCCTTTTGTTCCACCTTGTGAGAGCCTCCCACCTGGGCATAACTACCGTGGCCAATCTGGTCTATCAAGTCTTTAAACAGATTTCGGACACAAGTTGGCCGAAGTAAGGAAAACATGTTCAGGCGGGCTCTCGAAGGATCTAAACCTGGATTGCGTATGCGGAGCAGTCCAATCAATGGCCCACATGGTGTCCTGTCCTGCCTGCCCTACTACCTGTTCGCAGCAGGACCTAATGGACGCCACCGATTCCACAATTATCGTTGCCAAGTTCTGGGCCGCAAAAATATAAGTTTGCCATCGATACGCAAAGAAGAAGAAGAAGGTCCTTGCTATCTATAGCCTTTAGAAGGACATTTAACTTATTTTTCGTATGAATCAGTTTTCGAACTTTACCATAAAACACTCCGAGTGGATTACTGGCGGAAAGCCACTGTATGTGCTGCGCTTTTACTAGCCCCGGCAGGATTTTCACTTCCCTAAAAAAAATCCGTAGCTCCTGGTCATTCTCTTGTATTTTGGCTGCCTTTCTAGAAGAATGCTATGGTTGTTGATTGCATCCATGAGAACTTCATCAATATAAATTAAACCGCGGACATGGATACATTCGAAATGTGTTGCTGAAGGAGAATTTGTGCATTCCCTGGAAAGCAAAAAGGACGAATGTGTTTATACTCAAGGAAGTAAAAATCACCACTAGGCCAATCATCAACCTACCTTCAACGGGTCTTTGAGTATTTTGCTCATATAGCTAGGAAGAGAGCAAGCATTCTCGAAAAGATGATCATCCAGGCAAGATCCAAGGAAAGAGACCACGGGATCGTAGCCCAATGAGTTGGTACAACCAAATTCGCACGTCACTGGTCACCAATAAGCACGAAGGCATACGTGGTGCTGGAAAGAGAACCGGATGGTGCGACGTCATCAAAATGAAAGTGATCCCTGGAGGGTCACAACTCTCAGCATTGAGGAAAATGACGCGAAGAGCAGCATTGTTATGGATTTTCGCAAGGTAACACCTGAATCTATTCAATATCCAAAGTAATTTTAGCTGAGTCAACAATGTAAGATGATAAAGCTTCACTTTTATCTGTCACTGCATCAACACTCCCTTTTTTTTTCCTAAAATTCATAATGATGGCGTACTAGTCAACTTTTCTGCAAATTGTTGTTGAGTCTCCAGATTCTGAACTTTACAGATATATCAAAGTAGATGCAGCAGTCGCAGGCGACTGCCCTGCCTGCGCCTCAGCCGATCTAACCTACAATGACATTTCGGTACCGAAATCACAAAACGGTTAAATAAAGGTATATCTTGTAAAGGTTGAGATTCCGATACCTATTTTCTACCGGTTTTATAGCGGTGGTACATACCGGTATTGTCTACCGCTTTCAGTCCCTGCTATTATTAGACGTAAATACTGAACCACTTTAATAGTCGACAATATATCGGGATTATGAAAGAAAATAAATTGATCCATAAGCGAGCGAAGCGAGCTCGGGAGTTTCGTGTACCACGACACAGACAGGTTAGGTTCGAAGAGGATGACAGGGGCCAGTGAGTGAGCGTAGCGAGCGAACTACCCCCGTCATCCTCTTTGTGTTTAGGTTTTTTCTGACCTTACAGACACAAAAATAGGAGCTCCGCAAAGCGGGGCTCCGTCATCCCAGCCACGGAAAGACAATTCAGAATACAGTATCTTTTTTTACTTGAGTGATGACTATTCATTAGTAGATATGTCAGTCTGCATTACGTGGGTAGCAGTTTTGTTAAACGTGTCGCAATGGCAAACAGCTAAACACAGCAAAACAGCTGAACGTTGTTTAGCTGTTTTATAAAACAGTACTGTTTTGTAAAACAGCTGATTCTACTATCCAGCTGCGACATATACATTATAAACCTTTAATTGAAACAAACTAAAATAAAGCAAGTTTCACTCACGTTGAAACTAAAAATAAAATAAATTTTAATAAACAAAAAACCCGGCCGGGTTTTTTGTTTATTAATAATTAATGACCTGACCACCTGATCAGTCTCTTTCTTATAGGGTGTCCATTATTTTTGAACACCGGAATATACTTGGTGAACATAATTATATTCGCTAACTTATGATTTTTCGTTTTGTAAATTTTGCAAAGCATGTTCCTATAAAGCATTTGTCCGCATCTAAATAGAGAAATAAAAGTATAAATAAAAAAATAAAAAAACATGTTATTCTCACAGTAGTTCCAAGATGGCAATAAAACGCCTTATAAAAATAATATTCTTTACAATGCTATTTAACTTGTTGTTTATGTAGGATACGGATATGATATTATTGTACAGTACCATGGGTGTCATTAAATTCATGAATTCTAGATATACGTTATCAGTCATGAATCCTAGATATACGTTTTTTAAGTTAATTATTATCAGTTATATTAAGATGGTAAAAACAAATTATAAATTCTTCATAACATTAAAATTATACGATAGAATTCCGGCCACACTATAATAATAATAACACCTTAATATCATTTTTCCTTATATGTAGATGGCCGACTACTGAATTAATTCATCACGTTCCCTGGTACAGCATCGATACAAAGCTATCTCAATAGTTCGTTTTACGAAAATCTGCAATTAATTCAAAATGCTATTCAATAAAGATATGAAAATATTGAAAACAAACTGTTTTTGGGCGAAGTACTACGTACTTCAAGAAGGTAATTCCATAATCCTATAAGATTCACTGCTACATGCGACCCAACAACACATCTTCACCATATTTATAAAAAATGCTAAATAAATAAGATCTCCATCTGCCATATTGTTTCATCGGCATCATTGGTATTATCGTATACAAATTACAAACACGACCAACTATTTCATAATTATTTCATTTTGTAATCTGATTCTAATCAAGTTATCATACAAATTACTCAACAATTTTAAAACTTTTTTTTACAACAACTAACGTTACTAAAATTATGAAAAAAAAATGGAGTTAGTTTTTGCTACCAATTCTACAAGTTTTAATGGGTGCTCCCGAAAATACTGTCTCACAAGACCGGATTTTCTCTAGGAATTCGATGAAATCAATTTGAACCTTCCTTGGCTACGACTCGTGACGTTGCGGTCAGTGACATCTACGCTAAAATTTTTACACGATTTATATTAGCTTCACTTGTATGTATGTTTGTAACCGACTCCTTAGGTCGCCATTTTGACCCACTTAAATTTATGCACTCCCGCGATATGAGTATCAAACGAAAGGGTTTGCTGAGAAGAATACGAAAAATAAAATGACGTCATCCTAAATCCAACATGGCCGACTTCCAAAGATGGCGGACAAGGCATTTTTTATGCACTCCCGCAATATGGGTATCAAATGAAAGGGTTTGCTGAGAAGAATACGAAAAATAAAATGACATCACCCTAAATCCAACATGGCGGACTTCCAAAGATGGCGGACTAGGCATTTTTATGCACTCCCGCGATATGGGTATCAAATGAAAGGGATTGCTGAGAAGAATACGAAAAATAAAATGACGTCACTCTAAATCCAACATCGTGGACTCCCAAAGATGGCGGACTAGTCATTTTTGATGGGATCGTGTGTTATGGGTATCAAATGAAAGGGTTTGCTGAGAAGAATACGAAAAATAAAATGTTGTCACACTAAATTCAATATGGTGGACGCTCCAAAATGGCAAGCAAAATCTTATTATTCAGATAAATTTTCGAAAAGCATTAGACTAAAAAAGCAATAATAAATAATAGTTAAAAAAACTAAAAAACACGCTTTTGTAACTAGTCGAACTAAAAAGTAGAAAATAATTATCTATATATGCAAAAACAAAATAGACTTTATTATTTTATTTTATAAAATCGTGTTTTTAGTTTTTTATAATATTATTTAATTAGATTAACATTAGAAATGTCAGTTTGTATTTTAAATGCAAAAAAGTTTTAAAAAATATTAAAGAAATTTTTATATAGTATTGTTATAAGATTGAGATAACTATGATGTAGGAAGATTTTAAGGCATTGATTTAACATTGATATTTATTCAAGATTAACCTTAATTAATTTGTGAAATTACATTATAGTAAATTTCAATATTTAATAAAATTAAAGATCTCCAAAACCTGAAAACACGAAGTCGGATATGTAGGTAGCCATTAAAGCGTTACGCGTATTGCGTCTTCATCTTAAGTTCATGATTTGTGATTTCGATAGTAAAATTGCTGTATTTTTTAAACAATAACTGACCCCGACCGAAAAGTAACTGAATGTAACAACTGATAAACATTAAAATTACAGCACTTGCCCGGCGCGATCTCTATTCAATACGAGATATTAATAGTCTGTTTCACAACTTTAGTTTTGCTAACACGTTTTTACAATAAATGACATTAAAAAAATACTTTTCACTCGTTCAGAGGTGACAAGCGTTTTATTAATATTTATTTAATAGAAGGAAAATTTTTCATTACAATTCATAAATTTCTATATTCACACCGGCTGGAACCCGCACCTTAGTTATTATTTGCGCGACACAGTGGTTCGTCATCACGGATTCCCTGGCCGATTGCCAAAGCAATGCTAGTGTGCGATAGCACTAATTTTATTTCGTAACTCTTGTTTATATCACACAAAAATTGGTCAAGGTGCACTACCCTTTAAAGTGTTTAAAGTAACTATGGATATACTTTAATAATACCTGAAAGCTTCGATCGATATTTATTATATATTATCATAATTAATCCGTTAGATTAAATTATATCGATCGAAGCTTTCAGGTATAATTAAAGTGTATGGTTAACAATCTATTCAGGTACTTCGTTTAATGCGCCTGTAAAATCTTTTCTAGAGTATTACGTAATTTTTATTACCGGTGGGGTTTAAGCTCAATTCCTTTTATTTTTAGCTTTGTTTGATAATTATACGAATATTTTTAGTATCAATGGCGCGCTGACATGAATTCTAAGAATACGAGTAAATTTGACCAGCCCTGATTCCAATATGACTACCAACGCGATTTTTCGAGTTCTAAGTAATTCTCATGTTGGTACCCGGTACAAACATCAATCCAATCAGTAAATTAAGCCAATTAAATATCTTACCAAACAACGAGTCTTCCACTCAGCATAAAGAAGAAAACCAGCGCCGGTGCGCAGCGGTCGAAAGGATCGCCTACCATAACATGAGAATATGCAGCCAATATCATCAACAACACGAGGCCTATATTAGCTGTATTCTTGACTTTATCTGAAATCATATTAAATATTAATATATTCTTAGAGTCCGTATTCACTTTTAATTGAAGCCGTGAGAGCCAAGAATGGCCTATCTTTTTGAGACATAATTGATTTTAATTGTGTCTAGAAAAAGATAGGCCACTCTTACGTTCATGGCCTCAATCGTGCTCGGTTTATGGCAATAGACTCACCAGCTATTACATGGGACTTAATGACAGCATTGGTAAAATTTGGGTGTACAACAATCAGGGGCGGACCTTGAGTTTTTGAGGCCCTGGGCTAATACTACTTGGGGGGCCTGCCTTTTTATGTGTGGAAAATCCATCATATACGTTGACCCGGACTCATACAGACTAAAAACCACGCAGTTAATTAATAATATTGTCCATTGTCTTCAATGGGTGCCTTTTACATCCACGGGGCCCTGGGCTGCAGCCCAAAAAGCCCTTATATAGATCCGCCCCTGACAACAATACACCTCTACTAAACCGTTCGAGTATACAGGCGTGATGCTATGTTATTAGTTTAAGATACCGTTGTGTCCCACCAGAGAGCAAAAGCTTCCTTCCTCTCTGTCCATTATTCCGATCTAGGCTTACTTGTCCCGCCACATCTCATATTTGAAACTTACTGTGTCGTCGTTTTCGCCCAAAAATCACCCGGTATGCGGCAGATATGGCCAGTCCATGTACAGTTTACATAGGCTGTTGTGTTCCCTATCCAACAGCCTATTTAAACTGGCCTACATTTTGTGTTTGTACGAAATATAGTTCTTTACAAGGTCCGTAATTTTTTCCCCCTACAATACTAGAATGTGGAACGACCCATATTTCATCCCAATTGCGGACTTTGACGCTTGGTTAGTGACCTGGTTTGCGTGCCTTGCGTGGTGAAATGCTATGTCCATAAGCTTTCGTGTGAAGACAGTGGAAAAGGTTTTTGAAAATATGTCTTCATCGAGCAATAGCAAAATCTTTATCTTGTTTCGCCTGGAAGGAATTTGGTCCGAGCTGTACATATTATTATAAATTTATGATCATACCTGACTGTCTACATCACTGTTTCGTGCTAATCGTCATTAAATATAGATTGGTAAAAATATAGTTAATTTCATTACCATAAACAAACACGTTACCTAACTTAGTTTTAGTAATACTCACTCGAAACTGGTGTGGGTCAGTTGTTCGAGCATATAAATAGTTATTATGGTCCACTAAGCTACCGCTGATGAGAAAATAATTAAAGGACACTGAGGTTGACGAAGCAGTGGTGGTAAATGTAATTTTTTCCAACAACAGTACCCCGCCGGAGTGCTGGTTCATACCAATTTTTTTTTTTAACTTCTACGCCATAAAAATGCTCTTTCTAAATCCATCTCAATTTTTAACATACAAGTTTTTCACCTATCAGCGAGCGTTCAATATTTTATATTAAATACACACATCAAACAAGTCTAAGCAACGCGCATAATTTACAGAAACTGCATGTTTTATTAATTGATACTTTATTTTTTTCTTAACTAAGTAGATTGTTATACAATCTTTTTGTTCCCCGAAACATATACTTGCTGATTTTAAAAATAGAAACTTCGATTGTGTTTTGTTTTCATTAAAATAAAAGCTATCTATTTTTTCCCGATTTCATGAGTTTTCGTTACTTGATAAATTTGGTATTTATCTTACTTCTATCATGTTGATATAAACAGTTTTTGAAAAAATTTAGTGGTGTGTCATTATTTATCATGGAGCGACGCCATTTGACTGCTGATGAAAGAGCTGAAGGAATGCTACAAACAGGAAGAAATCAGTCCCAGGTATCTGGGCATTTTGGTGTCAATAGGAGCGTGATTTGTCGTCTTTGGCAGCGTTACGTTAAACCCCCTGTATCCTGCTAAGCAGCACCCAGGACGTGGAATGAGTACAACTGCTCGACAGGACCGATACATACAACTGACTGCAAGACGTCAGCCGATGTTAACCGCCCGGGAGTTAGGTTTAAAGATACAATTCTCAAGCGGTTTGTTGTTAGCCACCAAACCGTGAGAAATAGTCTGAATGAATACGGCCTACGAGCACGACGACCAATTAGGTGCCCACCTATACGCCATGGGAATCGCGCCCGTTGAAACGAATGGTGTAGGTAACACTTGACACGGACTCAGGAGCGATAGGATAAAAATTTATTTTGCGAGGCCCTGTTTGTATTTAGGCCTGATACGAGTAGGGTAAGAGTGTATCGTTGTCCCAGAAATGCTGAACGGCTGAGATGCGTCCAGGAAGTGCACCCTTACAGTGGCTCCACAGTGATGGTTTGGGCGGGTATTATGAAGAACAGACGATCTGAGCTCGTTTTTGTAGATGGCATTATGAACGCTAAAAGTTAAGTTGAAGATGTCTTCGGGTCTTATGTTCACCCATTTGCACAAAGTCTTGGCTCAGATTTCACACAGATGCATGGCAATACACGTTCGCACACAGCTCAGAGGACCAGAGAATACTTGGCAATGGAAAACATCCGAGTATTGCCGTGGCCTGCAGAATCGCCAGACCTCAATCCCATCGAACACGCATGGGACATGCTCCAGAAACGTGTTCTAGAGAACCTGGACGGAGTATCGCCAACCCAACAACTGAAAGACTAGTTAAAATTCCATTGGGAGCGATGGCCGCATGACCAGGTAAACAATCTTATAAATGAAATATCGGTGCCGACTAGTTTAGCAACAGAGGCGGTCAGACTTTGTATTGAAATACCAAAAAATTTTAATTAAATATTTTTTTAATTTTGTAAAACATGGATAGTTTAATTTCGTTTTAACTTTATTTTATACTACGTATGTTACGGTACACATATTGTTAACTATTGTGATTAAATGAATAATTGAATGAAGGATATTGTTGCATTAGTCACTAATGAATCAAAACATGCTTTTAATAAAACAACTTTTAACCGGATTAATCGCGTGTATTATTGGTTTTTGTTTTTCCTGACGTTTCGAACATTTTGTAGCGTTCGTGGTCGCAGGCAGACTCCTGAAAACAAAAACCAATAATACACGCGATTAATCCGAATAAAAGTTGTTTTATTACAATGTGTAGTGATCGCGTAAACCTAAGATATTATATTAAAAATAAATTTTCACATAATAGGAACAATCTTTATTATTAACAAAACAATATTTATTAACAATCAACAATTCAATATTTATTTGTAATCAACAAACCTAAACTTTATATTGCGGAAGGGAATAGGATGTTATAATAATTAATAGGATTAATGATTTTTTATTCTACCTGTCTATTGAACTTTTTTTTACAATAATGGATCTACGTTTGGCCACCAACTCGTCTGATGGTAAGCGACGGTGTGGCCGCGGATGGAGCAGGAATATCCAGAATAAATCTATTCACTCTTAAGTAGAGTAGCTACATTTTGGGAGAACGATAGTTGGGGAGTTGATGTAACTGCCCAGACCCGTCTCCCACAACGGTTGCACTGGACTACATCCCGAAACACGACTAGGTCGCTTCACGGCATGGCTTCGTCCGGTGAGTGGTAACCATCCGCGGCCGAAGACTCCCACCAGAGTTGTGTTGCCTGTTTTGCTCAACCCTAGGGCCACGTGTAGGGATTCCATTTTAGGGGTGCAATCCTACGGACGCGGGCAACTCAGCCCCCAAAAACTTTAAGAGATGACCTTATTTTTCCGAGGCACACCAACTAATGACCACGGTACACCAGTGTGCCGCGTCACACACTTTGCGGAACACTGTGATAGAGGATATATTATACCACGATGTGACGAACCATACCGCATTAAGGAAGCTGCGAGTTCTACCACATACGTGCTGAAAAGGCTTAGAAGCAGCGAAGTTATGGGTAGGTACCACGTCTCCCAGTTGACCCCGTTTGTAAGCGATGTACCGCTGGTGCCAGTTAACCCGTGGTCAGATCGCCTGGAGTATTTATCCGGGAGGCGCAGGTTCGAATCCTGTTCGCGACCGTAGTCTTTTTCCATTTAATATTGTAACTTTAGGTTCCTTTTCTATTTGGTAAACCAACCATAAAGCGGTCGACAGTTTTATTGTCCTAATATGTCGGGTAACGTGAAAAGCATTCTTAGTTTAATTACCTAAATTTGTATTTTTATAGCTTTTCGGTGTAACAATGGACAATACAGGGTTGCTACACTATAGGTAGTTCGGACCGAAACGTAATAACGCCGAAAACTGAACAAAACCCTACCACCAAGTTTCTTCGGATCCGACTAGTAGTAGCGTTCGGCCGTCGCTTTGAAATCAAAAACAAGCAATTGAATGAACCTATTGTGAAATATGATTGAATGTTGATTGAACTAAGTATTGTCAAACATCGAAACCGATACGTCAGAAACCATTTCGGAATAACTTCAACGAATGCCAAAATGTCAAATCGCGAACATTGATCGATCATCAAATCTGAAACACTTCATGGTAGCAAAACGTCCGATCCGTCAGTCGAAGCTTCGATGATCGGATTTCGGATTAGCACCCCTGGATATAATTATTGTTTTAAGTATTATATTTTATTTGCCTGAATGAAAAATCCGTCGATATTCAGGTAATCATAGTCTTGGTCAGTGCCTGTGCGATCCTTGTGAGTTCTATAAACACGTAATATCCATATTTAGCACTACATTCTTAATGGACTTCTCCCCTCTGGACCTCCCATACCCAGCTTTTTGCCCAGGGGGGGATCAGTTTTTTTAACCCAGGTAGCCCGTGCTTGTTTTGCCCTACTACATAAAGACACCTATACGAAATATTAAGTGTAGGTATGTAGTGTGTAGGGGTAAATCCATCATTACACCGGTTCGTTTCGGCAATCATCGTGACCCCAGCAAGTTATGGTTTGTTGAAAGGTGTCAACAGACAATCCGGGATTTGTGCCGGCTGACAACAGTTAGCGTGCACAGACACTTCAGTATGGCGCACATGCGTGGCCGTTTCGGGCATGGTGCTGGTCATGCAGTGAACCACCCATGTCCACCGCCCACATGGCTCACGGAGATTGTTAAGTGCCCTCCGGCGCTCAGCACGCCTCTACGGCAGGGGTGAGTGGGGTTCACCTCTCTCTCGGTTTCTGCCACCTCCTTTGCGAGCATAACCTCCTCGCAAAAAGTCGCCACGGCGCATGTGCTCTCACTCTCCACCCTGTATCTAATCACGGCCGGAAGGGAGAGATAGCCCGCCCTTAATGCGCCGATGAGCTCATGGCGCTGCTCAGTCCAAGTCGGGCTCCCGTGATCGCGCTTGTTTCTTGTTTCACTCCGCCACCAGGATCTGTAGACGCTCGGACTGCTTAGCCATAAATCCCCGTGGCAACGGCCGAACACCCTGGTCTGGCGCCTCGCCGCGCTACTGATACAAGAACACGATGTCTCTCGTTTTAAAATTCCAGTGCGGTAATCCGGCTAAAAGACTGTTCGCCTCGAAGGAGATCGTACGGTATCTCCTTATCAGCCTACTGGCCATCACTCGCTGTGGTTTTTGCAGCATTGCGATGTTGCCGGTCAACAGGCCGTCCGCCCAATCTAGGGCCTCGTAGACCATAGTCCGTACGACACCTGCATAAAGCCTTCGGCAGGAGTGTGTCAAGCTGACCCAGGGCCGGCAGCAGCCGCGCAAGCAACCATGCGTTTTAGAGTGAGCCGCAGAAAATGCTCCTCAAAGTTCCACTGACTGTCGAGGACGAGTCCTAGGTACTACATTATCGAATTGACGCCGATGGTACTTCCCACTACGATGTTGGATCCTGGAGATGGCCCGTTCAGAGGCTCATGGAGGCAAATAGCCTCTGTTTTAAACAGCGCCACCTCAAAACCCAACTGCTGGATTCTCCTACCGACGTCCGGAAATTCAGGAAATCTTGCTTTATAGGTAGTGAAATAAATACAAATAAGTATCCGTCCATTTATTTAAATAAATATCTATTTTAAATTAATTTGCAAGGATATTTAGCAAAACTGTTTATAAAGTGTTCCGGGAAAGAATCACCCATATGTTCACAACTTGTTTTTGTACACTAAGGGCCGATTTTTCAATCCTCGGATAAAAGTACCAATAGCTACCTAAAGAATAAATTTATTAGTCCCTTTATTCATCTGATAAATGGTTGTCAATTTTTTAATACATATTTAACCTATGAATAACTATCTGACCGAATAACACATCTGTGAAAACGCTAACTTCAGGGAGGTGAAACAAATATACAGAATAGACGAATGTTCGAACGGGACGGACTATTTCTTTGTTTGGTGTCAATGTCAAACAAACAAACGTCAGCATGTTACTTTTATTTTGGCTTTATTACGTAATGAGGTTGTTAGTTTGGGTGTGTGGTGTTTTTCGTGTTATTAGAATGCTGCAGATCAATAGTGACCTACCTCACGTTAATTTGTTTTTGACAAGGCCTTTTTATTATCTAGTATAATTTTTGTTTTAATGAATAATAAAACAAAAATAAATACCACACGTTAAAGTTATCGGTCCTCGGTCCTCGGTCTTACGATACTTTCTTTTCATAAAAATTTACAATGGCTTCTTCCTCAATTGCCATGTCGTCAATACTATCGAAAATATCCATTTGAATTAAAGTACGGTATCGAAAACTAACCTCAAACTAGTAACATCAACGTCGGTTATCTAAGGAATAAGTGGTTATCTGGCCGTCAAAGAGTCAAATATATTTATTCCTCAGATAAGTGAATTATTCGACGAATAAAGCCTATTTGACCATTGAACAACTGAGTTTTTTGCTATCTATCGAATAAACCCTATCTGTCTGTTTATCTGAGGATTGAAAAATCGGCCCTAAGCCCATTTAAAGTTAACCCGTCTTCAACCATTTTTGATCTCAGCCTTGCTGCTCTAGCGTTTTGCATGAATATAATACACGGCACATATTTGTATTACGCTCCACTATGCTCCGCTACAGTGAAAACCCCATGAAAGTTCATAAATTTGAAGCTTGCTGTTTCCAAAAATTGTGGTTTCGGCTTCTGAATTGGCTTGAAAGTAATTACACCACAATATTTTTTTTTGGAGAAAAAGGTATGTACCTACAGAAATAGTGCCTCTACAGTTTCATTGCAGTACATATATTCTAAATCATTCAAATTCCTTCATAAGTGGAATTATTTTTTATACAAATAAAGTATTGATTATATTAAATGTTAATTGCTTGGTTACAAAAAACAGTTGCATAAAACCATCCACAATGTGACGTCAGAAGCGATAAGACACAAAAGTACCTCAACGGCGCAATGATGCACCGTATGCATCATGGGTCGATGCCGTATTTTGTTTGTACTGCGCCGTAGCGAAGCGTAAAACGCCATACGGTCGCGCAGTGAAAGGACGAGAAACCTAAACTTGATAGACCCAAACGATTTCTTGACTGACCGAGACGCGGAGGCGCTATGTCTAGGTCAGAGGGGGGGACGTAACGCGACCTTAAATATTAGTGTATCACGGCCCTAAGCTTGCACTCCGACGACGCGACGCCTCGTTCCGCGGACGAGCGGGTAGTCTGCCTACGCATGCGACGCACGCGCTAACGTATTGCAAATTTACGCGCGAAAACCTATGTTCTTGCTGTTTTACCATTTTATCTATTGGTTGATTTGTGTTTATGTGTTTCATTAATAATATACTTATTTCTACAAATTCGTGTTCGGACTCTTATTTAATCCCTGAGAGAAGTAACTATTACAATACTATTTTGAATTCATTACAGATTTTCGTAAAACGAACTACTGAGGCAGGTTTGTAACTGTAAACTGTACCTTCCCTGGGAATGTGATGAATTAATTCAGTGGTCGACCATTTACATTTTAGGAAAAAATATATTATGGTGTTATTACTATTAGTGAGGTCGAAATCCTATCGTAAAATTTAATTGTTTTGAAGAATTTATAATGTAAATCTAAATGCAAATAATTAATTTAAATAACGCATCTCTAGAATTATTTTCAATGACACCCATAGTACTGTACAATAATTTTATCTTTTGAACTAGGATAACTACATAGATTACTAAAAGTATGTCAAAATAGATCTATACCCAAACGTAAAAATATCCGTTTCATGTAATAAATAATAAGTATCCAAATCCGTCCAAATTTGTATACCAGACTTGTCTTGCTTGACTTGACTTGCACTTGTCGGTTTGACGTTTGTGACCTTATTTGACATTACCAACTGGCATGAAACCAATGACTAAAGAAGGAGTAAAGGACGTGCCCTATTAATCTATATATATGTCGCAGATGGATTGTAGAATCCGCTATTTTACAAAACTGCTAGGTGATTTACAAAACAGTACTGTTTTATAAAACAGCTGAACGACGTTCAGCTGGATTGTCATTGCGATACGTTTAACAAAACAGCTACCCACCTTTAGACGTAACTCAGAATGACATATCTACTGTGGGACAGGTTTGTTTATTTTATAGGTATATTAAATGGATAGTCACCACTCAAGTAAAAAAAAGATACTGTATTGTGATTTGACTTTCCTTGGCTGGGTCGACGGAGCCCCGCCTTGCGGCTCCTATTTTTGTGTCGGTTAGAAAAAACCTAAACACGAGGATGACGGGGGTAGTTCGCTCGCTACGCTCGCTCACTAGCCCCCGTCATCCTTTTCCCGAACCTAACCTGTCTGTGTCGGGATACACGAAACTTCCGAGCTCGCTTCGCTCGCTCATGGATCAATTTCGTTTATTTTCTTTCATTATCCTGATATATTGTCGACTATTATAGTGGTTTCGTTATTAGGTCATTCAAAATTTTCATCTTTTTATTGCTATTGACAAGTAAAATAAAGTTAGGTTATTAGTTTTAAAACATACAGAGCCACATGCGACAAAATTTCGAACTGAAATCAACAATCTGACAGTTCATTTCACACTGTTTTACATAATCTCTGATCGTTGACCCGCTGCATTTATAAACGCAAAACGTTCATTCAATTCTGCGTGTTATAGTTCAGTAATTATGTAAAACCGCTAAACGTCGTTCAGCTGTTTTTCATAACAGTACTGTTTTGTAAATCAGCTAGCAGTTTTGTAAGACACCTGATTCTACAATCCATCTGCGACATAGACATTACGTTATATCATACGATTGGATACAGTAATAGAAAAACTATATGCGTTTCTTTTTAACCTATGTGATTCTACTAATGTAAAAAGAGAAAACCTTAATTTGACAGTTTTATGAAATTGCAAGTAATAAATATGACGTCACATATGACCAGCCCAACGGCCGGTTCGCCATTTTAGTTTCTCTTTCCGAGTACTTTTGACAGTGTACATAAAGTGTCATTTGGCGTTATCCTGAAACTTATTAATACGATTTTCTTTGCTTAAAACATTTTGAGTACTGACAATTTAACTGTGAAGCTACGTGTGATAAACGCAATTATGCCTAAGTGTTGTGTGAAGGGCTGTGGTTCGAAATATAGTAAAAAAGTGTGTCCTATATCCATGCACAAATAAGTCGTTAAATATTCATATATTATCAAATGTCCTTCATATTGTTGCGACCAAATTTTAGATTCAGTTAATATTTATCACTGTTATGTCATCAGTGAATCATTTTAATAAGTTTCGAAAGGTTTATTTATTCTGGGTTTGTTTATTACGCATTGTTTGAAGGATAATTTAGTATTGTGCTTCTAATTTAAACAACGATTTCAATTAGGTTTTGTCGATTTTTTCGAAACCTTTTATTTTGTATATTTTTAATACACATTAAGTGTTATGATAATAACTAAATTACCGAACATGTTTTAGGTTACCAAAAATTAAATTCTTAAAAAAGAATATAATAAGAATCATTGGGTCAAGAGAATATTGATACCAGCCTCGATAAAACATTTGCATGTTCTCTACATTTTGATGTCCTGTATTAATAGAACTCTGGATATAATAAGACTTCAAGACAATACAATACCTACAAGGCTTCCTAAGGTAAATTACGAAACTTGCATTACTTACAACCATATCATATGGCCTGTCATAGCTCCTAACCGGCTAAATCTTCTAAAAGACGAGCGGCCATGGCACGCTGACCACTAAGCCATCTCGACCTCTGCTCACCACCGCGAATTCTTCTTCCATATTTTAACACGTCTTATGGCGACGTCCAGTGGCGTGCCTAGGGTTTCAAAATAAGGCAAGCCCAATAAAATTTTAACCGATTTCAAAAAAAGAAAGTTCAGTTTTGGACTGAGTATGTAGGTACCTACGTATGTATCATCGCAATTATCTCATAAACTACTGGTTAGGTACAATAAATTAAAAGTGAATTCATCCGTCTTCTTCTCGGCCCCGGTTTGTCACTTTCCTGATGCTGCATATGCTTTTCTAAAACGACATCGAATTTTGAAATTAACGAGACCAGTTCTAAAAAATTGCCTTTATTTAATGAAGTTTTGGACACATCATGTCCTCTTACAGGAAGTTCCTGTTGTGCTAAATGACAAACAATATCGACTAATCTTTGAAATACACTACGGTTGTTATCAACGCGCGTGTTATATTTTGAAATTTCCTCAGATAACTGGCGTGATATAGATGTCTCAATTCGTTGTTTACCAAAATTACTGAAAGAAACCATTGCACACAGGTGTTTATGGGAATTTGCGTGCCAGATATGTTATTTAAATCATTATAACCAGATGTATTCGAAATCTTCATTCGAAAAAAATATGCAGCACCAGCAATACAACTTATTAGTGTGCGAACAGCCAACAATCCAACTAGTTTTATACACTGATCTATTAAATTTTCGTTTATGCGATTTACTAGTCTGAGAAATACACAGATTAGGCGTCGGTTTTAATGAAGAAATTAACTGTTTTTTCTGAGCAAAGTTTTAAGATTTTACCTTATCTTCGCCAATCAAAACTTGAACGCATTTTAAATCCTCACAAGGTACAATTACCTCCATTGTATGTCACCAAAACAATTGTATCACTGAGAAAATCTAAGAAAACACACAAAAAACTTTAACAACAAAACTTTTCCCACTCAAGCAAATGAAACTGAAGTGAGTTGCACTCGGTACTTACGGAGAGTTGCATTGTTGTCATTTAGGCAAAAAAAGTCGCCAGGTATATGAAAAATCTAGCTAAATGTCGCAATAGGGTATTTGACACTGATGGAAATAAAATATGAAACTTAGCTATAATGATAGAATGTATTTTATTTGACTCTTTGGTATTTTTGAACATAATATTAATAACTCGTAAATACATTTCATTCGATAAACAAATTCATAATTTATAATCTATGTGTCACGTGACTCGAAACTATTAATTATTTTAAAAAGTCGCTAGATTTTATTGTTCCTAAATCTTAAAAAAAGTCTCCAAACTCGTTAAAAATCTCCAAGATCTCACAACGTCGCTAAAACGGCAACACTGCAAAGTTGGCAAGGTGTGTATACGCGTGCAACTTCATAGGCATGCACGGCTTAAATCTTCCATACTGATCGATTTGTAGACGCACAAGGTATGTACTCGTTATACGGCACATCGCTATAAGTGCGAAAGTGACAGAGATAGTATTTGAAAGCCCGGTAAAAGCCCGTACGTGTAAGCGAGATAGCTATATGTAGATGCTGCAAATGCGAAACTCTGCGCGCGAACAATCGCGATGTGTAGTAGTGTGGCATAGGTAGATACTTTGTGTTATGTTGATAAGAATTAAGCGCGCGAACTTTTAAATAGTTCGGGTTTGATATTGATTCTCTATCGAGCATTTTAGTAAGGCTTTTGGGCTTATATGAAGGTACCGCCACTGGCGACATCATTGCTATCAATTGAGTCCCTATACAAGTGAGGAGGTGAGGTGAGCAGAGGTCGAAATGGCTTAGCGGTCAGACCGCCTGGAGTATTCATCCGGGAGGCGCAGGTTCGAATCCTGTTCGCGACCGTATTCTTTTTCCATTTAATATAATAACTTTATTTGTATAATAACTTTCGTGAGGCATATTCATATTAGTTATTGTTCACCGGTACATAGCCGCGGACTCAGCTCATGACTAAGGGCTCCGTTCGAGTTCGAAACTAGTCGGGCAAACCCGAAGAATGTACGTGAGTAGTAACCGGTGAACAATAACTAAAATAACTTTATTGTATCTTTTTTAAGCATGCCCAACTAGTCAAAGACATCACAGACATACGACAAAGGAAAACATCGTCAGGAAACCTGGAATTGATGGGTCTAAAATCGCCAACCCGCTGTGAGCTAGCGTGGTAACCAATGCTCGTGCCTTCTTTGTTTGAGAAGAGGGCCTTGCACTGCAGTGGGACAGTTATAGGCTGTTGCGCATGCGTTTAACTTTATGGGTTATCATTAGACATTTTTCAAATTTTTCTTTATATATTTTGACGTGTCTTGGTTTTTTTTATACTTAAAAATAATTTTGTTTTAGTTGAAGACCCCTGCACTAACAAACCAAGTATACTTACGACTAGGTATAGCTGCCAGAGCCAAACCAAATAATATCTCGAGCCCGCCTACAGTCCTCCTGTACCATTTCGAAGGTAATTTAAAGTCTAATGTTTCAGTCAACGGAAATACTTTTGCGTATCTGACGTATTCTTTCCTCTGAAACAAATAATTTATTAATTTATTAGCTGTGCTGCGACTCCGTTCGGTGTGGATGTCGGAAACTAACAAACTTCATATCGTATCAGACAAAAGTCAAATGATTCAGTGTGAATGTTATTCAGCCAATTGTAGCTGCTTAGTTATTAAGAAACACTGACAATATAGGTAAACAGGGAAACTATTTTTCGATTATTACCGCTAGGCTACATAACTACATAGCCGATAATAATTTTGACAATCTACAGTAAGTTACTTTGATAAAAATAACCGATCTACATTTATTTGTGTTTACGTCCATGGTTGTTTGGTTCAAGTGCACCTCTAAGCCTTGCAGCTCTCTCCCGGCCCCAAAATGCTAAGTTCTGCTACGTGGTTTAAAAGACAATTTTACGACGTGCTTTAATTTGTTCCCGTCTCTATCTTGCAAGTGTAGTATAACAGTTGTGTAACAGTAACAGGAATAATGCTAAGCCAAAGCACGTGCTAGGTACCGCTAAATAATGTTTATTTATCTTGGCCTTTCATTTGAAACGAGTAGATCAGCAGAGTGTTCTAGCACTCGCTGGCCACTGCCGCGGCACCGCCCGCTTCGCTCACTCTACTCGTGACCCACGAGTCGTGGGTAGTTTGGTCGCAGTTCTAACCTAATCTGTTATAACCTTAGAGTATTTATTACTCTAACATAATAACGGACTTGTCCTTCTGATGAATTGATTATTTAATGTGGCGGATTCTGCAGCTGCTTAGTACCTTAGCGTTTCGGCTCAGCAACGTACAGAATTATACGTTGTAACAATAAAAATCTATTGTGTCTGCTAATGAGCGAGGCAACAGCTTAAATAATATTAATATAGGTAATTTAGTTTTATAATGTATATATCTAAAAATCAATTGCTGTTCGTTTGTCTCGCTAAAACTCGAGAACGGCTGGGCCGATTTAGCTGATTTTGAAATGTTTGTCGTAGTCCATGGAATGTTTAAACGGTGAGAAAATATAGAAAAATTGCGAGGAAGATAGTAAAAACAACAATTTAATTTGCCCATGTAAACTGTTCTACCTATTTTCCTGTCAAACATTTGACGTTCGAGGTGATACGAAGTACACCGGGTCATCTAGTAGTATATAAAATGTAATTGTGGTCTGGGAATTCTATGGCAAATTCGGCTTCGGTCTTTCAAAAAGTTGAACAAAAGATTTTATTTTATTATTGTCATCGGTTATTACTCGCGCGTAAGTAGTAACATACCGACATAAAATACTAAGCCTATCCACTGAGGGCTCTTACAAACGAGCGGCATGTTCACAGAGTAATTTTTTTATACATAAAAAGTAAAGTGACGGCTATGTTCATAACCGCGGAACTAGGGATTTTCACACATGGGCTTCCCGCTGGTAGCATCGGCGGTCGTGTTACGAAAAGTCACACAGTACCCAATCCGCAAACTCTTCGACAGTATGGCGAGCCCTAAACTCATTTACGAGTGCCATCAAATATTCAATCATGTAGGCACTTTTAATAACATAACTACAATGGATTAAAGGACACAGCAGCTCTCGAGGCAACGATGCAGAGGATGAGCTCGCAAGAAGAGGATCGAGTGTGGCCTCTATAGGTCCTGAACCTATAGTACCACTCCCCTTCGGACACCTGGATACCCTGGTAAAACAATGCACTAGGGACCAACACAGCAACCTCTGGACGAACCATGGTGAGTGTAGACAGCCAAAGCTCTTCCGGTCATCAATGGCCGTATCACAGCTTCTCCGACTGACAAAACAACAACTAAGAACAGTCACAGGTGCTCCCATGGGCCATGGCTTATTTAACAAACATCTCTATGTTATAAGAGTTACTGACAGCCCTTTAAGCAGAGCCTGCATGAAGGACGACGAGCACGTAGTGCTGAATTGCCCTTACTTTATAGATATGATTGCCACATACAGGGCTAAGTACTTCCGAAACCCTGGTGCTCTCCGAGAGGTCGCCGGCAAGTTTAAAATCCTGTTGGCCTTTCTTGAGGAGTTGGGGTAAATCGAATAATCCATTCCCACCCCGGACGCTAAACAATCGCCATAGCGGGGAATTGCGGAAACCAGCCCGTTACACCAATACGAATACCAAAAAGTGACTGATACAGAAAAACTGCTCTGAACGAAAGGTAATTACACAAAACACATAGAATGGGCACGTTGTCGACGACGATCAACTGTAGACGACTGCAAAAAATAAATGTTGTCTGTTTGTAATGTCAAAATAACAGCGTTTTACTAAATGCTAGAAAACAATAAAAAAAAAACAGTTCATATATAATTATATTTTTTAATACATGTTGAGGCCATGTTATGCCTATATTTATTTCTATTTTTCAAAGAAACATTGAAAAAATAATAGACAAGAACGGGGCTTGAGAGTGATGACACGGAACGTCAAAGGTCGCGGGTTCAAGCCCCGTTCTTGTCTATTATTTTTTCAATGTTTCTTTGAAAAATAGAAATTAAAAAAACAGTTTTTTTCCTTCAGGCTTATCTCCAAAACAGCTGGACCGATTTTTACGAGACTTTCATTGGCCGATAGCTGATGTTATAAGAAGTAACTTAGACTATTTTGATAGTATTTTTACCTGAAATTCCGCAAAGGCGAGGCCGTACAGCTAGCTGTTTTTAATTTAACTTATATCATTACAATATGGCCACTGGTTAAAACCATAGCTACTCAATTTCATTAAATAACAGTCTCATAACCTTAGTGACATAAGGCAAAAGAAATAAAATAAAAAAATTGCTTGCCAAAAATTTGAGAGGTTAATGCCATACCAAGGGTAAAATCATACTAAGTTTATTTCTACAAATCAGTAACATTTTAGGTAATAATACCGAAAAACTAACTGCTTAACTAAACAATTCCTCGTATCTACTTTTCTAAAGATTACAAGTGGTATACAATAAACACGATTTTATATTAAAAATATCCTGTCAGAATAATACACAAAATATTCCATTCGATTTGCCCTCAACTCAGACGAAATTTGCCATGAATGTCACTGCTGAGTATGACGATTTCTTACTACAGTAAAGTTATCACAATTCACAATAGAAATTTTAAACAAATTGGTTGCCAACACAAGAATCGATTTAAATGTATTGAATTTTATATCAGTCGCCAACAAATAAATAAGCAGTGATTATGAATCAACGTAGGGGGATCCGCGATCGAGTCATGCTGTCGGTCGGCTGTCGCAACAAGACGACTCCGTGGTGGTATTAGGCGGCAGGCCAAATACCAAAATAGCAAACAACTCGCTCCGCTACAAAAATCTAAATGCACCTAGCGACCTTACACTATCCGTTTCCAGATAAACTAATAAATAAAAAATTGCTTACCAAATCTTTATGCAATTCCTTCGAGATAAACGGGGTTAGCTTTGTTATTCCAACGAAAACAAAAAACACCCCTAACAAGATCGATAAACTTTTCAATACAATAGAACCCATTTTTGTCAAACACACTTCAACACAGAGAATTCTATGTTCTGAATTAAACCACGAGCATACTTGTATCAATGCATTCTAATTTCTTCGCACTTATATAATAATGTATCAAACATTACTTGTAAAATAATAAGCTTAGTTGCTCATAAAAGAACAAAGGTTCTGGTTAAAAGCATATTTTTTCATCAATCAATATAATAAAACGTGCAAATAATACAAGGAAGTTAACTGAAGCTAAGTATAACACGTTTCGCGCCGGCGCGAAAAAATCTATACCGAACTCATTTTGGTGTTACCATATTAAAGAAATATGAACCACATAAATCAAATTAATTTAGTCTATTTAGTCATTAAAATTTTTTAACCTATAGGAATTTCTAAAGATTATAAAACGAAATTCATGATGTTTCCATTGTACAAATACCCACATGAAAAAAGGGCGGGAAATTTAAAATAGCGCGGTGGTGTTTTTAATTTCTCAGACTTTAAATTAAAATTTTAACTTGATTTAATGATCAGTAGAGTAGTTTTGTTTATTGTGTGAGTGTGTTTATAGTGTATATATTGTAGTTTAGTGCAGTTTAGGTGAGTCTTTCATTTTTTTCTTTGTTATATATGTAAGAAAATATTATGAGTGAGCCTCCTGATCCTGGGGGAACAAACCTCCAGGTATCACATTTCATTACCATTGAAAATGATGCATCTAGCATGGATACTGATGGCTCTATGTCTACCTCCGGTAGAAAACGGGCTAAGTTAGTCAAATTATGTAAACATTGCAATAAAAAAAGGAAAAAAAAGAATTCTTCCGATAAATCCTCTAACTGTAATGATTGTATATGTCAAGATAGCGACATAGTATTCTCAAAGCCGCATACTATCACAGAGAATATTATTTCCCATAAAGATACAGGTAGCAAATCAGATATGTTACTTAAACAATCTGAGAATATAACACTGATCTCTAAAGAAAAATCTTATAGCCCAGTAGGGAGAAATTTTTATGATAAGTCGGATGCCGCCCCTTACGTGGTTCATATTCAGAAGCAGCAGCTGGAAGGTTCCACAACTCTTAACTCACTAACATTTGGTAGATTTCTGAAAAAATATAATTTCGCAAACATAGTTAATGGCAGTCTTAAAAAGATTGGTCGAAATAGATTATCACTCTCATTCTCGTCTTGCCAGGATGCGAACTTTTTTGTTTCTTCAAAGGTATTAGTTGATAATAATTTTAAAGCATTTATTCCTACATCCAGTACTACGCGAATGGGTCTCATAAAGGGTGTTCCTGATGATCTAACTCCGGAGGAAATCATAGATAATATTAATGTTCCGATCGGATGTGGCCGGATACTTAAAGCTCGTCGACTTAATTATAAGGTAATGGTCAACAATGCCCCGACGTGGAAACCGTCACAGTCGGTGGTCATTACTTTTGATGGTCAGGTATTACCGAAGCGCGTATTTATGTGTTTTAATGCATTACCGGTTGTTTTATATACTTTCCCAACGGTACAGTGCTATAAGTGCTGTCGTTTTGGCCATACTAAGGTATACTGCAGGGGTAATCCACGGTGTTTTAGATGTGGTGGGAATCATACTGGTGATTCTTGTACTGCTGACGATGACTGTATTTCTTGTGTTTCGTGTTCTGGCCCTCACCACGCTACCAATAAATCGTGCCCGGAATATATTAGACAAACAGAAATAAAACTAACTATGGCTAAGAGTTGCATTTCATATTCGGAAGCTTCGAAATTACATAAGCCGGCTATTAAATCATATGCTGATATTTTATCACCTCATTCAAATATTAAAAATAAAGAATCCTCCCCCCAATCGTCTTCCTACTCATATAAAAAAACAGTCTTCTCATCTCCTCGAAATCCTCCCAGAACTGCCAAAGGATATGACCGCGCTGCTCATGAACAACTCGTCAGAGAATATAATATTCCTTCTCCAAATGATGGTTGTGTTTTGAATTCGCAAAAAGAAAACCCTACAATCACAGAAATTATTATTGCCTTAATAAAGATGTTAACTCAATGTAATGTCATTTCACCGAACAACGTTGCCCCTTTGTTTGCACAATTAGTCAATAGTTTAAGTAATGGAACTCAATCCAGCCAGGTTGATTCAGTGGAATTGCCGCAGCATTAACGGTAAAAAAAGTGAACTGATGTATTTAATTAAGAAATACGATCCATTTATTATTACCCTTTCTGAGACTTGGCTTAAGCCAGAATCTTTATTTAAGATTTCTGGTTATGCCAGCCTCCGAGAGGATAGATCCGATGGGTATGGTGGAGTAGCCATACTCGTCAAAAAATCTTTCTCTTTCTCTCATCTTCCTCTTCCTTCTCATAGCAGTAATCTATCAATTATTGCTGTCTGTGTATATAGTATATGTTATGTGTCTGTATACATTCCACACCCTTCAAATGAAACACTTTCCGAATTGAATGCTATATTGTCGACACTACCTCTTCCTTTTATCTTCGTAGGGGACTTTAATTGTCACCATACAGCGTGGGGATGCACATCAAGTAATTATTATGGCGAGAAATTACTTGAACTTATTGATCAACATAATTTGTGTATTTTGAATACTGGTAAGCCCACTCGCAGGAACGGTCCCTCTACAGGAGATAGTGTACTTGACCTATCTCTCTGTACCCCTAACTTAGCTTGCTCTTTATCATGGTCTACCTTTTCTTCTACTTGTGGCAGTGATCACTTTCCCATTATAATTACATTTCCTTTTAAAAATAAATTAACTAGTAAAATGCATCGACTCAAATATAGATTACCTGACTATAGCAATGACCTTTGGGAACAATTTAAAAATCGCGTTATACAAAAGATCCCTTCAATTCCAGCAATTTATAATAATAATGAGCCTGTGTGTGCTGATGCCCTAGCAAAAATTTTGATTGAGTCTGCTGATGAAGTTTTTCCAATTAAAAATAAATTTACTAATTGGTTTCCGTCTCCTCCATGGTGGGACAGTGAATGTACTGCAGCTATTCAGACCCGAAAGGCAGCTGAAAAATTATATTGTAACGAAACTACGCACGAAAACTTCGATAATTTGTCGGAAATCATTAAGGAGACGCATAATCTCCTGAAGAAAAAAAAGGCTGACGGCTGGAAGAAATTCTGTTCATCCATTTCTCCAGAAGTGAGTCCATCAGTAGTTTGGCGTAATATAAGAAGATTTAGGTCAGCGTTCAATGATTCTTCTTCATCCGCTTTTTCTCCCTCTCTAATGGATAATTTTTTAGACAAACTTGCCCCGCTAACTGCTCCCTCAAAACCTTTGTTCTTCTTCCCCGCAAACTTTTGTTCTGCGAGCTCTAACTGTGTCTTAAGTTCTCCATTTTCTATCACTGAATTAAAAGGTGTAATACTGAATTTGAAAGATTCAGCTCCAGGTAATGATGGCATTCCCTATTCTTTTTTTGCTCACCTTTCTGATTGTACTCTACTTATATATTTAAATATACTAAATTCCTTGATGCTTTCAGGTAATATTCCGAAATCGTGGAAGTCTCAAACAATTATTCCAATTTTAAAACCTGGTAAATCACCCAATGATGCCTCTTCTTACAGACCCATAGCTTTATCGTCGGTTCTCTGTAGAATTGCTGAACATTTGGTCAAAATTCGCTTAGAATGGTTCATAGAAAATAATAATTTATTATCTCAAAGTCAATATGGATTTAGAAGAGGTAGAAGTACTATGGATTGTATTAGTATACTAATAACTGATATTAGGAATTCATTTACCACAAATGAATCGGTGGTTGCAGCGTTCTTTGATATTACATCAGCATATGATAACGTCATTTTAGACGTACTAATAAAAAAACTTAATCATTTACATGTCCCACAATTTCTTATTAATTTTATTTTGAACATCTTATATGACAGAGTTATTTGTGTGTCGTTAGACGAATCCAATAGAAAGTTCAGACATTTATGGCAGGGACTCCCACAAGGCTCTGTTCTAAGCCCTTTATTATATAATATTTATACATATGACTTAGAACACTCCCTTGATAACAACGTTAAAATTATACAGTACGCAGATGACTTACTCTTATACCACTCGAATCGATCAATAGATAAAGCTTCCAACATACTATCTATTTCTTTACTATTTCTTAAAAATTGGTTAGATAATAACGGTTTACAGTTATCTCCTTCTAAAAGTGCTGTAGTCCTTTTCACTAGAATGAGATTACCTCCCCCAGTTTTAATTAACTACGATAATAGCATAATTCCAGTTCACTCTCACATTAAATATTTAGGTGTTATTTTAGACGGTAAATTGTCAGGTGTTCCACATTTGGACTTCGTGGTTGGGAAGTGCGAACGCCTCCTTAATATTATACGTTGCCTTGCTGGTGTTTGGTGGGGCGCCCATCCTTTCTCCCTCAAATTAATTTATAATGCAATAATCAGAAGTGTAATGGATTACGGAGTATTTTTACTAGAGCCCTGCAATAGTTTAGCCTTATCTAAATTAGATGGTATTCAATCAAAAGCTTTAAGAATAATTACAGGAGCAATGAAGTCGAGTCCTATTAATGCCCTGCAGGTTGAATGTGGGGAACCCCCCTTACACCTACGGAGACAGTATTTATCTGATAAATTTCTGTTCAGAGTTCTCCAGTTTTCAAACCACCCCTTAATTTCATCTCTACAAATCCTGTCTGATCTTGTTGATACTTCTGGCTATTGGATTCATAAAAGTCTTCCATGTTTAGTTAACAGTTATCGAAAATTTTTAACCCTTCCTACTCCCACCCACCGTTCGTTGATTCACCCCTTATTTTGTTCAAATTATGAATCTCTAGTGTTAATTCCGGATATTATTCTAAGTATGCCCATTGATAAGAGTGATCAAAATGCTAATGCTGCTTTTAATTCCATTGTCGATCAATATTGGCGCGATTGGCATCATATCTACACAGATGCTTCTAAAATTTCAAGTATCACTTGCGTTGGGATTGGAGTGTTACACAAACAGTATAACATTGTTCAAAAGATAAAATTCCCTGTGGAGACATCAGTCTTCACGGGAGAATGTTACGGAATTTTAAAGGCAGTTGAATATATCATCCTAATGAAATTAAGGAAAACTGTTATTTTTTCCGATGCTCGTAGCGCTTTACAGTCTCTGGCCAAATTTCCTTTCAGAAATCATAGTCATTTTCCTTTGATTATAGACATTAGGAAAAAATTACAAGAATGTGCATTAAAAGATTTGAGAGTATCTTTCGCATGGATTCCAGGACATGCTGGAATCAAAGGAAATGAAAGAGCTGACCATCTGGCAAGGAGCGCGATAGAGTGTGGTGATCTATTCCCTTTTAAAAACTTTTGTCATGACCTGTCTGCTTTACCTAGTATTCATCTTCAGAAATCCTGGGATGTTGCTTGGTCAGTCAGTGGCCAGGTCAAGGGTAGAAACTTCTTTCAAATTCAACCAGTCATACCAAATAAGCCATGGTTCTTTAAAGCAAAGCTTAGCAAGGTGGTGACAACCACTTTAATTCGCATGAGGCTTGGACATGTTTGCTCTCCGGCCCACCTTGCTAAACTCCATATTGTTAATAGTGCTGCTTGTGAATGTGGAGCAGACGTGGGTGATTTGAATCATATTATTCTTAATTGTCCACTGTATGACCATTCATTACTGTATAATAACCTAGTTTCTATTGACTTTCCTCTTCCTACTTCTGTAAATATTTTAGTATGTAGTAATAATTTATTAGTGTATAAGTGTATATCTTTATTTGTTATTAGTAATAATATTAAAATTTAGATTGTAATTGTAATGTTATCTTTGTTTAATTTGTTAATTACATTATTTGTAGCATTTATTGTTTTATGTAATTTCATAAAAGAGTCTACTTTACTGATCCAAAATTTATCGTAATAGTATATTTTTGTAATTAAGTACTTTTGTTTCCCTAACTTTTAAACTTGTCTTGGCAAAATGGCTTCAGCTTCAATTGCCATAAGAAAGAAAAAAAAAAAAAAAAAAATACCCACATATTTTTGTGAAGAATAAATATCTGTACAGCTCCACCTAGTGTCTATTTCCTATACACAGACTACTTACTCTCATAGGCTTAGATTATATACCTAAAGATGGACCCTTGTTTGTATTTCAACGATTAAAGCGAAAAAGCAAGATGTAATTTACTGGTGTAAAAGAAGGACCAAGCATGTATCTTTTATCTTTGTCACCGTGTTCGATTTTTGTTGTTTGTCAAGCTGTCAAAATACGTTGTTTGGCAAACTTGGTTTAGTGTTCAGTTTGTAATTTAAGTATTTCTGTGCGTTTTTAGATAATAACAGAGTGTGAGTGTATTCAGAGACAGAAACTCCTTGGACTAAGTGTGTGTGCTATGGTGGGTTGTAGTGTTTTAGGCTGTAAAAGCGGCAGTGAGGAAAAAATTACCGGAATAACCTTTCATTCGTAAGTAGTCATAAATTTTATCCATTTCGAAATTATTCGCTTATCGATGATAAATAAGGGTATGGTATATGAAATGCAATGCTTTTGGCTAAAGAAGTTCAGATTATTAATGTCTTTTTACAAAATGTTCTAATATTACAAATAGGTTAGGTATTGCTATGGTTTGAATTATATTCACCCAACTATGGGTCAAGTGACACTAATATTTATATGTCTTTCACGCATTTAAGATTTCCCCTGAATGCTAATATAAGATCTCAAGCTGTTGCTTTACAATAACAGCATATACTATCATACAACTTAAGCATAATTGGTGATATTTGGGTGTGCACCTTTGCTTACCCTTCTTGGAATATAGTTGTACATACTTACATAGCATCACGCCTGTATTAATTTTTTGTATATTTGTTTGTTTGTTTGTTCGAGTAAAATCTGTTGACTCGTTATTTACCAGACAATAGAAATATTATTGCTACCAAGGTCAATTTTGTAGTTTCGCAACCATACAGATTAATATGTTTATTTCTATGTTTCACAAATAAATATGATTGATGGATGGATTAATCATGGTTTTAGGCGCATTTTATGTACTAGTTTTACTTATATAAATATACGGTTCCACTTAATAGCGTTACTATGTGATGGAGTGTAGTTCAGTCCAGTCATTTTTTAATAAACCTAGTTCGGGCAGGTACATAGTAGCTTTTACTTACTGCACCAGTTTGCACAATAATTGAAGTTCGAGATTGCTGGCAATGAAAGAAAGTCTAAATTCAGAAGATGAAGTCGTTGATTAACCTCATATTCATGACTCTATAGGGATAGGGAACTCTTAAATGACCCACTGACCAAATTTTCGACGGTAGCTACAATTTACATAGCGGGATACATAATTGCCAGTATGAAAATGATTATAAAATCTGACAATTACTTAGGACCAATTATTTCAGATAAAAGTGTTCAGGGTTTATTGAAAAAAGAAATGTTGGTGGATTACATTAACCATCAGCTGATGTAATAAATAGTTTATTTTCAGAGAAAACCCTTCAAAATATTATTGCTGTACTTTAATTGTGTAATTTTTATTAGAAGTATGTAATTTCTAAAAAAAAAAAAAAAAGTATTCATCCTAAATTATTAATTGATGATAAAGCAGAAAACCTTTCACTTGAGGTTTATTTTCCAAAAATGTATTTACTTGATTTTATATTCCTTAAATGCTAAAAAAATATTAATTGAATTTTTCTCTCAGTTACTAGAAGTCAGATTAGCTTCATAAGGTAGTGTATTCACATTTTACATTTATATTTACTTGTGGACTGCAAACATATTCAGAATACTTTCTTGATTTCCACTCTGATTACCTGAGGATCCAGGAGAACTAACATTTACACTATTAACTTCACTCTCTTTCATCTCAAACAAAGCTTGTTATTTTAGTAGCTGTTCACCTGAATCCTCTTCACAATGATAGCTATCGGATTATAGATCTTTTAATTAAGAGTGATCTAAAAGAACTTTTGTAAGTGTGACGATTTCGATCATTATTGGACACCTGTCTAAAATATTTTTCTATTGGATCATAATTATAATAAAGCGAGCACATCATTGTAATATTTCTTGGTTTTAATAATTGCCACAATCTCTGATAACATTTAATTGTTGTTATCTAGTTTTTTAAGGCACATATGTCTCTTTACTCCTACTATCAATAAATTTTATATCTTTTCGTTTTGGGATGGCTTGATTCCAGAAATTATGGTGTGATGAAGATGCAGTTACTGGTTTTCGTAGCGTTATCCTCCTGCATTTCTTGCTGTAAGGAGTTATGCCATTCAGCGAATCCAATAGGTTGTCAAAGAATGACATAATTTCAGCAGTATTCTCCAACGTTGGGCTTATGTGTTCCCATAAGCACATGGAGCTAGAAAAAAAAACGGTTTATTATAATCATTCCGAACCAAGAATTAAAAAAATGCAGTTATTAGATACATAGAAACTTGTATCAAAAGCGCTTATGGTACTTAAGCTACGGGACAGGCTTTACCTAGTGTGTATCTTTTGGAAACGAAAATTAAAGAGTTCACTTTTATAACTCGACTGGTTTGTACTTCATTATTATTGAACTGTATTATCAATTGGGTATCAATAAATTATGTTATTATTATATAGAGTACTTTGCGATGAGTTTGTGAATGTGATGATGTCTTTAATTAATATAATTGGCCTGTGGCCATTCACGTTAAAGTAAAATAAAGAAATAAATATAATTACCTCTTGTTTCACAGCTTCCAGGATTTGGGAATTCATGCCTGCTTCAATATTGAACACTGCAATCATTTTGTTTAATGTGTAACTAGATGGTAGAATAAAAATGTTACATAGGAATCTGTAACTTTAAAGAATTTGCTTCATGATTGCAAGTGCTATCAATTTCTCTTCAGCAGAGAATAGTCTCCACTTTGCTTTTTGTGAGCCCTGTTTTATTTGCATCTAAATTAGTTTTTTTGCCATATTTTCGGTCAACTTCTCTTAAGTATTTTCTTTCGAGAACTTCATAGCTCTCCGGCCTCTATGGCTAAAATGTAATTGTTTTTAAGACTACATATTTCTGGTAAATTCTTCTGGTGTCAAAACTTCTTACTAATAATGACATGACTTCTAATCTCATCGTCTCCATACCTAGAAAAAGCAAAGAAAAATGGTGTTTCTATTTGACAGTTTTTTTTTAAGCTGTTGCGTCAGTCATTAGCAGACACAATAGATTTTTATTGTTACAACGTACAGATCTGTACGTTACTGAGCCGAAAGGAATTCTTATAATATTGTCATAATTTGTACCTACCTCCTTTAAATGGTTCTTCTGCAGGTTGATTTCCATATACAGATGTGGAAGGTATGTTAAAAGATTCTGAATCCATGTTTTGTTGAAATCTAATGTTGCTTGAATATTTTCAGTTTCTGAAATTCAATAAAAAATCTTCATTAAAACCGATTATATATCTCTTAACAGGCAAACATTTCATAATTTCATTTTATTTTGACATCATCAAGAAGACACCACTTGGAACTACTTTTCCCCATTTCTCATAGTTTTCGACTTGGCCATTCAATCAAATACATTCCATGTAGTATATTTAATTGGATCTTATATCAGGATTCAAGGGAAATTTAAAATAAATAAGAGACAAACTTCGACACTTCGCGTGACCAGAGGGCTGGCCTTTTTCTTGGTCAGAGAATTAGCATTGCCATATAACGCCGCAATGCTGCCAGTCTTCTGGGCACATTACCGGATGACAGCGATGCGGAGGAGTACTTCGATGCATTAATCACGTTTTTCCTTTTTTTTCTCTCTTTCTTTCTCAGTAGTAGTGTTGTCAATATAATTTAAGTTTTATTTTTGTATATATTTTTATTTATTATGTACATATCCATAAATAAAATACATGTAAATATTAGTGTCACCTAACCCATAGTTGGGTAAATTTAATTCAAAACATAGCAAAACCTAACCTATTTGTAATATTGGAAAAATTTGTAAAAAGATATTAATAATCAGAATTTCTTATGCCAAAAGCATTGCATTTCATATAACATACCGTAATTTATCATCGAAAAGCGTATTATCTTGAAATGTATTAAATTTATGACTACTTACGAATGAAAGGTTATTCCAGTTTTTTTTTCTCACTGCCGCTTTTAAAGCCTAAAATAGTACAACCCACCATAGCACACACACTTAGTCCAAGGAGTCTCTGTCTCTGAATACACTTATACCCTGTTAATATCTAAAATTGCGAAGAAATACTTGAATTACAAACCGAACACTGAACCAAGTTTGCCAATGTATTTTAACAGCTTGACAAACAACAAAAATCGGCCACGGTGGCAAAGACAAAAGATACATGCTTGGTCCTTCTTTTTTACCAATAAATTACATCTTGCATAATACACTCTAACCGTTGAAATACAAACAAGGTTCATCTATAGGTCTATAATCTAAGCTTATGGGTAATCTGCTTGAAGGAATTAATACTGGAGTAGTTTTAGCGGTTTTTTAATTTTGAGGATTCTGAATGAAATCCATTTATTAGGGCAATAATATACAATTATTATTATTTTGGAGTCGGTGCCAGCCAAATTTGCAAAGTATATTTGAAGGTACATTAACCATCATTATTATTACGATACTATAACAATACCTGATTGAACCTATTCACAAATGAACACAACAACTGCCTAAAGCGACAACGTAATGCGCTACTTCATGAATGTACTTACACGTTTGTTATCCTTTGCTGGCACCGACTCCAAAAATAATAGGTAATAATTGTATATTATTGTCCTAATAAATTGAATCCTCAAAATTTAAAAAAAATATTTGTTTGTAAATTGAAGTAACTCAATAATGCAATTACTTTTTAGTGCATTTTTGGAGTCGGTGCTTTTTTTTAAATTAATTTATTTCTTACTTTTTAGTGAATCTTGCGTTCCTTAACTGATTTATCGGAAGGGAATATGGGTAGACCTACTCAACGCGCTGTCCATATGAGACAGGGCCATTTAATTGAGACGAGCAAAGAAGGGGAGAAACGCCTATATCAAAGTAGGAAATCTGGATCTCTGGCTATTTCAGAAGAGAGTAGTGCACTGCGTAAAACAAGATGAAATTAATTAAAAAATTAAATTAAATCTGACTAGCCTATATTACTCACGGGACAATGTAAGGATTCTAACAATACCTCATACATCGAAATCAGTTCAGGCATTTAGAACTTATGGTGGAATAAATAAACTCACAAACATACTTACATACATACATGCATGAACCCTAAAAACATATCACTCCTTTTTTTGGGCAGTCGTGTAAAAAGACGTTTGAGAATGCGGGCTTACACAAAAGAGTATAAAATAGCAAAAAATATACGGATAAATTACGGAGTTCCGGTCCTTATTTTCCGATTTCATCAACATCATCTGATAATGAAGCTGGAAAATAGGCAGTTCATTAGAACTATTCTAGAGACCGTAAACACCACTGGAAAGTCACAATAAAGCACAAAATACACCATTTCGTTTACTTGGAGGACGTATTATTTTTCAGTTATTTTGATTTAAATACCAAAATACCTAACCAATTTTCATAAAATTTCAATGGGACCAATCATGGGGACAATCTGAATGTACATCCTTTCAAATAAAAAAAATAATTCCAAATCGGTTCATAAACGTCGGAGTTCTGAAGTAACAAACATAAAAAAAAAATACAACCGAATTGATAACCTCTTCCTTTTTGGAAGTCGGTTAAAAAGCTTCGTGTGCACTTGTGCACAATGCACGCGCGTGAGTAAGTAAAATAATGTACGGTTCCGTACATCCAGCCCGCCCAAACACTAAAAATTAGAGATAGGCGAGTTACAAATAAAATTATACGATTACAGATAAATGATATAAAGTGATGAATGATTATGCTGATAAAACATTATTTTGTGACATGAACATCTACTACGTTTAAGTCCTTAGGCATCACTGTTTAGGTAGTGTACTGAACGCGAAAACGTAGGCGAGGTAGCCTTATCTATACCTACAAAAGGTATCTCCTTTCAATGTACAACCTTGACCTAGGGTAATAATCCCGCTGCGGACAAAATTAGCCATTGTGACTCCGCCAGTGCAAATAAAGCCAACCTGGCATTCCGAGCAATACGTATACAACCAGGTGTTTGGCCTGTGCAATTTGATCCAACGCTCTTTGCACGTCAATTTTTCAGACTTACATAATTCCTGTTAATTAATTACTGATGTCACAGATAGACTGCTTCATCTTCGTATCGTAAATGGCATATTTAAAGAGCATAAAATGATATTGTTGGGTAAGTAGGTACATGAAAACATAATTGTAGATGTTCTTCTGATAAAATGCACGCTGTATCCTTGCTTAGATTATGAGCTATGAATGGTACCTACTGATTGTCAGTAGACTATAGTACTCTTGTTCTCGTTTCTGCGTGATAGATATGATTTTATTTAACTCAAACAATTGCAAAAGCAATCGCAGAGGTCGAGATGGATTAGTGGTCAGAGCGCCTGGAGTATTTATCCGGGAGGCACAGGTTCGAATCCTGTTGGCGACCGTAATCTTTTTCCATTTAATATAATAACTTTAGAGTTCGCTAAGCATGCGTTAATGCTTTTCAGAGATTTATCTTCAAACAATTGATTTCTATGATTAAATAATCGGATACAATTCAAGCTGATACTTTAAGTAAACAATATGTCCTTTATGTTTTTTACAGGAATAATCGCGTGTAATATTTGTTTTCGTTTTTCCTGACGTTTGGAACACTTTGCAGCGTTCGTGGTCGCAGGAGGACTCTCCTGGGCCACGAACTCTGCAAAGTGTATACCAAATATAGATGACTCCTAATTATTTTTTATTAATTATGATACATTCTTACCCGAGAACATGCTGGAGTGACCTGAAGGTGCACTTCGGTGGCTGCTACTGGAACTCCTAGACGATGCCGAGTTTAGGCTCGGTTTGTTAGTTATGATGAGATCTTATCTAAGAACTTGCTGGAGTGACTGGGAAGGTGTACTTCGGTGGCTGCTACTGGAACTCCTAGATGAGTAAAGCTAAGTATGCCGAGTTTGGGTCTGGTCCAACGAAGTACACCATCAATACCTAGAACTATAGTCAAATGAAATAATAATGTATGGTATGTATCTAGTTGAAAAACTGAAAGAAAACGAAAACAAATATATCTTAGAAATGGTAACACACCAAGGTGTTTCTAGAAATCTAGACCTTAGGACAGATGAAAATGTCTACCAAAACCGTTTGGCAAATAATTACCCAATAATCTGTAAATTATCTAATGACAATGATGGTATCCCTCTAAGACAAAGGTACATTCAATCTCACAGTTAACACAAATAATCTTAAGCCGTTGGCTCGCTAATTAACAGACATAATAGATTTTTATTGTTATGACGCATAATTCTGTATGTGGCTGAGCGGAAAGGTTAAGGTGCTACACACATATACTCATCAGTGTATGTAAGTTTTTGTTATTAGGTAAAATCATGTAGATTTAATTTGTGAATAGGTTTTATCAGCTACTATCTCAGCTACTTAGGTAGGGTAAACAAAAAAAATTCAATGCATTGTAAATATAATTTAAATTTTATTAGAATAAACAGTTTTCATAAATTAACAGCTATCAGATTAAGATAATATTTTCTATTTTAGGAACTTCTTTTTCCAGATATGTTTTATAAGTCTCATTGAACTTAGGGCATCCGCACAATAAAAACTGATAATTAATTAGGAAGGGTTTTAAATCATTCAGATATTTAATGCTGAACCTATTAGTGTTTATAGGTTCAAGGTATTTACATTTCAAATTGTCTGAGGTTAAATGGCTTAAATAAATACTGTATTTAAAATTCCAATATGATTTGAATGCATATAGTTCCTCTCTAAATAGTATAGTATTTTCAGATTTACAACAATAAAATAATACAAGTTTGGTTATATCATCTTCATTGTTTAAAATATTTTCTATTAAAGTAATAAATGGGGCTATTCCAGTTCCTTGTGCAATCATAATTATTTTATAAAATTTATTAGGCACATAATTGTAATGTCCATAAGGACCTCTCCATAATGTTGTATCTCCTTCATTTAGACAACATAGACAATTTGACACAAAGCCATTATCATATTTTTTTACAATTATTGAAAAACTATATTCATTATTTTGTTCCTTGGTAATTTTAACTGGAGAGTATGCTCGTGTACATGACATATTAGCCGCAACATACTTAAAGAGAAAATGATCACCAGGGTTCCACCATACTCTTTTATTGCCTAAAGCTTTTTTTAATGTAATAAAATTATGTATATTGCAGATTGGCGTATTTTTAACAACTATGAAATCTGTGTATGTTATTTGTGATATGCCATTTTCCTGGGATATATTTACACTTTCACCATTTACGTATTTATTATATTGCATCAGCTGCTTTTCATATATCTCAAATATACAAGGGTTGCAGCCGCTATTACAACAGTCTACAGTGTTAGGTTCTATGGGCTTTTCCATTTCGACTTTATGTGGAAGTATTTGTTTTGGGAATTGCAATTAATATCATAGAGAGACTGTAGTTAGAAAACAAAGTTCAATTTAACCAGCCAGCAACATTTATTTAGATACCAACTTTGTGTTAGACAAGTTCTAAATTGGTTTTCCTCACAGATTAATAAGTAGCTAGGTAGCTTTCCTTCATCAATCAACTCAACAAGAACATAGTGAATATAAACTCTTTGAACTCAACAAAACAACTACAAGAAGTCGCGACGCCAGAAGAAAGAAAAGAAAAAATATATAAGATCAAGAAGTCAAAAGTCCTGTCAATGTCAACTTTCGTGATTTCGTGTTCTTGAACTTTTTGAATGCCACAGATTAGTAATTTAGGTATCTTACGTTAATGACTGTAATCCGAAACTTCCGAATTTGAAGGAAAGGTGATCCCATAAACGTAGTATAGAAAAGACCTACAAACCTACTAGAAGTCTGGCACACGAAAGTTGAACCTGAAAAAGCGCGGCAAAATTAAATATTCTTTATAGGGTATCATTAACACTAGTAGGAATAAATAGTTTTGATATTTGACAATTAATATTATTTTATTATTAAAGTTTAAGTATTTTCACGTAAGTTAAAAATTTTTGTGGAAAGAAAAATATTATCGTGAGCAGGATTTGAATCTGCGCCTCCCGGGTAAGTACTCCAGGCGCTCTGCCTGCTAAGCCATCTCGACCACTTTCTTTTTCTCGACAACTTTAGAGTCCGCTATGCATGCGTTAATGCTTTTCGCAGATTTATCTGTATTTTCCTCTTGTTCACTCGATATGTTTAGATATGTAAAAGATACGTTTCTAATATAGAATTTCATTAAGAATAATTATATGCTATTTTTAATTTATCTTAAGGTATACATTTAAAGAGACATCTCAGTGATTATCAACGCAGAACCTAAACTCAACATAAAAAAAATAGGTTTATCCATAATAATACTATAAATGCGGAAGTAAATCTGTTTGTTTGTTACCTTTTCACAACTAAACGGCTGAACGGATAGTAATGAAATTTGACAAGGAGATAGATTGGACCTTAGAAAAGAACATAAGCTACCTTTTATCATGCAGACGATGTGACGCAGTCGCGGACACCAGCTAGTATTTTATATATGAAATATAACTCAATGTTCTTTTAAGGAATTTAATAATAATCAACAATATTATTATACACGTTTATTTTAGGTATTATATTCGAATTCAGACTCCAAAAATTCAATTTCTAATGAGGCATCTGTATCACTACTATCATCACATACATTTATAATAAACTTTTCAATTTCTTCTTCTGTAATTTTATCTCTCTCTTTGTAACTGTTTTCTACATGGAAGACATGATCAGTCATTTTTTTCCAATCCTGTGGAGTAACGGATTCAAAGGATTCTCTAATGATTCTCTCCACTTCGACCGATGGCAAGTTCAGATTTTGACTGGCAATTTTGCGTTTAACATTTTGCGTTGTAGGTGGCTTATTTATTTGAACTGTGTGATAACTTGCATTATCCATGACAATAATGCTTGGTTGATTTAAATTAGGTATAAGTTTTTCCAATAACCACTTGTTAAAATTTTGAGAATTCATATCATGGTGGTAGTCAGCCATTTTTGACTTAGTGCTATACAATAAAAGTGCATTTGGCACAAAACCTCTTTCCGAACCAGCATGAACAATAATGTACCTTTTTCCAGCAGATATGTTATCTATGACGCCACTTGTTGAAGGTCCTTGCCACGACTTCTTAGGTTTATAATTTTGATGAACATAAGTCTCATCAACATAAATTATGGGTTTATCTTCTGTACGTTTCATAGAAATAATTCGTAAAAATCTGTTTCTCCACGCTGCAAGGTCAAATCTTTCAATAAGCAAGGACCGTTCATTTTCGTTTCTCTTAAACTCATAGCCATTTTGATGTAATATGCGACGCAAAGTTTCACGAGAACCAGTAAACTCAATAGATTCCCTCAGATCACTCAATAAGCATCGTAAAGTAGGTACTCGTTTTTTTACAAGGTAAAATTCATTAATTTTATTCCTTATAGCATTTATATCAAAGCTATCCAAGTTAGATTGGGAGGGCTTATGGGGCCGCTTTTTCCCAGGTGTACTAAATATGCCATCATTTACTTATCCTTCCTTTTTTATTCTTTTTAAAGTTGCAATGCTAACTCCTGTAAGAAAATTATATATTTAAAAATATAAACTAGGTTATATACCAACAAAAAAGTTGTAGATGCTTACGTTTATCATGCAGAAGTATGTACATACCAGTGAGTGATGAAATTTCTTCCAAGTATTGGCTCTGGGTTTTAATTAGCTCTTTCTCTTCCAATGTTATTAATTTATTAAAAGCTTCCTTATGAAAACTATCCTTTATATCCAAACTGTCTGCAAACAAACCATTTATTAATTACATATGCGAATTAGATAAATAAGACAGACTGTAGTAAAATAGCGTTTGTATTACTTATATGCGTAAAAGAATAATAATATTGTCAAGTATCAAAAATATATCTACAAATATGGTATAACTAACCTATAAAGTTCAATATCACAACTAAACATTGTTGTTTTTCGTCGTGTGCAGCTTGTTTCTGTTGTTGTTGTTCTTTAAATGTATTCACCATAGTGTATAGTAACTTTCGCACGTCGCTTTTTATTGTTTTGTTCATTTTTATAACCTTATTATCACTTTAAACACGTAAGAGAAATCAAACAATAATTAGAGCTGTATCGCCTAATGACATTTATGTGACAGTTCTCAAATATTGCCATGTGTATAGTTTTAAATAAATCCCAGGCTCAACTTTCGTGTGCCAGACTCTATGGGAATGGTGGAGTCTCTTACGGAAATATCACATGTTAGAAAGAGAAAGCATATTTAGGTTCCGTCAGCACTATTAGCAGATGTTGTTTTCTCCGGTGTCACTGTCAAAAATCACGCTAACTTATATTTGCTGTATTGTCAGTGAATCCTGTATATTTTATAAAGTTTTAAAATTTTTAAGCAATGCCTACGTGTTGTGTTGGTGACTGCGATGTTTCTTATAAAAATAATTCACAAAAACATTAATTTCGATAAATTGTCAACAACAGCATATATTTTCATGGCCATATTTTGGAATAACCTATCTTTACAAAATTAATTTGGAAAACCACATCCTATCAAGAAAATTGTGAATTTCCTCTATAGTAAAAAAAAAATGGTCATAAATAATCTAACAAAGTTTCATTTCATGTACACAAAATAGTGACTTCTCAGTGTCGACTATTGTGTCGATGAAATTTTGGAACAAAAAGTTCCGATAACAGAATTTATTTAATGTGTAGATGTACCAATCTGCACAACGATTATTTTTCCAAAATTTTAATTGGGTACCTAATACTATCGATACCTACAGAAAATGTTTGGAAACGTTTTTGTTTGCTTGTCGGTATGTCTGTCCGAACGCTTATAACATATAAGAAGCTTAGTGGCCCAGGTAACGTAATAAATATATTTAATCACGCTATTACAGAAACCTCCAAATGCGGTTCGAATTCGGACCGCCAACCTGCTTTGTGCGGACCTTGGTTGTTCATAATGATCTAACGAACTGCGCTATTATTAATTTTAAAAACAGACTCCGAATGAAACTAGCTGGTGATTCCTGCGCTATTACATTTAGGTGGTGAGCACTTGGCCTGTATGTGATAGCGTAATGAATATGTTGTTTACATATGTTTTACTACAAATTCAAGACAGTATCACAATTCTATGATATATTTTTTTTATACTAAAAGGTTTCCTGTCGATACTAAGGAAAAAGAAAAAAATGGATGATACAAATTGATAAAGAAAAGAATAAAGATAAAGAAAAACAATTAAGAAAAAGAAGAAATAAGAAAAGATAATAGAATATGCCTATTTTTTTTTCGGGGGGAAACCTTTAAAAGCTATTCCAGCCTTTATGGATAAGACTGGGGTGTGTGGGATTCTTACCTCACTAAAACCACCTCGGTGGTTACCATCAGTATATGGAGGGAGGCACTTAATACACCAGCTCCAGCACCCCCGCTATACAGCGCCTATTACGGCACATCCCTGGAGAGCCTGTAAAGGGGTCTCCCCTAACGAGGCTTACGAGATGTGTTCCGGACGATTATTAATATTACTTAGAGAATATGTACATTTAGTGCCTACTTGATTTGTACCTATAATTATATTTATAAAATAAATGAGAGGGGAAGACATGTGCGGTGGGGAGTGGTTGCCGCCGCGCCCCTAACGACTAATCGCGCGCGCTCTAGACATATAGCATCGCATGTATATGTGCGTAGCAACACGGTGCGGTGCGCTGCCGCCACGGGGCCGCTCAGGCGCTCGCCGCGCCCGCCATGCCAGTTCGACCGACCGCCTAGCCGCGTACGCGCGCTTCACGCGCACAGGTCTTCCTCTCCATTAATGTCAATCGAAGGCCTACCTATCATTTCATAGGTACTAGATACCCAAGGCGATACTATAGCTACCTATTCCCTCGCAATCCAGAAAAAAGTGTGACCGCCAGTTATACGTTTTGGTCGCGCACAAGATGTGCACTGGAAAACGATAGCACGTGACCACTATACCACCGTCGTCTCTGGGATCACGATGGGGAAACAGAATCCCCTCTCTAAGTGACTCTGTCCGTGACCCCAAAGGGCCGCCTGTTTAAATCATACAGGCGGGGTTTCGGCTGTTAGGCGCCGAGGCGGTTGCTTCTTAGACGCTTTCTCTGAGAGAGATCGGCCCTCTCACAATCCCGCTCGGTGGCCTCTTTCTAGACATGCGCAGTGAAAAGAAATGAATGAAGTGTATCATTTCGCTCAACGAAGTAGGCCAGTCATTTAGTTCAGCAGATCAGAACGAGTCCATGAGATGAGATATCAAGCTCGCATAGAGTGATTTAGTTACGACAAATTAAGCACTTCACTTAGTTCACTTTTTTATACATAAATCGATACTCCTTCATACTTTATACAGGCTTAGGACTGTCAACTATAAATATGTATGTAAGCAAAAAAGTGCAGATCTGGTACCTAGTTTCGACTAAGTTTGGTAGGTCGTCATTGTGTGTATTAAGCTGGACGAACCACGACATGACACGAATGTGTATGTGGAAGTGTGCCGGCCGCCGAGCGCTGAGCAGTTGACGTATCGCGAGCGTAAAGAAAGACTGAACTACAACTGAACTAAATGAAGTAAAGACATTCGAATGACTACTGAATGAGAGATATATTTATTTTGCGAAATGAAGTAGTCCATTTCTTTCAATCGTTCGCGAACTACCCATCTCTACCTCTTTCTGGACGACAACAGTCTCAAACAAGGGCTGCGCTGCGTCCAGACCACTTCCACAATGGTATTAGAATAGGTAGATAAAAATCATTCAGTCAATCATCATCTCAATTATTCATACTCTATACACTGCCCAGGGTCCTTAAAAGCTGCTTTCTTTACAAACTACCTATTACCAATGAATTATCATTTTAATGTGAGCGCATGGAATGTTTATATTATAATAATGTAATCAACCCTTAAATGCATAGTGCCCCAAAAATGAATCAGTGAATTTACGAAACCTTATCACATATAATAATTTGAGTTTGACAGACTTTGCTGTTTGGTTTGTATTCCTTTGCTCTTCACCTATCAGAAAATAACTAAAATAGAGACATTAGACGTCATTATTTGTTGTTCTAAGTCATTTGACCGTTTGGCGCGTGTTTCTATAATCGGGTTGATTTTACGCAACTTTAGCGGCGTTTCTATTTGGAAAATCTTTCATGATTGTGTAGAACAAAAAATAGTTTCAAAAGGTAAGACTATTATTTATCACATGACTTATGCTATTTTCATTTCCTCAAAAGGCCTTTTCAGACGATCCCTGCATGGTTACACTCACATAGATATGTACTATTATGTTTAAAAGAGACGTTGACCTCTGAGTTTGTTTCGGCGTTTCTTCTCAGAGATAGTCAGATATCAGCGCCAACAAGTTCAACAAACAAAGGAAAACTCGGTCTACAGATATAAATATCATTAGGATTATTTTTAATTTCAAACTTGCTTTTGTAAATGCTTTAAAATCAATATTATAAATAATGTACATGTGAGTACTATGTAACCATTTACAATGATTTAACCTGTTTATTTTTTATTGTTTTCTGGCAGATAGAGTATGTCATGCTCACTAAAATGTCTCACCGATGGTGGCGTGTGTGTTGGGTCATTCGATTCCCTACAATATGGTTGAGTTGGGTGATGCTGACACATGTGTCATGTTCGTGAACGGGCGCTGTCGGTTGGGACTGGTCATCTCTAAACTGTCATAGCAAAATGTTGAATTGTTAAACTAAACTCTTTTAGTATTGGTAGTATTTTTGTAACTCTTACATTGTTCTCACATACTATTTTGCAACAAAAACAGTGTAACCAATACTATTGTAAAAACCTATATGATGAAAAAGAGTAACCGTGGAGTTTCTTGCCCGTTCTTCTCCATAGGAATCTACACTTTGGAACGTGGCAACTAACTTCTGACAATTCAAAAGTGCCTGTAAATGGTTTATTTGAAAATAAATGATTTTGATTTTTTTGATTTCAATATTCCGTAAATGTTATATGAAGAAACGGCTTTTTTGCTTTGATGCAAAAATGGGACTTCATGCACTAATGGTATAAATTACGCCTTGTATTTGAAATTATACATTATCCTGTTTTGTTGGTTTTGTTTTGGTTTGGTGTGCACGCGGTTACTTATTTTGTTGTAGAAATGGCACAGAATAATCATAGAGACGGTGACATCGAATTTTGGTTGCTGCAGCTTGAAGATGCTTGGACAGCTTAATAACAACAAAGCTCTGGGGGATGACGGGATAACTACAGAGCTACTCAAGGCTGGAGGAACATCTGTTTTAAGAGAACTTGTAAAGCTCTTTAATCTCGTCATCCAAACTGGCACGACTCCGGAGGCCTGGAGCAGGAGTGTGGTGTGGTGGTCTTGTTTTTCAAGAAGGGCGATATTACGCGGCTGAAAAACTACCGCCCCATTTCTCTCCTGAGCCATATTTATAAGCTGTTCTCGAGGGTTATCTTAAATCGTCTCGCCCAAAAATTTGATGATTTTCAGCCACCGGAGCAGGCCGGGTTTCGAAAAGGCTACAGCACCGTGGTCCATATACACACCCTCAGGCAAATTATACAAAAAACCGAGGAATATAATCAGCCTCTATGCCTAGCGTATGTAGACTACGAGAAAGCCTTTGATACCATCGAGACATGGGCTATGCTAGAATCTATGCAGAGATGCCTTATTGACTGCCGATATGTCGAGGTGCTGAGATGTCTATCAGGCCGCAACAATGACCGTCCAAGTACAAGAAAAAAGCACAAAACCAATCCAACTGTGTCGAGTGGTAAGACAGGGAGACGTAATCTCTCCGAAACTGTTTACCAACGCATTGGAGGACGTTTTCAAGACGCTTGATTGGAAAAGACGAGGCCTAAATATCAACGGTCATTTTATCTCACACCTCCGATTCGCAGATGATATTGTCATCATGGCAGAAACTCTGCAGGAGCTGGAAGAGATGCTAAACGGCTTGAGCGATTCTTTAAAACGGGTGGGTCTCGGGATGAACTTGGATAAAACCAAAGTCATGCACAATGGTCACGTTTCTCCGAGCCCTGTAGTCGTAAATGGCGCTAATCTCGAGGTTGTGCAAGAATACATATATCTTGGACAAACTATACAGCTGGGGCGGCACAACTTCGAGAAGGAAGCGAACAGAAGAATACGCTTGGGCTGGGCGGCATACGGGAAGCTGCATGCAATCTTTGAATCGTCGATCCCACAATCCCTTAAGACCAGGGTATTTAATCAGTGCGTCCTGCCTGTAATGACTTACGGAGCCGAAACATGGACACTCACCGTTGTCCACAAATTTAAGGTAGCTCAGCGTGCAATGGAGAGAGCGATGCTCGGGGTTTCTCTGGTGGATTGGATTCGCAACGAGGTTATCCGCCAGAGAACTAAAGTCATCGATATTGCTCGTAGAATCAGCACGCTGAAATGGAAATGGGCTGGCCATGTCTGCAGACGGACAGACGGTCGATGGAGCAGACACGTGTTGGAGTGGAGACCACGTTTGGGCAAGCGTAGTGTAGGACGCCCTGCGGCAAGATGGACCGACGATTTTAAGAAGGTGGCTGGCAGTGGATGGATGCTGGCTGCCCAAGACCGGGATGGTTGGCGCTCTTTGGGGGAGGCCTACGTTCAGCAGTGGACGGCGATAGGCTGATATATGATAGCTTGAAGATGGCGCCATTTCTGAGGATGATTTAGAGTCGGACGGTGACGATCTTGATTTTTATCCAACCCAACAAGAATTGTTAGATATTTTAGACAATGATGGTGACAGTGAGGCTTTCGATAATAATCAGAACGAAGAAATAATTCTCGATCCTCCTTTGGTCGTTGAAAATGCTCTTCCCTCAAGCAGCAATACTACACCAGTACAGTCATGGAAAAATCATTCTATGACACTCAATGAAGATCTTACGACATTTCTTGGCTCTGATGATTATCCTGAATGTTTGATGAATCTTCAGACACCATTCCAGTTATTTTTATTAACTGTTCAAAGGAACCGCCTTGGCAAAAACTGCAACCTACCCTCAAAGCAGAATGTTATGAAAAGACAAGTGCCTAGAGGGTCGCATGTTGAATATACTACACATTTTATGGAGTCGAGTTTTATTTCTTCTGTAAGCTGGAACGATAACAAGCAGGTAGTATTGCTCTCGACCTATATAGGAGCAGAGCCAATCCAGCCTATCAAACGGTATGACAAAACCGAAAAGAAACAGGTAACGATAGATTGCCCAAAAATCGTCAATGAGTACAACGCCCATATAGGGGGCGTTGACCTCATGAATTCTTTTTTGGGCAGCTACAGGATTAAAGTTAATGACATGAGACATTTTTACCACGTTTTAGAGCTAACTCTGCATAATAAACTCTTGGGTCCTATATAAATCAGTTGAGACGAAAAAAGGATTGGAACCGGGAAAGCTAAAGAATCTGGCAGAGTTCAGGTCAGAGCTTGATGACATTTTGTGTACCTATGGCTCTACCAGTCTATAAAAGGGCGTCCAAGTCACAGCAGAATAAAAAGAAGAAAAGGGTGCCAATTTTTACCAGCTTCTAATGTGATGATGACAATCTAGGTCATACCCATAGAATTACAATATTTTTGCTACCCCATAGGACATAGAGCTCAAAAAAGTGCAACCGATTTTGAATTGTCAATGTGTGCATGCAATAGTAATGTACAACGTGGAAATATTGACACGATATGAATTATCGATAAACAATATTTCAGATGTAAAGAATTGGATACAAAATGAAAATATTTTCATTCAAATTATGTTAATAAAACAAAAATCACAAGGGTAGGTATTATTTAATGCACTAAATTAAATAATTACATTATTATGATAAAAAATCATGCGCTCACATTATAATTATATTTTATTGGTACATACTTTGTAAAAAAAAGCAGGTTTTAAGGACCTTGAGCAGTGTTTAGAGTATGACTGATTGATATGATGATTGACTGAATGATTTTTACCTACCTATCCTAATACCACTGCGAAGTTGGTCTGGACTCAGCGCAGCACACGCTTGAGGTGTGCCCTGCCTAGACCACTGAGCGGCGGGTACTAAGAGCCAGTATCGGGCGAGACCTGTCTCTGCCAGTAGTAGTGAGGGCTGGCAGATTCAGTGAACTGGAGAGAAATGGCTTCCTTTTGTGAGACTGTTGTCGTCCAGAAAGAGGCCACCGAGCAGGATTGTGAGAGGGCCGATCCCTCTCGGAGAAGAAAGCGTCTAGGAGGAAACCGCCTCGGCGCCTAACAGCTGAAACCCCTCCTGTATGTTTTAAGACTTTGTTGATGCTTAGAGAGGGGACTTTGTTTACCCATCGTGATCCCAGAGAAGACGGTGGCATAGTGGTCACGTGCTATCGTGCACTGCGAGGCTTAGGGGAGACCCCTGTACAGTCCCTCTAGGGATGTGCCTTAATAGGCGCTGCATAGCGGTGGTGCTGGAGCTGGTCTATTACGTGCCTCCCTTCATATGTGACCACTGAAGCGGTTTTAGTGAGGTAAGAATCCTATACACCCCGGTCTTATCCATAAAGGCCGGACGCGTTTTTGAACGTTTGCACCCGAAAAAAAAATTGGTATATCCTATTATCTTTTCTTATTTCTTCTTTTTCTCTATCTTTATTCTGTTCTTTATCAATTACTCTCATCTATTATTCCTTTTCCTTAGCATCGATAGGAAACCTTTCAGTATAAAAAATATATATCATAAAATTATTCTCTTGAATTTGTACTAAAAAATATATAAACAACATACTCATTACGCTATCACATATAGGCTGAGTGCTCACCGCCTAAAGGTCATCAACAACTAGTTTCATTCGGGGTCTGTTTTTAAAATTAATATTACTAGCGCAGTTTGTTAGATCATTATTAACAACCAAGGTCCGCACAAAGTAGGTTGGCGGTCCGGATTCGAGCCGCATTTGGGGACTACTGTAATAGCGTGATTACGTAACCTGGGCCACTAAGCTACGCTTAGCTTCTTATATGTTATAAGCGTTCGGGCTGACACACCGACAAACACACAGAAACGTTTCCAAACATGTTGGTTTCATATTCTCTGTCGATAGTATTAGGTACCCCAATTAAAATTTTGGAAAAATAATCAATGTGCATTGTGCAGAGATACATCAACCCTTTAAATAAATTCTGATATCAGAACTTTTTGTTCAAAATTTTCATCGACACTAGTCGACACTGACAAGTCACTATTTTGTGTACATGAAATGAAAATTTATATTAGAACAACGTACTCAATATTGCTTTTATGACCATTGTTTTTTACTATATAGAAAATTCACTATTTTCTTGATAGGATTTGGTTTTCCAAATAAATTTTCTAAAGATAGTTTTTCCAAAATATGTCTATGAAAATATATGCTGTTGTTGACAATTTACCTGTGAAATGAATGTTTTTCTGGATTATTTTTATAAGAAACATCGTAGTCACCAACGCAACAACTAGGCATCGCTTATAAATTTTAAAACTTTATAAAATATATAGGATTCACTGACAATGCAGCAAATATAAGTTAGCGTGATTTTTGACAGTGACACTGGAGAAAACAACATCTGCCAATAGTGCTGACCGAACCTAAATATGCTTTCTCTTTCTAACATGTGATATTTCCGTAAGAGACTCCATACCCAAAGTAGGCTTTGTAGGTCTTTATCTATCCTACGTTTATGGTCATACCTAAATGAAAACAGACAACACATGAGGTGCATGAGATATGGTTGTAAATTACAAAGTTTCTAATGAAGAAGAAGAACAAAAATCTAAAGTATTCCTTTGTATTTTTTATATTTATTTTCGAATATTAAGCTAATTATGAAAAACTAATTTGACTATTTTTTCATTCAATATTTCCCTGTATGTCTTCAATGTTCACAAATTAACACAACTAGTTTCTAAACGAACTCAAAACAAGCAGTTGTCAGTTGGTAATGCCAAATGAAGGTCATAAACGTCAAACCGACAAGTGTTGCCAGCATATATATATAAGTTTTGATGGTTATTAATATAAAACGGATGTTTTTTACGTTTTTGGATATAAATCTCATTTAATATTTAGCATAAATTGGAGCATTATCAGAATGATTGATTAGCATAAGTTGTTAAGACTGCTTTAAGGTATGACTTATCTACGGGAGGGTGAACTTCGGATGCTTCCTGGTAAGAACACAATTGTGTGCCATATATATAGGATTTGATATTTTTCTGCCTAACATATTCAGGATAACTTTTATTTATAGCAAAATGGAATCCTGAGCACAAGCAACACTTTGCATCATCTTCCTCTCTGTTGCAAGATTCTGCAATATGGTTTTGACCACATTTGAAACATTTTGGTTTTGATCTGGTTTGTGCTTTGGTATGTCCAAAATCACAGCAGTTAAAACACTGTTGGAAGCAACTTGTTGGAAAAATATGTAAATCTACAGGAAGAGCATTGCAGCACATAAAAATCCGTTTTGATAGTACCTGACCATCGAAGATTACCGCAATAGTCTGTGAAGGTTTACAAATGGCTGAACCATTAACGAATGTTTTAAAATGAATGCGTCGCACCAGTGCCGGTTTTAACACTACCAGCGCCCTGGGCGAGATTTCTACGGCGCCCCCTAAATGAAATTTAAACTCATACGAAAAAGGCAAAGGATACAATGAAATTCATTAAAAGAAATAACCGTTTAGTAATTTCGCGTTCACTACACTTTATCATAAAACAGCAGCGCAGCTGCAGCGTTCATGGTCCTCCTGCGACCACAAACGCTGTAAAGTGTTCGAAACGTCAGGAAAAACAAAAATCAATAATACACGCGATTAATCCCGTTAAAAGTTTTTTTATTATAAGAACCATATATTTTATTCTATCAGCCTTTCTATCAGCGAATTCTTTTATTAGGTTATCAAAGTCGATATTTTCTGCAATTTCATTTTCGATGACAGAGTTGCCAAGTTTGTCAATCAAGATTGGGATATTGACGATCGCAGATAGGTTTTTATCAGCTTATGCTTAGAAAAACTCCTCTTCCCACTAGCAATCGTTACAGGTGTAGTCAATAATATTTGCAATGCTATCCATACATTTGGATACAGTTCTTGTAAGTTGCGATCTTTCATAAAATTTAAAACAAATACATGTGTAACCACATTCTGGTCAGGCAAAAAAGATTTCAGACTTACGAGTTCATCACATAACATTCAACCATCTATATTTGATTTAGAGTCTAAAGTTAATTTGAATTGGAAATCACCACGGAGTTTGGCAAGATCAGGTTTTTCCCGGAATTTGTTTTATATTGTACAAACAAGACCAAGATTCCAAGTACCTACTGATTTAACTGTTTAAATCTTTCATTGACTGAAATTAAGTGTCCAAAAGATAGTTGAAAAATTCATAGTCAATATTTTTTTCTGATGTAGTTTTAGGCTCATCGCGAGCAGTTTCAACAGCTTGACGCTTAATAAATCGAATTCTTGTTGTAGCTCTAAACACAGGTTCAATTTCTAGTTCTTCAACCAATTGCTTTGCAGTTAAAATGGCGCTTTTAAAACCTCTATTTTGTTTTAAAATAATGGGAATAACTATTTTAAGTGCGTGCACCGATGTAACGAATTAGCTGTCAGAGATTCCCGGTAAAATTAAGTTCACTGTTCATGCACCGCTCCGGTCCAACGGATTGAATACTGCCATTTCATTCTAGTGCTGCCATTATACCGACTTTTTCGCTAAATTTAGGGAATTTACGAGCACCATATTAGCCACTTTAGTTTGAAAAAAGTTGTAAATGTTAATTCTTACCATAACAGAGGGTAATTTATCGACAATTTTGTAAACAAATTGATAAATAAAATTTATGAATAATTTTGGAAACAAATTGATGAATAAAAATGTCTACAGTTTAACGGTATAATAAAACTTTTAAATTTTTCAAGTCAAACATTTCTAATATATAAAAATGAATCTCCGAAATGTTTGTACGCGCTTAACTTCCGAACGACTGCACCAAATAGGATAATTTTTTTTTTGTTTTTTTATTGTCAGGTCAAGGTTTGTATAAAAAAGAAAAAAAAACAAACAGCAAAAAAATTGCGGTCCGAAGTTCGCTGGGTCAGCTAGTTAACAATAAATTGATACATTGTAATAAAACAACTTTTAACCGGCTTAATCGCGTGTATTATTGATTTATGTTTTTCCTGACGTTTCGAGTGCTTCGCAGCATTCGTGGTCGCAGGAGGACTTTAATAAATTGATATAAAAATTTGCCTGAAAATTGACAGCTTTTTTTTTAGCCAACTTTTGAAGTTAATTTACATTCTAATTATGGTAGTAAATAAACTATAAATGGTCATAGCAAGTAGTATACAAATTGTCGTCAAAAAGGGAAAAACCCGAAGTTGACGGACATTTGACCAAAAAAATAAATAAATATAATATTTGGGTAAGTAGGCCTCGCTGAAAGAGTATAAAGAGGATATAAACAACCGCGTCCTACCGTAACGCTGCTACTGCGTCGCACTTTTATAAAGCAACCACATCCTATAAGTGTTGATATATTTTCCATGACTTTCTCCGGAGACCAATCTGCAGGTACACCCCGAACCAAACCCACTCTGGTAATGTTGAATGTTGGTTTGTATTTAGGATTCAACATTTTCAGATTCGAAATCCTTGTTGACAATAAAAGAATTTGCATCAAAGTGGGAAGAAAATGCGAGAGATATTTTATTTCAACATTTTTTTTATAAACTTACATTTACCTTATTTTCGAACGCATTACGTTTGAGAAACTTACCAAACGTGAACGTGATGGGAAATGGGATGCAGTGTGTAACTTAGCTAGCTACCTAGTATAATAGTAATCTGTGGTGTAACTGTCGGTAGTCGCAACCGTTTTCTTTTGCACGTGAACTATAATTATAAGGAGAACCGTGATTTTCATAGGCTGTGCGTCCCACTGGAGTGGAAACAGGGGGTTTAGTAGCAGCTGAGTCTTTAGAAATCTTTTGGCTTTCCTCACATAATACATGGGATTGAACTTGCAATTTAGGAATCGGTACAACTACAACGTACAACCCGATAAACCCTGGGATGATGCTTGCGGCGACGTTTATTGCAGTGTTTGCAAACATGCACATGACTGTGTTTTGAAGTACGATTGGATATAGAACAATCTGTGTCCATTCCAGATTCATTAGATATTGTTACAAAATGGCCTGCGGGAGGGACGAAGCCCTCCGGATCCGGCGGGCTCGTTCATATTATCCTAACAAATAAAAGTAAACTTAGCTAAAAATGAACAAACACTACCACTACTAATAAATATAATTACAACAGCCTTGACCAAATTATGTACAAAATTACATTAAATTATGATATGAAAAATTAAATAGCGTCCGCCTGTTTCCCGTAAGAAGTTAAAAGTAAAGAAAGTCTCCCGCGCTTTTATCCAAAGAGTACCTAATAACATTGAATAATCACTGCGTTCTACTCATCACTTTGAGTATATGAACCAAAGAAGACGCTATTCGCGATTCGAAGACGCGAACTCATAACGCAAATCTTTTTCACACATAAAATTACAAGCAGTTTCTACTAATTAACTCTTTACTTTGCCGATGATAGGCAAAACGAAACACGGGAAATCCCCGAACGTAGATCGCAAACACCACGATAACTTTCAAGCCAGAGAGAGCGAGAGGCATAATATGAGGTTTATAATGCGCAGCGTGAGGCGCGAAACAACCATTAGTAGTTACTATTAGTACCTAATATTTTTCTAATTGGGTTGTTGCGCGAATGCGCGAGGCCCCTGCATGAGCGAGGCCCCGTGCGGTTACCCTACTCGCCACCCCCTAAGATTGCCTCTTCCTGCACGAAAGAATTTTATCAATAAATATACTGATAAGATTAATTTGTTATTTTATTATAAATATGTAATATGTACCTATGATCCTTTAAATTAAATTTAGTAAAATGCACACATTAATATTATTACTGTTGGGTAACTAATTCAGAGAATTATTAAAATTTTATTACAACGAGTTGATTTTACTGGGGCCCCATCCAATAAATTTGCCACGGGCTTCAGATGGAATAGTTACGCCACTGATTTTATTAGTAATGTTTGATTTAGATTCTATTAATGTTAATTTGTAGATAAATATAAATAATTTGAGGAATCGAAATTTTTTATTGATATATCTAACCCAGATAAATTAATCACAAAAATGTTAAATATCAGCAAATTATTTATATTATACAACCAAACGCTTTGTAAGATTTAACAATAAATCTAAAGGCGTTACGCACTAATGCGTTAATGTAAAGTGAAAAGCACACATGCGTAATGTTCTTTACTACCAATCCAACAGTGGCGTGTTATGTAACCGCAGGGGCAAGTATGTTGAGGAAATATTTAAAAATTACTGCTTAGATGTTATTAGAAAACTTAATTTATTCTATCATGTTAATAAAATCGACTACAACGAGCTACGCAACAACGCTAACATCTGCGTTATCATATTTTTACAAGTTTCGTGTCTCTTCTCTTTCTACTTTTTATGTGACTTAATACTACCATTTTAGATCAGCATTTCAGCAACTTTCTTGTTTGTTTATTGATAACTTCCTGTTGGCGGGAGTTTTGAAATAATACCAGCTAACTAAAATAAATAAAAATATTATTTTCTTGATTTAGTGGTCACTTAACAATGAATACATTAGTAAAGTAACATTGATATCACCTGACTATGTACGTCTGTAACATAAGTTAGTTTTGTTTTTATTTCTTGCTAACATTGACTTCAGCGCCCTCTGCACAGACGCCAGATAAACACTGGTTCGCTGCCCGCCATAAATTCTCTTTGGCCCATTGCGTTAACGTTTGCTGTAAACAATTAGGTGAGTTTTTGTATTGTAATTTTGTACAATATTTAGATTATATACAAAATTTTGAAATACACAAGTTGCCGGGCTACGAAAATATACGTTTATTTATTGTATTGTCGCTCTGGTTATCCTGAAATTCTCTTTTGATCAGTTAATGTAAGCAGACTCCATTATTCAAGTCGCTTGGCGTTCCAAAATTTACCCAGTTGATTTAATACAGTTTCTTTACAATAACGGCTTATTTTACAGCGATTTTGTATTTTCTTTCGAGTTTCGATGTTGGTGATGTTACAAGTTATGTTGCATTATGTACACTAATTATTAAAGGGTCGTAAACGAGTTAGTCCATTCGAATGCTTTAATTCAATTGTGTACTCTATCAAAACGATCATAATTTGTTGACATTCTCTTCATTTGTTTAATTTAATTTAAAAGCTTGTATGAAATTAATATTCGTTGGTTAATTGCTCACATATCAACTGGTGTTTTATAGGAAATTAAGAATGATACTCTATTCACATTGGCGTCGCTTTCATATACTTAGTCTATGAGCATTTGAGTTGGCGTCTTGGCGTTATTTTCAGTGGGTTGATTGGTAATATTCTATTAATTAATAATTATATTTGTTTCAGACTGTTTCTCTATTGCTGTTTATAATTAACCGGAAATGTCTGATGACGGATCGACGGCCGTTGAGAAGAAAGGGCGCGGTAGACCTAAATCCAATGGAACACAATCAGTCAGTCTTTGTATATGATTTTATAGTTAACTAGATTTAAGCAATATTTAGAAATATATTGTTAAAAACCATATCTCATTTTTTTTATATCAGGAAGCTAAGAGTGATACCAAGAAAAGGGGGAGACCACCCGCAGCAACCAGGACTAAGGAATCTACAAAATCTTCAGATGACGAGCAAGCTCCAGTAGCAAAAAGAGGGCGAGGCAGGCCCAAAGGATCCAAGAAAAAATCTGCTTCAAAGGGAAAGGTATATAATTATGAATTATGGAAAAATTTATTAAACCTATTGCTAGTTAAAAAATGTACCATATACCAATGATTTTTCAGAGTGTACCCGTTGAAGGAAGGGGACGTGGACGGCCACGTAAGGACCCACCACCTAAAAAAGATGCTGCCTCCACTGAAGAAGAGCAAGATGAAGATGATGAGGATGAAGGCTCCGAGGAGCAGTAAAATGTGTTGTTTTCTGGCAAAACACTCATTTTTAGTGTAATTTGTTTGTCACGATAACTCTTTTTGTGTGTGTGTTACTGCAATACACTCATTTTGTTGTAGATCTTTACATTATTGCATATGTTGGTAAACATTTTTGAATTATATTGCACATGGGGTTATCATGACAGTACAAAATTCTCATATGAGATTGTCCACCCAAATTTTAATCAGGTGAGACAGTAAATATTATTTCAGATGTAATAGCTGCTTAAGAGAATATCTTGTGTGATTACTATGCATTTACTTGGAATATTTAGCTAATAAAATATTAATCTCACTTGAATAAATTTGGGATGACTTAGCTCTCCCTAGAAACGTACAACTTTTAAGATTTAATTTGTAAGATCCTTTTTTGTAGTTTATTCAAATAGGTATTTTGTAATCTCTTGATTTATAATTCATACAATTTTGTAGATTTATTAATTTGACTTTAAAGTCAAGTATTATTTTATATAATAATAAATATTATGTTCACTTTTCAAATTAATCTTATTTTCCCTTATTGTATTATTATTAATTAGACGATGGAGATGTTTGTGAACGGTGTTATTGATATCCATATGTGTTCTCGATTGATAAACCACTAGGTACCTATATTGCTGTTTCACAAACTTTAGAATCGTGTAGTGGTATGGGTAGTGCCATTTGTATTTGTATCAAATTTTCTCATTATTGGGCAGACTGAACTTGTTTTTTAATGACATTTATTGTGTGTATGAGCGTGAATGTACAAGTTTAGAAACAAAAAAATATAAATAAATCTCTAAAATCCACTATGGTCTTTCTCTCTATAAACAGGTACATTATCGTAGATATTTAAACGAGTACCTTTGTTTTACATAGGCTGTTGTAGAATTGCAGACTATGTATTTTATTAGAGAGTTATTTTTGAGATACATGTATGGCTCATTATTCTTGAATGGTCACCATCATAAAATCAAATAGAGTACACATGTTCTGCCAGGGGCTTTATGTTTGAACCCTGTATTAAATATACAATATCGAGCAACCAAATCCAGAGATTGAGTGCCCTCCATACATACATTGTTTTTAGGAAAATATATATCTGAACGTACCTAAATATAGGAAAAATCGGAATTTTGGAAAAGGTTGTGCTCAGGAATTTTACAAATTAAACAAAAACGGTTGAAAACATAATAAAATGTATTAATTGGTATTATCCCCCCTAACTCTAATTATAGCTTGTAGTCGGTTCTTTAACGACTATTTATTATATTGTTGACGGTGTCTTGAGGAATACCGTCCCACTCCTATAATAATGCTGCCTTCAATTCATCTCTCGAAAGGACTGGATTTCTGACCCGTACCTTTTGAGCTCGTCCCATAAATGCTCCATGGGATTCATATAAGGACTGACCGCAGGCCAGTCCATTGTGCGTATTTAGACTTCTTGAAGAAATTACAAGTAATCCGTGCCGTGTGACATCGAGCATTGTCTTGCATTAAGACGAAGTCTTCGCTGATAAACCCTCTGTCGGCAAGAACATGAGCTAGGAGAATATCGGTGACGTACTGATCAGCTGTCAGCCCGCCTCCTCGACCAGAGCCTCTGCCTTCCTCCCCCAGGCACGAAAACGAGCTCGGTGTTGCCCTCCAAAGACATACCAGCCCACATCATGCAGGAACCGCCACCGTATGCAACCGTTTCAGCGAAACATCCTTGGGCAAATCGTTCCCTCTCCTGCCACTGCCGTGCAGACACATTCTGTACTCGTCAGAGAACAGAACTGACCGCCATTGCGCAACGTCCCTATTGAGATGCTCTCGAGCAAATTGGAGATGCGCTTGCCGGTGGCCTGCAGTCAATTTAGGGCCCGTCGCAGACGATTTTGGAGTCAGGTTGGCTACTTTCAAACGCCTTCTTACTGTCCACTCACGCCACACCACGTGACAGCCACTCCTCGAAAACGTTTTAGTTCTCCCTGCACGTCAACACCCGTTAGATCTCGATTTCGCAGCGTGGTTGAGACAATAAAGAGGGTCGCATCTCTCAAAATAAAAGAAAATATCTACCTGTTACCGTTCAAAAAATACAGTCCTGTGACAGACACGCAGACAGCGGAGGCACGTTAATAGGGTCTCGTTGAGCACCCTTAGGTACGGAATCCTAATTAAGTAGAGATTTTTAAACCATTAACACCACTTTCTTGACCTACTATACGTTTTACGACGAATCTGGAGTACGTCGAGTTCGGAACACGACGAATACGGAACAATCTTTAAAATTTTATCAATACAAGTCTAAATATAAATATGTAGTTACAATCTGGTTTATTTATATTCCGAATGTGGGAGAAATTTTCACTAGTTCAATTTATAGTTTGTAATTCAGAGTCCGAGGGGCCCCCTGAGCTTGTGCCCCGGGGCACTGCCCCGTCTAGTCCTCCGGTAGCTACGCCACTGGACTGAAGGCACCACTCTCTTGATATCGTCTGTACGTGAAGCTGAGCAGCGACTGCTCGCTGACTCAGTCCTTGCCTTGTTGAAACAAGTTGAGCGGATTTCAGATGTGATATCTAAGGTTTCGTGAAAACAATTAATGGACTTTACAGGGATGTGTACCGGGTAAACTGTTGATAAGCAACTGATAGTGATACGTGTGAATTGGTTACGAGGGATTTTATAGGGGTGGACGGTAGCGCAAGTCAGGGGTAGCCAAATGCGCCCTCGATATTATAATTCCGATCCAATAGAAAACTTTTTTAGACAGGTGTGCATTAATGATCCAAATCGCCACACTTCCAAAAGTACTTTTAGGTCACTGTTATTAACAAGATTTATAAAATTCCATTTGGATATTCATATGCTATACAGGTGAACAGCAACACTAAAATTACAGGTATTATTTGAGACCAAGAAAATTAATAGTGTAAATGTTAGTTCTTCTGGATCCACAGGTACCTAATCGGAATGGATCCCAGGAAAGTATTCTGAATATGTCTGCTTCACAAGTAAATATAAATGTACCTATGCAGTGTAAAGCTGATCTGACTTCCCTTGATAAATGCAAGAAAAGTCAAACAATATGGGATGGTAAAGGTAAGAGAATAAATGACAGATAAATGAAGAAGCAAACAAATTCTTGGAAAACAAACCTCAACTGAAAGGGTTTCTTAATGCAATGAAGAATGAAATTACATCCAAGAATTAATTAAGGTTTTTGGATTGTGAAGAAAATATGCGAAGCTTTATTGAATTGACTGATATATCAATAAAATAATAAAGGACATAGATGTGTAGCGAATGCAAAATGTTTGATCCGATGCAATAAACGCTTTAAATTTAAAACAAAATAATAGAATTTATAAGTAAATTGAAGTGTTTTAAAGTTACAATATTAAATGGAAAAAGAATACGGTCGCGAACAGGATTCGAACCTGCGCCTCCCGGATAGATACTTCGACCGACGTGGCGACGTCATTGCCATAAGACGTGTTAAAAAATATGTAAGAAGAATTCGCGGTGGTGAGCAGAGGTCGCGATGGCTTAGTGGTCAGAGCGCCTGGAGTATCTATCCGGGAGGCGGAGGTTCGAATCCTGTTCGCGACCGTATTCTTTTTCCATTTAATATTGTAACTTTAGAGTTCGCTAAGCATGCGTTAATGCTTTTTCAAAGACATATCTTGAATTAAAGTGTTTTCTTTCTACATTCCCGAATCCCAACAGTTAGAAAAATATAAATATCCTAAATAAATAAATTATGGAGTTTAGGCGGGAAAATGTAAAGTGCACGTTTTCGGTTTTATATTGTTTTCCAAAACTTGTATTTCTCCGAAGTTTAATGTGTAATTATGGTGGTTAATTAACCATTAAGTGTTAATGAAGGTGTGCGAGTGTGGCCAAATTATATAGAATTGAAAATCATGACTTTTTGTGTCCATCGAAGACTCAGTAAAATTTCCACCGTTTTACTGGGGCAACGCGCGCAACAACTTTTAATACTTGATTATTCTGAATACTTGACACTGCCAAGCACAAATAGTGTGGCGCCATAAATAATAAATAATCCCATGACCATTGACATATATATTACTAGCGTAAGGACCCGGCCGACCGCGAAACTAAATGGCACCAACGCGTTGGCCCTAAAATGTCATTTTAGGGCCAACGCAACTCAGTCGACAGTGGACCGCTCGCAGGAGAGAACAAGCGTTTGTATGTCATAAATATGCCTAGTTGCGTGGTAAAAGGCTGCAAAAATTACGATACAAAGATTAAAAAGGAACATGGGATATCGTATCATCGATAAATAACCCTAGATTACTTCTGTTCCAATTAAATTATTAAATTATCACATTTTAAAGGTATAATTATTTTACTACGGAAGTCCGTAATGGCGGCCATTGTGTGGCCGGCCGCGCGTGAAGTAACGTTGAAAGAACGTCATTTTTTATTTGTTTTATTTTTGTCTTAAGAACTTAGTGTTAGTAATTTTAGTAAGTACCTAATATGTTAATACTTAATTATTATAACAATATTGTTTACAATTTCAAATAAAGCTGATTGATATTAATTTGTTTTACATACGTTTTTTTGTGACATGTATTATTATCGCAATAAATTATAGTTTAAGAAACTAATATAATCTAACGACACCTCTCAAGCTAATATTCATCAACCCGTTTAGGCTATAGAGCGTGCTAAAGAAATATACATACATACACCCGAAAAAATGATAACCCTCCTTCTAGCGCAGTCGGGTAAAAACTCAGTTCAGTTTATGACTGATGAGTGTATAAAAATATTGACCATTATTAAAATGTGATAAAAAATTCATGTACGCACGTACAAGGTTTAGTCTTCGAGCTATGAAACCTACGGCTCACGTAGTTTGCATGTGTTATGACAGATGGCGCTACCTTTGCTTGTATGAAGAAGGTTTCTGTAAAATGTTTAGATGGGCGTATCCTTTCTTTTGAAATCATTGCCCATGACGGGAATTATTATTACTTGATTACTGTTAAATTTAATCAATTAAGCATTTATTGTATTTTAAAGACAGTATTTGGAATATCAATAGTAATAATGCCTAGCAACCACACATTAAAAAGTAAGTACATACTCTTTGGAGAGGTATACATACTTTTTCTTTATAATGGGAGGGAGCATACTTCACTTGCAAATACACAAAAAGTGTGGTCCATAACGAGGGAAAAAAAAATAACTATTGGTTTCTTTAGTCAAGCTTCTGCCTTTCTAGCTTCTGCAAAGCGGAGCTGTTTAAATCGTAGATAGAGAAAACTATGTATGTAACACCATAGAATTAGAATATTTTTGCTACCCCAATGTAAAACTATGTACTCTCTCCTGCAAAGTAACTTTTCGTCTATGGGAGTGCCCTGTTATAAGATTACCTACTTTGTTGTCCCTCTGTCTGTCTGTTATGACCTCTTTTTTCTGGAACGCGTAAATGTATATAAAATCGTGAATTCGTAGTTATATCATAAAAAAATACAATTACAAACTTACATTTGCAGTTGGATTATCGATCGTGTCGTATTTCGATATATGCGAAAAATAATCAAGAATATATTGTAATAGGACAACATCAACTGCTATCTACTAAAACTGCATCAACCAATGAAGGTGACGTAGAAAATATTTGCATGGATAATTCTGAACCAATTCAACCTGGGACGGCAATGAGTTCTTTATATTATGAGTTCCAAAGATTCCGGAACTCCAAGAACAGTGGTTAAATAAGAATCAGTTGGATTTAGAATGATAATTTATAAAAACGATTATTAATTTAATGCCTATATTAATAAACTGCCTCGTTGGTCTAGTGGTCGCAAGCGCGACTGCTGAACAGGAGGTCTCGGGTTCGATCCCCGGGTCGGGCAAAGTGTTTTTGAGTTTTTCTGTTAGGAAATTCTTAGTAGCAGCCCGGAGTTTGGGACTGTGCCCGGTTGATGGCAATAGGCTCACCACCTATTACATGGGACTTAATAACAGCATTGGTGAAATGTGGGTGTACAATTGTGTACACCTCTGCCTACCCCTTCGGGGAATACAGGCGTGATGCTATGCTATGTAATTTAATGCGCTCGCTCACCGGCCCCCGTCACCCCCTTCGAACCACAGATTAGATATTAGTAGTACTACTTCGAACTGCCATGGGCAGCACTAGGTAATGGGAGGGAGCCTACGCCATTTTAGTTTCTTTTTGGCGCACCAAATTATTGTTTGGCTTATGTCCTCTACTTCTTTGGTCATTGGGCCGGTAGGCTGGTCATATGTGACGTAATAATTATTTCTTGCAATTTCTTACGTCTAATTAAGGTTTTCTCTTTTTACACTAGTAGAATCACTTAAGTTAAAAATAAATGCATATAGTGTTTCTATTACTGTATCAAATCGTATGATATTTCCATCACGTAATGTTTAAATAGATTACTAGGGCACGTCCTTTTAGACATGGGCGTTTTTGGTATTTTCTGTTAACGGTTACATATGCGATATGAAGTTTTCGTATCGATATGTAAAACCGTTTTTAGATATCGATATGGAGAGTTTTTAAATATCTACAGAAAACGCTGAACGATATTCGCTTCGTCTCGTTTTCACACCCGGTAACGTTATCAATTGGACAGAGAAACGGCGAATATCTAACCACGGGATAGATATTAATATGAGAAATTGAGTAAGCTATGGAACCGGATATGGATAGTTAGTTTTTCGTTTAGCTCGATATGATGTGATCGATATTGTAAAAACAGTTTTCTGTGTTTGGCATATCGATTGGATTTAATATATGTTTATATCCGTTTTTAGTTACGATATGACATATCCGACTCATGTCTACCTCCTTTACTTATTCTTTAGTCATTGGAGACGAGACGGTTGTTTGCTGTCAAAGTCAACACTCAACAGTGTCAGACCAGCGTCAGCGTCATTCTCGATTCTTGTGAATGGTGTCTACTTTGTTTTACTTACGACGAAAAATATTTTTGGGAACACTTGCAGCGTTTTACTCATGTTTTAATGCCTACAAATAAAAACTGAAGATTACTTCCTGAAGTGAATGTGTATTTTGTGTACTTATTTACAGTATTTGTTAACTTTTGTGAACTTTTAAAGTGTGTTAAATCATTATGATATCCGTGTCGCGCAGTACATTGAAAAGTTGTTGACTAATTTCAAAGTTCTAAACAGTGATTGTTAAGTGCACATTTAAAAGATTCAATTGTTATTAATGTGTGGTTTTTGTTGAATTGATACAAACAATTTTACAACAGGTTAGTTCGGTTACATTTTTGTCTAATTTTAAATATAAGTTTGAGGGAGCTCTGTGCGGAATGCCGTGACACAGGTAGGCTAATCACGTAACGTTATCTGTGTGATTACATTACACACCGTACTAATCCGAATATTTGATGTGACTACACTAAGAAAGCATTATAAAATACACAAGTTTTCTATCTTAACTAATGTGAGATCAATAATTATATTTATGTTATCTTCTTATTCTTTGTCAGAACTTTTTTCAATCTCTATAAGTAATAGTGCGACTTTGACTAGTATAGTTTACTCTTTTGAGCTAACCAATGATGTCATCAGCCTGAAAGTTTACCTAGTTAATTAAAACATATATTATAAGCTTAGGAGATTGTGCTACACCAAGGTGTGGTGGCTTTATTATTCCTACATTTACTATATTTTGAGTTTCTAAACATTATTTCGTCTCTAAACACTACAAATAGTGTGGGTCACTATAATATTTATACCATGATTATCAAAGAAGTGGCAGGTATCATATCACCAGTAATTAGTTACATTATAAATTTATGCATCCAACAAAGAGAATACCCCAAAAAACAAAATCTATGTTATGCCCATAAACATAGTATAGAAAAAGACCAACAAAGTATGGGAATGGTATCTCTTACGGAAATATCACATGTTAGAAAGAGAAAGCATATTTAGGTTCAGTCAGCACTATTGGCAGATGTTGTTTTCTCCAGTGTCACTGTCAAAAATCTCGCTAACTTATATTTGCTGTATTGTCAGTGAATCCTGTATATTTTATACAGTTTTAAATGTTTTTGGTGACTGCGATGTTTCTTAATCATAAAATCTAGGAAAAGATTCATTTCACAGGTATTGTCATTTTCATATGTTATATGTTATTGTCAACAACAGCATATATTTTCATGGCCATATTTTGGAAAAATCTGCCTTTAGAAAATTTATTTTGAAAACCAAATCCTATCAAGAAAATAGTGAATTTACTCTATAGTAAAAAACAATGGTCATAAAAGCAATATTGAGTATGTTGTTCTATTATAAATTTTCATTTCATGTATACAAAATAGTGACTTGTCAGTGTCGACTATTGTGTCAATGAAATTTTAGAACAAAAAGTTCCGATATCAGAATTTATTATTACTGTAGATCTACCAACTATCTCTGCACATTGATAATTTTTTCAAAATTTTAATTGGGTAACCTAATACGATGAAACCAAAATGTTTGGAAACGTTTCTGTCTGTTTGTCGGTGTGTCTGTCTGAACGTTTATAACATATAAGAAGCTTAGCGTAGCTTAGTGGCCCAGGTTACGTTATAAATATATTTCATCACGCTATTACTGTAGTCCCCAAATGCAGTTCAAATCCGGACCGCCAACTTACTTTGTGCGGACCTTAGTTTAATAATGATCTAATGAACTGCGCTACTATTATTCTTCGCTATTTGATTTGAATTTGAATTTGATTAGACCCCGAATGAAACTAGTTGGTGATTCCTGCGCTATCACCTCTAGGCGGTGAGCACTAAGCCTATATGTGATAGCGTAATGAATATGTTGTTTACATAATTTTTACTACAAATTCAAGAGAATTTCACATTTTTATGATATATTTTTAAATACTAAAAGGTCCTGTCAATACTAAGGAAAAGGAAAAATGGATGAGACTAATTGATAACGAAAAGAATAAAGAAAAAGAAGAAAATATAATAAAGAAATAAGAAAAGATAATCCCTTTTTTTTTTCGGCGGGAAACCTTCAAAAACGTGCCCGGCCTTTATGGATAAGACCGGGGTGTGTGAGATTCTTACCTCACTCAAACCACCTCGGCGATCAACATTAGCATATGGAGGGAGGCACTTAATAGACCAGCTCACATCTCTCTCATATTAAGTCACATCCCTGGAAGGACTGTAAAGGGGTCTCCCCTAAGCCTCGCTGTGTTGTGCGATTATAAAGTGTAGGACACTCACGAAAAGGAGTCTAGAAAAATTCAGTATAAGCCTAGAATCTCAACTAATTGCATTAAAGCCACGTTATGACGACCCCAATCAAATGTATTGTTCACTATTCAATGTCATAAATAATGAATTTCAAAAAGCTTGCAAGGTGAAATCGATAACCTTAAAGCCTAAATTAATGTTCAGTTCGTGGGCCACCAGCGGTATACGACGAAGTAGGGATGTTCTTTATGAACTTTACGAAAAAAAGTCCTATTCATCTGACAATCATTTTCATAATTATGTTAGACAATATTCAAAAACATTTAAAAAGGTGTGTACACTAGCAAAGGCAGTTTATATTAGTGAACAAATAAAAAACGCAAGCAATAAAATAAAAACTACTTGGAAGATAATTAACACTGAAACTGGCAATCGTAATTATACCGACAGTTCAATTAACTTAAAAATTGATGACAAATTAGTTTCAGATAAAAGTGTAATTGCTAATTTCTTTGAATCTTTTTTTACAAATATTCCTGTAGAGACTACTAAATGTCTCCCGTCGTCCGCACTAGTAGCTGCGTCCCTCTTAGAGAAAAATTTAGATTTATGTAACGGTAATTTTGAATTTAGTTATGTGTCACATTGTGACATCGTTAAAACATTTAAAAGTATAATTGTTAAAAAAACTGAAGATTTATGGGGATTATCAATCAAAGCCGTTGAACCCATAATTGCTAAAATTGCGCCCTTGTTGGCGTTAATATTTAATACTTGTATCGCAGACGGAGTATTCCCTGATCTAATGAAATATAGTAAAATAGTACCCATTTTTAAGGCAGGTTGCCAAACTGACGCATCTAATTATAGGCCAATATCTGTGCTGCCTGCATTAAGCAAAATATTTGAAAAAATTATATTAAATCAAATGTTAATTTATTTTAATAAAAGCGGTATATTACATGAAAAACAATTCGGATTTACGAAGGGACGTTCTACGGAAGATGCAGCATCCACCCTAATGAAAACAGTATTGGAGGCCTGGGAAGATTCGCAGGATGCTATAGGCGTGTTCTGTGATCTTTCTAAGGCATTTGACTGCGTAGATCACCAAACGCTTTTACTAAAGTTAAAATATTATGGGATTCAAGGTAGATCTTTTGATCTCTTAAATTCATATCTGTCAAATCGTGAACAAAAGGTTTCTATTGGCAATGTCGTTTCTACAGGCGCGCTTGTTAAAATGGGTGTACCACAAGGATCAATCTTGGGCCCATTTCTATTCCTTGTTTATATCAACGATCTTCCTCACATAATTAAGGATACAATGTCAAATATAGTGTTATTTGCTGACGATACATCTCTTATATTCAAAGTTAATAGAAAGGACAGGGATTTGATAGAACCCAATAATACACTTAGTAAAGTATTTAACTGGTTTTCTGTAAACAATCTTCTACTAAATTCAAAAAAGACCAAATGTATTAGATTCTCTATCCCAAATGTAACCCACGTAGGTTCAAATGTGAAACTTGATGATAAAGTATTAGATCTGGTTCCCTCAACTGTCTTCCTAGGCGTTACAGTGGACTCTAAACTGCAATGGGGACCTCATATAGAGGCACTTGCAGGCAAATTGAGCTCTGCTGCATTTGCTGTTAGGAAAATAAGACAGATGACAGATGAAGCTACAGCTAGGCTAGTTTATTTTGCATACTTCCACAGTATTATGTCTTATGGCATTTTACTGTGGGGATCGGCTGCTGATATCGAGACTATATTTATATTACAAAAAAGAGCAGTCCGAGCTATTTATAATATGGGAAGCCGTGAGTCGCTCCGTGAACTATTCAAGGAAATAAATATACTTACATTGCCATCGTTGTACATATTTAGCAATATTATGTATATTCGGAAAAATATTGCCCAATTTTATAAAAAGAGTGACCGCCACAATCTAAACACCCGTTACAAAGATAGGCTTCAAGTACCAGGTTTTCGACTTAGTAAGACCAACAAGTCATTTATGGGTAATAGTATTAGGTTCTATAACAAGATTCCTCGTCATATTATTGACTTGCCGGACTTAAAGTTCAAACCGATTGTTAAGCGCGTTTTAATGTCCAGCGCCTATTATAGTATAAATCAGTACATTAATGATACAGATGTATGGCGAACGATTCCTTTCTGCACACTGTGACCCACTGGCACTATTTGACCAGCGCGGACATATACTTACTTTTGTATAATTTCTTTTTTCTTTTTTTAGTCTATTTTCTGACCGAACTGTCTTTTTACAGTTATTTTATATTAATATTTGACATACGTATTTATTACGTTATCATAACTTATTGTTATTATTCTAATTACAGGTTGTACTCTATATTCTTATATGAGTCTCTAATTAATAAATAAAATAATTCATTGCTTTTCTGTAAAATGTGAGCATCATGTGGTTAATAATGTTATATATTACATTAATATATACATTCACCTGCCTATTGCCAGGCATTATGAGTTTGTCATGCTCACTAAAATGTCTTGCTGATGGTGGCGTTGTGTATCGGGTCGTTGAGTTCCCTTCAAAATGGTTGAGTTCAGCGACGCTGATGCGCACGTCATACTCGTGAACGGGTGCTGTCTGTCGGGACTGGTCCGCTCGTAATTGCCTTGGTAATCGTTTTGGCTTTATAAACTTTTACTATTTCAATCATTTGCTTTTGTTTTCCTCTTACATTATTCTACATTATTCTCACATACCATCAATACACCATTGTAATTAAAATTTTATTTAAAAAGAGTGTCTATGGAGTTTCTTGCCGGTTCTTCTCCATAAGATCAACTTTTTTGGAACCGTGCACCTAGCTTTGACGTTTTATAAGTGCCTGTAATTTGGTCTATGTGAAATAAAAAAAAATTGAATTTGAATTTGAATTTGTGCACGATAGGACGTGATCACTATGCCACCGTCTTCTCTGGGATCACGATGGGTAAATAGAGTCCCCTCTCTAAGCACCCGTGACCCCAAAGGGCCGCCTGTTTTTAATCATACAGGCGGGGTTTCGGCTGTTAGGCGCCGAGGCGGTTGCCTCCTAGACGCCTTCTTCTCCGAGAGGGATCGGCCCTCTCACAATCCCGCTCGGCGGCCTCTTTCTGGACGACAGCAGTATCACAACAGGAAGCCATTTCTCTCCAGTTCCCTAAATTTGCCAGCCTAGACCTCACTATTGCCGGCAGAAATAGATCTCGCCCGATACTGGCTCTTAGTATCCGCCGCTCAGTGGTCTAGGCAGGGCACACCTCAAACGTGTGCTGCGCTGAGTCCAGACCACCTTCGCAATGGTATTAGGATAGGTAGGTAAAAAACATTTAGTCATTCATCATCTCAATCAGTCATACTCTATACACTGCTCAGGGTCCTTAAAAGCTGCTTTCTGAACAAAGTACCTATTACCAATGAAATATAATTATAGTATGAGCGCATGAAATGTTTTTATTAAAATAATGTAATTAATTAATGAAGTGCATTAAATAATACCTACGCTTGTGATTTTAGTTTTATTAACATAATTTGTTTGAATATATTTTCATTTTGTATACCAAGTCTTTACATCTGAAATACTGTTTATCGATAAGCAATATGTCTCAATATTTCCACGTTGTACATCACTATTGCACGCACACATTGACAATTCAAAAACGGTTGCACTTTTTTGAGCTCTATGTCCTTCTATGGGGTAGCAAAAATATTCTAATTCTATGGTTATGCCACTGTTTAAAAAGGGAGATTCATTAGAATGAATCTTCATCATTCATTAGAATGAGACTTTCGAGAATATTGGTATTATTGTTAGTAACCTAGAGGTTACTAACAATAATACCAATATTCTCGAAAGTCTTTGTAAAGGTAATATACAATAAACTATATAACTATTTTGAGTAAAATATAATACTCTCTGATAGATAATACAGTTTTAGAAAGAATTAAACAATAATCATGGCAATGAATGCTTTATGTTAAAAGTGACAAAAGCAGTAGACAGGAAGGAAAAAGTGATTGCTTTGTATATGGACATGACAAAGGCCTTCAACCAGATTAACCATAACCATTTTAATGCATAAACTGTTCACTTATGTATGTTATGTTAGGGGCAATGCTCATGTTACTAAAATCTTACTTAAGCCATTGGCTCACTAATTAGCAGACACAATAGATTTTTATTGTTATGAAGTATGTATTTGTATGTGACTGAGTGGAAGGGTTAAAACACAAATCACACAAATTGATGAACTAAGGCTTATTGAAACAGTGCCATGACTGACAAAAAAAAAAGTTGTCTATAGAACTCCTCAAGGGAGTGTATTCGGTCCATTACTCTTTCCCATTTATATTAATGAAAATAAAAATAAACAATTTAAAAGTGTTTATTCTCAGAAGATATACACTTTTATAAACAGCTTCAACTTCTGCCAAACTACAGACCAGTTTGTAGGCACATATAGTTCCCATAGAATAATATCAGTAAATTTTTTTTTTCTTTTAAATGGCAATAATTGTTAAACTTGATTAAAGATTCTAAACATTAGTAAATAAAAATATTTTTTTATTACATTATAATATTATAAAAGCCAGAGCCCGCGAGGATGTATGGATAATATGATTGTTTCTTATATCCAATTAATAATATATATATTAAGTTTTCGCTTACTATGTTTAGGAGAAACAGTTATTTTATATTTGAATGATTGTTTTCACATGGAATTACTTTCAATACCTACAGGTACAACACAGTTTGTCATTTGTTACAGTATACTCTATAGTAAACATTCTTACTACTACATGTCTTTTATTTCTTGTTTTTTATCAATAATTGTAGCATCAGTTTCTCGGCCAGGTTGTCGTTTTCCGATGTAGGCCTCCTCTAAATACTTCTATTTGTACCTATTCTGAGCTATCCTTCTCCATAAAGATGGAAAGTCGTTTTTCCATCTTCTCACTGGCCTTCCTTTTCCTCTTTTACTATCTCTTGGGTACCACTCTGATATTTCCCTGGACCATTTTTATTTTTTTTTTCTTATCCTGTTACCTGTCCATCTTCATTTTCTCTTTGTTATTGTTATCACATCACTCACCTTAGTCAACTTTCGGATTTTGCTCAGTCTCCAACAGGCCATTATTTTAATAACGAGCATGCTTCTCTCTATTCCATTTTGGCATACCTTCATCTTTTGTATTGTTTTCTTACTGTGTGTCCATGTTTCACATCCATATGTTAAACAAGGAAGTATGCAAGTATTGTATAGTTTATATTTTATTTTTGCAGGTATTGTCTTATTCTTCATAATCTCTTTCAGAGACCAATACCAGGTCCATGTATTGTTGATTCTTCTGTCTAGTTCTTTCGACATCTAGTGTTCCGATGCTCTAATTTTTCCCAGGTATACATATTCTTTGATATAGGCTTTTTCTTTTTCATCCACAATAATTGGTTTCTGAATGCTGTTTTTCATCACTTTGGTCTAGCCAGCATTCATGGTGAGGTTTGCCTTGGCACTGTTATGTACTAGTTGTTGTAGTATCTATTGTAGTTCGTTAGCGTCTTCGGCGAAGATTACTACGTCATCGGCGAAACGGAGATGGTGCAGCTTAATACCATTTATGTTTAATCCATACTCGTCCCAATTTAGCCTCTTAAATATTGATTCTAGAACAGCACAGACCAACTTCGGGTATTTAGATTTGTTCACCTTTATTCTCGAATTCCCTTCCTTTATTATCCACAGGTATCTTGTTATAATAATATGTAAATGGTTAGAACTAAATATTTGGTACATCTTTGTCATAATAATTACTGCAATTGGGCACCTCAAATGTCTTACAATGTTTAACACTTCTAGGTCTTAAGTGTGTTGTTCTGAATTTGTAATTTTCGTGACCATAATGTTCTAATGCTATGCAGTACATGACAAATCAGTGCTACTACTAGTACTGGCAGTATTTTACATTCGCAGAACAATTCCTCATCAGTACCTTGCCATTGTATAATGATAGTCAATACTATGTATAGTCGACCACGAAATTGCTTTACCATATTTGACAAAAACTTCCAGTAAATTAAAATGTCAATAAGGTTGATAGTATCTGACTGACACTTTGATCTTGTAAGCGAAAATAGACCTTATCATATTATGATGCACAAACGAAATTCAGCAGTAGGGTGGTAAAGCAATTGTATGGTCGACTATACACACCATATCATGCTAAGACATTGTTTGCTGATGACAGCATCATATAATAATAATAATCTTTATTTCTTCCATCGCATTTACATAATTTAGACATAAAATGGCTTAAGCTAGTGTTCCAGAGTGAAAAACCCTGATTTCTAAACTAGGTTTATGTACCTGTATCATATTATTTATAAATGATAAAATTGACAATTTAAAATCTGAAATAATCAGCACTTTAACATGTATTAATAACTGGTTTACATTTAATAATTTGCAAATAAATCTCACAAAAATACACAATGTATTTCCAATTCCAATTCCAATTTTGGTTAATTATGGCTCCATCGGGTTAACGATGATTCTACACAATGATGACATGGCATTCCAACTTTGACATTAATTATACAGCATAAACAGGTACGAAAGTAACAGACATTTACTAAATGCGGTTCTTACGTGTAACAATATTCCATAAACTGAACTGGAAACACCATGTTGACAACTTATGTAAAAGGGTTTACACATTCTCGTTTGCTTTAAATAAACTAACCAAAGTTGTCGATAGTAATGACCGCCTATCATGGCCATGTTTCCTTAATATTGCGGACATAGCATTATATTTTGGGGCATTTCATCAGAATAGATATATGTGTATTTATAGCCCAAAAGCGATGTGTGAGATGAATTCTCGAGTTAAAAAACAGGGAATCTTGTAGAGGAAATTTTTGTGAAATATCTATGAAGTGGCCATATTTGTCAGGAGCAATCTACTACTCTATATGTTCCATGCATACCCTGGTGGTAGTCGGCGTGAAGATAATTAGACTCAATTATTGCATGCAAGTGTTTTCTGTATGGCACCAATTATATTCAACAAATTAAACATTAGATTGTTGAATGACATCAATGTATTCAAACATAATTTAAAATGCTTATTGACATCTAAAGCTTTTATCTAGGTTATTATTTTTTGTATGCTTATAAGAAAGGCACAAAATAGAACGTAATTTCGAACTCCAAACAACTGAAAATTTTCTAATAAAAAAAAAAACAATCCTAGGACCACATTAATATCCTCTGTTATCCATTACAATTTCAAGTCTGTAAGAGCAATTTTTATGAAACTGTGTAGATTATTATCACCATGGTCTTAGAACAGTGACTGATCTGCGTTTTATAAAACTTTACAATAGAGCCATTTCAAATATTTTATGAAGATTTTTAGACATAACTTTTTTAATAGTTTACTACTGCTGCGCCATCATAGGAGGGGTTGGGGGTTTTGGCCTCTGGTACCCTCACTCACTCTGCGAAACACAACGGGATTGTTGTTTCACTCCGGTTTTCTATGAGGCCGTGGTATCACTCCTGTCGAGCCGGTCCATTTGTGCCGAAGCATGGCTCTGATGTAATTTTAACATACTCTTAAAGTTTGACGGCGTCATTAACTGTCGGGCCATGGCCCGCCAGGCAATATCACCCGCCTGGTTGGAGGATCCTCCCTTTTCAATGGAGGAACACTACACCTCGTTCCTCCATAGGTACATGCTACGTTTGCACGGCTGATGTTATTCGATTTTTGAGGAGGAATCCCACTCCTCCATTTGAATCGAAGATAGAGTTATAAATTCTCTTACAAAGGCATATTCTCGAGAACTTTATATTCTCAGGAATTTACCATCACTAATCTCAATGCACACCATACAAGTTAGTTTCTAGTCTTTTCCCTTGTGGAAGTTATGAATATTATTCCAGATACGACGACAATTCCTACTGTGAAACAATCGTGACACGTGCTATGCCTGTATGTACCTTTATGTGGCATTTGCCATACTCATACTCGAGTGTCCGACTATAGTTATTGCCTATAATGCTTTGCATACGAGCACAGCATACGAGACTTCCATTCTAATTAGCTTTGTATGGGTTTATGCGGTCGATTCGTATTTGTGATACAAGTCACAACCCTCATGGGTATGTATGTAATGCGATCACGTTACTAAAATAACCTGAAGTCATTATATATATAATTATTAATAAAGTTTAAGGTTAACATTTGATTTATTTTACTTAAGCTTCGTACGTAATCCAAGCATGTGCAACATTTTTGAAAATTCAATTAATATGGGTTATTATTATGATTTACAGGGTATAAAGTAAAAGTAGAAAGAAAAATCACGTAGATTCTACCAATAAAACTGAATAATAAACTTGGGTACAATGCCTAAGAAACATATAAATAATTCAGAAAAAAAAGTTGACATCCCATACAATAAATAACCTTACTGCAAGTAATAATAAAGAATGCATCTTTAATAATTTTCGACTTTTACCTTGCAGACTGTATTTAATAAACAATGAACGAGGTATGTTTAAAAAGAACATGACAGTGCCCGAATTATGTGTTATATTACCTAAGTATTTAGTTCGTGAAGAATGGGAGAACCATTCTGTACCACCCGGTCGTTGCCTCAATGAGTCATTGATGCACACGGTGATTAGGCTTGTATTGAATATAATAATTGATCTGAGAACGAATTCAGGTACGAATTACGATTCAATTAAGCCTTTTGTGTCGAGCACTTTGGAAGTCACAAGTTTAGACGCAGAATGCATATCTATTATATTTTATTGCCAAAGTGATGTTCACTGAGATGAAATTAGTGAAACCTACATACGTACCTATATCTAGCATTGATCTCCTAAAGACTAATGATCTTCTAATTTAGTAACATTTTATTTTTAAGGATGACTTAAAATTTTGGTCTTATTTCTGTTTGCCAGATATAAGCTTAAACGTCCGATTAAATATAATAATATAACAGCATCACGAATGTATCCCCGATGGATTAGGCAGAGGACTAGATACTGTTGTAGTTATAAGTCTCATGTATAAATAAATAAATGTAATAGGTGCAGAGCAGTTGCTATCAACCGGGAACAATTCCATACTCTGGGCTCATTCTGGGCTGCTACTACGAATTTCTTAACAGAAAAAATCGATACAGGATTAGTGAAATTTGGGTGTACACCTTTGCCTACCCCTTCGGGCAACCCAGGATCTCACGATCAGCAGCCGCACTTGCGAACATTTAACCAACAAGACTATCGCCTCGATAACGAAATAATACCCAATATGGTCCTGAAATTGAACATGGAAGGTTCTGCAGGACGTCAGCAGCGGCGTCAACAGCGCACCAATTTGTATTTAATTACAAATTCTCAATTCGTCTGTATAGCTTTAAGCTTTGTAGACACCGAACAATTCTTTTAATATACTCTTCATTAGCTTTGCCCGCGACTGCGTGTCATGTAGTATGTTTAAGAATAAAACGTGAGTAATAATTAAAATTAAAAATATTAAATAAAATACATAAAGTGTTGCTGGATTCAAATTCGATACCTGTCGATCCTGTAGCAAACACTTTTAGTGTTTTCTTTCCTACCATTCGATGGCGTTACTTAATACTCAATACTCAATTCATTTATTGCACTCCACAAGTTAAATAGATGTTACAATATAATATACAGAAACATGTGTGAGCCTTGTCGGCACGGCAAATGTAGGAGAGAGGAGGAAGTGTGTAACCCTTTTTTAACTTTATACTATTACATAACCTTTATATTACGTATTGATGTATGTTATTATTATAAGAATATTATATTATTTCACTGTATTTCAAATATTATTTAAATGCAGTTTTTATTTATTTTATTTGTATACTAACAGTACTTATATGATAATGGAATGTTATAAGAGTAAGTAATATTATTAAAATGTATCTAAATATGTCTATAATTTGTACCAATATGTGTATGCGTTTATTATATTATTATTAATTTAAATTTGTATTTATTCCGTTTTATATACATTTATCGTTTAAATATTCATTTAAGTGATAGTATCATTTACTTATTAGCATTTGTTTTAAGTTTTTTATGAATATATTGTCTTTACCTTCATTTTTTATTCGTGAGGGTAGCTTATTATATATTTTTATTGACATGACATGTGGATTAGATGAGTGCATTTTAAGCCGGGAGCTTGGTAGGTTTAAACGGTTTTTATGCCTTAGCCTCTGGTTTTTATCTTCCCGTTTTGTGCAGAAGTTTTGATGTTTTCTAATAAACTTACATATCTCTAAAATGTACAAACTAGGCAGCGTTAGTATTTTATCTTATACTTATAGCGCTGCCTGGCCCCTATGAACTATAGCGAGATGCTACATATTTACTTTGACCTTTAAGTATCGCCGCAGTGAAAGATTTATCTAAAACAGTTGATAAAATTCAATACATGAATACTTTTATTGAGTCGACAAGTTTGTCGAAAAGATCCGTGCTCGCACGCCTGTTTTGTAAAACAAGTAGCAGTTTTATAAAACAGCGGATTCTACAATACATCTGTGACTATATATAGGTACATCTGAGATATATACCGGGAGAATTTTTCAAGTGGGCGCGGATGGCTAATTCCGAAACTATAAGCCAGGAATAGCTAAAAATACTTAAAGGAGTCTCGGGTCCGATTTTTATGAAAACTCAAACTGCATCAAATAGTTTTTGAAAAATCAAGATTCCGAGACAGGACTCATATCTGTTGATTAAAATAATGTTTATTGCTCCATCCGATACTGTCGCTAATAAGGATTAAATTCTGGGAAGTAATGACATGGCAACTGTAACTATAGGAGATAGAATTTTTATAATAAATCTGTCAAACTGAAAAGTTCTTAATTTTAAAGTTCGCTCCGTATGCGTCAATGTGTTTTAAAAATATAGGTAATAGATCTGTTAAACAGATTTTGCTCAATTGTTTGAAAATTAAGAGTTTTTGTTCGTCATGTCAGTCAATTATATGATATTGTGACTGTCACCGTTGTCAGGCTATTATTTTGGTTTCGCTACACAATTGTGGCAATTGATAACGTAACTGTGCTTATGGATGGATGGCACTTGTATTATCGTCTGATGAAATTCAATTTTAAAACGGTTCTTTTGTTTCAGAAAATATGGCGTAGATTTATTAGACAGATTACTGAGCATCTTCAGAATTGTATTGAAGTAAGTTTTATTAAATTAATACAAATAAATCATTCAAATGGATTACCGCATGCGTGGCGAACTCTAAAGTTATAAATTTTTGTGGAAAGAAAAATAGGGTCGTGAGCAGAATTCCAATCTGCGCCTCCCGTATAAATACTCCAGGCGCTCTGACCGCAAAGCCATCTCGTTAAATGTATTTTATCAAATTTGTATAATAACTGTCGTGAGGCATATTCATATTAGTTATTGTTCACCGGTTACTATTCACGTACATTCTTCGGGTTTGCCCGACTAGTTTCGAACTCGAACGATTACGACATAGCCGCGGACTCAGCTCATGACTAAGGGCTCCGTTCGAGTTCGAAACTAGTCGGGCAAACCCGAAGAATGTACGTGAGTAGTAACCGGTGAACAATAACTAATATTTTATCAAATTGTTTAAAATATCGACTATATAGTTTGTACTGCATTTTGCGGATAGAAAGCGTTGACTAGCTACTTTAAATACCATTGCGTTCGTCAGTAGGTCACAGCTATGGCCGACGTCCTGAATTTTTAAGTACTCCATTAAGGCCTTGCTTACGCCTCCGTCTCAGTTTGTTTGCGCTTTTCTCTCGCTGATTGCGTCTTTTACGTTCGCCTGGCGTTTTTCACTACAAGAGGCTGGTATATCAACAGTAATTGCGAAGTCTCGGGGCCTCGTCGTCTCGCCTTGCTTAAGTTAAACCCTAGTTCTATTCTATATTTTTAAGATAATAGGTGTAACAAACATAATTCGTACAGCTTATTTTATCAATATCTTGCCATTTGAAAAAATCAATTTATCGTGTCGGACACTTTGTAGCAAATTTAAAGCGTTTCAATCATTTCAAAATTTGTATTTCTTTACATTCTCAAAAATGAGCCTACGCTAATTTTGACGCTGACTAATACTATTAGACCCTTTATTCTATAAGTCAGTTCTATACGTGTATACGAAGTAGGTAATGCGTACATTTGCTCCAGTTGGTCAATATATTTAGCTTCAGTTTGTTTACAAGTTTCATTGCATCCGGGCCGTTAAATAAATATTATCTTGAAAGTTGAACGCAATAATAATTTACATTTATACAGGTTGTCCCAGAAATTGACGTCAAACTGGAATCCGGTAACGGGCCTAATCAAAATAGTTAACAGAAAAATATAAATAAATCAAAGTTCATAATTCAAAAAATTATAGTAATTAAAAATTCGAGAATATCTACAGCCTGTGACGGTCTTTTCACTCCTGTTACTACTGATATTTACTTTGTTAATATTATTTTTGTTATGTTATCCCGATTACTGCTTCCTTATACTCTGGCCTAAAAGTTAAAGTCAACTGCTCCAGCTTTTGAGTAAATGTCACTTTTTGCCTAACCAAAGATTCAAAATTAATACTTAACCGAGTTTTATATGACAATACTGAAATATTTTTAACACGTAAAAGTTTTTTTTTTCTGATAACTATTATGAAATGACATATCCTGTTACCCGATTCCGGCTTTAGACGTCGACTTCTGGGACACCTTACATATATTTTTATGCAGACCGGGTATTTTGTAAATTCACTTGATTTTTGGTATTAATCGAGCAACTCATGAGTTCATTACCGGTTATAAAAGATAATATATAGAAATTAAACTAACTATTGATCACTGTTAAAATGTTATGGAGATGGGAATCCGATCTATAACGTTTTCAATATTGGTCAGCAGCAATATAGTAGTTTCTAAGCTTGGTTAAAACTTTCACGTCCACCTCTCGCAACATATCGCCATTTAACTACTTACAACCAGTCTTTTTGTACCGTGCGGCATTGAGGCTTTCTTATGTTCCTTCGAATTATGTTTCTGTGATGAAGCGACCTGGCTGAATTCAAAAAGTGCATCACATATAGCGGCTGCTAATACTTAAGTCGTACATCCTACATAACATATGCATATACTTAAAGTAGTGCAGCAAATTCAGTCATTTGGATTATCGCATGTTTAGGAGTTTAAGGACATGTCAATAACTAGGTATGAATATGAGTTGTGATGTACCTATGTAAAAAAATGTGTCTGATGATATTGTACGTTAGTTAATAACATATTGGTAGGTACCTACGATGCGTGGGAGGAACAATGACCTTAGGGCGCTCGACCGAGGGCGGCGGCTCCGCACTTGGATTGGCGCAGCACCGCGTCAGCAGCAGAGCCGATTGCTTCTAATTTAATTAGATTGCAAGTAGAACGCGCCTGCCACACGCAGTCTAAATCCTTTACACAGTCACACTAAGTTGCGGTTTTATATAACACCAACGCTTGCTTATAACAGTTATACTAATAACTCATCAAAATAAAATAAAAATACTTCACGAGTAATTTCAATCAACCAATTCATTTTTGATTATTAATGATCGTATTTGGTAAGCATATACATTATGTACCTATGTTTGTATTTCTAGAATATTTTTTCCATATTTTCTTATAATCGCTTACATATTATACATTTACATAATTATGCATTAGGTGACCTATACTTACCTACTGATTTAATAGATGTCGACCGTACTTTATCGATAGTTCCATTTCTTATTTCTGTGGTTCCATCTTTCTATCCTCAGTCCGGAGCGTAGGTACCCTACCTTATTTGAATTCATTGAAACAAAAATACTATAGTACCCAGTTGCAGCATAAGAGATTTCTTTATAAATAGGTATTCAAATTACACTTACACTTATATTTAAACCTAAATAGGTGCTATTGACTTGCAAAACAGATTTAGTAAACAATAGCTTGTAATAGCATCTCGCTTTGTCTGAACATCAATGGCGAAACTGGTATTGTTTGATTATCTTTTATATCGGTTTACCTTTTCGACTGTTATGAAATAAAATAAGTACTTACAGGTGATTGATTAAGATGGAATTCTTTGGTTACTAAATACATATATATATATGTCGCAGATGGATTGTAGAATCAGCTGTTTTACAAAACTGGTAGCTGATTTACAAAACAGTACTGTTATGAAAAACAGCTGAAAGAAGTTTAGCGGTTTTCTATAATTACTGAACTATAACACGCAGAATTGTATGAACGTTTTACGTTTTTCAATGCAGCGGTCACCGACCAGAGAACATGTGAAACAACGTGAAATTAACTGTCAGACTGTAGATTTTAGTTCGAAATTTGGTCACATATGGTCTTGTCTGTCTTATCAACAATAATTTAACATTTAATTCAGAAGCAAAAAAAAAAAATGTCAAAAATGTAGAATTACGTAAATACTAAACCACTACAACACAATAAATCGGGATTATGAAACAAAATAAATTAAATTAACTCATGAGCGAGCGAAGCGAGCTCCGAAGTTTCGTGTACCCCGACACGGACAAGTTAAGTTCGAAGAGTCCCTCCGTCATCCCCTTCTTGTTTAGGTTTTTGTCTGACTTTGCAGACACAAAAATAGGAGCCCGTCGACCCAGACACTGGAAGACAAATGAAAATACAGTATCTTTTCTTTTACTTGAGTGGTGACTATCCATTTAATATAGCTATACAATAAAATCTGTCCCACTGTAGATGTCATTCTGCATTACGTCTAAACGTGTGTAGTAGTTTTGTTAAACGTACCGCAATGGCAATCCAGCTGAACGTTGTTCACCAGTTTCATAAAACGGATCTGTGTTGTAAATCAGCTAGCAGTTTTGTAAAACAGCGGATTCTATATACTATGCACCGTGAAACATGGAAACTTTGGCCTTGAGGTTTGATTTCGTAGTGTATTTTTCGAAATTTTTTATACACAGAACATTTTTCTATAGTCTCAAGGCTTTTTTGTCTATATTAGAAAATTCGTCATATTTCTGGCAACACTTAAGTTATTTAATGTCACTAATTTTACTTCAGTTGCTTGTCAGAGCTTCTCCAAGTTGGGTCTGTTTTTCTCGGGCAAAAACCTGTATAAAAACTTTACCGAGAAGTGATAGTTGCAGTTACAGCAGTTAAGTAATTTTTTTACCACCGTCAGTAGACATGCAATGAATATATTGACTGAATTTCACGCTAAAAATCTCATAAAATCGTAAAATATGTTGATGTGCAAAGTAACATGCTAGTTTTTGGGGGTATTATTGACGACATTGCCCACCAATATTACTCCCGTAGGGTTGTCACCTGAAGTTTTTAATTATTTATTTATTTATTTATCGTTACTGCAGACACAGGATCCGAGGAGGAGATATAAGTAATACACACAAGAAATATTACTTTTTTATTATGTTGTGTTCATGAATGAATACATTTTAATTGACACGATTTGCAAAATCAAAGGTATTCAATCATATTTGTGACTCTCAATTCCATCCATGAATCATTTCATATTCATTACATACGAAATTGATTGAATGTGAATTTGTGATTATTCGCATGTGTTTTATCCCTCCTTACCACATGTTAATACCAAGATAATCAATTTCCTTTAAAAAATTTCTGTCTTTTGAATGAATTTGCCTTCTGCTCTTTCGTGGACCAGTATTCCAATTTATAACTCTTCAGCTTTATAATATTACTATAGATTTCAAAAACGAAGGCAATGAAATCAGGGCTACATGAAATTTTTCGTGTCGGGTACGCCGTTGAAGAGTAACCTCACGCAGGCTGTGAGGTGAATCGGTCCCTTTGCACACTCGGTGCCAGGCTCCACCGAACCCCATGTACTTACGTGTCGATGGTCGATACAGCTATTATATCAACAGGCTCCGTATATACTGGAACAGATATTTTCCTGTTCACAGTAACTAGTTACGGTGACGTTTCAGTAAACATCTATCAGCGTACAATCGCGTGTACCGCGACTGTCCCGTTTTCGGTGAGAGTGAACGCGTCGTCCGGTCACGGTCATTTGTTGTAGCGTAAATGCCGATTAAAGTCAGTGGCGTCACACTTTTCTCCTCGTGAATGCCTGGTTGTGGACGCGGCATCGGACACCCGCCGCCAGCCGCCAGCCGCCTGCATGTCAGCGCTACCGATGAACTGCCCTTTCTCTGTCGCACTCTCCGTAGTATTGCTATTTGCCCTACTATCACTTTGCCATTGATCAACATCAAATACTGTGTTATTTGATACTTCTTCTCAAATGTTAGTTTTTTTTGTACGTTTTCTATTCCCGCATATTAAGTTGTACCTATAGCTTTCCTGTATTTACTTTCTCAATCGAAGTATGTTAGGAGCCTAACAAAATTTAAAATTATCCAGTTGATGCAGTTGTTTCGGAAACTGGGGATATTTTGTGGTTTTAAATTTGAATCAGCTTCTGTTTCGTGTTTGGGTCAATTTCAATTCATCAGTTAGTAGTTTTGACAATCTTTAAAATGAAACAAATTCGCCCCGTGTTCTGCGTGTGACAAAACGAAAGGCGTGAAATATACAAAAAAAAAATAGGCACTGAGTCGCTGTCCTTTGACAATGCTAACAATTTATTCTTAGAGCAGCTCGGTGTTTATTCTAACAAACCCGCTATGCTTTCAAGTGAAAATTTTGCTGTTGTATAGCAGTAGAATTTTACACGTCTGCCCAAAAAAGGAGGGTAATGTTGTGAGCGATCATGTATGTTTGTATGTTTGTGAGTTTCTATATTTCACCATAACTTCTAAAGCCTGAACTGATTTAGATGTATGGGTTATCGTTACATTATTCTGAGTAACATAAGCTGATAAAAAATAATTAAAAATATATATACGTATATAGTGACGATGGTACACAAAAGGGCATGAACTAACAATAAATAAAAGGCGGTCGTGCTTTTAAGGTTTTTAATTAATTTGATTTTTTCATTGGCTTTATAAATATGTCATGGGCACAGATGAACAGCCTGCATATTTTGGCTCAATTACTCTAAGTAAGACCGTTTCGTATGTTCGTTAACACATATATTGTTACTTGACTCTATAATAATTAAGTCACGTCGTGTTATTAAGGAATTTTCGTGTATGGCGTCAGGTGTAGATACACTTGGCGTCCAATATAAAGCAATGCCCAACATATTGCACAACACCACATATCTCATAGAGTTCATAATTTATTTTATACATATATTTTATTTTGAAAATTATAGTTAATTTGTATAACGGTACGCTACGTGGTGATTGTAACTAGTGTGTTTTAAGTTGAATATGACCCTTGGTTATAAGGTTGTCAGAGTAGAGCTTAGCGGCTCTTGCCGGTACTCGGCGAGTCTCGCGTGCCTTCTATGTGAGTCATGCTAATGCCTTAGCTTGGTGGTTTCGCATTCCGTTTAATAAGTACAATAACATAAAGTCATCATTCTAGTATTTATTTGAGCTAGGGATTATTCAAAGTGAAAGTTTTAATGCAGGCAGGAAAAAGCCATATAAAAGTGCAAAATTGCGAATTGTTTTTTCATGTTATGTATTATCCAGCTTTCTATCACTAACTAATAGCAGTCCTTATTATCTCATCTAATTGAATGGTGCGATAGATAGGTATTAGATAGATTTCACTGTGCTCGTATCTCTTACTTACGTAGGTACATATTTATATATTGCTTTTATGAATCACATTTGCTGCGATACAGATAGGTATGTTTATTTGTTTCTTAGTCATATGCCTGATGCGATTGTAATAAAATTTGATTGTAATAGTATTTGAAAAAGGAACATTCATTCAAAAAATTATAGTTATTCCTTAAGGAAATAATTCTAAATCTGTAGGTTATCTGTAATAAATAAATTAGTAAACGGTCGATATACATAATTAAGTATGAAGAAGATTATGGTAAGATGTCAAAAGAATTAAAAATATACTACGAACCGTTTGTCCTCTCTATTTGAGATACATCTTAATATATATAAATCTCGTGTCACAATGTTTGTCCTCAATGGACTCCTAAACCACTTAACCGATTATAATAAAATTCGCACACCATGTGCAGTTCGATCCAACTTGAGAGATAGGATAGTTTAAATCTCAAATTATAGTCGCGTGCGAAGCCGGGACGGACCGCTAGTATAATTATATACCTATACTCAATACTCAATTCATTTATTGCACTCCACAAGTTAAATAGATGTTACAATATAATATACAGAAACATGTGTGGGCCTTGTCGGCACGGCAAATGTAGGAGAGAGGAGGAAGTGTGTAACCCTTTTTTAACTTTATACTATTACATAACCTTTATATTATGTATTGATGTATGTTATTATTATAAGAATATTATATTATTTCACTGTATTTCAAATATTATTTAAATGCAGTTTTTATTTATTTTATTTGTATACTAACAGAACTTATATGATAATGGAATGTTTAAAAGAGTAAGTAATAATATTAAAATGTATCTATATATGTCTATAATTTGTACCTATATGTGTATGCGTTTATTATATTATTATTAATTTAAATTTGTATTTATTCCGTTTTATATACATTTATCGTTTAAATATTCATTTATATGATAGTAACATTTAACTATAGGTATTACGTTTGTGTTTATTTAATATACTAACTCAAATAGCTGCTTGACATCGGTCGCTCTTCGTTGGTCTACAAACTCGTTATCCATTTGCAACGAGGGCAGCGATGATACAAAAGCCGGTTTTGAAATGTTTTGCCCAGTTCAAGATAAGGAACACCGAGTGGCGGCTATGCCAGACCGAAGCGAGCGTCTGCGACTATGTAAGATGAACTCAAATCGCCGTCAATTAGTATTGTTGCGTGACAGACTAACAGTCGCCTAACAGTACCGTCGCATTATATAACAGACATGGGAATATTCACATAAGGGAGACAAGCTTACAGGCCTTTTGCCTCGCACAGCGTCGCGATCGTCAGTGAGTCGCAAACATTAAGTTTCACTACTGCCGACATTCCCGTAATCGGAGTTAATCTGCGCACGCAATAACACCGATAGAGCATCCTTATCTTGTCAAACGCTGTCTTTACCGCTAGAGAAAATAGGTATGCATTGTAACAAACATCGTGCCAGGATAGCGACGCGGTACTGCACTATTGTGCGTCACATTATTTTTCGAGTTACTCTCAACAAGCCCTTTCATTTGATACCCATATTGTAGAAAAGCATTAAAAATTACTATTCCGCCATGTTGGATGGTCCGCCATATTGGATTTAGAATGACGTCACACAGCTTATCGTGTATTGTCATCCAAACTTAACGTGTCTACAAAATTTCAGCTCAATCGGTTGAAGATATCTGCTTCAAAATTGAGTAGCAAGATTCCACCAGAACAAACATACATACATACATACATTGCAAGTTAAATAAAAGGTTTTAAAATAATAGGACTTCAGAAATATACATCAATTTATTACACAATTTATACGATATAAAAGCTTGTCGTGAGATTTACCTGTGAAAAAAAAACAAGAATACAATAATTTTGACAGCGCGGTTGGCGCAGCGGTCGAAAGACCGACTGCCGCGCTGCGTGTCGCAGGTTCGATTCCTGCACGGAGCAATTATTTGTACGATCTATAGATAATTGCTCCGGGTCTGGGTGTTTGTGTGCTTGTGAGATTATATGTCTGTAAACGCACCCACGACACAGGAAGAAATTACTAGTACGGTGCAACGTTTTTAAAAAAAAAAAAAATAGTTATGTAGCTTGATCTTGACAATTATGGGTTGATTAAGTTATATTGTTTTTAAAAAATTAGTTTCATTTATACACGTTTGCCCAAAAAAAGGAGTGTTATGTTTTTATAATTCATGTATATATCTATGTAAGTATGTCTGCGAGTTTCTTTATTCCACCATAACTTCTAAAATGTCTGAAATGATTTCGACGTATTGGGTATCGTTAGAATCCTTACATTGTTTCGAGTAACATAGACAAGCCAGATAAAAAAAAATGGCAGGCGTGTTTGTTAATATTTTAATGAATGTCAGATTGTTTCCTAGTAATTTAGTGTCATTTCAAAATGTTTATATATGTATATTGATAATTTTAGCTAATAGAGTGCACACCGGTTCTTAACAAATACATGTCGTGTCGCGGATAAGTCCACTTGTTCCGCCCCTATGCACTTGCCGCGGGGGTCGATATGCCCATGGTTTTTGCACCCGCTTATTATTATAACTCTACGAGTTCCCACGCTGCACTTAAACAGAATTAACCTGTTCAGTGAAAACTAGAATGTTTATGTTTACTCATAAATTACGATGGTGTGCTGCGTTCTTGCAGATCATCATACCACATTGTTAGGTTTTGTGAGCTTCCTGGAATAATCTCAGTATCTAATAATATCCGTGGGCTGTTAATTACGTCTACGCTATAAATACGATAGAATAAAACCATTGGACAGGGTTCTATTTCCACTATGATTTTTATTTATTTCCCATACTACAACTTAAACTTCCATCAAAATAAATTAGAACCCTATGTTGTTGTCGTTTGATGGACAATTGTGCAGATCACCTCTTGATGACACGCAGGAAGAGGCATGTTTGGCGTCTAATCGTGAAGTTCCGGCACTATAGACGTTAAGTTTTGGTTTATTTTTCTTATTAAGTGGTAATTATCGAAGGGTCTTTCTATACGCATATCACCTAAAAATCGGATGTAGGTGGATGTCGCACAAATACCTACATATTATGCGATCACGATAAGAATAGGAATGACTGTCAGGCATATGGCGACATTTACAGAACATTCATTCTGAGACAATAACAGTCTCAAGTATGTTTTGAAACTAATGATTATAGAATGATTATAGATAGAGATATTGTTAAATTATGAAAAGAAAACGATAATAGGTAATTATTAATAATCTTTAAAAATTAATAAAATTGCTGTCAATTTCACTTGAAAGAAGAATTGGAAGAATTATTGTATTTATAAAGTGATTAGATTATTATCTATAAATTAGATGGTGGGATTAGTTACTTGGAAAATAATACGTTGTTTTAATCGGATAGTGATAAGTGTTTATTTTTTTATTCAGCACTCTTTTTGAATGCCTCAAAGGCCGGAGATCCTCTGTCTGACCAAGTGAAGTGGGCTGCCGTCTGCTAAACAGCCAAAGCGGAAGCGAGCCGAAACATAACAACACTGACGGCTGTTTCGATTCTGACAGTTAACACTAATAAACTGGTTCAGATGAAAACTGAAATGAAATAGGAACATGTTTCAGTGTAATTCTAAACATAAGCGCAACACCGGCTAGGTAGCAAGTAATGTTGCAGGGCTGCCATTACATATTTAATCGTCTACTTTCGGTTAAGTCAAACAGCGTAAATTATTATATTTTATTATTGGCTTTCATTGATTAGAAGAGATAAATAATAGTACATATAATTTTAAAATGGTAGGTACAATGTGGTACATTACTACTTAATGATATATAGTTGGGTTGCCATTCCCATATGTTGAAAACCAGGATTTGAAGGTGGAATTACCAGGACAATTCGGTTTAATAATAGGACTTCGTATGAGATTAGTTAATAGTAAGACGCAATTAAAACAGGGTCAAGTAAATGAAATAGTAATGAATGATTAAACTATAAAATAAACAATATCTAGGTAATAGGTATTAGTCCAAGCAAATATTTTTTTGTCTTGTGTTCCTTCACCAATTTCCCGCAACATTTGTGGTTGAGTTAATAAATAATCATAATATTAAAATTCAAATAATATTATTACACTTCATATCTATGTTATAGGTAATTTAATTTTACTATTGCAGCTACTGTTGTTGGAACACCCAAAAATCATGACAGTCTAATGAACTTCAACTATTTAATATATAAAAAAACACTATTCATCAACAAATACTATATCTTTATATTATTTTTTAAGAACACTTCGGTTTTGGGGTTCCGTCCCTCAAAAGGAAAGAAGAAACCTTTAAAGAATCACTTCGTTGTTCGTCTGCCTGTCTGTCTGTCAAGACCCTTTTTCCCAGGAACGCGTGGAGATAGTAAATTGAAATTAATATATCAAATACGTAGTGCTACAGTCTCTAGGAGCTGTACAAAAATCCGGCTTAAAGTTAATGCAATAAAAAAATATCGCCATTATGCCCCATATTTGAACTTTCGCTAGTGAATCAAAACCTATAGGGTAGTTCCCGTTTACCTGGAACCATGAAATATGACACCAGATCTCACAGTACAAATAAAGTAATTTATAGCAATATTACATTTATTTTTACGATTACTAACTTATATTTGCAATTGGAGAATCGACCGTGACGCATATCGATATAAAGGAGATATTTTTTTTGAATTAAGTTTGTTCTTTAATCCGACTTTCTTATCGGTCGAGCAATTTTCGGTTTAATGTTAATAGTACATACAGAGAGATACATACCCTCTGTGCGCAAGTCAGACTCGTACTTGTTCGGTTTTTTAAATTAACTGTACAATACTGTTAATGAAATGGTCCACAGGTTGTTTGTTTAAAATCACATGTTAACCTTTTTAGGAGAGAATTGACGTGCATCGGTGGTAGGTCGTTTCATGGCTGGCGGGCCATATGTTACGATATAAATACCTATAGTGATGCGTGCGAGACCGAGTGTACCGACACATGATGAATCCCAGGAACCGCCCACAACGACTCTTTTATTTTTCATTGAAATTATAAATAATTGCACCATTAGTTATTGGCGATATTCAAATGCAATTAAAAATTATCGCCAATTATGTCGATATCTTTTCGTAATAGAAAGTTACCGGACAACCTTAGTCGCATGACCTAAATTCATGAACACCACTCAATGGTTACCATAGTCACTGTGTTTGTTTGATTCAATACTATATAGTAATGTTTACTACCTGCTGACATAGAAAAATAAGTTATTGGACTAGTCGACGCACAGTGTTATGTGTGTTACATTACCGAAACGTTAATCAAAACACATGAAATTGTATAACGTTTGATCGTAACTGTGCTATTTCCCGAATCATTGTGCCATAACAATAACTACTTACATATTTGATTACTTTTTCACTATTGTATTTGGGTCGTATGCGAGTGTTCCATATCTAAAAGTATATCTATTGGACAAATTATCACTATATGAACATCGATAAGATCGCCTTATTTTAGGTGTGGCTAATTGTTTACATTCTATTTTACTGTGACATAATAAAATCATCAAAAAAAAAACACTCTTCAGATTGCTTTTATAAATTAAATGTAGGTAGTATCCTATTCATGGGGCACTGAAATAATAATAATTGCTAATTTTGCTTAAAGTAGGCATCATTTTACTTTTACCCGACTTAGGTAATGCCCAAAGTCCAAAATGCAAAATGTCCAGACCCTTCATAGGGATTTGGTTGGTATGTAAATGGTTATCAAGTCCGTTTCTATGTTCCTCTATAATTCCCAACTCAGCAAGTCGTCGGATTTGGACAAATTAACGATCTGTCAGTGGAAAGCCTGATGCGTTTTAATTACGCGGAGAACAAAGGCTGTAACTCTCTAAGACATCAGCATAAAATAAATATGGTGGGATAATATGCCAAAAACGAAATGACTAGTTATTCTAAAAATCACTGTGTTTAGCATAGCGGGTTTTTCATAACCGTTGTAATGAGCTAACGGTTGTTGTCTGACGTTCCAGGCTGACTGATGCGGTGACACAATGGACGCGGCGGACAAGCGAATGCTGGAGCGAGAGGCGCTCCGCAACATGATCCAGCAGTGGAACGCCAATCGCCTTGATCTGTTCGCGCTCAGTGAACCTAATGAGGTAACTTTACATAGTAGACCTTATTACCTATAAAATATGTTTCAATTTGCTTTTAGTTTAAGAATTTGACCTTATGACACAATTAAATGTAAGGACTACTGCTAACGTGTATATCAATGTTATGAATTAGCAACGCTTTCTATTTCCTGTCAAACAAAAAAATTGGTAACGCTTCAGCTGGTCTTTCCCATGGACAAATCCAGGAATACCAGGAGTGTCATAACATAGTAATATCTTAGGTTTGCGCGATCACTACACATTATAATAAAACAACTTTTAACCGGATTAATCGCGGAGGACTCCTGCGACCACGAACGCTGCAAAGTGTTCGAAACGTCAGGAAAAACAAAAAACCAATAATACACGCGGTAAATCCGGTTAAAAGTTGTTTTATTATAAAGTGTCATAACATGTTTGCAAATAATGCTAGAAAAGTTTTTATCAAATTAAAACCAGCCTATATCTGCCTTGGTTTTCTTCTCACACATAGAACATATGAAAATTAAATGCTGATTGTGGGCAGGCAATTTCAGACTATCAAGTCCAGGTTACTTTCTGAAGTTTATATATCTTTTTCATTGTACCTTTATCTGTATTAAATTAATAGGTAACTAAGAATGTATGTGCTATACATAGGTCATTGTAAAAGTCACATTGGTACTTGCCAGGTTCGAACCCACAATCTGTTGCACAAGCATTCAGCCATAACCACACTATTTTTGATCTTATTTGTACATTTTAAATACAATACATATAAGTAATAAGTCTTGGTAGGGGCCACGCCTGCTAAGCTAATAGTGCCAAGTCAAAGAAATCTTTAATCGTTTCTAACGACACTGATATTATCACCTCAAGTGATACCTTAGCTACTAAACCAAAAATGGTTGTGTTGCGCTAAGGCTTCACATGTGTAAGGTTAGGTTAGGTTAATGTGAATTAGGGGTATGAGGTCAATTTTGGACAATCAATAATACGCACAATATTGTGTTCATACAAAAAACAGGTACTACTACGTCTCATTCCAACATCAAAACACGCTTAACTACGCCATTGGTTATCTCTAGCAATGATAATAACCACGCGCAGGATGGTTCCATAGCTTGAAGGAATTAGTACTGGAGTAGTCTTAGCGGGCGTACCCCTCAAGCCACTGGCATATAATTCCCAATCAAGTACTTTCACCTGTATGGTTATAATAATAGTATGTACACGATTTTATTCGTGTGTAACACAATTTTATGTTTGTTGTTTATGTTATCTTAGTTTTTTTATGTGTGTTAATACTGTTTTTAATGTAATGACGAGAGCTATTGTTGCTTTTAGTGCAAGTCCTCTTGCGCTTGTGTGCTACCTCACCCGTCATCAAAAGGGGCGAGCAAATTTGTTCGATATTTAGTCAGAAGCCGTCTCCTGTGTCATCTATTTATTTGTAAAATGAATAAATTGAATCACGATATCTCCTTATGTTTCTTTTCGAATTACTTCGAAATGATTGTAAGTAACTGAAAGTTATGGTCAATTACTGTGTCTATTATTTTAAATTTTCTTATACACACGCTGTATAAACTACCCCAACGTGTAAATTTTCTGCCTTAGGCATTTATAAGAGGTTTCAAGAATGTAGGTTAAGAGGGTCTGATTGATAGGTAGGTTATTTTTAACTATGGAATACAGAAAGTACCTATACTATTAAGATAGTATCAGAAACTAACAGACAGTCAGCCGACATATTATATCTTCTACGAAATAAATAAAAAGTACCAAACAAAAATGACGTAACAAGCAACTCTTAGTGATGTTGCTTTTTTGGAAACTGATCTGCACACTGCGGTACTAGTACATAGACAACATAATCAACATACGTCAACGCCCTTGTGACTAGAAAAAAATGTGTTAAACAGTTTAAATCTTCCAACGAACTTTCCATTGCACTTATTTCTAAAATCTGCTTATATTAATTGCTTAAATGCTTATTAGCTTAAAAACATAAATCACAAACAACGAGTACACTTTCCTCCGTTGGAAAACTCGACTGACTTATTTAAGTAATAAACGAATCGAACAAAAACTACATGATAAAGAAGGTATGACATTGTAACATTAATTCAGTCAAAGCAATATAATGTATGGCCTTTTGGTAAGATTATAATAAGCAAACAATTAAACGATTGTACATTTAAAAAAGAGCGCAATAAATTTCTGCCTTATTTCAGTAGGCGTAAGGTTTTGTCAAAACCTGATCAATAACGTCAATTGGATAGTTCGGATAACCTTTCGGATTTAATCTCGCTTTATCATAAATTTTCGAGTAGTTTTTCAGTTTACTGACTGACATCTATGATTCTCAAATCAGCCACTCGATGGCTGTGTGTTAAAATTTCATCGGTATTCAACAAAATTCCTTTTTTATTTTGAGATAAGCAATAAACGAAAATTGCTTAAAATATCTATTGTGCTGATTTGCTTAATTTGAAAAGTATTGCTTTCATAAATGTTGAATGAATTTGAGTAACATTGTAACTGTCGATTTGTCCTCGCTAATCCCCGAAGGAAGCGTTTGTATTCATATTTACAGTAAATTTATGATCAGTTCTCAAGAATTGTTAATTATTAATCCTCCATTTCGGCGGATAATGGCATAGTTTCTATTATTTTTATATATTTTTAGTTTTTACGCATCGTACTGTGACACATTTAATGATAAGATTTATCTGTACTGCTGAATAGCTACTTTTTAAATCTTAGTTTCCTTAGCCGATTGCCAGGTCTCGCATAGTTTTAAAGTATTTGCCATTCCTTGGTAAGCAAATGATCAATTACTTCCTTGAACCTAGGATGAAGTAATTTATCATATTGCATCACCAGTGATGAGTGGCAATTCTGGTTCTTTCAGTACCTATAATGTTGTTAGTGTACACATAAGTGAACCGCAGTATCCAACTATAAACAAATGTTAAACTTTTACCCTACTCTAACCTAAATTAGAAATCTATATTAATATTATAAAGCTGAAGAGTTTGTTTGTTTGGTTGAACGCGCTAGTTTCAGGAACTACTGGTTCGAATTAAAACATTATTTTTGTGTTGGATAGTCCATTTATAGACGAAGGCTATATAACATCTCACTACGACCAATAGGAGCGGAGCATCAATGAAAATTGATGCAAAAACGGGAAAAAATATTCGTTTTGAGAGCTTCCGTTGCGTGCGCTGCGTAAACGGTTAAAGTTCCGTAAAAATTATGTATGACGGAATTGTTTCCCTTTAAAAGTTCTAATAAAAAGTCCGCGACAGCTATCTTTTAAGGTTGACTCACTATAACCTTTTTTATGGTAATCAAATTTGTTCTAAAATAATGCATTATTTGCGGAGGTGCTTTTATAAATATGATATTAATTCTTATCCAAATAAACACGTTATTCATCACAAGTATTGAATTTTGAACAAAATTGCACTTAACATCATTTGATTTCAATGAATATCTTTGGAGATATCGTAGTTTTAAAATAACTCTGCAACAAAATTATGATCAAGTACCACGCGCGCATATAGCCTATTGCCATCTGCCAGGCACACTTCAAAACTCAATAATACATTGCCCGACTTGGGAATCGAACCCGAGACCTCATACGCAGCAGTCGCGATTGGTACCACTAGACCAACGAGGTAGGCGCATTTATGTTGTGCTATGCGCGGTCATGGGAGGGGAGGGCGCTGGTGGAATATATTTTAGTAGGTTTTTTCCTCAAATTAACGCGGGTGAAACGGCGGGTCTCAGATATAATACATAAACAGAAAGAAATAGGTTTAAAAATTTTGTTTCTGTAAAAACTACATCAAGTAGAACTACTGACGACAGTAGCTGCTTTGGATTGGGCTGAGCATCAACATTTTTAATTATTATGAATTTGTGTTCATACACGACATGGTGTTAATTTACGACATCCACGCGGACGGAGTCGCGGGTACAGGTAGTACCGTTATAAGTTGAAACAACAAAGTAATACATACGTTTATTACATACTGCTTTATTTGTACGTTGGAGAGCGTGTGTCATGCAAATATCTTTGATAAATATTTTGCAGAGATAAATGGTCGGTAACTATGCTTTATCGTTCAAAGAACCCAAGAAGATAATATTGGTTTCCGTTTTTAATTGCATTACTTTATTGTATTATTTTTAATTGCATTCAATTACTGAAATTATTATTATTTAATTTGACTCATGTGCATGTATTGTTCTTTCAGAATCTGGAGTTCCACGGTGTGATGCGGTTCTATTTCCAAGATTCAGGTCAGAAGATAGCAACGAAATGTATTCGTGTCGCCTCCGACGCCACTGTGAGCGATGTCATAGGTGAGATATGCGTCACTTTACGACGTAAGGGTGCTATCACACAATCGTTCTTAACTTATTAGTTAAAGAATCGAAAGTTCGTGCACAAACCGAAAGTACAAATGTGCTTAAACAAAATTTGCCAATGTCATTTCTGACACTTTATAAATTAAGTTCAAATAAATAGTTTCGACCAAGAGAGCGACAGACTACACTACTGTTTAGAAGAAAGAGTAAACTTTTTATCGATTGAGTTTGTTAGCGGATCGTCCAGTCTACATGATACGCATGCAGAATACAATAATACATTTGCATATATCATAAGTCAGGAGTTATAAAAAAAAAGTATCATTTATTGCCAGGATGGGATGCATATACATATTTTTAATATTGTTCACAGAACCGTTTCTTTTTAATAATCTCCTTTTTCAGTCTCAAAAGTGTAATTTATATTTGGACGCAACATTTTCAAAATGTTTTCTGTAATGTATTTATATAATAATATAGCGGGCCCGGCAAACGTTGTCCTGCCCTGTACCCGCTTGCTCCGCCACCTACCGGGTCCAATTATTAATCCAAACCATCCAGGGAAAAAATCATCAAAGTCGGTCAAGCCATTTTCAAGACTTACGCACGGCAATTGGTTTTTATATACATATATAGATTTGTATATAACGAGAGAATGTCTATGAACAAGATATGCGTCTTACCATTAGCCACTCGCACCTCTACCTCAAGAAGTGAAGAATGTATATGTCCGCCATCAGTAGGCAGTTATTAAGTATGATGTAGTGTGCAGCCAGCTGGTCACCGCCTTACATACCGCCATACTTGATAATTAAAGAGTCTGTACAACTGGGTAACGGAGTTGATAACTTGTTATTACAAAATATAAACAACTTGTATATTACTAACCTATATCTGGGTAATTTATTATCTCCGTCAGTCATATAGAATCCTACAACGATACATCAGATGCAGTTGTTATCATAGCCGTCATCTTAGTTCATCCATTTTCAATTTAACCAACATAGGCTCTACCCCAACTCTATTGTCATGGTACACATCCACTATGTATGGCACACAGTATTTCTTAACATGTTCTTACCAAATAGCACAATTGTGACCGCCATCAAGGCCACAAGGTCTTTCACTCATAGATTACTGTTAAAGTCAACCTGAACTTCCCATTGTTGAGATGTCGATCATGTCTCCTATGTGCACGACAGTTGTCCAAAACGATTGGAAGCCAGTTCTTCATAAAGGCGTTTAATTTGTCCTGCCATCTACGCGGTCTGCCACTTCACCGTCACGCCCGACATAAGTCAGGGCTTTAATTGATGGTGATTTTTGCCCACAAGTTATCGGGCATACGGCAAACGTGGCAAAATCAGCCCCATTAAGCTTGGCAAGCTTCTTACCCCTATATTCATGATTTTGGCAACCATTAACATTATACAGATTTAAAACTCCGAAATAAAAATCTCATTTTCCTAAATAGAGACGCTAATCGAGAAATTCCGTCCGGACATGCGCATGCTGTCTCTGGGCTCGTATTCTCTGTGGGAGACGCACGGGCCGGACGACGAGCGCAAGCTGGAGCCGCACGAGAAGCCTCTGCTGGTGCAGCTCAACTGGCACGCTGACGACAGGGAGGGACGGTTCCTACTTAAGTGCCTTAGTGGCAACGAGGTAATGAGCATGATAATTCGTATATAAGGTCCTAACCTATTATGTAACTTCTTTTTGAGGGGATTATATACATATAAGTTGAATAAATTCACATAGGTAAATAAATAAATAGACATAATCACATAACACATTAATTATATTTTAGTAGCACTGCTTTTCTAATGGAAAACATTTATAAGAAAATATTATATGAATACTTAAACATTGACCCCTTAAAAGGAATTCTCTAATAAATTAAGACCTTGTATAATCCTAAATCAAACTCTATCGAAACAATACTTAGCATCTTGATGTAAAAAAACATAGAAAATAACTTCACAATTCAATGGTGATCATGAACTTAATAAGAACCGTTAAATGTGTCATCCCGCGTACCACGCCTCATGCAGTCAATTGATGTTATCAACTCTTATTAACAAAACGTCGTACTGCATTGTAGTAGGTAATGTACTGGGAATATATCTTCTGTCACTACAACTACCATCTGATAACCCAACACGACCTGCGACTACGACCCATAAACCCAGTTCGCTCCAGTAGCAAGAGCTGTACTAATATTGAACCGTGTGTCACAAAGGTTGGATATTCTTAACTGTACATTGGCGGAATTCGTAAGTGTGTAAGTGTGTAATCCTGTAAAGATAATATTATTTTAAATAAATAAAAATAATCTTTTTTTGGTTTGAGGACTTGGACTACCAAGGAAACAATATTTTGGATTGTTGTGGTCACGATCCAAAATAGATCAGATTTAGTTCTGAATATTTAAAATAAGATGACACTGGTTGCGGGTTCGATTCCCGCACAAAGCTAATTTATGGCTTTTATATAATTGTGCCGTGTTTTTGTATGTGACATTAAACGTTTACCTATACATGGTGCCCCAGAAGTCGACGTCAAGCCGGAATCGGGTAACAGGCTACCAAAAATCATAAGCATTTAAAAAAAAAACAACGCGAAAATCTACATAATGCCTGTGAGGGTCTGTTGACTCCTGTTACTACGGATATTTACTTTTTTTTTTTGTTATGTAATTAGCATATTGCTTCTTTAAACTCTGGCCAAAAATTTAAAGCTACTGCTCCAGCTTGGAAGTAAATGTTACTTTTTCCCTAACCATAGATTCAAAATACTTAGCCCAGCTTTATATGACCATACTACTTTTTTTTTTTTTCTGATTACTTTTATGACATAGCTTGTTACCCGATTCCGGCTTGACGTCGACTTCTAGGACGTGGTGGCAGAAACTTCCAAAAATATTAATCGTAACGATTTACTCAACAAACTTTTATTTATATTCCACAGGCCCCGTTGTCAGCTGTGAACGATAAGGGAGATCAAAACTTCAAACGAAAACTATCGAAACGAGAGAAGAAAGAACTGAAGAAGAAAGAAAAACTATCGAGACTAAAATCCGACACCAACGATGAAAATAGACCCGTTGCCGAAAAACTTTACACAGGTGATCTTTGCAAGTAGCTGTCGTAGAAAGGTTCCGTTATTACATACATGAAAGTGTAAAAATATTTGTGTTTATAAAAGGAACCATCATCATCGTGCCATTATACAAATTTATTTGGGGTCGGCGCAGCATATATCTGGCAACCTGCTAAAGTTTTGGCTATGTTTTATGACCGGCCGCCTGCCTGACGAGAATCCTCTTTGTGAATACTGTTGTTGGCGGTAACCGCCACCGATACGGTCTGCTTCTATTTAGCTATGTCACACCAAATGTTATCCATGCACCAAGTTCTGATCTTATTCTACTATCACACTCCACTAACCAAGCTACAAAAGGAACTATAGGACTATATAAGGAACCACCGCTAAAAAAAAAAATTGTCCATCCAACAGCCCGGCGATCTGTCCATGCATTTCTATCTCAGAGGGGATCTGTGTCAATCTGTGATTGTCAGTTGGTTTAAATTAGGTCAAATGATATGAAATTATTGGCTTAAAAAACCAATTAAAAACTGTTTATTTTTATATTGTAAAAGTAAACTGTTTGGACTGTAAAAAGATTATATTAAAAAGCTATCAAGAAAATTGTAAGCTTAAAAAGAGTCTACAAATATGAAATAGTTAAAACTAGCATATTATATGACATTATTAATAACACTAAATTAGTATATTACGGTTTTTTTAATGGATATTTTCTTGTTTCTCAATGTTGTACAGAACCTTTAGAAGAAGGGTTCATCTCAATCAAGTTGAAATAACAATCTGCCATTAATGTAATGCAGATTTAGTCTGCGGCTCTTTTTGCGCTTCGATTTAGTTAATAGGTAAAAAATATTTTCGTAACTGTGCACAGTTATAGTTTGTAACAAACGAAATACTAAAGTTACAATTTTAAATGGAAAAAGAATACGGTCGCGAGCAGGATTCGAACCTGCGCCTCCCGGATAGATACTCCAGGCGCTCTGACCACTAAGCCATCTCGACCTCTGCTCACCACCGCGAATTCTTCTTCCATATTTTAACACGTCTTATGGCGACGTCATTGCAATCAATTCAGTACCTATACAAGTGACTGAACCGCAGGTTCGAATCCTGCTCGCGACCGTATTCTTTTTCCATTTAAAATTGTAACTTTAGAGTTCGCTAAGCATGCGTTAATGCTTTTTCAAAGACATATCTTGAAACGAAATACTGTTTATTATTGCTAGGTAGCAAGAGTTTGTGTGATTCACCTGTTAGTGATGTTTGAAGGCAATTCGTTCCTTCGGCAGGAACGTCGACGGTTCTTTGGAGGTGTAAAAAAACTCTAAGTCAGTTAGGTTCTAAGTCAACGCAATCAAAAGATACGGTTAGTTGTCACACGTGATACTCGCGATCTCAGTCAAAAGTAACGGGATAATTCGCGTTGACTTAATCATGAAGTTAAGAAAGAAACAAGTCAATAAAAAAATAAAATAGATTTTTGTTTTTTTTTTGGACAAAGATGGATCTACGTTTGAATGGCAACACGCTTGATGGTAAGCGACGGTGTGGCCGAGGATGGAGCACGTAGATCAAAATCAAAATTTATTTACTTCTTCCTAGTGTTTTAGCTGGAAAGAAGAAGCGGCGCAACAAACTCACCAGCAACACGTCTGTCTGTATCATAATGATTTATAGATTCTATACAAATCAAAATTAAATTTACATAAAATAATTTTTAACTAATGAGATATAATGTCTATGCCACATGTTAGCTAGGACACGCCTATGTACCAACGCAAAGAAATATAAAAATATTAGATGACTCAAGCAACTATGTGATAGTATCGAAAGCCTCCAATCTAAAACTATTCCGTATGAAGGTCGTACCCACTTACACGTGCCAAAACATAGAAACTGCGCATTACCTAGGATCAGCTTGGCTAATTAAAAAAATGCACAATTTTGCAAATGCAATATTCTAAATAAATTAAGAACTAAGATCAGCAAGACGACCAGTCACCACAAGCAGCACCCGTTCACGAGCATCACGCAAAGATCAGCCATCGCCTCCCTCGCCATTTTAGAGGGAAGGTGGCGACCAGATCCATGACGCTACCGCAAGCAATGACGTCAAGGGGAGCATGGCGAATTTGCTGCCTGTTCGAAGAATAAAATTAAAATCATGAAAAATTACATGAATAGCGTTACTAAATAGGTCACCAGTTAACGAAAATGGTGTTTTTTAATATCTATTTAATATGTCATTTCAGACATAATAAAAAATTACATTGATCATGTCAAGAAGTTTAACAAAAAATAATATTATTCAGATAAAAATATTAAATAAAATACTTAAACTTTATAACAGGAAAAAAAAAAATAGTATAGTATGCCCTTTGGGAAAGGTTTGTCTATTCATTCTTAGTAGAGTTGATAGATTTCGGGAGAACGATAGTTGGAGAGTTGATGCAACTGCCCAGATCCGTCTCCCACAACGGTTGCACCGAACTACATCGCGAAACACGACTAAGTCGCTTCATGGCATGGCTTCCTCTGGTGGATGGTAACCAGCCGCGGCCAAAGCCTGTTTTGCACCACCCAGAGTCCACGTGTGGGGAATCTATTTTAAGGGTGCACTCCTACGGACGCGGGCAGCTCAGCCCTCAACTCGTTTATTTGTAGTTATATCAAATAAAACCATATTTAGTGCACTTAATCCTCAGGGTGATAGTCCGATTTACACTTGGTCGTATTTAGTTGAAAAGGCAACGTACGAAACCAGATCTAAAGGAAAAGGAAGGGTATCGATTTCTTCTCGTAAGATGACAAATGGATTTTAAGTCGAAATAAGTCTAAGCTAGTGATGATTCCATTCCATTCTTCATAGAGGCAGTTTAATAGTGAGTAAAAACTAACTGGTTTTTTTTATACACAGAACTACCGGAGACATCCTTCATGCGTAGCATCAGTAATCCTGAGGCGGTGATGAGACGCAGACGACAGCAGAAGCTGGGGCGCAAACTGCAGCAGTTCAAGTCCAAAGATGGGGGACCCGACACAGGTCATTAATTTTATTATTCAAGAACACTACAGCTAGAATAAAATTAATACAACACATAAGTACAAGAAGGCCAATTAAAAGTTTCCACATATAGTAAAAGAACAGAAAAAAAACGAAAGTAAACTTGACAATACCCACTTTAAATTGACCAATATAAAGAGAATCAAGTAAGTAAAGTTTTAAAATTGTTCAGTGTTTCAAAGAAACGGTGCAACCGTTATTGTCCTTTTTAAGTTTGAGACACTTGTATTGAATAAATCAACATCAACTCTCTGTCACAATGCATTGTAAGTTCTGCTCGCTCTTATCAAAAACGAACTTTGCCGTTCCGACATTAAGTTTTATTAATAGTACTGCGGACACGTAGACAAATTTTGTGCAATAATTCAGAGCAATCACTACAAGTGATTATATTATTAGTTAAATAAAACAAGAAGGTCATAATTATCAGCTATAGTTCTACGCTCGTAAAGTGGACGGATATGAAATTTTTTGCAAAGGCTGAGATAATTAGGTAAATATGTTCGAGATCTATAAAACGAGTGACAAACTTAATACACAAGGAGCCTAGTTTGGTTGATTAAAACAAGGGTATGCTAGTGACGTAAAATTGGAGCTAGGCAAGATATGATTTCTTAGCAGTCCACTTCCATCCATGTATTCAACCATACCAACCTTTACGTGTTTGCCTTAGAAACTAATAAAAGATTATTAGAAAAACCACCGCTTCAAAAAGAAGCGTAAGACACTTGTCTACTAGACAAGTACTGCAGTGGCCAATATGGAAATCAAATAACTGACTACTCCGAAGTCCGGACTGAAATTGGCCGTTGCAGAAATAATTTAGCCAAATGTATTGAATGATGGAATTTTATAGAGCAATCTCAAGTAAAATGCGAGTGTGGAGCGTCTATACAAAATGCGACACTTGCTTTTAGAGAAGCTAACAAATCAAATCTTAGGGCAGTTAAAGTTGCGACTTGGTAGAAATATGGAAGAGCCATGTTTCAGCACGAATGGGCTGGCTCGACCGGAGTGATACCACGGCCTCACAGAAAACTGGAGTGAGTGAGGGTACCGGAGGCCCACACCCTTTAAAAGGCCGGCAACGCACTTGCGACTCCTCTGGGGTTGCGAGTGTCCATGGGCCTTTAAGGAATTAGTACGGGAGTAGTTTTAGCGGGCGTACCCCTCTTGCCACTGGCATATGATTCCCAATCATATAAAGGTACCTTTTACCAGTATGATTACAATGATAGTACACGATTTTAATCGTTTGTAACACAATTTTATGTTTGTGTTTAGTTTTTTTTTGTCTATTTTAATAATGTTAATGTAATGACGAGAGCTATTTTCGCTTAAGTACAAGTTCTTTTGTGCTTGTGTATTATCTCACCCCAAGCCAAAAGTGGCGAGCAAATTTGTTCGATATTTAGTAAGAAGGCGTCTCGTGTCTGGTCCACTAAGGCGCCGGGAGTAATCGCCCGTCTGCTCGGTTGCACACTATGCCATTCATGTGTTATTGACACGAAAGATTATCAGAAGGCTTACTTTTGAAAATATATCCACTAGATTGTTATTGGAAATATATCAGTTCGTACTTATTTAAAAGTACGACCTGAAAAAAACAGCAAAATATATACCAAACGAATTGAGTAGCTCCTGATTTTTGAAATTGGTTGAAATGTCATTAAAATTATTAAAGAATCGGAATACTAACAAGCCAACATGCTTTCAAATTGAGATAGCTTTGATGTAGGTAAATTTGTTTTAACATAACACATTGTTTTAAGGCGTTGATTTAAGTGGTGAGTGACCCTCCAGATCCTAAGAAGCACCCCACGCTTTATTACGATAAAATGTTTTTTTCATAATCACTCTATTTTGTTTTTGCATTTATAGAAAATTATTTTATACTTTTTAGTTGGAGTTAGACAAAGGCGTGTTTTTTAGTTTTTAAAACTATTATTTATTTTTAGAACTAAATTATTCTTAGCAAACCCAGGTTTCAGACCTCTTTAATCTTTGAATGTAGTTTTACTAAACGTAAGAATCGAAAACATGGTCCCTTAGAGATCTAAACTAATACATTAACGTTAAACTATTTCAGAAGAGATCCCGATATTGAAATGATCTACTTATTTAATGTTTCAGATAAAATCTTTAAATAAGTAGATGTCACGGGGAACTTGACTTTTGAACTTGACGTGTGTTGGTTTCCAAACATCTGTGGGGTTACTGTTGAAACTAATACCAATTCCAATATTGAGTAGAGGCCTTAAAACAAAAAGTAATTTTAAAATAAATTTGCCTAAATTATGGTTGCCTCAATTTTAAAGCATGTTGTCTTCATATCATCCCGAATCTATAATAATTTTTCTAGACATTTTGGCATTTAAAAGTACTGACTGACATATTTCCAATGTCAATCGAGCGGAATTATTTTCAAGAGTAAGCCCACTGCTTCTCGGTAATACAAACAATTTGTGATTAGATGAGTCATTAACACGAACACGCGACCAATAGACAGCTGACGCGTGTTCAATTAATATTATGAGCTTTCCACTACTTCTGTTGGACTTTACTCCTTTTATCTAGTTTAGAGAACTCTGTCCTATCACGCACTGACCTTAGTTATTTAGTTAATTGAATAAAAAAAGTAAGAAAGGCTTTTGTCGAGCAAGCTCGGCTTAGCTTAAACAAACTATCTGCAAAGCTTTTTGCTCTATGATTCTAAGACGGGTTCAGTTTTTTTAGGTCAATATTACGTGAGGCTCCATGTAACTAACTGAATACACAAACGGTAATAACGTTTATATTTCCCAGAGGGGTGTGTTTCCACTCTACATCGAATTTTTCTATGTAATAGAGGGAGTGTTTTTTGTCAAAACTCTGGGCTAATATTATATCAAAATAAACTAAATGAGTACTTTTTTTAAATCTTTGTCTGCTTGAGGCTATCAATTAATATTTAGCCAGTCTATGCCCATGTACTCCTATCAGATACAAGACTGTGACTGTATTACGCACTATCTGTCGCATCGGAGATTACTTACTTTATCCAAGTGTTTTTTTACTACAGTTAGTGTTCTCACATACTTATGGGTATGTCTGTTACAAGGAATATGATAACTTAAAAATAAAAACATGATTTTATTATAATAATTTCATTTATGCTTAGCTCGGTGACTTAGGACGTATACGTACGTACGCCTGGCTATTTCAGACCACAAAGTCCAGGTCTGATAAATTATTTTTTCGTGGTTCCACGACTATTGACTATTTTGAGTTATTACTTATTACTCACTACCGGCTATTACCGATGAATATTAATTAATAAGAATTTGTCACTAAATATAATTAATTGGTGTTGTCTAGGTGGTACCCTGAGGGTATATGGATCGATACTACGTCCCGACGTGTCGTATGTCACGTTACTGTTGTCCGTCAACGACTCGGCGGCCAACGTCCTGCGGGAGACGCTCGACAAATACGGAATGTCCTATCAAGACCCGCAACAGTTCTGCATCGTGCAGGTAAACTATAACTAACCTTCTAATACATAAATGTACATATTATCAACAGATATTTACTTTTAATGATAGATGCAAAGTAGTCTTTAAAGACCTCTAGTATTTGCCTACTACGTAGGTACAAACGTAATCCTGTTAATTCCTGAGTTTTAACTACACAGATCTACTGATTGCATATAGTCGCACTTCGACTTTAACTTTTCAGAAGTTTAGTTCAATAGGCATGATGGCAGTATTAAAGAACCAAATTATTAATGGTTTTAGGGGTAAATATAGGCACTAAGGATTCTAAAAAAATACCTAGATTTATTTAAAACATTAAGGTTAATAAGATTTTCAATAAAATAAAAGTATAAAATGCTGCATCGGCCATGTTAAATACGATGAAACGTCAATCACAGCGAATGAGGTCACCCCTCAGTCAAATGTCAATCATCGCCGTACATTATGGCTTCAACTTATGTCAAATATGCTGAGGCATGACGTCAAAACGGCGCCATGACACCCAGCAGCGTTTCCGCGGTTAAATCAAATTAGATAGATTAAAATGCAATAATTTGCGATGACACTTAGTTTATTGCTGAAATAATGTGTTTTTCGAATATAGTAGACGTGTTAGGGACATTATAAAAAGAGATTTCAAAATCTGGCATCATGCCTATTGTCCAACAATCCGTCCTTTTAGTAAAGTAAATGTACAGAAAAGTATTAAAAGTGCGCAAGTTAATCTATGGTCTATTTTTAGGAGGACAAATCTGACAATACGGAGTACATTTTGGAAGACGACGAATGTCCGCTCGCCCTAATGAATATGACAAGAAGTAAGTACCGTTTCCATTACTATGTTTATACGAACTAATAGGTCGGGGGAAAAGTTTCTTCGTATTTTATATACAGATTAAGGATGGGTTTTTTTTCAAAGCGTTATATTTTTTTCTTAAATGGAATATGATTCAGATTTAGATCAAATACTTTTATTCGTAATCTTTATTGCTGTAGAATGACATCTATTCAATAACTTTTTTAATTAATCGTGTTTTAACTATGAAATTTAAAATGTCAAAACGCACGCTATTGGTTGGGAGTGAAACGTGACGTCACTGTCCGCGATGACAATATCTCGAGTAATGTTATTAGTGGGTGTTTATCATGTTTTGTGGTTCTTTTTGAGTTTTAATGTTATTCTTTAAAGAAAATCTCTTGAAATCCTTCAAGAAGTGAAAATAATTATAAATCGTTAATTAAACACTCCATACTATACAAGATATATTTTATGATGTGTACTCTGACGGCAGAGAAAGCGCGCCAAGATAGCGGCGTTTCAAACGCCCGAAACTGATTGTAGGTTTGTTTGATAATTTTAATACTCATTATCATATTTTTACAAGTGTAATATTTTTTCACGGTAATGTACCAACGTATACAATCGAATAAATTAAAAAAAAAATACATGCATATACCCTATTACTTTTAATTATAATATAAGGTCCTAATTTATTAGGTAATTTCCTTTTAAGGGGTCAATGTGTAAGTGATAAGGATTAATTTAAGCCATAATTCAAATTTAAAAAGATTTTTTTTTTTCTTGATATTCGCCGGTCAAGGAGCAGTTTTCGTCTTGCTAGCTAGTACTATGTTAATTACAAATAATTTGTTATATCCATTTAATTCTTAGCTTAAGTGAATATATTTGACTTATGTATTACCCCGTTGCTTTAGAAATCTTGTGATTTTTGATAAAATCGTGCGACAAGTACTTTTGATAGTCCTCTTTTGATATTAACCTAACCAAAGATATTAGAAGGAACGAGATATGCTGTGTGTAAAAATTTACGAGAACTTAGCAATCCACTTTGACCCCTTTAAATAATAAACACAACGTTATAATTGGCTACTCACGCTAAATAAACCAAACCCACATTGTTACTAGCCAATCTGCCAATCATGTCGATCGTAGGTACCGCCAACGTAAAAATATTTAATTCAAATAGGCCATGTAAATGTCGATAATTGTTATCGATATTTTAATTTCACACTATAGTGATTCCACTATAGTGTGATTTCCATTAATTAATTTTACAATTAAGTACAGTCATTTTAAAAAGATACGTCAAATTATTATGTAGAATAGGCGATATAACGTTCTCTAAAAGACAACTTTTGGATGAACAGAACTAAAAATTATGGATGACAAACAACGGGACTCGGGACTGTCGTGGTTTACTTTAAAATTATTTCAGTCAACTAATGTACAGTTGACTGAAATAATTTTAAAGTAAACCACGACAGTCCCGAGTCCCGTAGTAATTGATAAAATTCATAAAATTATTTTTGTCTCTGATACATATTTAAAACTAAATCGCGACGGTATTTGCTAAGACTATCACTGAGAAGAAATACCGAAACAAACTCAGAGGTCACAGTCGTTTTAAATTTAGAGATACAATTTTTTCGAATTGTTTACTAAAAGGTGTTCCGATGCACGCAGTAATCGCTCACAGTGTCTTGATTTTTCTTGTGACTTGACTTGGTTTGGGACTTGATTATTTTCAGTACAGGGTTCCAAACAGGTGGTAATTACCAGCCATCTTATCTATTGAACTTTGGGTGTTTTTTAATTTCAATAGCTTCGCGGAGCATTCTCGGATATATCGGTTTTCTTTCGCGAGGAATGTGGGGTTTGTCGAAACGTAGAATAGTTAAATACAACAAAATTCGTGTACTTGCATATGATACGTGATACCTTACTTGGTGAAGGTATCACTTCGATATTATGTAATAATTAAAATAAATTTGTCTAGGCTCAGTGATGTACATAATATATACCTCATGGCCTTTCAAGTCAGAATTTAGAATATGTAATGATGAATGTATAGAACTATGTAATGTATATACTATTTGTAATTAGTAAACTAAATTTAAAAAAATTAAATCACTCAAAAAAAATATTTACTTCAATAAAATCACATTAATAAAAAAAAACACCACCTGGTCTAAGAAATGTCTCATAATCAGATTTAATTAGATTAGAAGATTTTATTCAGAACCTCAAAATTAAAAAAAAAACATTTTTGTATGAAAATTGAAGTAAATAATGCATTTTTACTTAACAGAAAGATTTTTGGAGTCGTTCATTTTTTTGTTAAAAATTATTTAATTTCTTACTTTTTAGTGAATCTTGTGTTCCATAACTGATTTATCGGAAGTAAATATGGGTAGACCTACTCAACGCGCTGTCCATATGTTACAGGGCCATTTAATTGAGAAGAGCAAAGAAGTGGAGAAACCCCTATATCAAAGTAGGAAATCTAGATCTAAGGCTATTTCAAAAGATAGTAGTGAACTGCGTAAAACAAGATGACATAAAATAAAATCTGACTAGCTTATGTTACTCACAATGTAAGGATTCTAACGATACCCCATACATCGATATCAGTTTAGGCATTTAGAAGTTATGGTGGAATAGGTAAAAAAACTCACAAACATGCTTACATACATACATACTTTACATACACTCCTTTTTTGGACAGTTGTGTAAAAACAGACGTTTGAGAATGCGGGCTTACACTAAAAAGTATTAAATAACAAAAAATACAAAAAAAAAAATACGGAGTTCCGGTGCTTATCTTCCGGTTTCATCATCATCATCTGATGATTAAGCTGGAAAATAGGCAGTTCATTAGAACTATTCTAGAGACCGTAAACACCACTGGAAAGTCACAAGAAAGCAAAATACACCATTTCGTATACTTCGACGACGGCAGTTTTTCAGTTATTTTGATTTAAATACCAAACTAACACCAATTTTCATAAAATTTCAATGGGACCAATCTGAAAGTATATCCTTTCAAATAAAAATATATATTTCTAAATCGATTCATAAATGACGGAGTTCTGAGGTAATAAACATAAAAAAATATACAACCGAATTGATAACCACCTCCTTTTTGGAAGTCGGTTAAAAAGAAACAAGTCTATATTAATTCCCTAATGATTACAGGTGAACCTATCAGGTTAAAAAAATATGAATAATTATTTTATATGTATATTTACGTTTTACAAGATGGATATCTCAAGACATCTCCTGAGAGCCAAGTGTAATTTTTAAATACTGTTTTTCTGTATCTTCCTCAATTTCTTCTATCCTAAGTACAAAGTCTATTATTTTGTACTCGCCGATAAAAAATATTTTCCATAAGCATTTCCCGAAAGTTTAAGCAAAATGGCAAGAATAGCGTTGTTTAGATTCCGTGTAAAGTGAAAATGAGGTGACTGCGCATGCAGCCACTTGACCCATATGGACGACATTGGAGTACAAAGAGACACAATGTACTGGAAAAATACTATGTGCAATATGAACACAGGGTTCCGAGTTTGAATTAAACGAGAAATTCTTAATTGTTTTTGAATCTGTATATTACGAAAGTTGCAACCCTGACCAAAACAAGAAAATTGCTCATCACTTTAAGGTTATTAGAGGCTCAAATAAAATTTAGCATCTGGGCCGGGTATTGGCAAAAATCATACGTCTCGCTCCACTTCCCCGCGCACTTACCCGATATCAAACATTATTGAGTGACAGACGTGGCGCGTTTTAGGGTTAGGTAAAATAATACCAGTTTATTCTGCCTATTCGAACTTTTGCAGCTCAACCGAATGCAAACAGAGTTATTGTTTGTTGTATGTATATTTTAAAACACGTTCTCATTAGTGTTTTGACATAAGAATTTTACATCTTATTTCTTCAAATACGAAATGGAAATAATTTGATGGAATAAGTATATAGATAAAAAATAAAACGTTTATATCAGTCCAAATAAAGTTTTCTTGGACAGAATATTTGTATTATTCTGAATCAATGTCAATCTTTACATTTGGGTCGGCATCCACTCAAACCGAATGCAGCTTAATACCAGTATTTTACATGGAACAACTGCCTATCTGACCTCCACAACCTAGTTACGGGGTAACACGATATCTCGTGGTATGGCTGATTGTCAGACTTTCAGGTTTCTGACTACCTTTAACAGTTTTCATAGATCTTAATTTGACAACCGGGACTTAGGCTTAACGTGCTCGCCGAGAATCTGAATCATTCACATCTTAATCAAGGCTTTAGGTGTCTAGATCAAGGGCTTAACACAGGACTAGCGAGACGTGTTGATCAAGGCTGTTTGCTATTAGTCCATTAGTAAACAAGGAATTATGACCTTTCATCCGACGAAAAAATAAAGATGATCTCAAGTTTAGTCGTATATGTAAGGTCCTAATTTATTAGGTAATTTCCTTTTAAGGGGTCAATATCTAAGTGATAAGGATTCATTTATGCAAATGAATCAAAAATTCAAATTTTTACAACAATTTTATTTTTACTTAATGTTCGCCGTTTAAGGAGCAGTTTCGTCTTGCCAATACTATGTTAATTACAAATAATTTGTTATATCCATTTAATTCTTAGCTTAAGTGAAAGTATTTGACTTACACATTAACCCTTTCAAAAGAAATTACCTAATAAATTAGAACCTTATATATATATATATATTTTATACCACAATTCACTGACTAAATATAATTGTATGCTTCGCTATGTTCATTGAAAAATTATAGCTTAGAATCGCAATACAAGGTAAATATGTAGGTTAATAAAACCATTTTATAACATTTTTCGGGAATTGTTCGGTACGCTATCACTAAATGAAAGAAAGAAAAATTTATTTCCACACATTACGGCTCGTAAGGATACATAAACTAAGAAATATATGAAATATATAAACAATCGTATTATAAAACCCTACAACGCAAAGAACTGTGCGAAAAATAGTCGCCACTCAGCCTAATGCTGATGTGTCGCCTTTATGGCAACCCAACCAGCGCTGATATTCTGTGGCAACCATAAATTGTAACATTATTTTTCTTTTAACTGTCAAGTTACTAAACTGAATTAAATTAGTCCAACTACGTACCTATAAATTGTGTCTGTACATACACCAGCTACACCTGTTAGTAATAGACATATATAGTAGACAGCGCGATTGGCGCAGTGGTCGAGAGACCGACTGCTGCGCTGCGCGTCGCAGGTTCGATTCCTGCACGGAGCAAATATTTGTACGATCTATAGATAATTGCTCCGGGTCTGGGTGTGTGTGTGCTTGTGAGATTATATGCCTGTAAACGCACCCACGATACAGGAAGAAATTCCTAGTGTAGGCCAACATTAAAAAAAAAAAGAGGACAACAAGAGATGATGTAGCTAAAGGATGGACCCAGACGATGGAATGTACGACATATATATCAACCATTCTGTCTTTTAAAATACAGTAGGTTCATGATACCTAAGATATTTGAGATCTTTTTTTAGTTTTCAAAATTGTACCATTCTTTTACCATAATATGACTTGCTAATCCCACACTATACACAACATTTCTTATTAAGTAGTTAATAGGTAGTTGTTAATCATATGAAGGTGTTAGATACTCCAATAAACCCGTGTTGGGTATACAATCATTTTAAAAGTATTTTTATTTCTATAATGCTCTTTTTGCTATTTTTATATTGGCAATTTTTTATTGTATCTTAAGGGTAATTCTTAAATGTAATAAATAAAACAAATAGTCCAAAAGTGTATTTTTTTTGCGGATTAAATAGTAATTTATATATTCGTCTGCTTCGCTATCTTGGGCGCATTAGCTTATTGCAAGAACATTACAAAATTCACGAAATTTTAGGTCTCTCTTGTTAGCTATTTTTAAATTTTGGATGGATGTGTCTTTCTCCTTTTAAATATTTGAGAAGGCAAGTCATGCTCTTTTTTGGGAACAATTTTCTCCTTAAATTTCAGCTTTCTCAAATAATATCTGTTCTTTTCCTTTCAAATCATCGCTCAAACGCACATTGAGCTGAGTTGCCGCGTCCGTAGGAGTGTACCCTTAAAATGGAATCCGTACACGTGGCCTCTGGGTGGTGTAAAACAGGCTTTGGCCGCGGCTGGTTACCACCCACCAGAGAAAGCCATGCCATGAAGCGACTTAGTCGTGTTTCGCGATGTAGTTCGGTGCAACCGTTGTGGGAGACGGGTCTGGGCAGTTGCATCAACTCACCAACTATCGTTCTCCCCAAATCTATCGACTCTACTTAAGAGTGAATAAATAAATAAATAAATATTCCACAACTATCACACAATGCCGTCTAGTCTCAAGCTAAGCAGAGCTTGTGTTATGAGTACTAGACAACTGATAAACATACTTATATATTTCTAAATGCATACATGTTATAGATAAATTACACCCACACACAGAACAAATGATCGTGCTCATCACACAAACATTTGTCCTGGGTGGGAATCGAACCCACGACCTCCGGCCTAGCAGTCAGGGCTACTAACCACTAGACCAACAGGACAGTCAAACGCAAATAGATTTATTCTGGATCTACGTGCTCCATTCTCGGTCACACCGTCACTTACTATCAGGCGAGTTGGTAGCTAAACGCAGATCGATTATTGATTAAAAAAAAAAATGAAGATTAACAGATCTGTGTAATCTATTCTTTGATCAAGAAAACTAGGCCTTCGTCGAGCCAACATGCGACACAGCCTCCCCGTGCGAACGCCGGAGCGAGACTGAGCTAGAGTCGTGACGCCACCCTCCGCGCGAGTAGTTTAATAGTGAATTATAAGGTCAATATTATTCTTTTTGAAAAATTTATCTTAATTTTTATAGACCTTAAAATTGTCTATAATCAGATGAAAAAATAATTAAAATCGCTTCAGTAATTTAGGAGGCGTACGAAAATTATAAAATTATACGAAAATTTATACGTAAATCGTAGGTAACTTTGATTTTATTTTCTGTTAAAACGAATCATATATATAAAAATAAAATAAACTTAAAATTTATAGCTTAATAGATCAATTTTTTTTCTTTTTTGGAAGCATTTGGATGATCCGTTTAGGACAAGTAAGCCTCCAAAGATATGTATAGTTTGCAGTTTGCGTATCAAATTACCTTAAAATCACGCGGAATTATAATGTGGTGTTAATACTACCTATCGATAAACGCACGTTTAAGAAATTATCAGGTCTACAAGTGGAGTAAACAAATGAGAACGAATTGTAAAAAGTGCAACATTGTTTCTTGACAGGAAATAAACGAAAATTCTTGTAAAGATTAGAATAAAATAAAATATATATATTGGCCAGAGAAATATACATTATTAGTATTATACATAATTTATACTGCAATCAAATTTCAAATAAATAGTTTCTTTTCTCCTTTTTGTTATTAATATAGGTGAATATACATATTTTTAAATAAAAACAACTTGCTGTAAAGATTTTGGCGTTTTACTGCAGTGATTAAATCTATTGTGATTGCGAACGACATGATTGAGTTTCCAAACTTCCGTTGAGGTAGAAAACACATTGAAAACGCGCCACTTTCCATTTGGTTATTCAGACTTCTTAAGATATACATAAAAGCAAATATCATTTCTAGTTATAACAGTTTCCCCAATACCTTTTCCGTTCAAAAAATGAATCTGCGACGTCCAATTTCAGCGGTGGCGCCAACGACATTTCGGTCGTTGACGTACATGTCAGAGGCGATGAAATGGTTGCACCTCAGATCATAGAAGCGGTTCGTCATTTTGCGTCTCAATATGAGCACAATGTGCATACAAATATCATAGTGTGTGTAAGTGTGAGTATGTCGAATCTTTTAATGTTATAATGTTTATTGGGGCGGTTTGAACCCTGACACTAGGTTGTTCATCAACCACACGATAGAACGAAAAGAAGAAGAATGTTCCCATCGTTCAGACGCACAGCTCGTTCACATTTTACTTACATTGTCATTTGACTGCGGCTTGTGGCCCTAATGATGATAACCGATTATTGTTTTCGAAAGGTCTTAACATTCGTGGATAATTTTTGTAGTAAGGCAAGCACTCTCTGATCTAGTCAACCGAATACATAACTCCGATTTTAAGTTAAACTTATATTGATACGACGGTAAAGTTTAATTGAAATCTATATGGCTGTTGATTTGGGAAATATTTATAATAATAATAGAAACAATAGATATTCGATTCTTAATTTCCGTACTAAGACGAACTTTGTCCAAACATTCCACACATTCTATTCACTGTAACAGATACTGTCTAAACAAAAGTTAGTTCATTACTTAGAGAACTTTTGTCTCACAGCAAATATCGAAATTGAATCTCGCTCGGCGTTCGATTTCGAGATAGAATTCGTTCGGATTGATTTGGGTCATTTTGATTCTATCCGTCATATTGGAACCTATTAAAGCTAAAATTGACGCATTGCGGCAAATTAAACAAGAGCCGTTTCTGTTGTTTGTGTGCAGGGAACGCCGTAGTTCATAGAGCGAATTCTATGCTTATGACCTATTTGACACAACTACAAAATTATGCATCAATGTTCTGATTTAATGCACTGGAGTGAAGCCATTCTTGGTTACTGGCACTATCCACGAACCAAGAATGGCGACACTTCAAAGTCTCACTGTCACTCTATCCTTCCATATGTCTGTCTGTAACAAGGTCCTGGAGCGAAAAATGTGAATTTGTTTGAAGCACTTATTGTATAAGGTCTGACTCTCACTAGTTTTTATTGGATAGAGAATACTGCAAAGTAAGTCCCAAAAAAAATGCAAAAAAGAAACCACCTGTAATTGTGGATTATTATCAATAATTACTAATTTAATTAATTATTGAATGTGCGCATGTAAACCGATTTTGATGAAACTTTGCAATACATTATGTTTTTTTGATGACACGACAACGTAATGAAAACCTGGAGTTCATTTGATGATGGAGACGAAAGATAGTCGAGGAAACTTCTCAACGGTTTACGGCAACTGTTTGAGCTTATTTTATCGATCTTCATGAGAACTTTAGACCTAGCTGTGTTTTGTAGATAGTATATAGTCATAAAAAATATAAACTTTTCCACAAAAAAAATTACCACCAAAAAGAAAAACGATAAATAAAATCTTAATCTTAAAAACTAGCTGTAACTTATTTTGAGTCGGCGCCGAACAAAACAATGAACTAAGATCATTATTAAAGAAATAATCAAATGCAACATAGAATTCACTGACTCAAAATTAGTTACACTCAGTTTTAAAGTGTAATTAAAAATTTGTTTTTCACTTTTCAGTTTTATTTTTTTGACGGTTCAATTATTTGTGAAAAAGGTTTTGTATAAAACTTAAAAATTAATTACGATGTTGTTTTCATATACGACCTGATATTATTTTATCGACATCCACGTGGATGAACTCGCGAGCACCGCTAGTATTAAATATGTAGGTATGCATCTATTTCCTTTAAATTGATCCTAAATTGGTTGGCGGTTGGCGCAGTGGTCGAGAGACCGACTGCTGCGCTGCGTGTCGCAGGTTCGATTCCTGCACGGAGCAAATATTTGTACGATCCATAGATAATTGCTCCGGGTCTGGGTGTGTGTGTACTTGTGAGATTATATGTCTGTAAACGCACCCACGATACAGGAAGAAATTCCTAGAGTGGGGCAACGTTTAAAAAAAAAAAAAAATATGTATATTCTTGGACAAACATAAAACGGGATGAAATCCGTGGCGAAACATGACTGAGTGGGCCGTAGCGAATTGTCCAATAACGCTTTGTCATCAATAATTCCGCCCTACAAATTCTTTCGTCCAGACTGAAACTGTTTATAGATACTTACTTACCTTACTATGATGGATGTTAAAACGGGGGAACAGTATTAATAGGAAAAATAATTCTTTTAACTTGTCTATAACAGGTACAATTTGGTAATATGCAAATACATATGTATATACAATATATAATATATATAATATAATATATTAATGTTGACCATTAATATATTTGTATCGAAATATATTCAGTATTTTTTTCTAAATTTTGCGTCGAAAAATTACGTCACTAGAAAGGATTATTCAAGTACACAGTAGGTTCCTATGTGAACAGTGCAGCATGTATCACGATTCGTCAATCGGTTTAGAAGTGAAGAAGTGAAATAGCCTTTACTTAGGTTATTTTATTTCATTCATATAAAACTAATACTACTATTTCTTTAGATATTTCCCAATTTTCCTTGTTATTATCAGTACCTATTGCATTTATAGGAATATTCGTCGAATTCATGTCGGAAATTATTTCGGAAGCCATCCCACGCTTTATATCCGTATTTTCCATCGCATATACCTCGATAGGTGCTATAATAACTGTCTCGTTCTTCCAATAAAACTGAAATTCGTAGACGAAACGCAATCGGGAACACACTTAAAATATAGGTATATTTTAACCATCGCTGCCTATGCTGGGCTATAGCTGGGCTATAATAAAATACAAACGATTGCCAAAATAGTAGAACTTGAACAAAAACAAAGCATCTACCTATGTGTGGACCAGTTTAGTGATACCTTTCTTGGAGTTCATTTATTTTGCACCGTAAGTTGTGAGTGAAATATTTTAGGGTGACCACTATTTCCGCGAGAAAGGTCCTCTTAGGTCCGACAAATATGCTCGGCGCGGCCCACAATGGGAATACATGAGAGGGAACGTGCGGGCGCAGGACGCGGCAGTCGCCTCGCAGACGCCGCGCCACGCGCCTCACTTACCGCGCGCCTCGACATGGATTGGGGCCTCCGCCGTAAGTTCGCAAGAAAAAACTTTTTGTTCAAAATTTGCAATGTGACCACCGCCTAGGTCCTCCGCGGCCACCGCCGCCGCTGCAGACGCGATCGAAGCAGATAGTAAACAAACGCATGTGGCCGACAGAGTAGTCTGACCGGTGTGCCCACAGATGCCGGTCGACCGGCCGCCGGTGCCGGTATTTTTAACTCGTTTCGCGGTTCGATGTCCGTTCCTTCGTGGAATCGATATGCATAATACCGTCCTTGAAAGTCTCAACTTTTGCAAGAGTTAAATAGAGTTTATAGTTTCTCAAGAATTCAACAATCGATGTCTAACATATATTCCGGTGCACGACTGTAAGTTTTAAACTTGTTTTATATATTGTAGTAGGTACTTGCAGCGTTTCCATGTGATGCGGAAGTTCCAAACTTTCTACATTATTTTGTGTCATCACCGATAACTTCCTGCTTATTAGTGTTTCTTTTGTCTCAAAGTAAACCAGTTTTATTTCGCCTAGAAAGTCACGATAAAGAGCTTTTTATTGTCCTGTCATAAAATGGTATCTATCTTTCATTTGACCTTTAACATTATCGAGAGCAATCCCTAAGGCGACTTGTTACTGTCGATAAACGATTGCGTTTACGTGTTGAGAGAACTAGATAAGTCATGTTCGCGGGTATCGTGCATGAATTTATAGCATATAAAAACAAATAACAAAATAAAGTTCCAGAAGCCGCAATAAAACTGAGATGGCAAATAAAAGGCTGGTTACTTTACTAGCGAATAAGCAGATACGTGGTTAAATTAAACTATCTGTAAAACGCCGAAACAAGCAAGCAACCTTTTAGAAAGGTAGGGTTCGGCGACAGAGTGCCACATAGAAAGTGATTTTGAATGAGAATCATTAACAAATAATTCTCTCGTTAAATACTACCAGAACACCAACATGTAACATGTCCTAGCATTTTAGTTTACTCGTAATAAAAGTCTGATAACATTTGGAATGATATCTTGTAATAAGATTTTATAGACTATGCTACTATGGGCGTAGTCTGAAATAAATATAATAATAAAATATGCTCAGTACTAAATAGATGCAGGTAAAACTTTGTTATCATGGATCGAGGTTATTATATAACAAAATCAATAATAAAATATAATCCATAAAAAACATAAAAAAAAATATTCTTGTACGATAGCATGCTGGTGCCTTTTATTTAGAACCAGATCATGTTTTCTGCTCGACGGATTAGAATACAAAGCGCATTAGGTATTAGATATAACTACCATCGCTTATATAGGTCACGAACAATGGTATTATCTAACTTCCTTAGATATATTTTTACTCTATTTACGATATAATGTTGTAAATGTCAAGGTAAGAGGCACTTATTCACCTGCTCTATTAACCCGATAGAAACTGTCGAAGACGAATAGCTTGTGTATTTACTTTTCTGGAACAAACTTGCGGATAATGTATATGTTGACCCTTCGCTCCGGTGCGTGCTTGCATACTCATATTACTTATACGTAGCTGTATCCTCCTACTCCATAAAATTACTTGTACAATTGTACGTGTGCTTGTACATTTCGCTACCATATTGTCAACTTAATATTAAACTGTGAACACGAGTTAAGTGTCGCTATTCTTCTGTTTTATTGCGTTTTTTTCGCTGACGCTATTTTGTTAATTCCGACTTTTGCTACTTACTTGTAACAATGACACGGTTTTACATTATATATCTCAGTACGTGAATCGGACTTTATAGATCATTAAACCAAATTTAAGACTGAAAAAATCTCAATTTTATTTAGGTATGTATATTCATTAACAATTCAAAGCTAAAACCGAAAAAAGAAAACTAAAAATGTATTTTTAGACTAACGGAGTTTAGGTCTGTGAAGGGTGTTGATGGACGTGGCAGGAAACTAGCTACTTGTACGCACAGACCAAACTAATTAGGACGCAGTATTTTAAGCCAAATCTGTTTATGAACTTCTCCTTGTATTGCGCGGTGCGGACAGTTTACTAGCATTATTTTCTGTAATAAAAAACATACGGCAGAAATACAGTTATCGATAATAATACAAATGACAATTAAAATTTATTTATCTCACCAAGAAAAGGACAATATCGTAAGGAACCTTCTTGTCTGGACTTGGTAGTCTGAAATCGCCAACCCGCAGTGAGCTAGCGTGGTGATTAAGCTCGTGCCTTCTCTGTATGAGAAGAGGCCCATGCCCTGCAGTGGGACAATTACGGGCTGTTTTTTTTTTATCTCACCACATTACATTAAATACATTATAAGTATGACTGGTGCCTAAACTAAGCTCTAGGCTTGTATTTCAGGACACCAGTTCTCCACCCCTTCGGCAATATGGATAGGTACATGTTATCCTAAATGCGATTTTATTTCTCTTATGATATTTACTAAACCTTTACCTTAGTAAAATTTTTATTCGTACGTTATTTAAGAATAAATACAATTCATTCTTAAATACCGTAGGAATAAAAATTGTACAAAGGTAAAGGTTTTCTCGATCTGAAAAGTGTTGTAAAAGGTTTTCAACTTTTATAAGTAGCTTTCGTCCCAGAGAGGGTACTTCAACAGCTAGACGATTCCCTTGAGGGTTTACCTAAGCCATTTCGATATTTCTCCTAAGTACCTATGCAAATAGGTTAACAAAAAGGTTTGCAATGTAGAACAATGAATACCCATATTACAAACATGTGAGCAATAAAAAAACCTACATTTTATTTAGATTAGTATTCCACACTTTTTTCGTTTCATAAATACAATTTGACATTCGACAGCGCGGTTGGCGCAGTGGTCGAGAGACCGACTGCTGCGCTGCGTGTTGCAGGTTCGATTCCTGCACGGAGAAAATATTTGTACGGTCTAAAGATAATTGCTCCGGGTCTGGGTGTGTGTGTACTTGTGAGATTATATGTCTGTAAACGCACCCACGATACAGGAAGAAATTCCTAATGTGGGGCAACGTTTTTTTTTTAACGATAGAAAATAATAAGAATTAGAAAATACGTGACGCTAATTACTGTTAGTGCGTGTTACAATTACAAGTTATCCATGTTTATGCCGCAAGCAATTACCATTCACTAATCCTATCAAAGTCTTATAAACTTCAGAATTTCAAAAGCTACGCTACTAATTATAAATCTACTCTCGTCCTTAAGAATTTCTATGTAGGTACGTTTATGCATAACAAAGTCAAAAACTTTAACAACATAACCAAACGATGTAATCCTTCAAATACAGTCCCGTATTTCATCGTACATTTGTTCTTATATTTATTGTGTGTCGGAAACGTAATGGCTGAGCCCTACTTACAAGACCATTAATAGGGTTTTCCTAATATTATGATAAAATTAATGGTTCATTGATTACACATGTAAAAATTTATATTTCTTTCATCACTTCATGTCACGATACATTGATATTTTGTATGAAGTTTGACGAGATACATGTTATCCTTCTTTCAAAGTTCTAGAAACCGCGTTATGTTTGAGATACAAACATGTCAAAATCAGTCACAATATTGTTTATGATCGCTATAATCAAATTATGAATAAGTTCGTGTTTATTTAAATATCCTCTTAGGTTATATTCAGTTGGCGTGATATTTAATGTCAGTAACGGTTATAATAAAAAGTATCGCACCCGTTTTCCCTGAAGATTTGGAGTGAGGTGAATTACAAAGTCTGTTATTGACGTATAAAGTCCCTTGGGGTTATAGGAGCCGAGCATTTGTTTTATTATATGGGTTCCCTATAGAAACAGCTAACGTCTTAAGGTGCTTTTCCACTGACCTCGGCAAGGCGAGACGATACGACGTTTGTTAACATAAGTCAGAATGTATAAATGTATGGCAGTATTTAAATTTGATAAATACTGCAGGCGCCCTTCCAACTGAGCTATATCGATGTCTGCTTACTATACCGAATTCTGTATTCTACCATATTTGAGCATATAAATAATTTGATTGATTGATTGATTCTTCGTTCACATTGCTCAAGATAGCATTTAACTTTCCATAGAAAATAATAACTTAAAAGTTCACTACACATCAAAATCATAATAATATAAAGCAATTTAAATCCAAAAGCCTGAAATGATGCTCCGAAGCATGAAAATGGTCTGAAGGATCATCAAGATATTTGGATGTATGAGGAACATTGTAAGTACAGTCGAACTCTCGACCATGGTAACAAAACTGACAGCATCTTATGTCGTAGTAGTAAGGACGATTTTCGTTTTCGTTCAAGTCTTAACACTGACGCGTGGTTGACCGTAGGTACCTTCAAAGCTAAAAGATGTTCAGTTTAAAAGAGTAACCATTTAGTTTCCCATATGGTTTTCTGCATAGGAAACAACTATATATAGAACTGCAAAAAAATAATTACTTTTCATATGTGCCTTTATATGGTATAAGCGAAATATGTAAAAGCTTTTGACTTTGACATGAATTGAAACATTTGTTGGCACAACTGAAATATTGAAGCGAAACACGAGTTCCACGCTTGCTCGCGATGGTAATTTTCGATGTAAATGGGTCAGCGTGATTTCAATTCTCGCCTCGCTTCGCCGGTGGAAAAGCACCTTAAGTGCCGGGCGCTTAATATAAAATTATACTCGCAACCATGTCAGGCGGAAATGGCCCACAACCGATATACTTAGTCCAAAGTTATATATTTAGTTCATTCGACTACCTAGAACAATGACAATAGGTGTATAATGTTCGTTCAGAATTTAGATTGTCATGGATGACAGTTAAATAGGAACACGATTGAATGCTATTAGTATGAAGGTGTAGATGGGTCTGAGGAAGTGTTGTCATACTCGTATTCACATACAAGATGTAACAGAAGTCCGCAGACATACTTTAGGGGATCAATGTACTCAAGTATACGAACTTTTACTATGGAACTAACTTAGAAAGCGCGAAAAATCAGCTGCGTCATAGAAATAGATAGATAGATAGATTATACTTTATTGTACACTGAACAGAACTTAAATATGAGAAAAATAAACAAGAATGGTACAATGGCGGTCTTATCGCCAAAAGCAATTTCTTCCAAACAATCATTGGATGGAAAGAATAACTAAGAAATTTGTAGAGGATAGTTTACAGTGTACTACTGTATATTTTATATAAAGATACAACTATAGATAATATATAAATATATAATTTTAATTAATTTGGTATATATATATAATAAATAAATAAGATAAAAAGAAAGAAATGTTCATACTTACTCGACTAAAATGTAGTAAATGTATGTAAGTACTTTTTTAGTTTTCTTGTTTTACTATTATTGTACACGGGACTGATAATCCGTAAACAAAATTTCATATTAATGATATAAGGTCTGCTGCCACACGTACGGGGATCAGGTTCGTTCAGCACCGATAATGTAGCGGAACCTATATATTATTTGTTTACCAGTTCTAATTACAATTATTAAATCCTTGACTATATTCAATAAAAATAATCCCTAGTAAACGATAACAATAATAAAACGTTTTTTATTAGCTGGATTATTTAGATCTAAAAATTTAAAGAAAAATCTTTCATAATAAAAAGGCAGAGCCGGAGGGCGAATAGTTAACCACACAGTGTACCTGTTTCCTCCGTAAGCCTCTATTCAAATTTAAATTTTACAACACCCATTTCAAAGGAATACAATAATCTTTGATGATCTGGAACATCAAAGGTTTACAGTTGCAATTCAAATGTATGGAAATGTTTCAGGGTGCTTGATTTTAAAAGCCTCTCATGAATTTGGTATTGAAGTAAACAAGTTCACTTTTTGATATTATGATCTAATGTTATAAATATATTTTATAGCCATACTGATAAAACTTGTTTTAGGAATAAAAATGCAATTGTTTTGTTGTATTTAATTTGTTAATAACCAACATGAAAGCGAATAAAGGTAATAATCGGAGGTTGACTGGCAGAGAATGTCTATGACATTAAGTCCGCCGTACCGTAGTGAATGAAGTTTAAATAAATAAATAAAACAAAGCTTCATTTTATTCTTAACATAATAAAAAACAAAAACCCGTCATCTCTTACGAATATGTTCGCTAATGTATAAAAACGTAATATCTTTTAGGAGGTGCTAATTATACAGAAGCTTAGATTTTCTACTTCCAGTGAATAAATCTTTTGTTTTCACTGCATCAAAACTAGGACAAGGCGTATTTCATGGAAGATCCGTAACAAATACGTTCTTAAGAAATGTAACTTTCTCTCCTTTATATAACTTGTATTATTAACTTGTTGTTTGTCTACATTAAAATTCCTTTGGTTATTTATTTTGATTACTATTATAAAATCTGTACGTTTCTATCAAAATGCGTATTGCACGCCCATCTCTCCATTTATCAAACTTAACAGAAATCATTACACTTTTTGTTTATTTTGCATTGGCACTGCGCAATGGATTACTTTTTGATTGAGGAGGAGTTTCCAACAAGTCTTTATATAGATTTTTCGTTATCGTTAGACCACAAGTGCAATGCAGCTCACAGCATGCCACATGCCGCACATGTGCACTCATTTCTCTGTTGTTCTGTTTATCTCTTGAACGATTGATATGTCTGATCCGGACAAATGACTTCCGTTGTCAAAGTCATAGTAGAAAGTAGAAATATAGTAACAGGCTACTACGGCCACCACCCGCCGCGCATCCTCCTATACAGCGGCACAGCTCTTCTGGTCGAACTATAGTGCAAACATATGAAGCTTGTTGACGTTATGTGGCAACGACAACGTGATCACCGTGATAAAGCTTTAGAGTAAAGCTATATCGGTCAAACTCTTTTGAATGTTACTTAATCATGTATCGAGGCTAATTTATTAATTACTAACTGTGTCAGCGACTCCGTCCGCGTGGATGTCGTAAATTAACACCATGTCGTGTATGAACACAAATTTATAATAATTAAGAAATGTTCGACGTGATTCTTTAAATTGGCATAACTTTTTTTATTTCGGAACCGATTGACATGAAACAAACACTAAATGCAAATGTTAAGCTTACCACAATATATTAGTGAAAACCACTACTAAATCGGATAAGCCGTTTCTGAGATTAGCGTGCACAAATGCACAGACAAACAGACAAAAATTCTAATAATCATTGTTTTGGGTGCTATTTGCGTTGATAAAGTTGCCAATAATATTTTTTCTCATATATCTTCTATGTACAGACAGCGATCCATTACATTTTTATTATATGTATTGATTGATGATTAGCAAGATGTTAAACAGCTGATGTGTATTTTGGTATTCAACTCACCTTAGATGTCTTGTTGGTCCCATATTGTCGGTTCACGATACATATTCAAGCATATGTCCGCCCGCCCTGCCCATACGTTCATTGTTATGTTTACGCAAGGTCCGACGCTCAACGCTGCGACATTGCGTGCCGGCTTCATCGTTCGTCGCCAGCATGTCATATATATTGCTGCACCCACCTTCCGTTGATGTTATCATAGTATTTATACACACGCATACCTCACTTCAAGAACATACGGTACCGTGTATTGTTCCAACTCAAATTACGCAAATTTTTATAAGGTTGCATTATGCGTATGGGAACAATATAATGTATGTGTTCTGTAAAGTTCTGTGATAAAGCGCAGTGTATAAATTTTTGATAGATTGAACTACCATGGTGACCAATATAACTGCTAAATATCCGTTATTCGTTCGTTTCGTGACGATTTCGAATTTTTGATACTGGCAAATAGATACATATAATGGGTTAGGTTAGAACTGTGAAGTTGCAGTTGGAAGTATTATATATAATAGGTATATATCAAATAATTTGGATTTAACCGACTCAAAAAAATTAGGTTATCAATTCGACAATGTATGTAATATTATTGGAACTGCAATATATTCACATATGATAATCTATTAGAGATTCTAAACAAATATACAAATTTTTATAGGTGTATGTTTGTATGAATTTGTTTGTCCACTAATTTCTCGGAAAATATTAATCGGATTGTGACTTTTTTTTTATTGGCTTACATTTACCAACTTAGGGATCTCAAAAAACATTGTTGGCCTTTAATTTCTTCCGTAGATACGAAACTATTTTTAATTTGGATTGCTTGGTTAATTTCGTGTATTTACAAAGTATTATTTTATTTCATAATGTTGAGTTAATTTCTTTATTTAAAGTCGATTTTATTTATATGATTACTTTTTTATATATTATTGGTTATATCTTTCGTAATACTTCAAAATAACAATTACGGCCTTACACAGCAACGTAACATTTATTAATATCGGACATTCACAGCTACATAGTTGGGCATGCATAAAATATAAGTTTTTTTTTCTTTCGTGTATTTAGCTAATTATGAAAAACTAATTTGGCTATTTAATTTTTTTGGACGTTTTTTATTGAAAAATTCCCCTTATTTCATATGTTTACAAATTTTTAAGACATCTAGTTTCTAAACGAACTCAAAACAAGCAGCTGTCAGTTTCATGTCAAATGAAGGTCACAAACATCAAACCGACAAGTGTTGCCAGCTCTGGTATAAAAATTTGGAAGGTTATTAATATAGAACGGATGTTTTTTACATTTTTGGTATCAATATATATTGACATACTTGTGGAATCATAGTAATAAAATTATAGTAATCTTAGTTCAAAAAATAAAATATATATCATCAAATGCGAATTTAGTTAAAATAGTTTAACTATAAAAAGGACAGAACAATTTACTTTTACGAAGTTTGTCATCAATAAAAATGACAATGTATTTATATCATCTTCTATCATACTTTCAGTCCACAGAATATATAAAATGTGAACTTGTGACGTCACTCCGTTATTAGTTATTTTTGCCATTTATTTTGTCATATCTTATGAGTGGAAATTAACAAAATATAGAACGTAATCAAAATATCTCCAAATGGTTTTCCGTTAGCACGTCTTAAGAAAATCTGGGTTGCCCAATTATGCATTCGTGACATTAAATCAATGATGCGCTACATTTACAATTAAATTTGTTCCAATTTTTAAGTTAACAACATCTAAATTGATTAAATTATTAGAGTAATCAAATTCTAATAATTTAATGAATTTAAATTGTTTTAATGATAGAGCTGTAGCTTCTTCCGAGCTCTCTGCTTCTTGCAATACTCAGTCTTATTGATAGGGTCGTATACACATCACATGCCTATGCAAGGCGAGAGCTTATTAACGTGACGATCACTAACATAAATTGGAAATCATAATTCAAAATAAAGTGTAATTTCAGATCCATTTGTGCCAATGAAAGGAAAAAGGTGCGGAACGGATTATACTATACGCATGTAGATTCGTGACCTTTTAGAAAATGAGTTTTCTCCTATATAAACCCGACCGTCCCATATCATTTAGTGTGTAATGTAGAGTGGCGTTTTGCCGGACTGATCGCTATCGGTCGGCTTCACTGCAGACTACAGTTGTAAACCAATGCTTCGATATTTGTAGTATATGCTCCGCATTGTACCCGCACCTCTGAACGGAAATGCCCATTGTTATGGCTCAGTCGAATATAAACTTAGAAGTCGGCACAATAGATAAATGGTCCAACAGTAACGGGCTTAATATCAATTCAATCGATGCAGAGTTGAAAGAGTTGATGATCTGAAATCGGTATTTCGTGTCAAAACATATGCCAACAGTCCAACACACCATAGCACAGTGTACGATTTAGTTAATTATTCAGTCTGCGACGTGAAATAAAACGGATTCGATGGTATCGGAGTGAGTTGTGTCGATTTGTTGACTGTTATTATTTGAGAACCAGCAACAGGTGAGGCCATTATACAAATTCTATGGGTCACGCAGACAAGCGACGTAAAGGTGACGACGACGTGACGATGATCCGTCAACTAGTCGCTTGCGCCAACCGCGCCCTATATAGGTAGATACTGTATTACCATGTCCTCTGGTTTCGGACGCTTGAGTGCCTTACCGTCACCACGAGCTAGTTAATCAGCTTTATAACAAATAGGTCATCTCTCAATTACATGTCACTTCTCGTCATTTTATCAATTAGCATCTTAGTTTTCTATACCAGCACTTATATCGCATATTATGTGTCATTACTTTTTATGTTGTAGGTACTTTGCTCACGATCGCTATCTTGACAGAAATATCATTTTAATAGATTTTTTCTAAATCACCAAATTCACCCGGCTTATTGACTAGGTATAGCTCAATTATCTCCTTAATTACTATTAATTACTTAATTAATAATGATAATTACTTAATTAATAACGATAATTACTTAATTAATAATGATAATTACTTAATTAATAGTAATTAGTATTAATTAAGTAATTAATAGTAATTCAACCACAGTACGTGCGTTTTCGACAGGTTTATAAACTTTAAAGCTAGCTGTTCGTGTGTAAAATTCATGTATAGAATCTTATCTACGTATATTATCCTGTGTGTCAACGTTTCGTGGTCACATAAAACTGGACCAATAAAGTAGTCCTTAACCTGTATTGCATTATGACTTAAGTGGCGGCTGACTGGCACCGGTGGTACGTTATGTATGACGTAGTGGTGGTGTGGCACTCAGTCCAGTTACAATTAGACCGCCGGTCGGTTTGAACTTACTACGCGGTACGCTGTTGTAGTATTCGGCCGGCAATGGCTAAAGAAAATCCCTTTCGCGCTTACAGATATGCTATTCAGTAGATCCTTTAGCTCTCGATTACGAAATGATAAAAAGGAAGTTGTGCTAGGTAATCGTTCCTCAGGTTACCAACGTTTTTGGTATTTATGTATATACCTATGTACAGAGTGTAAATGTTTTGTGTTCAGTGTTCTGTGTTATTTGACCGCAACATCGAATAATATAATGTCTAAACAATAATACAGTAATGGGATACCAGAAATGCAAAATTATCAGTTATTTGAATAAGTATGTGGTTTACTACTTATTAAGCGCAAATTAGATAATACTGATCATGACAGCTTTATACCTAAAAGTACGTTTATTTTACACCGCATCGTTAAAAGATGTTGGCATGTTCCCGGCGGGCGTCAATTTTGGTGAAAATGCGGCAATTGACGTCTTGATGCGGACGGATAATACCAAACTGAACCCTCTCCCATTATGAATTTAAAAGCTCGTCAATAGTTTATATTTCATTGATCGTTCGGTATATTGATTTTGTCGTTCTGTTAAACCCGAGTGCATTGTTTATGTGTATGTATTCCACAAATGGCCCCATAAACCACATTTCTATTGTATTATTTGAGCTGGAACAACGCTTACTTCGCCAATTTTGTGACTGTTGACCCGGTTTCCAATTCAGATATTCATTTAAAGCAGGTACGTAAGTTCTGTATTGCTTGGCCACTGTTATTTAAGTCAAAAGTTGCATGTAAAGTCGGCTAAATTTGTAATTAATGTTTCTATGGAAACTGGACTTGAATATACTTTTAAATAGGTACTCGTGCAAACCGGTAAGTAAATAGCAAAATGTTCAGAAAATGTACACGTTTCCAATATCCACATTACTTGCGTTATAATTGCATGGTTAATCCAAGGCGAGGCACCTTCTTTTAACCACGAAGTTGCTTGTTTTCATCGCTCATTCTACAAAATGGTTTACTGTATGATTGATACTGCTCATTATTGTATCCGTTGCGAATGAGTGATGGTGACGAAATAGCGCAAAGCGAAAATAAAATATAAAAGAGTAAAGCTCTGTACTACGTGGCAACATACTACCAGCCATGGTATTTCTGTAAGATTCGTATACCTGCCTCATTGTACTATGAACATGTAAGATAATTTACCGCATTGTATTGTAAGATAATTTTCTATTAACTTTTATTTGAGATTCCTTACCTTAAGAAAATCTGATCTTACGTCGCGGCCTACGAAAGTTGTAGCTCGTAGCAACTCTCGTAGCTCCAGTAGAGCAACGGGACAATGTAGACACTAATGATGTTGACACTAGAGGCGGGCTTGTCTCACTCTTACTCTGGCACGTCGCCCCTTTCCTCATCACCCCCCTTTCCTGCCCGCAAAATAAAACGCCTTCGAGTGCACTTACCTAAACACGATCCCACTAAATGTAGCCCTGAAATATCACCAAATTGTGTTAAGCCATTCTATCGTTTGTTTGTTTAATGACATTTCATAAAGTATGAGTGCCTAGCCTCCTACGAAGAATAAAGCGGAGCGCTTCATTCTTCATGTACATACTAATATCTAAAATGAAATGTAGGTGAATTTGATTTCGTAGAATCCGCCAAGTATTTTCTTCGTCGATGTTTGCCTTTCTCATGTAATGGGAGCGTCTCCCTGAGCAAGTTAGGTCAATTATTTCCTTATTCGTTAAGCTAATGTATTGTCTGATACGGCAGGTAGCTATGTACCTCGTGTTATTGAGTAAATTATTTAATTAATCAAATATACGTTTGATCATTATAACATATAATTATGTACGTTAATATTCTATCAAAATCGCCTTTGAGTCCTTTTAATCAAAAGGATATTAAACAGCAAAATGTGATCAGTAATCCTATTGTCAAGTGTGATCATTAAGGTAATGTCCCCTAGGATCCATCGTGGTAGCGGCACGCGGCCTGTTGTTTGTATCAACATTCATACATAAATTAACTTTCGGCCACGAACACGTTTGTGGTTACCGTAATTAAGCAGGTAGTTAAAAGGAACATTGCGACGTATAGTACATGTTAATGATACTCAATTATATAAAGCTGTTAAGTTAACCCAAAGTCTTTAAAAAACGAGTGTGACAGGCCGTGGATGCGACATTCGCACAAAAAAAATTTTTTTGGTCTGTGTCTATGTAATGTTAAATGTCTGTAAACGCACCTACTATTAAAGATAAACTGTTCGTGTGGGCAATGTCTTCGATCACTTATAAAATAGTGATCGAAGGGCAATGTTAAGAAATCTATACTTATAATATTATAAAGCTGAAGATTTTGTTGTTTGAACCCGCTAATCTCAGGTTCTAATAAAAAAAATATTTTTGTAAGGTCATGAGGGGAAGGAGCGCTGGTGGAATATATAATAGATAATAAATAATAGGTATTTTTTCCTCAAATGAACGCGGGTGAAACCGCGGGGCATAGCTAGTAAATGATATAAATATAAATTGTATAATATTTTTTGTGAGACATATTCATGTATTAATATGTAGTTCTCTCACAATGGTTGTTACTCACGGCAATTTTTCGGGAAGGACCAGAGTTTCGAAGATTCCCTAGTTTCGAATTCAAGCGGAGCTCTCAATCAAACTGGCTTGACTCGCGACATCCCTCACTCATTTCATGAATGATTAACCCCCGTTCGGGTTCAAAACTATTCGGGCTTTAAACTGAATTGATTTGAAACTAGCGATACGCCCCGGCTGATACAAAAATACCATCCATTATTCCGACTTTTCGGGAGAATTTTTAAAATAAAGATCTTTCTTATTTATGTCGAACGTTATCTTGTTAATTACGAACACAACAAAAAAAAAGCTTGCCAAATCAGTCGAACCGTTCTCAAGTGAATTTCATACATGCGGTAATTGATTGTTATTTACTTATCATAACATGGCAAAGCATCATGCCTGTATTCCCCGAAGGGTAGGCAGAGGTGTACCCAGTTGTACACCCCCATTTCACCAATGCTGTCATTAAGTCCCGTGTGGTGATGAGCCTATTGCCATCTACCATCTAATTTCCTAACAGAAAAACTCAAAAACACTTTGTCTGACCCGGGAATCGAACCCAGAACCTCATGCTCAGCAGTCGCGATTGGGACCACTAGATCAACGAGGCAGTTTTTAGTTATTCCCAGAGTAATTTTCACGTTTGTCTTTTTTAGTCAGTTTAAAATCACTGCAGTTGTTTTTTTAGTATATAAGCGAGTAAGTTCTGCATTATTTGAAAAAAAAAAGAAGTAATTTAATATCTTCGTATTTAATTTTAATAAACGACCAAAAAATTTATTTCTGAAATTCTGAAAGCTAGTAACGTGTGTTCATAATTTCACAATGAGTTTCTTTCATCAATCAATAGCTAATTCATTTAGAATTCTCGTTTTTTAGGTTTTACAATTATTCGTAATAGCTTTTATATTATATTAAACAAAATTCAATTGTGTTTTATAACAATTAAAATTAAAATTTACGTAGGTATCGTTCTGTTGGTGATTTCAAATGTAGGCTCCAATGTAAACGAAATAAAAGCCGTAATAAAAGCTTAAAACTCGATTTATTGCGACCAAATAATAACGTTGTCGTCTTAATTTATTAAACCACCAATTTGTTTCATTTGGTCGTAAAAGTAAAAAATTAGTGTTGTGACAGAAAGGTAGGAATCGACCCGTATTTAATTATCCAATATATTTATACAAATTGTAACAGGGTGTGGTGTGGTGTTGGTTGGTTTCGTGTCACAACGGGAATTCATAATTGTTCTTTAATCAAATGACCACAAAATAAATGGTTATACATAGGTATTGAAAAAATATAATTAATTAATTAATATCACTAGTAGAAGTACCGTTCTAGACTTGCCTCCGCGCAGCATACCTACCAACTTTATTAACAAGATCTACTGCGGAAATTTAAAAATGTTTATTTGCCACACTTAAAACTTCCTAACCGTTAAGTACATACAAGTAAGTTCTTGAATGGGATGTCAATTTATTATTAACTTACGATCCATGTCTGGTCCTTCTATTATATTATCTACAGTTTGGTTTAACAGTTTATTGAATACTAGCTGGTGACCGTGACTTCGTCTGCGCGATTAAAGGTAGCCTATGTCCCAAGATACAATCTATCTCCTTGCCAAATTTCATTACGATCCGCTCAGTCAGGTAAGAACAAATGAACAAACAGAGTTTATTTCGCATTTATAATATTATATTAGTATACTAGCTGTGCCTGCGACTCCGTCTGCGTGGATGTCGTAAATTGACAAATTTTCGACGTGATTCATTAAATTGGCATAACTTTTTTATTTATGAACCGATTGACATGAAACAAATAATATATATATATATATAATACACTAAATGTTCAGTGAAGCTTACCAAAATATATTAGTGAAAACCACATATTAATTGGAAAAGCCGTTTCTGAGATTAGCCTGCACAAACGCACAGACAAACAGACAAAAATTCTAACAATCATTGTTTTGGGTGCCATTTGCGTCGATAAAGGTCCCAATAATATTTCTTCTGATATATCTTCCATGTACAGACAGCGATCCTTTAAATTTTTATAATATGTATAGAAGATATAGATAGATAGATACTATATTAGTATTAGTATGGATGGATATTGTATTTATTTATGTAAAACCTAAGCTTCAGAAACCACCGATAACTTTATAAAATGTAACTCGCTTTTGTAAATAAATTATTAATATCCTTGTTTCGAAAAGTACTTAAAATAGTTTATTTTTGTTAGAATCTATCTTAAAAATTTTAGCATTGGATTAAAATGCATTCTGTGTTGAGTATTGATAACTACTTCTTCGTTTCTTCCTTCTCCAATATGCATGTGATTCTTAAAATATTACCTTACATTTATTTAACAGGTATGTACATACGTGCTGTAAAGAAAAAAATATGACGATGTTTAAGTCGCGTGGGAGCTATAAAACATTTGTACAGTATACGTCTAAAAACAAGTTATAACTTTACTAGTAAGTACGGTACACTATTCCCGAAAGTGTAGTAATGGGTAACTTAAAACCTGAAGGGCAATATTGCGAAGTGTGTCCAATAACGCTTGTACACATATTACATACAAATGTTCTTCAAAATATTCTCTTGATTCAGATGATTAGATATCTACATCTGACTTATAGTAAAATGTTCTAGTGTTAGCATACACGTACGTACATACAACCTCATAGCTAGCGAGGCGGAGGCGGACCTACTCTGTTGGAATGGTGCTATCTATTGATTTCACAAGAAATGCATTGTTTATAATCTTAGTTACAAAAATAAATTTAAATGATTTTTCCAATTATTTAGTTAAATGTACTATCGTATTAGATTAAAACAGGTATAAGTTCGTAAAATTAATAAATAAATAAAACATACATTATTTTTGAGGTCCAATATCTCAAATACACAACTCTACACTTTAGGATACTAGTGTAGGTTGTTTTTTGTTTTTATTGAAAGGCTACTGATCAAAGGTTGATCAGCGGCTCCAATTACGCGATTTTTAGTAAATGGCGCACATGTCCTTAGTAAAATTCTAAAACCACTTTAAATATTTTTTTGATACATCGATAAATTGTCATTAATTTTACCTATCAAATAGTTTATCAACACAGTCGATCGCCAGCATATTTTATTGTCAATACGCGTGACCTATGGGCGACCTATATAAAACAATAAAAATTGTGTACATACAAAATAGAAAAAAATTGCTGGTTATCTACCCCGGTTATAAAGATACAGCCATACAGCCCTGCGATAGAAAGACAGATAGAAGTAGTGAGATTAATTAATAAGAAAGCATACAAATCTATACTAATATCATAAAGTGGAAGAGTTTTTTTGTTTGTTTAAACGCGCTAATCTCTGGAACTAACTGATTTGAGAAATTATTTTTGTATGTAAAGCCAGGTTCGTGAGGAATAGTGTAGACTATCTAACATTTGCTACACCTCTCGGCTAGCCTTAAATCGGAAAAAAGGGCCCCCGCACTGCTTTATCCGCGTTCGCCAGCGTAATCTTTACTGATACGTGAATACATCTACAAAAATATTCATCCTTAATAAAAGTTTGTATGGGGGTTTTGGCCTAGAGTAAACAGTCAATAAGAATAAAAACGATACAGTAAGAATTAGAAAAATAATAAAGTTTTGGGTCAGAGTGTTTTAAAATATATATTTTTTTACGAAATATTTATATAAAGGGTTTGAAATAAAATAATCAATTTATTTTTCACATCTTTTTTTATTCAGATTTATAAGTAATCAGAATGTTATCTAAGAACTGGGCATGCGCATTTAAAGACTTGCACAGCTCATAAACCAAACAATGGTCAAGTCATGACATGGGCACTGCAACCTACCATGTACTTGCAGCAATATTGTTTATTGGCTTCTCTGCCTGATCTATTATTTTCATTTCATAAAATTTAAACATATTATATGAATTTTTCAAATGACAAGAAATACGTTATTATTCACGTGAACGAGGTAAAATGAAATCGTCTTTCAGAATGACATTTGTCAAAATGAAAAGTCACAACAAAAACTTTAGCCTAGTGTTGCCTTATAAATTATTACATATGGACAATTAAATCGATTATATTGTCAATCGAAGTTGACGCTATTAGTGCAATATTAACTTATTTGTCACTTTAAGTATTGAATAATCAGTACCACATGACGACTACGTGAATTTTGCGCCTTCGTTAAATGATTTTTCCTCTACATCCTTTTTATGTAAGTAAATAAAATGTAATATGATAATCAATTAACTATAAATATTTTCAAAACAATAATAAATAGTAGTAGATCTAACAATTCTTTTTTATTCTGGCAATGTCTTATATGTCAAAATATCAACAAGAAAAGTAATTTACTAAGTAAAATATTTATTTAATTGTTGTTTAAATCAGTATGTTTGAAAGGATGCAACCGAAAAACACTAATATTCGTGTTTTAATTAAGCATATTGTTTTGGTAAAATTTATTCTTTCTTAGAATTCTGTTCGCGCCAAGCCAAATAGGACAAAAACCTTTAATAAAAAAAATTAAGTGATTTTAGAGCATTATTATTAGGCATTGCGTATTAATCCTTACGAACGAAATGTAATTCATCATCACAGATTTTAGGTAGATGCCTTTTATAGCATGTTAATTGGATGCATAGATTAGGAAATAATGTAAAATGAAAATATTTCAACACTCGCACGAACGAGTCGTGTGATGCATATCGACATAACCCTGGCACCCGATGAGAACTGAGCATTGGCGAAAAGAACTGTGAATTATTTTATATTTTTTAGTTATTACTAAGTAGGTAATTAGGTATAATATAACTATACGTGGGTGAAACCTCAGGGCACAGCTAGTGTGTTATATTTGATGTATTTTACCTATATAATAGACTTTCATTTCCACCCTGTTTTAATTACTTAGCGTAATAATGACTGTCAAAGATGAATGATATAATTATGTAATTTTGTACGTTGATTACCGTATTAATTAATTACGAAAATGTCTAATGAAAATTGGGAATAGGATAGAATAGTGAAAGATTATACTAACTGTGCCCGTGATACCGGTAGTGTGGATTTCTGAAAATAATATCACAGCGCACAACGTCGTAATTTAAATTTAAAAGAAAAAATATATGCAATAAATAATAATAATTGTTTGTATCACTTGATTGAAACGAAAACAACCATTTCCCGTGTCCTTTATCAATATTATTATAGTACCGGCCTCACTACGAGTACTCTTTTGTATGTATTCAGTTTGAAGCTTGGCGCCGAGAGTACTCTTTCGTTCTTGAAGTGATGGCCAAGAATTCAAATAAGTGATATATGTTTATTATGTTTCCTAGATCACTAAGCTATAGTGAAAACGCCAGTAAAATCGGTCCACGGTTAAGGCATAAGCGTTCGGACAGACAAACAGACAATGTCTCCAATGTGGATTCGGCTTTTGTATCGAGGGTATAGTGCACCCAACCCCTCTACGGTTTTATTATTTTAGTAGATAGATGATATTACTCGCGAAACGTGTAGGCAACTTTATAGCTTATTCATATTGATTACGGTGTACGTAGGAAAACATTATATACCTAATCGTTCCTTACTCACGCGCAAATAACGACTCGTTAAGTAAATACAATAAACTGTTCCAAATAACCTATCAGAGGCTTTTCAATTGGCATTCCTCTCATTGGGATTGAGAGCTTTATTTATATAGTGTATAGTGATTTATTTGAACATTTGGCATACATCCTGCGATAAGCACCCACCACCACCACCATCACTAAGACCCCCACTTTACTTCGTTGCGCTCGAAGTATAAATTATGCATTTTAAGTATCTAAGTATAAAAAGCACGACTGTAACATCACTGTAAATGAAACACTGAACGTTTGCCTAATAATAACGAGAACAGAACTCGCTTTGTTAGAAATAACTTTTCGATCGTTACTTCTTGTTTTTATTATGACACCATTTTTCAATCCAAATTATGATACTGCCCTGTAATGTTGTCTGTTATGTGATCGGTAATCCATATGTTTTATGTTATAATGACTCAAATTGTCTATATTTGTCGTAGGCTCCATCATGTTCCATGTGCGGCGGCGGCCTGCCGACGTGCAGCCGCGGCGGCGCAAGAAGAAGGTGGTTGCAGGCGGGGGGACTGCCGGTGGACGGCCAGGAAACGAGCCCATGCTGGTGGAGATGGCACCCGACGCCTCACCGCTGGAGAACGGACGGCGACTCAGAATCACAGATGTTGTCGAGGTACGTGTACAAAAATAAATATAATCACAATCAATATGCTATATGCTCTATGTACCCGAGTAGGTAACAAAAATAATTCCTACCATTCCTAAACTTTTAAGGGTCTGACGTGGTGTGGGTCTTGATATACAGAATAACGAACAGTGACAAAGGCAATGCCGTCACAAAGCATATGCTGCTTTATATTCAGATTTGGTCGAATTATTCATACAAAGTAAAGTGAAATCCATGATTTATGAACAGTGTACTAGGCCTGTATAATAACAGGTGAGGTCAAGGTAAATAATTGAGTCTAAAGAGTTATAATTTTGTAATGAAGCAGTAAAAGACATTAAAAGTCTACCTTTCCAGTTACAGGAAAATGTTTCTATGAGACTATTCTGACAGGATAATATTATTTGAAAAATTGAAAAGCCATTTTCCCAACTCAAGACAATGTAAGGATTCTAACGATACCCCATACATATAAATCGGTTCAGGCGTTTAGAAGTTATGGTGGAATAAAGAAAATCACAAACATACATACGAGGGGCGTTCAATGTATTCTCGGTATCGGTATGAAAAAAATACTTAATTCAAATAAAATTATTTTTATTTTTCAATATAATCCCCCATAACCTCAATGCATTTGTTACATATCGAAATTAATTTTTCAATACCTTGTAAAAAATAACTTTCCTCCTTCTCTGAAAAATGCGCATTTAAGCTCTTCATCGTTGGAAAATCGTTTTCCCCGAAGATCTTTTTTCAAATTAGGGAACAAATAATAATCGCTAGGGGCTAAGTCTGGACTATAGGGTGGGTGGTTTATTTCTTCGAAACCACAATCTCGCACAGCAGCCTTGGCAACACGCGCCGTGTGGACTGGGGCGTTGTGAAGAAGCAACACACCGGCGGTCAGTTTACCCCGTCTTTTTTCTTTAATTGCCTCCCGTAAATTTCTCAAAGTGGATGCGTAGGATGCTGCGTTTATGGTTTCACCTTTTTTTGTGTACTCAATCAACAAAATTCCCTTTGAGTCCCAAAACATCGTGGCCATGACTTTTCTGGCAGACGGAACGACTTTGAATTTCTTAGGGGGGGCACTACCCTTCTTGTGCCACTGCATGGACTCCTGCTTACTTTCAGGGTCATAATGGTGAACCCACGTTTCATCTCCAGTAACAATTCGATCGAAAATACTTGATGGGTCTTCACCACAGAGCTCTAAAAACTCTCTACAGCACTCGATTCGCACTTGTTTTTGAGGCGCCGTGAGCATTCGCGGCACCCATCTTGCACTGACTTTTGAGAGGTTAAGGAGGTCATGAAGAATAGTGTGTACGGTACCAACGGAGAGGTGGGTCATCTCTGCTATAATTTTGACCTTCATTCGGGCATCCTCCAGTATTAATTTCTCAACTTTTTTCACGTTTTCTTCCGTAGAGGCAGTAACCGGGCCGCCGCCCGAGCGAGTGTCATCTTCAATACTCTCTCTGCCCCTTTTAAATTTACTTGACCACTTTTGTACTGTCGATAACGAAGGTGCAGAATCTTGGTAAACAGCCACAATCTCTTCGTGAATAGTTTTTTGACTTTTTCCTTGTTTGGTAAGGAATTTAATCACAGCGCGGTGCTCGATTTTCTTAGACATTGTCACGTTAGCCATTCCAGTTGTCGTTGACTAAGGGTAACTAGCAAACTAATGATCAGAACTATATGAAATTTCATATTTATACCCTCAGATAATGTCATTACTTAATTAATTAGTCAAATTACCCACATCATTATTAAATCACCCCCATACCGAGAATACATTGAACGCCCCTCGTACATTCAAACATGCATGAACCCTAAAAATATAACACTCCTTTTTTGGGCATTAAGACATCGAGATCAAAAGACTGTCTATAAGAGTAACTGAGATAAAGATAATCGCACAGAATAATCGCATCGCAGTGCGGTGAAACGCGTTACGCTTATCATTAGAATTTACTATTACTCTTTCGAATGAATTTCACTGCATCGAATGAACTGACGTATTTGTATGAAACGCGTGTTAACTAGTAATTATGTCTCCTTCGACTTTTTTTTTTGCAAAATCGAATATACAAATTAGTACGCCTGTCATTCGGCGAACATCCTGAAGTCGCTTTCCTTCTCTTAACTAACCCTATAATTATTATTTGTTATAATTATTTACCAATTTACTGCGATTTGCAGTTGTAATAGACAAAAGTGCAGAATATGTTGTAACTAATTATAGGCTCATTCCAGCATTTTCAACAAATAAATAGTTTTATTTTAATCTTTAGTTAGTGTTTTAGTTTTGTTTCATCGCGATAAATAGCTCACTCGCTATTTATAACCTAATACAGCTACAAGCGTGGTTGTGTAAAAATAAACTCTTCCCCCGTAGTAGGTTAGGCACAAGAGTAACGATTAAAACGTACAGTACAGTTTGTATAGAAATAAGTCAATTCTTTGCTGTTCAGTTTACGCGAAATCGGGCCGTTTTGATTCCATTCATACATACAACACATTTAAGAATAGATTATTCACAACCATTCAACCATCAAATACCTACTATGAACGATTCACAACGATTTCTTGCTGAAGTACTCGTAATAATTTCGCGGGAATTGTCATGTGTGCTGACGATCGATGAAACATATCAATGTCGTTCGGTCAAACACATTATATTTTATTATACTTTGACAACATCCACTTACAAAGGCATTACCCATAACGCAGAGCCAGAGGCAGAGTTCTGTTGAAACTACATTATTATAAAAGAATAATCATCACTACATAATAGTAAACAAAGTCGCTTCCCGCTGTCTGTCCTTATGTATGCATGTATGTATTAGATCTTTAAAACTATGCAACGGATTTTGATGCGTTTTTTTTTTTAATATATAGAGTGATTCAAGAGGAAGGTTTTAGTATATAATTTGTCAAGTTTTTGTATACATTGGCTAAAATATGATAATATTTGTTTGAGGTGTCGGTTAAAATTAAGCCGTCTGGGAGCTTTCATCGAAAACGCTGCCTAAACCCTTTTAGATATAACAAAATGATGTATGGTGGAATTGTGTATCTTATATAGGTCTACAGAAAAGTCCGCGATGGATATGTTTATCTCATAAGGATAACATACACTATCCATTTTAATACTTTAAAAAATAGTTAATAAACCGGTAATTGGAATGCGGGAACGGGATCAAAATTTCATATTTACTTTTGTTCGCGATAACCGACATCCACGCGGGCGAAGCCTTGGGCATCAGCTAGTTTAAAATAAAAGCATAGCAAAATAATTAATTTGAACTTGAAATTTATCCGTAAGTTTAGCCAACATTATTTAAAATCCTGCTAGCAAAGTTGAATTCAGCGACTAATACGTTTTGTCCAGTGAAATTGGCCAGATATGTCTAATAAGCGATATATCGGCTAAAACGTTGACATCACTGCGGTCATAATACGGACAACGATCAATAAAACCCTAGCAAAACCAATACAAGCAGCTAAGTAAAGGATGGCGACGGGATTTGAACAAAAAATTAAGATTTTGATAAAACTTGGAATCTCGATAGTAAATCTAACTATCGAGCCTTGGTCCCTAGAGAATAACTGTGAAGAGTGGGCTTTTTTGGAAGCTGTCCTAATGTTTGACGTTCAAGAACCCCTAATTTTAGCCTTATTTGAATAAAGAAATTTTGATTTTGATAACTTTGGCATTCAAAATATTTTTAAAGTCCCGGAATAAAACTAATATTCTTCAAAAAATTATTGTTATTTGGAAATACATTTTTGAACATGTCACACATAACTACTTCTTCAATTTAAGAGCTTGTCGGTGCAGCAAAAGCCATTTCTCTCTATCCTCGACTTTCACTTTGACCTTTTGGTATCGACTCGACTCCTACTTTCCCCTTCACTTCCTTCCTTCCTCTTCTTCTGTTTCCCTCTATTTTTCCTTCTAAAATGGTCTTAAAGAAGTTGTCGTGCCGTATCAAGTGGCCAATCAGCTTCCCTCTCCTATTATCTATATTTCTTAACAACTATCTTTCCTTGTTAACCATAAGTAACATTTAACATAACATAGCATCACGCCTATATTCCCCGAAGGGGTAGGCAGAGATGTACATAATTTTACACCCACATTTCACCAATGCTGTTATAAGTCCCATATAATTGGTGGTGAGCCTATTGCCATCTACCGAGCAAAATTCCAAACTCCGGGCCGCTACTGAGAATTTCCTAACAGAAAAACCCAATAACACTTTCCCCGACCTGGGAATTGAACCCAAGACTTCATGCTCACCAGTCGCGCTTGGGACCACTAGACCAACGAGGCAGTCGTACGAACGTAACACTTCCTCATTAGTTTTTCTTTCCGTCCAACTATTCCTCTCCATCATTCTCCAACACCACATTTCAAAAGCCGCCAACCGTTCTCTGTCTTTTTGAGTCATCGTCCACGTTTCACAGCTAGTTTCAAAGCTATACTCCAGATGAGGTCTTAATAAGCCTTTTTCTTATAGTTGACTTATTTTGGCCATAGGTTTTGCCATTGCGATTCTTTCTATCATATCAGGCATACATCTGTAGTCATGGGTGATTTGACATAACTAGTAAACTGTAACATGTTGTCATGTGGAAATTAGTCCATTGAAAAGTAAGAAATCATAAAATAAATTATATTATACAAAGCTGCTCTAACTTTCTTTTCAAAAATTCTTTATTTTTATACATACATTGTAGGAGATTCGCCATGATTCTTTAACCCAGTAATATTAAGGCGACAGTTTTCTCATGGATATAATAATTAAGTTATGTTCTGAATGTTGCGCTGCTCCAGTCTCTCGAGCTTGATTAATCTAATTAACACCGCTTTCACGTCAAAGTCAATTCGGACGAATATGCTCAGAGTTCTCCGCGTGTCATATTTAAATAACAAAATTCAGCTAATTTGTTTGGGCGGGTCGTGTTGGATGAGAAAAATTCATCCTTCAAAGGAATATCTTGTATTTACCTAATATAAATATTATTTAGTGTATTAAGAGGGGCGTTCAATGTATTCTCGGTATAAAAATGAAAGAATAAGCAGAAAAAGCTGAATAAAATTTATTTTTCAATGTAGTCCCCCATCACCTCAATACACTTATCCAAAATATATCAGCGAGTTCGACTTTTGTGTGATGTTATTAGAATATCTCATTAGAAATTTTTCGATAGCAGCCCAGAGTTTGGGATTATACCTATATACTAATTGATATTGTAAGACACTAAGCTTTACAGGAATTCACCGCATATTCCTTAACGGGAAACAATGACTTACATTATCGTAATAATTATGCATTCGTTATTAACAGACAACCTGTTCCTACAAATAAACTATGCTGTAGATAATGTGCCATCGTTATGACAATATACGTATGTTGGCAGGTGGGTTCAGGCAACGGCACCAGTCTGCAGCTGTATGGTCCTTCGATCCAGCCACGGCACTGCGTGGTCGCGCCGGCGGAAGGCGGCGGCTACTCTGTCACCCCGTTGCACGCCGACGCGCACGTCTATGTCAACGGACGCAGGATCATGCACTCGCAACGGTTACAGGTAAGTTTTTATTATAACTATCGATATAAAAGTAAGGTACAAATAATCCAGAGCTTATTTGTGCTCAGAAGCTTTAGAAATCTGTCAATTAGTGTTCCTCAAAAAGTTTTCTGGGCCCATTTGTTTAGATTTGCAGTAATAGTCAGTGTGACGTTTTACGTTTCGTTTCTGAAACGAAATCCTTATTGTCAGATGATATATAAAAGTAATTCCAGGAAAAATCCTCCTTTTATTGGAACAAATTCTTTTATACAATAAAATAGACATCTACTTTATAACGGAAATTATGCTTTTAATACTGAAAGGATTTCTATTTTTATGGATTCCTATTTGGCATTTTACCGTGCACTTAACATAAAGACGACCATTTCCGTAGTAGGAAGTCTGGCACGAGTGATGGGTTGTCTCGCCAATCGCGTCATGTATTACTTGCCAACCCCGATTCACAGTCTAGATATACTTACGTAGCGCAACCTAGCGCTCTATAATACGTACACAAATGAAGACATTGTTGACGTTTATTAATTAAGCCAACGCTTGGGTAAACTTACTCACTCATTATATTTGGGCTTCAATATTTTGTTACAATCATCGAGGTTATTAAGTTAATCGATCAATAAAAATTTTTTGATTAAAATTAAGGTCTTTCCATTTTTACCATTTTCAACAATATATCATCTAAAATATTTAAGAAAGTGTTTCTATAAAATATTGAATTAAATCTATTATATTTAGGTGAAGTATTAATAGTATTTCCTACCTACACAAGTTCAGCTAATATATTACAAGAACGCTGCCAACTTATAGATCGCAGTCGTATGTCAGCTGCCCCTAGTTTTTTTAAATAAGTTATCGTGGAACTTTATTCGCAATACATTCATCAAAACGCCCACATATTTTACAGCGATATCTTTATTTATAAACCTGAATACACTTAAGACTATTTCAGAATCTGGCATAAAAGGGTTTAAATTCAGTTTAAATTTAAGTTAACACAATATACAGCCGCCGAAATGGAATCAAAACTCACCTTCATATTCTTTCGTTTGATATTATTACAGTTGTTAAAATCTCCTTTGTTATAATTGATAGCTGAACTTACGACTTTGTAATACAGGTAATAGCTGCTGCCCGCGACTTCGTCTGCGCGACTAAAGATAGCCTATGTCCTTCCCCAAGATACAATCTATCTCCTTGCCAAATTACATTACGATCCGTTCAGCCGTTTAGTCGTGAAAGGGTAGCAAACAGAGTTACTTTTGCATGTATAATATTAGTATGAATGAGAAGTGACATAAATTCAACATAACATTTATAAAATTACAATATTATATTGAAATCAAAGTTGTCGTGTGAATTGACTCCATTTTGTCGACTGTACATATGGTATAAATTCCTAGCTACTAAGTAACATTGTATAAAATCAATATTGTCAAGAAACAACGCTACCGTTAACAACCGCAAAGTCGTACGGAGTCTTAAAATATTCATAGTTCAATAAGGTGTTCATTTAAAATGTATGTCAAAAGACAAATTGAACGTGGATTTCAGCGGGTAACTAAGCTGAGATTTGTGCTCCATTTAATATAATTTGTTTTGTCGCAGCATGGTTGCCTACTAAAATTCGGTCGTGTTTCCACGTTCCGCTTCGTAGACCCGACACAGGAGAACCTCATTAACAGAAACCTCGCACAATCACAACACTTCGGCTCAGGCTCCATATACGACAGGTGAGAACATTGTTCATACACATTCGCTCGATTCTATATGTTGTATATAGTTGCGCCCTATAGTTAAACTTAGATTGGCCCGAACATTTATTCGTCGATTAGTTATAAAAAAAACCATCGCACAATTGCAACATTTTGTTATTACTTTTAATTTAACAAATTCTATCAGTTTAAGTAAACACGATCAGTCCCGTCGCTTATCTAATCACTTTCGAAGCTGTGTATTTTATGTTTTTTCATCTGTCATTGTTTGTTTTCTTTTGCATGTTTCTGTCACTGGCTCACGAATACCCGCTTGTGTACGTTACCCTTACGTTAGATCGCCGACTTCGCCCGGTGAGAATAGCGGGGCGATGTCGCCAACGTCGATGACGTCACACCAGCCAGACCCGCTCGACTCCAACGCAAACACAACCAACGACACAGAGTATCAAAGGACCATGAGTCCCGTATCACACGACACATACTACAGAGACGCCAACGACACCATACCGCCGTACAACAACAACAACACTTTAAAACTCGACAACGAGTCGCTCATTATGTCGCAACACCTTAACGACACGAAAGACGACTACGGGAAAGAAGAGCATTCGAGCTCCGTATACAACGATCAAGATCAGAACTCCAATGTGAATCGCACCTCAAACTCTGTACAGCAGTACAAAGACAATTACGAAACTACGTTCGACTTAGATGGCAACGTTGAAACAAAGAGTATCTGCAGTGCGAAAAGCGGTGGCTCTGGACACGACAACAGGTATTTAGTTATAATTCATATCACCACCCTAATGGCTTGCTGTGAAACAGTCTTTACATTTAGGTTTATAAATTATGAACAAACTTTTTAGGGTGGGAATTAACTCTCATCTCTTTTTGATGTTGAATAATTATTTTAACAAAAATATTCAAGTATTTACATCCTTTTAGAAGTTTCCGCAATATCCAAGTTTATGTCTAGCTTAACAACAAAGCCTGCTTCATGCTTATTTATGTTTTATGTGAAAGTTTCGCACATTTATTAAATAACGTCTTCTTAATACTTATTTAAAGTGGTTTTAGACACCAATTCAACAAACAAGCTTTGAAAACTTGTTAAATAAATGTTTTCTGATAAGGTCAGCTGATGACTTTATCTCGTAGCAAAACAGTCCAGGATTGAGAGCGTGAAGTAAAATTAACAATACAAACATTTACATTGCCAAGCTCAAATTTCATGTAATACTACAGGATGAGCGTGGGTATCGGCAGTGGTCGTCAAGAGGCGATCCTGCCGGCAGTGCTGGAGTTCCCGGAGGCAGGGCAGGCGCAGTTCCTGGCGGCTGTCATCTCGCGCCTCGACCCGCACGCGCCAGCTTTCAAACTAGCGCCTGTATACACTCTGTATTTGTGTGCCAGGTGATATGATTGTTATTAGTGATAATAGTGCAAGCTGCTACCTATACAGCTGCGTCTCTCATATTATTTGTAATTATTGATGTTCTATTAAGTAAATTGGTCAAACTCTAGTCATTGCGTTTATTGCAATATACACTTTGCGCTCATAATTATTTACCTGTATTAGGAACTTGCATTTGTGTATCTTTTCCAGTTTAAACCTAAATAAAACTGTGCCACAAGTCGCAATATCATGAGTTTTATACATGTGTGTGTCACAAATGGCTTATAAATATCTAAGAATTTCTACGTTACGAGCAACATAACTCGTGGCCCAACGACACGGACATAAACCTCAGCATCGGTTTACAACGTATCTACAATACGCTAAAGGAAAATTAATGATTTGACATTGGACAGATACTAATTTTATCTTTACATCAACCACTTGAATAAGATTTGAAAAGTTATCGCTAGGTTTATATTCAGTACCGAAAACGTACGAACTTTTCAGATATTGTGGCATGACAGAATAAACATATTTAATTCCATATGAATTCTGAAGCGGTATCATTTGTTACATAAATAACATAAATCCAATTTCTGGGGGAGGTTAATTAATAATCATTACGTGTGAACAGATACCGCGCGTCGACTCATTACCGGCCGGAGCTGTCGCCGACCGAGCGCGCACATAAACTGACGGCCTTCCTACATCATGTGGCCACGCTCATTCACGCCACCGTACAGGTAAAATTACGGTTAAATCATCTTGTTCCACAAAAACATTATTTTACGTTCTTCTGTAGAGATTGAAAGTTACATGAACTGTGTACAATTTTACAAGAGTAGACAAAAGATGTTATAATATTTTTAATACATAAGTATCAGCATTTTATCCTTACCGAAAATTGTGTAGTGGATCTCATCCATTATAAAATTTGTTAGTAATCAAGAGCAATGTTAACACTTGCGAAGCGAGCGTGTTTTACTAAGCTTTTTAGAACACCTTTTTTGGAGTGAAAATGTATCGAAATTGAATTATTACTAAATTCAGCAAAACTCAATTACAATCTGGAACAAAAAGGAGGTTAACTTCCCTTCTTACCTAAGTTATAAACCCGTAATCTGATAGATAATAGATACATACATACAATTACGCCTGTTTCCAATTGTGGTCGGAAAAACTATAAATTTCAATTTGCTATGATTCTGACACACCTCTTTAGCTTCAACTGCGTTCAGTATCTTCTTCATGTATGCACGTGGATTTAGGTTGCTTCTGACCTGCCTTTTTTTGAGATCGTCTGCAATTTTATTCGTTTAGGTGCATTCTTTCTGATAGTAGAGAGAGATATCATTATACTTTCTAGTTCAGAGAAACACTATTCATATTTATCGTATGAACCTTATTATTTTGAATAATAGAACTATGTGTTCTGGTTGGTATAATATGTTGATTTTCCAGGAGCGTTGCACCGACTCGGCGGCGCAAGCTTTCTGGATGACGAACGCGAGTGAACTGTTACATTTCCTGAAATATGACCGCCACATATCATCGTTCTCCACACAAGCTCAAGAAGTGCTTTCTCTAACTGTTCAAAACGCTTTCAGGTATCACATTGTTTTCTTAGTTTTTTTTTTTAATTATTAGTTATTTTTAACCATTAGGGATTTCCGATAAAAGTTATTGGAAAAGTAACCGTTATTGATTTTAACATGCAATCTACATTAGAATGTACTTTTATTACTTGTAAGTTTCTAGGGTGTTGAGAGAATAAAATCTTAAAAAAACCGCTTCACATGGGTGTTTCTCATCTTAATATATATAAATCTCGTGTCACAATGTTTGTCCTCAATGGACTCCTAAACCACTTAACCGATTATAATAAAATTCGCACACCATGTGCAGTTCGATCCAACTTGAGAGATAGGATAGTTTAAATCTCAAATTATAGTCGCGTGCGAAGCCGGGACGGACCGCTAGTTTCATATAAAGTTATTTGGTATAATTTAATTTCAATAATGTTCACAGGTCTCAATAAACGTTAGATATACCAAACTGTTCATATGATTTCATTAAGTTTTACATAAATTAACTCGCAGCCTTGTTATATGTAACATAACTAGCTGTGCCCCGCGGTTTCACCCACATATAATTATATTTTAATTACTTAGTACTAAAGTTATTATATTAAATGGAAAAAGACTTAGTACTAACCAACAAATAGCAAATAATTCACAGTTCATCTCGTCGGGCGGGGTTTATGCGTCACACGGCTCCTTCGCGCGAGTGTTGAATTATTTTCATTTTATATGATATCCTAAACTATGCGTCCAAATGACATGCTATAAACGGCAAAATGTATCTTCATAAAATTCTCTTGATGATGAAGTAACTTCCGTGCGCAAGGATTTATATGCCATGGGTAATAATAATGCTCAAAAAACACTTTTTATTTTCCAATGTTTTTTTGGCACAAAATTACTTATTGTGGCTTATGTATAAGAGATGGGTATATGACATCATGTATTTTTTTTTTGATTTACTATAGGCCGATATTTATGTAGAATATTATATTTACATATCACTAACCATTACGCTAGCGCACGCGGATAAAAAGGTTCGGCAGCGCTTTTTCTTCCGACTTACTTAAAAACAATATTTAAGGCTAGATGATAGACGTATTCGAATGTTAGATAGCCTATATAATTCCTCACTCATGAATCGGGCTGTATCAAATACAATAAGATTAAATTAATAAACAAATTTAAATCATGCCTGCCATTATTTTGAATCTGACTACCCTTGCGTTTAGAAGTTATGGTGGAATAAACAAACTCATAAACATACTTACATACATACATACATGAGTTTTTTTTTTTTTTTTTTAATCTTTATTTATTAGGGACTTTTGAACACAGTTCATGTCAGTTCCATCGTAACATAAACTTAGGTTATCTCACAAAGAAAAATACATGAGCCTTAAAAACGTAAGACTACTTTCTTGGGCAGTCGTGTAAAAATAATTAAAATCCGTCTGGTAGTTCCAGAGATTAGCGCATTTAAACAAACAAATAAAAAATCTCTTCCATAATATCATATTATTTTGCCTAGCCTTTTCCCAATTACATTGGGGTCGGCTTCCAGTCAAACCGGATGCAACTTAATACCAGTATTTTACATGGAGCGATTGCCTATCTGACCTCCACAACCCAGTTACTGGGTAACACGATATCTCGTGGTATGACTGGTTGTAAGACTTTCAGGCCTCTGACTACCCGTAACGGCTGTCATAGATATCAATTTAACAAATGGGATCGACGGCTTAACGTGCTCTCCGAGGCATGGATAAACTCTTCCATATACATAAAACTTAATAAACATATCATCACGCCTGTATTCCCAGAAGGAAAGGCAGAGGTGTATACAATGGTACACCCATATTTCACCAATACTGTTATTAAGTCCCATGTTATAGATTGTGAGCTTCTGAGAATTTTCTAACAGAAAAACCAAATAACAATTTGCCCGACCTGGGAATCGAACCCAATACCTTATGCTCAGGAGTCGGTCTTGGGACCACTAAACCAATTAGGCAGTTCTATTTAAAATCGCTTTATAATATTAGTATAGATTTTATATAAAGTTCATTTGTTCGAAAATCATATAATATAGAAAGAAAGAAAGAAATTATTTATTTTCGTCTCAATGCAGAATAGTTACTTAAACTAAAACAGATGTAAAATTAAAAATACTAATATAAAAAAAAAAAACAGAACTTATCTAGATGCTACATTTTGCTACCTGCACGAGACCAAAAAAGGTCCCTATCTCAGCATAAGCGGCCAAATCGAAATGTGGCCGCGCTGATTTTCAGACAGGTCCTGAATAACTAGTGAAATCACGGGCGACCACGGCCCGAAGCAGCGTACGTAAATATGCAAACTAATGTGTAGTAAATAATTATGGTAATAATATTTAATTAAATACTAACTATAATAAAAGTAACTGCAAAAAAAATATAATAATCGTTTGATCTAATCTTTGAATTATTAATATAATTAAATTGATACCTACTATCAAGGTCGACATCCCGACTCAAAGCACCCCGATTTGAATAGGATAGGTTATAAGGTAAGGCGTGGGCGGAACTTCATTACGTCATAATTTTTCCGCAGCAACCTAGTGTCCTGTTTCCAAGAGGAGTTATCGCGAGGCCTGGCCACACTGACGAGCGCGGCGGTGGGCGACGCTAACGAGGCCACGGCGCCCACGCTGCAGGCGCTCGCCGCCGCCATCGTGCTGTTGAGGCGGTGCCGCGTCAACGCCGCGCTTACCATACAACTGTTCTCACACCTCTTCCACTACATCAATGCTGTCTGTTTTAATAAGGTTAGTAATCATAGCGCCTTCTAGTTGGTTGGTGCAATGGAACTCACATCTAATCTGAAACCAATGTGATTAAATGAGCTTAGAATTATTAGATTTTTATACACTACTATTGCGATTAGTCGCGTGGTATGAGAGATTTTTTGGTTCCAAATTAATAGAAATCTGTATCTACACTATTTCTCTTTTCTAATGTTATTCATATTAGAATACCTGTTTTGGATTAGCAAGGTTGCACCTAGTCGTCTTTTTTGGATTAGTAAGATAGCCAGTTAGTGACATGTAAAAGAATTTGAAAATACCAATTTACAGAATAAACAGTTGGAATTCGTAATAATCAAAAATGTACATTTCTTGTCAGCTGGTAACTGAGCCGGGTATGGTAAGTGCGCGGTGGGGCGCCGCACTGTCTGCTCGACTGAAGGTGCTGGCGGCGTGGGCAGAGAGGCAGGGGCTCGAGCTAGCTGCTGAGTGCCATTTTGCGCGAATGAACCAAGCGGGTAAGTGCTTTCCGTGTATTTTTCTTAAGATGTATACGACAAATACCTTATGTTAGCAAATAACATAAGGTATTTATCGTTTGTTTTACCTTGAGGAGTTGTTGTAATGCTGTGTTGTTTTCAGCGCGCCTTATTCAGGGCGAATACCGTACAGCGGACGAAGCGGTGGCTGCATTAAAAGCGTGCTTCAAACTGAACTCAGTGCAGACCCGAGCACTACTCGCACCACTCGCCCCGGCCGAAGTGGTGGAAGCGGGCGTGGCGTACGTGCGCACGCACACGGACGAGCTGTACCGCGCGGACGGGCGCGACATTCGGCTGGAGGAGGGCTCGTGGCTGGGCGCGGGGCTGCTGATCCCCAGCGACGGGTTCAGCGCCGAGGTGGTGTGCGGCGTGCCGCCGGGGCTGGCGGAGTTCGTGGCGCCGCTGCAGCGCGGGGGCCTGTGCCGCCTGGCGCACCAGCCGCACGCGCTGGGCGTGTGGACCGTGTACATGTGCGCGCAGGCGCCGCACAAGCGACCCCAGCCGCACCCCACGCTGCACATCATACAGCTCCACAAGAACTCCAACGGCATGGGGCTCAGTATCGTCGCCGCCAAGGTAGTAGCCCGCTCGCACATTCACGCACTCTTGTTAATAGGACTATTATTTTATACACATATAGATAAAGTATATGCCGCTCAAATACCAATAGCGGTGGCTGATAATATAAAGGTGATAAAAAATATGTAGCAATTTTTCTTTTAAACTGTAAATAAAATTAATACACCTAGCTACATAACATAAACCCTAGTCTTTATGACTAGAAGTGTCCTCGAAATCACCACTAGTGCTTTTAATAAACCAAATGGCAAGCTAGTATTACTTGCTCATGTACTACATCTGTGGCGGCATCGTTGGTTTTTGAAGCAGCATCCCCTTAGTGATACCCGCCTCGAAATAGTTTTCAAAGAGCGCCACTGTTTTTGCGGATGAACAATACAATATCATTGTCATCATAATACAATTTCATCATACACTATGTTTCTTTTACAAAAACGCAACTTAATAATGTGTATGGCATCGCATGATATTGACTTACAAAATAAACCTAACATTATGCGTTAGTCAATATGTCAACACCGGTTGCCAAGACATACCTATACATCATTAACTGAACTCCGAATCGCTTGTTAAGGGCGCGGGTCAAACGAAGCTCGGCATTTACATCAAGTCGGTGGTGCCGGGCGGGGCCGCCGCCGCGGACGGCCGGCTGGCCGCCGGGGACCAGCTGCTGTCGGTAGACGGACAGTCACTAGTTGGCATCACTCAAGAGAAGGTATACGAAACTCTTTATTTAAATAAATAAGCAATATTCATCAAAGGAAATTGTGGTACATAGACATCAGCAATTTCTACAGATAACAGTTGTCGTTATAGAACTGTGCATGTTTGAAGTTAGGCTTTCCAAGCGGCCGCTCAGGTTGTATAAAAAAGTGTTAACGTGCTAAAATGCTCGCCCTTTGGCTCAGCCACTTACAAATACGTACTTCGTAAAAATAAAAATCTATTGTGTCTGCTAATGAGCGAGCCAACAGCTAATTGATCACCGCGCAGCGTACTAGCGTGTAATTTCAAACATGCACAATTCTAATACGACAACTGTAGGTTTGAGCAATTTTAATGAGTGTCCTCGGTAAGTTATAAAATATTAAGAGTATTTGTGTTATTATTAATCTGTTTTTGTTTTATGGTTGAATATATTCAAATGCATTTAAAATTTAACTTGAAGTATGTGTCTACACAACAGCCTTTAATATGGTTATCTTTATTTAGTTGGATTTATAACACCGTTCTTACCATAGGCGGCAGAATACTTAGTACGTACTGGCCCCACGGTGACGCTGGAGGTGGCGAAGCAAGGCGCCATGTTGCACGGACTTGCTACTCTTCTACACCAACCCGCCTACAATCAACGACAAGGTATGTTAATTTTCATTTGCTGAATATAATCAAATAGAGAATATGCATATGTGATTCAAATTTATTCATAATCTTTATTGCTATAGAATGACACCTATTCAATTAATTTTTAATTAATCGTGTATTAACTATGAAATATTATAGTTGAAAAGGTAGAATCATGCAAGGGAAATTTAAAATGGCAAAACGCACGCTATTGGTTGGAGTGAAACGTGACGTCACTGTTCGCGATGACTAAATCATGAGTATGTTATTAGTGGGTGTTAATCATGTTTTGTGGTTCTTTTTGAAGTTTAACGTCATTATTTAAAGAAAATCTCTGCAGTAAAATTTATAAATCGTTAATTAAACACTCCATACTATACAAGATATCTTTTATAATGTATACTTTGACGTCAAAGAAAGCGCGCCAAGATGGCGGCGTTTCAAACACCCGAAACTGATTGCAGGTTATTTGATAATTTTAATACTCAAATCAATAATCATATTTTTACAAGTGTTATATTTTTTCGCGGTAATGTACCATCGTATATAATCGAATAAAAAAAAAATAGACATGCATATACCCTATTATTAAAAACTGAATTTCATAATTTATTCAAATTCTAGGTTCTACTATAGACAGCAGAATTGGCTACAATCAAAAATTTTTAAATCTGTTGACTTGAATATAACGGCCATTAGTTATTACTTTCAATATAATATATTTTAGGTAACCCTGATGTTCAGAAAACACATTATATCTTTTTCTAACTGAATTTAATTCACGCTTGAAAATTTGTTACTTTTTATAAGACACACAGTTAAATTTCTAAACAATGCATTATTAAGAGTTATGGAGACAGGTCTATCTACTTCGTACAATATATCACGGAGACTGCATGACGCTGCCAACATAAATGCTACCTTAAAAACAAAATGAAAATGGATCTAAATCGAAAAATCATAGTTTTTTTGTGATTGAGGAATTTCTGTGATAGATATTGTAGATCTGTAGATTCATATTGAACAAAATGTCCGCTTGTGATCCATATGACGGCGGTAATGGCCGTGCAGTGGAGGAGGTGCAGTACGAAGACCGCGCGCGGCGCAACTCGGGCACGTTCACCAACCCGCACCCCGCGCTACTGCGGCCCGCCTCGCCGCGCACCGAGCTCGCCACCGCAGGCAATCCCCCCACTCTTACCGCAACCATACCGCCCACCTACCACTACCCAGTACCCACTACCATTACCCACAGCGCACGCCCGGTAACGCGACCTTATTTCTGCGATGCTTTTAATCACTTCGCTGGTTGGCAAACTTCTTTTTTTTTTTCGTTTTACGGCTTTCTATTTCGCTGTCAGATTGAGTTTTGCAGTCTTCAGTACATAACGATGCTATTGTGTCGTTGAATGTCCAAAATTACAGCATATTATCAAGTTTTCGTTTAATTTTTGGTTCGTTTCTTTTATTTCTTGCTTCGTTAGCAAACACTTGTTGAAATAACCAATTGAGGTTTATGTGAGTGTATATTACAGGTTATGGTCGTCGGCCGTGTCACAATCGATGTAATTTCCTTCGAGATGAATCTACGGAATCAAGTACAGATGAGAGCGAGGAGTGGCAACCTCATTATCACGGTTCGATTCCTAGGCTGATAGTAACCCTAGACAGGGAGAACGACCAGTTGCAGGAGGATTTGTCCCCCGAAACACCGGGCTGCCCCATCGAGCTCAGGAGTGCCGCGCCACTGCCACATCCCATACCCGTCTTCACGTTCACTTGCGAGGACTTTGACGAACAGCAGCCTAGCGGAGACTCTACTACCCAAGCCGATGAGTCACCACAACACCCTGCGCTATACGATACACCTCTAGAAGAGCCGCCACCGGTACCGGAGCCTCCCGCTAACTATGACCAGTCCAGTGATAACGGAGAACCAATTTGCTTACCCCCACAGATGAAACCTATAGATACTAAGCTCACCCTAGACCTGTTCAATGCTCGCACTAGAGAGAACGAGTTCTATCGACGAAGGTGTACCGGCATCGATGAGTGTGTGAGCGCATGCGAATGTTGTCGTACACCTCAACCAGAGACACAACAGATTCCTTACATTGATGAACCGAACTCGGAACCAGTCATATTCGAAAACGAAGGCCCACCGAACAAGGTGTCTACGCCTAAAATACGACGAATATTGCCTTCTTTGTCTCTTGATCAGTCCGATTCAGATCGGAAACCTGAAACTGCAGACGCAATCTGTCAAACGCCCTGTTCTCCGATGGATCATGAAGTAAAAAGTTTTTCGACTCCTGCTCCTAAAAATAAACTAGAGCTTAATCTAGATATAAAGAAAAACTACGACAAAATGGAAAATATTCAGTGCAGACTTAAAAGAGCATTATTTAGCATGTCGACATCTTATTCGGGTAAATCTGAAGATACCGAAATTCCGTCCACTTATTCCACGTCCGATTCTTTTGATGAGACAACGAATGAAAAGTTTGATGTCGGCACTACTAAAGCTCAGACTCCTATTGAACCTGGTGCTAAACAAATATTAGATAGTGTTGATCGAAAGTCGTGGAAATCCCCCGATGAGTATAGACCTGCTTTTGGGAAAGTCAAGGAGTTGACAAAACATTTCAATAACATCAATCTAAAATATTGTGTAAAAATTTACAAACGAAATTGTCAGTCGAGTCCAAACCTCAGCATCCGTGATGATAAAACTACAAAGGTAGTTGAAAACCTTCCTGTTAGTACCAGTCTAGCAGATATACAATACGAGTTCAATAAAACGGATACAAGTGATGCTCAATGTGAGAAATTATCTGACAACGAAGTGAAAAGTATCCTTATACAATTGGAAGACTGGTCCAAATACGGATCACGTGGCAGCGAGGATACACTAGCACATGGCAATGAATTCGAAATACCAAACTTACCCTCCGAAGAACACACCGATAACACATCTAACGGTTACGTGTTCAATGAAATAATCGACAAAAAACCTAGACGTATCACTCTGGACAATATTAAGTTGAAATCAAATCAGTCAAGTATGAACTCTGATCAGACGAAACAGAGTAAGGAGTCACTTATTATAAGCGAGAACTCGGAAAAAATATGTGATGATCCGTTGCCTCGGATCTTGGCGATGATTCCTCAACCCCGGACATCATTGCACGCGATGGGCAGCGACGCGGCGCTGGCAGCCTCCTGCCCCGACATCAGCGCCGCACACACCACGTGTAAGGCTCCCACACACGCATGACGATAGGTGTGTTTATAGCTGGGTGCACAAATTACTTTCTGTTACTCCACTAGATATTTTATTTTGTAAATGACCGGATTCCGTAGTACAGATACTTAACTGATACTTTTACATTATTTGTCTAACACACGCAAATACTAAACGCTCGTTTACATGAAACACGTTCACATCAGGAAATGTTCAACATTACGAATTCCACTTGCAATTTCATGAAAACAGTTGCGTATATGTATTTATGTGGGTGGCAAATGTGAGAAGTTTATAAGTATCTGTCCATCAGGTTATTCGGTAATGCATGGGTACATTTGCGTTTATGTTTCATTGATTATTAATGGTTCCTCGTTGATTGTTTATTTATCGATCGTTTATTTCACTCGCACTCGTTATCGTTGAATTTATGCGATTTTTTGTTTATCAGTTATATTTTGTTTTAATTTTATAGAGCTGAAGTTTATGGTTTCGTATAGCTGAATTCATGAAGGATTGATTGGGCCATGTTATTAATCACTTAGTGGTGTCGTAGCGGGCGCTCCCGGCGGCGGCGCGGTGCGGCGCGCGTCCGAGCGGGACCTGCCGGCGCGGCTGGCGGCGGAGCGGGACGTGCCGGCGCGGCTGGCGGCGGACGCGGCCGTCACGTGCAGCAAGAGCACGCCCGCGCTGCACCACGTGGCCTCGCCGCCGCCGCACCACCACCCGCCCCTCAGGTACGTCATTATATTCTGCTGTCTGGTCCTCTTTGTTATCACCCTCCTGCAGTATATAAAATTCTAGCCACTAAATCTTGGCCTGTCTTATTTTGCATTTTCATATTTTTTCTCATAATCATTCTAATACTGGGTGCACATGCAAACGCTATATTATTTACTCCGAGTTGTATAAAACACGTCTACACGGGTTGCAATGATTGATGTACTGGTACGCAGTGTGCCCGTGAGTACTCCGGCAGCTAGTGGGTCTCCGAGCGCGTGGCCCAGCAAGTCGCGCAGCAGCCACAACCTGTCTGCGCCTGCGCAGCACGACGCGTTCTATCAGAATTTGTCTACCGTGCAGTCACAACAACATGCTTTACAGGACAGGTATGTTTTTTTTTTATAACAAAAACTTATTAACAATCTCTTTAAATATTATATACAAATTATATTGTTAAAACTATGTCCGATAAAAAGTAACTTCACCATTTATGTTCAAATTAATCTACTTATTTGTTTAGTGAATGTGACGTGCTTTATTGTGAATATTGTATTAGATGGTCGTCGCTGCGCAGTTCGACGGGCAGTAACCGACCACAGTCTGCACATTTCATGGCGAGCGGACAGGCTGAAGCACCGGACTCACCTCTACATCACCAGGTAATCAATATGGAGTGAACAAGTGGTTTTTTGTTGAATACAAACTGAACTTATAGAATCAAGTTTTAATGTCATCTGCGTATTGTAAAAGTTCATATAATAAGACGTTACCGTATTAACAGCAGAGCGCAATGAGTGCCCGTGCAGCCAAGCTAGCGGAGATGTCGGAGGAGGTGGCGCGGCGACAGCACGCCTACCACGCCGCGCCGCCGCCGCACCAGCATCTCATAGGTGACTACACAATATATAACTAGCTGTAGTGTGCAAGCTGGCGCAGATGTCGGAGGAGGTGGCGCGGCGACAGCACGCCTACCACGCCGCGCCGCCGCCGCACCAGCATCTCATAGGTGACAACACAATATATAACTAGCTGTAGTGTGCAAGCTGGCGCAGATGTCGGAGGAGGTGGCGCGGCGACAGCACGCCTACCACGCCGCGCCGCCGCCGCACCAGCATCTCATAGGTGACAACACAATATATAACTAGCTGTAGTGTGCAAGCTGGCGCAGATGTCGGAGGAGGTGGCGCGGCGACAGCACGCCTACCACGCCGCGCCGCCGCCGCACCAGCATCTCATAGGTGACAACACAATATATAACTAGCTGTAGTGTGCAAGCTGGCGCAGATGTCGGAGGAGGTGGCGCGGCGACAGCACGCCTACCACGCCGCGCCGCCGCCGCACCAGCATCTCATAGGTGACAACACAATATATAACTAGCTGTAGTGTGCAAGCTGGCGCAGATGTCGGAGGAGGTGGCGCGGCGACAGCACGCCTACCACGCCGCGCCGCCGCCGCACCAGCATCTCATAGGTGACAACACAATATATAACTAGCTGTAGTGTGCAAGCTGGCGCAGATGTCGGAGGAGGTGGCGCGGCGACAGCACGCCTACCACGCCGCGCCGCCGCCGCACCAGCATCTCATAGGTGACAACACAATATATAACTAGCTGTAGTGTGCAAGCTGGCGCAGATGTCGGAGGAGGTGGCGCGGCGACAGCACGCCTACCACGCCGCGCCGCCGCCGCACCAGCATCTCATAGGTGACAACACAATATATAACTAGCTGTAGTGTGCAAGCTGGCGCAGATGTCGGAGGAGGTGGCGCGGCGACAGCACGCCTACCACGCCGCGCCGCCGCCGCACCAGCATCTCATAGGTGACAACACAATATATAACTAGCTGTAGTGTGCAAGCTGGCGCAGATGTCGGAGGAGGTGGCGCGGCGACAGCACGCCTACCACGCCGCGCCGCCGCCGCACCAGCATCTCATAGGTGACAACACAATATATAACTAGCTGTAGTGTGCAAGCTGGCGCAGATGTCGGAGGAGGTGGCGCGGCGACAGCACGCCTACCACGCCGCGCCGCCGCCGCACCAGCATCTCATAGGTGACAACACAATATATAACTAGCTGTAGTGTGCAAGCTGGCGCAGATGTCGGAGGAGGTGGCGCGGCGACAGCACGCCTACCACGCCGCGCCGCCGCCGCACCAGCATCTCATAGGTGACAACACAATATATAACTAGCTGTAGTGTGCAAGCTGGCGCAGATGTCGGAGGAGGTGGCGCGGCGACAGCACGCCTACCACGCCGCGCCGCCGCCGCACCAGCATCTCATAGGTGACAACACAATATATAACTAGCTGTAGTGTGCAAGCTGGCGCAGATGTCGGAGGAGGTGGCGCGGCGACAGCACGCCTACCACGCCGCGCCGCCGCCGCACCAGCATCTCATAGGTGACAACACAATATATAACTAGCTGTAGTGTGCAAGCTGGCGCAGATGTCGGAGGAGGTGGCGCGGCGACAGCACGCCTACCACGCCGCGCCGCCGCCGCACCAGCATCTCATAGGTGACAACACAATATATAACTAGCTGTAGTGTGCAAGCTGGCGCAGATGTCGGAGGAGGTGGCGCGGCGACAGCACGCCTACCACGCCGCGCCGCCGCCGCACCAGCATCTCATAGGTGACAACACAATATATAACTAGCTGTAGTGTGCAAGCTGGCGCAGATGTCGGAGGAGGTGGCGCGGCGACAGCACGCCTACCACGCCGCGCCGCCGCCGCACCAGCATCTCATAGGTGACAACACAATATATAACTAGCTGTAGTGTGCAAGCTGGCGCAGATGTCGGAGGAGGTGGCGCGGCGACAGCACGCCTACCACGCCGCGCCGCCGCCGCACCAGCATCTCATAGGTGACAACACAATATATAACTAGCTGTAGTGTGCAAGCTGGCGCAGATGTCGGAGGAGGTGGCGCGGCGACAGCACGCCTACCACGCCGCGCCGCCGCCGCACCAGCATCTCATAGGTGACAACACAATATATAACTAGCTGTAGTGTGCAAGCTGGCGCAGATGTCGGAGGAGGTGGCGCGGCGACAGCACGCCTACCACGCCGCGCCGCCGCCGCACCAGCATCTCATAGGTGACAACACAATATATAACTAGCTGTAGTGTGCAAGCTGGCGCAGATGTCGGAGGAGGTGGCGCGGCGACAGCACGCCTACCACGCCGCGCCGCCGCCGCACCAGCATCTCATAGGTGACAACACAATATATAACTAGCTGTAGTGTGCAAGCTGGCGCAGATGTCGGAGGAGGTGGCGCGGCGACAGCACGCCTACCACGCCGCGCCGCCGCCGCACCAGCATCTCATAGGTGACAACACAATATATAACTAGCTGTAGTGTGCAAGCTGGCGCAGATGTCGGAGGAGGTGGCGCGGCGACAGCACGCCTACCACGCCGCGCCGCCGCCGCACCAGCATCTCATAGGTGACAACACAATATATAACTAGCTGTAGTGTGCAAGCTGGCGCAGATGTCGGAGGAGGTGGCGCGGCGACAGCACGCCTACCACGCCGCGCCGCCGCCGCACCAGCATCTCATAGGTGACAACACAATATATAACTAGCTGTAGTGTGCAAGCTGGCGCAGATGTCGGAGGAGGTGGCGCGGCGACAGCACGCCTACCACGCCGCGCCGCCGCCGCACCAGCATCTCATAGGTGACAACACAATATATAACTAGCTGTAGTGTGCAAGCTGGCGCAGATGTCGGAGGAGGTGGCGCGGCGACAGCACGCCTACCACGCCGCGCCGCCGCCGCACCAGCATCTCATAGGTGACAACACAATATATAACTAGCTGTAGTGTGCAAGCTGGCGCAGATGTCGGAGGAGGTGGCGCGGCGACAGCACGCCTACCACGCCGCGCCGCCGCCGCACCAGCATCTCATAGGTGACAACACAATATATAACTAGCTGTAGTGTGCAAGCTAGCGCAGATGTCGGAGGAGGTGGCGCGGCGACAGCACGCCTACCACGCCGCGCCGCCGCCGCACCAGCATCTCATAGGTGACAACACAATATATAACTAGCTGTAGTGTGCAAGCTGGCGCAGATGTCGGAGGAGGTGGCGCGGCGACAGCACGCCTACCACGCCGCGCCGCCGCCGCACCAGCATCTCATAGGTGACAACACAATATATAACTAGCTGTAGTGTGCAAGCTGGCGCAGATGTCGGAGGAGGTGGCGCGGCGACAGTCTTTATTATAATCCATAATCTAAATATAAAGATCCACACTTCCACTTGCAGGGCCCCAGCTGCACATGGCGCCGCAGCCGCAGTACGGGCAGCAGTCTCCGCAGCCGGCACACCCGCTGCACCAGTCGCAGCCGATGCTGCACGTGCACCAGGCGCATAGCCCGCACCAGATATACCACAATCAGCACCATCCACCACAAAGGTCAGTGCCGCATTAATACTTACGACTATTCGCTAAGTCCGACACTTGTGGATCGAAACACTTCTTAGAACTATATTGTTACAAAATAAATAGCAAACTATCCTCGTGCCCGATTTTGTTGTCATACCCATTTAAGCACTTGGACTATTTGTAGTAAAATAAAAGTTTTATATGTGCAAGGGAAACAAATGTTTCATCCTAGTCTGGATGTTCGAAAGGAATAGACAGTAAAACTATTTTTTTTAATATAATTACGTCATAAAAATTTACATGATCCAAGAAGTGAACCACAAGACTTCATGGTTTTAATAATAATTGTATTTAAAAGAAAGAAAGAATAAATATTATTGTCATAAAACTCAATTATTATTGACACGTTAACAGATACGAATGGATGCCGCCCGGTCCGCCATCACCTCAGCGATCACAGCCGCCCGTAGCTCCGAAACCACAGGTAAATGACGCAGATCGGTGCGTCACTATTTTTATTTGTACTAATTAAACCGTTTGTTCTAATTACTTTTATTGACTTATATTTTGTGAATTCTGGGTGACAGGGTGCGAGAAGACCGGAATCAGAATTGGACGAGCAGTCACATCCGCAGCCGCAACAGCCTCAGTCCAACAGTGTGCAGCCCGAAGATGGTATGACATTTAGGATAATTATTTACTGAATTACACCCAGTGTTCGCAACCGTACGATAATTATCGTACTTATACGATAATTTAATGCCTACAGGCGATGGACGATATCATTATTATCGTACTCAGATGGTACTATAATTTTCATTATGCTATATACTAATTAATTATAGTGATTATTTTGAAAAGTACATTATGTTATTAATTTTAGCATACGCAAACATATTGATATCACATTTAATACGATTTATTTTGCTCCATGTACGATAATTTTACGGTAATGGTACGATAGTTATCTTGCTTGTAGTTGTGAACACTGATTACACCCACAAACTGGCTGCACGTCCGTGGTAACACTTCGACCTTGAGCCGGCGTATCTTATTAGGGAGAATCAATTGTATGCGAGGCTAGCTTATAATGGTTTTGTCACCACTGACGTGCAGTCTACCATACATATTATGCATGCAAGCAACGCCAGTCGATCTCAAGGTTGGATTGGTCTAGTACAGTTGAAAATTTTCCGCTAATGTCGTAGAAAAATTAGTTCGATATTTGTTTTGTGTTATAGAGCGATACGTGGCCAGCGCACTGGAGCCGCCCGCGGTGTCGGTGTACCCGGCGGGCGGCGGCGGGGGCGGTGGGGGCGCGGGGCGGGGCGGCGCGCCGCACAACCCGTGGCAGCGCGAGGAGCGCGAGCGGCAGCACGAGGCGCGGCGCGCGGCCGCCCGGGCGCGCAGGTACACCTTTAATCTATACTCATGTTATTAGCAGCTCCAAGTTATATTTAGGATATCATCTCCGGAACTACAAGTCCGATACTGAAAATTATTTTACTTCAATAAACCTACAACATCCCCGAGTGCTATTGACTAGATATTTTTATGTGTATCGTGTGTTTTAGCTGAGTTATCAGGGTTTTTGTGGACAGAGTCGCGGGCATAGCTAGTATTTATTAAAACAAAATCATTGCGAACCTGCGCCCATTTTTAAATTGTCGCCTTCTCAAAACATGAGTAGTCACACATTTCAACATCTCAACTCATATCAGATCGACACTAAAGATATCACCAACAGTCTACAATTATATTAATTCTTAATTCTATTAACTGAATGTTGCCTCCCTTCGTCTAGTAGAAACTATGAAATTGAAAAGTTTTTAGTGCTTTGAGTGAATAATAAATTACGGCTAAGGTGACGTCGTATCAAAGGTTTTTATTTCATATAGACCATACAAAGGCACTTATGAAAGGTGAAAATATAGGTGAACAAAAAGTATTTTCCTATCGAAAAGAATCGGCAAGAAACTCTATGATTACTCTTTTAAACATTATATCTTTCACAATTTTTATAAAAACGATTATCTTAACGAGTAATCTTGGATGTAGTCATTGTAGATATAAATGATTAGAGCTTTAGGTTATCAAGCTGGTTTGCCACACATATTCACCTGTAAGCACGCCAGTGTCCTAGTAATTTACTCTATCCTGTTACTCCACTGTTTCAGATAGTCTCTTAATATCACGTTGGCTAATAATTAGAACTGCATTGCAATAAAATGATACATTTCCAGGGATGCCACTATCGCTCAGCTGATATCACTAGGAGCGGCTCGCTCACCCGTACAGAACCAACAGCTGCGAGCACTGCAGCTCGAGCGGGACTTCGAACTGCGGGCCACACAACACGACCAGGTTACTATAATATTTATTATAGGAGTTTCATATACAGGAATGGGTTTATGTATAGAAGTGAATGTTGGGTGTGGCAAAAGAGACATGAGAGTCGGATAAATGCTGTATAAATGTGTTCCTTGCGAAGACTTGAGGAAAAATAAACAAAACAAGGCGTTTCCGTGATATGTGAGCGTCATTAAATTAAATAAATATAAATTAAATCAGTCAGTTCTAGTTGATCACACTACATAGCATCCTTTAAGCCACATAAGAAGACATCAGGTTCTGATCACAAGAGAAATATGCTATTATTTTATTCTTATACAACATTGCAACCATTGAACCATTTCGTTCCATTATATATCAGGAGGAAAGTAATGCTGCGGAAGGTTCAGAAGAGACAGACGAGATGTTAGAGGACACAGACGAGTCCCCCCCTCCGTCCGCGTCCCCCCCCGCGCCCGCTCCGCCGCCGCAGCACCCGCCCAAGTCCATTCTCAAGACCAACCGAGAAACGACCAGGACCGAGATCACTAATGGATATGTTACTGAACAGGTATTCACAAAATTAAATTCCTAAACGCATTTTATGTATGTTCTAAAAATTAGTTTTTGTAGGTTGTGTTTCTGAAAGATTGTAGATCAATTTCTGGCGCAGGAGAACTTGTACACGACTGAGAATATTTAACTTTATTGGCATCATAAATTTGAATTAACAGTGTGTCGCTGCTTTACCTACTGATGGTAAAAAGTGGTGAAGGTGCCAATGTGTAGTCCTAAATCGAAATATTTAGTGATGTTTTTCAATATTGGACATTTCCAGTTTTGCTAAAATTTAATTACTTCATGTGTTTATAAAACTGGAATTTGGTTTATAGGATAGATTTTTTAAGCTTAGGTTACGTTAAAATGGGGCTGACATGCCTTTTATGGATAAAAATAACTTTTTTTTTTTTAATAAATAATATAACATATAATACCCATAGTATATTGGTAACAATCACAAGTATCTCTGTAGCTACATACATAGGCGTAACTAAGGATGGCCATTCGAAGACATTTTATGGTACATCTCAGAAATCCGCTAATTTCGCCGAAAAAGCGCGTATTTGGCGTGCATTGCAAAACAAAGATTGCTACAATACACGTAGTGACGCTTATGTCCAGCTATTGTACAATTCTCATATTATAACTGAACATGTCTGAAGTTGTATTTCATTCGTTAATTTTACTATAGAATAGGAACGCATACGCATACGCTCTGGGGAGCGCAGTAACAGTATAGTGGCTCTCGCTCGCTCAGAGCTCGAAAATAGTCGTAAATATTTCGCGGTTGAGTTGATATTCCTAACCAATTTAAATATTGTAGCCCGTTTACACGAGTGTACAGTACGGCTGTTTTTTATTCAAAATGGATCTACGTTTGGCCACCAACTCGCCTGATGTGTCTTGTCCGCCGCGAGGTTGGTTCGGATGGCTGCGGAGTTAAAATCTTTTGGATGGAATCAATCAACCGACCTCCTTTGTACTAATGTGCCATAAAGTATATATGAAATAAATTACGTTATAATACGGAGGTGCGGGGGTGTTACATGCGCAGAAGTTTGGAAAGAATATCTTCAGGTTGGCTTAGACTCGTCGGCCGTTGCGAAAGTAATACTCAGCAGGACTCGAAGCTCATCAATGAAAGCGGATGCAGTCTCAGAGCACAGAGTGTTTAGCGGGTGCGAGCCTCACATAGCCATCCTAGTTTCTCGTTGGGTGGAAAAAAAGACTCGTCGGGCGTAGTGTACATGCGCGGCCGTTCGGCTCGCCTAGCTGCAGTCATACACAGTTATATATAATGCGACACTCGTGGTGGTGGTGCCCGCAGACGGCGCAGACGGCGCAGACGGCGCAGATGGCGCAGTCGGAGCCGCAGCTGTCGGAGCTGAGCGCGGCGGCGAGCGCGCTGAGCGTGTCGGGCGGGCCCGCGCCGGCGCCGGCGCCGCCCGCGCGCGGCTCGTCGTTCGCCGTGATGGCGGAGCGCGCGCGCACGCTGTCGCCGCCGCGGGCCGCGAGGGAGCCGCGCGACCTGCCGCCTCCGCTACAAGCCGCGCCGCAGTACGTACACATACATGTTCCTATTTAAATACTTCTATCGTTGAGGTTAAGCAACGCTTACCGCGGTCATATTGTAGGTGGGTGCAGACCGTCTCCGTACTTAATTCACACGAAAGGGACAATTGAGCGGAGCCCCCCGCAGTAAGCCTTACACGGCAGTTATCTAACTACGGGGGCTCTACTCCTCGACGAGAAATATAATATTTGTCCTGCGTACCTATTGCCTATCTCGGTTACCAACGAATTGATGGTCACTTTGTAGTTAATTGCGTTGTATGTTACATCATGTGTATGAATACAGCGCATAATATTAAAAACATACGGTGTTATCTTTTTCTTACCATCTTGTCCATTTGGAATCGGTCGTTAGACCATAAGCGAATTCGTTTCAGAGTTCATGGCTTTGTGTTGGAGTACCCAGTGCTGCTCCTCCCACTTATAAAAGGTGGTTCCTTTTCAGCCTCTTGACCACCGCTGGCGGGTTTAAGAGTTCAATGACTAGTTAGTCTTGAATGTCATCATTCCTAGCAAACCATGGTGCATTTACTATTGCTCTTAAGATATCATTTTGAACTCTTTGTAGGCAGAGTATGTTGGATTTACTAGCCACGCCCCATACTTGGATCCCATATATCCATATTAGTTTCAGGACTGAGTTGTAGATTAGGAGTTTGTTGTCTACGGAGAGTACAGAGTTTCTTCCCATAAGCCAGTACAGGTTGCGAAATTTGTGGTTGATTTCATCTCTTTTGCGTTTAATATGGATTTTCCATGTCAGGCGCCTGTATAAATGGAAGCCAAGATACTTAACACAATTTGTGTGTGGTAGGGTATCAGGACCAAGTCTTACAGGAGGGGCGTTTCCATGTCTTAGCGTAAGGGTTATGTGATTAGATTTAGAGGCACTGGCACGTATGCGCCACTTACAAAGCCATTTGTATGTCTCGTCTACCTGTTTCTGGAGTCTATGGCTGGCTGCTCCTGGGTTGTCGTCAACTGATAGGTAAGCTATGTCGTCAGCATATGTTGCTACAGTTATGCCATCCAATATGGGCAGATCTGATGATAATGGCAGAAATGAATGATATGTTATACAAGACTGGGCCAAGTACTGATCCCTGTGGTACTCCAGCTTCTACATCAATCAATCTTGATCGTGCCTCGCTCTGTTTCACCTGAAAACAGCGGTCGGATAAATACAACCTTATGAGCAGGAATATTGTGTGCGGATGTTTTTCCTTCACTTTAGCCAATAGACCTTTGTGCCAAACACGGTCGAAAGCTTATTGTACATCAAGAAATGCCGCTGAACAATACTCTTTGCGTTTCCTGTCTTGCTGTTTGGTAAACACGGTGAACCTGTTCTATTGTTGAGTGACATTTCCGAAAACCAAACTGATGAGATGACACAACGTCATCCATGCATGACTTTTGTCGGTTTAGGAATATTCTCTCGCACAGTTTCGATAATACTCGTGTCAGGCTTATTGGTCGATATGACGAAGCTTCATTTTCAGGTTTACCTAGTTTTTTCATCATGACAACTTGAGAGATCTTCCAGAGGTCAGGAAAATGAGATTATCGAAAGATTGCGTTGAACAAGCTTGCTAAAAAGGTTATGCATTTCCTGGGAAAAAATTTGAGTACAAAAGGGGTGATTAGGTCAAATCCAACAACAACAAAGTGACCATCAATTCGTTAGTAACCGAGATAGATATGCTGCCCAAATATAAAAATATAAAAAAAAAAGAAAAAGAAAACGCCTTTTCGGGACCAATAAGATAATAAAAAGGTAATTAGTTATAATGCCTACAACTACGTGAAAAATACTTGGTAGTTTTCCTTCTCTAGCGACGTACCAATTATTTGATTTCTTACCTAATAGGTACAAAAATTCCTAAATATGTCTTGGCCCAGACTAAATGACAAATAATTGTAATAACAGCTCAATTTTATAAAATATACTTCAATATTGTCGAGCTGATCTTGTCCATAAGGTAAATAAGTCTGAGGGAGAGAGAAAAAGCTACGTCCCATATAGTCTAGTAGTAGTCACACCGCTTGATCACTTTGTATGTCTCGGACATGCTTCCCTTCCGGACATTTTAAATTTCAAACTATTCATTATTACTACCCATTGTATTGGGTTGTGTGACTATATTTTATTATCCACGATTGTATAATATCAAATTGTTGTATTTAATTCAGCATTAATTAATTACCACCACAGACCTCGTGAAATACTTACACGCAAATAATATTCCATTTCATTAGCTGGCGTGATGACCTACACACATAGTCAAGGCCTGGCTTGCCATTGCCACAAAGAAAAGTATGGAAGGATATGGGGGAGTGCTGTTTCTAGTAGTGGATAAAAAAGAATAGGAAAAAACTGAGCACTATATCGCCATAAGCTAGTCTTTATAACATATCATGGCGAAAGAGATGGAAATAAGGCTAAGACATGTTTAATGTTCCCAGGTCTCCAGTGGGCAGCGGTCGCGACAAGCGCGTGTCGTTCCACGAGCGCTCCGCGCCGCCCGCGCCGCCCGCCAGTTCGCCGCCGCCGCTGCACGACGCACCGCCTCAGTCGCACCAGTCGCACCAACCACACCAGTCGCACCAGCCGCACCAGCCGCACCAGCCACACCAGCCGCCGCCCGCGCACACCGGGCACACCGGGCACTCCGCCCCGCAGCACAGGGAGGACCCCGACGTATGTATCACAAACACAACATAATGACTCGATATTATGATACAAGGATCTCCGCTGAAAATATGCATAAATAATAGTAATCATTGAACACATCATTGGCGCAATAATAGTAAGCTTAGCGGTACACTGTTTTAATTAGTCCTGTGACGTGTTCAAATGACATGAATATTATTGATAACAAACAACGTCGTTAGTATATCGCGTTTGTAAAATTCTTCTTTTCGTTTCAATGGTACTAATATACTTATATAATAACTTTCGTGAGGCATATTCATATTAATTCTCGAAAGCAGAGTCTGACCGACGTGCCGAGTCCGCGGACTCGGCTCATGACTAAGGGCTCCGTTCGAGTTCGAAACTAGTCGGGCAAACCCGAAGAATGCACCTGGGTAGTAACCGGTGAACAATAATTAATATGGTACTAATATATGCTATTAGTCCGGTATATGGCATCGTTTATGGCATAAAGCAGATGTTGATTACCCTATGCGTTTCTAACAATAAATCTGTGTTCCTCTGTGTTTCTGAGTCGAGCACCGTTTGATTGTGTGTACCTGTTGTATATTGAATGCCTTAGTCAGTCCAGAGCCGCAGAGAGTCTCCATTCGTTTGTAATATGCCTCGCTTTCTTGTGATATGCCATTTTACTTTAGGAAGGTTCGCACGGCGTCAAATGTTGATATTAAAAATTGGTTACATTATACCTATCATTAATATCAACATTAATTTGATTCGACAATTTGAAATAGGTTTTTAGATTATCGATTTGCGTTCGAGCAAATTATTAGCGATGGCAAGATTATTAGTTTATGGATTCAAGTTGTGTAAATTGCTAATTTTGAACAGAATTTGGATAGGAAAGTCGCGCATAGAATTACATCAATCATCTTAATTTCCGCTTATGGTATATTATTTCTACTTTCGTGGTGATTTGTGATGTTACATAGAATACACAGTTTTTTACATAGCCCTGTTTATAATATGGTTGTAAGTTTGTACTAGGGATGTCATTGGCCATTGCTTTTATTTTGTACTTTTTGACTCGCAATATTATATGTTTAGGAATTTCGCGTCGCTTACCCTTTTTTTAAAAACAAACGTCAATTTCCTGCAACTCAAATAATATAATTAGTATTACAGGTACCGTAAGATACTTAAATGATAAGTCCACATTTATTTATTATATCTTTTACTGTGCCCGACAGGGTCCACGATTGTTACCTACCAAATAAATGTTTACCACCTAAGCCTACATTGTGGAATGCAATAAAGAATTGAGTATTGAGTATACCGTAAAACAGGAAACAACGTTATTAAATACATACTAGGAAGGAAATAAACATCTCGTCACGTTTATTGTTATTTTAAAACAGCAATTCTAATAAAATAACATGAGTTTTCTGAACACAGGAACTTGTGCTCGACTAGTACCTATCGAAGTCTTTATCAACTTATAAGGAATCACTGACTGATGGTACAGGTATTCCTTAGTTTCAGAGCTAGGGCTAGCTTTGTAATAATTTAGATTAACGTAAAATAAAACTATTTTGTTATTTTTTTAAGTCTTATCTTAAGTCTTTACAGTGATGTTGTTTTTTCCTTGTGTACAAAGGGTTTTTCTTGGTAAATAAAGGTTTTTATTTTATTATTTATTATCATCTCGCGCGTTTACCGTAATTTACTCCGAAATCAGCAATAAATCCAGGATTGATTTTTCATGAATCTAATGATGCAGTTTTAAGTTTCATCAAAATCTGACCTGAGATTAGTTTGAGTAGTATATTTCGCTATAGTTTTGAATTTGGTCATCCACGCCCACTTGGAAAATTTGCTCTGAGTAAACTTTTTTCTGTTCCAGCGATTTATAGAGGAAGCGGAGAGCATGTTAGCGGGTCCGGTGTCGCCAGCGACGGGCGGCGCCGCTGTGCCCACACACACGCCCGGCGTCATTGGCGCGCAGGAGGTCTACAGGTACGTCACGACATCAACTAATCATGCGAACATTGATTCTACTAGCACTGAGTGATCGAAAATATAAAGTGACATCTTGACATAAAGTGCAAATCGAAGGACTAGGTATTATTGCGCAACTTGGGAAATGTGGCAATGGTCTTCATGAGCCAGCAAAGTTTGAATGGCTATGTCGCACAGTGCATATTTCAATTTCGACTTTGAGATCATTTCGAGTGCAGAAGGTCATGTTCCTATTTAAGGAATATAGTAATGAACTCAATATTCCTTCGTGTAAATTTGTACCATTTTTTATAACAACAAAAAAACAATAAAAATATCAAACGACGAAGTAAAAGCCACCTGGAAATTTATTAATAGTGAAACCGGGAAGCCAATAAAACTTGCTGACGTTTCGTGATTATGTATAATAATAAATTAATAAATCAATCAAACGAAGTAGCCGTTTTCAATGAGTTTTTGGTAAACATCCCATTAACCACGACTCGCTCTTTCTTTCGGAGGCGTAGCCCTACTATGGCGGAATACGCTATTTGATTTAGTCACTGTGATTCCATGTAGTAGTGATCGCATCGTTGCTATTAAAGTTAATGTGTTGGACCGATCGAGCTTGATTTTTAATGTGTATATGCCTACTGATTCACCCGATAATCTATTAGAATTTGTGGATTGTTTAAGTGAGATAGTGGCCATAATAGAAAGTAGTGATACTGAAAGTGTTTATATATTAGGGGATTTTTATGCACACCCTGGGGAACTCTTTGGAAAAGAAATGTTAAATTTTTGTTCAGAACAAAATTGGTTTTGTGCAGATTTAATTAAGCTGGGGGTTGATTCTTACACCTTTGTAAGCGATGTGCATGGTAGCCGTCGTTGGCTTGACCATTGTTTGGTTACCGAGGCTGCGTGGAAGTCTGTAACATCTGTTAGGGTACATTATGATAGCTACTGGTCAGATCACTTCCCGTTAGAGCTGCAATGTAATATGATGAAGGGAAGGCCAAAGACGACTCCATTACATGATTTTAAAATAAATAAAGTTACGTGGGGTGAACGTAATATAGATCAGATTGAATTGTATACCAAAGAATGTACCTCAAAATTAAGGCAAATTGATTTTCCTAGTGATCTAGGGCAATGTTGTGATAATATGTGTAATGAACTCGAACATAGGGAAGTAATTGATAATTTATATCACAAAATTGTTTTATCGTTATGGGAGGCTGCTGAGGCAACTTATGTCAGTCACTGTAAAGTGGGGGTTATAAAGGGGCGACCTATCCTGGGATGGAATAAGTATGTAAGGGACGCTCACCGAAAATCCAGGCAAAACTTTACAAATTGGGTTTGGCATGGGAAACCAAGCACGGGAAAAATTTATAATGATATGGTTGAGTCCCGAAAGATATTCAAACATAAACTCAAGTTTTGTCAGAATAAACAAGACGAAATTAAAATGGATATATTGGCTTCAAAACACAAAAACAAAGACTTTCGAGGGTTTTGGAAACACACCAAAAAACTAAACCCTAAGCCTGGCATTCCGGTGAGTGTTGATGGTGTGGGCACACCCGGGGAGATCGCAAACATGTTTAAGGAACATTTTAAAATACTACCGTCGAAGTCAGATGTTAACGTTGCCGCTGCTGGGGCTGTTGTGTTGGAGGTGCCTGGTCGCATTATGGCTAAGCAGATTAGAATAATAATTAAAAATATGAGACGAGGTAAATCACCGGGACATGACAGCCTTAGCATAGAACATTTTGAGCATGCCGGACCGCATCTCGCGCGACTGTTAGCGTTATTGTTTACGTTCTGTATCCGACACTCCTACCTACCCGCTGCGTTGATGAAAACGGTGGTTGTACCAATACTGAAAAATAAAACCGGTGACGCCAGTGACAAAGGTAATTACAGACCAATCTCATTGGCGACTATTACGGCTAAAGTACTGGACGGTGTGTTTGAGGGACAAATTTGTCTGTAATCTTAAAATACACCACGCTCAGTTCGGCTTTAGGCCACAGCTATCAACTGAATGTGCTATTTTGTCCCTCAAGCATACTGTCAGGTACTATACAGAGAGAAATACGCCTGTGTATGCAGCATTCCTAGACCTTTCCAGGGCATTTGACCTGGTAAAGTATGACGTCTTATGGTGTAAGATGCGTGAAGTGGGAGTGCCTGACGCCATAACGAATATGTTTCGGTATTGGTATGGCCACCAAACCAATCAAGTTAGATGGGCCAACGAGTTGTCTGACGAGTACAGGTTGGAATGCGGGGTGAGACAGGGGGGATTGACCTCGCCAGCGCTTTTCAACCTGTATGTTAACCGGCTGATTGTCGAGCTCAGTAGCACTCTTGTTGGTTGTTCTATTGACGGACTCTGTGTCAATAGTATTAGTTACGCGGACGACATGGTGCTGCTGAGTCCATCAATCAGCGCACTCAGGAAGTTGTTGGCGGTCTGTGAGGCCTATGCAGAAGCACACGGACTTGTGTACAACGTACAAAAAAGCAAACTGATTGTGTTTAGGGCGAAGCATAAAAAACCAGCACATAATATGCCACCAGTTATGTTAAAAGGTGTGGCCCTTGAAAGAGTGTTTGATTTTAAGTACTTGGGGCACATAGTTACGGAGGACTTAAGGGATGATACTGATATGGAAAGAGAACGGAGGGCGTTGGCGGTCCGATGCAATATGTTGGCCCGCAGGTTTGTACGTTGTACACCAGAAGTAAAAATAACTCTTTTTAAGGCTTTTTGTCAGTCGCTGTACACGTGCACCCTGTGGGTTAGATATACGCAGAGGGCATACAACGCCCTCAGAGTCCAGTACAACAATACTTTCAGGATGTTGTTGGGGCTCCCACGTTACTGTAGCGCATCAGGAATGTTTGCAGAGGCACGTACTGACGGTTTCAGTACCGTCTTACGTAAAAGGATTTCTTCTATGATGCGCAGAGTGCGTGGGAGCTGCAATGACATTCTGAAGGTCATTAGTGAAAAGCCGTGCTGCACCATTATGGCGCATTGGGTACGTGTACATGTACATATACCCGGTGCGTCAGATGAGTGCAGCAGATATATGAATTAAAATCTTTTATTTCGTTTGTTACTAACATAGTTTATAAGTAGTGTGTATTACTAACATCATATGGATCAAGGTCTGAAATAAAGTATTTTTATTTTATTTTTTTATTTTTTTTAAGCGCATCCTCAACTAGTGCTGAGTACCTGTTACAGAGTAGTTTGCCTAAATGTAGTTCTTTATTTAGATTTGAACACATGGGGCCATTCACACTTTTTTCTTCTTTGGGGGCATTCCACTAGGGGCTGTCCATTAATCACGTGAGGCTCGAAGAGGGGAGGGGTTTGCCAAAAATCACGAAATATTAGAAGGGGGGAGGGGGGTGTAGTAAGATATCATGTGTATTTATTTTCTGTATATTAAATATTCTAAAAATTAAAAAAAAAATGTGTTCTAAATAATACACGTGGTTTTGGGTGGGGGGTTAGTCTTAAACCGCACCACGTATCACCAAGGGGGAGGGGGGGTAAAAATTCTAAAATAAAAACATCACGTGATTAATGGATGGCCCCCAAGATGTAGTTACTAGTTTAACTCATTAAATAAAAAGAATACCGGTGAAACTTTATGTTTACTTTTTTCTAAGTTCTTCACTTCTTTTTGTGTTGTTTATCTTCATGACATGATCCATGATAATTTTTATTATAATGTCTGCAATGACTAATAATATGTTAAAAAATACATTGCCGTTAACTGGTGACCTCGGCTATTTAGTAATGCTATTCATGTAATTTTTCTTGATTTTATTTTTGTCCTTCTGACAGTCAGCGAGTTCGTCATGTTCCTCTTGGCGTCATTTCTTGTGGTAGCGTCATGGATCGGGTCGCCACCTTTCCTCTAAAATAGCGAGGGAGGTGATGGCTGATCTTTGCGTTAAGCTCGTGAACGGGTGCTGCTTGCGGTGACTGGTCGTCTTGCTGACCTTAGTTCCTAATTTATTAAGATGTATTTATTGAAGTAGTCATGCTCATGTCATATCCCAGTTAATGTGCAGTTTGTATGTTTTGGCAAGTGTAAGTGGGTACGACCTTCATACGGAATAGTTTTAGATTGGAGGATTTCGGTAATTTCACATTGTTTCTTGATTAATTTAATATTGCTATGCGTGGGTACATAGGCTCGTGCTAGCTAACATGTGCCATAGACATTTTATCTCAATAGAAAAAAATATTTTATATAAATTAAATATTTGATTTGTTTCGAATCTATAAATAATGTTGATACAGACAGACGTCTTGCTGGGAAGTTTGTTGCTACTCCTTCTTCCCTTAAAAGACTAGGAAGCGGTGAAGGGTGGCCTTTTTTGGGGACTGTCTTAATGTTTGACATTCAAAAAATTAATAATTTATTAAATTTGCTTAAATTAATGAATTAAATTAGCGCAATTTATAGCCTAATTTGAATAAAGTTGTTTTTTTGATGCACTAACGAGAGAATCTCTCAGTTTCCTCACGATATTCTCCTTCACCGTTTCAAACAAGTGATAATCATTTAATTATAAAACGCACAAAATTACTAAAATTCACTAGTACGTGCCTTGTGTGTGTATGTACCTGTGATCTTTGAATTTCCATTCCTAGTCATACCACAAGACTATCATTGCTTATGATGAAGCAAAATGACACGTAATACTATATTTGTTTAATAGGGACCCGCGAACTCGTCGCCTAGCGGAGCAGCAGGCACGTGCGCCCACCGCACCGGTGCCTGAGCAACTGTCTTTTAAGGAGAAGATGAAAATGTTCGCGCTCGAGTCCGGAGAGGCCTCCACGCCCAAGGATAAGGTAACCACGAGACACTGACTGTATGCCGCACGCTTTCGTACTATCAAGAGTGACAAACACTAAATGCTTCATATAAACATAAGTATTAATATTTCAACTGCTGCATAGTGTACCTCATCCGTATAGTCTTAGGCATCTTCAAATTAACTGCTAGTTTGAGCGACTACTTTGAAGATGCCTCTCCTTTTTCAATATTGGTAATTTTTTTTATTTTTCTTGGGTAAAATTTACACCCAGTATAAACGAGTCGATGTTATTTACAGGTCAAAATATCACGCGCGCAGCGAGACATCGATGCGGTACATTAATCTGTATGATGATTATATTATATTATACTTGTAAAACTTTATATACGCCTATATATGGCGTGTACCAACATCATGTGTATTGTGTACGAATATACGGACAGAAAAACTTTATATGATTTTATAGTAATATAGCAACAATGTAACGATGCGTTACAGTTTGTATTACAGTATTATATTAAAATATTTATATTCTGTGCTCCTTACCACTACATCATGCAAGCGAAAATAATGTACATTTTTATAAGACGTAATTCAAACACTTATTAAAATTATTCTTTTGGCAGCTAATTTAGACATGTCATATTAAAACTTAACCCCTCTTATAGTGATTGTAATATCATATCAACGAATAATAATCACACTATTTTCGCATGCACACGATAACGTTAATGTAGTGGAACCCATGATATGATTTTATTTCATATGAGCCAGGAATAGTTTACACCAATATTGACTGAGGTCCAGCAATTGCCTTGCGACGAAACATAGCACCAATTTTGTATGTCAATCATAGAAACTAAGTAATGTTTATTTTTCAGTACCTAAATAAGTATATTTTTATGGTATGCAATTTTGAATGATGTTTACAAGATGTCGCTTTAGCAGCTAGTGCAATGATATTAATAATTCGACATTACTATATATCAGAGCATATCTAAATATAGGGAGAATTGGTCAAAATATTCCAATAAAAATTTATATTTTATTCGTATTTTCGGTATTTGTGGTATATATTACCAAAGGCACATCATCCAATGTATGGAGTCGAAAATATTGTGCCATTATATTAGTATATTGTATGATGGATATTTGCCGTTTATTGATAAAGTTTATTCCCAGGGAGGACCAATATAAAATCTACATCGGTGGGTGCCTTTACGTGTACCTTATAAGTAATTTTACATATCCATCATATTTGTTCGCCATAAAGATACTCACTTTCATACATAAAAAAACCATTTTGTAACTTCGTGACATTCCAAAGAACCTAAGTTTCTTTATTCTATTTTATATGTATGTTATATTATAAAGGCATTCCTATGAATCTTGAATGTGTACCGCTAAAGCGGTTGTTATCTTTACAATAATTATTATTTCAAAAATTGACCTGTTATTCGATTCGAATTTTAACTAAAAGCAATAAGATATTGTGAAGACTTTGTTGTTAATACAATAAATAAAGTATAGTCTAATTAAGCACGTATTTGTGCCAAAAAATATGTTATATTGTGGCAGAACCATGTAGAATGGCGAAATATTTGTTAATGAATGGCAGCCAATACTAATTGAGTAATTGACGACTTTTGCAAATTTTGCAGTGTATACTGAAAAAACGACATAGTAATGTTTAGACAGCGAACAATTTATATTGTACTTGGTTATTGATTTCATTAACCAAATATCCGTATCAGTCACATCCCAAGTAATAAAACCTATTGTTACCGCTCACAATGTATAGGTAAATAAAGATGGGGTGATGCTAACGCAATTCGATTCGGAGCAACAGAAAAATTAAAATGGCATCTGAGAACACTAAATTCGGACTAAATATTGACCTTCATTTGAATGGTCAAATACAAATTTGGGAACATTTCTCTCATACTAGAATAAAACAACATTGATCCATCTTTTAGGACTGTTTAGCCTTCACTTTACAATACTTAACGCAGGATCAATGCCGTTTTAATTCATGGACATACCAATCAATGTCCAATCTCACTTGGGTCAATGGGAAATTAAAATGAGTCAAATACTCTTATCTTTGGTCACAACACTTATTAGTCTGCTAAATATTGACCTTCATTTGAATGGTCAAATACAAATTTGGGAACATTTCTCTCATACTAGAATAAAACAACATTGATCCATCGTTTAGGATTGTTTAGCCTTCACTTTACAATACTTAACGCAGGATCAATGCCGTTTTAATTCATGGACATACCAATCAATGTCCAATCTCACTTGTGTCAATGGGAAATTAAAATGAGTCAAATACTCTTATCTTTGGTCACAACACTTATTAGTCTGCATTCACAACTAGGTTTTAAAACTCAAAAATCATTAATTAGCTGTCAGAACTCTAGGTTACTGCACTACTCGTTACATTATTGTGGTTAACATTTTATAGCACCAATTTACTGTATATAATGTAGGTAGTGGAATCCTTGTGATTATATTAAGGTTTTTTGTACACCTGTTTGTATATGTAAAAGTTTATTCGAAGATAGAGCAGTATCAACTGTTTAATGACGAATCGAAGAGACGAGAGGCCTACGTGAGGGTAGATTTAGATTAGTTCCTGGGAATTAAGTTATGTAGGTTCCCAGTATTCACCCAACGATAGTCAATTAGAGAAAGATTGAGATTAATTTAAGAAGGGAGTTTTAATGATTTTAATAGCTATACTGTATATAATTATACGCTTGAAAATGTCAACATAAATATCATTATACATATTTAAGTAACATAATTCGAATAATTACTACTATGCAAACTAAATATATTTGTTATTAACGGTAGCTATTGTACTTCCCTTCTTTTCAAAATAAATAAAGTAACATTTTCCATGAGTTTTATTTTTCTATCTGTTACAGATACCGTTATTCTTTATTTTCAGAATGTTACCATACATACCATGGACCTACTGTGATGTGTCATGTTGGATTCTTTGAAAACACCCAACAGTAGCGTTGTAACCCCCACCTGTTAAAAAACTAACCTGGAAGAAAATAATAGATTTTATGGAGTTAATGTAATGTAGAAAATTAAAAGGCTCATTTTGGTCCTACTGTACTAACGGAGTTCAATTTAAAATGTAAATATTATTACCTGAAATGTAAATTATTTTTCAACACTCGTGCTCGTCAAGTGGCTCTTATTGCACCGCTTTTAGGTTCATAATGAGGCTAATTAATCACGCGTCCTTTTTCTTCATTTTTACCGCTTTAGTGCCGTATATACACTTGACCGTTATTTGAAGGTTACTAGATTGAGAGAGGCGCTAGCTGATTTCCGCTTTATCTCCCCTCTCTTGCGCTCTTTGCTTATCTGTCTCGCTCTCATTAGGTAGGTCAGCCACATTTGATTTTAAAATCTTGGCAGCGTCTTACTTGAATTTCATCGGACAAAAATGTAAGATTATACATTTATTTCGGTGATGTGTTAAACATGATCACTAAATTAATGGGTAAAGTAGAATATAAAAACCTTAATCATCATTGCATTATTTTTATAATTATTTACAATGGAAATTTTCAATTACCCTCCCATACTTCATAAATTGTTAGATCTATTTTTAGAAAGTATTATGGATTGTTCGTTCACATGGAATTTCTTCCGATATGGTCTAGTTGCTGGATCTGGCTCTCACCCAGGAAGCTCGGGTTCGATTCCTGGTTTCGGAATCACATAGTATGTAGGAATCAAACGTGAACGTAGTATTTCGTTTTTATTAAGATGGAGGATACAAATAATAGTAATGCAATGGAGGCACCAGAGCCGTCAGGACTACAACCCAAAGGTTCAATATTATTCAATATATTAGAATGACGGACAAGTGCTAAATAATCGTCTAGTTCCTCCTCCAGTTCGAGTTCTTCAACCTCGTCATCGATAAATTCACCGTATAGAAAGAGGCGTCATCGCCGCCATTATAAAGTAAATAAATTAACTCACGAAGTTACCGAATTACGAAAACGTGTTTCATTTAGCACACGCACACAAGTGTCAATCAATAGTGTTGTAACGTGCCTTGCTCCTTGCAGCCTTCTCAAGGCTGTGGACATAACCAAACCTCGCAGGTTTACGGACGTTTTCATCCCACGCAGGGGACAAGTAAACAAAATACAGGGACACGTGAGTTTTTCCATAACTTTCGTGGGTCCTTTCGATCGTCACGAGGAGGTCACCAAAGATCTAACAAACAAGAGTCCGGTAGAAATAACAGGAAGCGGACTACAGCTTCCGAATATTATTCAGAAGGAAAGCGAGGCAGGTTCTGACATTCAGGAATTCAGAGCGGGACAGTTAATATTTTATGTCGATCGATGGAAGAAGCTCGGAGCACCAAATAGTCTTCTTCGCATAATACAAGGTTATCGCATACCTTTTAACAAAAAACCACCTCTAGTGTTACCCAATCCACCGAGCCCATTCAAAACCAAGAAATCCGACGCAATGTCGGGTATCATTTCGCAAATGATAATGCAAAAGGTTCTGGAGGAAGTTCCATGGTCCCCGAGTTTTCTGTCCTCAAGAACGACGCCACCAATCGGTCAATTTTCAATCTAAGGAACCTAAACGAATTTGTTCACACAAAACCATTCAGGCTCGTAAATGTGTTTCGTGTCCCAGAGTTTCTTCAACCGGACGACTGATTATGCAAAGTGGACCTGTCACAGGCCTACTTCAATCTTCCGATTTATCAGTCGCACAGGCGATTTCTACGAGTAATTTACAAGGGGAAATTGCTACAAATGACTTGTCTCACATTTGGCCTCAACACAGCACCCAGTCTTCGCCAACCTTGACAAATTGGGTAGCGCAAACACTAAGACAGGAGGGTATTCGAATACTCGTCTATTCAGACGATTTTCTTGTAGTTCACCAAGACTACTACGCATTACGAGTGCATATCCAACAAGTCTTAAATCGCCTGCACTACCTGGGGTGGCGAACAAATCTCCGAAAGTCAGTTACGGTCCCGTGCAAAAGCCTCGTATTTCTAGGTGTTCTATGGGACTCAAGACTAAACCAGAAATCCCTGCCACACGAAAAGAAAAGTTTTGTGGATCTACTACACAAGCACACAACGACGTTGAATCCCTACAAAGTCTAGGTGGCCTTTTAAATTTCGCCAGCTTTGTAGCGCCGAAGGGCAGATTGCACATTCAAGATACACTCATATATCTAAACAAAAATCTAAGAGAAAAAGAAGACTCTGTCAGTGTAGTCTTACCTGTACGAATAAAGGAGGATCTAAAATGGTGACTACTGAATTGTCATCTGGCCTCCCCAATACATTATCCACCACCGTCACATTTCTTGACAACAGATGCGTCGGATGTAGCTTGGGGAGCTCAACTCGAAGGATGCGCACTTTCAGGTCCATGGACAAAAAAAGAGCAACAACTCCATTGCAATAAAAAAGGTGATGCTCGCAATTTTAAAGGCTATGAAAGAACGAGGGCCGTCCTTGTACAAGTCAACGGTCCTGATTCAATACGGCAACAAGACTGTTGTAACCTTCCTACGAAACGAGGGAGGGACAAGGTCTGCCTCCTTGATGAAACTCACAAAAGAAGTCTTTCATATCCTAGACAACTACAAAACCTCTCCTGGATGGCTCACGTCAGTGAGGTCAGTCGTAAGGTGCACTACTCCTTTCATTCGTTAAAATGCCTCCAGAATTTATTGCCCTTGAAAACTAGGATTTCTCTTGCCCAATCTCTCATTCAGCCTATCATCGATTATGCTGACGCTTGCTATCTGGACGCCACGGAGGAGCTTCTAAATAAACTTGAGCGCTTGCAAAATCTGTGTATCCGTTTTATCTTTGGCCTACGTAAGTATGATCACGTTTCTCACTTTCGCAAGGAACTCAAGTGGCTCCCTATCCGACTTCGCAGAAACACTCGGATATTATGTCTCCTCTTCAACATCCTACACAATCCTTTATATCCCTCTTACCTGCGAGAGCGTTTTTCTTACGCACGTCCTTCTGATGTTCCTTCTAGGGCTCACCTCAGATCCCTCCTTAAATTCCCATCCCATAAAACAGATTTTTATTCCTACTCCTACTCCGTTCATGCAGTGAGATTGTGGAACTCGCTTCCGCCTAATATACGAAGTTCACGGACTATCTCTATATTTAAAAGACGCGTTAGAGTCCTACCACTCATGTCACTACCTTTCCAGCATAGTGTAATTTTAGTATATTTATTTATATAAGTATGTATTTATTGAATATTTAATTGATCAGTATAGTGTGTGTTTATATATATATATATATCGTTTTTAGTTAGATAGTATTGTATTAAAGGTTTTAGTTACCTTATTTTAATTTAGTATGTTGTGCCAACATAACCGGCACCAAGATGTTATATTATTCCTGTCCTATTGTTTACACACTGTGTTCTCCGCTTTTACTTATTATTTCTCCTTTCGCAGGTCTGCTGTAAGAAATAAGCAGTACCTTTGCACTTAGTTTTCTTTTCCCTTTTTTTCCAATTATTATGTAATGTGTGTGCATAAATTATAAAATAAAAATAAATAAAAATCAACCTGAAAATACAACACATTCCGGGAAAATACACCACTCATGCACCACCTTTCTCGTCATCGTTGCCCACCGGAGTGGCATCTCTTACCACAGTGCACAGAAAAAATAATCAGACGATACGAAATACCAATGATAGACTTATTTGCATCGGATCGAGCGAAAGTAGTAATGAATTATGTATCACTAGACCAGACCGATACTCACGCGATGTACCACGATGCGTTCTCCCAAAACTGGAATTACCCCCTGGCTTGGGTATTTCTCCCACCTTAACTAGTGCCCAAGGTGCTAGCTCACCTAAACGCAGCGTCCGGTGTGTTTATATTAGTAGTTCCGAGGTGGGAGCGAGTATTTTGGAGAGCAGACGTAAGAGCCCGTGCGTTTGCACCTCCGTTCACAATCCAGAAACTACATTCTCAGTTAATAGACACGGGAACGGGTCTTCCACCACAAAGAGTCCAGGAGATGACATTAGAAGTATGGAAATGTGGGGGTGGTCTCAGAATTTAACAGAATGGAATGAAGCCCAATTACAACATTTAAAGTCTTCTTGGCGTCCATCAACCAAAAAGACTTATAGTGTACCATGGAACAGATGGCTTAAATAGACTAAGAAACATAAATGAAATCCACAGGAACCAACAGATCAAACCCTAGCTCGGTTTTTAGCAGATTTATATATTGTAGATGGTTTAGCTTATAATACTATCCTTCTACATAAATCTGTAGTTTGCACATTGGGCAACTCTGACGATTCAATTCTATTAAAAAAAAAAACAGTGCGTCAAAAACTTGCATTTTGGAATGTAGACAAACTTATATCATTTTTAGAGAGTTACGCTGTAGATGAATGTAATATTTTTGTGACCTGTAGACATACAGCAACTCTATTACTCCTTTGTTCTGGAAGGAGAGTTCATGATCTAACCTTATTAGCTGTAGATTCAAAACACCTGTCTGAAGATATGATTGTCTGATCCTATGGCCAATCTTTGGATCCAAAACAGATACCGCTAATTATAGACAGTCTGGCTGGAGATTAACTGCAAATCCTACCAACAAAAATTTTGACCCAGTATTCTGCGTGAAACGTTGTATAACGATACTAAGTGATAAACGACAGTCAGCGTGTCTTATAAATCTCTTTCTCAACATCAGAGGACATCCAAAGGTCGCCTCTCGTACAGTAATTGCGGGATGGGTCAAATCCCTGTTATTAGAAGCAGGAGTAGTTGCTTCACCGGCCGTCTCCGGCCGTCTAAGATCTGCAGTAGCTTCAAAAAATTGGTTAAATAATTACCCCATAGATGAAATACTCTCTAGGAGTAATTGGAGAACACAAAACACCTTTAACCGCAGATTGCTTTATTGATTGATTTAACTGCATTACTGCAGAGAAGTGATTCCTAGTATATCAACAACAAATACAGGAGTTCTACATAAATCATATCTAGAACTCCTGCAGTTCATCACACTGGCAGGGTTCAGGGATGAACTCTAATGTACCTAATCACGTAGTGGCGATCACACCTCTTATGGTCTAAGTGACACTACAGCCACATAAAAAAAAAAGATATTTATCTAGAACGTTTAATCCAATTAATTAAGTGAGACTTCCCGAATATATCAGTCTTTTGAAAGTGAGATTGAAAATGCTTGTTTGTAATTATAGACTCCAGTCATAATTATTGTAAATTCCACTACGTTTAATATTTCTAAGTATGATAATTGTGTGTACTTAGTTTAAATATATTATGTTATTGGCTCGTTATGTTCCAAGGTCTATTTACATAATAACATTTTCTTTTTATATCTGATAATTCCTTTTTATTTTATATTGTGCTTACAGCTCAATATAAAATAATACTTATAGTGTTTCTTGTGCACATTTAGTTTTATGATTCCACATTGGCGTCGTGTCCCACCAGGTGATAACAAACACGTCTCAATCTAGTAAGCTTCAAATAACGGTCAAGTGTTTAATAGCAGTGTTTTACCTGAAAATAAAACACATAATAAATACCTAAAAAACATCGTCAAGTCAAGAAGACTCAGACTCTGCTTCTTCTTGCGCGTGCATAAACCATAATTGACCCGGCACACAAAAAAGAAATCCGCGCGTCATTTTAACAAAATAAGTTTAATCGGTTTAATATCATGTTTTCTCGCAAGTGTTGAAATAAGTCGTACAAAACTCGGTGAGACATCAAAACTATTAGCTGAAAATTTTTGAAATATTAAAAGCAAAGATTTTTTGTCTACAAACTATTTGCTGAAATTTACCATTTTTGTAATTAGATTCTTGGAAACAGTGTTAGATAAAATATGACGTTTCAATTAGTAAAAAGAAATGTTGCTGTAGCCGAATTAGCATTAGGTAATTTTTGTTCTCAATAAAAAAGTAGGTATTCATTTTTAACCGACTTCCAAAAAGGAGGAGGTTATCAATTTAGTTGTATTTTTGTTATGTTTGTTACCTCACATCTCCGTCGTTTATGAACCGATTTCGAAAATTATTCTTTTATGAAAGGATATACTTTCAGATTGGTCCCATTGAAATTTTATGAAAATTGGTTAGGTATTTTGGTATTTAAATCAAAATAACTGAAAAATAATACGTCATCCAAGTAAACGAAATGGTGTATTTTGCTTTCTTGTGACTTTCCATTGGTGTTTACGGTCTCTAGAATAGTTCTAATGAACTGTCTATTTTCCAGCTTCATCATCAGATGATGATGATGATGAAACCGGAAAATAAGCACCTTAACTCCGTAATTTTTATTTTTTTGTTAATTTTAATACTTTTTAATGTAAGTCTGCATTCTCATACGTTTCTTTTTACACGACTGCCCAAAAAAAGTAGTGTATCTAAGTATGTATGTATGTTTGTGAGTTTCTTTACCTATTCCACCATAACTTCTAAATGCCAGAACTGATTTCGATGTATGGGGTATCGTTAGAATCCTTACATTGTCCCGTGAGTAATATGTTACTCATGGCTAGTCAGGTTTTAATTTAATTTTTTAATTAATTTCTTCTTGTTTTATGCAGTTCACTACTCTCTTTTGAAATAGCCTTAGATCTAGATTTCCTACTTTGATATAGGCGTTTCTCCCCTTCTTTGCTCGTCTCAATTAAATGGCCCTGTCTCATGCGGACAACGTGTTGAGTAGGTCTACCCATATTCACTTCCGATAAATCAGTTATGGAACGCAAGATTCACTAAAAAGTTAGACATTAATTAATTTTTAATAAAAAAAAGAACCGACTCCAAAAATCTTTATGTTAAGTAAAAATGCACTAAAAAGTTAAAAATAATTGCATTATTTATTTACTTCAATTTACATACAATTTTTTTTTTAAATTAGGGGATTCTGAATAAAATCAATTTATGAGGACAATAATATACAATTATTATTATTTTTGGAGTCGGTTGTTTTTTTGTTAAAAATTAATATTTTATTATAATATTAGGCTGTTTGGCCACTTCGTCAGTGAGTCTCCTACCACCTGCGCGTAAATAGACCATAGACTCAGCAAACAAAAAAATTTACTTGCTTGCCATCTTAATTAAAAAAGTTGAATGCCTTTACAAAATGTAAGTTTATGTTGGTCTTTCTTTTTCTCACGAGAGTTGTAAAACATCGGTTGAGCCGCGTGCCGTAATGGTCAAAACAAGTCTCGTTCGATCATTGATAACCTCGCCAAGGCTCGGTTAGCAATTCAACCTCGACTGTAATGACTAACTTAGGCCACTTGTATCGTAATGTACTATAAATAAACTCACTCCACGTCTTTATGGTATTCGTGCTTATTATTATCCGACTAAATAACGGCCGAATGTTTAGTCTGCGGGGGGTCTAACATTGTTAGCTAAAGGAGAAAAATCAACAACCGGACGATTTTCTTTCGGGTTTTAGACAGGTATGCTGTAAAAACAAAATTAGGAAGCTGTACTATCCCAGCTCAAAACATTAATATCTTAAATGTTTATGTAGTTGCAATCTAGTGTATCTAGATATTACATAATTTTGATCTTTTGGAAATGATTGCCAAACATTCAAATCAAAACGCCAGTTCTTAAAACAAGACAAATTTGAAAAAACAAAACTCGATTGCATACAAAATTTGTTAAACATTTTCCGTACCTTAGAAAATACAGAAAGCAAAATCATAATAATCACCCTAGTTCCAGCGAAATGAAATTAAAGTCGGCAATCGTACTTAGTAGTTACAACAGAAGACCATAAACTTGCAACTGACAAGTAGAACTTTTTCAAGTTCAATACAGAAATTAAGTAAAACTAAAAATAAAACTTTTTATAGATTAACAGTGTTTATATTTGTTTGAGGTTAATATTACGTGTGCCATGTGGCTTTAGGTACCTTTAGGAAAAAGCACTAAAAGATTTCTAAAACATTATAAACATCATCATCAGATAACATGAGTTCCATATCATAACAGAAATGTTACAATATTATAATATACATTATATGTTTGTTTCCATCCAGGATGCACAGAGGCATTGTTTAAGTGACCAGACATTAGTTTGTGCACTACAATTATAATATTACGTTATATCTAGAAATATAAAACTTTACAATATATAGTGCAATTGGAAACATTCAGAATATAAAGGCGGTTTGTACCAAACAACTTAAAATACTTTTTATAAATAACAAGGTTTTATTTCCCGGTGGATAATAATGTTTCTTATAAACTTAGGATATCTAGACGAACAAAGTGTGCGTGTGAGATCAATTAATCTCTGACGACTGGCAACAAGTAAAGAGAAGATACAAGTAAATAAAAGATCATCTTGACGCCTTTGTTTTGAAGGACAGAACATCGAAGTCATCCACCGCAAAAGAAACGCTTTCGCTTTATTACTAGAGTGTGTCACTCATATTATAAAAAATATATATATCATGCTTACGAAAAGTAGCGTCCACAGATTACCATTGTCATTGCACAGTGAGTTTTTTTGATTATTTATACGGAGTTTGTTTGTTGCGTTCAGCAACTTTGTTCGCCTGTACAGTTGTTTATTATATACAGTTTGCCTTAAATAAGTGTGTCTCTCTGAAGTTAGGCTTACCGCCTGTCGCGCATGCACTACTGTTTTGGTTGTAATATCGACTACCGAGCAAGTTTTCATAGACAACTTCAGAGGGGCACACTCATATAATTGGTACTGTGCTATACTTAATCTCATATAATATCAGCCGTTAAAACAAACCCTTAAGCTGTTGCCTCGCTCATTAGCAGACACAATAGATTCTTATTGTTTGCTGAGCCGAAAGGTCGATTTTTCCAACTGTTTACTACTGGAACTGTTGTCATAACTCATATCTCCGCAATTTAAGGTAAACTTGATTGGACTATATTGGAAATGCGTTAATGCCTAATCTTATTTGAAATAAAGTATAATTGGTTAAATATTCTGTGAAGATATTTTAAATGACGGTGAACTTTGGCATAATCTTCCACGTTACTAATTTGGAAATGTGACTTAATATTACAACTCCGCTAAACCGTGTCGTGTAATTAGTAGTATTATTAATATTAATGTGGAAGATTTAGATCTAACCAATTCGTTACAAAAATCAAGTAACAAATGTTAGCAACAAATTTGGTTTTAGTTCAAAACCTACTTAATAAGTTGGCATTCAATTTTAAGGAAGCTGAATCTCAATTAAGTCTTAATCTATAACAAATTTTCATTGTAACAATTTTTCTACATTCTCATAATCATAATTAACATACTTAATATTAAAGCTTGCCTTTTATTTACATACTAAATGTTAAAAATCATGAATCTACGCAACGCATAGAAAAATAAAGAGTGATAATTACGTGAGTAAATGATAAATGCCAATAGAAACATTATAATTATAGTCAAATTAAAATATCACGTATTCACTGTCTTTGCCCGTCTACCAGGCGGAGGATTTTAACGCTGCGGCTAAAACCCAAACTCTTCCAAGTTAAAGGGCCCGATTCTTAAAAAGGGACGTTCATAGAACACTTCGTAATTACAATATACCTGTCCTTATCACATAATTTTCAACGGAAAGAAAATTACAACTGACTTTTGTATGCACGATTATATAGGTTCATGTATAGGCATTTATGTACAATAGCAGGTTCGTCCTGATCGCGAGGGTTCGTTCGTTCGTATTTGTACACGTTAGAATACGAAGGGCGAATTCGTTAAAACGTCCACACCAAATAAACTTCCAAACGTTGACTACACTTGATACTCGCGGAATGGGCGCACCTTAAAACGAACAATAAACTTAGCGACTTTTCATAATATTTTTGTAGACCATTACAGGACATCTTAATGTCAAGTATTCCTTGCTTTTACGGTTTAGTTAGTTTGGAATACTTGACTGTGGGTTCCACGGCGTAGGCGAAAACCTCATCCGTTCGTGCAAATCTGTTGTTCTCATAATAAAACGATGGATTGGCACCGTATACGATAACATACAGCGGATACTTCAGAATCGGTAGAACTAGGTGATCCCTATTTATACTAAACATGGATTTAATTAGTTAATGTATTAAATACGACTTTACAAATTTAAAATATCATTTTATAAATATCGGTTATGTTGGGATGGATACAGCGTGTTTTATATGATTCTGTTCTGGATCCACTCCTGACAAAATGGGAAGAGAAGCGACCCGCGTCAGTTACGACTAATTCAGCAACCTATATTTCTCATATGTAGAAAATCTATCATGGTCACTGTACAGGACTCCCTGCCGACTAAAAAGTACACGGTTCTCTAGTAACTTTGCCGGGGACCCGGAATCGAAGCTACATTCATCATAACCCCGGCAGGTTATGGTCTATCGAAGGCATAGACGGATACCGCCATTTGTGCAGGTCGGCCACAATCGATCTAAACAAACACTCTGAAGAGCACGGAAGCGCAGCGCGCTACCATGTTGGTCCAGTCTTGGGCCTGTCCCTGCCTCGCGAGATGGGCAACGGACTACCTAAGTACGCCTTCAGGCTACGGCTCTCGGTGGCCCCAGATCAATGAGTGTCTTCCGGCGCCTCGCCCGTCTTCTGCAGCAGCGATTTTTCAGCGGATTGCAGCGAGTGCAACCGCGATCCCGAAATGCCGGTAAAAGAGGACTGTATCGTTTTAGTCGGTAGGAGTCATTAAATTTCTGGCTACTGTTGGCCCTGGTTCGAAGCAGCATCTATATTCAACGCCAACATTCTTGTCAGTCAGGGCTACAAAATAAAATGGGTTGTGCGCACGTTTGGATCTTCCTACGACAATTAGAGTGGGAGTTCCATTTGTGGTATCGAGGTAAATATATTATCCTATGCGATACCCACGTTTTATGCCTCCGACTGCCACGAGCATTGTTTTATTTTTCGGTGTAATTGACTCATATGGGTCGTTATTTGTAACTTTAGCGATTTGTAATTAAAGTGACTGAGAAAAAAACGCCAAAGATAAAGAAGCCAGTAAGAACAGCTTTAAAAAAAATTGTAAGGAGTTCGGGTCTTAACTGCATCGTTAACTATTGTTATGGCATATTAGATATGCATCTATCTAGCCCGAGTACATTTATTGCGATATCCATATAAAAATAGTCATATCAAGATATTACTCAACTGTTACGTAGTAGGTGAATATATATAAATAGGTACCACACTGATTGTTACTGACCATTAAAATACAATATTTATAACAATCTTGTTCTGCCGCTATTCGAATCTAAGATAGTAAACCAATATAAAAATAAATTGAAATATTCATTCATCCTATATTTATTTTCGTATAAAATATTTGCTAAATCTCATTGATGTGTCCCAGAACGATGCTGGAGTCTCGCACGAAGAGGTCGGGCAGCAGCTGTGGTCAGCGCGTGTGGCGTAAAAAATTGTAAATATAGTATTCAAACGACCAATAGTTACGACTATAATAATATCACACGCACGGTCGCGCACTCACTCTCATACTAATACAATATACATATATCAACAACAATGGAAGAATTATTAGAAGCCCGTGTCATTATGTTTCTACGAAAAATTTACTTAATGTAAAATATGAATTGAACAATAAAAAATCCAATCTTAACAAATAATACCATATATTAAGTATGTTTTTGGATTGAATGATGTGGCACTAGAAACGTGTAGTCACACACGAGACAACGTGTAGTTACACGGTACGTAACCCTCACAGAGGTTAAAACATTTTTGGACAACACAACTTATGGACCGATCAAACATTCTGAGAACCTAATTAAAATAATACGTGCGCGCACTAGATTGAAATAACTTCGAACTAATATAGCAAAACGAAAGATTACTCAGGAATGCATCTCAAGACGAACATCCATATATATATTATTAGAACTTATAAAATTGACTTATAAATATGTATAAAGTATTATATTTTATACACTAATCCGACTCACTTACGACTAACAAATAAGATCACACCCGGCACTGCGGCGGAGCGAGGCCGGCCGCTCCTGTACCTAGTACCTCGTATCTAGTACCTAGTACCTATGTCTGGCGCTACCGGACGTGAGAGAGTTCGCAGCGTGCTCGAACTATTACTATAATACATGTTTATGAAACGTGCTATCGATGATCAAACAAGGTACTACACAGATGGGGGCCGCGCTCGCACTCACGCGGGCGGCTGCGGCGGCTGCGGCGGCTGCGGCGGCGTGAAGAACTGTCATTGTGGAGTGTCGCGCGTCGCGCTCCAGCGGTCGAACTCGATGCCCGAGTCCGGCGACACGCCCTGCGGCTGTGCGCAGCCACAGTCGGCGGCCGGCGCGCCGGCGCCCGCCTCACGCGCGCCCAGCGCCTGCAGCACCTGCGGGCACGTCACGTTAGCGCGCCGTCCGGGGCCCGGGCGCGGGCGGCGGGGCGGCGCGGTGCGGACCTTACTCAGACTGGCGCTGTGCTCGTGCAGGCCCAGGTCCCGCTCGAACGAGTGCAGCTGCCGCATGAAGTGGAAGTTGGGCGCGATGTCGGTCTTGCGCGAGCGCACCAGCTCGAAGGCGTCGCGCAGGCACAGGCGGTGGCGCTGCATGAGGTAGGCCAGCGTCACGGTCACGGAGCGCGACACGCCCGCCACGCAGTGCACCAGCACGCCGCACCGCGCCGACATCGCCTCCTCTGCGAACACACCGACGGACGTTCAGTACTCGGATCGGTTAGCGAGATTGAGACTCCTTTCAAAGAATCAATGTCGTTCATGATACACGAATGGAATCCTGTTAATGGATAGTCGTTACCGATAAATCTTATGGCCTGTGGAAAGTGTACGGCGAGGTTTTGACTCCAGTGGTCGGCGATAGGTATCTTCAAATAATTGATGCCACAGCCTTCCGCTTCAAAAGTGTTAGGCAGGTCTGGGGTCACGTTCAGCACATACTGTAAATACAAACAACAGTGTCACATTTTGAATTGCACGTTACACAAAATCGTTAATGTGGCGAGGTAAAAAGGAGATCCTGCTTACTGTGAACTGTATCACACATTCATGCGCATACAACGCATGTTTTCCATTAAGACAAAGACTATCAAACTGTATAATATTTGAAAAAAGGTAACGTTACCTTACCTGCAAGTTGCGCTTAACATCTTCGCGTCCACCACCAACAAATTACTAATCATCGCAACTGTAAAACGTCAACCTAGTGCCAATAAACATTTTATCGTACTGACTACCTGAATTTAGGTAAATACTAAGGTCCAGCATAATTTTAGAAATTGTACCTTAATATTATGCCTGGCGAGCGCGTCACAATCCTCACTATTAGTCGAGTTGCCTAGGTACAGGTTGGGCAGGATCTCGATGGGGAACTCCGGCGGTACATGCGTATGCGTGTCCTCGCACTCAGACGATGAGCCCGACGACAACGCTTCTTCGCAACCCGACCCTGAAATGCGCAGAGACCTGAAACATGAAAAATCATAACATTTTTATAAGCCCGATACATTTTGGACAGCGCGATTGGCGCAGTGGTCGAGAGACCGACTGCTACGCTGCGTGTCGCAGGTTCGATTCCTGCACGGAGCAAATATTTGTACGATCTATAGATAATTGCTCCGGGTCTGGGTGTGTGTGTGCTTGTGAGATTATATGTCTGTAAACGCACCCACGATACAGGAAGAAATTCCTAGTTTGGGGCAACGTTTTTTTATATAAAAAAGAAAGGATTTAGCAACCAATTTATACCGAGAGTTAAACCTTAATTGATTAGTGTGTCACTACTTATAGAATGAGTGTTGTGTTATAACCAAGTGAAAATTGTACCATAAAATATGTAATATGTATAAAATTAACTAAACTTAACAAGATGACCCCCTGGTCTTCCGGGCACATGTGGAGTAGCCTTTCACTAGTACTATTATTTATTAAGTGCTTAGTAGTTACGAAGAACTCGAACACAAGATATTAAGGAATTCCAGCATCATGAAATCATGATCAAAATATTTAATTACTGATGCTTCTCAATTTAATGAATCTACTTTAATACGTGATCTGGGCTTAATTGTCAGCCTCTGCAGTAGACCACTAACAATTATTCTATAATAACTATACTAACAATAACACAAACACACATTTGATTTCAATGAATATCTTAGGAGATATCATAGTTTTAAAATAACTCCGCAACAAAATAATGATCAAGTACCACGCGCGCATTTATAACATAACATAGCATCACGCCTGTATTTCTTGAAGGTGATGGCAGAGGTGTACACAGTCGAACACCCACATTTCACCAATGCTGTTATTATGGTCAGCAGTCGCGTTTGGGACCTCTAGACCAACGAGGCAGTCGCATCTATGATATGCTGGGCGCGGTCATGAGGAGGGAGAGCGCTGGTGGAATATGTTTTAGTAGGTATTTTCCCCAAATTAACCCGGGTGAAACCGTGGGGTACAGCTAGTATAATATATAAGGGTTGCCCTACAAATATCAAATAACAAGAATTTCAATGATGTGTGATGATTTGATACTATCACGAATTCTACAAACTTGTTTGTTAGCAAGTTTATTATTATTGGGTTTAACGGATATAATCTAATATAAATTCTGTATGACAAGTACTTTTTAAAATCCTGACGTGGACACAATCACGAGTTTCATTAATCTTTAGTGAAACAGTCTAATATCGACCTTCAGGACTGCGATATTATAAATATAGTGTTGTTACAGCGTGGTGGTGGCGCATCCAAGCGAGCTCTGGTGGCTGTATGTGTGGGCTGGGGGTGGTGCGGGGCGGTATCGATCGCAGGGCTGCTCAATGGGGGAAGAGACTACGGGGGTTCACCATTCACCTGCCCCCGCGGCTCAATGGCCGCCCACGCAGAGCCGCGTCCTTACTCCCAACCCCCCAACCCCTCCGCCTCTTGCCGCACCCCGCACCCCATGACTGCGGCTCCAACGCGTCTCCTCCCACGCGATACTTCTCTAAATTCGCCCTCTGAATTGTCTTGCCGCCATTCAGTTTACTGTTTTCAAAGCAATCAAATTAGATAGATAATTAGACAAATGCGTGCCCGTCAACTTAAACACCTACACTACGACACCAGAGTTGCAGATAATCAGCAGGTATATAGCAATACCAAGAAATTCCAGTCGTTTAAATTGCAGCAACGCTTGCCTATTCTGCGTCATATCTATATCTGAAGGTTAAGTTGATATCTATGTCGAGTCTGACTACATAGTTATTACATCTAGTGGACTTTAACGATACAATCAACAATCAAAAAAGTGACAGCACAGCAAAAAAAAGCCTACTGCTCTACTGCGGTCCAATCGACGAAAATGTTAAAAACCCCGCATTAATAAACCATAATAAAAACCAAACAGATTGACCCCAATCTTTTTTGGTCTAGTTCAGAAAGAATGTGCGGCCTCCAGTCCCCAAAACAATGCTCTGTTTTTAAGTTTGAGCCTCTGTTGTGGAATGTGGACCATCCATGCAGTGTTTTTTTATGTTGAACGCCAAAGCTCTGTAGCCTCATCCTAACAGCGTACGACGAGATCAAGTTACGACAAATAATACTAATCTTATAGTATGAGCACTTAAAAACGCATCGGTATACAATGAGGTTACTCTTGAAACTAATACCAATTCCAATATTAAATAGGCGCCTTACAACAACGCGTAATTTTAAAATAAATTTACCAATAAAATAAAGCATGTTGTCATCATATTACCAGGGAATCATTAAAAAAAAATTGACATTTTTGCATTTAAAAGTACGAACTGACATATTTCCAATGTCAATCGAGCGAAATTATATTCAAGAAAAAGCCCACAGATATATTTTAGAAATTAATTTACATTTTTATTCATACATAATATACATTTTCATTTTTAATTACATTGGATACATCTCCCGGATGGTTGAGATGGCTTAGTGGTCAGAGCGCCTGGAGTATTATTCCGGGTGGCCCAGGTTCGAAACCTGCTCACGACCGTATATTCCACAAAAAAAATCTAGATATTTATAAAGTGCGTCAAATAGGCGCTTTAGCTAAATTGAATCAATGTCGCGCGAGTGGTCATCAAAATAATTATGAACAGTCGGCAGCCAGTGGGCAGCATGTACTGGGCATTAGTAGGCTCATAGTAGGTAATGCGAAACGCGTAGGCCGCGCGTAGGCGACCGCCAGCCGACACGTCCATTCAGGGGAGCTGCTGCGCCCACGCGACCGACGCCATTCCGCCCGATCTCATCATGTTAACGATACACTTACACGAATTTTACCTACATGTGGGTGAATGGGGCCCAGCTCGTTACGTAAATGTCAATTGTGAACTCTTTGTTTCCGATACTCAGGGTGTGCTCAGGTGTACGAGTAACAACGTTGCGGATAATGTCATCTACTCATACAATCAACATGAGCAGCTCATTTAAATACGCGTATAGTTGTAGTAGTGTATTGTGTAAGTGACAGCGCGGCGTCGGCACCGTGCGAATACAATTCGTATTTGAATGGCGGCGCAGCAGCGTGTGCGAGGCGGACGCCGGAAGCCGTGACACGGTCGCCCGTGTTATTAATGAACGACTCCGATACGTATGGCCGGCCGGTGCCTCCGTGAGCCGATCGAATAACGAATGCGAGCCAAGTTATAGGTACGGGTGTTGTCGGGGGTCTCCGTGAGTCGGTCGGGTAACTGTGTGCACACTGGAGAGCCGGTGCGTGTGGGCGTAGGAGTGCGTGCGGTGCGCTGGCGCACAGGAATGCGGCTCGACCCACCCGCTGCCAATGACCGGCTGCAAGGGACGGTTTTTTAATGGCGGACTCGCTAGTTCCCATCCTGGCAGCAATTTTAACGAGCCGAATCGTCCGGAAAGAGTATTGCTCGTTTATGTTATGTATGACAATCTTAAATAAGTCGTGCTGCCTGTCTGTACGTATATGCGAGTGTTAGTTTGGCACTGTATTTTAGCAAGTGTGTCGAGGTCGCAGGCCACTCTAGCGCCTACATTGTAATACATGTAATGTCTAGTAAAATGAATACGTTTTCTTTTTAATTCGAAATACTCTCTTTTGAGTGTCATTACGAAACGAAGTAAACGCAGTGACCATTTCATGGGAGGCCAAATAAATAGAATAACATCAACATCCCATTTTAATTACAATGAAACACCTAAAAAGTTATGCGTTATATTAAATAAATTACGCTACATCACATTATATCCGTTTTGAAGCCAGTACCTGTAGCAAAATAGAAAAAAATAAGCCTATTTTCCATCAATGTCATTCGAGCGACTTTATTGTCAAGAGTAGAAGAACGTTTACGATTCTCTGGTAGTTTCTTAGAGGTAGTGCTCCATTCCGATACTAAAACAGCAAAACCATAGCTTATGGTTACAGTAAAATGTCTGGATGATTAAAATACAATAAAATAATAATAATTAAAGAAAAGCACCACAAAATAATAATATTAATTAGGCAGTAGGCACGATGTAGGTATAACCGTCACCGACCATGACCGTGTACGGATTAATTCGTGAATGAACTCACGCGGAGCGAGGATCGCCTTGACGTCAACAACGATGACGACACACGTTACTGATAATATAATCTGCCGCCGCGGCGCCGAACGCGGTCACCCTGATCAGGATCTTTGGATTCACTGAACACAGTATTAACGAAATTAGTCGAGGAAACAAAAAGTACACCCGTAACTTTATTAACGGAGTTTCATGGTTTATTGGCCATTGTTATTTCTAACTAGTGACACGCTCTGGCTTTGGACGGAGGCAAATTATACAAAAATACCATTCAAATGATCGTCGATACACGTGGGTGTTTTTTTTTTAATTATTTCGTTCAAATTTGTTTTTTGAATTTGTACGACTAAGAGCCGATTTCACCGCAGACATTAAAAACCGAGTTTAACAGAACTTAGTTCAAATGTTGATTTTGATCTCAGTTAACGTCAAACAGATTTTACCAGCTACATCTTGATCGCGTTTTCGAAAACGAAGTTCTCTTGGATAATTATTGTAAATGTTGTCACAATTATAGACTTAAACGATTTTGAGAGATGATTACCTAAATATATAGGTATTTATTAATTAATATATATATAAACAATAAAAATTAAGCATTTTTGGTGCTGACATATTTATAGAAAACTCAATTATGCCTATTAAACGTGTTTTATTTTATTTAGTAATTTTACATACATTTTATTTATACAATAGCGTAATATCATAATTAAGTCAATTCGTTTTTTAAATTTAAAATAGAACATAACTCAAACGAGTAGATTTACCAGCCAAGTGTCTGAAAAATTCGTTCGTGTTCACGCTTAATTGTTAGGACCCAGGAATCGCTGCCTCTGCCGCTGGCGCTGGCGGGCCCCGAAGCGCGGTTGCGGCGCGGTGACGACCCATCGTGGGCGCCGTTACGTTTACAACATTAATTTAAATGTTGCTATTTATAGATCACTTGGGTATAATATCGTGAAAGGTAGCAGTCAACAACCCACGCGATGAGAAGCGGATGCTACAAATCACAGTAAAAGAAAATAATTCGCGAATCTCTAAATATACCTTCCATCACAGACTTTGTATTCATAGGCTGAGACAGGGCCGATACAGATAAACTTACTGTTTTATAAATAAAAACATATTTAGTAATTTTTTAAACATTTTGTTATTATTAATTTGTATATGGTAAGTTTTCCTTATTCTAATTGGTAATTTATTCTTATTTTTATTATATCGAACTATATATTTTATTATCGCATATTTTATAAGCTCAACCATTAATATTACCATATTAAATAAAATACAAAAAGAAACAAACTAAGCGTCTGATGACTGATCAAATCACAATAACTTGGATTGAGTTGTGTCGATAGTGCTACAGTAATATCGTATCGTGAAGTCACGCTTTGCAAGCCACCATTCAACACTCGGTTCATTAACATCGCGAACCGAATAACTACAGTGATTGGCGCAGGCAGAGAAAAATTGAGCAATGAGCAGTGAACGGCTCGCTCGCATGAATGGACTGGAACACACTCCATTCAGCGCCAGGCATCGTTTCACTACTTCTCTAATGCAATACGCCAATTATTGCGTGCTTAGGTAACTGCACACTTATAGCGCGGTGGCATGGCGGCAGAACAAACGATGCGGTTCGCCACCTTTTAATGATGAATGGGGTTATTAACCAACAATTTTTATTGAGCAGACTGCAATGCGTCAATATAACGTTGTTATTTGAATGTTTTGGTGAACCTTTAAGAAGTTCAAGTTTAAGTAAAAAAGGGAATTATTTTCGGTGAGCACATAAGGACGGTATGTTCCCTCGGTAGGCTTCATTTTATCCTAAACGCACGCAGCAAATTGGCCCTCAAGTGCAAATTGCGCATTTACACCACGTGTATACGCCCCATCATGACTTACGTCTGCGTTGTGTTCTCACACGCAAAATCATACCGTCGCCATAGGATGCAGACCTCCCAAAACCGTTTCTTGCGAAAGGCCACGGGAGCCCCGTTCTATATTCGCAACGAGAAACTCCACCTCGACCTCAAAGTCCCCACTATCCAACAGTTCATTAAACTCTATTCTTAAAGTTCATTAAACTCGATTCTGCTGAAAAGCACCCCAACCCTCTTGTCGTGGCAGCTGCCCGGTATACCCTCTCACAGATCAGTAGAATTCGCCGACCTAAGCATTCACTCGCATATCCCGACGACGCTATAACCCTCCTCCAAGAAAGCAGTAGGGCCACCAGCACAGTATTCAAAAACAGACAGAAGGTTTTAGTATATAATTAGTTAAGTTTTTGTATATGTCGCAGATGGATAGTAGAATCAGCTGTTTTACATAACTGCTAGCTGATTTACAAAACAGCTAAACAACGTTCAGCTGGATTGCCATTGCGATATGTTAAACAAAACTGCTACCCACGTTTAGACGTAACGCAGAATGACATATCTACAGTGGGACAGATTTGTTTATTGTACAGGTATATTAAATGGATAGTCACAAATCAAGTAAAAAAAAAAAGATACTGTATTCTGATTTATCTTTCCGGGGCTCCTATTTTTGTGTCTGTAAGAAGAAAAGTCCGCGATGGCATATGTTTATATCTTAAGGATAACATACTATGCCCATTTTAATACTTTAAAAAATAGCCAATTATAAAGCGGTAATTGGAAAGCGGGAACGGGATCAAAATTTCATAATTACTTTTGTTCGCGATAACCGCGAAAACGCGGCGAAGCCGCGGGCATCAGCTAGATTGTAATAAAAAAAACGAAACAAATCACTGTCATTTCTGCATAGTAAACAACTATAAAATAACAGGAACATACCTACCTGGGATACAATTAATAACAATGGTTAAGTTTAAGCTGCACTATTTGTTCAGTAAGAATCTGAGGACTAATATAAAATTTTGTTATTAGCGTAGTAGTACTAGGTAGTCCTCAGATGCTTACTGACAAATCACTCAGCTACAATGAATGGAATATTTTTCATTGACGTGCTCTGCGCACGTGAAGTAGGTACTCAGTTTCGGTTACGTGTAATAGGTACATAGTATGTATTTATTACATTATCACATATATAATGAGTAACAAAGAGCAGTAAGAAGGAACCAGTGTTTGCACTTTATGACTAAGGTCATCTGCATCGTCACCGATACTGAGAATTCGGTTTTATGATTCGATCTGTTTGCAGGGACCCACGTGCTGTTTAACTTCAAGTGTGAATTAAGTAGGTTCCTACATAAAACATTTATTATATTCAATAATAAACAGAATTAGTTTAGTTTAACCTTATTGTCCATAAATGAAATCAAACTACAGCGCATTTTGTTGATATCATAAATTTCCATTCTATCAGTAATGACTTTCATAAGCTATAAATTAGACTAGTAATAAAACTCAAAATAAAGAACATGTACAAAACCAAAGTATACAATTGCTTCTCACGGGATCAGATCATCAACAACAACATCATATTGAGAAAGTCCGTCGTATCTAGTCGAGCCGGAATCTGTACGGACGAACACTTTTTCCGTCGAAGTGAAAAACCTTCTCACGCGCAAATCTCGTTCCCACGCGTGAGTTTCCTCGTTCTCTCAATTGACCGAGGCAGCCAGTTCAGATTCAGAATTACAATAATAATTATTTCCTCGATATACCTACCTACTTGTAGGATTACGTAACCCATATTTTTTTCTGTGCCAACCGTCTCGTTTTTAGCCTTAGATATACGCTATGTTAGAGCTTATAATTTAAAGTATTTATTAATTTACTTAAGATCTTAGCTGAATGCAAAGGCGGAATAATGTATGTGTGCGAAGAAAATTTTCACACAATGCTCCCGGTGGGGTAAAATATTAAATTTTCACGCACGCCTTTAGTTCTAACTACTCCTACCGTTTGAGCAGAATCATTACTGTGCTATGTATACTCTTTAAGCCGGCATTGAGGTGCCTGACTCCATAAAAGTCCAATGAATGCGCCAGATTTAACTGATCCGTACAATAGCATGCTGCACAGGCATATTCAAGTGACAAAATATGTGATTTTACTGACCGTAGTCCCATAAGTGGTAGATGCGGCACGTGCTGAGCACCAGCCTCGCTGCACCACTCGGGGTACGCGCGCCGGAACTCCGCGAAGTCTCCTGTTGGAAATTAATATTTGTTTTAGATGGTCTAGGGATTCTTAGAATATGTATGTATACCTAGATGAGACCGCGACAAGTTCGCGCTTGACTTGGACAAATTGAGGAAACTTGAAATATATCAAAATGAACATACCCGTAAATAAAATTTCTTCTTTAAATCTGTTGAGCCATTTTAGAGCCTATTCGAGACAAACTTTTAGACAAACAGACAAAAATTAGGTCACTTATGTATGAGGCATCGTATAAATAGCAGTTTATTACGAAATCACAATTTTATTTATTGGTATAGATAAGTAATTATACACATATATGATTGCTTCATTTTTCTAGCCTCACACAGCGCAGCTCTGTTGGAAAAACCTTAGCAGAGTCAGGTCTTCGTGAGCAAGAAATGCGAGCGAAGAGGGAACCTGTATAATAGAACATCGGTTCTTCGAATAGCTATTGTGAAAAGTTGAAAACAGTATGTTTAAGAGCACAGATTCCTCGCACATTTATTTGGAAAGAAATGCACTGTTCTACAGGTTTGTTTCGTTGTCTCCTCGCACTGCACAGCTTTGGTGGTAAACCACACTAATACTGAACCGATAAAATTTTCAGAATAATTACATTATAATTACTTTTTAGGGTTCCGTACCTCAAAGGAAAAAACGGAACCCTTATAGGATCACTTATAGGAATCAAAATTTATAGGGTACTTTCAGTTGACCTAGAACTATGAAATTTGAGAAGTAATATCATCTTATATTATTTAAATTTCAATGTATAAAAAATTCCTAATATTTTTTTTATTTATTGTTTCTTATTTACTTTATCTATTAAACAACTGATTATAATTCAATTGATAAATTCCCAATTATAAGTAATGTGATGTAATGATGTGATGTATTGTGTGGATTGACGTGAAAAATTATTTACCAAAAAATACTTTTGAACTTATACTACAAGTACAGGACAAAATCTGAAAACTATACATCTATCTGATTCCTTTAAACAACAAAAAATCTTGTATATGTGTCGCAAATGGATTGTAGAATCAGCTGTTTTACAAAACTGCTAGCTAATTTACAAAACAGTACTGTTATGAAAAACAGCTGAACGACGTTTAGCAGTTTTACATAATTACTGAACTAACACGCAGAACTGTATGATCGTTTTGCGCATGTCAAAGCAGCGGGTCAACGATCAGAGATTATGTAAAACAGTGTGAAATGAACTGTCAGATTGTTTATTTTAGTTTATTTTAATTCGAAATTTTGTCGCATGTGGCTGTGTGTGTCTTAACAATAATATCTTAACTTTATTTTAATTTTAAGTCAGTAGAAAAAAACTGCTGAAAATTGCGAATGACGGAAATACTAAACCACTATAATAGTCGATATTTATCGGGAATATGAAAGAAAAAATTAAATTGATCCATGAGCGAGCGAAGCGAGCTCGGGGGTTTCGTGTACCCCGACACGGACAGGTTAGGTTCGAAGAGGATCCTCCATCCATCCTCTTCCTGTTTTGGTTTTTTCTAACCTTACAGACACAAAAATAGGAGCCCCGCCGGGCGGGGCTCCGTTGACTCAGCCACGAAAAGACAAATCAAAATACAGTATCTTTTTTTTTACTTGAGTGGTGACTATCCCTTTAATATACTTACACAATAAACAAATATGTCCCGTAGATATGTCATTCTGCATTACTTCTAAACGTGGGTAGCACTTTTGTTAAACGTATCGCAATGGCAATCGAGCTGAACGTTATTCAGCTGTTTTATAAAACAGTACTATTTCGTAAATCAGCTAGCAGTTTTGTAAAACAGCGGATTCTACTATCCATCTGCGACATAAATATATAATCTGAATTTCGGAAACAGCTTCAACGATTTTCATGAAATGTAGCGTGCAGGGAGTTTCGGGGGCGATAAATCGATAGGTTTAGGTTTAACTTTCAGAATACGTCGTGTTACCAAAAAAAATAAACAACCAGGTACTTAGTAATTAATTCATAAAAAATATAGTCGTTATAGGTTTTGGAAACTGAATTTCGGAAAAAACTGCGAGACTCGATTCCTGAACTATTTATAATATGTACCTACAAATTTGTACGGAACTCTCGGTGGGCGAGTCCGACTCGCACTTGTCCTGTTTTTTTTTTTTTTTTTTTTTAATTAATTTCATTTATTTGTCACAGCTTCATAAATATATTTACATAGTTAAAATATAATTTGGTTCCAGTTCCAATTAATAATTTATATCTCCATCGTTACTCGATGATTTTGCCAATATTAGGGTTGAAAAAGACACTGAAAGTTCTTAAACTGTAGTAAAGAAATCTATTGACCGGTATTTGTAGTAGTGAAATCTATTGGGCATGCTGAAACAATACAAAATATTACAAGTTAGTTGAAATAAATAAAACAGCACAAGTTAGTAAGTAGTAACATAAATATCTACATATTATTTGGTTATGATGCCGAATTGTAGTCTTACTGAATAGTTCAGAAATATACTCAGAATATATTCAGAAGTATACAAAAAGTTTTAAGATAAGTAGCTTTCCCAGGTAGATAGACGACTATTAGATTTTTGTTCATCTTATTTCCGTTATTCCAATATAATATAGCTACCCTACAATATCTATTTTTAAAATGTGGTGTTTTATAAATACTGACCCTAGATTAATAGCTTTCCAATTACCACATTAAGTACATATGACATTTTTTTTAAAGTTAGTATGGGTATAGTAAGCTGTCCTTAAAAGATAGACATATGCCATCGCGAACTTTTCTGTAGATCTATAAAAGAGGAACAATCCCACCATATATGTTATGTTTAATTATATCTCAACGTGATTAGGCTATTACTGTTTTCGATCTCCCAGTTGTTTATTTCCGACTTCTTCAATAATCATCGTCATCATCATCAATCAATACATATAATAAAAATATAACAAATCGCTGTCTGTACATGGAAGATATATGAGAAAAAATATTATTGGGACCTTTATCAACAAATAGCACCCAAAACAATGATTGTTAGAAATTTTTGGCTGTTTATCTGTTTGTCTGTGCGTTTGTGCACGCTAATCTCAGAAACGGCTTATCCGATTTAGATGTGGTTCACTAATATATTGTGGTAAGCTTCACTTAACATTTAGTGTTTGTTTTATGTCAATCGGTTCATAAATAAAAAAGTTATGCCCATTTAAAGAATCACGTCGAACATTTTGTTAATTATGAATTTGTGTTCATACACGACATTGTGTTAATTTACGACATCCACGCGGACAGAGTCACTGGCTCAGCTAGTATTTCAATAAATTTACACAAAACCTTAACTATTTATACTATTAACTAAACCTTCCTTATGAATCACTCTATCTATACTCAATATATTGAGTATCGGATAGTTAAACGGAGTATCTTAGGCTACTTTTATACTAAATAAGAAATAGGGTTCCGCGGGCTGAGTATTAACATTTTGAATTAATACCGAATAATTACCAATAAACATAGAACCCACTTGCTGCTTGATAGACTTGCATATACATTATTAATAGAATAAGTAAATGAATGGATATAAAATAATTCAAACTTAATAACAAGGAATATAATAAAGTGCTCTTAAAAACTCTACTTATTTAAAAATGAGCCCGACGGGGTCCATGATGTTTCTATTATTTGATTATTTACCACCTGTAAGTGGACATTACGGGTTGCAATAGACGGTATGATTTAAAAAAAAAAAGTGATATGAAGTTAGTTTCCAACATCCACGCGGACGCAGTCGCGGGCAAAGCTATAAGTGCCTAATTAAAATAGAAAGAGGACTGAAAAAAGGGAGGATACTGCACCCAATGTACGGTGCAATATCCTCCCCATTTTGCAGTCCTCTTCCGACTGTAATTACGAAAGTTTCTAGCTCGGTGGAGAATGAGTTTAGAGGACGGTTTTGTCTTCATGCCGAAGGTACATTGAATCTTCTCCTTCAGTCGCCAGGTACATTCAACTAACAGCTAACAATAGATTATTGGAATGTAACATGGAATATAAATTAATATTAGACAAGTTCATGACGTTCTCTCAAGGTAAGCACAGATCGCCTTGGGAATATCAATCTGTGCGGCTGTTACTCAGCCACGCGCCTATAATAGGTTCAGGTATAAATACAGATAAATCTTTCAAATGCATTATCACATGCGAAGCGAACTCTTTACTAGTTATAATTTTTTTGGAAAGCGAAGTACGTTCGTGAGTAGGACTTGAAACTGCGCTTCCCGAATAAGTACTCCAAGCACTCTGCCCCTGTTTCTACTTTTTTTTTTCTAAAACGGTCATGTTTAAACCGACAGGTGCGTACTCCGTACAATCGTACAAAGGTACCAACGACAACGCTGCGTTTCCGTCGCGTTAAGCCGCTTCCTGTCGTCCGCTGCTCGGTCGACAATTGTGATGCTAATATCAATCCCATTATGTCCATCACACTCCTATAGGAGGTATATCCAATAGGCATGGCAGCCCATTATTATTTGATGCCCATTCAATATGCTTCGTGGTATCACTTCACATTATATACGTCGCAGATGGATTGTACAATCCGCTGTTTTACAAAACTGCTAGTTTTTTTAAACATAACATAGCATCACGCTTGTATTCCCTGAAGGGGTAGGCAGAGTTGTACGCAATACCCACACTTCACCAATGCTGGTATTAAGTCCTATGTAATAGGTGGTGAGTCTATTGCCATCTACCGGGCACAATTCCAAACTCCGGGCTGCTACTGAGAATTTCCTATCAGAAAAACTCAATAACACTTTGCCCGACCCTGGAATCGAACCCGAGACCTCATTCTGAGCTGTCGCGCTTGGGAACACAAGACCAACGAGGCAGTCAGATGTTTTATAAAACAGATTTTAATATGTAACACCAACATTGTAAACCCGTATTATGCAAATAAATTATTTGATTTGAATTGAAAAAAGATCCGTTTTATAAAACAGCTGAAAAACGTTCAGCTACATTGCCATTGCGCTACGTTTAACAAAACTGCTATCCACGTTTAGACGTAATGCAGACTGCTATATATGTCGCAGATGGATAGTAGAATCCGCTGTTTTACAAAACAGTACTGTTTTATAAAACAGTACTGTTTTTAGTATTACGTCATTCTAAATATTCACTATAATTTTTTTGTTGCTACTGTCTGTAATACAATACATTAATGTTGATAAGACACAAAGAGCCATGAGTGACAAAATATAGAACTAAAATCAATCAATCTTACGTCGTGTCTGACGTTTCATTTCACGCTGTTTTACATAAGCTCTGATTGTTGACCGGCTGCATTGATAAACGCAAAACGTAACAATTCTGCGTGTTCTGTAAATATGCAAAACCGCTAAACGTCGTTTAGGTGTTTTACATAACAGCACTGTTTAGTAAATCAGCTAGTAGTTTTGTAAAACAGCTTATGCTACAATACATCTGTGACATATGACACAGTTAATCGACATTTAAGAATTGAAAGGTATTTTGAAGTCTTAAAAGCTTCTATTAACTGCATTAGAATGTGGAAATAGATCATTTTTAGTTTTACCGGTAAGTCAACAATGTAGGCTATATAAATTGAAGCAATGGTACCTATACCTAGTTTTTTTCATAGTAAATTATTGAAGATTCATTAATCTCTATTACTCGCGAAAGTACAAAATTTTACTTGATAACAATAATACATATTTCTATTGTGTCTTGTAATTAGCGAATCAACAGATAAAATACATATACAACAATCGCACACGCGACACGTGGTAAAGTTTATAAACTAACATTCGTTCAAAAAGCATTACTTGCTCCAAAATATGTTGGCTACCAAGAAACTTCGAGTAGGTATATACATATACTACGTCAGGGGTCGAGGGTGCAAATTTGCCACTTTCACATTAAATATGGGCCATCCGCCATTGGATAAGCTGCAGCCTAGCTGGCTCGCTTCACGCAGTCGCACGGCAACACGGGGGAGCGGGGCAGACGGCGCCCGGCATTGATCCGGTGACTCATCGCGGCCCATTCATCCGCCGCACTCAATGAACCCGTCGTACCCTCCTCCACCCCTCCCCCCAGATCCACTCGCGTCCTCGGTAGCAAGGACTCCATAAAATTCGCCCCTCACGGCACGAACCGAATCCTTCAGCTTGCTACACCCACACAATATAAACGTGATCTCTTCGCACACATTTAGCACCCACTCCTTGACCGCCCACCGATAGCCGTCAAGTAAACAAAGTCTGATGTTATTTTACTTGATCAACCTTTTACAAATTGGAGACAATGTGCCCAGAGACCTTGAAGAGGATAAAAAGTTATGCAAATATGAAGAAATACGTATGGGCTGGCACATAACTTATAAGGTAGGAGTGTTCATAGTGTCGGGACACGGGGAGGCGCTGGTGTGGCGTGGGGAGGCAGGTGCGGGGAGGCCTTGGCCCGGCGCGCGGCCCGCGCGTCCTTCCAGCCACGTTTATCAACAACCTTGTGCGATTTAAACAGCCTAATACATCATTATGTAAACTTGTGAATTACATATACATACAATGCCCGTTACGTACTTACACGTGTACGTAACATTTTGTTTTCTATCTAAAAGTTTATTCTTGACTAGCTGTGCCCGCAACTTCGTTCGCGTGGATGTCGGAAACTAACACTCAGCCTGTGGAACCCTAATTCGGAGTAACTTAGGCTAATTATAATATAATAGCTGTGCACCCCGGTTTAACCCCATAATTTGAAAAAAATACCTTCTAAAATATATTCCAGCCCCCCACCCCCGCCATGACCGCACCTACGACATCATAAATATAAATGCGCCTGCCTCATTGGTCCATGCCCCTGGCTGGAGGCCTTAATAATAATTTATTATTAGGGCATCCACAGGAAAGTCCGGTTAAGCAGTCGACAACCTCCTAGGTTGACCTGCGAGGTGCCACTATCAAAAAAAAAAACTCATTGGTCCAGTGGTGCCAAGCGCGACTGCTGAGTATGAGGTCTCGGGTTCGATTCCCGGGTCGGGCAGTGTTATTGGATTTTGAATTATATCCTGGTAGATGGCAATAAGCTCACCACCTATTACATCGGACTTAATAACAGCATTGGTGAAATGTGGGTGTACGACTGTGTACACCTCTGCCTACCCCTTCCTAGTCAACGAATACAGGCGTTGTTATAAATACGCGCGTGGTACTTGATCATTATTTTGTTGCCGAGTTATTTTAAATCTACGATATCTCCGAAGATATTTATTGAAATCAAATGATGTACAAGGCAATTTTAATCAACATTTTTCATTGATGCTCCGCTCCTATTGATCGTAGCGTAATGTTATATAGCCTATAGCCTTCTTCGATAAATGGACTGTCCTACACAAAAAGATTTTTTTAATTACAACCAGTAGCTCCTGAGATCAGCGCGTTCAACCAAACAAACTCTTCGTTTATAATATTAGTATAGATATCGTTCGTAATTTCGTCAGATACTTGCAAACCTAATTAGAATCACACAAAATATGTACCTATAGCGTTATTACGTCAGCCAGCATCAAAATTAGGGAGTAATTTTGTTGCCGTAGGTGATGAGTATTTCACCACGTCGCAGATGGATTGTAGAATCCGCTGTTTTACAAAATCTCTAGTTGCTTTACAAAACAGTACTGTTTTATAAAACAGCTGAACAACGTTCAGCTGGATTGCCATTGCGATACGTTTAACAAAACTGCTACCCACCTTTAGACGTAATGCAGAATGACATATCTACAGAGGGACAGGTTTGTTTACTGTATAGGTATATTAAATGGATAGTCACCATTCAAGTAAAAAAGCGATACTGTATTCTGATTTGACATCTCGTGGCTGGGTCGAGGGAGACCGCGAAGCGGGGATCCTATTTTTGTGTCCGTAAGGTTAGAAAAAACCTAAACTCCCGAGCTCGCTTCGCTCGCTCATGGATCAATTTCGTTTATTTTCTTTCATAATCCCGATATATTGTCGACTATTATAGTGGTTTAGTATTTACGTCATTAAAAATTTCATCATTTTTTTGCTATTGACAAGTAAAATAAAGTTAGGTTATTATTGTTAGGACACACAGAGCCATATGCGACAAAATTTTGAACTAAAATCAACAATCTGACAGTTCATTTCACACTATTTTACATAATCTCTGATCGTTGACCCGCTGCATTGATAAACGCAAAACGTTCATTCAATTCTGCGTGTGATAGTTCAGTAACTATGTAAAACCGCTAAACGTCGTTCAGCTGTTTTTCATAACAGTACTGTTTTGTAAATCAGCTAGCAGTTTTGTAAAACAGCTTATTCTACAATCCATCTGCGACATATATATTCGCATGTATGTTATAATAAGTATAACCTATATGAAGTGGGTGCATTTAATAAAAATGTCCATAATAATAATGTATAATAAACGAAAGCATCTGTCATTGATAATATCTGATATCTCCAAATAGACTTTAATCAAGCCTGTTGGAACAATTTAAACCAATTTACTAAGGTTGGTGGGCGATTTATAAATATGATTGCACATCGGCCTCTATTGACTGTTGTTCGAGTTGGGTCAATTAAATCCATTCACAATGATCGTGGTAACAAGTCTTGTTAAACGAATGACATAAACATTTTAACCTTCTGGCTGTGCTTGTGGCATCGCAGTTAGCGTTAAACAAAATACAGCCGGGGTAAAAATAAAGATGCAGCATATTCTGGGAATCGTGTAGGCTCATGTTACCTTTGCCGCATACAATCTTTATTAATGGTTACATTTGAAATGTTGTGTTAAACAATGAAAAATAAAACAATAATAAATAAATAATAAACTTTCGATCAGGTTCTGGGAATGTAAGAGATTGACGTCACTCCAAACGATTTCATTCAGTTTCTTAGAATCGATGAGATAGATGGGTGTTTTAAATTTCAAGGCATTTTCACGAAAATAGATTTTCTTGTTGTACTTGAACTAGTGTATCTACATTATAGCAATTAACTTTAGATTATTACGCTCCATATTATTATACAAGGTTTTAGCGCATGGACCGACAAAAATTTTTGGGTGTTAGGGGCATGATCTAGTTCTCACCCATGGACCCCATGTCCTAAGTGTCACTGTAATCTAGATACGATTTTTTGGGCTTGTTTTTTAAAATTAACTGAATTATAAGCTTTTAAAACGTTATAACTATTTAGTTTGTAGTCGTATTTGCACCAATTTTTTTTAACTGTAACCTTTCCAACGATATACTACATGTCCTTGAAATTATTCACTATGCTATCAAGTTATCAAAATCAAAGTAGGAACGAACACGCACTCTAAAAACCCCGTTTGATGGCTGTCCAGCGCAGCCAGCATTATCAGCGAGACGTCCGAGAGCATTTGGACAACTATTTTTCCAGTGCTTGGATCGGAACAGGTGGCCCGATACCTTGGCCTGCACGGTCACCAGACCTGACACCCCTGGATTTTTATGTCTGGGGACGCGCCAAAGAAATCGTATACACAACCGAAGTACCCACAACGGAAATTTTAATAGAAAGAATAAATAGCGCCTTTCAAATATCTATGGGCGAGAACTAGCTCATGCCCCCCCTAACCCCCAAACATTTTTGTCGGTCCATGCGTCAAACATCCTGTATTTCTTGGTTACACTTACAACAAACCCGAGCTTTATTTTTATGAAAAATGGATCTACCTTTGGCCACCAACTCGCCTGATGGTAAGCGACGGTGTGGCTAAGGATGGAGCACATAGATCCAGAAGAAATCTATTCACTCTAACTTTGAATATGCCTACATTGTATATTCAGGAAACAAGATACAGCAGGGAATTCCATATTTGTTAAAATAAATGCTAATAATACGATAAATACGAAGTCCACTTGCTGAAAGCCGCAAACAAAGGTTATAATATTTACTTATTCATAAAATATTTTACATGATGATAATTTTAAAAATAGTATTTAACGAAGTTACCCAGCCGCAAAATGTTAATAGTATGATGTCATTTAACTTCCTGTTTATGGAAGTAGGTAAGTCAGTTTATTTACCCATCGTTATTACTTATAAATGTTCAGGGCATGTTGCACTAATTGACTGTCGGCTCAATTTCAAGTCGATAATGAGTGTGGCGCCGACGTCGTCCGTCCGCCAGATAATGTTTCTGATAATCGTATCAGTATAATAGAGTTACATCGCGCTGCACCCCGACATCACACATCATAATATCCACAATACTTACAACAATGTACAATGATATCTAATTTATGAACCATCAAATTTACAAGAGCATTAACAAATGGGCTTTCGCATTGGTGACCTCTACGTGCATTTACGCACGTAAAAACTATTTTATTCGTAATCACTGTAGCGAAACCGTAAATAAATAAAATCAGAATACAATACGCAGCACAAATAGTAATTCGCAAATTGGTCATTACATCAGTACCTACATAAAAACTGTCAATGCCAATGTTACGCCTTCCATTAAACCATGTATACACACTGCGCTTCATTCAATGGTTTATGCATAAAACTTATCAATGATATCCTATTCAATATTGTGTCGACTCGCTTATGTGTACCATGAAACATGAATATATTTGAATTGAATCACTTGATAAGAAATAAAAGAGTACTGCTTATAAAATTGTGTCCATTGGGTTGAACTTAATATCTCTATCCCATTTTATGAGATCCTGTTTCCCTTTCCCATTTGGCTTCCTCTATAGCCATATAATCATATATATTTAATACTAGCTTCTGCCCGCGACTTCGTACGCGGATCCTGTTGCTTATGCCAGCGACAACGGGGTCGACAAAATCGAAGATCTGAAACGTCTGATGTCGAATACTAAGAGCCCGGGGACGAGAAAACAACGGGATGCGCAATACGATTCGAGACGTTCCAGATCTTTAATTTTTGTAAGTCAACAGGGAATGCCCATCAAACTAAACAACTTTTGCTAAGACGTCATTCCTATATATGTTATAGTGTAGCTGGGCTCTTGGAGTTCCACATCAGGTGTTCCAGATCTTCAAATTTAATCTCTCAGCAGAAAATGCTCATCACGTGGAACAATTTTTACTATGGTACCATTTTTGTATCTCTTATAGTTTAGCTGGTCTGTTGCGGTTCTGCATCAGGTGTTCAAGTTTCCAAGATAAATTATAGCCTATATGTTGCCCAGACTTAATATCTATACAACAAAAAAAATACATTTAGATCCGTCCAGTAGTTCCGAAGATTAGCGTGTACAAACAAACAGACAGATTTTTTTTTTTGGATTCGTGCTCTATTATTGTTTCTAAACCCCCCTAAATTGTTTTTTTTTTTACATATTCAATGTACAGACACAGTTTTTTTCCGTTTTATTAAATGTATATAGATTCACGCAAGCCATCCACTCTGGCCAGATGCACACGATTTCCTCTACAATTATAAAAAGAGTTCACATTCAAAGCAGAGCTCACATCCTGTTGTTCGCAAGCACATGCCATTTATTTTACGACCGAGCTGCTTCGCACTCACGCACCTCAATTGGGCAATTCACTGTCCATTATTAGATCAATGGAATATGTTTACAATTAATTTTTTAATTACATAAATTCATATCCGGTGGATCCTGGTTATATTAAACTTTATCGCCTATATGCCTTATTTTATTCTAAAAAATATCTGCGCTTATAGACATGACAACGGTGGCGGAAGATTGGTCAACTACATATTTAAAAATTTAAAACGCAGTAGGCACAATGCTAATGCGTATATATAAAAAAAAAATACCTATTATATACACGCAAAGTTGAAATTAACAGGACGTGAGTGAAACGGGAACTTATTAATAAAATACCGACGCTCTTCCGTCGGACGAAGACCGAAGCATTCGCTCCATGCATCCGGCCTGTTTGATCATCCAGTTTATATCTAGTAAATTATTATATTCCTCTTAATTTTCTCACTACTAATAATTGCTCTCCCGAACATCGTCTTCAGCAGGTAAGACATCTCACTTCTCGTTGTCAGACTATCTTGTGTATAAAGTTATAATTTCTGCGGAAAGAAAATTACTATCGAGAGCATGATCTGAAGCAGCGGCCTCCGCATGGATAGCGAGCTTGCTATATTTCCAAAAAAAATAAGCGTTAGAAATTTTGAAGTCATGAAAACGAAGGTTCACGAGGGTTACGACCATCGAGTAGTGTGGTTCTATTTTGTCAAGAATAATTATCACTCACATTAATTTTGTTTAAATATGAGATTTACTACTAAAATCTATAAGAGTACCTATGTATTAAATCTGGAATCTATCCAAAAAGTCGCAATTATCACTATTATTTGGACGTTAATCCTGATGCATCTAATATTACATAACACGGAAGATGAAATCAGTGTAATCAATCATCAATATCGATGCTCGTAAAAATACCACATAACTCGCTTTTGCGTAGAAGCTAAATGTAGATAATTAGCAACATTTAAGAACATTTTTTTCCAAGGAAAGCAAAAAATTATCGGCTTTTTTTTCATTTGTAGTAGCTATACCTACCGCGGTAGTAAGAAGAATAATAGCCTGGTTACTCGGGGAGGCTGTACCATGTCTGGACTCTGGAGTAAGGGGACACTTATATCTGTCGATTAAACCCCAATGTCTGTTCCGCAACATTTTGATCAAACGTGAAAATATTAATAGTATCGAACAACGACACGGTAGCTCAGTGCGACCCCTGACAGTCCGTGTCATAACTCTCCCAGTTATGACACGGACTGTCAGGGGTCGCGGGTTCAAGCCCCGATTGTGTATATTATTTTTCAATGCTTTCTTAGAAACAAATTATTTGATAAATTTTTGTTACAGAGAGTCATAGTTGAATTTTCAACGTTGAATTGTTTTTTTTTTTAAATATCGGCTAGTTACTAAGTAGTTTTAAAAACTTTGTAAGACTAAGCTTTCATAATAACGCAATAAAGTAGCCCTGATAGACTATTATTTGCTAAAATCGGCCCTCAGAGGTGGAATTTAGTTCATGCAATCAAAACAACTTTATCATATACAAATAAATTATTTTGAAATTTTGAAAATATTTAACAGGTATCAGGTCTTATTATTTTATGTGTGAAAGTACAATTTATATGGATAATGTTAATAAAAAAAACACCGAAAAATTAAAACATCAGATTTTTTATTTTTATATTTGATTTGGTAGTATTCTAAATAATCATACAGCCTCCCTGGGGCACAATGTATAGATATTATGAATATTGACTAAGTTGTGTCAATAATTTGATAAATTAATCACATTATCTAGATTAATCGCGTGTATTATTGGTTTTGTGTTTTTCCTCACGTTTCGAACACTTTGCAGCGATCGTGGTCGCAGGAGGACTCCTATTTTATTATAATATTTTTTGCTACTCAATATGAATAATACAATTTGTGTTGTACTGCACTTCTGTTGATGTTTACATAAATAATGTTATTTGAATTGAAAATAGATGAATGACTAACGAAAATTACATGATCGTTTCCCTTTACCTGGATGAGTGGGCCAAGCGATCTCTGGAGTTCTGTGCACAATGATATGGACAGGTTAGGTTCACTCGGTTTGCTCGCTGACCAGGCCCTGTAATATCCTTAGTATTTAAGTACATACTTTATCCTCACAAATGCCCTGAAATAGGATCTTCATAACTAAAATGCGTAGTTTGTTAACTATATATAATATATTATTATATATATGCCACTGTAAAACAAAAATAAAAAACAAAAATTTACAGTGTTTTATTACTTTATCACACTTTGACTAAATAGGGTAGATATTATGTAAAATGGCTAGAGAGATAAATAACCAAAGCCACATGATAATATATATGTCGCAGATGGATTGTAGAATCCAATGTTTTACAAAATCTCTAGCTGCTTTACAAAACAGTACTGTTTTATAAAACAGCTGAACAACGTTCAGCTCGATTGCCATTGCGATACGTTTACGGTTCAACAAAACAGCTTTACCTTTACCTTTAGACGTAATGCAGAATGACATATCTACAGTGGATAATCACCATTCACTTAAAAAACGATACTGTATGGGCTCCTATTTTTGTGTCTGTAAGGTTAGAAAAAACCTAAACACGAAGAGGATGATGGGGGCTGAACCTAACCTGACCTGTCCGTGTCGGGATACACGAAACTCCCGAGCTCGCTTCGCTCGCTCATGGATCAATTTCGTTTATTTATTTTCATAATCCCGATATATTGTCGACTATTATAGTGGTTTAGTATTTACGTCATTAAAAATTTTCATATTTTTTTTGCTATTGACAAGTAAAATAAAGTTAGGTTATTATTGTTAAGACATACAGAGCCACATGCGACAAAATTTCGAACTAAAATCAACAATATGACAGTTCATTTCACACTGTTTTACATAATCTCTGATCGTTGACCCGCTGCATTGATAAACGCAAAACGTTCATTCAATTCTGCGTGTTATAGTTCAGTAATTATGTAAAACCGCTAAACGTAGTTCAGCTGTTTTTCATAACAGTACTGTTTTGTAAATCAGCTAGCAGTTTTGTAAAACAGCTTATTCTACAATCCATCTGCGACAGATGTATATCTTTGCGTATATGGTATATGTATACATGCCAAAGTGTTTAACTGTGCTTAATATGATGTTACCTTGCACATTGAAAATGAGGCATTTTCGAATTTCTGTATTAATATTCTGCATCCCGTTATTCAGAAACTACATACCATATTTAACCGATACATAGATTTTCCTTTAACCAATAAATTACATAGCACTAATGGACCATTAAATTATTATTCGTTAACATCCAGAAAATAACAGAGCTGTTCCAAACAAGCGCATTCGAGACTGTGGTGATTTTAATCTATCGTCTCGCATTGAGGAGCACAATAAGTAGTCGACTTCCTCTCCCACGTTTAGAGGAGCGGATGCCTCGACTTGCGACCTCCGGCATGCTTCTTACGCCCCTCACACATTAAAACTAAAACAGATTGAATCGAAGACGTCATTTCGTCCCACTTAATAGTAATAACTACCGGTTATAAAACAATGTTTATTTTGGTTATTCCTTGCAATTGCAATATAAATTTACATATACAATAAATATGAATCTTATCGCATGGTTTAGAGTCTAAGCCGCGTAGGCCTCTTAGATTATTACACACGCCATCCGAATCCTCATGATGTTTTCCTTTACTGTTTTTAGCAAGTGATCATTAATTTATAATACGCACATGAATACGAAAAGTCTGTGTTATGGTGCTTGCCTTGAGCACTTAATAGCCTTCAGTTCGAACCTGTGACTTTTGACGTGACAGTCCAATGGTAATACTGCGACAGCCTTGTGGCATGCAAATAAATCTTAATTAGTACACACTACTGATTTCATTCCAGTTAACAAATTCTAGATTACACCAATGCACGATTTTTCGTTCGTTGTTTTTTTTTTTTTTGAGGTCATAAATATAAAGTTCTATAATCCTGACAAAATATTTTTAAAACATTTACTTTTGCGTGACTAGTATTAAATAATACCAATATGCTTTCAAATTCAAAGACATAAGTATTATAGAGAATTTTTTGTCAATGAATGTTATGAAACAGTTCCTCGGCGTGGCAACCGGTATTACGTGAATACCACTTGTTAGGTAATAATAATTTACTGAATGAATGCCGTCGTGAGAATAACATAAAACTAGATACTTATTTGATATCAATTACCTTTATTAGAACTGTCACTTAGTTCAAATATGTAGCTCTGGACCTAGATACCACATTTTTTATGGTATAGTGAGTAAACGAACCTTTTCCGTTTCAAAAGACATACTCTATTTTCCGGAAAAGCCAAATAGATACGACATGGGGGCATCAATATAGTATCTATTTGAAAAGGCCGATGCCAGAAGTTAGTTCCACAATATGTTTTATAATATTATTATATTCAGAATGAAAGCACTACGGGACACTACAACGTGGCGATAAATGAGATGAGTAAGGTCGAATATAAGAGATTATGATGAGAATAATCATATTCTTACTAGTATTATATTTTTTCTCAGTAATTTACCAACATATACAATCGAAAATATGCCGAAAAATACGTTTTTAGGCATAGGTGCCAATAACTGTATGAGCTTAAAGGTCCAGTCCCACTCCCCCCCCCCCCCTTTGCCGTTATGGGTCTGATGCCCAAAGTCTGCCAACTAGTTTTAGTAAAACATATATTATTATGGTAGATATTATGTGAAGGTCAGATAGTCTCTCCATGTAAAATCATGCTACCAGCTTGAAAGAATGCAGTTAGACTGGAAGTCAACCGAAATATGGTATCTCAAAATGATGGAAGACTGAATTTTACATTTTGTTTCATAATTTCTGAGACAAAACAAATCAAGTATAGTGACAATTTTAACAGAGTTCATGCATTTCTCCTTGTTTCTTATTTGAGATACAAACTTTATTAATAAGAAAATATTATTTTAATTCCATGATTAGCATCACACAGTATAACTTTTTTTAATTTGTGATATTGATCCCTGTTACAAGAGACCATTTAAAAATATTTTAAAGATGTCTTTCTTATCTCTTAATTCAAAGGTTCTTCAAACAAAGACATTCATATCTGTAATAGTACAGTTGTCCATATCCACCCACCTCCATGAAACTTTGTATATAATATGTTTAAAATTATCAGGGGATTATTATATTAGTACCTGTAAAATCTGTAAATTGCAGGTTGCCTATGGAAGATGTTCATTATTATATTACAAAATTCTGGTATGCATGTGTTTGTACTACATTTTTTTTCTTTGTTGGTGTTGGTGCCAAGAAAGGATCTTGCTACCAAATTTTATTTATTAGTTTTTTGGTTTCTTACATTTAAAAAACATTTATCCTAAATTGTCATCCAGCCACCCCGTCTTTTTTTTTTAATAGATGGGAAAATTTATTGTAATTTGTACAGGATGTTGGGCAGGTCAGTCAGCTAGCAATTAATTTATGCAATAGGTTCTAATTTTAAGAAATTTTCTTGAGTAAGGTAAAAATCTTATTGGGTCTGCTTTTTTACTTTTAACTAAGAGGTTTTTGTTTTGAAGAAGAGAGTTTTAGAGATTGTTTGTGTTTTGAAAATGATCACTGCTCATAAAAGATAAATTGAAATAATTTCAGCCCTAACAAAAGCTTTACACAATACTATCAGACAAAAGAGACTAATAATTTCATAGTAAAATTGTTTCTTGTGTTCTTCTATATTTTTAGGTTTCCATACCTCAAAAGGAAAAAACGGAACCCTTATAGGATCACTTTGTTGTCCGTCTGTCTGTCTGTCAAGACCCTTTATAACAGGAAAACATGGAGGTCTCGAGTTGAAATTAGAACCATGTACTTAGGTCCTTTTATACTGTGAAAAAATCAAACCTCTAATTTCACGTAAAAAAAAAAGATATGGCCGTTTATGCCGCAAAAAACTTAAATTTCGACACTCTCAAGGGAATCAAATGCTATAGGGTACTTTCCATTGACCTAGAACTATGAAATTCGGCAAGTAATTCTTATACTACGAGTACAGGGAAAAATCTGAAAACTCTTTTGTAATTAAATCATAAAAAGTATAGTCTTTACATGTTTTGGAAACTGAATTTCAGGGAAAATCTCTGAAAAAATTGCGACTCAATTCCTCAACTTTTTATAATATGTACCTACAAATTTGTACAAAACCCTCGGTGGGCGGGTCCAACTCGCACTTGTCCAGTTCTTTTTTTAATTCTAGCATTAGAATAAAACAAATAATGTTACATTGACATCATTTTTATATAAAAACTTTAATTATTCTTACATTTATGTACATTAGTCATTATATTCCTTAAAAGCAAATTCTTAGTTTGTGAGGGTAATATTAATTTATATACTACTAGCTGGTGCCCGCTTTGCCAGTCTTCGTCTGTGTAAAAAAAGGTAGCCTATGTCATTCTCCAAGGTCCAATCTGTCTCCTTGCCAAATATCATTACAATCCATTCAGCCGTTTAGTCATGAAAGGTAACAAACAAACAAACAGAGTTACTTTTGCATTTATAATATTAGTATGGATAAATTACTTAGTTTCAAAGCGAAAATGATTAATCAATGTTGTATTATATAAAATTAATTAATGGTTTTCAAGACTGGCTTTTGTTGGGAGTAGACTTAGTAAATTGTTAAAAACATATGTATATTTCCCATCATCACTAAGTTTCATAAATAAATAACCATGATTATGAGGAAATCCAACATGTAAAGAGAAGTATGCTTGAACAAGTGTTTGCATTTTCATATACCTTAAACAGTGGACACAATTTAAAATTGTTATTTCCTTATTATGATTGTTTTCACAGATGAGAGGATAAAGACATTTAAGCTGTTGCCTCGCTCATTAGCAGACACAATAGATTTTTATTGTTACAACATATAGTTCTGTACGTTACTGAGCCGAAAGGTTAAAGAAGGACTGACAGGTATAGCTTTATAATAAATCTTTTATCAATCTCACACAACATTCAATTTTAAGTACCCAAGTCTTGTACAGTTTCTGTCACTTTAAGGTGAAACATCAGTATCAGTTCCAAGGGCAAATTAAAAATTGAGGAGCATATCAGTATTGAGACACTAACTTAACTATAAATTACATTAACTCACAACACAAGCATGTTGACTAAAGTGCAATACAAAGTAAAAGCTCTTAACACCTGCAATGTCCACAAAGCAGATATAATATTTAATCCATGGTTATGTACCAAATCCAGTCCAATCCACCTACACCTGAGAGGAACTGATGAACACTGACAAAAGTGCTGTCTGTGTTACAGAATACCGGGCTAACACAATGTGAATCATGCTATTAATATAACAGAAGAAGTACCAGGTGTAGTACCAGCCACACCACACTGTTAACATGTTATACATGATATTATCAACATTATTTTGAAATATGGTTCATATGTGAATGTACTTAACGGGCTGTATGTAGAGACATAGTAGGTGTGGTGTAGTTGCAGGTAGATCTTTATTTGCTTGCACACTGTGGTGCCAAATAAGGCTGAAGGCTACACCTACATTACATATAGTGGATATGGGTAACTAATGTATTTTTAAGTAATACATGGTGTTACATACCTTCAAGGCAGACGACCTGCACGCCATCTTGCTTTAGCCTTCGTAGCAGGATTCCATGAACCGAGTCCGGGTCCCGCGGTACTCCGTCACCATACAACACAAATATACCTCGCGTTCGGCAATGCGAGATCCTCGCCTTCAACTCTTTGCACTGCACTGTTGACACGAGTTCGATCTTGCCTGCTGCCAACCGTCGCAGCATTATACTCGGTATCGAGAAATTGACTGCGGAGCGGATATGAGATATTGAGTACTCGTTGGAACCACGACAGTCTATTAGCACAATGTCTCTCTCGTCGGATCTCAACTTCGCCAATAACCACTCCTTCGACACCAGGTCGCACTCGCATTCAGAGTCCGTAGGCATGTTGTAATTACAACGTTCTCTATGTTTACACGAGCCCTTTGCGACTTACAATCGCCTGTTGCACTAGTACATGTAAATCTTAAAAAATGAGTTCTTAAACACCGTCATTCTTATTATCACTAGATAATATTAAAACCGAATAAACTATACTAAATACAGAAGAAAACCATATATAGTAAACACAACAGTAATTTAGTGTTCACCGCGAGTTAACAAGGCGTCAGACAGTGAAGCAAAAACGCAACAACGACCGGACCGAACGAACGATACACGATTTTATCCGACAGCAACGGCAAAAGGAAGAATACGAGGGGTGAGAGGGGCAGAGCAGGTTGTGGTGGGCTACGGGCGTCGGCGCGCATTTCGTATGGAGGGTAGAGCAGCGTTGCCAACAATACATCTTTTTACGTAAATCTACGTATTTTAGGCCTTTCCTATCGACCTACGAACTTTAGTCCCAGAATCTACGTATTTTTTTTATCTTTGCAAAATAACATAACTCATTATGCTGAATGGGCATAGTTATAAGTACGTTCCCGAAAAAAAAAATGGTGAAAAAGTTAGTAAATATTCCGTTTCATACTAATGCATACTCGCCTCGCTAGTGTATGTGTATTCCAAAGAGCTGACTGATGTGACTCATGTGATTGTGTAAAACGAAACGTCTCATTACGTCGTAAAAAACAGTAAGTAGGTAACTAAAAAGTAAAGATAAAAATTTGAAAAGCATTAACGCAAGCGAACTTTAAAGTAATACATTTTTGTGGAAAGTTAAATATGGTCGTAAGCAGGATTCGAACCTGCACCTCCCGGAAAAACATTTCAGGTACTCTGACCGCCAAACCATCTCGACCTTTGCCCACTACCACGAATACTTCTTTCACATTCTAATACGTCTTTTGACATCATTGCCATCAATTTTATTCATTTCATTCTGTTTTAGCTACCCTCAAAAAAAGTACGTAGGTCTACGTACTTTAGCAAATTTGTACTAATTCTAAGTAATTTTCAAATCTGGCCTACGCCATTTTTAAAATCAGATGTGGCAACACTGGGGTAGAGGTAGCACGCGGTACCATCCGCAGACAGATTAAACAATTAAAATATCGAATAAGATCAATTTTAATCAAACGAGCTTAGTTGTCATTCCCACCACCCCTACGATATTATTCGAACTTTGAAGTGTAGTATATAGAAATACTTTGACATTTATGGTTAGTCACTTCGTAGCTTTGAGTACCTATTAAAACCATAAACGTAGGATAGAAAAAGACCTACAAAGCCTACTATGGGGATGGAATCTCTTACGGAAATATCACTTGTTAGAAAGAGAAAGCATATTTCGGTTCGGTCAACACTATTGGCAGATGTTGTTTTCTCCAGTGTCACTGTCAAAATCACGCTAACTTATATTTGCTGTATTGTCAGTGAATCCTGTATATTTTATAAAGTTTTAAAATCTTTAAGCGATGCCTACGGTTTTGTTGGTGACTGCGATGTTTCATAAAAAAAAAAAAAACATTCATATCACAGGTAAATTGTCAACAAAAGCATATATTTTCATGGCCATATTTTGGAGAAAACTACCTTTAGAAAATTTATTTGGAAAACCAAATCCTATCAAGAAAGTAGTGAATTTTCTCTGTAGTAAAAAACAATGGTCATAAAAGCAATATTGAGTACGTTATTCTTATATAAATTTTCATATAATGTACACAAAGTAGTGACTTGTCAGTGTCGACTATTGTGTCGATGAAATTTTAGAAGAAAAAGTTCCGATATCAGAATTTATTTAAAGTCTAGATGTATCAACTATCTCTGCACATTGATTATTTTTCCAAAATTTTAATTGGCGTACCTGATACTGTAGATACAGAAGATGAAACCAAAATGTTTGGAAACGTTTCTGTCTGTTTGTCGGTGCGAACGCTTATAACATATGAAGCTTAGCTTAGCTTAGTGGCCCAGGTTACGTAATAAATATATTTCATCACGCTATTACAGTAGTCCCCAAATGCGGTTCGAATCCGGACCGCCAACCTACTTAGTGCGGACCTTGGTTGTTAATAATGATCTAACGAACTGCGCTACTAATGTTAATTTTAAAAACAGACCCCGAATGAAATTAGTTGGTGGTACCTGCGCTATCACCTTTAGGCGGTGAGAACTGAGCCTCTATTTTTGAAAGTCTATTCGAATGAATATGTTGTTTACATATTTTTTACTATCAAGAGAATATCATAATGAAAAATGGATGAGACTAACTGATAAAGAAAAGAATAAAGATAAAGAACTGTCTAGATGGCTTAGTGGTCAGAGCGCCTGGAGAATTTATCCGGGAGGTGCAGGTTTGAATCCTGTTCGCTACCGCATTATTTATCCATTTAATATTGTAACTTTAGAGTTCGCTAAGCATGCGTTAATGCTTCTCAAAGATTTATCTTGAAAGATAAAGAACAAAAAAATAAAAAAAATAAGAATAGGATATACCAAATATATTTTTTCGGTGGAAAGCCGAAAAGCTGCTTTCTTTACAAAGTACCTATTACCAATGAAATATAATTATAATGTGAGCGCATGAAATGTTTTTATTATAATAATGTAATTAATTAAGTGCATTAAATAATACCTACCCTTGTGATTTTAGTTTTATTAATTAACATAATTTAATTGAAAATATTTGAATTTTGTATACCATTTCTTGATATCTGAAATATTGTTTATCGATAATTGATATGTGTTAATATTTCCACGTTGTAAATTACTATTGCACGCACACATTGACAATTCAAAAACGGTAGCACTTTTTTGAGCTCTATGTCCTTCTATGTGGTAGCAGTAATATTCTAATAATTCTATGATATACATATATTACTAATCTGTGGAACACATAAACTACTATCAATGACAGTAGTGTATGTCTGTATGTGTTCTAGATAGTGACAGTCTGTCAAATTAAAATTCAAATATTTTTATTTCAAATAAACCATTTTACAGGCACATAAGAAAAGTCAAAACTAGGTGCACGGTTCCAAGGCGTTGATCTTATGGAGAAGACCCGGCAAGAAACTCCATAGACACTCTTTTTAAAATAAATTGGTTTAACAATAAATAAGGTAATGTGAGAATAATGCAGGTTAATGAGCAGAATAACAAAGGAAAGCTAACATAAATACCCTTTTAAAATTATTGCCAAGGCAGTTAGAAGCCGACCAGTCCCGACAGACAGCACCCGTTCACGAGCATGACGATGGCTGAATTCAATAGTGGCACACACTCCTCGCGCACATCAGCCTCGCTTAGCCCAACCATTTTATAGGGAACTCGAAGACCGTGGAGTTTCTTGCCCGTTCTTCTCCACAGGAATCTACACTTTGGAACGTGGCAATTAGTTTTTTTTTTGACAATTCAAAAGTGCCTGTGAATGGTCTAATTGAAATAAATGCTTTGACTTTGACCCGATGAACGACGCCACCATCAGCAGGACATTTTAGTGAGCATGACAAACTCGTAATGCCTGACAATAGGCAGTATGTATGTAATATGTGATTAAAACTAACATTAATGTCCACATGATGCTCACATTTTACAATGGTATATATTATGGAAAATTACATAAAGAAATGATAATGTAAATTTAAAACTATTAGGTTCGATACTAGCAGTTATATAATCGATATGTAAATTTGACCCAAGCGTCAAACAAAATAATAATACAATTTGACATTATTTCCACGTTATACATCACTATTGCACGCACACATTGACAATTCAAAAACGGTTGCACTTTTTTGAGCTCTATGTCCTTCTATGGGGTAGCAAAAATATTCTAATTCTATGATTTAAACTGAAAGCAAACATGTATGGTTACAATGATAGAACACGATTGTTGGTGACACTAACATACAATAGGGTTATTGACAAAATTTCACAAAGGGCCTAAATTTAAAGAATATGGTATACATTAACTAAAAAAAAATATTTTGCAATTTTTTGTGTACTTATTGATTAATTATCAGCTATTTAAAATTCAAATTTCAAAGGCCGTGCCAGAAGGCGCGATAATGACGATCGCCATTTTGTGACGTCATTACGCAACAGAACCATTGTAAACAAAGGAAATTATTTTGTAAATCATGACATTAGTGCGTATTATACCAATACTTTGAAAATTGAACTAAAATACGAAGAAAGTGGTTGCATCTTGTTTACCAAATATCAACAAATTCATCGATTTATTTTGTGTCATGTGTCACAGTGACTGCAAATTGACAATCAATCGTCTGAGTAGTGACGTCACGCAGTCAAGGCGTGTTTCGAGTCACGTGACACATAGATTAAAAATTATGAATTTGTTTATCGAATTAAATGTATTTACGAGTTATTATTATTATTATCAAAAATACCAAAGCGTCAAATAAAATACATTCTATCATTATAGCTAAGTTTCATATTTTATTTCCATCAGTGTCAAATACCCTATTGTGTACAACACCAACTTGGTGATGTTATTAATGTGTGCTAATGTAATAACGAGACCTATTGTTGCTTTAGTGCGAGGTTTTTCAAGCCTGTGTGTTACCTCACCCCCCGCCAAAAGTTGCGAGCAAATTTTTTCGATATTAAGTCAGAAGCCGGCTCCCGTCTGGTCCTCTAAGGCTTCACACGATGATTCTTGCATGAATCAGATTGAGAATTTACTACTACATACGTTATTAATAATGTGAAAACCATAAACTTCGTAATATTCCGTAAAATAATAACGATTATATCGTGTTATCGTATTAAATTGTAACTAACCTGTGCAATGCAAAGTCAATCCAGAGTGATTTTTATCTGTCTTTATACCACAGCTCTTATACTTTTGTTTGACAATTTTCGTGACTTAGGTTTTCGCGATCACTACACATTATAATAAAACAACTTTTAACCGGATTAGTCGCGTGTATTATTGGTTTGCAGACCACAAGGAAAAACAAAAACCAATTTTTTGACTTCAATTCAATTATATTTTTTGTGTTTGTTAGTCGATGATTTCGCCAGTGTCAAGGTTAGTTTTTTGACTTTTTGCGTCAATGTCACTTTCAAGTCAGTCAGTCAGTGTCATTGTCATTATTTCATAAAATATCACGGCTTCTTCTAGTGACCGAACAAAGTTGATTGTATTTTTACGAAATTCTGATTTCTTCCAATTTTTTATTGAATAATTGAAAGTAACTGAAAATAAATATTAAAATACGTTTCCTTAATTATAAATTTAGTTATGGAGGATCTTTACGACGATTTAGATAACTACGATCAAGTGAATGCTGTTCAGGAGGTATGAGGTTTAGCGCCAAAACGATCTGCCATTTTTTTGTTTGTGAAGCAATTTACGTTTTACATTTCGAAACTTTAAACAATATCTTACAAACGTTAACACTAGTGGATAAGTTCTTATGTAAGTTATTATGAAATAAAATGAAAATCAGTGTTCTTTCTTATTTATAGCTACGTAATGAAAACATGGAATTAAAAGTAAAGCTTGAAGAACATGCTGCTGCCATGGAGAAGCTCCAAAAAGTAAGCATATCTGACAATATATTTCTATTTTTTAAGTATTTTTTATTAAGTTTAAATGACACTTTTAACATGATTAATAATAATAATTAGCTATCTTACCTACTTATTACTTCAACAAATTTTACCAGGACCTGTTTTATGTGAATCACAAAATCAGAGCAAATATAGATGGATGTACATTCTTCTTTTAGTAATGTACAAATTTTTGGCTATGATTCGTCTAATTATGTTTATAAAAAATCATTGTTTGATTTGGTGATCTTTGCTGAGATTTCATTCAGTGAGTTAGATAAAGATAAATCTTTGAAAAGTATTAATTCATGCTTAGCAAACTCTCACTCTCACTCTAAAATAACCTCAGATATGTTGTTGTTTAGAGGTTGAGATGGCTTAGCGGTCAGAGTTCCTGAAGTATTTAACTGAGAGGCACAGGTTCAAATCCTGCTCACTATAATATTCTTTTTTCACAATAATTTTATAACTTCAGTGAGTCGGGTTTGAGTACATTCATAACAGTTCAGTGTCTATTATTAGAATATAGTGTCACTACATACCTTACCATTTTATTATATAAGAGAAAAAATATTGTATCAGTAATATAAATTGTTCCCATAAAACTGTATAGTTCTTGAAAAAAACACAGATTAGTCTTAATTTCTAGGCTTGTCACTGCAAATAATAGTTTGTAGATGTATAAACCTGTTAAACTGCACAATTTGTGCTAATCAAATAATAGGAATCATGAATGGATGACGCACTGATATTATAGCAAATATTACAGGATTATGATACTCTGGAGATGGAGTTTAAGAAATTGGAGAATAATTACTCATCATTGTTGAAAACTGCTCGATCAGAAATACAGAGGAAGACCCAAAGGATTACACAACTTAATACAGAGTTAGTATGTTGTTCAGATAATTATTTAAACTTTAAAGTATTTTTCTATGAAGCAAAAGTAATCTTCATATTCTGTTATCCCTCATCAGGCTTTCAGCATTTCTTCTCTTGTAAAAAATATAGGTAAATAACAGGTTCTAAAGTTTGTGGTCAAGCCCGACACACCCTATTATATAATCAATCATTAACCTTTCGGCTCAGCAACGTACAGATCTGTACGTTGTAACAATAAAAATCTATTGTGTCTGCTAATGACTGAGGCAACAGCTTAAAATGTGTTTACAACAAAAGGAGACATTCACTTAGTAAACAATGCCAAACATTGGAGTGGTCCTATCTTGGCATCAGTTAAAGAAATATTTTTTGTGGTACTTTAAAGTATGTATATAAGAAAAATTACAATCTAGTTTTAATTGAGAACATGTTTTTTGTATTTTTTTTTTCAGAAAAGACATGATGGTATTGAATGCTATAAAAAATGGGAAAAATATTAAAAGAAATTTTAATAAGAGTGTACCAAATACAAGAAACTTAAATAATGATAAACCTAATAAATGGATACAAAATAAGAAAGCAAGGGATGATGATGCTAAATTGAAGGATATTGATGCTAAGAATGAAAGGTAACATATTAAATTAGAGTATTTGTAAGTTTACAATAATTCATGTATGTTTTTACCTTCTTTTCAAATAATCTTCTATTTGGTAGCATTATTCAGAACGCATTTATAATTAGTGAAAATACCAAACTGCAAAAAAGATTTATTATCTAAGAAATATATATTTTTACAAATTATTATTGGAAAAGGACTGGATGTTAAATTTATTGAAACAACTATGATTACTATGTTTTTTTACTATACTGACTATACTACTATAGCATATGTATTTTTGTCCTGTGAATGCATAAGTATGATTGCATCATGAAGTAACTTTAAGGTTATATGCATGGTCAATATAATTATGTTTGTGAAATAAACTGATGACAAATATAAACATTGTTGTGCAAGTGTGCAACTTACAATAGGGAATATGCATGTTATTCAAATTTAGGTCTAATATTTTTATTCTTAATCTTTATTGCTGTAGAATGACACCTATTCAATTACTTTCTTAATGAATTGTGTATGAACTATGAAATATTATAGTTGAAAAGTCAGAATTGTGCAATGGAAATTTAAAATGTCAAAACACACTCGTATTTGTTGGAGTGAAACATGATATCACTGTCCCCAATGACAATATCTGGAGTATCTTACTACTGGGTGTTTATCATGTATTGCGGTTCTGTATGAGTTTTAATGTTATTCTTAAAAAAAATATATATAAATTGTGTATTAAACACTCCATACTATACAACATATTTCTTATGATGTGTACTTTGCCGGGCTTCTCAGGCTTAGAACATGTGTGACCAATATAATTTTATTTCTTGTCTGGAAGGCGTCTGTCGGCTACGGTCATGTGATTAAATCCTTTTCTTTCTTCTAATTTTAATATAATGTCAGTTGTTATTGTGTAATGTTAGTTCAGTTACAGCTTCCATAGCAGTGCAGTTATATCTTAATCTCTTTATAATCACTCTTTATAACTTGAATATCTATAACAAAGTATTAAATATTTTAAGAAAAATTACATTAAAAATGGGCCATAGCAGGTAACACATTAAAAACGTCACATATAAAATCACAGGAAGCAATAGGGTATTTGACACTGATGGAAATAAAATATGAAACTTAGCTATAATGATAGAATGTATTTCATTAGAAATTTTGGTATTTTTGAAAATAATAATAATAACTCGTAAATACATTTAATTCGATAAACAAATTCATAATTTTTAATCTATGTGTCACGTGACTCGAAACACCAATGACTGCGTGACGTCACTACTCAGAGGATTGATTGTCAATTTGCAGTCACTGTGACACATGACACAAACTAAATCGATGAATTTGTTGATATTTCGGAAGCCAGTTGCAACCACTTTCTCCGTATTTCAGTTCAATTTTCGAAGTATTGGTATACTACGCACTAATGTTATGATTTACAAAATAGTTTCCTTTGTTTACAATAGTTCTGTTGAGTAATGACGTCACAAAATGGCGATCGTCATTATCGCGCCTTTTGGCACGACCTTTAAAATTTGAATTTTAAACAGCTATTATTTAATCAATAGGTACACAAAAAATTGCTAAATATTTTTTTTAGTTAATCTATACCTTAATCTTTAAATTTAGGCCCTCTGTGAAATTTCGTCAATAACCCTATTTGTGTTTACTAGTTACTAGTCCTTCACTGCTAATAACTTTATGATTTTCGAACAAACCAACAGAGTTACCTTCTTATAGTATGAATAATTTTCAAATCTATATCTGTGGAAAAAATCTTGTCTAACAGTATCCGAAACAATGATGTACCCAACCGACTACACTTTTCTAATAATTGGATGGGATGTATCTCTACATAGTATAAAACAAAGTCGCTTTCCGCGTCTGTCTGTTTATCCGCTAACTCTTCCTAAACCACGCAACGGATTTTGATGCAGTTTTCACAATCGTTTAGTTTTTCTTTAACATATAGTTATATATATAATAAGGACTAATGATGTTTCCTAGTAAGTAGAAAAAAAAAATGCAACCAAGTAAAAAATAAATCTCTGGCTGAATTCAATAGTGGCACACACTAATTTATACCCGTGCGAAACCGGGACGGGTCGCTAGTAAGCAATAAGATCCTTTATTTTTCAAGCATATTTTGGCATAACCCTTGAGCATATATATTTCAACTATGTCTCTCTAATGGGATTTTTCCTAGATGTCTTAAAAAGGTGGTAGTACTCCCTGTATACATATAAAACTATTTTGTCACGAATCTGGCTACCATATACAAAAATAATATTTAACCGACTTCAAAAAGGAGGAGGTTCTCAATTCCGTAGGATTTTTTTTATTTTTAAAAAATCCATCTCTTAGTTTCCGATATTAGCGTATGAAAACAAACAAACAAAATCTTTTCAGCTTTATTATATTAGTACAGAACTATAGATTATTTACCTTCCTAGGCCTATTTTGTACAACAGGTTCAGTAGAAAACGAATTATTTATTTCTTTTAATTGTATTGTAAATTGTACTGCTCTTTATCTGAATAAACAATTTATTTAATTATTGTAATTCCAGATCTGATACTAACACCGCACAGACAACGAAAAAAGCTCCTAGTTCTGTTATAGACAGCAGTGATTTTATAAATAAATTTGATAATGCTGGAAATAACAAAAAGAAGAGCTACAATACTAAAGAAAATATACCACATGAAAAGACTGAACTTTATTATAATCCGAAAACACTTGCTAGCAGCATTCGGGATAGAAGAAAGTCTATGTCGGCTGTGAGGTAATATATAAAATAGATTTTATTATATTCTGTAAAAATACAGTTCATTTTTATTAATATTTATTGTCAATTTTTCAGCATGACAATTGAGAAATTTAGTTCAGATGAAGAACATGTACAACACTATGTCACCAAAGACAATAGAACTGATTTACCTCTTGTGGATAAGTTTGAAAGAAAAAATGGTGGCAAAATTGCTATTGACAGACAAAGCAACAAAACTTCAGAATCATCCAGTATTGATGACAGGGGTTTTAATTACTATGATTCAAGGGATAACTGCAGAGGAAGGTCAAGCAAACAGAATGACAACAGCTCATATAGAGGCAGGGATAAATATGAAGTTTACAGGAAACATTACAGTCCAGAGAGAGTGCAGAAGAGACAATACAGAGAATATAAAGATGATTACAGCAGACAAGAACAAGGGAGATATAGAACGCTGGGAAGTCCCCCGCGTGAATCTACCAGCCGTTATCAGCGCCGAAATCCGGACTCTCGATCTAACTACGACAGACATTCTTACGATAATGAGAAACATAGATATCGCTATGAAGACAAATATTCAGCTAAATATAAAGTATCAAATGATTATAATGAACCACATTCTAAAAAGCAGAAATTGGATTCATTTCGTAATCCTGATGACCACTTTATGGAAGACAAGTGGTATAACACAGATAAGGAATCTTTAGACAGACAGTCCATTCTTGAATACACTCCACATGAACATAATATGCTGCGTTTATCCTGTCAGTCTCCGGACTATGTTTACAATGATGCAGCATTTGCACATCCTATTAAAGGTAATAAAACTGATGACTTTGTTTAATAGTTTAACCTTTCGGCTCAGTAACGTACAGATCTGTACGTTGTAACAATAAAAATCTATTGTGTCTGCTAATCACTGACGCAACAGCTTAAGAAGATATTTGAGATGCATTTAAGTATAAGTATCGACTCGCAACTAAACTGATTATGACGACATATACATTATAGAAAGTACCATTTGTAATCCTTATTAAACTTGTTGTTGGAATGTCCGTTTGTTATTATTTTCTATTGTGTTAGTAAAACTTGTTTCTTTGTTTTTATTAAGAGGGAAGAAGAGTACTTATTTAATATAAATTAAAGCATTCCTTCAAGTATTCAACTTTTGCTTTTTAGAAATTATGGCTACTGCTGCAACACCCCTGGAAGACCCGCGTGTTACAAGCAAAAGATATGTGATTAAAAATGATAATGGTAAGGAGATATTATCCACAGAAGTGGGCAGAAATATTGATATTAAACCTATCAATATAGTTGAGTGGAATATCAAACCTGTTAACATACCTGCTGCTTTAGTGCGTCGACCGTCACAATGCAGTGAAGATTTTGTTAAGGACATTTATATGGACCTTGATAATCCACAGCCTCAACTATCTACGGAATCGGGTGAGGTACACTTTGATTCAGAAGATGATGGTCTTGGAATATCTAGTAATACAAAAGAAATCGAAGATGTTAATATAAATAAAAAAGCAGTGGAAAACTTTTTAGTGCAAGCAACAGATTTGGGAAATTTGTCGAATACCAGTATAACCAAGTATAAAATTCCAAAAATTGGGCATACTAATAAAAATACTCTAAGCAAGATGGACGTTCCTGTTATTGATGGTAGTAAAATAAGCGGGTCCATTGTTAACCAAAGCAAAGTTAATGTTCAAATTAACGAAAGCAATATGAATGTTCCGATTATCGATGAAAGTATGATGGATGTTCCCATTATTGAAATGAGTGAAAATATACCAAATAATAAGGATGTCAGTGAAAGAAATCCAGCAAAAGATATTTTGTCGAAAAAATCACTTGCTAGACAAAGACAAAAAGATGATCTAGACCATATTCTTCCTAATAGTAGTAGTAAACACGATGATAGAAGTGAAAGTCGGAATCAGATAGAACTATCCAAAATGGCAATCGTTGCAGACGATCTTGAATTAAGTGACGAAAATAGTGATAATGTGGATACTCAGAAACAAGTGATTAAAGAAAAGATCGAAAAAAATAGCAAAGTTGTAACAAAAAGAGAATCCACAAGTAAACTAGAAACTCATACGCGTCATATAGGTAATCCTAATGAAACCGCGAGGACTGTGGACACTTCTGACATGAAATCCATCGAGGACGAAGAAAAAGCCAAAGAATCCGACAGTGCCAAGAAACAAAAAAGTAAAAAGAAAAGATCAAAATCTAAGGAGGTAGTAAAAGATTTAATAGATAAGAAAGATGTGCCATCTTGCGTGCCCCAAGCAACTGAAAAGAAGATAAAATCCAAAAAGGAGAAGGAAGCAAAACCCATGGAAACAAAGCAAAAGTTTAGTGATCTCTTTGGTGATAGTAGTAGTTTAATGACTCCAGAAGATTTAGGAATACCTACATATTTACCTATTTATGAAGACGCACAAGATGCAGTTGACATGAAAATTAACCAAATTATTGATGCACCACCACTATTGGATAATGTAGAAGTTTCTGATGATAGGGTTAAAGCTCAAAATAGTCTTGATAAAAAACATGAAGCACCAACTCATGACAAGCTCCTCAAAACTGTTTTGCAAACATCTAATACAGAAGACAAAGAGATTCCCAAAGATATTAAAAAGAAAAAGTCTTCCAAAAGAAAGGAGGAAATACTAGATGGTCATGAAATAACACCAAAAGTTATTTACGAGAATTTGAACACTGGAACTGATTCAAATGAAGCAGATGTTGTCAAAACAGTTATAATTTCAACAGGAGTACAGCCTGAACTCACGTTTGAAAGTAATGTGAAAAATGTTGTGGAAAGTAATACTGCAAATGTAGAGAATACTAGTAAGAATGTAGAGCATAAACCAATGCCAAATGTTTCAGAGTTTAAAAGACATGATATTTTGAAAGCTTTAGCTACGTCTACTCCTCAAAAAGAGATGTTAACTGCCTTGAACTCTTCTGAAGCTGACTCGATTGTGAACTCAAATGTTAGTAAAAGCATTGACAGTAGGGATAATCTACCACAAGTGGCCAACCAAACTGATACAAATACTTTGGATTCTCATGACGCACCCGATGTAAGAATATTCGTGAAAAGGCGCAGAAAACTTGTAAAGCGACCACCCATGACTTAGTATACAGTAGGTAGTAGGCTGAGTAACTAAATTATTTAATAAAGTGTGGAAGTCACAAAGGGTTGCAATGCAAACTTATGTGGCAGTGGTGATATGAGTGGTTGGGAGTAATGTTGATGTATTTTTAAATTGTATTTCGAGCACCACAGTATTTGAGATGAGTTCACTTATTTCGATGTTATTATTAAAACAGAATGACATATGGTTGTTGAACAGAATATATAATTTTAGCATACAGTTTGGTCAATCCAAGTGCTTTTCATAACAAACGTGGGGCTACAGGCTGGTCTTGTGTCCCAAGTAAAATTATCATCACCTTGGCATGTTGTATCTTAACGCAGACATTTCAGTCGACTTTGTACTCGACTAGAACAAAGTCAAAAGGAGAATTATGATTTCTGACACATATTTGTAGTGTAGTATTGTGCCATGATGAACTTGTGAAAACAAGGTTATGTGTTGTAAGCTATTGACGGTGAAAAACTCTCAGTAAGACGACTATTTAGAGACAATTTACATAGCCGCAGAAGAAAAGGAAACGCAACGATGTTTTAAAGTTGTACTTGCAGACGTGCAGATTCATAACTCATTTTTATCGGACGTCTCGCTCGCACTTATAGGTCATATGGAACTGCCCTGGTGTTGTGTGTAACAGAAAAAAAGGTTTTTTTGATAGTCGATAATAGGTAATGAGGGGGAATTTAAGGAAATAATGCAAAATATTGTTTAGAATGTGTTTTTTTCTATAATAACGCGTGATGACAACTAACACATTTTTTACAAATACCGTTCTACGTACCGCGTCGCCCCAGCTACCTGCGTCCGAGCGGCATCCCTTTATCGGTAACGTGTGACTGACACTGGCATGGCCACCATCAGGGATTTTAATTTTACTAACACAAAAAAATACGTGAATTGATTGTTTATTGTGAGCTTGCGATATTTTGACGCTGTTGCAAGCTCCCATGATCGCGGGATGACTGGAGAATGCGGGTGGATGGTAAAATAAATAATTAGGAGCAGACACTTTGGTCTATTTACCTTCTTTCTTTGTCTTTTTCTACGCGCACTACTGCCACTCAATACAAAGTCACACTATCACTAGGTTTTTATGGATTACTTATTATAACGCCGGCTGTTTCTTGAGCATACCTATCACTGGTTTCGTATTATTGCAGATCTGTTTGTAGGTAATGAATACAGCTTTCCTTTGGTGGGTTATGTTGAATTCTTTAATATCTTCACACTACTGAAACTGTGACTTGGTAATAAATTTCGATTGATTATCAACAAAATTTGGGAAAAAACAGATTTTCGCTAGGTTAGGCTAGTTTTTGAGATTCAAATTGGGGCAAGCTGGGGAGATGATGAGCGAGCTCCCCAGATCGTCCACCTATAAACCTTTATAACTTTTGAACCAGTGACCGACTAATTCTGATATTTGGTGTCAATTTTTGGTGTTATCAAAATTAAAATCCCCGATGAAGGCCAAGCCAGTGTTATTCACACATCGATAGCGCCTTGCGCAGAATTGTCAAATTCCTTTATGAATCAGTTTGCACGTTTGTAATGACTCAACGATAGTTTCTTTAATCATATATTATTTGTACGTACACAATGGAGATGTTTAAAATACAATTTAGACTTCACTTCTCTTTCGCTGTAATGTAAATTCTAAGTCACTGTGGTGCATATAAGTTAAAGTATGTATGAATGGTACGTGTGATTTTTTACCAGACAATACTGATTCGTGTAAAATGGTTATGTAAATAAAACTAGATTGCTATATTCCCATAACAGTCTTTATTTTCCTTATAAATTACAGTAAATTATATTTACATATTCTTAAGTGTCTATCTATATGATACATTGGAAATAATCATTTGCACTTACTCTTAAAGGAATTTGTACATGATTATTAAAAATTTATAGATACATTACTTTCCATATCAACCTAAATTTATTTACATTATAACCAAGAAGTCTTTTTCAAATATTTCTTATATAATTCCTTCACTGTTGAAGTCACCTATGTAGCGATGTTAGCGACAAGCAAATCTGGATAAACCCGACGCACATTCGTTTGTTCTTTTATATAGGGCGTATTTGCAGCCAGTAATTTTGAAAATTTGTTATGTTACGTTATTCTTTACCACTTAAAAGTTAGCTTTCTGATTATTCAGTACTCGGAACAATGAGTAATAATAATGGATTTCATAAAAGATCTACCATGAGCAATGTAGGTATAATATTTAGAACAGTTATATACAAATACTTTTATGATTAATGCACAAAAAATATTTTAAATTTGATACTTATCCTAAAACCATCAGGATCGCTTATAAATTAAACTGCATGTCTCAGAATCCCCTTCTAATGTGATATCGATCGATTCCGGATATCATTTTGAGATTACAGGAAGAACGTTCCTTTACGGAGCCAGACACCTTAGGCGCGAGCGAAGCCGCGGGAAATCGGTCACCAATGACGATGGTCGGAAGTATTCACTACATGTAATCGCTCGGCGTCCGGGGATTAGATAGCGTGCCTATGATGTTGTTGGCAGTGGGTATGTCGTCGCTCCGGGAGGCGGCGGGGGCGGAGGAGGAGGAGGCGGAGGCGCCGGGCGGGTGCGCGGCGGGACGCTTGCCGAGCTTCTTAATGACGGCGGGCGGCGGCGGCGCGTCGCCCAGCGGCGCCACGTGCTGGTAGCACACGGCGGACGCGTGCCCGCTGCGCACTGACGTCAGCGCCGTGCCGCTGCTCCACGTGTTCGTCGCCGGCTCGTACACCTCCACGATGTCTATGAATGACGTGCCGTCGTACCCTCCTGGTGGAACATATCAATGTTATAAAACACGCTAAAACTTCATAATGCGGAACCAATATAGGGTTGAATAGTGTCAGAGTTTAAACCGCTCGTAGACCTCTCCCTTATCGAAAATGACTAATCTATATTCGGCCACCAACTCCTCTGATTACTTAAGAGATGGTGTGGCCAAGTATGGAGCATGTAGATCTAGAAGAAATTATTCACACTAGCCTTGACTATGCCTAGATGTGGTACGTCTCAGGAACACAGAAAACGGCAGTGAGTTCCATTCATGTGCAGTACGTATCGTGATCGTGAATCCAGATCGTTGGGTACGAATTTTCTGTATTTCCACGAGGTGGTATTGTGGTATACTTGTGGTAAAAGACGGAGGGAGGATCATGGTTATGGCTTGTATATTATATGTACTAACCGAGCGCGTACAGCTTGTTGTCGAGCACGGTGAGGGACAGCGCGGAGCGTGCGATGTGTACGGGCGCGACCAGCTCCCACGCGTCGCGCTCCGTGTCGTACCGCTCCACCGAGGCCAGCTGCTGCGACCCGTCGTACCCGCCCACTACGTAGATGTACTGGCTCATTGCTGCCACGCCTGGAACAATATTAACTAATTATTAATAATTCAAGATAAATCTTTGAAAAGCATTAACGCATGCTTAGCGAACTCTAAAGTTATTATATAAACTGGAAAAAGAATACGGTCGCAAACAGGATTCGAACCTGCGCCTCCCGGATGAATACTCATTTTCCATTTAATATAATACTTTAGAGTTCTAAAGTTACAATATTAAATGGCAAAAGAATACGGTCGCGAACAGGATTCGAACCTGCGCCTCCCGGATGAATACTCTTTTTCCATTTAATATAATAACTTTAGAGTTCTAAAGTTACAATATTAAATGGCAAAAGAATACGGTCGCGAATAGGTCATCTGTATAGGTACTGAATTGTTAGCAATGACGTCGCCAAAAAGACGTTAAAAATATGGATGAAGAATTCGCGGTGGTGAGCAGAGGTCGAGATGGCTTAGTGATCAGAGCGCCTGGAGTATTCATCCGGGAGGCGCAGGTTCGAATCCTGTTCGCGACCGTATTCTTTTTCCATTTAATATAATAAATTATTAATAACATATTCCCGACCAAAAGTTTTTTCGGTCCCGGTTGCCTATCTCCATAGAGATTAGCCAAGTACGCAGGAGATATTATAACGCAAACACAGGCGTTCTACCTTTCCCTTCACTCAAATAATCTGATGGGAAGACACGGCTGGAGAGAAATTAAGCGCAGGACCAATGTCGGCAAAGAATGTCGTTTATAACAGGCACTCAGCCAAGTCACAAGCGGGCGGGGCTTGAACAACTAACATTGGTTGGCACATTATCACGAAAGAAGAACACAAACTGAACGTACGCTTATCGCATATTAGATACCTGTGCATATCTTAAGTTTTTGTCTATTCTCTTTCGTCGCGCAGATGCAGTCTTAATGAGAAGTATTAACGTTCTAAAATATTCAACCGCGAACCAATTATGACTGTTCTCGGTCTTTGTCAGACAGATGTATTAAGGGAATGTAAAAGAGTGAGACAGCACGCTGTTACTGCAGTCGCCAGATTGCGAATACGTCTTGTGTTATAATATGACAAGTGTAAAGGGTACATTCACTCACCAGCTCCGCTTCTGGCTATATTCATGGGCGCGACCTCGTTCCAGCAGTTGTTCTCGGGGTGGTAGCACTCGACGGAGGCGATGCGCCGCGCGCCGTCGAAGCCGCCGACGGCGTACAGCAGGCGGTTGACGACGGCCACGCCCACGCCCAGCCGGGCGCAGCCCATCGACGCTACTGACGTCCACGTGTCTCGCTCCGGGTCGTAGCTACCGGACACATGAATACGATTGAAATTCTTAGGTAATTATTAGGAACCGAAACTGCTATTTTTGTTATACTCTTCCCGACCGTAATTCAGTCACGGCGAATCTCCATGGAGATTAGCCAAGTACGCAGTCGATATTATAGTGCACAAACCCTCTTCCTTCACTATCATATTATGATAGGACGGCAATCCGATACAACCGGAGAGAGATCAGGCGCATGACTGATGGCCACCACCAACTTCCTGACTCCGGGCTGCTACTGCGAATTTAATAACAGAAAAATCCAATAATACTTTCCCCGACCTGGGAATCGAACCTAGGACCTAACGCTCAGCAGCCGCGCTTGCGACCACTAGACCAAAGAGGCAGTTTTTGTATATCTATGTATCGGTTATGTATTTTTTAGTATAAGCTCATACCGAGACGCGTCGAAGCGCGCACTTTTTACACGACTGCACCAAAAAGGGAGTGTTATATTTGAGGTCAATGTATGTACATGCTTAAATATTAGAAACACTAAAGTTTGTATGTTTGTTACACGTCCGCGCACTCGTTTGGCACGTAGATAGTTTATAACCTGGATTAACACATAGGGTACTTTTTATCTCAGCTGGACCTAATTCTGAAGTCCCGAACAGACGAAGTCGCGGGCAGAAGCTAGTATTATATAAGTATGTATGTTTGTGTTTTTTATTCCACCATAACTTCTAAATGCCTAAACCGATTTCGATATATGGTGGATCGTTAGAATCCTTGCATTTTCCCGGGTAACATACGCTAGTAAGATTAAATATATATGTCGCAGATGGATTGTAGAATAATCTGTTTTACAAAACAGTACTGTTATGAAAAACAGCTGAACGACGTTTAGCGGTTTTACATAGTTTCTGAACTATAACACGCAGAATTGTATGAACGTTTTGCGTTTATCAATCCAGCGGGTCAACGATCAGAGATTAAGTAAAACAGTGTGAAATGAAGAGTCAGATTGTTGATTTTAGTTCGAAATTTTTTCGCATGTGGCTCTGTATGTCTTAACAATAATAACCTAACTTTATTTTACTTGTGAATAGCAAAAAAAAGATGAAATTTTTAATGACGTAAATACTAAACCACTATAATAGTCGACAATATATCGGGATTATGAAAGAAAATAAACGAAATTGATCCATGAGTGAGCGAAGCGAGCTCGGGAGTTTCGCGTATCCCGACACGGACAGGTTAGGTTCGAAGAGGATGTCGGGTGCCAGTAAGCGAGCGTAGGGAGCGAACTACCCCTGTCATCCTCCCAGCCACGGACACAAATCAGAATGCAGTATCTTTTTTTTTTACTTTGTGGTGACTATCCATTTAATATACCTATACAATAAACAAACCTGTCCCACTGTAGATATGTCATTCTGCATTACGTCTAAAGGTGGGTAGGTAGCTGTTTTGTTAAACTCATCGCAATGGCAATCCAGCTGAACGTTGTTCAGCTGTTTTATAAAACAGTACTGTTTTGTAAAGCAGCTAGAGATTTTGTAAAACATGGGATTCTACAATCCATCTGCGACATATATAACAGCTGTAGTACAAAAAGAAAACCTATTGGCATAATGAAATAAAAAATAATTTAAAAACAAAAAGGTACTCATTTCTATGAGAGAATTCGAATAGGCCCTGCGCGTGAAGGCGCAGTGCTACGCAACGATGCCTTGCCGGTAGACGAGACGTGCAAGAACTGGTTGGGCCTGTGCTGCGCCTTGGGAAGCCGCGTGACGCAGCAGCGTAACTCTAGACGGATGGTAATAAACAAGTTCGCAGTCTGTTATTGTAATTTTCGAGTACACAACTGAATTGCATCAATTTTACACGAAGTCTAGATGGATGGTAGAGACAAGCCAGCGACGCTACCGTGGCGGATTATCGCCACCATTCGTCGAGACTTCGTGTAGAATTGACGCAATTCAGTTGTAGGTACACGAAAATTACAATGACAGATTGCGAACTTGTTATATTTTGACTTCTTGTGAAAGTAGCAGAGAAGAATATAAAAATAAAAGCCGACTGAAAAGTTCACACGACTTTACGATGCGCCTCGCGGCGTCCTAACAACGGGCCTCCTCAAGCATCGTCACGTCGCGTCTCGGTGTGAACAGAACCTAAGGCAACCTATACTTTAAATTTTTTAGTATGTACAAGTTTGATATAAAATAACTTGTATAGACAGAAAGAAGACAGTATTGTTTCACTCGATTTATTGTCATAGTTTATCTAGAAAATAACGATAGGTTTTAAAAATCACCTGTAGCTTTTAAGGTTTGGGAGTTCTTATCTCAAACTGTAAACTGTATTATTGCATGTTATGCAAAACTTGAATAATTTTATCAGAGAAACGTTGTTAACTTTAGTGACTCTCAAATACTTATCAAAAATCCTATCCTTTGTAAATGTTCGTATCAACAGTTAACTTTTATTGTTATAGACAAGTATCGAGTTCAAATCATCGAATAACTTTTTGTTTCACCATTTTTGGTTGCGTAGTCCTTGATAGTGTTTGCAATATATTGTGCTGCCCCCGGCCCATTTGAGCGACAGCGTGATGATACATATTTACTTTACAAGGTTGATCCTTAAGTATCGCTGCAGTGAGTTCGATCTAAATATGTCGATTATTCAACTGTATATTATCTATTAAGAAATACACAAAGATATATTGCTCTGCTCAGCGCCTTTAATGTTTAGTGTGTCTCCACTAACCTACGCTACAGTGAAAACCCTATCAAAATCGGTTCATACTCTGTATCGACAGCATTGTTTTGAAAAATATTCAAAGTATCGAAAATAAATTAATTTACATGTATAATGTTTGCCAATAAATTTTTATTTGTTACATATTTTATTGTCTCGTTGTTAGGGATTCCCAATAAGGTCGAAGTTTGCTCATTATTATTAATATTCGATGCCATATCAATATTATTACAATCTGTAGATATGGAAAGCGTTGTAATCATTTCGAATTTGTAACGTAATCATAAATTTCAACATAATAGTTATGACACCTATGCGGGAAGTTGATTGTCGAAAAAGATCATTTAGGATGCTCATTCATATTTATATTTTTTTCTCAAAATTGGACGTTGGAGTAATTGTTTTATGACTTTTTGGTTTAAGGATATGCAATTTTTTTTTCGAGTGCTGAAATTACGTGCTATGCTTACCATTCAACAGATTTATGATACTCAGTCCCCGCGGAACCGCCCACTGCGTATAATAGACCATCCATCACGGCCACTCCTACCTGTAAATAAGAATATATTGTTTAAATATTTATCCATTTATCTATATATATAAAAATGAATTCCTATTTCCCTTGATCACGCCATAACTTGAGAACGACTGCACCAAATTGAATAATTATTTTTGGTTGTGTTCGTCATTGTCATGACAAGATTTTTACATAATTTAACGGGGTGGGTGAAACCGCGGGGCACAGCTAGTAATATATAAATTATGTTACGAAAAAATAAATTAAGACATGAATTTTCGAATAAAATTTACGTAATTCGGAATTTGTTGTTACAGAATCTATGGTACAGATACGATACTAGTAATATTATTATAATTGATGAAACCTATACGTTACATAAAGTTGGCTTTTTGCAAAACTTCAAAGACAAAAATGTTATATGCATGTATGTAATGTGTTATCGTAATATACAGTATCATAGGTATATTTATTTTACAAAACATTATAATGTTATTTAAAAATATAAAAGATCCGCCGAAATCGGGAACAGGGTCCAAGTTACTGATGGTAAGGGCTCCAGAGATAGGAACCTCCTCACAACGAGTGCTATGTCGCGGAGTAACGCTTTCTTCATCAGATCCTTAACTCAGCCACCTAGCAAGCCTTTTTAGGTATTGATCAAGGCTTTTCGCTATTAATCCATTAGTCGAAACGCCCATGCAGTGATTGCTGAATCTACGCCTACTTATCGACAATCTCGTGTGCCAGAACAACATATTTCATTAGTGTATCTTATTTTATATAACTAGCGACCCGCCCCGGCTTCGTCCCATACGAAGCCGGGGCGGGTACAATTTATACGAAAATACTAACTAAATTTCCAACTTGTCGGGTAAATTTTACAATGCCAACAATAAAAAAGAAACCAGCCTAATCGGCGGAGCCGTTCTCTAGTGGTGATCTTGCATACATGCGATAATATATTTTTATTTATATCCATTATAGTGGTTTATATTTAGTGATATGTGTAACGTACCCTATGGCGTGGCGTGGACATGGGGCTGCAGGGCCGCCAGTGCTCGGTGGCGGGGTTGTACACGTCCACCCAGTCGCTGTCGTACGACGAGCCCGGCGATGTGTTCCGTCCTCCCACTGCGTAGAACAGGCCCTGCATAGATACATACTGGTTCAGTCTTGCTAATTAAATTATTTATTTTTAGTAGCTATGTTTAAAACAGATAACTTTGCAATCAGGCTAAGATATTAGTTGCGATCCGCACTGTGACTATAAAACTATATTTTTTTTGTTATCTTAATATTGAATATTGTGATACAAAGTAACGGGTTCGAAATCGCAGCAGGTACTAGCCGCAACCCCAGGTTACACTATTATATTATTCAACGTGGCAATTCAGGACTGGTCAGCTCTTAACCGCTTTGGCAATCATTTTAAAAGGCTATATACGTAATTGTTCCTATCGATTTCCTTTATTGATAAAAAAACCATCTATTTTAAAAAGAGTGTCTATGGATTTTCTTGCCTGTTCTTCTCCATAAGATCAACGCCTTGGAACCGTGCATCTAGCTTTAACTTTTCATGAGTGCCTGTAATATATACTATTTGAAAAAAAAAATTGAATTTGAAATTAAAGTACTTGTAATAGTCTTTTGAAATCAAGAAGAAACCGAAAATAAACTAAGACTCATTGATTGCCCGAATAAATCTATCTACTATTGGATGGTGACTATTGGAAGCCAGAAATTAGGTATTCTGCTATTAATAAGAATAACATATTAGCTAGCGAATGCATCTCGCATTTGACAGGCTGTTGGAAGTCCTTTATAAATTTTAGCATACTAAATGTATGTACAAACTAAATTAGGTGCCGAAGGAATTTATTTACCTGTACCAACACTACGCCAGTATTCTGAACCATATCTTACCTTAAGAAACGCCGCTCCCAAGCCAGAGCGTGGTACTGTTAACCTAGGTAATGTTGTCCAGCAGTTGTCATCCAAGTTGAACGCCTCGAATAAGTCTATGGAGTGTCTAAAATAGCCGCCCGCGACGTATATGATGCGCGGAGTGTTAGGCCTTCGCTCCTTTACCACGGGCTTCTTGTGTAGTGTGAGATCCTGAATCGAAACGTTGGCTTTTTCAGTACACGTTGTAGTCATATTTAAGGGAAAGGCTGATAGTCTACAAAATTAATTATTCACATGAATTTATTTTAATCCAACTTAGTAATTATGGAAACAAAAAAGAACATGTCCATTTTATTCCTATCGTGTAATCGATGAAGAATGTAATGTCAGATTTAATCTACCATTCTTAATGGTATACAGCTATAACCAACGTCAATGACATTGCTTTAAACATCTTCTCTCACGTGATACTGGTTTCCTAACTATGTTTTTCTTGACCTTTTATCGCTTAGATGATACATTTCTAATAAGCACATGACTTCGAAGTCAGTGGTGCGTGCTTGGATTCAAACTGGCGACCTTTGACTGGCCAGTCCAACGGTCATATCACAAGGCTATCTCTGCTCTCACAATAGGTCCATAATGACAAACTAAACGAATGCTTATGACATACCAAACGAATTTTGAAAAGACATTGACAAGAGAGCTGTTCATAAAAAAGATGAAGTCGGTTAAAATGTTCTAGGACTAACTACGCATACAGCTGCCATATTATAATTGTGCACGTCTGACGTTATAAGCAAGTATGCTCCGCGGTAGTCAATTTGATGATAAAATTGGCAGGGCGCATGTGCGATCTAGCGAGAGCGCAGTTACAGCGTGCTATGTCACTCACTCCCTTATAATCTGTCAATACATCTGTCTCGCTGGCTCAAGCGCTGAGAACAGTCGGTGTCATAAATGTTTCGCGGTCGTGTTGATTTTCCATTCCATTTTTTTGATATTTTAGCACGATAAGACTTTTCTATACAACTATACCGTCGTGACAGTTTGGAATGACTAACTTCAGACATGGACAGCTATATGCTACTATTTTAATATTGAAGAATAAACGTACATTAGGTTTGTATTTGTCATTAATCCAATACCGATATTTCAATCTCCATTTCAATAAGAATTATGGCATTATCAGTACTTATTGTAATTCTGAAATCAAGTCCTTAAATTGTTAACTGTGAATATAAATTATGGCTACAGTCAAAAGATATATCATAAGTAGGCCACTGCAAATAAACTTTGGCAAAATGGGGTTGACCCACCCATCCGAGAGTAAGTGCACTGACTGTGCCACACTAATTTCAAAGCCCCAAGTGCCTTTACACCTTATATAAGGGCACTTGAGGCTTTGAAACTAGTGTGACACTGACTGTTCAGAATAACAGCTAACCTCAAAAAATCATTAAAACGCAATAGGCATAGTCACATGTTGGGCTAAAACGATGAATATAATCCAGCGCCGGGTTTAGCCAGCGACCTGGGTAGGTATTCTTTATTGGATATATTTATACAGCACCTTATATTTACTATAAACCACTGGCGCTGGTGTTTGACGCCCTTTTGGACCACCTCCACCCAGGCCCCAGCCCTAACGCTGGTACTGATCTAATTTAACTACATACTATTCGTGTCAATGCTTTGTAGACTACATCGTTTTGGTAGAACAATTATAACTAGATATAAAATCACCTTAAATATTTTGGCGAGGTACTCCCGGCAGGCGGGCACTTTCTTAAGCACGGTGCAGGTGCTCATTTGCTCCTTGAGGAAGCTCGGCGTCAGGTACTGGCACCGCACGGCCTGCAGGATGTGCTCCATGCGCGGGTGTCGCCGGTCCTCGTCGTACTTCACCTGGATACGGACCATTGAAAAACTTATAATTAAAACCAGGTCGTAACTGTTCCATTGCATGCAGGACACTGACTTCTTCTCATACATATAAAGAAAGATCAATGGATCCCCATATCTCATTACGGGTTAGCGAATTATTTTGTAATACGTTGCCCCATACTAGGACTTTCTCCTGTATCGTGGTAGCGTTTACAGACACATAATCTCAAATCCACACACACCCAGATCCGGTACAATTATCTATAGATCATACAAATATTTGCACCGTGAGGGAACTGAACCGGCGACACGCGGCACAGCAACCGGTCTCTCGTCCACTGCGCCAACCGCGCCGTCAATTGCCGATTCTAGACAAGGTCCAGTTATTTTATAACTTAGGACAGACTATCGATATGATGGCTGATAGAGATGTAAGGAAGAAGAATACATGCTGCGCCGACCCCAAATAAACTGGGACAAGGGTAGGATGATGACAATAAAATGCTTATAATAAACACATTAATTTTCTTCTCGCTTCATAACGATCAGTTTGTGGTCGAAGGGGTTGCGCTCACGTATGTACTAAACATTTATTATAAACGAAAGTTTGTTAATCTTTTTATTTAAAAAAGACGGTGACGAACGACAGAAACACGCTGCTTTTTATTAAAATCGATAGTACCGTTTAGAACATAAATCATCATAGTTGAAGACTCCTCTCTAAGGAGCCCTGACAATTGACAGCTTGAAATCTGCTCTCTATTCTCTATGCGAAATACGTTGTTGATTATTGCTTTATAGTAAATGTTATTTCGGATTTGTTATTTTGACTTTGGAAATATTCCATAAATATGGCCAGTCACCTTGCTTCAAAGTTGATTTATGATAGTGCGGTGAGAGCATGAGTCTCATTTTTTTATCATGTGTATCTAGTAACAATGCAACATAGATATAATACTACCAATATTAAAAAAATTACATTAGTGTTTTTAAATATACAGCATCTCAGTAGTCATTTGTTTTCTAGACATATCATCTTTCTCACAATTCATTCATCGTTTCCTCGGCCTTCCTCTACTCGTGTAGAAGTCCACATTTATACTAAAAAAATCCTCGTCACATGGTTCTCATTCCTATGCATCACAGGTCCATACCATGACAAACGATTTGCCAACAAATTCTCGGTGACTACCGTAACTATCAGACTTCCTCTTATATACTAATTTCTAATTATATCCATCCGCGTCACCACAAATCCTTCTTAACCAAAGATATTAGAAGGAAGGAGATATGTTATGTGTTTCAAAATGTACGAGAACCTAGCGATCCACTTTTGCCCCTCCATACAATGAGCACAACGTTATAATTGGCTACTCACGCTAAATAAACCAAATCCACAATGTTAGTAGCCAATCATGCCGATCGTAGGTACTGCCAACGTAAAAATATTTAATTCAAATAGACCATGTAATTGTCGATAATTGTTATCGATATTCTATATAACATTATTGAAATATATAGTGTGCTTGATTCACAATAGTTTCCGTTTTCAGTTTCAATCATAATTTAAAAGTTTAAAATGATATAGGGTATAAATTAACTTAATAAAACGACTATGTAATTGCTAAAAAGAATTACAAATCAAATAAAAATAATACCTATTGAAAAATATCTATCTTGTAAACCATTTTACAATTAAGTAGAGTCTTTTTAAAAAGATACGTCAATATAATATGTACAATAGGCGATGTTATCGCTAGTAACGTTCTCTGAAGGACAACTTTTGGATGAACAAAACTAAAAATCATGGAAGACAAACAAGGGGCAATGGACTGCCATGGTATGCTTTATGTATATAATAATAATTAAAGAAATATACGTTAGTACGTAATATAGGTATATTTCTTTAAGCAGACGAAGTGCTTAGCAGATTTTCGTGTGCTTAACAAATTTTTTGGCTCTCAACCCTAATTCGTTTTCTAAAATAAATGTAGCCTAAGTTAATCCTTATAACATGAGCTATCTGCCCGTGGAAGCCCCGTCAAATAGGTTCATCCGTTTCGGAGATTAGAAAAGTTTTGAAGTTCCATACTAACTCAATTTAACCCCTTAGAGGATGAATTTCCAAAAATCCCTTCTTAATGCACACTTACGTCATTTAAGGAAAATTTGTGCAAAATTTCATGCTTCTAGATCGAGCGGTTGCAGCTGTGCGTTCATCGATCAGTCAGTCAGCCAGTCAGTTTCTTACTTTATATATATATAAATATAGATGTAACAGTAATATATTGGTACTAACTGTACCCCGCAGTTTCACCCACGTATAATTAAACTATAAATACCTACTTAGCACCAACAAATAGGAAATAATTCACAGATTAATTATTATTATTAGATATTTAAGACTAGCTGGGAGGTGTATCCGAATGATAGATATCTACCTATAATATAAAAAAAAATATTTTTGAAATCCCTCTGGCAGTTCCAGATATTAGGGCTGTAAAACAAACATACAAACAAAAACACTCTTCCGCTTTACAATATTAGTATAGATTAATACAACTTATTCATAAAAAAGTAATACATATCATCAATATTCTACGATTACTATCGTAGATTATCGATAAAAGTTTTACCGTCTGCAGTCTGCACGATCACATCACCAACGATTCTCTATTCAAATTTTCAAAATACCGATCGTACCACGCGACGCGTGTGTTTATTGAGAGTATCGGTCGCTGTTCTTTATATTACGTTTTTTATTGATCGATTGCTAAGAAGCAATGTATTTCGTACAAAAATACGAATGTCGTCTTGTTCCATCAAGGCAAATGTAACTTAGTAAAAATAACAAGAATTTTAAATTTATTGTTAATATAGTTAAATACAACAAAATTCGTGTAATTATATATCATACGTGATACCTTCCATAATAAAGATATTAAAATCACTTAGATTTTTGCAGTATATCACCGTACAACACGGCATTTTCACAACATTTCACGAACGTGGTCAAATGTGAACTGATCTATTGAAACGGCCATTTTTCCCGACGTGCGCAAATTGCTCTTATCGCGATCACGCGGACACGCCCACTTAACATTTCTCGTCTATTCTTATTTCTATGTTCTTAACATTCTCATCTCGGCTTACTACATACCTAATTTCACTTTATGTGCGGTAAAATTGAACTATAACCAATATGTTGTTTCCTTTCTTTTATGTTGTTTCCGTTTTCTCTCTTCTTATAATAATACGTTCGTTACAATAGTTTTTTCATTAACTCCAGTTACATGATGTGAGTACCTTTTCTCATGCGGACCAGGAACTGGTTGGTTTACTGTCAATTTCAGACAAATAAGCCCAGGTTTCCTTACTATGATTTCCTTCACCGTATAACAGTCAGTGGGTGGTGTCTTAAATTAACCAAGAAAGTACATATAACTTGGAGAAATAACATTTGTATATGCCAGGTTTGAATTCGTAACATAACTTCGGGGCCACTTCGATACAAGATTTCTCGCCTCGCGTCCAAGAAAGTCTTTGTGTACCTAACCGACGGTTATGATTGTGTGTCATAATTTTTAAAGATTAAGTAAAGTAGAAAACTAATGAATATGACGTATTTATTTGTAATTGCTATCAGGAGATTACACTGAACTCTTCAAACACGTCATCCCTGATAAAAAATATCAGAGAATTGAGATTTCGTCTCGCGTTATAATTTGTACATGTTCTTATAAACTGTCGCTATACCGAGACTTATTTTTAGGGTATCTTACAGACAGTAAAGGGGACCCCCTTTACTGTCTATCATAGTTCCTAATAGTCTTTATGTCCGGAATTATGTATTCAGACATTTTCAAAGTAAATTATCTTCTGATCTGCTTATAAAGTCATTTATATTTTATGTTGTCACCTTCACTGATTGATGATAGTGAACTAGAGAGTCATGGTCTTACACAAAAAATATAGAAGAGTTCAACGATACTGCGATAAGATAATAGCAATATAATCATGTTCCATTAACATTTCCGCGGTCGTTGCTCTGTAATACTTAACATGCAACATAGGAAAAACGGATCCAATAAATTTGCAGAAGCCGTTGATAATTATCACTATTTACTCATCACGTGGTTCTATTGATAAAGATAATTTGCTAGCGCGACAGTGACACGCAGGATCTCGAGTTATGGAAGTTCAATATGCTGCAAAATATTAACATGTTTGAACACGCGATATAGTAGTAGACTGTGTATTTATTTAGCAATATCGTTGGATTAGTTTGATTACGTATCATAACGATATTCTAGTAGATTACTTACCCGTAAACAGGTCCTAAAGGCAATAGGTAATGTGTTTTTGTATTTTATCCAATTTTTGTATAAAATGTAGATTTAAATAACGCGAATGTGTGACACATAATTGTAATAAATTAGTACTAGAATCAAATGTGTGTCACAAATGTTTGCGAATTTGATGCTAATTTACCTATGAAGATTATGACGCATGAGCGAAGTAGCAATTAGCATCAAGTTAATTATTTATAGTAAATGACTATACATAAAATTTTACATAACAGTGTATTTTAAATTATGCAAAAGATAAAATGTATCTCTCGTATATCCAAAGTCACGTTTATTAATTTAATCTACATAATGTATTAATTAGTAAATTAAAGTGGTAACAAATTAATTGGTCATCACTTACCCAGCTTAACACTGCGTTGTAGACCTCTCGTTCTTCCCTTACGTTAAGTTCATCTTTGCGTATCAAACATATTAACTCTTGTGGCGTCAACTGTAGGAACTCTTCCTCCTGACACACCTGTAAGGTAAATATTTTTCTAGTAATATCAACTTTAAATATTTGGTCCAATATGGTATAGCGGGCTGAAACATAATGTGATTATGACAGTGGGGACGAACATGTATGTTGATGTATGGACGGGAAGAGGAAGACCAAAGAAAAGATGGATGGATTACGTGAGTGACGATATGTCTGTAAAGGAAGTGAACGATAATGTGACGACTGACAGGGGAGAATAGAAGAGAAAGACCAAGTTAAGCAGAAGATGCTAAAATAGCTTAAATCGTGATAGGTATTGCTTGAAGTACCACGTATTTTACCTATATTTACGATTTTATCATCTTTTAGGCTCCTAAGAAGCCGGATGGGGTATTAAAAACACTCATATTTTTCTGTGTATGGTCCTAAATCACACAGCCCTTTCTTTAGTTCCAATCAATGTTAATTTGGATCATCAAAACAGGTGTTTAATCCACGGCCGTAGCTAGGAATATATTTCTTAGGGTTGCCCTTTTTTCACGTATGGAACAAAAAGCCGCGAAATTCCAGCGGCTACAGCCATGGTTTACTCATTATATCGTTATGAAACTGCTGTGAGTGTACTTTGATGTCGTTGATATCGCCATTTTAATAATTTTACGGGGTGAACGGAGATATAAAGATGAGGACGATAATGAAAAAAAAATTATCTATTTTTGGTCTCTGTAATTGTAAGGGAAATTACATTCCGATGTTACAATTCCACGTTTTCAGAGACTTGACCATTTTATGACGTGTTACACTCTTAATTCTAAATGCCACATTTCACAAACATATTCATGATAACAGTAAATTGTTATAGCTCTTTTCTCTTAACATTTTCCCATATCGAAATAAAGGCAAAGAACTATAATTATATTGATTTTATTAGGCATGAAATACCTGTGTAAAATGCCTCTCGATAAACTGATTGGCTTTCTTCTTGAGGTCGACGCAGCCATGTTGTTCCGCGAAGTTGGCGATGCCGATGGCATTGGAGGGGTCCAGCTGCCGCTCCAGGAAGGCGCAGCACGCGTCGATCACGTTCGTTATCTGTCGGCACACAGCTAAAATAAGTGTAGATTGCTAAAGTTTACCAACTTTTTGATGTACTAGGTAAATTATTTATGTGTGAAGGAAGTCATTGGACATCTTGATAAAATTTTGATTTATCTTGTGGAGTTTTTTGACATAGTATGGACATGTGATAAGGACGAATGCAGAGCATGTGACGAGAAGAGTTTTGATTATGGATGTGGTAGCCCATAAATATGAGTAAAGTTGTAGTAGATCGAGTTAACGATAGATGAACTGTGTGTTAGATAAGGCTAGAAAGGAGTACAACCAAGATGACTGGTTATAGAGTTGTATGGAAGAAAAGCTTAACTTTGTTTAAAACTAAACTTTGTTTTTAAATTGTATCATATTCTACAATGACAAAATGGGTTTTTCTTAAAACAAGTCAAACAGAAGTGTCAGTCACAATTATTTAGCATTTATTAAAACGACAATCGTTAGTCATTGAATGTTGTACATGTACAGTAGAGGTAAATTCGTAAAATATTTCGATTGGTGAGGATCGTAGCAGTAACATAGTAAAATTTACAAAGTAATTTAAATGTTCAATTGATATTTATTCTTTTTATAGAGGTGGTAAATAAGCATAAGGTCCTTCTCAATTAAACTGTTATCGTAGTCTATGGACGCCTGCAACACCAGCGATATCACTCGCATATTGAGACTCTGTAAGAGAAATCGCTGTGTCGGCAATACAGGGTACAAAAAAGAATCACCCCAATAGCCAACACAACACTTTCTCAAGGAGCACTAGCGACCTTGTTTAGGCACAACACTACAAAAGAGCAACGTTATTTGCTTGCGATTTTCTGTAAGAAGTACTTCCCCTGTCGGGCAGTTAGTCAGTTTTTGCAAGCCCTACTTCGCTTAAATTTTAAGCAACAAGGTCATTGGAAGCCGTACACTTCGAAATGTTAGAAGATATGTTTGTTATGAGTGTAAAGTCATTTACATTCTCGTCTGTCACACAAAGAAAGGAAAGGCGATGTAAACAAGCTTCATTACATAAGTTACAGGGAACCGTAGTGTATGGAATGTATGGGAATATGCATTTACATTCATAGGTTTTTAGAAACCATAATTACAAAAATAAAAAATGACGTCACATTTAGAGGTTCTTCTAAAACACTGTGCTGTACAGAGACCATGAAATATAGTAGGGAAAACAGTATCACATAAGTGTCGCATTATAGATTGGAATGTAATAATTATATGGCTTAAATAGGCTTTACTGCTTTTCATTTTGCCCCAAGTACTGCTCAGATAATAGATTGTTGATAACTTTGGTGTTGTTATTAGTTATAGACGAAAGAAAGCTATATATTGCCCATTATGTTCTAGATATCATTCCTTAGTTGCCTTTAACGAGACCAGTGCGTGGACAATGGGTCATGTTTTACGGCGAACGACGTGAAATATTAACAGGAGTCAGGAGTCTATTATAATCAATAGTCTAGTAGACACAAGTGGGTCTGTTGAACGTGAAGTGTGGGCTCGATTCCAGGGTAGGTGAAAGTGTTTTGACTGTTAGGAAATTTCAGCCCGACTTTTGGAATTGTGCAAGTTAGATAACAATAGGCTCACCACCATATCCTTACATAAATTACCTAGGAATTAATGACATCGGTAAAATGAGGTACGAATGTCTGCGATAGGCAGACAAAGGTCTTCGGTTAATACAGATATTTATGATATGTTTATATATGTATATTATAGTAATAAGAGTAACATAACGTATAACTTACTTGGAACATTGTGGCGGCGGGCAGTAGCTGACACACGGTGATCTCCGTGATGCGGATCTTGCCGGTATAAAGGAAGTAGACGAGCCACGCGATGGCCGATGGGCAAACACCTTGGAGACGCACCCGCGACATCTCGCACTCTTTCAGGCCGCTAGTGAACATCGCCTATGGGCAATATAACTTAATTTAAAATCATTTGAATTAAAATATTATAATTTACATAATATATTGCACTTTATTTCGCAGAACTTTCAGTAAAAATATTTTCAAGAGCCATATTTTTATTGAAAGTAGTACACAGCGATATATCTGAATAAATAGTTCCGTTCAATCGATATTGGAATAATACGTCCGTTCGTAATTTTAAGTGCCAAACAAGATTCTACGATTCTACTCCTCAAGCATCCTTCAAAATGTATTACAATGACCGACGGGGGAAGTACCTTCACCTTGCAGAAAATCTTAGCCAGATAACATTGCTCTTTTGAAGTGTTGTGTTAATAGCAGGGACCGGCCGGATACTCGTCGAAAGGGTTTATTTAAGCGCTTAAAAATGAAACCCTATGATACATCAAGATATATCTTTGAAAAGCATTAACGCATGCTTAGCGAACTCTAAAGTTACAATATTAAATGGAAAAAGAATACGGTCGCGAACAGGATTCGAACCTGCGCCTCCCGGATGAATACTCCAGGCGCTCTGACCACTAAGCCATCTCGACCTCTGGTCGAGGTAATATTGTAACCTATGATACATGTTACACCCTCGACCGGGTGTAATGTAACCCCTTCCGAACAGGTTACCCTTTGAATACCCTGTAACACTGTAACTGGGTAAGCCATTCCAACCTAAGACATTGTAATATGCACTTTATGTAATCGACATTAGTTTGAAAATTGCATAAACACGACCGCACGTGACATCTTACCGCCCGGCGGCGTCATCGTTGCATGTACCGAGCTTGGAATAATAATTATTGTCTATATGATCTTACAGTTCAATTTTGCTTGTTTAACACTAACAGTAGGTACAGTAGGCAATGAGGCGTCGCCGCCCCCGCTCGGGTGCTAGTATCCCCTACATGCAGTTCAAGTTTATACTGTAATTCAGGGTAACACGAATAAAAGCTTTTCGTGAAGGTAACCTCTTCAAAGGCTTAAGTCATTGAAGGGGTTAACCCCTTTACGTGGTTACCATAATAAAGGTGTTAACCATTTCGCTGGGTTTCGAGGATGTAACTCGAACAAAAGGTAACACTGCGAAATGAGTTACCCTATGTACGGGTTACCCTATCAAAAGGCTTAATCCTTAAGCGGGGTTGTCCGGTCCCTGGTTAATAGCAAAGGATGTTTCTTGAGCGAGCGTTATGTCGACAGTAGGGAGGGGAGGGGTGGGGGCACTGTTTTTGGTCTCCAACGCGCAAGTGATACGACTTTGGTGTTGCAAACGTTCCTAGGCTACGGTAACCCCATGCAGGCCGTAAACTTATTTGCCGCCTTGGTATGTATTATAAAAAAGTTTCCAGGCGTTGCTTTGTCATTAGGATTGGGTTGAGATTTTATTTAATTTCAAGCTTACCCATAACTAATTTGACTGTTAGTGGCTTAGTCATCATATGAAGACCAATGTATCTACTTCATAAAGATAATTAATAGTAGAATCATCTACATTGCTCTGGCTTCTTTGTAGCGCGTTAATAGAACTACACCAATATGGATAGTTTAGGGAAAGTCAGCAGCGGCCAAGCGGCGAGAGCCGTATCCTTGAACACGATTTAGAACACTTGACCCGCTGCTCCCACCTAATGTTTGAGTTTAGCGTTTCATATTGGATTAAGTATTAGTAGTATAGTGTTAATCTAGTAGGCAATGACTAAACTATTCAAGTCATCGTTTAATTCAAAGGAAACATTCTTATCATTGTTCAATTTCATAGCTACAACACTCGTTAGTATTTAAGCTTAGAGGCGATCCCCAGATAAGAAGTCATTGTTTACAGTAGATTTAACAAGACCGAGTCATTGAACATGTGCGTATGAATGAATGAGTAACAGCTCTATCAATGTCACGTGTAAAAAGTTAACAATGGGGCACTTTTTAAACTGGATCCTTGTAAGGGGACATCCATTAATCACGTGATGTTTTATTAGCATTTTTGAACACCCCCCTCGCCCTTGGTGATACGTGGTGAGGGTGAAGACTAACCCCCACCCCCACCCAAAATCACGTGTATTTTTTAGTAACTACAAAAAATCTTAAAATTTATAGAATATTATTTTTAACTACAGAAAATAAATACACGTGATATCTTACTACAATCCCCCCTCCCCCCTTGTGATATTTCGTGATTTTTACCAACCAATACTATAAAGACACTACAATATGTTTATTGTTCTCTTATGTATATCTATACTATTATTATTAGGTTGCTTTTTCACAATTCTTAACTGAAGAATTATGATACTATGGCAATTTTACTAGACGATAACTAGTTGGTACGATTCTATAAAGCAGTCGTTAAGTTAGCGACCCCTTCTCACCGGAATGAACTGCAAAGATTCATACGGTATCCCGTCAGGGTGCTAGACAGACAGGTTTCTCCAACAATAGAAGAATCTCCCACTTGCAAGTTGGGCCATAAACTGGTTCAAAAACTGAGTTAACCTTCAAAATAAAGGGTTTATATCGCGTCTCGTGCTGAATACAAATGTATCCACTTTTTATTATTATTGTGTTATTATTTTAACTCAATGACTTGCAAGTATTAGCTGCGTCTGATAAACGTACCTATCTGTTTACGAATCGTCTATAGTAACTTTGCGCCGGATACATACAAAATGTTATTATGGCATTTACCTTAATATCTTTTTCCTTCGCTGAGCTTCAAAACTGGTATTCAGTAATTAGGTGGAATAAATTATAGACACTATGTTTATTCAAATCTTAATCAAAGATCTCTACTACACCTGAGGCTAATTAACCACCTAAGAAACAACTCATGTTTTGAATGTGTTCTCTGATTGGTCGAAAAAGGGTGGAATTGGCATGAACGCTTCCGTGGTAGATGGCGAATGCACTAGATTGTGTTTGTGTAACAAAGAGTGAATAATGTATAGGTATGGGACTTTGACTTTGTCGGCATCTACACTACGTTTTTATTAGATTTTTTCTACTAATAAGAACCGCGTCTCTGCGTACCCCAATGGATAACAGGGGTGATTGTATGTATGTGTAAGTACCAACCGCTTCCAAAACTCACTGCTTATATGCAATTCCGAAACAGTAGGAATTGGCGATATTTCTAATATAGTGGAAATGCGTAATTTATTGTTTTGGGTTAAGAGAATTAAATACTATTCCAATTAAGTACCTATATTTTTATGCTCATCATATTTACATACCTATAAACATATCAAAAGATTTTAAAGTGGGAAATTATAGTCCGATTTTTTTGCTGTCCGTCAGTTCCGAAGATCGATATGACGCTATCTACAAAATGCGAACATTTTTGTAAGGTCAACATAAACATTTTTTCAAATGTTATCATTCAATCATTCATTAGTGGAGTTATAAAAGGAACTAGGTTTATTTTCCAATAATTAATTAAACCAAGCTTAATTTAGTAAGTACTCAGCATCATCATAACAGCAAGAAGCGACATGTTCTACCACTTATTTCAAAGCATACTAACTTGAAATGGTAGTTGGTTAAAAATATTATTGCTTTCACATATTTTAATACATAAATTTGATGATATTCCTGTAAAATCACTCATTTCTGATTTTCAACTCATTCATTCATTTTTTTTCTTTTCTCATCTTAATATGTTTACCGTACAAGCGATTTCTGGCGTTGTTCCGTGTGAAGTTGGTTAAGTCGCGATCCTATTAGAAAAAAAATCGGCTTATACTTACTTTGAAATACGGGCTACCAGCAGCTAAGACGACTTTGTGGACATGGAAAAGTTCGTTGCCGACCTCCAAGACGACGTCTGTTAACATGTGGTGCGACCGCATTGTGAACATCATCTGAGGAAACAAAACCTATTGTCATAGTATGCAAATATTTATTGAAACACACGATGATTGTTAATTAAATTTACTTGAAAACAGCACAACTGAATAAGCAGGACTGTTGGTTTAGTAGACTGCTGTGTGGGCCATTAAAATAATAATTTGGTCCATGGAAAGTGTCAAACTATGCATTAGGGATTGAGAAGTGGCATTTGTTCGAGAAACTATATTTTTGGTTAAAGGGTAACGAACATGCAGTTTGACCTCTTATAATGGAGAAAACGACGAATTGCTAATTGAAACAAATAGAAAAATACCCTGAATATCTTATCCCTTTCTAAGCAGAAAGAATCTTGAAAGGTATACATAATTTTCTGTGGCATTCTGTCCTGTAATTATATCTTTTAAAATGTCATTTCTAAAAGGAACATTTGGATTTTTATTGTTATGAAGTACGTATATGTATGTGGCTGAGCAAAGGGTTCTAACTTCATGGTAGATAGTACGGAATTTCAGTTAAGTATAAAGTAATAAACTGAATCCCCATAACGACAAAAATATTACTCTGATAATTACTTATTACTCAAAACAAAAAAGTCAAAGTAATTATGACTAAAACAATTTTAGTCATAATTTCTTTGATTGAATTTTTTAGAGGTATATTTTTTTGTAGTTCGCCACGCATACGTTAATGTCTTTGAAAGATTTTATATGTATGAATTTCTTTATTACTTGATTTCTTGAAAAATGTACACAATTTTGTCAACACATGCATTGTTGTCAGTCAATGTTTACATATCTATAATATTGCAAAAAGATAATCAAATGTTATATTCGCTAATCGGCTATAATGGTTTAGTTCATCTCTGGCGTTCATAAACAATGCAATTTTTTCTAATAAATTCGTCTCAAATTTGGTACACGTCGGTCCATCCCAACACCATCCAGACCATTTCTGACAGTGCAGCCCCACAATATCCGCAAACGGAATTTACTAGCATGAATCATCTCGAAAATGATGTCCATATAAACTTAAATTAGCATTGAGAGCGTGATAAATATGTAGTATGTACATTAACCTTTAATAACGCATCTCAATAAAATAAGAAGCGATACAAATATAGGTAGAGGTGTCTGATAAAAATGTGCCTTGTCATAGCGATGAGCGAAACTACGATAAGTACGCAAGCAATAATATATTTACTTATTGGCTTTATGTAAGTATTACGTTCGAATGTGCTACGTCTATCTGCTCGCATTGGCCTAGTCTCAGTCTCTACAAAGTTATTTTTGCGTTCGCTACGGTATTATGTTGAAGAGACAGAACTGACACAGTAAACATTTCCACAGACAATATACTTATAGGATGAGCATCTAGAATATTATCAGTAACTGTGTATTTGGCCCAGTTAGTGGAGTGTGATAGTAGGATAACATCAGAACCTGGCGCATGGATAACATTTGGTGTGACATAGCTAGATAGAATGAGACCGTATCTATGGCGGATACCACGAACAACAGCATTCCCAATGAGGGTTGACGTCAGGCAGGCGGCCGGTTATAAAACATTGCCAAAACTTTAGCAGCATGTAATTTCAAAAACCATTAGACAGTGGAAGAATATATTCATGCTGCGCCGACCCCAAATAAATTGGGATAAGGGCAGGGGGGTGATGTGTATGTAGCTCTTTTTAATTCTACATATAAAATCTTGAATATGATCGTACAATGACTTGTTAGCAAAAAGCTTGTCTAATAATAAATATTTGTTTGAAATACATGATATAGCTATAACAAATTGGTAGAATGTTAGCAATAACCAGTAAATCTAGTGTCACACAAGGTAAAGGAAAAATTAAGTGAATTAAGGTAAAGGAATAATTACAGTAAGTGAAGAGTGGGCTTTTTTGGGGGCTGTCTTAATGTTTGACGTTCAAAAAGCGCAAATTTTAAGCCTAATTTGAATAAAGATATTTTGATTTTGAGTATTTATGAAAGTATCAATGATAGTACATCACCGCCACAGCCTGACAGCTTATGCTAGAACTTTAAATAGTGGATAGTACATAACGATTTATGTATAAATCTGAATAGTTACATGAAAAATTCCTCTAAGGATGAACCACGTGATTGAATTCGTGTGCAAATACAAATCATTACAGGCTCTTTGTCCGAATGATAGCTCTAATCGAGACCGAGTTGTCATGTACTCAAGGCCCGTCCGCCTTGAGTTTCTTTTGTATCGCTAATATACGTACAGTAGTACACCTTAATAATACAATAATACCGATAATTACAAACTTTGGTGTGACTGTTAATGAAGGTGTTTAAAAGTAAGAGCGGGCTAAAGCGAGACACCGTTTATGAGATCCTCAGATTTCAGTCTTTATGAGGTAGTAAATAACTAATATCTTTGTATGAAAACATAATTATGGCGATATTGTTATAATATGGTAACGAGAGCAGACTGTATGGAAAAATGAACAATTACCACCTATTATCAAAACTGCTAATCAAAAGAGACTTTGACACCGAGGCGTGACGTATGCCACGTGCAGTGAAGATATGATGACCAAATCAAACTTTACCAAATTAAAGCAACATCTAGATTTTAAATCGATATCAGAACTTTATGTTGTAAAAATATTTTTTTACAAAAAAAAGATCCGACTCCAAGAATCATTCTGTTAAGTAATAAAAATGCACTAAAAAGTAAAAAAAAATGCATTATTAACTTACTTCAATTCATATAAATATTTTTTTAAATTTTGAGGATTCTGAATAAAATCAATTTATTAGGACAATACTATACAATTAATATTATTTTTGGAGTCAATTATTAATTTTACATTCGATTTTGGACTAAATAGATTTTTCAGGAAGAATGCGATGAGGTAACTAACAGATAGACAGACACAATTCTTTAAAATGTAAATCGAAATGCTTTTTGTGTTTTCTAATTTTTTTAATCCAATTAGGACAGTGGAAAGGCATGCTTAGTTTTTTTTTCAAGAATTATAATAAATAGACCGGGTCCTTGTCAATCCTATATTCCATGTTTTTAATCCTTTGACATTCATACTACCCTTATATTTAATATTGTACTGATCTAGAGGACTACAATATAAAACTGAAAGTTGACACAATACTAATGATTGGAATGGACCAACCCGGTTCAGAAATCAACTCATGTTTGGCTATAACACTGAATACAGCAATTGTGTGCAGCACGTACTATGAATGCGCGCGCAGAGGTCTAGTCTTAAGCTTCCTTCATTACGTAATGCAAACACTAATACATATGTATCTAATATATAAAATTCTCGTGTCACAGTTTTCGTTGCCATACTCCTCCGAAACGGCTTGACCGATTTTGATGAAATTTTTTGTGCTTATCCGGTATCTATGAGAATCGGCCAACATCTATTTTTCATCCCCCTAAATGTTAGGGGTAGTCCACCCCAATTTTTTTTTTTTATATGGCAAAACAACGTTTGCCGGGTCAGCTAGTATCCTATAAAATTAATTGTCTAATTCACTCGCTCTGTAAGTGCATTGTAGGTTGCAAGCCAGCTGTGTTCAAGATAGCTGGGAGTTTGTCTACTGATAGTATCGGGTCATTGCGACTAATTAGTATGCTTATTACTTACCTTCATAAAATCACTGATATAGTTTCCCATACAAAAGGTCATGTCACCGATGTCATTGGAGCCGGTGCCAACCTCGCCCTCGAGGGACACGTCGCAGCTGATGGGTGGCATGTCATCCAACATGTTACCTCGGCCCACATCCTCATCTGTCTCCATACCTGGCGAAGATAAAGAAATTGTGTTTCATAAGCTGCAAAAGATACAGTGTAACGCTGGCGCTGAACGGGGGTTGTATATGTAGACTGTGTACAGGCAAGACAATACGTCTAGACGTTGTGAACACTTTGTACCATTCAGTTATGACGAATCAGTACGCCGAACATGTGCGTCTATAGTCAGTTGCCTTCTAAACTGCTAAAAATAGCTAAGCGCCCCCCTAAATACATTATCCTGAACTCGAGTTCAGTAGCCCAATTTAGGTCTCAAAAAATCTAATTTATGTCAATTCTACCTAGATCAATCACTAGCACTGCTGGACTATAGTCAGACATTATTTAAGATTTTGCCTGCACAGAACATTATATTTCAACACTTTGGAAAAGACTAGTGTAAGTAGCCACAATTGTCATATTTTATACAATGATATTCATTTCGGCAGGTAGGTAAATATTTAAAAATGTTATGTGCACAGTTTTATATTAATGTTTTTTGGAGAATTAATGTGGTTTGTAACGTATTCAGTTATAGTAGTGTCCCATATCAAATATTATAGCGACTTAAAAGGCTAGAGCAAATCCGGGGAACCAGCGGTTACTCTCCATCCGGGTTTCCCGGAATTTGTCGTAGTACGGAGGGTGGGGGGCTTTAAACAAAATCGGATGAAACAAACAATAAAAATCTATTGTGTTTGTTACATAGCGAGTCAACAGATAAAGTTACTAGGAGAATCTAACTTGATTGATGATAATCATTTATACTTATTTGAGTCATTAAGAAGTTTATGTTAAATAATCACAAATTTCGCCATAGTTTCGTTAGTTTGTCATTCCACCAGATCAGTCAGTCTTTTTTCATTCTTTGTTTATATTTTTAATAAAATATCATTGTGATGGCTGGACGGAGACAAAGCCTGATTATACTCAAATATTCGTGGTTTACTAGTCTAGGTTCAGCGACGGCATTTTAGGGTAATGCCGTCGTAATTACAGCTTTACGTAAACTGTTATTGTAAATGATACGTATAATTATTTTTAAGCTTGAAAATAGCTTTATTGGTTAATTATTAATTAATTACAAGTAGCTTGTAATTTACATTTCATAGCAATTAGTAATAACTTAAAGTAGAGATTAGAGAATTCGAAAGAAAACTTGCAAATTATTATTTCATAAAATAAATTGCGCACATCACTTTATCATACAAAATAAAATAAAAAATACCCACGCGGACGGTAATCCAAATCCAAAATTTTTGTTTCTTGTTTCATTGTTAATAAACTTATTAGAAGTGCGTGATAAACTAAATATAATAAACACAATCCTAACAAACGAAATAGAATAAAATATTAATAAATATCACAATTTCAATTTGAGATCAATTTTACCACTTTACTTTTAAACGCACACACTATCACTTCAATGCACATGGTGTTTGTTGTTGTTTTTAATAATGTTTAAATGCTAATAGTTTTGGGTCCTATGCTAGCCTTGTATTAGCTACCACAGGCGCGCACTTACTGACACTAGGCAGGACGATATAATTTACCTTAAAGTCTGACAGTCTGAACCTGTGCGACGTCGCCGTCGGTCATTTCAAGTCATGGTGACTCGGCATAAACCCATATCACATTAAATTTAAATAATGCCGAATTATAAATTCAAAGTCAGTTGGTACATTTATTCGGTTGAGTAAGTAGTAACCGGGATAAAAATATTTTTAAATAATATACTTTTATTGGAAGTTGGATAAGATTAATTTCAGTGGGATTTTGTTTTTAAATTTGTTTTTTGTTCCCTGTGATTTTCCTTTTTTTACCGTTCTTTCGACGACTGGACTTGAAACATTACAGCTTTCCAATTTTTATGAAGGTTAGGTTGATGATTTGATTGAACTTTTTTGTACCCATATTCGCAAATGAATAAATGATTTGATTTGATTTGATTTGAGTTGACAAACGCGCCAATTACACAGTGTTATTTGTGTACCTGAATGCAAAAGCCTCCAAAGCCTCCCAAAAACCATTTTTTCACTCTACTCTAGGGCATGGGGTTAATCTTGGGCCATGAAAATGGTTAATAGAGCATACAATTAGGCGTGCGTACAAAAAAAAAGAAAGAGGTGAAAAGTACATGAAAAGTTAGGAAATAATTAATTATGTAAAAAACGGCTTTAGAAACTCTTTTATTTACCTATCAATTTAAGATTTAGATGACCTTGGTGCTTCCTGTCTAACAATATCTGAGAAGGAATGCCATCGGTGATGAGTCAGTCATGAGACAGTGTTGTCTTTAAATCGGTTTGTTTGAAATGCTTGTTCAGGTAGCCAGTGACGAGATGTCCATCACTCCATCTCTCACACATCACTCGGTCTTCCAAAATTCCCACATTCAAACCGATAATACGGTGTTGTAGGATTTTCTTTTGTTTTTAAGATGTTTCTGAGTATCATAAATAAATACACGTACTTTATGCCAATGTGTGTAGGACTCGTGATCGCAACGCGTTAGTGGCTACTTTTAGTTTGGGTTTTGACAAGCAACAATCTGTCTTTTATATTCCTATTAAGACCGCTATTTTTTTTGTTGATTTTAATTTTATTTATTAAGCGGACGTAAAAAGGAAATGAAAACCGATGATGTATAACGCACTGTGTTCTTTGTTTCTGAAACCCGTTGTAATGCCTCGCAGCGACCCCGTTCTTAGCGCGGGATCTGTGGTGCGATGTCTTCAATTTAAACGTTGTTTGAAAAGATCGATTCGGTATTTGAAAGAATAAGCTATCACTTGAAACGCAATTTAAGATCATTGAAAGGTATTCATAAAGGTATCCACAAAGAATTCAATTTTAAAGGCTTTTTAACCTGAAAACCTAAAATTGTTATTATACTTACATAGGTACATCTAGGTTTTAAGGTCATAAAATATTAAAATGTCATTTATAATCATTCTTAAAAGACTAACAGTGATCATTTATTACTATGATGACTTAGCAGAATATTGTGAATGAATAGATTGCTATGTTTTTTTTCTAAATAAGAAAAAACAAACAAATAACTTACGTAGTACGCTGTTGACAATAAACCCTATCGATACAATAGATGTAGGTATCTAACAATAATAAAATTCCAGTGTTACTAAAGTTTTAATTTTTTATGGAAAGGAAAATACGGTCGTGAGCAGGATTCGAACCTGCGACTCCCGGATAAATACTGCAGGCGCTCTGTCCACTAACCCATCTCAACCTCTGCTCACTACTCCGAATTCTTCTTCCACATTTAATACGTCTTTTGGCAACAGGCTGACAAGAGCATAAACTACGTTCTCCTTCGAAGCGGCGAGCCTTCTGATCGGATTACTGCGCTGGGTAAAATCCCAGCGCAATAATCCGATTCGTCGAGATCCGTTGGGTCACCAGAGGCTGAGACTTGCTAGGAATTCGCGGCTCAGCGGAATGACCACCGACGGATCCTAGTGGCGGTTTGGAGTAGACGCCTTGCATGACCGTGAGCAGGACACGCTATTATCGGACCGTCATGGAAGACTGGGTGAAGAGACCACATGGTGTCCTCAGCATCCGTACGACAAATGGGAGTTCGACAAATATTTGCGTCGCATAGCCCTACTTTTACCGAGCAGTGTCAGGCCTTACTATTAGACATTACTGGTAGGGGCGGGTGATTTCTCGCTCCCGGTCCCATTGTGTTCAGATGGTCAGGAGTGAGAGAGATGAAGATCCGTTGCCACAAATATGCGAGAAAGTGATGCTCGCAAAGGAGGCGGCGGAAAGGTAGAGAGAGGCGAACCCCTCGTGCTCCTGCTGGCGAAGACGTTACTAGTTGGCTGTGGAGTCAGTCTTGGGTGGTTCGTCCTTGGCCTGAGATGGTAGGCCTTTGCGCTTTTCTGGAGTGATATTTGCAAAAATCATGGGGTCTGCCTGTGGCAGATTTGGTGAAGGCAGCAACAATTACAGTTCCAGTAAAAAAAAAAGTATATACTATGTTGGTACTAATTTGGTACATTATGGCTATTATTGGTTATGTTTAAAGAAACAATTATCCCGAGCGAAAATAGTATTGTTATGAGGAGGTTCTGTATAATTTTAAGACTAGCTGTGCCCGCGACGTCGTCCGCGTGGATGTCGGAAACCAACACTCAGCCTCATCAGCCTGTGGAACCCTAATTCGGAGTAACTTAGGCTAATTATAATATAATAGCTAATTTGAGGAAAAAAACCTACTAAAATATATTCCACCAGCACCCCTCCTCATGACCGCGCATAGCAAACCATAAATGCGCATGCACTGCATCGGGTGAGGTCTCAGGTTCGATTCACGGGTCGGGCAAACTGTTATTGAGATTTTCTGTTAGAAAATTTACAGTAGCAGCCCGGAGTTTTGAATTGTGCCTGGTAGACGGCAAATGTGGGTGTACGACTGTGTACATCTCTGCCTACCCTTTCAGGGTATACAGGCGTGATGCTATGTTATGTTATAAATGCGCGCGTGGTACTTGATTACTATTTTGTTGTCGAGTTATTTTAAAACTATGATATCTCCGAAGATGTTCATTGAAATCAAATGATGTAAAGGGCAATTTTGTTCAAAATTAGATACTTGTGATGTATAACGTTTTTATTTGGATAAGGATTATAATAATATCATGTTTATAAAAAAACCTTCGCAAATATTGCATTATTTTAGAACCAATTTGATAACCATAAAAAGGTTATAGTGAGTCAACCTTAAAAGATAGATATATGCCAGCGCAGACTTTTTTTTAGAACTTTTAAAGAAAAACAATTCTTTAATACATGATTTTTGCGTAACTTTAACCGTTTACGCAGCGTTCGCAACGGAAGCTCTCAAAAGGAATATTATTTTACGTTTTTGCTACATTTTTCATTGGTGCTCCGCTCCTATTGGTTGTAGCGTGATGTTATATACCCTTTAGCTGTCCTCGATAAATGGACTATCCAATACAAAAATAATTTTCCAATTCGAACCAGTAGGTCCTTGAGATTAGCATGTTCAACCAACCAAACAAACAAACAAACAAACAAACAAACAAACAAACAAACAAACAAACTCTTTAGCTTTATAATATTAGTATAGATTATTCAATTTTTTTTTTTGGCTAAGGGCACATCAAGACTAATTAATTTTAAATGTCATTAATTATATTGTTTTGAAAAGAGAACTGAATCCCATGAATGTGGCTAATTCCCCATAATAGTAATTAGTTACAACAATCTTTAATCTTTGGCTGCAGATGTTTATAAGGTAATGATGTAATGATTATTATTTTATTATTATTATAGCTTTTTATATTCCAACACATTTGCCTTCACTTACCGGTTTAATATATATATAATTATATGCTCATTTCTTTGCAGTGTGTGGTCCCCTGCAGGTAAAAGCCTCCTCCATCTTCTTTCATTGTTTTTCGTTTTTAGCAAATGATGATGCAATGATAATAATATATTATTGAATGATAATGCAAATTATGATAATAGGTTTTACACTCAAAACACACCAACACTTACAAAATGTTATGGTAGACAGACAATCTTACTTTTAAAATAAAATGTGGGTGATATGGTCACTAAGCGACAAAACCCATCAAATAAATAAAAATAAACAATATTATAAAAGCACTGTTTTTAGTTATGATGAGTAACTTTACTATAATTGTTTATTAAATGTTTAAGTCACCTTTGTGGAAGAGAAGAATAAAAAATGATTTAATTTGATTTGACTTTGAAAGACTTTTGGGATGTTAATACATTTTGGGACTGGCTATTTATTTACTGTTATTACAATCTCTTAGAGGGAACATTAACTAGGCATTTTGGGTTGTATTTTTGATTGTTCATAGATTTGAGTTTACAGAAGCTAATATGCTACTGTAAACTCGAATCTATGAACAATCTGATCAACCATTTGAGGATCACAAATATAATTTAATTTATTTGCCAGAAACATTATTCTTTTACATTTCCTTAAAACTAACAATAAGACAAAATAATTCTGTTTCTGGAAAGGAAATATTACACTTGTAGTCTCCATACTAGGTCAAGCCTGTCTTGTGAAAGATCTAGATGAGAGACAATACAAAGCTTAGTGTTATAATATTTACCTAGAACCCCTCAAGGGATTAATTGAAATCCTACAGAATTAATAACCAGTTGTTAAACAATATTTGGTCAGTAGGTCATCTTTTTTAAGTTGAAGGTTAATGTATAAATATTTACATAAGTTCAGAGAGTTTAAAAATATATATACGAGTGAGAGAGTAAGTTTTGTATTATGAAAAAACATCAAACTAGACCGACTTCTGATCTTCACAACAAATTTATAGAGTGGACAAGTTTTTAAACTGGTATATTCCGATGTGCTTACCCGCTGTTTATATTCTATGTGATGGCAGTAGTAAAATAGTAAATGCACGTGTTAAACTGCCGTGGGTCTTAATGCATATAGTTTATGAAAATATATTCACAGAAATCCAAATAATAATATAAATCGCAATTATTCCCTTTAATAATTTTGACACAGCACTCGATTAACTCACTTAATTAAATATCCTGCTACTGGAATGTTTTGATTGCTAATAACTATTAGCTAAAGAAATTAACATTTAATAAAAACAAATTAAAAGTTCATTTGACATTCTATTTTCAATTTTGCAATTTGCCTATTTGACATTTGAAATTGACAATCTGTCAATTTTGACAAATTGATACACATGTCTGTTGGGTTGCCAGAGACTATTTACAACATTGATCTCAAAGGTTTAAAACAATATTTAATGTACTCTGTGGTTTAGAATCTAAGAAGGTTGTTTATTCAAACTGCAGATCCCACTTCAGATTATTATTTATTGTAGCAAGAATAGGCGTACGAGCGAATTTTCAGGACTTAGACTATATACCTAATAATCTAAGTTTCAGGAGAATCCTTCGAAGAAAAAAATTAGGAGGATAGTATGAACACGCATAACTTTTTACAGAATAGTCCGATATTGATGATCCTTTTTTTATTGAATAAAGGATACTTACAAGTTGGTCGTATGTATATTTGACTCCTAAAGTCCACCCCTAAGGGTGGATAATGGTAAAAATAGAGAATTATTTATTGTTCACATGTAAACCGATCCTGTTGAAAATTTGCATTCATTATTTTTTTTGATGAAACTACAACATAATGGAAACCTCCGTACCGTATTGGCTATCTCGGTTACCAAATTGATGGACACTTTGTAGTACATTGCGTCGTAAGTTTTTAATATTTTTGCTCATCAAAGAGAAGCTGTTACACACGACGCAATGTAATACAAAGTGTGAGTAATCTGATGATGTAGACGAAAGATAGTCGATGGAATTCCTCAACGGTTTACAGCAAATATTTCATTGACCTTGATCTTCTTGTGGTATGGTTGATGAACAAACTAGAGTAGAATACAGCCAAAACTTTTTTACAAAATAATCAACCGCCGATAACGCTGTAACTTATTCTGAGTCGGCGCCAAACAAAATAATCAACGAAGATCATTAAATCCTAGTAATCAAGTGCAACATGGAATTCGCGCTTAGTTACACTCAGTTATTTTACACTTTTCCGTTTCCTTTTAGGCCGTTTTAAATCAAGATCAACAAATGTCATCGTCATATCCATAGAATTAGAATATTTTTGGTACCCCATAGAAGGACATAGAGCTCTAAAAAGTGCTACCGATTTTGAATTGTCAATGTGTGCGTGCAATAATTACTATTGCACGCACAACGTGGAAATATTGACACGATATCAATTATCGATATACAATATTACAGATGTAAAGAATTGGTATACAAAATGAAAATATTTTCAATCAAATTATGTTAATAAAACTAAAATCACAAGGGTAGGTATTATTTAATGCACTTAATTAACTAATTACATTATTATAATAAAAACATTTCATGCACTCACATTATAATTATATTTCATTGGTTATCCTTTCGGCTCAGTAACGTACAGATCTGTACGTTGTAACAATAAAAATCTATTGTGTCTGCTAATGACTGAGGCAACAGCTTTAGTTACTTTGTAAAGAAAGCAGCTTTTAAGGACCCTGAGCAGTGTATAGAGTCTGACTGATTGAGATGATGATTGATTGAATGATGTTTACCTACCTATCCTAATACCATTGCGGAGGTGGTCTGGACTCAGCGCAGCACATGTTTGAGGTATGCCCTGCCTAGACCGCTTGGCGGCGGGTACTAAGAGCCAATATCGGGCGAGACCTGTCTCTGCCGGCAGTAGTGAGGGCTATGCTGGCAGATAAAGTGAACTGGAGAGGAATGGCTTCCTTTTGTGAGACTGTTGTCGTCCAAGAAGAGGCCGCCGAGCGGGATTGTGAGAGGGCCGATCCCTCTCGAAGAAGAAAGCTTCTAGGAGGCAACCGCCTCGGTCACTAACTGCCGAAATCCCGCCCGTATGATTTAAGATAGGCGGCCCTTTGGGGTCACAGATGCTTAGAGAGGGGACTCTGTTTACCACGTGCTATCGTGCACAGCGAGGCTTAGGGGAGACCCCTGTACAGTCACTCCAGGGATGTGCTTTAATAGGCGCTGCATAGTGGGGGTGCTGAAGCTGGTCTATTACGTGCTTTCCTCCATATGCTGATGTTGACCACCGAGGTTTTAGTGAGGTAAGAATCCCACACACCCCGGTCTTAACCTGGGCCACTAAGCTATGCTAAGCTTCTTATATGCTATAAGCGTTCGGAAAGACACACCGACAAACAGAAAGAAACCTTTCCAAACATTTTGGTTTCATCTTCTGTATCGATAGTATTAGGTACACCAATTAAAATTTTGGAAAAATAATCAATGTGCAGAGATAATTGGTATATCTACACTTTAAATAAATTCTGGTATCGGAACTTTTTGTTCTAAAATTTCATCGACACAATAGTCGACACTGATAAGTCACTATTTTGTGTACATGAAATGAAAATTTATATTAGAACAACGTCCTTAATATTACTTTTATGACCATTGTTTTTTACTACAGAGAAAATTCCCTATTTTCTTGATAAGATTTGGTTTTCCAAAAAAAAAAAAAAAAAATCGTTTTCTCCAATATACGGCTATGAAAATATATGCTGTTGTTGACAATTTACCTGTGAAATTAATGTTTTTCTGGATTATTTTTTTATGAAACATCGCAGTCACCAACACAACACGTAGGCATTGCTCATAAATTTTACAACTGTATAAAATATACAGGATTCACTGATAATACAGCAAATATAAGTTAGCGTGATTTTTGACAGTGACACTGCAGAAAACAACATCTGCCAATAGTGCTGACCGAACCTAAATATGGTTTCTCTTTCTAACATGTGATATTTCCGTAAGAGATTCCATACCCATGTTAGGCTTTGTAGGTCTTTTTCTATCCTACGTTTATGGTCATATCACAAGTCGAATAACAAAAGGGAATAACCGTTTTAATAATAAAAATATAACTTTTATTTCAAATAGACACATACAAACTTGAAACAACGATTCAAGATAAATCTTTGAAAAGCATTAACACATGCTTAGCGAACTCTAAAGTTATTATATTAAATGGAAAAAGAATACGGCCGCGAACAGGATTCGAATCTGCGCCTCCCGGATAAATACTCCAGGCGCTCTGACCACTAAGCCATCCCGACCTCTGCTCACCACGGTCGTCGCCCTATGACGAGTTAAAATATGGAAGAAGAATTCGCGGTGGAGTATTTATCCGGGAGGCGCAGCGCAGAATCCTGTTCACGACCGTATTCTTATTCTTTAGAGTTCGCTAAGCATGCGTTAATGCTTTTCAAAGATTTATCTTGAATCGTTGTTTCACGTTTGTATGTGTCTATTTAAAATAAAAGTTATATTTTTATTATTAAAACGGTTATTCCCTTTTGTTATTCGACCTTTGTTAAGACTATGACTTTGTTTGACATCATCATCGAGTGCCACTTTTCACATTGTTTTCCTGCCCTCAAGCAGCTGAGGAGGGACAACGTAGAGTTTTGTTGGTTTGAGTCCCACATAACCGCTCTGTCTTCCCGTGTCAGAGCGGTGTGTGGGGGCGCTTCTCTACGTGTGAAAAAAAATCTAGGCTAAGCCTGTCCCGCAGGAAGCTTTACATTTTTATTGACTTTACTTAATATCGTCCACGTTACAACATATATAATAATAGGTATATGTATATCTGGGTTCTTATTTTCAGATAAAAAGCAGTATTGCAAGCAAGTTTTTAACATTAGCCCTAGATTTGAATTTGGTCCTAAAAATAAAATAAATCAATTTTCATTATAGTTAAAAAATTATTAGCATCTATATTTTTGTCGTTGATATTCTAAGTATTTATGGCCAGTTAAAAAAAAACTACAAATTCGACAATGGCAGACGCAAAGCAAGGTAAGATTTAGCATTTTTATCAATTTCTGCTCTCTTATAGTATTTATTTAGAGTGTTTTTCTTCAATTTCGCATAAGCTCGGCATTAAAACACATCACATATGTTTATTTAGTCCGATATTTGGTTTTGTTCACTTTGTCCATGCTGCATCATCAACCAGTTTCTTTCTATTATTTTAAAATCTATTTTGCTATTTCTCTATTACGATACAGAAGTGTGACTTTAAGTGCTAGTGTAAGAAATTACAATAACCGTGCGTGCTTTTCACGTAGTAAACATGCAATAATCCTATTTTATCTAGTTTCATTCCCCATACTGCTCCCAGGTGAATTAATTTTTTTTTGTTTATTAGCAAATTATTGCAGCTTCTTTAAATGTCTTGATTGGGTTAGAACTTTCTTTTAGTTTCATAAAATAGAAATATAGTTAAATTTGAATGAAGGTGTAGTAGGGTAGGTGTAGATATAAACAAGTTTTGTTGACTTAACTAGTGTACTTGTTCCTAATCGTATTAAAGTCCTAGGTGCATCTTTACACTGAGATGTTATTTTATGGATTGGTGATAATAACAAAAGCTTTGTCTTTTAATTGTCATTTTTGTTTTAGGTAAATCACCAATTGAAGATTTCTATAATGGGTCATCACAATCACGAGTGGTACTGGCAAAGCCCCGACTTGGTGCCTTTGGCTCATCTAGTTTTCCATCAAGTTCCAATAAAGGATGTAATCCATTTGGTAAGTTGTTCTTTACATTACTGCTTCTATAAATAGAATAATGCTTTCATCAAATCAATTTGATTCAAATTGATTTGATGAAAAATCAAATATTTAACATAAATGTAATCTGTGCATACACTTATTTAGTATTGTTTACAGAGAATGTATAGTCTTTATTTCTTTTGTTTTGTAATAGGTTCTATCCTGCGGCCTTCACAGTTGAAACCTGGCAACAATCCATTTCTGAAAGTTGCTGAAGCAACTCAAGATTCTAAAACTACAAAGGAAAAAGAAGATGCTTCAAATGAAGATAGACTTAAAGAAACTAAACCAGAAACTGAAGTGCCCAAGTTTGTACCATTAGGATCTGCAAATGTCACTCCAAGAAATAATAATGCAGTACCACCTACAGGTCAACAGGCCCCCGGTTCATCAGGGTTTGTGTTTGGTCAGAATTTAAGTGAGAGAGTTGTAATAAAGGAGAAAGTTAATAATGGTGAAGCATCATCTACTGATCACAGCTCCTCCAATGGAACAACAGAGCTATTGTTCACTAGTGCTGCCGCATCTGTCAAGGAAAATCAGGTCAGTTGATTATATTCATCTTATATTTATGACTTATTCATTTAAATCATCATGTTGTGGTGGTCCAGTGGTTATGGGTCCGCCTCTTGAGTCACAGGTTGCAGGTTCACACCTGGCATGTACCAATGGGGCTTTATCAATGTCATATGTACTTTCTTAGTTAATCTAAGACATCACAGACATACGGTGAAAGTTAGCATTGTGTGGAACCTGGACTTGATGGTCTGAAATCGCCAACCTGCAGTGAACTAGCATGATTGATCAATACTCATACCTTTTCTGTTTGAGTAGAGGCCCTTGCCCTACAGTGGGACAGTTATGGGCTGGTTATATTTATGTTATGTATATTAAATATTGCTAAGTAATAAGCAATAAATATTGAGAATTGAGTATAAATCAGCTTAACCTGACCATGTTTTTCTGTGGCTCTTTTGTTTTTATCTTAAGCTCGCAAAATTCCCTTTTCATTGGGAACTGCAGAATAATAAGTTTATGGTACTAGTCTTCTGTAAAAAGCAATGTTGTGTAACAAGTTAATCCATTGACTACAGATAGAAAAAATAGAAGCCGAATTTTTATATACAGCCAGAATTTTTTAAATGGGCATAAATGGCCAAATCCAATACTATAAGGAATAGCGAAAAATACTCAGGAAAGTTCCGACCCTGATTAAAATGAATAATATACTGCATAATTGGATTTTTGATAAATCAGTATGCCTAACCTGCCTAAGAATCGAAACTGTTAAATTTGAAAAAAGGACACTATATTATGGGGCCAGGAAATAAAACTCAGTATCAATTAAATTACAGACACTGATTTTATTGCCTCTTTACACTTGTTACAATGCGTAGTGCGCATTTACGCAATATAGACTGCCTGCTCGAAACCACCCCATCCGGCCCGCCGATACTACCATTTACACAAAAAAATTGTAGGGGTCATTTCATAGTAGGCTTCAATCAAATCAGTGACTTAAAAATTATAAATTGACTTTCAAATACCTTAAATTGTAACAAATATATTGATGTATTAAATAAATAAATTAGCTATACGATCATTTAGATTATTAACATATACACATACTGTTCGCGACAGCCCTGCTATTCCCGTTTTTAGATAGCCCTGTGTTTACATAGAATCAGTGCCGTTATTATCCAGAAAGACAGTAAATTCGCGTGTGTGAAATTATTACGTTATTATAGAACAATTTAGAGACAATAACAGTGATATTCATACTAAATAGTAATTTAGTGCTTGTAGAATGTCTAGATTTGTATTAAAACACTAAGATTTGTATTCTGATGCCTAGATTTATATTAAGACACTTATATTCGTGTTCATATGCCAATAATTAAGGTATTTTTAATGTTTTTAAATGTAGCAGCCATGTTCCATAAGCCATAGCGTGAATGTAAACAAAGATGTTGATGAAATATTTTATTGAGAATTCATACATAATTTTGTAATCTTAATATGTACATAACTATGGTTATATGCAATAAAAACTATTCGGAATGTTGTTTCATTTGTAGCCGGCATACTCGTCTAGGGGGTGCTGATTGTTTTATAGCTTCAACCCTTATGGTTTAGACACATTAACGTAGAAAAACAACCCCGATTTTTGAAAATGAGTATGTTGATAAATGTATTCTGTGCTGGGTGCCCAAGTATGAGGGCGAGATGGTTGACACATACGTCAATAGATAGGTCTTGTCAGCACCTATCTATTGGTATATAGATAGCTATATATATAGTCATAGTTTAGAAGTATATAGCCTTTATATAGTTTTTATTAAGTAAATAAAGAATAGATAGTGCGAGGTTTTTGCGGGTCTCGTTACGGTAAAGATTCGTCGTACTTAAGCAAATGCGCATGTATTTTCTTCGTAGCTCAAAAACTACCATATATTCAAGCCTCGCCATCTTCAATGGAGTAAGCAGAAACCTCAAGCTTTATAGTGATAGTGCAAGTCGGTGTTTTATTTCATGGAACTATTCTCCCGGTGACCTCGATAGTGTTATAGTCTTCATAGTCCCTGAAGAAATACAAGGTTTCAGCATACGTCGAACCGAACCTATAGGTACAGGACGTCAGCGGCTCGTTTCTAGTATTCGATAGACCGCCCGTCCGGTACATTTGCTGGTCCTTCGATAGCCGGATATAGCGACCAACTGAAACCAACACCTGAAGATTAGTTCCTGAAAACTGAAGATGCCGATTACGCGATCGAAAGGAAAGGCGCCGGAGTCGTGGATAGTGGACGCGGGTCCCCCGAGTACATCCACGGTCCGACATGAGCTGCCACCGCGTTCACCATCGACGACCAGCACCGATCCACCGCCGCCGCCGCCGCCCCCCCCCCCCCCGCATACCGCGAGGGGGACGTCGCCGTCTTCAGCGAAACAGGGCGCGCAGAGTGATAGAAAAGGAACTTACCAACCGGAAGGTAACTCGGATCGGACACTGCGCCCCTCCGATAGGACATATGCACGCGCAACCCCTCGTACAACAGAGGAGGGACAGAAGGAGAGGACAGGCAAGGGGCGCAGCGGCCGATCGGAGACTACGACCCGCTCCAATAGAAAAGTGTTGAAGGCGCGCGAGGAATTATTGAAAATACAGTTACAGTTAGCACAGATAGCATTACAGAAGGCCGAAGAGGAAGCGGACTCTGACGACTACGATCAAGATGGACAGTCGAAGGCCGACTACGTGCGTTCGTGGTTGGAAGAGGCCCCGGAACCACAGCCAGACCTCGAGGTTATAGAAGCAGTCACCGGGAGAAACACCGACTTGGCTGCACCCCCCGCCTCCCCCGTGGAGGGCGTTCGCGGGGAACATAGTGACACACAGCGTGTCAAACATAGTAAAGAAGATGCAGATCCTTCACAACAGAAGGGGGCCCATCAACAGGGAAGTGATTCGTTGAAGCCGTTCATCAGCGAACTCACATCCGCCATAGCCGCATTAGCGGACAGGAAGCCACTGGATACATCGTATGCGTCGCACCATCCGGCGGCTTCGAAAGTCATCATGACTTTACCAAATTTCAACGGCGCACATACAGAGTGGTTGTCGTTTCGTGCCATCTACGACGCCACGAAGAGATACTTCAACAACATAGAAAATACAGCGAGACTCAGGAGGAGCCTTCAAGGACGGGCACTGGATACCGTAAGTTCAGAATTTATAGGTAACGCGCGACCTGATGACATCATGAGGGAGTTGGAACTTCAATTCGGCAGGCCGGACTCCATCGCTCAGGCGGAGACGGACAAGCTGCGGACTCTGCCTCGGTGCACCGAAGCACCCAAAGACATCTGCACGTTTGCGAGTAAGGTAAGATGCGGCGTAGTGACGCTTCAGGCGTTAAAGAAGGAGCATTACCTCATCAACGCGGAGCTGCTGCGTCTGCTGACAGAGAAGCTGCCGAACTCTCTGCGTGCACAGTGGTACCGGACATACACAGAGAAGTATAATTCGATGCCGGACCTCAGTCACTTTAGCGATTTTGTCACAGAGTACGCACACTTTTGCAGCGCGTTCGCACCGGCCGAGAATATCACTGAGGCCCAGCCGAGTCGACGCATCGTACAGAGAACGCACACCGTTACAGGTAAGAGTGCTACTGCTGACACTCGTGCTTCGCGATGCAGAATATGCGAGAAGGAGGGACACTACGCCTCTGAATGTAAACAGTTTCAGGCCGCCGATGCTGATAAAAGATGGGAGCTCGCAAAGAAGCACGGTCTGTGCTTCCGCTGCTTGCGCGCACGCTATCAAGGGCATGCGTGCAAGCCGAGGAAGTGCGACGTAGAGGGATGCACCGCCACTCACAACCGGCTACTGCACTACGTGAGAAAAGGTAAGGTTGAAGAAGCGAGCGCAGAGAAACAAGAGACAGTCGCAAGTTCAACTCTGCGTGCGAAGTCGCAAGCCTACCTCAAGATAGTTCCTGTGCAGATAGTCGGACCGGCGGGAGAGGTGTCAACCTTCGCGTTACTCGACGACGGATCAACGATCTCCCTCATAGATGAAGATATCGCTGTGCAAATAGGCGCTGAAGGTAAGCCGGACCCTTTCACGATACGCGCTATAGGAAACACGTCGCTAGAGATGTCAAATTCGAGACGAGTGAACGCAACGCTCAAGAACGCTGAAGGTAAACAAGTGCCTTTATACGCGCGCACCGTTCCTGCTCTGCACCTATCGCCGCAGAGAGTCAGTGAAGGAGACCTGGCAGAGTGCAAACACTTGCGAGGAATCGAGGAGAAGCTCACGTACAACACCGCTACGCCTAGGGTGTTGATAGGTCAGGATAACTGGCATCTCCTTGTCGCAAGTGTCATCAGAAGAGGCCCGCGTCATCAACCGGTCGCATCACTGACCACACTGGGGTGGGTGCTGCACGGCGCGCACGCTAGAGCGCTAGGCCGCGGCGTACACTCTGTCAATCAGCTGTCATCCGAAACAGAAAATATAGAGGCGCAGTTGAAGAAATATTTCGCACTCGAGTCGCTGGTGATTAACCCGCAGCGTCCGAATACAGACCCGGAGAAGCAAGCTGAAGACAACCTACAGAAAAATATTAGACAATTAGAAAATGGACACATAGAGACAGCACTTCTCTGGAAAACAGAAAATATACAGATGCCGGACAGTTATGAGACAGCTTTCAAAAGGCTCGTCTCTATAGAGAAAAAACTCGATCGCAAGCCCGCTTTGAGAGATAGATATACAGAACAGATAGAATCCCTTATTCAAAAAGGGTATGCAGAAAAAGCTCTCAATATAGGCGACTCGGGAAGGACATGGTACCTGCCTCACTTCGATGTCTTCAATCCAATGAAGCCTGAAAAATTCCGTATAGTTCACGACGCAGCAGCGAAATCAAAAGGTATGTCATTAAATGATTACCTCCTTACAGGGCCGGATTTATTACAGTCGCTGCCGGGCGTGATGATGCGTTTCCGACGTCACCGCATCGCAGTATCCGGTGACATAGCGGAGATGTTTATGCAGGTGAAAGTGAGACAGGAGGACAGAGACGCCCTGCGCTACCTGTGGCGAGGAGACCGGCGGGAGGGCGCCCCTGAAGAATACCGTATGACGTCGATAATATTCGGCGCCGCAAGTTCACCTTGCACAGCCATCTTCGCTAAGAATTGGAACGCGAAGCGGTATAGTACAGAGTACCCGGAGGCGGTAGCGGCTATCATAGAGAATCATTATATGGATGACTATCTAGATAGTTTCACAACAGTAGAAGAGGCTACACGCATAGCTAAGTCGGTACGTGAAATACACAGAAAGGCGAGATTCAACATAGGAAAATGGATCTCGAATTCTACAGAAATTATAGAAAATTTAGAGCCGGGACAGCGTCAAACAGAAACAGTCAGTCTCGCGAGTAAAGGATTTGAAGAAAAAATCCTCGGTTTAATATGGAAGCCGAGTACAGACGAGTTGAGTTTTAATTTAAAGCTCGCTCGGCTCCCTGATGACCTCATTAGAAAAGAGGCGCCGACCAAGAGAGAGGCATTGAAAATAGTTATGTCGTTATACGACCCTCTCGGCCTAGCGTCGCCTGTTACAGTTAGAGCCAAACAGATATTACAGGAAGCATGGCGGCTCGGTACGGACTGGGATCAGCAGCTCAGCACGGATCTATCGGCACAATGGTCGTCGTGGATTCGGCATCTAGAAAATTTGAAAACGGTTAGTATCCCGAGGAGCTACCCGGGATTCAGTGACGCAGACTCGCTACAGGTTCACGTCTTCACAGACGCTAGCGAGACAGCCTACGCGACAGCGGTGTATTGGCGCACTACCACTACAGACGGAGGAGTGAACGTGACGCTCGTCATGGCGAGGGCTAGAGTGGCGCCTCTGAAAATCACGTCTATTCCGCGCCTCGAACTACAAGCTGCAGTAATGGGAAGCCGCGTCGCAGCAGCCGTAATAGAAGAGCACCGAGTCAAGCCGGAGGCCACAGTATACTGGACCGATAGTAAAACAGTGTTGACATGGCTCAGAAAAGGGTCACGAACGTACAAGCCCTTTGTCGCGCATCGCCTGGCCGCAATAGAAGAAAACAGTAAAGTTGAAGATTGGCGCTGGGTGCCTACGAAAATGAACATAGCAGACGCCGCGACCCGCGACGTGCCCGCAAATTTTAACTCGGCGCACGAGTGGTACGTCGGACCATCGTTTTTGTACGCGCATCCTTCAACTTGGCCTATAGAAAAATCAACATTCAAAATAGCAGAGGCGACAGGGGAGGAGCGAACAGTAACAGTAACAGTACAGTGTCGGACGCCGAAAATTACAGAAATTATTCCGGACCCATTTAGATTTTCAAAATGGGAGCGACTCTTGCGAGCTACCGCTAGAGTTATACAGTTTATAGCCTTGTGTCGAAAACCCGAGGCTCAAGTCTTATATAAAAGGACTAAGAAGAACCCTGAAAAGGATCCAGATTGGCGTCGCATGAAGAAGAAGGCGAAGATCAACACGTCGGGGAGCGCCACACCTCACCCTAGCGCCGGCTCCCGGAACTTCGTGCTTCTCACAGCGGAACACACCCGCGACGCCGAGCACCTCCTCGTGAAGGCAGTACAAGGGGACTCCTTCGGCGCCGACCTCCAAGAGCTCCGGCGCGGGAAAGGTGTCGCCATAGACAGCCGCCTGCGAATGCTACCCGTCGAGTTGAACAACAGCGTGATAACTCTGCGCAGCCGTATAGCAGCAACAGAAGGGGTGCCAGAGACCACGAAAAGGCCGCCGATATTAGACGGCGATCACCGCATCGCCCAATTATACATAGATTGGACTCACAGAAGCCTACATCACGCCGGTACCGAGTTAGTGATCAACGAAGTGCGTCAACACTACTGCATATTGCGCTTGCGACCCACAGTAAGGAAAGTCATTTATGAATGTCTACAGTGTCGCATAAATAAAGCGCGTCCGCCGGAGCCCGCAACAGGGGACCACCCGAAGACACGCCTCGCTCACCACCAGAGGCCTTTCACCTACACGGGCCTCGATTATTTCGGGCCGCTCTCAGTCACCGTGGGAAGACAGCATCACAAGCGGTATGTTGCATTATTTACATGTCTCAGTTCCAGAGCGGTGCACCTTGAAGTCGCCGCCAACCTCAGCGCCGACTCTGCCATACTAGCGTTGCGCAGATTCGCGGCGCGCCGAGGCTGCCCTACAGAAATACACTCCGACAACGGGACCAACATGCACGGCGCCGACAAAGAGATGCGAGAGGCCGTGTCACAAGAGGCCAATCGCCGCGGCATCGTGTGGCGCTTCATCACTCCTTCAGCGCCCTTCATGGGAGGCGCGTGGGAGCGACTCGTGAGATGCGTGAAAACCGCCCTCTATACGGTTCTTCACGATAAGCACCCGCAGGAAGAAGTCCTGACAACATTAATGTGTGAGGTCGAATACACAGTCAACAGTCGACCGCTCACACATGTCTCCGTGAACGCAGAGGACGACGAGGCCATCACCCCGAATCACATATTATTCGGGGGCTCAGCGCGACTACCATCGCTCGGCGAGTTCGACGAGTCCGACATAGACAGCAGAAAACACTGGCGGCGAACACAAATCCTAGCCGACATGTTCTGGCGCCGGTGGGTGCGAGAGTACCTACCCGAGCTGCAGTACCGGCGGGAGCCCCACGGCAGAGGGCCCCGCTTCGAGGTCGGCGACCCAGTCCTCATCGCCGACGGTCAACTCCCTCGCAATACATGGCCGCGAGGTAGAGTGACCGCCGTATATCCAGGCGCCGACGGTCAGATACGAACCGTCGACGTGCGCACAGCAGCAGGGATCCTGAGACGTCCGACCAAGAAGTTGGTGCCGCTACCGAAGTAGTGCGCTCACCGGCTCATCTGCAGCATCGCTCCACACCGGGTCAACGCTCTGCTGCACGGCGGGAGAGATGTTCGCGACAGCCCTGCTATTCCCGTTTTTAGATAGCCCTGTGTTTACATAGAATCAGTGCCGTTATTATCCAGAAAGACAGTAAATTCGCGTGTGTGAAATTATTACGTTATTATAGAACAATTTAGAGACAATAACAGTGATATTCATACTAAATAGTAATTTAGTGCTTGTAGAATGTCTAGATTTGTATTAAAACACTAAGATTTGTATTCTGATGCCTAGATTTATATTAAGACACTTATATTCGTGTTCATATGCCAATAATTAAGGTATTTTTAATGTTTTTAAATGTAGCAGCCATGTTCCATAAGCCATAGCGTGAATGTAAACAAAGATGTTGATGAAATATTTTATTGAGAATTCATACATAATTTTGTAATCTTAATATGTACATAACTATGGTTATATGCAATAAAAACTATTCGGAATGTTGTTTCATTTGTAGCCGGCATACTCGTCTAGGGGGTGCTGATTGTTTTATAGCTTCAACCCTTATGGTTTAGACACATTAACGTAGAAAAACAACCCCGATTTTTGAAAATGAGTATGTTGATAAATGTATTCTGTGCTGGGTGCCCAAGTATGAGGGCGAGATGGTTGACACATACGTCAATAGATAGGTCTTGTCAGCACCTATCTATTGGTATATAGATAGCTATATATATAGTCATAGTTTAGAAGTATATAGCCTTTATATAGTTTTTATTAAGTAAATAAAGAATAGATAGTGCGAGGTTTTTGCGGGTCTCGTTACGGTAAAGATTCGTCGTACTTAAGCAAATGCGCATGTATTTTCTTCGTAGCTCAAAAACTACCATATATTCAAGCCTCGCCATCTTCAATGGAGTAAGCAGAAACCTCAAGCTTTATAGTGATAGTGCAAGTCGGTGTTTTATTTCATGGAACTATTCTCCCGGTGACCTCGATAGTGTTATAGTCTTCATAGTCCCTGAAGAAATACAAGGTTTCAGCATACGTCGAACCGAACCTATAGGTACAGGACGTCAGCGGCTCGTTTCTAGTATTCGATAGACCGCCCGTCCGGTACACATACAGATATAATCAAATGAATCAATAACCTGCTTCTAAATACATTTGCATAAAATGATTAACTACCTACATAATAATAACAGTATCTCTTCAAATAAGTGTTATGTCTTGTTACAAACAATAATATTCTAGTTTATATTGGGGGTGACCCTAACAATATTATTACAGCATTTGATAGTGTTGCTAAAAAGGATCAAATTCTACGAAGTGACCATGGTTATGGGTCTTACACCAATGGTCTGTAACAATAAATTTTTTAATATGATTGCACACATTCTTGATTATTATTATGTTTATCAGGATGACAGTAATCAAGGCGAGACATCGACCGGAGGTGGTGAAGGGTTAGCGGCCGCGGCTGCAGAGTACGAGCGCTCGCATGCTCGCCCACCGCCGCCCACCGCGCACTTCACTATCACTGGCGAGGAGGGCGAGATCAACGTTCTACAGGCAGGTGTTTGGTAGATGGGCGTCTTGATAGAAATTATTCATTTTTATAATGTTGTTGTGGCTAGTTCAATCCTACCACAGGCAGTATATACCAAAGAACAGTTTATTTGCTAGTTTTGTTCAAGCTGCTAATTGCAATTTTACTGTCCTTTGACATTTTGAAAGAAATCATCTATAATGGTAAATTTTGGATTTTACATAGGCAGTTCATTATATCAGTCACACAATTATTTAAGTAACTAAGACTGGCCTTTATGATTTGTATAAAACTATATTGAATACTACAAAAACATGACAAAACATATTTAACTTCACAGATATCGTGTCGTCTATTCGCGTGGGAAGCGGGTAGCTGGCGTGAGCGTGGGCGTGGCATGCTGCGACTGAACGATGCTCCGGCCGGCAGCGGCGGCGCCGCCAGGCTCGTGGCCCGCGTGTCCGGCTCGCTCCGAGTTGTACTCAATACCAAGCTGTGGCCCGACATGGTCGTCGAACGCGCTGGGACCAAGTCACTCAGAATCACTGCCGTCGACGCTCAACAGCAGATCAAATTGTTCCTTATAATGGTTAGTCCCAAATATGTAGTTTTATTTTGTGTGTGAGAAGGCGGCACACAAAAGCTCTAGCACTTCGCATACAACTATACAGGACACAGTGCCCACTACATATTAAAACGTAACAAAGTTTTTTAGGTATACACTAATGCGATTACAACTATTTGTTATCCATCTTCGCGAATGCGAATGTGAATGATGTCTTAGAATTGGATTAAAGGCATAGAACCCAGGCTAAAATACATACACTTGCACTCTTCATATTTAAATCTCTTTAGCACAACCAGAATTGTCACTAGGTAGCATTTTGCTAAATGGAAGTCGACATTTTGTTGATAAGTTTTTAGCAGAACAAGAACTTTGTGTGCACACGTATAAGAAAAAGAAACATATACAGGTCTCTATCAACGAAATGGTTGTGTAAAGAATTCACCTTCTATCACGCGGACAGCAAAGACATAATACTGTCTTTTATGGTACAGTCTTGTCGTATGTGCATGTCTGAAGTTGTACGGAACTACGGTGCGCAGAAGCGCGATAGAATCCGCAGGGCGCATGCGCAATCAGGCGAGCGCAGTATCATCGTGGTGGCACCCTCACTCCTTTACATTCCCGCAATACATCTATCTCCCTCGCTCAGGGGGTGAGAACAGTCGGTGCCATAAACGTTTCATGGTCGTGGTTATGAACAGATTGAAATATTTTAGCAAGTTAACACTTTTCTATATGACTGTACCCGCGCAGCCGTTTGGAAAGCCTAATTTCAGACATGTACAGTTATAATACGACAAGTGTAGGTACTGCCAAGCTGCCTAGCTTGGACAGAGCAGTGCCGTGATCTCGATTGGGCAGTAAGGATGGGCGGGATCGATAAATGTGTGTTTAACCTAATGATACAAAGTATTATTTAAAGAACATGCTTATCCAAAACCCTGAGATTAAAACCCTCTCAGGCAAGGTCAGTCAGAAAACATTGAAACATTTTTCACAGACAGTCAGTCACACATATTTACATTTATTATCTACAAGGTCGTATTCGTTTTGTAGGCAGTCAATGCAAATTTAAAGTTATCATTATAATATGTTTTCAACATGCTTGCTTGTAAAGTGGCTCTTATTGCGCCTTTTAGTTTCAGAATGCATCTTATTACGGACGCATGCTTTTAACTTTACATTACTGCGGTACTAAACAAAAAGCAACGCAGCACTTTTTTTTAAATCTCACCAAAGGCTTGATGTCTAAGTACTCCTTGCTGAGACATCATTTTTGTGATTAAAAGCTGTGTTAGTTGAATTGTTCATCAAATTATTTATTTGTGTTATAAAAATATTCACTTTTGATATTAGGCTGTTCTGCATCTTAGTCAGTGCCTCTCCTTCCACCTGCATGCGAATAGACCATAGACTTAGCAAACAAACAAATAAATCGTGCGCCATTTTATTAACAAAATAAGATAATGATTTTTTCCATACAAGTGTGTTTAAAAAACGTCGTAGGAAACTCGTGAGCAATGGTTTTACACTCTCGGATCTAGGTTACGCAATCCAGCCTCGAGTATAATGATAATCACCAACTTAGTTCTCTTTAATATCGTAACGTACTATTATTTGGCTAAGACAAATGTACTCATATTTATTTCCTTAGAATGCTGATAATATTACCTTTAGCATCAGTGATTTAGCCCCTTTTCGGCCACAAACATGTAAACCTTGAAGTTATTAGTACTGGAGTTGTTTTAGCGAGCGGGTCTTAGCAAATACTTTAACTATTATAGATGACAAATTTATTACTATTAATAAGAAGTACTTATAATAAACACTGAGTGAATACCTACTTGGCTACATATTTTTGTGTGTTGTATTCCTTCTAAAACTCAATATGGTTAACACGACGGAACGCAAAGAGCCGCTAAAACGAGATTGCCAAATTGCCAATAAAAATTGTGGATGCTAAAGGCAGCATATAAATATCAGCTACATAGCCTTTAGTTCAGTATTTCCAACAAATGTGTTTCTTTTTTATATTGTTTTAATTATTTCGCAGGGCGCTCCATGTGATATAGTACAACTGAACAGGGCTCTCACCGCTCGCGTTTCTGTAAGCAAACGTTCAACGTCTTCAAACATAAGTTCGCAGAATACCACCTCTCAAAAAGCCGCTGAAAGGCTTGAAGCGGCCGCCGATGAGAATGACTACCTTGAGAAACCAGATGATGATGAACAAGATGACGCCGCTGACGAAATCTCGCTTGATGACGACGTTCCAGACAATGAGTTAGCCAACAATGATAGGCTAGAAGCCGAACAAGAACAAAAGACTGAGGAACACGAGTCCAACGTAGACGGCATGAATGACGACAAGGAGACCAAGTCACTGAAGCGAAAAGAACCGGCGGTCGACGAGACGTCGCCTAAGAGACAGTGCCCCAAGATATTAATAGAGTGATAACACATAATATTATGTTCATAACGACGCGTTGTATAAACTTTGTGATGTATATGTGGACATGGTTCATTTGTTCGACATCTGCTGAAAGCTCTGGGTTCAAATAGAAATCTTTATGTAAATGTAACTAATAGATAATGTGTAGAAATATTTATGATTAAATTAATATAGCATTTTACAACATTGTTGATTATTACTAATGGAGGTTCCATTTCTAATAATTATAGCGACCGCACACGCATTTGAATAATAATTTGAGTACAAAGTAAAGTGGCCGCAGTATTAGATTATGCTATGTGACGGCTCAAAATTTCCGTTAAGACATTCCAATCGTTGCATGCGAAAGCAAATGGTTTAGCATGTTCGGCCAGAGCTGAATACCAAATACAATACTGATGTGGTTTATTTTCTGATAGATTTTTAAATAAACTATTTCACCATAGAACAACATTGTTATTACCCATATCACTTAAATCCTTGTTCATGTCCATATTCCTCGTGTTCTGTGTTTACTTGTAAATATAAACCTGCATTCATTTGCCCTTCATTAGGACTGTATTGCCGTGCAGGTCCTGAAACGCAGTAAGAGGAAAAACGCGGTTTCGAAACAAACCGCGAAAAACGTTTAGATAATGTTTTTTTCTGTTACTACAAAAAAGCAGTATCAATATGTTTTTCGCGGTTTTTAAACCGCCTTGTTCCTCTTACTGCGTTTTAACTTATATGGCCTGCACGGTAGTGTAATTGTGTAATGATTCGATCGATTTAAGTGATCTTTCTGCAAAATTTGTTACCAAGGGCAAGGATTGAGAGATACGCTTTGATCACAGTATTAAAAAAATTACATTAAATTAGGCACAAAGCGTTCGTTCGTTTTACGAATTTTGAAACCCGGCGACAGATTTGTAGGTTGTCTTGAAAACAAATTCACTTCTACCAATATTTTCGTGATATCCATGACGATGCTGTATATGCCGCGTGTCATATCGCGTTAGTATACTAGTGTGTTGCACGCTTATGATGCAAAAATTATTGGACACGCCGCGCGTGTTTATACGGTAAGTAAACTAGCTGTGCTCGCGGCTCGGCTTCACCCGCGTGGATTTTCATACTGAAACCTTATAATCACTGAAATAAAATATAGCCTATGTTACCAGGGGCGGACCGTGAGTTTGTGAGGCCCTGGGCTAATACTGCTTGGGGGCCTACCTTTTTATGTGTGGAAAATCTTAAATGTTGATACCAACTAAAAACCACAGTTAATTAATAATATTGTCCATGGTCTTCAATGGGAGCCTTTTATATCCACGGGGCCCTGGGCTGCAGCCCAAAAAGCCCTTATATAGATCCGCCCCTGTATGTTACTCGGTGATTACGCAGCTTTCTAGTAGTGAAATATTAAATTGGTTGAGAAGTTTTTGAGTTAAACATCACAAACAACAAAAAACAAAACTTTCCTATTTATAGTGATAGTATAGAATAAGATAATCATTCATGTTCTCTCTTCTCTACATTTGACCTTCAATTACTTAGTACGATACTCGTTTCTACTAAATGAGGTGTAAGTAGTATTTGTATAAATTACCTTGTAAATATTTGATAAAGCTCCACTTCCATCAAATCTGTTTACAGTGCTTATTAGCCAAACTACTTAATTAGCTGCTTGATATTTTCTACATAATTAACTTAATTGAAGTGTCGCAAAATGAACACCTTTCGGTCTGCAGTGGCAACAGGGTGATACAGGATGTTTAATTTGATCACTAGTGCCCGGTAGCCCTTCTGCTCATGCCGTCATGCGTGATGATTTAGTTTTTGCAAATAACGTAAGTAAGTATGTGTTAATCCGGGGCAGATATGGACGATAGTGATCGAAAGATCGGCTGATGCGCTGCATGTCGCGGGTTCGATTATCGCACGGAACATTTATATTTGTATGATCTACAGATCAGTCCCGGTTTTGGATGTGGTATATGTTTCTGTGCACCTAACCAACCACCATATCTAAATTCTTAGTAGGAAAACTTGATAACAAATTTGAAAATAAAAACATGTAACAACATAGCCTCATGCTTGTATTCCCTGAAGGGGTAGGCAGAGGTGTACACATTTGTACAACCACATTTCACCAATGTTGTTATTAAGTCCCATGTAATAGGTGATGAGCCTATTGCCATCAACCGGGCACAATTTCAAACTCCGGGCTGCTACTGAGAATTTCCTAACAGAAAAAATAACACTGCCCGACCCGAGTATCGTACCCAAGATCTCCTGCTCAGCAGTCACGCTTGGAACCACTAGACTAACGAGGCAGTTAATAAAAACACTACACTGGGTACTTGCTTTATACAACAAGTAAAGTTCCACTCGGTGGCGGACACTGCACGGTCTAACAGCTCCTGATGATGCCCCGTGGAGGGGCGAAACACGTGTAGAGTAGTTGGTGGTAGTCGGAATTGCGTATGTGCATATATTTGCGGGCGGGCGGGCGGTGCACAGGTAATGCATGACTACCCTCAATTTTGTGGAAGTAGCTAGATATTGTATTTATTTGCATCCATTGTAATGGACTTCCGCAAAGTAACGCCTGAATCTATTCAACAAGTAAAGTAACCACGGAGAGAATAGGAGTCGAATCGTATCAAAAGGCCAAATTAAAGTAGAGGACAACAAGATTTCCTGGCCATCAGCGATAAGTCCGCCACGTCGACTCAGCGCGCGCGCACCTCACTGAGTTTCTATGCAAACAAATGTGGGCGATTGGAACAGATGTCGGGGTCGATATCTTCGAAGGATCATGACCTGCCGGGGTTGCGGTGAATGCTGCTGCAGTAAAGGGCAGTGCACTATGGACCCATCATTGACTTGTATCGGTTTCCTATCGATTAAACTCAGCGAGCACCTTTTATCGTCTTTCATATACAGACAAACTACCCGCCCAGGAAGATATTACCTGGGCGGCTTTCAAAACTGCACCCAGTATTTTTTTTTATGGGTATAATTATAAGCATTGTAAAATTAAGCACGCTGTAGCTTGCGTGTTAATTTTATGGAAATCAATTCTAAATTGACACCTTGTTATGTTAATTAACAGGTAGATCAGTTTTATTAATGCACTCCATAAAGCATCCCCAAGCTGTGGACACCTACCGTTTATCAGTTTATAAGTTAGAGTTTCTCCGTCTTTTACATAATGGAGGAGAATATTGGATACTCCACATTTCAAGGATTGAGACCTCATTTTGATGCATTAGCCAGGGTTGGCTATTTCAAAATAGTTTTGAAGCCTTTGTCTTTTACGAAACGGTTCTTACATGATACATATCGTCTCATTGTTACGTTTTTTATACTAACGTACAATATGCAACATGTGATCCGAGTTATACAGGTGGGTAATTTAATTAGGACAAGTTGCACCGAGTATATTTTTCTTCCCATAGGTGTTGGATAGGGAGAAACAAATGAAGAGCACGAGGCGCAAAAACACACTCATCAGTTATGTATTGGAATTTTACTGGCTGAATGCTGTTGACGACTCAGGTTCACGAGGAATTCTGGTGTCATTCGCATATTCTCTTTCCAAATCCCGATGAACCTTTACTTGTGTAGGTACATCGGTTAGGTAAAAAGAATATAAGTCAGTGTAAAATTGCGCCAAGATTTTCTCCTGTGCCTCAGCTGCTAAACAAAGTAAATTGTTCCATGTGGGCAGGAGATATGATATTATTTTTTAATTATGGTTACGTTATGTAAATTAGATAGGAGATATGATATTATATTTTAATTATGGTTATGTTTCATGGTGAAATTATATTATTTTTTAATTATGGTTACGTTACTAATGTATCAGGTCCGGCACAGCACCAATCTGATAGTAGACACGCTGTTTATATTGCTCACCACTTTGAACTCCCTGGGGAAACAAGCTGCTTTCAACCTGCGAAGCCGTCGCATAGATGATATCATCAGTGTTATTAACGGTTAGTATGTAAATGTTTGTTTTAGCTTTTGTATCGATAAAACATAACATTTATTTTTTAATATTCAATTGGCCGAAAATATCTATAGTAAATACCTCTACTTAGACTTTTAAGCAGCCTAATAGATAGGAGATACTCATTTCCTTTCTTCCTAAGATTAGTTGTTATCAACCTCCTATTCCTATATCTGAACATGATTATTTATTTGGTTATTGTATTTATTTCTTTTAAAATATGTAGTGTAGTACACCACTGACTGCCCCCATTTGCAATTATTCACGTCTCTCTGTCCATCCAAAGGTCGTCTGGTAGATATCGCTGTTAGCGATAAGACCGCCATTGTAACCTTAATTAATAATTTAATTTTTATAAATGTTAATCTAATGGTGTACAATAAAAATTATTCTATCTATCTATCTACTTAGAGTGAATTTATGTGTACCTAAGTAACATATTAACGTTCGTTCCCATGTAGGGACGTGATGGGATCTAATATTGTATTTATTATAAATAAACAAGCTTCTGCCCGCGACTTCGTACGCGGGTCCTGTTGCTTATGCCAGCGACAACGGGGTCGACAAAATCGAAGATCTGAAACGTTTGATGTCGAATACTAAGAGCCCGGGGACGGGAAAACAACGGGATGCGCAATACGATTCGAGACGTTCCAGATCTTTAATTTTTGTAAGTCCACAGGGAATGCCCATCACCTTAGAAGATTGTTGCGAGTTTAAAATGTTTTTTTTTCGTCTCAAATGATACCAAATTCTTTTCCTTATTTTTCTTTTAATTCATTAAAAAAGACATTGCCTCACACTAGGAATTTCTTCCTGTATCGTGGGTGTGTTTACAGACATATAATCTCACAAGCACTAGGTGTGTACCCACCAAAGTACCCACAGTAGTGGCATAAATTCTCAATATGCTTAGCCCTTTCCCAACTTCATTGAGGTCAGTTACCAGTACAACCGGATGCTTTAATACCGGTGTTTTACATGGAGCCTATCTGACTTCCATCCAGTTATCTGGCATCACGATATCTTGTGTTAAGACTGGTTCTCAGACTTTCAGGCATCTGACTACACATAATGGCTGTCATGAATACTAATTAAAATAATTTGGGATAATTTAGGTCATACCAAATGACTGAAAGTTCCAGAATGCTTCTGACACTGCCTATCGTTTAGAATTTAACAGTTAGGGGAGAGGCACCGATTACCGGACACATTTGTTTAAAATTAAAAAAACAATAGTTAGAAATGACTCAGACCTTAAAACTTGGCATTTTTTAAATCTTCATTTTATGTAGTTTAAGAAGCCAGTAAATATTTACCGCATTATATTGAATGTTATTGAATAATATTATATTTCCAAAAAACGGTAGAATTTGTGGTTTAAAAAAAGGTTGCCCTTAATCGGATATCCGATAATAGGGCCCAATTTCCATATCTGGTATTAAGGGACTAGTTTTGAAAAATAAAACAAAATGTATATAGTGTTTTTTTAATAATAGTTAACAATTATCAGTCTTACTGGTTATCAAAAATCAGTCTTATACATTAACTTTGATTAATTAGAAACATAATTCTTGTCTTACACTGTATTTCTTGATGGTAGAACTTCTTGATCGGTCCCATGAATCCTATATCTAGTGGCTATAACCTGTCTGAGGTGTGTGTCATTTTCTCTAGATCTGGATCTATGACATTTATGGTTCTTGTATGTGAATAATGCCCATCTATCAAAAGAATAACCGGTTTTCTTTGCAGGGTTTGATACATTCAATAAAATGTTTGAACCATTTTGTAAAGATGTGTAGCTTATTCCAGCCCGATTTATGTACATCTAACTTTGAACCACGTGGTGCTCCATCTTCCAAGTCTCTCTTCATATTAACTCTAGGAAATATAAACAGTGGTGGTACAAATGTGCCAGAAGCCCCCATACAAAACCACCAAAGTAACAAGAGACCCTCTCTCTGTAGAAGTGATTCTACCAACTTGCTTTTATCCTTTCAAACAAATTATTATTGCCATTTTTTTCTGCATAACAGTGACTCCCGTCTCATCTACATTGAAAATACGCATTGGATCATATTTTATTTTGAACACACACTCTTAAACCTCTTGCTCTTAAAGCTGTTATAGCCTCAGGTGTTCTAAATGCAAGTTGTGGGTCCCTCTTCAAAAAACTAACCAGCCACTTTTTCCCGGCCAGACCCTTGTGAGAAAACTGATGTGGAATAATATTTTTTACAGCGAGTTCATGTGCATTGTGTTTTATATCAATTGCCAATTGTCCATAATCTTTTTTTACAATATTACTGTAATAATTAAGTAATTTCTCTTCTATTTCCTTGTCAAAAGTAAGTTTTGTGCCCAATTTAGTTGCTAAGAGCTAAAGTAAGCCATTTTCATGGATTTGCTATCCCATGTTTTCTATTTAATCTTGAGGACATTGTCATACTGAAATAAAACGAAAGGGAACTTAGAACATTCGAAAAACATTGTAATGCGTATCATTACAATGTTTTTCGAATGTTCTAAGTTCCCTTTCGTTTTATTTCAAATTCAAAATTCAAATTGTCAACGATAATTTGAAGTTATGTAAAAAAATGTCACTTTATACCGGATATCCGATAATGGGCACGCGTAGGTATCCGATATTAAGATTTATCATAGCCAAATATGAACAACAATAACTTTTAAAATATTGCTATTTTCTGAAATAAAAAGATTTCATATAACAAAATAAATATTACCCTTGATGAAACAAATCAATGACGAAAATAATTTGTACTTACTTCAATGAAAACAACACTTTTATAACCACAATATAGATTTTTTCACTTCGACAAAAAATTGCGTCTGTTCACTGTTCCGCCATTTTTTGTAGCTAGTCTGTCAAAGTATTGCAGTGGCGCTATCTTACGGTTGTCAACGATAATATAAAATAAAAAACAGATGTCGCTATTTTAAAAGTTGAGATAGTGGGCTATCCGAATTTGTGCAACTGTCCGATATACGGTGCCTTTCCCCTATAGGTACGTAAGATCAGTTGTCTGCGATAAAACAGATTTACATAAAAAAAAAATTACAGGGCCCATCTTCGCAGCAAATAAGAAATATCATGTAGAAGTGTTGAAAGAGAATGCATTGCTCATGTCCCGCCTTCTGACTTTGTACCACATTGCGATATTTAGTTGCGGGTTGATGTGGACTATATTCCCGATTGTGAACAAATACCGCGGTGAAGATGTCGAGTTTACAGGATATTTTCCATTTGATACTACGAAAACGTTAGCGTAAGTATGAACGATTTGTTTCTATCAGACTAATTCGGTATTATTTGGTTAGTGAAACAAAAAAAAACATTGAGTATCTATCGTTTTCAAACGAATGCGGTAATAAAACCATTATCTTGATTTTTAGTTTTGCGTTGGCATTGATCTACATGACTGTTGCTATAACCTTCCAAGCTTATGGCAACGTAACAATGGATTGCACTATTGTAGCGTTCTACGCACAAGCGAAGATTCAAATACAAATGCTACGTTACAATCTTGAGCAAATAGTGGAATTCGATGATGGTGTAAAAATAAACACACAGTTAATTAAGAGATCGTATCAATATGCTCTTTACAAAGATGAAGAAAACAAGAAAACTGAACTACAGGAAAGATTAAAGAGATGCGTAGAACATTACAATCAGATCGTACGGTAAATATTTGTTTTATTTGTACATATCATCAACATTTTTATGTTAGATAACTAATACAAATTATCTAAGATTTTTTGTAGTACATAAAAAAGAATATATTTATTCTATTAACCTTGGGCAAGGTCCGCCCTGCTCTAAAAGCAATCTAATAGTGGGAATATTTGACACCTTATGGACTCAAGATCAATTTAAAATTACCACGCCGCTAATCACAGGCCTGTTCTCAGCCGGTTTGGCACCGTTAAATTTGAATAATACCTACCGGTACCTATGGGTACAGTGGAAATCATTTGCAGTTAACCCTCCTAAAAGCTAAAATTCCTTGCGTGAGCTTTTCAAACACAGCGCAGCACTAAGTTATGTTTTTATGAAAAAATTGTATATACCTAACATTTTTCATATTACCTATGCATATTTCTAGGTTTGCCAATGAAATAGAGTCGATATTTGGCGAAGCTATGGTTGTACAATTCTTTGTGATGGCTTGGGTGATATGCATGACAATGTACAAGCTAGTTGGGGTAGGTACCCAAATTATTTTTTATACTGATAACTAATACTTAATAAATCAAACTAAATTCTAATTGTATGTATTTGTAGAGAGTAAGTACATTGAGGTTTTAATTTTATGTAGGATATGGTTTGTTGCAATCAAAATTTTATACATATAAAGACTGACAATTAATTAAAATAGTTCCTTATATTCAACCACAATATCGCATGCAAATATTACAATTAAAATAATATTAATATATACCTACAAAACACCTAAATAAATGCTGTTTTTATTTTCAGTTGAGCATATTTTCAGCGGAGTTCGTGTCAATGGCCATATATTTGGGCTGCATGTTAGCTCAACTATTTATTTATTGTTATTTTGGGACACAACTCAAAGTCGAGGTAATTGATTGAGACAATAAGCTCACGTATTAGTATATGCCACCTAATTAGGTATGTATAAGTTACCTGAAAGCTATCATTCATAGCTTCGCGAGATTATTAAATAAAGCGTACTAAATGCATTTCACTTTGATAGTCAATAATCAAAGGCAATTCAATTAGATTTGGCAGTCGGTTGTATTTATGTTCCAGAGCGAGTTCGTGAATCAGTCGATATACTGCAGCGACTGGCTGTGTCTGTCACCGCGCTTTCGCAGGCAATTGCTTGTGATGATGCAGTGCTGTGCCCGACCACTGGCGCCTCGCACAGCATACGTCATACCTATGTCTTTAGACACCTATATTGCGGTAATTTCGATATATTTACCAAGTATTTGAGTTTTATGTTTGAAATTAATGACAAAGCCCTTTTTTTGCAGGTGCTGAGGTCTTCGTATACGTTGTTTACCATACTGAATCGTTGATAGTTACTACTTAAAATTAAAAAAAAAAATATTAGCTAAGCTATTAAAATATGCTTTCATTAAATACACAACAGCAATAGAACAATAAATTACAATAGAAGAAGAAGATTAAAATAAAACCGCGAACGGCATAGTTATTGCAAAACATAAAGAAATGGTCACTTACAAAGAAAGGAGCGAATGACTGAAAAGAAAAAACAAAACGATCTGAAATTAAGTCTACCGAACGTAGTTCTGGCCAGCGTTTAATATTAAGATTTCAATAAGAGAACATCATAAGCTTGCTCTTTGAGCTTTTTTCTGGTGATCTTCGCACACAACTGCATCAAAGGTCGATCGTAAATTTGACGACCGTTTGATTATTTGTTCCTATTTACTGCCGTTTTATGGCATACTGACGCCTAAAGTCTAAAGTAAACCGTAGAGATACCGCCCAAAGTAATCCTATTTCCTGTTTTTCATAGCATTGTGATAGGTACTGCATATCCACTAGCTTTTATTTATTAGAGGCTTCATAAAATTTGACACAAAGCTTAGGCGATGCGACACTAAAGAAAGCACTGATGTTTTTGTCTATTGTGTGTTACTGAAAATAAACTTAAGAAGGCTATAAATAAATATTGGTCTGTTATTTATTCGTTGCAAACTCTATAATCCCAAAGGTATTCGGTGCTCCAAATTATTATTTTTACCCTTGCAAAATAATAATTTAGAGCACCGTACCGTAGTTTTGAAGAAACCGCTGCAACCTCGGTCGTATGTTGCGTGCCGCGGCATGACTCACGCGGGCTCCGCCAGACAATCCAGGAGCCCGAATCGACGAAACCCGCCTCTTCAGTGCTCTGTACGACGTAAGTGCCGAAAGTCGTGTAAAAAGTTGTATCCGGCCGCGAATAGCGCGTGTGGAATTCCGTTTATAAATACGTGAGTGCGGGAGCGACGTTCACGCCGGTCGTCGGTCGGTCGGGGGAGGCGTGCTGCGCAGGGCTGCGGCCGGCGCGCACACGCGGCATGCGCACCGCAAGCATGCGCGCGCGCCGATGATATTCACGGGCGGGGGGGCGCGCCGCCGCACCTCGCCCGCGCCACGCGTGCGCGTCCCCGCCCGCCCGCACCAACGACTCCATGCCGATTATGTGAGTCTTACTGAGCGTCCACTAACTATTTACTAATAACTCTATTTACATTTGATATCATGGAACGCGACTACCTAATCCAATTAACAATAAACATTATAATAGATTGCCTCTGTGCGGTTACGTCAAACGTTACGAATTTACGGTACAAATTCCTCTTCTTTGTTCTTATTACATAGTGTAGAATATTTTTATCTTCTGCACTGTCGATAATAGAGTCGTGGTGGTCCACGTTTAAAAATATACCACCATAACCCATTCTAAAGCAACAATATCTGTTACTGCAGTTCTGTAAGTTGGCACAGTTTATGTCCACACTAAAGTTACTGGAGGAATAAAACGATGTAAGATATAAATTCTATTCTGCAATTAAACAGATATAACGGATGTTACAAATGAAATAAACAGAGAATTATAGCTATCAAATAGGTAGGTACGTTACATGTGATCAATTCTAATTGTAACTTTCCTTGCAGAAATTCATTTAACAAACTTAGCTTAGAATAGTACCTCCCCATCTCTTCTCGTAGGTGTCCTAAGAGGCGACTAAGTGAACAATACCCGGGAGTGGGCTGCAGCGCTCCCTGACTTCAACAACCAACGAAACTGCGCTCGCCGACCCGCAGTACGGCAATTTCCCCCTCTATGAGAGACGAGTACAGGACCAGGGCCCTAGTCCTCAGCCGCCCCGCTAGTCCTAGCTCCGGTAACGGCCATGTTAACGGCGGGGCAGGGGGAAAGAATGTGAAAAAGGGTGGGCTAAGAATCTCCGGAAGAGATCCGGCTATCACCTCCAACGACGACAACTGGCCCTGGTAACGCACAACAAACGCATTTTGAAGACCAAAAGATCGTTGAGCTGGAAGAGGAGTTGGACAAATTGCATTGGGATATAGTGGGTTATCAGAAGTCTGGAGAGAGGGTCAGGACGTGATAACCCTAAATTCCGGCAATTTGTTTTTCTATCTAAGTAGCAGCTTGGTGAAGTCAAAGTATTTTATACCACACCGTAAAGATAGACCTCAAAAGCTATCCAAGCATACCCGTGACCTCATGGCTGAACGACGTTCGATAACGCCCCAAACCTCCGAAGTCCCTGCGACACGATATCCACTCTAATTATACGTAATGTATTAAAGATACTATTGTGAGAAATAAGGGCACCAAAGTGTTCGCAAGAGACGCGTCTATTGGGAAAAGCCAGTTAACGAAGCTGAAGACGGAGGATGGGAGTGTAACGTCGAGTAGGTTAGGGGTACTAAGGGAGATAGAGAGGTTCTATGGACAATTGTATACCTCAATAGCTAAGCTTGTTACTTGTTCGGCTAAAGATCCGAGAGCCAAACTGAGCCGACACTATTCCGAAAATATCCCGGACATTAGCCTGTACGAGATTAGGATGGCTCTCAAACAGCTTATGGACAATAAGGTGACGGGTGGTGACGAGATCACTTCAGAGCTTCTGAAAGCGGTTGGAATACCGATGCTTAGAGCCCTTCAGAGGTTCTTTAATTCCGTCTTGCTCGAGGACCAAACGCTAAAATTATGTTATGGCGGTGTGGTGGTACTTTTCATTAAAAAAAGGATTTCTTTACTTTCCAAAAGGGCCCCTATTTCTTGTGTGCCCCGGCGTAGCCTAAGACGGCCCTGGTAATGAATAAATAAGTTTTAATCGGCGCCCGGGCCCGCGAATTACGGCGCGGCGTCCTACAAACACGGCCAAGGGACTCCGATATTCCACCGACCGACTGTGTGTTTTGCATTTATTTGATTTCTGTATGTGCAAATACTGAAAAAGCGCGTAACTACGCACATTATAGCGTTGTCTTAGGCTTGTCACTGGTTATGTTACTGGTGGCCGGAGATCGTTGAGCATCTTCCGATGCCTGGCCCCTGAGGCAGGGGTGATAGGGGTTCGCCTTTCCCTTCCTTTCCCCCCGCTTCTTCGAGTATTACTTCCAAAAAAAGTGGCGGCCGCTTTCCATGCGCTCTTGGTTTCGACCATGTATGTTCGAAACTTCTTTACATGGATGACCTTAAACTGTTTGCGCCAACGGAATTGCAACTGATGGGCTTAATTATGATGGGCTTACTAAGATTAAGTATAGATGTCATGTCTCATTATCATTGATTAAGGAAAAGTCCGAGTTTGAATATTATTTTTCTTTCCTATAAAAAATTTATAGATGATAAATCTGTTAGTAGCACTTAATCACATTTTGTTGTTACAAGCTGTTGTTTTTTTTTGTACTCGTTCGATATCCACTTTACGATGTTTACAGTACCTATCTATCTGTATTATGATATCTATGATGTATTGTTAGACATTCAATTTATAACCCAGATCGCTTAATTTTATGAAACTGAAAATAAGTATGCGAATATTTTGTTATTAAGTAATAAAATACTTGATGCGATTGATAATAACGTTAGGTTATATCACATTGCAACTAAATTCACAGGTAACCCATTTGATATTACATCGCTAGTTACAAATAAGAGGGGGGTACCTAATAGAATTGAAAAGACTAGTTCAATAATTACATAGCAATGTAGTCAAGACTGTTATGCTTGATATTACGGGAGGTAAGTATATGTCCAGCATTCGGTCTACGCTGATGATGATGAACTACCAACAAATAATAGAGTTTATTACGGCATCATCACTTGAACATGATATAAAATTTGCTCAAGGGTTTTAGCACCTGTTCACCAGCAACAATTAATGAGACTAAACCAATAACGACTCGGACGTCAGTTGGCCACCTGTACACGTACTTAAGACTTGTCGTTATATTAAGATAGTGGGCGAATGATAACTGAATGATCGCTGACGCACAGAACATTACAACGGTGGAGCAGTGGAGCTCCAAACTGTTCAATCGAGCGTACCATTGCCATTGGGTTCCGTCTATTTATACACGTGCATTTACCGCGCAGGCAAGCACTCAACCTTGATGCTCCTCGCACGATTCTCTACGAGGCACGTTCAAGTTTACTTCAGCTTGAAAAAGTTTTATTTATTACTATAGACTTAAACGTGATAACGTGAGTATTAGTTTTCGGCCGATTCGGATCTTGTTATTTAAAGTTTCAACTGTTTCTAAGTAGCCTGTACATAAATAACAATTGGGGTTGTTTATGACCTAATATTCCTAACAGAAAAGCCAATAACCTACCTGACCCGGAAATTGAACCAAGGATGTTGTCCTAACAACGGAATAAATATTTAATGAAGGTACTTATATCATTACTAGCTGTGTCCCGCGTGATCAGCATATACCTACTATTCGTCATGAATCTGGCTATCGTTTACAAAAATAATTTGTCGAATCCGAGTGGTAGGTAGTTTCAGAGATTAGCGCGTTTAAACAAACAAAATACTCTTCAGCTTTATAATAATAATATATAGTACAAATTGCAGAATACCATATATCTTCTTACTTTAAAGTACAATGCAAGCAACTTACACAACAAGAAAAAATTGTGTATTTCGTTTTATTAACTCTTAACAGGTTTACGTTTTCATTTGAAACAATATAAATGGGGCGGTTCAAGACCGAAAAACAAAATTTATTTTTAAAGTACGCATTCTGTTTCGGTTTGGTAACCGATCACATGGTTTATGTATCGGTATAAATGAACCATGAATTTAGTATTGTACGAATACAAGGCAATTCTTTATGAGTATTTAATCTGCATATCCTGCTAATAATAATATAATAATCTAATGCGAAAGTTTGTGATGATGCATGTTTGTTACTCTTTCACACCATAAATACTGAACGGATTTGGATTAAATTTGGCACACAGATAGTTTATAACCTGGATTAACACATAGAATACTTTTTATAATGACTCAATGCTCTAAGTCCAACTTTGAGGAAGATGCTCGTAGGAATCGTTGCTAATCAAAATTGGTGTGGGGAAAGCTTTCGGGAAACTGCGGAAGATTCCTCGATCATTACCTATACCTCAGTGTTGAGGGCCAAACTTTTCAACCAGTGTGTATGATGTTCTACGGCACTGAAACGTGGTACCCTACAGCTGGCCTCCTGAATATGGTCAGGCTCACTCAACGCGGAATTGAGAGAGCTTAAATAGCTCGAAGTTTCTCAAGTTCGAAACGAAGGAGTTGGCGACCTTGGTTCTTCTACGGATCTCTTCGTTACATAGCTTGAAGATTTATAAACTGAAGTGCAACGGGTAGGTTACATAGGCGCGAAATAGTGACGACGAGCTGGGAAACGGACGGCTTCCTACTATTATGTTTATAGATAGAGTGCACCCTTCACAAGGAGCCGTTGGATACAAACGTACTAAGGTAGATCCACCTAAGAAGGGACAGCTTCTTAAAAAATAAGTACTTTCAATATTCAAAACCACTTTAAATTTCGATGGCGTACCCGGGACACACAATAGACGATAATGCATTTCCACCATAATTCTAAGGTGCCGCCATTTTGAGTAACGTAAAACCACCGAATACCAACCTCCTAAGGCCTGTAGATTTTGTTTTATTTCGATATAAAAGCTGTTAAGGGAGACTAAAATTCTAATAATGTAATATTAAAGTAAATTTCATTGTCTATTCAATCTAGCGAGAATTATAATAAAACATATTTCTATTATATTGATATAAACAGAAAAGTAACAAGAGGTCTTAAATATTCTACGAGCCATATTACCGTCCACAAAATCCACTGTTCCAAACTACCGACCACTAGTGTACCTAATTCCGACCCCTTAAGAGACTTGAAATAATCACCGAGTTTCATAAGCTTATTACGATAGTAAATAACCAGCTCCTTAATTTAATGAATTTAGGTAATAGGACGACAAGATGATCAAATCATCTAGCCTATTCCTTATTACGTTGTGGTCGGCTTCCAATCAAACCGGATGCAGATTAATACCAGTATTTAAAAACTTTAAAATACTATTTAATACAAATTTTCACTTTATTCTTTCCTTAAATTTCCAAAACTAAAGGTTCTATCGACTTAAATCTTTCTGTAATATTGTTTTTGAGTCAAAACCTTTCATTTAGCACGAATTTAAAAACAATATCTCCATAAATAAAAAATCACATTTTCAAGTTACGTAATTATTTACAATACAAAATTTTACTTATGAGTTTCCTTACAAACTACTATTAAAATACGTTACAATTGTTTTTTTTATGTCATTTTACGTAGGGTTTAATGAACTAAGGTGGAGCTGGAAGGTGCTAATAAGTACTCCACAATCTTTCATGATAAGCATTTTAGTGGATCGATATTAAACTTTTATAATTTAATTAATTTTCAAATCAATTTGCTATGAAATCAATACCGATAAAAAAATATCTTCTAGGGACACCAATAAACTAAAATATGATCGAGTGGGACTATAGTTTACTAAAAGTCACACTATGACCATTGTGTTTTTGTACATGAGAAAACGGTGTTTGTAATAAAATTTTATGAAATATGAACTCAGTTATCTAAATAATTATCCAATTTACAATAGGTCGGATTTCGGTCCCAATATTCCTAAACTAATACAGTATCAATTAAAATACATTCCAGACCGTAATTATAATCAAGCGTAGATAATTTCAATACTTGAAGTGTACTAGAAAAAAACCGCTATACCGTACACCGGGCGGTGTTCGGTGTGTACTGTACTTGACCAGATAACACCCGACCACATTATTTGCATAGTTTGTCCATGTTAATGATAAATAAATAATCAAATAAACTATTTCTAACCCAAGACTAGTAATAATACTACCCAAAAAACATTTCATACATATTGAATACGAAATAGATTATTCGTAAACTTTATGATCGTTGCACACCTAGATTTGACGTTTTGACTAAAAATTATGGTGAAATCGCTCCGTTTTGGAATAAACTATGATTTACCAAGAAACAAAACAAAATTCATAAAAACTCACCTTTTGCAAGGTTATTTAATCAGTTTCAAGTCGTAATAGCATCTAGCCTAACAATACAATGTATTTAATCAAAAATAGACATTATAATTAGTGGACATATTTCGGTGGGAGGTCGGATTACGGTGACTTTACGTTACAAAAATTATTTCTCAGATTCGTTTCATAACTGCTGCCGTTTATAACTTTGTAAACTCATCTTAATGTTATTTTTTGAATTTATAGTGGTAAAGTTAGATATATTTTTTTGTGGAAAAGGAACACGTTCGTGAGCAGATTTCGAACCTGCGCCTCCCGGATCAATACTCCCAGCGCTCTGACCAGTAACATCTGGACCTCTGCACACTACAAGAATTCTTCTTCCACATTTTAATACGTCTTTTGGTGACGTTCGCTAAGCATGCGTTAATGCTTTTCAAAGATTTATCTGTATTTAATAGTGGTAATTCATTTGTTTTACCCTCTGATGAGTATACTTAAGCATTTTAGCATTCAATACCTACATGGTAAGTTTCATAATTTTCTTTCTTTAATTCGTGTTTTAGAGCTTTATACTATTGCACCGTAAAAGGCCCACATCATGACAACCTAACAAGGCCTTGTATATATATCTGCCTAGCCTTTTCCAAATTAAATTGGGGTCTACATCCAGTCAAACCGGATGCAGCTTAATACCAGTATTTTACATGGAGCGACTGCCTATCTGACGCCCACAACCCAGTTACTGGGTAACACGATATCTCGTAGTATGACTGGTTGTCAGACTTTCACGCCTCTGACTACCCGTAACGGCTGTCATAGATCTTAATTTGACAACCAGGACCGACGGCTTAACGTGCTCTCCGAGGCACGGAGGGGTCTCGGTATGAAATGATGGTCACCCATCCACAGACCGATCGCGGCAAGCGCAGCTTAACCTCGATCGATCAATCTGTGCGGCTGTTTCTTAGCCACGAGCCCCTCCTAACAAGGCCTTGTAAGGACTATTAATTTTATTTTATTTTTATTCAAATTGTATAACAAATTGATTTTTGTTGTACATTTTAACGTATCAGGGTTATGGAGCGGTTTTTTAGTTTTTTTTTTTTAATATTGTACCTATATATTTTTTTTTTGAAATGATATGTTTTAAAATGTTCAAAATGAAGGCTGGTGTTTGTAATCTGGTCCCAAGAAAACTTGTCTGTCGATTTATTGCATTTATTTAACAGATTGAAAATACAGTCACTTGAGAAAAAGCGAGGTAACTCGGAAAATCAACCATAAGTAGCATTGAAAAGCATATGCAGTAACTAATGTTCAAAATGTCAGTTAAATTATCACGAGGATACAGTTCTCGGGCTTGACGAAAGAACACAGTTTTTATAAGCCCAAATTATGAGTATTTAATGTGCTTCTGCCGGGGATCTGCTTGTGTACTCCCACATTAAGAGCGAGACTGTTGAAAACACGGAGAAGCTACTGACATTTTAAAGGCTTTTGACAGGCTTTGGAACGACAGCCTTATGAGCAAACTTCTCTCGTTTGCCTTGCCCACTGGTGTGTGTAAATGGGTATCTGATGACTTCTTGAGGCTGCTGGTCCAACCAATTGGCTTTAAATGCCGTGATCCTTCAAGAGTCAGTACTCCGCAACGTTGTTGTTGCTATATAGAAAACAATCTGCTTTAGCCACCTTTGGGAACGCAGACGACAGCACCATTGTTGAGTTGACATCCAATGCACCAAATAGTGGGCTACAAATTTGGTATTTAAATGAGGCTATGGTTGAGCGCTTGAACTTGTGCTTGAAAACTATATCCGAAAGGGGTGATGCTAACTTGGTTAGGTTCAACGCAGCTAAGAACGCGGCGTGACTTTTTGCTACGTAACGAAGGCCAACTGGAACAGTTGCTTAACTTATACCAAGCACAAGTTCGGTCGTGTATGGAGTACTGCTCTCATCTTTGCGATGGTTCTGCCAAATATTAGCTTAGGACTCTTAAGTCTATACCTTTCGGCTCAGTAACGTACAGATCTGTACGTTGTTACAATAAAAATCTATTGTGTCTGCAAATGACTGACGCAACAGCTTAAAAGACGTACCAAGTTGTTAATTGGCAAAGATGAGTTGGTTGACGCTAAACTAAAAAGTCTTAAGCATTGGTGCAGATTTGTTGGCTATCGGTTTTTATCGAATGCAGTTCGGCCATTGTGCGTTGAAATCACACAATCTAATTCTCCCAAGCCTGTTCCATCATCGGACAACCAGACGGCAATGACATCTAAGTAGACATTCCAACCACGCACGAACGTTTTGCTAATGTATGCACACTCCCTAAGCCGTCGGTTTCCTGATAGGTATAATTTGGTGGTTTTCAAGACTCGAGGCAAACATGTTCCATCGTCGACCGCACCATCGTTTAACATCAAGCCAGGCGGCGGTCAAACACAAGCCCATTAAAAATAAGAAATAATTCAGAAACCTCTTGTTTATGATATTATTGAAATGTTTATTTAATCATTTATTTATTTATTCATATATACATGTGTCACATTACAGTTACCCAATGCGCAAAAAAGTTAAGAAAAAAATTTACAAAACATCAAAATAACATGTTGTGACACTTAAGGATTACAAGTTTAAAAAACATAGGTAGTTCAGTAAACAGATTAGGCTCATCTTTCATCCATCTTCTCACAGAAGCTTAAACATTCACGGCAAACAAATAATGTAAGTGCGAGTTGATTTCTAAACGTTTTTTAAGGCAAAATAGCCTATTTAGTTACTTATATAACTATAGTTTATAGTTTTTTCTTAATTAATACTATTATATATACTACAAAAAAGCCCAAGTAAATTTGTAAAGAAAAAACATTACCGATTTCGAAACGATCTGTCCATTATTTTGTTAAACTTATGAGAACTATTGTAGTGTGTATTGTGTATTGTAACAAATAAAGATTTCATGTTCTTATTGACACTTTTTGTTTTGTGGCAGTTTAAAGTTTTAATAGATATAATAAGGCCCATTGCCAAGTTTTACTGAAATATTGATAGAAGTACATGCATATTACATAAAAACTATTTTACTTTATGGAATATTTAATTATATATATATCAATACGCCTTTGTTCGATTCAGATAGACAAAGTTATGTGACGGGCCTTGTTAAGTACCCCTATATCTAATTAGGTCTTAATATTAAATACATAAATAAAAATAGGTTTCTTAAATTGTAATTTGTTTGTGTTTCCTATGCAAAGTTACTATTTTAATAATGGCTTGCAAAAAGTAGGCCTTGCTATCTTGGTAGTATGGTTGAAATGTTATGGGCGGCCTTAGTCTAGCAATGGTCGCAAATTATGTAAGGCTGATCTAATGATTATAATAATATTCGGTTATTAAATATATTACTCATACTCAGGAATAAAGCTTGAAAGGAAATGTAAGTGATATCCTGTCAATTGAATTCGCTTTGATGTAGTAATGTTTTAATGGAAAATCAATTCGAAATAACCCCTAGCCGCTAGTCTTAAAGTATTAGAACAACATAGAGATGCCACGTTGTGTTAACGCCTAGGCAAATGGCTGCAAATCAAACACATCGCGCAGCGCAGTCGTGACGTGACCGCACTGCATCTCAACATATGACAAACGAATTTTCAATTTTGGCCATTTGACATCAGCCGTGTATTTCAACTGTAGCCACCCGGATCCATGCCAGGGAATTCGCAGGCCTTGAGCAGCGGCTCTTTCTATACAAATACCGGTGCATCTAGTTGCGTCCCTTCGGTTGAAAGGGTGCTACATTGGTATCACAGAATCCGATGTTTATTGGCGATGGCATTTTTCTGCATCTCGGCCAGTGACTGTGACGTTTGAGTTGGCGATGTATCCACACAGCGACATCATTTGCGTGCAATGTCATCTTGGTTTCGGGTATGTCCAATTTCTAGTTTCGCACGGCACCCAAATTCTTGGCTTTCAATGAGCTTTACGTGATATCGCTGAGTAAGAAACTTCGTGATGTAAATAAACGCGCGCTTTGTAACGAGCGGAGCGGCACGCTGAGCGGTATGCGTGTGCGCTAATTACAAACAAATAAACACATGTTGTCTAATATCGTATCAGTAGGTCATATAATCTATCGAATCGATATTCTTGTTGCTAAGCCATTAGAAATTATGTATTTTTTTGAAAAGTAAGAGTTACAATTCGGCGCGGGCATAAAAGTCGTAACTAAATTTATGCAATGAAATTACGTTTTCCAATTTACTTTAAATTTTACTGCTACTGTATTTTATTTAATCTTGATGCGCTACGAACAGATTTAGATAAATGCTTAGTGGCTCTAAAGAATACGTGGCAAAGTTATTTTGGCATTTCTTATTTGTGTTCTTTCTCATTTTATTTTATTTCATTTAAAATCTTTTGTGGCGCTGAGAATTCATGATTTGTTACCGTTTGTGTGGTAATAAAGGGCTGACGTTGTAGGTATTTACTAAAAGAACTGGTTACTATGGTTTTGACTAAAACTTTCCTTAATAAGCATTTTGGACTGCATCAGGTATGGCCGCCGCTGTTTCGTGTCCAATGTGGGAGCGCATTGTTGGCAGTCGATCAAGTCACCGTAATTAGCGTTGAGTGACACAACTGCTCGAGCAGCGGGCACCCAAACAACAAACAGTTAATCGTTACTACAAATGAATCGCAAATATTTACAATCTACTATACCTACATAATAGTCGTATTTAAGAGCATCGACCTTCCGAATAAAAACTGGCTACATAACAATATATTTCAGTTTAACATTACATTGAGGTTATGGGTTATGAACGCCTATAATGTAGGGCTTAAGTAGGTTGGTTAAAATTAAATATTTAAATAAAAATAAGGCAACGTTTGTTTAGTTTTATATTATTATATACCTATAATAATTTTGTCACAAACCTAAGCATACTAGATTCCAGTAACAAGGCGCAAAAAACAAATGCATTATTTGGTACTCAGCCCTCAGGTCATAAATATTTCCATATAAAAAATATTGTATTGCACAAACATCTCGACGTAGGCAAAGTCTCGACGTAGTGCCAACATTACACCGTGTAAATCGCGCTACGCCACAAGTCATTGCTACGCATCGGAAAACAATACTCCGTCTCATTGCGTAGCAGTATAAGTACTTGCGACGATTGATTGATGTGGAATCAACATCAAACGTACCTAATTAATGTATTGAAAATAATAATAAAGATGAGTAACTTGTTATTTATATTTATGATCGAATAAAACAATAGCAAATCTTCACAAGTATTTTTCCACTGCTGAACTTACGCCTACCTCTACTATGAACGGTCATATAGTCATGAGGTTTAACATATAACATAGCATCACGCCTGTATTCCCCGAAGGGGTAGGCAGAGGTGTACACAATTGTACACCCACATTTCACCAATGCTGTTATTAAGTCCCATGTAATAGGTGGTGAGCCTATTGCCATCAACCGGGCACATTTCCAAACTCCGGGCTGCTACTGAGAATTTCCTAACAGAAAAACTCAATAACACTTTGCCCGACCCGGGAATCGAACCCGAGACCTCCTGCTCAGCAGTCGCGCTACGGACCACTAAACCAACGAGGCAGTTGATGAAGTTTTAGGTTAAGGATGAGGTTTAAGGTTTGTCTTAATCCTCACGGTTGGGGTTAGCGGCAGACCGTGTGGTTTTCAGTCGGTAGGAGTGCGGCACAGCGTCCATGATGGAATTTCCACACACAAAAAAAGTCATGTTGCTGAAACGATTACTGGCAACAGTGACATCGACTACGTTATTCGTGTTGGTTGCCACTTATAAACACGAATAACCCCACAAGAGGAAAAAACCTGGTTCATTATGTGCAGGAAACTAACTACTCGTACGCACAGAAACTGTATTAACAATTAGTGAAAATCACATGGCTGCTATTGGCAGAATTTTGGCTTTGATTAGGGATTACATTGTATATTAATTAATCAAGCGAAATTGTCCATGTCTCTCATGCAATGAACTATACGTCCATCATCAGTTCTACCTCATTTAAATGAATGGATAGGTAACTGGAAATAATAAAATGGATCGTAGCAGGTGGTATGCTTTCTGCCTGCCGCCATGTGGCAAAGGTGTTAGTTTATGTATGTATGTAATAATTCAATCTATTTTCTAAGGTGCGTTCTACTATGAACGATCTACCAACCAAATACTGATGAATACGACAATTAGTCTTTCAGACATATCTTCAAGTCAGCATGCTTCGCGTCAATGGGACCTACCATAAAAACTAGCTTATCTGTCAGCCAATGACAATCAGATGTGCATATAAATTTAAGAAAGAACACTAACCTGTCATCAGTTTGAAAGTTCATAAAATTGTCACGAAGACGAAAGCATGAATAGAAAAACAAAAATAGTTAATAATAAATCTGTAGCATAGAAAAGATCCGGTATAGATATAGATTTTAGTGCCACGTAGAGCAGAGCACAACTAAACGCAGCATTTCATGGTGGTCACCTTTGGGTAAATAAAACACAGATCAACAGTGGTCACAAGCTGTGCTTAAATGGGCACTGAGAGCGTAGTTAAAAGATTCCTCGACCGACCTAAGATATGTCCGTAAATTAATCTTACAGTTATGTTAGATATATTGTAATATTCTTACCATAAATTCCAGTGGTTGCCGGGCGGGGGTTGCGGCGAGGGTGGTGAGGATGCCATTCGCCGCTCCCGAGGCAAGCGCATCACGCAACGTCGCGGTGCTATCAAACATCATAAGTAAGTCACATATCCGTAAAATCTGCCAAGCATTTTCTCAACTATGTGGGGATCGGCTCCCTGTCTAACCAGATGCAGCTTAATACCAGTATTTTACATGGAGCGACTACCTATCTAACCTTCACAACCCAGTTATTGGATACGTATATCTCATGGTAAGACTTGACATGACTACTAGTCTAATGTCGGACTTCGGACTTCACGTGAAGGTAGTCATAGATCTTCATTTGACAACCGGCACCGATGGTTTAGAGAGTACGTCTTCAAGGCACGGAGCGGCCTCGATATGAAAATGATGGTCCCACATCCACAGATCAACCGCGGCAAGGACGGCAGAATCACGATTGATTGATCTGTGCGGCAGTTACTTAGCCACGAGCCCCTCACACATCTGTATTATCAATACATTAATTAAACGTTTTTTATAAGTAAGGTCATACGTTTTTAATAAAGTAGGTACTTCAGTGTTTCAAATTTCCACACGCGGGCGGAGCTAAGCAAATTAATCTATAAAACTGTCACCATAGTGATTAATTAACTTGCGTTCTTAAATTAAGTCACCTTTCGACTAATTATATTTCTAAAGTGTAGCCACAGGCGTATTCGTTATTATATTTTGCAAGGAGTGTTTTTATTTGGCTGATATATTATAGCGGAAGACATAAGGTCATAAAGATGTAACTGTGTATATATATCGTCACTTACCTAATGTGGAACATCTTCATATTTATTTTTATGGCCCTACTTTGCGTCCACTACTTGTTTTCCATTCTGCCATTTACACTTTCAGATATGATTCAACATAATATACGTATTATATTACACCTGTTATATTATTTATGGCAATGGCCTAGAACGTCCATTCCAGTAGTTTATTACTAAGTAAATATTATTTATTTGTGCATTACGGGATAGGACAGAATGCCAAGCAATGTCGACGAGACATGTCGGTACCAATCGAATAATTCATGCTTAATATATTTATTATTAATTATCCAGGAAGTCACCACCATCGCTTAAAAAAGACATCGAACTAAAAATTTCTGTAATCTTAATAAGCCCATTTTTCACCGCTTCCTAGTGTTTATCTGGTAAGAAAAAGCGCAACAAACTACCCAGGAGCAAGTCTGTTTTATAGTGTGCGTATTCGTGGGCGACTAATTCCTTTGTTTTCGATTTTCTCCATAGCTCACAAATTACGAAACTGTTTCAACGTCTCGCAGATGCTAATAGGATAATTTATTCGCGAATATTGAAACAGTAGCTTTAGATGGCGTGCTACAATGGTGACTAAGTATGATTCTCCTAACGAGCAAGTAAAAGAACACACATCTACTGGCTGATCAGATTTTATGATCAGAGCATATGTATGTAGTTTGTTATATTTACTTGTATGTATGTAGTATATTTAATTTTAGTTAGTTATTTGATTAATTTTTCATGATTTTATATTTATTTTAGGTAACACACTGTGTCTACATCTTTTTTTTGTTAAACTCTCCAGTCACAGGTCTGCTGGAAGAAATTTCTTAATGAAATAAGCAGTACCTTTGTGCTCCACTTCACTTTGTACAATGTTAAATTTTCTCTGTGTGTACATAAATAAATAAATTTTTACAGCGTGGTGTACCCATCTACCCGAGATGGCGCTCGACATCTCATATATATTTTAATCCAATGGCCATCAACACTTCGTAGACACATAATCATTTAAAGCATTACTTAATGCCAAGAAATGTTTCCCTCTTTTCAGGATCCACGAAGTGAACGGGCACCGTTTCGTGGCGAAGTTTTTCCGGCAGCCAACTTTCTGCGCGTTCTGCAAGGAGTTCCTATGGGGCTTCGGCAAGCAAGGCTACAGTTGCTCAGTGTGTCAGACGGCTGTTCATAAGAGATGCCATAACAAATTGCTTGGAAAATGTACCGGCTCATCCGCACACTCAGAAGCCACAGTGGTGAGGAGTAGTTTTAGTTTAGGAGTAGGGCGTAAGAAGTAGTAGTTGTGTAAACTTTTGAAAGCCGATGACCAGTCTTAAAAAAATCATCATGCACAGTATTATTCATCGACAGTGTGGAAAATTTAGCTAGGGGGGTTAATTTGGAGAGACAAAAAATACTCTCTAACTGTGTACACCTCTGCTTAACCCTCCTGGGTATACAGGCGTAATGCTATGTGATGTTAAGTTCATTGGAAAATAATAAAGTTGCTGGCATGAACCTTGGTGTGGATTTATGATTTGCTTTCGCCGAGGTTGAGCCTATTGCCATGTACCGGACATATATTTAATGATAATTTTGTTACTCTCTGTATGTCGGGCTGGACAGAGTAGTCTACTGCCCGTCCTAAGACCGAGGTTCCAGGCAAAATTTATAATTAAAGAATTTAATTAAAGAAAAGTAATTTTAAATGTATGTAAAAAATTATATCTTTTTAATTTTCATCGTTTATTGCGTTTTTTACAGTATCTTCGCGAGAGATTCAAAGTAGACGTGCCGCACCGGTTCCGGCCACACCAATTTATGTCACCAACCTTCTGCGACCACTGCGGGGCCATGCTCTACGGCTTTTTCAAGCAAGAGCTAAAATGTGAAGGTACACGGCCTTTTTTCAGCTTTATATTGGTTATTAATAGGGTGTATTTTCAGATGGCACTTCACGCACTAGATTTTGCGTTGCATTAGTTTACGCTCAGCGTAATCTTGTTAGACGATCTCGAATACATATTAATGCAGAGGTCAAATCCAAATTTTCTTATGCTACTGGCCTCTTACATTATCTACTTTCTGAATTATGCACAGTTTGTTTTAGTGTCTCAGTTAAACGTGCACAATATGGGTATTTAAAATATAAAGGTGTTTATAAATGATGTTAACTCACAACTTTGAGTATTTAACTTCATTTTACTTAGAGGTTTTTATTGAACCGAAATCTATCTCTTGACCACTAAAGAGATGGATTTCGGTTCAATAAAAACCGATAAAACGAACAATACAAATAAACCAAAAATATAATATATATTTAAATAAACCATTCCAACCATTTTTAAATACGATACAATTCGGAGTGCAGGGGTTAAAAATATAAAAGTTATATTTATTACTTGATTATGTATTTTTGTGCGATTATATATATAGTGCCAAACGAAAAATAACACAATATATGTGCGTGCAGTCCCTGAAAAAGTAGTAAAGTGAACTGAATTACAGATATCAAATTTTTGGCTCAAATCAAAATCGTCGACAAAATAATTAATAATTCAGCTGACAGACTATACTTTACAATGTACGAAAGCAAAAGCAATAAAATACATTTAATTTATTGCATAACCAAAACGAGAGTTTGTGTGTATGTTGTTGCACTGTTACCAAACTTGCCGTGACAATATTTTCTTGTAATTAAGCAACTGTTCAAGAAAGTCAACTATGATAATTTTGACATAAGTAGTTGCATTAGGTACCTATTGATTAGTAGAAGTCCCAAGCTAATTATGTAAGAAGCCAAGGCTAATGATTGAGGATCAAGGCCGGACTAATATTTGCCATCAAATAATAAATTATTATAACCAGTGCCGTACACGAGAATCAATTGCTACACACTATTGATTCCTAGTACCTCTTGCGTGGGCAAGAAGGGCAACTTAAATACAAATCTGATACATCATGCTATTTCTATCTCAGATTGGCAAGCCATCTTATTCTAATTATTTATGTGTCTTATTTTTGTTATAGTGTGACTTATTTTAAGTGCAGTATGTCGTGGTCCATAAATGTTTGATTGAATGCATGTTGCATTAATATTATTTTATTTGTGTATGTCCATAATAGTTTTAAAATTAACTTTTGTTGATTTTCGTAATAGATTTTTATAAGGCAATTCGTAGTAGTCGATTTTGAAATCTGCTTCTTAGTCAATAAAGGTCCAAAATGCAAGATTGCACTAATGTATTTCGTTGGGTTCCGTAAGTGTGCTAATCAGACTCTATTAATAAACCTATAAAGCCAATTTTTTTATTTTTTATTTAGAAGTGCACATATTTTACCTGAGATTTTTGTTTCTGCTCTATATTGAAAACGATATACACAAAATTCTCAAGCTTGAGCTGCTTATAGTGCATACTGTATATTAAAACCATTAGTGCTTTTAGTACCTACATATAAAAATCAAAACAGAATGTATTTTTGTTAAATCCGGACAGGGTAAATGCTAGTCAGTTATTTTGCAGACATAACAGTACTCGTACTGATCGGTTTTATTTACTTGACTATATTTCAGAATGCCATTTATATTGTAAATATTAAAAAAAAATGATATTGTTGTGTTTTTCATCTATTGTAAGCTGCATGGCATGCATAATTTAATGTAATAATAATAAGTGGTAAAATATATTAATAACACGCTCTGCAAGGCTTCTTCAATTCATATTCTTTATCGATATTAGTTTTGTGGTCTTAATTATCGACAGGACCCTTGATCAAAATAATTATTGTAGTAAAATCTGTACGTATTTCTGTTTTTTTTTTTTATTTTTATTATTTGTCTGTATTCTGTATACTTACTTAATACAAAAAAAAAGGACTTCACATGGCTGTAACGTGTATAAAAAGCTTATAAATTATAGTTATATTCCTCAGTTTTGGTGTATTTAGTGCACAGGTTTTATTTTGGAAGATCACATACAATACAGTAAGAATTTGATTGACTTCTCGAGTTACCTAAGCATCTACTACGGAATTGTTTGAAGGCGCTACGCTGCTACGAAAGAACTAGGCTGCAGCTACGAAATTCGTAGGTACTGGACAATGTTAATATGTAATCTAATAAATATGTGCAAAAATATATCTATAGCTATTTAATGTTGAAGGTACTTAGGTATTATACTTTGGACTTCATAAGTTAATGTTTATACAACAAGGCGTCATACATTGCCTGAAAATTATCAGAAATTTTTAGCCAACAGTTGTTCATAAAGTTTTTTAATCTATACTAATATAATTAAGTTGAAGAGTTCGCGAATCTTTGGAATTATAAACTAGTCAAATTGTAAAAAAAGCATACATTTGATAAACCAATTCTTGAGGATTCTTATGGGCTATTTAACTTCACACTACGACCCACAGGAGCCGAGAAAAAGAAAAAAGAAGGTATGAAACTACGGAGCATAGCTATTCTGCCTTTGACACCAGTTATATTAGCTTATCTTATATCAGATATATTATCTACTCCTGTGTCAAATTGGCATTTTTCTGTACGTTAAAGATACGTGAACAACTTAAACACAGATTACATTAATTATTCTGCACATGCATTTCGTTACAACGAAAATAGTGTAAAACTACTTATGTAAAGGACAGGAGAGCTTTTTCTCGGCGCTTCGAAGTGTATATATTTTTTTTCTATTAATAATAAAATAATATCACATAATAGACTTCAGAGAGCCGCTCATCGGAATATGAGAGTGAAGGAAGAGGGCGTGCACCGGTGTTTACGCATTCACTTGAGCACCAATAATATATCCTGCGTACTTGGCTCATTTCTGTGGAGATAGGCCGCCGTGACCGAAATACGGTCGGAGAGTATATCTAATATAAAAATCTCGTGTCACAGTGTTTGTTATCGAACTCCTCCGAAACGGCTTAACCGATTTTTATGTTTTTTTTTTGTATTTTTGGTAGGTCTGAGAATAGGTCGTAGGCAATTTTTTATACCCCTACCCCTACCCTAGGTGGTAAGGGTGGCCCTATCCAGAAATGTTATATGGCAGAACAACGTTTGCGGGGCAGGCAAAGCTAGTAATATACCTATATATATGTAACTATACAACCTGTGATCTGTACCCGTGCCATAATTATAGAGTAAATGGTTAACGAAAATGATTAAAAGTATATATGGTATGAATAACAAAATAACAAAAATAATTTACCTACTTATTTAAATAATAATCCATACTAATATTATAAATACGAAAGTAACAGAGTTACTTTCGTATTTATAATATTGTTATTTGTTTGTTTGTTTGTATGTATCTTTTCATGACTAAACGGTTGAACGGATCGTAATGAAATTTGGCAAGGAGATTAGATTGGACGTTGGAGTAGGACATAGGATACCTTCTTTTTTTATCAAACATGTATCTACGTTTGGCCTCCAACTCGCCTGATGGTGAGCGACGGTGTGGCCGAAGATGGAGCACGTATATCCAGAATAAATCTATTCACTCTTAAGTAGAGTGGATAGATTTTGGGACAACGATTGAGTTGATGCAACTGCCCAGACCCGTCTCCCACAACGGTTGCACCGGACTACATCCTGAAACACGATGCTTCATGGCGTGGCTTCGTCCGGTGAGTGGTAACCAGCCCCGGCCGAAGCCTTCCACCAGAGTTGTGTTGCTTGGATTTGCACCACCCAGGGGCGCCAGCTAGTTATCTATACATATTCTATACCTTGGGGCCACTGGCCCCTGAGATACAGGATTTATCCTAGTTTAGAGGTCAGATGACTACAACTTACTGCTTTTAATAAATTAAAAACATCTATAGGTCATAGTTTTGATACACTGCTTAAGAATTTAAATAAGTTCCCTTTTTACATAAATCTAGCACAAATATATTGCCTCATTCTTGAATTATATGTATACAAATATTCTGAAATATAAACTTGAACTGTTCCATGTGACTGTGTCTCATTGAGGAAAAGCCCCTTTGAGGATTGTAATTACTGTTCAAAATTATATTATGCTACATAAAATAGGTAACCATATAAGGTCCTAATTTATTAGGTAATTTCCTTTTAAGGGGTTAATGTGTAAGTGATAAGGATTCATTTAAGCCATAATTCAAATTTTTACAACAATTTTATCTTTTTCTTAAAGTTCACCGTTCAAGGAGCAGTTTTCGTCTTGCTAGTAGGTACTATCTTAATTTTAAATATTTTTTTATATCCATTTAATTCTTAGCTTAAGTGAATGTATTTGACTTATATTATATAACCCCTTTGAAAGGAAATTACCTAATAAATTAGGACCTTATATTATTCAAAGCCAATTTTTGTAACTCATAGTATAAACCTTTTTTGAGAACTTGTTTGTACTGCAGAACTGTTTAATAATTAAGTACATTATAAGTTCAGGAATTGCCTTAGTTGTGCCTTATAAATCATATTTATTTATGTCTTTATAACAATGTTTCTATGTTTTTTGCAGTTGGGACCAACAATATGCTCTTATCGCACAGCATCTAAGGCCCTGTTATTAATAGGGCCCTGACAGTAAAACAGTTTGATGTTGTATGCAAAGGGTATCTAATATCCATAATCTTAGTTGTTTTGTATTGTGTAAGACGTAATAATAATCTACCATAATCTTAATTTGTTTTGTATTCTATAGAAAATAAATAAAAAATCTCTAACCATGTTTTTCTTATGTAAGTTGTTAACTATGAATTAAAACTATTTTTTAAATACAATGTACAATCACATTATAGTCATAGATGATAGTTACATGATTCGGTTGTAATTTTGCTCAGAAATAAACAGAGAAAAACGCAAGTTTCTAGAATAAAGAGAACATACTGGATCCTTTGAGTTTCCCTTCTATTCATTTCGTACTATCATCAATCAAGTATCGAGAAGAAATTAGAAGAAGGCAAACTCAAAGGAAGATAATTTATTATTATTGTTGCTATTCGAGAATGAAGGGGATACAAACATCAGTTGTCAAGATTCAGTATTTTAATCATCACTTTGCAAACAACTGTATATGTAGATTTTTTCTAATACCTAACTACAATTTAATTAGTACATAAAAGTGTTAACTGTTCAATCCGGTTCCGTACCTAATCTATGAAAAATATTTTATTTAAATGATATAGCAGGCATAAGGCATACTAAACACACTACTTATAAATTTTTGTTTGCCCTGAGTACAAGTTTTAGTATAACTATGGCGAGAAGGCAACGAAGACGCTAAGCTATACAGTAAGAATTATAGTGGTGACAATCACTCATCTTAACCATGTATAGTACTATCAAACTATATAAATAGCATATATATGTAAAGAAAGATAATGAGATTGCGGAGCCTCTATTACAAGATTACTCACTATGTACTGCATAAAGTATGCCATCCATTTTCAATGATATTTAGGTAGGTACTTACCGTACTTACATAGGTACTTTATTTGCACATTGTAAAGAAAATACACAGATATAATTCAAGAATGACGATGATTTATGTAGAAAGGGAGCTTATGTAATTCTTTAAGCAAAGTGTATCAAAACCATGACCTAAAGATCTAAAAGATCCAAACTAGGATAAATCTTGCATCTCAAGGTGTTTCTCTAAGGTAGAACAATGTATGGATAATTGTTATTGATTTAATGTTAATATTTAAATAATTAGGTAAATTATTTTTCTTATTTTGTTATTCATACGGTACGTTATTATGTAGGCATATGTGTATGTATGTATTTTAATATCTATATTTAATGTTTATAATTTTTTTATATTTCTTACAAAATTGCATGAGCTATCGGGAGACTGGGAGTGAATCCGCAAGGCAATAAATGCGGCTATATTACAGAAATGTATCATAAATTTAGATAAACCGCTACAAGCTTATTTAAATATGTAATTGGCTACTTGACAGTTATAACAAAAAAATATGAAAAGTATTGGATATGGTAGCCTAAAGGGAAAAAATAATTAAACAAATTTGTTTTTGATTAAGATAAATCGTAAATATTTTATTTTTGCAAAATAAGTTCGCAATTTTTTATCTGTTGATTACAAGAACCAAAACGCGGGAACCCATGATGTTGCATCTTGTGACGTCACATTTTACAAAACAAAATATCTTTTGTTATGTCGTTTGATATGAAATTAAATTTACTAAGCGTAATATCTATATTCTTAAATCTATTTCATAATAATGTCCCATATCATTAGTCAGCTGTACTTTATTTATTAGATATTTTTATTTATTTAAAGGTATGTCATTGATTATTTTTATATGAAAAGTAAAAATGTTAGGTTTAATTTATTTCAAGGAGATCAGAAGATAAGTTTATTTCTATATATCAAAAGAAAATCTCAGATTTGAACTAGGGGTAAGCTAAGATGAAAACTACGGGTCTCGGCGTGCTAACTATAACCACTGCTTTCGACGTTGTAAAAATTTGTTTAAACAATTTATCAGGATATTCACTGGTTATACTTTTAGACATTGGCACAGCACACGTCTTATATGTTGTGATTTTCACAATTCCATTAAAAAGCTTTTAGTCTTTTAGTATGTATATAATACATAGAATAAAAATTACTTTTCTCATAAATACGGTTATGGTTAGAGCCCCGTAGTTAGTTTTATTAAAATATATATGACGTCACAATTCGAAAGTCACGTGACCATGTGTTTTCGCGCCTCATTTCAAATTAATGAAGGAAAATATTGTTTTTCCAAGAAATAAAGTTTTTCGAGAAAAATATGATATTGTAAGATGTATAAAATATACATTTACACATTTTAAAATACTTTTCCGAAAACTGTCAAGTAGCCAATTATTGTTTTATCCTTTTAAGAAATCGGTTTTTGTATTTATGTTTTTATCATCGATGTCATAAAGAATGCACGAATGATCCGAATCATTTGGAGATCGACACGCTGGAAGCTCTGCTTCAATATATAATAATATATTCAACATGAGTTGTGAAAAATAATATCTAATATTTGTCAGTTTGTCTCTAAAGTTTATCTCTTATCTCTTTAAAGTTTATTTGACATATAACCTGAGTATTTCAATTAATTAAAAAAACTATTGTACTACACTACACATTTGTCCGACTCGTTGAGGAAAGACCGACGAGGCTATTATGTTTTTAAATTAAAACTACCAGACATAGGTATTATACGCAGTTATCTCAACTTTTAACTCAAAGACCAGAGAACTCGACTACCAATTTCTCGTTTAAAAACTACATAGAAAAATTGCCTTCAATAAAATATTTATTTATTATAGAAATTCTTATTTATTATAGAATTCATGAGAAACTGCGTCATTCCTACTTCTACGAAGCATCTGTTGCATTTTTTGTACGACCCGCTACAAAATTATTATTTATCGCGCACAAGAAGGAAATCATAAACCGTCTTCATAGTCTATAAATCCCGTGATATTTGTTTAACAGCACTCGTATTTGTTCGCTATATTTTTTAAGGACCTCATAGTAGTTATTAATATTTATGATACCTACTATGAAACAATTTTGTAACGTATGTGTTGTATGCGCGTATAGATTAATACCAAAGATTAATTGTGAAATTCAACCCATCCTTTTTTGCTGTTATACCCTACGCCTCCTACGGAACAATGATCAGGATGCTACCATTTTTCTAATATTGATGAAGTCCACAGAGTCGCTTAGTAATATGCAAGTTTCTTTAGATAATAAATATTATCAATAATGCCAAAAGGAATGCGTCATAGCTTTCACAATGAAGAAGCTCTAGTCTAAAGAGCAAAGATTATTGATTTACTATAATCATTATATTTAATGGAGAGTGCGAATACCTGCGCTCATAATACATAATAGCACTCTATTTAATTAGGATTTTGCACTACGCCAATATTTGTAAATGTTCTATGTACACTGTATATGTACAATAATTATTATTTTATAATAATTATTGTACATATACAGTACATATACATTATTATTTTATGTTTCTGTTTATTTTCTATTACGCTCTAGGACTCTTCCATCAAACGACACAGGAAAAATCACAGGTTAAAAACAGAGCAGTTCCTGTCGTTTGATGGAAGAGTCCTAGCTCTTCCATCAAACGACAGGAAGTGCTCTGTTTTTAACCTGTGATTTTAAACCGACTTCCAAAAAGGAGGAGGTTATCAAATCGGTTGTATTTTTTTTTTTATGTTTGTTACCTCAGAACTCCGTCATTTATGAACCGATTTGGAAAATTATTATTTTTTAAATATTATTCCTGCAATATTTGAAATTAATACCCAAATCTATATAGGCACATAAGTATGGCACTTGCTTCTGTAAAGATGAACTAGTTTGATGACAACCTGGGTAATTCCATAATTCATTTTTATTTTCGTTGAATTAAAAGATTCTGATTATGAGCCAGTGCCACAGACTGGGCCGACACAGTGACTTGGGTAAATTTTGTGTTGGTACTTGCATGAGGTTTACTTACATTTCGTAGCCTGTGCATTTCAACGTGCGAATACTCCTGTCATGTGGAATGACTTTTTTCACAGAAAATATGTCAAAAAATATTTTCTTTACTTTTAGCTAGGTTATTAACAGTATTACCAATTGTTACTAATGATTCGTAGCTAGTGCATCGCCCAAGCAAAACCAAAAAACCACTTTTCTATATTGACTCACTACTTCCGCTTCATAGTAGGTACCAACCAAAAGTTAGTTTTTTTTTTTTACTTAATGACATGGCCAAAATATGACGTAGTTAAATAAATCTTGTACCTTTAAACGACTCCAGCTGCCAATAGTATTCGTATCGTAGATAAGAGAGACAATACTTGATTCTATTTATTAATACCTACGTTTAGGCGTGTCGCAAGATGTTTTATTTTTGGATCCTCTAATAATAGTATGGTAATATCTTGCACGCAGCTTTTATACGTTTTTATTAGCTCTTCTTACTTTAGTATCTTTTTACTTTAGTAAGAAATAGTAATAATATGAATAAATATGGGCAATTCACTTAAATTCTCTATGCATCGCAAGGAAAATCATTATCCCAGTCATGGGAAATCTTCCTTCCGAGATTGTGACAAAAGTCATACGTGCCTATTATTATCTACGTGGCATCATCAATCAATCACCTGCGGCGGGCGGCAGCAGGCGCTCGTGGGCGCGCGGGGCGGCGCGGTGGGCGGAGCGCACCTGGTCGCGCGCTGCTCACCCCGCCGCCATCAGTGCCAGTCTGCGCGCGCGCTTCGCTGTGCGACGCCGGTTGTCGCACGTCCGTGATTTAAAGCGCCATTATGCCTCTGTTTTCCGAACACATCGCGAACATGTATTACGGCTCGTCATCCCCGTACACTGGGTTACCGTACAGTTATAGCAGTTCAGTTTCTCCTCTTAGTTCGTCTTACAGTTCTTCGTACCTGAATCCTGGAAGCAATTATAGTAACCACTCATCTCTCAGTAGCTACTCTCGAGCACCACTGTCCTCCAGATGGATCACTAGTGCTGGAAGGAACTACTCTCCTATGCTAACTACAATTTCAGAAAGAGGATCTGGGAGTCCTAGTAGAATAAATAGCCCAAGAAGAATACCGTTTTCGAACAGGACTTATGGTACTCCCACCTATACGCCTCGTCCTGTAAATATAAACACAGCGGATATTGATGTTTCCAGAGATAGGTATAGGCACAAAATTGAGCCTCCCACGACTCCCAAGCCTGAACCATCGAAGTTGAGTGAAACCCCAAATGTTGACAGTGAAAGTGGTCCCTTCATGCCCCGGGTTGACGGCAAACCGGAAACCGGCATTGACTCTTCACCGGGTGTCGAAAGGAGTACAATTAAACGCGGAAGAACAGTTGTAAGACTTTATACCATTAAGAGAAATTCTCCTCGAAAGCCCACTGATGAACCAACTTCAGATACTACACAAAACCAAGAAGAAGCAGAAAAAAAAGTAATCAATGAAGCTAAAACAGATGAAAAGGAATTCATGAAATGGAGAGAAAAGCTTTCTGACGATTTGACTTACATCGAAAAGAAAGAAAAGAAAACTTTAGGTGCCAAACTTGTGGAGAAATTCCAAGTCAAGGATGCAGAACAGGATTCAGCATCGCCAAGAAAGGTACAAGAAAAGGAAACATTGAATTCCCAAAGTTTGCCGACCACCCCGATGCCTACTAATAAACCAACAGAAAATAAATGCTTAGATCGTAGATGTTCAGTAGAGCTTTTGGCAGAACAGGCTAATTTATTAGATTCATTAATCAGGTGCGAAAATCTTAGCACAGCAACTTTGGATTTGAGTAAAGTTGGTATTGCTGCTGAACCTAAAAATAATATGGAGGCATTTGAGTCTATAAAACGAAGAAAACCGGACTACTTACAAAACCCGCTCAAGACTACAAAATCTGACTATTCATTACATGAAAGTTTGAAAGCATACAAAGACGTCAGAGATCCGCGAAACTGTTCAAAAAGGCGGAGTATAAGAAAGTCCTCATCAGGAAGTAGTATACGTAGATTAGATTCTATTACTGAATTCCCTAAAGAACAGACAATCGTGGACCTGCCAGTTATACAAGAAAACAGGTTATCAGTGAAGCAAGCTCAACAACAAAACCCCAAGCTTAAGTTAAAGCCAAAAATAACATCTACGGTTGAAGTATCAGCCCCAATGAGTCCGCTGAAATTTAGAATTGAAAATGTTACTGTAGAAGAAAAGCCACGAATACCAAAAAAAGAAATAATTTACAGCAGTGAGGTTGAAGCACCTCAAAGAACTCCTCTTCCTTTATTAGAACAGGTAGCTGATAAAAGTAAAGAACCGAGTCATCCAAAGAAAATAACTAAAAAAAACGGTTGTGGAAATGATTTGGAATCGCCTGAACCTGAAGATGGCAATTTTTGGGCCAAAATAGGAAAAAGAGAGACTGTTTACCTAATTAAAAGAAAACAAAACTTAGATGAAACCAAAGAAAAAAACAAACGTGCATTTTTATGGTTTCCAGAAGAAGAGAGAAGAGATAATACCGAAGAAATCACACCTAGTGATATAAGTGTTTCTAAATCTACTTTAGATAACGCGTCTTTGATTTATACTAATAAACAAAAAGAAATTGAGGAAAATGCAAATAAAGCGTCCATGCGATCATCAAATATCAACGAATGTACTAATATAAAGCATAGCGAAAATATTAAAGTACTGAAATGCGAACAAAAGAAACCTGAGGAGCCGATACTACAAAATTCAGAGATAAAAAAAGAATCTGAGATTTGCAATGAGAATAAATATATTGATAAAAATGTAAATAAAGTTATCTCTGACTTATTACCAGATGTTACTAAAGAAATAATAAAAGAAGGTTCAAGTTTAAAAAAAGAAAATGAAGTGGCAAGTGATAAAACTTCACAAAAAGTGGCTACTATTTCCATAGATTCTAAAATTATAGGGAAAAGCTCATCACTGGATGCTATTGATGAAAACAAAGTAAAAAAATCTAGTCAAAAAAAGACAAAGTCAGAAAAATCTAAAAAACTATCGAAAGTGGATAAAAATTCAGAATTAAAATCACTGCAGGCCTTATTACCGAAACCCAGTGCTAAGATAGTATTATGTGAAAATGCAAGTTCTAAAAATATATCATTGGAACCAAATAATGCTGCATCAGAAAGCAAACAAAATTGTCCTATTCACAACCCAGTCACTGCACTGTCTCAAACGGTAGAGTCAATACAATTGCCTAAACATCAATTAACTGAACAAAGAACTACGAAATCGAATATTTTGGAAAAAGTAGAACCTATGAAGGTTTCTCTCAAGGAGGAAGTAGGAATTTCGGGAGGACTTGAACAAAATAAATTAACTAAATTAATCGTCGAAGAAAGTAATGGATTATCCGTGCAGTCAACTTTAAGTACCACAATGCCTGAAACTGCTGAACAAACTAAGACTAAGGAAATAAAAGCTTTAGATGTAAATGAGATCGTAACGATACCTCAGAAAGGCTCACCTAACTTTAAAACAATTGACAATAAAGCAATAACTAGTCAAAATTCAAAACTATGTGACCAAAATGTAAGTATCACCAGTGTCTTGTTAGAAACCATGGCACCTTCAACAAGCAAAGACTTATGTTTGTCTTCAAATATTGGTGTAAAAATGTCGCCAGAAGCTATGTCGAAACTCAGTACACCAGCTAAAAATACAAATAGTGTGCCTGACGAAAAGCTTTTGAAGGCAACTACACCTTTAATAAATGAAGAAACATCAAACTCAACATGCAAAACAACTGATAAATCTTCTAACCTGGATACAAGTGTCGTGGTTCGACATACATCTGATATTGAGCTTAGCCAAATTAGTTCCAGTATACAGATTACAACGAAAACAAATGATGTTTCTGACATACCAATAGTGATACAACCACAAGACATTCCAAATAAAGATATCGAATTAAAAGTACAATCAGAACAAAAGACAGGAGAGGAAAATAAGGCTGAAAACATTATCCAAAAAGACGTACCACCAGAAACTTCTAAGCAAGATGTGGTTAACTCCTCAGTGACGCCTAAAAAACCGGTAAAGGTAGAAAAGGCCGTGAAAACTTTAATAGCCACTCCACGCCCACTGCAAAAGAAAGCTCCTCAAGTTATTCATTCGTCAGACTCATCGGACTCATCTTCAGAAGAGGAGACATCAGACGACGATGAAGATGATGAATCTGAAGCAAGTGAAGATTCTGCAGAATTTTACGAGTGTGAAAATAATACAGATGGCAGGACTTCTACCGGCTCCAATGATTCTGGCTTTGATTCTTCAGCACCTGCGTCTCCTGCAACGTTTTCGCAAATTAAAAAAGGTAACATAGTACCAATATATTAAGGCACACATTTACTGAAACGAAACTCATTTGTATGTATCTTCACAAACTAATTTTCCACTAACACGAAAGGAAACTGCACGTCTGCTTTTGCACGGCTTTCAGCATTTTGGATGTTGTATGAATGGACCGATGTAAAAATTCTTGTTAAGCCTAGAGCCACGCGACAATTGGTAATTTGTTTTAGACTGCGATGTTAACTGCCACCGAAAGTGTGAAAAATTGACAGCGAATTTGTGCGGCGTGAACCAGCGTCTGTTGGTGGAGGCCTTGGCATCAAGAACTGCATCTAGAAAAGGTGGGTAGAGTCTCAAAATAGGAATATGTATGTATGTCTGCGGTGATATCAGAGATTTTTATGTTATCAGAGAAACGAAACATACCAATACGAACGTCATTACTACGTCAGTCGTTCCGCCCAAAATAAAGCATTTTATTGGCCAGCTATCTAACATCTGTTACAGATATTATTAGGTACGCATGAGTATTATTGACAACATTACGTAAGCATAAAATCATAACAACCTAAAAAGTATCTAGACCAGCAATAAATAATTTACGCAAAAATTATGTAAACCATAATCTCATTCACATTATTGTCTTGGAAAATGTTGGCGTCATTACATTAATTGTCAATACAAATGGAATCATGACAAGTGGAACTCGATCCAGCGGTGCAAGCATGGTTCTTTTTGTCGACACGTTTGTCGATTTTAAACGTCAAATCTGACATAAAGTGTTGATAAAACGATAAAATTCAATACATAAAAACTTTTATCGAGTCGACAATTTTGTCGAAAAGATCCGTGCTCGGACGCCAGTCTCTACCTACCCCAATGGAAACGTGGTTTTATGTATGTATGTATGTACAAACAAATTCCCATACGTCTTCTATAGGTTTATTTATTTATAAACGTATTGTGCGTATTTGTTTATATTCAGAAGTACATTGTGGCGTGGGTGTGAGTTGTGGCTGTCTGGACACAAGCCAATCATTTGCTTACCTGTACAAAATTAATAGAACCAATTGCAACTACCTACACATAATATAAAGAGGGAGTTGACATCACTTAAAATGGCTGTAATTTGAAAATTGTGCCCGGAGCTTTCCGATTTTCTTTCAGCTAATTACGGGGTATATGCCCTGTAATTGACTACTATGCTTCAATCAATCAATTCTACCTGCCACATAAATTTTGCTTGTCTGGCAACCTGAGATTATTGAAGTGTTATATCAAATACAAACCCTCGACTATTGCGGAAGTATTAATGAAGGACATTATTATTCGATCAGTCATAGACGTAGTGAATGGATGCCAGCGCGTGCTTCTGCTCTCGTGACTAGCGGATCGATAGTTCCATGGATCGTCAATTAATTGGCTGCTCGTCAAACGTACCGCATATAGGTATTTTTATGCCCAATCTGACAAACTTTGGCCTTTTTGAAAAATGTATAGCTGATTGGTCGAATAAAAGAGTTCAGCATTCACTTTTTCTGGTGTCTATAAATGACTGAAATACCACAAGAATAGGTATATAAACGGTAAAGTTTGTTATTATGTTATGCATGAATTATGTAAAATTTTCATAATACTTATAAGAAGGTTGACCATTTTTAATATCTACTTTAATCTTATCTATGTTTTTATTTGTATCTGCAACAACCTGTGGCGTCTCTATTTTCTTCTTTTCATTAATTTCACAGTTTTAAATTGAGCACAATAATAAAATAATTTTAGTTTGATTTTTGACAATTAATTTTTTTCAAAAAAAAAAATGTTTACATAATATTATTTGCGTCAACTACATATGTATACTACATTTCTTCAAGCTAATTATCAATAATTAAAACAAAAACCGAAGTTATGCAGCAGTAACTGGGTCTCTCATATGAAGTATATCGTTTAGCTGCTTCGAATAAAATTAGAATAAAAGCGATTTAACTTTCAACATGTTCCGTTGATTGGTCTAAAAATGCTCGTAATTGTATTGAGGGTTACCTACTCTTTTAAATATAATCCAGAGCAATTTGATTGTGATTCCTCCGTACAGGTGGTGAGGCTTCTGGAGCGTCATCGAGCGCTCCGCCCTCGAACTGCAACAACACCGATATCTCGGAGCAGCAGCTTGGTGAGACATTTTGTGCTACAACCACGGCGATTTATTATTAATTATTCTTTGTGTATTTTCGTACGATACCTACTTCTAGATAACAGTAGATACAACATTGACTGTTGTAATGTATATAGTTTCAACTAAATACTGCTTGCAGCTACTAACACAGTTTCCTTAGTTGTCATGTTCTTACCTTTAACTGATGTAATAGTTAATTACTTTGTGCAAGTCACAAAGACTTTTTCTTAGCTCACTGTTAGGATTATCAATTTGTTCAGTCACGAGTCAAGAATTATCAAAGGTGTGGGTCAGAAGCATATCATAAACACTCCAGTCAATTCATTATAATAAAATACATTCGGAATTCAGTTATAATTCGGAAATCAAATCAGATAACCATACAACTTTATAACTTGCGATAGTAACCATGTGCGGCTAACTTTATTGTACGATTATGAACACGGAAATTGGCACAATTGTCTAAAATATCCCATTGTGGGTATTGTGGGTTATGTATTTTGATCACATTCTATAAATATCTGCACAGAAGCCGGTAGGTAGGACTTTCGCTAAAAACACAGTGCACGCCCCACTTTGCGATGGGTTCCGCATTCCAGTCGCACGAGTGTAGTCTGTGGACTTATCACTGTATAAATTATGTAATACAGACTGTAATATATTATATCACTTCCAGAGCGAATTAAGGAATGGCCCACTTTTAGATCCATACAGCAACTAAATTTAAATGTCAGACGTTCTCAAAAACTAAAGTACATATTTTGTACACAAAAGTTTATCGTTTCCAACCTCGGGGCATTCCTCTTACCTTGTCTAAGAGCATCAATATATTGGGCGTCGACATTTCTAGCGAGGTCCAGTTTAGGAGTCATGTGGAAAGTAAAGCTTATCTAACGTCCAAAAAGATCGGTGTACTCAATAGAGCAAAGCGGTACTTCACGCCGAACCAGCGTTTGTTGTTGTACAAAGCGCAGGTTCGGCTGCACATGGAGTAATGCCCACATCTCTGGAGTGGTGCACCGAAGTACCAGCTGCAACCATTTGACTCCTTACAGAGAAGAGCCGCAAGACTTTTCGACGACCCTATGCTCATTGACAAGCAAGAGCCCCTGAGCCTGCGTCGAGATATCGGCTCACTCTGCCTATTTTATGGGTACTATAACGAGGAGTGTCTGAAGAGTTGTTGAACCTCATTCCTCCTTCGCGCTTCTACCATAGGTCATCTCGCCGTCGCGAAAAGGGCCACCCACGCTTTACAGATAAGTGTTATTCACATAAAACTCGTTTTACGAAAGTAATGGAATGGACTTCCTCCTGAGGTTTTCCCGCGGGGCTACGATATGGATAGGTAAGATAGGTTAAAAAAAAGGAAACAGTTTTCTTTGTTATGGGTAGGCCGTGAAAAAGTTCAAGGCATCTGAAATGTCTATGGTATTGCAGATGTCTATAGGAGCGGTGACCACTTATCATCAGGTGGGCCGGCAGCTTGTTTGCCCCTCCATAACATAAAACTCAGATTTCGGAATCATATAAGTAGGTACACCTAGTATATTATATATTATTATAGAACTGCTATTTCTCGAGGAAAAGTAGAAGCAAATACAAAAAGTTTTTCTGTGAACTTGTTGTAGTGACTAAACAAGAAAACATAGAGATACGAATGATTTATTTCCAATCAAGCAAACTTGCCAAGTTGTGACACCTCAAAAGTGTACATTAAATTAATGAGCAGATTTTGAAAACAGTAGCTAAACCATTCACATAAATGAATAGACTACTTACAACGAAATAAACTCGTGCTTTGGAGGGCACCACCGGTTCCGGCTGTTGGTAATTTTAAAAGAAGATTAATTATTAAGTTAGGTACAGGTACCTATACCATACTTAATAACTATTTACTTGGTATAGGTAATGAGATCCATTTAACGAACACATCATTAGTAACGTTAAATTGTGTTCCGAATAATGTGCTGGATCCTGATCGTAAAGTTTAATGTTATTGGTTACGCTCATCATCACATAATTTATACACGACATAAAGTACCCATAATACAAAATTTTGTGGAAGTTACCTACTACGGTGAATGATGAAAAAATAATATAAAGAAAGTCAAGCAGAAAATAGCACATTTATTTTATTTCTAGTCCGTGGAAAATAGTATGACTAAGTAAATCCAATTTTATTGACTGAACAGCACTTGAATATTTTATCAACAACTAAAAGTTGGATAGGTAGTTGCCTTTGATTAGATTAATATAGCAGCAAAAAAAAATTGGCACGCTTCCCCGCACATAGACGATAGGATTCTATCCTATTCTATCGTCCGTTCCATAAAATATCGAGCAAACAGTCTTTTAATATTCTGAATATTATCTAATTGTAAAGCTTGGTGTTTTAATTCTGGTGCTAGTAACTCTGCCAAAACACTAATTGTATCTTTTTCTTATTCGTCTTGAGCAGATTAAAATGCTTCTTTTTTAGTTCTTGTACATTTCGGTTGTATAGAATTTTGCTATATATAAAACTCATTATATATAGTTTTATAAATACTTTTAATCAAAATAAGAAGTCCATGATCGCCGTTAGATTTTAGTTGATTTTGCTTTTCTTTCTTCCGGAAAAAAATTAAAACTCAACATGGAAAGTTACTTTTTTTTCGCCAAGATCCCGTGATAACACCAGAATTAACCGCGGCGACCTTGATATTGCTGTCTGAGCAAATATTTTTAGCGACGCTCGCGATCTCATACAAGGTGAAAGAAAATTAATATATCGCACATGCTGTTCAAATTATGTCATACTACTATAACGCAACGTAAACATCCATGAACTTGAATTATGTTGGAGAACTCACGACCCGGGCGCTCGCAGAAGATGTATTACAATACATAAGTAAAGAAGAATTAGGATACGTCGTGAAAGGCAGTTTTTTAAAGGCATTACACGGAATATTATTAGGTATTTTTAAGAAATAGTGACGTGTTTTAACATGACATTAAACCTGCCTGTGAACCAAGTATCATAATGTCTTTCCTAATATGTCTTTAATACACAAAAACTAATGCTAATAATAGCTTGTTGTTAGCATACCAACTTCTTATAACCTGCAATACTTAAATTTATAAAAACTTGAGAAACATAAATTAGGTTTTAACGAGCGAATCGTGTCGGCAGCATTTCGTAGTTTTGGCCAAACAAATTATTATTTTAATGATAAAATAAATAAAGCTTATTTGATATTTTTATGAAAATGAAAAGCTAAACAAATAGGCAAAGTGACCGTGTCGGTTGTCGCACTTGACAGTGTCACTCGATAAGGATCAGTTAGTGGCTCATGGCTACAGCCAAGGATGTTCACAGATTGGTATCGGCATAGATGTGGTAAATAAATGCCAACACGTTCGTACCATGCCAATTCTTATAAAGAATCTCTAGAATCTATTAAAGGTAGTTTAAAAAACATTGCGGTTATTAATAACTAATTGTGGAACTTTTTTGGCGATGGGAAATCATTGCAGTATTTCAGTAACAATTAATTGGTTAAAATTAATTATAATAATACAAAAGATAGTTACGAAAGTAACGAGTAGGTAAAGAAATTGCAACATAATGGAAGTTAGATTATTGTACCTACTCGTAAGAAAGCAATACGTGTGTACTGCTAATATAAACTGAATAACCTATAAGTATTTCAAAATAAGTTTCGGAATTGGTCGTAACATGTAAGTAGTACTTACAATATTTTATTAAATAACGTAATTACCGCATTTCACAAAACTGCTCTGGACCCACACCAAAAATTTAACGTAAATAATTTCCAAAATTCCTTTCTATTTGTTTTTGTGACGTCATTGTTTGTAATTTTGTATAATTTTCTATGGCTATCTAGCTAGCCTTGGTAACAGTATCAAAACTTTCCAGGCATTTCAAACTATTGTAGCTCAAGCACACAGTCCACTTTTAACATTGGGAACGCTCGATTTCGTAACGGTGCTAAAATAGCCAGTGCTTGTACTCTTCTGTGTTGTTTTGTTTTGTTTTATTATACTACCACTTTCTATATTCAAATAATTATAAATTCATTATTCGACGAATATTTTATCTTTCACAGAACAATCCACTGCCTACGATATATTCAAAAAAACTGGTCGGTTCACTCCACCGGCGCGGTCTATCCCTCGCTTCAGGAAGTACACCGTAGAAGACTTCCAATTTATCAAGGTCCTAGGCAAAGGCAGTTTTGGAAAGGTAAGTTCATTAGTTACTCTGCCTTCTTAAATATTATTACTTCGAGAATCGATTTTTCGAGAGATACTCGCGTCACCAGGACATTAATTAGTCGGTGTTTTCTGTTCGTGATTATTACTGTTTTCTCTTGTTGACCCAAATCCAGCTCAGAGGAGACAAGTGCCAGATTTCTGACGTGAAGCTCCGGTTAAAAGTTTAAAAATGGATCAATATATCACAACAATCAAAGAGATCATCTTATTCTACTTTGAAATAATATTAAAGTCATATCTGACGAACGTGCCTTTGATTCGGTTTGATTTATGTATGTAGATACTGCAGAATTTTTTCAACTCTAGTGAAGAACTAATACCCCTGTCTGCGCTCGGCAGATACACAACTTTATTTTCCTAATTGCTACCAAGAAAAAGTGATTTTATTTTGTGAAAATCCAAGGTGTGTACGAATTCTCCGTCCCGAAATAAACGAAAACTGAAACAAGGGATTTTGCCAAGAGAAAAAACAGCTCTCGCATACATAGATAACCTGATGTGTACACGTAACGATTTGCAACGAACAACAGGGCGTATTTAGTTGCTGAAAGACGTGTCTATTAATACAAAGATATGACAAACTTGTCACGTCTATTACTACAAAAATAATACGCTTATGAATTTGCAATTTTAAAAACAGTGTAGCAATTTGTAGAGTTTAGCATACAGTCCAGGCGTCATTTCAATCGAATTCAATTTTCGGAACGATTTAAATCGCAATCGCTTTTTATTTGATTACTAAATATTAGGTATTGGTGTTTTCTTAAAGATTTGAGTAATGCGGAAAATTATAATATAGTTATTATATATTATTTTCTCTTTAATTCGATGTCAGGTAGACCTGGGGATCTATTTACATAGTCTGCTTTTTTTATGATGATTTATAATCCGCAATCTTTGACAGTGTCCGTAATCATCTATTGAAAATCTACTCAATATCTAAAATATATCCATTCTTTCAATACCTTCGTCATAATATTATGTCTTAATAAATTCTTAGCCAGTATCTACACTGTTTTTGTTGACTATTTTCCATTGTACTTAATAAAAAAAAAAACTGTTTTGTGTACCAGAAAAGTCATAATTTATTCCAAACAAATCTTGCACTGGATGTCAATCAATTAATACAAGGTTATGTTTTATTTCCAGTACCTATACCTTGAAATTTTTTAACAGTAACTGTTTCGTAGTTTAGTTCTACGTCTTCACTCTTCGTCTTCGTGTGTAATGTTGTGAGCGCACCAACTCGACAAAAGTTTCTTAACACCTTAGTTATTGCACTCTGAAACTGTGTCATAGAGTCTTAGTGTTGGTAAATCATATGAAAATAGAATTAACTACCTGTGAACTTAAGAATAGAGTAACTGGAACTAGGTCACCAAATAACAGGTATGTTTGTGTAAAATCCTATGAGTTTAAACACAGACACAATACATGACAGTTTCAAAACGCTAAAAGAGAGATTGCCAATTTACATCTGATGTAGCTGCTGGGAAAATATTTAATTTATCCGGACTCAATGAGCCATGACACGCATGATCATAGTTGCATACGTCAGTAGACGTCTCCAATTCCCAACAGGTAGACTACATACGTCATGTAGGTATGTACTACCCACCTCAAATATTAAGTGTCTCTTTGTTTTTGACGAGTGACAATATAATGCTATTAATTTCTCGCGTTTGAGACGCACAGGCGAGCAGCGCCAGTTGATAGTGACGCACACAACTTCAAAGACTTAGGAAATGTCAAATAATATATTTATTTTGCACGTGGAGGGCGATGAACCCGTAACTTCTAGACTGCATGTGTCCGTTAAATGAAATGTCAAAGGAATGAGGATGAGGTAACTACAAATACAATGAGTTTTTTTTTAAATAATGAAACATTTTTTTAAGCTTTACTTAACACAAGATTTCGTTATACGAGTCAAGTTAACTAAGAAGCTTTTTTGTGAGACATTTTTGGAGTCATTTTACGGCATCAGTCGTAAGTGAGTAGAAAACTGTGGTAAAACTTTAAAAAACAGATCACGTAAACCTCAACTTTCTAAATATAAACTTTAGTTGGCATTATAAATAAAGGAGACATAAAATCAAAGTTCCCATATAGCTGTCACTCGTACGCTATAAACTCTTAGTGTAGGTATGTCGCCATTCTCCCTTCCTTTCAACTGGGGATAAAATTATCTATCAATATTGTGCAACAAATGTATATTCAGCTCGTAAGTTTTAGAACTCTGAAACTTAATTGTGACCACGAAAAGATTGAATACATAATGTAACGCATAATCAGAATTAATAATAATATATAATTTATATACATAATTTTACTGAAGACGTATCAATAAGTTTGAGACCACTAAACAATCAGTATTTAACATTTTAGAAATGTGAGAGATAAAATACGTTGATACATTTTCTGAAACTGAGGGGACATCAACCTAGAATTATTGCATAGTGCATAGACCCATCAGGTTGTTAGCCAGACTTACGTGAAAATAGAAATTAGGACAGACGAAGCAGGTCCCATTTCCCACTGGTGACTAGAGCAATACATTATTTTATTTATTTTAATCGCCCTGAATGTTTTTGTAAGAAAAGTTCTTAATGTTATGACAGGGAAATCAGTATTAAACTTTTGGATTCAGCATTACCTACTCATTGAATGATTTGGTTCATCGCAATTATTAGATATACAACATAATAATTATTATTAAATACATACCTATTAAAATCAAGGAGTCAAAAACTTGTTTTTACATGTGGTCTTTTGGCTGAATTATTTGTTCAATTGACATAATATGTGTGCATTTATCATTTTAGTATATAAGCAGTGGTGACCGTAACCTCAGTGATGATGCGTGGTGGCATCTTGCCACCTGCATCTTAGTGGTTCGCCGCAGTTTACCTGCTGTACCATCGTACTGTAACATTAGATTTATACGGTCTATTTCGGGTGCCTACATCACTGGCCACCTTTCGAACGTCAGAGAGCACGTGTCATCGTCCTCTACACGACACACAGTCGCCTATTAACTATTGTCTATCGTGGCTTAATAGTCTACAATCATGTAGGTACAATTATCTACATGATTGTAGACTATTAAGAACAACACGGATCTTTCAGCGTATGCAGGGGCACGCTATTTTTCTACAGCGTATTTTTATTCTGTTAACCAAAGCGTCACGGAAATGTTCTTATTAATTCGAACTCAACTATAATGTCAGTACGAATTTTTCGCATAGGTGTGACGAAAGACGATACAATATATATAAAATATGATTAACTGAATTTAAATCCTGAGCAATTATCAACCGTCCTCTTCAAAATAAATTAGCAAATGTGTTCGCTAAAATTGATTTATCTGCTGCTATATTTATTAAATAGAGTAATATGCGTGTTACGTGAGCCAGAACGCAGCGCCTTCCTGGTTTCGCAGTGCCTGGCCCAATTGCCTTTGAGAATGGGCCAAGAATACGGAGAAAGCATGATATATATCAATTATAAAGTGAACGCGTGTGTCGTACGGGTGTCACGTTCGCTTCCTGCGACATTTATCAACACATAATTTTACTTTGTTTTTGTCAGTTCATTGGAGATATTTGCAAATTACACAAAAAATAAAGAGCCTCTTAAATATTTTATGTAAGCCGCAACGGTTTGTTACGTAACAACAAACAAGATGGAATACTGATTGACTCGATTGTATGTTCCTATCTGCATGACTTCTCAAAGACGAATCGTTTTCACAGTTCGTTTTTGTGCCATCCGCTAACGATTTGCGATGAGATCTCTATAAATAGATTCGGTATCAATATCAATTTGTCTCTGTACTATTTGTGTGTGCCTACGCATTATACTGGAGAACTATAGAAGTTAGTGAACCGACCCGAAAAATAGAATTTGGGATATTTTGATGAGAAAAATTAATACATAAAATAAACGACAGTGTGGTCGATGATAATATAAGACCACCAGTCAGTAAGAAACCAGTCAAGTGGAAGTTGATTTCGCGCGCTCAGGATGCCATACCACCAAAACTATTTCTCTCTTATTACAAAACGAAGTCTTTCTATTAATTTTACGGAGAATTTTACAAACCCATTTTATAATTTCAGGTATTATTAGCGGAACTTCGCGACACAGAGTACTACTACGCCGTGAAATGTTTGAAAAAAGACGTGGTTCTGGAAGATGACGATGTGGAGTGCACACTGATCGAGAGGAAAGTTCTCGCACTTGGCACCAACCACCCCTACCTCTGCCATTTATTTGCTACTTTTCAGACGGATGTAAGTAAACTGAACATTTACAATAATATTTCATGCTCTATGCTGACATTTGAAATAGTTTCATTCCAACTAATATTATGCGGAATTCATTTTCGGGTTACGCTTTCGTATTTACATCGAATAAATTGTGAAAAATATTCCTACAAATCTTCATTAATCCATTTGGTGTAAATATTACAGCAGTAAATAGTTGTGTTATAGTGAATGTAAAAATTTGCGCAGAACGTGGGCTGTAATGACTTCAGTATCGGTGATTATGATATCCGGTGGAATGTACGAATTAGTATCTACCTAATGTTTGACAACATTTGTAACCTCTATAACTACCATACAACAAGAAACAGTTAGAGAATTGAAGCGTTGCTCCTAACCTTGGACCACCATCCAAAGCGAAAATAAAAAAAACTTGTAAGTCGTTTGTAGAACAAAGCTTTGGAAATCTGAAAGAAACCCTTATAAGAATTTTCTTATTTCGGCATATATAAAAATAATGATTACGTAATAACAATATATGTCTATAAATTTTAGTCTCACCTGTTCTTCGTTATGGAGTATCTGAACGGCGGTGACCTGATGTTCCACATCCAGCAAAGTGGACGGTTCCCGGAGGCTCGCGCGCGGTTCTACGCTGCGGAAATTGTGTCAGGACTTAAATTCTTGCACAAGAGAGGCATTGTTTACAGGTACGAGTTTTTTAATGACTAGCTCGCGACCGTATTCTTTTTCCATTTTAATATTATAACTTGATTTAAAATCTTAAATTTTAGACTTAAGCCAGTATCGGGCCGAGGTAAAAATAGCGAAACTCTGAATGTCAAAAATTTCTTTAAGTCTTTAAAAATATCTTCGTTTCCAGGGATTTAAAACTGGACAACATTCTTCTTGACTTCGAAGGTCACGTCCGCATTGCTGACTTTGGTATGTGCAAGCTACAGATATACTTGGACAAGACAGCCGATACCTTCTGCGGCACGCCAGACTATATGGCGCCTGAGGTTAGTAGATACCTTCGAAAATAAGAACTAGGTACCTGAAACAATAAAATATTTATAATCATACGTTTTTTTACGTAAAATTAACTTAATTATGGATGGTTAAATCTGAAACTATACTCAAAGGAGTTTTACGCCCGAACTGAACTTGCATTAATGGATTTTTTAAATTAATATTCCTTATCAGGAAATCAACCAGATGATTTTGAAAAAAAAAAGCACTGTAGTATTACACCATCCGATAGTGTCATTATGGAGGTAACTGTCTAAATCTGGGAAATAATGAGATATGGCAAACTAAATGAAAGAGGTAATTTTTAATAAACCCTAAAAAATATTTTTTTCGTTTACTGAGGCCTTTAATAGTAACAAGTTTTTTTTTTATTAGGATATGTGTTGTAATGCGTCGCGGGTGTAGGTATTAAAAAAAAACTTACAGCATTGTTTCGAAGTAAAGTATGAATCACAGACATTACATGAAAATATGAATTAGTAAAATTCAACATTGACTTAATTAAGTTATGACTTCCCAGAATTTAATCCTTATTAGCGATACTATCAGATGGTGTATTATACAGCGAATAAGATTTTTTTGGAAAGCAACGGGTTCTATTCTTGGTTAGGAATATTGATTTTTTAAAAAATCCAATGTTGCAGTTTTACTTTTCATCAAAATCGGGCCTGAGACTGCTTTGAGTATTCTTCGTTATTCCATAAAAGTAGTTACGGATTGGCCATCCTCACCCACTTGAAAAAATCATTCTGTATACACTAAACACTTGCCCTATCACTACTGTACGCTTAGAATTCTTTATATTTTACTAGCTGTGCCCACGGATTCGTCCGCGTGGAATTGCTAATATAGCTTAGTATGTCACTTCTGGATAAACTAGCCTTCTAATGGTGAAACAATGATTAAGATCGGTTCATTAGTTTCAGAGTTTATCGATTAAGTACCTACAAACAAACAAATATATGTATTAGTATAGACATTTCTAGATACCTACACTAGTATTCTGCATCATGATTTCAATCGTAAATCTTTCCAGATAAACTCAGATTAATCTTCATATATCTTGTCATAATTTATTACTATTGAATCATTGATTCACCTGTCAATCTCGGTGGTTGGCAGTACCTATCGTTAAATCGTGTAGCTGACCGACCGATCACTATGTAAATATAACTATTAGATAATCCAATTTTTCGGATACACGATCCGTTTCGAGCTAACTTTTAATTCCCCCCAAAGAGGTCTTTAGGGGGAATTAAAAGTTGATGAAATAGATCGTGTATCCTGCAAAAGTTGCATTTGCATATGTAATCAACTGTCTCGTTGATCTAGTGGTCCCAAATGCGAATGTTGAGCATGACGTCTTGGGTTCGATTCCCAGGTGGGGTTTTTCTGTTAGGAAATTCTCAGTGGCAGAGATTGAAATTTTGCCCGGTAGTTGGCAATAGGCTCACTACATGGGACTTAATAACGGAATTGGTGAATGGGGTGTACAATTGTGCACACCTCGGCCTACCCCTTCAGGGTATACAGGCGTGATGTTATATAATCAATAAAGTAGGTCACCGTTGAAATCATACCATTAGAATATTTTTGCTACCACAGTTGAAACCAAATATATGAAACCTACACTGCTGTAGTACCTAACTTTGGCCACATCACATTTTATGTTTTTGGTAGAAAAGGTTTGGGTTTGTCCTTAGTAGTGATATGGAACATTTGAATACCGTAACCAGTTCATTAATCGATAATACCTACTAAGGAAACGTTTTATAATAATTCACCATTCATACCACAACGCAACTGCGTTCAAGATATCAGATCCTGAAGGGCTGTCGTTTCATATGACTATATTTTAAGTTAGGAAAGCTTACAATTTTCTTTCCGGTTCCAGATAATAAAAGGTTTGAAATACAACCAGACAGTGGACTGGTGGTCCTTCGGTGTTCTGCTGTACGAGATGCTGATTGGCCAAAGTCCCTTCAGCGGCTGCGACGAGGACGAATTGTTCTGGTCCATCTGCAACGAGATGCCGTCCTACCCGCGCTTCCTCTCACACGAAGCTCTCACCATACTTACCAGGGTGCGTACGAAGGGTTCATATTGTGTGGCCAAAATATATTACTAGATATTTTAAATAATTTTCTTCGTTTTTTTTTTAGTTATTGGACAAGGACGCGCGGACTAGACTGGGCGGCACGGAATGCATGCACGGCGATATCAAGGACCAGGACTTCTTCCACCCCATACATTGGGATAGGCTCGACAGACGAGAACTAGAGACGCCATTCAGACCGCGTGTGGTAAGTTCAACATGAGCACAAATATTAGCCATCAGTCATCAATTACAGATTTGTGTCCTACTTTTTGCGCTGTTTGAGGCAACTCTTCGTTCGTGGAGAAATATTCTCAGAATATTTTTTCTTTTTCACATCCCTTTCCCTGCAAAACGCCTGGGCACTAATTATCAATAAATGTTTTCCACCAGTAAACAAATACGTTTATTGCATTGTTTATTTTAAACAGAGACATCCGATGGACACTCAATACTTCGACAAAGCATTCACCGGCGAGCGGCCTCGTCTCACCGCGGTTGAACCACACGTGCTGCGTTCCATGGACCAGGAGCCCTTCAGAGGCTTCTCGTACACCAACCCAAATACAACGGACCGCTAAACTCAACTCTATTACATAGAGCAATGGTTGATATTTCTTTGTAAAATAAAGCGGACGCAGGCGCAGCGGAGTTTATAGCGAACGTTCGATGCGTGATCGTCGGTGTAATTGATAGCAAGTCCCGCTGGGCGGTAGTCATTGGCAGTAAAGTTTTTATAGTCGTATCGATTAAGTACTTAGAACCCATTAATAGAAAATAGACAATTTGAACGGTGGATGAAAAAAATTCCACTGTTGAAACAAGAATGGGTCATGTTGAAAAAGCTGCCTTATAAGTGTTGTATTTTATTTAAATCGAAAGGTACATATATAATAAAGGGTACCTTAATTAAAATCAGTGAAATGCATATCAACTAAAACATATGTTATTGTGTCTGGTACACGAATTGTATTGTTATATGGAATAGGTGTTAGGCGTAAGGGCTGTAACACACACGCTGTAGGTCAATATTACCTTATTTATTGTTCGTTCTGGAACAACCTGATCATATTAATTAGCGTTTATATTTCCAGCCTGTGTGTTACATAGCTAAGTATTTGTATAGTAATAAAAAAACGATTTTATATGTTCAATTTATTCATGTATGAAACTAAAATTTTACAGGCAAACTACACACTACGATTTATGTAACTATTAAATAAATGAACAGAGTATCGGTGTAAAGATCTGAAACCGTATACAAGATTAAGTACCTACGTTAGGCCAGCTAATTAAAAATACAGTACGGTGGGTCGTATGATAAAATTAAAAAATATCATGAAATTAAAATCGTTTTTATTTAAACATAGAGCAACTCCTGTATGTACTACAATATCAATTAGTTATAAACAAATCAATAATTCGGTAAAATACAGTGTTATTTTAATGTATAATATCGTCCTTGAATATTATGAAAATTGTATACCAAAGATTGATCGGATTGTACATTGTTTGTTGGATAATAAAAATAACAAATTTCATTTGCGTTTAATTATACATAATTTACATCTTATTATCTATACTAAAACTTATTAGACATATTAATAGCCGTATATCACTAAATACCTACCTATCATGCCTAATTTATTTAGGTTTTACACACGAAGAAGACTTGAAGTCAACCTCTTAGGGAGAGAGTGAAAACTATCGCGTTTGTATATACTTACTTCAGGGTGTACAATCTTCGAACAAGTGAGTAGGAAACTGGACAATTATAAATCGACAAAATAAAGTAGGTCATTTAAATATACCATTGTCGTATGGCAATCATTCTTTTGAAATTTGGTAGGGTTATATCAATATTTTTTTGCCTTCGTAAATCAATAGATGGCGCTTAATGTTATTTTGCAACAGATATCTCAAATAAGTAAGGAAGTATTTTGTAAAAGTGAAATTGAATTTATTAAATATCGGGAATATGCTGGTCGGAACTGGTTACTCAGTTACTCATTCATAAAATGCACATCTGAATTACATTACATTTATGATGACATATTAAAAGCAAATATATCATTAAATAATATAAAACAATTTATAAAAGTAATAATATTTGTACATATTAGTTTCTCATTGCCAAATCCATAAAGAAAACTTGATAGATTTAAGATTAATTTGTATCCCGATTTTTTATTCGCCATTATTGCAAAATTTTAATAAAATATGCGGAAAGAAGGACTGTGACGATGATAAGGACAGCAATCAATTAAAGGCAAAAAAAAATATTATGTGGTTAAAGATAAATCTTTGAAAAGCATTAATTTCATTTCATTATAGTCCAAATTATTCATAAGATATGAGCAATAAAAAAATGAACGGAACAATATATTAGAATCGGTTGAATCACGTATTTTTGATCTTTGTTGTTTGAAGTTGCTTTCCTAAGTAGATACCTATATATACTATATCAATGAACCCATTTCTATAGAAACATATGTATACGCATGTCGGAATCCTATCGTTTACAGCAATAAAAGAGCGGACTGTATAAATATAGAGTAGTTATAATAAGAAACAAAGATAGATCAAACGGCGCCCGATCGTGCTACGTGACCGTCGTGGAAAATCGTCGTAGAGAGGTTGCGCGCCAAAACGGGGAAAAGAGCCGCAGCCACCGCGTCACTTCCCACCCCCACGCACCCTTCAGGCTGCGCGGTAGTCAGCGCGGCCCGCGTTGTCCCGCGCCGTGGCATGATCCGAACGTAGACAATGCAGTAGTGCATTCGTAAAACTATAGATGGCGTCTGTGTGCCCTGTTTCCTAAATTGAAAGCGAGAGAGGTCTCTATTTCCTATATTATAAAGAACTCTGTGACTTACTAAACTAAAAGCCTGGTCGTGCTTTACTTTGGCACAAAAGGGGTGCCACCAACCACAGATATTCAAATACTGATAAAATGTTCTGTGGATGCAATAGTAAATATTTAAAATCTTTTCTTACACGAACGGAATCGCGGGTATCTACTAGTAGGTCATAAAAGATGTTGTTATATAAAGGATAAAAATGCATTGTTATTAGGTATATTAATAATTTTAATTGCTGAAACCGGTTGTGGGAAACCTTTTTTTTACTTTAATACTTTCACTTTACGAAGACCTTCGAAAATATAGTGCTCATGTCGTTAGGAACTTTCTTGAGTCCAGCCTAGAGTTGTAGTGACCGAGCAGATTGGACATTTTCTCTATTTGACCGGGACCGGTCACATTCGTCAAATATTCGTCATTACGGACAAATGGCATTGAAACGTTGTAATCGTTATTATGTTTTATTATTTCTATGACAGACCGTTATTTAGTGTAACATTAACTGAAGTGTGAGTTTAAATAGAAAATTGGAACAAAATGAGTATGTAAGTATCGTAGTAGGTTGCATTCTATATTTTTTGCCTACCTCTACGGAAATAAAACGTGACTTTATGTATGTGTGCATGTATTATTACAAAATCTTATGTGTTTGAATAAAATAGTGCCGTATTTGTCGATAGAGAATATAAGTCCGTCGTGACAATAAATGAACGAGCATTTATTATAAATGGCTGTCACATACAGCATATGACCGTCACTTTACAACTCTAGTCCAGCCCAACCACAGCTACTTGGATTGAGTACATAGTTCAAGTCAGATGGAGAAGTTCTCTCAATATTCTTATTCACAGCCTCTCAAATAATCGTTTTTTTTAAACGTTGCCCAACACTAGGAGTTCTTCTTATATTGTGAGTGCGTTTACAAATCTCACAAACATATACATCCAGACCCGGAATAATTATCTGTACCTCGATCATACATAATTATATGTATATTCCATGCGGGATTCGCGCAGAAGTCGATCACTCAACCATAGCACCCACTGTGTCGTCAAAGTACAGTTGTCGTATTATAACTGTGCATGTCTAAAGTTCTTTCTAAACGGCCGCGCAGATACAGTCGCGTAATTAAGTCGTTTCTGGTATCGTAATAAAATACTTTTTAAATATTTTGTGTATGAAATAAATTATTTGATTCAATACAATTGTTACTCGACTGCTTCTTTTATAAAATACCCACTCAAGAAATTCGACCTTTCACTGACAGTTTTGCAAAGTCAAATTTACTTGCCAATAGCGTTGATACGAGTCTTCGGGTACCGAGAAATTTTACGTCACTGTCACTAGAGAGAATTTGAATCTGTATCCGACGAATCCATTATTTTTAATTCAGCCTCCGATTCAACACTATCTTTGGTGTAAATAAAAGTGTTGTCATTCGTCGACAATGATATTTACTCTGTCATCTATATTTTTTACCTTTCACATAAAGCCGCCCATTTTTCTTCTTGACCCATCTGACCAACTTTTTCCGCAACGAGTTGCATAGTACGGGGTAACATTGAAGTCTACGTTTTTATAAGCTACCTAGCCCAGTAGTCCTTCATAGATGCCCACGCTATATCTATGGAGTCGTAGTAGGTAGGGGAAGAATTTGCGTCATATAGCTCCGTAGTTTTAAGGACGCGGAATTACAGTCTTGCCCTGGGCGCTACAGACTTTAGCTTGACGCTGTACAAATGATAACCTTCCCTTATTCCTTCGGGGAATACACGCGAGACGCAATGTTATTTAATGTACAAATTGATAATAGTAAGCACTTAAGGTCGGGTAGGTGAATTTTATGACACCTCATAGGCCTATAGAAGACCATATTTGTGAGCTGTTTTAAACTAGTTTGTTCTAATCTAAGACACCTTAGGTATGGTCTGTATTTGGTACATTGAATTCGCCAGTATACAACTCTGTGCTATATATAGTTCTGCCGTATTCTCTATCCATACTAATATTATAAATACGAAAGTAACTGTTTTTTAGGGGAGACTTCAAAAGGAAAAAACGGAACCCTTGTAGGATCACTTTGTTGTCCGTCTGTCTGTCTGTCTGTCCGTCCGTCTTTCTGTCTGTCTGTCAAGACCCTTTATCTCGGGTACACGTGGGGGTAGCTCGAATTGAAAAAAGGATATCGAACGTCAACGAGCAAAGATACATACCTTACCCCCATATGCATTGCTGCGCATGCGTACTATTAACTTCGTTGTAAAATTTATAACTGCGCAATCCTTCGCGGCACACTTCAGACATGCACAGTTGTACAAGTATATTTATGTTATGAGGTAATATAAATTCATTCATAATATGTTCTGATATTAAAAGGATATGTTAATAGCAAATGTATTATTTTGTGACTTGTGGCAATGATCAGGTGATGACACAGTTTGTCTTCAAACACTTCCAGAGCTACGACTTTGGGGTCTGTGATAGTATAGTCGAAGTCTTTCACGTGCAAGTACATATCAGGCCCGCCTTTGTTCTCTAGCATGCTTTTCGGCCTACATATTGCAACCTGAAATAAATTCATTTCGGTATAGTTGTGCTTTAATGATCTAAAAATTGTTATAATTGCAACTACCTCATTGTTATAGTAGTCGCAAGTGTGGCTGCCGAACGTGAGGTCTTGAGTTCGATTTCCGGTTTGGGTGATATCGGATTATTCTGTTATAACATTCTCAGTAGCAGCCCGGAATTTAGAATTCTGGGTCACCACCTATTACATGGTACTTAATAACGATACACTGATGAAATGTGAGTGTACAAATGTGTACACCTCTGCTTGTTCCTTTGGGGAATACAAGCGAGATGCTATAATGTAATTTGATGTACAAATTGAAAATAGTATAAATATAAGCACTTAAAGCAGAACAGATGAATGTTATCGACACCAATATGACTCATAGGCCTATAGAAGACTGGATTCATGAACGGTTTTTGAAATTAAGGTTATTCATCTAAGACATCACTGTCTGACTTATGGTGATGGAAACCCTGATTTATTGATCTGAGATCAGAAACACGCAAGCACGTTGACGAGACGTTGGCTGTAGCGGTACAGTGGGACAAAAGTTTAAAACTACACTAATATCTTGAGTATAAACAGGTACTATAAAACAGTACTCACCACTCCATCCTTAAATCCAAGGAATATAACTTCGCCGTGTTCGATAGCGCACGTCATGTCTGCACATTCTAACCTCAGGTGGTCATATTCCAAGTCGTAGCCAACGTATATCCGCGGATCTTGACGATTTACTGAAACATATTATCATACCGTAGCAGGTGGCGTTCTATAGTTTCTGCCCCATGGGAGAAAGGCGTGACTTTATGTATGTATGTAAATTATCACATATTACGGATTTAAGTCAGTAACATATACAGTCAATAATATATAAATACTTGCTGTGCCCCGCGGTTTTACTTGCGTATAATTATATTATAATTACTTAGTACTAAACAACAAATAGAAAATAATTCACAGTTCGTCTCTTCTCTCAGGGTTATGCCATTATACCTCACACGACTCGTTTGCGCGAGTGTTAAAATATTGTCATTTTACATTATCTCCTAAACTATGCATCCAAATAACATGCTGTAAAAGGCAAAGTTTATCTTTATAAAATTGTTTTGGTGATTAAGTAACTTTCGTTCGGAAGGATTAATATGCAATGCCTAATAATAACGATCATAAATCACTTGCATGTGGCATCGCGGATTGTTTTTATATGTACTAAGGACCAATATTTTTGTAGAACATTGTATTTACCTATTACTAGACTTTGCGCCAGCGCAAGCGGATAAAGCAGATCGGGAGCGCTTTTTCTTCCGACTAATATCAATATTTAAGGCCAGTTGAGAAGTGTAGTCTAATATGAGAAAGGTTATACTATTCCTCACGAACCTGGCTATCATATACAATAAGATTCTTTTCAAATCCGACTGGTAGTTCCAGAGATTAACGCGTTTAAACAAACAAACAAACAAAAAATCTCTTCCGCTTTATAATATTTGTATAGATAATGGATAGAGGCGGGGCATATATATTTATACAGCGTATATATAAGTGTCGCAGGTTCAAACCCTATTCGTATCTTTTACTTTTTATTTATTCAACATATCCAAATAAAAATTAATGAATATTATTTATTATGGGGTATAATCAGCTGTGTTCTTAACTTATATGCATGCATAACAAAACATAGCATCACTCCTGTATTTCCCGAAGGGGTAGGCAGAGGTGTACGAAGATGTACGCCCACATTTCACCAATGCCGTTATTAAGACCTATGGAATAGGTCGTGAGCCTATTGCCACCTACCAGGCACAATTCAAAACTCCGGGCTGAGAGACTGAGAATTTCCTAACAGAAAATCCCAATTAATTTATAGCTTACCTGAGAAAGCAACATCCGACCTATTAAACAACAACCAATTTGATGCTTCGTATGGTCGATCTAAACTATAAATGGCAACTTTATCAAACTTCTTTGATTTTGCATCTTCACACAAAATAAATCCGTACTTAGTTACCATAGACACTTGGTTCTTGTATACATGTATAGAACCTATATTGTCGTACAAGCCGCCATAGTAGCGACCAATTAATTTGAGACGCCACTTTTTCCTGTTCCAGATTAGAGCCCATACTATAAATTTGTCTGTCACTATATAGCAAGTGTTCTCTTCTAATCTGAAACAATAAGTGTACACACTGCTTACTAGGAACAAGTGGTTGTTTTCTCTGAACTTAACACTTAGCTAAGTGTAGTGAGCAAGCTTATTTAAGGGAAACCGCGTGGTCACTCGGTAAATAAAAGAGTAATTTTATATTAGTATCCGACCGAAACAGGTTTTTCAGCCGAAACCGAAACCGAACTTTCGGCCTTGCTCTCAGTTTCGGTCGAAACCAAAACTTACTAATAAGTAAAAACACTATAACAACTTACCTTATCATTTATATGTGCAAAATACAACTTCAACTCCTGCAATCAACGGCGGCGCGGGCAAACACGAGTTAGTCGCGAAGTTCACCGAACGACGCACGATAAATCACGAATACTCGAGTTCCGACGCTGCCGAAAAATTGCCAATTTTTTGGTCGAAACCGAAACTAAGGCGGAAACTGGCCGAAACCGAAATTTCGGTCAGTCACTCTTTTTTATATATCATAGCATCACGCATGTATTCCCTGAGGGGGTAGGCAGATTCATTCTTCATTTCAGCAATGCTATTATAAAGTCCCATTATCCCTTGCAATAGGTGGTGAGCCTATTGCCATCAACCGGGCACAATTGCAAACTCCGAGCTGCTATTGTAAATTTCCTAAGAGAGAAATCAAATAACTCTTTACTCAACCCGGGAATCGAACCCAGAATCTCAAGCTCACACACTACAATTAAAGGACAGGGGAAAGATTGACAATCCTCATGCCACATACAGATACTAAATCAATTAAACTTACCTATAACATAAAACATAGTCTATGGTATACATGAAATTTTCATTGAAACTGAAATCATCTGATGTTTCTTTTCCATATAAACATAACTCTTTGCATTTCTCATTTTGCAAGAACACAACAATTATGTGATCATTCTCTGAAAAATCGATTTCTTTACCTAAAATTAAAAATAAATACTTTATGAAACTTATTATTATCTCAATTTATAGCATACAAATTAAGATAAAATCATGTTTCATCTTACAAGGGCTTTCGTGTAACCTGATCAACTGTGAATTTGTAACATTAATATATTTTACATTTTCTTGAGTCTTCACAATCAGCTTATCTGTAAATAATAAAAATAAAACCTCAGGTTGAACAGGTTCAGCCGGTAACCTCAGGTTACCGGCTTTTTGCTGGGGTAAGCAGAAACCACAGATCTATCAGAACTGGCAGGTCCTTACATACGCCTTTTGCTTCATTCGCGCACACATCCCAGCTAGATGCGCGCCAGTTGTGAGTACTACGCACCTGACTTTTTGAAGGACATCACCAATAAGTCAATAAAAAATCTGTTTTTTGGGCAACTTACATCTGCCTTGGAGATCCTGAGTTTATGTATGTACTATGGAAATACCTGAATTCAGTTGTAAACCATTCCTTTAGAATTTAGATTAACATACAGTTATTAGGTATAATATTATATACAGGGCTATTCATAGTATATACGAAACCTGAAACTAGTTTGTTCAGAAAAGTTATTATATTAAATGGAAAAAGAGTTCGCTAAGCATGCGTTAATGCATTTCAAAGATTTTTCTTAAATAGTTTGTTGAGAATCATTAATAGAATTAATTGTAATAATTTTTACACCATGCTATATTTTGAACAAATAATATTTTTTAAATCCTATAAGTTACCAGTAGGTATGTATGCGGACCAGCTGATTGAGTACCTAGCGCCATGTCGGCACGGCCGCAGTGCATCAACCCGCCCCGAGATGGCCACGCACATGCGACATAGGAAGGTGCTTGAGCAGGCTAACTGTGGCTAGCCTGCACAATATATATCACAACCTGCCGAGGTCGCGGTGATTGCTGCATCAAACCGGGACCTCGGTAAAGGTTGGAGTAGGACCGTGTGGTTTTTTTAGTCGGTGGGAGTCAGGCTCCGCGTCCGTGATGGATTTTCCACATACAAAAAAAAGTGCATATACCCGCGCTGGTCTCGAGCTGGCCCCACACTGACCCCGCGTACGTGTCGCTTGCGTTCCCATATCGTGCCGCGTGTAAATAGTGCTCATGTAAATAATAATAATTATAGCGTCGTGTAGAAGGGATCAATAATTATTGTAAATTGTGTTAATTAACATTTTTAAACACGACAAGATGTTCTGTACGAACGTTTTTATTTCTTTACGAAAAAGTACGAAGGTTCATAATAATATCTAGAATTGACCATTATGACAGTCCAAAGCCTGCAAGTGTGATGTTAAATGTTATCAATACACTACTGACAACCGCTCTGTGTGATACCTATCGGAAAAGTACAATTAACGCAAGACCAGCCATGGTGAATATGATTTTGCGCTGACTATGACACAAGAAAACAAGCTTGTAACTTTGTGAGATTTCATTAAATATGTTAAAAAAATGTTATACTGATTCTATAAATGAAAATATTTAACCTGTGTCTCAGGTTTTGTATATACTAATAATAGCCCTGTATAGTACATACATAAGTGTAGTACTCCTAATACTGATCTTCAGTAATTGGATAGCAAATGTTGATGTTCCATCAGTTTCATAATAAAAAATTATATATATAAGTTATTTCTAATTGGACTAGAAGAAAACGTCAACATAGTTGGAAAAAGTTACATAAAAAACTTAGCACCGGTCCTGTATCCAACAAGTTTCAAATCTGATATTATTAAGTTGCAAGTCCTATGTATGAAGTTACACAATATCATATTTTGACCAAATAATATTTTAAAAATCCTATAAGTTGGACCAGTAGGTATGTACGCGGACCAGATGATTGAGTAACTAGCCCCATGTCCGTGCATCAACCCGTCCCGAGACAGCCACACATGTGTGACATATGGAGGTGCTTGAGTAGGCTAACTGTGGCTAGCCTGCACAAATCCCAAATAAGCAAAACACAATATTCCAGGCTGCTACAGAAAATTTCATAACAGAAAAGTCAATATATTTTCATTCTTCGCATTCCAAATTATATATTTTTCCTTTAAATTAGTATAAGGGAAACTCAAAAATATGACATTCATAGCATCCCTAATATTTTAATTTAATTGATCTTGCCACACTCTAAATAAATTTAATTAATCTATTTACCTTTATACATATGCATAATTTTGATGTTGTCAATATTATATGTATGGTGAAGTTTCACTTGTGCTGAGCTTACAGAAGACCAAAGCATTGAATTTATCAACATATCTTTCCACCCAAGTATAGATTTCTTTTCAAATGTGACACCCATGTTTAGCATTTGTTCTTTAGCTATTTTCTGCCACAGCCCATAAAACTGGAAGATGGATTAGTTTGTATTAAAATTTTGCCATATGCTAGTAATTTCTTGTGTATTATGGCCATGGTAATTGACACATAAACTAACAAGCACAAATATAGCCACTTGTAAATATCCGTATAGAAATCTAGCCCACATCACCAGCTGACTTCAAGCGGAGTTGTCATCCAGCAATGAATTCTAAAATCAATTAGAAAGAGTTCTAATCTGTAAACTTAATATAAATTTCTGTTAAACATTGTCAGCTGCGAAGTTACTAATAAATAAATAATAATAATATGGCAAGTATAATTAAATAAAACAAAATTAAATTGGATGTCCTGTAATTTTTTTATAACTTGCTTCATAATATTAGGATCTGAGGCATTTCTTTCTATTTGGTGGATTTTAAGACTTAGTAAATGATAAAACTGACCACATAAGTCCATTCAGCTAGAAGCTAGCTGAATGGACTTGTAAGCTTATGTAGTCAGTGTAGCTGCTAGATGCCAGTGGTAGTAGCTATGTATACAAATACCTCGATATAATCGACCACGACATCCTTCCATCTTCGGTTCACAGTCATTAAATTAAGTAGGGATCTAGAGTCTAATTCTTTGAAAATTATCCTCAATAATTCTGGGGGACAGCATTCCCAAGTCAGTTGTATATCGAATAATATATTAGCAGACATTGTAATGATTTTTGTTATTTAGTTAATACAGAAAGTCCAATAAATTATGACAATTTCATTATTTACAAAACAAAACGATATCCAAACAACATTAACAAACTTAATGTCAGTGTCAATGTCAGAGGTATCTCATTATCACAGATTAACCCTAGAAAGATAATCCTATAGCAACTAGCGTAAAAGTAAACATACGTCTGTGAGACGCGTCTTAATTAATTATGCCTTTTTATTACGCCTACGTACTCAATCACGCGTAATGGGTTTAAATGATTGTATATATACTTACAATTTAAGGAAATTAGACGATAAATTAGTAAAATTAAAGTTTAATTTAAATATTATACAAAAATCGTAAACTTCTTTACAAGTCAACAAAAACTTAACTTATTTTCTAAAGTAACATTAAAAATCTCTTTCAGTCTTTAAATTTGTATATTTGCCATTTTTTCGCTTAAACTAACTTACACAATAATTACTACAGAAATCAGTATTTCAATTTTGCTTATCAAATACACTCATGATACACGATATTTTTATGTTCTGCACACATGGGCTTTGCACTTCACGCATGATAATTTTGACATTCTGTGGAGTTTGGATGTATAGTTGGTAGCAGACTCTGAATGATCTTCAGCAGAGCAGTCGAGTATATAGCTTCGTCGATCAATTCCTCTTTAGTATGCACATCGTCTTCTAAGAGGTTGTCTTCGTAGTTGCTTTCATATTCTGATGACGATTCTTCTTCATTTTGATTTAAAAAGTTTTCAATTTGAGAATTATTCAACACCTTTCGGTTTGCTATTATGACATAATAATAATATTTATAATTAATACCTGAAAACAATAAAAAGTAACTGTAGTAATAATAAACAATCACTTCAAATAATTTGCAAAAGTTGTATAAAAGTAATCATACGTCTCGCGGACGTATGACATAGCTATATCTACTTATTGAGCGTACTTACCGTGGCACCACTGCTGCACCGCGCGAGCCCCGGCCGCTGACTGAGATGACTCAAGCAGGTGCGATTATTAATAATTAAATAAAACAAAAATTTATTTCGCCATACATCTCACAAACGTTATACGTACGTATCTTTTTAAGGTTAAGGGAAATGGAAATTATCATCATTAGATTAAAAAAACAGTGAACAGATGAGCTGTGACATCATTTATTTTCCACTCGATACTGTTTTTTTATTTAGTTGTAGTTTTATTTAGTTTAACTAAAAATGGCACGTATATAACCTAATTATTAAGGAAGAAAGAGATGCAAATATATTTTTTGTCCCTTTCTGTGTGGTCGGTTTTTTGGACCATTCTATACAGTTTCATGCTTGATGTTGTTTCTGTATTGTTTCAGCATGTTTCATTGATTCATCACTATACATCGATCATACCGGTCAGCTACCTAGTATAATAGTAATCTGTGATACCGGTCAATATCTTCTAACTGTAGTGTCAGTACGGTCGCGAGTAGGATTCGAACCTGCGCCTACCGGATAAATACTACAGGCGCTCTGACCACTAAGCCATCTCAACCTCTGCTCACCACCACGAATTCTTCGTCCACATTTTAATACTTCTTTTGGAGACGTCGCTGCAATCTATAAAAAAAAAACTATCGTTAAGCATGCGTTATCGCTTTTCAAAGATTTATTTGTAGTAGTGTCAGTTATAAGAATCGTTTCAATCTTGTACAGTGGCTTTTTCAACCTCGACATTGGCAAAATCATCGACTAATATCGAGTTATTACTTAATTTTGAACAAAATTACCCTTGACTTCATTTGATTTCAATGAATACCTTAGGGGATATCATAATTTTAAAATAACTCCGCATCAAAATAATGATCAACATAGCATCACACCTGTATTCCCCGAAGGGGTAGTCACAGGTGTACACAGTCGTACACCCACTTTTCACTAATTCTGTTATTATGTCCCATGTGGTGGTGAGCCTATTGCGATCTACCAGGCACAATTTAAAACTCCGGGCTGCTACTGAGAATTTTCTAACAGAAAAACTCAATATCACTGTGCCCGACCCGGGAATCGAACCCGAGACCTCATGCGCTTGGGACCACTAGACCAACGAGGCAGACGCATTTATGATGTGCTGTGAGCTGTCAAGGGGGGTGGGCGCTGGTGGAATATATTTTAGTAGGTTTTTTTCCTCAAATTAACGAGGGCGAAACCGCGGGGCACAGCTAGATACGGACTAACGTCGCTAACCAGGCGATTAACACATGACACAATAAATCCATTAATTCAGTTCATCCATTCATTCCAGTTGATATGGGAAGAAAGTTGCAATCACTTTCTTCGTATTTCAGTGCAGTTTTTGAAGTAATGGTACACTGAGATACTACGCACTAATGATAAGATTTACAAAATAATTTGCTTTGTTTACAATAATTCTGTTGACTGAATATTGACGTCACAGAATGGCGTTAATCGTTATCGCGCCTTTTGGCACGACATTTAAAATTTAATTTTTTTATGATCTATTAATTATTCAAGTACTAAAAATATATGTTTTAGTTAATGTAGACCAGTCATACCACGAGATATCGTGTTACCCAGTAATTGGGTTGTGGAGGTCAGATAGGCAGTCGCTCCATGTAAAATATTGGTATTAAGCTGCATCCGGTTTGACTGGAAGCCGACCCCAATGTAATTGGGAAAAGGCTAGGTAGATTGATTGAGTTAATGTAGACCATATTATTTATATATAGGCCCATTTTAAAATTTTGTCAATAACCCTATAATATTTTCACCATCAATTACGATTGAATGAATAATAGGGTTATTGACGAAAATTCACAAAGGGCCTAAATTTAAAGAATATGGTATACATTACCTAAAAAAAAATATTTTGCAATTTTTTGTGTACCTATTGATTAAATAACAGCTGTTTAAAATTCAAATTTCAAAGGTCGTGCCAAAAGGCGCGATAATGACGATCGCCATTTTGTGACGTCATTACGCAACAGAACCATTGTAAATAAAGGAAATTATTTTGTAAATCATAACATTAGTGCGTAGTATACCAATACTTCGAAAATTGAACTGAAATACGAAGAAAGTACTTTGCATCTTGCTTCTCAAATATCAACAAGTTCATCGATTTATTTTGTGTCATGTGTCACAGTGACTTCAAATTGACAATCAATCCTCTGAGTAGTGACGTCACGCAGACATTGGTGTTTCGAGTCACGTGACACATAGATTAAAAATTATGAATTTGTTTATCGAATTAAATGTATTTACGAGTTATTATTATTATTTTCAAAAATACCAAAGAGTCAAATAAAATACATTCTATCATTATAGCTAAGTTTCATATTTTATTTCCATCAGTGTCAAATACCCTATTTAATAATCGATATTAAAGTCACTACTGTCAACTTGTCAAGTGAAATGATAATAAATAGCAGGCATTTCTGTTTCAGGTTATAATTTATAATATTTGAAACGTTTACAATTTTACGCTACCTACAGTAAAATTAGAAGCTCTTACTACTTAACCGCTATACTATAAACCAGTACAATAAACAAATATGGTAAGTAACAACAATTATTGTTAATGTTAGCTCTTTATAAACTAGGTATAAAAATTTGTTAAGAGTAGAGAGAAAGTAAACATTATTAGTAACAGGGCTTCTTTTTCTTTAATGTTTTGATTAAAGAAAAAGAAGGCAATTTTGGTACCTACTGCGCTTATCAAACCCAATGGTCCAGTTACTTACATTTTACGGCTTATAGTTTATAATCAAAACACCTTTTACAGTCTTGTAAACATACCACAGAAATCAAGCCATTGATGAATTAATTATATTTATTATAGTGAAGATAATATTATATTTATATGTGATAGTTTTATATATATTATCCTTAACCAACCACACACTCCTAAGATTCCTAGGATACGACATATTTTTTATACATGCTGTAAAGTTTGTACAATTAAGTGCACAGGTACCAAATTTACAAGCTGCGCCATCAACAGCCTTCTGGGTAATTCATATTTTGTCTTTAGCTACCTTTATTTGAGGTTAGCACAGCACATCTTTTTCTTCCATAAATCTTGTTTAGCATCCTTTCTTTCCTTCCTTTACTGTGATTGATGATGTGAAAATTATACAGGTCAATGTAAGAGAAACACATACGAAAATAATTGAAATAGTAAATATTTATATAGCCAAAAGGATTACCAAAGCAATTATGACTGACCAGTCCCAAAAGACAGAACCCATTCATGAGTATGATATGCACATCTTTTCTTCTTTCTTTTTCTTTTCTTTCTCTTTACATGTGTCATACAACATACTTCACAAACTCCTAATAAATATAATAAAGGGATGCAAATTGTTCTTTTTTTCATGTTTTTTATGTTCAATGACAAAAGTACCGGGTCAATATATACAAAAACTAAAATTATTTTATAAAATACATTTTCAACCGACTTACAATTAAATCAAGCCCTGCTCTCCTGAACCAATTAGCTCCAGCTAAGAACATGTATTATTTTTAACAATTTTTGACTCTCTTGCTATTCATTTTTTAATTTTCATTATTTCTTCCTTGTGTTTGTTAAAATCATCAAAATTGTTGGTTATTCTTGTATTGTTGTGACTATGAATAACTTAACCTTATTTTTTTATTAATTTTAATGATGTTTTTCTTTCAGGCTCGCAATGCAGAAAAGGCTATGTAAGTATTACTTTACTAAACCTGAAATTAAGTTATTTAGTACCATTCTCGTTCTCCCTTTGGTTCCAAGTTGTATCTAATATATAAAATTCTCGTGTCACAGTTTTCGTTGCCATACTCCTCTGAAATGGCTTGACCGATTTTGATGAATTTTTTTGTGCTTATCCGGTATCTATGAGAATCGGCCAACATCTATTTTCATCCCCCTAAATGTTAGGGGTAGTCCACCCCAATTTTTTTTATTTATATGGCAAAACAACGTTTGCCGGGTCAGCTAGTTTTAATGTAAATGTGTAATTTCTGTAGAAAACTTAATGATTTTTATATTATAGTTAAAAAAAGGCATTGAATAACTGTATTATAAGTATAAATTGGTATAATCATATTATCATTGCGATAACATACAAAGATATTCATGTCTACTTGGTTGAGGACTGACATGAATATCATTGAACAGACATATAATTACAGTAATCAAAATGCATAATCACATACAGATAAATCTTTGTTAAGCATTAACACATGCATAGCTAGCTCTAATGTTATACATTTTTGTGGAAACAAAGATATGGTCGTGAGCCGGATTCGAATCTGCGCCTCCCGAATAAATACTCCAGGCGCTCTGACCGGTAAACCATCTCGACCTATTCATCTTCCACATTTCAATACGTCTTTACAGGAGTTTTTACCGGGTTTGACTTTTTCCGGGAGGCGCAGGTTCGAATCCTGCTCACGACCATATTTATCTTTCCGCAAAAATGTATAACTTTTGTATAATGACATATTTAAATTAGGAATCTACAAAATATCATGTTCAGTTTTCTTAATGATGTCATTAAACCTTTTTAGGACAACACTAGCGCGATGGCGTGCAGCTCAAGTACAAGAAGCGGGTGGACAGCGCGAGCGCCGGCCTTATCTTGCATCAGAATGTACTGACCTGCCACAAGCTGAAAAGTGGAGATTGCAGATTGTCAGAGAAATTGCTAAGAAAGTAGCACAGATACAGAATGGTGAGTAGAAAAGGCTTTGCTGTTGAAGATTTTATTTAACTCACAGTTTGTCTCGTCTCGCCAATGCTCAGTCCTCATCGGGCGGCGAGGCTTATGTTATGTGTTGAAATATTTTAATTTAACATTATCTTTTATACTATGCGGCAAAATAACATGATATAAATGACAAAGTTTATCTTTATAAAATAGGGTATTTGACACTGATGGAAATAAAATATGAAACTTTGCTATAATGATAGAATGTATTTTATTAGAAATTTTGGTATTTTTGAAAATAATAATAATAACTCGTAAATACATTTAATTAGATAAACAAATTCATAATTTTTAATCTATATGTCACGTGACTCGAGACACCAATGACTGCGTGACGTCACTACTCAGACGATTGATTGTCAATTTGCAGTCACTGTGACACATGACACAAAATAAATCGATGAATTTGTTGATATTTTGAAAGCAAGTTGCAACCACTTTCTCCGTATTTCAGTTCAATTTTCGAAGTATTGGTATACTACGCACTAATGTTATGATTTACAAAATAGTTTCCTTTGTTTACAATAGTTCTGTTGCGTAATGACGTCACAAAATGGCGATCGTCATTATCGCGCCTTTTGGCACGACCTTTAAAATTTGAATTTTAAACAGCTATTATTTAATCAATAGGTAAACAAAAAATTGCAAAATATTTTTTTTAGTTAATCTATCCCATATTCTTTCAATTTAGGCCCTTTGTGAAATTTTGTCAATAACCCTATTGTCTTGATAATAAAATAACTTTATCAAGTACCACTAACCAATAACTCAACACACGCGGAGAAACCAGTTCGGTAGCGCATTTTCTTCCGACTTACATAACAAAAATCAATATTTTAAGGCTACCTGATTTCACCTCACAGGTCGAGTGGTCGCAAGTGCGCCTGTTTTTAATCTTGAGGTCCTTGGTTCGATTATCCCTAAATTTGAAGACCTGATCGAAGTTGTGCAATGTGATTCTGGTTTTCAGTTAGGAAATTTTCAGTAATAACTGCAACAATGAAAATGTAGGTGTGCTACAGTATGGCCCTGTATAACTCTTCGAGGAATGCAAGCGTGAAGCATGAAAAAAGAATTATCAACAAGCAGCTTACTGGCACAAACACAATTTATTTAATGCTATAAATACAAATTTTGAAAAAATCTTTGTCACAAATCAATAGGGCTATGCTGGTCTCAACATGGCATCAATAAATTGTACTGTGATTTTTTTATTATAATTCAACATTATTTTGATATAAATTAAACAAAACCTTTTGAAATGGACGATGGTGAGGCAAATTCGGTTCAAATTGAATTAGAACCCAGTATAATATCGGAAGTTATTCCTCTGAACGATCCGGCACAAGAAATCCCACAGTCACCGTTCGCGCCATCCCCGCAACCCCTTGCGACATCCCAGCAACCATCTACTACATCAGCGCAACCATCTGCGGCATCAACGCGACTGTCTGCCGCATCCGCACCACTGTCTGCCACATCCGCACCACTGTCTGCCACATCCGCACCACTGTCTGCGACGACGTCCGGCCCACGCCGCAGCAAGACTCCTTCTGCAAGACGAAGTAATACCCCCTCTACCGCCGCACCGCATACTCCACAATCTCCAATTCGCAATAAAGCGTCCACAGGACGAACATCACGCGATATGTCTACTAAAGACAACAGGAGTTCAAAAACACAGAGTATTAAATCTGGCCACATTGGAAGCAAAATTATAGATGCAATCTTCAACATTCAGCAAGACAAGACCATTACCGAAAATGTTGATGACTTAAAATGTGCGGTTAAAGATCTTGCAAGCGATATAGTAGACTCAAAGCCCAATAATTTAACTACAAATATAGATAAAATAACTACAATGAGCAAAGCACTCACGAATGAGGCGAACGCTTTGAGACAGTCTATTAAATGTTTATCTGAAGATATTGCCCGTACTAAACAAGAACTATGTTATTGTGGAAAAGACGAGGACGTAAATTTTCCATATCACTTATTCCTCATTGAAATTATTATAAATAAAATTCATATGAAATGTGAATGTTTCGACATAGATTATAATAACTTGGTTATTTCAGCTGTATTTTTGGGGAAGCAGCCTATTATATTATACGATTCATCTTTTGGGAAAATTGATAACTTCAGTAAACTGAATGTCGGAAAATCCGCTCTGTTTGCCATGACTTATGATAAAATATGTTGTATTAAGGAATTTGAAATTGTTTTGTTATTGACGAAACAGCCACCGTGTTCTACTTGTGTGACAAAAATAGCAGAAACTCATATAGATTATACTTGTGAATTTATATCATTGCGAGAAGAGCTTTGCAAAAAATGGATGGAAGAACAGCCAACAGACAATATATTATGCACAACATCGACACCGCTTTCTAAAAATATGTATTATTTATCATGCTGTGACGGTGAAAATAGAGACTCCATTGGAGTTATAGAGGTTACAGTCCGTATGTCTTTTCTGGGAAAAGAGATAACGACTGCATTTTGCGCTTCACCCAAACCACAAGGTACTTCTTTTCTACTGAAGGAAGATCACGGTATGACAATGTACTCCTGTCATAAGGTTGAAATGGACGATCAGGGCAAAATACTTCTTGACGAAGGAGTTTTAACAAAAAAGGGCATTTGCTCAGCAGATCAGCATAAAAGATCGGAGAGTCCACAGTCGCAAATGTCTAGTGCACTGTCAAGATCTTATGAACGATCTTATGAACCTTCTCCTTATGACAATCATGGTAAGTTGTATTCTAAATCTAAAGTGCTTTGCTATACATCTCATCTGCCTAAATGTAAGTAACGATAATATTTTCTAGATCGAGGGCAAAAATATGACGAAATATATACCAAAATGAATGTAAATGAATTAAGAATAAGAGTTCCGAAGAGCACTAGAGTAGAAAGAATGGGAAAGTATGATAAGATTCAAGAACTATGTTCCTGCGAAAGTACGGCTTACAACACGGGAGAACAAATACAATTTGATCTGCCAAAAGATTCCGTCTATCCAGAAAAAACTTACACTTCAAACTTAAAATACACATTGAAAGCGCTCGAAAAACCACAAGACAAAAAAGATAAAAAAACTATCAACATAACTCCTACCAGTTGTCCCGTCCCGGTAAATATGGAGAAAGTACTGCATCCACAGAAAGACGTGTTTATTCTGAAAATTGGAAAGAAATTAGAAACTAAAGACAAAAAGACCGACCTTGAAATAGAATTGGTTACGCCAAAAGCTCCGTTTGAGAAGCTTTTAGAAAGTAATAACATTGGACAGCAGTGTAGTGGTGGAGACACTAGTTTACCGAAGCCCGACGGAAAGAAGGGAAAGGGTAAAGACAAGAAAGCAAAAGGTGGTAAAGGAAAGAAAGGCAAAAAAGGAAAAAAGAAATAATACTTAAATAAATTTTTCTGACGTAATGCGAATATACAAGAATTTGAAATAAAGCGGGATTATAATTTTGAACAACATTAAAATATACCTTTTTTTACCCGACTGACCTAGAAAGAGGGCTATGTTTTTCGAGTGTATGTATGTCTATTTTTTTGGCACGCCCAGCAGCCTAAATGGCTTGATGGATTTTAAAATACAGTCTACAAATAATTTGTTTTTATAACAATATATTTAGGTATCGAATCAAAGCTAGTAAATAGTCGATTTCGAATACATTACATTATAACATTTTAATGTTACTATTTTGACACAAACTACTAAAAAGTACGTTTAACTTACGAATTAAAAAACTAATAAAATACCACTCCTTTTTTGGGCAGTCATGTAAACACATAAACGAATATCCTTATACAAAAATTATAATATTAAAATATGCCTCCGACTGCATGTTCCCTAAAATGCAATAATTAACAAAAAAAAAACTAATACTAATAGGTATTGACTGAAAATTATCGTCGGTGGTTTAGATGCCTGGATTCTAAACAGCTCGTTGGATTCGGAAGTCCTTCCAAACCTCTAATAGATTTGCGAAATGAACGCGGACGTAACTTTCATACATTCATACAAAGTTTTGCGTTTAATAATCGCTTGTAAGTAGTTACATGTCTATCAAATTAAAAGAACTATACAATATATATAATAAAATAATAGGGGTCTATTGTACCACTTTCGTTTTTATAATAATTATTTTATTAAGTTCTTTTTTTTTCCATACATAACGATCTGTATCTTATGCGCCGGACTGAATTATATATTATGTTTGTTCCTTTTTCTGCCAGCCGGTCTCGGCGAGTTTCGAATTCGGGATCTGAACGACGAGATCAATAAATTGATGCGTGAAAAGCGTCATTGGGAGGTCCAGATAAAGTCGCTGGGAGGGCCAGATCATGCGCGCGTTGGTCCAAAAATGCTCGACCAGGACGGCAAAGAGGTTCCTGGAAACAGAGGGTACAAGTATTTTGGAGCCGCTAAAGATCTACCAGGTTTGTCAGCTACGTTTAGCTAAGTCCATGTAAGTCAGTAAGACTAAAGTAATTATATATTTTTTTAAATAGAGAGATCTTTGCTAATATTAGCAGTCCAATGTGCTTACTTCCTGTGTGATGGTTGCAACAATTCGTGCTTAAATATTAAATATCCGCATATGGTTTAAAAACCCAACCCAACCTTGAGAGGTATTTAAATTTCAACAAAGAGGTACTGATTTTGGATATCGAAACCCAAAATATCTTTACTCATTAGGATGACTATCTACGCCAGGTGTTCGGGAGTTATTTGAACAAGAACCTCCACCGCCGCCTCGTCGAACGCGCGCCGACCTCATGAGGGACGTAGATGCTGACTATTACGGATACAGAGACGACGATGACGGGCTACTAATGCCTCTTGAACAAGAGGCTGAGAAGGAAGGTTTGTTTGTTACGTATTATTAATGTTTAACAAATACAAGAGCCTTAGCGATACCCCGGAATTTAAGTGGGGGCGCGGTAGTATTATCTTTTCAATTGTTAAGTTTCATTTCGTTAGACTAACAAAATAGGTATTTATCTTATTTTACTTTACAGCTATTGCACAAGCTGTGGAAGAATGGAAGAGGAATAAAGAGCAGGATAAGGATCAGGATTTGCCTGAAGAAGAGAATATTTATCCAGAAGATGTGAGTTAATTTCTTGGTTGCAATATACAAGCTGGCTAATAGTCAAATACTCTTATATCGTGATTGTTCCATCACTGTCGTTCACCTTGAATTGATAAAGTGAATACGAGAATTGAGTGATAGGTATTTTATTTATTTTCTATAACCCCATTTATCTAGTATTGTGTGTGTCAGGTGTAGACACAAATCTTACTTGCACTCATACCCAGCTCCAGCACTAATATCTTACAAATACTAATATTTACTCCGTGTGGGAATCGATCCTGCAATATATGGCGCAACATCATTCAACCATTGCACGAACCGTGTCAAATTGACTGGCATTTAAATGTTTTCCAAAAAGCAACAGATATATTTAAAACAACCATTTAATTTATTGTTGTTTATCCTTTGAGTTTTGTGTAATAACATACTATTCTTGTTTTCAGCCCGATGACAAGCGAATAGAAGATGAAGAAGGGGAACCACCCAGGCAGGTAGTGACGTCACACGTAGCAGTGCCATCGCAGAAGGACATTGAAGAAGCATTGCTTAGAAGAAAGAAACAGGAGCTTCTAGAAAAGTATGGTTGTATGGATGTTAAGATGGAAGTGAGTTGACGAAATGTGATCTAAAGTTAATAAATAAGGCTTTTCGAAATGTTCTTTGTTTTACTTCAAGTAATTGTATTATGGTCAGTTGAAGGCGTGCTTATATGACCTAAAGTATGAAAGTAGTGGATGAAGCGTTCTGTAGTTTCTGCCTGCCCCGAAAAAGGTGTGAATTTAATATTAACTTACATATTTGATTCACAACAATAATATATTTATACCATTGACTGCAGGAATCGCAAATAAACAGCAAGTCCACTCATGTGGATTGTTGTTTGATCTTTGTCTGAATGCCGAGAGGCGATGTCTGTGTAATAATTTAAAAGGAAATTTGGGTTAGAAATACGAGGGTGAATTTTTGAAATTTACTTTATTTTCGAACAGTTTTTTTTAGATATAGGTACGTTAACTAAGCAAAATATACACGATATTGGTGACATGTACATCTATTCACTGGCTCTATTATATTGCAATCAACAACAAATTTGACTCTGTTACCAACAAAATTATTCAATGAAAAAAATATTTCAAATTAACTATTGCACGATCTGCTAACAAGTCGGATGAACGAAAGCCTCATTCTAAGAACGAATACTGTTTATGAATAATTTAAACGAATGTACATCTTAAAGAATATATTATTTCAAGTTCACATTTATCACGACAAGTACATAAAGGTAATGGACATCCGACTATTCTTATTTCAATAGGAATGTATAAACTTAACATTATCGTAAGCTCTCAGACAACTAATTAATTAACATCTAACAACACCAAGTCCTGTAAAACAAGGAAATAAAAAAACACTCACTTCGGCGTTGATTACGTTTCGTTTACCAGTATTTCTTTTTGCATTGTTATAATTGCGCGAATTTCCTTAGTTATACTTTGTAAATTGTTAATATATCTTAAGAATTAAATTAATGCGACTAACGGTACAGTACTGGAAGTAACCGAATTTATTGTTGAGTACTTATTGGAAGCGTAGTTAGTAAACGCTATAAACGGATTGACTGAAACAACGAACTTGTACAAATGAGTAGCGTTTTAAACAGCTCTACCTCTAACTGGACAGATCTCCATATACATTATAAATTAGTAGTAACATAATAAAGCTGTATTGCAAAGAAGCTAATGATCTATTCTGCTCACAAATAGTTATATATAGCATAATTATTTAGTAGATAACTTCGAGTCAAAGAATAACTTTCTTAACTATTTAATAAACTGTAACTTTGATTTTCATTTCATACATTTTAGCTCTCCTGATATTTTTAATATCTAAAATACACTTTGTTCTATATTATGTATGTGAATGTACTAAAATACAACACTAAATACTATTAAGTAACGCCCACAAATTAATATTACACCAATGAATAAGTTTATAAAATAATCCTTTATATGCACCACCCACAAACCCGATTCGTGTAATTTTTATAATGAAAAATGACGAAACTAACTAAATAAATCATTTTTAAAGTAATGTACAATGCTTTTTTATTTATAAAAGCTCTGTCTGAATCGTTGTTTTTGCAGTCGGTAGAGGTAAATTATTTAACGATGTCACATAGAAGCGATTTCTATATAGTGCCAAATAAGCGCTGAAAATGGTAGGTTAACGAAGCCATACGAAAGTTTATCGTAAGGGCAGGAGCCATCGTTAAATAATTAGCCTAAGTACTATCAATAATTATGAATATTTTTTGCATCAGTTCCTACAAAATTCTACTGATTCTAAACAAAATGCAATCGGAAGACAACACATTGATTATTAAACGCCTTGTCAACGGCTGAACGGATTTTTTAATTTGGTTATTTGGCTCCGATTGGCAAGCCATACTGTCGTACCGACTTGTGATCCTGATCATACGAGACATCGTATCACTTATAAATGTTCCAGATGATTCCGGTACTCAATCATTTTCAGTAAGAACAAACAACTCCTGGACATACATGACCGTACGAATAGTGCAGTAGATGGCTTGCTGATCAGCGCATCAGCCTGACTTTATAGAACGCGGTAATTAAAACCTATGAAAGCATTCGTAAACTAAATCTCTTCAAATAACATTGAATAATTTGGGGTAAAATGCATTATAGCATTTCGTTGCTGACACTTCATTCTAGTCTATAAATAAAAATAGGTAATTATACTTCTTGTGTTTAAAACACGGCTTTTGGAAGAGACCTACTGAACTCGAATAAAGTGAGATAAATAGACAAGTCGATTGATTGCTATTTGATGCAATGTAATTTGCTTTATAACGAGAATACTTTAAGATCTCCGAAAAAGCCTTTCTTAATTGGGGCTACATCCAAACATCAATATAAGATGCGTATCCACAAAGTAAACATCTGATTTATTAACTATTTAAGAATTTATCACAATTCTAATTTATAATTCTTAATTTAAAGATTTTCCTTTAAATTCTAGCGGTAAGACATGTCCATAAGCGTTTAGATTCTTATATTTCCAACTTGCTTTTCGAATACACGCTGTCAGCATGGTCTATCTAAATCATAATTATATTCTCTATTAATATACTGGATGCGTATTGCGTATCATATGATCGCGCAGTATAAATACAAGAAGTGCTAATGAGCTGAGAATTGCGAAAACACTGCATAAGCTAATGTTGACGTATGACTCTAGCGTATTAGCATTCCATATAAAATTATACTCCGTGTTATTTGTATGGTAATGTAGCTGCACCGGAACGATTAGGACTGGAATAAGTTCTGTTGCTTGGTGTCGTTCTCGAAGTCACTCCACGCGTTATTCAGTTCCATGAAGATCATTTTCGCTATATTCTCATTGGGTGTTCCCATTTGCTGAAAATAAAATGTTTGTGTTATAATGTATGTAATAATAATAATATCCACTACTATACTCCACAATATTCCACAACTATCACACAACGCCGTCTAGTCTCAAGCTAAGCAGAGCTTGTGTTATGAGTACTAGACAACTGATAAACATACTTATATACTTCATCACACAAACATTTGTTCTGGGTGGGAATCGAACCCACGACCTCCGGCATAGTAGTCAGGGCTACTAACCACTAGACCAACAGGTCAGTCATGTAATAGATTGTCTAATTTAAAGGGCGCGGTCTCACTAGGTTATCATTTGTGGTTAGCTTATTGCCTTGTCATCCATTAAGGCTGTTACAGACGAGCACTTTTTCGACGACCGGAGTAACTGTATCAATAATCGAGTTTAGGCGGCTGCCGTCGACCCGCCCAGCAGTTATCTCTACCGTGGACAGAGTGTCGACCGTTTCTAAGAGCCCTTACATTCAGTCAATAGTGGATCTACAACGGGAATAGATGCGTGTGATTGGTCCAGTCAGCATCAATACGCGAGCTAACAGATTCACTTGGCGGCGAAGTTAAGAAATCAAGTGAAGATACTAATAGTTTATGAATAATGTAAACTGATGGACGCTACACGGAGCTCAGAGTCAATTAGCCACAAATTGTTCGAGATAGCTAATATGGTTACTTTCAGCAAAATTGCACTATCGAACCTACCGAGCTAAACAATAAGTTGGTTAGTTTGTCAGTACCTTGTCAGGATGCACAGCAAGGCAGGCTTTTCTATAGTTTCGCTTGACATCGGCGGGTGTGACTAGCTGGGACATATCGCAGCGTGTCCAGCGACATTCCTCCCATACAACGGTATGGAGCGAACAGAGAAGCGCGCGGATGTTTGCTTTCTTGCCCTCCGACTGAAACAATACAATGTTTTTGGAAAACAAAATATTAGAAAAAAAAATGTGCAAGGTGAATTAAAATGGCTTTTAGGAGTCAGCAGTTCCTCGAATGTCAATCCTACTATAACTCAGTTAAATATAGCATGGGATTAAGAATTTGCCTGTGGCTGCGTTGGCGTATTTATACGGCAATAAATTGGCAAAAACCTTTGACATAACACTATAACATGTTTTGAGTGGTAGTAGTCAAAATCGAAATATCTTTATTTAAATTAGGCAAAATATTTGCCCACCCTTCACCGCTTCCCAGTGTTTTAGCTAGGAGTAAGAATAGCCGATGATATCTATAAGCCAATTTCTTTTCTATCAGGACCGTGGCTTCACGAACTTCACATGGAACGTCAAAAATCGGCTGTATGGTTAACGGTGAATGGAAAAATAAACCGTATGAATGAGATGGAACTATAAAATTAGTGATTTTACAGCATTTAAACCATTAAATTTAATTATTTAAATAAATGAAAAATAGTGAGGCACTATAAAATATTTTTTACCCAGACTACCATTTTAAGTAATTACAGTCCTATTAGCAACAATATAGGACAATATTAGATATTTTCGTTACTTTCTTCATTGTAGTTGGAACTTACCCAATCATTTATCTTCAACTTCTCCGGGTCCATATCCTTGACCATTTCTTCTTTCCTCATAGCGTTCATAGTCTTGGGGCCGGTATCTCTCTTGCTCATGAAGTCGTAACCTTGGCTGCCGAGGAGATCCCCAAATACGTCCATTGGCTTCTTAGGCTTATCATCGGCCGGAGTTTTGGCTGGTTCGAAGTGAGATCTACTGAGAATGAGGTGGCCGTTAGTAAAATGTGTACGGTTTTGGTGAAATGTACACGATGAGGCAGAAATGCCAATACGCATAAAAGCCTGGTTAAAAATATAGATAAAATAAAAGTTGTGTATGTCTTTGTTGTTTAAGGCTTAAGTTATATAAGGCAAGCGAGTGCCAGAGTGCCAATAACGGCTCTGTTATTGGCACTTAGCGCTTAATGACGTATTGGCCACGGTGCGTAAAGAACTGTATTTTACCATATAGCTAAAATATAGTCTAGATGCGCGGGACTGTAGTGTGGAGCAAACACTGAGTGACGTAGCGGCCGCGATCGGTAGAACACTTCATAGTACTATCTAGCCAATATTGGTTTACTCATATAACTTACTTATAGTCCGGCTGATGCGCAGGCGTGTGCGCTTGATGCGCGGGAGTGTGCGCGGGCGAGGCGCGTGGCGTGGACCCGATACTGCCGCTAGCGCTCAGTGACGTAGCTGGGGCAGTAGGCAGGGCACTACCTAGTACTCCTAGTTCGGCGAATGGATCCTTGCGTTGATTCGGGTTTGTTGGCTGAGCACGCTCAAGAGGAACGCTCTGTGGACGACCTGTTATGGGTGGTATAGGTAAGTGCTGTATTATCACAGGTACTGACTCGATTTACTTTTGATTATTAGTAAAAATATATACGAATACGAAAAAATTAAGAGATCAAGTCAAAATTTAGACATCGCTAAACACATTTTAGATAGAATAGATTCAACATGTCTTATGTCATAATTTAAATGTTATTCACCTTCTTCTTGAATAAGTTGTGGTGTAAGCAGCGGCTCGATCTTCGGCAGTGGATCGTTCAGGCCGAACGGATCAAAGTTAAGAGGATCGCTTGAATTGATGTTGGCTTTAGGCTCAACTTGCTCCGTGGGTGGGGCAGGCAAGTCACCGAATATAGATTCAGATGCAAACGCCTAAAATTAATAATTATCTATGTATGAAGTCTTATCAGATGGTGGCAAAATTGTATTGGCCTATCTTCAAAATTTATAAGATCGAAGACCTTTGAAATTTCAAAGGTAAAACAAACCAAAATTTGATGCAATGACTCACCTGAGCTTTCTCCCCTTTGTTACCACTGAGGAAATCACCAAACCCATCATCTGTTTGCTTCTCCATCATTCCGAAGAAGTCGAAGGAGTCGCCACTCTTCAGTTTCTTCTCTGGCTTCGGTTGTCGTGCGGCAGCCGCGGAGTCAAGGTTGAGGAAGTCTGCGGTACTGTCGGTGGGGGGGGCAGGCTCGTGCGGAGCCGCGGCGGGAGGGGGCGGGCGCGCGGGGGGCTGCGGGGAGGGAGGGGCGGGACGGGACGGCCGGGCCGGCCGGCTGGGAGCGGGCTCTGATGCCGGGTATTCTGCTGTTACTGTTGATCACATAGATTTATTTTTCTGTAATCATTTGTTTGCTTGATATATAGACGGAGATTTGACATCAAGCCGTCTGATTGTCACATCAAAGACCCCTAGTCGTAGTCTTTGATGTGACAATCATGTGTACTTTGAAATTCTATCATAGGATTAGGTAAAACAAAATGGACATGCATCGAAATATTTATGTTACAGCGTGTAACGAAAAGGGTATATATACAAACGAGCTGAAGAGTATATCTGGTATAGTCTCTATGCGACTTTTAGCTAAAAACTTTGAATCTGTACAATTTTTTTTAATTCCGGAAGCACCGTACACGATGGTCGTTATCCTAACCGCCCTCTTACTACTATCAAGATATCTCGCCTACGACCTGTGCACCTAATATAATCCACAAAAAGAAACGCAACTGATATTTAATGGTATAGGTACCCTTTCCATTACACGCTATATACACATATAGGAAATACAGTTCAAACAGAAATTAAACCTCAGCATTATTGTACAAACAATATATCAAGTATTTAGTGCAGTGTGGATGCTAAAATATGGGAGCGTGAAATTATATAAATTGGTTAAAGACACACGAAAAGGAATAATAATAAAAATAAGTGGCTGTGGAGTATACCCGGGAAATTAGTTCGATAAGTACATCAAAACGCGCGAATTGTATTACCATGACTTACCATGGTTTTGCAATACCATGCGTTTGAGCACAATAAGATAATAAATAAATGAGAGATTTCTCATGATAGTTATAAAAACATTATATTTCTGCAAACTAAAACCGTATTGATATGGATGTCGCAGATGGATGGTAGAATCCGCTGTTTTACAAAACTGCTAGCTGATTTACAAAACAGTACTGTTTTATACAGCTGAACAACGTTCACTTAGCGGACGCACTTAAAATAACGACTTTTTTATTTGAATGTACAGCTATAAATGGATGAATGCTAAACACAATACTACAACATACTTGTTATTGGTACAGCGCCAGGGTTGTTGCGAAGATTTGCTGCGTAAATACATAACATAGATATTTATATTTAATAAAGGTACGAGTATAAATATAGATAATAAATACATAAACTGTAAAGAGATAAACATAATAAATACATCACATAACACTTAATAGCAGCAATAGTGCGATTTTAATTTATCTTTCTTTTCTTTTTACGGATTGAAATTTACAGTTTTCAAGCACGAAAGTTTCTCAGAAATACCTACTCTGAGAATTTATACTCTATTCTGTTCATCTGTTCACTATAAAGCCTGAAAGGCCAAAAGACACTTGGTATCCGAAAAATCGCCATTCTTATAGGTACGAGTATGTCTCGTTTACCAGAACTGTCTCTACTAGGGATGTTACGGAAGTGGTTATATCGGAACCGAATTCGGAATCGGAGTTTTTTTAATTTGGTTTATCGGAACCGGAACCGGAATCGGAACCGAAATCGGAGGTGGAGGCAGAAGAGAGATGTGTTAAGGGCAGGTCTAGATTCTAGACCTGCCCTTAACACAATTACATTCTAGACTGTAGAATATCAGTTATATTCTTATTATCAGTTCAAAAAGTTTTATCGATGTAGCACAAGCTTTTGATAAAGTCTGGCACGAGGGCCTAGTGCATAAATTGAAACTGATGTTACCTTAAGAGTTTTCGGATATCTTAGAACCCTATATATCAAACAGAGGGTTTCGAATACGACACGAAGCTTATTCGAAACTTGTACTAATAAGATCCGGTGTACCACAGGGAAGTGTTTTAGTTCCGTTTCTATTACTTACCTATTATACACGTGCGATATTCCAGAGCCCGAAAGTAATTCCATAGTAACCTTTGCTGATGACACAGCTATTATGGTGATAGGAAACACTCACAAGGAAGCTGTCGAAAAGGTGCAAGTAACCATCGATCAAGTCTTAAATTGGACCAAAAAATTGAGAATCAAGTTAAATGAAGCAAAGTCAGTGCATATTGACTTTACTAACAAGAAACGGCAGTATTTTCCGGTATTTATAAATAACCATATGGTACTGCCTACCATATGCAAACACCGTCAAATATCTGGGAATGACACTTGAAAACTTGCGAAGCTTCGTCGCTGGAAAGCACACGTCAAGAAGAAGCGATAGGAACTAAAGTTGCGATATAAAAATATGTATTGGCTGATAGACAGATCGTCGCCCATGTCAATACACAACAAATTGCTTTTAAACAAACAAGTCCTAATGCGTATGGACCTACAGAATTCAGCTATGGGGCTATTCCAAACAAACCAATACAGAAATCATCCAGCGATTTTAAAATAAAGTAGTCAGGGACCTCGCCAAAGAATCTTGGTACATCAGGAATAGCGACGTCCACCGGCCTTTCAACATGGACGTCGTAGCCAGAGTAATTAAGAATTATGCAGAAGCTCATGAGCAGAGACTTCTCCATCACGTGAATGTCGAGGCAATCCAGCTTCTCGATAACACAGAATTAGTGCGAAGACTAAATCGGACAAAACCATTCGAATTAGTTTAGTGAAGAGTGACATATAGACAAAATGTATTGATAAGTGCTGCCTAGTAAGAAGACGTGAAAAAAGTTCTCACTATATTATCTAGAAACTATGAAACGTTATCGGACATTATTTTCAAATGATTTTTTATACATTTTAAGAAGAAGCATGTAATTATTGGACGTTCTCTTAGAATTTTAATACCAAAGGAATTTAGGTTAGCTGACCCTAGGCTAGATTATAAATAAAATAAATTACCTATTCGTCATCGTACTTTATAGTAAAAAAAAGTTAAAGAGTAGTCGACAGAAGGCATGGGAGGAGAGAGGTCCCCCGCGCGACAAGTATAAACTGGTATGTATGCGCTGATAGCCGCTGTGCATCGACCGCCGATATAACTTCCGATAAAAATTTATCGGAACCGAAATCGGAATCGAATGTGCAAAATCAATCGGAACTGCCGAACTTTCGGAATCGGAATCGAACCTCCGTAACATCTCTGGTCTCTACTCTCTGCAAGTTCTTAGAGCACATTACGTACCTATGGTCCTTTCCATACAAAAGGAAGCGTGAATTCGGTTTTGCCCTACTTCCTATTACAATGACTTCAGACTGAACTTCAACACTATTTTGCCATCTCAAGTCTATTTCTTACACCACAGGGTACAAAATACCATAACATATAAATATAAAAATCTCGATTAACAAAGTTATCGATAGATTCGAGTCTATGACGGTTTGTCGAGAATTAGAGATTGAGAACATTTCATATGGGGTAGGAGTGGACTTATCCATACAGGTCGTCGCGATTTTGGTCTGTTACTACTTTGAACAACAAATAATTCTAACTGACTACTACACTTCAGTACTATTTCTGGAGAAATCTTCAAAAATATACAAGTCTCGCTTACCGAAGTTATCAATAGTCTCGTCTCTCTCCAAGTTAGTCGAGAACAGTACGTCAGGTGTCCGTATCGGGAAGGAGTGGTCCTCTTCCCACAAGTCAGACCTTGGTTTGCGTCGTTCACCGTTCTGTACCACGAGGCTAATGACTGCGTTTGTATTATTAGAGAAGTGGTCATTTAGTGGAAGTGACTCGTCTATGCCATCGATTTCGGACCTGGTGGAGACAAAAGATTTTTAAAATTATTAAAGTAGATTGAGTTTAAATAGGTCAAAAAAGTGTTAGGTATGCGGACTAAGGGTGGGGGAAATACAAGTGACACGATCGCTGGTTCGCAACGCACTGATTTATTTAATTTCATGTAATGCACAAGACAGGAGTGCGCGGGGAGGGCGCGCACACACACATATCCAACATTTCCTCCCTCTAGTTCTCTAGTACAAAAAACCTTATTAAGTATTTTAACATTTAATTACCTACTAGCTGATGCACGCGGCTTCGCCCGCGTAGATGTCGGTTATCGCGACCAAAAGTAATCATGAAATTTTGATCCCGTTCCCGCTTTCCAATTACCGCTTTATAATTGCCCATTTTTTATAGTATTAAAATGGATATAGTATATTATCCTTAAGAGATAGACATATGCCATCGCGGACTTTTCTGTAGACCTATATAAGATACACAATTCCACTATACATCATTTTGCATATCTCAAAGGGTTTGGGCAGCGTTTTCGTTGAAAGCTGTAATAATAAGCCGTCTGCGAAGACGGCTTATTTTTTTTCGACACTTCCAACAAATATCATTATATTTTAGCCAATGTATACAAAAACTTGACAAATTATATACTAAAACCTTCCTCGAGAACCACCCTATCCATTGGTGACAACTGCATGAAAATCGTTGCAGTAGTTTTTGAGTTTATCGCGAACATACAGTCAGACAGACACGGCGGAGGACTTTATTTTATAATAAGTAGTGATGATGATGATATAGTTCAATAAAAGTACAGTTCACAGTACTGTCTAAATATTACTAATGTTATAAATGCGAAAGTTAGTAACAACGGACTGTTTGTTACTCTTTCGTGCAATAACTTCAGTGGTTAGACTGAAACGCGAAAATAAAATTTTCTGCTCCATAGAAATATTGATAGCTACTCGACCAAAATGTATGGAGCAGCTACAGTTGTTCATAAACATGGGTACATTGACCCCTCAAAGTATCACTATGTAAAAGTTCTCTTGTTCAGCATCTAATGTCTATCTTCAACTCATTTTGATCACTATTGCCTCTTTTCCATGATACAAAACCACGGGTACAATCGAAAATGTTGGGGAGAGTACTTTTTGCTATCAAAGTCCGTTGAACTTCTGGCGGTACTTTATACCTGCTTATTGCTGCATTTGGACGTTTATTGTAAGCGATTTTAGCCTTACTTCAAACATCGACATTATCGATTGTACGCTCAAATTTGTTATCTGTAGTTGATCGTAAAAATAGATCGCGATCGAATTCCTATCTGAATTAATCAGTGGTATGACCCAGTTGCCGCATAGTTTTTTATTTTATTTATTTATTAAGTGGTATACGATTAGGCGCATCGCCTGATGGTAAGCGATTACCGCCGCTCATAGACACAAGCAACACCAGAGGAGCCACAAGTGCGTTGCCAGCCTTTTAAAAAGGAGTATGCTCATTTCTTGTAGGTTTGAAGGTCGTATTGGTCCGGAAATACCGGAAATACAGTTCGTTCCACAGTTTTGTAGTGCGAGGCAGAAAGTTAGATAGTTTTGTTAGTTCCATATCGGGAATCAGGACCGGGCGAATTCGTATTACGTCATCTAAACACTATAACTACGATAGTATACCTAGTAAACTTGATGTGGTGCTGTTCGGGTGACAGGTAGCCAGTGTGGAAGTGCAGCGATAGTACGGGAACAGAGTGAACTCGGCCCAGCTGCTGCCGCGCGTGGTATACACAAACTGCTACGTCGCCTACCACCGTCGTGTCTAGTGGGAGGCTCACCTTTACAAATTGAAACAGAAATAAATAATACGTTAAATAAACATATTTTTCAGGTTGAAGAACAACCTTGTGTCAGTTTAAACTGCCTGTAGGCTTCTGAGATGATTTATACACACTATAGAATGTGTATCTTTCAGGGATTCTAGCTTCGCAATGTTTTCATGCATCGTTTTAATTAAGATCATTAAATTATAAGATGCATGCGACAAGTACCATATCAGTAGTCCCTTGGGTTCGAAACTCCGAAACTAATTACATGGCATAAAAATAATTGTTCTCGGATATCGGCATACATAGTACCAAGATAACTTTGTTGTAATCTAAATAATATCATTAAATGTACTCACTTTCCCCTCAGCCATACTATAGAGATGCAATCTATCGTAGTCTTGTAGCGTAGACAGCAGCATTCTGTCTTCATTGTATATTTCTATATAAGGCCGACAGCCATCCCGTGCCTTAGTGAACAGGGGTACTGGCTGTATGGTCAAAGACACTAGGCTCACTGGCCGGAAATGAGGAAGAATTGGTTCAGGCCTGAAACAAAAAAAAAACATTTCTGAAGGTCTTTTTCGAATTTGGAACTGTAGAGTCGAAATTTTTTACGGATATGTTTTAGTTCAGGTTAATTTATGAATGAGCCAATATGTTTTTCGTTACATATAATTTTAACCAACTAGTCTATACATTTGTACGTATTTCCTATTTTACTCTTGCCTATTAATTTACAACAATTTTTTCATTACCCTCAGAGAGCTAGATTGGTTAATATTTCATCTCTATTTTTGATCTTTTCCGTAATGTTGTCTGTTTCGTCGGACTTACCTAACAATATTAGAGAGATAGTAGAGGTATCGTAGTTGGCTAGGCGGCATGTTGATAGGAGATCGCTTCACGGCAAACATTTGTAGCGCGTCCTCAGGCACTGTGACCAGCTTCGCATATAGAAGGAGCCCGCAGACTAGCATACACGACATTTGTTTGCCGTCCTGTAATTGGAAGACGTTATTACTAGAGACAAAAAATCTGTTATTTTGTTATACCCGAATTTTTCATTATCCTACTAGACTTTAACACAATCTAATTTAAGTCACTGTATAGAGACAGAATAGATAGCGATGACGTCACCATAAGACAAAGTGGAAGAAGAATTCGTAAGTGAGAAGAGTTTAGTTGACAGAGCACCTGGAGTATTTACATTATTTAGCGATTGGAAATATGGTAAAGCCTCTCCACCCTACTTATTTAACGTCCACAATGCAGCGCATGCACTTTTTCTATCACACCCATACCTGGCAAGTAATAACAGCCGCTTGTCGTTCATCTTTCCCGAGGTACTGGTACATGTGCTGCAGTAACGCATACAAAGGCGCGAGTAAAGGCGCGCGGTGCGCAGGCGTCGGCCAGAGGGCACGACACGCGTCCGACACGATCACGTGACGCGGGAACGAGAGCCGACCGCCTCGGCAAGCGTTGTAGATGCTGTACTTGCCGCCAGGGTGACGACTTTCTAGGAATGCCTGCAAGAGATTTTGAATTTTAATTATCTTGTTGACGGTATAGTAGGCTGCAGTTCAATGGTACAAGACCAGTATAAGCTAGCCTCGCATACTATTGAAACTTCCTACTACGATAGGCCAACTCAAGGTCAAAGTGTTACCACAGACGTTGATATCTACTGCACTGAAGGTTGGAGTAATAATATTATGTAGTGCTCGCCCAGTGGTTGCATAAAAATCTTAGCTTTCTGCACTCCTTCTCATACTCAATTATGCTTAAAAAGGGGTGCAAAGTTATTCTTCGCCTATTAATTTAATGTGTAAGAAGTTGAAAATTTGCATCACATACATCAAATATTAAACAATGAAATATTATGGCACTGTATAAATCAATTAATTATACAATAGGCTAGCGTTCGTATAAGGAAATATAGCACCAATGGCGATAAAAAACTAAATAACAACTATTTAAGGATTAACTATGGAAGATTGAATAATAATTAAATAAATATAACGTTAAAATTTTCCCAACAAATTGAATCCTTATACTATAATGCGTGTGTGTTGATTATGAGTGGTTGGTGTTTGTGAAGAGGTGACACTTCCACAAGTTCCTCAGGAACATCATAAGGATAAATAAGCCGCAGCGATTTTAGCAAAATATGCCCGACTAGTTTCGAACTCGAACGGAGCCCTTATTCATTAGCTGAGTGGGCGTGAGTAATAACCGTTGCACAACAATTAATATGAATGTGTCTCACCTCATGAAAGCTATTATACATAAACATCGAGTTGTTCTTTCTAGCTAAGGAATATTATACTAAAGGTTATACTTACTTTAACTTAGAGCTTATGTACCTAATCGATACTCTCTCTCACATATTCTATCAGAAAGTTGGAATGACGTTTTGTATTATAGATATTTGAGTCGTATGTGAGCAGACTGTGTTTACGCTGTGTAATTAAGAGTATAAACAATTGTCTGACAGGGAGGACTAGAATCGCCGAGAGCGGGGAGTTGCGGAAACCAGCTCGCTGCACCATAACCATAATATAACCAGTGAGGACTTGGGAGGTGGAGTAAAGTGTCGTCGGATATCGTAAAGATTTTTTTTGCAAGAACTTGCCGTTTTGTGAGCTTCTCCCCAAACCAGCAGTAAGTAACCTATCACCAACCGAGGAAGTGCAGAGAAGACAGTTATCAAGTTATTGATATCCATCACGGCTCTAAGTTTCTTGAAGATGTAAATTCGTTTTCTTAAACATGCTATAGTATAAATAATTTGCTCTTTCTATTTTAGGTGGTTATCAACAAAGATTTACAAAAAAAATGGACTTACATTTGGCCACCAACTTGCCTGATGGTGTGGCCGAGGATCGATCACGTAGATCCAGAAGAAATCTATTCACTTTATCCTTGAATATGCCTAGATTGTACTTATTGGGAATGATGGAAGAATATCTATGAACAGTAATGAAACAAAATACAGATTAGTACTCACCCTCACGTCATCAATATGATTAGTTTTATAGGCGCTTTCTAAGCCCTCTGACGGGTAAGGCATCACTATAATACGACTAGTTATGTAGCTTATATCCAAATCTGTTCTAGCTATGGACCTGAAAGAAAATTTTTGAATATTAATAATTTGACATAACATAGTATCACGCCGATATTCCCAGAAGGGTTAGGGCTAGAGGTGTACATAGTTGTACACACACACATTTCACCAACGCTGTTATAACACTTAGCCCGACCCAGGACCTCTTGCTCAGCAGTCGCACTTGGAACTATTAGATCAATAAGGCAGTTGGTCGAGTGGTCCCAAGTATTCATTAAATTCTAGCTGGTGCCCACGACTTATGCGACACACAGCGGAATATCAACATATAGAACCTTTTTGCTAAAGTTTCTCATAAATACTAATACTGTGAAGTAGAGTTATTCGCGAGCGACGCGGCTCCGATCGCAATCAGCGTCTTATTTATAACGACCGGCTACGACTCGGAGCAACACTCTTATTAAATTTCTTATCAGCGGGGATTGTGCAGCCCCAGTGCCGGTCTGCGCGACTAAAGGTAGCCTATGTCCTTCCCCAAGATACAATCTATCTCTTTGCCAAATTTTATTACGATCCGTTCAGCCGTTTAGTCGTGAAAAGGTAACAAACAGTTATTTTCGCATTTATAATATTAGTATGGATTCAATTCATGTCAAACAAAAACAAATGCTGAACAACTTTATATGAGGAGGTATCTGTGCACAAAGTGTGGGTAATAAATACGTCTAATTCAAATCGATCATTTGATTCAGCCTCATTAATATATTCGAGGAATTAGTCTTACGTAACCTCTTAATAGATTTGGTTCAATAGATTAATTACGAATTGAATGATTTTTTAAGACCAGAATCGATTGATCGATTTATTAGTGAACTTGATGTAAGTATCAAATCATTGATGTAAGTATCAGTACTCACTGTTGCACAGTCTGCATAACCTTAGAAGAGGTATCTTTCAAGTTTTTGAGGAAGCTTCCTGCGCCTCCTTTGATAGACGAGAACAGTCCTCCAGAGTTCGCGGGTTGCGGAGGCAAAGGAGGTTGGTAGTGCGGAGCGGCCGGGGGACGCGCGGGTGGCGGGGGGCGGCTGGGCTCCGGCGGACGGGAGTTCGGTACCTCCTGGCTGTTCGACACAGGGTCTTGGCCGGCTAAAAATAAAAAATAAGTACATTAGTCAATGGAAAAGTGATAGTTGAGATTATGGCGCGTATTTTGTGTGGATTATTAAAAAACGTGTTATGTATTTTGTATTCCAAACATTGGTGTACTTTTGAGTTGGTCATGAGACTTATGAAGTCAAACATTTCCTTAGGTTTATAGCATTAAATGGTTTAAGTATTACAAATGTAACATTATGGTTGCCTGGATTTCAATTTGTGTACAATTCAATTATTTAGCGAAGGCACTGTGTCGCACATGCAAGTGACGTATACTCTCTTTTTAACGCTTAGCTATTTTTTAAAGCGTGTTCTCACTCTATCGTTCCATATATATTATTGCGAGTGTCAACGCTGAATAATTAACGTATAACTTTAATATTGGTAAGTATTGGATACCAGTGTTTACTAACATTATACCAGTGTCATAACAAAATAAGGTTCTCGGTTAAGACATTACAAAAACAACGTCATAGATTACTAGATATTTATTTCTAACATTAAATATCTTACATGTTTACACTTAAACGACTAAATAGTAACAAAAATATTGCTCGTCTAAACACTACCTCTTTTAAATTAATTATTCGAATACAATAAAAAGCAAATAACTTCTTAAAAAAATCACATGTGTGTTTTTAAACAAATAAAATAGTTTAACGTAAAATTCAAAATCAGCTAATAAAATTAAAAAAGTCTAACATCACAACAATATATACTCTCTTTACAACATAATATTGTTGTACACATTATTTTATAAATATATTTATAAAATAATCAATATTACTTACCTATTGGTAATAAACTGCCTAAAGGTTTCTATCTACAACCACCCAGTTGTCGCATTTTCTTTGTTCTCGAGAAGGCTGTACCATTTAATTAATTAATGTATTATAAGGGCCTTTTTATTTTAATCGTACTTGTCACTCGGTTTATGAAAATTGATTAGAAAGTCTAAAGAGGGCGCTAAATGGCGCTTTGCTATCTGCGATTAATCGACCAATCGCTATGCGCATTCGCATCTATGTAGTTTATCGATAAACTATGTATTGACACTCATTGCAAACCTTAAGAGAAGTTGTCATTATAACTAAAGTGCGTATCACCCGGTATAAGTGCCCTATAAAAACAAAACCATTACAAAAGGTATTGAAAATGCATCAACATGGCAAGTTGTCACAGGAGCCGCTATAATAATACCTTTAAAATTATTCTATGGAATACTTGCAACTACAGAAGACATGGATATTTAAATATAGAACATGTTAAAAAAATACTCCTTTTTCGACCAGTTAATTCAATGCTTTAGTGAGCAAAACATTGGAATTCTCTATCTTATTTTAATGTTGATCTAATAAATTCAAGTTAGAATATATTTAGACACAAAAATTGGGGCATATGCTTATTTTTCAATATAAAATGGAATATGTATGAATATAACTTAAAAGCACCTGCTAATAAATATTGCTTTTTTTATCTGACTATCGCTAATTTCTCAAATACAATGCCAGTGTACAGTTATATTGTTATTTCTGAAGCACACATATGAAGTCCAATACTTTTTTTAGCTACAGTCAGCATGCAAAGATTCAGATATTAATCTGTAAATAACTGAAAATGTGTCTTAAATTATTTACTTTAAGATCTCTTTTTTATCCATCATGTTCCGATTACTTTGAACACTTTGAATGTCAGAATACTTTTCATACTGTGTGTACATTAACCACTGATCTATTAATACTTTCACAGCGCAGTTTGATTTGGTTTTCTAACACGTTTATGTGTTTCTAATTAATTTGTTACTTGCATATCAATAGCTTACTTATAACACTGAAGCACACTGCTATTCTCGTGATTTGAAAGCTTTTGAAACACTTTCGATAAGAATTATTTGAGGTAATAAAGATATCTAATTAATAATTTGTTTTACTGATCTGAAACTTCATTCATTTTAAGCCATGGTTAAAAATTACAAAAAAAAACGGCAGAATTCTCAATCACTACTTAATTTTAATTTGCCTAAGGCTCGTGTTGTCATTGTCACTTGGCTATAAAGTGCACGAGAAATGACATCACGAGATTCGATGGAAACTTAAAATTGAAGCATATGAGAATTTAGCCTTTAGAATCTTATTAAGTACAAAAGTACGTTATATCAGAACCAAGTCGAATACTTTACATTATATATATCTAACAGGAATCTTAAACTTGTAACTACATAACAATTATGGTAACTAATTAATACTATCGACCGGCAACTTCACTTTGTACCTTTTCATGGAATGTGGAAATATAGATGGATGAATTTCTTATCTTACACTAGTGAAGCAACACTTACATTGCATTTTGAGTCAGACATTATACACTGTCTTCCAATACGATTATAAATAATGGAATTTTAGTGGAAAAGTAGTACACTATACTATAAATCTAAGTATAGGACGGACCTACAATATCTAGATATAGCCGTGGGTTTCTTTAAATACAAAGAGAATTGTAATATTATTGTCATCGTTACAACTGCACTGCCTACAATAAACCGATTTATACAAATACGAGTTTGGCGGACAGAGAAAACTGCTCACAAATACATAAAATAAATAATTTGTGTTTTCATAAAAATTGTACGAATTGGTGTAGATTATAATGTAGACCAACTTGTCGAAAATTTAAATAATTGCTTTAATATATATATACTTTACTAAAGGCTTTTACTTTAACAGTAAATCAGGACTAATTGAAAGATAACGACTTCTAGACAATCAAAATGTTTTGCCTATAACTTCAGTGGCCACCTCAGTGTCTACTAAAAATAATTTTAGTATGGCTTTAATTTGAATTTTTTCGTCCCGTTTCACTCTTATAGTGATAGTTAGTAAAATACTGCGATTAACTAATTTTATTTAAAAGTGTTTACATCAGAATCGGCACCATTGTTTCCTTTAAAAACCTCAAATTAAGTAAACAATTATTCGTAAGTACATCGCTGCTAAAACAAACAACCAACGAGTGGTTTATAAAAATAAAATATGCTAAAGGCAATAACAACATTGTTAAATATAGTTAAACATTAATAAATAAAAACAATGAATACTCATCATTGCGAGCATATCCAATGGTTCTATCAAGCGTCAATGTGTGATGGGTGTCCGATGCAAGGGTTCATGCTAGCGCAGCGGGTCATTTAAACGAGAAAACTATTGGGCACCCGAAAAAGTTGAAAACACCTAAAATGAAAAAGAAAACGTGATATGTATTGCATACAAATTATTCTACAACACAGAAGTCCCACGCCACTAAGTCTATCAACTAAATCTAATAGTCGCTACAAGGCCACTAACATTGCTTCTTTAGCGAGTAAGTGGTATCTTAGTAGGTACACTATTGTAGTGTAATCGTTATCAATCTGATACAGTCAATGTTTTAAATAAATCTTTCAATTGAGTGATTGTAAACACTCCACCAGTCGTTTGATAGGTATTATCCACGGTATATTTACTAGCTACTTTTTATATAAATGTATTTATTAAATTGAAGGCATATGCACCCACAGGCACCACTCCGACGTAGTGCAATTCGTACTGAATACATTCTAATAAAAATATAAAGATTTAGAGGCGAGGGACTTCTGACACTACAAACAGATACATGCAATGTGTTATGAACTTATGACCATTCAAAAGAAATAAAATATAAGCACTGATTCCATGTTTAACAGGCTAACATGCATGGCAGATGTTCCATTTATAAACATTGTTTAAAAACAACAATCATTGATTTATTTCTTGTTCATGCCTCTTTGTCATATTAGTTACATATTATATCGCATACCATCGGGCCTACTGAATCATTTGTGTATCTACTATATCGAATCTTTCGAAATGAGTGTGGACCCTTCAAGGTAAGATAAAAATTTTAGTTTAAACTTAACTGGGAAAGGTAGCAGCACAGTATTTTAAAAAGGTTTTATTGATATTAATTAAAAAGTATTCCTCATATTATTATGTATACGTATAAACAAAAAAGATACTTATGTTTATTTACGTTCATGAAATAGTGATTGAAGAACCACTTTATTAGATACAAAAATACTATATTATTTATATTTTGTGGTTGACCATGAAATTAAGTACGTTTTAATGAGATAAATATGTGAAAACGAAATGAGGTATGTCTTTCTTCACATTATAACTGAGAATGGTGAAGAATAAAATATAACAATAGTAAAATGTACCTATATAAAGTTAATTAATAAAATAAACCCTCCTAATAATTATCTCTAAAACCAGAAACAATAAAATGTATGACTAGTATATAAGTAAGTATAGTAAGAAGTCTGAACACTAATTCAAATATGAAGCCATACAACAAGATTGTTATTAGTATTTCTCCGTATGTCGCTTCCACCACCGTATGCCCCAATGAGTCGACTAAATCACACTCAACTACGCTCTGAATTCAATTCCACGCAATTATGACACTCCTACGCAGCACACATCACAGGGACTCAGTTATAACGACTGGCCATCATACATTGTTATGCGGGGAAATCTACAGTTGACATCATTAAAATATATGGACTTAGCGGAATATTTTTCTAGCTTATTTATTACGTATATTTTTATTTGCCACAGAAGAGAACGGAAGAGAAGTGTACATTGTATATTGGGACTTATTTACCTCCACTGTGTAAAAATTTGATATGAGTAAACCACGGAGTAAACAAACGAGTGGCGTGGAAGCGGGATTCTAGGAACGCAAATTGATTATGAGAAGTAGTACTATTAAAAAAAAAACATCCCTTTCCTTCGCTATTCGCAGCAATGTAAATCGATCTATTGTCGGTGAGTTTACTGCGCCTAGCTAGCAAAGACTAAAACTTAATTTTGGTTTTCTCCATCCCTTCAATTTTAAAATATATGGCTTAGGATGAGACGAAACGATAACCAATTCAAATCTCAGAAGTTCAATACATATACAAAATTTACAACGTCCTAGGTGAGCATAGCAATGAGTCGCCCCCGTACAAGATTCGCGACGCTAAAGGAACTGTTAACACGCCTACGTGTCTCTTAGACACACAATCTATTTTAAGCACGCAATGAACAACACCGTACTCATTTTGGTGACGAGAAATGTCTTGCTGACCCTACCCTACTGGCTGGAATCTTCACTCTTGCCGACACTTAAACAACCCATAGATTTAAGCACTCAATGGAAGTTAATGAATTAAATTATTGGTGAATTGAATGAATGTTTGTTAGTTGATACATAAAACTTTACAATCTTGTGCCTACAAATGTGCAACCAGTGGATCTACAGTGCGTACCATCATGTTAGTTGAAGCAGACTTGAATGTTCAGATCAGTAACACAGATCGCATGTTATAAACGCATTATACCCACATTTTTCGCGCTCCACACACGGAGCGTCCAATGATAGAACTCACTTTCAACATCTGTGCCACTCAAAATACGTTAGAAATAAAATCAAACCACGGCTGTGAAGAATATACTCATTTATTTATCTATATTAAGCTCCCACATGACTAAATAATAATATGCACAACAGAAATAATGATTCAATGACATAAATGTAAGACATAGTGTTTATAAAAACACAAACTTTTGTGATATCAACTAATGACAAAAGTATGAACGTTAAACATCATTTGTATTCTATAATATCATATAAATCTACTCTAATTCAATACTTGTACCTCAGTTAAACATATCATTTCCTTATATTGTCTGGAAAGTTTGGACTGATCCATGATTTTAATCATAGTGTTTGATTGTATCAAAACAAATATAATTAGAAGATGTGATAACAAGCAGTGTAATAGAATACACCGATCTAAATATAGACTAGTTATATACACATAAATAACTTAAAATATAAGAGCCAAAGTATAATCTACGTGACAAGTGCGCGAAGGTGCTGAAATCACCAAGCCACCAATGCCGTTAATGCCAATACACGAGAACGTGTCGCTACCGCAACCAATGTTAGTTCACATATAATATAACTCTGAACGTGTTATTATAAGCCAATATATATTGATATCATTATAATATACGAGTAAATATCCAGATTTAGTACCCCTGTACATTTGTCTAAATACTAATGGATATTTATTTAAACATAACTATTATGCTATATAGAAAAATAATATACCTAATATAAGGGGTTTAGAAATTGGTGTGAAGTTGTATATATAACCCAATAAAGTTACAGGAATGTATAGATAGTTTATCGTTACACCTAAAATATAGTAGATTCTAACTAGCGACAAGTATCCTACCTAGCTATATAAGGTATGCATTTCATAAATGCACACTGACTTTTTGGTAATAAGATTATTCAATTAGAATGTTAGAAGAATTTGCAACCAGTGTATCAAATTTGTCTAAAATCTTTTTTTAATAATTTTAGTGACCACCCTATTATTCTATCACTGTGATAACTTTCAAGTCTTCTTTCATATTCAGACTTAAATATCAAATTAAAGCTTATTAACTTTCACTGTTCATGAAACATCATGGCTAATATTGCACTATATAAATGCAGTCGAGCCTCTTCATAAACATAAAGAAATGCTCATAAATAGATAACTAACTTTACCAACGTCATGTTAACGCATTTCAGCATTGAAGCAACTTAAATAATCAATTTTGAATCAAGTCAAATAAATGCTATACTACCTTATTTCATTCAGAGAACAATTTATTCAACATTGCCTTACCTTTGGTGATGTTCAATTTTTGGTGATAATCAACATTGGAATGTAAATAAATCTCACATTTTGTATAATAACCTTTCTAAGGAACTCAAAATAAATATATGGAAAAAATAAAAAATTTGAGTGTAAAAAGTCAAAAAATACTTGACCATTTTTAGCTCGAGTATTTAATGTAACAGAACAGAACGATGGTCCGTAGGGTATATGAGAAGTGATACGCGCGCTCGCAAATCAATGTAAACGATTTAGGCGATTCTGTTACGAATTTATCACAAAATGTTGAACGTGCCGCGCCACGACATTTCTCTTACGATATGGTAGTGTAATATTTACTTGACTTCTTATTACCTGGCGAGCTAGTGGCCACAGATTGTTCAACTTTTTTACGCTCAAATTTGAGTGGTTGCTTGAGATTGACATTATTGGACTCCGCTATCGCCGCCAATCGCTCCAACACACTACTAATTGTCAAGCGCTCCTCGGGGTTCACAGATAGGCAACCACCTGTGGACAAACACATCATCATCACACATTATAATTAGAAAACAAATTATTTTATAGAAATAAATTTTTGTACTCACTTATAATTTCATGAAAACATTTATAGCGTTGATCATTGGGGTTAAGATTGTAGTTTCCATTTAGAATTGCAAGTTTGGCAGAATCTTCAAATGGATGTTGCATATAGCATAGTGTGTACAGAATGCAACCTAGTGCCCATACATCTACACTGTGATCAATTTTGCGATTGTCCCAAGTGTCTAACATTTCTGGTGCTCTATACATAGGGGTAGTGAATTGGGCCAACTGGAAACAAGGAAACAATGGGTGATTATGTAATTTCTATTTTATTAGTAACCTTATAAAATTGATAGTTTTTACTTTAATATTCATTTCATAATGATTTAAATAAAGAACAACTTACAGTTTCCTCTAACATATTTCTTTGATTTGCACTCCAAGATGGATTAGGTGAATATACATCTGTTGTAGCTGAACCAAAATCACATAATTTTATTGTACCTACAAAAATGTATAAAGTTAATTTTAGCACTACATAGTATTGCATACGTAAGGATTCACATAGACTTCATAGTCATCATGTGGTTATTGAATAAGACAGAAAATGTTACCTTCATTTGATATTAAGAAATTTTCTAGTTTGAGATCACGGTGTGCAATTGGAGGCACTTGTGCATGCATGTGCTGCACTGCTCTGCATGTCTGGTAGAACACCCTAAGTATGGTTGGAAGAGGGAAAGCTTGCCCTCTGTTCTGGAGGGCCTCCATCAAGCTTCCCCCACTGCATAAGTCCGTTAACAATAAATACTCTCCCATTCCATGTGATGTCTTCGCCTTATCAATAAAAGATGCTGCTATATATTTGATTATATTAGGGTGACCTGATAATTTTTTTAATATGCTAATTTCTTGTATAATGTTTTTGTTGGCTTGTTCATCAGCTGCCATTAGCCTTTTTAGGGCATATTCAGTGCCAGTTGATACATCTTGAGCAACAAACACAAAAGCAAAACCACCTGAAATAGAAACAACTTAGTAGAAATAAATTCAATAGACCAATTCTCTTTGGTTTTTATATAATTTTCCTGTAAAAGTATCTTGCAGAGGCAGATAAAAACAAAGCACTTGACATATACTTAGTAAAAGGATATTTAATTACCTATTTTTTTCAACTAATGATTACAGAAAGGCTTATTATAGATATTATATAAAAAAATCAAATTCAAATAGAATACATAAAGATATTTGAGTCAGGTATTAAGTATATGCATGTACATGTTACTTGAACACTCAAGCCGAGTAAATAAATTAAAGGGATTATATGACTAGGAAGGCAACTAGCATCATCCTAGGCTATATAATAATGATACTAGAACCAATATAGCCTTGGCATGGTATGTAGTGGCAATATCCTTTTAAAATGTTTGGCTTTTACTGGCCTTATTTTGTGGCTGATATTTATGGCCTAAATATTTGGGGTACATTGCATTATATCTTAAGGTTCAAAAATAATGACAACTAATTCCACAGTTTTATATGTATAAATCATTTATTCACTACGCACCCCATCAAAGACTATTTTATGTGACCACAGTAATGCTAGATTGATATGAGTGGAATGGTGAAACCTAACACCTTGTTCCCTGCGTATGGCAATAAGTCGCCTTAACTTAATGTTTTTCTGCAGAAAATTATTAGAAATACATTATAAATACGAGTTCATAAAAACCATAGGCGAAGGTTCTCATTAATGTGATGAAATTAAATGCGACTATCAATGCCATCAAGGATATGCTGCTATCAACCCTATACATTTTGTTGGACAATATACCCTTACGCCCCCAATTTATGTGACGTTAGTACGTGTAGAGCACCGTTTACGCCAACCCACACGAAAAACGTAACATGAAACTAAAGTGTACGTGTTAATTACTCTACATAGAACATACAAACGGTATAACAATGTAATATTGACTTACCTTCTGCGATCACCTTTTTAACTCTCAATTTCATATTTCCAATTTCAACGAACTGACCAACAAAATCATTATCACTGCCACCGTTAGCGCCTCCAGAACTAAAATAGCCTATGGCTGATTTAAAGACGCTCATTTTGGAATCAAATTTTGTGATTTTGCTACATAAATTAAGAAGAAAACTGTGTTTTATCAGCACCCTTTGGCCAGATCCATTTTACAATGGCAGAAAAAAAAGAATAGGCAGATTTGTTGGCTGGCAAATGGCAGGAAGAGAACAATGTTGCCGGTAATACTTACTTACCTTTCTGATGGAAAAAATTACATTAATGTGAAACTTTGTTTTATACATCTAACGTACTAAATTAAAAAAATATTATTTTTAGGGTCATTTTACCTTTTTGTATCATAATTCATAAATAATAAACAGTATCAGTTATATGTTTTCTTTACCCTGGGCCTTGGTTTATCTAAGTAGAGGACTTTTCGATACTGTTATGGCAGCACCAGCAGAGACAAGACTTCTTTTTTCATCGTGATTAGAGATGTACTGCATCACCGTAATTATTGTATTGATTAGTATTGATTCGACTAAATACTTGACAGTTAAGTTTGACCCCTTTTCATATCTTGACTTTAAAACAAGTAACAACATTGTAAGCAGTCTGTGGACAATTTAAGATCATTCGTAAGGAAAGCAAAGCAAACTTTTCTGATTTTATTATTTGTTATTGGCATTTCCTTGAATTGCAGTTTCTTAATAGTCTAAATTCCACGCAAAAACACACCGGACTGATGTTTGTCATTCCTGTGTGAAATCAACAAACATGGGATTTGAAATCAAAAGATTTCAAGGTGACGTTGATGAAGAACTCATTTGTCCTATTTGTTCAGGAGTTCTAGAGGACCCACTTCAGGTTTGTCTTGATTTTTATATTTTGCTTTTAAAGAAGACGACCCACTGACCTAAGTATTAGTACATGACGGGTGTATTTGTGTGTTTAGGCTCCTGCTTGCGAGCACGCATTCTGCCGAGCTTGTATCACGGAGTGGATAAGTCGTCAGCCCACCTGTCCTGTAGACCGACAGGCTGTTACCGCGAGCCAACTCAGACCTGTTCCCAGAATACTACGCAACTTATTGTCAAGGTAATAATTTCACAAGCATGTCATGGTTTCCTATTGGTTTGTAGGTCACACATTATTGTTTTGCAAGACCTTATATAATAAATATCTGGTTGTTTCACACAAATTTTGTTGTTATAACCTGATAATGGATTCTGTGAAATGGATTGGATCATATTTTGGTAATAATGGATAGTTTATGAAACAAAATATTATTGTTGAGTAGACTATATACAATTATCAATAAAGATGTTACTACATATAATATTCATAAAGCAACTGCTGTCTCGAGTCATGATAGTTATTATTGTAAAGGAGAAAGATGTTATAATATCAATGCTGTGTTTACTTTATAGACTGTGCACGAGTTGTGACAACGCACCGCATGGGTGTAACGCTGTACTGAAACTGGATTCACTGGCTTCCCATTTAGTTGAATGTATGTTTATGTTGTGAATTTATTATATTTTGTACTGTAGGAGCTATTGTGTGGGTATGTTATGAAAAACTTGTGTCAAGAAATTTAAGTTGTTGTCATTTAATCAATTTGCATTTAATTCATGTAATCAAAAAATGATGTAGAATTAGATTATCCAAGGAAAACTATTTTAGTTTTCTTAGTTTATAGCTGGGCAATAGTATACCCAACAAAATAATATATTGCAAATTAATAGTGGATCCTTTTGCCCTGATTATGGTGAAGAATATCACAGCGTTACACTTAAATCCATTGCTGAATAAGGTGGATATCTAAGTATTCTTTCTCAGACCTGATGGCTGGCTAGACTGTATAAATCCTATCAGGCAACTTGTAACTGATATAGTAAATATCATTTGAATAAACTTAAAGCTTAACAATTTGGCTCAGCCACATACAAATATGTACTTCATAACAACAAAAAATTATTGTGTCTGCTAATTAGCGAGCCAACAGATTAATAAAGTTCCCAATATGATAAACAGTACATATTGGGAAAACATGTTATGTTGACTTTAAATTCACTTCAACACATAAAATGCCAGTAATGTCTAAATATAATATAAAAGATTCATGGAGACAGCTCATGTGCATTGCTTCCATTGTGAAAATTTAATTATTTGCTAATCACATTAAGACACATTAACTTTTTATACCATTTCATAAGTGATGTTTATTGACATGTAATTACTAATTGTTTTATCTTGTTTCAGGCGAATATAATCCTAAAAGGCCAATGCCATGTGAAGCAGGTTGTGGACTTGTGATACCGAAAGATGAACTGGCGGAGCACAACTGTGTCCGTGAACTACGGGCACTAATCGCAACGCATCAGGGAAAATTAAATGACTATGAACAGGAATTGGCTGAGCAGAGACTCGTAATAAATGAACATAAACGAGAGCTGGCATTGTTGAAAGTATGTTGTGTTTGTGTGAATTAAATGGCAGACACTAGTGTTGCTACATTATACATGAGCGTTTTCTAGCAATTACTATTTGCTTACCAAATGTTATGGTTGGAGTTGCAGGTTTTATTAAATGCTGTTATATAGTACCAACCAAATTTTCTGTCACGGCGGCCTATCTCCACATAGACTAGCCAAGTGCACAGGAGATATTATAGTGCACAAGTGTACTCCCTCTTCCTTCACTCTTATAGTCTGATAGGATGGCAGTCTGGCACAACCAGAGAGAGATCATGCGCAGGACCGACTGCTTTACGTGCTCTCCGAAGTATGGGGTGTCACACCATCGCCATCTTCTTCACTCGGGGCTGCTACTGAGTATTTCCTAACAGAAAAACCCAATAATTATTTGCCCGACCCGGGACTCTAACTCAACTACACTCAGTTGAAGGCAAATGCATAGCAGTATTGTCAGTATATTTTTGCATATTATTCTGTCTTGAAGGCTAAATGGTATCCAGCTCTCTCTTACTTCAGAAAAAAAACATACCCATTGGAATTGCAATTTTAGATTTTGCTTTGCAGTATGCGATTAGTGAGTAACAAACACTAGGTTGCTTTATCCCCGCCCAAGAGATAGTAATTAAAAAAGTATTGTCTATTCTTTTGCTCTTGCTACCTCGCCATTCTTGTATACCATACAGACTAATCTAATTTTATTCTTATCAACAATTGTGTCAGGAATTCATGCGGGCTATGCGTCTATCTAACCCCTCTATGCGCGCGTTAGCTGACCAAATGGAGCGAGAGGAAGTGGTACGCTGGGCCAACTCACTGGCGCGCGCGAGAGTAACACGATGGGGCGGGATGATCTCCACACCTGATGATGTTCTACAGGTTTTTATAGTCCTTACATTAATTCATTATCCCTTACATTTTCTCATTCTTCAGAGATATTGCAAATACTTTATGTAACTAAACAGTAAAAATATAAATTATAATTAGTTATACCAGCTGATTCATTTATTGCTAAACGGTGAAAATTGAATATATGTATTCCAACATTTTTACCATATTTCTAACAAATACATTACTTTATGTTGAAAATACTTAGTTTTACTTTGAAGTACATTTAAATATAATTTGAAAGCATCTTCAGATTTAAAAGAAATGCTTCATCTGCGAATCGAACGAATTTAATATAGCTATAAAAAAGACAAGACAAAGACTGTAATGTTAATTCCCCGACCAGTGTGAGCGAGCCTTAAAGCTCTATGTAGAATTTCTTAATATAAATATAATGGTTACTATTTTCAGATGATGATCAAGCGAAGTTTATCAGAATCTGGTTGTCCGCCTCACATAATAGATGACCTTATGGAAAATTGTCACGAAAGACGGTGGCCGCCCGGCCTATCCTCACTTGAAACTAGACAAAACAATAGGAGGCAAGTTGTACATATTTTATGATCTGCTTATAAAAAAACTAGAAATAGAAAATCGTGAGACTATCCGAATTTAATCCCTAATCCATCTGACACATTTGAGTTTCCAGTAAAATATTTAGGTGTTTTAGCATTATTATAGGAGATTATTATTTAACATTCAAAATTAAACAAAATTGATTCCTGAACGTTTGAGCTTATAAAACAAATTATTCTATTTTTACAGATTATATGAAAAATATGTGTGTAAAAGAGTACCAGGCAAGCAAGCAGTCCTAGTTTTACATTGTGACAACACCCACGTCGACGAACATATGATGGTGGAGCCCGGCCTCGTGATGATATTCGCGCATGGCATAGAGTAGCAGAAGAACCAACGCTGTTGGTGTTCAAGTGACATATTACATGCTCTCAAATGTGTCAACATTGTGTGGCGTGGGTGCGGAGGCATCGAGGATAATGTTTAAAGTACTCTTGTACAGAATATTCAAAATAGAGCAAACCAAATGAAAGTCAGTACTGTTGCATTCTGCATGCTTCACTAAGGATGCGAACAGGGTAAATTAAGGTTATGTCTACCTACAGGGCCCTATAAGGGCTATGTGAAGTCAATGTATGTACAATTAATATTCGTCCGTCCACTCAATGCCTCCGCAGATCATGCCGCGTATTGTCGAGGTCGCCACACTTGAAGTAAAACGCGCGGCAATGAGGAGCCGATCTGGATCTCTGAGCGACCACGACATTCGACAATGAACACTCTGCCAATTTAAGCCCTCATTATTGAATAAATTATTTTAAAAATCATATAGCAAAGTTGAGTGGCCTGCCATATTTAAAGATGGCATTTAATAAAAAGTATTTTTCTGGCAACTTAAGACCAATGATTATTGTACAATAATATACAAATCATGTTTGATAATGAGTGTTGATATATTTTTAGGAATGAAGTATGTGAGTTTTTAGTATAATTATAACATTGGTAGCTAAACATTCCGAATAGAAATGAAATAAAAATAATTTACTAAAAGTTAAGTTGATCCAATGTTATGAAATTCAAAATTTAAGTATTAAATATAGTTTTTATAAGTTTTTTTTTGTATTGAATTAGTGATTGAATGCTGTGTTATGTTTAAAAATAGTGTGTCATTGTTTTTATAATGCCTGTCTTATTTGCATGTCCGTTATAATGTATAACTACTTTTAACATAAACTCTATTTTCATTACTTTGTAATTGGTAACATATGTTATGTATTTAGCTCAATCTTTAAATATATACCTACTGATCACTAATCGATGAAAATATCGTTTTTCTTCCCCGATTTTTTAGTCAACTAGAAGAAAAATACCAGGCTGTCTGTTATCCTTCCTTTTTATTTGGTGCATATGATCATGTAAATAAGAAACCGCTATGGCAGTAGCTTACCAAATAAAACTATAAATGATGTCTGTCACACAGACGAATTTAAGGAATTACCCCATAAATATGACGAAACGGAAGATGTTCTAAAACTGAGACAAGTGCGACTCTGACTTACGCACCTAGGGTTCCGTTTAATTAACATAAGTTCATATAATATGAAACCGTAAATTGCTAGAACAAAAGGTAAACTTAACATTGCAATTATAAAATAGTTCTTCCAAACATCGATAGACTTCACGGTCGATTCAACAACTGAAAATGTAAACTAAATTATGTTTTTATATGAGATTTATTTATGGGACCTATCTAATATAATAATGATTTTAAGCATGATTGCATAGCAACTAGCAAGAGCACGGATAGCCTAGTAGTATGAACGTTGGACTAGCAAGTTAAAGGGCACTGGTTCGAATCCAAGGCACATACTTACCACTAACTTCAGGAAATCATGTAGTTACCTACGTATTGTGAAATTATCATTTGCATAAAACTGTGATGGAAAACATCGTGAGGAAACCAGCACACCTGAGAGATGTGTGTAAAGCCATGTCAGAGACCTACGGTGGTTTTAAGTCTGCCTGACACTAAGTTGTTCATCAAGCACATTGATCAAGCATCAGAAGAACATCAACCATACAATAAGACGAAGAAGCATGATTGCTTTTAAAAATGCTTAGAGTGTAGGCGGCCGTTAAATGGAACGCGCCCAGTCAAATGAATGAAATGTCAGAGTTTAGGCGGGAAAATGTAAAGTGCACGTTGTCAATTTTATATTGTTTTCCAAAACTTGTGTTTCTCCGAAGTATAATGTGTAATTATGGTGGATAATTAACCATTATGTGTTCATGAAGGTGTGCGAGTGTGGGCAAATTGTATACAATTGAAAATCGTGACTTTTTGTGTTCACTCCTAAACTCCATCGAAGAATCAGTAAAATTTCCACCGTTTTACTGGGGCAATAACTGCAATAACTTTTTATACTTGATTAAAACAAGAAGGAAGTAACTGAAGACGAGGCTTTGGCCTTACTTTTATTCAAGAACACTGAAGACGAGGCGGTATGGTCTAAGACCTTAGCCTGCCCGATTAGGGCGAAGGATAAAAAAAAAAAAAAAAAAAAGAATGAAATGTCAAACTGTACCTCTAAAGTACCTATATTGTCAAATATTTTTGTTTGTCATCTTCAACATAAACTTAACAAAGTTATTGTGAATTAAAATCTTAAAAATGTCTGAAATGGAAGTAACAGAGAGTGGGAACGATTGTTCCAACAATTTGTGTGAGTTATTATTTATTTATAGTGATCTGTTCAAATAAAGTGTCAAAATGCGCGCTAACCTAATTTCTATCAACCGGCTGGTAGTCGGCTAGTTTTCAGCGTTATTTTATTTTTCCAGTACTTCTTGATCGCGTGTTCCTGCGTCTAGGTAATGCTGATAGTGATGACCAGCTCGAGAGCTGCCTGAATAGATTCCTTCCGCCTGTGATATTGAAACTTTCATCACCTCATGAACAGGTCTGATTTGGTTTATTTATATAAAAGCCTCTTAACAAATTATAAGATGATGATGGTACACTAATTTTGTTATTTCGATCCTTTCGGAAATGAGATTACTTCTACACAGGGTTTACCTATATATTTTTATAGCATAGGAAGGGTATACTTGTTAGATAATGTAGATGAGGATATATACTTCTTCCTAGTTTTTGACTTTTAAAAGCTGTTACAATGTCAATTTAATATAAATATGTGTATCTTTCCATTATTTAGAGAAAATATTATTCATAATACAATTGTGTAGGTCCGTACCAAAGTGATGGAGTTGCTGGTACATGTGAATAAGAGAGTGAAGTGCCGTGCTGATGTGCAGCTGCCTGTGCAGACTCTACTGCAGCTGTACAAGGAGCCCACTTCCAACAGCTTTATAATTGTAAGTAATATTAATAAAATATGTTTAATTAATTACAAATTATATAACACTTTTTTGTATCACTTTTCATTCAATTGCTGTAGATAAAGGTGAACCTATGGAGAGATTAACATATAAGTACAATTGTATATATGTATTTCTTACAGAACTTCTCAATCATATATATAACAATGGGTTTCCCTAGGCTGCCTAAAGATCAACAGCTAAGCTTAGCTCCATCTCTGCTACAGGCTATTGAGAATAAACCTCAGGGTCACCAGGATGGGTAAGGATTTTATGTCTTATTAATACACTATAAAGGTTAATGAGTTAATAATTATTGAGTTGATGCCAATTTAAAATAAGTAGAAACACCAAAATTGGGGCTCTTCCATGGATATTGGAAATGGGAAGCCTACAAATCAAAATAATGTTACTTTCAGCACTATCTCTATCCAAATAGCTACTGCTCCCTGGTTCATAAAGAATGCAGAGCCTCATCATCATCTGCAACTACATAATACAGTAATGGACGAAATAAGATCCCATACAACTTACAAAATGAGCCTCTACCATCATACAAATTCACTGGTGATCCAGCTCACAATTACACTTAATGGATTGCTTAAAGGGACACAACTTTATAAACCTGGATAGATTACAATAAATTGCCAGTTACTACTGTCAATCTTAGGGGAGAACAGACTCTGCACAATGCATATCTGGCAACATGCCTGGTCATTGTCATTGATTGCATGACAAGCAAAATAAAAAAAAACCTTCAGCACTGATGAATTGCCAAGAAACAGTAATGAAGGCTGCCCATAGTGACACTTTGATCTCAGTTAGAAATAGACAGAGCTAAAGGTCCAAATTTTTTCTAGGAGGATTCTATTGGGATGCACCTGTACCAATTTTTTTTCTCCTGCATAATTTTTGTGTTTAACAAAAATTTACTTTGTTTCAGAATCTTAATGCTAGTCATGCCTCTACTGGGCAATATCAAGGAGACTGATTTGAATCTGAAGGAGAAGCCTAAAGTGGCCAATTTGATACTCAAATTTGCTACTGATGTTCTACTGCTACCCTATAGGTAATATTTATACAAATCCAGGCCCATTGTATGATAACTAATGTGAAAAAAAAAGTTTTTATTTATACTATACATTATTCTTGAAGCCTTATATTTTTTACCAGTTTAACTTGCTATAAATAAATCAGTTAAACTGTAAAAAATAAGTGCTTTACATAGTTGATTTACTTTACAGTATGAATTTTACATACAAGTCTACACTGTATAATATGATTATAATGTTGCTAGGCAATTAATATTCTTTTTTATCACTTACATATTTTTTAGGGCTTTACCAAACCCTGGAGAGAGTGACTTCCAAGTGCCACCTGGAATGAGTATGAAGACTTACAAACGCATTGTTGAAAAGAATCAGTTGAATCCCAACCAGCTTGAAGAGGTAAGATTGAGTTACGTTAAGTTGTGTAAAAAAATATGTTTAGAATAGGTGTTTTACTAGACTAAAGATATAAGGTTTGTGAATTTCGCTGGTTTCTAATATGTAGTCGACTAATAGTGTAGGTAAATGCTATAGGCGAGTTGGATTGACTAGCATAATGGAACAACCAGGTGTATTAAAAATTTGTTATCTCTTTCAGATGAAACTATCAATAGTGAATTTTATAGGCAAGGATATATTTAACATGAACGACACGCTGCTCACATTGATTGTAGCCGCGGCTGACTCTCGGTTTAGTGTTGCCAACCACGCGAACAGCCCGCTCATTAGGGTTAACAGGTAAATAACAAATTTATGTAAAAATGCGATGAAAATCGTCATGCTCCCCTTGACGTCATTGCTTGCGGTAGCGTCATGGATCGGGTCGCCGCTTTCCCTCTAAAATGGCGAGGGAGGCGATGGCTGATCTTTGCGTAATGCTCGTGAACGGGTGCTACTTGCGGTGACTGGTCGTCTTGCTGACCTTAGTTCCTAATTTCTTAAGATGCATTTATTGATTTAGCCAAGCTAGTCCTAGTTAATGTGTAGTTTGTATCTTTTGGCATGTGTAAGTGGGTACAACCTTCATACGAAAAAGTTTTAGATTGGAGGCTTTCGGTCATTTTACATTGTTTATTGATTCATTTAATATTTCTGTGCATTGGTACATACGCTCGTGCTAGCTAACCTGTGCCCAAAACATTTTATCTCAATAGATAAAATTATTTTATATATATTCTATTTCAGATTTGTATATAATCTATGAATAATTTTGATACAGCCAGACGTGTTGCTGAGAAGTATGTTGCGCCGCTTAAAAATTGGAGCTCAACTCTTACAGCAGTAATTCTAAGAAACTTTACTAAAGAAATAATAAACCCAATGCGGTCTTTTATTTTTCAATGTTTCCCTAAAATAATATTATTGTATGTCATAAAATAAATCATTGTATTTCATTATATATGATTGCAACAGACAGTCAGTTAAGAGACATTTTAGTTATAAAAAATGATAAGCATGATTATGAATAAGGTGTTGGTATTTAAAGCTTACTAAAAGATGGTTTACTGAAGGTTTCTGACTAAACAGCGATATTTATTTAAATATTTCTCCACTTTTTTACAGTTCTGTCGACTGGTCATTGTCTTCAGTAGTAGCTCCACTATACTCCTTATATTTGGGCACATGGGGAGGCATGAAGGTGCCCCCAGATGATCGCAAGGTAAACAACATTTCTGTAATGTACACTGATCATAAAAAATATTGTTAAAAATGTATAACTCCAAAGATGGAAATAATTATATATTCCAAATAAAACATTTTTGTTGTTAGATTTTTTTAATCATACGTAATAAATAACGTGGATTGTTGCTACTCTTTATAGGTACCTGCTTGCACGAGACTGCGTTTAAAACTAATACAGTACTTGAACAAGGCGACCGGACCAGCCATCATGTTTCCTCACTGTGTGCAGGTATTTATTATTGATATTTTTTCCAAAAAATAGGTTTCCCAAACTGTTTCTGTTATATTTCCTTTGTTTGTGTATTGATCATTTATTTTTATTCTTATAAGGAATATTAAAAAATGTTCCAGTCATACCATGACATCGTTCTCCTAACTGAGCTATCGTGTAAACTGTTCGCATATTACATATTACATTTACATGATAATTGATATGATGATAATTATGCTATTCCCGTTCTATCATAGTTTTACGTATTTCCCAGGTTGTGTTCTCGTCCCTATTCGATCCAAATACGAATTCAAGACTACGTAACCAAGCATTGGTGTTTCTCCTGAATGTTATTAACAGGTAAGTCCATATTTAAGCTGATTAAAATTACACATATCTATTATTCTATTTTCTATATTGACCGATTTTGTTTTTAATAATGCTTTACCTTGAATCGAGCTATTGACTTTCAAGTGTGGCCAACGTTGATCATTCTTTTCCTTTGTTGTAAACAGCATTGAATATAATTATCAGCAAAATAAAATTAATGAGACGATACTTTTGCACTGCTGAGAATTAGACACCCAGATCTAGCCCGCCAAGCAATAACAGACAAAAAAGCTCTTCAGTTGCCAGACGCCACGCATGAAATGAAATGGGCATCGTTTTTTTTTATTGCAAACATTCTGTGTAATAGTCTGCGTTAGCTTGATATTTGTAGAAATTATGATTGCACAGGTCTACAAAAAAAAAGCATCGCAAACTTTTACGTTTTCAAGTGCACAGATTACGAATATATTCATGAAAGTTCTCAATATGCTCGTATTTTCATGATTTTTGCATATAAAAATAAAATTTAATTTTCCAGTCATGATTGCGCATAAAAGGCGTTTTATGGAAATATAAAATATATTTTGGACATTTTCCTCTTTATTTACTTCGATGTATCCTAATTTCTCAAAATATTACTGACATTATAAATATATCTGTTATTTTTTTTTCTCGTTTATTGATTTTTGTAATGTAAAATGAAAATATAAATAAAAAAAAAACAGCAAATCTAACTAAATCATTGATAGTTTCATGAATTGTGTGCATAAATGGACCCAAAAGCATTTTCATATCTAGGGCAACAAAACCACTGTAGACCAGTGTTATCAATTGTTGTTCACCGGATACTATTCACATGCATTTTTTGTGTTCCGTTTACCTCAAAAGGAAGAAACGGAACCCTTATAGGATCACTTTGTTCGCTGTCTGTCTGTCGGTCTGTCTGTCTGTCTGTCTGTCTCGTCACGTAACAAAAAAAAGATACGGGCGTTTATGCCGCAAAAAACGTATATTTCACTCTCAAGGGAATCATAATTTATAGGGTTCTATTCGTTGACCTAAAACTATGAAATTTGGTAAAAAATATCGTCTTATACTACAGGGAAAATCTGAAAACTATACATTTGTAATTAAAACATAAAAAAACATACAGTCTTACTTATAAAAACCAACTAATAAGCTTCTTAACAACTAATTAACTAATTACTACTTAACTCCTTAATTAATGATTAAATATTTTCTACTCATAAACGTTGTTTAAGCGTGACTTAACTAATCAGTGGATAATGACACAAAAAATATTTTAGTCTGTCAATACCACCATATGTTGACAGCTTTAAATATTTTTTGCCCCGAATATCAGACGTAAAACGTAATTTAATAGCAACATTCCGTCACTTAGCTCGAAAAGTTTGTGATATTTTTTGTCAAAATTTGTTTTGTGTAATATTTTGAAATTGCCTGACTTCCTTCGGTGCGTACTTAAAGAAAACGGTACCACCTCGGTTGTCCACATGCAAGTCATTTTTATAATATCGATTATTTTCACTATATTTACCTTGCTAAATCTACACCTTTATTTGAATTATTTATGGGATTCACTCTTGTAATATAAAATTTTATTCTCCTCAACGTCCGCGTCCTTATTCTTCTAAAGCTCCTTAATTCTTCTATTTCATTACGAAACGTGTTTAATACATTATCGTTTTCAAAAATATCCATTTCAAACAAAACTATCAGTATCTACTCAAACTTAAACCATCGATGTGAAAGACGTGGGAATCTGCCCGCTGTCAGCTGTTAGTCGACCGCCATATTGTTACTTAACATGCTAAACAACGGTCCACCGCTATTTAATTTGACAGCTACTTAGACCCGTTACTAAGCAATTGATTAACGTTAACCAACGTTTATGAGTAAGAAATATTCTTAAGTAACCGTTAAGTATAACTTAAAATTTAAGCAACGTTTATAAGTAAGGCTGATAGTCTTTATAAGTTTTGGAAACTGAATTTCGAGAAACGGATAACAGAACCCTCGGTGGCCGACTCGCACTTCGTCCGGTTTTTTTTTACCTCGACATGCGACGTACCTGCGAGCTCAGCTCATAAACTCACACTAAGGGTTCCGTTCGAGTTCGAAACTAGTCGGGCAATCCCTTAAAATGCGCGTGAGTAATAACCGGTGAACAATAATTGATACGAATACGTCTCACTAAAGTTATTATATTAAATGGAAAAAGAATACAGTCGTGAGCAGGATTCAAACCTGCGCCTCCCGGATAAATACTCTAGCTCACGACAGTATTCTTTTTCCATTTAATATAATAACGTTAGAGTTCGCTAAGTATGCGTTAATGCTTTTAAAAGATTTATTTTTAAAGTTATTATACGGAAAATATGATTATTTATTACAGTGGTGATGAAAAACAACTGAAAAAGGTGGCAATAGTATTTCTTCAAGGTTTACTAAAGCTTATCAGATCTGACGAACATGCTGAGCACCATCCCAAGGCGTACATGTGTTTAGGTTTGTACTTTTCTTTATAAGTTGTCGTTATGATAATTTCGTATGAGAATCATTTAAAAGCCTAAATTGTTCCACTTCAGGGCAAAAGGTTCCCCACTCTTTTCCATTTAGCAAATCACTGTCCCGTAGGTCTGTATGGTCGTAAGCTGCTAAGCGTGAGGCCTTAGGTTTGATTCCCGGGTTGGGCAAAGTGTTATTGAGTTTTTTCGTTAGGAAACTCGGAGTTTGAAGTTACTTTCTACTACCACTTATTACTTCTTGTTTCCGCGGTGGTCCCAAGTTATTTGGGGTCAGTGTAATCTTTTCCTTTCCCTTCTCTGTCAGTCGTCACATTACCGTTCACTCCCTTTTCATTTATATCATCCGTCACACATAATCTATCCATCTTTTATTTGGTCTCTTGCCTTCGATCCATTTTCATTCATATTTACTATTCTCTTAGTGTCAAAGTCAAAGTCAAAGCATTTATTTCAATTAGACCGTTTACAGGCACTTTTGAATTGTCAAAAAAATAAACTAGTTGCCACGTTCCTAAGAGTAGATTCCTGTGGAGAAGAACGGGCAAGAAACTCCACGGTTACTCTTTTTCATCAAAAAATTACAACATTTTGGTTACATTGTATTTACAATATAGAAATCTAATGTGAGAACAATGTAATATGAAGTCTTTAGAGTCTAGTGACAATTCAAAACTTTGCCATGACAGTTTAGAGATGACCAGCCCCAACCAACGGCGCCCGTTCACGAACATGACGCCAGCGTCAGCATCACTAAACTCGACCATATTGTAGGGAATCTAATGACCCAACACAAACGCCACCGTCAGCGGGACATTTGAGTGAGCATGACATACTCTAGCTGCCAGACAATAATCAAATATATATATTCATGTAGTGGCATTGTTTCGTCCCGTTTCATCACGTATCCATACCAAGACAAACGATTTCCCTTTAGCTTTTCTGTCATTGGCGCTACTTTCAAACCTCACCATCACCACCTATTATATGAGTCTAAATAACTGTTTCGGTAAAATGTAGGTGTATAACAGTGCTTTTCTAACTGGCCCTTTGGGGATAGAAGCGTGATACAATGTTATGTTAGAGCAAATTAATGAAATTTAATAAAAAGCACGCCTGCCATTTTCTTAAATCAGACTAGCCTATGTTACTCGGGACAGTGTAAGGATTCTAACGATACCGAAATCATTTCAGGCATTTAGTAGTTATGGTGGACTAAAGAAACTTACAAACATACTTACATACATACATGCATACATGAACGCAAAAAAAACAACTCTCCTTCTTTTGGACAGTCGTGTAAAAAAATTGGTGAGAGTCAAAATGGCGGGTGTACCATAGCGAATTAAATTATACCATTTATTACAAAAAACCTAAAATGTACTATTTTGTACCTAGCTCTAAAAAATCTGTACCTACTTCAGAACCAAATTATTTCGAAATTAAGTTACACCTGCCATATTGACATCAAGATAATTATTATGAAATATTGATATAGGTACCTAGTTAGATATACATTTATATTTTACGGATATTATTTTATTACGAATTATATGAACATGTATAATTTATTATATTAATGAGTTACTAGCAACCGTCCCCAACTAACAACTAGATTCGTAAACGCGCATTCATGATAAAGTATGATGCGGGTAGTTGATAAACAATTGGTAATAAAATATCGTGTTTACTTATACACAAGAACCGGTTGTTTTATTTCTCAGGAACTATCCAACTAATCAAATGTATGTTTTTTTATTACTTGAAGTACATTTTAGGTCATATTTTTTGGTGCAATTATATTTTATGAGTAATGGTTAATGAATAAAATATTATAGAACACCCGCCATCTTGATGTCAATACGGCGGGTGTACCTTAATTTCGAAATAATTTGGTTCTGAAGTAGGTACAGATTTTTTAGAGCTAGGTACAAAATAGTACATTTTAGAAATTTTTTTTTGGTAAATGGTATAATTTAATTCGCTATGGTAGACCCGCTACTTTGACTCTCACAAAGATTGAAATAGATGATTTAAAATTTCTGGTTGTTTTAATGTTAATATATTACAGGCCGTCTCGCGATGAAGTGTCCGGATACTATTAACAACCAGTTCGCACTGTTAGAAGAATTAGTTAAGAAGATACCCGATGCTGTGCCCGAGATGAAGACAGCCCTGAGAGACGCGCTGCTTGAAATGTCTGCTGGGTTCAAGATTGTTGCTGAAGGTAAATAGAAACCAATTCCCGACGACAAGCTGAAGAAAATTCATGCTGAAATCATATTATTACTGAAATAAAATATAGCCTATGTTTCCCCTGGATAAAATAGCTTTTTAATGGTGAAAGAAATTGATTCAATAGTTTCAGAACAGTCTCTTTACAGTACATCAGTACAGATTAATGTTGGAGATAAAATATATTGTATGAAATAGATTTGCTTATTAGTCTAGTACAATTGGTCTAGTCGCAAGCGGAGTACTGATTCGGTTTATTATGTTATGTTATTGGGTTTTTCTGTTAGGAACATCTCGGTTGCAGCTTGAATTTTGAAATTGTACCCGGTAATTGACAATAGGTTTATTGAAATGGCAACTAAGGTTGCAAGTTCGAAACCAAAGCACGATATATCACTAGCTTCACGATGTTTTCGTAAGGAAACAGCGCACCTGAGGGATTTCCTCGATGGTGTGTAAAGCCTTCAAGCGGATTAAGCCCTGAAACTCGGTTTTTCACCAACCATAAGATATGAAGAAGAAATGTACGCATTTTGTTAAAGCAGTTCTATTATTGTAGTAAAATCGGAAGTTCCACAAGCTCCTGCGGCCGGCACGTCTCAAGGAGACAAGATGGACGTCGACGAAAGTTCCCACACCAGCCCATTCGACGAACCTCAGGCCTTGGCTCTGTTCGCCTTGTTAGATCAGTAAGTAACTGTGACGTCACCATAACCGTATAAAACGTGAACGAAAGATTCGGCTTGGCGAGCAGTGGTTATGATAGCGTAGTCGTAGTTTGTAGAGCACTTGGAGTATTGAGCAAAGGATGCGTGTTCGAACCCCACTTGCGGTTGTATTTGACTTTCCTTAAAAGTTATGGATATTAGTTAATGTTAAGTAGCATTTTATAGTGCTACTAGCTGGTGCCTGCAACTTCGTCTGCGCGACTAAAGGTAGCCTATGTCCTTCCCCAAGATACAATCTATCTCCTTGCCAAATTTCATTACGATCCGTTCAGCCGTTTAGTCGTATCGTAAAAAGGTAACAAACAGAGTTACTTTCACATTTATAATATTAGTATGGAATTTATAGATCGCGACAAATGTGTTTAAAAAAAATCTATATAAAATTGTGATAATATAAATTCCATGGTTAAGTTAGTTCGCTGTTTGCCTTGTATATCAATCTAAAATATTGATCAATGTCTTTCTCCAGTTACATGCACAGTGAAGAGTCCATGATCAGGTACATCGCCATGAGGTACTCTGCAGCTGTGTTCCCGCAAGATTATGTTCCGTCCAGATATCTACTGTTGTTAGCCAGTGGAGACAGGTAAGCTAATTTATAAAATTTTACTACAAAAAAACTTCATATTATTATTTTATGTACTTGTTAAGGTTACTTATCTAAGGATTATTGCAAAATAATAGATACGATCGGGTCTAAAATGCCACGTTTTATTTTGCTGGAACCACTTTTCAACTGGTTTAACCGATGAAAATCACTAAAGTGCCAAGAGTTTCAATTATCTACATGTTTGCTACTACTTCGTATTAATCACTTCTAGGAGAGGTTACATTTTTGAAGTCAGTTTTCCTTTTTTAGTCAAGACGACATATCAACAGAAGCGCTAAAATGCCTTTACGGCACTTCACGTCCTAGCGAAATAGAAGACGTGGTCTACAACGTATCTAAAAAAGAGACAACAGTAGTCAATATAGACGAAGAATCGTCTAAGAAAGACAAGGACAAAGGTCAAGAAAACGAAGATTTGAAAGTGCCGAAGTTCAACGAAGTAGTGAATTACGTGTGGGATCAAATGCAGAAAAGGAAGAAAGGTTCCAACGCTAAACATAGGTTTGTGATCGGCAATCAAGTGTTACAGTTTCATCCTATGACTTATCAGGAGGTGAGTGTTATGAAATCGAATTATTAATTCAGGCTAAAAGTAATAAGGAAATCTATTTTTGCTTCTATTCGGTGGTTTAATATCATTATCATCATCATCCCCTTGCCCTTCACCATCATCATCTCGGCCTATAGATGTCCACTGCTGAACATAGGCCTCCACAAAAATCTCCAGTGGGAACGATCCATTGTAGCCTGCATCCACTGATTCCCAGCGACTTTTATAAGGTCATCGAGCAGGCGGTGGTCCCACGCTGCGCTTGCTAGTTCGTGGTCTCCACTCGAGAACCTTTCTGCCCAAGCGGCCGTCAGTTCTTCGAGCTATGTGCCCTGCCCATTGCCATTTCAGCTTGCTAATCCCCTGGGCTATGTCAGCGACCTTTGTTCTTCTGCGGATCTCCTCATTTCTGATTCGATCACGCAGAGAAACGCCGAGCATAGCCCTCTATATAGCTCGCTGAGTGACTAAGCTTGCGCCTGAGGCCCTTATTCCAATCTATTGGGGTCGGTGCAGCATGTGTTTTTATTCTATATATCTCTGTCGGCCGTCATCTCGCTCGTCACTTATTTTTTAGCCATATCATCTTTCACACAATCCATCCATCGATTCGTCGGTCTCCTCGTCCTCTACTCGTGTAGCCATCTACATTCATACTCGGAACATTCCTCGTCACATGATCCTCATTCATCCGCATTTCGTGTCTATACCATGACAAATGATTTCTACACAACTTCTCGGTCACCGGCGTAAATCTCAAACTTCCTATTACGTACTCATTTCTAACTCTATCATCCGCGTCACACCACAGACATCCCTCTTAACATCTCATCTCAGCTGCATGCAGTAAGTAGCCTTTCATTCAACCATTTGATGGGCCGACACTCCGAACCATACAAGACACTGCTGTCTGATAACTGTCTTATAGATCTTCCCCTTAAGTTTATGGGGAATTCAGGGGTCGTAAATAGTTCCTGTATTAATTCTATGCTTGACGGTCCAGTCTATGGACACGATAAAGCGAAAATATGATTATAATGACTTAGAAAATACAAGTGCCATATTTTATAAAGGAAATAGAAAAAAAAAAACAACTATCGATAACTAAACCGTTTAATTCACCTTCAGATCCTACGATACATGCGTATGTGTCTGAACCGCGACGCTGCCCTGAAAGATTGTTCGAACCATCCAAACGCGACGTCACCACTCCTCGCCAAGTACTTCTACAATAACTTATTAGACACCGAAGTGTTGGAGCGGTACCTTAGTATGATCACGTCTTTGCTGAATGCAAGTCCAGGTACTATTATTGTTTTGTTGATCCTAGAGACTGAGATATTGGGGGTATGCTTCTCTGATTATCTAATTTAAATATGAGATATTTAGACTAGTATGGTTATCAGTCCCCCGATCGCTTTGACGTGCTCAAGAGCCTCTGTAGGCTCTACCTTTAAGCAAAGGCGTTCAGCAATTTTAGTCGGTTTTCGGAGGCTCGATACAGCGATCGGACGCTAAAACGCGCCATTTGTCTGTAACCGTACGAAACACGATTCGGCATTCACCAAATCGTTGATCGCCGATGCTCAAAGTAGCAAGTCTGCGGAGGCTCTTAAAGCAAACTGGTTCATAAGTTCCCTGAATTGGATATACCAGAGCCTGGTAGTGAAACACTACAAGACAATTTTCTATTTCGGATGACGTAGCCTAAAAATAAACGTTTAACATTTTTAAGTACACCCACATGAAACATAAAAAAAATATTTTTTCAGAAATAATGCCTCTAACATGCTTCTTGGACATTGTCGGTTGTGTGCCAGACAAAATGGCCGCCAAATACACCAGTCTTTTACCATTCCTACGAAATCTATTCACGACCAGTACCAAGGAAGATATTCGTGAAATAGCTGCGGTTATTTATGCTATTATCACAGTAAATACTAGCGAGAAATCAGTTATAGATAAAGAGATTAAAGAATTCGTGGTACAGGGCCAGAACAATAAGAGTTTGGAAGCTCAGTGTGGGTATTTGTCGGCATTTTCCAATATCTGCGAGCGATGTATCGCGTTGTCGAAACGAGGGAAGTTTGGCGGTAAGGGATTCAGTCCAGCTAACTGGGAGCCTTATCAAGAAGGTGCTGTGGTTTTAGGTAAGTGTTTATACATTACCCTTCCCTTACGTAAACAAATTTTTCATGAGTACATGAGATCAGTTGCTATGTTTAAAAGCACTTATTGACGAAATTAATTTATACGCCACGTCGTCAGCAGTGTTCCTTCAAAATGCAAGAAAATTACCTATTTAGAATAAAAACTTGAATTTGACGTGATCAGGATCATTTTGATTATATAAAAGTATTTCAACACTATCAAGTTATAAAAATGTCGGCTATGTACATATTTCACGGTTACTCAATTTTTTTTATTCAAATGCTACGAAACCAGATTAATTTATAAAAATTATCATCATGTGTTTAAAATTTCAGCCAATTTTCTAGCGAGTACACAAACTCTTCTTGTCAGTACTTCTTGTTCTGCCATATCGCTTCTGGCACGGTGCAGCGGTCTTCCCCTACCTAATACGTCACCAAAACAAGAAGCACTCTTACAAAGCGAGAATCCTTTCAACATTAACAAGAACGACACTAATTTAGATGATGGTGACGTCACGAAGTTCACGGTTTCCGACAGGCATGTAGTTGACACGTTTAAATTTGTTTATACCAGTACCAAGATATATTCATTTTACGTCCGACCTGAACTTCCACTAGTTTGTTTGGCCTGTTATATGTCTTATTTCCTACTTTTGCCGTTATTGTAATTACTGATCTTTCTACTAATGAGTTTCAAAATTTTAATGATTTTCTTTGTATGTATTATTTCAATTCTATTTAAGAAACCCTATTTTTTTGAATTGTACCGATGTGTATGTGGTAAGCAAAATATTAAATTTACTTTGAATCCAGATTGTTCAAAATAGTTGGGAACGCAAAACTACCTTCGAAATTAAAAGAGAGGGCGCTGTTTACGCTTGGCCTTTTGTGTTGTGGTGAACGATTGTCGTTTGCCAAGCAGATCGTCATGGGATTCCTGCAGATGGCCAAAGATGTAAGGAATCCTCCTTTAATATTATTTATATTCTTACGTGTGTTATTTTATTAGTGTCAGCGTTCACCTGTATTATTGGGGACCTTAAAGATTAATGCCATTTCTTAAAAAAAATTGTAACCCAGGTTATCTACTTCAAGATAAATCTTTAAAAAGCATTTACGCATGCTTAGCGAACTCTAAAATTACAATATTAAATGGAAAAAGAATACGGTCGCGAACAGGATTCGAACCTGCGCCTCCCGGATAAATAACTACATTATTTTTTGAATCAGGCGTCCGAGCACGGATCTTTTCGACAAACTTGACGACTCTATAAAAGTTTTTATGTTTTGAATTATATCGTTTTAACAACAATTTGACGTTTAAAATCGACAAACGTGTCGACAAAAAGAACCATGTTGGCACCACAGTTTTCATTATGTGACAGCTTTTATGACCTGGCAATTTATGGCAATTATCAATATTTTTGACTCTTTTTTATTTGGTTTTAGAGCAAAGAGTTCGAAATACATTTACAAATAGGTGAGTCGCTGGTTTTATGCGTCGAAGGAGTAAACTCAAATGAAAACAGGGATCTATGGACTGAGTTGCCGAGAGAGGTAAACTTAAAAAAAGTATACTTCAGCTATTTCTAAATAATGATTTGATGTTTTTTGGTACATCAATAAGTATTTCTTTTTACTCAGGGTGCGGCAAAAGTGAAGAATGCAGAGGCTTTGAAGGAGAATGATCAGTTATTGGAGTGGTTACTGCATGAGCTGTTCAAGATTGGCAGACATCCCCACCCACATTCTAGACAGGTAATATAGTACTAGTTTTAGGACTTAAAATGTTGTGTCTTCTCCACGTAAAAATAGAACACGTTTTTGTCTCCTTTGCATAAAAGCTTAGCATACAGGAAATGCCTCTCAGCCATCTGAATCTGTCGGCAGTGAGGAGGAGTTACGATTGAAGATTCTTACACTTTTCTTTATAAAATCATTCATTCGGTTTCACTGGCATTACAATATTCTGACTTGTTAAATTGTCTTTGCAAATAGCGCCACTATGAAAAACAGCGATGTAATGGTAACTCGAACGCGGTGAAATGAATGGTCCTATACCTTGTGTATAGCCAACATGATAATCTAGTAAATATAATTTGTATAGGCTACAAGTATTTGGTTGTTGGCGCTGCTAAAGAACTGCCCCGAACGCGAACCCATCAAGAACAAGCTGCAAGTATTACAGAATGTCTTTATGGATTTCCTTTCGGAAAACAGCGGTAAGTTATACTTATCATTATCAAATCATTACATGCGTTATATTTTTGCAGTGAATTGTATAACAATTAACATAGTTGACTGAAGCGGTTTAATAAAAATAAGCATTGCCAAGTTTAATTTGCATGAAGCCATTTTTGGGGAGTTTTTCCTTCCATCACTAATCTCTGCATAGAATAAAAATGATACGTCCATCTGTCTATCTGAGCACGATTTCGTCTGTAAATACTGAAGGGATTTTATTCTAGTTTTCACTAATTAGCAAATTTTTTAATTTTTTGATTAGATTTGTGGTCATAAAAACGGTAAGTAAGTAAACAGAAAAACGGTAGTTAGTTTAGTTATCAACCCATCAACCTGTTTATACAAACAACAAAACATTTGTTTAAAGAAATTGTATTAGTGTCTCGTCAGAACGACCTCGATCTAAACCAAACTTTTGCCTCTACAGATATAGTCCAAGATGTAGCAAGCAAAGGTTTATCCTTGGTATACCAAAACTCAGACGAGAGTCAGAAGCAGGCGCTTGTGGGGCAGATCATCGAACAGTTGACTAGTGGGAAGCGATCAGTTGCGCAGGTCACTGAGGACACCAAGATATTTGAAGAAGGTCAACTGGGAAAGGCGCCCACTGGGTAAGTAGAACTTTATGGAGTCAGTATCAGGTGCTATTCAGATAATTTAAAAGCTGACCAGTGGCACGCGATCGGTTGCGCAAGTCACTGAGGACATCAAGAGATATAAGGTGGGCTAACTAGAGAAGGCACCTACTGGACAAGTACGAGTATTTAGAGACAGAAATATCACAGTGATGGCGCGTAAAAATGTCAATCGCGCCATTTTCATAACTAAATTTGTTAATTCAATTTTATTTTATTAACTAATTTTACAAACATATTGACTAACTAGCTCACTGTTCATAATGTACTATTGTTTCAGTGGCAACCTTTCTACGTACAAGGAACTGTGTTCACTCGCATCAGATCTGAATCAACCGGATCTGTTATATAAGTTCATGCACCTCGCGCATCACAACTCTATGTGGAACTCTAAGAAAGGTTAGTCGCATCACATATTATTGTACATTTATTTTGTTATATTAGAGTTAATTAAACTTTTAACGTTAAAAAGTAATTATTTCTGAAAAATTTGTTGTAATACTTAGTCAAGAGTTGTGCCTTTATCGTGGATCTACTATTAATGTTCAGATGACTGTATTTCATATACTGATATTCGTGTCGGTTGACACGAATGGTACAGAAAGCAATAAACGTAGGTACGAGATGATCGTCACACAATATTAGGGTAATTTTACGCTGGCAAGTGTCATGTCATCCGAAGTAGCGTCAGGGCCAAATACCGCTATTTTCCTACTATGCAAATTGTCTATGGATCATATTTTTATCTCTACTCGTATACTGAGCTCCGCCACCAGGCCAATCAGATTGTATATCCCTTGATTGCAACTAGCTTATGTCTCAATTTCCAAAAATGTATTCTGTAGGTGCGGCATTCGGCTTCCATTCGATAGCCTTACAAGCGGGTGCCCAACTATCAGAGCACTTGCCGAAGATAGTGCCTCGCCTGTACCGCTACCGATTTGACCCCACGCCGCGTATACAGAACTCCATGCAGAGCATCTGGCACGCCATCGTGCCTAACACACAGGCCACTGTGAGTTAAGATTCCCATTACCGTTTTGTGCCGCCTTGTGACAAAGTGTTAGCCAATAAAAATCGTTCTGATATGATGCAATCCTGAACAGATTTGTTTGATTGGTCAATTCTGCGTCACGATACAATATGACATAGAAATGTGCCCGTTCCTTTAATGTATTATTATAAGAATTTATAGGTTCATTATTGTTAATGGATACCGATTATTGGGCCTCAAAATATATTTTTTTAACATATTTATATATGTGGGCTTAGTTTTTAAGTTATTCTTACCACGTAAAAAAAAAAACTCTAAATTCCGTCGCTCAAACTTGGCATACAGATAAGATAATAGTGTCTTTGTACTACAGGTACATAAATATCACAAAGAGATCCTAGACGACTTAGTAGCGAACCTGACCTCGAACCAATGGAGAGTGAGGATGTCCTGTTGTAACGCACTTTCGGATTTATTGAGGTAACAAACAACATTTTTATTGAATGTGAATGTTGTTATAATGTATAATTTTATTTAAGGTTGTCTACTGCGTGATTTCACTGAGTATATTACTTTTGGAGTTTGAGAGAATGCACAACTTTTCAATAAACTCGAACTTCCTACAAGATATATTTATTCGTTTCAACATGTCTAAATAGCTGTGTTGATAACTTTAAATATAAATTATAATTAAATATAAATTTAAGTTTATATTTATCTGTACAGGGGCGCTCAAAGTTTACACGAGTCGCTAGAACAGCTGCCTACGATATGGTTGCAGTTATTCAGAGTAATGGACGACGTGCATGAAGGGACAAGACAAGCCGCCACTTCCGCTGCCAACGTGTTGTCTAAGGTATGACAATTCAAACTTCATATTATCAAGCAGCGCCGTACTGGACAGCAGATATAATTGTTACTTGTTTAATCTTCCTTTGTTCTCCTAATTAAATTAGACAATTAGAACATTTAAGGTGGTATGAGCTACCGTATCACTCCCATCTATCCAATTTCATCCCCATAGTTAGAGCAATGTCACAGTTCAGCGAGTGTCTCAAGGTCAAGCCCCACTTGTGTGTATCACTTTTTACACAACTGCTCAAAAAAGGAGTGTTATTATAATAAAACAACTTTTAACCGGATTAATCGCGTGTATTATTGGTTTTTTGTTTTTCCTAACGTTTCGAACACCTTGCAGCGTTTGTGGTCGCAGGGGGACAACGAAACGTCAGGAAAAACAAAAAACAATAATACACGCGATTAATCAGGTTAAAAGTTGTTTTATTATAATGTGTAGTGATCCCGCAAACCTAAGATATTACTAAGGAGTGTTATGTTTTTAGTGTTCATGTATGTACTTATGTATATGTTTGTGAGTTTCTTTATTTCATCATAACTTCTAAGTCCCTGAACCGATTTAGATGTATGGGCTATCGGTATAATCATTACATTTCCCAGGTAACATAGGCTAGTAAGATTTGATAAATAACCATTACTTAGCTCATGCTTTGGATAAGCATTGTAACTGTCAAACTACAAGTGTAAGTAGTTTTTTTTTTTATCTTGGCCTTAGCTTATGGGATTGGCTTATTGAAACAGGCCTAAAACTTTCTTTATTCTTGTTTAGCTATGTATTCGCGCATCCGACGTGAGTACAGGCAAAGATGGCAAGGAGGTGGTCTCTGTAATACTGCCCGTACTACTCGACACGGGCATCACTAACCTTGTCAAAGAAGTTAGGAGTGTCAGGTATGTACCGTTTTTTACTTATTTTACTTCAAAATCCATGCAAAAAATAATTTATTAATATGAAGACACCAAAACGAATTTCAAAAGGATTTTGAAATAAGACTACGATTAGCATTTTCATATTTCACTAAAATGTCGCTTGAGCCAAAAAGCCTTTCACCCATCGATATTATAAATGCGAAAGTTTGTGAGGCTGAATGGATGTTTGTTACTCTTTGACACAATTACTGCTCAAAGGATTTGAATGAAATTTAGCAGCAAACAGATAGTTTGTAACTTGGATTAACACATAGGGGATTTTTTATCCCGACTGGATCTAATTCTAAGTCTACGCAGACGAAACGAAGCAAAGCTAGTTTATTGTACAGAAACAACTTAATTTTATGATAGTGTATGTGGATTGTAAACTGTTCTAAGGTAAACTAATAATTTATTTAATATCATCTGTCACTCCTTCTCACAGCTTTAACATTGTAATATAAAGCTATGATAGCCTAGTGGCATGACCGTTGGAATTAATTATCATTTGCTTAAAACGGTGAAGGAAATCATCGTCAGGAAACCAGCACACCTGAAAGATGTTCTCGATGGTGTGTAGTCATGTCGGAGACCTATAGGTGGTTTAAACTCTGACATTAGGTTGTTCATTAACCACACGATAAGAAGCATTGTAATTTGAGTATTGTTACCTATGTAGCTTTTTTATGCTTTGATTAATGTACATTCCTTCTTATTGAAGCCTTGATCTTAATTGTGATGCCACGACACACCAGTTTTTTCAAAGTTATTTCATACTTCAAGATAAATCTTTGAAAAGCATTAACGCATGCTTAGCGAACTCTAAAGTTAGAATATTAAATGGAAAAAGGATACGGTCGCGAACAGGATTCGAACCTGCGTGTCCCGGATAAATACTCTAGGCGCTCTGACCACTAAGCCATCTCGACCTCTGCTGACCACCGTGAATTCTTCTTCCATATCTTAACACGTCTTATGGCGACGTCATTTCATACTAACATAAAAATTAAAAAAAAAAATGGACATCTCTTCTCGTAAGGACAGAGGTGTTTTGGCTCATTATTTTTTAAAGTGTTCCTGATAAGTTCACAAGCAATTTACTTCTAATGTTATCCATAACAATGGACACTAAGGTGGATTATTTTGATGCAGATATGAAGCTATATAATTACTAATATAGTTAACATTTTATATCTTAGCTTACAGACCGTCTCTAAGCTAGTAACCGCAGCTGGAGAGACATTAAAGCCGTTCCTAGCGCGACTGATTCCCGCTTTAGCGGGAGCAGCCGGAGAACTAGAGTCCGCCCGACTGTCGTACCTCTCTACTGCTCTAGCTGACACTGCCACAAGAGACTTACTAGACGACATGAGAGCGAGTGCTGCTAGGCATCACTACACTACAGATACTGTCGTCAAGGTAAAATGTCATACAATCTAGCTTCAATTTTTTACCGCTCTATACGACACTGCGAATAGAAAAATTCGGGCCTGACAGTATGAGCGTTGTTAGAATGTGAATAAAAATGTATTAATTTCTGTGCACGTATGTGTACAGCTGGTCTAGACCAAATCAAGACTAGACGAATAAATATAGTGTTCGATTTATTAAATACTAAACAGTGCTGCCAATAATAACAAATTATTTTCGAGGAGTCACATTCACTTGTCCTTCCATATAAATTAGAGATCCACTGTATTGATGATCAATAATATTTAATAACATTACCTCCTTACAGTGTATGCCATACGTCGACATCGATGTGATGAAAGAAATGCTCCCCAAAATCTTAGAGCTGATGAAGTCCCCACAACTTGGTACTAAAGTAGCGTGTTGTCACTTCGTGGTATTAGCCGCTCATTACTTAAGAGCTGATTTGGAGCCAGTGGCTGGAAAGATCATGTCTAATCTGCTGACTGGGACATTCGACAGAAACTCGACTGTGAGGAAGAATTATGCTGAAGCGTTGGGGCAGGTTTCAGCTTATGCTAAGGTGAGATAAAATATTGATTATATCAAACCCTACAAAGTTTGTTGTAAGTAGCAGATCTCATGAAACTAACAATGTACACTATCTATTTTATTAAACAGATTTTATTAATAATCTTCACCTTTTTGCTAGCCAATACCAAACACAATAGCAGTGTAATTGTTATCTGTATAATTTTATAAGTACGCGAGTAAACAAAGAAGCACATATTTTATAAGAAAAGTTTAATTGCAGGTGTATTAAATATTAATAGTAATATGGCTGAACACATAAACTTAAGTGACATTCTGTCATACTGCCACTTACCTTACGGTGCGTTAAACCGACTGAACGACTTCTAAAAGAACGTCTTAAAGTTAAGTTTCACGCACTTCATGTATGTTACATGATAATAAGTTCAAATACTTTAAAATATCCCCAGACCTCTTATAAAAAAAATCTGTTTCTGAAATTTATCAATATCATATAATTATTATGGAATGAACCAAATGACTTAAAAGCTATAAAATTTCAGGTCCAATCTGCAGAGAAATTAATGAAAAAGTTAGTAACTTTATATGAGACGAAGGAAGACGATATGTCGCGGTCGGCTATCGCACTCTGTCTTAAGGCTATAGCGAAGGCTAAGATAGAACATATCAAGGACAATGAGACGATCCTAGCACCCATGGTGTTCCTCGCTATGCATGGACCTAAGGATGATGGTAAGTTTAATTAATTGATTATAACATAGCTTTGCGTGCACCATAGCTGTGTGAAGAGTTCTGAAATCAGAACACAAGCCTCTTTCCGTTGCGTAATATGAAAACTTTACCGAAAATTTGACGTCACCCTTTTGTCTATATTCCTACAGTATTTAGGTAAAATAAGGACAGAGTAAAGCTTCCGTTTTACATTTTTGATGCGGAAATAAACCTGTATTCGATACAGGTTTTTTATTTTTATTGAAAATCACTTTTACTATTTATTCCTCTTCCGTTGTCTTCATTCTATCTGTTGTTTCGTATTTCGAGGCTGATTATTAATTAAACTGATTAGTAGGCTCGAAATACTTATTACGTGAAGTTCGATAAAATATGTTATCATTGTTATATATTAGTCATTCTACTCATTTTTTAAACTGGTTTTAGCTACATTGATATTAAACTTCATAAATTTTTCGTTTCCTAGACTCGTCCACAGTGGAGATGTATGAAGAGATATGGACGGACATAAGTCCGGCACGGGAAAGCGGTATCAAACAACATCTGACCGTCATAAAGGAGGAGATCGAGAAGGCGCTCAATTCCAGTAGCTGGACCAAGAAGATTCAGGTAATATTACTCACAATTTTAAGAATGTAAATTGTTAAAAATGAGAGGCAAGCCTTTTCTTAGGAGTGATATAGGGTGACAGTATTTATAAAATATGCTAGACTCAAAAGTGAATGTTTCGTAAATTTCTATAATTTCAGGCAGCGAACGCAATAAAGACGATATGCAAAGAGGTATCAACTGGTTTAGGTGATCAACGAGAGCAGTTGATCCGCGCGATGTTAGCGGCGGTTCACGGCAAGACATTCGATGGGAAGCAACATGTTATTGAAGCCCTCGCCGAGTTGTGCGCGTGAGTAGTATTTTATAGCGATGGGCGTTGAATGAACGAAATAGTTAATTAAACCGTGGACGTACTGTCAACTTATCGACGGTTCACCGTTTCTCAATCAACTAGTTAAATTCGTAGACGGATAAACTGAAAGGCTGCAACGCTAATATCAACTATCAACGCGTCGACTAACGCGGGAACACAGTTCATTCGTCCGTTGAAATGAAATAATCGAACAAACAAAATTGATCTCTAAATCAAGTGTCAGAGAGTTGATATTTGTATAGAACGAATGATGCGAGACTAACCAGTTAGTGTTCTACTTGTTTTGATTTTTGATATAGTAAATACATACGCTTGGGGATAGAATAAAATAAAAATATAAATTATTGTAAAGAAAATAAGTACCTACCTAACGAAAAAAAGCAAATATAGAGATTTATTGGAAAATTAATTAATGTTCATAAAATCAGTTGATCTTTTAAATATGGCTGAATATTTAATATGTTAAGTCAGTCCTTTTAACTAATGCACGAAAGGAACTACAAATTAAAATAGGTACGGGTACGTCGAACCGTAGACGTCGCGACGTTTATACCGTCCAATAGACTGTACCGTTGACGTGTAAACTAGTTGATCGACTCGTCGATGAACGAAAATAGATGGTCTAGTTTCGTTGACGTTAAATACGTCGACGACCCATCGCTAGTATTTTACGACATATATTTTAGGGATGTTACGAATATAAAATTTCGGATCAGAATATGGAAACGGATTTATAAATAATATTATACCGGTTTCATATACGAAATAATTTCGGATTATCAGATAGTTTCAGTTTCGGATAATATATTATTAAGGAATAGTAAAATTAGTAAAAGGAAAGTACAAACAGGTAATGATTTGACTTTACATATAGGATATCATTTCATACTTTAATAAAAACCGATGTCTCTGTCATAACGTGTCTAATTTAGACTCAGCCCCTATACGAAATAATTCTAAAGTTTTATGGCGATGACATGTATTGTCAAAGGTCGCGGGTTCGAATCCCGTTCGTGTCTATTATTTTTCAATGATTTCAAAGGTAATAATAATAATTTATTTTCAGTGTAAAAGAAAACGAATCGCCCGTATCTCCGGCCCTGGCTTCCGAAGTGATCAACGCGCTACTAGTAGAGAGTCGTAAGCAGGAGATGGTGTACAAGCGGCACGCTATCAGTGCGCTCGGGCAGGCCATCGCCGCCACACACTGTGACCGCTTCCAACAGCTCTACGAGATCGTCAAGTTAATACTGTCCAAGGTACATGCATAACAATTTTGTGACTGCAATGGAAAAGTTGATTAAATTAATAAGAGATAATAATCGACGCATTTCTAGTTGAAAGCCGTAATGTTTGGATACGTCATCGCCGGCGCGCTCTTCAAGTTTCCCAGATCGTGAAGCTTTAATTAAGATAAAATGTAACTTGCTACACCCTAATAGGGTCATGTACTCATAAGTCTAGCCTAATACTTAGCTTGTTACTACGTGCAACAAATAAATAAAGATCATACAGTCCATGAGCAAGCAAAAAAAAAAATTGATAAATAAATTCCATCGACGGAAGTCACATTTTTTCCCGATTTACTTAGATATTACATATAACACTTTTGTACTGTAGGATGAACTGTCAGTCGGCAAAGACTCTGACGAGGAAGACAACGAGGGCGCGAGACAGCGGCGGGAACAACTGACGGCTCTGAAGGAAGCCGCCTACGAACTACTGGGCAAGGCATGGCCCAAAGAACCCGACACACAAGGTGAAACAATTCTCCTTCCTCCTCTTCAACCTATATATACCCACTGGACAGTAGTCGTATTTTAAATCTGCATCTTTGAAGTTGGACTTTCCGAAAGGCTGCGAAACATGGCACAGAATACTTTCATAGTGAGATAGCGATAGTAAAATTTACTACTGCGCACCAAATTGCGTCCAACATCAGAGTTGCACAGTTAAAATGCGCGTAGTGTAACGTCTCTTTCTCAGGATAATTGCGCAACATGCTTGTAATGACAATAGCTTTCAATGCCGTAGGCTCTACAAATAAAAATCCTAAACCACCTTCTTGACTACTAACATCGACGCAATGTATATTTTACACGTATATAAGGATCGTAGCAGGTAGTGTTCGTTAATTTCTATATGTATGTATATGTTTGATTGTTTAAAATGAAAGCGAGCCATTACAAGTGAGTTGCGTAACTATACACCGGTGGCTTTTATGAATGTAAAGTTTTCAAAAACTTGAACTAGTTAAGACACCGTGGACACACCCTATCATTTTTTCCTTTATCTAATCTACTTAACATGTTCATTAAATTAACATAATTATTATGTTCACAGAAAAATACCAAGACCTATTCTTCGAGCACTGTTCGAAATCATACCCAACGAGTTCGAGGTCGACCCAGCTTGCTATACTAACATCTGTCGCCCGCGTGTTAGAGAGACTTGCCATACTCAGCGACACTGGAGAACCGATGGAGACCGACAATGTGCCCGCGAACAATAGGGACAAGGCGATCAGCACAGTCACTGAGCATGTTGCTTCAATCATTGATTATACGCTCAGTAAGTACTATTATTAATGTTTATGTGAATGAGAACTGCTTCGTTGTTCTAGTTGTCGTTGGCGCGGCTGTTCGGCGGTCGGGTAAAGTGTTGTCAGGTTTCACTGGTAGAAAATGCTCAGTAATAGCCTGGAGTATGGAATTGTGCCTGGTTAATGACAATATGCTCACCATCTATTACTAACTATGGGGCTTAATAATTGTATCGGTGAAATATGGGTGTGTAACAGTACACCTCCGCCTAACTCTTCAGTTATATAGGTGTGATGATATGTATGTATCATGAGTAAAAATTATGAGGTCGTAGATCGAACACATTCCCGAGACGAAAGCGATCATCACTTCTTTTTCTTGACATGTCTCTGTCGCTTCTTTATAATGTATGTTATTTATTGAAAAATGTTATAGAGACACGAAATACAAAAATAAATATGCCCCACAAAACCGTTTAGACAGTTTGTCTTGGGAACTTAGTCTTTATACAACCATAACAATTATGTAGGGTACAGTGCGAACAATTATTTTTGATAACGTTAATGGCATCATTGTAGGTTTTTAATTAAGTATTCTCTTAATAGTTTGGCGAATTTATGCTTTTTTGTCTCATTTATGATATATGCTTGGTAAGCTATGTAATCGTTTTCGGAAAGAAAATTCTGTTCATACAGACTAGACATTGGTTTATTTACGGTAAAATTCTAACATAAATATGGAGAACAAAGTTTGCGAAAGGCTGCTTAGAGGAGAATTATATAATATAGTCTACTTCTACTATAGTTTAAGAGCTAAGCTCTAGTGGGTGGGGCAACCACCACCGTCTACTTTTCTCTGACATCTATTGAAATAATTAATCAAATTTTGTATTATTTTACGGTGAAGAAAAATGTGAGGAAATCTGGATGATGGTCTGAAAGCGGCAAGCCGCAGAACTAGTTTGGTGATCAATGCTCGTGCCTGGGTATAAAAAAGGTCTTGCATTGGGACAGTTATGGCTCGAATTATTATTTGTATTCTTTTGCAGAAAACAGCAATCAAGTGAGGCACAGGAGAGACGCGCTCAACATTATGGAAATACTTATCAAACAATTAAAAGGTACATTATCTAAAAAAATATTTTGTATAAATACCAATGCTTGGGCGCCATAAGATACATATTCAGACATTCGACACTTATGCCTTGAAAGAAATTGTTGTCAACTACAAATTACGTAAATATTAAATCGGCTCAATTAATTCTTTCAGATCTCAACAAAACACAAGAGTTAGACAAGCTCAGAACGATCTACCAGTCGTACGCACAAGACTTGTCAAAGGACTCGTCACACGAAATACGAACCAAAGTGGACAATATCAAAATACATTTTAAATAGTACTGCATGTTATTTATTGTCGTGACAAAAACAGTAATTAAATTAAATGATTATGATAGTATAAAATGGGTTATTTTTTTAGAGGATGTTTAAATGATACAGTTATAGTGAACAGTTGATATATGCCACAATCTCTTAGTGCACTATAATTGCCAATTTGCGGGTCAAATTTGACAAAGCAATTTGAATGTACCAGGATGGTAACCTGGTACAATTATTCAATTTCGTAGGCTTTGCTGATTATGTTCATCAACCGTTTGATTGAATGTTCCTATAGTAAATAGGACTATTAGACTATCAAGACTAAGTAGGAGCTTGTTACTTGTACTAACAATGTTGCCATTTGACAAGAGAATTAGGAATTTTTTATAAAAAGTCTTTATAAGTTAATTACCCCCAACCAAATCTTGTTACTAGCACCAGGCGATCATAACTTAGAAGAAGCTTTTTCTGTAATTATTATTTATTACTGAATGTTTTCATTCTACAAATATTTTATTTAAAATTGGCAATATATAACCGGCCCTCCGATTTTTAATACTTAACTACCCATAATGAGATTAAAGTAATTTCATTTATTACTGAACCGATGTTGCCATTCTAAAATAATGTTTTTATCGAGTCTTCAGGATTCTTTAATTGATTTACTATAAGTACTCTAACGAAATCATGTTACCCCAAAATCATTATCATTATTTGGTACTACGATTTGATGAATATAATGGTAAATGAAACTTTTAAGGACTACTCATTATTCTGATGGGGACCAGAACCAAGTATTCTCCGAAGTGGAGAAATAAAACAGCAACGAACAATATCACATCAGTGTTTTAATGCTACTTGCATTAAATAAACCTATGGAATGAAATAAAGTATATAATAACAAAATAATTCATTAGCATAAAAACGTCGCCTAAGCTAGATATCATATGTACACACAACATAATACATACGTAGTTAATTATTAGTTTAATACGTACCTAAATAAAGTTTAGAACAATAAGACAATCTCAATAAAATAAGGACATGATTTATGACCACATAGTTATAAGCTTATTTATAAGACAAAATAACACAACTGAAAACAAATTTCTGTACAACATTAAGTGAAAACAATTTACGGCGTTAAAACGATTTTAAATAGGTAAATTCTGAGACGAAATCTGAGAGTACACTATACAATACATAACAATGTACGTTTTAGTACTCTTAGATGCACCGTAGACTGCTTATTTAAACGAGAGTTTATTCTACGTATGCTTTTTATATTAAAACTTGGGTTTTCTAATTGTGGTTGTGTAAAAGCAGATAGTAAGAACATCACATTGTGAAAGGAAATCTTTTGTTTTGAAAACTTTTACATGTCATGACTATTTAATACAGTAAGAAAAACAAAAAAATTGGACATTATATAGCCATCAAATGAGGTACAGATAATCTATATCACGAAGGCGGGTGAATCGTTACAATATGAACCTTATGTCAAAGGCAATAAAACTCCCATCACACGCCTTCATGGAATACAAAAGACTGCTCTCTGAAAACAAATATTTACATAATTATAGTGTTCCTTCGAAATGCTGATTCATACAATGACGTCGGTGATGCGTCGATGTAAACTTTGTGCAATTTTAGTCAAAGATAAGTAATCGTAGATTGCATAGTATATATGTGATAAGAAGTGAAAGTAGTTTTACAGACGAATTTAGGCGTCATTTATCTAAGAATTCCTATTTGTAATTGCGTTGTATTAGTAAGCTTAAAGCAAAACTGCTGTAAATTGTATGTTTAGTTTGCTAAAATTGACGTTCATCTATATAAAAATGTAAGCAATATATTATATTTGTACCTAAAATAAATCAATTGAAAACTATTCTGCAATAAAATTATCCGTCACACATCTTGCAAAACATTCAAGAACAATTATTTTACAATTATCACTAATAACGACCAATAATATTAAACCTAATTACAATAACTTAATTGACCGTTTTTGTAAAGGTATTTTACAACTTATTGAACTGCTGAGATGCATATTTCTGTATTATAAGGGATAGAAAGTTACCAAAAATAACCACAAGTTTTATTATATTGTCTCATTGGTCTAAGTGGTCCCAAGTGCAGAACAGGAATTGTAGGGTTCGATTCCCGGGTCGGGCAAAGTGTTATTGAGTTTTTCTGGTAGAAAATTCTCAGTAGCAGCCTGAAGTTTGGAATTGTGCCCGGCAGATGGCAATAGGACATTAACTAATTACATGGGACTTAATAACAATATTGGTGAATGATGATTGGTGGTTGATGTGTGGGCGGAGGTGTACAACTGTGTACACCTCCGCCCACACATCTGAAATTCTGAATATAGGCGTGATGCTATGGTAAGTTTATTATATTGTCATAAATGTTCTGTGGTCATATATTTTGGAACTTTCAGGCTTCAACTTTTTGTTAGGCGTTGAGGAGGAGAAAACTTGAATTTTTTAAACTAGACTTTTAGACCTTGTACTGAGAGCCGTAGTTATAAACCTAAGAAGTTCTTAAATCTCGCTCAGATGTTACTTGAGATATTGAAATGTATGAAATGTTCAACGTAGTGAGTAGGCGCCATTTTGAAAGGGACGGAGCTTCTCAATGAGACTGGTTTAAAAGTACGGGTATTTAACCATTACCTGTTATTAGTAAACACTCATAAACTATAATACCTTCACAAAAACCAGGACAAAGGATCTATTACTCTTATATTGCACTCTATACATCATCAAACAACCCGCGAGGCGGCATCGTCATTTTCTCCCTCCTCCGATCATCAAATTCTGTTCTAATGGACGGTAGGGTGCTTTCTCCGAAGCGGTGGTCCAACTCATCTTCTAGGGTGAGATTGGACCTGTTGTATGGTAGTTCTGCTCGTTGGTAGCCAGTGACTTGTGGCTGGTTTCGTTCCGGACTCGGTTGTACATAATAGTCTGAGTCCACGTCGTTGAGGAGCCCGGTGTGGGCTGAAACGTGACCAACATGCACAATAACAGATTACACTAATGATGGTAGGAAAGAAGGGTCTGTTTATTGTTTGGCATTGATATTTTTTAAATTTTTATTAATAAAGACATAAATTACTCCTCCATTTATATTAAGTTTATATGTATTTCCTGGCTCCTAAGCTAGTTATCTGTATTACAGGAGCCAGTAATTACATGTCAATGTTTCTAAAAAAACAAATAGAATAATTATAATAATAGCTGCCCTCGTTCTATGTATAGAATTTTCTCATGCTGGCATTTACATGCAATGCATGATAAATTGTTATAAAAGTTAAAAACATACTACTGTTTGTTTCCGTTAATTAATGCTTAAAATAAATACTAGATAAGCAAAATTTAATATTCAAGTGCAGAAAATATAGTTTAGTTATTTAAGTTTCAAACAGTTACTTCAATACGAAGAGCAATCATACACAATAAACAGAACAGAATAGAAGTATGTTATAAGATCAGTGTGAGCATGATATGTTTAGTGAAAATGAACTCATGGTAAGAAACAAAGTAGTGGAAATGATAATGACTATTATGTCACAAATGGAAGACATACAAAAAACATATTTTTTTAAAGCGAATGCGTTCAAACATATTGAATAGTCGTATTACCTCCGTCCTGTGCATCACGCGCAGACCTGTAGTTGGAGAACCTCTCGCTGTAGTCACGGCGACGCGTCAGCGACTCCTCGGCGCGTTGACGCTTACGCTTTTCTGAAGTATAAATGTAGATGAAAAACAACGTAATAAAATAACGTACATCTTATATAAAATTCGGTATGTGGTGTTTGGTAGATGCTTCTCCCTTTGTTTATATTAATAAAATAAAACGGAAAATCAACGTAGTACCACTATAAAATATTAAATAATCTTAGAGAGAAGAAGTACTGTATATGTAAATTCTTAATTAATCTCCGTTATAACATGACTTGAGTATTTAGAGAGTTTGTTGGACGATAATTTAAGTTCGTGCCGAAAAGTCTTTATTCGTGTGATAATGATGATAAAATGTAGTCTAGTAATTATCTTAATCATGGGGAGACTTTATTTTTATATGAATAAGACTTATTGCAACATGTACGGTCATCAAAAGTCACACATTCAAAAAGTTTATGAAGTGGTTTCTGTATGAAAACGATACAATTATTATTTTTTCGAGGTTACTTATTATAGAGTAGAATGTGTGTATATAATTAACTTATAATACGTCACTGCCTATACCACATACCTCGCTTAATAATCTCCCTTCCTTCATCAACCAGGTCCGTAGTAAGTTCGTCATCACCAACAAACTGCTGGAAGCCACACAGCGATAGTAACCGACTGCCCAGGGACAGGTAAGTGGCTACACAGAGCAGGACCACTAGCATCGGAAAGTAGATGTTGAAGCCTTCCGCTATGATACCAAGAACATCCATGTGACCCATTATCTGGGAAGAAATAATGATATTGTAAATCCAAAGCACCTTCCCAACCTACCCTTCCCAAATAATAAACTCCCCCCGACCTAATTTTCGGTCACGGCGGCATGTCGGACATTAGCCAAGTACGCAAGACATATTATAGTGCACAAGTGTATGTGCAAACACAGGTGCACTCCTTCTTTCTTCACTGTCATAGCTGATAGGACGACAATTCGACATGACCGGAGAGATCAGACGCAGAACTGTCGACTTTACATGCTCTCCGAAGCACAGGGGTGTCAAACCGCCAACTTCATAACACCTGGCTTACTACTGACAATTTCCGAACACAAAACCCAATAACTCTGCCCGACCTTGGAATCGAACCCACGCTCAGCGGTCGCGCTTACGACATGTCGACCAATGAGGCGGCTTTTCTCCAAATATATTGGGATCGGTCGTACTGGGTGCAGCTTAATACCACTTAATAGACTGCCTCTCTGACTTCCTCAACCCAGTTATTAGATGCACAATATCTTGTGGTAAGACTGGTTGTCAGACTTTAAGGCACAACTCTTAACGACTATCAAATATCTTTGTTTGACAGCTGGGAACGACGGTAACTATCTTCGTACTTATGTAAAGGAAAACAGCAAGTTAGTGTATTTAAGGTTCTTGGATATTTATAGTTGAAATATGGGTTCCCCAAGGTTTGATTCTCGGCCCTTTACCTATCCTGCATAAAATGTTTTTTTTTTAATTAAAATTCTGTTCTAACAATCTTATATTTATTTCTATGGACACTACAGTTTTGTACACACCTGCGTATAATAAGTCTCCATGATCCTCTCCTTAATGACGTGCGAGTCCATATGTATTAAGCTGAGGAAGTTGAGACACATAGCCGGGGTCAGTCGGCAGACCATCATGCCAGAGAATATGAGACTGTACTCGTTCGTCTGATGATGCGGTGCCAAGTAGTACAAATTGAGGAGACGGATCTTCAGCACAGTAGAGTAGGCGCAGTAGAACATGTACGCTATTATTATTGTTGAGATTGCCTGAAAAAAAGTATGACTATTGAAACTTCCAAAATAGGCTAGGAAATTGTTGAAATGAAATGGCTTCTTCATAACTTTGCAGTCCAACAGCTAAGGAGTTGTTGAAATTTTATATTCCTAATCGATTATGTAGATAACAAAACCGTCACTCGCAATTGGATGAGATTGAGATTTATGGTGTCATAATTGCCATATAATGCCGCCACAAACGTCGTATTTTGTATCCACTGGTTATTACACTCGTACAATGTTTCGAACTCGTTTCGTCATGAGCTGTGCCCGGGACAATGTCAACAATATAATTTATTTGAATGTGTTTCATGAAAGTTATAAAACAAAAATACTTTCATATATTCAGTATCATTCAAAAACCCTAAATCATCTTGGAATAATATTCGATGAAAAGGATAGTCAATGACTATTATAAATATATGATGCTCCACTCACCTCAATAGCTGAATAGTTGTAATTCTCGGTAGCTGCTATGACTATATTCGCAAATATAGAGAGTACGGGCTTCTTGCAGAAGAATGTCATCTCCGACCAGACCACAGCTATGGACATGATGCCCGTGATCACAGCCATAGATTTTAGAAAGTATTGCCGCAAGAAACATTCCCAGTACCATTCTGAAAATATTGTACATAATTTTCTATTTCACGATTCGATTGGCGCACTGTCTGTGTAATTCGGTTCTGCGTTAGGGGTCGCAGGTTCGCTTTTAGCATGAAACAATTAACTACAAAGTTATAGTTCAACATAATATATTATTTAACAACTTTGGAAAGCTACATTTTTCAAGCAATAACAATACTACATACATACGAAATAATGATTTCTTATTACTTTTTGTGACGTAAATGTTATTATTAAAACGGAAATTTTATAACCTGGAATGCTTGGTACGTAATTTACGTATTATTTATACCTACAATAGTCGGAATTCTGTAGGAAAACTTTGCTAAAGAACACTAACTATCCGAAAAGTGGCAAAATAGTTATGCAATTACTGTACAGGGAGAGGATTTAAGAGGTTATTATTTGTATGAAAATTTGTTAGGAATGTGCTTAACATCCCACTTACCAATAATAGGCGGGTAGAATATCCGCTGTACTCTAGGCCGTGGCGTGTGGAACGTATGTTGGAATCTATGATCAGGCGACCGCTGGTTAGCTGCGATGTCCTCGAGGTGGAAGATGCGCTCCAGCATCAGACCCCATTGAGTCTCTGTGCGTTGAAGCACATGCAGTGCTTTGATAGTCTATGTAAAAAAATATTATTGTTATAGAATTGGGCCCTGAGGCATACCTGTCTACATAGCGAGAATAATTACGCAGGATCGCTATACAAGAGATTTCTCAAATTGTGTGGGTATAAAAAAAGAATTCAGAGCAGCATAATTCATTGCATATGTATAAAAATTGGTTTCGCAATACTTGTTTAAATTAAAAATTCGCACAAAATATTAGCTCAACAAACCCCAGTTATTCTATACTATATTGCCTTACCTTTTTGTGTAGATTTACAAGTGACTTCAAGGAGGGTGGAGTGGGTCTGTCTGGAGGAGCGCGTCCATTAAGTCTGTCGCGCAATTGTATCGGTAGCTTCTGCACTATGGTCTCAACATGTCGGTGTAATGGATGGCCAGACCCAACGGCTGCTGTGACTGCTTTTAGACTCTGAAGAGATATAAGGAGACATTTATCGCGGATTTTGCGGCAATATTAGCGTATGAGTTTATCTTGATTTCTAATGTAATTAATATAGTATACGTATATTTGAGTTTTGAATTATCATTTACTTAGGAAGTTATGGATTTTTTATACATATAAAGTAGTAAAAAATACGGTCGCGAGCAGGATCCCAACCAGCGCCTCCGGGATAAATACTTCAGGCGCTCTCACCACTAAGCCATCTCGACCGTATTCTTTTTCCATTAATTATAATAGAGTTCGCTAAGCATGCGTTAATGGTTTTCAAAGATTTCTCTTTAATAATTTAACTTATTTTAAGTTATAAAAAATAAAAACATTAAAGTGGTTTTAGTTAACACTGCTGATAAGACTCATCATAAAGATAAATATTTACTTTCACATTTTAGTAGAAAAATGCTTGATAAATCTTATCTTGTATGGCAATTTCGATTTGGTGTAAAACAATAATGATTTGCAAGATTCAGAATAGGAAGACCTTCACTACATTTGGCTGTTAAAGCATGCCAGTTTTTTTTTCCACCCCCGCTTTGTTGGTACTAACCACTCACAATAGACACTACATGAAAATTTTTACAGAAAACAAATAAGTACTTACATCCAATATATCATCAACAGTTTCCTCTGCTTCACACTTATCTGTACTCAGCTTAGCTATTTTGAAGTAGCAATATGTTAGAGTGTAGTTTTTCTTAGAGTTATTCCACAGATTTCTAGGCACTTCAACCAAGGCATATCCAAGTAGAAGGATTAACAAAAATAGACCCCATGTGTTACTAGCTGAAGATGCAATAGCCTTAATTTTTGGAGGATCTAAGTATACACCAGGTTTCAGGGCAATGTATATGAGTAGTATGCCACATATGAACAGGTATGAACCATAGTAGATGGCATTATCAACTAGAGCCGATTTTAGCTTGCCTTTGACAGTGAAGTCACCAGCTTTGCTGTATGACTGCATCATTGGCATTATGAGCCTGAAACAAAGATTATAACAATATAAACTAGTATAACTGACAATTCTAAGAACAAATGATTTTGCTGTTGACATATACCACAGTAGGGTGGGATGTTAATATTCAGTATTCAAATCTATCGCAAGGTTGCCTGGTAGAAATTGCAGATTGCAAGTAAAACAGAGGACACCCATTGTATGTTTTAAAAACTTGTATTACTTTTTTTTTCTGACATATAATTAAGTATTAATTATATATAAATGTAAATAATAAATAACAGAATGGAATTAGAAAATCAGCATCATTTTCAGATCTATATGCCCACATAAAATTAATTTATACTATGTTTACTGCGTAGCTAAACCATTGAGCACAAATTAAGTACATAAAATGATAATTATAAATTATTATAGAAAATTTAAAAGGAAATATTTAATAATAACTATCACAATATAAAAGCCTATCTAAACACCATTATTGTCTTTAGTTAATTGCTTTGCTATCTTACCATGTCAAGCACTGTGATGTCCAATACACAACTCGCCATAGATTAGGGAATACATCAGTGCTCATGAAGCTCCAAGGCTTTTGGCATTCATTGATTGGTGTAGGTACTGTTCTACCATTTTGGATTGCGGCTTGTGTGGTCTCAATAGCTTTTGTTGCATTTTCCATACATTGCCGATATACAGTCTGTTGAAGACAAGATTGAGTAAATAAAAGAATTATTCATCACATCAATAATGTGAAGATGTTATTTATTTCCACAAAAAATTATAACATCAGAGGTTTCTATGCATCTGATAATACATTTCAAAGATATATCAGTATTTGTTAAGGTTTAAGGTATTTGCATCTGTACTGAATAAACTGCAAAGTTATATATATACCTATATTTAATTAATTGCAAAGATAGTTGTGTCAGTTTCATCAGCCATATAGGGACTGAATAGATGGCGATGACATCATGACATTGCTGTAACATATATAAAAATATGGAAGAAGAGTTCAGTACAGTGAGCCGGGGTTGGTTCGGTATAGCTCAGTTGGTAGAGCACCTGGAGTATTTATGCAGGAGGTGGACAAATTCTGCTCACAACCATTTTTTTTCCTGGAAATATATATTTTATATTTCAATGTGAAGATGTTTGAAAAATTTGTTGCCATTTTACAATTACAATTTTGTTTTAATTAAGCATTAATGGTGGTTCATCCCAAAAATAATAAGAATGAAGACAATATGTTATCGTACTCACTGAAGAAATGTCGAGAGGCAAGATGAACATAATCACGAAGGAGAAGTACCATGCTGTTAGCACAGATATAGTCACGATAATGTGATTCCTGTAGCAGTCACCATATCTGTACAGTAAAGTTGCTGCCAGTATGAAGGCAGATATCAGTTCTATTACAAATAATGTGTAAGCCATTTTGTCACAACACTAATAATTGATACACAAACAGATAGCTAGTTTTTCTTTGCAGTTTTCTGCTTCTCTCGCCAAACTCTTGCTGCCTCGTGCTGCAGCTGTTCGAAACGAATCTGGGTAGTAGTCTTCAGAGGCAGTAATCTAGGCCGTTCGATTTCATACTCTGGTGGACATTCTTCATAGAACAGAACTCCGGAATCAGGCAAAATAGGGTCGAAGTCAATACTTTTATTTTCTGGCCCCTTCGTTTCTGACATATTTTTAGGTGCAAAATATTGACTGAGATGACATTGTTGTAGGAATTACACAAATGCTGTCGTACCACTCAAAAATTAATTAAAACAAAGAAGAATTGCTTTATTATTATACAGAATAACTAAAGCATTGTGATATCATCACAAATCGCTATCAAAAATATCAAATCAATCAATCAAAAACGTAACTATATTTTCCAGTACCGTCTGAAAAATTATCAATATTTTTACACGTTGATGACAATGACAGTTCAGCTATCTCCCTTACTCCAATGTATTTGTGCTAGTGGTTCTAGTCATAACATGTTCATTATTCTACAAAGTCAATAACGGAATACACTCGTACAGATTACAAATACTAACAAATGTTGAAAACATCGGTAATAAAACCGATACATCGATGTTAATCCGATGTTTTTATTTCCGCCATCAGATATTGATAGCTATAATTATTATTCAATATATTTATTTTTCGATTAGATTTTCATACTATATATACATATAGGGTTTTTGTTACGTAGTGAGTCGTAGTGTATAAGATTTATTTGTTGGAATGGAAGAATTTCGAAATAGAGTTTAAAGAAAAGAAGCTTGGATAATCTAGTCCCCAGAAGCCTATTTCTGTCCTAAGTGATGGTTCAATGGTTGCCCCAGTCTCCGAGAACAAACGCTCGCTTGGCACAGACGTGGCAACTTTAATTACATATGATGAATATGAGATGCTTAATTTTAATTACAATCTTTGCAAGTTTTGGAAACATAGATTTCATAACCTCCCTAATCTCAATAACGTCTCGTTTATTGGTGTAACAGGAGACGACAGGTACATTAAACTTCTGTTTCACTGATGATTTTTGTTGTATTAGTATTCACATGAGCAGATGATTTATTTTTCATGTTCTCGTCGATCGCTCAACAAAAAACAACCTAGTGCAACGTGGCAACATGAAAACGTGACGTCTCGGTCGGCAGAGTACGAACGCAATGAATGACCGATGTCGATGTTTAAGTTTTGCCGTCGATGTATCGGCCATGTGTCGCTCATCAAAACATCGATGTTTAACATTGACTTGATTGAACCTATTTATCCCTATTTACGATGAAAGTTTTGAATTAATGTTGTCGACTTGTCGATGTCACGTCACTATGGGATTTATAATTTGGTATGGACTTTTAAATTAATCGATTTCAAGTAATAAATGTGCATCGATTATTCAGTTACTAATCAATTATCGAAATCTAAAATAACCTATTTGAAATTGGATTTAGTTCGTAAATATTTACATTCTTCTTCGACCTGGGACCTGGGACTCGTCATCGACAGCCGGTGGAAATTCGAGGAGCACTTTAAGCGGCTCAACCTAAAACTCATGGTTGCTGCGGCAGTGCTTGCGCGGTTGCTATCGAACCTGGGTGGGCCTGACACATCCTGCCGAGGGCTGTAAAGGGGGTCGTACGGTCCATGGCCCAATATGGGGCTCGACTTTGGCAAGATCGCAATGTTGCGAAGACCGCAGCGAGTGATGGCCGACAGGCTGATTAGGGGATACCATACGATGTCCTTCGATGCGGCGAGCCTTTTAGCCGGATTACCACCCTGGGATTTCGAGGCGCCATCGCATACTTGTAACACCTCGCCACTGTGACGCGCTAGATCGGGGTGTTCGACCGTTGCCACGGCAATTTGTGGCTAAGCGGTCCGAGCTCCGATAGATCATAGTGGCAAAGTGGAGGGAGAGACTTGAGCGACGTCGGGCAAGGCACGCGCGGTAAGATCCGTTATGGGAGAGTGGTTGGAGAAGCGACATGGCGCCCTCGGTTTCCGGATGATGCAGATGCTCTCGGACCACGGGTGCTTCGGGAAGTATCTGTGTCGCATAGGCCGGGAGCCGACACCGAAATGCCAACACTGCAGTAACAACCCCGAAGACACGGCGTAGCACACGCTAGAGGTGTGTCCAGCCTGTGCCAAGCAGCACCATGATCTCATCGGGGCAGTAGGATGATCTCTCGCTTCCGGCCGTGATTAGATACATTGTCGGGAGCGAGACAGCATGGTGAGTCGTTGCCGACTTCCACGAGGAGGGGATGCTCGCGAAAGAGGCGGTAGAAAGAGAGAGTGAGAGACGAACCCCACTCATCGAGCCCCGGCCACTGTGAGCCGTGGACTGTGGGCGGCGGACATGGCTGGTTTGTCGCCCAACCAGCGCCAGGCCCGAGACGTCCGTGAACCGCATGCACTTGCGTCACACTGGAGTAACTGTGCGGACTAACTGTGGCCAGCGTGAAGAAACCCTAGGACTAATAGGCTTAAGAAATGTCTGATCCCCCCCCCTGGGTAACCCAGCTTAAGGAATTTCGTAATCCCCCCGCCCCCTCCGATAAATTGGAAGACCCAGCTTAGGAAATTGCTGATTACCCCCCCCCCCTGGCCAAAAGCTGGGTACGCCCATACACGTAGGGGGCGCAGCTCAGGTTCTAATCCTGCTCAGAAACGAATTCTTCTTTCTACAAAACATTATGACGTTGGGGTTCTACTTCTACGGATGCTTTAATGCAATGTTAAAACGGATCAGTATTGATTCATTAGTTTACACCTAATAATTAGTACCTAACATTATTTTAATCTTACTAGTCCTAGTTAACATGGCGTTATGAAATAACGAACAAACGCACACTTATGATTTGTTTGAAGTAACTTGTGAGTATTAAAATAATGTAAGGTACTAATAGGTGTATGTGATTATAATACGTAGATATGTTCTTCAGGTGTAACAACGAAAATATTGACCTAACTAACAAAAGGCTGGCCACTATTGAAAACAAGTGAAACGGAAGGTGAGATTATTGGCTTTATCTTGGAGCTTTGATTGAATGGCCTTTCGCATCTTCCGAAGAAAATTCTTTTGAGATGTTGCTTGAACAAAGCACAATGCAGGGTAAACTCGACCAAGTAGACATGAGGTATAGAGAGAATAGTTAAATAATAGATATGCATAAGTAGTGGAAATCGATAGTCTATGCCTACCATAATGGGAAATAGGCGTGATTGTATGTGTGTAACTATAGGTTGCTATTGTATTCTTGTATGTGTAAACTGTTGGTTGGTCGTTTGTAAAGATAAATTTACGCATTGTAAATTTAAGTAAGTGGGTACTTCACGAGTTCCACGTATGCAAATTTTCGTCCGAGGGTTGAGGGTTTCGCTTTAAATGAACACTACTTAAAGTAGCTAGCTGAAAAGGGTTTTTATTCAAAGAATATTTTGAAAATAGAGGGTAGTGCTAATGTGGACATAGTATCTTTATTGTAAATTTTATTATTAAATTGACATTGATTAATAAATTGACAGTGTTTTTTATAATAACAATTAAAAAAAAAGGATTTTCACAGCAATACAATCACGCTGTTATTTAATTAAACTATGGACTTATGTTAAGTTAAAATTAAATGTTTGCCTATCATTTGTCAATGACTAAATATGCTGAACCTAATATATGTAGGTACATAAACACCGCTGTATAACCGTATTAGCAAATAAATCTTTGAATCTTTTAAATCTTTGAAGTGGGTAGGTACCTACCCGGGAAAAAAACTTGGAGGATATGTGGGGACGGCATTAAGACTTCGGGTAACTTGTATCTGGATATTACCTTTCCTGCATAAGCCATAGTGAGTTTTCCTATAACGTTATCACATAAAACTTGGGAGGCGGCACGGCGATATCGTAGGGAATGCTAGAGATATGAGTAGGTACGTGTTTAGAGTGCCGAAATAATGCCCTCGGGCGCAATAAAGTATCTACTCGCGAAAGAATATCCAAAGAGTAATTCTTATTGAAACAACGATGAAAAATCGGGCAGCGAATAAAATGTTTTATCTGATTCCGGGAAGACGCGGATTATCCGTAAAAAATTCTTTGTGGCTTAATAATGTTTCAAATCTTTCTAAGATTGGCAAAGTAGTAACTTACTACATTGTTCGTTTTTAGGCTGAGGTAGTACCTACTAATGTAATTTTTTTTAAATTTTTGATTCAAGAAAGAACTTTCCACTCGACTCTCATCGTGAATAAAGCCTACTTAAATAATATTTTTTCTCTCTTAATTGTTTTTCTTACTTGATAACTACCTCCATACTTGAAAATGTATAAATAATCGAAAAGAAACAAATAACTACAAAGAAAAGATAAAATCAACTACTTCCTTCTATGTTGCGATTAGATGAGTACAAGTTCATGTTTCAAATTTGAATCGGACCTACTAAGTATGTCAGCGGAGCTTTCAAAGTAGTCAAAATGATGTGAAGATCATAAATTAAATTTTATATTAGCAGACTATGTGTTCAAATCGTTTTAAGATCATCCAAGAAACATCTTAGCTATCAGTTTTCAATATTTTGTAAGCTGTCAATGTGTTCATATTTGAGAATGAGCGGAGCCCGCGACTCCGTCCGCGTGGATGTCGTAAATTAACACCATGCCATATTGAGCCCAATGCAAAGCAGCTACTGAGGACTACGTTATGTAGTTTTTACGTAAACAAACATTTTTAACCTATTTTTTTCTGATTATTTAATATAGTGGTGCCTCGCGGTTTCACCCGCGTTTATTTGAGGAAAAAACCTACTAAAATATATTCCACCAGCGCCCTCCCCCCTCATGACTGCGTCTAACACATCATAAATGCGTCGGCCTCGTTGGTCTAGTGGTCCCAAGCGTGACTGCTGAGCATGAGGTCTCGGGTTCGAGTCCCGGGTCGGGCAAAGGGTTATTGAGTTTTTCTGTTAGAACATTCTCAGTAGCAGCCCGGAGTTTTGAATTGCGCCTGGTAGATGGCAATAGGCTCACCACCTATTATATGGGACTTAATAACAGCACTGGTGAAATGTGAGTGTACGACTGTGTACACCTCTACCTACCCCTTCGGGGAATACACTCGTGATGCTATGTTATGTTATAAATGCGCGCGTGGTACTTGATCATTATTTTGTTGCGGAGTTATTTTAAAACTATGATATCTCCTATGATATTGCTTAAAATAAACGTAAACGATGACAATGGCAATTTTGTTCAAAATTAAATACTAATTATTAATAACGTATTTATTTGGATAAGGATTAATATCATGTTTATAAAAACACCTTCGTAAATAATGCATTATTTTAGAACAAATTATAGTGAGTCAACCTTAAGACATAGATGTATGCTGTCTCAAACGTTTTTTAAGAACTTTCAAAGAGGTACAATTCTGTGATATATGATTTTTGCGTAACTTTAACCATTTACGCAGCGCACGCAACGGAAGCTCTCAAAAGTATTCTTCTTTCCCGTTTTTGGAACTTTTTTCATTGATGCTCCGCTCCTATTGGTCGTAGCGTAATGTTATATAGCCTATAGGCTATAGCCTTCAACGATATAATTATGATCTATCCTACACAAACATAATTTTTCAATTCGAGTTCCCGAGATTAGCGCGTTCAACCGATCAAACAAACTGTTCAGCTTTATAATATTAGTATAGATGACTATTTAAATTGGCATAACTTTTTTATTTATAAACCGATTGACATGAAACAAACACTAAATGTTAAGTGAAGCTTACCACAATATATTAGTGAAAACCACATCTAACTTTTTTATTTATAAATCGATTGACATGAAACAAACACTAAATGTTAAGTGAAGCTTACCACAATATATTAGTGAAAACCACATCTAAATCGGAAACAGATAAACAGACAAAAATTGTTTTGGGTTTTTTTCTGATAAAGTATTTTGTTGATAAAGTAGTAAAGTAGTTGATAAAGGTCCCAATAATATTTTTTTCCACACTCTTGCTCGTAAAGTGACTCTTATTGCACCGCTTTTAGGTTCATAATGAACTCTTTCTATATTTTTTACGCTTTAGTGCCGTAATGAAAAAAAGAATGTATGATAGATTTAAATTTACTTTTAAACCTCAGCAACGAGTTTTGATGTTTGAAAACTCCTTGATGAGATTAATTTTTTTTGTGATTGTGCTAATTTAAATATGACAAATAAACATTTCGGTTCATCAAATTATTTCTTTTTATCAACAAATTAGCATTAATTTGTGTTATAAATGGAAGAATTAAAAATATTCACTTTATTATGTTAACATAATATTACATACTAAAAAAAAATTTTGACGTCAAACCATATATTGTCAAACTAAAGTTGAAGCAACTTCGTCAAGTCAAGACTATGTTCAAGATTTTGCTTCTACGTGCGCGTGCATTGACCATAGCCCCGGTGCATAAAATACTATTCTCATATATCTTCCATTTACAGACAGCGATCCGTTACATTTCTATTAAATGTATAGATGATGCGTCAGTAGATGATAAATGATAAATGATGATAAATTATTTATTTCTGTAAATAGATCTGTTGAAGACACTTTTACAAGTAATTTTTATAAACTTGTTGGCGCCGGCGTTTTCTACCTGACTGTCTCTGAGAAGAAACGCCGAAACAAACTCAGAGGTCAACGTCTCTTTTAAAGTCCAGACATAATAGTATGTACATATCTATGTGAGTGTAACGATGCAGGGATCGTCTGGAATGGCCTTTTGAGGAAAGAGCCATAGCAGCTTCGAGGTGACCTGTCCTGTCTGACGGCACGTATGCATCAGTCATCGTGTAGCTCAACCATAACTAAGGGAGCTCAACGACCCGTCACAAGACGATACCAGATCAGGAGGACATTTGCGTAGGTCACATAAAACGACTCAAAACCGCCAGACAGTCTATGAGGTTCATGTATGAATGAATTTCTGGCCCACATCGTACTCATATTCACATTGCAAATAGTGTCTAATAGAATAACAATATTATCAAAAAATGACAAGAATCAATGTCAATAGCCTTTGCAAGCACGGAACTGGGATTCCTGAGTACTGCTACTCGGTACCAGGAGTCTATTACCACTCCCAGCACCATAAAGTGTGGATGTATCTGTAAATATAAGTTGGTTATTAAATAAATAATTAAACATGCTTGCGTACCTACAGCTATTTTTGGTTTCCTCTTTAATTTGTATACTCGGGAAAAAACAAATTGTACTAATATTATTTTAATAATAATTATTGTAATAATATTTATATTGTGTCTGGTAATTAGAGAGTGAACAGAATAAACAAAATTAAAATTGTTATACCTCATTTGAATAAATTTATTCATAACCAGCTGTATTCGTGGTTTCACCCACGTAACTATACTATGATTATCTACTTAGCACTAAAGTTATTATATTAACAGGATTTTACGTATTCATCTGGGAGGCGCAGGTTCGAATCCTATTCGCGACCGTATTCTTTTTCCATTTAATATAATAACTTTAGAGTTCGCTAAGCATGCATATGAGGGATTGAGCTCAAATACCAAGTCGGGCAAGGTATATATATGTCGCAGATGGATTGTAGAATCCGCTGTTTTACAAAATCTCTAGCTGCTTTACAAAACAGTACTGTTTTATAAAACAGCTGAACGACGTTCAGCTGGATTGCCATTGCGATACGTTTATCAAAACAGCTACCCACCTTTAGACGTAATGCAGAATGACATATCTACAGTGGGACAGGTTTGTTTATTGTATAGGTATATTAAATGGATAGTCACCATTCAAGTAAAAAAGCGATACTGTATTCTGATTTGACTTTCCGTGGCTGGGTCGACGGAGCCCCGCTCAGCGGGGCTCCTATTTTTGTGTCTGTAAGGTTAGAAAAAACCTAAACACGTAGAGAATGACGGCATCCTCTTCGAACCTAACCTGTCCGTGTCGGGATACACGAAACTCCCGAGCTCGCTTCGCTCGCTCATGGATAAATTTCTTTTATTTTCTTTCATAATCCCGATATATTGTTGACTATTATAGTGGTTTAGTATTTACGTCATTCAAAATTTTCATAATTTTTTTGCTATTGACAAGTAAAATAAATTATTATTGTTAAGACATACAGAGCCATATGCGACAAAATTTCGAACTAAAATTAACAATCTGACAGTTCATTTCACACTGTTTTACATTATCTCTGATCGTTGAACCGCTGCATTGATAAACGCAAAACGTTCATTCAATTCTGCGTGTTATAGTTCAGTAATTATGTAAAACAGCTGAACGACGTTTTTCTGTTTTTCATAACAGTACTGTTTTGTAAATCAGCTAGCAGTTTTGTAAAACAGCTTATTCTACAATCCATCTGCGACATATATATATGCCGCCCATTATATGGGACTTATTAACAGCATCGGTGAAATGTGGGTATACAACTGTGTACACATCTGCCCACCCTTTCGGGGAATACACACGTGATACTGTGTGCGGTTATTATGAAGTGTAAAATGCTACATCATGTTTTATTTGATAAAAAATCCCACTTCTTGTCTAATTTGCCTTTGGGGGCCACGTGTTCGTAGTAAACGTCATACAAAGCCTTTTCTACCATTCTTGTTTTATTCAGGAGCAGCTATACAGCTTCCCAGATTATTCAGTTTCCGGGTTCAGTTGAATATCGAATAAACCTTTTTCAATTGTACTCGTCGGCTCAGCAATTTCAAGTTTGAAAAATTTACGAACGGTGTCGCGGTAAAAATGTCCGTTTGTGAGATACGACGGAGGCATTTTCCGACGCGGTAAAGGGGAATTGTTCCCAGTTTAGAGAAGATTTAACACTGCGGCTGACAGATACAGAGACATGTTTTACTGGGTTTTATTAGCTCCGGGAATCCGGTGTGCCCCGGGACTAGCGAGGAGGCAGAATGAAGCCTCGTTAGCCTATTTCCATGTTTACTTTGTTGAATGGTTAACGTTATTATTCCAAGGAATTTTAAATGCAAATTAACTAGTCGTATTTTTTGTGGAACGTGCTTCTTTCAATGTTGGAATAAAAATGGTTTGCGAGTAAAATACCTATGCTATTTTAATTATAAACGATCCAGGTGCTAAGTAGTAAGTACGAAATACATTGTCGCTCAGACACGTCTGACACTAGGTACATCATGAATTGTCTGAAAAATTATGGACTAGCATTACCTACCTAGGTAATGCTAGTCCATAATTCGTATTTCTAATGATACCCCATAGGTACATCGAAATCGGTTCAGGCATTAAGAAGTTAAAAGAAACTAACATACATACATACATAAATACATACATGGACCCTAAAAACATAACACTCCTTTTTTTGGGTAGTCGTGTATGTATTATGTGTTAAATAAAACCATTACTTGTGGCTTTAATATTATCATTATAAAAGGTTCTATCTTTTCCTACACCTGGGTGACGTACTTAAAGATTGTAGTAGAGAACAATTTGTTTAAATCCCAATACTAATATTACAAATGTGAAATTTTGTATGTTTGGAAGTTTGTTACTCAATCAGAAACGGCTGAACGGATTTGAATGTGTTTTTTTGGTATAGGAATAGATTGGACATTGGAGAAGAACATAGGTGCAAGTCGCGGGAACTCGCTAATATAACTTATGAGAATAATATTTTAAATACGGTACCTTTGAAATTGCTGCGGCAATTATTTTCTTAATTAACGGTTGCTATACCACAATAAAATTAGGTATATGTATTACTATTTACCACGCTTATCTATACATATTATAATATAAATGTAACGGATCTATACGAAGATATATGAGAAAAAATATTATTGGGACCTTTATGAACACAAATAGCACCCAAAACAATGATTGTTAGAATTTTTGTCTGTTTGTCTGTGCGTTTGTGCACGCTAATCTCAGAAACGGCTTAACCAATTTAGATGTGGTTTTCACTAATATATTGTGGTAAGTCACTTAACACATAATGTTTGTTTCATGTCAATCGGTTCATAAATAAAAAAGATATGCCAATTTAAAGAATCACAAAATACACGCGAAATCCGGTTAAAAGTAGTTTTATTATAATGTTAAAGAATCACGTCGAACATTTGTTAATTTACGACATCCTCGCGGACGGAGTCGCGGGAAAACCTAGTTAATACTGATATTGATTTACCCATATAGTATACCTAACTACCTACCCTTTCTTTGCCTTACACTCATTTATCATAACAATGCTGTTTACAGCTCGACATCTCTTGGCTTAGTGGTCAGAGCGCCTGGAGTATCTATCCGGGAGGCGCAGGTTCGAATCCTGTTCGCGACCGTATTCTTTTTCCATTTAATATTGTAACTTTAGAGTTCGCTAAGCATGCGTTAATGCTTTTTCAAAGACATATCTTGAATGCTGTTTACTTTACAACTGCTTCGTTTTCATATAAACACGCCCGAATGTTTATATGGACTTTATAGTAAGGGGATAAGGTTTAGATTGGATGTAGTGGCTTTTGATACCAGTTAATAATCAGATAGATTCATATTAACTGCGTGACGCAGGCCCCATTCTGATGGCTTAGGCTTACCTATGTAGACACAAGAGAATAGCTATGATCAATAACTTAATTAATGCTAATCCTAATTGAGGTTAATTAATATACATAGCAAATAATAAATTTAAGAGTTTGAACTATGATTTCAAAATAATTGAAGAAAATTAAGTGAAAACTGCTACCTATTAGGTAAAAATTGCAAATCAAAGTTTTTAGAATTTTTATTTGTCTGTCTGTAACTTTGTCTAGAATAGCCTCTGAAAAAGGTCAGAAATTTATTGGAAAGTTTTTTTTTCAATTTCTAGTAGTTTATAGTTAGTCCGTCTTGGTTTTAATCAAAATCGGGCGCGAGACTACTTTAAGTATTTTTCGCCTGTCACTATCCACGCCCACTTCAAAGATTCACCTGTATACGTCGAATATAATATAGGTCCATATTAAAAGTACTGCTCACAAATAAATATTTGATTGATTGAACACAAATTCATTAAAATTAACAGTTATAATAGGCAGTGATAGTATAGTGGTATGACCGTTAGACTGGTAAGTCAAAGGTCGCAGGTGCGCTAACCTGCACTAAGTTTTCGAAATCATGTGCGTATTAAAAATGTATAATTATCACTTGCCTAAAATTGTGCGAACATCGTGAGGAAACCACAACAAACAAATATAACAAACATATAGGTATATATTATATAAAATAATATCCCCACACCGTAAAAACTTAATAAAAAGTTTTTTTTAAACGAGTATATGGTATGTAGCTACCTGCCTTACTACCTACTAAGTAATTTCGTGATCAAAGGTTACGAGTTTCTAATGTATAAGAAAATTGGAAAATATTTATTTATTTATTTAATAATAACATTACATTACAACATCATACAGATCACTCCAAGGCGATGTTATACGCATATATTAAAAACTAAAACTAACTTAAAATACACTATAAAAATATAACAACAATTATTATTTAATCTCTCATTTGAAAGTAATACCTCTTTCGATATGTCTTTGAGCCGCAATTACAAATTTCGGCCAGCTATCAAAAATATCTTCGGATATGTGAGCCTATCAAACTAATGCATGTTCGGCACGCACTTCATCAATTTTGTCGTAGATTGCCATATTTTTACTTTGTCGTTAAATAATCGCCAAGAGCGGGAAGTTGCGGAAACTAGCTCGTTAAACCAATACCAATAACAATTTGTCGATAGCTTTTTCAAAAAAATATCTCTTCATCGGTGAAACCTGTAAATATATACAAATAGTAGGTACCTAAGTCAATATGTAGGTTATATAACTTTTAACTCAGCCTATCGCAGTCCACTGCTGGTCATAAGCCTCTTCCAAGCTTAAAAGACTTATATAAGTCGGAGATAGACGTTTTTGGTGTGGCAACACTCAGAGGTGCGGTCGAGTGCCGCCGTGGGAGGGACGACGCCGGTCGCCGTATCAGAAGCAGAATAATTTCTAGCTTCTCTTCTCTTGCGAGCCCTGGTGGTGGGCGGACTTCTACAGCCTTACTTAGCTTGTCCTATGATTTTGTGATATTATTGTACCTACATTCTAATTGTTTAATCTGACGTGTCTCACTACTAATCACTTAATTTAATTAAACTTGCTCTCAGTGGCGGAGACACCTTTGGCTAACCCACGTACAAATACGTACTTCATAACAATAAAAATCTATTGTGTCTGCTAATGCGCGAGCCAACAGTTTTTAATTATGTTTTTTTTTGCTATGACCCCTAAAATTCTGGCAGGCAGCTGGGAGTTTTGCACGCCAACGTACACCTTCTTCTTTATAACCAAACTAATCCGCAACATATAAAAACAAGGTTTTTATTGAGCCATTATTGTGTAATTGCAGTGTAATTGCCCTCTTTCTACTCCTCTCGGTTTAAAGCTTGCGATCAATTCTTCTAATCTCCTTCAGGACAAGCGCGTATCCAGCTTTCAAAAAAGGCAGCGGTCACGCGACATTCGGCCAAGGGCGAGTCAGATAATGGACTCTCTCGATCGATGAATTACATTCCTACAAAGAAAACATTTACAAAATGTATGACGCCCCGAGCTAGGCGTAGGTCCACGCGGACCAACCCACGGGGCAAATACTAGTAAGTTAATAAGCCTAAAACCCGTAAAATGTTAGTCGAAAATTATGTGTTCTAAAAGAAATAAGTATGTGTTTTGTTTGCACATCATATCATATCATATCACATCTAGACTCCGAACTACAGAACCGATTTTGATGAACCTTTTACAACTTCAAAGTTTGTCAGATTTTAGATTTACACTGCACAATTTTATTTAGTTGTATATTCGCTCACATCGTGTATGCGTGTGTGTGTGTTACGATATGTTCTGAATCACCAATCGTTCGTCTTTTTTTATTTTATGAAAGCATCGGCCTTTCTACCTCAATTAGGGTTGTGGCCGACCGTGCCCACAATAGTGGATCCGCGCCTGCTTCGTCCTAGAAGCAACGCTAGTGAGATTACTCATTTTTCTTTTCCTATAAAATATATTTCATGCCACAGAGTATATACTGCAGTTTATTCGTTCAGAGTTAAGTAACAAGCAGTAACTTTAAAAATGTCATAACACGAGCAACACACGTAGAAGCGAGGAAACTTTTTAAACTTGTAATCGGGGTTCTGTAATATAATATTCATCAAATATAAGCTATGAATAACGAATTTTAAAAGCCGCAAGGTTTAAATTTGGTATGTCTGAGTATGTACCCCCACAGATAAGAATGGGTCAAATGACGTCACTTCCTCTAATAGCTCTTTTTCGATACTTAATGAGTGAGTAAAAGGTAAATATTCTTTAACCGTATGTATAAAAAGTAATGGACAAAAATTATGATCATAATTATGTAGGTTATTAATGTAACCCACACTTGTTTTATATCCGTGAAAAAGTAACTAGAGGAGAAATTGCGTTCGAATTGTCCTAGGTCACGAAGTTGAAGTTAACAAAGTTAAGCCTTAATACTGAAACGTGATAATATTTATAATAATTTGTACTAAGTATAATAAGACTGTGGAGGTACTATGTCTGTACATTGAATATTATTAACGGTCATATAATGGTAGATTATCGCACTTTAACATGATCTCGTTAGAAAAACGCCGCAATATTAAAGATTCTCTTTTTCTGTACAAAATCTTACATGATAAGGTAGATTGCCCCCAGTTGCAGTATAAAATCAAAGTTCCCTCTGGGTGCCCCCGCGCACCCATTACCCCCTTTCATCCACGCCGTTCAAGTTCTGGCATTCCGAGGTTATGCAAATTGTTGAATGGTTGCAGTGACCTTGTTGACGTGTACGCTGATTAACTTACTAAATTCCATAAAGTTATTAAGTCTTTTAAATTATAAATAATATATTACTAGCACTGACTATTTTGGTTATTAAAATTAGATTTATATAAATAAGAACTTGTTTGGTTGCCTTTAATTTCAAAGTTCATTAAGTTTTAGTAGATATAAGTATAGTTCACTAGCGCATGTGGTGCTCGTCTGTAAGAAATTGTAACACTACACTAGGTTATATTTAAGCAAGAAACAAATGTGTTAGTGTTAACAATTGTTGGTGAGCCAATAAATAAATTATTCTAATATTTTAATAATTTTATAATAATTAGCAACAGTTATCTCGTTTGAATCCAGCAAACACAATTTTATAGTTTTATGTCATTATGAAGTGGTGTTCATATACGATATGATATTATTTTCTGACATCCACGCGGACAGAGTCCTACCTACAAACGTTGAGTGATAGAGTTCTATAATACTTAATAAAAACACAAATAACCAACCTACCAATGTTACTCAAGCGAAGAATCACGGGCATGTGTACTCTTCCCATTTTGACTTACAGAGCCCAAACTTGACATAGCTCAAAATGCGGCAAAGTTGAAGTGGGATTGGGCTGGCTATGACTGCCGTATGTCCGCTGAACTGTGAGCCAAGATAACCAATTAGTGGTTATCTTGGCCCCGAAGAAGATGGCGCGATGAGCTAGATGGATATAATATAAATTGGGATGATACAGGCTGCAAGTAACAGTAAATCGTGTAAAAATCTACGGTCTATTTCAAATGTTCAATATCGTAAGTTTACAAACAAAGAAAATTACAAATCCCTACTGAACCATTTTGTAAATAGCATTTACTCCTGACATTTCACTGAGCTTTATGAAGTTATGAAACACCATTTTCAGGCCTTAAGTGGCTTGTGAAGAGGGCAATTCGGAAGTTTATTATAGAGTAATAACAGTGACGGGCTTATGCGAGCTATTTTGAGAATGTGCTTACTAGAAGTTGAGAGTTTAATATGTACTGCAGCTTTGGATAAAATAATGATCCTGGTTCAAGTAATATTCATTAAAATAAATTACTTATAGAAGCTCACAAGACACGAGAGAAGTTTTCATTTAAGTATTACTTGATTTCGATACCTACAGTATTCTTAGGGGGTAACGGTATTAGATTTACTAAGGCATTTGGCTTTGGAGTATTTTCGAATAAATCTAATTTGTTTGTAATAATAGTTAGTAGTAAACTAAAGTTATTTCTTTGTGGAAGCAAAGCTCGGACGCCTGACACGACTAACTTTGCAGTAAGTCCAATGTCGTGCAGATAACCTTAACAAGTACAGGTAAATAAATCATTACACAACGCAATAACGCATGCATAGAGAACTCAAAAAATATATTTGGGTAACGAAACCAGTTTTTTTTGTGCCTGGTGTACTTATCCTGGAGGCACAGGATCAAAACCTGATCACGACGTATTTTTCTTTCCACAAAAAAGAAACTTTAGAGTTCACATGCGTTAATACGTTTGAAAGATTTATCTGTTTAAGTTGTAAGCTTTTATTTATTTATTTATTCTTCTTGCACTATACATATACAAAGGCGGACTTAATGCCTTAGGCATTCTCTACCAGTCAACCATGGGGTGGTGGAGAAACAGAAACGTGGTAGGTGCAATTTAATTTTAAAAGAAACTATACAAAGCGATATACCTAATTACCTATACTTAAATAAAATCATACTTAATAATACTTAAATAGACTTAATACATATATATATTTATTAAAAAAAAACATCAAATAAATTATTTGAGATATTATTTTTAGAGTATTTTATGTGTTACTGTTTGATGGAAATAAAATGCCTTATATACTTCTTTATGTTAATCTTTTTCTAATCTGTACGTTGCGTGCCTATAGGCCGTGCTGAACCTAAATATCTTGTAGAGGTACAGTTTCATTCAAACGTACCTACCTAGTAGGCAGGTTTGTCTTTCATTCCGACTTTTCATTTAAATTTTAAATATACTACACAATTTAAATAAAAAGGAAACAAAAGCAATGTTTACAGATAAATATTCGAAAAGCATCATCAGCAGAGGTGGAGGTAGAGGATGCCTTAGCGGTTAGAGCGCCTAAAGTATTTATCCGGGGGGCGCAAGTTCGAATCCTGCTTGCGACCTTATTCTTTTTCTACACAAAATTATAACTTTAAAAGCAATGTTCCCAATTTAAAAAGGTTCGCACGCCACCGCGCAGCACTAGACATCGTGTTTAAATGCTAGAAAACTTCAGCAAACTGACGGGATTGCTATCATACTGTAGGGTGCAAATCCAAACTAGTACCGTGAAATGTATTTCACGATTTATTTAATTACTAGCTGTGTTCCGCAAACGTTGTACTGCCATATAAATTTTATGTATACGGACACCCTTATCACCTAGGGTTTAGAGGACCAGACGGGAGACACTTCTGACTAAATATCGAACAAATTTGCTCGCTACTCTTGGCGGGGGTGAGGTAACACACAAGCACAAAAGAACTTGTACTAAAGGGCAAATAGCTCTCGTCATTACATTAACAGTATCAAAATACATAACAAAAAAAAAAAACAGACAAAAAATTGTGTTACACACGATTAAAATAGTGTACTATCATTGTAACCATACTGGTAAAAGGTACCTTTATATGATTGGGAATCATATGCCAGTGGCGAAAGGGGTACGCCCTCTAAAACTACTCCAGTACTAATTCCTTTAAGCCTAGGGATATAAAAAAATGTCAACGACCTATTCTCAGACCTACTGATTTTTATACTTAAATTAGATAAGTAATTCTGTTTTGTTGCGATTACGACTGTAACCTTTTGGTGTCATTTTTATAACTCACAGAATATTGTTTGTCAATACAGAAAAATAATGATGCATTTTCATGTCAGAAAAAGGGATTGTCATCGTTCTTCTCCTTCTCTTTCGACAGGTCAAGCTGTGTCACTGTTATTTACATTATTTGTAGATATTTGCCGTTTTATTAAATTTATTATTATAATCTAATTAACTGATCCAAAATTCATCGTAATTTGTAGATATCAATTTTGTAATAACTTTATGTTTCCCTAACTTTTAAACTTGTCTTAGCAAAATGGTATCGGTTAAAACAGCAATAAATGAAAAATGATAATAATTATAATATGTAATTATTTCTGTTATAGCCCAATTAGATACAAATGTTCCACATCAACCTGGTTTTTATTGAGATGGAAACCCCCTTTGACCACGCGCCTACTTTTATGATAGGTCACAAAGTGGCTTTTAGGTATTGATAATTCGTCTTTAGCTGCATTACGCAACTGTTACAAAATCAGCATTGCCATCCAACGTGGCAATGTTGCCTGCCTTCAGGGCACCTTTCCGGAAGACAGCGATGTGGGGGAATACTTCGACACCAGAGCTTTTTTGTCTTATATCATAAAATAGATTTTAATTTTATTTTATGTATGTGTAGTTAGTAGTAAATAAGTTTATTTAGTAGGTTAGTAGTGTGTATATAATTATATTGTAACAGGAGAATGTATAAAGTGTTTAGTTGTCTTATGAACTCAATAAATAATAAGTCAATCTACGACAAGTATTTACAGTATTATAATTATTTATAAACCAATAAAAAATTCAATACAAATGCCTATGTCATCACAGGCCCTTTAGGATTTGAAAGGCAATCTTGTATATGTTTGTGGCTATGAAGTGGCTAAGATTTTGAAATATTTTTTTTTTTCGCCAAGCTATGGTATATGTATATGTGAACAACACAAATAAGGCAACTGCCCTAATCTGGTAAGACTAAATATTGAACTCAAAGTAGATCGGAAAAGACCCACCAACCTATAAATATAATCATCATCTGCCTAGCCTTTTCTCAACGCATGCAGATTATTACTAGTATCTTTAAACCTAAAAATATAATATATTGAACACTTCTTAAACTGTCCCAATGATAATAGTAATATAATTATTATATATATTAATATTGACTGAGAGCCATCTGTTATCTATAAGTAAATACGTTAAGAATATATTTGCAAACTGTTTAAACATTATTTGGAAGTCGGTAAAAAAAAAGTTCTCGGCTTAATAGCATCACTTACTAATAAGATCTTAATATACCCACTCGATACACACATAAAGTGCGACCGTCAGTGTGTGTTTAGCAGCCGTGCTACTTTTATATTTTATGATTTTATCAATACTGCGGTGCATCATGTTTTTTTTTGTCAACACATTCGTCGATGACATAAATAGTAGATAAAATGATATAATTAAACTTTTAGGGTCTCGACAAATTTTTCGACAAAAAGGTGGTGTTTGGACGCCTGCATTGCGTTTTGACATCTCTATGCGTTCGGTCGGTCCGGTGCAATAACAAAATCGCAGGGTCCATTACTGCAATGCGTGTATGAGCGTGATAGCCAAATTGCACCGTTTTCTTTTTTCGATGCTACAACGTTTGGTGGTTAGAGTCGAGTTATTGTATCGAGCGTCGATACAGTAACTTAAACTAATAAACTCGATAAAGTAAAAGAACTTCCATGGGGATCATTCATGTGATTCCACATGATGTATGTCAAGCAAAAATATTTAGGTAATAAATATATTACTTACTTACTCTATTGTTCAATGATTTAGAATAAGTCTTTGTTGGCCTCTGATAAGAGAGAACCAGAATTCATAAACTAACGGCGTCAAATACTGAGTTCGAGATGGAATAAGGCATACATAGAAAGGTGTAAAAAAAGTTCTTCTACCCTGTTAAAATTTTGGGGAAGATCAAGCTGAAAGTTCTTTTACTGAACAAATCCCAGGCATGCTAGATGGGATTGCGATCAGCCGACTGAAGAGGCCGCTCTAGTACCGTGACTTTGTATAGAATGCGGTGTGTGAACATGAAAACCACATGAAATCTTGCCGGCGAGAGATGCTTGTAGACGCACATACCTTGCTGCTTCTCATTTAAATTATCTCGTATCTAAACGAGATATGTTTTTCACCCAGACGAATTTCATTCCACAATATGGTCGTGAAAGATGAACTTTCTGAGAATTCTAGAGTTGATTCTGATGACCAAAAACTCGACAAACAGATTCTGTCTTCAATTTCATTGATGATTAATATACAATCAAATTCACCTGATTCCTAAAAACAGGACAAGTGCCAGTCTGACTTGCGCACCGAGGGTTCTGTAAAAACTTGTATGTAGACAGTTCATCCATTACGGGAATAAGGTTTCAAACATTGTTACCCGAAGTATTACCTTAATTATATATATATATTAATTGAAAAAGCGCTCTCCCATCTTTATACTTCACAGTCTATTTTCGAAATTTAAAATTAACTACTTACGTTTAGGCTTACTCTTGCAAATAATTACGCTCGATTGACATTGGAATTATGTCAGTTTGTAAATTTAAGTGCCAAATGTAAAAAAAAAAATTATAGTATCGTGATACTAATAAGACAACGTGCTTTAAAATTGAATCAACTGTAATAGTGGTAAATTTATTTTAATATTGCGCATTGTTTTAAGGCGTCTATTTAATATTGGAATTGGATTGGATTTGGTATTCATTTCAAGAGTAACCCCACAGATATAATAATAATAATAATAATAAACCCCCTCTGGGACAGTTCGGCAGACGTCACCTCTTCTCATGAGACTAACGTCAAACCGGAGGGAACATTATACTAGCTTTTTAAGACCAATGATACTAAAACAAAAAATATGTGTCATAAAGTCTACGAGAAGCATACAAAACGCAGGGCAGCTTGTGGCGAGCTGTTGGTGAGTGGCGACACTGCGTTCCTGAATACACCAGAGAGTCGGTCAGGGCCTCGTCTCCAGTTTGCCCTCATTGGGTAGCTAGAGTGGAATTCAAGAGTGCTCGCAGGACTCTCAACTCTGTCTTGCCTTAATTGGCCGGCCAGAGAGGGGTCGCCCGAGCTATATGCTCGGGAGTGGAAGTGTTGTGTAAGTAATGGCGTAACAACGGGGAAACCCGCTCCGATGGTGAAACCGGGGCCGCTCCTCTCGACATCCCTAGCCGCTCACACCCATGTTTGCCCCGTCTGCCTGTATCAAGGCGGCGTTTCAGAGGCCCATGTCGTGAGTTGGCAAGTCACCGTCTGCCAACACATTTTAATGTTTTAGCATTGAAAGGCAGACGCCGTTTTTAATTCCGGCAGCCGAATTTTAAATCTATTCCATATAGCACGACACAGCAAAAGACCTTTTTTTTATGTAATTTTTCCAGTATCAATAGTTCTACATCTGTCGGGAACTCTCCATGGCTGCCTTCCTATAGTGTAATCATGGAGAGTCTCCGGTTGGTGTCCCAACTCAATTTAGATTAAAACTCTCACGGGGGCCTCTGTTTGTTTGACCTGTGTCTCCAGACAAGCCCTCCAAAACACCGGGGTTTCTTTCCAATGGAGGAAATGCCGAGAATTTATAGAGATACAATTAATAATAATAACATTCCACAACTATCACACAACGCCGTCTAGTCTCAAGCTAAGCAGAGCTTGTGTTATGAGTACTAGACAACTGATAAACATACTTATATATTTCTAAATGCATACATATTATAGATAAATTACACCCAGACACAGAACAAATGATCGTGCTCATCACACAAACATTTGTCCTGGGTGGGAATCGAACCCACGACCTCCGGCATAGCCGTCAGGGCTACTAACCACTAGACCAACAGGTCAGTCATTTAAACATAATAATAAAAAAAATAACAAAATGTTAAAGGCATCAATTAATTCTCCATATCTCTGTCATCTAGTAAAGTGCCCAGAAGACTGACAGCATTGCCACGTTGAATTGCAATGCTAATTCTTTGACCGAGAAATCAGTCAGCTCTCTGGTCACTTGAACCGTCGACCAGTCTGCGCGAAACTTCTTTCCCTATCCATTTGCATAAAATTTTAAGACATAATATAACATGGCATACTTTTGTTTATCATAATAATATAAAGGCATAACAGCTTACACATACATTTTTAAAGCATAATATCTCTAAGCACAACAATATCTTAGTCATAAATAATAATTTAAACATCATCACTTCATTAGTTACTACGAGTACTTAACCATAGGGTCTATTTTATCTTCAGATATCATACAACCAAATTAATTATTATGCATAGTAACATTATGCGAATTAAAATTACATAAAGACAGACAACGAAGTGATTTTATAAGGGTTCCTTTTTTCCTTTTGAGGTACGGTACCCTAAAGTTTTTGAAAAGGTATGTAGGTTTTGTGTTTCTGATCAGTATAATTGAATTATTTACACGCTTTACAATCACCTTGTATACTTTTTATTTATTGCTGACAGTTGGTTCAATATAATATAAGAACAGTGTAAACAGCAATAAAACTATCATTATTTTTAAATTCCACAAACGATAAAGTACCATAAAATGTAAATAAGTCATATTGAGTTACAACGAAAACACATTTCATAATGTTTCATTAATTATGGCACCTGTTTGCCTATTGGAGGTATTTATCATAATTTCCTGTCAGTATATCTGTCAGGTAAGACTGCCAGCACATATGAAAACAAAACGTAAAGACAAGTTCAAAGAATACAAGCCAGAGAAAGGCATAGTATGTTGTATCTCAAGTTAATTAGAATTGAAAATTGGATACACATGTGTGTAGAATTTACAGTACTTTATTTAATGGGCGTCAATATTATTATTGGACGCTTTATATCTTGTTTGTGACGTAATGAGTAATTTTCATGTGCCTACGCACGATGGCAATACGAGCAGAGAGGCAAGTAGCAACAATAGAGGTGTGTGTACACAGCTTTTTTGAATTCTTTGTTTACCCCACAACACGTAGTTTTAACAATAAAGAGGGCTCTGGAATTAACAGTATTGTGTGAAACACCGTCGATGTAGCCGACGATGAAGTCTATATTTATATTATTTTGCGTTTTGCTATTTTGCTCTAAATTTGTTGGTAAGTGTTAGTTCTGCAGAAAAAATATATTCATAATTTGTTTTCGTTAATTACTGTCGAGTTATAACCTTAAAAATAGTGCTAAAGTCTTAATAATTGGTGCCAAGTGGAAAACATTTTAGGATACACTGATTACGTAAGTTAACATATTACTATTTTTTTCAGAATCGGTTCCCTTTACTGAGGGCCTTATTGGACAAAGAGCATACCAGCCACCTACCTGGCCGGTGAATCAAAATGCACCTGCACTCAACAGTTTTACACGAACTCAAAATGGCAACCCTATAACAAATTCTAGGCTCCAAAATGATAACGACCGGGAATATTTCGCCGCTCAAAGAGGGCATAATTACGATGATTATGGATATAATCCTACTTCGTTACCGTCTGCTAAATTCCCCATAGAAGATGGGCAAAGATTGAACTCCTATCCAACCAAATTGAACTCATACCCACCTGGAATCGATGTGCCTCAAGTTGGATTCGACAACGAACAATATGGAAATCAAAACTGGAAATCACAAAATCAGTTTATCAGAACGGCCGCAAGCGGAGTTGCTGCTCAACAAAAAACGCCTCAAATTTCTCCTATTCAGTATGCACCACAATATAATCCACAGTCAAACCAACCATTCTATCAGCCAGACAGGACATACCCAACGAGAGAACAATATCAATATCCATTGGGAGGAAATTTTGATAATAATAGATTTGACACAAAAAATGCACCTCATACTGGATCAAGTGGTTTATCTTACGAAAATCACGGGGTAACCCACGGAACTTCATCCGGTACAACAGCAATAAAATCTGGCCCTAACTATAATGGAGGCCCTGTTGCAATAACAGACCCAGCAGGCAAGGTTAAAAATGATGATTACGACTCTGTTTATAATAAAGACAGCTCTTCCATGACAGCTGTAAATAATAATAACAGAAATATATACCCAAATAGTTTTCTGAAAAAACCAGAATATAATTTAGAATATGTTCATAATGAGCACAATTTTAAGCCGGATTATCGTACTCATACTAATACAGATATTCAAAGTCGTGCACCTACCAATGCAGAATTGACTGGTGCTGGTAATGAGAATAGTAACGGACTACAAAATGGTTCTAGTAGTCAGTCACTTCCTAATGCAATAAATCTGGATACAAATATTTTTCAACAGCTACCTACGGGAGCAATGAGTAAGTATTATAATATCTTGTGGATGGTATGTGAGTGAATGTTTTAACTATATACGTTTTCCTAACTATTTAATTATATTATGAGTATAAAAATAAAACAATTCATAATTTCATCTTGTTACATGTTAGAGTTCTCCCAATGTTTTACAGATGATTTATTTATACAGATAAATATTTGAAAAGTATTAACGCATGCATAGTGAACTCAATGGTTATTTTTTTTTTGAAAGTAAAATACGGACGTGAGCGGAGTTCGAACCGGCGCCTCCACTCCAGGCGCTCTGACCACTAAGAGATCTCGACTTCTGCTCACTACTCCGAATTCTTCTTCCACATTTAAAATTTATTTTGGTGACGTCATTGTCGTTCAGTCCCTTTACAGGATACTGAACCGACACGAATAACTTTGTAGTTAATACATGCAACAAATACAGATAAATCTTTGAAAAGATTTTAGACTAATGATTCTATATAATTTCTTTCAGAATATAATATCGAAGACATACTGTCGATGCCAAATGTTCAAAATTCTTTAGCTAATAAACGATACATGGTTATGCATCCAAATGGAACCATTGAATATCTGAATAAAGTAGATGGAGGAATTTTGAAACAATATCATATAGTACACGCAAAACGCAATAACTTAGGTCGAGCTAAAGATGATATAAGAAGGGGTGAAATTGATAATATATCGTCACCATTGCATGAAACAAGTCACATCGTTCCTACGTATGTACCAGTAAATGCACAAACTTTCCCAGCGCCTCCAAATGTAAATTCAGCAAATAATAATGACTATCCGCAGTCACTACCCCTAGATGCAAATTACCCAGCAAATCATAACAATCCGCAATCAACACTTCCGAATGGAAATTATCCTGCAAATAATAACTATCCACAATCAACACTTCCGAACGGAATCTATGCAGATAATAATAATTATCTACAATCAACGCCTACAAATGAAAACGCCTACAAAAATCCTGCAAATGTAGATTCACTATCAATCAATAAAAATCTACAAAAAAATCCTGAAAATGTAGATTCACAATATAACAATAATAATCTACAAAAAACACCTCCAAATATAGATTCACTATCAAACAATAAAAAATTACAAAACACGCCTGCAAATGTAGACTCATTATCAAACAATAACAATCTACAAAAAAATCCTGCAAATGTAGATTTACAATATAACAATAATAATCTACAAAAAATGCTTCCAAATGTAGATTCACTATCAAACAGTAACAATTTACAAAACACACCTGCAAATGCAGATTCACTATCGAACAATGACAATCTTCTAAAAACTCCTGTAACTGTAGATTCACTATCAAACAATATCAATCTACAAAATACGCCTGCAACTGTAGATTCACTATCAAACAATGAACATTTCCAAAAAACTCCTGCAAATCAAGATTCACTATCAAATAGTAACAATCTACAAAAAACGTCTGCAAATATCGATTCACTACCAAACAATAATAATCTACAAAAGACGCCAGCAAATGTAGATTCACTATCAAACGATAACAATCTACAAAAACCACCACAAAATGTAAATTTACCAGAAAATTATAACAATCAAGAAGCAACGGCTATAAATGGAAATTATAAAAATCTGCAACCAGTGCCTGTAGTTTCCAAAAAATCTGATGACAGTCCTCCTTCAGTGACAGTGTCTCCTATTGTGTTATCGCCTATATCATTGGTTCCCAATGCACCTGATAACGACAAAAGTTATCTGCAAACTACAACAAATTCACCTGGTAAGTTTAATTTACGTTGAACGCCTAAAATGAAACATAAAAATGCATATGAGAAACAAAAGCGATATGTATTGTAAGGGGACGGCATCTAAAACAAATATATTAGTTAAACGTAGATACACATGAAGATAAGTTTATATATATGATGTTCAAATCCCGCTCGTGGTCGTATTTTTTCAATACACACACTTTTTGATCATAATTAAGCTTATTACGTGCCTTTTACTACGCACAACCGTGAGATTTTCGTTATACTCATCACCAATTCGTAATACTGATATTAAAACTACACAATATTATTGGAACATTTCGTCTCAACATAATTTATTTGCAAGGTTTATTTTTCTTTGTTTTAAATAATATAAATAAGGATTAATAATTAGTCGCAAAATGTACGCACTACCGCTTAGTTGGTATTCAGAGAACTTCATGCTACCTCTCCAGCCACTCTGCTCGCAGCTGCGCATGTTGTTCTCTCCATTCCGCCACTAGCTTGAGTTCCGAGCTCAGACCGCTTAGCCCCGAATTCCAGCGACGGCGGTCGAATAACCCGATCTAGCGTCTTGCCAAGCCACCGATACAGTGACGCGACGGCTCTTGCCTTAAAATCCCAGGGTGGTAATCCGGTTACAAGGCTCGCCGCTTTGAAGGAGATTGTACGGTATTCCTTAATCAGCCTGTCGGTTATCGCGCGGCTATCTGCCTAAACTGGGGCCCCGTATAAGGCCATGGACCATACGACTCCTCGCCTTTGGCAGGAGTTGTCGAGCCCACCCAGATGCGGCAGCAGCCACGCAAGTGAAGCCGAACCAACCAACAGATTTGGGGTGAGCCACCGAAAGTGTTCTTCAAAGTCCTACGGGCTATGGAGGTCGAGTCCCGGATATTTCATCGTTGACTCGACACCAATGGTGACAACTCCTACAATATTTTTGGATTCCGGCGATAGCCCGTTCCGAGGCCCGTGAAAGCAAATGTCCTCGGACTTATGTAGCGCTACCTCGAAACTCAACTGTCGGGTCTTCCCAACACTGCCGGATCGACCCAAAATTTGACTCTCGCCTGCGGCGCGAGCTGCAATCCAACCTCGAGTGCAATGACCAATTTAGTTCACTTGTACAATAATGAACTTACTCTTATTAAACAGGTTTATTAGTATACGGTTTCGTTAAAGTTTTTCTTCCCTCCCTTCACCCTATTGATATGAGAATACAGAAGAACTAGTATTTTTTATGTTAAATAGTTTTATTTTACAATAGATGATGTAGCTTTTATAGCTTTTAATAAATCCTTTATTGCTAATAAAAAACAGATTAACATAAAATATATATTTTTAAATTTAATTTATTCTCATTGTCATTTTTATGTTTCGTTTCATATGAGTTAGTGCGTTTTAAAAATCTATCAGAATTCTAAATTGATATTTTATTTACAGCTGTCATAACTTCACCAAAGTCATTTAGTTCGGCGGACGATATTTCTACATTATCACCGTTAGTGGTAACGGACAGTGTAACTGATATTCCACCTGTGACAACAACAACAACAAACCCTGTTCAAACCCCCAGCACCTTAGATACTGTTACATCTGCATATAGTCAAAAAGATGACGCAAGAAATAATACGACCTCAACCTCTACATCTGCTAGCATTATAGATGATGTTCAAACATATCCTGTTACAACGGTATCTCCAAGCAGTTCAGTCCCACAATCGGACAATAGCAGCAGGGATGATAAAACAATAACTATTGTAAAAAATGACAATAACACTGAATCACACTCAAAAACTGAAGTACTAGAGGATAATGGGAAAAATTACACGAAAAAAGGTAAGTAACTATACTTTTTCATTATAGATTGAAGTCAAAGCTTGCTCAAATATAAGCTATAAATATTGTAGATGTATATTAGCTAGCATGTTGATAATATTCAATTTAATTTTGCAAGCTGATAAAGCTTCAATATTTTTTTGTTTAATCAGCTACGTACAGTTCAATTACAAATACTGATGTTCCGGCTGAAAGTGATGGTTATTCGCCTGTTACGACGGGACCGTCAGTACAAAACGATGTAAATACAGGTGATACATCTACTACTTCTGGTGATAATTCATTTGAATCCGAGACTGATCTAAATATAACAGTAAACACATCTGATGAATCTGAAGGCGATATCGTCACCATATCTATTGAAGTCTCGGAGAGTGCAGGTGATTCCTCCCCATATTTAAAATGATTCTTCGGAATCCACGTTATTGATTAAGTTGAATAGTATTTATGTAAGTTCTATTAATGCAGATCACGCAGATTCATCCAACGATGATACACTAGTGTTTGATATTAGCACACAAGATAAAGGCAAGGATGACTCCAGCGCAACAGCAACAAATGACTGCAGCAAGAATCAGACTAATAACGATGACAATCAAGGCAAAAATATTGAAATTGGTATGATTACAACAATAATTAAAACTCCGATTTATCAATGTTAAATAATATTATTTTAATTAGTGTTATACATATTCCAGATGTCTCAAACATTCACGGGGAGCCTACAATGTGGTTCAGAACAACTAACCAAGATTTTATCAACAAATTGACGTCTAACAATGATACACAATTCGATGTAATATATTTCTTCCAAGTACAAAGTCCAGCTATTGTGGAGAGAGAAAAACTAACCACAGTATATTGTAACGGTACTGTGAATGTGGAAATAACGGAAACAACATGGAAATTTAAAGACGGTAGCAAATGTTTTTAAACATTATAAGTATGATGCCTATAATTATTGAATTCAAACGGGACTTATTTGCGCTATGTGTTCGAATCGCGAAAGTTTAAAAAAAAGTATCTTAAACCTTACGGCCGAAGTGTAACTGGGTGGCAATTATTCCTATTTTTGCACTTTATACCGGCGTATATCTAAAAACATCAATATCACGCCTGTATTCCCCGAAGGAGTAGGCAAAGGTGTACACAGTTGTACACCCACATTTATATGTATATAGGATATCTAGCCTATTCAAGATAATCATTCAGTTAGTATGAATTTTCTCATGTGAGGTAGGAGTAGTTTTTCTATTCCTTAATAAATAATAAACACGTAATTATTTAAGATACTTGTTTTAATGATCATCTGAATAATCAACGTGTTTTATTTAAATTTCAGATCCCTCACCGACGACGGTTAAGAAATCATCGCAATCGTACCAATCATCAACCTAGTTTTATGTTCTGAGGACAAATTATATAATATTTGAATTTTCTAATTTGTGAATCCGTTTGATACATAATGTACAAAGTATTACTTATTAAAACTATGACCACAAGATCTCTTTTATTTAGAGAATATTACTCCACATTTTAGTATTATTTGCCTCAAAAGCAATACAGCATTTTTGTTTGTTTTTTTACAAAAAGCAAGTTCTGGCAGTTTTGATATTTTTATTCAAAGTATAATTAATTTTCTTAAGTAGAATAATTTGGTAGAAAAACTAAGGAAATCAAAGAAATAATAATATTCACTTGTGTAGGGTTTATAGGTACAATGACACTTAATATGAGGCCTGTTACTATTTGTCAGGACTGTAGGTAACCCTTTACTCTTGATATTAATATCAATTTCAATGTCAAATCAAAGCGTACTGTAAAAATACTTAGAAACTACGAGTCCTCCTGCGACCACGAATGCTGCAAAGTGTTCGGAACGTCAGGAAAAACAAAAAACCAATAATACACGCGATTAATCCGGTTAAAAGTAAGTAAGATATTACTAAAAATACTTAGTTATTAGAATTAGTATTTTGCATTGTCAAATCCTGTTTATTTGTTAATTTTGAAGCCATTTTGGCATTCAGAAGTATCTACAAACTGACATCGTACATTACGCCTGTATTCCCCGAAGAAGTAGACGAAAAAGTATACAGTTGTATACAATGATGTTATTAAGTCCCATGTAGGTGGTGACCCTATTGCAGACTACCGGGCACAAATCCAAACTGAGCTGACAATGAGAATTTCCTAACAGAAAATCTGAATAACACTGCTCGACCCGGAAATAACCCATGTTCACGAGAACCCGAGACCTCATATTCAGCAGTTTCACTTGGGACTACTAGACCAACGAGGCAGTTACTACAGACCTACATAGTTCTAGAGTACTCGAGTATTCGCACCGATATAAATGGTACCTGTCGGGTCCGGCTGCGACCCTATAAAAACAAATGACTGTGATTAATATTCACCATCTTTCATCATGTAAAGTTTGTTTTGTTTGCGTAATGTTCAATCCGATTAAAAATTTATTTTTGTTTATTCCATTTTAATTTTACGGAAATTTTACATGTCGAGGAAAGATTAGATTTTTTATTTGTAAGGATTTAACTCAGTAACTACTCAACCGATTTTAAAAACTCTTTCACCATTAGAAAGCTATATTATCACCGAGTTACATAGGCTATATTTTATTTCAGTAATAATAATTAGTGCTACTTACGAAGCCAGGGTGGGTCGCTAGTATTTTATAAAGAGTTATGTGGGTTAGGTCAAGCTTAGGTATTGCTCAAAACTCTGCACAACTGAAAGGATTCGGAAATTTGTATTGTGAGTTTGGGACAGTAACTCCTGGATTACCGAGGTCCCTCTCTGGTATCACATAATGTACGGAGGAACATATTGGAACGAAGTTGCAAATACAGTGAAAACATTTGACAGTTTACGTAATATATGTAAAAAGAATGGTCGTCAATAAATATAATTATTATCTTAGGTTTGCGCGATCACTACACATTATAATAAAACAACATTTTTCCTGACGTTTCCTGTGGTCCTCCTGCGACCACGAACGCTGCAAAGTGTTCTAAACATCAGGAAAAACAAAAAACCAATAATACACGCGATTAATCCGGTTAAAAGTTGTATTATTATAATTAAGATTTCTTAAAATATTATTTTAATTGATTGAAAGCAACTGATAAGGCAATTCTGTTTTAATTAATTATCATTTTCTTTTTGGACGGTTCATTGAGATGGATTAGTGTAAACAAATCTGCGATTAATAGACATAGCGTGGGTTTATGGAACTAACTATTCTGGTTGATTTGACACTTCAATTAGTTATTAGTGCAGGGTGTACAGTCACGAGCTCAAACATGTATACATTTGCAATTTTTAAACTCCATATAAATAATTATCTGAATAATATAGTAGAATTAATGTATGTCTATATGTAGAAGGACGTAAAGCCGTCGGTCCCGCACCTCATCCCTCTCCAGTCAGGTCGGATCGCAGTCCCATTGGAGTATGAGAGTGAAGGGAGAGGGAGTGCACCTATGTTTGCGCATACATTTGTGCACTATAATAACTCCTGCGTACTTGGCTAATCTCTGTGGAGATAGGCCACCGTGACCGAAATACGGTCGGGAGGAGTATGTAGAAGGAATGGTTCTTCTATCTGTGTTACATACGTAATTATCTTAGTAATACATGCTTTAGATAATATCGATAACTTTTATAAATTTTTGTTTGCATGTTGGTGCTCATGATTGTACGTGTACATTACGTGGCGGATTTTTAATAAACTTCTAGGTACTTCCTACTTGGGTTTCGAGACGTTTATTTGAATTGTATAAAAATATCTTTTATTACATCTCTTTAAAAGTATTCTCTATGAATTCTTAACAATGACCTCGGACAAGTCTTCACATGTGTGAGTGAGCTATTCTGCAAAAACTCGAAGGCAATTTTATGTGCGCATTGATTTAAGATGAAGTGTAATTGAATATCTGCTTCAGTGAATGAGAAAATTAGGCTGTAGTAGGTAAGTATTGGGGGTCCCGGATCAAAGGAGATCCGCGACCCCCAATACTCACTCTATTCGAAGAGATGAATGCATTCAAGATTCTCTATTCGAAATGACGATTGCATTAAATTTGTCTATTCAGGATCTCTACTCGAAATGATGAATGTATTCTAGTGACTTACTCTATTCGAATAGATGAATGCATTCAAGATTCTCTATTCGAAATGACGATTGCATTAAATTTGTCTATTCAGGATCTCTACTCGAAATGATGAATGTATTCTAGTGACTTACTCTATTCGAATAGATGAATGCATTCAAGGTTCTCTATTCGAAATGACGACTACATTAATTTTCTCTATTCAAGATCTCTACTCGAAATGATGACTGCATTCATGTTCCTCCATTCAGTCAATCTATTCAAAATGATGGATTCCTGATGCCCTGTTCGAAATAATTTATGCATGCCCGGATCAAAGGAGATCCTCATCCCCAATACTTACAATAGTCTCTCTTGTATAATAATTTAATACTTACTCTAATTACTTTGTTGATACTAAGCCGAACTGCGTCTGTTCATACAAATCTAATGCTACGATCGCTTGTTTACATATTACCATTCCTGTAAAGGCGGTTGATTGCATTCCTTTCTTGTTTCTACTCATCTTGAGCCTCTCAGCTATCGATACTCGTATATTAATTTATTTATATTCGGAACTATGTATTGAATGCAAATAGGTTTATTTGAATGCAAATACCATAGAAAATAACATCTCTTTTCAAACAAATGTCAATGTGATTAACAATTTAGGAACAAAACGAGTGAAACTTGAATTTGAATAGTTTATTTGAAAAAAAAAAAACTAATTTGTTTCATCTTATTTATGTACTTCTTTATAATAATGCTTGTGACTGTACAATAAAAATATGATTATGTTCTCAGAATGAATTAGTTATCAGATAATCAATTTAATGCGCTAGACAATAAAACAAAAGATATTTATTAAGTACATACGTTTATTTACATTTTTTTATGAATTTTGCTTATAATTTCATCTGCACTTTTATATATCTCGTCATTGAATACATTCTCGACTACATATTGAGCGCATACATTCGCTTTACAATTACATACCGCACTTTTGGTGAAATCCTTGACGTCGAAAATTTCAATTCGTATTATTTTGCCTCTTGCAGACTTTGTAGGTTTTTTGATGTAGGAGTATATCATCGCACTACCTCGCTTTTTATTTCTGTCGGAATTTTGAGCCGAATCTTCGAACTGGAATGGCTGAAATGGTCTCTCTTGTTCTAAATAGTTGAGCACGTTCCGACGGAGGGTTTGTTCAGCCGGAATCGGTGAGTATGATGAATTGGGGATATAAATATCGCTGGATTCCTGTAACAAATAAATTATGTCATTTCAAACATCGATTATGTTTCATTAGAATTTTGTCAATAAATAAAATATAATTTTATTGAAGAGTACTTACCGACATCGTAGAGTAGATAGACAATGTGAGTGTGCTTATTAAAATTGAGTTTTTCTTTATATACATATTACGCAGTTTTTTTTTTTTTCTCTTTAAGGTTCAAAATACATCGAAATTTAGTTTCAAATTTTCTAAAGTAAGTAATCCGAAACGCACATTTGTTCGTTCCTCTTACCTCCACGTGTACTCCATATAGGGTTTGTGCTTACATGCAAGATCCGTTAAGATATACACGAGCGGATAAACCGCAGCGTTATCTCTTCATTACATTTAACAAAATACAATTTTATTATTATTATTATTATTATTTTATACCTCTTATATATCTTATATATTATCTTAAAAATTAAAATACTGTTAATGTTAAAATTTTAAGTGTAAGTATAAAACGCTGCGGTTTTAACGCTCGTCTACTTCTACCTACGACTGGGTTCGCTTAGCAACAGATTAGTATGAAGATTGTAGTTCTGTGCAAATTAACCGACTTCATAAAAGTAAGGTTCTGTTTTCACGTATATTCATATGAATCTCAAATTTACTGGAAACGATTTTAATTATTATTTGTTATATAGTATACAAAAAGTATGTTTTTAATGGTGTTGATTTATCAGTACAAGATAACCACATGTACGGGTTCCAGGGTTCGATTCTCTGGTCTTGCCTTATTACTTTACCTAGTATGGAGTTTCTAACTAATGAAATCTGCTTACTCCTCGGACGAAATACACGCGTGATGTTAGTTTATTATTAAATCTGCAGAGTATACAATCCTAGTGATGAACTTAGGTTTTAGTATGTCAGCAATTTACAAATTTGGATGTGCGTGACGTGATTTTACGGGTATATAAACGCATCTGCAACAAACTCTGCTACCAAATCACTTCCTGAAGTCTTTGTGCTCCAGACCTACTTCATTGAGTATACAACAAGAAAAACACACAAATTTTTGAAATGTAAGTAATTTTGTTATTATGTTTTAACATCATTCATATGTTCAATCAATATTAGCTTTATTTTATTATTTTATTCTATTCAATCATTTCATCTATTCATTCTTTTCATTATTTTTACATATTCTTTGTTTTTACTCATATCACATATTCATTCATTCATCTTTTAATCTTTTCAATCAATATTAGCTCAATTGAATTATTATATATTCTATTCACTCATCTATTCATTATTTTTGTTAATTGTATCTACTCTTTGTTTTCACTCATTCATTCACCCGATTAAACTATGTTACCACTTTACAGTTGATCTTTTTAGCCAATAAGAGTATTCAATGAATTAATGTAGTTAGTTACTTTATTTTCATTAATATTTGTTTAATGCACTCTTTTCATCCAGTCAGTCACATATTCACTATATTTCCCATTCATCTACGCTGTCTATTTATTACTTTATCTAATAGTTTTCCTTTATATTTTCAGGTCGAGGCAAACTGCAAGCCATCTCTTCTCTTCTGAGGATGAAGCTGAAGAGCAGCAGCAGCAGCAGTCGATGAGGAAGGTGAAATCATCGTCTTCGTCCAAGATATCGTTGGCAGTGAAGAGACCGGCGGAGGGAGAATCTTCAACTGTCGAGGATAAAAAGAAGAAGAAGAGGAAGACTACCATCAACCCCATCTCCACCAGCATGAAACCTACGTTGCATGATCTATTCGGTGGCGACAGCGACGACGATCAGAACCAAGAGGCCATAGGAAGCACGCAGGGTAAAAAAATACCGCCGCTCCATTCTTATTTTACCCGACGAGTCGCGAATGGTTTGTGTAGGCAAACCGATGATAAGAAGTTGGGGAGACATTATGTCGAACTTAAAGTTTACGAGTGTGGAGAAATCGAGCGCACCGCACCTATAAACCGGTGGAGACATGCGATTGTAACCATAAAAAATCGCACTGATGATAGCACGACAGCATGGCAGCATTTAAAAGAATATATAAATGAAACTCGTCAGGAGTTCAAACGCTGTCCCGTGGATTTTATTAGTAGTTACTATTAGTCGATGTATTATGCTGAAAATACTTATTTATCCTATAACCACATTTCTTATTATTAATTTTAGACTTTGTATAATCTTTTTGTAACACTTGATATATACATATGTACGCATGTAAGCAAATTATCTTTTTGTTTTATTTTACAGCACGACCCCTGTCTGCTCATCGAAAGCAAAATAATAATAATCCAAAATTTATAGAATGTGATAAATGCCGAATTGAATTACCGATAAATGAATTCAGATATCATTTGAGAACTAATATCCATAAATCTAATAGTTTATTACGAACCGAATTTGAGAATATATACATAATTTCAAGTGCTTTCAAAAATAGAATTGTAACATATCGTTTAAACCCTGCACAAAGTGTTGAGTACCACACACCCGAAGCATTTTTGTGTCAGAATAAAAACGACATCATAAAACTCATACATATGTCCTTATTGAAAAATACTTGTGTCAAGTTGAACTTCGAATTGTTTGCCCACTTTGTGTTGCTAAAAACGAGTGAGCAACAATTGAAATCATTCAATACGAAATATGAAATTATTTATAATAATACTGATATTAATGAGTTGTATACAAATGTAATCGAACTTTTAAAGTGTAAAATGTCAGAATTCGAACACAAAGAATCCGGATGGTCTTATCATTCACTTAGCCATCTTGAAATTAACGTTAATAAATACTGTCCATTGAGAGGTGGCACTTACATAGATTTACCAACAAGAATTAAGAATACCAAAAGTTGTATTAATATACAAAATAATGACAATCATTGCTTTCTATGGAGTATTGTAGCCGCTTTATATCCTAGTAAGTCGAATGTTTGTAGAACAAATTCGTATCCACACTACAGTTCTGTATTTAATATTGAAGAAATGTCTTTCCCAGTCACATATCAAGACATAAAAATATTTGAAAGAAACAATAATATAAGTATCAATATTTACGGAGTAGACAGTAAAAATGAAAATGTAACTGGACCTCTCTATTTAACAAATAATAGAAAATGTACTCATGTCAATTTGCTATATTTGGAAAGGAAAGGAATATCACATTATTGCCTCATTAAAAATCTGTCACGATTGGTTCGCCGACAAATGACAAATCATAAGGGTAATTTTATTCTGTGTGAATCATGTTTACAATATTACAGCAGTGAAACGAAGTATAGATCTCACGTATGTTCAAAACTTTTGTCAATTTTACCTGAAAAAAATAGTAAACTTGGTTTTAAGAATTATGAAAGAAAACAAAAAATTAATTATGTCATTTATGCAGATTTTGAAAGCCTATTAATAAATTGTCGGGAAAAAATATCTGATAAAACATATAATTTAAAAAGACATCAACCCTCATGCTTTGGATATTATGTCTGTTGTTCACACGATGCAACTCAAAATAAATATGTGACATATAGAGGCCCAGATTGTATTGAAGTATTTGTTAGTAAATTAATAGAAGATGTAAAGAAAATAAATGAAATATTATCAATTAAGAAGCCAATGAAACCTTTAACAGAAAAAGAACAAATTAGTTTTAAAAATACTAATACGTGTCATATTTGTGATCACTTATTATTTGATGATAAAGTACGTGATCACGACCATGTGTCAGGAAAGTATAGAGGAGCCGCACATGCTCACTGCAATTTGATGTTTAGAGTATGTTCATTCGTACCTGTGATTTTTCATAATTTATCGAACTATGATTCTCATCTGTTTATTAAAGAATTAGTAAAATATAAGGGCCATATTAAAATTATACCGAAATCCAAAGAAAAGTATTTAACTATTACCAAATACGTACATAACGAGAACGATAACCGTCCTATTCAAATTAAGTTCATAGATTCATTTCAGTTTTTAAGCTCAAGTTTAGATGTATTAAGTAAAAGTTTATCAGATCAAGATTTTGTTCATTTATCAGTTGAATTTAATAACAAAAATATACATTTACTAAGAAATAAAGGTATTTATCCTTACGATTATGTTGACACTTGGGAAAAGTATGAAGAATCAAAACTTCCTCAAAAAAATTGTTTTTACAACACAATGAAAATGGAACACATTACCGATAAAGAATATAAACATGCAAAAACGGTGTGGGATACATTTAACGTTAAAACTATTGGAGAGTATACTGATCTGTATATGAAATGTGATGTTTTACTGTTGTGTGATATTTTTGAAAATTTTCGTAACATAAGTTTAAAGTATTATAAACTAGATCCTGCGTATTACGTAACAGCACCTAGTTTGAGCTGGGATGCTATGTTACTTTATACACGTGTTGAGCTTGACTTAATTGATAACTTAGAAATATATCAAATGCTAGAAAAGGGCATACGTGGTGGTTTGGCGCAGTGCTCACTACGTCATGCAAAAGCTAATAATGTATATTTGCCAGAATTTAATGATCTTGAACCTTCTAGTTATTTGATTTATCTTGATTGTAATAATTTATACGGTTACGCAATGACTAAAAAGATGCCTATTTCTGAGTTTAAACTTTTTAGTCAGGAGGAAATAAGTTGTTTCAATGTCATGAATGTATCAGATGATAATGAATATGGTTTTATATTAGAGGTCGATCTTGAATATCCTGATAACATACATGATTTTCATAGTGATTTACCTTTCGCTCCAGAAAAATTCATACCCCCAGGAGGGAAGACCGCTAAACTTATAGCTAATTTATATGATAAATTTCATTACGTAATACATTATAGTCATTTAAAGGAATGCTTGAGACACGGACTTGTTCTGAGAAAAGTCCATCGTATTCTTACATTCAAACAAGAGGAATATTTAAAAAAATATATTGATTTGAATACTAGCTTTCGACAAGCATCCATAACTGCATTTGAAAAAGACTTTTTTAAGCTGTTAAATAACTCCATTTTCGGTAAAACTATTGAAAATAAACGTAAACAAGTAGATATTAAACTAGCCACAAAATGGAGAGATACAGATAATATTACAAATAAACAACTGGGTGCTGAAAAACTAATTTGCAAACCTAATCTGAAATGTATTTCTATATTTTCAGAAAACTTTGTAGCTGTTCAGCTAAAACCCGAAAAGATTATGTTAGACAGACCTATATATATAGGATTTACTGTTTTAGAATATGCTAAGTTGCATCTTTATCAGTATCATTATAGTATAAAAGAGAAATACATGAATAATGTTCGGCTTTGTTACACTGACACTGATAGTTTACTTTATTTAATTTACACTAAAGATATTTACTATGATATAAAAAATAATTTAAACGAATTTGACACGAGTAATTTTGATGTGGATAACCCTTATTTAATTCCACGGGTAAATGCAAAAGTACCTGGACTATTCAAAGATGAACTGGGTGGTGATGTGATCAATGAATTCACAGGCTTAAGAGCAAAACTTTACTGTTTGCTAGCTTCTAAAATTCAGATAAAAAAAGCAAAAGGTATATCAAACTCAGTCACAAAAAGACTAATGATATCACATTACAATAATACATTATTTAATAACGAAAGCATGGTGTGTAAAATGAATTTGATTAGGTCAATTAAACATGTATTATATTCACAAGAAATAAGCAAACTGGTAATGAATAGAAACGATGATAAAAGATATGTTCTCTCAAATCAGATCGAAACATTGCCTTGGGGTCACTATAAAATTGTATTGTAGTTATCATAGTTCTTAAGTAAGCATTATAATTAAGTTTTATTGTAAATGCATATGTAATATATATATATTTATACATAAAAGATTGTTTTACTTAATAATTATCTATCTCCAAACCACAATCCTATCGACAAAAAAGTATATATACAACGTCAATTCTATTTATTTCACATTTCACAATGAAGTTCCTCAAGCAAAACCAGACTTTACAAGTGAAAAATATAAAATTAGAAAATGAGTCAACCAAAGTCAGACATAGTGCACTCTTACCTAATACGATCAGGTGTATCATATGTGGTCCATCTAACTGTGGGAAAACGAACATTATGCTTAATTTAATTTTACATGAAAACGGACTGAAATTTAAACATATTTATTTATACTCAAAGACGGCTTTCCAACCGAAATATTGTTTTTTGAAAGAAGTTATGCATAGTATACCCGGTGCTAACTTCTTTATCTACAATGATAATAAAAACGTAATACATCCGAATGATGCTTTATCTAATTCAGTAATGATTTTTGATGACGTTGCATGTGAAAATCAAATTAATATTCGTAATTATTTCACAATGGGGAGGCACAAACAGATTGATTGTTTTTACTTATCGCAAACCTACTCCAAAATACCTAAGCAACTTATACGAGACAATGTTAATCTTATGATCATCTTTAAACAAGACGATATAAACTTAAAACATATATATAACGAACACGTAAATACGGACATGGAATGGTTACAATTTAAAAAACTTTGCTCTATCATATGGCAAGATCGGTTTGACTTTTTATTTATAAATAAAGATTGTCCACTAAATGAGGGTAGATATAGACAAGGATTTGATGTATTTATTTATTTATAAAAACATGCATAAATACCGACTCATTGTAAAAATATATCAATTGAGGTCTAGTATTTGTAAATAACGGTTCGTGTTAATCAGGAATAATTATGGAGGCCAATATTAAAGAACAATTGATTAAATCAATAGACAGCATAAAAAATAAAATAAAATTACTACAAAATGAGGAAGATGCAGCTAGTTTGAAATTTAAAAAGGTTTTCAAACCAATAACAGATCCATTACAAGCATTAATTAAAGTGAATGATAAAAATAGCGCTACTTCGGATATCTCTAAAGCTGACACTGATACAATGAGAAGATGTAGCTCATCTCTGGATTATGAGAGCTTTAAGGAATTTATAGAAAAACATTCTAATGATGACCCTCAACATTTTAATTACTCCAGTGATGAAAGAGATAATGATACATTAATGTCACTCAATAAAGAGGATATGATAGAAATTTATGACAGTAATATGAATGTACCATTTGGAATACGTAGTGAAAACAAAAATCTGATGATGGGAAAGTCTAAAGTATCATTTTCTTTTACAAATAATGCAAAAAATTCACAAAAATCCATTAAAGTCATCATTAATGACAAGAACTATGAATTAACTCCTGGTCTAAAAGAACTTTTACTTCGTAATAGACCTAACCTCAATCTCGTAACAGAAGTTGACAAAAATATCTATAAAAACATGCTAATTAGTACGCACGCTCACAAACGTGACTTTAACCCGAACGGACAAATAAAAGGCGACAAAAGTTCAAAATATCGGCAAATTATTAAACCTCTATTTTCTCAAGATATCATTACGCCAGATAAAGTACCAGTGATGAGGCCAAAAACCGGTGGCTACTTACCTAAATTGAAAAAATATAAAAGTCACACCGACTATGTTTATTGGGATGACCCAAATGAATTAATCGACAGATTAAGACTTCTAGTTGCTTCTAAAAATGCCGGTAATTCTAATCATGATAATGAAATTATATCCATTATAGAAGAGTTAAAAGAAGCTGGTATTATAAAATAATAAAAAGCTTTGAAACTTCATTTACACTTAGTTATATAAAAAGTGTAGACCATGAATGTTGATAGAAATACATCAGCGTCAATTAATGAAATCAATTTTGACCATACTGACCCACTAATAAAAAGTAAACCGAGTATAGATATTTTTAAATTTAAAGAACAAATATTGATGAAAATTGAGCATTTGAATAAATTGATTACAACATTAAATGATAAAGTAAAAAACGTTGAAAAATCTATAACTTTAAAAGAAATATCTGGAAAGCTAAGCAAGCATTATGAGCAAAATAGACGTCATTAATGAAATTCATAAAAACGCCAGAGTAAATTTTCCAAGAAGAGAGGTAATACTCAAAGATATTGATGATCTATGGCAAGCAGATTTGATGGATATGCAAGCGATATCAAAAGTAAATGCAGGCCACAAATATATATTAGTAATAATAGACACTTTTTCAAAGTATGCATGGGCGATTCCATTGAAACAAAAAAATAAGCAAGAAGTGTCGAAAGCATTCCAAATTCTAATTGAGAAAGGACGTGTTCCAAGAAATTTGCAAACTGATCATGGGAAAGAGTTTTATAATAATTGTTTTAAAAATATTATCAATAAGTATAGCATTAATCATTATTCTACATATTCTACTAAAAAAGCTTCTATTGTTGAAAGATTTATAAGAACTTTAAAAAGTAAATTATACAAAGAATTTAGTCTGAATGGCAATTATAAATGGATGAACGGTACGCTTGACAAAAACTTACATGAATACAATAATTCTGTTCATAGAACTGTAGGACAATCCCCAGCCTCAATAAATCACACGAATAAAACAAATATATTACAGAAATACATAGACACAGCTCAATCTCGAAAAAAAATGATGTGTAAGAATTTTTGCGTTGGAGATTATGTGAGAATAAGTAAATACAAAGGATGTTTTGATAAAGGTTATTATCCGAATTGGTCAACAGAAATATTTAAGATATTAAAAATACAAGAAACAAATCCAACGACTTATTTAGTTGAAGATAATAGATGTCGACCTATACTAGGAGCATTTTATGCCCAAGAACTTCAGAAAACCTCTCATCCTCACATATACCTAGTTGAAAAAATTTTGAAGCGAAAAGGACACCAGGTATATGTTAAATGGTTGGGACTCCCGACCAGTGAAAATAGCTGGATTGATAAAGCAAATGTAGTAAAATAACTTTTATATTTAAGCAATTACAAAAACATTTTTAATCATTACGTATTTATTCTCAAAGGAATAAACACATAAATATATAATTACATTGGTTTGGAGGAAAAATAGATAACAATGAAATCAACACGGAGCACATGTAAAAACGAAAAAGAAATGCTCTCTCCCCACAAATACAAAAAAATAATATCTGGAGCCGGTTTCAAGAAAACATTAAAAAATATTGTTTCACATACCAAGAAGCATATCAAAAAATTAAAACCTAAATGTAAGAAAGCACTGATGGAATTAGCCTATGCAACAGCCCAAGAATTCGCATCAGATTTGCCTATAAAGTTACCCAGGATTATACCAGTACCGAAATCTGGAGGATTTTTACCATTAGTACCAATATTTGCCGGTTTATCTGCTGCTGGAAGTTTGGCAGGAGGTGCTGCAGGGATTGCAAAGGCGATCACCGCATATAAAACAGCTAAGAAACAGTTGCTTGAATCAGAACGACACAACAAACAAATAGAAGCCTTGATTATTGGAAAGGGGTTACAACTTAAACCCTACAAAGAAGGTTTTGGCATTTATGTTACTCAGAAAAAAAACTAAATTCTCGGCTGCCCAATAGACCTCTAACTAATATTGATATAATGAAGCACTCGAATAATATCCCGTTTTTTCGGGGTGTTTATATGAGAGATGAATTACCTGATGCACCAATGCCAAAAGAATGTGGAGTGATTAATCTTGATTCTTCTGAAAATTCAGGTACTCATTGGGTAGCCTATGTTAAAATAAATGACTACATTGAATATTTCGACAGTTACGGAAACTTAAAACCACCTAAAGAATTAATAAAATACTTAGGAAACAATATTCAGTATAATTATGATAATATACAACGTGATCATTTGTATAATTGTGGACACTTATGTTTGAAATTTCTTAAGTCTTTTTGGAAAAACAATAAAAACATATAATTAAATGAGTGTTTTAATTATATAACCTAAAACTTCTTAGAAAAAATATAAATGGTGAAATTGTGATATTTAAATTTCATTCTTTACTTGTCGGTGATGAAAAGCACTAGCAGTTTAGTTTTCATTTAAAATAATTTTACAATATTTATTCTTTATATTAAAAGAATGTTAATTTTTAATAAAAAACACATTGAGAGAGGAAAGTCTAACATTTCGCTACCTATATCCAAAGAAGTTAGACGTATTAGTGCAGTGAAAATTAAAAGAATTTCTAAAGAGAATAGAAGATTTCTTCAAGACATTGGATTCAAAGTATAATATGCTTCAAATCACCGATTTACCGCAACATGACAACTCTATTGAGAGTTATGAGATCCATAGCTACAATCCATATAATAGTAGCTTTAAAGAAAATGATGAAATCAGAATACCCATACAACAACAGGATTTATATGTATTACCGTCAGGTAGTTCCATTTATATAGAAGGACATGTGAACGTATCTGCGAAAGATTCGACAGGAAAATCACTGAAAAAAGATGTTGATTTTATTAACAATCCTATACCATATTTGTTCCAAGATATTAGGTATGAATTGAATGGTGTTGAAATAGATCGCATCAAAAATGCTGGTATTACTACAACCCTGAAATCTTATATCTCCATGAATGAAGGTGAAAGTAAAGCAGCAGCAGTCTGGGGGTGGAACTTAAATGGTTCGAAATCAAAATATGGAAATTTTAGTGTTATTGTGCCATTAAATAAAATGTTAGGTTTTGCTGAAGACTATAACAAAATAGTTATAAATTGCAGACACGAACTTATATTACAACGAAGTAGCTCTGCCTTGAGCTGTGTGCTTATGGACAAAAGTGATAACGTAGAACTAGATATACAGAAAATACAATGGCGTGTGCCTCATATTAAAGTTTCTGATCGTAACAAATTGCTATTGCTTAAGAGTTTGGAGAGGGATCGTTCTATACAGATAGCTTTCAGAAATTGGGATTTATATGAATATCCATTATTACCACTAACAACAAAACATTCTTGGTCAATTAAGACTACTTCTCAACTCGAGAAACCAAGATATGTTATCATTGGGTTGCAAACTAATCGAAGAAATAATAAAACTAGAAGTTCTTCTATATTTGACCATTGTAATGTAACTAATGTCAAGTTATATTTAAATTCGCAATACTATCCATATGACTCACTTAATCTGAAATTTAATGATAATAAATACAGTATATTATATGAAATGTATGCTAAGTTTCGTCAGTCATATTACAACTTTGGCATTGATCCCTTGCTTGACTTAAATCAATTCAAAGAAAGAGCTCCTCTTTTTGTGATTGATTGTTCAAGACAGAACGATTCACTTAAAACTGGACCTGTTGATGTGCGATTGGAAGTAGAATGTTCTGAAGATTTTCCGGAAAATACATCTGCTTATTGCCTGATCATAAACGATCGTCTTTTCGAATATAAACCATTAAGCAATATTGTGAGAAAATTATCATGAATGTTATAGTGGATGTACAAGGGTTTAAAAGTCATGAAAACGAGTTTATTCCAAAAGAAATAGCAATAATGTGCAAAGGACGCATACAAGTACTATTGATAAAACCACCCCGACCGTTTTATGATTTAACAAAGAAAGAACGCTTGCAAATAGCTTGGATAGAAAGAAATAGAGGGATATACTGGAACGAAGGCTCTATACCATACGTCAACTATAAAAATTACATAATTGATTTTTTAAAAAATAAGTGTATATTTACAAAAGGTAATGAAAAAGTGAAATGGTTAAAAGATATCTTAGATAATAGTAATATACATAATTTAGAAATAAAAAACTGTCCCAGTTTATTAACATTGTATAAAAATTATTCAACTTCCCCCGATATTATAAGTTGTATTAATCATAACAATATATGTGCTTTAAAAAATGTATTTTGTTTATATAAGTGGTGTGTAGAAAATAATGTTTTTTATTTTAATCAGCAGTAATAAAAGTCATATATACTCTAATTTTTAGTTTTATTTTTGGTTCACCTATCATTTCGTTTAGAAATAAATACTTTGAGGTTTGGTTTTTAAATTATCAGCTATATGCAGAATGGCATTAATATAACAGCCCTTTAACACAGTCAATCTCATTAAGCAAAACAAAACAGGTCATTCGATTTGTATGAATAGACGCAGTTCGGCTTAGTTACAACATACTAATTATAGTACGTATTAAATTATTGTTAATCTAAGAATTCTATTAACGTAAATAAATGAACCCGGAACACCTATAATTTTAACATTAAATAGCATCAACCGCTCTCCAAACACACAGAACAGCTCTTGTCTGTTAGCATGAACAGCTCATGCGGTTTGTCCAACAGATGCTGTTTGTAAGCAGTTGCAACATACAATACATATACACACACACACACACAAACACACTTTCTAACGCATCTAGCAACGCCTGCCAGTTGCCAGGATTAGTAATAGTCGTCAATCATCAATAAAATTATTAAACGCATATTGTCGTAATGTATTTATCGTCATATTAATTATAAATGACGTCGTAGTACAGACGTATAGTTACAAAAGTGGATGAAGTGGTTCGCTATTTTGTTACATATTTGACGACATCTTTGGCTTAATGGTTAAGACATGGGCACATCACAATTAGATGCAATATAACACGTTCTTCAACCATCTAAACCAAATGTCGTGGGTTCGATTCCCACACGAGCAAGTTGATATTTGTTCTGGTCTGGATTTTTTGTTATTATGTTTCTCACTACTCTTTGAATAGAACGTTCCGAATATAAGACTTTTGTCAGATGGAATAGATAATTCTAAATACAGAACTCATTTGGAAAAGAGAGTGTTGGGGCATCTGGATGAAAAGATGATACAGGTGCGAAGTAAAGCGCATTTGAATAGAGGTTTCTAGAGAGATGAATCATATCAAAACACAAGTTTTCTGAATAGAAGAATAATTTCGAATACATACTTTTGAATAGAAACTACTGAATAAATCTATCATTTCGAATAGATATTTCTAAATAGAAGTCTCATTTTGAATAGAGAATTCTGAATACAGTACTCATTTTGAAAAGGGAGTATCGGGGCATCTGGGTGAAAAGATCATACAGGCGCGAATGAGTAGAGACATTAATGTAGTCGTCGTTTCGAATAGAGAATCTTGAATGCATTCATCTCTTCCAATAGAGTAAGTCACTAGAATACATTCATCATTTCGAGTAGAGATCTTGAATAGACAAATTTAATGCAATCGTCATTTCGAATAGAGAATCTTGAATGCATTCATCTCTTCGAATAGAGTGAGTATTGGGGGTCGCGGATCTCCTTTGATCCGGGACCCCCAATACTTACCTACTGGCTGTCATTACCACTTTCAGTAATGATTAAATACTGGTAAGCACTTCTAGCGAATAGGCATTAACACATCTACACTGATATTTGAGTCGTGGATGATACAGCAACTATTTATCAATAAAGAAAATAGTTTAGAGGGTTTGCGAAATTGTTAAAACTCCTCCCGACCGTATTTTGGTCACGGCGGCCTATCTCCACGGAGATCAGTCAAGTACGCAGAAGATATTACGGTACACAAGTGTATGCGCTAACACAGGTGCACTCCCTCTTCTCTCATATTCTGATGGGACGGCAATCCGACACCGGAGAGAGATCAGGACCGACGGGTTGACGTGCTCTCCGAAGTATGGGGGTGTCACACCACCAACTTCCTGACTTCGGACTGCTACTGAGAATTTCCTAACAGAAAAATCCAATAGTTATCGTACATGACATGACATGACACTTGATATCATCGAACATATACAAAAAGTGGGGAAAATTATTGAACTAATACTATAAATAACTTTCGCACGCATTAAAGCATGCGCAGCGAACTCCAAATATATTTTTTTCGTGGAAAGAATAATACGGTCGTGTGCATGATCAAAACCTGCGCCTCCCGGATGGTCGGAGCGCCTGCTGTATTTATTTGCTATATGTTCTTGATTATAGTCTGAGGAAATGTAAGACTGAATTTATTAATATGACATAGTATCACGCTCGTATCCCCGAAGGATTAGGCAGAAGACCTACTTAGCGCGCCCACATTTTACCGACGCAGGTTTTTTTTAATGTGGCATTTCGTATACATATTGATAAATAGAATAAACTTCTTTGTACACCATTAATTTATTATGTGATTCTTCATTTAAAAAGTAGACAATTAGTAATTAGTAGTACAATAATATCAATAATAGAAACAATCAGTGCAACTTAATCAACATGTTAGGTAAACAAAAATAAATGGTGAACAGAATAAATAACACGTTCCTTTATTAGACGACTACCTAACACAGCTATTGTTTTAAATATAAATGTGTTTTCCTTTGTACAAAGTCACAGAAACAGATGATAAATAATTGAGTGGTAACAACAAGTTGCTCTACAAGATCTTTGTCGTGATTCTTGCAAACAAAACTATAAATCTGGCCCATTGTAAGGCTCTTGCCGACGGTAAACTTGAACAACAACATGTTGTATTCATCAAGTTTTGGCAACGACATCGATGTACTCATGTACTAGAACGTACATTCTATGAGATTCTAGATCAAGGATAAAGATCATAGACGACGAATAAAGATGTGTTCATAATTTGAACGCAGATGTCAATTTTATTCAGATGATTTAAGCTGATGAACGTCGAATGCTAAACAATTAATTATATTTCCTTCATGCTTCATATGATACGTTATCAGTAAATTGCCTTTTCCAAGCTACGTTGGGATCAGCGTTTAGTCTAAGCGGATGCAGCAGTATTTTACATGAAGCGACTGCCTATCCGACCTCCACAACCCAGTTATTGAGTAATACGATATCTCGTTGTGGGGACTGGTTGTCACACTTTCAGGCATCTGAGTACTCGTAACGGCTGTCATAGATGTAATTTTGGCAACTTAGTACTTTCTGTAACTGAAATCAACGGTTTATATGTCGAGGCACGGACGGGGCTTGAAATATCAAAACATAGTCATCTATCCACATACCAACAGCATCAAGAACAGAACGGAGAAGAAGTAAGAACAGCTTAACCTCGATGGATCTGTGTGGCCGTTACTTAGAAACGAGCCCTTATAATAAGTATATTGGCGTTTTTCATAAATTCTATTCTTAGCCAGTACTACAAAAAGCTCAAAAGCATAATTTTAATCGTCAAGTGCCAAGTCCAACTAGTAATGCTACCACCAATTAACGAATTGCCACTAAATAAAATATTAAATGGATTTTATACGGAATTTATCCGGGAGGCGCAGGTTGGAATCCTGTTTACGACCGTATTCTTTTTCCATTTAATATAATAACTTTAGAGTTCGCTAAGCATGCGTTAATGCTTTTCAAAGATTTATCTTGAATTTCCACTATTCACTATCTCTGTCTATGTCATCCATCCACGACACAGAATGATAGTTAATACCTAGAAGACCTACAAGACAGTTTTACCCAGCTAACAGCTATTCGTCATTTGGTAACTAAATAAATAATGGGATTGAGTCTGTACCTCCCTCTCGTAGATTGTACACAAAACCTTTTTGTTATTCATTGCGAGCCTACGACACTTTGCATTGTTGTTCAAATAGCTCTAAAGAGTTATTTGCTTTGTGAAAGTATTTAACGGTAAAATATTGTTTTGATTTCAAGAATAAAATATTACCTATTTACTTATTCTTTCGAGATATTTATTCCTAAGTCTTTCTGACAGATAAATATCAAAGTATTAAATTTTCATATATTATTATTTTATCTACTTCGGGTTCTATTGATGGACATGTCGCAGATGGATTGTAGAATCAGCTGTTTTACAAAACTGCTAGCTGATTTACAAAACTGCTAGCTGATTTACAAAACAGTACTGTTATGAAAAACAGCTGAACGCCATGTATAAATCCGACTTTTTTTTCTATTCTTTCACTGTCCATGCGGTAAGATTGTGGAACTCGCTTCCGGCTATCATACGAAACGTGCAGTCAATCCCCTTATTTAAAAAACAAGTTTAAGAGCACAACCTCTTTGCTTAACTGGTATTTTAGTATATAGATATATATGTATTAGTTTAGTTATATATATTAGTTTATTCTATTGTTTACAATATTTTTTGTAACCATTAGTTCAAGTTTTCTCTTCACTCACTGTGTCTACTGGGATTTTTAAAACATTTATCCTTTTGCAGGTCTGCTGGTAGAAATTTATTTTGAAATAAGCTGTACCTTTGTTTTAAGTAGCTTTATGACTGTATATATTTAAAAACTGTTGTGTGTATGAATTATAAATAAATAAAAGCGACAAAGAAAGTTTATAATACAGATTATAATAAAGTTCAAAGTTTTAAAGTGTTAGTTTATATTGCTGGTAAGCAAATTGATCCGTTTTTCACATAAGAAAACCAAAGTCTTGCGGTATGCTAATGAAATAGCCTAAAAATACCAAATCTTCAAAGAAAATTACATATAACACGACATACCTAGCTTGTGTACATGCGATCGTGCGGACCACGCCACTAAAGAAAAATATCTGATAGCAATATTACCTATTTATAAAAGCAGATACGAATTTGATAAATCACTTTTGGTGTGTCCTTACATTTTTATAAGGTTCAATAAATCTCAGGCATTGATTGATTCGTTACTTAGTAATTTAGATAGATATAAGGACTATCTTTTTTGTAGATTGTGATCGATGGTTGGGTGTAGGGCTTTTAGAAATGTGTTAGTCTAAAGTGTGCCTATTTTTAAAGTCAAATAAATCAATAATAAGCTATGCATTTAAGTAGCTAGAGTAGATTACACGAGAAAATATTTTAAGTAACACGATGCGGGAGGATCCAATCTTCTCATAATGCCACGTCATCGGCTAACGACCAAGGTTTATTCCCTTTTTATCCAGAGGATTACATCCCTTCGAGTGAGCGAGCTGGGAAAAACTTTGTGGAGGAAAGTGAGACAGCTAATGGCACGTTGAGGTCCAATTTACCTACGTACAGAATGTTAAAAGAAAATAGGTGGTAAAACGGAAATGCTGAATTTATTTTTGTTCGCGAATACTCAAGTAATTGCTTCGACTAATGGAGTTTGTTATTTCTTTTTGTGGATGCTCGGAGGATATTACCTCGACTGCCGTTTTGAGTCCATTATAAGGTTATGATCAAAACAAAATCCGAATGTAGGCGTTATTGAATAATAAGCGACAGCGAAGCCTCTACAATTAACTTCGTTACAGGAAAAGGGAATGTTAGAAGTTACATACATACTGTATTATAGTATATAGTATCACGCCTCTTTTCCTCGAAGAGTAGTTCGTGTGTTGTACTTACCCCAACATATTACTGATGCCGTAAAAGTGATGAGCCTATTGCGATCTAACGGGCAGAATTCCACACACCGTACCGATAAAAGATTTAAAAAATAAATAGCTAAATAGAAACAACACGGGAATCGAAAATATGACCTAACATGCTCAGTAGCCGCGTTCGCGTCCACAGTCATGTTATTGTTTTATTCATACTATTCACTAAAATAGATGTTTTGAAGTTTTTAATATAACCAATATATAATATTCTTACGCACGTTTTTGCGGTAATCAAGTACCCCAAAGAGTAAACATGCAGGCAAAACATGAAAAAGGCAGAACCGTCACCTGTTGTGGTATTTTTGACACTCGCATTTTGAGATTTCGCATTAAATAAAGATTTATCAGAATTCAAGACTGAACATCGCATCGCAAGTCTAATGCTTAGTTATTATTCTTTCTTACTTTTAATTTATAAGCACTTCTGTGTAAGTGAGTGTGTAATTTTGTGGTAAACGATAATTAATTACGTATAAGTAGGTATAAAATATAATATAGCAATGACCGAGACTTTTTGACTTTGACCTCTAGGGCACGCGTCTCATACGACGTATTTCAACACTCTTGCGAGGAAAAAAAGATTATAATATAATAAAATTATATTTTGCAAACACCTATAAACATTTTGAAATTAAAATGGCGTGCCAATTTCTTTTTCGTACGTCGAGTCTATGGGCTATTCGCGCGCAGGTGGAAGGCTCACTGACGAAGTTGCCAAATAGCCTAAGAATTATATAAAATAAAATAAATATTGTTTTATTATAAACCTAGTTAATGCTAAATTGGCCACAGAAACATTATTTTTAATAATTGATAAGTATGATATTTACTAACACTGCATGTAATCACAAAAATGGTAAATTTCAGCAAAGAGTCAGTAGACATCAAAACCCTTTGCTTAAATTTGTTTAAATTTCAGCATATAGTTTTTATGTCTATATTCATGAGTTTTCAACATACTTGCGAGGAAAAAAGAAAAACAATTGATTATACCTATTTTGATAAAATGATGCGCGGGTTTCTTTTTCGTGCGCTGGATCTATGCGGACTTCGATGACTTGACTTCATGAAGTTGCTTGAATTTTAGTTTGATAATCTATGGTTTGACATCTACATAAGATATATAATATTTTATAGTGAATATTCTTCCATTTATAACAAAAAACAATGTTAATCTGTTGACTAAAAGAAATTATTTGAAGAATCGAAATGTTTATTTGTGATATTTAAATTAACACAGTCACAAAATGTTAAATTCCATCAAGGAGTTTCCAAACATCAAATCGCTTTACTGAGATTTAAAACCAATTTAAAATTAAATGTAAAGGTGTCACGCTGTTTTTTAAATAACTGCACTAAAGCGGTAAAAATTAAAAAAACGCACATGAGATTAATAAGCGTCATTAAGAACCTAAAAGCGGTGCATTAAGAGATAATTTACGAGCAAGTGTGTTGAAAAATAATGTTATTACCATAAAATTTACTAATATATTTTTTATATTGTTATATGAGAGAGCGGGTCAGTATATCTGGTTACAAAGTTATTTTAATTGTAAACACCATGTAAGCAAATTCTTCGTGACGCGCGTAGTGCTGTTTGTTAATTAAAAATATATTTGATCATGCTATATTTAGATTGTAAAATTAAAGTAAGAAATTATGTAACAAAAAACTTTAGACTTAAAAAAAAAAAGGGGGGAATAGTGTAGAGGAACGCTGACGCGCATATTATTGTAAGACCGGAGTCATACAGGCTGGGAACTTTAGTTGTCCCGTACCCCGCACTACAGACGCGCGCATTAGGCCACATTAGCATTGATGTAATTCAAATTCAAATTCAGATTCAAAATTCAAATTCAAATCATTTATTCTGTAAATAGGTTTTTTGGAACTCTTTTACATGTCAAATTAAAAACTAGAAGGCGCCGGCTTTTTCTGTCTGACTACCTCTGAGAAGAAAAGCCGAAACAAACTCAGAGGTCACAGTCTCTTTTAAAATCCAGACATCAGTATATAAGGCTATGTAAGCGTAATCATGTAGGGCGTCTGGAGTGGCCTTTTGAAGAAAGAGCCATAACAGTTTCAAGTTGACCTGTCCTTACTGACGGCACGTATGCATCAGTCATCGTGTAGCTCGACCATAATTAAGGGAACTCAACGACCCGTCGCAAGACGATACCAGATCGGCAGGACATTTGCGTAGGCGAGCTAAAATACTCAAAACCACCAGACAGTTACGAATCATGATATAAAAGTACTTATCCTACATGATGCTCACATTTACAATGAATTATTCACAAAATGTTAAATGGAATGTCAGAAATATTCATAATTGTTTACAAAATGTCATTAGGATGTCAATAAAATGCATTAAATATGTATTTTCCATGTCAAGAGTTTTTTGCACAGTGCACTCAGTCCCATGCATTTTTGTCGTTTTGGTAATCTGAGATTATGTAATATCCTTTTTTACATAGTTTGGATTTTATAAGTTTTTTAAATTTATTGGAGCTTAAATTTCTAATATCAATGGGCAGCTTATTATAAAAGCGTATACAGTGACCCATGAACGAGTTGCCTACTCTGTGGAGTCGAGTGGCATGTACAGAAAGGTTGTGTTTTTTTCTAGTATTAACATTATGAACATCAGATAGTTTGGTAAAATTTGAAATATTTTTATACACATACAATAAATTTTCATATATAGGTATATTGTGAAGCAACAGTTAGAATATTTATTTCTTTGTAATTTTTAAAATTTATTTTCTATTGTAATATAAGTAATTAATAAATACAGTTAGTAATCTCAAAAGTTTTTTATTTCTCTCTCTGTACACAAATCCTTGAGACAATACACGCACCCACAAAAGAAGAAATCCAGGAGATCTTTTTCTAGTTTCAACTGAGTATCGCTTTATGTCATGGCATACGATACAGGATAATTTTAAAGCCGGGAAAATGTATAGAGTACCTACGGGAAAAGGAGAAATCAACGAGGAAAATTGTAGGATGCAGCTAGTGCCCAATAATAATAAGATTAGAGAAATAAACAATAATTTAAAAATTAATGAGTTCGAATTCCCTGTAGCATCATATGTAACGATGCTACATGGTTCACGAAATGAGAAAATGTCTGCTCTTTATTACGATATCAACACAACAAGGTTATTTAAAACGCAATCTTCTGCGACTTGGTTATAAATAGCCGTGGTTTTGTTTAAAGAGATTCGTTTATATTAGGTATTCATGTGCATGTTTTTGATTTCTAACTAACGAAAAATAAAGGGGGTTCTCAATTCGGCGCGTATTTTTTTATGTATGGCTATGTATAGCTTTTACGTTTTAACGTAGTTTATTCCAGGTTAAGTTCTCGACGTATACTTATAACGTTCTAGACGCAAGGAATTGAGCTTCACTCGTGAATAGACTTCACATCGTACAAAGCATACTTCTTAGTGATACTTATCAATTTAATGGTACTTAAGCATGGAACTTATGCATAACAATATAAAAAAGTAAATATACAAAGTCATCGCCAGTCGCGCCATCTTTATCTCCTTAATGGCAATGGCAATAACTATTCGAGAATAATTTCTCATAATTTATTCATAAAAGCGTTGACACCGAAATGGGACGTAAATCAAAATGTGAGTAGGTAAACACCGTTAAAATGACAAAATACCCAGCTTTATGGGAAGCAGAAATAAGGACGGACGTGACATTTTTATAAATCAAAGAATTTGTTTGAAAAAATGGCCGACATTGTTTTACTTTTAAAATTGGAAACTGTTATGTACATCTTTGGTATGACCACAGACAACGAATTCTGTTTTTTTACGTTTATTTAAATAGCAGCCGTACTAATTTTGTGCAGTAAAAGTTTGAGCATAATCCTCATTATTGAATTCCTAATTATATATGTCATTTTCTTTTTATTATAGCAGACTCGTCGAAAAAGTACTCTTGTAGAAGTCCTAATTCATGAGTAAAATATCTGCTGGAAGAAAGAAACCTTTACGATAAGCTGTATAAAATAGAACACAGTAAAGTTGTGTAGTTACTTTTCAGTTTCTGAATTCTCCTTAGTCGCTTGTTAATTAGATTTTCTTGTAGTAGTTTTTTTTTGTCATATGGCCTTTCTTAAAACACTCAGTCGATAGTATGCGAATACAATCAGTCACGTTATGATGTCCTAGGTTTACTTATGTACATTATAACTATATGATAACTGCATGGAGAAATAAATTTTGAGTGTTGAAGTCCAGTACCCTATAATAGATAGGTATTATTTTGATGTTGCGACAGTTGGTGCTGTCTGAACTGAACGATGATGATTTAATGATAGACAAGCAATCAATTACTATGAATTTATGTTGAGATTGCTCAATTACTTTATTCTGCTTTTATTTATCAGATAAATGATAGAACGAATGGTTTTCTCTAAAGAACGAGAAAACATATGAGAACCTACCTGAAAATTTATTCACAATATTTATGAGAAGCATTTCCAACCAACATCAACCAACAATCCAACATCAACAAACCAACATCTTAATTACTCCATTAATATATATTTCAATATTATATCTTATGTCGTGGGTAGGTTTTGGCAAAGTAACAGCTGCAAAGATCATTTGATCGAGGTTAAGCCGTGCTTGCCGCGGTCGGTCTGTGGATGGGTGACTATAATTTCATAACCTTCCCCAACCCTTTCGTGCTTCGGAGAGCACGTTAAACCGTCGGTTGTCATATTAAGATCAATGAGAGCCGTTACGGGTAGTCAGAGGCCTGAAAGTCTGATAACCAGTCATACCACGAGATATCATGTTACCCAGTAACTGGGTTGTGGAGGCCAGATAGGCAGTCGTTCCATGTAAAATACTGGTATTAAGCTGCATCCGGTTTGACTGGAAGCCGACCCCGTTGTAATTGGGAAAAGGCTAGGCTGATTATATCGTATGTGCTCGTTGTAATGTTATCAGGATCTGAAGCAATATATTTACGCAACAGCGGTGTGGTCTCATAAACGTAGTGTGAGTCGCTGCTTACGATACCCAAGAGACGAAAGCAGGGACCCTAATCGTAGCCGAGAACGACACAGCCAATTCGCAAGGACATGACGTGTATTTAAGAATTTATGCACAGACTGTCTGCCAACAATCCGGAACCTAACTAAGCAATTTCGTATATCAAGTGACTTAAGTACTTGGTTATAGTGAACTGCAGGATTAATGGGCCGTAAGTAGCTATTCTGGCTGCTGGCAATTCATAAAAGTGACCTTAATAAAGTGCAAACTTCACGTTCTATATCGTAAAGAGCCCGTTGTAAAGTTTTTATTTTATCATCTATAACTGTGTTAGAGCTTTTGGAGGGTTATATGTGCTTTGAGATTCGTTGAAATACTCTACAAGAGTAACAAGTAGGAACTTAGATGATATTATTAACGTTTTGTAAGTGCTTGTAGCATTCAGTTTGGTTTACAATGTTTATTTATACCACTATGAATTACGCTCGAGAGCCAGTTTCGTAAACTTAACATAAAATCATCACGCCTGTATTCCCCAAAGGGGTAGGCAGAAGTGTACATACTTGTACAACTATACACCCACATATTACCAATGGTATTATTACCTCCGATGTAATAGGTGGTAAGCCAATTTAGCCTATTGTCATCTACCGGGCACAGTTCCAAACTCCGGGCTACTACTGAGTATTTCCTAACAGAAGAACTTTTTTTTTCCGCGGGACCACCGGACCCAGTAATCGAACCCAATTACCACCTACTTACTAGGTGACTAGACCAACGAGGCAGTTTCGTGAACTTAATAGCACATTTTTAGCTTGGGCAACAAATTCTGGTCTTTACGCTCTCGATCACGATGTATGTATGACCCCATAGGACCATAGATGGTATTGCTTGTTACTTAATTGCGTAAATGTTTAACTATCGGCTTTCGATCTGTCATCGTCGATAAACGTTTTTGCTGTGGACACGGTAGAAAAAATAACACCACAGCAATGTGGTCTACCACTTAGCTATGATTGATGGATGGAACAGGATGGACATTAGCCTGATTGTGTACAGTATAAATAGAAGATCAGTTTATATATTATGTGTAAAAATATAGAATGGATTTAAGAGTATATATATGTAGAGGTGTGTTTAAGTGTTTAATGGATTTGCCTTAACACTAACTTTCCGTGCAGCAGATACAGTTAAACAAGCGTCGTGCATTACGTGTAAATATTTGTACTAGACTGTTTACGTGTTAAGTAAACTTGTTGCATTTTATAAATAGATTGTATTGTATTGTATCATATATTTTAATATAAACTATGCAACACGCAGGTCAATTTTTGTCCGACATACAAGCACCTTAGGTTCATACATATTTATATTTCTGATATTTGCCTTTTCTCATTTATCTAACATTTGTGTTAGTAATAAATTAGAAAAATAAACTACGAAACTCTAAGTAATCGTTACTTAAGTGTTCATTAAATGTGTTCATTAGGTATAAAGAAAAATAATAAAGAAGACCGAATGTAGCTCTACGTAAACACAGTAACAATAACGGTTTATTTTAGCTCCTGGCGAAGTCTGCAACTATTTATTGCTACGGTAACTTTTAGATGAGTTCCCGCAACTTTTGGCCGACTGATTGTTTAAGTTGGTCGCGAAACACCAAAAATGCTTTCCCGAAGTTCTTCTGCTAGTTTTATTGGTGTATAAATATACGGAGATGTTGAACGAAAACAGATTAATAAATGTCAGTTGTTGATTGAGAAATACTATTTGTAGTTGATGCTTATTTAAAATATGTATGTGCAGTGTATTATAGTATGTGTATATTATTAGTATGTGTGTGTAGGTAGTACTCGTAGACTGTACTCTTGGGTGTTCTATTACTAATAATAGGCGTCAATGATTTTGGCGGACTCGTCTCGTTGAACTAACCTATACTATATTATATATGTATTCCTCGTATTCTTACTAGTTTTAAATTTATATTAACATTTCTTTGTAAAATGTGAGCATTATGTGGACATTAATGTTATTTTTAATCTCATGTTACGTACATATTGCCCATTGTCAAGCATTATGAGTTTGTCATGCTCGCTAAAATGTCCTGCTGATGGTGGCGTTATACATCGGGTCGTCGAGTTCCCTACAAAATGGTTGAGCTAAGCGAGGCTGTGTGCGCGTCATGCTCGTGAACGGGTGCTGTCTGTCGGGACTGGTCAGCTCCTAACTGCTTTGGCAATCATTTTAAAAGGCTATATAAGTTATTGCTTCTAGCGCTTTCCTTTATTATTTTGCTCATTAACCTGCATTATTCTCACATTACCTTATTTATTGTTATACCAATTTATTTTAAAAGAGTGTCTATGGAGTTTCTTGCCGGCTCTTCTCCATAAGACCAACGCCTTGGAACCGTGCACCTAGCTTTGACTTTTCATAAGTGCTTGTAATATGGCCTATTTGAAATAAAAATCTTTTGACTTTGACTTTGACTTTGAACCCTTATGGTGGAACCAGGTGTTCCTCCATCGAAAAAGGATCTCCGACCAGGTGATATGGCCTGGCAGGCCACGTCCCAAGGCCAAATACAACCACACGTCAACCCGACGGTTGACGTGTGGTTGTATATATGTCGCAGATGGATTGTAGAATCTGCTGTTTTACAAAACTGCTAGCTGATTTACAAAACCGTACTGTTTTATAAAGCAGCTGAACGACGTTCAGCTGAATTGCCATTGCGATACGTTTAACAAAACAGCTACCCACCTTTAGACGTAATACAGAATGACATATCTACTGTAGGCCAGGTTTGTTTATTGTATAGGTATATTATATGGATAGTCACCACTCAAGTAAAAAAAAAGATACTGTATTCTAATTTAACTTTCCGTGGCTGGGTCGACGGAGCCCCGCTTAGCGGGGCTCCTATTTTTGTGTCTGTAAGGTTAGAAAAACCCTAAACACGAAAAGGATGACGGGGGTAGTTCGCTCGCTACGCTCGCTCACTGACCCCGTCATCCTCTTCGAACCTAACCTGTCTGTGTCGGGATACACGAAACTCCCGAGCTCGCTTCGCTCGCTCATGGATCAATTTCGTTTATTTTCTTTCATAATCCCGTTATATTGTCGACTATTTTAGTGGTTTAGTATTTACGTCATTTAAAATTTTCATCTTTTTTGCTTTTGACAAGTAAAATAAAGTTAGGTTATTATTGCTAAGACGTACAGAGCCATATGCGAACAAAAATCAACTACAAAATTTCGAACTAAAATCAACAATCTGACAGTTCATTTCACACTGTTTTACATAATCTCTGATCGTTGTCCTGCTACATTGATAAACGCAAAACGTTCATTTAATTCTGCGTGTTATAGTTCAGTAATAAGGTAAAACCGCTAAACGTTGTTTAGCTATTTTTCATAACAGTACTTGTTTTGTAAATCAGCTAGCAGTTTTGTAAAACAGCTGATTTTACAATCCACCTGCGACATATATATATATATGCACGTTAACTGTCAAACTATCCTGGCGCGATGCAGGATTCGTGACGTCATCTTGGTGAGTGTGTAGTATACATGTCGCGTGGTAGATGTCGCTACACTCTCCATGCTTATGACGTCAAACTCAAAATACTTTTTTGGTAATACATACACATGGCAAACAATATATTCCAATAAATTGTTTTCATTGAAGAAATATAAATTTTTAAATTTTATGCATATTGTCAAACCCGCTTTTTTATAAAGCAACTGGACCCAAAAAAGATGGTAAATGTTAGAGTAAAGAAGTAGCCTATTTGCACTAAATATATTTTCCTAGTCTACCCTGGAGGGACCTTAAATCGGATACCTATAATTGAAATCGAAAACGAAATTGTCTTGAATAAATAATGGAATGTACGTTTCGTATAACTTTGGGAAAACTCGTTTAGACCGCAATGAGAGGCAAAGCTTGCCAATAATGGAATTCCATTACAATTCCTATATCAAAAGGAAATTTTGTGGACTCGAAACACATTCACGATTTTCATTCGTCGAGTTAAAGTAGAGTACTGCGAAAAGTTTTAATTTCAATGAAATCGGAGTCTATTATGCGTGGTTATGAAAAAGCGGTGTAAAGCGCTGTTCAAATAGAATTTCATAAAGGACGCTTGTAGCCGAGATTCAAAACTCCGCCTCATATGGATGGCATGTGTTCGACAAAGCTCGAGTAACGTTGTGCAATAGAACCAGTTATATATAGAACCATTCTTTCGGTTATATAAGTGGTTGTGTCGGCTATTGATTGAGGGTTTGCAGTTCATCAGTTTGTTTCTAGGAAGAGAAAGGTTTTATTTTCGTTATTTCCTTTTTTTGAGTTGGCCAGGGTTAAGTTATAGGACGGTATTTAGTGGAGTGAGGTAAAGTGAGTCAAACTGTATGTAAACTTTGAGTGTTGCTTGGATACACGTACCTACCATCACACCAGTTTTCCCTGAAAGGGTAGGCAGTACCTACATAGTTATATATATTATAACTATGTAGGTACCTATATTTCATTTATTTCCCATATTTCACTAGTGTTGTTATTAAGTCCCATGTAATAAGTGGTAAGCTTATTGCCATCTACCGGGCACTATTCCAAACTCCGGCCTACTTCTGACAATTTCCTAACAAAAACTCAATAACACTTTTGCCCGACCCGGGAATCGAACCCGGGACCACAAGTTCAGCAGTCGCGCTTGGGATCACTAGCACAACGAAGTAGGCTTGGTTACAGCCAAATAATATGCTATACATATATCGACCGCTGATTGGAGTTAGGAAGTTTATATACCTAAGATTTGGTTTTTAATAGAAACAGTTGAACAGATGCATAGTTGGTTAACGAACAACGAGTATTGTCTGAAGGGTGATATGTTTACGTCACGTTAGATTACCGACTGCACTGTGCTTAAGATAAATCAAAGCCAGTGCTCGGGAGATACTGCAATTTGAAAACATAGGTATTGGGAAGCATCCAGTAAGAGATTATATTGCGATAAAAATATTTTTGCAGTTATAATTCTGAAAATGCTAAATAAAACATTAAAGTGGTTAGGCCTCTGATTATCATAGTGGTAATAAATTTCATAAGTAAACGATGAGGAAAGGAAATATATAAAACGTACTTATCTAATGCCGGATAATATTTTTTTATGACAGTTTATGGATAGAGCAGTAACAGCTAAATATAAAAAACAATTAATAAGCTATCTGAAAAATAATTTAAGTAATTCATCGTTTATATTGTTAGCCATTATACCGTAACTAAATAAATAATTATAATATTGTGTAGATAGTAGTTGTATTGAATATCGACGTCGGTAGCGCAACGAATTCTTTCGTATTTTGGAGCAGCCATCTTACCATAAGAGACTGAAAATAAACTTCCTGTAAATAGATTAGATACCTACATGCATATTGCGATAAATATTGTTGCAGGTTGGCTGTAGGGTTTTTCACCAAAATGTTACCAAACTAGTGCTGTAAATGCATTTCCCTAGAAGTTAATTTTATATATTGAATTCAAAATTGAGTAAGTTCTCAAATAGACATCCTGCACTGCATTGACGCACTTAAATTGCTACTAACTGTATCGGCCACTTAAGCATTTGTGTCAGATACAACTTTGTAAATACCTATGAGTTCGTACAAGCTCCTAACACTATGTGGCAAAACTTATAAAGCCGGGAGTTTGGATAAGTACGTGCCGAGGCCGAACTAGCCAAGAGTACTCCGAGTAACTCCGGACATAGCCGAATGCCTAGATAGCCGCACACTGCCCAAACTTTGTAACTATGTGGAATAGTTCCTAAGTGGTAACCGACTAATTTTCGCTCATATATCCACTAAGTCAGTACTAAGAAGGTAGAGCATTTATTTTTAAAAATTAATATTTGGGATTTATTTGTTTAGTACACATTATTTGGAGAGAATATGGCCTTTTACAGTGCCGCCTTTGATTCCACCATTCTTGGCATATGAATTAATGTTCCGGGTAGGTTTTATCAAACATAAGCCTTTATACTGTCAGTCTTAGATTATACTTTATCACAGCAAGAAGAATGGCAGAAGAACTATTTATGAAAATAATAATCACAGCACCTTAAATTAGTGAGAATACAGAGAAAAAATTGTAATCAACAATTATTATTATTTTTTCCGGTAAGTAAACTTGTTTACCCTTGCTGAGACAGACGATCTCAAAAAATCTGACTCGGGGAAAAAGAGAACGGACTATTATTGTTGGTCTTATTGACATTGACCACGGACGATTCAATCTGCGGATCAAAGGACTAAGAACTTAAAGAAGTTATAGTTGGAGTCTCTCATGTAAGGGTGAACGTGACCGGGGGTAAATGTCGACGCAGCGTGTCCTCTTAAAACAGCGCGTGACTCCCGACTTCGAAGAAAATAAGATTTATAGTCATCAATAACAGAATCAGACGATGTAAAAAAAAGTAAACTTTGTGAAATAATAAGTAGTCCATTCATATTTTTGAAAAAAATGCGTAACACTCGCTGTACGCAAAGTAGGTCGAAATCGGGTACCAAATACGGTACACTGGACTGTTAACGTGTTAACCTATATTTGAATAGATGTGATCGCAGATTCGCCCACGCGTTATGTTTAACAATAAATTTGTGAAACACAAACCCATATTTGCCAAGTTATAACTTCATTCAAATTTGTTCGTATATAACAGAAATAAAAGAGAATAAAGCTTCAAACAGTCTGATTACATTGTTTTTTTTTTATTTATTTTTATCTGCTTTTTTGCGAGTATTTAGATACTCTAGGTGACTATACATCGAGGAACACATATAGAAAATTCTTTTAACACCAAGATTTCACATTGCGAGTGTCGAAATAATGAAAAATAATTCTAATATCTCTTATACTCTGATTGTACTGGTCGTAAATTAGGCCACTGTGACATTTTGCCTATAAAACCGAATGAGAATCAACAAAGACTTAATTTAAAATTGACACAGGTACTAATTGTGATCTTGGGACGTAAAACTATTTGATCGATTTGATCAAATTGAAATTATTAATCTGGCTTTTATGTTCCACCATCTTACAAACCAGTTGTTACTCAAATTTTCGAGGTTTTATGAGGTTTCTTTATCCATATTATAGCACGTACAATCTCTTATTATATTCTCTTTATATGTATTTAAGTAGTAAGCTTAAAGAGCGCTTTCCTTCTATTCCGCAGTTTTCAATATTTGCAAGTCTTTCAAGGCTTGCGCTAAAATGTAAGCGAACTAAATCCGAAATCTGATGGAATATGGATCGAAAAGGCCTCTGAAAGCTTTTCAGATTCATTTGAGTAAGTAACTTTTATATAAAAGCACATACGGGCTTCGGGTGAATCGTTTCTTGGGCACTTTTAAAATGTTTATATCCCTTTTCTCACAAAAAGTGTGTTTTTTATTCCATAAGTTTTATTTTTACACAAAGACCATTGTTACATACCTGTATTTTTTAGAAAGAAAAAAGGTTGTGTGTTACTAAGTTAAAAACAAGGTCCTCTATACAAAATAACAGCCAGCAGTTAATACGGCGCTTTTACGTAAAAACAACGTGAATTATGTTATAACGTGAATGTTATAAAATAATGAGCTTTCATGCACTTTTCCGTGGTTATACTTTTGCGTCACATTTTTGCGGCGTTGGCCAAATAATTAAGGTGCAGAAAATACCTATAGCATTATGTGAAAGGTGTGCAACATAATGTTAGTACGTGTATTTTTTATTGTACTACCACTTTTCGCACATGTTTAACTTTTTACAACATGAATAGAAATTCTTAAACTTCCTGGTTATTATTCTCAGGTTTATGAAACTATTACTGAGTTTTTTGTTATGTTGGTTGAGAGCAATAGGCTGTCTATTTATATTACTCTTTATTTGTGTTCTTTGGATGTCAACAGTTCTGCTTGGTTTAGCCTTCAGCAAATACAGAATAAATAATAACACTACTTACAAACAAAAATTCCTTATGAACATATAATAAAGTCATCGTCTTTACCTAACTGCAGTTATTTATCAAAACACAGAGACAAGCGCTCCCGCGTAATTGTAAATTGTGACGCCATTTTTAAAACGCCAACAACGAAGCCTCATGAGATATGGTGCTTATTTAATAATGTGTCGCATCTGTTTCTCGCCTCTTGCGTTCATTACATGGGTGGAAGCTAATCCAATTTAACAGCTAGTACACAACGATACTGTGTCGTTTTTGTGTTCTTTTGCTGTTACTGGTTTTCCTGTGCACCGAGCGACACTTTCTGTTGGAGATGTTAAGTTAAATTGTTGCATTAACTTGTGGAAAACTTCTGCCGCGCTTGTCTGAGAGTGAGAAAAGACGTGCCTGTGCCTGCTTGTTGGAACGGGTTTATTTTTAAAACTTGTTATACCCGGCACATATACTTATATTAGCGAACGTCATAAGTTATAAATAATACTTTGTGTATTCATCACTATCAAAAAGTAGTTCAGAAAAGAAATTAATAGAGGAAGAATACGTGTAGGTACCTACAAAGAAATTCATAAAGTTAATTTTTGAAAAATATAAAAGAGCTGCTCAGTAGTGTAAGTATAATGCATTTTTGGAAATTTTACATGAGTACTAGTCTGTATTTTATCATTCATTTTGATTTAGATTTTTGTCAGACGCATCATTTTGTATCAAACATAATTTGTTCAGGCAAGTAATAAAAGACTGTACCTACCTACTAGCACATTTATAGGCTTCAGCAGTTCCTGACAAACGCAGTGGTTGATCGATCTATAAGCCTGCAGCGGTCTTGCCTCAGACTGGTGATCGTTCTTTACAAATTGAACCCCTTCGTGCCTGTAAGCGTCGTGCGTCGGTCACGCTTGACGTACCTAACAATTTATTTAGGCTGAAAGCCTACTCCACTTAGTTGGGATACAGAAGGCTGGTCTGTTAGTTAGTATACACATACAGTGAACCTATAAGCATGTGCAATTGTATATACTTACATCCTCTTCTTCTTCTTATCGTGTAGTTCATGAACAATCTAGCGTCAGAGTTTAACCTTTCGGCTCAGTAACGTACAGATCTGTACGTTGTAACAATAAAAATCTATTGTGTCTGCTAATGACTGACGCAACAGCTTAAACCACCCGTAGGTCTCTGACATAGCATAGCACACATCATCGAGAACATCTCCCAGGTCTGCAGGTTTCCTCACAATGTTTTCCTTTACCGTTTTAAGCAAGTTATAATTAATTTATAATACACACATGCCTTCGAAAAGACAGTTGTGCGTACCTTGGATTTGAACTTGCGACATTTTACTTGTTAGTCCAACGGTCATACCACTAGGCTATCACTGCTATACATTAAACGCAATTTTATTTGGATTTATGTGAACAATATTTTATTATAGTAAGTTACGGTATAGTATATTAGACAAAATGGTGACAATGGTTATTTTCGGTAGAAAAATTAAACTACCTTTTTTATTGCTAAGGCGAATTCTTAAGTTATGAAATTCTCAAAAGAAACTAGAGTGAAATCTATAAGCGAGAAAAAAAAAATTGGAATAAGTATTTTCCTTTTTCTTCATAACGCAATATAGGAAAATTTGTGTTTATTTTCAATTTAATTTATTTTAGAACGGTTTACTTTACACTTACATAAAAAAGCACATACGTTGCTTTGCATAAATATAAATCAGATAACCTCTTCACCTCGAATTACTTGAATCTTTGAATTTTTCAAATCGCATGTAGGCGGCACAAACATGTCTGATCAATATTCCAGAATTTTCTTCTGCATTCGTTTTCTTTGGTATATTTGCATTTTATTCCCTACTGAACCATTTTATTGAATTTGAAGTTGGCAATCTGAAATAATAACCAAGATCGGGCGTTTGTAAGGAGACTGAAGCCGCATTTCTAATATGCAAGTTGTTACTTATGACTGTTGCTGGAAAACATCACGATGTACATCGTGATGTTTATCGTATCGATCGTTGCGTGCTGCATATATTTTAAATAAATATATGTCGGAGATTGATGTGTTTGGTGTGGCAACACCGAGTGGTGAGGTTGAGCGCCGTGTGGAGGGAGGGCACCAGTCCACAGATTAGTAATACATGTATCTCGCCAGTCTCTATATATTTTTTAATAAATCAGTTTATTACTGCGAGCCACCGTGGGGTATGGACCTCTTTAGCCTGATTTAGAATATTCTCCAATTCTGTGACATTCCTTCCAATTTTGTAATTGCTGAATATAGTAAATCACTACTAATCACTAAACCAAAGTAAACGTGCTCTCAGTGTCGGAGAGCCCTAAATGTTGGAAGTCTTTTGCCTGATCAGAGACCAGACACTACAGTGCGGATCTCTGGTAGACCAAGGTTGAGACCATATGCTAGCAAATACTATGGGTTAATGGGTTTAGTTAGGCAGTTGAATAAGTTGATTTCAGTCAATACGACGTGCTCCTTAATATATCCACACGAAAAAAATCCCCTACGTGTAAGCCACCATTGAGTATTATTTTTATTTATTTAATTATTTTATAGAAGGCTTACAGACTTTATGCAGCGTTTTATTAGCGTTCGTTACTTTCTTTTCAAATTCGATTATTGAGAACAAACTGAAGAATACCCGGTGCAGTTTACTTTTTTGAAATTTTTTATGCATATATTGTATCTGGCCACATTCATCAAAATATTATTATTATTCAAAATGAGAATCACAAAAAAAACGCCGTATAGTCAAACAATAAGTAATTGAACTAAATTCTTTATTATAAATCATGATAAACACCTGTGTTTGGCAAGGTGACGTGTAAATATGTTGACTCAAAATATACGCACAGAGGATTTATAAAGTAACATGATTAATTGTACTGTAATCAATTATAAGTAGTGACATCTTTTTAGTAATGTTTTTGTCTAACTTAACAATGAATATTTACGCAATAATAAGTGTTTTCTTTGTAGCGTTTTCCTGATTTAGTGCTGTTCTCACCTAACATTATATCACACCTGTACCCCGAAAGGGTAGACAGAGGTGTACACAGTTGTCATTAAGTCCCATGTAATAGGTGGTGAGTCTATTGCCATCTACCGGGCACACAATTCCAAGCTGCAGGTTACTACTGAGAATTTCCTCACAAAAAATTCCAAGCACACTGCTCGTCCAGGGGTTCGAACCCATGACCTCATGTTCAGCAATCACGTTTGGAACCACTAGCTAGGCCAACAAGGCGGTTGTCATATTTCGATCGTATAATACTTTTTTGTTTATGTAGTAAGAGAGAGAGAGAGGTAACATTAACAACAGTAAAACATAAATTTGAAAATAATGGCCAAGTTCGGTACTAAGGTTTCCTAAGTTTAGTAATGGGAACGGACAAAGTTTTCAAATTATGTTATGTAAAACCACCAAAAGTATATAAATGTTAGAATTTAGAACATCTAATAGCCCAATAGATAAAGAAAATTATGCGCAGAAGAGGTTGTTGACTCTAATGTAATAAGAAATGGAGTGTACCTATTTATAAAATAAAGTGTGACTGCCTCGTTGGTCTAGTGGTCGCAAGCGCGGCTGCTGAGCGTGAGGTCTTGGGTTCGATACCCAGAACGGGCAAAGTGTTATTGAATTTTTTTGTTAGGAAATTCTCAGTAGGACCCCGGAGTCAGGAAGTTGGTGGTGTGATACCCCCGTGCTTCGGAGAGCACGTAAAACCGTCGGTCCTGCGTCTGATCTCTCTCCGGTCGTGTCGGATTTCCGTCCCATCAGAATATGAGAGTGAAGGAAGAGGGAGTGCACCTGTGTTTGCGCATACACTTGTGCACTATAATATCTCCTGCGTACTTGCCTAATCTCAGTGGAGATAGGCCGCCGTGACCGAAATACGGTCGGAAGGAGTATTTTTAAAATAAAGTGTCTAGACATGTCCAGCATGCCATACAATTGGTTTATAGACCTAAAGAAACTTAGTATAATATTCTGTTCACACACAATAGCCCTCAGGGATGAACCTTTCACGACGGACGACGGACGTTTGATAGAAGTTAGTCATTGTTCCGCTGCGAGCCCGTGACGTCATTTGACATGGCCGTTTAGAAATTGGATTTGGAGTGTAACCAGTTTTTAACGGGCTGTACACAGGAGGCAACTTTGATATGGGTGTTATTGTTTAATTAAGTTTTAGTACGACCTTTTCTTATTTTTTATAGTGTATATTCTGGTTTTCTTTCTATTTATAGTGTTTTTTAAATTATGGTAATATTAACAGAATATAATACATACTAATAACATTTTAATTTATGATTTCTTTTATTTTTTCTTTCTTTTATTCGTATTCGGAAGCCAAGCTCGTATTGATCTGAGACTTTGTATGTTTATGTGAAAATCTTTATGTGTATATAAAAAATCTGCTTCCGTGTGTTTGTGTCGGCAAAACTCGAAAAGTAGTCGACTGATTGACTTGAAATTTTTACAAAACGTTGCATTTTTAACCGACTTCATAATAGAAGAGTATTTCTTTATTCCGAATTTTATTTGAGTTTTATCGGAAATTTCTAAGCGTTTGTCGAGATTTAGACTGAGCCATAGCAAGGTTAGGTATAGTTAGCATGTATATTAGAAGTACCTACTTAAAGATTAATTTGTATTGTTTTTTTGTGTAATATGTTTGTGTTGATGTCGCTTGATTAACTATCTCACACAAAAATAAGCTACAAAGCAAAAGAAAAAAGTCTCCTAATGCGTTCTCGTTACTCTTATAGTGTTCTCTTAATGTGGACCTATTTGTAAAACAGTGTAAATTTAGTGATACCGTCACCTAAATGTTGGAGTGACTAAAATAAATCTGTGAACGTCTGTCACCGTCCGAAATCCGTATTCCGTTCTAACGTCACTCGTAGACATCGTATATTGGATTCTAAAATGGATCGTAACTGAACTTTGATTGGAGGCAATTCAGAAAGTTTGATGTGATTAAATTGGTACTTATAACAATGGTACGAGTACATAGGGAAATCATTTCATAGCATCCCATAAAGGTTGAATTTCTTGACTACCATTACAAACCCGTCAAAATATACAGTAAACCACACCTCTATGGTGACAATGTGACATTGACATCGCCTTTACGTTGTAATCAGTGTTAGCACTGATGTGCTGTGGATCGTACATTGCTTTATATGTGCATTCTGTGACCGCTACCTACTATAGTATGAAATTGAAAAAACCTTGCCTACTTGATTATGGCGACATTTTGTTTGCTTTCAGTTTAAATATTTTTATGTTTTTTCCTTTATTTTGACATTTTTGATTTTTGTTATTTTTTTTAATTTATACTATTTATTTTATTGACGTACAATTAATCCAATTGTATTATTATTTTATTTGACTCTTGGGTATGTAAATTTACATATCGATTGTATAACAGCTAGTATCGAACCTACTAGTTTTAAATTTACATTATTATTTCTTCATGAAATTTTCCATAATATATAACTTTGTAAAATGTGAGCATCATGTGGATATTAATGTTAGTTTTAATCTCATATTACATACATACTGCCTATTGTCAGGCATTACGAGTTTGTCATGCTCGCTAAAATGTCCTGCTGATGGTGGCGTCGTACATCGGGTCGTCGAGTTCCCTACAAAATGGTTGAGCTAAGCGAGGCTGATGTGCGCGTCATGCTCGTGAACGGGTGCTGTCTGTCGGGACTGGTCGGCTCCTAACTGCCTTGGCAATCATTTTAAAAGGCTATATAAGTTTACTTTCCTTTCTTAGTCTGCTCATTAGCCTGCATTATTCTCACATTACCTTATTTATTGTCAAACCAATTTATTTTAAAAAGAGTGTCTATGGAGTTTCTTGCCGGCTCTTCTCCATAAGATCAACGCCTTGGAACCGTGCACCTAGTTTTGACTTTTCATAAGTGCCTGTAATATGGTTTATTTGAAATAAAAATATTTGAATTTGAATTTGAATGTGATTAACAGCTTTCAAAAATCAGCTTATATTAATTGCTTATATACTTATAAGCTTATTCGTTCAAACACATTATTGAACTATGTTACGTTGTATTGACTTAAATCACTACACAATCACAACAGTTTCATCCAAAGTCGACTGACTTATTCGGCTTATAAAAGCAATAAACAAATTAGACATAATTCTGAATAAAAATGGATGAAATTTTTATATTAATGCATTGTATGTCATGGTGTATGCATTTTAGTAGGATTATAATAAAAAAGCAACAACGAAACGATTGCGCAATCAATTCCAAGACAGCGCGGTTAGCGCAGTGGTCGAGAGACCGACTGCTGCACCGCGGGTCGCAGGTTCGATTCCTGCACGGAGCAAATATTTGTACGATCTACAGATAATTACTCTGGGTCTGGGTGTGTGTGCATGTGAGATTATATGTCTGTTAACGCACCCACGATACAGGAAGAAATTCCTAGTGTGGCGCAATGTTTTTTAAATACAAACACAATTTGCATCCTTATTTTAGGTGTAAGGTTTCATAAATACTTGACGAAATACGTTAATTGGATAGTTGCGCCCTCTTACGGATTTAATATGGCTTTATCACAAATTTTCGAGTTGTTAATGGGTTTACTGACATCTATGATTCTGAAAAAAGCCACTAGATGGCATTGTGCTAAAATTGTATCGGTATTCAACAGTGTTTATTTATTTTGATAAGCAATAAACGAAAATTGCTTAAAATATCTATTGTGCTTATTAGCTTACCTCGAAAAGTATTGCTTTGTTAAATGCTTTCATTTAAACGCCCACTACTACTATAGATGCTTATGGGAATCACCATAATTATCACGTGTGCTTGGCAGATTGGTCTCATCATACGTTCGTTATATTTACGTAGAAATTATATTTTATAACGAATAGAGCAACTTGAAAGGAGTGTCAAAGTGTCTTCAAAAGATCTATTTACACAATAAAATGATTTATAATTTTTACATGTCAGTTTTTATAAGACTAGGTGGTGTCCACCGGCATATCCAATCTGACTATATATATCAATGAAAAAATAATAACTGTTAGGAAATTCTTAGTAGCAGCTCGGAGTTTGGAATTGTATTAAATGGGACCTAACAACAGTACTGGTGAAATGTGGGTGTACAATTGTGTACACCTCTGCTTACCCCTTCGGGGAATACAGGCGTGATGCTATGTTACGTTTAGACTCAGTTTCTTGCTCGTTATTCTCCATATAAATCTATATTTTGGTATGTAGCAGCTAGTTTTTAACAATTTAAAAGTGCCTATATATGGTCTTATAGAAATAGATGCATTGACTTTTGTATTGCCATCAGCCAAAACCAAAACAATTGGACTGGCAAGTCAAATGTCGTAGGTTCGAACCCATGACACGCACAACTGAACTTTCGTAGTCATGTGCGTATTATTGTTATCACTTGCCTAAAACGGCGAAGAAAAATGATCGCAAAAAAATCTGCACACCTGAGAGATGTTCTCGAAAGTGTGTAAAATGTCATACCTATCAGAGACCTACGGGTGGTTTAAACTCTGACACAAGATTATTCATCAATCCCACGACAAAAAGAAGAAAAGAAGATTGGGAATTTCTTAGCAGAATAACCCAAAACCATTACTCCCTCCCTCCCGACATTTTTCTCGTCCCGGGAATAAAAATCAATAATATACGCGGTAATCTGGTTAAACTTGTTTTATTAGGTATATTGTATCCTTTCCTGTACGTATAATGTGGTTTGCAGTTAAAATAATTGTTCCGCTGTGACGGTACTTCACAAAGCCTTCGCCGGGTGCAGAAATTAGATTCTGATTTGAACGTAACCCAAGTTTGACGTGACAATGGAGAGTGGCAACTTTGATATGGGTGTCATAATTAAACAACAGTGTCTTAGATGTAGGTTTAGATGTTCTTGTGATTGAGTTAATTTCAACTTTGATGTGAAACTACCATTCGTTAACTGTAATATACGGTTTTGAGTCATGGGATTAGATATTGCCATAGACCACTACACGAAATGGTATTGACTAGATACGTATAGACGTATCTCGGAGTGTTTATAGAAATTCTCCGTTTTACGAGGATTCACGTGATTTTAATATAGCGTAACTAATTTATAATTGTGGAGTTCGCTAATCTGTGTCGGCATAAAATAAATAAACATAATTCGTAAAGTTAAAATAGTCTACATTTGCACGTCACGTTTATTAGACTGTTATAGTTATATATATATAGTTTATTGACTGGGATTGGCCGGTTAACGAGTTGGAAAAAAAAACAAAAGCTAAATCCGTGACACAAATGACAAACGATTTTGACAGCTTATTTCAGAATCTGCTAATAAGGGCCTTCGGTTTATTAATAAAGCGGACCCAAGTTGGAACTTTACCAACATTCAATATTTTTTAAACTTTCCTATTGATAATCCATAAAACACCTGTAACTGTTAATTGAAGTTGGTGAAACTTAGCCTAAACATTCTCACGGTCAATATAGTCTTAATAGAGCTTTATAAATACATGAAACCCATGCACTACAAATTATTACGTAGTGTTACATTTAAACGGCATGTGAAGCACTTAATTGTGTGCAGGCAATAACTTACGCCTAAACACACGCTTCGCCATTATTTACGAGACGCAAATTTGGTTAATCCGGAGTATTTAATTTATACACGATCTAATATTTCTTACTCTACCTTTTTGGGTGACATACGGGCTAAAATCTCATCGAATATATAAACGTATCGAATGTATATCCCATCGAATTATGTTGCAAAATTTAAAATATTTTTAGCACGTAGGTATATATCAATATTAGCAACGACTGAAAATATATTTGTATAATAACTTTCGTAAGGCATATTAATCATAAGTAATAATATAAGTTCTAAACTACTCGAGCAATCCCAAAAAATGCACGTGAGTAGTAACCGGTGAATAATAATGAATAACAACTAAAACTGTTTTAAAAAGTAATACTATAAAGACTACGTAAAAGCAACAAAATAAACAACTACTTAAATATATCTTTATCAGCGCACTCAAGAAAGTTTCAGTTCTACTCAACAGAAAGAAAGGCGTTCTAAAATCGTACTCTAAGACACATATTAGGAAGAGAAAAGAGTAGATATAATAAAAATGTAAGTCAAGTACAACGTCATCAAAAGTGGTTAAATTATAAATGGATACAAAAATGTCGACCCTTATATTACGATATGAGAGTAGAATGAATAAGTACGCTTATGTAATGTCATAAAGTTGCTGTATTATCTGTACTAATAATACTCCACCATCAGGTACTGCACAATATAATCGTATGTATGTAGTAAGACATATTAATTAGAGTTAGAAGCTGGTGACGGGTGTGGAATTTAACGTTTCGTTGAGTGCACCGTTCAATTTAATTAATTTGTTCAAGTTATACCTATATGCTGACAAGAGAGCAGTTCGTGGTACGAGAATAATGAAAATGAAAGTTTGATAAACATAAACTTAACATTATTAGGTACATACGTATACATCATCTATATATTATGTGTTAATGTGCATAGCATAAGGTGATAGATACAACTGTGGGCAGGACACGCCTTAAAACACGTTAAGGCTTGTTGAGGCAACATGGTCTCCTCAGCTTCCGGACGACGCACATGCTCTTGGACCACGGATGCTTTGGGAAGTATCTGTGTCGCATAGGCCGGGAGAGAACGCCAAGGTGCGTCCAGCGTGGCAGCTTCACCTTGATAATGGCATTTTGGTGTGCCTTGCTTGAGCAGCGTCGGGGCATTAGGGGCGGATGATCCCTCGCTACGGCTGTGATCAGACACATAGTCAGGAGCGAGAACACTTGGGGAGATGAACGTTAGTACGCCTCCTTTTGCGAGGAGATGATGCTCCCAAATAGTATGGCGGAAAGGGAAATATGAAGAAGAGAAGATGTGCCAGGTGAGGGCGTTCTGTTTTGCGGTCACCGTGAGCAGTAGACTGCAGGAGACAGACTTTGGCAATTCATAGCACGACCAGTAATAGGACAGAGGCGGTAGCACCTCACACAAAATTAAGGGTGATAGGACCAACAGGACCTATACATTCTAGTAGGTATAGTTCTTTTAAACTATCTTATTTTTATTAGGTATATCGACGTTAATAAGTCCGACCATAAGGAAAAGCTATTTTTCCCCCATTTAATTAGGAACATGGCTTCTTTATTTGAGTTGCGTTTATTATTATGGTCTTAAAAAGAACCTTGCTGAAATGAAAGAGAACGGACCTTCACAATAGAATATTTTCTCAAAATTGAAAAACTAATAAAAGCTTCCGGAGACCGGATGCGGTGCCCCCAAATTGGTTTGTGTTCAATTCTTCAATATAGTTTAGCACTTCAATCATCGTATAATAGATTTTTCTTTTTATTTTGAACTCAGTTTAAATTTACTCTTTTATGTTTATTTAAGCTGGCAACATAATTGAATGTCGCCCCCAGCTTATCAACCAAAACAAACATACACTGTTGATACACGCCCCGATGTTAATTAATATAAACAGTTTAATTAAAAGGTTCACGGTTGCAAAGGAAAATGTTAACGAGTTCTCGATTTGAGTTCAATCGAATAATTTTATAATATTATGCCGTTTTTATATCGATTCTGAGTGTTCAACATAACACTTAAAAGAATGACAGACAGTTAACAACGTTATTAAGTAAACAATATAAAATCTTAATATATATAAATCTCGTGTCACAATGTTTGTCCTCAATGGACTCCTAAACCACTTAACCGATTATAATAAAATTCGCACACCATGTGCAGTTCGATCCAACTTGAGAGATAGGATAGTTTAAATCTCAAATTATAGTCGCGTGCGAAGCCGGGACGGACCGCTAGTAACTTAATAAACTTTTACGTAATAACAGACTAGACAGAGGTATACATAGTTGAATACCCACATTTCACGAAAGCTGTATTATTTAAATCCCATGTCCGCGTGGACTAGGTGGCGAGCCTGTGGCCATTTACCGGGAACTATTCCTGAATTTTTAAACAGAGAACTTTATAACACTGCCTGATCGGAAACCGAACCCTGTACCTCAAGCTCAGAAGCCGCACTTGCGAATTGATGCAGTACAGCGAAGCAACAAAAAAAAAACTACAATGTTGTTATTTTATCTAATGGATAAATTTATTTAACTTGATCTTCTGTCTGCTAGATATTATGAGCTTAATACATTCTATAACTGAGTCACATATGTGGCACAAGTGGGCAACTGTCCAGCTACAGATAATTATCCTGCAGATAGTGATGATATATTCACAATAAATTACTGTGAGATAAACATTCACATACATTCTTATTCCATATCTACACAAAATGTCGCGTATAACAGTGCTTAAGCAGCTATTAACTTTTATTATTTCTTAGCTATATATCGTGCTGGTGAACATGAGATGAATATAATAAGTAGAGGAAAAGGCAGTAATATCGAGTGTTCTGATTTTTGTTTCTAATAGTGTGTATGAGAAATATTCTGCATGCGTTTAATTTGCACAGTTATTCGCAAATTAAATTTTAATTATAATATGTAGATGCTTGTTATTAGCCAATGATGTAAGTAGAATACAATACTGTAACTGAATTATAATTGTTATTGATTCCCAAAAATAAATAAAATAAACTATTCGATCTGATTTGAAGGCTCAAATTATTCGGTAGCCAAAGGCTACGAATTTTTACAGATTAGTAAATTGCTTGATGAAGCAAAGCTTTTTTTGACTTTGAAAGCCGTCATAGACTTTGTGCCTGACTAAAACCACCTTACTGACCTAGTCCTTTTTTGACCTTTACCGAGGTTCGCAGCTGCATTTACAGCACGAAATTAACTGTAGCACCGGGCGATGAATCTAAGCATTGTTGAACAGAAATTCACAATATGATGCAGAAACTACGAGCAGTGCATATCACTGTAGTTTAGAAGTAAGTTTCTTTAAGCAAAACAATCTGGCGATACGCCAAACGCTACCAAAAAGAGGTACAATAAACTATTACTCTAAAAACAACGAACCAACGTGAAATATTCCTTATTTGATAACAAACGATTACTCAACCGGATTTATAGGCTGGCTACACACGGGCCGGCCATAATTCACACTTACACTAGTATTGCAATCTGGAATCGGAAAATTTCTTCTATCGTATTTACATTCGGAGCTGCCAACGCGCAACTGTCCGATAAGTTCTAAACTTGGCCATTTGGGGCTGCTCGCTTTGCATAAAGTTTGTTCTATCGGCCGTTCGACTCCTGAGTCCGTTATAGCTGTACTGGGACTTCCAAGATAGTTTTGGAAAAGAATAAGTACTATTTTTACGGCAGTAGGTATTGATTTATAGTGAAATAGAGCTAGGTTTGCCGTTTTGATGTTGGCGAGTTCTAGCTTTGGGGCAAATAGTGGGCTGTTTTTTTATGATTTTGCAGCAGGTTTTATTGTGTAAATTCAATCAGAGTTTATTTTCAAGTAACATTATTTGAGTAGAAGGCCAAAGTTTTACTTGTGTTTGTCTTAATATTTAAATAAAATAAACCAAATATACTTTATATTTGGTTTAGATTCATTTTCCTCTATTTATATGCGTAGACATAAGTTTTGTGTGACAATAATATTAATTATACATAAATATTAATTAGGACTAGGAATTTTGGTATTGGACAGCATTTGATCTAAATAATTATTGTCTGCTGACCCGAGATTTCCAACTTAATAAAGCTCGAAATTTACATCACATTCCGAGCAAATGATTGGTTTTCTTAAGCTAAGCCTTTGAAATATAAAAAAGAAAAGCGTAGTCTTTTTCTAAGCATTTTCCTATCATTGTTCGGGTCCAATATAACAAGATGCGGTTAAATATCAATATAATATTAATATATGCGTACTTGTATGAATATAATATAAGTATTTGTACGGAAATCTGTGTGGTATGCACGACCCTACAATAGGCTTGCAAAGTCGGATTAAAGTAAGCCGATTTTATGTATATTGCGGGGTCCATTATTAATATCTTTAGGATAAGTATATGAACATCCGACTTGATTGAAAGTTTTGGGTAAGTACAAAGGAATATTGTAATACGTACATATTTGTGTTGTTGGTGAGCGAATACGGATAAAGTATCACTAATAATTTAGTACGTGACGACTCCGCAAGGTGAGTCGAGTCCCTTGTGGTTTAACCGAAAAATACTTTTAATATTATAATATTTTTATTACTCATTAACTCATCTGATGATTGCGGTCGTTTAGTTGTAAAACTGACTGGGGCACTCAGCCAGAACACTTAAACACAAAAATATAACTTTAAACTATATCAACTTTACTTAAATGGTTGCCAAATGTAAAGTAAATAAAAGTCAGTTTATCTTCATTCATGTATCAGCTTATAAATATTATATTAGATGAGCATGTGCCCACAACTGCGTCTGCGCAACAAAAAGTACCTTATGTCTTTCTTCAAGGTACAATCTGTCTCTATACCAACATTTAACAAAATTAGATCAGCGGTTTAGGCGTGAAAATCTAAACTCTTTTAGTATTGGCGTTATCTTACATTGTTCTCACATACTATTTTGCAACTAAAACAGTGTAACCAATACCTACTATTGTAAAAACTTATATGATGAAAAAGAGTAACCGGAGTTTCTTGCCCGTTCTTCCCCATAGGAACCTACACATTATAATAAAACAACTTTTAACCGGATTAATCGCGTGTATTATTGGTTTTTTGTTTTTCCTGACGTTTCGAACACTTTGCAGCGTTCATGGTCGCAGGAGGACTAAATTCGACGATTAATCCGGTTTAAAGTTGTTTTATTATAATGTGTAGTGATCGCGCAAACCTAAGATATTACTATAGGAACCTACACTTTGGAACGTGGCAACTAGCTTCTGACAATTCAAAAGTGCCAATGGTTAATTTGAATTAAATGATTTGATTTGATTTGAAAATGTAACAAACAAATATACAGGCAGAGATACAGGCAGAGATACAGGCAGAGATACAGGCAGAGATACAGGCAGAGATACTTTCACATTTAATATATTACTATCTTTTCCCTGCCACTTCGTCTGCGTGGATTTCAGAATTGTGTCCTACGTATTAATCCAGATTATAAACTATCAGTGTGCCTAATTTCATCCAAATCCATTCAGTAGTTATTGCGTAAAAGAGTTAAAAACATCCATCCATACTCACAAACTTGCATATATAATAACTTTAGAGTTCGTTAAGCATGCGTTAATGCTTTTCAAAGATTTATCTTGCATTGCATTTATAATACACATCAGCCCTTATCACAATTAGTTATATTTATTTTACATTTATAATATTATAGTAGGTTATTAGTTTAGATGCATACATTTATCAATCACGACTACATCGGAATTGTCCAAACTACCTCGTTCCAAGACTGCTTATTGTTCTGCCTAAAACGTCCATGTCCGAGCTGGTACGATAGCAGCAGCTGTTTGTATGTTCCAATAGTATTTTAGATTAAATCCGGTTCCACGGAACTTTCGTGGTTGATCCACTCACAGTATTAACATTCAACATAGTTAGATCTTGCTACAACATTAGTAATGCATTACACATTGTTACTAAGTTTTCATGTAATTAGAAAAGAGTTTTTGTGAGATGGTACAACCCGTTCACGTCAACGATAATTCATTATGGATTGGTAAAGGAAGTTTTATAAGCTTGTCAATACATAAGCATTAATATTAAGCATAAGCATTTGTCAATACATACCTAAGGTCTGTATTATGTTATTTGGTTGGCATAATTGGAACTAATGCAGGGACTAGTTTTTAATTATGCACACTACTTACGCTTGTGCTAATGCATTCCCATTGGCTGTTAATCTTTTTGACATAACAGTAATGTCGATATAAGGCGTTTTGATTGGTTGTTGTAAACACGCGTAAAGGTGATGCCATTTTTGTTGTATTTCTCATTCACCACATCGGTATGTCACGTTAGTACAGCTTTAAAAAAGTTAATGATAGAAGCTAATTGCCAAATTGAGTTTTAATGGACATAGTAGCTTTAAATGGTATAATTCGACAATTTTAATTGCGTAGATCTTAATAGAGGTGGTAACATCATTATTTTTTAAAGCATACGGTGCTATACGGGTCAAATTGACACTATTATCGGATTAAATACATTTTAAAACATAACATTATATTTATTTGGTAGATATTAAAAGAATATTAAGAAAACACCTTGCAGAGAGCTCTCTAATTAACGAGAGCAATTTATTAATACGAGCATTAGGCTCAAGTTAAACTCCTCACCTCATGTTGAGAGATTTATTAATTTGTACTTGAATGGAGCTTAATACAAAAGATGGTTCACTCCGTGGTGCGAAAGTGGTTCAGTAGTCTTCATTATAGGGAATGTAAAGCTATATTTATATTAAGGTTTTTTTATTTTCATTACCCCAAGGTATCAATCTAATTTAATTTTAATTTCAAGGTGTTTATCATATTACCATTTCTTAAAAAAAGTTATTGCAGTAAATTAATAAATCAGTTTAAGAACTAACTTTACGGTTTACGGTTTAAGAAATTTATTTCGCTCAAAAAGAATACAATTATTCACTCCTATGAGGAAAAACATAATAATTAAGATAAGCGACGATTTCGCTTGGTAATTTAAATTATAAAGACAGTAAAAACCTACAATTCAAAAATTATTTAGGTGGTTCTTTAATAGCCTTTTAAAAGTTGGAAGTGATTTCGATTCCTTAATTAGTTTAGGTATGGAGTTATAGAGTTCAGCCCCCTCATATACGACAGTCTTTCTACCGGAGTTTGTTCTCGGTGCTCTTAAAATTATATGGTTAGCCTGCCTCGTCATGCACTTTTGAATATGAATTCTTTTTGTAAATGTTATTTGTGTATGTATGTCCCTATTAATTATTTTACGTACAAGTATGCAGGTTTTATATTTATAAATTTGATCAATATTCATTAATTTGATATTATATACTTTATTTTAATATTATATAGACTATAATAAGAAGGAATTCGATACCAAGACATAAGATATATTATGCTTAGCCTTGTTCTGGTATTAGTACTAATATGAAATATTTGAATCTGGTTTCTATAAAAAAAAAGTATATTCCACAGATAACTAATAATTATTTATTTGTTAGTTAGATACTGGACAAAGGTTACAATGTTTATGTCCCAGATTAGAATTATGGCTATTATAAAGGTGAATATAGTTCAATTAGTTTGCGGAACGGCTGCCTTAAACTTCTATCAGCCGATAAAGATTGTATTATAATATCATAACCTGTCATTTAATTGTAGTAAACCCCGCAAAACACAAGAAAAAAATAACAAAAAGCAACTTATTTTTAATAGATTTATTGAAGGTAAGCGAAGTTGAAGCAAACGAAGCATAAAATACCCCTGATCTAAGCCACGCATAAACGGTGAAGATTACAGCTGTAGGTACTCAAATATGATTCTTCGCTGAAGCCAAAAGGTGTAAAATATTTCTTGAAGGCCCCTATATATCAACACCGTGTTGAAAGTAGCTTATGGGTGGCTTAAACAGGTAATAACAAAGATTTAATATCCGGCTTGAGGGTAACCAAATATATAAACCCATATAATTTATCCACACAGATCTTATATGAAAATTCGGTATGTTTACGGAGAAAATATGAAGGTGGCCTTAGATGCCGTATATTTTATACTCCAATCTGAAGTTGTATACAAATAGATCAAAGTAAATCAAGGTAGCCTAGTGGTATGACCGTTGGACTGATAAGGAAGTGGTCGCAAGTTCGAATCCAAGGCACGCACCAATGTCTTTTCGAAGCCATGTGCGTATTATAAACTAATTATCACTTGCTTATAACGGTGAAGGAAAACATCGTGAGGAAACCAGCAAACTCGATAGATGCTCGATAGGTGTGTAAAGTCATGTCAGAGACCTATGGGTGGTTTAAACTCTGACACTAGGTTGTTCATCAATCACACAATAAGAAGAAGAAGAATCAAGGAAATATTGTTGTTATTATATTATTAGAATATAACATACATAACATAACATAGCATCACGCCTGTATTCCCCGAAGGGGTAGGCAGAGGTGTACACAATTGTACACCCACATTTCACCAATGCTGTTATTAAGTCCCATATAACAGTTGGTGAGCCTATTGCCATCAACCGGGCACATTTCCAAACTCCGGGCTGCTACTGAGAATTTCCTAACAGAAAAACTCAATAACACTTTGCCCGACCCGGGAATCGAACCCGAGACCTCCTGCTCAGCAGTCACGCTACGGACCACTAAACCAACGAGGCAGTTATTTATTATTATTAGAATATATATATATATATATATATATAAAACAAATTAATTATTTCTAAATAAAATAATAAATAAATAGTTATCTTTTGGGGGAATAGCACGGACAATGAAATAGCGTTTCGGGCACAGAAAAGGTACATTAGATCGATGCAAACAACGGATAGCTGTAAATCTTATTTTATAGAACATAAGATATTGACATTGCCCTCATTATAAATCTTGGAAACAATCATGTTTATTAAACTCAATCCTCACTTATTCCAGCGTTTGTCTGATGCTGTCCCTAGGAATAGACGTGATAATTTCAAACTCTGTGTTCACGGCGCTAAAACAACTCTTAAGCGTAAGAGTATATTTTGCAGGTCTCCGACCATTTTCAATAAATTGCCCAAATCATGGAAATCCTTAAATATGTCTGGTCTTAAAAGTAAATTAAAGAGTTTCCTAACTGAAAGAGCATATTACAGTATAGCAGAATTTATGAAAGAGGATAATTTTCTTCATTTTTAAGATGACAAATGACAATGCTGTATTTTTTTATTTTTTTGGCATGTTATTTGGAATTGTAATTTAAAATTATTTCATATTTTGATTGAGCTTACTTTGACTTTGAATTGTATCTAAACTTTATTGACTTGTAATGATGATATTTAATGAATAATGATAAAATGTAATTATAATGAATATTGCCACGGTTCATGCACCATCTCTTCTTACAAATTTGTACGCCGCGTTATGCGGCTGAACATGCTAGAACTCTGTATCTCATTACTCACTTGCATGCAATGTATCATTTACACCATGTTTAAACAAATAAATTACTTACTTACTTACTTACTAAAGATCATAGTACCATTAAGATGAACTTTGCTTCTCTGAAGGCACACAATTCATTTTAAATAATCGGCTTATCACTAACAAACTGCCCCCTTCAAGGGAGTTAACTTACGTTACGTTAAAAAGGAGAAGACACTGACCCCAGTAACACAGGTTTTTCACCTATTTCAGGGGTCAGGGAATTCAATTAAGTCTTGTATCAATCTTTAATTGAATAAACTATTTGTAGTTGTAACTAAAATTGCATAACTAAACTAAATTTCGGGACTAAAGTGGAAACAAAAGCGTATGGCATGAAAAAATTGGGACGCAGACAAAATGCACATCAATAAATTTACAAATGTTTATTTCTAAATCAATTCTTATTATAATACAATGACATTGATCGACAAATTCTACTTTGTATATTTTTTGTCGCTCGCTTCGGCTAGATATAAGTGCCTGATTTTGGTCGTCCCGCTCCCCTCCCAGATAAGTAGAATTCCTAGGCATTCACTCTCATACCCCGACGACGCTATAACCCTCCTCCAAGAGAGCAGTAGGGCCACCAGCACAGTACACAAACACAGACCGCCGTCATTTCGGCCTCGCCGTCGAGGCCCGTCGCGACGTCCCCGTAATGCACCTAATGCATCACCTCCCCGACCCTTGCTCGTGCCAGCCCGCGTAGCCGCTGAGCCTGAAGCTTTAAATTCGTCCCATTCTTGTTCGATCCAGCCAGTCCCTTGCTGTCCTCCCACCAGCGACGCCCTAAGCCGAGGCTCGCACCCCGCAGGGGGTGCCCTTAGCGTGTTGTCGCTGTAGTTTATAATTAGTTCGTATGCCCCTGGCTGGAGGCCTTAATAATAATTTATTATTAGGGCATCCACAGGAAAGTCCGGTTAAGCAGTCGACAACCTCCTAGGTTGACCTGCGAGATGCCATTATCAAAAAAAACAAAAAAACGTCCCGCTCATACTGCTGGCGGGACGCGTCCCGAGAGGCCTGAAAAGCGGGACGACTCGCCAAAAGCAGGACATCTGGCAACACTACTTATGAAGTACAGAAATGCACTCTGCATTTTTAAGTGAGATCGATTCCACCCGGAATCTAGGTTTACCGAGTCAAGATAAATCAATTTATGCGGTACGTTAGGTCAAACCGATTTAGTTTTCGATACTAACTTTATGAATCTTTTGACTAGTAAAACGTATCAATCGCAATCCGATCATTGAATTTGATTTCTTAAACTGAGATGGATCAACATTAACACAAGAAGAAGAATTTGAAAGATTGACAGAATTTAATATAATCTACTTACTATATCTTGGGTTTGCGCGATCATTAAATATTGCAAGAAATCTAGTTTTACTTAGATAAACCGCGTTTAAGATTTTAGTTTTTGCTGACATTTTGAACATTTTCCAGCGTTCGAGGTACGTCTGATTTATTGTAAAATTGAATCTCTCATCTTGTGTTTGATGAACAGCCCAGTGTCAGAGTTTAACCTACCCGTAGGTCTCTGATATGCCTTTACACACTAGAAAACATCTCTCTGGTGTGCTGGTTTCCTCACAAAAGTGATAAATAATTTCTAATGCGTGGACTGAAAAACTTAGTGGTGTGTGCCTTGGATTCGAACTTGCGACCTTTGAGTTGCCAGTCCAACGTTCATATTACAAGGCTACCACTGCTCATTAAAATTGAATAAATTATTAAATAAATAAATATATACCCAGTAACCGGGTTGTGGAGTTTATTATATAAAGGAAGCTGCTCCATGTAAAATAATATTATTTAGCTTCATCTAGTTAGACTGAAAGACGACTCCAACGTAGGAAAAGGCTAGGCGGATTGGTAAGATTGAATAAGGGTATTGAAAAAACAAAAAAACAAACAAACGCTACTAGCATTTCGGTGTTTTACTATTTTCTAGGCGAACATTAACAAATCGAGAAATTGTTTCCACGAAAAAGGGTCTGTAAATTTTTCAAGATTTGGCAATGTAGCCGCATAGTAATTATAATATGTAATATCAAGTACCGGCCGGTGCCGCTCGGGTGTTTTTACACCGAAAACACTTTGACACTCATTAATATTTCAATTAAGATTATTATTTCTTCGGCTATTTATTTACACGGTACATTTGTTTCGGATTAATTTCGAGAAGATTGGTTTTTGTATTATATAGCATAACATAGCATCACGTCTGTATTCCCCGAAGAGGTAAGCAGAGAATGTACACATTTGCTCTCCCACATTTCACAGTTGATTTTATTACATCCCATGTAATAAGGTGGTGAGTGTATTGCCATCTACCGGGCACAATTCTAAATGGTTGCTATTAAGAAATTCCTCACAGAAAAATCCAATAACACTTTGCCCAACCTGGAAATCGAACCTACTCAGCCCTCTTGAGACCAACTATGTCAACGAGGCAGCTTTTTGTGTTACTCATGGAGTTACTTAACATGTATTGTAAATCAGTGATTTGTATTTTGAATTCTGAAAAATGTTTACCACACCTGAATAGTGAGGTGTTCATAAACCGTTGCAAACTGTGGTTGCTAAACGAACGTTAAGGGTAAGCAAACCGTGGTCAGTTTGTGATCAGATGGTTGAGCGCTAGAAGTACATTCATAGATGTGTCATGCATCAATGAGCACATTATGGCACCGGTCCCCTAATGTTATTCAATAGTAGTTGCAAGGAAGTCCGACCTGTTGAAGAAGTCCGACCCTAGGCTTCCAACCACACGAAAGATAAAGCTGCGTAGTGGCGAAAGACATTAACTGCCTAGCCTTTTCCTACCTACATTGGGGTTGCTTTCCAGTCTAACCAGATGCAGCTTCATTTTATATAGAGCAACTGCCTATCTGACCTCCAAAACCCAGTTACTGGGTAATACGATATCTCGTGGTAAGACTGGTTAAGATCTTTATTAATCAACTGGGATCGACGATTTAACGTACTCTCCGAGGCATGGCGGGGTCTCCATACGGAATAATAGTTACCCATCTACATTCTAACGGCAAGTGGCAAGCGCAATTTAACCTGATTGATCGATCTGTGCGGCTGTTAGTTAGCCAAGCCTTTTTTTATACATGCATATTCGCGTTTGATATAAAATACGTCTCAAGATGATTGGGTGTGCATGGAAGAGCGAATTGTCCGTAAAAGAGCTATTCAGGAGTGATTTATACATAACAATAAAATGGAAGCGAGTGTACTCGTATTGTCCCCATTTTCGCATAAAGTGTACAGACAGACTCGGCCTTTTAGTAATATATATGGTAAGACTTAACTCAAGTTGCCAACGCGCTATGGAGTGAAGAATTCTTACTTGCGCAAAGTATAGCGCTATAAATCGTCAATCGGCAAGATGACAACTTTTGTTTGAGTCATGTTTGAGCAAGCGACACCTGCTGCCACTCATAATGTTGGGTTGACACATTGGAAAGTTGTTTTTTGTTTGCCTTTTATAAAATAAATATTAAATTAATCAGTTTTCTTAAATTTGACACAATGGGTTTTGATATAGAATTTGTGTAAGTGTACATTCATTTTAATGGTAGAACTCATTCACAAATTAATATCGATTTTAATTGATCACTGAAAAAGGAAGTATTTATTTATTTTAGCATGGATTAAATAGGGTCTAAACAGGGAACAGAATCGATGGCAAGGCGACATTGATGTATTTAAAAACAATTTGCGTTATAAAAGGCTAAATAGAAAAATGTGCTTAATAAAAAATAAGAATATAAACTTAGAAACGTTTATAAAATTTTCTGAACGTTAATCTTGACAGTGAAATTGGACATGAATTCGCAAGGAGTGTTTACATTGACCATAAGATAAATTACACAAAGAAAAAACTTAAAAAATATCTCAAAAAGAAACAAAACGGTTGCCGTTAAACAAAATTAACACAATTTTAGAACCAACTTGTGATCTGCGGAAAGTAGCATAAAAATTTCAGCGGCGTGCTGTTTAGCATAAATTACTTCACAAAAGGAGTCAGTGGCGTACCGCGAGACGTTTGTCGTTCGTCCGCGCACCCCGAATTACGACGCAGCTATTTGTAGACACCGCCAAGAATCGGATTCATTAACAATTCGCGATAAAAGACCCGCCCTCGGCTCAGTGTCGAAAGAGATTTGATGTCGGGCGAGTCTGCATCACGCCTGGTTATTAATTAGGGTCCCACAAAAGGTGTCGAGGTCCAGTGGTTGTGACGCACGCTCCTGCGGCAAAGGCAGCATCCAGTATTCACCCGTCAGTCGGAGAGCGCGCCCGCGCTCTGTGGCGTGCCGGCTCATCGCCAGCCTCGTCCCGCGTCGAGCTTATTCCAAAATCGATCTCAATTTAAATTTAGATTTTTATTTTTTGTGTGCTACTGTCTCGTGCCAGTATTGTATTTGATTTTAAATTGATGGATTTAATACTTTTTGTTTCACTATTATGTAACGGATTCAAACTTTAATTGCTGGTATGTAATAAATTATAAGTAATAAATATTCATGAGAAACTATTTGTTTATGCAAGTAGTTATACTTAATCTAAAAGTTTGAGGAATTTTGGCTAAGTACTATACATATTTCATGGCTTTTCCTGTTTAAGATGCAAATAACGGGCAATAGTTTTAAATGAACACTGGTGTAATGTATGTGGCAGGAAAGTGTCATAATGCGTTTTTGGGGATTATTTTAAGGCCGGTCACGTCATGTAGCCGGGGTATCGGCTTAACTATAATCCTGGATAAACGTATCCATGGCTCGTGCTATCTGTATTAGAAAACAGAAATTATTTAACACAAAATGTAGACCTGTATTAGTTTTTACTCATGTTCATCTTATTTTAGAGTCCGAGTAAGAATTAGAAGTACCTAATATTAATTGTAGAAATATTTTAATTCGACAGTATTATTAAAAAATATACAATTTTAAATAACTTACGTAAAGGTAGGGACGTGAGAGAGCGGCGCTAAGTAATTAGACGTTCGTATGCAGTTAACCTCGGCATCCTTATGGCGGCACTAAAAAGTAAATGCCCATTAGTGACGCTATACTTTCCGGAATTGTCTCCAACGTTGAAGAGCAAAAAAATATCCGTGAAATTACGAACAAGGCGCGGGTACCAGATGTTTGCAATAGCTACCCTCGGCAAAACTCCCGACAATTATAAGGAGCTTGGCAAAGAGTCCTCGGCAATGAAGGCCGCTCGGTAAATACGGCAAAACTTTTCCGCCAAATTAGCGCTGAATTCGAATTTTAATTATAATTTGAAACCGATAATCGATTTTAAATTATCTGCTAATTAATTTTGCGGCTGCGATGGAATGTCATTAATTTGGTAAGAGGACTCGGACATGAATGGGTTTCAGTTAAGAGCACTGTTTAATTGAAAGCTGCTGCTTCAATGGAGATAATTTATACCTGATTTTTAGTTTCGGCGTTCCACAATCAGTGACAAATCTATAAGAGTGCTTAATTAGATTCTTTTAGCCATTAAGCCAAAACAAGAGCACTATTATTATATATACTATTATTTATAATGCATATAAATTCAAATAAATGGAAATATATTCAAGGAATAGGTTTTCTTAACTTTTGGTTATATAAACGTTTGCATACTTAAATATACTTATTCTCAAATATTTTATTCACTCAATCACTATACATATTTATTGAAAAATAATACTGTTATTTTGGCGCCAAAATTATGTGGAGCGTTATCCATTGTAGGCAAAAATCGTAGTGATAGAATCTTTTGTTATTTAAAACTATATGATGATCAGTATCATTTTTTTAGGGTAGTAACGCCCTAGCTGGCGCCAGACATTAACATATAAACCATGTTTTCATTAGTATTACTAGTGATATGCCATTCCATTAGTCTGTAGAACGTCTGGTGACTACGGCGTAGGGGGTCTACTACGGCGTAGACAGTCTACGATAGTTCTACGAAGTAACGCAGGTTTTGTAGCATCCGGATTTTGTTTCAAGCCACTTTACCATCAAGCGACTCTATAGCGATTTCTAATTTAACAAACGTTAAAATTATGTGAAGACAGATGGAATTACGCACACGTATTACTATAGGTACTTAGCTTTCATATTTAGTGCAATATTAAACACCATCATTTTTTTTCTTTTTAATATATGTAAAGTGCCACCGCTTTGTGATTAATTCTACGGCTAGTAGATGGATTCACCAATTTTTTTTTCTGTTCCGTGATGTTTATCGATACGTAGAAGTTTTGGCAATCCTTTTGGAAACACAATTTTGAAACGCACATAAAAATGCTAACTAAATTCAAACAACGCTATAACTAAGTAAACAACTTTAGTGTTCAGATTCTAGTTATCTACGTATACATTATGTATAGCAATGGAAATGTTCCTCTATTTATATGCAATACATATCGTCTGTGCCATCTCACTCTATATAGCGAGCTTTAAGATACACGTCATTAAGTTGAAATAGCGTCATAACCCTTTGTCATAACTGTGCCTTTATTACGAATTAAGGTCCCAATATAGGTATAAAATTAATTCGCGAAGTTAAAGTATCTTGACCTGAACCGTAATAAAATTGTAATTGAATGAACATTTTTGATATTTATACCAAGAACAAATCGGTATCGTACGTGAATGGGTTGCAGAATATGTCTGAATTGAAGTAATTTTGTCAATGTACGCTTTTTTGTAATTTTGCCAAATGTGCGTGCATTTTAAATTAAACATAAAGCTGATGTCCTTTTGACTTTGTCGAGATATAAATTTGTAGAAGAAAATAACCTATCGTAAATTAGCGACTGTACAATAACAGAATAGATTGACGCTAAAGTCATTATAAGACTTGTATTGTAACTTTAGAGTTCGCTAAGCATGCGTTAATGCTTTTCAAAGATTTATCTTGAATTATTAAGGTAATTGCATTCTTTACGACATTGTATTAGCTGCAAAGTTGGTCGTGTCGGTTCGGTCACCTGTATAGGTACTGAATTGCTTGCACGTCGCCATAAGACGTGTTAAAATATGGAAGAAGAATTCGCGGTGGTGAGCAGAGGTCGAGATGGCTTAGTGGTCAGAGCGCCTGGAGTATCTATCCGGGAGGCGCAGGTTCGAATCCTGTTCGCGACCGTATTCTTTTTCCATTTAATATTGTAACTTTATTCTATTATTTTATCTTTAATTATTTAAAAGACTAGTTTTCAAAGGCAACATTTTAACATAACATAGCATCACGCCTGTATTCTTCAAAGCAGTAAGCAGAAGTGTACACAATTTATTGATGCAGTTATTAAGTCCTATGTATCGAATCGTACCCGAGACCTCATGCTAAGCAGTCGCGTTTGGGACCACTAGACCAACGAGGCAGGCGCATTTATGATATGCTAGGCGTGGTCTTGACGGGGGAGGGCGTTGGTGGAATATATTTTATTAGCTTTTTTCCTCAAATGTTCGCTGGTGAAACCGCAGAGCACAGCTAGTCACTAATAAGGTCAGTGTATATCCTACTAGGGCGTCCTCTTCATGTATTTCCACTTATACCTCCTTGTAGATCCTTTTGTTAGTAGTAATTTATAATCAATTGCATAGGGTTCAAGATATTAAATTTAAAACCAAATTTCACCAGATTATTCGCGTGTATTATGAATTTATTATTAACGGAATCGTGCATCTCAATTCGGAATCTCCCAAATAGCTGTTTTTATATTTTATTTTGACATAAGTTTTGTGTTGAACACTTACAAAATCTAAGTTTTTTTTTTTAAATGATGACCTAATATGTATTTTCAAGCGGCTACATATTGAATCACATTGTCGATTTTATTAGTTGTTTCATATTTATTGGAACATAAGATTCGAATGGCTTTCGGAAACTAGCTTCGTATCTTACGTATCGGTAAAAGAGTAAATGTGGGTTAGTAACTCGTGATTGTGATTGTCTAAATAGTGAGTTTGCTAACGCACACATTATAGGCAAACGTAGCGCCTCCGCTGAGTTTAGTTCCAGTAAAAACAGTTAAAATACAACTATGATACGTTCATGCAAGATAAAATCATATTCAAATTGTTTCAAAGTGTTGAACCAAAGATTATGCTGTCCAACTGAAGTTCGTGTAATGCTGTACTCGTTAAAACACTATAACATGTATTCGATTTTCAATCTTAATTGCTGGGTTTTAGAGCTGTAATCCTCTGTCTCATTGCCATCTTCGTTTAAGCAACGGATTAAGTAATCCACTGTTCCTTTCTATGTTGACTTTCGAGCCTATGGTGAACCAACAAGATTAAGCGTAACGTGAATTCTAACCAAAGTTAAACTTAAACAAGTTAAAGTATGAATGTAACTTTGTTATACAGTACCAAATTTCAGCAATTTACATAATGTTGTTCGTGTACATGGGATCACTTTATGATCTCTCAAACCTCAAACAGCTACTGGTGGTAACTGGTATACATAATTAAATTGTATGAAGAAGATATAATGCACATATTTCTGAGACATTTCTTAAATCATCTGATTACAAGGTCAAAACGCCGATTAAAATTTGGTCATATCTTTTTCTACTGTGGTCAAAGATGAGGTTATGTTCAAGCGGCCCGGAGTTAATTGGCAACAACCGGGGCCGTCGGATTAGCGTGCCCTCTGAAACACGGAATACATGGTTTGTTGTTCCTGTATACTAAGCATATGTGACACTTATGTATCGCTTTGTTTCCGACGATGCATGTTGTGACTGCACTGTTATGTTGTCTAGTCGAGAGAGAATGACGTATCGAGATTGTCGGGACATTGTATCATTTATCGCGGCATGATATTTATAGATTGGCTTAGTATAGGAATAGGGCCAACTCTTAGTCTTCTGCAATGTCTAACTCACTTTAGTTTAAGCCATTTCTTTCTCAAGATAAATAGGTGGTTAATTTTAGTTACGCGACCGACCCTAACATTTCTTAGACTCAAATTGAGATTAATTTGTATTCCGTGAGTCCAAAGTTCATGGCCCTGAACGAAGAAATGAAATACAAATTGCGTTGCCTTTGTAAAATAATTACGTTGTAATAAATGAGAAATGCGAAAACAACGACCGCGTAATGATTTAGGAGGAATTAGGCATCAACCGAAGGAAGCTTTTAAAAGAAAGGTGGGGATAATCTTTTGTCAAGCCACGAGACAGTATGGATAAGAAATCATGAAATAGCTCGCTGGAAAAGTGAAGGATCACAAATAAAATAATTATGACTATCTGTCCCAAATTGCAAAGAATATGGGAGCAAATAGAATAGAAGCTCTGATGATGAGGTGATAACATACAATCATTTCCCAGACATGAAACAATATGGATAAGAAATACTAAATCTCGTGCCACTAGAGAAGTAAAAGTGAGATGTGATTTTCATCATTAAAATTACACATTACTGCTTTTATGGTAGATGTAACATTTGCAGATGTGTGTTTCCAATGTGAATATAAACAGAGATTGAGATTTGTTATCTGCGTATTATAAATTAATTCCTTATAATGGTGAAGAAATAATGTGTACTTTTTTTCAAAGAATCATGAACCGCCTTCAATGCATTGGTGAAAAACAATATATAGACATAACGAACCAACACGACTAACTTTGACCTAAAGAACTCTAAAGTTATAATTTTTTCTGGAAAAGGAATACGGTCATAAGCAGGATTCGAACTTATATTAATCCCCAAGATATTTTTATCATTTTTAATTTCTTACTTTAATCAGGCAACAAAGGCCTTTAATATTATGCAGAGATTAGACTGCGATTTAATATGCAATGTTATGAGTGTAAATTAGGTCCGCATTAATACACTATATTCAACATGGCGCTTGAGGGCATAACTTCAAAATGAGCTATCCAAATGTAAATGTCATCGTCATCAGAATATCTGGCATTTGTTAGATCATAGAAATGTGTTATTATATATATCACCCATTCAACAGATATGAAAACTAGGGATCGCATGACTTAATGAAAAGAAGTCTTAACTTTTAGTCAAAATAGTTATTACTTTCTTTGTTCTTGATTTGACAATCTCCTAAAGTAGAAAAATAAATTAGCGTGATACTTACATATATCATCTATCATATATCTATTATAATATATAATATTTATATTGTACCAATATTTAATATTTCAAACATTTCTTATAACTTGTTAAAGTGTTCTACCGAATAACTTTGTCCAATAGCTGTCTTAATTTCAAGACAGTGTCTAATGGAAGTGGAAGGAAATTTTTGAAACCCATCGCATCACATAAATCTGATACTATCACGTCAGAGCGAAGAGTAGAGAGTAGTTGCAATCTTTTGCAATTCAGTGGTCATAGCCGATCTAATTGGCGTTTGTCACTTTTGTATTCAAATACCAATATAAAATGTGAATGACAGAATGTGGAGTAGCTTTTTTACGGTACAGGTTGTACAGTGCGACCATCATAAATCTTTCATCACTCCAGCATTTTATGCTGAAGCTGACATGCCGTTATTGGTAGTATTCGCAATCCATTTTTTTCTTTTGCTGTTTCATGATACTTTGGATTTATATTTCAAGTCACAGATCTAATAAGGAAAAAAAAACTTAGATATTTAGTGGTTATTATTCACGGATTATAATTGTTTCCTAGCATAATACTAATAGAAGTTTTATCTTACCTTTGTCGTAGAATGCATTTATTTAAAACTTTATATCTAAATTTAAAATAAACGTCAATTATAAAATTGGAAACAAACTTTAAATTAATTCTGTCTCAAGAAATGTCAACAGTAAGAACTTTTGCATTAACACACCGAGCACAAAGCTTGAACATACCCACAGAAATCTAGGATGACAAGTTTAACTCAGGAGCTAATCTAATTAAGCATTAGTGGGGCGACATATTTGGCACAGACACAACGTACATATGTGTACACCAGTTATATTCAAGTTGGCAAAAATATACAGAGAGAAACTGAAGAAATTTCCTTCATACATTAGGCATTTTGGCATAATACCGTCCGCTAAAATGCTAATAATATTTGCAGTGCACGGGCCGTGATGTATGTAGACTAATGCGCTGATTACTGGCGACGGCATTCACCAATCATATTGCTATTTTACTGATAGAGCTGTTTGCTGGTTTTGTCAGTTTAGAGAGCCAAATTATAACGGTCGGCTGCTTTTTGATACATAAATTTTATGCTGTTATGGGAATTGCTAAGTTACGTGATATTTCTATGGCATGTTTAACTTACTTAACATTTTAATATAGCATTTTTTTTATCCGTTTTCAATTTCGAAAGAATCTCAACAGATTTAAGGCACTGAGCAATTTTTTTTTTATTATAAGATCTTATCATATAACATAAGCCATGTCTGCAAATTCATAAAGCACTATTAATCTTTGCAAATTACACAACGAACAAAATGGAAAGTTAGAATTACAAAAGGAATTTGAATAATAGACCAATTAATTACAGTTGATTTACTTTCAGATCCGAAATAAATGGCTCTAAGGACCAGAATTAATTAACAAGACAAATATAGCTAAAATATCTCCATATTGATTTGATATTCTTTTATTTAATAAAAAAAACTTTGCACAACACTAGGCATTTCTTCCTGTATAGTGGGTGCGTTTAAAGACATAAAATCTCACAAGCACACACACCCCCAGGCCCGGAACAATTATATGTACCTAAATCATATAAATATTGGCTCCGTGCAGGAATGGAACCTTCGTCACGCGGTACAGCAGCCGATCCCGCGACCACTGCGCCAACCGCGCATTCATCATTATGTTACATTACAGTCCCTATATATTACATTATTCCGTAACAAAATTGAAATGAATGAGCAAACAAATGTAAAACTAAAGGGAGGAAAGAAAATAAAGCTTTACTTCTTTCAATGAAGGAAAGTAACGAAACAGAATTGTGTTACTCAGAAGTCGCGACTGTCTTAACTTTGGAAATTTACGATGCAATACATAGACAATACCGCTGTAGTAAAACTATGAAGCTGTTTACATGTATGCTTGAAGTACTAATAAAAGTAACGGAGAAACTATCTTTGGAGTATTGTATCGATAGTCTTCGGTAAGCACGTTTCTATAAGCTCTCTTTGGTATCGAAAATGACTGTTCATAGCAACATTTTACGTTTATGGTTCAAATAGTGTGAGCGAGATTTTGAGGGCACAACCTCTTTCTTTGCTGTGGTCTTATATATAAGCATTAGTTTTTTGGGTTACTTACACGTTGCCTTTTTATTATTTTTTGTAAAATTCTTAATTCTTAAAACATTTCTTAAAAAAAGTCTTAATTAATAATTACTAGAAATGTTATGGATGTAAATGTATTATTCTAACATCACTATAACATGTATTTATGCAGAGAAATCATTTGTTTATGGTCGAGATATGAAAAGCTTAGTTAGAAGAGAGTCTCAAACATTTATCCCTGCTTACGACCGTATTTATTGACATAAAAAAGTTTATTATTATTATTAATCATTTATTAAATTTAGATTTTGTGCGTTCTTATTATAAATATAAATAAATAGCTGTAGCTATGTTTGACGTATATGGAGAGAAATCTAATGTTGTATAACGGGACTGTCAAACCTGTCCGCTATTACTTTCAGAATGCTGTTGGTGCTCGTCCGGATACAGTGCATTACGGAGGCTCTTTTTCTCATGATGACATGAAAGCCATCAGTGCGAGCCTCCATAAACATACCGGACGCACTACAATATCTCGGTAGCCCCAACAATATCCTGAATGCATAATTATTTTGTATGCGTTTAAAAATTTACTAAATTTGTAGTTAGTAGAACCTATATACTATATTACTAACCTCTTTTACTCTAACAATACAAAGATATAATGGGATTTAAGCTCGAATCTACAGACTATTCAACCATTTAGTTGCCTTTAGAAATAACTAAGCCGACCCGGCCGACTACGAACCACAACCGAGCCTCTAGTAAGGCCTGACACTGAGTTTTGCAATTAGGAGTTGGTCGATTAAGCCAGTGGGCTAATTAGTACATTACAAGCTTATCGTATGGACAGAAAGTTTAGGGAGGTATGTGGTGGGTCAGTTGTGGCTTATTATTGTGTTTTCGTTCTCGGACATCCGGGGATGTATTTTGATGGACAGAAGTGTAGTGGCCCAGTTTTTATTGCTAAGGCCGTAGACAGGCAGTCTTTGATTCTAAGAATTCTAACTAATATTTATCTACAAAGATCAAAGTTTTAGGTTTTTTTGTGCGGTACAATAAGTTTTCTATGAAGGCTTACTGAGTGAGTATTTCTTTTTTAGTTTCGGATCATAGTGTTGCATAAACTGCTCGTATTATTAACAATGAAATAATACTTTTGAGCAATAAATACGTAGTCAAACGCGACATGTATTACACAGCATCACATAACATAGCATAGCATCACGCCTTTATTTCACTAATACACATTTTGCTAATACTGTTATTGAGTCCATGTAATATGTGGTGGTGAGCATATTGCTTAATACAGGGCACAATTCTTAACTCCGGTCTGCTACTGAGAATTTTAACAGAAAAACCCAATAACACTGCCCGACCTGGAAATCGAACCCAAGACCTCATGCTCAGCAGTTGCGCTTGGGAGCACTAGACTAAAAAAGCAGTTATGTATTACAAAACTTTTTAAATTACGCTCTGAAATATATAAGAGTTTGTAGTTTATAAAAACATATGTTTCTGACAATAATATAATGAAAACGGACTGTATATCTTCTACTGTAGGCCAAAAACCATTTTTCATACAGTCCCTGACAAAGGTCGCACAAGAATATTGAGGGATTTTGTATACGTACCTCGAATATCTTAAGAAGGGTTTATATAAAGCTTAGGAACTAGGGCTCGACAGATGCTTAGCAAGACAAATGACCGGAGCGACCCGACTGTTGGCATTACAAGGATCTAAATTGTGGTATTTTACATTATGAAATTCAAGTAGGTTAAAAATAGCAGATAGGTCGCTGTATTGATGACTATCCATCAGAACTGCTTTTGGTACGTCGTAATCTTTTATTTATGGCTATATGTAGTTACAGTGAGCAGTGATAGCCTAGTGAAGATATTTGAAGTTATTTTATTTGGTTATTTTATTTTAATTTTTAAATATTGTCGTAGTATCACTGTACAGATACTGTTCAACTCTTCGACATTTTTACGACATATGCCTAGCCTAGTGGTATGACCGTTGGACTGACAAGTCAAAGGTCGCAAGTTCAAATCTAAGGCACGCACCACTGTCTTTTCGAAGCCATGTGTGTATTATAAATTATTATCACTTCCTCAAAACGGTGAAGGATAACATTGTGAGGAAACCAGCACATGTGAGAGATGTTCTCGATGGTGTTTAAAGCTATGTCAGAGACCTACGGGTGGTTTACACTCTAGCAATAGGTTGTTCATCAACCAAACGGTAAGAAGAAGTGACCGTGATTAAAAATGTAATACGGTTATAGCAGACACGAAAATTGTAAATAGTTTTCAAATAATTTCTTAGTTTCGAGTTCATATAAGGTGCCACTGATATGTCAATAAATTATTATTAGCGATTCAAGATATGTCTTTGAAAAAGCATTAACGCATGCTTAGCGAACTCTAAAGTTACAATATTAAATGGAAAAAGAATACGGTCGCGAACAGGATTCGAACCTGCGCCTCCCGGATAGATACTCCAGGCGCTCTGACCACTAAGCCATCTCGACCTCTGCTCACCACCGCGAATTCTTCTTCCATATTTTAACACGTCTTTATGGCGACGTCATTGCAATCAATTCAGTACCTATACAAGTGACCGAACCGACACGACTAACTTTGCAGTTAATACAATGTCGTAAAGAATGCAATTACCTTAATAATTCAAGATATGTCTTTGAAAAAGCATTAACGCATGCTTAGCGAACTCTAAATTATTGTTAAAATATGGAAGAAAGATTCGCGGTGGTGAGCAGAGGTCGAGATGGCTTAGTGGTCAGAGCGCCTGGAGTATCTATCCGGGAGGCGCAGGTTCGAATCCTGTTCGCGACCGTATTCTTTTTCCATTTAATATTGTAACTTTATTATTAGCGAGTAAAAAATTGAAATGTATTATCAAAGTTGATATGAAAATACTGTGATACAGATAAGGCAAGAAATACTTTTTAGTAATATTCCTTCTACATACCTATATAACAAGGAAACAAAAAAATTAAGAATATGGGACAAAAATATCAACCTTATTTTTCTTAAAAACAAAACGGCACTAAACATTAATACACATTGATATTAATTAATACTCTGAATGAAAGTAAAAGGGCCTAGTGAATGTAGTTTCCTTTTCTTCAGGGTTCTATTTAATATGTCCAGTCTCTGAGTGATCACTACACTTGATAATTATTCCCTGAGCCTCGCAGACTAACATATCATGTAATAAGCCACATCACTATCAGGAATTCAGTAAAGAATCACAGTCAGGCCAGCACACTTTTTTACATAAAAAAGATTTTTTTCTTATTTTTTTTTAACTTATTCAAAATTATATTCTAGTTTTTTGTTCGGTTAGTTACAAAAGCGTGTTTTTTTTTTTAATTTTTATTTGGGTTCCCATTTGACACTTTCACATGTTGGCCAGTACCGAGTAAATGTCATATTGAAAGGGCAGAGTTCGATAAATGATTTAGATTTATTTAAACGATCCTAAGAGTTTACTACACCACAATATGCGTCTCCCAGAAATATATAGGTAGGACATCTTTACGAGCACTTAGTCAAGATTTACTATGTACATACTCTGTTATCAGACTACTTAATAGAGGGTCCCTTTATGTACATCGGTCTTTGGGACGGATTCCGAGACAGATAGCAACCTTTAATATAAAGACAAGGTATAACAAAATAGTGATCTGTTATACAAAACCTGCTACATTTCTTCAAAAAGCATTTTTCAGCTGTGAACTAATGTTTGATGATACCACCTTTAACCAGATTATTCGAATATATTATAAATTACTAGCTGTGCTCCGCAAACGTTGTTCTGCTATATACATTTTCTGGATAGGGCCTCCCTTATCACTTAGCGGTATAAAAAATTGCCTACGACTTATTCTCAGACCTATTTCATGAATTTATGTGTTTATAGTAAATATTTACTATACACACATCAATTCATGAATTAGGTCCTATTGTCAAGCCGTTTCGGAGGAGTTCGATAACAAACACTGTGACACAAGATTATTATATATTAGACGATTTTCTTGAAGGCAGTATTCGAAAAATATGGAAAAACAAAAACAATAATATATGCCATAATTAATCCAGCTAAAATTTGTTTTATAGTTATGTGTAATGATCGCCGAAACTAGAATATTGTAATGTTTGATGGTATTTAGACACTGAGTCGAGATAAAAAAATATAACCGATGCTGCGTTATAAATACGATTTCACTTGCTCGACTTTTTAGTATTATATTGTATGTTTTAAATTACTACAGAACAAGGCAACAATAAAAAAATTACCCTAGAATAATAAGACTAGAACTCTTTTTAGTTAGATATGGCTAAAGGTAACTAAAGGCTTTCCATGTTTAAAGAAGGTAAAATGCTTTTAAACAACCTTAATAATTGTTTGAAAGTATTTTACCTCCTATATTCATTCATTAGAAATAAAATTCAGATTATTTGCACCTTTCTTCATGAGTACTCGTTTATTAGTAAACCTACAGAGGTTCTGTGAGGTAAAAGCCATTTGATCCCCGCAGTACAACGTGTTAAGATAATACACGTATAACCCTTCAATGTCAACCAAAGCGATCACTACACAGAATTACATCCTTTGTACAGACAGACATACCTTGTCTAAAACATCCCTACGAGGTATTTAGTAAATTTCGTCACGTATTCAGTTATACAACACAATAGACCCCTACAATAGATTCTTTGGGACAGACTGCCTAGTTGAGAATACGGCGCTTTAATACTATGTACAAAGTTATGAGAACTAGTAGACGGCACGCAGAAGTCTGAAACTATTAAAGCTGGAGTAATTTGTCTCTTTATATCGAGTTCGACAGTAATATTTGTTTGAGAAATTAACGATGTTCAAACATTTGTGTTTGCAGTTCCTCTCTGCTTCAACATTGTAATGCAATATGGCGTCTTAACGTATTATTATCGAGCTGTAAGAATATAAGACTCCTTTTTTAAAATCTAGTATTTTCTGGTGACCGTCTCTTCATCTATTCAACAAAAGGCTGCCAATGTACTTCTACAAGATCTAGTCTATTTCTTTATCAAAATTCAACATACACACATAATATTGAATGCGTCGAAAAAATATAATATTGTCAAATAAACTTGATAGTTGTTTATAATTTCACTTATATGCTACAAAAAACAAGTTGCAAATAAATAATAAAGGCACGGAGAAATTCAGTTCCCTGTGAATTCAAAAATTAAGGAATACCTTTGCAACTATAACCAGAGTCAGCGGAAGTTAAACTTTGGTGTGAAATCAAAAATGTTTGGAGGCATTACTGGCAGCCACCATTTCGAGAAAAAATGCGCCATATTCAGATAAATCTTTCAAACGTATTAACGAATGCGAAATGAACCGAACTCTAAAGTTTAATTGAAAATACTTTTTTATGGAAAGAAGAATAAGGAAAAGAGAGCAGAGGTGGAGATGGTTTAGTGGTCAGAGCGCCTGGAGTATTTATCTAGGAGGCGTAGGTTCGAATTTTGCTCACGATGATCAGTATTTCTTTTTCCACAAAAATTTATGATGCTTCGTATATTTTAAAAGATATTTTTTTTTTGTGGCGTTCTCGCTACCGCAATGAGTGCGGTGGTATTTCGTGTCACCAGTAAACTGTAATCATCATTAGTAAGGTTATGAACAGTTTTCCGAGCAGCATCATTATTATAGCAGACCGTATAAAAAAATCAGTTTCCTATACAAAGATCGTATCTACCGCAAGTAAAGTATTTGTATGGGAAATCAATTTTCTTCAGTCTGATGATGATCGATACCATAACGAACTTTCATTATTACTCATGTACATTTTTCGGTTTTCCATAAAACGAGTTACTGATTAAAAAATATTTAAATATTAACTACAGAGCAGAATTCGAACGGAGCCATAATCAAGAGTTAAGCCTGATTCAAACTGTTGACGCTCCATGTTTAAGAAAGAAAATTTATTGGTTTACTGCAAACTGGTACAATAGGTAGATTCTACCAGTAAACAATTTGATTTAATCCTATCCTGTTCATTTATTTTATACTTAAAAAGCTGTGCCCCGCAGTTTCACCCACGTATGTTATTATATTTAAATTACCTACTTATTACTAACCAACAAATAGAAAATAATTCACAGTTCTTTTCGCCAATGATCTGCCCCATCGGGCGGCTAGGCTTACGCGTCACAAGGCTGGCTCGCGCGGGTGTTGAAATATTTTCAGTTTACATTATCTCGTAAACTATGCGTCCAAATAACATACTGCAAAGGGCAAAGTTATCTTCATAAAATTGTCTTGATGATAAATTTCATTCTTAAGGATTAATACCATATGCCTAATAATAATGCTTATAAATCATATTTTAAGATTTAATAATTTTTTTGGAACAAAATACTTTATTGTTGCGTATGTATAAGAGATAGGCATATGGTATCCCATTTTTTTTTGACGTAGTAAGGACCGATAGCTTTTTTTTCTGACTTACTTAACATAAATCAATATTTTTGCTAGCTTAGAGGTGTAGCCTATACATTATATAGAATATGAATGTGGCTATGATATACAAAATGTTTTTTTCAAATCCGACTGGTAGTTCCAGAGATTAGTGCGTTTAAACAAACACACAACCAAAAAATGTCGTCCGCTTTATAATATTAGTAGAAATTGGCACGAGGTACTCATAGCCTGTTGCAAAGTATGTTCGGTAAACGATCATTGAGGTCAAGCAAAGTTTGGCTCGCTAACTCCGTAGATTGGATTTAACTAGGAGCAGTTTCATCTGAGCTCCACACTTCGGAGGACACGTTAAACTGTCGTTGTCACCAAATAGACCTACGGCTTGAACAAGTCTAGCACTAGGTTAGCCCCTAACATATGAAAGAGGGAGGTGAAGAAAAAGAAAGAAACAAAGAAAGTCGTTTAAGCATGTTATTTTATTTATTTTATTTTATTTTATTTGGGTGGCTTACAGCTAAAAAATACAAGATATAACAATTAAATAAATTACAAAAAGCCATTTACAAGCCTCCACAGTTAGAGATAAGGTATTGTTGGATTACTTAATGTATATTACGTTATAAAAAATACAAAGAAATATACAAATTGCATGCAAAACTATTTTTAGACGACATCGGATACAGAAAAGTTATTAGACATTATAGTATTAATAGAAGGTAGGCTACTTGTAAACAGATCAAGTGATGAGTGTTCGGATTTCAGGAGCAGATTTAGTGCTTTCGATGAGCGCAACATAAATGAGTTCTGACGGTAATTAGTGCGAGCGTATGGAGTGTGGAGAAGGTTTTTTAGACGAGAGTGCCGGGATGGAACATTAAGATATAGCTTAGAAACAATTTCTGGGCAGTCGATCTTTGATTGTGCTATTTTGGATAAAAAACGTATATCTGATATATTCCTCCGAGTACATAGTGGAAGAAGTTATCAACCACTAATCTACTTTTGAAGGGTTATAACCCAGTCCGTTACTTAAAACACCACACACATTTAGTTATGAAAGTTTTACAAAGTATAATTTGTGTGGCAAGCTAATGAGTCCTGAGGCCACGCTACCACCGCTACCACCGACCAAGCCAATAGTTAGTTTTAGACTGCCTTACTATCTTTGTTCCCAAACCTTAATACAAGACAATGCTCATGTTGCATTTTTGGTCTCGGTCGCTGGGTCAAAGGCCACGTTCAGTACCGAAAGGTACCGCGTTCCCACAATCCTTATCGCTAGACTAAACATTGGATTGGAATGTGCGTGTGACGCTGTCGAATAATGAGACCATTGAAATCACGGGATATGTAAGTAGGTAGGTCCGCCTGGCACCGACATATATATATGAATGTATCGATAAATACATGGCCACTAAGTTACAGTAAACTTTTGAATGTTATGATATTCATCAATATTTAAACATGTTATTTAACCGTTAAATATTTTATATGTTTCCTATCGTATTCAGGATACATTAAATTTTTTATATTTAATTTTGATGAATGTACCAATTAATTTGTTATTTGATTTTAATTATTATAATATACATCATAACATCACGCCTGCATTCCCTGAAGGGTTAGGCGGACGTGTAACTACTGTTGTACACCAATATTTCACCGATTACGTAACTGATGAGCATATTTCCATATGAGCCTGGCTCCTATGAGCAATAGCGTGATAATAGATATTTACTTTAAAAGATTGATTCTTAAGTATCACTGCAATAAAAGTTCTATCAATTCAACAGTATATTTTATCAATTAAGTTATGCATTAAAATGTTACACAGCTCAGCGTCTATAAATGATAGCGTAGCAAAAAATCTGTATTATGTGTGTCAAACAACTAAACTATCTTACGCTGAAACCCCTATCAAAATCGGTCCACCGGTTCTTAAGTTATAAGTGTTCGAAAATATATACATACAACTTTATAATAATTGTGGTTTCGGTTTCTGTATCGATAGTATAGTATATACCAATAAAAATGTTGTATAATATTCATTCGTTATGTACAGAAACAGTACCTCTACAATTTTATTACAGTACCTATAGATATTTAACCAGCAATCATACGTCAAAAATTCTGTATATTTTTACTGAAAACTGAGAGACTGAACCGTTGAGTGATGCAAATGATGAGAATACATTGCAGTGCGAGGCGAGAGCACAAAGGGACATATTTGGCATAATCGCACAAAACACCGGCTTATTATAATTTCATAACGCGCTCTCCGTGCGGTATAGGGCGAGTCTTGTGCTGTAGATTTGTGTTAGCGTAGCTTAGACTAAAGAATTTAATTTTGTGTTTCAATCTAGTACAGTAGTGTCGAAATTGTAATAATATTAGCCTATTATTTTTGGACTGGCAAGACCAAAGACGCAGGTTCAAATCTAAGGAACCACGGTATTATATGTTGATTATCGTATTAAGTAGTATTTTAAGTATTTTGCGACCACTATAGGTTAAGAAAGCTTCTAAGCTTATGCATACCACTACCAGAAGAAAAAAATACCAGACAACGGTGACTGTTCTATATTTATGCGAAAGCGTGAATAAGTAGCGTAAAGGTTTCTATGTAAGTAGACCGCATCGCATCCGGAACTTGGCATAACAAACGCTGCAAATGCTTATTTCGTATTGTCCCACAACGCTACGCCGTCAGCTACACAGCTACGTCATAGACGGCGTAGCGATTTTCACGTCTCGTCGTCCGTGATAATTTTATGAGGTCAACTTGTGTGCGAGTTTTGAATACGGGTTGGTTACGATGCAAAACGCAAACAAGACTTCGTATTTGTAAGTTTTATCTCTCGATGCTTGCGTATGTTATTTAGTTATATTTTTAAAATAGTATACTTATATAATGCATTTGAAAAAGGATCTTGCGATAATGTCATTAGTTATATTCGATTTTGTTTTCTAGCTATTATATGGTCACGTCAAGTTAAGACAAAGCACAGTATATTATTACAGGCATTACTATGGCAAGAATAAAATCATCATCCTTCAACTAAAATATTAGTATAAACAAAAAAAAAATGGTTATTGACGCTTCATTACCCATTCTTATACAAATAATGTTTAATATTCAAATCACACCGTATAGTGAATTAGCATGTTCATTAGCGTGCCACAGCGCATGCGTGCTCTATCTGTCTCAGTACGCCGCGTATTTGTTCAGCCGTTGCAAACGATTAGCATACATTATAGGATCATAACAGTATGATGGGTTTGGGAAGAAATTAAATGTATGATAATTGTCTGTATAGTGCAAATAACTTTGATTGGATTGTAGTACTTAAATACTGAAAAAATATGTATAAATAATTTTATCCAAAAAAAAAAATTAAAGAATTTTTGGTCTTGGCGGCCTATCTCCACAGAAATTAGACTACTTGTCGAAGGAGATATTTTAGTACACTTGGTATGCACACTATAACATCTCCTACAAACGCAAACACAGGAACACCTCCCATTACCTGCAATCTCATAGTCTGATGGGACGGCAATCCGCCGACCGACGGCTTTACGTCCTATCCGAAACATGGGGATTTCACATAACCAACCTTCCAACTACGGGATGCTACTGAGCATTTCGTTAGAGAAAAACCCAATAATACTTTGCTTAAACTCGGAATCAACCTCAGGACCTTGAGCAGCTATTCTTGCGACCACTAGACCGATGAGTAGAAGTTGGTAAATACAATTATCAAAAAACCTACCATCCGAGCTATTGGATTACGCAATATTCGGAATTTGTGAAGGCATTGGAGCCTACTAAATAAATATTCATATCGGAAAGCGAATCGGTAATCCTAAAATGTCATTATAAGAATATACATATTCATAATCTTTTATATTTCGTAAAGCTAATTTATATACATACATAAACTTACGCCTTTCTCCCATGGGGGTAGGCAGAAACTACAGAACGCCACCTGCTACGTACGTACGTTTGATTCGTCCATGTTCATACATCTTGTCATACATGCGCGACGATTACGAATACTACGCACCTTTTTATATTTCCATACCATTTTACGCATGGATTAGAAATATATTTAGGAACTTAATTTTTTTATGGTGATGGATTACTTATTTATTGATAATAGAATCAGTCGTCACCTTTGCGGTAGTCAATTACAATAGATCTACCCGCGAGTGGGGGCACTGCAAGTTCTAACAGTCCTTGATGATACCCCGTGGGAGGTTGAAAGAAGTGTAGAGAGCAGTTGTTGATAGCTGCGATTTTTACCGTTTGTGTATGTGCATATGTTTAGAGGTGGGTGGTGTACAGATAATTGATGAATACCCTGAATAGTATGGAAGTAGTTTGTTTACACGAAGCGAATATTCCGAAATTTAAAGTATTTTTTTATTTTATTTGTTATTCTGAAGTTGTAATATTCACGAGCATTTACTGTAATGTATTTTTATATAACAATGGCAACAATACTGTGCTTAAAATTTAATTAAACCCAAAGACCATTCTAATTACGGACAAATGATGATATAATTTAATCCCCAATTAAAACGGTACTTTATCATCTAACAACCATTACGTAGAAATGTTTCAAGATTCAGGGGAGCAGCCAAATAATCGTTACGTTTTGTTAATTAGGACAATTTGTAGCAGCCGCTAATGACCGCGAAACGATTACTGCTGCTTGTAAAAGGACGATTGTTCTGAATTACTGATTGTAATCTCTACTTTATTTTACGATATAATTTTGAAGATTTATCTTATAGGTATAGCAGAGATATACCTATAAGATATATAGATAGATAGGGTATGGCGGATTATAGTAAGTTGTGAATAAACGAACGACGACCGTACTGTAAGAAAATTGCGGATGTTCTCAAAAATGGACAGGTCAGGAGCCACCTAGATCGACGAGCATGCCTGAAGAGGTTAATGAACATAGATGACGCGAAGGAGGTGTTTCAGAATCGTAGCAAATGGAAATCGATAGTCTCTGTCTACCTCAATGGGTATCAGGCGTGGTTGTATGTATGTAGTGATTAAAATAAAATGCTCATCAAAGTTCCAGAAATTAAAATTAATTAGCTGGACTGTGATAATTAAGTTAAGACATTAAAATACTAAACATATATTTTTTAAATTTTTGGTTAATTATTTAATTAAATATTATTTCCCAAGATATTTGGTTATATATTTAATTGAAAATCTGATTGTCAAAATTGAGTTTTATGAGTATTGACGTGACAAGGTACTCAAATGTCAAGTATTTAAAATGTATTAACAAAACATGAGTTAAGGTTACCACATTTGTTAGAACATAACATAACATAACATAGCATCACGCCTGTATTCCCCGAAGGGGTAGGCAGAGGTGTTCAATTGCACAATTGTACACCCACATTTCACCAATGCTGTTATTAAGTCCCATGTAATAGGTGGTGAGCCTATTGCTATCAACCGGGCACATTTCCAAACTCCGGGCTGCTACTGAGAATTTCCAAACAGAAAAACTCAATAACACTTTGCCCGACCCGGGAATCGAACCCGAGACCTCGTGCTCAGCAGTCACGCTTGGGACCACTAGACCAACGAGGCAATTTGTTAGAAAATATATTTTATTCTACCTGAATTATAATTTTCCTGTTTTATTTTTCACACCCTCATACACCTTTATACCAACAAATATTTCGAACAATTCCCTACCGAACCAAATCGACCGGCACACAGCATTTCATAAACGGGTTATAAATAAATCCTTTTTCTATGGTCGTACCTGTAACCTTGCTATTTCTTCAAATATGTTATTATTTTTGTATAGTCATCCAAAAAAAATATTTTACGCTTTAGGGTCATTTTATATGGCATATAAGGTCGTACCCAAAGCAAGCGGCACAAAGCGTCTCTTAAACAGTCTATAGATCAATATTTTTTATTTGGTTGTACCTGTCCATACGGTGCTATTAGTTACTTCCTTATTTTGTTTCATACCAGCTGTTTACTTCACACCTAAATACACCGATACATCAATAAATATCCCGAAGAATTCTCTAAACGTTTAACCGTTAGGCTCATGTTATGGCACATAAGGTTATGACCAAATCGACTGGCACGAAGCGTCTTCTAAATGGCCTATAAATTAATATTTTTTATTTGGTCGTACCGATCCATACAGTGCTAGTATTTCTATATTTTATTTTATACAAGTCTTCTTCACAAATACACTGCAATACCAAACAATTATCTAAATATTTAACACATTAGGCTCATGTTATAAGGCACCTAAGGTTGTGAACAAAGCAAGAGGCACAGAGCGTCTCCTCAACGGTCTATATATTAATAATTTTTATTTGGTCCCTCCTCTCCATACGGTGCTTAGTTCTCTAGTTTATTTTATACCAGTTATCTCCTTCATACACAAATACACCGTTACACCAATAAATATCTTGAATAATTCCCTAAACATTTAACGCCTAAGGACCATGTTGCCGACACATAACGTTGCAACCAAACAAACGACCATCGTCTCCAAAACAGCCTATAAATTAATACTATTTATTTGGTCGTGGCTGTCCATAGAGTGCTATTACTTCCCTTCTTTATTTGGTCTTACTTGTTATCTTCTCTATACACTACACACTTATTAAATACATAGTTACACCAGCGAATATTTATTTACATCTGGCACACAAAAATAAAAATAATATTTTTTCAAATATTGGGTTTTTACCAAATTTACCGATAGGTATGTTAGACAGTTTGACTCGCGACTTCGCCGCGGGCTCAGCTCATGAATAAAAGCTCCGTTCGAGTTCGAAACTAGTCGGGCAATCCCGAAGAATGCGCGTGAGTAATAACCGTTAAACTATAATTAATATGAATGTATCTAACGAAAGTTATTATACAAAAAAAAAAAAAATGTTAGACAGTGTAAATATGTCATGTCATGCTATTCACGTTTTGTTATTGTACGAGATATCTTGAACAATTCTCTTGAACATTTAACCCATTAGGACCATGTTACATGACACACAAGGTCGTAACCAAATCGACCGGCACAGAGCGTCTGAACAGCCTATAAATTACAAGACGGGCGAAGGGTGAACTTAGGTCTGTACATCATGATGGTAACGCGGATAAAGTTTATCATATTAAACGGTGTAACGAGTTGTTTACCGATGCCAGTTGAAAGGAAAAACGGATGTTTTATAAGAAGAATGTTCGGAGGACCGCATTTTTGGTGTGCGGATTTTTGCTGGAGAGATTTATAGGAAAATGTATACTGTTTAAATTATTCTCGTTTGAAATTTGTGAAAATAAGCAAAAATATATAATATTTTCAGAAGATACCACGTTTCAATGTGAGAAGTCTTTCTAAAATTGGAGCTGCGTCCAGAAGGACCACAATTTGATCGAACTGTCTAATGAGTGCCTCTAAAATAATTATTAACTTCTCAAGGCTAGGGTTTTTTTTATAATTTGGAAAAGGCGAGCTTTGATAAAATATTTACATAGCATAATGTAACACTTAACAGTATGTACGTATTGCAATGACTCTCCATGTAAAATCAAATAAAATATACTATATCGAGTTTTCTTGATAATTTTTATTATCTACTGTGTCTATTCTATTATATAGTATCTACTTACTTATGTTAAGCAATTGGAAGGATTCAATACAAGCGCTCCAAGAATACGAATAATTAATTGTTTAAGTTAGACTGTGGAGCGCACTTTAATTGTCTAAATACAAATGAGAAACAATGTTTCTTTAATTGAACAAACGCTCGACTGTAAACCACTGCTTCGAGAAGGGGTGCTCTCTTATTTTATTTCATTAAAGTAATATTTGGCAAGTCTTAACTAAATACCACATGAAATGCTTATGATCTTTTGTTTTAAAGAATTAAATTCATGAGTCTGAATCGTATACGTATACGTTTATTATAATTTGTAAGCAAAAATAAATAGGACTTAAAAACAGATAAATTTTTGAAAAGCATTAACTCATGCTTAGGTCGCCTGTATAGGGACTGAATAGATAGCACTGAAGTCTTCAAAAGACGTGTTAAAATATGGAAGAAGAATTCATGGTATCACTACCGTGAATTCTTCTTGGGCAGAGGTCGAGTTGGCTTAGTGGTCAGAGTGCCTGGAGTATTTATCCGCGAGGCGCAGGTTCGAATCCTGCTCGCGACCGTATTCTTTTTCAATCTAAAATTATAACTTTAGGACTTGAACTTTTTAAAATGTTTCTATTCGTAAACCGTTTTTATAATTTGTCTCATCGATTAATAGAAAATATAATAATAGTCTGATACATATGCATGTGAGCTTTGCGATTCTATTTTTAGTTTTAGTATGCGATCTAAAACGCAATGGTTTTCCAGAAGTTGTATTGTCGTCTTTTTTAAGCGTGTGGTTGGAAGATCTTCTGTTTGCTCGAATATACAGTTTTTGCACTTGAGTAAATATATCATGAAGATGTAGTATACAAGATAGTTAGCCATAGAGTAAATAAAACCAGATAAAGCAGCGAATATGAGACGTAACAAAGGCCGAATTTAATCACACCAGGAAAAAGGAAATCTATTCTTTTCTTTTTGTACTGAAATACATGAAGATAGGTACTTGTGGATGCTTCAGTACTTACAGAATCCGAGGTATTGAAACATTTCAGTCAAGGATGGACGCTTGAAACTGATGTATGCAAAAAAAACTTGTATGAATGCGGCGCGTGCAAATTTAATTCAAAGCGAGAAGGTCTGAATAGTTTGAATGTATTCCAAGTATTTGTATGAACGTGAGTGAGCAAAGAGATTTATTTATGTGACTGTACGAATCTTATTCGAATAACTGAATGTTAGGTGTTTTTTGGAGGGTGAAATTGAATGTTTCATTCGTAATGTTTGCCAACGAAAAAATAGTAAGTAGATGTTTTCTTCTATTACTTCTGAATAAGCGTTTTTTTGTACCTAGTTTGCAGCTTTACTCGCTCTCATTGAATACTGATAATTGCGAATGTTATTGTAATGTTTTTAATGTATGGCTGGTGAAAGCTACTTCGAGTAAATTCATTTTAGAAATATATAAATCGGGTCTATGTAGCGATATTTTAGTCGGGAAACAAAAAGGTAAGGTAGAAACCTTTTTATACTAAAATATCGCGAAATATACATTTATAAAATGTGTAAAAATCGCTAAAGCTTAAAATTCAAGTTAATTAATTTATTAGTGGAACAACATTGCTAACTTATTAGTTTTTTGGAGTTAAATTCCATTTTATAAAATTTAATTAATCATAACACAACGACTTTAATAGCGCACTATTGTGTATAACTTATAAAATATTTTTACAGAACAATCAATGAATCAATATTAATTCTCTTTATGATTGTGTGAGATATTTTCCGTCTAGTTTCATACGCACTTCAAGTATATTCTGTAAATATGTACCTACTTAAACTGGGATATGCCCTATGAATGAAATGATGCTATAAATAATAATTTAAATAATTCTATAAAACACGGCAGCAATGCAATAAATCGCATAATTTCAGGATTAGCAACTCTATAGCGGGATTTGCGGGTATTCAATTTCACTGCTGCATGGTCCCAATTCCACAAATATACAGACTGTATACTTACTATACAATTACTACTATTATATTTGATACAGTTACTATAGAAACTGATTAAAAACACTCTTGGGATGTATAAACAAACGGGACTAGTATTTTGCAATGAGTTTCGATTTCGAAAAGGTTAACTAGCTTGTAAATTAGGATTTGGCAGAAAACAGTTGGCATTTCGAATTAACAGCAACTTTGATGTTTATTAATCTGTATTAACCACTATAGAAATATGTAAAAGGCCAGTTTGACAGATAGTTTGATGTATTGGATCCATATTCCATAAACAAAGCTAAAATATTTGTAAGCTGACTTTTAGATACTTAAAAATTTAGTAATAATTCTGACAAATAAATACTAACAATATTATCCTTTAAAAAAATTAACTGTGGCTTAAGACAAAAATAATTGATGTCACTGACAGGGTGAATTTATTCACCATTCTGAACTTAGGTTAGCGCACGCAAATAATATCTCGTATATCGAAATCCTTACTGCACATTGTACTTACTCCTTGTTCCTCAGAGATATATTGTTCCTAAGATATTCCGCGCCATTGCCGCTGTCTGTGGCGGGGAAGGTAATACAGAAGCAGCTCGCTTCGCTTTATCGGCCCTCGGAGATCAAACGCCTCTTACTTCCACACACTCTCACGACTCGTTCGGTGTGTGCGTGGCGTTTGTCACTTACTCATATCGGTGTTCCGATTTGTGCTGGTAAATTCTTTATTAGTAAAGGGTTAGCACTTCATTGTTTCGGTTTTCTTTTTAGGATATTTTTGTAGAAGACGTGTGGAGCGAATGATGATAGTTAGTAGTTTTAATGTTGCTAACATTTTTGGCCATTTTTTGCAGTTAAGTGGCCCGCAAGATTTTATATTGTAGGTATATTAAAGTTATATATTTTGTCGAACATAAATACGATCGTAAGCAGGATTCGACCCTGTGGGTCCTGGATAAATACTCCAGGCGCTCTGACCGCTAAGCCATCTCTACCGTATTCAACAAAGAAATATAACTTTAGAGTTCGCTAAGCATGCGTTAATGCTTTTCAAAGATTTATCTGTATTAGGTACACAAATTTTCGCCTACGACCGCGTAACATGTTTGTAAATTTAACTCGATGGCCAATACCAGTACCAATTGTATCAGCGATATCTAGTGGAATATTTGTTATATTATAATAGCACTCCCACGCAATCGTTTTTCGGAATCCTATGTCCTTTTCTAGTTTATAAACTATAACACTATACAGTTATCAACTTCTGTTGAGTAGCTTTTGTGTAATTTAGTAAAAAAAATAATATTGAAACCATCCATACTAATGGCTGGTATGGCTGGATGCTTATTATATTAATAGAATTTGTAGGATTTCGTTAGTTCTAATACAACGGGCAGTTTGAACAACTGTGATACCCGTTAGATTCTATCCACACGAGAAGAATTACATATTATTTATATTAATAATTTATATAAGAACTTATGATGCTAAGTATTAATATCGCTTAAATATGCATATGTGAAATTGGGGAAAAAATATGGCTCATAAGATTACAATATCATACATAATATATATAGGAATGGATAAATTATGATTCACCATGAAATTCTCTAAGGAGATTCAGCGGGAAGTCTTGGGAAGCGATACGTACAAATGAAAAAGGAAGTAAATTTAGAAAAGGCAATCGCTTCCTTTTGATACTTTATCTTTTAACCTGTTCCGCGAATTGGTTCCGAGAAATACTTTGAAAATGCGGCTTCATTGAAATTCGTGCAGTTCTAAGACTTATTCGTGAGCTGAGAAAATATATGAATAAATCTATGTTTTACTTACGTCGGATAATGTAGGTATGACATGAGAGGTTTAAAGGAATACCTATGTAAATGAAGTTCCCTTTTGACAGTACGCTCGTACTCTTTTCCATTTCAAATAGTTCGGCTAACAACTTTAACCCTCACTTGGACGTGAACATTAAGAACTTTCCTTTTATACATACAAATAAATAATATTGACGTGTCTGTTCGTAATGTCAAAATAACAGCTGTTTACCAAATACATTGGAAAGTATATACGGTTCTTATAACAAAAAAAAATATCATTCTTTTACTTTTTGTCTATCAGTCTGTTTGGTTCGGGTAATATCCGAAATGGCTAGACCGATTTTGACGGGACTTTCACAGGATGATAGCTCATGCTATAAAGAGTTACTTAGGCTACTTTTATAATAAGATTCCGGCCTGAATTCTAATAAATGAAAATTCCACGTGGGTGAAGCTGCAGGCACAGCTAGTGTTAGATAGAAATGAAAATAATCATACTGTCAACAGATAACATTTTGTACATCTTTCGATGAATCGGTGGAAAAAAACGGAGAAGTGCCATAATGGATAACTTTCTCATTCTTTTTATAGTATGGTCAATGAACAATCAAGTATTAGAGTTTGAACCGCCCATAGGCCTCTGACATGATTTTACACCGTTAAAAACACCATTCTCTCTCAGTTGTGCTGGTTCTCTCACGATATTTTCTTTCACGTACATGGCTCCAAAGAGTTGTTCGTGCTTCTCTTGGATTCAAGCCTTTGACTTGTAAGGTCAATGATCACACCACACAATGCTAAAATGTTAATAAAATAATGTGCAAAAGAATTTCACAGACATATAGTATTATTACCGACCTAAGTACTTGGTTACGAGCTTAGAGCAAAGTGTTGGTGTGTTCTACGAAGTACCAAAATGTTCGTTGTTTTTGCTAAACGGCTGCTATCTAGCTACATTTTGCTACTTAAATATTTACCCGAACATCTAATAGCCGTGAGAGTTTATCTTGAATTTATGTAATTTTTATTCTTTTTGTGTCTTTTTGTTTGCTATTAACAAGGGTCAGTGCTTCTTCACGATGTGGTATAAGTTGAAATATTTACTTTGTTGATATAATAATGACCAGAATTTGTAGATCTCAAAATTTAAATGTGAAATAAAATATTCCAAGCAAACATCTGGCATCTAGCAAATTTTCCTATTCGTCATGAATCTACAATATTTTGTTGTGTAATATCAAGACCAAAGAGCAATATGGTAGAACCATTTTATGCGACACACCAGCAGTTTGTGGCAATAAAGTAGTTTATGTTCAATTTGTAACAGCTATGTGTCTACTCAAGATAAGCTCGTGTTTAAAGCACCAATTTTCTCCAAAGTATATCTCAGCAGAAATCTTTGTTCTCATATAATTGTGTGTGTACTTTGTAAATGTATTGCCATTTCTGTTTATATTCAGCATTACGTATTACTTGGGGTACTAAGAGCTTGATAAGCACTTTTAAATATTTTATTAATTTTAATTTTTTAACTAACTTTAAATATATTTTAAGTTTACGGCGGAGCTGCTTCATTTCTTGATTTCTTTTCAGTACTTTCCAATTCCTATTTCGCCGTTTTCATATCCAGAAAGTTTCGAAGCTGCTTAAGTTGCCTTGAGTATATGGAGATTATGCTCTTTTCGTAATAAATAACATTAAATTTACGATAGCACCATTCTTGCACCACACATACCGCAAACGCACTATTTCGAAAGATATACCGTTATCGTGTGTACCGCCTGGGAGTTATAGCGATAGTACTCGTAAATCGTGCGAGTGTTGCCAGTTGCTACTTAAGTAACACGACTCCTGTACTGAATGTGGATTATGGGATACCTATTTAATTGGATATTAAATTTGATAATGGGAATTACATATGAGTTAATTTATAGCTTATTATTTAAAATTCATCAAAATCAGTCGAGCCATTTTCGAGTTTTTGCGTGTCTAACGCAATTGTATATACACAATTACACATACATTAGTCAAAACTGCTTATTACGATGGAATGCGAAAAATGCATTTCTAGGCTAATCCTTTAGATATATAGGCGCAATTCTATGTATTTTATGTATTATAAATGCGAAAGTAACTCTGTTTGTTTGTCTGTTTGTTTGTTTATTACCTTTTCACTACTAAACGGTTTAACGGATCGTAATGAAGTTTAGCAAGGAGATAGATTGGACCTTGGAGAAGGACATAGGCTACCTTTTGTCACGCAGACGAAGTCGCTGGGACCACTTAGTGTAATATAAACCTGCTCACGACCGTATATTTCTTTCCACAAAAATGTATTACTTTAAGCACTGTATAAAATAAAACCACTAATTTAAAAAAAACGTATATCGTTTCTAATAATAATCTTGATTCGAAAATAGTCTACAATTAAACATTGTAATGCAAACTTAGTGTAAGTTTAATGTGAAATGTGCTCGGTGGCGCAGAGTTAAGCTAACCATTAAGTTAAATAACTTGCTTTAAGCCCAGCTGGCTTTACTTTTATTCCAACAATGTAGACTAACAAATTAGAAAAAATATTGTATTTTTAATATCCCTATTTAATTAGTGACCATTAAACAAAATAATGACTTGTGTATAATTTGCTTTAATCTTTAGATAAGCATATTATAATATGATTTATGATGGATATTACATTAAATAGAATATTTTTATAACAGTGGCGTAATATTTCCCAAAACTATTTGTATGACGAATAAATTTTTTATATACATATATTGTTCACCGGATAAATTTTTTACTACGACACATACATTTTTTCGGGATTGCCCGACTAGTTTTGGGCTCAGCTGTCCGCAGCAATGTCGCGAGTCAAACTCGAGGTTACACGTGAGTAGTAACCGGTGAACAATAATTGATAAGAATATGTCTCACGAAAGTTATTATACAAAAATACAGTATAAATTATACGTAGGTGTATAATTATGTAGGTTTTCAGACAAACGTTAGTTTATTAAGGTTTGTGTATGTGTATTTCATGGATTTAATCGAGGGAATTGATTACTTAAAATTATTTTAACAGGCAACTGTTTGCAGAATGAATTTCACTACTATATATTCATGAACAGGTGTATGTTTAGATTTATGATCCTGGACAAAGTAAAAGGTGTAGAAAACTACATTCGTGATATGTATAGCTTGCGCCTCCCGGATAAATACTCCAGGCGCGTGGTAAGACCATAAACTATCTCGACCTCTGTCACTACTTCGAATTCTTCTTCCACGGTTTAAGACGTCTTTTGATGACGTCATCAGTATATATTCATCTCATTATCTATTATCCATTATTTATCATAATTTTCATTTTTTTTCATTCCTCATTAATTTATAACTTAGAGTTCGCTACGCATGTGTTTGAAAGATTTATCTAACAGGAGTAGGTACATAAGAATCGTATCGGGTTGTGTCCTATAGTTTATGTTACCTCCACGAAAAATTGGCGTATGTACTACAGATTTTAGAAAACTTAATTCTTACCCTTTATATTAGCAGGTAATTGGCAGTTCAGTATAGGCGGAGTGCTCATTAGAGCGCTCCACAAGCTCCTTTATCCGTGATACTAAAGCTTCTAGGTGATGCAAAGTGAGTGTAGTCTGACTTCAGTATATTTTAGAGGCACAGATTTACTCTGATCTAGTCTCATCACGTTTCATGACGACATGAGAGAGTCCATTCTCATTCGGAAATTGATAACTAAATGGCCTAACTAAACTTAATAGGTACTTATAACTTTACTAACCTGCGCGCAAATGCGTTACTTGCTCAGCGGGCGTATTCACTAACTCGGTTGTCATCGTAATGGCAGGCAGTTTGTGTAAATTGTAGCGCATGTTTAAAGCTTCTTTATTTATAGCAAAAATATTACAAAATATACGGCTTAATGTACTCCACAAACCCTCAGAGTTAACGAATATGACTGCTGGGTTGACATAAGTAACATTGCTATTGATACGCTAAGAACCACAGACGTAGTACATTTTTGCTATATTGTAGGTTTATTATAAGATCTTATATTCATATATTTTCCACGTAAAGAGGGATTTCAATAACACCTATAATATTATGTTGATCAAGAAACAAAGAAGTCAATTTTAAAAGAGGAATACCTGTTTCTATATTAAAAGAGACGTAAATCGTTATTCCGGAAAAAAATATTAAAATAAAAAAATCCGGAAAGGAAAAATATTTGCAAGTAAAATTGGTTTTCCTAAGCCAACATTTTAAGGACACTTGCATATTTTAATACCAATACATATTTATGAGCTTCCAAGAATATATGACCAGTTATTATATCTTTAGAACTAATAATATTAATTACTAGCAAAAAACCGTATTCAGTACAACTAAAATAGTTTTTCGACCTTTTCAATCGTCTTATCCTAAAACCAACTAAGTCATAATTCATTTAAAGTTGACTTTTGCGTAAGTTGCAGTAATGTGTTCTATCTTCATACCGGCTTTAGTTTACGTATAACTTTCAAAGTCCGTGCCAGATTTCCTGGGCCCGTGTCGGGTGCGGTGTGTTTTTATGAGTAACCTCGGTTTTCCTATCACGTTCCTCCTTTATTACGGACGCTATCTTCAATTTGCTTTGTAAAATATATTTCCGTGATGTATTTTAACTATTTAGGGATATAAATAGGGGTTTGTTTTCTATTCAATTTGTGTATTCGGGTTTTTTGCTGTGTTGGTTTTGGTTAAGGTCGAATTTAGGTCTGTTATCAACTTTGAGGTTGTGTTTTTGTGACTTTTGGGCTTTTATAGTTTAAGTAGGTACATATGTTATGCATATGACACATGACAGGTGAGCAGAGAATCGTGATTTTTATTTTCTTTCACTATAATTAGAAAGAAAATCTGGTCCTTTAACCAGGACATAATTGACATGCAACTGAGTTGTTTCGGGAAAACTGCTTCGATTAATTAATCAAAAATCTTAATAACTTAATAATTTTATTGGTGGATATTTAAATCACCTCAAGGCACTATTCTCATTATATATTCTCTCTGATGTATTATTAGAGCAACTGATACGATCGTAAAAAGGCGAAACGATATAACTAGTCTGTCACTTGTAATTTGGCTCGAACCCGAAACCATTCCACCCAAGGCTGTTGTATATACATAGGTATAGATAATAATGACTTACAAAGAAGATGAAATAATAAAATTATCATAAACTTATTTTATAAATAAAATTAAAAGAACTTAAAATTACAAATAATTTCCCATGGGTCTAGTGCAAATCGCGGCTGCTGAGTGGGTTCAAATTCCGGGTCGGTCAAAGTATTATTGGTTTTTTCTGTTAGGAAATTCTCAGTAGCATCCCAGAGTTAGAACGTTGGCAGTGTGACATCCCCGTGCTTTGGAGAACATGTAAAGCCGTCGGTCCTGCGCCTGATCTCTCTCCGTTCGTGTCGGATTGTCGTCTCATCGGACTGTGAAAGTAAAGGGAGAGGGAGTGTACCTGTATTTACACCACAACTTGTGCACTATAATATCTTTTGCATACTTGGCTAATCTCCGTGGAGATAGGCCGCGGTGATCGAAAAATCGATCGAATTTATAAACTCAACTTTAGTGTCCTCTGAAAGAACATTTTATATTTCAACAGTGTGTATTCAAAAAAAGTATACTTAATATTTAATGGACACCCACTCAAACGAAAACGAAATGACACGTTGTCGCTCGAGTCCATTCACATGTCATTTGGCACGAAACATCGCGTCACATAAGGCCGTCCCAAAGAACACCATATAACACACATACGTCCCCAGAAATGACAGACGCAGAAAAAATCAAATGACGACAAAAAATACGGTAGGAACGGAAAAAACCGGTAGCAACACTCCCTGTTCACAAATTGTGAATCCTTTTTATCGTCCAGTGATTTGTAGGAAGGTCCCGCGATTTGAATATCTTCCCCAGCTCGCGATTCCGTCTCGTTAAATTGCAGATTTCAAGATTGTCCGACGTCCTTTGCGGCGCCTTCTCAGCTCGTCTCTAATGTATCTTTATAACTTTTGTATTGAATTAACACAAAACTGTCTCTTGGGGCACGTTTTGGCTCGGATAACTTTATTTGATGAGATATCATCTTGTTCTTTTTATTTATTACTTCATAAATAGTCACTTTGGGAAATGAAAGGCAGGAGCTTGATGTACATATACGAGTATGTAAGCCAAAGTTTATAGCAGTCGCCTGCTTTAGGTTGATGGTGGTAACGATGTTTTGTAAACACACTTTATTAAAATAGTCAACGTAAGCGCGGGCGTTAGGCCCTGTTCGAATTCCAGATTGGGTTTAGTGTTATATGATTGTCGGTAAAGAAATTCTTATTAGCAGCTCAGAGCATAGAAATTTGCTCAGAAGGTGGCAATGGGCTTACCACATATTACATGGGTCTTAAGAAACGTATCAAAGAAAGTAATTATAGTAGTGCCCATACCCGTCTACTATAAGTACTTTGGCCATACGTGCCTAGCAATTCGAGAAATGCAGGAGTAATCCTACGATGATTTGGAAAACGTTTGTCTTTATAAATTGTGAACATAATATGCACAAGCGGCTAAAAACACGTATTGGTCAGTATTTTAGTTATATATATATTTAGATTTTTTTTACGGAAATTACTACTTCAATGGTGCCAAATGCCCAGCCACTGCGTTGATTAAGCAGGAAGTAATATAATTTATGGATTTCATAAACGAAATATTCTCATTTCAAGTTCATAACTAAAATACTTTAGGCTTCTTCACAAACTCCATTAATTTGAAAGAAGATTGTTAGCAAGATAGTGAGAGCTAAATAAATTACTTTTATTTACGGGAACTTATCTCTTGGAGGCAATTTAGACAAGTAGTTTACTGTACTCAGATAAAGTTTCACGAGATCATAAATTTATTGTAATAACGATTATGTTCGCTACTTTATTTGTAAAGCTGAGTCTACAGAGCGTCGCGTAAAGCGTAATTTTAATAGGATTCATACTTTGTCAGTCGTTATTACTTTGTTTGGAACCACTTTCCTTTAGAGAGTTTAGCACTACAGTATATATACTTCTGCAGTTATCAGTTTTGTTATTGTCTTTTAGATTCATTATTTAATAAAATAATTTGTTAAAAGAACTGATAATCTGGTGGTCGCATGAACCTAAGGCACGCATCGGTCACTGGTTAAAACGGTGAAGGAAAACATCCTGAGGAAACCTTTTAAACGTAGAGCGATATTCTTGATGGTGTGTAAAGTCATGTGAAAAGCCTGCGGATGGTTTAAACTCTGACACTGAGTTGTTTAACAACATCACGATAAGAAGAGGAAGCTGGTATTGTTTTTTCTTCCAAATGTATGATATTCTTGAATAGATTCAGGCGTTACTTTGCGGAAGTCAATTACATTGGATACAAATAAATACAATATCTAGCAACTTCCACAATATTGAGGGTAGTCATCTGTGCATCACCTGTGCATCCACGACACTGGACACTGCACGATGATTTTTTCACCGCTTACGTATGTGCAGGTATATTTGTGGGTGGGTGGGCGATGCACAGGTATTTGCATGACTACCTTCAATATTGTGGAAGTAGCTAAATATTGTATTTAATTGCATCCAGTATAATATTATAACTTATTTTAATTTAGGCATTTCAAAATATATTTTTTCTATTTAATTTAATTTATAACACGTCTTCTAGTATCAATGTACAGATGGATACGCTTCAAGCACAACACACGCCGACGCCGCGACACGTTTAGCGGCGGTCAACGCCAATCACAAACTGCGTATGTCGTATATGTAGTTTGTGATTGGCGTTGAGCACCGCTTACTTGAAATCCTGCCACGGGCTTAGTTAGCACATTCATCATATTCCCAATTTATTTGAGGTCAGCACAGCATGTCTTCTTCTACCATGAATATTTTTTCGGGCGTGTCTCCGTAGTTACTCCTTTTCTAGTCATATCATCTGTCATATAATTCATTCATCGTTTCCTATGTATTCCTGTAATCTTACTCCACATTCTTACAAAAACAAAAAAATTTACCTCGTTAGTAATTACTACAACGCATTATTTGAACGTTGTTCCAAATTATTTTTTATACCCACGCTTCCATCGGCAGACAAGTGAATTGGTTTCCTTTCAATCACCACACACGTTGCGTATGCGTTATCGTGTAAACATAGCCTAAGAAATTTCTTCGTTTAAGACTACGTTTCGATGATTTATATAGGCATTTTGTCGCCTAAGTGTCGTGTGTGTCTAGACATTAGCTAGTAAACGGGGCGGATAAATCCATTTTATCTAAACGAACGACAAAGTATAATGGCACTAATAACAACTGACAGGTACAATGAAAAATATTCTTTATTACATAGAGTTTGGGTACATATTTAACAATATTATTGTATAACATGAAGTTGAACTTGGTGACCATATATAGAATTTCATTGTTGCCATAAGTGACATCATACATTGCCGTTGGTATGTACTCGTACGTTACGTAATAACGTAACTACCTTTCATTGATATTATTTAAAGTTGTACTATGAACCAAACATTAATATCTCTCTTCTTGTCCTAGACAAACAAGACCACCAGTGATTAACAGTTGTGCTCTAAGAGTTCTGTGAGAAAATACATTCTTAACTCAGAAGAAGAATAGATTCTTAACTAGTAGAGTTTGTATAAGATCTGCGCGTGGTAATTGCGCAAATGACTTTATATGACCGTAGATTTCATTTTGACGGTTCACATCTAATATCTTTGGTTCACATGGTGCAACGTATAGTATTAACTTATAATCTTGACCACATGTGACTGTTCCACTGAAACCCAGGCTAATAAAATTTTTGTTTAATTAAAGTAATGTTTATAGGGCTTCTCCCCAGTTCTAACTCTCTTCATAATGACTGTCCTGTTGGTCTAGTGGTTAGTAGCCCTGACTGCTAGGCCGGAGGTCGTGGGTTCGATTCCCACCCAGGACAAATGTTTGTGTGATGAGCACGATCATTTGTTCTGTGTCTGGGTGTAATTTATCTATAATATGTATGCATTTAGAAATATATAAGTATGTTTATCAGTTGTCTAGTACTCATAACACAAGCTCTGCTTAGCTTGAGACTAGACGGCGTTGTGTGATAGTTGTGGAATATTATTATTATTATTATATTGTGTTTAAATTTTAATCTCTCCCATTTCTGGGGAACTACGTCAAAATTGCGGGCTTTTGGCCAAACAACTATGACGGTACTGAGTATTTAGTCTATATTATTATTCTTCACAAAGGTTTTCAATACATTTGTTTGACTAAAAGACACACTTTTCAATGTAGTAAGAACATGTAAGGTTTATGATTCTTTCTGAGAGACTGGAGTCTATACTAGGACCCTTGACTGATCGCCAGGATGTATTAAGAAATAACAACGCGTAATTGCTCGGTGGCTGCATAAACCAACTTCTATAGCCATGTTGAAAGCTAATTTTTGCAATGTATCTACGGAAAATTGAAAGCTATTTTCATTGCAAGAGTGTTACGTAATTACATTGAAAGTCTCTTTATATAAAAAACACAGCTAAATCGTGTATAATCATTTTGTAGGTATTATATTTAAAATTGTCTTACTCAAAATGAGCTAAAATCACATGACTAAAAGCTTCGTTTAGCTTTTTCGAATGTCGCATATTTATAGACAACATCCAATTAAGCTCACCTGTTCTGTAAAGAATATCCGATGTTTCTATTCTGATGACGTGTGTACAACAAATAATATTGTTTTGTATTGTACGTATATGGGATTATATATATATATATATATATGGGATGCAATATAATAGAAAAAATTAGGAGATCCTCTCATCGGTCACATTAGGTGAAGTTATTTATCTAAAAGGTAGTCCTTTAGATGGAGGCAGAAATCGGCTTTCGTATAACAGTTATTACGGGAGAGAGAGAATCCAGAAAGTAGCATTAATATTAAAAAACGTCAGAATAAGTACCTACTTAACTGTGAAATCAATTTTGACAACAGGTTTGGGGCAGTGGTAGTGGTCAGACTGCTGCGTCGCCACGTATCTCGGTTTTGTTACCCGCACAGAACAAATATTTGTATTAATCTATAAATAATTGTTCTGGGTCTGGGTGTATGTGCCCGTGTGTGTATATCTGTAAATGCATACGATACAGGTGTGCAGGAAAATGTAATAAAAACTATAATTGGTACTTAAGTTCACATAATTTTCAGTCGAGTTAACTGAGCACTAGTCTACCACTGACCATTAATTTATACCTTTCTAGATCGCACAGTTAAAATGTTTGAAAACCGATCGAGCGTGTTAACATTTTCCTGAATGGGAGTTAAGTTTTAAGAATTACTGCTTTGAAAAACAGCACAAAGATCTTTCACACTTTATTTCCAAAAAACGCCAGCCTTGATAACTGGCTGTCGTTTCCGTAATCCTACCTCCTTGTTATCAAAGAGGCTTTAACGCCTCCTTATGCCCTTAACGACAGGCATTACACCGCGACGACATAGCGCGCCAGACGGCATTAGTTAAACCATTATACTCGATAATAACTTTCGTTAGTGATATTCATGTTTAGGAGTACAGTATGGCTGACGTGTCAAGGCCAGCGTGAAGGTCTTTCGGGTGCCTGCGCAGATAGAATATTTTCAAAGAAACGGACGTGGACGTGTTACATGCTTTAAAGTTTGGAAAGCCTATATTCAGAGCGGTTTAGACACGTTGGCCGTATTGGCGTATAAAAACCCTATATCTGAAAAAAAAAAAACAGTGTATGCCGTATATCAAAATAATAAAATGGCCACTATAGACATCAGTGGCAATCAACAGATTAAAGCGGTAGAAACAAAAAAAAAAAATACAATTAGGCATCTGCCAAGCATTTGATAGAGCATTATAGATTTCTTTTCGATCCAAAAGAATAAAAGACAACTAACTCACTATCTAGATTCCAGAGCTTGAATTACAAAGAGGTTCGATAGCAGAATGTGGGGAATGCGGTTATAAGGTCGAATGCTGACACTACGCTTCTGGTTGGAAAATTCTCCGGGTATAAAGGAAAATAAAAATGTTTGCGCTTCACACCTGTTAGCGTCCCGCCAGGATTTCCCGTGTCACTTGTGCCTGTGTGTCGTTTTATAAAGTGTTGTTGTGTGTCTTATGTATATGTGTGTGTTTGAATTACTGCAAAACAGCGCGCTGCAAAAAATCTAGACTTCAGAAATCCATCAGTACACATTTTTTTGCTATCGAACTATAAAAATACATAATGTGAACGATGACAGAAAATAAATAAACAAAAGTTGTAAAAAAGCTTTTCCAAAAGTATTAATTTAATAATTGTACAATTGTTCATGTTTTTAAATAGAATTTGTTGAAGATATATGTTATGAAGAATAGTGTATAACATAGTTTGGACGGTAAGGGTAAAGTTGTATGAAATAAAGATTTTATTAAATATTATTATACCTAGAAGCTGAAATATTTCAATATTTGGGAAAAGACTAGGCAGATAAAGTGTTATCTCTCGGCGGTTTTACACTTAAAACCTAAGTTATACAGATAGCAAAATAAGACCGAAAACGAGATTTTAACCCGCACTCTTTAGAGTAGAGCTCTCATGCTCTGCTGGCTCAGCTACCACGACTACCGCTCGCTAAGCCAGATCCTTCCCTCACCTTTTAATACGTCATATAGTGACGTCACTGTTGTCTATTCCAGTTACACAAGTGTGAAAGTACCTGAACCGACTCGACTTACTTCATTAAATTCGATGTCGTATAGATGACATATTTTTTCCAAAACATGTCAATTCCCATTATGTTGAATACAGATATTTTCCAGATCGTATGACGTTCCATCACGTCCATGTTTCCTTTACCAAATAAACGAGTTACCAAGTGAAGTGTAAAGCAATTCTCATTCGATCATATTACGAATATCGCGTCTCATAAACAGTATGCGACATATATCGGGAAACATATTACTTATAACCATCACAAAAAATAAGCTTACATGATATAAATATATTTACGTCTTTATTTGGTCTGCTTCATTGGTCTTATTAACCCAAGAGTGACTGGTGAACGTGAGAACCTTAGGTCCGATTCCCGAGGATGAGCAATTAAAAGTTTTGGTTGGGTATGATCAGTGTGGAGTGAGGCTTAATAACGGAATTGAACTGTAGGTACAACATACAGCACACCTGTACCTAACCCTTCTGGACTTACGCTCATGATGTTATACTATACAGTTATGTTTTAAGGAGCAGTTTCACATATTTGGTTACACCATGTGATTTTTTGGAACTCGAGCTCTGCACGTTGTAGATGCTGTCATAGCTATATAAGCAGCTATATTTCTATTATATTCGGTACCGGTTCAAGCTATGAAGTCAAATTTGACCCAAACCCATTAAACGCATGTTAAAGGTGCGGTGCGAGCGGATATTTGAAAATTCCAAATTTGACATAAGATATTGATAAAACGATAAATTACAATACGTATAAAATTTTATCCACCTGACAATATTATCGACAACGAGCACGGCGCTCGTACTACCGAAATAATATTCCCGTATTAAAAAAAAAACAAAAAGAAATATGGTTGCCTAGCAACCTGTTCTTTGCTCCTAGCTGAAACAAATTATGTGACACGCAAAACAAAATTTCCCTCAGAAAAACTTATAAAATACGTTACTTCTATCCATAAAAACAATAGAAAAACAAGTTATCTCTAAATCTGTGTACCGAAATAAAAACCTATTCTCTCATGATTCTTTCCGAAGATTTTGTAAGTCAATAGTTTTTTTACGCCGAATTTGAAAGAACGTTTGAATCTAAGGTAAAATACGGTGCCACCATGAATGTTTCAAAAGCCTGCTTTATATACATTACATTTACTATTCGCGAAACAAGTTTGTTTAAGCTGTAGAGTTTACCTGAACAAACTTAGTGATATTCATGTTGTGAATACAGGGACGGAACATAATTAAGAGTTTTTTTTTGGCATTACATGTTTGCAAAGTAAATAAGGAAACATTTTACTAAAAACACGCGTATTTGTTGGATTCGAGGAAGTTAACAGCTCGTTGAATAATGTTCTACAATTTACTCATCATGGGGAGCGAAAATATCTTTTGACTGTCATTGATATCTATAGCGGCAATTTTATTATTTTGTCCATACCTACAATATTTGTCTTCTAATATAGACGTGGCGAGGCAGTGCCGAAAAATATCGATAAGTGCGTGGTATTTTAAAGGTAACTAGGTCTACGGTTTCGCTCATTTTGTATCCGGCAATACAGAAATCCAATGAAATACCAGCAATATATTATATATATAAAGTTATTATATTAAATGGAAAAAGAATACGGTGGCGAACAGGATTCGAACCAGCGCCTCCCGGATAAATACTCCAGGCGCTCTGACCACTAAGTATTCTTTTTCCTTTAAACCTTTTAACTTTAGAGTTCGCTAAGCATGCGTTAATGCTTTTCACAGATTTATCTTGTATTATATACGTATATATTTTTGCATCATACAAATATTTCAGCAAGCTATTCGTAGAACGCAAGCGTGATATAACAAATTCAGAGACTGAATACAAAATATAAACATTAAAAATATTTCGCATAGCAGAGGATCGGGACGTTCGTTTAATATGTGGATACGAGTTAGGAGGAGAGTTATAAGGTGGATCAATGGTTATGGCGTTTTTTTTTTACGATGATTTTGACTTTAGGGCATTCTTTCTGTGATCTAAGGAAATATCGTTAAGGGTTAAGAACTGCTTTTTCAAAATCATCATCAACTTATTTCGAAATTTGCAAAATTGCTTCAAAATCTTTTGCGTGAAACTAAACAGTCGTGTATACAATTTTAATACGATCTGACATATATTATTTGAAATTTATTTTATAGTTGTATAGGCTTTTCACAATATAATTAGGTATTAATTCGATAAACCCTACATTTTATTTATTCGCGTTTGAGTCATTCGCACCTTTAAAAAGGTCTGGCTGGAGTTCTTTCACTATTCAGTTGTGAGCCTAGGTTACTAGGTCGAAAAGAGTGGCTCGACACTACTCGGCGAATTTAAGTTGACTACATTTTTAACGCTCAATTTTTGAAAAATATATTTTGTAAGTGTTGGCGGTTAACGATGTGAGTAATCGTGTCGTGTGTAATTTGAGAGAAAAAGGTTGCTTTAAAAAAAATTTAATGTATGTGTGTTTGGTTTTTTGTGTACGAGCGAAGAAGGTATATTGGTTGTTGTTATCGGAAAGTGATTTTTGAAAGATATTGGACATTTATTTTTGCAAGCCAAATAGCAGAATGTACAGAAATCCACGATTATCAGTAATTTGTTGCACCTACATCATGTGGACATATGTGAATATTTTATTATATTCTATTACGTTCATGGTCTGCGTATGAGTCAAGCATAGGTCTGTGAGTAACTTATACTCAAAGATTATACAGCGCTCTTCGCATTCAACATAATTATGCGTTCCGGGTGTTGATGGGGCTGTCCCGTTTCTGTAACGCATCAGGGATGTCTGCTGAAGCCCGCGTCGATTGTTTCTATGCGACGATGCGAAAAAGATATCATGTGCCTCACTGTTGCGTCGGGTGCGGGCCAGCCTCAACATTATCTTGGGCTGTATCGCGAGTAGACTGGACTGCTTGTGCGTGAATCGCTGCTGCAAGCTTTACACCTTGGTGCTGAGCTCGTAGCAGGGATCAGCATCACCTGCAGTTCATGTAGGTGTGAAGTGTAGAGATACTAACATAGCTATTAGGAAATATTTTTACTAACACTTTCATCGTATTGTATCAATAAATTTAAATAAATAGGTTATGTAGCAGTAATTTCTCTTATGACTTTTTAGATGACTATTTCATTTATGGAGCGACAGTATTTTTATATTTAGAAACCTTACCTAAGCCAGCCAGGGTCTCCCAAATCGATTAACTCGTAATTATGTTTGTAATACATCAAAATTATTATATAACATTAGTTATTTCTGTAATAAATGAGATTCTGAATTTGGTGAAAACCTAAATTTTCACGCTGCGGTTTGCGACCTGCGGTGAGCATCAGATTGCTCTTTTCCAAACATTTACGCAATTTAACTACGAAAAATTACTTTCTACCAAGTTGGCAAGTAGTGTATCTGTCCAACAGTTATATCACAAAGTCGGTGCAGCTAGTATAAAATATTTTACCCGATGGTAGTTGTAGCGATAGTATATTCTGTCCCAATCCATTTACGTCAGAACAGTTCGAAGCAAACTCGCCTGAATTAAAGTTACATATGTCACAATGTTTACCCAGATAATGGATCTGCAATACGACGAGATAGATCTATTATTGGTTCGGTATAACCCTCTCGGATCTGACTTAAATGGATCCGAACGAGTTCAAAATGGCGCCAATAGAATGCGAGGCTAATGGCATATTCAAGTTTCGAAAGGATTACGGCTAAGTGATTTTTCTTTTTCACACGTTAGTGAAAAAGTTCTAAGAATTCAAATTTCGTTTATTACGGTTGTGTCAATATCTAAATTTCGAAAGGTGCAAATAATGCTGCCAGTCTTCAGGCCCCTTTCCCAGAAGACAGCGATGCAGAGAAATACTTCGACGTTGCATGAGATTTTCGTTATTTTTATATAAACATCGTTTTTATTTATTGGTAAACAATTGTATTTTATAAGTTAGTACCAAAGTGTAGTATTTTATTTACATTTTGTAGTAGGTAGATCACGTTGTACGTTTCATAATACCTATTGTTTCTGTAACACAAACTATACCATACAGTAATTTGACCTAACCATTTCTAAACGAGGTTTCACATAAAACTTTACTAAGTGATCCTTTCACGCTTTGCGAGGTTTTATTACATTTGCTAGGTACTTAAACCACAGCAATCGGTTCAAATTGCTTAGAATATTTCTCTATCCCGATAGAATATAATGTATCTTCAATCTCATTTCCGATCGGGGCCGTTAGCTTGAGCGTTTTCGCACATGAGACAGGCGAAATTCGATATAGCGTCGAAGTGCCGAAATGAATCCTACGTCAGTTTGTTTAGGATAGAGGCAGCTGGGCCCCTTTGTTGACTTACAGTCACTGTTCGTATATAAGTTGTATATTTTAAGCTGTGCTTTTCCATTATAGAGGTTTAATGTTACGTCGATATTTTGTTGTAGTAACGAGGAAGCATTATCATGTGGACTGGACATACCTGTTTTCAATATTGACGAGCATGGCAGCACCTAAGTGGCGCCTTATGCAAGGAAATACTTAAACATTATCTTCTATTTCACCAGTAGATTTCAATTAGGTTATGCTTAAGCTCAGAAGTACCCAGATTTGTGATATTTGTTATTCTTTTATTCGCATTTATTTAGTGCTCAGTAATTTTTTACCGTCGCCGAATTGGTATCGTAACTAAAAGTGTTGGTGCCTTTTAATACCGCCCGACGCGCCGTTCGGAATCACTTATCAGTTGGTGAAATGCTTTTTTGTTTCTAGGTAAGTAAGTATATAAAGTTTGTCTAGGCACCTTTTAAGATTAATAAAGTTTTTATCTAAGACATTTACGAGTAGACCGTTGCAAGTTGCAGAATTTTATTTTAGATAAAAGCTTTTCAGTTGTGAACTGGTCTTAAACTGATCTCGCGGTTTTTAGTTTCCGATTTTTAGACCTGCAAATGTTCGCAACCCCGTTTATCTTCACCAATTGGCTATCCAACTAAACTAACGACCGATAAAACATGAACAATGTGCGATAGTTCCCACAGTATCCATGTCTGTAGGTATATAATAATACCCCATTAGGAAAAGTCCATCCTTTTCCTCTAACAAAAGAAATGTATTAACACGACACAGAACTCATATCAAAATATGGTGTTTGTGTATAAAAGAAGGATGGATGTGTATTCGGTTGCTTTGGGTATTCCTTTGAGGGTCCAAGATAGCCCTTCATACATTATATGAATACAAAAGTGACGGGTCTTGATAATCCATTGGTCATTCTAATGGATGGCCGCCGTATTATAGGAATAGAAATGATAATTTTTTTGGCTTATAATAAAAAAATGTCTCTTAAGGTCTTTCAAAATTAAACCGAAGTATTTAGAGAAGTGAATCTATAGGTTGTGAATGTGCTTTTTAGAAAGAACAAATATTTCTTTTCTTGTCTTAGTAAAATAATTATATTATTAATACTTACCGTTTTTTTTTAAATAAAAATTGTGGCTGTACGTTTGGCCTATATAAATCTATTCACTCTAGCCTTCAATATGCCTTGATTGTATTTCCATAAAACCATTACGTTATGAGTAACGCGCCATCTCCATTCATAAACAATCATTAGCTTGTCACGGGACGGGCTAGTACCAGTTCTGCGTCTCACTTTTTTTTACCCTCATGACAGTTAAAGCCATTTTTTATCGATCTAATTATTAACAATAGCCATAATCATCTGAAATTGGAATTATAAACAAAAAAAGATAAATAGTTTTTTTTTATTATTTGATACGACTTCCTTATCATTCATATGTTGTACGTTTTAAAATATTTTGCATAAATATTTTGTTTTTATATTATTGATAAGGGCAGATTATTAAAATTCAACCTTTTCCTTTAGTTTGCCGTATGTCACTTCCCAAAATTTGATCCTTATAAGAAACATTATCAGATGGTATAATAATATAGTGTGTATTTTTTTTTCCAAAATTAAAGGTTTCGGCTCCTGGCTCAGAATATGATTCTTTTTTAAATTCATGGTACCGTTTTAGTTATCATCAAAATCGGGCCCGGGACTCCTTTGAGTATTATTCGCTATTCCCTAAAGTACCCGATTTGACCATCAACGCCCACTTTAAAAATTCACCTGTATTATACGTAGAACTTTATTGGTACTCGGATGAATTTACAAACCAATTACTGGAAGGGACTGGTATCAAAAGGATACAGTGAAGTTTAGTAAATAAGCCTCTAACTTTCCCTAATAACAAAATAATTCATCGCACCATTCCCCGACGGATTAAGCAGCAGTGAACCGTTGTACACCCACCCAACACCGTCGCCGTTATTAAGTACCTTGTTTATAGGTGAGAATCTAATGATATCGACCGAGCGTAATTTCAAACTCTTAAAAAGCTTCCTGTCTTGGGAATCGAAACCAGGACCTCATGCTTAGCACATAGCCGTGTTTGAGCTCACTAAACCAATGAAACTGTCCCTAGCATATCGACAGTCAAAAGGCTATTTGGTTCAATAGATATTTCTGTGCTTTATAGAAATAAACCTTAAAATAAGAACCTTTAGATACATTTTCATATTTCACAAAAATGTCGCTTGAGTCAAAAAGCTTTAAACCGTCGATGTATTATTACAACCATAGGTATTGCAGTTCGCTGAGGCACAAAGACGTGTTTTTTTTACCAAAGGCCTGGAATCAATAGAGATATCGTGGGAAACATCGCGTGCAGTCGATCTACCCAGTACGCAGTATTCAGTTAGGAAAATGGAAGTGCTGAAATAGCTCTACAGTTCCATATAACAGCCGGGCAATTGCGTAACTTATTTACAATGACAAAAAATTATATTGGCGCAGTGTGCTTTATAAAGTAAATATCCTATACCACCTCTTTGACTACTAAGATCGACGCAATGAATTTTGTCAGACTGTCAGTGTATATTGTCAGACTCAATAATAACAGCATTGGTGAAATGTGGGTGTAAAAATTCAAATTCAAATATTTTTATTTCACATAGACCAGATTATAGGCACTTATAAAACGTCAAAGCTAGGTGCACGGTTCCAAAACAGTTGATCTTATGGCGAAGAACCGGCAAGAAATTCCATAGACACTCTTTTTAAAATAAAATTTTATTTACTATCGTATATTGATGGTATGTGAGAATAATGTAGAATAATGTTAGAGGAAAACAACAATATACCATATACCACTGCCTATCCGCGCGGGAATACACGTATAATACTATATATGTTACACATTATTCTGCCGTAACTGACCTTTTCGAGAAAGACAATGTCCATAATTGGTCCTCAAAATACTTTTTATTTCAGTAAAGCCTGACAATCAAAACTTGTTATGAAATGTTTCACAATATTGAATCTGGGCCGACGGAAGTTTCGAACTTTTGGGTTAACATGTTATAACAAATTTTGATTGCTAGGCTGTCCTCTATACCAATATGATATTAAGGTTGCTAGCCGTCGAACAAAAGGGTTGATTTTTTATATGTGTGATAAGGTACGAGTAAATCCATCTTTTACACACTGTCCATCAGTGTGTGGTTTTTTTAGTTAGTAAGAGCCGTTTAGAAACCTCATAGTGTTCACAAATCTTTTTAGTTGCATTTAACGAAACTCAAACAGGCAATAGTAATCAGTCACTATACCAAAATGTTTCCTGTTATTTATTTAAAATAAACGTATAATCTCTACAGTCAGAGTTTATATCACCCTAAGGCTTCTGATATAGCTTTACACCATCGAGAACGTCTCTCCGGTGTGCGGGTTCCCTCATGTTGGTTCATTCACCGTATTTTTAAATCAACTATGGGTCGACGTTTGCCGGCTAACTCACCTCATAGTAAGCGGCGGTGTCACTGAAGATAGAGCACGTACCTATATTCAGAAGAAATTTAATCGTTCTAAGAACCATACCGTTTGCAGGATAAGTCACTCGGAGAAAAAGTTCAGCGCACCAATGAAGATCAGCATTTTATTTTAGTCATCTAGGACGTTGCCCGAGCTGGACTGTGAGGAGGTGTATTTTGACAAACCACCTCAGCTGTGGGTACAACTCAGTTTGACATCTTGATGTAGCGCTATACGATATAGATCCCGTTTTAGCAAATGATAATTAAATAATATGCAAATGATTACGAAAAGTCCGTGGTGCGCGCCTTGGGTTCGAATTCATGTTTAACTTGATGATAGACTTGCTAGTCTTACGGTAATACCACCAGGCTACTCCTCTGCATATTATCTTCAGGGATATAATTTAGGTGAATAAGGTCGACGGTGTGTGGTAACATTTCTAATATGTCAAGTAATTGTCGACGTAATTGGCATAATGCTAGTTCGTGTGACGTAGAATATGTGCCAGCTAGTGTCACTAATTGGCTCCTATGAGCGTCGTTAGGAGATGATAGAGTACTATGACGTTGAAAGTGATATTTTAGAGGGATGCAAGTTATGCAACATTTGAGTTTGGGAATTGTGCGGTTGTGAATGTGACGTTGAGTAGTTTCGTATGATCTGTGTTTTATAATGTAAGGTTCAATGGTCAATAGTAGTCGATAAGGGGACTTATAACGAATATAATTATATGATAATAAAAATAATTATAAGTGACTACGCCTGACAAAAATAAAACTTTCAAATCAGTATTTATAATTACGTAATCTGTTATACACACTCTTCCTACAGTATATTATACGATTATAAGATATCAGAATTTAGGAGAATTATTAATTGGCCACAAATCCGTTTTTCGAAAATCAAATGTAAACTTGCAGAAAATTTTATTTATGCGTTAAAATATATAATGATTGAAATTTAATGTATTCGAAACAAACATTAACAATTAAATTCAATTGGCTTTACATTAATACTTTGTTCTCGATAAAGCAGCACTTATCACAGGTATTTTCGACGTAGGCCGCAAGCAGTTAATTATCATAATTTAAATGTACAATTTTGCGGCGACTATCTGATGTAACCCAGGCAAGTTATCCGATCATAAAGGCATGCAAATATTTAAATTTACTTCCCAATTACCTTATCTGCGACATTTTAAACAAATTTTGCAGGGGTGGGTTTCATCAAATGGTTGTTAAGTCAAATCAGTCTAAACAAATACAAAAAAATTGTTTTTGTTATAATTTTCTTAGTATACAAGGACTTAGGTTTCGTTGCCAAATTAAAATAAAATGTTATAGTATTTATTACGAACTACATTTGCAGTGATGCTACATTTGCAAGTTGGTAATAATTATGTTGCATAAAACATCGAAAAGCGTAGCTAAAGCTGTATTGTTTTAAATGTTAATGGTGGTTTTGTATTTATGAAATAAACTCTGAAAAGCGGAAACTGAATGTTTTCGAGATTTCAGAAGTAGCGCGGTGCGACAAGTATTGTTTGTCGGTTATTCTGCTCCCAGTCGACTGTCGCAGTGTTACTGCATGTGATTTGTGTTTCAAATGGCTTTCGTAACACTAGAACGGTGCGGGGATTCGAGTGGATAGCTATTTTAAATAGTAAAAACTTTACAAACATATATTTTAGACTACCTGTCCTCCACAGTTACACCCACTTTATGTAAAATATTTTTCACATCTGACTTAGATATTTAGACTAGTTCCACAAATTAGCGCGTTCAACAAAAAAAAAAAACACTTTGGCTTTATTATATTTGTATGGATCAGACCTCATTCACCACTAAACTATTTTCTGGAAGACAATGCAATTTCAGGCTAAGTTCACTCTTGTCCATGTATTCTTCTTATCTTGAAGTTGATGACCATCAGATAGATAGATAGAGAAAATAATCTTTATTTAGTACACCATTAGAGTAACATTTATAAAATTCAATTATTAATTAAGGGTACAATGGCGGTCTTATCGCTAACAGCGAAATCTACCAGACAACCTTTGGATGGACAGAGAGACGTGAATAATTGCAAATGGCAGTCAGTGGTGTATAAATAATTATGATCAGATATAGGAATAGGAGGTTGGTAACAACTAATCTTAGCAAGAAAGGAAATGCTGCTTTATTAACTTTTTTAAAGTATCAGGTGTCTGAGCTCGCCTTACGGTTACAGGCAACGCATTCCACAAACGTACAGCTTAGACTGTAAAAGATTTGTCATAAAACTTTGTAGAATGCGTTGGCATCTCAAGCCTCAACTTCTCCGATGATCTTAAGTATCGTGTATGTGTGTCATTCAGGAACTTAAATCTTTTTTTGAGGTAAGAGGGGGTCGTAGGATTGAACAGAATGCTGTAAAGCAAACATAAATTAAGGGCATTCCGGCGTAGACAAATTGGGAGCCACTTGAGCTTAGTGCGAAATTCTGAAACATGATCGTATTTGCGTAAGCCAAATATGAATCTATTGCAAAAGTTTTGGAGTCACTCAAGTCTATGTAAGATCAGGATAGCTGGCATTGGCATGGTCTCGGAAGTAGGAGAGATTGTGCAAGCGCAATTTTAGTGGCAGCAGGGAGAACAGCTCCAAGAAGTGACGGTTTCTTCACGATGTTTAAAAAAAAAAAAAAAATATGTCCAACGGTCATACTATTAGATTACCGCTGAATCACAGCTTAATTTCACTAAATACTCTTTTGTTTTGATTTTATATAGGTTTTTCTGTTAGGTTTAGGAGAGCACTTTAAAGCTCTCGGTCTTGCGCCTGATCTCTCTACAGTCGTGGCGGATTGTCGTCCCATCGGAATATGAGATTGAAAGGAAAAGGAAGTGGAGGCGTGTATTTGCGCATACACTTGTGCACTATAATATTTCCTGCGTACTTAGCTAATCTCCATGGAAATAGGTTGCTGTGACCAAAAATTAGGCCAGGAGTAGTATACACTTAAGTTCCTATGTCTTTTTTGGGTAGTTTTGACCTCTTATGGTCATCACTTTCTCTCGGTTTATTTCCGTTGTTTACGGCTTTATTTTGTGGCTATTCATAAAACTGTCGTTGTATAAAGCCTAGTCGTAACTATAATGTAATGGTTTCAATGACGTCATAAAGACGGGCGATAAAATGGCGTGAAGATGATTGCGGCTTTAAAGATAAGTATAAGTCATAAGTGAGAGAGACAGTAGGGTTTTCTTGTGATTCTGGCTGAGGATGGAGTCCTTGATTTTCAAGTGTGGAAAATCTATCATTCATCATGGATCTCTTACTATCCATACTAATATTATAAATTCGAAAGTAACAATTTGTTTGTCTGTTTGTTACCTTTTCACGACTAAACGGCTGAACGAATAGTAATAAAATTTGGCAAGGAGATAGATTGTATCTTTGGGACGGAAATAGGCTACTTTTAGTCGCGCAGACTAAAACTACTAATTATATATATAATTTGTTCACTGGTTACTACACACGTGCATTTTTTTCGACTTTGGACCTACTAACTAAAAACTATAACCACACAGTTCTTCCCTAACATTTACCGTGTCATGAGGTCCTGAGTTCGATTCCCGGTTTGGACAAAGAATTATTCAGTTTTTTTTGTTAACTGCCTCTTTGGTCTGGTGGCCGTAAGCGTGCAAAAACCAGCACAATTGAGAGATATTCTCGATGGTGTGTAAAGCCATGTCAGAGACCTACAGGCAGTTTAAACTTTGACACTAAGTTCATCAACCACTCGATAAGAAGAGGAAGCTCATATTGATCAAGAACTGTTGTCATAAAACTCCAATTTAAACTTAAAGTAATAGAATATTAGGTTCAATATTCCAAGAAACGCTGCAGAATGTCCATTTACATGTCTAACACAACATAAGCGTGAAAAGGGCCCTCAATTGTATTATAATAGGCAGCATTGTACTCAGATTAAACACTCGTCTGAAGTGGAGGAGAATTAGATCGTCTAGCTTAAATTAACAAAGCTCCTATTGTTACCATTTTACTGTTCGCTTTCTCTATGCTAATTCTTAATTTATGCGAACCTATCTATATGTATGATGAAATCACAACAAGGTTGCTTTGCTGTAAAACGTTAAACGGTGATATTATTGTGACAAATTTAGGGAATATTAATTCACTGGTCTTCAATTACTTTTTTTCATCATATATATAATGATTTTTTATAGATGTTAAGGCCGTGTAATGCCTCTATTTTTTTTAAGTAAACTTTAAAAAGTAATAGATCAAACGGTTTTTGAACCCGCGACATTTGTTAGTCCATGACATCGCTCCGACTGAGCAATCGTGTCGCTTGATCAATTTCAAGTTCCCTTTTTTCGCATGGCGATATCTATTACAGACTAGCTGTGCTCCGCGGCTTCACCCATCCACTTAAAAACTTTTCCAAAAACTTTGTAAATACCTTGTCGTGACAATGACGAATACAACAAAAAATAAAAATCCAATTGTGTGTGTCGTTATCAAGTTATGGCGTAACCATGGAAGATAGGGATTCATTTTTAGCCGACTTCAAAAAGAAGGAAGTTCTCAATTCGGTCGGTTTTTTTTAATATTTATACTAACTGACCCAGCGAACTTCGTACCGCAAATAATTTCCTTTTCTTTTAATTTTCTTTTATACAAACCTTGTCCTGACAATAACGAACACAAAAAAAGAATTAGCCAATTTGGTGAAGTCCTTCGGAAGTTATGCGCGTACAAACATTTCAGCGATTCATTTTTGTATTTAAGATGATAGATATAGATTACTGATTTACATTAGAGACTTTACATAATGAAACAATTTTTTTAATACTAAAAATATTTGGGGAATTGATTCCGAGGCTGCCGCGAATGTAGCTGCGCTTATGAAACCACGGTAAAGACTAGAGGCGGAACGTGTATCTACTTTTAGTTGATAGGAGTCACAATTTATGGATTTCCACATAAAAAGGGGAAGTCAATTCCTCATGTCATTAGACTCTCAGAATTATCCTTTATTATCTAGTAGTACTCGTGAAAATAGTTACTGTTGCAGATAACAGTCACGATGCACAATAATGTATAAAATCAATGCGCAGTGAATCTATCGACTACGACGTAGCTAGCGTAGCGGTGACGTCACAATCGTAACCGCGGTGTTGCCGATGATCCATAAGTTTTATACAATAATAATAATAATCCATATTTATTAAATACTCTTTGTAGGCATAAAAAATATTATAAATAATTGCATTTGGTACAATGCATGTGTTGCAGGAGCCAGTGTATTCCCCTGACAAGTTATATCGGCTAAGTTTTATGCGGTAAGAGTTCAATTGAAATCAATCTGCCTAGACTTTTCCCAACTTTATTGGAGCCGGCTTCCAGTCTAACCAGAAACAGCTTTATACAATGATATATAGCTTTATAAAATTCTACACGGAGCGTCTGCATTACGATATCTCGTGGTAAGACTGGTCACCAGACTTCAGGCATCTAAATACCTGTAAGAGTTTAACTGAAATTACGGTACTATGTGTAAGGTGCAAAAATATGCTATACAATTCAAAAGTTACCGGAGTAATTTATGTATAACCACATTTACGAACAAAAACTTTAAATATCGAAGGAGCTACACAAAATAAAAAAAACAATTACACAAACGCAGTCAAAGCTCATTAATACTTAATGGTAATGAAACCATTTTCATAATTCTTTATGTTTTCTTAAATGGCCATATTTTAAAGACCTAAGTATTTGATATTCATTTTAACTTTTACTTTCATGCGTTCTTAAGAAAAAGGGTCTTAACAGATGGACAAAGGAGTGATCATACAAAGACTCCGTTTTCCTTGTTGAGGTACGAAACCCTAAAAATAACAAGAAAGATAGAATAAATTATTATTAAAAAAAATCTATCACAGAAACGCAGTCAAAGCCCACTAATACAAAATGACAGTAAAACTATTTTCGTAATTCTTTACGGTGTCGGTTATAAAAGCAGCGACACATAAGTTATGCGACGGGATTGCTTCACCCTCATCAAATATGATATCCTAGTCGACATCAATAGACGCTTCTTTATGGTAAATATGGTATGGTATGAATATAAAGCTTTTTATAGGATTCGACGGTTCGACCGGCCTTTTATTGACGTCTGTTCTGATAGTACATTATATATTATTTTCACTATGTATGGGAAGATTCTGGGTAGTGAAATTTTTCAATATTCTTTTGTGATAGGGATTTGATACGGCATTGTTATATGAGTGGGGTCACTACAAGAATAGAAGTTGTTTTTTGTTTATCAGTCCTTGATGAAAATACATGGATTGATGATGATGATGTGAATATGACGTTTAGTTTTGATTTAATTTTGGCGTTACTATTTATATTAAATGGAAAAAGAATACGGTCGCGAACAGGATTCGAACCTGCGCCTCCCGGATAAATACGCAAGGCGCTCTGACCACTAAGCCATCTCGACTTTCGAGAGTCGAGTCGAGAGTAATATAAATAGTAACTTCAAAATTAAATCAAAACTAACATTTAATATAATAAGTTTAGAGTTCGCTAAGCATGCGTTAATGCTTTTCAAAGGTTTATCTTTAATTACTATTTATGTTATGTATAAAAATTTCAATGCAACTATTCAACTGTACATTCTTGCACTAACGACACTTTTTAAAACAAATAGCTATTTGGTAATGTTACTCCGTGTACTATTAGTTTACGTACATAAATTAGTAATCTCATGAATTTCATAGCTGTAACATAAGTCTTTGTTCTGAATATCTAATTCAGAACTGCTTGTAAATTTCAATTCAAATGTTATAACATATGTAATAGCTTAACAACATAAAATATAAGTAATAGTAAGTTATCTCGTACTTTGTAGTTCCAAAGCAAAGTCAACATGTGATGTTCAAAAGAAATGTTGAGTTGAGTGAGTTTGTTTCGGCATTGCTAATCAGAGTTAGTCAGAAAGAAAATGCCGAAGCCAATAAGCTTAAAAAAAATTACAGATGTATTTACAGAAATAAATATAATTAATGATTTATATGTATTTTTTTATAATAACTTACGTGAGACACATTCATATTAATTATAGTTTAACGGTTATTACTCACGCGCATTCTTCGGGATTGCCCGACTAGTTTCGAACTCGAACGGAGCTCTTATTCATGAGCTGAGCCCGCGGCGATGTCGCGAGTCAAACTGGATTTATATGTAACAGGAAAAATACTTAGTATAAGGAAAAATTTTAGAATATACCGAGATGTATTAAAATTAAAATTTCGTTGTTGCTCCTGTAAAGAGGGAGGAGGAGTCATGAGTTTGAAAGGCCTCATCTAATATTTCCGTGACGCTTTGTGCCACTTTCCATTATTGCCAGTATCGTAATCTCATTAAGTAGGTTTTGCTTGCGTTGATCACGAATATGCTACTAAACCAGAGTCGAATTATTGCTTGTTCAGAATAGTTTTTTTTTTCATGAGATACTCTTTGTAGTATAATCATTTACGTAGTTTTTAGAATGCCAGAAATGCTCCATGTATTTTACAGGAAGTGGAAATCTTTAGCTTTTTAGAATTTGTGCTAGCTAGACTTTAAATATATAACAGACATTAATCTCAACAGATTTAACAGAGACTAAGGAGACCACAAAAGTGCATGAACATAAAATTTAGGAAAAGTCTGCAAAAGTTCACACAACATTGATAGTGTTAAAACCGAGTGACAAACGACACAGTGCTATAAAATAAAGGACTTCAGGCCCATTGTAATGTCAGTGAACAGCGTCATTGGTGCAAAAATGCAATGGGCTGGTGGGGGGGTGGGGGGCGTTCTGATTGGCTGTCACAGTGATTCATTGCATTCGATAGTTTACTCCTATTAAGAACGGAAGTCTGAACGCCAAAATGTCAGCAGGTAATTGTTTGATTAATTTGATAAAATAAAAATATGTGTACAATTTAAGATACCATTTTAATGTGTTATAATAATTGGAATTACAAAATTGGCTTTTTATATTAATTCATAACTGCAAAAAATTTTAAATTTCTATTTTATTTTTGGCGGTCTCTGTCGTTGATTTGAAATAATCCATCGACACCGATCGTATCTATCTTGACTTTTTTACTGTTATTTGCAATTTGACTTGAACAATATTAATTTCATCTTTCAGATCACGAAACTAATAGCAAAATAACAATAGGTAACTATACGCCTATTCCTATGTTCGTGTTGAATTGTTTTCATGATTTTCTCACAGGGGTCATTTCTCAAGCAGGGTCGGCCGTGGCCATGATCGGAGCGAACCTTCGCTTCGGTTCGGCTGGTGCGACAAACTCCTCTGTTGTTAATAACACGAGGCACTGCCCGCCAGGTGGCGCTGCTAGTGCTGCAGCTTTGCTCGCACTTTCTAGCCTGGGAATGTCAGCTAATTTAGCTCTGATGGCGGTTATACTTAGCAAAAAGCAGCTAAGGAGGTAAGTTAGATGGTTTTTTAATTATAGATATAGTTTTTTGGGATTGTCACCAAAACACTAAAGTAATACAGATTGCAGGCATGTACAGGAACTTGGTCGTGAATATCCGAGAAGCACATTATGCATCTATCTACATTTAGATTGGTTTCGTTATTGAGAAATATATTACTTAGTTAGGAAATGATACATACAAAAACTTAGATGTGAATAAGAATATTTAAATAAAATCACAGAGCATAAATCATGATAACTGGCTAAATCGGTCAAATCTAAGGCATCCAGCAGCAATATTGTCGAGAAAAAATATACAAACATAAATCAACTCGTATTACTTTGGAAGAAATAAAAGCTATAAATTTTAGGGACCATTCCGATACGGAGAATGAGAAACGGGAAAAAATGAATGTTTATCATTATTCAAATGTTGCGTATTTTACTATACCTACTGTGGTTCATTTACGACCGTCAGAATATGTGTTATACGATAGCCTGAAACGTAGCCTATAACGATAATGTTATTCGCCACATAATACATAACTATTAGACTCGTATATGTTTTGTTAGGCAACGATCGTCGCCACAGATTGGGCACGTCTGTATTCGGGAACACGGAATACTACTTACCAGGGACTACTGAATCTGCATTTTATATGGCACCAATCTGATAAGTGTTTAGTTAGGGTTCCAGAATTTAATCCAATTTCAAGTAAAGTCGTTGAAGAGAACTTTTTGGCGTTGACGAAATTGGGAAGGTTCGTACATAATTAGATTATATCAGGCCTTCCCTGTTACGGGAATGATCTTTATGATTTGAAACGAACTGAAAGTAAAGAACTTCGAAAGAAAAAGTTTAGTTAATTTCGTTTCTGCGAGTAAATATGTATGAAACTTAGTTTGTAGATTTAGATGATATTCTACTAGGTACAGCTTCATAAAAGTAAAACACAAGATCTAGGAAAATTGCAAAAAGCTGTGAAAAAGTTACGAAATAATTGTCTAAGTGTGAGTCCGTGTATATGCACCATATTATGAGACAAAGCCAAATTAAAGTTAAACATTTTCATTTTTTTTTATTTCACATTGGCCATATTACAGGCGCTTATGAAACGTCAAAGCTAGGTGCACGGTTTCAAAAAAGTTGATCTTATGGAGAAGAACTGGCAAGAAACTGCAAAGACACTCTTTTTAAAATATTTTTTTATTTACAATCGTATATTGATGGTATGTGAGAATAATGTAAAAGGAAAACAAAAGCAAATGATTGAAATTGAAAAAACAATTACCAAATCAATTACGAGCTGACCAGTCCCGACAGACAGCACCTGTTCACGAGTATGACGTGCGCATCAACATCGCTGAGCAAAACCCTTTTGAAGGTTTCTCAACGACCCGATACACAACGCCACCGTCAGCAAGACGTTTTAGTGAGCATGACAAACTGATAATACCTGGCAATAGGCAGGTGAATGTATATATTAATGTAATATTTAACATTATTAACCACATGAAGCTCATATTTTACAGAAGAGCAATGAAATCTTAGAGACTCATTTGAGAAATATGACTTACAACAGGAGGGAAATCAATTTGCTGAGAAATCAAATTACCGACTCACCAGTAGTAATTCGATAAGATGGGATCTATTGAAATCGGATTTAAAGGTGTCTTTGAATAAGATGACATTAATCTTGCATTCGCCTTTGGAAGATTTCAAGATAGCTTCTGCAATGGACACCACTTCGTTTTATTCTTCATTGGCGTCTAACAAATTGTTTTCGATTTGGAAGTCAAATTCTTTGACTATTTTGGTCGTGTATTTTATCTAAATCGAAATTGTCGGTATCATGAAATCGGTATATTTCAACGTGTTAATAACTTCATAGTTTAATTAAGTTTGAGTTCTATCTAGATTTAACCAACAATATCTAACTAAATCTTATTTATGTGAGGCTTCATAAATCTATATATATAAACATAATATTGAAAATAAATAAAATATTGAAATAATGATATAATAATAAATAATTTATTGAGTTTAAGAACAGTGTCCGTTAAATCAAATATGGCACCTTTTAACGTTACTATCCAACAAACTTACCTATATGACAATGTAAGATTTGAGCCAAAAAAACAAAGACGTTCTTAATATATCTTTGATTCCTAAATAACTTTTCTAAGTTTGGTCGCAGCTCAGCCTAGTTCAAGACGATTGACATGTTCGACATGTAAAAAGTATTTGGGCCGCACTATTTTCGTCTTGTAAGCTGGCAACATTGGTTGTGTGATATATATAGCGTCGATGCCTGGGGAAGATCGATACTCAGAGAGAGTACCATACTCATTCACAAATATACTTTTATCGAGGAGTATTCCCGATTTATAGACTGATGTTGTAATGTCTTTGTTTTGGTTAACACATTCAGGGGATTGCTTCGACTTACGGACACGTCCTATCCGTTTGATAGGTTGAAATAGTACTATAGGTATTTACAGTTACTTTGTACAAGCAATGTGTATACGTTTGTAACAGCTTAATTTTTAACCACATATTTTGTATATACTTTTCAATTCGAGATCAAAATGTTGTAAGAAACACATTTGGTTACTAGTTTTATCATAAAAATTTGGACATAAACAATGCTGGCTTACAAAATGGTTTTATCAACATTTAATTTAGATTTTAGAGTTTGTTGTTATTTACATTCTGGGTTAATTAAAATTTGCTAGATGACTTACGTGAATTATTATGACAAATACAATATCGAAGTGGTTGTAATATTCATAGCAAATGTTGAACAATTTTGTGTTGCTGTGTATGAACTAAGATATTTGATTTACTTTAAAAAACATGGGAATGTTTATGTGATCAAAATATAAATTTCACTATTATGATATCAGTTTGTTAGAGGAAACCGTGATCTGTAGGCCAAATGTGGCTGGTCGAGTGGCCACGTATAAAGCACAGCAAGAAAAATTATTCCAAAGGACCATTTATATATAAAAACTGTCCCTAAGGCCGAAACATGCGCAAAATACGGAAACAGCGTCACCTGCTGTATTATTTACGTCCGAGATTCGAAGAAAAATACCCTTCAGGCACGGGCCCCTCGGGGGTCCTAAGTGCGTGACACTTTGGATGATTGATAAATCGTTCCTCGATATTTCATACCTGTTACTTGTTAGAATAAATTATTACGTTTCCGTGTATTTCCATGTAGGTATTTTGGTGTAGTAAAACCTCGGCTGCGGTTGAGAACTGTTAACGTTATAGAGGTACGTGGACGGAATATTCACAAGCAAGATTGACATTTGGATAAGTTAATATGCGATCAAAGATCGGTTTGGTCGTGTGTCCAGTGCTGGTCCTTTGAAACAATATAATATAATGTTGTGAAAAAGTGTTTGTAGTGGGTTTTATTTACTATGTTTTATTTTGTTTAAACTCTGCAGTAAATCGGATAGTTGATAGGCCGTTTACTTTAATGATTTAAAAAAAAGAGAGTTATTAATAATTTTTTTAGTTGTATTAAATAGTTATTTTACTAAATACGTTAGACAAAACTTTAATAGATTTGTAATGTTATTAATCAGAAGCTTATTATATCTAAAAGTTAATGGTTTATGTAGACTTTAGCAAAATTTTACTCAATCAAATGTGAATAGGTATTTACTATATTTCTTTGTCGTAGATGGTCACACGGGCTGCTATTTCATCAGGCGGTAGTTGATCTGGCCCGAGCGGCCATCTTACTACCCCTTGGCATCGCCGTGTTCCGCTGCCAACCGGTTTATAAGTGCTCGCTGGTAGAAACTGCTTTCTTGTTACTGGTAAGTCTGATAAAATCACATTATTTTTACCTTAATTGTAAATAAGGTTAATTATATATGTACGTATGTAATATTGTTATATAGGTTTAAATAAAACTTATAAAGTTGAGTCTTTATGGGCTTTTAAACAAATATACAGAATTTCATAAATGTTTGTCCGGCTATTTCTCGTAACGTCTTATAAGTTTGCAACAATAATTACAATTACATGGGATTGAATAACAGCCTTGGTGAAATGTGGGTGTGCCGTGTACATTTCTGCCTATTCCTTCGGACGCTATGTAACACGTGTCATATTATACAGACACTTCCATGTGGGGGAAACCACCCCCAGCAAAGCTCCACTAGTAAAAATTGCCAGACCGTCGGAAATTAAAATCTGCATAGACGTAAACCGCAATGGCGGTATCTGCAGTTTATTTTTGTTACATAAAATACTATGCTAGTTATGTTAAATGCAATGTAGGCCATCTGTAACACTCAGCGACACGTATGTACACATTAACGCAGTCGACAATAAAAAAAAACTGTATTAAAACTTTCGTGAGACATATTCATATCAATTAATGTTCACCGGTTACTACTCACGTCCAGTTTGACTCGCGACATCGCCGTGGGTTCAGCTCATGACTAAGGGCTCCGTTCGAGTTCGAAACTAGTCGGGCAATCCCGAAAAATGCACGTGAGTAGTAACCGGTGAACATTAATTGATAAAAAAAAAACTGGTCATAAAAATGTCAAATGAATTGATTTTACTTTCCACCCAAATTTTGGGATAAAAGTGAAATATTTTTCATGTTTTCGCCACCATTTTGGCCGAATATATTTGTATACAATATTATTCGAAAAAGATACGGTATGATGGCCATTAGAATTAATAATGTACACGACTTCATTTGGAAGCGTATACATACCATTGTAGGAAGGCATTTTGTGGAAATGTTTGCAAATGATTATCTCGATTAATGGTCGATAACTTGACCATTCGGCCATATGGTCCCATTAACTTATATGAGCCATTGAATGTTCATTGACCTATAACTTTTTATCTTTGTTTATGTTGCTATAAACGCTATTAGTAATGTGAATTAGTAGAATATCTCGTAGATAGAGACGTGCTACCGAAAAAAAAAAAATTATTCCTCGATTATTACAGCTAAGAAATTAACAACCAGACTAGGTATTGAAATATTAATAGGACGAATGTGTACTTCCATTAAGTCCAAAAATCTTTTGAAATAAGGCAGACACAAAATCCAAATCTTATAATAAAAGAGATCTAAAAATAGAAATTCACATTAAGCTATCTCGAAAAATCTGTCTTCTTTGTTTCGCGTCTAAGAGCTCCATCGCAAATTCTTTGTTAGAAATCATAAGACAGAAAGTCTGAAGTTAAGTATCATCAATTTCGGAATAGATGAGCTTCAATAGAATGCAAAAAGTAACAGATCTCAGCCGACAAAAGTACGATTGTTTGAAGCTGGAGGCAGTTGGGCACATAAAACTGATTTATGGATGCTTAAGTTCAGTGGATGGACGAGAAAAGAGCCAAGAATACTCTTCGATGCTTAATTTTGATAGTATCTTAGTTCTGAATAGTTAGACTGTTGGTGAATGAATTTGGCCTGGATTGGTACGGAAACTTTTGGACCAGTTTAGGGATCTGTTATTTGAAGTGGCAACTTGAATATTTGTGTCAAAGCATTTAAATTACTTTTAATTAGAATACTTTCGTGTAGGTGTGTAATAACTTAATGGCTATCATTAAATACACAAATATAACTGTTGTAGTCCACTAATATTTAGAAACGCAGTTAATTTATATGAAAGAAAATAAGAAATAAGTAGGAAAGAAATCTTGAAAAAGTTGTGATAACAATGAATTGTTTTTTTTTCTTTATTAAGTCATACTTTTTTAGGTAACTGTATCAACAGTGAACATGCTCACAACAGTGCTCAACGACAGTCCAATATTTCCCGAAAATGAGGAGGAGCAAGCTGATTTATCAGCGCCATTACTGATGGACAGCCCGCAGGTAAAATTATGATATTCTCGTTCTTTTTACGACCCCCGCCGTAACTTTAATTCACCCGTGGAGAAAATTTCGAAATTGCCAGAGATAAAAAACCTCATTTCCCTTTCTTAATTTTATCAAATTTAAAGAGGTTCCACAAATGAAATATTTGTGGAACATTAATTATCATTTAACTGTTTTGTAAACCAAAAATGTTTTTGAATTATAATTTACATTTTGTTGCAGTGCGTACTTTTCGGAACATTCATGATCTGGTTCGCATCAATAACAATAAATCTCGGGCCCACGTTCTTATCGGGGGCTTTGGCCGCCAGTGCAGGCTCTTACGGGTCTTATGGACCGGCACCGTCGTGTCCTTTAGTCCGAGGACCCTTCAGGCATTACGTGCTTAACGCTCTTTGGATAGGCGTTAACGCTGTCTGCATTGGATTGACACTTTTCCACTTGAAAAAGCTCCACAGGGATCTGACAAAGGTTTGTATATAATTAATAACATTACACTCAACGAACTCTCTCGACACCCAATAACAGATGGCATGGAGAGGTTAGTTTAACGAGAAGAAATAATAAGAAGTAATGCTTTATTAACATTATTTGCGTCACCTCCCATACTCATAAAACAAACTTCTCCATGATCATCATTTTGATTGCCAAGTAATTTTGTAACCATGACATGTCATCCACGGCTTTATGAGAAATGGTACTACTAGCTATAGCAGTTGTTTTGAATGACATGTTACAAGTTCCGTAGTGTTATGCAGTTCACAGTTTCGAGAGACGCAGAACTAGTGCGCTCCAAAACTCGTTGAAACTCACGAAGTCATCCGCATAATTCCAAGTCGCTGTACAATATTGTGCATATATTCTAGTCTTACGTTGGCCGGTATAGGAATTTTTGTTGGTACCTTGCCAATATTACTTGCGGTACCGCAAATAAGATTTAAATTTTCGGAATTCCCACTCGAAATGGACGTTTGTGTTTTAGAGATGCATCGTCCATATCAATAAATTCTAAACAACAAGACCATGCTTAGTGCTTACCGTTGCCAAAGTGCGGTTCAGATTTAAGTATTCGTTAAATTTAAATCTTATCGCATGCAGGCTAACGTAGAAGCAGTACGAGTAGCTGGTTTAGTGACCACGCTTGTCAGCATGGCAGGTGACAACAGGCGAATGGATTCGCTACCCAACAGCGTCGGACCCAGGGTAAGGAATGTGATGCATGCTTGTGTCATCCTATAGTTTGTAGCCATTATTTTCAGCTGCTCTTTTACTGTTCTTTGCTTGTTCTCTTTTTATCCTTATAATTACTATGTAAGTACTGTTTATATTCTTCTTTTTCTAACTCGTCTTATCTGTCTATTTATATATTATCTTCCTCCTGCTTCAACCCCGAGGCTAAGCGATACGCCCGGCTGTCTGTTGAGGGCTCCTAAATTATTCAGGCACATATATTGGTTATTCTTATTATTTTGATGTTGTGTTTTTTTATCGAGTAGCGTTGCTCTTTGTTTTAAAGAAACAATAAATATCCTAATGTATTCAGGCCTTAGTAGAATAATTTTATAGAAAGCTTACCATAGACAGTGCTAAACGTAATTTCTTCTTTTAGACCGTGGATGGCAATATGTCAGATGGTCAATGCCGTCCGTCGGGCAGCAACAACCTGCCTTTGGGAGGTGGCCGTCGTCTGCGAGGTTACCTGGCACGTGTGGAGCGGGAAGGAGTTCGTCGAGTGAGAATGTTCCTCGTAATCACCGCTGCATATGTGCTGTTCTGGGGGCCACTATTCCTGATCACGTTGCTGCATCACCCAGCACTCACGTCACATATAGCTTATGAAGTTAGTACAGTAGAGTACCATTTTTAGTGCCATGTTTTGTGGTGCACTTTTTATGTGCATCTGTTTAGTGTTGAATTTTATGAAGATGGGAATTGAAAAGATCTCGAACATACAAAAGATCTCTGAGCATTCCTCATAATATTGTGCTGATCACAAATACATTAATAAGGTGGTTGAAAAAGGTTTAACAGTACAAGTTTTTGAAGAACCAAGGCACAAAGAAGACCATACTAAGCAGTTTCTATTGTTCTAGATGTATTTCCAAATCACTCTACATATCTCGTACGTACACGCGGCAGTAAACCCGCTGCTGTTTATGGCTCTGCATCGAGCTTTACGGAGAGCTACTCTGCAACTCTGCTGTGGCTGCTGCGTACATTGGAGTCAGTTCGTATTGGCTCTGACCGCCGCTGGTGAGTAGACTTGTGTGATGAACGACGTTCTTGACAGAGTGGCTAAATCTATGTTCAGGAGTAATCGGAATTGTTTTTCTTAGCGCAATCGCCATTAGCGCCAGCATCGTTCTCGCCAGCGGCGGTATCCCCAGAGCCCCCGCCCGCGCCACCGCCACCGATGGCGCCTCCCGCCCCCCCTGCGCCCGTGCACTCTGCGCCCCCTGCGCCTCACACGATGATGGTAATTACTTCTTATATGTAAGTGTTGACACCGTAATACGTGGTTTAATTCACTCGCACAATCCCGCACGTCAACTCCCTAGACCCCGCGAGTCGTAGACTAATATTGCCTGCGAGCCGAATGCATGACGAGGATGAGAAACTTTCTGTCGCATAGTTTCCTCTTCTGTGGTAGTGGCGTCCTAGTCCTAGCTGCCCTACTCATAGTAAAACGAATGAAACATCTCGCTCTCAGAGTTGGGAAGTTGAGGAGTGTGATGCTGAGAGTATGTCGAGTGCGCGTGTGCAGGGAGACGAGAATATGATGGGGGAGGCGTGGAGCAGCAGCGTGCGGCGGGCGCCGCGCTCGCCGAGCCCTCTGCTGCCCGCGATCTGAGCGTGCGAAGCCGCGTCGCCCGCGCCGCACGTGCCGCACGTCCCGCACGTGCCGTACCTGTCGTACCCGCCGCCGGCCCGCGCCATCTTGCCCAACATATCCTACATGTGGCCGCTGTAGTCGTCCGTTACAAGATCGTGATGTAAATACACATAAGAACGTAAGCGCCATCAAACTGTACATAGAATTCTTGAGGTGTATCTGTCTCAGTAGTTGTGATGCTCTAATTTTATTGATGTATAGAAAGGGTATTAATACATATTACGACGAGATGTCTAATGTCATTTTAAATAATCGTTAGATCGTTGTATGTGGTAAAAATATTAATTTAACTAAATTATATCTAGGACTTCAATTGTAAATTGTGTAATTTCAATTCTATTAAATAAGTGTAAGTCAATATAGAAAGCTATATTCTAAATACACGAGTTTGTAGAAAGATATAATAAAAAGCACTTCCTGATATTTGTATTCAGTAGAGACCCGAACACAACTTAGGTAAAAAATATATATCTATTTTTGTGAAGATAATTAGAATTCCTGTTGAATGGAACACCAAGTAGATAGGTACAAATACTTAAATTAAATTATGTAGTCTAAGAAAAGTAAAAAAATGTGTCCGTGGGTCCTTTTTCTAGATCGTATGTTAGGTATTTATTCTGTAGCTAAAAGAACTTGCCAGCTATATTTGAGAACTGTTTAAAGACTGAATTATTTTTTATCATTTTGATATCGTTCGTTTATCAATTTACTAACATGTTATAGTTTGCTACTATGGAAAGTTCATAGATATGTTTTAACACAGAAAATATAAGATAAAGTTTTACAGATAATTTTTTAATGATTTGAATAGTAATGTGCCAATATCGTGTTTATTCGTACTTTAGAAATCTGTGCCAAATCCATCGCATTATACCTACTTATGAAACTTATGTGAGATACACTTTAAGGTACCTACACAAGATTTACAGCGGGACTTCTATACTACTTGCAAAAAATTATTCAAGATGATTAATTTCTTATCTAAAAAATGTATATCAATCTGTAGACTAACAGTATTTCCAACTGTTTAGTTAAATAAAGAAATCATGAATTTCGGAATATTTCTTATAAAGATTTCTTCGTAATTGTGTAATTTAAATCGTTGATCTAATAAAATTTGTCATATTAAAAGATTTCTTTAGCGCGTGTATAAAAATTTGTAAATCTAAAATTTAAAAAGAAAACGTAAATAAAGTCGTCCCGTTTACAATTTCATAATAATATACAATTTTATTCATAGTTAGGTATATTTATTATTAATCGGTGTATTAATGATGATTGATGGTTGTAAGATAAGTAACTATGATGTAAAATATAAAAAAAAAATATAACAGAAGATTATAAAATTGTGTTCTCCAAATTATAATAAAAAGAGAAAATAAATTATGAAAAATAAAGTGATTTATTAAATGTTTTAATTTATTTCTTACTTGTGCCCTTTTCCCTACTGATATTCCCATTGTATACAATGCCTTATAGCAATTTTACTATATAAAGTAAAGTAATAGTACTCCTCCCGACCGTATTTCAGTCACGGCGGCCTATCTCCACGGATATTAGCCAAGTACGCAGGAGATATTATAGAGCACAAGTGTATGCGCACACAGGTGCACTTCCTCTTAAAATCTCTGGAATCCGACAGGACCGGAGAGAGATTTGGCGCAGGACCGACGGCTTTACGTGTATTAGGGAAAGTATATACAATGTCATTCGACTAAATATAAAACAAATCAGCAAGCGTCATTCACTAAGTTGGCCATCACTAAACGTAGGTAGTAGGTCTGTTTTATAATATGTTTGCTAGTAATAGGCCAAGATTTTTTGGGAGCTCAGATGCCCGCTTCCGTAGGAGTGCACCCTTAAAATGGAATCTCTACACGTGGCCCTTGGGTGGTGCAAAACAGGCAACACAACTCTGCTGGGAGGCTTTGGCCGCGGCTGGTTACCAACCACCGGACAAAACCATGCCGTAAAGCGACCTAGTCGTGTTTCGGGATGTAGTCCGGTGCAACCATTGTGGGAGACAGGTCTGGGCAGTTGCACAAACTCCCCAACTATCGTTCTCCCCAAATATGTCTACTCTACTTAGAGTGAATAGATTTCTTCTGGATCTAGTGCTCCATCCTCGGCCAAAACGTCGTTTACCATCAAGCGAGTTGGTGGCCAAATTTAGATGCATTAAAAAACTAAAAAAGATAACATACGATGTATACCTCCTACAAAGTGACAGCTAGTTTCCATAGCAACTGAGTAAATAATGACTGAAATAAAGACTTGAGTATGTTTGAGGAGTTACATGGTCTTCAGGAATATTTATTTATTTCAAACAAGGAGGAATTTTAGACTGAAATCTTATTATTACTGAAATAAAATATAACCTATGTTACTTGATGAGGGTCTCGTGGCTAAGTAACAGCCGCACAGGTCGATCAATCGAGATTAAGTTGTATTTGCCGCGGTCGGTCTGTGGATGGGTGACCATCATTTCATACCGATACCTCTCCGTGCCTCGGAGAGCACGTTAAGCCGTCGGTCCCAGTTGTCAAATTGAGATCTATGAAAGACGTTACGGGAAGTCAGAGGCCTGAAACTCTGACAACCAGTCATACCACGAAATATTGTTTTACTGTGTAGTAACTGGGTCGTGGAGGTCAGATAGGCAGTCGCTCCATGTAAAATACTGGTATTAAGCTGCATCCGGTTTGACTGGAAGCCAACCCCAATGTAATTGGGAAAAATCTATATATATACTTCTGGATAAAGTTATTGTTCTAATGGAGTAAGAATTCTAAAGTCGGTCCAGTAGTTTAAGAGTTTATCGATTACAAACTAACAAACAAATCTTTCCTCTTTATAATACTAGTAGGTATAGATATATCATATCGACAAGTAATTCAATTTCGACTACTTAGTATCTTATCAAAATCACGAATAATCTACCTACATACGTTACGGAAATATGATATTTGAGAACACGCTTGGCACGAGAAAATATATGTTATTTTCCTCAAGATGAAAATATACGAGAAATAAAATTCTTGACAAATTCCGCTATATAACAAATAAATTAATTTTAAACAAAAAATGAAAACCGCCTTCAAAAATCTACTACACTAAAAAGTTTAAAATAATATCAAAATTTGCTTATAATAAAATCATTTTAAAAGAACAATATATAATAATAATCTGTTAATTTTGCAGTCGGTGCCTGTACTGGGAGAGGGTTATTGTTTTCCTCTTGTTAGTCACTTATGTTCGTTGTGCTGTGGTTATGTTACCGGCCTTTGTATCTGGTTGTAAACCCCCACATACATCAGGCACCGACTCCAAAATTAACAGATTATTATTATATATTGTTCTTTTAAAATGATTTTATTATAAGCAAATTTTGATATTATTTTAAACTTTTTAGTGTAGTAGATTTTTGAAGGCGGTTTTCATTTTTTGTTTAAAATTAATTTATTTTAGTCTTTTTAGTTTTAAGTGTGTTATATATATATTGTATAGGTCATACATAAGTTTGTATACTTCATAAATAAGTTAATATAGAAATTTAATAATATGGGTAGGCTTTCGAAAGCCGCTAGGACTTAATTACTGCATCGGTGAAATGTTTGTGTACAACATTGGACACTTCTGCCTACCCCATCGGGCAATACAGGCATGATGCTATGCATGTATTGAGTGGCATGAACTATACATGAACATGCGATTACAGCAATTGAGAGTGATTTGCTGTAATTCATTGAAGAGTTCCATTGTCTAACTTCGAAGGTCTTCATCGGATCTTTACTAAATTTAAATGGGGCCACGTCTGGGGACTACTCTTTCAAACAAAGATATCGACGGACATACATAACAAAACATGGTAGCTACTGTAAAACGTTGAGGAGTTCCCTTGACTGTCCTTCGTCTTCATCATCAGACCCCTAATTACAGTCACAACCCATGTAGGTGTAAAGTTCTCATCAATACAAATTAATCAAGCCCAAACACCAGGTAATTGCTGTAAATCTTTAAAGAGTTCCCTCGACTGTCTTTCAGCTCCATTATCAGATCGACTCCACACCTTCATTAAATAGTAGTGCTTTAAAATACTTAATGAAAAAATTAACAAATGCACTAGTCGCCCCTACAATTTTCGAAGGTTTCCCTCGATTTCTCGGGGATCCATCATCAGATCCTGGTTTCCTTATCATGGTACCACCGTTGAGATTTCTTCTTTCCAACAAAAAAAGAATGATCAAAATCGGTTCATAAATGACGAAGTTATCCCCGAACACACATAAAAAAAAAAAAAAAAAAAAAAAAAAATATTTACATTGTATACAATGCCTTATAGCAATTTTACTATATAAAGTAAAGTAATAGTACTCCTCCCGACCGTATTTCAGTCACGGCGGCCTATCTCCACGGATATTAGCCAAGTACGCAGGAGATATTATAGAGCACAAGTGTATGCGCACACAGGTGCACTTCCTCTTAAAATCTCTGGAATCCGACAGGACCGGAGAGAGATTTGGCGCAGGACCGACGGCTTTACGTGTATTAGGGAAAGTATATACAATGTCATTCGACTAAATATAAAACAAATCAGCAAGCGTCATTCACTAAGTTGGCCATCACTAAACGTAGGTAGTAGGTCTGTTTTATAATATGTTTGCTAGTAATAGGCCAAGATTTTTTGGGAGCTCAGATGCCCGCTTCCGTAGGAGTGCACCCTTAAAATGGAATCTCTACACGTGGCCCTTGGGTGGTGCAAAACAGGCAACACAACTCTGCTGGGAGGCTTCGGCCGCGGCTGGTTACCAACCACCGGACAAAACCATGCCGTAAAGCGACCTAGTCGTGTTTCGGGATGTAGTCCGGTGCAACCATTGTGGGAGACAGGTCTGGGCAGTTGCACAAACTCCCCAACTATCGTTCTCCCCAAATATGTCTACTCTACTTAGAGTGAATAGATTTCTTCTGGATCTAGTGCTCCATCCTCGGCCAAAACGTCGTTTACCATCAAGCGAGTTGGTGGCCAAATTTAGATGCATTAAAAAACTAAAAAAGATAACATACGATGTATACCTCCTACAAAGTGACAGCTAGTTTCCATAGCAACTGAGTAAATAATGACTGAAATAAAGACTTGAGTATGTTTGAGGAGTTACATGGTCTTCAGGAATATTTATTTATTTCAAACAAGGAGGAATTTTAGACTGAAATCTTATTATTACTGAAATAAAATATAACCTATGTTACTTGATGAGGGTCTCGTGGCTAAGTAACAGCCGCACAGGTCGATCAATCGAGATTAAGTTGTATTTGCCGCGGTCGGTCTGTGGATGGGTGACCATCATTTCATACCGATACCTCTCCGTGCCTCGGAGAGCACGTTAAGCCGTCGGTCCCAGTTGTCAAATTGAGATCTATGAAAGACGTTACGGGAAGTCAGAGGCCTGAAACTCTGACAACCAGTCATACCACGAAATATTGTTTTACTGTGTAGTAACTGGGTCGTGGAGGTCAGATAGGCAGTCGCTCCATGTAAAATACTGGTATTAAGCTGCATCCGGTTTGACTGGAAGCCAACCCCAATGTAATTGGGAAAAATCTATATATATACTTCTGGATAAAGTTATTGTTCTAATGGAGTAAGAATTCTAAAGTCGGTCCAGTAGTTTAAGAGTTTATCGATTACAAACTAACAAACAAATCTTTCCTCTTTATAATACTAGTAGGTATAGATATATCATATCGACAAGTAATTCAATTTCGACTACTTAGTATCTTATCAAAATCACGAATAATCTACCTACATACGTTACGGAAATATGATATTTGAGAACACGCTTGGCACGAGAAAATATATGTTATTTTCCTCAAGATGAAAATATACGAGAAATAAAATTCTTGACAAATTCCGCTATATAACAAATAAATTAATTTTAAACAAAAAATGAAAACCGCCTTCAAAAATCTACTACACTAAAAAGTTTAAAATAATATCAAAATTTGCTTATAATAAAATCATTTTAAAAGAACAATATATAATAATAATCTGTTAATTTTGCAGTCGGTGCCTGTACTGGGAGAGGGTTATTGTTTTCCTCTTGTTAGTCACTTATGTTCGTTGTGCTGTGGTTATGTTACCGGCCTTTGTATCTGGTTGTAAACCCCCACATACATCAGGCACCGACTCCAAAATTAACAGATTATTATTATATATTGTTCTTTTAAAATGATTTTATTATAAGCAAATTTTGATATTATTTTAAACTTTTTAGTGTAGTAGATTTTTGAAGGCGGTTTTCATTTTTTGTTTAAAATTAATTTATTTTAGTCTTTTTAGTTTTAAGTGTGTTATATATATATTGTATAGGTCATACATAAGTTTGTATACTTCATAAATAAGTTAATATAGAAATTTAATAATATGGGTAGGCTTTCGAAAGCCGCTAGGACTTAATTACTGCATCGGTGAAATGTTTGTGTACAACATTGGACACTTCTGCCTACCCCATCGGGCAATACAGGCATGATGCTATGCATGTATTGAGTGGCATGAACTATACATGAACATGCGATTACAGCAATTGAGAGTGATTTGCTGTAATTCATTGAAGAGTTCCATTGTCTAACTTCGAAGGTCTTCATCGGATCTTTACTAAATTTAAATGGGGCCACGTCTGGGGACTACTCTTTCAAACAAAGATATCGACGGACATACATAACAAAACATGGTAGCTACTGTAAAACGTTGAGGAGTTCCCTTGACTGTCCTTCGTCTTCATCATCAGACCCCTAATTACAGTCACAACCCATGTAGGTGTAAAGTTCTCATCAATACAAATTAATCAAGCCCAAACACCAGGTAATTGCTGTAAATCTTTAAAGAGTTCCCTCGACTGTCTTTCAGCTCCATTATCAGATCGACTCCACACCTTCATTAAATAGTAGTGCTTTAAAATACTTAATGAAAAAATTAACAAATGCACTAGTCGCCCCTACAATTTTCGAAGGTTTCCCTCGATTTCTCGGGGATCCATCATCAGATCCTGGTTTCCTTATCATGGTACCACCGTTGAGATTTCTTCTTTCCAACAAAAAAAGAATGATCAAAATCGGTTCATAAATGACGAAGTTATCCCCGAACACACATAAAAAAAAAAAAAAAAAAAAAAAAAAATATATACGGTCGAATTGAGAAACCTCCTCTTTTTTTGAAGTCGGTTAACAAACATTTGACATGGTTCTCCGCAAAGAATTTGTCGTGTCATGAAGGATAACAAGATAAATCGTCTTGAGAGTGGTTCTGAGCATTATTTGTTGTTGTGCATTCCCAACATCTCATCTACATTGCCGGAAGGTATCATATTAGTTTTTTTTCTCTCAATATTGACGAGACCTAAGTGATTACTGCCAGCCTATGAGACTGAGGGGTACCACTTCAGTTTATTAAAATACATATAAATCTATTAAATCAACTTTTGAACGGATTAATCGAATGTTTGACGTTTCGACTTTGCAGCGTTCGAGGTCGCAGGACGACATCAGGAAACGTTAGGAAAAACTATTAACATACAACAATTAACAAAATACACGCGATTCATTAAACATTGATTTATTATAATGTGTAGTGATTGCGAAAATCTAAGATATTAGCTACAGGTAGGAAATCAAATTCGGTTGAACGAACTGTATAGTGTAAGTGGTTGAAGAAATATCTTGTTTTTTTTTCAAATGAAGTAATAGATTAAAAAAAGCGATTCAATAGATGACCGGTGAAGCTAATACGATATCGTGTGAGATAAAACAGCATAAAAGAATAATACTTATTGAATATGACGTCACAATGCCAGCACCGTGTGACAGAGTAATCTATTTCATGTTAGTTGTAACATAAGCATTCATATTTTTTATATTCACTTTTGGTGACGCATATTTACAATAATTAATGTTCACCGATACAAGGCACGCACATGCATTTTTCGGGATTGCCCGACTAGTTACAAACTCGAACGGAGCACTTAGTCATGAACTGAGTCCGCAGCGATGTCGGGAGTCAAACTCATCAGTTTTCGAGCTCCGTTCGATGTGATATGACAGGTGAACAATAATTAATAAACATACATAATTTTCCCACTGATTTATTTTAGTCACTGGGTTAATTATTTGTATTCTATTACGTTAGGAAATGCGTCCCGTGTCTGTACCGCGCTTGCCCGAGACCAACTCCCGGAACAGGGTCGTGACCTTGACCGATATCCTAGGCAATAAATGTAAGGTGATGCGCTATAGGCCAGGAATATAGGCGTGTAGGTTTTCTGACAGGGCTTTCTACTATGTAAGATAAGTGAGTAATTAAAAAAATAAATTAAGGGACAAACATCAATCTGAAATAAAATGAAAATCTAAATCGAAAGAAGAGAGAAAATATTTCTAAGGCTATGCTTATTTACTACTACAGCACATAAGTTTACGGAAAACACTGTACATTGCGTTTTTAAACAACGTATTTATTATTGCACTGAGACAACTGAGAGCAATGAAAGTATAATAAAGCATTTATAGCAGTACAAAAGGCGTTCTTATCGCTATAATCGATCTCTTCCAGACAGCCTTTCGATTGAAAATATTTGATTTTGAGATAGTGATATAGTGGGCAGATTAGTGAAGGTACTATACATATACTATGTACATCGTAGATCTTATTTATGGAAAACTGCACGGTGTCGGCGAAAATTTTTCACTTAGCGTCACGCCTGTATTCCCCGAAGGCGTAGGCAGAGGTATACACAGCTGTACACCCACGTTTCACCAATGCTGTTATTAAAACCCATATAATAGGTGGTGAACCTATTGCCATCAACCGGGCCAAATTCCAAACTCCGGGCTGCTACTTAGAATTTCCTAACAGAAAAACTCAATAACACTTAAGGGGTTATAGGGGTGTTTTTTATGTTTCAAATTTATCAACCAATTTTGCAGCTACTGGTTCCAAAAAAAAAAAAACTTACTGCTCTGTAAAAAAAATCCTTTTATTGTCGGTTACAAAGAAACCCAAAGCCTTGATGTAATGTACGAACATTTGCTTTATTATCCCAAATAACTAATTTATTATCTCATTAAGGCTATAACGCAAAATATGTACTTCAAATTTTTTGCTGTTTCCTTGTATCGTACATAGTTTTTTTTTTTATCAAAAGGCGGTCTTCCTTTGGCCGCCAACTCGTCTGATAGTAAGCGACGCTGTGGCCGAGGTTGGAGCACGTACATCCAGAATAAATCTATTTACTTTTAGGTAGAGTGGATAGATTTTGGGAGAACGATAGTTGAGAAGTTGACGCCTGTTGAACACCCAGACCCGTCTCCCACAACGGTTGCACTGGACTACATCCCGAAACACGACTAGGTCACTTCACGGCATGGCTTAGTCCGGTGGGTGGTAACCAGCCGCTGCCTAAGCCTCCCACTAGAGTTGTGTTGCCTGTTTTGCACCACCACCACAGGGACCACGTGTAGGGATTCCATTTTAAGGGTGAACTCCTACGGACGGCAACTCAGTCCCAAAAATCGTTCATAAATTGTCTAATTATTTCTGCAGCCTCGGGCTCTTTTACACCGAAGCGAGGAACTTCGGCGGGAATATAGATAACTTGAATTAAATACTTATACGTGTTTACTAATAGTTCGGGGATTCGGTACCGAGTTTTATGCCCTTTCTCTATTGTAGATTTGAATGTATGTATTTTTGGACACTCCTATTTTGCGGTTAAAAGGACAAAATCTGTCCTAAATCTTTGATTTATGGTACACTTAGGGCCAAATACGAACGGCCCCCATTTGTTTGATTTTTGGATGTACACTGAAAATTAATAAGGAAGATTTACGTAGGTATATGATTCTTTTCATTGAAGAATTTCTAACATATGCTTTAAAATGTTAAACAGCAGAAACGATGATTTGTTTTCTTAAAAATGTTGCCCCTCTCTAGGAATTTTAATCTGTATCGTGGGTGCGTTTACAGACACATAATCTAACAGGCACACGCAAACCCGGAAATATTATCTGTACATCATACAAAAAATTACTCCGTGCAGGAATCATACCTGCGACACGCGGCCCAGCAGCCTGTTTCTCGTCCACTGTGTCCACCACACCATCGAATCAAAATTAATTCTTAATTCCATATTATGGTCGTTTCAACAGACAGGTTAGTAATTATTCTGATTGTCAGAAATCACAAACACTAAAACGAAAATTCCAACAGTAATGGATAAATATTACAGAAATATATATAGAAACAAAAACAAACGAAAAAACTTGTGGAATAAAAAGCTTTTGAAGATACGCTGAAGTAACAATACTATGGTCATTAAAAAATTTTTAGGCGCGTCGTTAGTTGAAATTACAAAAAAATTGGATTCAAAGACACAAGAAAGGAAAAAATTACAATGAAATCTATCTCAAATCTCTTAATGTTTCTGCCTACCTGTCCCAACATCAATAAGATTGGTTTACTGAATAAATAAAGTAACATTGACGTTCCCAGAATTACTTATCACTCATAAAATCATTTTCTCCCTCAATAAATAATGATATTATTTATGAAGATTTTCGAGGCGCGACGAGAAATATTTTTACAAAAAAAAAATCGAGATGTCGTAGATAAAAATTAAATAATAAAGAAAAACACCAAACACACAACTGGCAGTCATAGCGCCTGCCGAAAGAGTGAAACCTGCGTACTACATAAGGGTAATTCCGCGGAAACTTACATATTTCCGTACATCCATTCCGCACTATTTTTATAGGTTTCTTATAGCTATTTAGCAACAAAGCCTCATAAAACTGCTTTCCAAATCGATACAACTAGAGAAATTGTAATTATATTTTATACTTTAAAAACTATGAACTACTCTTGGTACATAGATCCATAATATCCGTAGATAATGAATTCTTGTAAGGCGATTAAACCAACTTCAGTTTCCATGTACTACTAAATAATCTAAGCAAGAATGTGTCGACAACTAATTGAATTCTCTCGCTCACTGTTCCATTTTATCATTGGCCACATCAGACTATACCTATGTACCTAGTAGTATTAATTAAACGACACCTCCACATCTTAATTGACACATTGCGATCGAGGTTCACCTGTCTAGCCTTTGTAGAGGTAAATTAGTTATGTTTAACAAAGCCCTTTGAAAATTGAAGCCACTATAATAGTACTGGTTTGATCTTTATGATTTCTAAGTGCTTTTCTACAGTCAAACGCACGTCCATGGATAAGAATGGTTTTCGTATGTCAAGTGTTACCATTGATTAACGTGCAGTTAATTGTACTAAAAACCAAAGGCCAACATAACATATCTGCCTATATTCCCCGAAGGGGTAGGATGAGGCGTAACTACATAGTTGTACACTACTATTACCGTGCAGGCACTAAAACACAGTAAGAGGAAACACATTTTGGTACTGTTTGTTTCTGTTACTATAACAAAACAGTATAGATATTATTTCGCAGTTTTCTCAAAACCGCTCTTTTCCTTTTACTGCGTTTTAGGACCTGCACGGCAGAATAATAAGTCCATGTGATGGTGTTGAGCCTATTGCCGTCTACCGGGCCCAATTCTAAAAATCGAGCGGTAGGTCGAAATTTTGTAACAGAAAAACTAAATAACATTTTGCTCGATCCTGGAGTCGTACTCAGGACCTCATGATTAGCAGTCGCGTTCGGGACTACTATACTAACTAGGCAGGCCTAGAAAATGAAAAAATACTTAGCTGGCCCATTTCTCGTATGTATGTCGTAGTTAATTTGTATGATTCCGCCGTTGCCATACGGCGTCGTGAGTTTAAAAACGCTCGTTGTTCCGTGTGAAGATCGTGAGGTCGCGATTTTATTAGAAAAATAATCGGCTTATACTTTTTTTTAACGTGAAACATTAAAATAAAACCTTTCACAGACCCTTCATCACTTTCCAGTGCTTCACCGGAGAGAATAATAAAGCAACAAACTCTCCAACTACAAATAATGAATGGCTATTGTTTTGGTATGGTTAAAAAGATTAAAATGTTTTAATTTATGAACAACTTTAAGAACTACAGATAAATCTTTCAAAAGCATGTACTTGTGTGTTTTTTTTTTTTTTTTTTTTTTTTTGATAGTGGCATCTCGCAGGTCAACCTAGGAGGTTGTCGGCTGCTTAACCGGGCTTTCCTGTGGATGCCCTAATAATAAACTATTATTAAGGCCTCCAGCCAGGGGCTTATGAATTAAACTAAATCTAAAGCGACCACGCTAAGGGCACCCCCTGCGGGGTACGAGCCTCGGCTTAGGGCGTCGCTTGAGGGAGGACAGCAAGGGACTGGCTGGATCGAACAAGAATTATTATTATAATGGGAATTTAAAGCTACAGGCTCAGCGGCTACGCGGGCTGGCACGAGCAAGGGTCGGGGAGGTGATGCATTAGGTGCATTACGGGGACGTCGCGACGGGCCTCGGCGGCGAGGCCTAAATGACGGCGGTCTGTGCTTGTGTACTGTGCTGGTGGCCCTACGGCTCTCTTGGAGCAGGGTTATAGCGTCATCGGGGTACAATAGTGAATGCCTAGGACGGCGAATTCTACTTATCTGGGAGGGGGTGTATCGGGCGGCGGCCGCGATAAGAGGGTTGGGGTGCTTTTCAGCAGACTCGAAATAACGCTTGCAAATGCGTTTTATAAACTGTTGGATAGTGGGAATCTTGAGGTCGAGATGGAGGTTTTCGTTTCTAACGTAGAGGGGGGCTCCCGTGACCTTACGTAAGGCACGGTTTTGGAGGGTCTGCATCTTATGGAGGCGGTACGATTTCGCGTGTGGGAACACTACGCAGGCGTAGGTCATGATGGGGCGTATGCACGTGGTGTAAATGCGCAGTTTGCACTTAAGGGACAATCTGCTGCGTGCGTTCATGATAAAGTGAAGCCTACCCAGAGCGAAGGCGGCGCGCGAGCGCACCGTCCTTATGTGCTCACCGAAGGTCAAGTGTCTATCTAGGATGACTCCTAAGTACTTGGCTTGCTTCTCCCAAGGGATCGGCTTGCCGAACATGGTTATCGGTTTGGGGTCGGGGGGTCTGATCCTACGCTTTTTCGCGAAGAGTACGGCTTGACTCTTATCGGGGTTGACTTCTATTCTCCATTTCCTGAACCAAGCGCCTAGTACGTTGGCGGAAGTTTGGAGAGTGCTAGCTATACGGTCGCGCACGATACCGGAGTAGAAAATGGCAGTGTCGTCTGCGAAGAGAGCTAACTTTGCCTGTCTATTTTTGGGGATGTCGCTAGTGAAGAGCGTGAACAGGAGGGGCGAGAGCACGGAGCCCTGGGGGACACCGGCGCGGATAGAGTGGGGGGCGGATAGTGCGCCCTCTATGCGATAGCGGAAAGTGCGATTCGAGAGAAAGTCCCGTAGGATGAGCACGAGACGGTCGGGCACGCCGAGTTGGTACAGCTTGTATAATAAGCCGTTGTGCCAGACTTTGTCGAAAGCCTTCGCTATGTCGAAAAAGAGCGCGCCTGTCATCGTGCCGCGCTGAAAACCGGCGCTTATGTGCTCGACGATGCGGTGGACCTGTTGTACGCACGAGTGTTGGGTACGAAAACCGAACTGTTCGTTGGGGATGAGGCTCTTCGCATCGGCAAAGTCCTTGAGTCGCTTATAAATAAGCTTCTCGTAGATTTTACAGAGTACGTTGAGGAGGCTGATCGGTCGGTAGCTGGTGGGTTCGTTCGCGGGTTTTCCCGGCTTAGGGATACCTATGACGGTGGCTTCTTTCCACGATTGAGGGAAGACGTTGTGACTCATGGCGCCATTGAAGATGGCGGTCATGAGTATAATGAACGGGGCGGGGAGAAGTTTAATGACTTTATTAGTGATGCCGTCTATGCCGGGGGCTTTGCGGGGTTTGAGATTTTTAATGACCTCTTGCACCTCGTCGGGAGTGACGGGGGGCAGGGGGTCGTCGGGGTCTTCGAACGGCGGGAGTGAGGCTCTGCGTTCTACTTCTGCGTCTACCTTGAGGAGGTGCGCTCGGTCGACCGGTTGGGTGCTAGGAGTGCATTGCGCTGTAGTGTGTGACGTGCCTCCTCCCGTATTCTATTATATTAGATGTAATGTTACTACTAAGTGCAGATTAATACAGACATCGAGCTCGACAACACGTCTTATTATTTTCCCAACAACGTCCCACATTGCATGGCGACCCTGCCAGTGCTGCCACGTCGGCAGCGCTGCGCACGAGTTAGAAATATAACTATAAATCTGTGCCTGGACTGAGGAATTTGGGGACGTACACCAAAAATGAAAAGCTGTTGGCAACGGTATCAGTGTTGCTGTGTTGCTGATACTGATGAGTGCGAGGCATCGGAGTCCGATGAGGGTGCAGCCGGGAGAAGTTGGTGTCCAGGGTAACCCATGGCGTTTCATCGGCCTCAACTGCCCTGCTAGATTACCTGTGCATATAATGGCCACAGCGCCAGAAGTGGTGATTATTTTCAAATTGACGATTTTTTGACAAAGTTTTTTTTTTTATCGTGATGTGTTTTTATTGTAAGTATATGATTTATTGGGTTAAATATATTAATTAGGTACCGCCTGTTGAAATTTAATCAGTAGACAAATTTACAGAATTTTATTTTAGTCCATTTATATTGTAAATTTTTAGTTACCTTATTTGTTGCATTCCACAATAATACAATCACCTACGTGTTAAATTGCAAATATATCTGGTAACCGTTCCCATGTACGGAGTGTCATATGATGTTGAAATCGTTCTAGTCATCCGATACCTGACACGACGAGTTTAACAGTGCACTTACCTATTTGTGTTGAAGTATGATATAATTTGTAATTACATTCTTAACTTAAATTAAAATGTTTTTACGGTTCAGAAAACAACAGTTAGAAAGTTTTAGATTTGGGATCAGTTGAATGAGATGCTAGGATTCGGAATGGAATAATGAGGTCTAAGTATAAGAATGTATTTCGAATAGCAGTTGGGAATAATTTGGTAAACAAGGTTTTTGAAACGTAATAGGACTGATCATCCAATTGCGGTTGAACATTTTGGGTACCAAAGGATTCAAATCGGATACGTAGTTCTTTGATTGTTGTTTGATGTAGTATGAAGAAGAATTATATTTATAATAAGATAGGCACACAAAGGTACAAAATAGGGTTTCCTCAATTTGATCATGGTGTGAACGAGCTTTCCTCTGTGAAAATTGTTGGTGACAAGGTAAGTCTTAAAATATGGCCCTAATAATATTGATGATATTGAGAGAATAAGGTGTTTAGAATAATGAACCCCAGCCGGGTCATGATTATTGTACAATGTACCTAATGTGAAATAGGAGATGTATAAAAATGTAGTGTGCCTATATCGAGACGAGTTGATATGATGTGTAATTATGGAACGATGATACATAAGAAAGGATTTTGAAAATTGTACGTAATAAAACTCAGAAAATTAGCACGGTTCTTGGTTAAGTTTGTTTTTTATTAGTTTGATCAGTGGATCACAAAATGCAAACAGTTTAAAATACTTAAAGATAATAGCCAAGTGGATAATGTTTATAAACCGACGGTTATAAAAAAAAAAGATTTTAATACTGTATGACGTTTTTCTGTTTATTTATTTTGTAAACTTTCAACAGTGCGGCTTTTGTTACTTTGGTAGAAGTAAGTAGGTGATTAAAGTATCAAATTTAGATTTAATATATAATAAGGCTAGGTAATGTTCTTATATACTATTTTTTATGCTGTTCTTTTGATTTATCTACATCAAATTATATAAATTATTGTTAAAAATCAGTCGCTAACAAAATGTGAAAAAATATATTCAAACGTAGTTCTGACTTTGTAAAACCAAATTATTATGTGTGTTATTGTAGTTAAAAAGAAATTGTTAAATTTTTAATTCCGATCACAAACATTAAACATTTTCTAAAAATAATATTCCTGTAGAGCTTATTTTAATTAGTTAAAAAAAATACAATCATATGTTTTTTTTTTTTCAACTAAAAAACGGGGGAGGTGTAGTGTGTGACGTGCCTCCTCCCGTATTCTATTATATTAGATGTAATGTTACTACTAAGTGCAGATTAATACAGACATCGAGCTCGACAACACGTCTTATTATTTTCCCAACAACGTCCCACATTGCAGCGCTTCTAGACTGTCGGCCAGGCACTCGGCCTTTTCGATGTCGTCGAAGGCTATGCTCTTATCGGGGCGGATGAGAGGGGGCATGGTGGCCACTCCATCGGATTGGAGTCTCCTTTGAAGCTGCCGGAATGCTTGGTGAGTGGGCTCTAAGTCGCTCAGCGTCTTATCCCAGTGCGCGTTACGCTGCTCATCGATGCGTTTCTTTACAGCACGCTGCAAATAGCGCATGTGAGCTTTGTTCGCGTCACAGGGAAACGCGCTGTAGGCACGTACGGATGCGTTCTTTTCCGTTACCAATTCGCGTACGTCCGCCGGTAGTTTCCAGTGATGGTTGTCCATCAATGGAACTTCCCGTGAACAACTGTTCAAAACGGATTGTACGTGACCGGTGAACGAATCGATCGCATTCGTAGTGTCAGTGACCGAGGCGATGACGTCGGGAATAGAGTCTAAGTGCGGGGAGCTGGTCGATTGTAGGCTTTCGCTTACTTTCTTCCAGTCCGTGATCGTTTGGGTGGGAGGGGGTCGGGAAGGATCAGAGGGCCCCGAGCGAGGTGCCAGTGCCATGATCACGGGACGATGGTCGGAGTTGAGCTCGTGTAGCGTCTCTATAGACTGTAAACGAAGGTTTACGTTCTTTAGAAGCGCCACATCGAGAATATCGGGAAGGTGCGCGGTGTTGTGCGGATAGTGGGTGGGATGCATCGGAGCAATAATGTCGAAGTTGAGAGTGGCACACAGGCCGAACAGTTGCCTGCCTCTCGCGGTCGTCGTATTACTGTTCCAAGCGGGATGTTTGGCATTGAGATCGCCCGCTATGATAACGGAGTCACTCAAGCCGAGGAGGGCAGTAAGGTCGTGGGATAGGATTTCGCGTTTTTCCCCCACATCGGTGGCGGCGGGAGGGATGTAGGAAGAGACGATAGTGATGGGTTGGTGACCGGTCATGGCTAGCCGACAGATCGATACCTCGAAAAGTGAGAGAGGAGGTGGGTCTAACGGGATGCAGTGGAGCGTTTTGCGGTAATAAATAAGGGTGCCGCCCATGTGACATCTAGTTCTATCGTTCCTAACTATACGGTAGTTGGCGATATTCGGGTCCCGACGGTGAGGTTTTAAGAACGTTTCCTGTACGAGGAGAACGTCTAATTGGTGGTCGCGGAGGAACGTGGTTATTTCGTCGCGTTGTTTGGTGATGCCGTTAGCGTTGAAGAAACCTATTTTTAGGGAGCGCGGTTTGGTTCTACATAGGTTCCTATTATCCATTAAAGATTTTATATTTTATTTATTGTGAGCTAGATTGCGCAGGGCTTGCGTAATCTTGGGAAAGGTGTTGTACACCATGAGTAGCTTCATAGGGTCGCCTTTGCAGGCGATGATGTCCCTGGCCATAGCGTGAGCGTTATCAGAAGAGAATACGCTGAATGTGCTGAGAATGACGACCGCGGGGTCAAACGCGAGGTCGTCGTTTACGACCGGTAGAGAGGCGGCGGCGTTATTAGCCGGTAAGGACGCGTTAGTCGGAGGCGATAGAGAGGGGGGCGCAGCAATGGGCGAGGCCATTAGGGCTGCGATCGTGGGCGTAGAGGTGGTTTTGAGAGCTGGGAAAGCTCGTTGTTGCTGGAGGTTGTTGAGAGGAGCCCACGGACTGGGTCTCTGAGGGCTGAGGCGGGCGGGGAGTTGAGAAGAGGGGATCGCCACCGAAGGGCTTTCCCTTTGTTGACGGGCGTTGGCCCGCTTAACGAGCTTGGGCGAGGTTGATTTCGGTGCCTTAGGGCAGCCGCGATAGTTAGCGGGGTGATCGGCTTCGCCGCAGAGCACACAACTGGGAGGGTCGGTGCAGAGTGCGCGATCTTTGGGTCGGGGACAGTCTACAGTGCCGTGGTCACCTAGACACTTGACACATCTAGGTGTGGCGAAACAGTTGGTCTGAGCGTGACCGTATAATTGGCAACGGTGACATTGCCCTATTACGCCTGTTTTATAAGGCTTCTCTATAATGATGCCGGAAAGGCTACAGATCGCTTTGACCTGGAAGATCGGGTGGTGTCCTTCGGTAGGATCGCATACGACTAGCACCATGTCGTAGGCGGCCCCACCTCTGGGTCGGTGCATCCGGTGCACCTGGGATACTGGGACTCTCTGCGACTGAAGGTCGCTGAGGATGTCCTCTGTGGGGATTTCCTTCGGGATGCGTCTTATGACGACCCTGGTAGATTTCTCCTCGGGGAGAGAGTACGTGTGAAACGACACGTCCCTGGCCTTAAGGGCCTTGGTGAGTTCCCTATAATCGGTTGTGGAGGGGACTTTGACTTTAATGCCTTGCTGAGTAGCACAGGCACTGGTGTAGTTGATCCTGCGATCAACACACATCTTTGAGATGGCAGTCCATTTGGACTTGTCATTAATGTAGAGCGGGGGAGGGGATTTAAGCTTCTTAGAGCTCGAAGTGGCGCCGGAGGGGCTGAGGGGGGGGTTGGTCTGAGAGGGGGCGGGGGAGAGGGGTGCGATAGTCGCGGGGGAGGGGGGGGGGGCGGGGGTGGCGGTAGTCGCGGGGGCGGGTGAGGGGGCGGGGGGCGCTACAGGTTTTTTGGCCTTGCTGGCCGGGGCGGAAGTTTTCCCCTTCTTCCTCTTGCCTCCTTTGCCGACCTGGATGTAGTCGTCTTCGGAGGAGGAGGAGGAGGGAGAGGACGAGCTAGTCTCGGAGTCGGAGGCAGTGGCATCCGAGAGACAGGGAGAGGGGTTGACGCACACGTCCATGTCTTCCGAGACAGTGACGGCGGTCGTAGGAGGCGCGATGGCCGAAGTAGAGGGAGCCTCTACGAGAGGGTCGATGGTGGGCAAGGATGCGAGGCATGGTATACCTATTTTAGCGGGCGGCGGAGAGAGAGGGCTATCTACGCAAATTATTGCGGGGTTGACATGCTGCAGGTCGGCTATTTGGGTACCGTACCGACGTTGAATGTCGGGGTCCCTGACTATGATTTTAACGAACGCGAGAAGCGCGTCCATATTAAAAAGAAATTAATTTAACTATTAACACTATAACTCTAATTTTCGCCTAACAGGCCTAACTCCCCGGGAGGATAGCCCGGGGATGCGTAACCCTCCCCGCCGGGTATAGGCAGGGAGGTGAGTGACCTAATGGTGAGCCCTAAGCTTGCTTTTTACCCGTCGCCAGTCTTAATGTGCGTACGGGGCCCTGAACCAGTCTAGTGCGAAGGGTGTAGACACACCCGACCGACACTAGGTGTGTTGCTGTAAGGGAAACCAGAGCTAGAGTCGACTAGGAGATCCCCCAAGGCCGGTTGTTCTAGCTCCCGTCCGATTTGTAGCTTAACCCTGAAGGGGCTTCAGCTGGGTGTATCGGGTCCACACCCTCTCGGTTTCGTTGACACCGTGAGGTTTCCACCGAGAACCACGAAACTGTGGATTTTCCCAGAAGGGGAATTTACACAACACACGTTTTGACTGTACTTTGAAAAAGACAGATATCAGCCGCCGCCTCGAAAGAGGCAACTTTTGAATTGTAGTGGCGTAGCTAGCGAGCAGCTACGGAGAATGCTACGGCAGAGCGTAGCGACAACGATCACTGACACAACACGAGCGAATTACGCGGAGTAACACGTCCGTGCGCGGCGAGCGTTGATGCGAGAATGTACTTGTGTGTAGCGAACTTATATAATATATACGTTATACATTTTTGTGAAAAGAAAAATACGGTCGTGAGTAGAATTAAAACCTGTACCTCCTGAATGAGAACTCCCTCACCAAGCCATCACGAACTCTCAATTAGAAAACTTTTTGAAATTCCTATTATATTGCTACCTGTACAAGTAACTACCGCTTTCGTTCTCGTACAAAAGTGTAGGTCCTAAAACCAATCGCACAAAAACATTCAAAATATTATATTGTTATGCGTTCGTCTGCAGACTGTCGTTAAATATCAATTTGACTTCGAGGAAAAGCTACAAAAAGGCTTTTCCAATAACAATATCAATTTCGCACCATAAAAGGCGTTCAATAAAATGTTATACCTATCTCTACCTACTCTCTAATCGCCCTCGTTTGTCTGTTCGTAAAAAAGATCACACGATACTTGAGATTAAACAGAAGGAAAGCTTAGTTACATATCATATAATATTAATATTAATAGTTTCACTACCTACCTACATGGGATTTAATAACGGCATTGCTGAAGTGTTAGGTGGTGAGGCTACCGGGCATTATTTCAAACTCCGGGCTGCTATTCAGAAGTTAAATTGATTAGAACAGAAAAAACTCAATAGCTTTTTTCCTAACCCAGGAATCAAACCCAGATCCTCATGCTCAGCAGTCGCGCTTGTGGTTACTACCCTAACGAGGCAGTCAAGAAAAGGAAAGCTTTTTCAATCCCATTTTTATGGAAATTGACGTAGTAGGTAAGGTCTATTTTTTACACAAGTGCCTAAAAAAATTTTTAGAACAGTATTTTGTATGTATTTTTACAAACACATTAGCCTGTTTTGAATACAACTGCTTTCAAAAAAAGTTGTGTAAAAACACGAAATGTTGAACTTCCTTATTATTTTAGTACTAAAACGATACGATGAAGAGACAAAAAGCGACGGAAATGACAATACAAAAAATAACAAATTTTTCATGTAGCAGAAGTATCAACTTCAACGTACTACGAAATATGTAAGCAAGATACTCATAAGTAGACACGAGCTCTCGAGCTGTCCTCATTGAGTTGCACTTTAATTTCCGACTCAGTAGACATTTCCAATAACATTCGTACGACTCTTATAAGCTTCGAAAATCATAAGTACTGATACTGACATTTTCCTCATTATTATGTTGCCGCACTGAGGAAGTTATTGTTAATATATACCTATATGTCGCAGATGGATTGTAAAATAAGCTGTTTTACAAAACTAATAGCTGATTTACAAAACAGTACTGTTATGAAAAACGCGAAGCGGGGCTCCGTCGACTCAGCCACGGAAAGTCAAATCAGAATACAGTATCGCTTTTTTACTTGAATGGTGACTATTCATTTAATATACCTATACAATAAACAAACCTGTCTCACTGTAGATATGTCATTCTGCATTACGTCTAAAGGTGGGTAGCAGTTTTGTGAAACGTATCGCAATGGCAATCCAGCTGAACGTTGTTCAGCTGTTTTATAAAACAGTACTGTTTTGTAAAGCAGCTAGATATTTTGTAAAACAGCGGATTCTACAATCCATCTGCGACATATACATATATATTTATATATAGATCAACATATTTTCTCTTGTAAAATTACTTTAAAAATATACGTTGTAAAGTTATAATTTTTTGTGGTAAATACAGCCGTGAGCAGGATACGAACCTGCGCCTCCCGGATAAATATTATAACTTAGAGTTCGGTAAACATCCGGACGCTGCACAGTCTAACAGCTCCTGATGATAACCGTGGGGGGGGGGGGGGGGACACGTGTAGAATAGTTGGTGGTAGTTGCAAATTTTTACCGCTTGCGTATGTGCATATATTTGCGGGCGGTGCACGGGTGACTACCCTCAATATTGTGGAAGTGTGGAAGTAGCTAGATATTGTATTTATTTGCATCCATTGTAATGGACTTCCGCAAGATAACGCCTGAATCTTTTCAATATTTGTCATTAGTATTAATTTTCCAAAAACTTTCTACTCAAATTTCTGTCAGCAAGCAACCTCATTCTCTAATTTCACAAAGTTACTTCACTGAATAATAAAAACATAAAAAACCGGGTTCACTTACTATCACCGCCACACAATTACGGGTGTCGTCATAAACATCGTTATAATAGTTATTATGAAGTATAAGACATCTCATTTCAAACCCCCTAATGATATGTCGAGATCACTTTTTATGCACGACATTTTATTATCAAGGAAAAGCCCTATAAATTAATCTTCACCCAGTATAATACCATTAATTTGGCCTCCCCTCTTCTAATAAAGGTGTCATGGCGGCGTAAGATTTGCCATTGTGATACGTGAAACGGCTGGATTTATAATAACGTTCTATAATTATATTTAATATTCAAATATTTAGTAGTTTATACAAAGCCTTGATATTATAAGGCACCTACTTGTTATGCAATTGTTTTTATTCCATTTATCAATTACCAATAACAATTATTTTAGCAATGTTTTATATCTACTACAAGTAAATAGTTATTGTAGGATATTTTGTGGATGCTAGACTCACGACAAACCACAATAGGAAACACAGTGTTTCGCTTAAAGGCAGGTCTTAGAATTCACGAGGAATGTCGGAAGTACAAAAGAGACGTAGAATATTATATTTATGTTCATTTTAAATTATTTTTTATACATGTTAAGGCCATGTAATGCCTATATTAATTATTATTTTCTAAGAAAACATTGACAAATACTAGACACGAGCAGGACTCAAACCCGCTACCCTTGACGTATATTTATGTAATTGGATAAAAAAATAGCAAATCATTGTTTGGTCATCCTAACAAATTTAATACGATAAACACATTAAAAAAAACGCTGTGCAATCTTTTTTTTGAGACCAATACACTTAGATGAGTGTCAATTTCTTAAGAGTATCAAATCAAAGGTCGTAATAGAAGCCCCAAAGATAAGGAAAAAACAGGGAAAATCATGTGTTTCTATTTTCCTCAATTTATAAGGATGATAATATATAAAATGGATCTATCAATATAATATGGCTTTTGCTTATATTTCACGTGAAGAATGAAACGGTGAAAGAAATATTATGTATTCAATATTATCCTTCTTCCTACTACTTTATTATAATAAATGCGAAAGTTTGTGAGGATGGATGAATGTTTATTTGTTACTCTTTGACGCAATAACTACTGGATGGATTTGGATAAAATAGGCCACACAGATAGTTTATAACCTGGATAGAACATAGGATACTTTATGTCCCGGCTGGACCCATTTTTAAAGATCACGCAGACGAAGTCGCGGGCAGAAGCTAGTAGGTATAATTATTCCTGAACCTACCATGAACAGATCAGGTATCCTCTTTTCATCCTTAAATACCATAATGGGTTAATGTTGTATCCTTCTTCGTACCATAAGTAGTTGATGAGGAATCTAGTGTCAGAGTGTTTAAACCACTGACAGAACATGGAGAATATTTCATAGATGTATGTACTGGTTCCCTCACGATGTTTTCATTTGCCGTCTTACATGTGGTACATGTCGATTGTTTAACATTGTGTCTACTTCATGACAGTGAACCTGGCAAGTAAAATTCTAATACTCACATGACTTTGAAAAATACGAAAATGCAGTGGTGTCATTGCTTTGGGTGCGGAACGCAACCTCTATTTGTCATTGTGTCAGTAGGTTAAGACTGGAACTATAATGATATTGTTAACTGCGCACCGTGGTGATCGTGGCAAATCTGACTGTTTATTGCAGCAATAATTAAGAGCGATCGGTCAAAATTGATGAGATGTAGATCTTTGCTTAAGGAATGTAATATTTATATACTTATTTTATTTTTTATTTTTATTAAATATAGAAATTATTTTTTGATAGTTGAAAATGCAAATACACAGGTAGTAGATGGGCAATTACAAGTTTTCATAGTTAATACAGTAAAAAATACTATAAAGATATTTGGATAGACGGCGTTAAGCACATTATAATCAAAATGTGTAGATATTTTAAGATAAAATAAACAGTACAACACGAAAAGATTCTCAGAGAAAGTCCTAGAAATATGAAGTCACACATCAAAGAAATGAGGAACTAAGGTTTTTTTTTTAATTTTTGGATAAAGGTACTAAACAAATCGAGATCGAGTTCCCGATTCTCCATATTAAATGTAAGACACGTCCTTACAACATATGTGTTTTGTCTATATTATTAGTAACCACAGGTACATGAAGGAGATCTCCTAAGAAATTTAGACGGTACACGAAGTGATTAGTATTAGTGAGTTATGATAATTTAACTACATTCCGTTAACACTATAAGTAAAAAAAAGTACGACGCTACGTTCGCTGTGTCATCATCCCAAATTGTGCAGCTTTATGATATTTTTTCACTTTGGGAATGCCTATTACTACAATATCTCACAGTAAAAATTGTGAAAGAATTTTCATGGGGCTAAGTGGAAAAATTCAAGAAAAATATTTGGTACAGTAGAATTCCTAATTAGACGTGACACAAATTTTCTTGGGCCGTCTTATCATAATAAGGTAGAATCATAGACAACCGAAATTTTGATTTTGGATCACTGCTGGATGTTTTGTTTTTGAGGTAACTTTTGTGAAGAGAGAATAAATGTATATGTTCTACTTAATAAATTCATGTTTATGCATGGAGTATCTACATAATTTCGGTATTTAAATCAATGCCTCCTATCAAAATCATACCAACCGAACAAACTAAGTAATATCTAATCAAAATTACAAGGGATCAAAGTTACTTACCAAATTCTATTGATGTTCTAAAGTTATTTAGTATTCCCTATAGGATTTCTCTATTTATAATTTATCCACCACAGTGAACCGAATTTCGTACAAAACTAACATTAGTATTCGGTTTGGGAACTTGATTGGAGCAATAGTAATGAATGACATTAATATTCATACATCACAGTTTACCAAATCATGCACAGTTTGTAAATGTATTGGAACTGATTACTCATCTATATTTTTATGCTGGCTGATGCTACTTCATTTGTCGCACAAAAGGTACTACCTAAGTATGTGTTAACACACGTACTACCATACCATAGATTACTTACCCATTGATATATTTTTTGCCTAGTTAAGATATTTTAATAATATAATAAAAATCTTTATTTTACATAATATAACGGAATTTATATAAATATAAAGTTACAATATTAAATGGAAAAAGAATACGGTCACGAACAGGATTCGAACCTGCGCCTCCCGGATAGATACTCCAGGCGCTCTGACCACTAAGCCATCTCGACCTCTGCTCACCACCGCGAATTATTCTTCCATATTTTAACACGTCTTATGGCGACGTCATTGCAATCAATTCAGTACCTATACAAGTGACTGAACCGACACGACTAACTTTGCAGTTAATACAATGTCGTAAAGAATGCAATTACCTTAATAATTCAAGATATGTCTTTGAAAAAGCATTAACGCATGCTTAGCGAACTCTAAAGTTACAATATTAAATGGAAAAAGAATACGGTCGCGAACAGGATTCGAACCTGCGCCTCCCGGATAGATACTCCAGGTGCTCTGACCACTAAGCCATCTCGACCTCTGCTCACCACCGCGAATTCTTCTTCCATATTTTAACACGTCTTATGGCGACGTCATTGCAATCAATTCAGTACCTATACAAGTGACTGAACCGACACGACTAACTTTGCAGTTAATACAATGTCGTAAAGAATGCAATTACCTTAATAATTCAAGATATGTCTTTGAAAAAGCATTAACGCATGCTTAGCGAACTCTAAAGTTACAATATTAAATGGAAAAAGAATACGGTCGCGAACAGGATTCGAACCAGCGCCTCCCGAATAAATACTCCAGGCGCTCTGACCACTAAGCCATCTCGACCTCTGCTCACCACCGCGAATTCTTCTTCCATATTTTTAACACGTCTTATGGCGACGTCATTTCAATCAATTCAGTACCTATACAAGTTACTGAACCGATACGACTAACTTTGCAGTTAATACAATGTCGTAAAGAATGCACTTAATAATTCAAGATATGTCTTTGAAAAAGCATTAACGCATGCTTAGCGAACTCTAAAGTTACAATATTAAATGGAAAAAGAATACGGTCGCGAACAGGATTCGAACCTGCGCCTCCCGGATAGATACTCCAGGCGCTCTGACCACTAAGCCATCTCGACCTCTGCTCACCACCGCGAATTCTTCTTCCATATTTTAACACGTCTTATGGCGACGTCATTGCAATCAATTCAGTACCTATACAAGTGACTGAACCGACACGACTAACTTTGCAGTTAATACAATGTCGTAAAGAATGCAATTACCTTAATAATTCAAGATATGTCTTTGAAAAAGCATTAACGCATGCTTAGCGAACTCTAAAGTTACAATATTAAATGGAAAAAGAATACGGTCGCGAACAGGATTCGAACCAGCGCCTCCCGAATAAATACTCCAGGCGCTCTGACCACTAAGCCATCTCGACCTCTGCTCACCACCGCGAATTCTTCTTCCATATTTTTAACACGTCTTATGGCGACGTCATTTCAATCAATTCAGTACCTATACAAGTTACTGAACCGATACGACTAACTTTGCAGTTAATACAATGTCGTAAAGAATGCACTTAATAATTCAAGATATGTCTTTGAAAAAGCATTAACGCATGCTTAGCGAACTCTAAAGTTACAATATTAAATGGAAAAAGAATACGGTCGCGAACAGGATTCGAACCTGCGCCTCCCGGATAGATACTCCAGGCGCTCTGACCACTAAGCCATCTCGACCTCTGCTCACCATCGCGAATTCTTCTTCCATATTTTAACACGTCTTATGGCGACGTCATTGCAATCAATTCAGTACCTATACAAGTGACTGAACCGACACGACTAACTTTGCAGTTAATACAATGTCGTAAAGAATGCAATTACCTTAATAATTCAAGATATGTCTTTGAAAAAGCATTAACGCATGCTTAGCGAACTCTAAAGTTACAATATTAAATGGAAAAAGAATACGGTCGCGAACAGGATTCGAACCTGCGCCTCCCGGATAGATACTCCAGGTGCTCTGACCACTAAGCCATCTCGACCTCTGCTCACCACCGCGAATTCTTCTTCCATATTTTAACACGTCTTATGGCGACGTCATTGCAATCAATTCAGTACCTATACAAGTGACTGAACCGACACGACTAACTTTGCAGTTAATACAATGTCGTAAAGAATGCAATTACCTTAATAATTCAAGATATGTCTTTGAAAAAGCATTAACGCATGCTTAGCGAACTCTAAAGTTACAATATTAAATGGAAAAAGAATACGGTCGCGAACAGGATTCGAACCTGCGCCTCCCGGATAGATACTCCAGGCGCTCTGACCACTAAGCCATCTCGACCTCTGCTCACCACCGCGAATTCTTCTTCCATATTTTAACACGTCTTATGGCGACGTCATTGCAATCAATTCAGTACCTATACAAGTGACTGAACCGACACGACTAACTTTGCAGTTAATACAATGTCGTAAAGAATGCAATTACCTTAATAATTCAAGATATGTCTTTGAAAAAGCATTAACGCATGCTTAGCGAACTCTAAAGTTACAATATTAAATGGAAAAAGAATACGGTCACGAACAGGATTCGAACCTGCGCCTCCCGGATAGAAACTCCAGGCGCTCTGACCACTAAGCCATCTCGACCTCTGCTCACCACCGCGAATTCTTCTTCCATATTTTTAACACGTCTTATGGCGACGTCATTGCAATCAATTCAGTACCTATACAAGTGACTGAACCGACACGACTAACTTTGCAGTTAATACAATGTCGTAAAGAATGCAATTACCTTAATAATTCAAGATATGTCATGATATGTGTAATATTGTAACTTTAGAGTTCGCTAAGCATGCGTTAATGCTTTTTCAAAGACATTTATCTTGAATTATATAAATATATTTTAAGGGAATACCTACGATGATCATAGTCTCATTGTTACCATTATTTCTCAATACTTATAAATTTATTTTATACATAACTAAATGAGAACATATAATTAATTAATATTATTATATAGATAATTAACTATTCAGAACACAGATGGTGTATTCAGACAGATTTCTATAAAAGAATATTGAATGGAAATTTTTATATAATAAAGTATCCCGTTCATCGAGGAGAGCGCCGACAATTAAATAATTAGCTATCTCTTTTATAGTAAGGTTGCATATTTGTATTTCGAACAGAAACCTTCGCATTTATATTTGTTATGTACCTAACTCTTTACAGTGTGTAAATCTTTTTTTTTAAACTTTGTCCCACACTACTTATACATTTTTCTTAAAACATTACCACACTAGGAAGTTATTCCAGTATCGTGGGTGCGTTTAAAAACACATAATCTCACATGCACGCACACTCAGATCCGGAAGAATTATCTGTAGAACAAACAAATATTTGCTTCGTACAGGAATCGAACCTGCGACACGCGGCGCAGCAGCCAATCTCTCGACAACTGCGCTAACCGTGTCATCAAATATATGCACATATAACACGATGATTGACGATTGTAATTTTTGTTTTGATAATATAACTTATATATGTCTCTTCATATTTCTATTTCGGTGTACAATAAAGTAATAAAAATAAGTAAATTAATGTCATGTTTTATATAAATTATCTAAGGAAGTATCGTAAGCATTAGTAAGGATTATATTTCTACAAAAAGACCCCTTCGTGTCTTATAATGCAAACAAAACTTTGTAGTCAGATTATACAATTTTGTTTGTATTTATTTAGTGTGATGTAGGTACCTAATGTAGCGTTCTGCGTAACTTATTTTGTTTATAAGTATTATGCATCATTAAGAACAAGTAACAAAACTTCAAGAATTAACAACTTAAACATATTTTTAGTGGAAGAGACTGCAAAAGTTTTAAACTCTCATTTCTCGCCTGTAAAGTTTCGTGTCCGATATCAGAATGACACAGATTGACGACGCTTTAAACTTTTAGTCGAAAACATCAATACGAATATTACCTAAGTTTGGCTTCGTTCATTTATCTATGATTATTGGATCTCTTAAGTCGGAGGTGTACTTAGTATACATACTTTAGTACACCTAAAGTTGGCTAATGTAGGCTTTAATGTGATGGATGGCTACGATTTATCGGGAACAATTTGGAGTTAGAGTAAGAAACGATATTTTGAATCAACCATCAATCATTCAATTATATTTATTTCTGGGCTGAAGGTGCTATGCGCAGATCGCGCTAGATCATACTTTGGGAATCTACAACATATTAAGATGGTGTCAGCGAACAAAAACAATATAGGTGACCAAACCGACACGACTAACTTTGCAGTTAATATTATGTCGTAAAGATGCAATTACCTTAACAATTAAAGATAAATCTTTGAAAAGCATTAACGCATAAGTTATTATATTAAATGGAAAAAGAATACGGTCGCGAGAAGGATTCAAACCTGCACCTCCCGTATAAGTACTCCAGGCGCTCTGACCAGTAAGCCATATTGACCTCTACTCACCACCGCGAATTCTTACCTAACCTTTCCATTTATCTGTCCAGCAATGAGACCAGGTTCCTCAATGGTCGTGGGACGCGTTCTTTACACACAAACAAATAGATCACAAAGTCTTCAAGCTATCAGGAGTCACTGTCATAGGTAGTCTTGTAACATAATCACACGCGAAAATACACATGATACCATATTTTAAAAGTTTTTAAAATTATATTGCACAACTTCATGCGCAGCGAATTTCTTTTCGCTCGGCTCCATGATAGTGGGCGCTAGGCTTCACAGCCCATTCTAGGCATATGATTGGCCGAAACGTATGAGCGTAATCATAGACGCTCTGTTATTGAAGCGAACTTCCACCACGGTACTTATGCTTGTAACCAATATAATGTTTGTTACATTATAATGGTTTCAAGCATAAATATTATAATTTATATTTAAGATTTAAAATATTTCAAACACATGTGTAGATACAAGCAGGATTTGAACCTCCTGTCGGATTTACGGTGAATGCAATTGTGATTCCGGGGTTCAGGAAAGGTTAGTGTAGGACCGTGTGGTTTTTATTATGTATGACTCCAGCACAGCGCCTATGATGGGTTCCACAGATAAAAAAAAAGGATTTGAATGTGCATCTCCCGGATAAATACTAAAATCAGCATCTGGAGTATTTATTGGGAACTTCAAATTCTGCTCGCGACCGAAATTTTCTTTCCACAATTTATAACTTTCAAGCCAAAGTAAAAGTGAATCATTTATGGATCTTAAGGGTGATAAAAAGTATCTTGTAGATTGCAATGTCGATATTCTTCAAAAGTGTAATAATTTATTATTATACTTTTGAAGAAGAACGCTAAGAATACAGAAACTAGGGGCGGCACGGCTGCGGGCTACGTGGGTTTAGTTAGTAACTCAAATGTAGGTAAACCGCCCAACCGCGACAATTGGGTCGCCTAGCCGCGGTATCGTGGCGGTAGGCGACTGCTTGTGTTTATCGGCTTTATTACATTATTATTGTACCAGCTTTCCATTGTACTCAACTAGTAGACAGACGGGATTAAAGTTTCTCAAAAATACATCTGAAGTAGCTATTTCCTTTTTTATTGTAAGCGGTTTTCAACCGCCTGTAGATCTGTAGTGATAGCCTAGCTATAGTCTGTCAAGAAAGTCATAAAAAACTAGTGTTTTTGCTTGTATTGGCAACACTAAATTACTATCAAAGCACTTTGATAGTAATAGCCATTATAATTTGATAGAAGACCTTGACAAGACAGAAATGTACAAGAACACCAAACAGAGCAATCCAGACGAATGCATAGCGGATATTGGAGACCCTAATACACAACTGACAATCGTAAGTCAAAATATACGCAGTATCCAAAAAAACTTCGATAATTGTACAGTATTTTTATCTAGATTAAAATTCTTGCCGGATATACTTATCTTAACTGAATGTCGACTGAATGAAACGACACCTATTCTCTATCTTAATAATTACATTTGTCATTATTCCAAACGATACCTCAATCAGAATGACGGCATTGCCGTTTTTTATAAAAGTAATTTACAGCTGGTAATTGAAGAGCCTTTGTTTAAAGACGCTAACTGTCTTCTTATTCACGTCAGTAAAGAATATACAATCTGTGCCATTTACAGGTCCCCGTCTATTTACAACATCCATAACTTTTGTGATTCTTTAGAACAAATTATGCAATCGTGTAAATCTCCAAATAATATCATAATCGGCGATATTAATATCGATATCTCACCGACTTCTAGGGATAAACGTTCAAGCGATTACTTAGATATAACTGGACACTATGGTTATTACCCGGGCCATCAATTCCCTACACACGATCAAACCTGTTTAGACCACGTCTTGTTAAAAACCAAAAAAACAGCAAGGATTGTCGTGTGTGCCTCGGAAATAACTGACCATGACACGGTTATCATGAGCATTGCGAGGGAAAAAACATGCTCCTTGCCTGAAATCAAAAATAAAATTAAAATAGATTATGAATGTGAGGCAAAAGCAGTTTCGGACAGTAAATGGGAATCCATTTATTCACACGTTGAGGTTAACAAAGCACTTACAGAATTTACAGGTATGCTCAGTAAAATTATACAAGTGTTCACAACGACACATATCATTAGAAACTCCAAATGTATTAAAAAACCTTGGATGTCTGAGGGTTTAATGAAATGTATCAGAAAAAGAGACCGGTTGCACATGGAAGCGAATAAAAAAGAGAATAAAAATAATCCTATAGTTCAGCAGCAATATAAAACCTACAGAAACCTGTGCAATAACTTGCTTCAAAATCTTAAAGACGCATATGACAAAAAAACTCTCGAAGCTGCTAATGGAGACAGTAAGAAAACATGGACTGCTATAAAGAGTGTATGTAATGTCAATAAGACCAGTGCTAACTGCCAAGAACTCTTACACATCTGTTCTGACCCAAAAGAGTCCCTAGACCGGGCAAACCGTTTTTTCACAAACATAGGTGAGCAACTTGCTGATAAAACTCTCATGTCACTTAATAAAACTGAAACTGAACTGGCTACTTTATCAGGAAGTATGTATGGAAATACTTCTCCTTGTAACTCATTCTATGTAAGTCCGACGGATAACTATGAGGTAAATAAGATCATTTCAAATCTCAGAGACACATCATCACCTGGATGGGACGGTATTACAAACAAAATCCTTAAAAAAAACAAGCTTTGTCTCACTCCTCCAATCGCTTTCTTGTGCAACCTAAGTATCTCTACAGGCGAAGTCCCGACTGCTATGAAAATGGCTAATGTTTGCCCAATATTTAAATCGGGAGACAAAACAGATGCATCAAATTACCGGCCCATTTCCCTACTCACATCGCTATCAAAGATTCTAGAGAAGATTATGAATAACAAACTCCTAAATTACCTTGAAAAAAACGGTATTCTATCAGACAACCAATATGGATTTCGCAATAATAGGTCGACGGAAGATGCAGTTACAAACCTAGTTGATTTTATCGTAACAAAACTAGATGACGGAAATAAGTGCACTGGAATCTTCCTTGACCTTGCGAAAGCCTTCGACACCGTGTCTAGAAGAATGCTTCTCCAAAGGCTTGAACACATAGGAATCCGTGGTACGACTCTTGAGTGGTTTCAATCCTACTTAAATGACCGCACACAAGGGATCAGTATGGGAAAACTTCATAGCGATTACGCTAGACTTAGCTATGGTGTGCCGCAGGGTAGCGTACTTGGACCAACCCTTTTTATAATTTATATTAATTCTCTTTGCTCCCTGCCACTCTATAAAGCTGGGATGTTTACTTATGCTGATGACACGGCCATAGCATTCTATGACAAAACCTGGGAGTCTGTTTACGAGGCTGCTGAGAATGGAATGAACCGGGTCGCCGAATGGCTAACCTACAACTTGTTGACACTTAATGTGGAAAAAACTAAGGCAATAAATTTTAGTGTCAGTACAAAAAACCCTTGTCCAACCCATTTAACTATCAAGCTGCACATGTGTAAAAATAACACTGGCATAGCATGCTCATGCTCATGTTTTGAACAGGTGACTAATATAAAGTACCTCGGTATTTATATTGATAATCACCTCACCTGGAAAAAACAAATTGAGCAGGTTAGTGGACGTGTTAAAAAATTGTTACACATTTTTAAGAAGATGGGACGGATAGCAGATGAAACTACCATGAAGATGATTTATCATACACTGTGTGAATCAATCTTAAACTACTGCATCATGTCATGGGGGATAGCACATAAGACATATTTAATTAATGCAGAGCGTTCTCAACGGGCGATCCTCAAGTTAAGCTACAAAAAGCCAATTCGTTACCCAACTGATAATTTATATCAGGAGACTGGTGTCCTGCGTGTCCGACAACTTTACATTATGGCTGTAGCATTAAAATTCCACAAAATAGCAAGTATTGCAGCTGAACCCAACATTCGCTCTAGGCGAAAACCCAAATGGCATAAGCCCAAAACTAGATTAGACTTTGGTAAAAGGTGTCTTTACTACATGGGACCGTATATTTATTACAAATTAAATAACAAATTAAATCTCCTAAAGATGACAAGATCAAAATGCAAAAGCCATATCAAAAACTACATCAAACCAATGGATTATAACAGCACAGAAAACTTCCTTAAGATAAATTAGATATATTATTTTTAACTATATGAAGTATTTATAATTTTGTAACTCATATTAATATATATGGTAGTCACAAATTCCCCCACACGCATATGCCTACATACCCTCGTATATACATATACATACCTACAGCCAAACACGCACACACACGCAAACACACACACACACGCTCACACGCACACGCACACACACACACACACACACTCACGCTTATACCCATACACAATTTTATACATACGCACCACTAAACATAAAATCAATGCTCAATACATGTTGTTTATAAATTCTTTAATTTTAAGTCAATGTTATTTATAAGATGAAAGAGACTAGCCTCCACGACACAGGGAATCCTAGTGTGGAGGCTAGTGACCAACTTATGTAAAGAATATCTTTTGAACAATAAAAAAAAAATATTATTATTATTATTATATTATTATTAATATTATAGAGATTTAGTATGGAAACTCCAATCCATTTCCAGATTATTTTCATGACGTTTTTGATAGACTGTATATCACAGTCAGACTGACAAGTCTTGATAACTTGTCGAATTACATAAACACGGTGAATCAACGTGTGTGAAGTGTGAGATTCGTGTTTGTAAACGCATTCACAATACAAGAGAAACATTAGGTCAAAAAATAAAACCTGGTCAATCGACTCTGACTATTCAGGTGTAGATCATTCTGAAGACACGCAACTTAAACAATAATGTGTTTTCCATTTCTCCAACTCGTATCAAATGGTTGAGAGAAATTTAAAACATTTAACTTGTTTTTATAGTCTAATAAATATATGAAAGTCGTGGTTGTGGGCTTAAACTTGGCATGTACCTACCAATGTGACGTCATCAATATCACATGTACTTTCTTAGTTACCCTAAGATATCGGAGACATGCAGTCACTGAAAGTCTCGCGAGGAAACCTGTATGTACTTCCTGTTGATTTGCCAATACCAGACACATCAGAAATATTATTGTTAGACGTATATTTTTGTACTTTCGCGAGTATACATAATGGTCTAAAATTACTAGAAATTACCAACCTGCAGTGGCCCTTACGGGAAGACGCTCTTGTCCAGCAATGGAACAGTTATGAGCAGGTTATGTTATTATTATTTATTTATCCAAAATAGCAGCTTATTTAATTCAATTAAATTTTTCTATTTATGGATCCATCGTCAATCGATGATTTTACCAATGTCGAGGTTGAAAAAGACACTGTTACGGTTCTTAAAACTGACACTACTGTTAAAAGATATTGACCGGTATTTGTAGTGATGAAATCAATGAAAGATACTGAAACAATACAAAACATCACAATGTTAATAACATATACTTCCAAAACTATATACAAGGAGAAGGTAGGAAAGTGCAGGAATGTATACGATATAAATACTATTGTTAATGTCTAATAGTGATTTTAGTGTTTTTACTTGGCTTAGCAGGAATTATTGGTACTTTTTACATCAAAATGCGTGTTTGCTTGTAAGAAATTTCATTGTGAGAGACACATAGATAACATAGTCATCTTTATAGGGATGTGACACAACAACTATGAATTACAAGGTTTTAATAGCAGCTTATTATGCTGATGCGTTTTTACATTTGGAGATTTTGTCTGTTCTTGAAGCAATTGATGAGGGTATAATACTTTTTATCCTGTGTTTTGTACACAGATGTGCACAATACTTTATGACCTGTATAAATGTATGCAGCTACCCACATACTATGTATGCTTGCAATGTTTTACGACGGGAGGTGCGTATTTTTTTCCACATTCGCGAACGTGGCGGGCGCTGAACACTCCGACTAAGCATTCTCGCCACATTTTATAGTTGTACTTGTTATTCCTGTTTTTATGGGAAATGCGAAAGCACGTGTCAAGTATACGTAAATATAGGCTTAAGTGCTTATCATGTATGAGATAGGAGCATAAACTTAACTGATGTGCTATCAGGTACTAAATATAACATAACATAGCATCACGCTTGTTTGCCAGAAGAGTACTGTAGTACACCCACATTTCACCGATGCAATTATTAAATCCCATATATGTGAGCCTATTTATTGCTAACGGCTAGGTACAAATCCAAACCCCTGGCTGTTTTATTATATGTATAGCAAAAACAATTTCCTACAATCGTAAAATATATCTCTGACGTCATAGAGCATGTCATATCGACTACGAATTCCAAAATAGACAATAACTGGGAAATTTATAGGAGCACAGTTCCCGGCCTTCCGCCAGACGAATTACCTAGAACAACTAAATGCGGAATGGGTTACAAAGTTAGGTCAAAGTGTACACACACGGTAATAAAGTTAGGCCACTAGGTATAAACTACGTGGTGTAAGACATACTCTATATTGTGGTATGGTTTTGTTATTATTTTTAACAATTTCAAATATTTATGTATAACATAAAACATAGCAACATGCCTGTATTCCCCGAAGGGTAGGCAGAGGTGCACACTGTTATTAAATGCTATGTAATAGGTGGTGAGCCTATTGCCATCTACCGGGCACTGTTCCGAATTCCGGGCTGCTACTGAGAATTTTCTAACAGATATACTCAATAACACTTTGCCCGACCTGGGAATCGAACCCGAGACCTCATTAGACCACCGAGGCAGTTATAAATAGTAAAATAAAGAATAAAAAAATATATTAAACTAATTTTATATTATGGTTGAATTGAATCCTTATCACTTACGCATTGATCCCCCTCGTATAAATGCACATAGCGTTAATGTCCCGGGTAATAATTTGTGCGTGTGAGTTACCGCCACCACAATAGAGGAAGAAATCCTACAGTGAGGCAAAATAAAATATTACTACATTTTCTCGCTTGCCTTAAAAAGTAAAATGTACGACTATGTTTAATTCATGTTTCGTTACGTACATTTGCAGTCTCTGCATAGCGCATTTTTTTTACCAAATAGCTAATTTAATCTCCGAGTCCGCCCTCCACGTTTGCCTGAAAACGTAACTCCTCGTAACAGTAAATCCTACAAATTGTTTTTATGCGTAATTTCGTGAGTACCGACTGCTCTTATTACTTCATAAAACGTACATATAATTTATCGTGTCCTCCTGACACATGCGATAAAATACTTTATACAATACTAGGTTTTAGGAGAGAGTTTGTTCTGCTTGTTATCTGTGCCGAATTTTTTGTCGATATATAAAAGAAGGGAAAGTGTTTATTTCTGCGCAGAAATAACGTAAAATAACATAATATTATAAATATGTGAATAGGAAATATCTACAAAATATAAATCTAAACCATGTAACTGTTAATTCAAGCAACCAATAGGTGCTATCCTGAGCGGATATTTTAGAAGGGTGCGCAAATTCTGGGGAAAGTATAACTTCTTAGATACATTTTCCGAATGATTTGTACCTATTAGTTATCATAATATAACCAGCCCATATCTGTCCTACTGGCAAAGGCCTCTTCTCATATAAAGGAGGCACTAGCATTAACGAGATTTCCTATAAGTAAATAAATAAGGCGCTTCTAGTGATTTACCTTTTATAATTTATTCTTATAATAATTTTAACCATAAGTGCACCTTGAAACATGAGTCTGTCATAAATATGACAGACCTGCATATTGAATAAGTGATAAACCTAAATAGGTTTATCACTTATTCAATATGCAATAGGTAAAAATACAAATAACAATTACAAACATAACGCGGAAATAACGAAGTTTAAGAAGTGCCCAAATGTGTGCAAGTGTAATAGACTAATAAAAAGATCAGTCTTAAAATTCTTTCTTTCTCTTTCTCGTTTCTGTTCGTTTTTTTATAGGTGCTTTGTATAATATGCTTTATTCATTCATTTTAAAGGCACTCATAAAATAAATCACCCCTCAGTATTAATCCTCATCGTGTTCTACGTAATAGGTAGCAATTACTAACGCGTATCATAGCGGCTCTGTCAAGCACTACACCTAAACTGAAACGATCACTTCATCTCTCAAGACATGTTCAATTTATTCGCGCAACCGGGTGCTCTGATGAGAATTTACTAAATCTTCTGTCGTATACCTATCTAAATTTCATACAGAGGAATTGTCGTATTTCATAGATGTTGCTCCTTTATACGTAGATAAACTTCTTCAATATGCTTAGAATAAACAGTTTTATTAGGATTATAAGTAATTATTTCATGTAATAAAAAAAGCAAAGTTTTATTAACCATAAAATATATAAAAATCCAAAGTCAAATTTAAAAGCTTTTATTTCATTTTTACCAATTTAAGGCATTCATGATACGTCAAAATTTTGTAGTTTGAAAATAGTTATTTTCTATGGAGAAGAACCGGTGAGAAACTCCATGGTTACTCTTTTAAACTTAATATCCTTAAAAAAATTGTACTATAGTGTTATATGTTATAATAAGGTGATAAGCTAATTTAAAAATTGGCAAAGCATGAGTTTAGCTTGTGTACTTATGGTTTCGTACCACCTTGGTTATTTTTATTTCGTTTTATTATTTGATATGATAGAAGTCATTATAACACATATTTTGAGAAAGTTTCAACTGGCTAGTTATTATAGTTCAAAAGATACAGGCCAGGACAGATGGCCCACAAGAGCTGTACGAAACCCAAAAACGCAAAAAATATAAAATAAGAAGGAAGTTATAATGAATATTATGCTCCGTAAAGCTAGTCTTGAGTCAATTCACGGATTCAAAGAAAATATTATCCAGTAATTTAATGTTAAGCTTAATAAATCACCTAATATTTAAATCTGATAAAGTCCAGTTTTCCTTTCAATTTCTTCTTTTTACGTGCCATCAATTTCAATTTGATAATTTCTCCCAGTCAAAATCTCTAAGTAAATTCGGTTTGAAACTGAGCATTTTTTCCTTACGACGACTTTATCAAATTATATACATACCCGTACAGTCACGAGCACAAACATGTACACTTTTTAAACTCCATATAAATAGTTATCGGAATCTGAAGTAGTAATGTATGTCTATATGTAGAAGGAATGGTTCTTATATCTGTGTTACATACCTATTTATCTTAGTAATACACATATTGTCGGTGAGTGTTTAAAAGTTTGTGTTTATATGTTTGTGCTCGTGACTGTACATATATATCATCACGCCTAGGGGTAGGCAGAGGTGTACACTGTTGTACGCCCACATATCACCAATGTTATTATTAAGTCCTATGCAAAAAGGCGATGCCTATTACCGACAATCGGGCACTGCTCAAATTCTGGGCTGCTATTGAGAACTTCATAACTCATTTTCCATATAAACTCTAACTGTGCCAAATTTCATACTCCTCCGTCCGCGTAATTTTCGTAAACGGTAAAATAGGTATTAAGTTTTTGCTTCACGTATAAATGTTTATTTATTTTTTGCCATTAGATTTTTAACCCGTCAATTCTGTTTGTGACACAAACCGTAAGTCTGTGTATAAACGTGAACATTTTACGGCCGGGATGATTGAGCGAAACCCCGCTGAGATCCAAATTAATGTCTAGCATAAATACGAATACTGGAGGATCGTCCGACTTGCAACTTTTTTATTACGTAGAAGAAAATTGCGAACAACTTGCGGAGCAAAATTGTTTTACGACAAATAAGATTTACTTTTAGGTTAGGCCTAAAGTATAAAGGTTTCTTGGTAGGTTTTATGTGTGAAAAAGTTTACAAATGTGTTGTGTTGTTTGAAAATAAGTGGCGTTTGTCATGATTAATAAATGTTTATGTATAAAAGGCAGAATAAGGTGTTTATTGAAAGAAGAAAGAAAGCATATTTATTTTGCTCTCTAACAACATAAATTATAGTAATATATTATAGTAGGTTTTCGCGATCACTACACATCATGTAAAACAACTTTTAACAGGATTAATCGCGTTTATTATTGGTTTTTGTTGAACACTTTGCATCGTTCGTGAAACGTTAGGAAAATCAAACAACAACATAAATTATATAAAAAAAAAAACAAAAACTTTGCATTCCATGATATACTAGTTGTGCCCACGATTCCGTGCGCTTGGAAGTCGGAAAATAATATTATGTTGTATATGAATATTTAAAATAATTAAACAGCCTCTCTGGTCTAATGGTCCCGAGTGTGCCTGCTGAGTTTAAAGATTTCCATTGACATTCGATTTCCGGGATAAGCTAATTATTATTTAAAGTTATAAATTTTTGTGGATAAAGAATACGGTCGTTTGCAGGTTTCGAACCTGCGCCTCCCGGATAAATACGCCAGGCGCTCTGACCGCTAAGCCGTCTTGACCTCCGACGCCATCTATACAGTCCCTTTACAGGTCCTTGTAAAGGCACTGCATATAGATGGTAATGACGTCACCAAAAGACGTATCAAAATGTGGAAGAAGAATTCGCGGTAGTGAGCAGAGGTCGAGATGGCTCAGCGGTCAGAGCACCTGGAGTTTTTAACTTTAGAGTTCGCTAAGCATGCGTTAATACTTTTCAAAGACATAACTGTAAGTGTTATTTAGTTTTTGTGATCCTAATGCCCATTAGTAACCCGGAGTTTAGAATTGTGCCCGGTAGATGTCAATAAGCTCACAGCCTACATGGGACTTAATAACAGTAATGCTAAAATGTGACTACATTATAATTATAAGCGTTCGGATGGACAGACTGACAACTTTTATATCGATAGGAAAAATATTCAATGTACAGATATAGTGCCTCTATAGTTTAGATTTACCTTCTAAAGCCCATCCAAATGTTGCCGATTTATTAAAGGCTTAATATATATCATTGAATCTTTTGTATTTCCCCTTCCTAAAAGGACACAATTAAGCAAAATAATAAAAATTAATAATATAAATTGTATACATGTAGATATAGTAGTTTGTAAATAATTCGGTTTAATTTTATTATATTAAATGGAAAAAGAATACGGTCGCGAACAGGATTCGAACCTGCGCCTCCCGGATAGATACTCCAGGCGCTCTGACCAACTAAGCCATCTCGACCTCTGCTCACCACCGCGAATTCTTCTTCCATATTTTAACACGTCTTATGGCGACGTCATTGCAATCAATTCAGTACCTATACAAGTGACTGAACCGACACGACTAACTTTGCAGTTATTAACTGCAAAATCCTGTTCGCGACCGTATTCTTTTTCCATTTAATATTGTAACTTTAGAGTTCGCTAAGCATGCGTTAATGCTTTTTCAAAGACATATCTTGAATTAATTTTATTATTTAAGTTCTTGAATATTAATTTATATCCCAGCAAAATTACTTTTTTATTTGCTATGTTTTCTTGAACAAACACACACGATAAAATTGCAATAAGACCACCTAATGATCTAGTTGTATAATATCTCGCTTACCTTTTAAGCAATTTTCAATACTGTAATCTTGAATGCTGGTGACTACGAATTACTACGATTAAGTTAATTAGTAGTAAAGTCAGCGACCCTCATAAGATTGTCTAGTTAAACCACGTATTCATCTCATGCTATTCAGAAGATATAATAGAAGTGTCAGCCACTTTTATTCGGAGTCAAGTAATGAAAGTAAATAGTTATGGCTACGCCGTAGCACAGTTACGACGTAGCATGGTTACGTCGTAGCACGTCTACGAGAAGTCCGTACCTAATCTTACGAGGCTATTACTGTTCGTTTTGTGTGAAGTTGGTCTTGTTAGTGGTGTAAGGAATAGTTTCGATAAAATGGTCTCACCTTTATATAGGTATACCTAGTAGCAGACTAGTATAATTTGTCTAGGGGTTTTTGGTTTTAATATTTACTTGGCAAAACTTTGATTAGGATAAGTTAATTAGGAGACTGCAGATGGAGCACTGAAAAAAACTCATTAACTTCATTACATAATATAAATAGGCCATAACTGTCGCAGCAGGCTAAGAGCTTCGTATCATAAAGATATGGCAGAAGCATTAATCATCATGCTAGCTTGCAACGGGTTGGCGATTTCAGTCCATCAAGTCCAGGTTACCTCACGATGTTTTCCTTCACCGCATATCTGTGATGTCTTAGAATAACTAAAAAAGTACATGGTATTAAAAAAGTCACATTGGTCATCTCAGATTTGAATCCACAGCTTGTGGCTCAAGGCGAGCCCGTAAACGGACACCCCAACATATCATATAAATAAATTTAATTTTTTGACTAAATTACAATGATAATTATAATTAAGAAACGATTACGGTCAATACTGGAACAGAAGTGTCAATTAGCGATGACGCGAGGCGTTGCGCGATAGTTGCTATATTGAGCAAATTCAGCATTTCTTGGGGCCGTCTTCGTAGCTGTGACTGAGTCAGTATCATTATTGGATTCAATGAGGTGAAAGCATAGTCAGCAATTGCCCTTTATAACAAGCTATTTAGTTTCTAGCAAAAATAGTTACCTATACGGTATTGGAAGGAATACTAATATTATTTTAGCTGTATTATGTTATAAGCTCATCTTAATGCATCAAATATATTTGAATTATTTTGCTGTTTATTTGTATTCAATGGATTGTCTGCATTTTCTTTTTTGTTTTATAGAAAATGTTGCTCCGTTCTATGATTTATTCCTGTACCATGAGGACATTTACAGACATTAAATCTCACATGCACACACACCCAGACCCGGAACAATTATCTGTAGATCAAACGTATATTTGCTTCGTGCGGGAATAGACCCGGTGACACATGGTGCAGTAGCCTCAGCAGCAGGTCATTTAAGCTGTTTGATGTTCATTGACTATTTGTTTTACCATCACAATACAGCGCGGTTGGCGCAGTGGTCGAGAGATCGACTGCTGCGCTGCGTGTCGCAGGTTCGATTCCTGCACGGAGCAAATATTTGTACGATCTACGGATAATTGCTCCGGGTCTGGGTGTTAGTGTGCTTGTGAGATTATATGTCTGTAAACGCACCCACGACACAGGAAGAAATTCCTAGTGTGGGGCAACGTTTCTCTAAAAAAAAAAAAAAATGGCGTCAATTCTATTGTAGCAAACTAAACTAAATTTAAACATTCCTGTCTTTTATTAACAGTTACTATATGAGCAAGATACGACGAATCAAGAGATGACGAATTCGAATTTAGGCATGTCAAATTAAAATCTCTGCACGTTTTTAGTAGCCACAGTTATAATTAGCCACTAAAATTAGAGACTTCAAACGGAAATTGTATGGAATATTAGGTTGACATGATTAAATTCATAACTTTAGAGTTCGCGCGCGCGATTTTTGAAGATTTATTTGTATATGATTAAATTTGAATTCGATTCAAGATATGTCTTTGAAAAAGCATTAACGCATGCTTAGCGAACTCTAAAGTTACAATATTAAATGGAAAAAGAATACGGTCGCGAACAGGATTCGAACCTGCGCCTCCCGGATAGATACTCCAGGCGCTCTGACCACTAAGCCATCTCGTTGAATTCGATGTCATTCTCTCCTGCTCTCCTAGTAACGGCTAGTAAAAAAATAGCAATGCTCTAAGTTCAGTTCAATCTTTAGAGCACTTTGCCCGCGGCTTGTGATAATCTGTCAACCTGAGACATGTTTATAGGTACAAACACCTCAAAATATAACTGCAGAAGGTGTGAAGCATTATATTTCATTAGTAAACATAAACAAAACATAGCATCACGCTTGTATTCCTGAAAGATAAGGCAGAAGTGTAGTGTTGTCACCCACGTTTTACCAAAATTGGTCGCTAAAGTGCCATGTAATTGGTGGTGCAACCACAATTCAAAATTCCTAGCTACAACTGAGAGTTTCTTACCATATATTAACAAACTCAATAACATTTTGCTTGAACGGATAATTTATTAATAACTAGCTGTACCCGTGGCTTTGCTCACGTCAAAGTAATCTTGACGCCAAATTAAGATTTCAATTAATCATACATACAAACTCACACCTAATTCCCATTCCAGTAGGCAGAAACTATAGATTTAATCTTACATACATGAAGAGTGCATGCTCGGAGTTTCAGTTTGTTAACTTGCCTTTTTGAGAAGGTCCGGTACTTTCGTTGATGTCAGACCCTCCACCCCTTCCAGTTTATTACGTCTCGTAATAATTGTTCTAATAATCTATTTTTGACAATCGTCATTGACGCCACCCATAAATACATAGATACTTGACAGTTGCCCTAGCAACCCAAACTCATTAAAATAAATCTTCGAAAAATTTAAGTGCACGCATAGCGAACTCTAAAGTTATAAATTTTAGTGGAAAAAAGAATACGGTCTCGAGCAGGATTCGAACCTGCGCCTCCCGGATAAATACTCCAGGTCATCAGGTATCTGTTCAGTCCCTATACCGGTAACCGAACCGACACGACTAACTTTGCAGTTAATAGAATATTGTACAGTTTTTATGCGAATTCGCGGTAGTAAGCAGAGGTCGAAATGGCTTAGCGGTTAGAGCGCCTGGAGTATTTATCCGGATTAGGATAATAAACGATTTTTCATCTTAATGTAGATGGTACAATTTTAATTATTTGGTTGCCTAGATCCACACTTGGTGTGTCCAAAATAGTTTTTAGGTAGGTTCACTTTATGCTTAATTTGTTAGCGGGCGGTGGAAAAGTCCCTAGCCACAGGTTTGCGGTGAGTCTCGACTGGACATCTTGACACTGCATCGGTCGATTTTAAATAACTGTGCCTGGCTTGTTATGTGGTTAGGTGTTGTGCTGGTAACTGGCCGTCATACAGTCAGGATTTTTCCACAGCACACGCGACTTACCTGCAGATATGTGGGGGCGCTATATCAGCTGTCGGATATAGCTCTTGAAGTGGTGTAGATTATACGATGCAATATTAGGATTCCACTCATCAATTTAAAAACATCAATTAGATTTTTACTTATTCTCAATGGGCCTGCGTTTGACCGCCAACTCGCCTGATTATAAGCAATGGTGTAATCGACGATGGACCACGCTTGACCACTAAATACCTATTCACTTGAGCCTTGAAAACCACCAGATATATATTTATTGAGAAACACGGATGATGAACGTATTCGGCAGCAATACAACCAACTGAAAGCTAGATGCGACATAGATGATCTTACGTTATTTTCTGTTTCCCAATAGCATTACTGAAAAATTTGATATGCCGCCGTTAGCGCCGAATGACTGTACCGGCGGCCTATCTCTATGGAATGCACTCCCTCTTCCTTCAGTCACGTATTCCGATGGGACGGCAATCCGAAACGTTGGAGTGAGTTCAGTGACAATATGTGTTGGCCAAAATGATAATGTCACATACATAAAATCACGTCTCTGGCCTAGGCTTTAGGTAGGCAGACACTATAGAATGCCACCTGCTAAGATTCTTACATACTCTTTTTTGCTTCTATCACGTTCATACGTCTGTTCATACACGCGTGCTGGTTGTGAGCACTACTTTTTGACTTTTTAGTGAGTTTCGGTGGGTTAGTTTATATCCATTTAGGGATCTCAGAATTTCCACTTACGTCTTTTCGTCTTTTCAATATGAGTGTTTGGTCTAAGCATACTATTTCCAGTTTCTGTTATTGCATGTTCATTTAAAAATGAAAATATTAATGGTCATCAATCTTGTGCAGTTTAAAGAGAATCTTAGAACAACTGACTCATTAGTCTAGTGGTTGCGAGTGAGTATAAGCGTAGGTAAGTCTCGGGTTTGATCACCAGGTCGAAAAAAATTTAGTTGAGTTCCATAATGGAGTTTTTAGTAGAGCTTGGATTTGGCTTGTTGTTTATTTTTCCAACATTTAATACCCGATCTATAAAACGAATGCCCAAGATGCAGGTACTGAGAGTTTGTTCCAATCTCCGCTTAGTAAACATTTGTTGAGGTCAAGCAATGTTTTACACGGTATTTTTTTGGATAGGGTAATGATGACGCTAACTGCAGCATTTTCATTAAACCCTTTCGTGCATTGGATGGCCCATTAAGTTTTCAGTCCCATTTGTTGATAATAGACATCGATCGACTTTTGAATCTTCTAGAAATTTTAGCACCATAATTGTTAGGGTGAGCACAACGTTCTTAGTTATTACCCTTGGTCTCAAAACATTAAATTTTAATCCTATTCACAAAGGATGATAAAATAAACAATTCAATTCTCATCGAGAATGTACTCTCCAACCATCTCATTAGCTGGACAGCCTGTAATAAAATCGTCAGTAATGCGTATCTGATGTTTTGCTATTACCTACTTATGGATTAGGCAATTAAATTAATCCTAAGGCCAGGCTGAGGGAATGTGTAGTTTTGTTACTAAATAGGTATTGGGGGTCGAGTTGTCCGTGTCCGGAGGACCCTTAAAATGGAATCCCTGCATGTAGCCCCTTGCTGGTGCAAAACAGGCAACACAACTCTGGTGGGAGGCTTCGACCATGGCTGTTTACCATCCACCTGACGAAACCGTTGTGGGAGTGGGCAGTTGCATCAACTCTCCAACTATCGTTCTCCCAAAATCCATCCACTTTACTTAAGAGTGAATAGATTTATTCTTGATATAGGTGCGCTATCCTTGGCCACACCGTCGCTTACCATCAGGCGAGTTGGTGGCCAAACGTAGATATATATTTGATAAAAAAAAATAAAAAAAATATATATATTTGGGTTGAGTTTAAAAATGACTTTTCTATGGAAAGAAGTACCATGATTAATGATGAGATCTGATTGATAAAAATTGTACACAACGCTAACGTGTTACATCTTCACTGTGCTTCACCATATTGATATGAGGCAGCAAGAGAAACACATAAAAAGTGGGTTTATATTACAAAAGGACACGAAAAACTAAAATAACGTTGTTTTGCTGCGAAATAACAGATAAACCTTGTAGTATGAAAATTCAAAAATATGCAAAAACAATATCCTGTACCGGGATTCGATCGTCATACTTACACCGTGCCAGTCACTTATGTACGGTATGCAACTAATTACTCAGTTGACAATACTACCAAAATAGGCATTCACAATCTACTAATCAAAATACAAAACCGGTAAATGCTTGGTCCCCATGTGATAAAGCGCAATGATACCTTTTGCAGTGCTTATCATTTTTGATAAGCTATACAACAGTGCCATTTTTATTGAAATCCGTCCATTTTCAATTCCGAGTGTGAGATGTTTAAGATCACTGCTCAGCTCCCTTGAGGAAATGCGCAATTTTGAATAGCCTATAAGTTGACCCGGCTTTTGACGATATTTTTTACAAATTTTCAGTTGTTTCTTTTTCTTGGTTTGGACGCCAACCTCGGACATACAAACAGACAAAAATACTCAAATTTTAAAAACAACAGATTTGGCATTAGTATCGATTAAATAATACATTACGAAAGAAAAAAAAACCAAAAAGCGAATTTGAAATTTTCGGGCTTTCGAGTTACGATTTTATTATAAGTATAGATAATAATAATGTTTTATTTATAAAAAAAAAACAGATTGATAGTATGTACGTGTAACATTCTCATTACAAAGTAAGTATGTAGGTTAGATCTAGGTACATCTAGCTTGCTAGGCTATAAATAGCCTGTATTATGGAGTAATTTTAAATTGGTTTATAATTAGTTAATTTAAATCAGGACCTCGATACACAGCAGCCGCACTCACTAGATCAGGAAGGATTTTCTATTATTTATATCCGTTGGAATGTAGTCGTATAATCACATCCTAAAATATCCAGACTCTGAGCAATTACTGATGATTAATATGATGATGATCATGAATACAAATTCTTGTTCTGTGTGGGAATAGAATTCGCGATAAACGATACAGAAGCTGATCCCTCTACCGCTGCGCTAACTTTGTAACAAATTGCGTTAATGATAAAATAGACCTTTTACAATATAGCATCACGCCGGTATTCCCCGAAGGGGTAGGCTGAGGTATACACAGATGTACACCCATACTTCACCAATGCTGTTCTTAAGTCCCATGTAATAAATAGGTGGTGAGCCTATTACCATCTACCGGGCACAATTCCAGACTCCGGGACTGAGAATTCCCTCACAGAAAAACTCATTAACATAATTATTGAATTCAAACGGGACTTAATCGCGCTAAAAGGATAATATTTATTTACCTCGACGTTTCGATCGTGGTCACGAGTAGTCTACTCGTCGTATCTTTTTAGCGCGATTGAGTCCCGTTTGAATTTAATAATTATGTGTTCGAATCGCGTAGGTTTAAAAATACTCATTAACACCTTGCCCGATCCGGAAATTGAACCTGGGACCCCATACTCAGCTGTAGCGCTTGAAACCACTAGACCAACGATGCAGTTGACCTTTTACAATTTTCTATTATGTGGTAAGAGTTACGACAAGCTATGTAAGACGCACGTATTGTTACGCTAATATGAAGTATTCTGAGCCCTTTAATTGCCATTATAATAACAATAGGAGTATAATAACAACAAGTAGTAAGTGTATGTTGGTATAATAAGCTTTTGTGTGATGTTGTTCATTTATTTATTTGTGGTACTAGAGCTGAATATGTTATTTGAAGTTGTTGTTTAAGAAGCGTTCCATCGTTTAGGAAACTACATGACGCAAGTCATTTTGTAAATTTTATTTCTGCACCGTAATGGGCTCGTGGCTAAGTTAAAGGCCACACAGATCGATTGATTGAGGTTAAGCTGTGCTTGCCGCAGTCGTTCCGTGGATGGGTGACCATCATTTGACACCTATATCCCTCCATGCCTTGGAGAGCACATTAATCCGTCAGTCCCGGCTGTCAAATCAAGATCTTTGGCAGCTGTTACGGGTAGTCAGAGGCCTGAAAGTCTGAAAACCAGTATTACCACGAGATATTGTTTACCCACCAACCGCGTTATCAAGGTCAGATAGGCAGTTGCTCCAAGTAAAATACTGGTATTAAGCTGCAGCCGGTTTGACTGGAAGTCGACCACAATGTAATTGAGAAAAGGCTAGACAGATTGACTCTGGTTCGTTAAAATTTCTAGAATCTCAACATTTAACAGGTTTCGTTAGCTAAGCGACGCGCGACGGTTTGTTTGATTAATGTGAAGTTTTACCAATTCTTCCTTGCAAAGAAGAAATCAGAATTCATTGAGTTGGATCATATGGTAGAAAAAAGAATCTCACAAATATACTTACATACTTAAATAAACCCTAAAACATAACAGTCCTTTTTTGTGCAGTTGTGTAAAAAATTACATATCATATTGGTTTCCCACCCGTAAAAAAGAAGTGTTCATTGATTCTCTACACCGCCGCAGTAAAAATGATGTCAAAAGTATTTGAAAACCAATACACAACGAGTTTGAAATATCTGGTTTTGGTATAATAGGTTTTTTTTTTATCCCTTGCTGATAGAGAAGTGTCAAAATTAAATTTAACTTTATCACGATTGGTCCAATTGGTTTCAACACCCGAAAGATTAAAATGTAAAAATAAAAAATAAACATTTTTGTTCATACACCGAATAAAACTGTTAAATCATTCACAGTTTTACGAAGGTTTGCGAATTTGGACAACAAAATCAAAAAGCAATTTCTGTGTTACAAACCTTATGTTTATTTTATAGGAGGAGAGTATAATATTTTCGAAATTTTCAGGCAGAATGGTTCACGTAAGGGTAGGGGTAATATGTTTTAAATTTGGAATAAAACAGCGTGTTCATTGTAATCTTAACACACGGTAGTGTTAAGCCAAGTTCGGATAAGAAAAGGGCAACGCCCTACATAGGTGTAGGGCGTTGCCCTTTTCTTATATAATAAATACACGAATTATTTTATCAACATAACTTAACAACATGACATAGCTTCACGTCTGTATTTCCCGAAGGGGTAGGCAGAGGTGTACACAGTTGTACACCCACATTTCACCAATGCTGTTATTAAGTACCATGTAATAATAGGTGGTGAGCCTATTGCCATCTACCAGGCACAATTCCAAACTCCGGGCTGCTACTGAGAATTTTCTAACAGAAAAACTCAATAACACTTTGCCCGACTTGGGAATGGAACCTAAGACCTCATGCTCAGCAGTCGCGCTTGGGACCACTAGACCAACGAGGCAGTTATTTTATCATGTTTTAATTTACTCAAGATCTCATAAAAACCGTCGGCACTGCTTATTTTAATGAACAAATGAATATCAATTGCTAAGTCAAGGCCTACGGACAGCTTGGACAACTTTAACGCCAAGTCAACTTTTAACAGCACGAAAAAATTTGTATTCATATTAATAACTTTACATCTTGACTTGTGTACAAAATGAACGGTCCTTTCCTATACAGGAAACTGGTAGTGCTGACGGGCCAACCTAAGCCTCCACCATATGAATATGCTAACTTTGTCTTCAATCGTTCTGATCAATGACGAGTGACAGAAACGAATGCTATAAAAAACCATATTACGTCCACCCCAATTAACTTGAGACCAGCGCACCTATTCGCTGTCTCGGTTACCAACCGAATTGATGGACACTTTGTAGTACATTGCGTCGTAAGTTTTTACTATTGCTGCTCATCATAGACAAGCTGTAACACACGACGCAATGTACTACAAAGTGTCCATCAATTCAGTTCGCAACCGAGATAGCGAATAGGTACGCAGGGCAGCAAGAAGAAAAAGAATTGACTTAAATGTGAAAAGTTAAAAGGTACATAATGACAAGAAATGTGGTTTCTATAATCGGAATGCTTATATCGAGCCCACGGTCCTTTGTTCTGAACTTGGTCTCTTTTTTAGATATATATTTTTGGTAAAATCGTATTAACAGGGGCTCTGCTTACGGGTAATTACCCACGTGTAGCCGTTTGTGACAGTGAGAACGGTAAATTAGAGATCAATTATTGTATTTTGATATTGTTAAATGTGATTAAGGTAAGAGCTATACGTTCATGTGTAAGAGGAAGATGAGAGGGTTCATAAATCGTAATTAAGTACGTGTTATTGTTAAACAGATTTTTTTTGGTGATAATAAGAGTGATTGTTTAGTGTGGGTTAGATACCCGGGTCGGGAAATGTGTTACTGGGTTTTTGTGTGTTTTAAAGAAATAAAGAAAGTAAAACGGTTTATTCTGACACATAGAAGACAACATGACCAAAAGAAATAAAGGAATACAAAGTAAAGAATTCCATCCTAATATTAAGTATATATAAAATGTCTAATAATGCAATCGCTTCTAATTGGAAAATGTCTTTTGAATATTGTGTAATAAAGGTTTCTTCTGACGAGACGTCCATTTAGTACTAATACTTTCATATGGACGAATACTGAATGGAAATACCTACTCCTGATTACAGTCACACTTTCACACGGAACACCAGCGCCGCCATTTCGTGCGTCTCATTCACTCGATTCCTAAACTCAATCAACACCTGAATGGCGTACAATATGCAAATATCGTTGCCTATTTGTACATTCATGGATATTACGGACTGTTTCCAAACGCCCGGCGTTTGGAACACGTTTTTGATACTAACCAAAACGTGTTCCAAACGCCCAGGATGACGTCCATTTATATTGGGGGCATAGATTTCGTTATATTTGGAAATCCAAAGCTAAACGACATCCATGCAAATGGCATTAGTTTTTTTTTATAGAATAGATGGATGTCTCATAAACGTTAAATCACATAATATTATTATACTATAGTTTTTACCCCTTTAAGCGCTTACCTCTACAAATAAACCTTATTCTAGAAACGAATAATAGAGGAAACCTTTAACTGTTGTTGCCATTAAAGCGAACACATAAAATCGTGATAACAACTTTGCATTACCAAAGTTACCAAATGTTAATCTGGCTACATCGCCGTCTTTAAGAAGGAAAGCAAAGTCCCGCTTAAGCCTCGCTTAGTGCTGATTACATGCGAGTTTTTTGTGTAAACTAGTTTTTATCTACGAGATCAGAATTTTTGGATAGTGGCACAGTAGCAGAAATACAAAAAATCTTTTTTTTTTCTTCTTTAACAAGATAATTTTACAACAATTACTATTAGTTAAGGACTACAATTGTACCTACAAAATACAAATATCTAGTAGCCGAGCAGCTGAATGGATTTGATTGTGAAATATTCGTTGAAAATATAAACATAGCATCACGTCTGTATTCCCCGAGGGTATATCAGTAGTTGACGCAGTCGTACCAATGCTATTATAGTCCCATGTAATAAATGAGGTTATTGAAATTAATCTGAATATCCAATGATAAATCGAGTCAATTCTTTTTAATATTGCATATTAGTCGGTCAATCAAGCCATTATTTTGTGTTCAAATAATGGCTTGTTGACAGTTCTTAAAATTAACAAACACGATGTTGCCATGCCATCTCCTCCTACCTCAAATGCAGCTAAAGAATTGTTGTTGTCAACCACTGTATGGGTTGAGTTATTTAGGTATCTTGTAAAAAGTACGATGGGACTGATAGATATGTGCATTAATGTTGTACATAAGTCTCTAAATTAAAATTAATGAATAATAAAACAACTTTTAACCGGATTAATCGCGTGTATTATTGGTTTTTGTTTTCCTGAAGTTTCGAATACTTTGCAGCATTCGTGGTCGCAGGAGAACTAAGGTGTCAGGCGTCACAACAGTTTATTTAAAATTATTTCAGTCTACCGTACATATAATCGATAAAATTCATAAAAAAAAATTATAAACAATTTTGAACGCTTCAAAGTGTTCGAAACGTCAGGAAAAACAAAAAACCAATAATACACGCGATTAATCCGGTTAAAAGTTGTTTTATTATAAATAATTTTGACTAATAATACACGCGATTAATCCGGTTAAAAGTTGTTTTATTAAAATGTGTAGTGATCGCGAAAGCCTAAAATATTACTATTAATGAATAAGTAAAAAAAAAGATTTAGCTTGATATTTATTGAAATTAGCACCCAAACGTTCTATTTACGATTTAATTCAATATTCTAATGATAAAATAATTTATTTTAACTCTTACTAGCGCATATTCGTTACAACGATAGGTTGTTATAAATCTAGTTTTCTTAGGTTATGCTTCTACAGTAAGCAAGGTACTTAGCTAGTTAAACAAAGTTTATGTTCACTCTGAGTTAAGATTGTCTGGATAAACCATAGTCTGGGAAAGCATTATATTTAATTTAACATATAAAAGCTTTTAACCGTCACTTATATTATGTCTTAAACTATTCAGTGAAGCTACGAGTAAGTTACTAAATATTTAGTTAATAACTGAGCTTTAACATATTATTAATATATTTTGTATATTTATACAAAATACATACATATATACATACATAAGCATCACGCCTGTATTTCCCGAAGGGGTAGGCAGAGGTGTAAACAGTTGTACAAACTCCAGACTGCTACTGAGAATTTCCTAACAGAAAAACTCAATAACACTGCCCGACCCGGGAATCGAAACCGAGACCTCCTACTCAGCAGTCGCGCTTGGGACCACCGTATACAGAATACGTTCTACGTATATTAGTGTGCGGCTTCGGATTAATACTAGGTAAAGGGGAATATCAAAGAATGCTCAGAAGACAGGATAAGGACCTGAGTTGGGAGCTGACTAGGCATTAAAGAGTGCAAATAAGATATACAATAGAATGTTGTTGTCAATCGTATTATTCAGCTTAATACTGTCATTTCGGCCAGCTATAGATTTGAGATTTAAAATAACTTACTCTTTTAATAATAGGGTTTACTATTGTTGAGACTATTAACTTATGTAATGCAATACATTATATGTTTAATTAATGCCATTATGTACTTATTCGTTAAAGTATTCAATCAAAATTACATGAATAACGTGACGGTGTGACTGTCATCTCGCTTCTAAGTGGGGTTGTTTTATCCATACATTATTGTTGTATCGTAGCACACGCTGTATCAGCCACCACTCGGACAATTAGGATTATTTTTACAAATACATTTGTAGCGCTTTATCTCGCTGGATTTAAGCGAGTTTTTATTGCTTCTGTGTTTGTAGCTACATGTATTTTTTGTGCCGAAACAAAAGAGGATTCTCTTTTTACACGAATACACAAAAAAGGGGTGTTATTTTTTTATGGTTCATGTATGTATGTATGAATGTAAGTATGTTTGTGAGTTTCTTTATTCAACCATAACTTCTAACCGATTTAGATGTATCGTATCGTTAGAATTTTTACAATGTCTCGGGTAACAAAGGCAAGTAAGACTTTAAATGGCAAGCGTGCTTTTTTTTTTTTTTTTTTACTTCATCTTGTAGCCTAAATACAGTATCGGACTACTTCGTTGATCTAGTGGTCGTGGAAATTATAGTATAGTGGTTTAGGTACACAAAAAGGTGTAAAATAAAAAAAAAACACATGAAAGGCGTTTTTCTTTATTAATTTCTTCTTGTTATATTACAGTTCTGGTTCGATGAGGTTTAATTTAGGAAATATTTAAGTGATGTGAGTTGTGAGGTCTCAGCTGCTTAGAGAGGACGTGTGTACTCAGCATGTAATGTTAAAATGTTACAGTCACATCGTAAAACGAACCCCAAACTTGACAAACACACATTCGTGTACGAAGTTAAGTAAGGGGAGGGATGTTTATAAAACAGTTTTAAAGTTTGATGCATGTTGATGTTTGAAAGGCGGCACAAATACATAACCAGCATCAAATTTAAAAGTTTTATATTTCTAAGGAACATACATTAAATATTAATTAGACTCCAACCCATGACCTTTGTCATACCGTGACATTGCTCTTCCAACCGAGCTATTGTGTAAGCCCAAGATCCCAGAGCCTCCAGACCTTATTTATTTTCTGATGGACAAAATGGATACGATTGAGTAGTATTAATATGTACAGTGAACGCATACATACCTCTTGACTGCCTCGTTGGTCTAGTGTTCGCAAGCGCGGCTGCTGAGCGTGAGGTCTTGGGTTCGATTCCCAGGTCGGGCAAAGTGTTATTGAATTTTTCTGTTAGTAAATTCTCAGTAGCAGCCCGAAGTCTGGAAGTTGGTGGTGTGACACCCCCGTGCAGAGCACGTAAAGCCGTCGGTCCTGCGCCTGATCTCTCTCCGGTCGTGTCGGATTTCCTTCCCATCAGAATATGAGAGTGAAGGAAAAGGGAGTGCACCTGTGTTGGCGCACACACTTGTGCACTATAATATCTCCTGCGTACTTGGCTAATCTTACTGGAAATAGGCCGCCGTGACCGAAATACGGTCGGAAGGAGTACATACCTGCTAGCTTGGGCCGACGGCCAATTCTCAGGTGCTCCAGGTACGTAAAAATATTACTCACTTTACTTAAAGTCTGATAGCTGATTATTAAGTATGTAATACGGTATGTAATATAGTAAAAAAATTATTGTAAATACTGCCAAACACCTTCTGTCAGCGGTAATTATAGCCAGACGCTTTAAAGGTCTCCATTTTGCTCTGTCACATTTTAGCATCTCTTAAATTTCAAGTTTCCTTCTGTCATCTCAATGGTGATACATTGTAATCTGTAAATGGTTACTTATATATACCACCAGATGTCTCCACGTATGACGGGGGCCACGGATTCAAGTCCTGTTCGTGCCTAATATTTTTCAATGTGTCTGGGAAAAATAAAAGTTAATATAGGATAACATGGCCGAAATATTTATATAAATCATTGTATATGATTAAATTCAGAACTTGTGTCTATCTATCTATCTAGTTCGCATCGTTCCAATAAAGGGCAAAGGCTTTCCTATCCTTTTACCGCACACTTCTGTTTCTTGCTAATGAGGCCCAGTCTTGCATTATGTATATGATTTGATGAAGAAGAATATGCTTTAGTTAGATGGTCCGTTGTCACTCGGATTAATATCCGGCTTATTAAGATCGAGTACATCTAAATACTTATATACCCCATTACTCTCGATGCCTATAGCTCTTATACGTCATAACAATAAAATTTATATAATATCTTGTATTGGCAACTCAATGGTTTAAATTGGAATGGGTGGAGTAGGTGTTTATATCATAGAATATTGGCACAAAGTAAATAATAATAACATGACAATACCGTATTATGTGATAGACATAAAATATACATAATTATAAGGTCATATTATAAAACACTAACAATAAACGAAGATTATTTATGATTTCACCTAACAAAGTGAACAGTAGGACCACAGAAACTTTAACTGCGGTTAATTTTACAAAGGTTCTAAACTGGAAGTTGTGTTACGAGGTATAACTTGAAAAGTTAATTACTCCCTTGTTTTGTGCGACGGGTCTTGTAATTACTGTTGTGACGTCTGCGCAGTTGTGGACATTTGTTTTATGAATAAAATTATGTTATTATAATAATATATGAGTTGTATAGTACTGGCAGTATTGTAAAGGTTATGGGTAATATAGCGGTTGTATGTATATTTTTATTAATCACAAAAGTTATGTGTTCATTAGCAGAACGTCTGGGGTAATCACTAACTTTTAATGGATGCAAATAAATACAATATCTAGCTACTTCCACAATATTGAGGGTAGTCATGCATTTCGCCCCCCTTCGGGGTATCGGTGTCTCGGTGGTGGACAATGCACGGTCCAACAGCTCCTGAGGATGCCCCGCGGGGGGGGGGGGGGGCGAAGTTGGTGGTAGTCGCAATTTGCAACGCTTGCTTGGTGCATGATTACCCTCAATATTGTGGAAGTAGCTAGATATTGTATTTATTTGCATCAATTGTAATAGACTTCCGCAAAGTAACGCCAGAATCTATATAATACTAACTTTTAAACTATCGCGTTGCATGTTCGCATCAACACTCTCACTCTCGTGAACACGATCAGTGCAACCTATAACCCCGAAACGTCAAGCTATGAAACAACATTGATTGCGCATTAAATCCTGTTAGTATACAATAACATCTGAGGTAATTATTAACTAGAAGCAGTAAGTTTTTTTATATTCACAGTACCTAAGTTATTATGTGTTCGAATACTAATAAAATTGTATATTTGAATACGACTCGTATGTTTTATAATTTAATCGTTGAGTGTTTATTATAATTGTATTCATTTACAATGGTGAAAGGCTTCATTAATTCTAAATAATAATCCCATTCATTTTAACTAACTGAAGTAACATTTATTCTCAATAAAAACAGTAGCAAAACAATTTAAATGCATGTATGTACCTACCTACACGTCATCAGGACGGCGTGACCAAGAGAGCATGCAAACCAAAATATTACGTCACTGTAACCAGGCTTTCACTGAGGCAGGCGGACTCCGGTAAAGCGGTAAAAGCGATAATAACTTTACTCAAATAAATAATTCCCGCATATGCAAATACAGGGAAGAGCTATTCACAATAAAACAAATTAATGCGTATTAAAATAAATTACCTGTATTTAAATTCTTTCACTGCAAAGTAGATGCGAAACACACATATCATTCTGACGGGAGAACAAAAACTCATAGAGACGAAAGAGCTCTCAAATGAATATTATTTGTTGTATAATATATTTTATTTGAAAGCTATCATCAGGCAAAGTGCCAAAAACTATAACTACTCAAATAAATAATTTCTACAAATGAAAATACAAGCAAAATCCATTAATTCCAAAATTAATTCATAGCTTAACTGCATTTATATTCGATTTCAGTAAAATATAAGCCACATACGTCGTTTTGACGGGCTACTAGTGAGTTATGACTCATCATCATCATCATTCATCGTCATCATTATGACTCAAAATCTATAATAACTATTCATTTCATTTATTTCCTCCAATGAAAATACAAGGACAATCCATTAATTACAAAAATAATTCATAGCACAACTGAATTTATATTCCGTTGCAGTAAAATAGAATCGAAACACACACGTCATTCTGACGGGCTACCAGGGATTCATGGAGCCGAGAGAGCTTTCACACAAATATTATTTGTTATATGACTGTCAACAGGCATTCTTTTAAACGAGTGATATATTAGACGGATTTATATCCGTTTCGTTGTACGTACAGGCATGATACAGACATGTATACATTTGCAGATTTTAAACTGCAGTTATGTTACGGAGGGGATATATTTTTTGTGTGTACAGCAGGCTAATTGCGCAACTCCAACTGTGACAAGAATTGCTTTCAATTTGACAGCAGATTGGAGTAACACGCTTCAAATGACAGATCGGAATTACGTATCACCTACTTTAGGAGACCGTATTGATGTCGGACACGATTGATGTTCTAACAACTGAAATAATTTTCTATAGATTTTCTTTGGCATTTCTCACAGATTAGTAATTAAATTGTACGTTTAGAACAACATTAAACAAATGAAAAAGATTGATAAATACTTCTCACCACATCAAGAAGTTAAAAGTAAACGAATGAAATTCTGAATATAACAAATTGTTACTCGATAATATTATGAGAGCTTATTAATAATGTATGAGTGTTTTGACATTCAGTAAAAATAGGTACTAGGTTTTAGCAGAATTTGTATTCAGCTTTTTTACGACCTCTAATGATAGACCGTAGAGACAATAGAAAATTTATTGTAATCTTTTGGAGGTCAATGTGACGGACGAAAGGATAATCGAGTAATTTTAAATAAATAAGCCATCAATTATAATGTTCAATGTCTCTTGTGATTAATGTTATTCATCGTTAATCTATACTTATATTATAACGTGGAAGAGTTGTTTGTTTGTTTAAACGCGCTAATCACTGGAAGTACCAGTCGGATTTGAAAAATTCCGGACATAATATAAAATGAAAATAAATCAACACCACGAGTGTTGATTTATTTCGATTGAGCCGTGTGACGCATAGACCCCGCCCGTCGAAATGAATTGTGTATTATTTGCTATTTGTTGGTTAGTATTATGTAAGTTATTAAAATATAATTAAACGTAGGTAAAACCGCGGGACACAGCTAGTTTTAAATAAATAAGCCATCAATCATAATGTTTCTTGTGATTAATGTCATTCATTCTTAATAACACATATATCTATAATGGCCTCATATTGGTCTAGTGACTGCTGAGCTGAAGAATCGATTCTCCTGGATTCGACTGAAATCGAATCCAGGAGAATCGATCCTTCAGCTTTCAGGCTTTCCTGTTAGGAAATTATTTGTCGCAGTCTGGACCTTGGAATTGTATCCATTTGATTGCAACAGGCTCACCACCTATGACATTTAATAACTGCACTGGTAAAATGTATACAACTCTGTAGATATCCTCTGCGTGCCCCCCGGGAAATATAGGCGTGATACTATGCATCTAAGGTATTTAATTATTAATCATAAATATTTATAGAAGTGATGTCGTAAAGATACTTTGTTGAAAAAAAGAAAATGTTATCCTACTTTTTGTATAATAACTCCGGTGAATTATAATTGATATTATGAGAAAGAAAGTAAGAAAGTTATTTTTATTCCCACAAAGTGCAATGTTGGTACAGAAAAACAGAGTATCTTTTTCCATTTAATAAAATAACTTTAGAAAAACAGAGTATACAATGAAACTTAGTCTAAACTATCCACTCAGCCTAATGTTGATATTCTGTGGTAACCTGTCATCGACGTATGGCGTCTTCTGGTATAGAAAACCTGGAGAATCGATTGATTTGATTTATCATACTTTTTTACGCCTTAGTTACAACAATTCTAATAATATTTGTTCCCGTCACCACAAAACCTCTATGAGTAATGCACAATTCAATGGATAATAATTAGCTCGTGACGAGACGGGCTCGTTTTAGTTGAGCGGTCATAGCGCCTGGATTATTTATCCGGGGGCGCAGGTTCGAACCCTGTTCACAACCGTATTCTTTTCCACAAAAATGTATAACTTTACATTGATTTTAGTAATTTAAAAAAACAGATAATGAATTAACTTGATATGACTTATAAATTTTGGCAGTTAAAGAGGTCGAGATGGTTTAGCGGTCAGAGCGCCTAGAGGAGGCGCAGCTTTGGATCCTGCTACCGTATAATTTTTCCACAAAAATTAATAACTTTAGAGTTCGCTAAGCGTGCGTTAATGATTTTCGAAGATTTATCTGTATTTGATATAATTTCTTTATCATTCATAGATGTACGTGTTAAAATATTTCGGATTAAAAATGTAGGACCTTATATACCCATGTAATGCAAATATCAATAGGTTATGTAATGTTGAAACTTTGCTTGCAAATGTGTTCGAAATACGATGAGATCCCAATGGATTTCAAGTTCGAAGGCATGAAATACATTGATGGATCATCACATCAGCATAATCCAATAAACTGATATTAGTGAATGTTTGATATGCGAGGGTTAATTGAAAGTCCATTAGTACTAACGTATCTGGTTAGATTAAACACGTAAATCGTTTATTATTAACCACAGGCATGAAATATCTTGAATATACGGTGATACGAGTATATGAAGAACATTAAATAATACAAGTGATAAATGTCGTCTTTTAACACGTGCAATAAAGAGCTTGCATTAAATGTTAAGTTTTATGAATGCACACAATGATGGAGTTTTGTTAAATGCACTATAAGCAATATCTGATCGGCTAATGATCTTCTTCTTTTTCAATTTAATAGCTTAGCTCTTATCGGTGCAGCAACCACCATTATTCTCTATTCTGTGCTGTTTTTTGTCATTTTAATCCGATTCGACTACCTACTTTCTTCTTTCACTTCTTGTATAAAACATCGTCTAGGTCTTCCTCTTCTTCTCTTTCCTTTAATTTGTCCTTCTGAAATGGTCTTAAAGAAGTTGTCGTTTCCTGTTATCTATACTGTCTTTCCTCGTTAACCAAAACCATTTTTTATTCGTTTTCCTTTCCGTCCAACTAATCCTCTCCATCCTCATTCAACATTACATTTTAAGATATTATTTAAAAATTACTTAAAGCTTGATTCAATAAATAAAATCGATCCACGTCCGTTACCTATTATTCCCATATACTTTTCGGTGGTACATAAAGATTTATCAGTATGCGGAAAAGCTTCTTTAGAAGCTGTCACTTCAAAAAATTAAACTACTTTCATGCTAGCCAGTGGAGGACGAAATTACCTGCAACGCTACGTTTCAATTAGCTACAAGAGATTGTACTTAATACTATTCAGGGTAGTAGGAACATTTCCACTGGAAATAGCAAAATATACTGACTTTTTAAAGTATTCTCCGCGATTCAACATCCGGAAAGCCTCCTACATATTTAACCGGCTTTCTAAAATATTAAATTCTTGAATAAATTTGTACCTGCTTGATAATATGACGTATACTGCTGAATTTATTCTTCTCCTTGCATGTTGTCTTAAAAGCAACAAAGGACATTTTATACTTTCCGTTGACAATTTATTAGATCATAACTGAATGGTGATTCCCATTGTGTGGCCCCTGGAGTAAAACTTGCGACCTTTAATTTGCTTGTCCAACTATTATATTACTACAGATAAATCTTTGAATTGCCTCTTTGGTTTAGTGGTCCCTAGCGCGACTGGTGGTCCTGGGTTCGATTCCCGGGTCGGGAAAAGTCGGTGTTATTGGGTTTTTCTTTTTTATGGAAATTCTCGATACTTGCCCGGAGTTTGGAATTGTGCCCGGTAGTTGGCAATAGGCTCACCACATGGGACTTAATAACAGCATTGGCGAAATGTGGGTGTACAACTATGTACACCTCTGCCTACCCCTTCGGGGAATACAGGCCAGATGCTATGTTATGTTATGCATGCCCAGCGAACTCCAAAATTTTAATTTTATTACTCCAGGCGCTCTGACCGCTAAGCCAAATCGAACTCTGCTCACTACCGCGAATTATTTTTCCACTTTTTTAATACAAGACGTAATTATAAATGTGGAATTGTTGACGTCATTGCTGTCTATTCAGTCCCTTTATTATATCACTCCTTTAAATCATGTAGGTATTACAAATCACCATCAAGAATATCTCTCAGATAAATTATGCTTGTTTCATCATATCTGAGGGATGTCCTTGATGGTGTGTAAAGCTATGTCAGAGATATATTGGTTGTTTACACTCTAACACTAGGTTGACAGTCATCCACACGGTAAGAACACATAGTAGATAGAACATCTGAATATTACCGGGTAGTGAAGCCGCAATACTTAATACATTTTTTTTTAATTTACAGTTAATTGTCAAATACCAACCCAAACATATCGTAATATACTCTTTATTTTGGTTTATAATAATTTTATATTAATCATCATAAATATTTATTACCAAACAAATTTTTTATCAAAACACTCCTATCCGTTAGTTGAATAGGCAGTTAGGTTGGCTCGGGTTATTTAGCTCTACGTAAAACTAAGAAACTTCAACTGAAAGGTCAAAGAAAGCACTCCTCTCCAGTTTACTTCAGTTTTAATTAAAAGGTACTCTGAGTAAAACCCTGAACAGAATGATAAAGTTTCCAGCAATAAGGAAATTCATAAATATTTCTATTGAATAACGTGTATACAATAGAAAATCGAAATACATTGAACAATTCATCCCCCTGCCTTTTTGCTATTTGGGGTCGGCGCAGTATACTTATATCTGGCATGCTGCTAAAGTTTTGGCTATGTTTTATGACCGGCCGCCTGCGTGACGTCAACCCTCTTTGGGAATGCTGTTGTTGGTGGTAACCGCCATCGATACAGTCTCCTTCTGTCTAGCTATGCCATACCAAATGTTATCCAAGCGCCAGGTTCTGATGTTGTCCTAATATTACACTCCAGTAACCGGGCTACAAATACATTGAACAATTGAACATTGAAATTATTGGGGAAGGTAAAGTGAAAACCTTTTTGTTTATTTTATTTATATAAGCGGAGCCCACGACTTCGTTCGCGTGGGACTTGAGAAAATACCACTTGACATTTAAATTTATATCTTCTGAAAATGGCAAGATATGAAAATGGAATATATCTACACGAAATTTTAAGTTACATATTAAATGGAAAAATAATACGGTCGCGAACAGGATTCGAACCTGCGCCTCCCGCATGAATACTCCAGGCGCTCTGACCACTAAGCCATCTCGACTAGTGGTCAGAGCGCCTGGAGTATTCATCCGGGAGGCGCAGGTTCGAATCCTGTTCGCGACCGTATTCTTTTTCCATTTAATATAATAACTTTAGAGTTCGCTAAGCATGCGTTAATGCTTTTCAAAGATTTATCTTGAATTTTAAGTACCAATTTCTGTTTTACTCTCTAAAATTTTCATTTAGTCGTTTCGGACCCTACTAGAGACAAACTTTCTGACTGGCAGACAAATATTCTAAAAGCAGTCATTTGTAATTATACACTGTTGTTTAAGACATTTTAAATTTTACAAGTGGGCGTGGATGGCCAATTGCTATACTTTATGGAATAACCTAAAATACTCAAAGAATTCAATCAATTCAAGTCTCGGGTCCAATTTTAATTGAAACTGCATAATTGGTTCTTTTTTAAATCTATAGTACTGGCCAGAATCAAACAAGTTGAATTTGAAAAAAAATACTCTTATAATGACGTTATTGTCATCTATTCTAGCAAAAATATTCTAATTCTATGATCTATTCAGTATCTATCTAGTAACTGAATTAACAATTATGCCAATGGGTCATCAGCTTTCTTGCAAACAGAAGCATAAAGGTCGTAGTTGACGGTGAATGCTCCGACTCCATGTTTGTAAATGCTGGTGCCCCTCAAGGCTGTGTGCTATCGCCTACTCTGTTCCTCCTCCATATCAATGACATGTTGCAAATCAGCGGCACTCATTGTTATGCGGATGACAGCACAGGCGATGCTTTCTATACCGGTCGCGCTAATATTTCTCGGGAAAACGTCATCGAGAACCGAATCAAATTTGTGTCTGAAATTGAGACCTCTTTGGAGAAAGTCTCAGATTGGGGTAGACTTAATTTGGTCCAATTTAATCCCACAAAGACACAAGTTTGCATATTCACCGCTAAAAAACTGCCATTCGTTGTTTTTCCTCGTTTTGAGAGCACCCCACTAAATGCCTCAGCCAATATTGGAATACTTGGTGACGACATAGCGAGCGAAGTCCAGTTCCGCGGCCATTTAGAGGGTAAGACTAAGCTAGCCTCCAAGAAGCTTGGTGTACTCAATAGATCGAGACGGTATTTCACTCCGGCCCACCGCCTACTACTTTATAAGGCGCAGTTTCGGCCTCATATGGAATACTGCTCTCATCTTTGGGCAGGGGCACCCCAGTACCAGCTTCTCCCTCTGGACCGCATCCAACGGAGAGCGATTCGAATCGTTGACTGCCAAGATATTTCAAACCGGCTAGACCCCTTGGCGCTGCGTAGAGATGTAGATGTTCTTTCACAGTTCACAGTCTCGTAGCGTAGCGCATAGTTCGCACGTATCGATCGAAACTCTACCCCCAACATAAAAAAAAAATGAGTAAATGTGATAAATGCAATAAGAACTTGCTCAAAAAAAGTGCGCGATTGGAATGTAACAGATGTGAAAAAATTGTGCACTACACTACGTCTTGTTCTGGACTTTCTAATAAGCAGTTAACTGCACTTCGTGCCGCCGAAAACCTTGAGTGGACATGTCAGGAGTGCCGTGAAACATCGCCTCGACGTCGTTCATTCATCATACCAGTTGATGAAGAAGATGATGACGATGATAAAATAGCTGCTTCCCCTTTAGACGTGAAAAAACTGCTGCTTGATATATCTAGAGAAGTGGAAAAAGCAATGCAGAAGGAGCTGAAGGATATCACGAAAAATCTGCAGTTCAACAGCGACAAAATAGATGAAGTATTAGAAAACATGGAATCATTTAAAGAGACGATTAAAGACCTAAAAAGACAGAACAACGATTTGGCGAACCGAAACAAACATCTAGAAACCCGAGTAGCTGCATTGGAACAACATCTAGATGAAACGGAACAAGTGAAGTTAAATAAATATATAGAAATAGCTAATGTACCGTTCATGGAAAAGGAAAACGTTATGGACTTAGTGGATAAAATTGCAAAGACACTGAATCTACCCGTCGAAGAAATAAAAGATGCTAAAAGAATGCCAGGGAGAAAAGAATATATAAGACCAATATTAGTACAACTACGAGAGGAATATATGCAAGAAAAGTGGATAACAATAGCTAAAGAACAAAAAAACACAAAACTTGCGTCTGATATTATACCAGGATTTAATAAAACATCTACCGAAGCTAAAATTTACATACGCGCAGCACTTACCCCATACAACAAACAACTATTATGGAATACTAAACTGGAGCTTAAAGACATTTATAAGTATATATGGTGCAAGAAAGGCATCACACGCGTGCGCAAGGAAGGTCAGGATGAAAAATCATTTATCATCAGATGCTTGGATGATGTCAAACAACTAAAATAGTCACCACAAGTACCCACACATAATTTTCAATCTTTTAACAGTATTATTATAGTTTAAAAATAATAATGTGCATGTTACCTCTAAATTCAGTACAAGATAATATAATAAAACTATCAGACTGCTTAAATATTAATAACTTCTTACAAAAGATTCCCAGAAATCAAATTCAAATTTTATGTGTTCATGTAAACATACGATCCATGATTAAAAACTACTCGGTTCTTGAACAATGTATTGCTACATGTAACCCTCCCCTAGATATAATAGTAATAACTGAAGCAAATATCTCAGATTCCATAGCTTCTATGTACCAGTTGGACGGATATGATATGTACACAGAACTGCGGAATGCACGAAAAGGTGGCGGAATAGTGATTTATATAAGTAAAAAACATAAATTCATCATAAATAAAACGAAAACACAGCACTTTGAATGCTTATTTGGTAAGGTAACTACGTCAACAAACTATTCTACATTTCTGTGCGCAGCTTACCGACCACCGAACACTAGTAAACACTTATTTATTAACGAATTGCAAACTGTTGTTAACACAATAAATAAATGTCACAATTTTATACTGTTAGGTGATACTAATTTAGACTTAAGAACGCAAACACCTGTATAATATAATACATAAATATAACAACATGTTGTGCAATTTTGGACTTGACTGTGGGATCTCGGAGTATACGCGTATTGAAGTTGCAAATAATATAATTAGCAAATCATGTATTGACCATATATACGTGAGATCCCCCATACAAGATGTATACACGGCAGTGCTTGGTACCGTACTAGCTGACCACCGCGTTATTGCGCTCGCATGCACCGCCACCTCGCACACTCAGTCGCATATACAGAGTGTCCCAACCTATAAAACTAAATATGATTATAATAAACTACAAGCATTACTGCAATCCATTGATTGGCAGCCAGCTAATACTTTAACATGCTCAGAACATATCTATAAAACCTTAAAAACTAATATTTTACAATGTTACACAAAATCTGAAACAACTATTAAAATAAATAATAATGTTAAAAAAAAATCAATAATTGGATAAATAAAAAAATTATTAAAATGTGCAATTACAGAGATTCATTATTCCGGCTTTGGAAAAGTGATAGCAATAATATGATATTAAAATTAAAATACAACAAAACAAGAAACTACGCAAATAAAATAATAAATAAAACTAAAAATGAATACACAAGAAATCAAATAATTAGGAACAGGAAAGATCCGAAAAAACTTTGGGAAATTTTAAATAAAATTACAGGGAGAATAAAATCATCCATCGATCATACAATATTAAAGGCATTCGAAAAAGGGACTTCAGGACATGCTAATATTGCCAATAACTTTGCTAAAACATTTAATACAGGAGTAAAAAATATCATACAGAATTGCAATGAAAAGTTATTAAAAAAAACTGAATATTGTGTTCCAGTTAACGTATCGTTACGATTAAAAAAAGCCACTTCTGATAGCATACATAAAATCATAATGGCTCTAAGTTCTGAGAAGGCACCTGGCAAAGACCGAATAAAAGCTATAGACATTAAAACTATCTGCCAAAATGTAGCAACTGTAGTTGCAAATTTGATCAATACTAGCATACTCGATGGCAAATATCCTCATGAACTTAAGGCTGGTATTGTGAGACCAATTTATAAGAAAGGTAGTCATCAAGAATATGAAAATTATAGACCCATTACGATACTTCCAACTATTGATAAAATTGTGGAAAAATATTTATCAAAACAAATTTATGAGTTTTATAGGATGCACAACATTATCAGTGAAAAACAATATGGTTTTCAACCACAAAAAAACACAACACAACTGCTCTCCACATTTACAGACACTATATACGAACACCTCAACAATAAAAAACATATATTAGTAGTATTTATCGATTATAGCAAAGCATTTGACACACTGAGACATGACACATTGCTGGAAAAGTTAGATGATTGTGGAATACGTGGTCCACTGCTAAAATGGTGTCAAGACTATCTCACTAATAGAACCTATTTTGTTAAGGTGGGAAACAGCTTTAGTGACATGGTGCAAGTTACGGACGGAACTGCCCAAGGATCAGTGTTAGGCCCGTTGCACTATATCACGTACGTTAATGACTTGGTTAACGCAGTAAAACAATGTGAGATTTTCCAATTCGCAGATGATACATGCTTAATAGCTGCAGATAAGGATGTGACAGTAGCCCTACAACGCCTTCAGTCTGACTTTACGATCTTGAACAGATGGTCTCATGATGCGGGCTTGGTACTAAATGCTAGCAAAACCAAGATGATGTATATAAGCTCCAGCCAAAATAGGAAGTCTGACAAGATTAAGCTCATTGCGCATAGTCATAGATGTCTGCATTCAAATAAAACAAATAAATGTGGGTGCGATTCTATAGAAATGGTGTCCAAACACATGTATTTAGGTCTGATCATAGATGATCGTGTTAAATGGACCGATCACATAAAATACGTTTGTGACAAACTGCGAGCGATACTAGCGAAGTTTGTACTTATTAAAAACAAAATACCATATACCACCTTACTTACACTTTACAAATCGCTTGGTGAATCAATAATATCTTACGGACTAAGTAGCTACGGTCGCACCTATGGAACGCATCTAAATTTTATTTACGAACTCCAACTACGCTTATTAAAAGCCATTGTGCCGAGAAAGATAAAGTTACAGTTTCAAAATGACTACTTTGCTTTGTTCCCATATTGTAAACTCATTCCTATACACGAAAAAGTCAAATATACATTACTAACAGAACAATTTTTTAACGAAAATATACGAAAACATAATACGAAGCCAAACATGATCCTACGGACTACACATACAAAACTTATAACACCTAGTTTCTCAAATGTGTATGGAAAGTTACGCCTAAATTATATTGTACCTAAATTAATTAATAATATACCATCAAACATAAAAAATAAGTTAACACAAAACAATATAAAATATAAACTAAAAAAATACTTCCTAGAGGAAGTAAAGCTTAATTCTTAAATTATATAAATTAAATAATGGAGAAAAAAAAAAAAAAAACACGCCGTTTGTGTTTGTTATTGTAAATTCTATAAATTAAATATAAAATTATGAGGGTAAACTGTTTTCGGTGAGTGCGGGCGCGGTGCGCTGTGTTCACCTACCTACATCTATTTTATTAAATCGATGAATCAGACGGTGTACAGAAAAACCTGAATTGGTTTATGTTTACACTGTGTCTATTAAACTTCCTTTGTATCTTTTTGTGGTAATAATAATAAATAAAAAAATAAAATGTGGCCTCGCTATGCATCTTCTATCGCCTATACTATGGGGAATGCTCTAAGGAATTGTACGGACTGATCCCTGCCGCCTCTTTCCGCCATCGTTCTACGCGACAGCAGTTCCATCCCCATCATTTAGATGGTTGACAGTCCACAACTGTGCGTTTCTCTAGAAACTTTCTGCCTCGCACAACAAAACTGTGAAATGAACTGTCGCCTGCGGTATTCCCGGACCAATACGACCTTCAAACCTTCAAGAAAAGAGCGTACTCCTTTTTAAAAGGCCGGCAACGCACTTGTGACTCCTCTGGTGTTGCGGGTGTCAATGGGCGGCTGTAATCGCTTACCATCAGGCGATCCGTCTGCTCGTTTGCCCCCTATAACATAAAAAAAACACGAATAAATTTGCGATTCATTTAATGTCGTACAAATGCGATTACCATATCAGTCTTTGGAATATAGAGTATCAGTCTTTGGAAAAAATATTAATCGATTCTGAATATGAGAAAGTATCTCGTGTTATAAAATAAAATTAAACCCTGTAAAGAATAGTGATTCAGCAATGTTGGCAAGGACTTGAAGCTTCGTTAAGTCGCAAAATAGTTATTATGAAGATTCTCAGTCGTTTCGGATCATGAGTTTTAATGTATTCCGTCGCCTCATTTTCTTACGTCAACTCAAAAAACACGACTGGGGTATTTTTTAAAGTATAGTCAGCAGTGGCCGACAACTTGAGTTGGAGCACTACAGGTCCCAGCTTTCAACCCCGCACAGAGAATGGTCACAGTTAGTTGTACCGGATCTGAGTTTTTCTGTATGTGACGTTTTGGTGTTTAAACGCACCCAGAATTCAGGGTGATAGGCCACGTTCATAAAAAAGTAGACACTGAAACATTATTGCGTTGATGACATTTTTATTATTTCGGCTTTAATTATTTTTTTGTTGTTTCATATAGACCACAGACACTGTTTAAATTTCCTGTAATAGATGCAAAGGCTATTTGATTGAACCAATTATTTATAAGCATTATTGAGAAGGAAGACATAATTACCCGCTATATGTATCAATTTAATCTAATTCTAACCCTAATTCTAACATACCAATATCCTAATATCCGAATCTCCTTAATATCCTAATATCCCAAATTCCTTATATCCCAATATCCTAGTCCCCTAATATCATAATCCCGTAATATCCTATTAATATCACAAATGCGAAAGTTTGTGAGGATGGAATGGGAACGGATTTGAATGAAATTTGTCACACTGATAGTTTATAACCTGGATTAATACTTAGAATACTTACTTTTCATCCTGCTTGGACCCAATTCTGAAGTCCAGCAGGCAAAAGTCTCGAGCAGAAGCTAGTATTTTATAATGTTTAGAAAATATTATCGTTATAATTCTGACAATTTAAAAATCTTGTTTACTAAAGTTATTATATTAAATGGAAAAAGAATACGGTCGCGAACAGGATCCGAACCTGCGCCTCCCGGATGAATACTCCAGGCGCTCTGACCACTAAGCCATCTCGACCACCGCGAATTCTTCTTCCATATTCAATCCTGTTTGCGACCGTATTCTTTTTCCATTTAATCTAATAACTTTAGAGTTCGCTAAGCATGCGTTAATGCTTTTCAAAGATTTATCTCGAACTTGTTTACGTTAAACTATATAAACATCAATTTTTACATGCTCCCACACCCAGAAATAGATGGCGTTGGTTCATGATTATTTCCAAAATGTTATTGTGTTTTTCTCAGTAGCAGACCAGAGCTTGGATTGTGCTCGGTTGGTGACAAAGGGCTGACTACTCGACTGGGACTTAATAAATGCGTCGGTAAACAACTATGTATACCTTTGCCTACTCCCTGGGGGAATACAGGCTTAATGCTTTGGCTACATCTTCATTTTTTTAAACACGTAGACATTATTAGATACGGATTCCAGAAAAAATGAATTTTAGTTTGTATATCTTCGTCCAAGATAAATCTTTGAAAAGCATTAACGCATGCTTAGCGAAACTCTAAATTTATTATATTAAATGGAAAAAGAATACGGTCGCGAACAGGATTCGAAGCTGCGCCTCCTGGATAAATACTCCAAGCGCTCTGACCACTAGAAGTATTTATCCAGGAGGCGCAGGTTCGAATCCTGTTCGCGACCGTATTCTTTTTCCATTTAATATAATAACTTTATTTTGGTCCACTTTAAATAAGAAACGTTTTAGCTATCGAGTAAATGGAAACCTTTTAGCTTTTGAAAAAATTTCATAAAATCTGATTACTTTTCCACTTACTTCAGTGTACTCAAGAAATAACGCCTAGTTAACGTTCTGCATTTTAATTTAACGATATTCTTTTTTAGAGCTTAGGAACGGCACATAAATAATAAATTTTAAGTCTTCAACTGTCACACGGTAGACATAATAGAAAATTAATTATTATAGCCTCTGGGAAGGTCAATTTGACGAACGAGAGGATATTATCATCATCCTTACATGGGGTAGACAGAGACTATCGACTTCCACTTTCTACGATTCTGACACTTTCTTTTTATCTATGTTTATTATAATTTACCTAATCATAACATCATATCATTATAAGCAGTTAAAATGTATAGTTCGAGATACATCTTTACAGTTAGCGGTAGATTAGTAAAAATAAAAAGAAGACAAGTAAAAAATATAATTAAATCGTCACGATAAACTATAATAATAAATTCTAAATAAAAAAAATAGAAGTCTCTGTTTGTAATGTAAAAATAATAGCTTATACAGTTATTTGCATGATACCCACACCTAAAAATCATTTAAAATCAATTTCAATTTTAAAATTTTGTGTCTGTCTGTCTGTTTGTTACGGCTAATCTATGAAATGGCTGGACCGCTCCTGATAAGATTTTACAGCTAGTATAATAATATTATAAATGTGAAAAAGGTGGGATGGATAGATGTTTATTAATCATCCACGCAATAACTACAGAAAGAATTTAAATAAAATTCAAACACACAGATAATTTATAACCTAGATTACCACTTAGGATACATTTTATCCCGAATGAATTCAATTCTGAAGTCCACACAGACGATGTCGCAGGCAGAAGCTAGTATTTACATATTAAGATAGCGTTAGGAGGTATTGAGGTGGCTGCATGTTACACAAAAGATATTTGAACTAAGGACACGATTCAAATTAAGAATTACAGATAGGTACGTAGGTATATAATACAAATTCTCAGTGAGCAACAACTTCATAATATTATAAAACAATATAGCATCACGCTAGTATTCCCCGAAGGGGTAGGCACGGGTGTACAAAACTGTGCACCTACATTTCACCAATGCTGTTAAGAAGTCCGATGAAAAGTAATAGGTGGTGAGCCTATTGCCATCTACAGGGTACAATTTCAAACCCCGGGCTGTTAATGAAAATTTCCTAACAGAAAACTCAATAACACTTTGCCCGACCTTGAAATCGAACCCAAGACCTCATGCTTAGCAGTCGCGCGGGACCACTAGACTAACGAGACAGTTTAATATTATAAGTGCTAATTTACAAATCTAGGCAAGCGACATTACATCTACAATTTATTGTACATAATAAATTGACGACTTACCTACCATAGTTAGAATTATCTGTCCAATCTATCAAAGGCAACGAGTCGTGTTGCATCTACGTAACATAACATGACGCCTGTTTCCTCAAAGGGGTAAGCAGAAGTGTAAACAGTTCTACATCCACATTTTAGCACTGCTGTTATTTAGTCTAATATACGTAATAGGTGGAGAGGGGCTCGTGGCTAAGTAAAAGCCGCACAAATCTATCGAGGTTAAACTGAGCTAGCCGCTGTCTGTCTGTGGGATTGTGAACATAATTTTTTCATACCGAGACTCTTCTGTGCCTCGGAGAACACATTACTCCGTCGGTACCGGTTGTCTTTGAGGCCTCCGGTCCGGCAACCAGTCATACTACGAGATATCGTGTTACCCAGTAACTGGGTTGTGGAGGTGAGGTAGGAAAATCAGCAAAACACGATGTAAAATACTGGTATTAAGCTGCATCCGTTTGGACTGAAAGCCGACTCAAATGTAATTGGGGAAAGGCTAGGCAGATTTTATACATAATAGGTGGCTAGCCTATTGCCATCACCCGTGCAGAAATTTATTAGTAACATATTTTTAAATTGGTATGTTTATTATTTTGCTTTAATTCTTTTACTAATGTAAGAAGGTATATGTGTTATGATTAATATGTATTGACACACCGTGTCTACAGTTCGTGTATTAAATTTTCCTCTCGCATTTCTGCTGGCAGAGATTTCTTATATATTTTTAGAAATAAGCAGTACCTCATATTTCACAATTCCTATAACTATATATTGTGTATAATAACTTTCGTGAGACATATTCATATCAACTTTTGTTCACCGGTTACTATAATCACCTGCATCAGGACTTAGATTAGTGTACCAACAACAAGGTTCTGAGAAATTAAAAGTTATGTATTTAGATTAAAGGGAATCAATTGAAACCAGAAAAATACGTTTTTAGGTAGGAAAGCAAGAAATTTAAATTCTGATTTTATTTACAGTAAGAAATTTACATAGAATTTTAATCAACTTTTGTTCACCGGTTACTATAATCACCTGCATTTTTCGGGAATTGTCCGACTAGTTTCGAACTCGAACGGAGCCCTTAGCCATGAGCTGAGCCCGCGGCGATGTAACTCGTGACATCGCCGCGGCCTCAGCTCATGATTAAGGGCTCCCGAAAAATGCAGGTGATTATAGTAACCGGTGAACAAAAGTTGATATGAATATGTCTCACGAAAGTTATTATACACAATATATAGTTATAGGAATTGTGAAATATGAGGTACTGCTAATTTCTAAAAATATATAAGAAATCTCTGCCAGCAGAAATGCGAGAGGAAAATTTAATACACGAACTGTAGACACGGTGTGTCAATACATATTAATCATAACAGATATACCTTCTTACATTAGTAAAAGAATTAAAGCAAATAATAAACATACCAATTTAAAAATATGTTACTAATAAATTTCTGCACGGGTGATGGCAATAGGCTAGCCACCTATTACGTATAAAATCTGCCTAGCCTTTCCCCAATTACATTTGAGTCGGCTTTCAGTCCAAACGGATGCAGCTTAATACCAGTATTTTACATCGTGTTTTGCTGATTTTCCTACCTCACCTCCACAACCCAGTTACTGGGTAACACGATATCTCGTAGTATGACTGGTTGCCGGACCGGAGGCCTCAAAGACAACCGGTACCGACGGAGTAATGTGTTCTCCGAGGCACAGAAGAGTCTCGGTATGAAAAAATTATGTTCACAATCCCACAGACAGACAGCGGCTAGCTCAGTTTAACCTCGATAGATCGATTTGTGCGGCTTTTACTTAGCCACGAGCCCCTCTCCACCTATTACGTATATTAGACTAAATAACAGCAGTGCTAAAATGTGGATGTAGAACTGTTTACACTTCTGCTTACCCCTTTGAGGAAACAGGCGTCATGTTATGTTACGTAGATGCAACACGACTCGTTGCCTTTGATAGATTGGACAGATAATTCTAACTATGGTAGGTAAGTCGTCAATTTATTATGTACAATAAATTGTAGATGTAATGTCGCTTGCCTAGATTTGTAAATTAGCACTTATAATATTAAACTGTCTCGTTAGTCTAGTGGTCCCGCGCGACTGCTAAGCATGAGGTCTTGGGTTCGATTTCAAGGTCGGGCAAAGTGTTATTGAGTTTTCTGTTAGGAAATTTTCATTAACAGCCCGGGGTTTGAAATTGTACCCTGTAGATGGCAATAGGCTCACCACCTATTACTTTTCATCGGACTTCTTAACAGCATTGGTGAAATGTAGGTGCACAGTTTTGTACACCCCTGCCTACCCCTTCGGGGAATACTAGCGTGATGCTATATTGTTTTATAATATTATGAAGTTGTTGCTTACTGAGAATTTGTATTATATACCTACGTACCTATCTGTAATTCTTAATTTGAATCGTGTCCTTAGTTCAAATATCTTTTTTGTAACATGCAGCCACCTCAATACCTCCTAACGCTATCTTAATATGTAAATACTAGCTTCTGCCTGCGACATCGTCTGTGTGGACTACAGAATTGAATTCATTCGGGATAAAATGTATCCTAAGTGGTAATCTAGGTTATAAACTATCTGTGTGTTTGAATTTTATTTAAATTCGTTCTGTAGTTATTGCGTGGATGATTAATAAACATCTATCCATCCTCACATTTTTCGCATTTATAATATTATTATACTAGCTGTAAAATCTTATCAGAAGCGGTCCAGCTATTTCATAGATTAGCCGTAACAAACAGACAGACAGACACAAAATTTTAAAATTTAAATTGATTTTAAATGATTTTTAGGTGTGGGTATCATGCAAATAACTGTATAAGCTATTATTTTTACATTACAAACAGAGACTTCTATTTTTTTTATTTAGAATTTATTATTATAGTTTATCGTAACGATTTAATTATATTTTTTACTTGTTTTTTTTATTTTTACTAATCTACCGCTAACTGTAAAGATGTATCTGATTAATATGTATTTTGTTCACCGGTTACTATAATCACCTGCATTTTTCGGGAATTGTCCGACTAGTTTCGAACTCGAACGGAGCCCTTAGCCATGAGCTGAGCCCGCGGCGATGTAACTCGTGACATCGCCGCGGCCTCAGCTCATGATTAAGGTGACCGGTGAACAATAATTGATATATATTGTCTCTACATATATAAATAAATAACACTTTGTTCGACATAACCTCACGTCCAGTAGCCGTGCTTGCGAGCACTAGACCATTGGGACAGTCAAAATGTATTGTTCATAATAAATGGATGTCATACCTATCATAGTTAGAGATATCTATCCAATCTATCAAAGGCAACGAGCCGTGTTGTATCTAAATAATATATATTAGTATACGTACACTCGACGCTTGAGTCATGGCAGTATACAGCAGATTCCTATTCGAAACAGTCGCATGAATATCATTGAACACACATGCTCCTTTTTGATCCACAATACAGTGTAATCAGAAGTCGAGAAATGACATTGAATTATTTATTTCGTCAATTAATGCTTTTCTCTGAACAGTCGTGATAGCTGAGTGGTTACGAGTCCGCCTCTGAAACCACAGGTTGTATTCCAATTCCAATTTTGGATAATTATGGCTCCATCGGGTTAACGATGATTCTGCCAATGTCAAGGTTGGATAAAACACGTTATAAACATTAACAAAATTTGACCAGTGGGAAAGCCAAGGTACGGTTCACAATAAAAGTTAAGCAATTAGTGTTTTGTTAGTGTTTAGTAATAAAAAAAAGAATAAACAATTGAGATTAATAATTATCAGGACTTAGATTAGTGTACCAACAACAAGGTTCTGAGAAATTAAAAGTTATGTATTTAGATTAAAGGGAATCAATTGAAACCAGAAAAATACGTTTTTAGGTAGGAAAGCAAGAAATTTAAATTCTGATTTTATTTACAGTAAGAAATTTACATAGAATTTTAATAAAAGGAGAACCAACAAGCGTTAGAAGAAAAGGAATATTAATAGGCCTAGGGATATTACTAGGAAGGATATCATAAAGAGGGACAGATATATTGGGACAGAAAAAAAACAAATGTTCTAAGGTGCCCTCATCCATGCCACATTCACAGAGAGAATTGTCGCGAATATGAAGTTTGGCTAAAAAGACAGGGGTACAGACATAAAGTTCACAGGTTGTAAGTTCAAACCTGGCATGTCCGAATGTGACTTTTCTAATGTCAGATATATCAACGAGATCCTTATTTATTATGTAACCTCCTTTTAAGGTGTCAATCTGTAAGTTATAAGAATTCATCTAAACCATAATATTTAAATTCTATAACAATTCATTTTTACTTAATGTTTGCCGTTAGAGGAGCAGTTTTTCGTCTTGCTAGTTCTGAGGTAATTACAAATAGTTTGTTATTTCCATTAAATTCTTGGCTTAAGTGAATTTACTTGGCTTATCAGCCCATTCCAAGGAAGCTATGTAATAATTTAGGACCTTATACCTATATACATACACATCATAGACATGCGGTGAAGGCAAACATCGAGAGGAAACCTGGACTTGATGGCCTGAAGTTGCCAACCTGTAATGAACTAGCGGCTGATCTACCCGTGATGCTACCCGTGATGCTCCCCGTGTTGATCAATGCTCGTGCTTTCGCTGTATGAGAAGAGGCCCTTGCCCTAGTAGACAGTTAGAAGCTGGTTATGTTAACTAGATGCTCTTTGTCCCTTTACCTGCTTAAATATAATACCATCCTTTGCCTATCCTAGTTTAGAAATTAATTTTAATGGAACTTGGATTACCGGATTATCTATACAATGGCCTCCAATAAATATTTATTTTGATATGTTCTGCCCACACCCCGTGCCGATCGACTTATGGATATTTTATTGGCCTGCGTGTGTATAGGACAGGTTTTAGTTAGTATGTACATAGTAATACACACCACTATTGGTTTTACTTTATGCGTGGTACTTGCGTTCTTGAATTGTAAAGGGGTTTTTTTGCACTTGTTTGTTTTTATTTTGGGATATTTTTCGGTGTGCCAAATTTCATGCAAATCTGTTTGGTAGTTATATAAACATGCTTACACACTTTTGCACTTAAAATATTATAAGTAATAATATGTGTATGACAAATACAGATAAATCTTTGAAAAGCATTAACGTATGCTTAGCTTTTCAAAGATTTATCTGTATTTATTTAAGGTGAGCAGGATTCGAACCTGCGTCTCCCGGATATATACTACTGTATTTTTATTTCCACACAACTTTAGAGTTCGTGAGTGCGTTATTTATTTATTTTATTCTTTATTGTACACCGTGAACATACATTAAGTAATCTTATTATATAGAAATAGTAATTTAATTAATGCTTTTGAAACATTTATCTGTATTCATTTTATGTTTTTTATTTAGTTATTTTTTTAAATTTCTATTTTTCAAAGAAACATTGAAAAAATAATAGACAAGAACGGGGCTTGAACCCGCGACCTTTGACGTTCCGTGTCATCACTCTACCAACTGAGCTACCTTGTCGTGTTCAAACCTATTGAATTTTCAATCCTCTTTGTATACGTCTTAAGGAGACGCCTGGCGATATTTATCTAGTAATCATTTACAGATTTACTAAACTCAGCGTTACCACTTTGCAGTTGTAAATCGCCGAACAACATCCCAATCCTTTATAAATTAAATATAATTATATTTTTTTAATACATGTTGAGGCCATGTAATGCCTATATTAATTTCTATTTTTCAAAGAAACATTGAAAAAATAATAGACAAGAATCAATAAGTTTGAACACGACAAGGTAGCTCAGAGACGTATACAAAGAGGATTGAAAATTCAATAGGTTTGAACACGACAAGGTAGCTCAGTTGGTAGAGTGATGACACGGAACGTCAAAGGTCGCGGGTTCAAGCCCCGTTCTTGTCTATTATTTTTTCAATGTTTCTTTGAAAAATAGAAATTAATATAGGCATTACATGGCCTCAACATGTATTAAAAAAATATAATTATATTTAGTTATTTTTTATGATGCATTCTTCTTTATTTGAAGAAACACAATTGCATCTTTACGACATTGTATTAACTGCGAAGTTAGTCGTGTCGATTCGGTCACCTGTATAGGGACTGAATAGATAGCAATGACGTCGCCAAAAGACGTATTAAAATGTGGACGAAGAATTCGTGGTAGTGAGCAGAGGTCGAGATGGCTTAGTGGTCAGAGTGCCTGGAGTGTTTATCCGTGAGGCGCAGGTTCGAATCCTGCTTGCGACCGTAATCTTTTTTCACAAAAATTAATAACTTTATGTTTATGACACTTACTTTATTATTTTGACAGCTTGTCTATGTAAATTCTGTCAAAATGACACTGTAACATGTAGGTTATGGTTAAATATACGTCTGGGCAACTAACCTTTACCTAGAAACCAGCACACCTGAGAGATATTCTAGATGGTATGTAAAACAATGTCAGAGACCTACGGGTGGTTAAATCTCTGATACTAGGTTGTTCATCAACCACACGATAAGAAGAAGAATACCGACAATATATTGAAGATAGAGCATTTCTAATGTGCGAGGATTGACACAGTAATGTTTATAAACTGAACGAATGTCTGGAAATAGCACCGAAGTTCCAGAAATATGATATTTTAGATAAAATACCACGTATTTATCTGGAAACATGAGAAAGCTTCTAAACATGGTAGGTATATGTTTACAAATTCGGATTGTCTGTGTTGTTATATTTTGGGGAGGCAATTAGGGAAGACAATAACATCGTAAATACGATGATAAAAATATTTGAGTTAGGATACCCGGAATGTTTTCCGTAATAATGGAACATAACCAGCGACTGGTCTGATGTTCGAACCATATGCGTTGCAATATTGATGTACATTAATGTCTGGAACATTTGGAACTTAATTAATTAGTTGTAAGGGTAACATAAATACAAATATAATGTGCAGATATATTGCTTATTCTATAACCTGGTGCATGGATATTTGATATGACATAGTTAGATAGAAGGAGACCGTATTGGTGGCGGTTACCACTAACAATAGCATTCCAGGCAGCCGGTCATAAAACATAGACAAAGCATTCCAGTACAAGTAGAGAGTATGTATGGAAGAAGAATACATGCAGCGCCGACCCCAAATAAATAGAGATAAGGGCAGGGAGATGATGATATTGCTAATTCCGTAGACAAGAATTTTCTCATTGATCTAGTGTTAGCAAGCGCAGGGGGTGAGCTTGAGGTCTTGGATGTGATTCCCGGGTCGGATAGTATTATTGGGTTTTTATTTTGGGAAGGAGCAAGTTTCTTAGCCCTAGTTAGGAATAGGAGGCGAACCTATTGCCATTTACCGAACACATCATTATTACATGGGAAATAAAAATGATTAAAGAGGGTGTACATTGTACCTACCTCTGTCTACCCCTTAGTTAGAGGCATGCAGGCGTGATATTATATTTCAGTTTACGTAGAAAAGAGTAATAAAACACCTACATGAATGTTAAAATTAAAACTTTTTTTAATAATACAGCTTGAAACTTGTGTCTCACCGCAGTCACCCCGGGCGTCAGCTGTGGACCACGTGATCGCGGTTAACGTGAAATTTGGCCAAATGTATTTTTAGTAGGTAGCTTTCCTAGACATCATTATTTGATATATGTATGATTTATTAAATGTATATGAATGGCTTTGTCACTCTGCCATACCCTGACCATATCGCGCAGTTAAGAAAAGTCTTAAAAATACACTTACTAACATGTGTAGGACATATTACACACGTAAGGACACAAATCTTTGTTCATACTAAATAAAAATTTGCAGCGACTAGCATTGCCTGATAATAACATAACAAAAACATAATATAGCATCACGTCTATATTCCCCGAAGGGGTAGGCAGAGGTTTACACAATGGTACACCCGCATTTCATCAATGTTGTTATTAAGTTCCATGTAGTGGTGAGCTTATTGCCATCTACGGGGCACAATTCCTAACTCCGGGCTGTTACTGAGAATTTCCTGACCGAAAAACCCAATAACACTTTGCCCAACCTGGCAATCGAACCCAAGACCTCATTCTCGGTAGTCACGCTTGGGAGTATCAGACCAACGAGGCAGTCAACGAGGCCTGATAATATATAGAAATAATAATATGTTTGGAGCGAAGGCATTTAGTTATATATCACATTTTGTTTTTGACTACCTCGTGGGTCTCGTGGTCGCAAGCGTGATTGCTGATCATAAGGTCTTGGGTTCGGATTCCCAGGTTGGGCAAAGTGTTATTGTGTTTGGGAATTCTAAGTATCAGGTCGAAGGAATTTGGTGTTGTGACACCCCCGTGCTTCGAAGAGCACGTAAAGCCGACGGTTCTGCGCCTGATCCCTCCCCGGTCGTGTTGGATGGCCGTCCCATCGGACTATGAGAGTGCACAAGTGTATGCGCAAACACAGATAGACTCCCTGTCTATCTGTGTTTGCGCATACACTTGTGTACTATAATATGTCTTGCGTACCTGGCTTATCTCCGTGAGATAGGTTACGGCAACCTATCTCACGGAGATAAGCCAGGTCAACGAATATCGTAGGTTTGATTGTCGCATGGGGCAGATATTTGTATGATCTACAGATAATAATTATTGTTTTGACTCTGGCTGCGGGTGTATGTGATTCGTATCTGTAAATGCACCCACAATGCAGAAGAAATTCCTATCACGTATAGATCTTTGCTTTCACAAAAAATAAAGATCTTAATTAAATCGAATCGTTTAGTCACCAAATTTTATTCATAGTTTTAAAAACTGGCTGGCTCATTGGTCTAGTGGTCCTAAGCGTGACTGTTCATGGGTTCAATTCCCAGATCGGACCATGTCATTGGGATTTTCTGTTAGAAAATTCTCAGTAGCGTTCCGAAGTTTGGAATTGTGCCCTTTAGATGGCAATAGGTTCACCACCATTACATTAGACTTAATAACAGCATTGGTGAAATGTGGGTGTACAATAAAATTGTATACACTTCTGCCTACCCCTTCGAGAAATACAGGCGTAATGCTCTGTTATGATATGTTTAAAAAGTTTCTCCATACTATTTCAGCATATCAATACTTAGATATACAAATCGTTCCTACACACCTATTTATATGTATAAACAATGTGCCATCGTTTCATGTGAGATTAGGTGGCTCATCTAATTTCGTAACAGCAACCCACGACACGCAGGGAACATTGGCAGCAGTCCCATATATAGCGAATATATCGTCGATAAATATTAATGATGCTACAATGTTCCCAATTTACGGACCCTACGTATATACATATATATTGTAATATGCAATGTTGTTCCGATATTCAATGGTGCTTACACTTCCTTTGCATACAAAGTGGTATGTTATGTGAATTTTTTTCTTGGCAATAAATGATTTTTTACTCTTTGTTTTTACTTTATTTCGGATTAGATCTTAGATATTTTATGATCAGAGGGTTCGATTTCCGGGACAGATAAAGTATTATCAAAGTAATATTGTTTTTTATTTAGTTTATAAAAATATTACTGTCTCTTTTTAATTTATATTGCCGCGGAAAAGCAGAGAGGGGAAGTGAACTGTACATGCATTTCGAACTTTATCTCTTTTGATTAACATGCAAATTTATAACATACAATTCACTGCAGTTCCTTTCCTCTTCAACTTCAATGAAAATCGACCCTCTGTATTATACCCCAAACTTTGACCATACATAAATAGTAGTCAATAACATAAACATTATGATAAATCTATTTACTATATAAGAAAGGCTACTGAAATAGTATCACAACAATATTGTCACATATTTATGTAACACTTATTGTACCACATATAACGCCAAATAAGAAATAGGGAGTAATATTCTCGGCATATAGTACATAAGTTTTATTTCGTTGGGGTCGGAACATAAGTATAATTTAGGACGCTCAGTTCATTGAAAATAGGTATTTGTAAAGTTATACATTTTTGTGAATAGAAAAATACGGTCGTGAGCAGGATTCAAACCTGCGTCTCCCGGATAAATACTACAACTGTATTTTTTTTTAAATTTATTATTTTAGGGTTTCCCAGGCATACGTTAATGCTTTAAAAAGATTTATCTGTATTAGGTATTTGTAATTTCAGTTTTGACATCGAAAAAGCAGACTATATAAATAAAAATCAATTGCCGGACGTATAAAAGATTATTCCTTTCAATTTGGTAGATTTTATTTTTCTCGTGTTCTTGTCAGGACAAGGTTTGTATAAAAGAAGATCCACCGGAAATATAGGAAATTTGGATGGTATTGTTGTAGAAAATCTCAAGAAAAAAAAAACATCAATTCACCTTTATTAAATTGTATCCAAGCAAAGCCGGGCGGTTGGCTGTAATAAAAATAACACAATCTCAATCTAAAAAAATTCAGTATAACTACAAACGCACGATTTTTTATTTATTTTATTAGAATCTTCAACAAAAAATACACCTTAAAATCTATTTGTGTCAGCATTAAAGATCTCAGGCCTTGTGTTTCTTTAATTAAAGAAGAATACACCATACAAATTAACAAAATAAAAACATAAAATGAAATTAAAGCTCCTTTCGGCTCAGCCACGTACAGAATTATAGGTTGTAACAATAAAAATCGATTGTGTCTGCTAATGAGCGAGGCAACAGCTTAAACGTATACAAGATATATTAATTTGTAAAATTAACCAAATATAAACTTACAAAATTAAATTATTAAACGAAGGTAAATTAGCGCGTGTCAACATTTATATGTAATTAAAATGAGTACTTATATTATATTAGAATTTCTGCAGATGTTACAAAATATGTCTGTCTGTAAACGAACTTGATATAGTATTGTATTGATGAGACATGCGTTGTTTGAGTACACATATCTAACAAAATAATATAACCTTATTTAACATATTATATGTTTAAGGCCATTTTCTATAAATGGTTTATAATTCATTACAATTATCTAATTAATCAAGTATTAGTTTTATTCATAATAAATAATATCTATAGATATATCATACGTATAACAATTAATCATAGGCTCGGCGCACGAAATATTTAATCCTCACGCCATTCTCTTATCAAAAAAAAAGAATTACGTGTTCAGATTAACGTTTTTCATAAGAAAAACGTATGAAATGTGTGAGCTTTTGGTCAATATAACCTCGGCCGAATTACGCCAATTGTAATCCAACCTCGTATGTAATGATTACATAGCTCTCTTGTATCATAATGTACCTACTATTGAAATAATTGACTAACGATCAATTTAACATGTCACCATAAAATAACACAAAATTACACTACCTATTCCAATCACTGATAATAATCAGGTTTAATTAGGCATAATTATAACGCATGCGTTATGAAATCTAAAGTATTTTGTGGCAGATGAAAAGTGGGGCACAGCATCAAAACCTGCTTACGATTTTGTTTTATATATATATATTTATAAATATAACTTAACATGGCCAAAACTAATATATTAATTACACATACAAAGATACTATCTAAATAAATACTTATCAACACAAGGCTAATCTATAACCCATTGTAATAAATGAAGCGGCAAGCGAAAGGTAGATTTTAATTGTTAATTAGAAATTGTTATAAACCAAGATGGAAGATTTTTAAACTAGATGTCGGCGTTAATGTATTGGAAAATAAGATCCAGTCAAGTGAGATGATCGCGCTCCTCAACAGTGTTATTGGTTATTTAGTATAATAACTAATTAATAAAATAATATCTTGTAACAATTTTCGCATCTGGGAAATTTTACACACACGCACATACATAAACTCAGGCCTTTTCTCATCGGGGCAGAAACTACAGAACGCCTCTAACGATTCCTACACACACATTTCACTTAGTTTCATACATCTGGTTATCAAGCGACAGTCACCTTTAAACACCTACGTCATAATATTGACTCTAAGATTATGAATTCCCATAACTAACCGTCGTATTTCCAAACTTATTTTACAACATAGCATCACTAGTAGTTAAAACGATGTCTATGATAATTCTCTTAAGACATCAGTTTAGGTACGAGTACGTGCTTCTAAGACACACTTATATATAATGAGATAAGTTCACTAATACGCGACATCAATTTTCGACATACTTATAAATATTTATACCACTAGCCAAATACCTACTATTATTAAAACCATAGATTATTATTCCATTCAAAAAAATTTGAAGCACATACAAAATAAGTAAATTAAAATTAAATAACAATTTCTTACAATAATTCTATTCTATAGCTAAGTATTTTTGTGATACACAAATCATTGAATGGAAATCCAGGCTATGGACTTTCAATAATGCTAACAACCACAGACACATGAGCTGGTAATTAAATATTCAGTGTCCACAATAACCCATTAGTAATATGCCTGATGTGGAATATTGCCAATTAGTCACACTTTACTGGTACTGCTAATTGTAAACGAACGACGTGTGCGTGAAATATTTTATATTTATACGTATAATGTCCGCGGTTTTCGCATTAACGTTGAAAGCATTGAATGCGATAAATTAACATTATTTTGGGATTAATAAGTAAAGTCGTCGATCGATATAACTAGCTGTGCCCGCGACTTCGTCCGCGTGGATGTCGTAAACTTAGGCTCAGCCCGCGGAACACTTTAAATCATTCTAAAATAATATAAGTCTAAATTACTCCTTATAACATGTCCAGTCGTTTCGGAGATTAAGCGGAGCAAACAAACATACATTTGAGGCATTTCCAAGGAGTACCAGGAACCGTAATAGAATTGTGTTGCCAAAAATACCAAAGACAACATTATTTAATAAAAGTAGCTTCGTAATGTGTGGACGCGTATTTAATTTTCTACCTAGCGATATTAAAGATCTACCCTTCCAGAGATTTATTCCGATTATTATAAGAGTTTGAAAGCTTGGTTGAGTATAAAACAATTTTATTCAGTAACTGACTTGCTATCTATAAAGTAATATAATTAATTATAATCTAATTGACATCCAATAATACGCTGTATATAATTTTTTTTAATTCCAAATTTATAATATATTAATGTATGTAAACTTATAAAATTTATAATGTACTATTAATGTTATCATATTAATTGTGTCTAGTAATAGTAAAAAAAATTATGTACAACATAATATTTGCATGTCACCACGTCACCACTATGACTAAGTGTTCAGGATTTATCAGTATTTAAATAAGACCTAATTGTACCAATACTTATCGCAAATAAAGAAATTCATTCATACAGACAAACATTTTGTTTTTTTTTGTAGGTAATTTCCATAGAAATACTGTTTTTAGTAAAAAAAAAATACTGTTATTTCGACATTACAAACAGACACTTAATTGTATGTAATATATAAAAATTATGATATAACTAGGACTGAACATACCCTAAAATACTCTCGTAACATTTGTTGTTTTCAATAATTTGAAGCCCATGTTGTAAAGGTGAGGGAAAATGCTATTTTCAACTTATCCATTCATACTTCCATGGAAAGAGAAAGAGGTCAGTTTACTGGCATTCCTTCTATTCCGGTGAAACGACAATGCATACTTGATGTTGGAAAACATTAAATTTAACTATATATCAGGAATTAAATTTTATTTATTGCGCGTCAATTAAAAGTTAATATTAAATTTAAGACAAACATTATAATAAAACAACTTCTAACCGGATTAATCGCGTGTATTATTGGTTTTTTGCTTTTCCTGACGTTTCGAACACTTTGCAGCGTTCGTGGTCGCAGGAGGACTAAGGTGTCAGGTGTCTCAACAGTTTATTTAAAATTATTTCAGTCTACCGTACATATAATTGATAAATTCATAATTATTTTTTTTGTCTCTGATACATATTTAAACTAAATCGCGACGGTATTTCCTAAGACTATCCCTGAGAAGAGATACCGAAACAAACTCAGAGGTCACAGTCGTTTAAAATTTAAATATACAATTTTTCAATTTTATCGAATTATAAACTAAAAGGTGTTCCGATGCACGCAGTAATCGCTCACAGTATCTTGATTTTTCTTGTGACTTGACTTTGTTTGGGACTTGATTATTTTCAGTACAGGGTTCCAAACAGGTGGTAATTGGCAACCATCTTCTCTATTGAAATTTGGGTGTTTTTTAATTTCAATAGCCTCGCGGAGCATTCTCGGTATATATCGGTTTTCTTTCGCGAGGATTTGGGGTATATCGAAACGTAGAAAATGGTTGGGCTTGTCTGTTGTATGTTCACAGACTGCAGATTTTGTTGAGCGTCTATTCTTGACGTCAGCTATGTGTTCTTTCAACCTGGTGCCAATGCTACGCTTTGTTTGCCCTATGTATGATAGCCCACAATCACAATCAATCTTGTAGACCCCTGCATCTTGTAAGGGAATGTGGCACTTCACCGGTCTGAGTACAGTCCTCCTGCGACCACGAACGCTGCAAAGTGTTCGAAACGTCAGGAAAAACCAAAAACCAATAATACACGCGATTTATCCGGTTAAAAGTTGTTTTATTATAATGTGTAGTGATCGCGCAAACCTAAGATATTACTACCGTAGGTATATATGATATTTTTTTGTAATTTTCTCGCATGTAACACATTAAAGGTTATCGGAAGCGCTACTCAGATCTTAAAGGTCCATTGTAGGCCAGTGTAATTAATTACATAACTTATTCATAATTATAATAAAACAACTTTTAACCGGATTAATCGCGTGTATTATTGGTATTCATAATTATTCAAAGAATTTACATATTCAAAGAAAAGTTGTTTCTTGATTATAGGTTACATTAGATGTACCCCTGTTGGAGTTGTTGGAGTTCTGGCCTGGAAGCTGTTTTCTATCGAATATGCTTCGGAAAATCGCTAGCTCATTAGTAAGTTAACAAGCAGTAAAACAGTTCTTGCAATGTAACGTAAAGGCATAGGATATAGAGTAGGTACATAGCATCATACCTGTATTCTCGGAGGGTGTATGCAGAAGTTTACAGAATAATACACGCAGATTTCACCAATGCTGTTATTGTGTGAGTGTAAGGTGAAAATCTGGAGAGTGATGGGTTAAAAATCAGCAGAACCAAAACAGAGTACTTATACTGTGATTTTGGCGGTTTCTCCAGTTTTGGTGCCATAGCTCTAGGTGGTGCGCTGCTACCAGTCTGCCCCGACTTTCGTTATCTAGGTTCTATCGTAGAATGCGATTGCGAAATAGACTGAAGCGTCAAGCACAGAATTAACACAGGGTGGATGAAATGACGGCAGGTCACGGGGCCTATTTGTGACCCCCGAATTCCCTTTAAACTTAAGGGGAAATCTATAAAACAATTATATGGCCTGCTGTCTTGCATTGTTCAGAATGTTGATCCACAAAGAGAAGGAATGAAAGACAACTACATGCAGCTGAGATGAGAATGTTAAGAGTGTGATAGAATTAGAAATAAATAGTAATAATATAAGTGGCACCGGTGACTGAGAAGTTGTGTAGAAATCGATTAGCATGGTATAGGCATGTGATGCGGAGGACTGATGGTCATGTGACGAGGAAAGTTTTGAGTAAGAATATAGATGGTTATAAAAGTAGAGGAAGAACGAGGAAGCGAAAAGAAGTGTTAAAGATGATATGACTAGAAGAGGAATGACTACGTACTCTGTTACCTGTCATATACAGGTAACAGAGACATATGGAAGAAGAATACATGCTACGCCGACCCCAAATAAATTGGGATAAGGGCAGGGGGATGATGATGTGTGAGTGTAAGGTGATTCTACTGCCATCAAAGCAGCACACCTACGAGTATGAGGCGTTTTGGAAAGTGTATAATAGGTTGGTTGTTTGTTAAGATATGATGAAGAACTTGATGAGAACTTTTCTATATTGAAGTTCTAAGTGAAGTTACAGAATGGTTATTGTAAATGAAATAGCAAGTAAGCATCAAATAAGAATGTTGTTAACGGTAGCTATATATTTATTGAAACAAGTGACTAGGGCGCAATATGTTAGTAACAATTACACACATGTATTTATTATTAAAATACAGATATCAATTAACAGACATGCTAAAATATTATTTAGTAGAAAATAAAGAATACACGAAAACGTAATTTATATTTTAAAAATCATGTATATTATGGTATTAATTTAAATTGCGCTTTTACGGGGAGCGAGGAAGGCATGGGTAATTGTGAAACATGCTTAACAGAGCACATAGTACACGCCTTCTCGTTAAGATGCTTTATCTTTCCTCTTCAATAGCTAATTCTAAATGCCTAGCGGAGATAATACGGACCGTACGTGTGTTCCATGCTTGAACGAACAACGCCACGTTAGCAGTAAAGTTAATATATTTCTCCTGTCAATACATGCGACCTTTAAATACAAAGGAGTTTCTTGTAAAAGGAATGTTTTGTCAAAGAGATCTAAAGAAGCTTCTATATTCGAAATTTAAACGTAAAATATGAAAATGCGACGACATTTTGTCCTAGCTTTTGCCATAACCGACATATTGCAGTGTCATTTTGACAGAATATACATAGAAAAGCTGTTAAAATAATAAAGTAACACGTCGGTTATGGTTAAACTTATGTTGGTGAAACCGAACCTATAATTGCGGTTAGGGTTAACTTGGTGTAACTGGGCCGTATTACTTCAATGTGTACGAGTATGTTTAGAAATAAATTACGATACGAAGATAAATTAAAAAGATTTTAAGAAAAGTGCCTGTATTTTTGCTTAAGGTTTATATCAGCAATTGGTTTGAATTTTCATACATAAGTACATGGACGAAAATTATTTTTTGTTTTTATTTGTTTTTTCTTAATACCATCCTGTTTGCCGATAACATAAATTTCATAAAAAGCTGAATTCATCACACTCAATTTGGCCGTTTTGTTTTAACCAACGTTATTTCGATGGAACACTTTATTAAATTAAAAAAGGGACGCTCCGTAGCCGTCACTATTGTGTTCGAATTTTGAATAAAATTGCGGCAGCAATAATTTGGATAATGGTGATTGTTTTCAGGGCTGGCAACAAAATTTAAGTTTGGTATTTCCACCTGATTTTATGAATCTGTGTTAATAAATTAGAAAAAAATGTTCTTTATCAAATACCTTGCTAAATTTATAATTAATGAAATGAATACAGAGAATCATCACAAATAAAAAATCATATATTTTTGTTTGTAGAGGTAACTTGACTTTTGGTGTATTATATCGAGCTGACTACTTCTTGAACACTGTTTACTCTTATTATATTATTTATTTATTTTTATGAAGTTTAAAACAATTAAGAAGTTTGGGAAATAAGAGCATTACCATAAAATTAAAACAGAAGCTTGTAACAAACTTGGTTTTCTCAATTTTCATGTACGGTGCGGAGACCTGGACTCTGAAGAAGGCAGACCGCGCTCGCAACGATGCATTTGAGATGTGGTGTTCGGGATTCTTCGGATCTTTTGGACAGCACATCGAACCAACGCATCCATACTAAAATAATTAGGGGTCACTCAGAGACTCTCCACCACAAGTTTCCGCCAGATCCTTGGGTTTTTCGGACATGTTGCCAGAAAACGAGACGACAATCTTGAGAAACTGCTAGTCACTGGCAAGATGGACGGAAAAGACCTAGGGGACGGAGTCCTATGCTTTGGCCCGATCAGATTCCATCCACAGTGTAAGAGACGCTATCCATACTGCAGAGGATAGGTCAAAATAGCGGAACATAATCCATAAAAAAGTAGCTCATAATGATCACAACCCTCAGCATTGAGGAAAACGATGCAGGGAGGAGGATGAAGTCTAAATGAATTTAATTTATCGTAGGTTGGTTTCTCAATAAATTCTTAACACATAATACAGCTAAGGCAAGTATAACAATGACAACCTTGACCAAGGAGATAAAGCCTAATTCACTGGTACAATGGAAACAGCGTTGTTCATCAGATTGATAGCGAGGTTAATTAACGAACCATGTTCTGTAACGCAGATCGTTTGTATTGGAAGCCGTGATTCATAGCTAAAACTAGGGTTGGAATATCTAAATAAATAAATTGTGGGAAATATATTAATACGGTATTACAATTGTTACCACTCTCATCCTTCTGCCTTCGTTGAGGGAGATTCTTTCTGTATACAGCACAATAATCGGTTTCGGAAGTGTAAATTTTCCAAGGTTATAAATTTTTGTGGATAGAAAAATATGGCCTCTTGGATAAATACTCCAGGGACTCTGACCACTAAGCCATCTCGACCTCTGCTCACTACCGTGAATTCTTCTTCCACATTTTAATACTTCTTTTGGTGATTTTTTAGGTAATTTGTTAAGGTAATTGCATCTGTCTGTCGCACCAGACATACTCAACTTTTTTGATGTGCCTCGTTGTGGCACTAATTACGCACAAAATTCGATTATCAGTAGGATTAAAAGATGCTTAACAAGAATTTCTCTAATCTGGATATTTTTAACACTAAATAAAATAAAAACGTATAGGAAGCTACTTTTGGATATGATGAATGACGACCTTATAAATTCCTTGAGCTCGGAATAAAATCACGCACACACGCGCACACATTTCATGCACTCACTTTACACATACAAATACACAACACCCACACATACAATATTATATGGTATTTGGCTTTGATCATTATGCTTGTACTTTACACATTTTTCTGTTCCTAATTATTTCTGTTGCATGTAAAAAGTTTTGAAAGTAAATTGTAAAATCCGTTAGTGGCTGTAAGATAGCTTATATGTTAATCTGTAATTTCTAAGAGCTGTGGATTGTGTGATTAATAAATAAATAAATAAAAAATTAATCTGTATGACATTGTATTAACTGCAAAGGTAGTCGTGTCGGTTCGGTCTCTTGTATAGGGACTGAATAGATAGCAATGATCTCACCAAAAGACGTGTTAAAATGTGGAAGAAGAATTCACGGTAGTGAGCAGAGGTTGAGATGGCTTAGTGGTCAGAGCGCCTGGAGCGTTTATCCGGTAGGCGCAGGTTCGAATACTGCTTGTGAGCGTATTCTTTTCCATTTAAAATTATAAATATTATTTTATTTGTTTTCCCAAAAATATAATTATAAGCCGTTACGTCTGGCAGCCCTATTTACAGGCCACACGCAATAAACAAAAGCAAAACACCGTCAAAGAAATGACGCTGCATTCTAACTCCAGTTATAAAGTTTTTCTTTTCCTTATTACGTAATCTGTGCCGTTTTCCTGTTTGCACGGAAGCGCTGTGTTTAAGCAACCATTGTCCTTTTGATGGACCGAGATTACGATTAAGATTTAAGCAAAACTTTTGAGAACAAAACAGACTTATCCGTGTACCAGGTACTATGTTGGCATCTCATTTTAGTCTAATCAACTGCAGGTTTATTAGAGTAAGTATGTAGAGTAGTCTATGAGTCGAAATTCCTTTAGTGTTTCTAAAGTATTACTTATATTGTTGAGATAATACGTAACTATATGACTTTAAACTGCCTCGTTGGTCTAGTGGTCCCAAGCGCGACTGCTGAGCATGAGGTCTCGGGTTCGATTCCCGGGTCGGGCAAAGTGTTATTGAGTTTTTCCGTTAGAAATTTCTCAGTAGCAGCTCGGAGTTTGGAATTGTGCCCGGTAGATGGCAATAGGCTCACCACCTATTACATGGGACTTAATAACAGCATTGGTGAAATGTGGGTGTACAACTGTGTACACCTCTGCCTACCCCTTCGGGGATTACAGGCGTGATGCTATGTTATGTTTAAAGTTAGCTAAGCAAGCGTTAATGCTTTTTAAATATTTATCTGTAACATATGACTATTTACTTAGCACCTCTGTAAATTTAGCTAATTTCACATTTGCAAATAGGTTTGTGGTGTAAAATAAATAATAATACAACTTGTTTACTGTTTATATTTTTAAAGTTAACGCCTTACAATCATAGTACGTGTAATGAGCGTAGAAAAACAAAACATTTCTACACAAAATACTATAGACAACGGATACTTACCACATTATGTTTGATCTACCAATAACCCTCAAGAAAATCATAAAAATAAATCTTACCTAGCTACCATGTAGAATCAAAGAGATGCTGTTATAATGTTCTGACCTTTAGCGGTGTTTATCTAACCAATGTGACGCAGCGGTCAGTCATTATCCACAAGCCATTTAACCCCTCTTTATTCCCATCGTTCTACGCAAGTTTTAGTAGATATAGGTACCTTACCAAGAGAGGCTGGGTTTGTTGGATATCAGCCAAAACATACTATGTAACTGCCTGTAAGTAAATGCGAGGAAAAATAGGATTAAGCATTCTGCTTATTTTTGGCATGAGTTATAGGTATAGAATATTACTGAAAACTTGAGTTTATAAAGACATGCGTTATTTGCATTCGGATATTTACACTGTATTAAATAAATCTATCATTAAGTGTATATATGTCGGAGATGGCAGCACCGAGCGCTACGGACGGTCGGCGACTACGGCGAGTGGAGGGAGGACGCCAGTTTATTGCGAGCCGCCGTGGCGGACCGACCTCTACACCCCGACTTATCTAGCCTACCTCTGATTTTATATTTGAGTTCCTACATTGTACATTGTAATATGAAGTGACTCACTACTAATAACTAACCTAAAGTAAACGTGCTCTCAGTGGCAGAGAGCCTTAATATTGGTTTTATTGATGATTACCTTTGAAATCCTGACAGACATAGAGGCCCCCGATCCTATTATTCAAACCTTTCTCCTACATCAGAAGTGGGATGTAATCCAAACCCACCGAGTTGAATAGTAATTAAGTTTAATATTTTTGACTGACTGAGAAAAACCGCGGTAACAAATTGATGACGAATACGAAAAATGTTATTCCTGGTGAGTCGTAACCATTTTACTATACCTACTTGCTATAATTGTGTGAATTTCAAAGATGGAGCGAACTAAAAATTTGAATTCTAATTTTAAAATTATTACGTCGCGTGTGAATATAACATACCCTCGTATGTTTTACTATTGGGGGGTAGTTAATTATGAAGGTGGACTGTTTTTTTTTTAGTTGTGTTGAATTCTATTTTTAGATTCTGATTTCCTATTAGTGATAAAAATTATAATCCTACTGATGGGTGTTGAAAAGGGAAGATAGTCATTGTGAATAAGAATGAAAATATGATTACAAAATGCAAAGTAGTTAATTCTTGTGAAGTACCCTCGGAAATTACTTTCCATAATATCAATTCAGATGTCTCTTCGGAAACTAGACAAAAGTTAATTTCATTAATTTCTCTGCTATTTAAAATGTTGTGATTAGCGATTAGGTTGTTAGAAAACGAAAAACGAAATCAATCTCAGCTAGATCCAAAGTTTAAAGGTCCATTTAAAATTATTGAGATTTTGGACGGTGATTGTTACACATTGAAATCTTTCTAGTTTAGCTGTGTGATACTGTGTGGTCTAAATGTGTTTCCCGTTTAGGTTACTTTTTGTTAATAATTTTGAGACAAACTATGTGGTCAGGTTTGGCCGAGTGATACTGTGCAGTTTGTTTTCTGTTTAAGGTCATGGATTCCAAGGCATCATTGGGCCTGGAGATAACAGGCATTTAGATGCGGGCCTCGGTTTGGGCTAATGAGACCTTGAAGCGTGTGGATGTTCGTGGACAAGAGTGAATCCTTGGTGCTGAATTGGACGGTTGATCTGGATGGCTGATAAGGATGGATTGAAAGCCTTATCGCTTTGTCCTAATGACTTGCTGAAAGCTACTACGCTTTGTGATGAGTATGGATTGAAAGCCTTATCGCTTTGTCCTAATGATTTGCTGAAAGCTACTACGCTTTGTGACGAGTATGGATTGAAAGCCTTATCGCTTTGTCCTAATGATTTGCTGAAAGCTACTACGCTTTGTGACGAGGATGGATTGAATGCCTTATCGCTTTGTCCTAATGATTTGCTGAAAGCTACTACGCTTTGTGACGAGTATGGATTGAAAGCCTTATCGCTTTGTCCTAATGATTTGCTGAAAGCTACTACGCTTTGTGACGAGGATGGATTGAATGCCTTATCGCTTTGTCCTTATGATTTGCTGAAACCTACCAGGCTTTGCAGTGAGATTGGTGTTTATTGGTGATTGATAAAATGTTTTATTTGGACACTGAACTGAAAGCTACTACGCTTTGTGACGAGTATGGATTGAAAGCCTTATCGCTTTGTCCTGATGATTTGCTGAAAGCTATCACGCTTTGCAGTGAGATTGGGCTCAAGTTTTGACCCGTGATTGTTGCTGAAGGCGGCAACGTTTTGCGATGTGTTCCAAGTGCTACTTCTAACTAATGTTGAAAGCGCGATTTAGACTTGACGTGACATCAAGAAGCAACGCGAGAGCGCGTTGACAAGCAGAATGGCCGTGTCGGAGATGGCAGCACCGAGCGCTACGGACGGTCGGCGACTACGGCGAGTGGAGGGAGGACGCCAGTTTATTGCGAGCCGCCGTGGCGGACCGACCTCTACACCCCGACTTATCTAGCCTACCTCTGATTTTATATTTAAATACCTACATTGTACATTACATAGAGGCCCCCGATCCTATTATTCAAACCTTTCTCCTACATATATATGTGTGTGTCTGAATATAAAAGAGTACGTATGGTAGCCACCACTGTGGTGGCCCATAAAGCGTTAAAATAAAAATAAACTACTTTTAAATATTCTTCGTATTAACGTTGAGATTGCACTCGGCTCCCAATTTTTAAATAACGAATCAACATCAAGTTGGAAACTAGTCGGGCAATCCCGAAAAATGTACGTGAGTACCGGTGAACAATAATTGATGAATCTGTTATGGTAAAATGCCGTGGAGGCCGAGTGGTTACGAACCCACCTCTTGAATTACAGGTTTCAACCCTGGCACGTTTTAATGTGACTTTTCAATGTCAATACTTTCTTAGATATTAATTTACGCCACAGACATACGAGGAGAACATCGAAAGGAAACCTGGACTTGATAGTTTGAAATCACAAACCCGCACTGAGCTAGCGTGATGATCACTGATCGAGTTTTCTCTGTATGAGAAGGGGACCTTGTCCTGCTGTAGGACAGTTATGGGCTAATTATGTTATCTGCTATGTTCCGACTTTTGTTTTTTTTTTCTTCGGGATACCTTCAAAAGGCGCCCGGTCTTTGGGGATAAAACCGGGGAGTGTGGGATTTTTATCTCGCTAAAACCACGCTGGTGGTCACCATCCGCACTTGAAGAGGAGCTCCGGGTCCTCTTAAGAGACCAGCTCCGGAACCGCCCCGTGCAATGCCTGTTACGGCATCTCCCTGGAGAGACTTTAAGAGCCCCCCCTGCGCCTCGCTGTACACGGCAGCACGTGACCACTGTGCCACCGTCTTCCCTGAGGCCACTCTATAGGCATACAGAGTCCCTACTCTGATCGCTTGCGACCTCAAAGGCCCATCTGTCTAATGGTGATAACACATTAAACTGCGTTGTAAAACTTGATTGAATACATTGGTATACGGTATGGTCGGTTTACCGTACAGACCATACCGTATACCAATGTATTTAAGCTGTTGCGTCAGTCATTAGCAGACACAATAGATTTTTATTGTTACAACGTACAGATCTGTACGTTACTGAACCGAAAGGTTAATACGCGGTGTTGTTTAACTAACACAAAATTAAAATTCCATCTCAACTTATACCAACAAATGGTAGATTCTACTGCGTTTCTTTAATGCGAGGCAATTTTCCCCGCACAACCATTTAACTGTGTACTTTCAAACTTTCGAGTTCCTGGTATTTTTATTCGAAACTAGATTTTGAACAGAACTTCACCCGCGCGGATCGAAGAGTTTCGTAATATTTTTTTCATATCATTTAACTTTTTACGGTACTTTTTCGCTTTACTGAAGTGAAATATGTAATTCCTTTCGTATTAGGGGTCTACGTGATAAAGACAGATATAAAACAATGGAAAATGTCAAATTTTAGGCCGAGTGTTACATTGATAGGTGGATTTGATATGACTTTATGATGTTGTACCTACATTGCGTAATGTAATATAGATGCCTACAACATTATAATTATGAACATAGATGAAGCGAAAAACTTATGTCAGAAGTGTAGTGGAAGTCGATAGTCCCTACCTACCCCAATGGGAAACAGATGTGTTTGCATGTACTTATCAATAATGGGCGTACCTTTACCTAGTCTAGTTGCAGATTCGATTCGGCAAGTTTTATAGAATCCGTTAGAGATCACATAACAAAACATAGCATCACGCCTGTATTCCCCGAAGGGGTAGGCAGAGGTGTACATATGTGAACACCCACATTTTACCAATGCTGTTTGTTATTAAATACCATGTTATAGGTGGTGAACCTATTGCCATGTACCAGTCACAATTCCAAACTTCGGGCTGTTACTGAGAATTTTCTATCAGAAAATCTTAATAACACTGCCCGACCTGGGAATCGAACCCAAAATCTCATAAAGTTACAATATTAAATGGAAAAAGAATACGATTACGAACAGGAATCGAACCTGCGCCTCCCGGATAAATACTCCAGGCGCTCTGACCACTAAGCCATCTCGACCTCTGCTCACCACCGCGAATTCTTCTTCCATATTTTAACACGTCTTATGGCGACGTCATTGCAATCAATTCAGTACCTATACAGGTCACCGAACCAACACGACTAACTTTCGCAACGACGACAACTTGACCAACGTTCGCTAAGCATGCGTTAATGCTTTTCAAAGATTTATCTTGAACCAAAATCTCATTTTCAGCAGTCGCGCTTGGAAGCACTAGACCAACGAGGCAGTCATCGGTTTGATTGTTTAAAAAATATAGTCGAAGTTATTCCTGACTCAATGTGTAGCAGCCCTTCAAGTACCATGAAAAATATGACCCTTCTTACCACGGATCTGAAAAAAATACGGATGTAACCTTGTCTTGTCATAAGCGAAGTATAGATTAAGCATACACACATGCAGCGTATCGGCGCCGAGTGGATGAGTTTTAAGTACTTGTATGCGTTTAGCTCGTGTATGACAAGCGAAATTGGATGACTAGGCATTATTGTCACATGTCGTACGCAACGCTCCGTCCGTTTTTTTTAAAGTCCGTGCCTTCTCGCATTAAGAACAGGATATTGCGAAAGCCGACGCATTTAAATTTAATATCTCGTGAATTCGTTACATGCTTCGTTGAACCTAAGAAGCAATTTAATAGACAATAAATTTTATACAACCCGCATTAAAGAATTTTATGTCTTATATGAAATATAGCAGATGGGCCGAATGGGATTTTTATAACATGTTTACGGTATTTGAAAGGGCGCGGGATTAGGCAAGTAGAAAAAATACATTAAGTGGAAAGCAATACAAACTAACTTGCTGGGTTGGTACTTATTTTGTTCACTGTTATGGAAACTAATATTTTCTACCAAGATAAATAAAAAATCTTTGATGGTGCTTTAGCTACTGCGTACTTCATCAAGGTCATAATCCTGTATTCCCCAAGAGAGTAAGAAGTGGTATCTATGTCGCAGATGGATTGTAGAATCCGCTGTTTTGCAAAACTGCTAGCTGATTTACAAAACAGTACTGTTTTATAAAACAGCTGAACGACGTTCAGCTGGATTGCCATTGCGATACGTTTAACAAAACAGCTACCCACCTTTAGACGTAATGCAGAATGACATATCTACTGTGGGACAGGTTTGTTTATTGTATAGGTATATTATATGGATAGTCACTACTCAAGTAAAAAAAAACATACTGTATTCTGATTTGACTTTCCGTGGCTAGGTCGATGGCTCCTATTTTTGTGTCTGTGAGGTTAGAAAAAACCTAAACACGAAGAGGATGACGGGGGTAGTTCGCTCGCTACGCTCGCTCACTGGCTCCCGTCATTCTCTTCGGACCTAACCTGTCCGTGTCGGGATACACGAAACACCCGAGCTCGCTTCGCTCGCTCATGGATCAATTTCGTTTATTTTCTTTCATAGTCCCGATATATTGTCGACTATTATAGTGGTTTAGTATTTACGTCATTCAACATTTTCATCTCTTTTTTGCTATTGACAAGTAAAATAAAGTTAGGTTAGTATTGTTACGACATACAGAGCCATATGCGACAAAATTTCGAACTAAAATCAACAATCTGACAGTTCATTTCACATTGTTTTACATAATCTCTGATCGTTGACCCGCTGCATTGATAAACGCAAAACGTTCATTCAATTCTGCGTGTCATAGTTCAGTTATTATGTAAAACTGCTAAACATCGTTCAGCTGTTTTTCATAACAGTACTGTTTTGTAAATCAGCTAGCAGTTTGGAAAACAGCTGATTCTACAATCCATCTGCGACATCTATACACAGTTGTATAACCACATTTCACCAATGGTGTCATTAAGTACCACATATCTACCGGGCACAATTCCAAACATCAGGCTGCTGCTGAGTATTTTCCAACAGTAAAGCCCAATTACACTTTGCTCGACCAGAAAATCGAACCCAGGACCTCACGCTCAGCAGCCACTAGACCATTGAGGCAGTTCAAGAATATTATGTAAAATCGAATATATAAAAATCAGATGTCACAGTGTTTGTTATCGAACTCCTCCGAAACTGCTAAGCCGATTTTTATGTTTTTTTTTGTCTAAATTTGATAGGTCTGAGAATAGGTCGTAGGCAATTTTTTATACCCCTAGTTCATAAGGGTGGCTATCCAGAAAATTTATAAGGCAGAACAACGTTCGCGGGGCACAGCTAGTATATATATATAGATGATTACACATTTTACATATTTTTATTAGTAGCAAGCAATACGACCTAACTCGCTAGGTAGGAGAACAGAATACATAATTCTGTTCACTGCTACGGAAATTCATATTGTATTGGAAACACATACTGAGAATAAATATTAAAAAAAAACCTTTATAACTCGGGCTACTGCGCACTTCTAAAAGATTATTATATTTATGTATCGGTGATTACACATTCTACATATACATAACATACTTATAAACGCCTTCACACACGTCAGTTGTAGCGCAGGAGCTTGACGTGCACCACAAACATATTTCTAGATACAAGTACTTTTATTTGGCCTAAATATTGAAGAACACAGCCGTCTTCCTATTTTCATCCTCACAGCCTTTCAAAAATATCTCTTCGATCTAAAAATGTTACCTTCATTTTAAAATTTTCTTCTTATTTTAGGTTCAGTATGAGAACACGTTGACGTGAAACCGCCTTTAATTTCAGGCCCTTATTAAGGTTAAGAAAGCGAACAAAGGAGTTTCCTTCTGTAAAAGAGATACGTATAATGTCTCAGATATTATTACTTTGAGCCTGATAGCTTCGAGTAAAATATTACTTTTTAAATAACTTTGACGTTTTAATGTTCCATTTATATCAATATAATAGCTTTAATGTAGTAATGTGAATTTTATTTAGAAGGAGTTGATAAGGTCCACTTTTGAGGTTTTTTTTTCTATCCTAGGATTTATTTAACAAAAAATAGTACAATACAATTATTTTTAGAAATTGTGGTATACAAGCTAAACATTATATTAAAATGAATATTACACAATTTTTTTTTTTTAAATATCAAGCCATTTACGGGAAGATGAATATATCGTAATGGTTTTCACTCTTCATCTAACTTTTAACGGCTGCTTTTATATTTTGGCCACGACAGCTGTTATTTTAGATGATCTGAAATGTCTCGTTGGTCTAGTAAGCACGATTGTTTAGTATGAGGTTCCGCGTTCGATTACCTGTTGGAAAAAGTGTTATTGATTTTTTGTGTTGGGAAATTCTCAGTACCAGTCCGGAGCTAGGAATTGTGCCCGGTAGATGGCAATAGGCTCACCACCTATTTATTTCACGGGACTTAATAACGCGGCTGTCCCATATCAAAACCCAGAAAGGGACACTATTTACAAAAATCGTTTTATTATATAATCTTGCTATCCTAATACAAAAACACCAGCGTTGAAAGCTCACAAATAAGCAGAGATATTTAAGCATCGATACCTAGTAAGTGCACCATTCACTGCCTCGTGGCCACATAAAAACTTGATCAGTCACCTACCAACCTAGTAAGTCTCCGAGACTTGCTAGGTTTTGGAACAATAGCATGATTTTTACTTAACGTAGATACTTTTCCAAGGCTATTTCACGTTTAATGCGCTCTCGTGTAAAATGTAGTTTTAAGTCCTTACTAAGTTTTGAAATGGGACATCCGAACAGCATTGGTGATATGTGGGTGTACAACGGTGTGTGTGTGTGTACAATTCTGCTTATCCCTCCGGAAAATACAGACGTGATGCTATGATGCTATGCTATGTAGATAATCTGATCGTTATCACATCGGCTTAGCAACAATGTACAAACACTGGTCCTTATGTTATTGTTTGCGGTCCTTTTAGCCGCGCAGCTAACTAAACAGTTCTAAACACACCGATACCCAATTAACTGTATTTGTTTACGTGAAGTATTAGTTTAGTGATCTCCTTGAGATATATTCCTTTATTTTTGTCTATTATTGTTGATCTTTTAGTTTCGTTACAAAGAAAGTATCAACATCTTATTATACACCATAAATGTATTACTTTATTATTTTTTATACTTACTGAAAGGACGCCACGACACAGGGAATCCTAGTGTGGGAGCCAAAGAAATACTGTTTTTTTTTTTTTAATATCTAAGTCTACTGATGTACTATGTGTATATGTATTGTACTAATGTTTGAATGAATAAAGATTATTATTATTTATTATTATTATTTAATTGAATCAAGTACATACATAATAGAATCACGCCTGTATTCGACGAAGGTTTAGGTAGAGTAACAGGTAATGAGTTTACTTGCCATCTACCGGGCACGGCAGTTCGAAATTACGGTTTCAGCTGAAAATTTCTTAGCAGATAATCTCAATGATATTTAATTTATTTATTTAGGGCCCCCAACAAGGGATATACACAGAGCATACATTCAAACAGATCACAGATCTAGGTTTGTACTCCCTCAATTATAGAGACCACAGCATGCACGAATTTTCTATTTACTTAGCGCTACATAATGTATTAAAATTAAATATAGTTAAGCAATAATTATACAATAATAAGTGAATTAGATGGACAAATAGTAATGGGTAATAATGTAATCATAGTAATTGCAATATAACATTATGTAAATAAATAGTAAATTATAAATTTAATGGAATTAGATATATTGTATTGTTTTTATATTATATTATATAGTTTGGAACAGGAGCGTAAATATCCACCTCATGAGACTTCGACATGGTGTTGTATTGCCTACAGAGTTTGGGCACAGCAGCATAATAACCGATATTTGTTTTTGAGAGTGGAGTGTGTAGAAACTTGTAGGTATTTTTTTTCCTAGGGATCCTTAGGGGATTATTTATTTTTATATCTCTTAGGAGTTCGCTGCAGTTAATGGCACCGTTTATTAATTTGTGTAGGAATATTTGACTCATTCCAGGAATTTATTTTCGTTAGGTACTTATTTGGCTTATCAACCACAGTCAAGCATCCACCAGTCCAAGGACTCCACCAATACTAAAAGCGCCGGAACGCAGTATTTGACTTCGGAGTTTGGGCGATACCGATATCCTAATATTAGACGGGTTGTCATCGTTGCTGTTATCAGACTACTTTTAAAGACAGTCAGAAATGGTTATCATGTTAATATAGGTTAAAATCAAACATTGGTCAAAAAGAATCCAAGAAAAATCTATCACGACCGCAGCATGCAGCGATAGGCTTTACACACTGATTGATCAAAGTCGTTGTTCATACTGTCGAGGAAACTTAACCACTGTGTAATTAGTGAGTAATTATACATATCACGGAAGAGAAACGCTTAGTGGTCAGAGCGCAGGTTCGAATCCTGTACGCGATCGTATTCTTTTTCCATTTAATATTGTAACTTTAGAGTTCGCTAAGCATGCGTTAATGCTTTTCAAAGATCTTGGAGTAACGACAAAATGTTACAATCTTCTACTTTTTATCGTGTGGTTGATGAACAACCTAGTGACAGAGTTTAAACCACCCGTAGGTCTCTGACACACCATCGAGAACATCTCTCAGATGTGCTCGTTTCCTCACGATGTTTTCCTTCGACGTTATAAGCAAGTGATAATTAGTTTATAATACGCACATGACTTCAACGACTTCGAACTTGTGACCTTTGACTTGTCATTTCAACGGTCATACTAATAGGTTATCACTTTACAATATCATGACAAGAATAAAATCATACATTATTTATATATTATCATTATCATTTTTCTCAATTTCTACTACATTATGACACTTTTTATCTATGAGATGTTTTTGTTTTTGATTAGTTACCTAATAAATTAGGACCGTATACCTAATTTATTAGGTAACTTTTTTGAAACGGGTAAATATATAAGTCAAATATATTCACTTAAGCCAAGAATTAAATAGAAATAACAAATTATTTGTAATTAGCACACTACCAAGCAAAACGACAACTGCTCCTCGAACGACAAAGTTTAAGACGTGTTTTTCATAAAAATTTGGTTTATGACTTAAATGAATCATTATCAATTACACATAGACCCTTTAAAATGAAGTTAACGTATAAATTAAGACCATGTATATCGATAATATTGTATGTTTCTTCGTTAGTAAACAAGGCCACTTATGACCTCTTTCACCGCACAACAATATGTTCAACCAATAAAATAGAGCCACTATTATCTAGTATCTACCTGTACTCACAAATACAATTCTTCTCCGAACAGGTCCAAACACTATTTTTCTCTATCCTTTGTGTGTGTTTGTAAAGAGATTCAGATCTGAATAGAACACAGATAATGCCGTACTACAAAGACGGTATTCGACTAGCCGTGGGATCAGGTCCTAAAGAGATTATGTGTGAAGCGCCTCTTATGTAAATGTTCATACAATAGTAAACAATTGAATTCCATTGAACTATATTCGTCCTAAAATCCTGAATGTTTCGGCTTTATATTACTTGTTGGTATGTTGTATAATATATGTAAATGATGCCCAGTCTGGGCATGTAATCTTCTTTTTTTTCCAAAATAAAAATTTGTGGAACAGAGAATTGAGAACGCATTCCCAGTTGCTTGGAAACTTATATTCTTGCTAGTGCCTTGCTTGATAAAGAATGTTCGATCATTAGGAACCCCATATTCAATAGTCGACATTTAAAGACTGATGGTAAAATACCATTATTTTATTTTTATAATACGTTTAAGTACAAAGACCTTATTGGTGATATCGTCCAAAAAGGCCAGGTGCGCAGTATTCACAACTAGCACACGTGTATGACCAGCGTCATTTGATGGTCACTTTGTAGTCCATTGCGGTGTATGTTTTAGATATTTTTGCTTATATTGGACAAGTTGTGACATACGGCGTATAATATACTACAATGTGGCCATCAATTCGATGATAACCGAGATAGCCAATAGTTAGGCTGATGCATAAACGTGGAAGAAGCAAAATATACTCCATATAAGGGTCGCAGCAGGTGGCGTTCTATAGTTTCTGCCTAACCCTACTGGGAGAAAGCGAGAGTATATGTATATATGTATAATATTACAACAATAATAAATTATAGTAATATCTTAGGTTTGCGCGATCACTACACATTATAATAAAACAACTTTTAACCGGATTAATCGCGTGTATTATTGGTTTGCACTTTGCAGCGTTCGTGGTCGCAGTCAGACTGACCTCCTGCGACCACGAACGCTGCAAAGTGTTCGAAACGTCAGGAAAAACAAAAAACCAATAATACACGCGATTAATCCGGTTAAAAGTTGTTTTATTATAATGAACAATAAATTATTCAGAAAAAAGTTCAATAGAAATTACAATAAAAATTTAATAAAAAATTTAAAGTACCTACGTCTAAACTAGGTTAAAATAAAGTTGTTTAGTAAGTTTTTAATAATTAAAAATATTATGTGTGTTCCTTTAATACGTCAATTGTCCCAGCCATACACTACTCACAAATAATATAATTCGATCACAGTTATTACTTCCAATGAAGGTATTACTTATTTGTGTGGCTTAATACTTCGTTGTAGGCTCAAAGAGATAACCGGCCGGGTCTTAACCAGCTGACCCATGTGTCTTGGATCGACTCCAAGACTGGATTTCCCAGAGGATTGACGTTATTTATCGAACAAGATTTCTGTTATAGTCCAGTTAATCTTTTCTTAAGAATTGTTAGTTATGTAGTAAATGGTAGAACATAGCATAACATAGCATCACGTCGGTATTCGCTGAAGGGGTAGGCAGAGGTGTACGTAGTTGTACACCCACACCCGCGCTGGTCTAGCGGTCCCGAGCGCGACTGCTGAGCATGAGGTCCTGATTTCGATTCCCGGGCCGGGCGATGTGTTAATCAGTTTTTCTAGTAGGATATTCTCAGTTACAGCCCGGAGCTTGGAATTGTGCCGGGTAGATGGCAATAAGCCACACCACCAATTACATGGGACTTAATAACAGCATTGGTGGTGAAATGTGGGTGGAAGAATGTTATGTAGTGTATATGCTCATTGGTCTTCTGGTGGCAAGCGTGTTTTATTAAGCTTGAGGTCCTGGGTTCGATTCGAGTTAAGCGTCTTGGGTTTATCTGTTAGGAAATTCTCAGCCCGGAGTTTAAAATTGTGCCCGGAAGGTGGAACTAATCTGAACCACTAATTTAAGGGACTTCAGAACAGCATTAGTGAAATAAGGATTTAAAATTGTGTGTACTTCTGAGTTCCCCTTCGGGGCATCAACACCATCATCGTCATATCAGCCTATCACTGTCCATTACTGAACGTAGGCAACCAAAGAAAGCACCGACCATCTCGCTCTTGGGCAGCCCGCATTCATCCGCTGTCAGCCACCTTCTTCAAATCATGGGGGCATACAAGTATCCTTCTATATGTTATAGCAGGGGTTCCCAACCTTTTTTTGTCTACTGCCCACTTTAAGAATAAATTATTTTTTAACGCCCCCCTTTTTAAACATACTTAAAAACCGCTAAGTACTTATAACTGATTATTGAAACGCAAATTTATAGTATTCGGACAGAGTATCTTTTATTGAAAATAAAACAAACATAATCAATTCTTATATAAAAACTAATGTGAAGGTTGAATCTGATGCTGTTCAATAAGTTTGTTGATATCAGGTTCCAATTTACTCAAAAACAGCCGCAAGTCGCCACGTTCGGTAACACGCAAACGATTTCTCTTTTTAGTAAGCAGCGTTGCCACAGCACTAAATCCACGTTCACACAAATATGACGATGGGAATGCTATCAAAAATCGTTGAACAATTAACCACAATCCAGGGTACAATTGCGGGATCGGTTTTTGTAGCCAAAATTCTTGATATCCATTTTTGAACTTGATTTTTATTTCTTCGTTTGTTGTCAATTCTATAAGTTCTTCTTCCAGCTGAGGTGACATTGCTGTGTTGACATTTGAAAACGGATCCAACACCCAGTCTGGTATTTCCAAGTTTAAAATGTCCTGGTATCGTTCGGTGAAGTCAATGTGGAGGTTTTCCAAATGTTGGCAATAGGCAAACAAGTCGTCGTTACTGCAGTATACTGATAAATTCGGAAAATTGTGAAATTCACGTCTGCCCATATTCTTTTTGTGCAGAAGCAGTTTGGCTGCGAAAGCAGCAACGACATTTTTTGTTTTAATTAAATTTAGTTCATCGCCTTGCAGTTGGAGGTTCATGTCGTTGAACATTTTATACAGGTCTGTCATGTAAGCTATATCATGCTTTGATGTTATGAGCTTGTTGCGCAGTTCTGTATCTTTAGTTTCCAAGAACTCTATCATAGAGTCAAACAGGTTGTAAAATCGAATCAGACAATTGCCTCTTGACAGCCAACGAACTTCAGTATGAAGCAACAAACGGTTGAAATCTTCGTCATTAGTAACACAAAGCTGATGAAATAATCTATCATTCAAAGAGCTGCTACGGATTTTATTGACTGCTTTGATAACATATTGCAGTGATTGAAATAGTCGTTCACTTAAGTTTCTAGCAACCAAATGTTGTCTATGAATAACGCAATGTATAGCAAGGACATCTGGAATTTTATTCTTTAAGTATGCTATGAAGCCTTTATGGCGCCCTGTCATAGCCGGAGCGCCATCCGTAGCAACTGATATAATATTTTTCTGGCAAACAATAGTTCTTCACGTATTTTCTCATCTTTAATAAACCTCACGTAAGATAGCAACAACGCTTCATTAGTTGGTAAAGTGGACTCATCGAGCTGAATTGAGAATTGACTAGTCCTCAGATGATTGCACAATGATTCTTCAATGTTTTCAGCCATTTCATCAATTCGTCTTTGCACAGAATTATTACTCAAAGGAATTTTTCGGATAATATCTGCGGCCGGTTTATGAAGCACAGTAGTTATTACTTCCTTTATTGCTGGCAAAATTAACTCTTCTCCGATGTTGTGTGGTTTGCCTTTTTGAGCAATTAACAAAGAGATATTGTACGAAGCTCGAAGTCCGTCGTCATCTTGCTTAGCAGCCGCCGAAAATAGTTTTGATACACTTGGCTGAGTATTATGCTTCTTCTCTAGGTCTTGAAAATATGCTACATTCTTTTCTGTCTTATCTGGATGCATTTTATTCAAATGATCTTGCAGTCTTGAAGGCTTCATTGCTTCGTTCGAAAATGTTTTTAGACATAGAACACAAAGGCGACGACGGGTTTGTGGGATTTTCAATAAATCCGAATTTAATATATTCCGCAGAGTATTGCCGTCTCTTCTTTTTTACTTCCGACATTATTTTGTTTTAAGAAATACGTAAGTGTTGAAATCAAATACTGCTTATCTATTATGCGCGAAACCGCAAATGTAAATAAAATAAATTTACGTCGTTTATATAGGATTGCTTAAGCAGCACGCACCAACAGGAATAAGACAAACGTGCATAAACTCGTTTATCTCATTCGACGCCCAATCGTACTCGACAAGCAAGAACAAGTATTATAGAACCAGCCGATTGGTATAGGAATGTACAATTCGGATTATTTAACAAAAACTTGTTAAAACATGATTGCCCGCGGTCTTCTATATCGAACCGAGTTTGAGCTATATCTTAATTAATATTAGTTGATGTTCACAAGATGTAGTCGAGAGTCGAGAGCTCAGTCGGTGTCTAAGAGTCTTCCTAGCTAGGTAGATGAAATTATAAATCGACCCCAAAGCCCTACACAATGCCCCCTTTTTATTCTGGGTCTCTTACCGCCCCCCTTTAGGCCTGCAGCGCCCACAAGGGGGCGTTATCGCCCACGTTGGGAAAGACTAGTTATAGTATATGTTTTTCTTTACTGTAAGTGTGTAATTTTTTAGATTACCTAAGAGAGTACATATTGATATTGAAAAAGAGAGCGGTCGTAACCACTCAGCAAACACAGTACACCATAATGTCTATAACATTCTTTTAAAAAATGTCTCCGTATATCCAGCTTAATCAATTTCAAATAAAGTAGATACTATAAGAAAAAAAGTACCAAGTAATACTAAAGTTTAACAAAGTTATCACATAAACCGGAAGGCTGTAACTAAATTATGCAAGTATTCACATTAAAAACTTACTCAACGTTATTAATTTCTGATCGCCTTAAATATCACATTTGACTGAAGAAATTGCTGAAGTTCTTTTTATGTATTTTAGAACACCGCAGTGGTCGTTAACTTATAAAATATGAGAGACTTTGTAAAGAAAGGAGAGATGCATACATTTTTTGAGAGAGTATTGTTTCGGATAAATAAAAATAAGTATTGAATAGATTCAGGCGTTACTTTGCCGAAGTCCATTACAATGGATGCAAATAAATACAATATCGAGCTACTTCCACAATATGGAGGGTAGTCATGCAAGTATCTGTGTACCGTCCCGCCGCCCGCATAAATATGCACATACGCAAGCGGTGAAAATTTCCGAAGACCGACACAAGGTGGCGGACATTGCACGGTGTAACAGCTCCTGATGATGCCCCGTGGCGGGGCGAAACACGCTCGTTGCACAGGTATTTGCATGACTACCCTCAGTATTGTGGAAGTAAATATTGTATTTAATTGCAGCCACAAAAAAAAATGCAATGTTACGTGGTGCTAAAACCAGTTAAAACACTAGTTTAGAGTTTCTATTATATTATGACTTATAAATAATATTTGTGTAGCATTTCTCAATCAAATAAAAAATACACTGCAGTGATAGCCTAGTGCCACGATCGCATGTTTGAATCCAACGCACGCGCCACTGACATTTCGCAGTCATATACGTATTATAAAATAATTATCATGCTAGCTACGGTGAGTGAAAACATCGTGAGGAAACCAGCACATCTATGAGATGTTCTCGATGATGTGTAAAGCCATGTCAGAGATCTACGGGTTGATTAAACTCTGACACTAAGTGTTTCATCAACCACACGATAAGAAAAAGAATAGAAAATATAAATCTATGAATATTAATGAATTATGAAAGAAAAATAAACGCTAATTAGACTAGGTAACTGACATTCCCTAGCAGTAATTTTGATACTATTTAAAATTCTGTTGCAATGTAACTATTTATTAAAGAAAACGACGATTGCAATATATTTCAATAAAGTCGCTTGCGAAATAATGAAGAATTATTAGAGATAAAGTCGCATATTTCATTCTTGTATATTATTAAGTTTCTACAGCTCAATACAAAATAATTGAAGCTAATGAAATCTAGCAATAAAATTTTATTTACATTCTAGTACGAGAGAATACATGGACTCGATCTGCATTTCGCCAGCGGGCGTAAGGTCCTAAATGTACGCATGACGAATTTAAAAATAATAGCATTTTGACAACTTTTTCAACTACTAATATCTCAGCTGTAACCTATGCATATGTAAAATGAATCGTGTTGACTACTATTCATAGTTATAAGTATTATTTATTTATTAAAATACAATTTATCTATATATATAAATGTTATACCTATATACGTTTTACTATAACTTCGTATGAATCATAAACGTAGGATAGAAAAAGACCAACAAAGCCTACTATGGGAATGGAATCTCTTACGGAAATATCACATGTTAGAAAGAGAAAGCATATTTAGGTTCAGTCAGCACTATTGGCAGATGTTGTTTTCTCCAGTGTCACTGTCAAAAATCACGCTAACTTATATTTGCTGTATTGTCAGTGAATCCTGAATATTTTAAACAGTTTTAAAATTTATAAGCAATGCCTACGTGTTGTGTTGGTGACTGCGATGTTTCTTATAAAAATAATCCAGAAAAACATTTATTTCACAGGTAAATTGTCAACAACAGCATATAGTTTCATGGCCATATTTTGGAAAAATCTGTCTTTAGAAAATTTATTTTGAAAACCAAATCCTATCAAGAAAATAGTAAATTTTCTCTATAGTAAAAAACAATGGTCATAAAATCAATATTGAGTACGTTGTTCTAATATAAATTTTCATTTCATGTATACAAAATAGTGACTTGTCAGTGTCGACTATTGTGTCGATGAAATTTTAGAACAAAAAGTTCCGATATCAGAATTTATTATTAGTCTAGATCTACCAACTATCACTACACAGTAATAATTTTTCCAAAATTTTAATTGGGGTACCTAATACGATGAAACCAAAATGTTTGGAAACGTTTCTGTCTGTTATCGTTACGTACGTTTATACGTTATAAATATATTTCATCACGCTATTACAGGAGTCCCCAAATGCGGTTCGAATCCGGACCGCCAACCTACTTTGTGCGGACCTTAGTTTAATAATGATCTAACGAAATGCGCTACTATTATTCTTCGCTATTTGATTTGAATTTGATTAGACCCCGAATGAAACTAGTTGGTGACTCCTGCGCTATCACCTTTAGGTGGTGAGCTTTGAGCCTATATGTGATAGCGTAATGAATATGTTGTTTACTTAATTTGTACAACAAATTCAAGAGAATTTCACATTTTTATGATATATTTTTTTACACTTAAGGGTTTCTTGTCGATGCTAAGGCAAGGAAAAAAATTTATGAAATTGATAAAGAAAAGAATATGGATAAAGAAGAAAAAATAATAAAGAAAAAGAAGAAATAAGAAAAGATAATAGGATATACCTTTTTTTTTCGGGGGGAAACCTTCAATTACGCGCCCGGCCTTTATGGATAAGACCGGGGTGTGTGAGATTCTTACCTCACTCAAACTACCTCGGCGGTCACCATTAGCATATGGAGGGAGGCACTTAATAGACCAGCTCCAGTTCCCTAAATCTGCCAGCGTAGACCTCACTATTGCCGGCAGAAATAGATCTCGCCCGATACTGGCTCTTAGTATCCGCCGCTCAGCGGTCTAGGTAGGGTACACCTCAAACGTGTGCTGCGCTGAGTCGAGACCACCTTCGCAATGGTATTAGGATAGGTAGGTAAAAATCATTCAGTCAATCATCATCTCAATCAGTCATACTCTATACACTGCTCAGGGTCTCTAAAAGCTGCTTTCTTAACAAAGTACCTATTACCAATGAAATATAATTATAGTATGAGCGCATGAAATGTTTTTATTAAAATAATGTAGTTAATTAATGAAGTCCATTAAATAATACCTACGCTTGTGATTTTAGTTTTATTAACATAATTTGATTGAAAATATTTTCATTTTGTATACCAAGTCTTTACATCTGAAATACTGTTTATCGATAATCGATATGTGTCAATATTTCCACGGTGTACATCACTATTGCACGCACACATTGACAATTCAAAATCGGTTGCACTTTTTTGAGCTCTATGTCCTTCTATGGGGTAGCAAAAATATTCTAATTCTATGGTATGAATAGACCCGCGATCCAAAACACTTGCATGCATTCTTTTGTAGTGTAGTGACGCTGATATCAACATCTGGATTAAAAGCTGCACTCCATACAATTTTGCCGATATTGTGGCAGGTGGAAGTTTTGCCTATTCTTCATTTATCTCTCTTGTATCATCTAAAGATATAACTTCAATATTACCATAACCAACATACCTTACTTTTATTTGGTTTTTAGCCTCGCTAAACTGAAAAATGGATGCGCGGTACCAACGAACGTCTTCAGGAAAAACTGCAACACATACTTTATTTTCGAATATACCGTTCAGTGGCGACATATTCACACACTCACTCTGCAGTTCTTCAAAAATTGATTCATAAATTATAGTGGTATCTTCATCAGTCATTATGTTAAGTATATCATATTAAGGTCATTATAAATTGTAATATTACGCATAAATTCCATAACTGTTTCTCTTGGGTATGTAATATAATTTCCATCGAGTGTCGTTTGTTCTTCATCTAGAAGTTTGTTCGTGCCTAAATTGTTCCTGCTTGTAAAGAATGGAAGGTAATTATACTATGGTATGGAGACTAAGCTTCATATTAGTAACACAAATGCACTAGATTCGACTAAGTTACTACCGAATCACTTTTAAGCCTGCTCTAAGACTGCCTCACAGAATGGTCCTTTGAGCCGCAATCTCATATAACCGTTGCCAAATTAACTTCGCTATACCTAAAGTAAGTATTTAATGTATGGAATATGGACATTGTTTTTTTATATGTGGATTGTGGAAATTTTGAAGAGTTTTAGTCTAAAGAAAAGTTGATTTTTCCAACTTAAATACAAGATTTGTATTCTTCAAAAGATAAGGCAGACATGTAAACTTATTTACGTCAACGTTTTACGAATGTCATTATTAGGTCTCCTGTAATATATGGTGGTCTAGTGGTCCCAAACGCGACTGCTGAACAGGGCTAGGGACCGATTCCCAGATCGGGCAAAGTGTTATTTCGTTTTTCTGTTAGGAATTCTCAGTAGCAGCCCGGGTTTGTAATTGTACCCGGTAGATGGCAATAGGCTCAACACCTGGGACTTAATAACAGCATTGGTGAAATGTATATTTACAACTGTGTACACCTCTGCCTACCCTTTCGGCGATACAGGTGGGATGCTATGTTATGTTATGTAATAGGTAATGAACTTATTGCTATCAACCGAACATAATTTGAAACTTCGAGTTGCTACTGAGAATTTCCTATAAAAAAACCCAGGGTATGAAACCCAGAACTTTACGGACAGCAACCGCGTTTGCGTCCACTAGACTAATAAGGCAGTCTATTATTTATTTTTAATCTAGATTTAAATCTGTTTGTTTACTCAACATAAACAAAGTAAAAGTACGAACAACACTGATTACTATTAATTATTAACCGTTATTACTCACGCGTATTCTTCGGGATTGGTCGACTAGTTTGACTCGTGATATTGCCGCGGGCTCAGCTCATGAATAAGGGCTCCGTTCGAGTTCGAAACTAGTCTGGCAATCCCGAAGAATGCGCGTGAATAATAACCGTTAAACAATATGAATGTGTTTCACGAATGTATAATACAAAAAAATAACGCTGATTACTGCGCTAACTGCAACTTTGCGAGTTAACCCAATATACCGAGCGACCCCAATATAAAGCCTTTTAGATAAAAAAGTGACACGTAAAAGAATTTTGAAAAGACCTATTTTCCTATAAGACAATTTCAATTAAAATTCAAAATTTTAAAACGAATGGGTATTAAAAGGTACTTAACAAATCATAAATATATCTTCCACATGTTATTTCAGCTTACAACGACTTTTTCATTACCACATCCACAGAAAGGGACAAAAACAGGAATGAAATTTGTGTCTGTCGGCCGACCTATGACTATCCCAAATGAATATTCCTGATGACTGTCCACACCACTAATTCTCTATATTGATACGGATCTCCAGACTGTATTAATATTCGGCGTTATTAGAGAATAAAAGACATTCATCTTTGAGCTTTGACGGGCGATAAATTATATCTTGACGTCATCTTATAAATATAAAAACTTAGCAAGTGATTGCCAATGGAAAAAATAACTTTTATTGGCTATTGTAGGGACGTGGGTAATAATACACTTGATGACTGGTGTAAGGTCTGTAATATACTGACTAAATCTAAGGAATACATTGTTTATATAACTAAGGATACATCACTACACTACACTATAATATGTAGTCCCTTAATTAATAAAATAAATAAACAGCTCATAATTGTCCCATTGCAGGGCAAGGGCCTCTTCTCATACAGAGAAGGCCTTAATCACCACGCTAGCTCACTGCAGGTTGGCGATTTCAGACTACCAAGTCCAGGTTTCCCCACGACGTTTTCTTTCACCGTATATCAGTGATGTATTAGATTAATTAAGCAAGTATATTTGACATTGAAAAAGTCACATTGGTACATGCCAGGTTTGCCCACAACCTGTGGCTCAGGAGACGGGCTCGTAACCACTCGGCCACCACAACTTAATTTAAAGCCTTAAATATTGTAATAAAAAAAAGAAGCTGTCTAATATAGCCTTTGTTTTTAAATGTTACAGCCAGGTGTCTGATGTTGGAAATAGACCAAAATGTGTTGTGTTTTAAAGTTTAATAGAACAAACTTTATAGTACGTTGTTCAAATTAGACACCGCAACTTTCTAGATTAAAGGAAACCACTTTCAAAGTTGGTGCTTATTTTTGACATAATGTAGACTAAAAACAAAGTTTTTAATGCTTTTGGCAGCCTATGTCTACAGTAATGTGTCGTAACTATAAAAAATATAATTATTATAAGCTATTTATTTTTTAGACAGCATAATCTAAGGATGATGGCCGATTAGGAAAGACATTTATTTCTCCCATTGTATAATATTAGGTTACCAAAATGACCTTATTATACGGTATGCTCATACTTTAGTCAATATATCTGCTACTAGCCCCTAGAGACAAATATGACGGTATATGCTAGACTAGCAATTTGTTTTTTAGCGTTTAAAAATAAATTGCTAGCCGAACCAAAGGCAAGGGTGAGACCGGTTCCGAGACGTGTAATGATCATAGCTCACGCGTCTTATACGAAATTTTTCAACAGAAGTTGCAACAGTTTTCGCGTGGATGGTGGCCAACCTAGTATCGGAGTGGTACAAGCAGCTTTCCAGCTTCTGACCTAGCTTAGCGCTTTGCTATTGATCAATAACAACCGAGACCGAAAGCTATCCTCCTGAGCACAGAGACGCTCAAATATCCGTAACGGTCACCAATCTATAGATTGACCGTGCCAAGCGTTGTTTAACCTCAACGATCGCTTACCAACCAAAGTCTGCAATGAGCGCCTTTTACTCAGTACATAAATAATGTAGGTATGTGGTAAATGTTCACAACTTCTTTGTAAAGGCCGAGTTTCTCCGTAATAAGGAATTCAAAGCATCCCGTCGAACCGCCGCCGCCGGGGGTTAAACCCCAGTAAATTAATAGGTACTAGGAGAAAGGTCTCGCAATAGATTTCTCTAAGCCCAATGATCCTAGTTTGTGGTTAGGAAAGTGGTCAACACACTGTTGTTGAGTATACGGGAGGCAAATAAAATACATTTGGAAAAAATAAATTATCTTTTTGTCATTTCGTTGCTATATCAATACAATAAATGAAATTAAAGTGTATATTTGTAATGCTAAAATGGTAGTTTTTTTAAAGCCTTAATTTATATACATAACAATCAGTTTTAAATCATTTAGTCTGTCTGTTTATTTCGGCTAATCTTCAAAAGGGCTGATTCTGATAATATTTTACTGGCCGGTAGCTGACTATATAAAGCGTAACTTAGGCTAATTATAATATATTTATACGCTGGTGAAACCGCGGGGCACAGCTAGTGATAAGATAAATACATTGATTGAAATTATTGCGATTTAAATAGATACATATACAGGTGGAAAAAAAACATCGGCTCTGCTATTGCCACTTGTTTTTATGATAAATAAATAATTTTTATCTCTTGCGATTTCTACTTCATTTAAAAATAGTAATCCGTATTAAACTTAAATCGTTAAACGCGATGGGTAATTGCGGAATTGGACTTCAATTGAAATCAATCTGCCTGGCCTTTTCAAGTTTGTCAGCTTCCAGTCAAATCGGATGCAGCTTATACCAGCAGTTTACATGAAGCGACTGTCTATCTGACCTCCGCAACCAAGTTATTGGGTAACAAGATACCTATCTCGTGGCATGACTGGTTGTCAGACTTTTAGGCCTTTGACTACTAGTAACGGCTGTCATAGATTAATTTGACAACCGGGACCGCCGGTATAACGTGCTCTCCGAGGCACAGAGTGGTCTCAGTATGTCATGCTGATTTCCCATCCATAAGCCGACCGCGACCAGCGCAGCTTACCCTCGATTGATCGATCTGTGCGGCTGTTAGTCTTACTACCTACTTAGCCACGAGCCCTTCCGCAGTCAGTCGGCAGACAGTCTGTTGCGCAATTGCCCCGCCGAATACTACTTTGTAAAACTATTAACAGCTTCGTTGGTCTAGTAGGTCCAAACGTGACTACTGAACATAAGATCCTGGGTTCGATTCCTGGGTCGAGCAAAGTGTTATTGGGTTTTTTTATTAGGACATTCTGGATAGTAGCCCGAAGTTTGGAGTTGTGCCCGGTAACGGCATTGATGAGATATGAGTGTACAACTATGTACACCTCTGCCTGCCTCTTCGGGGATTATATGCGTGATGCTATGTATGTTATAACTATTATTAATAATTTTAACTGCTTCTCATAATCTGAGGAGCCATGTTTTAACTACTGCGCCTTTTAGAACTCATTATTCGGGAGTGATAATATCCATAATTTTTCCGGTCTTATGTATAAGTACTAAATATTTTAGAAGTTCAGTCGAGATCGAGACACAAACATACAAACTTCTGCCTTTATAATAAAAGCGAGACAGACGAAAATACCTTTGTTTTCATTGATATTACAATCCGACGATAAGCGAAAAGTTTATAACCTGTTTTTTACGATTTTCTTTTGTTTTACCAAACTTTGTTCTGCTCGAGGAATCCTCCACCTACCAATATCGATGTCAGTCACAAATAATATCACAGTAACCCAGATATCAAATGAAATTATTTGATTTTCCGTTTCAATTTAAATTCCTATACAAGGTTACTTTGTAAATGCTTATAAATCCTTACAGGTAACAAGTCATGTTCCATTTTTAGCTCTAGAACCTACCATAATTGTGAATGTTTTTTTGTAAAATTGAAAATATGTATTCTCCAATAGGCAACAACAAGTTCAAATAAATGGCGTAAACTCAATAGGCTTAAAAGTGAAAATGGGGGTTCCACAGGGTTCAATTTTGGGCCCTTTTCTCTTTTTAGTATATATAAACGATTTACCGCATTTACTACAGAACCAACCAGATAAGGTGTTATTTGCTGATGACACATCACATCATTAATTTTTAAAATAGATAGACGTGCTGAAAATATTGACGACGTAAATTCCGCCATAATTCGGGTCCAAAATTGGTTCACTGCAAACAACCTTGTACTAAACGGAAAAAAGACGAAATGTTTGAGATTTCCGTTACCAAATGTCAAAAGTACTGACTGACATATTATTAAACAATGAAAAACTAGAAATTATTAATCAAACTGTTTTTCTAGGAGTTACGCTAGATTCAAAACTTCAATGGGGTGCTCACTTATCATCTCTAGCAGGGCGGTTAAGTTCAGCTGCATATGCAGTGAGGGAAATACGGCAGTTGACAGACGTAGATACCGCGAGACTGGTCTATTTTAGTTACTTTCATAGTATTATGTCTTATGGTATTCTACTATGGGGACGGGCTGCAGGCGTAGAATCTATTTTTGTCCTACAAAAGAGAGCTGTCAGGGCTATATATAATTTACGCAGTCGGGAGTCTCTTCGAGAAATATTTAAGCAAATCAATATCATGACGGTGCCATGTCAATACATTTACGAAAATATTATGTATGTTAGGAAAAATTTACATCTATTTAATAAAAGATGTGAAAAACATAACTATAGTACAAGAGATAGAAACAAACTAGTTCAACCACGGTTTAGATTAACAAAGGTACACACATCGTTTATGGGGTACTGTATAAAATGTTATAATAAAATACCTCCAAATATACTTCAATTAAACGAAACACAATTCAAAACTTGCATAAAACACACACTATGCAAGCGAGCATATTATAAGTTAGAAGACTATATTGTTGATAAAAATGCTTGGCACAATGCTGGTCCTGCTCCACAATAACCCTAAAGAATTTGTAAAAATCAGACTAAATATATAAATATTGTAATTAGAAATATATCGGACATTCCATTAAATAAGTTCAATTGTGACATGCTCCTGATGAATCCTGACTATATCGCTGATATTAAAAATAATATGCCATAATATTTATTTATTTATTTATTCATAACAACAATTATAAGCTTACAGTATAAACCAAAGCGCTTACAATGTTATACTAATCATTCAAATTATACTTAGATACTTATAGTTTGGAAATTATACAAATGAAATTATACTATATTAAATCATTGCCTAGAAATTATACAATTCAAATTATATTGGATCATTGACTAGAAATTAAACAAATACAATTATATTGAAATTATTGACTAGAATGGAAATTAAGGAATTAGCAATTGACATTTTAATTAAACAGTTGAATTTAATAATTATACCTAATAATTCTATTTTTCAAAGAAACATTGAAAAAATAATAGACAAGAACGGGGCTTGAACCCGCGACCTTTGACGTTCCGTGTCATCACTCTACCAACTGAGCTACCTTGTCGTGTTCAAACCTATTGAATTTTCAATCCTCTTTGTATACGTCTTAAGGAGACGCCTGGTGATATTTATCTAGTAATCATTTACAGATTTACTAAAATAGAATTAATATAGGCATTACATGGCCTCAACATGTATTAAAAAAATATAATTATATATGATTATACCTAATGTTAAATTTTGTGTAAATTTTTATTTATTTATCTATTTACCGTTTAGTCTCGTCTAAGTAAAGTATGACATTTTTTGTGATAACATTGGGTGTATCAAAGAATATATCAACATCTGGATGCTTCTGCAAAAAATCATTGATTAGCTTGATAGCTTTAGCAGTAGGACTACATGCGGCTTGAGGAGAACGCCATGTAGGTGGATAAGTGAGTAATCTGTGTTGCCGTCGTCCACTGCCTCGCATATATTGGTCGGGTACAAAGAAACAAATACACTCCAGTACCGAGGGATTGTCCACCTTACCGATCAGTAATAAATAATAATGCATTAGGTGTACATATTCCCGCCTGAGTTAGAGAGTATCAAGACCTACCATCCCAGACACAAACATGGAAGGGTATAGAAATGGATAATATCCGAATTGACGTTTGTATAGCTACCGGGCAAATTTTCGCTGTATTTTCTCGATCATAAGTGCATAAATTTTTTCTTGGGGACTCCATACCACTACATTATATTCTAATTTACTACGGACATAAGAATTGTAAAGCAGTTTTATAACATGAAGGTTTTTAAGTTGAGAGGAAGTTCTAATTATGAATCCTAAAGATTTATTGGCGTCTTTACATATTTTAGATATGTGTTCGTGAAAATTCAGTTTGCTATCCAAAGTTAATCCTAGATCTGGCATTGTAGAGACACGTTCGACTGGTATACCCTCAAGTTCATACGTGTAAGAGATTGGGGATCTGGACCGAGAGAAAGAAATTATTTTACATTTAGAAATGTTAAGTGACAGTTTATTTTTTTTACTCCATTCGACTACTTCATCAATATCATGTTGCAGTGCCGCGCAATCGTCAGTTTGGCAAACTGAAAGAAATAGCTTTAGGTCGTCGGCGAACATAAGGCACTTAGCCTTGGCGATGACATTCGGTAGATCATTTACCATAATTAGAAAGAGGGTAGGCCCTAGAGTACTGCCCTGACTCACTCCAGAACGAGTATAATATTCTTGAGCTTGGTAGCCTCCAACCTTAACATACTGTTTACGATCTCTCAGATAATTTGCCATGAATTTCAGGAGTTGGGTAGTGAATCCAAGAGAAGAGAGTTTCATTAACAAAATATCATTATCTACAAGATCAAAGGCTTTCTTGAAATCAAAGTAGGCTGCGTCAATTTGGCAGCCTGACTTTACCGAGGTACTAACGTAGTCAACAAACTCAATGTGGTTGGTCAAGGTAGAGCGCATAGGCCGAAAACCGTGCTGACACTTATCGAAACTTAATTGATTTGTAAATTAATACGACAAAATTTAACTGTATTTTTATTTTTCAAAATGAATTAACTTGCTCTGTATAATTAATTCATTTTATAATAAATAACTATAAACTAGTACCTAAATATAAATATTGTAAATGTGAGTGCTACGTAACCATATTACTAAACTTTCTATTTTGTTTGTTGTCTGGCAGTTGGGAGTATGTCATGCTCACTAAAATGTCTCGCTGATGGTGGCGTGTGTGTTGGGTCATTCGATTCCCTACAACATGATTGAGTTGGGTGATGCTGACGCATGCGTCATGTTCGTGAACGGGCGCCGTCAGTTGGGACTGGTCATCTCTGGACTGTCATGACGGGAAATTTGAATTGTTAAACTAAACTCTTTTGGTATTATCTTACATTGTTCTCACATATTTAAATTATTATTTTTTTGCAACAGAGTCAGTGTAACCAATACCTGCTATTGTGAATACCTATTTTATAAAAAGAGTAACCATGGAGTTTCTTGCCCGTTCTTCTCCATAGGAATCTACACTTTGGAACGTGGCAACTAGCTTCTGACAATTCAAAAGTGCCTCTAAAGGGTCTAATTGAAATAAATGATTTGACTTTGACTTTGACTCCTTTTTGTTTCGTTCTTTCTTTAATGTCTTCTTTAAAAAAAAAATACTTTTGAGTTTGCTAAGAATGCCTAAAGGTTTTTCAAAAATTTATCTGCATACTTTTATATTATGAATTAAGAAGCCGTAGAACTAAACTAACATGTCGTAAAGAAGTTACATGTAAGAAGTTACCTACCTAAGTTATACCCTTGGTTATTATTGGGCATTTATAAGTCACTATATATATTGAAGCCGCAACCGCATCGCGCAAAAAGGCAGTTTTTTCACCAAACGACATATCAACGGCACAGCAACGATACTCATGCATTTTATCGATCTCCGGCGCCGGGCTACTGTGTTATCGCCGTGTCGTTGTCACGTCGCCTAGTGGAAAAACAGGCAAAGTCAAAAGCGTAGCTACACGTGCCGTAGGTACTTATACGACTTCTTGATTTTTTGCAAAAATGTTTGCATCTTTACCAGTTTAGCCACTCGAATAAAACCACGTGACCCGTATAGCTTCCAAACTTAGCGAAGTAAACAAATACGTAATTCAATTTCTCGACAATTCTTTAAGTTTTAGGTTTGAGGTCGAATACAAGTCAGCCAACGATAAATTAAGCTGTCAACTTTGAAACCACTTTGAAACTTAAGTGAAATGTTCTTTTGTTTAAATGTAGGTTACTGTTAAAGCCGACCTTTGATATTTTACAATACTATTGGTAGCCGATACTTTGGAAATGGTTCAAATATTTTGGGAATAACGGGTTTAAGTTAGCAGTTTTTTTGTGGTATCGACTAGCAAAACAAGACTTCGTTTTACGGTATGGTTGGTAATCAACCTAGTAACAGAGTTTAAGACACCCGTAGGCCCTTAAGTTGGCTTTACACACTATGCCCTGGATTTATCCTTATGTATTTTTTTAAGTGCAGCAAGTGTTTTTTAAAATATAATACGCATATGATTACAAAACGTCAGTGGTAGTATTAATAATAATAATATAATATAACCTTTATTTCAGGCAACTTTGGCCCATAACATAAAATACACACAAATAAACATTTTACTATAAATATACTAATACATATTAATTAATTTAACTTATAACTACTGCACACGAAATGACGGCGTCGTGTTACACTGACTGGTGTCGCGTAGCCGGCCGCGAAAACGTCGGTAAACGACACCCTTCGGCCAAAACTCTTCTTTGAGGAAGGTCTGAAGATGTTGGGTTGGAACCCGCACCACAAACGATATGAAGTTTGTGTTGTGGCGCGAATCCAACTTCTCGACCCTCAAACTCCAGTTGGTCTTCACTCGAATATACTCCACGATCTCCTCGACCTTCGTGGAGTAATGTAGGCGGGACACGTACAGCTGCGTCGTAGGTATTGCTGGACGCAGCAGCATGTTGGGTCCTGCCAGCGCGGTACCGCACTGGTTCCGACAAGGAGGCTTCTTCTTCTTCTTCTCCACCTTGATGAAGCCATCCTTATCACTCGTGTCCTCCTTCGGACCCCGCTGGTTAAAATCCTTCCTGGTTTTAGCGCAGCTCTGCTTACCCCCTTTTGATTTTTCCGCTTTATTTGATTGCGTATTGGGTACATACCTTTGCAATGCCAATCTCACGGTCATATCACAATAAGCCTTCCCACTGCTTAAAACATAACACAGAATAATGAACAGGCGACGAACCGTTTCCTTAATATATCAAATGTAACCTTTAATTATCTCAAAAGTTATCAATGATTAGTAACAACCAGTTGTGCCGATGTGCGTGGGACATCCCAATTGTCAGGGATGTGGTGGTGACACGCCCCGATTTAACCTTGATCGGGACGCCTAACATCCCGACTTTGAAGTAAACTTTAATTTTATTTAAGATCATTTCAAGTAGGTTAAAAAGTTCAAAAGTCTGTCGCGCTTTTTTGCTGTCCCGATTTTAAAACATAAATACCGATATTTTAACCTCCTATACCAAAATTTGGCATAGTCAACCTGGCAACACTCCTTTAGTACGGTCTACTTGAAACTAAAGCGCTCTATCCCGTAGTGTCACTTAACAATTAAATTTTGCGTAGCTAGTTAAAACTATTGCATACAACTGGTTGGCAAACATTGTAATGTTGGACTGTCACTTAAAGGTCATTTTAGATAACTAGATATGTAAAAATACATATTGGTCCTACCTCCTGAGCAACCTGGCTGTGGGCAAATCGGGTATGTAGTAATGTGACTTTATCAATGTCACCTGCACTTCATTTGAATCTAAGATGCAACAATATTAAGCTGAAGGAAATCATCGTGAGGAAACTTGAACTAAATGGTCTGAAATCGCCAACCAAAGGCACGAGCATTGATCACTACGCTAGCTCGCTGAGCTAGCGTAGTGATCAATGTTCGTACCTTTTTGTATAGGATGAGGCCTTTGCTCTGCAATGGGACAGTTATAGGCTGGTTATATTTGTATATTAATTAAAATACACGACATGAAAAAACTAAAATAATTATCATTATTTATTTTTATAATTTATATTCATTATATAAACACATAAACACATTTATTGGTAATTAAATTTACATGTCAATATAAAAACTACAAATAATATTATTTAAAAATTAATTTTACGAGTCACATCTATTTATAACATCACAATATTTAGCATTATTAATCCGTCATATACATTTTTTTTTTATTCGTAAGCTCCGCAATGGAGTAGAATGCATTCTGTACGAGCCAGCACTTAAGTTTTGCTTTAAACCCCGTTCTTGTCACAGCCGAGGTAACAGATAACGGTAGATTATTAAATATTTTAGGTCCCAGGATATGCGTTAGTTTGCTAGATTTTGAGAGTCGGTGTTTTACTACGGCTAGCATGTTAGCGGAACGCGTGGTGAAATGAAGCCTATCTCCTCGCCTCTGATAGTCATTCAAATTACAAGCGTACATTGCAATCTGAAAGATCTTTATACTTGGTAGGGTTAAGATGCCAAGCGACGTAAAAAATGGTTTAGCTGAAGTTTCTTGAGATATCTTTGAAATCGCTCGGACTGCCCGCTTCTGCATCCTGAATACACGTAGTCTATCACCAGCATGACCCCAAAGCTCAGCTCCATATTCGAGAACTGAATGTACCGTCGCGAAATAACAAGTTCGCACTATGTCCGCAGAAACCACTCGCGAGAGCCTGTTGAGTGCGAAACAAGCACTACCGAGTTTTGAGCAGAGACTGTCAATATGCAGATTCCATGTTAGGCTCCTGTCAACCTGAAATCCAAGAAATCTGGTAGACTCAACCTGTTCGATCTTTATTTCATCTAATCGACACGTACAAGTTTCTCGATTGTCGCCCGGATAGTGAAAAATTTATGAAATGTGTCTTTTAATAACTAACTTAATTAATATTAATTAAATCCAGATATAAAAATCATCGCCCTATGACACCCAAAATTATCTGGGTTATACATCAGTCATCTTCCCTGGTCCCTCCAGTAATGAAAGCGTAATGTCCCTCTGTGCCACTTGGCTACTAAGTTTACGCAGGTACTACGCAACTATTGCGCAGGGGTAGTGAACATGTGGACACAGGCGAGATATTTTGAAAATAATTCGAAATTCACGTTAAAGTTAACACTTTGACAGTCTCGATTAGGTCTGGCGACTTTCTTTTTTTCTTTCTTATTGTGATAATTGCTTCATGAAAGGTAATCATAAAGAAATCATAAGGAAATCATATTTTATATTATTATCATATTTAGTCTAAAGTTATGACACCTGTCACTTTACTCATCCTACGATCTGTGACGCTTAGTGTTCGTCAACAAAAAGAAAAGTCAATAATATACGCGATTAATCCAATTATGAGTTCTTTTATTGTAATACGTAGTCATCGCGAAATCCTTAGATAGATATTACTATGAAATTATATCTAATACTTGTTCAGCCATTGTACATTAACTTGTGTTATGTGTAATAAGTGTTATCTATCTTATTTATTTAGTGTGCGATAGCGGCTGTACTATAATTAAATGGTCTGAAATCGCCAACCTGCGGCGAGTCGGTTCAGAGTCACATACGGTGAAGGAAAACATCGCCAACCCGCAGTGAGCTAGCGTGGTGATTAATGCTCGTGCCTTCTCTGTCTGAGAAGAAGCTTTTGCCCTGCAGTGGGACAGTTTGGGCTGGTAATGTTATGTATGTTGTGTTTTTTATGTAAATACAGTATGTGTACCACAAGTTTACAATCCCTGCCTTAGTTACCAGAGAGAAATAACCGTCGGCGACTTGTTAACGTCTGGTTTAAGGCAACAACCATGTTTGTATTTTCTAAACAATCCCCGGGCTAGAGATAAAGTTAACGCCAAGGCTTTGCGGCACCGTGTTTATTATACCAACAATTTCTTACCTAATACTTTCAGCGGCAATTTTGCTTTTATTTATTTAACGAGGGCTGCTCAGGGAGTTTGCTGGCAGTGTGATCATTTTGATCTTTGTAGAGATAATGGTTTCATGTTTTTTTTTTTGTGATTTTTTTTTTGTGATGGCCTCTTCCAGTTAACCCGTAGGGGTTTGATCTGCGTAACCGGACAATAGCTAAGGCGAGGCATTTTGATGCCTCCACCCAGAGCATATTTTTATAAACTACAAACTAAGCAACATAGCACGAAGGGCGTCCCCTGCGGGACACGAACCTCAGCTTAGGGCGTTGCTGGGAGGACAACTAAGGACTAGCTGGATCATATCAGTTATCTTATTATTAAGGGACGAGTTTAAAGTTACTGGCTCGGCGCGGGCCGGCTCGAGCAAGGGTCGGGGCGGACATGATGAGATATTTCGCGACGGACGCGGACCTCGCCGGCGAGGTCTATAACGAGGCGGTCGAACGCGTCGGTGTGTGCATGTGTGTCTGTTAGACTTTTGAGCTACAGTGATCCTGTCATCGGGACGCAGGAGAGCGTGACGTGGTCGGCGGATTTTGTTGATCTGGGACGGCCTATAGTCGGCGGAAGAGACAACTAAGGGATTCGGATGGTTAGGGGCGGACTCGATGATACGAGTTACAGATTCAAAATTGTTTATACTCTGCGATTACGTTAAGAAATGGGAATGACGTTCTGCCATATTGTGACGTTAACAGAACAAAAATAGATTAAGGCTCGGTTGCACCAACATCACTTTAACCATGACCGACGTATTACATTATTATTTTGACAGTTTTTCTATGTAAATTCTGTCAAAATGGCAAATTAGCATATGGTTAAAGTTATGTTGGCAATTGAGCCTAAATTATGTTTTAAATTCTATTTTTCAAAGAAAACATTGAAAAAATAATAGACAAGAACGGGGCTTGAACCCGCGACCTTTGACGTTCCGTGTCATCACTCTACCAACTGAGCTACCTTGTCGTGTTCAAACCTATTGAATTTTCAATCCTCTTTGTATACGTCTTAAGGAGACGCCTGGTGATATTTATCTAGTAATCATTTACAGATTTATTGTCAAAGGTCGCGGGTTCAAGCCCCGTTCTTGTCTATTATTTTTTCAATGTTTCTTTGAAAAATAGAATTAATATAGGCATTACATGGCCTCAACATGTATTAAAAAAATATAATTATATATGATTTATGTTTTAAACTTATAAAAATTCCATAGATCTTGTAATAATAACTTTCGTGAGACACATTCATATTATTATTGTTCAACGCTTATTACTCACGTGCATTTTCCGGGTGCTGCGTGCTCAGCTCATGATTAAGGGCTCCGTTCAAGTTCGAAACTAGTTGGGCAATACCGAAAAATGCACGTGAGTAGTAACTGGTGAAAAATAACTAAGATCTTGTAATATTAAGATTATGTGAAATAATTTACACTTTAAAACGAATATAATAATAATTATTCTTAAAAATAGTATCTTTTAAATCACAGCTGAGTTGGTTAAGTGGTCATTGGCGTTTCCTAATTATGTCGTGATCGCATAGTAATTAAGTGATATCTAAGCAGCTAAGAACCATTATTGCTTGGCTTTAAAATCATGCAACCTTGACTAACATACCAACATGTGTCGTTTTCTTAGTTTAACATAATATTACGCTTCTAAAAGATGTAAATGGTAGACCCATTTCGACCTTTAGACGCGTTTACAGGTTAAATTGGCTTGAGTGCCTTTTCAAAGAGCCAGTTACACATTACCAAATGTTAGGTACGATTTGTTAGCAAAATGGTTCATATGTATTTGGGCAAAAGGAACGACGTATTATTATAAGGCAACGTTTGTAAAACTATTCATAGCTTCGCTGGTCTATGAGTCATATACGTGGCTGCTGAGCTGTTGGTCTTGGGTTCAATTCCCAGATCGGAGACTGATATTGGGATTTCCTGTTAGAAAATTCTTAGTAGCAGCCCGGGGTTTGGAATTGTGTACGGTAGATTGCAATATCTCCCCATGTATTACATGGGAATTTATAACTGAATCGGTGATACATAATGGTATGAACGTTGGACTGGCAAGTCCAAGTTCGCAAGTTCAAACTCAAGGCACACACCACTGACTTTTCGAAGTCTAGTGCGTATTTTAAATTATTAATCACTTGCTTTCAACTGTGAAGGAAAACATTTTGGAAACCATCACACCTGAGAGATGTTCTCGATGCTGCATAATCCATGACAGATGCCTACAGGTGGTTTGAACTCTAACAATTGGTTGTTCATCAACCACACGATACGAAGAAGAACTGAATCGGTGAAATGTGGGTGTACAACAGTACTCCTGCACATATCCTTGGGACACAAGCGTGATGCGTGATTTTTATGTAAAAGTATGAATTAAATAATATCAAACTCGTATTTGGTTATATATTTCTTGCTAAAAGTAGATACTTATAAATTTTGAACTTGAAAACCAGTTTCACCTAGAAAAATAGTTTAGATAAGTGTATATTTTTGTACCAGTAACCTTCATAATGTCTATGAAATGAAATGAAATTGTTTATTCTGTAAGTAGGTCTTTTAAAAACTCTTTTACATGTCACTATGATCTAGATGACGTCTAGCCTCTTATAACATATTTACTATTCTATACAAAGGCTGTATAATCAAATTCCTTTATAAATAGCATATGGAGGTAATGCAGTGGCACGATTCTCTTTGCAGTCACGTAGTTCTGTAGCTGAACACTGTCTCCGAGTTGAACATTTGCGCACCAAGCCTTTGTACCCCTTGAGACATTTTAACTAATGCTTTACAAAGAAAGGTTTGAAGATAATGAGGTGTCTAATGAGATGCGTTAAATATGTTTAGTGAGCTCTTGTAAGACAGTAATATTGGGTAATGAGTTCTTAATATTAAGGTTTGAGCTACACGATGACTGAAGCATAAAGGCTTCTCTTGAAGATTGCTGCAGCGGAGGAACTTGAAGATATTTTTTACATACATTAGTTAAGATTACCTTTGTTGTTTTATGTATGAGAAGATGTACTTGCCTTGCAATAGGACGGTTATAGTCTGGTAATGTTAAGTTTATGATGGCTACCAGTAGACATTTTGGAGCTTTTTTCAGATGAATGATAATTTATTGCAAGAAAATACAAATTTCTTCAGTATTCTTAAAATACACGGCATCAGATTATATTTAAATAACCAGTTTCCAAACAAAAACATAACATATCATCATGTCTGTATTCCCCGAAGGGGTAGGCAGAGGTGTATGCAGCTGTACATCCACATTTCACCAATGCTGTTACTAAGTCCAATGTAATAGGTGGTGAGCCTATTGCCATCCACCGGGCATAATTATAAACTCCAGGCTGCTACTGAGAATTTTTCTAATAGAAAATCTCAATAAAACTTTTGCCCGACCCGGGAATCGAACCCGAAACCGGCTCGGCAGTCGCGATTGGAACCCTTGACCACCAAGACATTTAACACAAGATTTAAGGCATTCCAAGAAAATGTATTTTCTTGGAATGCCTTAAAACTTGTGCTCAAATGAGCGAAATAAGTACACCATTTCAAACACAATAAAAGTAGATTACACTAAAGTAAAACATTTCTTAATAAAACTGTCGTTTTGAAGTGAAAGTGCTCGATATATGAAAATAAAATACTATAGTGACACAAAACACTCAACCAATTAATTATTAACTTCTTATGAACTTAATAACTAAGATAATAATATGGCATGGCACTAGGTAATATTATTTTTATCTCATATATAATTATATTTTTTAATACATGTTGAGGCCATGTAATGCCTATATTAATTTCTATTTTTCAAAGAAACATTGAAAAAATAATAGACAAGAACGGGGCTTGAACCCGCGACCTTTGACGTTCCGTGTCATCACTCTACCAACTGAGCTACCTTGTCGTGTTCAAACCTATTGAATTTTCAATCCTCTTTGTATACGTCTTAAGGAGACGCCTGGTGATATTTATCTAGTAATCATTTACAGATTTACTAAACTCAGCGTTACCACTTTACAGTTGTAAATCGCCGAACAACATCCCAATCCTTTATAAATCATATATAATTATATTTTTTAATACATGTTGAGGCCATGTAATGCCTATATTAATTTCTATTTTTCAAAGAAACATTGAAAAAATAATAGACAAGAACGGGGCTTGAACCCGCGACCTTTGACGTTCCGTGTCATCACTCTACCAACTGAGCTACCTTGTCGTGTTCAAACCTATTGAATTTTCAATCCTCTTTGTATACGTCTTAAGGAGACGCCTGGTGATATTTATCTAGTAATCATTTACAGATTTACTAAACTCAGCGTTACCACTTTACAGTTGTAAATCGCCGAACAACATCCCAATCCTTTATAAATCATATATAATTATATTTTTTAATACATGTTGAGGTTATTTTTATCTACCTACCTCTTTTATGTACGCTCATCAACATTATTATTAGTTTTTTTGTGTTTAAATTGATTTCTCATGTAAGTGATTTTTATCTAATATATCTCATATAATTATTACCGATTTCAGTAATGTTTGGGCAACACAAATGTACATACACACTTTATTTATACCTTAAGTATTTTATTTTCAATTGTAAGTATTTTTTACACCAGACTATTTCTTAAAACGTCCTAAAGAAAATGAAAATACCCTCTTTCAATATATACAAGAATAAAAATACAGCCTAAAATGTTTTAAAATTTGTCTTCTTTTCTAACGACGATAATGAAAGTATACATGTGATATCTGAAGATAAAAGTAATTGGCACCAACATATAGGTACCTATTATCTTTGCCAGCAATTCCCGGATTTAAATGCTCCGACGATTCCTTACAACAATCACGACTAACAAGGCGATTATTACACCGCTCAGTTTTTCTCATTCAATGTCGTGATCATAGATATAGAGAAATTAAGATAACGCACACACAGCATCTAAGTGCGCAATTTGGGTAAATTCCCGTCTAAAATGTATTTATTTATTTATGTACACACAAAGATAACTAAAACATAAAATTATGAATAGAAACTTGAACACAAAGTAAAAGGCAAAAATAAAGAATAGTTTAAAAAAACTAAAAAACTCGCTTTTGTAACTCGCTTGCTATTAAATAGCCCAAACTGTCAAACGATTGATAATGGCAATCGATATCGTTGCAAATGCAAAAGTTAAATTGATACTAAGAACTAAAATAGTTATATAATAGATTAAAAAACTAAAAAATCACACTTTTGTAACTAGCTGAACTAAAAAGTAGGAAATATTTTTTAGAAGTTCAAAATAATTTAGTATTAAAAAAAAAATGTAAAAAAGCTGCTAGAGCTGGGGTGATAGATGTCAATTGTTATAAATATTTTATTGACATTGTCATTAAAATATTTAACTGACTTCTTAAATTGGTAATATTAAAGTATAAAATTAAAGAAGATTTTTTACGATTAAATGTTTTTTTTTCTTAATTGATAACGTCACCGCAATTGTGAGCAATTGGAAAAAAGGTTTTAGCTAAGTTGATCTGCGTTTAGACCCTCCGCAGACTTCCTACTTATACAATCGGCGATCAGTGATGTGGCAACTGCATCGATGCTGCATTGCGTTGGGGTTCCTTTTTGCGTTCGGTCGCTGTAGCCAAAATGCCTATTCCAGCGTTAAGTATCCATAAGTTCTACTTCCGAAAAGCGGTAAAAATCGCTGATGCTGAGGATCTTACTAAGAATCATCTTTTTCTATCACGTGTTCGGTTTCCATACAATTGTATGAATTTGCACAATCTATTTCTCCCTATATCCATGGACGGAGCCACCCATTTCTTTCTTTCTTCTTTTTTACTCCCGGATCGCTGGCACAAGAAATCCCTAGTAAAGCAATTACTTTTATCTTTGAATTTAGTTCAATTTTACTTTTGTGTATCTAATATTATATATTCGACCAATTTTGTTGTTATTATTATCATTTGTAAAAGATATTGATAACGACTACTACTATTTGTCCAAGACCCACACGAACGAAGTCGCAGGTACTGCTAGTCTATATATATAGTCTATTGCTGTTCGTTTGTCTCGCTAAAACTCGAGAACGGCTGGGCCGATCTAGCTGATTTTGGTTTTGAAATGTTTGTCGTAGTCCAGGGAAGGTTTAAACGGTGAGAAAATTTAGAAAAATTGCGAGGAAGATAGTAAAAACAACAATTTCATTTGCCCATATAAACTGTTCTACCTACTTTCCTGTCAAACATTTGACGTTCGAGGTGATACGAAGTACACTGGGTCATCTAGTTGTTTATAAATATTTATAACCACGTCTTCTGAACCTTGTATTTTTACTACTGTAACTCGTTACAAATAGTTCGGAATTAAAACTGAAAAAAAAACGTCTCTGAAAAAAGTTGGCTGAATGCTGGGTGCAGTTACGTGTGTGGCGACCATGGATATCTTTATAGCAGTGGGAGAATTTTCAGGTGCGTTTTTTTTTTTTTGAAATGTGTTGTAGATACCTGTACGAAATTTAATTAAAATAACGCCATACCTACCTGAATTTAGTTCGTAGAGTTTTATTTTCTTAAATGTTCTTTACAAGGTGAAATTCAAAATAGTTGACCAATTTTAGAGATGTTATTTAAAAATGATACTGAACAACTATGACGAAGAAAAATGCTCATATCATTAACAATAATCATACGTAAATAAACTTTTATGCATAAGGTCCTAATTTTTATTTCCACAAGAAAATTATAACTTTAGTGTTCACGCTTGCGTTAATACGTTTGAATGATTTATCTGTATTTGTAAAGGTAATTGCATCTTCATCATCTTTACGAAAATAATAAAATTATTATATAATTTTAAATTATAGTTTAAGGGAACCCTTATCTCTTACATATTGAAAATGATTAAAATTTCAATTGCCTAATAAATTATAACCTTATATAATAACACTGTTGTTGTATGTAGTTTCGTGGAAAATACGTTAGTGACCAGGATTCGAACCTGCAACTCTCGAATAATTACTCCAGGCGCTCTGACCATTAAGCTATCTCGATCATCGAAGTCGAGGTGATGTTATAACGCATGCGTAGTGTTTGAAAGATTTATGTGCTTCTATATTTTCTTCATTAAATACCCAATTAAATTATATTACTATAAATCAAAATTTTTCTCACTAGAATTTAATGTCTTATGTATTACCCTAAGCTACCAACTCTGCATCTGTCCACGTGTAAACACATTTCATATGAGTTGAATGACGTCAGCATCATCTTTTCAGTCACTTAATCCTCGTGCTAACTCAAGACAAACTATCTAGTGACCATCCATATCTGTTAAGCTGTTAAGATGTGATGGAGCATCAATCATCCAAACTTTCTCATTTAAAATATTAGTGATGTAATAATGGGAGATGTTTATTATGCAGAGTGTGTACCTGTAAATAAAATAAATAAATATATATACATACATAACATCACGCCATTATCTCTGAAGAGTTAGGCAGATGCAGTACTGTGGTACACACATATTTCACAAAAAATGCAGTTATTAAGTCTCATGTGAGTGGTGGTGAATTATTGCCGCGAACGCGTGCGCTCGAACACATTCATACACACACACACACACGCACACACACACACACACACATGCGTGTATGTGCGTGTGTGTGTACAGTACACACCCACCCTTGCATGTCTAATTTGTGTTAAATTTTTCGTTATTCCCTTTTGTCTTTTTTTATTAAAACCTATATTCTTGTCACAGCACCACTTGATTAATAAATACATGAACTCAATTGTTCAATTCTGTGGAAGGCGGCTGGTAGTTGTGATAGAATATTTTACATTAGTTCAGGTACCAACGATACACTATTTTCTGTTATGGTTTAAGATTGTATCTAAAATACAGTGACACTAGTTGTACTTTCCTTGAAATAAAGAATTATTAATTTTATTATTAATCAACCGAGCAAAATATTAATATATTATAAACACTCTGGGCGGCTATTGAAAACGGATGGAATGATTTTAGTTAGACCGGTGGTCTTATTAAGCTAGCAGACTACCAATTAACTAAAATCATTCCATCGACACACTATCGACACTCAACTGAAGCATTGGTAAATTAGCAGAATTAGGCCCCAGACCACAAACACCTTCCAGCGTTTCAAATCTCGTTTTATACTCTTGTTTAACATCTAGTCAAAAACAAAACCTGAATTGTGTCAGATTTATTGATTATTAATTACTTGAATTCTGGGTTTTACACATCAAACATTAGAGACATTGAACGTTAGAAATCTACATGCATACATTTCACCATTTGTTATCCGTCTTTATTTATTCGACCTTATGTTGGTAAAATATTATTCCTTGAACATTATATTTGTGATATATTTTGTGCGTGACGAGATATATTTGTTTTGTATCTGGTTGTAATAAATCTTTGATTGTATCCATATATTGCAGATAGATATATATTTATGATTCAGTTATTTTATTGTAATCTTGGGACCCAGATAGCTAAGATAGTAAGATACCTAAATGCTGTGTTGGTTTCGGATCCATAAGATACGAAAAAATAATAAATTTTGTTTCCTCGTTTGTATGTTTGTACAGCGATATTTTGGCAAATCGTACCTAAAACAAAATCCCCGCCATATTTATAAAAATATGTTTAATCATCTAAGATTAACAATTCGGCGATTATTTTAATAGCGAAATTTTAAATTCGAAACGTTAGGTTTTTTTTGGATAAACCTTGAATAGGTGTGACAATAAGTTGTTGGCGTTGTCAAAGGACGCCGAATTCCGATGACTATGGCGGTTTTGCTTAGGTTGTTTTTAATCACGCGCAGAATACTGAGCAAATTTATTGTTTACAAAAATATCTTCTATAATGATAAAAAAAACCTATATTTTTTTTTTTTGATTCAAGTCAATATAAGCAGTATAGTGATAGATACAGCACGGGTACAGATCAACACCTTGTATAAATACATAGTATTTTCTGCTTGCGTATTTTCATTTAGTGTAAAATAAAGAATATTAATAGCTATTTTAATTAATATAAATTAATAAAAATATATATCTCTAAACGCTTCAACCAATATGTAATTTCTGGCCTACTAAAAACGAAATACCCATTTTATGAATTTTATGTATTTCTTTCTTGCCAGACTAATTGCATCTTAATGGTTTTCAGCACAATTATAAAGGTTCAATCGGAAGCCTTTCTGAATATAATTTAATATAGTAGGTATTTATGGATAAAAGGATAAATTCCTCTTACAGCTTTTATTGAGAATGAATAAACGAAATAACGAAAGCCATAGGACACTATAAGAAAAACTGCAGATCAAAGCCACCAAACTCATGAAATTCATATTTTCGCAAACACAAACTGTTCTAGAACGAGATGTACTAAAAAGATATACCCTTTTTACGATTTTGTAAATAACATTTGTGTTGGCAAAGACCCCAAAACCATGTCAGCTTTGGACTTCCTCAATGATCTCCATAAAAATACATAAATACAATGCCAAGGATTTCTGAAACTGTTCATAAAATACTCAAGAATCAATTACAGCTCAAGAACACAGTTTGTTCAACTGTCACTCAAGGTGACACTTAATAACGAGAGTTAGCCTTCTGTTTAAACAAGTTTCGATTTTCAAATGTCACACAAATGCTAACGTAACTAAATAATTTATTGGAACGGGCTAAGAACGGTGTTCTCTTCGGGCCGCTAATCTGAAATTAATATTTGAAAGGTCTGTAGATATCCGTATAGAATTAATATTTGCCTAAGTTGTTGGTTTGTGTAAATGCATTTTGACATATGACAGCCAGGCAGGCTTTGAAAAATATAATGTCAACATCCCAAACATTTGCTGGATTTGAGAAGAAAATAATATGGAAAATAAATACGGTCACGACCAGGAATCTCTCTCTATATTCGCGCGGAATATTTATCCGGGAGGCGCAGGTTCGAATCCTCCTCGCGACCGTATTCTTTTTCCATTTATTATTATAATTTTAGAGTTCGCTAAACATGCGTTAATGTTTTTCAAAGATTTATCTTTAAGCTGTTGCGTCAGTCATTCGCAGACACAATAGATTTTTATTGTTACAACGTACAGATCTGTACGTTACTGAGCCGAAAGGTAAGAAAATAATGATTTTACTCAAAACTATCTAGCATGTTTGTAAGCACCATAACTATAGAGAGGCTGTTCAGTAAAATAATACGTGTACTTTATAAAGACAAATCCTTAACATTTTAGTGTTGACATCTTCTTCTTATCGTGTCGATCAATGGCATCTTATATTTTGTCAGACCAATACTTAGCCATACAAACGGCATTGTCTGTGGCGTTATATAGATCCTCGCGTGTACAGGTGGTAGGGCACGCTGGGCAAGTCATTTCATTATCAGTGTTGACATTACTATCTGGAAGTTACTACACGTATGATGAATTTAACATGCCCGTCATTGCACCGAGACGTCTAAATAAAATGCTCCTAAGGCAAATCAATCCCGTGGACCGATCGGCTAAAGCTCCCTTTATTAAAATTTATTTTATTTTTATAAAAGAAAGACACTTTTAGACCGACTACGAGTACAAGCACTTCGTAGTACCTACATCTGATTAAAAAAACGTCTAAGACAAAATACATTAACTTAATTTATGATAAAATGTCTTGAATTTACAAAATGCTTTTAGTGCTAAAGCTAAAAGCTGTCTTAATTAATTCCTAGACTACATTAATTAAAACTTCATCTTAACTGAAATAATTTAAAGAATGTCTATAACCCTGAGTTCCGTGGCCAAATATGCGGAACTACCCGACAGACGACGTCGGAGTAAAGACACGTTTACATTGTAAAAGTTCTATTAACGTTTAATTATAAATATTATTTACAAACGAAGAGAATTAAATTATTTATTTCTGTTTTGAAGCAGGTAAAACGTATAATTAGAACAAAGAACAAAAAAAAAACTTACTAGTGAAAAGTATAAAAGGCCACTATCTCATATATAAGAAGGAATAAAAAGTGGTTGCGCTAATTAAAAAACCAAAGCATATATTATGTGATACCCCTACAGTACCAATGTACCTACCTAAGTTAGCCTTTCTAATCTCTCTCTTGTGTTAAAAGCTAACGTTAACGTAAATGTAATTACGCAACTGACTTTCAAAAGATACAGCTTTCATTTTGACAATTTGACAGTACAATATTATATAATATATTGTGTGGAGATTAGTGACCGATGCGGTGGTATAGCATTTTTTTGAGCATACTTGGTGTAGAGATACATACACAATCAATAATATTATGTGGAGCGGCCTTACACAAGTATAATTAAAGTGCTAACGCGGCGTAATGTATAATATAATCATTGAAATCTATCGTAATTCCAAATTAGTTGCGCCATTTTCCCGTTGGTGTCAGAGCTGCTTAAACAGCTCCTCTGAGTTTATTAATCGGCTATTCTTTTATGCTTTTAAATTGACTTAAGTTTAGTCGTACGATACTTAACTACAATACAATATTCTTTATTATATAAAAGCTGACGGAGCCCTGGGCACATTAATGATGCCATCCGTGTTGATGTCGGAAAATAATATCATGTCGTATATGAATAGGTACAACGTCGTAATCATTTAAAACAACGTTTCCACAAATTGTGCTTTCGGAAACTATATTGATAGTAGCCCAAATAAAATTTAGGAAAATTATCAGTTTACAGAAATAGCACCTCTACAATTTTATTAAAGTGTCTATATATAGTTGAAGTTAATTAAAATCGTTAAAATAAAATCCAAAGGGCCGTCTTATCCCTTAAAGCGATCTTATCTAGCCAACCTTTTGATGGTCAAAGTTTGGACTAAACATGGGATAATGGACAGTTTGTGGTGTTTTCATATATAAATTACTAGCTGTGCCCCACGGTTTCACCCGATTTTTTCTTTTTGCTAAAGGTCGTAGTATGATGTTAAATAGCATATACGATTTCTCATTGAACGCGCCTAAATAAGGCACTAAAATCTATTATCTATGGCAACACTGTGCCGCGCTCGAACAAGAGAAAAATGACACGACGCGCGTATATTTTATTATTAACTATTGTACAAGTTTATCCATAAACAAATTATAAGTTGAGAGGTTATATATGGTATAAGACGTTTAATATTTCAAGCCTCAACACTCATTAATCTGGCTATCATTAAAAAAAAGATTTTTTGAATTTGACTGTTAGTTCCAGAGGTTAGCGTGTTTGAGCAAATAAACAAAAAAAAAATGCTCTTCAGCTTTATTATATTTGTATAGATTCACTTCCTCGAATAAGTGTAAACGTGCCTCAAGATTAGTGAAATAATTAGAGCGAGCAACCGAGCCGAGTCTTCTACAAGCCACAGAGATATTTAACCTTGAACCTGTGTCTATGTAATGAAGTAGAATATCCTTACAAACATATATTCTATATGTTATGAGATTATGAATACGTAATATGGTGTGTAACTAGTATATGGTTAGTCGAGGCTGCTGAGCATGAGGTCCTAGGTTCGATTTCCGGCTCAAAAAAAGTTTATCTAGTTTTTCTGTTAGAAAATTCTCAGTAGCAGCCCGCAGTTTGGAATTATTATGCCCGATAGACAACAATAGACTCACTACTTAATAAAGACAATAGTTAAATGTTGGTTTACAACTGTATAGACCTCTGCCTACCTCTTTAGTGAATACAGACGTGATGCTAGGTGATGTGCGTTAAACGGGGTTACAAAGGATTCAATTAGAAGACCCCACTATACTGCTGCTAAATATTATCGATGATAAAATCTTACGAATATTTATTTTTGACTAATTGCATTGCGCCCTTGTACACCATACCAGTGTCTTTTTACAAAAATGCCGCGTACATTACATAGCCCTAGTAGAATAATTTCACTCAACTAACTTCCCAACTGGAAAATTCACAGAGCGACATTAAATGAAAAGTCCGCTGCCTTCCGATCCCAATAAGGGTCGCAGCAGACGTACGACTTTTAGCATCGATATATCTACAATTTGCCGTTTTATGTAATTTTGCCGAAAGCGGGAGACAGTGACTAGACTCTTCATGTTTCGCGTGGAGTCGTCACAGTTGTTCAAGATAATAATATAAGTGTCTAAGTTGGCTTATAGTTCGCTATTAATTAACAACTGCCGACACCGAGGTGTGACGTTTTAACGTGCCCTCCAAAGCGCAGAGATGGTCAGATGAAAATATTGCTAGAGGTCACCTATCTACAGAACAACCGCGCCATGCGTTTCTTATAGCAACGAGCTATAAGCGACTCAGACCCCACTGCATTGATGTAGTCGCTTTTTGAAAGCTTAATTCAGCAGCTTAACGCAGAAACGCTAAAAGGCAATGTTGCAAACAGTTAGAGGCCAAGAATTGATAAAGTTACATAACACAAATTATATAAAAATAAAAAATCCGACTGCACTGAGATAAACAAGATGGAAAAAAAGAGAAAGGAATATACTTTTCCAAAAATTATAACATGCAGTCGGAGGCATCTATGGTGTAACGAACGTCGGCCGTAAAATTATTGTAGTAATGACACATGGCTATAACAATAACCTATGATACTCTTGTAATTGAGACGAATATAATGACACCTCGTATGTTAAAATCCATTAAGCCGTTTAGGTTGCAGACTATACCAAAGAAATAGACAAATACATACACTCGAAAAACATAAACTTTTTCTGGGACAGTTAGGTAAAAACACAACCCTTTTTCTAGGGCAGTCGAGTAAGTGTCGATTACCGAAGCTTAAAGTGGCATGTCTACTAAAGCCCTAAAGGTCGGAACACAAATTAGAAATTTTCCGTCTGAAAAGACGACGTCTCCATTGATTCCATTCCGATTCCAAATCCAATTGCTAATATTCCATTCCCACTTGCTAATATTCCAATTCCACTCGACATCTGCTTAAAAGTAAAGCCGAGTTTAATTAAAATGCTTGAGTAAAGATTTTAATGTACAAGGAATTCTTAATAATGTTTATTGTGGAAGTTTCAAGTTAATAAAGAGCTGTATAAATTAGCGGTTGACTTCGGGGGCGTTTCTCTTAATAACGTTTTGCTTGAGTAAATGTGTCTTGTGAACTTTACTCCTTTTTGATGAGGTGGAATAAATTGAATTATTTTGTGTGGGATTTATAATAAGGTAGCAGGGTAGTATTGGGTAAACATAGTCAAATATGAAATTTAATCTCGAATAAATGTGACTGCGTTTGGCTTAATTTGTCGACTATCGATGCACTTGAAGAAATATTTGTGACGGGACATACGACGAATATTTATTTCAGAAAAAGAAACCGGGCTAGCGCCTTCAACATGCATAATATAATTTTCATAATTCTAATAAATTAAATATTAATCATACCAGAGAGATGAATACCTAATTTGTTTTCGTGCATTTCATAAAGCTAGATTCGTTTCTATATAATAATTTTTGAATTTGTTTTATATAATTAATTTATTCATTTATTGTTTATTTATTTAACTTCTATGATAGTGTGTAGGAAGATACGTAAATTGTTTATTTTTGCAGTCTGTAAATTTTTAGATAGTATAGTAATATTACTCAAGTCAAAACTGTCATAGAAAATATGGAGAAAAGGAAATAAAAATGGAACCATGATGTTTTTGTTTTGTTTGAACAGCAAAGGAAGAGTAGCAGAAAGTGGGTTACATTTTTATAATTCGATTTTACTTTATTTAACATAGCTAGTCAGTAGTTGATAATCTTATACATTATTTAAATGGCTACAAAATACGGACACATGGAACTTTGTATCACTATACTTAAGAAATGATTTGATGCCCGTAGAATTCTTGTATGTCTGTATTTTTGTTGAAATCCTTATATTCAAAATGGAATTTAAGAGAAATCGTCTATATCCGAGTATACCAATATTCTTGGGTGGTTGCCAACCCTATTCTATAGTGCAATTTCATCCATTTTTAGCCAATACATATTTATGATGACTGTCGTTTCAAGAAGTATTTCACAACACTAATTGAATATCGTTTAGTATTTGAGAAAGTCAGAAGACTATTATGCCTTTGTTTTGCACTTTATAATAAAAAACTTGTACAATGTTAGAGTCAGTCCACAAAACAAATTCTATAACATTCTGTATTGGTGACTGCCTCGTCACTACGTGGTTAAAATCGGCTGCTGAGCGTGAGGTGTTTTTGCTCGCCACCTATTCGTTTGATGCAGATAGAGCCGGCACGTCATGGAATATTATAAAATTTCTTAACTTGAAAATTTATGACATTTTATATTGTTGAACAGACGTTATATTTAAATTAAATAAATAACCAGTAGGGTTACTGTTGAAAATAAATCCACTCGATTGACACATTGGAATTATGTCAATTCATACATTTAAATGCCAAAATTACTTAAAAAATATGAGAGCATCGGGAAATTAATAAGCCATCTTGCTTTAAAATTTAGATAACTATAATGTAGATTTTGTTTTATCATTACAAATGATTTTAAGGCATTGATTTAATATTATAAGTGGATTCGAAGTGGTATTAATTTTAGGGGTAACCCCACGGGTAAAACTAAAGCTCATTACCACACCTCAATGCACCAACCAGACCGGTAAAATACAGTCTCCATTTCGCCAATACCATGAAACACTAGCTTAATCAGCCGATTACACTAAAGCCCAAAACAATGACACAGTAACCCACCGCGGTCAATACAGCGCGGTCGAACATCGGGCCGGTAGTGTAATTGGGTGGCGTAAACAAAAAATATTTATTGGCAGAGGCCGTTGACCCGCGGGTTGCAAGCTGGGCACTTTGCCAACTACTGAGACCTAGACGACAGATAAATTCGGGTACCCGCTTTTGTGCACGTGTTAAAAATAGAAGCATTCGTGAAAAATACACTAAGTTCTACTATTGAAATATTTAGGTGTAGGTGTTTTGAACTGAGTCCAAGTAAAGTTATTATATTAAATGGAAAAAGAATACTAAGAATATTATTTTTCCATTTAATATAATAACTTTAGAGTTCGCTTAGCAAGCGTTAATGGTATTCAAAGATTCTTCTTTAACTGTGTCACAAGTGTTACATATCTCTAGGTATATAAAGCAATAATGTATAAAAAATAATTCAGTCGAAAGTCAATTCAAATAATTAAATATGCCGAACCCAAATATCTTTTAACGTTTATACGCACCCCAGTGAATTGATAACTATCAAATGTTGTACATCGGTGGAAATTTTCTGACAAATAAAATTGTAGATACGGTGTATAATTTCATGCTGTATCCATTATTTCCGATAATTACCAATGAAGGAAGAAAAGCTGCTCAATGTGCTTATCCAGTCATTGAATTGTAATCAGCTGGTTTTGTAGTCTCCTTAATAGGTAGAACGCTCTCTAATTACTTATGTAACACGTTGTCAAATTGCCAACTGATATAACATGGCTAGAAAAATGAAGAATCAAGTATATATCTGCCTAGCCTTATCCCAATCAAGTTGGGATCGACTACCAGTCAAACTGGATGCAGCTAAATACCAGTGTTTTACATGGAGCGACTGCCTATCTGACCTCCACAATCCAGTTACTGGGTAACACGATATCTCGTGGTATGACTTATTGTCAACCTTTCCGGCCTCTGTCTACCCATAACGGCTGTCATAGATTTTAATTTGACAACCGGGACTGATGGCATAACGTGCTCTCCAAGGCACCCGTCTACGGAGTGACAGCGGCAAGCGCAGCTTAACCTCGATCGATCGATCTGTGCGGCTGTTACTTATCTACGAGCCGCTGGAAAATTGACAATTCAAAATTGAGAAAAATGGAAAATCAAATATAGTGCTGCAATATGGAAGAGAACTAAAGTCAGATTAATAATACGATTAAATTTTAATGCTCTATAAGAAACATGTTCTTATAGAAAATCTGGTTATCCAACCAGACTATACGACGAAATAAGCGAACATAAAAGGAAATCAAACTATAAAAACGAAACTAAAAGTTTTTCAGTGTCTGAGTATCTTTGGCTGGCCTAGTTTCCTTTTACGTGACCTTTTTTAAATAGAGGCCCAAACACACTTACAATTTTCCAATTAACGTCATGTTGTGTGACAATAGTTTGACTGGTCATAGAAAAATTAAAACGACTTGATTTGATACTGAAAGTGCGTCATATGCACTATAGCGGTGTCGTTTTTAAAAATTTTGTTTAGTCTCACAAATATATCTCCATAATGTTATTGGGATATAAATGTCGGTTAAACCGCTCTTATTTCCGTCTTTCCTATGAAATCCAGAATAATAAAATCTAATAATTATATGGAAGAGTCGGTGCCGGCCGACCTTGACGAACGTACCACATTCAAATTGCGGACGTTCTCAAAAAAGGACAGGTCAGTAGCCACCTAAATCGACGAGTATAGTGAAAATAGATGAAGCGAAAGAGGTGTGTTGGAAAGGTAGCAAATGGAAATCTATAGTATCTGAATACCCCAATGGGAAACGGGCGTGATTGTATGTATGTAATGATTCTAAATATTGCGTTTGAAAAAAGCACCAACGACAGTAAGTTGAAGGGTAGTCGTTTGTCTTTGTATGGGATTACACGGGAGGAGGGTGGGTGAAACTCGTGTGATTAAGAAAATTTGAATATTGGGTGATAGAGGGAGCGATGTTATCGATGAAAAAGGCGTGAACAATAACGTGACGGTGACAGAGGAGATCAAAAGGGAAAAACATAGTGCGCCCACCCCAAATAATATGGGATCAGAGTAGTAAAAAGAAGAAAGGAGTCAGTTTCAACTAAATAACATAACATAATATCATACCTGTATTCCGCGAAGGGATAAGCAGAGTTGTACATAGTTGTACACCCACATTTCACCAATGCTGTTATTAAGTCCCATGTGATGAGCCTATTGTCATCTACCAGGCCCAATTACAAATTCCGGGCTGCTATCAAGAAATCATTATATAGGACCAACATTTACTTTATTTCTTTACCTAAAAAGCACTTTTATAAATTATTAAATATCATACGCATTGGTAAACAGACACTGAATTTAAGTTAGTACTCTAGGGACGTAAACTTAAGCATAGTACCTTAAAGTTTTACTCGATACATTAAGTAAAATCACAGACAGTGAGTCGGGTTGCCAATTTGAAAATAAACTTTTCTTTTAGCGTGAAATTAGGGTACGTTTGGTACAAAAAAACATTGTAATAATATAGATGGAAAACTTATTCTCGTGTTTGTTGTAATGATAATGAATGGAATGATTGAAATAAAAGTAGTGTTTTTGTTTCAGTAACAAGAAATCGATATTTTACACGATTGCCCATAAAAGGAGTGTTATGTTTTTATGGTTCATGTATGTCTCTATGTTTGTGAGTTTCTTTATTTCACCATAACTTCTGAACGCCTGAAACGATCTAGATTTATGGGGTATCATTAGAATCCTTAAATTATCACGGGTATCAAGACTAGTATAATTAAAAAAACAAAGTCGTTATGGTACACCAAAAGTGTGAAATAGAATATAAAATTCACACATGGCAGGCGTGCTTTTTTAATTTATTAATGTTCCCTCTGTATTTTAATCTGTAGAACCAACGTTTTATACTAGCTGATTCTTTGAATCATAGTTGTAGAGGTCATGAGAGTGGTTATTGTGCTTGAGGTTCTGGGGTCGATTCCTGGGACAGGAATTGTAATCGTTTTTTTTTGTAAGGAAATCCTCAGTAATTGCTGGAGTTTGGAATAAGGCAATATTAATTTTTCCAAATACCTAATTTGGAATTTGGTATTTGGATAAAATGTGAAAAGGTTGTACATATTAAAGCTCACTTCTGCCTAGCCCTTTGGAAAAAACAAGCGTGCTAACTTGTGTAGTTTATTTCAGATCTCTACTTTTAGAGTATTGATTTTATATAATTAATATATTTTAGTGTAAAGAAATCAAGAAAAGCTAATAACCGTTAATCGGCCAGTAAGTACTGATTAGTCGTAGTTAGTAGTAGTACTTATATTATTACATTTATAAACATACATAACAACATAAACATAGCATCACGCCTGCATTCCCCGAAGGGGTAAGAAGAGGTGTATACAGTTGCAAACCCACATTTCACAAATTCTGCTATCACGTCCCATGCAATATGTGGAGAGCCTATTGCCATCAACTGGGCACAGTTCCAAACTCCGGGCTGCTACTGAGAAGTTTTCTAACAGAAAATCTCAATAACACCGACTTTTTTTTTATTTTATTTTTATTTGGCGAAATGCACTCGCATACCGCTTTGACACGGGGAGACAGAGCGGTTATGTGGGACTCGAACCCACTAAAACTCCACAGTATACTTCCTCAGCTGCTTGAGGGCGGGACGCGGGAACGCTCTCGCACACAACCGCGAACCCGCCCGCAGCCGTCCGTTGCCGGACTCCTTCACGGGGTTGGGTATTGCACCCCCCCGCTACGGCACACCAGACTAATGGCGTGCCGCAACCACCTCGGAGACCATGTGCAATGGGCGCCAGACGACCCCGTGTCTGGACGCCCAAGGTCCCCTGCGACGGGTCAGGTCTGTGGCCCCGCCGCCTGCCACTACGGCCGCAGAGGATAGGGAGAGCGGCGCCTCGCAATACCGGCACTCCTCTTCCCCTGCGGCCCCACCGCGTCCGCCACCCAACGGTGGCGGCCCCGTCAAGGCCGCAGCAGGTAGGGAGAGTGGCGCATCGACATACCGGCACTCCTCTCCCACCGCGGCCCCCATCTCTCAGCAGCGGTGCCGCCCATACGACGCCGCAGCCCACCTCAGTTGCGGCACCCCCCATAAGGCCCGCAACCTACGCCGGCGCCGCTCCAACATGGGCTTGAAGGCAAAGCCCTGAGGAGCGGCCCTCCTCGGGTTCCGTTAGCTTCACCGTGGGTGACCAAGCCACGGCTACTAGAGCCCCCCCACCACGACAAGGTGGAACCCCTCGGGGGGACTTTGCCCGACCTGGGAATCGAACCCAAGACCTCGTGTTCAGCAGTCGCGCTTGGAACCACTAGACCAACGAGGCAGGTTATATTTATAAATATTAAAATTGTGTTAAGAATGAGTATTCGGCTTTACTAAACAAGAATACACCGTACAGACTGTTCACAATGTCCAAAGTCAAGCTGGACATCAGAAATCTGGAAAAAACATCAAAACTTCTAACCGTTCAACTATTTCATTATCTCAATGCAATGAAAAGTCACCAAGATATTGCATGCGTAACAAACTCAGAAGTATAGTAACGGGGACATAAAATACGATCGTGAGCAGGATTTGAACCTGGCGCAAGTTCAGTGTCGCGGATAAATAAAGAACAAGAACAACTTGTGACATAAATATGAAAAGTAAGCATCCGATCCAATACTTTGGAGTTTATTCTCGTATTCCAGTTCAAAGTGGATACATCTTGCGGATCCACTTCGATATTCTAAAGTAAATACTTCGAAGCAGTTATTGAGATAAACTTAAAATGTAAAATGTATATTTCAGTAAAACCGCACGATCCATCCTCGTCTAACGGAATTGAAAACAAAATATTCTAGTAGAGTGAAACGTTGGTGCAGAACAGCGATGCTCAAATTGTGCCTAACTAAAATGTCAATCGGAATTGAAATACAAGACTATTTTTTGCATGAAAATCTTCATCTCCTCTAGATGAAGATTTTCATGCAAAAAATAGTCTAAATACACATAAAAACTGCTACATAAAAACGGCTACATAAAAATGTCCAGTCAAACAAAACTCAGTATCAGAAATCTGAAAAATATTAAATATGTAATTATACACAACCCGTAATATAAAATGGTTGACAATCTCTGGCATAAAGACGAATGGTAGCCGGCGAGTCTACACTGTCTAGGGCGTAGCAGTTGCTACGTCGTAGCTGCACAGCTACGATTGATGTCTAGAGATACTACGAGTTGTACAATATTCGACGGAGGGTAATTTTAAGTTTATTTTATGTATAAAGTGAAGCTTGATATTAGCTTATCTTCGTACATGTTCAAACAAGTACCAATTGCACTTTCTTACAACTTTTCTCATTCAACGTTCTATACATACTTATTTACGGTGACGTATACGTTTATTAATCTCAACTATTACAAAAAAAAACCTTAACAGCTAGAATTTCATAGAAAATGAAGATGGTAAATAATGTTTTGACAAAGTCACAAACTAGGTGAGAATTGTCCTTTTCCACATAATCAGGGTTTTCATATCAGACGGTGTGGCCAGCGCCGCGGTCAAAAGTTCGTCTACGGCGCGGTATGTTTTAGCTCGCACCGTGATATGGGACATGCATCTGTAAATACACCCACAATACAAGAGACATTCATAGTATAGAACATCGTCAGTTATCGTGTGGTTGATGAATAACCTAGTGTCAGAGTTTAAACCACCCGTAGGTCTCTGACACGGCTTTACACGCCATCGAGAATAACTCTCAGGTGTGCTGGTTCCTTCACGATGTTTTCCTTCACCGTTATAAAGGAGTAATAAATAATAATAATAATAATAATATTCCACATATTTAATATTTATTTGTAATTTAATGAATAAATGGAATAATATATTCCACAACTATCACACAACGACGGTGACAAAAGTTTGACTTGTCAGTCCAACAGTCCTACCACTAGGCTATTAAAAAAATAGAACAAAGGGACTGAATAGATAGCAATGACGTCGCCAAAAGACGTGTTAAAATTTGGATGAGGAATTCTCAAAGTCAGAGCGTCTGGAGTATTTATCAGGTTTGAATCCTGCTCGCGAGCGTATTTCTCTTTTTTCATATAATATAATAAATTTAGAACAACATTTTTCAATTCCTGATATATTTTCAAGTCAATATCTAAGAATAATAGTGTTCACATAAAGTTTTATCGTTTCGCCGGCGGGTTGCGGCACACTGATGCATTGGAGTGTCCGATAGCGGCCGCCGCGTGCTTCACTGATGCTAACTAAACGCTTCGTTAATACTGCATTTTTTAGGTAAGCGTGCTTCTAATAAATTGTCGTTTTTAAATGAAAGTAGAACACGGTTGTAGCAATAGCTTCTTCAGTAGAATTATTCATTAATTTAAAAAAATAAGCAAAAAAAATTCTTATGCTATTGGTAATACAAAACAAGATTAAATAAATTTTAAATTTAAAAAGCACGCCTGCCATTTGTGCTTATTTTTTATTTCATACCTTTTGTGTGCCATATCTACTATATTTTTGTTGTTAAATCTTACTAACCGATATTACCCGGGACAATGCATGTAAGGATACTTACGATACCACAAACATCTAAATCGGTTCAGGCTTTTAGAAGTTATGGTGGAATAAAGAAACTGATAAACATACATATATACATAGTTACATACTATCTGCCTAGCCGTTTCCCAATTACATTGGGGTCGGCTTCCAGTCACCCCGGATGCAGCTTAATACCAGTGTTTTACATGGAGCGACTGCCTATCTGACCTCCACAACCCAGTTACTGGATAACACGATATCTCGTGGTATGACTGGTTGTCAGACTTTCAGGCTTCTGACTACCCGTAACGGTTGTCATAGATCTTAATTTGACAACCGGGACCGACGGCTTAACGTGCTCTCCGAGGCACGGAGGGGTCTCGGTATGAAATGATGGTCACCCATCGACAGACCGACCGTGGCAAGCGCAGCTTAACCTCGATCGATCAATCTGTGCGGCTGTTACTTAGCCACGAGCTCCTCACTATATACATAGTTACATACATAAATACATAAACCCTAACGATACGACTGCCTCGTCTAGTGGTCCCAAGTGCGACCGTTGAGCATGAGGTCTCGGATTCAATTCCCGGGTCGGACAAAGTATTATCGAGTTTTTCTGTTAGGAAATTGTCATTAGCGACCCGGAGTTTGGACTTGTGCCCGGTAGATGGCAATAGGCTCACCACCTATTACAAGGGATTTAATAACAGCATTGGTGAAATGTGGGAGTACAACTGAGTACACCTCTGCCTACCCCTTCGGGGAATACAGGCGTGATGCTAGGTTATGTTATAAACCCTAAAAACATAACACTACATTTTTGGGCAGTCATGAAAAAAATACTGAAGTGTACTGTGTCGCTTTGTGTAATACTGCCTCGTTGGTGAAGTGGTCCCAAGCGCAACTGCTGAACATGAGGTCCTGGGTTGAATACCCAGTCGATCAGTGTTATTAGGTTTTTCTCTTATGAAATTCTCAATAGCTGTCCAGAAATTGGAATTGTGCCCGGTAGATGGCATTAGGCTCACCACCTATTACGTGGGACTTAATAACAGCGTCGGTGAAATGTGAGTGTACCATTGAGTACACCTTTGGCTACCCCTTCGAGGGATACCAGCGTTGTGCTATATGTTATCTAATAAATATATAAAAAAAATTTTTTGGAACTACTGTATAAATACTATAAAAAGATGTTTGTGAATGTGTTATATAGCCTTAATTATGTATGATATATTCTTTACTGTAAGGCCTCGAGGCTTACGATACTGCACGATCCTTTTAACGTTACGGTACGATAAGTTGTCATGGAAATGCAGCGAATACGAACACATACACGAGAAAAATATTTCAAGAAAATATAATAATTTTCGTGAGGCAAATTCATATTAATTATTGCCGCGGACCCAGCTCTTGACTAAGGGCTCTGTTCGAGTTCGAAACTAGTCGGGCACACCCGACGAATGCACGTGAGTAGTAACCGGTGAATAATAATTAATATTTCATAAATTTTCGCCAGCCCAGCCTAAAGATAATTATCTTTTATTATGATCGTAATACAAAGTGAAGCATTGCAACGCCGAATCATTATTTCATGAGTTGTATTACTTAATGGTTAGATTTTTTTTATGCATTACCGCATGCTATTTGCATTGTAAAGCTAAAATTGTTTGTATTGTGTACACCCACACATTAACGATGCTTTCGGGCACAATTTCAAAATCCGAGCTGCTACTGAGAATATCCTAACAGAAAAACTTGGTTAAATTTTAACCTACCTGGAAATTGAACCTGGACCATTCCGGAAAAAGCTCTTCTAATCACTTGACTAAAAAGACAGTGTAGTTTACTTCAAATTAATATCTTAGGTTTTCGCGATCAAAAAACCTTTATACAGTATTAATCGCGTGTATTATTGGTTTTTGTTTTTGCTGACGTTTCGCTGCAAAGTGTACCAAACAAGCAATACACGCGATTAATCTGGTTAAAAGTTGTTTTATTATAACTTAAAATTAAACAAGACATTGTCTGTCTTGTTTAAATTTAAGTTATAATTTTTTGTGCAAAGAAAAATATGGTCGTGAGCAGGATTCGAACCTGCGGCACTCAGATAAATATAGATAATCTGTAAAAAAAATAGTATTAATACAAGATCAACAATGGTCAAATATAGATAAATCTTTGAAAAGCGTTAACGCATGCTTAGCGAACTCTAACGTTATAATTTTTGGTGGAAATTGAATACAATCGTGAGCAGGATTCGAACCTGCGCCTCCCGGATAAATACCGCAAGCGCTCTGACCGCTAAGCCATCTCTCTGCTCACTACCGCGAATTCTTCATCCACATTTTAATACGTCTTTTGGGGACGCCATTGCTATCTATGCAGTCCCTATACAGTCATATATTTTTCACAAACATTTATAACCATGGTCAAGACAAAGTCTATAATAATATTACTACGTACATACAGTTACACCTGTTTTCCATTGGGGTAGGCAGAGACTATCGATTTCCAATTGCTACGATTCTGACACACTTCTTCCGCTTCATCTATGTTCATTAACCTCTTCATACATGCTCGCCGATGTAGGTGGCCCCTGACCTGTCCTTTTTTGAGTACGTCCGCAATTTGATTGCGGTAAGTTTGTCGAGATTGGCCTGACCCGACTCTTCCATCCATTCTCACCTCATGTACTAGTTTAGTCAATCGCCTTTCATTCATCCTTTCTACATGCCCAAACCATCTTAGCATACCCTTCTCAATCTTTGTCACTACATCCTCTTTCTCTCCACAACGTTACCTTATCACACTGTTTCTCATTTTATCTTTTAAAATTATTAGATTTAGCATAAACTTTGACACTACATACACTGAGTAGTTGAACAAGCATCTTTGAATTCCGCACCACACTTCAACAATGCTTAGGCATAAGAACTAGAACACAGTTGGAATATTTAAACGCAATACATTTCCGCAGCTGGCCCTTCCTCCTATCATATATCACGGTACCGTGCGGGCTATTTTTAAGAAGGAACCATACAACTGGAAGTTTAAAATATAGCGTTGTAAAAATACTGTCGGAATAATCATTTATTAAAGCGTACCAGCGCCGGCTGCACGGTGTGAGAGGGGTATCGTGTCGTTCCGACATTTCCGAAAATGGCTACTGCATACGGCTATTCATTTTAACGTGTCTTTGTCTTTGGTGGGTTAGAGTATTTATGAATGTGATATATCTATGAATAAAAATGAGACACTATTCATTGGTAAGTGCTTAACTTGAGAACGACTTGATTGCCTCGGCAATTTTTTTATTCGTAATAGTTCGAATAAATAATAATAAAACAACTTTTAACAAGATTAATCGCTTGTATTATTAATTATTATTTTTTTCTGACGATTTCTCCTTACAATTTTGTAACTTCACAGACTTATAACGTCTTAATATTAAAATCTCGCTAAAAATTCAAGAAGCTCTTTGCGTTGTTAGATAAACATAAATCAAAGATAAGAAAATTGTACTGAATAATTAATTTATTATCTACGCCCTTTAAATACGAAGGACTGTCCTCTTTATAAAATGAAAATTTACGTTCACTAAATTAAAAGACAAGCTCAATTAATAAAATAAAAAACGTAGACAACGTTATAAATTTATGTCACGGTGACTTTTACAAAAATAAATAATAACATAGCATCACGCCTGTATTCCCCGAAGGGGTAGGCAGATATGCACACAGTCGTACACCCACATTTCATCAATGCTATTATTAAGTCCCATGTGTTGGTGAGCCTATTGCTATCTACCGGGCACAAGTCCAAACTCCGGGCTGCTACTGAGAATTTTCTAACAAATTAACTCAATAACACTTTGCCTGATCCGGGAATCAGCTAATAAAAATCAAAAATAAAGCTAGCTAAATAAGCTTAGCCATTTATAAGTGGCAAATCGACATTGAAATTGTATTTTAATATTGTAATTTATCACAACACAACATCATAGCATTTTATACCATAAACACGCCTATATTTCCCGAAGAGGTAGGCAGAGATATACATTACATCCATTATACACAGCCGTACACCAACATTTTGCCAATGCTGTTATTAAGTGCCATGTAATAGTTGGTGAACCTATTGCTCTCTACCGGGCGCAATTCCAAACTCCGGATACTAACAGAAAGACTACTACTAAAAAGGTTCTAACAGAAAGACCCAATTACAGATAAATCTTCGAAAAGCATTAACGGATTCCTTTCCACAAAAATTATATCTTTAGAAAGACCCAATATATCACTTTGCCCGGAATCGAACCCAGAACCTCACGTTCAGCTGTCGCGCTTTAGACCACAAAACTAAATAGTCAGTCAGTTGTTATAGTTTTTAAAATAATTCTAGCTTTTTATTTGTATAGCTCCTTCGATAGCAATGTTGTGGGTTCAAACCGGCGGAGTAAATGCATAACTGACTTCCCAGGACAATAACTTTAAATTTAAACACTATATAAAGTAATAAATCTTCGACCACTAAGGTCACGCTATGTATATGAACAAACTGTCAAAATGAAGTCTATTCCTATTGAAAGTCACTTGGGTAATTACGTCATTGACATTTTATACTTCAGTATATTTATCTATCAAACTACTTCGTTAGTCTAGTGGTTCCAAGCGTGACTGCTGAGCATGAGGTCTTGGGTTCGATTCCCAGATCGGGAAAAGTGTTATTGGGTTTTTCTGTTAGGCAATTCTCAGTAGCAGACCTGAAGTTGGAATTGTGCTCGGTAGGTAGCAATAGGTTCACTGCCTATTACAGGGGTTTTAATAACAGAATTGGTGAAATGTGTAGGACAGGTCAACTCGAAACTGCTATGGCTCTTTCTTAAACAGGCCATTCCAGATACCCAACATGGTTACGCTCATATAGGGATATTTAATGATGCCTGGACTTTAAAAGAGACCTTGACCTTTGCGTTTGTTTCGGCGTTTCTTCTCAGAGGTAGTCAGATAGGAAAAGCCGACGCCATCTAGATCATTGTGGCATGTAAAAGAGATTTTAAAAGACCTACTTACAGATTAAACAATTTCATTTCATTGTATGTACAATTGCGTACACCCCTACCTACCCCTTCAGGGAATGCTTAATAATATTCAAGACATATTTCATATATTATCAATATTTAAGATAATATTCCTCCCAGAAATCACTTATACTTACACTAGAATATACATTATATTATGTATATTCTAGTATACTCCTATGGAAAATCCAATAGGGAAAAGGGAACTATACCTATGACAAAATAAACAACCTGAATTTAAAAGAAGTCTTACATATTAAGATAAAAGTTTTTTTTTTTGTTATTATAGTTGTCTGAAGAAGAAGACGGTGTTCCACAAATGGATGTGCGAGATTTAAGGATTAAATAGTTTTTTGAATTTGGCATTGTATCATTTTATTCTTGAGTTCATTAACCAGATCATAAGAAGAACAACAATTAGAGGTTCACTGTTTTCTAAACATAAAATAAATTGTGCCAAATGAGCTCCGAGAAACAGGTCTCATTAAATTGTCTGCACTTATTAAATAGTTCTTAATTCTAAGTACTAACAAAAAGTCGACGGTTAATAGTAATTCCATTGAAGATATTTCAATAACAGGTAATAATATCTAACCAATAAATTCCCAGTATTATAATATAACATTTCACAAAATAACGAGGTTGAGATAGATTGAAACAAGATGTGCCTGCGGCTTTGACTACGTGGAAAACACTAAGGGCCGTATCATAAAAACTGACGTTAATAACGATATCGTATCCATGGCAACGGCCTCATAGATACATCTTCGGCCGGGGAAGGCTAATACTCTGATCCACAGGTAAAGTATGGTTTTATTTATTATCTATTGAGTCATTTCAATAATATTGAAATACGATTTTTAAACTTGATATATAATTAATCTGTTGGCTCGCTAATCAGCAGACAATAGATTTTTATTGTTATGAAGTACGTATTTGTACGTGGTTGAGCCAAAGAGTCAAATACTACCTATTTCATATTTTTAACACTATATTTACTATTTTGTCACTATAGTGCACGAGTGTATGCACCAACACCGGTGCACTCCTCTCTTCCTTCACTCTCGTATTCCGATGGAACGGCAATCCGACACGACTGGAGAGAGATCAGGACAGGACCGACGGCTATACATGCTCCCCAAAGCACGGGGGTGTCCCACCACCAACTTCCTAACTCCGGGCTGGTACTAAGAATTTTCTAACTGATAAACCCAATAACACTTTGCCTGACCTGGGACCCAGGACCTTAAGCTCAGCAGCCGCGCTTGCGACCACTAGACCAATAAGCCATCAGTGAGTTTATGTAAATTAATTCTGTAGTTCATAGTTGATAGTGACGGATTTTGGAGTCCATTTAACAGAATTAAAAACGTGAAGAAAGCACTACGCGATGTTGGCAACAATTTCACCACATTCTGTTCCATTAACAAATCGTTTGCATAATATAGTTTCTGGAATGCGGCCAGAATAATGTTATGCAAAAGAATAATAATTTCTCGTAGTTGACATAGTTTCTTAAGAGGTTTAGTGTCTGTTGCTAGGAACAATTCTCGTAATACAAATAGTTTTAAGTCCTGCCAATTGTTTTCAGGTTGTTCAAGTATGGATATGAACAAATACTATTGTTTTTTATTGTTCTAGCTATTATTGTCCTGCTTGGAAGCCAGGGGTCCTGGGTTCCATACAAAAATAAATTCGGTTATTCTGTCAGGAATTCTCAGTACCAAACGGTAGTTTTGACTAAATTAACGTTACATTGATTACGATAAAATGTTTTGTCTCTTTTTGTCCTTTGTTTTTAATAATTTGAATAAACTTAAGTTTCCGAATCTAATATTTATGTTAAGCTTAAAAAACGACATCTTAAGATCATTTCAAAGCATTTCGATAGTGCAAAAATTTTGATTTCCACAAAAATTTTAATTATGCAGTTTCATTTTTTTTCTCTTGTTCTTAATCCATCCCTGTACATACAGGCAACAACAGGAAATTAATAGCGGTATACCGGAAGCGCGCATAAGATTGTGTTGTCTTTGGCGTCTAACGCATATTTGTTAATTAATCAGTGGAAGCAGCTCTGTTTATATTTTGATTGCCACCACACTTATTTTAAATAGCAATGGCATATGAACGGGTTATTCATTATAATTAAATAAATAAGTTAGGCCATGCGTTCTCACATAACAATATCTATCTATAAGACAACAAAAAATAGTATATAACAACTTTCGTGAGACACATTTTAGTAATTATTATTCACCGTCTGTTTGAGTCGTAACATCGCCGCAGGCTCAGCTCATGACTAAGGGCTTCGTTCGAGTTCGAAACAGGTGGGGCAATCCCGAAAAATTTCACCAACACATTTCACCAATACTGTTATTAAATCCCAGTGAGCCTATTGCCATCTACCAGGCACTATTCCCAGCTCCGGGCTGCTACTGAGAATTTCCTAACAGGAATCTCAAAACTCAATAACACTTTGCCCGACTTGGGAATCGGACCCAAGACCTCATGCTCAGCAATCGCGTTTGTGACCACCAGACCAACGAGTCAGAACTCTTTACAATTATAACATAATCTGATACCTAACAAAACGGTTAATTTATTCAACTCCAGTTATCTTGTTATTAACAATAACAAAACAAAACGACGGCTGAACGCACAATTTATTCGCGGAACAAAACTTAAAGATATCGAACAAAGATTACTCGTACTTGGTAATTTAACTTGCGTTTCCCATCTTAAATACAGAGATAACAACTTGAAATAACATATGGGTGTTATTGTTAGAATTTTATTGGTTACTTTTACGTTAAAAGTTTGGCTTAATTGAACCAAGTTATTTACGTGCTTTGGGTTTAATAATCGTAGAAGTGGGGCTCCCTTTATGTAGTACCCCCTTTATGTATCTCTGATTCTTATATTTTAAATACAAATAGTTTATTCACACAAAGGTTGATACTTGACTGAATGCCCTTACCCCCACTTCCCCTCCTTACCCCCCTGAGGTATGTGGGAAACCTAAGTTACTAGCTAAATTTACATCTACGGTATGATTTTATAGAAGAATACATGTTATGTTGTTTTTTATAAAAAAAAACACTTTGAGAGTGTGATGTTTTTAAGGTTTAGGGAAAAGGAACGCTTTTGTCTTTTTTACTTTTTTATCCATCCGTTTGTCTGTCAAGACCCTATTTCTATCTGTACCTTTGGTAATGTTAATTATACGGAATTCTCGGTATAATTTAACACACGGAGACCAAGAACCACTATCTATAGAACACAAAAATACTGGATCCGTACAAAAATCGAACTTGCAACACACAGTGTAGCAGCCGATCTCTGGATCACTGTGCCAATCGTGCCGTCAAATTATATTATTTTCATGTGAACTTAATACATCTTTAATTATTATAAATTATGGCTTCTATGTCAAACAATAAGATGGTACGCTGGCATTGTTAATGTAAATGTACGCTATGAACACGACGCAGCAATATTGTAGAATATTAATGCTACGCCGTAGCCGACGCAATGACACAAACGGCTACGCACTACGCGCTACGTCGTAGTTGACATGATGTTGTCACAGCTACGCTATTACCAAATAGTTACGCGTCGAGAAATTGTTCTGGATTAGTAACTCCAAATATATTAAACCACTGAAAATAGGGAAATGAAATGAAAATAGAGAAACGTATATCCTTTTCCAAACATTATAACATGCAGTCGGAGGCATAGTTATATCTCCTTATATTTTCACCTCCTTTCCTTCTTTTCAGCGCAGTCGGGTTTTTTGTTTATCATTAATATACACTTTTTAATTTCAACATAAACGTAAGTTAAACACATTTTCTTGTAGTTTGTGTCAAATAGTAGCATTAAAGTATTTTAATGTACATACAATATTCGAAATTCACCTACGCATGGCTCAGATACGGCATAATTATGTGGGGACATAGCACTGACGCTCACGACCTGTTTGTTGCCCAAAAGAAATGTATACGCATAATTTATAATATAAAACCGAGAATCAGCTGCAAACCACACTTCATCAAAGAGAAAATCCTTAGCCTACCGTCCATATATATATTGGAAATAGCCACGTTTGTAAGGAATAATATACACATTTTCAACTTTAATAAAAATTAACGCCGTAAAAATAAATTACTTTTACCGATACCAAGACTAGAAATGTATAGAAATAGTCCACAATACCGCAGTATCCAAATATATAATAAATTACCTGATAGCATTAGGAACATTACAAGTAACAGTATTTTTAAGGCTAAACTTAAGCTAATGTTACTTGAAAAGTGTTATTATAATATAAAAGAATTTATGGATGAGAAGTGGTAACTAGTAGTTTTAATATATTAACTTTGTTATAAAATTTATGCTAATTTTATGTTAATTGTATTAAAATTTAAATGTTTGATCTTTTAATTGTTACCCATGTTGCTGTGCCCTAACAGGGTCCATAACTGTACCTTAGCTTTAAGCCTATTTTAACACCTGTATACACATTATGGAATGCAAATAAATAAATCAGCTATTAACCAGCTTTCATTGGATATTGTTATAAAAACATATTTTTTTATTCCCCCCTTTTTTAATTTATTGACGCCTTATTTAAATATTGTGCCTATGACACTTCTGCATTATGTCCATCAAACCGTCTAGGCTGTAGGCCATGACCAAGAAATAGACATACATACACTCGAGAAACAGAACCCTCCTTCTGGGTCAGTCGGGTAAAATTATGTTTATTACTGTGGATAATAACAGTACCTACATGCCAATTCAAAAACAAATTCATTTATTTATAAAACGTACTCCATCGACTTTTCCACTAGTTAACTTACAGTATAAAAGTTTGAACATTCGTTTAGAATTTTAGTGAATTTATACATAGTTATGTACACAGCTCTTAAATTGATGAGCAAACATGGTCACTAGTGTAAGTACAGCGCATCATTCGAAGTAAATTTAAATGTTCTAACTGTCCTAGGTGACGAGTAGCGGTGGGCGATGGTAACCAGGTGTCAGCGCGACATAACAGCTCTCACGACCGGAGAAGCCGTGTTTTTATTTCGAAATGTGGATATAAAATTGTGAAGTCTCCGGGGATTACAGACGTAACACTACGATATAATGTTCATTATGATCATCCCACTGCCCTTATCCCATTTTATTTGGGGTCGGGCAGCATGCATTCTTCTTCCGTACATACTCTCTGCTTGTACTGGAGTGCTGCTACATTTTTGGCTATGTTTTAAGACCAGCCAGGTGGCTGGTCTGACGTTATCTTAATATCCACTAACCGGGCTACCATATACGAGCTACACAGCACAATTATTCACAATCCGACCAAGTTCGGTCTCATACTACAATGAACTGTTATGTTAATAACACAACATAACATAACATCACGTCTGTATTCCCCGAAGGGGTAGGCAGAGGTGTAAACAGTTGTACACCTACATTTCACCGATGCTGTTATTAAGTCCCATGTAATAGGTGGCGAGCCTTTTGCCATCTACCGGAAATAATTCCAAATTTCGGACTACTACTGAGAATCTTCAAACAGAAAAACTCTATAACACTTAGCCCGACCCGGGAATCGAACCCGAAACCGCATGCTCAGCAGTCGCGCTTGGGACCACTAGACCAACGAGGCAGTTAATAATATTACAATAACCCTTTCCATGATTATCTGATACATAATATATAAGTATCAGTTTGTAATGATTAATTATGATTAAACTGTAGACGGATACAATCAAAATGGATTAAACCAACGGTTACATGAAATGAGCCGTAAATATTTAATGAATTTTAGTTAATTACTTTTAGTTTATGTACACCACGGCTTAATAACCTCGTTGCGATAGTTAACTAACGCATTATAACTTCCGTTAATTAGTTAACTTTAGTTAATTGTTAATGCGTGGAATTTCTAATTGTTCAATCGTTATTTAATTAGTGACACACACATTTCACCAATGCAGTCCAATGTAATAGGTGGTAAGTCTGTTGCCATATACCGTGCACAATCCCAAACGCCAAGCAGCTACTAAGAATTTTCTAAAAGAAAAATCCAAACCATCCAAATCGAACCCATGACCACATGCTAAGCAACCCAAGATTCTAAGCAATCTCGCTCGAGACCACTCAAACCTTTACCGTCGAAAGAGGAAACTGTAAGGTGATAAATAAATAAAATGTTATTGGTCTTCTTAACTAATTTTCGAGTCGTAATATCAAGATTTTTTTTCTGAATAAATTTGGTACTAACTTTGAAGTATTCTCTATCCAATCAAAACGAATCATCAAAATCGGATTAATCTGTAAAAAAAGGTATGCGTGGTCATACATAAAAAATATGTATACGCGTTGACTCGAGTACTTGCTCCTTAACAAACAAATTCTTCTAAAACAACCATTCCTTACACACAGTGTTGTCACGCACCGATTAAAAGTAAACAAAAAACCGTTCACGTATTATTATTTTAACGCGTTAGACGGCTGCCAAAACTATTCCAGGCCAATTCACTGCAACAATCATGACGCGTTCTATTTATTTAGTGAGGCCAATATCTGTGGCCTCAAACAAAAGTATGAACAAAACACGTGCTTTGGTGCAGAAATTGATTGGGTTTGTTTGGACAAGAAGGGTAGACTTGGTTATTTTTTTAGTCAGTTACACTATCAATGTAAATGAAACAATTACCGCATGTGTGAAATCATCACTTGGGAACGGCACCGTACTGTTGTGTTTTGTAATTGTCCGGGCAAGGTTGGTATGAAAGACATTTTTAGGAAAATCTACCGAAGGTGAAAATTTTGACATTTTCTTCATTACTTGAATTGAATCCGAGCGTAGCCGGGGCGGGTCACTAGTATTGAATACGCATATATTTTAATGCTGGTTGGGGTTGGCTCAGTAGTCGAATCGAGAAGTAGATCAGCTAGTGCCCCACGTGTCGCGTACTCAATTCCCACACGGAACCAATATTTGTATGATATACAGATAGCTTTTCCAGGTCTGTATTTGTGTGTTGGTCTGTGTTTGTCTTTAAGAGATTTATGTCATTAGACGAGCTTATGATACAAGAGAAATTGATATTGTGCGGCAACGTTTATTTTAAACCAAAACAAAATTAATATTACTGCATACCTGGTAACGACCTGGAAGAGGATAGCGTCACTTGAAGCTCCCACTGTAATATATCTCACTTGCAGACGATGCAGCATAGAGAACCGACAGTTTAAGGCTACAAACACCGATAGTTAATAGCAGGATTACCCGCATAAACAACTCAGTCCGACAACAGCTTACATACTCGTAGATAGAATACTAGATATACATTCGGTAGATGCAGGTTCAAATCCTGCTCACGGTTGTATTAATATACAATATAATAATACAAAATTTGGGCACAATCCCAAAGCCTAAGATGCTACTGATAATTTCCTCTCAGAAAAATCCAATAACACTCTGCCCGACCCCTAAAACGAATCCAAAACCTCGTGATCAGACCTGATGCTTGCGACCACAACACCAATGAAGTATTATTTTTCGTACCTACTACATTATAATTGAAGAAAACCTTTTGTGTAAACAAAGAAAAATAAAAGTGAAGAGCCCATTCAATTCCGGCAATACTGGAACGACACACAGGCCGAAAACACTCCCTGTTACCACACTGAGCCCGTTAGCATGTGCATTGACAATGCCAGGCCAATTACGCGTTGGATCAGGCCTCGACGCCGATCGAGGCCGAGAGCCGAAGTGCCGCAATTCGGCCCGTCACTACGCCCACCTGGACCAATTACGTTAGGGATGACACTTGATTAAACACAATCAGATTGAACACTAGGCTTTTAACATGTTTTGAAGTGATCGTGGGTTGAATGTTTCTATATTTTTTTATGATTGAGGATTGGTTTATTACACGACTGCCCAAAAAAGGAGTGTTTTAATTAGGGTTCATGTATGTATGTATGTAAGTATGTGTGTATGTTTGTGAGTTTCTTTATTCCACCATAACTTCTAAATGCCTGAACAGATTAAGATGTATGGGGTATCGTTAGAATCCTTACATTATCCCGGGTAACATAAGCTAGTAAGATATACAAAAAATGGCAGGCATGCTTTTAATTTTTTAATTAATGTCATCTTGTTTTGGATAATTTTCTACTGCCAAGGAAGCAGTCTCTAGTAATAGCAGTGATAGCCAAGTGATATGACCAGCGGACTGGCAATTTAAAGGTCGCAAGCTTGAATCCAAGGCACACACCACCGGCGTATTAGAAATTAATCATCACTTGCTTCAAACGGTGAAGGAAAACATCGTGAGGAATCCAGCACACCTGAGAGATGTTTTCGATGACGTGTAAAGCCATGTAGAGAGATCTACGGGTGGTTTAAACTTTGACATTAGATTGTTCATCAACCACGCGATAAGAAGAAGATCATACATAACTACTAAATCATTATTTATTTAACATAACAACTTTGGTACTCATAGGCTTATTGAAATTTAGAGTACTAAATAGGTTTTTTTTTTCTTGCTTGTATTCTTTTGTTAGTTAAAGAGATAAAGATACATTTATTTGTTATAGATTTATTTTAATTGTATATAATTTATGTACCTTTAGCTATTCTATTACATACGCCAATATACATAAAGGCTTATTCAAAGTATTAAAGACTGAAATTTTGTCCATCACAACGCCTTCCAGCAACTTTAACTTAGTGTCCGACCGAAACAGGTTTTTTAGCCGAAACCGAAACTGAACTTTCAGCCTTGCTCTCAGTTTCGGCCGAAACCGAAACCGGACTTTCAGCCTTGCTCTCAGTTTCGGCCGAAACCGATACCGAAACTTAATAAAACTACAAGTAAAAACAAAAGAAATACTTACCTTATCATTTATATGTAAAAAATACGACCTCAACTCTTGCGATCAACGGCGGCGAATTGAGGAGGCGCGGCGCGGCGGCGCCGGCAAGCATGAGTTAGCCGAACGACGCACGAAAATTCACGAATACTCGAGTTTCGGCGCGGCCGAAAGTTTCGGACATTTCGGTCGGTCACAACTATAAGTATACGCTAGGGTTAAAACTTCATTACAGACGTACGTTCGGATTGAACTGCGTATTTGAGTAAGCTGTTAACATGTTTCAAAGTGGTTGTTGATTGGATATTTATTTAATGTGTAAATTGTTGACTGACGGATAGATACACATAGCATTACGCCTGTATTTCCACAAAGAGAAGGCAGAGGTGTACTGTAATATTTTACACCCATGTTTAAGTAGTAAAGCCATTTGTTATTTTACTGTGTCATTTTTACAGAATTTACATAGAAAAGTTTTCGAAGTAATAAATTAACACGTCGATTACGGCTTTAATTATGTTGGTGAAACCAACCGAGCCTTAGAAGGTACAAACATAAAACATAACTTAATAGATACTTAACCCATTGAGGGGCAGTAGACGCCTATACGCGTCTTAACAATAAAATTTATATTGTATCTAGTCTACCGTACGTTAATGGGATAAGTGTGGCAAGTTCAGTATTTGCTGTTCATTAAGCAGAGCACTGATTTTCAACTGGACCCTGCCATAAAAACAACACAAGTCGAATTTGACGTGGACGAGAAAAAAGCAAGTATACATAATACAATAAAAAAAAAAGAAATAATAACCAAAGTCTTTCCATTAAATAGCTTTATAAAAACTAATTTGTCAGAATGACTTTACGGCTGTACATATAGTTATAGGTATACGTAACTGATCCACACTACTCAAAGATCTGGGAAAAATAATTTACTAATATCCTTGTTAAGTTCCATGAGGTCGTACCATAGGACCCCTAAGTGATGATGCTATTGCTATCTCTGGGCTACAGTTGAGAATTCTCTAACAAGAAACCCATATATAATAATATTATATAATTAATTAATAAAATACAAATACTCTGGTGACGGTTATCTAAAATAAATTTACTTAATGTTTCTTGTATATTCTCATGTAAGTGGCTATTTGTCTTTATAAGAATAAATTATTTAAACCTTATATATAACACTGCCCGAACTAGGAATTAAACTTAGGACCACACACTCACCACTCACTCTCTTGACCACAAGATCAAAGACGCATTTCACGAAAATTATAAACACATTCAAATAACCCAAGGAAATCCTGGTCTTTAAAAATCTTTGTGACTGTGTCAACACTAAGTGTAAGGCTGCTTGTTAAAAAGTTAAATTTTAAACAACTTTTAACAAGCGGTACAAAATTATGAGGAACACAAAGGAATTTCACATAATTTGGGGTCAATTATGGACCGGACCTAAAAAGAGAAAATTTTAACGTTTTAAATTAAAAACTTAATAAAAGCTTTTGCCTTAATAAAAAGGGTCCCGAAATAAAAAGGTACTGTACGTAATTATTACTTGTTAATGACGAATTTTTTCATAACTACCCGTGTATGTTTTAATTTTCATTTTAATTAATGTTCAACGGTTATTACTCACGTGCATTTTTCAGTATTGCTGCGAACTCAGCACATGACTAAGGGCTCCGTACGAGTTTGAAATTAGTCGGGCAATCCCGAAGAATGCACGTGAGTAATAAACGTTGAACAATAATTATTAAGAATGTGTCTCACGAAAGTTATTATCTATACAATTTTCCTTTTTTACATTATTAGCCGCTATACCCGGTACTACAGAATATGAGCCTTGATGCTGCTACCGAAATTGTCATTACATTATTCTTATTAGGGATCTGTATCTCAAAAGAAAAAAACCGGAACCCTTATAGGATCACTTTGTTGTCCGCATGTCTGTGTGACCGTCTGTCTGTCAAGACCCTTTATCTCAGGAACGCGTGAAGGTGTCGAGTTGAAATTAAAACTATATACTCAAGCTTACACTCTCTTGAAGCTATAAAAAAATCATACTTCTAAGTTAACGTAAAGAAAAAGATACAGCCGTTTATGCCACAAAAAACGTATATTTCGACACTCTCAAGGGAATCAAAATTTATAAGGTACTTTCTGTTGAACTAGAACTATAAAATTTGGCAAGTACACAGGGAAAAATCTGAAAACTATAACTTTGAAGGTAATTAAATCATAAAAAATGCACAGTCTTTATTTAAAGTACGTAATTAATCATCGAGGTTATGCAACGGTAATAAAAGATGATTGATTACGTACGAAAAAATAATTAAACGACTCGATTCCTGAACTATTTATAATATGTACCTACAAATTTGTACGAAACCCTTGGTGAACGACTCGACTCGCACTTGTCTGGTTTTTTTATAATAAATACAATGAAGACGAAAAAGCTGTGTGATTAGAGAATTATTTTGTAAATTTAGATTAAATAAAAAACAAGTGAGTTGTTATTTTTTTTAGTTTAAAAAGCACCCTGGTGTTAACTTTGCGACTATAAATTATAAAAATATTGGTTTTATATTGTATTTTAATAAAACTACGAAAGTAATGAAATAATGAAAATGTTTATCATTAAAGAACAGGATTCATTACTATAGTATCAATTGTTCTCTTATACAAAATACAAATAATCACGCAATTTTTTTGTACGTCCATTGGAATAAGCAAAGACTTTTTGTTTTTTAAACTTTGCCCAACACTAGGAATTTCTTCCTCTATCGTGGGTGCGTTTACAGACATATAACCTCATCACGAACACACACACCCAGACCCGGAGCATTTATCTATAGATCGTACAAATATTTGCTCCGTGCAGGAATCGAACCTGCGACACGCAGCGCAGCAGTCGGTCTCTCGACCACTGCGCCAACCGCTGTCAAACTATTGATTTCCACCTACTTTAATTCTGATAAACTTCTTTCTTTCAACTTCTTCATACATACTCAGCTATGTAAGTCGCACTTGGCCTACCCTATTTTGAGAACATTCACTACAATAATATTACCACCATTATTCTAATACAATAATGTAACATTATCATCTATTAATACGTTTTATAACTTAATATTACAACGAAATAGTATTACTTTATCTATTGAAGGTTGAACGAGAACAAGTAAAGCCGACCTTGAATTCGCTTAGATAAGTTTGGGAACGCCAAAAACTATTTTATAATGATCTCTAAGTTAAGTCCAACGCATTGAATAATCACTCTTGAAGCCTTAGTATTAAGGGCGTTTTAGATATAGAACATAGTTGAGGAATGGTTGGTGGATGGTATTTGATACACAAAGTTGAAATCTTCTGAGAATTCGACATTGATCTTCGGTCAATGTTATATGTGCCATCAATCCGTGAAGATAAAGAATGTACAAGGATTTTTCATCATTTCTGTGGAACCTATGTTGAGGCAACATTTTGTTGGAATTGGTACCCTTTTTGATCCTTCGGGACTTCATTCATGTGTGAAATTTGAATTCCTAACATATAGCCAGATACCTTTTACATGTTTTGATAAACTTTTCCTCTTCATGACGATATGTAAGCATTTGACGTCATTACGACTAGTGTTACACATATTTTTCTGTCTATAAATATTAACATACAACATGTCGTTGATTAAAAATATATACGTACTAGCCCGCACAGCAGGCCCCGGTGCACCTACCGGTTCCAACTACATATCTATATAGCTAAGAATAATCCCGGTGAACCCATAAATAAGTACAAAATAATAATAATCAGAATCGCTCAAGAAGATTAGGCGGAAAAAAATTATGAACACAAGCTTAACGGAACTTAATATAATAATAAATAAAGATAAGTTTATTGGAAGGTCACCCCTAAATAAGTAATCGTAAGATCGTACATAAACACACTGCCTCATTTGTCTAGTGGCTACAAGCGCGGCTATTGAGCGTGAGTTCCAAGGTTCGATTCCCGGGTCGGGCAATTATTGGATTTTTCTTTTGGAAAATTCTCAGTAGAAGCTCGGAGTTAGGAAGATGGCTGTGTGACACCCCCGTGCTTCGGAGAAAACGAGAAGCCGTCGATCCTGTGCCGGATCTTTCTTCGGTCGTGTCAGTTTGCCGTCCCATTGGACTATGGGAGTGCACTATAACATGCCCTGCACACTTGGTTAATCTCCTGTGGGAATAGACCGCCGCGAGCGAATTCCGGTCAGGAGTATAATTATTATTATTACTTTTTTTAGTTTTATTAAATCTTGCACTCAGTTTTACAACTATGAGCAAATGTGTGGTAAGAGTTTTGGCAGGCAGAGCTGTTCCTCATCAGGAACACCTCTATAAATGTTAAACAGCTAGCTCATTAAGGCTTGAAAGCCTTTAATGAGCTAGCTATTTAACAGTTCGAGGATATTTCGCCTTTTTAGCCTATTGACGCAGTCAGGTATATTTAGTTGTGCAACCAATAGATTGGGATGTTTCTCCAGTCTGGACTTATACTTCTGCGACCATTCTACTATTTCTTCCTTGACTGTGTTTATGTATTATATACATTTTTTTTATTACATACACATAAATATTTAAACAGATGAAAGCCACAATATACTTAAATAAGGCAAGAATTTCAATATTCTAAAACATTTAATCGCTTCAGCAACTTTTAATTAAATCAGTTATATCACAAAGGTCTTAAACTGTCCCCAAGACTTTACACCGGGTTCTAAATTATGTAGTCCAAAGCGGTATTTCATTGGAGCAGACACCTGAAGTACGTGATGGCACTTCACAATGGTTGAACAGAACAGTTTCCGAAGAATATAGCTCTCATCATAGGGTTTTGTGATGCAAATGTTGATTTGCACTAACATTTTAGTGGTACACAATTTGTAACATATAATTTTTACGTAAGCCCAAAGGCTTGGTTAATGTGAATTGATTTCTGTCATAAAATACGAGAAATATTTTCTTGCGATTGCAGCATATTAATGAAAATCTTTAACGTTTTTAATGAATTATTGGGACGGCACAAAAAGTAATGAGACACTCTACAAAACTCTATACATTTCCTTTCTTAAGTTAATTGTTTTCGATAATATTCTAATATGTTGTAAAACATTCTAGGTACTTCTAATGTGAGGGTATATAAAGACGCCCTCGCGATTGGTTTAGTCAGTTTGAAGAAAAATGGACGAGCGACAAGTTCGAACACTATACTTATACGAGTACTTGTTAGGCCACAGTGCACGGGCTGCGGCTGACAATATCAACACTGCATTAGGCGCTGGAAGTACTAGCCATGCCACGGTGTCCAGATGGTTTGACCGTTTTGAATCAGGAGACAGGAAACAGGAGCCTTGAAAGTCAGTCACGCTCAGGACGACCACCTGCATTCAATGATGACGATTTACGCAGCGAACTGGAGTCGAATCCGGATGCTACCACTCGTGAATTAGCGGAAGCACTTAACTGCAGTCACCACGCTGTGGAATACCATCTGCATGAGCTTGGGTATCGAAAAGTTTTGGCTCGATGGGTACCGCACATCCTTACCGACGCCAGTCGAGCAGTCTGTGTCACCATCTGTCAATCACTTTTGCTGCAACCCCGACGTAAAGAGCTTTTGTCTGATCTGGTTACGGGAGATGAATCATGGATTTATTATGAGAACGATACACGTCGTACTTTTTGCCTGCCTCGAGAAGAAACGTCACCAACTCAACCGAAGCTGAGTCAAAGAACCGCTTAAAAGTTCTGCTTTGCTTTTTCTGGGACGCGCAAGGCATGCTGTTTCATGAACTATTACACAATGAAACTGTAGACGCTAACAAATATTCAACCCAGCTCACCGAACTATCTTCTGCTATCAAGAAAAAACGACGAAGACGAGTCAATGTAATTTTACTACATGATAACGCTCGACCTCACGTCGCATCTACCGTTCGCCAACAGCTGCAGAATTTGGGCTGGGAGACGATACCCCACCCACCTTACTCTCCAGACCTCGCACCATCACACTATCATTTGTTTAGAGCCCTGAAACAACTTTGCGGGGTAAACAATTTAATGATTTCCATGATGTACAGGCGGAGTTGAGGCACAGCCATCAGAGTTCTGGGCGAAAGGCATCCAAACTTTGCCGGATCGTTGGCAAGAAGTCTTAGATGCTAATGGTGATTACATCATTGACTAAGCTTTTTGTATTGTAATAATAATAAAAAAATATAAAACGTAAACCAAGTGTCTCATTACTTTTGTGCCAACTCAATAGTTACTCCGTTGGCTCAGTGATCCAAAATGAGTCTCGGGTACGAGAAATAACCCATTCGATCTTTGTCAGTTTCTCACCAATCATAACCTTGAAGCTACCAAAGATCCGCTTCCACTATATATCGCTCTAATGATATCTAGGTTGTCCCAGGACGACATTGGGTTTTAATTACAAATAAACTAAAAAAATCTTCAAAAGAGTAACGTAATCTGTTGACTCACTAATTAACAGACACAATAGATTTTTATTGTTATGAAGTATAATTTTACTTTTTTAAGTAATTTTACTTTACTTCTCCCATCCGAAGAGTAGCACATACCTACAGTCGTAGTGAATACAGCTACGATCCCGAGACCCCAGTACAGGTTAGCGAAGGACCGTGTAGTTTTAGCCGATAGGAGTCGGACACAAAGCCAATAATAGATTTCCCACACAGAAAAAAAAAGATACCTTCATATATATTTATAAAAAAGATAATTCAAACATCAATCAGCATCACCACAAAACGCCTTCCAAGATTTACCTTTACCTGTTATAATCCTTCACGCTTTCATTTTAAACATCGCAATTATGCGAGAAATTTGATATATTTGGTATAAAATTATCCCGTTGACGCGGCGCTTCGCTCAAAGTAAATATTTCCTAAGTTATCTAGCATTGGCAAGAGTTGAGTTAATATTGTTTTAAGCCCGTCCTCTCTCATGTAGGCTTTTAAACTGTGTGCTAGTTATAACCGTTGAATAACTATATGTTAGCTTAATAGGGAGGATATTGACCCTCTCATTTTGAGTGTGTTACAAGCATAACTATTTTTATCTATTTCGAGGTTTTGAAATACTGTTCTCACATGACTGTCGCCGTAATATTTTATTATTTAATTAACAAGGATAATACTCCAATAGAGAATATTACTATTATTAATTCTCCTATATTGATATAAAAAAATACTCAGTAGACAAATATTATAGGAATGCCTACCATTTTAGATTTGGCTTGTACTTGGATCAATTCGAAAAATGGGTCGTTTTGATTACTAACACTTGTGATTTCTTGTAAAAGCTGAAAGCGATGTTACTTATAATTTCCACCACCGCGCACCCCATCGCAATTTCACTTAAATTCTCTAACTTTTACTTTACCTGCACCGCACAAAAGGAAAACCAGTAGGTACTTTCTTTATAGCGAAATATATATTATATATTCAGTTTGCGCGAGTAATTTCAAGGCATAGCATAGGATGATTTAAAGATTCGCGCACAAGCACCACTGAAACCCATTTCCTTTAGTTGAAATTTATGACTTGCACGGATGATAAAGATGCATTTGCCTCTACTGCAATGCACTCCACTACATTGGTGTTGAACCAACGTAACTACATAGTAAACACGGTACCACTTCTAAAATAAAAATATATGCGATTTGAAGGGGTTGCATATCACGTAAGCTAAATATTTAGTTAAGTAGTGAAAGTTAAAATTGGAAACATGAACGAATATAGAGAAAACTTCTCTCTTATATAATATCAGAATCAGAATATGATATAAATTAAACACGTTATTTCGTAAATTTTATATCGATAATATTTTGTGGTTGGTAGGCGGCCACTCCGCAAAGGAGAGCCGAGCAAGGAGGTATATATCAGAATATTTATTTGCAAAAATACTGTGATAAGTGGTGTTACAAAGAAATATAAGACACAAGTATTTTATAGCCAGAATATAGCCGAATGCAAAAACATCAAGCACACAAAATCATAATAAATTAATAATTATCATTATCCCCCTGCCCTTATACCAATTTGAGATCGGCGCAGCATGTATTCTTCTTCCATAAATCTCTATCAGCCGTCATATCGACAGTTATTTATTAATTTGTATCTTTAACATAATCCATCCATCGCTTCCTCGGTATTCCTCTGCAATAAATTAATAATATGATATAAATAAACACATCAACACGGTCTAGGGATATTTTTTAAAAAGCGAATTACTATCAATATGTTAATTATTTATATGAAATGTATATATTTAAAAGATACGTTATTTAATATTCTACCATTTTCTAGTAATGGTTAAGGTACTTCGATTAAAATTTCAGGATTTTATGAAAAAAAAATGAAGCATAGACGGAAACCGTATATGAATTAACTTTTAATTTATGAGTAAAAACTGAAAAAATAGAAAAATCATTTAATTTATGTTTATAAACTTGAAGTTAGTAGTCTGAGAAAGCGCCCATGATGTTCATAACACATCGGCAACGATTCGGCATGCTCAGAACAAGGTTGTCAATGTCTTGCTGCGGAATATTGTCCCATGTCCTTCCGAGGTGCGCAAAAAGTTGATCTTCTGTAGCCAGATTTTCAGGAACTTCCTTCAGAGCTCTTCTTTGCAGCATATCCCACGCATGTTCAATGGGATTTAGATCTGGCGATTGAGCAGGCCAGTCTAAGGCCCTAACATTGTGTGTATGTAACCAAGCTGCTACCGTTCTCGCCGTGTGTGCCCGGGCATTGTCGTGCATGAGCAGGAAATCTTGCCCCATTTGTGTTCTGTGGGGCAAGATTACGGGCCCCAGCACCTGTTGGACGTATCGTTCTGCCGTCATATTGCCCCGCACCCAAACGAGATCCGTCCGTCCTCCAAGACGAATTCCTGCCCAAACCATAATTGTTCCACCTTGGTATGGGTGAACTTCCAGGAACTCGCCAAACACGCGTCCTTCGTGAATCTGGATGGAAGCCGAACCTGGATTCATCCGTGAACAGCACATTGGACCATTGTTCACGGCCCCAGTCCACGTGGTTCCGAACCCATTCTAATCGTCGTCCACGATTGCCTCTCCGTAAAGGTGGGACCCGGAGTGGTCTACGAGAGCGTAGATTGCTTTCATGCAGTCGCCTTCTTACAGTTTGGTCACTCACAAGCACTTGGTGTTCCACTCGCAGCCTTTGGACCAATTGAGTCGCCGTTGCATTTGGTTGAGCTCGCGCAGTAATTTGCAAAAATCGGTCTTGTCTGGGGGTAGTGATGCGACTTGGCCCCCGGTGCCTCTCCGCTACTTCACCTGTGGCACGATAGCGTGTCCACAATCTTGAAATTACATTTTGGTGGGTCCCTATGGCCTCAGCAACATTAAGCTGAACAGACCCAGCTTCCAGCATTCCCACAGCTCGTAAAATCTCCGCCCTCGTCAAATGTTGGCATTGCATGGCTACAATACCTCAATTTTAACTTTATCTTTCGTTTAAAAATGAAAAAAAAAGCTGTAACTAAATGTAATTCGTATTGTTTTCTAAATTTCGCACAAATGAAAATTCCCTCTCCTACACATCAAGACATTTTTATGCCACCGAAACAAAAGAATTTTCAAAAATTTGAATTTGGAAGTAGTCTGAGATAAATTACAAACAAATCGGTGTATAAAAGATTCCGATGCGGCCAGTACTTTTCGAGTTATTTAATTGAGTATGAAATATCCCTAGACCGTGTTGATGTGTGTATATATATATAGGAATGCACAACGCCAACACATTCACGCTTCTGTTCAAAACGGTGACTCAGCTAAGGTTTGGAAATTTCTAAGAACTATGGGTGTTGGGAAATGTAAACAAGAAACTTTCCTTAAAGATATAGATATAAATTCACTTAACAAATATTTCACTGCCTCGTCCAATTTTGACATCACAACAAAATTGAATACATTACAATATCTTTCAACTCTCCCAACTCCCAACTACTCTCCATTTGCCTTTAGTGAATTTTCCGCATGTGATGTTAAGAAGAGCATCTTATCAATAACTTCCAATGCTGTTGGAAGTGACTGTATCAGCCGTAAAATGATCTTCCCTATCCTTGATCTCATCCTTCCCATAATCTCACATATCCTTAATTCCTCAGTTTCTACTGGTTTTTTTCCTAGTGGCTGGAAAGACTCCCAGATTATCCCGTTACCCAAAAAATCTAACCCTCAATCCTTTTCCGAATACCGTCCCATTTCAATCTTACCATTCCTTTCCAAGGTTCTTGAACGCTTGATCCACACCCAACTCAACAATTTCCTTTGCAATAATAATCTACTCAATCCTTTTCAATCCGGGTTCCGTGTTGGTCACAGCACAACCACAGCCTTGGTCCATATTACGGATGATATCAGGTCGGGCATGGAAATCGGTAATCTTACGGTACTTGCATTGCTTGATTTTAGTAATGCGTTTAATACTGTTGATTTCGATATTTTGCTCGGCATACTATGCTCTATTAACGTATCTCTATCGGCGATACACTGGTTTCGTAGTTACTTGTCTGGTCGTCGGCAGCGTATTTGCATTGAGGAAATCAAGTCTTCTTGGTGTAATAATGCGGCCGGTGTGCCTCAAGGTGGCGTTCTATCTCCTTTACTTTTCGCAATTTTTATAAATTCCATCTCTGATCAACTACTTTCTTCCTACCATCTTTATGCAGATGATCTACAAATTTATAATAAAGCCCCCATCACAAAACTATCGGAGGCTATTTGCACCTTAAATATGGACCTGGCTCGAGTCTCACAGTGGAGCAAAAAATACGGGCTTACAGTCAATCCTGCAAAGACTCAGGTAATTGTAGTGGGTAGTTCCAGGATGATATCTAAGATTGACTGGACCACGCTTCCTCGAGTTTTGTTTAATAACACTATTATTCCTTTTAGTGACATGTCAGGAACTTGGGGCTAGTTATCGACAGAAGCTTGTCCTGGACTGCTCATTTACAGGAAACCAGTCGTAAGCTATTCGCTTCCGCTGGGTCTTTGAGAAGGTTGCGCAACTTTCTTCCAATTACCACAAAAATTGCGTTAGCTCAATCCCTTCTTCTTCCTATCCTTGATTATGCTGATGCTAGCTACCTTGATCTCACTGAAGACCAATTAGATAAGCTTGAGCGACTCCAAAATGTTTGTATTAGATTCATATTTGGCCTGCGCAAATATGATCATGTTTCAGGCTTCCGTATTAAGCTCAACTGGTTACCTATCCGCCTTCGCCGAAATACTCATATTCTTTCTTTACTTTACAATGTGCTCTTCCTTCCAACTACTCCTTCTTATTTAAAAAATCGTTTCCAGTTTTTATGTGACACTCATACACGAGTCCTGAGATCGTCGGAGAACCTAAGACTGAAGATGCCATTGTATTCCACAAAATTCATTGACAAATCCTTTGCAATACAAGCAGCGCGTTTGTGGAATGCTTTGCCGGTCTCTATTCGACGTGCCCAGTCACTACCTGTATTTAAAAAGTTATTGAGGGAGCATTACCTGTCGTTAACGTTGCCCTAAAATAGTTTGTTACACTTTTCTTAGTTAATGTATTATGTTTTTAATGTTATGTAATTTGTATCTATCTATATAATTCCTGCCCTTTCTATATAATAAGCCCTTACTCTTTATTAATGCAACTCTTTCCATCCTAAGGTTGCCTGGAAGAACTTGCCGTGTGCGATAAGGCCGCCCATTGTACTACTTTAATTTTAATAATCTTACTAATTGTATGTTCTTGGTGTGCAAAATAAATAAATATTTGATATTACCCTCACAAGATATTGGATTTTTCTGTTAGAAAATTCTCAGTCTGACACTTTATGAGAAACTATGGAAGGTTAATATGTCTGCCTAGTTATAAGGGCATTTGAATTAACTCTATCGCAAATCACGAATAACATTTTAAAGAAATACATGTTAAACAGAATCGTGAATCTACAGACTTTTACATCACAATTCTGCCAAATTTTCATGAAAAAGTTACGTAAGGATAAAGAGTCACTCTTTATCGAATATATACGTAGCGTCAGGAGTTGTTGTCAAGTGTGATGGATGACGTCACTTATATCCGTTCTTAGACCTAATGTAAGCAAATGAAGCTTTCTTGTGTTATGTTGTCGGAGCTGGCGTGAAGTAAAGTGATTCTGATGTCATGCTTAGATGGCTTGTAGAAATATGTGTACATTTATTTATCGACAACTCTGTTTCAGCAGTCGCTATTTCTATTATACTTCCATTGGAAAAAAAGTGTACCTTTTTAAGCATACGGTTACGGTTTACGGTTTACGGTTAGATTCACGTGAGTTTAGTCAAGAATACATTTTAATTAAGTCTATTCCATGGGTTTTGCAGGAAACAATAAATGTGTATATTCACTAAGCTTAATTTTAATTTCTGGAACTTAACCCTTTTTCATCATTAGACAAAAATGGCACGTAATTGTAGAAGCTTAATCAAACTCAGATTATCGCGTAATTGACCGTTTTAAAATATTTTAACTGAAGAAACGTAATTTGAACCTTGAGCTTCCGATGTTGTTTTGAGTAAACATTTTAATTTGTCTATGTAAATGTACTAGATCACATAATCTTCGCACAAACAACACAACCGTGATTCCGTGAGCTGTGCAAGTATCACGGATATCATCACAAAGATAAGATAATATACGTAATAATTAAAACCAACCTCATTTAAATACAAAGGCGTCAGTTAACTTGGAATATCAAGTTATGAATGGCCAGAAACGGAACAAAGCTGACGTCACTCCAGGGGGACTTTACAAGCCATTATACAGGGTTACGTGTTTCAACGGAACGGTCCCGGAACGGTCCCGGAACGGCATTTTAAGTACAATTGTACACTTTGAGCCAGCGACGGTTGGACGGAAACGGTTAAAAAGAAATTATGAGACGTTTTGTGAGTGATGGAGAGAGGGAAATTATTTTGGGACTATTTTGGGCTTTGATCTCGAGGGTGTTGTAGATTTTGGTACCGGTTTTTTATATATTTTAATAATTTTACACTGCCTATATGGCATGCGTAACATCAACAATGTCATCAAAATGTATTTAGATAATAACTATATACATATGTAGTGCGATTTATAGTTCAACAAATTTTAGTTTGAGTAAAGTAATATGTCAATTTTAAGAACAGAAATCAACACGAGTCCATGACGACTTTCTTCTTACAGTGACATTTACGAACTACTTAAACACACACGTACTTATAAGTCATTTCTGATGTAACACACAAATTTATAGTGCTAAACTCGGCAAACGTGAAAAGAAAATTTTGACAGCAGTTACTCTTTCTAACCAAGTTTCCACCACTGAGGCTCGTAGTCCATCTAGGGCCGCTTTTCAATCCTCGGATAAAAGTACAAATAGCTACCTAAAGAATAAAGTTATTAGTCTGATAAGTGGTTGTCAATTTTTCAATACATATTTAACCTATGAATATATACGGAATAACACATCTGTGAAAACGCTAACTTCAGGGAGGTGAAACAAATATACAGAATAGACGAATGTTTGAACGGGACGGACTATTTCTGTGTTTGGTTTCAATGTCAAACAAACAAGCGTCAGCGTGTTACTTTTATTTTCTGAGTTTATTTTGCGTTTATTATGTTACGAGGTTATTAGTTTGGGTGTGTGGTGTTTTTCGTGTAATTAGAATGTTGCAGATCATTAGTGACCTATCTCAAGTAAATTTGCAAGAAGTAATAATAATAGACAAATCTTTTTGAAAAAGCCTTTTTATTATCAAGTATAATTTTTATTTTAATGAATAATAAAAAAAAAACACACACGTTCAAGTTATCGACCTTCGGTCTTACGATTCTTTCTTTTCATATAAATTTATAATGGCTTCTTTCTCAATTGCCATGTCGTCAATACTATTGAAAATATCCATTTGAATTAAAGTACAGTATCAAAAACTAACATCAAACTGGTAACAGTAGGTAACGGTTATCTGGTCGTCAAAGAGTCAAATATATTTATTCCTCAGAAAAGTGAATTATATAACGAATAAAGCCTATTTGACCATTGACAACAGACTTTTTTTGCTATCTATCGAATAAACCCTATCTGTCTGTTTATCTGAGGATTGAAAAATCGGCCCTTATAATAAATATTCAACAAATGATGAGACTCAATGGAAGTTTTGTTGTTATGTGTCCATTAGTAGGTTAAGTTTAATTGTACGTGATTTTTTTAGCAACTGAATAGAAGTAAAATTCACAATAAGAAAATACCTAAGTATAAGGTACTTACTATGATAATTTTGTACTTAATTATGCTACTTTGCATGTTAAACCGGGAAGTTTATTCAAAAACCAGTTTAAATACATAATTATACTCGGAATTGTCGAGATTTTGGAGAACGGAAACTATTAAAACAAATAATGTTTGTGTATTAATGCTACATTTATGGTGAAAAGCGAAACATTAAGAGCATTAAGCTCCTAACCGAGAGATTTAAAAGGAGGCCATGAGATTCTCTCAGCAGTCCTTTAGGCCAGGCCTGTAACAAATAGGTACCTACATGCCGCGTGTAATTTTAAGAGTTTAAGCTGTTTTTGTTTTTCTGAACATTGGAACTTAATAACTTCATCAACTTTGCCCCAAATCCGGAAAGAAATTAATCGCAAAAAATATTTTGAACAAAAAATATTTAAATTTTGCATTTAAAGTTAAATTTAAACGCTAAGCATGCGTTAATACTTTTGATGACTGCCTCGTTGGTCTAGTGGTCGCAAGCGCGGCTGCTGAGCGTGAGGTCTTGGGTTTGATTCCCAGGTCGGGCAAAGTGTTGTTTAATTTTTCTGTTAGGAAATTCTCAGTAGCAGCCTGGAGTCAGGAAGTTGGTGGTGTGACACCCCCGTGCTTCGGAAAGCACGTAAAGCCGTCGGTCCTGCACCTGATCTCTCTCTGTTCGTGTCTGATTTCCGTCCCATCGGAATATGAGAGTGAAGGAAGAGGGAGTGCACCTGTGTTTGCGCATACACTTGTGCACTATAATATTTCCTGCGTACTTGGCTAAATCTCAGTGGAAATAGGCCACCATGACCGAAATACGGTCGGAAGGAGTATGCCTCTCAAAGATTTATCTATATATGAATTTAATTATTAAAACAAAACTGCCTCGTTGGTTTAGTGGTCCCAAGCGCGATTGCTGAGGTTTCGGGAGTCGAAAGTATCATTGAGATTTCCTCTTAGGAAATTTAGCCCGGAATTTGGAATTATGCCCGGTAGATGGCAATAAGCTCATCACCTATTACATGGGACTTAATAACAGTATTAGTGAAATGTGGGTGTACAACTTATTGTGTATACCTCTGCCTACCCCTTCGGGTAATACAGGCGTGATGCGTGATGTACGTGAAAAAATATATTTCATTCTAATTTTTCACGTCAATCGCTCTATTTTGTAAATACGCATTAATTTGTATTTTTGGTTACAGTTCCAAAATTCCCCGGCAAACGGTTACCTTCGCCCAAATAATGACAAAAACTACTTCACAATAATGTTTCGTACCGTACCGAAATGTTGCCCACAATCTCGGCCAAAGCGTTTCGTTAGCGTATATTTCCCTTGAGGGGTTAACTTTATTCTAATTTGCAACAACTAAACGTTTCTTGTTAAGCTTTACCACTTTATTTCTTCTTCTTATCCGCCTATAATAACAACTGCATAGACAACCGTATCTAAACAAAGTAGTGAAAAAAAAAAAAAAGACTTGCAAGCAAAATGACAGTACCTGTAAAGGAACTAAATTAGCAATGACGTCACCAAAAGATATAGGTAATAAAATGTGGAAGAAGAATTCGGAGTAGAGGTCGAAATGGCAGCGCTGGAGTATTTATCCTGGTGCAGGTTCGAATCCTGCACACGACCGTATTTTCCGTTCCACAAAAATGTATGACTAGGTTATTTATCATTTACCAACCAGTTATTTGCAATGACATGGTATGCTCTCTCATTGCAAATTAATGGCTACTGACCCTAAGGCCCTCGGTTCGATTCTCAGCTTTGGCAAAGTGTTATTGGGTGTTTCTGTAAGAAAATGCTCAATAGCAGCCTTGGGTCTATGAATTATGCTCGCAAGATGGAAATATGCACACCTCCATGGAACTAAAATCGTCATCGATGAAATGTGTGCATAACTGTGTACACCTCTGCCGACCCCTTCAAAATAAAGTCCTCATATTGCATCAGATTTACATGCAATGAAAACTGACAGCGTAACCACCCGAGTTATTATGATCGCCTAGACGAAATTACCTAGACCTTCAATTATGCTTATTTTTATATGTATCTACTTAACCTCCAAAAAGTCAGGTGCGCAGTTCTCGCAACCGGCTATGACCAGTGGGCTTACTTCTGAAAATAATTCCGCGCGATTGACATTGGAAATACGTCAGTTCGTACTTTTAAATGCCAAAATGTACAAAAAATAATTATAGATTCGGGATATTATGAAGACAACATGCTTTAAAATTGAGGCATCTGTAATTTAGGCAAATTTATTTTAAAATTACGCGTTGTGCGCGTATATTTAATATTGAAATTGGTATTAGTCTCAAGAGTAACCCCACTGATGTACCTATGAACGTGGACTACGCAAAAGGCATATGCAAGAAGCAGGTGGCGTAATGTAGTTTCTGCCTACATCCACGGGGAATACGGGCGTGATGCTATGTTATGTTATCTTATGTCCACGGGAAAAAGGCTTGAGTTTATATATTATAATTTTTTGTATTTTTAACAAAAACCTTCCAGTATGTATTTATGTTTATCTACTAAACAGAAAACAAGCAATCGGCGCTTTAATCATTTCTCAAAAGGCCTGTCAAGACTATCCTGCTATCTAGGATCGGCAGAAAAAATACTATACTGTAAAGGTTCCAAAGAAAAAACAGGATAAAGTGCTGTTCCACGACACAATGGTAAGTTTTACACGAAGATCGTCTTCTATCGCGGATTGAATATATTTGCATGTGAATAGTGAGCTGATTGAACTGAATGAACTGAGTCTTCGGGATCTTGCCTTACTTTATAGCTGTAGTACAATGTTTTATTGTGTTGCGGAAAAGATACTTCAGGTGCTGACAGAGATGTTAAAAGCGGCATACATTTCAATTCGTATATATCATCATCTACCTGGGTTTATCCCAATTTAATTCGTGTCAGCGCAGTATGAGCACTTTTTTTTCTTGACATTTCTGTCAGCCGTCATCACGGTAGTCACTCCTTTTCTAGCCATATCATCTTTCACACAATCCATCAATGGTTTCCTCGGTCTTCCTTTTTAATAACATAACTAGTCCATAACTGTTCCACTGCAGGGCAAGAGCCTCCTCTCATACAGAGATGGCACGAGCATTGATCACCACGCTAACTCACTGTGGGTCAGGGATTTCAGACCATTTAATCTGGGGGCAAGGTAGTGCCCCCGCCAAGACGAGCTGAAGGAAGCGGGGCACTACCTATCTTTTCTGCATCCGTATTTTCGGACCGCCATAGCATCGGTCTGGATAATGCTAGAAAGACATTATACGTTCACAATTTGCATTATTAGATAGAACAGTGCCTCAACAAATTGGTGAGCACGAAAATGTAATGCGAAAAGTTAATTAAGTCCTACGACACAGAATTGTAACCAAATTTTGTCGCGAAACTGCGATTTCTAGTGACGTTATTATTAAAATTATGCTTGTTAGTTAATTGTGTAAGTGTCGAAAGTTTGCAATATAGTGTGCAATAGTTCGCATAATATTGCGATAACAAAAATGAGTTATTGTTAGAGATATAATTATAAATCACTGATATATGGAATAGAACGTATGTTGATTCGTGCTCACAAATAGTAATTTCGGTCTGAGTAAAAACATTAAATATATAACACAAAATTTTTATTTAAATTTTTAGGCATATTTGTCGTGCAAACTTTAGGCGCTTAAAAAAACCTATTATTCCGACATTACAAACAGACACTTGAACTTTTAAATAATTTAATGATTTTTTTTGTTGCCTTTTTGTTGTTATGAGATTATGAGAGAGCGAAAGACGCAAAACTAGAACTGCGAGCATCAGAGCTCGCCCCGTCACTTGCTAATGATTGTCCATTAAACGTTTTATTTATGCAAATAGAAAAAAAAGCTGCCATGTTGGTCTAGTGGTCCCAAGCGCGATTTCTGAGTATGAGGTCTCGGGTTCGATTCCCGGGTTCAAAGTGTTATTGAGTTTTCCTGTTAGTAAATTCTCAGTAGCAGCCCGGAGTTTGGAATTTGTGCTCGGTAGATGGCAATAGGCTCATCACATTGGTGAAATATGGGTGTACAACTGTGTACACTCTGCCTATATGTATGTAAAAAAATAATGATTATATAATATTTTTTTCAAAATGTATAGATTCACTTCTATAAATATTTCTGATTTATAATGAGGGACCTTATAGTTCGAGGATGTGGTTCAGCGTCTTATAACTGCAAAGTTGTAAAGCTGAGTTAGTAATCTACACATAATATATCTTTAGAAAAGCACTGTTTTATTGTTTTGTATATGTACCTATATGTAATTTAGTAATTTAGCAAGTACCTATTATTGTTACGTAGCTTCATTATATCAACTGCCTTGGTGGTCAAGTGGTACCAAGCGCGACTGCTGAGTAGGAGGTCTCGGGTTTGATTCCCGGGTCGGTTCTTAAGGGAATACAGGCGTGATACTATGTTATGTTATATGATGTTATGTCATTATATCAAACTGATAAATATCTGTAAATTTGAAACAGATTTTGTAAACCAAATTATAATTTTATAAGTCTGTGATGCGGAGGGATGAGCGTCATGTGACAAGGAAAGTTTTGAGTATGAATGTAGATAGAGCCATAAGAGTAGAGGAAGACCGAGGAAGCGATGGATGGATTGTGTTAACTATGACTAGAAAAGGAGTGACTGACGATATGACAGCTAATAAAGATGTATGAAATAAGAATACATGCTGCACCGCCCCAAATAAATTGGGATAAGGGCACAGGGATGGTGATGATGAAGTCTGTTTTAATATATAGAACACAATTTACTTTGAGAAATTGTGAGATATTCTCACGGAACATCGTGTTTGTGTATGAAATATGTTTATAATACGTGACCATCGTTGAATGTAATATGCTCACGAACGAATCTCATATAAATGAAAGACAACAATGACGTATGTGGTGGGGTCCAAGATCAAACTGGAAGTCTATCAGCACAATCTGTGTGTAATATATAGTATTTATTTATATATACTTTATTGTACACCAAATGGACAAGCACTGACAGAAAATAATTGATTTTTAAAAACATACAATGGGCGGCCTTATCGCAGTCAGCGATTTCTACCAGGCAACCTTGGGATGGATTGGATTTAAATAGACAGATATGGGGTTGTGTGCAGTGCAAATAAAAGTAGATACCTACTTACATAAAAATAAACAGTAATAATAACATATAGGTATATATAAACAATAATAATACATAATTATTATTTATAGTAATTTTAAGAAAGGATATTACTAACCCACATGTACGTTACACATACACTGCATATATACTACACATCAGGCATACAATTTAACTTATACACCAACAGAATTTTGTTCTCTTGGGATATCTTCAGTGTGATCAATTTAACATTTTTGGATTGTAATGTAGGAATGTATAATTAATTATACAAACGTATCAGTTCTTACAATGTTACCATTTTCACATTAGATTACACAAACGTGTAACAACTAAATTTGTGCCCATGAAACAGTGTTTTTAAGAGAGGGTGAGTTCACATCTTTCTCGCTCACAGCTTGAAATCGCGGAATTGACAATGACATAAAACTGGTACATGCTCAGCATTATGATGTGCCTTAAAACTCCTGATATAAGGTTTAAATTGTACTAATTCATCAGAATTGATCACAATATATTTACCGGTCTAAAACGTTCCAATCGCGGTAAGAAAAGTTTGGACCAACCGTCAAACTGATGCCGATAGTCTTGCATAGCAACTTGTCCTAGGTGTCTGAATAATTTGGTTACCAACTGTCGAGTAGATAGTTGGAAGTTAGGCTGCAGTAGTTCCCTAGATAGTGTATACTGCTGCGATATGATTTAGACGAGAATTTGTATCTTTAGGTGATGGATGGAAACTCAATAAGATTTAAAGTAAAATGCGAGTAGTAATAACATAATGGCATGCCAAGTCAAAGGTCGAAGATATGAAACCAAGGCACGCAGCAATTATTTTTCATAAACAAATACGTATAAGAAATTTATTACCACTTAACGGTGAAAGAAAACATTGTAAGGAGACTAGCGCTCCCGAGTGATGTCCCAAATGGTCTGTGTATTTATGAGGCTAAAAGATACCAGAGTTTGCATCAACCATTTATCTATTAATAAGAAGGAATATAGTAAAAAAAAAAAAAAATTCAACAGGTACATAATGCAAACAGCTAAAAATTTTTTTGTAACAATCGCTATTATTATTGTTTCGACTGTTTCCGTTTCATTCAGTAACTGGCGATAATAATGAAATTATTTTTCATATAAAAAACATGCTCATTCATTGGCATTTTCATATAAATTACAAAAGGAATACTTTCGAGGGATCACGTGGCCGGCTATACTTACCAACTCAGCAGTTAGACAAAACTTCACCGCGAAAAAAAAAACAAGGTTTACGAACTAACAATCTACCAACATTACCTTGGGTTCTGACCTGAATTCCTAGTCCAATAGTGATACAAATAAACTATCTATTACCAATTATATACAACCTTCTTGGCTATAATTACTTGCATAGTAAATGACGGTGCGGTTGGTACAGTCGATCGCACGTTAATGGTAACAAGTTGACATTGACAACGCCTTTATGGCGCACACAGCACACAGGACAGTTTCCGCAGTTCAAGTGTTACTCTACTATATACAATGACTTCGAAGGACCGGCTTCTGCGCCGAGGGTATGCACAAAACATATATTTGTTAATCTACAAAGAATTGTTCCAGGTTTGGGTGTGTGCGTGTGATTATTTGGTCTGTAGAAGATCCGATAATACGGGAAAAATTACTAGTGTAAGATAACGTTTAAAATACATGGATAATACTTTACATAAAATTGCCATATTCATAATACAACAAAAATTCAGTTCCTTAATCCACTACGTGACATTTTTGGTTACCAAATATATTCGGAGGGTAAAATAACTATGTATAAATGGGTCCTAAGGGACGGGAGTTTATTAAAGTACTCGCAATCTCGGTAGGTACTCCGCTCGAGGATATTACATTTTTATGTTGTATAATAACAAGATATTTCAGCCTATATTTCTGGAAATTAGTACTTGTATAAAGTGTGGCAACGTAAGCACTTTATAAAATGGTTTTTGTCTGGAATAACCTTATAAAGAGAAATATGTTGTTATACCCTAAAAACTGTTCATATGTTCCTCGTATGCAAAGAAAGCATGAAAAGCTCGGGGCTGAATAACAGCCGCATAGATTGATGAATCAAACTTAAGTTGCGTTTGCGTCTCCGTGTCTCGGAGAGCACACACACAGACGTCAAACGATGATCTATGACAGTCGCTATGGGTAGCCAGATGCCTGAAAGTTTGACATTGTGTTATGGAAGTCAGGTAGGTAGTCGCGTCGTGTAAAATACCTACTTGTAATATGCTACATCCGATTAGATGGTAATGGATTCCAACTTAGTTGGGGAAATATTACGTAGATTGCATGCGAAGAAAACATAAAAGTTATATTTTTTGTGTTGCCGGTTTAATCCCCGCTCGTGATCGTATTGTACCATATCGCCAACGCCGAAAAACAAATAAATCTAAATTTAGTTTTTTGCAAAATCAGTTACCCATCCATCTTTCAAATATAATTTTAATCATTACATTTATATCAAGGAAATAAGTGTGTGTTGTTACCTACAAAATACCTAATAGCATTTTAGTCCTAAAAATAGTATATTTATCAACCCGTACTAGTCAACATAGGCCTTAAAAATAGTCCTTTCATCATCATCATAAGCCAATAGTAGTCAACTATTACTAATTTTTACACGACTGCTCACAAAAAGGAGTGTTATGTTTTTAGGATTCCTGTATGTATGTTAGTAAGAAAGTATGTTTGTGAATTTCCTTATTCCACCATAACTTCTAAACGCCTGTACCGATTTAGATGTATGGGGTATCATTAGAATCCTTATATTGTCCCGGGTAACATAGGGTAGTAAGATTTATAAAAAGATATTATAGTGGCTATGATACACAGAAACGTGTGAAATAAAAAAAAGATAATCAAACAGAGCAGGCATGCGTTTTTTTTATAATAAATTTTAGCTGACTTTTACTGAGCACAATTCTCGGCTATTCTTATCTAGAATCCGTCGTACTTACCTTACGTTTGCCAGTCACTTCCATTCTATCCAATTAGCATAACTATAGCATTCGGCATGAATCGGATATTTTCAGAAAAGGTTATTAATTTTCTCTTTAGCTAAGAGCGGAGCGCCTCATTTATGGAAGTCTCAAGAGGGATGATTAATTTATCCAGTTAAGTGGACAGGCTCCACCTGTATATGTATATAACTTAGAATGATCTTTTCCTCAAGATTATATTAATAAAATTGCAAGGTATTGTACCACAATTTTATGCAATAACCTCTGAGTTTGTTTCGGTATTTCTTCTCAGGGCTATCCCTGAGAAGAAATACCGACTGTGACCTCTGAGTTTGTTTTGGTATTTCTTCTCAGGGATAGTCTTAGGAAATACCGTCGCGATTTAGTTTTAAATATGAATCAGAGACAAAAAATAATTTTATACAACCTTCACCTTACCAATTATATACAACCTTCTTGGCTATAATTACTTGCATAGTAAATGACGGTGCGGTTGGTACAGTCGATCGCACGTTAATGGTAACAAGTTGACATTGACAACGCCTTTATGGCGCACACAGCACACAGGACAGTTTCCGCAGTTCAAGTGTTACTCTACTATATACAATGACTTCGAAGGACCGGCTTCTGCGCCGAGGGTATGCACAAAACATATATTTGTTAATCTACAAAGAATTGTTCCAGGTTTGGGTGTGTGCGTGTGATTATTTGGTCTGTAGAAGATCCGATAATACGGGAAAAATTACTAGTGTAAGATAACGTTTAAAATACATGGATAATACTTTACATAAAATTGCCATATTCATAATACAACAAAAATTCAGTTCCTTAATCCACTACGTGACATTTTTGGTTACCAAATATATTCGGAGGGTAAAATAACTATGTATAAATGGGTCCTAAGGGACGGGAGTTTATTAAAGTACTCGCAATCTCGGTAGGTACTCCGCTCGAGGATATTACATTTTTATGTTGTATAATAACAAGATATTTCAGCCTATATTTCTGGAAATTAGTACTTGTATAAAGTGTGGCAACGTAAGCACTTTATAAAATGGTTTTTGTCTGGAATAACCTTATAAAGAGAAATATGTTGTTATACCCTAAAAACTGTTCATATGTTCCTCGTATGCAAAGAAAGCATGAAAAGCTCGGGGCTGAATAACAGCCGCATAGATTGATGAATCAAACTTAAGTTGCGTTTGCGTCTCCGTGTCTCGGAGAGCACACACACAGACGTCAAACGATGATCTATGACAGTCGCTATGGGTAGCCAGATGCCTGAAAGTTTGACATTGTGTTATGGAAGTCAGGTAGGTAGTCGCGTCGTGTAAAATACCTACTTGTAATATGCTACATCCGATTAGATGGTAATGGATTCCAACGTAGTTGGGGAAATATTACGTAGATTGCATGCGAAGAAAACATAAAAGTTATATTTTTTGTGTTGCCGGTTTAATCCCCGCTCGTGATCGTATTGTACCATATCGCTAACGCCGAAAAACAAATAAATATAAATTTAGTTTTTCACAAAATCAGTTACCCATCCATCTTTCAAATATAATTTTAATCATTACATTTATATCAAGGAAATAAGTGTGTGTTACCTACAAAATACCTAATAGCATTTTAGTCCTAAAAATAGTATATTTATCAACCCATACTAGTCAACATAGGCCTTAAAAATAGTCCTTTCATCATCATCATAAGCCAATAGTAGTCAACTACTACTAATTTTTACACGACTGCTCACAAAAAGGAGTGTTATGTTTTTAGGATTCCTGTATGTATGTTAGTAAGAAAGTATGTTTGTGAATTTCCTTATTACACCATAACTTCTAAACGCCTGTACCGATTTAGATGTATGGGGTATCATTAGAATCCTTATATTGTCCCGGGTAACATAGGGTAGTAAGATTTATAAAAATATATTATAGTGGCTATGATACACAGAAACGTGTGAAATAAAAAAAAAGATAATCAAACAGAGCAGGCATGCGTTTTTTTTTATAATAAATTTTAGCTGACTTTTACTGAGCACAATTCTCGGCTATTCTTTTCTAGAATCCGTCGGCCATCTTTTGTAGATCATCACTCCTATAGTATTACGGTGTCGTACCTACCTTACGTTTGCCAGTCACTTCCATTCTATCCAATTAGCATTACTATAGCATTCGGCATGAATCGGATATTTTCGGAAAAGGTTATTAATTTTCTCTTTAGCTGAGAGCGGAGCGCCTCATTTATGGAAGTCTCAAGAGGGATGATTAATTTATCCAGTTAAGTGGACAGGCTCCACCTGTATATGTATATAACTTAGAATGATCTTTTCCTCAAGATTATATTAATAAAATTGCAAGGTATTGTACCACAATTTTATGCAATAACCTCTGAGTTTGTTTCGGTATTTCTTCTCAGGGATAGTCTTAGGAAATACCGTCGCGATTTAGTTTTAAATATGTATCAGAGACAAAAAATTATTTTATCAATTTTATCAATTATATATTATGTACGGCTAAAATAATTCTAAATAAACTGTTGAGACGCCTGACACCGTAGTCCTCCTGCGACCACGAACGCTGCAGTGTTCGAAACGTCATGAAAAACAAAAACCAATAACACACGCGATTAATCCGGTTAAAAGTTGGTGTATTATTATTATTTTGTTGGGTATACGTCTTTTTACTTCAGCTTACGCCGGTTTTTTTTTAGGAGAGGACGGGCCGAAGCCATGTGCTACGTGATTGATTATTGTACTATTTTGTTGAGATGAAATGAGATGAGATTGTGTCTGATTATCAGTTAGTCTTAGTATTTAGATTAGATGCCTTAATTATTATTATTAACATACAGAATATGGCTCTTATTAAGTACTACACTTCTTCTTCTTGCTATATGGTTGATGAACAACCTGGTATTTAGTTAAAACCAAAGTAAAGTAGGTCTCTTCACACACAATTGAACACCTTTCTTAGGCTAGTTTTCTCACGATATTTTCCTGTACTATTTTGTAGAATAACTTTCGTAAGACACATTCATATTAGTTATAGTTTAACGGTTATTACTCACGCGCATACTTCGGGATTGCCCGACTTGTTTCGAACTCGAACGGAGCTCTTATTCATGAGCTGAGCCCGCGGCGATGTCGCGAGTCAAACTGTCTCTCTCATGAATAAAAGCTCCGTTCGAGTTCGAAACAAGTCGGGCAATCCCGAAGTATGCGCGTGAGTAATAACCGTTAAACTATAACTAATATTTTGTAGAAGTTTTTAAATATAAAGAAGACAGAATATACGTTTATTCAGAACGGATACCGAGACAACACAATAAAGAATATTAAAGCAACCAACAAAAATTATAAAAGAACATAACTTATGACACATAATTAGTTAATTATTAAATTATATCTAAAACGCATGTGATTTCGTCAGTGAAGATTGATATCGCCGGAAAAACTCTTGCACTTTATAATATTAGTATAGTTTTGTTAAGGAAAATAAGAACGTAATAACTTCATCAACTTTTCCCCAAAACTGAAAATAAATAACTATCAAAAATATTTTGACATAACAAAATTATTAAAAAAAAAAACTGCCTCGTTGGTCTAGTGGTCCCAATGCAACTACTGAGCATGAGGTCTCGGGTTCGATTCCCGGGTCGCGATAGGTTCCATTGAGTTTTTCTGTTAGGTATTTCTCAGTAGCAGCCCATTGTTTGGAATTGTACCCGGTAGATGGCAATAGAATCACCACCTATTACATGCGACTTAATAACAGTATTGGTTAAATGTGGGTGTACAACTGTGTACACCTCTGCTTACGCCAGAAAATACATACGTAATGCTATGATATTTTTTGTAACATATAACAATACCGCACTGGTCTCCCGAACATTATTCAAGAATTTTTTTCCCAACCAAAGTTTGTTCTGATTGTTTGCCTTCATACTTGAGCGAATAAATAATAAACAGAAAACGGTTGTAACAATATTTCTTAGGTACAATGCGAAGCGTATTTATTCAGCTAACCACTTCTACTGTTTACTGGAACAATCTATGAACTACTACCTATTTGCTGATAGGATTGTGTTTATGTTTTACATAGAATAGCATCAAGCCTGTAGTCTCCGAAGGGGTAGGCAGACGTGGAACTTGTACACGCATACTTCACCGATATCGTTATAAATTCTCTTGTCATAGTCATTATGAGCTTACCATCAATCAAATTTAAACTCCGTCGCTGTTCCTAAAAAAATCTTAACAAAATCCCAACAACCCAGCCCTACTGAGAATGTAACCGAGGACCTCACGCACCATCTGTTGAATGTAGGTCTGTCTTTGTAAAGGATATCACACAAAGCGGGAAATCTAAACGTATTTTATGAGTAGGTCTATCTTAAGGATCCTAAGTGTTGGGCTCAGTATTTTAGATATTACGAAGGAAAATGCATATACATGTGTGGTATAAGGTAGCTGAAGCAGTAAACAGCCAAACTATATTAGTAGACAGAATTAGTGGACCGCGTACCTAAGCCTAAAATGTCTCTTTGGCCTAAAAGACCATTTTTCGCTTCGGATCTCATGAAATGAGAACTCTCTACAATATCCACTTCCACAATATCGTAGTAGTAGTCATACAATCACCTGTGCACCGTCCGCCTGCAAATATATGCACATACGCATGCGGTGAAAAACACCCCCCAAGGGGTATCATCAGGAGCTGTTAGACCGTGCAGTGTCGGCCACCGAACTTTATCCTTGGCGCTTGCCAATGAACATACGAACAATAAACAAAGCATCGCTTAACCTTGAGGTTTAATATTAAGTAGCTTCGATATAAGAAGAAATTCACACACACACAAAATGTACAAACCCTAGATCCCCTTTTACCAACATCGCCTTGTATTAATCAGTACTTGCACTCAATGATTTACGAGCACTTCTCGTGTCAGCGTCAGACGCTTCTATTAATCTGATCGTGCCGTCGATCCGCTCCTACATCACGCTATATCGCGTCAAATCGCAGGATATTAATTTTGGAGCTTACACTTCAAGAATAGGCGCCTAAAGTAGGTCAATGTTGGGTAACTTCGAAGGATTCAAGTAGTTTTATCTAGTAGAAATAGTGTTGTTTTTATGAGGTTCTTTCATGATTTTAAAATATTATGGTCATCATCATCATGACTCGACTTCACCTACTGCAGGACATAGGCTTCTGCTTATGCTGATCTCAACGCACCTTTTTTTGTGACGGAGAAAATGCCTGACGCATGGCGCAACATCCGAGAAGGTGGTGTGGTTACGAGTATGTGGGGCTCCTACCCACTAAAAACTCCACCGTGTGCCTATTATCGCCTTGGGTGGATGAGGCGTGAGAACTGCAATGTATGGCATTCGCAACCCATCCAGCGTGGCCCGTGATCCTATACATAGGTATAGGATCTTGGGCCACGCTGTTCTCATCCAGGTTTTTCCAGTGATAGTAACAATATCACCCGCCCATCTAGCCGCCAAAAAGTTACAGTGATGTTTAAATTTATGTAAATACAAGGACAGCTTTGCAAAAATAAGGATTTGAGGCTAAGAGCCGCGTCTATTCGACCTCCGCACGTATCTAATAGAATATTTTAATCTTTACTATGTGTAATATAATAAATGGTTCCAAAACTATGTGTCCAGAAAGGCACTGATAATACAGGGTAGACAAATAAGACAATCCCATTTTTTTGAAAATAATTATTTAACATTCTGTGAAAGATTAAAATAAATTAAATACTTAATATGAACGCGGTCCTCAGCTATTAAAAATAGCATCTAAGACTTACGTACATAGGACCGTACTTTATTAATCCTTGTTTTTTAAGAAGTACAAGTCTATATATATACATTTTTCTTTTATCTATGCTCTGCATGATAATTCTTCTGGGTATCGTAAATGAACACTTAAAGGAGTAAAGTGTTCAGTTTGTTCTTACGGTATCCTGGGATTTCTTAAGTTACAACCACATGCTTATTTAAAATATTAATCTAGAACATTGAAACATTTGTTCCACTTTACGAATTGAACCTCACATTTTCTTCGCAAAACTAATGTTAGCTTTGTACAAAATCTATTACTTCATTTTGAAACTAGGCATTATTTTGAACTAGCCGATTGCCGTGACTATATCTGCTTAAATGATTTATTATGTATTACTACGCGGTAGGGAGTATTCTTCGTCCGTCTGTCAAATATTAAAATGTCAAGTGTTTTTTTGTTTATTTGTTGTCTCTTCTAACTTTTAAACCAATTTTCACAAAATTAGGCACAAAGCATAAACAGACACTGGAAGAGGGTGATAATTTTTTTTCATTAGTTTTAACAAACAGAGTCAAAGTTGAGATAGTGTCACTAGATAGCTTTAATATCACTTTAGTACATTATTGCCTTTAACAGTTGGGTAAAAAATTAAAGACAGGTTCCAAGCGAACAAATCCATAAGCAGAAGCTAGTTTTTATGATTAGTATGCGTGGTCTTTTAGTCTTTCGTTTGAACAAAAATGTTTTATTCATAAGACCAATCTCATGTGATGGATGGATTGAAGGATTTATAGAAAATACCTTTCAATCCAAATTGTACCCGGATTGACTGACACATCGATAACGATTTGCTTACAAAGAAAATTCTTTTATATTTCAAATTCTTTGGTTTTATATTAATGGTAGGTTTGACTGGCACCTGACTTAGTTTTATTTAAATATACGAACCATTTATCAATTTATTATTAAGTTTACGTTTTATTTTTATTTTTTATTTATTATTCAAAAAACAGACAATTGTGTATATGTAATACATGGTGGACTTAAAAAAAAACATACCAACGGTCACTCGGTGCCGCAACTTGTTTACATCAATCATTAGGTATAAGTAGGTTATTTTTATGAACAGTCTAAGAAGTATTTTATTAGTACAGTTACACGATTCTTTTAATTTATAGCATTACATATTTCGGTAGGCAATTCATTCATAGCAAGTGGAAGCATGCATTCCCACGTCCGTGCTCCATATACATTATTGTATTCGGGTATCTTAAATGTAGGTTAATATGACAAACGACGCAACGACTTGATCCTATCGTACTTTTGCAATGTAATTCAAGATAAATCTTTGAAAAGCATTAACGCATGCTTCTTTTTCCATTTAATATAATAACATTTGCAATGTATTTAAGTTCGTAGTTACGTAATGTCATACATTAATTTAATAGTCAGCGCGGTTGGCGCAATGGTCGAGAGATCGACTGCTGCGTCGCGTGTCGCAGGTTCCATTCCTGGACGGAGCAAATATTTGAATTTTCTATAGATAATTGTTTCAGGGATGGGAGTGTGCATGTGAGATTATATCTCTGTAAAAACCACGATACAAGAAGAAATTCTTAGTGTAGAAAAAGATTTTCATTAATTAAAAAAATATAGTAAGTAATGATAGCCTAGTGTGGACGGTGGAATAGTAAGCTAAAAATTTAAATGTAAGGCACTCACCAGTTTTCTTTTTTAACCGACTTCCAAAAAGGAGGAGGTTTTTTTTTATGTTTGTTACCTCAGAACTCCGTCATTTATGAACCGATTTGGAAAATTATTTTTTTATTTGAAAGGATGTGCTCTCCGATTGGTCCCATTAAAATTTTATGAAATTTGGTTTAGTAGTTTGGTATTTAAATCAAAATAACTGAAAAATAATACGTCGTCGAAGTAAACGAAATGGTGTATTTTGCTTTCTTGTGACTTTCCGGTGGTGTTTACGGTCTCTAGAATAGTTCTAATGAACTGCCTATTTTCCAGCTTCATCATCAGATGATGATAAAACCGGAAGATAAACACCGGAAATCCGTTTTTTTTTTTTTGCTATTTAATACTTTTTAGTGTAAGACCGCATTCTCAAACATCTCTTTTTACACGAGTGCTCAAAAAACGGAGTGTATATAAGTATGTATGTATGTAAGTATGTTTGTGAGTTTCTTTACCTATTCCACCATAACTTCTAAATACCTGAACTGATTTCGATATATGGGGTATCGTTAGAATCCTGACACTGTCCCGTGAGTAACATACACTAGTCAGTTTTTTATTTATTTTTTAATTAATTTCATCTTGTTTTACGCAGTTTATTACTCTCTTTTGAAATAACCTCAGATCTAGATTTCCTACTTTGATATGGATATGTCGCAGATGGATTGTAGAATAAGCTGTTTTACAAAACTGCTAGCTGATTTACAAAACAGTACTGTTATGAAAAACAGCTGAACGACGTTTAGCGGTTTTACATAATTACTGAACTATAACACGCAGAATTGAATGAACGTTTTGCGTTTATCAATGCAGCGGGTCAACGATCAGAGATTATGTAAAACAGTGTGAAATGAACTGTCAGATTGTTGATTTTAGTTCGAAATTTTGTCCCATATGGCTCTCTATGTCTTAACAATAATAATATATAACAATAATATAACCTAACTTTATTTTACTTGTCAATAGAAAAAAAAAGATGAAAATTTAGAATGACTTAAATACTAAACCACTATAATAGTCGACAATATATCGGGATTATGAAAGAAAATAAATTAAATTGATCCACGAGCGAGCGAAGCGAGCTCGGGAGTTTCGTGTATCCCGACACGGACAGGTTATTTACATTCATGAAGTAGCGTATTACGTTCGCTTTAGGCAGTTGTTGTGTTCATTTGTAAATAGGTTCAATTAGGTATAATACATTATCGTAAAAATAATGATGGTTAATGTACCTTTAAATATACTTTGCAAATTTTAGGAAACTTCATAAATATTTTTAAAGTTTGTCTGGCACCGACTCCAAAAATAATAATAATTGTATATAATTGTATATATTTTGCCCTAATAAATTGATTTTATTCAGAATCCTCTAAAATTAAAAAAATATTTTTATATAAATTGTATTAAGTAAATAATGCAATTATTTTATAACTTTTTAGTGCAATTTTACTTAACAGAAAGATTTTTGGAGTCGGTTCTTAATTTTGTTAAAAATTATTTTATGGATATAATGTATTACAAAACGGTGAAGGAAAACATTAGAAGGAAACCAGTACACCTGCGAAAATAAATATTTACCATAAGTAAATAAATATCTTTGCCTAAGTTTCTACTTACCTCAACGGGGAAAAGAGGTGACTTTATATGTACAATAAATATTGGTGGTAAAATTTATAAAATGATCTCCATATTCTACCTGTAGGCATGGAATTGAAAAATAAAATAAAATCAAATTAAAATTTATATTCACACATTGGGTACAAGCAGTGGCGTGCCTAGGTTTCAAAATAAGGCAAGCCCAATAAATTTTTAACCGATTTCAAAAAAAGAAAGTTCAGTTTTTGACTGAGTATGTAGGTACCTACGAATGTATCATCGCAATTTTCTCATAAACTACTGGTTAGGTACAATAAATTAAAAGTGAATTCATCCGTCTTCTTCTCGGCCCCGGTTTGTCACTTTCCTGATGCTGCATATGCTTTTCTAAAACGACATCGTATTTTGAAATTAACGAGACCAGTTCTAAAAAATTGCCTTTATTTAATGAAGTTGGACTCATCATGTCCTCTTAAAGGAAGTTCTTGTTGTGCTAAATGACAAACAATATCGACTAATCTTTGAAATACACTACGGTTGTTATCTTTCGCGCGTGTTATATTTTGAAATTTCCTCAGATAACTGGCGTGATATAGATGTCTCAATTCGTTGTTTACCAAAATTACCGAAAGAAACCATTGCACACAGGTGTTTATGGAATTTGCGTGCCTTTTAATGGCGCCAGATATGTTATTTAAATCATTATAACCAGATGTATTCGGAATCTTCATTCGAAAAAAATATGCAGCACCAGCAATACAGCTTATTAGTGTGCGAACAGCCAACAATCCAACTAGTTTTATACACTGATGTATTAAATTATCGTTTATGCGATTTACTAGTCTGAGAAATACACAGATTAGGCGTTGGTTTTAATGAAGAAATTAACTGTTTTTTCTGAGCAAAGTTTAAAGATTTTACCTTATCTTCGCCAATCAAAACTTGAACGCATTTTAAATCCTCACAAGGTACAATTACCTCCATTGTAAGTCACCAAAACAATTGTATCACTGAGAAAATCTAAGAAAACACACAAAAAACTTTAACAACAAAACTTTTCCCACTCAAGCAAATGAAACTGAAGTGAGTTGCACTCGGTACTTACGCAGAGTTGCAGTGTTGTCATTTAGGCAAAAAAAGTCGCCAGGTATATGAAAAATCTAGCTAGATGTCGCAATAGGGTATTTGACACTGATGGAAATAAAATATGAAACTTAGCTATAATGATAGAATGTATTTTATTTGACTCTTTGGTATTTTTGAAAATAATATTAATAACTCGTAAATACATTTAATTCGATAAACAAATTCATAATTTTTAATCTATGTGTCACGTGACTCGAAACTATTAATTATTTTAAAAAGTCGCTACTTTTTATTGTTGCTAAATCTTAAAAAAAGTCTCCACACTCGTTAAAAATCTACAAGATCTCACAACGTCGCTAAACGGCAACACTGCAGAGTTGGCAAGGTGTGCATACGCGTGCAACTTCATACGCATGCACGGCTTATATCTTCCATACTGATCGATTTGTAGACGCACAAGGTATGTACTCGTTATACGGCACATCGCTATAAGTGCGAAAGTGACAGAGATAGTATTTGAAAGCCCGGTAAAAGCCCGTACGTGTAAGCGAGATAGCTATATGTGGATGCTGCAAATGCGAAACTCTGCGCGCGAACAATCGCGATGTGTAGAAGTGTGGTTCCCTCAACTGTTTTCTTAGGCGTTTCAGTAGACTCTAAACTGCAATGGGGTTCTCATATAGAGGCACTTGCAGGCAAACTCAGCTCTGCTGCATTCGCTGTTAGGAAAATAAGACAGATGACAGATGTAGCAACAGCTAGACTAGTTTATTTTGCTTATTTCCACAGTATTATGTCCTATGGCATCTTACTGTGGGGTTCGGCTGCTGACGTTGAGACTATCTTTATATTACAAAAATGAGCAGTCCGAGCTATTTATAATCTTGGCTGTCGTGAGTCATTACGTGAATTGTTTAAGGAAATAAATATACTTACTTTGCCATCATTGTACATATTCAGTAATATCATGTACATTCGCAAACATATTGCCGATTATAATAAGAAGAGTGACAACCACAATCTAAACACTCGTAATAAGCACAAGCTTATGGTCCCCGGTTTTAGGCTTAGGAAGACCAGCAAATCATTCATGGGTAACGGTATTCGGTTCTATAATAAGATCCCATCTAATATTACAGATCTTCCAGATGATAAGTTTAAGGTAGTTATCAAACGCATTTTAATATCTAAAGCGTATTATAGTATCACTCACTACATTGAAGATAGGGATGTTTGGCGCACGATCCCCTCTTGCACACAGCGACCCACTGGCACTGTCAAATTTATTGCACGAATGGATGTAGCCTGTACAGATTACTTTGGTAATAACTGTTTTTATTATACCTTATTTTGACAACTAGATATATATATATATATTATATAAACCTATATATTTAATTTTTCTTCTTGATATTTATGTAAATCTTACATAATCACATGACAATTATTCTAATCTAGTACCTTCTGCTACTAGTTTAAATTTGCGAAAAATTTGGTTTGCTGTATTGTTATTTGACCTAACTGTTTCTTTTTTTTAACAGTTATTTAATGTAATTTTCTTAATAAATATTGTATTATATCTTATAGCTTCACTACTGTTCTGTAAAATGTGAGCATTATGTGGACATTAATGTTAATCGTTACATTAAAGAAGTACTCTCATATAACAGCCTATGACCGGGTATTATGAGTTTGTCATGCTCACTAAAATGTCTTGCTGATGGTGGCGTTGTGTATTGGGTCGTTGAGTTCCCTTCAAAATGGTTGAGTTTAGCGATGCTGATGCGCTCGTCATACTCGTGAACGGGTGCTGTCTGTTGGGACTGGTCAGCTCGTAATAGCTCTGGTTATAATTTTGGCTTTTTATATAATTAAAATTCTGCCTTTTCTTCAACATTAACCTGCATTATTCTCACATTAATAAATTTTAATTGTAAAGAACACATAATTTTAAAAGAGTGTCTATGGAGTTTCTTGCCGGCTCTTCTCCATAAGACCAACTTCTTGGAACCGTGCACCTAGCTTTGACTTTTCTTAAGTGCCTGTAATAGGGCCTATTTGAAATAAAAAATTTGAGTTTGAGTTTGAGTTTGTGGCATAGGTAGATACTTTGTGTTTGATAAGAATTAAGCGCGCGAACTTTTAAATAGTTCGGGTTTGATATTGATTCTCTATCGAGCATTTTAGTAAGGCATTTGGCTTTTGGGCTTATATGAAAGTACCGCCACTGGGTACAAGTCAAGATAAAGTCAATCTATTTTTATTTTATTCTATTTTAATCTTCAGAAAACTTACAGCTAATTACACAAACTAAACAAGTAAATAAACACAAGAGGGCCAATTACAAGTTTTCGTTGCTAACAAAAATTACAATAGTACCTATTCACTTATTCACCAGTAGACGCAAACATATAAAGCACTAGGATTGTCGGAAATAGTTATCACACATCACTTTTCTAAGTTTATAAATACTGGTGCTAAAAAGGTCAATATCCACATTTTGACTCGTGTCATTATAACATCTACACACCCGGACCAGATAGGAATTTTGCCTGTATGTACAATAGGCAGCGGGAGTGTTTAAGAGCTTATGTTTTCTTAACAATGCCGAGGGAATGCGTAGGCCAATTTTGTCAAGTAGGTTTATAGTAATATTATCGTCTAGGTATTCCTTAACATAATATAGTTGTATGTATCTATGTTTTAAATTCTCTATAAACCTTCACTACTTCGTTCAAAATGGACTGAATATAACATTTAGGAATGTCTATAATAAATTGTTTGAGTTGCGAAGTAATTTCGTTGCAGCCGGTCCTTTTGCCCGCATTCTGTTTTTGCCGCGTATTTTGGAACGACAAAGGATTTTATTCCATTTTAGGATAATATAATGTTTCAAATTAAGTTTTGTTAGGGAGATTACCGATTAATTAAATTTTATATGGAATATCTCTGTTTTAAATAAATATTTATATTATTATATTCATAGTGAGTTTTATGCTGTGAAAAAACGGGTATAGTAGTTTGTAATATAAATTAATTCTTTTAATTAGTTTATGTCATATAACTTTGTCTTTCTTCCGATCGGGAATGGTGCCCCCGACACGCGGCACAGTGATCCATCTCTGTCGAATACCAACATTACCTTTGTTAATATAATAATTTAGTTAAATCATATAGGTATGACATAACAATGACATAACAACTTATGTCATTTTTTATAATTCATAAGGCACACATTATGCACCAAAACACGACGATTGATCAACGAAACCCTGAAATCTCTTATTTAAAAAAAAACACCGCTTCTAATTAACCGTAAACAAATCTCACAACTCAAAGGGCTATTTTAAAACGCAAAAACAAATGGATGACTGTCTGAAAATGCCCCATCAGACTTCAAAAACACCTTTTGTCTTTCTCCCCTCAGTCTTCTCATTAATCTTTCATTCAGGAACTGTCTTCACAATGGAAAGAAATACTGCCGGGGTGCTAAAATGTCACATCGATACGCGAGCAAGAATTTATTTTATGCCGGCCATAAAATGGTGTGTCACCTTTTCGACACAACCTCAGTATTGGCGAGTGGTATTTTATGTTTCCAATTCTTATTTTCAACTTTATTTTAGATTTGAAACCGTATTTATATTTCTTCATTCTTTTAGCGTTTTATAAAAATATTTCAAGGCTTTTGGTGTTGGAAAGGGTCTGAAGTAAAACGTTTTTAAAATCCACAGTTTTGGGTTCTCTTCCCTGTAAAGGTAAAGCCAACTAAGTTAAGTAAATATAACTTTTCTCGAATAATCATGAGTTTCCGCCTCGCCTGTTCCTTCCTTTTTCTCCCAAATTTTACTCTATAAATCACTTTTTGTCACTTTTATATTTAGGCCAAGGCTATTTAGGTATACTCCTAAAGTATTTGCCGTGGAAAAACATTCACATATTTTCGGCAAAAATCTTACAACAGAAATACTGTAAACAGGTTATTTACTACTGTAGAAAAACTTAGTAACTACGGTATTATTATAAAATCAGTTGTCTCAGACTTAAGGTCTAAAATCTTAGTTCGCAGTTTCGAATCCTGCTCACGACCGTATTCTTTTTAAATGTAGCTTTGCTAGGAATGCGTTAGTGCTTTTCAAAGATCTATCTGTACTAGAATAAGTCTATCTTCCTCTTAGACCATAGCTAATACAAAATTCAAGACCTAGACCGTATCTCAAAAGCTTATGAATCACTCGACCTGTCATTCTAGGCTTGGATTTAATGATTCATTTGGCGTAGTAATATTCTCTCTTGCTACTCAGAGGCCTCGATTTTCCTTTCACGCTTTAGGATAAATCTTATCCTACAGCGAGAGATGTATGACTTTGACGTTTAAAGTATAGGTACCTACCTAAATTCATTAGCTAAATGTCTTCTTCTTATCGTGTGGTTGATGAACAACCTAGTGTCAGAGGTTGAACCACCCGTAGGTCTCCGACATGGCGTTACACACAAACGAGAACATCTCTTAGGTGTGCTGAAGCAAGTGATTATTAATTCTTAATAAGCACATTGCTCGAAAAGTCTTGTATTTGAACTTGCGACCTTTGACTTGCCAGTCCGACGGTCAAACCACTAGGTGACATACACTAGGTGGTATATTTATTTCTCTCAAAAAGGTACAATGATTGGTTACAGTAATATAAGTTATAACTTATTGTGTGTGTGTGTGTGTGTGTGTGTGTGTAGTGTGTGTGTGTGTGTGTGTGTGTGTGTGTGTGTGTGTAGTGTGTGTGTGTGTGTGTGTGTGTGGGTGGGTGGGTGTGTGTGTGTGTGTGTGTGTGTGCGCGCGCGCACAAGTGCACCATTATTTTGTAGGAATTAAAAAACTTTCTGTTTCAGCGTAGTCCATATCAAAGAGCCAGTTGGTGACTACATGTTTACATGCGGATTTGCACATAGGATATATATATAAGATTTTGTTCACCCTATTATATATGTAACCACTAAGGAAACAAAAACTTCGCTGGGCTAAACTAGAGTTAACGAAGACCAGGAGGCAAACATAATATTTACGCCTCAGGGAATTGAATTTTGAGGGGTCGTAGGGATTTAAGGAGTGCGTAGTTAAGATTAGGTTTAAGATGAATAGATTACGAACCGACAAAACCTTACAAGTTTTATAAAGATCAGTGGTAGGGAATCGGTAGGGTAACTGCCACCCAACTTTCAGAAGCGCGCGTTGGGCACGTTCTAGCTTAAGAAGATGGGTTTTAGCGGATCCACCCCAAACGACCAAACAATATTGGATAAGTGATTGACACAGGGCTAGATATACTAGTTTAAGAACCTTAGTGTCAGCAATATGTCGGAGCTTCTTAAAAATATAAATCAACTTGCGCAGCCTAGAAGAAAGCCAATCTATGTGCTTAGCAAAACATAAGCAATCATCGATCTGAATACCAAGATATTTAATGCAGTCGATACGGCTCAGCTGAGGGCAGTTGCAGGCTACTTGATATGGAACATTATAGGAGTGAGCAATTAAAGAATAAGAAGAGGAGGAAAGTTTTCCTGCGATAGAAACATTCAGAGACATTCAACAACACACACAACACATTCGACATTCAGAGTGAGCAGATTCTAAACCAGCCAGTTTGTTATGGAAAGGAAACCCAATTGTGCATGATGGAATGCAGATTCCCAGGAGTCATCGTAGAATATCAGGGCAGTATCATCGGCGTAGGTGAAGATAGATCCATTTAGAAGCTTCAGCTGACAAAGGTCATTAATGTAAATGAGAAAAAGGGTCGGGCCGATAATACTGCCTTGGGGGACACCGTAAGTTATGGGAAGCTCGTCACTGGTCCAATCTCCGATTTTGAGACATTGTCATCTCTCTGTGAGATAGCTCTTGAAAAGAGAAAGTTAATTGCCACGAATTCCAATTTTTTCAAGTTTAGCAATAAGAGTGGGGACGGAGATCGTGTCGAATGCTTTTGCTAGATCCAGGAAAACACCAATTACCTTCTGCTTTTTATCCAGTTTGGCAACTATATCATTAGTAAGGTTAGACACAGCATTATTTGTGGAGATACCGGAACGAAAGCCGTATTGAGACGAAGACAGAAGTTGGTTTTGTTCTAAGTATTTAACGAGTCTGTTATTCATAATTCTCTCAAGCAATTTTGATACGGTAGGTAACACTGAAATAGGTCTGTAATTGTTCGACCGATCTCTGTTCCCACCCTTATGCACAGGATGCACTACCGCCAGCTTGAAGGCATGAGGGAAAACTCCCGTGTTAAGCGACAAGTTACATATAAAAGTTATGAAGGGAATAAGAATATTTATGTTTTTTTTTATAAATGCTCCGGATATGCCATCGGAACCTACCGCACAGTCACTTCTTAGTTTGATTATCAAGCGATCTAGTTCTAGTTCATCAGTTTCTAACAAGACGAAAGTTTTATGATAAGAGTGAGAATCATCCTTGCAGATTTCGGTATGCTTTCAGCCTAGGACCGGCCAACATTAGCGAAATAGGAGTTAATTAAATTAATAGAACCCTTGGGGTCGGCGGGTGCCAAAAGATCGTTAGGGTGTGTCTTATGTTTCTTTGTGTAGGTAATGGTTTTTATAGCATTCCAGAGTTTTTTATGATTAAATTGAGCATTATCAATTTGAGTTTTATCGTAATTAACTTTAGTAGTTTTAAGCAGTAGAGTACAGTAATTTCTATATTTTTTGTATGTAGTTTGTAATAGGACATCAACGGGTGATTTCTTTAGTTTTAAATGTCAATTATCACGGTTCCGTAGGCATCTAAAAAGCCCTGGTGTCATCCAGGGTTTTTTTAGCCGTTTACGATTAGGGACTATTTTCAAAGTTGAGTTTCAAAGTTAGTGGCTTCGTTAACATCTGGGGTGCTATATATAGGGCTAAAGTCAGCTTGGAGCAAGTCCGATTCAATTTTTTTATAATCAAGAATCCTGGTTGTTCTGGCTTTATATGACTTGTTATTGGAAATTAACGAAGTATGTATAAAGAAAAGGACAGTGTCGTGGTCGGTAACTGAAGTATTAGCAACAAAACAGAAGGCAGGCAGTTTCGTTTTTAAAATCAAGTGGTCTAAACAGCTATTAAGTCGGGTAGGTAGATTGTGTGTCGGAAGCATGCCGTGATACGCAACCATGGTTAAATATTCAGTTGAGCGCAAGTCATTACTGTTTTCGTAAATGTTAATATTCATGCCGCCCGTCAGAATGATATTTTTATAAGCGACCTTTTTTAAAAGTTCGTTTAAAGAATCTAAGAACCCGCAGATATTCCGATTTGCAGGTGGGCGGTATATAGCAATCACAACAGTGTTAAGTGTTAACATTAAACAATTAGCATCCTGGACGGAAGGTTCCTCAATAGAAATCTGAAATTGGCTACGGAAATAAACTACAACTCCCTCATTCTGCGTCTTATGTCGGCTAGTAGCAGCGCAAGTATAGTCGTGGATTGACGGTGGGGTGGATGACTTGAACAGCCAACATTCAGTAAGTAATAATCTTGCTGCTTTTAAAACTTTATTCTTAAATATGATTGAGTTAAGCTCGACGACAACGGTCCCAGAAGTGTGCGACTCTTTTTTAGGCTACAGTCTGAAAATATTCTTGAGGTCGGCAGGTTGGACATTTTCTTTTATAGCAGCTCCGATCTTACACATGTTCTCGTTTAATGATTCCTTATTTTCCGAAGAAGATGTAGGCAAATTATTAATCTCAATCAAAGCAGAGCGAGAAGTACGTTCCAGATATTCAATTTTGGACTCTAATGAACTTATGTGTCTCTTAAGAGTGGAGTTTTCACGTTCGGTAACGTCGAGACGCTCCAGCAGTTCGTCATACTTTTCTGAGAAAAATGTTATAGAATTCTGGATCTTCGTATTCTGCTCCGAAATTTCATTCATTGTAGACGTTAGGCATTCAAATTTCCGAATTTGCTTGAGTTCAGAGTCATTAAAAAGCTTAGTAGTTTCGGAAAGGAGTAGGGAATAGTCTGAGTTACTTTGCTCATAGGAATCTTCACTGAGTCTACGACGTGTTCTACGACCCAGGTTAACAAAGATGTCCTTAATTTGCTCCTGATTCTTCGATTGCAGGTTCAAAGCCGGGTCAGATAAGGCTGCGTGGAGATTTGTGGCCGGCGGAGACTTGTTTGCCGGTTGAGGCGATTTCTTATCGGACATATTAAATCCTTGTTAGCAAAAGCACAAATCAGGTAAACAAAGCGCGCACCTACAGCGGAAATGTATCACACAGGAAGTAGTTCCGTGTGAGGCAATGGTAAGTAGGCGGTGCGTGTGCGCCGAATCCTGCGAGGAGCGGATAAAAATATGTTTGCTAATTACTGTTGTCGCACTCACTCAGGTACTAATTGTCTCCAACACGTAATCACCGCTCCGCGCTTCTGCTCGCCTGGTACTTTCCGTATTTATTAAACTTAATATTTTGACACAAAAGTTAATAAATTACTGCGCTAACACGTCCACTTAGCACGGGATCCAAGAGGGGAGAGCCGTCTGCTGTCTGAGCCAACATCGCAAATGTGGAAGCCTGTGAAAAAAATATATAACATTGGATTGAGTCTGATATTAAGTAAATGCATAACATAACATAACATAGCATCACGCCTGTATTCCCCGAAGGGGTAGGCAGAGGTGTACACACTTGTACGCCCACATTTCACCAATGCTGTTATTAAGTCCCATGTAATAGGTGGTGAGCCTATTGCCATCTACCGGGCTCAATTCCAAACTCCGGGCTGCTACTGAGAATTTCCTAACAGAAAAACCCAATAACACTTTGCCCGACCTGGGAATCGAACCCAAGACCTCATGCTCAGCAGTCGCGCTTGGGACCACTAGACCAACGAGGCAGTTATTATATTAAGTAAATGCAATACAATAATATTATACTACATACAAACGGGAAACTTACCCGAAGGGTATAGCCTACAGGAATTTGCTAGGTTGCTCCGGCAGCGTGTGTGAACAACGATAAACGAACTCGCAAGTAAATAGTGGTAAATAGTGGCCGTTCGCCATTTCTTATTATAGGTAAAACTATTTACTGCAGCTCGAACGTTCAGACAATATGCGTCACCCGTCGCCGACTGATCGCGGCCGCCTGAGCCCTGAGGCTGCCTGTGCCGCGCGCCGGCCCGTGTCTCTGTATATTTACCTATATACTTACATTTATTCCATGTTTTTTTTTTGACCATACCTTTTATCATTACTTGTCTACGTGTGCGTCTTCTTTCCCGTGTGTTATTATATTATAATTTTTTGTCGTTTTTGTAATTTTAAGATCCTTTTTAGTGTTTATTGCTTTCTTCAGTGTGTTTCTATGTATGTGTGGTTTTGTGCTGATCTAATAAATGTATCTTTCTTTTTTTCTTTCTTTCTATATATATGTGGACTTAAGCATGGCTAATAATAACTAATTCCTGGGTTCGATTCGGGCAAAGTGTTATCGGGTTTTTCTGGTAAGAAATTCTCAGTAGCAGCTCGGATTATGGAATTGTGCCCGGTTGATGGCAATAAGCCAACATTTCTGATGACGTTCTTGTGTCCCATGTTGCTGACAAGCAACAAGAAGAATTCGCGGTGGTGAACAGTGATCGAGATGGCTTAGTGGTCAGAGCGCCTGGAGTATTTATCCGGGAGGCGCAGGTTCGAATCTTGTTCGCGACCGTATTCTTTTTTTTCCATTTAATATTGTAACTTTAGAGTTCGCTAAGCATGCGTTAATGCTTTTCAAAGATTTATCTTGCTGACAAGCCTTCGAGCTGCACCTGAGAAGCCAAAAAACCTCATATAGCTTTGTCAGACCAGGAAATCCAACCCAGTCCAGTCCAGTCAGTATTTTACACTTCTAGGTCACTCTAAGTTTTTTTACAATGCAATAAAAGTAGGCCAATCCCATGGAAAATTAAGATCAAGAAATATGGATTTATTCCGAATAGTCATTTTATTCCAAAAATAAACTGCTGCATACTCGAAAAATTATTAAATCTCGCTTCAGTCAAGTACCGCGTCTTAATACCGAATCTGTTCGTGGCGCCATCTGTGAAATTGTTGGCGACAATACTGTTATTTTCTTGCTGCTAGTTTTTATGACGAGAAAGTTTAATTAATTAATTATCGATGTCAAAAGCAATCAGTGTTTCTTGATCATTGTATTAATTTATATAGTGTTTATAGTATAGATAGACAATACAGCAAAATTGCGGATTTTATTGACTTGGAAGCCACAACTTTTCAACCGGATTAATCGCATATTTGTACTTTTTAAACTCCTTGTAAATAGTAAAATAAATAATTTAGTAGTAGTAATGTATATCTTTATGTAGAAGGAATGATTATTCTATCTGTGTTACATACCTCCTAATCATCTTAGTAATACACGGTAGAAATATTGTCGATAATTTTTTTTAAGTTTGTGTTTATATGTTTTTACTCGTGACTGTACATATATTTTACTGTTTCTTTGGTCTAGTAGTCCCAAACGCGGCTGCTTAGCATGAGGTCCTGGATTCGATTCCCATGCCGGGCAAAGTTCATAGGATTTTTCTGTTAATAATTTTTCAGTAGCAACCCGTAGTTTGGAATTATGCTATGACGGTATTGATGAAATGTGGGTGTACAACCGTTAACTTCAAATACAGGCGTGATACTTTATTAAGTAATTTTAAATTGAGACCTGTTGCATTCGTAGTCGAAAAAAAATAACACGAGCGGTTCTATATCAGGAAAAACAAAAAAAAAAACATACTTTTTGTTTTGTCCTATCAAATTTACTTCTGTTTTGAAGTTTGTATGATAGTTATTTATTATAAAAAAACGTACGTGTTTTACAAGCTAATAAAAAAAAGTGTTAATATGAAGAGATTCACAAATTCACAATGTCTATGTTTCATAAAATTATTCATAAGTAGGTATTTATTTTTATGGTCTTGTTTGTGCGAGGACACTTGAAAACAGCCGTAATTTTACAGAAACAACCTGCTGTCACTTTATTGGGTACTGAATTGTTTACTTTACAAAAGAGTTAGGTAGTGGTAGGAGCTAAACAAAGTAATAAATGATTTGATTTGATTTGTAACTCTTTCTAGTAAAGTAATTCAGTGCTCAGTTTATTGAGCCTCCACCTGGATACTTTTAGTATTGGTTATCAGCGATTAAAATAAGCTATTGATGTTTGCAGATGCTAAAAGTATCTAAATAATTGTCACTTGCATAAAATGGTAAAGGAAAACATCGTAAGGAAACCAGCACACCTAGAAATGTTCTCGATGAAGTGTGAAAACAATATGTTCACCAACCGTGCCACACAAATAACGAGTCTTACAAGCTAAACGCTGGTCACCCTGAAGATCTCCTGCCAATCATCTTGACAAACGGTGTGGTTAAGATTACATTTACCAACAAAATTACCCATTCCCTCTACGCTTTACAAATTACCCGTATACTCTTTGTCTTTCCCGAGCAAACCCCGGCAATTATTACAACTTATTACTGTCTTTGTAATACCGAAGCCGCACGATATATTACACTGACATAGATACCAAATATACAGGTGGTATTTTTCTTACATGGGATCGCCTGGCAGGATATAAAAATGACGCCCATCCATCATGGCGGATTCTCTGTGTTGTCATCTGAGATATCTCGTGTTGGACATTAAGGTAAAACTATTATATATTATTTTATTACTTTAAACTGTAGATTGATAAAGAATGAAACATTTGCAAAAATAAATAAAGGTAATATTTATTTTAATCTCATAGGTCAGATAAAATTGATTAGTAAATAATACTGCTGCCGTAATATATATATATATCGTAAAAAAAGACCAATAAAAATGTGGAAGAAATATTTGGGGTAGTGAGTAGAGCTCAAGATGGCTAAGTTGGGGCCTGGGGTTTATTACATAGTAGGATTAATCGGGGAGGTGCAGGTACCAATTCTGTCAACGACCGAATTTTTCTTTCCATAAAAAATTATACCTTTAGAGTTCGCTTCGCATGCGTTAATTTGTTTGAAAGATATACCTGTATTTGTCAAGGTAATCGCATGTGTACGTCGTATTAACTGCAAAGCTAGTTGTGTTGATTCAGTCGCCTGTATAGGACCTATAGATAGCGATGATATCATCAAAAGACGTATTCAAATGTGGCAGAAGAATTATTATTCGTGGAACTATTTCGTGACATAACAAGGAACCATTTGTGCGACAATAACGAAACGCCAGCCATACTTTTTAACCAAGATATAGAGTTTGTCGAGTCAGGGCTTATAGGTAGAGAGTTATTTGTTATTCATTGTTATAAATGAGGTACAGTCAAGTGCAGTTATAACTATATACTTTGGACTTTGGATAGACCCTGTAGACTATGACGTGTAATACAAATCCGAGTTCAGCTGTGAGTTTTAGTTAAGCTCCTAATCACACGAAAGAGGAAGTCTTAAGAATAATCCATTAAAATGTTTGTAGAGTAGGCTAGCCTTAGGAGCAGTGATAGCCTAGTGGTAAGACCGTTGGACTGGCTAGTCAAAAGTAGCAAGTTCAAATCCAAGGCACGCACCACTGACTTTTCGAGTCATGTGCGTATTAGAAATTAATGATCACTTGCTTAAAACGGTGAAGGAAAACATCGTGAGGAAACCAATATACCTGAGAGATGTTCTCGATGGTGTGTAAAGCCATGTCGGACGCCTACGGGCGGCTTAAACTCTGACACTAGGCTTGTTCATCAACCACACGAAGAAAGAAAGAAAGAAAGCAGGCTACACGTGAGTGGTAACAAAACCAGTATAAGTTAGCCTCGCGTACTATTGAAACTATCTAATTAGACAGGCCAGCTTAAGGTCAAAGTGTTTCCACGGACGTGCGGCCTTACTGTACCTAGGTATAGGTTACACACATTTTAATAGATTGTGTGTCAGGATTTGGCAGGCCAAGCTACTTTGAAGACCTTTCATATTAATAATGTTGACAATACTATGTCCACTGTTTCTATTTAAGTCTATCTGCCAAAAACCTAATGGAAAACATTGAAGAAATCTAAATCACTAGGAACTATAAACCTATTTGGGTCGTCTCCAATATCTTACAATTTCAAATGGTTAGGTATTATTATAGCAATATCAAAATAAGCAATTTCTGTAAATAGCTGAAAACTAGAGAGAAGAATACTATAAAAATTAAATACCCATTGAAAGTTTTTAAAATTAATACAAAAAAATATATTCAAACACGGTGTCAACTCCCATGTGTAGCGCACTCTAAAGTTAGAAATTTGTGTGTAAAGAAAAATACGGTCGTGAGTAGCTTTCGGTTAACTGTATAGGGACTGAATAGATAGCGATGACGTCACCATAAGATATGTATATTAAAACGTAGAAGAAGAAGAATTCGGAGTGTCTATTACGATAGCTTAAAGATATATTTCCACAAAAAATTACTAACTTTTTAAAAACTAATTCCCTATTTAAAAAATAACTTTTTCCGTATAGCAATGACTAGGCTATGCTATAAACTTTACGTATTAAACATACCCTTCTAACACAAACAATAAAAAGATAGGAAAATATTACACATATAAAATGTATACAGCAAATAAAATGATAAAATTAACTTTCCGTAGGTACTGATAAAACGATATCACGTAATATTTCTATAGGCAAGCAAAAGTTTAACATGAGTACCAAAACTCATTTGACGACTCAAAATTTCTTCACAGAAGTGTTATTCGGTTATATTACTCGCAAACTTCTAAATTAGTTGTCACCGTTAAACCGCCCTCTTCATAACGCTCTACGGAGACTCTCGTAATTAATTACGGAGATGCGTCACACTTTCATTTTCAGTGATGGGTGAAAGAAAAACTTGGTGTGTTGAGATTAAACTGAGTGATGTTCTTGAGAATTAGTCACTACTGTTTTAATAGATCTTCTCCATATAAAATGATATTTTTTATAGAAGTTAAGGCTATGTAATGCCCATATTAATTAATTACAATTTTTCAAGAAATCATTGTAAAATAATATAGGGGTTTAAACCCGCGACCCTTGACAGTCAGTGTCATCACTCTCCCAACTGAGCTACCGTGTCGTTGTTCAAAACTGTAAAATTTCAAGTTTCCTTGTATCGATCTTCTTTTTCAGCATCGGTATTATTATATAACAGCATCATGTTGTATCCCCTAAGGGTCAGGCAGAACAGTACTGTTGTGCTCGGTAATTTTCCGCCCACCTTATTAACTTCAATCTTGTTTTATATGGCGGCATTTTTCACACCACGCAGTGTTGAGCAAATTCAAATTCAAATTTTTATTCTGTATTTTTATTCTTTACAAACTATTTTACATGTCATTTTTTAATCTAGAAGGCTATTAATATTTCCTATCTGACTACCTCGGAGAAGAAAAACCGAAACAAACTCAGAGGTCACTGTCTCTTTTAAAGTCCAGACATCACTATTTATGGTTATGTGAGCGTAATCATGTAGGGCGTCTGGAAAGGCCTTTTGAAGAAAGAACCGTAGCAATTTTAAGTTGACCAGTCCTAACTGACGGCACACATGCATCAGTCACTGTAAAGCTCTAACCATAATTTAGGGAGCTCAACGACCTGTCGCAAGGCGATACCAGATCGGCAGGACATTTGCGTAGGCCATACAAATACTAAAAACTGCCAGACAGTTACAAATCTAAAAGAAATGGAATATATAACCAACATGATGCTCACATTCACAAATTTCTATTATTATATTCAAAATGTAAAAATATATTATGATTTAATTTAAAAAAATAGATTGTGAGTGGTACGTAATTCCTATGCAATACTATTTAAAATATTTTATTATTTTTCCCAGCTTCATTCTTTGCATACAGCAAATCACATGAAGCTTTTCACATTGTTATGCTCAATCATCACTTGGTCAAGTCCGTTTGATTTGCAATTTCAAGCATATAATGTCTTGGTGGAACGACACAGTCTACATATTACCATGGGTATGCAAGTTCAGCACGTACAATACATTGCTATACTGTTAGCTGCATACCGACTATTCTACTGCTCCGTGAACACAGTCTAGTACCAATACAACATGTTGGTATGCGACAGGATATGGCCATCTAATCTAAAAGCGTGTCCCAATTGGCTTGTACTATTATATTGACCTTTACGGTTACAATGCCAACCTGTCGTGTATGTCATAGTAGATGCATTCAGGCGTTAAATCTAGGCTCTATTAGCCATACGTAGTGGTCCAGTTAAGGTACTACATAGGTATACAGTGGTTTATTCGTCTATAATATTAAACATTTGTTGAATTTTAATGTTTCATAGATTTATCTATCTGCAGCGACAGAGATAAAGAGTGGGGCGTATCTTCATAGATTGAATCTGTATACTCGCGAAAGTATAAAAGTGTACAGCTTATAACAGTATATTTTTCCACTAGGAAAATTTTATCAGTTGGATAATATTCAGGTATGTACTAAATATTCCTTTATAAACAAATTTAGACATTCAAATAGCATTGCAGATTCTCAGTACAAGCCTATACTGAGAATCCTCTCAAAGGATATTTTGATTGCGCGTTTGAATAACAGAATATGGTTAGTTTCCGAATCCAACTATAGTTGTGTTCCAATGCCACGCAATGACTATAAACCGTTGTATTCTAATATAATTTATTAGCAAAATTTCACTGCCAACGATTCGCAGTTACTGAAAGGAAGAAAAAGTCTAGACTAATTGCTTAATAGTTTGTGAACGTCTACATTTATAAAACACCTACTTTTTACTGCTTCCTAGTGTTTTGCTGAGGAAAACAAGCGGGTTGTATGACATTATAGTGAAAGAACAAACATTGATGTTCTCATTTAATCACAGAGTCACGGTGATTTTGATTCAATTCCAGTTTCCCTTCATTGTTGGTCACTAAGTTGCTTGATTCATTTTTATTTTATAAAGAACATTGAAAAATCATAGACACAAACAGTGGGGTTACTTTTGAAACTAATACCAATTCCAATATTAAATAGACGTCCAAAAAGAACGCCTAATTTTTAAAAAAATACCTGCCTTACAATTACCTCAATTTTAAAGCATGTTGTCTACATATTATCCCGAATTTTTTGACATTTTGGCAATTAAAACTAAGAACTGACGTATTTCTTATGTCAATCGAGCGGAATTATTTTCAAGAGTAAGACTCCAACTTGAGGCCTTTGTCATACCGTGACAATGCTCACCCACTGAGCTATCGTGTCGCATATTTGCAACTATAAAAGTTCCAGTACCTCTTATTGTCTTAATGATAAGTCTGGTAATAGCTATAATACGGAAAGTTTTAGTTAAATAATCTGCCATTCACCCAGTTTAGGTAGCAGTAACTTTATTGTAGCTGCAAAAGTAACATAAGCTCGTACAATAAAATCTCCATACTGAAACGACTCATTAAACGCAATAAGACCTCTATGCACGCTTCCATCCACAAGAACAAGGGAAATGCATCCAACATATAACTTTTATTGCACTCTTGAGTAGTACAATGCACTTTGCATTTGTGGTTTATTTTTGTATAAAGCTATACGCTTTAGGTATTATACGGTGTAAGAGCAGATTATTATGCTTTGGTAAGTTATAGGTGTAGGTACGAACAAGTTTTGTAATTTTTGGAGATGTAAAGGAAGTGGACTTCAATAGTCTCTCGCTACCACGATGGGAAACAAGCGTAATACAAAGCCTAAATGGTCCATAATCCATTCACTCCAAACAGCTAAATAAATTAATCAAATCTATAATACCAAAAATTACCTATTAAATAAGTACGAGATTTTAATAATATAAAAAAACTGTTCCTATAATTATAAAACGATAATTAGAAATACTACTTATAACACTTTTGGAGCCATTATTATGAATAACTATCTCATCATAGTTCTAGATGACCCTCGATACGACAATCAAGATGACACGTTTCATCTTTCTCAACCTCCATAATAACATCAGTTAACCGAAATCCCAGACCCTTTCAACCGTGCAACAAACCTTGCCTATAAATAAATCCTATTTTACCTTTATATCTTAGAGTTCTTGAGTCCATAACTACATCTAAGTTGGGCCACGTCTCTTATAATCCCCGACTTACTTAGCCTCGGAATGACGAAACTTGCAGAGTTGGGCACCGCGGTAAATACCCGAAAGACCAAGTTTTGCAAAACGTGCCATTATTGTTCCATATATTGGAGCTATGAACCACTTATTAGTTTGAGTTTTGATGGTGTGATTTTAGTTAAGGGTCGCGTTCCTCGTTGTATTTCTAGTTGGCAAGGAATCGTTGGGATTAAGCAGCACTTGACGTGATCAACCTGTGGATTGGACGCAGAAGGACCACTCTTTTTTAAATAAAAGCGTAATCGTGCCTTAAATAAAAGAAAGAAAGAAAAGAAAACAATTGATTAAAAACACAACTAGCCCACATATGGAAATGATTAGACACAAACAAAATATACACATAATATAACAATATATATGTCCAAGATAAATCTTTGAAAAGCATTAACGCATGCTTAGCGAACTCTAAAGTTACAATATTAAATGGAAAAAGAATACGGTCGCGAACAGGATTCGAACCTGCGGCTCCCGGATAATACTCCAGGCGCTCTGACCACTAAGCCATCTCGACCTCTGCTCACCACCGCGAATTCTTCTTCCATACACGGACAGGTTAGGTTCTACCCCCGTCATTCTCTTCGTGTTTAGGTTTTTTCTAACCTTACAGACACAAAAATAGGAGCACCGCTGAGCGGGGCTCCGTCGACCCAGCCACGGAAATTCAAATCAGAATACAGTATCTTTATTTTACTTGAGTGGTGACTATCCATTTAATATACCTATACAATAAACAAACCTGTCCCATAGTAGATATGTCATTCTGCATTACGTCTAAAGGTGGGTAGCTGTTTTGTTAAACGTATCGCAATGGCAATCCAGAGGATGACGGGGGTAATTCGCTCGCTACGCTCGCTCACTGGGCCCCAACATTCTCTTCGAACCTAACCTGTCCGTGTCGGGGTACACGAAACTCCCGAGCTCGCTTTGCTCGCTCATGGATCAATTTCGTTTATTTTCTTTCATAATCCTTTAGCGGCAAGTTGTTGCAGCTAATTTTATTATTGTGTTTGTGGTAGGTGAGTGAATAAAACAGTTTGGTATCAATTACGTACTCACGGTTATATTGTCCACACAAAACACAGGTATAACAGTCAGAAGGAGAACAGCACATAGGAGATAGTCACGGAACAGTATATAAGCACAAGCAGAAACACAAGAAGAAGCGCACAAATGTATACAAGCAGATTTGAGGTAAGCAGGGCTTAGGGCAAGCAGCATAGGCTTCGCGTCGCGATAGCGAAATCTCGACTGCGGTCGCGCAAGGTGAACGGCCGCGCGCTGCCCGGCTCCCACCTCATATACAACGTAGGTAGGGACATCGGCTACGTCACAGTTACGTAGGCGATGCGCGATTCCACTGCACTGTGATGACCATTGCAATATGCAAAGTATGAAGTTGTGTGGAAATAAATATAACAATTGTATTATCCAATAAGTTATTATTATCTTGTAAATAATATTATAATTAGATAGTAGGTGTAATATATATTTTATGAACAAGTAGATTTAAGTGTAAATATATAGATATGTGTAATGTATATATTGTATTGTGTTGTTAGTGGACATTGTTAAATTAGGATAATTTGTATTAAGCTATAAGTGGGGGAAAGGAAATTGTAGTGGTTAGGAATGCCACATCACTCCCCCCCAGAGACCGTCCTACGGGCGATAATAATCCGGGAACCGGACCGTTCGGCCAGACCTGGTCGTTTTGACCACGGTGTCCGAGGGCTGTGACTCCTCCTCCTGGATATCTTGATGAGGTGGTGGTGTGTCGACCATTATGTAGGCCGGTTTGAGCCTGTCCACGGAGACCGTGACCACCTTACCCCTGACCGAAATTTTGAAGGTCTTTTCGCCTTTTTCGACCACTTCGTAAGGACCGGTGTATGCTGGTTGTAAGGAACCGCGCAGCGCATCTTCCCGAAGAAATATGTGGCTGGAGGTTGCTAAGTCCTTATAAATAAATATGGTGTGCTTAGTATGGCGTGCAGCTGGTGCTGGTTTTAATTTCGCAGCAAACGAGCGTAAGCGTGCGGTGAACTCCGAGATGTCGGTGGTACCATGGGCACTTGGGTTAAAAAATTCACCCGGGAGTCGTAATGGCTCACCATATAGGAGCTCGGCAGAAGAAGTCTGTAGATCCTCTTTAATAGCGCTCCGGACGCCCAGTAAAACTAAGGGCAGTGATTCTGTCCAGTTATGGTCAGCGTGGCACATTATCGCCGTTTTTAGTTGCCGGTGGAACCGTTCCACCAGGCCATTACACGCTGGATGGTAAGCAGTGGTCCTCCGGTGTTTATAACCGACTAGTTTGGCTAGATATTGGAACAGAGCGGACTCAAATTGTCGTCCTTGATCTGTCACAATATCTGTTGGGCAGCCAAAGCGGGAAATCCAGCTGGTAAGTAAGGCTTTGCCCACTGTCTCAGCGGTAATGTTTGAAATGGGCACTACTTCAGGCCACCTGGTGAAACGATCCACGGCCGTCAAACAATACCGGTATCCCTCTGATGGCGGGAGTGGACCTATTAGGTCAATGTGCACAAAGGCAAATCTAGCGCGTGGTAACTCGAATGTGCCCAATGGTGCTGACACGTGGCGATTTATCTTTGCGCGTTGACAGCTAAGACAGTGTCGTGACCAATCGCGACAGTCCTTACGTATTCCAGGCCAAACGTATCGCTGAGCAACTAATTTAGCAGACGCGTTTGCCCCAGGATGACTAAGGCTGTGAAGGCTGTCGAAAACCTGCCTACGGAGTGGTTTGGTTACGAACGGTCTTGGAGTGGCGGTACTCACGTCACAGAGTAGCTCGACCGGGCTGCTGTCGATTTTAAGCCTCTTTAGTCGAAGTGACGATTCAGACTTCAGAAGTTGCAGCAGTTCAGGGTCGGATGCTTGAGATTTGGCGAGAACCTCGAAATCGATCGGAGTTTGCAGTTCACTGACACGAGACAAAGTATCAGCGACAATATTGTCCCTGCCGGAGACGTGTTGTATGTCTGTCGTGAACTGCGAAATAAAATCAAGGTGTCTATACTGACGTGGAGAGCAGTTGTTTTTTCTCTCATGGAAAGCGTATAACAACGGCTTGTGGTCAGTATAGACAGTAAAGTGTCTCGCTTCAAGCATGTGGCGGAAGTATTTAATGCCTTCGTAAATCGCGAGGAGCTCACGATCGTATGGCGAATACTTCTGCTGTGTTGGGCTCAACTTGCGTGAAAAGAAAGCAAGTGGTTGCCATGCTCCATCCTTGAACTGTTGCAACACTGCACCCATTGCCAGATCTGATGCATCTGTCACAAGGGCGAGCTTAGCCTGATAGTCGGGATGTGCAAGCAACACGGCGTCGCAGAGGCTGTTTTTGCACTGATTAAAGGCAGTGAGTGCCTCGCCTGTCATATCGACAGGGTGGGACCCTTTGACTGAACCCGTCAGCAGGGTGTTGAGGGGACCTTGAAATTTTGCGGCTTGTGGAATAAACCGCCTGTAGAAGTTCAACATCCCTAAGAAACGCCTCAGCTCCTTGACGGTTTTAGGCGCCGGAAAGTCTTTGATGGCGCCCACTTTGGACTCCAAGGGCTTGGTTCCAGCTGCAGAGATGCGGTAACCTAAAAACGTGACCTCGTCAGCACCAAATACACACTTAGAGGTGTTGATGACGATGCCATACTTCTGCATCCTGGTGAAGAGCTGCTGCAGGTGAGTCTCGTGCTGGTCCTGGTCTCGCGAAAATATTAAAAAGTCATCAAGATAACAGTAGCAGAAGTCAAGCCCACGCGTCATTTCATCGACGAACCGCTGAAATGTTTGACCAGCGTTCCGAAGACCGAAGGTCATGTACGGAAACTCGTACAAGCCGAAGGGAGTGGTTATCGCGGTCTTCTGAATATCGTCTTCGCTGACAGGAATCTGGTTATAGGCCTTGACCAAATCAATGGTCGAGAAGACCTTGCAGCCTGCAATGCTGTGGGTGAGGTCGTGCACATGTTTTATTGGATACCTGTCAGGAATCGTCCTTGAATTGAGCAACCTGTAGTCGCCGCAGGGACGCCAGCTGTTGTCCTTCTTCGGCGCTAAGTGCAGCGGCGAAGACCAAGGGCTCTCGGATGGACGAGCTGTACCGTTGCTAAGCATGATATCAAACTCTTGCTTAGCAATCTGCAGTTTGTCAGGAGCTAGTCTGCGAGGGGAACAAGTAATGGGCGGGCCGGGTGTGGTGCGTATATGGTGTACAGTGTGGTGTGTAGGTTTGCGTGGCGTGCCAGCGGGTCGCGTAATTTCGGGGAAGTTATTTAATAAAACGTGAAATTTAGTATCACCAGTCGAGACCTTCACCGAACACGTCGAAGAAGCCGTTGCAACAGAAGCTACAACAGACAAAGAAGTAGTCTTATCTACTAGACGTTTGTTGCGTATATCAACCAGCAAATTATAAAAACTTAGAAAATCTACACCTATTATAGGCTTGGTGACATCCGCAACAATGAATCGCCATGGGAAGTTACGGCGCAAACCAAGATCTAAGTTTATTTGTAAGTAACCGTAGGTATGGATTACCGTACCGTTAGCGGCCGACAATTCGTAGTTCGACTTGGCACGCTGTTCACGTAAAACACTCCGCGGAAACACACATAGGTCACTACCAGTATCCACAAGAAACTGAGTTTTTGACTTGCGGTCGGTGACGAAGAGGCGACCAGAAGATGTTGGACAGTCGTCTGCCGCCATTACCGACTGCCTTTGAAGTTTCCCTGTTTCTGGAAATCACAGGGTTTAATGCACTTGCGAGCATTGGCCCCGTACTTCTGATGGTAGAAGCAGAGAGGGTAATTCCGGTGGCTGGACTCGGATCGACGACGCTGATGCTCCTGTGAACGAGACTGCGAACGAGGCTCTCTGTTCAGCTTCATGGTGAGCTCTCTCACGGCCTTCTTCAGCTCAGCAATCTCGTTGGCCATCTCCTGCATACTGGGACTGGGCGCGGATGATGCTGAGACTTGGCAAGGGGTCACGATATCCTGGACCCTATCTGCCAGGTCTGCTAACGCCTCGAGGGAACCTTGGGGTTGTGATGCCAGTAGGGTCTGGATGCTACTTGGCAGACGGCTGCTCCAAATCGTCCTGAGAAAGTCTTCAGGGACGGTAGGGCCAGCTAAACCCTGTAGGTGCCGCAGGAACTGTGAGGGCTTGCGGTCTCCTAGTTCCTCATGTACGAGGAGCTGCTTCACCTTCTTCTCGTGCGATGCTGAGAGTCTTTTAATAAGCTCGTGCTTCAGCTTAGCATATTTGTTTTGGGCCGGCGGAGCGATCAATAAATCCCTCACTTGTTTGGAGTACTGATGCTCGAGGTTGCCAATTATATAATTAAATTTCGTGGCGTCGTTGGTGATGTTCGCATTCGCAAATTGCGCCTCCACTTGTGCGAACCAAACCTCGGGATCATCCGGCCAAAACGGTGGTATCCGTACTCCGATACGGCAAATGTCGGACGTCTCGTCAATGGAAACGCGCATGGCGCGTCGTGGTTTCCGGTTGCCCGAGTGTGTACTTGTATAAGATTTATGCGAGTCACTGCTGTCAGACATGTTGTTTTTGTGACTTTACGTACAATAAAATCTTAGGCTCTTCTAACACGTTCTTTTTCACGGGGTCACCACTTTAGCGGCAAGTTGTTGCAGCTAATTTTATTATTGTGTTTGTGGTAGGTGAGTGAATAAAACAGTTTGGTATCAATTACGTACTCACGGTTATATTGTCCACACAAAACACAGGTATAACAGTCAGAAGGAGAACAGCACATAGGAGATAGTCACGGAACAGTATATAAGCACAAGCAGAAACACAAGAAGAAGCGCACAAATGTATACAAGCAGATTTGAGGTAAGCAGGGCTTAGGGCAAGCAGCATAGGCTTCGCGTCGCGATAGCGAAATCTCGACTGCGGTCGCGCAAGGTGAACGGCCGCGCGCTGCCCGGCTCCCACCTCATATACAACGTAGGTAGGGACATCGGCTACGTCACAGTTACGTAGGCGATGCGCGATTCCACTGCACTGTGATGACCATTGCAATATGCAAAGTATGAAGTTGTGTGGAAATAAATATAACAATTGTATTATCCAATAAGTTATTATTATCTTGTAAATAATATTATAATTAGATAGTAGGTGTAATATATATTTTATGAACAAGTAGATTTAAGTGTAAATATATAGATATGTGTAATGTATATATTGTATTGTGTTGTTAGTGGACATTGTTAAATTAGGATAATTTGTATTAAGCTATAAGTGGGGGAAAGGAAATTGTAGTGGTTAGGAATGCCACAATCCCGATATATTTTCGACTATTATAGTGGTTTAGTATTTACATCATTCAACATTTTCATCTTTTTTTTTGCTATTGACAAGTAAAATAAAGTTAGGTTATTATTGTTAAGACATACAGAGCCATATGCGACAAAATTTCGAACTATATTCAACAATCTGATAGTTCATTTCACACTGTTTTACATAATCTCTGATCGTTGACCCGCTGCATTGATAAACGCAAAACGTTCATTCAATTCTGCGTGTTATAAGTTCAGTTATTATGTAAAACAGCTTAACGTCGTTCAGCTGTTTTTCATAACAGTACTGTTTTGTAAATCAGCTAGCAGTTTTGTAAAACAGCTGATTCTACAATCCATCTGCGACATATATACACTAGATACACATTAGCAGGAAAACTAGGACAAATGAAAAGATTAAATATATAAATTGGGAACAGTTACCAAATAATAATAATGAAATGGGTTTGAAGTACCTACGCGTTATTATATCGACTCAATTATTATTACATATAAGGCTTGAACGGCGCTTTTTGTCAGCTTCAGTCTGTGCAATCTTTGAAGCAGGGCTCCATTATTCGTCTAAATTGCCACAGACAGTTTTCTGTTTGATATTTAGGATTGTGTCTAGTTCAGCCGCTTTAAATGTAAGATGCGTATTCTTAAATTGAAAAGAGTATAAGAACGATTACATACTGACTCACAGTTACTTAATAAAGTAACTAAAAACCTTGCAAAAAAAACTGACTCCACTAGCTCAGTGCCCCGGAATGAGTCTTAGCCTCCGAATATCGAAAACTCTTCACTTTTTATAGTCTTGCACGATTTCTCGCCTTAATATGAAAGTAAATTATATTTATCTCAGTTAAATGAAGCTCTTAAAGCATATCATATTTTATGCAGTAGTTATTAAGATACCCTACTTCTTTGAATTACATTCCTTTGAAGAAATGCAACTAAATCGATTTGGGTTTAAAATCATTATGGCTCGCTGTTCGACTAAAGGCTTTGAACCACGTTGAATAGCGAGGCGGAAATGTATCGGCTATAATCACTGAACCCACTCAACTGGATTCAGATACAAAATTGCTCCTTTTGATTATATTTGAAGCATTTATCTATAAGATAAAAAATATATATAACTTAGAGAGAACTTTTAATTGAATAAAGTGACGAACGACGACGTAAAGAACAAATGTTTTAAGCTGATCAAGAAATTATTCTTGAACCACTTAAAAACAATTATTATTTTAATAAATTCCACCTTAATTTTTTATAAACGGTTTTTCTTTTTTCGATAATTTGCAGCAAATAATATTCATATTATAATTGTAAATTAGGATATCTTAGAAAAATACTATCATAGATTCTCAGCCAGGAAGAAAGACGACTTTAACTCCACGGTCCTCAGTTCCCTACCTTATCAAACATTGTGCAGGTATATTGTCTAACCAAATAATTAAACAAATTGAATGTTGGGGAATTCTTTAAATAAAAACCATTGCCCGCAATGAAACCCTTCAAAAGCGCGCGCGGAACAGCAACAACCCGCCGCCATATTATGCAAAACGAAGCCTCAATTTAATAAAATTTTGAATAGCTTACCTATTCAGAAGAACCTTTCATGTAAGTATAAATTAGTTCACAACTTTCTTAGCATTAGATACCTACCTACAAATGCCGTATATCTCGTAATTTCTTCAATACAAAAGACCTTACACTCGAAGCGGAATTAAGTATCAATATTCCATTTCACATCAAACGACCCAATTGAAGATGTTATTCAAAAGAAAATTTCACATCGAATCAAAGAGAGACGGAAAAAAATTGAACGTCAAAGAGCGACTTTCAAATTAGTCCGACTTCAAATATTCCTGTTGTTCCCGATATTAATTTTATTCAAATTTTGACTTTTCGCCGTAATCATGCGACTTTTCGTATTTTAATTCTTTAATATTAAATTACTTTTTAAATTCACCAATTTATATTTTAGCAAAACGCAGTGGCGGTTAAAATGAAAGTTTTGTTTTGTTGTGACTTATACATACCTATATAGCGTTAACAATAAAAAGTGAGTATTATTTAGGTTATAATGAAGCAAGGGACTATTTCATTTTCACCTCTCTTAAACATATAATATCTACTGTCATCCATGTTTGAGAGGGATATTCTACCACTACATTTGAACCATTCCGAAGATTAAGAAAAATCTATTTATATTTGACAGCGTATAAAGGTTTCACTGCTCAATAATCAATTTTATGTTGCCAAGTCTTTGATAACTGTCATTTCGCCTGAAAGTAAATTTGGCTTTAGAACTGTCAAATCGGTAACTCAAGAGTCAAGAAAGATCTTTTTAAAAATCACACTTGGTTATTGAGAAATACGGGTATGAAAATGTCTCTAAAGGCTGTTTTTACCGGACTGTCCCAGAAGAAGATTTATGTTATAAGGTTTATTTTTTAAAGCATGAACCAAATAGTCATTCAAACCTTTTTTATTATAATTAGAACTTTTTTTTTTAAGTACCTACAATGAAGTTCGATATAAACGATCGCCAATAAAAATGTTACCGCGCAACGGAATGCCACGCGGCGGCTCCTTATAAAAAATAAATACTATATTCTGACTGGAATATTGGTTGCTTCGGTTCAACTTTATGGGTACAGCTAAAACGAGACACTCATATGGTAATTAAATTGCCTTGTCACTGGCATAAACTTGACAGTTAGGAAAATAAAAACGCTAACAAGTTCTGTTAAGTACAAGTTATGAACTAATAAATAGATAAGCAATGTAAAGCATTTAGTATAGATTGCACGAACGTCAGATAACGTTGAAATAAAAACTATTTGATAGATTTATTATAATTAAAAGTTTTGACATTTAAAGCTGCCAAAAAATCGAAACGTTGATCAATGTAGCCTGGACGAAAGAACGTAATCATAATTTTAACAAAACTGACAGGCTCCATTTATAACGCTTTGAAGCAAATTAGTGTATTGAAAACACAAAGCCTTTAGTTAACATAATAAACTAAACCACAAAGGGCAGTGATTTATATAAAATTTGATTAATATGTTGAAAAATACAATTTAGTGCTGTCAAATGCAAGATTAAATTTAGATTAAGCACACAGATGGCTGGCAAACATCCTGTGTTGGCGCTACGTTAGAACTGGACTGCTAAGTGACGCGAGAAAATTAAAAACACAAATACAATTAGCTTACACCACAACAGTAAAAGCTAATTCATAAAAGAGGTAAATAAAACAAATCAACTTATTTTAAATTAAATTAAATATCAATTAAAACCCTACCCTCTTGAACAGTCATATCGTATCATGTGGCATCCTTAACCATAGGTATTTTTTCTGTTATTCAGAAGATTTAGGCGTAAAATTAATAGTAAAAAAAAAAAAAACGATTATTACCCAAACACTTTGTTCTTGCCAAAGCTTAGGGATATTACAAGGTAATATAATGTGTTCACTGAAATAGTGGCGGTATACTCAAACAGCAAAAAGGATAGTAATGAAAAAAAAAAAATGGCGCCACTTTTATTGAAAAATGTGTATGGACTTAAATTAAACGCTATTCCTCATCATCATAAGTGTCATCTTAGAAGTTGTGGCATCATTAATTCAGCGGAGGGACTATTATAATCATCATCTCACTACAAATAATTACCTACGTAACACACTAGATCATAATAAACTAGGTAATTACAACCACCAGCAGACAAACAGAACGGTGCCTGCCAGCCAATTACCGTATCCCTTAGCCCACGTATATTCATTATAGCACTGTGTACCGAAATTAATAACTGACGAGTACACGTGTAAGCCTTCACACCTTTGTCTAAATCAGCAATTATGATGAGTAAAAATATGCCGAAGTTCCATTCGAGCTTTATTATTTTTCATGTGGAATTTCTTATTGATAAGTCAGCACCCAAGGCGTGCCCCACCATCCAAGGCATGAATGAAATCTTTATAAAATGACAACTTCGTGCGAATAGTTTTCGAGCTATAGGATGGCACCTCAATCCTGATATCAGGATTGAGGTGCCATATTGAAATGCTTTTAACTTTTTTGTTCTTTCTACAAATTTACAACAAAAACATTACATAAAAAGATATTCAGATTGGTGATTGGCTCCTCAATCCTGACATACATTGATTTATGTTGGGTAGAGCTAGGTTCTAGCTAAGTCCGAGAGTTCAAATCAGAACTTACATCAATTCATAGTACACCGTGTATCGATTGCAACCCATCAGTCTTTCTGGTACAATCCGCACACGTTTCGGTCCAGCGTAAATCATTATTAAAACCAAAGGTTGATCTTCAACTGATAAGGAGACGGGCTTCCGGATTTCCGATGATCATATACCTAACGTAAGAGATAGACCTCCGAAAGGACCACGGGATATGTAAGGTAATAGCTCTACTACTCGAGAGTGTCAAACGTGTGGAAATCCTCATGGATGCCCTTTACCTGATCGCGAGGAAGATGTCGGACTTCTACCGACTAAAACCAAACGGACATCGCAGCACATAAGAAGGGGCACTTTTAATTCGCGTGGATCAAACCAGTGCCCTCTCTGTGCTATGCCTACGGTACGTCACGGGGATACTGACAACCTCCCCGAAAGTCACCGGGATGTACAACAGTAGACATTTTAGGGTCTTAGTTTGCTCTCAACGTCGACAACCCTGTTTTTCACCTACCAGTGATGATGGGGATACTTTTCACCCTACCTGGGATTAGCGCCGAAGCTGTTGCCTCTCTGGCGCCTTCGTCTCTGAGTGTGTCGATCTTAGAAGTGCGTTTGCCTAATACGGCAGAAGAAGCTCATAGCATCGAGAAAATAATATTCAGTAGTGTTATTTTTATATACATACTTTCAACGAAGTTGGCTTACTGTTATTATTTTCATTGTATTAGTAATGAACTTAAATAATACATTCTAATTGGCGCGTATCCTTAATAACTCCCCTTTCTCTCTGATTACTGCAAATAAAAGATAATTAAACATTTTGAATAAAAATATGCGCCATATTATACTACTAGTATCTATTTTTGTACCAAACCTTCGGGAGACATATTCATATCAATTAATGTTCACCGGTTACTACTCACGTGCATTTTTCAGGATTGCCCACCTAGTTTCGAACTCGAACTGAGTCCTTAGTCATGAGCTGAGCCCGCGGCGATGTCGCGAGTCAATCTGGAGCTGCATCGCGCCGCGTAGCGTTTCGCACGCGCCGATGATACACTCGGTGTCGTGTAAACACACGAGTACTTCCACCACTCGTCGTGTCCGAGATATTGTCTTTACTATTTATGTCGGTTCATACTGCGCTGACTGTGTCACACTCCAGGCTTAACTCACTTTTATATGACGTGGACTTCAGAGCTGGTTTCCAAGCAGGAGGAAACGTCCAACCACTGTCTCTGTTGAAGTTCGGGCGACGGCTTATTTCGATAGCTTCGCGGTACGAAATATGTCTCCATCGCTAGTACGGATGCTTTATCGAAACGTATAAAATGAGCCGCGCCCGTGCTGCAAGCGTGATTGTCCGGTTTCGCAGGCAAAACCCTCATGATTATAGAAAAAGGCATTACAAAAAAAAAAAAACTACAAGCGCGTTCTACAACTGCTGACTTGTTGGTGTCCATACTCTTCATACTACGTGTGTGTTCATTCAGCCTGGTTGCGATATCCCGACGAGTAACTCAAGCCACAGTCTCACGGTATTATGTAAACGCCGGGGCTGTGGCTTTCATAATTCTGTGCGACTGTGGCTTGAGATGTAGTAGTCGTGAAGTCGCACCAAAGCTCGCACCAATGACTTTCATAGTCATGAGCGCGGTGGAAATTAATTATCATTTACTATAAACTGTGAAGGAAAGCATTGTGAGGAAACTAGCACACCTGAGACATGTTCTCGATGGTTTGTAAAGCCATATTAGAGGTTTGTGGTTTAAGTTCTGACATAAAGTTGTTCACCAACTACATGAGAAGAAGACTTATTAGCATCATTGATATGGAATTTTAGTATAGGAGTATTATTGTACTGAATTAATTAGCTTAGATCACTAGTTCCACTTAATTGAATTAGCTTGGACCACTAGTTCAATATAATTGAATTATCAATATCATTACTAAATTATATTGATAATTCAATTAATCGCCTGCATTGCGTGACATTTTAATAACGAAAATGCATCGTGATTTCAATATAATTTTGAAACAATTTCTAGATAATTTCGGTGTTAGATATCATGCGGAATTGACATCGATTAATTTGTCAGTGAGATAGAAGCACGTAATTACAAATATCCTACTAATATTATAAATGTGAAAGATTATGACGATGGATGGATATTTGTTATTATCTTTAATAATTACTGAAGGGATTTGGATGATGGATGCACATACGCAAGCGGTGAAAATTGCAACTTTCACCAATACGACGCTATTGTCACTGCTTGCGTATGTGCATTTATTTGCGGGTAAGCGGGCGATGCACAGGTATTTACATGGCTATCCTCAATATTGAGGAAGTAGCTCGATATTGTATTTATTTGCATCCATTGTAATGGACTTCCGCAAAGTAACGCCTGAATCTATTCAGGATTTGGATAAAATTTGGCACACAGATAGTTTACAACCTGGATTAACACATGATATACTTTCTATCCCGGCTTGACCATATATTCTATCCATGAAGTTTGACGATCCTTTCTCTTTAGTCTACTGTCCATAAAGCTCACTTTCAATGTAACCTTTATATTTCATGAAGATTTTATTTTTTAAACATTTTCCGCTACCTCTCGTGCCTCACAGAATACAGTAGCAACCGAACCATTAACTCTACGCGATAACAGCAGCGGTGACTGTCATCCACAATTTATCCAGCATTGAAGTCCAACATTACTTTTATTGCCAACCCCCTATGAAGATTCAGTCGCTATCTCCATATGTAAAACGTCATACATTTAACTGTCTGTATATTGTTTGAATAAAGTGCATTTGTTTGAAAGTAACAATGGATATTGGACAAAATTATTGTGTCGTTGAACTTTGCGGTTCGTTTTATTTTCTTAGTTGAATGGGAATGTTGGTGCATAGGTGAATTGAGTATACAGGATAGAATTTAAAACAATCGCAAACTTTTAAGATGTATTTTACCAATGAAACTAAACAACTATACATACTTAAGTAACATGGGTCATTTAGAGCAGTGTTAGGCTAGTACAAGGGTCACCAAAAAACGCACTACTGACTTTTGGTAGCCATCTGCGTTTTACTTGCATAAAAAACGGTGAAGGAAAACGTCGTGAGGAAACCAGCACATCTGATACATTTTCCCGATGGTGTGTAAGGCGTGGTGTAAATTCTGAAAGGCCGTACCGAGGAATTTATTGCGGGGAGGGAGAGGGTTCTACATTAAAGTATTTATATTGGGAGTTTTTTCAGATTTTGAATTCAAGTGTAAACATTATATTTTCAATTCTTGTCTAAGATTTCTGGAGCGGGGGTGGGGTTGATATATATATTATACATAAAAATTTGAATTTCAACAGTGAAATTTAATTTGACGGCGCTATTGATGCAGTGGCTGAGAGACCGACTTTCTCTCTTTCTTCTTTCATTTGTTCCGGGTCTGGGCATGTTTGCATGTGTATGTCTATAAATGTACCCGCGATAAAGAAGAAAAGGGGCAACGTTTTTGGCTGCTGTGTCGCGTGTCGCGGGTTAGATTCCGGCACTAAGCAAATATTTGTATGATCTAAAGATATTTGTTCCGTGTCTAGGCATGTGTGGATGTAAACGCACCCGCGATACAGAAGAACAGGGCCAACGTTTTATTTAAGAACAAAAATATCATTATCAATATGAAATCTCCTTATCTAATCATATCTTAACACAACTCAGTGGAGTGTCCCTGACAGTTTTCTCAGTCAAGAACCTATTTACCCACCGTCGATGGTGTTTGACCTTTACTAAGTACCTTTTAACCTTTCTGCGGTACCACTTCAGACCTTGCCCGGCTTGAGAACGATGTGTAGTACATGGCACTTAAAAAGGATAAGGTCTGATATGAAGCCAGTTATACCTACTGGATATTTTAAGAATCAGTGATATTCCTGAAGCTCTTACTTATACCAGCTGTGCCCCGCAAACGTTGTTCTGCCCTATAAATTTTCTGGATACGGCCACCCTTATAGGGTATAAAAAATTGCCTACGACCTATTCTCAGACCTACCAAATATACACAAATAAAATCATAAAAATCGGTTAGTTAGAGTTCGATAACAAACACAGTGACACGAGATTTTTATATATTAGATAAAGACTATGAGCACTGGACACACCCACGTTCCACCTATTATATTGTTAATTATTTTATATTACACGCACCTATTATAGTAAATAAAATAACATAGCATCACGCCTGTATTCCCCAAAAAGGTAGGTAAAGGTGCACATAGATTTACACCCCAATTTCACCAATGCTTTTATTAAGTCTCATGTAATGTCCGTGCTGTTACTGAGTATAGGCGCAGGTGAACAGCCTATTGCCATATACCTACAACGTGTAATAGAAGCCATAGTCATACTCTGCGTGGATAATGTACCCATGTAAACAATCAATCTGCCTAGCCTTTTCCCGATTACTTTGGGGTCGGCTTCCAGTTATACCGGATGCAGCTTAATACCAGTATTTTACAATACATAGAGCGACTGCCTATCTAACCTCCACAACCCAGTTACTGGATAACACGATATATTGTAAACTGGTTGTCAGACTTTCAGGTTTCTGAGTACCCGTAACGACTGTCATAGATCTTAATTAGACAAGCGGGACCGACGGCTTAAAGTGCTCTCCGAGGCACGGAAGGGTCTTGGTATGAAATAATGGTCACTCATCCACAGGGTGACCGCGGCAAGCACAGCTTAACCTCAATCGATTGATCTGTGCGGCTGTTACTTAGCCACGAGCCCCTCTATACGAACCCATGTACCCATGTTTACGAAGAATTTTAACTATAGGCCCAATAGCGAAAGCGCGGTCAAAAAAAATCCGCTCCATACCTAAATTTTGATCGAGTAGGTATGAACATTTCTACGGAACAACAGATTTATTTAATGGCGCTTTTGATTAAGTTTAAAAATAATATATTTTGATTTGATGTGCCACTGATTGGTTTCTATTATTCATAATAGTATAAATCTTAATAAATATTCGCTATGGACCATAATAAGTGTCAGTGAATGCGAATAAAAACCTTTAATAGTGCAAAATAAATAACAGTTTTTTTTTTATTATATACTAGATTTTGCCCGAGACTTCGTGTGCGTGGACTTCAGAATTAAGTCCAGCCGGGATAAAAAGTACCCTATGTGTTAATCCAGGTTATAAACTACCTGTGTGCCAAATTTTATCCAAATCCGTACAATAGTTTTTGCGTGAAAGAGTAACAAACATCCATACATACAAACTTCTGCGTTTATAATACTAGTAGGATATTCAGAATATTGTAACCATGTAACATACTTAGCTAGATTCAATTACTTGAGGCACCACTGCACTACTTTGTATGTGAATAGTTTATTTATGCGCATAAGTTGAATCCTGCCTACATTAGGCGTATTTAACAGGTACTAAACTTTCAAGATGGCTGGACATTTTATTGTCTAGGGTTGGGAGCTCTGACACAATCTTGAAACTTTTTATCGATATGGGATCAGAACCGTTAAACGCAGAAGGTATATTTTTATCGCACTAGACGTGAAGTTGATTGGAAGAATATATTTAATAAGTTGATATATAATTTTTAGTACAATTCATATTGATAGGGAATAAATCAGGGCTCATGGTTAAATTTTAAAAAAAAGACGTAACAACATGTAATGGATTTACATGTACGCATTCATGTGACAAAAAAACCTGCCGACCATTTATGCAATTTTTTTCATACAATACAGCTCAACTTCCAAAATTGTATTATTTTGTGACTTGGCGACATCTACATTTGAAAATGGATGCAAATAAATACAATATCTAGCTACTTCCACAAAATTGAGGGTAGTCATGCATTACCTGTGCACCGCCCGCCCACACCACACACCGACTCGGTGGCGGACACTGCACGGTCTAACAGCTCCTGATGATGCCCCGTGGAGGGGCGAAACACGTGTAGAGTAGTTGGTGGTAGTCGAAATTTTCACCGCTTGCGTATGTGCATATATTTGCGGGCGGGCGGGCGGTGCACAGGTAATGCATGACTACCCTCAATTTTGTGGAAGTAGCTAGATATTGTATTTATTTGCATCCATTGTAATGGACTTCCGCAAAGTAACGCCTGAATCTATTCAATACTTACATTTGAAAAGCTAACAGCTATTAAACTCCCGAGGTCTAGAGATTTTGCTATCTAGGGTTGGGAGCTCTTCAACAATCTTGAAACTTCATATCGATATCGGATCGGACCCGTTAAATGCAGAAGGTAGATTTTTATCGCACTAGACGTTTTAGTAGATTGGAGGGACAGATACGATGAGTGGATTTAATTCGTCGTAGGTATGTTACGATGAGAGATAGAAAGTGGACACCTTACTTTTGGTACGCGAAAATAAACAATATAGAACCCAATGCATTATGGCACATAATGGGATATGGATGAAGAATTCGCGGTGGTGAGCAGAGGTCGAGATGGCTTAGTAGTCAGAGCGCCTGGACTATTTATACGGGAGGTGCAGGTTCAAACCCTACCGTGACCGTATTCTTTTCCATATTATATATTACTTTTAAATAAAATAAAGTTATAATTTATTGGGGTAATAAGAATACAGTTCTGAGCAGGATTTGAACCTGCACCTCCCGGAAAAGTACTCCAGACGGTCTGCTAACTAACTCTGCTCACTACCTCGAATTCTTTTTCCACATTTTAAACTTTTTTATACGTCTTTTGGTGACCTCATTACAATTTACATTGAAATTGCTCGTGAACTCAGTACTATTGGTAGACATACATATCTCTTTAAAAACTAGAACTTTTAATATATTTAAAACTGTCTCTCTCGCCAAGATCATTTTTCATATTCCACAGGCAGAAATTTTCTCAAATGAAACTCAGAAACAACAACTAAAACAAATGTAAAACGGAAATTAAAAATTCTATACTATTCAAGAAGTCTTCAAGTTTACAAACAAGATGTAAAAGACTGGAAAATAAAAAAGCTTTCGTTTTCTATTGGACAAGTCAATCTTCAGCAAATACCTGTAATATACGTTTGTTCTAGAAACAACGCACCAAGAAAGGCGTCAGTAAAAATAAAATGATAAACCCCCCTAAAATAATATTTAAGTGATATGAGTTTTAAAGTCATTATAATTTTACATTAGAATAAAACAGAAAATTCTAGACGGTAAAAGCACTTTAAGTAAGTAGGTACGTCTTATGGAGAACTTAATTGCAAACGCCAGTAAAAGGCCGCTAAGGTTAAAGTTCTCAATATACAGGCTGTGGTTTTGAACAGTGGCCATATTGTAGGAACATATACAACAACAAGTTATATGTTGTATAAAAATAATTAAAACAATAATAGCCAAGAGGTCAACGCCCTATTTGTCTCGTAACAGCTAACGCTTCTCTGTGAAATTTTCGTGTACGGCCTTTGTCGGCGCGTGGTGCCGTCCTTGTACCTACTGCGCGCGACGCGGCGATAGCCATCGCCATGTCACGATGTATACGCAAAAAACAGTAAAACTGCGAAATTAATTAGATTTTCTAAGGTATACTTTTTTTAATTGTTTTTTAATCAGTTACACCTATAGATCCACCTCCTTGAATTTGGCCACTGTCTAGAACCACAGCTTGTATTATAACTAACAATAAGACTTTACACTTGGTTTGTGAATAAATGTTTCAGTTTGAGTTTGAACTCTTCAAGTTGTTTAATATTTAAACAACAAGTAGTTTATGAAGACCACAGCTTGCGGGGAGTGGTTACAAGAGTACGGGATTTGGTCCTTAGATATGCATGCGTATATCAAGTGACGTCATACGGTTAAACAGGGTTGCAAAGTTCAGACAATGGCGGTGCCTTAATATACATTAATTTAGTGAGGTAAAACATAAACATAAACTGAAAATAGCATCACAGCTATTATCCCTAAAGGGTTAGCAGAGATGTACTCTAACTCTGTAGTTATTAATTTTGTGGAAAGAAAAATAGTTTCGTGAGCAGAATTCAAACCTCCCGGATTACAACAGTAATAGTGCTTCCACAAAAAAAAAAAACTTATGAGTTCGCTACGCATGCGTTAATGCTTTTGAAAGATTTATCAGTATCAGAGATGTACTGCCGTATATCCACATTTAGCTGATGCTGGAAGTGATTCTATTGCCATCAATCAGACACAATTCCAAACTCCGGGATATCTAGTATTTTCTATAAAAAAAAACTCAATAACTCTTTGCCCAAACTGGCAATTCACGGCCTCACGTTCAGTAACTGCTTGCGGTCAAATAGGCAGTCGCTCCACGTACAGTAATTATAAATGATTGTGAAAAGATAATTTCTTTGAAAGATTTATATGTAAAAGTCTATCCTGTTGCCAAGAGAACATTATGACATTGATTTTTATTATTGAAAGCATAAGTAACGTTACCTTCTAACTAAGAGACCGTGTGCCAAAACATTTAGCCAATTTTGGCAAAGCAAAGTAAACAAAACTTGAAATGTTTGAGTAAGGTGACATTGCTAGTGAGAATAATTAATGTTTTCGAAAGCTCTTTTTTAAGCAATTGTTGAGTAAGGTGACATTGCTAACGAGTAAGTTTTGTATAGGTTACGTAATCATCATCTATTTGGCATCAAATCATTAAAATACATGACTGAATTGTGACCAACTCTCTTACTTTTCGTTAATAATCATCAATACAAATAAATGAAATTGAAGTGTCTTTTTGTAATGTCAAAATAATAGTTTTTTTTTTATAATCAGTACAAATAAATAAAATTGAAGTGTCTTTTTGTAATGGCAATTTTTTTTATCAATACAAAAATAAAATTGGGTGTCTGTTTATAATGTCAAAATAATGGTTATTTTTAAGCTCTTACAGTTATTTTCCCGAACCTTAAAAGCCTTAAAATCTCTTTTTAAATTTTTTGTCTGTCTGTCTCTTTATTCCGGCTAATCTTCGAAACGGCTGGACCGATTCTGATAAGATTATACTGGCAGGTAGCTGACTATATAAGGACTAACTTAGGCTATTATAATATAATTATACGCTGGTCAAATTGCGGGGCACAGCTAATGTGAAAATAAAATAGGAATAGTGAACACGGGTCAGTATAGCTTAGTTGGTAGAGTACTTCGAGTGTTCATCTGGGGGCGCTGGTTCACGCAATTTTAAAATTCATGTGAAGATTAGGTACGCATGTCTTGTTCCGTTTCAAAATGGGGTCGTCATTTTCAAAATACAAAAAAAAATCATGGATGAATTGTGACAACTTTTCGTTAGTCTCACAAAAAACTGAGTTCCATATAAAAAAAGAATCAACGATCCCAAAAACCGATAGGTCAGGAGCCACCTTAATTGACGAGCACGCATGATGAGATTATTGAACATACATGAAGCGAAAGAGGTGTGTCAGAATCGTAGCAAATGGAAATCGTCAGTCTCTGCCTACCACATTCAGAAACAGGCGTGACTGTATGTATGTATATAAAAAATTGGTGCTATATCAAGAAGGTCTAAAGATAAAAAGAGCTGACGAATTCCAGTGGCTTTGGCTGTTAACTTGTCATAAATGGCGACATGGCTGAATGCCAACGCGTTAAGTAGGCAACGTGGAAGATTTTTATTTAACACTCTACCATAAATCTGAAGAAAATAAAAGTGTTCAGAGCTGTGAGTCATTCGCTCTTACCTACGTAAAATTTGAATAGGGTTTTTTTTTTGTTTTTTTTATTGAATAGGGAGCAACCGAGCACACGACTCGCCTGATGGTAAGCGATTACCGCCGCCCATGGACACCCGCAACCCCAGAGGAGTAGCGAGTGCGTTGCCGGCCTTTTAAAGGGTTTGGGCCTCCGGTACCCTCACTCACTCGGCGAAACACAACGCAAGCGTTGTTTCACGCCGGTTTTCTGTGAGGCCGTGGTATCAATCCGGTCGAGCTGGCCCATTCGTGCCGAAACGTGGCTCTCCCACGGTGAAGAAGGGGTACTACGGTCTACCTTATAGTAGGGTCTACCTTATAGGAATCCCTTTTGATTGAAAATGGTAAGTGTTATTTGATTTGGCAGTTTCACACGATATAATCCTAATATTAAAAGTTATTGCCTCGTTTGTCGAGCATGAGGTCCTGGTTTCGATTCCCGGGTCGGTCAGTGTTATTGAGTTTTTCTATTACCTAATCCTCGATACAGGCCGGAGTTTGGTATAGTGAAGTAGATGGCAGTAGGCTCACCACTTATTGCATGGGTCCTAATAACAACATTGGTGATATGTGGATGTACAACTATGCATACCACTGCCTAACTCTTCGAAAAATATAGGCATGATGGTATGTTTGTTAAAAGTTATCATTTGAATTAAAAACAAGAGAGGGAGGAGAATAATTGCCACCTTTACATCATCAATCTTTATCTTTTAATAGGTATTGAGGCTACGTGCCCTTCAGACATCTGAACGTTGTCGCCAGATCAAGCGTACCCGTTTGCTTTTAGGTCCTGCTGCAGCGCTGAATAGAACTATATACTAATGGAAATGTATTCCGGTACCTTTCCCTTATTAAAATGGCCACGGCAACATATAGGGCCATACCAAGTAGAAGGACGGCACACTACCACCAGTTCCTCGTAACAAATCCGACATTTCAGACACAACGATTTGGATTTGCATGAAGACGATGACGTTCTGCCCGTGAATGGAACTCCCTGCCGTCTTAAGTGTTACCTGAGAAATACAATCTAGGCATATACAAGGGTAGAGTGAACAGATTTCTTCTGGATCTACGTGCTCAATCCTCGGCCACACCGTCGCTTACCTACTACCAGGCGAGTTCGTGGCCAAAGGCAGATCCATTTTTGATAAGAAAATAATAATAATAAAAAAAGTTTTTTAATCCATTATTTAGTATTGCTGTTTTGGTCCTAAAATCGTTAATCCTTAAGATCCTGATCAGGATAATCGGAAAACTTTATTAAATTATGGTATTGTCATCGGTTCTTGATAGATAAGTGTGCGAAGTTTCAATTCATCCGACCTTTTAAAGTGGGTGAAAATCACCTTCAAAGATTCCGTTACATAGATACATATAAAGCTAATAAAAGCGTGTTAAAAAACCCAGTAATAGTCCCTTATAAATCAAAGACGACTAGCATGATATATTCGGAAAAAATCACGTTTTGGTTGACCAAAATTACTTCCTGAACCTTCAACTCCTTTTTATTTCCGCCTGTATTTCATTTTACGAACTTTTAATTTATTTTTTAAAAGGTCAGTCGGCTCTTGACTGCTAGCAGTTTTAATACCGTATATTTTTCCTCCCCGCTTGATACCATCTCAGGAAATTAATATTCCACAGGCTTAACCTTAAGACATCTTAAGAGGCTGAAGCACTTACTGGAGAAAAGATTAATTCAACATCTCATTAATAATTAATTAAGTAAAAGATTGACTGTTTTTATAACACTGGCATTAAATAAATTTATGGGTGACTCGCAAATATTACAATTTTCATATAGGTACTAATATAGTTATTATTCGAAAATTATAAAATTACAGATATATCTTTCAAACACATGCATACTGAATTCTGAAGTTATAAATTTATGCAGAAAGGGAAATATGGTCTTGAGCAGGATTCGAATCTGCGCATCCCTAATACAGTATAGCAAAAGGTCAAGATGGTTCAGTGGTCAGAACGCCTGGAGTATTTATACAGGATTCGAATTCTGCTTACGACCGTTTTTTTTTTTATTCCACAAACATTTTATAGTTTTAGATATAAAATTGTTATTTTCGACTCTAGGAGATATGTGATGCATTTGGAACTGCAAATATTGGCCTTAATAATCGTCCTGCGGTAAAACTGTCATTACCATACCTGGCAGGGGCGTTTGCGGTTAAATATCACGCCGCCATTCTGTATTATATATATACACTTGCACTATTGGTTTGTTTCAACAGAGCCGTAAATGTGGTCAAACATTATGGAAGTATGGATTTTTCGACGTAAATTTATTTTCTGTAAACATTTCGGCAAACCCCTCCATTTATGACTTAGGTTTTTCGTAACTAATTTAGTACCTAAATGAATTGAAAATACGTTAATCATAACAATGTAGACTTGTACTAATGTGTTATAAAAATCAATCTTATTCAAGAAACTACGTTACTTCGAAAGACAGTTTTGAAATATTAATCTACGTATGGTATAATCTTTGAATTATAATTCTGGAACTTTGAGTTACATGAACAACTGATAACACAGAGGTACTGTAATCAGCTAAATATAACATTACATAATCTATTCCTTCAATAAATACAAACGGACGTTCACATTCTTAAGTAGCTCTATATCGAGACGTGAGCGGAATGCACTGTAGCAATAATGTCGAAATTGAGAGTGGCACAGAGGTTAAGCATGTGCCTACCTCTTGTATTAGTCGCATCACTGTTCCAAGCGGGATGTTTAGCATTAAAATCACCCGCTATAATAACAGAGTCACTCAAGTCAAGGAGGACAGTGAAGTCAACAGTAAAGAGGGTGCGGTACCTGAAGAGGAGGGAGGGAGAAAACTTAACTCACTTTGGTATTGCGTATTTACATTTGTATGTCTTTATCACATCATATCGGATCTCGAAATGAGCCTAATGATGAAAACAATAATAACATAACATAACAAAAATCCACTTTATTGCACACCAAAAATACAAAAATGACAGGAACACTTCCAAAATTAATAAGTACAATTGGCGGTCTTATCACACTTCAGCGATCTCTTCCAGACAACCATATGAAAGGGAGAGAAGCGATTTGTAACACACAAGGGGCAGCGCGCGTTGCAGCTTTTTGAAATGTATTTATACATAATTTAGTAAACATAATTAAATCAATATATATATACATACATACACACTTACATAAATAGATAAATACATCCATACCCATCTAGATATATAAAGAAAGGGAGAAAATTATGAAATGCTAAGAATAAGAAGGAATAATTAGAATGATAAGTAGTGTTTATGGATAAGATTCTTAAAGATAGGTAAAGACTGTGCTTTTCTTATTGAAACCGGTACTGCATTCCACATTCGCACGGCTTGAACTGAAAATGATTTGATATGAATGATAATGATAATGTTTAAGACATGTAATAGATTACGTACGTATATACAATCATTTTACCGTCATGTTTCCTCATACAACTGGAAGACTGTTTGTCATAATATTCAGAGTATTGTCGAGGTCTAAGCGCATCCGGCGCGACGACCGAAACGGTTGAAACGATTCAATTAAGGCGCAAGCCTGTCGTGTACGGCCTCGCATCCGGTCAAATCAAAACGGTGCAGCACGGCCTGTTCAGACATTCTCTTATAAAGCGTGTTATGGAAAAGGTATACAGGGTATTCAAGGAATAGCATGACATACGGCGGGGTTGATAGCTTGGATCAAGACATACTAAAATACCACTTAATGTTTAGCAAACTGTTACGGTTTCCAAGTTAAAGTGAATTTTAAAAGGTATCGAAAAATACAAAAAAAAATACTAGAAAAATACGAAAAATTCAATCAAATGTTTCATTACCTTGTAATGTACCGTTTATATCAGATTAGTTATGATTATTTTCTTTGATTATTGTCTACACATTGAGAAGTTTTTAATTTATAAAATAATAAAAATAAAATGGGAACCAATATGTGATATTAGGGACAGGTACTAGACCTACCACCCCTAGCTATATGCGGTACGGTGACGTCAATGTCAAAAACTATGAAATTCTCCTAAAAATACGGACAATAAGGAAAACTCAAATCTGTTCGAAAGCCCGGAATAGTCTTTATTTTGCAAGCTCTTATTTGAACTTCAAAAACATTTCTGTGGCATTTGAAGGCTTTCACGCAACAGTATCATATTTTTCCTTTCGTTTACTTTAGACCCCTAGAGCGTAGCAAAACAAATGACTACAGTAGACCCACTAAATGGATTAAAATAATACATGTAAACGTCTGAATAATAGAAAAATATAATTCAAATGAAAAGCTTGCGTATTCTCATATGCTAAATAGGTATGTCCATACCTATAAACACCATGACGCTTAAGTTCTCCCAAATTATACCTAAAACCAGTGTAGTTTGGTCTCATTCATAATGACACTGATATTTACACAGTGGTCGAGAAACAATCTGATTTTCGCACGTAATACATATTAGTTACATCTTCTTTCACCCGCGTATTATAATTATATGATATTTAATTAGCCTAAGTTACTCCTTATTTAGTCAGCTACCTGCCAGTATAATCTTATCAGAATTGATCCAGCCGTTTCGAAGATTAGCCGGAACAAACAGACAGACAGACAAAAGCTTTAAAAACTGATTTATAGGCGTAGGTATCGTGCAAATAACTGTATGAGCTTAAAAAACGATTGTTTTGACATTACAACCAGCCACTTAAATTTTATTTATTTGTATTGATTTAGGATGTGCGTATCTGGAAGATGAGATATGTGTGTGTAAACGCACTAAATGTCAAATTTACAGGTTCTGAATAGGCGCCATTTTCAAAAGGACGTGGATTTTAAAATGGGTTTGTCATACTATTATAAGAATCCCATTACTTTTAAATGTAATGGATCATCATGTCTTTCACATGTATCAGAAACATTTTGAAATTAACCTTCTGCATCTTGTGTTGATTGTTACACAAACTCGGGGACTTCACCAAACAAATCTAATAAAGTGACGTCACGAAAAAGAAATTGCATTTTCCCTGTTACATTGTATTGAATGGAATGTTATTTCGTCTGGGGTAACGTTTCAATTTGTTAAGGTGGAATCTAAAGACAGAATTGTCTTGGGGGAATTCTCGGATTAACTCGTTCGATCTTAAAAAGCCAAGAGGCAAAGAGTCTGATTACGAACGAGCTTGGAGAAGAAATGGTAGGTACAAAATAAAACATGGTGTCGAAACTTTTAATGTGTCAAGCGACAATAGCTCTATACTAAAGCTAAACCTAGGACAACAAATTTTTGAATCAATAGTTAACAACAGAATATAGAGATATTCTAACTAATTATTTATATTATTTGATAATTAAAAATAATGAACTTATTGAAAATATTTGATAATTTAGTAAGGGATATTTGTACTCCAGCAAATATCCCTTACTAAATATTATATAGTTTGGATAGTACGTAGTTGGACGGCGCGGTTGGCGCAGTAGTCGAGAGACCGGCTGCTGCGTCGCGTGTCGCAGGTTCGATTCCTGAACGGAACAAATATTTGTATGATCTATAGATAATTGTTGGGTGTGTGTGTGCATGTGAAATTATATGTCTGTAAACGCACCCACGATACAGGAAGAAATTAAAAGTGTGGGGCAAAGTTTAAAAAGAAAAAGTACTTCCGTACTTTTCCATACTAATATTATAAATGCGAAAGTAAGTCTGTTTGTTTGTTACCTTTTCACGACTAAACGGCTGAACGGATCGTAATGAAATTTGGCAAGGAGATGGATTGTATCTTGGGGAAGGACATAGGTTACCTATAGTCGCGCAGACGAAGTCGTGGGTACCAGTTAGTAGTAGAATATACTGGACACCAATTTGTGTCCAGTATTTTCTCACAAATAATATGATCTTTCTTACATTCTTTTAAAAACTCAAATGAAAATGTAAACCTATATTTTAAGAACTAGCACACATTTAACATAAAACTGCCACCATTATGTAGTATAAACAATACCTACCTTTACACTTCAATGCTGCTAGGAAATCTTTTCTCGAAGAAAATCGTCTTCGCAAAGTACCTGAGATAAACAATTTGATATTGCTTCGAGCTCTGCCTTTGAACATAAAAGCGTCAAGAACACACTTATGAACACGTCTGCTTCTGTAAAATGACAAACTTTACCTTCTTGCTTCATTTAGGTAGCCATCCATTGTTTTATTTAGTATTTTTTGAAGTGAAAACTTCTTTAGGCGCGTTGAGCACATTTTGAGTGAACAAAAATCATGGAACTCGCGTCATGAGCTAACAAGTTACTTAGTTTTCACTTCTATCGGCAGTCCCCAAAGACCGCCCCGCATGTTTTTTTTTTTGTTATAATAAAAATACAGTCATGAGCAGGATTTGAACCTGTGCTCTCCGGGATGAATACTACAGGTACTCTGCCAACTAAGCTATCTCGACCGTTGTTCTCTGACACAAATTTGAATTCGTCGTCGTCGTTTATTATACTCTCTCACAAATTTAAAAATAAAAACTAGGTGCGATTTTACAGCTCAAACATATTAATATTTACCTGTCACATATTATGTAAAGTTATAATTTTAAATGGGAATTGAATACGGTCGCGAGCAGGATTCGAACCTGCGCCTCCTGGATAAATACTCCAGGCACGAATCCTGCTCGCGACCGATTCTTTTTCCATATAAAATTATAACTTGAGAGTTCATTAAGCATGCGTTAATGCTTTTCAAAGATTTATCTGTACCTATTATGTAATAACCTAAGTGAATCAGAATAAATATTTTTGAATTCGTTGACTAATGGAAATTCAAAACATTTTTAGACTATAAATAAAAATATTATAAATAAATTTGTTTTTAACCACTTGTAAAAAAGGAGATTTTGTATTCATTGACATAAAAATGATTACAGCTTTACACTGCAACCCTGACTTCTGAGCTAGGTGAATAGGCTGTGTTCCAGAAGTCAGAATTACAATAGACAATAACAACAATTCTACGTATCGGTGAATTTAAACCTAATGCACCTATTATTACTATTAGGTATTAAGTGGAGATTGAAAATGATGAATTTATGAATAAAAATGTTATTTTTCAGTAATTTTAAAATAGTAGATCTCATATCATCATCATAGAATTGATGTTTTGAAGTTGTATTTCATGTAAAACAAAATTACCAACATTAATATCTGTACCGTCGGTGAAAACTGCTACAAGTCGACTTGCAACACTTTTTAGATCTTGAGACATATATAATTAGTGAAAAATGATTTATTTTTCTATCTAATGCACGTAGCCCTAGCTCTTCTGGATAAGGAGACATTTTTTTTGGGCAGTAATACAAGTCAACTTATATCAGCGAATAGCCTTGAAAGCGTCATGTTTATTGATATTACAACACATGCACTCATAAAATTTAACATAATATGTGGTTTAAATTATAAGTGTAAAATAATAAAAATTCAGTTAAATCATCTTACCCATGGACAGTACATTGATATAAGATTGTGTGTTTGATACAATCAAAAATGTATTTTTGTTCACGACTTCATTTCTAAATAACTCTAATGTGAATAATGATGTAATTCGATATATAACATTTTTGACACTAAATAAATTTACTAGCTCACATATAGCAATTTATTGTATTTTAACAACTGCAAAGTAAAGATGCTTCTGTTTTGCGATAGTTTAGTATTGGGAATTTTGGTAGTTATTTGTATTAGTATATTTAAATGGTATCTAAATTCGTAGATGTATCACTTTTCACCACCATCAATCACACCACTAGTTTTAGTGTAAAATAATGTAATTTGACTAAAATTATTTTACACATATTCATTCTGATGTGACGAATAATACAAGTCATTTTATTCCCATATTGATTCAAATGTTTTAAATATAGTGCTATTTTTTATATATCATAGTATAGAGGCTAAAATTACCTTTTTATTTATATCTTTATAATTATTTACACAACTAATTAAATTTATAACAATAAAGTTATACGCATATAAAGCCGCAACATTTTTAAAGCTATTTTTTTATAAACTATCATTTCAGACTTATATCCGTTTTCACCGACGGTACAGATATATCCATTGTTGCATACAAAGGATACATTATTATTGGTGATTTTCTAACATCAGTCTCCATCTAACAATAAACGAACACACTCCAGGTTTTCCGGAATCCCTTATGAGATTCACTTGACAAATGCTCTGCAAATTCCTACATAGCTGGCCTCGAACATGCGCGTAATTAAAGCAATTAAAATGTAGTGCGTTGTTTACGACGGGCTAGGAACTCTACGCTTTTCATAATAACAATTTTTAGAAGGGTGGCTTACCGTTATCTGCCTCGTTGGTCTAGTGGTCCCAAGGGTAACTGCTGCGCATGAGGTCTCGGGTCCGATTCCCGGGTCTGGCAATGTGTTATTGAGGTTTTCTGTTAGAAAATTCTCAGTAGCAGCCCGGAGTTTGGAATTGCGCCAGGTAGGCAATACGCTCACCACCTATTACATGGGACTTAATAACAGCATTGGTGAAATGTGGGTGTACAACTATGTAAACCTCTGCCTACCCCTTCGGGGAATACAGGCGTAATGCTATGATAGCAGAGACTATCGTTTTCCACTCCGTACGATTCTGACATACCTTTTTCGCTTCATCTTTGTTCATTAACCTCTTCATGCATACTCGTCGGTTTAGGTTCTACAGGTAGGTACTTAATTATCTAATAAACTAAGTTTGACATTGATTACTGTCTCGTAAGTTATAACGATGACAGCTGAGGGTTAATAAAATTTGAAACTGTGACATTAATTCGATTAAACTAATGTTAATCGACCATTTTCAATTTTGTATCAACTTCTCCACATTAAGTCCCTTGATATAATAATATTTCACTTCAGTTTATTATTGATAAAAGCTAATATATATCTGCCTAGCCTTTTCCCAATAATATTGGGGTCGGCTTCCAGTCAGTTTGGACGCGTTGTGTGTTTTTTTTTTTCACGCCTTTTTGTATCATTTATTACTATTTTTTCAATCATACTAGCCTATGTTATCGATAACATCTTAATCCCCCATACATCTAAATCGGTTCAAGGGTTTAGAAGTTATGATGGAATAAAGAAACTCACAAACATGCATACATGTTCACACAGATAAATACTTAATATATACAAACAAACATACATACTTACATACTTACATACATAGAGGCGTAATAAAACTCCGTTAATATTAAAATCAAGTTCAACGTAAAGCATAACCAAATATTTAAAAATACCTGTCTAACAGCACTCACAGCTATCAGTGAACAAATTGTCAATTTACGCAGTGACATACCGATGTAGCGTCGACAGAAAAGATGAAAGTTTGCACGTACTGTTGACACGTCCACCGCAGTCCAATTAGCATTGATTTATATGCTGACCGTACTCCGTGTCGGTCGTTATTTGCTTTGCTAAAACCTGGCAAAGCCGATAATGCTGAAGTTTGATATTTTTAATACTTCTGTGCGGGAAAATGTTTGAATTTGAGTCGGATTCGAATTTAGTTTGTTGTAGTAATAAAAGGCGTATTGTTTTTTATGTCACAGACAGGCAGGAATATTTATACCTCAATGGTATATCCAGTAGATTATAGGATATCCCTCCTTTTCGGGTGGATTTCGTAAACCAAAAAAAAACCTAGTAACACATAAGGTCCTTAAAAACTAACTCCTTAACCAAAAATAATAATCAGCGATTTAGGAAAAATATACTAATCTTTTAATTCAAGGAAGTAATACAAGTTATGTGTATGTACAACTTAGCAAGGGCGCTAGTTACGATAAACTTAAACATAAAACATTATGTTAATTATGTAGCGAATGTATTATTAGGTTTAAGTGTTAAACGTGTTTTATTACATAAATGAAATGAACTGACTTGTTGATATAGGAAGGAGTAGACAGAGGTGTACACTTCACGTTTCACCAATGTTGTTATAAGTCCCATATAACAGGTGGTGATTCCAAACTCAAGACCTAACACTTTGCCCGACCTGGGATAAAACCAGGACCTCCTGCTCCGCAGTCACGCTTAAGACTACCACACCAATGAAACAGCCAAAATACTGAACCCTAAACATATTTCAGTTTTACCTAACCCATTTAACAGCCAGCGCTAGTCGTTAACAAATGAATGCTGAACGCAGCTATTTTCCTTTTGATTCGCCGTCCATTGTAGATGCAGCCGTGTGGACAGGTCCTAATGAAAAACTAACACCACACAGCGAATGACTGTTGGCCAGCGATCTGATGAGGGCATTTAGTACTGAGCAATTTTGCGACTGCCCAAAAAAAGTAGTGTTCTGTTTTAAGGGTTCATGTACGAGTATGTATGTTTGTGAGCTTCTTTATTCTCCATAAATTCTAAACGCTTGAACCGATTTAGATGTATTGGGTATCATTAAAATTCTTACATTACCCCGAATAACATAGCCTTATTTAAAGATTAAAGTTACTATGGTATGTACTCAAAAAAGTGGGAAATAGAAGATGCGCCTTTTGATTTTTTTATTAATTTCATCAGGTTTTAGATGCTAGTGACATTACTAGTAGTTGACACCCTAGAACAGTGCATTCCGTGCCATCAGTATTTCCCGCTAGGTATAATTATAATGAAAGTTCTGACTAGGTAACAAAAGAAGTCAGTAAAGTAATTAAATAATATTCGAAAGTTAGATAGTCACTTAGCCTTTTACCCGACTGAGCTAATGAAACCTTTAGGCAGCTTTACCAATCTTTGTTATTTAATTTTTTTATGTATATAATTATATTATATGCCTAAACTAGGCTCATCAATACATATAATAAAAATGTAACGGATCGCTGTCTGTACATGGAAGATATATAACAAAAAATATTATTGGGACCTTTATCAACGCAAATAGCAACCAAAACAATGATTATTAGATTTTTTGTCAGTTTGTCTGTGCGTTTGTGCACGCTAATCTCAGAAACGGCTTATCCGATTTAATTGTGGTTTTCACTTATATATTGTGGTAAGCTTCACTTAACATTTAGTGTTAGTTTCATGTCAAGCAGTTCTTAATAAAAAAGTTATGCCAATTTAAAGAATCACGTCGAACATTTGTTATTTACGACATCCACACGGATGGAGTCGCTGGCACAGCTAGTGAGTAATATAATTTTAACCTAAATATCTACGTTATCATAATAGGTACTAATAATACGTCCAATTACTATTCTTAGTTTCTAATATTATAATTACGACACTTTTTTCGTGTGTCAGTCAGCACTTATCACTATATTTTTGACTGTCTTAATGACAATAAGCAATACTTTAGTCCAAACAATTTCTGCTCTCGATGAAATGAACTTTTAATTGTAAACGATTAGTCGTCCGAATATTTGTTCAACGAAAACTGTAACAGCTGTTAACAAGTACGGGCTTTGTGTCGGACTTAGCGTTTGAGCTAGAATGATTACAAATATCTTCTATTGGCGACTGTTGAGCGTGAGGTTATGGGTTCAATGCTGAGGACGCGCAGTGTAATTGGATTTTTCTATTAGGAAATTAATCTTAGTAGCAACTTGGGGTTCGGCATTGTTCCCGGTTGATGGCAATACCACCACCTATATCTAGGGACATTTTTTTTTTGTAAAATATGGCTATACTGTGCACACCTCTGATTACCCCCTTGGGAATAAAGGCATGGTGCTTTGTCTATACATAGTATAGTACAAAATGACCCGCCAGGTCAGTCTGAGCACAATTTTCTCCGTAACTTAGAATGGATTTATGGACCGATTTTTAGATTATGTGTGATTTGTTAATGAAGAGATCTAAATATAAAGAGTGACAGTGAACGTCGTGAGACTATATTTGTATTATTATTTATACGTTAGAGGGGCTCGTGGCTAAGTAACAGCCGCACAGATCGATCGATCGAGGTTAAGCTGCGCTTGCCGCGGTCAGTCTGTGGAGAGTACGTTAATCCGTCGCCCCTGGATGTCGAATTAAGATCTATGACAGCTGTTACGAGTAGTCAGGCTAAAAGTCTGACAACCAGTCATACCATGAGATTTTGTGTTACCCAGTAGGAGATTGTAGAGTCCCAGTAACTGGTTTGGGGAGGTCAGATAGGCAGTCGCTCTATGAAAAATTACTGGTATTAAGCTGCATCTGATTTGGCTTGAAGCCGACCTCAATATAATTGAGAAAAGGCTAGGCAGATTGATTATTCATACGTTAATTTGAACATCTTCATAGAGGAACTATGTGAAAATCTTTGCGTTTTTAAATCATATATATTAAATTGAATCACCGAAATGTTTGTACGCGCATAACTTCCGAATGACTGCACCAAAATGTATCATTCTTTGTGTTCGTTATTGTCAGGACAAGGTTGAATAAAAGAAAACTAAAAAAAAAACGAAGTTCGCTGGGTCGGGTAGTTAAATAATAACATCGTGATAAATAAGCATTACTTGATAGGTGCTATGATTTATTTAATAATGCTTTGTGCTCAATTTGACATAGTACAGAGGCGAACTTAATGTACTTATTTGTTCAGTATGTTCACTAAATATGATATACATAAATCAAAGTTACAATATTAAATGGAAAAAGAAATCGACCTCTGCTCACCACCGCGAATTCTTCTTCCATATTTTAACAAAAAGGAGGTCGAGATGGCTTAGTGGTCAGAGCGCCTGGAGTATTTATCCGGGAGGCGCTGGTTCGAATCCTGTTCGCGACTGTATTCTCTTTTTCCATTTAATATTGTAACTTTAGAGTTCGCTAAGCATGCGTTAATGCTTTTCAAAGATTTATCTTGAATTATTAAGGTAATTGCATTCTTTACGACATTGTATTAGCTGTAAAGTTGGTCGTGTTGGTTCGGTCACCTGTATAGGTACTGAATTGATTGCAATGACGTCGCCATAAGACGTGTTAAAATATGGAAGAAGAATTTGCGGTGGTGAGCAGAGGTCGAGATGGCTTAGTGGTCAGAACGCCTTTTTTTTTTTTTATGTGGAGAAATGCCCTCGCATACCGCTCTGACACGGGGAGACAGAGCGGTTATGTGGGACTCGAACCCACTAAAACTCCACAGTATACCTCCTCAGCCGCTTGAGGGCGGGACGCGGGAACGCTCTCGCACACAACCGCGAACCCGCCCGCAGCCGTCCGTTGCCGGTCTCCCTCACGGGGTTGGGTATTGCACCCCCCCGCTACGGCACACCAGACTAATGGCATGCCGCAACCACCTCGGAGACCATGTAAAATGGGCGCCAGACGACCCCGTGTCTGGACGCCCTAGGTCCCCTGCGACGGGTCAGGTCTGTGGCCCCGCCGCCTGTCACTACGGCCGCAGAGGATAGGGAGAGCGGTGCCTCGCAATACCGGCACTCCTCTTCCCCTGCGGCCCCACCGCGTCCGCCATCCAACGGTGGCGGCCCCGTCAAGGCCGCGGCAGGTAGGGAGAGCGGCGCATCGACATACCGGCACTCCTCTCCCACCGCGGCCCCCATCCCTCAGCTGCGGTCCCGCCCATACGACGCCGCAGCACACCTCAGTTGCGACACCCCCCATAAGGCCCGCAACCTACGCCGGCGCCGCTCCAACATGGGCTTGAAGGCAAAGCCCTGAGGAGCGGCCCTCCTCGGGTTCCGTTAGCTTCACCGTGGGTGACCAAGCCACGGCTACTAGAGCCCCCCCACCACGACAAGGTGGAACCCCTGGGGGGGGTGGTCAGAGCGCCTGGAGTATTTATCTGGGAGGCGCAGGTTTGAATCCTGTTCGCGACCGTATTCTCTTTTTCCATTTAATATTGTAACTTTATGATATACATGTTCAGGCCATGAAATGCCATTCCTTAGAAAATATTAACGCTTAAAGACATTACTTCTACATTAGTTCCAGGGAATTGCCCAAACTGAGCACAAAAATTTCCTCAAAACTAATATCCGTGACCTAAATTTTAGTTTGCTATCTTGCTGCTACTGTCTTACAAATTCTTGAACGATATTAAAGATGTTAAGTTGTTTACTAATGTGATTCTGCGAGATAACTTAGTTTAAGAAAGATACTCGAGTGAGATTAATTAGATAGCTGTGTGTGCTGTGTGAAATTCCCCACTACAATAGGCCAACCCAAGGTCATGTGTTACCCCTCGTCGTGCAGCTTACTTTATTTTGGATCTAAATTCCGTCTAACAGGTAGGTAACTCTTAATTAAAGAAAAATGGGAAAAAGGAGGGGCTAGTGGTTTAGTAACAGCGGTTGATCGAGGTTAATTTGGGCTTGTCGCTGACAGTTTGTGAAGGTCTTTAAGTTTCCTTATAATGAATTATTTTATTTTACTAATTTGCGTGTACTAATAAACTGTGGATTTGAAGGCTCGGTTGCACCAACATAACTATAATCGTATAATAGCTTTCGTGAGACACATTCATATTCATTATTGTTTAACGGTTATTACTCACTCGCATTCCTCGGGTTTGCCCGACTAGTTTCGACATATAATACATTTATATCAGATACATCTCACTCGTATAATAAATATTGACAATAATAAACATGTTCTAAGAAGTCTATAAATACAAAGTGTCCAAGTGTCAATCTGTATTATAGTAAGGTCAAACTATACAGACACAAACTGTCAAAAGAACTTCACTTATCAAGATTGTTCAATCCAACTATCAGACTAAACAACAATCCCAGTATAATAGTTTCAGAAAAACAACGCAATCTGTATTGTGAACAACGAAAAGTTACGTCTATTCGACGCCATTTTGTTTGTGTGCAGCTAATAATCAATCTTCTTGCGAGGCGTTCCCGCGCTGTCCCGCGGGGCACAGATAATTATTCTTTCAGCCTTTAGGACCGACGTTTCCTACGTCATGCGTCACCGTCGCGTATCAGCGGTCAGGAGAAAATAATACATTTTACGTGTAAACTTGGTCTCAGGGGATAAACATATGTATTGTAATGTAGGAGGGATTTTACTCTATTACGGTTATAATTTGCTTGAACTAATCTGTATATATAGTTGATAACATTAGGCTGGGTCCAAAGGTAATTAATAGTAAATTTAACTGAAAACAATTTGCGGGATAATTGCTTACATTGTACTTGCATCATTATGATTTAAACAGTAAAAATCCTATCCAACCTCCTATACCAATACGATCGGTGCTATTTTAAAAAAATTGTAGAAAGCTATTGCCATTGAAAGTGAGTCGCAATTACCCTGCTCGTCTGTAATAAAGAGTGAATAACACCGGTGCGCTCCCTCTTCCTTCATACTGCGACTTCCCATTGGACTCCATAGTCCAATGGGACGGCAATCCGACACTATGTGCTCTCCGAAGCACACCACCAATTTCTTGACTCCGGACTCGGCTGACACTGGGAATTTCCTAACAGAAAAACCCAATAACACTTTGCCCGACCTGGGAATCTAAACTAGGACCTCATGCTCAGCAGCCGCGCTTGCGACCACTACACCAACAAGGCATTCAAAACTACACTGTGCAGTGCAGTGATTCTGAGTATTGTGACACTTAACCACCTACGACACTAACGCCCTCTAGAGGATCGCCTGGAAAAAGCTAAACGGGCATACTCCTCGATGTGCCCCTAAGGCTTTGATTGAAGGAACAATTTTGTCGCCTTTGTTTATACGAAAAGGTTGAAGTAGCCTTTTTTTTATGAAGATAATTTTATCTGTACTTTGATTTAAGTAGGTAGGTACCATAAATGACTTAAAATTTTTAAATCATAAAGGTGGTGTTTTTAACTTAAAAACACCACCTTTTACTTCGAAGTTTCGGTCAAGTTGCATTGATTGTGGTCACATAAAGATGAATTAACATATTAGGTATGTCTTCGAATCACGGAAGTTTCAATGAGTAGAGTTCATGCTGAGTAGAATAGATTATTAGTCCGGGAGGTTGGTAACGAGGCAAATACAAGTATTCTAAACTATTTCAATATTAAAGATAAATCTTTGAAAAGCATTAACGCATGCTTAGCAAACTCTAAAGTTATAATATTAAATGGAAAAAGAATACGGTCGTGAGCAGGATTTTATTAAAAAAAAATAGATTTTTTATATCAATATTTTGTAAATTGAACGGTTTTTTTTATATGCTTCTTGTTTCTATTTTTTTTTACAACGAACCTTGTTCACTTAATAACGAACATTCCATACCATAAACGTAGGATAGCTATAGACCTACAAAGCCTACTTTGGGTATGGAATCTCTTACGGAAATATCACATGTTAGAAAGAGAAAGCATATTTAGGTTCGGTCAGCACTATTGGCAGATGTTGTTTTCTCCAGTGTCACTGTCAAAAATCACGCTAACTTATATTTGCTGTATTAAGAATTTATTTAAAGTGTAGATGTACCAACTATCTTTGCACATGGATTATTTTTCCAAAATTTTATTTGGCTTACCTAATACTATCGACACAGTAGATGAAACCAAAATGTTTGGAAACGTTTCTGTCTGTTTGTCGGTGTGTCTGCCCGAACGCTTATAACATATAAGAAGCTAAGCGTAGCTTAGTGGCCCAGGTTACGTAATCACGCTATTACAGTAGTCCCCAAATGCGGCTCGAATCCGGACCGCCAACCTACTTTGTGCGGACCTCGGTTGTTAATAATGATTTAACGAACTGCGTTTGTAATATTAATTTTAAAAACAGACCCCGAATGAAACTAGTTGGTGATTCCTGCGCTATCACCTTTAGGCGGTGAGCACTGAGCCTATATGTGATTGCGTAATGAGTATGTTGTTTATTTATATTTTTTGTACAAATTCAAGAGAATATTACAATTTTATGATATATATTTTTTATACTGAAAGGTTTCCTATCGATGCTAAGGAAAAGGAATAATAGATGAGACTAATTGATAAAGAAAAGAATAAAGATAAAGGAGAAAGAAAATGAAGAAAAAGAAGAAATAAGAAAAGATATGGGATATACAAATATATTTTTTTCGGGGGCAAACGTTCAAAAACGCGCCCAGCCTTTATGGATAAGACCGGGGTGTATAGGATTCTTACCACACTAAAACCACTTCGGTGGTCACCATCAGCATATGGAGGGAGGCACGTAATAGACCAGCTCCAGCACCCCCACTATGCAGCGCCTATTAAGGCACATCTCTAGAGAGACTGTACAGGGGTCTCCCCTAAGCCTCGCAGTGCACGACAGCACGTGACCACTATGCCACCGTCTTCTCTGGGATCACGATGGGTAAACGAAGTCCCCTCTCTAAGCATCTGTGACCCCAAAGGGCCGCCTGCCTTAAATCATACAAGAGGGGTTTCGGCTGTTAGGCGCCGAGGCGGTTTCCTCCTAGACGCTTTCTTCTCCGAGCGGGATCGGCCCTCTCACAATCCTGCTCGGCGGCCTCTTTCTGGACGACAACAGTCTCACAAAAGGAAGCCATTTCTCTCCAGTTCACTGAATCTGCCAGCCCTCACTACTACCGGCAGAGACAGGTCTCGCCGATACTGGTTCTTAGTACCCGCCGCTCAGTGGTTTAGGCAGGGCACACCTCAAGCGTGTGCTGTGCTGAGTCTAGACCAACTCCGCAGTGGTATTAGGATAGGTAGGTAAAAATCATTCAGTCAATCATCATCTCAATCAGTCATACTCTATACACTGCTCAGGGTTCTTAAAAGCTGCTTTTTTACAAAGTACCTATTACCAATGAAATATAATTATTATGTGAGCGCATTTTTTTTAATAATAATGTTATTAATTAATTTAGTGCATTAAATAATACCTACCCTTGTGATTTTAGTTTTATTAACATAATTTGATTGAAAATATTTTCATTTGGTATACCAATTCTTTACATCTGAAATATTGTTTATCGGGAATTGATATCGTGTCAATATTTCCACGTTGTACATCACTATTGCACGCACACATTGACAATTCAAAATCGGTAGCACTTTTTTGAGCTCTATGTCCTTCGATGGGGTACCAAAAATATTCTAATTCTATATTCTATACAAAGTTATTTTGTCACAAATTAATGTTACACGAACATAATTCTGTATGAAACGTAATTATGTTTGTGTGTAACCTGCCGATGCGATATACTTAGCTTCTATTACTGTGTAGACGCCAAAAGTGGGCCCTTAGTTTAATACATTTATATTATAAATACAGAATCTCAGATGTTTAAGTACACAGTTAAGTTAGACCCAAAAGTAAATATTAGAATTGTATTTCAGTTACAGTTTAAAGCTAGCATAGTTCGGCTATTACATGTGTTTTATTTTCTTCTACCAAATATTAAGTAATTAAATCTTATTTTTAATTTATGTACCTATTAACTATAAAGATGAGAGTGATCAGACATTTTGAAATAAAGTATAATTTATATTCTTAGATAAAGCTTCTACAGAATGTATAAAGCCAGATAAACCCAAAAATGAAAAACAGACACCTGTTAAAAGTACAAGAAAATGTAAACAAAATAAAAATATTCAGTAAAAATTTAACAACGCGACTTGTCGTGTCTACAGCTTAAAAGCAACGTGATACTTCGACAGCCGGGAGCATTAAAATTTAACGTCTCTCTACTCTATAGGCAACGATCCGAGTTTGAGGACCATTGTAAACCCAGTTTATAGCCCCGGGTCGAAGATAAAACACGACAATAATGCAGAAAGTAGGTAATTAATTAACAAAGTGTTCAGGAAAATAGGTTATAAAAATTGTCCTGTACATTGTGGTTGCCCAAGGGTCTTTGATTTAGGCTATAATCATTATTTATCAGGAATAATTTTCTTACAAGAGGTGCTTAGATTCAAAGAGAGAAATAAAATAAAAATGTGAACTTAACTACAAAGAAGCAACATTGTGTTTAATTACGTTGTAAAGATAGGTTTTAGTAACTCTGTTACGGATGGGTTGATTCGTTAAAAACTATCCAGATTTAAGTGCAACAAATTGCAACAGAAATCAGTTTAGAGTTTTTAGGTGCATTGAACGTGTAGTGAAAACATGTGTTGTGAATTGAGAAAAATACAAAGTTATCAATTTTTTTGGAAAAAGAATATGGTCGCAGGTACGAAGCTGCGGCTTCCGTATATTTATACTTTAGCCACTCTGACCGATAAGCCATCTCGACCTCTGCTCACTATCGCAAATTCTGCTTCCACATTCTTAATACGTCTTTTGGTGCCGTCATTGCTATCTATTCAGTCCCTATACAGGTGACCGAACCGACACGACTAACTTTGCAGTTAATACAGTGTTGTATAGATGCAATTACCTTAACAAATCCATTTATCTGTATGAGATTTTTTTATTTTATTTATAACTCTTTTCTCTCTCAAATTTTTTATGTAGCTTTGATTTAAAACGGTTCCATTGTTTTTTTCTCATAACTACCGATTATAATATAGATAAAGATAATTTATTTGTCATAAAACATGCGTTTACATACTGGTGAGGCATGTAAGGTATTTAATTATAATGATAACATTCATTTTATCAATGTTGTGATTAGTTCTTGTTAATATATTATTGATTTTTGATTGTCGCGTTTTTGTTCCATTTGATGTCAATTGTAATTCAAAAACGAACGACAACTTATATGTGCATGGCGTAGCGTGTGCCAAATATATTTTCTACTTAACAACGAAGCTGTGATTCGACAGTAGGGACATTTAAAATTTTACGAACCGCACAGCGCTTACAGGACTATTGTTAAACCCGGTTTATCGGTTTATGTTATCGGACTGCGGGTACAACACTATGTTTGCGGGTATTAAAACCTTCGAACTGCGACTGCCTGTAAAATAAGGTTTTGTATCAACTGTGTGTATCAGACTTTTGTAACAATGTTACTGTTACATCGAAAAAAATTTACTGTTACGTAAAACTTTAGCCTGAACTAGAGCTAATTTGCTAAAGTGTCAATTAATAGTACATACACTAAAGTGTGCTTATTTGGTCATTAGCATTACAGCCGTTTATTGAATTGCATGCCGAGCCATAGGCGAGAGTAGCAATGGTACCAAGACGTAATGATCAAAGCTCATGTGTCTCATACGACGTTTTTTAACACACTTGCGAGGAAAAAAAGAATAATATTACATTTTGTTAATAATATGACGCGTGTTTTTTTTTTCGTCAGTTGTATTTGTCGTAGCGCGTGCAGGTGGAAGGAGAGGCACGAAGGTGCGAAGTTGCCAAACAGACTAATATTAAAATATAATGAAATTAATATTTTTTCTGTATATTACCCAAATTAATCGTAATATAGCGACAAAAATTAGTAAATACAGATAATTTTTTTTGAGAAGTTTTAACGCATGCTTAGCTAACCTTAAAGTTATAAATTTTTGTGGAAAAAGAATACGGTTTATCACTTTAAAAATTTGAAATTTTATGGTATGAAATGTTTAATTGTCATATTTTATTTAATCACACAACTGTAAAATTTTAGCAAAGAGGTTTAAGACATCAAAACTGTTTGTAGAATTTTAAATATAAATAAACATAACATAACATAGCATCACGCCTGTATTCCCCGAAGGGGTAGGCAGAGGCGTACTCAATTGTACACCCACATTTCACCAATGCTGTTACTAAGTCCCATGTAGGTAATAGGTGGTGAGCCTATTACCATCAACCGGGCACAATTCCAAACTCCGCTGCTACTGCGAATTTTCTAACAGAAAAACTTAATAACACGACGACGACCCGGGAATTGAACCCGAGACCTCCTGCTCATCAGTCGCGCTTGGGACCACTAAACCAATGAGGCAGGTTTAAATATAAATGTAAAGGTATTACGCGTCAGTTTTTTATATTACCGCACTAGTCTGTTGATATAAAAATAAGCCGCATTATGGACCTACAAGCGGTGAAATAAGAGCCACTTTACGAGCATGTGTGTTGAAAATGATTATGATTTGCGCTTTGAGTCATGAATCCTATGGTTATCTATTTTTTCTGGAGTATGAAAATCTATCATGGACGTCGTACCTACTGGGCTTCTACCGCCAATAACAACACAGTTCTTTTCAACCCTATTTCGGGTTTCTAGGATCGCAGATACCCTCGTAACCCCATCTTGTTAGCAAAGGAACCAACTGATTTATTTGTTTAATTTATACAACAATTCAAAATATCATGCGAATTTAAAAAAAAATTGCCAATACCTTTAGAAATACCTCAAGATTTAGAGCTCCAACAAAAGCACCAAGTTGTAAAACTTAAAACACGCCTTTGAACGTACAAGGTGAAAAAAATGCCTTACAGGGCTTACATTCAACGAGCCATGAATAGAACGGACTCATTCATGAATTTCTTGACAAAAAATATAGTTTAAACTCTGACTATGTTCCAAACAAGTGAAAAGGTTTGCTGGTACTTACATTTTCTACAATATTTTTAACATAACATTTCATACAATAAGTAAATAATTAATGAAGGAACAAAACAAACAGGCAAAACAATGTCCACCTTTTACATGGGCCTTAGATATGTAATAAAACGCCCATATTACTTGCAATGGTAGTTATATTTTCTACAAATCACAATGTATTGCGCAAACATGTCCGGATTCCATATCCCAGTGTTGTCAATCTCAGACGCCTCACCGACGCGCGACGTCTGTGTTGCTGACACAGAAAATAGATAGTATCGATATTATAGGTGAGTTAATAGTTTTGGTGAAATGTGGTTGCAGAACGTCTGTACACCTCTGCCTACTCCTTCGGGGAATACAGGCGTGATGCAATGTAAAATAGTTTAAGCATGAACGATTATTTCAAGTCCTATCACTTCATAAATGCATTATAAAATAAAATAAATGCATGTAAAAATCAAACTCAAACTCAAATCATTTGAAATATGAATGTATCTACACTTCTAACCAATACTCCGAGGATAAGAGGCGTTATAAGTTTTAAGTATACATATACCGATGTGTAGGTATGTATTATAATATAGCGAATAAGGCTTTAAAGTCGGAAGCTAAGTTAACGTTCGATGAGCAATGATTTCAAAAGAAAGGATACGCCCATCTAAACATTTTACATAAAACTTCTTCATACAAACAAAAGTAGCGCCATCTGTCACAACTTATACGAACTACGTCAGTCCCGCGCTGCATAGGTCGAAGACATAACCTTGTACGTGCGTACATGTTTTTTTTTTATCATATCTTATTATGTCATTATTTTTATACACACATCAGTCACGAACTGAGTTTTTACTCGACTGCGCCAGAAGGAGGGTTATGTTTTTCGGATGTATTTCTGTAATACTTAGGCAGATCTAGTATAATTTGGTTCGCTAAAATAGTGTGAAAAAATAAAGTGCACTCATTGACAATTACGCTAGAACACTGAGGTTATCGGTCATTGCGGCGTGAATTCGATACCTACGAGTACGTCATACCTCTCCAACCCCTCGTATAGCACGGTGCATTTCGAGTCTCGCGACCCATTTCGATATGAAACGAGGTTAATAAACGATGATTTAAGTAATAAAAATACAAAATAAATCACTTTTATTGAACAGAAATGAAATATTAATATTATTATACGGATACTTAAGTAAGTAGGTACCTATATAAGTAACTACTCATTTAACCTTTCGGCTCAGTAACGTACAGATCTGTACGTTGTAACAATAAAAATCTATTGTGTCTGCTAATCACTGACGCAACAGCTTAATTATAAATGTGTTAATTTTATAAAAAAAAACAATTACGGACGTAGGTAAATTGATACTTACCTGATAGTAGATACTTACAGTGAGATTCTACTATCAGGTATGTATGTACTTGCCACTTGAATACCTTGGTAATAAGTATAGAATGAATTTTGAAACTCTGAATCTGAACTATAGTAAGTACCAAGTACCTAACTAATGTTTGTTTAGGCATAGCATAAATAAATATTTAGATAGTTGAGTTAAACTTGATTCTACTATAATCTATGTATTAGTTTGTTATAATGAATTATGTTTTTATGTTTACTACCTACTCTTATGCTATATCACGTAATAAAACCTTGAACTGAAATGAATTTAACGCGCCGAACATAAAACTAAACCTAAACTCGTTTTTTTGTCGGATCTTGACCGTAACTGAAACTGAACTTTCGGTCGGACACTACTGTCCTTTAAATAAAACAATTTTTTTTAATTTTTGTCTCTCTGTTCCCTTCCCCGTATTTTCCGTGAAACACTCATGATGCATTCTGACTGTTATATATTTTTTGATTATGGCCCGAATAAGATGCAATCTATGATTTAATGTGGCCGGCTGATCAACAGAGTGCAAGTTTAAAACATTGAAAGTGCTCTGACCTATAAACTTTGCCAGAGTTTTTGTGGATAGCAACATATAGTCACTTTTTGACATAAATTGGGGTCTATTATTTTGTCTTATATTTTTTTCAGTTTCTAGGCATACCTCAAACAGGTCAGGAGAAGGAAAACAAAGTCCGCCCATATTTGTAAATTCAATCAACTTATGAAAAAATATTTTTTCGTTGCTGATTAAACTGTTTAGACAAATTTCACACTTGATCTTTTTTGTTAAGCTTCTGGCTACCCATCCGGCAATATACCCAACAATGAGTTCTATATTCTTTGACAGGTGCCCAAAGACGTTTTCAGTTGGGTTATCCAAAGTATGCGATAACTGGACACAGTTATTTGAATAAACTTCATCACATTTCTCCTGGTATGTATCTGTCGATGTCTGGTCCATGGGCTTATCTTCTTCTTCGTGACGATTCATTTCAGTGGTACAATTAATAGCTTTTACAGATGACACCGTTAAAATTGGAAAATTATCCAAAGGAATGCTGTTTCCAGTAAATGATGATTTTAATGATAAATGGTTCATGCAACGCCTATACGCTCCTTTAAGTTGTATAGCATTTGGGTTATCATTGTACCCTCCGTGCTTTCTTATCAAGCTAAAAAATAGCTCTAAATGGTCCTGAGACAGACGGTACGTCGAAATGTATTTCAATTTAGAATGCGACTCAACTAAATTTTGATAGAGGATTTTTAAACTCTCCAAGCACACAATCAATCCTAAGAAACCTATTTTAGTTTTGGATTCTAAAATCCTTTTTTTTCTAATAATTAGAATTATTCGTGGTTGTCTGTTACGTCTTTTGATATTTCTTTTCACATTAGAGAAAATTTTTAGACCTTTTATATAAGCAATAGCCTCCTCAATAAAATTAAATACTTTTACTTTATTTTTTGGAGAAATGGCTCTCTTGTATCCAGATTGATTGAATCGGCGAGAATTCAAAATATCGAATATGTTATTGAAAACATTAATGAACTCGACTGTAGCACTACATTCAGAAAAATAACTACTATGTAAAACTTCGTTGCAGAGTGTCAGTGCTTTTGCAACACTTCGGCTTAACAATTGAGTCGCTAATTTTACCTTCATTATTTGGTTTTTAAAGTATATGTGTCTGTAGGTTAATTTATTAGCAAAATTTAGCCGCTGGTTTGTTTGGAGTTTTAATAGTCGAATCAGAAATTTCCATTCGATTCGCTGATCCTTCTCGTTGAAAATTATCTTTTTTTTTTCAAACGCGTTCCTTACTAATTTTATCATATGACATGCATCCATGAAAACTACAATATTTGCTTTTGTAACAGGGTGGGGAAATGTTGTTTTTAATTGACCTGTACTACTTAAGTTGCAACCCAATATGTTTGCAGCTTTTACATTCGTGGGACATCCATCGAATGTAAGAGCTTCGACATTGACACCGACGGAATTACATTTTTCGAGACAAATATTAACAGTATTTGCTATAAGTTCACTAGTAAAACCGTCCACTAAAAAATAACCGACTGGTATTTTCCAATTTTCGGAGAGACAAACCAGCATCATTACAAAAGCTTTAGTAGCTGTCTTTTCTTTGTCAATTTTTCCATATCCCATGTCTACGTGACCAACATTTCTTTCGCCTTTCCATAATTTGGCCTGTCGTATGTTCATCTCATCAAAAATTAGACAGCATTCAACATTTTCTGACAAACTGTTCCTCTTGAGTTTAAGCATTTCAAACGATTCCTGTGTGAATCCAGGCTCGCCGTTAATGGAGCTATACCTATAAGAAAGAGTGCAATCAAACCTATGAAGTAAGAAACATACGCGTTCGGGTTATACTACATAACTAGCAAGTCTTTAACTTACCATTTGGTCAAGGTTCTTGGGTGAGGAAGACAACATTCAAATTTTCGTCGGACATATTTATAGGCCGATGGCGAGTAAAAATTTAATGTCATAGCAAACTTTCGAAGGACGGGTGGATAAGATGGTCGCTTTGTTTTTTTTGGCTTGTTTTTATTTCTACTGTATTTATTTTTAAACACTTGTAGTCTGTAAAGCTCCGTAATTTCGGCATTTGTTTCAAGAGCAGACTGAATTTCCTCTGTGATATACTTCCTCTGTTTCAAATCTTTAATTATATATAGCAGTGATTTGTTTTTTTTTTTTTTAATCTAGCATTCTGCTTCTGTAATTTTTTTATTTTCTGTGCTGCAACACTTTGACGCTTTTCTAATCTATCAATCCTTTTTTCCTTGGCGTGTCAAATATTGAATTGAGATCGCTAATGTCAACATCAATTTCCTCTTCTTGTGAACTTTGTGCTAGCATTGAAGGCCGGAGTTCTTTGTTCTCACAAACCTGTAAATAATTTTGCGTATATAGATAGGATTCTGAATATGTAGATCATGCAAACAAAATTTAGTTTTATAGTAAATAAGTAGGTATGCGTGAGGCCAGTACCTCAGTCTCAAATCGCGGTATAGCCGATTCTTTTAGCCTTCGTAGACCGGATTTTAAAATATCGACATCTACGTCATAAAAATGAGCAGAGCATACTCTTGTATTTTTATGAGGCTTGAAATAAGGCTCTTTTCGTTGTTCCCTAATAATGCGACTCCAAAGCTCTTTACGCGTTGAATCATTTGGAAATCTGTAAGTTAAAAATTAATTGAATCGTAATTCGTAATCGCTTCGTTTGTACCTACTGTTTTTGTTTTACCCTTATTGATTATAAAACATATTAGGTACTTACCATAATTAATTACACTAAGTTCTGACAAAAATAAAACAATTAAAAAATGACGTTCGTTCAACGTTACTTCGCGCGCGCTGCCGGTCACACAATGGCCGCCATTATGGACTTCGGTAGTAAAATAATTATACCTTTAAAAATGTGTTAATTAATAATTTTATGGTAACAAAACTAATATAAGGTTATTTACCGATGGTACGATATCCCATGTTCCTTTTTAACCTTTGTGTCGTAATTTTTGCAGCCTTTTACCACGCAACTAGGCATATTTATGACAATTAGATACTCGCCCTCTCCTGCGCGCGGACCACTGTCGACTGAGTTGCGTTGGCCCTAAAATTTCATTTTGGCCAACGCGTTGGTGCCATTTAGTTTCGCGGTCGGCCGGGTCCTTACGCTAGTAATATATATGTCAATGTCGATGAGACTTTAGGTGGAAGGTATGCCGAGACTATGGTGATCGGCTGGTGTCCTGTCATGCATAGCCGGCATATAGAGGCCTCTATGTGAGAAAGAGGTGGGGGTTTCAAATGTTTACAAACAAATACTTGTTTGTATCAAAAGTGCATCAGTCTAGTATAACGTTTATTTTGAACAAATGCTTTGAATGTTTTGGACATTTAGCCACTATACTTTTGAAACTGTCCTGAACCAGTACCAATCATGTTATCTGTACCGAGGCTCATTTGGACGCTTGCCACCACACTCCATGGAGACTGATTCCTTTGAAACTTTCGTATGTTTAGTTTACAAGCTCCGATGCTATTGACGTTAACGATTTTCTTGTCAAGAAGATTGTGGGTAAGCAAAGAGGTGCTGACATTAGCAGTTCTAATATTTGAGGGCACGTATTGACGTACCTATGTTCCTAGTAAAAAATGATTTTATAGTTGCGTGTACTTAATAAGGAACACATTATAGAGAATATTTTAAACGAATTCGCGTGACCCAGAAAGCGTTTTATATTGATTAAAATATCGAGTAATAAACCTTGATTATCTTTTAATCATAATTAAAGCGCTCTACAGTTAAAAAAATAAAGCAATAAAAACATAACTAGTCAAAAACTTATAAAAACTTCTGAATGATCGTCGAAATTCATAAAACAAAAGCAGCCTGAGCTAAGCAGTAAACGATAAATTATTAGACATAAAATTTTATTCAAAGGTCGTTCTCTATTCAAATAAAGTCAGATATTTTTATGTTTAAAAAATAAAGAATTTACGACTACAATTACCTATTATACGTCACAATAATGATTGATTTAAGAAATTCGCTATTCAAATTTCCCTTTTTTATTTCTTTTATTTTTAAATAGAACAATGGAATTAAATATTCAATTCACGGCAATTAAGTTGAGTAATACCAAAATATTTACGGCCTGTAATTCGAAAGGTTCTGAATAAATAATTATGCCATTAGCTTTTTTGTTTGAATGTTTTGTTGTTGGCAGAATGGTACTTTCCACTGCCATTTGGGACTGGGATCCGAACATGGCGCGTTCCCGCCGGACGCCATTTCAATAGTCGTTTCATTTCACAATTTATTGGATAAAGTACAATGCGCTCAATATTTGGGTGAACAGTGAAGTGTTAATTGGAATAAGTCATTAATTCGAACAATTCCGAGGCGATATTAAATATTTACGATTTTTCGATCATAAAACCACAATGAAATGCTTTGAATACAAATTCGTAGACACTTACTTTCGTCAACATATTTAAAATTAAATATGTGCCAACATTTTTTAGCGCAGTTATAAGAGTAACTTAATTAAGCAAAGTAAACGTATTACTTAATTACTTTATTTTAATTCAGGCCACCAGAATATTATTCCCAAGCTCTGAATTCAAATGAATATTTGTCTAGTATAATTAATAGGATACCACGGATCTAAAAAAAATACGAATGTAACCTTGCCTTGTCAAAAGCGAAGCATAGATTACGCACGCAGCATAGGTACTGGCGCCGAGTGGATGAGTTTTAAGTATTTGTATGCGTTTAGCTCGTGTATGACAAGCGAAAGTGGATGCCTAGGCATGCTTCTCACATGTCGTACGCAATGCTCCGTACGTATTTTTGTAAGGTCTGTGTATGATACACCGTTAAAATAAATACAGGCAAAGGTCTTAAAACACGGCGCGACGGCCCAAAAAAAGAGTATAATGTTTTCAGGGTTTATGTACCTATGTATATGAATGTTTATCTTTATTCCACCATATCCTTTAATACGGTTTAGCCGATTGAAATATAATTATTGGTATCGTTAAATTCCTCGTATACAGGTGGCATAGGCTACAAATATTATAAATAATAGATAGAATTAATTAATATTTATTTATTTTGTCTTTCGTGCTTTTGTCCATATCGTATTACAAAGAGGAAAGATTTGTTTATTTGTTTGTAATCGATAAACTCAGAAACTACTCAACCGATTTTAATTATTCGTTTACTATTAGAAAACTACTTTATTCAGAAGTTTTATTTCGGTAATATTGTGTAATGTGCAAATTTAGGACGGGTCGCTATTGGTTTATATCTCTCATGTCTTTTATTAGATATTATTTTAACTGACATTGTTACCAAACGTTAGTTGAAGTGTCAAACAATTCACTTCTACTTACGCGACTGCCCAAAAAAAGGGAGTGTTATGTTTTTAGGCTTCTTAAATGTTTGTGAATTTCTTTATTCCATAATAACTTCTAAATGCCTAAACCAATTTCGTTGTATGGGGTAACATAGGTTAGTAAGATTTTTAAAAATGGCTGACAAACTTTTATTTTTTTAAATTAATTTATATCTAAAAGAGAGCTTTATAAACATGTACTCACCGTAGGTAGAGTCGATTGAGTCAATTATCTTCCTTTGTACTGAAAGCGTACTGAAAATACTAAAAGCTTCGAACTGAAGGCGTTTTCAATAGAGATTCTAGGCGAAACTTTCAAGCAATAGAATATTCGAACACGATAAGAAACATTAAGACTAACACCCGGTTTCTGAAAGGCTTGTCAAAACAGTGTTCAACTAACTCATCGGTTAATGTAACAACGCTGTCAAATCAATGTGGGTTTCTGAAACATTGTTTAGAGAAAAATTTACTAATCTATAATCATTGTGATTTGACACACAGATGTCTAGTATATCATTCAATAGTTCATTCACAACGGTCAAAAGGTGTTATAAGATCACTGCTAGGTAACCGATATTGTTTACATTACAGATATTTTATGATGTATAGTGGTCTTGTTCTGTACCGGGCATTGTTATGAAGTGAGACCTTAGTTCAGCAAATTTTTTAGTTTTGTATTATTCTACAAACTTTGGAATTATGGACCCTTTCATGGTCAACAACAGCAATAAAAAATGCTCCTATTGCAAATAAACTTATCGTTAACAGCACTTGTTCCAAGGCAGTCAGATCATTTGCTCCTCATCATGCAGGTTTTTATATTTATTTATTTTGTTTATTTATTTATTTATATTCGACTTCTATCGTCATCCTCCGGCTTTCGTCGTCCGGTATCAATTCTTGAACTCCTCGTCGTTATAAAATTCGCAAGTCTCATATATTATCAAAAATATACACTTTAGTAGAGAAAATTATGTTACAAGACATCTAATTTTATAGGTAAATATGATTAAAAATCTTTTAAAATTAATATCTGTACAAAAACTAGCAGATTAACGTAAAAAAAATATTATATTCATAGTTAATTCGCCCACAACCACCGATTACTTGACCAAGCTTTTGACAATAGTTTAATCTATGATTAAGGCGTAACTAACGTTCTAGAAACCCAAAATGACATTTGACATACGATTCTGAATAGCTCTGCCAACTGACAAGGTGATCAAATCAAAGTAGCTAACAATGCTTTTAGCAACTCAATTGACACATAACAAGAGATTTGACAGGCAATTAGTTGATTTTTGCGTTGACCAGCCTTTCAGAAACTGGGCGTAATTCTCTAGGGAAATGGCCAGTTTTGTTGAAGGATTGTAACACTTCGTAACCACTAATAAAGAATGATTACAGATATATCTTTCAAACGCATTAACTTGAACTCTAAAGTTGTAAACATTTGTGGAAAGAAAAATACGGTCGTGAGCAGGATTCATTCATCCAGGAGCCATCTCGACCTCTGATCTGAGAGGTCGAGATGGCTTAGTGGTCAGAGCGCCTGGGGTATTTATCCGGGAGGCGCAGGTCCGAATCCTGCTCACGAACTTTTTTTTATTTCCACAACAGTTTATAACTTTTAAGAATGATTAATTGCAATTTCACTAATGCGGTTATTAAGTCAAATTCACACAATTCCAAAAAACCGGATTGCTTCTGAGAAATTACCTAACGGAAACACCCGAACATACTTTGCCAGCTCCGGGAATCGACATTCACATTGAGCCAGCCAGCGATGGCTGAGCTTGAGGCGGTATCATTATTTCATTTTTGAAAACACCTCAATTATAAAATTTCTACTAGATTATAAATTAAATGAAAAGGTATTTCACTGTAAACAAAAATCATATTTCGGGAACCATTTAGGGAACCTACGTAAACCCTATTGATCAATTACCATCTCCGCCTGTCTATGTTTGCTCGCTAAAATGTCCTGCTTAAAATGGTGGCGTTGTACATCCGGTCGTTGAGTTTCCTACAAAATGATTAAGAAAACATTTGAATTTGAATATGCGAACTTATAGCATAGCATAGCCTTGCATCACGCCTGTATTCCCCGAAGGGATAGAAAGACGTGTGCACAGTTGTACACCCACATTTCATCACAAGTCCCTTGCAATAGGTGGTGAGCCTATTGCCATCTAGTTGGCACAATTCCAAACTCCGGTCTGCTATTGAGAATTTTCTAAAAAAAACTCAATAACACTGCCCGACCCAGTCGCGCTCGGTACCACTAGACCAACGAAGCAGTTAAGCTAACTTATCGATATTGAATATAACCTTCATGAATCGTACAAGTTTTAAAAATAAGTCGACTACAATCAAAGTGTCCTACAGTAACAGCTGATCGATGCCTGGACACATTGATTGACTGGATCATTTGATTCTGGACACTGACACACGCGATTCTCGATCCACCGTTGAATGTCGAACGAATAATGTTTTCTGTGTTTCGAATCAATTTCGTCAATCCCTCACTACCACACCGAGCGGTCATTGTCAATGCTTGATAAAACTGATTTTAGTTGACATGGAATTTACCAATTAAACTAAATTAACATACCATCACGCTTATATCCCCGAAGGGTTAGGCAAAAGTGTATATACTGTTGTACACCCACATTTCACCGATGCTGTTATTAAGTCCCATGTAATAGGTAAAAAGCCTATCAACATCAATACGGCCGAACTCTGGGCTACTAAGGAAAATTTTCTTAAAGAAAAACCTAATAACTCTTTTCTCAACTACGGAATCGATGCCAAGCGACCAGTAGACCAGTTACGAATATAATGCTTCTACGTGTATGAATTATTACACAACTGCCCAAAGAAGAGGAGTGTTATGTTTTTAGGGTGCATGTATGTATGTTTCTGAGTTTCTTTATCCCACCATAACTTCTATATACCTGAACCAATTTCGATGAATGGGGTATCGTTAGAATCCTTACGTTATCCCGAGTAACATAGGCTATAAGATATTTAAAAATGCAGTTGAGCTTTTTAATTTTTTTATTACGTTAATCTTGTTTTAGGGAATAAGTGGGACATCTTTAAGACTTCCAAATTTTTATTTCTTACCAAAATAACTTCACTACAAATAGAGTTAAAAGTTCAAATAAAAAATAACTTCTCTAATGTGTTAAAAAATAATATAAATTATGTGTCTCATAATTTGCCACATAGAGACAACACTACTGGCCTTCGATATTAATATCTAATATGCCTCCCGACCGTATTTCAATCACGGCGGATTATCTCCACGGAGATTAACCAAGTACGCAGGAGATAATATAGTGCACAAGTGTATGCGGTAACACAGGTGCACTCCCTCTTCCTTTTACTCTCATATTCCGATGGGACGGCAATCCAACACGACGGGAGAGAGATCAGGAACAGGACCGACGGCTTTACGTGCTCTCCGAAGCACGAGGGTATCACACCACCGACTTCCTGACTCCGGGCTGCTACTGAGAATTTTCTATCAGAAAAACCCAATAATACTTTTGCCGAGATTGTTTTTATATGGAGAAATGCCCTCGCCAGATCGGTTATGTGGGACTGGAACCCACTAAAACTCCACAATGTAGCTCCACAGCTGCTTGAGGGCGGGACGCGGGAACGCTTTCGCACACGACCGCGAACCCCCCCGCGGCCGTCCGTTGCCGGACTCTCTCTCACGGGGATGTGTATCGCACCCCCCCCGCTTTGGCACACCAGACACATGGCATGCCCCGAGCACCTCGGAGACCATGTGCAATGGGCGCCAGACGACCCCATGTCCAGACGCCCAAGGTCCCCTGCCACGAGTCAGGTCTGTGGCCCCGCCGCCTGCCAGGCCGCAGAGGATAGGGAGAGCGGCGCCTCGATAAACCAGCACTCCTCCTCCCCTGCGGCCCCACCGCGTCCGCCATCTAACCGTGGCGGTCCCATCAAGGCCGCGGAAGGTAGGGCGAGCAGCGCATCGACATACCGGCACTCCTCTCCCGCCGCGGCCTTCATCCCTCAGCTGCAGTGCCGCCCTTACGACACCGCAGCCGACCTCAGTTGCGACACCCCCATAAGGCTTAACCGCGGGTGACCGAGCCAGGTTTTACCTACTAGTGTAGCGAAAATTTTCTTTGCCTATAGCTTACGTCATCGCACGCAATCTTTACAGCAAACAGTTACATAATTACCAACCATGTTGTTAGTTGGCACAAAAAATAATGACCCAACTCTGTAGGTAAACATCGGACAGCAAAAACGATTCCAACCTAAGATTTATCTGTAGAATTGAAGCAAAAACTGCCGATACAAAAACCTGAACAATGGAAGATATATCTGTTTACTTTTACATCAATATATTAGCTCTCCAAACTTCTATATTAGAGCTAAAATAAATAATTCGTTTTAGTTCGCAAAACATTATTTTTACGAACATATTTTATTCATAGTAATATTTTAGGTTTGTGCGATCACTACACATTATAATAAAACAATTTTTAACCGGATTAATCGCGTGTATTATTGGTTTTTTGTTTTTTCCTAACGTTTCGAACACTTTGCAGCGTTTCATGTCCTCCTGCGACCACGAATGCTGCAAAGTGTTCAAAACGTCAGGAAAAACAAAAAACCAATAATACACGCGATTAATACGGTTAAAAGTTGTTTTATTATAATATTTTATTCAGTTAGTTACTTATTTAGATTTTTATTTTATTTGGTGGATCGTGTCTGAGATGTTTGTGTTTTTAAGAGTGGGATAGTTAGGTACGTGCAGACTAATGTGATACTGAAAAATAAAATGTTTATTAATAATCCTACAAAAAAACTGTATTTAATACAAAACAAAGTGTCTTGTCATATTTGTCTATCTGCCTTATTGTGCACTTCGCATTTTCTTCGCAACAACTAAACAGATAATAATATTAAATGGAAAAAGAAAGAATACGGTCGTAAGCGCCTGGATTATTTAACCGGGAGGCGCAGGTTCGAATCCTGCTCACGACCATATTATTTTTCCATTTAATATTATAACTTTACAGTTCGGTAAGCATGCGTTAATGCTTTTTTAAGATTTATCTATAACTAAACAGATTTTATTCACATTATTTAAAGACTATAAAAAAGAATCGATTAATCAAAAGGGACACGGAACCCTTATACGACATGAAAAGTAACGAAAACAATACAGACAAATCTATCAAACGCATTAACGCATGCATTTTTGTGGAAAGAAACATACGGTCGTGAGCAAGATTCGAACCTGCACCTCCCGGATAAATACTCCAAAATCAAATATTTTTATTTCAAATAGACCAGATTACAGGCATTAATGAAAAGTCAAAGCTACTGCACCTAGCGGTTCCAGGCGTTGATCTTATGGAGAAGAAACGGTAAGAAATTCAGGCACTCTGACCACGAAGTCATTCGATCTCTGCTCACTATTGCGAATTCTTCTTCCACAGTTTAATCCTGTATAGGGACTGAATAACTAGCTATGACGTCCCCAAAATACTTAATAAATATGGAAGCAGAATTCGGAGTAGTTAGCAGAGTTCGAGTGGTTTTAGTCAGAGCGCCTGGAGTATTTATCCGGCAAGCGCAGGTTCGAATCCTGCTCACGACCGTATTTTTCTATGCACAATTTTTTGAAACGATACACAAGAAATCTTAAGCGTAAATATTTTCAATATTTTTTACAGAAGTATCCACTGAAGATGTGATAATGACTGTAGGCACTTTTCAATGTCAAGAGAATTTATTAGAAGATAGAAAAATATAAAAGAAACTAATGTGTAAAAGTAAAATTTTCTGACCTTTTTTAACTGTGTACACCTCTGCCTACCCCTTCGGGGAATACAGACGTGAAGCTATGATATGTTTTGAAAATCACAAGTACCTATGCGTTCTATAAATTTATTAATATTTTTTTAAACGGTGAAGAAAACATCTTGAGATAACAAGCATCTTAGCATCTATCTATAAAAGATTTGTATTTTTCCTGAAGAATAGGTACATGTTTACACAAGACTAAATATACTCCAGTCCAATAAAAGTTAGGGTGGCGTGAATAAAAAACATGTAAATAAATCTTCTTCCCAATTATTTGCTCAGTTCGACAGTAAATAAACGTTTTTTCGAGTGAATGAGACACCGTTGAACGTTCGCGATCGAAGCCATTTAATGGGAACAAATGCCGCTTAATGATCTGTATGGAATACTCAGTTGTACAGGTATCGTTCATCCTTTAAATACCAACCGTGGTAGCAAGAGACATGTGAACGATACATTCGAAAATGAATGAATAAATAATGATATTGATAATTATAATAACTTTCGTGAGACAATTCATAGTTCCGGGTCATCACTCTACCAACTGAGCTACCTTGTCTCGTTATTCCCCATTGAAATTTTCAACCTTCTTTGTATTCGTCTTAAGGAGACGCCTGGCGATATTTATCTAGCAATCATTTTCAGATCTACTAATTATATATGATTTATAAAGGATTGGGATGTTGTTCGGCGATTTACAACTGTAAAGTGGTAACGCTGAGTTTAGTAGATCCGAGAGTATAGTAGATTAGAGTGATGACCCGGAACGTCAAAGGTCGCGGGTTCAAACCCCGTTCTTGTCCATTATTTTTTCAATGTTTCTTTGAAAAATAGTAATTAATATAGGCTTTACATGGCCTCAACATGTATTAAAAAATATAATTATATACAATTCATAGTATCAATTATTTATTGTTCACCGGTTACTATTCATGTGCATTTTTCGGGATTGCCCTACCAGTCCTAACCCTTCAATAGTTTGATTCGCAACATCGCCACAGGCTCAGCTCATGACTAAGGGCTCCATTCAAGTTCGAAACCAGTCGGGCAATCCCGATAAATAAAGGTGAACAATATAATTAATTTTATTGATCACAAACTTTAAAGCTATGTATATCTTCTTCTTGAATGAACAAGCAAATGTCGGAGTTTTAAACGCGAAGGCACACCATTGAGAACATGTCTCAGCTATGCTCGTTACCTCAAGATGTTTCCTTTACCGTTTAAAAAAATATGATTAATTTATAGAACGCATAGGTACTTGTGATTATCAAACATATCATAGCTTCACGTCTGTATTCCCCGAAGGGGTAGGCAGAGGTGTACAGGGTGTTTTAAAAAAGGTCAGAGAATTAACTTATTCACATTACTTTAATATTTTTCTTTCTTATAATAAATTCTCTTGACGTTGAAAAGTGCCTACAGTCATTATCACATGTTCAGTGGATACTTCTGTAAAAAGTAGTGAAAATATTTACTCTTAAGATTTCTTGTGTATAGTTAAAAAAAAATGCATAGAAAAATACGCTCGTGAGCAGGATTCGAACCTGCGCTTGCCGGATAAATACTCCAGGCGCTCTGACTAAAACCACTCGAACTCTGTGAGCAGAGATCGAATGACTTTGTGGTCAGAGTGCCTGAATTTCTTACCGGTTCTTCTCCATAAGATCAACGCCTTGGAAACCTGCACCTCGCTTTGACTTTTCATTAATGCCTGTAATCTGGTCTATTTGAAATAAAAATATTTGATTTTGGAGTATTTATCCGGGAGGTGCAGGTTCGAATCCTGCTCACGACCGTTTGTATCTTTCCAAAAAAATGTATATTTAAAAAAAGTATAATCTAAAGTTACAATATTAAATGGCAAAAGAATTTTATTTTTAATTTAATATTAAATGGCAAAAGAATTTTATTTTTAATTTAATATTAAATGGAAAAAGATTTTCGTTTAATGTAACAAAAGACATTGCATTAAATGGAAAAAGAATACGGTCACGAGCAGGATTCGAACCTGCGCCTCCCTGATAAATCCCGGTCGAGATGGCTTAGTGGTTTTCCATTTAATATAATAACTTTAGAGTTCGCTAAGCATGCACTAATGCTTTTCAAAGATTTATCATGAAGTAACAAAAGACATTAACACTAAATTACATTACTTACATTAAAATATTATACTGAGCACGTTTGTTATACCTCCTGTAATCAATCATAGTCACCGTGACACTTAATTCATTTTTAAATGTTTTTACTTCTTTGTCTAACCATTAGTTTACTGTACAAAATAGGCTGTTTTAAGACAGGTCTACATGAAGTCTTAGGCTCAATTACACTTACTTGAACCGTAATTGTTACTGTGCCATTTTAACAGAAATTACAATGAAAAGATGATAACATATACAGTTATGTTGGTGCAACAAAGCATAAGGCTCAGTTGCACCAACTTATTTTTATCCGTAACCAACATGTTACTGTGTCATTTTCACAGAATTTACATAGAGTTGCTGTCAAAATAGTAATGCTCGGTTGCACCAACATAACTTTATCCGTAACCGTAAATCGGTTATGGATAGAGTTATGTTGGCCTTAGGCTCAGTAGCACCAAATTTACTTTATCCGTATTTAACATGTTACTGTGTCATTTTAACAGAATATACAATGAAAAGCTGTCAAAATAATATAGTAACACGTCAGCTATGTTGGTGCAACCAAGCCTAAGGCTCAATTACACCAACTTAACTTTATCCGTAACCAACATGTTACTGTGTCATTTTGACAGAATTTACATAGAGAAGTTGTCAAAATAGTAATTCTCAGTTGCACCAACTTAACTTTATCCGTAACCAACATGTTACTGTGTCATTTTTACAGAATTTACATAGAGAAGTTGTCAAAATAGTAATTCTCGGTAGCACCAACATAACTTTATCCGTAACCAACATGTTACTGTTTCATTTTGACAGAACAACAACCTACCACTGTATACACGTCTGCTTACCGCAAAGATGTACACAGTGGTAGTGTTTTGTTCCCTTCTGGGACAACAAGCGTGACGCTATAAAATAACGATGTAGGTAATCGGAGAAACAAAATTCTACTTCAACTTTATAACATACTGGGACTTAATAACAGCATTGGCGAAATGTGGGTGTACAACTGTGTACACCTCTGCCTATACCTGACCCACAAATAGTGGTTTCTGCTGATGACACTAATGCCATTGTAGGATCAAATAACTTGAAAACCTTGACAGAAATAGTAAATACGTCACTTCAAGCTTTTCATGAGTGGTTCACAGCCGATAAGCTACTGATAAATGCAAGTAAGACAAAAGTAATGTTGTTTAGAACGACAGCTCGCAATAAAGACTATATGAAGATTTCATTGGGTGGAGAAAAAATTGAGCTGGTAAAGCAAGAAAAATTTTTAGGTATACACATTGACGAACTTCTGAACTGGAAACCAGAATCGAAAACAATTGACTCGTCAATATCATCAGCATGTTATACATTAAGAGCCCTGAGAAACGAAATCAGCCTTGAACACCTTAAAATAGTATATTACGCGTTAGTAGAATCCAGGCTACGATATAGTATACAGTTTTGGGGAAACAGTTATGATTATAACAAGCACAGGGCCTTCTTCCTTCAAAAGCGAGCAATTCGGACTATGATTCGTATTCCACAAAGGGAGAGTTGTCGTCAATATTTTGTTGAGTATACTCACTGTACCAAGTATTTATGTATTAGTATTATTGTGCCACTTTAGTAAATACATTCGTGAATACGAAACATCACAAGAAAAACTGATAAGAGAAACCACCCGCAGAAAAGACCTCCATCACGTTATAAGTCCTCGGTTCAATGCTGTTAAGCATAGTCCGCGATATCAAGCTGTAGCACTATTTAATAAATTACCCATAGATTTAAAAAACACTGTTTATAAATACTAGTTCGTTTAAACAAGATCTTAAAAAGTTCTTGTTAGAGAAATGTCTGTACTCTATAGAGGATCTTTAAAAACTGAACAGCACCGCTAAAAATATAGTTTTAAGCAATGAATATTAAGTAATAAAATTTGAATTTATTTTTATGTAATTACTAATATTATTATATGTGTGAAGAATGAGTTTTTATTGACATTGTTTTGCATTAAGTTTTTTTTATTTTTATACTATATTTTTTATTCTTATCTTATGTTTTTCCGATTGTGTAATCATTCAAATACAATGTAAATTGTTCATGAATAAATGGCTAATGACTAATATATACCTGAAAACAGGCGTGATGTTATGTTATACAGGATGATTAGTGCATCGTTTGCCAAACTGAATTGGCCTAAAGGACAGGTTAGTTGGTTGTGGCCTAGTAACTCAGTTTTTGCTACACCTTCATTTATATCACAAATTTTTGTTTTGAAAAATTCGTATCTTCGTCATTAAATGTTACTTAATAAAAAAGTTCTTAGTACATCCCTTAAAATTTTATTTTTATGTATACTATTGTAATATCTATAGCTCTATCAAATTCAAAAATAATGGTTTGTAACATTCCCTTATTTTTTAAATCCACAAAGTTTATACAATAGAAGAAGTAAAAAAAAAAACTGAGTTACTAGGCCACAACAGATAACACTGACCTGACCTTTCGGCCAATTCAGTTTAGCAAACGATACACTAAAAATAAATAATATAAGTTTAGAGTTCGCTACGCATGCGTTAATGCGTTTAAAAGATTTATATGTAACACAAAAATTCTCATAAAGATGTCTTGCTTAAAGCGAAAAAAAAAACAGTAAGTTAACCACTGTGGTAGATATTTCTCTAGCGATTGACAGTTTCGATTTAGTTGTTCGACAAAAGCATCCAGTCGACAACACGCCATCATCAATCTCATGTCCCTTTACGAAAATAACGCGATAAAACTTTGCTAAGAGAAATGGGTTCCTCCTAAGATAGTATTATGAACAATTTGATAAAGAAACAGATTGTTTGGACTTTAAACTAGATTAATAGACGATAGATTAGACTAGATTCATTTGTAACTACTATTGTTATCATTTTGTCATTTACTTTGAGAACTAGCCACCCGCCCGGGCTTTGCCGTGCAATTTATTAATGATGAATTAATGATTTTTAAAGAGATATTTTTATACAACATCATCCAAATTTCTGACTGGAACTCTGGACCACTAAGGTCCAGATGGCTTAGTGGTCAGAGCGCCTAGAGTATTTATCCGGAAGGCGCAGGTTCGAATCCTGTTCGCGACCGTATTCTTATTCCATTTAATATTGTAACTTTAGAGTTCGCTAAGCATGCGTTAATGCTTTTCAAAGATTTATCTTGTAATATATAAACCCTGAAAAACAATAATTTAAATAATTTTGTTTAAAATGGATTACGTAAATTCCTATCAAATCCAATCAATTATTTTCCGAAAAGACCAAAATAAAAGGTTCCTACATTAATCACTGACAGGACAAAACCGCTGTCAAACTTGGCCACTATGGCGGGCACATGTAAAAACTTAAACAAGTTAAAAAGTTAAATGGCTTTCACTGGCTCGGTTCAAAGTTGTTGTGGAATAGTTAGCGGTGTGTGGCGACATCTGTACTGCTGTCGGAATTGGTTTCGGAACTCAATTATGTATGGTACACTGGAAAATTTAACTTGAGTTGTTCTTGAGGTTGAGTAGACTAATAGACGAATAGGAAAGCATGGCTTTCCTCTAAATGAGAGATCTACACAAAAAAATAAAAAATATCACAAAATAATTACAATTAAATCAATTATTGTTCTTTACAAACAGGAAAGAAAATACATTTATTCAGCACTGACACAGTGAGAACACAACATGATAGATATGTATATGCCGTGATAGATAAGCCTAGTGGAATGACTGTTAGGTTGGGAAGTCAAAGATTGCAGTTTCAAACCCAAGGCATGCACCACTAACTTCGTTCGCATGTGGGTATAAAAAGTTGTCGGAGAGAAACCTTCCAAATGCGCATGGTCTTTTGGGGATAAAAACAGAGAGTGTGGGATTTTTACCTCACTAAAACCACCCTGGTAATCACCATCACACGTGGAGGGGAGCTCCGGGTCCTCTTAATAGACCTGGACACCCCCTTTGTAACGCCTGTTACCGGCGCTTTAATATCTGACATTACGTAGTTCATCATTTCATCAACCATACAATAAGAAGAAGAATTAATTTAAGGTGAGTAATAATTAATTAATTAATCCGGCGCGAGTCGAGAGCCACCCGCCAATTCGGAGCGCTCGAGCGTCGCGCTTATTAATTGATTTATTATTAAAATTACCAACAAACTTTACGTACTTCAACTTTATTTTCCCGATGGAGAACAATTAATGCCAACAGCTACGGTTAGTAGACACTAAAATACAGACTCGACGCCAAAAGATATTAAATGAGAAATTCGACATGGATTTTCTGAAATTTTATTCTGTTATGACTACAGAACGTCTTGGGAGAATTTTGTCTGTCAAGGGATTACACGAAACCAAGGAAACCTTATGAACACCGTCAGCTGTACTATCGAAAATGTCAGAATGTTTGTACTCCCTTAGTCATAATTGATAATGAAATATATTTTAACTAAACTGTCTCTAGATCCAGTTGTACCAAACTAAACTAAAATTAGAGCATTTATGTCTTCTAACATTTACTACTTAAAAGAGTGGGACGGGATAAATTAATAGACATGAAATCCAAATTTACTATGTCAACCTAAAATTGTCAAGCAATTTTCCTTAATCGGCTATAATTTTAGTGGCCACTGAAAAGCGAGCCTACTAAAAATGTTCGTAGATTTTAGTTTGACGTGCCAAAATTTAGAAGACGTCTCTTACTTCGTCCCATCTCCTTAAACATATAGTAACTGTTAGTAAAAGAAAGTAAATTCTCAAAATTTAAGCTTATTGGGAAGAAGAAGAAGAAAAGTTATCATCATACATAACATAACAACATAGCATCACGCCTGTATTCCCAGAAGGGGTAGGCAGAGGTGTACACAATTGTACACCCACATTTCACTAATGCTGTTATTAAGTCCCATGTAATAGGTGGTGAGCCTATTGCCATCAACCGGGCACAGTTCCAAACTCCGGGCTGCTACTGAGAATTTCCTAACAGAAAAACTCAATAACACTTTGCCCGACCCGGGGATCGAACCCGAGACCTCCTGTTCAGCAGTCGCGCTTGGGACCACTAGACCAACGAGGCAGTCATCATCATACATACGTATATATAATTCGTTATAAAAAAACCGTTTTTTTATTATGAAAAATGGATCTACATTCGGCCACCAACTCGCCTGATGGTAAGCGATGTTGTGGCCCAGGATGGAACACGTAGATCCAGAAGAAACCTATTCAATCCAAGTACAGTGGATAGATATGGGGAGAACGATAGTTGGGGAGTTGATGTAACTGCCGAGACCCATCTCCCACAACGGCTGCACCGGACTACATCCCGAAACACGACTAGGTCGCTTCACGGCACGGCTTTATCCGGTGGGTGGTAATCAGCCGCGGCCGAAACCTCGCAACAGAGTTGTGTTGTCTGTTTTGCACCACCCAGGGGCCACGTGTAGGGATTAAATTTTAAGGGTGCACTCCTACGGACGAGGGCTACTCAGCCCCCAAAACCTTCATACTTTTATAGGTACAAAAACATTTTTAGAGGTGCAACAATTTTTATTTTTATTTTGTGAAAATTATACTCGTATTGTCTAAAACCTTACGTCCTTCACTAGCCTTCCCTACCGGAGTTTCGGGATCACAAATGCATTTTTCACAAGGGAAAAAGAATTCGCGTGTGAAAAATCCATCTTGGACGCTGTGCCTGGCTCCTATCAACTAAAAACCTCATGATTCTCCGCTAATCTTTCCTTGGGTTACAGAATCGCAGCAGTATTCACTGAGACCCTAGGATTATGGTGCGTCGAAGGTAACGACCAGCCCCGTTATTTGTGCAAACCTGCCACACTTGACCTACACAGACTCTCAAAGCGGTCCCATCGGCCCCCCAATGGAAAAGTGAAGTATAAAGATAAGTACATTTTTCAGTCAACGAATAAGTACTTTTTTAAATTCAGTTTGTTCAAACAAATCCGATTTTCCATTCTTTAGCGTTGAATAAATGCTTGTGGCGCAGCTATGGCCTGATGCCAAAATGTATGACATCTTAACACCGAAAACCACTTTTAATTTTTAACTATTTTTCGTAACGTAACGTGTGATTTTGGCATAAACTTACTTTTTTTTGGCGCTACTTGTGCTTTTAGATTGAACTGTTTTTTAACCGACTTCCAAAAAGGAGGAGGTTATCAATTCGGTTGTATTTTTTTTTTTTTTTTTTATGTTTGTTACCTCAGAGCTCCGTCATTTATCAACCGATTTGGATTTTTTTTTTTATTTGAAAGGATTTACTTTCAGATTGGTCCCATTTAAATTTTATGAAAATTGGTTTAGTAGTTTGGTATTTAAATCAAAATAACTGAAAAATAATACGTAATCGAAGTAAACGAAATGGTGTATTTTGCTTTCTTGTGACTTTCCGGTGGTGTTTACGGTCTCTAGAATAGTTCTAATGAACTGCCTAACTGTCAGATTGTTGATTTTAGTTCGAATTTTTGTCGGCTCTGTATGTCCTAACAATAATAACCTAAGTTTATTTTACTTGTCAATAGCAAAAAAAATATGATTTTTTTTTTATGACGTAAATACTACACCACTATAATAGTCGACAATATATCGGGATTATGAAAGAAAATAAATTAAATTGATCCATGATTCGAGCGAAGCGAGCTCGGGAGTTTCGTGTATCCCGACACGGACAGGTTAGGTTCGAACAGCCGCCGTCATCCTCTTCGTGTTTAGGTTTTTTCTAACCTTACGGACACAAAAATAGGAGCCCCGCTAAGCGGGGCTCCGTCGACCCAGCCACGGAAAATCAAATCAGAATACAGTAAAGTATTATTATTTTTGGAGTCGGTGCCAGTAAAGGATAATAAACGTGTAAGTACATTCATGAAGTAGCGTATTACGTTCGCTTTAGGCAGTTGTTGTGTTCATTTGCAAATAGGTTCAATTAGGTATAATACATTATCGTAAAAATAATGATGGTTAATGTACCTTTAAATATACTAATAATAATTGTATATTATTGTCCTAATAAATTGACTTTACTTAGAATCCTCTAAAATTAAAAAAATATTTTTATATAAATTGTAGTAAGTAAATAATGCAATTGTTTTATAACTTTTTAGTGCAATTTTACTTAACAGAAAGATTTTTGGAGTCGGTTCTTTTTTTTGTTAAAAATTATTTTATTAACAACCTTTGTTAGTTTCATAATGTTATTTGACTGCCTTATTGGTCTAGTGGCCGCACGCGCGGCTGCTTAGCGTGGAATCCTGGGTTCGAGGGTCAGGCATTTTGTTCAATAACAAAAAAAAACCAATGGTTTTTCTGGTAAGAAATACACGAGTACACACACAGTTAATGCCAACAGACTCACCACCTCTTACATGGGACTTAATAACTGTATTGGTGTAATGTGGTTGTACAACAGCGTGTACAAAGCGGGCCCGTAACCAGTTGGTATTCATCCATGTATTATTCCATCCATTAGGTATATTTTACGAAATATAAAAAAATATAAATGTTAATTAAAGTTAATGTTTTAAAGTTTCCTTTGTAATTTATTTGGTGTCATCAGTAATATTAGACGTTCATCAGTGAACCACAAATTAAGCGTAGCAGCGTAGCTCTTGAGTAGGATTTATACAAAATAAAGCATTTGTTACAATTATCACAGAATTATGAGAGTATGTAGATTAAAGTCATTTAAAAGTTAACATAAGTAATTATGGGCTGTATATGTGTGTGGAAATGTGTCCTGACTGCTACTCTACTCATAACACCACCATCTAGTCACTAAGAGGTGTCAAAGCCTCTGCATATAGTTCGATGTATGAAAGGCTGCATTCATGGAGATGCATTGTCAATTTCCAATAAATCCGCACTCGCGAGGCGTCGACACGAGGCGATTAAGCTGCCGCGAGTGATACCTTCGGAGTGCTGCCACGATAGAGATAATGGATTTTTGAGAAGCTCCACACGTTTGTAAATACCTCTCGTGTACGTAGTTGTTATTTAGGTTAGGTATACTTGAAGAGAATGTGAGAAAATCGCTCTTGTGGTTATATGCTAACCTCGTCTCACAATTTCTGAAAAGCCGAGGTATACTTGCTAAACAGCAAGAGACAAGGAAAAAGAAAGAGAGATGTGTATATCGTACGTATATACCGTACACGATGTGATATATCATGAAAATAGCTTCCAGGTCAGTTATATCTCACAATTTACACAGCTATAATAAATTACCAATCAAAATTAATAATCAAGTTCGTCTTCAGAAGTGGGTCCAGCGGAAATAAAAAGTAGCCAATATGTTAATTCGTGCACCACTCTACTTAAGAATGAATAGATTTATTATCAATATACGTGCTCCATCCTCGGTAACACCGTCGCTTACCATCAGGCGAGTTGGTGGCCAAATTCAGATCCATTTTTGATTAAAATAAACAAGGGATAGGCCAAATTATTAAACATATTAGTGTAGGTAGTTCTATGGCATAAACATGTATGTATGAATAAACGTATCATTTCTTCCGTTGAATAGCTATTACTGTATGAAAGACCTGTAATAGACAGATTGATGGACAGATACAGATAGACCGCATAGCCATAGTAATAAAGTTCTCTTGGATCCCTAAAAAAGGTCGAAAAAGTGCTTCAATAGATAAAAATATACCGGCTAAAAATGAGTAAGGTATTATCAAATATTGCTGAAGTCATTCCCAAATATTCTTCACAATTCTTTGAAAAAAGAAACAATATCTTTATTTTGTCTTTCCTTTTTCTAGCTTTTTTTTTCAGCTAACAGCCTTTGTAAAGTTCTTTGTGGAAACGCTGAGTCGTGTAATTTGATTATTTATATTATATACATTGCTATATAAAACTTACCCTATCAAACGTTAGTCTTTTATTTTAAAAACCCTTTTGTTCTCATTTTAGAAAAGGTTTATTTATACCTATACTGGAAAAAGGTACAGTAATTTCAAGGTTCAGTTTAAATGTTGTTTTAGCTACGCATACAGAGTAATAAAAGCTTAGAAATTTAACTAAGGATTCAAATACTATTGCATTCACAAATGTCATTATTGTATTTATAGTTTGAAGCGTTTTTTATTATTAAGGTCGCAAAATTAATCTCTTACAACATCACCACTCTGAGCGAGTCGGACCTTGAAATGTAAACGTGTTCAACATATAAATAATATAAAACAAAATAAAAAATTATGTACCGTGGTAGAAGTTTATTAATGATTAGGGCATTAGCCAAAAAAATTGTATAAATATACATACACACTAACAGAAACATTAAAAACTTAATTGCATTAAATCTCTAACAAGTGCCAATTAAACGTAGCGGTCTCATATGTAAACAGTTGTTCCTTTTCTTCATATAAAATAGACCCAGAGTAACCTGGTCGGTAAATTAAATACTGGTATTGTAGCTACACATTTGTTTATGAAACTTGGTTCCATCAGAATAATTTGCCCAAATAATTTCAGTATTGAATGCAAATTCCCAACATCAACAAAGTTGTGAACTCACTAGTTCCGTAGGTAGCGAGCAAGCGAGTGCTAACAAAGGTCCCAGGTCTCGCAGGGCCGGATTAAGAAAATGCCAAGAGCGCCTTCAACCCACCGGAATCTATATGAACATAGCTGCCTTAATAAAAAAATTGGATTTTCCTAGATAAGAAAACTAATAAAGTTACAATATTAAATGGAAAAAGAATACGGTCGCGAACAGGATTCGAACCTGCGCCTCCCGGATAGATACTCCAGGCGCTCTGACCACTAAGCCATCTCGACCTCTGCTCACCACCACGAATTCTTCTTCCATATTTTATCACGTCTTATGGCGACGTCATTGCAATCAATTCAGTACCCATACAAGTGACCGAACCGACACGACTAACTTTGCAGTTAATACATTGTCGTAAAGAATGCAATTACCTTAATCATTCAAGATATGTCTTTGAAAAACAAGGTTTCAGCATACGTCGAACCCGAACCTATAGGTACAGGACGTCAGCGGCTCGTTTCTGGTATTCGATAGACCGCCCGTCCAGTACAATTGTAACTTTAGAGTTCGCTAAGCATGCGTTAATGCTTTTTCAAAGACATATCTTGAAGAAAACTAATAATAATAATATCACTCATTTCGACAAAAAGAAAAGTATACAATACGGAAAAAAAAAATCATCTGAAGTCATACATTTTGTAGAAAGAAAAATACGGTTATGAACAGGATTTCATCGAACCTGCGCCGGATAAATTACCTATTTTACTTCACAAAAAAATATAACTTTACGAGTTGGCTACGTATGCGTTTGAAAGATTTATTTGTATTTTTCATCTGGTTCGAAAAGTTATCCACTTCTTTGTTGACCAAGAGCCTCTAACCCTTTGAATTCGGCCCTGAGATCTCGTCTACATATCAAAGGCAATAAGCGAATGAGCGAACTGTGTTGACGAACGCTCAACTGGTTCTACGAAATTCGCGGTGTGTTTGTATTAGTGCGCCATACATAAGTTCAAATAGTCGAGGTTAAGGAGTTAAGTTTTAACTGGATTATACTAACCTGCATCTGAAACTCGTGGCTAAGTAACAGCCGCAGGGATCAACTTTGATTTAGGTTAAGCTATACTTGCCGTCATTGGTCTAAGGATGGAAGACCAATATTTTATATCAAGACCCCTCCGTGCCTCGGAGAACAGGTTAAATTGTCAAACAAAGGTCTATGATATTTGTTACGGGCATTCAAACACCTGAAAATCTGACAGTCAGTCTTACCAAAAGACATCGTGCTACCCAGTAGTTACTCTGACCTCTACAACCCAGTTGGGTTATAGAGGTCAGAGAAGTGGTTGCTCTATGTAAAATAATGGAAAAAGGCTATACAGATGATAACTAAGTCTGTATTGATGGTTATGTATGAATGTCACCCTGCAGTAGACCCATAACTGGCTAGCGGTTAATGAAACTCAAATTATTTGCGACCATGTTAACCAAAATAACTTGCTCAACATGATAGCAGTGATAGCCTAGTGGTATGACCGTTGGACTGACAAGTCAAAGGTCGCAAGTTTGAAGCCAAGGCACGCACCAATATCTTTTCGAAGTCATGTGCGTATTGTAAATTAATTATTACTTGCTTAAAACGGCGAAGGAAAACACCGTGAGGAAAACAGCGCACCTGAGAGATGTTCTTGGTGGTGTGTAAAAACATATCAGAGACCTAGGGGTGGGTTACACTCTGACACTACGTTGTTCATTAACCATACGATAAGAAGAACAAGACTTGCTCAACGCTGGTGACGCCAAGAATCAACTGAGAATTTAATCCAAATACACAATATCAACAAAAGTTGTAAACTAACAACCAAACTACTGCGGTAGGCTGCAATCGCCAACAAAGGTTTAATTCAGGTCTCGTCTACATATCAAAGGACCAAACTGTGTTGACAAGCGCTGAACTGGTCCTACGAACCTCGAGCTTTAATGGGTGATTATACGAACACGTGATGTTAGGTAATCCAATTTGGTCTTTCAACTATAATACTCACATTACTTAGGACCAGAGCAGAGTTTCTTATCTAGGAAATACCGGAACAGACATGTGAGCCGGTAAGCAATTATTAATTTATGTACTTACCCACTGAAAATTTCATCCTGTCAAGCATAAAAGAACGTAAAAGACAAGCCCATAAAAATGCGACTGTAAGTTAGCGTCCCATGGTAAACAAAGCCCCTATAAATGTAATAAAAGATGACTAAGCGAGAGAGTTTCTACGGCTTTTGTGAAGAGTTCTGTCTAAACTGTATAATTTTTTGTCATTTGTGGGAAATTTGTTCTATAACGTGTTTTCTTTTTTGTCATTAATGGGCAACCATCATGGACGTTGTGGTCACGCGCTGTGACCACCGATTGCGTATGCAAATGTATTTGTCAGCAAATTGTGTAGGCAGTAGCTAGAAATTGTATTAATTTGCAATCACTTTTTTAAACGATGCCACACTAGAAATTTCTCCTCTAACGTAGATACCGTGACATAAATCTCACATGCTTATGTAAGTACATCCATTGGTATGTATATGATCACTATTACCAACTCTTCTGTGTAAAGCTGTTAACATTGAGCTGAACACACCACACAAGTACACAACGTTACACTAACTCATGGGCGCGGCGAAACTCAAATGTTTTCTTTCGATTCCCCCGAGACGACCACAAAATTGCCTTCGTGTATATTTTAGTGAGGAACGAGTAGTACAGTTGGCAACGTATTAGATTAACGTTTCGCTATTTTCAAATTAATTTATAATAAGGGCTGAAGGACGTAACTAATCTTCTATACTAAAAATAAAGTTGAGGAGTTTGTGTAACAACGTTGTTTTCTTGTTTGAACGCGCTAATCTCTGGAATTACCGATCCAATTTTAGAAAATATGTTTGTGTTCGATTGCCCAATCCTTGGCGAAGGCTATAGGGTATTAAACATCACGCTACAACTCGTAGGTGCCGAAAAAAAATGGAAATGAAAGTACGAGGTACGGCTAGCACAGATACAAATTGCAAATTAAATATGTTCACAAAGTATATATCTTCATTCAAATATAACAATACATTTTGTAAGTTTTACTTTTAATATTTCTATTTGAGTTTTATTTCTAGTTTAAAAAGTGATTCTGAGATAGTAACTGTGAATGAATGGACATAATTATCTTTTCTAATTTTAATGCATTATATTTTTTGCTAAGTTTAATAAATCAAACACATGCTTTATTTTACGATGGATCTGAAGTTTTATACCTAAAAATACATCTAACCAATAGCATTACAACTATGGCCCCCAAGATAAAAGTATATGCTTAGTGTGGGGACCACAGCCTATAACATACTATGTACTTTAAAATAGTTACATACCTATTATATTTTACCTCACTACTTTATTTAGTTTTTTCATTCATTCAATTGACCGCCTCGTTGGTCTAGTGGTCGCAAGCGCGGCTGCTGAGCTTGAGGTCCTGGGTTCGATTCCCAGGTCGGGCAAAGTGTTATAGAATTTTTCTGTAAGGAAATTCCCAGTATCAGCCCGGAGTCAGGAAGTTGGTGGTGTGACACCCCCTTGCTTCGGTGAGAACGTAAAGCCATCCCGTCGGAATATGAGAGTGTAGGAAGAGTGCACTATAATATCTCCTGCGTTCATCCCCCGAAATACGGTCGTAAGGAGTTTTTTTTTATGTTCTAACATTGAACAATAATATTTATGATAAATCTTTGAAAAGCATTAACGCATGCTTAGCAAACTCTAAAGTTACAATATTAAATGGAAAAAGAATAAGGTCGCGAACAGGATTCGAACCTGCGCCTCCCGGATGAATACTCCAGGTGCTCTAACCACTAAGACCACCATCTCGACCTCTGCTCACCACCGCGAATTCTTCATCCATATTTTAACGCGTCTTTTTGACGACGTCATTGCTATCAATTCAGTACCTATACAGGTGACCGAATCGACACGACTGACTTTGCAGTTAATACAACGTCGTAAATTAAGGTTTCTTTACGACGTTGCATTAACTGCAAAGTTTTCCATTTAATATTGTAACTTTAATAATATTTATTCTTAATCTTATGTTTCGAACGCATTAATGAATGCTTACTCTTAGCTATAATTTTTTGTGGAGGAAAACCTACGGTCTTACTAGAGCACCTGGAGTATTAGAGGTGGAGGTCAATGCCTGCACACGATCGTATTGTAATTTTCACAAGCAATTATAACTTTGGACATATCTAATTTACACATAGTTGCATATAAACAATCACGCCTGTTTCCCATTGAGGATCAATTTTCTCTTGCCACGATTCCAGCACGCCTGAGTCGCTTCATCTACGTTAATTAACCTCTTCATGCATGCTCATTGGCTAAAATTGCTTGTTACCTGTCCATAACTATAAATAATTAATACAAATCAATAATCTACTTAAAGTGTTCGATACTAAAGTATAATTTTCTCACGTAAAAAAGAAATTATAAAATTATAATATATAGATAAATCTTTGAAAAGCATTAACGCATGCTTAGCGAGTATTTATTTATCCTGGATATAGGTTCGAATCCTGCTCGCCACTGTATTCTTTTTCCATTTAATATTATAACTGTATCATTTATTATTATTATTTTCTAAGGATTTCTTTTTGTCATTTATACTTAAACTATTAATTTTATGTTTTGTGTTAGTCGTCTACTTATTTTGCGGACTGTACCGACGTCTGAGCAAAAGTATGAAACATCAGCGTCGATGAGCATATTTATATTTTACGATTCGACTTGATAGCTTGGCATAAGACGCTTTGTGAAATTCACGCCTGTACAAAAGTATAGTCTTTTGTTGGTATTTACGTTTACCGTAGTACTGAAACTCCTCTATTTACTTAAACATAGGTACATATGGCATGTGGAAGAAAATGCCGTGTGCGATAAGGCCGCCCATTGTACTATTTCTATTTAATAAGGTTACTCAATGTATGATCTTGGTGTACAATAAAGAATAAAATAAATAAATTTGCTACTATATAAGGTCCTACATTATTAATCCGAAACATTTTAACACGTACATGTATAAATGTAAAAGAAGTCTTATCAAATATCAAATTTATTATATAACAGATTTTTTGTCAATTATGAAAACAGTTTAGAAAAAATACTACACACTAATAACAGGGTAAGAGGGAGACGCAAGATCGAGAACGAGCCCGTCCCGTCACAAGCTAGTGATTGTCCATTGACTGTCGCGTCATTCATAGAGGTTTAATGAAAAACTAAACAAATATTATTCGAATTGAATAAAACAGTCTGAAGTATAAAAAAAAATGATAAGTAATTAATAATGAAAGACTATATACGAGCTATTGATTTGTTCTCGTGCCATATTTATGGAGGGGACTATACCGTGAAATTCTCAGTAGCAGCCAGGAGTTTGGATTAGTACCTACCCGGTTAATGACAATAAGTTCACCACTAATACATGGGACTTTGTGCACCTCTGCCTACCCCTTCTAGAATACAGGCGTGATGCTATGTCATGTTGTGTCATGAAAACAACCGATGTGAAAATTTCAAATTCAACCTTGTGATTTTTCTTTGGAAATAATTTTAACAACTTCTTAAGGCGCTTATAAATTTTGCTTTGTCATATTAAAAGCAAGAAAACTTTAGATTGCTTTCGGTACGAAGAACCAAGGTGTTACAGCTCTCAGAACTAACTCGTCTAGTCGTGATGATAGTCTAGTTTTCATGAGGGATAATCCCACTAATATTATAAATGCGATAGTTTGGAGGACAGATGGATGTTTGTTACTCTTTCACTCAATAACTTCTGGACGGATTTTAATGAAATTTGGCATACAGACAGTTTATAACCTGGATTAACACACACACGATAGTTTTATTCCTAAAGTTTACGCAGACTAAGTCGCGGGTGGAAACTAATATATTCTGTTAGCTCGCTAATTAGGCAGTTAGACACAAAAGAAATTAATTGTTATGAAGTACAGCTTTGTACTTGTCCGATTCAAAAGGCATAGTAGGTAAAATAAGCATAGTAATGAGTATGTCTATCGTCTTCTATAATGAAAATTTGTATTTAAGGCTACTAGAGCAGACGAATACAAAAATATATATAAAATAATAAATATAATCGCGATATCTGTGTTTTGTGATTTAATATAAAAATTAATCTCAATCTAGACTTGAGTGTCCGTATTCTGTGCAATATCTAAATCTGCCTAGCGTTTCGCAACTACGATGGGTCTACTTCCAATCTAACCAGATACAGCTTAATAGGTAGATACTAAAACTAGTATTTTAAGTGGAGAGCGATTGTCTAACTGTCTTCCTTATCCTATTTATTGGGACATGGGTAACACAATATCTTATGGTAGGATTGGTTGGGCCTGTTTGACTTTCAGACGGGTAACCTGTAACGACTGTCATAGATGTCGACGAACAGTTTAACTTGCATTCCGAGACACGGTCGAAAGTCCATAGTAAAGTCGATAATTGTATAGGAATTATTACCGTGAGAGAGCCATGCTTCGGCACGAATGGGCCGTCTCGACCGGAGTGATACCACGGCCTCACAGAAAACCGGCGTGAAACAACGCTTGCGTTGTGTTTCGCCGAGTGAGTGAGGGTACCGGAGGCCCAAACCCTTTAAAAGGCTGGCAACGCACTTGCGTCTCCTCTGGGGTTGCAGTTGGTGTCCATGGGCGGCGGTAATCGCTTACCATCAGGCGAGCCGTCTGCTTGGTTGCCACCTATCCCATTAAAAAAAAACATCTCACTGTTTCCCGCCAGTCCGTCGCCAAACATTCTCACATTTCGTTCCACGAAAATCTGCCCAACAACGAAAATAAAAATATATTCCAACCGGCTCCATATATAACAAACATCAATCTTGCAAATACAACAATTTTCATGCACAACATCCCTCATAAGAAGTCAAAACAAGCAGAATGGTAGAAAGATAAGAATATATTAATAAAAAATACAAAAACTCTGTTAGGTACAATATGGAACGACAAAAAGCGCGCGCGAAGCAATTTTGGTAGAAAAAAACAACAAAATGAAACGCGAGCATGTGGCGATTCTGCCTGAAGTGTTTTTTTACGAAGCATAGTTTTATTTTTTATAACGTAGATATTAAAATAAACTTGCGGGGCGATGCTTTTGATCCTTTTTTTATTCCGAAGAGTCAGCTTATTTTTATGCCTAAAGAGCACTTAATGATTGTGAATTTTCTCGAATTATAAATAAACGTATTTCATATTCATTATCTACACCTTACTTAATAACGGCATTAGTGAAATGTAGATTAAGCTGTTGCGTCAGTCATTAGCAGACACAATAGATTTTTATTGTTACAACGTACAGATCTGTACGTTACTGAGCCGAAAGGTTAACTGCAATAAAACTCTACCTATCCCTTTGAGTAGTACAGGCGTGATGCTATGGAAAAAAATACAACAGGCCTTTGAGGTACTTTATGCTAAAATACATTCTAAGCACGATTATGAATGAGAAGGTTAGAACTTAAAATAATTATGTCGTTATCACGTTTTCCATACACTAATATATCTTTGTATTTCCTGTCACGTGTCACTACAGTTCCCGGAATATATCTGAGTCTGACATACCCTTCCACTTTTCGCGGACAACGGAACAAAAACTCACAACACAAGAAAACGAAACCTCTCTATACAAATTAATATCTATATTTTTTAAATTCATTAGTGTAAGCGAAGCGTTATTGTTCACCGGTTACTACTCACGTGCAGTTTTAAAGTTCCAGTTTGACTCGCGACATCGCCGCAGGCTCACCTAATGACTAAGGGCTCCGTTCGAGTTCGCAACAAGTCGGGCAATTCCAAAAAATGCACTTGATTAGTACCCGGTGAATAATAATTTATATAAATAATACTTCTTGATAGAAAATATTTCTTCTTAAACTAGTTAATGCCCGTGAATTCGTCTGCACGACATATTCTTCTCTAAGGTCCAATCTATCTCTATACCAGATTCCATCCAAATCTGTTCAGCCGTGTTTGCGTGATTAAGTAACTAACATTCAAACACTCACATTTTTATAATATTACTAGCTGTGCCCCGCAAACGTTGTTCTGCCATATAAAATTTCTGGACAGGGCCACCCTTATTACCTAGGGGTATAAAAAATACTACAACCTATTCTCAGACCTACCAAATATACACAAAAAAAAACATAAAAATCGGTCAAGCCGTTTCGCAGGAGTTCGTTAACAAACACTGTGACACGAGATTTTTATATATTAGATTAGTAGGATCTATATCTATATGTCGCAGATGGATAGTAGAATCCGCTGTTTTACAATACTGCTAGCTGATTTACAAAACAGTACTGTTTTACAAAACAGCTAAACAGCGTTCAGCTGGATTGCCATTGCGATATGTTTAACAAAACTGCGACCTACGTTTAGACGTAATGCAGAATGACATATCTACAGTCGCAGATTTTTCTATTGTATTGGTATAATAAAGTAAAAAAAAAGATACTGTATTCTGATTTGTCTTTCCGTGGTTGGGACGACGGAGCCCCGCTTTGGGGGCTCCTATTTTTGTGTCTGTAAGGTCTGAAGAACCTAAACACGAAGAGGATGACGGGGGTGGTTCCCTCGCTACGCTTGCTCACTGGCCCCCATCATCTCTCTTCGAACCTAACCTGTCCGTGTCGGGGTACACGAAACTCCCGAGCTCGCTCTGCTTGCTCATGGATCAATTTAATTTTTTTTCTTTCATAAACCCGATATATTGTCGACTATTATAGTGGTTTAGTATTAACGTCATTAAAAATGTTCACCTTTTTTTTTTGCTACTGTCTTAACAGTGAAATAAAGTTAAGTTATTGTTGTTAAAAGACACACAGAGCCATATGCGACAAAATTTCGAATTAAATCAACAATCTGACAGTTCATTTCACACTGGTTTACATAATATCTGATCTTTAACCCGCTGTATTGATAAAATTTTGCGTGTTATAGTTCAGTAATTATGTAAAACCGCTAAACATGTTCAGCTGTACTGTTTTGTAAATCAGCTAGCAGTTTTGTAAAACAGCGGATTCTACAATCCATCTGCGACATATACATATAATAAAAATGTAACGGATCGCTGTCTGTACATGGAAGATATATGATTGGGACTTTTATCAACGCAAACAGCACCCAAAATAATGATTGTTAGAATTTTTGTCTGTTTATCTGTTTGGCTATGCTTTTGTGCACGCTAATCTCAGAAACGGCTTATCCAATTTTGATGTGGTTATACTAATATATTGTGGTAAGCTTCACTTAACATTAAGTGTTTGTTTCATGTCAATCAGTTCATAAATAAAAAAGTAATGCCAATTTAAAGAACCACGTCGAACATTTTTTGTTAATTATTGTGAATTTGTGTTCATACACGACATGGTGTTAATTTACGACATCCACGTGGACGGAGCCGCGGGCACAACAAGTATCTTTATAAAAAAGTACTCTGTGGTAGGAACGTTCGACTGCCGCGGCACCGGATGTTAAGCGATGGTGCGATCGACGACACACTTGCTCAGTAAAAATACCAGGATTTGAATCTGCACCGCTTAGATAGTACAGACAAAACACGTTCCTTCACTACTTAGTCACTTGGCTTTTTATCAATAAACCTTTCCGAGCACTTATATAAATTGGACCCAGTTCGCACTGTTTGTGAGAAAACAAATAGTAATGTATTAAAAACAAGGTCGTAGGTAGACATTGGAAAACAAGTGACTTTATATATCTAAGTTTTATTAAGTAATCATTAATGAAAGGGTATTAATTATTAATAAAAACGATTACTTAAGCAATGAACTATGGGTACAGAACTGTTAGTCAGCATTATTATTTTCAGAATCTATTTTGAACTGCCTCGTTGGTCTAATCATGAGGTCTTAGGTTCAATTCCCAGGTCGGGCAGTGTTATTGAGTTTTTCTGATAGAAAATTTTCAGTAGCAACCCGGAGTTTAGAATTAGTACCAGGTAAATGGCAATAGGACATAATAACAGCATTGATGTGATGCATAGTATGGATGTACAATTGTGTACACCTCTGCCTACCCGTCGAGGAATACAGGCTATGTATTTAGATTTGAGCAGGGTTGGAATTGGAGCCGAGGTTTTGACGAGACTGCAATCCCGGTAAACCAATTTATTATAGTATTTTATTAAAACTTGAAAAAACATTCGTTTAATTCGTCGGCTGTTTGCATGACTTAAAATGTGCCCCAACGGAATCCAAGTTGTCTTAAAATGGTGCCATACTAAAACACCGTTACAGCTTATGAAACATGATGCAAGACAATCGTACGCCAGACGGATCGATATATAGAAGGGACTCTGCCCTTGCCATTGAGTGTACGTGACAATCCTTTATCGAACTATTTCGTACGTGACGGACAACCAATCCCACGAAAGTCCCGTTCTATATACGCACCACAAATTATTTTTTTGTTTTCAACCTAAATCTACGATTAGGTACTCTTTGCTCCTGAATGATACCCCAACCTGTTATAAGGGGAATTCGCTCGGTTGCAGCGGGAAATTTGGGATATTAAAACGTAGTTTCCTTTCCTAAATAATTACTTATGGCCTTTCTTTTCTTTAAAAAATGTGAAATTTCTCTATTTTAAGTGATATTTAACTAATTTACCGGGACCTCGTGATCGCAACTAATCGCTCAGCTAACAGTTAGCAGCTAATGGCTCAAACGCCTTACGCATCTACTAGAACGCCTGTGCATGAAAAATCTCGCCTACAACTTATGGCGTTCCCTAGTTTACGCCGCCGAAGGCCCTGTGTGTGCAGCACTATTTCCAGAATAATTTAAAAGATAGTGTAGGATTTGTTTTCAAACTGAAGGACTTATTTTTAATTATTGGGGACCTTTTTTGTCTACCTACTAGACATTTGGTATCAAGATCGTCGAGCATTAATAAGAATGTCTGCGTTGATTTTCGTAGCTTAGGTTTTTCTGTAGGTGTGTATTTGTTTTTCGTTATAGCGTTGGATAACATCTATTTTATCATTGATAGTACTTAGTAAGTAGTTTCTGGCACAGTACATCTATTTTAACCCTATGTCATCTTTACGTTTAGTCGGTGTTCTCCTTTTTATTGGAGGTTCCTACGACAAATTCTATTAACTCGTAGGTATCTATTAGAATGAGAGACCTATTAGAGTCTGTAGTAAGTTTATTTGAGGCATACAACAGAATATTAAAATCTTTACGAGTGCCTCTAAACGGTTTTGAGACTTCCCGGGTGAAAAGCGTTTTTCTAAAATATTCAACCAAACAAATACTTTGAGTTCATCTCTTGCTTATCATGCTGCGAAACATTTAAGAGTTAAGTATATAATCGCCTTATCACGAAGCTTTCAGGCAATGAGCAGGCAACTTGTCAATTTAATTTAAAAAACTAATTGCTTTGACTTTTACATTACCAGCGAATTTTCCCTACCGCTCCAACCGCGTCTATTTTTATTATCTTACATACATACCTATATGAAAAATACATTTTGTGCTTCGGCTGCGGTTCATAGCGGTTAGGCTAACGTACTACGTTAGAACCGCTATGAACCGCAGCCGAACATGTTTGTGAACTCTAAAGTTATAAATATATGTAAAAAGAAAAATTTGGTTGTGAGCAGGATTCGAACCTGCACCTCTAGGATTCCACAGCTTACTTTTTCTCTTAAGGCTCTGAAGCACAAAATGTATTTTACTTACAAAAAATTATAACTTTAGAGTTCACAAACGCGGTTCATAGCGTTAGGCTATCGTAGTAGAAGGGTAATTAAAAAAGAAACAAATTTTGGTATTTCTGATATTAGCTTGCTGCCATCGGGGAAGCCTATGGGTCTCGAGAGCTGGACTCGTTGGCTAACGTAGTGGCTTGTGCGTTTGTCGATCTACAACCTAGATATCTAGGAAGAACGTAACATATGGACCCAAACCTGGAGGAGAGAAACTAAGATAAACAATAAAATGTGCATTTAACGATTTAAAGAGATTATTTATTATTTCGATATTTATAACAGTAGAGGGTGGATGTAGGCTAACCATCTCGGGGCTCTATCCAGATGGAACTAAAGTACCTTTAGACCGTTAGCACTTAAATTCAAATTCAAATCAATTTGAATATGAAACATACGCGGTTAAAAGCACTTTATGTGAGACATTGAAATTTTTGTTGTATTCTTAGCGCAGCAGAGATATTTTCAAAATATATTTTATTATACCTAATTGAAAAAGCATATTATTCTAATGACAAGAATATCTAACATCATTTAGAAAATAATAATTATATAAGTATTTAATTTCCGTGACTGGATAACATTGTTATTTGATGTGGTATTGACATTTAAAGAATTGGCATTTGAATTATTTAGTGCTTATTTTTATTGATGATGATGATTGCATTTTTCTTTTTACATATTTTATTATTAATTAATTCGTTATCATATAATATAGAACAGATATCTGTGTTTATTATTTGACTATGTACATGGTGGATCTCTATTTATTGCTTTTACTGTTTTATTATAATTATGATACATCATAATTCTTTGTATTATAATTTGTACGCCATCTAATGGTGGGACATAGACACCATAATTATATACATATGTTCACAAATAAATTAATTGAATCCAATTGAAGTATAATTCAAAACTCAAACTCAACCTCAAACCATTTATTCGCAAGCCAGTGTACATAAAAGGTCTTATTTATATATTGGGAACTTAAAACTTAGCGGCTTTTTACAGGCATTGTGAATTTGAGGGCTAAAGTATTTACTTTCGTACTAATAAAATATGTTAAAATACCTACAAATTGTTATAAAAAAGCCGATTGGTATAGTAATAATACGAATACGTAAATAAATAGAGTATACGGAACCAAAATTCAACATCCGTCATACTCTCTAATAAATTACCAGCTTCATAACAGATCAGTCAAGCGAATATTCGACTGAATCCAAATTATGTCCCGGTCCAAATATCCGGCATTGCAGAATGTCCCGGACGGTCAAAAGTCCGGTAAGGCGATTAGTACGGTTAACCTAATTTCGGACCGGTCGGTAGAGTGGCAGAAAAATGGTTTTAGTTAATTACCGAATGTTTTCTACGGTCTGTTACGTTTTGGTAGGCTGTTGATTAAATTGGTCTTTTAAATTGTTATTAAAGTTGTAACAATTTATTTTGTGGGTGTTTCTTTATAACACAATATATTGTTTGCTATGCCTGCGTTCACGCGCAAAAAAATACTGATATATTTTTATCAGTATTTTTTTTGTCATCAATAAAACCAACAAGTGTAGGAGAATTCGTAGATATTTTGTATGTATTCAATTACGTTCACCTAAATATTCCTGAAGCATTATTAGTGCCAGGCGGCAATATAACCAACAAATAAATTAGAAACTTTAATCAAATACACGCAAAGTACTAGTTATGTCCTACACAATACCTTACCATTCCTGTATTTATTTATTTATTTATTTAAGGACCTCCAACAGAGGATACACACAATACAATATTATTTATAACGAGGTACAGGTTTTTATATGGTGTGCTCCTCCAATTATGGGAAGCCACAGCATGCACTATTTAATAGGTACTTAGGTGAACAATTTTGATTAATGAGCTAATAATTGAATTTATGTAATGTATGACAGTAATTGGTATATGTAATATGAATATAATATTAAGTTTATTATTATTGGTGCTCTAAAATCTAAATAATACTGTAGAAATTATAATTAAAATAGCTATAACATAGAGAGAAAACATAAGAGTGCCTTAAAATAAAATAACAGTGCCAGAAGTGAAAGAAGTGAAAGAAGAGAAAAAAGAGAAAAAAAAATCATTTGCTTTCGTCAGAATTTCTGTATAAATATAAGTAGGTAGGTTTGTACCTAGTATGCGAAGTAAGTAATAATAAGTTACGAGGGGCTCGTGGCTAAGTAACAGCCGCACAGATCGATCGATCGAGGTTAAGCTGCGGTTGCCGCAGTTGATCTGTGGATGTGTGACCATCACTACACACTAAGACCCTTCCGTACCTACCTCAGAGAGCACGTTAAGCTGTCGGTCCCGGTGGTCAAATTAAGATCTATGGCAACCGTTACGGGTAGTCAGAGGGCTGTAAGTCTGACAACCAGTCATACCAGAAAGAAAGACAAGAAAGAAAGAAAGAAAGATATATTTATTCCCACACAGTGCGACATTGTACAGAAAAACAGAATAAACAGTGAAACTTAATCTAAACTATAACTAAAACATATGGTTGATATAACTTTTATTTATGTACATAACTACATATAACATTTTTTTTTTTTTATTAATCTTCTATATGTGCATCGCAACTGTGCGAAAAATACCACGAGATATCGTGTTACCCAGTAACTGAGTTATGAAGGTCAGATAGGCAATCGCTCCATGTAAAATACTCGTATTAAGCTGCATCCGGTTTGACTGAATGCCGACCCCAATGTAATTGGAAAAAAGGCTAGGTAGAGTGAAGTAATGATAAGTTAGATTAGTAATATCTTCTTCTTCTGGACAAGTAGTCGATGCATTGATTTGAAATTACACAACGATGCATTTTAAAATAATAATAAAAAGTAAAGTTTTCATGTAGTATCCTACTTTTATTCAGAAGTTCCCTCGGAAACGGGAAAGATATCAGACTATGCCACAGCGAAGCCTGGCCGGGATTATCGTAGCTATATAGTGATTACATAAAAAAATATTAAAATTACATTTTAAGACTAGTCCTGCCATCTGTTGCACAACAGCAAAACTAATTCATATGCAAGTGAACTCCGTACTCCATATCTAATTAGTTCCTGCATGATTTCATAGATGGCATTAAATTCATGTATTCAAATGCCTTCAAGCACTTAGAATCAAGGTCTAATTACCTGCTACCTAAATGGATACACTAATACTAGCCGTTAAAAACTAATATTTACGTATTACCCGTACATTGTCATGGAAAGAGCGGTCAAGAAATGACGCAACGAACAGTATACATTATTTTGTTCTTCATTTTTGTCACGATTCAATCTACCGGTGAGCAATTTTAATTTTCTTTTCTAATAGTTTTTATTTAGGTATGCATGACTTGTAAAATGTTTGTTTACATCTATGATCAAGTAAAACAATTGTAAACTGTAACTCCAAAATAATGTTATCGTTGAAACTAAGAACAAGTAAAAACAAAATAGTCTCAGTAATATTTAGTTAAAAGTAGTTTGTGAAACGGAAAATAAGTGTTTAAAGCGCTAAATTAATATATTAGTAAATCTAAATTTCAGTTAGATATTTAGGTCATAGTTATTAGATTAAAGTATCTCAATCGATGCTAAACGCAGGAAGGTAAGTGTTTATAGTAATTGGAACATGATTTTCCGCTGTTTCACGATAAAACATCTCAAAACACACAAAAGCAATACGTTTATTGATTAATTATCCATACGTTACCTAATCATTCGTTTAGCTAGCGTTATTGATTTCGGTAAAGGTTTCTCATAATAATATGTATTTGCTTTATCTATCTATAATAATTTTATGCTTTTGATGAATTTTGACTGTGCAACAGTTGCATAATGTGTTTCAACTCTAGGTGTGAATACTCAGAACCTATTAGTATGTGCATGTTATTTCTTAGGTATGTAGTTGCAGCCTTTTGTAGCAGAATTAAATCTTCGTGACCAAAATACATCAAAACCTCTTCATACATGACCGATTGACTACAACATGTAGGATAGTCCTCGTTCCATCGTCACATTGTCACCCTACATTACAAAACGCGTTGATCTGTTCCCGCGCCTTATCATTTTTATAAACATTTTTGTTAAATATTTTTCAGCTCAACTGTCATGCGGTCTCGGAGAAAAAGAGGACAGCTGCCCTAATGACTGTTGGTCTGATAGGTGTCCAATCAAGGAGCATGAGTATCGTGACTGTACCGGCACCATTGAATGTGGCAGCCCCAGGTGTAAATGCCACTTCAATACAAAACGAGCACTCAATGGAACTTGTATAAACATTAGAGAATGCCGTAAGTGACATTTTAAACGGTTTTTGTTATGAAATAAGAACGATACCTGTGGGCTGTGTGGCTGAATGAATGATGATGAATGTGGTTCACCACAGAAAGCAGTTAAGCATGCTGGATTTTTAATTTTCGGCTTTTAGATGAATCTGTGTCTTATTCTGTTTTTTTTTTTTATCTTAATGGATCTACGTTTGGCCACCGACTCGCCTGATGGTAAGCGACGGTGTGGCCGAAGATGGAGCACGTATATCCAGAATAAATCTATTTACTCATAAGTAGAGTGGATAGATTTGGGGAGAACGATAGTTGGGGAATTGATACAACTGCCCAGATGCGTATCCTACAACCGTTGCACCGGATTACATCCCGAAACACGACTAACTCGCTTCACGGCATGGCTTTGTCCGGTGGGTGGTAACCAGCTGCCGCCGAAGCCTCCCACCAGGAAAAAATGAAATCTGAATGCATCTTGTGCTATGTACAATGGCGAGTGCAAAACTTCTTTTGCTCATTAAATCTTTGTTTTTTTTTTTATAAGGTTCTGACTTTAGTACCGAGTCAGCATTTTTAGTATGTCTCTAATCGTCACAGATGTTGAAAGGATTATCCTAAGGGACTAAGCAAATAGAAACACATACCTAGGTTAGTAGGTAGGTACTACAACTACTGAAAACATTTAAGTATCTATTGGCTAAAGCTGCATTTTGGTTATAATCACTTTAAATGTCCAACAATAACTTTAGCTTTATTTCATAGTGCTGATGTTTATGATAAGGTAAGGTTTGTATGTTTAAGAGATGCCGTGTAGTGAGTTGCATAAAATGCTAATGACAAATGTAATTTAGTCACACTTATTTATCTTTGACTATAAAAATGCCACTTACAACAGGCATTTAAGTAAATCATTTTGAACATTATGGACATCAGAAACTCCAGAACAGACAGAACAACCTTTACATCTAACGAATGTAAACAGAAAAAAATGCAACAAAAATTCAATTGTGACTTCGCAGTAGCCGTAGTAGTCGAGAGGTTAGGTTAGGTTAGGTTAGCTACTGCGCTGCGTATTTCGGGTTAGACTACCGCAGAGAACAAAAAGAAATCGACAGCATAATAAATCTTGGCATAGTTTGCTTGTGTGCGTGTTTAATATGTGTCTGTAAACGTACCCACGATACAAGAGGAATTTCTAGTATTAACTTCAACAATCATCATCAAACAGTAATAGCCTAGTGGTAAGGCCATTGGTTCAAGGTCACGGTTTCGAATCCAAGGCACTCATCACATAATATTATAGTGACTTGACATAGGTATGTGATAATGATAATTTATTTAAGATTAATGTGGTTATTTTAAGGTATTAGTCATCATCTCCCTGCCCTTATCCCAATTTATTTGGGGTCGACGCAGCATATGTCTGGCTTGCTGCAAAAGTTTTGGCTATGTTTTATGGCCGCCTGCTGCCTGACGTCAACTCTCATCAGCAATGCTGTTGTTGATGGTAGCCGCCAACGATACGCTCTCCTTCTATCTATGTCACACCAAATGTTATCCCTGCAGGAGGTTCTGATAATATCCTACTATCACACTCCACTAGCCGAGCTGTAGTAGTATACTTAATGATTATTTTTTAAATTTTGCACGTTCAACATGGTGAAATCATCTTTTGTAAAACTCGTGTTATGCAAATAAATATTGAATTTGATTAGATAACATAACTTTTCGAAGTCATATACCTTTTAGAAATTATTTGCCACTTGCTTTAAATGGTGATGGAAAACATCGTGAGGAAACCAGCACACCACAGAGATGCTCCTGATGGTGTGTAAAGCCATGTCAGAGACTAACGGCGGCCGGATTTAACTCTGACACTAGGTTGTTCATCAACTACACGTAAAGAACAAGATCATTAACCTATGTATTAAAACCTACTTCAATTTCTATAATCCTCAGCTCCATTCGAATGCAATCGTCCAAATGAGGAGTACGTGGCATGCCCTGCATATTGTCCAACAGATGACTGCAAGCAATCCACTCCTGACGGGAGGTGTCCAATATACGGCAACATACTGATGGTCGTGGAATGCTCTCCGGCATGCCGGTGTATCAAAGGGCACTGGAGGCATGAGGGCAAATGTGTACCTTATGATGAATGTCGTAAGTTTCAAATTTGTGTATTACTTGATCATTTGACTCTATCATGACTCCGAATAAATATTTGTATATCCTTGCCCTCTTATGCAACCATATCGATTTCTAAGGAATGAGTTGATGGTAAATAGTCCTCAGAAAATAACGGTTTTAGATATAACACTAAATTACGCTCATACTTACTACCTTTTCAAAAGAAGAGTTTCTCAATGTTTCTGTATGACTACGCATAACTTTTTCCAGAGTAGTCCGATTTTAGTGTTTTTTTTTTTATTAGATAGGGGATACCTACTTCAAAGTTCGTTCCATATAAATTTGTCCACCATAAAAACAACCCTTAAGATTAGGAAAAACAGGGAATGGAAACCGATTCTGTTGAAACTGCATACATTATTATTTTTTTGCTGACACTAACATAATGGAATCCTGAATTAATCTGATGATGACGACGACAGACAGTTGAGAGAATTCCTTAACGGGTCGTTTTTTCATTCATCCTGATGATAACTTTAGTCATAGATGTGTTTTTTAGATTAAAGCCACAAAAAAATAATCTAAAACTTAGATCATTTTCAAATTTCTACTTTTCACGTTCCTTTTTCGACGGATATTTTTTTTGTTGATAAATTATATTAATTAAAAAAGTCGTTAAAAAAATGATGACTAGTATAATAGTCAGATCCTAATATACTATAAAATAAGTAGCTTTCCAATTATTAGGAAGCTATTTAAGTATTTTGTTAACCTATTTCCTTTTTAATTCCAGCTGAACGAGCGACAAACCGACCTATTTTCTTCGGGAAATTACAAATAATAATATAAAGGTAACATTATAAATCAATGATTTATTTGGTAAATACCAAAGTAAATACCTATAGGTAACAATAGCTGTTAAGCAGTTGCTTAATTGACTCAACAAAGAAATAAATCAGTTTGATTAAACAAAACAATACCACAAAACATAAATTGTAAAAAGTGAAAGAAAACATAACATAATAAAAAGAAACAAAGAACAGTAAAAAGCATTAGGTACAGTATATACACACGCTTACAATAATGACGCACATAAAATAACAATATACGATATGCTTAGACTGGCTGGCAGACTTTCTGGCATCTACCTGTAACGATAGTCTCTGTTTCTGGCATCTACCTGTATTGAGCCTGCGGCGATGTCGCGAGTCAAAAGTTTGACTCGTGACATCGCCGCGGGTTCAGCTCATGACTAAGGCCTCCGTTCGAGTTCGAAACTAGTCGGGCAATTCCCGAAAAATGCACAATAATTGTATGAATATGTCTCACGAAAGTTATTAAACATAAAAGATAGTCATAGACATTGACAACCTAAGGCCGATGGTCTATCGAACTCTCCGAGTATTTCTTGATCAACTTGATCAACAACTTGATCGATCGATCTGGGCTACAGATACTTAGCCACGAGCCCCTCTTTCAATGTGTGGTCTATCATTTGATTAGGTTGGAACTTTGCGGTACCCCAAAGAGATCACATCTCTACTTTTCTTAACAGATTTATATTGCCTCGTTGGTCTAGTGTTCGCAAACGCGGCTGCATACGTAAGGTCCAGGGTTCTATTCCCGAGTAGGGCAAAGTGTGATTAGGTTTAATGTTAGAAAATATAATACGATACAGAAAAATTGCTTAATTTTCCCGGGAAATTTTAAATCAGTATTTTACCGTTTTTATTGACGGTTGGGATAGATTTAAAAAAAATGAAATACGCAAACGGGGCCACGGGTAAAATCTAGTTCTTAGTGAAATAAATAGGTACTTGTGATTTAGATATAATCTCCGTTTTGTTTACAGGTTTATGGTGAAAAAATGTACTTCAAAAATACGTTGCGCAACATACAGGTTGACCCACGAACAAAAATATAAAGTCAATATTTAATAGAAGTCTTAATAGTTTTTAGAAATATGTATAGAAAATGATGTAACCAGGTCAGCGGCTGCCGTAAACCTTCTTCGACACACAACCGCTGCAATTACTCCTATCGTCAAGAACGTGCCGCTCGTCTAAAAGCGACTAAAATTTCAATTTTTTGGGTTACTAGACTAACCACACATCCTAATTGTTTATCATTATATTATTCATCTTAAAAAGATCTAAAAAAATATTACCATCGCTCTTAGTTAAACTGTGTAGGTATATTTATAATTATGTAAATAAACATTTATTTCATTGTTTTACTGTGTGTTAATTATTATCCGAAAATTTTTAGTAGACACTCTTTGAAAGGGCCACTAAAATTAAAAATGTCAAACTAAATTTTTATGGATATGTTCACCCAAACTTGATGGCTCTATGGCTCTCCTATACCACGCCTGTTTTCTATTGGGGTAGGCAGATACTATAAATTTCCACTTGCTACAATTCTGACACACCTCTTTCGCTTCATCTGAGAAACAGCGAGATTATGGAGCACGGTAGAGTGAAAGAAGATATAGTGACGAGGATTGAGAAATTACAGGTATATTAAGATTTTTTGGGGATGTAGAAAGGATGGATGAAAGAAGAATGACTGAACTAGTATGTTAGGCGAGTTTGGATGGGGCAGTCAGGGCAGTTCGACCCAGGTGAACGTATATACCAACCGCAATCAAATTGCGGACGTTCTTTAAAAAGGACAGGTCAAGAGTAACCTAAATCATAATGAACATAGATTCATAACTTTTAATATCTTGAATATATTTTAATATATTGGCAAGAAGCAGTGATATTCTAGTGCTATGACCGTCAGTCAAATGTCGCAAATTCGAACCCAAAACCACTGAATTTTCGAATAATATCAGAAAATAATTGTCACTCGCTTTAATCGGTGAACGAAAATATTGTGAGAAAACCAGTACACGGAAACGGTATTCTTAATGTTGTGAATCGCTGTCGCTACGGGTGGTTTAAACTTGATCCTAGGTTATTCATCAACCACACCTTAAGGAAACGAAGAATAATATCTTGGATCCTCTCCCTTTTCATATCTTCTACTATATCGAATTTTTACGACCACTTCTAGTGACTAGCGGATCAGATTTTAGCCCAGCTAGGTAAGGTTTTTGGGGGCTGAGTTGCCCACATCCGTAGGTAGTGTACCCTTAAAATGGAATGCCTACACGTGGCCCCCGGGTGGTGCAAAACACGCAACACAACTCTGGTAGGAGGCTTTGGCCACAGCTGGTTACCGCCCACCAGACGAAGAATATAATATCGTGATATTATCGTGAAGCGACCTAGTCGTGTTTCGGGATGAAGTCCAGTGTAACCGTCGTGGGAACTGGCAATCTAAATCCGGCAATCAAAATCAATCGGGGCAGTTGCATCAACTCCTATCGTTCTCCCAAAATCTATCCACTCTACTTAAGAAAGAATAGATTTATTCTGGATATACGGCCATGCTCGGCCACACCGACGCTTACCATCACGCGAGTTGGTGGCAAAACGAGGATCCATAGTTGATAAAAAAAAGTTTGAATGTCCTATTCACTTGGAGGTGGTAGTTTGGGTCAAACCTTATTCATCAAATCTAGATGGAATTGCAGGAAAGCCTCTTGGACTTAGTTCGATAGCGAACTAATAGTAGTTCTACCAAAGCATAGTGATAAAATGGTTAAAGCACACTTACAGAGCAGAACAATCTTTTCACACACGACGCGAAATAATAATTTCATCAACACTCTGTGGTGTCCGATTTCAATAGCCGATCTGCACTGTTTTACAAACTCTTTATTCAACAGGTTTTTACGCATTACCTTTATTCGCTTCTTGAATTTATATAGAATTCTTAGTCGTGCACGATGCACGTGTGTTTTCGCATAATGTGTGCGTCGCTTTACATGCGTTTGTTACATGGAAATGGTTTCACAATAACTACCTCTCTTTATATTATTTAATTGAAGTTTCATTAAACTGGATGGTTTTTCATATTTATATTTTTTTTCAGCCGACGTCTGCCCACCTAACGAGCTGTTTTCTGAATGCATGCAAAGAGTATGTTGGGCACAGGAATGCATAGCAAAAAATTGGCCCATAGGCTGCCCAGGCATTGAATCAGGATCCTGCCTACACGGATGCATATGTAAACCAGGCTATTTGCGAGATGGAAGTGGTACATGTGTGTCTGAAGATAATTGCATACGTAACAACACATTATTTTAAATAACTAACCCTAAGTAAACTTAAAAAAACTTAACTAAACTATTTGGATACTACGCCGATACTGCTACAATCTTCTCATCGTGTGGTTGAAGAAAAACCTAGTGACAGAGTTTAAACCACCCGTAGGTCTCTGACATGGCTTTATATCGAGAACATCCGTTTGAGAACATATGTTTCCTCACGGTGTTTGACTTCACCGTTACTGCTACAATGAATTCTTGAGACTTAAGTGTAACCAAAGATGTAACCGTGTCTAACAAATATGATACTTACGTACAAATAAACCTTGTAAACCGCTCGTAAGCCTTATAGATAATAACTATTAATGCATTTACTCGTCTACAGCAAATCCCTGTCGACCTAACGAGGAATATTCCAACTGTACTCAAGCTATATGTAGGGATCAGAATTGTTCCCAGAAGGGAATGGCTCTAGCTTGCCCAGATATTGCCGATGCAGACTGCATACAAGGATGTGTCTGTCAAGAAGGTTACTTACGAACTGAAGACGGTTATTGTTTACCCCCAGAACAATGCACAGGTAAGAGAAACATTTGAAGTTACTTCCCAAAACAACGTGTTATTAATTACTCGATTCCGGTGGAGTCCAAAAGAAGAGTACCTAATGTATTTGTAGGTATGTGTAACGCGCGGTCGCAGTGGTCGAGAGACCAGTTTTATTATCAGTTTTAATATTTGTATTATCTACAAATATTTGTTCCGAGTCTGGGTGTATATGCTTGTGAGATTATGTGTCTGTAAACGCCACGATACAGGAAGAGATCACAAATATGGGGCAACTTAAAAAAAAACTGTTTTCTGCTACTACCTCTGGAATTAGTCATAAAATTTACAAAAAAGCTTCCATTAGTATTAGTGGAAAATATCAAAAATTAATAACCAAAAGCAGTGATAGCCTAGTGGTATGATCGTTGGACTGGCAAGTCAAAGGTCGCAAGGTGCGTATTAAAAAGGAATTATCACTTGCTTAATACGGTGAAGGAAAACATCGTGTGGAAACCAGCACACCTGAGAGATGTTCTCGATGGTGTGTTTAGCCTTGTCAGAGACCTACGGCTAGGTTGTTCATCAACCACACGATAAGAAGAAGGAGGAATATGAATTTCTAAAAATGATTGCATGCATAGGGTTTGTATGTAGTTCACCACCGCACGACAAGATGAAGAATAAACTTAAACAACTAACTATAACTTTAATAAACGTTCCAAAAATTTGAACTATTTGTATAAGAAGTAAATTTATCCATACTATCGGTACATTTGTCGACAAGAAATACTAAACGGGTTCCTGGACAGTCGGGTCCTTGGCAGTTTAAAAATCGCATGGATTTCCAAATCCTACTCCTATAGACTATAAAAAATATCAACAGTACCTACCTTATATATACCTTATCACAACTGTAGCTCTAGAACCCCGATAGGAAATACACCCATCGCTTCATTTATTGTTTCACAATCACCTTTTTAATTTGCAATACATTATTTTCAGTGCATTACTGTGGACCTAATGAGGACAGGTCTGAGTGTAATCAATCTACTTACAGAGCTGAACAATGTTCACTAAATGGAATACCTATAACCTGTCCAGGCGCCGCAGATGAAGACTGTTAAGTATTTAGTTCATATTTCCTTACTAGACCAAGTTGTAACCTTTCATGGAACTAGCGTATAATCACTAGGGGTTTGATCATTCTCATTTTATAGTCATTTGAACAGTACCTACTTATGTTAGTGTAATAGCACAGTAAAGTTTTTTTTTTAGAAACGTTTCCCTATACTTGTAATTCTTTCCTGTATCGTTGGTGCCTTCAGACATATATTTTTACATGCACACACACACACACACCCAAACCCGGAACAATTATCTGTAGATCCTACAAATATTTGCTCCGTGCAGGAATCAAACCTGTGACGGACGCAGCAGCCTGTCTCTCGACCACTGCGCCAACAGTGCCATCTAACTGGCCGTCGCCGTATAGATAATAATACAGTATCAGCCATCATCATCATCCCCCTGCCCTTATCCCAATTTATTTGGGGTCGGTGCAGCATGTATATACTTCTTCCACTTTCAAATTGTTTTTGAAATTGCAGGCTGCTAAAGTTTGGGCAATGTTTTATGACCGGCTGTCTGCCTGACGTCAACCCTTATTGGGAATGGAAAAATATTGTTCGTGGTAACCGCCACCGATAACGGTCTCCTTCCATCTAGCTATGTCACACCAAATGTTATCAATGCACCAGGTTCTGATGTTATCCTACTATCACACTCCACTAACTGGGCTAATCAGATACTCCAATCAGAACTTGTAACAAAAAGTTCATCGTGTTGAACGATTTACAGTATTAGCCAGAGATTTCAAAGAAGTCTCAAATCTCAATCTGCCCCTAACCTTTTTTCAATATGTTGGGATCGGCTTCAAGTTTAACCGGACGCACCTATTACCGGTATGTCACATAAAGACTGATTGTTAGACTTTGAGGCACCATAAAGCCGTAACGACATCCATAGATGCCTAGATATTTTTGACAACTGAAACTGACGGGTTAACTTGTTCTCCGCGGCACGATATGAAATGACGGTATAGGTACCCATCAAGTGATTCTCTAGATCTAGATCTTTTTGTATCTTCAGCTGTCTACAGTTGCAGTGAGCATGTGAACGAAGAATACAATCCATGCCCTGCTCTATGTCCGACTGAAGACTGCACTCTAGAAAGAATCAACAGTCGGTGTTCCTTTAGAATAGAGACAGCAGTGCAAGTGCAGTGCCACCCTAAATGCCAGTGTAAGGATGGTTATGGTAGAGTGGGTGGAACTTGTGTGCCTTTTGCTGAATGCCGTGAGTACATAATTAATTAATATTAAATAGTAACAAGTAAGTTTTATGCCAGATAAAGAAGAAGAAAGTAGAAAGAAAAGGCGTTTATTTGTTACGTGGCAGTAATATGGCAAAAAAATAATATTATTATGTGGATATTCGTATTAAATGGATATGCCCATTGTTTTAACACTGAAAATCCTTGTACATATGTCACAGATGCATTGTAGAATCAGCTGTTTTACAAAACTGCTAGCTGATTTACAAAACAGTACTGTTATGAAAAACTGCTGAATAACGTTTAGCGGTTTTACATAATTACTGAACTATAACACGCAGAATTGTATGAACGTTTTGCGTTTATCAATGCAGCGAGTCAACGATCAGATATTATGTAAAACAGTGTGAAATGAACTGTCAGATTGTTGATTTTAGTTCGAATTTTGTCGCATATGACTCTGTTTGTCCTAACAATAATAACCTAACTTTATTTTACTTGTCAATAGCAAAAAATAGGTGAATATTTTGAATGACGTAAATACTAAACCACTATAGTAGTCGACAATATATCGGGATAAGAAAGAAAATAAACAAAATTGATCCATGAGTGAGCGAAGCGAGCTCGGGAGTTTCGTGTATCCCGACATGCACAGGTTAGGTTCGAAGAACTCGTTAGGTTAGATTAGGTTAGGTTTTTTCTAACCTTACAGACACAAAAATAGAAGCCCCGCGAGGCGGGGCTCCGTCGACCCAGCCACGGAAAGTCAAATCAGAATACATTATCTTTTTTTTACTTGAGTGGTGAGTATCCATTTAATATACCTATACAATAAACAAAGCTGTCCCACTGTAGATATGTCATTCTACATTACGTCTAGAGATAGGTAGCAGTTTTGTTAAACGTATTGCAATGGCAATCCAGCTGAACGTTGTTCAGCTGTTTTATAAATCAGTACTGTTTTGTAAATCAGCTAGCAGTTTTGTAAAATAGCGGATTCTACCATCCATCTGCGACACACACATAGCATCACGCCTGTATTTCCCGAAGGGGTAGGCAGAGGCGTAGGTACCCAGTAATACACAACATTTCACCAAGATGTTATTAAGTTCCAAGTAATAGGTGGTGACTGCCATCTAGCGGGAGCAATTTCAAACTCTGGGCTGATACTGAGAATTTCCTAACAGAATAACTCAATAACACTTTGCCCAACCCGGGAATCGAACCCGAGACAGCAGTCGCGTTTGGGACCACTACTCCAACGAGGCAGTTTCCTTCTTAAATCTTTGTAGTCTATCTTATTGTAGCCATAGTGAATGATTAAACTGAAACATTGAGACCTCCCCTGACCTTACTGCCGCCTCTCAGCTCACTGGCTAAAGCTTCGGTCCAATGTTTCAATCATTTAATTAAAGACAATAATAAATTTTCTAGCTAATCTCTGCTTAACAAATGAGGAGTTTACCTCATGCAAACAAGTATTGTGTCGACCGCAGACCTGTTCAGACCTTGAAAGCGTACTATCCTGCCCTAAAATCGAACTGGCTTCGTGTGAAAGAGGCTGTGTGTGCAAGGAGAACTACTACCGAAATGAAGAAGGAGACTGCATTCCCTACGAAGATTGTGGCGCTGAGGCAGTATACGGGTCATTTCCTACGACACGTTCGGATGAAAAAGCTTTTCCGTCATCTTCAACAGATAAAATGATGCCACTCCTTAAAATAATATTGAATAAAGAGTAGCCAAAATATGATATAATAAATAAACTATTATTAAAACGTGCCGGGTGTTTTTATTTTTATTATATGGCTTCTTACTTCCAAAAAATGGTAAATAGGTATTAAATAATAATTAGCTCGTATATCACAGTCCCACTGCGGGGCAATTGACTTTTCATACAGAATACAATCCATGCGCTGACAAGCATAGATCACCTCATCCCCATAGATCATCACGCTAACTCACTGCGGGTTGGCGATTTCAGTTCCATGGGAAAAGGACAATTTTGAGGATGACCAGTTTCGAAATTCTGAAAGTCTGTTCTAGAAAAACATGTTCTACGAATTAATCATTATTAATGTAATCGTGCACCTAAAAACAATAATGTAAACAGGGCATTATATTATGTTACTTTACAAACAACAATTTAAGATATTGTACCTCTATAAAAATGATAACACCACCTTGTATACTAACGTACCTATACTAAAAGTCACGCTATAATCGGTGTTGTTTCAAATGTTAACGAGCACAATAAAACAGTTGGTACTTATAAAAAAAAAAACACGACCATGTATATAAATTAACTGTATTACCAATATAGTTTAGACGAGGTTTAGCAGCGATGACGGGTAGAATATTACTCATTGTCGCTTTAGTGGCAAATATATTAGTGTTAGTGACATGTACAGGTAAGATTTTTTATTTATTTATTTACTAGACGGTAAGAAAAAATAAAAGTTCTCGAATGGCGTCCACGGACTTGCAGACGCAGTGTAGGACGCTCCCCCACACGATGGACCGATGACATCACTAAGGTTGCCGGTAGACGGTGGATAGAGAGGGCTCAAGGCCGTCAATTTTGGAAACCTATGGGGGAGGCTTATATCCAGCAGTGGACGTCTATCGGCTGAAATGATGAGATGGTAAAGGTAAATAATAAAGGTAACAGCAAGGACAAGTTGTTCAATCTGTTAAGTAAGGTATTATACAAAATTTTATTCAAGTAATAAATAAAACATTGAAAAAGATATTGATAATATCCTCATTCAAACGCTACTTAATTATAGGTAGCGCTCGACGCTCAACGCCCACATTATCACTGTTGCTTTGCCTTGAAATGACGGAGATAGCACAATTGGCTACTTAAAATTGAGTATGGTTTAAGTATTTGGCCGTAAGTCTAATACTTGTCTTTCCAAATACTTATTCTTATCAGTATGTAAGTCCAGACATCAGACTAAACTACCATTTAATAAAACAACTTTTAACCGGATTAATTGCGTGTACTATTGGTTTTTGTTTTTCCTGACGTTTCGAACACTTTGCAGCGTTCGTGGTCGCAGGAGGACTAAGGTGTCAGGCGTCTCAACAGTTTATTTAAAAACTCAGAGGTCACAGTCGTTTTAAATTTAGAGATAAAATTTTACAACTCTATCGAATTATTAACTAAAGGTGTTCCGATGCACGCAGTAATCGCTCACAGTATCTAGATTTTTCTTGTGACTTGACTTGGTTTGGGACTTGATTATTTTCAGTACAGGGTTCCAAACCGGTGGTAATTGCCGACCACCTTCTCTATTGAAATTCGGGTGTTTTTTTAATTTCAATAGCCTCGCGAAGCATTCTCGGTATATATCGGTTTTCTTTCGCGAGGATTTGGGGTTTATCGAAACGTAGGAAATGGTTGGGTTTATCTGTTGTATGTTCACAGACTGCAGATTTAGTTGAGCGTCTATTCTTGACGTCAGCAATGTGTTCTTTGAACCTGGTGCCAATGCTTCCCTTTGTTTGCCCTATGTATGATAGCCCACAATCACAATCAATCTTGTAGACCCCTGCAAGGGAATGTGGCACTTCACCGGTCTTAGAAGTTGGCTGATCTTTCTATGTGGCTTGAAGTAGGGTTTGATAGAAGCATGCTTCAAAATGTGACCAATTCTATCGGTGACCCTTTTGATGAAAGGTAGGAAAGCAGGTCGGCGATCAACTGTGGGGGGCTTTAGACGGCTTCTGCGACGGGGATGTGGAGCTCGTAAGTTATTATGTTTGAGAACTTGCTTCATATGGTTGAGTTCCCCTGCCAGAGCTAACAAAGATTTGGCGACAGTAGTCACAGGTCACAGGAGTTTAAAACGACTGTGACCTCTGAGTTTGTTTCGATATTTCTTCTCAGGGATGATAGTCTTAGAAAATACCGTCGCGATTTAGTTTTAAATATGTATCATAGACAAAAATAATTTTATGAATTTTATTAATTATATGAACGGTAGACTGAAATAATTTTAAATAAACTGTTGAGACGCCTGACACCTTAGTCCTCCTGCGACCACGAACGCTGCAGTGTTACAACGTCAGGAAAAACAAAAACCAATAATACACGCGATTAATCCGGTTAAAAGTTGATTTATTATAATTTATAGTGATGGCGAAAACCTAAGATATTACTAAACTACCATACTTAAATTGGCAAATATATTTTAAATGAGATCGAAAACCAACTTTTTTTTTGTATGGCATCTCGCATATCAACCTAGGAGGTTGTCGACTGTGCTTAACCGGGCTTTCCTGTGGTTGCCTTATTAGTTTTAAGGCCCCCAGCCAGGGCATTGAACTTATAAACTGAGCCAAAACACGCTAAGGGCACCCCCTGCGGGGTAGGTACGTGCCTCGGCTTAGGGCGTCGCTGGTGGGAGGACAGCAAGGGACTGGCTGGATCAGATTCAATAACCACCAGCTCATAGAGAGCTAGTTTGGTGATCTCAGATTTCTATACATATAACCAGACGTCCGAGCATGGATATTTGTCGACAAACTTGTCAATTCGATAATAGTTTCAATGTATTGAATTTTATCGTTTCGTCAACTACTTAAGTCACATTTGACAATCGACAAATTAGTCGATTTAAAGAACCATGCCCGCACCGCTGATACCATAACCAACCGCCACTTGTGCCTGATGTGAAAAACAAACGAGTCAGATTTTGTTTGCTTTCATAGCAATAAGACATCTCAGTATACACAATTGATTGTGCCATAATGCGGTATTTTGCCTATTACGTGATATCTTGGAAACTGGGGACGACAGACTGATCTTAGCAGCGTAAAAATTGGAGTTGTGCTTTTTCATCGCAGTCGGGAGACCTACCTTGTTTTTAGTCACACATAGCAGGCATGCTTTGTTCTTCTTATCTTATAGTCGATAAACAAGTACACCTCTGCCTACCCCTTCGGGGAATACAGGCGTGATGCTATGTTATGTTATGTTATGTTATTAGCATGATATTGAGATTTTATTTAATTTTCATTCTGTTTTATGTACTTTCAGTCGAAAAATCTGAATCTTCTGCTTCATCGTCAGCCAGTACGAGGTCCGACGGGTCGGCTTATTCGTCAGCATCGGCAAACAGTCAGTCCACTTCAAAGACTACCACGAAGAAATGTCGTAAAGGTAATTTCACCATCGTAATGATGAACAGTCTTTGACAGAAGTAAGAACTTAAAGATAATATCACGTATTTCCCTAAGGGTTAGGCAAAGGTGTACCCTATTGTACATAAAATGTAGGTACCCATATGGCACCGTTGCCTTAATATAAATATGACCGTTTAAAACCATTTCCTCCCGTTGGGTTAAACACTCCTTTTATATGTGGGAAATATTACATAGACTCTGTCTGGCACAACCAATGTTATTAGAAGATACTAGAAGGACATATAGCCTAAAATCTACACTAACCTTTACCGGGGTCCCAGTATCGTAGCTGCATTCATCTATCTCTAGGTAACTAACGCGATCTATCAGGAAGATAATAATTTCTGATCTAAGAATTTCCTTACAGAAAAAAACCAATACCTGAACAGTGTGCCCAGTACCCAGGAATCGAACCGGTTCGAAGCGCGCTTGCGCTTGCCTTCAATAGACCAATGAATTTTCTCGTTGTTACCAGAACAAGGTATCTCCAACAATTTTATGTCGGAAGCTCAGAGAGAATGTTTATGTAGTAATTGCTACTACTAGTAGTAATATCTCTAATCAAAGATGTACCGACCTAACTATGCGTTTTTTTAACCATTAATTATGCAGTAAAACCGGTCCCAATGAATTAAGTATTCAATTCGGCGTCGATATGTCGTCATATTATCGTAAAGATATTACAATTGTTAGAAAACGTGAGTTCGTTAGTCGTAAATGTCTGGTATTTTGATGTAGGTACATAAAAATATAAAAATATATCACGCCGCGTTTGTTCGATGCAAAACCAGTATTTTATTCTGCAATTTACTCTGTGTGCGGTCGTAATTTGTAATATACACGCCAAGCAACAATACAACTGCTTACAACAATATCAATAGTACTTGCTTCGGCAGCATATACTAAAATTGGAACGATGTAGAAAAGATTAGCTCCCAAATTATGGCCCCTACGCAAGGATGACACGCAAAATTGTGAAGTCCATATTTTTGTATCCGGGGTCGCGGGGAATACAGCTGCGATCCTCGAATTGGTGGAAGACCGTGTAGGTTTAAGTCGGAAGGAATTCGGCACAGCGTCCATGACGGAATCAAGAAGACGTGGCTTTACACACCATCAAAAATATCTCTCAGGTGCTGCTTTCCTCACCATGTTTTCCTTCACCGCTTTTGCTTATAAAAGCAAGTGATAATTAGATTAACATACGCACATGACTTTGAAAAGTCAGTAGTGTGTGCCTTGGATTCGAACTTGCGACCTTTGACTTGACAGTCTAACGATCATACTACTATCACTGTTTAAAAAGATACTACTCTTTGAGTCATATCAGATTATCGACACGTAACCGTAGGTATGAGGCTGGTTCATTAATACGAGCAATAGACTCGCATTGTTGGTGTATGTTTGTCGCAGCTGTATTCCCCGCGACCCCGGATACAAAAATATGGACTTCACAATTTTGCGTGTCATCCTTGCGTAGGGGCCATAATTTGGGAGCTAATCTTTTCTACATCGTTCCAATTTTAGTATATGCTGCCGAAGCAAGTACTATTGATATTGTTGTAAGCAGTTGTATTGTTGCTTGGCGTGTATATTACAAATTACGACCGCACACAGAGTAAATTGCAGAATAAAATACTGGTTTTGCATCGAACAAACGCGGCGTGATATATTTTTATATTTTTATGTACCTACATCAAAATACCAGACATTTACGACTAACGAACTCACGTTTTCTAACAATTGTAATATCTTTACGATAATATGACGACATATCGACGCCGAATTGAATACAAAATTATTAAACAATAACAATACAAATAAGTATACACTTGAAGAAATTAGCACTGGAATAGTGTTAGCGGGCGTGCCCCTCTTGCCACTGGCATATGATTCCCAATCAAACTTTTATACCGTTTACTTGATTAGTTACAATTATAGAACACGATTTTAATCATGTGCGACAAAATGTTATGTTTGTTTAGTTTTCTTATGTTTGTCATTATATTAACAGTATTAACTGTTAATAAATAATGACGAGAGCTATTATTTATTATTACTATATTGTTGCTTTAGTACAAGTTCTTTTGTGCTTGTGTACCTCACCCCGCGCCAAAAGTGGCGAGCAAATATGGTCGATATTTAATCAGAAGTCGTCACCCGTCTGGTCCTCAGGGTATACACAACAAATGCGGCTTGGCAATAGGAGCGGACTCAGCAGATGTTGGCAGTGCACGGACAACCACGTTGTCGAGCACTTGTCAACGCTCATTTTCAGTCCGCCCCTTGCTACTAGGTAAAATAAAAAAAAACGTCTGCGGGTTTCCCTACTTGTAAAAAACAGAAATAACTAAAAACAATTGTCTGCACATCAATATTTTTAAATCAATCAAAAATTACCAAAACAAAATAAAAACCTGTTTAAACCACTGCGGTCGGCACATGGCATGTTAGAAATAGTAATTAAGACAATAATGCTGATAGGAAAAACAAATCGTGATTCATATTACGTGACGCCATAATGATGTTCTCCAATGGCAACGTAATGATAATGGTGATTACGTGACGAAATAGAGAAGGATCTGAATGACATTACAAACGTATGGTTTATCCAATGTACCTCAGTATACAGTATACAGACATATAGTTACCTAAAACAGGATAATTATGTAGAAAAACCATCTGAAAGGCAAATCATGATGTTAATGTCGCGTATGTAAGTATCAGCGGTTTTACAAAACTGATGGCTGATTTACAAAACAGTGCTGTTATGTCAAACAGCTCAACAAGGTTCAGCTGGATTGCCATTGGTCTACGTCCTAAGCGCGACTGCTGAATTCCCAGGTCAGGCAACGTGTTGGTTTTCCGTTAGGAAATTCTCAGAAGCAGCCCGGAGTTAGAAATTCATGCTCACGTCTTATCGCATGGGACTTATTAACGGCATTGATGAAATGTGGGTGTATAACTGTGTGCACCTCTGCCTACCCCTTGGGGAATACATAGAATTACATTATGGTATGAAATAAATGCTAATAAATGTTGCAAAACTTCACGCAATTGCTATACAAATTTTGTTTAATTCTTTTAAATAATTTATTTCATATTGTTTAACAATACAATCGCTTGCTACTTTTTATATTATTTACTTAGGTCGGTAGGTATATAGATACATAGTATAGATAAGAACCTATTTTATTTATTTATACTTCATTCACGTCGGTACAAAGGCGGCTATAACACCATAGGCATTTTCTGCCAGACAACCATACGATGATGCAGAGACAATACACTAACATAAAAAGATTTTTAATATATACATACGATATAGTTTATTATTACTATAAAATATTGTACAAACTATACATTAGGAGGTTAACGTACCCATGGATACGTACAAATTTTAATATGACACCAACACTTCACGATAGCTGCGCGAAAGTTAGTTCTATAGTAAAAGTAGTAAGCCTTCTGTAACATGGTGCATAGAGTAATGGTTCTGGGACTAGGTGTGTGCGCATGGGAGATTTATGTGTTAAAAACGAACCCACGATAGAAGAGAAATTCTTAGAAGATGTCCTTAAAAAAATTAAGTCCCTTTTTGGTCGAAACAAAAATACGGTCGCGAGCAGGATATGATTTATTTATTCATTAAATTAAATAGAACGGCCGAAGACAATAACAATTAAAGAAATATACAATATACGAAAGCCCTTATTATTTACATTCATGCATTCTTTTCACAATACTTCAAACATTGTGACAGCGTTAACTTCCATCCATCCGCAAACAATTTGAATGAAACAATAAGATTTAATCTGTGCCCCCCAAATGAAACTACAGGCGCTCGCTAAGTTATTCCAACCTTTGCTCATTATTCCGAATTCGTCTTCCACATAGTAATAGTGACGACCCTAATAACTGAAGACCCTAAGCCTTAAATAACACTTAATTAGTAAATAAAGATTATAACATTAAACGTTCTCTGGTATGAAGCACTTAATAATAATATTACCTCCTCCAACGTGAGTTGATAATTATTATTTTGATATAGGTAATATGAGAATTATTTACACAGATGGTATCCAATGTCAATGAACACTATATGCGATATAAACCATTCAACTTCAATATACAATACTTGATTCAGTAGATATGTAATAATAATTAAATGTAATAATGTTTTTGTTTTGATTAAAATTGCAAAGAATTTCTTGTATTGTTATCGGGTTCATTTAACACCTTATACACATTGTACAGGGTAACTAATACATTATATAATCATGAGGCAATCATTAATAGATAACTGGCTCATTATCTATGCAAGTAATCAGTTCATAGTAATGGATAGTATTTTTGTTTAAATTGCAATCCCCATAGCCGGGGCGGGTCGCCGGTTTTTGTATAGGATAGTCCATTTATCGAGGAAGGCTATAGGCTATATAACAGCACGCTACGACCAATAGGAGCGGAGCATGAATGTGCAAGGCGTTTATGAGGATGGAGGGCGCTGGCGCTGAAATATATTTTATTAGGTTTTAGGACCAGCCCCGGCTTTAGGGATTACAATTTAAACATAAATACCATCCATTACTATGTACAAATATACCATCAAAATTTCCGACTTTCTCGGTGGATTCTCCAAAAATTTTCATTCATACAAACCTTGTCCTGACAATTGTAAACCCGCAAAAAAAACGCAGCCAGTAAACCGTCGAGACATGTTGATCTTGATGTTATTCTTGATTTTGAATTAACAGCACCATTTTTACTTTTCAGTGAAGAGATGCCCGTCGAACGAAGAATTTTCCTACTGCCCTCAATCAATACAAAGAGCACAATATTGTTCAGAAAAGGGACAGTCCTATAGGACTCCTACTACAGTCACAGGATCTTGCAAAGAAGGCTGTGTCTGTAAGGAAACTTTTTTGAGGACAGACAATGGCACATGTGTTCCTGAAAAACAATGTAAGTAGAAATAATAATACTAATATATTTTTAATCCAGTTAGTGGAGTGTGATATTAGGATAACATCAGAACCTGGCGCATGGATAACATTTGGTGTGACATAGCTAGATAAAAGGGGACCGTATCGGTGGCGGTTACCACCAACAACAGCATTCCCAAAGAGGGTTGACGTCAGGCAGGCGGCCGGTCATAAAACATAGCCAAAACTTTAGCAGCATGCCAGATATAGGTATGCTGCGCCGACCTCAAATAAATTGGGAGAAGGGCAGGGGGATGATGATGATATTTTTAAGGGCACTTATGCATGCGAACGCTGAAGTTATAATTTTATACGGTTTAAATACATTCCCTTTGAATAGGCATTCCAAGTTCTCAGCCAACCTTGAGATAAGGGGCTACCGAGCAGACGGATCGCCTGATGGTAAGCGATTACCGCCGCCCATGGACACCCGCAATCCCAGAGGAGACGCAAGTGCGATGCCGGCCTTTTAAAGGGTTTGGGCTTCCGGTAGCGTCACTCACTTGGCGAAACACAACGCAAGCGTTGTATCACGCCGGTTTTCTGTGAGGCCGTGGTATCACTTCGGTCGAGCCGGCCCATTCGTGCCGAAGCATGGCTCTCCCACGGTAGTTTAATAGGTCTTATGGTGACGTCATCATCACCTATTCAAATCCTGTTTGTGGTCGTATTTTTCTATCATCAAAATAATAATAGAATTAAAATCAATCATCATCACCCTATCCATTTCTCAATTATCCCTCTGATTTCACTGATATCGTAAATTTGGACGGGTTGACATGTCATCACCTTCAAACGTCTTAGAACCTGTAAAGACTATTTAAGAAAACCTACGATGAACCATACCCAATACATAGCTTTACAGTAGCGAAAGGTCGCTTGCCACTGTAAAGCTCTAAAGTCTGTCTTGCTGCGTAAAGAACCTATTGGTTAACTACCCTATTAGTTTCACTTCTTTTTTTAACGTCTAGAAGTCCCATAGATGCTATGCTGGACTCACGCCGTCGTCAACCCTTGTATGCGTCCAATACCTTTTGCCGGGGTACCGTAATGCACCGCCGTACATATTCACGGCAAGGTTCCCGAGAAATCCCTAAAACGAAATAATGTTAGTAACATAAAAATTAAAACAACTTTCCTTGTATCATTAAATAGGTCCTATTACCTGTGGTCCCAACGAGTCGCTGGACAACTGTCCGGTTGATTGCGAGAGTGATTACTGTCCGACCAGTGACGAAGAACCCGAGGCGTGTATACCACCAGATGTCTGCTCTGAGCCCGCCTGCAAATGTAACTTCAATTGCCGTCGCGCTTTAAATGGATCCTGCATTCCTACCAGAAGCTGCCGTAAGTGGAGTAATTGCTTTGTTCTGCTGCAATTCTGCTATAACAGTTCCAAAGCATTTCAATATGTAAATAAAACACCAAATTGCAACCTACCTTGTTTTTGTCACTACTCCGCCTTTATGTTCACTGGCAGATAATGCCTAAGAAATAAAAAAAAACACTGCTCTTTAGGCACCGCCTTATCGGTACGTGGTCAAAGCATTGTCTAAGATATTACGACCAAAACTGGGATAGAAATTTAAGTTTCGTAAAAGTATTTGTTAATATTTTTCTCGCTTCCCCCATTTCTTCACAGCTCCCTTCGACTGTAGCGACTACCCCAACCAAGAATATAACCCATGTCCACCTCTTTGCCCAACCGATGATTGCTCGCAAGCCACGCCGTCTGGTGAATGTCCTGCTCTTTTCGGCAATATAGGAATAGTACTGCCATGCAGCCCGAAATGCAGGTGTATCAAAGGGTACTGGAAACTGGACGGAGTTTGTGTACCTTATGGACAATGTCGTAAGTAATATGTCAATGAACATAAAGATATTTTTATTTGCAAAAACATGTGTAACAACATAACATACCTAACATAGCATCACAGCTGTATTCCCTGAAGGAGTAGGCAGAGGTGTACACAATTATACACCCACACCTCACCAATGCTGTAATGAAGTCCCATATAATAGGTGGTGTGCCTATTGCCATCTACCGGGCACAATTTTAGACCTCGGGCTGTTGTATTCATAATATTTATATTTTTAAAGCTGGAGTTTGCCCCAAAAATGAAAAATACTCGACATGCATTGATGCCGAGTGTAGGATTCTAAACTGCACACAAATAAACAAGTCAGTACCCTGCCCTAGAATCGACCCGAAATATTGTATAGAAGGGTGCGTGTGTCAAGAAGGGTATTTAAGAAATGAATCTGGCACTGCCTCGTTGGTTTAGTGGTCCGTAGCGCGACTGCTGAGCAGGAGGTCTCGGGTTCGATTCCCGGGTCGGACAAAGTGTTATCGAGTTTTTCTGTTAGGAAATTCTCAGTAGCAGCCCGGAGTTTGGAAATGTGCCCGGTTGATGGCAATAGGCTCACCACCTATTACATGGGACTTAATAACAGCATTGGTGAAATGTGGGTGTACAATTGTGTACACCTCTGCCTACCCCTTCGGGGAATACAGGCGTGATGCTATGTTATGTTATCTGGCACTTGTGTACCAGAATGCGAATGCGAAAGTAAGTTGTATTAAATACATTTACAAATAAATAAATAAAATTAAACATCGCACTTATGTACTTTACTTTAACACGCATAAAGATTTTAGATTTGTCTTTAAATACCTACATATTTCGTTTCAAAACTGTCTATAATAAATAGTCTTTAGCGTATTAGTAATTCTTCAATAATCAATAACGAAGCTTACCTATTCCAAATACTGTTAAATGTTATATTATTCTTGACCCAAACTACCGAGCCAGATTCTGGGGTTTCATCTACTCTTATTAATTGCATATTTTTTTAATATTTCCAGCAAACACTTGTCCAGTCAACGAGGAATTCGTCACATGTATTGAAGGGGTGTGCAGACCAATGTTTTGTTCACAAAAGGGAGAAGATGTACCTTGTCCAGACTACCCAGCAGAAAACTGTAAAAAAGGCTGTATATGCAAAGAATTCTTCTTGAGAGCAGAAAACGGCACTTGTGTTCCTGAGAACGAATGTGAACGTAAGTAATGGAACTAGGATGCCTTTTCCTTTAAAACTTTTCTTTAAACATAATATGGTAACAAGCCAGTATAGTTAGGCAGTAGTATCCCAGATTTTAAATGCAGTAATTTAACCCAAAATTTCACGCTCAGTAGCTCTTAGCTATTAGCTAGACGGCAAAAGGTAGCGAGGCCAACCTTTCTCTAGACCACAATTAATCAAAATTGGTGCAGTAGTTTAGAGGTGGAAACGGAACAAACAAACAGAGTTACTTTCGCATAAATTATAACATTAGTTTGGATGGAATATATGCTGTGTGATTATTTCCGACCTAAAAAATCTGAATTGACTTCTGATTTCATACAAGCTGGTACTCATAACAACTAAACTTGAAGTCATTCATGTAAACTTGGTTAAACTCAAAACTAAACGTAGTATTATTATACTTTCTGTTTAGCTAAAATTACTTGTGAAGACAACGAAGTTTTGGTCAATTGTTCAGCGACATGCACTTCCGATTATTGTCCGAAATCGGCAGATGAAAAAGAGGTGTGCTCCCAGACCGATTCGTGTCAGCAGAAATGTAAATGCAGATTCAACTACCGACGAGCTGACAATGACACTTGTATTCCAACTAGAAGTTGTCGTAAGTTTATCATTTTATGGTGTTTAGCAAGATGGTATATCAGCAGGCCGCTACGGATATGGCGGATTATTAATATGATATATTAATTGGATACTTGCGACTTGGCAAGAAGCGGGACATAATCGGGATGAATGGAATGAATGGAGGAAGCGTTGCCTACCAGTGGGATGAAATCGGCCATTAATAATAACCATAGCCAGCCAGAACAGGGTAAAAGTAGCTTTTACCCGGTTCTAGATACTGGTGGCGTCCTTTGTTTTATATTTTTTAATAATTTATATTTCTATGCACATGTTCATTATATGAAAAACAATGTGATCAAATGCATACGGAATAATAATAGATAATATTGATGGTGTACGATATAACTCCATTACATGTCATCTTAATTAGATGCTTCAAAAATGAGCTCTCCGCAATAATGATAGATACATTTGCAAAATTACAATTGATGTGACATTCATTGTGTCCCGATTGATCGGCTGCTTAACTCTGTGAAATTAAACTTGGCGATTGTGAGATTTCACTGCGACTAAAAATGTTTCCCCTTAATAACAACTTCATTTCCAGCCCGCGTTTCAACCACGTCATCAGCTCGTAATAAAGTAGTTCCTTACTCTCAGAGTACATGAGATTTACTACCTAACACTACTTTAAGCTCATGTCTTCGTAAGTCTTGGTATTTCTTTAAACTACATAGCTCACTATGAGCAAAAACCATAATTTCCTGACTTTTTCCTCCAGCTCCCTTCGACTGCAGTGACCGAATAAACGAGGAATACAATCCCTGTCCTCCTTTGTGTCCGACTGATGCCTGCAGCCTACCCAGAGTCAGGGGTCAATGTCCTTATAGAATAGGCATAATACTTGAGTGCAACCCCAAATGCCAGTGTAAGGACGGCTATGGCAGAGAAGATGGAATTTGCGTGCCGTTTGCTGAATGCCGTGAGTACTAGTTTTTTTTTTTTGAAATCACATTTTATCCGAAGTAAGGAAACCAGTTCAGGTGAGGATACATAAATTCGGGCTTACCTCCTCCTTATTACATGGGACTTAATTACTGTAATGTTGCAAAAGGCGTGATGCTGTTTGTAAGTATGTTTGCAAATAATGACTGATGGATGGAATTGAAATTCAAACGATCATGGAAGAACCATTTTTATTCCAGCCAACCTCTGCCCAACAAACGAGGAGTACTCTCCATGCATCCAAGCATCTTGCCAGCCGCAGGATTGTGCAGACCGAGACAAAAGTATACCCTGTTCAGCATTTGACGAAAAATCGTGTAAGAGAGGCTGCGTGTGCAAGGAGAACTACTATAGAAATGAAAAAGGAGACTGCGTTTCCTACGAAGAGTGTGGAGGTGAGTTCTTTACGAATCGATTACTTGATAATTTAAACGATTACTAATCACATAAATACGTTTATCACACATTCTACTAATTGAAGTAAAGTGAATGGTAGTAAATAAAGCGTCGATCCCGTTTGTCATAATTATAAAGATCTATGACAGCCGTTTTGGCTAGTCGGTACCTATAAATAAAAAAGTACTCTGCGGTCGGGTGTCTGACAACCAATCATACTACTAACCAATTTTACTAGTGCAACTGAGCTGAGGAGGTCAAAATGTAGTTGCTCCATATAAAATACTGGTAAAGTCTTTCTACTATATAATGAAGACGTGTGGTGTCACTTTTATACATATATTATAATTTCGTGACGAAAATATCTCTAAACTGCATTCGGTTATACTAAAAGCTACTTAGTAAGGAAAAGGCTATGGGTCAATGACAAGATTGCTATTCTAAAAAAAATACAATGGTAACCAAATATTTGAACCGAAAAATCCCCGCTGCCATCAATGAGATTTCATATATAGAAACGTCATACCTAAAAATTTGTGCACTCAAAACAGCGTAAAATTTAACATACCTTGATACACATAATCATACAGTGCGCAAACAAAGGAAAGAACTATACGGCATACCAGTTTACTTTTACCTTTTATCGTGGGAGAGCCATGCTTCGGCACGAATGGGCTGGCTCCACAGGATTGATACCACGGCCTCACAGAAAACCGGCGTGAAACAATGCTTGCGTTGTGTTTCGGCGAGTGAGTGAGGGTACCGGAGGCCCAAACCCTTTAAAAGGCCGGCCACGCACTTGCGACTCCTCTGGGGTTGCGGGTGTCCATGGGCGGCGGTAATCGCTTACCATCAGGCGAGTCGTCTGCTTGGTTGCACCAATCCCATAAAAAAAATGCGTACGATAAGCTGCAGCATGTTAATTGGCGCGAGCGCGCGTGTAGCTACAATCAGAGGAATTTCGGGAAAAGTGGACACTCGATTTTACTCGAGTTGACAAGGGAATAAAACAAGATGTATTATAATTTTTTTTATTTCCTTAATGTAAAATGATTATTAAATAATGATTAAGTATTTATTAAAAGCTAGTAGTTTATTTTATACATCTTCAAACAAATTTAATGTATTATTTTTATGTTTCTTAAAATCAGTTTTAGTATCTGAATTATTCTTAAAGATAAATCTTTGAAAACCATTAACGCATGCTTAGCGAACTCTGAAGTTACTCTGAAGAAATATTAAACGAAAAAAGAATACGGTCGTGAGCAGGATTCGAACCGGCGCCTCCGGGATAAATACTCCAGGATTTATTCTTGTGTGCGAAATGTATGCGAACATTTATAGACTTTCCTATGACAGCGCAGATAAGGTGAAGCCTATGATTGAACGTAGGATACTGCTCTAGAGAAAGTTAATGATGATACAAATAGGTACGTCATTACGGCTAACAAAATGTTCCTATCATATCGTAAAATAAGTAACTGGGATGAAAACTTCCTGACGTCTTTGCATCCTGACTACCTTTCTAACCACTTTTTTTTATCAGTTGGTCTTTAGGCAATCTAAAATAAAATGAAACATAATTAGCATTCATAACACGTATTATTAATAAATAGGATGAGATGACATAATTTTATACAGAACAATTTATATTAATTATCAATTTAATTACACAAAACATTTTTTACTTTGTTAAAAAGAATGATGCCGCAATTCCCCATCCTCCTCTATTCAGTCAAGCGCGCTCGTTAAAATAGAAGCAGTAACGCTTTCTCATTCACTCTCATAAATAAGACAATCTAACATCTCGCTGTTTAGCTTTTTTAGTTACAACAGGTAGATCTAAGTGAAATACAAATAATTACTGAATAACATATATATAATATAAATAATTAATATTGTAACTTTAGTTACTGAATACTCAGTAAGATTGACGTGTAGCCGCGACACTGGACGCAGATTAGATATATGTATCTACACGGGTTCGTACGTGACTAAGTGAAAGTGCATAGTGCATTGAGTGCAAGTTGTGTAATTGCCTTGCATTTGTAACGCCATTCTTGAGCGTGGGTAACGCATCTATAGGTTTATAAAATCATTGGCATGTTGAAAATTTATGATTTTGAAATTCAAATTTACCCGATTATTGTAACCTTGGGGGTTACTCTTGAAGTTAATACCAATTCCAATCCAATTCAATATTAAATCAGTGCCATAAAACAATTTTAATGTTAAAATAAATTGACCTACATCATACTTAACTTAATTTTAGGTTTATTAGTATCCAGAACCTAACAAATATTTTAACATTATTTTTGCATTTAAAAGTATGAATTGACATATTTCCAAAGTCAATCGAGCGGTTTTATATTCAAAAGAAATAGTCATGGCACACTGTAACGGCACGGTAAAGGCTCAGCTGCACCACGGCTCGCACGCTTGAAGTGTGCGGGCCACTACGAGTTGTTATAGCAGCAAGCGCGCTGACACCCCGCCGTTGGCTTTTTATATTGACGTTATGAAACATATTATATGACATACGATTTAAGGGTCAAATTCAAATGAAAGATAATCGCTGGGTTGGAGCGGTGCCGTTGCCGTGCTTGCATAGTGTGCCATGACCTTAAGCCTACATATCGTGACTCATAGAGAAGTTATCATTTGTTGTAATTTTCTAGTATCCTATTTGGATAATAAAAATAACAATTGCTGCAAACTAATTAACTATGAAACCTGAAGCTTCCGTTTTTTATATGAAAACTGGTAAGGTTATTGTTTTTGTTAATAAATTCTTTAAATTCTTACAAAGTGACTTTAAATAGGTAATACCCATAAAAACAAACATTTACTAAGTAGGTATAATAACCAGTATAAAACAAGAGACTAGCTTCTATTTTGATTCAAAACGTGTTGAGCCGTTAAGATGTTAACGTCATTCTGTGTGATATTTTCCTGTTACGTAGTGCTAACTGTCGGATATTATAGACCATGTAAGTGATTATATTAAAAACCTTAATATTCGTACTATGAAAATATGAAAAGTACTATGAACACTTACTGTTTAGGAGGTTTCTTCTGACTGAACCATTTTAATTAGCCGTTTGAACAGGGTTCCCAACTAAGGAGTTTTCTGTTCCTTTTTACGGGGTAAATAAGAGTACTGAGATTTTTTTAGGGGATTTATATTTTTAGGGATATTTTTAGGGACTGTTTGATAGCTAGAACACAATAATACAATATAAAGGCACTTAGCTGTTAACTTAGCAATATCTAGTACAGTTCCTCATCCGATTCACATTACAGCGAAATAGTTGATCTTGCTTATCATTTAATTAATCCATCCTCTAAAACGTTAACTTTATTTATTACCAAAATGTATGATTTTAAAACCAGAATAAAACTAACAAACAACAAAACTAACAAATATAACTTATATTTGAAATATTAAGTCATTTATAAATAAAGAACATTAATTAAGTAAATTATTTTTTTAGAAGAGATTCATGTAATTATGGCGATATTAGGGGTATTTCAAGTAATCATTGCGATATTATGGGTTATCAAATAATTATGGCGATATTAGGGGTTTTTGACGTATGCTTTAAGGGTTATTATTTTGTGAAGTTGTTAACACTACCTTAAAATAACATAAACATATCGAAGGGGTAAGTAGAGGTGTAGTTAGTTGTACAGCCACATTTCATCAATCTTGGTATTAAGAAATGAAATTGTTTATTCTGTAAGTAGGTCTTTTAAGAACTCTTTTACATGTCATTATAATCTAGATGGCGTCGGCGTTTCCTATCTGACTAAGTCCTATGGTTGTCAACCTATTGCCATCTAACGGGCATGAATCCAAACTTCGGGCTGCTAAGTACTCCTCAAATTTTGCCTGGTATAGGTTATATATATATAAAATATATACAGTTACCAGACGCTGCTATTAAGTACTTATTATTATTATCTAGCACAGCCACCTAGGTTTAAACCTAATAAAGAATAACTCATAGCAGTATATAAGGTGGATTTCCCAACTTTGCACTACCTATATAAAAACCCACGCTCCTTACACTTATTTTGTAAGTAGGAATATATTAAAACAATATTACATAATCTTCTGTATGATAATAGGAACACAAAAATCATCACGCTTGTATTCCCCGAAGGGGTATGCAGAGGTGCAACCTACACAGTTATAGACCCATATTTTACCAACATAACAGCATTGGTGTTAAGTCTCATATGATAGGTGGTGAGTCTATTGCCATCTCCTGGGCACTATTATAAACGCCGGGTTGCTGCTGAGAGGTTTCTATCAGAAAAAACATAAGCCTGCCTGACCTAGGAATCGAACCCAAGACCTCAGCATTCGCGCTTGAGACTATTAGACCAACGCGGTAGTTAATACATAAAAAAATCCAAGCAAAAAACATTAAACGTTCAATAATATAAGTATTCTTAGTCCTCTTGGGTAGTAGTAGGCAAAGACATTGAACTGTATGTACCTACTTTAAATCTCTTTGGAGAGTAGTAGTCTCTCAGTAGAGTCCGTTTAGAATGACATCGAAAGGAATTGACAAACACGCCATAATAAGCGGACTTCATACAAAGCGTTTTGTGAAATGAAAAACCTTTTTTATGTAAATATGTACAAATAAGTACATACAACTTAAGTATTTTAATACAGAAACATAGTAATTATGTATAGATACATTTTAAATGACCCACGCCAAATTTCTTTGCGAGACATGAGTTAGATTCTCCATTTTCTAATCTGCATATTATTGCACCTTTCTCGTCAATTGTAAATGCTTTACGTCGTTGAGATGATTTTTTTTTCACAGTAACAAACGAAAAACAATGCGTGACCTTCAAGCGTCAATTACTCACTGAGATTCAAAACAAAAACGAGCCACGTGCCGAACGTCGTCGGGAATTAACGAACATTACCGGAGGTGTAAAGAATCATGTCGGTCATTATAACCGGACATAAAAAAAAAATACAACCGAATTGATAACCTCCTCCTTTTTGGAAGTCGGTTAAAAATGGGTCATAATAAGCGACATGTCACTGTAAGGGAAGTCATTATATCCGACATTTTTATAAAGAATTTTATATGAAAACCAAACTTCGTAGTGTAATTACTTCATAATAACCGGTTGGTCAATATAGGCGGAGTCATAATAAACGGATTCTACTGTAGGTATAATTTTGACGAAGATTAAAATACTAGCTGTGCCCCACGGTTTCACCTGCGTATAATAATACTACGATTACCTACTTAGTTCGAACCTACAAATAGAAAATAATTCACAGTTTGACTCTTCTCGCCAATGCTCATTCCTCATCGGGTGGATAGGCTTATGCTATTACGCATCACACGACTCGTTCGCGCGGATATTGAATTATTTTCATTTTCCATTATCTCCTAAGCTATGCGTCCTAGAACACGCTAGAAAGGACAAAATATTTCTTCCTTAAATCGTCTCGATGATGAAGTATAAAGAAGATGAAGTAACTAAAGATTAATATGGCATGCCTAATAATAATGCGCATAAACCACATTTTAATTTTTAATATTTTTTTGACACAAATTCCTTATTGTGGCGTATGTATAAGAGATAGGCATACGGCATCACGGACTTTTTTTTATGTACTAAAGATGGATATTTTTGTAGAACATATTAAACTACTATACTCACGAACCTGGCTATCATATACAAAAAGAATCTTCTCCCTCTTAAAATTTTCAAATCCGTTTGGTAATTCCAGAGATTAGCGTGTTCAAACAATAAAAAAAAAACTCTTCCACTTTGTAATATTAGTATAGATAAAATAGTTATTAACAATAAAACTTTTGTATTTTTTCAGCATGCGGACCCGATCAAGAAATACGCTGCGTTCAGTCGTGCCCTCCTGAAAAGTCTTGCAGAAATCGCGATATAGAATTTAGTTGCTTGCAATCGTTTGAACCTTGTAGAAAAAAATGTGTTTGCAAGGAAGGATTCTTAAGAAATGCTGTGGGAGATTGTATAACTAATGAACAGTGTGGTAAGTACCAAATACCGAAGTAGGTACAGTCGAAAAGTTTGTAGTCCACCCTGCATGGCACAGACTAAGGCTTAAATTGCTTGCATGAAAAGTTCAAATGCGTTTATACGTATAAACGCAGGCAGGCACGTTTAAAGTAGCGCGAGCCGTTCAAGGGACTTTTGTCACAAAAGGTCTACCTACTTTTTATTCATATCTTGTGGTTGATGCACAACCGGAAGTCAGAGTTTTAAACTATCTGTAAGTCGCTGTCATAGCTTTACCCACCAAACATATCTCAGGTGTGCTGGATTCCTCGAGATGTTTTCTTTCACCGTTATAAGCAAAAAAAATTCAGGACGAAAGAAATTCCACTGTACCTACTGAAGTATAGTGGAATTTCTTTGGTTTTACGCTAGTGATTATTCATTTTTAATACGCATAATATGACTTTGAAAACTCAGTGGCGCCGTGGGTTAGCACTTGCGACCTTTAACTTACTAGTCGAACGGTCATACCTACTAGACTCTACGACCACATTTTCGACAAAGTTTAACTACATCATTCTATATGCTCCTGCCACATTAATAACTATTTTTATTGTTTTTTATACTTACTTATATACATACTCTCCATCTCAATTAATCAAGCTATTCATACATAATTATATTTATTATGTACCAACCTAGACTTACCCATATTTAAAATTACGTAGATATACCTATTATTAAAGAAGTGTGGTCAAGATTAAAAAAATTGAATCACAAACACCACATAAGATTCCTGTATTCCCCGATACTGTAGGCAGAGGTGAAGAAAAAGAAAGAAAAAATTGTGCTGAGAATTTCCTATCAGAAAAACTAAATAACACTGAACCCGAACCCACTGAACCCGAACCCAGGACCTCGAACGAGACAAAACGGGATCAAAATAATTACTTGAAATATGTTCTATATTTTTAGACAAATGTCCAAGAGCGAATGAATATTTTGCATGCAGCGGGGTATGCGATAATGTCTGTTCAAACATTCATATACAGAACAAGACGAACTGTCCCATTCAGAACATCGTGTGTAACAAAATGTGTTACTGCGACGATGGATACGCACGAGACGAAAACGGGAAGTGCATACCTATTGAGAAATGCAGTATGTATAAAACCGTTCCTACCTAATAGCACGATTATCTACATGTATTAGCATTATGCAGGTCTATTACCATAAGAGCTCCTTAGACGACTAGCACTTAGTTGATGACTGTTGCTGTCGTAGCGTGTTGGCATCGAAGCCTCGGTTACTGCAGCCAATACGGCAGGAACCAGTAGCAAAACTGATTCCGAAGAATAAGCAATAGGTTCTAATGTTAAATTTATTATATTAAATGGAAAAATAATACGGTCGCGAACAGGGTTCGGGCCTGCCCCTCCCGGATAATTACTCCAGGCGCTCTGGCCACTAAGCCATCTCGACCAACTTTAGAGTTCGCTAAACATGCGTTATTGCTTTTCAAAAAGATTTATCTTGAATGGGTTCTAATGTTATTCTTCGGAATCTATTTTGAATTGAAACACTTTTATTGCATTTTCTAGGGAATACATTTTACAACTTTTTTTTTCAAGTTCTTTATTCTTCGGTATAGATCTTTTGGAACTCTTTTACATTTCAAGTTAAAATTAGAAGACTATCTCTGAGAAGAAAAACTGAAACAAACTCAGAGGTTACAGTCTCTTTTAAAGTCTTGGCCTGTGTCCTGACCTCAGTATATAAGGCTATGTGAGGGCTATCATGTTGGGCTACTGATCTATACTAAAGTTAGAAAAACGAAGGCTTATGCGGATCGTCGATACTGACGTTACGTGCCAACGTGTCTACGACAACCACAGACACTGAGCCTTGGCAACAGGTTGTTCTGGTTACCTCTGCTGTGTATAAAATGCCGCTCGTTTGTACAATTTTTTTATGTTTTATTAGCTATAGGCTTATATTTGACCGCCATCTCGCCTAATGTTAAGCGTAATGCGATCTACGATGGAGCACGCTTGCCTACAAGAAACCGATTCACTCGGTCTTGAAGACACCCAGATTATTACTATCGGGGAAGACCCACCCCGGAAGCGCATTCCACTGTTTCGCGGTTCTTATAATGAACGTGGAATCAAAGCGATTCGTCCGGGTTTTTGGTATATACTTAATAGCTCTTTACAGTCACTCCAACATCTGTGTGAAATATCATTTCATATATATATTATTTCACAGAACCCAGCTGCGCGGATGAAAATGAAGACTATACCGAATGCAAGAAGTCTTGCCCTCCCGATACGTGCCTCTCACTCGTCGCTAAGTTTAAATGTGATAGTGAAGAGACTTGCAAGAAGGGGTGCGTTTGCAAGGGGGGGTACCTAAGGCAAAAGGAAGGTTTACCCTGTAAGCCTATTTGTGATTGCACCGAGATGAAAGATTCGCCGGATTGTAAGACAACAGTAGCAGATAATTGATGTTGGTGGGTAGGTACAGAGTTCTATTTTAAATAAGTCGTTCAATATGGTCAAATAAATATATTTACTATTATGATGTTATGTTTTTATTTTTCTTCTCTTGGGCTTTTATTCATTCATAAAACTATGGGACTGAATATATAAAGAATACTACCTAAATATAAAAATCAACCTACTTTACTTATTACTATTGTTTTCTTTTGGTTTTGTGAAAGAAACAAAATTTTAAAAGTAAGTATCTACTTAGTTACATTACTATTATGAAAACGTGTTATGAAAAAAGATAAAAACAAAGAAAGATTAAAGAAAAGAAACCATATACCATTGACTTCACTGAAACGCACACAATAAATTTCATCAAAATTGTAGAGCCATTTTTGAGTTTAAGCGAGACTAACGCAGAGCAATACATTATTATGTAAATCCTAGCTTACATACCAAATTTTAATGATCACCGGTCAGTGAGAGGGTCTTGTAATCGACATTTTTTAGATGTCTATAAATCTGAAACCATAAAAGCCCGATATTTGATTCTTAGCGTGTTTAATAAGTCTGCTGAGGCCACATTATCCTGAACATTTCTGTTTTCTATTTTATCTAGTATGATATACAGACATGCACCCTAGCAAGGGGTTGGGGGCGGATATTTCCAATCTCAAAAATTTACGGTATTTATAAGCAAACCCTAGCCTACATACCGAATTTCAGAAGCCGACTTCAGGAAGTAACCTAGACGTTTTGATGATCATCAGTCAGTGAGTTACGAAATCGACGTATTTCAGATGTAAATAAATCTAAAACCTAAAAATTTCAGCTTTATTGCATTATCCAGACCGACGCTATGACGGTTCGAAAAAAACGACGAAGCGCTTCCCGAAAAGGTAGGTAGTGCCCTGCTTCCATCGACTCGTCTTGGCGGGGGCACTACCGTGCTCCCAGATAAAAACGAACATTTACTAAGCAGGTATAATAACCAGTATAAAACAAGAGTCTAGCTTCTATTTTGAATCAAAACGTGTTGAGTCGTTAAGATGTTAATGTCATTCTGTGTGATATTTTCCTGTTACGTAGTGCTAACTGTCGGATATCATAGACCATGTAAGTGATTATATTAAAAACCTTAATATTTCGCTATGAATTGTACTTTTTAGGAGATTTCTTCTGGTTGAACCGTTTTATTTACCCCTTCTTTGATTAACATAAACATATCGATAGAGTAAGTAGAGGTGTAGTTACAGTTGTATAGTCAACCACGAAATTGCTTTACCATATTTGACAAAAACTTCCAGTTAAATCATAATGTCAATAAGGTTGATAGTATCTGACTGACACTTTGATCTTGTAAGCGAAAAGACAAAAAGATTTTAAAATAGTGATTTAACTAAGACCGAAGAATGAACGAATCTGCGGGCTAACATGTTTCCCCTGACCGCCAATGTCCTACGCTCACTTTTTATGTCACAGTCACCGTTCGTGTCAGCAGTGATCACATGCCCCAGATATTTGAACTGCGTGAGCTTCTTATGTTCATTCAATCAATCTGAATTCAATCTGATTTATGGTACATAAACCGGAGACCACTGACCTGACCAGTAGATGCGAAAATCATAACCTCGATTCTCTTTGTGTTATACACTAAAATAGGCCATGCTTTTCGTTTAGGTTTATTAGGTTTAATAGGTTTCGCAGGCGAGTAGCAGCTCTCTCAGCGCATAGACTGATGGGCTAAGCAGCACCATATCATCAACATAGCTTATGTTGTTTGGTTATCAACTGAACAACACGCATGCATACTACTGAGCTTGACTAGAAGCTCGTGCATAAACAGACTGAAGACTGAAAACGAATACCACGTTGCCCTACTCCACATTCCAAGCTGCATGTGCCCGAGTATTCAACCACCCATTTTACACAGTTTTCCTGGTGCCCGTACCAATGTTTAAATATATAAATGAGCTTTGCCGGTTATACGGCATACCGGTTTTGCGTAGTTTGTTCCAGAGGACCCCGTAGAATACTAGGTCAAAGGCTTTTGTGAGATCAAGAAAACATGCGCATATAGGTGTTTTCCTGCTAGTATAGAACTTCACGGTTTGTTTTAAAGTCAATATAGCACTTTCCGTCGATAGTCTGGCAAGGAAGCCGAACTGAGCATCTTACAGATTTAAATATGAGTGAGATTATATGTCTGTAAACGCACCCACGATACAGGAAGAAATTCCTAGTGTGGGACAACGTTTAAAAAAATATATTGTCCAATTGATTACTTAACACACCGTCAGGCACTTTAGCCGCTACTGTAGCCAAAGATAATGGTATGTAGTTGTTCCTATCAGAAATATCCCCAGTCTTAGTTTTTACAATAGGAACCACGATAGTTCTCATCAGGTCTCCTGGCAAGTAAGAGTGACAAATATTTAAGTTATATAACAAACAGAGGACCCTGGGCAAGTGCACACCTGTGTGTTGGAAGTGCTCGATGCTAAGGTCGTCATAATTTGGTGATTTCCCAGGCACCATTGATTTTTTTTTTTGTTTTTATCAATATATATTGTGATATACGATGATTATTCTCAGCATGGACCCCTCCCTCTGCCTATCTATAGACATATTGGAAAGAGGCTGCGCCTTTTCCCCCTAAATTTTTCCGTAGAAAGGTGCGCATTACGCTTAGGTTCACTAATTCCGCCTACACTAGCAGGCAGGCTATGCTTGGGGGGGCTACATTTTAGTTTAAATTTAAACCATCTTCGACTGTTGACCATTAGATCAAATACCTGTCCAACTGCAAGTTTTCCATAATACAGCCACAGATTAAAACATCGCCTAGCCTCCTTGTGCGCACCACTGACATGATGATTTCAACCTACCACTTTTTTCTTTTTATAAACATTACTCACATGAGTTGCAACCGCCGCCCCTGACAAAATCCTTAAAATATTTTTGTACATAGTGTCTATAATTTGCTTATGGTCAGTACAATCACAAAGTACTACCGATACAGTTATTAAATTCTTTTGGAAAATCAATATCTCTAAGCTTATCGTGACATATCTGTCTATATTTTTCAATTTGTTGGGTATCCATATTACCCCGAACGGTTTTGTTACACTCTTCGTAGCTTGTGTTTAATTATTTAGATCGTATAACATTCAAATTATAAGTTAATATAATCGGGAAATGAGACATTATAATCTACTTGAACATTATCAATTGTTTTCGAAGCTGAATCTGTCACAACACAATGATCTAGCCCTCTTCTATAGTTATGATCTTCACTAATAAATTTAAATGTTTCTAAACTAGTAGGTACCTAATAACAACCATGCTCCGAAATAAAAATTTATAATTCCTTACCAAAACGTTCCGTCGGATGAGCATTATAACCCCGAGCATAAACACACATTCCACATCATAACTTTCAACGATAGCACTTAGCACTCCTAGACCCTCAGTAAAAGTTACTAGGTTTTCTGGACAGTCAGGAGGCATGAAAACCCGGAACAGATATTTACAACTGACTCGCTTGTATACCCGAAATCGTCATTGATTCGTCCCAAAAAAATAATATCATAGGGCATCAACCATGTTTCTTGTAATGCTATGATATCTGGCGAAGTGTAGCTTTTTAACCTCAAAAACTGATGTTTTGACATTTATGCAATTGCTTTAATATTACTCACATATAGTCCTTTTGAATTAGACTCATTAAGTACATACAAAATTTACTGAGACTCCTGACACCTAAACTAGGACAAGATCTGTATCTTAGGAGTCAGTGTTCCTCGCTTGCTAGTCACAGAGTGATGCTTATTGTTACTACATTTAACAGAGGATTTGTATAATAAATATGACAATTTTTAATTATGGAAAAGAACTACTTTAAAATACCTTAAAATTATATTATTTAGTATATGTTTATGTGTGTGTGATGAGGTGTGTATGTGTGTGATGAGGTGTGTATGTGTGTGGTGAGATGCGTATATGTGGGTGGGTGCTTGAGTGTACGTGATAGTTTACATAGGATTTAACCAGTTATACCAGCCAGCAAATCTTCAGTTGCTTGATAAGTTAAAGATATGAGCCACTCTCTAACTTTCATTTTACATTTAATTCTATTCAAATGAAAGATATCCAATAGCTTGTGTGTTTTGTTGTATAATCTTACACTAAGGATATAGTAATGTCTACTGGCAAAAGATGTTCTTATACGTTCGGACTTAAATATTGTATGTTTAATTCTTCCACGTGGTTCCAACATAGGTCGAGACCTGTGTTTACGTGCTACAGTCTGTTGGACAAAAAGTTGCCTTACCGTGAGAACTTTACAGTCAGCGTAAAGTTGTTCCGTTGGGTACCTATACGTCCTTCTTGTCATTACCTTTAGTACTGCTCTTTGGGCAACTTCAAGAGGTAGGATTGTTGTTTTTGGAGCTCCTCCCCAAACAGCTATAGAGTAAGATATGATGGACTGACATAAAGCCATGTACACCATTTTAAGCGTCTCAGTATCAGCTGACTGGCGAAGTCTTTTAAATATAAATATCAGTCTACGAACGCGCGTTGTAACAATATCGACATGTTTATGCCAACGGAAACTCTGGTCTATATATATACCAAGATACTTAACACAGGGTGCTCTGGTCACATGTAAGCAGCTGCATTTAGAGACAGGTATTGAGCAAAAATGTGCTGTAATTTTAAAGGTTTCCAGTGGCTGATGGTCCACTCTCATGGTGAAAGGAACAAACTGGGTTTTGCCAATATTCAAGGTTAGGAGATTATCGGATAACCAGCCCATAATGATTTTCAGAGCATGTTCTGCTTTCTCCTTAGTATCACTCCAGTCCGTGCCATTCACAATAAGAGCTGTGTCGTCAGCGTAAGTGAACAATTTGCAGTTTGGGAGTGACAGATTACATAAATCATTTATATATATAATAAATAAGGTTGGACCTAGGATGCTACGTTGAGGGACTCCGCAGTTATTTGGAGCTTCATCACTTATATGTTCCCCTATCTTCACCACTTGCAAACGATCTCGCAGATAGTCGGTGAAAATGTTCAATGGTACGCCTCTGATTCCTACACGTTCCAGCTTATTTAAAAGGATAGGGACAGAGACAGTGTCAAAAGCTTTTGCTAGGTCTAGAAATAGTCCTAGACATTTTTGCTTTCTATCTAAATTCCGAATAGCTAGTTCTGTAAAGGCCAAAACAGAATCTTCGGTGGATATCCCAGATCGGAAACCATATTGGTTCTCAGATATAATGTTATTGGTATCTAAGAAGAGGGTTAGCCGTTTGTTTAGAATGCGTTCCAATATTTTAGATAGTGATGTAAGGACTGATATTGGTCTATAGTTATTAACACTGTCTCTGTCACCGGCCTTATAAACAGGATGTACAACTGCCTTTTTAAAGACCCTTGGAAAGACTCCCGGTTACAAACATGAGTTATTATAGGGACTAAAATTTTACGGGATGATTGTATTATGCTTGCAGGTATATCATCCCAGCCCACTGCGCAATCATGTTTTAAATTAACTATTATTCTATCTACTTCATCCGTGTCAGTTTCAAGCAAGACTATGGAGTTTGAGTTTCTTGGAGCACTCTGAGTTGCGGGGATATTAATATTAGAAGCATGTCGGTTATTATTTATTCTACTCGCCATTTCGTTGCCAATGCCCGCAAAGAAGTTATTAACTTTATTAATAGAGCTTTTTGGTTCATTGAGATTTATCAATTCTGTGGGAGGAACTGGCTTAGATTTTAGATTAGTAACCTTGTTAATGACCTCCCAAGTTGACTTTGCATTATGGTTAGCTTTCTGGAATTGTTCCCTCTCGTAATCTTGCTTTAACTTTCGTAGAAGGTTATTACAATAGTTGCGGTATCTGTTGTATGTAATCAGCAATATACTATTTCCAGGTGCTTTCTTAACTTCTTTATGGAGTTTATCACGATGTCTTACACATCTAAGGGGACCAGCAGTAATCCATGGTTTCATATTTCTAGTTTTCCGCGGAATTGAGCAGACCTGAGTGTGATCCTTAACAATGTTTGATAATGTGTGAACCAATATATCAGCCGCTTTATTTGCATCAAGTGTGCTCAGGATTGCTTTCCATTCCATTTTCTCAATTTTAGCTTGAACAGCTGCGACATCTACTTTTTTTAAAGATTTTACTGGTTTTAATCTAGGTTCAGAGTTATCAATAAAAAGAATAAGGGGCTCATGATCCGTTATATATGTTTCCAGGATTAGTGTAATAGCAAGCGAATTAGTTCGTAGCAGAACATGATCAATGCAATTATTTAATCGCGTAGCAAATAAATGAGCGGGAAGAAGACCATGCATGGCGGTAGAAGTTAGATATTCACTACGGTTGACGTCATTACTCCCTGTTTTGATGTCGATGTTGATATCGCCTATTACAGTAACCGTCGGAAAGCACGATAGGGACGAGAGCACATTACTAAGACTATCATTAAAACCAGTTACGCTTATGAATGAGGGTGAACGATACATAGCCACTATACAACATTTTAAACCCAATTTGCATACTAAACAATTTCCTCCGACAAAATCTGGTTCTATGACCTCGCAGTTTATATCGCATTTTATATAAATCGCTACACCATCATTTTGGTTTTTAATGTTTTTTGTGTAGTATGAAACATATCCTTCCAGAATGGGTAGTGTCGGGGTCCTTTCGTTAACAGCAGCAATAAAATAGTGGACTGTATATATATAAAGTATAATAAAAACAAAGGTAGTTCAAACGGCGCCCGATCGTGCTACGTGACCGCCGCGGAAAATCGTCGTAGAGAAGTGTTCAAAGTGTTGCGCGCCAAAACAGGGAAAAGAGCGGCAGCCGCCGCGTCGCGTACCGCCCCCGCGCACCCCTCAGGCTGCGCAGTAGACAGCGCGGCCGCCGTCGGTTCCTCGTCCCGCGCGCCCTCTCGCTGCCCCACGCCGCTGCATCATCCAAGCGTAGACATGCTCCCCGGGTTGAAGAGCAATCTTCAAAATGGAAGTGGACAGATGTTGTTGAAGCCGCGTCGAATGGTCCCTTTCTTCGTCTTCAACTCCGCGACTCTGGTGACGCCGTCGTTGCCAGGGTAGACATGTACAACACGCCCCAGCAACCAGCAGAGAGGTGGAAGTGCCTTGTCTTTAACAAGAACGAGCGCCCCCATTGCAATGTCGCCATCTAAGGACACAGGCCATTTTGTCTTCTGCTGAAGCATAGAGACATATTCGATATTAAATCTCTTCCAGAAATGCTGTTTAATGTACTCTACTCTTTGATATCGTTTTAAGGTAGAGATATTGGCGTCAGAGATCTGCGGATTGGGAACAGACATAAGTGAGCGTCCAATTAAGAAATGAGAAGGAGTAAGGGCAGAATAGTCGAGAGGGTTAGTAGAAAGAGGTGTTAGAGGTCGAGAATTCAATATTGCCTCTATTTGAGTCAAACATGTAGTCATTTCCTCATAAGTAAAGTGAGTAAGCTGTAGCAATCTCTTCAAGTGGAATTTTGTGGAACGAACAGCTGCTTCGGCAAGGCGGTTAAAATGAGGAGAATAGGCTGGTGCAAATGTAAATTCAATGCCTCCCTGAGCTAATTCAGATGCAATATTTTTATCCCTTAAAAGATTATTTAACTCATTACAGGCACCATTAAAATTAGTACCGTTATCAGACAATATTGTGCGTGGCTTGCCACGACGTGAAATAAAGCGATTTAATGCAGCCATGTAAGCCTCTTTGGAGAGATCTGTAACAAGCTCTAGATGACCGGCTTTAGTTGCCATACAAACAAAAATGCACAGGTAGGATTGAATAAGTCTTGAACCACGACCCTTTCGGTCAGATATCAATGCTGGCCCAGCATAGTCTACACTACTATTTAAAAATGGGTATTCCAGATTGGTTCTAACAGTAGGTAATTGTCCCATTATAGGCTGCACATTTTGGGCTTTAAATCGAAAACATTTAACGCATTTATTTACAGTTAATTTTGAGAGATTTCTGCTTCCTAATGGCCAATAATTTTGACGACCTAATAATAATTGCGGACCCGCATGAAGAAGCTTTATATGATGTAATTGAAATATGATTTTAGTTAAATGATGCTTACTACACAGTAGTACTGGGTGTTTAACATCATATTCGTAAGGAGAATTATCAAGCCTTCCGCCCACACGTATAATATAATTGCAATCCAAAATGGCGTTAGTGATATTAACCTATGTTTACGTGGAAGCGATTTTCCTGATTTTAACAAAACTTACTCATCGGGAAACCTTTGACATTGAGCTGCACGTAGAAGACAATTCAATGCATTTCTTAGTTCTTGACTGGAAAGGGAACCATGCATCTTAGAATCCTTATATTTTAAATTATTACTAAGGCTTAAAAAGTAGGCAACGATTCTATGTAAATGATTAAAATTAGAATGCTTATGAATAAGTTGCTGAATAATTGTACTGTTATTAAAAGATTTGTAATTATTATTTTGAGAATCAATAAAATTTGATATTACATCAGGTAAATCCTGTTTTACGTACTTATTTGGCTGTTTTGGCCAATGAGTCTCATTTTGAATTAAAAAAGAAGGGCCTGACCACCAAAGTACAGACTCGCTGATCGGATCAGCCTTCAGCCCGCGAGAAACTAAGTCTGCAGGATTGTCTCTTGACAGGACGTATCTCCACGTAGCATTTGAGGTACTTTCCTGAATTTCGTTTACACGATTATGAACGAAAAATAAAAAACGGCGTTTAGCTATTTCAAACGAATCATCCAATACATTCGGATCTGATTTTAAAGGGATCGTAACTATAAAACGACCATCAATTTTTCGTTTAGTTTTAGCGTAATAACTATCTTCACATGCTCTTTCTTCTAAAGATAAGGAATGCCTCTCCGAAATAGAATCGAGTTCCCAAAATTTCGACAAGTCAATATTGACTTTCGTAAAACTACAGACATGTGAATGTGATGGCTGGGAGTAATTAGTCAGGGAACCAGAAACTATCCAACCCAGTTTACTTTCACATAACTTGGGTTGATTTTTACCTAAATTGATGTGATTGCGTTGAATAATATTCCAAAATACATCTGCACCTACTAGTATGTCTACAACTGATGGAATATTAAATGTAGGATCAGCTAATTGTAAACCCGTAGGTATAGGAATATTATTAATATTAATTTGAAATGACGGTAATAGTTGCGATATCTCAGGAATAATAAAACAGTCAATGTTGACCGAATAATCACTATAAAATGACTCAATCGTGAGTTTACAAGACTGCGCACAAGTACTGGTTTGACTGTTGATACCTGTGATCGTAGAGCTCGTGTCGTTTCGAGACAAACGCAGCTTTTCAGAAAGGTTCTCAGTTATAAAGTTTGCCGTACTACCATTATCCAGTAGGACGCGAGCATCGCACCTCACGCCTCTACTGTCAATCACCTTCACCATTGCTGTGGAAAGCAAAACACAGGAAGGAGTTGTAGGCCGTAACATTGAAGTGTTAGCTGAAAGCGCAACACTTTCAGATGTACAAGGCATGGGGTCCTGAACGATAGGTGTTGTAGTTGGTTCGATATGCAACAGAGTATTGTGTTTACCCTTGCAGTATTTGCAATGTGAAAACTTGCATCGATTTTCAACATGCCCTAAACGTAGACAATTCATACATACTTTGAAGTCATTTGCCTTTTTTACACGTGACTCTATATCAAGTTTTCTAAAAGATTCGCAAGAATAAAGGAAATGACTGCCACAACACATCGGACATTTAAATTTAGATGTGTATGAATTACTATATTTATTTGATGAATTCTGTGACGTAACAATGAAGCTTTTAGATTTATTTGTATTTTCTTTTTTATTTGTGTCATTTATTTTATTTTGTTTCTTGTTGTCCTCCAATGTTTCTAATAAATCTGCAGTGTTGTTAATAAAGTTACAAAATTGAGTAAGGGTAGGTGCACTTGACAACGTATTGCGATACTCTTCCCAGATGCGACTAGTGTGTAAATCTAGTTTCATAGACATCATATATATGATAAGAGTATCCCAATATTGTGTTGGCTCGTTCAATGCCTTAAGCGCTCATATATTTTTATTAGTTACGTCAATAAGACGTCGCAAAGAAACACTAGACTCAATTAAAACTGGCTCGGCATTGAATAGTGCCTGCACGTGGTTGTTAACAAGAAGACGATTGTTATTATATCGCTCACATAACAAATCCCAGGCCATGCGGTAGTGGTCGCTCTTGAAATCTATGTTTTTAATGACTTCTGATGCGGCACCCCTTAGCGAAGCGCGCAAATAGTGGAACTTGTTAATGTCATCGATACAAGTATTATCGTGAATTAAAGATGTAAAAGTATCCCTATACTCGAGCCAACATTGATAACTGCCATCAAAATGGGGTAACTCTATCTTCGGCAATCTAATAAAATTCTTTGTCCCACCTGCCATTGATGCCTCAGAGCCTGTTACAAACCCTGCAGAGCCACGACGCTTGCTGTCCTTTGCAGACAGCAAACTTCGCGCCACCGCAACTAATGAGAAGTACTGCTCCTCGAACTGGGCTCTCGTCGCGTATGCCTCGGCTGGCTTATCCGATAGCGTCTCCAGCTCGGTCTGTAAATCGTCAAATTCAGTATACAAGGCATTGAACTTATCAAAGCGGGAATCTAACTCGATGCTTTGCAATTCAGATAAGCTATTACAGCTCTTAAGCACATTTAAATAAGTACTAAAATTGGTTAGCTTGGCTTTCATACTGCTACGTTTTTTAATTAATTTATCAGCCATATTGCAAAAGAATTCCGAGAAATTGAACACAAATAAATGAATAATGTTATTTTAAAATAAATTGCCGACGAATTAAAATAAAATTATGAACACAAATTTAAAATTGGAACAATAAAATTCGAAAATGAATTTAGTAAATTCAATTGCAATAAGTACATGCGTTACGTCACAGTGACCGCATTCAAGGCCGTTTTATATTATTGCGTAATAATAATATGATATTAGCAAGCCTAACAAAAATTATGCAATAGCAAATGTTGCGTACAAATTGAAAGGACTTTTGAAATTAGCTATATGCTTGACTCAATAAGGGGATAATTGAGAAAATACATTATAAGATAGCTAGTTTTAAGCAAGTATAGACTGAAAATATAGAATAAATAGGCGACGGAAAGGAAAAATTTGAACGAACTCACAAATGTCTTTATCCTTATCCACAAATTCTATTTCGAGCTTATATTTTCATTCGTTGTCGTCGATAACTCGCAGTTTGCTGACTTCTAGTAAAATTTCCATCATAGACGGCGATGACTGGCACATTTGAATGATGCGGGTTCTTAGACCGATGATGCTTTGTTTCTTCTATATTAGGCTGGAACAATTCTTGACCGTCGAAGGACCAATGTCGGGGTCCTTTCGTTAACAGCAGCAATAAAATAGCGGACTGTATATATATAAAGTATAATAAAAACAAAGGTAGTTCAAACGGCGCCCGATCGTGCTACGTGACCGCCGCGGAAAATCGTCGTAGAGAAGTGTTCAAAGTGTTGCGCGCCAAAACAGGGAAAAGAGCGGCAGCCGCCGCGTCGCGTACCGCCCCCGCGCACCCCTCAGGCTGTGCAGTAGACAGCGCGGCCGCCGTCGGTTCCTCGTCCCGCGCGCCCTCTCGCTGCCCCACGCCGCTGCATCATCCAAGCGTAGACAGGTAGAATTGGTGCTTTACTGAGCCAACACTCTGACAGTATTAAAACATCGCAATGGAAGTCCAATCTCTCAAGTAATACCAGGATTTGATCGAAGTTTTTGTTAATACTTCGTATATTTAAGTGAAAAAATTTCAACCCATTTTGAGTTATCACAGTTTTTATGACACCATTTTTGTGCTGGGGTGTAACAAAACTTCTTTGGGATATAGTGCAAGATACATACAGAAGGGTGATACTATTGATGACATAAATATTATATTTGAGTGAATAAGCGAATGAATGTTGTTTGTAATGTTTAACGAATACGTTGAATACTATATTAGATAATATTAATTTGTGGATATACAAATGATACTTACATGCTAGTGAATATCCGAAGTTGAATAAAGTTCTCGCACTTACGGAAACGTTGTATGAAATATGTATGAGTGTGTATGAAAATGAAGACAGATTGTGAGGGTTGATGTATTTAGTGTGAATGAATAAATTATAAAGTATATGAATGCATACTATGTGAAATTGTATTATGATCGAGTTTAATAGTTTGATTACATAACAGCTACTATGAGCAATAAGCACAGAAACAGTTAACAGTATTATCAGTATATATAGGTTAATTTTAGATACTTTTTTTAGTCATTGTTGAGTTTTTAATTTATGCAGGCTAAGTTCCGATTCGACGCGTATTTGTTTCATACCTTTTTCTTTTCGGAGAAACACTGTTGCATTTGAGCACCAACAGAATGTATATTTGTTTGTTTTTGCGAATTCACGTGCATAATAAAATATTTTTCTTGTAGTTGGGGGCATGTATTCCGCTATATAAACTGGTTGACGTTTCCCAGGTAAGCCAATGGTTTCAGTATTAAGTTTTTCTTCCAGTTTACGGTTGCTGTTGAAGGAGCGAATAGAAGAAAGTAGATCGTTTTTCAAATACACAGAGTTGAATTCTACAAAGATTGATTTGTTGGTCCCCACTTTTCCCGGAAGTCGGTAAACATCACGAACGTCAGTTATTTTGATGTTCGTTTCCATAGATGTACCTATTTTAGTTACCAATGAAATAAGGTCTGTTGTAGATTCTTTTTCCGACATGGGAATATTTCTGACCTCAATACTTGATGTGCGCGAGGTATGTTGTAAGTCCCGTACTTTATTTTCCAGACTGAGAACACAGTCTATCAATCCTTTGCGTTCCTTTTCAAATTCATTAATTTTGTTCCTCATATCCTCGTAGTTTTCATTCATATGAAGAATTGCCTTTTCAATCTCCAGATTCGAGTCCTTAATTTGCTTGTTCTGAACTTTAAGCTCTGCGACATCAGAGATCAGCTTCTTAAGAGTGATGTCCTGCTCCGCTTTCCAGGTCATGATCATGTTCTTTATCTCTTCAAATTGGTTATCAGGGCATAGATCGTCCGATCTCATGCGTTTACGTGTGGTAATATTGAGAGATCCGCTATCACCAACCCCCATTGTTGACAAGTCGGGCTCTGATTGAATTTCAAGAAGAGAGGTCTTAGTCGCAGGACTTATAGTACTAGTAGGTGGTGTGCGTACCGTACGGGGCATTTCGCAGCGCTGGGTGTAATTTATTATTTACGTGCGCTTAGTATAGTTAAGTTTCTCTTAGATGAATCGTTCTTATACTATCCGTGTAGCCGTGGCAGTACGTAGCGTGAGAGTGACGTCAGCTTAGCCGGTTTGGGTTTCAAAGTTCAAAGTTTAACACGATAACAATCGGCCGAATCTCAAAAAGCGATAATCCAAAACAAACAAAATTACTATAGCAATCCACGTTCAAGTCCGAGTTAGAGATTAGAGGTGATCGAGCGAGGTCGCGAGAAGAATGTCGTAAGCGCCGTGTAATGCGCGTCGCTTACGCGTTATTATTAGGCACTCAGCAAACACTAATGTCGGTAAGTTGATGTTTTGATTGTCAACTGATATCACTTGATAGTCGTTCATATACACTATGTATCGGGTCACCCTTTGCACAGTTCGATGGTAAACACTTCTATAAGTTTTAGATTCACAAAGTCAATTCCAAAAACTTCTTCTATACACAAACAATAACAAAAACTTCGCAAGCAGGACTGTTAAGATGTTAATTGCACGGTAGCAAGCAATTGAATATATAATTGAGTGCAAATAAATACAATATCTAGCTACTTCCACAATATTGAGGGTAGTCATGCATTACCTGTGCACCGCCCGCCCGCCCGCAAATATATGCACATACGCAAGCGGTGATAATGCCGACTACCACCAACAACTCTACACGTGTTTCGCCCCTCCACGGGGCATCATCAGGAGCTGTTAGACCGTACAGTGTCCGCCACTGAGTTTAATTTATGCAATTATAACTCATCAGTTTATTATGTCCCATGTAATAAGTTGTCAACCTATGGCTATCTACCGGACACAAATCCAAACTTTCGGGCTGCTAAATACTGAGAATTGCTAACAGAAAAACCCAATAACAATTTGCCTGACCCGAGAATCGAACACAGGACCCAATGCAACGCAGTTCTTTGCGCTTGAGACCACTAGACCAACGAGACAGTCACTAAATTGTTTTTTAGGTCATTATTATTAGAGAATTATATGGAAACAGGAATAGTTGCGCTACGTTACGCGGTATAAAATGCCTCGAGACGGGGAAATACCTAGAACCTACCTACGTAATGTCATACTATCATGGGCGTTTTATTCATAACTTTATCATAGATTTTTGTTTCTTGGCGCCATATATGCGTTAACGATGTAACTTATTGGTCTCAGGCTTCTGAGCGCGAGATCTTTGGTTCCATTTGTGGGTCGAGAAAAGAGTTATGTGGGTATATTTTGTTAGGAAACTCTCACTAGGTAGGGACTTAGCAACTTGAAGATTCAAAGTGTGCCGGGTATAGATTAGATAATGTTTAGTTACCAGACGTTGCTATTTAGTACCTACTTATTATTATTATTATCTAGCACCTAGGTTTAAACCTAATACAGAATAACTAATATAGTATATACCTACTTGTAAGGCGGATTTCCCAACTATGCACTACCTATTTAAAAAACACCTACGCTCCCTACGAGTAGGAATATATTAAAACTATATAACATAATCTTCTGTATGTAAGTAGGAACACTAAAATCTTCACGCCTGTATTCCCCGAAATGGTATGCAGAGACATAACCTACAAAGTTAAAGACCAATGTAAGAGCATTGGTGAAGTGTTAAGTCTACACGATAGGTGGTGAGTCTACTGCCATCCACTGGGCACTATTCCAAACTTATATAAATGGTTACTACTGAGAATTTCCTAACAGAAAAAACACATAACACTGCCTGACCTAGGAATCGATCCCTCATGCTCCTGCAGTCGTGCTTGAGACCACTACACCAAGGAGGTAGTTAAGTACACAAAAAAGTCCAAGCAAAATTCAATAAACGTTTAATAATATTTATTATTTTCTTTCTTTGCCTAAAGTACTGCTTTTGGGCGTAGAGCGTGCCTGATATAGATGCCAGTTCTGAATATCTTTTTGTTTTTCATAATCTGAATATTCTTCTGTAGGCTGTAGGCTTGTGGTTGCAAGTAAAGTTTTGCCATCACCGACTCCCTTTTTCCCTAATCTCTGAAGTCTGTTGATTTCTCCTGTAACAAGTTCCACTTCAATTCCTTTCAATGTCGATTTTACAAAATCACTCAAGTCTTCGAATTTTTTTTCATTTGTCACAGAACGCCATGAACTAATATATATTTTTTTCTACAGTTTGTCCCCAAGTTAAGAATCTTTTTATTTAGTGTCTGTACTTCACATTTCAGTTTATCGTTGTATGATCGGTTTTATTTTTTCATCTTCCTTCTGTAATATGGCTGTAGTTATATATATATATATATATATATTCTGTAATTTTGGCTGTCATCAAAAGAATGGCTCTTTATAGGATAGGAGCATACCAAAAAAGAAATACCTTCAGAAGATCGAAAACTAGAGTAACAGAAGTGCTAGTAAAGATAGACCAACTAAAGTGGAGATGGACAGGGTATATAAATCAAATCAAATCAAATCATTTATTTGCATAATACAGGTATAAAAGATGTTACAAATAGATATAGAGTGCACTGTATCATCACCTAATTAAATGTGCAAATATTTATATAATCTTTAGGCAATCTAATTTTTATAATAACATTGCTTAATTCTTACAATAATATTACAAAATTATAGAATTATCCTGCTCGAAAACAAAAAGCTAATTATAACAAATTCAGTATCAGTGCCATACAAATGACAAAGGATTATTTTTTTTTTTTTTAAATACAGAATGTCAAGAGAGTTACAATTATTCATGTCGTGGTCAATAAATTAAATTAATCATTAAATACATTAAGAATATTAGTTAACATAAAAATTTGGTACATAAAAGTTATTTCTGCATGTCACACTACTTGTTAGTATAAGTATCTATCTATATCTTTATCCTGTAAGTACTCCTTGACACTGTAATAACATTTATTTATTAGGAGTTTGTGTAGCTTCAACTTGAATTGGTGAACAGGTAAAGTTTTGACAAAATCGGGCAGCTTGTTATAAATTAAAGATGCCATGCAAAGAATACTTTTATTAATTAGTGTTTCCCCATAAGGTATATCAATTTCTAGTCTTTTTTTGTCACGTAATTTTCTATAGTAGCTTTTAAAAGCAGTCTTAAAATAGTTGGGATTTGATTTCACAAAAACATTAAGTTCATAAATGTATAACGAAGGGAATGTCAGAATTTTTAATGTTTTAAAATAGGGTTGACAGCCGGTAGTATTGTCCACATTACACATAGCTCTTATGCATTTATTTTGAGCTTTAAATACATATTCCTTATCTACTGAGTTACCCCAAGATACAATACCATATCTTAGGATAGGTGCAACAAGTCCATGATATGCAGCTAAGACAGCTTCTTTATTGACAATTTTTGACAGTTTGTAAAGAGCAAATGAGGATTTATTAATTCTTTTGCATACATTTTCTACATGTGTTTTCCATGACAGTTTATTGCCTATTGTTATTCCCAGAAACTTTGTATCTGTCACGGGATGTACAGTTTTGCCTTGGTAACCAACGGTTATATTTAATGGTTTAGTTTTTTGGTGAAAGTGAATAATTTTAGTTTTTTCCATATTTATTTTTAGATTATTTTCGTTTAACCATTGTATAATCGTATTTAATGTTTGGTTAACTACATGCTCATAATCATTCTCCTTTTCACCCTTTATTATGACCGTACTATCATCTGCAAACAAAACCATTGGTTGATTTATATGGTTAGGAAGATCATTGATATATATCAAGAACAATTAAGGCCCAAGAACACTTCCTTGTGGGACTCCAAATTTTATAGTTTTCGTGTCCGATTTAAGCTTAATCTCGGTTCGTGTTTTCTGACATATTTATAGTTCATATACTGCGAAGTATTCAAGAAAAATGGAACAAGAATTAAGATAATTACTGGATGGTACCCTAGAGATGGTAAAAGGAATATAGGAAGGCAACGGAAGAGATGGGAGGATGAGTTAAAATTAAGCCGTTGGCTCGCTAATTAGCAGACACAATAGATTTTTATTGTTATGACGTATAATTCTGTACGTGGCTGAGCGGAAAGGTACCGTCAACCCCAACTGGAGAATAGTGGCTTGAGATAGAAAACAATGGAATATGTTAGAGTAGGCCTATCCCAAGAATCACACTGAACATTCTGTAAAACATTAGAATATTTTAGACAACAAACTTAAAAGTTCAGGATAAAAGGCTCATTGAATATATTTTTATGAAGCACTATTGGATAGTAGTAGGCAAAGACATTCAATTATATTGTAGCTACTTTAAATCTCTTTGATAGTAGGTATAATTTTGACAAAGACTAAAATACTAGCTGTGTCCCGCGTATAATTATACTATAATTACCTACTTAGTACAAACCAACAAATATAAAATAATTCAAAGTTTGTCTCTTCTTGCCAATGCTCAGTCCTCATCGGGCGGCTAGGCATGTGCCATTACGCGTCACAGGTCTCGTTCGCGCGGGTGTTGTATTATTTTCATTTTACATTATCTCCTAAACTATGCGTCCAAATAACGTTTATCTTCATAAAATTGTCTTGATAATGAAGTAACTTTCGTTTCGTTCGTTATTAAGAATTAATATGGTATGCCTAATAACAATGCGCATTTTAATTTTTAATATTTTTTGGGCCATATACCTTATTGTGGCGTATATATAAGAGAGATTTATAATGGCATTACGGACTATTTTTTAGATTTACTAAATACCGATATTTTTATAGAACCTGATATAAACGTATCACTAACCATAACGCCAGCGCACGCGGAAAAAGCAGTTCGGCAGCGCTTTTTCTTCCGACTTACTTAACAAAAATATTAAAATATTTAAGGCCAGGTGAGAGGTATAGCCAAATATTAGATAGCCTATACTATTCCTCACGAAGCTGGCTATCATATACAAAAAATATTTTTTTAAATCCGACTTGATTTCAGACATTTCAGATTTCAGAGATTAGCGGGAATAAAAAACTCTTCCACTTTAAAATATTAGTATAGGTAGGTAAAATAGATACTAACAATAAAACTTTGTGTTTTTGTATTTTTTCAGTATGCATTGGGTTCAATGAAGAAATACACTGCGTTCAGTCGTGCCATGCTGAAAAGACTTGCAAAAATCGCGATATACAATTTAATTGTTTGCAATCGGTTGAACCTTGTAAAAACAAATGTATTTGTAAGGAAGGATTCTTAAGAAATGATGTGGGACTATGTGTAACTACTGAACAGTGTGGTAAGTACCAAATACCGAAATAGGTACAGCCGTAAAGATGATAGTCCACCCTGCATGGCACAGAATAAGGCTAAAATTGCTTTCATGAAATGTTCAAATGCCCTTATAAAAGCAGGCAGGCACGTGTAAAGTAATGCGAGCCGTTTAAGGGACTTTGGTCACAAAAGGTACTTACCTAAAGTTACAATATTAAATGGAAAAAGAATACGGTCGCGAACAGGATTCGAACCCGCGCCTCCCGGATAAATACTCCAAGCGCTCTGACGACTAAGCCATCTCGACCTCTGCTCACCACCGCGAATTCTTCTTCCATATTTTAACACGTCTTATGGCGACGTCATTGCAATCAATTCAGTACCTATACAGATGACCGAACCGACACGACCAACTTTGCAGCTAATACAATGTCGTAAAGAATGCAATTACCATAATAATTCAAGATAAATCTTTGAAAAGCATTAACGCATGCTTAGCAAACTCTAAAGTTACAATATTAAATGGAAAAAGAATACGGTCGCGAACAGGATTCGAACCTACGCCTCCCGGATAAATACTCCAGGCGCTCTGACCACTAAGCCATCTCGACCTCTGCTCACCACCGCAAATTCTTATTCAAATTGTGTTTTTTTAATGCAAATATGTTGAGGTTATGTTTTAACAAAATCCTAATTTTATTTTCCTCGAAAACTAAATGTCGCCTCGGTCTGGAAATGCTACCGAGGGGTATGTCTGCTCTAATCTAACATGGTCGCATAATGTAGCAGTTGCATAATGCATTATTGTTTATTACCTAATGTTTAGATCTGTTTGCTTGGAGCATGCGGCGGCCAGCTTAACTACCCCAACTTCCACTGCGAATTGTCAGAGTTTGGTCTTTTATCCATTTCACTAAATAATCTTATTTTGTTGTACAACTACAATAATTACGTAACTTGTGTAATACTCTATTACATATTTGACTGAATGAATGACATGAAGTCTGAACTAAACTTGCTTTATTTAAGTGTCACAATTTCACAAATGTGTCATAGCCAAAGGTCCTTGATATCAGGTCATAACATTCTCAAATGTCAATGTCATATCAGTTAACGATATTCATCATAGTCAATCTAGACTTGAATAAATATGAATAATTGTTTTTTAATCAAACATAATATTATTCGATATTCAATTAAATCGATTCTCTAAGTTTTATACCGAAAGACGCCATACATCGACCGACGATCGACTGGTTGAATATCAGTGCTGTTGGGTCGCTATTTTTTTGTGACACCTCAGCATTTCGCTGAGTGGCGACCATTTTTCACACAGCTGCAATGCACAAAATGATTTATAAGCAATAATATTTCTTTGATTATCTATGTGATTTAGTTAATGTTTAGACTAAGTTTACTGTATATTCTGTCATTCTATACAAGTGTTGCAATAACTGCTGTGTGGGAATAAATATATCTTTCTTTCTTCTTTCATTGCAAGCCAGTGTAACCAGTCTGTCAATACCTAATGCAAATCCTGCATGTGGAGGACACCCACATTTCAAATCATTCAAGAAATGTATAATTTTTCCTGGATTAATATTGAACTTTTTCATTACTTTTTTCCTGTAATGAAAATGTTGAAATCCTCTGCATTGTGTATCCGAACAAATCCACCGCCAATTTCATTATTATTCATAACAATTCATATGCTTAATTTTATTGGCTTTGAATCTAGTAAATGCATATCATCTGGATGGGGCTCTGTGAATGGGTGATGGCTAGTTTCTAAACCATTTTCACCTGTGACAAATAGAGGGAAATCAACCACACATAATGGCTTCGCCATTATGGTTTTATGTTCCACTTATTTGGCATTTGAAAATCGACAAATGATAAAAACTGGCCAATCTTAGGGGATCGTTTTGGTTTTCATGTGATCCCTGGCTCTTTGCAGGGCGACCTACGGTGCTTTTTTCTTGTGTAAACATAACATAGCATCACGCCTGTATTCCCTGAAGGGGTATACAGAGGTGTACATAGTTGTACACCCACATTTCACCAATGCTGTTTTTAAGTCCAATGTAATAGGTGGTGAGCCTATTGCCATCAACCGGGCACAATTCCAAACTCCGGGCTGAACTGACAAATAACGCAAATTATTAAAATGGGTCTCATTGTTTCGATGGTCTAGTGGTCAACGGTGTAACTAATTTTAAGTCGTTGCCTAACAAAACAATCAACCATGATCATTAAATTAAAGTTATAATCAAATGCAACATGTAATTGGTGCCAATTCGCTCTTCTCGGTCGGCTCCTGCAGGCTTTACCAGATCGGCAGGACATTTGTGTAGGCCATACAAATACTAAAAACTGCCAGACAGTTACAAATCTAAAAGAAATGGAATATATAACCTACATGATGCTCACATTCACAAAGAATCATGTCCAGGTTTGAGCTGAAAATTTTCTAACGCGTCTAGTGATGTAAAGTATTTAAAAAAATTGCATTATTTTTGTTTATTTCGTATCGCATAATAGATTTTTTTTATAAAGCCAGGAAAAAAAGCAATGTTCCTATGTTTATCATTCTCAATAGACTTTTGGTAACGAAACGAAACGTGTTTTACACACGTTCCGTTTTACAAAATTGTTCGTTCGTCGTGTCGTGTTTAATGAATTTTCAAAATAACTAATTTTTTTTTTTACTTAATTTATTAATATATGACTAGCTATGTTTTTTATGGTTTTATATTATGTATGGTGTGGAAAGAAAAATAAGTACAGTTGACAGGTTACACGTAAAACGAACTTCTTTAGTGGCGACGTGCGTGAATGACAGGCTGTCATTTGTTTGACGTTTTGCAGTCGTTCGTTTGCTCTTGCTACGTGTTGTACTGTGCGCTTTTGGATATTCTGATACCCTTATAACTTTTGCTTTTCCCACGGACTTCAATACCTACCACTAACGATTACTTTGGCCTGTGTTATACGGATACCGATTTAGTGCTTTTTGATTGGGATCTAAGACGTTTTCGCTCTTGTTGGAAAGCGTTATGGAGCCTTCTACGAGATTGCTTTGTATAAACTGCAACATAAATGTTAATACGCTTCGGCATTATCGGGCCCTTCAGCTTGATAGCAGAGTCATCTCGCTTATTAGCACTTGGATATCTCCAGTAATAGTAAGTATAATAACAATCAAGTACCTTACGATTTATTATCCAGTCAACGGTCGTTAGTGTTATGATCGATTCATAAAAAAGAATTGATATTGTTATGTGGTAAAGTATATTTTTTCAAGTTACATGTTGTATAGAACTAGTACTACTAGAAATAGGTGATGCCCCTAAGACAACCCACTGATGAAATGTTTTAGTTACATGTGGATTTATCTCATATTTAGCTAAGTTTTCTTTTAGACAGCTGTTTAAAACAAAACCACATAAAAATACTAATTAAATATACTTGTTTTCTTCCCCTCCCGAGGCTTTTAAATCTCATAATTAGTTTGTTTTTCAGATAACTGAAGATGATTACATTTGTGAAGCATGCTTTGATGTATCCATGCAGACTATTAATGCTCAGATTCATGGAAACAATGATTGTGATCCATCTGCTGGTTCATCTCGCCGTGGTCATGCTCAAGTGTGCCCTGTTTGTGGTCGTTCATTGCTCAATCGTCAAAGTGACCACATTCTCAAAGAAAACCCATCAAGCCTCACACTAAGAATGATCAACTTTATTCGAACCACTGTAGCACCTCGTCAGGTTTGTATTTAAATATAGAAACTCATTTTAAATTGCATGCAATTTTTTCATAGCACATTGTAATCCATGATATTACTAGGTATGTCACTGCATTTATCACAAATATGTTGTTTGTTGTTGACAGATATCACAATCTGATCGTGTATGTCATGCCTGTTGGTTGCGATTTAAAAGACAAGCACATTCAACTCAGCAACAGGATGAGAGAAGAGGCTTAGACAGTGAAGAGACTTTTCAAGGTGAAGCAATTGAACAAGAATTGGAACAGTCGGTTGATCCAGTCTATGTTCCAGAAATACAACCTCCACCGATCCTTGCAAGTACAGATGAAGGGCATGAAAGGGAATCATCTGTAGAATCGGTTCCAGCTCCAGAGGTTCATTCGCAACGATCTCAAACCCAACCAGCGAGATATCAACAATCAAGTAACATAACATTACTTAACTATAAACGTGCTCCCAATACAGCATCTCATTGTGCATTTTATGGATGTGAGAATGAAAATCTACATACTGTGTCAGATGCACTGCGGGCTACCATTTTGTCTAACTACAATTTTTATATTCCCAAACTGGCCAGGGTATGCACAGACCATTTGCATGGAAACAGTTGGGATTCCCTTTATGCCAGTGAAAACAGCATGAGTCTTTTTACAGTTGACCAAGTTGAGCATGTTTTTTCCTTCGTTCAAAAACACAAGCATTTTCTTGATTTTTCTAGTACAGAATCAGTACAAGAAATAGATGACCATTTATTTGGATTTTGGATGGGCTTAACAAAAGAGAAATTCCTTAATTTATTAGAAGACCTTCCCCGACTGTTAGAAAAACACAGGGGTATATTAGGCCTAGCTGCTGTGTTGATAAAGATGCGGACAGGTGATTCAGACATAAGAATATCCACATAGCTCGAAGTTCCTCGCACTACATTAGAGAGGTTAATGCAAACAGCACGAGAGGTATTACTACAAGATTTTGTTCCATGTAACCTCGGAATAAACCACTTAACGAGAGAGCAATTAATAGAACACAATCTCATGATCCCAAATGGAATTTATAATGAAAATAATGAACAATGTATTGTGATGTGTGATGGAACATACATTTTTTTAAATAAAAGTGGCAATTATATGTTTCAAAAAGACACCTATTCCTTGCACAAATACAGAAATCTGTTAAAGCCATTTTTAATAGTAGCCTGTGATGGTTACATTTTAGATTGTTTCGGCCCATACAAAGCTACCACATCTGATGCAGAAATAATGTCTTCTTTGTTCAGCAATGAAAATTCCCCACTGAGACGGTACTTTCAAGATAATGACATATTTATTTTAGACAGGGGATTCAGAGATAGCATCAGCTTATTAGAGCATTGTAATTATAAAGCATATATGCCAGATTCACTTTTGGAAGGTGAACACCAGTTAACCACCACCCAAGCAAATAGAAGTAGATGTGTAACTATATGCAGATGGGTGGTGGAGGTTGTAAATGGATATTTTAAAAGAGATTTTAGATTATTAAGATTTGATCATTTTAATAAAACTGTACCAAATATGATGGCTTATTTCCAAATTGCTGCAAGTTTAATAAATAAGTTTGGTGTTCGCCTTCGCAATAGAGCTGATGCTGCTCAAATTCTTGATATAATAAATGATAGGATGCCCCTGGAAAATAACTTATCTAATATAGTTTCACAATATAATTTAAATCGCCGGGCATCATTTTTTCAAAGCATTACAGCTGATAATGTTAATATTGAGTTCCCCCGTCTAGAATTCAGTGAATTAATATTATTCGCCTTGGGAACGTACCAAATACGTCAAGCACGTTCATATTATGGTGAACACGTGCGTTTTCATGGTGGATACAGAATAGAAGTTTGTCTAGACACTAATCGTATACCTGAGCTAGGCAGTGGGGAAAATTCACTTATAAAAGGGAAAATAAAATCAAGACATGTATCAAGACGTCAGTACTATGTGTACATTTTGATAGCAAACGGTATTAATGGACGAGAAGGCATTATAGAGTATTGCTGCAACTGCATTGTGGGACGTCGCACTGTAGGTTGTTGTGCGCATGTTATGACGTTGGTATGGTACTTAGGTTGGGCCAGGCATGAAACGAACATTGTGGCTCCAGCGGCATTTTTAGATGAAGTGGTTGTACGAGAAGACATTTAATAAACAATAATAAATCAAATCCTTTTTTTTTATTTAATTTCCTTGTCCTCGCCAAAAAGCTGTATGTAGGTACGCAGCTCTTTTCGTTATCATTTATTTTGTGTCTTGATGGCCCGGAGTTTAATACCTCGCCTCTTATGCACGAGGCTGTGAGTTCAAATACAGGCAAGTACCAATATGTGTAGGTACTTACTTTCTAAGTTTATTTTGCAAATCGGTGAAGGAAAACATCGTGAGGAAACCTGGACTTATAGGTTTAATACCTAATCTATAACAGTAACAAATCGCTCATCTTGACAAAGCATAGTGATTACGGCTCTTGTGTCTTCTCTGTATGAGAAGACGCCTTTGTCCAGCAGTGGGACAGTAATATGCTGGTATTATTATTTACTCTATCCCTGTGTCTGTCCATCCGACTCTTAGAGTTCGATGAGTAAAAGCACCGTCTGTCAAGCTGACTCCTGGAGTCTGCTCCGCTTCGACGACAGATTTTAACCGATACTTCAATAAACTATCTATACCTAACTTGCACAAAGTGTAGTGTAGAAAAAAAGATGGCATAACATCACACGTGAAGTCTTTAAAACTCAGCATCGGCGGCGGTGGGTTATTACGATAATATAGGATATAGGTAACTGCTGTTGCGACCACGCGCCGATTTGATGATTATATTTCATTGAAGAGGGATTTATTTACCTCTCCTCTCAGCGATTAAGAAACAATTTGATTTTATTTAAATGGTTATAACAGCTGCCAAACCTTATCTGACAGCTGTTATAACCTCAAAAACTTATTTACATAATAGCATTTTTCCCTGGCCTCTAATTGAAAAGATAATAAGATATTGTATAATTAGAAACAATAATTGTTTTTATACAACACTACTTGTAGGTAGACGCGGCCTGTAAAACGAATCAAGTGACAGGTCAACCAATGTATGGAAAGTGGGCATGATTCTTTCTAATATTATATTCAAAAAGTAAAAATATATTATGATTTAATTAAAATGTCAAGTTAAATTTTATTACAATGTCAAATTAATTGTCAAAATCAGAGATAAACAATGTCAGATAAAAACAATGTCAAAAATAACCAATCTCAAAAAATTTGAACATCCATAATATTATTTTTAATAGCAGATCAATCCCATGCATTTTTGTCGTTCAAATATTCCGAAATTGTGTAATACCCTTTTTTTTCAAAGTTTGGTTTTAATAACATTTTTAAATTTATTTACGGGTAAATTTCGGATATCAATGGGTAAATTATTGTAAAAGCGTATACACTGACCCGTGAACGAGTTGCTTACTCTGTGGAGACGAGTACTATGAACAGCAAGGTTGTGCTTACTTCTAGTATTCACAGCATGGACATCTGATAATTTGATAAATTTTGTAATGTTTTTACATAGGGTAAAGTAATCTAGTCCACTCACTATATGCCACACAACAGAAATATTATTGTTGTCAAGTACAATTTTACACTTTCGCTAGTACAGATACAGATTAATATACATTTCATATAATTCTAATTGCATCATAATTGATGCAAATAGAATTATTTGCAATTGATGCAATTTTTATCTGATGTGATGATTAATAGCTAAAAACATCACTTACAACTAAAATAAATACCGACACTTCAACTGTTATTGTTTATTACTGGTGTCTTATTGGAAAAAATAACCACTATGTCCAGCTAACACAAAATTTTTTGCAAAACACGAATCAATCTCGAGGACTAAGGAGGTCCATAAGAAGAATAATTTATATTGACAGTAGTACTTTACACAATGCATTTCAATTTATTATTATACATATCAATTTATATAATAAAAAATTATTATAACAAAAAATTAACCGCCTTCAAAAATCTACTACACTAAAAAGTTCAAAATAATATCAAAATTTGATTATAATAAAATTATTTTCAAAAAATAATATTTAATAATAATCTGTTATTTTGGAGACGGTGCCTATACTAGGAGAGGGTTATTGTTTTCCTCTTGTTATTTACCTATGTACATTGCGCTATGGTTTAGTTACCGGTGTTGTATTATTATGTAAGAGTTTCTGTGAGAGTACCTACTCGTATCTGGTTGTAAACCCAACATACATCAGGCACCGACTCCAGTATAACAGATTATATTATTATTTGATTTTTTTTCAACTCAGGCCTTCACCCGGTGTTACTCCAAACCCCCGCCCCGAGACCCTCAGGGAAAAGGTGGTTCGGACCCCTCTTGATTCGTGACAAATACTGTATCCCCTAATAGTTTGGTTAATATTGTAACTGTATGTACTGCTGCTTGTTTCTGTAGTATATGTATGTTTATGCCTGCATCTAATTTATCACTGTATCTATGTATGCTTTTTGCTACTATTCCTGTCGTTTCTATTACTATTGGTATTATTTCTGTAGTTGTGTGCCATAATCGCGTTATCTCTGTTTTCAGTAGATGGTATTTGCTTAGTTTTTCTATTTCCTTTGGCCATATATTGTAATCTGGCGGTACTGTAACATCTATTAAATATGTTATATTTTCTGTTTTATTTACGTATATTATGTCTGGTCTATTGTGCGTTACTGTGACATCTGTCTGAACCGGCATCTCCCACATCAGTTTGGCTGTTTCATTTTCTTTTATGAATGGCTGAGTTAGGGTTTCCTTCCACCAGAGATCTACAGTTTCAAATTTGTGTCTTCTGGCTAATGCTCAGAATATGTATTGTACTTTATTATTATGTCTTTTAACATAGTAAGTGCCAGCTAGCTTTTCACAACCAGAGACAATATGTTGGACGGTCTCATCTTTTGTCAGACAAAGCCGGCACCTAGGTACCATCGACAGGTCTCTCAATATCATATATATAAATATTCCAGTAATAACAGATTATTATTATATATTGTTCTTTTAAAAGTATTTTATCATATACAAATTTTGATATTATTTTGAACTTTTTAGTGTAGTAGATTTTAGAAGGCGGTTTTTATTTTTTGTTAATAATATTTTTATTTTAAATTTTTTGTTCTAAATGTAATATATATTTTATAGGTCATAGATAAGTTTTTATATTTCATAGATAAGTTTTTATAGTTCATAAATAAGTTAATTTAGTAATTTAATATTATGGGTAGGCCTTCGAAAGACGCTAGGACTTAATAACTGCATTGGTGAAATGTTTGTGTACAACAGTGTACACTTCTGCTTACCCCATCGGGCATGATGCTATGTATGTGTTGCAGATGGGTAGAATCCGCTGTTTTACAAAACTGCTAGCTTATTTACAAAACAGTACTGTTTTATTGCCTATAATATATATTGCATATAATCGTATCGCAATGGATTGCCATTGCGATACGATTACGACGTAATTCAAATGAATGACATAGCTACAGTGGGACAGGTTTGTTTATTTTATAGGTATATTAAATGGATAGTCACCACTCAAGTAAAGAAAAAGATACTGTACTCTGATTTGACTTTCCGTGACTGGGTCGACGGACTCCTAGTCGGGGCTCCTATTTTTGTGTCTGTAAGGTTAGAAAAAACCTAAACACGATGAGGATGACGGGGGTAGTTCGCTCGCTACGCTATTCGCTATTGACAAGTAAAATAAAGTTAGGTTATTATTGTTATGATATACAGAGCCATATGCGACAACATTTTGAACTAAGATCAACAATCTGACAGTTCATTTCACACTGTTTTACATAATCTTTGATCTTTGACCCGCTGCATTGATAAACGCAAAACGTTCATACAACTCTGCGTGTAATAGTTTACTAATTATGTAAAACCGCTAAACGTTGTTCAGCTGTTTTTCACAACTGTACTGTTTTGTAAATCAGCTAGCAGATTTATAAAACAGCAGATTCTACAATCCATCTGCGACATATGTATTGAGTGGCATGAACTATACATGATCATGCGATTACAGCAATTGCGAGTTATTTTCTGTAATTCATTGAAGAGTACCATCGTCTATCTTCGAAGTTCTTCATCAGATTTTCACCAAATATAATGGGACCACCTCTGGGGACTACTCTTTCAAACAAAAAAAACTGTTAAATCGGTTCACAACGCGCAAATATACCAACGGACAAACACAAAAAAAATAGACGAATTGACAACCTCCTCCTTTTTGAAGTCGGTTTAAAATACAACTGGTTAGCTGGACATGTCTGTTGTAATTGCCATAAACTTTATTTTAACAATTATTAGAGTGTCCTCATCTTTGCCAATTTTGTTCTGAAATAAGTTAACTAACACTTATTTTGAGAAATAAGTGTTAGTTAACTTATTATAAATTATTCTTGTAAATATAATAATTTGTTGGCATTTTAAGTAAAAGGTAATTTACTTTCATAAAACAAACTAAACCATTCTATATATATTTGGCACTTAATTAAGACTATGCATACCTATAGTATTACATACATACATAGCATCACGCCTGTACTCCCCGAAGGGGTAGGCTGAGGTGTACATAGACGTACACCCATATTTCATCAATTCTATTATTAGGACCCATGTAATAGGTGAGCCTATTGCCATCTACGGAGCACAATTCCAAAACTCCGGGCTGCTACTGAGAATTTCCTACCAGAAAAACTTAATAACACGTTGCCCGACCCGGGAATCGAACCCGAAAACATATGCTCAAAAGTCGCGCTTGGAACCACTAGACCAACGAGGCAGTATTACTAAGGGTTTAGTTAATATCAACTATATTATTGACTAAGTTTAAATTACTTAATAGGTTAGTAATTTAGGATCTAACCCAAGTTGCTATTGCATCTGAATAATAATGTTCCCTTTCTTATAATTTATTTTGAATATCTGATACTTTTGATATCAATTCTTTATAATATCATACAATTTTAAAGAATTTAAATTAAACTTTTATTCACACACATGTCATTACTTGTCTCTAAACATCTACCTTGTTAAACAATTTGTTTTCAGGAGGAACTGTAACATACAAGTATGTAATCAGACCAGCTCACCTTATGTGACGTCTGCTGTTAATTTTATAACAGTTCGTCTTGAAACAAAGTTCCCCCTATATTGAACAGAATGCCACCCAACCATGTAATGGCATTCGATAGGTTTGGTTTGCAGGATTGCCAGCTGCCAGAACCTGTGTTCAATTATTGTCTTTGTTTATAGATCTAAACTACGCGCACGTGTTCGTTGAGGAACGAATACTACCTTGTTAAATAATTCGTTTTCAGTAGGTACTGTGAATAAAATTAACACTAGACGTCACATAAGGTAAGCTAGACTGATTACTTAATTAATAGCACCTTTTTACTTTTCAGTTAAAAAATGCCCGTCGGACGAAGAATTGTCCAAGTGCCCTATATCACGAGATATTGGACTATATTGCAAAGAGAAAGAACACTTCATTAGGAATAGTCTCTATGGCGGTCCCTGCTATGAAGTCTGTGTCTGCAAGGAAAATTATTTAAGGATAGACAATGGCACATGTGTACCTGAAAAACAATTTAAGTAGAAATAGGAAGAAATTTAATATATTTTTAAAGGAAATTAAATTAACGCATGCAAACAGAACGCTGGAGTTATACTGACCCCTACAGAAATCCGTACTCTTTGGATATAGATTCCGAGTACTCCGTCAAATAAGCTGACGTGAACTCATGACGACTACTCGCTAAGCCAAATTTTTCCTCTGCCATTTTAATAGGTCTTATGTGATGTCATCATGTTTTGAGTATGAATGTAGATGGCTATAAGAGTAGAGGAAGACCGAGGAAGCGATGGATGGATTGTGTTAAAGATGATATGACTAGAAAAGGGGTGACTGACGATATGACAGCTAATAAAGATGTATGGAACAAGAATACATGCTGCGCCGACCCCAAATAAATTGGGATAAGGGCAGGGGGATGATGATGATGATGATGTGATGTCATCGACACTTTATAAACCCTGTTCCTAGTTGTGTGTTTTCTGGAGAAAAGGAAACATTTAAAGGACTTTTCTAAGTAAACATTTTTTCTTGTATCATTAAACAGGTCCTATTAAGTGTGGGCCCAACCAGTGGTTGGACAACTGTCCAGTGGACTGCGAGACCGATTACTGTCCGACCAGTGACAAACACCCTGAGCCGTGTATACGACCAGACGACTGCTCTGAGCCCACCTGCAAATGTCTCTTCGGTTACAGTCGCGCTTTGAATGGATCCTGCATTCCTACCAGAAGCTGCCGTAAGTGGAGTAATTGCTTTGGTCTGCTGCAATTCCGCTATAACATACACTGTCACATTCCAAGGCGTTTCAATATGTAGATAAAACACCAAATTACACCAACCTTGCTTTTCTCATCAGACCATCTTTAGGTTGACTGGCAGATAATCCCTAAGAAATAAAATGTTTGCATAAAATTTTCGCAATTTTTTTTTTACATTTTCTAATATGTATGTAAGAAAATATTGTCGAGAACAAGCATGGGGGAATGTTGGATGTTGTTTTAGTTCAGGAAAGCGCAAGCCTACATGATGTTTCTGTAGCAGCAGTTGAAGGATTGGTACCCCCTGAAGCGTACCATCCTCCGTTGGATATCGAGGTACAGTTACAGTCATCTGATGAAAGTGAAAGACTTGAACCCAGTAATGTCGACCGTAATAAGGAATGGAATTTCAAAAAAATGAAATCGCAATCTGCCTTGCGAACTTCTTTCTGAGGTGTCTTGGGTTTGCAGTTATATTATCCGATGACATTCGCACTCAAGCTTTCTATGATATTATTTACAGCTTATCTGACGCTTGTATCCCTAATGCGTGCTTGTAATCCTAAAAAACGCCGTTACAAAGAGATAACTAGAAGATATTCCACCTGGTTTACGTCGAATTTCATTAAATATATACAGAAAAAAAAATTACGTTCCGCCTGGAAAAAGAGTAAATGTGAACTAATATATTATAAGCAATTCTCTGACTATAGATCTAGCCTAAAGTCTCGTATATTGACTGCTTATGATACTTACATTAGGCGCATCGAAAGGAACATTTTGAAAAATTCCAAAGATTTCTAGCAGCATATTTCTAACCTTAAATCAAAAGGCGGGTTTGAGCGTAACGTAACCCACAAAGATAAAATTCAAAGTGGTGAAGCAGGCGCTGAAGCTTTCGCAGAATATTTCGCGAGTGTCCTCCAACCTGAAATACCAAAGTTAGACCTCGAGATAGTCAATCTAAACAACTGCAATACTAGTAACTATATTAATATACAAAACTTCGCCGAAGGTGATTCATGCACCGGATAAATAAAATAAAACTTAACAGTTCTATTGGTCCTGATAATATTCCTCCGTGGTTCTTAAAAGAGGAAAAGAAATATCTTATTCGACCCGTAAACCACATTTTTAATTTAGCACTAAAATCTGGAGTCTATCCAACACCATGGAAGATATCACGTGTGACTCCGATACAGAAATCTTCAAATAAATCTTCAGTCAATGAATATCGTCCAATAGCGATACTATCTTCTCCCGCGAAAGTTTTCGAGAAATTCCCACATCAAGGAATTTACAAGCGAGTGAAACAGTACATGTGAAATGAGCAGCATGGCTTTCGGGAAAAAAGATCCATCAAAACTAACTTACTTACACTAGTTGATATTTCTTGATCGCAGACGCCAGGTAGACGTTCGTTACTTTGATTTTCAAAAAGTATTCGACAAAACCAACTATGAAGTTTTGCTGTCAAAGCTCAGTGCGATAGGTGTTGCTAGCAGGGCTTCTACGGCTTCTTGCAGATTATTTGCAGAACCGACAACAATTTTTCAGATTAAGTTTATACGAGTCACTCCCATACCACACTTGCTCGGGTGTGAGTCAAGGTTCGGTAATCGGCCCTCTCCTTTTCCTTTTGATGATTAATGCCCACCCTGATGTGGTTGCGAATGCCAGATCCCTCTTATATGCTTATATATTGACTCAGTAAATAAATGGAGCTTAGTAAATGAAATGGAATTTAGTAAATCAAAATGCTACGTGTTGTGTTTAGGTCGAATGCGGCGCCCAGTTAACTTTCTATACAAACTGAATGGAGATACAATTACAAGAACTGATTCCATGAAAGACCTGGGAGTCATTTTCGACCAGAAGCTTACTTTTCACGATCACATCTTCATTATACAACTTCCATTGCTAAGGAGCCCTTCAGGCACCTTGACTTTGTGTTAAGGAACTGTCGTGACTTCCACAACCCCCACGTTACCATGCTTGTTTTTGGGGCATTTTTCCGTAGCAAACTTGAGTATAGTGCGTGCGTATGGAATATTTTTGAGAAGCAGTATGCGTTAAATTCCTATTGGGTTGCTTATATTTCAATTCTCTAGAAGTAAGACGGTCGCGCGATCAAATGACTGAAATATTTAAAATTCTTAGGGGAATTGTCGATGATCCTGATCTACATAATGAAATCTGCAATCTATTTATCCCAGACCATTACTATCGTAACAAAAAACACCGCTTACTGGCTGTTCCAACTTGCCGTACTGTTGCACACCACAAGTCACCTATTCCTTGGACGCTAATAACGCTCTCCTGAACTCAAATACAGATCTTGTTATGTTTGCGAATGAATGGAAGATGATACTGTCAGAATATTTGATTTTTTGTGAGAAGAATGCATAACTGTGTTAACTAAATTATTTGTTTAAATAGTGTAGTTGGTTCGGCAGTACTACTTAGAATAAATAAAATTAAAAAAAAAGAACAGTTTTCTTTAGATGACCGCCTTATCGTTAAGTTGTCAGAGCAAAGACTAGGATATTTCGAATCAACCAGGGATAGCAAGTTTCATAAAAGTGTTTATTAATATTTTTTCTTATTTCTCACTTTCCCCATTTTTTCACAGCTCCCGTCGACTGTAGCGACCCCAACCAAGAATACGACCCGTGTCCACCTGTTTGCCCAAACGATGATTGCTCGCAAATCTCGCCGCCTTATAAATGTCCTACTGGTCCCGCATATGCGGTAGAATTGCATACATGCGCCCCGGAATGTAGGTGTATCAAAGGGTACCGGAAACTGGACGGAGTATGTGTACCTAATGAAAAATGTCGTAAGTGATATATCAAAAAAATCCGATTTTTTTCAGTATTCTATGTTTGTTGTTTTTGTAAACTGTTACGTTGCTTGTGAAAAAGATTAGCCTGTCCCTCACAAGCACGAGTGGGTTTTCTGTGTGAATATTAGTGGCATGAAAAATAAACTACCTAATATAATTAATATCTCCGCAGATAAACTTAATGATAATTATAAATAAATTGTATCCTGGCTACATTTCGGTGACTTCTTTGGAGAAACGAAGAAAAGAAGGGTTTGTCTGTGCAATTAGGAACGAAGTTTTCATGACGATCAACTACCGGAGGTATATTCTGAAGGATGGGACGGTTGACACTTGTCGGGCATGTCATCGTACGGGTGAATCCCTTAAACACATCATCTCCGGTTGTTTTCTTCTTGCTAACGGCGAGCACTTGGACAGGACAATGCACAATCAAGTGGTCTGGATTATCCACCAACTTGCTTATACAACCATTCTATAGGTATACACCCACCCCAGTTCTTGAAAATGGTCATATCACATTGTACTGGGATGGATCTATCATCACTGATAGGGCTATTGTTGTCAATAAGATATAGTGGTGGTCGACAAGAGCGCCGGAAAATGATTGTGGATATCACTATACCTCATGGCGAGAACCTCGTGAAAGCAGAGAAAGATAAACAAATCAAATATCTAGCGCACCAGGTTGTCGACATGTGGGGCGTGGACGCAGTAATTGTACCGATAGTCGTTTCGGCTAATGGACTAATACCTAGTGAACTTTGATCAAACCCATAAAAGGCTCTCGCTTGGCGGCTGGATCAAGGGCCTGATGGAAAAAGCGGTACTCCTCGATACGGTACGTATTGTGAGGTTCCTTTCTCTGGAGCCCTGACCACCGGTAGCTTGGACCCTGTACCCGATGCCAGTGGCCTACTATGTTTATATTTTTAAAGAATGTATTTTTGTATATTTATATATATATATATGTAAATTATAGTAATTAAATAAAACTGAGGATGTAAATAAATTGTATTAATAAAATAGATATACATCGCTATATGCTTTAGAAAAATAATTTTATCTCCACTCTATAGTGTTTAGAATTCACCATCAAACAGACTTTCAATATTTAAATTAATATGAAAAAAGTAGATATATATAAAAGTAGATAGTTATAATAAAATCGTAAACGGAAAGCCCAAAAATTTCAAAATCGCATTTTTCCTTTTTACTTTCTTTCGTAATGTGTTTTAAAAATAATCGATTCTAATGCCAAACCGTTGATAATTTATTCTGTAATATTTTTTTTTTTATATTATAACAACAATTTTTTTTTATATTATTGACAATACTTTAATTTAATTACAATCTAGCCTTAACTAGGCTAATGAGTAATATAATTTTAACCTAAATTGCTACGTTATCATAATAGGTACTAAGAATACGTCCAATAACTATTCTTAATTTCTAATATTATAATTACGACACTTTTTTCATGTGTTCTTAGTCAGCACTTATCACTATATTTTTTGACTGTCACAATTCACTACACTAATTCATGTGGTTTGGTCCGTTTGAGTCTTCTTACTATGTCCGTGTGGTCGAGGAGCTGAATGGCCTCAACATTCACGTGCTGGTGAAGTCTTCGTTCGTGAGCTTCTGCGTATTTCTTAATAATTGTGGCTACGACCTCCATATTAAGGTCCCGATGAAGGTCACTATTCCTGATGTACCAGGGAGCGTTGAGAATATCCCTGAGTACTTTGTTTTGAAATCGCTGGATGATTTCTCTATTGGTTTGTTTAGTACAGCCCCAAAGCTGGATACCATAAGTCCATACTGGCATTAAGACTTGTTTATAAACGAGCAATTTGTTGTGTACTGACATAGTTGAGTTTTTGCCTAACAGCCAATACATGTTCTTGTAGCGTAGGTCTAGTTCAGCTCGCTTCTTCTTGACGTGTGCTTTCCAGCGAAGCTTAGTCATTCCTAAGTACTTAGCTGTATTTGCGTAAGGAACTATTTGGTTATTAAGAAACACCGGATTGTATTGCGGTTTTTTTGTTGGTGAAATCAACATGAACAGACTTCGCCTCGTTCAGCTTTATTCGCCACTTTTTAGTCCAATCGAAGACTTGGTTAATGGCTAGTTGGACCTTTTCTACTACTTCCTCGTGACTGCTTCCTATCGCCATAATAGCTGTGTCGTCAGCAAAAGTTGCGATGGAATTGTTTTCGGGCACTGGGATATCGCAAGTGTATAATAGGTACAGGACCGGCCCTAATACACTACCTTAAGGTACTCCTGCTTTTATCTGCATGAGTTTAGAATGAGCGTCTTCTTGCCTAATTCGAAACGCTCTGTTAGATATATATGACTCTAGAATATTGGCAAACGATCTAGGTAACATAATTTTTAATTTATGGATCAAGCCTTCGTGCCAGACTTTATCGAAAGCTTGAGCCACATCAAGGAAGACGGTGGAGCACACTTTCTTCTCTTCTAACGCTCTTTCAATTATGGAAGTGATTCTATGCACCTGATCAATTGTGGAATGCTTTTCTCTGAACCCAAACTGATGATCAGGAATCGGCAGACTTTTTTCTATTACAGGTTTCAGTCGCTTTAACAATAGTTTTTCAAATAATTTTGATATTATAGGTAGCAGAGAAATTGGTCTGTATGATGTTGGTTCTTGAGGAGGCTTTCCTGGTTTCACTATCATAATTACTTCGGCAACTTTCCACATGTCAGGCACATACTTCAACCGAAAGGCAGCATTGATAAGTGTGGTAAGTTTTACTGTAGCTTTACGGGGAAGATGTCTTAAGATTTCTCCCGTAATTAAGTCGTAACCAGGAGACTTTTTCAAGCTGATGCTGGATGCGATTTCATTAACAACTTCTTTCGGGGTGGTAAGTTTTATATCGTTGCAGTCTTCACTTAGTGAATCACTCGTGATAACAATGAAGTCATTGCCTGGGTTAGGTTCAAAAATCTTTTCTAGGTACTGTGCAAACCTAGTGGCTTTTTGCTGGTTGCTCATAGCCCATGATCCGTTTTCTTCTCTTATTGGAGGAATTTGAGGCAAGGGTCTTTTCAAGTTCTTGGTTGCTTTCCACAGGGAACAACTTGGTTTTTGGCTACTTAACTGACGTAGATATTCATTAGTTACAGTGTCGTTAAAGTTTATGATTTCCCTTTTAACACGTTTTGTTAGATTGTTCAGCAATCTTTTATCTTCTGGATGCCTGGTCTTGTGCCATCTTTGTCTCTGCCTACGTTTTTCAGCAATTAAGTTTCTTATATCTACGGGGTAAGCAGTTACCTTTATTCTCGTTCGGATGTTGGGTGTGTTACTCCAAGCCGCTTGCTGAATATTGGATACAAATCTCCTTACCTCTAAATCTAGTTGTTCCTCATTCTTTAGAGGTACTCTTACCTCTATGCTTTTTTCTAAGTCTATATTAAAACTATTCCAATCTGTGTATCTATTGACTAAAGTCGGATTGTTCTCTTTTAATTGAATTCGCGCACTCAGTGTCAGTAGAATAGGAGAGTGATCCGAATTCATATCATAACTTTCTTCTATTTCTATGTAGTTTCTTGATATATTCTTACATATGAAAAAGTCTATCAAGTCAGGTATCTTAAGTGGGTCAGTTGGCCAGTAGGTTGGTTTACCTGTTATGTCTTTTATATCCGAGGTTAGCGTAAAAACTAACGGCCAGAAACTACTGAAAATTTGTAAAAAATATCATTAAAAGACGGGTTAACTTATAGGCTATTTAAAATTACGCCCCTTCCTCAAAAAACTGAGAAGTGGTGTTAAACATCTAACACTTAGAATCGAAGTTGATGAATTTCAATAAAAAAGCGTGTTAAAAATGGTTCTGTTTTATAGCTTTACAAAAATAACATCCACTGGAATAAGTATCATTGGGCTTCATCTTATGGCGACTAAGCATTTACCCGTTTTGTATTTTGTTAGCAGATTGGGAGTGACTATTTTTGATTTTTTTTAAACTGAAGAAGTAGCCACCTGCCGTACAAAGGTAACTGGCGCAGCGTCAGTATGACGGTCGAATACCAAAACAGTTAAATTATTTTTGCATATTTATAAATTTGTTAATACAAGACTTCTGTCGTTATTTTAGTTTAGCGTGTCCGTTTGTAATGTAGACCGTTTTTTATGTGCTTCGCTTACTGTCTCATATCAAAATAGTAAAGCACAGTGAAGACGTTATGCAAATTTTTTATCAATCAGGCCCTATAATTTATGTTTTCTTTCCACAGAAAGCGGCGTCATTTTAAAAACTCCGTTAACATTAAAAAAAAGTTGTCGTCGTTACTAACAAAACTACACGTTCACACTAGACCAGCCTGACCTTAGGATTAACTGAATTGCCTGACCCACAGCTAGGTAATAACGAAACATCCGATAAGCGTTACTGACGATATTATTGGAAGCGGTCCAGCTATTGAGGTAGTAGAAGAGTGTATTTTCGATAATATTTTATATAATTAATTTTGTTATCCTTCCTAACAGAATTAGAACGAAATGCAGGTTGGGCGGCGTTTAATAAATTAAGGATCTGATTAAGTTCCACGACTTAGAGTTTAAAAATATCGGGTTATAACTAATGACATTCTGTTCACCTGAAAAATGATGGTGCTAAAACTTATTTTGAACTGAAGGTTTACGAAAAATATAAGTCCCACAACAGCCATGGCGTGTTCTATACTTTGCATAAAAATTAATTTCTCTTTTGCGTGAATCTAGAAGCTAGAGTGTCAGAATAGTTATCGTCGTTCGAAGAATCATCTCGAAGATCAACGTCTATTGTCAACAAATGGGACTGAAGACTTAATGGGTTGTAGCGATATCTATCTCGCTACATGAATACTACGCGCATAACACGCTACATCGCGCAAGCAAAGTTTGACGGCAAATATATAACCGCCTGACATTAACCGGCGGGCCGTGGCCCGCCAGGCAATATCACCCGCCTTGTTGGAGGATCCTCCCTTTTCAATGGAGGTGTACCACACCTCGTTCCTCCATAGGGTCTTTCAATGCACGAATACGGTTTAATGAAAATGCTGCAATTAGCGTAATCATTACTCTAACCAAAAATTGTCAATGCAAAACATTGCTTAATCTCACCGAATGTTATTAATTTATTTATTTACCTTGACCCGGTGATCAAACCCAAGACTCGCGCTTATACTCGGCGGGCTCGCTTGCAACCACTAGAATAATGAGTCAGTATTTTCTAAGATATTCCTTACGCTGCACACGATTTATAACCATTAATACGTATATATTGTCGGTTTTAAAAGAATATGCAGTGACAAATACGGAAAAGATGCTTAGATGGATTGGTCATGTTGAAAGGACAATTCAATTCAATTTAAACAACGAAAATTCCGGCGCCCTTGAAGGATATACACCAACTTACAGAAACATACAAAAAGATCAAAAAAAGAAGTGCTCACAAGCGGCACGCGTGTATGAACGAATGTATGAACGTGGAAGAAGCACAAAGTGTATGTAAGAATCGGAATAGGTAGCGTTCTACAGTGTCTGCCTACCCTAATGGGAAAAAAATGTAAGTGGGAAAAAATTAATTCATGTAAATATCGGGTTATAACTAATGACATTCTGTTCACCTGAAAAATGATGGTGCTAAAACTTATTTTGAACTGAAGGTTTACGAAAAATATAAGTCCCACAACAGCCATGGCGTGTTCTATACTTTGCATAAAAATTAATTTCTCTTTTGCGTGAATCTAGAAGCTAGAGTGTCAGAATAGTTATCGTCGTTCGAAGAATCATCTCGAAGATCAACGTCTATTGTCAACAAATGGGACTGAAGACTTAATGGGTTGTAGCGATATCTATCTCGCTACATGAATACTACGCGCATAACACGCTACATCGCGCAAGCAAAGTTTGACGGCAAATATATAACCGCCTGACATTAACCGGCGGGCCGTGGCCCGCCAGGCAATATCACCCGCCTTGTTGGAGGATCCTCCCTTTTCAATGGAGGTGTACCACACCTCGTTCCTCCATAGGGTCTTTCAATGCACGAATACGGTTTAATGAAAATGCTGCAATTAGCGTAATCATTACTCTAACCAAAAATTGTCAATGCAAAACATTGCTTAATCTCACCGAATGTTATTAATTTATTTATTTACCTTGACCCGGTGATCAAACCCAAGACTCGCGCTTATACTCGGCGGGCTCGCTTGCAACCACTAGAATAATGAGTCAGTATTTTCTAAGATATTCCTTACGCTGCACACGATTTATAACCATTAATACGTATATATTGTCGGTTTTAAAAGAATATGCAGTGACAAATACGGAAAAGATGCTTAGATGGATTGGTCATGTTGAAAGGACAATTCAATTCAATTTAAACAACGAAAATTCCGGCGCCCTTGAAGGATATACACCAACTTACAGAAACATACAAAAAGATCAAAAAAAGAAGTGCTCACAAGCGGCACGCGTGTATGAACGAATGTATGAACGTGGAAGAAGCACAAAGTGTATGTAAGAATCGGAATAGGTAGCGTTCTACAGTGTCTGCCTACCCTAATGGGAAAAAAATGTAAGTGGGAAAAAATTAATTCATGTATGTATATATATTAATGTATGTACGTTACATTGATATTTTCCCTTACTTCGAGAAACGAAGAGAGCACGTAAAGCGTCGGTCCTGCACCTGATCAATCTCCGGTCGTGTGGGATTGCCGTCCCATCGGACTATGTGGAGTGAAGGTGCACTCTCTCACTCTGTAGAGATAGGCCGTCGTGACCGAAAAATTCAGTGACGAGCATTATTGGAGAACAAAAAATAACGTAAAATCATCTATGTCACATCTAGCTTTCAGCTGCTTGTACTGCCGCCGAATACGTTCACCTCTCGTGTTTCTCGATAGACATAATCTGGTTGTTTTCAAAGCCCAAGTGAACATCTGTTGCTAGGCAAGCGTGTTCCATCGTCGAATACACCATTGCCTAACAACAGCAGTAAAACATATTGTCAGCAGTCAAGTAAAATTGTTTGTATGCCTGGTCTGCGTTTACAAAAGACGGATGAGATGAGAAAACCTATAACGAACTTTGAAAAAAAAAGATGACTGTAGGTGACTAGGCCAACTGGCAATTGAGTGAAAAGTCACGGCTGGCTGTTCAAGGATGAAATGGAGGATAGACAAAAAGAGATAATTGCACCAATTATTACGAGACGTCAAAAACTGGAAGAGCTAGAGGGTCTAACATCAACGAACGTACCTGACCTGCATTCAAGCTCAATGTAGGATTCTAAATTGCACACAATTATACCAGTCAGTCTCATGCTCTAGAATTGACCCAAAATATCAATGGGTGCGTATGTGAAGTAAGGTATTAAAGAAATGAAAATGGCACTCGTATACCGGAAAGATAATGTGGAATTAAGTTGCATGATTACATTTACGAATAATTAAATAAAATTAAACATCCCACTTATGATACATAAGCACGCAGAAATATTTTAGATTTTTCTTTTAATACCTAAGTACATCTTATGTTTCAAAACTGTGTTCAATAGTCTTTAGCTTACTAGAAATTCTTTAATAGTCAGTAACGAAGTTTACGAACAAAATTTTTATGCTACTTACCATTTAAAGTTCCTCTTCTAGACCTAAACTACTGAACTATATTTTATGATCTCATCTGCTCTAAATATAATAATAATATAATATATTAAATTTATATTTTTTTTATTACAGCATACGGTTGTCCAATCAACGAGGAATTCGCCAAATGTATTGAAAATGTACACAGACCAATGAATTGTTTACAAAAACAAGAATACGGATTTTATGCAGACTATCCAGCAGAAAACTGTAGAAAAGGCTGTATATGCAAAGAATTCTTCTTGAGATCAAAAAACGGCACTTGTGTTCCTGAGAACGAATGTGAATGTAAGTAATGGAAATACGACGCCTTTTCCTTAAAACCTTTACTTTAAACATAATATGGCAACAAGCAAGTAGGTATAGACAGGCAGAGATATAATCTTAGGTTTTCGCGATCAAACCACATAACGCTGCAAAGTGTACGAAACGTCAGGAAAAACAAAAACTAATAAAACACGCGATTCAAGCGGTTTAGAATTGTCATAATATAACAGAGGTATTCTGAAGTTACAATATTAAATGGAAAAATAATACAGTGGAGGTATTCTGTTTTACACCCACATTTGAGATGCAGTTAATAATATCCACCAAAAACGTTTCCTGTAAAATTGATTGCCAAGACTCCCCTTTTTTTATAATGCTTTCACTGTTCAAAAGTTATGAGATTTCTCAACAAATAACTATACACATAAGCCCTGATAGTATGGCCTGGCCGTTTAATGTTCGTGGAACTTTTACGTGACGTAACATTTAAGTCCATAGGGAACAGTTTGTGCGGCAATGATGCCAAGCCATACTTTTTTACCAAGATGCAGAGTTTAGAGCCAGGGCTTATATAGAGTTATTTGTTATTCATTGTTATAAATGAGGTATAGTTAAGAGCACGTAGAGCTATATACTTTGGACTTTGGATAGGCCCCGTAAACTATGACGCGTAAAACACATCAGAGCTTAGCTATGAGTTTGGCTGTACTAGAGATCTCATAACTTTTTAACAGTGAAAGCATTATAAACTTGGAAGTCTTGACAATAAATTTTACATGAAATATTTTTGGTGGGATTTCATTTCTTTTTGGTAGGCGGTTTAGAATTATAATAATTTTTGGGCTCTTTTTCTTGATCTTCGTTTATTCGATTTTTTTTCATAGGCCACTCTCTATCATTGTTTCTTTTCTTTGTTTGTTTACTGTACGTAAGAAGCGGTAAATCAGTTGTATTCAATTGTATTCAACTAAACCTATTTTTTTATAGTTGAATTATAATAATGAGAACAAATATGACAAGACACAAATAGACTAATAGGATAGAATTTGCCAGAATCTTACAGAAACTATGCCGTTATTTTTTTTTTGAAGTTTCTCTTTTTCGGCTTTACATAAGCCTAAGTTACTCGATAAACGTTATATAACTACCTGTCGGCTTACTCTGGAAAATAAATCAGCTCGATTGACATTGACAAATATGTCAGTTCGTACTTTTAAATGCCAAAATGTCTATTAAATAATTTTAGATTCGGGATAATATGAAGACAACATGCTTTAAAATTGAGGGAACTGTAATGTAGGTAAATTTATTTTAAAATTACGCGTTGTTATAAGGCGTTTATTTAATATTGCAATCTGATTGGAATTGGTATTAGTTTCAAGACTACCCCACGGGTAATCATTCCGTCAAAATCGGATTATGCCACAATTTTTTATTTGGTCGAACTCCGTAATATTTTACGCTATAATTTGCTAAAGTTAATCTTTATATGTTCTGCTACCTGCCAGTAAAATCTTATTAGAATCGGCCCAGCCGACACAGAAAGCGAAAAAAATATTAAAAACTTATTTTTAGGCATAGGTATCGTGCAATTAACTGTACACTGTACACTGTTGACATTACAAACAGACACTTCAATTTTAAATATTTGTACCTATAGATAGTTTACCCCCATACCAGGGGTTGGAGGAGAAAAGCATTCAATTTCTTAGTTTTTGTTGTTGTTTATTAGCAAATCTTAGCTGACATATCAGATTTTAGCTTTCTAGGACTTCAGGAATTAATCTAGAGGTTTTAATGATCACCAGTCAGTGAGTGAGTCGTGCAAATCGAAATATTTCAGATGTCAATAAATCCGAACCATAAAAGCTAGATAATTGATACTTATTGTTTTCGATAAATTCTTTCTAGCATTGTCCAGACCGACGATATGACGGTCCGAAAATACGACGATGTGCTTCCAGGAATGGTAGGTAGTGCGCCGCTTCCCTCGGCTCGTCTTGGCGTGGGCACTACCATGCCCCCAGATATGGTGAGCCTATTGCCATGTATCGGGCGCAATTACTGATTACTAATACTGAGCATTCTGTGACAGAGAATCCGAATATCACTTTGTCCCAGGAATTTTACACAGGACTCCAAACCCAGCAGTCGCAATAGCGACTATTCATTATAATAAAACAACTTTTAACCGGATTAATCGCGTGTATTATTGGTTTTTTGTTTTTCCTGACGTTTCGAACACTTTGCAGCGTTCGTGGTCGCAGTCCTCCTGCGACCACGAACGCCGAAACCGGTTAAAAGTTGTTTTATTATAATGTGTAGTGATCGCGCAAACCTAAGATATTACTAAGCGACTATTCAGTTTAATAAGTTTATGAAACACTAGCTAGTGCCCGCGACTTCCTCTACACGACAGAAGGTAGCATGTCTTTCTCCAAGGTCCAATCTATGTCTATACTAAAATTCATCAAAATCGGTTCAGTGGTTTAGGCGTCAAAAGGTAACAAACAAATAGAGTTACTTTCGCATTTATAATATAAGTATGGATGTAGTTTAAATAATGTGGGATTATTACTGATCCAAAAAGCTTTAATTGCTTTGATTGAATCAGCTGTATTGACTTCTTGAGAGACACCTTAAAACTGAGTAATCTGACGTCACTTTATGCAAAGGAACTCTTAACAATTAAGCTCAAAGTCATTCATGTAAATTTAGTTAAACTCAAAACTAAACTTAGTATTGTTGTCCCTTCTGTTTAGCTGAAATTACTTGTAAAGACAACGAAGTTTTGGTCAATTGTTCAGCGACATGTTCTTCCGATTATTGTCCGGATTCGGCAGATGATGTACAAGTATGCTCTCAGACCGAATCGTGTCAGCAAAAATGTAAATGCAGGTTCAACTACCGAGAAGCTGACAATGGAACATGTATACCAACTAGGAGCTGCCGTAAGTCTTCATTATTTTTATACGCGTGTATGTTAGTCAATGTTGCCAAGTTGGCTATGCTAAATTTGTGGATGGGAGGCTAAAACTATCGGGATTTATATTTTAAAATCGAGACAGGGAAAAAGCGCGACATAAATTCGAACTTTTTATTGTACTTTATAACATTAAAAATCTATTGTGCCTGTTAATTAATGAGCCAACAGATTAACATGATTTTCTTTATAATTAAAGATATCCTCAAAGTCGGGACATTGGGCGTCTCGATCAAGGGTAAAGCGGGACGAGTTACAGTACACAAACATGGGTCTGTGTAATGTAACTCGTCCCGATTTTCATGGGAAAATCGGGCCTTCCCGCGCATATCGGGACATCCCGCGCAAATTGGGTCACCTGGCAACACTAATGTTTGTGTAACATGCACGTATTTAAAATAATACTACTATTATTATTATATGATCTGTGATAATACTGACCTTTTTCTCCAGCTCCCTTCGACTGTAGTGACCGAATAAACGAGGAATACAATCCCTGTCCGCCTTTGTGTCCGACTGATGCCTGCAGCCTACCCAGAGTCAGGGGTATATGTCCTTATAAAATAGGAACAATACTTGAGTGCAACCCTAAATGCCAGTGTAAGGACGGCTATGGTAGAGTAGATGGAATTTGCGTGCCGTTTGCTGAGTGTCGTGAGTACTATTTTATTATTACTTCGATTCACAGGTTGGCTGAAGTAAGAAAAGCATGTTCAGGTTAGAAAGAGGTTACATAAAAATTCCAACCTAGATTACAGGTGTGGTGTTATTCAGAAGTAGGACATCATCATGCTACGCGTGGCCTTTTTAAAGTGTGGAAAATCTATGTCGGACTCCTACCGAATAAAAACCATGGTCCTACTCTAACCTTTACCGAGGCCCTGGGATCGCAGCTGCATTCACTGCAACTGTGATGCTGCGTGCGTTAAACGACTTTATGGGCGCTGCTGATAATGCGGTTATCATATCAAAGCTGGGTTTTAGGCTGACGTAATGTTATCGGTACGCTAAGAAGACTTAGAATTGTTACCATTCTTTGAGCTAGAAAATTGTGTAAATTCCCACTTATGCGAAAGCTTGATAAAAGAAACAGAGTCTTCGTTTTCGTAATAACGAAAATAGGAAGATCATGCTTGAATTTAAAGACACTTAACGAAGAAACGCAAACTAAAATGAATAACTAAATTGAAACATATCAGTCCCACAAGAAAACCACATTGATAAGTTTCAATAATATACCGCTGAGTGTAAGATCCTGGATTCAATTCCCAGGTCAAATATAGTGTTAATGTGTTTTTCGATAAAAAGAAACCAAATACCAGCGCGGAGTTTGGGATGGATTGGTCCAGTAAAGTGGTGCCAATAGGTTCATCGCAGCGTTGTAACTGCCGTGATGTTGTGTGTAAATGTTTGTATACAATAATGACTTATTCTTGTTGTAAAGAAGTATTCCTTGATGTTACTGCCAAGAATTCAAACTCCGATCATTCAAATACAAATTTTTTTAGCCATCCTCTGCCCAACAAACGAGGAGTACTCTCCATGCATACAAGCATCTTGCCAGCCGCAGGATTGTGCAGCCCGAGACAAAAGTATACCCTGTCCAGCATTTGACGAAAAATCATGTGAGAGAGGCTGCGTGTGCAAGGAGAATTACTACCGAAATGAAAAAGGAGACTGCGTTTCCAACGAAGAGTGTGGAAGTGAGTTCTTTATGAATCGATTACTTGATAATTTAAACAATTACTAATCACATAATACCTTAATCATTTCTAATTACACTAATGGCACTAGTTGAAATATATTAGGTTGTGAATAATAAACCGTCGAGCACGGTTATCAATTAAAGATCTATGACAGCCGTTGCGGGTAGTTTTGAAAAGGTCGAAAATGTAGTTGCTCCATGTAAAATACTGGTCAAGTCTAAATCATATCATATCTATCATTCATATCTAATGAAGGCGTGCGATGCTGGTGTGACTTTTATTTAATTTAAGGTTCAGATTTTAATGGTTCACCGGATTTCGTTACCTACAATATCTCCTTGAAGCTGCATTCGGTTAGACTAAAAGCTGACAATTTTGTTGTGTGTACTTGGTGAAATGATATAATTAGTAATCGTTTGTTGATATTACGAAAAAGCTATACACGAATGCGAAGAATGCCTATTCAAAAGAAAGGGAAACAAAATTATTGAACCAGGATATAACCGCCGCCATGTTGAAAATTTATACATAACATAACATAACATAGCATCACGCCTGTATTCCCCGAAGGGGTAGGCAGAGGTGTACACAATTGTACACCCACATTTCACCAATGCTGTTATTAAGTCCCATGTAATAGGTGGTGAGCCTATTACCATCAACCGGGCACATTTCCAAACTCCGGGCTGCTACTGAGAATTTCCTAACAGAAAAACTCAATAAAACTTTGCCCGACCCGGGAATCGAACCCGAGACCTCCTGCTCAGCAGTCGCGCTACGGACCACTAAACCAACGAGGCAGTTAAAATTTATTATGTGTATAAATTCAAATTTACCCATTAAGAACACCATATCATGACTCTTTTAAAAATTATCTTTTGTTGTAATTATTTCGTATCTTATTTCGTTAATAAAATATAACAAGTGCTGTAAATTAATTAACTGCGCCTGAAGTTTCCGTTTCTGATATGAAAACTGGTTAGAAGTATGTTTTTCTTATTAAATTTTTACTAAGTGACTTTAGTAATACCCATAAAACCGAACATTTACTAAGTATAACCAGTATAAAACAAGAGACGAGCTTCCATTTTACATCCAAACGTGTTGAGTCGTCAAGATGTTGAAGTCATTTTGTGTGATATTTTCCTGCTACGTAGTGTTAACTGTCGGATATTATAGACCATGTAAGTGTTTATGTACTTAATGTATGTTTAGAGGATTTCTTCTAATTGAACCTTTTTATTTACGCCTTTATAACATAACATAGCATCACGCCTGTATTCCTCGAAGGGGAAGGGAGGTGAATACAATAATTTTACACCGACATTTCACCAATGCTGTTATTAAGTCCCATGTTCTATTGCCGTTTACTGGGCACAATTCCAAACTCCGAGCTGCTACTGAGAAATCCTAACAGAAAACTTCAATAACACTTTGCTTTACCTGCGGGTCTAGCCGACCTTATGCGCGCTTGGGCCTAGTGGGCCCAACGAGACAGACCGCCTTTGAAAGAGTATCCGAAAGGGTTAATAAATAAAGATAGACGAAGTAATTCTAAGTTAGGTACATAAAGACCTAATAAATTAGCAACACGTATAGAATTAGGTACAACTTTTTCTAATTGTGTTTTTTGTTAACTGTTTAGGTAGCTACTTGATAATCTAGACATCGTTTTAGACGCTAGAGAAAGAAAAATCTAGTGGCTAGTTATATTTTGGCTTTTAATTGACCTAAGAAAAACACGACCGCTGTCGGAAACTGAACCTTCTGTTTGGCGTAGATTTTAATGTCAACAATTAATTATTAGGACTATTTTTCAAGGAAACATTGAAAAATAATAGACAAGAACGGGGCTTGAACGCGCGACCCTTGACATTCCGTGTCATTACTCTACCAACTGAGCTACCTTCTCTTTTGTAGTTGGAAGGGTGATGACACGGAAAGGCATTAGGTACATGGCCTCAACATGTATAAAAAAATAGCATTAAATATAATTATTAGGAGTTCATTTCGCATGCCTAATATAAATAGATAGCCTAGCCCTAGCAGCAGAAATGAAAACCCCGTTTTCAATTTGGATGTACTCAAACCTAAATAAAATAAAACATTTTAGGTCATCATTATTAGAAAATCATGGAGTAATTAGAATCAAAGAAGATCTTCAGAGATGGAACTCTTCAATAATTAACAGCAAATGACCCGCGATTGCTGCGAAAGTATATCTATATCATCTATATGTCGCAGATGGATTGTAGAATCAGCTGTTTTACAAAACTGCTAGCTGATTTACAAAACAGTACTGTTATGAAAAACAGCTGAGCAACATTTAGCGGTTTTACATAGTTACTGAACTATAACACGCAGAATTGTATGAACGTTTTGTGTTTATCAATGCAGCGGGTCGACCCAGCCCCGGAAGTGTAAATCAGAATACAGTATCTTCTTTTTACTTGAGTGGTGACTATCCATTTAATATACATATACAATAAACAAACCTGTCCCACTGTAGATATGTCATTCTGCATTACGTCTAAAGGTGGGTAGCAGTTTTGTTAAACGTATCGCAATGGCAATCCAGCTGAACATTGTTCAGCTGTTTTATAAAACAGTACTGTTTTGTACATCAGCTAGCAGTTTTGTAAAACAGCGGATTCTACAATCCATCTGCGACATATATATTGTTTTCACCATACCATTATAGGCGGGTCTTGTTTCATAATTATTATTTATATTATTTAAGACGATTACCGAAATAACTCATTGGTGGTGTGGTCGCAAAGGGCGATGTAGCGTACGAACGTGAGGTCCTGGGTTCAATTCCAGGGTCGAGAAAAGTGTTAAGTTAGATTTTTATTTGTTATGATGGAATATCAGTAGCAGCCTGGAGGTTCAAACCAAGGCTCACCACCTATTACATGGGACTTAATAACAGCATTGGTGAAATGTGGGTGTACACAATTGTGTACACCTCTGCCTACCCCTTCGGGGAATACAGGCGTGATGCTATGTTATGTTATGTTATAATTAATAACGCGTCGGATTATGTAAGACAGATTTCCAAACTTCGTCCAATAGGTAGCGATATAAAAACGAAATCCCGTATTTACACTGTAAGTAAATAGGAATATGTAGTACCTATGTTTAAACTGTATTACCTATAAAATCTTATGTATGACTAGCTTCTGCCCGCGACTTCGTCTGCGTGGACTTCTGAATTAGGTCCAGTCGGGATAAAAAGTACTCTGTGTTAATCCAGGTTATAAACTATATGTGTGCCAAATTTCATCCAAATCCGTACAGTAGTTTATGCGTGAAAGAGTAACAAACACCCATAAATACAAACTTTCACGTTTACAATATTATTAGTAGGAAGTAGGATAGTGATGCACAAAGAACATATAGGGACTAACTTTTAAGGAGTCAATGTTTTAGTGATAAAGATTAATTGAAACCCTAATTTCAAATTCTATATGTAACAATTTTAATTAAGTTTTCACGTTAGGATAGCACTTTTCTACTTTCTGGTTACAAATAAGTAATCCGTTCTCTCTATACAAGTTTTGGCTTGAGTTGATGTATTTGACTTGTAAATTAACCCTTTTAAGTAAATACCTAATAAATTAGGACCTTGTTGTTACCACGATTGCTCAAAAAAGAAGTGTTATCATCATATATATCTATATAGGTATCAATTGCTGTTCGTTTGTCTCGCTAAAACTCGAGAACGGCTGGGCCGATTTAGCTGATTTTTGTTTTGAAATGTTTGTTGTAGTCCAGGGAAGGTTTAAACGGTGAGAAAACGTAGAAAAATTGCAAGGAAGATAGTAAAAACAACAATTTCATTTGTCCATATAAACTGTCTACTTTTCTGTCAAACATTTGACGTTCGAGGTGATACGAAGAACACTGAGTCATCTAGATTTGAATAAAAATATAAAACATTAAACCATAAAAACTCTTTTTCAGACTGCGGACCCAATCAAGAAATACGCTGCGTTCAGTCGTGCCCTCCTGAAAAGTCTTGCAGAAATTGCGACAGTAAATTTAGTTGCTTGCAATGGGCAGAACCTTGTAGATACAAATGTGTTTGCAAGGAAGGATTCCTCAGAAACGCCGAAGGAGATTGTATAACTAAAGAACAGTGTGGTAAGTACCAAGGACTGAAGTAGGTCTAAAATCGCTTGCATGAAACGTTTAAACGTAATGGTACGTACCTTTAAAGTAGCGCAAGCCGTTCAAGGAACTTTGATCGCAAAGGGTAGATACCTACTTTTAATTCATATCGTGTTGTTGGTGAAATGTAGGGGCTCGTGGCTAAGTAACAGCCGCATGGAACGATCGATAGAGGTTAAGCTGCCGCTTGCCGCGTTCGGTCTGTGAATGGGTGACCATAATTTCATACCGAGACCCCTCCGTGCCTCGGAGAGCACGTTAAGCTCGGTTGTTAAATTAAGATCTATGACCGCTGTTACGGGTAGTCAGAGGCCTGAAAGTCTGACAACCAGTCATACCACGAGATATCGTGTTACCCAGTAACTGGGCTGTGGAGGCAGTCACTCAGTGTAAAATACTGATATTAAGCTGTATCCGGTTTGACTGGAAACCGAACCCAATGTAATTGAGAAAAGCTAAGGCAAATAGTTGTTGATGAACAACTTAAATTCAGAGTTATAAACTACCCGTAGGTATCTTCCTTGGTTTTACGCACCAAGAAGAACTTGTCTCAGATGTGCTGGTTTTCTTTTTAATTAATCGAAATTAATCTAAAATAATAATGATTAATTCATTGTAACCGTAATAATGATTACCTACTTTAAAGATAAATAATTGAAAAGCATTAACGCATGCTTTGCGAATTCTAAAGTTATTATATTAAATGGAAAAAGAATAAGGTCGTGAGCAGGATTCGAACCTGCGCCTCGCAGATATTCTATTCATATCCCGGATACGCCTGGAGTATTTATCCGGGAGGCGCAGGTTCGAATCCTGTGGACGACCTTATTCTTTTTCCATTTAATAATATAACATCATGATTGATATACTTTTTTTGACAAACTGAGTAACAGACGACAAAAGACACAACATTCTACTGTTACTAAGACGCGAGTTTTAAGAACGCGTTTGCAAATATGGCAATAAATCGGTTTAGGATTTTAGAAGTTATGGTGGAATAAAAATACTCACAAACACACGTACATACATGACACACACACCTCAAAAACAAAACAAGGTGTTTTTGGTGCATTTTGCGGCAAAATGAAAATAAATCAAATGTAACCAAAAATTAATTACCGCTTAAAGACGACTCCTCTTAGATCTTACTTAAGAACATGTTGGAGTGACCTGAAGGTGTACTTCGGTTACTGCTACTGGAGTTCCAGTACTAGCCCACTTAGCTCTACTCGTCTAGTAGTTACTAGTGTGCCGAGCTCGGGCTCATTTTGTTAGTTATGATAAGATCTTACCTTAGAACTTGCTGAAGTGACCTGAAGGTGTAGGTACTTCGGTGGTTGCTGCTGGAACTACTGGACGAGTAGAGCTAGGTGTGCCGAGCTCGGGCTCGTTTTGTTAGTTATGATGAGATCTGAGGTATACTTCGGTAGCTTATACTGAAAGTAGTAGTCACTGAAGTACACCTTCAGGTCACTCCATTATTTCTAGCTCTACTCGTCTAGGAGTTCCAGTAGCAGCTATCAATGTATCCTTAACCTTTCGGCTCAGTAACGTACAGATCTGTACGTTGTAACAATAAAAATCTATTGTGTCTGCTAATGACTGACGCAACAGCTTAATACGGGTTAGTAAGACCTAAAAACGAAAGTCTCTAGGAGTGCCACAAGACAGCACGAGGCGCTTTGCACTCAAGTCACGGAACGCGGTCAAACCCTATTGTTCGAGTCTTACTTTTATACATATTCACACGAACTCACGCCTTTCCTCATCGGGTAGGCAGAAACTACAGAATGCCAGCTGCTACGATCCTTAAACATGCCTTTTGCTTCATCTACGTTTATACATGCGCGCCGCTTGCGAGTACTACGCACCTAACCTTTCTGGACGATATCATAAAATATTTCAGTGTATATCCTTCTAGAAAAGCAAAGATACATCTCTGCCTACCCAGTACACTACACAGGTTTACACCCACATTCACCAATCTGCCTAGTCTTTTTCAATTACATTGGGGTCGGCTTCCAGTCAAACCGGATGCAGCTTAACGGACAGATTGTTAATCTAATTAGTGATTACAAACGTACCTAAATAGGTACGTAATTGGGCTTAATCGACTGATTACGCCCAATTCTGAACACTGAACCCGAACGCAAGACCCTAGCACTAAGCAGCCGCGCTTGCGGCTACTATACCAACGAACCAATTATTAAAAAATATCAATATTTTCAGATAAATGTCCAGGTGCGAATGAATATTTTGCATACGGCGGGGTATGTGATAATGTCTGTTCAAACATTCATGTACAGAATAAGACACACTGTCCCATTCAGAACATCGTGTCTAAGAAAATGTGTTACTGCGACGATGGATACGCACGAGACGAAAACGGGAAGTGCATACCTATTGAGAAATGCAGTATGTATTAAAACCTATTATCACGATTTTCTGCATGTGTTTTAGTTACATCAATATGGTCCATAACATTTGGATAACAGATACATATAAATCCTTGAAAAGCATTAACTATTAAAAACTATTATAGTAACTAAAGAGTTACGCTATACATGCGTAACTCTAAGAAAGAAACTTTGTGGAAAGTATAACTTATAAGTTAACTTTTGTGTTTTTTTTTTTATATTTTTGTGGAAAGTCTAATGCGGTTGTGACCGTAACCGCTAAGCCACCTCGACCTCTGCTGCTGTCACCAAAAGACGTATTATAATGTGGAAGAAGAATTCGAGGTAGTGAGCAGAGGTCAAGACGGCTTAGCGGTTAGAGCGCCTGGAGTATTTAACCGGGAGGCGCAGGTTCGAATCCTGCTCACGACCGTATTTTTCTTGCCACAAAAATTTATAACTTTATTAGGACAACAGGGCTAACTGCTGCCGTCGCGTCGTCGCGTGTCGGTGGATACCGTAGACATGTACAGGACTGCCGCTGTTGCCTCGACGACTGTAGTCGACACGCCGTCAACAATCCGCGACAGCCGACCCTTCTAATTCTAGTACAGATACCGGAACCAGTAAAGATTCCCAAGATTAAGCAACGATACATAAGAGTCCGTAGTCATATTTTAGGGGGTCAATGTAGCTACCCATGTACCTATATGAACAACTTTTACTATTAGACAAACATGGACAGCACGAAAAAAAATCGGATGAGACGTCACAAGTGTTGGAAATGAATCTAAACGAATAGGTAGTCATGCGAGTAGTTAACTAATCACAAATCCTTACTTCACAGAACCCAGCTGCGCGGATGAATATGAAGAGTATACCGAATGCAAGAAGTGTTGCTCTTCCGATACGTGCCTCTCACTCGACGCTAAATTGAAATGTGATAGTAAAGAGCCTTGTAAGAAGGGATGCGTTTGCAAAGAGGGGTACTTAAGGAAAAAGGAAGGTTTACCCTGTATGCCTAAATGTGATTGCCCTGAGATGCAAAAATCGCCGGATTGTAAGAAAAAAGAAGCAAAGAATTGAGTACATAGAGTTCTATTATAAATATGTCGTATACTATGGTCAAATAAATATATTTACTACCTATCATAACATTGTGTTTTTACTTTTCTCGTCTTGGACATATATTTCAGGAAAGTCGAAAGGGACTGCCTGTGACTAAAATACTACATAAATATATATAAAATCCTACCTACTTATTACTACTGTTTTATAAAAGAAACAAAATTTATTAAGTGAGTAAGTACTCATTTACATTTGTCACTTCCACAGATTAGTAATATATATATCTGTTACTTCTCATTTTGCTTCACACTGGGACAGTAATAAGTTGATAATGTTATGAAACAAGATTAAAACAAACATAACCATATAAACTATAACATTTATTTTTTAATATAAAAATCATTTAACAGTAGAAATATGATAATACATTTTATCTTCTTCACTTATACTATTGGGAGCTCCAGATAACGGATCCCTGCCATCATGTGATTTAGGGAATGCTATCACTTCCCTTATCGACTCAGCATTACATGCCAATGTGACTAGTCTATCAATACCTAATGCAATTCCTGCATGTGGTGGACACCCACATTTCAAAGCATTCAAGAAATGTGACATTTTTCCTGGGTCAATATTCAACATTTTCATTATTTTTTCCTGCAATTCTGCATTGTGAATCCGAACAGATCCACCGCCAATTTCATTACCATTCATAACAATGTCATATGCTAGAGATCTCACTTTCAATGGCTCTGAGTCTAGTAAATGCATATCATCTGGGTGTGGTGCTGTGAATGGGTGATGGCTAGTTTCTAAACCATTTTCACCTTTAACAAATAGAGGGAAATCAATCACCCATAATGGTTCCACTTCTTTGTTTATTTTCAACATATTATTTGTCTTTAATAATGTAGCTATCATTCCTCTTATTTCTCCTAGACATAAGCAAGAGTTTTGATCATCCCCTATGACAATGATAGCCGCATTTGAGTCCCCAATAGCACTTTGAATGCTTTGACTCATGTCAGCACCAAATTCTTTTGTTATATTTTCATTTAAAACAACTTTACAAGGATGTTTCTTGGCAAACTGTCTAATATTTTCCTTATATTTTGTAGTTAATTTTCCAATCTGCTTAGAATAAGGCAATGCATATGCTCCAAAAGTCTCATCATTGCATTTTTCTGGGAATAATTGCTTCAGATTAACAAATTTTAAGTCATATGTTAAGTTTGGTTTATCAGTGCCATAGTTTGTAATAGCATATTTATATGTAATTCTTTTAAATGGTGGTTGTGGAAGTGATTTAACAAATGTATCATAAAGTAAACGCTCAATCATAGTTAAAACTCCATCTAAATTAGTAAAAGACAGTTCTATGTCTAACTGTGTGAATTCTGGCTGTCTGTCTGGCCTTGTAGACTCGTCTCTATAGCATCTTGCAACTTGAAAGTATCTATCAACACCACCAGACATCAACATTTGCTTGAACTGTTGTGGACTTTGCACCAACGAGTAGAACAGTCCCTCATGATGTGTAGGCACTATGAACTCTCTCGCACCTCCAGGGGTCCTACAGAACAATGTAGGAGTTTCAACTTCTACAAAACCATGTTTATCGATTAAAATTTTTCTCATATTATGCAGCATATCTGAACGCACTCTTAAATTATTCTGCATCTCAGGAAACCTCAAATCAATGTATCTGTGTTGCAATCTTAACTGTTCCTTAGGCTTTTGGTAATCTCTAAGATTGAAGGGTAACTTATCTGTTGTATTAAGTATTTCTAACTTGTCCATTGTAATTTCTACTTCACCTGTGGGCATGTTTGGGTTAATCATATCTTTAGGTCTTAAAGCAACTGTTCCTCTGATTTTTACAACAGTTTCTAATGGAATATCTAGGTTGATGCTGTCGTCATTTACTACACATTGTATGAGACCATAGGCATCCCTTAGAAGGAGGAATTTTGACAATCTTGAGTACTGGACCCAACCACATAGTGTAACCCTTTTTCCTGTATGTTCAGTCATTAGTTCGCCACACGTATGTGATCTATATGTAAAAGTATTACAATTCTGTTCCTCTCCAACGTCTTGTACATGTTGCTTAGTTCCATGCAGTTTCTTCTTAAAGTAGGAAATCTTATAGGTTATGTTTTTATCTTTAGAAGAACAAATAATGTTTGAGAATGTCTGCCGTGGAGTTATAAGGCTGTATTTCATGCAACATGAAGATATTGGGCAGTATTTTAAGAAGGTTTTATTTATAAATAAGCTTCTGGCTAACATTTTGCACTTTTAATACTGACTATGAAGTCTTGACGACACGGTCTTACTAAGTATTTACAAATGTAGTTGTCTGTTTTTCGTTAAAATTACATGTTTAGTTAAAACTTAATTAATACTATTATATATTCCGTTAATTTTGCCAAAATGCCTGAACAACAAAACGGACCAGTTGTTTACTTTTTTGACATTGACACTTGGCAGTGACAGACACGCTTTTGATTTTGGGCATGACAGTCTATTTTTATTTATTTTATTTTTCGAATCGATTAATCGTTATCATTAGGGTCACCTTAACTTATGTATCCAATTGAATCTTATTTAACCACTCTTCTTGGAGTTCCGGAATCTTTGGGAATCATAAATAAAACATTTCCTTTATGTACTAACAACACAAATGTATTCATTATCCCCCTGCCCTTCTCCCAATTTATTTGGGCTCGGCGCAACATATACCTATCTGGCATGCTGTTAAAGTTTTGGCTATGTTTTATGACCGGCCGCCTGCCTGACCTCAACCCTCTTAGGGAATACTGTTGTTGGTGGTAACCACCACCGATACGGTCTCCTTCTATCTAGGGGCCATTCAAGTATTACGTAAGCACCCTGTAGTGCTTCGGGGGGCGGGGGGTCTCTGCTTTGCTTATTTTTGATGACATGGGGGATGGGGGGGTCTTCTACAATATTTTATCGATCTTGGTTTGAAAACACGGCAATTAGCAACACTACTTGTCTTTGCTTGAAAATGAAATACATTTTCAGGGATTTACGAAAATAATAGATACGGTTACTTGCTTAGAACGGAGACACCAGATAAAGAACCAGAACACATAAAAAATTAATGTACCAATGTTTACGTAAGCATGGGAGGGGGGGGGTCTTTGCTTACTTTTTCTTACGAGGGGGGGGGGGGGGAATAATTGTAAAAAATCTGCTTACGTAATACTTGAACGGCCCCCTAGCTATGTCACACCAAATCTTATCCACGAGCCAGGTTCTGATGTTATCCTACAAGAAGACAGAGAACAAAGAGGTCTTAACAGATAGACCGAGGGACAACAAAGTAATCTTATAAGTGTTACTTTTATCCTTTTGACGAACGAAACCCTAAAAAGACACAATGTTTTCTCTATATTGTCGAGCGAAAAAATCTCTTCTTTATGAATTTGTGAATAGGGGCTCAGCGACGGAAATGGCCGCTCGTCTTTTAAAAGATTCAGCCGGTTAGGAGCCATGACAGGCCATAGGATATGGGTTTGAGTTATGCAAGTTTCGTAATTTACCTTGGAAACCTTGTAGGTATTGCATTGTCTTGAAGTCTTATTACATCCAAAGTTCTATTAAAACAGGACTCTTCAAAATGTAGAGAACATGCTAATGTTTTATCGTGGCTGGTATCAATATTCTCTTGACCCAATGATTCCATCCGCTTTTTAAGGACTTCATTTTTGGTAACCTAAAAATTGTTAGGTACTTTGGTTATCATCATAACACATAATGTGTATTAAACGTTATTTTTATTTTATTATTTATTATAAATATTCAAAATAAGTGTTTTCGAAAAAATCGAGAAATACATAATCTAAATCGTCGTTTAAATCAGAAGCACAAAACTAAATTATCCTGTAAACAGTGCGTAGTAAACAACCCCAGAATAAAGAAATATACCTTTTGAAACTTATTAAAATGGTATTACCTGATGACATAACAGTAATAAATATTAAATGAATCTAAAATTAGGTCGAAGTGTATGAAAGAGAATTGATAATATATGAATTTTAAACGACTTACTGGTGCATGGATATAGGCGGCACTTTTTACTATATTTCGAACCACAGCCCTTCACACAACACTTAGGCATAATTGCTTTTATCACACGCAGCTTCACAGTTAAATTCTCAGCACTCAAGATGTTTTAAGCAAAGAAAATCGTAATAATAAGTTTCGCGATAACGCCAAATGACACTTGTGTCGTCTAATTTCAAACACCGCTAGATCCAGTTTTAAGAAAAATAAATATTTTTACTTTATGGTATAGTCAATCTTGACCTGTATGTGTCTACTATACTTTTTACAAGCAAACTACGCCAGATCCCTACTAAAATAGCAAATTAAAACAGTAATTTAATTCAAAACCCGCCACATCCATGACGGGACTTTTTCAAATGCCGCCATATCCATACCGACCAATCAGAGCAGAGAATTATTGCAAAACTGTCATGGTGATTAATGGCGTCTTCATTAACTGTTTGGTGTTTTCGTGTTGTGATTTTTTATTGTTTTCTCCTATAAATAATGACCGATTTATCTCGGAATATCGAACAAGTTCCTCCGAATAAAGCAAGGAAACGATGTGTTGACAATAATAACTGGAGAAGGGAAGTTAAGAGACGCAAACTGTGAGTATTCATTGTAGTATTAATCGTACGCGATCCATATACAGTATGTTTGTTTACATGAGACCTAGGAATTTATATTGGTGTTAGCGTATAATGTATTTTTGTTTATTTATCACTAGTAGGTACCTACATTCTAATATAGTAACTAGGAGACTTTTCTACTATCCCAAAATGAAACACTGAATTTCCAACTATTCATTTTACACTATTCATCGAAATAATTAAGCACTACTTATACTGAAAAAAATATTATGAATTAACGTTGGTGAATAAGTTTATTTTAAAAGTTTTTTTTTTTTTTTTTTGGTTTTGAACGTTAGTCATTTTCATATTAATTTATTTTGTTTTTCATTTAGGTATGAACCAAAATATCTGCCAAGTCTTCTAAAGTGTCACCATGGAAGTAATAAAACTTTTAAATGTTCAACCTTAAAAATACAAGACGTTTCGCGGATGTATCGAAATTTTTACAAAGAAAATAAAAAAGTTGACCAGGACAATTTTATTTTAAATTATTGTCGCTTGAAACAATGCGACCGTACGAGGCTTAAAACTGGAGCACGAGGACCTAAAAATATGAGTGCAGATTATTATATCCAGATTAAAAATCCACAGAATCTCGTTAGAGTATGCAAAAAAGCATTTACTGATATACTGAAAATTGGCAAAGACAGAGTTACTGGCGTCTTACAACGCTCTTTTAAAGAAGGTGGTCTGGCGAAAGAGAATAGAGGAGGCGATCGCAAAAAATTGCGATTTCTGGAAAGACATAATAAAGTACAGGCTTTCATTGAGTCTCTGCAAGCAGTTGAGCCTCATTATTGCCGGAGCAAGTCATCTGTTAGAGTGTACTTACCCTCCGAATAAAACATCAAAAAACTGTGGAAGATGTATAATAATGGACTAAATGAAACCCCGGAATTAAAGGTAAAAGAATCATTTTTTAGAAAAGTGTTTAACACTAAATATAATGCTGGTTTTGGATCACCTATGAAAGACACATGTTCTCGATGCTCAGAGTTAACGATGAGAATTAAAAATGCTACTAGTGATCAGGAGAAACAAAAGTTTATTACAGAGAAAAGACTACATTCCTTAAAAGCCAAGGCGTTTTACGACTTATTAAGAAATGAAGAGGATCATGTCTTGATCGCATCATTTGATTGCCAAAAGAACAACGCCTTGCCAAAACTGCTGGATCTAGCAGCCTATTTTAGTCGGCAAATAAATCTATATAATTTCACAGCTGTAGTGGGTAGCTCTAAGAGTCCATTGAATAATGTGCACATTTATTACTGGAATGAAACCGATAACGCCAAAGCATCTAATCAAATTGTTACTGCTGTATTTCACTTATTGACTAATTTGGACATAGCTCAAAACAAAACAGTGATAAGACTTTTTGCGGACGGCTGCGGTGGACAAAATAAAAATAGTACTGTAATAGGCATGTGCTGTAAATGGCTAATGTCTAGTGCACCACCTCAAATAAAGGAGATAAATATAATTTTCCCCATGGTAGGCCACTCTTTCTTGCCACCAGACAGAATATTTGCGAAAATAGAAAAAGAGATTAAAACAATGTCTGTGATAAGTGATCCACAGTCATATGTGAATATATTTAAAAATCATGGCAGTGTATACAATCTTACGCAGGATATTGATGTTTATGACTGGAAAGAAGAAGTTTGTAAGACATTCAAACCACCAGGAAATTGGCACTTTAAGTTTAATTTGACTAAAAGATTTATTTTGAAACGAGGAAGACAAAACGTGAGCATCCAAGGTGAAGAAAATTATAAACATGAGGTTGGTGCACCTAAACTTATCACAAAAAAGGCAAGAGCTGCTCTGAAATGGAACCATCTGTAATCCCGAGAGGAAACAAAATAAATTCTGCAAAAATCAAGGATGTTGTTGCACTACTGACAAAACACTATGGAGAAGATTGGCGAAATATACCATCCCTACACTTTTATAAAAACGTTGAAGAAACTAATGATAATTTCATGCATGTTGCAGATATGCCCTGTGTTCCTTTGGAAGAATCAGAAAATTTTGTGTAGTTCATAAGATTAACGAAACTTTCTATCTATTTTTTTATGTTTTATCCAATAAATATTTGTCTTAAATCTTAATTCTTCCCACAATTTCTTTTCCTACCTACCCACGTTATAAAAATAAATGATTAAAATAATATGGTAACAAACTTCTTTCTTCTACCACTCATTTTAGAACATCCTGTATAGATGATACTACAGCTTAAAGTTAGTATCAAAGGCAGCTAGATCCAGCACTTTATTATCAAAAGCCGCCAGATCTCGAATTGAATATCAAAATCTGCTATTTCCTATTTTTAAGGACGAAAATATGCTTATTTTGCTATTGAATTATATAAATATGAATTATATTATTGTTTTATTTAATTTTAAAAAGTCATCTAATTTTATGGCATTAATTTTATTATGGTAGCCTTACTGACACATATTTTAACTATACTGTAAAATTGACTTATATGGATGTGACGGCATTTGAAATTAGACGACACACTTTATGTACACTGTCAAATGTACCCACAAAGAGAAACTAAAATGGCGAACCGGCCGGTGGGCTGGTCATATGTGACGTCATATTAATTACTGGCAATTTCAGAAAACTGTCAAATTACGGTTTAATCTTTTTACACTAGTAGAATCACATAAGTTAAAAAGAAATGCATTTAGTGTTTATTTTATTGTGTCGAATCGTATGATATTTGTATAGCGTAATGTTTATATAATGTAGATTAATAGGGCACGTCCTTTACTTCTTCTTTAGTCATTGGTAGTCAAAGTAATATTATAGATTTGGGACACAAGATTTAACTGAATGATTTAATCTATACTTTATAAAGCTGAAGAGTTCGTTTGTGTGGTTGAACGCGCTAATCTCGGGAACTTCTAGATTGAATTAAAAATATTTTTTGTTGGATTCTTAGTCCATTTAACGAGGACCGCTACATAACATTACGCTACGACCAATAAGAGCGGAGCATCAATGAAAAATGTTGCAAATACGGGAAAAAAATATTCCTTTTGAGAGCTTCCGTTGCGAACGCTGCGTAAACGTTTAAAGTTACGCAAAAATCATGTATAACAGAATTGTTCGCCTTTAAAAGTTCTATATAAAAGTCCGCGACAGTATATATCCATCTTTTAAAGTTTACTCACTATAACCTTTTTTATGGTTATCAAATTAGTTCTAAAATAATGCATTATATCCGAAGTTGTTTTTATAAAAATGATATTAATCTTTATCCAAATAAATACGTTATTCATCACAAGTATTTAATTTTGAACAAAATTGCTCTTTACATCATTGATTTCAATGAATATCTTCGTAGTTTTAAAATAACTGCAACAAAATAATGATCAAGTACCACGCGCGGTTTTATAACATAACATATCATAACACAATCACGCCTGTATTCCCCAAAGGGGTAGGCAGAGTTGCACACATTCGTACACCCACATTTCACCAATGCTGTTATTAAGTCCAATGTAATATGGACTTAATAACACCCAATATTTATTTAGCCAATTTTTACCAACTTAATAATTACCATATAACAGACACAATTCAAAACTCCGGGCTGCTATTGAGAATTTTCTAACAGAAAAATTCAATACCACTTTGCCCGGTCCGGGAATCGAACCCGAGACCTCATACTCAGCAATCGCGCTTGGGACCTCTAGACAAATGAGGCAGGCGCATTATAATGTGCTAAGCAAGGTCATAACGGGGGGGGGGGATATATTTCAGTAGGTTTTTTCCTCAAATTAACGGGATGAAACTGCGGGGCACAGCTATTATATTATAATTAGCTGTTACTTAAGTTACTCCGAATTAGGTTTATTCCGAGATTTGTGAGGTCCAATTTAGGGTTAATTATTAATTAGTTCCACAGGCTGAGTGTTAGTTTTCGACATCCACGCGGATGAAGTCGCGGGCACAGCAGGCTACTTTATATATTCAGAGATTTAATGAAATGTGATATTAAGTGTTACGAAAGTAAAGTAAATTTTACGGGATCCCTTCCTTTCGCATAATGTTCTTTGTCTTAATATACTTCGGCATAACGATTTTGGCACAATTTGTTTTGGCATAATAATACTTCGGCATACATTTTATGTTGGCATAATCATCATAAAGACTAATTTGTTTTGGCATAAATTTGATTCGCATAACGTCAGCAGTCTAATGACTATTTGCATACAGACTGTAAGTAATGATATTATTATTAAATGATATGCTTGTTATTCAAAATACAACGGGGCGATGCGCGTGAGCGAGCGAAGCGAGCTCGGGAACCCAGTGCACCCCGACACGGACAGTTTAGGTTCGAAGGGTGCGTGTTTAGGTTTTTTTGCGACCTTACAGACGCGGAAATAGGAGCCCCGCGAAGCGGGGCTCCGTCGACCAGGTCCCGGAAGGCGAGACTTTTTTTTCGTTTAGGATATTATGCTTAAAAAAGTTATGCTTTAGAACTTTATGCTTGATAAATTTATGCTTTAGAATATTATGCTTAATCATTATTATGGTTAGAGAAATTATGCTTAAAAAAATTATGCGTAAACTGTTATGCGTAATTATATTATGCGAAAATATAATTATGCCAAACAAAATTATGCTAAGTTATATTAGGTCTTAAAATTTTATGCAAATGGATAGGGAACCAAATTTTACATTCAACGGAGACGGCCAGACGTCCATTGTACATTCGGCCCACCTCTGAAGGTTTGCAGACATAGTAATAATCAAATGATTCGTCGAAACACATATATTACAATGAATACTAATCGTTGTTATAAAAATGTCTTCGCATTTAAGAAAACAATTTTGCGCGTGGTGTCCCTATGTAGTCTGTTGCTTAAATAATTTTGCGGACGCGGGACAAATTACAAATTAAATACATTTATAGTCCTTCATTTAATATAAGCGTATATTAAATGAAGGACTATAAATTTATTACGAAACATACACATAAAAAATATCACAAACAATTTAAGCCTCTATCCAGCAGTGGAATGCGATAGTCTAGGACTCTAGGTGATTCAGACATTAATTTCATAAAGTCATTTATCACATTTTTCCTTTTAACATTCAACATTAAAAAGCTATGATTTTCTTCAAGTTTCTAGCCACTGCGGAAATAACTAACAATTATTTAATAATATTAGCCTGACCTATAAAAAGTAAAATTATCATAATATGAATAAAAGTAAAAACTATTTTTATAATTATTCACAAATCTCACTTCTCTTTAAATAATCAAACATCCTTCTTGTAAATTTATCCCGCGCTTTCTATGAATTTACACAAGTTTTATGATTTGAGATGCAAACATGAAAAGATTTATTTATTAATAAATATAAATATAATATCTTTTGAATTATTTATTTAATAGAGATACTACGCAATCAATTAACTTTTGCGTGTGCTATTCAATCACTAATAATTCATTATTTTTTTCCCATCTCTTGGTCCAAAGAGTAAACTAAAGTTTCGAAATGTTATATCTTGTTTAATCTGTGGAAATTAATTTTGATAATGTTTAGATTTTGAGGAAATTAATGTATTTATTGGGATTATTCACTTTACAGCCCTTTTTAATGTAAATCATATCGTCTGTGTTTCTTTCCAATGTTAAAACGATCAAACCTAAGAGAAAGTGTGTGATTTAGGCGCAATCATGTGATTTTCGATCGATTTTGTTTACTACTTAGGTCAGGTAAAGAAAAATAGACTTTAGTGATGACTTTGATTGTTCATTCAACACCCCAGCCGGCCTCGTCGGCCCATTTATGATACATATATTACTAATCTGTGGGCCCACTTTTACTCAACAATGTCGTATAGAATCTTAATCGACTTTAAAAAATAATATCTTTAGTTCACTTGGTTATCATAATATCATCACTGCAATCGTGTGTAAGTATAATTAAAAAATAAAAATAATATATATATGTTTTACGGGATCTGGGAATAGAATTATTTATTAATTTTTGTGACCCTCGATTTAGGCATGCCTGATTTTTCGTAAGACGTGCTAACGGAAAAACCATTTGGAGATTTTTTGATTATGAGCTATATTTTGGTAATATCCACTCATAAAAGTAAGAGATTTGAAAATAAAAGGCAAAAATAACTAATAACCATCATTTGACCTGAAGTCACTTGCAATGACGTCACATGTTCATATTTTAAATAATCTGTGAACTGAAGGTATGTTGTCATTAAATTTTTTTTGTCACAAAATTTAATATTTTATATATAATTGGTAGTTGTCACTAAATTTAATAATTCAAGATAGATCTTTGCAAATCATTAACGCATGCTTAGCGAACTCAAAAGTTCTAATATTAAATAGAAAAAGAATACGGTCGTGAGCAGGATTCGAACCTGCGCCTCCCGGATAAATACTTCAAAGATTTATTTTTAATTGAATCCTTACACTTTCACATTGACCCCTTAAAAGGAAATAACATAATACTTAGGACCATATAAATAAAGTATAAATAAATAATTAGATAAATTAATAACATAAATAAAAATAAATTATTGGAGATGGATCATTCTGGATCTTTCTAATTCTAATCATTGCCCCTGGCGTTATCTCAATTTATTTGGGAAATTAGTTAATGGACCAATTCCCAATAGGTATCTCTATTAGGCTTGGAGAATAAGACCCCACTCAGAGCTAATCACTCCCTTTCTAGCCATACATATCGTCTTTCACACATTTCTTCCATCCATCGCTTCGTCGTTCTTCTAGACACTCATAGAGACACCAACATTCATACTCAAAACTTTCCTATCCTTCACACCACCACACACAGCATTTCTACACATCCTCCTCTAACACACTCATTTTTTATTAAATATCTATCCGCGACACACGACATTCGTCATTAAACAAATGTTTATTAAATATCCAGTGGGCCCAACAGACGATATCCTGCCCTAATCCCGATTGCAGCGTCAACTACCGGGTCCAATTGTGTATCTACTAAACCATCTAACGGACCCACCCCTATAAACATATAATTTAAAAATATCATCGAATTCAATTAAACGAATTGGGCATGCATGAAAACAAATAAGGTGTTTTTTTTTTCGAATGATTATCTAATTATGAGAAACTAATTTGGTTATTTTATTTATTAGAACAATAATTAATTTTTTATATTTGTTTTTAATATTTCCCCAAATGACGTAATTTGTTCACAAATTTTTGACACACAGTTTCTAAATGAACTAAAACTAACAGCTGTCAGTTTCATGTCAGTTGGTAGTACGTTTTTGGGCATAGATCTATTTTGATATACTTGTAGAAATATACATAGTAGGTAATCTTAGTTCAAATTAATTTTAAACAAAAAATAAAAACCGCCTTCAAAAATCCACTACACTAAAAAGTTCAAAATAATATCAAAATTTGCTTATAATAAAATAATTTTAAAATTACAATATATAATAATAATCTGTTAATTTTGGAGTCGGTGCCTGTACTGGGAGAGGGTTATTGTTTTCCTCTTGTTAGTCACTTATGTTCGTTGCGCTGTGGTTATGTCACCGGCCTGGCCGATCTGGTTGTAAACCCCACATACATCAGGCACCGACTCCAAAATTAACAGATTATTATTATATATTGTAATTTTAAAATTATTTTATTATAAGCAAATTTTGATATTATTTTGAACTTTTTAGTGTAGTGGATTTTTGAAGGCGGTTTTTATTTTTTGTTTAAAATTAATTTGAACTAAGATTACCTACTATGTATATTTCTACAAGTATATCAAAATAGATCTATGCCCAAAAACGTACTACCAACTGACATGAAACTGACAGCTGTTAGTTTTAGTTCATTTAGAAACTGTGTGTCAAAAATTTGTGAACAAATTACGTCATTTGGGGAAATATTAAAAACAAATATAAAAAATTAATTATTGTTCTAATAAATAAAATAACCAAATTAGTTTCTCATAATTAGATAATCATTCGAAAAAAAAAACACCTTATTTGTTTTCATGCATGCCCAATTCGTTTAATTGAATTCGATGATATTTTTAAATTATATGTTTATAGGGGTGGGTCCGTTAGATGGTTTAGTAGATACACAATTGGACCCGGTAGTTGACGCTGCAATCGGGATTAGGGCAGGATATCGTCTGTTGGGCCCACTGGATATTTAATAAACATTTGTTTAATGACGAATGTCGTGTGTCGCGGATAGATATTTAATAAAAAATGAGTGTGTTAGAGGAGGATGTGTAGAAATGCTGTGTGTGGTGGTGTGAAGGATAGGAAAGTTTTGAGTATGAATGTTGGTGTCTCTATGAGTGTCTAGAAGAACGACGAAGCGATGGATGGAAGAAATGTGTGAAAGACGATATGTATGGCTAGAAAGGGAGTGATTAGCTCTGAGTGGGGTCTTATTCTCCAAGCCTAATAGAGATACCTATTGGGAATTGGTCCATTAACTAATTTCCCAAATAAATTGAGATAACGCCAGGGGCAATGATTAGAATTAGAAAGATCCAGAATGATCCATCTCCAATAATTTATTTTTATTTATGTTATTAATTTATCTAATTATTTATTTATACTTTATTTATATGGTCCTAAGTATTATGTTATTTCCTTTTAAGGGGTCAATGTGAAAGTGTAAGGATTCAATTAAAAATAAATCTTTGAAGTATTTATCCGGGAGGCGCAGGTTCGAATCCTGCTCACGACCGTATTCTTTTTCTATTTAATATTAGAACTTTTGAGTTCGCTAAGCATGCGTTAATGATTTGCAAAGATCTATCTTGAATTATTAAATTTAGTGACAACTACCAATTATATATAAAATATTAAATTTTGTGACAAAAAAAATTTAATGACAACATACCTTCAGTTCACAGATTATTTAAAATATGAACATGTGACGTCATTGCAAGTGACTTCAGGTCAAATGATGGTTATTAGTTATTTTTGCCTTTTATTTTCAAATCTCTTACTTTTATGAGTGGATATTACCAAAATATAGCTCATAATCAAAAAATCTCCAAATGGTTTTTCCGTTAGCACGTCTTACGAAAAATCAGGCATGCCTAAATCGAGGGTCACAAAAATTAATAAATAATTCTATTCCCAGATCCCGTAAAACATATATATATTATTTTTATTTTTTAATTATACTTACACACGATTGCAGTGATGATATTATGATAACCAAGTGAACTAAAGATATTATTTTTTAAAGTCGATTAAGATTCTATACGACATTGTTGAGTAAAAGTGGGCCCACAGATTAGTAATATATGTATCATAAATGGGCCGACGAGGCCGGCTGGGGTGTTGAATGAACAATCAAAGTCATCACTAAAGTCTATTTTTCTTTACCTGACCTAAGTAGTAAACAAAATCGATCGAAAATCACATGATTGCGCCTAAATCACACACTTTCTCTTAGGTTTGATCGTTTTAACATTGGAAAGAAACACAGACGATATGATTTACATTAAAAAGGGCTGTAAAGTGAATAATCCCAATAAATACATTAATTTCCTCAAAATCTAAACATTATCAAAATTAATTTCCACAGATTAAACAAGATATAACATTTCGAAACTTTAGTTTACTCTTTGGACCAAGAGATGGGAAAAAAATAATGAATTATTAGTGATTGAATAGCACACGCAAAAGTTAATTGATTGCGTAGTATCTCTATTAAATAAATAATTCAAAAGATATTATATTTATATTTATTAATAAATAAATCTTTTCATGTTTGCATCTCAAATCATAAAACTTGTGTAAATTCATAGAAAGCGCGGGATAAATTTACAAGAAGGATGTTTGATTATTTAAAGAGAAGTGAGATTTGTGAATAATTATAAAAATAGTTTTTACTTTTATTCATATTATGATAATTTTACTTTTTATAGGTCAGGCTAATATTATTAAATAATTGTTAGTTATTTCCGCAGTGGCTAGAAACTTGAAGAAAATCATAGCTTTTTAATGTTGAATGTTAAAAGGAAAAATGTGATAAATGACTTTATGAAATTAATGTCTGAATCACCTAGAGTCCTAGACTATCGCATTCCACTGCTGGATAGAGGCTTAAATTGTTTGTGATATTTTTTATGTGTATGTTTCGTAATAAATTTATAGTCCTTCATTTAATATACGCTTATATTAAATGAAGGACTATAAATGTATTTAATTTGTAATTTGTCCCGCGTCCGCAAAATTATTTAAGCAACAGACTACATAGGGACACCACGCGCAAAATTGTTTTCTTAAATGCGAAGACATTTTTATAACAACGATTAGTATTCATTGTAATATATGTGTTTCGACGAATCATTTGATTATTACTATGTCTGCAAACCTTCAGAGGTGGGCCGAATGTACAATGGACGTCTGGCCGTCTCCGTTGAATGTAAAATTTGGTTCCCTATCCATTTGCATAAAATTTTAAGACTTTATTATATTTTATTATAATAAAATAATTTTAAAATTACAATATATAATAATAATCTGTTAATTTTGGAGTCGGTGCCTGTACTGGGAGAGGGTTATTGTTTTCCTCTTGTTAGTCACTTATGTTCGTTGCGCTGTGGTTATGTCACCGGCCTGGCCGATCTGGTTGTAAACCCCACATACATCAGGCACCGACTCCAAAATTAACAGATTATTATTATATATTGTAATTTTAAAATTATTTTATTATAAGCAAATTTTGATATTATTTTGAACTTTTTAGTGTAGTGGATTTTTGAAGGCGGTTTTTATTTTTTGTTTAAAATTAATTTATTTTAGTCTTTTTAGTTTTAAGTCTAATATATATACTGTATAGGTCATATATAAGTTTGTATACTTCATACATAAGTTAATTTAGTAATTTAATAATATGGGTAGGCCTTCGAAAGCCGCTAGGACTTAATAACTGCATCGGTGAAATGTTTGTGTACAACAGTGGACACTTCTGCCTACCCCATCGGGCAATACAGGCATGATGCTATGTATGTATTGAGTGGCATGAACTATACATGGATAAGCGATTACAGCAATTGCGAGTGATTTGCTGTGATTTATTGAAGAGTTCCATTGTCTAACTTCGAAGATCTTCATCAGATCTTCACTAAATTGAAATGGAACCATTTCTGGGGACTACTCTTGCAAACAAATATATCGACGGACATACATACAAAACAAGGTAGCTACTGTAAAACGTTGAGGAGTTCCCTTGACTGCCCTTCGTCTTCATCAGACCCCTAATGACAGTCACAACCCATCTAGGTGTAAAGTTTTCATCAGTACAAATTAATCAAGCCCAAACACCAGGTAATTGCTGTAAATCGTTAAAGAGTTCCCTAGATCGTCTTTCGGCTCCATCATCAGATCGACTCCAGACCTTCATTTAATAGTAGTGCTTTAAAATACTTAATGAAAAAATTAACAAACGCACTAGTCGCCCCTACGATTTTCGAAGGTTTCCCTCGATTTCTCGGAGATGCCATCATCAGATCCTAGTTTCCTTATCATGGTACCACCGTTGGGATATCTTCTATCCAACAAAAAAAGAATTATCAAAATCGGTTCATAAACGACGAAGTTATCCCCGAACACACATAAAAAAAAAAAAAAAAAAAAAAAATATATATACAGTCGAATTGAGAAACCTCCTCCTTTTTTGGAAGTCGGTTAAAAATAAAATATGCGATTTTAGTTAAAATAGTTTCACTATAAAAATGACAGAAAACATTTCCTTTTACGTAGTCTGGCACCACTAATAATGACAACATACCTTCAGTCCTCCAGATTATAACATGAACATGTGACGTCACTGCAAGTGACTTCAGGTCAAATGAAGGTTATTAGTTATTTTTGCCTTTTATTTTGTAATCTCTTACTTTTATGAGTGTAAATGAAATGAAATGAAATTGTTTATTCTGTAAGTAGGTCTTTTAAAAACTCTTTTACATGTCATTATATCTAGATGGCGTCGGCGTTTCCTATCTGACTACCTCTGAGAAGAAACGCCGAAACAAACTCAAAGGTCTCTTTTAAAGTCCAGATATCATTAAACATCCCTATGTGAGCGTAACCATGTAGGGTATCTGGAATGGCCTTTTTAAGAAAGAGCTATATCAGTTTCGAGTTGACCTGTCCTAACTGACGGCACACATGCATCAGTCATCGTGTAGCTCAACCATGTTATAGGGAGCTCAACGACCTGTCGCAAGGCGATACCAGATCAGCAGGACATTTGCGTAGGCCATATAAAAACCTCAAAACCGCCAGATTTCAAATATGTATAACAATAAATAAAAAATAAAAAAATAAGAAAAGCTTCCTACATGATGCTCACATTCACATTTTCTGTAATATTACAATAAAAAATGTCAATTAATAGAATGTCAATTGTTATGATATTACAATGTCAATTTTATCTTATATAAATGTCAAATTTTCTCATTAGACAATGTCCAATTTTTTTCATAGTACAATTGCAGGTAAAATCAAAACAATATAATTAAACATTTTTCATATCACTCCCATGCGTTTTTATCGCTTAAACATTCAGAGATAGTGTAATACCCCTTTCGGCATAGTTTAGCTTTAATAGCTTTCTTAAATTTATTATAGGGTAAATTTCTAACGTTAATGGGCAGTTTGTTGAAATAACGTATACATTGACCCATGAACGAGTTGCTTATTCTGTGGAGATGAGTAGCATGAACAGCAAGGTTGTGTTTCTTCCGAGTATTTATAGTATGTACATCTAACAATTTAACAAAATTTTGAATGTTTTTGCGTACATACATTAAGTTTTCTTAAATATATTGCGAGGCTACAGTCAGGACATTGATCTCTTTAAATTTTTCTCTGAGGGAAACTCTAGGACCCAAGTTGTAAATAGCATGAATAGCCCTCTTTTGCAAGACAAAGATGGTATTAATATCTGCAGAGTTTCCCCACAGAAGAATACCATAAGACATAATGCTATGGAAATAACTGAAATAAACTATTCTGGCTGTATCCTCGTCAGTTAAATGTCAAATTTTTTTTACAGCATATACTGCTGAACTAAGCCTACCTGACAATTTTTCTATGTGCGGGCCCCACTGTAATTTGCTATCAATAGTGATACCAAGAAATACAGTAGACTCAACAGGGCTCAACTCTAATTCGTTTAATAGTACATTGGTCCGTTGGTATTTAACATTAGGCGTTGTAAATTTCATAAGTTTAGTTTTTTTCTCGTTAAGGAGAAGATTATTAATATTAAACCAATAGACGACTTTGGTTAGTGTATTGCTTACTTCGTCATGATTAAGAAGCTGTCTTTTAATTTTGAAAATTAAAGACGTGTCATCTGCAAACAATACCATCTCGGGATTATCTTTAACATAATAAGATAAATCATTAATATAAATGAGGAATAAAAACGGTCCTAGAATTGAACCCTGCGGAACGCCCATAGTAACAGTAGACCCAGAAGATCTCTTGCCATTCACATCGACCCTTTGAATTCGATTGTTCAGATAAGAAGTCAATAGGTCGAGAGCTTTGTTCCTTATTCCATAATGATGTAATTTCCTAATAAGTGTACTATGTTGTACGCAATCAAAAGCTTTGGACAAGTCACAAAATATACCGAGAGCATCATGCGAATCCTCCCAGGCTTCGTAAATGTTCTTAAGCAATTCTACGCCCGCATCCGTAGTAGAACAACCCTGTGTAAAGCCAAACTGTTTTTTATGAAGCAAATTGTTTTTATTGAAATACCTTAACACTTGGGTTAAAGCAAGTTTTTCAAAAATTTTGCTTAGCGTAGGCAATATAGAAATAGGACGAAAGTTCGTGGGATCAGACGTGCTGCCAGATTTGAATAATGGTAGTACTTTGCTTTGCTTCATAAAATCAGGAAATACACCAGATGTGACACACGAGTTGAAGACAGTTGCTAAGTATGGAGAGATAGCTTCAATTATTGTTGAGATAGCGTGTACAGAAATACCCCATAAATCTGCAGTTTTCTTTAAGTCGAGACTTTTAAACGTTTCTTTAATATCTTTCGCGTTAACAACTGAAAATTCAAAAGATCTGTCACATTCATCTACACTTTGTTTAAGAACTGAATAAGCAGAAATGGAAGAAGACAATAGAGTTTTGGTTGTTAAAATGGGAATATTAGTGAAAAATAATTCAAACTCAGTTGCCACCTCCACATCCACCACCTCTATAATTTTATCATTAATTTTCAAGCGGAAGTCAGGGTTACGTACCGTGGTCCTGCCAGTTTCGCTATTAATAATGTTCCATGTAGTCTTCATTTTATTGTCCGATATTTTTATTTTATTTTTTAAATGTATGGTCTTAGTAGAGGAACAGGCTCGTTTAAATAGTTTCGAATAGTTTCTAACATATTCTTTAAAATCCGGATTGTGATTATATAATTTTTCGGAATATAATTCATATAACTTTTGTCTACTTTTATAAATACCAGGAGTCGCCCAATCACAGAAAGTAACGCGGTCACCAACCAATAACGTTTTTGGGGTAAATACCTTCTGAAACTCATTATTAATCAGATTAAACAACAAAGTGTATGCTCGGTCTGGATGGTCGTGGTAAGGCAACTCAGGTAGTTTTTGTATAAGATTGGTTTCAAAGCAACCTAAACGGCTAAAATTTACTGGAACATTCATATGTTTTCTCTGAACTTTATATATTTTTTGTGGTAATGAGACTTGTTGACCACAGTGGTCGGAATCTAACTTGTTGAAATTAACATTATATAGCACATAATCAAAAAATCTCCAAATGGTTATTCCGTTAGCACGTCTTACAAAAAATCAGGCATGCCTAGTTTCGAGTCTTTGCGGCAGTTGATTTTATCCGCGTCACACGACATTCGTCATTATCTATTTTTTATTATTTAATACTAGTGCCCCGCGGTTTCACTCACGTATACCGAATTAGATTATAATTCCGTAATTAGTAAAATAATTCACAATTCGTCTCTTCTCGCCGTTAAGCGCCACACGGCTCGTTCGCGCGAGTTTTGAAATATTCGTTTTGTTATATTAGATACCTACTAACTCCTTTTCTGGTATATTAGGTACTTAGATTATTAATATCATATACAAGTACCTACCTACCTAATAAAAATATAGTTAGTTTATTATACCAAGTTCCTAATTGTTAGACTTTAACTGAATACCTACATAAAACAGAGTACCTATCTTGTATTAAATAACTAACAGCCTTACTTATAAACGTTGCTTAAATTTTAAGTTATACTTAACGGTTACATAGGAATATTTCTTACTCATAAACGTTAGTTAACGTTATTGACTTGCTTAGTAACGGGTCAAAGTAGCTGTCAAATTAAATAGTGGTGGACCGTTGTTTAGCATGTTAAGTAACAATATGGCGGTCGACTAACAGCTGAAAGCGGGCAGATTCCCACCTCTTTCACATCGATGGTTTAGGTTTGTTTTGAGTGGGTACTGATAGTTTTGACTAAAATGAATATTTTTGAAAACTATAATGTAATAAACGCGTTTCGTAACAAAATAGAAGAAATAAGGAGCATTAGAAGAGTAAGGACGCGGACGTTGAGGAGAGCAAAATTTTATACCTAATACAAGAGGAATTCCATGGAAGATTTGAGCGATAAAGAATTTAAAAAAAGTTATAGATTTAGCAAGGAAAACAAGGTGAAAATAATCGATATTTTATCGATTATTTTCAAAGAATTACTTGGATGTGAACAACCGCGGTGGTACCATTTTCTTTAAGTACGCATCGAAGGAAGTCGGACAATTTTAAAATATTACACAAAACAAAGTTTGGCAAAGAATACCACAAACTTTTCGAACTAAGTGATGGAATGTTGCCATTAAATTACGTTTTACGTCTGTTATTCACGGCAAAAAATATTTAAAGCTGTCAACATATGGTGGTATTGACAGACTAAAATATTTTTTGTGTCATTATCCGCTGATTAGTTATGTCAGGCTTATACAACGTTTTACGTTTATGAGTAAGAACGATAAAAACGATAGTAGAAAATATTTAATCATTAACTAAGGAGTTAAGTAGTAATTAGTTAATTAGTTGTTACGAAGCTTATTAGTTGATTTTTATAAGTAAGACTGTAAATGTTTATTTTATCTCACTGGGAGTAGCAAAACCATCAGGTTGTCGATAATCCAGGAAATCCGGATAATAGTGTGATAATTTCGAACACTGTTAAGATCGCTTTAGTAACAAAAGGATATAACTGAATAAGATCTTATGTGCTGGAGATAAGGTGTAGAATCCTGATACATACCTGATAAATGGAATGATGAATGATTTCCAATATTATCAATTACTTGCATGTTTGTAATCAGACTTTTCATTGATAAGGAATTATTTAGCAAGTACCAATAAATAAATAGAATCCATAAAGCTGATAAAACTGGAAATGATTACAACGGATTTGAATGGAATTTGGTCGGTACACAGATAATTTATGATCTGGATTAACGCAGAATATTTTTGTCCCGGCTGGACCCAAGACTGAAGTCAACGCAGACGCAATAGAAGGCAGAATTAATATTGTAACTTTAGAAGGCAGAAGCTACGAGCGGCATGTTGTCAACTGAATACATTTTAATATATGGGGCACACATACAAAATGAGCTCCTGCAGCAATATCCTAGGTAGATTCTGCAATTACAAAATATCATTTCAATAGGAATTACAAAGGTTATAATTAATAATGAATATCCGGACAAGTTCGAGGACGACTCGCACACAAAAGGTTCCGATTAATTAACATGACTGAACATACAACCATGAAAGCACCGAACAATACTAGAAAAGTTAAGCCGAATTATAGGATAAACTTAACTTTGCAGTTCAAAAATATTTTCCCCTGCAATGATATACGACACCGTCGATTCTCCAACTGTAAATGAAAGTTTACATGACATCAATAAAATGAATAAACAACCTATACCGAATCAAGTACCTTAAATTGATAAACAGAGATCGCAATAGGTCTTTCTCTTATCGCGTGGTTGATGAACAACCAAGTGTCACAGTTTAAACCACCCGTAGGTCTCTGACATGGCTTTACAGTTACAAACCTGTTCAATTGTAAAATAAATTTAATATTATTATAATAGGTTAAGTTTAGTTCGCCACCGCTTGATAGATGGCGTTGTGCCATCCGGCTGAATCGCGGTGTTAAGATTCTCCGCGCGTTATGTATATACGAATGGTTTCTTTAAGTTTCTTTCGTTTCTTGGGCTGTGTTTTTGGGTACACTAACAACACCATCGTGATCATCTCTCAGGTGTGCTGGTTTCCTCACGATGTTTTGTTTCATCGTTTTAAACAAGTGATAATTAATTTTATGACTTCGTAAAGGCAGTGGTGCGTGCCTTGGATTCGAACTTGCGACCTTTGACTTGTCAGTTCAACGGTCATACCACTAGGCTATCACTGCCTATATCGTAATAGGTAGAGTATATTTACCTAAACTTCGAGGAAGGAAGTAACATAGAGTTGATAGTACCTCCTCTAAAATCCCGGAATAATTATAATGACGTTTTAATCTAGGATCACCACGTATTACATGGGACTTAATAACAGCCTTAGTGAAATGTGGATTTACAACTGTGCATATCTAACGCTTCGGGGAATACAAACGTGATGCTATGTTACGTTTATATTGTATATGTAGCTGAGCGGTCGTTTGGAAAGCCAACGTCTCACATGCACAGATATATTACGTCAACTGTAGTACTATAGGTAGGCGTAGGCGAAGGCGTAATTTTCAGTAATGCCGCTGTACATGTAGCTTCATACTTGATTGAACTTGTAAACTTTGTCTAATAAACAGGAAATAGTGAAATTATGCTTACAGGCAACCAAGCACGGATCTTTTCGACAAACTTGTCGACTCGATAAAAATTTTATGTATTGAATGTTATCGTTTTATCAACACGTTATGTCAAATTGGACATTTAAAACCGACAAACGTGTCGATAAAAAGAACCATGCACGCACTGATGATTTCATTAAGAATCGTGTGTTATTGTTACGGCCTGTGGTTACGGCAATCCTTTCATCATCATCATCATTATCATCAGCTTATTGCAGTCCTTTGCTGGACATAGGCCTCTCCAAGTGCACACCACTGAGCTCGGTCTTCGGCAATTCTTTGCTCAGTTTGACGATGTTTGCGCGATATTGAGTCTTATAAAACAGCCTTTAACTAACCATCTATCAAACGAAGCTATGGACATTCGAAAAAGAAACTTCCTAAAAGTGAAGCGACGGCTGCCGCGGTTCAGCGATGTTGGCGTGGTGACTGCAGTCGTCGACGCGTTCGGCGGCTGTCGTCGACAACGTGCCGGTCGGATGTTAGAACCATAAGCATCTAATGATATGAGAATAAGGGTAGCCAAAAATATAAAGATTTTATCTCTGCAGCTGCAGAAAATCCCGCACATTGCCGATAAAACAGGAAATCCGGATAATTATTTGATAATGTCGAAGCCAGATTATATCACAACAACACAAGTACAATTAGAATTCAGACCTTATAGGCTTAGATATATAGTCTAAACTAAGAATCAATGTCAGAAATACCCATTTTTTTGTAATCGGACGCTTTATTGATAAGGAATTCTTTAACAACTATAAAACAATAGACGAGCTTCCATTCTCTCAAAGTTTTGAAGTCAAGATGTTCCGGTCATTCTGTGTGATATTGTCCTGCTGCGTAGTATTAGCTGCCGCATTTGATACAGGCAAGTGATTATTCTAAAAACATGTTTTTTTATTATATCACATATTCATTTTTAATTATAACTTTTTTCCGCAACTTCATTTGCGTAGACTATACTTAAAATTGGTTCTGCCGGGATAAATATTTGAATAAATAATCTTTATGCCAATTTTCATTTAAATCCGCTCAGTAGTTATTGCGTGAAAGAGTAGCAAACAAATTTCTATCCTCACAAACGTTCGCATTTTTATGTGTTATGTTTTAAAACATTGTTATTCGTTTATACAGCAGTTCAAACATAAAGTTACTATATTAAATGGAAAAAGAATACGGTCGTGAGCAGGATTCGAACCTGCGCCTCCCGGATAAATACTCCAGGCGCTCTGACCATTAAGTCATCTCGACCTCTGCTCACCACAGCGAATTCTTCATCCATATTTTAACACGTCTTTTGGCGACGTTATTGCTATATTGCTTGGCAAACGACGTGTTAAACGTCGCCAAAAGACGTGTTAAAATATGCGCAGGTTCGAATCGTGCTCACGACCGTATTCTTTTTCCATTTAATATAATAACTTTAGAGTTCGCTAAGCATTCGTTATAGCTTTTGAAAGATTTATCTTTATTAGTTCAGACATAGTTGAAGTCAAAAGATAGAAAAAATACTCTGGTGGTAATACTCTACATTTGCCTAAATAAAATCTCAAATAGTGTTTTGCTCATCATCATTCGAAATCATGGCTTATGTAAAAGAAAAAATATATATGTAATGCTAAACCACCAAAGAAATATTTAGCAATTATTATTAGTTTAGCAATTTTGCCTTTCCTATGACGATATGAGATATGTAATCTAAAAATCTGATAGGTGTTTAATATTTCCGTGTTAGTGCTCTTATAGGCGAGCGGCATTTTGCTGGCAGCAGCCGTCAACGCTCGAATGCAGCCGTCGACGTCTGGTGTTACACTTGACTGCTGGCTTCGGCAAATTGCTACTTGTTTGTAAGAGCCCTTAATGTGCCATAACACCTCGATACTGTTTATACTACCTACTTTTAATATCGTAACCGTCACGTGTATTTGATTTACAGCCATCAACTTTAAGACGCATTTGATTAATTTGCATTTGAGTGTCAGTCCCTACTCAGAGGCTTACATGGCTTGGATAACTATGACATTAGAGTGGCTCCTTAAGATACAAAAGAAAAAAAAACAACTTTATAATCGTTGTCTTTTTAACAGAATGTGGACTACACGAAGAGACACGTTGCGTGCGATCCTGTCCCCCTCAAAAGACTTGCGAAAATCGTGACATACAATATGCTTGTTTGCACGTTGAAGAAGAGTGTCTGAACAGATGTGTTTGCCAGGATGGATACATCAGAAACGCCGTCGGAGAATGTATACTTGATCAACAGTGTGGTAAGTGCAAATGCCGAAAATGATTGGATAATTTTGGTCCCTTGAAGAGAATTAAGAATTAAAAGCAATGCGTGGTCATGCACAAAAAAAATTACGCGTCGGCTTGAGAACCTCCACCTTATTCGTGGATTTAAAATAGAAATAAGACCATTTGGCTTACTCTTGAAAACAATTCCGCTTGATCGATATTGGAAATATGTCAGTTCGTACATTCAAATGCAAAAATGTCTAAAACATAGTTAAAGATTCGGGATAATATGAAGACAACATGCTTTTAAATTGAGGCAACTGTAATGTAGGTAAATTTATTTTAAAATTATACGTCGTTTTAAGGCGGCTATTTAATTTATTTTAAAATTATGCGTCGTTTTAAGGCGGCTATTTAATATTGAAATCGGTATTAAGTTCAAGAGTAGTATATCCGCTCAGGAATAGTCTTAAATTCTGATAATTTATTTTTTGTTATCAGACACTTCCATAATGTAATCCTACACATTTTGAGGCGTCATAGTTAGCTTAGTTAGCGTTAGCTATACATGTTATGTATTTTTATTGGGTGGTTTGTTGCCCGACCAGCGATAAGAACAGGCCCGATTTGGCGGTGTATATCGTTTGTGGAGCGTCAATTTATGCTGATAGATAGAGCAGTGATAGCCTAGAGGTATGACCATTGGACTGAAAAGTCAACAGTCACAGGTTCGAATCCAAGGTACGCATCGTTGACTTTTCGATTCATGTGCGTATTAGAAATTAATTATCATTTGCTTAAAACGGTGAAGGACAACATCGTGAGGAAACCAGCACACCTGAGAGATCGACGGTGTGTAAAGCCATGTCAGAGACCTGCGGTTGGTTTGAAACCCTGACACTAGGTTGTTCATCAACCATTCGATAAAATTTATCCAGGCTGACTATGCCTATACAAAATGCCTTTGATACAATCAACTGAACTTACCTGCTGAGATGCGGTGAATCCAACTTTGACCCCGGGACCTCGGTAAGGGTTAGCAGTGGACCGTGTGGTTTTTGGTTGGTAGGAGTTCAGTACACCTTCTATGATGTGCAAATATAGGTAACTCAGATGACTGAATACTTTTGACCACTTAAGCACCAAGGCCGGCAAATAATCTTTTAACATATTTTGTATATATTTGGTCTAGTGGCCGCAAGAGCGATTGCTGAGTGTGAGTGAGGTCCTGGATTCGACACCCGGGTCGGGCAAAGTGTTATAGGGGTTTTCTGGTAGGAAATTCTTAGTAGCTGCCCGGAGTTAGGAAGTTGGCGGTGTGACACCCACGTGCTTCGGAGAACACGTAAAGCCGTCGGTACTGCGCCTGTTCTCCCTCCAGTCGATTCGGATTGTCGCCCCCATCGGACTATGAGAGTGAACGAAGAGGGAGTGCACCTGTGTTTGCGCATGCACTTGTGCACTATAAGATCTCCTGCGTACTTGGCTAATCCCCGTTGAGATAGACCATCGTGACCGAAAATTCGTTCGGGAGTATATAATTATTATATTTCAGATTGTGGACTCAACGAAGAAATACGTTGCGTGCAATCCTGCCCCCCTGAAAAGTCTTGCGAAAATCGTGATATACAATACTCTTGCTTGCACGTTGTAGAAGAGTGTCTGAACAGATGTGTTTGCAAGAATGGACTGCTCAGAAACGCCGTCGGAGAATGTATACTTGATCAACAGTGTGGTAAGTGCAAATGCCGAAAATGATCGGATAATTATTGGATAATTTTGGTCCTCTGATATTTGTGGTAAGTACCTAAATTCAATGGGCCACTTCAACATCAGACCCTTCATCCTTTTATAATTGATTGATGCGGTAGTTAAGTGATCAAATTCTTCCCCACCCAGTCTGAAATTGAAAGGGGCTTGTGGCTACGTAACTCTAAGAATAAGTTGATGGCATTGTCAAAAGACGGCCAATTTTTATGCCTATTATTATGGTGGTTCTGTATGGGTTGGTTTTTGTCGCGCGCAGCATAAGGACAAATTTGTTTGTTTACAAAAAATATCATTATACATAATAAAAATGTATTATTTTTTATGTTCTTTTTTATCGGTTTGTGTTCGAGCACAGCTGTACCAGTGCATGTATCAACAGCTTGTATACCTATGTCTACTTTAGTTGCATAAGACAGGTATCAACAGTCCCTCTGTAGATTGTGTTAAGGGTTGCCACGTTTTTTTAATGCTAATAAAGTACCTACATTGGTTCTAAAAGGTAGAAAAAAGTACATTATGTTAAAATAAAGTACAATTTATTTTACTGAATTATTTTGCTTAAAACATGTTTTTCATTACTTTGAACAAATAACTATCACTGCTAAATAGCTGTAAGTACAGCATTTTTACAGTCTATATTATGGTTAAAATTATTAAGTACCTAATAATTATTTTTTCAGATCCGGAGACGTATTGTTTCTTTCGACTTTATTAATTTATTAAAAATGATCAAATCAAATCATGCGAAATAAAGTGTTTTCAAGTCCTTTATTATTCCCATAAAGTATAGAGTACAATTACCCGAAATAACATAAAATACCTACTTTACAATAAATTACAGGTGGCAACCCTAATTGTGTTGTATACTCTGATATCCACTGATCCACTGTTATTTAGCAACAAAAATCCGAAGCCGGTCACACCAAAAAAAAAAGGCAAACTGTCTGTGGAAAATTCACTTATCACAAATCTTTATTTTTTTACAGAATCCGCTGATGCATACTAACTTGGACTTGGAACATCGGACAAATTCATTGTAGCGACGTTCATTCTTTGAATTCAAAAACCTTGTTCATACTTACTTTAATGACTCCATAGATGTCGCTACTTTGGAAAAATAATTGTACTACGAACGATTACCTTTAAAAAATAAACATTCAGGAAGATTTACTTCCAATTTGATTTATAACGGATTTGTATATTTTGGCAATTTATGCGTTAGCTCTGCATACAGTCAAGATACCTATTTATTCCTCCCCTTTCGTTTTTTTTCATTCTGAATGCAAATGCACCCACCATCCTACTAAGGCGAAGGTGAAAACCAATACTAATCTAGTATATAATTAATTGAAAAGTTATCGCTTAGTACGGACCACGTACGCTGGGTGTGTAGTGTCCTGCCGGAGTCACGGTGAAGACGCAAGATTCGCGGTAGTGAGCAGAGGTCGAGATCGCTTAGTGGTCAGATCGCCTAGAGTATTACCCTGGTGGCGCAGGTTCGAATCCTGCTCACGACCGTATACTTTTTCCACAAAAAATTATAACTTTAAGGTTCGCTAAGCATGCGTTAATGCTTTTCAAAGGTTTATCTGTATTTGTTAAGGTAATTGCATCTTTACGACATTGTATTAACTGCAAAGTTAATCGTGTCGGTTCAGTCACCTGTATAGGGACTGAATAGACAGCAATGACGTCACCTAAAGACTTATTAAAATGCGGACGAAGAATTCGCAGTAGTGACTAAAGGTCGAGATGGCTTAGTGGTCAGAGTGCCTGGAGTATTTATCCGGGAGGTGCAGGTTCGAATCCTGCTCACGACCGTATTCTTTTTCCACAAAAAAATATAACTTAAAGGTTCGCTAAGCATGCGTTCATGCTTTTCAAAGATTTATATGTAAGATAACACTCTTTTTTGAGCAGTCGTGTAAAAATGGTTTGTAGTGTAGTCAGCTCCGTCCGCGCCATGTCGACTTGGCACACGTCATCTAGGCAGAGTACGAAACATCGATTTTACTGGGCATTGTCAACAAACTATGACAGAAAGTAGTATCTGTAAGTAGTTCACTTTCTTTATTACCGTGTAGCTTAAATATGGAAAAGCTCCCCAAGCTGAGTTGCGCGCCCGTGGGGTAGGAGTGCCTCCTTAAAATGGAATCCGTACACGTGGCCCCTGGGTGGTGCAAAACAGGCAACACAACTCTGGTGGGAGGCTTCGGCCGCGGCTGGTTACCACCCACCGGACGGAGCCATGCCGTGAAGCGACCTAATCGTGTTTCGGGATGTAGTTCGGTGAAACCGTTGTGGGAGACGGGTCTGGGCAGTTGCGTCAACTCCCCAACTATCGTACTCCCAACATCTATCCAATCTTCTTAAGAGTGAATAGATTGATTCTGGATATACGTGCTCCATCCTCGGCCACACCGTCGCTTACCAACAGGTGAGTTGATGGCCAAACGTAGACCGATTTTTTATATAAAAAATAATGGTTAATGACATTATAAGCAAATAATAATTAAAGAGTGACCATACTTAAAATTAATGTGGTACGGTTGTGAGCAAGATTTTAACTTACTTCTCATGTATGATACAAATTTGAAGGTTGTGAGAGTGTACAGGGACTGAATAGCGATGACGTCACCACAAGATGTAATAATAATACAAAATAATACTCCTCCCGATCGTATTTCGGTCACAACAGCCTATCTCCGAGGAGATTGACCAAGTACGCAGGCGATATTATAGTGCACAAGTGTATACTCAAACAAAAGGTGCACTCCCTCTTCCTTCACTCTCATATTCCGATGGGACGGAAATTCCACATGAATGGAGAGAGATCAGATGCAGGACCAACGGCTTTACGAGCTCTCCGAAGCACGGGGGTGTCACACTACGAACTTCCTGACTCCGAGCTGCTACTAAGAATTTCCTAACAGAAAATCCCAATAACACTGCCCGACCTGGGAATGGAACCCAGGACCTCACGCTCAGCAGCCGTGCCTGCGACCACTAGACCAACGAGGTCAACCACAGTACCACAAGATTGATTGATTTATTTATACCTATGCATTCAAGATGGAAGAAGCATTCGGAATGGTGAGCAGAGGTCGGGATAGTTCAGTTGGTAGTACTCATGGGTAGCACACACATTTTCAATGAGGATTGTGCGATGCTCTCTTTTTCAAGAGTGTGCTAGCACACTGTGGTAGCACAATTGAGTCGAGGCTGCCGCGAGTACGGTGCTATCCTAAGAGTGGAGGCACGTGTGTGCGTATGGTGTGGTGGCCGAAGCCGCTGGCGCACATTTATACAATACACGCACAATTAACTCATTAGCACGATCTAGTGAAGTGTCAGCTCAATACTCTACTTTCTCATTCACTCCATTTTCACTCGCAACTCTGTCACTCCATTTATGAAGTGCAGTGTTAGACTGTGCTGAGGTAGCGTGCATTTAAATTTATTGTGCGAGTGACTCTTTTTGTTGAAGTGAGCAGATACAACCATGGCAGCACACGTGCTGAGTACTCGAGTCTGGTTGGTAGAGCGTCTGGAGTATTTATCCTACATGCGCAGACTGAATTCCTGCTTAGAAGCACTGAACGTACTTTTTTTTCTCCCAGGCTTAATGTGATTGTCAAATGAGGTTCTTAATAGTAGTAGACAACTTCTGAAAAATTGTCTGTACCTAAGTGCAGTTTGCTAAAGTAATTGCATCTGTACGACTTTGTAACAACAGCAAAGTTAGTCGTGTCGGTTCGATCACCTATATAGGGACTAATTAGATAGCAATGACGACAATAAAAGACGTGTTAAATGTGAAAGGTGAATACGGCGTAGTGAGCAGATGTCGACATGGCTTAGATGGCAGAGCGATTGGAGTATTTAAGCTTAAAGTAGCTTTACTTTAAGCTTAAATACTTTATTTCTTTTCCACCGGCGTGGCGAGGAAAGCTAAGAACGGAGAAACGTGAAATTTTGTTGGTTTATTTCCTCAAAAATTACCTTTCGGTTAAAACAATCGTGACTACTTGAGCTCGTGTGATATCGGGTGATCTCGTGATGGGTATTAATAACAATCGCGAGATTGGAGCATGACTTCCAAGTTTCAAGGACAGGTCTTTATAAGATAGCGCACCTGCAAATCATGTATTTGTGGTGAATGATTAATATATGAATGCTACCGTTGTAGATAACATTCAAAATCGTTCCGATGTCAACTAAAATCGAGCGCTGGGTGTTCCACGTCCAGCACATCCTGAGTTGGTGACTCTTTCGGCAGGAGCATTCTCGAGCTCATATAAATGCTTTCATCACATGTATAGGAACTGAATATATAGCGCTGTCGTCAACAAAAGACGTATTAACACGTGGAAGAAAAATTCAGAGCAGTGAGCAGAAGCTGTTACGCGGATGGAGGAGTATGCAATTTGGCACAATTAAAGTTTATTATGGAGAAGGAGTGCAGAAAGCTAATATCTTTATTTATTATGCATTAATCGAATACATTTGACACACGCACGCACACACACATATATATTACACACATTTATATATATGTATTTGAAAATAGAACCTTAATATTGTTCAAGTTTAATATTTTAATGAATTATGGCCTAATTTCGGCCAGTGGGCGACAACTAGTAATAATTAATCTGCTCAGCCTTTTTCGAATTATATTGGGGTTGGCTTCCAGTCAAACCGAACATGGAGCAACTGCCTATCTGACCTCCACAACCCATTCACTGGGTAACACGATATCTCGTGGTATGACTGGTTGTCAGACTTCCAGGCCTCTGAATACCCGTAACAGCTGTCATAGATCTTAATTTGACAAACCGGGACCGATGGCTTAACGTGCTCTTCGAGGCTCGAGAAGGCAATAACAGAGGGGTTCGGTATGAAATGATGGTCACCCATCCACAGACCGACCGCGGCAAGCGTAGCTTAACCTTGATCGACCGATCTGTGCGGCTTTTACTTAGCCACGAGCCCCTTACCATATCAGTTTTGTCATATTTTGACATGCCTAATTACCGGATTAATTAAGCCTAATGGATCGAAATTTTTTGTGATATTTGATAAAATTAAAATATCTACCGATCGCTTCGTTATCAATTTATTATCAGGTTCACGTTGTGTATGAAAATAAAATTGATCCGATAAATTACTTAATTAACTGTCGTTTTATATAATTTTGCGTGGTTATTTATTACAAGAACAATGCCTTGTGTACGAACCCACGCTTTCACTTAGGTACTCTTATAATAGGTATACTTCCACAATATTGAGGGTAGTCATTAGCGTTGCCAGATCTGTTTTTCTGTAATCTAAATGTCGGGACTTAAGTGGAAGGAAAGCGGGACTGGGCTGAAAAAATCAGGATACAGAAAAAATGCACAAACACCTTGGCTGCGACAGGTAAAATCATAAACCTTCATCTGGTGCCGCGGCGGGTTGAAATGCGCCCCCAACGATATTTCCGCCTGTGCGTGGCAGGTCTTTCTCGAACCACCAGCACTAGGGTAGATTAAAAAGCTAAAACTTTGCGAAAACATGATGTATACATATTTTTTGTACTGGTAGAATAACCTTGAACCCAAATTCCTTATGTTCGATTCGCCCCGTGACCGATTCTACAAAACAGGAAATGAGAAATAAAACAAGGAAAATAGCAGGCCGATATCGACCTGAACCGCACTAGAAAGTATTTTTAGTAGTGATGGGACGGACAAAAATAAGGGGATATCGAAAATAAAACAGAATTATCGTAAAAGAAATGAAAATAGTTTCTTATTTACTTATGCCTGTCTTTAAAACAGCAACGGTTGTGGTTGCATTTCCTGCATATTTTTTTTAAGATTTTTTTCACTTCCCTGATCACCGACCTGATATACTCGATATAGCGATTCTAAAGAACGTGAACCTAGGTTAACGCTCTATAGAGGCGCTACAAGAGCTCGACTCTGACCATAGACCGGTTATTTTAGAACTAGGCCCCCGCTCAGGTCCCTCAGACCCAGATCAACCTCAAAACAATCACAGATTGGGGAAGACTAGAGGAACGTCTCAAGTCGACCTCTTCCGTGCACTTAGATAAAATTCCCGATATTATAGCGTCTGTCGCTGACACGGTGATTACGCTTGCTCACCAGTCACGTGCAATCCGTAGTGAACGAATGTTCACGGCAAGTTCCGGAGGTGGATAACACCGCTGGAAACTGCCGGATGATGTGCGTGAGCTATTGACGGAGAAGAACGCAGCTCTCCAGTTTCCCTAACAAAGCTAACCGTATCCACATGCGCAGCTTGCAGCGTGCTGTGGAAGCGCTTATCGGAAATGCGGGAAGCTAGATGGGAAAAAATACTCGACGATATAGAACCCACCCATCAAGCTTTCTGGCAATTCCAGCGGAAATTAATATCCGGTCAATGCGCCGCTATAACCCCGCTAAATATACCTAATCAGCGACCTGCTTTCATGTCGACGAAAAGTCAGAAGTACTAGCCGACAGTTGAGAAGCTCAATGTACGCCCAACACTCTACCAGTAGACCAAGGCAACGGTTATAGGTTTGCAAAACCCGGCAAGCCCAAGTCTGCGCCGACCTGTTATCACCCCATCAGTCGTTGGAAAGATCTCTGAAAGGCTCATTTATATTCTTTTAAAAGATTATACCGAATCCCATAAGCTTCTTCCTAACGAGCAGTTTGGCTTTCGAGCTAAGCACTCATGGATCCATCAGTTGCACCGTATCGTTGAGCACATAAGCGCAGGCTTCATGATGGGCAAGATGAAACGGGCGTATTATTCTTCGACGTAGCGAAGGCCTTCGACAAGGTCTGGCACAACAGCTTAATCTATAAGCTGTACCAATTCCAAGTGCCTGACCGTCTCTTACTCATCATTCGAGATTTTCTATCGAACCGTAGCTTCCGCTATCGCGTAGAGGGCGTTCTATCGTCCCCTCATGGGATCCAAGCCGGAGTCTCTCAGCGCTCTGTGCTATCACCTCTCCTCTTTGCGCTGTACACCAGCGATATTCCCAAAAGTAGCAAAGCTAAGTTAGCTCTTTTCGCTGACGACACGGCCATCTATTACACCGGTAGGAGTCTTGACTGCATTACCCGATATCTCCAGACCTCGGCCAACGCCTTAGGCGGTTGGTTCAGGAAATGGGGGATTAAGGCAAATCCGCACATTTTGACGGTACGCAACCGTCTATTTCCCATGACAAATGCGCGCAGTAAATGGGTCATTCTCAGGGATCTCATTATTTGCTTGACTTCAGTGGCACAAATTTTTTGTTTAAATAAGGTGTTCTAACATGAAATTATTGAATCTAAATGTAGTTTATAATATATTAGTCGCTGAGAGAACTAAATTGACCGAATGGTTACGAAGATATCAATATTTTTTTAAATGGTTTACACCTATATCAATATTCTTGCCACCGAAATCAAATATACAAAATTATTTAAATATTTGGTATTTCAAAGATGTTTTTAACACGCTTTTTAATTTTTAATATTAATTGCCTAAATAAAACTGACTCAGACTATGATTTGTATGGTATCTGGTTAATTTTACAATAAAATAACATATTTTATTTTACTCAATAACCATAATATTAAGTTTAAAAAAACTTACAACAATTTAAATTGGGTGGCAGTTTTAAACTACCAATATTAAATGAACTTAATATTGAAAAGCTACTTCTTATCTAATACAACTAGTCTTGCCTGAGATCAAGTTTAATCACAGAATATAAATTCATATTAGAATCAAAAACTATAAATATCTATTAATTACTATAAAAATGTCCTCAACGTCAAAAAATTATATACATGACCCATTCAAATCATCCTTTTTAAACCCAATACGCTGTCGTAAAGGAAGTGCCACAGTTCAAGATGAAACGACGGATAAACCCCAGGGTAATAAATCAACACAGGGATCTGCTTGAGCTAAAAGTGGTAATTTTACTTTTGGTGGTATTCATTTGCCTGGTCTTAATCGGTTTGATTATGATTGTGAAGTCATCAAAGAATCATCAGTTTCTTCTGGTATGATAATTAAATCCTCTTCAATTCCTTGCGCCTTTTTTTCAAATTGTACCTGTTCGAAGACAGCTACTCATTTTATGACAGAGAAGTAGGATGCTACTTCTCTCTCATAAAATTCGTAGCTGGCGAGGATCTAATTCGCTTACAGGCTTTATCTTACTTTAATTTTTCCTTTTATAATACCTTTGCCTATCTTTCTCCCTGTGCACTGCATAAAGCTCTGGATCACTCTTAATTCGTGCTTTCCAACGTCGTGCAGCCAATCTTTTTCAGCCAAGCAATCTTCTTTCGAACCTGGCATAATCACAACACTGAAACAAGATATAATTTTCGAATTTTCAAATAGAAATGAATACTAGCAATCGATTTCTGTGACCACCGAAAACATCGAAATCAACGCCACTGGAATCAAATAAATAAGCAAAATCCTAGATATTTTCAAAACTAACTCATACATATTTGTAATATTAACTTCTACAATTTAATTCTAACACATATAAGAAGTTCTTTTATAATAATTTAAAAATAAAAGTTTTAATAGAAATGGATAAAATGCATTCACCGAAATCAACGTTATGGCTATACCAAGCCACCGAAAACGATTACTTCCCTTAATAAAAGAGTAACGCGGTGACGGACAGACGTGTTGTCCTTACCAATAATGCGGTGCGACTGATTGTTTGTGCTGCTCTTACAACTATTCTCGCAGTTACATAGTACAGAATTTAGGGACGGATCGGTGCACGCCACTGATATCAAATCAAAACGTCGGACGTGAAAACAACTAGTTGCAAATTGTTTACTAATGCCTATTATTGCTTAGTAATTTCATGAGTATAGAGAGTAACTATTAAGCTATTTGTGAATACATGCAAAGTAGCATAAGTTCTTAGAGAAAAAAAGATAAAAAATTATTTCCACCGTAAAATAGGGTTCGGACGCGGCACCGAGGTCAATATTTTAAAGGTTTTTTTTTTTTACCTAACTTATATTTACTTTATCTAAAAAAGGATACAGACCCCTCTTAATATTTTAATCTTATCTACTATACAAAAAAATATCAAGTGAAATTAGTAATCCATTTCATTGTGGTTTTCGACCCGGACTCACCTATTTGAGCTATTTGAGAATGACCGAAATTATGACTTAATCTTAAGATTAGGTTCTACACTACGTGCATTAGACCCATTATGACGTATGCTAAGGTAGTGTTCGCACACGTTAAGTATTACAAAATCCATAGGATGCAAGCCCTGCATCCACCTCGACCTCAGAGTACCCACCATTAGGCAATTGATGAAAAGGGCATCGAAGAGACACTTCGAATCTGCCCCTAATCATCCGAATCCCTTAATTGTCTCTTCCGCCGATTACAGGCCGTCCCAGATCAACAAAATTCGCCGACCACGTCACGCTCTCCTCAGACCCGATGATAGGATCACTGTAGGTCAAGAATCGAACAAATTCACAAGCACACTCCGACACGCTCGACTGCCTCGTTATTCGCCCCGACCCTAGCTCAGCCGGCCCGCGCCGAGCCAGTAGCTTTAAATTCGTCCCTTATTAATAAGGAAACTAATATGATCCAGCTAGTCCCTAGTTGTCCCCCCAGCAACGCCCTAATCCATGGCTCGTGTCCCACATGGGACGCCCATAGCGCTGTTGCTTAGTTTGTAGTATTTTAAAACATGCTTTGTCCAGCCAAACATCAAACTGCCTCGCCTAAGATATCGTCCAGTAACGCAGACAAAACCCCTCTGTGTTCCAGCAAGAGGCTATTTCCAAAAAAAAAACTCGTAGCACCCTGCAAATTTTCTCCGTTTAGCCCTCATCTCAAGGACGTGATCATTGTCCTTAGGCTTTACTTGATTTCCTGAATTGTTTTTTTTATTAAAAGGCTTCAGCTGAAAATCAGCGCTGCATTTATATGCAGCACTATGCCTTTTGGAGACACAATACCACACCGAGACTGCTATTTCATAAAAACTGCTAGTATAGGCTAATAATAATAAAGTGCACGTTATCTGTAGGACCGCAGTCCAGTTGTGCCGCCGCCCGTCGCTGGATCGCATGCCGTCGTCTGCCTTTTGGAAATTGACATAGCCTGAGAATACAAAAATAAAGCTTTATTATGTAAGCTGCATTAAATAGAAGAAATTGCCGTGTAAACATTAATTTTTGTACGTGTAACTACCTATTTACCTCAACGGTCGTGGCCAAGGGGCAGATGGAGTCGTGCCCAGCGACGTGTGTGTGGTATCACAATACATTTATTCGAAATATCTACACACACCATGCCGCATCCGCTTCGCATCTGTTGGTGTCTTAATTTGGAAACCTGAAACAGAAAGATAAAAAAGTAACACACAAATATCATTAGACATGTCCTTACTCTGCTTGAGTTAATAATCTCCGAATTAATTGGTGACCAGACTTACTTACCTAATAGATATGGTTTGCGGACGCTTCGTTGTACGATTTTGGAGGTGTGGAGCGGGGGCGGCGCGGGTCCTAATTCAGAGTAAAATATACTCATAATTTATATTTATGAGCACCAATCTCCTTGCTATAGAAGATAGGCGGCTCGCGGCGTCACATTTATTGTTTTCACCATATAGGTATATCTTTCAGTCCGCGCGCATCACGATCAACACCCGCTGGTGTAGGCCGCTCACGGCAAATTGCGGCAAAGTGCACCGAAACCGATCGGATGGCGGCGTTTGCCGGGGCTTGTAGCGAGCCGCTTATTTACTTATTTACTGTTATACGTACTAGTATTACTATATCTTGTTATTTTAATTATGTCCTTGTTATGCTTGTGTGAGTGTTTTTATAAATTGTGTACTTCTATTATTTCTAGTTGTGCGTGATTCTCTTTCCGTGTGTGTATGTATCTGTGTTTCTAATAAACTAATTTCTTTCTTTCTTTCTTTCTTATTCCGTGTGATTTATTTACCATAGGACTCACTGATTATATCGAACGAACGTTACGTCAGATCAGCTTGATAGCAGAGCACTAACTGGCGGGGCGCTCTGTGCGGCATCGGGTCGCCGGCTGCCTGTTGGGACGGTGGGCCGAAACAGGCCCACTGCCGCACTGAGCGGCTATATTTCACCGTCAGTCCGTGGCAGGCCAAAAAGGGCCTGTCGTGGTATTTTGATGGGGAACACCTACAATTTTGAGTACAAGATGAAATATAAATTTGCCTCTGTCAAACTCTTACAAACACCTGAGATAGTCGTTCCGCACAAGCGAGAGGGACATCGTTTTCTTCTTCCGCATCAGCTGAAGTACCGCGGCAAGCCGATATGGGCCTGTTGGGGAGTGAAGGTGTGAACTTACAATTTTTTATTTATTTATAAATCAGTTCTAATCATAATACAATGAGACCGATAAATTTCACTTTAACTTATTATTTTTTCGTTCGCTCACCTCGGTTAGATGAAAAAGCGGGATTTTGGGCGTCCCGCTCAGGGTGCTGGCGGGGCGCGTCTCGAAGGGCCTGAAACCCCCAAAAACGTGACAGCAGGCAACAGGCTGTTGATTTATACCCATGCCATATTTATGGAGGTGACTATACCGATGAACTGAATACGAAAACCGTTAAGAAAATCAATACCAAAAAATGAAAAAAATACTTACAAAGTATTTATCACCGCTTGCGTAGGCATCTACATTAAGTGCATTAGGTATACATATTTCTCAATTGTGGATGTAGCTTAATACTAATATTACTCCTCCAGACCGTATTTCGGTCACGGCGGCCACGGAGATTAGCCAAGTACGCAGGAGATATTATATTAGTGCACACGTATATGTGCAAACATAGGTGCATTCTCTCTTCCTTCACTCTCATATTCCGCAAATTTAATTATGACGCAACGGACAGACGATCAATGGAGCAGACACGTGTTGGAGTCCACGTTTGGGCAAACGTAGTGTTGGACGCCCTGCGGCACGATGGACAGACGATTTTAAGAAGGTGGCTGGCAGCTGATGGTTGCTGGCTGCCCAAGACCGGGATGGTTGGCGCTCTTTGGGGGAGACCTAAGTTCAGCAGTGGACGGCGATAGGCTGACATGATATTATGATGACGCAACGAAAAAGTGTACCTAGCTATTCCCCAAATCTATCCACTCTACTTGGAGTGAATAGATTTCTTTTGGATCTACGTGCTCCATCTTCGGGGCCACAACTTTGTATACCATCAGGCGAGTTAGTGGCCCAAGGCAGATCGAATTTTCATTAAAAGAAATGTGGGACAGGGAACATTAAAACTGCATAGATTATATCAAAATATCGCGGTAACGTATGATACAAAATTTAAACGAACTTCACATTGACAACACGTGTGTGCCACAGATTTCTAATAAATTGACCACATATATGGTACCTATCTATTAAAGATCTTGAATACACAATGGTAATTTATCTACTATTAGACTTTTCGGTAAGTTAGGTCAGCTGGAATTAGAAGATTTTTAAATACCTACCTGTAATTACAGAAAAAAACTACCATAATTTTAAGTTTATACTTATTATTTTATTTATATTTAATACTGTAATTTGGCCGAAGAATTGGATGTTAAAGACCTTATAAAAAAGCGTGCTTTTATAAAATCGCAGCTTACTCAGTTTACTTCTTACTTAACAACAAATAAGTCATGCGAACAGCTTAGCGAAGAACAATTAGTCCAGTTGGAGATAAGAATTGCGAAATTGGACTCCTTATACAGCACCTTCGATCAATTTCAGAGTCAGTTGGAGTACTGATCTACGAAACCCGACGAGCAATTCGCTGAACGTGAGCAGTTCGAGAGCCAGTACTACCGGCTGCTTGCATCTGCTCGCACCATCGTTTCCCGACATCGCTCTCAACAGGCTTCTGAGGTAGACTCGGATGTACAACCTTCTGTGGCTCCAACTAGACAAAGTAATGTAAGACTCCCGAAGATTAATTTACCTCACTTTAGCGGCGGTTATCAGAATTGGTTAGAGTTTAAAGATATTTATATGGCACTCATTCATGAAGAGAAAAATATAGATAATATAAATAAATTTCATTACTTATGCTCATCTCTTCATGGAAGTGCAGCATTAGTTATTAAAAGCATAGATTTTAAAAAGGACAATTATGATATTGCATGGCTGTTATTATGTGAGAGATTCGACAACAATCAGTTATTAGTCAATGACCATATCCAAGCTTTATTTATTGTGGAACCGATAGATAAAGAGAACAGTCAGAGTTTACGCCAAGTAGTCGATGTAACAAACAAAAATCTTCGTTCATTGGCAACGTTGGGACAGCCCGTTCAACATTGGGATTCAATAATTATACATTTAATGGCTTCGAAGTTTGATTCTGTTACTAGCAGGCAATGGGAAGAACATAGAAACTCTTTAACTGAGCCTCCCTCCTTAGACACATTTATTAAAATTATTTCTAACCGTTGCAATCTTTTAGAAACACTTGAGGAGGCAAAGGTTTCAAAATTAAAACCTGAATCATCGCACAGTAAGAATAAAAGCTACATTACTACAAACAAAGGTAAACCACATTATTCATGCCCGCTGTGTAAACAAAAGCACTTCATATTCAGTTTTGAACAATTTAGATCTCTCTCAGTCACTGCACGTTTATCCAAGGCTAAGGAATTTAAAGTTTGTTTAAATTGCTTACGTCCATGTCATTTTGAGACAACATGTCGACTTGGCCACTGTAAATATTGCAAGATAAAACATAATACCCTGTTGCATTCTCATGATGATGATTCTAGCCCTAATAAAGATGTCATTACTTTATCAGGTACTAACCTTGAATACTCATCTCATCATGTATTGCTCTCCACAGCTTTGGTAAGAGTCACGGACCATTCCGGGATGCCGCACAGCGCCAGAGTCTTACTTGATAATGGAAGCACGGCAAATTTTATTACCAAAAACCTATGTGGTAAGCTACATTTACCTATTCGTAGTGTAAGCTCACATGTGGCAGGTATAAACAATCAAAAGTCTGACATAACGCAATCTTGTGCTCTACACTTGCAATCATATGATGGGTCATATGCAACTGATATTGATTGTTTTATCTTGCCCAACATAACTACTGTTAATGATACTCAGAGATTAAAATAAAATAGCGGACTGTAATTATAGGTAGGTTCGTATATTGTTTATAAGAACGCGCGCCTTTGGTCCGTGTATGAAAGTTAGTGCTGGTGCGTGTTAGCAGCAGCGGCGGCGGCCCTCGGCACCTCGTCCCCCGCTCCCCGCAAGCCGCTGTCGCCCTCCGGTCGTCGCATTGGCTAACGGTGTAACGTATTGTCGCCAACATACTCCCCGGGTTGAAGTAGGCAGGAAGGCTGCTGGTTCAACAGTCAGGTTCTGGAAGGGGACAAATGTTATTAAACGCCCTTCGAATAATGGTTCCTCCTTTGATCCTTATATCAGCGACTCGAGCGACTTGATCCTGAGCTCCTGGGAAAACGGCCACACAGCGACCCAGGGCCCAACGTAGGGGAGGAAGCGCTTTGTCCTTTATAAGGACTAAGGAACCCAATTTGAGTTCACTTGATGCAGTAGGCCACTTCGTCTTTTGCTGCAGAGTGGTGACATACTCGTTGGAGAATCGTTTCCAGAAATGTTGTTTGATGAACTCGATTCGTTTATACCGCTCAAGGCTTGTTATCCTTTCTGTCAGCTGTGGATGTGGAACTGACACAAGTGATCGTCCTATTAGGAAGTGAGCGGGTGTTAAAGGTGTGAAGTCTGTAGGATCAGAATTTAAGGCAGTTATAGGACGTGAATTAAGAATGGCTTCCACTTGAGTCAGACAAGTGTGCATTTCTTCATACGTGAAATGCGTAAGTTGGAGAAGCCTACGAAGATGATATTTTGTGGAACGGACTGCAGATTCAGCCATACCATTGAAATGGGGTGTGTAGCTCGGAATGAAGAGGAAGTCTATACCCTCTTGAGCGACTGCGGAACTAATTTGGGAACTCGAGTCCTGTAAGAAACGATGCAACTCGTTACATGTACCTACAAAATTAGTCCCGTTGTCTGAGGTTATACTTTGAGGCTTCCCTCGACGAGCCACAAACCGATTTAGAGCAGCCATGTATCCTTCTTTAGTAAGATCTGTGACGAGTTCTAGGTGCACGGCTTTTGTGGCTAAACAGACAAAAATGGACAAGTAAGATTTTATTAGTTGGCAACCTCGACCTTTACGGTTAGCTATCTTAACTGGGCCGGCATAATCCACCGAACAATGTAAAAAAGGGAATTCCAGTGTAGTTCTGGATTCAGGTAACTGCCCCATAATGGGCTGGACATTGCTGGCTTTAAATCTGAAACATTTTATGCAAGCTTTAGTTATAGATTTAGACAGATTCCTTCCTCCTAAAGGCCAAAAAGTTTGACGAATACTGGACAACAATAACTGAGGTCCAGCATGTAGAAGTTTCAAGTGATGCATGTGAAATATGATTTTCGTTAAATGATGTTTGCCACATAATAAAATAGGATGCTTTGTATCATAGCTATAAGGTGAATTATCAAGTCTACCGCCTACTCTCAAGATATCATTTAAATCTAAGAATGGGGTCAATGATATTAATTTATTTTTCTTCGGTAATGCCTGATCTGATTTTAAGATAAGATATTCATTTGGGAACATTTCCAATTGTGCAATGTGTATAATAAAATTAAATGACCGTTGCAATTCTTCACAAGAAAGATGATCGCGGAATCTGTTTGTTTTGGTTTTGCAGTTATGAATAAATCTGTATATATAGGCTATAACTCTTTGTAAACGTGTAAATTGTGAATGTTTATGTATAATTTTTGTAAATAGTTTATCGTCATCGTTTTTATTAAAGTCATTATTTATAACAAGACAAGGTTGGAGATCCGGTAGGTCCCGTATCTGCGTTTCATTAGGCATTTGTGGCCAACTATGCTCTGATTCGAGTAAAAACGATGGGCCCGACCACCACAACGAGGCGTCGCTGATAATATCAGCCTTCACCCCGCGAGAAACGAGATCTGCCGGGCTCTCCTTGGACGGCACGTAGCTCCACGTGTGACCGTTGGTGCTCTCCTTGATTTCATTAACACGATTACGTACGAATTGATTAAGTTGAATTGAAGGGGTGGACAACCACCCTAATACGATCGTGGAATCGCACCAAAAGCGACACATTTTAATGTTTAATGTAAGTGAATTTTGTACCTTATTACACAGTCTTGCACCTAATAAGGCCCCACACAACTCAAGACGTGGTATAGTTGTGGGTTTGATTGGCGCAACCTTGTTTTTCGAGGCTAAGAGCTGAACACGCACAGTCCCTGAGTTACAAACAGACCTGATGTAGACGCATGGCCCATACGCACTTTGAGAAGCATCTGTGAATATATGGATTTCAATATTTACACAAAGATCACTAAGAACCCAACGAGGTATTTGTAACTTATTAAGACAGAGTAATGTGTTAGCAAATGAAGACCAGAGATGTAAAATCTCTGACGATACTTCTTCGTCCCAAGAGCACTTATTGACCCATAATTTCTGCATAATCAATTTAGCTTCGACAACGCATGGCCCGACAAGGCCTAATGGGTCGAATATTTGGCTTATAACGGAAAGAATATGGCGCTTGGTAACTTTCTCATGAAGTTCGATATTAATTGAAAAAGATAAAGTATCCTGCTGACAAAGCCAATATAAACCTAATGTTTTTGATGCTGTTTTTATGTTGTTATCTGATAGATCTAAAACTGTATTTGAATCAATAATTTGACCTGAGAACAGCTCACTAAGAATTAATGTGTTATTCGATTTCCATTTGCGAATATTAAATTTTGCTGAATTTAAGGTGTCAGTAATTCCTTTACATAAATCTATAGATTCGCTTATAGTACTAGCCCCGCTTAATAAATCGTCACAATAACAGTCGTGAGCTATACTATATTTGACGCTATTATCGCTGACTGTGGATGCCAGGCTACTCAGACATTTTGTCGCAAGGTATGGCGCTGATGCCGTCCCTTGACAAACTGTATTTAGTGTGTAGGTTTTTAAACGTTGCGATGAATCATACCTAAATACAATTTGCTGTAATGAGCGTTGACTGGGTACAATGTCAATAGATCTAAACATTTTTTCAATGTCTGCCGATACTACAAATTTATGCTGGCGGAATCTGAGGAGAATCGATAAGAGATCGTCTTGGACTGTAGGACCGACCATCTGAATTTCATTGAAGGAAATTCCTGAAGTGGTGACGGCAGAAGCGTCAAAGACTGTACGCAACTTTGTCGTTGTACTGGACTCCCGAAGTACGCCATGATGAGGAAGATAGTAGTTGGCATTGTCACTGTATGGAAAAAAAACTTTATTTTCAGTCATGTGACCTAATCGCTCGTATTCCTTCATGAAGTTTAAATATTTCTCCTTGAATATTGGTTCTCGTTCGAATTTTCGTTCAAGCGATAAAAAACGTCGCTTCACCATCTCAAAAGAATCGCCTAAGACCTGGGGATCTTGCTTGAGAGGAATGGTGACGACAAAGCGACCATCGTTATTTCGAGATGTGTTGACGGTAAAACTATTTTCACACGCACGTTCCTCCGTGGATTGAGAATGCTCAAGAGAAACACTATCTACTTCCCAAAAACGAGTGAGATCAATATCAAGTTGACTTTGAGTAAAAAGACATTGACTGAATGTACCTTTCGGACTCGAGATATGACCAGTGACTATCCATCCGAGCTCCGAACTACGTAACATAGGTAGATGTTTGCCTAAGCTAATCTTTTTGTTTCCCAGAATATCCCAAAAGATATCTGCCCCGATAAGAAGGTCGACCTTAGAAGGAATATTATAGGTGGGGTCAGATAAACATAAACCTGCTGGGATTTGAATATGTCGTGTGTCAATGTATGTGATCGGTACTGCTGTGGTGACGTTGGTAAACACATAACAATCAATGTTATTCCTATAGCTAGTATTCAATGACTCAATCGTGAGATTGCAAGACTGTGTACTATGGGATACATGATTATTAAAACCTGATACCGTGGAGCTCACGTTCCGCCTCGGCAAACCCAGCTTACTGCAGAAAGCTTCGGAAATGATATTTATTCCACTACCGTTGTCCAAGATCGCCCTGGCAGTGTGTTTGTTGCCCTTGCCGTCAACAACCTTCACCAACGCTGTGGATAGGAAAACACGCATCGGAGTAGTAACCGGTAGAACATCAGTTGTCAATACAATGTCTTTTGAAGACGTAGATGACGAATCGCGAGAAGCAGATTGCTCAGATTTTTCCAAGTGCAAAAGAGTGTTGTGCTTTTCATTGCAGTATTTGCAGTGTGACAAAAAACATTTCTTTGCTACATGACCGAAGCGCAAACAGTTTAAGCACACCTTTAACTCTTTTACCTTTGAAATCCGAGATTCTACAGGAAGACTTCTAAACGATTCGCAATTGAACAGCTGATGTGACTCATCGTCACACAATGGACATGATTTACGTTTGTAATTTCTATTTTTGCTATTAGTGCTATTATTTTTATTATTCTCTTCTAAGGTTTCTAAGATGTCGGCTCTTTTACTTAAAAATGTTATGAACTGTGATAGGGTTGGGGACGAAGTCAATGTATTTCTATGTTCTTCCCACTCTCGACTCGTCACACTATCAAGTTTAGTTGACATCATATAAATTATGATCGTGTCCCATATCGGTTCTTTCAATGACGCGAGAGCCCTAATGTTCTTGTTAGTTATATCAATAAGATTTTGAATCGACTTACATGATTCTGATCGAATAGGATCTATGTTAAACAAAGCCTGTAAGTGATTATTTACTAGTAAGCGACTGTTATCAAATCGCTCGCACAATAATTCCCATGCAATTTTATAGTTGTCACCTTTAAAGTCGATATTTTTAATTACCAGAGCGGCATTTCCTTGAAGAGAAGCCCGTAAATAGTGGAATTTATTAATATTATCTATGCAATCACTGTTGTGTATAAGAGAAAGGAATGTGTCTTTAAATTCGAGCCAGTCTTGATAGCCGCCGCTGAAATGTGGTAAGTCAATTTTCGGTAGCCTAACCAAATTTCTCACTCGCCCACCTGACTCTGCATCGCTGAACTCCGCCACAGATCCGCTGCCCTTCCCCCCGGCAGCAAGCAGACTTTTGGCTCTGGCCACCAGCGGGTAGTAATCGTTGTCAAACTGCACACGCTCCGCAGGAACCTCATCGACTGGTGGCTCGTCTGATAGGATCTCGATTTCAGTCTGTAACGTGTCGAATTCCTCGCATAAGGGCTCAAATTTTCGCAAGCGGCACTCTAAATCTATGATTTGTAACTCCGTTAAGGCTTTAGAAGTTGCAATTAATTTAATATGATTGCCAAAAATAGTGAGCTTTGATTTTATAGCTGAGCGTCTTTTAATTAAAGTTTTAAGTTCAGACATGATCAAAAAGCAAACCTCAATTCGATGTAATGGCAACAGCTGATTTAAAATAACAGGCTACTTGATGCACCGTTATAAAGATAATATTATATAAGCAAAAAATTATAACCAGGTAGCTAATCTCAATGACTGTGCGTTTCGATTTGAAGTAAACAAGATCATTCATGCAATAGGCATTCAACGCTCGAGTTTTACGACCGCAATTAGCGCACAAAGCCCCGAACAAAGAAATTGTCAATGAAATAAACAGCTAAAATATTATAGATAACAGCGTAGGTAATATTAAATGAATAGTAACGTATGAAGAATGCACAAAGCACCGACTCAAGTTTTAGCAGAATGGGTATAAAATTGAGAATATGAATTTAAATTGCAAAGAGAAGATGGAATAAGAGGAATAAATAGGAACGAACTCACAAGATGTCTTATCCTTTGTCCACAGTGACTTGACGGTTTGTTCGTCCTTCAAATGTCCTTCCTTGACCTTCTCGCAAGTCGTCGCGTAATGGCCGGCGCGTACGACTCGTTAAAGCGTCTTGATTTCTTGACACGGAATATTCTCCAAATAAGCTCCAAGACGTTCTTAAAATCTTCTTCACGGTGGGAGGACCATATGTTAATGATACTCAGAGATTAAAATAAAATAGCGGACTGTAATTATAGGTAGGTTCGTATATTGTTTATAAGAACGCGCGCCTTTGGTCCGTGTATGAAAGTTAGTGCTGGTGCGTGTTAGCAGCAGCGGCGGCGGCCCTCGGCACCTCGTCCCCCGCTCCCCGCAAGCCGCTGTCGCCCTCCGGTCGTCGCATTGGCTAACGGTGTAACGTATTGTCGCCAACAACTACAACTATACCTCATACATACATAGACCTATTAGATTTTCCTTTACCATCAGGAATTAATCTAGCCGATCCGTTTAATGTCCCTTCCTCCTTCGACATACTGGTTGGAGCCTTTTGGAGCGTGATTGGTCATAATCGCATACAGTTAGGTAAACATAATTATGCCGACGCTTTTCGAGACGAAGCTCGGATGGCTCGTATCTGGCTCCTTACCTCAACACAACTTACATAAGTCAGTGTGTATGTTTACGCATAACAACACACAGATTCAGTCAGCCACGGACCTGTCAAGGTTTTGGGAACTTGATTCCATCTCGCCCAAATTCAATTTGACATCAGAAGAGCGAGCATGTGAACTCAATTTCTTAAACACTACGAAACGTAATGCTGATGGACGTTTCGTTTTCACCATTCCCTTAAAGGAATCTCCTAAAGTGTTGGGAAACTCCTACGACATGGCTAAACGCCGGTTTTTGTCTTTGGAGCGTAGAGTCGATAGAGACCCAACACTTAAACTTTTATACATTGAATTTATAGAATATATAAGAGTATGAAGCATTAGGTCATATGAGTGAAGTCTCTAATCCTTCTTTATTATCATCTCAAGCATACTTCCTTCCCCACCATGCTGTTTTCAGAGAGTCGAGCACAACGACAAAGCTTCACGTTGTCTTTGACGCCTCTGGCGTTACATCTTCCGGTAAGTCGTTCAACGATGTTCAAACCATAGGCCCTCGAGTACAAGATGACTTGATATCCATTTTGTTGCGATTTAGTCAACACAAATATGTCGTATCGTCAGATATCAAAAAATTCTTCAGGCAAATTGAGATTGATGAATCGCAGCGATCTCTACAACAAATATTGTGGCGATCAGACCCTTCATCTCCTCTCAAGACATTTACACTGAACACTGTCACTTACGGTACAGCGTCAGCTCCATACATCAGTACTCGGTGTTTGTCTCAACTGGCAAAGGAAACACCGCACAGACACACAAAACGAGCTGTACGACATGATTTCTACGTCGACGATTTTTTGTCAGGGAGTGACTCTATCGAGAGCACTATTGCTCTATGTAGAGACGTTATTAATACACTTAAATCTGCACAACTCACCCTTCGGAAGTGGCAATCAAATAACTTAAAAATAATACAGGCAATACTACAAACACAAAATTCACCCACAATCACGCTCACAGACATACCTAATAGTCGTACAGTCAACTTAAGTATTGACGAACCAAGTAAGACTCTCGGTCTTAACTGGCATTGTAACACTGATTCACTTACATTCTCAATACATATTCCGAACAATACAAACATCACGATCACAAAACGTCTTATACTCTCAACAATCGCACAGGTATTCGATCCTTTGGGACTTGTCTCTCCTTGCATTATTGAGGCTAAAATCATAATGCAAAGACTATGGATAGATAAGTGTTCATGGGATGACGAAGTACCTGTAGACATAAGAAAATCATGGCATAAATTCATTCACACTTTACCACAGCTTAATCATCTCAGTATACAACGGTGGGTTATTTGTGACAGTCCTGTATCAGTCGAGCTTCACATATTTACAGACTCGTCAGAGAAGGCATATGGAGCTTGCATCTACATTCGTTCTGTAACAAGTAGTGGCACCATTCACATGAATCTGTTTACATGTAAAAGTAAGGTTGCACCAATTAAGTCGACCACAATCCCAAGGCTAGAACTTTGTGGGGCCTTACTGGGGACAAGGCTATGTACAAAGGCTTTAGCGTCCTTAACATTTAAACCTGACAAATGCATATTCTGGTGCGAATCCATGATCGTCCTTGGTTGGCTGTCGTCTTCGCCTGCAACACTTAAGCCTTTTGTCAGGCATCGAGTGACGGAGATACGGGAAGGTTTTGGTGATTATACCTGGCGCTATGTGCCCTCAAAGGATAACCCTGCAGACCTCATTTCTCGTGGGCTGAGCACTGACCTCATGGGTCAATGTTCCATGTGGTGGTCAGGGCCGTCGTACTTATTAACAGACTCGACTCGTTGGCCTGTTATGCCTAATACTGATGATAAGTTATTACCAGAATTATTGAAATCACATGTACAACATAATCATAATGAATCACTACATATTACTACTAATTCTAATCATAATTTAAATTTAAATAATCAATATTTTTTAAGCATAATTGAGAATTCCTCTAAATACTCTGTTTTACAACGTTTATTCGCATACGTATTTAGATATATTAACCGTTTGAAAAAGATACGAATTGATAGCGTTCCACTTACAAGTGCAGAATTAGCTTATAGTGCTGATTTTATTATTAAAACAGTCCAAAGGGAAATGTTTACTACGGAGTATGAATTACTCTCGTCAGGAAAACCCTTACGAAACAAAAATCGCCTTATTAAGTTATCACCCTTTTTTGAGTCTGGCATTATTCGAGTCGGGGGAAGATTGGATAATTCTTTCTACGATTATAATGTCAGACACCCAATCCTTATCTGTAGCAAACATCACTTTGCTAAATTAATTTTTAATACTTATCATTTACGCCTATTTCATGCTGGTCCACAGCTCCTCTTCGCCTCTATTAGGCACAAGTACTGGCCTTTAGGTGGTAGAAACCTTGCAAAATCAACTGTTCATAATTGTGTCAAGTGTCAACGGTTCAGTGGTAAGACAGTTCAACCTATTATGGGTAATTTGCCTAAGGAGCGAGTACAATTAGAGTTTCCTTTTTTAGAGACTGGCACTGACTATGCCGGACCTGTTCTCATAGCTGACCGCAAGGGTAGAGGATGTAGACTTGTTAAATCTTATATTTGTGTGTTTGTTTGTCTGGCCACAAGGGCAGTCCATTTAGAGCTTGTCTCGGATTTAACAAAAGATGACTTTATTGCAGCACTGAACAGGTTTATTGCTCGTCGTGGTAAACCAAAGACTTTGTACTCCGACAATGGTACAACCTTTATTGGCACTTGTAACGAATTAGCTGATATATTGAAACAAGATTTTACTTCAGAAATGGCAGGTACAGGTATCAATTTTTCTTTCATTCCGGCATACACCCCACACTTCGGTGGTCTATGGGAGTCTGCCGTTAAATCTCTAAAGCATCATTTAAGGCGTATATTAGGCTTCGCACATCTTACTTATGAAGAGATGTCCACATGTCTCATTCAGGTCGAAGCAATACTAAATTCTCGTCCTCTCACTCCTCATTCCACCGATCCTTCTGACCTTTACCCTTTAACTCCTGCTCATTTCCTTATTGGGAGATCTCTAATATCCTTGCCGCATCCGCAAGTCACCAACAAAAACATCTATAACTTAAAACGTTTCGAGCGTATTGAGCACCTGAAGCAACAGTTCTGGAACAGATTCTCTAACGAATATATATTTTACCTCCAACAGAGAACGAAGTGGACAGCCTCCGATGGAGTTTTAAGGGAGGGTGCCATGGTGGTACACCACCTAAAGGCTCTATAAGTCGCTAATGTGGTCTCTCGGTCGTATCGTACGTCTCATATCTGGCAGAGACGGTATAAGCAGAGTCGCAGATATCAAAACCAAGAAGGGTCCGACGCGCTTACAACACCATCTGTCCTCTTCCATTATGATCCTTGAAGACAAGTCTTCAACGCCGGGAGCATGTCGATAATATCATCGCCCGGAGGCGGAGGCAGTGGGCGCGGGGCGCGGCAGCGGGCTGCGCGCGCGCACTGATGAAGATTCACGGGCACTGCGTCATCGTTCGCCTTACTTAACGCACACTGCGTCATTTATTAGAATATCTGAAGAAACCTCTGTTCACGTAGAATAATTATACAGTCCACTATTTTAGTTACCGGTGTTTTCGTCCTGATACCACCCTCAGGATAACCCATCCCGTTTACGGTCCGTTCCACACGTTTATATACAAAAAACACACATCATCTCGGGCCATGCGAATTATGGTCACGTTTCAATGCTTCCACGTTGTTGGATATAGATACGACAACAAAAATACATACGTCACGATGTGTCATAATATGGAAAGACTTAATGTTATCTAGTTGGGCTAATAATAAAGCCACCTTTCGTCGTTCTCATGTCTCTATGTGGTCAGGCCTTGGGATCTGGCTAGTTAAAAATGTAAACAGTGCTGGCAAAATATTTTAGGCTACCCTTCGATTACATTCAGAATGTAGTAATCACAATAAGCCAGCCAAGCGTTTCACTCACCGGAAATTGTAGTGACGTAATACGGCAGCAGCGAGCAGTGGCTTTATCGGCTTTGTACGGCGGCTATCTACCTATAGACTTAACGATTCGGATGGCGCATGTTACGCGTGGCCTGAGTTAGTGCCACTCAGATTACTTACCTATAATAATATTATAATGATTTATTCCCTATATCCGGAAGTCTGTTTTCCTCGGCAGTGGGAGTTGGTCTGCCCCAGAGAAAAGCTTTCGTCGACTCTGATGACTTGTATAGTGTCCTTTGTAGTGTCAGCCATGGACTTCACACTGCATCATCATGGCAGTGGTAGGGCTTCGTCATCCAGTGCCGGCACCGGCCGAAGATAGGTTATTTCCTCTCTCATCAACTTCTTTGGAGTCAAGTTTGTCTCGTTACAACAGGCGTAGCACTTATACCTCTCTAGTAGTCTTGATTAGGCTTGCTTGAGTTGCTCCGATAACATCACCTTGAAGCGTCCACGTGGAATATTTCGCATAAAGTCTTTTAGGCGAGCTGAAAGCCTTCATAGCTTGAGCCTTCTCTATGGACTCGTATTTCTTGTAGGTAGTAAACTCTAAAGGTATAAAGGGTAGGAAACGAATCCATTCACATGTATTGAAATCAACTCAATTAGTCACCAAATTAAACATAGGTATATTAATCCTTACGTAATCTCAAGATTATAATTATAATGATTGATTATTGTATTACGCACAACACTTGTTTTTCATTATACTGAAATCCATTATACATACATACATAAACTCACGCCTTTCTTCCATGGGGGTAAGCAGAAACTACAGAACGCCACCTGCTACGATCCTTACATAATTATGCCTTTTGCTTCGGCCACGTTCATACACGCGCGCCGGTTGCGAGTACTACGCACATTACCTTTTTGGAGGATATCACTAATAAGGGTCAGTGTACATCCTTCTAGGGCGTCCTCTTCCGGTATTTCCACTTATACCTACCTTTTAGATACCTTTTGTTAACCGTCTTTCATTAATTCATTGATTTCCATTATAATTAATATCATATATCTAAAAAAACATAAAAGAGTTAGGGCAGCATTCTTGTAAAGAGTTAAACGTAGATATACAAATGTGGGCCCAATTCCTGAGTGTAAAAGTTCCCAAATCTATAATTGATCAGACTGAATGTGTCGAAAATCTTCTTGGTTGAGACCAAGATTGAGATCTGCAGGACTTATTGGTCAGCAAGCACTGATAGCCTAGTTGTATGACCGTTGGACTGACAAGTCAAGGGTCGAAAACTGACTTTTTGAAGTCTGTGCGTATTATAAATTAATTATCTCTTGCTTATAACGGCGAAGGAAAACTACGTGAGGAAACAGAACAGTGTATAAAGTCATGTCAGAGACCTACGGGTGGCTTAAACTCTGACACTAGGTTGTTCATTTACCATACGATACGAGGATCGGCCAGTCAAATCAAAAATCCTCGCATAGACCTAGGGCTTCTGCAACTGTGCTGTTCTTCACAAAACCCTGTATATCGGCGACGTCCCACATGGAGTGATAATATAATATCAAGAAACATTTTGTTTACAACATCTATGTGTTAATGTGTAGATTAGAACAGTTGGATGCAAAAGATTTATATTGAGTCATTTTATCGAACGTTGAGCAGAACAGAAATAAATAAAAAATTATTTTGGCAGGAGTGACTATTAATTACCTATCAATACCTAATAACGATCCATCCACCATATTAAAAGTCGAGCTAAATAAAAGTTATGTTTTCATCACCATTGAGTTCCATTAAAAAATAATTAAGTGAGTACCTAAATTAAATGTATCTACCTAATCACCTCATGTAAGTACTTAATATAAATTATGAATGAATAATGGGTGTGTGCTGACACACAGCAAAATGTTCGTGTTATGTTGTTACGTCTACTGCACATCTACATCCGATTGCCGATAATCCAAGATAATTTTCGAAGCCTGATAAGATCTTCTAAACAACAACAATGGTTGTCATCGGATGTAGCACTTATTCCTTCAAGAATAAGGTCTACAATTCTGAGAAATAAAGCCAAAAATATTTTAAACTTTGCTATTGGTCGCCTCATATAAAACAAGAGACGAGCTTCCATATTGTCAAAACACATTGAAGCGTCAAGATGTTCCGGTCATTCTGTGTGATATTTTCCTGCTGCGTAGTATTAGCTGCCGCATATAAAACAGGCAAGTGATTGTAATAAAACCAATATCTTGATGTTTTTTGCATGTCTTGTTATTACTTTAATACAATTATGTGCACTACTAAATTTTAATTTACGAAATAAAAAAACTGTTTATGCCACAATACTTATTTATTCTAAAAAAGAAATTTCAGTTTTTGCATTTTCTTAAGTCATTTCAACCAATAAGGACATAGCACAACACAAAATAGCAGATATTTTTCACTATAATTGTCATTGTACTCGGGAACTACAACCATTACACGTATTTTATTAGTGAATTTAATTATTTTTGGAATTTGTTCAACTTATTTAAGGATAGAAAGGTTTTCTTCAAAGATATTAGAAGAAAGGTTTTAATTTAACTACAGAACACGTCCTTAGATTTCTACGACAACTAAAACAAAGCAGTATTTAATTCTAAAGTTATTATATTAAATGGAAAAAGAATACGGTCGCGAACAGGATTCGAACCTGCGCCTCCCGGATAAATACTCCAGGCGCTCTGACCACTAAGCCATCTCGACCTCTGCTCACCACCGCGAACTCTTCTTTCATATTTTAACACGTCTTATGTCGACGTCATTGCTATCAATTCAGTCCCTATACAAGTGACCGAAACCCAAGTTTCAAAGATTTATCTTGAACAGTATCTAATTATTCATATTTATTCATCGTTTATTTATATAATATAGATATCCTTCTAATCACCCCTATGTATATCCATAAAAAATTAAGTCTAATTTTATCAAGCATTATTTGCTATCTGATAGTCCGTTAATCTAGACGTGGTTCCAGTCAGAAAACAATTGAAAAATATACGTATAACGCTGTTGTTAACAATGACGTTTCACAAATCAAGCAATCAAGCATTTATTTGTGAATATAGGTAAATTAAACTCTATATTAAATTTAATTTATGGGATCGGGACTGCTAATCCTTAACACAGGTTATTCTATTGTAATATATGTATCTTAATGTCGTATCGTACTTAATTTGTAAAATGTATATCTATGTACTACAATACACTTACTGTATACTGTACTTGCTATGAGCATGAAGAAAAAAAAATAGGTACTCTTAAAACGAAGTTATCCCGGTAGCAGCCTGGAGTTTGGAATTGTGACTGGTTGATGGCAATAGGCTAAAATGTATTAACTGGCGTCCGAGCATGGATCTTTTCGACAAACTTGTCGACTCGATAAAAGTTTTTATGTATTGACTTTTATCGTTTTATCAACACTTTATGTCAAATTTGACGTTTAAAATCGACAAACGTGTCGACAAAAAGAACCATGCTCGCACCGCAGCATCGGTAAATATGTTTGTACAACAGCATTCGTATGCCTAACCTGCCTGGTATACGACTATAGGTACAAGCATAATGCTTCAAAATATATACGACGAAAAAGTTACCCCAACTATGTACTTCCGCGTTAATATGTCAACAAACGCTCAGACAGTAATTTTGTTTACACAGCCGTGTCATTTTTATTTTGATGTCATGACATCGACTTCCAGATGCACTTGTGTAAACTTTATAATTACATAGATTATTTTACTCATACTGAATTTTTGGAAATTTTTTGTTGCAAATTATGATTGGCATTGGGCTACGCTTAGTGCGATCAGGTCGTAGATGGCTGATCCTAGCAACAATTCAACCGTTGGTCTCGGCGAACTAAGGCAACTCGGAAAACTGGGTTTCCTTGAAGCCCAATAACACTGACCGCCTCTTGAATCAGGACCACATAGGTACCTACTCAGCAGCCGCGACGACTGACGACATTTTTAATTAAATTGAATACTATTGTCATTTTTCAGAATGTGGCCTAAACGAAGAGATACGTTGCGTGCGATCCTGTCCCCCTGAAAAGTCTTGCAGAAATCGTAATATAAACTACAGTTGCTTGGAAGTTGTTGAATCTTGTCTGAACAGATGTGTCTGTCAGCCAGGATTCGTCAGGAGCGACGAGGGTGAATGTATCCCTGAAGGACAGTGCGGTAAGGGTCAAATTCAATGAACTAATTCAAGTCTTCATCCTTCTTCCTTTTACATTACGTTTAAACGTGGGTAGGTAGCAGTTTTGTGAAATGCAGCGCAATGGTAATCCAACTGAACGTCGTTCAACTATTTTACATTAAGGATCTGTTACGATTGTAAACGCTCCCTTGCAAGAGACATTGGAGTGGCATGCCAGCCTAAAGTACTCTCAATTTTGTCGGATAAATGTCTATTATATTTTGCCTGCGGTGTGGCAAGCTATAATGTGTCTGGTCCACACTTGATAAATAGAACAAGACGAACTATCCCATTGTTATTATGACGATGGATACCTAGATGTACAAGATGATGAGGGGAGCTGTAGACCTATAGAAATATTTTGTATAGAGATAATCAACTAATCAACTCACTTCCATCTCCATGTATTAAAATTGCAATTTTCAATTCGTCAATAGCCGCTCTGTCATCCGTGCAAAATATTCACTGATATTCGGCAAGACTGATACCCGACCAGACCACAAATGTGCCACACATGCATATAAATACCCATTTTGTCCTTGACCGTAATTGTGGAACTGACTCTCAATTGCAATCGCTTTCATTTTCACCGTTTGACAACGAATCTACATTGCATCTTAATAGTCGAGATGGTATAGGATTTTAACTTTAACCAACCTACACGTAATTCATCAAAAGTATATTTGGCTAGTAGTTCACGTAATCACAAATTCTTATTTTACAGAAGCCCTCTGCTCCGGAGAAAATGAAGTTTATACTTACAAATGCTCAAACTCTTGCCCACCTGGTCCCGACGCATGCGCTTCATTCTTTAATGTAGGAGCACCCAAATGTGACACTCCAGTGCTTTGCGACGAGGGATGCTTCTGCGAGGCCGGTTACCGAAGACAAGAGGAAGGGTCAGCCTGTATTCCTTTATGTGAATGTTCCGAGCTGAGGGACACGCCGATGTGTGCTTAACAAAACGAAGTATCCTGAAACACCGATGATTACCAGAAATATATATATTTACACTACTTCCTGTGATTTTACTTTATTTATCGGCTCATTAACACTGCCTAGACCAGTAAAACAATATAGAAAATTATCCTCTACTATGACTGCATACAGCTGCATATAGTTTAGGTACACCACCTTGTTCCACACATAATAGGCCTCTTCTTTTTCATGCTATTATTCCCCAGTAACGTAAAACCACCGAATACCGACCTCCTATGGCCTCTCTCTCTCTTTCTACCGCCCGCCTCCTTCGCGAGCACCACCTCCTCGCAGACGGCAGCTATATATCTACATACTTAGTGATTGGCAATACACATTAATATTATACTATATCTCATGGAGGCTTGTTTTTCGCGACGGCGTCGGTTTGCCCCAGAGGGAAGCTTTCATCAACGCTGATTACTTGCGTGGTGTCCTTTGTAAGGCGTGGTTCATCTTCCAGTTGCGGCACCGGACGAAGATAGGTAATTTCCAGTCACATCAACTTATTTCTTGGAGTCAGGTTTGTCTTTGATGTATTACAAGCGTAACTCTTGCACCTCTAGTAGTCTTGATTACACAGCACCGATAACATAACCCCGAGATCCGCGACGATTTTTGTGCATAAAGCGTTTTAGGCGAGCTCAAAGCCATGAAGAAAGCAAGAAAACCTTGGCAAGAAGAGCCAAGAAGAGCTTGGGCCTTCTCTATCGACTTGTCTCTCTTGTACATAGTAAACGCTAGAGGTATAAAGGGTGGGAAAAGCATCCATTGGCATTCAATGAAATCAAATCAATTGGTCACCAAATGAAACATACATTAATCCTAATGTAATCTCAAGATTATATAATAATTGATTATTGTATTACGCACAACACTTGTTTTTCATTACACTGATTTGATTTCCATTATAATTAATATCATATAAAAAGTCATAAAAGGGTTAGGGCAGTATTCTTAAAAAGAGTTAACGTAGATATAATTATTGAATTCAAACGGGACTTAATCGCGCTAAAAGTATAATATCATTTACCTCGACGTTTCGATCAAGTTGCATTGATCGTGGTCACGAGTAGACTTAACGTAGATATACAAATCTGGGCCCAGTTGCTGAAGTGCAGAAGTTCCCAAATCTATTGACCTGACTGAATGTGTCGAAAATCTTCTTCCTACTTGACTAATTGGTCAGCAAGCACGGATAGCCTATTTGTTGGACTCAAGTCAAGAGTAGACCACACACCACAGACTTTTCGAAGTCTGTGCGTATTATAAATTTAACTTATAACGGTGAAGGAAAACTACGTGAGGAAACAGCACAGTGTATAAAGTCATGTCAGAGACCTACGTGTGGCTTAAACTCTAACACTAGTCTCCTCACATGGACCTAGGACTTCTGCAACTGGCCTCTTCAACAAAAAGGCCTGTATATCGGCGACGTCCCACATGGAGCTAACTTAAAATGCTTATCTAGAAATATTTGATTTCAAAATTATATGTCTAGATTTGCCAACACTATGTAATGCACAGATTTACCACTTCAGTAATTTATTTAAGAATTATAGATACGTACATAATAATTAAAAATAATTAAATAAATAAAACCTAAATTATATTGACTAGATTAGAACAGTTACATGTAAAAGATTTATATTAAGTCAATTTATCGAACGTTGAGCAGAATAATAATAAAGAAAAAATCTTGGTATCTACAGAAAACCTTTAAATGTACCTCCTAGTAACACCCGGCATTTTTTGTTTCTGGGGATACTCTCCTATGGCGCCCGGCCTTTGGGGATAAGACCGGGGAGTGTAGGATTCTTACCTCACTAAAACCACCCCGGAGGTCACCATCAGCACATGTAGGGGGGTACTGGGTCCTCATAAGAGACCAGCTCCAGAATCCCCGCTGCGCAACGCCTATTAGGACACATCCCTGGGGAGACTGTAAAGGGGTCTCCCCTGAGGCTAGAGTGCTGCTGGCAGAGACAGGTCTCGCTCGATCCTAGCGACTAGGACCTGCCGTTCGGAGGCCCTCGCCGGGCCGCCTCTGCAATGGTGGCAATTTGCCGTGGCCTCTCGTCCAATCTTGTTCAGGTACTCACCGAAGCAACCGTGCCCGGTGAGTATCTGAGTGAGTCTGTAGGAGAAGCGCTCCTTTTTTTCAATCAGGCCTCGAAGTGCGGCAGAACGGCTTCTACAACGCGCTTGCACGAATACTGCGGCTGTTGTAGACGCTCGCGCCACCGCTCGAGAACTTCCGGTACCTACCTAATCTAAATTAATTATGAATGAATCATGGGTAGGTGCTGACACACAGTGAAATGTTCATGTTAAACCTCCACATCCGATTGCCGATAATCCAAGATAATTTCGAAGCCTGATAAAATCTCAGAAACAACAACAAACGTTGTAATCAGATTCAGCACTTATTCGTCCAGGAATAAGGTCTAGAATTCTGAGAAATAATGCCATAAATATTTTGAACCTTGCTATCAGTCGTTTCATACCTACCTATATAAAACGAAAGACGAATTTCCATTTTCTCAAAACGTATTGAAACGTGACAACAAGATGTTCCGGTCCTTCTGTGTGATATTTTCCTGCTGCGTAGTGTTAGCTGCCGCATATAAAACAGGCAAGTGATTGTAATAAAACCCATATTTAGCTGATTTTTTGCAGGCAAATGAAAGTTATATAATTATATACACCACTAACCTTTGAACCTGCTGAACCTTTCATGCAGCGCATAGGCAATATAGTATATAAAAAAATAGAAAAATAAATAAAGGTCTTACACGCTTTTTGGAAATTTTAACCAACATCGACATAGGTACTTAGTACAAAATAACACTAGAATGTTATGTCACCAAAAGACGTATTAAAATGTGGACGAAGAATTCGCGGTGGTGTGCAGAGGTCAAGATGGCTAAGGGGTCAGAGCGCCTAGAGTATTTATCCGGGAGGCGCAGGTTCGAATCCTGTTCGCGACCGTATTCTTTTTCCACAAAAATTTATAACTTTAGAATGTTATTACACTAGTGAACGACGACCATTCTTCGTATTACCTAGATTTTTTTTAACTTTCGCGATTTGAACGCATAATTATTGAAATCGAACGGGACTTAATCGCATTAAAAATATAATATTTATAGTACAACGGTTATTTGTCACGTGCTTTCTTCGGAATTGCCGTACAGCAGTCAGACTATTTGACTCCCGTCATCGCCGCGGACTCAACCCAAGACTAAGGGCTCCGTTCGAGTCCGAAACAAGTCGAGCAATTCCGAAGAATGTATGCGAGTCATAACCGTTGAACAATAATTAATACTATATTCAGTATAATACTCGTATAAAAAAAAATAATATGTTACTTAAGACATCGTTATCCTTAATCACATAAAAATAATAAATCTTTTTAATCACTTCTTTGGGTACTCATACAAAATTACCTCTAATTTTATCAATAGTGCTATACAATCATTTAACCCGATAATCAAGATGCTCACAGGATAATCAAAACATAATTTTACCCAGTAGACAAAGAAAAAAAAAATACTCTAGTGGTTTTTAATTAATCAAGATAAAATATTTCAAATAATTTCTTCATAACCAGATTACCGGCACGTATGAAACTTCAAAGTTAGGCGCACGGTTCCAAAAACTTGATCTTAAGTTGGGGAAGAATAGGAAGAAAATCACGATAGACACTTTGAAATATACATAGGTTCTCACACCTCTATATTCAGCTAGCAAATGGCGTACAAATTCAATTGAATTTTTGTAGAAAAATTACTAAAGGCGGAAGCAGGATTTGGATATTCGCCCCCCAGATGATTATTCCAGGCAGTCTGCCAAGTGAGCTATCATGATAGCAGTGCGGAGTTTGGAATTGTGACCGGTTGAAAAGTCAAAGTCAAATCATTTATTCCAGTTAGACCATTTAAAAGTAGGTACTTTTGAAAATCAAGAAATGCCACTGATAATAATGGCAATAGGCTCACCATTTATTACATGGCACTTATTAACAGCATCTGTTAATTGAAGTTGTACAGCAGCATTCTTAAGCCTAACCCTACTGGTATACAAGCATAATGCTTGAAAATGTATACGACGGAGAAGTTACGCCAATTATATAGATAATTCCGCGTTAATATGTCAACAAAACGTCCGGACCGGACATGTCGTTTTGTTTACACAGTCGTGTCATTTTCATTCCGATGTCGCTACCTCGACTTGGATGCACCTATGTAAACTTTCTAATGAGTTAGGTAATTTTACTTACATTGTGTCGGTATGCCTGTCCCGTGTCCCGTTATGGACTTTTATTTTACACATTATAGGACTTTTGGGTCATTATTTTACCATACTATGGCCACTGTGCTATTGTTTTATGTTCTGAGGTGATCATAGTTTTTTGCAAACTATGGTCGGCATTGGGGTTAAGCTAAGCTTGGCGTGACCAAGTCATAGATGGATGATCCTAGCAACTACTCAACCGTTGGTCTCGACTGTTGTTGACTAATAACGTCACACTAAAGTCAGGGGCCTGCGAAGGGCTTGGACAATTTTGACATTAAATTGGTTAACCAAATGAATGATGCCCTCTACGCCACGCCCCTATGACTTCCGTAGTAGAGAAATGTTAGGGCATAGGTGTACACTTACATGGTGATGAATCTATTTGTAACTAGGTTTTCCTGAAACCCAATAACACTTTGCCCAACTCGTGAATCAGGACCACATACATAGGTACCTACTCAGCAGCCGCGATGACTACTGCATTGTCATTTTTAATTAATTTGATAACATTTTTCTTTTTTCAGAATGTGGCCTAAATGAAGAGACACGTTGCGTGCGATCCTGTCCCCCTGAAAAGTCTTGCAGAAATCGTGATATAAACTACAGTTATTGGAAGTTGTTGAATCTTGTCTGAACAGATGTGTCTGCCAGCCAGGATTCGTCAGAAGCGACGAGGGTGATTGTATCCCTGAAGGACAGTGCGGTAAGGGCCAAATTCAATGAGCTAATTTAAAATCAAATACTTCGTCCTTTCCAATGAATTTGACAGTACGATGAAACGCTGGTTGCAGTAACTAAGTGATCAGCTTCTACGACGCATGCGCCTCGCTAACAGTCTCATGTTTCACAAGAAACACATCTACTTATTTGCATGGGCTATGAAAAGTTATGTCGGTCCGGTTGTTTGTGCATGCAAATATATAAGTATAATCTTTAAACGCATTTTTCCAACATAAATTAAAATTTGAAGCATGCCATAATGTCTGTTCCACGCTTGGGAAACAGAACAAGAGGAACTGACCCATCTACAAAAATGTATTACTGTTTGTTGACGATGGAACCTTATACTCACAAGATTATGAGGGGAACTGCAGACATATAGAAACACCTCTAAACTCAGAACTATCTCCTTGAACCAATCAAATTGCAAATTTCAAATCGTTAGCACTCTGGCAGCTGTGTGAAATGTTCACTAATATTCACCAAGACTGAAAGCCGACCAGATAACAAATCATACCGACCTACATGTAACTCATGGAAAATACATTAGGCTAGTAGTTCACGTAATCACAAATTCTTATTTTACAGAAGCCCTCTGCTCCGGAGAAAATGAAGTTTATACTTACAAATGCTCAAACTCTTGCTCACCTGGTCCCAACGCATGCGCCTCATTCTGTAATTTAGGAGCACCCAAATGTGACAGTCCAGTGCTTTGTGATGAGGGATGTTTCTGCAAGTCCGGGTACCGAAGACAAGAGGAACGGTCAGCCTGTATCCCACTATGTGAATGTTCCGAGCTGAGAGAGACGCCGATGTGTGCCTAGGCATAACAATAACGAAGTATCCTATAAGTATATGATAGATAGATAACTCCGATGATTACCAGAAATATACATAATTACACTGACTTCCTGTGATTTTACTTTAATGTAATTATATAAGCTTACTAGAGTAGACCAATACAGAGGAAAGATTTCAAACACTTACGAAGCGACCTTTAAAGTTATACATTTTTGTGGAAAGAAAAATATGGTCGTGAGCAGGATTCGAACCTGCGCCTCCCGGATAAATGCTCCAGGCGCTCTGATGGTGATGATGATTATCATTTTCTCGAATTTGCCTACTATGGTAACTATGGGCCCTAAGTAGGTATAATTGAAGATGAGGAAGATGTTACAGCAGGTAGTAGGTACTATTTACCAAAAACTCTTAAATGGCTCGCGTTAAGACGTGAGGCGTGTTTGGATTGGACGATTCATTTTCTCGCAAGCGATTTGCGCATTCTGTCGTTCCCTTCGAACCTAACCTGTCCGTGTCGGGGTACACGGGCTCCCGAGCTCGCTTCGCGCGCTCATGCGTCAATTTAATTCATTTTCTTTCATTATCCCGATTTAGTATAGTAGTTTAGTATATACATATCTCATTAAAAACTTTCATTATTATTATTTTTGCTAATGACTTACAAAATGAAGTTAAATTACCTACCTATTGTTGACTAGCTTCTGCCCGCGACTTCGTACGCGGATCCTGTTGCTTATGCCAGCGACAACGGGGTCGTCAAAATCGAAGATCTGAAACGTCTGATGTCGAATACTAGGAGCCCGGGGACGGGAAAACAACGGGATGCGCAATACGATTCGAGACGTTCCAGATCTTTAATTTTTGTAAGTCAACAGGGAATGTCCATCAAACTAAACAACTTTTGCTAAGATGTCATTCCTATAATATGTTATAGTGTAGCTGGGCACTGGAGGTCCACAACAGGTGTTCCAGATCTTCAAATTTATTCACACAGCAGAAAATGCTCTTCACGTGGAACAATTTTTGCTATGGTACCATTTTTGTATCTCTTATAGTTTAGCTGGTCTGTTGCGGTTCTGCATCAGGTGTTCAAGTTTCCAAGATAAATTATAGCTTATATGTTGCCCAGACTTAATATCTATACAACAAAAAAAAACATTCAAAGCCGTCCAGTAGTTCCGAAGATTAGCGTGTACAAACAAACAGACAAAAAGACAGATTTTTTTTTGGATTTGTGCTCTTTTATTGTTTCTAAACCCCCCCTCAATTGTTTTTTTATATATTTAATGTACAGACACAGTTTTTTTACTGTTTTATTATATGTATAGAAGATAGATATGACACAGAGCCACGAGTGACAAAATTAAGAACTAAAATCTACAATCTGACGTTTCATTTCACACTTTACTTATCATTTGATCGTTGACCCGCTGCATTGATAAAAGCAAAACGTTTATTATACAATTCTGCGTGTAATAAGTTCAGTAATTATAAAATATCGTTAAACGTCGTTCAGCTGCTTTACATAAGAACACTGTTTTGTAAATCAGCTAGCAGTTTTGTAAAACAACTGATTCTACAATCCATCTGCGACATATATACAGCGAGGTGAATATAAAACTACATATATATAAGTATAAACAAAACAAATCGCCCTTGAGTTTCGTGCGAAAAAAACCCAGACCGATCACCATGTTCGGCAAGCCGATCCCTTGGGAGGAGCAAGCCAAATATCTAGGCGTCATTCTAGATAAGCACCTTACCTTCGGTGAGCACATAAGGATGGTGCGCTCGCGCGCCGCCTTCGGTCTAGGTAGGCTTCATTTCATCCTGAACGCACGCAGCAAATTGTCCCTTAAGTGCAAATTGCGCATCTACACCACGTGCATACGCACCATCATGACCTACGCCTGCGTCGTGTTTTCACACGCAAAATCTTACCGCCTCCATAGGATGCAGACCCTCCAGAACCGTGTTTTATGTAAGGCCACGGGAGCCCCGTTCTATATTCGTAATGAAAACCTCCACCTCGACCTCAAAATTCCCACCATCCAACAGTTTATAAAACTAAAACACTTCAAAGCGTTATTTCGAGTCTGCTGAAAAGCACCCCAACCCTCTCGTCGCGGCAGCCGCTCTATATACCCCTATATATCCCTCACAGATAAGTAGAATTCGCCGACCTAGGCATTCACTCCCGTATCCCGACGACGCTATAACCCTCCTCCAAGAAAGCATTAGGGCCACCAGCACAGTATACAAATACAGACCGCCGTCATTTCGGTCGTCGAGGCCCGTCGCGACGTCTCCATAATATACCACCCCGACCCTTGCTCGTGCCAGTCCGCGTACCACGCAGGGGGTGCCCTTAGCGTGTTGTCGCTTAGTTTATAAGTCGAATGCCCTGGCTGGGGGCCTTAATAATAATTTATTATTTTTAAGGCATCCACAGGAAAGTCCGGTTAAGCAGTCGACAACCTCCTATTTGACCTGGTCCAGGTTAACCTGCGAGATGCCGTACACAAAAAAAAGTGCTACAAAAACCAACCCATGCAAAACCACTACCAATATTGGCATAAGAATTCGTCGTTCTTTGACATTGCAAACTACTTATTCTTAGAGCCATTTGGGGTGAATTCTGCAAAACTTGTTGAAATTGAGTTATTTCTTTATTTTAAATTAAATGTTTCCCCACACCAGGATTTTTTTCCTGTATCGTGGGTGCGTTTACAGACATATAATCTCATATGCGCACACACCGCAACAATTATCTGTAAAACACAAAAAAACATCTCGATTAATCGAACCTGCGACACGCCACGCAGCACCCGGTCTCTCGACCACTGTGCCAACCGCACCGTCGAAAAAAGTCTTTCATTGTTAAAATTTGGTTGATTAGTAATCGTAAATATTTTAAGTACATTATGCTAATTTTCTGTATAAATATGGCACGGGTACATACAGTACAATATCTTGTATATATCTGAAAGAAAGAAAGGAAGCATTTATTTAAGCCTCGCAGCCTTAGAAGACCCGACGGGGGATGGCTTCAGACTAAATATCGAACAAATTTGCTGGCACTTTTGGCGGGGGGTGAGGACAAAGAACTTGCAGTAAAGCAACAATAGCTCTCGTCATTACATTAACAGTATTAACAGACATGAAAAAACTAAACACAAACGTTCAATTGTGTCACACACGATTAAAATCATGTACTATCATTGTATAACCAATTAATCATACAGGTAAAAGGTATAAAGGTTCGATTGGGAATCATATGGCAGTGGCGAGAGGGTAAGCCCGCTAAAACTACTCCAGTACTAATTCCTTCGAGATCGCACCAGATATGACTTAAAATTAAATTCTGAAATAAGAAGAAAAACATGATAAAAAATACAGGAAAAAAGAAGTAGGTAGGTAGTACCCTTAGAGGACCAGACGGGACGCAGTAATACCAAGCAGCGCCGACGGACTACCAAAAATTTTTGTGTCAATTTAAGGCATTTCCATTCCTATTATACTGACTGCTATTGCTAAGACCTCATGTCTTAGGTTAGATTCTCAGATCGGGCAAAATGTTATTGGTATTTTCTGTAGGAAATTCTCAATAGCAGCCCGGAGTTTGGTATAGTGCCTGGCAGATGGCAATAGGCTCAACACCCTTACATTGGACTTAATAGCGGCGTTGGTGAAATGTGGGTGCACAACTTTGTACATCTCTCCGTACCCCTTCGGGGAATACAGGCGTGGTCATCATATCATCATCATATCAGCCATAGGACGTCCACTGCTAAACATAGGCCTCCCCTATAGATTTCCAATTGGACCGGTTATAAGCGGCTTGCATCCAGCGCGACCCTGCGGTCCTAATCAGACCGTCTGTCCACCTTGTAGGTGGACGTCCTACGCTGCGCTTGCCGGTGCGTGGTCTCCACTCTAGAATCTTACGGCCCCACCGGCCATCAGTTCTGCGTGCTTTGTGCCCTGCCCACTGCCACTTCAACTTGCTAATCCGCTGGGCTATGTCAGTTACTTTGGTTATTCCTGATTCAATCTCGCAGAGAGATTCCGCGCATAGCCCTCTCCATAGCTCGTTGGACTATTTTGAGCTTACCGATAAGGCCCATAGTTAGAGACCACGTTTCAGAGCCACACGTCATCACTGGTCGAAGACTTTCGACTTGAGGCACTGAGATATTTTGGACGAGAAAACGGTTCGCAGTTTTCCGAACGCTGCCCAGCCGAGTTGGATTCGATGGTTGACCTCTCTCTGGGAGTTAGACCTACCTAATGCGACTGTTTGTCCTAGGTAGATATACGAGTCAACAACTTCCAGAACCGTGCTCCCAACTGAGACTGGAGTCGGTATAACATGGACGTTGCACATTACCTTCGTCTTGTCCATGTTCATCTTAAGACCCACCTGTTGGGAAGCTCGATTGAGGCCTTCAAGCATCATGCTGAGATCTTTCATCGACTCTGCCATGACAACAATATCGTCGGCAAATCGAAGGTGAGTACTGTACTGGCCATTAATATTGATACCGAATCCTTGCCATTCCAGGAGCTTGAAGGCGTTCTCCAAAGTGGCAGTAAATAGTTTTGGAGATATGACGTCTCCCTGTCTTACGCCTCTTTTCAAAGGGATCGCCTTCGAATTCTGCTCATGTACTCGGACCGACATTGTGGCTTTATTGTACAAGCACTTCAACACTTCGATATACCGATAGTCAATGCGGCATCGCTGAAGAGATTCAAGCACTGCCCATGACTCCACCGAATCAAAGGCTTTCTCGTAGTCCACAAACGCTAAACATAGGGGCAAATTAAACTCTTTGGTCTTCTGTAAAACTTGCCGCAGCGTGTGGATGTGGTCTATGGTACTGTAGCCTTTTCGGAAACCGGCTTGTTCGGAAGGCTGGAAATCATCAAACCTGTAGTCAAGACGATTCGTAATGACCCTTGAAAATAGCTTATAAACATGGCTCAGAAGCGAGATGGGTCTGTAATTCTTAAATTAAATAAATAAAGTGTTGTCACCTTTCTTGAAGAATGGCGCCACTACACTTTTGTTCCATGCTTCTGGCGTTACGCCTTGGAGCAAGACGGAGTTGAAGAGCTTCTGAAGGACTCTAAGTACCGATGTTCCACACGCTTTCAGAAGCTCTGACGTGATTCCGCCTTCACCCGGTGCCTTGTTGTTTTTCAGCTGATTCAGGGCCATCCTAATTTCGTACAGGCTGATGTCCAGAATATCTTCGGTATAGTGTCGGGTCAGCTTGGCTCGTGGGTCTTTGGCCGCGCTGTTAACAGGTTTAGCGACCGAAGCGTAAAGCTATCCATAAAACTTTTCGACCTTCTCCAATACCTCTGCTTTGGTCGACGTTACACTGCCATCTTCTTTTTTCAGTTTTATCACCTGGCTTTGCCCAATAGACATGTCTCTTGCAAACACTTTGGAGCCCTTATTCCGCTCAATCGTCTCTTTAATATGGTTAGTATTAAAGAGGCGTATGTCGTGCCGCAAGATTTTCGAAATTTGTCTATTGAGCTGCCTATATGACTCCGCTTCACCTGCTGTCTTAGTGAGCGTCGTTCAGTCATAAGGTTTAGGGTATGGTCGGAAAGCTTTTGAGATGTATTTGAACGACGAGGTCTAAAGAACTCAGACCTCACCGTTTGGACAGTCTCTACGAGCCTGTTATTGATCTCGTCCACTGAAGCAAAATTCTCCAGGCAATCAAAACGGTTAGACAGCTCGAGTTGGAAGCTCTCGGGGGCGAGAAGGTCGGAGTGTTGACTTCATCAGGCGGGACCTTACAAGTTTAACGTTAATATTCAATGTGCCTCTTACCATGCAGTGGTCGCTTCCGGTTTTCACCCTGTGGATCACAGAGACATCGTTGAATCTTGTTGGTCATGATGAGGTTAATCTCATTTCTCGTGGAACCATCGGGGCTCATCCAGGTCCATTTCCTGTGAGGCGGCTTCTGAAAGAAAGAGTTCATCATATAGAGTCCCTCTTTCTCTAGAAAATCAGCCAGCATCTACCCCCTGGGGTTCCGTTGACCATATCTAAATTGCCCCACTCTCAACTCATCATCGCTTCTGTAGCCTAGTTTTGCGTTGAAGTCCCCCTTAACAACAGTGAAGTATGTATGGCCCTACTTATGTTCTCATACATAGTCTCCACTTCATCATCTGGGTGTGTCGAGGTCGTTGCGTACACCTGAATGACCTTCAGCGAATATCTTTTGGATATTCTGAGTATTAGGTATACGACCCTGCTTGAAACACTTTCAATGGTAATAATGTTGCTAGTGTGGGACTTGTGGACGAGAAACCCGACACCACCTTGGGAATTTTGATCACCCTCCTGGTAATAGAGCAGGTTACCGAACTTTAGGGTTATCGTGTCCTTACCCTCTCTACGGACTTCGGATAATCCTAATATGTCCCAGTGTAGCCTACTCATTTCCTCTTCCGGCTCAACAATTTTCTCGTCCATCCTCAAGATGCGGATGTTGTGCGTACAGGCGTGGTGCTATGATGTATTTATATTATAAGTATAGTGACTCAGCAATTGCACAGCAACATAATAATGTAGCTAGGTACCTAGTACCTACTAAGAATATGAGGAAAAATGTTTAAAACCTCTGATTAGAAGTTTTTCTGTGATAATCAAAAAACCAAGTATTGTGTGCCAAACAGAGTAATTCTAAGAATAATACATAGGTACCTATGAATTTAACAATAGTCAGTTATAGTTAATTTGATAATAGTCGTTGTTCGGTTGAATAAAATTTAAATCAGCTATTGATTGACTGGCTTGAGTTGTTTATCCAATGAAACATCGACATCGAAAAGAGAATAAATTAAGTCATAAACTTTTCTGATTATTTTTGTTATTCATTTTCTTATAGTTTCTTCTGCTAAGTTATCCCGCCTTCTACGTTACTTACTTAGTTGGCAGAGCGCCTGCAGTATTTATCCGGGAGCTTCAGGTTCGAATCCTGCTCACGACCGTATTCTTCTTTCCACAAAAATTATATAAGTAAAGAGTTTACCACGCATGTGTAGATAACTTCGAAAGATATAACTGTATTATTTTTCCTTTTTGAGATTACATACATTCATTTGCAGTCGGAGAGTCGGTTTTTTCAACTACCTACATACAAAGATTAACTTTGTTATGTCCTTCGGGCAAAAATCGTCGAGATTCCTGTCTTCTTCTTGTCGTGTGGTTGATGAACAACCTAGTGTCCGAGTTTAAACCACCCGTAGGTCTCTGACATGATTTAACACACCATCGAGAATATCTCTCAGGTGTGCTGGTTTCCTCACGATGTTTTCCTTCACCGTTTTAAGCAAGTGTTAATTCATTTATAATACGCACATGACTTCGAGAAGACAGTGGCGCGTGCATTGGAATCGAACTTGCGACCTTTGCCGTGTCAGTCCAACCGTCATACGACTAGGCTATCACTGCTATTCCTCGATTCCTGTGATGGACTTGCTTTATACCAAGAGTGTACCGAACCAATTTGTGCTGGCCTGCTATAGGTCTGAACTAACACTAGATAAAATTGAACAACGTAGATGGACCACACATACAATAACATTTTAAATAACAACATCATACTTTGTCCCAGTCCATCCCGTTAATAATATTATAAATGTGAAAGTTTATGAAGATGGACGATTGTTTGTTACTCTTTTATGCCATAACTACTGAACGGATTTGAATGAAATGGGCACAAAGATATTTTATAACCTTAATTAAAACAAAGGATGCTTTTTATCCCGGCTAGACCCAATTCTGAAGTAAACGCGGCCGAACTCGAGGACAGAAGCTTGTCTTTTATAATTGGAAAAATAATTTATATTACCTAGGTACACATATTTTTTTTAAATTAAAAATTAAATATATAATAACTATAAAATAAATACTAGTCCAAAAAACTACTGTTCTAGTACTAGATACCTACTAACTATAGATCATCGAAAATTCATCCTCATCGCTGTAATATATATTTATGTAGGTATTTAAAGTAACCCCCGCATTGTCACTGTATTGCGGGTGTCTTTACGGACACAAATTTCACATGCATGCATGGCCCAGTATTCTGCCCCACGGACGCAGCTTTCATCAGCGTTCCGTATTTCCTCCAGGGTGCTAAGAGGGCCCTAGGACATTCAGGATATTCAGGATGAGGCCTGTAGTTTCGCCAAAAACAACATGAACTTATATAAATTCATAGAAAGTCAACGACGCTCGGAAAAGTCATACTTGCCCACTAAAACTACATTTCTCCACAAAAGCATATATGCAATGGCACTAAAGCTATTTAATAAACTGCCTGATGGAATTAGAACTCTTAAAATTACTATACGACAAAGCATATTATTCTGTTAATAATTACCAATTAAAATAATGTGTATTTGTTTCAGTTATTGTTATTTTTATTATTAATAAACATTTGACGTTTAAAAATTTTTTGACATCACCTAAATTAATTGCTTTTGTAACATTTTGTCTGGATCTTAAATGTAAATCTCTATTTGTATGTTTGTGAAGTAGGTGTTATGATTGATTGATGATTGATAAGTTACAATGGGCCATGGTTTGGATCCTAAAACCGCATTCACATTTCAAATCGGAACTGCCTCACCTGAGTATGTTATTTTTGTTTCCTTTTACTCAACTTGAGTTTGGAGTCGGTTTGAGGACTCTCAGGTCGGCCGCAGCAAGCTGTTTGTAGGGGGGAGGGGATTCCTCGGAATATAAAATACTTAAAAGTTGAGGGAAGTTCAACGGATATGAAGCATAACCCGAAGATCACATATATGATTAATTAATTGTTATGTCACGTTTATGACGCGCCCCTCATGCTAATTAAAAAATTCAACTATCTGCGGTCTGGGATGTTTGCACTATTTAGGATATATATATTGTGTTGTCATATCAATGACCATCGATGTCGTAGTAAAACAGTACTTGTATAAAACAAGAGACGAGTTACCATTTTTCTCAAAACAAGTTGACGCGTCGAGATGTTTAGGTCATTCTGTGTGATATTTTCCTGTTGCGTAGTGTTAATCGCCGCATCTGATACAGGCAAGTGATTATTTATAGTAAAAAACTATGGGAAGCTTTAACAGATGTCTTATTATAATAATTAACTATGTTTTTTACAGCAGAAAATTTTATTTCTATAATACATATCAATTAAATTTTTCACTCTTTAAAATTTCGACTAAAATGAATTTATGTACCTAGCACAAAATAATAAACAGAACTAATACAATGAATTTGAACTTTACCATACTTTACTAGTTTTACCCAAATTTACTAATGTTACCTAACTTAACCTACCAATTTTAAATTTTTGATTAACTTACTGAACACGGCCTTTTTTTAAGATACCTATAAAAATGTTATTGTTTAATCGTAATCATTTTAATCACCTCAAATGAATACATGTATCAGTAATCACCCATTGGGCTACTTAAAGAATTATAAGTTTATCAAACATTATTTATATATCTGATAACCTCGTAATCTAGACATGATTCTTGTCGGTAAACACGAAAAATAAATACTCTCGTGGTTATGTATTATTTAAAAGAATTTAAAGACTTTTTAATCATCTTACCTATTTACTAATCCCTACCATGCTTAGCCGTGGCTCAGTTTTTAGTTTTTAATATAAGTGTTTTTTTTTTCGAAATGTTATTATCTGAAACGCTTGGAATTTCCCGTTTCCGTGAGAAGTTCGAAATAAAGATTAGGTAGGTATATAGAAAACTCTTCCGTTCAAATGCAACGTTGTGTAATCATTTTGAGTCAAACAATTATTTTCGAGTTTTGCTGACACAAACATACGGATGCAAAATTTTTATGTAAAGATTTAAAGATGACGTATTGCGCTTCAATACATTGGGTACACAATGAAGTAATCAAGCAATAGGCCAGCCAAGGTCAAAGGTCACGGGTACAAATCCCAAGGCCACTGATTTCGTATTCGTAATCATATTGTATGTGACTATTTGAAACAAAAGATCACTTGGAACAATCAGTAAGGAACATATTGTTTAATGTCTCGATTGTGAGAGTAAAGCTATATCAGAAGATTTCTGACACAGGTCAATCAAACAATCAATCGTAAAGACAAGCAATTTTATAAATGGAAGTAATTTAATTTTAGTCATTCAATTTAAATTAATGAATTAATGTTAAAATGTCAACAAAACGCCCAGACATGTCGTATTGTTGACATATGCATAGAAATGAAGATGACACTACACTATTAATGTATACTCAACTCCTAAGTAAACTTTTAGGTTAGGTATTTTATTTACATAATGTTGTTATGTACCTACGTCTGTCACGTGTATTTTATATAAATGACTTTTGATTTGTCACGTTATCGGAGCTTTGGAAATTATTAAGATACTTTTGTTTTGTGGCGCTCGCTCATAGAGCATTTGAATCGGAGCGTCTTCGTGTTTTTTGTAAGTGTGTTATTTGTATGAACGTTTTGCGTTTATCATATCAATGCAGCGGGTCAACGATCACAGATAATGTAAAACAGTGTGAAATGAACTGTCAGATTGTTGATTTTAGTTCGAAATTTTGTCGCATATGGCTCTGTGTGTCTTTTATCTATATATACTTATAATAAAATCGTAACTCGAAAGCCCGAAAATTTTAAATTCGCTTTTTGGATTTTTTTTCTTTCGTAATTTGTTATTTAATCAATACCAATGCCAAATCTGTTGTTTTTAAAATTTGAGTATTTTTGTCTGTTTGTATGTCCGAGGTTGGCGTCCAAACCAAGAGACAGAAACAAATGAAAATTTGTAAAAAATATCGTCAAAAGCCGGGTCAACTTATAGGCTATTCAAAATTGCGCATTTTCTCAAGGGAGCTGAGCAGTGATGTTAAACATCTACCACTCAGAATCTAAGTTGGACGGATTTCTATAAAAATGACACTGTTGTATAGCTTATCAAAAATGATAAGCCCTGCAAAAGATATCATTGCGCTTAATCATATGGGGACCAAGCATTTACCGGTTTTGTATTTTGATTAGTAGATTGCGAATACCTATTTTAGCGACATGATGTCAACTGAGTAATTAGTTTCATACCGTACATTGGTGACCGGCATATCATAAGTATGCAGGTCGAATCCCGGTATAAGAAATTCGTTTTGCAATTTTTTTAATTTTGTTTGTAAGAGATTTCTGTTTATTCGCAGAAAAACAGTGTTATTTTAGTTTTCCGTGTCCGTTTTTAATATAGACCCTTTTTTATGTGTTTCGCTTGCTGTCTTATATATTATCAATAGGGTGAAGCATAGTGAAGATGTTACATGTTAGCATTATGTACAAGTTTTATCAATCAGATCTTACCATTTATCATGGTACTTTTGGACATTCCGGAATTCCAAGAAGGATAAACGATAAACTACAGAAACCTACTAAAAGATCAAATAAGTAGTGCTCACAACCAGCACGCATGTATGAACGGATGTATGAACGCGGAAGAAGTAAAAAGAGTATGTAAGGATCGTAACAGGTGGCGTTCCATAGTGTCTGCTTACCCTCATTGGAAAAAGACGTGATTTTATGATGTGTCTCTCTTTGGTCATCAGACTATATGAGTGAAGGAAGGGACTCCCCCTTCCTTCACTCATATAGTCTCGCGTAGTACACTCGGTAGAGATATGCCGCCGTTACCGAAATATTTTGACGGTAGTATTATTGGGAAACAAAAAATAGCGTAAGATCATCTATGTTGCGTCTAGCATTCAGCTGGTTGTAGTGCTGCTGTCCCCGCATATCCACAGACAAGTCGCGTGAGCTGTGAAAAAACGCGAACAGGAGTCACACCCTAGACAACCACTGTTTGTTGCTCAGCTCGCTCAGCACAACGCCTAAAAAACACGCACAGTTTTTAAGCCGATTAGAGGCTCACCGCAAACTGTGGCTAGGGACCACCACCTGCTCACTAAATTGAGCCTAAAGAGAACCTACCTTGGGCCAATTCCTGGCCTATATGACGGACCCACATGCGACTTCGGACCGAAGTTGAATCTCAATATGAGCAAGTGGGGCTACATTGACGAAAAAGCCACGAGATGTAAGTGTGGAGTCTATCCACAATCAATGTCCCTCCTTCTGTCTTGCACTTACCTCAGCACTGCCACTAATAACTTCATAGACGTGGCAAAATTTTGGGCACACCAAGTGTGAATCTAGGAAACCAAATAATTACAATTGTACCATCGACACAAAGAAGAAGAAGAATCGTATAATTATTATATTGTAAAGTAATCCCTTCTAACTATAATATCATCATCCCCTTAACTCAATTTATTTGGGGTCGGCGCAGCACGTATTTTTGTATGTACTCTCTAATTGTAGTGGCATGCTGCTAAAGTTTTGGCTATGTTTTATGACCAGCCGCCTGCCTGACGTCAACCCTCATCGGGAATGCTGTTGTTCGTGGTAACCGCCACCTATGTCACAGCATATGTAATCCATCCTTCTAATCATAATATGTGCACATGTTTCACTATCGCTCTAGATTCACACAACTCAGAAGAGTTGTGTGAATCTCTGAATGGAGTGCGGTGAAGATGTCATGTGCTGATGTGCGCATCAAGGCTCGGGGAACAACCCTGTACAGTTTCCCCAGGGGTGTGCCTTAAAAGACGTTGCACAGTAGTGAAGCTGGTCTCATAAAAGAACCCAGAGCGCCCCTCTACGTGATGATGATGACCACTGGGAAGACCACCGGGGTGGTCTCAGTAGTTTATTTTTCTATTCATAATATTTTTCACTGTATCTGTATTGGGAAATTAGGCTAACGAGAATTTGTTGAAGAAATTGTTTGTATGCCTGGTCCTTCACAAAAGATGGATGAGATGAGGGAAATAAATATAATATTATTGCAAGATGGATTATTACGAGACGTAAATACTGAAAGGGGTGGAAGGTCTGACATCAACGAATGTACCTACCGGGCCTTCTCAAAACAGGACAGGTTAATAAACCTGAAACACCTATCGTGCATTCCTCATGTAACTACAATAACATCTATAGTTTCTGCCTACCTCAATGGGAATTAGGTTTGAGTTTGTACTCGTATGTATGAATAATTTAAATGTTTGGCGTCAAGATTACTTTGACGTGAGCAAAGCCACGGGTACAGCTAGTCAACAATAAACTAACTTTATTTTACATTTAAGTCAGTAGCAAAAAAAAGATGAATATTTAGAATGACGTAAATACTAAACCGCTTTAATAGCCGACAATATATCGGGATCATGAAATTAAATAAATTAAATTGATTCATGAGCGAGCGAAACGAGCTCGGGAGTTTCGTGTACCCCGACACGGACAGGTTAGATTCAATGTCAAGGTCAATCAAGTCACGGAAAGACAAATCAGAATACAGTATTTTTTTTTTACTTGAGTGGTGACCAAGGTGGTGGCTATCCATTTAATATACCTATACAATAAACAAATCTGTCCCACTGTAGATATGTCATTCTGCATTATAAAACAGTTGAACGTTGTTTAGCTGTTTTATAAAACAGTACTGTTTTGTAAATCAGCTAGCAGTTTTGTAAAACAGCGGATTCTTCTATCCATCTGTGCCATATATAAGTCTATGGTTAGAGGTCTACGGGTGGCAAAGCAGAATACAGCGTTCAGCGTTTTCTAATAAAGCGTAGCTTAGGGGCCACAAAAACGTTAGTCTGGAACTCTATGGCAGCCAAATGCTTAAATAAGTATAATCTATTGTGTAACATTGCCCAGCAACAAATTCATAAAACTTCGTTCGTACACATATTTATATCTGTATCATTATATGTCGCAGATGGATTGTAGAATCCACTGTTTTACAAAACTGCTAGCGGTTTCATAAAACCGATCAGTTTACATGTGTTTGTTGACCCGCTGCATTGATAAACCCAAAATGTTGCATACAATTAATTCTGCGTGTAGTAATTACGAAAATTCGCTATCGTTCAAGTGTTTTACATAACAGCACTGTTTCTTAAATAAGCTAGCATTTTTGTAAAACAGCTGATTATTCAATCCATGCAGACATATACCTACCTATAAAAGGAGAAACTGATTGACAAATCTTGCAACGCCCAGCCTAAACCACTAAAGTTAGACACTTGATATTTTGACAGTAGATACCTTGTGTAGCGTAGGCATCAACTAAAGGAAGGATTTTTGTAAATTTCGTCCCTAAGATGGTATGAAAGTTCGCATGAAAATCCGTCATTTTCAAAGTGTAGTTTATAAATTGATACGAGTACCTATACCTGCCTATATTTGAAATTAATTCTTGAAATTTTTGTATTTTTTCAGAATGTGGAATGAACCAAGAAATACGTTGCGTTCAATCCTGTCCTCCTCAAAAGACTTGCAGAAATCTTAATATAGGCTATGGTTGCTTGCAGGTTGTAGAACAATGTAAAAGCCAATGTGTTTGTCTGGAAGGATTCGTCAGAAACGACGAGGGCGATTGTATACTTGAGGGACATTGTGGTAAGTAGGTTCTAAATTAAATGCGCCACTACAACATAACTGACATAATGCTTCATTCACAATGCATTTAGTGTTTGATTTGACTACATCTAAGTTACTTTGAGTGAGGACTGTGACTGTGACGTACCACGCGCGGCGGAGGTGGAAGCGCCGCCGCGTCGTCTTGAAGTCGTTTCGCTGCTAAAATTCTTTAAATATTACCCGTTACGAACAGGTATTAACGTAAACTATGAACGTAAAATATATACCCGTGTCTACGAGATAGCCGACCCCGTTTTTTTTTTTACTTTAGTTTAGACTTTAGATAGTTCACTGATCTCAAATACTTATTTCACAGAACCCCTCTGTACCGGAGAAAATGAAGAATTTAACTTAAAATGCAAGAACTCTTGCCCGCCCGGTCCCGATGCGTGCAGCTCATTCTTTAGATTTGGTAAACCCACGCCATGCGACAGTCCAGTCCTCTGCGATGAGGGATGTTTCTGCAAGTCCGGGTACCGAAGACAAGAGGAAGGGTCACCCTGTATCCCACTATGTGAGTGTTCCGAATTGAGAGACACGCCTATGTGTAAGACATAACAGAATCGAAGTATCCGATGGTTCAATAAATATATCTGTATATTTAAAGCAGCTTACTGTGTTTTTAATTTTACATTACTTCGACTTATTAACATTGACTAGACCAGCTAACCACTGCAAAGAATGGGATTATTGTAGGTACCTTCAGAATGACTGGCTCGAGTTTCAGGTTTGGCAGTGTTAATGGATTTTAACTATGGAAATTTCCAGAGTTCTGATTTTGCCCGGACTTTGGAAAGATTCACCACCTTCAGGGTGATCACCATCTTCAGGGTCTTGATAATGGCATCAGTGAATTGCTCAACAGTAGTAATACCTATGTCTACCCCTCGAGAAATAAAGGCGTGATGTAAATGGCTAAGATAAGGTGAAAAAATATACGTACTCGTACCTGTTGTTGGTAATCTCTAAACTCCGTGACGCGACGTTAGACCGTACAAAGTGAATTGCATCATTTCACTAAAAGTTCGAAGCAAGGTAATTTAATCACACGAAGGTATATACTTGAAAGATACAACATTGCAAAAATAAAGGAAAAAGAAAACTCCCAGTATATAAATTCAATTATAAACAATGAGACGCGGTTGGTTCGAAATTCAGCGAAGATTGAATCTTTTACATAAATTAATTCGGGAAGCTACCTATTGAAATTATTGAATGTTAAAATACTATAACACATTTTGATTAATGACTAAAAAAAAAAAACTGATGTACCTACTAGGTATATCCCAGTAGTAGTTAATTGTTTATAATAGTGGAAGAAAAATGCCCGCTTATCATTATATAAAATATTATTAGTAGGTAACGCTAACGTACCAAATTATTTCACGACATTAAGTGCATTTTTGTGTACTTAGATTGTTTGGTCATGGTCATATTGAGAGAATGAATTACTGTTGTAAGCATGTTGTGTCGGACGGCAGGTGTAAGTGGAAATGTCGGAACGGATCGCCCTAGAAGGATATACACTGACCTTATTAGTGATATCCTCCAAAAAGGTAAGGTGCGCACTGTGCGCAGTACTCGCAACCGGCGCGCGTTATGACTAGATGTATGAACGTGGCCGAAACAAAAGGCATATTTAAGAATCGTAACAGGTTGCGTTCTGTACTTTCTGCCTCCCCCATGGGAGAAAGACGTGAGTGCGAGGCGTGAGGTGTGTATAAACTTATAAAGTGTATTTTTTATTTTGATTGATCCCGGTCCGCCATATGCGAATTTTACTAATATTTTTTTCAACACACTTGCTCGTGTCTCTCACAGCTTTGGCGCCATTCACTTATTACGTAAGACGATTAAAGGGGGGAGGGGGGTCGACCATGTCTTATTTTTTCTTACAAGGAGATGGGGGGCGGGACAGTGTCTTGATAGTTCTTACGTAGGTAAGATCACAAAAAATTGTGAAGTTATGATTGAACTTTGAAAAGCACGGGCAACTGCGGGAGTGCCGAGGAGCGCACAGAAAATTCATTTTTAAAAATAAACAATACCAACCAAACGTGTATTCATTTTTCCTTTAACTCCTTATGTAATAAATAATAAACAGGGGGGAGGTGGTCGGCCCATTATAATTTTTTTTATAACGGGGAGGGTCAAAAACCAGCAAAAATAATAATATTAAGTAGTAAATGAATGGTGCCTTTTAGGTTTTTAATGAGGCTTATTATTACGCGTAGAGATGATAATTAAAGATTATAGCCGTTAAATTAAACCATTAATAAAAATTTAACTTAATTAATAAATATTGCATATATCGTTAAAAGTTATAACAAACAAACCAAGCACTTCTGCTGCGTGAAGAAGGTAGGTAAACGTCGACCTAATTCTAATAAGGGGTAAGTCCATGAACTCGCTTATGTTGAACTCCTAAACAAATATATTTTTAACTTTTAATTTAACCAGTTTAATTTTTGAACTTAATAACTTTTATTGAATAATATTTTTCAACATTTAATAACATCGCTACTCACGCGTGCTTTTAAAACCTTTTAACCTGAATTAATGCGGTAATCAAATTTTTTTTAAATATGAGAAGGAAAAGTTTCGATTCTTCTTTTTAATTATTAGTTACAAGCACATCGAACAATATTCACTTCATTAAATTTTATTATTAACCTTCTTCGTCAAGCCCTGCTTCTACCTGCGCGCATACCGCATAGACCATAGATTGCGATAAGTTTTGACTTATAAACTATTTGGTGAAATTTAAAAATATGTTTCAAATAAACTAAAACGTACATATATATACCTATATATATCAACCCTAAAAACATCACTACATTTTTCTTGGGCAGTCGTGCAAGGTTACATATTTTAATTACAAACATTTATTCAACCACTTCAATGTTGTTGCGAATCGCCGGTCATAAACGATATAGCAATAAAAGCAGAAATAGGTACGTATACCTGCTTCAAGAAGTTACTGGTAGCTACTCAAAAGTTCAGGTAACCAACATTTCGCTTTATTAAATAGGACGATGTTTAAAAATCATGTCTTATTTCATATTAAGATTTAAAAATTCGATTCGTAAACTTGAGAAAATATTGGTGGCCACGAACAATTTATATGAGACAAATTTCAAACTACCTCAAATAAAATTGAAGCGAGCAGAAACTGATAATACCTACCCCAATATGAAACCAGCGCGATTATACGTATGAATTAGAACAGTTTAGACGAGGAAAATATCAGAAATATGGCACTAAGATTAGTTACAAATTATGTAGCTATATAAAACATTAGATTTTCTAGAGAAATAGCACATTAAAAAACCGAAATACTTTTTTAAATATTTATTTAGGTCTACAAAATACAAGAAATCTTTATAAGACACTAGAGATCAGGCAGTGCATTCTCTCTGAATATATTAGGATATAAGCACAAGGAAGCACCGAATAGGCAGCTTTACGTTTGTAAATAACGCCTAATAAAAACATTCAAAATTACAACAAATAAAAATCAACAATGTTTTACACAAATTGCAGATTGCTAGGCTTAAATTAAATTTTAAGGGCTATGTCAATTACTATCTGTGTACCTATACAAGTCAAATATTGATTACGAAAATCAGAAAGCATACTTATGAACTTAGTCAAGAAAAACTATTGTGATTGAGCGTCCGATGCATACGGTCAAGTAATATAAACTTGTCAAAAATTGTCACAAATGAAGTTGCATTATAGTCTCTTAACCTAAAATGTAATTTCGCCAAGGGAAACATACCTCAAAATGCCCACGTAATCTGAACTGTACAATCATCAGATTGTACATTAAGATTCCATGAGACAATAACAAAGGTTTAGAATATGGATTCAGACCTTATTTACTCAGAAATAAAGTCCTAAATTCCAGAAATCAATGCACAAATTATTTTTAATTTTGTAATCAGACGCTTCGCCAGACGGGCATAGTGATGGGCCTTGGTTGATATAGAGCTGGGGGTGGATTCATGTAATCGTAGGGTAGATTGACGCAACTTGACATTGGCGACATGATTGTGGGGTAGATCGGCGTGAGTGGTGGCGGCGGCGGCATAGACTGTTGAATGAGCTCTGCTTTGAGCATCTGTAACAAGATAATAGATTAGAACATGGATCTTGGACTATCTGCCCACCCTTCCCTAGACCAAAACTATAATTATCAAGAAAGATGGATATTACCAATGAATAAAATCCAATTTCAAAACGAATTGCTGAATTTTAAATCTAAAAGTCTGTATCAAATAGATTACAAAACAGCTCAATGGCTTTTAAATAAAAATAAAAAACTTATTCAAACAGGATATTAAAATAAATTATAAATATTAAAAAAATTGTGTTGGTTCCATTTCTATATCTTGTAGAAAACTCTCATGAATGAAGTCAGTCGCCTCTAGTCTTAAATAAATTAAAGAAAAATTTGCGTTATTGAGAGATATTAAGTACCTTTATAACTTGTAATGCACTTTCAGCAGCTTCAATATGGGCTTGTTGCATGGACAAGCAGGGTCTAGTAGCCAGGGGTCCAAGACGCCGTGGGACACTCAGCAGAGGAACACCAACATGAGGCAGTTCAACTCTTCCCACCCATACTTCAGAGCCCGTTGGGTCAATATACTTCTGGTAGTTATAGACTGGTGGTGTCCACATGTACCTACAATAGAAAAAAAAAATTCATTATCATACAATTGGAACAGCTATAGTCAAGCACCTTAACAAAGTAATAAATTGAAAAGGACACTTAATAGGTACCTAATAAAAACAAGTAAAAAGAAAAAATATTGAGTTGCAATAGGACCATAATAAAGCAGAAGTCATACCTCTTGCACATTGAATCCAGCTTGGCTGGAGCCAAGGAGTATTGTTCTTTGGCACTATATGGGTAGCTGGTAGAATTTATGTCAGACGGTGACCCACACAGCGACTCCCCTGCACAAGCTGAACCAATGCCTTCATCATCTTTGGGCGAAGATATATATTCCTTTTTCTCCAGCTGCTGCTTGTGTAGCAAGAGGGTTTGAGACAGGTTAAAACTATTGTTAAACTTTGCATTGCCTCTGTTCATTTTTTGTATGCGGTAAATTTCAGGAACAACCGGTTTAGCCCATCTTATTTCCACAATACTTCCATCAATTTCAGCATTCTGCAACTTTTTCATAGCCAACTCTGCATCATTACGATGGTAGAAATGTATGAATGCATAGTCATAGATTTTCTTAACCCGCTCAACTCGGTTCATGATGGCAGCTTCAAATACAGACTGGATTGTTTCTGGTGTGGTCTTAATTTGAAAGTTTCTTACATAGAGCACCTTTACCTGCAAGTAATTGCAGGTTTTATAAATTTTAAAGTTATGATATCACAGGGCAGACATTGGATCATTATGGCAAGTATAAACAATGGCAATAGGACACTAATTATAAACTAACATAGAACACCTGGCATGAGAACTTATGCTTGCATACAAGAATAGTATACATTATAACATTAGCTAAAGCAAGTATCAGCATCGCAAAAATAGCTATAACAGATTTAATATAAGCGAAATTCGCAAAAGAGGTAGTTAAATAAAATAAACTTTCAATGGCAGGGGCACAATTTGTTTTAAACAATCGCAAGGACTTTATAAAACTGAAAAACCAGTCCAAGTCTAGACTTCTAAATGGCACGAAAAACGCAAAGCAACAGAACAGAAACTACTAACCCTTTGCATCTGCTCATCATCAATATCAGGCTCCGGCTCGGCCCAGTCCACCATCACCTCTTGGTCCCAGATCTTCACGCAGCCGGGAATCAACGCTCGTCGTGCCATTGCCGCGGCTCGATGAGAAGAAAACTCTACGAACGCGAAGCCCCGGTTCAATCTCTTGTCATAGCAGTTCGTGTACAGGATTAAATCCTCAATCCCAATCACACGTCTCGAAAGCTCCTCTAATACTTCCTCTTTAGTCTTAGTCTTCGGAATATTGCCGACGAAAAGGCGGCAGTTATCGACAGACTTCACCACGCCAATGTGGCGCCTCGGGCGAATCTCGAAGCCGTTCAACTCCTTCACAGCCCTGGAGGCATCGGATTTCGTCGTGTAAGTTACGAAAGCATAACCCCGGTTAGACCCAGAGAAATCCATCATCAGACGCATTTCGTAGATCTTACCCATCCTAGAAAATATGGGAACCAATTCGTCTTCAAAGATTTCTCTGGGAAGCTTGCCGATGAAGACTTCGCATCCTTTCGGCGGCGGAGGGCCAACCCATTCCGGCGGCGGACCAAACTTCCTTTGGCCGTTGTGCTGCACCAACGGGTACCCTGTCTCGCGCATCAGGTCGAGGAGTTTCTGCGTCATGCACCTGCCTGGCTCCACCATTTTAATAATTATAATCGAAATCGAAATAACAAGAATAATCAACTGATCCAATGTGTTCTGCTAATCAAATGATCGGTGAAAAAGCGGCAAATCAAAGTAGCGGGTCCCTTTATACTTTTGCCGACAAACATCGTTCGGCGGTTGTGACGTAGCACGGGGTTTAAATTTGCCGCTGGTTTTATATACGTTTTCTTTCATATTATTTGAAACAACGACGTATAAATAAAAACTGTGGTGATATAATTCGTTTAAAATATTCTTTATTCAAGATTTTATGTTTATTTAATTCCTTATTTAAAAAATAAAGGCACAGTAAAAAGTTAATATTTGAGTACCGGTGTCGGCATTTCAAAGTAGACGAGGTACTTACGGATTAAATTATAGTTTGGTTTCATGACTTTATTTTTCGAATTCTAACAAAATTTACTATATAACATAAGGATAATGCTTTATTATTAAATTTAAATATATCGTAAGGCCAAGTAATTCGTTTATTGGAAAATTATTTAATTATTTATAGATTTGGTGTCATTTGGTACCTATGGTATACAATGGAAGTTAATAAGTCATTTAACATGTTTTACATAAAATATTAGAAAACTGCGAGAGGTAAATATAACGAACTTTGATAAAAAAAATAAAAAATATCAAAAGGCTTTTGTATCATATTTTATAAGAACCATAAAATGATACCAGCTAACTGTATAAAATGATGATTATATATTCTATTTCTATACAACTTTTACCGTAATATTCCCGTTTTAATAATAATAATAAAATTTACATTTATAATTGTATATTAATTAACCCTGAATAATAAGATATTTAATAATTGGAGGTTTTTGTTCGTATTAAAAACCTCCAATTATTAAATATCTTATTATTCAGGGTTAATTGTTCGTATTTTCATTCTTTTGCCGATAGATGGCGTTGTACTCGCACGAAAATCGGGTGTTCCCCGCGATATTTCTATTCGAACGATTAAGCAATAAAACATGAAATATTACCCGTTTAAATATTGTAAGTACTACTCTGTTCTAAGTTTTTTAATTATTAGGTATAACCAATAGTTTATTCCTGGGTTATAAGAAAAATTAAAAATATTTCCTGAAAATATTCCTAATAAAACAAACACTTCTTCTTTTTTTTAATTTTGAGTTTCTCATAGTCTTGCATTATTCTTATTTGTATATCCCTATATACTTTCTTATAAAACGTAAAACCTAATAACAAAGATTATGTAAACAATATTGTTTCCATGTAGTCTGTTACTAATTAATTCTAACACGGGTAAGTAGATTTTTTTGGTTCACTAAGATTAATGGGGTAAAAAGAAACAGATTAAGTTCCATAATTTTAATATGTTTTCGTATACACAAACAACACGTACAAAATAATTTTATCCTTTATCAGTACTAACATCAACACACTGTAACATTCAAAGCGGCAAAATATACAAAATAGTGGGAATAATCTCTAAACGAATACAGTACTTAACAAAATGAATATGAAGTTGAAATTAGATTGGCACTCTTAACAATATTTATAATAAATCTTTTCGTATAATTAAGGTGAAAACAAATGAATAAATCTATAGACACTTCATATATAAAAATGTCATTTTACACTTAAAACTAAAAATTATCACAATCAATTAATACATAATTATTTCAAGAAGATCTGAAACACACGGATTAAACACTGAACCCTGATAAAATTACGTTGGGTAAACAACGGGCCTACATTAAAAAATAAAGAATTACAAGATCTTAATTTAAATCCAAGAATACAAAAGGATACGCCGATTTCTTTTAAATGGATGGTCTTGTAAATAAAGAGAATAGGGAACAACGTTTACTGTTTCAGTGGTTTTGACAGCTGATAGGTACAATCAAAAATATTGTTTATTACAAACACACAGAGCTCAAAAACAATGTTTTAGTTATTAACAAGTTGAACATTTTAAAGTGATCATAGCGTACGGCGTAGTGTTATTAATCTAAGAAACATAAATTACCCCATACAGGAACAGTAATTACGGATTCAAATCAGAGATTATATACATATTTTGTTAACGTTCACATAATTATGCGAGGTATAGTTATTATTATACAGTTATATGTTAAACATATACATATTAATAAATAAAAATATTTTAATTAATCATAAGTTTCAATTAAGGAACGCAACTCAAATCACTTAAAAATATGTATAGTGGACCAATACAAAAAAAGGAATGTTTTTAACAAGGACGGATATACAAGTTTGGAATAATTAAAATAATAAAAAATGAGCCGGTTTTATAAAGCGAGTAACTGAGTTGCAAATAAATCTCGGGCTATCTTTGTCACTTGAGAGCGAAGAGACAGTGACGGCACGAGTTTTGACAACTCAAAATTGAATAACGTTTGAGAATTAGACATAATTTTTTTTTTTTTTTCAGATCAAAGTTACAGTAACAGTAAGTATTTGTCATGCTTCGATGATAATCTAGGCCTTTAGGGCTTGTCCTATACATATCTATGGACGGGAACTAAATAAGTTCTTATTATTTAGAAATTTGGGGTTGTCGCATCATGCAATCTGACCGACGTGTAACTCTTAGGGCTCTATGTATCAAGAATATAAACTATATTTAAGATAAAAACGCCACTTTACTTATATAAAAGAGTTTGGTTGCGGGCAATGATACTGTAGCTCAGTTCACGGTACGAGCGATGTCACGGTACGGAAAGTATTAGGTGTTCAAAGCGAACACCCCTATCCATTATTTTAAACGACACCCCAACAAAAAAAAAAAAAAAAAAAAATGGACATTACATGTATAAAATCGTTACAACAATAGCTTTATTTTAAACATCTCTCATATTGTTGACGAACATAGCTCTTAATCACTTAGATAAGTTAAAATAATATAAGATAAAATCATATTTTACACATCTTAAAATTAAACTGAGTTTAAATGTATAGTATTAAGTTATTAAACTGAGTTTAATAACTTAATACTATACAGGAAAGCATACAAACGCGCCACACTAATCTCACTGGTCGATTGAATATTCCCTCTTATATACATTTTTGAAAGAATGGTCAGCCAAGTTTCTTGTATATTTTTTAAAATTGAATATAAAGGAGCGTCCGTACAAGGGCACATTTGTATTGCACAAGTCTATACCTTACATTTTAAATATTCTTTTGTTACTTCCCATACAAAACTTAAGACAATAAATAACTTTTTACCTTATAATTTTCCCAATGGATTTAAATTGAACTGTATAATGTGCTTTATGCAAACGCTGCTAAAGCTTTCTTTGAACAGAAGTATGTATGGCTTTACGAATTAACATTTGATTGACGATATACGAGTAATAATGACATGAAACACTATTGCTGTATTAAAGTGAGCGTTACGTTATTATTTTTATTTCATTTATTTTATTGTTGTTCTATGCTTATGACAAGGGCCTCCAGTTTATTATGAAACTAATAGAGTAATATCGATTGTTCTCTTTTCATTAAATTCAATCAGATTTTATTCCAAACTAATGTGCTTTTTAAAAATGTCTTCTGGTTAAAATGTATCTAAATTCCATTGTCATCTCTTTCCGTTGATATTCAATAGAGGAGGACCGGTATAATAAAAGAAGCTAATGTTTAATAAGTTTTTAAGAATACGGCCCTTAGAACTCTCACATAGCAGGCGCATTTAAAAATTTAAATTGATTGCACCAACAGACAGGCCTTAAAAATCTTCATTTATAAATTTAGCCGCGCAGATATGTCATTCTATTTCACGAAGGCGACTGATATGACTTTTATTGCCAACGACATAAGGTTCAAATTGTCGTTTCACCCGCCTTCGTGACATAGAAAGACTATACCCGAGTAAAGCAGTACATACTCCTAAATAAAATTACAAAGCAATTTTCACACACAGTAAAATCTTTTCTAGTTTTCATTACAAATACCTACTATCACATTTACATTTCCGAGTTCTGGTCTAGTGCCTTATTATCGTATCCTCTAGCGGTGGTGACAGAGGCGCCATCTGTGTCGAAACTTGCGTCAGAATCTATTTCAACAACCCACGGCTGTAGTTCCGCTGAACAAAATACTCCGTAGACTACCGCGCCGAGTAGATAGATGGCGCTGGAGATGAAGAATACTATGCGCCATTGTTCTGCCGTCTGGAAGAGAGGAAAAGGAAAAAAAAATATAAAAGGAAATATAGTAGTTACTAGTTATTCGCCGTTGTAGAACAGTAACAACAAAACTTTTATAATTAGTGGCAGATTATAATCCCTGTTGTGAGGTCCTGGGTTCGGTTCCCAGGGCGGGCAAATCGTTATCGTGCCCTGCTGATGGTTTGCTCAGTACTTATTACATGGCACTTAATAAGTACATTGGTGACACACTAACACAGAATCATTGCTTTTATCATGAAATTTTGTTTTTCATTCCATAGCGACCAGATTACTACACGTCAAAGCAGGCCAGATGAAAAGTCAATGCTAGGTGCACGGTTTCAAGAACTTGGGTCTTATGGAGAAGAAACGAATGTAAAGAAACGAATATTTCATGCGCCGAGTCTATGGTCTTTGTACTCGCAAATGCAAGGAGAGGCACTGACGAAGTTGCTAAACAGTTTAATTATAAGTTAATATTTAAATACATATAATAAAGTTAATATTTTTCTAATTTCACCACAAATTAATGATAATTTATTATTATTATTACGAAAGTTATTATACAAAAAAAAGATAATTTATTGACAAAAATAAATAATTTGTTTAAATGAAATGTAAATTTGTCATATTTTAACTAACACAGTGTTAAATACACCGTGTCAAAATCATCGAAACTAATTGCTGTAGTTTAAAAATAAATGAAAAGGCGCTACGCGGCTTTAGATTACAGCTATTAGTAAGTTAATGCAAAGTGGAAAGCACCCGTACATAATAAACCTCATTATGATCCTAAAAGCGGTGCAATAAGAACCAGTTTCTGAGTGTGTTGAATAGTACCTTATCAGTAACAATAGATCCGGCAAGCGGCGGACTGATGATGCCGGGCAGTGTGGCCACAGTGTTGGACAGGCCCATTAGTACACTGGCGTGCGGTGGCGCGATGTCCAGGTGGTTCACACTGAAATTTTTAAATTAAAGCTAAATAACCTACAGAGGATGAATAAAAACGATTAACAAAAGGTTCTCAGCAGGTACAAGTGGTAAAAAAATATGTAATGGACAAATTATAAAACAACAACATTAAAATATTTAATATTTATTTAACATATAAAAATCTCGTGTCACAGTGTTTGTTATATACCCCTAGTTAGGTGATAAGGGTCCAGGTATCCAAAAAGTTTATATGGCTGAAAAACATTTGCCGGGTCAGCTAGTATATAAATAAAAGTCAATTGCCGCATGTATGAAAGTTTTTCGGTCAACCGTTTTAGGATTTTTTTTTAGTGTTTGCAACTTCCACATGACAATGTTTGTATGAATGAACATTAATGGAAATACAAAAAAAATTTTTTTTATATAAATAGCACGTGCGAAACCAGGGCAAGCGCTAGTGAAAATAAATCTTACCTGAATCCCGACCAGGCGAATCCTCCGAGTCCAACAGCGATGGTGAGGAACACCACACACCCCGTCACTGTCGTTGAGTACGCTGCTGCCACCATGAATACCGTCTGGAATTTAAAAAATACAACTGTTATTATATAAATACAGTCTACCTCGACCACAAAAATCCAAATAATAAGTCAATGCGTAGAATAATGCATCAAGGAAAGAGTTGAGTATAGATGTTGGCTTAAAGAATGGAGGGTGACCAGAGAAACGATGGATAGATTGTGTGAAAGATGATATGACTATAAATCGAGTGACTGCTGAGATAAAACCTGATGAAAATTCGTAGAAGATTTAGACGTGCTGCGCCGACCCCAAATATTGGGTCCCTGCCCTTATGGCACGACATGAGGAGAATTATGACGAATAAGTACATAGAAGTGCTAGAGAAGTAGGAGTAGTGTGTGCGTGCAAGTGATTACGCAATATACTTTACGATGTGTAATGAGTATGGTAGGCAAATGTAGTTATCGATGGTATTTCTAGTATTCAATTAGACCCATAGGATCGTAACTAATTGAGTTTTTTTAAAATATTATTATTTGTGTCCTTTGCTGACTAAAATCAAGATCAATCCAAGTTAATTTCAATAGATATAAGTTTATGAGTTTAGTGAGTTGCCTTCAATTGGATTGACAAACACATTAACTCACACGCACTAACGCACGCAAGCACGCTCACGCAAACGCCCATGCACACACACACACACTAACGCACGCAAGAACGCTCGCGCAACCGCGCACGCACGCACGCACGCACGCGCGCACATACACACACACACACACTAACACACACACACGCACACACACACACAATGTGACCTGTACCTGTGACAGAAAAGCTCCGCAGTTAAAGAGTTTCCTGATGTTTGTACGTGACATGACGCCTCTCCGCAGCAACCAATCAGCGATGTGTCCAGCTACTTGTAGAACTATGGCCATCGCTAAGTACGGTACTGCTGACAACCAGCCCGTTTGGGATGTCTCGAATTTGAATACATCTGCAAAAAATAAAGTTTTAATACATACATAGTATTGTAGTACTCGCAACCGAGTGTATGACTAGATGTACGAACGTGGACCAAGCAAAAGGAGTATAATTAATATAAGTCCGACCGAATTTTCAGTATCGGCAGCTATCTCCACGGAGATTGAAGTACGCAGGAGATATTACAGTGCACAAATGTATGCGCAAACACATGTGCACTCCCTTCCTTCAAACACAGTCCGATGCGACGTCAATCCGTCACGATCGGAGAGAGATCAGGCGCAGGACCACAGGTTTTACGTGCTCTACGAAGCACGGGGGAGTCTCACCACCAACTTCCTAACTCCGGGCTACTACTGAGAATTTCCTAAAAGAAAAACCCAATAACAAATTGCCCGACCCAAGAATCGAAACCAGGACCTCGTACTCAGCCGTCGAGCTTTCTGCCACTGGATCAATGAGGAAATTGTTTGGCTGGAGTATAATTATATAAGGACCATAGCAGGTGGCGATCAAATAAGAAATATTTCTTATATTATGTAGTAATTGTCGCTACATGTAAAATACTGTTATTGAACTGCATTTGGTTAGACTGGAAGCCGAACCCAATGCAGTTAAGCAAGGGCAGAATAAAAAGTATACCTTGCATAAACGTAGGCAGGAAAGTGAGGAGCGTGTAGAAGCCCCAGTTCTCACTGAAGTGCGCCATGACTATCGCCCATACTGGCGCTGATGTCAGCATCGCCTTCCACGGGTGACGAATGTTTGAACCTTCTACTGCTTGAGTTCCACGGGAATCCTAGAATTTGTACAACAATTTTTATTATACATGTTACGCCCATATCATTGCGGGTTCAAATAAAAACAAATATTCATGTGAGTCCCACAAGAATCCATATTTATTTTGGTCTTCTTAAGACTCAGTCCTTTGTACCAATCAAACAAACTGAAAACTTTGGAATTGTACCCAGCCAGGATAAAAAGTATTCTATGAGTTAATCCAGATTATAAATATCTGTGTGTCAAATTTTATCAAAATCCGTTCACTAGTTATTGCATAAAAGTGTAACAAACATCCATCCTCAGAAACATTCACATTTATAATATTAGTATTAAGCACCTGTATATATTTGAGTTCAGCTGGCGTTATGTGCGGGTCCTTTTCAGGAGATTCTTTCACAACAAGCCACCATATTGTAGTCCATACCAAACCCATTATACCTGTAAGAAAAAATATATTAAGTCATTCAAGATATAACATAATATAGAATCACACCTGTATTCTCCGAGGGGCAAGGCAGAAGTGTACATTTGTACAAAGGTGCCACTCACACTTCACATATGCAGTTATTATGGCCCATCTAATGGAGAAGATGTAACAAATTATATCACTTACCAAACACATAAAATATCCCTGGCCAGCCAGTATAATGTGCCAACAGAGAGCAGACAGGCATAGACACGACAGTGCCGGCGTAGCTGCCGCTGAACGCGAACGTGGCCAGACGCGCCCGCTCCGAGCTCGGCGCCCAGCGGGACCACACCGCGTGGATGCACGGGTATGTCACACCCTGGGTAAGAAGAAGGAATTAGTTTTGAAGACGTAGCTGTGAAGTATGTAGAAAATTACACAGAGACGGGTTGCGGTGCGAGATTTCAAAGTGAACATCGAATTAGGGGATTAATTTCAAAGAACCTTCGAAGAGAGATTTAACAAAACATCTCAATAACACATAATATAGAACAGATTTTTGTAAATGTAGCTTACTTACTTTATTGAACAGAAAATAGAAATTGTTTGAGTACATCGAATAAACTTACTTCAAACAGTCCCTCTACAACCCGAACGGCTATCAGCAGAGCTGTGCTAGTGTGCGCGAGCGGCGGTGTGAACAGAGTCAGCAGTGACGTAGCACCGATGCCTATAGCGAACACCCTGAAAAGTAATAACGTAAATTTTAAGGTAAGCTAAGATCAGGGGGGTGAAAGTCCCCTACATGTAAAAAAATATTGAGACTAGCGCCATCTAGAGTGGAAGGGATGTTAAAAAATGATAGAATATGCCAATTAACACGCTAGATGGCACTAGTATCAGTATATACTCGTCGACAGTGATAATTGAAATCATAATTACGATATATTTGGTCATCATACTATTAGGCAATAATAGTAAATATATTTGTTGGCAATATAAATATGAACAAACAGGTTTTAACAAAAAAAAAAACTATATTGTATTGCGTAATACTGCGTAGAATGGAAAGCAAGTCGTACAGAGTTGCAACATCATTAATTAAAGTTTATAGTGGTACAATAACTTGCTCTTTTTATGACATTATCAAGGTAAGTTATTCCATAAATGTACATGTATGATTTTTGTATTTTATTTAACTTTATTAAAAAAATATTAATGATAATTTTAAAGACCAATTTATTAAAAACTAAAAAGGACGTCTTATAAAAATAAGATAAATGTTAGAATTTAATATTCTTATTGAGGCAACCCTCGCTCATTACAATCAATTTTTTTTTTATAAAATTCGTTTGAAAACTTTCGAAATATTACAAAACTTTTTCGTGACTATAATTTTAATTGTTTTATTTACCACTACTTGGCCTTTGATGGAGTTTTGTTCTTTGACCAACAATTATTACTTTAGCAATATACTCAGCGTACGTATACGATTTTCTGATTTGAACACACATCATACCGAAAAACTAAATTCCAAGTTTGGATGTGTTATTGATGTTGGTAAGTAAATATAAATAAGTTTTATGTTGTTGGGCTTACAGTTAGGGCACTAATAAAAAAGAATACAATATCTAAAGACCTAAACCAGATCTATGGAATATATTGAGTACGTGTTATTCACACGATTTATTCGGTGGCAAATTAAATGTAGATAAGGTATTTATAAGAATCTTGGCTTATTTACTATCTACGTTTTCGAAATTTTGATTTCCAGATATACAATTTGTTTCAAGGGATGTTCTGTTTGTATTTCAGGCCTGTTAAACAGTTACCCTGTTCCCAATAGCGTAAAATGGGAACTACACCAGGTCAAAATTTTAATAAATGGAAAGCTGTGTAACACCAATCAACAATGAAAAGGAGAAAACTATTTCCAGAATTAATTTGTACATATTTGGTACAGGCATTTTGAAGACTATTTATTATAGATTACCCAGTGGCTTGTTGATGAAAAATACTGTTCCAAAATTGAACATTGGTAAGCATCTGTTCTAAACAATTCTTCAGGTATTTCAAAATCCATCAAGTATAAAATAATAGATGTAAAAAATATACTTTATCATATTGTAACTAAAGCGCCATCCATGTAACTTTAGGATAACAATATAAAGGTTAAAAAATAGAATACAGAGAGGTGGCAGTTATAGGTAATGCTGTTTTACACTACTTGTGTATACTGCTTTGTAAACAATTTACTTAAATGGAATATTCAAACCTATCTTAGTAGTATTTATTTTGGTCACACTTATCTGTTTAGTAGATGTGATTATTATTTCTTTGTTATGAATGCTTTTACTTGAATCATACTTTCTTTACTACAATACTTTGTACTACTATTCCTATGGGTGTATTTTCCGTAACTTTATTATTTATTTTGCATTCTGCTTGTTGGGTTCGACTTCCAGTCTAACCAGATGCAGCTTAATTCCGGATACCAGTATTTTACTTGGAGCGACTGACTATCTGACCTCTTCAAGTAAGATAATAACATTATGTCTCGTGGTAAGACTGGTTGTCAAACTTTCTGACATTGGGCTACCCATAATGGCTATCATTAATGTGCTCTCAGAGGCACAGAGAGGTCTTGATGTGAAATTATTGGTACCAATCCACAGAGCAAACTACTTAAAACCGGTTGATTGATTTGTGCAACGGTTACTTAATCAAAAGGCTGTGTGTTTTTAGTGCGTAAATAATATAGTTACATATTCATATTGTTTTTATTACTATTTTAGGATCATCATACTCTAAAAGTTTCCAAAAATCTATGAGATAAAATCAAAATGCCATCAGGAAACATCCTAACTAACCCACACTTATTACTGGTGAGTAACATAATTTAATATAATTTTGTAAGAGTAATCAGAGTCACACAGTATGAAACTTTTTTATACATTATTTTATACACTCATTAACAATAATTGTGTGAAGCTTTCTAATTATTTAATTATTTATTTTCCAGATAAGTATCACATGTGTGAAAATACAATTACAAAACTAAACGCGAAACTGGAGAAAATATGCAGTAAATATAAATCTCAAACAAATAAAATCCAGGCTGCCCAATCAGATGAAGACACTATAAAAATATGATAATTATATGATAGCATGAATGTGCTTACACACAATATATGAACAAGCATCTAGCAATGTTAACACAATTAAAAGTCTCCAAAGTGAAATAAGGGAAGCATACAAAAAATTGGGAGAAGAATATTTTTGAAGACCTTTTCAAATGTTTCTAAAAAGGTATTTCTTCTGTATGATCACTTCACTTAATGAAAGAAGTAAGGAATTACTTGCTTAATAAAGATGTCATATTCATGCAAACTGTAAAATAAATGGTGCAAAATGAGCTTGCATACCAATGCTTTTTAATGAAGACAATAGGGACAATGAAATGAACTCTGTGAATAAATGTTCAGAAAATATGTAAAAAGAGAAAAATCCGAAAATGCTTCTGAAATATGTATTGAGCCAAAGAGTCTCTGGAGCAATTAGATTAGCAGCAAACAAGTAAGTAACTGTATAACTTGATATACAATTTTACCTTTGCATGCTACACACAAATCTTTATTCTAGGATAATATTATATTGAGGATTGAATGACTATTTGGTTCGAGCAACAATTATGGTTTATATCTTAAAGCACGGAAATGTTGCTTGATTGAAATAGTCGTTCAACCCGCTATACATATAACTAAAAATAAAAATCTTCTCATTCTTTAAATGTTATTTCCCACCTATACATCAAGTTGAACTTTAAAATTTAATTATTTTTATTTTCTTTACAGACACAACATGTTCCCGACAGAATGCTCCGACACGGCAGATTTTCTTTTAATGTTTGACTAACTTTGTTTAACAGTCATTCTTATCAAAATGACACCAAGATTTTTTCTAATAGAAATTGGGTTCATAATATCAAAACATTTATGGAAATGGAATATCTGAATAAAAATCATAATATAAGGTCCTAATTTATTAGGTAATTTCCTTTGAAAGGGGTAATATTTAAGTCAAATAAATTCACTTAAGCTAAGAATTAAATGAATATAACAACTTTTATGTATTAATGTAGTTAACATAGTATTAGCAAGACGAAAACTGCTCCTATAACGGCGAACATTAAGAAAAAAATGAAACTGTTGTAAATATTAGAATTATGACTTAAATCCTGATCATCCTTATCACTTACACATCGACCCCTGAAAAGCAAATTACCTAAAAAATTAGGACCTTATATATTTAATATATCGAGAAATTTTAGTAGCATAAGAAGCAATTGTGTTATAAATATTAATCAGAACTATCTTCAATTTCTCAATGCAAATGCATAATATGCAGAACCTTAATTGTAATTAATTTTATTTCACCTAATTCTGCATAATTATGGATATTGTGAAAAAAAATATGTAATCAATAATTAGTATATTACAAAGAACTAGTGGTGATTCTCGTGTTGATCATTATGCATGTTAGAATTACTCCCGTGTAACTACTGTGAATAATTATATGATCAAGATCAGTAATTCAGTAATCAGATTAATCAGTACCATTTTATCTTTGCAATGTGTTATATTATAATCATTTAAATTGTTAAATAAGGAAACAATCTTCTGTTTTAATAATAATTATTGGACAAAGTCACCTAAGCATGCAGCAGTCACAAGTATAAAGTTATTATATTAAACGGAAAAAGAATACGGTCGCGAACAGGATTCGAGGCGCAGGTTCGAACCGTCCGACCGTATTCTTTTTCCTATTTAATATAATAACTTTAAAGTTTGCTAAGCATGCGTTAATGCTTTTCAAAGATTTATCTTGAATTATTAAGATAATTGCATTCTTTACGACATTGTATTAACTGCAAAGTTAGTCGTGCCGGTTCGGTCACTTGTATAGGGACTGAATTGATTGCAATGACGTCGCTATAAGACGTGTTAAAATATGGAAGAAGAATTCGCGGTGGTGAGCAGAGGTCGAGATGGCTTAGTGGTCAGAGCGCCTGGAGTATTTATCCGGGAGGCGCAGGCTCGAATCCTGTTCGCGACCGTATTCTTTTTCCATTTAATATAATAACTTTAACATTATAATTGATTGCATCCAAATCCAATTGAGCGTTACACAAATAATTCATAGAGAGAATGCAATAAAAAAAATTTTGCTTACTCTTCTAAATTATATATCAGAAACATATTTTGTTGACTCAGAGTGCCAATTATTAACACGTATAATCATCAACTCGAGAATCACCACTAGTTCTTTGTAATATTCCTAATTATAGATTAAATTCACTTTTTGCAATATCCATGAACACACACATAACATGTGCAGAATTAGGTGAAATAAAATTAATATATAATATATAAATCAAGGCTATTGGTTGGGAGTAAATAGAACTTTAAAGGGGAAAAAATGGGATTTACTTGTTGTAGAAACAATAATTAGAATATAATGAAATAATAAAAATTAATATTATTTGATAAAGTTTTTTTATTTAGGTCATACAAATATTATGTCTATTAAATTCTTGGAAGGGACCTGAAGGACTATACGGCATCGGGTTTAGCTCTGGTTTTCAATATCTACATTTACAATCAGAGTTGAACCTGATGCTGTGTAGTCCTTCAGGTCTCTTCCAATAATTTTATTTTGCCTATTAGTGACTGTGCTGCCACCTAGTACTTTTTTGGGTAACCTATCAAACAGCGCCATCTAGAGTGGAAGGAAATTAAACTTAATCTGATTTGGCCAGTTGCCTATCTATACTAATATATCTGTATAATCTATGGCTAAGATTTTAAAGCGATCAAATAAAAAAAAAATGATAGATGGCGCCACCGTATGCTTTGTGTTTCCATAATGTGAATGAACAAATTTTTTCTTCAAATTATAATGATTTGCTTAGTCATTTCCTAATCGACTTCCAGGCTATCTGAATTCAGTAACTACCAGTATTTTACATGGAGTGATTGCCTAAACTGAGTTCCATAATCCAGTTAAGTACCAACTACGATCTTTTGGTAAGACTGGTTGTCAGACTTTCAGGCATCTAGCTACCCGTAACGACTATAATAGATGTTGGAATATTACAACAACCCACTCCTCATTATTATTTAATTAACTAATTCATATTAGATTAAATCACTCTATCCATTCAATCACTCATTCATTCGTTCTTTAGTTCAAGTTTGACACTTGTATTACTCGACACATTAAATCAAACCATCAAACAGTGTAGACGTCTTTTCTTTCCTCCTGCGACCTTTTCCCAACAATAGATCTTCTCTCACAAAAGAAAATCACTGGTCCCGAGGTATGGGTCTTGATCACTCATCAATAGACCAACCGCGGCAAGTACAGCGGCATCTGTGCGACGGTTACTTAGCCGCGTACAAGACCGTCGCGCCAGAAAATTTGTGGTGAGGGGGAGGGGGGCGTCAATTTTTTATTTCATGAATGGAACAAGTCTTAACATTATATTAAAAGTAATTGCTGCTACTGATTCAGTGTTACGGTTCTATAAAGTGGAACAAACCTGTTACCTCCTATTTTAGCAGCGAGCCAGCCGCCTGGTAGTTGTGTGATCAGGTAGCCGTAGAAGAAGGAACTCAGCACCAGACCTTTGGTTTGAGAGTTCCAGTCAAATTCTGGGATCTGGAAGAAAATAATTTAGTTTTAATAATAATTAAATTATTCTTAGGTACCTATATCTATTATTCAACTGCTATTCACAAAATAAATAAAGCATTGGGCATTTGCCCAGCAGTGGAACAGAATGGTAATTCAAAAATTAAAAAGAAAAACAGTATGCTGAGGAGAACGTAGTCTGACCATGATCAATGATATTACATTACATTTTCACTACAATGTAATATTCCGTACAATTTTTTTTTGTCGCCTACTGTAGCATTTTTTCCTTTTTGTGGGTGCGCTTAAAGAAAATTATCATCTCAAACACATACACCTCTGGGTGAACATGACGACGGTTTATGTAAAAACGACCCTAATATAGTTTCGTGACGTATTCAGTCCTATATGGAGGTCAAAGCTTACTTCAGCAAAAACATTTCAAGTGGACATATTAAGAAGATTAATGGCAAAACAAGAAGCTTTACAAATTAAATGGTAAATGGTTCCGACTTATTGTGGGACTAGTGGCAGCAATAAATACTTAATGTACGAGTTTAAGAGCCTCATAAGTGTATCAGCGATTAGTGGTAGAGCTAATAAAAATATGGCGCTTCAGCGATTTCAGGATGAAATGAAACTATTATGAGATTAGGCATAATATTCCTCCCGACCGTATTTCGGCCACGGCGGCCTATCTCCACGCAGATTAACCAGGTACGTAGGAGATATAATAGTGCACAAGTGTATGCACTAACACAGATGCACTAAAATCATGAGGCAGACTTACCAATTGTCATTTTTTCGGAGATCAAGTTGGTAACTGGTAACAAATAGCTTCATGTCACAAAACACTTCTTGTATCCTTCTTACCTATTACTATCATAACTGTTTTTTTCGTTGTACGTGTTACCAATACGACATGCATAGGAGGTCATCAGAACAAACCAAAATGAAACATTAGCTTCTTAACTTAAGCAGTCTAGAATCAAAACAGGGTCTAGATATTTATATATCCAAGCTTTCTATAGGAAAGTGATACTCACAAAAACAACAGTGCCATTATCAAGTTTGGTTTCCACAGGCTCTGTCATGGCGACCACGGCGACTGACAGGTTCACTCGTAACGCATACACGTTGAAGAACCCGAAGAACGCCAGAAGCGCCACCACTAGCCGTCTCCGTCTCCAAAAACACCATGTCATCTGATGGTCTTTGGTCTGCTCCCTAGAATTAAAGAAGGAAGTTATGAGACCAGGATCTTAAGTCATTTATTGTTTTGGAGGGGTGATTGTCGGAATTAAACCTTTTGTCTGTACTGTTGCTTAGACCAGGGGTTCTAAACTTTTAAGATAACAGAACCCTCACCAAATACCTTTTTATGGATATTTTATGGAATCCCATATCAAATGATTTCAAATCAATAAATACGAACAAAAAGAGAATTTTATTAGAAATATTTTAAAAGTAAAACACTTTCATTCTTTACTTTAACTTTTAATGTGATGAATGAAATTATTTCACTGTTTTATCAATAATTGCTATTTCAAAATAATAGTTCTTCATAACTGTGGTATTATTTAACAGCCAAAAATTTATAATTCCGCGGAACCCTGGTGTCTTTTCAACGGAACCCCTAGATTCCACGGAATCCACTTTAGCAATCGCTGGCTTAGACTATATTTTATAAATCGCATTTACCTCTAATGGAAGGTTAAAGAAGTGACCGCAAACTCCCCCAAATAAAGTGATTACTTGTAATTAATTTACCTTGTCCCGTGAGAGATAAGGTGAAAATCCAAAAAAAATAAAAACAAGTTTTTTGGTAAATCAATTTATCTTGTTAAGTAAAATAACAAAAGGGAAATCTGATTTAGAAACTGATGATGTAAAGGCCGTGTTACAATTAAGTTCGTTATTAGAGCTTAACAGCTGAATCAGGGTGATGTATATGCGGATTGTGTAGAGGTACTCAAAGTTTTCTTAGGGCCCGTATGTATCTGTAGCCCGATCGTTGTTATACGATACAACCATATTTATATTATGAAGTCCGACAAATCAGTTGAGAAGTATCCGACTGGCCAGTCCGTGTTGACTGGCTGGCTGGCATAGCACGTATACTTAAGATATAAACAACAAGCAAATATTCAGTTTCGTAGGTGATGCAAGTTAATTTTGCTTCACATTATCACATACATTTAACAGGTTGTATTCTTTGTATAATTGTTGAGAGGAAATTCCGACGCGAAGTGCTCTATTTCAATTTTGTGTGTGTGTGTGCATGATACTTAGGTATTTGGTCATTAGTTAGGAGTGGTAACTTATCATAGCGCATGTCAGTCATTATTTACAAGTTAAGCTAGATGGTACATTCTTGAAAAAAGAAGCAATTAATTAAGAGTATATGTGATAGTAACTTGAAGGTCTTGGAGTAGGTTTAGCGGGCGTACCTCTCTCGCCACTGGCATATGATTTCCAATCAAACCTTTATACCTTTTATCTGTATGGTTACAATTATAGTACACGATTTTAATCGAGTGTACTGTGTGACATAATATTATGTTTGTGTATTTTTTTAAACGAGAGCTGTTGTTGTGTTAGTGCAAGTTTTTGTGTTACTTCACCCCCGCCAAAAGTGGCGAGCCATTTTGGTCGATATTTCTGATCCTCTAAGGATAGTAATGTGCAGGGATCTCACACATATGGGACGTGATTATGCGATACGTATTTCTGGTAGATTTTTTATTAAGCGGCTTAAGATCCTACACAGTATAACGACGTATCGCGCCACGACTGTGCAAAATTTATATCGCAATGTCTAATGATTTAGCCAGTGTCTAGGCCTCACTGACGTCACGCAATAGTGTCGGGCTGCAGTTTGAGAATCATTGATCTCTATACCTATTTGCCAAATTCCTAATCTTTCTACTTTTGTCATTTATCTAGCTAGTAGCCCTTCAATATTAAATACTAAATATTAAACGTACACATGTTCATCTAATAACATGCATCTACCATTAGAAGATATTAACTATTCCTTATTCTTAGTCTCTAATTCATTAAAGATTAACATATAATTATTATACATACATATGCAACACCAGTCATAAATACTACCTATTTATAATTCCGTGTACGTATGTATTAAGAGACCATTCTTGAAGAACGACCACAGTGGAATTGATAAGGCATGACCTGTTTTAGTCGAGTCTTTAGTCTTTTGAACGTCTTATAATCTGAGCAATCTGTGGTCAGTGAAGCCATCGGTTGAGCAACGCTTGGCAAGATCAGTCTGCAGATGGGTGACAGTTAAGATCATTTCTATTTAGGCGACTCCATGCTTTGAATGGTAAAATATTAATGGCAGGCACTAAGCCAAGTCAGAGGCCAACAGGCGACTTGAACGACTCTAAAGCATTATTGCTATCACTGTCACACAACTGTGAAACTACAAATACAAGATAAGGACAAGAACATCGTTTAGCCAAAGCACGTGTTAAGTAGGTAATATTTATTTAACTTACGCCTAACTCCAGATGTCTTTCTCACCACACGAAAGAGGGAGAATAATAAGAAACATTTTAACGTTTGGTTTCTAAAAGATAAGAGGAATGATTACTGATTATGAAATTTTCTTTTATAACACGTCTCCTATTTCAGAAAAATACATTATTTCAGCAATAAACCAAGTTTTAACGCAGATTATTGCATTTTAATCTATCTAAAAACGCGCGAAAACGCTCGTGGGTATCATGGGGTAGCTTATGATGGGTAATGATGTCACGCTTCGATAACATTTGTCAAAAGTTCAAGCAAAACGTATGGCGGTGATTGACATTAATTGAGGCGTGACGTCATTCGCTGTAATTGGCGTTTTAGTTAACATGGCCGATTGCAGTATTTTTTTCTTTTATTTTAATGAAAATCTTATTACTCTTAATGTTTATAGTAAAACAAGGTAAATTTTTTATAATTCTATACCTATTCTTTTCTTTAAAACCATTTATTCTTTGATTCTTTATTACTGTCATCATGCCTACTGCAGTCCTCAGGCACTAACGAACTATTAGTAAGAAAATGGACAGTAGGTAAACCGTCCTTTTATTCTGTTTATTGGAGTAGGGTGACGACAATGCAATTTTATGGCTCTGTTTTTAGTACTACATTTTTATTTAGCGAAAGAGTTTTTAACTGTTGATTCTATAAGAGTTAAGGATTGTCCTATCCATTTTCCTTTCCTGTATCCTATTAACTCGTCCAGGGACCAGAAAAACTTCGACAAAAATAAGAAAGCTTTATTTTAATTATCCATTTAGGTGAGTTCATATTCTAACACAGAGTGCGTACCTAAGCAAAAAGAAAATGGCTACGCATTCATTTCACGGTAATTAACACTGGCATGTAATTTAATTGAGTTCGCTCATGTGCGCTCTTATTTATAAAATAAAATGCGCTGGGACACGCAGTTTTTTCTAACAATGTTTGCTGAACGATTTTAGGGTATTTCCAGGGTTATTTTCGAATGCTTATTAATCCCCCGGTTCATGGTTATTTTTGCTATGACGGCGTTTCCTTGTTTGGCTTTTACCGACGGATAAAGTTTCCTATGGGTAGGGTATATTTATTTCTATATAATTTCGCTCAGTCAACATAACAATTCTCATAGATGCTCCAGTCCATTGTTGTACTTGGGTCTCCCTTGTAGTGATATAGGTTGGTCACAAGATCGATTTTTTTATACCTCTTAGGTAGCAAACAAACGTGTGTACGGTCCGTCTAGTTACCGTGGCTTTTGGACGCTTGCAACACCAGGGGTATCACTTTGGGGCGACGTCGGGCCCAGAGGTTAAGTCTTCACTCATTCGACGTCCTCGTAGTACCCTTTATTTGTGTAACATCTTCAACCTCACCCTAACACCTTTTCCGGTGCAATACCCGATTAGCTAGGTGGCGACATGCGGACAATGGGGGTCCCGCCACAACGATCCATGATGATTATGACAGTAGGTACTATGGACGATGGCATCGTGATAAGTTAACTGAAGCTTTTTGACTTGCAACACCAGGAGTATCACTCTCGGGTCGCCGACAATAAGTATAACGGAAAAGTAAAGGATCTCCTACTGACAAATGCCAACAAGACGCAGGAAGCGTTAGAAGGGACACCGGCGACATGTTAGAAACACTACAAAAGAGCTATTTGGCTATGATTTTCTGCAAGGTCTTTTCAAGTTGAGCAGTTCCAGTATTCCGAGTCCTATCTCTCTTTACATACCTGAGGTATTATTTAAATAATATCTAAGTAACCAGTGTCAATGACTTCTATAAATATTATGGTGAATCGCGTTTGACAAATAAACTCATTTCTTGCGCATTCCATTTGCTTCTGACATTGACATTAGTGTCACGTTATTTAGCAATTTGTGGCTTTCACCCACGTAGGTACTGAACATAATAATGTAGAGATATACACCCATAGTTCTGTTTTATTCATGAATTTGCAATGCAAAGTAAATGTTAACATACTTTCATGAACATTTTTGCTATTGATTAAATTATTTTTCTCATAAGACTGAATGAAATATTTATGTGATATCAAAAAGAAGAAAGGTTTGATACTTATATTCTGCACCTTTGGCAACACAAGTTCAGTGGCAGAGCTTTCTTATACAACCTACGCCATTGGGAGTGGGAAAAGGAACATAGGGTTGAGGAGAACTGTTTTATATAGTGTACCAAGGTTTTATCAAATTTATTACTGCACGTACGGGGTGTACGGGCAATAAGCTTTAAAATGCCACCAGTACAAAAAGAAAAGAAAAAACAAAGCCGGTAACGGTTACCTTTTCATTGTCTTCTCGTTCTCGACGCAACCCCAGTTTGAGTCAGATTCTTGGGCCTCACTTGAAATGAGGGCGCTATATGTACTTCTACTATTTTTTATATCACAAACAAAACATGAAAATTTTAATTAAAATTTCAGCCTTGATAACTATTTTTCAAGGAACATTATTTATCTGCCTTATTTAATTTATTTAATTCTTTATTGTACACCTAAAAAACAAAAATGTGACAATGTGGACAAATTCTATTAAAAAAAAAAGAAGTAAAATGGGCGGCCTTATCACACCCGGCGATTTCTTCCAGGCAACCCTTGGAGGAATAGGTGTGACATGGATTGGAAAAGGGGCAGTATTTAGTGTACAAAATATATATTAATAACAAAATAATAATAATAAATACACAAAAATAATAAATACATACAATTATATATATATAAAACTTATTTTTACTTAATAATGTAAATATTTTATCGGTTTGCATACTGATAGTATTCAGGTCGTGCTAACAGGTATCGAGTTTAGCTTTATTTCGTAAGCAGTCGTTGTAGAACAGGAAAAATTTTAGCAATGTAACAGACATTTAAGCAAACCAAAGTAATGTTATTATTGAAGAAACGGTTTCGCGGGCTAAGTACCTTAATTTGAATGCTTTGCCATCCTAAATACCAGAGGGGCTAGTGGCTAAGTAACAGCTGCACAGTCTTACAGATCGATCAATCGAGGTTAAGCTGCGCTTGCCGCGGACGTTCTGTGGATGGGTGACCATCATTTCAAACCGTGACCGTGCCTCGGAGAGCACGTTATACCGTCGGTCCCGGTTGTCAAATTAAGATCTATGACAGCCGTTACGGGTAGTCAGACAACCACGAGATATCGTGTCACCCAGTAACTGGATTGTGGAGGGCAGATGAATATAATGAAGTAATTTCGCATTTTTTTATTATAATGTAGGCATTTTCATTGATTGTGAAGAATCCACAGTCATCTTCAGCACATAAGGACCCACCATGAATACTAATGATCCTGCTAAGTGGGAGGAACCCATAATTTCCCTTTATTCGGATTTCCCGAAGGTTTCTCCTTCAACTCGTTTTTATATCGAAATATATTTCAACCTAAAGTCGAATTACTACTTCGACATAAGAGACCCCAGGCAGAGATAAAAGCCTGTTTCGATTACGAAGCAACTTGCTGTATAAAAATGGTTTGTGTACAGTGTTCTTCCACCTGCATTGCAGATTTATTGCGACTGTTTGTTTTGTTGGACTACTAATTGGTAATGTCTGTGTTGTTTTCGGCAATGTCGTGTTGTTGACTTTGGGTAAAAGTCACATCAATGGACTATATTATGGTTTATATGTATTAAGATAGCGAAGCGAAGAAATATCATTGCTAAACATAATGAAATCTTTAGGACCGTGCATTGCATGCAAGAGCTAAATAACATTATGTTTATTGATAAACCGAGGCGTTTGAAGCTTTAAGGAATGAACGTGGGTAAGCAGTCATCATACTTACTTTGTATGTAGGCAAAGTATTACAAAATTAATATACATTAAGGTAGGTGGCGTTAATTAACCTCCCATCATCTAGGAAAATAACGATTTTCCCTGTACAAAATAAGCATTCTACTGAAGGTGAATGACTATCAACTACTCACATAATATCATCAATGCATCGCATCTGGCCGAGATCCGCAGAGTTTTCATACATGATTTCTATAAATAATAACACGCACTATTTCACAAAAGCTGCTGTTTTCACAACCACTTTCTTCTAACTGTTCTGACGGAGTTACATCGTTCCCTTAAACGTTTCGTGCCTATGCCGACTGCCACGAGACCTCGAATGCCATGACTAAGTTATTTTCGTTGGCGACAAAACGAAGCCCTATTTTTATACGCAGTTAAATAAGGTCAATTGTAAGTTGGATTTGAATGTTCGCATTTTGGATACATTAAGGGTTATCGGCTATTCAAATAAAAAGGGATGACGATTACGTAGTAACGACGATACGATTTTTTTTTTGTGGAAATACACCACTGTCAGTGTATCGGTAAACGACTCTTTACCCAACTCTCTTACCGACTGTACCCTCAATAACTTTTATCGGCATACCAGGCACGCAGCTGCATACACCGCAACTAGTGCCTTTCAGCTCGCGTTCTGCCAGCATCCTGAGCGGGACGCCCAAAACCTCGCTTTTTCATCTAGCCAGCCTCTGAACAAAGATACGTAAGAGGCGAGCGAGCGAAACATAACTTGTATTTTATCGTTATGTATTTAACAAGTATTCTTGTTTGCTATTTATTATATTTATACTTTTGTTGATTAAATAATGTTGACAATAAATATATATATAAGAAAAAGTGAAATTTGTTGATCTCATTGTATTATGATTTGATTTAGAAACAAATATTCGTGGCCTGCTTTTTTTTCACTTAAAGCCCCGCCATTTATTATAACAGATCTCCAACGCTAACCGCGACGTCCTAGTTGTATCTGTATTATTCGTAAACCCAAATAACAGATTACGCCTATCAAGTTATCTCGGGTAACAGGGTTTGGTAATCAACTTGAAGAAAATAAATCAGGTTTCTATTATAGTCGCTGTCGGGCTACGCTGGCCAACACAATTCTGTCTGATTATTTTAGCCGACTGCGAACACAATCTCCACTGAATTAACCGAAGAATTATCTGCTATGATAAATAGAAAAATAAAAACAAAGATAATAAATTTATCGGTAATCTTATCACTCCATTTGATTATTATTAGTATCGGCATTTCATTAAAACCACTCAATATTATCAGCTCGATTGGATATACTCAAATTGGGGGAAAGACGTCACTGAATGCGTCATCCATATTATAAATGTTTACGTTCTGTACAAATGCTTGTACAGAGCGTAAATATTTATAATGTGGGCTTAAGTTAGATAAGCGATTTTAATTTAGATAGCCTTTGGTAAAGTATGTTAGTTTTAGAAAGCAAATAATAACATACCTATATGGTAACAAACTACGTAAAACTTGAAGGTAGTTTTCCGGCTTGAGTTTTAGTATATCTACGACAATATGGCTTTAGAATCCCGTCCAGTCAAATACATACATGTCCTGCTTTGTTGTTTTTATGCATAATATCGTAGCAAATGCATAGTTGCACTAAAGAAAATCATTATTTAAGGACGCGTTACCACTTCATATTCACCTTTTGTCGCGCAGACTAAGTCGCAAACAGCTGGTATACTTAGAATTCTTTATTTTGATAAACATTATCTAACTTATTTTAATTAAATATAATAATATCAGGGAGCATTGAAACCAATTCAGCTGTAACTACGTGAGGTTTTAAAAGCGAAAGTACAATATTAACTGGAGGTCGCTGTTAACAGTTAATTTTGACATTTAACACTGGCACGTTTCAAATTGTTATGTATCGTATTAAATAATTGGGTTACCAATTACTTGTTCAATGTTGGACATAAATTTCAAATAGTGCAGTTTCTGAGCCATTGCGAGGCTCCGGGGGGGGTAGATCATTGCGATGCCCCAAGTCTTTGTGGAATTAGTTTTAATGATGATGCATGACGAGAAATTTGAATTTAAATAAAAATTAGTACTATTAGCAAGTACCTAATATTTTTTAATTTGGGTTGTTGCGCAAGTGAGCGAGGCCCCTGGCGGTTGCCCTGCTCGCCAACCCCTAAGGCCGCCCCTGGATGTGTTTTTTAGTCGGTAGGATTCCGGCACAGCGTTCATGACCAATTTTTCATACATTATAAAAGGTTTGTAAGTTATTATAACACTGTAAAAATTGATCAAAATCTGTTCATTAGTTAGCATTTTGTGTCATTAAGTAACAAACATCTTCATCCATCTCACAAACTTTAGCATTTATAATATTTGTGAGATTGGCATTTATAAAAAAAATCCTAATAACTATAATTGTCTAGAAACGATGCTTATTAAACGCTGACTGAAGAACAATGGAAACCTGTCGAGTACCTAATAGTTGAGGTTTTATTATGGGTGACAATAATAAGTGGGGCATTGAAGCGTGCAGCTGTTGAATACAGCCGAGGTATTGTGTACGATATTCACGATTTATCTGCGAGGCAAATCTTTTATTGATTAGCTGTTCGGCTAGGGTTGCTGGAGGACGGCTTTAGCTAGACAAATAGAGATCTTAGCCCTTAAAAACATTTTTTTAAATGTTTAATTTAATTGATTTTTTTTGTTTTGTTTGTAATCGCTTTTTATTTTGTATATTTGTCTCGTTAATGAATCCAATTTTTTTTTTCTTTCTTTGTTTATTTATAAAGCATATACAGGCAGTAATGAAGCGTCGGATTCTTTGTGCATGGTTACAATTAGTAAAATGGGTCCAGCAATTTTTTTATATGAATCATGGAGTAAAAGGAGGATTAGTTAGGTTGGGCATCGTTTGGTGAGTTACGTCGAGTCTTCTCGGTAGATATATCACAGTGGTTTAAGACGAAAGACTTTAGTTTGTCCTGTCCGTCATGGCCTACAGTGCCGAGACGTGGACACTCACGATAGGGCTAGTCCAACAATTGCATGTCACCTAGCGTGCTATGTAGAGATCAGAGAACTATGCTCGGAGTTTCTGGAGTCACTGACATACCTTTCAGAATCAGCTAGCTGAAGTGGCAGTAAGCTAGCCGTGTTTGCTGAAGGACTGATGGTCTTTGGAGCAGACGGTTCCAAGAGTGGAGACCGCGATTCAGTAAGAATAGCGTGAGATGACCCCCAGCTAGAGGGACCGATAATCTAAAGAGAGCTGCGCACTTTGGGGAGACCTATGTCCCGCAGTGCGATTTTAGGCAGGGTTGATGATAAATTTTGATAACAAAACCGCACCCAACGCGCAGTTTTTTGGTGATTACATAAGATTTTTAAGCAAGATGTTTACATATAATGTTCAGCTAGGTACTTACATCTATTCTGATTTCTAAGTCTGTCGGGTTTAGGCAACCCTATGCCTGGCAGTTATTGTGAAGGAAATAAGTAAGGGGTCTCTAAGTAGTATGTTGCAGACTTTTGTATTTTTTTCTTGTACTTGTTCAATATTTCCTAACGCAGTGACGTTTACTAAGGCTTCGGGAAAATTTCCAAAGAGCTTCACTTTACTGAAGGCTACGTATTGAGTGTAGTTCAGAAACTTCAGAAAGATTACATCATATTATTAGACTTATTCAATCTTTAAACAAAACGGGCTCTATCTGTGGTTCACGGTTTTTTATTAAAAACTTATATGTCTATCTGAACATTGTCAACCTGTTGCCCTAGTCTCGGTGCGTTCAGACTTTCCAGGAATTTCCTCTCTTCGGTCTCCGGTCGCTGGTAAAATTCTTCGCGACTGAAAACACTTTATAACCCTCGCGAATAAGCAGCCCTTTAAAACATTTCTATTAACTCAAACTTGCTTAAACCTTCATACGAAACAACAACAGCTAAAATAATGGTACGAACATATGGAATGAAGTTAATGACAGGTATATGCAGACTTGTCCGTAATTCTAGTAGCTAATTAGAATGTCACCGTTACACATCCCAGCGTCTTAGTGTGTAAACTCAAATATTTCACATGCATACGTTAATTGAGACGGCGAAAAGTCACAGACGGTGGCAACAGACGATATTTCTGTAAGTATAAATAAAATACTTGATGCAATCTGGCCCTATATACATACTCATCATCACGCTTGTATTCCAGGTGGGTTGAATAGAAAATTACTGTTGTCTACCCATATTTTACCGATACAATCGTTAAGATTTATGTAATAGGTGGTAAGGCTACCGCCAACACCCAGGCAAATATCCAAACTCCGGTTTGGGGTGAAACCCCATACCACTTTGTTCTTTTACTTAGACTTAGGGGACTTACTCAGCAGCAGAGACGACGAACCACAACGCAGGAATCTGGTCATATTGTTATATTTATGTTTCTATGGAGAGATGAAGGATGCATTTTATTCTATTTATAATACAGTAAACGAACGATGGTGATCAAAGTTCATTAGTCGTCAGTTTTGATTGGTTCGTGCATGGCTTCTTAAGTCAGTTTCTACGGCGAACGCAATCACAGATTGGCTGGCCTTTACAAAGACAAAAATATTCGGCAAATAAAATTTACAGCATTCTATAGCTTGTCGGTTTTATTATTACACTCATATAGGTACTCAGGTAACAATGGTGTAATACAGCTAAGCTCCATTTTATCTCGGATTGACCCGGTCAATCCCGGATCATATAAACCGGGTATGAAACTGGGCACCCTGTGACTGTAAAGCTATGCGCTTATATCGGAATATTTTTGAATCAGTAATAGAAATTGTGAATTGCAAAAGAAATGTGAATAAAGACTTATTTTAGTTACCCTCATTCAGGCTGATGCAATTAATATTAGATACTTTGTAGATAAATCTTTGAAAAGATGGAAAAAGAATACGGTCGTGAGCAGGATTCGAACCTGCGCCTCCCGGATAACTACTCCAGGCGCTCTGACCACTAAGCCATCTCGACCTCTGCTCACCACCGCGAATTCTTCATCCATATTTGAACACGTCTTCAAGTCCAAAAGAATAGCAGTTCTTTGATAATTAATAATACCGACTAACACAAAATTAAAAGCAAAGAGGTTAACTGGTGCTGAAAACAATGATTCTCGAACCCAGTTAATCACCACGCAGTCTGAGGACACACGTGGTAGACAACGCCTTTGAATTTAAGCCTTGTATGTTTTATTTTAGAGTCCAACTTTGCATAATTACTTCTACATAAAGCCAGTCAGGAATTAATCCACCATCAAAATATAAGGCATTATGGAATCGGAATATCGGAGCACCGATGTCATAGCGTTCTCCAAAGTAACCTAAGGTTGGAACAGAGATCCGATTCCACTAATGTAGGTACCTGTAGTAAATAGTGCCGATATTACTAATGTAGGTACATAAGTAATATCGGCACTATTTTCTCTACAGTATGTCGTCCGATTTCGTTTCAATATTAGAAAGACTATGAAAAGTTCGATAGATCGTCGACTTACTTCAATATCAGCACAGCTGTATCGATGTGACTTAATGGAATAAGAAAACGACTTTGGAAATCGATCCATTATTCGAAATGAAATCGAATGATAAACATTGTATATTATAGAAATCAGTCCGCAGGTGGCACAATCAGATCTGGTTTAGAACACCTTATCAGATTTACTCAGTATGTAAATTAAAACCACTTTCATACTTCATAGAATTCTATAAGCCACACTTTAGCTTCGTAAGACGACGTTTCCGCGTTCCAGATGTAAATTCGATTAGAGTATGATAATGTGAAACTGGATTGCTCTAGTAAAAGGAGGTTTTATTAAGGTTTTTAAGATAAACTAGACTAGGAAAAAAAAACCGGTACATTTACGTTCCATTAAAATATATTTAGATTTTATGAACACGTAAGTAAGTAAACAAAGTATGTGTTTTATGCATCTAATATTGGAACACGACAGACGGCCCAAATTCTATTATATCATATTTTTTTCTTTTCAATCCTAAGGCAAGGTGGTCTCTCAAAGATTTATATTACCGAAAAGATCGCCCATTGTACCTACAGTAATTTTATAAATATGGAGCTGTTTTTTTTTCTTAGTGATGTGCAATAAAGCATACTTATATTTTGTATTTGTAGAATCAAGCCAAAATCCACAACAATAAGTAAAACATCCGACTAAGCGGCATGACCGTGACGGACGTTCTGAATACGACGGCAGCAGTACATTTTTTGTGATAATAAGGCATCAAAAACAACTAGAAATTAAATATCTTGAAATTATTCTGAACGTGGCCAATATAGCTGCAATATATTCGAAACGAATGAAGCAAGATCAAGGTGACTGATATAACAGTATCAGGTTAGATTGAGGTCTATTGCAGTATACCCACACTTTACCGATGTCTTTATCAAGTGTATTATGATAGGTGATGGGCCATCAATCGGGCGCAATTCCAAACTAGTGGATGCAACTTAAAACTTTCTAAAAGAAAAACCCAATTACTCTACCGAACTCGGCAAGCGAGGCCTCAGGTCGTTCATACTCAACAGCCGCTTTTGCCACCACTACAACGATGAGGATGTAGAATGGCAAAGAGCAATGACATCACAGCAAACAAGCCTCATCAATGAACTTCCCAACTATGACGACAAAAACACAGTACGTGAACAAATAAAATGAAAACTAATCAACTGCCTAACACGCATAACAAAATCAATTTGAGAAATTCGATAAACGGAATATACCAACAAGCCACAACAAAACACTTTCATAAGAAAAACACCACAAAACTAAGAACAGGGATCGTAAAAATCATGTTTGTAAACAAAGTTCCACGAAAGAATCCCATCTGAAATTTTCCACTTATTCATGGCTTATGTCGTTAAGAAAACTCCCTGTGGTAAAATTAATTCGATGGGAACCATAAGATGTTCGACACGGGTGTCGAATTGGTGACGACCTAATTAGGTTGTGACCCAATTACTATTTTAAAGATCCTGTTACGACTTACGACGAATCGGTTGATTTGGTAGATTGATGCGGCGTTTTTATAGGAACCAATCGTGGTGTAAGTCGTTATGTTTGTCATCTTATATTATTACTACATTTAACATAACAAACCGCGTCACCTGTGTACCCCGAAGGGTTCGACAGATATCTACATTTGTTTGAATAAATCAATGACTAGGTGCTTCTGATACAACTTTGTCATGTTTTGCGATTATTACATGAAAGCAACATTGGAGTTACTGCAACAGTTCTGGTTTAATAAAGATACAGTTAACCTATTCGATAGACTACTATGTACTTCTGCATCTTTGGGTTAGACACGCTAAGTCTTACAGTTTCATTTGTCCTCCTCGATCTTGTTATATCTTTTTATTTAAGACTGTCAAGAAAATGTATGTTCTTTGTTAGTTTGAAAATCATCGTTCATTACCATTATAGATATCTGCAGTCTCTTTTCATCTACTATAGATTTCTCTTTGCTTATATCTTTCTCTGCAATTCAATAGCATGTCCCATTAAATTCTTCTACAGAAAATTTTATTCAACGTACCAATATCCTCAACTATTCATATTGTTTTTGGAGACAATTCAGTTATTGTTCTATTATTAATACGTTCTATGATATATTAACTAGTCATATAAATACTTATTAGATTAAGTAATCACCGAGTACTTAAACATATTTAGAAGTTATTGAATTGATATTTATCACTACACATTATAAAACAAAGTCGTCCGCCGCGTCTGTCTGTCAGTTCGCGATAAACTCAAAAACAACTGCACCGATATTCACGCTGTTTTCACCAATGGATAGAGTGGTTCTCGAGCAAGGTTTTAGTATATCATTTGTCAAGTTTTTGTATAGATTGGCTAAAATATAATGATATTTGTCGGAGGTGTCGGAAAAAAAATAAGCCGTCTGGGAGCTTTTAACGAAAACGCTGCCAGACCCTTTGAGATATAACAAAATGATGTATGGTGGAATTGTGTATCTTATATAGGTCTACAGAAAAGTCCACGATGGCATATGTCTATCTCTTAAGAATAACTTACTATATCCATTTTAATACGCATTAATATAATATATAAAAGCGGTAATTGGAAAACGGGAACGGCATCAAAATTACCGATTACTTTTGGTTGCGATAACCGAAATCCACGCGGGCGAAGCCGCGGGCATCAGCTGGTTTACAATAAAATAAACAACATAATTTTCTTGTCAAGTAACATAGAAATATAATCAAAATTATCTAGGGAATAGGTTTCATTTACTAACTAAACCACATGAAGGTTTTATATACGTAGTACCACCATACAAAATTTGACAAAAGATTTCCAAATTATGGAACGCCTACGTCTTGATAAATCACTGCAAAACATGCTATTACCAATAATTACAAGCACTGGCAACACCTTCCCCATTCGAGGTTGAATAGAACATAAATAAATGTAGTGAGTGCAAATCGTGTAAAGAGCCATGTTTATGCGAAGGAAAAGTTATTTAATGTTTGTTACAGCTGTTAATGCTGCCCGAGAGATCTGACTATCACCATTTAAAAGTAGGTATACCTAGTGGAAAACGCTAATAGATACTGGTCACTTTATTATATCCAACATTTAGAAATGTAACGTTTTTCGTAATTAACTCTCGTCACAAGTATGCATTTCGGTTGTCAGAAAAAGTTATATAGGTTATTATTAGATTACCTATGTCCAAATAGGATCGTAGCAGGTGACGTTCTGTAGTTTCTGCCTACCCTCATGGGAAAAAGATGCGAGTTTATGTTTGTCCAAATGAAAATTAGTAGGTAATTTTAAAACTAAAAAAATAAATAAAATAGCATTGCACTTTAGAAAATTATCAAGAGTCATGATTATTATTATTTTTATTATTTACGAGTAAGCCCCTACCGGATACTAATTTAGTTAATATAGGTACTTAAAATTTCGAAATCACCAGCAGTGGTTAAATTTTATTGCTGGGGTCCATACACTTAACCGTAGACGGCGTTGAATAGCACTTTTGAATAATGCCGGTTCAAGACCGATGACGTTTTAGCCTTGATTTGTAGAATAATTCGTGTAAAGGGCCAGGACACACAAAGATTTGGGAAGTCTAAACTGAAATAAATTAAAATTACTAAGAAATGCACAGAGAAACTAATGCTGAACAACTCATTATCTTGGCAAAGGCCAGAAGATTTGGTTCCACAAAACTGACAAAATAACTCCAGTAGTGTAGTGGCACGGAATAAAGAAAATAACAGCAGTATGAATTGTATAAAGCAATGAGATTTTTTTTGGAGTGTGAAAATCCATGATCCTACCGACTAATGCCGACAGTCCTCCATCAACCTTTCCATGGTGAGTATTAAAGTTGGTATTACCATAAGTACTCACATTCGTGCAGCCTGCACACATGAACAAGTAGGCATACGGTTCCGCATTTTTTATAATCGATTTCGTCATGGAATAAAAATACTCACACAAATATCCGACTATACTACGTTGTAAAATAAATATTATGTATTATGAAATAAACGTTCTTATCAAGACTATAAAATTGTAGGCAAAGGTGTGAGTTTTTAAATATGTAGAACTAGCTATGTATGCGTGGACTTTATAATTGGGTCCAGCTGGGATAAAAAGTATACCAGGTATATAACTATCTGTGATTGCCAAATTTCAAAAAAAATGGCTAGATATCTAATGGAATCAATTACAATGTCTTTCCTATCTGCTCACTGTTTCGGAGGTCTAATGAATTCTATCCACATAAGTACGTCATCTTCAAGTAAATGAACTTAACATAGGAAAGTGATAGCATTCGGTTGTTGCCACAAATGTTTTACTACCCGCATTAGGTATGGCATTGAATGGCAGACATTCGTAAAACGTCAACTAATCTGCTCCACTGGATCTGGATCGGGATCTACGAATGAATGAATAAAATGTGGACCCCCGTAGATCGCGATAGCAATATAGATGTAAGATCCAATGTTTTATATTGCTTTTACACTAAACCATAAAAAAATATCAGCACTTCGTATTAGAGATTTTATAAGTTGCAACTGGATTTAAATAGGCAACAATAAAGCAGGAAATTTATATTGATGATCTGATCATCGGATACTTTTCAGTTTTTTTCCAAAGAATTAAGATGTTATTCTTTAGACATCGAAAAGGTTCAAAGAATTTCTTTCTTAAAAAAATAAATAAAAAAAGTATTTTCATTTCATCGATGTGTCTATTGAAATAGTAAAAGTCTAGCCAAGCGTAGCTTAGCTACATTAGGAGTGACGTAATGATGTCTTACATAATATCACGGCAACAGTTCTATGACCTCTGACCTCAGAAGTCTCGCGTCTACTGGTTCCATTTACATATAAAAACCTTTAAGTGTTATGATCATCATACGTATCGAGATAGCTCGCCACAGACAATATTCTAACGATATTGCAAATTCTGAGGCAGTATGTCAGAATGATGTCATTGGTAGAAAGGAGAATTTATTTGCTTTTTCACCCAATGAAATCTTTGTCACAGATTGTAACATAATACAAGTAAATAACAATTAGTTCCTAGTATCGGAAAGATTATCTGCACTTCCGAAGGTGCACACGGAGCAAAAGGAAAGGATCTGTATTATGTCGAGTCGAGTCGAAATGATTTTATTGTACTGGATAGGATTGGCCAACATCCTTGTATATGTGTTAAAACGGCACACAACCATTTTCTTTTTCAATTGGGAGATGATCGCTGTGGTCAGTCATAGTGGAAGTAGCGTTTTTAGTTTAATACTCAACGTAGTCATATAAACGAGATGTTTAAGGGTTGATATTATGATCTTGACCATCGTCAGCAGACAGCTTTAAAGGGATTAGCAGATAAGCCACTGTATAACACATTATAAAAATGCTGAAAGCTTAAGATATTTTAACGCTATCCTTAAAGATGAGAGTGTCGTGAAGATATCGTATCCTAATTCCTCTACTAAAGATAAGGTCCAGTAGAATTATAGCTGGCTTTGTAACTGCGATAAGCGGTCCGCAGTAAAATGGATCATTTGTTTCGATATCTTTAACAGTAGGAGTAACATTTGAACTGGACTTATGTAGCTTATATTTCACCAGTCTTGGAACCAAAACTAAGAGATAAAGTGCCATGGTAGGTACTGGCTTTCAGTAGATGTTAACCAGGTACAATACAATACCAAAGTACAAAAAGATGAATAAATAGGTACCTAAATAGTCATCATTAAATTTTTAGCCTATTTTAATATTGTAATGTTCAATATTCCATCTGCCTAGCCTTTTCCCAACTACGTTCGGGTCTGTTTACGATATCTCGTGGTGAGACTGGTTGTCAGACTTTTGAGGCATGCCACTACTACCCGTAAAGGCTGTCATAAGTTTTCATGTCACAAAGGGGACCGATGGTTTAGTTTAACGTTATCTTCGAGGCACGGAGAGGTCTCAATATGAAATTATGGTCACCCATCCACAGACTGACCACGGCAAACGCAGCTTTAACCTCCATCGACCGACCTGTGCAGCTATTACTTAGCCACGAGTCCCTCTGTAATATTCAATAAAGACGAAAAAACTAGTGGGAAACTACATGGTCTCTTTTGACATCATCTCACTGCTCAACAGGACAGGGACGAAGAGATTAGTATTTGCTTCAAAACAGTGACGGTCAATGAGCGTGGTTATGCAATTTAAAAAATTTATAACTCAGACACGAACATATTTTCATCAAATGTATTACTTATCGCTGTAGGAATCGTTAAAAAACAAGTAGCAAAAACAGTTTCCTTTCAACATAACGTAACCGACGCGATGTTCGGAAGTTTATCGGCAATAAAACCCAGCGTAAATCTAAATTCGCTAAGGTTCGAGCGAAGGAACCATTATACATATTTATGGACTCTTTTCCGCTGCTTAATTTTTATAATCGGTTTCACTCATTTTCCTTCTGCTGAGAATAGTACTTTATTTTCCAAAACAGAGTGGAAATCACGATAAAAATGTTCAGATCATAATAACTAATAATCAGTGCTATGCGTAGTGCGTAAACGCATAGCTTAGATTACTCAGTATATACTTAATAGTAGCTACTAGCTACAGATACGACAGGTATATTATTCTGCTTATTTAATTATGTATTTCTGTAGCAAAACTATGCCCTCTATCATGTCTGTTTTCATGAGTAAATAAACTTTATCGTTACCTATATTCTGTTTCAGTTTGATCAGACCACCTTCAAATATCAAATAAAGTTTCATAAACATAAAATAATCCCCTAAAGCCTTACTAGTTATAACAAGTTCGACTGTAACCTAAGTAGGTACTGAGATGTTTATGTAGTTAATAGTTGAATGAGCATTAAACATACATAATATGTATCACGAAAACTTAATGGAAACATCTCGATTTCTCCTTGAAGTCTTGTTAGAGGTTTTCGTGTACATTGTAAGTGTAAGGACAATTTAATATCGTTCTTATCTGTAATATTTCATATGCAATATATCCTGTCAATCGAATTAAGGATCCATTCTGGTAATACTTCCGAAGGATCCAGATTACTTAGTAGTCACTACAGAACTCGGAATAAAATTAATGATCCGAATGTCTAAAATCCGGTCTACAAAGTCGAAACCCTCCTTGATGAAGGATCTCTGGTGGGCTGCTTCAGACCACCAGATCCTTAGCGTGGAGGGTACCTACTTAAAAATTAAAATTTGCTAGAAGCTATTGATGAGGTTGAGCATCGGTGATAGAAGAATGATAGAATCTGGTAACTTATCATACTACCGGACAATTTACAACTTTACTTACATTGTCTTTATATTTACCAATACTCTGTATCCTGTATCTTTTGCGTTCGAAAAAGTATCTACGTTTATCAGTAAACTTAGGGACTAAGGTACTTAGATATCGGCTTAGGGTAATGGTATTTGGCACATAAGAAGCCTTTTAGTTGGGCATGTATGCAGACGAGTCTTTAGCAAATTCTTAAGTTTTTAGCGAAATGAAACCTAAGCTCAGAACTCTCTACCTTCAGAAATAAGCCAAGTTTTAAAAGTTTGACTATACTGTAGGGATTATTTGGCGCCTTTTAGCACTTTGATAAAGGTTTCTAACTATCTACGCATATGATTAGTTTTCTCGGCTCAATGGTACCAATTTCAAAGTTTATTAGACTAGGGTCTCGTATAAAAAAACTAGCAGCCTGAGTTTTTATATAGCGGCCTTGGCTGTATTCTTGTTCATTTGCCGAAAGTTCCGTGAGTTTTTAATATGAGCATAAATGCAACATGCGAATAAAAATAGCTTCAGCACCTCAAATATTCGAATGCGGCATTAGGAAAAATACTTAAGATGCTTAAAAACACTACTTACTCATCACCGACCTTTGATTGGCACTGCGGTCACTGGACTTTTTATTGAACTAGTCTGATTCAAGATAAATCTTTGAAAAGCATTAACGCATGCTTAGCGAACTCTAAAGTTACAATATTAAATGGAAAAAGAATACGGTCGCGAACAGGATTCGAACCTGCGCCTCCCGGATGAATACTCCAGGCGCTCTGACCACTAAGCCATGTCGACCTCTGCTCGCCACCGCGAATTCTTCTTCCATATTTTAACACGTCTTATGGCGACGTCATTGCTATCAATTCAGTCCTTATACAAGTGACCGAACCGACACGACTAACTTTGCAGTTAATACAATGTCGTAAAGAATGCAATTACCTTAATAATTCAAGATAAATCTTTGAAAAGCATTAACGCATGCTTAGCGAACTCTAAAATTACAATATTAAATGGAAAAAGAATACGGTCGCTAACAGGATTCGAACCTGCGCCTCCCGGATGAATACTCCTGGCGCTCTGACCACTAAGCCATCTCGACCTCTGCTCGCCACCGCGAATTCTTCTTCCATATTTTAACACGTCTTATGGCGACGTCATTGCTATCAATTCAGTCCTATTCAGTATTCTTTTTCCATTTAATATTGTAACTTTAGAGTTCGCTAAGCATGCGTTAATGCTATTCAAAGATTTATCTTGAATTATTAAGGTATTTGCATTCTTTACGACATTGTATTAACTGCAAAGTTAGTCGTGTCGGTTCGGTCACTTGTATAAGGACTGAATTGATAGCAATGACGTCGCCATAAGACGTGTTAAAATATGGAAGAAGAATTCGCGGTGGCGAGCAGAGGTCGAGATGGCTTAGTGGTCAGAGCGCCTGGAGTATTCATCCGGGAGGCGCAGGTTCGAATCCTGTTCGCGACCGTATTCTTTTTCCATTTAATATTGTAACTTTAGAGTTCGCTAAGCATGCGTTAATGCTTTTCAAATATTTATCTTGAATTATTAAGGTAATTGCATTCTTTACGACATTGTATTAACTGCAAAGTTAGTCGTGTCGGTTCGGTCACTTGTATAAGGACTGAATTGATAGCAATGACGTCGCCATAAGACGTGTTAAAATATGGAAGAAAAATTCGCGGTGGCGAGCAGAGGTCGAGATGGCTTAGTGGTCAGAGCGCCTGGAGTATTCATCCGGGAGGCGCAGGTTCGAATCCTGTTCGCGACCGTATTCCTTTTTCCATTTAATATTGAACTAGTCTGATAATGACTTGCAAAAATATTTACACTAAGCAGGAGTCTAGAGAAACTGTGTTGATTATATTTCCCCGCCTAGCTTCCAGTCTAACTGGATACAGCTTAGTACTAATATTTTACATGGAGCGACCTTCTATCTGTCCTTCACAACGCAGTTACATGGGAGCATGATTTTTCGTGGTAAGACATGTGATTACAGACTACCCGTAACAGCTATGTGCTCTTCGAGACACGGAGTCTCGATATGAAAAGATGGTTATCTAACCGCGGTCTTGATGGTAACTCATCCACCGAGGAACCACAGCTTAACCACGATCGATCGGTCGATCTGTGCGGTTTTTACTTAGCCACGAGTCCCTTCAGTGCCTCATATGTTAACTATATTTGGCTTTTCTTGGAGACACCGTTTTTTTTTTAATTTAAACCAAAGCGCTGCGTATCCGGAGATAAAAGTTAAAAGGTATTCACAATTTTAATATCCCAGCCCATCGCTCGGGAATGATGCATTTGCAACCAAAATTGTATTGAGGAATTACTGTGATTACTCCGCAAAACAATGGAGGGGCTAAATGTCCCATGGGGCCGGTGACTCCATGTCTTCTATTGCGGTCTGATGGAAAAATAATGGGGTCAATTAAGTTAGGCGCACGCGATCAGCGTTCTTCTCTGGGAAATTTTTAATCACAATCCGCGATAACTTTAATAACTGGCTATTAAAATGCATTACGACATTAGCGAAATATTTCAGGATTTCCGGTGTTTGCATTGTGTTCGTTTTCGCATAAGAACTGCTGAGAATTACGTCTGTTATGTTTATTGTTAGTCATTGCGATTGTTATTACGAAAACTAGTTTGGTTACTTTATATGTAAATTGTATATTGTTTTTTTGGCGATGATTCGGTGAACAGTTGCAGTTAACATTAACTCTTTTTGTATGAAGAAATAAAACAAAAGTAGACAAGTTTTTACTAACATAGCATAACATCACACTTGCTTCCCTTAAGGGATAGGCAGGAGTGTAGGTACTCGGTAATATTGTAGATCCATGTTTCAGCGACTCAGGTATGAAGTCCCATGGTGTCCAAGCTTGTTTAGCATAAGCCGGGCACAGTTCCAAATTCCAGGACAGTTTTGATAGTTTCTTACCAGAAAAACACATGTCAGTTTCTTTTAATAAATAGTCGCAATTAACAGATAAAAAGTAAGAACGAGGATCCTTTTTGGAATTAAACGTTTCCAAGCTTTTTGGCCACAGTCTACCTCCATTCGCGCAAAAAGCCCTGGTTTTACGTTGTCAGAATAGCAATTTTGTCTTTAAAAATCCTTAGAATTAAGTATTTCGTTTTCGTTCGTAATGGAATTACGGAACATTTCCTACGAAGGTTTTTTAGTAAAAAAAATTTTTTTACTGATTTTCTCTTTTCTCTCTGGTCTCAGGTCTCTGTAAAGAGTAATTACATAAATTTGACAATTCTTAAATTGTATTATCATTTTAAATTTAAACTTTATTTGTAGACGTTTAATAAACAGGAAATGCGAAGGTCACAAAACCTGTACAAGAAATGAATATTAATGAGGTCTAAGCATGTGACAATCATAGAAAAAATATACAGCCAAGGGAGTCGAAGTCGCGCTTTCAGGGTTCCGTAGAAAATATGCTTTTGATGTGATATAACTATCAATTGACGGTTTTCGGACTTAACTTGTGCTGTAATAATGCTTCTTGCCAAAGTTATTAACTGTACGTCAACGGGAGTGTCAAAATATGCGGCATAAAACGTTGCCCCACACTAGGAATTTCTTCCAGTATCGTGGGTGCGTTTACAGACATATAATCTCACAAGCACACACAGACACCCAGACCCGGAGAAAATATCTATAGATCGTACAAATATTTGCTCCGTGCAGGAATCGAACCTGCGTCGGTCTCTCGACCACTGCGCCAACCGCGCTGTCAAATTAATGTCAAATAAATTAATAAATGACAGCATTTTTTATAGCGTTGTCTCAGTTTTTTTACGAGTCCAAGTTACCATAGACTGTAGTGTAGTATTTGATATTACAGACAAACCAGACAGCGAAGTGATCCTATAAGGGTTCCGTTTTGAGGTACGGTACCCTAATACCACGTCTGACTGACCTAATAAATATGGAATTTCAGGTTTCGTAGACATGTCTGTTAAAAGGTAATAAAAAAAATCTATTTTAAAGTTTTATTCAAGGCAAAAGGAGACTATCACACAAATTATGATTTATGTTTATTTTCATTTTATCATCCTGAACTTCTCAAACAACTTGGAAGTTTGTACTTATCAATGTGATACTGCTTGTTTAGGTTATGGTTTCATTCAAGTGTTGCGGCAGCTGGACTAAACTGGGAGTGGTGAGCAAGTTGGTGAATAAGATTTCGAAATTTGGGGGAGATCTTTTATAGGTAAGTCTTACTATGCGTCTTGATAAATTATATTCAAGCGAGGGTTAAGTTTATAATCCTATCCTGTCCTACATCATCAATACATATAATAAAAATGTAACGGATCGCTGTCTGTACATGGAAGATATATGAGAAAAAATATTATTGGGACCTTTGTCAACGCAAATAGCACCCAAAACAATGATTGATAGAATGTTTGTCTGTTTATCTGTGCGTTTGTGCACGCTAATCTCAGAAACGGCTCATCCGATTTAGATGTGGTTTTCACTAATATATTGTGGTAAGCTTCACTTAACATTTAGTGTTTGTTTCATGTCAATCGGTTCATGAATAAAAAAGTAAGCTGTTACATTATAAATGTAACAGCTTGGAAGTTTGTGAATTTGGATGTTTGTGATATTGGATGTTTGTTTATCCATAAAACGGCTGAATAGATTTGGATGAAATCCAGTACCTACATATATAGTTTCGTTAGGTCCTGGGTTTTCCCATAAAATGAGAATTCCGCAGGTGAAACTTGTTATTAGTAGACACTGAAAGAAAGAAATACTTCGAAACAAATCGGTTTTATATTTTACAATGTTGATTTTTTTGTCAAGCAATTACCTATTACTTCCTTAAATATTGACTACAATAATATAATCATTTTAACCTAGGTCACATCAAGAAATATTTTAATTATAAGGATATGCCGTTCACTTAATATATACTAATATAAAAAAAAAACAAGTAGGAAATAGTTAATTCCATTCACAGGTAGGCAGACTTGGCCTTTGCATTCAATGTTTTTTTTTGCCGCGTCTATACATGACATACGTTATACAGTGGTACTGTTAACATCCAACTAATAATATTATAATCTAACTGTGCCCCGCGGTTTCAACCGCGTTAATTTGAGGAAAAAATCCTACTAAAATATAATCCACCAGCTTCCTCCCCTCTCATGACCATCATAAATGCGCGCGTGGCCCTTGATCATGATTTTGTTGCGGAGTTATTTTAAAACTATGATCTCTCCTAGGATATTCGTCATTGAAAGTAATTACGTCAAGGGAAATTTTGTTCAAAATTAAATATTTGTGATGAATAACGTATTTATTTGGATAAGGGTTAATATCGTGTTTATAAAAACACCTTCTCAAATAATGCATTATTTTAGAACAAATTTAATTCCTACCATAAAAAATGTTATAGTGATTCAACCTTAAGAGATAGACATGTCTGTCTGACGCGGACTTTTTTTTGGAACTCTTTTAGGAACAATTCCGTAGTACATGATTTTTGCGTAACTTTAACTGTTGGCGCAGCGCACGCACGAAAGTTTGTGAGGATGGATAACTGAACTGATACTCATCGGAGTTGGATGAAATTTGGTACACAGATAAGTAATATATAACCTGGATTCACACATAGCATGTTTATCCCGGCTGGACCCACGGAATGCCAAGCAGACAAATTCAATATACTCTATTTTAGAGTGCGAGTAGCAACCCTAGTACCTAAGCTATAGGAGACACAAGGTTGTCACCTAACGACACAAAATAAGAAAATGTAAACTTGTATTTATAGACCACTTTTGACGCTTCAGTCAACAGACAACTCTCTTATTTTAATACACAATTATAATGCTGACTGTACATTTGTATACCAGTACACCGTGAACGGTAACATAAAGTTCGTGATAAGTTTTTTTTATTAATACTCGAGTATGAACAGCCGTCGTAAGATATTTGCTAACCAACAACTGTTTCGGTTCTGATTAAATTATGTCAGCTTTTAACTATACACATAAGGGGCATTACGGCATTACCAACTACTTTTAGTTTTGTATAATACGACGTCAGTTCGTACTTTGAACCGACAAGCATGCTGCATGCATAAAGAGATTGGTGAACATAGATGAAGCAAAAGAAGTGAGCCAGAATCGCTCTGCCTATCGAAAACAAGCGTAATTGAATATGAGTACAAATTTCTGTCACTATTTTATACTAGTTAACTTTAGCTGCAATCCAGATAAACAGAACTGCTGATGCCGTCACAAAGGCTCTGCTATTCTATCGTTTCAGGTCCTCGCTCAAGTTTGAAATAGTTAAATTAGCCCGCTATAACTTTTGAGGAATTTATAAAGGCTTGTCTCATTATATAAGCCTACATTAAACGGAGGACAAAAAATAATACAACAAAGGATATAGGTACATAGTTACTACGGTTTATATGAATCACTGTACAGATGTCTCTCAACTTGGTAAGGTGATACCATACAACACTATGAATTATAGTTCAACGGTTATTACTCACGTGCGGCGATGTCGCGAGTCACGCTTAACTCGCGATATTGCCGCGGGCTCAGCTCATGAATAAGGGCACCGTTCGAGTTCGAAACTAGTTGGGCAATCCCGAAGAATGCACGCACAATAATTAATATGAATGTGTCTCACGAAAGTTATTATACATAGGTACAACATTAGTCCAAGACATACTAATATTCAGCCGAAATCGTTACTTATTTAAAGTGGTTCCAATTGCGTAAATGATAAAGGAAACCAGGCACCGATGGTCATATAATGAGATGGAATGAGCTGTCCTGCAAAAACAGAGCCTTAACATCAGAACCGAGGGAGAGGAAGGCTTCCGGCAACGTGGTGGTATAAGTGCAGAGTTTTTTTTTGGGTACCCTTTTGCTCGCGTCCGTAGGTATCCTTAAAATAGTATGCCTACACGTGGCCCCTGGGTGGTGCAAAACATGGGTGGTGTCCGGTGGGTGGTAACCAGCCGCGGCCGAAGCATCCCACCAGAGTTGTATTGGCTGTGTTGCACCCGCCGTGAAGCGACCTAGTCGTGTTTCGGGATGTAGTGCGGTGCAACCGTTAGGGGAGACGGGTCTGGGCAGTTACATCAACGCCCCAACTATCGTTCTCCCAAAATCTATCCACTCCACTTCATACTTGGCCACACCGTCGCTTACCATCAGGCGAGTTGGTGGCCAGACCTGAAGTCGTTGAAACTAGTACCTGTGGCAACCCACTGTAGTTCTCCCTGGCGGGAATGTATGAAAAACGCTCGACTTCAAATAAAATGCGTATATGGACAGAAGAATAGTACCTAATAGTAACTATTGTGATATGTGTATCGAGGTTATTCCACACTTCGATTGTGTTATGGTGACAATCGATTTGCAATAAACTACGTAGCAGTAATTTGCACAGAGGTGCGGATATCGCCACAGTGTCGATTAGTTTCCATCATCATTTAAGCGACCTGTATTTACTATTCACTACATCGATTACGGTCTGTTCAAAAACTTGTTTATAATATTGATTCACTGACTCAACTATCACTTCTGAACCCGGTAGATAGGCAGACCTTAGTAATGACCAGGCTATCCTATGGCTCTGCGTCACGTAATTTTTTTTCAAAGCCCAAATGATTTGTTTGGAATTTTATATTTTATAATATACCTACATAGGTGTTTGTAATTTATTTATCACTTTATTATAGAAATATAAATCGTATTGATCGCGTGTGAACGCGAAAAATAAAACCAAGAATGGTTTTATTTTGTTGCGTTCGTAGTCGCAAGACAGGTGACAGGAGTCACAACAGTTTATTTAAAATTATTTCAGTCTCAATCCATTATTGTATTAAAATATTTGTATAAGCCTGCTCTACAGTGTTCCTTCCATATCATTGAAAACGCCCGAGATATTATTACACATCGCCAAGTTATGTCTAGGCAAAGAATTAATAATAGCCTAGATGCAGAGTACTTGCAACTTGTGTAAATATGCAGTGTACTAAGCGTAGGTACCTATATTGTTCTTGATAGTTCATGGCTTCATAGCTGGCGAAGGTTAATGTTAAATTCAGTACTTTTAAATTAAGGCCCTTATTTAACATAGCCGCTTGCTTATGCTAGTGATCTATATTTGAGGCTATTATCTTTATCATTAGTCTTCGGCATTTCACCGCTGGACGTCTTAAATTTTACGCCATGTGCTTAGATACAATTATCAATTACTCTCCAGCCCTTGCCAGTCAACTTGCGCAAATCATCAGGCACTATCTCCACCCCCCCCCCCCCCCAGGGGTTCCACCTTGTCGTAGTGGGGGGGCTCTAGTAGCCGTGGCTTGGTCACCCACGGTGAAGCTAACGGAACCCGAGGAGGGCCGCTCCTCAGGGCTTTGCCTTCAAGCCCATGACACAGACCTGACCCGTCGCAGGGGACCTTGGGCGTCCACACACGGGTGTCTGTCCAGACATGGGTCGTCTGGCGCCCATTGCACATGGTCTCCGAGGTGGTTGCGGCACGCCATTAGTCTGGTGTGCCGTAGCGGGGGGGTGCAATACCCGTGAGGGAGTCCGGCAACGGACGGCTGCGGGCGGGTCGCGGTTGTGTGCGAGAGCGTTCCCACGTCCCGCCCTCAAGCAGCTGAGGAGGTATACTGTGGAGTTTTAGTGGGTTCGAGTCCCACATGGTTATGTGGGAATCGAGCGACTAGAGCGGTTGCTCTGTCTCCCCGTGTCAGAGCGGTATGCGAGGGCATTTCTCCACATATTAAAAAATTAAATAAAAAAGGCACTATCTCCACCCAGTCCGAGGGCTGGTGGATATAGTATTGTTTATCGCTGTCAGAAGCAGGTTGGACGATCTACTATCGACATCTTCTTTGTATATTGTTTTAGCTCTTTGGTTGGATTGATTGGGTGTGCTGCAATTTGGGACGTATTGTTTTGAATTATTAATCTCACAATAACAATATGATAACCCGAAATCTAGAAAGCAATTTGTGCAGAGTCAAGTTAAGAAAATCTTATGGACAGACGGACAATAATTGTATAGTTGCATTATATGAAATATGGAATAAACCACCAGGTATGTACTGTTTAGCATAGCAATAGACAAGAACTCATTACAATGCATTATGTAAGAATAGTTCATGAAACTTTTTATGGTTTGAAAACAACGTTTTATGTGATTGCCCATGTTATTACTCATGTCGTTAAATAGGTAACGACCATATCATTGCAACAGGTGAAAATAATGAAGTTGATTGGTATATTTCTAGCTTATAGTATTTCCTGTTGTTGCATGTCGAGATTGTAACGTATTACTTTGTTCTTTAGCGGCTTTGGACAGAGGCAGGCAGTCTCTGAAATGGTAGTCACCATAAGGACTAACGAGTAACGCCAAAAGATATAGGGCTCGGAAATCTGGCTATAACAGACTAGACAAAGTACCTCTGCCTTTCAGAAAATCGTAGCTAAATAACACTACTCTTCGTAGTGTTCTGCTCTTAACGGTGATTAACGTTGACAGTGCTCCTTGAGGAAGCCTTGTGTTGGCAGTAGGAGCTGTTTCGATTATACCTTATACCTTATATTGTCAATGCCGCGATTCCTCTGCTGACCTTGTAGTCAGTAACGAATAGTTTCCTCAACTAATAACTCTTTGAGCAAAGGACATCCCTGAAAAGGGACAATTTGAAACAGAGATTACAGATTTCTGCGAGTGATATCTGGATATTTTAAGATAAAAGAGAGGGGCGAGTTATTTTGGATAATGGCATGTTAGTAAGTATACGTCCTTGTTCATGAAAAAAGCTTCTCCCCACGATACAGGAGGATCTATCCCTAGAGACAGTGTTTAAAAAAGAACATCACAGTAAAATAATGAAATTATAAAGTTAGTTAAGCGCACAGGTAACGTCCGTGTACGGTATGTCGGTATGCGGCTTGATTACCACGTTCACGCGAGTTTAATTGAAAATTTTCACGGCCATGTTTAAGGGTAATTCAATTAAGGCACTGACATCAAAGCCAGCTAGGGAATGGTTCCAGGTACTGCGATGTTAAACTTTTTAGCCGAAAATAATCTGTTTATGAAAATAAATATTCGCGGCGCTACATGGACCTTCTACCTCATTTGGCAGTTTGGTGTTTGCTGTATTTTGGTATAGCGCATAAAATTATAAGAAGATCTGCTGGTGAAGGTGCTTACTTAAAGCGCTTGAGTAAAACTATAAAACAAGCAAATTTTATGTTTAAAAAAAAAATGCAACTGCCTAAAACTAATAAAAACTCCAACCAACTAATAAAAATTCAGGCTAAGATTATACTAACAGAAAAATCCAATAACACTGCCCAACCTGAGCACCGAAAGTAGGGTATTACACTCTGCAGTCAGCAGCTCTTGTGACCACTAGACAACACTAACAGTCCGAGAAGCACTCAATAGTTAAACAAACGCCGTACATTACATGTAAGCCACATGACAGTCAACCTGTTAAGGAATTGATAAGATCTCCAAAAATGTAAGAAAGTCTTTGATGGTCGATAAGTGATAACCCGGAACTATAATTAAGAATCTAGAGACTAAATCAACTGCAAACAAGGCTAAGAGATCATGTTACAGACTGTTCGTATTACAGCAACTGTTGTGCTTCACAACTGGGTCAGCAGGTAGTGGTTACATGAAAAGTGTAAATGTCGTGTGGTTTCTGGTTGATACGGAATCTTATTATAACAAGGTTTCTGTTTTCATATTGACATTCACGCATTTATTAGAAGTTAGTTTATTCAAGCAATTCAGCACCGTCCGGTACAATATTATTTTTTCTTCATTTAAATAGTTCGCACAAGTGCATATATCACGCCATTCTGTTAAGGACACAGAGAAAGAATATAAATAGGTTGCTCTAAAACCTAGCTGGAAGGACAGCTGTACAGGCTGTACTGAGGACACGGCGCGACATACGCTTGAGGTGTGCGGCATAGGCTCCTTGGGCCGAGCAGCGCCATGATTAAAATAGTTCGCACAAGTGCATATATCACGCCATACTGTTAACCTTTCGGCTCAGTAACGTACAGATCTGTACGTTGTAACAATAAAAATCTATTGTGTCTGCTAATGACTGACGCAACAGCTTAAGGACACAGAGAAAGAATATAAATAGGTTGCTCTAAAACCTAGCTGGAAGGACAGCTGTACAGGCTGTACTGAGGACACGGCGCGACATACGCTTGAGGTGTGCGGCATAGGCTCCTTGGGCCGAGCAGCGCCATGATTTCGTCGGGGCAGTAAGGCGATCTCTTACTTCCAAATGAGATCAAATATACATATGATTAGAAGCGAAAGCGCATGGGGTGCCGTCCCTACCTTTAGCGAGGAGGTGACGCTCGAAGCAGTAGGCGGAAAATGGGATAGAGGCGAAGTCAGCTTACCTCTACCGCAGAAGTCGCGCCAGCTTGCGAACGACGGACTTGGGTAGTTCGTCGCCCCAATAACATGCCGTGCATGCTTTTTTGGGTTGTCTGTTTAGGCCAACTGTGGTCAGCCTGTATAAATTACGGGGTCCATTGATACCTTTGATTAACCATGACCTGCCGGGGTTGTGGTGCATGTTTTTGCGATCTAAGAACCCTGGCAAAGATTTGTCCATGATAGACCGTGTGATTTTTTGTCGAGTAAGTCCGGCAAAGCGTAAATTATGGATTTTGCACTTAAAAAAATGGGTGGAAAGTACCTCACCAACCGATTTGTATAATATAATAACATGTAATATGTACTTTGATAAAATCATTTTATTTAGATACTGCAATTATTTAGTAACGGTTTTGTTGTATTGTAAACAAAAACCAACTTCCTACAGGTTCTGAACGTTTGCGCATTCCTTCAAAACCGGATCTTAAATATGCTGTCACTTGTCCTTTAGTCCTTTAATGCGTGCCAAACTTGTTGGGTGCCTCAAAGTAAAGTTAAAAGTTTAAATATAAATATGTTGAGGATACCCGTGCGGTTACTCTTGAAACTAATACCAATTTCAATATTAAATAGACGCCTTAAAAGAAAGCGAAATTTTATAATAAATTTACCGTCATTCAGTTGCCTTAATTTTAAAGCATGTTGTCTTCATAATATCCCGAATCTTTAATTATTTTTAAGACATTTTGGCATTTAGAACGAACTGACATATTTTCAATGTCAATCGAGCAGAATTATTTTCAAGAGTAAGCCCACAGATCGCCTTGAAATTAAATAATAGTATTTAAGTACTTACAACAAACTGGTTTGTGTTAAGAACTATCATCGAACGTGATTCGTATATTTTCTTTTCATATTTACATTCTGACGAGGTTTTAAAATGTAAATTAATGATGTAAATGACGGTGGAGCAAACTAGCTCAAAAATAAATCTCACGGTTTGAGGACTCCTAAGTTATAATTGTCTGGAAGTACCTGACACTGAAGTAAAGACAAAAAAGCGTTTGCATCAAGTATCAGAACATTAAGTATGAGATATCTTTCCACAATCTTTAGATATAGAATCATATTTTTATATCCGTAACTCACATCCAAGCACGACCGTGATCTTCAATATTACGTATTGACGTTTTCATAGCGTGTGAAAACACAACACATATATGCGCTAACGTGGATGAAGCTCGGTTAATGTTTGGTAAGGGCAAAACATGTTTTTTTCTACAATGTCAATTTATCACGTTAATCATTGAGTACTTATTTAAGCACAATAAATCTTATCCTGTTATCATTGCACTCACTTTCATTAGTAAATATTGACTCTATTGGATAGCAATCTACGAATATACATATTTATGGCATAAAATAAATATGTTTACCCAGCAAATGTTTAAAAAACCCTATAGGATTATTCGAAGTCATCATCCGTAAATTGCCGAATATGTCCCATACTACGCCATAATACGAATATTAATGGAATTAAGAGAACTAGGGCTCAGAAAATTGGAGCTAGTATTGCGATGTCGTTCAATAATACACCTATCTATCATAATGCGTTCATCTCGAATAATGATAAATGCTTTGACGAAATCAGGCATCGTATGGCTATCGCAAGACCATGGATAAGCTCAAAAAGATGTGGAAACATTTAAATATTACCAATGCACGAAACACCGTCTTGAAAGTGCATTAGTGTTTCCCATATTTCTATATGTTGGTGAGACTTGGATGGATCTTGAAAAAGAGAAGAGACGCCTTAGAAATGTACTACAAAGTGACTAAGTATAATGGTTATCACCAAGCTTGGCTAATCAATTGGTTTAGTATTTTGCTGGTAAGTTTATGCGTACATGAGAATGCAATGCTGCCACCTCATTGAACGCGATAAGAAAAATAATAAAATTATAATAGTATTAACTAGACTTGTCACAGATCAGTAAAAACAGGTAACATTTTGATAATGAGCTTCGAAGGATCGTAATTTCTCTTTCCCTTACAGTCGTCAGCCAGATAGCCACATAGATAATCAACTATTTGTAATTTTCTATTTAATTTCAACTAGTTCATTAGTATTCAAAGCTATCTTAATTCTGGAAATTTTGAAACCAAAACCACTTCTACTTATTTTGCTGACTGAACAATTAACCGTCGCGTCACGTCGTGGATATTCGTGCTCGTAATAAGTTTGGCAAACCGACTGCTTGCATTTTTTATACTAAATATATTTATAGGAAAATCTATTGAAATAATTTTAAGTAACTGGGCATAGTGTGCAGGTGAGCTATTTTTAAAATTAATAACTTCCTGTTTATTAATATTCTGTTATGGAACTAATATTGATAATTAGAGTGGAACATTTGTGAAGGCCACTTCTTTTTGTTTGTTTATTTAAATAATTAGTAATTTATTTCTAGAATGTTCTCGAATGAATTTTGATCAATTTTTCGGCTTGGAATAACAAGTTTAACGAGGATCGTGATGATAATTGATCAAAGCAGATGTATTTTTTGCTTAGAGTTTTCCAGCTTAGAAATCGAGTATGTTCTTAAATTTAAATAGATCTTAGACAAGCTCTTTTTCTATGGCTACGCAAGCTAATGAAAGATAATATCGGGCTGTATAACTAGTCATAATAAGAAAAGATGGACTTTGATCATTCTAAAAGTTAGCCAGCTCAGTTCATCTATTCTATGTTATATAACAAATATTTGAAGAATCGTACCTGGATAGACAGCGATCTGCACTATCGATCATTTCAAAAATCGAGGAAAACCGCAAGTTGGGCAGTGTGACCGCTCTTCGTGGTTTATGATTGCCCGGGCTTTTAAAATCAAGGAAATTGCTACATGGCATAAAGATGTAAATTTATTGCAAACTAGTACCTGAATGGGCCGGTTAGTGAAGTATGATAGTAGGATAACATCAGAACCTGGCGCATAGATAACATTTGGTCAGACATAGTTAGATAGTAGGAGACCGTATCGGTGGCGGTTACCACGAACAACAGCATTCCCAATGAGGGTTGACGTCAGGCAGGCGGCCGGTCTTAAAACATTGCCAAAACTTAAGCAGCATGTAATTTAGAAAAACAATTAGAAAGTGGAAGAAGAATACATGCAGCGCTGACAATATAGATTGGGATAAGGGCAGGGGCATGATGACCTGAGTGCAGAAACACAAACCTGTTTTTGGGCGGAGAAAATGCCTTATGCTTACTACACCGCCCAGGGTTGCGCGGTGCAGTTATGTGGGGCTCGCGCCCACTAAAAACTCCGCCATCCTTGCCAACTTCCACTTTTGTAAGAGGGGCTTGGAGAACTGCATTGCATGGTATTCATGACCCCTCAGTGGTGGTTTTCACCTCCTCCTTCCTCTGAAAGTCTGTATCACAAGAGCCCTCGTGCAATGCGGATGCAGCATGGCCTACCACCCGCCGGCTCATGTAGTGTGTTGGGCGGCATTCAATTGGCGTGTGCTGCCTATGTTGGTGAGTCCTTCAGCGGCGGATCGGATCTGCAAATGATTCTGCCTCTCTAGTTCACTCCGCCGCCTCCTTATGCGAAATGACTGCTTCGCAGAAGGATGCGACTGCCTGCCAACCTCTCTCATTGCCGATCATACTCTAAACCAGTGCCGGCAGAGAGAGGTCTCCCCCAACTATTGCAGGGAGAACACTAAGCTGTTCTACCCAAGCATGACATTGCTTAACCGTATGCTGGGCTGTGTCCTTACTGCTGCCACACAGGTGGCACACGGGTGTCATCTCTCGCCTAGCGACGAGTTCCATTGAGCGCACAACCCCCATATAAAGTCGTCTACACTCCAAACTGGGCCCACCCAAGTCCAGCAGCAAGCGGCTAACGGCAGACGCAGTACCGATCAGTTTCAGCGCAAGCTGTTTTTGTTGGAAGTGTTCAAATATTCCCAGAACCTAAGGTTGGATACATTCTAGGTTTGAAAGGTATACCTAACCAGTAATCTTATAATATAAATCTTAGAGGTATTCCTCCTACGTCCTCACTAAACCAACCAGTCAGTACGAAACTGATTAAGGCGATCATAGCTCACAGTCTGTAGAGGTTGAGCAACGCTTAGCGCGGTCAGTCAGAATATGCGTGACCGATAAGAGCATTTTCTTTCCAGGATCTCTGTACTTCGGAAGGCTCGTTAACTGTCGGTCCCGGCTGTTAAGGTGAGTCTCGCAGGCCAATTTAGAGGCTTACGGGAGGCTCGAACAACTCTTGACGACACAAGAAGTTTACGCTTCTGTCAAAACGCTTAAACGCTTTTTTCTCTCTCTTCGTGATATTATTGGAGTGTGTAATAAACCCCCTTTGTGTCGTGGTTTGCAAGTAGACATTTCGCAACGACAGTCCAATTTACTGAATAAGCATGCTCTCTTGAGACTTTCTTCATGCCTGTAGATCAAATTATTGACAAATTACTGAACCATAAGTACCTACCGCTACTGCGTATTATTCTTCGTACAAGTTCTTTGACAAATGATGACATACTCTAGATAAATATTGTATTAGGGTAAATATGTAATTCAGGTACACACAGATATAGTGTCACTGTCAATTCATTCGTACATTTGTTTATTCAAGCGATTTATCGAATGTCGGTTATCGATCGTTTAAGGTGACACTCATAACTTCATATGTCGATGTTTAGTAAATAATGTTAGACATCATTAATTTTACAAAACTGTTGTGCGCCCGTGCGGTATTTACGATTTTATGTCATTGTTTCTAGCTTCGATCAACAACAAGGTTACCAGAAATAAAAAGATGGACCGAAATATTTACTTATATTTTTAAACCCCATTGCTTTAGGCACCCACTTTTTAATTTAAATATACATATTTTTATGAGGACTTACTGTAGGTACGTTAATCAGTGTGCTTTCACAGTACGTATGATGGTTTTCCTTAGAGGAAATTATTTATAATTAAATTTGTGTAAGGATACAAGGTCATGACGTAATTATGGATACCTACTGTTTTTTTGTTTGAATGAAGGACGAGCACCTATACTAATCTAAAAGGCACCTTAAATGTATGCCATTTTTGAGTGTGTAAAATCTATATTAGAGGTTGTGCTGGATCCGTACCGAATAAAAACCACACGGTCCCCCATGAACCCTTACTGACGTCCTGGGATCGCAACTGCATTTACCGCAACGCCGGCAGGTACCATAGGTAAATGCCTCAATAAAAATGTTCTACCATACTGAGGACATTTTTAGTTTACTCTAGCACTTTTTTAGTTAACGAATGGTGTCACATTGGATTCGAGTAATGCAGAAGTCATATATTCATAATGTCCGATACCAGAGACAATATTCAAGGCTCGTTAATCATAAACCATACGTCGATATAGGGAACAATGCAATCGCAATAAAACATAAAAAACTTAATGACTTTAAATGGTAAGATACGGAAAAAGGTTTTATGACAGAATAATGATATTGGAAGGTAGAAAGAAAGAAACATTTTAATGATTGATTCTACCAATAAAACTAAACGACTACCTATGCCTGAGAATAACTGTGGCCTTATAAGGATACTAGCGGTCCGTCCCGGCTTCGCACGCGACTATAATTTGAGATTTAAACTATCCTATCTCTCAAGTTGGATCGAACTGCACATGGTGTGCGAATTTTATTATAATCGGTTAAGTGGTTTAGGAGTCCATTGAGGACAAACATTGTGACACGAGATTTATATATATTAAGATTAAGAAGACAACATGCTTTAAATTGAGACAATTGTAATGTAAGTAAATTTATTTTAAAATTACGCGACGCTTTATGGCGTCTATTTAATATTGGAATTGGATTGGTATTGGTATTAATTTCAAGAGTAACCCAACAGGTCTCCAGTTAAAAACAAACTTGATTACCCATAGATATATCTCACTTGCTCAAAGTACCTATTACTACTAACATTTTTTCTTGTCTGAAGACTCATGTTTCTGAGGCTTAATTCAGTTTTATAAGCAGAATCTAGGTGCCTTAAAAATATTTCATATCTAACCTTCCACCCTGTAGTTTTGAAGGCAGGCACATAAATTATAATTATTATATCTTTTTAAAATCATTGTTTTGATGTTAGCGACGATGGTAGAACTATTTCAGTTACCTAACTAAACAACAACGAAAATACTTATTTTATTATTTAATCTGCATTTTTCTTCTAACTTTTGCGTTATAAAGCCAACTGAATGTTTTAAAATTAAACCTAGATGTTCTGATAACCTGCAGTTACGTAAATTGGAGTTAGAGCGGCATATAATAAAGTTAATAATATGGAACTACACAACATCCAAATCGGCTAACGTACCGGAACATTTTTTCACGACACGTATAATGCAAGCATGCTGAGCCACATTTTTCTAACGTCAAACTGCATGTCAGACGAAAATAGACCCTAAGTCCACTATCTAAGGCTATAAAAATTTCACCAAGTGCAAGTATAACACTCGCGACATCCGTTGGTAGTTTCAAACAATTGCATGTTTTCGCAATAAACATTATAAACTAACCTTTGTGTGCTGTTATAGAACATTGCTGCTTGCCTTTTCAAGTCGTCCGAAACAGTATTGTCTTCATTCATTTTCACAACACTGAAATCACTAGTTTTGGCAACGGGGTCACTACACCATAAAGCCGGGTAACCGATACTTTTGAAAAGGGACGTTGGAGTTTGGCTTTAAGGTCGAATTCCCTTTGGTTCGGTTCAAAGGTGAACGTCGGTTGGTATTTGGAGGCCGGCAAGTCAGCGTTCGACGCCCGCGCCTCTCACTGTGAACTGACACGACAATCGACTTAGATCGCCCACTCACGCGGTCTGCACCCCCCACTTGTTTGCGGTTCCATTGTTTCACACGATACAATATGTTATTTATTAAAATAATTATACTACGATATATTATTTTATCGGGATTAGGTTAGAATAAGAATATTGTATCTTTATTTAACTAGTGGTTTAGTTAGTAGTTTATATGAAGTTTTTCTCTGAAACTTAATGATCATTTGAGGCTTAAAGTTGGGGTGAATTTAAATATTGTGAGGACTGACTACTAAGACTCTCAAAATTAAGTTTTGAAAGTAAGTTGAAAAAAGTAAATTGAATTGAATTTTTTTATATATTAACTAGAAAGTATTAAATAGTTATATGATAATTAGAACATCAATTGTTTATGAATGCTGATTTTATTAGAAATATTAACATTCATAAATAGCAACCTCCAACTACATTTTTTATTTGTGGCAATACCACACTTATTAATATAAAAAATGCGATAGTTTGGATGTTTGTTAATCATGCTGTGACAGCCTGATCAATTTGCAATGATCTGCATTAATATATTTTTTGAATAAAAAAATATCTATTTTTGGTAGGCAATGGACATAAACTTTAATCAGAGAGAGGTGATCAGGTAATTTTATTAGCAACTAGCTATGCCTCGCGGTTTCACCTGCGTATAATTACATTATAATTAGCCTAAGCCTATATTATAACTTCTTATATAGTCACCTACTTTCTACTAAAATCTTATCAGAATTGGTCCAGGTGTTCCGAAGATTAGCCAGAACAAACAGACAGACAGACAAAAATTAAAAACTGATTTCTAGGCATAGTTATCATGCAGATAACTGAATGAGCTTAAAAAAAACTATTATTTTGACATTACAAATGGACACTTCAATTTTATTTATTTGTGTTGATAAGTTGTATGACCACATTGCTATCATCTCAGAAAATATTTGTTTATAACTTTAATCTATATTTGCTCATTTTATCAGCTGCTTGTTTCTGCATTCAGGAATGTGACCCCAAAAATTTACTTTCACATATGACTAAGTAATGCTTTTTTTTGTTTTAATAATATACATTTATTTACTAAGATATACTGATTGTATTTTCCATAATATTGCAATGTTTTTTTTGTATGTACCTACCTACTTAATAATGCCTATTTTTTTAGATAGATTGTTATTTGCTCTTGTTATAAAAAAATTATTCCATGCTTCTGAGTGTGGGATTGTATGTATCTACGAATTTTGAAATATAAAAAAAAAACTTGTTGTTTTTGTCATAACTCTGTTCTCATAACTAAACATTCAACATGACAAATACAATGTAACAAAACATGCTTTATCTTTCTTAGGAATCTCTGAAAAAATTAATTTGCTTTTCAGTGACATAATACAGTATGAAGAAACAACTTACTTTGCTTGCTTGAACATCAACAAATATTATATCTTCAGTATATCAGACTGATGGTAAATATTGTAAGTAAGTGGAATTTCAAGGTTTCTTTTTTAAATAATAAAACATTTGTAGCACAGTACATAAATACATCTTTTGTATTGGTATCATCATCATCATCCTTTATCCCAATTTATTTGGGGTCAGCGCAGCATGTATTTTTCTTCCATACATCTCTATTAGCTGTCATATAGTCAGTCACTCCTTTTCTAGCCTCATCTATCATCTTAAATACAAATCATCAATTGTTTCCTCGGTCTTCCTCTACCCTTATAGCCATCTACATTCATACTTTAAACTTTCCACATCACATGATACTCATCCCTCCGCATCACATGCCAATACCATGTTAAACAATTTCTACACAACTTCTCAGTCACTGGTGCCACTTTCAGACTTCCTCTTATATATTCATTTCTAATTCAGCCGCGTCACACATCCCTCTTAACATTTTCAACTCAGCTGCATATGCAGCAGTAGTTGTCTTTCTTTCACTCCCTTTGTGGGCCGACATTCTGAACCTTACAAGACAGCAAACTTAATAATTGTTTTATAAATTTTCCACTAAAGTTTACCTTTTGATTTTTATAGGTAGCAATACATTTTTTTAAACATCTGTGACACTCCGCTCACAGTGACCAGTATGGTAATGTGTTATACATGAACCCCCAGCTGTTGTTAGAACTAATTCAAATAAATTCAAGTTAACTACTTAATATTTAAATAGTCTATCAAAAAGGTACCCACCTGACTGACGATCATAATGAATTTATGGTATGCACAGAATTATTAAATATAAAATGACAATATTGCTTGATGATAATATTTTTTTCATGGATTGATTTTTATTACAAAATAACAAGAAACATATAAAATCATGAATTGCATTTTCCCATGCGGGTCAGCTGAAGCTACAACACACCTCTTCCTAAAATTAGGTACAGAAGTACCTAAGTATTCTTTTTTTTTTATTATTAAGACCTACTGACTAAATTCAGTATATAGTTATTTTAGATTTTATGAAGATGCAATATTGTTAATTGAGTCAAACTACAAAGAGTTTCTGCTTTGATGTATGTCAAGGGTATTAAATGTTTTAAAAGCATTACATTACAAACAGACAATAAATCAGCCTTGATACGTGAAAACATAAATAATTAATACCTAAATATTTACATGATACACAAATTGGCCAAAGCGACAGACAAAAGGAATGACCTAGCATCTAAAACCCACTGACCTAAACTATCAATAATATGATTGTATAAGTTTTCAATAAATAAAGCACAGAAATAAATGAAGATATTGAAAACAGTCTTTCCAACTTTTAAAACAAGTATTCAAATAAAAAACTCACTCGTTTCCTGCCCATAGCGGGGTGTACGTATAATCGTACTCTTGCTTATTTGCCATTTCACACACAAACTATTTTCACTTTAGCATTGGTTACAATAAAATGAAAATATTTACATTTTTGATCAACAAGACTCAATCGTAGAATTCAGAATTCGTAGACATTTTGTTTGACAGTTCAGCTCAGTGTTGCCAGGTCAGGGTTACCAACACCACAAAAAATTAACCCCTAAAGTTTAAGCGAAAAACCTTTTAAAATCGGCATAATAGGGTATTTGACACTGATGGAAATAAAATATGAAACTTAGCTATAATGATAGAATTTATTTTATTAGAAATTTTGGTATTTTTGAAAATAATAATAATAACTCGTAAATACATTTAATTCGATAAACAAATTCATAATTTTTAATCTATGTGTCACGTGACTCGAAACACCAATGATTGCGTGACGTCACTACTCAGAGGATTGATTGTCAATTTGCAGTCACTGTGACACATGACACAAAATAAATCGATGAATTTGTTGATATTTCGGAAGCCAGTTGCACCCACTTTCTTCGTATTTCAGTTCAATTTTCGAAATATTGGTATACTACTCACTAATGTTATGATTTACAAAATAGTTTCCTTTGTTTACAATAGTTCTGTTGCGTAATGACGTCACAAAATGGCGATCGTCGTTATCGCGCCTTAAGGCACGACTTTTAAAATTTGAATTTTAAACAGCAATTATTTAATCAATAGGTACACAAAAATATGCAAAATATTTTTTTTAGTTAATCTATACCATATTCTTTAAATTTAGGCCCTTTGTGAAATTTCGTCAATAACCCTATTACTTGAAACACCTCTAAAAACAATTTACATTTAGTAATATTTTTTATTTATAAATGACTTAATATTTCAAATATAATTAAAAGTATGATTTTAATTATATTAGAAATATAAAAATAATATGTGGATAAAAAATAAACTTAACGATTTAGACGATGGATCCAAGATCCACTATTTCGCTGCAATGTGAATCGGATGAGGAACTGTAGTAGATGTCGCTAAGTTAGCAACTATCGCAGGGCCTATACCTATTACAAAGTCCCTCAAATACCCCTAAAAGAGTCTTAGCACACTTAATTACGCCTCAAATTTAAGGGGAAAACCCATTGTTGGGAATCAGGAACCCTGTGCCAGTTTATTATTTTTCAACATCGTCAATCATGTACGTTCCATTTAGGGATAATTATAATTGTTACCCGCGTGATTGTTTACCGAAAATCTATAATAATTATTGAAACAAAAATATTATTTGTGTTAAGAAACTTGATTTACAAAATGGTTAATAATTTGAATCCGGTACATACGGCGATTATTACAAATAAAAAATATTTGTTTATGCTAGTCTCAAGTTATCTTGTCTCCAAGTAATAAAGGTAATGTATGAGTACAAATATGTTTCCGAATATGATTAGTAGCATAACTATTCTATAAAACTCTTTATAGATTTACACGCCTTCTTGATAAAATAATATTATTGTAACCGTTTAATTGCCCAACTTATTTCAACAGGCACTTTAAAAGACATGGTAAAATTGAAGCTTGTTCAGACTGCGGTGCAAAAACTCGCTACTTCAAAGTTAAAAATTTTGTGCGTAGAGTTGTATTAACAGGGTAAGAGCTGGTTTCCTCAATGCATGCTTTATATGCAAAGACTGTCTTATATTGACTCTTCGACTTTGTTAATGGCGGAAAGTTTTAAGGTTCCACCAACAAGGTGAATTTTTATTCTTTAAAATGTTTCAGGACTATCTTATATCATGTCACTGAGTTTTTTATGTTGTTTACGTTTATTAAACCCTGTAGGTAGGTCTTCAATTTCCTTTACATAAATATATGGTGGTTTATCATTAAACAATCCTTGAATTACTTACGATACGATAGAAATATTATTGATAGAAAGTACAATTTTGTAGTTTCGCGAGTACGGTGAGTAATTCAACTTAACACAGAGATATTTGGGATGTACTTTTTTGTGTCACTGTTCCAAATTATGAAGTGAAAATGACCTCCTCACAACCTTATTGGTTAACCCAACCCGTTGGGATGGAAAGAATTTTGGCGGAAAAAAATGTCAGAATCAACAATATGTCCCATACGTGCCGGCCTGAAAGCTCCACAGTATATGGGTGACCTAATTTTTTCACACAAGTTATTACCCAACTTATTATGTGGAGTCATGGCGTTGCATTCTACAGGGATTTGGTTAAGCCGAGTCGGTATCGGACGGTATTTTTTGTTGGAGAAGTGAATCAATTCACTTTTTCTCGAGGGGTAGATAGCCATGTGTGTCACATAAAGTATTTTTATGAAGGGATTTATAGTTTTCTGTGGGATGATTTATAGAGTGATTTTATTAAGGAAAAGTAGATCAACTGTCGCAGATAGTATGTACTAGATTCGCTTTCATGATTATTTAAGCACTAGCTGCGCCACTGAATTCCCCCTATCTATGGAGTAATAACGGATATTATATTAAGTAGGCAAGTCTTACTATGTACTTTTGGTAGATCTGGGAACGTTTCATTTTCTACTATTTTCCTATACATCTAACTAAATTAAGAAATTTCTGGGGGCAGAGTTGCCCGCGTCCGTAGGAGTGCGCCCTTAAAAAGGAATCCCTACACAACTCTGGTAGGAGGCTTTGGCCGCGGCTGGTTATCACGGAAGAAGCCATGCCGTGAAGCGACCTAGGCTTGTTTTGGGATGTAGTCCGGTGCAACCGTTGTGGGAGACATGTCTGGGCAGTTGCGACTCCCAAACCATAGTTCTCCCCAAATCTACCCTTATTCTGGATATATGTGCTCCATCCTCGGCCACACCGTCGCAGGCAAGTTGGTGGCCAAATTTAGATTCATTTTTGATATCTGATATTAGAAAATACATTTTCATTTTCAATGTAGATATTTACCTACATAGAAAAATATGGCTGACATGAATTTAAACACAAATAAAAACTACAGCAATATTTGCGACAACCTGCAACCATTTAACTCGACTACAACGAGTTTAAAGTTTTAGAGTTACATAGTCTGTCCGAATTAATTAGCTTTTGTTTGACTTTCGACAGTTTGCGGTCACTGTGCTGCTGTACATACAATATAGAAATTAGTTTACTTACCTACTAGGATGTAGGTTGGTAGATAAGTTGTATTTGATTTTACCGGTATCTACGCTATCAATTTATTTAATTTATAATTTAATTCCTTTAGATCTATTAGTTAGACTCGTGAAGTGGCTCTTACTGCACCGCTTTTAGGTTCAATTAAATGATATTACACACACGTGTTTTTCACTTAACATTGCCGGAGTGTAATCTAGTCTAATCTAGTAATCTAAAAAAAAGTGTTAATGGGTTTTTCAGGTATTTTCAGTAAAAGCCCTGAGTTTGGAATTGGGCCAGCTAGATGGCAATATGCTCAACACCCCATGTGTGGGATTAAATGGGATTTAATAACAGCTTTGGTGAATTGTGGACACCTATGCCTATTCCTTCAGAGGAAACAGGCGCGTTGCTATGTTATTTTTACACCGTTTATCGATTTTTTGTAGGAAGTTGAAAGTATTAGGTATTTCGTCAACTCCATCATATCTTTAGTATTGGATTACCGTACTGTCTGCCATGATTTTGAGGTGATCCATCTTACGTTCATTCATCAGTGTACACTGCTGTCACCCGTCTCTTTGTTTTGCTGACCATCGATCATTTATGAGCCGATTTTTTTGCTAATAGTACTGTTAGTTGATACTAAGTTATTGTAATTGATCTCAAAATGCGTTGTTAATGAATGTCAATTTTAACAAAAAGTCTTAATTATAAGACAAAATCTAAGTAATTAATTTCCTAGAAACTTCGCTATTTGACGAAGCATTTGCTTTCGAAAAGAAACTGATTTAGTTGATTTCATGCGCTTTCCAACAGATTTTTAGGGTCCCTTTTAATGCTTTTGGTAAAACTTATCACTGTACTACTGTTACGGATTCAATTCCAACACGTATAAGTTAGTAATCCTACATTCATATACATATTTATAATCCTAAGTATCACATACGATTTAAGTTAGTATTAATTACTAAATAATTCAGAAAACTTGGTTAGGGACAACCTCGGGGCCTAGCCGTTTATTTTTTGATTTAAAATAGTTTTGCGCTCTCTTTTTACTATTATCATAGCAACACTTTTCTTTAACCAAAACAATGCCGAGTTGTTTTTCTTTGGTTTTCCTCGCTAATGTGATAATCTTCATAATCTTAACAAAATACTCGAGAGCCTTTCACTACTAATTTTGCAGCAGATACAAAAATAGATATGACAGGAAATTTCCCCTCACCATGATTTATACACCCATTGAGTAAGCCAGGCTTTAGAAAGACGAATATTTCAAAAGATAAAGCACAAATCACGCGGAAAATGTTCATTTATCAACGCATGAGTTGCGAATACCTTATTGCTTTACCATGTATGAAAATTACCGATTCTGAGAATGTATTGCGGTTGTTCACGGAAATTTAGACGTTATTTTCATACCTGCGGAAGTATTTTCTGTAAATAGCGGTATAATAATCAATTTGATACGGGTAAATGTGCTCGTGGCCAAATAACAGCCGCCGAGATCGATCGATCGAGGGTAAGCTGCGCTTGCCGCGGTCGGTCTGTGGATGAGCGGCCATCATTTCATACCAAGACCCCTTCGTGCCTCGGAGAGCATGAAGAACTTTGACAGCCGCTACGGGTAGTCAGGGGCCTGAAAGTCTGACAACCAGTCATACAGCCCACGAGATATCGCGTTACCCAAGAACTGGGTTGTGGAGCTGAGATAGACAGTCGCTGCATCCGGTTTGACTGGAAGCCGACCCCAATGTAATTGGGTAAAGGCTAGGTAGATAGATAGTGTAATCAACCCTTAACTGTCTCATCGCTTTCTATCAGGGTTGTAGTGTATGTATCTACGATCCCGGAATCCCGGTGATGATTAGGGGAGGACCGTGTGGTTTTTGGTAGGTAGGAGTCCAGCACAACGTTTTTATTTATTATTTCATTCTATTTTTTGTTTTTTTGTTTTAAAGGAACGGGTACCGCCTTCATTGGTGTGGTGAAAACAATATATATACATAAGATAGCAGCAACCGCGATTCATTTACTGTTAGTTATTGAAGAGTTCCATTGTCTATCTCCGCAGATCTTCATATATTATATACTAAAACCTTCCCTCAAAAATATGTAATTACATAACGAAAACCCCATTCAAATCTGTGCAGTAGTTTTTCAGAAAATCGCGGATATACAAACATACACATACATACAGGTCGATACAGAACCTCCTTTTTGAAGTCGGGTAAAAAAGAGCAATGACCTCATCTCGTAGCTCATTATCACGCTAGCTCACTGCGGGTTGTCGACTTCAGACCATTGGGTCCAGTTTCCTCATGATGTTTTTCTTCACTTGTAGCTATGCCTGTGTTATATTAGACTCCCTAAAAAAACATACTATGACATGGAAAGAGTCATATTGATAAATGCTAGATTTGAACCCACAACCTGTGGCTCAAAAAGCCTGTAACTACTCAATAAATATTATCAATAAAATGTATAAATAGCTGATTAAAAAGAATTTCCAACTTAGGTACCTAAAAATGAAAAATAGGTATTTTCTCGGTATTCCTGTTTTTTGTTGCCAGATCGCAAAATAAATGTTTCGAATTTTCAGCGTTATTTCAACGAGCCTAAAATTTTAAGAAAAATTAATACTTTATTCCCATTATCTGTAAAGAATGTTCGGAAAATGACGCCTTACTTACCAACAAAATAGGTATAATGTATTTTCCTTCGCCTACTTGTCTTATTATAATTATAGTAAAAACTGTAAAAAAATTGGTACCTATGCCTTTTTAATGCAATTCGTCGTTAAAAATAATGATTATATAAATATTTTTAACTGATATATAAATTTAGAATTATCACAAATTATTTACATAAAAAATATTTTCAACCCAATAGGTAAGGGTTAACAAAAGGCTACGTGTGGAAAATTTGTAAGTATATTATAGAAGGTGATTGCGAGATAACCCTGTCACCTATTTATTATAATTAAAAGCTCTAAGCTGCGAGGAATGGAAGGGCAGGACTACAATTTGCCATACAGTGGGACGATCACGGCTGAATAATTTCCTAAATAATTATTTAAAACTTGGGACCTGCTCCGGCTCCATAAGGGTGTGATTATAAAAATAATTTATAAAAAATGTACTAAAAAAATGGATTTTCCAAAAAAAAAAAATCTCATACCGATCTACTCGTAAGTCCTGACGTTTACAAGCAAAAAAAATTGCCGAGCCGATCCTATCTCTAGTGGTGATATTCCATACATATCACGTCTGATCCTGTAAGCATTCTGATGATGCACAAGATTCATCAATAAAGAGATCTGGAGGAGGCCTCTGCGTCAAGAGACGCGGTGATAGACTTGAATTGCAACAATGATATTTTATTTTACTATTAGTTCATATTTTATCAGTTTATTATGATTATAATAGAGATACCTGCCAAGATTTTGTATCAAATAAGAGGATTAAGGAGAACAGGAGTTTAGCATCGTCAAACTATAAACGTCATTCTACTGGCCACATTGTCATGTAGTGAATCCATGTAGGGAAATACGTACTCACACAAAGAAACAATTCCATTTAATTGCTGTGTTAGGAACCATTATTGGATCTTGACGCCATGAACAAGTACCTCTTCATTTAATTATGTTGAAAGCTTAGTGGATTGAGTCGGTAATTTGTTCAGCATTATGTACTAAGAGTGTGCTCAAATGAGCTTTAAAACCACGTTAAAACATTGTTGAAGACTTTAATATTAGATTAAAAGAAAAAATAATATTAAATATCAAATTTTTCGTTAAATTCTTAAGCTTGTTCTTTTCCTGAAAAGTATCTACCGAGGTGAAATCTATGGTGTACTAAGTTCTTATAAACTTAAAGTTCGATCTAGTAAAAATCATACGCTTATCCCTACAGCGTTAGCTAGCAGTTACATAGCACAATGCGAGTGGGACTGGCAGCTTTTAAGTTTGCTACTGAGAAAAAACTGATTTTCTTTTCTCTGATTCGGTTTACAGGTCCTCTTGAGACCCTACGTTCACATTGCTTGTTACATACAAGTAATGTTTTGTACGTAACATTGAGTATAGTTATTGAAGCATTATAAAATAGCGACTCGCTCTACTTCACGTGATTCAATATCAATGTATTAACGTGTAAACCTTATAAAACATCTATAAGATGGAAATCAAAATCCGTCAAAGAAGAAAAGTCAAATCGAAACCTTTTTGTAGTTTTGACGAACAAACAGATGCGGAAAAACGACTTTATGTTATTCTATTTTGAGACTAGATATTTTATCAGTAATAATTTCTGGTTAAATGCAATTTCGCCTTAATGTGTTGACAAAGCAAACTCTCCTATACCGAATTGGTTCGTTCGACAAGTATCTGGAAACGTCAAGAGTGACCGACTGACCTCTGCTCTCCTTAGGGAAAACAGGTTTGAGTCTGTAGCATTCAACTGAAAAAGTCTTTGTCCCTTGATGTCTCTGAGCTGTTGGATTAAGCGATTTAGTTATGTAGCAAGTCTCTAGTGATATGTTTGGGAAGGTTTTGGCATGTTATCCTGGGGTATTGTGAAAACAATACTGCGCCGCATAAAAAATAAAAAGTTCCTTTGGTTTCATTCAAGATGAACCGAACTGTACTTACCTTCAATGAATTTTACTAAATTGTGCTTTCAAAAGAAATAAACAATGAAGGATAGTATTTTTTCTTGACATCTTATGCAATTTTTTTTGTAATTTTCAGTTCGTTGAGGCGGCATTGAAACTTGTGACAAGGCATAACTTTAACCCTAAGGTATCGAGAAAGCTATCACCAAGGCTTTAGCGGCAGCGTAGGTATAACAATTAATACCTACTCTGCATTACGCAAGGGCCTTTGGGGCCACGGGTCCACCCATCAACCGACCGACGTTGTCGTAGCGATCACGTACTGTAATGCACAGCGAAGCTCATGGGAGACCCCTTTACAGTCTCCTCAGGGATGTTCCTAATAGATGTTGCATTGTTGGGGTTCTGGAGATGGTATTTTATGTAGATCCGATGGTCCATGATGGTCTTAGTGAGTTAAGAGCCCTGTACCCCTCGGCCTTATCCCCGAAGACCGGGGCCTTTTTGAGGTTTCACCACTAAAACAAAAAAAGGTGTACTTATATTTTGAAAAGAAAATCCCATTATTTGTCTTGTATGGAGAATTCAGAACAATACGTTATATATTATAATACTTACACATGTTTCCCTGTAACATGACTTTTCCTACAAAACTTCACAATAATATGGAAACAAGCCAAAATTCTCGATACACGTTCATATCAAAGTTTTATCAGACCTGAACTATCAAGTTAGTGTGTAGTTAGGTTGTTGTTTGCTCAAGATAAGGGCCCTTACAATCTTGTTATATAAAAACCAGCGTGCGAGTCCGACTCGGGTAAGGGTTCTGCAAAACCTAAACTATTATAGTTAGCCTTGTTTCTAACTCCCGATGGAAACAGGGGAATGTTATAAGTTTAACATTTGTGTGTCCATGTATCTGTCTGTGGCATCCTAGCTCCCAAATATGGACAGATATTGATTGATTGTTTCTGTTTAAAAGATTTCACCACTGATGATTGACCATGACTGCCTCGTTGGTCTAGTGGTCACAAGAGCGACTGTTGAACATTAGGTTTCGGGTTCACTTCCTGGGTCAAGCAGTGTTATTGAGTTTATCTGTTAGTAAATTCGCAGTAATAACTGCCTCGATGGTTTAGTGGTCCGTAGCGCGACTGCTGAGCAGGAGGTCTCGGGTTCGATTCCCGGGTCGGGCAAAGTGTTATTGAGTTTTTCTGTTAGGAAATTCTCAGTAGCAGCCCGGAGTTTGGAAATGTGCCCGGTTGATGGCAATAGGCTCACCACCTATTACATGGGACTTAATAACAGCATTGGTGAAATGTGGGTGTACAATTGTGTACACCTCTGCCTACCCCTTCGGGGAATACAGGCGTGATGCTATGTTATGTTATGTTATGTTAAATTCGCAGTAACAGCCCGGAGTTGACTTGATCAAAGGTGTTATTGGATAGAAAAAATCTGTTCAGCCGTTTGAATATCATCAGCTCGTCGGTGAAGGGATGTGAGCAACATCGATTCTAGTAGGTATGATCGATTCGAAATTTGGTATTATGTTACTTCAATAACATTACAAGATCGTGGTAACCTTGACCCATTGCTGCAGTACACCAAACTCTTCACCAACTCACAGCAAAAACATTGTGTTTGGGTTCATTTGAATGGTTTCAATGAATAGGTTAAAGATATAAAGTTCAAAAAGCAGCAAGGCAATGACGCTTGACGCTAGACTGTATGGATTGAATAATCGTTTTGAAGAACAAATGGCCTAGGCGTCCGATACAGACCCAGAATTCTGTTTTATTGTTGCATAAACCAATCCTGGAGGGTCAAGGTCCACATCTTGTTCAGGTCTGCGTTGAATAACTGTTTTGACGATATAACTGGAACAAAAAACATGTTTTTTTTATTTCATAACGGTCTTCGGCTTAGGTATTAGAGGGGAGTCGGGATTTGATTCTCTATTTGTTGAAATTATTATTTGCCATGATGCAGGTCAGAATAATATAATAATCTGCTGGTGATTTCCACGGTTCAGCGCTGCGACGCACGGACAGACGGCGCGGCACGGCGGGAGCTCGGTAACAGTATTATTGGACAACCTTAGGGCAGGTACGGAACCCTAAAAAGGGAAAAATATTCCCTAAAGTTGGAATAAATATGTATAATCATAGATGCATGCAGATATCGGTAGTGTTATTGTGTACACTTAGTTCAGGACACATAATTTTTCAATCGGCCCAGAGTTCGCTTAGGAGGATCTCTTTCCACAACTATAAATTACTTTCGCTATGTATTAATTTTTCAAGAACGTATACAAAAAAAGGGCTTGGCGGTTTCACTTATTTTGAAACGAGATTTTCTAATTTCCTTCAAGAATTTGTACGTTTGCAAAGAGACGTAGATGGTGTTATTAATCTCGTAATGTTTCCTTTAGCTTAGAATTACATGCTTAAGTCGGTAGTGTTATTGTAAGTATACAGCATGAAGCAATTTATAATTAGTCCATGGTATACAGTATACACATGTTTGAGGACTTATATATGTATATCAGGAAATTATTTTTCAGTTCAGAATTTGCTTAAGAGGGTAATATCAAAAATAAGAATGTTCATTCATTAAGTCATTGAGTAGTTGGCAAATCTCAACACATTTGTCACTAGACATGGTACAAAGAATATACTACAGACGTAATTTTAAGTTCTCATCCGTAGGCTAATGAGATGGGTATACATATGTTTTTGTAGGGATTTCTGTAAATTCTAATAAATGAAAATAGCTCTTCCACACACTTAACTTACATTATATATAACATACAAATAAACTAACAAGATAAAATCCCCTTAGAAGAATAACCTACTACCTAGTATTTATAGATTCTACTCTATTGAAGCTTAATTTCCCTGTCCTGGGAAATCGCATAGCTACGTCAAAATGAAAATACATTTAGATCTTCCCTATCTCTTCAATTAATCAAGATTTTATACTAAAACATCTCTTAAAACGACTTTCATTCGACAACTAGAATTAAGTATTTCTCTCAGTAACTAGTTAATATGTATTTCTTTCTCAATACCGTATGCAATGAAAGGCATAAAGGATTCATTTATTTTGAAACGACATTTTCTAATTTCCTTTTAGAAGTTGTACCTACTTTTTCAAAGAGACGTAGTGTTACTAATCTAATAAAGTTTCCTTTAGCATTGAATTAGAAATGTAAAGTAGATAGGTAGGTGTATCAACATCTTTCCTCACTGAAGGTAAAAGTAAAGCCTCAGATTTGCATTAGTCTATTAAGCGATGGATACAGAAACTAAGCAAGCATTCTCGGTTTTCTAATGGAACTGACGTTGGGAAAATTCGCTTGGAAAGCAATCTCGTGATTGCATAGAAACTATGTACAGTGCATTGTGTGTAGATACCCTGGATTACTACACACACACGTGACATAGTGGACTACATTGTATATTATAATAAAACAACTTTTAACCGGATTAATCGCGTGTATTATTGGTTTTTTGTTTTTCCTCACGTATCCAACACTGCAGCGTTCGTGGTCGCAGGAGGACTGTTATACACGCGATTAATCCGGTTAAAAGTGGTTTTATTATAATGTATAGTGATCGCGAAAACCTAAGATATTACTATATAGTATAATAGTTGATGATTACCAAATAAGTAACTGTAAAACACACAACAACAAACTCTGCCTTTCTGATTAACAAATACTTTGTACGTTTTAATTCTCGATGAGTTATAAAGATCGTTCTGGATGAGAGATATCAGGATTTGTAATGTTGATGTAAACTATACCTATATCTGCTAACGATCTTATTTTGTCATATGAATATGTAGAAGGGTTACTCTTGAAAATAAATACGCTCGATTGTCATTATAAATATCAATTCGTACTGTTAAATTGCAAAATGTCTTAAAATTAATATATAAATCGGGATAAAACTAAGATAACAGTAATGTAGGAAAATTTGTTTTAACATTGGAATTGGATTGGAATTGGTGTTACTTTCAAGAGTGTCATAGGGTCTTATATACAACTATTGTTAATAATATGTAACCTCGTTTTTAATTGTCTTATGATGTCAGTTGTCACAAGCATTGAACGATTATGAAGCCTCAAAGTTTGACAATCGTACAATATCGCATTACTATGAATTGGATTGTGGCGGTGTGAAGGTCGTTATGCAAAACACTGAAATGTATTGGGAGGCTGTTTTCCAAAATACTTTTTTTTTATCGTGTGGTTAGGAAAACCCAGTGTTGTGAGTCGTTCAATGGTTCTAGCCACTCGTAGGTCTCTGCCTTGCCACAGGGACTACTATTGATTAACAGCTGGGACTGACGGTAAACCATCGGTCATCAATGAGCCCTTCAGAGAGAAGCACGTATAGAAAATCCAAAATAAAATACTGATATAAAGAGAAAAAAGAAACGATAGCACAAAGAGAGGAGACTGGAAAAACAAGCATAATAACAAAAAAAAAAAAATGAGCGGCCACGATTCGCCACGTTCCATGATCCATGCACGTTTAAATCCTCGTCCATCAAAACCCTCGGGTCACGTTGTTTAGGTGCCTCTTGTTTATCTTTGTGGCCATATCCTGTGGGTACTGAATATACAATCATTTTAACGCCTTATGATTAACTTATGTATTTTTAGTAGATATTAATGTGCCTTTCTTTTGCACACTATGATTTTATTTTAGTCACGAGTCGTTTTCACCATGGCATATCATCCGTAAGATATTTATGTACTATATTTTTTTGGCCGCACTACATCTTTAGTTTACCGCACTGCATTATAAACTTAAAAGTGGCCTTACGACGAAGTGTGTCGAATTTTTTTTAAAACGTATTACCTGGCTTGGTAGTCGGGCCTTTCGGTTGTTCTTGGAGATCACTATTTTGCTTAGCTTGATAATTAATTTTACCAGTTTTTAATAAGAAAGATTAAAAAAGTAAGTATTCATAGTTAATGTGTCTACTTTTGCTGTGCCCTACAGGGTCTATGTCAGATTCCATTATTATTGAATTTTATCATCTTATGTACATTATGGTATGCAAATAAACAATATGCAAAGATCTCAAGGTAAACTTCTCTATAAAGAATCTGTTACATATATCTCTTTCTCTGTTCCCTTATTCTTCGGCACCTCTATTTTGTTATGCCCTTTTCTGAACTCAATAGAATTTTTTGTCACCTTTTCAGCGTCGATTACGTCCACACTATCACCATTAAATAACATTAGAAGAGTAAAGATCTCACGTTTGTGTGGTAATATAATAATGGTGGCACACGGGGCACACTGCGTGCCTGCCATCACAAACACCATTGAGCGTGGCTTTTATTAGTTTATACTGGTCATCTCTCCCGGGACTTCATTCCCGTGGATGGGGTCAATTTATTTTGTTCAACAAGTTTATCCGTAGGTTCATATAATAAGGTATCAGTTCAACTGGAAAAGCTGAAGAGCACACTGTTAAAACTTTTCACTTTTGAGGACAGAAAATTAAGGTCTTGAGTAGTATTAGAACTTGTGCGGAATTAATCATCCAGGCGCTCTACCAAGATATCCCAGCCTCACTATTGTCTCTGGGATTTATTGTAGTATAAATTGGCTCGAATAGCTTTGCTTATTGTTAGAAGATACACGAAGCAAGATGGTAGATAATATCAAGGGGTCGATAAAAACTAAAACGATGCCGATTATAGTTTTTTTTTAATTTCATAAACTACTTACTCTATAATATAGCTACACTATGGCTATCTTGTCAGACGTTTTCAGAGAACGCAACGATCTATAACATAGTATCTACTAAGTAGTACTTTGTTATAGAGGCAACGATATAATATGAATATTAAATATTTAAGAGGAAAAAAATCTAGTCATGTTTCGATTTCAGTAGTCCCAACATTACGATTTAGGAAAAGAGAATTGTCCCAGGAGACATGTTTGCTGTCTCCCCCTTAAACCTAATAACGTATCCACAAACTGTAAGTGTGTCGTAGACCGTAGAATACCGTCATCTGACCCTTGGGGTAATCAAAAGGTCAGCGAAGGTACAGTCGTGAAGGAAACAAAATTTCGATACCATAAGTCCTGAAGTATAGGGCAGGGCTTCCCAAACTTATTTTTACTGTGACGCCCTTGGGAGTTCGGGGATTTTACCTCTCCCCCTCCCCTTCTGGCCAAATAGTGCCTACCAGTGTGTAGTTCTAGCCTAGTAACAAGTTATCAAAATATAAACCAAATGACGTTAAAAAAAATTATAGTCGGCGCTTACTCAACAGACGGGCAATCTACATTTATGTGGATCGTCTCACGACGCCCCCGGGATAATGCCACGACCCCTCAGGGCGTCCTGACGCACAGGTTGGGAAGCCCTGGTATAGGGTATTGTTTTTTATTTATTAGCGCCTTTACGGAACTGCTTCGTTGATCTAGTGGTCCCAAACACGACTGCAGAGTATAAGGTCTCGGGTACGATTCCCGGATCGGGCAATGTTATTTAGTTTTTCTGTTAGGAATTCTCAGCAGCAAGCCCGGAGTTTGGAATTGTGCCCAGTAGATGGCAATAGGCTCAACACCTATTACATGGGACTTAATAATAGCATTGGTGAAATGTGGGTGTACAGTCAAGAGCACCAATATCTAAACACACTCTTTTCAAAACTCACGGATAATATCTCTAGCGTGTATTACTAAAACAATCAGATATGTAACACAGATAGAAGAACCATTCCTCCTACATATAGACATACATTAATACTTCTATATTATTCAGATAACCATTTATATGGATTTTGAAAAGTGCAATTGTATACATCTTTGTGCTCGTGACTGTACAACTCTGCCTACCCCAACGGGGAATACAGGCGTCATACTATGTTATGTTATACATAATTTCGTCATTCAACCAAATCTAACCTTCTCTCTTACAACGTGCTTAAAGTAATATTCCATCATAAACCCCATTATTATTGTTCATTTTCTATATATCGCCTACTTTGTATCGAGGTCACACGCATTTCGGCCCCCATTAGGTCTGTGGAGAGCGATTTCAGTTACCCGTTGATGTGGCTTTGACACTTATGGTGAAAAAACTACTTTCGCGACTTCCGATATTGCTTATTGGGGGAAAGAGATAGACGATACTATTAGAAAGAGAAATGTGTGAAACAATTTCGTCGTAAAACTATAGAGGATGTTGGACTGCATAAAGGGGCAATATAGATTTGGTATGATTCAGCAGATATTTTTTCCAACTGAGAATACATTTGAAAAATATTGTTAGGATTGATTGCGCTAGTTTCTATATATTAATAGGTGAACCAAAAACTTTATATCCCTTTTACGAAAATTACGCGGAGTATGAAATTTGGCACAGTTAAAGTTTATATGGAGAAGGAGTGCAGAAAGCTAATATTTTTATATAATATGCATTAGAAATACATTAAATTTATTAAAATGAAAAATACATTACACACTAAAATCGTACGAACATAGAACGTAAAAGTTTAAAATTAAATGAATTATGGTCGAATATCGGTCAGTGGACGATCATTTATCTGTATTAATGTCTCTTATTAAGTTAATTAATTGGTCGGGTCCCGCGAAGAGCTGCTAATCTGAAATTAAGATGTTTGAGAAGATATAACGTAACATAACAGCATCACGCCTCTATTACCCGAAAGAGTAGGCAAAGGTGTACACAGCTGTACACCCACATATCACAAATGCTGTTATTAAGTCCCATGTGGTGGTGAGCCTATTGCCATCTACAGGGCACAATTCAAAACTCCGAGCTGCTACTGAGACTTTCCTAATTGAAAAACTCTATAATAGTGCCAGACCCGGGAATCGAACTCGAGACCTCATGCTCAGCAATTGCGCTTGGAACCACTAGACCAACCAGGCGGTACGTGAGAATAGATATATAGAGGTTGACGTTTAAATGCAATCTTTGATGTGTTGTTTTATTAAGTGTATTTATCAAAGCCGGTCTTCGACCTTTCTGGTAAACCTGCTATTAAACCTACACAAAAATCCGCTTTAGGTCGGTCATTAATGTTGCCATTTCTCTTCTGTGTAGAATACATTCCACCAACAAAATGTACACCCTCGACTTTACCACAAAGATCGAAATTTGAACAGTTAACTTAGTACTAAGAACAAAATCGTGTTTTAATTTACTTCTGACCCGGGTTTTTCCGCATTTCGCTACGTGTCACGTCCCTTAACAATGGGAGTATGTTTTTATAGACTTGTTACTATGTAAGTGTGCGTGTGCCAAGGGTTTTTATGGCCGTCTACCGTGACTACATGGGCATACTTTGTAATGAAATAAATTTTGGCAAAGTAATCTAAGGGAGTACGTATATTAGATGTTCAGAGAAGTTGTGAGTAGTGGATTTAGCTGGTATAGAAATTTGGCCCGGTTAGTGGAGTGTGATAGTAGGATAACATCAGAACTTGGCGCATGGATAACATTTGATATGACGTAGCTAGATAGAAGGAGACTGTATTGGTGGCGCTTACCACCAACAACAGCATTGCCAATGAGGATTGACGTCAGGCAGGCGGCCGGTCATAAAACATAGCCAAAACTGTAACTACATTCTAGTACAAGTAGAGAGTATGTATGGAAGAAGAATACATGCTGCACCGACCCCAAATAAATTGGGATGAGGGCAGGGGATGATGAGAGATTTATTTAAAAAGATATTAGCATTATTATTTGCCGTGGCATATCAATCCTTACAAAATAAAGTTACTTCGTTATTAAGAAGTTCGTTGGAAGAAATCGCAATTGCGCTGAAACAGGTAGTAGCAGAACAGTTCAAACAAATCAATGATTTGATATCTGGCTTTCGAGACTCATTAGACCTCTATAACGAGAAATACGAAGAAATGAGAAAAGCGTCAGAACAAAATTCAACAAAAATGCTGACACTGGAAAAGGAAAATAATATCCTGAAAACGTCTCTGCAGTATCTTACTAAACGCCTAAATTTAATGGAGCAACACAATAGAGCCACAAATGTTGAGTTGCAAAATGTGCCTGAATACCGATCGGAAAACCTTGTCTCTACAGTGTTGCAACTCAGCAAGATCACGAAATGTGAAATTGGGGAACCCAACATTGCTCACTGTACTAGAATACCAAAATAAGATACGCAAACTTCTCGTCCTAGATCAATACTAATTAAGTTTAATACACCACGGCTGCGAGATTCGTTCCTTACTGCAGCAATAAAATTTAATAAAAACAACGTTAAAGATAAGCTGAACACTAGCCACCTTGGTATCGCAGCCGACAAACCTACACCTATATATGTTGTCGAACATTTGTCGTCGGAAAACAAGGCTTTACACGCAGCAGCACGAATTCGCGGTAAAGAATTAGGATACAAATACGTATGGGTACGCAACGGCAGAATCTTTATGAAAAAAGACGACCTGACCGCATTGTCATCAATAGTCGCAACATGTTAAAGTCTGTTATGTAATTTAGTAAGTAAGTTGTACGCATGTTCCTATGTTTTTATTGTTACCATTCAATAATTCACTAAATATTTACTATCAAAACGTACGTGGCTTGAAAACCAAAACAAACGATTTTTATCGTAAAATGTCCACCCAAGATTATGATATAATAGTGCTCACGGAGACTTGGCTTAACGGCGGTGTTTTCGATTCAGAATTATTTGATGATAGATACGTCATCTATAGGAGAGATCGCGAGTCTAGTAGATACAGAGCGCGTAAAGATGGGGGAGGCGTTTTGATTGCGGTTGCTAGAGGACTGAAATCATGTCGCCTATCTCACTTTGAGGGTTCGTGTGAAGATCTCTGGATCAGCATTGACACGATTACTGGAGGCACTGATAAACAAAAGCTATATATTTGTGGAGTCTACCTACCGCCACCGGTTACCTATGAGTTACTTAATACGCTAGATAATAAAGAGTCATTATAGGCGACTTTAATCTTAGTTCCGCGATCTGGGAAATCGACACAGAATCTCAGATAAGGAAGACTAAGCTCTATATTAATAACATAGGTGAAGTCACCATACGGTTCTTAGACTTCATCTCTCTGAACGACCTTGACCAATACAATTACTTGCTGAACTGCAAATCGAAAACAATTGACCTAGTACTCACACTACAACTACATTCCCTTGCAAAACCTCAATCGTTGCCAAGTACCCATAACGGTAGAAGATCCCTTGCATCCCACAATCGTATTCTCTATCCCAGTCAATACAGCCTCTAATTATCTACAGGCTAGACCATCAACAAAACCAAATTTCTTCAAGGCAGATTACGATAACATCAAAGCCTCACTTAACTCAATCGATTGGGAGAAAAGACTAGGGGACTGCGGCACGGTTGATGAAATGGTTACTGTCTTGTATGAAGTACTGCAAGAAGTTATCCAAAGATGTGTTCCCTTTAAAAAGATTTCCTGTAAGAAATACCCAATAAGGTTCTCGCCTACTCTCATACGTTTACTAAAGAAAAAAAAAATATCGCATTAAAATTAAAAAAATACAATAACCCCCTGGACGTCGTTTCCTTTGAAACACTGCGATCGGATTGCAGCAAGCTTATAGACACCTGTTATCGGGAATATATCGTAAAAATAGAAAAAGCATTGCAAAAAAATCCAAAAAAGTTCTGGTCTTTCATCAAGCATAAAAGAAAGTCTAATAGTATGTATCCTGCTGAAATGTCATATAACAAGAAGATTGCCTCATCTGGCCTAGATATATGTAACTTATTTGCTGAAAATTTTGCACAATTATACAACATGTCAACACCCAAGCCTCATGCATACGTGAACACTAACGTTAATACACTGACTCTCTGTAAATTGGAATTCGGAACTGAGGAAATTCACAGAATACTAAAATCATTAGACGAACTAAAAGGTGCGGGAGTCGACGGCATCGCGCCTGTATTTATTAAAACATGTTCGAAGGCGCTAGCTTTACCCTTAAAATTAATATTTAATAAATCTCTTACAGACGGCATTTTCCCTACATGCTGGAAGGAAGCAATAGTGGTTCCAATTTTTAAATCTGGCGAAAAACAGCTTGTATGTAACTATAGACCAATCTCCATTTTGGTGATGTTTGGCAAGGTACTGGAGGCTTGTAACTGAATGTCTATCATCGCACGTCAAGCACCAAATCACTTGCAACCAACATGGCTTCATTAAATCCAGATCTACGACTACTAATCTCATGTGTTATATGTCATCAATCTCAGAGTCTTTGGATAGGCGTATTCCTGTAGACGCCATATACACTGACTTTAGTAAAGCGTTTGATAAGGTCGACCACTTTCTTTTACTGAAGAAACTTTCGCACTTAGGCATAGGAGGATCTCTGCTGAATTGGTTTCAGTCATACCTTAGTGACAGATTCTCGAAGGTTTTAATTAATGGTCACCAATCAGATTCCTTTCAGGCAACGTCTGGTGTCCCACAGGGTTCACATCTAGGCCCAATCCTATTCAATATCTTTATAAACGACATAACTCAATGCTTTAAACATTCCGATTTCTACCTTTTCGCAGATGATATGAAAATAATGAAGCCAATAACTACCATATCAGATACTGTCCAACTGCAAAACGATCTCCACAGGATGTCGGAGTGGTGCAAACAAAATAAAATGACATTAAACGTGTCTAAATGCCATTACATCCAGTTCACTCGAAATAAAACAGCACAACCTAACGCATACAGTATAAATCATCAAAATTTAGCTAGAGTAGAGAAGATACGTGATTTGGGTGTTACATTAGACAAAAAACTTAGACTTGATAAGCATAACATAAATATAACATCAAAAGCATTTAAAATCCTCGGTTTCATATTGCGAACAAGTAAAGACTTTTCTAAATCTTCAACCAAACTCAAATTGTTTTACACCTTGGTCAGCCCAATAATTAAATATAGCAGTGCCGTATGGAATCCCCATTATGATGTATACACTAAACATTTAGAAAGTGTACAAAAGCGCTTCCTGTACCATTAGAGTTACAAAGACAATTTAGCTAAAAAATTTGTCAGTTATAAGGATATACAAAGATACTATAAAATTGCATCATTAGCGCATAGAAGAAAAACAGCTCATCTGATATTCCTGCACAAGCTGTTCAATGGAGGGCTAGATTGCAGCGAGCTTCTTAGCAAGCTGCAAATAAACGCGCCGACTCACCCGCCACGCATAACCACCTATAATTTGTTTAATATCCCCGCGTTCGAAGACAAACTTGGGACACTTTGCCGCTTTTCCATGGCTCTGTAGGCAATATAATGATTTTTTCAAACGTTATGGTCTAGACTTAGCCTACTCGCTCTCGAAGTATAAGAAGGAATTGAAATCCATAATTTCTGAAGAAATCAAATGATTTTTTTTTCTCTTCTTTCACTTCTTTCGCTTCTGGCACTGTTATTTTATTTAAAGGCACTCTTATGTTTTCTCTCTATGTTATAGCTACTTTAATTATAATTTCAACAGTATTATTTAGATTTTAGAGCACCAATAATAATAAACTTAATATTATATTCATATTACATATACCAATTACTGTCATACATTACATAAATTCAATTATTAGCTCATTAATCAAAATTGTTCACCTAAGTATTAAATAGTGCATGCTGTGGCTTCCCATAATTGGAGGAGCACACCATTTAAAACCTGTACCTCGTTATAAATAATATTGTATTGTGTGTATCCTCTGTCCTTAAATAAATAAGACAATTTTGTGAAGTTAAACTTTTGCCTTTAAAGCATGTTATTTTGACGATAGAGTTTAGGAGGTAATGGAACATGAAAATAATTCGACACTCGCGAAAACGACTCGTATGACACATACCCCCCGCCAGATGCGAACCAAGCATTGCCGAGAAGAGATGAACTGTGAATTATTTTCTATTTCTGGGTTAGTACTAAGTAGATAATCAAAACATAATTATTCTCGGGTGAAACCGCAGCGCACAGCTAGTATTTATATTAATAAGGCCTAGTGTGGGGCAAAGTTTTTTATATAGCATCACGCAACAATGAATTCAACAAACCGTGAGTTCCCTGAGGGGATAGGCAGAGGTGTACATAGTATTTATACACCCACATTCCACCGATCCTGTGATTTAGTCCCACGTAACAGATGATGAGCTTATTGCCATCAACTGGACATAATTCCAAACTACGAGCTGCTACTGATAACTCCCTAATAAAAAAACCAGATCACACTTTGCCCGACCTGGAAATCGGAACCCACGCTTGGCAGTCGCCCTTGCGACCATTAGACCAATGAGGCAGTTCTTTTTTAAGTTTTTTATGTTCAATAATAATGATAGCAGTTCATGTTACTTAAATTAAATAAAAGAGTCACTTGAAGCGTAACCAATGGCCTAAATAAAAATGGCAGGCGCTCAAAAATGACCCCAAATTTACACATTCACTTAACTTTTTACATAAAGAGAAGACGTTCTACGGGTTTTAATAGCGTTTGTGGTAAAGACGGCGTTATGGTTTATGTGCATTTTCATTTTAATTACGTCAGCTAATGGGTAATGGGTTACATTACCATGTAATACTTTTACATTTTGTTAGAATTATTTAATATTTATTTTTGTATTAAGATTGAATGTTGGGTTACGTAATGTTTTTTTTGGAGAGGAATGTATTCAGTTGAAGACTGAATACATTATATTTTTAAGTATATAATTGCTTTTTTTATGGCAATGTAAACGATGGATGGATTGTGTGAAACTTGATATGGCTAGAAAAGGAGTGACTATCGAGATGAGAACGGACAGAGAGGTATGGAAGTAAAAGACATGCTGCACCGATCCTATTCAAATTGGGATAAGGGTAGGGGTGATGATGATGAGTGAGCCAACGAGCCTGTGTGTCGCCTGGAGGTAAGCGATCAACGCTGCCTATGAATATCCGTAACCCCAGAGGAGTTACTGATGCGTTTGTATCCTTTTAAAAATATATATGCGCTCTTTTCTCGTTGGTAGAGTCGTTGCCAGGGAGGGTACTCTACGCTCTGCCTTTATTTTGTAATATCTTGATACGTCGTAACTCTTTCCCCTTTTTTTCTGCGTTCGAATCAGCATTCTTAATCTTGGAGTGACGCAAGGATTCATACTGGGCTTCAATGAAACCACGAAGGTTTCAAAAATTATCATCCTAAATTTCACTTAAATTAAAAATATAAGTAACTCAGTACTTATATTTTTAGTTTTCATCAAAATAGGGCATGAGACTCCTTTGAGTATTATTTACTATTCCTTAAAGTATTGAATTTCGCCATCCACATCCACTTGATAAAATAATCTTACATACCGTGTGAATTAATAACAGCATTTGTAATTGGACCAATGTTAGTGTACAAATGTGTACACTTCTGCCTCTCCCTGCGGAGAATACAGACATGATTCTATGTTTCATAGTTATACTTTTAAAACATAGCATCACGCCTGTATTCCCCGAAGGGGTAGGCAGAGGTGTAGACAATTGTACATAGCATCACGCCTGTATTCCCTGAAGGGGTAGGCAGAGGTGTACACAATTGTACACCCACATTTCACCAATGCTGTTATTAAGTCCCATGTAATAGGTGGTGAGCCTATTGCCATCAACCGGGCACATTTCCAAACTCCGGGCTGCTACTGAGAATTTCCTAACAGAAAAACTCAATAACACTGCCCGACCCGGGAATCAAACCCGAGACCTCCTGCTCAGCAGTCGCGCTATGGACCACTAGACCAACGAGGCAGTCTATATATTCTTTTATAACTTAACATTATATCGACCACAGACGTAGCAGTATTTTCAGTTTTACAGGGCATGATGTGCTCGCCACATGTGTAGACATTTGATATCGACCATTTATTACCCGCGCATTTCCATACAGAATACTCGGTGTATATCCTTACATCATTGGGTTGCCAGCGCATTGGACTAATTTTCCAACTTTTCTTAATAACTATTCCTCACTGTTTGGTGTGCATAGTCATGCAATCCATAGTCGACAGATGAAAATTCTTTACCATTTTTGACTTTAGTTTGCAGTAATTTTACTAAGGCTGACAGTATCTCTTAACTGAAATTTGTAAACTTTGCAAGCGATATTCAGCATTAGGTTGGTAAAGTAATAATTCTATGGTCCAATAAATATACACACTTGTGTCGTCACACTGTTTTATAATACTAGAAGCATTATTATTTTGCTGCTATGACCGGCTTTACCCTGCAGTGACATGACATGACGTGAATGACAGATTCGTGACTCAAAGTTATCAATATAAGATCAAATAACGAACACGACATACATTAAATAAAAAATAATCATATATCTTTCTTTCTTTAACAAAAAATGGGAACATTCCACTTAGAATTGATTAGACAAACAGGTCTAGGTCAATAAATGCAACCATTAAAATTTTGTAAATCATCAAATCATAATGTTATGCTAGAATAAGATTTAAATTCAAAGAGTTATAACAAAGGCATCAAAGATCTTTTGGTTAAATTTTAAATTGGCAAACTGAAGATATGATGAAAAGAGGTTCACCTCTATTATCTATTCTTCAATCTTAAATAATGTTGCTGCTGCCATAATCACTGCACTGGTTCAGGCGTTCCAATCAAAACAACTGTTTAAAACAAAATGTTCTCTCGTTTACTGAATGCTCTGATGCGAACGATTTATATGGGCTATATATTTTTTTTAATACTTGGCAAATATTTGACTTATTGATAAGTTAACAAAACACCACTACAATATTGTCTGCCCTATTTCCCTAGGAATTAATTTAACTTTTAAAATTTTTAACGATGTTTTATCTCTATCGAAAATTCATTTATCGATAAGAATTTTGTAAATTCAAATTATATTATAATAATTTACGATAATCTTCGGAAAATTTAATTCGTGGCAATACTTTTCCACGGTACTTGATTGTCGATATGCGTGCACTAAGGAGTATCTTTCCGCAATCGTATACAAGACAAATACTTCTGAGATGTCTACGCTGAAATATAATGCGTCCAGTGACGTCATCAAAGATTTAACTCTACCACAATCTTTGCATATTTTCCTGTTGTTTTCAAAACCATCTGTTTTCGTATCGTGAATTCGTGAAGCTATTATGAGTATTCATGTATTACTTCTAAAATGTATTGAAAATAGATGTTTGGGGAAACGTGGGTGGTTTACGAAAGGAGAGTTTCATAACGTATTATTTATGTATCCGCTGTCTGATATACTTAAAAAAAAGAATTGTCGAGGAAAGAATTTTGTGTAATTCAAGATAAATCTTTGAAAACCATTTACGCATGCTTAGCGAACTCTAAAATTACAATATTAAATGGAAAAAGAATACGGTACGCTCTGACTACTAAGCCATCTCGAGAGGACGAGATGGCTTAGTGGTCAGAGCGCCTGGAGTATTTATCCGGGAGGCGCAGGTTCAAATCCTGTTCGCGACCGTATTCTTTTTCCATTTAATATTGTAACTTTAATTTTGTGTAAAATTATCGTCATTTCCAAGTGAGGTTTGGGTCTGTACGTCATATTGTTACATGACTTGTGGGGGAAGCGTTGTATTGTGACATATGTTTTATCATAGACCCTCCCATGAAGTGCAGAGTATGGTAACACGGGAATGTCTTATAGTGAAGACACATAACAGACGGATTAATGATCGCAGCAGAAGTACGAGTCAAAAAATCAAATCTGCCTAGCATATTCCCAATTACATTGGGGTCGGCTTCCAGTCAAATCTTATGCAGCATGATACCAGTATTTTACACGGAGTTACTGCCTATCTGACCTCCAAAACCCAGTTACTGGGTAACACGATATCTCGTGGTATTACCGGTTTGTCAGACTTTCAGGCCTCTGACTACCCGTAACGGCTAACATAGATCTTTATTTGAAAATAATATAAGTACGAGTATAAAGGCTAAAATAGGCTAGGTGGCAAAACTTTACCAGAATAATTTTTAAAGGTAACATATTCATATATCACGATACGATCGGGGTTATTAAACTTTCATTCATATCAACTGATTGGCTGCTCGGTGTCATCACATCGATGAAAGGTCGTTCACCCTAATAGTAAAAAAACATTTGAAATAGCGTTCTGTAAGCAATGAATTCGGGTAAAGAACAATGGTGAACTCCAATACAAATTTTTGTTGACATCTTTTTTTGCGTCTGCTTATAAGAAATTTTTAAAAGTCCTATAGAATTTGAATCCCTGAACAGCTTTAATTCAAGATTTACTATTAAAATAAGTCTGTAACTAAAGATATTGCACTTTAAAGTCTTGGAGGTTATGTCTTATCAACTTAGAAAATCAAATAAATTGGGCATTTTTAGAGCAAAATAAACTACGGACTAAGTAAACTATACTTTTTAAGACACGTTCTGCTTTTGAAGAGCATCGGTTAGCGGACACCGATGCCAAGCGTCTTAATAAAAATACCCGTCGGAAGCCTTCCTATTCTTACACCTACAACGCCAGTTGTCAGCTGCACTGTGCAGTAGTTTAAAAACAAAATTGGCTTTGCAGGCCCCATTCGGACACAATAGTTGTAAAAGGAAAAGAAAAACCCGGGGTCACCATTTTCGGATACGTTAAGGAGGACGATTATACACATTCTACAAAATAATAATGTACTTTTTGTGTTTTTCAACAAAATCTAACCTAAGTAGCAACTTTTCTTTTCGGGCAACCTTCAGGAAGTCGCCCACACTTCCTGGCCTTTGGGAACAAGACCGGGGAGTGTGGGATTTTTACCTCACTAAAACCACTCTGGAGATCAACATGAGCACATGGATGAGGGCACTGAGTCGTAACCTAAGTAGCTACCTACATCATTTCCTATATTTCTATACATTCGAAAGTAATTTGTCTATTCATGAGAACTATGTAGGGAGGCATAAAATTCCTTCACAACTTTCAGGACTGTATTAAACTTGGCTGGTTTCTTAGTTTTTCTAAGGTCAATGAACTCGTTGTGTAACCCTTATTACGTTGTTTATCAGTAAATTGGTCTATGTAATCTAAGTTTTGGACCTAAATTCTTTATAGAATCTATTGTTAAGAAGATCGTGTTGGGTTATATGTATAAGATGCGGCATTTCATTAAAATACATGAGCCATAAAACCAAATCACTAAATGACCATCTTATTTATTCAGAAAACTAAAGAAATTTTTTACATCGTATTTTAACTCGTGAAATATTTTTAAGAGACATATAGATTGGATTTTACCAGAAAACCTTTATATTGTTATAATATTAAGCGAACCTTTAGAAAGAAAAACTTTAGTTGTTAAATTGAGAGTCGTTATTAATGTTTTTGTAATTTAAATTGAGGTTAAACGTAAAAGTATGCCCAAAAAATAGAAGAAAAAAGGGGAAAAAATATATTCGGAATATCAATTTAAAAATAATCATTCTAAAATGTAACAGTTACATAGACAAAAGTTTCAATAATTTAATAAAATACAATCGCAATAAAAAAAAAACTAGTTACATTTTTGGTTTAAACAATTATTCTCGCGACGATACCTATCGATTAAGATTTAATAAAGAACATTATTTTATTTTATATAAAGTCTGCTATAGTTTAAAACTACAATAATACAACATTTTTACCGCCAAAAGGCAGGAGATCAGACCGACATTCGTTCATTCGAATTGGAATATATCCTCTGACCTTATGCCAACGCAAGCCCGTCGAATCCACAAAGGATATTCAATTATGCACCGAACTGCATCCAACATGACACATTGACTCGGCAAACGCAGACACTTACCCGCCAGAGCTATTTCCATGATCCAGAGCAATAAATAACTGTAGTGAAATGCACCCGTAAATCAGAAACGGCTTACGAGTATGATTCAGTCCGAGTACCAGCTACTGAGGTTAAATTTATGATATAAGTAAACAAAGAAAACGTGCGTCTTATTGTTTAAAAAATATTTAGGGTACTTCGTGTATTCGTGATATATCGTGGGAATGTTTGGAACAGATTTTGAAAATAACTTCGGTTGCAGTCGTAGGAAGAGACAGCCAGACTTATTGATGGCTGAATAGACAATAGAGATGAGTCATGGTTGCTGTTTATAACAACCGTGTGACTACGAATTTAAAAACTGCCGACACCAAAAATTTAAATGTTCGACTATTTAAAACAAAAAGCAAAAACAGATTGCTTCATTAGTCTTGTGGTCGCGACTGCTGCGCATTATGTCCTGAGTTCGATTCCCGGGGCGTGCAAAGTGTTACTGGATGTTCCTGTTAGGAAATTTTAAACCCAGACTTTGAAAGTAAGAGGCTCACCATTCATTACATGGAACTTAATAACAGCTTAAGTAAAATGTGGGTGTAAAACTACTTGTGTGTACACCTCTGCCTGCACCCTCGGAAATAAATACATATGTTATGTTCTGTATGTATGTATATGTAAAATTCATAATTTGGCGATGTTTGTGTGACCAGTGACCAAATTTCCGAATGCGAAAACGTCCGTCGCTTACTTGAGTAAACAAAAAAAAACTTTACATAAAACTTAAGTAACATTTTTTACTTAACTAACATTTTTACCGCCAAGCACCTCTCAACGCGCAAAGCTAGGTATACCTAACACCTACAACATAAATTTGAAGATTCTCCGCCAAACATAGAAATAACAATAAATTTCTTATAGTATTCGTCTATCCCAACTCAGTGATTTCGAACACTCATATTTAATTTGTGTGTAGAGCTGTAGACATCTAGCGTGTAACTATGGAACTAAAATAAACTAAGAATGAGTGACCGCTCTTGACTTTCGAGAACGGAATGCTTTTCCAAGATATGTGTTGAGAGGATTGTTATTTATATTACGTTCGTAATTTTTTGAGTTTGTAGGTAGATACTAGTTAAACGTGTTTCTTGAAGATTCAGCATCAGAACTATCATTTTTTTTTACCTTCTGTGTTTCACTGCTGGTCAAAGGTCTCTCCGTAGGGTTTTTAACGATCTTAGTTTCTTGACGCCTCCATCCAATCTCCTTTGAAAGCGTCGAGGTTATCCCGCCACCGCTTCCTAGGACGTCCTCGACGTCTTCTTCCATCGCTAGGAAACCAATTGGTGACAATGGTTGCCCATCTCTCGGGGTGCATCCTGCTAACGTGGCTCGCTCTGTTCCATTTGAGTCTGGCAGTTTTGTACCCTACATCGGCAATCCCTGTTTTGGCTCTTCACACCGAGAATGCTGCGCTCCATTGTTCTTGCAGCATTTTTTCTAGTTTGGGTGCTTAAGGGGCAAAAAGTACAATATACATGTATTCTTTTTTCATTTATAATGAATATTAGACATTAGGAGGCTTTTAGTCAACAACGGTTATGCCAGTCCCATCCTAACCATCTAGGCCAAGTTATATTAGTAGCACGTGGTTTGGCATAGTTCAGGTCCCGCCTCTACACTCTTGTAGTTTGACAGTTGTATGATAGTGACAGGAATAATGCTAAGCCAATGCACATGCTTAGTAATTGTTACACGACTGCCCAAAAAGAAGGTGTTATGTTTTTTGGGTTCATACGAGTATATGTATGTTTGTGAGTTCTCTTTTTTCCACCATTCATTTCAGGAATTTAGAAAAAATCCTGTATCGATTTCGATGTATGGAATATCGTTAGAATCCTTACATCGTCCCATGTAACATAGGCTAGAAAGATTTAAAACAATGGCAAGCGCGGTGTTTAATTTTTTAATTAATTTAATCTTATTTATCTTCGCCATATTCAAAATAAAAGGGATATTTTATATAAACTAAATAATTGTGTGCATTCTATGATTAATTATTTTTATTTAAATGTATTTATTTCGAAGAAGCTTTATCAAGTGTATGAAATTAATTGACGGATTAATTTCAGTAGTTCTGAAGAGGCTAGATGGAGCGTATGACAGGTTTTATATGACTCTTCAAAGCCACGCGTGAGATCAAATGGAAACTAACGCTATAAATCCTGAGAATATAACGTCTTACTGCAACCTGATTTGCCGATGCTTGTATTAAGAGAAATGTAGAAGATCTTAGGCAAATAGGCATACAACTTGAAGAATATATTAGTGGGAATAACATGACATACTATGAATGAATAAGAGGCCTATGTCTAGCCATGGAATGCGACAGAAAGTTAGGAATAAAAGAAATTTTTATTCTGACGTGCCATGTGATGCACACAACAAAGATAGAGATAATTGCTTGACTTGACTGATGCTGGATATAGAGGAATCAAGAGTGCTATTATCGTTGTTGTAATTTCAAATCGACATAAAATATGGAACGCAGGTATCACCTATCTCGTGGTCGGCTTTATCTGTTAGATTTGTAATGGCTATTGGATATATGTTTATATACGTGGCAGGAAATTTTGTGGAGTATGATAGTAGGATAACATCAGAACCTGGCGCATGGATAACATTTGGTGTGACACAGCTAGATAGAAGGAGACCGTATTGGTCGCGGTTACCACCAACAACAGCAATGAGGGTTGAGGTCAGGCAGACGGCCGGTCATAAAACATAGCCTAAACTTTAGCAGCATTCCAGTACAAGTAGAGAGTATGTATGGAAGAAGAATAAATGCTGCGCTGACCCCAAATAAATTGGGATAAGGGCAGGGGGGTGATGATGACGTGGCAGGAAAATCATAGAACAGAAATTAAATAAAAATCATTTCCCAATGAATTAAAAATCACAGACTTGCAAAATGTATTTGGTATACATCTATTTTGAGCCAAATTTATTAATCAATCTGGACACGTGTACCTATAAGCTTTATGAGAGTCTATCATAGTGATGTATTACTCTCAACCGACTCTTAATTGCATCGTTCATTAGTGAGGATTTTATTCCCTCCTCTAGCCTGCCTTTGGTCCTTGGAGAGTAATCCGTTTCGATAGGTGTAATTACTCGTAGGTATTGAGATTAAATGTGTGGTTCTATGGCTCTACCTAATTCGCCAGGGATTCAGCTTGGGCATTAAAGAAAGCTTACATACTGTGTAGGTTACAATCGCAGAGCAGTAGAAATATTATTTTTAATATCTCTTTAACCTTTCAATATAGTCCTTAGACCTTTAAAATTAAAATAGTCTTATAACCACATTTTTAAGAAACAGTTCTATTTATCAGGCTCGTCCTACTAATGACAAATATCAACTTATTTTTCAGTTCAGTATTTTTTGATATACATACATACAGATATACTCACGCCTTTTTCCCATGGGGGTAGGCAGAAAGTACAGAACGCCACCTGCTACGGTCCTTACATATGCCTTTTGCTTCATCCACGTTCATACATCTGGTCATACATGCGCGCCGGTTGCGAGTACTACGCACATTACTTTTTTGGAGGATATCACTAATATGGTCAGTGTATATTCTTCTAGGGCGTCCCCTTTCCATTAATACCTAAAACCTAATAGATTTTTCCTGGATCTACGTGCTCCATCCTCGGCCACACCGTCGCTAACCATCAGGCGAGTTGGTGGCCAAATGTAGATACATATTAGATAAAAAAAAAAAAAGAAATGCAACTATGGTTCGGGAACCCCTGTTAAGGTCTGGACTGGTCTAGAGGACTGGTTGGTTTTAGTCAGTAGGAAACTAGCACGACGTATATAAAGGATTTTCACCCTCCAAAAAATGGTTATACGGTATAAACCTCGCGAAGGCAAGAGAGACCCTATCGTAATATCCCAAATCCTCTCACGTAACGTGTGGGCAGTAGCTTTTCATTTTCATTTCAACTAAATATGTAATAATTGTATTCTATTTTTATATAGTGCATAAATATTCACAGCACGTAGCGTAGGAGGATAATCTCCGGAATGCTTCTAAATAATATATAGAAGAGCACCAGAAGATCAGTTTGACTGTAATATATGTAATTGCAATAAATTTTATTAATTCTTAATAATATTTAAATAATTTAACTGTCTTTCCTTAGCTGTTTTATGGGGATTACTATACTATTTGCGTGTGCTCTAAATCGTGTGGAGATCAAAAAGTTCACAATTTAAATTGCCATCAATACGGCAAGACGGAGAAGCAGCCATGTCCTGATTCCGTTGTTTATATGAGGATTCTCCTAAAATAGTGGGTAGTTGGTAAAAAATAGTTTTCACAGATTCAATAAACTGGTTTGCTTGCTGCCAAGCTGAATATTCGAAGTAGGTAAGTGAATAAAAACTTTTTGGTCGTAAGTGTTCTTTTACATAAGCTTGTCTGTATACATTCAATAAGTTGCGGCACAGTTTGGAAGACACGTATATCCAGCAGTGGACTGCGATAGACTGATTTGATTGTACAAAAAACAATTGTAATAATAGTATTTGTTTCAAGACATGGACCTTCTCAATGCTTCTTTGCTGTAACTTTAATCCGTGCAAGGCGAGGCGCCATGCATGCACGTGTGGAAAATCATACCAAAGACTAGTCTGTTCAAACTCGTACAGCATTAAATTACTAGATGATGACGATGATGGTCAGTCAGAGTTCAGATAGATCTTTGAGTTAAATACTACAAGAGTGTGAGGATCTTGAGGGAATATTATTAGCTTGTAAATTCTATAGAACGATTTTTTATATAATAAAACATATCCCCTTTTTAATGCTTAGCAATTGAGGCCACTCGCAAATATTATAGGAATAAATAAAAATTGCTAAGTTCGTAAAACATTTTAATGTAATATCTGTATGTGATTGAATTTTATCTTTTATTATTTTAGTAGTAGTGTAGATTATGATCACAGCATTTTTTGTTAGCCTATTGGAAGACACTTTTTAAACAAATTGACTACATATTGTGGAATAAAGGGTACTTACCCTTTGTGTTTCCGAGATGTATTCATAAGTCATTTTCTGAGGAATAAGCTTAGAATAAAAAAACTCTTTTCTCTGAAACATAACATAGGATGCCTGTATTCCTTGAAGGGGTAGGCAGAGGTTTACATAGTTGTACACCCATATTCCACCAATGCTGTTATTAAGTCTCATGTAGGTAATAGGTGGTGAGCCCATTGCCATCTACCGGGCACAATTCCAAACTCTGGGCTGCTATCGAGAATTTTCTAATAGAAAAACCCAATAACACTTTGCCCGATCCGAGAATCGAACCCAGGACCGCATGCTCAGCAGTCGCGCTTGGGACACTAGATCAGCGAGGCAGTTCTCTGAAAATAACGGTTACCATAGTTATAAATATCTAAAAAAAAACGGTATTTACATAGGTAAGGTAGGAAACTTGACATGCAACTAAGAAACCTAGATACCTATACATAAAAAGCATTTAATGGATATAGCTGATTAGGCAAAATTCACTTAATTGTGTACTAGCTCCGCCCCACTATTTCACCCGCTTTTTTCTTTATGTTCGGCTCATAATGGTCGTAGGTGATGACTAAACCTTTCTCAAGAATTAGACTAGCAATTGCAAAAAGCAAATACGACTGGTAGTTCCACAGATTGCGGGATCAATACAAATAACAAACAAACTCTTCAGCTTCACTATAATATGCATCGATTCATGTGGGGTTACTCGGGAAATTAATACCAATTCCAATCCAAATCCAATCTTAAATCAACACCTTATAACAATGTAAGGTGTAAGGTTGAGATTCATTGACCTACATAATATTTACCTATCACAATTTTGAACCTTGTTGGCTTTTAGTATCACGAAGCTTTAATTATATAAAATACATTTTGGTATATAAAAGTACAAATTGACATATTTCCAATGTCTTTCAAGCGGATTTATTTTCAAGAGTAACACTACAGTTTACTATTTTCTTTTCGTTTAGTAACTTTGCGACCCGCTGTATACGAAATCAGACATTAAAAAAGCTGCTTCATTTAAAATCTTTACAAAAACATCACCATTGTTATCAAACCAAAACAATAGTCTCGGAAAAAGCACTCCGAGTTTCAAAGTACTTCCAATCTCTCTATTTTAAAAGGGAAACTTCCCACGCCATGATACCCATGGGCGTTAAGTATTATGGTGTCCCTTGGAGAAACTCTTAAGCTCCATTACTCCCCCACCCACTCTCATTATAATAAAGACATAATGTATAGATATTTGTGTCACTGTGCTGTTATTTTGACACAATTATAATACTAATATGTTTATTTTTGTAATGAAGACCTTTGTTTGTATGGATCCGAATTCTGGGCCATGAAGAAGTCAGATGGAAGACGATTGCACGTAGCTGAGATGGAATGTTAAGATGGATGTGACAAGGTGAGAAATGAGTATAACTGTTAGAAGGAAACCTGAAAGTAGTAATTTTTTTGTCCTGGTATGGACACGTGATGAGAAGAGATGAAACACATGTAACTGAGAGGGTAATGAATATAAATATTGATGGACGGAGGGGGAGAGGTAGAACAAAGAAAAGATGGCTGGATTGTGTGACCGATGACATGAACGAAAGGGGAGTGAACGAAATGGTGACGGCTGACATGGATAATTTTTAACAAAAAAAAGAACCGACTCCAAAAATCTTTCTGGTAAAAATTGGAGTCGGTGCCAGCCAAACTTTAAAAATATTTAGGAAGTTTCCTAAAATTTGCAAAGTATATTTAAAGGTACATTAACCATCATTATTATTACGATAATGTATTATACCTGATTGAACCTATTTACAAATGCACACAACAACTGCCTAAAGCGAACGTAAAACGCTACTTCATGAATGTACTTACACGTTTATTATCCTTTACTGGCACCGACTCCAAAAATAATAATAATTGTATATTATTGTCCTAATAAATTGATTTTATTCAGAATCCTCTAAAATTAAAAAAAAACCCAAGATAAATTTTTGAAAAGCATTAACGCATGCTTAGCGAACTCTAAAGTTACGATATTAAATGGAAAAAGAATACGGTCGCGAACAGGATTCGAACCTGCGCCTCCCGGATAAATACTCCAGGCGCTCTGACCACTAAGACATCTCGACCTCATAGAGTAGAATCCTGTTCGCGACCGTATTCTTTTTCCATTTAATATTGTAACTATAAAAAAATATTTTTATATAAATTGTAGTAAGTAAATAATGCAATTATTTTATTACTTTTTAGTGCATTTTTACTTAACAGAAAGATTTTTGCAGTCGGTTCTTTTTTTGTTAAAAATTATTTTATTTCTTACTTTTTAGTGAATCTTGCGTTCCATAACTGATTTATCGGAACTGAATATAGTTAGACCTACTCAACGCGCTGTCCATATGGGTAGGGGCCATTTAATTGAGACGAGCAAAGAAGGGGAGAAACGCCTATATCAAAGTAGGAAATCTAGATCTGTGGCTATTTCAAAAGAGAGTAATGAACTGCGTAAAACAAAATGAAATTAATTAAAAAATTAAACTAAAATCTGACTAGCGTATGTTGTTCACGGGATAGTGTAAGGATTCTAACGATACCCCATATATCGAAATCAGTTCAGGTATTTAGATGTTATGGTGGAATAGGTAAAGAAACTCACAAACTATTTACATACATACATACTTAGACACACTCCGGTTTTTGGGCACTCGTGTAAGACTCCGTGCCGAAAGAGATGTTTGTGAATGCGGTCTTACACTAAAAAGTACTAAATAGCAAAAAAAAGACGGATTTCCGGTGCTTATCTTCCGGTTTCATCATCATCATCATAATCTGATGATGAAGCTGGAAAATAGGCAGTTCATTAGAACTATTCTAGAGACCGTAAACACCACGGGAAAGTCACAAGAAAGCAAAATACACCATGTCGTTTACTTGGATGACGTATTATTTTTCAGTTATTTTGATTTAAATACCAAACTACCAAACCAATTTTCATAAAATTTCAATGGGACTAATCTGAAAGTAAATCCTTTCAAATAAAAAAATAATTTTCCACATCGGTTCATAAACGACGGAGTTCTGAGGTAACAAACATAAAAAATAAAAAAAAATACAACCGAATTGATAACCTCCTCCTTTTTGGAAGTCGGTTAAAAATGGAAGAGACAAACATATTGCGCCGACCCCAAATAACTTGGGAATAGGGTAGGAAGATGATTACAACATGGCTCATGATAAGGTCCTTTTATCACCATTCCTGTGATCTTAAGGTTAAGACCTGTCTACTATCCCTGAGATCCTTTTTTGTTGTGTGGAAAACCGTCATGGACCTTTTCCTGACTTCTACCGACAAAAAACCACACTTTAAACTTTACCGAGGTCCCGGGTTAGTTCCAGCAATCGCCGCGAATGCCTAATCCTAAAGTCAAGATAAATACTTAACACGTGCTTTTGAATGGCTATGTTCCCGTCTCTATTTTGGACTCTTGTAGTTCGACAGTATGGTGACAGTGACAGGGATAATGCTAGTACGTGCTAAATAATGTTTATTTAAAATGGCCTAACAATAACTGATAAAACGCAACCAATGTATTGTGAATTCAATCATGTCGCTCATAAGACACAACTTATCAAAATGTAACAACATATTATTTTAAACCTATATTCACAAAAATAAAAAGTGAATTGCGTTGATTTATAAATAAATATTTGGAATTAGAGTCTTACCATGCTCAGAATAAAGCATTTTATATACAAACGCACTCAAAGGAAAAATTAAGGACTATTTTATATAGACCTCGTTTTGTTATACATGGGAAAGAGTTATTATTTTTATTTATAATTATATTGCTTTAATAAAACGTAGACGTTTATAATTTACCTAGCTGGATCTTCAAACAATTGTTTGAAGATCCAGATAGGTAAATTGTGTGTCAACATTTCAAGTGTAAACATAAAATCTGCAAACAATAGGAATAGTGATTAACATGAAAACAAAACTTAAATACAAAAGTAGGTATTTATTTATTAATTTTATAAATTTACAACGTACGTAAATTTATTTCTTTTGTTCATATAAAAGCTAGCAAATAATTTATTAAAACAGATAATAAGTTTAATGGACTTCTTTATCACATTTGAAACGAATAGTAGGGCGCGTTTACATTGGAACAAGAACTAGTCGGAACGAACGGTACGGTAGGCTGCTATCATTTACGATCTGTTAGTAATTTGAAACATTGTGAGGAAACCAGCACACCTGAGAGAGGTTCTCAATGGTATGTGAAGACACATCAGAGGCTTATGGGCGGTTACAACTCTGACACTAGGTTGTTCATCAACCATACGACAAGAAAAAAGTTCGTGCTACATCCTCGGCCACGCCGTCGCTTACCGTCAGGCGAATTGGTGATCAAACGTAAATCCATTTTTAATAAAAAAATATCTTTGACAAACGTAGATCGTGATGGTATGGTAAAAATTAAACTAAATCATTTGATTTTATACGTAAAAACGGAAAACATATACTGTAAAATAAAGCGAAGCGGTCAAATATAAACATATACTGAAATATTGCTAAGTCGGAACCTACTAAGCAGCTTCAATAACACCAGATTTGATTTATTATATTAACAACCCATTTGATCTACTTTCATTTCTGGTTGACTGTATTGTATGGAACTTAGATTATATATAATATACTACATCCAAGGTATGGAAAGAAGAATCTTAAAGGACTAACTGACACTTGACTGACAGACTGACAGGCGAGCAATGCAAATACAGTTCAAGTTCTTCATCGCCCGTTTATACCAGGCTAGTTACTATTCCAAATGTAAACGCGCCTCAAGAGCTTGGTTTAACATTGTACAAAGCATTACAAAGTACAATTTATAAAGCCGTCTCGGTACAATTTCTTATACAAATGGAGGACTTATTGTTTTGTATAACTTATCTTTGACTTGTGGCGTCTCAATTCGTTCTGTCGTCGTGATTCCAGGTGCAGAGATCCCACACTTTTTAAAGAAAAGGTAAGTCTTATTCCTAGGTATTATGATATATAAATAAAATAGAGATAAAGGTAAACTTAATCTACGTTTTATAAGGTTTAAGCCGGAATAAAATAGTTGGTTTTGTTAAACTTAGACTAAAACATTATTTAATGTTATTAAAATAAAAATCCTTAGATTAGATTTAGAACCTATCGGACAAGCATATATGTAAGTGTACGTTACATTTTACCATTAAATTTTTGTTTATTATATCTATAAATAATATATCACATTAATTGCTATAAAAATTACTCTATGTACAAAATTTATGTGTATTTACATAATCTAAAACTTAAATAATAAAATTAAACCGAATTATTTACAAACTACTATATCTACATGTATACAATAACATAAAAACGATTCTAAAATAAAAATCAAGAAAAACTCATGCATCGAAGTATTCCTCCGCATCGCTGTCCTCCGGGAAGGTGCGCAGGAGACTGGCAGCATTGCCACGTTGAATGGCAATGCAATCAGCATTGCGTTGACCTAGAAACAAGCCAGCCTTCTGGTCATGGGAAGAGTCGACTAGTCTCCGAGAAATCTCTTTAAACAGGAGTTTCGCACTCGGACCCCATGACCCGAGCGTTTCTACCCCAAACGGCTCAAAGTCGTAACAACTGAGCAAGTTGCTATATTTGCGCCGTTTGTGGGTCTCCGCTGTCGTAGCAGCGGCGCCAGCACAACCCGCTGAGCTAGGAAGGTGAGATGGTGCAAGGGTGTCTACACATGTTGCGTCCCACACCAAATTGAAAATTGAATTGAATTACCCATGAAAAAATAAAAAAATAAATGAAACATGTTAAAAATACTACAATACATTTTAGTTATTGCACTTGGAGTAGTAACACTATGGCACTTTTTATAATTGTAAATGTAATCAGAAAACGTCATACACATAGAAAAATTATTAGACTTTAGTGGGGTGCATCTTCGTGGATTGAACTTACTGTAGCAATTTAGACAAATATTGGGCCGCGTCTTCACGGATATTCGACTATAGTCGGTTGCTTTTAATAGGCATAAGTGTGCAAATTGGCAGACTAGATTATTTACGTAAAATATGTAAATCAGCCAACTATCGTGCGATAATTTAGTATCTAGTGTACAAGGACTCGAAAGGAGCGTAGCCTTAAGCAAAGAGCAAAATATATAAAGGGTACCATTACCATACTTCTCAAAATGTAAAATTACTACTTCAAAATTATTGCGTAAAATGCTTTTAGCTTGCTTCGTAATCCACTTGAAGTTGGTATGAACATTTCACCGGAACTATTTCCTAATCTTTATTAGCACAGCAATGCAGTGCATCCAATTTCTGGGGTATTTTTAGAACACAAACAGAACCAATGTTGCCAGACGAGGTACGTAGAAATTTAACAGACTCAGGCGAGAAGTGCAGGTGTAAACAAATAAGTTAGTAAAATTATTATGGAATATTATTGTAAAGCTTACAATATAGTATCACGACTGTTTTCCCCGAAGGGTTAGGTAAAGGAGTATATATAAGCTTAAAGTCATCTAACAGGTAGAATTTGAAACTACTATTTACAATTTCTTAACAGAAGAGCACAAGTAACTCCCAACCCAGGAATCGAAACCAGGAAATTACGCAGACCAGCCGCGGTTGACACCTTGAGGCCACAATGAGGCGTAGAAATTATTGTCTTTTGTTTAAAATAGGGATTTTTGAAGTTGAAATTAATCTTTTTGGTCCACCTTAACGTAATTAGTCTTTGAAAATGTCTGAAATATAAAATAATCTAAGCCGCAGAATTTTTCTATTTACAATAAATATAACATAAAACAAAAATTTTGTGCATTCATATGCATTCAAGATAAATCTTTGAAAAGCATTAACACATGCTTAGCGAACTCTACAATTATTATATTAAATGAAAATATGGTCGCGAGTAGGATTCGAACGTGCGCCTCCAGGATAAATACTCCAGACGCTCTGACCATTAAGCCATCTCGACCTCTGCTCATCACCGCGAATTCTTCATCCATATTTAAACACGTCTTTTGGCGACGTCATTGCTATCTATTCAGTCCCTATAAATATAGACAATCATATGCATTTTAAATATGTAATGTAATTTAATGTTACACTCTATTTCAAAGTTAGACTTCTGTAACCATATGTAACCAATCTTCGTATGTAACAAACGATATGGCAGCTACAAGTGCGATACGATTGATGCGAATATTGCCTTCACATTTTCAGCGGACGTTGTTCGTTACAAACACTCAATTCTGAATCTAGGTTTGTTTCGACTAGCGACGAATTGGCTCGATATTCGGTATTTTTTTTTAATTTTCAATCGCCACCTATAATGAATCGCTGTTGATAAAAAAAAACAGTTAAGTGCGAGTTGTATATCGACTTTTGTATGAACTACAGTTTTTTAAAATGGCATAGGAAAAAAAAGAAATTACATTGCATAGCATCACGCCTGTATTTTCCGAAGGGATAGGCTATACAGTTGACCAACCTCAGTTCACCAATACTGTTACAACCGGGCGCAGTTTCAGACACCGGGCTGCTACTAAGCATTTTCTTACAGAAAAACTCAATAATACTTTGCACGACTCGGGAATCAAACCCAGGACCTCATGCTTGGCAGTCGCCCTTGCGACCACTAGACCAATGAGGCAGTTATTAGACTATATCCAATTTGTCTATACAAATATTTTAAATGTGTGTACGTAACAAGCAGTAGAAGGGGGTGCACTAAAATGAGAAGATCTATAACTATTATAGATACAACTCTGTGAACGCTAGACAGCTAAACAGACATTCTTTTTATTACAGTCGCTTTAACAATGTTTCATTATGGAACTCTTAAAAAAGAAATAGACTAATTAAAATTATCAAAGTTTACGTCAAATGCCACTCAGATGTCAGAATTGAGCTTAACTCCCCCAGAAATACCTAAATAAACACAACCGGTACCTAGTAATACGGCTTTTTCTAAATGTCATCGAATAAAGCTTTTTCCAGGTTGTTCAAAAAAATAACATTAACAGACAAACTGGTTCAAAGTCTAAAAATATCAAATAACTTAGTTAAGTCTGTTTACCTTCAAATAAAACTTTAAGTATTTTACACGTAATAGTCGAAGCGGAAATCGGAAGCGGAAAAGAACGCCGTAGAGGAACTTCGACGGCTATTTTGGGAGCATACATATCATCACGCCTGTATTCCCCGAAGGGATAAACATGTAAACACAAATAATCGATAGCGCCCTGCGCCCTGCGTATACAGTTTAATAATGCGTTCAGGGTATCAACACCGCTGCTGCCGCGTTATTGCAGTACATCGGAGATGTTTGCAGTAGTTCGTGTCGATAGTTTCGATGCGATTATACGGAAAAAGGCAGCATCTCTGTTGCGTCGGGTGCGCTGCAGCTCCAACAATATCGTGAGGGCGTTAGCCGACAACGGGAATTGTGTACTGCTCGGATATTTAACGAAATTATTAAGGCCAGTAGCTAGATTTACTTTATACTAACATAGTTTGCAAGTTGTTACTAACAATATGGATCTTGTTATCTGAATCCACAATAAACATAATGATAATATATCTAGTGTCTATTACTAAGATAATAAGTTTTGTTACAAAGATGGAAAGAATAACCATGCCTTCTTTACATAGAATAGACATACATTAATAATTCCGTATTATTTAGATAACTATTTATATAAAGTTAAAAAGCGCATATGTATAATATATATGTTTGTGCTCGTGACTGTACACAGTTAAACATACACATTTCATGAATTTATTTCATTAAATAGAGCGGCCGGTGTCACTAACACTGTATGCCCATATTAAATATTTAGTAAAAACTTCATTGCATCAATACTTCTAACCGTGATTCGGTCACGGCGGCCTATCTCCGCGGAGATTAGCTAAGAACGCAGAAGTAACGTAAACACAGTTGCACTCCCTCTTCATCCACTCTCATATTCCGATGGGAGAGCAATCCGACACGACCGGGGAAAGATTAGGCGCAGGACCGACGGCTTTTGCGTGTTCTCCAAAGCACGGATGTGTCACACCTCCAACTTCCAAACTCCAGGCAACTACTGAGAATTTCCTAGCATAAAAATCCAATTTTGTCCGACCTGGGAATCAAACCCAGAAATTCCAGCTCAGCAGCCGCGCTTGCGACCACTAGACCAACGAGGCAGTCACTGCGTGTGCATCAACTGTGTATTTATAAAGCGCAAACATATTTTGCCATTCCGCCTTTCCTTCCTCACTTTACGCGCACCCTTAAATGTACCTAACTTACTTCAATCTTTCATACTAACTTTTCTTATTCCTTTATAGTTATCCAAGGTAGCACCTACTAAACTTTACCTGGAAAAAACACGACTATCTATCGTCATCCAAAGTTTTCTGGGACAATTTTTCGCTGTATTTTTCTGTTGACATACTCGTAGAATCCACAATGATCTGAATAGGTATGTTACCATACATATTTTTTGTTTGTTCCCAAAATAGAGGGTATGTTATGGTTGGCCTAGAAGCTATGGTCAGGAACTATCGTCGTTTTACTTGTTTCCACATCGTGATTTACCTTACAGGATGAGAATCGGAAACGGTATTGTCGAAAAAATAGGCCACTGAATATTTAATGTATTGATTGATTGAATCTAGGATAATTATATGTTTTAGTCCCATATACGATCAGTAGTACTAGTAAATTAGTTGTAAATGTAATAATAACAGTATCTGTTGTCTGTAGGGACAAGGTAAGGTCACTTTTATGGTACGTAGGCGAATCCTGGACGACATCTTGTTCAAGTGTATGTTGCATATATTGAGAAACATATTGTGCAACTTGGCAACTACCTAGTCCCTTATTGTTAATTATTATATTACGTAGCTACTATATGTGACGCGGTTTAATTTCGGGCTAAACAGCATTTCAAGTTGTTTCAATTCCAACATATTCTGGAACTAACAACTAATTGGGTTCAAGCTATTTAATGTATTACTTTAACTAATTAAGAGATTGTTGTTTGGAATATTACTACTGTAAAGGTAATCATAAAGGAATTTTACTGTCATGATTATGTACTTGAAACTCGTCTAAATTAATCAGAAATCAAAGGTCACGGGTTCGTACCTAAGGCACGCATCACTGACTTTTCGAAATCATGTGTATTTTAAAATTAAGTTATAACGAGAAAGGAAAATATCGATAGGAAACCGGCATACTTCAGAGACGTTCTTGATGTTGTGTAAAGCTATGTAAGTGGCCCACCGTCGATTTTAATTCTGACACTATAGTATGTTCATAAAACATACGCTAAGAAGAAACATATATAATGATATTTTTTATACATGTTGAGGCTATATAATGCCTATAGTTTATTCATATTTTTCAAGGAAACATTGAAAAATAATAGCCAAGAACGGGGCTTGAACATTCCGTGTCATCATTCTACCAACTGAGCTCTATCTATTGAATTTCAAGTAACCTTGTATTCGTCTTAAACAGACGCCTGGCGATATTTAGGTATTTAGCAATCATTTACAGATCTACTAAAGTCAGTGTTACCACTTTGGAGTTGTGAAGTGCCGAACAACATCCCAATCCAATTGCTAAGAAGTCTAAATTAATGTACTCCAAATTGGTAAAGCAGGAAGCGGTGAAGGGTGGGGCTCTTTTGGGGGCTGTTTTTGGAAGGTTTAGCGATCAAAAAGAGCTAATCTTAGCTTAGTTTGAATAAATATTTATTATTTTACTAAATCTATATACATATAATAGAAATGTAACGGATTACTGTCTGTACATGAAAGATCTATGACCAAAATTTTTTGGGAACTTAACAACGCAAATAGCACCCACCACAAAACAATGATTGTTAGAATTTTTGTCTGTCTGTTTATCTGTTTGTCTATGCGTTTGTGCACGCTAATCTCAAAAACAGCTTATCCTATTTAGATGTGGTTTCACTAATATATTGTGATAAGGTTCACTTAACATTTAGTGTTTGTATTTAGGGTGTGTCATGTCAATCGGTTCATAAATAAAAACGTTATGCCAGTTTAAAGAATCACGTCGAACATTTGTTAATTATGAATTTGTGTTCATACACGACATGGTGTTAATTTATTCATCCACGCGGACGGAGTCGCAGGCACATCTAGTGATATAATAAAAACGAGTAATAGTCTTACCAACGATCAAACCTAGACCAATTCATATAAAGGTGTAATTTATTCAAGACTTAAACTGTCTGGTCTACTTGTGCAAGGTTTAGATTCTTTCAGCATGCCTTTCGCGCGGAATCTTCTACCCAACCTAGTGATATAGTGACTATAGTGCATGGCAATGTCAAGCGCATATGTCATGGTCGATGCGAGCTGCAAGCTTGCAAATCTTATAATAACATATCTTTACTGTAACACTTCTTAATAGCCTCGAAATATACGTATGTCAAAGATCCATTCATTTTAACATGATTGCCCACAAAAAAGGAGTATTGTGTTTTTAGCGTTCGTGTATGTATGTAAGTATAAAGTATGTATATATGTAAGTATTGTAAGATGTGGAAATTTAAACAGGTTTATGTTCTAATTAAATTTATTAAAATATTGTAAAACATATTAGTTATTGTTCACCGGTTACTACTCACGTACATTCTTCGGGTTTGCCCGACTAGTTTCCCGCTAGACTAGTGCCCGCGCGCAGCGCTAGTCTGACTCGAGACATAGCCGCGGACTCAGCTCATGACTAAGGGCTCCGTTCGAGTTCGAAACTAGTCGGGTAAACCTGAAGAATGTACGTGAGTAGTAACCGGTGAACAATAACTAATATGAATATGTCTCACGAAAGTTATTATACAAATATTGTAAAACAATTCAATAACTTCACAACATTTGCGCGCGAACGGTTATTGTCAGAATGAAATCAGTAATGTGGGGATCAATAACGCCACGGAGCACTATAGACTATAGCTGCCGCCTTTAGAATCGACTATGTCTTCATTTTCAGCCTTAAAGTATGTATGTATGTTTGTGAGTTTCTTTCACCATTACTTCTAAATGTCTTAACCGATTTAGGTGTTTAGGGTATCGTTAGAATCCTTTCACTTTCCCGGTAAACATCGGCTAAAGATTAAAACACACGACTGTCATATGTGAACGTCCTCGTCTTCTTCGTAAAATTCCAATAGGTACTGAAGAATTTTCATCGCAGGTGAAGGATAGTACTGTAGACTATTTTCTTTTACGGCCCGCGAGACCCCGACTACGATAAATAAAAAATAATAATAATAAATAATTAACAACAGCAGGGACAGGAGGTTTAATGTGCCCTTCAAAGCACGGAGACGCTTTTTTTATGTTGTCTCTTATCCCGTAGGGGTTTGATCTGCGTAACCGGACAACAGCTAAGGCGAGGCATTTTCATGCGTCCAGCCAGAGCATATAAACACGGAGACGCTCAGGTAAAGATTTTTTTAGTAGTAACCCATCACTGACCGTTCTTAGCGTTACTTCACTTCATCTTCTACAACAATTTTTTTTTATTGTAATAAAACAACGCACTTTGCAGCGTTTTTGGTCATATATATTACTATTATAGGATATTACTAAGCATTATATAGCTCATGCTTTAAATAAGATAAGATAATGCATTTATTTAGTACAATACAGGATACAGAACACAATTATAACTTACAAAATGCAAACTGCCTAACCTTTTGCCAATTACATTGGGGTCGGCTTCCAGCCAAACCGATGCGGAGGGATATCAGTATTTTATATGGAGCGAGCCTACCTGACCTCCACAACCCTGTTACTGGGTAACACGAAATCTCATGGTATGACTGGTTGTCAGACTTTCAGGTCTGTGACTACCCGTAACGGCTGTCGTAGACTTGGCTAATCTCCGTGACGATAGGCCACCGTGACGATAGACCGAAAATTCGGTCTGGAATATATTATTATTCAAGTCACTGTTACACAATAAGTAAATGTATATATATGTTAAACAATAAGTACCTACATAAAGACGGCAAAATATCTAAGGGAAACAGATGCAAAGAAATGTTCCTTGATGTTGACTTTAGATTTGTACATAAAGTTAAGAAAAACATTGGTTTATATCACGTAATGTTTAATTAATGTCACTGTCCTGTGGGGTTACTCTTAAAACTAATACCAATTCCAATCCAATTCCAATATTAAATAGCCGCCTTAAAACAACGCCGAATTTTAAAATAAATTTACTTACATTACAGTTGCATAAATTTAAAAGCAAGTTATCTTCATATTATCCCTAATCTATATTTTTTTTGACATTTTGGCATTTCAAAGTACGAACTGACATATTTCCAATGTAAATCGAGCGGAATTATTTTCAAGAGTAAGCCCACTGTTTGTAACTGTCTCATTGGTTACTTAATTAAATATTATTTATGGTGTATTATTTTCCATTTATATTAAAACACCAACGAAACAGCATTAAAACTTTAACGATTAGAACAACTTCCCAAAACTTTGGGCCAGTTAAATCAGTAAAATATTTGTTTAGGCGCAAGCTTAGATGGTCATTCTGTCTTCTAAATATCATTTAGTAAGTTCTTACTCGGGAAGTTTCGTGAAACTTGATCGAAGCTGTCGCAATATGATTTTGACGAGTTTCAATATTAATGAAGATTTAATGCCTTTTGGAATTGCCTTTTCTCCCATGAAAATACTAAACTGTCTAAGAACTTCTTTGAGATAATGATAGTTATGTACCTATCTGTTTGATGTTTAGTGGTCCCAAGCGCGACTGCTGAGTAGGAGATCCCGGGTTTGATTCTCAGGTCGGGCAAAGCGAAAAGGTTTTCTCTTAGGACATTCTCAGTGGCAGCTCGGAGTTTGGAATTGTGCGCGGTAGATGACAATAGACTCGCCACCTATTAGGCACATGAGACTTAAGAACAGCATCGGTGAAATATGGGTGTACAACTGTGTAAAGCTCTGCTCAGGGTTCTCGAGGAATACAGGCGTGATGCTTTGTTAAGTTATGTTAATTAAGAACCTGTTTGACTTTTATTTATTTTATAAAATGTTTTTCCATATTAGAAGTTTCATTTGTATCGTGGTGGTGTATTTACAGATACAAGACTCAAACATGTACAAACCCAGATCCGGAATAAATAATTATCTATAGGCCATGCAAATAATTAGGTAATTGTTCCGTGCGGGCACTGTGTGTGCCGTATTTGTTAATAATCAACCTTATGTTTATCTCTCTGAGCAGTGGCGGGGCAACAACAAAATTTTGTGTGGGAAAAGTATATTTTGCGAGGCCCTTTAGTGGCACACAATTTTTTTTTTAACCAACCTTGTCCTACTTCTGGGGAAAGGTCTCACCATCTTCTAAGCCTTTCTGTCCATTGTTAACAAAAAACAGATAAATCTTTGAAAAGCATTAACGCATTCATAGCAAACTCTAAAGTTTACAAAGTTTTGTGGAAATCAAAATACGGTCGTGAGCAGGATTCGAACCTGAGCCTCCCGGATAAATACTCCAGGCGCTCTCACCACTAAGCTATCTCAACCACTGTTTACTCATCTGTCAACACATTTGAATACGACTTTTGGTGACGTTATTGCTATCTATAACCTCAGTTCAGTTCAGTCAGAATTTTCACACCAAATACTGCCACAAAAACAAACATGTAACCACAGCATACGCAGTTCTGGCAGGCAGGGATTCCCCGTGACGCCAGCAAATGTTGCTAGACAAAATAAAAACAATTTAAAATACATGGGTTCATGATTACGCAAATCTTGTCAAACTCTTACTTTGTTAGGTACAAATTGTCCGAAATTTTTCAAATCATAGAAAATTTTATGTAGAATAGAATTTATTTATTTCTGGGTTTAAGGTACATTTAGATCTTAATATTAAACAGTTTCACATACATTCCCGTTGCCGGTGTACAAATATTAACATTAACTTGCAAAGTCAAAATGACCAAGTTCTAGGCCACAACAATTTATTTATAGTAGTTAGTTTGTCATCGAAACGCTAAGAAGAAGATAATTATCATCATTAATATAATTAATAAAAATTAACTAGTTGTGATGAAAATTGGTAATTTTTATACCATGACAAGTTTCTTAAGCACAATTTTTATATTTGTTATAGCTGATGCTCGCGGCATCACCCGCGTGGATGTCGGTTATCGCGACCAAAAGTAATCATGAAATTTTGATCCAGTTCCCGCTTTCCAATTAACGCTTTATAATTGCCCATTTTTTTAAGTATTAAAATTGATATAGTATGTTAGCCTTAATAGATAGACATATGCCATCGCGGAGTTTTCTGTAGACCTATACTTATATAGGTCTACAGAAAACTCCGCGATGGCATATGCTTATCTAAAATGATACATACATACAATCACGCCTGTTTCCCATAGGGGTAGGCAGAGACTATCGATTTCCATTTGCTACGATTCTGACACACCTCTTTCGCTTCATCTATGCTCATTAACCTCTAAATACATGCTCGCCGATTTAGGTGGCTCCTGACCCGTCCTTTTTTGAGAACGTCCGCAATTTGATTGCGGTACGTTCGTCGAGGTCGGCCTGCCCCGACACTTCCATCCACTCTCGCCTCATGTACTAATTTAGCCAATCGCCTTTCATCCATCCTTTCTACGTGCCCAAACCATCTTAGCATACCCTTCTCAATCTTTGTCACTACATCCTCTTTCACTCCACAGCGTTCCCTTATCACGCTGTTCCTCACTTTATCTTTCAAAGTTACGCCACACATACTTCTCAATGCTCTCATCTCTACTGCATTAATTCTACTTTCATGTTTCTTCTGCCACACCCAACTTTCACTACCATACATAAGAGTTGGAACTAACACCCCTCCATGAACGGCCAGCCGCGCCTTTTTAGAAGCGAGTCCCATGAAGTTAAATATAGCCTCATGGTGGAGAAGATACAAAACAAATTCACCCGATATCTATATTTAAAGCAATATGGAGTGTATCCTTTTTATCCCCTTATGTATCCAACCTTATTTGTTATAGGTATGGTTGGATATTATAAGTTGGAAGTTAGGCGCGATGTAGCACTTGTAAAATATGTATTCCAGGTTTTCCGGGGCAAACTAAACAATCCATCTGTGTTAGCTTCTTTGAAGTTGCTTGTCCCAAGCAGGATATTAAGACTAAGTGCGAGACAACGTTTGTTTGAGGTTCCGTCAGCTCGCACTAACTTAGGCCAACATGCTCCAGTCGCTAGGGCCATAAAATTATTAAATAAAGTGGCGCAAAACTTAGATATTTTCAGTTGTTCATTGGCAGAATTTATTAGGGTGACTACTGAAATTGTTTGTCACAGCTCAGTGTAAACATGAAATTTTTGTTATTATCATTTTTTTTATGTGCATGTTTTGTTTATTTGTTAATTGTGGATGTAAATAATAATTATTATTTTTGTTGTTCCGTTTTAATTAAGTTAGTTTAAGTTTTGGATGTGTATTAATAATATGATGGATATGTAATAATTTTAATTCTAATTTTTAATAGGTATGCCTACATTGTCGCATTGGGTGTTTACCTGTAAGTATGGTGTTCTACTATAATAAGTAAATAAACATTCCGGCTATCCATGAAATTGCGTAGTGCAACTTAATACAGAATTCCACCATACATCATTTTGTTATATCTCAAAGGCAGCGTTTTCGTTGAAAACTCCCAGACAGCTTATTTTTTTTCAGACACCTCCAACAAATATCATTATATTTCAGCCAATGTATACAAAAACTTGACAAATTATATATTAAAACCTTCCTCAAAATTGTACTAATTTTGTTTTCTCAATGCTTGCTCGTAAATTATTCGATTCCAGTAATTTCATTGCTTTTAGTATTTCATTGTTAATGTCTGTTTGTAGGTTATTCTTATTTGAAGATTTTATTGTGAGAGTAGTGTCATCAGCAAATAGCGTACAATTATGTTTTAGGCTCTTGCAAAGGTAATTTATATATATTATAAATAATAGAGGCTCTAATACGCTTCCCTGAGGAACACCACTTAATTTTTAGCTCTACGCTGTATTTTATTTGTGTTATTGTAAATTTTTGATACTACTGTCTTTTGTTGGCGACTCGATAAATAACTTTTAAGCTAGTCATGCGCCTTGTCTCATATTTATCCATTTTGCAAAGTAGGCGATTATGTGGGACAAAATCGAATGCTTTGCTCATATCTAAAAATACCAATAATTCAGATATCTTGTTATCAGATATTATTGATTTACCTAAAGATTTGACTGAAGTAAAACAAGAAAGTGAAGTTGAACTATTCTTCCTAAAACCAAATTAGTTCTTACTACAATAAAGATGATTATTTTCCCATACAATGCCTTTGAATGATCAGTGTGATGTGTCTAAAATTGGACATATCCGTGCGGTTACCTTTATTGTATAGTGGTTTGACTATAGATTGTTTTAATCTACACTGGCCTGCAAAACTAAGTAACACACTTTTATAATTGGAATAACTTTTTGAGTACACAAGATATACACACATCAACACGGTCTAGGGATATTTCATACTCAATTAAATAACTCGAAAAGTACTGGCCGCATTGGAATCTTTTATACACCGATTTGTTTGTAATTTATCTCAGACTTATTACAAATTCAAATTTTTGAAAATTCTTTTGTTTCGGTGGCATAAAAATGTCTTGATGTGTAGGAGAGGGAATTTTCATTTCTGCGAAATTTAGAAAACAATACGAATTACATTTAGTTACAGTTTTTTTCATTTTTAAACGAAAGATAAAGTTAAAATTGAGGTATTGTAGCCATGCAACGCCAACATTTGACGAGGGCGGAGATGTTACGAGCTGTGGGAATGCTGGAAGCTGGGTCTGTTCAGCGTAATGTTGCTGAGGCCATAGGGACCCACCAAAATGTAATTTCAAGATTGTGGACACGCTATCGTGCCACAGGTGAAGTAGCGGAGAGGCACCGGGGGCCAAGTCGCATCACTACCCCCAGACAAGACCGATTTTTGCAAATTACTGCGCGAGCTCAACCAAATGCAACGGCGACTCAATTGGTCCAAAGGCTGCGAGTGAAACACCAAGTGCTTGTGAGTGACCAAACTGTAAGAAGGCGACTGCATGAAAGCAATCTACGCTCTCGTAGACCACTCCGGGTCCCACCTTTACGGAGAGGCAATCGTGGACGACGATAAGAATGGGTTCGGAACCACGTGGACTGGGGCCGTGAATAATGGTCCAATGTGCTGTTCACGGATGAATCCAGGTTCGGCTTCCATCCAGATTCACGAAGGACGCGTGTTTGGCGAGTTCCTGGACGATGGAGCCGTCTTCAGAACCCTCAGGAAGTTCACCCATACCAAGGAGGAACAATTATGGTTTGGGCAGGAATTCGTCTTGGAGGACGGATGGATCTCGTTTGGGTGCGGGGCAATATGACGGCAGAACGATACGTCCAACAGGTGCTGGGGCCCGTAATCTTGCCCCACAGAACACAAATGGGGCAAGATTTCCTGCTCATGCACGACAATGCCCGGGCACACACGGCGAGAACGGTAGCAGCTTGGTTACATACACACAATGTTAGGGCCTTAGACTGGCCTGCTCAATCGCCAGATCTAAATCCCATTGAGCATGCGTGGGATATGCTGCAAAGAAGAGCTCTGAAGGAAGTTCCTGAAAATCTGGCTACTGAAGATCAACTTTTTGCGCACCTCAGAAGGACATGGGACAATATTCCGCAGCAAGACATTGACAACCTTGTTCTGAGCATGCCGAATCGTTGCCGATGTGTTATGAACATCATGGGCGCTTTCTCAGACTACTAACTTCAAGTTTATAAACACAAATTAAATGATTTTCCTATTTTTTTCAGTTTTTACTCATAAATTAAAAGTTAATTCATATACAGTTTCCGTCTATGCTTCATTTTTTTTCCATAAAATCCTGAAATTTTAATCGAAGTACCTTAACCATTACTAGAAAATGGTAGAATATTAAATAACGTATCTTTTAAATATATACATGTCATATAAATAATTAACATATTGATAGTAATTCGCTTTTTTAAAAATATCCCTAGACCGTGTTGATGTGTTTACTTTCGAAATAGAAAGGACTCGAAAAAAGTTTAATTTTGTATATAAAAACTTCATAGTCGAGAACCTTCTTTTAAGAAATGGCAAAAAAAGCTTTAAAAACAAAAATAACCAAATTAAAAAAAAAAAAAAATTTAAACGTGTAGTACTTGGTTTTACAGGCCAGTGTAGTAGGAAATGGTCCTGTCTCATATTTATATTTCGGAAAATAAAACAAAAATAAATAAAATTATGTTTTCTCTATGACAATGATTTTATGTCTTTACTGAACTGAACCCTGAAGACCTCGCAAGCAAACCCTGGAATAGAACTGTATGCTATTTTCGAGCTCAAAACGCTCGAAAATATACTCATTTGTAAATTAGTCAAATCTTCCGAACCTAAAATATATTTTCGTTACGTTTCGTTTTATTATCATAATGTTTAAACAATCATCATTTGTTACAAGGATATACACCATTAAAGACTTCTTATTTGCAAATATGTGGGATAACTTTAAATAATCAGATCAGTTCAGATTTAGATGGTTCCGAGACATCACTTGCATACAATGAATTACTATCGTTATTTAGCTTTCCACTTGTCTACAAACAATCATAATTTTCCCCTTAGTTATGGAAAAAAAAACGTTTCGTTTTCAAGGTGCGAGGCGCCCACGTCGCCCACGCCTTGCCCCGCCTCTGTCTCTGAGGTGCAATGTTAATTGAAAATACCAATTTTATTCTGTAAACAATTTAACTGAAAAACCCCTTCATTAATTTAAAGAATTTTTTTATCAGTTCCGATTAATACAATAACAATATATTTTAATGCCTTTACACTTTTGATGCTGACTGTATCAAATCTGAGGTACATTTTCAAGACTATAACGCGTGCTGAAAGGCGTTCTACGATCTCCGGTTACCGTGGGCCGTGGCCTGTGACCCACGGACTTGGGTTGTTCGTTACCTTATCCGTAACAAGCCTGTGATTACGGAGTACGGCTTTCCGCGAGTGACTGTGCAGGCCAAGTTCGACCGGCCTGCACACCATTACCTGGATTGCGGCGAATAGAGCTGCGATCCTTCTTCTTATCATGTGGTTGATTAACAACGTAGTTTCGTTCTTTTTCCATTTAATATTGTAACTTTAACAATGTAGTGCCAGAGTTTAATTCGCCCGTAGGCATCTCAGATGGCTTTACACACCATTAAGTATATCTCTCAGGTGCGCTGGTTTCCTTACGATCTTTTCTTTTTTAGTTTTAAGCAACTAATTAAATTATTTTCCAATACGCACATCTCTATGACATACGAAAAGTCAGTGGTGCGTGCCTTGGATTCGACGAATTTGCGTCCTTTGACTTGCCAGTTCAACGGTCATACCACTAGGCAATCACTGCTGATAAAAAAATGGTTAATGGAGGGCAATGTAGAGTCCACAATGCAATTCCACATATGACAAAGTACAAGGAAGGAAATGTGCACAATATTAACTGGAACTCTATCAAAACAATAATAAAAATCAATGTCAAATAATTGTAAGGACAATATTTTTGATAAAAACTCTTTAAATATGTCACAATGACGAATACGCCCCGCATACTCTTATCTTTGACGTGGGTACGGTTGCCGGCAAAAGTACCTACCTACTGAACATAACCAATTCTATAACTGTTCTGGGATCTATCTGGAGTACAAAACATTACAATCTTGTAATGATAGAAAAACAGAAAATGCAAAAAAATATCATATCACAATAACCATCACTACAATCGGTGCAGCGGCACGTCATGATTTTTTGTTTATCGACACATAATTATGTCGATTCGAACGTTAAATTTGACGTTGTTGATAAAACGATAAAATTTTATACAAAATTTAAACTTTTATCAACTCGCCAAGTTGTCGACAAAGATCTGTGCATTATTTTTCCACTGACTCTGACTGTACCTACGTACGATTCGCGTAAATTGTCTGCGAAATATCATCATGGATAAAAAATATTCAATTCATCGCTTTAAGAGCAATCTCCGTTTTCCTGTATGTTATTTGGAAATTGATGAACACTTGTTCATGGGATGAATAGTGACTATTATAGGTCAAGGTTTATATATAGATAGGTATTGAAATGTTTACTATGTATTGTTATGTATGTAGATAGAGGAATTATACACAACATTTATTGCCTGTAAGTATTCCTAGAATAACTATTTTCCAAAGGATTAGTTCGACCTTTGTACATCTACATTTCATCGAAGTCGATTACGTTTCCCATTTATAACAATATCCACCCGGCCGAATTTTTTGTTATAGTAGCTTTTCTTTACGGAGATTAGCCAAGTACGCAGCAGATATCATAGTGCACAAGTGTATGTGCAAATACAGATGCACTCTCTTTTTCTTCACTTTCATAGTCCGATGGGACGGCAATCCGATACGACTGGAGGGAGATCAGGTGCAGGACAGCCGGGTTTACGTGCTCTCCGAAGTACGAAGTTATCACACTGCAAACTACCGCGAAAAATCACAAAATCTGGGCTGCTATCTCCTAATAGAAAACCAAATAGCACTTTGCTCAACTCGATATCAAACTCAGTTAAATTTATTATTAGGCACAGAAATGTAGTCGGTACACGATCGTTGAGCAACGGTTGGCAGTCTGTTATTGGTGGTGGATCGTCACCCATTAGAAGGATTTTCACCTGAGTGTCTCTGTGCTTCTGAGGGCATGTTAAACCGTCGGGCTCGACTGATAATTATTACATAACATAACACAGCATTACGCCTGTATTCTCCGAAGGGGAGGCAGAGGTGTACACAATTGACCACCCACATTTTACCACTGCTGTTATTAGGTTCCATGTGATAGGTGATGAGCCTATAGCCATCTAGCGGTCACAATTCCAAACTCCGGGCTGCTACTGAGAATTTCCTAACAGAAAACTCAATAACACTTTGCCCGACTCGGGAATCGAACCCGAGACCTTATATTCAGCAGTCGCGCTTGAATAGACCAACGGGGCAGACGCATTTATTATGTGCTAGGCGCGGTCGTGAGAGGGGCGGGCGCTGGTGGGATATATGTATGTTTATGTAAAAACTATATAGCTTAGTCCCCAGTAGCTGCTTCGCTCTGGGCTGAGTTCAACATTTTTAATTATTAAGAATTTGTGTTCATACACGATATATACGTTAATTTACGACATCCACGCGTAAGGAGTCGCGGGCACAGCTAGTTTATAATAAATTGACCGTAAGGCAGCCTTATACTGTAGTATAATACTTTACAATGTACTTACATCGAGTTTGGTGTTATTATATTTTTGCATATTAAATATACGTTATTACTGTGTTGATTGATCGGTGAAGTAAAGGCCCGGGAGGTCTAAGACGCATTGTTTGTCTAGGTTTAATATGAATATTCCATAACTCGTAAAGACCGATAACAAACAGGTCGGGCTTCTAACATATTAAGTAAGTTGAATATTTAAGTAAATAAGCCGAAGAAGGCAAGGTCTTGAAGGCCACGAGTGGATGATCACAGTGGCCTACTCTGAAGCATCATAAAATTTATTTATTCGGTGCACGGTTTTAAGAAAAGGATTTTTGTTTGTAATTATTAATACCATAATTTTGAGAATTTATTTAAAGTAGTGGTCGGCCGAAGTTCGACCATAATTCATAAAAAAAATTAATATAACGTTATTAAGGATATCAGGTAGGTTACCTATTATTAAAGATACGTCGTGTGTGTGTTAAACGCATGGTAGTATGTGTAATGTTTTTTTAAATTAATTTAGTGTATTTCTAATGCATATTAAAAAAAACTGCACTGCGTCTCCATATAAACTTTAACTGTGCCAGTGTATCTCCTCCATCCGCGTAATAACGTAAATATTTTTACAATTCCGACCGGTGGTTTTAGAGATTAGTGCGTTCAAACTGCTGCATTGGTCTAGTGATCCCAAGTGCGACTGTTCAGCATGAGGTCTCGGGTTCGATTCCCGGGTCAGGCAAAGTGTTATTGAGTTTTTCTGTTAGGAAATTCTCAGTAGCAGCTCAGAGCTTGGAACTGTGCCCGGTAGATGGCAATAGGCTCACCATCTATTCCATGGGACTTAATAACAGCATTGGTGAAATATGGGTGTACAATTGTATACATCTCTGGGAACGGGTAGGCCGTTCGGGGAATACAGGCGTGATGCTATGTTCGGTTTAAAACATTGATTTACTCAAAAATAACAAATAAAGTTGTAAGTGAACTTTTGAGCATAGTTATGATAAGTTAAACAAACAAACAACAAAACTCTTCCTGTTTATATTATTAGTATAGATATAGATTATTTTCAAGATGGCCTTATAGTTTCATTCTAAAACTATCTATCTGTGTGGCTTGCCTTGTTGTAGGACAGTGGTGGTTGTTCCACCGACAAGACAAATTAAAGAAGAACACATTTTAATTTTTCTATCAAATTCTTTTCAGTATTTGTCTAAGGGCCTCTTTCACCACCCTCAAGTAAAGTGTCTAATCGCCAGTTAATGTCACCCGTAACTGCACGTGTGGATTTTACGACATTTGAATAGCACTATTCCTATGATTAAGTGACCCGTAAGTTACTTGCACATCCTCTGCCAATTAGAGTATTTACTTGACGGTAAAATATTGTCTGTTGTCATTTTGTGCTTAGATCATCTACGATTATGTTAAAATAAACCAATATAAATGGATTTATTTGATCATCAATTAGATGTATTACAATATTCTACGATGCAACGTATACCGAGGATTCGTGTACATATTTAAATTCCGTGTTCATTATTTTACGGACCTGGATGCGATTGACTTTTTTATCGCTGTTTGTATTTGGACAAAGCTTGGTATTTCCGTACAAATGATATTATTGTATACCTATATTTTATTTTAAAGAACGTTTACATTTTAAACTATTATTTTAATATCCTTATACTACTGAATTTAAACTAATAAGAAATTTATGACTGAATTCAAATAATTATATTTTATTTATTTAATATGGCCCTCTCATGTACAGAAAAGTCTGCACCCCCCTTTTGACCCTATCCATATTTTTTATTTATTTATGTACAACAAAACAAAGTAACCAAATTTAAATTACATCGAGAATCACACGCTCTAAAAACAGAAATGACATAAATTGACATTACAATGATGTTAGACAAGTGTCATTGACGTATTAGCGAATGAATGCAACGTATAATTTGTTACGTCATTCACATAACCAGTAAGTAGTTACTTGAACCTTTTTCTTCGCTTGTGAAATTGACAAAAGATACTCGTAACTTTTACTTGCTGATTAAAGTTAAATAGGAAGTAACTAATCAACGCTTTACTTGGAGATGGTGAAAGAGTAAGTATCCCAATAGACACATCTTGCTAAACTATCATTCAGTTTGACTCGCAAATACAGACACAGAGCACTAACTTTTAAACTTAGCATAATTTTCTTGAGGATGGCAACACATGGGAGTAGGAAGGTAAGTTTAAGATCAAAGTTTCTGTTACTACATTAACTCTTGAAGAGCATAATAAGTAGTTTTAAGTAACTTTAATTGTTGCCGATGTTTGTAGAGAAAGTTTGTGGTAATTTTAACTTACGTCATCGTGTGGGTACATAATATAACAACTTTAAGTTGTTATTTTTTTTTTACATAATATAACAACTTTAAGTTGTTATTTTATGTGATGAAGCGTTATATCCTTAACATTATACCTGTAATCACAAAATTGCTAGCAAGTGTAATAATTATTGTTCAATGCTTATTACTCACTCAATGAGCTAGCGGCGAGCGATGTTGCGAGCCAAACTGATTTATACTACACTGTTTTATAGCCACACTGATGCGATGTTATTATTAAGGCTCATGTAATGATAGATAGCCTACAAACTCCGGGAAGATATTGAGAATTTATTATCAGGGAAACTTTGCAGAATCCGGGGGTCAAACCCTACACCTTAGCGTTCACGGGGCTAATGTGACAGTCTTCTTTAATTAAATAATTTTCCACGCCGTATTCTTGAAAGAATAAATTTGAAAATTTTATAATTATATTTTTATCTCATGTAAGAGATAAGTGAGTGCGGAGAATCTGAAATTTTATGGACAAAGAAATGTGTTCTAAGGAACCACAGTTTTAGATTTTCAAAAAGAGTTTCCATCGGCGATGCTACAAGCTGCGCAGGAGATGGCGCGGTAAATTGGACGTCTTTATGATAACTGGTCTACAATAACTCTAGAGCGTGTCAACTGGCGTCTATGGGGAGAGACTTTTGCCCAACAATGGACAGTTCAAATTGACAGTAACAGTAACGTTTCCCTGGCGTACAGAACTTGGAAGATATTTTATATATTTTTGTTTTTTTTTTCTACTACTTATTATTTAACGGTCCAGGAATTCCTTCGGTTAAATGTACTGAAGCTAACGAAACGTGATAACTTTATTGTTAGGCTTTCTCGGAATTACACTCGGTAAACGAAAAAGTTTCAATTTGCAACATCCCCTACTTTATGTCCGCACAAACAACAGCTTTTCATCACACTTTTATCTTCACCATTTTATAAAGTACAGTCAGTGACAAAAGTCAGTCACCAAAGATGCTAATTATTGTGACCTTTTGCATTTTTTTGGATTTATATGATGACATGTTTGTAATGTGTTTTAACTTCAGACCATTTGATGGATAGTTTTTGAGCTCAGATATTTTATTTTGGATGTGTTCAGCGAGTTTTGTCGCTGACCGTACAACTTCATAGCAATTTTGAACAATTTCATATTTTTACGGTCCATTTTCTTGATATGAAACGAGTAAACTGCATTCAGAAAATGAGCAAAGTTTAAGGGTACCTAACATGGGTCGTAAAATATGTTAGAAAACTAACAAGTTTTGTAATAAGTATGTGCGGCTAGGGCATAAAGGCCTAATAAGATGAAAGTTGCTGTGTTTACATAAATATGAAAGGATTTTTATTGCCAATAAAAATAAATATACTGGCATATCAACATTTTGAAACATTCCGTATTAAACATTTTTTTTTTGCTTATAGAAGTCTACCTTTTTGGTTTATTTAACAATTCAAATCAAATACAAGCTAGGTACAACATCCAATCATACGTAGGTATGTAGTACACAGATTTTAATATTCAAAAGATTCGGATTGGTTCGTGAACTTCAATTTTCTAATTGCCAAGAGACAATACTGAAAGGTTTTCTGTTAAGCCTATCTATTCTGATTATGGCCCCAACGAGGATTGTTGAGTGATTTTGTAACACAGTTCAATTAAGTTTTTATTTTTGGGGCTAGAAAACCAATCTAGGCAATTATAAAAACAATAAAATATCTCCTTAGCAAAAAAAAAAACACATTAACTAATAAACAACCAAATTTTGGTCCTCAGAATCGCTTGCGGCCAAAAGCAACCACAAGCTTTTAAGCACTAGAGCGACTGTCTATGGAAATCGCCATGACACCTTTTGATATAGATTCGACAGTGCAACGGACACCATTATCTTATCACCTTAACGTACGTAGGTGCCTATCAAATTAATATATCAGCTGGCCAGAACGGTGATAATTCCTATTTGCTTACCACTTGTCGGATTTCACTCACCTGGTTAAAGCATTAACTTAGTGTAGTGTCAAATTTATAACTTATCCGCCCGCAAAAGCATACTGCATTGAGGTTAATAAACGATCACTAATTTGGATTGATGTTCACATAAGAATTTTTGGAAAGCACTTTCATAGGCGATGGATTTAAAAGGTTAAAGGGGTTGTAAATAGAAAAATTATTCTAACCAGCAGTGGGTGATTCGTATCTAATATACCTTAGCAATAACAATAATTGTTAGAGCCCTTAAAAGGTTAATTTTAGGTCCGTCATGGGTATTTTTAATTACTGAACGCTTTCTCATTTATGTTTATCACTTCTTTGTTCTTTAATCATCTAGAATCCGGATTAATAATCTTTAATCTATGATTAATATCAATGCGACCTAAGATAATTTCTTATCTCTCTAAATATTACAAGAGTGACCTGCCAGGATTGATTAATCATTTAATCAACCGGCAGTCACGTTACATCTCATTCCACAAAAAAAAAACCACAACTCTCCAAAGAAAAAATGTACCGCTCAAGGGTGGTGCGAATCTAAGGGTCAATAATCACATTAGTCCGAACAACTTTGAGTCATCAGGGACACGGCTTTAGTAATGAATAGTGGACATTTGGTAGGGTTCCGTAATACAGGAGGGAAAAAGTTGAAGCCTTAAAAGAATACTACGTGGCAATCTGTTACAGATATTTTTGTCAGAATCTATGATCACATATTTTACTTTAACTTCGGTAAAGTAAACATGAGTATAGGTTATCGTTTTAGCACAGTCAAGTTCTAATCAGAATGTTTAAGAGAAGAAGTGTCGTTAAAATATAATTATTATGTTTTAGAGACTCAAAATATCATATTTTGACCATATCACGGTTAACACAAATTATACCTTCGAATATTTTAAGACTTAAAAACAACTCGTATATTTTGCATCTATAGAGACAAGGAATAATTTCACCAAAAACATTTTATTTAAACATAGTTGCCAAAATTCCCAGGTTCATAATGCTTTCACTGGCAAAAATTGATGAGATCTCTAGTAGAGTAAAACTCATAGCTGAGTTCAGATTTGAATTGCGCGTCATAGTAGATATACCAGATAAGCAGAACTACTTACCAAATCTCACTAGTTGGTGATAGCCTAGTGGATACCTTTGGACTGACAAGTTAAATATCGCAAGTTCGAATCCAAGGCACGCACCACTGACTTTTCGAGTAATGTGCGTATTAGAAATTAACTATCACTTGCTTAAAATGGTGAAGGAAAACATCGTGAGGAAACCAGCACACCTGAAACATATTCTCGATGGTGTGTAAAGCCATGTCAGAGACCTACGGGTGGTTTAAACTTTGACACTAGGTTGTTCATCAACCACATGATAAGAAGAAGACTAGTTGGTAAGACATCATTAGGAGAAAAAAAAGAAGAAGAAAGGCGTCTGTCTCTCTTTTACGCTCTTAATATTCTACGAGCATTGTATTAGATTCAAAAGAACCAGTTTTACGATACGAATCCTATCCGCAAATTAAACTCACACTTGACCGATTCTTTGTTGATTATATTTAAGTAGGCATGTGCCGTAAGCGACATCAAGTTGATGAGTATCATTCATCAAAGCTCTATTCATGCTCAGGCTAACTATTCCGTCAACGAAACCGTACTGGAGGTCAATGTCTCAATGACTAAGACATGTGTGTTTGTGAAGATGTTGACATAATCTGTTAGCTTACAAAAAATGTGCATAGATGTGGAGATTCAGTTATAATAAAAATAAACATCAATACATGTCAATGGTGCTTTAGTCTAACGGGACAGGTCTGCGCTTCTTCGAGCTTTAGAGCAAACGTAAACTACGCCAATCACAAGAACCTTCTAACCACCGATCCACTATGATAGGAAGCTATAGAATTTCGAAGCTGACTCTGAAATCTGCTTTATAAGATTATCATCATCACCAGACAAGTAGAACTATTGGAAAACCGTAGTGTAACATAACCGTGTACTATCTATTTTGTGACATAACATAGAATCACACCTATATTTCCCGAGGGGGTAGGCAGAGGTGTACACACCAGTGGTTGTAAACCCGCATTTCACCAATGCTGTTATTAACATGTCCCATGTGGTGAGCCTGTTGTCATCATGCAGAGAATTTCCAAAAAGTAAACTTATAACACTTTGCCCAACCCTTGCTTGGCAGTCGCCTTTGCGACCATTAGACTAAGAGGCGAAGTTTAAATTATAATATTACTGTCCTGTTAATATTAAAAATGTGACCGTTTGATTAAGAGTTGAAGAAATGAGTTTCAATGTTTGTTAATCAATCGCGGAAAGACTAGAATAGATTTGAATAAAATTAAATACATAGTTTCTTTAACTTCTGGAATTGAACATAGGATACTTTCAGTTCTGGGAAAATACAGAGTTCCTATGGTGAAATTGGAATTCCGCAACTGAAACTAAGACTCTTGTTCTGTATGCAGCTTTGATGCCGGAGACCCAGCATATATTCGTGGAGTACTGCGTGGTTAATTTGCTAAAAGTCGGGCCTCCATGATGGATTTCGACGCATGAAAAGAAAGGCCTCATGGTGATAGTATTATTATATATAAGAAATGCCTTCTAGATAAAATAAGTCATGTAGAAGTGTACTAACTTTTAAACTATCGCGTTGCATGATATTACTATATTCTAACACACAAGCAGTGTGCTTGTGACCACGATATGATGAAAAAGAGTAACCGTGGAGTTTATTGCCCGTTCAATACATAGGAATTTACACTTTGGAACGTGGCAACTAACTTCTGACAATTCAAAAGTACCTGTAAATGGTTTACTTGAAATAAATGATTTTGATTTGATCAGTGCAACCCGGTCGAAACATCAAGCGATTCAAAGGTTTGCGCGTTCATTCCTGTTATTATATAGTAATGTAAAAGTGTTTTATAAAGACTCATTAACGGAAACTCAAAAGAGACAATTTGTTCCAACTTAAGTCATAAAAAACACCATTACATTTTCTCCTACAAAAGGTATAGCACCTTATGTTAGAGCAAAAAAATTTTTTTTTTAAATCTACTTAGGCAATGCCATAGGTACGTATTTAAGAAATATCACAAATTCATATAAATTTTTACATGATCATGTTAAATTACATATATTTTTTTCTCTAGATACTGCTAGGAAAACCGAAAAGAGATCGGAATTTACGAAGTTTTCCGAATATAAATCAAGTCTGTTTGATTTATTAATCGTTGAGGTGGAAAATGGAGGCATTTTCCCATTTACGTTATACTCTTCGTAATAAGTTTGTCACCGGAAAATAACGGTGTTAAAAGGTTACCCACTAGACATTTTTTTTTGTGTTTATACTCCAAGAAGACTACAGGATTATATGGGTAACATAGCACTGCAAGTGTCCATCCCGGGTAAGAGATCCCGAGGGAGACCAGGTGGCTAGATGTAGTGCATTGGTGACATGCGACGTGTCCGGCACGGATGTCAAGGATAGAGCGAAGTGGAGGAGTAGAATAAAGAAGGCTGATTCCACCACCATATGGGATTAACTATATATATTATGCATCTATAGAGACAAGGAATAATTTCACCAAAAACATTTTATTTAAACATAGTTGCCAAAATTCCCAGGTTCATAATGCTTTCACTGGCAAAAATTGATGAGATCTCTAGTAGAGTAAAACTCATAGCTGAGTTCAGATTTGAATTGCGCGTCATAGTAGATATACCAGATAAGCAGAACTACTTACCAAATCTCACTAGTTGGTGATAGCCTAGTGGATACCTTTGGACTGACAAGTTAAATATCGCAAGTTCGAATCCAAGGCACGCACCACTGACTTTTCGAGTAATGTGCGTATTAGAAATTAACTATCACTTGCTTAAAATGGTGAAGGAAAACATCGTGAGGAAACCAGCACACCTGAAACATATTCTCGATGGTGTGTAAAGCCATGTCAGAGACCTACGGGTGGTTTAAACTTTGACACTAGGTTGTTCATCAACCACATGATAAGAAGAAGACTAGTTGGTAAGACATCATTAGGAGAAAAAAAAGAAGAAGAAAGGCGTCTGTCTCTCTTTTACGCTCTTAATATTCTACGAGCATTGTATTAGATTCAAAAGAACCAGTTTTACGATACGAATCCTATCCGCAAATTAAACTCACACTTGACCGATTCTTTGTTGATTATATTTAAGTAGGCATGTGCCGTAAGCGACATCAAGTTGATGAGTATCATTCATCAAAGCTCTATTCATGCTCAGGCTAACTATTCCGTCAACGAAACCGTACTGGAGGTCAATGTCTCAATGACTAAGACATGTGTGTTTGTGAAGATGTTGACATAATCTGTTAGCTTACAAAAAATGTGCATAGATGTGGAGATTCAGTTATAATAAAAATAAACATCAATACATGTCAATGGTGCTTTAGTCTAACGGGACAGGTCTGCGCTTCTTCGAGCTTTAGAGCAAACGTAAACTACGCCAATCACAAGAACCTTCTAACCACCGATCCACTATGATAGGAAGCTATAGAATTTCGAAGCTGACTCTGAAATCTGCTTTATAAGATTATCATCATCACCAGACAAGTAGAACTATTGGAAAACCGTAGTGTAACATAACCGTGTACTATCTATTTTGTGACATAACATAGAATCACACCTATATTTCCCGAGGGGGTAGGCAGAGGTGTACACACCAGTGGTTGTAAACCCGCATTTCACCAATGCTGTTATTAACATGTCCCATGTGGTGAGCCTGTTGTCATCATGCAGAGAATTTCCAAAAAGTAAACTTATAACACTTTGCCCAACCCTTGCTTGGCAGTCGCCTTTGCGACCATTAGACTAAGAGGCGAAGTTTAAATTATAATATTACTGTCCTGTTAATATTAAAAATGTGACCGTTTGATTAAGAGTTGAAGAAATGAGTTTCAATGTTTGTTAATCAATCGCGGAAAGACTAGAATAGATTTGAATAAAATTAAATACATAGTTTCTTTAACTTCTGGAATTGAACATAGGATACTTTCAGTTCTGGGAAAATACAGAGTTCCTATGGTGAAATTGGAATTCCGCAACTGAAACTAAGACTCTTGTTCTGTATGCAGCTTTGATGCCGGAGACCCAGCATATATTCGTGGAGTACTGCGTGGTTAATTTGCTAAAAGTCGGGCCTCCATGATGGATTTCGACGCATGAAAAGAAAGGCCTCATGGTGATAGTATTATTATATATAAGAAATGCCTTCTAGATAAAATAAGTCATGTAGAAGTGTACTAACTTTTAAACTATCGCGTTGCATGATATTACTATATTCTAACACACAAGCAGTGTGCTTGTGACCACGATATGATGAAAAAGAGTAACCGTGGAGTTTATTGCCCGTTCAATACATAGGAATTTACACTTTGGAACGTGGCAACTAACTTCTGACAATTCAAAAGTACCTGTAAATGGTTTACTTGAAATAAATGATTTTGATTTGATCAGTGCAACCCGGTCGAAACATCAAGCGATTCAAAGGTTTGCGCGTTCATTCCTGTTATTATATAGTAATGTAAAAGTGTTTTATAAAGACTCATTAACGGAAACTCAAAAGAGACAATTTGTTCCAACTTAAGTCATAAAAAACACCATTACATTTTCTCCTACAAAAGGTATAGCACCTTATGTTAGAGCAAAAAAATTTTTTTTTTAAATCTACTTAGGCAATGCCATAGGTACGTATTTAAGAAATATCACAAATTCATATAAATTTTTACATGATCATGTTAAATTACATATATTTTTTTCTCTAGATACTGCTAGGAAAACCGAAAAGAGATCGGAATTTACGAAGTTTTCCGAATATAAATCAAGTCTGTTTGATTTATTAATCGTTGAGGTGGAAAATGGAGGCATTTTCCCATTTACGTTATACTCTTCGTAATAAGTTTGTCACCGGAAAATAACGGTGTTAAAAGGTTACCCACTAGACATTTTTTTTTGTGTTTATACTCCAAGAAGACTACAGGATTATATGGGTAACATAGCACTGCAAGTGTCCATCCCGGGTAAGAGATCCCGAGGGAGACCAGGTGGCTAGATGTAGTGCATTGGTGACATGCGACGTGTCCGGCACGGATGTCAAGGATAGAGCGAAGTGGAGGAGTAGAATAAAGAAGGCTGATTCCACCACCATATGGGATTAACAGTTGGAAAGAGCGAGAGATACCTCAATAACATTTTTTGTCCCAGTAAAGACTAGTTTGTCTTCAGTGAAATTAAGACTATAAAGAATTAGGTAGCCTAAGTAACTTGTAGCCGTACATTTATATTTTCAAGTTTAATAGCACTCCACCCATATTTTCAGAATTAATGAATGTGTATGGTGACGTGGAATGGTATTTTCTCATTTTAGTTTATTTATATTTTATGTATTTTTGGCCAAAAATTTTAGGTATACAATTTTGAATTTTGTTTTCTCGCCATTGTACTGAATATCAATAAAATTTCTTGTCCAAAATTGTGTCTATAACTCTTGTTTTCAAATCGATAAAATTTATACCCTCTCGGCTCCATTTTCATTGTTACGGTCATAAATAAGTTCACAGTCGTTGACTAAAATAAATATACACTAAAATATAAATTTGACCTTTGTACCTAAGGTTTAGTATAGAAAGAATAAAAATTTATGACTACGGGTCTTATTTCTTTGGCGTGAAAATAATGAGCGGGTAGTAAACTGGAAAATAATAAACAGAAATCAAAATATATCGGAATAGCGAAATAAAAGTCTAACAAATAAATCTTATACAGAAAAGCATACCAAGATTGTGTTGAGTTCTATAAAATTATAATGGTAAATTTTAATAAGATCTTTTACATACTATTCTTACTGAAATGTTAGTATTTTTAAGAGAATGTATCACATTCCTTCTTCCCAAAATATGTATGTTCGTGAGTTTATTTATTCCATCATAACTTCTAAACCCCAGAACCGATATAGATGTACGGGATATCGTTACACTCCTTACATTGTCCCGGGTAACATATGCTATTAAGATTTAAGAAAACAATAATACAGTGGCAGTAGTACACAAAAAGGTGTGTAATAAAAAAAAAACACACATAGCAGGTGTGCTTTTTAATTTATTTATAAATTTTATCTTGTAACAATATGGGTTTGATACCCAATAACAAACTCTTGTCCAATAATAATAACAAACTCTTTTCCAATAATTATAACATGCAGTCGGAGGCATCCATGATGTAACAAACCAGGCCTCCAAGCACGGATCTTTGTCGACAAACTGTAAAAATGTAGGGAATTTTATCGTTTTATCAACATCTTATGTCAAATTTGACGTTAAAATCGACAAATATGTCTACAAAATGAAACGTGCTCGTACCGCTCATCCGTAAAATATGCGAGAAGAATATGAGTCAACTAACTAGAAATTAAAACTACATACTTTCGTGTTTTTTCTCCAATATCGTGTCCATGAAAATGCCGCGTCGATTTCAATGGTTTCTATCTATTTTATTACTTGTATCCTTATCTTTACTGGCACATATAAAAAATATGCGTGTCCATGCAAAACTTAGGATAAGACGTGGGTGACCCAACCATTTAGCGCTCCTCTAGATTTTATTCGTGATAAAAGTTTTTATTAGCTAGACAGATAGTTGTCTGTCAACTTACTGCGTTATTTTGTTTGCTAAATATTTTAGAAATGGTAAATATTATTTTAATTTTATTTTTAGACGATAAAATTGATTTTAAGTCCACTATGCATCTGAATTCATTTGAAAATGATATGAAAATGTAAGTAGAATAATAATGTTATTATATACGCCAGAAATTTTAATTAAATATCTTCAACATCCCCCTGCCCTTATCCCAATTTATTTGGGGTCGGCGCAGCCTGTTTTATAATTCCACTTTATAATTGTTTTTGAAATTGCATGCTACTAAACTTTTGGCAATGTTTTATAACCGGCCGCCTGCCTGACGTCAACCTGAATGCTGTTGTTGGTGGTAACCGCCACCGATACGGTCTCCTTCTATCTAGCTATGTCACACCAAATGTTATCCATGTGCCAGGTTCTGATGTTATCCTACTATAGCACTCCAATAACCGGCCAGAAATTTTAATTAATACTATAATTTTAATTATATACGGGAAAATTAAAGGGCTTTGAATTTTTTACCTACTACTTAAAAACTAACTTTCATAAAACACGGATTTGTATGATTTTGATCTCATTAACTATTCTACAAAAAAAAAGATACAGCATCCTTCTTATTAGATTCTAATAGAGAACTATAATCAATCTACGTATGTAGCCATCATTTACACACTATAATCTATCATTAAATTGTATTGAACTATATTATAATATAAAATGGTACCTATTCTACTTATAATTTTGTTCACAACTTACTTTGTCCCTTCATTATAAGGTAACGCACTATCATATAACATATACCCGATATGGTACTTAGTACAAGCTACTTCCCTCATTATGCACCATTAGCACCCATCACTGTTTAGAGTTTCCTGCGAAAGAAGTACTGGAATAAATTAACGAGTAACAAAAAAATATTTGTTGTTGCTAAGCGAGGACTATATAATTTTGATACACTGTCATTGTGCGTTTAAAAAAATACTTCGGACATAAAATCTTGATTGTGGTATAGTTTTTGAATAGAAGATCTATAATTTTTTTATGTTATTTTTTGATATTTTTTTGCAGTTTCATTGATAAAGTCCAATCCTATAGATTTTATAAATAAATTTTAAATTTCTACATCATACAAAAACTAATGTTTCCTCAAATACCCAAGCTCAATATCAGAAAACAAATGTTTTGCTATATGTGGCAGTCTACGTTACCTTATGGGAATGTCTTTGTACGGCTTTGAAACTATGTAATAATACTGATAGATATATGCATATTTCTTTATAACATTTGCCTTCTCAGCAAATAATGTTTTTTTTTTAAGTTTCACGGGAATGCTCAATTTTAAACAGTATGTGCCTGATGATGATATAATATTCATAAAGATTATAATGACATATTTTGATATCAAATTATACCGAGAGCTACGGTAAAACGTTTTATTTCATACAAATATATTAATTTAAAACTAAAGTTATAAATTTTTTGTGGAAAAAGAATACGGTCGTGAGCAGGATTCGAACCTGTGCCTCCTGGATTAATACTCCAGGTTGTGGAAAATTTGTAACACAACAAATTTATAACTTTAGATTTCACTAAGCATGCGTTAATGCTTTTCAAAGATTTATCTGTATTGGTTAAGGTAATTGCATCTATACGACATTGTATCAACTACAAAGTTAGGCGTGTCGGTTCGGTTTCCCGTGAAGGGACTGAATAGATGGCAATGGCGCCACCAAAAAGACGTATTAAAATGTGGAAGAAGAATTTGCGGTGGTTAGCAGAGGTTGATATAGCTTAGCGGTCAGAGCGCCTGGGGTATTTATCCGGGAGTCGCAGGTTCGAATGCTGCTCACGAATTCTTTCCACTACAAATTTTTTATTATAGAGTTCGCTAAGCATGCGTTAATGCTTTTCAAAGATTTATATGTAATATAAAACTGCATACGAATACTTTCACATCTTTACTTTTACTGGCATTTCATTATTAAACCAGTATTTCGTTGTGTAAAAGATTAACATTTAGTTTGTTTTATTTGCTTCGACATCAAAGTGAGTTCTTTACGAAGTGTCATTGACCTCTTGAATATTGGATTTTCTACAAAAATGTTATTCTTTTGAATTAAAAACATACAGGGGTAGATTTATCCCTTTGGGAGTCTAATGTTAAATAGAAGGAGTATTTGTAAAAGGTGCTATTATTTATTTAAAGAAACAAATGCTTTCGGCTCAAAATAAAAAATAATGTAAGTATTTAGTTGGGGATGTTTAAAGAGAATATAAATATGTATAAGACTAGTGGTTACCTTGGCGTTTCAAAAGTATGTTTTCATTTTACTGTTTTCAAAATCATGTTAACTTAATAATGTTGTGACTAATATCTGATTGTGTCAAATATCACAGTTCACAAATCACCCCTGCTGCAGAAGGGCGCCGCCAAGCGTCGGAGGGCGTTCAACGATCCCCGGCCACCGTGAGCCTGACTGACTGCAAGCGGCGGACATGGGTGGTTCGCAGCCCGACCAGCGCCAGGCCCGAGACGGCCACACATCGCGCTTCAGTAAATGTGCCACGATGTCTTCATCGTGGCACATTAGGCTAACTGTGGCCAGCCTGCACACTACTGGTAAACACTCATCAACGGATGGACGACCTGCTGGGGTCGCGGTGATTGCTGCAACAAACCCGGGACCTCGGTAAAGGTTAGGACAGGAACACACACACGAGATAAAGGTCATATATCACTCATTAATCTGTCTATGTCACGTTAAAATAATTAACATTCGTGAAATAACTGAATCGACTAGGCATGGGTCATTCTATAAGCATGAAAAATTATATTTGAAATGATATATTACACAATGCAACAAGAAAAGCCCTTTATTGTATTACTTAACAACATTTTAACATAAAAGGACAGATCAAAGAGAATTGTATGAATAAAAAAATCGTCGGGACTATAAACCCAATAGGATTTGGGTTTGAACATTCCCACCCTTTTCATTATAAGTTGCCTTCATGCCTACAATACTTTTATTATTGCGAACCCCTATTTTTCTCTTTATTCGCAAAGAATACTTGGACCTTCGTGACGTTGTATGGATATCTTTGAGAAAATCACTTACATTCAAAAAGGTATGTCAGGCATAAAATAGGTGGAGATATTTTATTTGGGTTCGTGTTGACGGTTTAAGTAAATTGAATAATAAAAATAAATAAACAAAAGTGTCACCTAATAAATTGACTCTTATAATACTGAGTGTATTGTTAATGTATTACCTATTTTGAAGGATTATTATATTTTAACTCGAGACTGATCTATAAAGTTGGTCATTGTGATCCGATACATCGTCATTAAATTTATAAAAAAGTATTTCAGGAAAATGAACAGTGCACACGTGACTATATGAAAAAAGAAAAAATAGTCTATGATAAATATGAAATTAATAACTTGTTTTTCATAGAACTCTTCAAGTCAAGTACCTATATGAATTTAATTTATGAAGTCATTAAACTTTCGCAGACCAATTTAATACTTTGAGTCTTTCACGTATCCGTATACTTGAAGATTTATTACATCTCTAAAGTACTTCTTAAATGGTAGGTGAATGGAAGTCTGTAATAAAACTTGTTTTATATATTTTTTGCTTTGTTACTTGTTACCGGTAAAGAAAATACTTTTACTTTATCTTCAGAATTTTCATTACTATTGAAAAATAAATCGAATATTTTCTGGGAAACCGTTTTTATATTCGCCTTCGTATTTGTCAAGCTTTCAAAAATGTTTTTTTTTATACTGTTTTTCTCTATTATTATATCGGACGAATAGACCGAATGAAAAAAAACCCTTACGACGGCCGTACATCATCAACACAAATAAATAATATTGAACTGTCTGTTTGCACCGTCAAAATAATAGCTTTTTTTAAGCTCATACAGTTATTCGCACGTCGTTCGTAAAATTTTGATTTCTTTTGTTCGGGCTAATCTTGGAAACGGCTAGACCGATTCTGATAAGATTTGAATGACCTGCCAGTAAAATCTTATCAGAATTGGTCTAGCCGTTTGCGTCTACAGCTGACTATATAAATAGTAACTTAGGCAATAGAACTAAAGTGGATTGTAATACAAGCGTATGTTTAGTGAAGGAGTTTTGAGGATATTAATTATAGTCAAACCCAAAAGTTTTTATTGCATTCTCATATGAAACATCAATGTTTAAGAACCGGCAAACGGTATCTATGGATTTCTTTTTCAATAAAATAAAAATGTGCTAGTCGAGATGGCTTAGTGGTCAGAGCGCCTGGAGTATTCATCCGGGAGGCGCAGGTTCGAATCCTGTTCGCGACCGTATTCTTTTTCCATTTAATATAATAACTTTAGAGTTCGCTAAGCATGCGTTAATGCTTTTCAAAGATTTATCTTGAAGTAAAAATGTGCTATTATTTTTTGAGTTGTGTGGTACGTGTTGATGTAAAAAATATCAATATCTAGCGTGATATACTAAAATACTTGAATGGATAGGATCTCAGACGCTGACGTAGATGTGAATCTGAATAAAGCCACACGGTACGTAGAGATGCGTTTACGGTTTGATTTACACATATGACGTCACGTAGCAAACAGCAAACCTCCTACAGAATATTGACGTGGTAGCGCATCGTGTGGGACCACCCTTTCTCAAAATCAGTTCATGTACGAATTATGAATTATCCCACGCCTATATAGGATTATCGTTCACTGAAGATGCACAAAGCTACCCTTTAGCCCACGCAATCGACGCATACTATGTCTTTACTATAAAAAAACCCCCACACAAATATAAATAAAAGTCTCTTCAAAAACTTGAAGGTTATCAAGATCGCGACATAATATTTTCACACATGTCTCCGTGGCAATCTCCTAAAGATTTATCTTTCTTCATTCCTTTGACCCGCAAATCTCATCGCATCTCGAATACATCGTTCGAGAGATTAATGAAACTGGAAGTTCAAGGTACCCTCTTTTATTCGACGATTTCGTAAATTAGACAGACTTCATGTTTTCACTATTCTTTTCTTTTTTCTTTCCGTCTATACCAACCAGAATTTGGCTTCGCTAGTGTTAATTGGGATCATTCACTTTTCATTAAAATTATATATTGTATTCTAAAAATAATAATAAGAAATCTCCAGGCTTTGACAGGGTCAGTTCATGGATTAATTTGATTTTTGTGAAGATGTTTCTTCGCTTTATCTATGCTTTACTATTCCACTGGATGTACTATGTATCGAAATAATAAAAAGACAAAAATTCTGGTTAAATTTTTATGGAACTTCCACTTACTTCTGTATTAGTGAGGTTATGGCCCATAAAAGTAACAAACTACAGATTTTTATCAACTTCGAATAACTTGGACATTTTATCATGATTAATATTGAGATAGAAATGGCGAAAGTCGTTCGATTATTGTTATTGACATATATCGTGTATTTTTATTATTATATAGAAAGTTATTATGTGTTAGTAAATATGGTGTATATGAATTGATATGATGTTGTCACTCTAATGTGTTTAAGCTGTGTACACATTCAACGAATACGGTGGTCCAATATTATAAGTGATTGTTTAGATCATAATTATTTGTGTAAGTGCATGCTAGTGGGGCTAGTAGAAAGTGTGTAGAATAAAACTATTTCGCCACAATTAAATCCTTTTTTAAAGAATAGGTACAGAAGACCCTAGTGATCTAAACTAAATACGAACATCGACTACAAACGTATGCATGAAACTACATGAAACATTGAATTATTACATCGCTGTTATTATGTATGAACGAACTTGTAACATAAAAAAGTTTTTTTTTAATTTCAAACGCCTAAAAAGGAAACTGGTAAGTAAAATGTTATCTTAGCAGTGGCGGATTTACCAGCAGGCTGAGTAGGCTGGAACCTAGGGCGGCGGATTTTAGGGAGCGGTAAATTTGGCTTACCTCACCTTATAAGTAGTACATGATTGAGCTTTTCTTAGCTCTGAAATATACCCAAAAACTATTTCTTGTAATTTCACTACATCGAGGGTTGTAAAAATAATTTAGGAACAGACACTTCGATCCTTTAGTTCATAACTATACTAATAATGAAAAAAAGCTGATGTGATGAGGACGATAGTGCACTAAGAAAAATTTCATTGACAAAAAACATGGAATTAATATGATTGTGAACTAGGGTATCGAATTGCAGAGGTTAGTAGGGGCGGCAAAATATGAATAGCCTCCTGGCGGCAAATGTGTAAATCCGCCACTGTATCTTAGTCTTAATAACAAAGTGTCTGTGTAACAAATTTTTATTCTAAAGTTACAATATTAAATGGAAAAAGAATACGGTCGCGAACAGTATTCGAACCTGCGCCTCCCGGATAGATACTCCAGGCGCTCTGACCACTAAGCCATCTCGCCCTCTGCTCACCACCGCGAATTCTTCTTCCATATTTTAACACGTCTTATGGCGACGTCATTGCAATCAATTCAGTACCTATACAAGTGACCAAACCGATACGACTAACTTTGCAGATCGCTACGTTTAATGATGTCCAATAAGTAGGTACCTACATAATGAAAATACTGGTCAGAGTTTCATATACTGTTATGTATCATGCAATATAACAATCTATAGTATATATAAAGCTAATAAAAAAGTGTAGAACAGGTCAGTTGTTTGTCGTCTCATGTCAATATAGGGGAATATAGGAAATTGGTTTTTTGGTCCTCACATCCGCAGGGATTTTAGACTATAAATAACTTGCAATGTATTGTGAGAATAGGTAGTTTGGGTGCTGAATCATGTGACATACTCGTATAGTATTTTACCTGTATAGTAGTGTACAGTCAGCAACAAAAGCAGGTAAAAGTTTCAGGAGCTGTTATTGAAATACAACTGTTTAATGATTCATTTTTCATAACACATTAAAGTAAATCAGAAAATTGTTACGGTAATTGTTGAACTTTCAAATTAAATTTGATGGAACAGGCTTCTTCTGGGTAAGCTCACTCCATCGTCGACTTTGTCTCTGTCACCTCATGGTCACCTCTGACCTAGACTAGAGCCAATCCATAAAAAAAAATGTTAGGGAAGGAATACTGTCGTGAGCAGGATTAAAACCCGCACTCCCAGTTTATGTCCCTAATCTACATCCTTGGAATAATGAGCAGAGGTTGGGAGAACTTAGTTTACAGACACCTGAAGTACTCATCCGGGGAGCACAAATTCAAATTCTGTTCACGACACAATGTTCCGTTCCACAAAAAATTATAACTTGGCTACGTATGCGTTAATTTAATAAAAAAATATACCAGTATTTATTGAACTTTAATAAGCGCTTGCTGTAGTCTACTTATTTTCCTCACCGTACTGTAAAGCCCTGACCACATAGCGCTCATACTGCTAATTACAATACATGTTATGCGACACAAATGTATTTGTGAAACCTCGTCCGTAAGTGTCAAGATGGCCCTAAGAGTTTGGCAAAGTAAAGTTATACATTTTTGTGGAAACAAATAAACGGTCATATTAAAATTTGGTAGAAGAGTTTGGCAAAGTAAGATAAAACATAGCATCAAGCTCGTATCCCTAAGGAGTTATCCAGATTGAGGGGCTCGTGGCTAATAGCCACACAGATCGATCGATCGAGGTTAAGCTGCGCTTGCCGTGGTCGGTCTATAGATAGGTGACCATAATTTCATATCAAGACTCCTCCGTGACTCGGAGAGCATGTAAATTGTCGGTCCTGGTATATCATATGAAGATATGATATGATAGTCGCTACGGGTAGTCAGGGGCCTAAAAGTCTGACAATTAGTCATAGTATGAGTGTGTCTTGTTACCCAGTAACTAGAATGTCTGACTCGCGACATAGCCGCGGACTCAGCTCATGGCTAAGGGCTCCGTTCGAGTTCGAAACTAGTCGGGCAAACCCGAAGAATGTACGTGAGTAGTAAACGGTGAACAATAACTAATATGAATATGCCTCACGAAAGTTATTATACAAATAGAATGTGGACGTCAGATAGGCTGTCACTCCATGTAAAATACTCGTATTAAGCTGCATCCGATTAGAGCAGAAGCGCACCGTAGTTGGTAAAAGGCTAGGCAGATTGTTAGATTTAATTCTTTCCAGTTTAGAATTACCTACTTCTAGATTTAGGCATCCTTCCAGGCTTTCGGTCTTATGCATCCTTTCACCAGGTATTTGACATTGTCATCAACCTTAGATGCTTTCATACTACCCGACCTTGGTCTTCATTAGGTCAAAACTTTGCTACAGCGGCGATTACCATGTCTAGTCAGATATCCTACCCAACCCTTGGCATAGTATGTGGGTATTTAAATTACTAGCTTATAACCATGAATAGGTACATGGGTTATTATTATACTTCTAACAGTTACTTGTCTAACAAGGTGTAATAACACTTATCTGTTATCATAACTGTCTTAGATAAATATTAATATAAATAGTCAAGCTTAATTATTTATCCTATGTTAAGTCAAAACAAACTGATAGTTTAAATATAAAAGGTCGTTCTTTACTCGTGAATGTCTTTTTAGGGTTAAAAGGGGTGTTAATTGAAACCATAAATTTAAATTCTATAAATTCACAGCCTGTATTCCCCGAAAGGGTAGGCCTGGTAGGGGTAGGTGTACACCGTTGTCACATTTCACCGATGCAGTCATTTAGTTCCATGTGATAGGTGATGAGTCTATTGCCATCAACCGGGCACAGTTCCAAACTCTGACCGAACTTTGCCCTTGAACCGAACTCAGGTCCTCATACACGCGTAAGACAGTCGCCTTTGCGAGCATTAGACTCATGAGGCAGTTCTATAAATTCTATAACCTTATAAGTAACTGTGGATCAAAATCCACTAGGTAAGTGGCGCCCTGACACAGTTAATCGTGGCAGATCCTGAAAAAGATGGCGGGAGGAGTTAAATAAATTAAACAAAAAATGGAACACAAAAGCATGGAAATCATTGGGCCACTGCTGGGTACAGGCCTCCCTTTGCCCAGCAGTTGGATAATAGGTACAAGCTGACAGTAATTATATAAGTATAATAAAAAAAAAACTTCGTGTTAATTTCGTTTTTCTTGTTGCATGCATTGTGTGATGTTAATGCTATTGTTATTATTTTTTCAAGACTTATTTTATTTATGTGTACATTTTTTAAAGAAGACCTCTTCAGCCCTCATTGGGAATGCTGTTGTTGTAACAGCCACCGATACGGTCTCCTTCTATCTAGCTATGTCACACCAAATGTTATCCATGTGCCAGTTTCTGATGTTATCCTTCTATCACACTCCACTAACCGGGCTACAATAGCTACAGTCTGTACTAATACCTAAATAGCACAACCTACCAGAACTTGTAACAAAGAATCCATAGGGTAGGTTCATATTATACCTACAAAATTTAAGTTTACCACTTAATTGACTTTGTGGAATTGACAATAAAGAATATGAATATGAAACTACGAATTACATTCTCAAGAACGCAGGACAGGTTCTTTCTTTCTTTCTTTTTAATTACGACACAGCCATTGCCATTCCAAAAGTTTCATATACAATTTAATTAAGCTTCCGCTGTTAAAATATCATAAAAGAGTTTAAAAATATTGCAAGTATAGTTAAGCTATGTGTTTCATTAACAAGTAATTTCCTATTAAACTGGTTAAACATCCTTCAAAATGATTATAGAGGTTTGATTGTAATCGTGTACAAAAGTTGCGCTAACGCAATAAATATTATTGGCGCCAACTTAAATGAGATATATTTATAATAAAACAGTTTTTAAACTGATTAATCGCGTGTATTATTGGCGTGTATTATATATATTTTCCTGACGTCTCAAACATTTTGCAGCGTTCGTGGTCGCAAGAGGACCCTCCTCCTGCGACCATGAACGGTTTTTTTTTATTCACGGTCTCCAGGTATACGTCTAGTTACCAGTCACCCTGTTTAAGATTTATTTTATGTCAAATAATTAAATTACTTTATGTGCAATTGTAAAAATTGATTAATTAAATAACAAGCGAACTTTCACGTTTTTATATCAGGATGTCCATAAAAAGCTCTCATAAATTATAACACAAGTAGGTAGGTAGGTACTTACTCATAATTCAGGAAGTGTGTCCGATTTGTACATAATTAAGTTTATCTAAGTAATGCTACAGTTTTGTTTTTGTATGTATTACTTAATGCTACAGTTTTGGTTTTTGTTCAACTATCTGTTTTCATCTTATCAGCTGACAATCACTCATTGCAGTGATAGTGGTAGGGCCGTTGGACTGGCAAGTCTGAGGTCCTAAGTTCGAATCCAAGGTATGCACCACAGACTTTTCGAGTCATAAACGAGTCATGACTCGAAACAAACTGCCTCGTTGGTCTAGTGGTCCTAAGCGTGAATGCTGAGCATGAGTCTGGTCTTGGGTTCGATTCCCAGGTCGGGCAAAGTGTGATTGTTGTTTTCTGTTAGGAAATTTTCAGTAGCAGCCCGGAGTTTAGAATTCTAAATAGATGGCAATAGGCTCACCAATTACATGGGACTTATTATTAAACAACATTGGTAAAATTTGGGTGTACAACTGTGTACACCTCTGCCTACCCTTTGGGGGAATACAGGCGTGATGCTATGTTACATTATTGCACAACAACTATGTATGTTAAGTAAACTTACTAACTGTACTTATGTAACTTTTAATAATTATTATTTTACTTTGACATCTACTTACCACGTTCAATATAATATTGCCTTCTCAATATTATGTATGCGAGAAGCCAGAATGTTGTGAATTTTGACAAATCGACTTCAACTAAACTTTTTTCGCATCTAAGTTTCTTAGCTCTATATAAATTATAACTATGGCATTATGATTAATTACATTGTTATTTAAACGGTTGTAAGCTAACCGCCAATTTCTCACCAATAGGTGTAGGATTCAAATTGAACACCTCGTCCCTCCATAAACTAAAAACTTGAGACAGACAGGTGAATTGACATTGAATGAAGCCATAATTAGTATTGCTATTCTAATGTTGGTATAGAATATGAGAACCCAACGCCCAAGTGATAATATAGACGATTTTCTCAGAAAATATAGGATCTGTTAACTACATTTTGTGTTATAATATGTACAATTAAGGAAACTGAATCATAACCCACCTTGAGTCTAATCTTACATTCTAATTCTTCTAATTCGAAGTTGGCTTGGCATATCAATAAAATTGAAGAGTAATTTGTAATGTCAAAATAATAGTTTGTTTATGCTCATACAGTTATTTATACGATACATAATGGCGAAAAATATGTATTAAATGGAAAAAAGCTGGCAATAAAAACGCTAAGCATGCATTAATGCTTTTCAAAGATTTATCTTTAAGCGAAAATCTCATTTTAATTTTTTTGTCTCCGTTTGTGTCGGCTAATCGGCTGGAGCGATTCTGACAAGATTTTACTGGAGTAACATAATCAATTATAATATAATTAAAAGTGATTGAAACCGCGGGGTACAGCTAGTTTCAAAATAAAAGTCCAAAATTTGCATGTTATCGTCTTTATGTATTGACGTTATCTCTGTTCTCTTTAATTAAGGTCGAAAGTAGCTCAATCACGTAAATCAGATGCAGATGTTACCTGAATGTAATAAACTTGGGTCTTCACGGTCATTATACACTACATTATAATAAAACAACCTTTAATACGTGCGATTAATCCGGTTACAAGTTCTTGTAGTTATGTATAGTAAATTTCGTTAATAGATCGTGCGAGGTTAAACTGCGCTTGCCGCGGTCGGTCTGTGGATGGGTGACTATCTTTTCATACCGAGACTCCTCTGTGCACGGAGAGCACGTTAAGCTGTTGGGCTCGGTTTGTCAAATTAAGATTTATGACAGCCGTTACAGGTAGTCAAAGGCCCGAAAATCTGACAACCAGTCATACCACGAGATATCGTGCTACCCAGTCACTGGGTTGTGGAAAATACTGGTATTAAGATGCATCCGGTTTGACCGGAAGTCGACCCCAATGTAATTGAGAAAAGGCTAGGCAGATTTGATTTTGAATATAGAACAAAATTACTATTTGGACACACGCAATACGGTTGTGGTTGAGAGATTGGCTGTTGGACAACGTGTCTAGGTGTATATGCACGTGAGATATATTATATACCTATGTTTGTAAGCCTTATCAAAATAAAAGTGAAATTCAGGTGAAGATGTAGGTGGCTAAGATTCTATGTCTTCGACCATACATCTAGTAACACTGCTCTATTAATTTCCAAGAAATTATATTATTCATCATAACCAAACTGCACAAAGTTCCCAACATTAAGTTTATGCCTATTAAATCTTCCAAAACTAAATCAGTAAAGTTTATTAAGCGGCTGAAGTAAATCTAAGTTGTGTACTATAAAATGTGGTTTTCTCAAAGGGGGAGGGGGGTTACAACTTACAAGTTATTACCTATCAAACTTGCTGAATGTCGCACGTGACGGCTTCTCCTCGTGTCAAACATCTCATAGTTCATTAAAACTATTTTCAAGGAAATAGGTCAACAAATAAAAATATATTGGCCTTTTAATATTAACTTCAAAATCGGGTTATTACTGGAAGTCGATAGTGTTTCGTACACTGTATAACATAGCATCACGCCTGTTTTCGCCGTAGGATGGACAGAAGTGTATTGAGGTACAATTGCCCACATTGTTATTAAGCCCCGTGTGCTGAACCTATTACCATTTTAAATTGTTGCTGCAATGTAGAATTCCCTATTTAAATTTATTCGACCCAAGACCTCACGCTCAGCACTTGCACCTCTCAATAAAATTGTTGCAACATTTTTTAAGGTAATCAAAATCCGTTCTCACAAAATTTCAATATAATAAATCATGTCCGAAAGGTTTATGAATGTAGTGTGAACACATACCTATAAAGAAATTGCATAAAACAGAACAACGAAAGAAATATACACAGTAACAATAACAAACATAACTCACGAGGAAACAAATACAGATCTAGCTCAAACACGGTAATCGCAAAATATGAATTCTATTAGAATAAATGAATGACTATAAACAGCGTCTTAAACCACCCCATTTAATTAAATCCCACAGAGTATTCTTTCACTTTTTAAGGCACTTTGTGTGCGAGCAAAACTCGAGGGAAAATCATTGCGGTAGGTAAAGGAAATGCAATTTTATTTATGAAAGAACGTTAATGTTCAAAGGAGGCACTTAACCTCGATAAGAAAAAACGAAAGATTCAAAATTCGAATGAAGAAATCATGGATGACCGTTAGGGTTACCCTGATTTTAAAACGGCTTACATTCAATCTAAAGTGTAATCTTCCCTAATTGACTGACACGCAACCGTTGCAAAAAGATGGGATAGCGTTTGATAGAGTGACGAACCGGGAGCGTTCTTCGTTCGTTTCACTTGTCGACTAACAGCGGTTGCGAGCGAACGCGCCCGCAGCCCTAGCAAATTCCCGCGCTCGGAAACTTTAAAAATAAAATATTTTCAAAAAGTGAACATGTTCCAAAACGACGTGACTTAAAATTATTATATAGTTATTTGTCCATCTTTTATGAAGTACTAAAACTTTAATAAAAAAAAACTTTATTTAAAAGTGCGAAGTTTTAAAATAGTTATTTAATTGTTTTCAAAAGTGAGTTTGAACTGAGAATGTTGCTTTGAGCTGTGAACAGTTTCGGAGTCAAGGCGGCAAAGTGTAAGTAATTATAATTAAGTATTTAATTTACTATGAACGTTGCAATTTCAAACTTTATGATCAATTTATGTTACCTGAACGCCTTGGTTAATAATAAAGTTGTTGTTTTATATCCGGCAATTTTAAAAGGCACTTAGGAAAAAAACGGTAGGTATAAAATCCGTTTTTAGAATAATTTGTTCATAAGATATTTTATATGTTAAGGCAATAATTAAATCTTGTTATTTAGGCGGCTACGACCCAATAAAAGTAAACCGAATAAAATTTATTTATAAAACAACTTCAAAAATAAAATACAAAACGAAATAATGTGATTCACATTGTCTGAATGAAATAAACTTCAAATAAGACTTTCATTTAAAAATAAACACATCGTATTGAGCGCACATAAAATCACTTTTATATTTACGGGTTAATAAGTAAGTATGTTACTGTCTTATTTATGTTTATTTCATTAAAATTCTTATTTATGGGCTTTTTGATGCTTAGTTATGAGTTTTGCGAAGTTTCAGGACGATGTTACGTAAAGTAATAACTTGATATCTTTGGCACATTTTTGTTATAGGAACTTAGTTGGGAAAACAGACACTATTATTGTATGTATTAGCATTATTATCTACAGCGCTTTCTATTTAATTGGTTCAATAGATACATATTAATAAATAATTAAATAGGTACATTTGTTATAGCACTAAAATATATATAATAATGGCTTTCTAATTACGATACAGATAAACAATATGTTCTTATCGAGTAATTGTTTTACAAAATTTCTTTTTTTCACCCTGTTTTAATCGATCAAAAAACTATAAGTTAATAGACTTTCATAATTATTAACGGACTAGTGAAATATTACCACTAACTAAATACGAGTTTACAAAAAAAAAAACATTATAACATTATAGGTGTAGGTACAAACCACTGACTTATGTAATTAAGTCACCAATAATTATAAAATAAAATTAGTCACTCTGACTGAGGCTAATTCATGTGAAAAAAAAACAATACAATGCATATAAATAAAGAAATAAATTGCCAAATTAGAAAGACAGAAAGAAAGAAAAAAATTATTTCGCCCTCTAACAGTAAACAGAGATCGTTTTATTTTTAATGTAAAACTTAGGCCGGCTAAGGAGAAACTGAAAAGTATAAATAACATTAAACCTCTTTAGTCGTAATAACCAACCTCCTAAGTTAACTAATTTAGAGTTGGCGTCAATTTTACGTGGAATTTAACGTTATTTTGTTTTGATTATTTCTTAATTTAATTTTCTTCGTTTATTGTTTATTTGGCACCGCATCAAAGTGAGTTAATTACATTTGTTTAAGAGCTCCTTTTTTCAAATTTATATGGGACTAACTTTGAGGTATATATACCGATACCCAAATCATTAACTACATACATGGTCATCATACATAAAAAGAAAAAAAAACGCGTTGACATGAGAAACTCCTCGTTTTTCATCGGTGAAAAACACAACAATCTCTCTAAAATCTAAATATGATAAAAAAAATGCTGAAACTGCTGAACTTAGATTGTCAAAAATCTATTTGATAAATTGTGTCGTACTCCCATAATCTTTCGCCAGTTTTTAATTTGATCAATTTTTAGGGTTCCATACTTCAAAAAAGGAAAACCGAATCCTTATAGGATCACTTTTTTGACCACCTGTCTGTCAGGACCCTTTATCTCAAGAACGCATGGAGGTATTAAGTTGAAATTAAAACCATGTACTCAGAAAAAAAAAAGATACCGCTGTTTATGCCGCGTAAAATTTATATTTCGATATTCTCAAGGGAATCAAAACTTTGTAAGGTCCTTTCCGTTTACTTAGAACTAAAGTAATATCGTCTTATACTACAAGTACAGGGAAAAATCTGAAAACTATATAAATTTGTTATTCAATCATAAAAAATATAGTTTTTAATTAAAGTACGTAATCAATCAATAATCGAATTACAAAACACAATAATTTAAGTAATTATTGGTTTTAGAACCTGAATTTCGGGAAAAGTTCGGAAAAAACTGCGAGATTCCTTAACTTTTTATAATATGTACCTTCAAATTTGTACGGAACCCTTGGTGGGCGAGTCCGACTCGCACTTGTCCGGTTTTTTTATAACACGGCACGAGGTACGTTTTTGTTTGATGTAAAGGACATTGTTCAGCGTCCATACATTGTTCGCCTAGAACCAATAATAAAGGAAAATTATGTATTGCTTTTAAATATGCGTATATTCTCCCATTTAATCTTGATTTTATAGCGGACCAGCTGGAGAATCGTAATATTATAAAATATAAAACAACTTTTAACCGGATTAATCGCGTGTATTATTGGTTTTTTGTTTTTCCTGACGTTTCGAACACTTTGCAGCGTTCGTGGTCGCAGGAGGACTAAGGTGTCAGGTGTCTCAACAGTTTATTTAAAATTATTTCAGTCTACCGTACATATAATTGATAAAATTCATAAAATTATTTTGTCTCTGATACATATTTAAACTAAATCGCGACGGTATTTCCTAAGACTATCCCTGAGAAGAAATACCGAAACAAACTCAGAGGTCACAGTCGTTTTAAATTTAGAGATACAATTTTACAATTTTATCGAATTATAAACTAAAAGGTGTTCCGATGCACGCAGTAATCGCTCACAGTATCTTGATTTGTCTTGTGACTTGACTTTGTTTGGGACTTGATTATTTTCAGTACAGGGTTCCAAACAGGTGGTAATTGCCAACCATCTTCTCTATTGAAATTTGGGTGTTTTTTAATTTCAATAGCCTCGCGGAGCATTCTCGGTATATATCGGTTTTCTTTCGCGAGGATTTGTGGTTTATCGAAACGTAGAAAATGGTTGGGTTTGTCTGTTGTATGTTCACAGACTGCAGATTTTGTTGAGCGTCTATTCTTGACGTCAGCTATGTGTTCTTTCAACCTGGTGCCAATGCTACGCTTTGTTTGCCCTATGTAAGATAGCCCACAATCACAATCAATCTTGTAGACCCCTGCATCTTGTAAGGTAATGTGGCACTTCACCGGTCTGAGAAGTTGGCTGATCTTTCTATGTGGCTTGAAGTAGGTTTTGATAGAAGCACGCTTCAAGATGTGCCCAATTCTATCGGTGACCCCTTTGATAAAAGGTAGGACAGCAGGTCGGCGATCAACTGTGGTGGGCTTTGGGCTGCTTCTGCGACGGGGATGTGGAGCTCGTAAGTTATTATGTTTGAGAACTTGCTTCACATGGTTGAGTTCCCCTGCCAGGTGGTCGGCGTCGCAGATGCCTTGTGCTCTCTGTAACAAAGATTTGGCGACAGTAGCTAACTGAGAAGGATGGTGGTGAGATTCACCGTTCAAGTATCTTTCTGTGTGGGTGGGCTTTCTATACACAGTGTGACTAACAGAATGATCTGGATTATGTATAAGTAATATATCAAGGAAGGCCAGTGACTTGGTTTTCTCTAATTCCATAGTGAATTGAATTTTATGATGTATGGAATTTAGGTGGTCTAAAAATGCAGGGACCCCATTGTGAGGCAAGATGGTGAAAGTATCATCAACATACCTCTTGAAAATCTTCGGCATAGCCGGGGCCGTCAGGAGGGCTCTCCTTTCAAAATCTTCCATGAAGATGTCGGCAACCACCGGGGAGACCGGTGAACCCATGGCCACACCGTCGACTTGCAGGTAGAATTCATTGTCCCACAATAGGTAGCCGCTGGTAAGGCAGTGCTCAAAAGTAGCAGTGGCAGTGGTTAGTTACAGGGTGTCGAGATACTCCGACACCCTGTAACTAACCGACACCCTGGAATTGGACGTAAACATATTGATTCCATCTTGCGCGAAACCACCTAAACTGTACGGGTTGCCTAAAATACACAAGGAGAACGCTCCTGACTGAGGATGAAGTGATGGTTAGCTTTGACGTGCAGTCCTTATTTACCAACTTACCAGTTAAGGATTGTTTGGAAATTGTCAAGAAGCAGTTGAGTGACCATGACATGCCTCTAGCATATGCAGAGTTACTTGAGCACTGCCTTACCAGCGGCTACCTATTGTGGGACAATGAATTCTACCTGCAAGTCGACGGTGTGGCCATGGGTTCACCGGTCTCCCCGGTGGTTGCCGACATCTTCATGGAAGATTTTGAAAGGAGAGCCCTCCTGACGGCCCCGGCTATGCCGAAGATTTTCAAGAGGTATGTTGATGATACTTTCACCATCTTGCCTCACAATGGGGTCCCTGCATTTTTAGACCACCTAAATTCCATACATCATAAAATTCAATTCACTATGGAATTAGAGAAAACCAAGTCACTGGCCTTCCTTGATATATTACTTATACATAATCCAGATCATTCTGTTAGTCACACTGTGTATAGAAAGCCCACCCACACAGAAAGATACTTGAACGGTGAATCTCACCACCATCCTTCTCAGTTAGCTACTGTCGCCAAATCTTTGTTACAGAGAGCACAAGGCATCTGCGACGCCGACCACCTGGCAGGGGACTCAACCATGTGAAGCAAGTTCTCAAACATAATAACTTACGAGCTCCACATCCCCGTCGCAGAAGCAGCCCAAAGCCCACCACAGTTGATCGCCGACCTGCTGTCCTACCTTTTATCAAAGGGGTCACCGATAGAATTGGGCACATCTTGAAGCGTGCTTCTATCAAAACCTACTTCAAGCCACATAGAAAGATCAGCCAACTTCTCAGACCGGTGAAGTGCCACATTACCTTACAAGATGCAGGGGTCTACAAGATTGATTGTGATTGTGGGCTATCTTACATAGGGCAAACAAAGCGTAGCATTGGCACCAGGTTGAAAGAACACATAGCTGACGTCAAGAATAGACGCTCAACAAAATCTGCAGTCTGTGAACATACAACAGACAAACCCAACCATTTTCTACGTTTCGATAAACCACAAATCCTCGCGAAAGAAAACCGATATATACCGAGAATGCTCCGCGAGGCTATTGAAATTAAAAAACACCCAAATTTCAATAGAGAAGATGGTTGGCAATTACCACCTGTTTGGAACCCTGTACTGAAAATAATCAAGTCCCAAACAAAGTCAAGTCACAAGACAAATCAAGATACTGTGAGCGATTACTGCGTGCATCGGAACACCTTTTAGTTTATAATTCGATAAAATTGTAAAATTGTATCTCTAAATTTAAAACGACTGTGACCTCTGAGTTTGTTTCGGTATTTCTTCTCAGGGATAGTCTTAGGAAATACCGTCGCGATTTAGTTTAAATATGTATCAGAGACAAAATAATTTTATGAATTTTATCAATTATATGTACGGTAGACTGAAATAATTTTAAATAAACTGTTGAGACACCTGACACCTTAGTCCTCCTGCGACCACGAACGCTGCAAAGTGTTCGAAACGTCAGGAAAAACAAAAAACCAATAATACACGCGATTAATCCGGTTAAAAGTTGTTTTATTATAATGTGTAGTGATCGCGCAAACCTAAGATATTACTATTATAAAATATGTAACAGATTTTGAGGTTATAATCGAATAGTGAATGGTAGAACTGTGTGGTGTTTAAGGTAGTAGTAGTAGTACTGAAGACTGTTATATACATATTATATTGCTTTTTAAGTAGATATTTTATCAATTATATGTACGGTAGACTGATATAATTGTAAAGAAACTGTTGAGACGCCCGACTCCTTAGTCCTGCACTCACGAACCAGTATTCGAAACGTCAGAAAAAACAAAAAACAATAATACACGCGTTTAATCCGGATAAAAGTTGTTTTATTGTAGTGTGTAGTGATCGCGAAAAACCAAGATATTACTAGATATTTATGCTATTTTTTTAGGATAACTGGAATATAAAAAATGAAAAACCTAGGTACTTTCTTAGCAATAGTTTTGCAAAGAGACAACTGTTTCATTAAGTATTCTGCAAATATAACATAATTCGCAAAACTAACAGACAAAAAAGTAAGTGTTATGATGTTATCCATAGATTATATAAATTATACAGATAGTGTTGATGCCTACACGGTGCATTGCGTGTATCGATTTTTCTTACAATTACCGTACGCAATCGATTAGAAAAAGTACATATTCACTATTTTGATAACATTATTTTTGCATAATAACTTCCGCTTAGCCACGTACAGAATTATACGTCATAATAATATAAATCTATTGTCTGCTAATTAGCGAGCCAACGGCTTAAACAGTAGACTTAATTTTTGTATATAAATAATAATTATAATATTTATTCTGAAAATGAATGAAAGACCAATATTTTATTCTTTAAAAACAATAATACCCGTAAAACAGGATCTTTTTTTATGGGGTAGGGGCTAACTAGCTGACGGAACGCCTGATGGTAAACGATTAGCGCCGCCCATGGACATCCGCAACACCAGAGGGGTCACAAGTGCGTTGCCGACTCTTCAAAAGGTTTGGGCCTCCGGTACCCTCACTCACTCGGCGACACACAACGCAAGCGTTGTTTCACGCCGGTTTTCTGTGAGGCCGTGGTATCACTCCGGTCGAGCCGCCCCATTCGTGCCAAAGCATGGAATTCCCACGGTAGTCTATGATGTTCAAGAAAATACAAAAATAAAAATGATCTGACGGACGATTCTGATTCCACCATTCTCTATGGTTGAACGCTTATTACCATTGTTTCATTGGAAATAATGATAATCGAATGCAATTTTCCATAATAATATCACGCTTGATTTTCTTGCGAAATATTAAAAAATATGTGACAGTGCATTAATAAATCAATATATCGATTAGAATCGATTGGGCATCCCAACCCTACTTTGACACAAAATGACATTGGTTATTGATGCTTGGCAAAGATGGCGGCGAATGTGCAATTAGTCATAAAAAATACCTATAATTTTCATTACGGCATGCAGCTAGTCCGTGTTAAATTGTTGCAACTAATATAATAAATTGAACTAATAATTATCGTGTATGTCCGATGCTTTTATCACATTAGGCGAATATTGGCATTGTCCTTTGAAAAACTAACATATCTGTGAGATGTTTCCGATGGGTCACATTTACCTACTAAAGGTGACCTAATCTCTTCCGCAACATGCACCGTAAGTCCGTAATCATGAAACCTCTGAACTATTTTCAATTATTCTCCGAAGTTCAAACTACAGTTGTTAAACGATGAAGCATGTAACAGCTTACTTTATGGCCACAGTTTATGTGGCTTCATGCATCTTGTGATTGCGTCGCGTCTGTTGATTATTCCAGGAATAAATTAGCAGTAAGTGTAAAGCTGGATTAATTGTTTTATGCGAGGGCAATCAATTGCTATAATTAAGTTTACGATTTGATAGCAGCTAAAACTAAATAAGCAGCTAAACAGATTGTCCATATAATTACAATATATATTTTTTTTACCGGGTCGATCAAAATTAGCATCGGATGAATTGGTAATTAAAAACAAAACTATCATCCAAATCGGACTACCCAGTATTTTATTTTTTTCGTATCAAAAAATAAATATTTAATTATATCTATAGGTGGAATACCATATTTAATAAATTAATGAATTGGGTTAATCGTATTAATTTAACTTTAAGTAAATAAATTAAGAGAAGGTTTCACATTTTTAATATAATAATATATACATATAATAGGGTTAAAGGAGGATATCAGTGAACTATCTAATGATTTGAATCTTTGAATTCAGTGCTATTAGGTAAATCCGGTTTGGTGTATCGAATGTTCCAAGGAAAGTAAACAAGAAATTAAACTGTCTGTACTTCTATACATTACCCTCAGTTTAGTCTGGATGTGTTTTATTTTTGGTATCTACGTAGATTCACTCAGGGTTAAGTAATAAATTTTATTAAAAATATTATTATGCCAAAAGCGATTTAAGATAGATTACGGTTGAACAATTTTTCGTCGAAAGTATAATTTAATTCGAATGTATTAAAATTTTTTTTTTTCAATTATGTATGGCTTTCCCTGCTGTGATAGTTTTGCAGCTTATGGCCAGCTCATTTTCAGAATACTTATGTATTTTCGGTTCTAAAACATAAAAAAGTATTTACAGTATCTATTAAAAATAAAAGTGTGAAATATTTTCATTTAGATATTCTTTGTGTCCATCCATCATCAGAGGTGTTGCAGCAAATTTAGCTTCACATGTTGATCCCGCTCTTGCAAAAAACCTGAAGTTACCACCGGATATTTAATATACCTATATATTTTATACATATTTACTGTTTTTTTTAACATATTTATAGAAGATCCTTGCTTAGGTAACAATTGTTTTAGAAATTGTGACCTTTTAAAATTAAAATAGAGATTTCAAACAGGACATTCTAAAAAAATTTTTTTTTCCTTATTCTCATTCCTTACTTAGAAACTATTAATATATCAACGTAATAGTTATGTAACCAAACAATAATAGGTGACAGGCAATAATAACATCTATCCATACGTAACTTCTTCTGTAATTAGGTGACAACTGACGAGTTAACTTTCGGTCCAATTAAGTTCCAGGTTCCCGAATAAGCTTGAGGTTTCTTTGTTGGACATAGTTGTGCTATAAATGTGTGTTGTTATTTCCTTGACGTCCGGCCAGCTATGAGAGAGCGAGAGGGGCTCGTGGCTAAGTAAAACCCGCACAGATAAGTCGATCAAGGTAAAGCTTCGCTTGGCGCGGTCAATCTGTGGATGGGTGACCATCATTTCATATCGAGACCACTCCGTGTCTTGGGGAGTAAGTTAAGCCGTCGGTCCCGGTTATCAAATAAAGATCTATGACAGCCGTTACGGGTTTCAGAGGCCTGAAAGTCAGATAACCAGTCATACTACGTATATCGTGCTACCGAATAACTGTGTTATGGGAAGTCAAATAGGAATTCGCGTTCATGTTAAATACTAGTATTCAGCAGCATCCAGTTTGACTGGAAGCCGACACCAATATAATTGTGCGAAAAGGCTAAGCAGAGAGGGAGTAATGCGAAAACAGTGTGCCTGGTTCTATGAACTAGTGATCGTAAACGTGCCTGCTGAGTAGTCCTGGGTCTTAAATAAATAATCTCCGAAGGCAATAAAACAAGAAACACAATAACAAGATGAATTAAATTAAAAAGAAAGCCTGCCATTTTCAAAAATCTTACTAGCCTGTTAATGTAAGGATTCTAACGATACCCCATAAGTACATCGAAATCGGTCCAGGCCTTTAATAGTTGTTGTGGAATAAAGAAACTCACAAACATACATACATGAACCTATACTAACCTACTATGATACCTAAAACATAACACTCCTTTTTTGGGCAGTGGTGTAAAAAGTCATTGGCTTCGAGAATCCAAAATGTAATAATCAAAATTGCAATCCCGATGACGGTACTCGAAAAGGTTTTAGAAACTGATTTTAACTGAATTGCTGTCATATAATCATGGTATAAAGCATTTGAGAATTAAATTTGTATGAAAAAATTTAATCTACTTTCTATGATCTACTTTTATTCAATATTTTAAAGTTACCACCAACAACAGCGTTCCCAAAGAGGGTTGACGTCAGGCAGGCGGTCGGTCATAAAACATAGCCAAAACTTTACCAGCATGTCAGATATAGGTATGCTGGGCAGGGGGATGATGATGATTCAATAATTTTTTTACGGATGGTGGTTATAACCTTCAGTATAATTTCGGACTTTTGTTATAAGTTTTATAAAGATAGTTATGGTTAAGCGTGTTCGAGATAACATGTGCACTATCGACGGTGACAGTGAAGCTCTAAGTTAATACAGATTTATTCCGATTGGGTTTCGAATCTGAAATTGAACAGACTAGTGATGTCTCAGACTGCAAATTGAACCGTCAGAATTCGCCTGCGGACATCATATCTTTGATAAAAAGGAGTCTCATGCATACGTTCTATCCCAATGGCAAGGTTTATCTTTAGAAAGAGACGTTTCAAATTGGTCTAGGTTACATAGTAGTGCTGTATTACCTCAAGGGCGACTGCCAAGCATGAAGGCCTGGGTTCGATTTCCGGGTCGGGCGAAGTGTTATTGAGTTTTTCTATTAGAAAATTCTCAGTAGCAAACCGAGTTTGGAACTGTGCCCGTTTAATGGCAATAGGCTTAGGTACCCCTAGGACTCGATTGCATTGGTGAAATGTGGGTGTACAACTGTATACACCTCGGCTTACCCCTTCGGGGAATACAGGCGTGATGCTATGTATGTACGTAAACTTGAATCTCCCTTCGATGGCCACTAAAGTAAGAGATATCTAACTTAAATTGTATGCTTTTAGGTTGACACGACCAAATTTGAATATGACGTCGCTTATTTATACTGTCTCGCCCTTGTACCTAACTGTTAGTAAAAGACAGGAAAGTTCTCATTTCAGTTTAGTTTGCAACATTATAATTGATGCCACTTTACTCCTAATCGATTTTGTAATCATCTAGCTGCACCTGTAGGTACCTATTTGTACTAAAACCGGTCTAAAGCTATCGACACATCACAGCTGTTTTATAAAACAAAACGGTTTCAAAGTGAACAACAAAGTTAATTAACAATAAGGAAAATTTGCCGGCCACTTCACCATGACCAGATTACTTAATGTACCGAGACTACATTATAAAAAGAATGGACAGAACCGCGAGATTTTTGGTTTTATACATAGATAGCATCACGCCTGTATTATCCGAATGGTTATTCGGAGGTTTACTAGTACTGTTACCGGTTGCAGGTGATCAGAGTGGGCATTCTGGCTGCCTATAGACCTCAGGGAAGACTCTTGGGAGACTCTCTTACAGTCTCTCCAGGGATGTGCTCTAACAGGCGTTGCAAAGAGGGGTTCCGATACTGGTCTTGAGAGGGCCCGTAACTCCATTTAAAGTGCTGAGGGCAATCCGGGGTGGTTTTAGTGATGTGAAAATCCCACACTCCGAAATTTACTGTGACTAGTCTGCAACAACCCTGTGTCTCTTGATACCTTGAACGGACCATAACCAGCTCGAATTGCAGTGAATGTACCTGCGCACCCGGGACCTTGGTAAAGGTTAGAATACGGACGTTTTTGATGAATTTTACACATTAAAAAGAGGTTGGTAATATATTGCGCCCCTATAACAACTAGGTATATGTTATTAAGATGGTGGGCCTATTGGCATCTACCGATCATAAGTCCAAGTTCTCGAATTGACAGAAAAAGCAATTACATAATAATACTCCTCCCAATCAGTAATTTCAGTCACGGTAGCCTATCTCCACGGAGATTAGCCAAGTACTCAGGAGATATTATAGTGCACAAGTGTATGCGAAAATACAGGTGCACTCCCTCTTCCTTCACTCTCATATTCTGATGGGACGGCAATCAGACACGACCGAAGAGAGATTGGGCGCAGGACCGACGGCTTTACCTGCTCTCTGAAGCATAACTCTAACACCACCAACTTTCTGCCTCCGGGCTGCTACTGAGAATTTCAAACATATACTTCACCAGACCCAGAACAATTACATATACTTCAGGAATCGAACCCATTGCCACACGGCTCAACAGCCGCACCTGACCAAGAAGCAGTTTATACCAACAAAATTGCGTAACCGACACAAAAAATAAAGCAGACAAACTTCCCAATCCTAATCAATTAACTTGTAACGGCCCGTAGCCCGTAGGCGTGAACAACATTGAACAAGATAACGTTGATGGCATTTGATAACACATACGCTCACAAAGTGCAGCTATTGAGTTATCAAATACATGGGAATCACGGTTGAGTGAAATGAATGAGATTAGCGCGAAAGTGGAGCGCGCCACTAAATATTTTGGGGAGATAGGTGTACGGCAAAAAATTTCGTCGTTCAGTGCGGATCGATCGAGGTTATTTATTTAGGGAAAACAAACAGTAGCATATTAATAATTCAAGATAAATCTTTGAAAAGCATTAACGCATGCTTAGCGAACTCTAAAGTTATTATATTAAATGGAAAAAGAATCGGTCACCAGTATAGGGACTGAATTGATTGCAATGACGTCGCCATAAGACGTGTTAAAATATGGAAGAAGAATTCGCGGTAGTGAGCAGAGGTCGAGATGGCTTAGTGGTCAGAACGCCTGGAGTATTTATCCGGGAGGCGCAGGTTCGAATCCTGTTCGCGACCGTATTCTTTTTCCATTTAATATAATAACTTTAGTAGCATATTATTTTATTGCCTTGTTAGTCTAGTGGACTGTTGAGCTTGAAGTTTCGGGCTCGATTCCCGGGTCCCTGGAATTGTGCCCGGTAGATGGCAATAGGCTTACCACCTATTACTTGGGATTTAATAACAGCATTGGTGAAAGTGTGTGTACAACTGTGTACACCTCTGCCAACCCCTTGGGGGATACAGGCGTGGTGCTATGTTTGACTGGACGCTGATGTATTTGAGAAAAGGTAAGGCAGTTGTTATGTAGGTATGGGTGTGTGTGCAACTTGAAATGAATTGAATTAAAACAATTGACTGAATTTTATTAATTCTATAAAAAATTCGTTTGACGAAATCAATTTAGCTTAGGAACTTTACATATTTCTTAGAAAATAAAATGTTAAAATGTAACAAAAATAAAACCAACGACGTGATAAATCTTTATATAGCGAACTGTAAAAATAGATATTTTTGTGGAAAGAAAAATTTGTTCGTGAGCATGATTTGAACCTTCGCCTCTCGTATAAATACTCCCGGTGCTCTGTCAACTAAGCTATCCCGACCTCTACTCACTATTCCGAATAAACATGAATGTCATGATTGAGAGGCCTAATTCCGAATCCGATCACCGAATTTAATATAGGTACCATATGGTGACGTTACTCACTATCTATTATTCGTCATACCTATTTTCATTACACAATTTAAACTTAGTAACCAAACTAAACACGATGATCAAAGTGTTTTAGGTCATCGGTCATAATACAAAACCTGATACCCTGAAAAAAAAAAAACAACATTAATATAATTCAAGATATATCTTTGAAAAGCATTAACGCATGCTTAGGGAACTCTCATCATCATCATCATCTCAGTCTATAAATGTCCACTGCTGAACATAGGCCTCCCCCAAAGATTTCCAGCGGGAACGATCCATTGCGGCCTGCATCCACTGATTCCCTGCTACTTTTATAAGGTCATCAGTCCATCGAGCAGGCGGTCGTCCCACGCTGCGCTTGCCAGTTCGTGGTCTCCACTCGTGAACCTTTCTGCACCGCGAACTCTAAAGTTATAATAAATGGAAAAAGAATACGGTTGCGAACATGTGATAGCAATGACGTCGCCATAAGACGTGTTAAAATATAGAAGAAGAATTCGCGGTGGTGAGCAGAGGTCGAGATGGCTTAGTGGTCAGAGCGCCTGGAGTATTCATCCGGGAGGCGCAGGTTCGAATCCTGTTCGCGACCGTATTCTTTTTCCATTTAATATAATAACTTTAACATCAAAATACTCAATAAAGTATCAAAACCGATATAAATCTTAAAACGTTCGCAAACATCCCAAAAGCCCAGCTTTTAATTAAAGTTTATTTTAAAAGAAACTCATATCTCGATCATAAAACTGACAAAACCGCACGCACACGCACGGGTATAAAGAAATCACAAATTGCATTAGCATAAACCTGTGTATCTTCGTTAAATTATTTCATATAACAATTTATATGCAATACCGTTCGTAATATTAAAGGAATGTGATTCAATCGGAGGTGAAACGCGTCGCCGTCCTTTGATTGGAAGATCTTATTGAATATTGAGGATGCTCGTATTCAATTTTGTAACTTTTGTACCTTTGATTTGGAGATTTTGAAATATGTTACTTTATTATGATTAGTGTAGGTATAAGGAAAGGAAAGGAATCACGGAGATATTTACATCAGATAATAGACATGAGTGGATTAAGGTGATATGTAGCATTTTATTATTTAAAGTACGTATGTTGTCCTTACAAACTTCCAAATTGCACAATTAGCCTAGAAATTAAAATAACCAAGGCATGAAGGTCCTATGTTCTAAAGGTACTTACGTAGCCACAAACAGTTATGGAAGTGACACATTTAAATAACTGCCTCATTGGTCTCGTGGTCCCGAGCGCGACTGTTGAGCATGAGGGTTCGATTCCCTGGTCGGGCAAAGTGTTATTAGGATTTTTTCAATTGATGATGATGAAATTCACTGTAGCAGCTCAGTGTTTGTAATTGTCCCCGGTTGATGTCAATAGGCTCACCATTACACGGAACTTAATAACACCATTGGTGTGTACCAATTGTACACCAAAATGTGGGTGTACAATTGTGTACACCTCTGCCTACCCCCTCGGATAATACAGGCGTGATGCTAAGTTTTTTTTTTGTTAATTTTTATTTTGTTCCATGAAGTCTGCTAGTACATCGTTTGCTAATTCCCATTATTAAAATTCATTCTATATTCAAGTTGATTCAAATAACTTACCCCGTCATCTTCACATCTCACATGACTCAAATTTGTTTTAGATTTGTTTAAATTGATCGTAAAACTGTACCTACGAAGAACGAGGAAGTTCGCTCAATGAAACGTAATTGACGTTATCTCACGCAGCGTCAGACGGTTAAATCATTGAAAAGTATCGTGTTGAGATGTATCATGCGTGAGAATTTGTTTTTGTTGTGATAATCGCTGAGTTATGATGTGGAAAACCATTATGAGTATTTTTAGAAAGGGTAGAGGCGTAGTTAGTAGAAATTGAGTAACCGCACGTGAATTACGAAAACCGTTCTCATTGCTATTTTTTTTAACCCTTAGGGATTTGATCTGCGTAACCGGACAATAGCTAGGGCGAGGCAGATTGATGCCTCCAGCCAGAGCATATTTTGTTCTTACTGCTACTTCATAAAGGCGCTGTTAATGTCAAAATCTTACCACGCATGTGGCTTGTACTGTCATGTACAAGCATACATAGGTATATGTTTTAATAGTGTTTCATGAAGTCATACGCCCAGTTTTAATCAGAGATCGGAATTGTGAGAGTACCTACATTTATTTAAACATATGGAAGTAATACTATTAGAGTACGTAATACCTAACTTACTCTTAAATTCCGGAATATAACACAGTTTTAGTACAGATTCGTATAAATGTAATTATGATTATTAAAAGTAATCATTGTTTATCTTACCAGGGTTTCAAAGGGGAGTAGTTATTATGCGCTCTTTATATGTATTATATGTTAATGTTTGAAGTTAATATTTTCTCCAGGCGCTCTGACCGTTAAGCCATCCCGATCTCTGCTCAACACCCCGATTTTTTCTTCCACATTTTATACAATACGTCTTTTGGTAACGTCTCTTGCCTTCTATTCAGTCCCTATAAAAGTAATTGATTATGGTATGCATGCGTTAATGCTTTTCAAAGATTTATCTGTAAATACATATTTTCTACTTAATCTAATGTTTGTTAATAAGATTGAAAACTCACGATCATAATTATTTATTATTAGAAAGAGTGTCTTAGTTTTGTTTATTTTTTTATTTCGACTTGGTAACTAAGAAAGGCTTTCACCCAAGGTTATGATTTTATAAAACAAATTTCGCTGTTAACTCGATTGTACAGAAAGTCCAAAATTTTTGCGTAGTTACCTAAGCAATAATTTCAGTCTGCGACACGGCAACAAATCAACTCAGCATATCGCCTTGTCACAACTTTGTATGAATTTTTGATCAATCCTATATTTCATTGTGACAAAGGGTTAGGTACTTACAATATTCGCTACGGTTTATGGAAAAAAATAACTTGCAACATACACGGGGAAAGGTGTGGCTGTAATGGTCACATCGCTTCTATGTATGATAATGGAAGGGCCTATATGCAAATTTCGGGATTAATATACTTGATAATTGACTAATGATTCGGAGATTTCGACTATAAATAGCATGTATTTGATTTTTGAATAATCTTCAATGATTTTTGTTGATATAGGATTCATGTCACAATCGTAGAGTAAGACGGATCATTTAATATTAAGACCCAAATGGCGTACAAAGGACTATAAATAGTCAAATAATTATATTTTAAATAGATAGAGTATTCTTTATTGTACACCATAAACAAGAACATAATAAAATAATCACTAAATAAGTACAGTAGGCGGTCCTATCGTAAATAGCAATTCCTTACAGACAACCGTTGGATGGACAAATATCGTGCAAGAAGAATAATATGCTTACATAATTATAATCTTCTGTTACAAGGACAAATAGGCTTTTGTAATACATAACAAAAAGTACCTACATAGTCTAATATCTGTGAGTTTACTCAGATCACTTTGATTAATTTAAATAACATAAATAAATAATTAGTTTAAGTAATCTTTGGGCAACTCAGACTTGTAATTTTCGAGGAATTTGTAATTAATATAGGCATAAGTAAAGTAAATTTAGATTAAACTAAAGTAGTTTTAGAGATATTTAGTCAACATGAAATTTTGATCAAACGGCAATATTACAAATCTTGGGAGAGTGACATTAGGGCTTTCAGTAAAATTAGAAATTACTCTTAAGGTTTCAGAAGAGATCCATATGAGAAAAAACGAAAGACCACGTCTGTAGGTAGTTCTTAAAATACTGGATTGAAACCAACACTCCTAAACTTAAGACAAATCATAGTTAGAAACAAATTGTCTATGCGTGACTAATTTACTGTACAATTTAAGTCTTTTGAAACTATTCGTCCCCAAAGGCAAAGACTAATCTTCTATTGCATTATAAATTAATTGAAACTACAATAAACTATTTAATAAGCTTTTTGATTTTGTACACAAGACAAGCAATTGGACAGCCAAACTAATCGTAAATGACATACCTCCCTCGGGACTATTCCTTTACAATCGTCAGCTTGTTGAAGGAGACAGTTCTACGATCTTGTACTCCAAAACTTTATTATTGCAGTTTCGATACCTTTAAGTACGATGCAGTTGGAGGTCAAAGTTTCAATGACAATATTATGTAATCCTATTTATTGTTGCCTCAATAAAAATCTATAAGTTATTGATATTTTCGTCTAAGCTTTTTATTATTTTCATCTTGTCATTTTAATCACTAGCTTGGTTGATGATCGAAAAGTACTGGTTCGGTTAGCTAAAGTATTGTTGATATTTTGTGTTAACGACAATTGAGAGGTACAATAAAAATAATCTACAATGGCCAATAATTTGGGGACGTGTTTATCAATGCTATGATAAGAAATGTTACTAGCTATGATACTAAAAATAGAATTTCATAATAACTTTCGTGAGACATATTCATATTAATTATTGTTCACTGGTTTGATTCGCGACATCGCCTCGGGCTCAGCTCATGACTAAGGGCTCCGTTCAAGTTCGAAACTAGTCGGGCAATCCTGAAGAATGCAAGTGAGTAATAACCGTTGAACAATAATTATGATACAACTCTATCCGGCCTTTCTATGAATGCCTACGTGTCTGATGTGACGTGTGTTTCGACCTTTTCGTACACAAACAACAATACAAGCTTACATCAAGATGCTTCTCTGCCAAATGATTTTATCAACGAGTTCATTGTTTTCATTTCGTCAAAGTTATCTGATCATCTGCACACGTTCCAATAAGATTAGCGGCTACTTACTTTTGGCACTATTTGGTAAATTATTTTGGTCAGAATTACGTTCCTTCACATTGTTTCGGGATTTAGGTGGATGACGCACTTGGTGGCGAAGAGAAGGATTTTACTTAGAGACTTAAAGTGTACCCAAATTATCTACTGATATTTTTTGGTCTTACTTTGGTTGAAATAAAGTTTCAAATTCATAACAATAAAAATCGAACAGTAAACTACAAATAAACATCATTTTCAGCCTACTTTTTATTGAATATGGATCTAGATTTGGCCCCCAACTCAATTGGGAGGATAGAGCACGTAGATCTAGAAGAAACCTATTAACTCTAGCTTGTGCCCATAGTCGGTGCAATTTGGTCCGAAGTAAGGTTTCGTACTTATCTTAAAATTATTTAAAGCAATATATACCTAAGTTTTTACCTTATTTAATTGTATAATTAGCGAAAGTTTGACATAGCATCATAGCATCACGCCTGTATTCCCCGAAGGGATAGGCAGAAGTGTACAAAATTGTACACCCACATTTCACCAATGCTGTTATTAAGTCCCATGTAATAGGTGGTGAGCCTATTGCCATCAACTGGGCACATTTCCAAACTCCGGGCTGCTACTGAGAATTTCCTAACAGAAAAACTCAATAACACTTTGCCCGACCCGAGAATCGAATCCGAGACCTCCTGCTCAGCAGTCGCGCTACGGACCACTAAACCAACGAGAGCGAAAGTTTTAACTTGCAGGAATCAGAATTGGAAAATTCTCCTTCTCTAAAATGTATATATTTTATTAATTTATATAAGGAGAATTATTTAATTCTGATTCTCAGTTATAGAACTTCAAATATTACAGTCAGATTAACGGATACTAGGTCGACGAAAGGTTGGACGTAAATTTTCACGACTGCCTATTTTTTTCTATTTACGAAACGTGTGTGATGGAAAAGGTTGACGGGTAACCTCATGTCATGCAAAACCTCATACGTCACATTCGTTGCGAAAACCCAGCCTTAGATGTCATTTATCCAGACGCCCAATGTCATGGCGAGCGACCGCACTTTTTCTATTTTTATGTGAAAGGTAGGGTAATTTTTAGGTGAATCACCCAATTCACCTTCTAATTCAAGAAAAACCAAAAATTGCAAAATTTTCTTTAGTAGATGTGAAAGCATCATAGCGCCACGACTATAATACCCAAAGGGGTTTGCAGAGGTGCACACAGTTTTACACCCGCATTTAACGAAATAATTTTCTTTTAAATGGCTTAACTTTACAACTTTAAACTTAAGAATTCTGAGAAGGAATAGTTCGAAACTTACACCACGTTTTTTTTTATCTATTCGGTTGCACAGAGCCTTAAGTTAGTACATTAAATAGTTTTATACAACTAAAGTATTGATAGTGTTGTCCTCATACAAGCTTTTAAGTATTTGTTCTTTATGTAATTAAGTTGGAAGTATTTATTTTCGGAGAGCTTATGGATTTTATTTTAATGTATTTTTAAAGGTTACCTATTGTTGGCAACACAACATTTAGTTTGATTTTATTCTATGTTTAATCTGTCATAATTCGTTTTCAATGTCACTTTTGTTTAACTAATTGTCAACGTGTAATAAATGGAGCACAGGTTTTCATAATCAGTATTTTTCTTTTATATTTATATTACAAGTTCCCAAACACCTATGAGCATGTTCTTAATGTATATTAATGACGTCAAATATGTTCACTTATTGTAATTCGGTTGTCAACTTAGTTAACGATAGTATAAAGGTCAAGTGTGGGTGTTATGATTGATGCGTCATATTGATACAAAAGTGACAGAAATTGTTACACTTATTTATTATTCAAGTACTTAATTCATCAAATGTTACTCATTGTGAGCACTCAACTGATTAAAGTTATGAGTAACGTTACAAAATACGTAATTATTAAGTACATTCAAGTGTAATGATACTTCTCCCGACCGTATTTTGGTCACGGCGGCCTATCTTCATGGAGATTACCCAAGTACGCAGGAGATGTTATAGTGCACAAGTGTATGCACAAACACAGGTGCACTCCCTCTTCCTTCACTCTTATAGTCCGATGGGACGGCAATCCGACACGACCGGAGAGAGATTAGGCGTAGGACCTACGGCTTTACGTGCTCTCCGAAGCACGGGGGTGTCACGCCACCGACTTCCTGACTCCGGGATGCTACTGAGAATTTCCTAATAGAAAAACCCAATAACACTTTGCCCGACCTGGGAATCGAACCCAGGACCTCACGCTCAGCAGCCGCGCTTGCGACCACTGGACCAACGAGGCAGTCAAAGTCATTCAAGTGTAACGAGATGTAGTAAAGACGTGAAATTATAATCCGATTTTATTCTAAAATCACGATTAAGCTACTACGATGGATTTGCTTTCCATAATCATTTTCAAAAACATTTTTGGATTATATTTTTTGGGAAAACAAAATTCAAGCATTCTTTCATACATTATTGTTACCCAAGCAGGTAACAATAATGTATGAAAGAATGCTTGAATTTTTGCGATAGTCCGATACAATGAAATATCTCATACAGATCCGGAATATTCTTCTAATTGCCACAATTTATTATTTTCTTAAAACAGTGAGTTATTTGATTAATTAAATGGAGTTTGAGTAATTAGTAGAAGTATCATTGAGAACAAATTTTGAGATTAAAAACAACGCTTCAAAAATCAAGATTGTCCATAAGTAAATCTTCCTTTAAGGAATTTTCCTATTACAGGACAGCTTTAGGTAGGTTCTATAAAAACGCTAGGTCTTAGACCTTAATTGGCAGTCCTAGAAAACATTTTCCCAACGAGATAAACTGTATTTAAAAAGTCTAATAAAAAGGAATAAATTTTATTTAGGTACGTAAGGTTGGACTACTGTCGACAAGCAGATAAATTAAGTGCCAAGAACTAAGGCGGACACTCGATTCAAGTTTTCAGTTTTCTACGCAAGAAAAATGAACATCTGTCTTCTCCTACCCACAAGGAAATGAATCGTATGGAATTTAAAAATGGATTCTGACGTAACAATGCGGTTCAGCGCAAAACGATTGCTTGATTGTCTCGTTGGTCTAGGAGTCCCGAACACGACCGCTGAGCATGAGGTACTGGGTTCGATTCCCAGGTCAGGCAGTGTTGTTATTGGGTTTTTAGAAAATTCTCTTTAGCAGCTCGGGGTTTCAAAATCTATCCACCTATTACATAGGAATTAATAAAAGCGTTACGAAAATGTGGGTGTACACCTCTACCTAACCCCTCGGAGAATACATGTTATGTTACATTATGTTAATAATAAACGACTATCATATTCTACCCACATGGAAATAGATCGTATGAAATGTAGAAATGGATTCTGACTTAACGGTGCGGTTCAACACACAACTATTGCTACAAATGCACGTTACACAATACTAGTCAAATAGTTTGAAGTATATGGATAGACTGCACAACAAACTGGGACTGAATACAGGCGTGATGCTATTGTATGTTTTGTTATATGGAACACCGAGAGTCTGAGACTCACAAGTAATTTATCAGCCGCAAAATGAAACTCGCAATCCGTTTTACAAAAGTAATTATATATCGTGAGACAAGGAATTGATCTTTTGTTTTATGTAATACTAGATGACCCAGTGTACTTCGTATCACCTCGAACGTCAAATGTTTGACATGAAAGTAGGTAGAACTTAACATTTATAAGGGCAAATGAAATTGTTGTTTTTACTATCTTCCTCGCAATTTGCGATTTTGCGCAATTTTTACTTTTTCTCTGTTCTTCGTTTCACTGTTTAAACCTTCCCTGGACTACGACAAACATTTCAAAATCAAAATCAGCTAAATCGGCCTAGCCGATCTCGAGTTTTAGCGAGACAAACGAACAGCAATTGATTTTTAAATATATAGATTATTCAACGTATTGTGTAAATGCCCATTACCTTTATTATTGCTTTATTTAACAACATTATCATCATATCAGCCATAAGACGTCGGCTGCTGAACATAGGCCTGCCCTATATATTTCCAATAGGACCGGTTATAAGCAGCTAGCATCCAGCGCGACCCTACGGTCCTAATCAGACCGTCTGTCCACCTTGTAGGTGGACGTCCTACGCTGCGCTTGCCGGTGCGTGGTCTCCACTCTAGAATCTTACGGCAACAACAACAACATTATAATTAAGCCTAACTCAGATAAATTTCTCTAAGGCTTACCTTAGTAGAAAATTAGGAAACTGAAATCACACATTTCATGGGTATCAGCCGTGAGTATCAGTTTTAAATTAATCGAATAAATACATCGTCTGGTATGGCGATCTAAAGCGAATTCTTGAAAAGCATTCACTATGTTCTATGCAATTTATTGAAACTATAAGAAGTGTGTAAGACCATCTAATACTGCAGTTTTGCATAAAAGTGTGTTCTGCATGGCACCAAATATTTATAATAACTTACCACTGGAACTCGGAAACATTACTACTATAAATTTAAAAAGAAATTAAGAGATTATTTTGCTTCTGCATGTTTTTACAATATCACTAATTATTTATCAAAGCGGAATTATTTCTTACGTACATAATTGCTGTTGTGACATTCTTTGTATAGCCAATAATTTATACATATTTACTTATAACTGTTAATAGTGACATTTTATTAATATTTTAATTTGATCGAATACATTTATTTTGATTAAAATTGTATTTAATTAGCAAGTCCTTAATTCGTTATTAACATAATTTTTACTGTTTAATTGCAACTGTAACAAATTGTATAAAATAATTTTTCAATGTTTACATACTGTATTATGGTCGAATATGAGAGACTGTTGTTAATGCTATTATATTTTGTCATCCTTGTAACTAATATTCTAGCAAATAAATTATTCTTATAACGTGGTGCGTGTCTATTAAGCAACTTCCACTACATACTTACGAATTGTTTATTATAAAATTCAGCTTCAATCATATATCAAAATAAACAAACGGGGTATAAATAGGTATCGCGACGACAAGACACGCACCACGCTCGTAGTTATGCCCATCATTTCGATCCGACAACGCCACATTCCCGTTTCACAAACCATTAGCCGATGTCGTAGGCCTCTGTACAATACTGAACGAATACTTGTAAATGTGTAACTTAAGTAAAACCATTTTACCTTTAATTTTAGAGGAAAGGCTTTTCTCAAGTAATCACAGGGATTGGAATGAGCTTTGATGACTAGGCTAGCTTGTTAGTCAGTGGCAATTTTTAACAGGAGAGGTTATTTGAAATATTAAGGCAACGTCGTCTAGTCAATTTTTAGATTAACCTAGAAAGTTTATAAGTCATTGGAACGTTCCATGTCACTCTATAGTGACATGGAACACAGAATCAGCCAGGTTTTGAAGCCCCACCTAATCCAGATGCGCGTTTAAAAACTTCCGGTGTACCTTAACATAGTCTATATAATCAAAAATCAAATAATCACACCTGGGGTACATATGGCCTTCCACACCCTGGTGCACTGTCCTGCTTGGGCAGTGCAGCGCCGAGCCCTCACTACAGTAATTGGGACAGACCTCTCGCTGCCAGTCTTGATGAGAGCCATGATTGACAGTGAGGGGGCGTGGGAGGCAGTTGCATCTTTCTGCGAGGATGTGATCTCGCACAAGGAAGCGGCGGAGCGGGTCAGAGAGGAAGACTCTTGCTGATCCAATTTGCCGCAAGAGGACGGGTCGGCGCAGGCTGCTTTACGCTGGACTGTGGCATCAGTAGTAACCTAACCTAACAGAGGCCAGCGGGCGATAGATTGAGGAGTCTATCGCTCGCATAGCACGGCCCTCGAGTTGTGGTGATGTCCCAAGTGTCCCGGACATCGCTGAAAAAGAGAATCAAAATGAAAGAGGAAGGTCCAGAAGTGGCAGCCATGAATTGCAGTTCTCGCGGCTCATCCACTCAAAGGCGAGAGTAGGCACACGGTGGAGTTTTTAGTGGGTGCGAGCCCCACATAACCACACTGCCTCTTCAGGTAGTGTGGCATGCGTCAGGCATTTTCTCCAACTAAAAAAAAGGAAAGACAGAGACGGTTGGCGGTGTGTCAAACGATTTTGACACACCTCTTTCACTTCATCTATGATCAGTAACCTCTTCATGGATGCTCGTCGATTTAGGTTGCTGCTCCTGACCTGTCCTCGTAGAGGTTGATCTGCTCCGACTCTTCCATCCACCCTCGTCTATATAGTTCAGCTCCAATCAAACATAAAAAAATATAAACAAACGCAACTCATCCGAGTGACAGCCGTCAGTATTCGCGACGACAATGCACGCACGCTCGTATGCCCAACATTTCGATCCGACAACGCCACATTCCCGTTTCACGAACCATTGGCCGTGTTAATTCGTTCACCCCCTATCCGTTCTGTTATTGTTTACTTTTCATTCGTTCCTTTACTACTGTGTCAACTTGTATATAATAGCGGTATTAAATTCGTACGTTCAATTTGTGTTGCGATTTGTTTTACGTTAAGCCTCAAGGTGGATTTACTTTTCGAGTTTAGATTTAGGTCTGAGTAATTTTTATATTAATGCGACAAGAACAGTATATCGTGCCTCGGAGAGCACGTTAAGCCGTCGGTCCCGGTTGTCAAATTAAGATGCCGTTGAATGATGATGCCTTTACGGGTAGTCAGAAGCCTGAAAGTCTGACAACCAGTTATGCTACGAGATATCGTGTTACCTAGTAACTGAGTTGTGGAGGTCAGATAGAATCCGGTTTGACTGGAAGCCGACCCCAATGTAATTGGGAAAAGGCTAGGCAGATATGTGACAAGAACATTATATATAAACTTTATGTTATGATGAGAGGTGATCACGATTTTATTATATACCGAGAAATGTTACCAGGAATCAACACGCTTGTGTATCGGCTAAAATTGAAAAGCAATTAATGTCAGTTCGGCTAAGTATGACAAACTTTTAAGCTTTGCAAACTCGGCCCCGGCTTTACAGAACACCATTTGTTATCGAAATTCATTAATCGGTTAAGTAGACGACGAAATACAACGAGGGATTATAAAAAAATGGGACCTATGTTTGATACCAAAGCATATAAACTAACAACTAAGTATTACTTCTACTCGATGACTAAAGAGTATCGAAAATCTTAAATGATTATCGATAATCCTAAGCGATTATTGTTATTACAAGTACTGAACTTAGATTAGCCCGAATGTCAGATATTGATCACGTCCGGGTCGTGAGTAACAACTGTGAACGTCATTGTACTTTCCCCGGTTAATGATACTTTCTGTGACTTTATTTTGGGGTTGTGACATCGGGTCTTAATGAGAGGGATGGAATGTGGGGAAAATAAGTGCTTTGGTTATATTTTTGTGATCGCTATCAAGTTGTGATCACTATTTAATTATTGTTACTTAATTTTATTTAGAGATACGATGGTGAATGTTATGATCTTTCGTTATTTAGAAAATACAAGACGCGGTGACCTCATATTATAACAATTTATTATATAGGTAAAATTAATGTTTAAGTACATAAAAGGAGGTTTTTTTATAATGATAATGAAAATGATAATATATTTATTTGTATATTTGTGGAAACTTTATCATGGACGCTGTGCTAGATTCCTACCAACTAAAAACCGCGCGTCCTGGGCTGGCAGCTTCATTTGCCACAAAAACTTGCGGATGTCCAATAAGAAGAAAATACTACCCTAACTAGTGTTTCGCTTCCCAGTAATTTGAGTGCTTTCTCGCAAAAATATGTTCAAACCATTTGCTAGCAGTAGGATTTTAGGTCCACATAATGATGGTGCATAAGTGATGACAGTATGACCCGTCATACAGAAGGCAATGACCTATTTCGCTTTGCTGATTTTTGACGACTCGATGCAGGATTACACGGATTACAAAAGAGAGTTGAATTAAATAATAATATTCGGTATTATATTCACGTGGCTGTCTTCAAATGTATTGACGGATTATGTTTGACTTTTTAAAGATCAGGCCTGTATTTTAGGTTAATTTTTATATAATTTTGAGGGGGTGCTTCAAATTTTTCGTTAATTTACTTTCATAGTCTAACAGATCAATTATTTATTCTGATTATTAGTCCATACATGGTACTGTGTTCATGCCCGTCGTAATGCACAACTAAGTGTCTACAGTCAACTACACATCAGTGGTAATAATTTGATATTGACAGCGCCTCTATGTCGTTGCAGTAAGCACGGCTTTCGTAGTTCAAGTGTTAGCATTGACGTGGGGTTGACCGTACCCGCATCTGGGAGGTTCTGAAAAAACGTGAGGACAGTTGAGGTTGCCAGAAGGCATGAGTTTAACATATCTGTTATAAAAAACAAACAATTCACCAAGTCTTATGAAAAATCTAATATTATGAGAACATTGTTCCCTAAGCAAAATTTGAAGAATTTTTCTTTAATTTATGTGTTCAATGTACGAATCGTAAACATAAAAAGATTTCCTGTGTATAATAAGCTTGTTATTAACACTAAAGACGTTTCATTATTTACATCTGGTGTTTTGTAAACATTTCAAGGGAAAAGAGTTCATATTGAGCAAGGGCCGTGTCTGTGGTTCTGGATAAGAATAGGACTTAACCTCTTTTCGTGTTGGTGTCGTAATTCTCATCAATTCTCATCTACGGTTTAGAGAATATTAATAGTCGAAATTAGTAGGTACTTTGTAGCGCAAATAGTCAACGTACCGGGGGCAATACCAAAGCCCCCTACCCTTTTGGGCTCTGGTGCATTGCACCAATGGTTGAGTGTCAACATACACCATTTTGTTTGCCGAGGGTAGTTATCACAGTGAATTTGGCGTTTGGCTATTAAGTTTTTAATAATTATTTCAATACTAGCTAATTCCCGTGGGTTCATACGTCTCATAGGAGAACTGCTTTATTTATCGGAATAGAGGTACACAACCCGGAGAAGGCCGGGTTGCGGAGAATGATATTCTTCTCCGGGTCGTGTATAAACTTTGTACAAAATTTCAGTTCAACAGTGGAAGCGTCAAAAAAAAAACAGACATAACAACACATTTCCGGATTTAGATATTCGTAACAAAAAGAGAATCAGTCAAGATATAGGATAAACTAGTCACTACGTTTGTAAAAAGTCTACAAGACGGTTAGTCTTGAATATTACAGTTTTTCCCTAGTCGAGCACAAAATTAATTAAATAGAGGCCCAATTAGGCAGCGAAAAAGATGTCCGTCCATTACTTTCAATTAAAATCTTTTGCAGTTGTACTAATGAAGGTAACGAGGGTGTTAACATCCATATGTATCTAGAAATGGCTAAAGCTAACTATAATGGCATGGTTCAGTAACAATATAAGTGATATTTAAAATGAATGATGAAATTGAAGATGGCGTACGTACTCCCAATTCGAGGGGCTCGTGGCTAACTAACAGTCGCTAAGATCGATCGATCGAGGTTAAGTTGCACTCGCCGCGGTCGGTCTGTGGATGGGTGACCATTATTTCATACCGAGACCCCTCCGTGAGAGACCCCTCGGAGAGTTGTCAAATTAAGATCTATGACAGCCGTTACAGGTAGTCAGAGCCCTGAAAGTCTGACGATCAGGCATACCACGAGATATCGTGTTACCCAGTAACTGAGTTGTGGAGGTCAGATAGGCAGTCGCTCCATGTAAAATACTGGTATTAAGCTGCATCCGGTTTGACTGGAAGCCGACCCCAATGTGATTGGGAAAAAGGCTAGGTAGATTGTACGTAATTCCAATTCCCTCGAAGCACAAGTATCTTGCTGAGCGGCGATTTCTGGCCGTCGAGAGTAGTGTTTCAAAAATACAATAAGGTATGACCTAAACTTCCCATACTCAATGTCCGAGTTTAGTTTTATTTATTTCGAATTTTAGTTGTTAGTATGTTTAAGTATCTTTTTGTTTATAGGTATGTATTGTTTTCGATGGACCCATCTGCCATCTGAGAGATGTTCTCGCTGGTGGGTGTCAGAGGCCTACGAGTTATCAGTATTCATCAACCACACGATGAGAGATAAAATGGGCCTTATTAGACTGAAACCAACAATACATTAGTGAGATCTTCCTTTCTAAACACTTAAGACATACAACGAGACACAATATACACGTCTTGTGTCACTGGAAGTGTTAAAATTGTCGCATAAATTTTAATGAAGATATCCATTTAAGCCTCTACTCAAATAGACTTTAAAATTATCCCAAGCTTTGGTACTTCTACTTCTTAGTAGAAGTACCAAAGCTTGTGATAATTTTCGTATGTATACAATAACCTGTGATATAGGTTGCATTTAGGTAATTCTTTTGAGGTAGGCACTGCTTATTTGCCTATATGCAATGCACGTCACTGAATCAATGCAAAACGACAAAGAAGACCAAAAAACAAACAACAATATCCGTGTATTGCGCGAAGGAAATCGCGCCAACAGCTAGTAATATAAGTTAACCCTAAATTACTCACCCTATAATTAAAGAAACACAAACCGATCAACCTTGTTCTCTCCATTGATTGTAACGCAAAAACCTAATCCTTTCGTCCTCCAATCAAGGCTGAATCCTTGACTTTTTAAAGACTCGTAGCAAGATATATGGGGGTACGGTATCGTACAATTATATGGTTTACCATGGTTGTAGGGACTTGACCTTCACTGAACCAGGAAATCGTATTAAATGGAATTCGCGAATACTTGTTTCTTGTGTTCCGTTGTAACTTTCAAGGGCATGACAACTACAAAAACTACGTATAGTAGAGAGGGTTAAAGCTTGTATACACGAGTTAAAGTTATAACGTGAAACATAGACAAATAATTGATGGGGCCTTTGGATTTTATGTCTTTGGTATGAAGTTGGTTGAAAGATCTGTTGAAATGGTGTGTAGTGTCTAGATTTTTAATGCGTTTTATAAGCGAATGGTATATCCTTTTATTTTGGGACACATAATAAGTTCTCAATAGACATTATTGCTAGAAAGTGATAGCAAATTGCCTTTATAATATAAACTTATATGTTTTTTTTTACTTTTAATTTACTTTCCATTACAGATTGACTTTGACGGGTATCTATCGATTTTCATTTGTCAACATTGAATTTGCATTTCCAATTTGAAATATACAAAGGGCCTTAATTTTTGGGATCCCTTACAAAGTTTACTCAGACTCATTTCACGACGACGTCACCCTCTCAAGGGATTTTTGCTGACAGCCATTCTTCTTACGCCCCCACAAAATAGGCAAAGCTAAAAAACAGGAAAATCGTATTCTATAATTTGATTTTATAGGAAAACTTGTGGGTGGTGTAACCAAAATAAATAATTATATGATGTATAAATAATAAATATTAATTGTTTTTGGCCTGATTAGTGGAGTGCGATAGTAGGATAACATCAGAACGTGGGGCATGGATAACATTTGGTATGACATAGTTAGATAGAAGGAGACCGTATTGGTGGCAGTTACCACCAATAACAGCATTCCCAATGAAGGTCGACGTCAGGCAGGCGGCGGTCATAAAAAATAGCCAAAACTTTAGCTGCATTCCAGTACAAGTAGAGAGTATGTATGGAAGAAGAATAGATGCTGCACCGACCGCCAATAAATTGGGATAAGGGCAGGAAATGATGACTAATTGTTTTTTTTAAATCGGAATTTATGATATGTAATATCCTCTGTACACTGTCCAAGAAAATAAATGACTACCCCTTGTATAAAGGCTCACTGTGACGTCACCACATCCATGTTATTTTAACGCCGAGGCAAGACACGTGTAGCATCAACCTTCCTATTGTAAATTTTAATTAAAACCTTCTTACTTGTAGGGAACACGATTCAAAAATTAATAACTTCCTTAATGGAAACGGTAGTAATTATTTTTGGTTTAAAATAAAGTAAATTATTTGGGAAGTTTTAACCGAAAAAATTTCTCACTGGAATGAATATTTTGAGACTGACCTGTAAGAGAAAGCGGTTTTACATGCATTGCGTCAGATTTCTTATTTGTATTATACCTGCCTCGAGTGTAACACTACACGAAAGACGTGAACTTCTCCCTTGCGTTAACCAATGAGTAAATTGTAAAATGAAATTTCGTTTTTTTTGTCGTTTCTAAAGGCTACTTGGCGTGCCTTAAAAAAAAGTATCAATCAATCAATGCGGCATTTTTTTTTTATTATCTACGTATGTACTTTATGGTATACAGCGCGTACAGAAGTCCGTAGTCATACGAACAACTTTTACTTTACTTACTTTTACTATGGAACTAACTTCGAAAGTGCAAAGGTAAATCTGCTGCTCCATAGAAATGTATATACATACCTACTCGACCAAAATGTATGGAACCGCAGTTTTTTTTCGCAGTTTTTTTTCATTTATTAACTTTTTTATCAAAACAAAGTTTGTAAAAATCTTTACTTAAGAACTATGGCCCAAAAACCGTTTTCAAGGTTTGTCTGTGATTTCCATAGTAAAAGTTGTTAGTAAACATGACATACATTGACCCCCTAAAGTATGATTACGGCCTTCTGTTACAACCTGTCTGTCTAGGGATAAAAGAGATGATATGTAGTGCATAATTATATATTTAATTAAATATATTTTTATGTTTTACATAACTCGGTTTTGTTTAGTAACTTATTCTTGATAAATCTTCGAAAAGCATTAATGCATAGTGGATTTTAAAGTTATATTTTTTTGTAAGTGGAGGTCGAGATGGCCGAGATGGCTTAGCGTCTGGAGTATTTATCCGGGAGGCGCAGGCTCGAATCCTGCTCACGACCGTATTTTTCTTTCTACAATTTTTTTTATCCTATTCTCGCTTTGTTGTAGTTTTAGTCTGCCCTCCAAATCAATTTAAGAAAGTAGTACTAAATTTATAATTAGCGTATTTACAGATATAAAAATCAATTGCCTAAAAATACTCTAACAAATCATCAAGGAAGTGAAATTTAATTGCAGTCCTTGAGATCATTTAAGAAACGCTTTCCTGTATGACGTCATAAAACATTCCCACATGTTGCTCCAATATGTCATTAATATGTTGATCCAGTCATCTGACATGGTATAAACAATTGCCGTCGGATGTCCGGCGCTGGCGCAGAATCAAAGAGAGCACTGTTTATATAACATGAATATCGCGAATTGGAAAATGTTATTGAGAAATTTTCCTTAGTAGCTATGTTTTGTGTGATTTAATGTTATTTGAGAGGTAATTTAATGTTATTTATTACCTCGGTAACAGCTTTTCAGAAAGAAGCGTTAACAATCATTTATTATTTTGATTTGTTGTAATCATTTGAATCATTTAAAATCATTTATGAAAAAATTTGCTAGACTCTTTCCAAAAAGACTGGTCCCTCATTGCTCTAGACAGAGATAAATGGAAGAAGAGAAAAAGGCCTTTACCCAGCAGTGGGACAGCTTAGGCACATAATAATAAAGAATAAAACACTCACAGTACTGCGTGTTTTACCTGTATCTCCAGGCAAAGAACCGGGTTTCTTTTCAATGGAGGAAATGCCGAGACTCCATAAAGATACGAATAATAATAATAATTAAAAAAGAAATGCATTAAAGTTAAGTTATTAAGTTCGAATCCTGCTCACGACCGTATTCTTTTTCAATTAAATATAATAACTTTAGAGTTCGCTAAGCATTCGTTAATGCTTTTCAAAGATTTTAAAAAGGAGTGTCGTATTTTTTTTGTATGTTTGTGAATTTCTTTATTCCACCATAACTTCTAAACGCCTAAACCGATTTGGATGTATAGCGTGGCGTATCCGGGTAAAATAATCTATTAAAATTCATTTAAAAAAAAAACCGCCTTCCAAAATCTACATAAACACTAAAAAGTGCAAAATAATATCAAAATTTGCTTTTAATAAGATAAATTTAAAAGAACAATACATAATAATAATCTGTTATTTTTGGAGTCAGTGCCTGTACTGGGAGAGGGTTATGTTTTCCTCTTGTTTGTCAACCGGCGTTTACTTTTTACTTTATGGGGTTTATTTTTATTCTGTGTGAGTACCTACTCGTATCTACATGGTAGTAAACCCAACATACATCAGGCACCGACTCCAAAAATAACAGATTATTATTATATGTGTTTAAGTAGATTTTGGAAGGCGGATTTTATTTTTTGTTAAAAATTAATTAAATTTTTAACTTTTTAGTTCTAATTGTAATATAAATATATTGTATAGGTTATGTAAACAATTACAATCCTGTTCTACTGAGTTTATGGGAAGACATGAGATTACAGCAATTGCGAGTGATTTGCTGTAATTAATTGAAGAGTTCCATTGTCTATCTTCGAAGGTCTTCATTAGATCTTCACCAAACTTAAATGGGACCACCTCTGTAGATTACTCTTTCAAATTAAAACAAAAATCAGTGAAATCGGTTCAGAACTGGCGAATATATCGACGATCATACATACAAAAAATTAAAATACAGACGAATTGATAACCTCCTCCTTTTGGAAGTCGGTTAAAAATTTATTCAGAATAAATTGTAAAGCTGTGTACACAAAAAGATATATAATAAAAAATAATTTAGTAAAAAAGCATTCCTGTCACTGCCAATTAAAAAGTGGAAAACAAGAATTATCATCACAGTCGTAGCACCTTTAAAAAGTTAAGTTTTTGTTCTACAAAACTGTCCCTCGACCGCGATGAGTATTAAGGTATACAATAAAATACATGTGGTTACCAAATTTTAATCATTATATAATTATGATATTCTGGTCTCAATTCCTGGTTCAGTAATATTCCTTAGGAAAATAAAGTTTATTTACTGCTCTTCCATTAAGTGCAGGATATTGAAGCTCTTAGCGATTCCGATAATATTAGTTTTACTTATAAAAATGGTGGACGGGAATTGTTATTTTGGGTACGGTTTTCCATTAGCAGCCGCTGATTGTTTATCTTTATTTACAGCTTTATATTAGTCACGAATATAGGAATTATGATGTATCTACTGCCTTTTCCCAATTAAATTGGGGTCGGTTTCCAGACAAACCAGATGCAGCTTAATACCAGTATTAAACATGGAGGGTTTGCCTATCTGACCTCCACAACCCAGTTACTGGGTAACACGATATCTCGTGGTATGACTGGTTTTCAGATTTTCAGACATCTGACTACCCGTAACGGCTGTAATAGATCTTAATTTTACAGCCAGGTCCGACGGTTTAAAGTGCCCTCCGAAGCACGGAGGAGTCTCGGTATGATATGATGGTCACCCATCCACAGACCTACCGCGGCAAGTGCAGCTTAACCTCGATCGATCGATCAGTGCGACTGTTACTTAGTCACGAGCATTATAAAGAAATTATGATGAAGATAACATAATTATAAAAAATCATTACGCTTGTACACTCCGAAGGGATAAGCAAAGGTATACATTTATATGTACATTCACATTTGGCCGACGCAGTTATAACGGGCTCAATTGTAGACTCTTTGTTGTCACTAAGAATTTCCTAAACGAAAACCTAATAATACTGTAAATTTTTTTTTTTTTGGAAAGAAATATACGGTCGTGGGCAGGATTCAAACGTGCGCCTCGCGGATAAATACTCCAGGCGCTCTGACCACAAAGGCATCTAAACCTCCTCCTTCTGCTCCTCTTCTGCTAAAAGAAAGAAGAAAGAAAGAAAAAGATTTTATTTGGCACATCAGGGGCCCATAACTTTGTCGCCTTAAGATTAAACTTAAAATTAAATTATTCTAAAATTAAGCAGCTAATGTTAGGACAATGTACCCTGCGGCCGCACCAAAAAGGCCCATGTTCAGCATTAATGCCAGGCAACTAGTGCATGGCGCTGGTTTTCAACTGAGCCTTGATGTTGAGTCACAGATGTCACCCAGTTCTATACATATTACCTACATAAACATATATGTATATAAAATATATATTTTAAACATAAATAATACAAATAACATTAAAACTATAACTACGCTAATTACATACATAAATATACTACCTACACGATCAGGTAAGATGTTACATAAACACTAAGTAAGTATTCTATTTTTCAAAGAAACATTGAAAAAATAATAGACATGAACGGGGCTTGAACCCGCGACCTTTGACGTTCCGTGTCATCACTCTACCAACTGAGCTACCTTGTCGTGTTCAAAAAATTCTGTAAATGATTACTAGATAAATATCACCAGGCGTCTCCTTAAGACGTATACAAAGAGGATTGAAAATTCAATAGGTTTGAACACGACAAGGTAGCTCAGTTGGTAGAGTGATGACACGGAACGTCAAAGGTCGCGGGTTCAAGCCCCGTTCTTGTCTATTATTTTTTCAATGTTTCTTTGAAAAATAGTATTAATATAGGCATTACATGGCCTCAACATGTATTAAAAAAATATAATTATATATGACTAAGTAAGTACTTCGAATTCTTATTCAACATTTTGAAACGACTTTTGGTGACGCCATTGCTATTCAGTCCCTATACCGGTGACCAAACCGACACGACTAACTTTCAGTTAATACGATGTCGTACAGATACAATTACCTTAATAAATACACCAAACTTTAAAATCACAAAAATTTATAACTTTAATCATAGTCTTATTATCTAAGTGTTACTAATTTTGAGTCGGTGATAATTCCATGTCGCAGTTTTATTTTGTTCTGATTATTTCTTTAAAGTAATTTAATGATCGTTGTTTGGTATGGACCCATGAAAATCATCAAAATCGGTCAATTTTGTACAATTTTGCACTCATCGACTTAAGAACCTCCTCCTTTTTTAGTCGGTTGAAAAGAAAAGACTGAAAAGTATTAGATTTGTCTCTTAATTAGTTTACATAGATCAAACGGGAATTATTCCTCAAAGTAAACTTGTTATATATGAGCACAGATTACATGGTAACGTCAGTCATTTCCTGCAGGTAACTGATATTTAGCCGCATATGGTTGGAGTGAAAGCCGACTTGTATTCGGTTTCCGAGTCGGCTTAGGCTTAGCGCACACTACAGCCAGCACATTGGATTGCAAAACTGCGCCAAAGTAGGAGGCGTCGCTCGCTACATCCTACTCATATTATAAATGTGAAGGTTTCTGAGGATGGATGAATGTTTGTTACTCTTTCACGCAATAACTACTGAACAGAAATTTCGAACACAGAGAGTTTATAGCCTGGATTAACACAAAGGATATTAAGTATTATTTTATAAGAAATATTGGAAAATTATATAGATACGAACCGGCGACCTTTGACATACCGTGTCATGGCTTTTCCAACAACTACGGTGTCACTGTTAGTATCTTTAAATTTCAAGTTCCCTTCTTCTCGTTATAAAAAGACGCTAGGTGATATCTATACAGCAATCAGTTAAAGATTACTAACATAGGATGCGTTTTATACCGGTTGGACCCATTTCTGAAGTCCCCTCAGACGTTGCGGTACTACCTCGGAATAAGTACCTACTTAAGGAGGTATTAAGACCACCAGGTGTATTGGCTATCTCAGTTACCAACCTAATTGATGGTCACTTTGTTAGGTTAGTACATTGCGTCGTAGTTTTTTAATATTTTTGCTCATCATATACAAGTTGTAACACACGACGCAATGTACTACAAAGTGATCAGCAATTTGGTTGATAACCGAAATAGCCAATAGGTTTGCAGGTGTACCTCTGCCACATTCCAATCATTTACAGTCATGCCAATAATCGTTTCTAATATGTACCTAGATGAACTGCCTCGTTGGTCTAGTGATCCCAAGCCTGACTGCTGAGCATGAGGTCTCGGTTTCGATTCCCGGGTCAGGTAAAGTGTTAATGAGTTTTTCCGTTAGGAAATTCTCAGTAGTAGTTTGGGGTTTTGAATGGTGCCTGGTAGATGACAAAAGGCTCACCACTTCGTACATGGGGCTTAATAAAAGTATTGGTGAAATGTGGGTGTACTGTGTACACCTCTGCCTACCCCTTTGGAGAGTACAGGCGTCATGTTATGTTAAGTATCTAGATGCATTTGTTAGTTTGTGTGTAGGTTTTGTTTGTGTTTCGTTCGAAATTAGAAACTTTTGAGTTCGCTTTAGTGCGAGTTCATAACCACTCGGGGTCCAGAGTTCGATTGCTGGGTCGGGAAAAGTGTTACTTATAGGGTTTTTCTATTAGGAAAATCTCAGTAGCAGACCGGAGTTTGGATATGTACCTGGTAGATGACTATAGGCTCACCACCTAATAACAGCATCGGTGAAATGTGGGTGTACACCTCTGCCTACTCCTTCGGAAAATACAGACGCGATAATATAATAAAAAATAAGTAATATAAATAAAAAATGTATTTATTTTCTTCCAAAAATTATAAAGTGATTCATCATGACAAAATAATTTATGAGAGACGTCTGGTGCCTAAACTAAGCTGAAGCCTGTATCTTAGGACACCAGGACCCCCTTCTTAACGAGATCATACAATATAGGTATCGGTTAGGACTACAGTCAATTAGATATGTTTTAAAAGTTATCGAGAACACGTATAGGGAGCGTGCTCTTTTCTGTTTATATAGATAGGTATTTAACCATACCCTCATTGTTAACAAAAAGCTTCTAGTATTATTCATTTCGCTATCATTCAGTATCAAGTGCTATTAAGTTATAAAAGTTCAAGTGCAATATTGGTACTAAATACTAATACCTTCTAACATAGGTATTAAAATGCACGATATTAATATTTACAAACTTACAAGGTACAGTCAAGAGCATAAATTCTATATTACTACGAACAGTTCGACAATAATATCTGATTTCAACACATCAGGCACATGGTTTATCATAACATAACATAGCACGCCTGTATTCCCCAAAGGGGTAGGCAGAGGTGTACAAAATTGCACACTCACATTTCACCAATGCTGTTATTAAGTCCCATGTAATAGGTGGTGAGCTTAGCTTGGTTAGTTTGCCATCTACCGGGCACAATTCCAAACTCCGGGCTCCTACTGATAATTTGCTAACAGAAAACCTCAATACCTGATTAAATGATCCAATAATTAATTTATGATCTCAAGATGACAGCAAAAAATATGTGATCATTTGTAGAAGACATATTTTAGTAGAGGTACAAATATTTGTGACATCGCGGGAATATCAAAACTATCTGACGAGACACGCGATGCAACAATGTAGGATGCTGCATTGGCTTCAAAATTAAGTGTCTATCGCTTCTGAGAATGCAAAAATATAATAATTAGGTAATTATTTACATTTTTAGTAAGTTCAGAATGTTGAGATACACATACAAATACATACATTCACTGCAGTGGCGTGCATTGCATATACAGGTTACTATATCTATATTAAACAGATACATAAACATGTAAACTGTTATTAAACGGATATAGTAAACTGTGATATAGGTTGCATTTAGATAATTATTTTGTGATAGGCACTGCTTATTTGCCTATATGAGGTCTTGGGTTAGATTCCCAGGTCGGACAAAGTGTTAATGGGATTTTCTGTTAGAAAATTCTCAGTAGCAGCCTGGAGTTTAGAATTGTGCTCGGTAGATGACAATGGGCTCGCCACCTTTAACATGGGACTTAAGTGGGTGTACAAATTTCTACACCACCCCTTCGGGGAATACAGGCGTGATTTTATGTTACATACATGCAATTACGCCTATTTCTCATAAGGATACCTCTTTGATATGCATATCATACGATTTGAACCTATATGCAATTATATAGCTTGTTTTTATTGGCAACAATGTAGTTATACTATCACATTCGTTTCATCAAAATGAATAAAAGAAACGCAATTCAGTTCATTCAGAGGTTGTTCGGAAAAGATCGACCTGCGCGATAAGATTCCTGCGAATTATCATACTACCAGAAGAGGAAACAGATGCACAAAGGACGAAAGCTTACACTTAGAAATAATATCAACAGAGTTCGCTAACCATGCGTTAATGCTTTTCAAAGATTTATCTGTATGATATCAAAACTTTGTTTCCGGATACTATCAGAATACTCATTTTCTATTATTATTACTGAATATAAAGTCAATTTAACTCTTAGTTACCATTTTTGGAACACAAAACTCTCTATCTGTATAGAGCGTTACTGGGCTCAATTTATACTTTTGCGCTATATTTTATTTATATCATGGTTTTAAATTTATTCATGCATTGCCCATAAGTTCTAAAATAAACTTTTATTATTCCAAAGTGCGTAATAATCGGATCTTTTGGTAAATGTCAACCTTAAATCAATCTCATTCAGGTGCAGTTTTGGTTGATACTGATATGAATTTCTTTAAACAATTTGATGCTAACTTAACAAAAGTAAAGTGTGGTTTTCAATTCATTGCGCCTCCTATCCCAACACTTAAGTGCTAAACCAAATCAGTTTTCTGAGAAAATCTAAAATTTCGGTACGTCTATAGGGATTCACCGAAAACATTACACTCCTTCGGAAGATTTCAATTCTACAAAAACTGAGGTCAAGATCCAAGGCTATTTGCCGGAGATCCCTAGTGGAAATGAAACCTCCTTTGTGGGCCACTTGATTATCATAATGAGACTGTGTATTAGGATAGATCCCGACAAGAATAATTGTGGTCTTACGTTTTTCGTATACTTGGGGATGTAACGGTTTTTTGTGAGCTAAATTATTTGTTTTTAGAACGGCTTGAGGAAAAGTTTCTTTATTTTTTTTAGTTATTTGTGAACTATCGAATCGTTCTAAAAATGTCGATTAAGTAAAAATTTCTATGCCAGATATTCTTATAAGTTTCAAATGGTTTGTAAATCAATGATTTGAATGCTATACCTCGTAAAGTAATCGATGAAAATTAAAGAAATCGATATCGTATTCAGATCACTACCTGATCATTTACAAAAAATAAATGATGTACCTAAAGCCTTACGATGATACTAATTTATATTTCTAAACTTTGGTGACTAGTCTATAGGTATATGAACTATGTGCTCGATGTAGAACTTCACAGTATTGTGAGGGATTAAAACTTATCCTTATGATTAAAGCAGACCAAAAGTCGTATTAAAACTTTTAACGTTCGGATTGCTACTCAATGTATTTTCCATTGGTCATTCTAATAAAAAGCTATTTGTATCTTCTGTATTATTTTAATTTAGTTATTAATAATGATTAATAATCGGATTTAAAATTAAAAATACATTTATATATGCTGCCAGTCTTCTGGGCACATTACCGGATGACACCGATGCGGAGGAATACTTTGACGCCTAAACCACATTTCGTTCTACGTTGTTTTAAATTTTACTTTTATTATCATTTTCTTGTACATAGTTAAGTAGCCTTTATATAGTAATATCTTAGGTTTTCGCTATCACTACGTTTTAACGTCAGGAAAAGCAAAAACCAATAATACTCGCGATTAATCCGGTAAAAAATTCTTTTAGTCTATGTATATAAAATTTTCGTACTTAAGCAATTTATTCGTAAGAAACAAATAAAAAAAATCCCCTATTATTTCATCAATAAAAATATTCTGTGAAAACTCAACAAAGCTTTTTATTACTTTTTCGTGTTTATTATTTTTATAGCCTGGTGAAGGATAACAATTCTGTTTTTTGTTCAGTACAGTATTGACACTTAACAGATTTTTTGGAGACTGTTAAGATTATTTCAGTAAGATTTTCATGTTGACAGACAAGTGGGGGTTAAAAAAAGGTATTAGTGTTTTAAGACTTTCAATTTTAATTAAAGACATAATTTTCTGTCTGCCTGCCTGAGCCAGCCTAATCCCTACTCCATTTGGAGTACTGTACTGTGTATGTACTGTATAATTGAAATGCATAATAGTGGCAACATTATTGGTCAAGAATTATGGTTTGTTTGACTTATTGTTAGATTAATAACTAGTAATTTTAATATACATGCAGGTGGTACATATTTAGTTAAAAGAATTTTAGACTTTTTAGGGTTGTTAGTTTTTTTTTTCATGTTCATTTATTTATACATGTTTGTGAGTCTCAGTTTCCACCATAATTTCTAATGAACCGATTTAGATGTATGGGATATTGTTAGAATCTTTACATTGTCCCGGGTAACATAAGGCTAGTAAATATTTATGATCCATGCGCGGCAAATGTTGGGCATTGATTTTAGTGTTGACAAACTAAACTAAAATTAGTATTTTTCAAGATAAATCTTTGAAAAGCATTAACGCATTCTTATAGAACTCTAAAGTTATTATATTAAATGGAAAAAGAATACGGTCGCGAACAGGATTCGAACCTGCGCCTCCCGGATAAATACTCCAGGCGCTCTGACCACTAAGCCACTATAATAACATTAGTATTTTTTTTACTTATATCCACTATAAGAACGAGACGGAACCAGTAAAGAGACGCCATAATTAAAATATTTATTTTCTTCTTAAAAAAGTAGTGATGACTTCGTGGTATGATCGCTGGTCTGAAAAGTCAAAGATAGCAAGTTTGAATCCAAGGCACGCACCACTGACTTTTCAAAGTCATTTGCGTATTAGAAATTAATTATCAATTTCTTAGAACGTTGATGGAAAACATCGTGAGGAAACCAGCACACCAGAGAGATATTCTTGCTGATGTGTAACGCCGTGTCAGACATTAATGAGTGGGCCACACGTTAACTCTAATTGGAAGTTATTTTAGTACGTATCTGCATTATATATACTTATAATTTGTACTTCCGCTTCCATCTTTCCGTCACTAATAATTGTGTTATTAATTTAAATCGTCACTTCAGATGAAAATACGTTTTGAATTCTGCTTTGCATACACATTGTAAACATGAATGACTACACAAAACAGTTCTGAACATAACCTGTTATTATTCCGTTCAACAGTCGTAAAACCTCAAATGTAAATAGTGACGTGTTAATTAAAAGCAAAACAATGATTCTATTGACGTGTTTACGAGAATAGTAAATAATAGAGGTAAATAAGCATCAGCTGGTTACCTACGAATAGGGTTGACAAGGTTTTTTTCAGTGGTGGAAAATTATAAGAACAATCATAACATAACATAGCATCACGCCCGTATTCCTCGAAGAAGTAGGCAGAGGTGTGCACCGTTGTACACTCACATTTCACCAATGCTATTATTAAGTCCCATATAATAGGTGGTGAGCCTATTGCCATCTACCGGGCACAATTCCAAACTCCATAACACCGAGCAGAACAATCATACAAATAAATAATACTTTCGGTATTAAGTACCTATTAATTTACCTACGAAGTTGATCTTTGGTTATAGCGATTACTAGATTTGTGTTAATCATCCTGCAACCACGAACGGTTTAAAGTTTTCGAAACGTTAGGAAAAGTAGTGAACTTTATCTTGAGAATGATATTTTCTGATTTTCTTGCTACACAACAGCATAAAAAAAAATTACAGTTATGTAAGATACAGATAAATCTTCCAAATGCATTCACGCATGCGTAGCGAACTCTAGTTATACATTTTTGTAGAGAAAAAAATACGGCTGTGTCTTGAACAAATGATTTGAACCTACGGTCGCCGGTTGAATAGTTCCTGTAATAAGGAGCGCCTGGAGTATGCATCCAGGGGACACAGGTTCAAATCTTGCTCACGGCTGTATATTTCTTTCCACAATAAATTATAACCTAATGTAATAAAAGTACGATTGCCAACCCTACGTGCCAAGGTTGCCCAAATTGTGTGTAATTTGATTGACACGTTCAGGTTAGATCTAGATTTTATTTATGTTATGGGAACATAGTTCTGAATGGTACATCAGTACTCAACTAACAAGATATGACATTATGTTAATTGCCTGTTAATTCTTGTTTTAATAATGTTACATTATCTACATTGATACTAAGGTTACAACCGTTATTGTGGGATATAAAAAAATTGTTTTATATGAGTTTAATATTAACTGTTACACAAACATAACAATAAGGAAGTATGTTAAAATATGATATAAGTGTTATAGAGTTTTACAATAGGTATGTAAGTTTTATAATAGCTATGTAAGTTTTACAATAGTTATGTAAGTTTTACAATAGGTATGTAAGTTTTACAATAGGTATGTAAGTTTTACTATAGTTATGTAAGTTTTACAATAGGTACCTATGTAAGATTTACAATTGGTATGTAAGTTTTACAATAGGTATGTATGTTTTACAATAGGAATGTAAGTTTTACAATAGGTATGTAAGTTTTACAATAGGTATGTAAGTTTTACAATAGGTATGTAAGTTTTACAATAGGTATGTATGTTTTACAATAGGTATGTAAGTTTTACAATAGGTATGTATGTTTTACAATAGGTATGTAAGTGTTACAATAGGTATGTAAGTTTTACAATAGGTATGTAAGATTTACAATAGTTATGTAAGTTTTACAATAGTTATGTAAGTTTTACAATAGGTACTCCCTTGTAAAAAAACCTCTCATTTTAAAAATTAAGGATTTCTCGAGAAAAAAATATTTGCCCCTTCTTTTTTTTCTGTTGTGAAGAGTCCGCCATGGACTAACGTCCGTCGGACTCCTACCGAATAAAAACCACACGGTCCTACTCTTGCCGTTACTAGACGATCCTGCGCCTCTAGGATAAATACTCCAAGCGCCCTGCCAACTGAGCTATCCCGACCTCTGCTCAATATATTATTTAAATGTTATGTAGGTATTAAGAGTGTACATTAAATAATGTAATAAATAAATAAACACTCTTTTTTTTAAGGATCTAATTCTTTTACGGGCGCGCATTTCCGAGACAAGAATCCTTGTAAACATGTTTTAACTTTTAAAAGACATACAAAACTTAGTGTTGTGTTATCTACACCTCTCAATATGTATCTATAGATCTAAGCTTAAAGTATCAGTAGTATGATGAATAAGTAAACAGTAGCTAAGTACGGATCGGCCATCGATCACGTTACCAAGGTTATTAATAAATTTCAAAGGCGGCGCGTTGTGAACAATGGGAATTAGAACCACCTGTCACACTGAGTACCTATAATATTAGAATTGATATGATGTTGCTGCAGTGTGTATGGAAATATGAAATTGTTCTTACGACGTATGTGAAATGTTTGTATAGATTTGGGTAAGGTTAGGTAGGTAAGCCAAGTACAAAAATATTTGCAATAAATTGTGTCATTGGTTTCCTCTGACTGCCTCATTGGCCTAGTGGTCCTAAGCGCGACTGCTGAGCATGAGGTCCTGGGTTCGGATCCCAGATCTGGAAGAGTATTATTGGATTTTTCTAAATTCTCAGTAGCAGCCCGGAGTTTAGAATTGTGTCCGGCAGATAGCAATAGGCTCACCTAGCAAATAGCAGCATTGGTGAAATGAGTGTACACCTCTGCCTACCCCTTCGGGGAATACAGGCGTGATGCTATGTTATGTTTATAGTTTCCAAGTGGTTCAAACCTCGTATGTAATGATGTGACTGTATAAGAGGCATGCTAAATTTCATTGTTAATCTATGGCATTACTGATATAGGTACTGTAAAGAAAAACATATTAAGGCAACCTGAATTGAATATTCTGAAATCGGTAGCATGGTGATTAATGCTTGTGCTTTCTCTGTATAGCATGAGAGAAGTATAGTAAAAGAAGAGCCTTGCCCTATAGTAGGTATAGGTACGATAATGATAAGCAGGAGTTGGCCTTGTGAACTCTGAAGTTAGTATTCGTGAAGGCTTACTATGCCTGCGCAATGTGATGGGGATACTTATAGTGGACGACATTATGATAGTCTTGTGGTCAATTCAACTGTGGCTCTTGCATGGACTAATTGGGCTCTTGTAACCCGTACACACAGTGTATTTTTAATAGGTAAGAGTCTATAGATTTCGTTAAGATTTTCACACGATTAGTTTAATTTTCATTTGTTTAAAACACAGAAAATATAAACAAATGACAAATAAATTAGATTAAAGAAAATAAATTAAATAAAACTTTATTTCAGACTATTCATGTCATCGATCCATATAGAGTAAGTAAGACCTTAACCTATTATTAGTAAACTAAAAATATGAACTAAAGATAAATCTTTTTGAAAAGCATTAACGCATGCTTTCCATTTAATAACTTTAGAGTTCGCTAAGCATGTGTTAATTGTTTTCAAAAAGATTTATGTTTAATTGTTAAGGTAATTGCATTCTTTACGACATTTTATTAACTGCAAAGTTAGTCGTGTCGGTTCGGTCACCTGTATAGGGACTGAATAGATAGCAATAACGACGCCAAAAGACGTGTTAAAATATGGATGAAGAATTCGCGGTGATGAGCAGAGGTCGAGATGGCTCAGTGGTCAGAGCGCCTGGAGTATTTATGTGGGAGGCGCGGGTTCGAATCCTGTTCGCGACCGTATTCTTTTTCCATTTAAAATAATAACTATAATAAAATGAACATCAAAATAAAGTACAAAGCCACTGCTTATTTCGTCAAAGGAGATTATCTAGAAGTCCTGTAGAAGGTAATTTAAAACAAGGTTCTATTCTGAGTTCAGTTTATAAATTTTGTTAAATAAACAAAACTTCAAAAAAATAAACACTGATAAAATGAAATGAGAGATGTCACCAAATTATTTTACGTTTTTCTCGACAGTGGGCATCCGGTTAATTATTTCCTAATTTAACTTCACGTCTGTTATTTTGTCAACATCCTGCTATAATATGATACAAATAAAACAGTCAATTGAGAAAACACATACGTCACGTTATTTTATTCGTCTTTATAAAAATATATAATTACATCACGAGACATTGTGCGTAGGTAAGGAAACGTAATGTCTCAGAACTCACTGAAGAATAAAAGAAGTAGGTTTTATTTCTCAAACACATACATACAAACAAATTGTAACAACGTTTTCCTGATTAGATTGATGTTGTGAAATATTATGTCGCAGGGGGTCAATCTTGGATCAGAGATAGCCTACTGGCAAGTAAAGGTCACAAATTCAAACCCAAAACACGCACCGCTGACTTTTCCAAATCACAATTGCGTATTAGAAATTAATAATCACTTGCTTAAAATGGTAAAGAAAAACATCGTGAGGAAACCAGCACACCTGAAAGATGTTCTCGATGGTGTGTGACGCCATGTCAGGTTGTTCATCAAACACACGAAAAGAAGATTTGTTATTAACTCAGTTATGTAGATAGTAGATTATAAATTATGAATTATCATGATATTCCAACTACTCGCTATGAATTATGCAAATACAGACGGGATTCACGACGCACTAAAAATTAATAAAGCAGGAAATGTAGTTGTTGCGTCATTAAATTTTAAAATAGTAGTAAAATGGAACTTCCGACTTATTTAATTACTGGATTTTACCTTTAGCGTGCCTCATGTTCATTTACATGACGATATTTTAATCAAGGACCTTAAAAAAATACGGACGGAGCGTTGCGTACGACATGTTATAAGCATGCCTAGTCATCCAATTTCGCTTGTCATATACGAAATAAACGCATACAAATACTTCAAACTCATCCACTCGGCGCCAGTACGCTGCGTGTGTGTATCCGTATTTTTTTTCAGATCCGTGATTTTAATCTGAAAAATTAAGAACTTCCTAGATAAATGTGGAGGTTTTAGTTTCAGTTGTTTGCCCAGGGGATGCTTATTTCAGTTTGTCATCTGGTATTGCCTTCGCGGTTTATTAGTCCCAAGCGCGACTGCTGAGCATGAGGTCTCAGAGTCGATCACCGGGCAGAGTAGTGTTATTGAGTTTTTCTGTTCGGGGATTCTCAGTAATAGCTCAGAGTTTGGAATTTTGCCCGGCACTTACATGGGACTTTATAACAGCATTGGTGAAATGTGTGTGTATAACTGTGTACCCTTCTGCCTACTCCTTCGGGGAATACAGGCGTGATGCTATGCTATGTTTGTCCCCTAGCCAAAGAGATCCGAAAATACTTTTACTTTAATGTTGATACACAACCTAGTGTTCTGCTGATCTGCCTAAGCCCGGATAGACCTGATTTTTCTTTTTTCCAGTACCGTTTTTAATTTTATAATGCACATGATTTTGATAAGACATTGCGTACGTTGGGCTCAAACTAACAACTTTTGACTTTTCAGTCCAATGGTTATAGAATTAGGGTATCACTGCTACGGAAAAATTAAACGTACATGTCTAAACTCTGCACTTTATGTCACAAAATCTCCATAACAGGTAGCGATCCCACCCATCACAACTGACAAGGACACCCCAAATTCAGCACTATATGGAAGCATACTTACACACTTTCTTCAACGGCCTTCCCTTTTCCTTCGTATAATACTTACATTTGGGGATTCACACACGTACCCTGGCCACTTGACGATCATATACCATTTATCAAGAGCGATTCCGCTTATAATGCCAGCTGACAGAAGGTCCCTTACCGTCTTGCATTCGCTTAATATTATAGTTTTTTTTAGTTCCCGGTTTGATTGGGACATACCTACTCATATTTGAACAATGGTTTTACTCTGACATTTTCTTAGGCTGCTTATCAACCATACGATGACGAGAAGAATATCGAATATAAAAGATTATGTGGTCTTACACGATTGCCTGGTAAAATTCTGGTCACACGAAGTTTGACTATCAGGGTATTAAATCTATATGTTACTGTAAAAGCCCGTATATTGGCATATATTAGGTTTTACCAGTAAATTAGGATTTACGAATTTGAGTTGGTCAATGTAAAGATTTATAAAAAAGGGACGATTTCTTCGAGGTTTTACCATAATAATTCAGTACATGCTAGGTTTTACCAGTGACGGCTGGTAAATGTTGGTTTTGGGAATCAAATAATGAGTACTTAATTTTAATAATGAACGCGTGAGCAAGCGAAGCAAGCTCGGGAACCCCGCGCTCCCCGAAAGAGACAGGTTAGGTTCAAAGGGGGGCCGGTGAGCAAGCGAACTGCCCTCGCCATTCCCTTCGTGTTTAGGTTTTTTGTAATAGACCAGGCCGCCGAACGCAAAATTCATTCGGAATAAACTAGTAGTTTCTAGTAGTAATTTGTAATTGAAATTTTTCAACTGGGTAGAACGTTCACGGAAGTATAAGTTCCTTACGTTCATGCTATTGGTTTAAATATGTACATAATAATAATATGTAATTCGATTAGAGCGCCGCGCAACCATTGTCGATATCACTATCCCTCATGGTGAGAACGATGATTTTAAAGACGATGCGCTGAAAACGTTATTACATGTCTTTTTCACCATTTATCGTGTCTTTGAGGTAAATTCGAAGATTTACCAAGTGAATGGTGGTAAATCATTGAAATGAACGATGATCACAGAACTGTTCGGACTATTACCATTATGATTTGGTAAAACTTAGGTTCTAATGGAAAATCTTAGGATTTACCATAGTTCGGGGTTTTACAGTAACGTATATATCTGTCACATAATCAATACAACACTGATTGTAATATAACTTTCTGTAAAAAAATCGGTTTGTGGTTGAAAAGAAAATAAATGAGAGGCTCACTTTTGAGTTTGTATTTTTGGCTAGTGTAAGTGTAACAATTTACAGGGCCATTCAATGAAATAAGTCAGTGTGGACAAATACAAAAACCACCTTTACTACTACGACTTAAAGACTGTCAATGTCAAAGTGTTACTTAATTAGAAAGAGAAATAGACGTCGGAGAAAGTGAAATAGACATCGGAGAAAGAGAAATAGACGTAGGAGGAACAGAAATTCATGCAGCGTAGTAAGTTTGTGATAAAGTAAGTTCTATCTTCTTGTTACAGGGAGAGCAGATAACGTAGTTGCTGTTATGGGGATCTTCGACACATGAAGCTACATTCTGCAACCAATCCAAGGTATGTTTCATAGAAATATCAAAATGATATCCCATCCCATCTAAAATTATTATTGGCTGCGAGTGTTTATTCTTAACTAGGAATATTGAACACATATTGTATTAATAATACAAAAATGCTTCAGAAAATTTCATGTCATGTTTTTTGATGACCTCATAAACAACATTACATTAACAAAAACATTATAATAATCATTACATTAAATTAAGTACCTATCTTTAAAGAAAAACGAGTACTTTACCAATAAATAAATTCAAAGACATCGTACGGTTGGATGTTTCCGGGGTTTTTTAGCAAAGACTTCGTTTGATGATATAATACTTTCCAGACGTAATATTTTCGTATGACGATAAAAATAAATTGACAAGCATAAACACATGAAAAATGACGTCAGAAATGATTGGTCGTAATTTGTCATCTGAGAAAACTGAGTCTAGGAAGTGTTGCTAAAAATATGGATCGTAAAAGTTTTATGTATTCATAATTGTGTACTGTAAAAATATTAGGTAGAATAGTCTTGGAAAATTTGTCACGTGATTTACTTATTGCTATCTCTGAAGAACTTTCACACATTGAATCTGTTTCATATTTACTGACTCATGGAATAATTTTTACAAAACAAAATTATTGAGGAATCAGGATGTACCTATACTAAAAATAAATAAGAAGTAATACACATACATTGGCCTTAAACTAAACAAAATCAACGAAGATCATTATAAGAAGCACTTTAAAGAAATAATCAGAACCAATTTCATAAAAACGCAACATGAGATTGGCGCCGCATTTTTAGTTTCCTTTTTCGTCGGTATCTTAATCCATAAAACACAGCTAGATCATAAGCCCAAACACGAGGTAACTGCTGTTAGCCGTTTAGGAGTGCCCTCGACTGTCTTTTGTGTTCATCATCAGATTAACTCCAGGTTTGAATTATGTTGTAGTGTCATCAAAACAACTTATGTATGCAACGGTTCAACAGAATCGCAGTACACGTGACAAAATAATGATTCCCTATTTTTCTTATTAACCACCCATAAGGATGTTTTTTTTAAATTATATGTGACCTACTTTCTCCAACTGCATGTATATAAATTCAAATTCAAATTCAACCGTTTATTTGCTAAATAATACAAAAATAATACAGAAATACATTGTTTTTTTATAAAGGTAAGATCTTAAAGCCTAGATGTCTATGTATTCTGCCTGCAAGCAGGCGTGCAAAAATTTTACTAAAGTATACTATTTTGTATTACCTTAAAAAGAAATTACTTGTATTATACTAATAATTATCAACACTTAAATAATAAAATTAAACCGAATTATTTACAAACTACTATATCTACATGTATACAATAACTTAAAAACTATTCTAAAATAAAAATCAAGAAAAACTCATGCGTCGAAGTATTCCTCCGCATCGCTGTCCTCCGGGAAGGTGCCCAGGAGACTGGCAGCATTGCCACGTTGGATGGCAATGCTGATTCGTTGACCTAGAAACAAGCCAGCCTTCTGGTCACGCGAAGAGTCGACTAGTCTCCGAGAAATCTCTTTAAACATGAGTTTCGCACTCGGACCCCATGACCCGAGCGTTTCGACCCCAAACGGCTCAAAGTCGTAGCAACTGAGGAAGTTGCTATATTTGCGCCGTTTGTGGGTCTCCGCTGTCGTAGCAGCGGCGCCAGCACAACCCGCTGAGCTAGGAAGGTGGGATGGTGCAAGGGTGTCGACACATGTTGCGTCCCACACCAAAGGCCGACCCAAATTCCATGGCAATAACGTCATACCATCTGGTCTCTTTCCATCGTCACGAACCAAGCCATTAGGTTCTAAAACAGCTGGTACGGTGACAAAAGCCCGGCGGATAATGTCGTTAATGCTAGCATGCCGTGCTATGCGCCCCGCACTCCTGCTACAGGACAGGCCATGATGTCCGAGGCTGTCGACAGCTTTGCCACAGTGGCACATTATCAACTATATTATTTATTTTTTATATTCCATAAATTCTTTAATGCTGTAGAAACAATGTGATAGAAGCCATTTCGTTTATTTTGTTTTGAAAAATTTACTGTTTAATAATTTAAATTCTTCTGGCAAGTTATTATATATCAATAAACACATGTTAAACACATTTTTCTTTTAAATATCTTTATAACAGGGTGGTTGATATAATAGATTTTTAAACTTAGACCTTTTCTGTCTCGTAAAAACTTCGTTGTGTTGTTTAAAAAATTTCATATGTTCTTTCGTAAAAATGCTTAAGGCTCTTGTACATACATGGTATAGGAAGTATTTTACATTTTTTAAATAAAGGTTTACAACTATCTAAGAACCAAGCTCTGTTTATCACCCTGATACACCGTTTTTGAATTTTGAAAACTCTATCAACATCGACAGAATTGCCCCACATTATTATTCCGTAGTTTAAGACTGATGACACGTAGCCATGATAAGCTGATAGAGCCGCTTCTACAGATACATTTTTTCTTAATTTTTTTAGAGCAAATACGAATTTATCTAATTTCTTACAGTATGCATTTTCCAGTTTAGGTTTTTGTCTACATATAGTCCTAGGAATTTTACATTATCTACTTCTTGAACATAAAAAACTTAAAAAATATATCAAAATTAAAAAGTTAATAAGGTTAAACAAAAAGGCTATTAAAAGGAAAAACTTGTTAAAAAATGATGTCCACCTTAGGAAAGAGCGTCTCAATTTAATCAATCAATTACATAACTGTTATTGTGAGTTAGATTACTGGAAATACATGTATAAGGATGACACACAGCGCCTGCAGGATGAGCTACTATGTAAGGAAAATATTCTGATAGACATATTTAATAAATATGAAGACTCACAAAACCAGCTGAGTGAGCGCATGCTGGAGGCCGGTGAACTGTTGGACTTGGTGAGGTACAACGCTGAAAGATTGGAGTCCCTGACCTACGGTCTCTCATGTGACTGTGCCAACCCTGGTCCACCTGCTGACTTTCGGCATGTTGCACCACTTATGGAGGAGCTTAATAATATTGGGAGCTGTAATAATTTCCTGCTCAATAGTACTGTATTATTTACTGATAGATTAGGTGTAGGATTAGGATCCCTCTTACACAATTATTTAACTAGTAGTGTAACTAATAGGTAATTGCTATCCAAACTTGCACTTCAACCATATTATTGAAAAAATCACCAATAGTAATTTAGACTGTCAATCAACTATAGTATTGTTTATAGGTAACAGTATAGGATTAAGAAAAAGGGATATTGTAAATGGCATTGACACCCTACTAAAATTAAACACAGGAAAAATTTTGTTATGCGCCTTCCCCTATACAGACTCTTTATCAGATAACCATAACAACTATGTTCATAAATTGAACAATTTAATTTATTTGTTGACATGTCGTCATAGTGACAAGCTTTTGTTTTTCGACACTAATAAATTTGTTAGTGGATTTAAATTGACAGAGGAAGCTATGTTTCTTCCTAAAAAAAACCGACATTTAATTGCTACACTGATACCATATAATATTAATTATGTTATAGAAAATATAACAAACACTAGGTTAAGCGACGAATCAGTATTGTTTAGTTGTGCTAATAATACTGTGATAGATTGTTTAAACTGTCACAATTGACAATAGAGAAGAACGATGATAACATTCTACTTTATCACCAGAATATTAACCGTTTCTCTTGCAAAATATTAGATGTAGATCTTTTAGTGGATAAGTATAATATTGTTATATTATGTTTTTGTGAGACATGGTTGAAACCTGATAAAATGCAATTTAGTGTAAACAATTTTTCGGTTGCTAGTGCGTACAATAGATTATGTGCTGAAGGGGGTGGGACTTTGATTTTATGTAATAATTATTTAAAATTTAAAGAAAGGAAAGATTTCAGCTCTTTGTCTGCTGATCGTCTATGTGAAGTAGCATGCGCGGAATTAGGAAGTCACATTATTATGTGTGTTTATAGGCCTCCGGCATCTAATTTTTCATTGTTGTTGGTAACTATGGAAGACATTTTGAATAAAATATCTAAATATAATAAATTCATCTTTATTTGCGGGGATTTCAACATTGACATACTTATTGAATCGCCCAAGAAATGTAAGCTCTTAGCATTATTTAACTCATATAATTTGAAACATATATTTAATGAGCTCACCAGAGTCACTGCTACTTCTAGTACTTGCATAGATAATTGTTTTTCTAATAGTGAAGTACAGGAATTTTCTTTGGTTAGCGGCATTAGATCGGACCATATGGGTCAACTTGTCTCATTTAAATTGAAAAAGGGGTCAACTCAAAATAAAAAAATTCGAGTCAGACCTCTAACCAAAAATAAATTGCGTTCATTCCAAGAGCTAATCAAAACGAAACTAAGCACTACTCGTTTTAATTTAGAGGATCCTGAGGATAATTATATCAAACTATTTAACTTAATATGCCAATCTTTAAACAACTCGTGCCCTTTTAAAAGTGTTATACCTAGTAATAAACGTAATTTTAATGAGTGGGCTACCAAAGGTATTCTAAAAAGCAGAGAAGTGCTTTACAATTTATATTATGAGAAATCGCTCACTACAGATCAAGCATTTCATAAATACGTTAGAAATTACTCAAAATTATTTAAAAGGATATGTATGATAGCCAAATCTAAACTCATCAGTAGACAAATAAAAAAATCGGATAATAAAATTAAAACAGTATGGAAGATCATAAACACAGAAACTGGCAGAGTTAAACAACGGGATACCGAATTGTCTTTAAACATCGGTAACAAAATAACCTCTGATAAGACAGAAGTCGCTAACAGCTTTGAGAAATATTTCACTAATATTCCTATTGATGTTACCAAGTCCCTTGACTCGTCGCCACTAATAGCGGAATCAATTTTAAAACAAGCCTTTAATAAGGATATCCCTAATTTTAAATTTTGTTCTATGAGTGGAAATACAATAAAAAAGTCATTTAACAGTTTGAATATTAAAACAACGGAGGACTTATCTGTCAAAGTATCAAATCGTATCTGTCAAAGTAATTCACTCAATTATTGACTATATCGCTCCGATTCTTGCAGGAATTTTTAACAGTTGCATTGATTGCGGCACGTTCCCAGATTTAATGAAACATAGTAAAGTTATTCCAATTTTCAAATCTGGATGCAAAAATGATCCATCAAATTACAGGCCAGTTTCCGTTCTTCCTTCTTTAAGTAAAATTTTTGAAAAGGTAATGCTTGATCAACTTATGTCACATTTTAATAAATATATGATTTTTCATAATCGGCAGTTCGGGTTCACGAAAGGTAGGTCAACAACAGACGCAGGTGCGGATTTAATATCTCATATTCTGGAGGCTTAGGAAGATTCTCATGATGCTATTGGCATCTTCTGTGATCTTTCAAAAGCTTTTGACTGCGTTGATCACAATACGCTCATCCGTAAATTAAATCATTATGGAATACGAGGTCAATCTAGTGAGCTTGTATTGTCCTATCTCTCTAGAAGACAGCAAAAAGTAGGCGTTATTGATGTGACGTCATCTGGGTCCTTGGTTAAAATGGGTGTACCTCAGGGTTCTATTCTAGGCCCTTTTTTATTTTTGGCATACATTAATGATCTTCCTTATATGATGTCTGAATTATCTGATATCATATTGTTTGCAGACGATACCTCCCTTATTTTTAAAATTAACAGGAAAGATCGTGAGCTCTTTACGGTGAATGAAAGCTTAAAGTCCTTATCTAAATGGTTTGCCGCTAATAATCTACTACTTAATACAAGTAAAACAAAATGTTTAAAATTTTCTTTACCTAATGTTACCCAAGTAGAATCAAATTTAATTCTTGATGGTAACAAACTCCAACCAATTTCAGAAGCCGTTTTTCTAGGTATTACTATTGATTCAAAGCTGCAGTGGAGTCCTCATATCTCAGCTCTTTCTAGTAGATTAAGCTCAGCTGCATTTGCAGTTAAAAAAATTAGACAGCTCACAGACATAGCAACAGCTAGACTAGTTTACTTTGCATATTTTCATAGCATTATGTCTTATGGCATTCTGTTGTGGGGATCGGCAGCTGAGGTAGAATCTATCTTCATTCTACAGAAAAGGGCAGTTCGGGCAATCTATGACATGGGTCCTCGTGAATCCTTAAGAGACTTTTTTAAAGAAATTAATATACTTACACTGCCCTCACTCTACATTATCGAGAATATTATGTACGTCCGAAAAAATTAAAAATCTTTCAGTATCAACAGTGACTTTCACAACATAAATACTAGAAATAAACATAAAATAGTAGTGCCAAAATATAGATTAACAAAAACAAACAAATCATATTTAGGTAATTGTATACGCTTCTATAACAAGCTGCCACAAACTATCACGGATCTTACTGGTAAAAAGCCTATTATAAAATTAAAGATTACATTGAGGATAGGGACGTGTGGCGTTAACTATTTTCTGAACATGTGGCTCTCCTGGCAACAGGTGATTGTGGAGTGTCATAAAATTAAAACAGAAATGACTGAATTGTGTCAGTGACAATGTTTTATTGACCTGTCTTGACATTTTATTGAGTTTGACATGTATAAAAATTTTCATTTAAATACCTGCTTATATTGTATTTTAAATATGTATTTAAATTCATAGCCCATAAAACATGCTGTAAATGTGAGCTCAATGTAGAGATTAGTGACTCATGTGACATAACTAGTTATTTGTATTCGTAGCATTATTTATTAGATAATATTACATCTCACACATTAACCTCCATTGTTCCTGCACCTACAAACTTTGTAACTATGCAAAGATCTTGCATCTTTATTGTATTATTTTATTTTAAAAGAGTGTCTATGGAGTTTCTTGCCGGTTCTTCTCCATAAGACCAACTTTTTGGAAGCGTGCAACTAAAATCAATTGACGTTTCATAAGTGCATGTAATTTTGCCTATTTGAAATAAAAAACCTTTGACTTTGACTTTGAACTCTTTCATGTTTATAAATAATGTCTAAAGCAATTTTTTTGGTATTGTAGGAATTAAATTGAATTAAATTTGTTTTACTGATATTTATGTTTAAATAAATTTTTTCCATCCAACCGACTAGATTAGACAAAGCTTTTTCAGTAACTGTTGTGTAAGAGTTTTTATCCTGACATTTAACAATAATCGTAGTATAATCTGCAAATAGGATACATTTGTGCGAAATGGATTCAGGAAGATCATTTATATATAAAATAAAAAGCAACGGGCCAAGAATGCTACCTTGTGGTACACCTTTTTTGTTTATCACTGCAGTTGAATGGAATTAATTATCAAGTCGATGTTAAAACTTATATCACTCTGGCGTTTGAAAATCTTTCAATGTATTTCGTTACACATTGGGCTGATGAGATAGCTGATTTTTAACGGAATTAATATAATAGGATTTACAAAAAAAAACTTTAAATAAAATAAATTAGATATGTATTAATAATATAATATAATATTAATAATTATTGTTTCCCTCTTTTCAGTGCAGTCGGGATTTTTGTTTATTAATATATATATCTATATTTTCCACTCTTTAGTTTCAACGTAAGTTAAAAAAAGTTAAAGTAGTACTTTCTTGTAGTTTATATCAAAATACTGGCATCAAAGTGTTATAATGTATATATAATCAAAAATCGGCTATTTACTAGCATTGATTTGATACCCATATTGTTATAAAAACATAATTGTTAGTTTATCCCCCCTTTTGTGTGATTTTTTAGACGCCATATTTAAAAATTGTTATATACCTATACAAAATAAATTAATATAACTTATATTATTTTTGGTTTAGCGATACCTATTTCGGTCCCTATCTTGCACTAGTAGTCTGACAGTAGTGTGGTATTGACAGTAATAACTAAAACACGTGCTGAGTAATAGTTATTTACTTGGCCTAAAGTTAACATTGTTTTGAACCAAACTTTATTTGAATAAAACAAGCAAGTTACATTGTAACTGCTTAAAATTCTGCTCAGCTCTTTACGACCCTTACGATAGGTAAAACAAAGTGATATTTTTCCATGTCAGGCAAACTTACAGTTCCGTTTTTATCTTCGCAGATAAACAGAAAGTAGGGTCATGAATAACGTGTGCCCTAAATGTTGAGCGCTTCTGACGATGACAGAACTTTCTCATATTGCATCCATAAATTGGAGGTAATAAAGGTTGGCAAATGGGACCAATCCTGGCCAGTTTTATGTTTTATTGACGCTTTATTGTTTGAAACCCCTGGATGTAATGAATGTGTGCGAATTGGTAACGATTAGCCAAATAATGGGCTATATGTCACACATAGCGGAAATTTCAATACAATATAAGTATATATATACTTTATTTTTATATTTTATAGTTTTTATCGTCAGATTTTTTTTTTCTTTTTGTCTTTAATGGAATGGAATACACGATTTTTTATATCATTAAAACACATTTCTTCTAACGTACCAAATAAATTTTTTAATAATATATTTGAATAAAATCAATAGATTTTAAAGGACTCTTATATCTCTCTTTCTTCAGCGGCATTCCAAACTCCTGGTTGCCGCTGCGAATTTCCTTACCACAAACACAATAACACTGTTCAACCCAGGAATTAATCCCAGGCCATTAATGCAGTTGCAAAGGCAGCCGCTTTAAACTTTTTTTCTATAAATATTAGGTACATCTAAGAAGAAAGAAAGAACATAAATTTATTCTCTTGGACAAAAAAAGCACAATAAAAATAAACTATTGATAAACACCAAAATCACCTAAAACAGAAAACTTAAAACCAGAAGAAAAAGATGTACCGCCATTGTTTTTTTTGTTTTTGAAAAACAAACGTACATAATATACGTAGTAGTAGGTACATATAATCCAAGGTAAAATAACCGAATGTTTACGTTCCATTTCCACCATATTTTCATACGAGATTCCCTTAACAAGTTGGGCGGAAAATTTAAACGACGCTAATAAATTTAAAAAAAATTGCTCCCGACATGGAAAGGGCCAGTTATCATGAATGTGGATTATGGCAATTTGTAAAAGGGATTTATAGCACCTGGGGGCTATCGTATTAGTAGCTCTCAGTAGGAGGTAGCTACAGTTGGCAACATAAGACGATAAACATTTCATAATTTTAAAAGTAACTTATATAGCAACGCGCCTGTATTCCCCGAAGGGGTAGGCAGAGAGGTACACTGTACTGCAACATTAAGGTACACACATATTAAGGTACACCAATGTCGAATTAAGTCCCAATAGGTGGTGAGTCTATTGTCATCTACTGGGCACAATTGCAAACTCCGGGCTGTTTCTAAGAATTTCCTAATAGAAAAATCCAATAACAAAAGGTCTGACTCGAAAATCGAACCCAGAATCTAACGCTCAGTAGCCGCACTAACTGACACTAGATCAATGGGGCGGTTTCAAAGTAATTTTTCACAATAGTCTATTCTGGTCAATAAGCCATCCAGCTATTACGTAAAGTATTCTCAACTCTATGATAATTGCCAACGATGCCATTCATTTATTACTTTTGATCTAAACATTTATAAACTCCTGTCTTAATATAATGTTCAAACTAAATTATCACTACTTATTATTAATTTTGTATAATCATTGTGCTATATTACTCTAATTTAAGTTTATTTTATTGTTAATTTACAAAACTGTAAGTATGCACTTTAGAGCCTGAGGCACAGGTTTCAACCTAGTTCAGGCAAATATGCAATGTCTGCTTTAATTTTATTGTAAGAAATTTGTAAACTTTGTTGCACTTTTTCTGAATAAACTATTATTATTTATTATTATTATTAGAAACTTTGCATCCAAGATGAAAAGACGTTGTTCTCGTTTAAACGAACATTGTATTTACGAGAAAAGTATAAGATATTAAGTTTAAAAGAGTAACCATGGAGTTTCACGACGAATCTTCAGCATTGGAAACGATTATTTGGAACCGTGCACTTAAATTCTGACCATTCATAAATGTCTTTATATTGACTAGCTGGTGGCCGCGACTTTGTCTGCGTGACAAAAGATAGCCTATGTCCTTCTCCAAAGTCCAATCTATCTCCTTGCCAAGTATCATTACGATGCATTCAGCCGTTTAGTCATGAAAAGCTAACAAACAAACAAACAAACAAACAAACACAGTTACTTTCGCATATAAAATACCTACTAAGTAAGTAGTATATATATGAAATAAAAACTTTTGGCTTGCTAGCATATTAGTTGGAAAGTTTTCATTTAGAAGTCTCTACGGTAACTTATAAGTGTTCACCTCCTTTTGTTGCTAACTGTACCGTTAGGGTCAAAATGGGATAATACCAAGTTGGTGTGTAAATCAATTATAATGACGTTGATGGTTATTAGAGCTCAAGAGGGAGTTAAGTTGTTTCGCCTTGGTTTGTAAACTACCAAAGTATGTCTCGGACGCTTTGCAATATTTTCTCGTTGTTGGTTGATAGGAGGTAAATGCATCAGTGTACATTCTTTTGGGTTAATATTTAAATCACTCTTCAACAAATCATCCACGAGAAGAAAACGGTATACTATGTATTTTCAATATACAGCAAAGTTAATCTTTGTTATGTCGTTTTCAATTATTGTTCACTCACTCACATTCATCCGTTCGAGTTCGAAACTAGCCGGTGTAATGAATACGTCTACCAAATGTTATTATACACAAAAAAAACGTGTCGGTTTAATAGCTGAATAGGGGACGTCGACGACACCATATGTGGAACAAGCATTCGTAACAATGATGTGTAGAGATCGGTATAACTTAGTTAGCAAAGCGCCTGGAGGATTCATCCGGGGACGCAGGTTCAAATCCTACTCGTGACCGTATTTTTCTTTTAATTAACATTTAACTTGAAATCAAATATTAAGATCAACATTAAAATTAAGTGATTTATTATAATTAATCACTCCCTTTAATATAACTAATCTCTCAGGCAGAGGTGAGAATATCTCATCCGAATAGAGGAGAGATTTTCCGATGGCATATGAAGCTTCGACTAAATATAAAATAATGTTTTAAGTGTAACACAAACCAAACGTTCCCGTTCAAACGGGGACTTAGTATTATGTAAAGTAAGTTTTTTGTATCGTACACAAATAAATAACATGACTGTCAGTCTGTCAGAGGCCTACAGCCGCAAGTTGATACTAGGTTATTCATTATCCAAATAAATAGTGATAGCCTAATAGTATGACCGTTGGCCTGACAGGTCAAAGATCACACAAGTTCTAATCCTAAGACTTTTGGAAGTCATATACATAATTATTATAAATTAATTATCACTTCCTTAAAACGGTGAAGGAAAACATCGTGAAGAAATCGGTACCAAAGAGATGTTCTCGATGGTGTGTAAAGTCATGTCAAAGTAGGACTTTGACATGGCTTTACAGGGCGTTATAAACTCTGACACTAGGTTGTTCATCAACATGGTAAGATGATGATTCGAAGAACGAGTAATACCTACCTAGTATGAAGATAGTGTTATAAATTCCGTGAAATATTTTGTTCAATATTTGTGTTATAAAATCGCACAGTTACCTTCACACCTCGTATAACAAATAAATTAATGCAATATAAATGCACGTAAGTCACTTTTAACACATTAACGAGCTCAATATCAACATTCTGTCATGGATAACTTTACGATAAACGTTTATACAAAGGGGTTTCATGAACACTGAGATGCGTTGACGTGTTTTAAATTGGGATCTGCTTCGGACATAATTCATTTATTTTAAATAAACAACCGTAAGTCGGTTTGGGGAAAACGGATACCTACTTACGAAAACTGATTGGTTTTTTTTTGTGAAACTTGTTAATAGATTAGGTATGCTACTTTATTAACGGAGGTCTTTTTGGGGTACATTTGATGTGATAAGAATTAAAATTATATTTTTGAAGCGATAACTTCTTACGGCGCGTTCTCAATCTCCGTTCGCTCGTACGATTTTCTTTTTTTTTTCAAAGTTAGTTGTATCGGTTCGGTCACTTGTATAGGGACTGAATTGATAGCAATGACGTCACCATAAGACGTGTTAAAATATGGAAGAAGAATTCGTGGTGGTGAGCAGAGGTCGCGATGGCTTAGTGGTAGAGCGCCTGGAATATTTATCCGCGAGGCGCAGGTTCGAATCCTGTTCGCGACCGTATTCTTTCTCCATTTAATATAATAACATTAGGTATTTTTCTTTATTTCTTTGTGTAAATGTTTTGTGTACTAAGATGTACCTAGGTAGTTATTTGAGAAAACATTATTTGACATAATTTTGTGGCTATAGAAATTATAAACAATATATGTTAAAGACTTTGTTTTCTTAAAATAATTATAAGTTCACTCGCAATTACGGCGGCCACTGCGGTGTTATTATTAAAACCTCAGATGCCATTAAGCTTAGCTTTAAATCTTTTCCATAGCATGGCGTATACAAATTTAAAAAAATAAAGAAGGTAATTAAAAACTTCTATGGGTGTAATTAAAGTTTAATATCTCTACCTCTCTTTAATGGCTCTACCCTAATTTTACACTATAAGGGTATTGGTAGCTCAAAATATTTTTTAACTACCTCGTTAGTCTAGTGGTCCTAAGCGTGACTGCTTAGCATCTGGTCCTGGATTTTATTCCCGGGTTTGGAAAAGTCCGGAGTTTGGAATTGTGGCCGGTAGATGACAATAGGCTCAACACCTAATATAAGGGACTTAATAACAGTTGGTGAAGTGTGAATACAATTTTGTATCTACACCTTTGCCTAGCCCTTAAAGGGATACAGCCGTGATGGTATGTTATGTATTTTTTATAAATTTCATAATGTTATTTACGGTTTAAATCTCAATTATTTTTCACGATTTCAGACACGTGGGTTTTCACGTAGCCCAGCTTTGACTCGTGATATTGCCACGTGATCAGCTCATGATTAAGACCTCGATTTGGGTTCGTAATAGGAGACCGAGTCCAGAAATTTTCGTTGTAACATACATAGCTGCAGAAGAAGGATTCATTATAGTAATGAAAGGTCATGATAGCTCAGATGTAGAGCTCTTAATTATCCAGGTGGCGCAGGTACAAAGCCTGCTCACGATGACTGTATTTTCCTTTCAAGAAAAGTTTGTCATTTTATAGTTTTATTGAAATTGAAATATTGAAATATCTATTTGTATAATCTATATACTAATATTATAAATGCGAAAATGTTAGGTTAGTTAGTAAAAAGTTACGTTCTCACAACTTAACCACCAGCTACGATTTTGAAAAAAAAAATTGTTTCTTATTTTATTTTTTTGACGAAGCCTTCCTAATTTCTCTCTCAACCAGAATATTTGGTGGTAGAAAACTCATTTTCCTTTAAGATCCCTTTATACATTTTAATTGAAATCGTGTTTAACTTGATTTTTATACGTTAATAATTTCGCGGTTCACAATTTATTTAGTGAATATGATTTTATTATTTGTTAAATTTTCTACTTCCCTGCGTATCGGTATTCATAATCGGTATTCAATCTAAAATAACAACCTCTTTGTTCGGCCTCCGATAATCAACAAAACTTGAAGCCAACTGACATGAAGTAGGGTCAGGCAACAAGCCCACTCGTAACACATCTGTTTACAGAGCCTTCGTAACACACACTCGGACGGACGGTACGCTTTTTTAATAGCTGTACAGGTCGCGTACACCTGAAACATATTTTTTTATAGATAGAGAGCACAAAAAAACGAGACAGGAATTTCGTATCGTATCTATAGCTTACGTTCTAGATCTAGAGCAACATTCCAAGACCCTCAGACCTTACTTATTTTCTACTGGACAAAGTATATATTTATGATAAAGTAGTGTTAGTGTGTACAGTGAACGCATACATACTTAGCTTGGGTCGACGGACAATTCTTAGGTACCAGGTGGTATAGGTACATAAAAATATTACTCACTTTACTTAAAGTCTGAGAGCAGATTTTTACGTATGTTATACAGAAAATAATTGTAAAACAATTCTAATCAGTACTGCCAAGACACCTTCTGTCGACAATAAATATCGTCAGACGCTTTGAAAATCGAAAGAAAAATAGACACTTCTCAATCGTATACATTTTGTCCATCAGAAAATAAGTAAGGTCTGGGGTCTCTGGGATATAGGACTATTCCATTTCTTCTCTCTTCCTCGGGATCATTTTTTTTTTGGATTTTGCTTTCTGGGAATATTACCCTGACATAATTGATGAAAAATAAGTTAAACAATATCCAACAAAAAGGTACCAAAATTTTACCTACTATAAAATGACATAAAATGGCACCTTAAATATTTTAGCATATATAGTAATAATAGATCTAAACTTATTATAATATATTTGGTATTTACTTATTTAAATCCTACTAGCGCCCCGCCCCGGTATAAATTAGGAAAAACGAGAAAATTCTGAAGTTACGTTTAGCCTACGTAAGCCAAATTTATTTTCGGCGACTTGGATGCAAAACATTAAATATTACTTAATTCGGCTTTATTATAAATATAAACCATCTGTGAATAGTCATCTAAACGATGGTGTAAACCGCATCAAAATCCGTTGCGTGGTTAAGGAGGAGTTAGGGGATAAAGAAACAGACAGACGCGGAAAGCGACTTTGTTTTTATACTACGTAGAGATTAAGCACTGAAAATCATGAGGATTAATTCAATAAGATTGTAATGAGTAAAATCACTTACAGAAAGTGACATAACGACATCCATTTTTAAATGAATACACTATTCAGATTTCTTAAGATGTGTATTTCTTCATATCTATAGCCCTATAAGTGGTATTTTGGTTTTCGGAGCTAAAGTGTCACCCCTGATTTTCGATTGACCGTACAAGCTAATAACTTTAGAAACGATTTCCCAGGAATGGCTTAAAATTCTGCTCATACCTTAACATCCAAACTTTGGCTGACCTCCACACAGCTTAAAATACATTTCAGAAGCAATCCAATTCGTGTCCGGGCATCCGTTTTGCGTCTTCCGAAATGGATCTCGAAAATCCGACGTCGTAATTCGGTAGGAACGTAACCGTGATGTGCGAATAGGGTTGTTGTTTCGAAATGTAGGTTGTATTGGTTGCTGAATATTATTGTCTGATTGTCTATCTATCGGCCTAGCTTTTTCCCAATTACATTGGGATCAGCTTCCAGTCAAACCGGATGCTGCTTAATACCAATATTTTACAAGGTGCGACTGCCTATCTGACCTCCACAACGCAGTTACTGGGTAATACGATATCTCGTGGTATGACTGGATGTCAGATTTTCAGGCCTCTGACTACACGTAACGGCTGTCACAGATCTTAATTTGACAACCAAGACCGACGGCTCAACATGCTCTCCGAGGCACGGAGGTGTCTCGGTGGGAAGTAATTATCACCCAGGTCACGGTGGGAAGTAATCAATGGGTGATAACCATCCAGAGACCGACCGCAGCAAGCGAAGCTTAACCTCGATTGATCGATCTGTGCGGCTGTTACTTAGCCACGAGCCCCTCAATATCATGTCTGATAACAAAGAAAAATAAATTTACATAAAACCGACTTTAGCTACGATAGAGGGAAAGATTTTATGGGATTGCTGTAAATGTGTTTGCTAAAGCAACTGATGTACTAAACCAAAAGGTCACAGGTTACAAATCCAAACTCTACTACTCCAAAGCTACAACTAAGAATTTCTAAACAGAGTAACCAATTGTACCTTATTGGACAGTTTCTAGATAAATAAAAGTAATCTAAACATTGGTTTATTGTACGGAATTGAATCAACAATCTTGGAAACTCACTTAAAAAAAAAACTGAACTCTAAGGAATTACTAACGACATCAAAATGAGACGAGTTCCATTTTTAAATGTAAATCGAAAACCCGAATGGCCAATAACTTTACTCGTAAGCTTTTGTGGCGCGTTAACACGTCTATATAAAATGTTTGTTTTTATTTCGATTTCTTATCACCTACATCCGACCGAAGAAACGTACGAAATATCACATCAACACATTTCCGATGCGATATAAATAAGACAAGTGAGAACAAAGAATGGAACCGATTTGATTAAAACTTGGGCTGTATTTCTCAATTTGTGCTTTGAACTCTTCCTGATAATTGGAAATTTATTGTTTTCTTTTCGTATTGGTTCTCTCCAATTTCCGTACTTTTTTAAACTTGTCTCTTTAGATCAATTGAGTTCTTTATGGCAATTATTGCTTTATAATTCTAAAGAAAAAAGTTTCCTTTTAGAAATATTTCTAATGAATTCTTTTTGCATCCTTGGGGAGATTTAATTAAAGGTGTCGATTAACAAAAGCGTTGGGATCTAATTGCTTTTATGACATCATAATTCTATTTCGAATTCTTTTTACATTTATAAACGTCGTGGTTAATATAATAATTATGTACTTACTGTAAACGCTTTTGTTTAGAGAATTGCTCAAAATTTCAGTAAATAATGACCAAAAAAGCAATCAAAATGGAATTAATAAACTATATAAAACGCATTGATGAAAGCAGATGAAGTAGATTTTATGCAAAAGACTAATCAATAATTATTCCCCTTTTTAGGGTTCCGTACCTCAAAAGGAAGAAACGGAACCCTTATAGGATCACTTTGTTGTTCGTCTGTCTGTCAAGACCCTTTATCTCGGGAACGCGTGCAGGTATCGAGTTGAAATTAAAACCTTACTCTGGTCTACAGTCCCTTGAAGTTGTGAAAAAATAAAACTTCTAAGTTAACGTAAAAAAAAGAAACGGCCTTTTATGCCGCAAAAAACATATATTTCGACACTATCAAGGGAATCAAAATATAAAGTGTACTTTGCGTTGACCTAGAATTATGACATTTGGCATTTCGTCTTATATTAGAAGTACAGGGAAAAATCTGAAAACTATACATTTGTAAATTTTTGCGGAAAAGGAGTCGAAATGGCTTAGGCGTCAGAGCGCGTGGATTATTTATCCGGGAGGTGCAGGATTGAATCCTGCCCACGACCGTATTAGTTTTCCACAAAAAATTATAACTTTAGAGTTCACTATGCATGCTTTGCATTAATGCTTTTCGAAGATTTATCGATACATTTGTAATTATATTATAAAAAATATAGTCCTTATTTAAACTACGTAATCAATCGTCAAAGTTAAGCAACGGTATGAATGATAATAATAATAATATTTTAATAACAATAATTCAAAACGACTCGATTCCTGAATATTATTATAATTATGTTCCTACTTTGTACGGAACCCTCGGTGGGCGAGTCCGGCTCGCACTTGTCCGATTTTTTTAAATTAAATAACCTGAAATGACCACCTGAACTACTTTGAAATGTTACTTGATTATATTAATTCCATCACCTCCATCATTTATAATGTCAGGCCACGATACAAGATTTACTTTTTATGTAGGTATAAATAATTCACATTTCCTTTGGCGTTCCTTTGTAATTTCCGTTTAATTTCATGTTAAACGATGAACCGGTAATGTGTTGATATTGTCTGTTAAGTAGGCCGTAAGAATTGCGTATGTTTAAATATAAATTAAGCTTGAAGATTGTATTATCTTGTATTTACATACATAACTAATTCTGGTTAATGTAAAAGTGCTTATACATGCTTAGATCTGTTTTTAAAACGATTGACATAAAACAAACACTATATGTTATGTGAAGCTTATCACAATATATTAGTGAAAACCACATATGTATAAATCGGATAAGCCGTTTTTGAGATTAGCGTGCACAAACGCACAGACAAACAGACGAAAATTCTAACAATCATTGTTTTAGGTGCTATTTGCGTTGATAAAGGTCCCAATAATATTTTTTCTCATATATCTTCCATGTACAGACAGCGATCCGTTACATTTTTATTATATGTATAGATTAGTGAGGGATGATTCAAAGTAGTTGAAACTACCCCTTACATTTATCGTAGGAAGTTTACAGATTCAAATATCAATGCCATAAATCTTCAGACCTGTAGGATTACTCTTGAAAATAATTCCGCTCGGTTGACATTGGAAATATGTCAGTTCGTACTTTTAAATGCCAAAATGTCTAAAAAATTATCAAATATTCAAGTTATTATGAACACAACATTCTTTAAAATTGAGGCAACTGTAATGTAGGTAAATTAATTTTAAAAGTACGCGTTGTTTTATGGCGTCTATTTAATACTGTAATCGGTATTAGTTTCAAAAGTATTGTTTGAAATTCAAACCCACAACTTAAAGCTTCTTCTAGCTAGCCTTATTTCTTAACTACAATGGGGTCGATTTCCAGTCTAATCGGATGCAGATTTATGCCAGTTTGCATGGTACGAGTGTTTATCTGCGTACCCGGCTATTTTGGTTACGAGCGAATTGATGGTCGCTTTATTGCGCCGTATATTATTGCTCGTCATATACTAGCTGCATACAACGCAATGCACAACAAGTTTACCATCAATACGTTGGTTCTCGGGTTCGATTACGGTCGGGTAAAGTGTTACTGAGTTTTTGTGTTAGGAAATTCTCAGTAACAGCCCGGGGTTTAGAATTGTGCCCGGTTGATGGCATAGGCTCACCACCTATTACATGGGTCTTAATAACAGCATTGGTGAAATGTGGGTGTATAACTGAGTACACCTCTTTCTACCGCTTCGGGAATTACAGGCGTGACGCCTGATGCTATGTGTTTCGTTGGTAATCGACAGAGCCAATAACTATGCTGAATACCACAACCCAGTCACTGAGTACCGTGATATCTCGTTATATCAATTATTGTTCACAGGTTAGAGAGAGAGGAACGGAGCCTTTAAGGAGTTCGAGTTCGAAACTAGTCGGGCAATTCCCCGAAAAGTGCACGTGAGTAGTAACCGGTGAACAATAATTGAGATGAATATGTCTTAAGAAACTAATTATACAAAAAAAAAAAACTCGGTATAGTCATAAATCTTATATTAGACAATCGGGTCCCGTTATACTGTCGCGAGGGTATAACGTGCTGTCCGACGCACGGAACCCACAAATTAGTAGAAGTTAAATATGAACCCAATAGGTCATCAATCGAACAGTTAGACTACGATGACAAACATTCAGATCATAAGGTGCATAATTTATTGTCTTCATTTAGTACATTTTAAATGCCAATAAAGTAAGTCTCGTAAAAACATTTTTCATACAAATAGACACGCACAATTAACGTATACCTACACAAAAAATGTGTATCTGGTTCACAACACCGTCAGTCTAGTGATACAGCGGTGCCAACAAATAAATAATTAACGTCTGTTTTCTATGTGACGTCATCTGGAATTGAGGCGCCGGCGCAGATCGGAACGTCGAGTGCTTTCATGTGATTGTCGATGGGTCAAAAACGATTATATTCCTTTTTTAGTGTGTTAATGGCATTAGGACCAAAATAGGTGCAAAGTAATAAAGATTGAACTTGAACCGATATTGTGATGCGGAACGGGTTGAAGATCAAATGAATGTACGAAAATATTTTCATCCGTTTATGAGTAGCGAGAATGGAAGTGCTAAGGTTATGATTTTCTTTATACAAGATACAATAAATCGACTGGTGAATTTGTAAGATATTGTGAGTATATAATTTGTGATGGTAAAATAGAGACTTAGCGAAAATCGGAAGAAATTTTCTTCTGAAGTATCTAAGTATCGGCAAATGCCGTGTTTTCATATATGATATTTAAAATGTTTTTTTTTTTTTAATTTGTTGGCTGTTTCCGTTTGCGTTCCACAATCCATGTTGCTTGTTTATGCATTATTTATTGAGTAATAGAGGAAAATATATATTTTCAGCATTGCATAGGACTTGTCACGTTGTTACAAAACTTTATTGCACTATATTTTCTAACCCACTTCACTTTAAAAATTGGCATATTTTAGACAGCTCAACCAGTCTTTCATTTGTTTGATCTTTTTTTTGAATAAATATTTAAATTTGAATAATATTTATTACTTGATGATGTATGTATAGACTGTAAACTAGGTGTTTACTACATATTCAGTGTCACATCACGCACATCAAAGATTAAAAGTTTATATTTGTCATATTAAATAACTGATTGGGGCGCATGCGCAAGAAACGACCTTTGATACGCGAATAATTTAAATATATATGATGAAAAATTACATTGTTTTAATATTTTTTATCAAGAGATATATTCTTCTGCTTATCGTGTGGTTGATAAACAACCTAGAGTTTAAACCCCCCGTAGGTCCCTGGCATGGCTTTACACACCATCGAGAATATCTCTCAGGTGTGCTGGTTTCCTCACGATGTTTTCCTTCATCAGTGTTGCGTGTCTTGGATTAGAACTTGCGACCTTTGATTATTCAGTCCAACGGTCATACCACCAAGCTATCACTGATATATATTTATTTATTATTCAGATGGCCTTTAATTCACGTAAACTCATACTTGTGTACAACTCACTAGTGCTCTTCAATGGTGTTCAATCACTATCTATCACTGCTGGGTTAAGCAATTGGTATTGCCGATGTAGGTAAGAAAGTAAGACACAAGTGGGACATGATTACGCCGTAATTGCCAGCAGACAAACGGGCACGGCGGCTCAGAGGTCAAGAAAACGGTGGAAGGATGATCTCAATGGTTATCATAAGGATTGGTGAGAAACGAGCAAGCACCGAGATAAATGGAAGGACTTGGAGAAGATTTTTGTCCAGCAGTGGGACAATCATAGAAAAAAAAACAAGTGAAGTAGAAGTGAAACTCAAATGGAATGTTCTGAATTTGATATATACCTTTGCAAGCAGCGCTGTAATTCATTGCCAAGATATGTTGGACATCTCGTTACTTAGCTGAATGGAACTTTTTGGAATGGTTCTACATTGGCATTTTGTTCAATTTTATAAGTTTTAGGCCAATGTCAGCCCTGAGTAATTTATTCTCGATTAATAGACTTATTGCAGAAAGTTTTTTCATTAAGAATTTTGTGCTACTTAGCCTGAAGTACAGTAGATATAATTATCCATGTTTTTATAAATAATTGCGTTACAAAATTACTTAATTAACTTGTCATTGCTTTACAAAGTTGTAATTTAAATAAAATAGCACCAGCTCTGTCTCGTTGGTCTAGTCGGGCAAAGTGTTATTGAGATTTTCTGTTAGGAAATTCTCAGCAGCAGCCCGGAGTCAGGAAGTGTGCCACCTCCGTGCTTCGGAGAGCACGTAAAGCCGTCGGTCCTGCGCCTGATCTCTCTCCAGTCGTGTCGGATTGCCGTCCTATCGGAATATGAGAGTGAAGGAAGAAGGAGTGCATCTTTGTTTGCGCACGTACTTGTGCACTATAATATCTCCTGCGTACCTGGCTAATCTCTGTGGAGACAGGCCGCCGTGGCCGAAATCGCGGTTGGGAGGAGTATTACTATGTTTTGTAATAAGAACAACACTAATATATTTGAAGTTTCGATATAGCAATCATTCTATGGATAACATAATCACACCTGTAGTTTCTGAAGTGGTTGCAGAGATGTACGCAGTTGTACACCCACATTTTTAAAATTCCGTTATACTAATTATTTTAAATATACTGAAGCCTACTTCTAGTTCCAATCCAACTGAGCAAGAAACATAAAACCAATTACTCTGTCTAGAACACATACAACAAAAGACAAATAAAAAATAAAATAGAAACCCAGAGAAAAACGCGAAGCCAGAAAAGTAAAGCTTTACACTTAGCGCACCGATTCGAACATCACCGATTAAACCGCCCCTTTTTTATTCCACCACACCGCACCTCGACTGTCGCGGTTCGTGGATTAGATCCATCTTTATACTTCTCCCATTCGAAGAGTTAAAATAAGAAAATATGTTCATAAAACATAACATCATGCCTGTTTTTAACGAAATGATGAGCAGAGGTGTACAAAATACACCCACAATTCACTGATCAAAATACATTCACAAATCTATGGGTCACCATTGCGAAGTCAAGGCTGATACTAACAAATACAGATTAATCTTTCAAACGCATTAACGCATGCGTAGCGAACTCTAAAGCTACGCCTGGAGTATTTATCCGGGAGGCAAAGGTTCGAATCTTGCCCACTGCCGTATTCTTCTGTCCTACCAAAATTTATAACTTTACTTCTTATCTGATACTAAGATTTTCCTAACAGAACAATTACTAATATATCCACAACAGATTGCCTGAAGGGTGAGGCAGAAGTATGTTTTAACACATTCACTTTTGATCGATACCTATAGCCGGGTATCATTCTTACCTCCAGGGTGGAACAGAAAACTTCCTAACAGAAAAACCCAATAACAATGACACTTTTGCCGACTCAGACCCAGGAACCGAACCAAAGACTTCCAACTGCGCTTGCAACAAGAATAATGACTAATGAGGCAGTTATTATATATTGACTTGTATTCTTAATTACTTATTTCCTCGAGATTCGTATAATAATTAAGTGAGAATCGATTACTATTATTATGGAGAGCCTTTTTTAATTAATAATAATCTGGAGACACGTGTACTGAAATACTCGTACCTAATGAAAATAAGTAGCTCGTAGCGTCAGTTCACAAGATTTATTAATTTTTATTAAAATTATTCCAAATGGAGAATTACTGTTTGATTTTTCCACGTGTAAGATGCTCACATGTGTGAGAGTTGTACAGTTAACCAGCTGTTATCAAATGAGCGGACTGATTCCCTTGGTAGTCCCGATTTAGGAGGAATATTTTCCTAATTTTATTTTAGAGAAATGTGGGTGTACAACCTAACCTTTCCCTAATACTGCGGGGAATACAAATGTGATGCTTTGTTATGACAGCACGGCTTTATCGTAAACACCAACATATTTAACCATTCTTCAAAAAGAGACGAATATATTTTGTTTAGAATTTGGTAATAAAATTTAACGGCTTAGGTTTTTTATGTCCCAGTTACATGAACCTAAATGTATTTTCAAGTGTAACTTTTTACACAACCAAGTAAGTAAGTGTAACTTTTTGCCCAAAAAAGGAGTGTTATGTTTATTTATTTTTTATTTTTATTTTATTTATTTATTTGGCTCTTCAACAATGAGTACACTATTACATTTAAATAAAAATAGATTCTTAACTTAAGTCTAAGCGTCTCACTACTTAAAGAAGAGCACTGCATGTACTATAATATGCGCAAATACGCGTAGTTTTTTTTTTTTACAAATTTATTGAATTTAAAAGTAGCCAATTAGATTTAGTAGATTATTGCATAAAAACAATTTAAAATAAAAATAATCTGTTAAAACATATTCATAAATGACAATTCTATTAAACATATTATATCATTAAATTAGAGAATTATTGAATATCAAAAATAAAATTAAAATACAAAAAAATACAATCAAGCTAAACAATCAGTCAACATTAGTCTTTTTATAGCTGGTACAGAAGCAAGGAACAAATCAATATCTATGTCCAACTCTTTGTAGATGTTATACATTCTTGATAGGGAGCAGTGTTGCCTTAAGTTGGTGCGACTTGATGGCTGGCAGAAGAGCTTTTTATTAGTGTTTCTTGGAATGTATCGTGGTACATTCCAGTTTTTAGAGTTAATGTATGTGTGTATGTATGCATGTACAATATTTATGTATGGTTGTGATTTTCTTTATTCCAATATAACTTCAAAACGCATGAACCGATTTAGATGTATGGATATTGTTGAAACGTCATGGTGGCCAAGTGCGTATTAGAAATTAATTATCACTTGCTTAAAACGGTGTAGGAAAACAACGTAAGGAAACAAACATACCTGAGGGATGTTCTCGATGGTGTGTAAAGCCATGTCAGAGGCTTACGGGCGGTTTAAACTCTGACACTAGGTTGTTCATCAACCACACGAAGAAGAAGAAGAAATAATAATTATTTTAGTCTAGTTAGTACAAGTAAAATATAATAATATGTATAACAAATGTTCATCGTCCTGAAAGACGGTATGTAATATCAAATCTTGTCAGCTTATAAGTAATAAAATTTCGATATTAAGTCTAAATGTCATAAGAATATCTGTAAATCTGTCTTAAAGGAACAAAATTTATACCAATATTAGTGTTACTTAGAAATTTGAGAATTGTAGGTATTTTTTGTTATATTACGATCTAAATTAGACGCTGGATTTGTGCAATATTAAGAAATTTAGTTTTGGAATTCTATCTTACGTTATATTTTACCATTTTACCATAGGACTGATAAAAGTCGGATCCAATTCACTCTCGACAATTTACATAATAAGTTGCTGAAAACGGAAAACGTCTTGAGGAAACCAGCACACCGGATAAGTGTTTACGATGGTGTGCAAAGCCATGTCATAGATCTACGGGCGGTTTGAACGCCGATACTATGTTATTCATCAACCAATTATATAAGATAAAAGAACCATGGATCACTTTTATTTAAAGTTATAATATTAAATGGAAAATAATAAGGTCGCGAGCAGGATTCGAAACCTGCACCTCCCGGATAAATACTCCAGGCGCTCTGACCACTAAGCCATTTCGACCTTTGCTCAATACCGTGAATTCTTCTTCCACATTTTTAACACTTCTTTTGGTGACGTCATTGCTATCTATTCAGTCCCTATACACTTTACACTTTTATTTAATTACTAGATTCTGCCAGCGACTTCGTCTACGTGAACTCAGAATTGGGTCCAGCGGGGATTCAAAGCATCCTATATATTAATCCAGGTTATAAACGATCTGTGTGATCAAATAAATGTCATCAAAATCCCTTCAGCAGACATTTCGTGAAAGCGCTCTTCAAGTCGGAGAAGTACAAAATTGTACTATAAAACAATCTATTGTATCTGGTAAATATATACAATAGATTTATTGTTTTATAGTACAATTTTGTACTTCTCCTTTTTTTCTCTTGTTTTCTCCATTATCTGGTAAATAATGAGTCAACAGATTACACATGTACTACACGCTATTGATAACATTTTTGAAATTTGAGAAAGTTCCCTGTGAAATTAGAAAATTTTGAGATTATACACTTTTCATGCGAAGATGCAATGTGTATTTTTTTAGTTTCATGATCTAATGAAATAATCTGAATTCGCTAACTCGCAGTGAGCTACTGTGGTGATCAATGCTCATCTTATGCTTTTAGGTTAAAACAGACGTTTATTTTTTCAAGTATTTTTATTGATTGTTAATACAGAAAAAAATGTGTAGAGATAATGGACTCTTCAACCGTATCATTCGGGTCAAATCGAGTATAAATAACTCACATAAAAATATTCATCATACATTCTTTCGTAGAGGAGGCTATTAATAGATACACGATGTTACTATTTTAGTTGTAAGTGTAATGTCTGGTTCGACTTCCCTACATAAATCACTACTACGCTTCAAAATAAATATATGGAAATGTAATATTTTTTAATAGTTTAATGGATTTTATAATGTTATTTCACATATTTTGTTTGTAATGGTATCGGCTTAGACGCTTCTCTATCCCTTTATGACATCTCTTTTGCGAACATCACCTTCTCGCTACAGGTGGCGATGGCTCTCCAAGAACTCTCGCTACCGACTCTATGTCTGATCATAGCCGGAAGCGAGAGATAAACCACCTCTACTGCCCGATAAGTTCATGGTGCTCAGCTCAAGCTAGGCACTCCTCCAACGTGTGCTGGGCGGTGTCCACGGGGCAGCACCGCATCAATGATGGCACCTTGGCTCCCGGCCTATATGATACACATAATTCCCAAAGCACCCGTGGTCTGAGAGCATCTCTCACCCCTGCCGCAGAAGACGTGCCAGGCGCCGAGAGCGTTTAATGATCTCCGGCCCCCGTGAGCCGTAGCATACGGGCGATGGACTTGGCAATTCGTCGCCCGACCAGCAACAGGCCGAGACAGCGAAGCGCAACCCTTGCATGAATTTCCCACGTGTCTATGCACGCCAACTGTGGCCGGCGTGCTCAAATGACGGGATCTGTAGACGAATCATAATCTGCTGGGCTGCAGTGAATGTAGCTCCTGGACCCCAGTAAAGATATCCGGCATAACTTCCATGATAACGATAAAGACTAATAACAGTTATTAATATAACATTAAGAATTTCAACATCTGATTCTGATACTTGTTCATCTAATTTTGAACTATTGGAATAGGTGATTCCTCAATTCACATGAATTATATTATGCTCTACACAGTCTACAATACTCTCGAGAATGCGAATAGAATTTTATTTATTAACAATAGGTACTAAAAATAAAACATCAAAGTATGGCGTATTTCCGATATTCCTTATTAAGATCCATTCGAAATAACTTGTTGGTCCCGAGCGCGACTCCTGAGCATCAGGACCTGTGATCGATTCCCAGCAGCCCAGAGTTTAAATTGTGCCCGGTTAACATGGGACTTAATAAAAGCATTGGAGATTGCTTACCCCCTCGAGAAATACAGGCGTGATGCTATGTTATGTTAGGAATCCATTCAAAGATTTATTTCAAAAGACAGAGTCAAAAGCTTTTATTTTACATATGCAAATTACCTGCACTTATGAAAAGCTATTTTAGTTACACGGTTCCACTAATTGTTAGTGTGTAGTTGGTATTATGGATAAGACGAGAAGAAACTACATAGACACTCTCTTAAAATAAAATAATACAATATTGCATCTTTATATTATTACGTTGTCACGTTCATAGTTATTTATATTTATTTATTTCACAGAAAGAACGGCACATAATACCACTTACACTTTTGCTTAAAAGGTTACATTTTAAAACTTATTATCCAAACAAGAATTTATAAAAAAAAGACACAGTAGTCTAATTACCAAGTTAACGTACCTAGGATAAGATGAGAGATGTAATATTAATTATTATCCGATATGATGTAGTTTAAGGGAGTGCTAAAATGTGAACCAACTGACTTTTCGGTCACGGTGGCCTATCTCCACGGAGATTAGCAAATTACGCAGGAGATATTGTAGTGTACAAGTGTGTGCGCAAACACAGGTGCACTCGGCAATCCAACACGACCAGAGAGATCAGGCGCAGGACTGACAGTGCTCTCTGGAGCTCGGGGGTTGTTACTGATAATTTCCTAACAGAAAAACACAATGACATTTTGCTTGACCTGGAAATCGAACTCATGATCTTACGTTTTTACGTTTACGTTTTGCGGTCACTAGATAATGAGGCAGTCAACTCACTTAATACTCTTTCGTATTACTAACTACTTTTAACCTGATTACCTGTAAATTAAGTAAAAAGCCAATCACTCGAATGCGAAGGAATAAACCCGCGTATACACCAGAAGATTTTCCGCCAAGAAATTACTAATCATTGTTTACATGACCGAGATTTTCTCCATTAACTGGTATTGTGCGTTCGAGGGTTTCTGATGCTTGACCCCAAATTAATATTAAGCCGCATTGTGGTTCGTTAAGTGGTATATAAGGAAAAATAGGGCTGCCCCTTAAAGGAAGGGATGTTTCAGGTTGCCAATGTTTCGCCAGATGTGTTCCAAGAATACTAATAGAATAGCATCACGCCTCTATTAGCCGGAGGGCTACGCAGAGGTGTATATAGTTTGTACAGTAGGCCTCACGTTCTGGTAACTCTTTGACCTTGAGCTGATCGTATTACGAGTAACAATAGTATACGAGGCCAGCTTATGCTGTTTTTGTTACCACTGACATAAACCACATTTCATCAAGGATGTTATTAAGTCAAAGAAGGTGGTGAGCCTATTGCGATTTACGGGATTCAATTCCAAGCTCCAGGTTGCTAACCATAATGTTCTGTTGTAACCGACAAACTCAATATTACTTTGCTCAACTCGGAAATCGTCCCTAGGACCTCATGGGACTTGTAACAGCATTGATGAAATGTGTGTGTATAACTATAGTGTGCACGCTTGTACATACCCCTTCGGAGAATACAAGCGTGATGCTATGTTAATTACAAAAATAACCTGCGTCATTTAGGAGAGCTGAATATTTCTGTTGAGTTTTCATCTCTGTGAGATCTACTCGTAGGTCTTGAGTTATGGGAGTTTGATGAGATGAATACAAATATATTTTTTAAATTGTATTTGTACCTTTAAAAAGTATTTTACAGATTCCCATAATAATGAGGATGAAAAACGATCAACCCTAAAAAACGTAAAAAATAATAATTAGGTAATGCCTGAAGTATATAGATTAATTGGCTTCAAATTGAGGCCAGGAACAGAGAAACTTGTTCAATCCCATTTTCTAGTACAGGTGAAAGTTCAATAATAAATCCACTATTGTACCGAAAAAATAGAACAACATAATCATTAGGTACTTTAGGTTTTAGGTAACATACATACATAGCAATCACGCCAGTATTCCCCGAAGGGGAAGGCAAAGGTAAAACACACCAAAGGTAGTACCCACATTTTACCAATAGGTACTGGTATTAAGTCCCATGTGGTGGTGACTCTATTGTCATCTACTGGGAACGATTCCAATCTCCGGGCTGCTACTAAGAATTTCTAAACAGAAAAACCCAATAAGACTTTGCCCGAACCGGGAATAGAACCCCAAGACCTAATGTTCAACAGTCGCACTTGGGATCACTAGACGAACGAGGTAGTTAGATTACAAATTAACTATCATCATCATTAACATTTAATTCAATTCAATTTATTTATTTGCATAATATATGTTTAAATAGAAATGGTGTCATAAATAAATACTTAATTGAGATCATTGCCACATTAGGCTGACGTCATGCAAAATGTTTTGATAGGATGAGAAGGATGGATTAAAATGTTTACCCTTCATATAAATTGTTGTACTTAGGGATTCTTCTTCTTCTTATCGAGTGGGTGATGACCAAGTTTCTGTCAGAGTTTAAGCTCCAGCACACCATCGAGAAAATTTCTCAGGTGTGCTGGATTCCTCACGATGTTTTCCTTCACCGTTTTAAGCAAGTGTAATTAGTTTATAATACGCACATGACTTCGAAAAGACAGTGGTGCGTGCCTTGGATTCGAACTTGCAACCTTTGACTTGTCAGTAGAACGGTCGTACCACTAGGCTATCATTGCTACTTACTTAGGAGCTAAATATTAGTAAATCTGCGAAACAGCTCTGTGTTTAAAATAACGTACATATATCGAGAAAGTACGCATTCAAATAGAATATGCGATATTTTTTTTAGTGAATATAAAATCTGCAAATTACATCATAATATCAATTATTGTTCACAAAAACTGACTGGAGTTTGACTCGCGACATCGCCGCGGGCTCAGCTCATGAGTAAGGGCTCCGTTCGTGTTCGAAACTGGTCGGGCAATTCCCGAAAAATGCACGTGAGTAGTAACCGGTGAACAATAATTGATTTGAATATGTCTCACGAAAATTATTATACAAAAATACATTATAATATTAAAAACCCCGTCAGATAGTCGGTCAAAAAAGCCTCCAAAAACGCAGTTTCTTTTATAGTTTGCAATATTCATAGTGCACCATGAAAATGGCTGTTTTTTCTTTCACAGCATTTGAGTGTTGCCAATTATCCCCTAAAACGTATTAAAGCTAGTTTGCATAAAACAGCAATTAAATGGGTAATTATTTCTGCAAATATTTGCATAAGCGTTCCACTGTTTTGTGCAACGAATCTATTATTTTCATGTTTGTTTATTTGTGTCTGATTACAATGTTTATTAAAATAGTCGTTTTAATTTTAGTTCTATAGTATTCAAAGTATAAGTCGTGTTTATCCCTACAACAGTATTATTTTAATTATTAAGAGTTTACCCGTCTCATCGGTCTAGTGGTCCCAGGCGCGGTTGCTGACCGTAAGCGCCCCTGGCGTCCGAGCACGGATCATTTCGACGAACTTGACGACTCGATAACATAAAAATGTATTGAATTTAATCGTTTTATCAACATTTTATGTCCAATTTGACGTTCAAAATCGACAATAACAACCATGCTCACACCGCTGCTTCGATTCCCGGGTCGGGTAATGTTTACTCGTTGGTTTTACTGTTGGGAAATTCTCAGTAGCAGCCTGGAGTTCGTAATTGTGAAATTACATTGTGTGATACTTGGCATTAGGTTCACTACCTTCCAGGGACAAAATATGAATGAGAATTATAATTGTTCACCTCTGCCTAATTCCTCAGGGATATAGGTGTGATGCTATGTTATACATATTATATTAATTTAATTATAAATTATAATATTTCAATTGAAATCTCTGACATCAGTCGCCAAGTGTTGAACATTTTAATTGCTTCTGCAAACGAAGGTAATGTACGGGGTACATTACCTTCGTTTTTTAAAACAAAATTTAACTAAGCAAGCTTTTCAACTCTGGACCCATTTAATTCACGTATACATTCACTAATTAATAAATTAGAGTGACTCAAAATGTTTTTTGTTAGCTAGAGAGTTTGAATAACTCATTGTAAAGGTATCAATGTGCCAATTATAAAAGAATTATGAAGGTCATATAATCGCAAGCTTATTCAAGTATGTGTTAAAAGGTCATTGATGTAGACCCTATTTTAAATATAATAAAGTTCAATATATTTTTAACTCCAATTGAGGAGATCAGAATATTAAACCGTTCTGTCAAACCCAATATGAATGACATTAGGGTTGTTAAAGTCGTCGACACGTGTGACGTGGGTTCTGACTGTTGAGTGTTCAAGTAAATGCAATCGATGATTTGTTTATTTTTTATGTAAATGGATTTTATTTTTAACGATCAATTTGTGTCGGGTGTTCCCCGTCCTTTCTTTTTGTATAGTACTGAGAACTGAGAAAGAGGTTTTTAGGCCGAGATAAATACGCATTAGTTGGTATGTATTTGGCATAACTATGTTACCGTCTTTATCTACACTTAGAGACTGGCAACAATATTGTTAAGGCAAAGCTCGTTTTTTTTTTTTTTTTGAAATGGCCTCTTGCAGAAACCCAGAGGGGTTTTGTCTGCGTAACCGGACAATATCTAAGGCGAGGCGGTTTGATGCCTCCAGCCAGAGCATATTTTTATAAACTACAAACTAAGCAACAGCGCTAAGGGCGTCCCCTGCGGGACACGAACCTCGGCTTAGGGTGTTGCTGGGGGGACAACTAGGGACTAGCTGGGTCATATCAGTTTCCTTATTATTAAGGGACGAATTTAAAGCTACTAGCTCGGCGCGGGCCGGCTCGAGCAAGGGTCGGGGTGGACATGATGAGACATTTCGCGACGGACGCGGACCTCGCCGGTGAGGTCTATAACGAGGCAGTCGAGCGCGTCGGAATGTGCTTGTGTGTCTGTTAGACTCTTGAGCTACAGTGATCCTATCATCGGGACGGAGGAGAGCGTGACGTGGTCGGCGGATTTTGTTGATCTGGGACGGCCTGTAATCAGCGGAAGAGACAACTAAGGGATTCGGATGATTAGGGGCAGATTCGAAGTATCTCTTCGATGCCCTTTTCATGAATTGCCTAACGGTAGGCACTCTGAGGTCGAGGTGGAGTTGAAGGTTCCTAATGAACCAGGGGGCGCCTGTCGCTTTTCGAAGGAATCGATTTTGCAGGGTTTGCATCCTATTGATTTTGTAATACTTAACGTGTGCGAACACGACGCTAGCATACGTCATAATGGGTCTTATGCACGTAGTATAGAGCCTAATCTTAAGGTTAAGTGACAATTTACTGCGCGCATTTGTCATGGGAAATAGACGGCCGACAGCGAAGGCCGCGCGGTTGCGTACCGTCTTAATGTGCGGACGGAAGGACAGTTTGTGATCTAGAATCACACCCAGGTATTTGGCTTGAAGTTCCCAAGGGATTGGCTTGCCGAACATTGTAATAGGTTGAAGCTGGGGAAGAAATTCCTCGGCGTCCGTTCTCGAAAAGAGAACGGCGGCGCTCTTATCTGGATTGACCTCAATCCTCCATTTCCTGAACCAAGCGCCTAAGGCGTTGGCCGAGGTCTGGAGATATCGGGTAATGACCAAAGCTCGTACTATGTATTGTTTATTTATTTAACTGCCTCGTTGGTCTAGTGGTCCCAAGCGCGACTGCTGAGCAAGAGGTCTCGGGTTCGATTCCCGGGTCGGGCAAAGTTTATTGAGTTTTTCTGTTAGGAAATTCTGAGTAGCAGCCCGGAGTTTGGAATTGTACCCGTTTGATGGTAATAGGTTCACCACCTATTACATGGGACTGAATAACAGCATTGGTGAAATGTTGGTGTACAATTGGGTACACCTCTGCCTATCCCTTCGAGAAATACAGGCGTGATGCTATATATATTTATTTAAGGACCACAAGCATGGTACGAAAAAAAAACTATGAAGTGTATCAAGTTTCATTTCGCAATTAACAGAAATTACTACACCCAATATTCATTAGACGAATTCAAACAACAATAAATTATAATTAATAAAACAATCATCTATATTAATAATCCCAAAGAGAGATTAATATAAAATAAATTCAGTTATGAATTCTTGGAGCCGATCAAATCGTCTATAATGTCGTTTGAATAGGTAAATGTACAAAGACTGTTTTTCAAGTTAAGGCCTTAATTAAATGAGGCATGAGAGAAGTACCGTCGAGTTTAATGTTCTTTGATTCTGTAGGATTACTAACTTGGTACATTTGTATTCAAAGTTTGGTATTGAATTGAAATCGTAGATATCTGAACTGCCATTACCTATATAAGTGAGTATTGGACGGATCGAAATCTATAGTAGATTAAGGGATATTATCCTATGTAAGGGAAAATTATTTAGATTTTTTAGTACATTCAAAGTAAAATTTTGTAGAATTGTACCTACAAATGCTTCGTTTGTCTAGTGGTCCCTAGTGCGACCGGTGAGCGTGAGGTCTCGGGTTCGATTCCTGGGTTGGGCAAAGTGTTATTGAGTTTTTCTGTTAGTAAATTCGCAGTATACTTAATAACAGCATTGGTGAAATGTGGATGTATAATTGTGAACACTTCTGTCTACCTCTTAGGGGAATACAGGCGTGATGCTATGTTATGTTTTATGTATACTTGAGACACTATTTAGAAAACTATTATCGTAGTCTGTCCTGCTGTGCGATTACGCTAGGGTCTTGATCTGTTGGAAACTTGTTTTACTATTTTCTATATAATTTTGTGATTGATACCTATTGTATACCAACTTCTGATTTGCGATCACCTCATAGAACTTTCGAAGTTACCTACTTATCCATTTGCTATAATCAATTTATTGATATTTTTCTTCTTCAAATAAGAGGCATAAATAAAAAAAAATGGTATGTTATATACTTATAGCAAAAATTATACATATTCAACCATACCATTCCCAAAACGACTAACAAAACGGAAGTTCCAAAAAAAAAGCAATACCGAAAAACATTCAACTCAATTACTTTGAGCCTAAAACTGACCGGTACAAATAAAGTTTGGACGCATTCGAAATACTCTCAACCACGAACATATTGACAGGCCATACGTAGAATGAAAAAAAAAAAGAAATAAAAATAGAACACCGTTTGAAAAGTGTACTTTTTTGTTTTAAATTAACACTAGTTCATGATACTGGGCTTTCAGTATAGAATGGTTATAGTTTGGTTCAATGTTTTCTATGACAGATTTTTAGAGTACCAAACGCACCAAACGATCATTTCTTATTCATAGAGGTTATTTAAGTGTTAGACCGCTTTGCCATCATATATTGTTCAACACAGATAATTCCTTTCTCAAAAGCCACATAGTCATGATAAGAGAGCCACAAGAGATGACTAAACTCAGCCGTAAAATTAACAAAGTCACTATGTGAAATCTTACCGAAATAAAAGCGAACTGCTCATTAAAATATATTGAAAAACAATAAAAATTGTCTCTTGAGACTAAAAAGGCTCTATGTTACAACCAAATTTTCGTATGCACTAAAATACTTTTTTAGGCAAACGAAACAAAGTATCTCTTGCCTTCCATTCAAATGTTCAGGATAAGATACTAAGTGATATCACAAACTTAAAGCACTTATCTCTGAAGTGGAAAAAAGTAGAAGAGGTAAGGAGATTCTATTTACCCGCTTTTAACCGATAGGAGCTTTCAGTGCATTCCTTTCTGAGGCTCTGACTGTTTTATTTCTTGGATGAAAAGACCAAAAAGTGGTAAAGAATCTTAATATTAGATTCGGTTTATTCGATCTAACCAAATTAAAATGTAATAAAAGCATGCACTTTCAATTTCAAATTGCACAGACAAAGGCACTCTCCCGCATTAGTCTTGCCAATCTAAATAAAGCTTACAATATGCAGAACAAGAATGAATTCCTTCACAATAATCCGGGAGCAGCTCGCTTTACCGACATGCATCGCCCCGCGGCGCTGCCTGCGGTTTCGCAATTAATTCCGACAGAGTTCCACGTCATAGTGGCGTCATATGTTTAAATGGTTATTGTCTAGTTTACTGGTAGATTTTAGCGAATATCATGTGATGCAAGATGGATAGCTAATGCCGTTAGCGGCTGCTGACGGAAGATGGTCCACAATTTGGTGGTGTGATAAACGTGTTGTGGTGGACCGCCAATCATCTAGATTTTAGAAATTATTATTATATTATTATTAATAAAACTTTCAAACGCATCAAAGGATGCGTGGAAAGTTATAATGTTTTGTTGTGGAAAAAAAAATACGGTCGTGACCACGATTTATCTGTATTTGTTAAGGTAATCGCATCTGTGCGACATTGTATTGACTGCAAAGTTGTTCGTGTCGGTTCAGCCACCTGCATAGGGACTGAATAGATAGGGATGACGACACCAAAAGACGTATTCAAATATATACATATGTGAGCAGAGGTCAAGATGACTTAGTGTTCAGACCACCGGAGTATTTATCCATCAAGATGGTGTTAATGAAATTTCAATTCGAGGCGGATTGTTAATTAAAGGCAGCGGCTGGTAATAAGTTGAATAGTTCGTTTGAACATTCCCGTTGTAAATATAGTAGATAATGCATACAGAGGCAACATCTCTTTGCTTTTAGAACAGGGATCAACCAACTTTATGAGTGCGCATCATTCACGAAAGAATAGACTTAGATTTTTTTTAACTGAGAATTTGGGGCTTAGTGACCCCAAAGGTAATTAAAAGAAAGGTTCTGCCATTAAAAAATTAACGTCTATCTATACCCTGAACTCGATGTTTCACACTGTCTCTTACATCATACAAAAGTATATCAACTCATCGATAAAGTTATAACAGTTATTACTCACGCGCATTATTCGGGATTCCCCAACTAGTTTCGAACTCGAACGGAGCCCTTATTCATGAGCTGAGCCCGCGACGATGTTGCAAGTCAAACATCACACCCGTTACCGTTGAACAATAATAAATATGAATGTGTCTCACGAAAGTTATTATACAATAAATAATAGTTTAAAAAACTAAAAAACACGCTTTGGTAACTACTCGAACTAAAAAGTAGAAAATAATTTTCTATAAATGCAAAAACAAAATAGAGTGATTATGAAAAAAACATTTTATCGTAAAAAAGCGTGGGGCGCTCGATGTCAATTGTTGTAAATATTTAATTGAAGTTATTATAAAATATCTTAAGAAGCACCCCACGCTTTTTTACGATAAAATGTTTTTTGCATAATCACTCTATTTTGTTTTTGCATTTATAGAAAATTATTTTATACTTTTTAGTTTCAGCTCAATCGGAAACCGAGAAGTGGGTCAAAATAGCGACGTAAGGAGTCGGTTACAAACATGCAAACATACAAGTGAAGCTAATATAAAGCGTGTAAAAACAAAAAAAACAAAAAAACATAAAAACAAAAAAAAAGGTTTATGTGATTGTCTGGTCTGCGAGTTAGCTAATAGGTAGCAAGTCGGAGGATCTATATTCAACAGTGGATGGGTACTTTACCCTCTTGGTGGGTACCATACGTCTTAATTTTCGTCTATGGCCATTTTTGCCAAAAAGATTCACCCGCATATCTCTGTGGGTTAATGTCACTGTTTTCTTCTTTCTAGTAGATGCCACAGTATCTGTTAAAATGACTATGCCAGATGCTGTTCAACTTTCCGTAATTCTTATAACTCGGATGATTTCGAACATAATTATATCATCACATGTTTATGTGTTGGGTGTGTGTGTGTGTGTGTGATAAATATTTTGTCCTTGCGGGTCAATTACGGTTTCATGCAGTGTTCATAAAAATAATTAGTGACATTAAATAATTCCGTGTTGTGGCGGCATTAGTGTAAGCGGACCAGTTAATAATAATTATACCTTATTGATTGTTATTCTCATGCCATTATTTACCTCCCTGATCACAAAGTTGCCTCGAAGGTGCTGAGCGTAATGATGGCCCTGGATTTGATTTTCGGGTCGGACAAAGCGTGACTGGTTTTTTATTCTGTTAGGAATTCTGAGTAGCGGGCCCGAGTTTAAAACTATGCCCGGTTGATGGAAATAGGCTAACCACGTTTTATATAGGACATAATAACAGCATTGTTGAAAGCTCGATGTACAACTGTGTACATCTCTGCCCATCCTCTCGGGAAATACACTCGTGATCGGATTCAGTTTTTTTTTTGACGATTTTAAATTAAGTAACTAAAGCACTAAATTTTATCAAAAATTGCAATTTAAAATGTGATTTTATTAAAATATTGCATGGGAAACTTCGAGGGTAACTTTTGAAGGTAATCTAAAAAACTATAGATAACGGTAGAGGAAAAATCTTGGTGGAACTTGGGACATAATGATATAGCAATGAGATGGCGAACGACAACAAAAAACGGCTGTAGTCCTGTTTTATAATGTAGGTACCTATGTATTCAGAAAGAGGATTAACCAATTATTATAACAATTGAAAGCATAAAATTATATATTAAACTACAAAGCCAACAAAATGCAGAACCATATTTCGTCTTTGTTAAAACTGAAATTGCTTAGAACTTCTAAATTGTACTTGTAAAGAAACAGAATGGAATATTACATTTAAATGAAGTGTTAGAATTTAATAATGCCAAATAGTAAATAATAAAAGTTTAATGAATTGTAGTGAAGTGAAGCTAGTAGTTTGGTGACTAACAATTTTTTTATTTACGAGAAATGGCTAATGTTTGGTTCGCCAAATAAATTATTTGAAATTTAGTAGATATTTATGGTTTCTCTCTCATGTTATGGTTAATGTACTAGTTTAAAGTCGGTTTTTAAACCCATAGATTTTTGGCATGGATGACATACCATCAAGGTCATCCTCAGTTCATCCAAATTTGTCCTTCACCGTTTTAAGCAGGTTAATTTAGGGGCTTTTACTGCATCACCATTTTTATTGATAACTAGCTGTGCCCGCGGTTTCACCTGCGTATAATTTTATTATAATTATCCTAAGTCACTCCTTATATACTCAACTACCTGCCAGTAAAATCTTATCAGAATCGGTCCAGCCGTTTCGAAGTTTAGCCGAAACAAACAGACAGACAAAAATTTAAGAAACTGATTATTAGGCATAGGATCGCGCATATAACTGTACGAACTAAAAAGAAACTATTATTTTGACATTACAAACAGACACTTCAATTTTATTTATCTATATTTATGATGATAACCAGAAGGCTGATTCAGTTATAAATTTATTTGCAAAAAATAGCCACCCCAATATAACACTTAACATTTGCCTATCAACTAGTTGTCTCTTACGATTCTAACCCAAAAATGAAGACATCGTTGGCGTGATTTTTCTAACCTAGATCTGAATCTAGTAATGTCATAACAAGAATGAGTATAATAAATTCAAAAATGTTCCTATTACTGTTGAAAATCGTAATCTTATTTCATACATACGTATTCTTGAATATTTATTACTCTAAAAATAAAAACACTGTCCAGAGTACTACGCTGTGTAGGTATTTTTAGTCTAATGTCATTAACCCCACACAATATTGTGTCTCTGAACACTTTGTATTTACATTTTACTTTAACGCGTCTGCATTCTTAGAATAACATACATAGCTATTCGTCCTCTCCCTTTACTGCTAAAAGCTAGACGGGGAACTCGAATCAGTTGTCTTTGGTCGTTACAATTTGCATTCTCCTTTTAATGTTTCAACATCTAAGATTGCTTGTGCGACATGCCACTTTGAATTTTTTTTTAAATAAATCCTACATAGCATAGCAACACGCTTAGATTCTCCTATGGGTTATGCAGAGGTTTGCTCTTGATACCGTTATTATGTCCTAAGTAAATATTGCAGTCCCAGTTGATGGGAATAGGCTCACCACGAGCCTATTCCCATCAACTTGGCATGACTCTTCGGACTACTGACAATTTCCAAACAGAAAAACTCGTAGTGCTGTAAAGTGCTATGCCCAACTTTGGGATCTAGCTCATAAGATCACGTTCATTAACTACACTTACTGTGTAAATTTATATATTTAATTAAATAAAAGAAAATGCGGTAATCTGGTTTGAATTATCATTATTGCATACAAGTATCTCTACAATCTCGGAATCAAATTTGCGATCACTCAAATTAACGACCATACTGAAATAAAATGAAATCTATTCTGTAAATTGGTCTTTTCAAACTCTACTACTTCTAAACATCTCAATATGATCTAGAAGGCATTACTTATCTTCCTCTACTGCACTTATCAGATGCTCACGTCAGAATCGGACGAATTATAACCAAACTTGAGAAAGCAAGGAAAATTGATTAAGATAATATTATAACATGAAATTATCTAAGAATCTTGATATCTTTATGTTGAACTGTTTCTTTCCTTTCTTTCTTTTAGATAAAAATGTTAATCATGATTCATATCTTTTGTTTATCCTTTGCAGGGTAGAGCCCCTACCTTTTATGAAATTCTACGATCAAACGTTGTTAACAAAGGGTTTACGAATGACGTATCGTCAAGATTTTAATCAAGATTTGTTTGGAATAACATTAAAAGTTTGTCAAACAGAAAACAACAGATTTAACAAAGATCTTGCTGACATAAATATGTTAAGAAAATCAAGTCGCAAAAGTATCTACTCAAAAACATAAGAAAAGGGATTAACATTGTAAGTACTTAGACTTCATAATAATTAATCTTTAAGATTGTGTTAAACAGTTCTCCAAGTTTTCTTCATACAATTCTACAAATGTGACAGACGAAATTAACCTTTTTTTTGTATAATAACTTTCGTGAGACACATTCATATTTATTATTGTTCAACGGTTATTACTCACTTGCATTCTTCGGGATTGCCCGACTAGTTTCGTCTACTACTACTGTTTGACTCGCGACATCGCCGCGGCCTCAGCTCATGACTAAGGGCTCCGTTCGAGTTCGAAACTAGTCGGGCAATCCCGAAGAATGCAAGTGAGTAATAACCGTTGAACAATAATTAAGAAATTAACCTTTGCCGAAAAATGCTGATGGTTTAGTTTTGTTTAAAAAAATTGCCCCACACTAGGAATCCATTCGATATAGTGGGCACGTTTACAGTCACATTACACACGCAGAGATCCTCAGATACGGAAAAATTTATGAACATACAAATATTCGTCCCGTATGGGAATCGACTGCGACACGGCACTGGACCCAATCTGTGTCCCACGTCGCCACATTGTCATCATATCGATTGCATGATTTCTTTTTCTAACACCAACAGGTCTTACACCAACATTATTCCTGCAATTTGACGTATTCATGTTACAAAACCAGTTTGAATTTAAAATTTATTCCTTGAATATAAGTTATTTATAATAAAACAACTTTTAACCGGATTGCGCAAACCTAAGATATTACTATATAAGTTATTTGATGTTGATGAAATCGGCCCTAAGAACCCATTACGATGATCTTATCTCGAACAATAATTTAGCAACGTACACTCAAAGTACGCACTCAGTATACGATATAACTCAGTAACGACATCACACATGATAATAATGTACTTGTATACTTGAAACTGCCTCATTGGTCTAGTGGTCCCAAGCACGACTGCTGAGCATGAGGTCTTGGGTTCCATTCCCAGGTATTTCTCAGTAGCAGCCCGGAGTTTGGAATTGTGCCCAGTAGATAGCAATAGGCTCACCACCTATTACCTGGGACTTAATAACAGCATTCGTGAAATGTGGGTGTACAAATGTGTACAGCCCTGCCTACCCCTTCGGGGAATACAGGCGTGCTATGTTATGTTTTGTGACTACTTGTGACACTATATAGAAACCTATTAACGTTGTTTGTCATGCGGTGCGATTACACTAGGGTCTTGATCTGTTGGAAACTTGTTTTATTATTTTCTATATAATTTTGTGATTGATACCTATTGTGATTGCCATAATAAATAAACTTAAAATTTGTTACTTGAAGCAAAACCTGTACAAAATTTTAATGCAATTAGCTGGATTCTGAGATGAGTGTTGGTGGTTATCAGTTCTTTCTTTTAAGATTTAACTATCGTCTACTGTTAGTAGATAGTTTACTAATATAAAATAGGCATTTAACCACTTGATAAAATATTAAGTTTTCATTCTACTCCTAAAACTTACTTCTATTCTAACTCCTAAAGGTTTCATAAAATCACACACATCATTATCATCCTCCTGCCCTTATCCCAATTTATTTGGGGTCGGCGCATGTATTCATCTTCCACTTTCATTTTTTTTGAAACTGCATTATGTTTTATTTTTGGCAATGTTTTATGACCGGCCGTCTGCCTGACGTCAACCCTCATTAGGAATGCTGTTGTTGGTGGTAACCGGCACCTATACGGTCTTCTTCTATCTAGCTATGTCACACCAAATGTAATCATGCGCCAGGTTCTGAAGTTATCACGCTCCACTAACCCGGCCACCATAAAATCACACACATGGAAAAGATTCCGTAAACCTGCATCCAGCAAAAAAATTGGACGTGTTTATCTTAAAAATATATGGAAAGTTTGATAAACACGCAAGGATAATCATATAATAATAAACATACCGGAAGCTTTCTTTTCAATTTTCACGCACGCTCCGATAGTATCCGTTAAGGCTGGGGGACACGAGCCAGTCGGAACAAGGAACACAGACACTGTTGCTAAGTGGCGGTGGCGCGCAACAGGCACCGTTGTTGGTCGGTGATCGATACAAGTGGTTGGTGGTCAATCATTGGTTGACATTGGTGTTTAAATAATAGGTAAATTTAGGTAGCATTAAAATATTTTTTGTATTGTTCAGTATATTTATGGACTCTGACATTAAAGGTTTTGTTGCAACACAACTTGCTTATAACTACGAAAACTATAAATATCCAGCCTACTAATTAACTGAGATGTGGAGAGAGGGGTGAAGTAGTTTTGTAAATGCAATCGCGGCTACAAGTAGCAAAACTCCCTCACTGTTGTCGTGCCTGCTACGTGTGTTAGTCACTACAAACTATAACTTAATTGTTCTTCCACAGGTTGTCACTATCCACTCAGTGAATGCCACGAGTGGCCCGTGTGCGCTCAGCCTAAATTCGCTTATCAGAAAGGGTAACAGCCTCATTCGAGTACTTTGTTTACTGGGTTATATGGAAGCATGGCGTTGGCTTGAGTGGTAATTAACCCTGATTTTCGAACAAGGGGTCATGTGGGCCCATATTTATTCCATTAACTGAACGATTAACATACTCAGATGAGACGGGAATAAACTTGGACGCTAACTAGCCTTGGTCCCGAAGGACCAACTATATTCTTCAATAGTTCTCGAAGCTAGAACTCGAGCAATTCTGAAGGATATTGAAGATATAAAACGGTAAAGTCTAATATCCTGCAATACACAAAACTCCGTCCCCACAATAGTCTTAATCTTGTTTATATTTACATGTTTACCGCCAGAAATTTCCGAGATCCTTGAAGATTGCAACCTTACTCCACCTACTTTTGTATAGGCTCTCCTTACCAAGGACATTCAATGTCATTTTAACCGCAACTTGAAGAAGCCCCATATTTCATAAAAGGCGGCGACATATTTCATACAATGTTGGTATTTTAAGTAAACGGCCGTGACGTCATAATATGAGTAAATTTTGGGACCAAGCTTAGATGGAAGGCAGGGCAAGTTAATTACATGGAATGACTTAGGAACTAAAACCTCTTTGCGAAAGGAAGGGATTAGGGAAGTGATCTCCGTTTTTCCGGGCGATATAAAATGCCTATTAAAACATGTGTGAAGCTTTGTCTATGGTTTTAGTCCGGATATGACGTAATTGGGGTCGTTCCGATGGTAGTTTAATAGTTTTCGGTTAATATCATTTTTCTTGATTATTTATGTGTCTGTACTGATTGTCATTCTATTTTACCTTAAGGACCGAATATTTTATTCTATTAAAGGCAAATAATACAGAAAAAACAGATTATTCTGATACACGCTGACCACACGTATAAAAATTTAGATTAGAACCAAAACAATAAATAGTTAATTAAGTAGAAAGATGTTTTCGCCATCTTCTGTAATGTAAAAGACCAGATACAATACTTTAGAAAATTCAAATATTCTTTATATTTGATACATTTACATATTAGCTGTTAATCTAAATGTTAAGCACACCTGTAAAATAAATATCTCCAAAAATCCTTATCACGCTGATTAACAGAAAATATAAATAAAAAGTTATAAAACAAATAAACCTCAGACAATTTACTTAACGTATAATAATTAAAGATTTTATAAAATTATTAATACATTTTGAAGAGCTTCGTGCACTGTTTCCCTACATTTATTTTTAGGAAACGTCCTGAAGGAATTTTATTGGGCGAATTCCCTTGGCGCTCGATTGACAGGGGAGAACCTGTAACAGGGGAATCATGAAAATGAAATAAACAATTGAATGTTATTAAAATTCATAAAAAAAAAGATTTATTGACACCGTTTAGAATATTAAAGTAGGTATTCTGTAGTCACTGTTACTATGCCAGGGTATTATTGATAAAAAACGAATTAAAATGTATATCTTATGATTCTATTTTCTGTAACAATAGATGGTGAGCTTTATTGCTTTTAAAGAAAAGCAATTATCCGATACCTAACTAAGCAAAATATGAATACCGATTTCATGATTAATGCTTGTTCTGTTTCGCCTCATTAGCCATGTAAAATGACAGGTTAATGATTATGGTATGACAACATAAAAATAGTATCAACAAACTAAGTTTGACTCACGACATCGCCGCGTGCTCAGCTCTTAAATAAGGGCAATCCCGAAGAATACACGTGAGTAATAAGCGTTGAACAATTATTAATACAAATGTGTCTCACGAAAGTAATTACACGAAAATAAAAATAGTAATTAAAAGGTCTTCTCTAGTGACCGCAACCGCGGCTACAGAGCATGAGGGTACGATTCCCGGACAAGGTATAATTGCATTTTTCTGTTAGGACATTCTCAGTTGCTTGGAGTATGGAATTATGCCCAGAAAATGACAATAGGCTCGACACTTTTTACATGAGACTTAATAACAGCATCGGAATGAAATGTGGATGTACTACAGTGTACCTATAGTACATATAAACACAGACTTTTAAAAACTCACCGTTCATATCTCTAGCGTGTATTACTAAGATAATTAGGTATATAACACAGATAGAAGAACCATTCATTCTAAATATAGACATACATTATTGCCTGACTACTAGTTGTAGACCAATAGTTGATTAGGATTACTCGTGCCTATCCTGGTATCTAGATCACAACATCACACAGATTAAAATATGTAGTTACGATTAAATTTACGTAGGTAAAACTTTTTATTTATAACTTATGCTCGCGACTCCGTCTGCAAAGGTGTCTTTTTTTTTTTAATCTAAAATGGATCACGTGCGTTGGCCATGAACTTGCCTGATGGTAAGCGACGGTGTGGCCGGGGATGGAGCACGTAGATCCAGAAGAAATCTATTCACTCTTAAGTAGGGTAGTGGATTTTGGGAGAACGATAGTTGGGGAGTTGATGCAATTGCCCAGACCCGTCTCCTACAGCGGTTTCACCGGAATACATCCCGAAAAACGACTAGGTGCTTCACGGCATGGCTCGGTTGGTGGGTAGTAACCAGCCGCGGCCGAAGTCTCCGACCAGAGGAAAAATACCTAATATCATGTGGTGTATGAACACAACGTCGTCATAATTTTAATGAATTAAAACCTTAAAACTATAGTTAAGCTGTGTCGAGTTTGAATCAAGCAAACAATTCACTTTTTGTATCATATCACTTAGTTGCGTCATTGACAATGTAGAAAATATATAGCGCTGCACGGCCCCTATGAGAGATGGCGTAATTATACGTATTTACCTACTTTAAACAATAGATCTATAGTATCACTGCAGTAAAAGTTTTATTTAAATCTGTCGATTCTTTAATTGTAAAGTATGCATTAAAATTCACAAAGATTAACACTGCTCAGCGTACCTGCCGATTTATGAGAATTTCCCAACAAAATAACCGTTAACACTGCCTTGTACGGAAATTGGACTTAGGACCGCATGCTCATGCATACTAGACCAGTAAGGCAGTCTCACTGAGTGACTGTGCTTACTTAGGTAGTTACCTAGTTTCAAATGGCACTCACGGAATCTGATAGATTGGCCTAATTTTACCCATCATGTCACGTCTAGTCGAAACAAGAGATTAGTCACATAACATTTTCAAATAAAAATAATATACCGCTACACAAAAATAGTGTATAACATTGTAAATGTTACATTAATATATTTACGAGCGATCGGTAAAGATAAATAATAAAAATGGCGACTGAAATAATGTCCGTTCTAATTTCGAATCCCGGTTAGCGCGGAGTGAGTTATTGATATCAATCTCTATGGGAATGATCATCACAATTTCAATGATTATGTCTGCATTATATATTGTACGAGTAACTCTTATACGTGAGTAACTCAACTATATCCGTATGAGTTTTATTTGAAATAATGTTTTGCTTTGGGAGTTAGAAAAAATTAATAATCGACTACCATAATAGTATTTATCATCAATGGGAAATCCTGTCGAGACTATTAAAGGCAAGTATGTCTTATTATCATTAAATAAATAATATCGTGGTGGCCGAGTGGTTACGGGCCCGCCTTTTGAGCCGCAGGTTGTGGGTTCAAACCTGGCATGTACCAATGTGACTTTTTCAATGTCATATGTACTTTCTTAGTTAATCTAAGACATTGACGTGAAGGAAAACATCGTGAGGAGACCTGGACTTGTTAGTCTGAAATCGCCAACCCGCGGTGAGCTAGCCTGGTGATCAAGCTCGTGCCTTCTCTGTATGAGAAGAGGCTCTTGCCCTGCAGTGGGATAGTTGTGGGCTGGTTATTTTATGTCCTATTTAGTAAATCTTAGGATTTCCAATTGGTGGTATAGTGTATTCGTCTATTCGTTCTTACGCATCTCTTCTATAAAGAAAGCGACTAAAGAAAAAAATGCCATTTCCTAAGATCAATATGTTGCATTAGCTTAAACTACGACTTTGTAAGTTCTCTGTATTTAAAAAAATACAAAAGCAACGACAACAAAAAATCAAAAAAATATTATACTTTTCTTTTAAACGCATTTAGAATATGTGCATTCATTCAATACAATGCAATGACTAAAACTTAGGATGCCCAAGAGACGGGCATTTGGCTCAACTACAAGCCCAGCTTGTGCTCAAATTTTTCGAACGGATTAGTGACACGACGATTTTACATATTTAAAAATAGACGGTTACAAATATCTCTTGGAAGACGCGCACCAAAGGGTTTCCTAATAATATCTTCGGTGTAAAAGGGCCAAGTTCAAGCGACCGCGATATTATTAGGAACGGTACGGCCAAGTTCAACGCCATGGTAAATGTAGATTAACCATGAAAATGTATAAGATGAGTGACTGGGTATATTCAAAAGACAGTAGGCATATCGTTTTTATAATATTCTAACATCATCAAGGGCAGGGGGCCCTTATCATAATTTATTTGGGGTCAGCGCAGCATGTACTCTTCTTCCACTTTCTAATTGTTTTTGGAATTGTATGCTGCTAAAGTTTTGGCAATGTTTTATGACCGGCCGCCTGCCTGACGTCAACCAATGAGGGTTGACGTCAGGCAGACGGCAGGAATGCTGTTGTTCGTGGTAACTGCCACCGATACGGTCTCCTTCTAACTAGCTATGTCACACCAAATGTTATCCATGCGCCAGGTTCTGATGGTATCCTACTATCACACTCCACTATCCGAGCCATTTCATTTTATAATATCCTAACATTGCTGCAAAATAAATATTACGCATTCGTAAACAGCGGAAACAACCGTATTCGTATTAGTATGTTTTCGTAGTTTTATGCCAGACTTCAAACATAAAAATATTTAAAAAAAAATTAAATACATTAGTTCAGACACATATTTATACTAATTCTTATTTTTTACGGATTTGCCCGAATTGTTTCGATCTCGAACTCAAGTGGGGATAATTTGGATGTATGTATGTACATTCGAATTCCAAACTTATTAAGAATCCGAAAGTAGTTTTACATATAACATTAATATAAGTATAGTAATAAATATTTAATGTCCTATCTTGAAATACATGTTTAGTAAAAATATATTTCGAAACGCTATGTTCTATCTATAAAAAATGTGAAAAAACAATTGACATTTAAAAATAATCTTTGAAAAGCATTAACGCATGCTTAGCGAACTCTAAAGTTATAATATTAAATGGAAAAAGAATACGGTCGTGAGCAGGATTTGAACCTGCGCCTCCCTGATAAATACTCCAGGCGCCCTGACCACTAAGCCATCTCGACCTGTCAGCGAAAACAATTGACATTAAAATAATTAGTTGTGACTATAAGCGCTTAATAAAATCAGATCAAAAAAAAAGTCGTCAGGCTTTTTTCAGGTCGAGATGGCTTAGTGGTCAGAGCGCCTGGTGTTCAGAAAAATAAATACAATTAATTAATCTATTGTGTTTTTTAATCAAAAACCTTAATTAGATAGTGGACAAAGAAAAAAGAAAACCATTAAAGTTATACATTTTTGTGAAAAGCCATTAGTTAAATTTTTCAAACAAAACCTTTTGTCGAACGCGAAAAATAACCCAATGAATTGATGACAGCTTGTTAATTTACCAATCATCAATAGCCTTTAACGATTATAGTGTGAAAAAAATCTAATTTGAAGAATGTATTTACTGTGAGAATAAGTGCCAAAATGTTTTAAGGTCAATATCTTGAGATTTTCTTATTTTGCAGAATAGAGTAGTTGATGAGCAGACCTAGTTGGGTACTAAAAAGTAAAAACACAATCAGATAGATAACTTTTTTGTGATAAGAAACGCAGTTAGTTTTGTGTAGGGAACTCTACAGTATATGTCTTTAAGAAAATAAATTATTATGTCATTGCAATTATTTAGATATTATTATATTAAATAGAAAAAGAATACGGTCGCGAACAGGATTCGAACCTGCGCCTCCCGGATAGATACTCCAGGCGCTCTGACCACTAAGCCATTTCGACCTCTGCTCACCACCGCGAATTCTTCTTCCATATTTTTTAACACGTCTTATGGCGACGTCATTGCAATCAATTCAGTCCAAGTGACCGAACCGACACGACTAACTTTGCAGTTAATACAATGTGATAAAGAATGCAATTACCTTAACAATTCAAGATAAATCTTTGAAAAGCATTAACGCATGCTTAGCGAACTCTAAAGTTATTATATTAAATGGAAAAAGAATACGGTCGCGAACAGGATTCGAACCTATTAATATAATAACTTCACTAAACGCCATAAGACGTGTTAAAATATGGAAGAAGAATTCGCAGTGGTGAGCAGAGGTCGAGATGGCTTAGTGGTCAGAGCGCCTGGAGTATCTATCCGGGAGGCGCAGGTTCGAATCCTGTTCGCGACCGTATTCTTTTTCCATTTAATATAATAACTTTAGAGTTCGCTAAGCATGCGTTAATGCTTTTCAAAGATTTATCTTGAATATTTAGCTATTGTAATTTTTTATATTAACATAAGAAAACATCACGATAGGCAAAAGTAAACTAGTCAACTCACATTTAACTGATGGCCATTATTACTTTGTCTACCTATAAGTAGACTTAAATTGTTGCCTTACTTACTTACTACTTTTTATTTATATTTAGTCACAGTACACAGGTGATGAGATTTTTTGTATACTAAGAAAGTCCGCACAGAAAAAATCCAATAACAACTTTGCCTGTCCCGAGAATCGAACCCAGGACTGTTGCTCAGGTACCGCGCTAACGACCATCAGACCAACGTGCCGATAAAACGAAAGAGGTATGTCAGAATCTTATACAAGTGAAAATCTATATTTTTTGCCTATAGCAATACCATTGCACGATAGTATATACGTAGATAGGTATGTCATGTTTTCAGAAAAATATAACGCAAAAAAGGATTACTAATTTACTACCCTCTTTTATCAACTTTCAAAACTAGCATGACAAGGCTCAAATTCAAGACACGTGTCCTCCTGATACCCAGAACAATGAAAAATTCATACAATCTCACAAAATCCCTAGCGAGGCCAATTTTCAATATATGACTGTAATAATTCAAATACCCCTTTCTAACGTTCGTTTCGTTCACTTTGACCTTGTCAAAGAATAAGTGAAATCAAACCTTTGATTTAGATTTTTATTGTACTTTTGGAAGGCTTGTTTCTTTTTTTAACGTTCTGTTAACCTATTTCATGCTTATAAATTATAATAATAGAAGATCAGTGATAGCCTAGTGGTATGACCGATGGACTGTAAAGTCAAAGGTCGCAAGTTCAAATCCAAGGCACGCACCACTGACTTTTCGAGTCATGTGCGTATTAGAAATTAATTATCACTTGCTTAAAACGGTGAAGAAAAACATCGTGAGGAAACCAGCACACCTGAGAGATATTCTCGATAGTGTGTAAAGTCATATCAGAGGCCCACGGGCGGTTTATACTCAGACACTACGTTTCGTCATCAACCACACGAAGAAGAAGAAGGCTTATATGAATTAGATAAAGTTATAGAGGTAGACTTGGTGAAGAATTAACCGTTAGAGAACCAAAGTCATCGACATAGAGGCTGAATTGGCAGAGGACTGGTCCTATTATCCGCAGAACACGTTTGGGGTAAACGCGTTTTTGGGTGGAGACCGCGAATCGGCAAACGTAGTGTAAGACGCTCTCATGCCAGGTGGAGTGACGAGCTGTCAAGGTGACTGATTGGGGTTGGGTGGGTATCGTCGACAATCGAGCTCAATCTGTGGTTTACACTTGGGAAGGACTATGTCCAGTAGTGGACTGCTACGGGCTGATGATGGTAGATTTAAACGCCTCTTGCAGTCCATGTTTTATGTCTGTTTTCGGCTCCCAAAGACCGACTATTCAGCCAGCATCCAGATGTTCTGATATATTTTTTCTGTTCTTTTGCAGATTGATGTGTTCCTGTCGTCAGTAGGTATGTATAATTTTCGGTATATAATAATAATAAATAATAATAAAAAATAAATAAAAAAACACGTTAAAAAGTATAAAATAATTTTCAATAAGTAAAAAAATAAATAAATAGAATGATTAAGAAAATAATCATCATCATCACTTTCAATAAAAGAGTGTTAAAAAGAAATAATTATAAATTTATCTTTGTGAAAAACAAACCAATGATTGATGCTGAATATTATGGTTTTTGTATTTTCAGTAACTAATGAAAACATTATTTTTTTCTGACATCGTTAGTATCTGGGATCGTATCTGCTAGTAGCTGCGTCCGCGATGACGCCCGCGGAATGCAAGGGCTATTTCCGATGGAATTCAGAATTTTTAATTATCTTAATTAAATTTTTCGACATGAAAGCTGTCGTATGTTCTGTTCATACAAAGAAATATCAAAATCAGATCAGTGGGTTGGTTTGTTTCCTCACAAACTGGTATATATTTACGGAAAAAATTGCAATCGGAGACATAACTCCAAGAGTCCGGGAGACTATGGGCACGATTTCATTTCATTGAAATAAAACTTAATATGGAACATTTGATAGACTATCACATCGTAAAATAACAGCTGTGCTAGTAATATAATTTTCACACGAAAGGAGTGTCGAAGAAAAATTGACTTTTTTATCAAAAATATGTTTGCACGCCTCACGAGACGTTAAATTCGTTGAATTTAGAAAGCACAGACTATTAAAATAAAATTTTAGTGACACGCAGTTGTAATGATGCAGTGAATTGTAAAAGGCATTATGTTTATGTTAACAGATTTTTAAAGTATGCATTATACTTAATTAATTATTTTGAGACGATATTGAAGTGTAAATGATGTAAAATAGATTATATATAATATTTAATGAACATTTTTAACAGTCGTATTATTAACTTAACATCAATCTTATTCTGGTGGGTTAATTGTGAAAATTGCTCGCAATGGCAGCACAGTACGCTTTAATTTAAAAATAACATAATATTGTCAAACAAACAAAATTAAAACTATTGCCATTGCAAGTGAGTTTCACAATTACCTCGCTGGTTACTTCTTACGCAACTCGAATTCATATAAAAAAAGTTAAGCTCAAAAATAAATAAAAAAAGGGTGTCTGAACCAATTGAATTCCAAATGTCAAACAGAAATAGGTTTCTGACGACCCTAATTGTTACCGAACAATTTATAAACTGTCACAATGGTGCCGCTTGAAGAAAGATTGAAAGGTGTAAAAGCATATTCCTGAAACGCGCTAATATAGTCTGAAGGTCTGACAAATCTGTGCAAATTAAGCTTACAAAAGGTAGGATAGGATTACTGACCAGAATATTTCGAAAATGGGCTACGTATCTTCACAGTAATCTGGATTCCAACGACTCTTTTTAATCAAAGGTCGACACTGAAGCACATTCATATAAAATTTTCTACTGCTTTATAAAAAAAGCATAATGCAGTATTCGCTGATTTTCATGCTGTATTTTAAAACATAGTTGTTTGGCCCAAAGGATTGTTTATAAATTATTAACATAGCCAAAATATTTTTTCTTATATTTTATTAGGTAATACTCGGATGTTTCCAAAGAGATAGGCCAAGGTTCACTGAACTCCAGAAGGAGGACATAACTATCGAGGCCGATCGCGGCGATGGTGGCGTGAAGATCTGGATAAGTTGCAGGGCAGACGTGACCAGATATTGCAACCGGTAGTGTTTTCGGGAAAAAGAAAGGAGAAGCCTTGGCCTAGCAGTGGTACACAATATCTACAGGCTAATACAAAAAAAACTTGATTAAAAATAACGAAAAAAGAGTTCTTACTTTAACCTACAACAATATAGTGTTTTAGCAGCGAGGTTTAAACTTTTATTACCCAGTATAATAATATTCAAGAAAATTCTTCAAGAGGTATGACCTCTTCAACGTTAAAGTTCATATCTCTACAACCTTTATATTATCTACATTACACGAAGAGAAAATGGTTCTCTAAAATTCCTTCTAAAACTTATGACGTCATAATTTCTAGACGTTAATCACTGTCGCGAGTCAAATAACACCCTTATTAATTGAAATATCACTTTAATTTGGTGTCGAACGAAACCCACTCGATGTTAGATGACACATAAATCTTAATAAGTACTTAATTATGACAATTTGCAAGATAATCCTAGTTCTGTTAATTGCTTTACTTTGAATTGGCAGGTTGGGTATTTAGTAAAGTGTACCTGTTTAGGCGACTATATATAAAGGCTGATATTTTTTAAGAGTGTAACATAATTATTTGTACATAATAGTCGAGTTTTTATTCGTGTTCACCTGCGTGCGTTAACTGATACTTAAGTGTAATTATTATGTGTGTTACTGATGTAAGTGAATATTTTATTCAAGGGAATTAAATAATCTTTATACTGTAATTATTTTAAGTAAGCTATCTAGAGCTAGTTGCTCCATTGGTTTAGATTATGTTAGCCCCCCGGCTTTTAAGCGCGTTACCTACTCTCGATTCCCAGGGTCGGGCGAACATTTTGTTGATTTTATTGTATGAAATGTATGTAGTAGATGACGGTAGGTTCTCCACCATTTTTACCGAAGTTGTTTTGGCTGAAGTCTGTCCTTTCCTAGACTCCGAGGGGAAATGGTTAACGGGTACCTAGTAATTTGTTAGGATCTATGCTGCTACTACAACTACCTCGTTCGTCTAGTGCTCCTAAGCGCGACTGCTGAGCCTGAGGTCCTGGGTTCGTTTCCCGGGTCAGGCAGTGTTATTTAGTTTTTGTATTAAGAAGTTCCCAATAGCAGCTGGAACTTGGATTTGTGTCCGGTATATAGCAATAGACTCACCACCATGGGGCTACATGGGGTCACATGGGGCTTAATAACAGAATTGGTGAAATTTGAATGTACAACTATGTACACCTCTGCCTATTTCTGCAGGCTATATAGGCGTGACGTATGCCATACTACTAATAAATAAGTAGATATGTCGAATCAAATAATAATCATCATCATTTGCAGCCTGACTTTACCAAATGCTGGGTATAAGCCTCTCTTTTCTCGTGCCATTATGTCGGTCTTCTGCTAGCCTCATCATTATAGTAGAGTAATCGGTGGGACTGCCCCATGCCCAGCAGATGGGTGAAGCTACACACAGGGTAGGAACTAAATGAGCATCTATGCCACTTTGTATATGTTTTGTAACTGTTTGTTTTTGTCATTATGTTGTACTAACAATAGTTAATTAAGAATAATTGTAATACTAACACTATGGACTTAAATATTCTGCAAATAAATAAATTATTAATAATAATAATAATTTATTATTATTAATATTTAGGTTTCTCTCGATGGAGCCCTAACCACCGGTGGCTTGGACCCTGTTCCCGACACCGGTGGCATACTGTTTTTTATATTTTTAAATATATATTGCATGTTTTACTTGTTTAATATGTATTTAAAATTATATTGAATATGTATTTTAAGACAAATAAAGAGAATAATAATTATAATAATACGTGAACCAAGAACTTTGTACCCCTTTTTATGAAAATTACGCTGACGGAGGAGTATGTTTGGCACAGATAAAGTTTATATGGAGAAGGAGTGGAGAAAGCTAATATTTTTATATTTAATATGCATTCGAAATATAGTGTATAAATAAATAAACAAAAACATTACACACTAGCATGCGTTTAACACACACATTTATATTTATCGATAGAAATCTTTGATAATAGGACCTTTATAACGTTCAAATTTAAAATTTAATTGAATTATGGTCGAATATCCCATGTCCAAGTAAATCGTTCAAGCTTTTTTTTTAAGTTTTGACTCGCTTCATATGCCTTAATAGGTAAAACAAATATTGAATTTAAATTATGTTGTTTCATTTAAATTCGAAAGACTACAGAATGTAGACTTAATTATCCCTGTGGGACTAATTTAGTTATAATCAAAAGGCCAATTTTAGTATAGTAAAAAAATCTAAAATAAAGAGTTCATTATTGTTCTTTAAATATAAAAGAAAATGAAATCACTGTTTAGTACCTAACATCAGCCATCTAGAACTCTTTAGCGAAGATTTAAATGTCTAAAAACTAATTCAGTTTTATGTTACTTGAGAATTTGCAAACAAATGTTTCGAGTGCTACTGATTTAAGTATGACGTCAACATAAATGAAGGCGAATAAAATCAGTTTTTTTCTTTTATTGAAATGAATCAGTCATTTGAAAAAATTATGTATTTTTTGTGTCAATGAATAAAAAGTACCATTATTAGTACCTACTTTTGTCAGTTTTAGCCTAGTGGTATGACCATTGGACTGGCAAATAAATGGTGGCAAGTTCGAAAGTTAAAATAAAAGTTAAAATTTTGAAAAACAGCTTTTACTGCCATTACCGGTGAAATCATAAGATAGATTACTTAACACAACTTCATCGATCCAAGCTGTTTACGATTTTGATCTCAAATAATCTTGATACTTAATTATATGATAAATTAAAAGGCTTTGACGGATGTGTATTAATTTTAATTTGTTTGGGGATTATTAGATATTTGATTGTCATTTTTATGGTTTGGGATCAGTCTATACTTCACTTTAGTTTGACATTATGGCATGCGAGGGCGGTGTAGCTCGATACACTGTTATCTCGTCGCGAATTTCGTGGTGGCGACATTTGCCTTTTTATGCAAGACTTAAGTAGTTAACTATCTCGAGTTATATAATATTAATTAAATGCCTTTTTTCATCCAGGTTTCAGAGTAGACTACGTAAATTACAAACAGGTATGGTTTTAAGACTGCCTCATTGGTCTAGTGGTCCCAAGCGCGACCGCTGAGCGGATCTCTGGTCGCGGCGGGCAAAGTGTTATTGAGTTTTACTATTAGGAATATCTTAGTATCAGCCAGGAGTTTGGAATTGTTCCCCGTAGATGGCAATAGGTTCACCGCCTATTACATGGGACTTAATAACAGCATTGGTGAAATGTGGGTGTAAAATTGTGTACACCTATGCCCCTTCCCTTCGGGGAATACAGGCGTGATGCTATGTATGCGGCGAAGTCTCGAGTCAATTTGGCTATCGCCGCACACTCAGCTCATGGTTAAGGATTCCGTTCGAGTTCAAAACTAGTCGGGCAATCCCAAAAAATGCACGTGAGTAGTAGCCGGTCAACAATAATTAATATAAATATGTGTCACGAAAGTTATTAATGTACATCAAAAATATTTCATTTTATTCATTTTAATTCGTATGAATCTACGAATCTTACGTAGCATATATCACAAGCAGTGATAGCCTAGTGGTATGACCGTTGGACTGTGTACGTCCCTGCCTTCCTCCACGAAGAATACATGATGCTATGTTATATTAACAAAATAATAACTCCATTGAAACACCTACCACACCTACGCATCACACGTCCATAAAATCATGACTTTAATAGCACATTTATCTGATACACCACAAAAATATAATTAAAATTTTATGTACGGAACTTTCGGGCGTCAGACGTTGACTGCTCTATTACCAGTAATTGGTTCTGACGCTATGAGCAAGCCAAGTGCTGGCTACATTGTGATTTGATTGGGCATAAAAGCTAGTTCACACCTACGGGTAATAAAGGGAAAGGAAAAAAATACAAGCTATAAACTGTGGCGCGTGTTACGAGTGAAAGCGTTATTCGATTAGCTAATGGTTTTGATCAAGGTATACCTGTCTATGTGTTAGGGTTTGACAATTAGTAGAGAACTTGGTACTAGTACCAAGTACCAAGTTCTCCGTATCAGTACGTATGATTATAGTCAAGTCCGCGGATCTATGCGAGTTAAAAAGTATCATTTTTCTCTTATGATATTTTTCTCATACAGATATCCAATCGATAATATTTTCTCCAAAGAGCTGATATTAGTCCAAAGGACGTTAAGAGGAGTAAAATTGATTCTGTGAATGCACGGAATACAGTGTTAACGATAAGATGAGTCAATCCCAGATTCTGATACTGGAATAATCTAATATATAAAAATCTCGTGTCACAGTGTTTGTTATCGAACTCCTCCGAAACGGACCGAACGATTTTTATGTTTTTTTTTTGTGTATATTTGGTAGGTCTGAGAATTGGTTTTAGGCAATTGTTTATACCTCTAGGTGATAAGAGTGGCCCTATCCAGAAAATGTTTATGACAGAACAACGTTTGCATGGCACAGCTAGTTCTGTATAAGTTTTATGGGTTTCATGATATCTGCCTCATTTAATTTAGGTTCTATCTACACTTCTGCAATCACGCAATTAACACTTAACTAAAACAAGAAAAGTCAAACGCATTCATATTATTAATAATCTCTGGGGAAACTGACAGCTTCACTAAAATTATTGAGTGATTATCCACCTTTCGTAATTTGGCTAGAGTAGAGACAGGCTTCTGTACTGACGTAAAATTCTACAGTTTACTTTATTAAACCCGAGTTTATTTCGTTACCGTAAATCTACGACAAACAGACTCCCATTATTGCCACAGTTACAAACATAGCGATAGCCAATTTTATCACCCGCCATCACCTATAACTTGTCTCTAAACTTTATTGAAAGCTTTTATGACGCGTCAGCGGGTTACTGGCGTTACGACGAAGAAATAGATCACTTTCAATGTCCTTATGTGACATGACCGTTACGGACAAGGTCAAAATATAAAAATATTTTATTTGTTCTACGCAATGTAAAGTATCAAAACAGATATTTCCGCCTACATGTTGCCAAATAGACGTCAACAATACGTCATATTGGAAAATAGATCGCGTTTTGTTTTGATTGAATTAATTTTCTATGGGTTTTGAGTGTTTAGTCACGTGTTGTAAAAAGATATATCGATCGTTGAAACAAATTTTTAAGTGATTTTGTTTTGATGTATCGATGAATTTATATTGCAAATATTTTGGCACGTGACTGTACTTATAGCGTGAAAAAAGAATAATTATGAATAAATTGAACCCTTAGTCAAGAGCTGAGTGCGAGGCGTCAGTCACTTTGACTCGCGACATCGCATACTCCCTGAGGGGGTATGCAGAGGTGTAGCACACCTGAGTGCTCTCGATGGTGTGTAAAGCCATGTCGGGAACCTATGGGTGGTTTAAACTCTGACACTAGGGTTTTCATCAACCACACGATAAGCAGAAGAAGAAGACGTATATGTGATATATATATATATATGTGTGTGATATGTACATGTGATATGATACGTCATGTATCTGAACATACCTACATTTAATTTTCCTGGCAAATTTCACCAGTAGTATCTTGTAGTGCTAAATGGATAACCACTCTGTTCAACGACTTCTGTGACCCAAAGAACAAAAACCTCCTATACAAGCAAAGAGTTCACGGTCATTCACTCGCGAAGATCGTGTTTCAAAGTACGAACAAGGATAATAGATTAAAATTGTTACAACCTGCTTCCTTTGATGATGATAATGATTACAAACTTCTTCACTGTACTCTTGAACTTGGAGAAACGAAGTTAGTGAAAAACATTAAAAGTATCGAATACCCGAAGCGGTAACTTCTCAAAAGTTTCTTTTGTAAGCTCTTTCAGAACATTATGGCGCTTCAATAAGTAGTTTAGAGTTTTCATTGAGTAAATGAGAGGTAGGTATGCTTTATTCACTTAAGAAATGTAAGTATTAATGGGAATATCTTAACGGGTTATGTTTCCCAGACCGATCACAATGTCCGGCAAGCTGATCTTCTGGGAGGAGCAAGCCAAATATCTTGGTGTCATCCTCGATAAACACCTCACTTTCGGTGAGCACATAACGACGGTACGTTCGCGCGCCGCCTCTGCTCTCGGTAGGCTTCATTTTGTCCTGAACGCATGCAGCAAATTGTCCCTCAAATGCAAACTGCGCAATTACAAGACTTACGCCTGCGTCGTGCCCCATCATGGCTTACGCCTGCGTCGTGCCCCATCATGACTTACGCCTGCGTCGTGTTCTCACACGCAAAATCATACCGTCTCCATAGGCTGCAGACCCTTCAGTACCGTGTCTTGGGAAAGGCCACGGGAGCCCCGTTCTATGTTCGCAACGAGAACCACCACCTCGACCACAAAATCCCCACCATCCAACAGTTAATTAAACGCATCTCTAAGCGTCATGTCGACTCTGCTGAAAAGCACCCTAACCCTCTTGTCGTGACAGCCACCCGGTGTACCCCTTCACAGATCGGGAGAATTCGCCGACCTAGACATTCACTCTCATATCCCGACGACGCCATAACCCTCCTCCAAGAAAGCGGTAGGGCCACCAGCACAATATACAAAACAGATCGCCGTCATTTCGGCCTCGCCGTCGAGGCCCATCGCGACGTTTCCGTAATTGTCCACCCAGACCCTTGCTGGTGCCAGCCCGCGCCGCTGAGCCTGTAGCTTTAATATCGTCCCTAAATAATAATAATGATTTAAATCCGATCCAGCCAGTCCCTTGTCCTCCCACCAGCGATGCCCTAAGCCGAGGATCGTACCCCGCAGGGGATGCCCTTAGCGTGTTGTCGCTTAGTTTATAAGTTGAATGCTCTGGCTGGGGGCCTTAAAATTATTAAGGCAACCACAGGAATGCCCGGTTAAGCAGTCACAACCTCCTAGATTGACGTGCGAGATACCATACAAAAAAAGGGTTATGTTTGATAATTACATTTATTAAATTAATAGAAAAATGGTTATCAAATATATCAAACGCATTAATGCATGCGTAGCCAACACTAAAGCTATAGTTTTTTTGAGAATAGAAAAATACGTTCATGGGCACGATTCGAATCTGCGCCTCCAGGATAAATACTTCAGGCGCTCTGACCATCTTGACCTCTGCTAACAACCCCGAATTCTTCTTCCACATTTTGAATTATTACCACATTTGGCTGCCGCCTTTAGGATCGACTGTCTTCTATTTTCCGCCTCACAGTAGGTATTTAAAATATTTCTTACACCATTCAGCGATTTAGATTGATAAATAGCTTCTACAATTTTGTTTTTGATAACTTTTGTATGCTTGAATGACATATTGAGTAAAATACTTGCAAGTACTTATTCAGGGGTGCAGGTTGAAAGCCCGGCCGCAGACGTATTTGTCCAAAAATATAACTTTAAGGTACACCGATAAAAATAAAACAGTGATTTGTGTCCGATATTTGTGGCTAAAGAATATATTTCTGTATCTTCTCTAAAAGAAAGATTGTAGGAACAGTTTCAAGATAAGTTTCTTAAAAACATATAAATAAGGACACAAAGTTTATAGATTATTTGACGAAATTACTTCGACCAACTACAATATTTATCGGACACAGAAAGAGAAACCCGTGATTTGTGGTAACGTATGTATAAAGTTCAAGCAGTTTGGGATGGGTAAAAATCACACACTCCGCGGTTTTATCCACAAAGACCGGGCGCCTTTTGAATGTTTCCCCCCGAAAACCAAAAATGAAGACCTCATTAAGACCTAAAGTTATGCAAATCTGATAAATAGACATTGAATATATTCCTATAAAACAAAAAATTTCACATATCTTTTTAATATATTTTGTAAGTCACAATAATGAATATCACAATAAGAATAGAATCCGTGGCGTCACCAGCTCATGATTAAGGGCTCCGATAGTGTTTGAAGAATTTATATTCTAATTAGCAATATACAGTGTATCTGAATGATTACATACGCTATAAAACATATCATCCCGAAAAATACTGCAATAATCAAAAATGAAATACCAAATTATTCTTTAAAAACCCATCTCTAAATGACACCACATTCGCACGCATTTGCAAAACAAAATTTATTGCAATTGGACTAAAAATAAAAGCTACATAATTCATTTATCAGCATATAGGTTAACGCCGTTGTACGGTACGCAATGATCAACCAGTTTGATCCGATTGCTTTATTGTTTAAATCACCGATCAGTTACGAGCCGAGCTACGAGTAACTTTCAGCTCGTGTCGTCGTAAATTTGCTGTTTCAAAGCAAATCGCAGTGGTATTTGGGATGGGAGATGGTGTCGTAGTTTGTGAATTCTAGAAAATAAGGTGTTATGTTGGGGATTGTCTATTACTATAACTGAAAGACCTCAGTATCAGTCTGACCAGCTCAGCAGGGTAATGGTGTGGCGCAACTGACTCAATATGGTGACAATCTGAGGAATTTAGCATGTACAAAATGTATGAGAAGAGCCGAGTATCGGGTTCAGTGGCGCATCTTGGGAGAGACCTGTGTCCAGCAGTGGACTACTACAGGTTGTCTAAATAAAAAACAATATAGCGTCACGCTTGTGTCTCCGTGTATTGTTGTAAACCCACATTACGCCAATGCAATTATTGCGTCCCCGTTTTAGTGGGGAGAATTTCCTAAGAGAAAACCCTTACAAAAGCAATTGCAATTTATATTATAGCTTACATCTTGACAGTTCAACAACACATTGCGTCGATTTCAGTGGTCGAGGAGTTGGTATTGGATTTATGCTTTAAAGAGCATATGGCGCATGGATAACATTTGGTATGACATAGCTAGATAGGAGGAGACCGTATCGGTGGCAGTTACCACCAACAACAGCATTCCCAAAGATGGTTGACGTCAGGCAGGCGGCCGGTCATAAAACAGCCAAAACTTTTGCGGCATGCCAGATGCTGCGCCGACCCCATATAAATTGGGATAAGGACGGATAATGATGATGGCGGAACGCATGGCAAATTGACTGCTTAGACCGCTTGGTCTTGTGTTCAGTTCCCGGGTCAGGCGGTGTTATTGGGATTTTCTGTTGAGATATTCTCAGAAGTAGCTCGAAATTTGGAACTGTATCTTATTGATTGCAATAAACTCATCACCATGACCATGAGTCGGTGAAATTTGGATGCATAAAAGTGTACAGTGTACCTGCACCTCTGCCTACCCGTTAAGGGAATACAATCTGCTATGTTATGCTTACACATTAAAGAGTAATATAATTAGCACGATATCGTTTACCAGAGTGAAATCAGAAACGATTATTTGATGAAGAGCCTCGTTAATTATCGTTCAACCGGCGCTTCTGTTCAGTAATTAATTATTTAAATTGTAAGTACTACTTAAACGGCTGCGGTTATTTAAATTAAGTTAGATCAAAAGCGAATAAGATTTTATAAAATCTTATTTCCACGACAATCGAACTTAATTGGTTTATAAGAGCGTCGATATATTCAAAAGTAAAAAAAAACTTGTAGGATTTTAGGATTTATATTTTAAAGATAAATCTTTGAAAAGCATTAACACATGCTTAGCGAACTCTAAAGTTATTATATTAAATGGAATAAGAATACGGTCGTAAATACTCCAGGCACCTGGAGTATTTATCTCGGAGGCGCAGGTTCGAATCCTCCTCACGACCGTATTCTTTTTCCATTTAATACAACGGTGGTGAGCAGAGGTCGAGATGGCTTAGTGGTCAGAGCGCCTGGAGTATTTATCCGGGAGGCGCAGGTTCGAATCCTGTTCGCGCCCGTATTCTTTTTCCATTTAATATTGTAACTTTAGAGCTCGCTAAGCATGCGTTAATGCTTTTCAAAGATTTATCTTGAATTATTAGGGTGATTGCATTCTTTACGACATTGTATTAACTGCAAAGTTGGTCGTGTTAATTCGGTCACCTGTATAGGTACTGAATTGATTGCAATGACGTCGCCATAAGACGTGTTAAAATATGGAAGAAGAATTCACGGTGGTGAGCAGAGGTCGAGATGGCTTAGTGGTCAGAGCGCCTGGAGTATCTATCCGGGAGGCGCAGGTTCGAATCCTGTTCGCGACCGTATTCTTTTTCCATTTAATTTTGTAACTTTAGTTAGTTATCGTCTATTCTGTTCCCTGTCTTCTGAAGAAATATATTACTTGCAGAATGAAAATTCTCCGAATTTGTTACAGAGATAAAGAGGAACCAATTTCAAGAGGAAAACAATTTGTCTTTTAACAAACGAAATCCTGATTTTGCCCTGAGGTTTTTAATTATTTGGACTTATGAATTTAAACACGTACTTGACTAAAATTTAGTCCTTTATTGATTTTAATGTATTTTCTATTTAGTATTGCAACACGTTAAAGTTCTTGCCTACCTAACTTAGACATTATATTTTTAGTACCTGAAATAACTATTACTTAAACTGCGAACATGAGATGAAACTTTTGATAAGAACAAAAGCACGGTGTCTACAAGTCAAAATATAAATGCCTATAATACATGACTTAAGAATGTACGTTGTTATTTCTGGACCTAAGTAAATAGTCAACACTTCTCACTTCTTGTTAGACAATTCTTTCAGAAGCTCTCTCATTTCATCTGATGCACAAACGAAAAATCCTACGTACTACGCTTACCCACAACGTCGTTGCTACCAAAGCTGAAAGGAAAAGCCCCGGATCTATTTCTCATACCGTATCATGCTGTCACCCCGATATTGCGTTTCAATATCCTAGGTTACAGGTTTACAGCGCTGTAGATGATATTTTTAAAACTCAATTTTCAACCTTCTACTTCTTTAGTTTGGTCACGTATTACTTGTTTATAGCCTTGCAGGTATCAGGTCATATCCAGCTGCAAATTCTGGTCGGTAACCGAACAGAATTTAAAGTTGAGGTTAAAAAAAGCTTTTGTTTTCAGATTCAGTATGTTTATATGTTGTTAGTAATAAAGGTCTTACAAACTATGTGTAGCGGCGAGAATCGCTAACTAATTATATTAGAAATACTATGCCCATTTGCTGAACCTAGCTTTGGGATTTTTATGCAAATTGCGAAAATTGCACTGGTGTCTTTAGCGAGTTCAATAGAGAAAGTAATGTCCGTTAATAGTACAGCGGTCAAGGAAGAGAGGGCATGGGAACAATAATTAGCCAATCAAATTCAAATTCAATGTTTTTTATTTCACGTAGACCAAATTACAGGCACTTATAAAACGTCAAAGCTAGGTGCACGGTGCAATCAGCGCACATATCCCGTCATTTATAAGTAGCTTGATTGGACGGCGACGACGCGACCAGGGTAGATGGCTGCGATCCACAACAGTATGTAAATCACAAATTTTCAGAAGCAGCTCCGAGTCTGGTGTCTGGTTTATGGCATTCGACTCACTCTCTATTATATGGAAATTAATATCAGCATCGGTGAATTTGTGTAAAACAGTAACTGTACCATTTAAAAGTTATAAATGTTTGTGGAAAGCAAATGCGGTCGTGAGCAGTATTAGAACTTCCACCTTTCGTATAAAAGCTCTGTTTAACTGTCTTCGAATATCTTTCTATCCTATGCCAAACGAAAGGGGTATTAATTATTATTATTCAACGCTGGCTTTCCAAAAATTCTTCTGACGCGTCACTTACCTCCTACTTCTAGAAACCAAATATCCGTGATTCTTAACTGTGTGAGTTAACTCAGCACGTGTTGCTATTTAAAATTATTCACAGTTTACATTATCCGAAGATATTATGGATTACGAAGGCTGGTAAAAGGCATATAAATCTTCGGGTTTAGCCGAACGTTTCCGATGTTTACACGAGGCTTCACTGACAGCGGGATGTACTTTGCTGAGTTGTTTATTGACTTGTTTCGTTGAGAATATTGGAGGATTAATTTGGTACTTATGTATTTGAGAAGCAAAGAGTTGAGAAATTTAGGACCATTTGTTGTTTGAGGCCTGAATGTCTGACAACCTTCGTCTTACCACGAGATATCGCATTATCCGGTTAGCTACATCCAGTTTGACTAGAAGCCGATATTAACGTATTTGGGAAAAGGCTAGATAGATATTTTTAGTCACCAGTATAGAAACTGAATAGATAGCAGTGACGTCACCAATAGACGTATTTAAATGTAAAAGATAGTGAGTAGAGGTCTAGAAATTAGCTTAGTGGTCAGAGCCCGTGGAATACATTTCCTGCTAACGACAATGTTTTTCATAGGGACGTTATTTTTTATTTTCCACACTTTTATTAACATTATAGCATAGTAATAATCTACTGGAAGAAATCGGCAAGCATTTGCAACTAAAATACATATAACACTTAAGTTATCTAGCTTGTGCCTTTATAATTATTATTACAGAGTAAGTTTAATGAGCCCCAAACTAGATACTAACAAACTTAGCTCTCGCAATTTAAGAACAAAATCGTATGATATAAACATAAAATATAATTAGTGGAGTTAAACTACGCTACCTATACCTATTAATGTATTTTGTTGACTTAAAGGCGGGGTTAAAGAACTTTCTTCCATGCGACGACACCAGGCCGTTCATTTGATACATTATACATACTTCTAACTATTAATCTGTTAAAGTTTAGCTCAATAATTTGATTATATCTTTTTTGAAACTATTGCGTTGCTTGTAAGATTTGTAAAAAAACGATAGATTTTTATTTTAAAACTAATTTCCCTATATGCGAAGATCATCCAATTGCATGTTTTTATAGGGGGCACATTTTGCGAAATGCACATTCTGCAACGGATCCATCTAAATCGCTAACAATCACACCGCACCCACATATCAACAGTTAAACGAGTGTTACTTGCACCTTCCAAATTCAAACGTATAGAATAAACAATCTTAAACACATCGGCACGCCATTACGTATCAAATAAAAAACCGGCTTGCTTTGAATCCCGTCTTTTCAAACAGATTCAGCGGTACGGCACTAATTCGATTTTATATGGAATTTGCGAAACATCAAAGTTGACATAAATAAATATTGAACGAATTAGTTTTGTAAACGAAACCAGCGTATTTCTTCTTATTGGGGATTTATACTTTTTCAATGTCGTGTCAATGTTTTCCTGGGATTTACTGCCGGGGTTGCGGAGAACACATCTGTGAATTCCGGAACCCCGGAAGGTTGAAGTTGGGGGAAGAGTGTGTGGTTTTAGTCGGTAGGAGACCCATGAGAATTTTAAACTGCGAAAAAAGAAGTTTTCCGCGGGATTTGCTTTACGGAAATCCCGCGCGGCTTATCATAAAAACCATTCGCAAAGGATTAAGCAGCGTATTTTTTGCTGTTTTATATTTAATTTTATGTTTACTAGTCAAGATTTGTATAGTATAAACGTAAAACTAACACATATTTTTCTTTTTATTAACATTATAAATTCGAGAATAGGGACGTAAGTAAGTACATTAAGAAAAAAATACGCATTCCTTACATCAAATATTTCAATTCAAATGCTGAACACTTCGTATTTTATCAATTGTAAATCAAAAGAAAACCAACTAGCCAAGAAATTATTTTCAACATATTTTTAAAAGGACCCTTTTAGGATTTGAACAATGTCAGAAAAAAAAAGAAAATTCTTTGAAGTTTCTAATAAAAATGAGAATTTAGAAATTCGCCTCTAACTCTTTTCAATATTTTAATACAGTTTAGTGCTTACGTGAGTTAACTTAGATTTTATTTTTCAGTTATGTTATTTTTATGTCTTTTTATCCAGACAATTATTTTTATACGATTAAATATAATATGAACAGTATAGTGGATGTGATATTTGAATTTAGTTGTGATATTTAGAGTTAGTAGAATAAACTGTGATAACATTATTTCCCGAGTGATATGCGTCCTTAAGTTTCTCCAAAAAATAACTCTAACAGTCTAAGTGGTCGTGCCATTGTCATAACAAAACATGCTTAAACCTACACTTTAGTATACCTACTGGTAAGGAGATAACGGGGCATGGAAAGCCTATAGTATTTAATATTTATGAATTTGGTACTACATATACATCGGACCGTATTTCGGTTACGGCGGTTATATCTCCATGGAGATTAGCCAAGTACGCAGGAGATATAATGCATGTACGCGCAAACACAGGTGAACTCCCTCTTCCTTCACTCACATAGTCCGATGGTACGGCAATCCGACACGACCGGAGAGAGATCAGGCGCAGTACCGAAGGCTTTACGTGCTCTCCGAGGCACTGGGGTATCACACCACCAACTTCCTGACTCCGGGCTGTTACTGAGAATTTCCTTACAGAAAAACCCAATACCACTTTGTCCGACCTGGGAATCGAATCCGGTTCCTCACACTCCGCAGCCGCGCTTTCGATCACTAGACCAACGAAGCAGTTCTATGCAATCATTAAGACTCTTCCAGATACTCTGGGCAGTAAAATTCATTCATGCACTTTAACATTACTAACTCAAAACGTCTGAATTAGTTATGTTTAACTCCTAGTGAGAAATGGATAATGTGCACGAGTGGATTGTGATCATAACGTATGACTTGCACACTTCTGTGCACGTAGCAACCATAGTTCATTCCTAATGCGATGGAGAACGACTTACTATCGCCATTTGCACTTATATATTACAATGCTACGTAATTTATTGTTAAACTTTCCTTATTTAACTGTCCTTGTGTTAATAGAACTTACGTTATATAATCCTAGAATCAAAATTGACCCTTTGTTTCAGAGTTTTGTTTATCGCGTACCAATAAAGATTAAAATATATGGTGGCTAATCTCGTAACATCTCATTCGCAGTATATGCCCGAGTGCTGTTCGAGCGAAATGGATTCGCCATTTATAATTAGAATAATTTATAAAAAGAACAGAATCCTAAAAGCCACTTAAAAATTAGTGCCGCCCTTTGGCCCATTATTGATTGGCGCGCGTTTTATTTACCCAAAAGGTGCTAATGAGTCCTTACTAAGTAGGTACAGTCTACCGCACGTCCATGGTAACAAATTGACATTAACCGCCGAGATGACGCTCAAACGCAAGCCTACAAACTAATAAAAAAATAACATTGATAACGCCTTTATATCGTAGCATTAAGGACGGTTTTTGTAATTCAAGTCTTATCATTGACATGTCGTTGACCGTATTAAGCCTACGCCGTGGATTTGTCTGTCACACGGCTATATCTCTTTGATTGTTTAAGTAACCCCAGTCAGTTGGAAGTTTCACAGAACATGTATTAATAAAGACTATCTCTATGGCAAATGATAAAACAAATAATAAGTAAAAACCCAAGGTACCTTCCTATACGAAACCTTAAAACAATAACCGTGATAGTTTCTTACCTATCTAAGAAATAGTCTTTTGCACCGCAGGTACCGGTCGGTTTCCGAATGTCTATGCGGGAATTGACCTAATTACACAGTCGATCCATCCATATATTCATGCTTTTCCTCTATTATTATAACCATATAAAAAATTACACTCAATACTTTCCTCGTCACGTGATCTTCATTCCTCCTTATCAAAACAATCGAAGTAAAACAAGAAACGATTGAAACCAGTAACTAGACAACATATGAACATATAAATTACAAAACTACAAACGCACAAGAACATAAATATTATTGTTATTTATCGAGGCAGCTTCTTTGATTGCAATTCGAACGATATTTTAAGGAGAAATTCCCCAAACAAGCGCGACTTGAAACTTCCCGACATACAAGACAATAGGTACAAGACGTAATATTTGTACTATGATTAGATATCACAAAGGTGGACAAAAGTGCAGCTGCTGAGGTCAGGCAAAATGTTATTGGGTTTACCTGATAGGAGCCCGAGTTTGGAATTTGCCTGATATATGGCAATAGGCTCAACACATATTGAGAAACTTATTATAAGCATAGTGTAAAATGTGAGTTTAGAATAGTATACCCCACTTCTGCCAACCCTTCCGTAAGTACAGGCGTGATGTCTCAAAGTTACGTCAATTTTTTTTCTGTAATTTTGTATTTGTTTTATTATTGCTTCCTGTGCTGGTCCAGAATAAAACCTTTTCTTTCTTTCTATGCTCGTACCTATAAGCGTAATTTTCAACGTCCTTGAGTGACTTATGACTACAAAGTCCTATGTACCATTATGAGATGCAGGCACTTGCAAATTGGCGTACAATTAGTAGCTTTGAGTTTGAGTTCAGGCTCAATCACATATTCCGTTTCAGTTACATGGTGGGTAATGTGACCGAATTACGCTTCACTCAAAAGGAATCCGAGCGCGTTGTTGCGTACTGTCAGGATTTGTCAGTTCCTCTTCAATTTGCACTAGGCCCATATTCACGAATACCCCGAATAGTTAGGCAGAGGTGATTGTTGTACCAATGTAAACGTGGTCAGCCTAGGGTCATCGATCGAGCACCAAGAGGAAAAAAAATACTTAATATTATATTTTTTATTTGTGTTACGAAAATGTTATCATTTTATTACTTTTTGTTTACCACGAAAAATCATTCATCGGTTCATTCATTGTATGTTTCATGGTTGCACCAAATAGGTCCACCCAACACAAAACAGATGATGCAGTTTTCTTTTTTCATTCAGAGTAAAGTTATAATGTAAGCGACATACAAACAGCTCATACATTAAAGAAAGTTATAAAAGAGCCAAGCTTGTCACAAAATCGTGGAAGAAATATTAATTCACACTAAACCATTGTTTCTTTCTTTCCTAGCACAGAAAAAAAAACATAAAAAATCCTAATGAGTTTTTTACTATTCAGTTTACAAAATAGCATAGGAATTGATCTAAAATTAGCGAAGAACATCCAAAAATTACAATTGTTAATCGTAACGGGAAACGGAAGGAGGTTGATGGTATCATAAATTACCCATGAGTTCTCGAATTTGATCAGTATGCGACGGAGGTTACTTTATTAGCGTAAACGTGGAAGGTACCTAACACCTTAACTAGAGTTAGTGGCCGATGAAGTACGGCACCACTGTGTGTGGTGCAAGTTACAGGCGCGAGATATTTTGCATTTTAGTTCGGTAAAAGGATTGTGAAAGCTTCACTTCGTATTATGTAAAACGAGAAAGGCGAAGCACTTTTTAAGATTAGTATTGAAACACTATTATTATACTTGGTGCTCAATAAAAATAATCTGTGGAGTCTACCTAATTTATTATGATTTTTTACTTTAACTTTTATCGACTCCGATGGCTCGGCCACATTGAGAGGACAGGTGAAGATCACAGTATCAAAAGAGCCTATCGAGGTCAACCGACAGGACGGCGTCCCGTAGGACGACCTAGATATCGCTGGATTGATATGGTGGAGGTGGATCTTCGGCAGCTTCAAGCGGAAAACTGCCAAAGATCGAACTAAGTGGCGTTCTCTCGCATGACTTATTTTGGGTCACTAAGCCAACGGAGTAAGTAAGTACCTTAACATTTATTAGGTTGCTTTTTTCTGTTTTATGGAGCATAACAATTTGTAATCAATTAAATAATATTCATGTTTAACTGATCCATTAAAATACAACAAATATAAAAAATATTTAAGAAAGTAGTAAACTAAGTTGTACAGAACTTTAATACAGCTTTAATTTAGTTTGTGCCGCAAAAAAGTTGCACAAAATAAATCAACGCTTGTCACTTGCAACGCAATAGAAATAAACAACTAAGTTAAAGTTGGACAATGTGGTGGAAATCACGCACAGCTAGAATTTATGTGTGAACAGACGATTTTAGCGCTAATGGTGCGTGAGTTTTTTGACCAATTCCATGCAGAGGAAAAACAATATGGGCAGCAAATTAGTATGTGCAGATATGAGCTTTAGTAATCTAATAATACCATATTCGTGTATAGACAGATATCCGGTATGGGGGGTCTATGAACACATCAATCAACCATGATGTTTAAGGCTCGAGGTATCATGATGCATAATCAATGATTTCTGATTTTAATTAAATCAGTTATTGTTCACCGGTTACTACTCACATACATTCTGCGGGTTTGCCCGACTAGATTCGAACTCGAACGAATCCCTTAGTGTTGAGCTGAGTCCGCGGCAATGTCGCGAGTCAGACTGGCGCTGCATCGTACCGCATGCCGCTTCGCTCGCGCCGATGATGTACTTGGTACCGCCGTCGGGAGTGTTCGTGTATTCCCGCCATTCGTCGTGTCCGTGGTACCGATGGTGCATACAGCGCTGACTGTGTCACACTCCAGACTCGACTCACTTCTGCATGATGTAGACTTTAGAGCTGATTTCCAGGCAGGAGGCGGTGTCCAACCACCGTCTCTGTTGAAATTCGGGCGACGCGACGGCATATTTCGATAGCTTCACCTACTTTTCGCGGAACGAAGTATTTCTCCCTCGCTAGTACGGATGCTTTATCAAACCGTATGAAATGAGCCGCGCCATTAAATAATTGACAGCTAGATTTGGAAAAAGGATTCGCACAGTTTTTAATACTATTATGATTCGAAAATAACGATGTTATAAAAATATGATTGTGAGACTGTTATCTTGCCGTAGTACCTACAATTTTATATACACTCATTGACGTCTTTATAATGATCGCGATATATTTTTACACGACTGCCCAAAAAAAGAGTGTTATGTTTTTAGAGTTAATATATGTATGTATGTGTGTATGTATGTATGAAAGTATATATGTATGTTGTTTGTTCTTTATTCCACCACAACTTTTAAACGCCTAAATATTAGGGTATTTTCATATTTCTATCCTTATTTTGTTCCAGGTAACATAGACTAGTATGTAAGATTTTAAAAATATGTGGTATGGTAAATAAAAAAGCGTGAAATATAAAAAAAAAAGATTAGCACATGGCAGGCGTGCCTTTATTTTTTTTTAATTAATTTAATCTTGTTACATCACTATTTCTTAGGCCCAAATTTTGACTTATATTTTATAATCAAAAAAGATTTTCCAATAAACTTGCTCGTGAAGTGGCTCTTATAGCACCGTTTTTAAGGTTAATAATGCCATTAAGCCATTGGCTCGCTAATTAGCAGACACAATAGATTTGTATTGATATGTATATATACATATATAATTCATATCTGTACGTGGACGGGTAAATTATGCACGTGTGCTTTTCACTTTACATTACCGCACTAGAGCGATGAAATTTTTTTTTTGTTTTCTCGTTTTAAATTTTTCTTATTTCAAGAACATTTCGAGTGTCAAAATGAGCATAATTTTTATAAAATATATCTGATTTTGACAATAAGTCATTTAAAGACCTTTTTTTCAATACCCTCTCGTGGTTGCGTTGAGCCAAACATCTGTTACTTATTTACAAACGAGTTTTTTTTTCTTTTTCTGATCAACACAAGCCGTATTAACTGATTAAATGTTGAAGGACATACGTGCTCGAATTCTAAAAGTACCAACGACACGTGTTAGATTAGAAGAAAAAAAAATGTTGAACATTTCAAACAAAATGTTCAATTCTTTAGGTACAAAATTAAAATGGCTTTAGAAAAGATTCATTTGTGAATTTACTACTAAAGTACTTAATTGGTCGACACGTTTTGATTTCTAATTAAGTATTTAAGTTTTAGTTTAAAGATATAATATCTGAACGTGATTTTCTTGTAATTTTAAGAATGCAAACGAAAACTTCAACCAGATTATTACATAAAATACTATAAGATGACGGCTGTAGGCGTTGCACATCGCGGTTTCTGGAGCTGGCACCACCGTGTTGTTTAAGTGAGGTAAGAATCATATACTCTCCGGTTGTATGTCCGAAGACCGGCCTCCTTTTTACTCGATAGCCCCAGAAGGAGGGTTACTGGATTAAAAAGAGAACCGCCTCTTTCTAAATGGTGCCTATGCAGCGTAAAACAATATTCATAGATTTCAGCACATGAGTTCTGTCGTAATATCAGATCGTAATTCAAATACTGTTCATCAACGGCCGTGACGAAGTAGGTACTTAGGTACTTACGAATACACTCAAATATAAACAATAGCGTTTACCCATCTTAAGATGCAATGAGCGCTTATCTACCCTGTAGAGTTACTCTTTAAATGAATTTCAATCAAATACCAAGGTCTATGGTGATGATGATTCTGGCGTAGGCCAACTACCTACCTAACCTAAAATTTAACTAGTGCTATCTCTTACCAATAGATACCTACAATAAGAGCGAGATAGTCAAATTTAAACGTTTTAGTTTGACATTTGTGAATAAATTTAAATTTGACGTCTTTTAAGTTTTTTCTTTACATTAGCGGGACTTAAATATCTGACGTTTTGGACAAAGAGGGGATATAATTTTTTTTTTAAAGTAACAGGAACCGCCTTCAATGGTGTGGTGAAAACAATATATATACATAAGATAGCAGAAATCGCGGGTCATTTGCTGTTAGTTATTGAAGAGTTCCCTTGTCTATCTCCGAAGATCTTCAACAGATCCTCATAATTAAATAATACACTAAAACCTTCCCACGAAAATATGTAATTAAATAACGAACCTAATTCAAATCGAACCAGTAGTTTTTCAGAAAATCCCGGACATACAAACATGCATACATACGGGTCGAATAGAGAACCTCCTTTTTTGAAGCCGGTTAAAAAGAACTCTTTTCTGTATCCTACTAATATTATATATGCGAAAGTTTCTGTGGATGGATGGATGTTTGTTACTCTTTCACGCAATAACTACTGAACGGATTTAAATGTTAGGCAAAAACATAGTTTATAACCCATAAGATATTTTTAATACCGGCTGGACCCAATTCTGAAGTCCACGCAGACGAGTTGCGGACAGAGGCTGGTTAAGCTATATGTTTGCTGATTTGGAGTTTCTACTAAAGAACATATTTACCTCGGTGGCTCTACGGGTAATATATCTACTTCAATGCTACTTCAGTTTACTTAGATATATTCCTTCGGAAAACGTAATAGCATTTACGACACGGTAGCTCACTGGTAGAGTGATGACACGGAATGTCAAGGGTCGCGGGTTCAAGCCCCATGCGTCTCTATTATTTTCTCCTTGGAAAATAGCAATTAATATAGGCATAACATGACCTTAACATATATAAAAAATATCATTATATAGAACGTAATATTATATTTATATCTTGCAACTTCGTAAACAAAACAAATCTGAAACGAACTGAATAATACATGCGACGCACGGTCTATTCCATGTAAATATTTAGATACTAATTGACCATACCTCTCACCTCTAATTCCTTACTGCCAGACTGGAACCCTTAATACCTTATGAATACAGATGAGGCCGTGATCATTAGGACGCCAGCGATATTAACACTTAACGATCTGTAAATATATTTCGCGAAACATTAAGACACTAGGGAGGGGTATCTTCGGGGACCTATTAGGTTAATTATTAAGTGGTTAATTATTTCCACGGTACGTGTGATGGGTTAAAATCGAAAATTAAATATTAAGGGCTTGTAATTATTTCACAGGTGCCAATTCTAGTGTAGAAACTAAACTTAAATTAGAGAAACGCCATTTGTTACTAACAAATTACAAGTTAAAATTTTTGGAGTGGCCACAAAAATTATAGACGTATAATTAACATTAGAATTGTATGTAATTTGTCGTTTCTTTATTCGACGTCCCTTTTGTCCCCCGTCCTATTTAAAATAACTTTTAATAATACCAGACTTACTAGGTCTAAACCACCTCTTCTGTCATAGAGTAGGGTAGTGCACCTACTTATTGGTCAATGTTCTTGCGTAGTACGATAGCCAATAAATAATAAGTAGTACTTTGTAAATATTGCGTGCTTGCGATTTCAGACAAAGTGTAAATATTGTGGTCACCTTTTTGGTCACATGCAGGTGCTTTCAAATTTTTAGTAATTATAACAGATTTTTTAATGTTTATATCTTGTAAGTAATCTGCTTCAGACTAGAATAAATAATTTAAGTTTTCCATGATAGTAAGTGAAAGTAAAGTTAATTACTATTTTTCAAAGAAACATGAAAAAATAATAGACATGGACGGGGTTTGAACCCGCGACCTTTGACGTTCCGGGTCACTCTATCAACTGAGCTACCTTGTCGTGTTCAAATCTATTGAATTTTTCAATGCTGTTTGTATCCGTCTTAAGGAGATGCCTGGCGATATCTAGCAATCATTTACAGATCTACTAAATACATTAATATAGGTATTACATGGTCTCAATATGTATAAAAATATATAACTATATATGAAAGTAAAGTTGTACGAAAAAAAAATACCAGTTAGATTACCCAGGTCTCATTCCCTGAGCGAGTCTGCAGGCCGGTAAAAAATCGAAGATTATTTTATTAACAACTTTATTTCTACCTTAATTGATTAACATCGTGTGTGAGACCAAATAGAATCAATCATTAATATTTAGCAAATATTGAAACATCACGATAATTATCAAATAAGTAGACAAAATAATGAAGGGTAAACATGCATTGGTTCATTATGCCTCTATGCAAAATGTACCAACATTTCTATGTCTATGGTGGCAAATGAATGGCACCCACTAGCGGATGAATAGGGTTGTGGAAAATTGGTCATTGGTTATAATTGATGAAACAGTTCGAATATTGATGGATTTGTGGTAAGACCCAAAATACCTTCCGTAATATTGATGAGCTACAAATGAAGTAGGTTTTAAACTAAAACGAAATAATGCATATAAATTAAACATAAAAGATGATTAGAATTTATTGATCTCATATATGTAAAAGATTCCGATTTATTTTATATTTCGATATTCAGTTATTGAGAAAATCGTGCACGTATAGACAGACAGACGAGACTCTGTAGAGACAAATTAACATGAAATAAACGATTGTCATATAAAATACAACTAAAATAATGTTCAAAGAACGAAGTCATAACTTTTTGTTATTTTATTTGCAATTGCCATGTAAATGACTTAAACCTAAGTGTCTATATATCTAATAAACGTGTTTGAACAAAGTTTTTTATTTTCTTTGAGCAATTTAAGCAAACATAGGTTAATAAAAATGCAATCTGCTACAGTTTGAAATTCAAATCTTGCATATTTTTGTATCCATCTTTTATCCACATTTTTTTATATAAGTAATTTATTAGACAATACAATTTCAATAATGGTTTAGATTAATTTTGTGAACATAACATTCTATTTATATAGCTTCATAGCAGCATGCTTGTATTTCCCGAAAGGCTGAGCAGAGATTTATTGTAGTAGGTACACCCCCATTTCTACAATGTCATCATTAAGTCCCATGTAATATATTGGTGAGCGAATGCTATCTTTTCGGACTGCAACTGAGAATTTCCAAAGACAATAATACTCTGTTCAACTTGATAATCTAACCTAAGTCTTCACGCTCAGCATCCGCGCTTCTGACCACTAGATCAACGAGGCAGACATCTGACTTACAAATTCCAACACTTTCGGAATAATTCGCTTTTGTTCCACTACACAAAATAAATGTTAATGTCAGTGAATGTTAATTTGATATCACTTGATATTTATCTCGAATAAAATATCGAGCAGTGTCAGCCATCGGCCGGTCTGTTCGCAAAACGTGCTTTGGTTACAGATAAATAGATAATTTCCTGAGTACGCCGCAACTGTTTTACGTAATTACACTATAAACATATCAGTTACCCCAGAGGTCCAGATTTGTCGAAGAATTATTGCGCAAGCGACAGATGAGCGACTAAAATATGTGCATTCAAATCAATGAGTTTATTTTTGGTGCATTTAATTTTGATGACTCTGTTCTGCCGCGATTCTTTTTGTTTCAACAAATCTAATTAATATACAACTTTTTTATGTATACCATAACTTTTACTACGGAACCAACTTCGGAAGCGCGATAAGAAAATTAGTAGTTATACATATCTATGGAACGCTGATTTTTTGCGCGTTTTCGTTGCTTAGTCGCTTTCCGGAATACTCCAGGCACTTTTTATCCGTGAGGCGTGGGATCAAATCTCTCATGACCGTACTTTTCTTTCTACTAAAATGTATAAATTAAAAGTGATACTTAAGATTTCGCTACGCATGCAATCATAATTTGAAAGTTTTGCCTGTAAACTAACGACCCGCCCGGACTTAGCACAGGTATAAATTTATAAAAAAGAGTGGACTTACGTTTAGCCTACGTAAGCCATGTAAATTAATTTTTCGGCGACTTGGTTGCATAACTTTTTTTTCTACTTACAAAAAACTTAATTAGCTTTTATTATATATATAAACTATCTGTGTTTTTTTTTCTAAACGATTGTGAAACCGCATCAAAATCTGTTGCGTGGTTTAGGAGGAGTTAGCGGTTAAACAGAGACTCGGGAAGCGACTTTGTTTTATATTATCTAGAGAAGATATCTCTCTTCTTTGAGAACATTCAATATAAGACAAAGATGGGAAAATAAGATATTTACTTGTCGTGGTTTTGACGTAGACGAAAGTACCTAGTGACTAAAATTTATCGGTTTTAATTTGAATTTGACACTTCGTCACTTGTTTCATCTCTACAAATAAAACAAAAAGATAGCGTTTCTCTAAGTTTAGTCTTAAAACTGGTGCGCACGAGTATCGGCACATTGGCATTGCTATTTTCTATGTGCATTCAAAATGGATGACGCTGTCAGTTTTCTTTTGGGTTCAAAGTGAAAATGTAACCTTTGTAAAAGTGCCCATTGCTGCGTAGCTGTTTGATATGCAGTGATGCTGGGCTTATTTTTCGGGAAAAGTTTTCTTTCAATCTCAAACAATATTCAAATCGGTTTTATTGAACCGGGAATAACGGCCGTATCTGTTATTTCAATTGGTATAGATTTTTATTACTGGTTTAAAATGCGAATTATATTAAAACAGACGGAATATGCACATAATTTTGGAAAATTAATGTCTCATTATGTCTATTCGTAACTTCATGATAAATTCCTTTACAAATAATAACAGCAATTGCGGAAAACTTATGGAAGATTTTCCAACTATGTAATACATCAACCACAAAATCCGTTTTGTGATTTATAACTTTACATTGATTTATGAATGCCCGAAAAATCTCTATTAATTTATTAACGTAAATCCCTGTTGAATTATATCCCTGTTAGTGAATTGATCTATTTGCCAAGATTTTGGTATGCAAATCCAGATAATTTGTTAGCTATCCTATAGGAAGGTACCAATAAATAAAATTGAACTGTTTGCGATATCAAAATTTATGATAAAATTGACGTGTAAACTACTATTTATAAAATGCCTAATCATAAATGACTGGTTTTACAATTTTCGCTCGTCTTTTAATATTTAAATTTTCTATTAATGTGGTATCTAAATTATTTTGACATATATTTTTAAACAGTTTTTTTTTTCTTGCTAATCTACGTAATTTAATAACTTTGTACCCCTTTTCAAGCATATTGCGCGCTCGGAGGAGTGTGAAATTTTATAAAGGTAAAGTTTAAATGGAGGAGGAATGCAAAAAACTAAACGTCACTACTGGACGACCACTTGTAGCCTATGTATGTACCTATCGTTTATTACACGACTGCCCAAGAAAGCAGTGTTATGTTTTTAGGGTTCAAGTATGTAAGTATGTATCTATGTTTGTGAGTTTCTTCTCAACGGCTGAACCGATTTAGATGTATGGGGTATCGATAAAATCCTGACATCATCCCGGGTAACCCAGGGTAGTAAGATTAAAATATTTTTTTAAGGTAGTAGTTATGGTACCCAAAAAGGTGTAAAATAACAATATATAATTCACACAATGGTAAGCGTGCTTTTTATGATTTTTTTAATTAATTTCATCTCGTAATTAATTGCTCATGTCAGTATCGAGATTATGACATAACCAACAAGACAAATTATTAAAGGCGTCTATTGGGTTCCTCCAAATTGATTATACAATAACAAATAAAGACACTACATACCACAAACTTGATAAGCAAACATAATTGTATTGAAAATCCTTGCAGACTAACCCAATCACAGTAGGGTCAGCACCTTCCAGTCAGTCTTCTAATATTTGTCTTAACCGATTGAAATTGTGTTTGGCAAACCGTACATATTAATCTTCAATTGTGTCGGGATTAAGATACATCTTCGTAGGTACGGACTGTTGTGTATAATAATTTATAAGGGTTCACTGTTCATTCGCAAATTAGAACAAATGACGGAGAGTTAGTTGTCATGCACTAGATTAGGTGTAGTTTCGGTTGTAAATTATGAAAACATTTGTGTGAAGTCGTTTCTTATAAAAAACCTAGATTATTTTACAAATTGTAGCAGTGTTTTAGCTTAAGTATCTGTCCACCTGGTTTCGAATTCCATTTGGGCTCAGATTTTATGTATGTACTAGTAAAAAAAAATGTATTGAAATATTATAACTTTTATTCTGCAAATGGTTGGATTAGCAAATTCTTAAAGAGTTTTTAGAATATATTAATGGTTTAAGTGAGGCATGAAAAAAATGGAAAACTATACATTTAATAAAATCTCATATATCCATAATCTTCTTATTTTTGTGTTCTCACTTTAAAAATTTTGTATTCTTAAAATTATAAAAATGCTGTCTCTCTTACTTGGACTCACTTTAAAGTTTTTGAGATACAAAAAATCTAATATAAGCCCTATCGCACGCTTATGTTTCGAGAAATTAGAGTTAGGCATTGCAATAATTTAAAGTAAATAAACGAAGATCGAGAGTAGATATAGATCGATAAATAATATTCAGAAGAACCTTTCCTCTTACGAGCTGAGATAAAATGAAATCACCATCGAGACCCCACTTGAAATAAAATTTAATTTCAGGGTGAAAATGGATTCAAATTGAAAAAATCTGATTGAGTGAAGACCCCTTCAATCAAAGTTATATTTATCGGTAAGTGCTGAGTAAAAAACCGGTACACAGTGGTGTCGATTCTAATGTAGCCCAAATAAACCAAAAATATTTTTAAGCTATACTTTTTGTGAACGTGCTCTTTGAAGCTCCGTCGGTGTCGGTTGGTCAAATGATCTATGACAGCTGATACGGATAATCAGATGCCTGAATGTTTGACAACCAGTCTTACCACATGATATCAAGTTAGCCAATGAGAGGGTTATGGTGGTCAGACAGTCAATCATAATCACTTATTTGCCTTAAGTGTTGTGTACAATGAAGATTTTAAGCTAATAATAAGTTCAAACACTTAGTCATTAATTAGACATACCAATATCGAATTTTAAATATAACAATAAAATTGAACAGAAAGAAAAGAAATATTATTAATATAAAATCACACAAAACAAATTATAAAAAAAAAAACAACCCGCTCCATGTAAATGTACTCCCTCCCGACCGTATTTCGGTCAGGGAGGCTTATCTCCACGTGACATGGAATGCAGCAAATATTATAGGGCTCAGATGTATGCGCAAACAAAGGTGCACTGCAAATCTCCCACAGGGGCTCTAGTAACCGTGGTTTGATCACCCACGGTGAAGGTAGAGGAACCCGAGGAGGGCCGCTCCTCTGCGCTTTGCCTCCAAGCCCATGTTGGAACTGGGTGGGCTGCAGCGTTATATGGGCGGCACCGCAGCTGAGGAATTGGGGCCATGGTGGGAGAAGAGTGCCGGTATGTCGGTGCGCCGCTCTCCCTACCTTCGACCTTGACGGGGCACCACCGTTAGATGGCGGACGCGGTGGGGCCGCAGGGGAGGAGTACTGCCGGTATAGCGAGGCGCCGCTTTCCCTATCCTCTGCGGCCGTAGTGGCAGGCATACTTGAGAAAAGGCTAAGCAGATTGTTTTTTTATGTATAGAAAAATAGGATTGGTATTGTGCCCAGTAGATGGCAATAGGCTACCTATTAATTTGGATTCAGATACGGTTCTGAGGAAGCGTGGGTCCAGAGTTCCCACACCCCTGCCTGAACCTTCGGGAAACAAGCGTGATGCTCTGCTACGTAATGTACATTAGCATATAAATAGCACATTTAATACAAATTCTCGCGAATACCATCAAAGCTTTTACATGAAAACGTTATTCCCTGAGAATAGTATACAGTTTCTATTACTATTATTTTTCCGTCGTCGTTATGTTCATCGTTATGTCTATTCGTTTCTCTAGCACGTATCAACTGTTGTATTTTGTAATGGAATTTTCCACTTTGTAGTTCTATATGAATAAAATGCAAGAATGATGTTAATTCAGTTTAAATTTGGCAATTGCCAATACAGAGAAGGCACGAGCATTGATCAACACTAACTCATTGCGGGTTGGCGATTTCAGACCATCAAGTCCAGGTTTCTTCACGATGTTTTCTTTCACCGTATATTTGTGATGTCTTAGATTAACTGAGAACACTACATACTACATACACTACATTGGTGAAAAAGTCACATTTGTACCACCAACTTACGGCTCAAGAGGTGGCTCCGTAACCTCGGCCACCACGACATTTAAATAAAGCTGTTCTAATCTCAGCTTCAACAAATATTATTTAATTAAAAAATACTAAATTAGTAAAACTGCCACTTCCACTTAGTCTTTAATTAAACCTTTCTAGTACAGCGAGATGACGACACGCCACGTTCGAAAATGTTTGGCTTTGAGTTCAAAGACGTTTGACGTTACGGTTTCGTATGGCGCTAATTACAAATTGTGATACATTTGTAATAGTAACTTACTTACTGTGGTTTGTTCCCTGTTGTTGAAATTAAAGCTGTCTGTGTCTAGTTTTGAGCATCAAGTTTTGGGCTCAAAACCTTAGTGTTCAGTGATAGGCCTAAGGACATTTAGATTAGTACTAATAGGTACGTATTATTATAACTATCGTAACGTTTGAATGTTTAATTACTATTTTTCAAGGAAATATTGAAAAAGTTACAATATTAAATGGAAAAAGAATACGGTCGCGAACAGGATTCGAACCTGCGCCTCCCGGATAGATACTCCAGGCGCTCTGACCAACTAAGCCATCTCGACCTCTGCTCACCACCGCGAATTCTTCTTCCATATTTTAACACGTCTTATGGCGACGTCATTACAATCAATTCAGTACTTACAAGTGACCGAACCGACACGACTAACTTTGCAGTTAATACAATGTCGTAAAGAATGCAATTACCTTAATAATTCAAGATATGTCTTTGAAAAAGCATTAACGCATGCTTAGCGAACTCTAAAGTTACAATATTAAATGGAAAAAGCCATATCAAATCCTGTTCGCGACCGTATTCTTTTTCCATTTAATATTGTAACTTTAGAGTTCGCTAAGCATGCGTTAATGCTTTTTCAAAGACATATCTTGAAATATTGAAAAGTTATAGACACGAACGGGACTTGAACCCGCGACCCTTGACAGTCCGTGTCGTCGCTCTTCCAACTGAGCTACCGTGTCGTTGTTCGATACTATCGATATCATCGCGGGTTCAAACCCCACCTGCGTCTATTATTTTTCAATGTCTCCTTGAAAAATAGTAATTAATATAGGCATTACATGACCTTAACATGTATAAAAAATATACTCGTAATTATATGTTTAGGAAGTTATTATATTAAATGGAAAAGAATACAGTCACGAGCAGGATTCGAACCTGCGCCTCCCGGATAAATACCTCAGGCGCTCTGAGCACTAAGCCATCTCGACCTTTGCACACTACCGCGAATTCTTCATCCATGTTTACACATGTCTTTTGGCGACGTCATTGCTATCTATTCAGTCCCTATACAAGTGACCGAACCGACACGACTAACTTTGCAGTTAATACAATGATACGGGGAGATAGTGCGGTTATGTGGGACTCGAACCCACTAAAACTCAACGGTGTACCTCCTCAGCTGCTTAAGGGCGGGACACGGGAACGCTATAGCACACGACCGCGAACCCGCCCACGGCTGTCCGTTGTCGGGCTCCCTCTCACGGGGTTGGGTATTGCTCGCTACGAAGAAGAAGGTAGAGAGAGCGGCGCACCGACATACCGGCATTCCTCTCCCGCCACAGGCCTCATCCTTCAGCTGCGGTGCCGCCCGTAAGACGCCGCAGCCCACTTCAGTTGCGGTACTCCCCGGAACCTCTGGGGGAGTGGCCCTCTTCGGGTTCTTCTATTTTCACAGTGGGTGATCAAGCCACGGCTACAAGACCCCCCCCCCACCAAGACAAGGTGGAATGACCGGCCACCTGCCTGACATCAACCGTAATTGGAAATGCTGTTGTTCGTGGTAACCGCGACCAATACGGTCTCCTTCTATCTAGCTATGTCACACCAAATGTTATCCATGCTCCATGTATCCAGGTTCTGATGTTATCCTACTATCACACTCCACTAACCGGGATTATTGAAATCCTAAATAGTTATATTTCTAACTTATAATGTTACCAGTTATTTATTTTACTTTTAATGAATAATCATTTTTTCCATCACTACGCAGAGTCTTATGTACCTTCTACTTATGTGGCGTCTCATAAAGACCCCTAAAATTTTTGAGGTATGTCACAGTTTTAAAACCGGTAGAGATACAAATCCTTTAATGGGCCAAAAGTATCCGTTAGGCTCGATAGAAACTCACTGAAAATGTATACTGAAATAACATAGTCATTTAATTAAATTCCTAATTGTTTGTTTGTAAACGAGTATGCCCGATTTCAGGGTAAACCAATTACAGTATTGTAAAGTTTTTTAATACGGCATGCCTTCTGGTAATTTTGTGGTAACGAGTTATGTGTATCAGTATTTGTAAAGTTGCGATACAATGAATAATTAATTTAGATGGATCAGTATGGAAAAATATGACCCAACGATAAGGATTTTTTTGTAAAGAAACAGAAATCAGTCGAACTGTTTACCTACTATTCTTACCACTAACATTTATTTACATTAAATAAAGGTTTGAGTTGTTTTATTTTAGAAATAATGAAAATCTAGAGCTATTACTACTTTATTTTGTTATTAAATTTTTAAAATACGTTTCCGTTTATTTCTTTAATGAATTTTCTTTCTTATTTATAAAAAATATATACCTAGAAAACAACAATAATATGTTGTTTAATTGTTGAATAAAAAACATTTTCAAATAAAAATTATAAAATAATATATATTTTATTTTTATTATTACTTTGATGGTTTACACAGCCTAAAGTTATTTTGATTCATAGATTTATACAAATAAATTGTTTGAAAAACTATTCTAGGTTTTAATAAAAAATATTTTGTCTGGATCGTTGATCGAATTAACTTACTGAACCCAATCTATCTCGTCATTACCGATCAACTTTGAATTCACATTTTCAGCACGTGCCCGTCCAGGCTATAAAAACAAACACTAGGCTAAATTGTTTCCTAAGAGCCTACTTTGAACGGAAAAGCTAGGACTCGAGCAGAATATTTATTCGCCTCATTTTGGACCAAAAGTGATACATGGCAACTCAAGTAGATTTCATAAAAAAAATGAATGTAAGAATATGTTTTTTATTCATACTTTTTCATTGAATGTAATAAATGCAGACAGATAATGGATCATTTTTTCCTTAAAATAACTTTTCATAGATATTCTAATTATACTGTAGGTACCTGTATACAAGGAAAAAAAAACAAAAATGGCATTTACGAAACCCACAAACAGGAGAAATTCCTTATGTGAGCCAAATGGGTTTAGTGGTCCCAAGCGGCTGTTGACCGTGAGGTATTACTTTTTCTGTTAATTTTTTTTAGTAAGTAGTAGCTAAATTTTTGTAAAAGGCTGAACCAATAATAGCACATATTATTACATGGGACTTAATATCAGCATCGGAGAAATGCAGATGTACAACAGTGAACCTCTGCTAAGCCCTTCAAGGAATGCAGGAATAATGATATGTATGTTATGTAGACAAAGTATTAAAACAAATGTGCTCTTATCGCACAGCATGCCCTATCGCAGGCCCTGTTAATAATCCTGGCCCTGACAGTAAAACAGTTTGATGTTGTATGCAAAGAGTACCTAATATCCATAATCATAGTTATTTTGTATTCTATATGGTGTAGTCGACTGCTTTGTTGTTCTAGTGGTTGCAGGCGTTGCAGCGTGAGGTCCTGGGTTCGATTCCCAGGTCGGGCCAAAATGTTGTTGGGTTTCTCTGATAGGAAATTCTCAGTAGTAGCCCGGAGTTTGGAAGTTGGTGTGACACCCATGTGCGTCAGAGAGCACGTGAAAGCCGTCGGTCCTGCGCCTGGTCTCTCTCCGGTCTTGTCGGATTGCCGTCCTATCAGAATATGAGAGTGAAGGAAGCCATGCACCTGTGTTTGCGCATTCACTTGTGCACTATAATATCACCTGCGTAATTGGCTGATCTCCGTGGAGATAGGCTGCCGTGACCGAAAGACGGTCAGGAGGAGTATTATAAAAATAATGTAATACTTACCATAATCTTTGATTTGTATTCTATAAGAAATAAATACAGCTGTAGACCTATTGATATACCCATTATAATCATTATGGATTATTGTGTCGGGACCCCCACTGTCCCTATACCGCCACCTAGAAAAATCCGGTATTGCGCCGGTAACGGTGTTGGGGCGAAGCTTGAAGATGGTATATAAAAACAAACGGTTACTGCGTCGACAGATGCTCTGTCGAGCGGGTGAGGACCCAACCTTTGGGGCCGACGTCAGCCCATCATCGTGAACTCGATCACCCATCTATTGATTGATCCACTTATCACTGATTGATTCGCTGCTTATCCACTACGATCGTTTATCGACCCAAGCTTTCATCAGGTGATGAGCGCCATCGGTATCATAAAATTAAGACCTTTAATTATCAGCCCTAGACAGACTACGTCATTAAAAAATTTCAGACCATAAATTGGTCCTAACTACCCACAAAATACGGTGACCGTCCTATATTGTGGTATTTTTGAGGAAACTGGTTTTATACGGGTAACACATAATTCAATGATCGTTTTCACAACATGTGTATTGCGTAGAACTTTTTCGTATCAATAAATAATGATGGTCGCGTGTACGCAGTTCGCTTGCGTATCTCTTGCGTGTTTTGTTTGTTTGGATGAGTTCAACGTGTTTGATGACCAAAATATTTTTTTATTTGCATTATACTTTTAAGAAGTTACCTAAAATTATTAACAAATTTTTGGTATGTTTATTATTGAAAGATGTATGTAAACATGGCGCTTCTTCCAACAGTGCAGAAATATAAGAAGCACAAAACAATAAACCGAAAATGTCCCGTTGTTAATTAATATAAAATCTATGTATTTAATCTGTTCTATACAATACTTACCACTTCGTTCGTTCGATCGTTATCGACATATTGACGTTACTGCGAATACTAATAGATATTTGAGTACCTAAATATCTCGTGCTTATATATGGCTTAAAGTATTGTGGAAAATTTACCATGGACCTCTGCATCTGGACTCGCTGCTTGTACTCTTGTGTCTGAAAGTCATACTGTCCTGGGGGTCTAAAATGGCCACTTTGAGCATTCCTCCTTAAAATAAATCATGATTTGAATTGGATAATTTCTTAAAATTCTGCTGTTTGACACATTAGCAATTCCTATTTTGTGAGCCATTTTTCGAATCTACATAGAACACTGTCAAATAGATAATTTACTGTCTCTCTTTAATGAATCATATTAGGATCTAATATAATTCAGCCAAAGTGGCATTTTTAGACCCCCAGTACTAAACTTTTTTTGTCCCCCGGGGTCCCGGGATTCCACTTATAATCGCCGCAACCTCGTTAGATATAACTAAGATTGAAAAACATATAAATCTAGGTTATATATTAAATTGCGTGATTGTCATTCCTTGTACACTTGTCGTATTATAACTATGCATGTCTGAAGTTGTACGCAAGTACGCTGCGCGGTAGTCAATTTTACAATAAAATCGGCAGGGCTCATGCGCGATCTAGTGGGAGCGGGACCGTCGTCGTACCAGCGTGCTGTGACACTCACTCCTTTAAAATACGTCAATACATCTGTCTCACTTACTCCGGGGTCGAGAACAGTCGATGCTATAAATGTTTCGTAGTCTTATTGTTTTTCCTAACAAACTACTTTAGCACGATAAACTCGCGGACGTCATATTTCTGTACAACTGTACCTGCGCGACCGTTTGAAAAGCCTAACTTCACACATGCACAGTTATATAACGACAACTGTATCATAAACTGTTTTGTATTCCTGCTTCTACGAGCCTCTTTTTTCTAATATATACTATATGTAATACACGAAATAACCAACAGTAATAAAATTATAACTTCACCGCACCGTAAATTTGTTCAAAGATACTATTAAGCATTCCAAATAAATACACTGTTCGTAATAAAACAATTCCTGTCAATACGGTTTATTGAATTCTTTGTAAAGTAAGTAAATAAGCGAACGGTACAGTTTACCCTTATAAGCCTATCAGACCCCGAATATTGGGAAAAGGGTTAACGTTCGACGGTAATATCGGCCTTTGTAATGTAGGGCATAACCTTACAAAGTTTTGTTTTAATTTTCTGTTGTTTCGAATGAATAAATTACTTAAATTTTAGGGTAGAGTGCTCCATTGGTATTCTGATTACAAGCGTGGCTGCAGATCGTGAGGTCCTTGGTTCCCAACCCGGGTCGGACAGTGTTACAGGGTTTTTCTGTTAGGAAATTTTCAGTAGCAGCCTGAATTTTATAATTGTACACTGTTAAACGTAACATAGCATGACGCATGTATTCCTCAAAGGGAAGACAGAGGTATACAGAGTTGTGTGCCCACATTTCATTAATGCTGTTAATAAGTCCCATGTAATAGGTGTTGAGCCTATTGTCATCTATCGGGTACAAATCAAAACTACAGTCTGCTACTGAGAATAACACTTTGCCCGGCCTGGGAATCGAACCAAAGACCTCATGCTCAGCATTCGCGTTTGGGACCGCTAGACCAAAGAGGCAATCGTACCCAGTTGATGGCAATAAATCTATAAGTAGGCGAGTATTAGATAGGATTCACGAAAGCTATGTATGTGAAAATCCTGTGGACCTAATCGGAATCGAATTTCCAATTATTAGAAAGATATTAGTAAATTATCTTTGAAACCATTTTAAACTGTTCCAAGTGTTCAAGTGTTGTAACTTGCGCCAATTCCACTTAAACCCGCAGACTTTATCGGCAATATCGGAACTAAGTGATTTCAAAAACTTACGCGAACGTTTTACGTTAATATTAAATTTGTTACGGATTTCCTCGTACAGAAAGTTTCTCTATTGACATATTTTTATTTTAAAGGGTATTTTTTTTTTTTTAAAACTCGTTTAGAGTATAAACCACTTGTAGGCATCTGGCATGGCTTTATATACCATCAAGAACAACAGCCGAACTGCTGTTTTTCTCACGATGTTTTCCTTCACATTTAGCAGCATGAAATTTAAAAAATAAAAATGGTTGAAGAATATATGATGTGCCGACCCAAAACAAATTGGGATAAGGGCAGGGTGATGATGATGTTTTCCTTCAACGTTATAAGCGTAATAATTATTTTTTAATACGCACATGACCACGAAAATTTGTGATGCATTCCTGGGGTTCGATCTTGCGATCTTTGGTTTGTGTGTTGACGCAATTAAACTGATCAGTCGCTTCACTGCTTTAGAGAAAGTGAGTAAGTACCTATTACTGCGAATATAGTTAATCTGAATAAATAAATAAATTATTTATCATACATATCTCGGTTTAACCTGTATGTATCAGTTAGATGTTGAAGTACTAAGGGTCGATTCCTGTTCATATAGTTTATTCTCCACAAAAAAAAATAACGTTAATTAAGTACTAATAAGATTCAGATAAATCTTTGAAACGCATTAAAGCATGCGTGGCAAACTCTAAAGTTATACTGATAAATCTTTGAAAAGTAATTACGCATGCAGAGAGAACTCTAAAGTTATATGAAAGGCAGGCAGGTATTCCAGGATACTGGAGTATTTATCCGGGAGGTGCATGTTCGAATCCTGCTCACGACCGTATTCTTTTTCCACAAAAGTTTATAACTCTAAAATTATAATTGTATTTTAACCTCCACTTAAAATTTGAGTTTAAAATACAATTATACATATAACGTTATATATATACGTGTAACACTAATAACAATTTCACAATGATCGAAATCTATTTCATCTAGGAATAGACTACAAAGAAACAATAACGTTTAGCAGACTCGCAAGGCTCTCAGTCACCTGTAAATGTAGCACGAAAGTCTAGTCAATGTCATAGTTTTCTATAGAACTAGACTTCATTGATAAAATTTCTATATAAATAGCATAAAGGAGTCTAATCTTAAAACGGATTTCAAACCAGCAAACAAAATTTTTGGGAACTGTCTTTATTATCAACGAAGATTTGTTTTCTAAGAAACGGTTCTCAAAGAGTAAAATGAAATATAATATAATATTCCTTTGATTGAGTTTTTTTGTTTGTATGTTTAAACGCGCTAATCTATGGATCTACCAGTCGAATTTGAAAAAATATTTTTGTATATGATAGCCAAATTTATGGGAAATACTATAAGTTACACCTCTCAGCTAGTCTTAAATATAGATAGATGTTATGTAAGTTGAAAGAAAAGCACTGCCGAAATGCTTTCTCTTCGTGCGCTGGCGTAATGGTTGGTGATACGTAAATATAATGTTCTACAAACATATCGGTCTTTCGTACATTTAAACAAACGTCCGAGGTACCATAAACCAAAAAATTACTAAATTACATTCTTAGATCCAGTAAATATTATAAGAACTATTTGGATATGTATATACGTTTAAATACATAATAATTTACCGTTTAATATAAAGTCTTTGACTATTAGAGTATTTAAACACAATTTGTATAAAGGCAAATGCCTCGTTGGTCTAGTGGTCCCAAGCGCGACTGCTGAACATGATGTCTCGGGCTCGATTCCCAAGTCGGGCAAAGTGTTATTGAGTTTTTCTGTTAGAAAATTATCAGTAGCAGCCCGGAGTTTGGAATTGTGCCTGGTAAATGGCAATAGGCTCACTACATATTTCATGGGACTTAATAACAGCATTGCTGAAATGTGGGTGTCCAACTGTGTACACCTCTGCCTCCCCTTAGGGGAATACAGGCGTGATGCTATGTTCATTTGATGCTATGTTGTATAAATGACTTATTGAGCTTTTAATATATATTCTTTAAAATACTTCATGGACATATAAATTCACGCTATTTCTAACCGAATTAAACACGTTTTTATCATTTGCTCTACAAATAAGGTAATCAGTGCAAGAGTGGCCTATCTTTTTTGAGACATAATTGAATTTAATTGTGTCTAAAAAGGCAGGCCACTCTTGCACTCACGGCCTCATTACTATAGCATTGGTACATATCAACTGCTTGTATATTATATTCAAATAATCATAACTCACTTAGAACCAAAACATTACCTGTCTTGGACAATAGAAATATCAAATAACATCAACATCTCAGCCGCAGGACGTTAATTGCTGAAAATAATATTATGTCCCCCGTTTACTTCTAAATATATTATTCTATATCTATAATGTCAATGATTGTATGTTTAATATTTAGAACAAGAAGCGAGTTAAACATGAAACCATAATAAAAAAAAACTAGCGACAGATTATATAAAAATAAGACTTTATCTGTATATAATTTATGTCGCTAGTGTTTTTGTATTCTGAAAATGGAAATAGAATTTGTACACCAGAAATTGTAGAATTTAAGAAACGTTTATATTTTTAAATGATCTGTGTAACATAACACCACCAGCAGCCTGTTATTGTCTCATAGCAGGGCAAGGAACTTTTCACGATGCCTTTTTCTACGTAATACGAACCAAAACTGGCAGTAACCGTATACCGCCGGATATTGCTCTTAAAATATGGGTCAAGAGACAAAAAGTGTGACCGAATTTGGGACTTCGAGAAACAAATGACATGATATACGAATATTATTCGAAGGGAGACAAATGTTAATGTGTGAGAATCACTTTCCGAAGAAAAACAGTGATTATTCTGTCAAGTTAATATTTTACTTCGACATTATTGTCTTGGGAGAAATCTGTAAGGTTCCATACAAAAATATTTGGATTTTTATTTTGACACAAAAAAAAAGATTCTGGTATTCCTTACACTAGGATTTTTCCTTTGCGGTCATGGGTACGTTACACACCCAGAATACGGAAGATCATACAAGTATTTTTCCCGGACGGCAATTGAACCCGCGACACGTGGTGCAGCAGATGAGTCCCTGACAACTGAACACCTCCAACCGCACCGTAGAAGGTATAATAAGAATTGTTTTTTTTTTTAAGAAACCATATTTCTATAATTATGAGGTACCTACCTATGTCGCGTATTTCTGTCCAAAAATCAGTTAGGAGATATAGATAGAATAGAATCTGTAATTAACCAGCTTTCTGATGACGTCATACGGCGATCGCTTTTCCGAAACGTATGTCTGTGTATTTTATTACGTAATTCTGATCATAAACATGTATAAATTTGCATTTGCACTTTTCAGACTACATATAAACAATTATCTGAATAACATAGTAGTATTAATGTATGTCTATATGTAGAAGGAATGGTTCTTCTATCTGTGTTACGTAATTATCCTGTGTATTATTACACGCAAGAGATATTGTCGGTAAGTTTGTGTTTACATGTTTGTGCTTGTAGCAATAAATTTATTTATTTCTTTTTAATTTACAATGCACAATTTTTTTCTTTTATTTATTAATTCTTTGGAGGTTCTTGCTCGTCCTTCATAACGGATAAAGACGGAGACGGCTGCTGTTCCTCCTGTTGTCGACAAAGTAACGCTTGTAAAAGCCATTGTCAAAATTGGAATGATTGTATTAAAATAAATCCTTTTTGACTGGAAGTGTACAACTCAAGACGCTGAATTGGCAGAGGGCACTATGTTAAATGTACAAAGCTATTTGTGAAATACTTAAACCCTTGAAACATGAGAACAAAACAATTGTTTATGGAACAAATGTTTACTAGTAATATTTGCTCACTTAAGTACTAAGTCCCTCTCTGTATTTTACTCGAAACAGCTGATTTTTGTTTGTCATGTTCATTATTGTTCCATTTAAAGTATTTACTGCTTATTGAAAACAAAGACTTATTAAAACAACTTTCAATTATAACACTCGTTCTTTTGTTGGAGTTTTTAATTAAATTTCGAATGGAAATCGCAGACGGAGAAAAAGTGCACCGAAAGAGACCAAATTAATTGAAGCATGATTTACTTATTTGTAGACGGTAGATATTTATTTTGAACGAAATGCAGAGATACAAGCATTATATGAAATAGGTAAAATACTGGCCTATTTTTTTATGATTATTGGGCATTATAAAAAGAAGAAGTAAGAGAAGTAAGTTTTATCAGATGACACTTACAGAAAACTTCGATAGATCGTTGACTTAAATGTCACCACGGCTGTATTGCCGTGTGTTAGTTAGTAGTACATACAGAGAGATAGTACGTTCAAGAAATTACGATTAAAAGCCAATTGTAATTGTAGAGATCATATATGTAAATTATGGTATTAAGCTGCGTCCGGTTAGACTGGACGACACCAAAGTAGTTGGGGAAAGGATAGGCTAAAAGGCCCCTAATCTTAATGTTGCGAAATATAGATAAATCTTTGAAAATTCTTTTAACGCGTGCTTATCAAACTCTAAAGTTACAATTTTTTGTGGAAAAAGGAATACCGTCGCGAGTAGGATTCGAGCAGAGGTCGAGATGTCTTAGCGTTCAGAGCCCCAGGAGTATTTATCCGGGAGACGCAGGTTCGAATCCTGCTCGCGACCGTATTCTTTTTCCACAAAAAATATAACTTTAATGTTGTGAGTCCAAAATCAGTCTTATTATGTATTTTAATTAAGATACATATTATTATATATTTTTCTAATTTCTAAAAGTATTATTAGGAAAAAATTAGGAATATTTAGATTAATATGACCCGACTAGGATTAGGGGATTATTATTATTAATAAAGCTTTTTGCAACCTTAAATTGACAATTTTTAGATCTATTTATTGTAGCTTTAGTCTAAATGATGTTATTTTTGTTAAGTTATATTTATATAGATAAAAACAAATATGACTTCTCCCTGCTACTATATATATATATATACCTATATACATAATTACGCATCCTACCTACCTAATGATGGGACGAATACCTTCCCCAAGATTAATTGGCTGAATGCAAGGCCTTTCATAGCATGTCTGTTTATGAAAAAGGTTATTTTCTTCATCATTCATTATATTGTGGCCAGTGTGAAATGTTTTTACAACCGTCATTTGCGACGAAATACAACCTTTTTTTAAGACTTCAGTGAATGTTTAATTAAAGTTTCCTTTTGTTTATTTTTTATTTTTCAAAAGTTATAACCACATTTATTTCGTTTTTGCGAGTGCTTTTGTTAAAGTGGTTTTGGACAAGACAAATCCCTTTCCTAAATACATAGGTAATAACATAATTATTCGTCACCGAGCCACTGCACGGTCTAACAAAGATAAAGCCCCGTGGGGGGCGAAACTTTTCATCGCTTGCGTATGTATGTGCATATTTATGCGGGCGGGCGGGCGTTGCTCAGGTAATTGCAGAACTACCCTCAATAGTTCTTAGAAGCAATATAAAAAAACGTAACAAATCTTCAAGGACCCGTGAAACAAAATTTGACTGGATTAAATTTTGGTTTAAACTACTGGGATTACGGTTTTGTTATGGATTGTCCCCTTAGACTGCCATACCGCTCCATATTTTTCACGTATCAAATACACCTTCATGTATCGGTGCTATCATTAATTCGTAAAGATTGTACATTCACTTAGATCCGAACACATGAACTTCATACCCACATGGATATAAAGACCACAACGCGTTGAGTATATTTTTTTCGTGCAGTGAGTGCGTTCATTGTTTCAGCCATATATGCAACGTGTAGGGACTCCTATACGATAGATGGAATATTCATTTTAAATAGAAAATAATAGATTCAACGATTTAAAAGGTTATTACCCACGTCTGTCGTTTAACTCGCGACGTAGCCCCAGGCTCAAAGCGTTCCGTTCGAGTATGAAACTAGTCGGCCAATCCAGAAAAATAGACGTGAGTGATAAACGTACGAAATTTAACAACAAAACATAGTATAACGAGGTGTACAGTAAGGCCGCCCGTCCGTGGTAAAACTTTGACCTTGCCCTGGCCTAACATAGTAGAGAGTTTTAATAGTATGCGAGGCTAGTTTATACTAGTTCTGTTACCACTGCTTACTGTACACTGCTATACACCCACATTTCTCTGATATAATTATTAAGTCCCATGTAATAGGTGGTGAGCCTATTACCATCAACCGAGCACTTATCGCAACTCAGGGCTGCAACTGAGAATTTTCTTATAGAAAAATTCTATACCACTTTGCCCAACCCTGAAATTTAACACAGGACCTCATGCTCGACAGTCGCCCTAGCGACTACCAGACCAATGAGGCAGTTAAGAAATTCAAAAACTTCTATTTCATATAAACTAAACGAAGACACGTATAAATATGAGAATTTAATTCCATAGCTCCAATTTGTCGTGATCTTAATAAAAATGTAGTATCACAGAATATTGTGTTAAATATACTTTTATACTCAATGCTCATGCATATTTCATCTCGGCTATAAGAAAAAGCCAAGATTACCTATTAAATACACAAGAAAATATATTTTTGCACAACAAAAGCGTTTGCCTAGACATTTACTGCTGTGTTTATTTATGTTAAATCTAAAGGATTTATTATGTACAATGCTAAAATTAAAAATGGGGGCCTTGAACGCGTTATTTAATTTATGGCCCTTGAATACCACGACTATTTTTAAGATGATATTTTTTATTATGGTGGTTTATAAGTTTTTAATGAATCTAAGATATATCAAATATAAGCTGGCCCGGCAGACGTTGTCCTGCCCTTAACCCGATTGCAGCCACCTCCAATTGTGTTTTCAAACCATACAGGAACCCATTGAAATATACACACAAAATTAAATCTAAGTCGGTCCAGCCGTTCACCCAACTCCTCCTGAGTTAGGTGACAAACACAGGTACAGAAGAATTATATGTATTAAGATACGGTCTAGTAAAATATCATGAAGAATCCTAGGCTTGATGGTATGAAGTCCCAACCTGCAGTGAGCTAGCGTGGCGTGGTAATCAATGTTCGTCCCTTCTATGATGAGAAGAAGCTATTGCTCTGCAGGGAGACAGTTATGGACTGGTTAGGTTATGTATAAGTTTTTGGTAAGTACACATAATATTTGTGAGAGTATAGATCTCTTCCAATAGTCATTCTTACACGTTGAATTTCTAAAATTCGCCCATTCGTGTTTATGTTTCCAATTAATTATTTTATTGTGTTTTACGATAGATATATTTTCTTTATTATCTTTCATTAGAAAGAAAGAAAGAAAGAAAGAAATCAAGTTTATTAAACCACAAAAACCACACATAGAAACCACATAAATTGCAAATTTCAAAAAGCGAAAAATAATAATAATAGAACTTAACAACACAAAACAGTTAACAATTACACACACACAAAGACTATGATGCACACTAAAACGAATCGATCGTCACTCAACTGATTCAACCATCGCACATCCATTAGGATGCTTTTTACTGAAGACAAATACTTTTTACACCGAATATTAATATCGTTTGCAGTACTGGTACTGCCATGGTTCTGTCACACGCGCTTTTTCTATTTGTTCGGCTCCTAAGAGCTATAGCGTGAAGTTGAATAGTGTATAATCTTCGAGAATTAGGCTACCAAATACAAAATTAACTTTTCAAATCCGACTGGCAGTTCCAGAGATCAGCGAGTTCTGACAAAAAATATTCAGATTTATTATATTAGATTCGGGGAGCGTCTACATCTGCGATGAGTCTCCATGCGACTTGAATCATGAATATATTTTAGCGGCGTGTTTACATTTTGAAAGGTCTAGTACATAGTCTACTGAACTTATAACGAAAATCTAACTTGCAAATCTTCAAGTAAATTTTCGGCGTTTTGTTAATTATACGGCTAGTTTCATTTTACATAACATAACATAGTATGACGCCTGTATTCCCCGAGGGGGAAGGCAAAGGTTTACACACAAAATCATATAGTGTTAGCAAAAACCATGCAAACATTTCAGTTAGCCGTGTTTTGACTTAAAACCGTTTTTAATTAAGATAAATGACTCGAAAATCGGATTTTCTAAAGCGCAACTTTAATTAAATTTTTAGCCAGTGAAAGCTTAGCAGAAAACATGTCTGCTCCCATCTGGAAAGTAGATGGTTGCCGAAATGAGTTCGTTTTACGCTGCCCTAGAAGTTTGCAGTATTTGAAGTGAATTTTCAATTTGATAGTGGAATATTACTTACAACACAGTTCTTGAGACACATTTTTTTTCCTAGCCAAAACATAATGTGGTGACGGGAAACAAATGTTCTTTTCTGATTATTGGCGGTTTATTAACTCTACAGGTATTGATTCTGCACATCTATCTTCTCTAATTAAATCGTAAAGTTTATCTCGCGATATCCCTACAGGCTCATGGCTAAGGGCTCCGTTCGGGTCCGAAACTTATTTTTTTTTTCTTTTTTAGAATAAATGTCCACCATCTTACTCTGATTAAATCATAAGGTTTGACTCCCGACATCGCTGCGGGCTCAGGACCAAGGGCTCCGTTCGAGTTCGAAACTAGTTTTTTTTTCTTTTTTAACATAAAAATCCACCGTCTTTGGAATATATGTATGTCTTGTCAATCAACGGTTGAGTAGTCCAATTTAATATCTACGAGTAGAGTATGTTTTATCTGAATTGGTCAAATAAACCATAAATTATATAGACACTGATGTTTGACTGCCTTGGTTACTTCAAACTGCCTCATTGGTCTACTAGCTGCAAGCACGGCCGGTGAGCTTGAGGTCCTGTGTTTGATTCCTGGGTCGGGCAAAGTGTTATTGGATTTTCTGTTAGGAGATGCTCACTAGCAGCCCGTAGTTAGGAAGTTAGCGGTGTAATATCAAAGAGTACGTAAAGCCATCGGTCCTGCGTCTGATCTCTCTCTTCGGTCGTGTCGGATTGCCGTCCGATCGGACTATGAGAGTGAAGGAAGAGGGAGTGCACTTGTGTTTGCGCTTACACTTGTGCACTATTATATCTCCTGCGTACTTGGCTAATCTCCGTGGAGATAGGCCATCGTGACCGAAAATTCGATCGGAAGTACATTAGTTACATCAGAACCCATTCAATAGTAATTGGCTTAAAACGTAACCTTTTTCCTGACTTGAAATATTTTTGTTCTAGGATTATGGAACCGGACATCATGATTGAAGAGTTAGAGCAGCAGACGACGCCACGCACTTCATTCCTCACCACCGTGTTCACCCCTGATGATGACCACGGCCACCTGAAGAATATCACCAATAGCACCAGCGAACTTAATATTTATTATTTTTATGATGTGAGTACTTCCTCGTTGGGCCTTTCCAGGCATTTCATGTCGGTTTCCAGACTTACTATGCTATGTATAACAGCCCTCTGTTGTCATTCTTTGAGTGGTCAATATATCCATTTATGTGACCAATATCTACTATGGAGCTGCCTCGTTGGTCTAGTGGTCCCAAGCGCGACTGTTGAGCAGGAGGTCTCGGGTTCGATTCCCGGGTCGGGCAGTGTAATTTTTTCTGTTATGAAGTGCTCAGTAGCAGTCTGGAGTTCTATTTTCACCACCACATGGGACTTAATAACAGCATTGGTGAAATGTGGGTGAAGAACTATGTACACCTCTGCCTACCCCTTCGGGGAATATAGGCGTGATCCTATATTATGTTTTTTTTTTAAGTGCAGATAAAAATACGTAGCGAACTCTAAAGTCATTTTTTTTTGTGGCAAAAGAAATACTGTCGTGAACAGGATTTGAACCTGCGCCTCCCGGATAAATACTCCAGGCGTTCCTTATTTATTTTCATACAGTTTAATAAACTTGTGACATTAGTTTAGAGAGGCTTGATTACTAAGGATAATTATAATTAATACCAGCTTTTCCGTATTTAGAACGGGGTTCATTGCCTTTAATAAAGTTATACGATTAGAGCATGTTTACTCTCATAAAAGTTAAACCAAATATCGAATATAGCGAAATACATCAAAACTGTTGACTTACTTGTATATAATAATTATGTTTCTCCACGCAAATTATACCTAAGTTAAACAGTTTGCCACGTGTAACAGTTTAGTTTTAACCACCTTGGTTAGATTTCAGGGGTGTTTATATAGCCAAATTACAGTAGTTATAACAAGGCAATTCAAATTACATTCATGCAGTTCATGCATATTTTTAATAACTATCACTAAAAAAATATTAAAAAAAAAACAATATGACAACATATGACCTCCTTGCATGGCCACACCGTCGCTACCCATCAGGTGAGTAGGTGGCCGAACGTAGACTCATTTTACCTACTACATACCTATAAACAATTACCTACAATTTTTTTTTTTAAAGTTATTAATTTATAATGGAAAGAAAAATAAATACTGTCGAGAGCAGAATTCTAACCTGCGCCTCCCGGATAAATCAGGAGTATTTATCCGGGAGCTACTAAATTATGCAATTTTGACCTCTGCTCACTACTCCGAGTTCTTTCACATTTTTAATACGTCGTTGAGTAACGTCATTGCTATCTATTCAGTCCCTATACACGTGACCGAACAGACACGACCAACTTTGCAGTTAATACAATGTTTTACAAATGCAATTACCTTAACAAATAATACACATAAATCTTACAAACACATAACGCATGGAAAGCGAACACTAAAGTTATAAAATTGACATCGAAAAAAAATTTTATATAAAAATTTATAAATATTTATCCATACGTATTAAGATCACGTCTTCAATAATCGTAATCGTATTAATATTCCGAACCGGAAATAACCCGGGATTAATGGGTATCGTAAGTAATTCTATGTCACTTATACTCGGAAACTGAAACATCTCTCTGTTATATAATAAAACCAGGTAGGTACGTATTTATAGAGTCAAAAAACTAATAATCGTAGAGAGTGATGACATGGAATGTCAAGGGGCGCGGGTTCAAGCCCCGTTCTTGTCTATTATTTTTTCAATGTTTCCTTGAAATATAGTAGTTAATAATCAAATCTTTTTATGCCTAGCTTAATTAAGCTTAGCTCGTTATTTTTCCAACAAATGAAAACACTTTTCACGCAGGCAAATCCACAGTAACTGCAAGTTTTGCTTAAACTAACAAATCTCTTACCACCTATTACGTTTTCAGCCGGATTATGGTTGTAATGAAACATGAAAGGTTTAATCGCGTAATGGATATTTTGGGGTTAACATCGCCTATCGAGAAAGCCTGTCGTGATAATGTTATCACTCCACAGTAGGTACACACGATACTGTTGACTGGCCAATATCAGACACTATTGAAATATTATTTGTATAATAACTTTCGTGAGGCATATTCATACTAATTATTGTTCACTGGTTCTACTCGCGTGCATTTCTCAGGATTGCTTGACTAGTTTCGAACTCGGATGGAGGCTTTCGAATTTAGTCATGAACAGTCAAACTGAGTTTGACTCGCGACATCGATAATTATTATTATCAAGTACAATTATGTACTTTCGCGAGTAGGTACATAATTTTGATAAGAAAATGCTTAGCCATTGTATAAGGTGGTTTCCTGGTGATATTGAATATTTGAGATCCAAATATACACAGGTAGTATTTGAGATACAAATACTACCTGTAGATTATTTTCAGAGACCTGATTAACCGGTTGAAATAGATTTAATAAGTTTTTTGGTAACGTCATCGCTATCTATTCAGTCCCTATACACCAGAAGATGTATTCAAACGTGGAAGAAGAAGGGATGGCTTAGTGGTCAGAGCGACTGGAGTATTTTCCGGGAGACGCTCACGACCGTATTTTTCGAAACTTTGGATTTCACTTCGTATGCGTAATGCATTTGAAAGATTTAATTGTATCAAAGTTGTTGATTTTGAGCAGTTTAAGAAATTTAGCATGGTAATTCCGGTACATATCTACTGTATATTAGTCAGAATTTTAGAAGGAGACTAAATGATCTTCAAAATCAATGAACCATATAATACGAATATCATATTCACAATTGACATGTTTACACACACTACTGATACTTACCTACGATGAAATTAATAGGATAGGTACTTGTCACTCTCAATTACATATTCCGTTTGCTTCAAACTTGAGACCAGAGGGTCCTTCGATCTATATTTGGGATAATCTCTGAAATTTCTGTGTGGTGAACATAATTATAGTTTACACCACATCATAGAACTTGAATAATTATAGAATATGGTAATTAAATGTTAATGAATTAGTAATATAATTATCTAGATTGAAGAGAGTTTCTAGTTGAGTACAAGCGCGAGCTGCTGAGCGTGAGGTCCTGCGATCGATTTCTGGGTCAGGCAAAGACTGACAGGTCGCCGTTTAGAGGCAATCAGGAATTAAATAATCAAATCTACTGATATAATTGACACTATTACAAATCTTCACATCGAGAATATTTCTCAGGTATGATGGTTTCCTCACGATGTTTTCCTTCACTGTTAGAAGCAAGTGATAATTAATTAATAATTCGAATGGTCAGTGGTACCTGCTTTAGATTCGAACCTTTGTCTTGCTAATCATATGGTCACTTCAAGTTTTCACAAGCTTTGTTGGGAAAAAATAATCCATATTAAAATGTAATGTAATCGTTTCGACTGACGACTCTGAACCAACTAGTTTCAGTTCTTTGAATTAATTGAATTGCAAACACGTTGTATCTATACCTTCTCACCATTTTGTGTAAGTGACTTTATAGTTGATATAACATTTAAACTAATTGAGCAGTTATTTGAAACAATGCACACTGATAGACGTATATGATGATAAGTAGAGGTATTATAAAAAACCTTATCCTCTTATAACCGATGGGATACTCTATAACACCTTTGTTAAGATCCTTATGTATGTACAATATCTAATGAAAATCATTTAAACAAAGCTTTGACCGGATAAATAATGAACATACGTATATTATAACTCTGACTTAATACCTTTTGAATGTACCGTCTCGATAAGAGGCTTGTGAATAAACGTGAAATTAATTTAGAAGCGAACTTTTTGAAGGGAAAGATTAATGACAGTTTACGTAATATTTTTTTGCACAAAACAGGCAATATTATGAATAGAAATTATTCTTCGTTGCCGTACCATTTTGATATTAATTTATTTCATATAGCGAACCCGGTAGGCAGACGTTGTCCTGCGATATTTTCTGGATCTCAACAACAGCCCCATCTAGTAGGAGAAACACCCCATAAGTACAAAAAGAATAATCATAATCGGTCAAGCCGTTAAGGAAAAGAATAACGAACAAAACACGCACACCAGAATTTTATAAATTATAAAGATAGGATTATTTATAGATAGCCTAGTGGTATGACCATATAACTGGCAATTCAAAGGTAGCGAGTTCAATCCGAAGTCATAATTAAACACACCACTGGCTTTCCTTAATTAAGAAATTAATTGTCACGGCGAAGGAAAATATCTTAAGAAATCTAAACAGATCTACAGGTGGTTTATTTTATACTTTGATACTAGGTTGTTCATCAACCACTCACGAAGAGGCTAAATGAAAAATGAAAGGAAATGTAGGTAGATATACAATAAATATAAGGTTAGCAGGGAATCAGGGATAACATGATTAAAATTTTATTTCTCTCTGCGTTTTTGTCTTCCAACAAAGTAAACATAGACATTCTTGTCACAATCAAGACTGGCAGATAGATCGTTTAGAGGCACGCAGGATATAATTTATAAAGAGTCATTAACTGCTGATATAATCCACACTGTTACAAAAGATGTCAAGATAGAAGATGATATATGGATATGACCAAGGCGTTTGATTAAGTGGACCATAAGATCTTAATTGATAAACTTTCTATAGACATAAAATACGTGGTAACTATCTTGATCTATTATCATCTTATTTAGTAACCGACAACAATACACAGAAATTGCAAATATCAATATTAAAACTTAATATTTCTTAAACTAGTACAAATTTTAAAGTTTATTAAATAAACTTATTTACTACTAAATATACACTATTTAAATAAAATTAAATGAAAAACTACTTTATATACACAAAAAAAAACCTCAGGCGTCAAAGTATTCCTCTGCATCGTTATCTTACGGAAAGGTGCCCAGAAGACAGGCAGCATTGCATATTAAAACTAATCTCCGTACTTCACCATTCTAAAGATAGAATGGTGAAGTACGGAATACCCCAAGGGAGCGTACTTGGCCATTAGATTTTTAACTTACATTAATGATCTGCCAAAAAATGTGATTCACCCAACTATACTGATCGCTGATGACAGCACAATAGTCGTAAAGTCTGATCAATCTTATAATCATGAAAAAGAAGAAAATAATACGCTAAAAAAGTCATAGAATGGCTACAACATAATAATCAAAATACATATTATATTAAAAATGAAACGGATTGCTGTCTGTACATGGAAGATATATCAGAAAAAATATTATTGGGACCTCAACACAAATAGCACCCAAAACAATGATCGTTAGAATGTTTGCCTGTATATCTGTTTGTCTGTGCGTTTGTGCACGTTAATCTCAGAAACGGCTTATCCGATTTAGATGTGGTTTTTACATTTAGTGTTTGTTTCATGCCAATTGGTTCATAAATAAAAAAGTATACTGGGTACATGGGTATGCTTTATATATATATATATATAAAGCAAACCCGTTAAACATCAATTATGAAGGAATACCAATTGCTAAAAAAGATTACACAGAATTCTTGGGATTATTGATAGATCACAAACTAACATGGAAACAGCACATAGAGAAATTGTGTAAGAAAGTGAACAGTTTTGCCCATTCTCTTTAAAACCTTTCTAAGCACGTAAATCGTGAAACGGTACTTATACCCTATCATAGTTATGTGGAGTCCATTATAAGATACGGTATAGTGTTCTGAGGGAATTCCAGAAATAAAAACACTGTTTTCCTAGCACAAAAAAAAAACCTGGAATATGTTATTTACGTTCCATTGATTATTATTATTATATTACACATAAATTTAATAAAATAAATGTACTAGACTCGACGACTGGACAGCAGTTACTGTCGTCGAGTTTAGTTCTTACTTTTCTTTTTTTATTCCTATTTACCTATAACTTATACTAACCACTTTATCTTCCAGTCGATCCAGTTCACGGTAATGTGGGTGCTATTCGTGGCGATAGTGGTGCTCAACGCTTCGGTGATCGCCGCACTGCTCTGTACGAACGCCCGGAAGAGCCGCATGAACTTCTTTATCATGCAGCTTGCTATCGCCGGTAAGTTTGTCAGTTTGTTACGTCTGGTTTATATTTATTAAGTAGTATTCAGTGAATATTTTTTTGTGTTACGGTAAATGTTACGCCTTTTGCTGTTGAAGCATTAGACAGAAGTGTGCATCTACATTAGACTAATTACGTTATTAAGTAAAGCAATAATTTTTTGTGGAATATAAAATAAAATTATGCTTGAAAGCAGCAATCGAACCTGTACCTCACGGATAAATACTCCTAAGATAAGTCTCGTGAAATAGATGGTGCGCCTCTTGCTATCTACTGCGCACAATTTTAAACATCGGAGCTTGAATATTTATAAGCTGAAAAACCCAATAAGTAACACTGTGTTCAACAAAAAGATAATAAAAATAAAATATATAACATAAAACAAGCGTGGTTTAGGCGTCAAAGTATTCCCCTGTATCGTTATCATCCGGTAAAGTGCCCAAAAGACTGGCAGCATTGCCACGTTGAATGGCAATGCTAATTCTCTGACCAAGAAACAGGCCAGCCCTCTGGTTACGCGAACTGTCGATAAGTCTGCCAGAAATTTCTGTGAAAAGTTGTGTTTATGTTGCGTATCATAGACTAACTGAAAATGAATCAAATCTAACAACTAATGAGTGCTTTTCAAGTTTCACATAATTATTCAATTGAAAGTACAAAATAGATCAACTTTTAACCGGCTTAATCGCGTGTATTATTGGTTTTTGTTTTTCCTGACGTTTCGAACACTGTGCAGCGTACGTGATCGTAGGAGGCCTCCTGCCAAAACAAGAGTAGGTAAACAGTCATTTCACAATAAAACAACTTTTAACCGGATTAATCGCGTGTATTAGCATAAGAGACGTCAGCAAAAACAAAAAACAATAATACACGCGATTAATTGGGTTAAAAGTTGTTTTATTAAAATGTGCAGTTATCGCAAAAACCTAAGATATTACTATACAAAATAGATGTAAAAAAAAAACTGTAGCACTGTCTACGCTGCTAAAGGGGAATAGTAGGGCTACTCTAGAAAATAAACCTGATTGAATGATATTAGAATTACATCCGTACGTACTTTTGAAGGTAAAATTAATAACAAAAAATAATAATGTATTGTACAGGATTACAGTATACAAATACGCTTGAAAACTATGAATACTATGATGTAGTTATTTTTTTTATGATTACGCATTGTTTTAGACGTTAATTTGAAATTGGAATTGGATTAGAATTGAAATTAATTTCAAGATAAGCACTCCAGTTATTTGCCAAAAAAAATACGAATATTGTTTTCTAAATTTATAAGAGTATACCTTTTATGCGAACAAAACAAACTTTTAGGGCTGTCACACTGACCTTTGCAACTTAAAAATTAAAAAGCCCATAAATTTAAAACACCCTTGCCGAATGGTTAATGCAGTCAAATCAGTTTTTCGTACGAACCCTCAGATAATGAGACCGAAAGTCGTTTATAAATAATGTGTGTGTCTTTACTGTATCTCTGGGCAGCACATAATAAAGTTAGACAGAGGTATGTATACGGCTATAGAACCAAATTTTACCGATGTCACTGTCCCAAGTAATGTTGTGAGCTTTTTACTATCAACCGGGTCAAGTCCAAATTTCGGGCTGCTCGTAAGAATTTCCTAACAGAAAAACTCAATAACACTTTACCCAACCCGATAACCGAACCCAGGACTTCATGCTCAGCAGCCGCGCTTGCCTACCTAGATCAATTCAATGAGGTAGATGCACTTATAGTTATATAGTAGCAATACTAAATTAAATATTTATAACAAGATTTATTTTAATTGTTGATAAGTCATTTATGCTCATCTTCACCTCTTCAAACATGATTAGGCATTAATTAATTTGATCTGATGAGATTTTTTATTAAGAAATAAATTAATACCTACCTTATTTGTCATCAATTCAAATACAAATAAATTGAGATACCTAGTATTTGAATTCTCAATCGAGAATGGTGTCGATCTAAATTTAAAAAAGTCCTTGCTTAATGGGCCAAATAATAATAAATTGGTAACGTTTAAGATTCTTTAAAAGAAACAATTAGCTAAAGTTATAATTTTTAGTAGAAAATGTTTTCCACATTTTTATTATTATTAGGATAAGATATTAAGTTAGGTAGAAGCTATGTCACTTGCCAAGTGTCATATTTTGCTAATTGCTATTTACTTTATATTGCTTCAAGCCACCACACTTTATAATTAGAAGTATCCTGATTAGTAATTTATTTATTTACTAAAATCACTAATTGGGTGTTTCGAATGTATCTAGGTGAACAGTAATTCCATAATAAAACAACTTTTAATCGGATTAATCGCGTATATTTGCGTGGTCGCAGGAGGACTGTCTGGACTGGAAGACGGTCCTCCTGCGACCACGAACGCTGCAAAGTGTTCGAGACTTCAGAAAAAACCAAAACCAATAATACACGCGATTAATCCGGTTAAAACTAGTTTTATTATGTGTAGTGATCGCGTAAACCTAAGAGAGTCCATTCCATAGTTATTTAAATATCTCTAAATATATCTAACCACATTTTTTTTTATACCTATAAATTGAAAAAATTGTTTACTTTATAGGTATGTTATGTACATAACCCGTGTGTTTATAGAAATATTTTAGTTTAATTGCTAAAATCTATGGCAATGTATAGAAATGCGAATCGGTCAATCAAATCAATTTATCAAAACCTTAATCAAAAAAAATGACCACTCTTTTGTTCCCCTGCGTTTTTGATATGATAAGATTAGGTATTTAAGTTCAAAATTAGAAAGAAAAGGTTTTATTCTGGACCGGCACAGGAAGCAAAAAGAACATAAATAAAAATAACATAAAAATATGTATTTAAATAATTACAATAACAAAAAGAATAAAAGATAACCTGAGCAAGGCCAAAAAAGGCTCCTATCTCAGCATGATGCTGCGACATTGTCGCAGCGCTGAAATTCTGATGGGGCCCATCGTGATGCCACGGACAGCCAATTAAACGATGTTCTGACTAGAATTCAGACTGATTTGCATAATAGTGCTAGTACTAAACTATTGTTTGCCCCATTTAACCCAACCTTAGAAGAAATTGTAAACGATTGAGTAATAAAAATGCCAGGCTAGGCAGTTTGAGAAACTTATTGCAAGCCTTTTAAGCGTTTTAACAACTTGAGATTTTGTTAAAAGGTGTTTTTCAGTAGTTTAACGGCGTGAAAATTAAATATAGTACTATTTTCGTAGATATAGAACAATTAACTTTGGGAGAATTAAAATATAAATGTTTGGTTACTGACAGGTGGTCAATTTGTTATTTTAATATGGGTTCCCTAATGCCATGACACTGGTCAGATGGACCCGTGCAAAGAAGGGCTTTCATATTTTTTATGCCAAGTCCCGAATAGAGAAGGAATGGTTAGAAACTACTGCATTGCCACATCATCCCACAGAAGTAGAGACGTTCTATACATACACACATACAATCACGCCTGTTTCCGATTTGGGTAGACAAATAATATCGATTTCTGCTTCCTACGATCGATACGATTCCGAACCGCTATGCTTCGCCACATTATATCTGGCGCGCAAAAAGGAGGCATTCGCCAACTAAGCCATCACTTATTGCATCGCCTTTGATAATGTTGAAAATATAATTAAGTATATAGCAGACAGACAATTTTTTGAATAATATTAGCACACTTAAAATTTTGGAGTAATATTCTGCTGAAATAGTTCCTCTAGAACTTTACAGTAGGCACCTAGTATAGATTTTTATAGCCCCTCCTCTTCCTTATGACTTCCACTGTTATTCAAAATCTCTTACACGAACACAAAAATACAAATATGGACGGAATTTCCTTAAAGCTCGTGTTGCACAAAAATCTATTAATTTCTTTTTCAAACTTATTCCCATGTTTGCACATTTTGTTCTAGTTTTTCAATTCAATTGTAGGAATATGGCTATCGGCGATTCGTTTCCATTTGTTCGTTGGTGCAATCTACAGAAAATTGATTTTTGTTCTCCTAAATTCAATAGGCCTTTGGAGTTGAAATGGAGAATTCAAAACTAAATCGATCATGAACTGGGAGATTTATCGTCTTTGACCTCATACCACCGATTTAGTTCGTTTTGAAAATAAAAATGCCTTTACTAATCGTATACAGAATAATCGTTATGCCAACACCGTAAAAGGACTCGAATATTTTTCAATTAAACCCATTATTCTATATAATTATGAATACACGTAACCGAAAAAGGTTTCCATATAAATGTTAGGCATTGTAATTTAATTTGTGTTCGAGATTTTCAGTGAAATGAGAATTCTTTCTGAGCTTTCAGCTTTTGTTGAAACATAACGTTGAACGTTCTGTATACAAAGGAACAACTCCTTTGTTATTTTCATGGTAGGAAGAGTAAAATAAAATAAAACCACATGTTCCTGACGTGGAGAAACCTTTCTAAAAGAAAATATAATTACAATAAAAACGAATGCACCATCCACTTTTATTAAACACGAAATTCCTACAAAAGCGTCATTCAATTAATTCTACTTACCCAGTTAGGGGTAGAACGTGATGATACCGCACTTTTTGTCGGACAAATGAGGGAAGTAACAAAAAATGTGACCTCGTTCCCATAAATTGTGTAAAGGATGGTTAATCGGAACTCAAAATCAGACCTCACTCTTGTTTTCGGGAAGAATTCTTTAGATGTAAGGGCGTACACACACATGGGCACAGTCCAGCCAAGTATGATACTTGCATCATAGGATGAATAATAGTATTGCTTCTATGACGCCGCAGTGGTCGTGAGATAAGGTTACTGCGCAGTGCAGTGTCACAACCTCGCGAGTGATTCTCACCAAGACAATTCAGAAAAAAAAAAACCGGTGACTTTGTGTAAAAATGTACTAAAGTGCTATCAGAAAATGTATGTATATATAAAATACAATTGTATTAATCCCATGTTTTTGTCTTTTAGCCCCCGACGTAAAAAGAGGGGTGTTATAAGATTGATGTGTCTGTGTGTCTTGCTGTGGTATCGTAGCTTCAAAACGAATAGGCCGATTATGCTGCGTTTTTTTTTTCAGTGCCACCGTGATGGAGATTGTTCTTAGCTACAATTTATGAATATCTGTTCAGGCGTTTCAAGGTCATCAGCTTTTTTTGTTAGCTGCTGTTTTATAGGGTTTTTTAATTTTATTTTAATTATTTCACTACTTTCTGCCAGCAACATCATGTGTGTGGACTTCAAACTGGTCTCGCCGGAATAAAAAGTATCCTATATATTAAGCTAGGTTATAAATTATTTGTGTGTCAATCATCCAAATCCGTTCGTAAGTGATTGCGTGAAAGAGTAACAAACATCAATCCGTCTTCACAAACTTCGCATTTATAATATTTAATCGCATTTATATAAGCTACGGTAGTAAAATACTACTAGTCAGTACACACCCCTATTGCACCCTGACACGGAAAATGTATGCGGTGTCCGCTTCTCAGTGACATCGCCCAGCGTTCTCACTCTGTTTGTGCCAAAAACTAATAGTTGAATTACGAAGAGGTTTGATGCAGAAACTTGGATATATATTTAGGTTCACTTATGTATTTTCTTATTTATATAGATATAGATGATAGGTCCCTACTTCATATTCTCTTTGCTTCATATTCTCGCTGCAATATTCTTAATTGGCAAAGACTGTGCGTTTCAGTAGGTATTTGTTTTCTATTCGGCACGGGAATAACCAACCCACAATTAAATCGTCCAGCCCTTCGCTAACTCAAAAACCAACCCAATCTTTTAAATCCAGAGCAGGCGTCTGTGCACGGATCTTTGTCGACAAACTTGTCGAATCGATAAAAGTGTAAATGTATTGAGTTTTATGGTTTTATCAACAACATATGTCTAATTTACTGAACTGTCTCGTTGTTCTAGTGGTCCCAATCGCGACTGCTTAACATGAGGTCTCGGGTTCGATTCCCGGGCCGGGCAAAGTGTTATTGAGTTTTTCTGTTATATAAAATTCTTAGTATCAGCCCGGAGTTTGAAATTGTGCCCGGTAGATGTCAATATGCTCACCACCTATTACATGGGATAGTAATATCTTAGGTTTGCGCGATCACTACACATTATAATAAAACAACTTTTAACCGGATTAATCGCGTGTATTATTGGTTTTTTGTTTTTCCTGACGTTTCGAACACTTTGCAGCGTTCGTGGTCGCAGGAGGACTAAGGTGTCAGGTGTGCTTTACATAGGGCAAACAAAGCGTAGCATTGGCACCAGGTTGAAAGAACACATAGCTGACGGCAAGAATAGACGCTCAACAAAATCTGCAGTCTGTGAACATACAACAGACAAACCCAACCATTTTCTACGTTTCGATAAACCCCAAATCCTCGCGAAAGAAAACCGATATATACCGAGAATGCTCCGCGAGGCTATTGAAATTAAAAAACACCCAAATTTCAATAGAGAAGATGGTTGGCAATTACCACCTGTTTGGAACCCTGTACTGAAAATAATCAAGTCCCAAACAAAGTCAAGTCACAAGACAAATCAAGATACTGTGAGCGATTACTGCGTGCATCGGAACACCTTTTAGTTTATAATTCGATAAAATTGTAAAATTGTATCTCTAAATTTAAAACGACTGTGACCTCTGAGTTTGTTTCGGTATTTCTTCTCAGGGATAGTCTTAGGAAATACCGTCGCGATTTAGTTTAAATATGTATCAGAGACAAAATAATTTTATGAATTTTATCAATTATATGTACGGTAGACTGAAATAATTTTAAATAAACTGTTGAGACACCTGACACCTTAGTCCTCCTGCGACCACGAACGCTGCAAAGTGTTCGAAACGTCAGGAAAAACAAAAAACCAATAATACACGCGATTAATCCGGTTAAAAGTTGTTTTATTATTACATGGGACTTAATAACAACATTGGTCAAATGTGGGTGTACAACTCTGTACATCTCTGTCTACCCTTTTAGGGAATACAGGCGTGATGCTATGTTATGTTATGTTATATTATGTATGTCTAATTTGACGTTAAAAATCGACAAATGTGTCGACAAAAAGAACCATGCTCGCACCGCTGAATTGCTTTCCTACAACTTCGTGCTAAATAATATTAATATTTGAATAAAAATCTTATAAATTACTTAATTATTAATTTAATTATTTATTCTATAATCGATAGTTAGCCACACAAAGAATACAAAATTTTGCTAAAATCGTCACACATTCATCATCAACAGTGCTTTAGTTACAGTTAAAACTAAAATGTAACCAACCCAAACTATCCACAACATCTTCAAAACTATTAATCTCCCTCAAAATATATCAATTCGAAGAAACCATGGCCCATGAACTGTCAGTCCTTCGTCAGTACCAGAAGTATCTTCAATAGTTTCCGCATAGTTCTATTTCTATCATACATTACAAATAGTTCTGTTACTTTGTTATAAAAATGAAGTAACGGATGTGTATCCAAACACATCAACATGTTTGCAAAGCTTAGGAGCCAACCAACTCATATTTACTGCTCAGAAACACATTTTGGTCTATTTTCAACCGTATTATTTAAGCTATAGAAGTGTTCCATATTTTGTTTGTTAAATAATAAGTTGGTTGTAGAATGTAAGATTAATGATCTTCAGTCACTCATTGCATATGACTGTATATAATAAAAGCGGTCATGTGATCAAATTTTAGTCGCGCTCGCGTCAAAATCTTATAAACAATAGTAAGGAATGTGTTACATCGTGTGTGACCCATTTTCTGTAGTTTTCAAAACAATTTTAAAAGCAGATTATTGTTTTTCCAATGAGACCGATATCAATAGATCAATTATTGATAGTCCACTATACAGAAAAATCTACCGATTTTTGGCCTCTAGTCTCTCTCATCGTTTGGCTGATGAACAGCCTAGTGTCAGACTTTAAACCGGCCGTAGTCAAAGTCAAAGTCAAAAGATTTTTATTTCAAATAGGCCATATTACAAGCACTTATGAAAAGTCAAAGCTAGGTGCACGGTTCCAAGGCGTTGGTCTTATGGAGAAGAGCCGGCAAGAAACTCCATAGACACTCTTTTAAAATAAATTGGTATAACAATAAATAAGGTAATGTGAGAATAATGCAGGTTAATGAGCAAAATAATAAAGGAAAGCGCTAGAAGCAATAGCTTATATAGCCTTTTAAAATGATTGCCAAAGCAGTTAGGAGCTGACCAGTCCCGACAGACAGCACCCGTTCACGAGCATGACGCGCAAATCAGCCTCGCTTAGCTCAACCATTTTGTAGGGAACTCGATGACCCGATGTACAACGCCACCATCAGCAGGACATTTTAGCGAGCATGACAAACTCATAATGCCTGACAATGGGCAATATGTACGTAACATGAGATTAAAAATAACATTAATGTCCACATAATGCTCACATTTTACAAAGAAATGTTAATATAAATTTAAAACTAGTAGGAATACTAGCGGTTAGATAATTGATATGTAAATTAACATAAACAAACAAGTGTCAAAAAAAAATACAATTGGAATAATTGTACTACGTCAATAAAATTAATTGTATAAAAAATAAAAACTAGTAATTAAAAAAGTAATCTGTTGAGGTTACATTCATTCATGAAATAAATTAGACAGTGCCAGTGGGTCGCTGTGTGCAGGAGGGTATCGTGCGCCAAACATCCCTATCCTCAATGTAGTGTTTGATACTATAATACGCTTTAGATATTAAAATGCGTTTGATCACTACCTTAAACTTATCATCTGGAAGATCTGTAATATTAGATGGGATCTTATTGTAGAATCGAATACTGTTACCCATAAATGATTTGTTAATCTTCCTAAGCCTAAAACCGGGGACTACCTAAACCTCTGACATGGCTTTACACACCACCGAGAACATCTCTCAGGTGTGCTGGTTTCCTCACGATGTTTCCTTTCACCGTTTTAAGAAAGTGATTATTCATTTCTAATACGCACTTTTCTCGAAATATCTGTGGGCCTTGGGTTCGAACTTGCGACTTGACTTGCCAATCCAATGGTCATACCACTAAGCTGAACTTTCTAGGGTCTAGCACTAACAGTGCGATGATCCCGCTCGTTTTGGAATTCAATGAGACATTATCTTAATGATATGAACGATATGTTACTAGTTGCCTATTTAAAAGTATGAGAGTACGTCGCCTATGAATCGTTTCTGCAACGTGCTCTGCATAATGAGAGGGTTCACTTTTCTTGCGCTCCAAAAACTGAAAATAACTTCAAAGATAAACATCGTCAAACGCCTTTGGAGGGACCATTTGCACCTTAATGCACAGAAAGAAAGCAGATTAGGGGAAAAAGGTCTCTTCACTGCAAATATTAACTTTTTGGAAAAGAAAAACAAATAATGGGCTCCACATCGGTTTCGCCATGTTCTTATCAGGATTCGCACTCACTTCCCCTGTTCAAACGACTTGGGGAAATGCATGAATGCTTGGGCTTTACGATAAGAGCTATGGGAAAATATTGGGGGGTTCAAGGTTGGACCCGCATTCTCCTAACGACATTACGCTCGATACATCATATAATTCAGCTAAAAGTCTGCCAAACCGGAAAATTTTACGACCCACAGTTTTTTTTAGATATTGCAATGGAAACGGTTTAAATTCTAATTGGAAGTATACATACTTTGTATTGTATTTAAGATCTAATGATGAATTTTCAGGCACAACATCCATTAATAAAAGGTTTACTAAATAAAATCAATGGCCATAATAACGTTGAAGCAGCGTTGGGGTTCTGAAAGAAATCTTAAGTCTAGTTAATTTAAGATTTGATTGACATACGGTTAAGGAAACATTGTGAGGAAATTTGGACTCTAGATCTAAAATCACTAACCTACAGTGACTCTGTATGAGAAGAGGCCATAGCCCCGCATTGGGGCACTTACGGGATGAATAATAATGTTAGTACATATCTTAGCTTGTCCCAGGAGACTGATATCTATAAAGACTGATATGAAAGATATTTTTGATTTGTGTAAGGTTAAAGAAACCATAAGATAAGAAATCAATAGATTAGACATGGTTATTGTAACAGTAGTTAAAGGTACCTCAATTGCATTGTTAGATGACAAGGCATTATAATATTAATAGGCTACTGTTCTTAATGATATCATCGTATTCATACGTGACCAAACGAATTTTTTAATGTCTGTTTAATACCGGTACGTGCTCATGAGATTCAGTTTTCAAACCTTGAAACCAATCGCATAAAATTATCGTATTAACTTCAGTACCTAGCATTTTAAACAGTAAATTTGTTTAGGAATATCTTAGGTTCTCGTGATCACTACACATTATAATAAAACAACTTTTAACCGGATTAATCGCGTGTATTATCGGTTTTTGTTTTTCCTGACGTTTCGAACACTTTACAGCGTTCGTGGTCGCAGGATGTAAATTTGCTGTCGACTACATCTGTGGCTTCATTATGTTGACCACTAATCCAGTTCATTCAGTACGTCTGGAACGGATTTAAACACTACCTACCTATGCTTATTTTATGTTACTAATAAAAATCTTATCAATTTTAAAGTAAAGTAGACACTACTGTTACCATTCTTCTAGTAAGGCTAGAGGTAATATCACTTTACGTTCTGATTTTTTAATTATGATGATTTAATTAATCGTTATTTTCTTGAGATCTGTCTTAAATTACTACATAGTATAAAAGTATGAGTGTGCGTGTAAGTCTCCAATTGCATCTACGGATTTCTCCGTAACTACTGAACAGATATTCTGGTTTCATCATAGCATGGCAGTGTTTTTTAAATTAATAATTTTTGGACATTTTTAAATAGATTGAGATTTTGAATAAATTTCATGAAGTCGCCAAAACAGCAGTGGTCCTTTATATGCAAAGGTCACTTCCGATTACGTTCCTCCCGCGAATTTGGGGCGAGACCGCGTGATGGAACTTTCATTACAAATTTCGAGTTTGACTATTATTTTCTTTTCCAGATCTATTCGTCGGCTTAATCTACGTATTCCCAGATATAATTCAGAAGATAACTATAGCATGGTTAGCCGGAGAATTTATGTGCAAAACGGTGAAATTTCTACAGGTGAGTTGCATAACAATGTGTGTATAAACAAAGTACGTCTTGGTAACTAACCTAATAGAAGAAAATAAAAGTTGTGAAGATTCGGGTGTTGCTTGGATGAATTCAAATGATATTTCTTCCGTTGTTCAAGGAGTTTTAGTTTCTTGTAACTATATAGAAGATATATGCAATATTTTGAAAAACTAAAATAATAAAACGGGATTTCATATTTTTAGATCCTTCAAAGATTCCATTAATTGCAAAAAAATAAAGTACTCATTGAGATTAAGACTAATAAAAAGGAACAAGTATTTAAATTAGATTGACATTAGAAACAAAGAATTTTTTTATTTTGAAATATTCTTAGAGCTCCAATTGAATCCGAAATTGTATTTAAAAATGTGCGTTCTACGGATTCGGACCGTGATATTACAAATTTGGACCACCTGCGTCCGAATTGACTTCTGAAAATGTCTTTTTCTGTGTAAATTTTTTTATAAGATAGAGCGAATTTTAAAATCAAACCAATAATATGAAGACTTTAGTCTTAAAATAAAGGCAGGGAGATCTATGCACTATAGTGCACTCCAGTTGTGGATGAAGATGGTGAAAATTAAATATGGTTTAGAAGTTTAAAAGAATTCAAGTTACGATAAAAATTGATTGCTCACAAGATTTTTGATTCTATACAAGCTCAACAAAACTTATTATATTTCAAAGAAGATGATTTTGATTCGATCGACTAATCAACTGTATTGTTATAAACTAAGTCTATAAAGATCTTAATCAATACTTATTCTGAATTGATTCAACTGACGTAGGTAGAAATTAACTAACAAAAAATTATTAAATCAATACAAATAATAATAGAAACCATTTTATACGAGCATTACATTGTTAATTCAATTACAAATGAACTTGTTATAATAATAATTAATCCGCTTTCGCTGATACGTATAATATCTAATACCACACTGTTTTATTTGATTTACCGGTTACGAAGAGAAAACCTTGCATAGTTGTCCTTAATTTTGTATGTCAACTTTTTATAAATTTGATTCTGCCTGTTGAAACAATTTTAGTATTTCTGTTTTGGGAACAGGTTAATTCTAACGCCATACTATGGACCTCGTTGTTTCATTAGTGCTCTATTTTACTGAGGAATAATTATAGGGATATTTTTTTTCCATTTTCCGTATAATAAATCTGTCAAAAGTTCAAATTTATCGATGTTGTAAAATCCAGCCTACATAAGCTGGTATTTCGCGGTCAAGACTAATAATATACGCATCTGGTAATCTTTTCCCTTTCCAAAGAACCTATTAGACTATTTTTATTACATAGTGTTGGAGAACCAATTCATAATAAAGTATATGAAAATAACCTAGAACAAACACTTGTTGCGGATAGCGATGAAAAATTCATGACAATAGTTAATACTCGATACACTCGCACACACTACTTTTGTTTATTATAAGATCATAAACCTTATACACATAAACACAGTCATGAATAAAAGGTTGTACAGTCAGCAAAAGAAATACATTAACAATTCGTGACGTACTAAAACGGCACTGACTTCTGAGCTAATTAATGTACTCTTATGCAATGGGTTTTTTCATATTTGCATTTAAATAACAACAATATTAAAATATTTTCTTTTCGAGCCAGTTTTATGATGGATTTGAGATAAGACTTTTTATAAATTTCAATGTGTACAGTTACTTTTATCGCTGACCGTACCTAATAACAACAGCTGAGGAATAATCTAGTTCTAACAAAGTAAAATTGGCGCCAATACAAACAAAAAATATTTAAATCAGTTAGCACGAGCGTTCCGGTTACCGAAATAAGAAACACAAAATGGACGAACACGCATCTGCTAGTGCTTTAGTTTTTCAAGAATTAACTCATAATGAATTAACAGATGTGTCTAAACAACATGATGATGAAGTCAAAAAAGAAAAAGCAAAAGATTGTGCTAATGATGATTACCAACCACCAGACATTGCCTGTATTCTCCAAAGGGGTAAACAGTGGTAGTCTCTTGCATATCCATATGTCTTAGTAACTGGCAATAAAGGCTGAATATTGTAATATCCTAGAATTGCTGGTGGAAGCATACCTTTGGTGGACATACGCAGCCTTATAATTCAACACTCTCAGCCATCAAGTTATCGCGACCTCTACTCGTTAAGCTGAAAATTTTCTCCACTTTTAATACCTATATCTTACGGACGTCAGAGTTATTACATCTTAATAAATGCCATGTTATCACCCTCATCATTGTGACTGTGTAAAAATAATGACGTTTTAGGATGTCTGGTTAAATTTGAGGTCGACTTCAACAAAATTGGAAAGTATCTAGCTGATAAAAATAACAAACATAATATTATTAGTCACCTATCAGCTATGCCAGACAAAAAGGATTATCAACTGCTATGACTTAATTAACGTGGGATTAAAACAAATCATCAGATCCAGTTTTTTTTTTATATATTAATGAAATTTTGAAATGAACCCCTTTATAATTTTATGTAGAAATATCCACAACAGCATTATGAACTATTTTAATATGGTTATGGTCTTACAACTTTAAATTAATTGCCCGGATTAAAAAATACCACGAAAACTTTTCTACGCAAATGCAAAGTTTGCACGTTGTGGTAATTTTTTAAGTGTTCTAGTTTCAAACTTAAATTACTGTTCAGTTAATGGAGCTCAAGAACTAACTAGACGGGCTAATAATTAAAGTCTAATTTAGAATCGTTTGTATAATCAAATATTTTTGCTAGACTAGGCTAAAGTTAGTTTTAAAAGAGTAATACATATTATTATGTTTTTTCGTTATTCCAGGCTGTGGTGATGTACGCATCTACGTATGTGTTGGTGGCGTTGAGTATAGACCGCTGCGATGCCATCACTAATCCTATGAACTTCTCTGGCAGCTGTAAGTATCATTTTTTTTTCCTTTGTCTTGGAAATTTCGACGATTTGAATTGGCAAGTCTGAAATTGAAACGTTGCATCGCTATCAAATATATATCAAGATATCAATAATGTTCTCGGTCTATCTCTATGTTATAGTCATCCACACTCATACTCAAAACGTTCCTCGTCATAAACATGATCCTTTTTTCTCCTCATCACGTGTACTTACTCCAACAAACGATTTCACACCACACATTGCTTTTTGTATTATCATTTCTACTGCAATGCAATATTGTTTCATTCATTTCTATTGTGAATGTTATATTATTTTGTTGAAGGATTCGATTTTTTTTAATGTACTTAAACCTAAATGTAAAACTAAACTGACTTTAAAAACTCTTGGAAAGTAATAAAAAAATATTAAAGTTCTAGGCCATTATTCAGTTGTATCAAAGTTTTTGATAATCAAGTAAGAAGAAGAATAAAACATTTCATTGGCTGTTAAAAGTTGCTAAATAGCTTTTTTCTAATTTTAATTGAGACTCAGGCTATTTTGACTAAATACACTTCTTCTTATTTTAATGGAGAATCCATTATTTTACAACGTAATTTAAAAACTTCGTTTCCTTTTCAAAGGCTTTGTCATCTTTTGATGAGATTTATTCGAACTCCCAGAAAATTGAAAAACGATATATTCCTAGAAGATAATTTATTATTCTGTATATTATTACTTCAGCTTTTCAGATAAAAGTGATTTTGTAAAACTCTGTTCCATCATCAAATATGCGTAATCAATTTGCTAATCGGGTTTTGGTAATCGTTTGGTCTGTTTCAATTCCAGGGAATCGCGCCAGAGCTCTCATCGTATCGGCGTGGCTCATCAGTATAGTCTTCTCAATACCACTCCTTATTTTGTATGAAGTGAAGGAAGTTCAAGGTAAGAGCAGTATTGCTAGCATCACAAATATATTCCCCGAAACACTAAGACTACCATACTTGGTAAGCCTTGATATGATATTATTATTTTCCTGAGTTGTTTCGATGTACGCGAATAGGTACTTTGCTAAAAACCAAAACAGCTGAATGTCCTGAACCAACAAAAAATTCAAATTACAATAATTTTGATTTCCTCAATCTATCATCCCTTCGTATTTAAATTAACACTACAATAGCTGTACCCCGGAAGAAATCAAAGGCGAAATGGGTCGATTCATTTTTTAAGGTTCGTTCCCAGAAATGGGGAATGGGTCCGTAGAGCATGGTTAATGAAAAAATGGTCCATTTTCAAATGTTGACCCACTTCTTCCGCAATACTTTCCATGCCAGTGAGTCAATTGACCTTTAGCTTCTTCGATTTGTCTTCATATTATCGCAATTTTTCAGATGGCTATTTATAACTCGACCAGTGGGGTAATTGTGCAACTCACTTGCAATAGGGATAGATATTATGTACCTATTTTAAGAGTTCGACCTTCTCGACTTCTAACATCAACGCAACGTCGTTATATCGTCGATCTTAGTAGATTTTGACTTTTTAGAACCGTGGGGCATGCACTTTCAATAGAAAGATATGACAAGACTTTAGAGACATTTTAAGTATTATTTATTATGAGTAAAGGAATTAACAGTCCTATTTAGAGGGTTATCACTTATTATAATTCTGTAAATGTGCTTGTATTCTTGGTATTTCAATAATCTAATCAATTTATTTTAACAACTTTCAGGGCAGATGCAATGTTGGATAGACCTGGGTAGTCCTCGACGGTGGCAGATCTGGATGTCTCTGGTCTCCATTATGATCTTCGTCCTGCCAGCGTTGACAATTGCAGCCTGCTATGCTGTGATAGTCCTTACTATATGGACGAAGAGCAAAGCTGTTGTCATGAGCCCGCCTATTAATTCTAGGAGAACGAAGACTTTGAGGAATGGTGAGTATAAAATTTAAAAGAAGTTATTGATGCATGGTTTTGAGTAAGAGCATAATATTTATAATAAAAAGATTGAAGGATTCACGAGGGCGTCGATATTTAATATGATATTGGTATCTGACCATATCTGGGTATACATATGGTGCAGATAATAAACATTATATCGAAAAGAAAGATATGTATTAAGAAGAAATAATATAGGTACTATAGCTTTTATGCGCAGATATAGGAAGACAAAATTATATTTGCCCTGTTCGTTTCAAACTTGACATTAGGAAGTTTGTTTGGGTGGTATGTCATTTTAAGATAAGATATAATAAAAGAACACATATCAACACTTCCTACGATATTGAAGCATTAGCTGTGACACAAATCTCGATTTAGACGTTCAAAGGCCTTTCTAATGGGAGATACAGCTCTTATATTTTTAAATTAATTCTTTGATAATGGGAGTACAAAGTTTAACAGCAAATCTAAACAGCAGAATTTTTCCTTATCACTCACGCTCGTGACCTTCGCAATTGCCTATTCATAAACGATCTTGAACCATTCCTATTTTTAAATTGAATATAGCGCCCTTCATAAAAGCAGAAACGTTTGCGATCGGATAACTAAAACACAATAAAATAGAAAAAAAAAGCACTTAATTCGCTACAGAAATGTAACAAGAAACAGATACAGCTGACAGCTGTTAATATATCCTCTAAATAGAACTCATGAGAATTAAAAACTAAACTAAATATATTTATCTTTTTCAGGTCAGGTGGAAAGTGACCCGGATTCGAGACGGGCCAGCTCTAGGGGATTAATACCCAGAGCGAAGATCAAAAGTGTCAAAATGACATTTGTTATTGTTTTCGGTCAGTATATTATAATCTATTTTTTATATATAATATAGTTTTATAGAATATCATTCGTATGATTAACCCTTTCCCTGTCCCATGTATCACATGTGAAACACGGCAATTCTTTCACTATTGTGTCCTCTTCATGAACAGGAACCTGCTAGAATTGTATCTTGGCCCTGCTAATATTTGAGATTACGGGTGCTGTCGGGACTGGTCAGCTCCTAACTGCCTTGGCAATCATTTCAAAAGGCTATGTAATTTATTGTTTCTAGCGCTTTCCTTTCTTATTTTGCTCATTAACCTACATTATTCTCACATTACTTTATTTATTGTTATACCAATTTATTTGAAAAAGAGTGTTTATGGAGTTTTTTGCCGGCTCTTCTCCATAAGATCAAATCTAAATATGTAGTTTGATCGTGTTACCTGTTATTAAAATACACACTGATTTATTACAGGGAAATTAATTCAAGTCAATTATTTTGCCCTAAAATACAAAGCGTTCACAGAGCTCGTTTTCCACAATCAAACGTAACAGTTTTGAAAGTGATTATGATTCAACAATTGCTCATTGATATTCTAAGATGTTAACAACTGTTTCTTTGATATCTAACCAGCCTAACCGTTCAGGTGAATCAACCCCACATTAGCTGTTCAGCGAATTCCTTAGGAATACCTGTATTTTGACGATTAATTATTCTTAGTTTCTTGTCCATCTCAAGATTGTCTGACTGTTGAGTGTGTGAGAGAGTCCGCAATAACTTATGTTTTCATACAAACCGGTGATACGCATCCCAGTTGTAAAATACCATCAATAGATGGCATTTTTACTGACTTATTTTTGATTTAGATTTCTATGGTCAAGGCTAACTTTCAATAAGACAATTAACTGATATGTACATTATTTATATAACACACGTAAAGCTGTACTATTCCATACCAAAGTTTCACCAGTAATATTATGAAGTCCCATGTGCCTAACCTAGCCAACACAGTTCCAAGCTCCGTGCTGTTTCTAGGAATATTTTTATAGAAAAACAAAATAACACTTTGCCCGACCCGGGTATCATACCGAGAACCTAACTCCTAAAAGATTAAAAATAATGATCGTTATTTTTTCCAGTGTTCGTGTTGTGTTGGTCTCCATACATCGTATTCGATCTTCTACAAGTCTACGACCACATACCTCCGACGCAGAATAACCTAGCCATCGCCACTCTGATCCAAAGTCTGGCACCATTAAATTCAGCAGCTAATCCTTTAATATGCTGCATGTTCTCTCCTCATATATATACGAGCCTTAGGTATGTAAAAAATATTTAGTTTTTTTAGTAGATGTTATTTAAGTAAATAGAATATTTTTGAAAAAGAACGTTTATTAATAGGTACACAAGCAGTATTTATCATTTGTATTTATTATATTATATTATGTATATCTATTTAAATATGTATATCTAAGTAACTATCACTAACGTCTACTGCATTCTAAAATTATATGATTAAATCAAATAATAATTGTCGTTTTATTTATACTTTTTGGAGGAAATTAGACTTCAAATCTATATATGAATTGTATGTATTTTATATATATATTTATTATATTTTAGTAATGTATTTTCTACAAAATACTCACCAATTTAAACTACCACACTACACACCAATTCATGATACAATACTCAATTTCAGACGAGTAGCACCGTACAAGTGGGTATAACTTTGATTGCAGACGGGTTCCGCCGTACAAGTGGTTGTGGTGCGGTCGACGCCGAAAACGTCATGCAAGAGGAACAGTCCGTTCAAGATCTGATTCAACGGCCAACTCTGATATGCTTAGTTCCACTCACGCGAGGAGGTCACATTCTGTTGCTACGGTAAATATTTAACATTAACTTATTTATAACAGGTGTCCCATTCTGAGTGCTAGTAAGTTTAATGGCACCCAATTGGGATCAATTTCTGGGACATCACTACATATTAAAAAACAGGGTCCTCCGCCGCGTGTCTGTCAAAAACTACTAAACGGTTTTTCTTGCGGTTTTTACCAATAGACAGTGATTCATGAGGAAGGTTTAGGTGTATAACTAGTTAAGGTTTTGTGTAAATTGATTGAAATATGACTATGATAGTTGAAGATTTACAAAAACTTATAACATTATTGTTGAAGATGTCGGAAAATCAAGCTGACTGAGAGCTTTCGTCGAAAACACTGCCTAATCCCTTTGAGATATAACTAAACAATGTATGGTGGAATTGTTCCTCTTTTATAGGTCCACAGAAAAGTCCGCGATGGTATATGTCTATCTTTTAAGGATAGCTTACTATACCCATACTAACTTATAAAAAAATGGTCGTGTATAATGTGGCAATTGGAAAGCTATCAAATTAAATATTTTATTAGTTATCTTAAGTATTTCATGTATAATAAGATAGCCCCTTACACAATACAATTTGTATGAATATCTTGGGAGTTATCGTAAAATAAAAACTAACGCGCGAGAAAATAAAGAATTATGCTTCATGGAACATTATTTCAATAAGTCGAAATAGCAATCACAAAAACTGAGTATCCTCATTGTTTTTTTTTTTTTTTTGCTGTACCTACTGTATTTTCTGTATCATTTCAGATACTAAACCAAACACGTAGCAGCAGCATGTCTCGTCCGCCAGTGGACGCTCGTCGCACACAACTACTGGTGCTGGTCACAGCGCGTGACTGACAGCGAGCCGTGCCGGCGCCCGCGCGTGACGTCATGCTCTAGCGCCAGTGCTCGGCGTGTGCACACACATATGCCGTACGTTTCGATTGAGCCAGACGCTAAGTGTTATGCATACATAGTATTATTACAGACTAGACTGGGTATAAATTTATTCTTTTTCTTTCTGTGTCCATGCATGGTTTAATATAAAGGCAGAATTTAAGCGAAGGTTAAGTTTCAAGAATCTTCTGAATAAACCCAGTACTTCAAGACTTCACCTATTTCATAACTGACTGAGCGTCTGAATGAGCGTAACGGACCATAAATCTAGAAAGTAAATGATTTATCAGAATTGAGAACATAATTAAATGTGCTAATTTTACTGCTCCTTTTTACCATAACGTACTCTGCCTATATGATTCTTCATTATTATTCGGAAAAAAATATAGATGTGAAGCTTGTAAAGATGCTTAGTAGAAAAAAAAAACTGTATTTACCACTCAGCTAAAATAATTCAATTACAATGTAATGTTTGTTTTCGTTTGCATAAAAAATATGACAATCATCTATATCACATGACAGGAAGAACTGGTGCTCGCTGTTCTAGAACTCTGTATCCCTATATTTCACTTACTCTAAAAAAACAAGTTTTTTTTTTTAAATTAATTCTATTGTTAACAAAAAGCAAGCAAGAATAATAATAGATTTGACATGACTTCTTTATGAATAGGTGTATGTGATAAAATATTTCCGATTAATAATGTAAGACCTATTAATACAAAGCCTATAAGATTTTGTCTGTTAAGAGATGAGGGTCGTACCCACCCATTTTTGAAATTACATAATATTTGAATATTTGAACACGATATACGGTCGCTATATTTGTCAGAATTATATTAGGATATTGGCATCACCAAACGTTTTCAATACCTACTTTAAAAAAAAACGATTTCTATCAGTATCTATTTAACAATTAAAGTCTAGTCATAGATTATTACATTATTTATTCTCCTCTATACATTAAAATTGTAAGAAAAGATCAAAGCATTTATTTTCATTTATTTATATTGTACGAGTAGTTCTAACTTATTTTTAAAGGACAGTCTATGTTTACCAAAAATATTAAAGATTTTTAAAGAACCTATATTTTTTACATCTGATAACATTAACTCTAGAAGGCAAGTTTGAAAATAGCATAGTTATTACAGAAATTAGTTTTTTCAGATTCCCATTTTCTGCAGCCCCTTCAACTTTATCTGTAATTAAAATTAGAAATATGCCCCAAAAGTAACGAAGTGTGTTGATAGCCTGTGTTAGCGCAGCTCTAAAAACAAAAAATTATTAAGCAATTAAGGCTATTAGAATAAGTAAGTGCATGATTTAATGCTTGATATGAAAAAGAATAATTGACTAAGAGGAAAAAGCCAAAATTGTATCGGATAGACGTAAGTAAAATAATGAAAATATTATTTGGATGTATGAAATGTAAGGAACTGAAAAAATATATTAAGAAAGTAGGTATGTATAGATTTAAGATATATTTAAGTTCACTTAGTATTAGTACCCGTTTAAATAAGTATTATCGAGATCTGTAAAAATATTATTTATAGTTATTATAATCTTGTAAATTGTGAAAAGGCTCTTACTAAATCGCGTAGTTCCAAATGTACAATTATTTTTGTACTGTGAATAATTATTGTAAAAAAAAATATGTCTAAAAATATATTATTAAAGATGCTATTAAATGTCGTACCAGTGAGTTTTAATGCTTTTTTTTTACCTGAAATTAATTTAGCAGTTACTTTTTTATCTGGTGTCTGTAAATTAAATAAAATTATTAGAAAAAACATGAGCTACACCCAGGTAATTAATTATTTTTCATAATTCCTGAATAACGGAAAGTTGTTTTTCTATGGGACTTAGGACAGCACAATATCCTCAAAGCTCTATATTTTATTTTACGCCATCTATCGTTTTAGTTGCGAACTATCGCGTCCCATGTGCCCTAAATTCATTCAGTGTTCCGAACTTAAGAACCTACTTTCCTTTACCTAAACAAGGCTTACAAATAACGCCGAGATGTTTTTCATTGAATCTCTGATGAGAAGGTCACATAATATGGTACAATTTTACCATTCTAAGTTAACGATGGCGTCTGCAAAAAAAAACTGTGTTAACATTGGAGCATTCCACGGAAGCTATAAGAAATATGTAGGTAAACTGGGTAGAGTGGAACGAGCAAAGATATTAGGGAACGAGCGACAATCCGACAGATTATTATTGCAGTAAATGGCATCAGTATGACATTAAATTAACTGAAAAAATTTGACAGTTGAACAGAGGTTGAAGTAGCTAAGTTGGCAAAGCGTTTGGTGTATTTATCTAGGAGACGCAGGTTCTAATCCTGCTTATGGCCGTATTCTCATAATAATCTTTAACGAATAAGAATCAGAATAAGCAAGAGCGCAATATTATGTAGGTATCATCCTTTTCACGGGAAAATGGCGGCTATCGAAGTTATTAAGCTTATTTTTAATTTCGCTCTTTAAAAAGAAAAAATAAATTTGTCTCTGCCGGCGGTTGTATCGGCTATGCTGACATAGGGGACGGTTTGAACGGCCGTCGCCTCCTTCTGTGAATCAGTTATACTCCAGCAGGAGGCCGCAGAGCGGGATAGGGAGAGGGCCGAACCTACTCGGAGACGTAGGCGCCGACGGATAGGCAACAGCGCCCGCGTTCAGCCCAGGTAGGGAAAAAGCCGCATCCCAATCATCAGTGGCAGGGGAAAATTCGGCTCGCGGGCGTTGTGTCTCAGCGACCCTGTAGTGTACGTGCTCACACGCAGTCGCTCACTGTGAGGGTTTTGGGGTTGTTTTGTTTCCCTGGAGGAGCCAAGGCATGGCACAGGTTTGATCTACTCGAGTTAACGGTGCCCCCTTTTTATGTGCTGAGATGGCCGTATGGTTTTAGTCTATAGGAGTCCGACATATCCCTCCCCATCAGGCATCGTCAGGGCATCCATGAGGATTTCCACACGATAATAAAAAAAAGGTCACGGGTCCGATTCCTGGGTCGGGCAAAGTATTACTGAAATTTTCTGTTAGAAAATTCTCAGTTACAGCTCGGAGTTTACAATTCTCATAGTTTACATACATAATTATGCTCACCACTTAGTACATGGGACTTATAACATCATTAGTGAAATGTGGGTGTACAACTATGTATACCTCTGCCTACCTCTTTGGGGAATACAAGCGTGATGCTATGCCATAATTATTAGGTACCTACGTAAGTTTGGCGTAAATCAACTTAAGTAGTGAAATAAAATCTTGCCAAAGTCGTTTATTTATTTACCTACTTAAGACTCGTGTGCGAGACCGTGGGTAGCCCAAACTTTAGCACACAATTTAGAACCAGGATTAGAAATGAAACTCCAAAGTATAAATATATTTTATGACGCTATAAAACTTTCATCTTAACTGTGTATGATAGTTGATGATAATAAAATCCAACTATTTGGAGAATCCTGGATAGAATGTGTATATTTCAAATATATCGGAAAATAAAATTAAAATAAAGTTATAATTTATGTATTTTTTTATTTCTGTCTATATAGTATTGTTTAGTTCTTTTCTTTGTTTATATTTATAGTATCTATGTATCTACTTTTATTTAATACATATGTTCTAATTAATTTCCTTTTAAGGGGTCAATGTGCAAGTGATATGGAACAATTTTTTTTCTTAATGTGCGCCGTTCAAGTAGTAGTTTTCATCTTGTTAGTACTATGTTAATTACAAATAATTTCATATATCTTTTTTTTTTTTTTGTATAAAAACTTTCGTGAGACATATTCATATCAATTAATGTTCACCGGTTACTACTCACGTGCATTTTTCGGGATTGCCCGACTAGTTTCGAACTCGAACGGAGCCCTTAGTCATGAGCTGAACCCGCGGCGATGTCGCGAGTCAAACTGGAGCTGCATCGCGCCGCGTAGTGTTTCGCACGCGCCGATGATGTACTCGGTATCTGAAATACTCGTGTGTTTCCGCCACTCGTCGTGTCCGAAATAAAGCATCCGTACTAGCGAGGGAGAAATACTTCGTACCGCGAAAAGTACGTGAAGCTATCGAAATAAGCCGTCGCCCGAACTTCAACAGAGACAGTGGTTGGACGTTGCCCCCTGCTTGGAAACCAGCTCTGAAGTCCACGTCATATGAAAGTGAGTTAAGCCTGGAGTGTGACACAGTCAGCGCAGTATGCACCGGCATGAATGGTAAAGACAATATCTCGGACACGACGAGTGGCGGAAACACACGAGTACTTCCGACACCGAGTACATCATCGGCGCGTGCGAAACGCTACGCGGCGCGATGCAGCTCCAGTTTGACTCGCGACATCGCCGCGGGTTCAGCTCATGACTAAGGGCTCCGTTCGAGTTCGAAACTAGTCGGGCAATCCCGAAAAATGCACGTGAGTAGTAACCGGTGAACATTAATTGATATTTCTTATATCCATTTAATTCTTAGCTTAAGTTAATGTATTTGATTTATATATTACCCCTTTCCAAGGAAATTACCTAATAAATTAGGACCTTATATAGGTAGGTACACACCACCTATTGCCGCAGATATATTTTATCCAGGACCAATGTTTCCATCCCAAGCTTACTTGGAAGAAATTATAATAAAATATTTAGTTCTTACAGATGTCTGAACCGACATAACAATTTTTTCGTACAGTTGCGATTACCTTATCAAATACTTACACATGAATCTTTCAAACGCATGATCGCATGTGCAACGAACTCTTAAGTTATACATTTTAGTGGAAAGAAAAATACGGATTTGAACAGCATATGGATACAAGGTAGGGCCTCTGCGAACTATGCCAACCCGAGCTCTATTAACTTTTCTGAATTTTCTTCCATATTTTAATACATCTTATTGTGACGTCATCGCTATCTATACAGGTGACCGACAGCGATTATTTTCGCTTCAAGCTTTTAGAGTTCACTACGCATGCGATAATGACTTTGAAAGTTAACTGTAAAAGAAAAAGTTGCCAAAAACGATCAAGTCAACAAGATGGTAGCACAGTAGTCACTTGTTGCCGTGCACAGCAAGTCTCAGGGTAAATCCTTTTACAATCTCCCCAGAGCGCGTTGCGCAGGGGGGTTCCAGAGCTAGTTTCTTAAGAGAACAAGTGTTGATTGTGATCAACGTTTCCCGGTTTTATCCTCAAAGGCTTTAGAATGTTTCTATCCTAAAAAAGACAAAATTAATTTAATTCCGTAACAATTACAGATCATATAATAAAACAACTTTAAGCCGGATTGACCGCGTGTATTATTGGTTTTTGTTTTTCCTGACGTTTAGTCATCCTGCGACCACGAACTCTGGAAAGTGATCGAAACGCCAGGCAAAACAAAAAAAAATATACCTACCCGCAATTAATACGGTTAAGCGTGTAGTGATTGCGTAAGCTAAGATATTTTTTATTATAAATTATTATTATTGATGAGTTGTTACTACATACAGATACCATACAAATGTGCACACGTTTTTATCATATAAAACTAAATAACATGAAAAATGTGTTACTGTATTATTACACGTACAAAAGCATTTTCCTAAAAGTATCAAAACAGATTTAATAACAATATTATAAAACATAATAAATTAAATGGCGGATCCCGCTTCGAGGTGTGAAATCAAATCTTAGGAAAATATAAACAATGCGATTTCCGTTCATATAACCATGTGAATAGAGTTCACTGTTCCGTTATAACTGTTGCTGAAAATGCAAGTAGGTCAAAGATCAAAGGAGTATTGATTGTTATCAAGGAAATACAACACGTAAATATATGTAAAACCTTATCCGATATTATCTATCTTGGGTTCCCACGATCAGCGCGATTCAGTTAGTTCGTGGTTGCAGGATGACTGTAACCACGAACGTTGCTAAACCTTCAAAATGCCAAACACAACGTTTATGCAAACGAAAAACAAAAACCAATAATACACCCGATTAATCTGGTTAAAAGTAGTTTTATTATACTAATCCTCCCGACCGTATTTTGGGCATGACAGCCTAGCTAGGTGGAGTTTAGTCAAGTACGCAGAAGATCCTATAGTGCAAAAGTGTGTTCGCAAACACAGGTGTACTCCCTCTTCCTTCACTCTCATCCGATGGGAAGGCAATCCAACACGACCAGAGATCAGGCGCAGAACCAACGGCTTCACGCCTTCAAGCCGTCACACCACCAACTTCCTAACTCCGGGCTGCAACTCAGAATTTCCTAACAGAAAAACACAATGACTCTTTTCCCGACCTGGGAATCGAACCCAGGACCTCACGCTCAGCAGCCACGCTTACACCACTACATCAACGAGGTATGTTTTATTGTACGACTATATATACATATATCTCTCTGGTGCTCTCATTGGTGTAGTTTTATAGAATTATTCTATTAGAAAATTCTCAATTGTAGCCCGAGTTCTGAATTGTGTATGGTGAATGGATCTAGCCAACTATTACTTTATAACTGCATCGGTGAAACCTACCTGGCCCCTCGGGGATACAAGCGTGGTGATATATTTATGATGCTATGTAAACAAATATGTAGGATAAGGGGAAACGTGTTATAAAAATGCATCGTAAAACTAAATTAAAATTAAACAAAACGGTCGTAAAGAGATTGTTTATATGTACAAGATGATTGAAGATGTTTAGTCGGATATTTGGTCAAAATATTTATGTGGGCAACCAACACCTACCTACCAAATTATTTTGATAATTATTATAACTATCGTAAAAATCGTAAACATTTTAATTATCCAATATTTTTTAAATATCTGCTTTGATTTTTAAGTAGTCGCGGTTTTTTTATATAATAAAAAAAAAACTATCACTACAACACTACGACCATACATCGATCTAGCTAGGTTTCATTTTTAGAAAACGTAGTTTTATAAAAAAAACAAACAAAACAAGCAAAACTCATCCAGGTACTATAACTTTATTATACAAACCCTATGTAAATTACTTACTGTTATGTTTGAATCAGTTCAGCATTTGTACATGACATTATAATTTAGACGTTATAACATCACCTTTAGAACTTTTTCTCAATGGTAATACTACCCGCATCTTTAAATTTTATCCATTTACCAAATGAACTGGTATGCTAATTCTCAAACGTAAAATGTAATTGAAAATACATACTTTCAAGTTACACTAACTTGGTTACCAAGTAACTTAGTGATATTCAGCTAAAGTCAAGAGGGCACTCAACTCTAGGGAATTTCAATTTAACTATTCACATACACATAGTATTGGTAGCAGGAACGACGTGCAACGGCGACGTGGGATTCGTTGTGTCGCCTGTAGTGCCTTGACTTGCCAGGCATTCAGATCACAGACATCGCAATAAGAAAATAGAAGGGGTGTAATACTCAAACCGCTGCAAGAAAATAGAAAGGAAAAAAAAGGAACGTATCAGAAGGAGTGCGTCATGAATCACGTACCTAAGTACATGATTTACACATCTTTCGATTTCTACCTTTTTGAGATGAAGATTATTCAAAGATGCTGATGTCATCATAGAATGAAAGTTGCCTAAATTATAATAAATACGTAGATATAAGTTTTTGATAAGTATATTTATTTTAACACATCAGCCGTACAAAAAAATGCTGCATCGCACTATGAAGATAGGAGAAAAATGAAGAGAAATGAATATTGATTTTATAGAACGAGCAAAATATCATAAAAATATATTTATTAAGACCTATTGTTGGTGTGAACTCGAAAAAAATATGTTTTTATTTTTATGTGTTTGGTACTGGTCTGGCACTTCTATCATCTTATTTAGTTTTCTGTGGTTCAAGCCAGTGTCAGCTTTAGCGCGTCGTATAAAAGTGGATCTGGAAATGCAGGAATACACCTAATAATATTTATACGAACACTTGATAGGTTTATTACATAACACCACCTTTATAACCAGTGAAAGATTAAATATCCTATGTTGATGACACGTGACAGAAATAGAAAATTTAACTGTCGTCAGCTAGTCAGCACAGACACTTATTGCGAGCTACGCTTTAAGTTGTGGGTTCTATAATATATATAACTGTCTACAACTCTGCCTTCCCCTACGGCAAACACAAGCGTGATGCTATGTTATGATAAGTTAAAAATTATATTGAAAATAATTCAATTTAATTTTGTAAGTTAAAGTTCTACCCCAGCGTGCACTAAGTTTGGCACACCGCACAGTATCCGAGTGCAAAACTCAAGTTGCAGCTAGAATTTCGTATGACAGAATAATGCTACATACATTATGCGCATACGATATTACGCGAAATCGACAGACTTTAGAGATATGTAAATATTTGACTTTGATTTCTCGTTGATAATTTTAAAGTTTATTTTCCATTTCCAATTTTAATTTTAAATTCATTATTTTATTTATACAATTACCACGGTTACCACGAATAACACCTACTGAGAAAAAGATCTCAAGGTGATGTTAGAACGTCTAAATTTTAATGTCATGTACCTATGGTGAACTGGCCCGGTTAGTAGAGTGTGATAGTAGGATAACATCAGAACCTGGCACATGGATAACATTTGGTGTGACATAGCTAGTTAGAAGGAGACCGTATCGGTAGCAGTTACCACGAACAACAGCATTCCCAATGAGGATTGACATCAGGCAGACGGCCGGTCATAGAACATTGCCAAAAATTTACAGCATGCAATTTCAAAAATAATTAGGAGGTGGAAGAATAATACATTCTGCGCCGACCCCAAATAAATTGGGACAAGGGCAGGGGGATGATGCTGATTTCTACAATTCCACAGCTTTATCTCGTAGGTATTGTAAAGATTGAAACTTTACTAAGATGAAATGATATTCCGCCCACAGTTGACAAATTGCATGGATTCAAGTGGCCAATCACAATCGCGCTATCTGAAACTCGTTACCTCGAATCGCGCGTAATAAGCTGCATCTGATCATAAGATTTTGAATCATTTTAGTCTTAAAGTCATGTCGATGAATCAGGCGGTAGATAACCCTAAATTAGTATTAGACACAGTGTGTGATAACACAGTGTCTAATAACCTTCCTATGTATATCTATACCAAAATACCAAAACACTACAAAGATTTAAACCGCAACATGCTGAAAAAAAAGGTTTTTTTTTTTCAGACAAATGTTATTATCATGTAAATTACTTCATAAATGATACGCTTTGACATTATTTATTAAGATATAAATATGTAATCTTTTATGTATTGTCACTACTTAACACTGTTGACTTTTATTATTTCATAGATTTATGACATATTGTGAACATTTATACATTAAATATTTTTTAGCAAATAATTTCATAGCATTCTATTAAATGGAAAAAGAATACGCTCGCGAACAGGAGTCGAACCTGCGCCTGCCGGATAAGTACTCCGGGCGCTCTGACGACTAAGCCATCTCGACCTCTGCTCACCACCGCGGATTCTTCATCCATATTTTAACACGTCTGTTGGGTTAGTGTTCGCTAAGCATGCGTTAATGCTTTTTAAAGATTTATCTTTAATTTTATTGTCATTTAATTTTAACATTAATAAAATTAAGTAAATTACATTAATTACCCATCACAAATGTTAACTAAACTTGCTGATTTGTACGCCCTAAAAGGCAAAAAGCCATGCCGCTCATTTAAAAAAAAATATACCTTCATGCCACACCATTATGTAAACGCATGTTTGATGACAACTAAATTATCTTATTCTTTATCTATGGTTTTTTTATATTTTGCGAAAATAAATAAATAAAAAAGTTTGAGCGGGATGCTTAATTATATATGATGTATACAGCTACTGTATAAGGCAGTAAACTCAGCAGTTATGAGGAGGTAAGTAAAAAGTGGTTCTTGTACTATTAGTATAATAATTGAACTAGATAATTATTTTAGATAATAATTGTCATCTTATAATCGACGATATAACTGATAAGCAATATACGAAAACTACAGAGTTCTAATATTTTGATTCATCAATTAAATGCCCACATAAAAAATTGTCCATAGGTACTAAGCTATATTCTATTTCATTCAAACTTTAACTCTTTTTTAGGGTTCCGTACCTCAAAACGGAACCCTTATAGGATCACTTTGTTGTCCGTCTGTTGTCTCTCGGTCTGTCTGTCAAGACCCTTTATCTCGGTAACGCGTGAAGGTATTGAGTTGAAAACCATATACTTACATCTCATCTTAGATCAGTCTCTTGAAAATGTGAAAAAATCGATCAACATTAAATTTAAATAAAATATACGGCCATTTATGCCGCAAAAAAACGCATGTTTCGACACTCTCCGGGTGCTTTCCGTTGACCTAGAGCTATGAAATTTGGCAAGTAATATCGTCTCATATATACAAATACAGGTAAAGTCTTAAAACTATACATATGTAATTAAATCATAAAAATATAGTCTTTACAGGTTTTGGAAACTGAATTTCGGGAAAAGCTCGGAAAAAACTGCGAAAATCGATTCCTGAACTATTTATAGTATGTACCTAAAAATTTGTACGGAACCCTAAGTAGGCGAGTCCGACTCGCACTTGTCCGGTTTTATTTTTCCGTTTCAAATAAACCAGATTGCAGGTACTTAAGAAAAGTCGAAGCTACATGCACGGTTGTAAGTTTTCTGGGTCTTGGTCTTTGGTTTATGACATTTGTTTATGCACAATCCTACATCTGAGAATCGTGTTATCATTGGCCACAGTATAACATAGCAAGTACCTATCTACTACAAATCATAAGACTTCCCCATAAAACACCACAACGAGGACGTTACACTTCCATATGATAACTACTAAGAAACATAGTCCTTTGGGCTTACTCTTGAAAATAATTCCGTTCGATTGACATTGGAAATATGTCAGTTCGTACTATTAAATGAGAATGTTTAAAAAATAATTATAGATTCAGGATATTATGAAGACATACATAACATGCTTTAAAATTGAAGCAAGTGTAATGTAGAAAATTTATTTTGAAATCACGCATTGTTTTTAGGCGTCTATTTAATATTGGAATTGGATTGGAATTGGTATTAGTTTCAAGAGTAACTCCTCAGCCATATAAAATGCCTCTCATGGACATTACTTTTACTTCACCTTATAATATGCTGTATTGAATGAATTATAGATCGATTAATTTTCATCGATCCTGACTTGCATTATAATTTTCTTTTTGGTTATTTTAATTACATTTTCAAATATTTCGTTCACCTAATAACAAGTACATGCTGTGTATTCCTTTTTTGTATTTAATTTAATTAAATTTCCAATTTTATTTTGTTTACCTAATTACAAGAGCATGCTGTGATTTTCTTTAACTGTACACAGCACACTTCATACAAACGTAGCTCCCACGCATTTTTGCATTCTTCGTTAGAAATACCTAATTTAATAAAAAAAGTATGATGGAGTATTTAGTGAGTTCATAGCGTTAAAGCAAGACTTAAACAACACCCAAACCTTATCATGTCATGATAAAATTTGTACTACATAACCAAATAATTCTATAAGTTCTGTCAGCAATTATCTCTACACGTAAACCTAAAAACGTAAATCGTGCCCGTTAAATCGGTCTGGTGGCACATGACAGCGAGCTAACCCTTAGATTAGGAGTAAACTATTCTGAATAGAGGTCCAACTACGCAATTAGTGCGAGGCCGGTTATGTGTTAGTTGAAACTTAATTATTACGGGTAGATTTCCTTAATTTTGATAAGATAGAAGCCGGTTTGATCCACCATTTTACTCCTGAACTTTCTGCGTCACAATAAGATCTTCTTCTTATTATATGGTTGATGAACAACCTAGTGTGAGAGATTCAACTACCCGTAGGTCTCTGACATGGGTTTTCACACTATCGAAAACATCTCTTAGGTGTACTAGTTTCCTCGCCGTTTTGAGAGTGATCATTAATATATAACCCGCACATGACTTCCAAAAGTCAGTGCGTGGCTTGGATTCGACTTGTGACCTTTGATTTGTCAGTTCAACGGTCATACCACTAGGCTATCACTGCTTTATGATGTCTTAAGATGACATAGCAATATCACCAACCGTTTGAAGGCTGGGTGTAATGCATCGTAATGATGAACTCCCTTTTAATATAGGTATCTATTCTGTCATAGCGATAGCATCAATAAGGTACTCGTAACAGACGCAAAAGAGGATTACCAGATTTTTGTTCGTCATTTTCTTAGACCTCTCGTTGCAACATTAAGAGGAAAAAGTATAACTATAGGATTTTTTTTTTATATTTCAGTGAATTGGCTTTCAATTTAACCTTACATTATACTTTGGTATTATTCACTTACTTTGGTACCTATAGGTTAATAAAATTGTATATTTTTTGCTACTGCCTCGTTGGTCTAGTGGTCCCAAGCGCGACTGCTGACCAGGAGATCTCGGGTTCAATTCCCGGGTCAGGCAGTGTTACTGAGTTTTTCTGATAGGAAATTCTCAGTAGCAGCCTGGAGTTTGGAATTGTGTCAGGTTGATAGCAATAGGCTCACCACATGGGACTTAATAACAGCATTGGTGAAATGTGGATGTACAACTATATACCTACACCTCTGCCTACCCCTTTGGGGAATACAGGCGTGATGCTATGTTATGTTTTTTTTTTTTATTATTAACGTACGTTGTCTCACACTAAGAATTTCTCCTGTATCGACGGGTGTGTTTAAACACGCAAACACACCTAGCCCTGGGATCGAACGCCCGTGATGTAGTGTAATCAAAGTGTAACGCCCTCTATTAATGTACTTAAGTGAAAATAAAATCATATATTATTTTCCAAACTCTCCATAAATATTTTCAAATATTACTTGCGAAAGCATTTTCTCTACGAAACGAATTGTGTTACAAAGATTGAACTTTAATTTATTGTATTGCAATCAAACACAGTGGTGTAGTTGAAAATATTGGCTAACCGGTTGAATGGGGTAAAATGTTACAATTTTTCAACGGTTTGCCTTTAAAGGCAAACTAATCAATCAATCAATCATTTATTGCGTTTCTTAACATAATGTACAGTCGACAAAAGAGATTTCTAAGATAACACAATACAACTGTATACATCTCTGCCTACCCCTTCGAAGAATACAGGCGTGATGTTATGTTATGTTAGGTTATGTCTATACTTTTTTAAATATACTTTCTTTAATAGGAAACGAAACAATTATATCGATTTATTGGATTCGTCTGTATCAGACCAAAAAAGGTAGGCTGAAGGTAGGCCGAAAGCCGAAAGTTTCAGTATGAAACTATGGTCACCCATCCACAGACTGACCGCGGCAAGCTTAGCTTAACCTCGATCGATCGATCTGTTTAGCTGTTACTTAGCCACGAGCCCCTCCATTTCAATAACACTCTTAATTTAATATATATTTACTTAAATCACTTTTTTACTTCAATAAAAGCGCGGTAATAAAAATCAAAAAACATTTTAAGTTCGTAGTAAGTTTAAATTTCTTGGGTTACACAGAATGACCCTGAAACTGTTGAAGAGATAGTTAAATACAATGACGTTTAATATAATAATATTATTGGTTAAAAACGTTTTGATTGATTCAATGAATGATGTAGGTTTGTACAAATACTATATACGTTTGAGTAAAGTACCAAAAATATGTTTAGATAAGTACTTTCAATGAACACAGCTGAAATTTTCATTGAAAGAAAATTCATTCAATTGAGTTTGGTAAAGTGTAAATAATTTCGCATCTTTCACACGTGACTACATAGCACCTTAGACTTGAAAAGAAGGTGAGTGGGTGGCAAAGATTTAACACACAATTTTATTTCTAAATAAAAATGAAAGACTAGAACCAATTGAACTCGCGAATCGCAATATATTTTTATTTAACAAGAGAAACAGTTATAAATTGATCAAATGTAGCAAGAAATGTTACCAAGTAAGATACAGCGATTGAAAGGAACGATATTGGAAGACAGAAATGTGAATGGAAATTGTTAGGAGCGTGGAATTCCATCCAAAATGGCGACCAATTCTATTGACAGGGCCGAGTCCTCTTCAAATGTACGGATAAAAATATCTTGTGATGCGATTACGTCTTAGATTTTGTTTGAGTTAAACTGTAATATCACGTTTTATGTTGTTTTGATTAGGTTTCTATAAGATTTAGTGGATCAATTTTTCTCAAAAAATAAATGGATTGATATTTATCTTATCTTGTTCCAAGTCTCGTTTGACATGGATTTAGTGATAGTAATATGTGTCAATACCATTAATCGCCGATTTTATAATAAATTAAAAAATGTCAGGAGAATAAATTTTAATTTTTGAATTATTTTGTATGGCTTTCACATTAAAAATGATGGTAGTAAGTCCTATACACTGATTTGTATTAAAAAAACCTAAAGGTATAAGAATGGCGTTTAATTTGATATTTTGCATCTAAAGACCAATTTAAGTTTTTTTATTAAAGCTGGCAATAAAATTATATATAATTTACTTTACGATTTGTAATATATATGGGCAAATTTAATAATAATAATTAATATTTAGTTCCGGAAATTATTACAACCAAATAGTAAATGAAATCCAAAGTTCATAAAAAAAAATTACCTGACCCGCCATATTCCTTTACTCTTTGGTTATAAAATATATTTATCTAAGTACTGGAACAATTATTAAGTGATCATTAAAATAGTTTCTATTTACAATTAAAAAACACAATTACATTAACTCAAGAATCTTTTGATGGATAACACAGAATAAGAAATACAAATCCAATTCAGTACCAACTTATTGTGCTAAACGCCTATTACTAGATTCTTAATACGAAAAGTAGTAAAGTAATAAAGTAGATCGTATCATCGGGACCCAAGGTTTGGGCACTTAGATATTGCTGAGGATAGCTGTTATAACGAAATAGGGAAGATCTTAATAAAAATAACATCATATAAAGATAGAGGAATATTCTATTGGCATTTAGAACCCTATTTTCTTCAATTGCCATATAATTTCATGCTGGAATAGTTTCAGATTACAAACCAAAATTGTATCTCCAAGAGTTAGGCAGTGGAGTACCGATGCACACCCACATTTCACTGATGTTATAAGGTCACCACTGCTCGAACTTTGGAATTAATGTAATTTGGAACTATTACTGTCAAAGGGCAAAATATCAAACTTCGGTTAGATATGGAGAATTTCTTTTCAGGAAAACTCAATAAGTATGGTAGGTACTGAGGACCTACTTCAGCTACTTCAGCAGCAGCGCTTGCAGGTTACGAGGTAGTTACAATTCTGTACCTAGGTTCTATAATAAGGCGAAATAACGAATTAAAGTCTTTAATTTAAATTACCTAATATTTTTTATGGAAAGCAAATAAAAAAAATAAAGCGGTCATTTTCGGTTTGAACCCACCTGTGCCTTCCAGATATATATTCAGGCACACTGCTAACTGACCTATCGACCGACCTCTGCTCATCATTCTGAATATCTCACAAGAAACAGGCAACAATTTTACAACGGCTCCATAAAACAGCCTTAACCAACCTCTTAACACGACGAACCCGTCAAAAGAGCAATAAAAAGTTCGATGTCCGCCAGAATTCGACCTTCAACGTTGACCTTCTGCCCTTGCGGGTAACGGGTAACCACTCAGAGATATCCGGGCCCCGGGCGATGTCATTACAATATTGTCAGCCATGCAGCGACAATTGTACTCTAGTCTTGATACCCTCGTTTTGTCTTACGTTATTACAGTAGAGATTGTGTTTGAAGGATTCAGCGTTGATTATTTTTTGCTCTGGGTCTTGGGAGGGAAAAGGATTATGTATATTTGTGGAAGAATTTGCTTCCTCATTAATCAAATGCCTCGAAGTGGAGTTCACTATAATAATGCTTGTATAAAAACTGAATGTATCAAATATCAATGTACCATTTTCAGTACGATGGATGGAGTCATTATTTTTACTTGATATAGTATCACGCGTGTATTCCCCGAAAGGGTAGGCCGAGGTCTACACAGTCGTACACCCACATTTCACCGATTCTCTTTTTAAGTCCGATATAATAGGTCACCACCTATTATATCGGACTTAATAGGTATTAATTAATAATAGGTAGGTAGATAGCAATAGGCCCACCAGCCTATTGACCTCTACCGGGCACATTTCCAAACTCCGGGCTGCTACTGACAATTTCGTAATAGAAAAACTCATTAACATTTTACTTATTTATTATTTTAACCCGACACGGGAATCAAACCCCATGCACAACAGTCGCGCTTCGAACCATTGGACCAACGAGGCAGTTTTATTAAATGTGTTTAACAAAACAAACGAACAGTGATATTTCCCGTAAACATCTTCATAAAAAAATAACAGCCCACAATACAACGCATTAATAATTTTAAATGTTTTTATTGGCTGCCGCCAAGAAATATTGCCAAGAAAACAAACAAAACGATTCAACACTTTTATAGTCGTTTTAAACGTGCTTCAAAGCGGTCTGAGGTGCTTAAAACAGCGGAAACATTTAATGTGAAGTTAATGCAATAATGAATTATGTATATCAAACTAAGATCCCAAAAGTTCATGATAACCTTGTGCTCGTGAAGCCTAACAGGATGCAAATAAATACAATATCTAGCTATTTCCACAATATTAAGGGTAGTCATGCAATTACCGGTGCCCCGCTCATTCACCCGCCAATATATAACACCAAGCGATGAAAAATTGCAACTACCATCAACGACTCTACACGTGCTTCAGCTCTAATGGGGCATCATCACGAGCTGTTGGACTAACAGCTAACGGCTCATAGCATGAGACTCAAACGTAGTCTCATCAAAACTAGTGGAAGACTGCAGGGCTCGTTTAAACTCTCTAGGCAACAGGAATAGAGTAGTTTTGAGGTGGGTACCGGGTCATGCGAGCATCATTGGAAATGAACGTGCCGATGAGCTAACAAGAGCAGGAGAAGGCTCCGAGCCCTTCTGTGGTAGATATACCCAAAAGCCTAGCTCAAAAATCCCTCATGGACTCATGTTTTGAAAGTGCAATCAAGCTCTGGACGGAATCGTCAGAAATGACTCACTCTAAAGTTATTAGTTGAATGATAATTAATACTAACACATTACGCAAACCGTGGGCCCGTAACAGCCAGTCATCAAGTGTTGTAAGTACCTCTCCTAAACAATCGCGAATTTAGAAGCTCAATTCCAAGAAGTCACGTCCAAAAGTTTATTTCAATAAATTACTATATGAACGCAGATCTACGACTGTGAAACAATTTAACTTGAGCCATATTTTAAGTAATTTAAAGTTACAATTCGGGTGATATATCAACGCCTTAACTTGGTTTTTAGCCATTTTTAAGGACACTTTATTAACTGAAGTGCAGTTTTGGAAGATTGCAGTAAGTTCCAGTTATTGAAGGATGCATTTTTGGTTGTATACAATTGGAATTTATAAGTGTGATTTTGATAACTCAATACCAGCTCATCACTTTATTATTGTCGTGAGCTGTCATGTTTATGCCGGTGTCGTGATGGCCGAATGATTATGGGCCACAAATTGTGGTTTAAATCCGACATGACAGTGTGAATGATTTGACTTTGACTTTTTTAATGTCATATGTAAGTAATTTCTTAGTTATTCTAACTGGGTAAGCTGGTGCCGTTTATAATAAAAGGCTATTAACAATTTATTATATATATATATATATATAATCCATCCAACACATAAATACATCTCATTCCCATTGATTTATCGTCCAGAACAATTCAACTATCTGCATTCAACTGATAAGGATAACAAAATCACTCATGCGGTATTAATCTCTTAGTATACAATACACCTGAGTGTATTTGATAGGATTACACTAATATTATAGTGTTTGGTATGTAGTCTGTTATGTGGTAGTCTTTGATCTGAGTAATACATTGATAACTGAGCCACCTAGCTTCGCATGATCCCGACATATTACAAACAAACTTTATAGACGAAAGCAATCTTAGTACTTAATTGACGACTTCGTAAAAGTTATCCACATTTATATCATGTAAACAATCAATTTGCCTGGTCTTTTCACAATTATTTTGAGGTCGCTTCTAGTCTAATCGGATGCAGCTTAATACTTGTGCCGGGGTTGCGGTGAAGACATCCAAAGGTTACAGGTGGATATTGAGGTTTTTAGTCGCTAAGAGTGCAGCTCAGCGTCTATGATAGATTTTAAAGATATAAAAAAAAAAAAATAGTAGCTATTAGTATTTTAGATGGAGCGACTGCATATCTGACTTCTACAACACTACTGGGTAACACGATATGTCATGCTAAGACTGGTTGTCAGACATTCAGGCTTCTGACTACCCGTAACGGCTGTCATAGATCTTTATTTGGAAACCGGGATCGACCGTTTAATGTGCTTTCCGAGGCACAAAGAGGTCTCGATCCTGCCAGGTAAATATACCACAAAGTCAGTTCTGTATGTAGGTGTTATATGCAGACTTCTACAAGAATAATAACTAAAGACTATCCTTGATGGCCAAGATTAACCCTAAACTATCAACCTTTTCATTGAGCATTATACGCCCAAAAGATAATTTAGAAACTACCAATTCTTCAGGACAAAGAGAATTTAATTTTTTCCTTAAAAATGCAACAAGAGTGTTGAAGATAACTTTTCATCCGGCACTATAAAGTACCCATGCGAAAATATTAATTTGAAACTATAAATAAATGCCATCGAATATACTTTGGCAAGCACTCAACTGGCCCCATAAATATCTTTTTATCTATTCAAGTAATATCTTGTTAAAATTTAGTGAAACGCCACAGAAGTCTCAGAATTTATAGGTTATTAAAATGGCTTTAAATTTGGGTATATATGGTAATTTCAAGTTTGAAAGCACCTATATTATAGAATTTTATGTTTTACTAGCCCATTAGTGTCTCATTACATGGCACCATTTCTCGTACAAAAGGCACAAACATTGATCACCACGCAAGCTAACACTAGGTAGGCGATTTCAGATAAGTTCAGGTTTTCTCAAGTTGCTTTCCTATACATGATTATCACAATAGTCATATTGGTACATGCCAGACTCGTATCCACAAACGACTAGCTCAAAAGCGGGTCAGAACCACTAGGCGTACACAACAAACCAAGTCAAATGTTATTAAAAATGACAGTTTTAATGGAGTTTTGTAAGAAAAATTGAGACAAATGGAACTTACCTTCCAGCTCTAGATACTCTATGGTTTTTGTTTTGAAAAAACTTTTTCATTAATATTGTGTACAAAATGCTTGTTTGATAGTGTAGTCGACTTTAATGGTTTGATTTAAACACATGTATCTTACAATGTGTTAGATATATCAGGTAGATGCTTTGCCAATCCGTGTTTGTATGCTGAAATTAAAAGATAACTGTACCCATTCAAAATAGACGTTAAATATTTGCATAGAATACGAATTAGTGATCCATTACAGGCAGTGCTTTTTGTTGGTAAATTGCAGTGCCAGTGTTATGCAATATCTTTAGGCTAACGACATGCTTATAAATACTAATCTTATGATCTGTTTTCAACTACATCGAAACATTCATCAGGTCATCCATGTAGGTAGAATCATGAAACGAACATATATATATAAATATATTATCACTAATTTGCCATAACTCCCCAACTATCGGACATTGACCTCTAATGCATAAACGCGTTAAAACATCAGGACATCAGCTACACGTCGACTTGACAAAGAAAAACTCTTAAAAAACAATTTGGACACCCTTCCCCTGCACTACCCTGCCCCCTCCTCTTTACGCTGGCATGTTTGGCCTTGTCATATACTCATCCCCTATAAGGGTTATAAAGGAGCAATTTATATACTTTAAGTGGACGGGTGTCAAACGCGTGGGCACCATATTTTTTAGGTAAATATTTTTTAGAATGTCATTACGTACTGATTTTGACCGTAAAAGGTTCGTTAAAGCCAAATTATAAATAAGCTGTATGTGCATACAGCTTATTGCTGGGAGAGCCAAGACACAGTACGTCAAGAGGTTTGAGTCCTGCTCGTGTCTATTATTTTTCAATCTTTCCATAGAAAATAATAATTCCTTAGAAAATAATATTTGAACCGTCTCTCCACTTTCGTGTATATTAAAAATAATGTTGTAGGTATATCTACTGGTTACTAGGGTAACCACAATTTTCTCTCATCCCCATATCATAGTAATATAGCCGCTAGTAAAATTTCCTGCAAACCTTGTGATAACCGAACCGAACCAGACCCGGGCCATCGATAAAATTGTAACCGCCACGACGGATATTGGTATTGACAGTCGAGTATTCCGCCATTTTAACAGGATATTTATTAGAACACTCGTTACAACGCTAGATTGGATTTTTTGTGTCGTGAAACTTATTTCATGGCGCATGGTATAATAGGTAACAGACTCAAAGGAGAACAAACAATCCAACAAATTTCAATTTTATTTAATTTTTTACTAGTTGTATTTAGTGAAAAAATATAACTAGTTACTTATTTATATCATAAACTTAAGATCTATAATAATTAATGTTATTTCATTGGATAATAATTATAATAAAAATTGGTAATAGCATTAGCAGCATTATCATGCCTGTATTCCCCGAAGTTGTAGGCAGAGGTGTACATAATTGTACACTAACATCTAACCAATGTTGTTATTAAGTCCTACGTAATAGGTGGTGAGCCTATTGCCATCTATTGGGCACATCCAAACTCCGGGCTGACGACTGAGAATTTTGTAACAGAAAAAGAGAGCCGAGACCTCATGATCAGCAGACGCGCTTGGGACCACTAGACCAACGACGCAGTTAGTAATAGTTAAATAAAAAAAATACATATAAATCATTGTTCAACGGTTATTACTCACTTGCATTCTTCGGGATTGCCCGACTAGTTTAACTCGCGACATCGCCGCGGGCTCAGCTCATGACTAAGGGCTCCGTTCGAGTTCGAAACTAGTCGGGAAATCCCGAAGAATGCAAGTGAGTAATAACCGTTGAACAATAATTATAATATGAATGTGTCGCACGACAGTTAATATACGAAAAAAAAACATGCCATGCATTAGCGATGCTATGGATGGATAGTATTCGTCTTATACTGCTCAGTAAGTACAATCTCGCAACACTTGAAATTACATGCAGGAGACGATGTTGTTAGAAATAAATTCGACTACATTAAATTATCTAACATGTTACGCTAAGTGACCCTAAGAAGTGCAACAAGCGTTTTCTCTTTATTTTACAAATAATTTACCAATAGCTATGTAGAGTAAAATTTATCAATACATAGTTATAACTCTAGTAATTATTTCACTACTATGTATTCTACAGTTTATCTGTGAACAGCGCTGTGGGCTTATGATTGTGTATTTTTATTTATTTCATATTATAGCTCTTGGTTGTTCCCTTTTCATAAAAAAGAAAACTTTATACTTCTTTCTTTTTCACAAAACTTTATAACTCTAGAGTTCGCGATGCATGCGTTAATACTTTTCGAAGATTTATCCGTTTAAATATGACAAATATCTATAAAATTCATTCTAACAGATTTCAACGCCAGCAATTGACATTATCATTTTATTACTTAAATTATTATAATATATCTAAAATAGATTTTATACATTATGATATGAGAGTGGACACGTTTATAGATTTGTGCCTTCAGGTTATTTTGGATATTTGTTTTAGTTAGAAAAAATCTTGATGTCTCTCAGAAAAAACACATTCGTTTCATTTATTTGAAGGTTTTGCACACCTACCTACCAAATGTAAACAAAAACAAATGGAAATCAGACGCCAAATTAAGCCACATCAAACCTCGGTCCGAGGGAATGTATATTTTTCATGATTAACGTTATTAAGCTCCTTTATGTAGATGATGGCTCGTCAAGTAATCTCTTCCTTCAAATTAAACTCCGAATATTCAAAAGAGGGTCATTTGCATTTTTTTTTCGCATCAAATGGATGAAGGGGAGAAATATATTGCTACGGGTTTTTGGAATAAATCGGGATATATTAAGCCTGCATTTAACACTCCCTTTTTGTGCAGTGTAAAAAATTGGGCAGTAAAATAATTTCTTACTTGTATATCTATTTATTTTATTAACAATTTTATAATAAAATATAATAGTCGAAAAGTTTTTGAGGATGTTTGATACTCAATTATGGAAAAAGCTACTGAACGAATTTTGATACAACATACAGCGATATAGTTTCTACAACAGAATAGGACATAGTGCTTGGTGAAATCTCAGAAAAAAACCAATTGGAATTAAAATCTTTATTCCTATGCCAAATTGATTTATTACTACGTACAAATTGAAAACATTTTTTGGCTAGAGTCTGGATGAAGTCTAATAATTATCTTGCATTTGCAAGATAAATATTTCCTTTCGGCTCAGCAACGTACAGATCTGTACGTTGTAACAATAAAAATCTATTGTGTCTGCTAATGACTGAGGCAACAGCTTAAGAAGATTTGTTTAATAACTTTCGTGAGTTTACCATCATAACTAAGGGCTCCGATCGAGGTCGAAACTAGTTGGGCAAACCCGAAGAATGCACGTGAGTGAGTGATTATTGTTCACCGGTTACTAAACCGGTGAACAATAATTAATATGGGCTAAGAAAATGTCCAAAATGATAAAAAAAAATATCCATAAAAAAATATAAATACGATTAACTTAAGTACTTAAATTTGAGTATTATCGCTACAGGATGTTGACCATAATCGTCTATGTGAATAAATAAAGCTACAAAATGGATGGGTGGTACAGTACAATAAAAAACAAAATTGTTTGTTCTATGAAACCAGAAAACAATTCTATTTATTATTCCTAAACTATTGTTTTGTCGGTATTTGGCGTTACTTACAGCCTTTTTTGTCTACAAAAAATACAAAATATCACTTGTTTGTCAGGCATTTAGGTATATTTTGTCAGGTATTTATTGGGAATGTAGGTATAGTTTGATTTCTTTTTATTTTACACGACTACCCAAAAAACTGTGTGTTCTGTTTTGTGTGAACTGAGTTCCTGTATTCCACCGTAATTTCTAAACGCCTGAACCGATTTAGATGTATGGGGTATAGTAGAATCCTAAAATTATCTGAGGTAAAATAGGCTAGTAAAATTTAGTAGTTATATAGGCTGTGAAACAAAAAAGAAATCTTTTTTTTTTTAATTTCATCTTGTTTCTTAAGGTTTTACCAGGAAATGATTTGAATGCATGTTTTCATTTATGTAGGTATATAAAATGAGCCCTATTTCCCTTGATCACGCCATAACTTAAAAAAGACTGCACCAAATTGGATAATTATTTATTTGTTGTGTTCGTCATTGTCAGGAGAAGATTATTACATAAGTTTTTTTTTTGACACTGCGGGGCGCAGCTATTTAATAATATTATAGTCACGAACTTTATTATTTTATCAGTTAGTTCCACGCGGTCGGTCCCAGCTGTTATTAACCAAGCCAAGCTGTCACTAAATACACAACAGAAGAAGATCTTAATATTATATTAGATAGATATAAATCACTGCACGAAGGATAAGTATCACCAGTTTACGGTATCACTGACCATAAAATGACCATAACAAAGAAATTTATACAAGCAACCGTAGTTGGCGGTTTTTACTGCCAAAGTTCGCAAATTGATCCTTGCTCTTGGGCTGTATCCAACAGTGGGAATAAAGAATCTATGGAGCTGTATGGGAATGGGGTTGAAAGTCGTGACGTCATAAATCAGGGTTGAAATACGTCGGTTGTGGGAGATAAATCCTTTGGTAATGACTACGTGCTTTGGTGTTGCCAGGAGTATTGTTTAGTGGAGATTTATTGGGAAGTTTTACTTGTATGCTGCCAACACTTTAGGTACTTAGTTGAAGCTGTCAGAACTAGTTGATGGAATGGGATCTAGCGTAATTGCTGTGCCAACATTTTACGGTGCATAACATAGCATCACGCACATATTTCTTGAATGGTTACGTACAAATGTACTGTTTTATATTTTATATATAGCATAGCATAACGCCTACATGGGGAATATGAAGAAGAGGTAGACAGAGGTGTATAAAGTTGTGCCTAAACCCACATTTAACCAATGCTGTTATTAAGTCCCATGTGGTAAGCCTATTGCTATCTACCGGACACAATTCCAAACTTCGGGCTGATATAGAGAATTTCTTAATAGAAAACCCCAAAAACACTTTGCCTGACTCGCGAATCGAACCCAGGACCCCGTGCTCAGCAGTCGTGCTTGGGAGCACTAGTCTAACGAAGCAGGAGTTTATCGATGGCATTTTCTTTAGGCGGCAAGCATGGGTTCACATATTTAATGTTATTAAAAATTTATGACTGAAAATCCTGAGTAAATTATAAAAGAAAAATAAACAGACTAGCTTTTTATATAACACGTCTTGAGTACCTAACTAAATTCTATAATTTTTTCGGTTTGTTTATTTCTCATCAAGCAAAATTACGAAACAACTCAGTAACCAAAATGTAGGTAAATAAAAAATACGCTCGAGAAAATCGCGGCCGGATAATTCGTTTCCCGTTTTTAAGCCAGACGTATTTTAAAATAAGGGATCACAAGATCACAAGAAAGTAATTTAATTCAAAAACTCCGCAACATTAAGCCATAAAGACTGGCAATAAAAAAATACAACGTCCAATTCTACGACTTTTCGGAAGTCTGTTTGAGATGAATATCCGAAAGGAATTGACTTATAAGTACCTACTTTATCTAAAATATTCTTCTATATATACTTTCTAGGTGTGATACAAAGCTTTTAAATGTATTTTAAGCAACATTGATGGTGTTATCAGAGCTCAAAGGCCCGATTTTAACCACCCAGAAAGAACAAGTAAATGAAATTTTCATATACCTTCATAATTATATAAAAGGTATTGGTGTAACCTAAATCAACGAGCATAAATAAAGAGCCTTATGAACATAGATGAAGCAGAAAAGGTGTGTCAGAATCGTAGCATGTGGAAATCGATAGGCTCTGCCTACCCCAATGGGAAATAGGCGTATGTATGTGATTTGGGAAGAGACTGGACCCTATAACAAAGGGAATCCTAGTGTGGGACCCAGGGAAACTGTATAATATATCGCTTATATTTATTCCTAAGCACTGAGTATATGAATTATTGTATTAGTGTATGTTATTGAATAAATAAATTATTAATTATTATTATTAATGTATCTCTTTAATTTCGGGAATAAACCCGGTCTTTTCTCCAAAAGGCTTACCTGGAGACACAGGTCTAACACACAGAAGTTAACACACGTGAGAGTTGTAATCTAAATTCTCCATGATTGCACTATAGGAATACAGCCATGGAGAGTTCCCGACAGATGCAGAACTAATGAGATTAGAAAAATTACATAAAAATTTGTCTATTGCTGTGTTGTGCTATTCAATTCAATTCAATTCAATTCATTTATTTGCGAAATATGGGTACATGAGTTCTTAATAATAGTAAATAAAGTCCACCACATTTAACCATTAACGGTATGCAAATTAATTATGACACGATTTTAAAAATTAAACAATATAATAACAACTGTTTAAATGACATGAAAAATTATAATATCAGTAACAACGACTCCATGCAGAATATTAAATGGTTAAAGGTACAATTCTGAGTTACACTAAACATAAATGGTCATGGACTAATAAGGAAACCATCAGTCAGGAATCAATAAGCTTGTCATCTAAAAATTCACGAATAGAGTAGTAGCATTTTAACTGCAGCATCTCTTTGATGGCCTTTTTGAAAAGATGCATGTTTTTTATGCTTCGAATATTTGCTGGTATTTTATTATAGATAAGCGGGGCTTTACAGTATATGCTATTATGCATTAAGGCTGTCTTACTAGCAACGACGCATAGTTTATCAGCGTGACGAGATCTAAGTCTTTTATCTTTACATAGCACATTCCTGAATGTATATGCAGGGAAATGTCATCAAATTGTGGTTTTTAAAATAGGGCTATATGGACTATTTAAAATTCGGTTGCCGGAATTAAAAACAGCGTCTACCTTTTAAACATTAAAATTTATTGGCAGCCGGTGACTTGCCAACTCACTACATGGGTCCTTCAAACGCCGCCTTGATATAGTCAGAAGGGGCAAACTTGGGTGAGCGGCTCGGGGTGTCAAGAGGAGCGACTCCGGTTTCACTATTGCGGGTCTCACAGACCCGGAGCGGGTTTCCCCGTTGTTACGCCATTACTTACATGACAACCCCGAGCATATAGCTCTGGCGACCCCTATCTGGCCGGCCAATTAAGGCAAGAGAGAGTTGAGAGTCCCGCGGGCACTCTTGGGTTCCACTTCAGCTACCCAAATGAAGGCAAACTGGAGACGAGTCCCTGACCGACTCTCTGGGGTTTATTATTATGTATTTAATTAAGAGAAAAAGATCCCATGGTGATTTCTTTTCTCATATTGATAGGTACATAAATGACTTGACCCAAATGTAAAACGCAGAAGGATTAGGTAACTTCAGATTGCTACTGATAACCCTCAGCAGCCTTACCTGTTAATCAAATGGACTTTTATGTAGTCTTTAATTAGACTTTTATTTATATTCATTCTGCCTTTTCAGAGGTTCAATATAAAATGCTAAAGAGAAAGCAAATATTTTGTTTTCTTTCGCGCAACTTTAACCGTAACTGTGTGAATTGTGGATTTTTTTAAGAAATGTTTTCATAGTATTTTTTAACAGTAAATTATTGCACGTGAAACGGACAATAGTCTCATCTGCAATGGCAAAAACGTTGGCGGATTTCCAAGCGAAATGAAACCTTTTCATTTAAAATAGCTATTGAAAATTCATTCCTTTATAATAAAGCAATTGTGAGCTTCTTTTTTATTTTAAGACTGGCTACTGAGTCTTTTAATGATAGCGTTCAGACCATAATATTGGTTTTTAGAGGATAATGTTTTGCGTTCATACATTGTTCGCCTCAGAACCAAGAGGAAAAGAAATTTATCTTTCGTTTGAAATAATAAGTATTATTGTGCTAGTCAAATTGATTTGTCTGTTTGTAATGTCAAAATAATAGTATTTTTTAAGCTCATACAGTTATTTGCACGATACCTACGCCTAAAAATCAGTTTTTAAATTATTTATCTGTTTATTTGTTCTGGATAATCTTCGAAACGGCTGGACCGATCCTGATAAAATTTTACTGGCAGGTTGCTGACTATATAAGGAGTAACTTAAGCTAATTATAATATAATTATATGCAGGTGAATAAAGAAGACATTCCGAGTGTTAGGAAACGTTATTTTAAATACATAATATCTAATAATAAAATAATTACGTATGCCTAAATTGTGTGAAATAACAAGTGATAAAAAGTTGTGTAAGTGTTGAATGGGAAGCAGATTCGACTTATGCTAATCGAACCGGGCGGTGTAGTGACTGCCTACCTCGTCGAAAATCCTATGCGGCGTGCATAGGATTTTCGACGATGACGATTTCGACTGATGGGAACAAGGTACTAAAAATTTTCATCGCAGTTGAGGATACTTCGAGGATGTCCGTAAAAATATACAATAAGCTACCAGAACAAATTAAAAATGAATCTAAATTCGATATTTTTGTTAAAAAATTAAAGAACTTCCTAATAGACAAATGTTTCTACAGTATTAATGAATATTTAATGAATAGCCTTAAAAATACTTAATAGACATACATGTTATATATACTTACATGAAATAAAAATAATAATATATTTAAATTATTACTTATATACATGTATATAATATTAGTTATAGTTTAACGGTCATTACTCACGCGCATACTTCGGGATTGCCCGACTAGTTTCGAACTCGAACGGAGCTCTTATTCATGAGCTGAGCCCGCGGCGATGTCGCGAGTCAAACTGAAGTATGCGCGTGAGTAATAACCGTTAAACTATAACTAATATGAATGTGTCTTACGAAAGTTATTATACAAAAAAATGTATATAATATTTAATAATATAACTTAATAAGTGCAATTTACTTAATAGTTTATAATATAGAATGTTAATATTTAATAGTTAATATATAATGTAATAAAATAGATGTATAGGAACCTAAATAAGCTCAAATTATAGGCATATAGTATATAAGTAAACAAAGAAATATAATTATTAACAGTAAATTAAGTAAAAGTAGTATAAGAAAGCATTCTTCCTCTCCTCTACAAATATGCTGTGCCCAGCAGGGTCCATAATTGTTTCTATATTTATTTTAACATCAACCAACTGTTGCAATGTACATTATGGAAAAGCAATAAATATTGAGTATTGAGTATTGTGTACTTCTGTGGAATATTTAAAGGGTTCCCTTTCTGCGATGAAAATTCTTCAGAACCTTGTTATTTTCTTATTTAATTATTTTTCTACCCCTTTGTGACCATAGCTACAATTTTACAAATGTTTAAATCTTACTAATCTATGTTATCTGGGTACATGAAAGGATCCTAACGATACCCCATATATCTGAATCGGTTCAGGCGTTTAGAAGTTATAAAAAACGTCACAAACATAGATATATAGGAACCCTAAAACATAAAATTATATATATATATAATTCTTGAGCAGTCGTGTAAAAAGTCCGAACCCTACAACGATACGGCAGTGAACTGGGAGTAATCTCAAAATTAATTAAGTCAACTATATTACTTGCAGTAACCCCGTAACTTGTAACACCTCGATCGCCGCGGGATACCCCCTAATTGCGGGAAGTGAACGAAAATTTTTATAGAGCTGTAAAAGTCCTTGTCGTAATAAATTGTTAAGAGTTCATTGAACTCTTTGTATTTTGTGATTTGTTAGGACATTTTTTTTCTTTTTAAACACTTTTACTATTTGTTTGTTTTTTTTTTAGTCTCGGTTTCCAGTGGTAAGTTGATTAATTTGAAATAATAACTAATAAAAAAGATACTACTAAAATAACATGAGAGATTTTTTAACTAACTCAACATGATGGAAGAATTAAGACTCGTCACATTCAGTTCCTGGGTGTGTTGTTACATGCATGTGAGGTTTCTATCAATAAACTATACAGTCGAAGTTCCTGGTGTGCAAAAATTTACCGTGGGTACAATTAAAATAAGATATGCCTCCAATCAAATCAGTCTAGCCTTTTCCTAACTCTGTTGGGGTCGGCTTCCAGTCTAACCAGGTGCAACTTAATACCAGTATTTTACATGGAGCGACAGCCTATATGACTTCCACAACCCAAGTCCTGGGTAAGAGCTATCTCGTAGTAAGACTGGCTGTCAGACTTCCAGGCCTCTAACTACCCGTAATGGTTCTCATACGACGGTTTAAAGTGTTCTCTGATGCACAGTCTCGATATGCAATGATGGTCACCCATTCACAAACCGAGCGCGGCACGCGCAGCTTAACCTCAAACAATCTGTCTGTGCGGCCTTAGCCACTGCAAGTTTAGGTATACCTCCAAATATGATAAAGCGAAACCTAAAAGATAATCGTTACGATGATATAATATAATTACAAAATTGTCAGGAACAGCAAATTTCCTTGGAATCCTTTAATCTCGGATTTGCAGCTGGAAATTTCTAAGAAACTCAAAAAGTCTGACACATTTATAAATTAGAAACCAACTGTGGTTGACAGACATTTTTATTTGATGTCCGATAATGGAGGCATGATATTGGTTTATTTTCTTCGGGATAGCTTAACTACACCTACCTACAAACATACTATTTTTATTTACTATTGGGTACTATTAAGAAAAACCGATTCTATTAAGAAATATTCTCTTCTCTTCTTATCATTAGGTTGACGAACAACTTAGTGTTACAGTTAAAGTCATCCGTAGGCCTCTGATATGGCGTTACATACCACCAAGAAAATCTCTCAGGTGTGCTGGTTTCATCAAAATGTACCTAATTTATATTTAGAGATTGAGATAATAATATATAGAAAACATTTTCCCAAAAAAGTCCATCGCCGAAACTGAAATGTGAAAAATAACTGATTGTAACTAATATTGTGTCGACGGCAATTCAATGTTGCATCTACTCGTAATTATAACTTTAATTTAAATATTCGTCGATCGTTTTGTTTGACACCGACTCAAAATTAGTAAGTAACACTGTTATTTTTCAGTTTCCTCTTATGTCGGTTGAAAATACGTTCCAGATTTAAAATGGTTTATTTTGTAACCCTATATTTTAGCTAAATAAAGCCAGTTGTCACAATAATTAAATAAGTGACAAGAACCTGTATAATTTATAATACAACATACAAACATAGCCCAATTATTCAGACCATTAAAAATATTTAGGCGTCTTAAATCAAATTAAAATATCTTCCAAGTACAAAAACCTCTTACCAGACTTTTTTCCTGATAAATTCACGTAAAGAAAAAATTCGCATACGGACACAATTTTCATACCACCAAAATGACACTTTACTGGCATTATCTTAAGGGGAAGTTATGCGCCCTTAACCTTGGGCGCCCTTGACAATCAATTCTGTTACCCGGGTATGTTGCCAACAGGTTTTACGGTTCATTTTATTGCCCGGATTTGGCTGGGTCGCGGATATCCTCAAGCTTTCTTGTCGACAAAAACAAGTTTTCAATAAATAACATGGTTAGGGCTACGTTTAAGATTCGGTCGGATTACCCTCTAATGTAATGGTATTGGTGTGAAAGTATTAAGATATTTAGTCGCTGTATGTCGTTTTTTGGTTTTGTCTAACAAGAGTAGGTTAAAGCTATACATTTTTGAGGAAAGAAAAATACGGTCTTGAGCAGGTTTCGAACCTATGCCTCCCGGATAAATACTCCAAAGTTAATCGTGTCGATCCAGTCACTTGTATAGGGGATGAATAGATAGCAATAACGTCTCCAAAAGCTGTATTAAAATGTGGAGGATTAATTTAGAGTATTGAGCAGAGATCAAAATGGCATAGTGGTCAGAGCGCCTGGAGTATTTATCCGGGAAATTTAGGTTCGAATCTTAATTATGAAAATTAATCCACAAAAAAATATAATTTTAGATTTCGCTACGCATGCTTGCATTTTAAATATGTATGTGTAATATTAGGTTATTTACATTATTTTATAATGTAATTAATGTTATATACAATTAATTAATAACGATTTCTTATCGGTTTTAGGGTAACAGGAAAAATGATAAAGATCCCAAGGCTGGTGTCCCATTAGGACCAACATTCTGTGAGGCTTTATATTTATTGACTAATAATGTATCGAAATATCGCAAACAAACTGGCTTTCGTTTAAGACCCTTAGATTCAAGAATATATTAATATAAAAAGTATAGTTTATCAATATCTGAATTCTTCCTATGTTATAACGTATAAGGTTACTCCAATTTTTTTTTGTAAAATGCAGATAATTCGCTCTAATATGTTTGTTTCAGGAGAGCCAAAATAAATGTATTTCTTTCTTTCTTTCTCTCTTTTCAGTGTCATACAATCACACACTATATCAACTTCACTTCAAAACTGGGACAGTCAGCAAATAATGCCCACATCTTGGGCCAACTCAAGCCTTTCTGCAGAAAGCAAGATAAGGGTGATCGAAAACCTTTCTATAACAATTTGAACTTAGTACCTCTATGTTAGTAAATAAGAAAGAAAAGTATTTTTTCATTTTCCTCCATTTTGGTCCTGGGCGCCGAGTAGGTGTCTCCAAGGATTGATTTGTTATATTATTTTTAACAAGTTAGTGATGTGTTAGATTTTTTTTTGCTAGGTCTAGCCTTTATCTAGTAGTCTAGTGCTACCTAGAAGGCTTTTAGAAAAACAAGAGAAATATAATGTCAAACATTTTGGGGACTGAAAAATACGATTGTAAACAGGATTCGAACCTGCGCCTCCTGGATAAATACTTCTGGCGCTCTGACCACTAAGCCATCTCGACTATCTGGGAGGCGTAGGCTCGAATCCTGCTCACGACCGTTTTTCTCTTTCCACAAAAATGTATAACTTTAGAGACCGCTACGCATGCGTAAATGCGTTTGAAAGATTTAGCTGTATATAAACTAAAATGGATAAAATATATTTTAGAGACGAGGAGCATTTTAAATAAAATTTTAATTAAAAAAATATATTATAATACCTATATTAACAAAACCATATCTTCATCTCCGCCTCTTTTTAAAAGGCACCTGCTCGGAACTTCAAATTAAACTTTGGAAATGTTATACATTTCAGGTAGGTACGTAATACAGATCGACACTATAGCAAATAAATATAAATAATTTAGCACATGCTTTCGCTTAGCTGTGTTCCCGTCCTTAACTTTCACTTGTAGTTTGTGTGCTAAATAATGTTTATTTATATTGGCCTTAGGAATTACTTAATGTAAAAATAATAATATACTCCCGACCGAATTTTCGGTCACGGCAGCCTATCTCCATGGAGATTAGCTAAGTACGGAGGAGATATTATAGGGAACAAGTGTATGCGCAAACACAGCTAGCTGGTGGAGTGCAACTGTAATTGCATATGTATTCCTTCACTGGATGGGGTGGCGATCCGACACGACGTGAGAGATCATGCGTAGGACCGACGGTTTTACGTGCTCTCCGAAGCACGAGGGAGTCACACCGCTAACTTACCAACTCCTTGCTGCTCCTGAGAATTTTCTAAAAGAAAAACCCAATAACACTTTGCCCGACCCGGGACTTGAACCCAGGATCTCACGCTCAGCAGTCACGTTTGCAGCCACTAGACCAATAACAGTTAATTTAACAGAGAAGGAGTTACTTGCTAAAAGTATGAATGTGTGAAGTGTGGGTTTTTGTTTAAGTTCGTTTTAGTCTTTATTGTTTAGAATACGCTCCTTTCTTAACTTTAATCGTGTACAACGTCATCAAAACAAAACTTTCCAATTAAATTAAAATTACTTGAACATCGTGAAAATCTCAATCAGGGCGTAAACCGCAACGAACTACGGCAAGCTAAGCCGACCTTAACCAAATAGTTTCAATCTCAAGGGGGATTATCTTCAAACAATGGGGCCCCAGCCTCTTTGCAAATCTTGAGCACTTAGTAATCCTTATAATAAGGACAATACGAGGAGTGACGCTGCGAAAATTAACAAATAACTTAATATAGTAGGTCCTACGTTCGAGATTGTGAGTTTAAACTTGGCACCTCACCCGCTGCGCCATTGACATTTGAATCAATGGAGTGCGTCAAGTGATTATAAGACTAATAATCGTCGTTAATATTCTCATCATCATCACATTTACAATACAGCTGCTACTGACCTTCATCCTCTGCTAGTTGGACCCCAATGTTGTCAGGACGGAACCGGATTAATCACGAAATTTTGTTTTTCCTCACGTTTCAAGCACTTGCAGCGTTTGAGCGATCACAAACGCTGCAAAGTGTTCGAACGAATATGTAATATTCGTGACAAACCTAAGCTATTATAAAATCGCAGAAACCGTAAGATACGAAATTGTTTATTATGTAAATTTATTTTCAAAAACTATTACATGTATGACGTATGGTCTAGTTGACGGTGCTATTTCTTATCCAAATAGAAAACTTGAGAAGAAACGCCGAAACAAACTGGGAGTTCAAGGTCAGTTTTAAAGTCCAAACATTTTGTTATGTTATTCAAGACATTTAGGATATTCTTTAGTAGAGAGAGCCGTAACAGGTCTAATATTTTCATCCTACTACAAAAACATATTTTGATTTTGAAAATCTTTTATCATAAGAAATCAAGATAAAAGTTTACTGTGAAAAATACACATATACCTAAACTAAAATTAAAAGCTCGAGTCAACCTTTTAGTTTTACTATCTTTATTAGACTTACTAACGGTTAAAGCATAGTATATCTAAAGTAGATACTTTAATGTACTGTCGATATAATTGAATCATGACCCATCTCTACCATATTTTGTATGATATTGTAAAAAAATTGTTCAAGTCTCATTCAAATCAAAAGAAGTAACGCTGATGATTATTTTACGAACGCGGACGAAGTCACATGTGCATATGATGGAGTCATCATTAAATATAATTAGGACTTTTTCTTCTCACTTACTGAACTGTGCAGGTTGCTCAGCCCGACAGGGTCTATAATTGACAATAAACTATTAAGTAGATATTGATAAATAGCGAGTGTCGTTGTATATGGAAATATTATATCAAGCAAAGATCAACTTTGAAGGATTAGAATGATGATGCCAAATTATAGATAAGGTGGTTTATAATTCATTTTCCTCGACTGTAACTACTTGTGAAAATCTTTAGGCTTTTAAGTGGGTACCTTTTTACATAGTTAAGCAATGGCAAGGTATTTATCAAGATCTTATCTTTATTCAAGGGTCATGTTTATTCATTGCCATGGACTTTTTAATGGGTTTACTCATTTCAGGCTGGTTAAAGGATTTCTTTACATTATATTGCTATACTCAGTACACATTTAACTATACTGTAGTAGTCAGGTATTTTGACCGCGGACGGAATAGCTGGCGATTTTATTGAACGCTGGATCAAGATAAAGGTATTATAACAAAACCATATACCTACCTGTAATGCTTCGTTTGTCTTACAATATGAAATTGAAAAAGACACATTTTGCCACCATGACACTTCATTTTTTCTTCTGCAAGTACTTATCCTGATATACATCAAATGAGTGACAAGTACTCCTCCCAACCGTATTTAGGACACATCGGCCTATCTCCGCGGAGATTATCCAACTACGCAGGAGATATTATAGTGCACAAGTGTATACACAAACACAGGTGCACTACCTTCCTTCACTCTCATAGTCCGATGGGACGGCAATCCGACACGACCGGAGAGAGATCAGACACAGGATCAACGGCTTTGCTCTCTGAAGCACGGGGGTGTCACACCACCAACTTCGTAACTGCGGTTATTGAGATTTTTTTTACTGAAATACCAAACTTTTACCCGACCCAGTACCTCAAGTTCAGCAAACGCGCTTGCAGTTCATAAGTACTGATAAGTGGTTGTTATGCCATGTAAATAATTTTGCAAAGCCTCGCCATTTTACCCAAAAACCATACACATTAGTGAAACGAGCAAGACCCATACAAAATAAAATTACTGCCATCAGAACAAATGGGCCCCGCCATTTGGGAGCTACATCAATTTCTTAGGAACATATTTCTCTAGATGTCACAAAAACTGGGGGTCACATTCGGTCAGTTATTACGAGATTTTTTCGAGATATCGTTATTTCGAACAAGTTATGGATAAAGTTCACGGAACTTTATTCCGTTAAAGCTGTTAAACGCTGCGTAAATATAGGAGTTTATCGAGGTTATAATAATTACAATTGGAGTGGGATGTTATTTAACTTGTGTTGGAGTTTTTCGGTGAACGAAATTAAATTTAGAGAGGGGCTGCGGGAGAGATAATGGCGGCAATTCTGATGTAACTCGCCTTCTCTAAATTTAGAGCTATGCTAACTTTTACCAACCGTTACTGTATGAATGAGCAAGACGGTGAACCTGTGGGTTCTGTCACTGTATAGAAACAAAACAGATAGGAATGACGTTACCATAAGACGTATTAAAATGTTGAAGAAGGATTCAGTATTCAGTAAAGTGAGCTGTGGCGAAGATAAATCAGTTGCCAGAGCGCCTTGAGTGTTTATTAGGTCGGAAATTCCAATCCTGCTCATGAACGTAACACAAAAATAAATAACTTTATATTTTTTTGTTATAACATGCATGAGAATTACAGTCAGAAACAGGCCGACTCAAACAAATAACTGTTACAAAAACATTTAGTGTCATATATATTCACGTAAGTTACGACATCAAGTATAAAACAATATTTGTGATTAAGTTACAATATTAAATGGAAAAATAATACGGTGGCGAACAGTATTCGAACATGCGCCTCCCGGATGACTACTCAAGGCGCTCTGACCACTAAGCCATCTCGACCTCTGATCACCACCGCGAATTCTTCATCCATACTTTTAACACGTCTTTTTGGCGACGTCATTGCTATCTATTCAGTGCCTATACAGGTGACCGAACCGACACGACTAACTTTGCAGTTAATAAAATGTCGTAAAGAATGCGATTACCTTAATAATTCTTGAATTATTTGTGATTACTTAAAAAGAAAAGTAACTTATATAACGGCGCTCCAACATCTGTACATAATCGTTTGTAATTAGGCCCAATTTATCATTCCCATAATGTGTAAGAGACTATTATTATATAAGAAAAAAGCGAAATCCTTTCAAATGTTCAATGCGTTTCCCTATGGGCATATCGAGGCCAACGATATTTAGGAAAGTAATAAGTTTGGTTGTGTCTTGATAAAAGTCATATTATTTAATTATAAGTATATAGGCTATTTATACTAATAATATTATAAAGCTAAATAGTTTCTTTGTACACGCTAATCTCTAGAACTACCAAAATTTGAAAATATCTTTTTGCATTTCATAGCCTAATTCTAAAGGAAGGTTGTAGGTTATTTCGCTTAAGAGCTGAGTAAAAATAATAAATTGGATGAAACCACGGGGTAAACCTAGTGGTATGTACATCAGTATTTATATTATACCTTAAAGAAAGCTTGGTAGAGGCAATATGATTGTTCATCTATTGTCTTCTCTATATGAGAAGAAGCTTTAACTTACAGTGAGACAGTTACGGTAAGGTTATTTTATGTTGTAATTTTGATGTGCGCAACATAAAAAGATATAATAAGCGGGACCACAGTAGGGAGCTAGCTGTAACCAAAGCAATCAATCTTTTGGAAATATGAATCGATCATTATTTTAGAAAATAACCTTTGTGAGTGGATTCTCATTCTTTATGAAATAATGGATAATATCTTTTGTGTGGGTGGCAATAACGTTGCGTTACATACTAAGTGATCGATGGAAGCCTGATAAGTTACGGGCATGGGGGGTTTATAAGGCTTCTTTATATTTTTGCCCAAAGTGTTGGGTAGTACATTGAATTGTTCTTGAATTTTTCATAGCTGATTTCATAGATAAGATGAAAGTTCAAATGCTCGTGGTGAATGTTGGAAAATATTCTTAACTGATTCCTGGGCATGCCTGGAGTTAGGAACGTCCCTTGTCTATGGTATTAATATATGTATCGGTGTATGCTATCGTTCGGGTAAAACAGGCGTGAGTTTTTACCCGACTGAACCAGACGGAAGGGTATGGTTTTTAGTGTATGTATATATTTTTCAGTACAATATTTTGTAACGGTTGTAACAGGGACAGAAATAAGCAATCAAGGATTTAGCTTGTCGACATCGCAAAACTAAGATTAGCTCGAAACCAATCAAATAGCCATTCTTAGTATAATAAATTCTTCGAGAAAATTGAGAGAAAATACAATTCTGCAAATGTTTGCAACACATACAAACATATTGTACGCAAATACTATATGAAAAACATTACAGTAAGTTACTAGATTATATTAGATAAGGCGCCTGATAATATTATGTAGGTACTATAAACATAGTTATAAAATATCCGTACTTTTGGATTCTATCCAAATCTAAACCAGATTCATTTTTCGCGACTCACTTAACAAGACCTTCTCTGTGTTTCTAAACCTTTAACAATTATACTTACAAAGGAACATTATATGGTAAAGCAAGTATCAAGATACATTGGTCATAAAGTCGGTACTGTCAAGCTTAATGTAAAGTGGTATCTTTCAAACAATACGTGGCCGGAGAAGTTTTGATAACAAGTGTCTGTTTCAAATTCATAACGACATTTAAGGTAAAAATGGTGAGCCAAAAATCATTTTGGAATAGTGACCAAACAGAGTCATCATCCCCCTGCCCTTATCCTAATTTATTTGGGATCGGCGCAGCATACCTATCTCTGGCATGCTGCTAAAGTTTTGGCTATGTTTTATGACCGGCCGCCTGCCTGACGTCAACCCTCATCGGGAATGCTATTTTTGGTGGTAACCTTGGTATGATACTTACCGTACCGTGTATGGTAAGTATCATACCAATTAACGTACCGTACGTACGTGACCAAACAGAGTAGGAAATAGGAAATCAATGGTATCAGGTATTTTTTCGAGCTGTACGTCACTAAACTAGTTCGTTTTTCGTTCTTGTTCTTTCTTTTAATACAAAGTCATACAATATGGTGAGCATGAAAAAAAATTTATACAATGCAATAGCGTGAAATATGTAGTTCAATAACTCTACATATTTAATATAATAAAACAACTTTTAACCGCATTAATCGCGTTTATTATTGGTATTTGTTTTTCCTGACGTTTCTAACACTTTGCAGCATTCGTGGTCGCAGGACGACTAAGGTGTCAGGCGTCTCAACAGTGGTTGAGATGGCTTAGCGGCAGAGCGCCGGCAGTGTCTGCCCGTGAAGCGCAGGTTCGAATCATGCTTGCGACCGTATTCTTTTTCCGCGAATAATTATAACCTTAAAAAAAAGAAACTGTTTAATATACTAGAAAATTTAATTATTTTAATCAAACGGAGGACAATACTCATCGCTTTCGGTGACAATACTCTCAGTCTATTTTTGTACGTGCATTAATGCTCGAACCGTATTGCTTTAAATTCCAAGAAAGATTTTATTCGCTTAATTCCTGAAACGTTCATTATATTTTTTCCTCAATGTAGTACGTAATAAAAGTATGGTTGAATGCATTTTCCTCGCATAATTGTGTGTTAAATTTAAACATCGGTATATCATGTTCAGAAAATTTAAATCAAAATAAAATGTGTCTTGAAATCAGGTCAATAGGTATGAGTTTCGTTTGTGTTACTACAAAGCGAAAACTTTAATTCTGGCACCAAGATTTGAATGTTGAAGAACAACTGACTTGTTGTTCTAGTGACCGCAAGCGCAGCTGCTGTGTGTAAGGTCCTGGGTTCAAATCCTTTGTCGGACAAAGTGTTATTGGGTTTTCCTATAAGGAAATTTTTAGTAGCAGCTCAGAGTAAAGAAGTTGGCAGAATGACATAACCGTGCTTCAGAGAGCACATTAAGCCGTCGGCCCTTTGCTTGATCTCTTTCCAGTCCTGTGTCGTCTGCCGTCCCATCGATTTAAGAGAGTAAAGTAATATCTCCTACGTACATGGCAAATACAGGTGGAGATGGGCCGCCGTGTCCAAAAATTCGGTCAGCAGTTTATTATCACCTAAGGTTGTGGGTCTAGTCATGTACCAATGTGACATTTTCAATGTCTATGTACTTCCTTAGTTAATCTAAGACATACGTTGAAGGAAAACATCGCGAGGAAACTTGAACTTGATGGTCACCAACCTGCAGTGAGCTAGCGTCGTGATCAATGCTCTCGCATGCGCTGCTTCTCTGTATGAGAAGAGACCTGACCAATACTCGAGGAAAGCTAGATAGCTTTCCTCGAGTATTAATAGGATTTTAGATACATTTTGTATAACAGCTATATATATATATATTTGATACAAATAAAACCTTGAAAAGCATTGACGCATGCTTAGCAAACTCTAAAGTTATAATTTTAAATGGAAAAGAATACGGTCGCGAGCAGGATTCGAACCTGTGCCTCCAGGATAAATACTCCAGGCGCTCTGACCACTAAGCCATCTCGACCTCTGCTCACTACCGTGAATTCTTATCCACATTTTAACACGTCTTTTGGGGACGGCACTGCTATCTATCATGTATATATATGTATACATGTATAGGGACTGAAGAAGCGCAGGTTCGAATCCTGCTCACGACCGTATTCTTTTTCTATTTAAAATTATAACTTTACTTATTTGATGTTACAGTTCAAATTAAAAGACTGCCTTTCAGTACAAAGAGCTGAATTAATATTCGATACATAATAATATAATCTAACAAAAACTCTGCTTATCAAGATTCATACAATAAATTTAAAATAATATATTTGGCTCTACCCTTTTAAACAATTTTGAATACGCTTCATCAACGTCTTTTCGTCTATTCTAGATGATTTATGGTGTGCACCATAGTATCACATACTCTGTTCAATAAGGTTCAGTAGCATTAGATATTAACAGCACGACGATTTAGCCAACACATGAAGCGCTTTAAACAAATCGCTTTATACCGAACTAATATTAAAACGTCAAAAAACTGACACAGATGGGTTTTCTGACAAACAAACGAGTATCGGAAACGCATAACGCGCATACAATATCCGAACACGTGACGTCATAGTATTCGATATACCTACATAAACAAATAAAAATAACATACATACAAATATACACACGGGGTGATTCACCGAAATGGGTCAGTGTGGACATTTCTAACAATTTCACAGACAAGGAAAATCTAAAGAAACATGTCGAAATAAAAAAAAGTACTTAATTAATTATTCGTTTTGTCGATCTTCCGATCGGCAGTAATTGATTTCTACTTTTCCGTATCATCTATACTAATATAATAAAGCTGAAGAGTTTGGCTTTCTGCTTGAGCGCGCTAATCTCTGGAAAAACAAATCAGATTTGAAAAAATCTTGAAAAAGTGTATGATTGGGCTATGATAGCCCAATTCTTGAAGAAGGTTACAGGCCAGGTAGGTTTCACATCGCCCTACGACTTTTAGGTGCCAAAAAGAAAAAAAAGAAAAACCGTCGGGCACAGTTAGTCTGTTTTATAACCCATACTTTGTATGTTTTAATGCAGGGCTCGTGGCCAAGTAACAGCCGCACAGATCGTTCGATCGAGATTAAGCTGCGCTTGCCGCGGTCGGTCTGTGGATGGGTGACCATCATTTCATACCAAGACCCCTTTGTGCCTCGAAGAGCACGTAAAGCCATTGGTCCGGTTGTCAAATGAAGATATATGACGTCGTGATGAGTCATTACGGGTAGTCAGACGCCTGAAAGTCTAACAACCAATCATACCAAGAGATATCGTGTTACCCATTAACTGGGTTGTGGAGGTCAGATAGGCAATCGCTCCATGTAAAATACTAGTATTAAGCTGCATCCGGATTGACTGGAAGCCGACCCCAATGTAATTGGGAAAAGGCTAGGCAGATAGACTTCGTATGTTTTAATGGCTAATAAAATTACAAATTTAGTGTAACGATTACTCCTAAACAACTGACTACATAACCGGCTATTTCTATATTGATGCTTAAGAATGCGTGAAGCGTTTGCAGTGAACAATAAAATGGCAGTTAACAAGATTTCCAATGTTTAACATTGTTACTACACTACGTGCCAACTGACGTGATCTAATCTAGTTTAGCTCTATATATTAAGATACTATATATTAGCTCGGTTAGTGGAGTATGATAGTAGGATAACATCAGAACCTGGCGCATGGATAACATTTGGTGTGACATTTCTAGATAGCAGGAGACCGTATCGGTGGCGGTTACCACCAACAACAGCATTCCCAATGAGGGTTGACGTCAGGCAGGCGGCCGGTCATATAGCATAGCCAAAACTTTAGCAGCATGCTACATAAAGGTATGCCGACCCCAAATAAATTGGGATAAGGGCAGGGGGATGATGATGATTAAGATACCTTTAAAATAACATGAGTTCTAATAAATGATCAGAAATCTATAATTATAAGACATGCTATTTCATATAAATTCATAATTATAGTGTACCTACATCTCGTGTGACGTTGAAAATATTGGCAAATTTTTTCTACTAACTACATGACGCTGTCTAATGTGGAAAATTTTGGTATTCCTTTAATAATTTATAAGAGAATAGCTACTGCCCGCGATTTCGTTTGTGTGTCTTAGGAATTGGGTTTAACCGAGATAAAAAGTATCATATGTGTTAATCCAGGTTATGATCTATCTATGTACCAAATTTCTTCCAAATCCGTTTAGTAGTTATTCCGTGAAAGAGTAACAAACATCCATCCATCCATCCTTACAAACTTTCACATTTAATATGAATGGGATTCTTAATAGATCACCAGGTGTCTTATAAGGACGAAAAAAAAGAGAATTTGAAATTTAGTAGATGCGAAGAACGACACGACAGCTCAGTTGAGGGAGCAATGTCACAGCACAGCAAGGGTTGCGAGTCCCAGTCTCGTTCATGTCTTATATTTTCAATGTTCCTTATATAAATGAAACAGTCTACCTTCCTTGCCAATATAAAAGCATTGGTAGTGACTAGGTACTTAGCTCGATTGGTTGATTTTACAGTACAAGTTGCTAGTTCGATTCATCCATGGCAAAAATATGAAAATATTGTACTAATAGTTGTTTCTGTAATCGAGTGTGCAATATCCAAATTTTATGAGGGGATAGTTGACAGCAATAGGCTCACCACTTATTACCTGCATGAGACTTAATAACAGCATCGGTGAAACGTGGGTGTAAAATAATACACTTCTACCTAAGCTTTTTGGGAATACAGGTGTGCTGCTATGCATAAAAAAACTACCAGTAAAATTTAAAGTTATAAACAACAAATAGACAATATTGGCATAACTATAGTTCTGTTTTCCAATAACAATAACGACAAAGAAAAAAGACTACAGCACACGACGGCTGTCGTACATCGTACACACAAGAAATTGAATACACGACAATACAATAGGCACAATACGGCCATACTATTGAATACAATGGGACACTGTCACAATATGTCGTGGTGATTCTAAATGATGTCAGTTGGTATAGCGAAAATCTATTTTGTATTGACCACGTACATAATATGTTACGATATTTTCTGTTTGAGGTTGACAGGATATTTCCTTAATTATATTCGAGAATTCCCGGTTCCCGAATAAACTGATCATTTTAATAATCGTTTAGATGTTCTGAAACTAGAATTGAAAGAAAGTGTAAATTCACTTCGGTAGGTACGTATCTATTGGAAAAGGTGAGTACCTATGTGTTTTATGATTTTATCTAATGTCTGCCAGAAATAGGTTCTTTTATTCTTACATTAGAACTATTTGATACGTATAAAATTTTCAGTGATTTCTAAATAAAGATTCTGGAATGGGACTTAGAACTAGTAGATACTAGTTCTAGGTCCCATTTCAAATAAAAAGATGCTTTTAACAGTCACATACTATACATTTTATAATATGTGACTGTTAAAATCAACTTTTTATTTAGATGACCTCCTTTTAGCTTTCGTGGGAGTTTTTTTTTGCTAGTCTATTCAAAAATATCCAACACCTTTCTTTTTAAATGCTATCTTCATCATTAGTGAAAAACTTAACAAAATCCTTTTAGCACTTACGTAGAAAATCGTTTACAGACAGACGCGGCAGAGAACTTTGTTTTATTCATACTAGTAGCCCCAATGACTTTAAAAAGAAAAATGTTGCTTATCAAACTTCCTCTTCATACAAAACTGTTCGAAATTCAAATTTTAAATATCTTACACATTATTTGTTTCATTTCACGCAAGACAATGATGTCAATATTTTTTTTTTAGAGTTCGCCATGTTTCTTTATATGTACTTGTGTCTTTTATGTCTTTGTATGTATGTACAGAAAAGATATACATATGTAGGGAATATGCTAAATAGTTTTAATAAATTATGTCAAATACAATTTCCCTACAAAATATTCACGCCATAAACAAGCGATAACCCGACGAATTTTTTCAGTGATTTAGCACCACAAGTTTCAGATCCACCCCTCCATACAATTTGCTTAACCGTAGCATTATTTTCTTCCGTTAGTTTTTCCACACCATATACCATGGTACTTTTGAACTTTACGCATACAGATGTGGGGTAGGGTAGGGTGTGTTGACAAAAAACCGAATCTACTATCTATTCTACCGTTATTGTTATTCGTGGTGATAAATTTTTATGTGGCCTAGCCATTACTCCCGCCCTTCCCCTTGACTGACCTTGACTTCATGTTAAATAGCGTTGCGAAGGATATTAGGATGTTTGGGGAACTGAGAATAGAGGTCAATGACTTGGGTATGAGATGACATATATGTGTTGGTTGTGTATGTTGTCGTCATGCGGTTGTTCACGCTGAGTAGGAAAATGAGCGCTATGGTTTTTTTTTAATGTTTTTATTTAAAAGTCACTACAAAAATATAAACTGGCCGGTGATACTGATGAAATATCTACTAAAAATTTATGCAATTTTATAGGACCTCGTCTTATCACTTTTGACAAAATATTAAGTTATTAAGATTATTCTATAAATGTTTCTTGATTTACTTAAATTAACAAACTATAGTTTCCAGTATTATGTCCTTAAGTATTGATGATTAAAGATAAAACTTTGAAAAGCATTAATACATGCTTAGCGAACTGTAAAGTTATTATATTAAATGGAAAAAGAAATGTTGGAAATGGAAATGTCGGTCACCAAATCGGGTCACCTGTGTAGGGATTTTTATATTATATTATATTAGAGGGTGGAACTACCACCATATTTGTAAGACTTGAAGTAAGTCTTGCCAGTGTGTCCTTACATTTGCATAATGGTACTGACAATGCCGTTTGGGTGGTTATGTATTGTATAATAACTTTCGCTATGTATCACACATTCATATTACAAATTGTTTAACGGTTATTACTCACTTACATTCTTCCACTTTGAGTCGCGACATTGCCGCGGGCTGAGCACATGACTAAGGGCTCCCTTCGACTTCTAAACTAGTCGAGAAATACAGAAAAATGCATGTGAGTAATAACCGCTGAACAATAATTAATAGGCAATGTATTGGTTTTATAAAATTTAAAAAGAATATTGATTGAGACGATAGCGAGAAGAATGAGACAAAAAAGTCGGAATCGATATCAAGTAAGCGTACTTGAAGTAGCCAAAATCAGTCTCGGTTCAATTTTATTACCAGTAGTATTGGAGAATACCAAATAATGTTCGGTAGACCGGCCAGTTTTAAGACGTACCCATAAACAAAAGTTCATCTTGAGTCTTGACAGACAATATAATGTTTATTGCTAACGATTTTAACTTTTACAAGTGCGTTGACCGCAAGCGCTTGATGTTTACGTTTTATTTTCAATTTGTCGGTGTCCCGAAGTTTGGAGAAAGGATTAATTTTCAAATCTTGTGGAACGGTTTTAAGTATTTATTATATTACCCGCGTGGTGATAGGGAACTTTCATGAAAGATTGCGGTATTTTCTTGAGACATGTAACGCGAAACAAAATCATATGTATCATGATTGCATGTATAAACATGGTTTTCCTTGATGTATCACTTAGTCATTAATCAGTTCCTTGGTCAATCAATCTGGCTAGCCTTTTTCCAATTACATTGGGGTCGGCTTCCAGTCAAACCGGATGCAGCTTAATACCAGTATTTTACTTGGAGCGACTGCCTATCTGAACTCCACAAACCAATTACTGGGTAACACGATATCTTGTGGTATGACTGGTTGTCAGACTTTCAGGCCTCTGAATACCCGTAACGGCTGCCATAGATCTTAATTTGACAACCAGGACCGACGGCTTAACGTGCTCGCCGAGGCACGGAGGGGTCTCGGTATGAAATGATGGTCACCCATCCACAGACCGACCGCGGCAAGCGCAGCTTAACCTCGATCGATCGATCTGTGCAGCTGTTACTTAGCCACGAGACCCTCTAATCAGTTCTTTTATAACAAATTTCGTACTGCGTGAGGAAATTTGTATGCTAAGAAAGGCTTAGGTCATCAGGATATATTTAGTTTCTTCATACTAAGTTTTATTTTCTGTCTAAGTCATATCCTGAGCGCCTAGAATATTTACCCGGAAGGCTCAGGTTCAAATCCAGCTCGCGACCGTATTTTTATATTCGAAAAACATTTCGATTTCGGTCGGGCAAAGTGTTATTGAGTTTTTCTGTTAAGAAATTCTCAGTAGCAGCCCGGAGTTTGGAAATGTGCCCGCTTTATGGTAATAGGCTCACCACCTATTACATGGGACTTAACAGCATTGGTGAAATGTGGGTGTACAATTGTGTACACCTCTGCCTACCCCTTCGGGGAATACAGGCGTGATGCTATGTATGTATGAAAAACATTTAATCATTATTTGTATATGTCTTGTCTTCGTTTCTATTTTTATAAAATCTTCCACGGTTCGGATATTTTCTACTTTATATTGTAGTAGGTTTAGGTGTGTATATATTTGGAACCACAGATTGGATCACATAGTAGCCCAGACCCGAAAAAATAATTTATTATTTTGGCTAGATACAAAACAAATATTCGCTTCTTACTCATATTTGTTTAGCTAAAATATCAGGCAAATTGTTAGCAACATTATCTTTGTATGATTTCCATTCATATGGCCATCAAACACTTCTAATACTGTTTAATACATACATTATTTAATACATTTTGCAAGTCCATGCATCAGTGTAATTGTTTCTCCATTTCAAAAGTAGGTCAATCTTCTCAATACTCCATCTATAATTCGGACTCTGCGAGGCATTTTAATCCTATCAAATAGTGAGATTTGAGCAAAATAGTACAGTATCTATGAGGTCACCAATGACGTCATTGGTCCTTTTGCCCTCTGGCTAGTTATTTTGTAAGTTTCGGATTACTGACATCAAACGGGTCCCCAACGCTGCCGATGTCCTGAATTACATATTATTATGAGACGACTTTCAACGATATCGATAACACGGGTAGTTGGTCTTAAAAAATAGATTTTTGGCTAGTATTATTTTGTAGCTTTATCTGTTTGTAATATATGAATGGATATAATATTTTGCATACTTATTCTACTAAAATTTCGTTATTCAATAATTTACGCAATAGTGTTGCAGCCGTGATTGTGAGCTCAATTTATAGTTTCATCGTGCAACGTATTATAATATATTTAGTGTTATAAACACTCGGCTTATATTATATTTATATATTATATTATTTTTGGTGGAAAGGACCAAAAATTGTTTCTAAGTGGTTGAACGCAGACATTCGTTCATTGCCCGCAGTAGTGCTAACCAAAATAAGTAAGCCTTGTATAATTCAAGATATGTCTTTGAAAAAGCATTAACGCATGCTTAGCGAACTCTAAAGTTACAATATTAAGAATACGGTCGCGAACAGGATTCGAACCTGCGCCTCCCGGATAGATACTCCAGGCGCTCTGACCAACTAAGCCATCTCGACCTCTGCTCACCACCGCGAATTCTTCTTCCATATTTTAACACGTCTTATGGCGACGTCATTGCAATCAATTCAGTACTTACAAGTGACCGAACCGACACGACTAACTTTGCAGTTAATACAATGTCGTAAAGAATGCAATTACCTTAATAATTCAAGATAAATCTTTGAAAAGCATTAACGCATGGTTCGCGAACTCTAAAGTTACAATATTAAATGGAAAAAGAATACGGTCGCGAACAGGATTGGAACCTGCGCTTCCCGAATAAATACTCCAGGCGCTCTGACCACTAAGCCATCTCGACCTCTGCTCACAACCGCGAATTCTTCATCCATTTTTTTTATTTATGGTTTTGTCGCTTAGCGACCATGTCACCCAGTTATGTCAAAACAAAAAAAAATACACAAACATAAAGTAGATCACCTTACTGCTAGCATATAAAAAGTTTAACTTTTTCTGATAATGGAAATGCTAGTATGGAATTGCAAAAGCCAATGTCATAAATTTTATCTCGCATAAATAACTTAACTCTAATACACACATTCCATTAGAACATGGGGAACATCGTCCACCACACCGCAATTCATCCATATTTATATATTATTTTTTAAGTTTTCGACGAGATATGTTTTCAATGGATTCCACCTACATATTATGATTAAAAAGACATAGGCGATACATACATACAAACGTGACGTAAGCCAGTAATTTATGACTGTCGCTGTCCCGTGGGAAAACACGATATTAAGAAACATTGATGTGCCAACATGGCCACCAATAATGGCAAACTTAGTTAAGGAATGTTTGGGCAGAAGTTTATATGTGTCATCTCGCTTTTCTCTTTTTCCGTATGTTCCGATGTTTAAGTGTTGAAAGTGCAGTCATATTTTTTTAAATCTATGATATCTATTTAATTTGTGACAATGCACAATTGCACAGCCTGCGCAATTGGCCTATTTATTTGAACGAAGTTTTATTCTTCGATTTCGTTTTTTACAGTAAGTATCTTCAAAGGGTCTAATCTGCGAAACCGTAGTATCTTCTTATATGGCTAAATCATAATGGCTAGTCAGATCAAAAGTATTTTAAACTTAGTAACAGCAGAACTAACGGCTTGAATCTCGGCTTAGAGCCTTGCTGGATGGTTGCTTGAGACTTCCTGGATATGAGTAACTTTATTATTTAGGGGTGTATTTAAGGCCTTTGGCTCTACGTCTAAGGTAACCATCAGCACCTGAACCGTCTTAAATAATAATGATATAAATTTAATAGACTATCAACCATATACCACAATTATCCCTTATGTCTGGTACGCACTATAGCACCTAAGGTACGTCCTGCATACCTAATTAACCAAATATGAGGTACCCCAAAGGAATTCTGACCTAAGCAAGACAAGCTGGTCCCTTTAATGTTACACATTGCATTTACGACCTGAAATTATGCTTACAGCTTTTTAATGGACGAGTCTTCGTATGCGTGAATGAATATAAAAGGAAATAAAATAAAAATGTTGTATGTACTACAAATTTTTTAGAACAAAATAATAGAAGCAAAAATACTGAATTGTTACTATTTTAATTTGGATAATTGCTAGGTTTTTGTGTTGTGGTTTATATGGGCTGGGCATAGTATCAATAAAATGGCTATTAACTAGTCTAATCAAATGTGTTTATCCCTAAGAGAATTATTCAAACAATTCATTAATGTAACCCATAATAAAAATATTCGTATGTTAGTATATCTGCGTAGCTCTTTCCTAATTGCACTGGGGTCGGTTTCCAAAACCAGATACAGCTTAATACCAGTATTTTACATGGAGCGACTTTCACAACCCATTCAGGGATTGCGTAACACGATATCTCGTGGTATAACTGGTTGTCAGAATTTCAGGCCCCTGAATACCCGTAACAGTTGTCATAAATTTACAACAGTTATCTTAATTTGATAACCGGAACCGATGGCTAAATGTACTCTCCGAGGCACGGAGAAGTCTCATTATGAAATGATGGTCACCTATCCACTGACTGACCGCGGCAAGCGTAGCTTAACTTCCATCGACTGATCTGTTCCGCTGTTACGTAGCCACGAGCCCCTCAATATTCTTATGTTATTATATGCATAAAATCAACCAAACAGCTTTAAAAGAAACAAACAAAACAAAATAAAGTCGTGTGACTCCAAAAATAGCGCGAAATTTTTAACCCTTGCTCTACCGTTCTCTTGCCAACTAATATTATAAACGCGAGTACTTACGTTTATTTGTTTTATTTTATTCACGTCAAAACGAAGCAGGGAATCTAACTGGTTTTTGCAAAAAGATAGTTGCAGACCCAAAAATGGCTAAGGCTACTTATTTTTTTTTGAGAAAAATATGTCTGGACTTCGGGAAAATTCGTTACATTTCTCCTTATTATCACCTGAGTCAAGTCACGGGTAGAACTTTGTCCAAATACGTAACATTTGCACGTATCACGTATTGTCCACTAATATGTTCAACGTGTTTGAGCCAGTATTGTCAGCTTAATCGCAAAATGCTTTTAGAGACTCGGGTCGTTTTAGATAAAGGACAAAAGAATTTGATTCTACTCTGTCCCTTTAAGCTGGTCTAATGAATCAGTGTTTGCATCTAAACTGGGCATATTATCTAGGGTCAAGTCCTATGACGGCATAAATTATTTTGTGCCTAGCTTTGGAAAGCAAGCATTTTTCTTGGACATCCTTCCGGCCTCGTCATTTACATAACAGTGCAGTGTAAAAGGAAATGGGGAAACTACAACAAAAAATATAGCTGAGATATATATAGCTTTGTCTTTTTAGAAATAATCTAGTAGAGTATAGGCTACATGTCCTGTCACGGTAAAAGACATACGTGACACTTTGGCCTTGAATTGGTCTTTCTTAATAGGGAGTTTTAATAGTATCTTCTCTCTTACTGGTCTTGTTACCACCGACGTGGAGCTTGCCTTGTGTGTGTGTGTGTGTGCACGACGTCCACCTTTGGGATGCTAAGTGACGAAAAAGAATTCTACGATTAACCAGATGATAAAAATTTTTGTCAAATGACATTTAAAAAATCATTTTCTAAACAAGGAAAGCTTTAAAAAGTTCAACCGGGGAACCATATTTAAATATTTTTTTCATTATCCTGCTATTTTTTTTATATAAAAAAGAACATTATTTATTATTTCAATAAATATTAGTCGCAGATGAATAATTGTAAAAATAAAACGTCCGATTGTAGATGTTAGTTCTAAATTTTGTCGCTCATATCTCTGTGTCATATCAAACAACAATAATTTAACTTTAATATATGCGTAGGGCGGGAGCAAAAAAAAATTTTGAATGACGTTAATACTATACTACTATACTAATCGATACTAAATCGGTATTATGAACGAAATCAAATAGACTCATGCACCAACGAAGCGACATCAGGAGTACATTGTATTACGACACGGACAGGTTAGGTTCGAAGGGGATGACGGGGCCGGGTGAGCGAGGCCGTCACTCCCTTCTTGTTTAGGTTAGGTTAGGTAATCCGACCTCCCCCCCAGGGGTTCCACCTTGTCGTGGTGGGGGGGCTCTAGTAGCCGTGGCTTGGTCACCCACGGTGAAGCTAACGGAACCCGAGGAGGGCCGCTCCTCAGGGCTTTGCCTTCAAGCCCATGTTGGAGCGGCGCCGGCGTAGGTTGCGGGCCTTATGGGGGGTGTCGCAACTGAGGTGGGCTGCGGCGTCGTATGGGCGGCACCGCAGCTGAGGGATGGGGGCCGCGGTGGGAGAGGAGTGCCGGTATGTCGATGCGCCGCTCTCCCTACCTACCGCGGCCTTGACGGGGCCGCCACCGTTGGATGGCGGACGCGGTGGGGCCGCAGGGGAAGAGGAGTGCCGGTATTGCGAGGCGCCGCTCTCCCTATCCTCTGCGGCCGTAGTGGCAGGCGGCGGGGCCACAGACCTGACCCGTCGCAGGGGACCTAGGGCGTCCAGACATGGGGTCGTCTGGCGCCCATTGCACATGGTCTCCGAGGTGGTTGCGGCACGCCATTAGTCTGGTGTGCCGTAGCGGGGGGGTGCAATACCCAACCTCGTGAGGGAGTCCGGCAACGGACGGCTGCGGGCGGGTTCGCGGTTGTGTGCGAGAGCGTTCCCGCGTCCCGCCCTCAAGCAGCTGAGGAGGTATACTGTGGAGTTTTAGTGGGTTGTGTGGTGGCTCCCCGTGTCAGAGCGGTATGCGAGGGCATTTCTCCACATAAAAAAAAAAAAAAAAAAAAAAAAAAAAAAAAAAAAAAAAAAAAAAGGTAATCCGACCTAACCGAGTCTAATCATATCTCTAGACAACTTCAACTAGGGATCCAACAAATAACTATTCTTGAGGACTTTTTTTCTTATCTGTATTACGTAAATAAATATTTCAATTCCTATCTTTTACTTACAAACTAAATAAGTCAGTCCCAAAAACTTTAGAAACAACTTTCAAACTTGTTAATAGTTGAACTTCATCGTATCTTCAGGGCCCACTCCGAGGTGTCTAAAACTTTTTAGGAGTTTTAGTTGGGCCTCATTTAACACCAATTATTTTTTGTCTCTTCCTTGTTTATTCTGTACGTAAAAAGACAACCTTTGAAGACCAAAAGTCATACACACATCACAAGTCAAAGTCATCATAACAGAGTCAAGGTGACGTTTACATTTTGACAGATAGTTAATCAGACAGCTCGTAACTTAAAGCGAACTTTAAAAACCTTAAATATATACAATATACAGTCCAGTTGTGCCGCCGCCCGTCGCTGGATCGCACGCCGTCGTCTGCCTTTTGGAAATTGACATAGCCTGAGAATACAAAAAATAAAGCTTTATTACGTAAACTGCATTAAATAGAAGAAATTGCCGTTTAAACATTAATTTTTGTACGTGTAACCACCTATTTACCTCAATGGTCATGGCCAAGGGGCAGATGGAGTCGTGCCCAGCGACGTGTGTGTGGTATCACAATACATTTATTCGACATATCTACACACACCATGCCGCATCCGCTTCGCATCTGTTGGCGTCTTAATTTGGAAACCTGAAACAGAAAGATAAAAAAGTAACACAAAAATATCATTAGACATGTCCTTACTCTAGTTGAGTTAATAATCTCCGAATTAATAAGTAACAAGACTCACTTACCTAGTAGATATGGTTTGCGGACGCTTCGTTGTACGATTTTGGAGGTGTGGAGCGAGGCCGGCGCGGGTCCTAATTCAGAGTAAAATATACTCATAATTTATATTTATGAGCACCAATCTCCTTATATCTTTCGGTCCGCGCGCATCTCGATCAACACCCGCTGGTGTAGGCCGCTCACGGCAAAGTGCGGCAAAGTGCACCGAAACCGATCGGATGGTGGCGATTGCCGGGGCTTGAAGCGAGCCGCTTATTTATTTATTTATTTACTGTTATACGTACTAGTATACTACTATATCTTGTGATTTTAATTATGTCCTTGTTATGCTTGTGTGAGTGTTTTTATAAATTGTGTACTTCTACTATTTCTTGTTGTGCGTGATTTTGTTTCTGTGTGTGTATGTATCTGTATTTCTAATAAATATATTTCTTTCTTTCTTTCTTTCTTTCTTTCTTTCTTTCTTTCTTTCTTTCTTTCTTTCTTTCTTTCAATATATACTCCTCCTGACCGTATTTCGGTAACAGCGGCCTATCTTCACGGAGATCAGCCAAGTACGCAGGAGATATTATAGTGCACAAGTGTATGCGCAAACACAGTTGCACTCCCTCTTCCTTCACTCACATAGTTCGATGGGACGGCAATCCGATACGACCGGAGAGAAATCAGGCGCAGGACCGACGGCTTTACGTGCTCTCCGAAGCACCCCCCTTGTTTAAAGAACATCACACCACCAACTTCCAAACTCCGGGCTACTAACCCTATAACATTTTTCCCGACCTGGGAATCGAACCTAGGACCTGATGCTCAGCAGCCGCGCTTGCGACCACTCGACAAACGACGTTAATCGATCATTAACAGAGTCAAGGTTAAAAGCGTGCTAAGTTAACATTTTGACAGCTAGTTAATAAGACAGCTCGTAACTAAAAGTGAAATTTGAAAACATTTTATTGAACAGATCTTAGAAAGTCTCAACCATAATAAACTCGCCTATCTTCCATCCGTCTCTCTCTCATCTTAACACCTCTTTCGTCAAAACCACTTCTAATCTACGATTATATTCTGACGGTTGACGGGTTAATCCGTTGCGCCATTATGTCCAACCGCTGAAGTTAATTACATCCGCCTAAGACGCCATTAACCCGCGATTATACGTCAAATTGATATTTCGGTGCAAACGCCGGCGGTAAAGACGGTTATATACTTAGCTCTTTATTTTATAGCCTTCGAAGGATCTGGTGTTTATTAGCATAATATTTAGCCTGTTGTGTGACTGTTGGGTCTATATTAATTGTATAAATATATATGGAAACGGGACATATTATCCAGATATTCATTACACTTTGTTATAGTTGAAACGTACGTTTTGGTCCTCAGTCCCGCATTATAGTTTTTTTTTTTCTTTTTGCCCCTCTGTAATCGTTATACCTAATTTTATTTGCAAAACCTAAATTATTATTAAGTATTGTATTTAGAAAAACACAGTGTACCAAGTCAAAAGATACAGCTAAATACAAAATGTTTTAGGGGTTTAATGAATGACATAGCGACAACTTTTCTCGGGATCTCGTTCAGGACATTGTGAAAACAAAATACAATTAGGAGAGGATGGTTCAATTGTCAGCGTTCCGCAGTCAATTATCTAAATTTTATTAAAAACTAACTTAAACTTTTCAAAAGCCTCTATTGCATTTTGTATCATAAAATGTCCATCGTTGAAGCCTCTTTCTATTAAACTGCCTAGAATGATTAAAAGTCTCCCAAAAAGAAAACAAGTTATTTAAATCCTATCAGAATTTATTTTTATTCTCTAGTTTATGCCAAAACTAAAATAGTTCAGGTAGAATGATAGGCATATACCAATACAAATATTGTCACGCACGTGTAGAGTGGATATGTAAAACATTCACAACACGTTGCGTAGAGACGCGACCCGTCTTCAGTTTTCAGCGTTCGGGCGACTCTGAAACCGTCAGCCGACAGAGCCGCACGGACGCTCTGCCTATAGACGCGAACTCCCGAACAAGTATATTAAAACTTTAAATTAATATATAGTCTGTGTAATATAATACGTACATTAAATTAGAAACAGTTTTAATTAATATGCTCGTGTTTAAAGTTATCTGTGTATGGTGTAGTGGTAAACATTGAACTTTCGTGTAGATATAAGATTGAAAAAGTTGGGAAGCCGACAACATTGTAAGTACCATGTTTCTCGTCAGACATACTGTGGAGTTTGATAAATTACTTTTATGGAAGTCGTCAAAATGTTGGGCGGACGTAGTTTTTTTAGTTTTACTTTGTCAGGGTGCGGATTTTTTGGACAACTACGCTGGACCAAAAGAATTGTGTTATTATTATGGGATAGAAAAGCTGTAAAAAAAAAATTATACCACAGATAAATTTAACTATTTCCCTTGAAATTTAGCCCAAGTAATAAATTATTATTTATAAATACTTTATGCACAAAAATTAAATTGTACAGAGGCGGACTTAATGTCAAGGGCATTTTCTACCAGTTAACCTTATTTAAGTATTATGTATTTGTTTTGTAATTTAATAACACCACTGCAATTAATTTAAATCTATATTTTCATAGAATACATCAATTTTAAATTAATTATTTAATTAAAATTTATGTCACTAATAAAATGTTGCGCCGATATCCCCGTAACTTGGGACCAGAGTTTCAAAAAGCACAGAAATTTGACTATTAATACATGATTAAATATTTCTAGGTACATATCTACATACTTCCTTTTGCGTACTTTTATACCAAATTATATGAAAATTGATAAGAGAAACATAAAGCATACCGACCATAAAATACCTAGCTAGACCAAATTTCTATTAAACTAAAATACTAATAATTTTCAAGTATTTACTTTTTTAGTCGTTTTCAAGTAATTACTTTAACCGTAACACTGGCTATCCGTTTCAAGAATACCGTCAAATAAATTTAAGCAGACTTTTAAGGCAAAGTTATAATACAATTTAGCTCCTCGATCAAACAGGTAGCTACCGATTAATGGCGTAGAAGGGTAATTTAGCGGTTGCGACAAAGGGATACTCCCTTCCTGTATTTGAGTCAATCGTAACTTTACATCTCTTTGTTTTGTGTACGGAAACGGTCCTTTATTTACTTCGTCGGAGTGTAAATTTGTACTTTAGCTGTAACTGGTTTTATGGAAAATCGAAGTCACTATGAATGTTAATGTGTTTGCTTTTCTTGCAATTTATAGTTATGTCTTTTAAGTATGAATATTAAATGTTCTCTTTTAGGTATGTCAAACCAATTTTTGCTACGGTCGTTTGGTTGTTTTTTTTAAAGACTTCACAGTTTTACCGGCGAGGTAACTTTACAAAGTTACAAAAGGTAACTTTGTATGCAGGAACTGCATTTTACCGGGATAAAATCCCTATGTTGGTATAGAACATAATATGGTATTTCAGGAACAAAATTCACTAATAACCGAAATTAATTCGATTCCGTTCTTTAGTTTTGGCATGACTGATTAACACACTTTTCAATGGAGGAACACCAAACCTTGTTCCTCCATACCACTAACAACAGCATACCCGATGAGACTTGACGTCAGGCAGGCCGCCGGTCATAAAACATAGCCAAAACTTTAGCCTGATATATGCTGCGCCGACCCCAAATAAATTGGGAATGGCAGGGGATGATGATGAAAATTAATGAATAAGCAAAGTATAAGTGATATATAATTATATTTTTTTAATACATGTTGAGGCCATGTAATGCCTATATCAATTCTATTTTTCAAAGAAACATTGAAAAAATAATAGACAAGAACGGGGCTTGAACCCGCGACCTTTGACGTTCCGTGTCATCACTCTACCAACTGAGCTACCTTGTCGTGTTCAAACCTATTGAATTTTCAATCCTCTTTGTGTACTTAAGGAGACGCCTGGTGATATTTATCTAGTAATCATTTACAGATTTACTAAACTTCAATAGGTTTGAACACGACAAGGTAGCTCAGTTGGTAGAGTGATGACACGGAACGTCAAAGGTCGCGGGTTCAAGCCCCGTTCTTGTCTATTATTTTTTCAATGTTTCTTTGAAAAATAGAATTAAAGTATAAGTGGTCAATCTGAAATACGTCCAGCATTGCCACCGCCAACAAAACGAAATTAAACATTTATTTTCCTCTTAATTTTCTAGTTTTGTATATCATGGCGGTATGCCACGTTGTAATCTATAAGTGTTCTTGCAAATAAATATATGGTTTGCGACGATATAGTCCTTTTTGCCTCCACTTATTACATTACAGATAATTTTCCATTAGAATTACAGTAAATGCTGCTAAGATCTGAAGGCGGCTAGCCTCAAGGTGGGCTTGTGATGAATGGTACTAATACCTAAGTAATGACCATAGCACCGCGCGTAAGGTCGAGCTGGATGGCTAGGAATTGCATTATGTCGATGTGTATATTTACTTGAGCCACTTAGTCTCTTTCAAAAACAGGCAGGACAGGGAAATCGATCGCCGGATAGAAAACGCCTGGAAAAACTACTGGTCCATGAAGTCCCTAATGAAGGGAGATCCACCAATCTCCCGAAGCGAAAACTCATCGACATGTGCATCCTGCATATACTACCTACGGTGCACAAACTTGGTCACTCACGGAGTGACAAAAGTTCCGCCTTGGGGTTTGCTAACGAGCAATGCAGTGCAGATGCAATATTCTGGGTGTAAAGCGGATAGACAGAATACAAAACACCTCGCTGCACTCCAAGACGGGTATAATAGATGTCGGTATAAAGGCTGCAACACAAAGCACAACCACCGCTGGGCCAAAATCTCAACACAATGGGTGCCTGAAAATGGACAACGTCGCCGAGGCCGGCCTAGAAAGAGGTGGCGGGATGACCGGGATGCGTTCCACCAAAGCTGGTTTGAGGCGGCGCAGGAGAAAATGATTTGAAATAACATGGGGGAGGCCTTTGCGCAGCATTGGGACAGTAGAGGCTAATAAAAAAAACCATTCATTCTAGTTTAAATAAATAGCAACGGTGATAACATTATGCTGGCTTATATATTAGCATGGTATACAAGGTACCAGATTTCCACATAACTCGACCCTTGGAGTTTCACATGCGGGGCGCGTACGGGACACTGGCATCGACGCCCGGGTATTAAATTCAAATGAGGTTCTAGGTTCATAAGTCTACCACCATGTTAGATATATCTACTTACTATCTACACATTCGTCACTAAAATTTTAAAGCAAACTTACATAATAGATTCCTGTTTTTTTTTTAAACAGCCTAATTGACGCCCCAGACGTCGTTCTGCCATATACATTTTCTAGATAGGGACACCCTTATCACCTAGCGGTATAAAAAATAGCTTACGACCTATTCTCAGAAATACCAAATATACACAAAAAAATCATAAAAATCGGTCAAGGTGTGTCGGAGGCGTTCGATAACAAACACTGTGACTGTGACATGAGATTTTTATATATTAGAAGATAATATATTGAAAGGAGTGTCATGGTGACCGAGTAGTTACGTGCTCACCTTCTCGCTTTCCCTCGGGTTGTGGGTTCAAACCTTGCATATACAAATGAGACTTTTTCAATGTTCTGTGTACTTTTTTAGTTAATCTAAGACATCTTAGACATACCGTGAAGGAAACATCGTAAGAAACCTGAAATTAATGATCTGAAATCGCCAACCCCCAGTGAGCTAGCCTGGTGATCGATGCTTGTGCCTTCTCTGTATGAGAAGGGTTCCTTGCCCTGCAGTGGAACAGTAATGAGCTGGTTATGTTATGTAAAGGACTAAATAACTCCAATATTTCGTTGATCTATAGGTCCTAAGCACGACTGCTGAACATGAAGGCTTAGGTTGGATTCCGAGGTCTGGATCTGTTAGGATATTTTCAGTAGCAGCCCGAATTTTGGGATTGTGCCTTGTGGAAATAGGCTCACCTACATGGGACTTAATAACAGCATTGTAAAAAAGTGTATGTACAATTGTGTACACCTCTGCCTACCCATTCGGGGAATACAGGTGTGCTACTATGATGCTATGTTCAATATCAATCGAGCTGATTTATTTTCAAGCAAATTCTGCTGTTCTCAATCAACAATGTATTACAGTTAATAAGATCGTTAAAAATAACACAATGTTAATATCCCAACATTTCCTGTACACAGTCGTTATGTCCCGTACAACTCGAGTTTATAGGTAGCCTTTTGGCAATACGCCAATTAGGCATAAAAAGGATGTATCCCAAAAAACTTAGTACTTGATATGCAGAAACTGACTTTAATGTGGAGACATTGGAAATGCTGAAACCTACTAGTATAAGACAAACAAGGCCGAAGCCGAGAATCATGTCATTAAATTATACTTACAGTAATTTCAGTTTATTTCCAGCTACCACGTCTAGTGGTCACAAGCGCGATTGCAGGTCGTTCTCGCAGTTCCCAGGTCGGGCATAGTTGGGTTTTTTCTATTAGGAAATCTCAGTAGCTTGTCGTGTCTAAGTAGTTTGGAATTATGCCCCGTAAATGGCAACAGGCTCATCATGGTAATACATGGGATTTAATAACAGCATTGGTGAATTAAGGGTGTATAACTGTGCACACCTCTACCTACCCCTTTGGGGAATACAGGCGCGAGGCTATGTTATGTTTGTGTTTTTTTTTATTAAATTATACAGTTCCTAGCTGTGTCTCGCGGTTTCACCGACGTATAATTATATTTTAATTACTTACTTAGTACTAACTACCAAATAGCAAATATCTCACAGTTCAACTCGTCATGCGTGGTTTATGCGTCACACGGCTCATTCACGCGAGTGTTAAATTATTTTTATTTTACTTTATCTCCTAAACTATGCGTCCAAATAACATGCTATAAACTTAACGTAAACGTAACTTTCGTTCGTAAGGTTTGATATGCCATGGCTAATAATAATGCTCGAAATCACTTTTTAATTTTCAATGTTAGATACTTGAAAGTTTGACAACCAATCGGTTGTCAGACTTTCAAGTATCTAACTGCCCGTAACGGCTTTTGTAGATCTTAATTTGACAACCTGTGGTGAAAGCACATGTTGCACACATCATCATCATCCCCTTGCCCTTATCCCAATTTATTTGGGGTCGGCGCTGCACACCTATATCTGGCATGCTGCTAAAGTTTTGGCTATGTTTTATGACCGGCCGCCAGCCTGACGTCAACCCTCTTTGGGAATGCTGTTGTTCCTGGTAACCGCCACCGATATGGTCTCCTTCTATCTAGATATGCCATAATTTTATCCATGCGCCAGGTTCTGATGTTATCATCCTAATATCACACTCCACTAACCGGACTAAAAATCCAGTTGTCTGCACAGGTTGCACACAACTGGATTTTCCTTTCCACAAAATTTTATATCTTCAGTTTGATATTGTCAACTACTAACAGTACTGCAGTGACCAATATCCATACCACATTCGGTCATTTAGTTTCCTAGCATTTCATATCATTTTATTTTTGGCTAAGTATCTATGCTCGTAGGTATTAAAATTTCTCTAGCACTCACCAAAGTGCGTCTAAACGTCTCCGTGCCTTGTAAGGCTCGTTTAACCGCTGATCCTGCTTGTTGTCAGTACGTAGCAGTTCTCAAACTCTAAACAATTATTTGTAAACCAAGTGTACATAATAGGTCTTAGTTATATATTGGAAACTTAAAACTTAGCGGCCTTTGCGGCTTAAAACTTAGTTGAAAATTTGAAGGCATAGTCTCCTGGTCATTAGATCATACATACATAGCATCATGCTTGTATTTCCAGAAGGGATAGGCCGAGGTTTACACATATTTTTATGTATAAATATTTGTACCCACGTTTTACCAATGCTAATATTAAGTCACACACACGATTCCAAACTGCGAGGTGAGATTTTTTTTAACAGAAAATCTCAACAGCTCTGCCCGACCCGTGAATCGAGCTCAGGACCTCATGCCTAGCAGTCGCGCTTAGGACCAGTAGACAAACGAGGAAGGCTTGATTTAAGCCAGTGTGACACATGTGTTAAAATAACTAATAAAGAATAAAAAAGCGTTTATTGCTCACTTCAAAGATACATGTAAAATGGAACTCCTCACATCCAACAAAGTACAATTTGTATTTTGAAGTCAGAGCTCTCTCATATTATTCAGTATGCAATATACTGGAGAAAGGTATTCATATCAAAGCAATACTTATAGAATACAAAATTAGATTCTAACCACACGAAATAAAGAAACAATAGACATCTGTAGTGGACGTTTATTGGTTTATTTTATACCTACACGAACAAAAATATTCTGCTCTATTAATTCGAATTTTTTCATAATTTTAATAACGCATTCCGGCTTTTCTTGTAGCTTCCATCTCCGCAGCTCTCTTATGAAAGATAATTTCGTATTATGTTTTATGCTTTATAAAGTAGGCACATAATGCTACTTTATTTTCGCCCACACATACTTTGCCGCGTCTTCATTCATAAATTTCCTCTTAATACGTTCTTTGGTTGCAAATGACTTGCTTATTGTCGTTAAAGGACTTACGTGTTTAAAGAACTGAAAATAATTTGAGATGTGAGACGTAGCATTTCATCTCAGTAAAGGTTGAGTGGGCAACTGTTTTAAACTTTGTATTAATATTTTATTTGAGAAATACTAAAAGAATCCTAGGAAATAACAACAACGTTTTTTCGGAAAACAACATCGATTTCAGAAAAAAAGTATGTGAAAACATTAAGCAGGAGTGCAACCTATCTAAGTGGCAAAATTGATCTTGAGAATGTTACCAGGCAATAAATTCAAAAGTAGAATGTTTTCATGGCTCTAAGATAAAAAAATATATTCAGTTTTTTTTTTTTTTTGTTAATGGCCTCTCGCAGGTCAACCTAGGAGGTTGTCGACTGCTTAACCGGACTTTCCTGTGGATGCCCTAATAATAAACTATTATTAAGGCCTCCAGCCAGGGGCATACGACTAAATTATTTCTTATTTTAATAAAAAAAAAAAAAAAAAAAAAAAAAAAAAAACAAAAGCGACAACGCTACGGGCACCTCCTGCGGGGTACGAGCCTCGGCTTAGGGCGTCGCTTGAAGGAGGACAGCAAGGGACTGACTGGATCGAACAAGAATTATCATAATTATTATTATTAGGGGAATTTAAAGCTACAGGCTCAGCGGCTACGCGGGCTGGCACGAGCAAGGGTCGGGGAGGTGATGCATTAGGTGCATTACGGGGACGTCGCGACGGGCCTCGGCGGCGAGGCCTAAATGACGGCGGTCTGTGTTTGTGTACTGTGCTGGTGGCCCTACGGCTCTCTTGGAGCAGGGTTATAGCGTCATTGGGGTACAATAGTGAATGCCTAGGACGGCGAGTTCTACTTATCTGGGAGGGGGTGTATCGGGCGGCAGCCGCGATAAGAGGGTTGGGGTGCTTTTCAGCAGATTCGAAATAACGCTTGCAAATGCGTTTTATAAACTGTTGGATAGTGGGAATTTTAAGGTCGAGATGGAGGTTTTCGTTTCTAACGTAGAAGGGGGCTCCCGTGACCTTACGTAAGGCACGGTTTTGGAGGGTCTGCATCTTATGGAGGCGGTAAGATTTCGCGTGTGGGAACACTACGCAGGCGTAGGTCATGATGGGGCGTATGCACGTGGTGTAAATGCGCAGTTTGCACTTAAGGGACAATCTGCTGCGTGCGTTCATAATAAAGTGAAGCCTACCCAGAGCGAAGGCGGCGCGCGAGCGCACCGTCCTTATGTGCTCACCGAAGGTCAAGTGTCTATCGAGGATGACTCCTAAGTACTTGGCTTGCTTCTCCCAAGGAATCGGCTTGCCGAACATGGTTATCGGTTTGGGGTCGGGGGGTCTGATCCTACGCTTTTTCGCGAAGAGTACGGCTTGACTCTTATCGGGGTTGACTTCTATTCTCCATTTCCTGAACCAAGCGCCTAGTACGTTGGCGGAAGTTTGGAGAGTGCTAGCTATACGGTCGCGCACGATACCGGAGTAAAAAATGGCAGTGTCGTCTGCGAAGAGAGCTAACTTTGCCTGTCTATTTTTGGGGATGTCGCTAGTGAAGAGCGTGAACAGGAGGGGCGAGAGCACGGAGCCCTGGGGGACACCGGCGCGGATAGAGTGGGGGGCGGATAGTGCGCCCTCTATGCGATAGCGGAAAGTGCGATTCGAGAGAAAGTCCCGTAGGATGAGCACGAGACGGTCGGGCACGCCGAGTTTGTACAGCTTGTATAATAAGCCGTTGTGCCAGACTTTGTCGAAAGCCTTCGCTATGTCGAAAAAGAGCGCGCCTGTCATCGTGCCGCGCTGAAAACCGGCGCTTATGTGCTCGACGATGCGGTGGACCTGTTGTACGCACGAGTGTTGGGTACGAAAACCGAACTGTTCGTTGGGGATGAGGCTCTTCGCATCGGCAAAGTCCTTGAGTCGCTTATAAATAAGCTTCTCGTAGATTTTACAGAGTACGTTGAGGAGGCTGATCGGTCGGTAGCTCGTTCGCGGGTTTTCCCGGCTTAGGGATACCTATGACGGTGGCTTCTTTCCACGATTGAGGGAAGACGTTGTGAGCCGTATAATGAAAGGGGCGGGGAGAAGTTTCATGACTTTATTAGTGATGCCGTCTATGCCGGGGGCTTTGCGGGGTTTGAGATTTTTAATGACCTCTTGCACCTCGTCGGGAGTGACGGGGGGCAGGGGGTCGTCGGGGTCTTCGAACGGCGGGAGTGAGGCTCTGCGTTCTACTTCTGCGTCGACCTTGAGGAGGTGCGCTCGGTCAACCGGTTGGGTGCTAGGAGTGCATTGCGCTTCTAGACTGTCGGCCAGGCACTCGGCCTTTTCGATGTCGTCGAAGGCTATGCTCTTATCGGGGCGGATGAGAGGGGGCATGGTGGCCACTCCATCGGATTGGAGTCTCCTTTGAAGCTGCCAGAACGCTTGGTGAGTGGGCTCTAAGTCGCTCAGCGTCTTATCCCAGTGCGCGTTACGCTGCTCATCGATGCGTTTCTTTACAGCACGCTGTAAATAGCGCATGTGAGCTTTGTTCGCGTCGCAGGGAAACGCGCTGTAGGCACGTACGGATGCGTTCTTTTCCGTTACCAGTTCGCGTACGTCCGCCGGTAGTTTCCAGTGATGGTTGTCCATCAATGGAACTTCCCGTGAACAACTGTTCAAAACGGATTGTACGTGACCGGTGAACGAATCGATCGCATTCGTAGTGTCAGTGACCGAGGCGATGACGTCGGGAATAGAGTCTAAGTGCGGGGAGCTGGTCGATTGTAGGCTTTCGCTTACTCTCTTCCAGTCCGTGATCGTTTGGGTGGGAGGGGGTCGGGAAGGATCAGAGGGCCCCGAGCGAGGTGCCAGTGCCATGATCACGGGACGATGGTCGGAGTTGAGCTCGTGTAGCGTCTCTATAGACTGTAAACGAAGGTTTACGTTCTTTAGAAGCGCCACATCGAGAATATCGGGAAGGTGCGCGGTGTTGTGCGTATAGTAGGTGGGATGCATCGGAGCAATAATGTCGAAGTTGAGAGTGGCACACAGGCCGAACAGTTGCCTGCCTCTCGCGGTCGTCGTATTACTGTTCCAAGCGGGATGTTTGGCATTGAGATCGCCCGCTATGATAACGGAGTCACTCAAGCCGAGGAGGGCAGTAAGGTCGTGGGATAGGATTTCGCGTTTTTCCCCCACATCGGTGGCGGCGGGAGGGATGTAGGAAGAGACGATAGTGATGGGTTGGTGACCGGTCATGGCTAGCCGACAGATCGATACCTCGAAAAGTGAGAGAGGAGGTGGGTCTAACGGGATGCAGTGGAGCGTTTTGCGGTAATAAATAAGGGTGCCACCCATGTGACATCTGGTTCTATCGTTCCTAACTATACGGTAGTTGGCGATATTCGGGTCCCGACGGTGAGGTTTTAGGAACGTTTCCTGTACGAGGAGAACGTCTAATTGGTGGTCGCTGAGGAACGTAGTTATTTCGTCGCGTTGTTTAGTGATGCCGTTTGCGTTGAAGAAACCTATTTTTAGGGAGCGCGGTTTGGTTCTACAAAGGTTCTTCGTATCCATTAAAGATTTTATTTTTTATTTATTATGAGCTAGATTGCGCAGGGCTTGCGTAATCTTGGGAAAGGCGTTGTACACCATGAGAAGTTTCATAGGGTCGCCTTTGCAGGCGATGATATCCCTGGCCATAGCGTGAGCGTTATCAGAAGAGAATACGCTGAAGGTTCTGAGAATGACGATCGCGGGGTCAAACGCGAGGTCGTCGTTTACGACCGGTAGAGAGGCGGCGGCGTTAGCCGGTAAGGACGCGTTAGTCGGAGGCGCTAGAGAGGGGGGCGCAGCTATGGGCGAGGCCATTAGGGCTGCGATCATGGGCGAAGAGTTAGTTTTGAGAGCTGGGAAAGCTCGTTGTTGCTGGAGGTTGTTGAGGGGAGCCCACGGACTAGGTCTCTGAGGGCTGAGGCGGGCGGGGAGTTGGGAAGAGGGGATCGCCACCGAAGGGCTTTCCCTTTGTTGACGGGCGTTAGCCCGCTTTACGAGCTTTGGTGAGGTTGACTTCGGTGCCTTAGGGCAGCCGCGATAGTTAGCGGGGTGACCGGCTTCGCCGCAGAGCACACAACTGGGAGGGTCGGTGCAGAGTGCGCGATCTTTGGGTCGGGGACAGTCGACAGTGGCGTGGTCACCTAGACACTTGACGCATCTAGGTGTGGCGAAACAGTTGGTCTGTGCGTGACCGTATAATTGGCAACGGTGGCATTGCCCTATGACGCCTGTTTTATAAGGCTTCTCTATTAAGATGCCGGAAAGGCTGCAGATCGCTTTGACCTGGAAAATCGGGTGGTGTCCTTCGGTAGGATCGCATACGACTAGCACCATGTCGTAGGCGGCCCCACCTCTGGGTCGGTGCATCCGGTGCACCTGGGATACTGGGACTCTCTGCGACTGAAGGTCGCTGAGGATGTCCTCTGTGGGGATTTCCTTCGGGATGCGTCTTATGACGACCCTGGTAGATTTCTCCTCGGGGAGAGAGTAGGTATGGAACGCGACGTCCCTGGCCTTAAGGGCCTTGGTGAGTTCCCTATAATCGGTTGTGGAGGGGACCTTAACTTTAATGCCTTGCTGAGTAGCACAGGCACTGGTGTAGTTGATCCTGCGATCAACACACATCTTCGAGATGGCAGTCCATTTGGACTTGTCATGAATGTAGAGCGGGGGAGGGGATTTAAGCTTCTTAGAGCTCGAGGCGGCGCCGGAGGGGCTGAGGGGGGGATGGTCTGAGAGGGGGCGGGGGAGAGGGGTGCGGTAGTCGCGGGGGAGGGGGGGCGGGGGTGGCGGTAGTCGCGGGGGCGGAGGCGGCGGTAGTCGCGGGGGCGGGGGAGGGGGCAGAGGGCGCTACGGGTTTCTTGGCTTTACTAGCCGCGGCGAAGGTTTTACCCTTCTTCCTCTTTCCTCCTTTGCCGACTTGAATGTATTCGTCTTCGGAGGAGGAGGCTGAGGCAGAGGACGAGCTAGTCTCGGAGTCGGAGGCAGAGGCATCCGAGAGACAGGGAGAGGGGTTGACGCACACGTCCATGTCTTCCGAGACAGTGACGGTGGTCGTAGGAGGCGCGATGGCCGAAGTAGAGGGAGCCTGTACTACTAACGGGTCTACGGTGGGCATAGAAAGAAGGCATGGGATACCTTTTTCAGCGGGCGGCGGAGAGCGAGGGCTATCTACGCAATTTAATGCGGGGTTGGCATGCTGTAAGTCAGCGATCTGGGTACCATACCGACGTTGAATGTCGGGGTCCTTTACGAGGATTTTCATGAACGCGAGTAGCGCGTCCATATTAAAAGGAAAAGAAATGAATTAGCTATTTTAAACTATAATATTCGCCTAACAGGCCTAACTCCCCGGGAGGATAGCCCGGGGATGCGTAACCCTCCCCGCCGGGTATAGGCAGGGAGGTGAGTGACCTAATGGTGAGCCCTAAGCTTGATTTGACCCGTCGCCAGTCTTAATGTGCGTACGGGGCCCTGAACCAGTCTAGTGCGAAGGGTGTAGACACACCCGACCGACACTAGGTGTGTTGCTGCAAAGGAAAACAGAGCTAGAGTCGACTAGGAGATCCCCCAAGGCCGGTTGTTCTAGCTCCCGTCCGATTTGTAGCTTAACCCTGAAGGGGCTTCAGCTGGGTGTATCGGGTCCACACCCTCTCGGTTTCGTTGACACCGTGAGGTTTCCACCGAGAACCACGAAACTGTGGATTTTCCCAGAAGGGGAATTTACACAACACACGTTTTTGACTGTACTTTGAAAAAGACAGATATCAGCCGCCGCCTCGAAAGAGGCAACTTTTGATTAATAGTGGCGTAGCTAGCTGGTAGCTACGGAGAATGCTACGGCAGAGCGTAGCGACAACGATCACTGACACAACACAGTCGAGTTACGCGGAGTAACACGTCCGTGCGCGGCGAGCGTTGATGCGAGAATGTATATTCAGTTAATGATTTTCTCAATTATAAAGATTGTATCCAATCCCGCAATCCCGAAGTATGCGCGTGAGTAATAACCGTTAAACTATAATTAATATAAAGTTTGACATTGGATTTTATTTATATTGTTATAGTATTCACTTTAACCTGATATTATGACCTAAACTGATTCGCTGAATTAAATTTATGAACATTGACATTTATTTAATAAATAATAATTGATAATACTCCGTAATGTATAAATATTTGTACGCCGGAAACGGTAGAATAATTTGGACTCTGTAATAATTTTAAGATCTTTTGTAACATTATTCTGACAAATGAACAAAGAAAAAAAAAGAGACCTAAAGAAAGGAACACCCTCCAGCGCACTTCGGAATTTAAAAGCATCAATGGCTCAATAAAAACAAATCACCCAAAAATCTTATGAAATATCTAATAATTATTGTATACAATCTTAGTTAATCCATTAAAAATAATTATAAGGCCATGCCATGCAATTTAATGTCCCCTCCATTAGTGGGCAAAAGTGATTAGTTATAAAATGATACTACTAATAGCGAGTCACGTAAATGACATATTATGTTTGAAAAGTCACGGAAGGCTGACATCGTCATGAGTTTTAGAAAGTAATTATCATGGAAGTAATTTTCTTTAATAAATACTTAGATGAACCTTACTTATGCGTGAAGATAAAACGTTAAAATGGTTCGATACGTGTATCGATTCGATTGTAAAATAATTAAGGAACCGTCCACTAAAGTGATACTGGCAACAATTATAACAAGGCAATAAAAATAATAATTAAGGGTCACTTCCTTTCAATAACAGTTACTATAAAAGCGACACATGACAATTTTAGGTACGTCAAATTAAAATCCGATACACGATATGTGTTGGAAGTATAACTTTTTTCAGTATTCTTTATTATCAAATACTTTTTTTTAATATATATGCAAATACATTATTTCAAGATAAATCTTTTGAAAAGCATTAACGCATGCTTAGCGAACTCTAAAGTTACAATATTAAATGGAAAAAGAATACGGTCGCGAACAGGCCGGATGAATACTCCAGGCGCTCTGACCACTAAGCCATCTCGACCGCTTCTTGTAGAGGTCGAGATGGCTTAGTGGTCAGAGCGCCTGGAGTATTCATCCGGGAGGCGCAGGTTCGAATCCTGTTCGCGACCGTATTCTTTTTCCATTTAATATTGTAACTTTAAATACATTATTTTAAAATATAAAAGTAGTAAGCTAACTAAGCATCTGGAACAGGGTCCTAGTTACCAGTGGTTCAGGCTCCAGAGAAAGGAACCTCCTCACAATGCGTGCTGTATCGAGGAGTACCGCTTTCTGTATCAGGCCCTTAATTTTTTTACATTATTATTGTTTGAATATTTTAGTTTGACTTGCTTTAATTTGAATTAGATGTATTTTTATTTGTCCCGCCTAGCTCTTAGTGTATAAGTTACAGACAGCAGTGCTCTCGATACTAAATCTGCTCTTCGCTAACGATGTTTGCAGTGTCTATTGCATATTGAACTAACCTGTCAGCATCGCATTGTTTACATAAAACTGAACTACAGCAGAATTGCTCAATAGGTAATCCCTTACTTCCCTTAGGAAGTTGACTGTCTTAACTAACGGTTGCCTCCCTGAGATATGAAATCTTGAGAAATTCGAAAAAACACCTTGAGGCTAAGGACAAATCTTTCACATTTTCCATTTTATATGCTGCTTAGAAAAAAAATATACCAAATTGTACCAAATTGTAACTATGAAAATAGCAACACTTTTACAAAAGAAAGAGAACAACGTTAATTTATTTTTCGTATCCGGATTTCCTTATCAAAATGAACCCATTTGCTTAGATTATAAACACAAACGAATAAATAACATCAGAGGCAATAAATATGTCACATTTTACTTTTAATTCTGTGGAAATAAGAAGAAATTTCATTTTTCGAACCATTAAGTGCCGGTACACACGTAATAAAATTATATGTCTACAACCATATACAACTGTGACCTGGAAGTGCTATTTAAATTAAACTTGTTATTTCAAAAGGCCGTTAACTATTTTATAACAAATTGGACCGTCCTAAATTGACCTCTCAAGTATCGGCAAAAATATATGGTCTTACAAAAAGTTTGACCATAACATTGTTAGCCAATGTGTTGGTCAAACTTCTTTGGCATTGCCCAACTAAGTTTCGACTTCGAATAGTGCCCGTAGTTTTTTTAAGTACGATGTTTCTAGTAGTACGATGTCTTGATTCAAACAGACGCTGCCGCTGCGCTCGCGGTGTTGGCGTACTTGGTGCCGGCAGCGGCGTCGGGAGAATTCGTGTATTCCCGTCATTCGTCGTGTTCATACTACCCATTAAAGCCATAATCTAGCAATTCAAACCTTAATAGTTTGAATTTGAAGATTAATGATTCATAGAAGTATCTTTAATATCTTTCTTTTCAATTTATGTTTGTATAGAATATAAATAATGTTGATACAGACAGACGTATTGCTGGGAAGTTTGTTGCGCCGCTTCTTCTTCCCAGCTAAAACACTAGGAAGCGGTGAAGGGTGGGCTTTTTTGGGGGCTTTGATGTTTGACGAATAAAGAAATTTAGATTTCGATTTTTTCGATCTTGCGTATTATATATATTATTCTTCGTATTGAGTCCGTACTAGATACGTTAAAAAGGAAATAATCATAAATGCGGCGACAATTTCCTATGGTGTATCAGTATACACCATAGGAAATTGTCGCCAAATTCACGACTGGTGAAGTCGTGTCTGTGGTTCCGTTACAGTCACTCTATTGCACAGTTGTTAATGACGTAGCCATAATTGCACGCCCCAGTTTGTTTTTGGGACAAACGGAACAATAGTTAAGTTCTCATCTGGGAGTATTTGAGGAAAATTCCTATTTTTCTTTTCAGTCAGTTCCGTTTCAGTGGCTGAAACAAATTACTTATTTTTTTATTTATTTTTAACTTTAAGCTGTACCGTTCTACTTTTATTAATAAGTTATTATGATGACCGAAAATAGAATAGCAGGAGTAACCCAGTTTCTTTATCTTTTTTAATTTGCGTGGGTAGGTTCAACAACATGATAAGGCTTTTCCGTAAATTTGACTTTAACTAGAGAATAAAATTAATTGTCGAAATAATATTTAAATATTATTGCACACCCACATTTCACCGACGCCATTATTAAGTGTCAAGTAATTATGGTGGCCATTACCGTCATCCTGGCACAATTCCGAACTCCGGGGAGAGAATTTCCTTACAAAAAAAAAACAATAACTCTGCGCGACCCTGGAATGGAACTTAGAACTTCGTATTCTGCAGACACTACTACTAGACCAACGAGACAATAAATATTTGCGCATGATTCGACAAATGTGCTACTCTTTAAAATAATAATCGCTCTAGATCGTAAAATTTGACAAAGACAACGGAGGGAGGCTTCTGTCTGCGCGTCAGTAAAATTTACATAATAATTCTGATTTAGGGCTTATTTTCAAAAACTTTCCGACTATGGTATTTGGGCTGACATTCTCACGAATTTGTCTTGAACAAACATAACATTGCATCACACCCGTTTTCCCCAAAGGTTTAAGCAGAAGTGTTTATTTATTTATTTACGAGCTGGTGCCCGCGACTTCGTCTACGCAACAGTTTTTTTTTTGCGCGCAACCTTAATTTGTTTTCTAACGTTACTCTACACTTAGCAGCAGGTTATCTACCCATGTTTGCAATTGTTACTTCAAAATAGAAGAAGTTTCATACAGACTTTATCCCCTATTTTACCCCCATAAAGAATGAATTTTCATAAAAGAAGTGATACTGTGCGTTGATCGATCAGTCAGTCAGTGAATCAGTCAGCCAGTCCGTTTCTTACTTTATATATATAGATTTAATACAGCGTGGAAGGCTTACAGCTAAATACAATTTTGATAAAAACAGTTTTTGTAACATCGAGCGAATTACAAGCCTTCACATAGAAGAAATCGCATATCAATAAATGTATATGTTAGTAAAATCAGGTAGTTTTTTTTTTAATAATATTTGTATATTTCTCGTATTTTGAGAATTCTTGGCTTATGCATCGTCTTGCCGCTAACACACAAGTAACAAATGGATCAAGATCGTGCTGATTACACAATTTGTTAAAGTTTGTTACTGTAGTTCACCCTCATTTCGCCAATGCTGTTATTAAGTCCCATATAATAAACAAGTGGCCTATCGCCATCTACAGGGCACAATTAAAAACCCCGGGCTGCCATTGAGAAATTCTTAACAGAAAATCTCAAAAATACTTTGCCCGACCCAACAATCAAACCCAGAATTACATGGTCAGCAGTTGCGCTTAGGACCACTGGAACATTGAGGTAGGATGCTATAAGATAATATTATTGCTTTTAAAGTTTTGAAGCGAAATTACTTATATGTAGCTAAACCATTGTATTCAAAACATTTCATGGAACTGTCGCTTCAAAATACATAAATAATTAAGCAGATCTAGGCTAATGATTATCTATTTATGGAATACTCGCCTCGTCTTTGACATAAAGAATTCAAATTATCAGTAACTGAAGGACAATGTATAAAAAAATATAAGAATCGTTCCCCAAGACTTGTGTGACTTTTATAGGTGTCACATTTAACTTGTCAATAAAAAGAAAATTCGAAAATAATATGACGTGATGTTATTATATTAAATGACTTAGTGGTCAGAGCGCCTGGAGTATTTATCCGGGAGGCGCTGGTTCGAAAACTGCTAACGAACGTATTTTTCTTTAAACAAAAATTTATAATTCAAGATATGTCTTTGAAAAAGCATTAACGCATGCTTAGCGAACTCTAAAGTTACAATATTAAATGGAAAAAGAATACGGTCGCGAACAGGATTCGAACCTGCGCCTCCCGGATAGATACTTCAGGCGCTGTGACCACTAAGCCATCTCGACCTCTGCTCACCACCGCGAATTCTTCTTCCATATTTTAACACGTCTTATGGCGACGTCATTGCAATCAGTTCAGTACCTATACAAGTGACCAAACCGACACGACTAACTTTGCAGTTAATACAATGTCGTAAAGAATGCAATTACCTTAATAATTCAAGATATGTCTTTGAAAAAGCATTAACGCATGCTTAGCGAACTCTAAAGTTACAATATTAAATGGAAAAAGAATACGGTCGCGAACAGGATTCGAACCTGCGCCTCCCGGATAGATACTCCAGGCGCAAATATGGAAGAAGAATTCGCGGTGGTGAGCAGAGGTCGAGATGGCTTAGTGGTCAGAGCGCCTGGAGTATCTATCCGGGAGGCGCAGGTTCGAATCCTGTTCGCGACCGTATTCTTTTTCCATTTAATATTGTAACTTTAAAAATTTATAACCTTAAAATTCGCTACGAATGCGTTAATGCGTTTGAAAGAATTACAAAAACATAGCATCACCCTTGTATTTCCCGAAGGGGTAGGCAGAGTGCGCACAGTTTTCTTTTCAATTTATTTGGTGGGTTTTGTCGCTTAGCGGTGCAACCACATTTAACCAATGATTTTATTAAGTCCCATGTAATAAGTGGTAAGCGTATTGCCATCTACCGGGCACAGTTCCAAACGGACTGCTATCGAGAAATTCCTAATATGAAATCCCAATAACACTTTGCCTGACCGGGGAATCGAACCCAGGACTCGTGCTCAGCAGTCACGTGCGTTACTACGTACGGTTACGTTATTACGTACGTTTTGTAATGCCCCTCTACCTAATGTATATAGAGGATCAATTCCAGTATCCTGAAATGGAAAAGCCTTAAAATGCTTAAATTATTATTGAAAGAACGATTTTCCTCAAGAATCCATTCTATTAGGATACTTTCAGATAGCGTATTTGGTTTGTTGAAAGAAAACTCGTTAAGTTCGTTTTTTATTGATCGTGTTAAAGTCGGATGAACTGAAGAGACCAGCAACCCGAGATTTTGTGGTGAAACTGGATGCTTAATTTTAATAGACATTGTTTTTAATTATTACGTCATTCTGATTATCTGATAACAGTATTACACTTGTATCTCCGAAGTTTTATGCAGAGCTGTACGTCACGAGCAAAAACATATATATTTGGGGAATACAGGCGTGATGCTATGTTATATTTTAAGTTACACTTTTTAAAGTCCATTTAAATAGTTATCTGAATAATATATTAGTATTAATGTATGCCAATATGTAGAATAAATAGTTCTTCTATCTATGTTACATACGTAATAACTTTGTAATACAAGCTAGAGATATTAACGGTGAGACTTTAGATTTTAAAATTTTGTGTTTACTTGTTTATGCTCGTGACTGTACTTGTTGTAGTAGCTTCACTTATGAACTCGCATAAAATCTTATGTTCTAATTTACATTGACATACTTTTACTTATCCTAAAAGTCGTTACGCATAATACCTATTAATTCTGCATAAATGTGTAGGCATTTCTTTTTTCACATGGATCGTTCAACCGGGGTTTATCTGCACTTGCCACGGTCGATCTGTGGATGGGTGACCGTCATTTCAAATCGGGAACCCTCCGTACCGCGGAGAGCACTTTAATCCGTTGTCGGTCCCGGTTGTGAAATAAAGATCTATGACAGCGGTCACGGGTAGTCAGACGCCTGAAAGTCTGACAACCGGTCTTACCACGACATATCGTGTTAACCAGTAGATGGGTTGTGGAGGTCAGATAGGCAGTCGCTCCCATAAAAGCCACAAAAATATTCTAATTCTATATTGATTGAGTGTATCGACTGCTACGAATTAGATTCGGATAACTAATCCATCGCTCGCCAGTCCAACGCTTGACCCATGAAACTTTTGCCCCTTATAAATTACACAACAAACATAAAATATAGCTTCACAAAATACTTTTTATTTTCGCAACTATAATAAATGAGAACCATTGTGCTCTGGCTTGAGCCGAACGCCAACAAATCCCGGTTTAAGTTACTAACAAACTAATTTGTATCAGTACATCTTACACAAAACTATTTACTGTGACTAAGGCTCTCTTATACAATCGCGACGCGATTTCTTTTGTAACATGATTTTGTCGCTAAATTTCACATTATACAACTTTTATTCAGATCAAACGAATGATGCATACGCGGCCTTATTGGATTGATCCGGATAAAACTACTTTTATTATACTATTAAAAAATTATATTCGTACAACTACAAATGCTTCAAAGTATTCAAAATGTCAGTCAGTATTATTAAAGTAAATACCTAATATTCACGAAAGTCAGGACTAAAAAATATATATACATATTCTCGAAGATGGTATCGTTCGGCATCTGTAAAATTTGTTTTGTAAAATAAAATTAGTATCGTGAAACTTGGAGATATCGCTGAGATTATTTGTTCATTCGTAACACTAGTTTTGCATCGCATTTACATGTGCGCAAATGCAAATTTGGTGGCCGAGTTACGGGTCTTGAGCCACATGTTGTAGGTTAATCTGGCTGTACTAATGTGACTTTTTAAATGTCATTTATGTACTTTCTTAGTTAATCTGAGGCATCACAGAAATACGGTTAAGGAAAACATCGTGACAAAACTTGGACATGATGGTCTAAAATCGTCAACCCGCAGTGCCTCTCTGTATGAGAAGAGGCTCTTGGCCTGCAGTGGGACAGTTATGTGGTGGATATGCTATTTTATGACATTAGTTTCATTAACGAACCACGGTTAGCAAGAAAATATTAATAATAATAATAATAATAATAATATTCCACAACTATCACACAACGCCGTCTAGTCTCAAGCTAAGCAGAGCTTGTGTTATGAGTACTAGACAACTGATAAACATACTTATATATTTCTAAATGCATACATATTATAGATAAATTACACCCAGACACAGAACAAATGATCGTGCTCATCACACAAACATTTGTCCTGGGTGGGAATCGAACCCACGACCTCCGGCATAGCAGTCAGGGCTACTAACCACTAGACCAACGAGGCAGTCGTTCCATTTCATGCATAATGAAATTATTTTGACTTAACACCTTAACACGGTACATTTTATATGAAGTCGCACCATAGTTTTACATTGTTGCGACAAGTCGCAACGACTTTGTACTGAATTCGTAAAGTCGCGTGGCAAGTCGCGCTTGTTAGGGAGAGCCTTAAATCGCGCAATTTATCTAGTCTTGCCTGACGTAGGTCTTTAGTTACCTCCAGGTAAACATGCCGTGTATCATTTCTATGACTTATGTATGAAATCATTTATTGTTAGCATTTTGTTTATCTTGATTCATTTCATTTTGTTTATGTGGTAAGATAAGTGGCAAAATGATTACGCAATGACAGAAGAAGAAGAATTAATAAAGAAAAAAATTATATTTAGTAGATGCGAACAAGCGACACGGTTGCTTACTTGGGAGAACGATGTTACGGAATGACAAGGCTCACGGATTCGAATCCTGTTCGTGTCCATAATTTTAAATCTTTTCTTAAAAAGGTCAAAATTTAAAAAATACTTAACGTATATAAAAATCGTTAAATATGAGTAAAGAAATATTAATTTGGCATAAACTCAATTTTAGCAAGTTAGGAAAACTAAAACTTTTCCAATTAATGTGTGCCGGTTGTGTCAAATAATTCCAGTTCAGACAAGACAATTAGTGCCTAACTGAAATAATGGTAAGTAAAGGTATTATATTAAATGGAAAAAGAATACGGTCGCGAACAGGATTCGAACCTGCGCCTCCCGGATGAATACTCCAGGCGCTCTGACCACTAAGCCATCTTGACCTCTGCTCACCACCGCGAATTCTTCTTCCATATTTTGACACGTCTTATGGCGACGTTATTGTTATCAATTCAGTCCCTATACGGGTGACCGAACCGACACGACTAACTTTGCAGTTAATACAATGTCGTAAAGAATGCAATTACCTTAATAATTCAAGACAAATCTTTGAAAAGCATTAACGCATGCTTAGCGAACTCTAAAGTTAGGGAATTAGCGGATGTATTAAAAAAGCGAAGGATAAACATAGCATGTTTGCAAGAGACTAAGTGGAAGGGTGCAAAAGCTAGAGAGATAGGCGAAGGATACAAGTTTTACTACTGCGGTAGTGATGGGAAACGAAATGGGGTTGGGATAGTGTTGGATAATAAGTTGAAAGAATGTGTGACGGATATCAAACGAGTGAGTGATAGAGTGATAGCTATAAAAGTGATAATGCAGAGTTTAGTGGTAAATATAGTCAGTGTGTATGCACCCCAGACGGGTTGCGACGAGAGCGTTAAAGAGAAGTTTTGGGAGGAATTTGATTATGTGATGATGCATATACAAGAGAATGAAGAAGTATATGTAGGTGGTGATTTTAATGGGCACGTGGGAAGTTTGAATGAAGGGTATGAAAGGGTACATGGTGGCTGGGGATATGGAAACCGTAACCCTGATGGTGATACACTGCTGCAATCTGCCTCTGCCTTTGACCTCGCAATAGCAAACACGTGGTTCAGAAAAAAAACGGAACATCTTATTACATATAAAAGTGGCAATCACGCAACACAGATCGATTATTTTCTTATTAAAAGGAATACCATCAATAGAGTCAAGAACTGCAAAGTTATACCTGGCGAAGATCTGGTCTCACAACACAGGTTGCTGTTAATGGAGTTGAAATTTAGTGTCTCCCTCAGTAGGAACAAAGAACGACCGCCACCTAAAACTAGATGGCGTAGGCTAGAGCAACAGGAGTATGCAAGTATATTTAAGAATCAGGTAGTAGATAAAATGATAGAAATGGAGAGTATGGAAGGAAAATCTGTAAATGAATGTTGGACTGAGATGGCGGATAGTATTAGAGGTATAGCGAAAGAAGTGTGCGGAGAATCGAAAGGGAAAGGCATAATAGAAAAAGATACATGGTGGTGGAGTGAAGACGTACAAAATATACTGAAAGAAAAGAAGATCGCGTTTAAAGAATGGCAGGGTGTGGAAACAGAGAATGAAAGTTTGAAAGAAGAGAGGAAGGCGATTTACATTGAATGCAAGAGAAAAGCAAAAAAGGCGGTAGCAGTTGCCAGGGCTAAGGCACAAGAGAGGTTATATAACTCACTAGATTCTCCTATAGGCCAAAAGGAACTCTACCGGATAACAAAAGAAAGGGAAAAGAGAGCAAGAGATATAACTAGGATGAAATGTATGAAAAATGATACAGGTAAGATTTTGACCGAAGATGATGAAATAAGGCAATGGAGGCATATTTTGAAAAGCTAATGAATGAGGAGAATGCATGGAATGGTGTGCTAAATGAGGTACAAGTAAACATGGGTCTGGTGAATGAGGTTAGTATAGATGAAGTGAGAAAGGCACTTAAAAGTATGAAAAATGGAAAGGCCATGAGCCCAGATAATATACCAGTGGAAGTATGGAAGTGGTTAGGAGAAGATGGATGTAAGTGGCTGACTTTATTCTTCAATAAGTTGTTGCAGGAAGAAGCGATCCCCCAAGAATGGTGCAATAGTTCGCTTGTGCCGATTTTTAAGAATAAAGGTGATATCCAGGATTGCAACAACTATCGAGGAATAAAGCTTATGTCACACAGTATGAAAATATGGGAGAAAGTGGTAGAGAAAAGGTTGCGAGAGGAGAGTATGATATCCGAAAATCAGTTTGGGTTTATGCCAGGTCGAGGTACAACTGACGCCATATTTGCACTCCGCCAATTGTGCGAGAAGTACAGACGTGCACATAAGAACTTGCACATGGTGTTCATTGATCTGGAAAAGGCGTATGATAGAGTACCTCGGGATGTGTTGTGGTGGGCTTTGAAAGAGAAAGGCGTGCCTGCGAAGTATGTGGAGTTAATTCGTGCTATGTATAATCAATCCAGTACATATGTCCGGTCAGCTGCTGGCAACACCGACAAGTTCAGTGTGGCTGTAGGCTTGCATCAGGGGTCGGCTTTAAGCCCTTACCTCTTCCTGATGATAATGGACGCTCTGACGTTGGACATACAGGAAGAGGCACCCTGGTGCATGCTGTTTGCCGACGACATTGTTCTTGTCGTTGAAGATGGGCCCCAGACCCAGAGCAGACTTGAGAAATGGCAAAATAATCTGGAGAGTGTTGGTCTAAAAATCAGCAGAACCAAAACAGAGTACATGTTTTGTGATTTTGGCGGTCTCTCCAGTTTTGGTGCTATAGCGCTGGGTGGTGCGCTATTACCAGTCTGCTCCGACTTTCGGTATCTGGGTTCTATCATACAATGCGATGGCGAAATAGACCGGAGCGTCAAGCACAGAATTAACACAGGGTGGATGAAATGGCGGCAGGTCACGGGAACTATTTGTGACCCCCGAATTCCCCTTAAACTTAAGGGGAAAATCTATAAAACAATTATTAGACCTGCTGTCTTGTATGGTTCAGAATGTTGGCCCACGAAGGGAATGAATGAAAGACAACTACATGCAGCTGAGATGAGAATGTTACGAAGGATGTGTGGTGTGACGCGGATGGATAGAATTAGAAATGAATATATAAGAGGAAGTCTGAAAGTGGCACCGGTGTCTGAGAAGTTGTGTAGAAATCGTTTAGCATGGTATGGGCATGTGATGCGGAGGGATGAGGGTCATGTGACAAGGAAAGTTTTGAGTATGAATGTAGATGGCTATAAGAGTAGAGGAAGACCGAGGAAGCGATGGATGGATTGTGTTAAAGATGATATGACTAGAAAAGGGGTGACTGACGATATGACAGCTAATAAAGATGTATGGAACAAGAATACATGCTGCGCCGACCCCAAATAAATTGGGATAAGGGCAGGGGGATGATGATGATGAGCGAACTCTAAAGTTATTATATTAAATGGAAAAATAATAACAATAACGTAAAAGAATAGGCAATAATGTCGCCATAAGACGTGTCAAAATATGGAAGAAGAATACGTGGTGGTGAGCAGAGGTCGAGATGGCTTAGTGGTCAGAGCGCCTGGAGTATTCATCCGGGAGGCGCAGGTTCGAATCCTGTTCGCGACCGTATTCTTTTTCAATTTAATATAATAACTTTAGAGTTCGCTAAGCATGCGTTAATGCTTTTCAAAGATTTATCTTGAATTATGGTAAGTAGTTACAGGTACGATAACGGTAACATCTAAGTATTTTTTAGGTTTGCGATTAGTTCATTTTGATTTATTTACGTCACAGTATTTTGCTAGTTATTTACTGAAGTGATAAACGATTGCCATTGTTACTTAGCACTCAGTTTTGGGTTCCACCGACACTTACTGATCAAATGTTTGTATGGACTACAGCCGGTATTTGTTCCCAATCTGGGTGTGTTTATGTACGGGATTTGTGTATGTATCACATGGCAAATATACGGAAGATTTAGAGACAAACAGTTTAAAAAAGTAAAAAGAGACATAACACAGTTCTCAGATAACAGAACGAATCTTGATGTGAATGGGAAATATAAACGGTAACTTCTTAGTTAAATTAAGCATATCATTCTATAGTGTTGAGGGGCTCGTGGTTAAGAAACGGCGTCATAAATCGATCGATCGAGGTTAAACTGCGCTTACCGCGGTTGCTCTGTGGATGGGTGACCATAATTTCATGTCGTGACACCTCCGTGGAGAGCACGTTAGACCGTCGGTTCCGATTATCAAATTAAGATCTATGACAGGCGTTACGGGTAGTCAAAGGCCTGAGTATCAGACCACGAGATATCGTGTTACTTAGTAGTAACTGGGTTATGGAGGTCAGAGAGGCAGTCGCTCCACGTAAAATACTGGTTTGAAGCTGCATTCGGTTAGACTGGCAATCGTCTCCAACATAGTTGGAGGATAGCTAAGCAGACTAATTGATTCTTTAGACTATAGCTTTCGCAGCGCCTTTTTAATACCAACACAGGAGCGCGCCTCGCTATGGCAGCGGTGGCGTGCTTTCTAAAGTGTTATTGTAATCCAACTGTGAACGGCCTGCTCAAATGATGGGATGATACCTTCGATGGAACACAGCCGGGATTACGTTGAATGCAGCTGCAACCCCAAAACCCCGTGAAAGCATGACCGTCTGGTTAGTCGGTGGGAATCCGGCACAAAGTCTATAAATAATTCCCACACTCCAAAAAAGAAAACCAGCCGCATTGTTTCTAGAGAAATTTACACATAAAACACTTTCTTAGTGTTAAAAAAAGTATAACGTTTTCTTAAAGAAATAAAAACTAGGCTACTTTGTTTGTAGTACAATGGTAAACGAGGTATCATAGATATCAGAGGCGACAGTCTCGATAAATATAAGGCCAATGTTTTTACTTGACGAGACAATTACCATAATAAATGCGGTTACCCTACTTACACCAGTTTAATTTATGCGAGAAGTGTTTTTGAAACAAGGAATTTAGCCTATCCACACCAGAATAAATAGGAAAATTATACGCTGTTAGTGAATAATTTTGCAATATAATCTAATATTAATAATGTTTTTGCTGCTCATTGTAGCTTTTGGTTAGCCTTCTTGTGTTTTTTTGGAAGGACTCATTGAAGAAGATACTCCCATTTTCTTAATGGGTTTTGTTACGGTAGTATGGTAGAAGAAAAAATATTATTTATTACCAAAATACATGTTACCAAACAAAATATAACATTGCACATAGGGTTACCAAACGTTAGTGGTGATACCTTGGGTTTTAAGTTTTGAACATGCGACCTGACTTGCCAGTTTCACGGTATTAAGTTATAGATGAGTACTAGACTACTAGTAAAACCAAGGTATACAAAAAACCAGCTACACACAACTAGGCGCTCTGATCAACTAAACCATCTCGACTTCAGCGCACTACCACGAAATCTTCTTCCACATTTTAATACGCTTTTGGGTGATGTCATCGGTATCTATTCAGTCCTCTATACAGGTGACCGAACCGACACGACAAACTTTGCAGTTAATACAATGTCGTACAGATGTTTTTACAAATATAGATTAACTGACCAAAAAAAAAAAACTTTCAGACGCATTAAGGCATCCGTAACGAACTCTAAAATAGTACATTTTTTTGGAAACAAAAAGAAGGTCGTGAGCGGACTCGAACTTGCGCCTCCCGGATAAATACTCCAGACCCTCTGACCAACTAAGCCATCGCATTACAGGTTTGAATCTTTCTCACGACCGTATTTTTCTTTCCATATTTATAACTTTAGAGTATCGCTACGCATACATTAATGCGTTTGAAATATTTACCTGTAAAACAATACAATTTAAAAATAACAAGTTTTTTTTAAATTAAGGGTTAATTCTAAACTATTAATACTATCCATTTTTTTTTCTAGTTTATTTTCCAGGTAGGGACGCATAGGTACTCGCACTTGGAAATTTTCCAACACATTTATTGCATTGATTCCCAACAAATGGTCGGTCTGGCTTCTCGTGAATTGTTCCCATGGTGGCGGAAGGGAGTCAAACAAGCGGTAAATTCGTTCCTAGTGCTTTCCTACAGATTTACCGTGTAGTGTGGGGACATTAATCAAGTGCCGCGTAAAGGAAAATGCGCCTTACGTTAGACACGCTTGTCTTGTGTGTTCATGGATTTGTTAATAGTTGTTCGAGTTTGTAACTTCTATTGTAATTGCGAATAAAATGGTACGTTTGTTGAAAAAAACACAAAAATTAACATGCTATTTATTCTTCATTTTTTTTATTACCAGCTTATATTTAGTTTCACCTGTCCCGGTGTCTGTCAGTGTGAATCAATTCTTGCAAGTTAAATTTGACCCACTTCCTTATCCTACGGAGTTGAATTTATACATGTTGTTCAGTTTTGATGACAATATATTTTTATGGTAAGCAGGACAAAGGTAAATCTCGCGACAAGCTTTTATATCATATAAATTTTATAATGTATCACTATAATTTTATTATGTAATAAATGATGTTTGATTTAATTTAAAGTTTAATTTTTGATTATTTTTATACGTGTTAAGACAATGTAATGCCTTTATTAATTATTATTTTCTAATAAAACATTAAAAAATATTGGACACGAACGGGACTCGAATCCACGACCTTTGAGAGTCGGTATGTCCAAGGTCACAGCTTCGAGTGATTCCATTCGTGACAATCTATTATATTTAAATGTTTACTTAAAAAATAATAACACCTTTTCTTCTTTTTTTTATGATGGTGTAAAGAGTCTACCTAATGTCAGAGCGGTTGAACATGCCTGAAGGCTTCTGCGTCATTTATTTTAACATCTTGATGTTTTAAGGCGCCCTCTGAAGCACGGAGACGCTGAGATAAAAATGCAGCTAAAGTTCACCTATCCACAGGCTGACTGCAGTAAGCGTTGCTTAACTTCATCAACCGTTTCCCACACAGAGTGAGCAACGATAATTACTTCAAATGTTAACCATTAGATTACGCTAGGAAACCGTTCGATCAATTTTCTTCTTCTTATCGTGTGGTTGATGAACAACCAGTGTCACAGTTTAAACCACCTGCAGGTCTCTGACTTAGCTTTACACACCATCGAGAACATCTCTCAGGTGTGCTGGTTTCCTCACGGTGTTTTCTTTCACCGTTTTATGCAAGTGATAATTAATTTATAATACGCACTTGACTTCAACAAAACTTGCCACCTTTGACTTGTCAGTCCAACGGTCATACCACTAGGCTATCACTGCTATGTGCCATCAGTTAGAAACGTAAACACGTTATTTATTCAGATAATTAGAGCAGTTACACTTTTTTAAATGATATGAGTGATAATCAAAAATTTTCTTTAACGAATATAGACACCAACACGTCACATTAAAACAAAATATTTCTTCTCTTGAATTGAGGAGAGATTGTGAGTGTCAAGTGAGATGTGTAAAACGAGGAGGGTACACTTAGGTACATCTTAAATTCATTTCAAACACCCCTCTACGAGATAAACCTATTATCTCTGTGTGTTTATTTGATTCGTATACACACCGAAATACACAGTACACGTTAACAATATTATTTTGTGGCATATCAAATATTGATATTTCATTCTCCTAACTAAATTATTTGATCAATATTATAAGGGCCATGGTGCTAATTGAAAAAATAATAAATAATAAATTCGATTGTATTTGTGCAACTCAGGCATTATACGCACAAGCGATAGGCAGCCTAGGCGGTTCGTTTGAACGGCCAGCCAGCTGACGTGGTTGGAACAGCGGCTACCGCAGCCGACCGCGATGTTGAACCGTGTTGAAAAGCGGCCCTCGGTCCTCCATTCAACCGCCATGGTTGAAATTTTCTTAAGTTAAGTGCTTACAGTCATAACCGGTTGTAGGTATATTAAAATGAAAAAGCGGTTAACTTATCGGAACCGGTAAATGGATGGTTTCTAGGTTCAAGGAAAGCAGTTCATATACATAGAACTTTACTTACCTTATTCTCAATCTTTCTATTGGTCAATTTATTGTGTGTATTATCATGTCTACTTTCGACTTTTTTCTATTCTTTTACTATATGTGGAAACTTTTAATTGGCCTTCTTGTACTTTATGTGTTATGTGTTAACTGTATTCTAGCTGTAAGTTTTCTTGAGTAATAAAATAAAATAAAATAAAATAAAATAGGTAAATATGTGTGCATCGCATTTATTATGATGCTAAGTTTGCTCTAGAACTTGTATTTTTTAAGAAGTTACATTAATTAAAGAAGTTTGGTAATCCAAACCCGAAGCTGCTATATCGTAGACCAAATAAAAAAGTAAATTGCTATGTAAATCAGCGCTGATAATCGCTTTGACAGCGCGGTTGGCGCAGTGGTCGAGAGACTGACTGCTGTGCTGCGTGTCGCAGGTTCGATTCCTGCACGGAGCAAATATTTGTACGATCTATAGATAATTGCTCCGGGTCTGGGTGTGTGTGTGCTTGTGAGATTATATGTCTGTAAACGCACCCACGATGCAGGAAGAAATTCCTAGTGTGGGGCAACGTATATTAAAAAAAAAAAAAAAAAAAAAAAAACAATCTGCCTGCCTTTTTCCAATTACATTGAGGTCAGCTTCCAGTCAAACCAGATGCAGCTTAATACCAGTATTTTACATGGAGCGACTGCCTATCTGACCTCCACAACCCAGTTACTGGGTATCACGATATCTCGTGGTATGATTGGTTGTCAAACTTTCAGGCCTCTATCTAACCGTAACGGCTGTCATAGATCTTAATTTAACAACCGGAACTGACGGTTCAACGTGCTCTCCGAGGCTCAGATGGGTCTCGGTATGAAATGATGGTCACCCATACACAGAGCGACCGCGGCAAACGCAGCTTAACCTCGATTGATCGATCTGTGTGTTTGTTGCTTAGCCACGAGCCCCCCTAGGTCCATACCTATCACCACTTTAAATAATAATTTATACAAAAATAATTAGATTTTTTTAACAACTCTATTATTAAAGATAAATCTTTGAAAAGCCTTGACGCATGTTTAGCGAACTCTAAAGTTATTATAGTAAATGTAAAATTAATAATAATTATTATTCTAATATATACAATACGTTTCATTTAATCCCTTTCAAACTTTTACATGCTAAAATTATTCAACTTTAGTGTATCACTTTCCTCTAATTACTTCAGCGTCAATACTAATTAATTTTGTAATGACATGTATAAATCTCACAAAGTACCTACTAGATATAATGTTAAAATAAGTAACGATTGTAATAAAAATTACCAATAGATATAATTAATAACGTAATGCTTGTCAGAAAAGCCGATCGATAGTAATTTAGCCATAAACTTTGGTAATATTCCGAATGGAACATTAAAACAGATAACAACTCATTTTACGGTATGTAGTTATTCGGATTATAAAGTTAATTGTGAATGTGTCAGCAGGATTCGGGGTTAAACTTTTAGGATAAGATTTATTTGGGGCTTATTGGGTATTTTATAATCCAAATAGGTATTTACCAGCCTTATAGAGAAGAATGTTTTACTTAAAACGGTTTAGAATGAAAAAGCACGCTGCCTGAATGACTTCTGTGGTAGATACTGGTCGAAAGCGATCTATTATGATTAAATTAATAATTTTTTGTGATGAAAAAATAATACGATCATGAGGAACAGGTGATATAGATGCGATAGCGATAGCGGCAAGATGAACGGGAAAAGACCTAGGGGACGGAATCCTACGCGTTGGTCTGATCAGATTCGATCGACACTCAACACCAGTGTAAGCGACGTCATCCACACTGCAGAGAATAGGTCAACATCATCAACATAGAAAAGTGGCTCATAATGATCACTACCCTCAGCATTGAGGATAACGACGCAGGGAGGAGGTAGCGATGACGTCACGTATTAAAATGTGAAAGAAGAATTCGGAATAGTGAGCAGAGGTCGAGATGGCTTAGTGGTCAGAGCGCCTGGAGTATTTATCCGGAAGACGCGGGTTCAAATCCTGCTCACTCCCGTATTTTCCTTTCCACCATTTTGATTATAATTGTACAAAGGTACTTACTGCTTATTTCTTTATGAAATTTCTTCCAGCAGACCTGCGAGAGTCCAGAGACCTTTAAAACAAGAAATGTAGATGGCGTGTAGATAAATAATTTATGAATCATACAAAGTACAAATAAAAAAGCAAATTAGAAGTAATAAACATACAGAAAATACAAAATAAATATTTAAATCATTGCATATCATATTCTAAAACAAATCAAGAACGTTTCGGCACGGTTGGCGCAGTTATCGAGAGCCCGGCTGCTGCGTCGCGTGTCGCAAGTTCGATTTATGCACGCAACTAATATTTGTCTACAGACGTGTGTGTGCATGTGAGATTATATGTCTGTAAAATGTACCCACGATACAGGAAGAAATATAACTAATTTTGGCAACGTTTAATAAATAAATAAAATCAAACTCGGTCATGTACTGTGCCGTAGTCATTACAAATGTGTCAGTTCCTCAACATTAAAAAAACTACATTCTAATTCACCTCTTGTATTATAATGAGAAAGAATTTGCTAACAAATATAGGTACTCCCATTAGAGGTGAGGTTCGGATCCGGTTCGCGTGTAACTTGAACCATAATCTGTTCCAAAATACCGATAACCTGCAATAATTACTGGTGTCTTATCTCATTAAGGTGCTGCCCATCTACATCTTACGTAGGTACGTTGATGTTGATCTTAATGTGTCCCAATTATCTGAAAAGTTTTTCTACTTCCTGACCTGATCCCAAGTTATTTGGGATAAGTGCAATATAAAGCAGTGATAGCCTAGTGGTATCATCGTTGGCCTGGCAATTGAAAGGTTGCATGTTCGAATCCCAGGCACGCACCACTGACTTTTCGATTGATGTGCGTATTAGTAAATAACTGCAACTAACTAACTAACTGCAACAAAATTTTTACGTTTTATAAGTTTCAGTATCCTAAACATGATTTCGAGAGTCGCCTAGACTGGTGTACACGGGTCGCTGTTGCGCCATCACGCATGGGGTGTCGCAGCGGTGATCAACTATTTAACTATTTCTTGTGTATTGTATCGTTTGTTTAGTATTGTTGTTCTTTGTTTAGTGTCAGTGCCTACTAACATATTAACTTTTAAACTATCGCGTTGCATGATATTACTATATACTAACAGGAATTAACGCGCAATAAATACCTTCGATTCGCTTGACGTTTCGACCAGGTTGCAGTGATCGTGGTCACAAGCAGACTGATGCAGCGAGTTTACTCCGTCATGGGTCCTACTAACATAGTTGTAAGTTAACCATTTTTGAGTCTTGATACTTGAATAATGATTATTATGAATAAATTAATGAATAAGTGCTTTTAAATTGGTTTATGTGGAATAAAAACTTTTGACTTTGACTTTGAACTTTAGTTACGGTATTCGACATCAAAAACGACGCCACAATTTCTTATATCTCCCTCTATACTTATGTTTTTTCAAAACCATACAACTAACACGAGATGATAATATTTTTGTTTACTAACACGCCCGAAGTAGAAAGCAAGGGTGGTTCCACACAAATCAAACAGATGCGTCGAGTTGATTAAACCATAACATAAAGCCGCTAGCATACTGAGATATTGAATAATTTTATGATAGGGACTTTATAAAGGGTAAATATCAAAGATATAGGTAGGTACATACCAGTGTTTTAGTGGCCAACTTATAGAGGAGTGAATTTTAACTCCTCAAATCGGAAAAAAAACAAAATTGTACTTCTCCGATACACGAACAATAAAAATCTATTGTGTCTGGTATTAATAAGCCAACAGATAGGTAGACCTACCCAAATTTTGTTGTTGTGGATGGTCGTAAGCAAGATTTGAACCGGATGGTGCAAGTTCAAATCATGTATAACTTTAGAGCTCACTACGCATACGTCAGTGATTGTTAAAAATGTAATTGCATGTACAATATAATAAATGGCTAGATTATGTGTGAAATATGAAAATAACTAAAATTGTTTGCCTGGATAATTTAGCATGTACGATCATTACAGCATTTATACCACAAAAGTGTAATAAATAAATAAAATGTATAATTTCACCTAAAGATAATTCTTTTGTTCTTACAAATGTGCATGCGCAATGCGCTTCTCATGCATTAATGTTTTCTATTAACATAATATTAGAATTTAATGTATGTTGTATTTTACGTTTCTATACATATTTAACTTTGTTGTAATACCGCTATATACGGCAAACATAATTATAACGGCCACCCTAAACTTAGTAATACTCGATCAAATTTAATCATCGTCTCAGAGTGCGGCTGAGCGTTTCGGTTAACTTATAGTTTTATCATAAGGTACACAGTCTAGTCGGCCTCCTTCCGTGTCATCATCTCCTTCACAAATGTTCCAACACGCAGCCTATAGTAATCCGTCTATGAAAGCTAATTGGACTTTCCTTTGATATTATTTGGATGGATTTTTTCCTCAATTATATCTGTTGGAAAACTTATGTGTTTTTATTATAAAACAAGGTATATCTTTAGACAATAAATCACAGCTTTTTCTTTATATTATGGGAACTATACAAAAAAAATGAATATGGAAACATACAGTGTAGGTAGGTATTCTAGTAAGTAACAGCATTTTGCGTAAAATCTAATCCAAAGGTTCTGATGCCGTAATCTGATACCACGTTACAAAAAATAGCATATAATTTTCCTCAAAAAGGAACAATCAAGAAAGAAAATTCAATTACAAGGGCCCTGTCCAGATTGAAATTAAGTTATCTTTTTTCTTTTACACGTAACACAGTTTAAAAAGTGTTTTTTTTTTACAAATGTCTTTTAAATTACATAGAATATATACTCGCGCCATCGCCCCACTCACGACTAAAGGCTACGTTCGAGTTCGAAACTAGTCGGGAGATCCGAAACTTATCGATAACGATCGACAACTTAAAGAAAAAAAACAGGATATTAATTCACATCATTTTTGTCCGACTTATGTAAGTACTATGGAGTCATCGTCATCACCGCGGGCTCAGCTCATGAATAAGGGCTCCGTTCGAGTTCGAAACTAGTCGGGCAATCCCGAAGAATGCGCGTGAATAATAACCGTTAAACTATAATTAACAATGGATTCAGTTCATCAGTGTCCCCTTTTATTTATAGATAAAACTATAATTAATTTTCTCTCAATATTACTTCTTATCATATGAAATGTTCGAACATAGTCGAGCAATCCCGAAAATACAATCGAGTAATTAACGTAACAAACAATTCAGCAGCTATTATTATCAGATCAGCTAACATTGAGATATCTATTTAAAAACTAAACTAATTTAACATTGATCTTTCATAAACTACATTCGTTTCAGACCATCTCCACATATATTAGCGAGATTAATTATATGAACATCTGGCATTTTATCTCACGTTATTAATAGGGGACGCAAAAATGTCAAATGCCAATGTCTTTATACAAACGTTTATATTCTAAACATAGCATACTAAAGTTCGCTCACTGTGAATAAAATGAACCTTTATTACAAATACGGGAATACAGCCTATGTAGACAAATCCTGTATTCCCCGACTTTTTGACTGCCTCGTTGATCGTATGGTCAGCTCGGGCAGAGTGTTATGGGATTTTTCTGTTAAGAAATTTCTCATAAGCAGCTCAGAGTTAAGAAGTACTTTGGAGAACATGTAAAGCCGTCGGTCCTACGCCTGATCTCTCTCCGGTTGTGTCGGATTACCGTCCCATCGGACTATGAGAGTGACACTTGTGCACTACAATATCTTCTGCGTACCGTGACCGAAATACGGTCGGGTGGAGTCTACGGTTAATATAGGGATTCTCCGAGGGGGTAGGCAGAGATGTATAGAATTCTACACCCACATTCACCAATGCTGTTAATAAGGCCCATGTAATAAGGTGGTGAACTTATTGCCATCCACCGGACACAATTCCACAATGACCAGTCTTGGGCTCTTCTTATCAGTTTTTTTAACAGTTGCATAATGTTTGTATAATAACTTTCGTGAGGCATATTCATATTAGTTATTGTTCACCGGTTACTACTCACGTACATTCTTCGGGTTTGCCCGATGTCTGACTCGCGACATAGCCGCGGACTCAGCACATGACTAAAGGCTCCGTTCGAGTTCGAAACTAGTCGGGCAAACCCGAAGAATGTACGTGAGTAGTAACCGGTGAACAATAACTAAGTTGCATAATGCAAATTGTTAGGATTATAAACAAACGTTTAAAACAAAAACAGGAACGATAAGCCATTTTCAATCTCATAACTTATTATTTTGTTGGCGAAGTTCGATTGGTTAAGTTTAATCTACATTTCCTGCATTTTCTTAAATACTTGAGTCACAATGAATTAAAACAGTTATTCTAAATGCATCTTTTGAAATGTCAAAGCTCTCGCAGCCATCTAAAAATAGGAGACGTTCATTTCGCTGAGGTTTTACACAATTCAGTTCAAAGGCATGTCGTTATGCTTTTAACCTATATCTACATAGTTGCAGTCCATTTAGTATTCAACCATTATCTTGTACTGTCTGGTATTCATACAAAAGGAATTTTACTGTCGTTTGAAAAATCCAATTTCTCGTTTTATACCCAAGATGGGTTCTTGCGGAATATTTTAAAGTGAGGTGCAAGATGTTGAATGTGCAATGGAATGTTTATTTGACTTGTAGACACGGTTTGGACTTTTATTGTGGAGAAAGCAGTCTTATATATGTGAATGCGAACACCTTTGAAAAACTGAACTCATGGATAGAAAAAATTGGAGCGAATTTACGGATGTCGTTTAAATGTTGAACCTTTCTGGAGTTGTTATTATATCGTCAAGGTATACACCTGGAGCATCAGCCGATCTCTCCCCCAGTACGTTGTGTCTTCAGCTAAAATCTCACCATCTCAAACACTGGCTAAGGTTCCTTTTCAACCGTAAGAGGTCGAGGTCTTTGTACCTTCTTCGCATGTGCTAAAAATACTAGGAGATATTACTTAATTTCTTTCCCAAAAAGCCTTAAAACATTGAAGACTAACATTAATTAACAATAATTTAGTTTTTCTTTTAAATAGCAACTTATTAACTTATCTTGACTGCCTCATTGGTCTAGTAGCCGCAAGCATGGCTGCCGAGCCTGGGATCCCGGGTTTGATTCCCGGGTCGAGCAGTGTTATTAAGTTTTTTCTGTTAGTAACATCTCAGTAGCCCGGAGTTGGGAATTGTACTCGGTTGACAGCAATAGGATCACCACCTACGAAGTGAGACATAATGTCTGATGAATAGTGGGTGTGTAACAGTGCTTCTATGCTGAGTCCTTCGAAGATGCAGGCGTGATGCTATGTTATGTTATGTAGCAACTTATTATTAGATATCAACGTTGCAGAAAACGTACGAATGGAAATACAACAGCATAAACGGCAAGTTTTACATAAACGCCAACGCACATTGAACTTTGGACTACAAAATAATGTAAAGAACACTAAAACTTTGAACATTTCAGCTTTGTTTTCTAACTTTTGATATTTCCTTCCTTCAGTTTTGTACGTGAATCAGAATACTTTATTTTTCACGTTCATATCATGTAGATATTTCCGTATACTTACCTAAAGAACTTTCCTACACGAAATACTTATAGAACTGTTCGTAGCTATAAATCAGAAAATTAATAATTCTTCTATTGAAACTAGAACAATATCAAAATTATGATGACAATATCTTATTAATAGCGTTTTCCCAATTACATTGGGGTTAAAATGTCCTGCAATATGGAAGCTTAAAGCAACTGTTTAAAGGCCTTAAAGTCCATACACTGAATGTTCGGAAGTATTCGGTAATATTCGGCAGCATTCGGGAATCTGACTTGAATAACAATTGCGGTCTCTGCACTGCACGCACGATTTGATCCAATTTTGAATGTGTACCGCATTGGAGATAATATCATATCTTATGCCATTGTATCCATACTTCCATCCTACTAATATTATAAACGCGAAAGTTTGTATGTATGGATGGATGGATGGATGGATGTTGTTACTCTTTCACGTAAAAACTACAAAATGGATTTTAATGAAACTTTACAATAATATAGCTTATACATCAGAATAACACAAAGGCTACAATTTATAAAGATATTGTGTGAATTGTTTAAAATATGACGATAAGTGTCAAGTAAGTAGGAAAAAATCTACCATCTGCGAGCTATTCTGGCGTGCGCTGCCTAAACCCTTTGAGATATAACAAAATGATGTATGGTGGAATTGTGTATCTTATATAGGTCTACAGAAAAGTCCGCAATGGCATGTGTCTATCTCTTAAGGATAACATACTACATCCATTTTAATACTTAAAAAAAATGGGCAATTATGAAGCGGTAGTTGGAAAGCGGGACCGGGATCAAAATTTCATGATTACTTTTGGTCGCGATATCCGACATCCACGCGGGCGAAGACGCGGGTATCAGCTATAAATGATAAATTATATTTATTTCTGTAAATACATCTGTTATAGACACTTTTACAAGTCATACATTTTTTAAGCTAGATGGCGTCGGCTATATACTATATAGCTAGTACTATACTAATATTATAAATGCGTAAGTAACTTTGTTTGTTTGTTACATTTTCATGACTAAACGGCTGAACCAATTTTTATGAAATTTGGTAATGAGATAGATTGGACCTTGGAGAAGGACATTGGCTACCTTTTGTCAGGCAGACCAAGTCGCGGGCATCAGCTAGTTAATTTTAAAAACTACTTAGAATAAAGTATCCCTTTAAATTTGCATAGTTTAAGGGAGCTCTATGCCAAACCATGGGAACTTGAGGGCTATGGATGATGATGAATCTTCTAAAATAAACTGGTAACTAAGTAGCAGCATCAATTGATTGATCAAGGTTAAGCTGCACTTGCCGCAGTTGTTCTTTGGATAGGTGACCATAATTTCATATTGAGACTGATCTGTGCCTTGGAGAACACGTTAAACCGTATGCCCCGGTGGACAGCCATTACGAGTGATTAAATGCTCAAAAGTCTGACAACCAGTAGTACGAGTCTTCTTCTTCTTATCGTATGGTTGATGAACAATCTAGTATCAGAGATTAAACCACCTGCAGGTCTCTGACATGACTTTACACACCATCGAGAACATCTGTCAGGTGTGCTGTTTTCCTCACGATGTTTTCCTTCATCGTTTTAGGCAAGTAATCATTAATTTAGAATACGCACATGACTTCGAAAAGTCAGAGGTGCGTGCCTTGGTTTTGAACTTGCGACCTCTGACTTGTCAGTCCAATGGTCATACCACTAGGCTATTACTGCTTGTAATAAGAATGGTATGAGTGATACGAGATACAACATAACATTAACATAGCATCACGCCTGTATTCCCCGAAGGGGTAGGCAGCGGTGTAAACAGTTGTACACCCACATTTCACCAATGCTGTTATTAAGTCCCCAGGTAATAGGTGGTGAGCCTATTGCCATTTACCAGGAACAATTCCATACTTCGGGCTGCTACTAAGAATTTACAAAAGAAAAACTCAATAATACTTTGCCCGAGCCGGGAATCGAACCCCAGACCTCGTTATCAGCAGTCGCAGTTGGGACCACTAGACCAACGAGGCAGTCTGATGCAGCTTAATACCACTTTTTACTAACGTAACAGAGTGTAAAGGAATAAAAACAAAAAACAAATAAAGGCTTCATCAATTGTCAGCTTGTAATGTTTTTTTCCTTTCCAAAAACTTACTACAATTATTCGAGCGGAATTATTATTTTACCAAATGGACCACGACCTCGTAAGCAATAACATCGTAAATAACGGGCTATATTTTATAGAAACCATTACGAAAGTTTGGTGAACAAAAGGAATTTCTTAAATACGGAAAATGTATTTTTGAAATACTGTTTTCATCCTGCCTAGCCTTTGCCTACTAAAGGTCGGCTTCAAGCCTAATCTGTATATCAAGAATATTTTTGGAAGAAATATAACCTGATGATCTGAATACGTTTCAAGAAATCATAAGCAATTTTATTTTTCACATGAAACGTAAAAGCCGTCTAAAAGTCATAGAATTTATAAAATAAAATTGTATTTCTACCAATGTAAAAACTGTTTAGAAGCCATAGAAATTTATAAAAAATTATAATTAAATAATGTTAGTCTAATATTTCATAACATAACAAGGCATTACGCTGTTTTACCCGAAGGGGTAGGCAGATGTGTACACAGTTGTACACCCACATTTCACCGATGCCGTTATTAAGTCCCGTGTAATAGGTGGTGAGCCTATTTCCATCAACCGGACCGGCCCGAACCGGGAATTGAACTCAAGACCTCCACCTCAGCAGTCGCGCTTTGGACTACTAGACCAACGGGGCAGTCGCCGCAGATTTCAATTTTATATAACTCAGGAATAGTAGGTACCTAGGTAGTTACGGCAAATGTTCTAATGAAGCACTACCCAAAATCAAAAGCGCCTTAATCTTAAATATTTTACCAAATAAACTTACACAAACTTAATATAGCAACACTACACACCCACAAAGAAATCACTACACTTACGCCTACACACACATTGCTACATAATGGGACTTAACATAGCCCGGAGTTTCGCCACCCGGGATTACGACGCCGAAATATCGCTCTGAAAATTGCTAGGATTCCCCTAACATCAGCTAGGAGTAATTTTCATAATTTGTATTTCCGTACGGGTAAGCAGAGCAAATATCGAATAGTTTAATTGCGTGACGTCACACAGTTATGAGATGTGTAGATATATATCTACATATATATTATCTACGTAAGCTAACATGTGTAGGTATTATTTATTTTGTTAATTTGTAATCAATAAAGCGAATCTATCTATTACTTGGAATATGAATAATTTAAAGGGTTTTTCATCTTCTAGACACGATCTTTAAAGTTATAATATTTTGTGGAAATAAATACGGTCGTGACCAGGATTCGAACCTGCGCCTCAAGGATAAATACTCCAGGCCAAGTCTAACCGCCAAGCTCACGACCGTATTCTTTTTCCACAAATATTTATAACTTTAGAGTTCGCTAATCAGCATTAATGCTTTTCAAAGATTTATCCGATTTTCTTTACCTAGAGAAAAATATTTTACTTTGGTTACGATATTTGTATAAACAAGGTCTTAATTCAGTAGGTACCTAACTTATTTTAATATGTAAGTATTAAGGATTAATTTAGGCTATAATTTAAATTTCTACAACTTTATTTTATTTGTTAATGTTGCCGTTCGAGTAGCATTTTTCTTCCTGCTGGTATACGGTACAAATAATTTGTTAAATCTATTTAATTATTGGCTTATATAATTGTATTTGACTTATATAATTATGTATTAATGCCTTCAAAGAAAGTTTCCTAATAAATTAGGACTTTATTTATTATTATATTAAATGGAAAAAGAATACGGTCGCGAACAGGATTCGAACCTGCGCCTCCCGGATGAATACTCCAGGCGCTCTGACCACTAAGCCATCTCGACGAGATGGCTTAGTGGTCAGAGCGCCTGGAGTTCGCCTATTCTTTTTTCATTTAATTTAATAATTTTAGAGTTCGCTAAGCATGCGTTAATGCTTTTCAAAGATTTATCTTGGACTTTATTTATTGTTTTTTTTTTTTGTCATCTTAAGTTTCTTGGTATATGCTAATATGTTTTTAATCTAGGTGTACACATATTAAATTACGTATGTGTATAAATTATTTTGAACATTACAAATTCAATTTAATAACATCTTCAACAAAGAATACATATTTTTTGCTATATCATCATCTCCCTGCCTTTATCCCAATTTATTTGGGGCCGGCGCAGAATATGTTCTTCTTTCATAAATACTCTCTAATTGGAATTTTGCTAAAGTTTTGTCTGTTTTATGTCCTGCCTGCCTGAATTCTACCTTCATTGAGAATGCTGTTGTTGGTGGTAACCGCCACCAATACGGTCTCCTATAGTTTCTTGCTTTATAATGTTACAAAATAAGTCTTGCACCTCGTTTTCCGTTAATTAATTAAGCATATCATGTTAAATGAGACCACAAACAAAACTTCACTCTAGACTAATAATGGCAAGTATTGTGGTTCGTCTCAACAATAACCAGTCTGCAATTTCAGCTCTGCAGACCTTTTACATATACATATATTACCGCTTCATGAAGTGTACATATAATTAGAAATGCCGGAACGAATATAGCTACCAATTAGCAAACATTAATTACTTCTAAAGTCCCGCTTTGCAAGATCAAGCATCCGGTTAATGTTTAACCCTCAACAAATAAAGGAAAGGCTAATTTTGTATTCGGTATTTAATTAACTGTGACACTTAACCAATAATTAAATTTAATATAATTATTTAATTTGATTGTTGCCAATATAAAAAAAAAAAAAAAAAAAAAAAAAAAACTATTATTTTTATATTTGTTTTTATTTTGTAACTATAGTACGATTTTATCTGTCCCTGGTGTGCAAGGAAATAAATTTATTTTCTTTCTTTCTTCTTCTTATATAATAAAATTAATCATAAAATGACTCTTTGGTCTAATGGTTTCAAGTGCGTCTGCGGAGCATGAGAAAAAATCTCAGTAGCCGTCCAGAGTTTGGAATTGTGCCTGGTAGATGGCAATAGGCTCACCAGTGATTACATGGAACTTAATAATAGCATTTGTGTACAACTGAAATCTGGGTATATAACTATGGATACCTCTGCGTACCCCTTCAATACAGGCGTCATGCTATGTTATATAATAAAATTGTAGAAAGAATTAGTTGGATGGAGAAATTTTTAAGTTTTTTTTATATGGAAAAGTTGGTTGCCTCACACTATGATTGTAGAATATAAGAATAATCGTTTCGTGTGAGAATCGATCCCATGACTAGCGGCGCGGCGCTAGAAGCTAATCTCTCGAAAAAAATAGAACGTAAACCGTGTCATAAAAAAATATACATTCATTCATATATACATTCATTAATAAGATAATAAATCATAAGATTATAAATCATTTAAATAAGACCATCATCCATCATGGTTTAGTAAAATATATTATACCCTATATTAGTCACCATAATTTAATGTAGATTAAATTAAATTTAAAATAAGTTATGGAAAAGATTTATTGAGATTAACTAAGTTAATAAAGATGAAGATGCTAAAGTATGATATAATAAATATTAGCTCAAGTCCGTAAAGTTTTTTGAGACCTGTAATTCTCTGAAACCACCGGATGGAGACAATTACGTCACAACTCAGGAGATATTCCGACTAAATGTCTGTTACGTAAAATAAAATAGTCTTAGTTCAAGCTTAGATCTTCATTTGTCAGAGTATTTACAGTAAGTATTTCTAAAGATTTATTTTTCTTTGTGTTGTGAGGAAATAAAATATTGATGACCATAAAATACACAAATAAAAATTCTTTGATATAATAGGCTAGCAGTATGACCGTTAGGCTTGCATCATAAGGTCGCATTTTGCATAATTCATTATCACTTTTTTAAAACGGTGAAGCAAGGAAATTACTTATTGAGTCAGGTTGTTCACCAATCATAAGTAGGTACTACAATATGAATAAATCAAACTCATTCTTTTTACTTATCTACAGCTATGAGCAGAGGCTTTACCCGTTATAAGATAAAAAAGAAATGCTTTGTTAACGCCAAATAAATCGGGAGAACGACAACAAAATGATGATAACCTGGCCTCACGCCTGCATCTCAAAGGGTTGGGCAGCCACGTAATAGGTGATAATCCTATCGCCATCCACCAGGCATAGTTCAGAGCTCCAGGCTATACCACTGGCAATATCCAACTAGAAATTGTCACAAATTGTTATATAAAATTTGTACACCTCTCTTGTAAAACCTACCCCTTCGGGGAATACAAGCATGATGCTGTGGTATTTTATTATAAAAAAGGCCAACTGCAAGTCGTGACTCACCTGGGATTCTGTTATGTTATTTTTTGTTTATTTAATAGTAACACATTATCTATGAACATTTCAACTAGCTACCTAGCTATAAGGATACAGTCCTTTGACAGGCAGAAAGACGGCGAAATATATTTCTATTGGGCACTCTTGGGATACGAAACCCTAATAAAAGGTTTTAGTAAAGTTACATTTTTTTTACACTTAGTGCTCTGCTCAAAATATTTCGAGACCAAAGACGTACACTACGTAAAAACTTTTTTTAAAACACAGACAAAAATGCTAAATGAGGGTAAAAGCTGTTCCTACCCAAAAACAATTGTCTCTTTTTCTTTCATCTTATAACCTAAAAAGGAACTGGTTTTGGCATTGATGGATTTTGTTTTGGGATCGCATAGAACGTCAAGTGTGCCCTTTTTCTAAGCACATTTTGTTTTGCTTTATTTCCTAAAACATGTTGTGTTTTGTCGAGTATCTTGTTACAGAAAATACGTATTTTTTACGAACCTACTTTGGGTAGAACATCAAAGGTTCTTTTTGAATATTTAAACATTGTCGATTTATATATATTTTTCATATAATATTCCCTTTTTAGTATGTTGTTTCGGCCAATTTACGATGAATTACGTGATTACAACGCAACGCTTACGAAAACATTGTCTGAGACATTGTAATCTGAGAAATTGTTTTCGAAACATTCTTGTAATATAATCTAACTCTTATCAGAATATTGAATGTTCTGTAATAGCCACTTGTTCGGCTATAGTTATTTACTAGCAATATAAGCTCTTTTATTAGCAATTTTGGCCTCTCCAAATTAATATAATCCTTTCTGTGCCAACAAATCTTACCACAAAAACTGCCTTCCCTATACTTTCATTAATAGCTACATATAAATACACAATGTAATCTATTCTTAGGTATTTAGTATACATAGCTTTATGTATTCGTTGGTTTCCAAGCAATACTTAACCCAGCTTTAACCCCACGTTTTAAGACTAAGTTACGGTTCTTAGGATGGACACACACGGGCCATTCGTGACATCGACCGACAAGGCTACACCAAGATAAAGACCGCTGTTAAGTTCAACTGGCAAAAGTAGTGGCTGATACCAGTAGTCAGTAATTTGTTCTTTTTGCTGTGTGTCAATCGTGAGGGATGAGAGGGGAATTCAGGAGTCACAAACAGGGAACCAGTACGTTGCTGTCCACTGTGGCAGCTGCCAATAAGCGTGTCGTATGTTGCTGGGGGGATAACTAGGAACTATTAACTGGAGCAGATCAGTTTCCTTATTAGTAACGGCCGAATTTAAAGCTACTGGCTCGGCGCGGGCCGGCTCGAGCAAGGGTCGTGGCCACGACGCGTATACGACGAGTACATTTTAAAATCCGTGTGTGCCTAACCTTACGTACAGACTAAGAATAGTCTACGATTACTGCACCTTTGTTTCACAGTGGGCGTACATAAGATTATGGAAATTTGCATCTAAACGCAGAGTCGGGCGACCTGGGTACACTCGTGTAATTATGTCATATAAAACTGGCGTAATTTCTATTCAGTTTGAACTTTGTACTGCTGTTATTGCATACGAAATTGTTTGTTATTTCGAAAAGTATTGGCTTTTCATCTTTAATGTCTTCATTTGTTTGTTACTTACGAGTTTTTTTCTGAATTCACTCCTTGGATTGTACTTTTTTTTATAATCTTTAATCTGTTGACTCGCTGATTACTAGACACAATAGATAAATTATATCGCGAGAATATAGATAGTTCTATACGAGTAGATATAACGGTCACCCATAGGTCGAATAGTGACTGCTGTGCCTCTCCTGGGTAAGATTATAGGGTCTGGCAAAGTGTTTTTAGATTTTTCTGGTAGAAAATCTTCCCGAAAAAACAGCCCGTAGTTTGGAATTCTGCCCGGTTGATAGTAATAGATTCACCACCTGTAATATCTGCATCGGTGAAATGGCAATACTTTTCGAAACATCCAGCAATATGTACAGCACAACAGTAGATTTCTGCCCAACCTTTTCGGAATACTAAACGTGATACTATGTTGATGTTATATGTATATACAAACGAAAGTTTCCAATACAAAAACTTTCATAATGAATTCACAACGATTGAAAGCTGAATAACAAATTGAACAACCCGCATATCAGTTGGACTCACTGCCAACTTCACCCAACAACAGAACAAGTAGGACGAAGAATAAATCTTCTTTGTTCTTTACCCTAAATACATTTAGAGTACCAATTTATTGTATCACACTTTAACTGGTCCCAATGCCAAGTCAGTAACGTATATCTTAATTAAAGAAATACCGGACGCGAAGCTTCACTACTCCTTATTTCGTCCCGTAAAGAAGCTTACACAAATTGAATTTGTTAGAAGAAATCCCAGCCAAGTACCTACTATGAATAAAGACAATGCTTGTGAAGAAAAATACAGGACAGTATTGGAGATAAAGCGCATTTTGTGGAACGAAATATTCTGATAGGTTGACCCTCATTTTGAGCCTAAAGCTGAGGCGAAATTTTTCGTTTAGGATTACCCTAGCGGATGTACTGATGAATTTGTACTTAGGTATGTTATTTAATAAGCGCGCTTTAAAACAGGTTCCGAGGCCCATAATAATGCGGCTTAATAAAGTGCCACCTCCACCACCCAATTGCCAGACCTACCAACCACATGCTCCAACCGTGACCGTGGCCATGCAGCATGATTGCTTACTGGGGCTAATTCTTACGTGCTGTGATCAGCGTATCATCGGCGTTACAATTAACGCCGGTGCTTTGTAGAAGCATTCCACGCAGCATCCTTCGTAACCGATGTTCCACAAGAGAGGACCCAGAATCTAACAGTGTAGAACACCGCACGACATCTCTCGCCGACTCCGTCGATCCCGACCCGGGCAGATCTCTCATATCCTTTACTCAAGTAGGCTCCTACACGGTGGAGGTAGGTCAGCACCCGGTGAAGTAAAGGCAATCTAGCTTATTATTAACTTTTTCATTCACATTTAAGCGATAAGTTTATGAGTATATTCTTTAATTTTTGCGTCGTGTACAAAATTATAGATATGTTATCTTAAATTTTCATAATATAGGTATATCCAATAAGATAAAGACTATCTTAATATACTATGTAAATATATATTAAGGAAATACCCGGGTGTAGACTAGTAAAGACATCATGGTGGTTGTTTATTTAATCAATTTAATTTTAGTTCGCTACAAACTCCCTCAGTTCAGAATCTTAATAAATAACTTCTTCTATTAATTTTCCTTAAATAATATAGTTGGGGGCTGATTTTCATAACTTCTAATCCGATTCATGTCTATTTAAACATTATCTTGCTGTTCGCTGACAGCAAAATAGTCTTCGAATAGACAGAAAAAGTGCGGTCATATCGCTAAATTATCAAACTGCTTTTTAATTTCTATTTTTATATCGTTTTGGTTGATGCGCTCAAGACCATCCTTTTAGAAAATCTACGTGGAGGGCTTTATGAAACAGTGGACATTTACCGACTGATATGACGATGATAATGTCGTTTTTGTGAATCATAGAGCAAATGACGACCTCAAAAAAGTACTCAATGGGCTTTACTAATTCACGGGGTGTATTTTAGCATCCATAAAATTATGGCCTTAGTTGTTGATTTTCCATGCTTTAACGTATTTTAAAAGTAAATTAACAATACAGGACATCGTAAAATATAATTAAGGCGACATAATATGTATACGAAGCCTAGTTTTAAATTAAAAGTAATTACTTTTAAACTCTGATTGACAAAGACATGAGGGATCACAGTAGATGTTAATATACCTACATATAACGGAGTTGATTTAATTAAAAGTGTACGAAACAACCTTTTCCTGTGAGTAACAAAATAATAATATAGCACTGTCGTTATAATGTTTTCGTGTGACGAGTTAATTAATATTCATTATTTTGAAAATCTATTTTAAGAGTAAATTAATAATATTGTAATAATGCTTTCCACTCGTTTTAGGCGTGACCATGAGCGTAATAAAGAGATTGAAGGTTATATAGGCCGCTATAAATAAATAAATAAATTTAAATATTAATAAAGGGCAATTTTTATGCTTAACTAGGCTTTATTGTTCCCACTGCAGACCAAAAGCCTCCCACTCCTTTTTCTACACAATTATTTTCTTTGCTAATAAGGAATAATCTTTTCTGTAAGAGCTCGTCTCTCCATCCTCGTCTTGGTCTGCCGTAGTGACGGCTAGTATTTAATGGTACCCACTCGGTAGTTATTTTAGCTCATATCTTATCTGACATGCAACCGTCATGTGCAGCCCAATCCTACCTAAGTATAGCACAATTTCGGGTAACATTCATAACAGTTGATTTCATTGATAAAAATAATTAAATTAATTGAAATAAATTAAATTAAATATTTCACTTATTCTCTCTTACAAAGTTGACTTATTCTATAAAATAAAGATTATTGGCTAAAACAAGGAAATTAAATTTGTGAGAGACTGGTGCCTGAGGTAGAATTAATAAAAGCCTGTATTACAGGTCACCAGGGCCCTCCCGCCGTTGATAAGTAAATAAATATATATATATTGAACTGAACACATTTAAGAGTTTAGAGAATGCGGGTTTCTAATACTAACACATAAAACACCAGGACATGGCATTGTTAGTGTATGTGTTACGTGAACTTAATTTATGTGCATGTGTGTAGATGTGTGTATGCTGGTTTGAATGTGAACTTATTAATTATATCTATAGGTAGGATTCATGAACATTGTCAACTACTAACGTGGTGTAATCAAAAGATTCTCAGTTTCTTGATAGTTTGGGTTTTAAGGTAATTTGTAACCGATTTTATACATTTTATCCTGGGTAGAGAATATATATGCAGTGTACTATTAAGTTTATTATATAGGTATGGTCCCATAAAACAGAAAAAGTTATTTGAGCGCGATAATTTAAAGGGTTGTGTTTGACAGACATTCAATGATTGATAAAATAATAGAATCTGTGGGGCTACTCTTGAAACTAATACCAATTCCAATCCAAATCCAATATTAAATAGACACCTTAAAACAACGCGTAATTTTAAAATAAATTTACCTACATTACAGTTGCGTCAATTTTAAAGCATGTTGTCTTCGTATTATCCCGAATCTATAATTATTTTATAAACATATGTGCATTTAAAAGTACGATCTGACATATTTCCAATGTCAATCGAGCGGAATTATTTTCAAGAGTAAGCCCACTGATATTTTGGTGGTTCAAACACTAAGGATATTCTGAAATTAATTAAAAACATAAAAACTACAAACTAAGGGCATTCATAACAGATTACTCATTCAAAAAGTTCGTAGTAAACGGATGATTTTGTATAATAACTTTCGTAAGGCATATTCATATTGATTATTGTCCTCCCGCGGCCACGAACGCTGCAAAGTGTTCGAAACGTCAAGAAAAATAAAAACCAATAATACACGCGATTAATCCGGTTAAAAGTTGTTTTATTATAATATTGATTATTGTTCACCGGTTACTACCTATCTAAAACTGTTACTTTTGACAAAAAATCTGTTCTTGATATGAGCTACAATTCTACTTTTGTTTTTCAAAATGATTTAGATAAATCTTTGAAAAGCATTAACGCATGCTTAGCGAAATCTTTTTCCATTTAATACATAATTGCTTTAAAATAACGTAGGTATGGGACAAAGGTTTGGGGTCCACGACATTGTTAAATTAATTGACATAATACCTATTACTGTAAAGAAATTATTATCTTAACGAATACCCTCGCCAAAAACAGACTTTCCCTTTTCACTATGAACAATTTCAATAGAGTGTTAAAGATTCTATCAGGTACCTAAGTAGATGGGAGTAGCTTGAAAACATCTTGGAAAATAATCTGAAAGCAATTTAAAATACATTTAGCCTATCTTGATCAGTTCAAAGTCATTCATTTATCAACGAAGTGATTCTGAGATCCAGACGGGGTTATGTTCTGTTTAAATTTATCCCTTTATATCCCCTCCCTAGTGACTAAGTTGGTATAGTCAACAACAAAAATATTATTAAGCCAAAATTTGAGAAACTAGTAAATAAAGTTTTTTTTTCCTGAGGAGGATATTTATTTGCATACATACACAAACTCCAATTTTCTTCTGGAGGTAGACAAAAACTACAAAACGACACCTGCTACGATGTAAACATAATTATTTTAGTTCCCGCGCGTTCATATATCTCACGGTCATATATATCTCACGGTCATACACAAAATACAAATACAAACCAGTTTGACTCGCGACATCGCCGCGGGCTCAGCTCATGAATAAGAGCTCCGTTCGAGTTCGAAACTAGTCGGGCAATCCCGAAGTATGCGCGTGAGTAATAACCGTTAAACTATAACTGTAACGGGGTTACTGTCTTCTTCGATAACGTCACAATGAAACTCGAGGAATGTACAACAAACTGGTTTATTGATAAGTACGTAACCAGATACAAGATAATATATATTAAATAGGAGCAGTCCCACACACCTCTTCCGCTTGGATGGAGGCGGCGGATGCTGTCCTTTAACCCAAAAAATGCTATTATTAGCGTAAACAGTAAGTATGACTTTGTTCAGAGGAGTCTCATGTGATCATTCCAAGTAGGACGTGATCCACGAATGCACCATGAATAAGATCTTCCAAAAATCAAAGTAAGAAGCCGAGGTCATTAAGTCACGGAGAATCTTAACACCGCCACTCAGTAAATGACGTCATTGCGACAGCACCATCTAGTATCGAGAAGCGGAACTATTGTATTACTAGTATGACGGAGGTTTGATTTTCCCTTTATTTAACAGGTATGTTACATAACTAATTATTATTTATTTTTTAACGCATAGCGATTGAAGGCATATGTTGCCTCGTCGCGTTCGATTTCTATCTACAAAAATAATACTTAGCTAATTTGTGAAGTACTTAAGTTGTAATAAAGTTAGACGAATAATAAAACGCTCTAGTAGTAATATTAAATAATTTGAATAATACCAAAATCATAATCTACCTATGTTGTTGACTGTACTTTATTCCACTATTACCATTATAGAGTTTATTAGTGGTAGATTGGAAGATTTACTAAGATTATTACAAGGTGACCAGTATTTTACTCGGCTTTTCTTTTTGCAATGGTAGTTTTCGCCTTTGATTACAGACTGACAATAACCGTTAAAGTTTAAATTTAAGTAAGAACAAAGACTGTGTATTGAATGCCATTAAATATATAGGTAGAAAATAAAAACATTTATACAAAATTATTTAGATAAAAAAATCGACATCCAATTCCTACCACAAAATTTGAGTTTTTTTTTTCCAAATAATAATAATTGAGTTCTGCCAAAGGCACAACATATACGAGCCAATTACACTAATTAGTCACAAAATTCAACAAAGAATCTGTATATATCGTCTTGTGAATTAGTCGTAACATTTTTATACATAGAAAGTTTCTTTGAACATTGTATATTTATTTGTGAAGAGAAATTTCGAGAATACTTTTATTGTAATTGAAATCCCTAATTAGGTACCTACTTTTGCTTTGTTTGGTATAGTTTGATTTGTAGAGCTCCGAATCTTAATTGTTTCCCACGGGACCCTATTACTGACCGTCAGCTGTCTGTATGTCACATGGCAGGATTTTTTGGACCGTAATAGGTAGCCAGTTAACATTTTCACGGAATAGTGCGTTATTTACAACGATAACATGTTTTAACACATATTATTATGGACAAGTGAAAACATCGAAAGTTAAGATCATACGAATCTAAGTGCGCAAATCCGAGTAACACTTAGTGGTTAGTGTTACTCTTAGTGATACTAACTTACACCCATGCTTACGCTTGCGTCATCGTAAGATTATAAAGATTTTTACTGAAGAAGGAAGAATTTCAATCTGCCGAGCCTTTTCTCAATAACATTGGAGTCGATTTTCAGTCAAACCGGATACAGCTTAATACCAGTATTTTACATGGAGGAGCCTATCTGACCTCCACAACTCGTCGTAAGACTGGTTGTCCGACTTTCAGGCCTCTGCCAACCTGTAACGGCTGTCATAGATCTTAATTTGACAACCGGGACCGACGGCTTGACGTGCTTTCCAAGGCACGGAGGGGTCTCGGTATGAAATGATGTTCACCTATCCACAGACCGACCGCGGCAAGTGCAGCTCGACCTCGATCGCTCGATCTGTGCGGCTGCTGTTTAGCCACGAGCCTCTCGAAGGAAGCAGTATTTAATTATCTAAAATTAAAAAGTAGCATATGTCAATCCGTTGCTAGGTTTTGACGTCAAGGAAGGACAACAAACACACTATCTCATATAAAATATTAGCTAAAACACAATTAGCTTGCGTCATGGATTCTTCGAAACTATTGAATGAACACCGTCTGGTCTTAGTCAATATGACTTTTTATTTTATATTTTTAATTTATGTAAACCCTTGATGGTTGACGTCATGCTTCTTCAAATAGAGGATGACGACGTGATCAATGGCGATATTTTAGTTTTTTTTTCCTGATGTGAGTCATAAGAGACAAAACCGTTATACATAGTTATTGACATGAAACTAAACAATAATTAAGTAGGTATGCATATCTCAGCTGCAGATGAAGCAATCGAAATCCAATTTGCCACTAGTTTTCCGAGAAGAGACAGATTGTTCGGAACGTCGTCCGACCAAATTGATATCTGCGTCAATCCAATTTTCAAGAGGTGTTTTAACTGACAACCTTGTTTCGTTGGAAAACAATAGTGTCCATTTAGATAAATCTGAGTGTGTGTAGGTACTGCGCCATCCATTAAGATACCGTCGATTTTATTCATGTTCTAGATTCGATCTACGATCTACAGATAAAAACTATTATTGATTTATTACTTTAGTGATAGCTTTATCTAATAACTTTCTCATTATAATAAAACACTTTGCAGCGTTCGTGGGAGTCCTCCTGCGACCACAAACGCTGCAAAGTGTTCGAAAAGTCAGGAGATACAAAAACCAATAATATACGTGATTAATCTGGTTAAAAGTTGTTTTATTATGTGTAGTGATCGCGAAAACCTAAGATATTAATATCCTTCTTCTTCTTTTCGTGGCAATGACTCTTCTTTCTGACATATTTATGTATTTCCTAAATACATTTTGACTAGTAGCTTAATGGCAGACTGGTCGCTCTTCACTGAAGCTCGTATTAGATCCTCCCGGGAGCAGGCAGTGGGGCATAGTGAGCAGCACAGCAGTTGGGACATAGTTTGCGTCGGAGCTTCGCAGTCGCAGCTGTTGTTTGATGTTTCAATAAATCCCCATTTAGCAAGGTTCATCATCATCCCCTGCCCTTATCCCAATTTCTTTGGGGTCGGCGCAGCATGTATTCTTCTTCCATACATCTCTATTAGCTGTCATATCGTCAGTCACTCCTGTTCTAGCCATATCATCTTTAACACAATCCATCCATCGCTTTCTCGGTCTTCCTCTACTCTTATAGCCATCTACATTCATACTCAAAACCTTCGTCGTCACACATCCCATTTAGCGAGGTTATCTTATCTATATCCTAGAATGTATGGATAGCAATTTTTGGCCCTGTGTTATTTTTTTGATCACTGATTTAAGTTTGTATTCCAGAATGTATTCGTTTTATTTCAGCTCAATGTATTAAGGATAATATTAAGTTTCTTTTATTGTTTTCTGTTCTGTCTACAAGCAAACCTATATTATCCTAATCTTTCAATCCACCCTTGGGCCTTTGACTCATACTACGGATCTTCACAGTCTTGGTTAAAGTCTACTGTAGTTTTTTGACTAAAGATTGTAACGGTGGTGTCTCATAAATATTTCCGTATTAATAAATAAATCTTTGAACATGTCAAAGTGTATCCTTTTCTCAGAATTTCTAAGTTTCTAGAACGGAAAGTAAGCTTTGAAATTGAAGTTGTAAGAAAGTTTCCCTGACGTCATAGTTTGACGGTTGCTAGCATAGTAAGTAATCTTACTTCCAAACGACTGGTTCTTGAATGAGGTGTGCTTTCTCTTGAGTTCCTACACTTCTTTTACTTCCTTCATGAATCCCTTCATAACATGAAACTTGAAATAAGTAAAGTTAATAGAATACATGACGGTAACAATTTTAAAGTCAAACTTTTATTTTCATGACTGAACTTAAAGACACTTTTCAATTCCTTACTGATATCAAATTGCAATATCTGAGCACCAAATCTTTGTTTTCGAATATCTTTCCACTGATCCGCCATTCGACTGTCATTATTTTCTATTTTGCGCTACATGATCTAGATGGTATCATTATAGTTCTTTGTTTCTGACGATGGTCTCTCAATTACTATTTTGCATCGAACCACATATGAGTTTTGTGCCTAATCGATCACATCATAACATAACATCACGTTGAATTCCCGCAGCGGTATGGAATACAGTTCTACACCCTCATTTCACCAATGTTGTTAATAAGTCCCATGAGATAGGTGGTGAACCTAGAGTCTCAATTGGATGACAATGGCATTCCGTTTTATTTTGTGTTGATGTTGTAAGCAATAGTTGAGGTTAAGCAACCCTTCGCTAGGTCAGACTGGAGATGGGTTATCTAAAGGATCATTTTCAGCTGAGCAACTCTATGCTTTGCAAAGTACCGTCCCCTGTCGGTCCCAGCTGTTGTTAATTAACTGATAGCAGCCGTTAGGCCTTGTGGTTTACATGATTCGAACAACTTTGATACATAAAATTATAATTTTTGTGGAAAAAAATACGATCGTAAACGGTTAAAGTTGCGTTAATGCGTTTAAAAGATTAATCTGTATTGATTAAGGTGAGTATCTATACGATATTGTATTAACTAAAAGTTAGTCATGTCGGTTCATCACTCATCACCTGTTAAGGGACTGAATAGATAGCAATGATGTCTTTCAGACGTAAATGTGAAAAAAGGACTTCGGGGTAGTGATCAGATGTCGAGATGGCTTAGTGATCAGACCACCTGGAGTGCCTGTCCGGGAGGCGCAGGTCCAAATCTTGGTCACGACCGCATTTTTATTTCCACAAAAATTTATAACTATATAGTTTGCATCGCATGCGTGTTGTTTTTTTTTTTTAAATCTCACAAGAGCACACACACTTATACCCGGAGCAATTATCTGTAGATCGTACAAATATTTGCTCCGTGCAGGAATCGAACCTGCGACACGCAGCGCAGCAGTCGGTCTCTCGGCGACTGCGCCAACCGCGCTGTCAAAACTTGGATAGCTTCTGATCACACATAAAAATTAGAATTTTAGATATTCTTCTGATTTACTTGAGCTGCTTGGTCAGCTGACACGTATATGTACAACATTTCACCAGATGTTCTTTATACCAAAACATGTTTTAAATTTTTCTCCGCTTTCTGGCAAAAATAGAATAGTTTTGGCGAAACAAATAAATTGTGGCTTGGGTGAGTTAAATGCGTAGCTAGTGGAAATTCTGCCAAATTGAGAAGGCACAGTTGTTTCGTTTCGTAACCGCACAAGGGAAGCTATGTGGATGATATTTAATATTTCCATTGTTTTACCGCAATACATGTTGGTAAAATTTGTTTAACTTTGGTATGGCCTAAGTACCTGCTTGAAAAGTTTAAGTCAGAATCAAATTTTTGAAACTTTCACTTCAAGGGTGTAGTAAAACTTGCGCTATATGTCGTCTTCCAACAACTTCTGTAACACAATAAGTAATGTCCAAGTAAACTAGAAAAGTACCACCAGAAGACAGCGACGTGGATAAATATTTGATGATTGATATATTCTAAATTTGTTACGTTATAAGTTTAATTAAGATAAATTGAAAGAAATATACTTAACTACTGCAAAAATAACCATTATGAAAAAAATTCAAAACCTTGACCTGACAAGTTTCTTTTAAATCGGAGACTTTTATACATATGAAGGTACTCAATAAAATACGTCATTTGAGATCGCAAACCTGTCATAACAAAATATTTTTCTCGATAGATTTTTTCGTACCTTATTATTTACATTAACCTTGCAAAGAAACATACGAAGGAAATGAAGAGGAAATTAATAGGATTTAAGGGGTCCCCCAAGGTTCCATTACTGGACTTTTTCCTTTTATCAAATACTAACATTTGCTTTGTCATTCTGTTTGTTTAAGTACAGGTGACGTGGATTTGGGTCATTTGGGATATGTCTTTGTTAGATTTTAGCTCTCCTAAAAATTCAATGGGTGTCTACTTTTACATTTTTATACATATTTTCATTTCTATCACTTCAGTTTTATTGGGGGGTTGATTGACATGAAATATTTATTAGAAAACAATTTATTCGATTCAAAAACGGAACCAGTAATTTTCATAGTATTAAACTTTATCCCTTTATATTTATATATTTCAAATTACATTTACGCTTTATACAGAACTTGGTAAAACAATTAAACAGTCGTTTGCAAATCTCTAATCTGCAGGCGATATTGTAATACATCACAGTTCTAAACCACACCTGCGTAGCCCACAAGACGCATTAATTTAAAGCCTCGCGGATAAATTTTGATAAATTAGATCACTTTCTCAAATACCAATTGAATTGCTGTCCAATTGATTGATTACATTACACTCCTACACACAAAAAATAACCTTATTATACCCGCAGTAAGGTTACAATTTCTATATATGAATTTGAAGAGGGTAGGTGTGAACACCTGTGTATTGATTAAATGGCCATTTTATAGATTATTCAGGAGTCATAGTGTTGGGTAAAGTTGAGCAGTTTATCTTTCTCGATGTAAGAGAACTGCTTTGAGCTTTACATGTTAAGTAAGAGGACGGTGTCGTTTATTTAGGACTAGTTAGAAGTTGTTATGCAATGACGATCTAATCGAGGCTGTGTATAGTATGAAATGCCTCGTTGGTCTTGTGGTCCTAAGGGCGACTGCTGACCATGAGGTCTTGGGTTCGATTCCCGGGTCGGGCAAAATATTGTTGAGTTTTTCTATTAGTAAATTCTCAGTAGCAGCCCGAAGTTTGGAATGGTGCCCGGTTGATGGCAATAGACTCACCACCTCTTTCATGGGACTTAATGACAGCATTGATGAAATGTGGGTGTACAACTGTGTACACCTCTGCCTACCCTTTCCGGGGATAGAGGCGTGATGCTATGCTATGTAATTCTCAGTAGCAGCCTGGAGTTTGGAAGTTGGTGGTGTGACACCTTCGTGCTTCGGAGAGACATTATTATATTAACACATTTAAAGCAATGGCTTTGAATGCTACACAAATTCCTCGATATCTCTTAAAGATATAATGGAAGTTATTCTCAAATAACATCACCCCAGTACAAATTTATGTCTCCTTCTTATTTTCTTTATTTTGCGAAGGCATTAGTATTCTTTTCTGTGGCGAGTGACGAATGGCCATTATGTGTGAACGATTCTTTGAGATTCCTTGTTCTTGGTTCTTTGTTTTAGTTGATGAAAATATTGCGATACTATATTTTAGTATTGTTGTTATTTCAACGAATTCTAGCCATAATTATCTGGCTGAATGAACCAGTCATTCAGTCAGATAATTATCGCTAGAATTCGTTGAAATGTGAACTTTTTTTGTCTAACGTTTTGGAGGTGAGATATTTAAATGTCAGTCACTTGCAACTTATCATTTGATTCTGTGTATAAATCGAAATTTATAAAATCTGTTAGAAAGTGTTTCCTCATTTGTAATTTAATAAATTAATTAGTAATTACAAATGATCAGGGTGTCTAAAAAGTCCACTTGGCTGAATCATAATAGGATCCTAATAAATATTAATCATTTTACAAATCGTAAAATGACCATAAACAATTTTTTTTCAAAATTTGCGTTCAATATATAAAAAGTCATTCATCTATTTGACAGTTTTCTATGGAGATTCGTAAAATGGCTCACTAAATATAAACTGCTAACGTGTCAAAGAAGTTACTCAATTCAAAAATATTGACTAATTTTTAGGAGTAATGCTCAAAGTGGCCATTTTAGACCCCCAGAAGTAGGTAATTGTGATCTCCAATTGATGGCATTTACCTAATTCTTCTGATAATTTGTAAATTGTTCAAAGGCATTAAGCTATACGTATACTAAAGTAATAATTTTGTGGGAAGATTATACGATCGTGAGAAGGATTTGTACCTGTGTTTCACGGATAAATACCTACTTCAGCCATTCTGAGGGCCTAAAATATATCTGCTACATTTAATTATTTCCTTATTCACGAAGGACTAATAAAGATCTTAATATAAATACAGATATTAAAATAAAAGCATCATAGGTTTTCTTTACATTTTTTCTTTAAATTTTTGCGTAAAGATATATTAACTTCAGTTTGTTTTAATCAGCCATTATCAAAAGGCCTCCCCCCTACACTACTTATATTAACGTCAACTATAAAAAAATTACAATAAAAACTTAAAGTAGGCATTTTTCTTTAAACTACAGTCTTCTTCTTCCTGCTCTGGCCCCAAGTTATTAAGGGTAGGCGCAATATGCTGTTCTCTTCCATTCTCCACTATCAGTCATCAGGTTATCGTTTAGTCCCTTTTCATACATATCATCCCTCACACAATGCATCCATCTTTTCTTTGTCTCCATCTTTCCTTCCATCCATCTACATTCATATTCATTACTCTCTTAGTCACATGTGTCACTTCTTTAAATTAGATAGACTGATATAAAAGCAAGTTGGACGTTACCCGGGCTTTTAAGTACATTTGCCAAAAAGCGTTATTGAAAGGCTGACTGAAAATAACGTTCACGAAGTACTACAAAACTAATATAAACTTAGAAATTAATATATTGTAAATAAATTACAAGAAACCTGATATACACAATAACTAAACTAGTAAATTGTTTATGAAACAAACCTATTCAATTTCAGTTGGAGAAAATAAATACAAATGCCAAATGCAAAAAAAAAACAACAGTTATAAATTTGTTATTTAGAGAATTAAGTTACTCGTGATTTGTAGAAAAGCCATTAAAGTGTTTCGAAAGTTTTAGTGGTAAAACATTAAAATTAAAATTGCAATATTGTTGAAGCAGGCTTGTTTAATTAAATTTCATGAATCTTGACGTCACTGAGTCAAATCAGTGTCAAAATGGCATTAATTTCAGATATTATTTAAATTCCTTCAAATATGATTTATAAACATACCATGACATCGCGCCTATACTAGGGCAAAGGGGTAGGCAGAGGTGTACACAGTTATACACCCACTTTTCAACAATGGTATTAAGTCCCACCGGCAGTGAGCCTTTTTGCCATCTACCGGACACAGTGCTAAATTTCTAGCTACTGCTGAAAATTTCCTAACAGAATATCATACTAATGCTTTGCCCAACTGGGGCATCGAACCCAAGACGCCACGCTTGAACCACTAAACCAACGAGGTAGAAAGAGATTTTTGAAGACAATAAGTTCTATCTACTAAGAGAACTGACTGTCTCGGTTGGTCCAGTGGTCAGAAGCGCATCTGCTGAGCATGAGGTCCTGGTTTTGGTTGGGACAAATTAGATTGTTAGTAACTTAAACCGGGATTTGTTGGCATTCGGCTCAAGCCAGAGCAGAATGGTTCTCATTTATTTTAGTTGCGAAAATAAAACGTATTTTGTACAGCTATATTTTATGTTTGTTGTATATGAGATTCAATGTAGATTATGACATAAAATTTTATGCGGGTCATTATGTGAAGCTACAACAAGTACATCTCTGCATTACACTTCGGAGGTACAAGCGTAACGCTGTTACTAGTAATGACGTAATATTTAAAAAATATTTCTATGATAACTAAGCATCCAGCCCTCAAAATTTCGGGTTGCTGGTGTCTTCAGTTCATCCGACTTTAACACGATCAATAAAAAACGAACTTAACGTGTTTTCTTTCAACAAACCAAATACGCTATCTGAAAGTATCCTAATAGAATGGATTCTTGAGAAAAATTGTTCTTTCAATAATAATTTAAGCATTTTAGAGCTTTTCCGTTTCAAGATACTGGAATTGATACTCTATATACATTGGATAGAAAGGCATTACAAAACGTACGTAATAACGTAACCGTACGTAGTAACACACGCGACTGCTGAACATGAGGTCCTGAGTTCGATTCCCCGGTCGGGCAATATCTTATTGGGTTTTTCTGTCATAAAATTCTTTTTTTTGTATAATAATTTTCGTGAGGCATTCATATTAGTTATTGTTGACATAGTAACTCTGCACAAGCACTCGTAACCGGTGAACAATAACTAACATAAAATTCTTATTAGCCGGCCGAAGTCAGAAATTGTGCCCGATTGATGGCAATAGGTTCACCACCTATTATTATTATTACCTACATAGGACTTAAAACTGCACTAGTGAAATGTGGGTGTACAACAGTAGGTAGTACTCAACAGTAGGTAGTGGATAAAGGCGTGATGTTATGTCTGTTTCACCAAGAGAAATTATAGCAAGGTGAAATTACTATATAATAAATATATTAAAAGCATAATTAATAAATATATTTTTATTTCACACCGTTTTGTGTACCAATGCCACTATATATTTAATTTTTAAAATTTTACTATCCTATGTTACTCGGGATAATAAAAGGATTCTATCGATAAATCATACACCTAAATGGGTTCAGGCGTTAAGAAGTAATGTGGGAATAAAGCAACTCACAAACACACATACTTACATGAACCCTTAAAACATGTCTTATGGGCAGTCGTGTAAGAATCAAGTAATCAAGTCAATCTTTTTGCTTCGTCTAAACTGAATTCTGTTCAACTAGCAGGTACAGACACTTTCACCTCACAACCACCAATTTTGTCGTCTGACAACACTCGAAGCAAATTCGACACTTGAACTCTGTCTTCACTTGATTTCTATAGTGCTTCAATCGTTGGGTTGTGCCAAGAATGCTTTGTTTAAATAAAATTCTGTTTAACTAGAAAACAATTCTGTTTTCGCTTTTATTTTTCATGGTCGTTTTGAATTTAATTGAACTAAGCTTTTAATTTTCCGTAAAAAAATGTGATTTGGTCAAAAAGTCCTTTCATGGTCCAGAATTTAGAAAAAAAAAAGTGTTTAACTTTGCGTAAATTAGCTTTGTTAATTACTTGTAGTTTTATACTTGAGCCTCTCAGCGTACCTACCTATTGACTATCTCAGTTACCAACGAATTAACGGTCACATTGTACGTTCTTTTTTTTATCCGAACTGCGTCTACGTTTCTACCACCAACTTGGCTGATGTTAAGCGACGGTGTCGCCGAGGATGGAACACAGTAGATCCAGCAGAAATCTTTTCACTCTAAGTAGAGTGGATAATAAGTATCTAAATATCTATGATATTGATTGTATCAGGAGCCCCTGTCCTGGATAAGCAATAGCCGCACAGACCGATCGATCGAGGTTAAGTTGCGCTTGCCGCAGTCGGTCTGTGGATATGTAACCACAATTTCATACCGAGATCCCTCCGTGCCTCGGAGAGCACGTTAAGTCGTTGGTCCCGGTTGTCAAATTGAGAACTTTGACAACCAGTCATGCCAAGAGATATCGTGTTACCCAGTAACTTTGTTGTGGAGGTCAGATCGGCAGTCACTCCTTTTAAAATACTGTACTGTGTACATGCAGGTAAAAGGCATAAAGGAATAATTGGGAATCATATGCCAGTGACGAGAGGGGTTCGCCCGCTAAAACTGGTCCAGTACTAAGTCCTTCGAGTTTTTTAGACCACAATTATAGTCAATAATTTTAAAACAAGTCAAAACTAAATATATGCTTAAAACACTACAGTACTCCTTGGAGTACTTTGATGAAAGGTAATGGGAGAGTTTAGTCTTGACTAAACTCTCCCATTACCTTTCATCAAAGATTTCATTAGAGATACAAGATTAATTTTGGGATAAAGGAAAGATTAAACGAGCGACATCGCGTGTAAATATTTCTCTTGATAGAACATAGGTTCTAAATGAAGTTGTTAATAAGGTCTTAAATTAATTTTAGCTAAAGATAACTGGTATATAACTGCTATAGATAATACCTAAAATAGGTACATAATTCGGCAAGGTTCCTTTTTATTTAACTTTTAACTGCCTTGTTGGTCTAGTGGTAGCGCGACTGCTGAGCAGGAAGTCTCGGGTTCAATTCTCGAGTCGGGCAAAGTGTTATTGAGTTTTTCTGTTAGGAAATTCTCAGTAGCAGCCCGGAGTTTGGCATTGTGCCCGGTAGATGGCAAAAGGCTCACCACCTATTACATGCGACTTAATAAAAGCATTGGTGTAATGTGGGTGTTCAACTATGTACACCTCTGCCTACCCCTTTGGGAAACATAGACGTAATGCTAAGTTATTTTCCTTTTTATGTGTCATATTTACATGATTGCTCAAAAAAAGAGTGTTATGTTTTTAAGGTTTATGTATGTTTGTAAGTACTTATGTCAGTATATATGCATGTATGTATGTATGTTTGTGAGTTTCTTTATTCCACCATAACTTCTAAATGCCTGAACCGATTTCAATGTATGGGGAATCGTTAGAATTCTTCTTTTGTCCCATAGGCTAGTCGTGGGTAACATAAGCTAGTAACGTTTTAGAAGTAAGGCTTTCATTTTCATTTTTAAATATTTTCATCTTGTTGTCGTTTATCTTTTCTTTTTCTCTAAACTTCCATAACAGTGGAAAACCTAAATAATAAAATAAATTGATATAAATAAATAAATTGATTTCTTTGTAGTCAATTGAAAACTGAACTCAATTTCCAGTAAATTTTATTTATCTATTTAAATGAAAGTCAGTTGCCGCATGTATAAAAGTCTATACCGATGTGGCTAAAAAAAGGAATGATTAATAAAAACAAAATAAATTTGGGGAAAGCCATATATAATAAAAAAAAAAAAACAATTCCGAACTTACAAGGTTAAACGATAGACTTATAATCATTATATTAGTAATATCTTAGCTTTTCGCGATCACTACACATTTTAATAAAATAACTTATAATATAATAAAATAACAATAATACACGCAATTAATCCGGTTAAAAGTTGCTTTATTATAATCATTATATTTTCTGCAATTCCCTTTTTTATAGAAACCGCTAAAGATTCATCTCTTTTCACAGTATTTTCTTTGGTTCCAGGTACTTTAGCAACAAGATGTGAAAAATTATCATGGAAGAAGAATACTGTTACAACTGCAGCTTGTACGCTGAGTTCAATGAAACTGTGTACAGGAACATCTCCAAGAATGAGACGACCATCAATAAGTTCTACTTTTATCAGGTAAGACGTTTCAAGAAATATTTCCATTATAGTTAAGAATACGTCTTTAAATATGAATAGAAATGCCATCAACTGGCATTCGTTTTATATCTTCTCTACTAACTTGCATGTAGGCCACATACAAACTAACACCTACTTCAATGAGAGCTTTTCAGTCTCAAAACGATTAAAAAAAGCAGATACTCGCAGTTTGTTTGTCCTATACATTAAACTTATAATAATTCTAAGATTCAAATGGCATAACTGAAAAATTTATAAAGCGTGAAAGTAATCCTTTTTTCATTTCCAAAACTTTTTGTCAACTTACCTATAGCTTCTAATTTTCTTTCTTTCATAAGTCACCCAAAGTTCGTTTTCTTAATGAATTTTCTAATTATAGCACGTGTCATTAAACAGAATGGCCTGTCAAACTGTCGCTGCAATAAAATCATATAAATTAATGTGATACGTTATAGATGGGTGGGCGGGATTGTGAGAAAATTAATTGTGTGGAAGAACCAACTTACGTATTAGTCTAGACCAGGGTTTCTCAAACTTATGGCCCCACGTACCCCTGTTAAAGTTCCCAGACAATGGGGAACCCCTTTAAAAACTAAAATAAGAAATTCTACTGTACTGTGTACTGTAAGGTATTTTTTATTTTAATAAACGGTAGTGGCAAATAAAATAACAAAATGAAATAATAATATGTTGTTAAATAATATGATGGATGGGCTTGTTTATTGCCGCAAGTTGAGTCGATTGTAGGAAAAAATAAGTCAATCTTAATTTTGACTCAGTATCAAGTCGATTTCGGTATGATACTCTCGGTATGACCCTCACACTCTACTTCTGTGCTTCAAGCGACTCAAGTGCGTGAAACGAGTACCAAAACTACTACACCACATTTTGAAGTTACAATATTAAATGGCTAAGCATGCGTTAATGCTTTTCAAAGATTTATTTTGACCACATATTCAGTCGCACGCGCGCCTCTTTAATTATGTGTCGTACACGCTTGCTAGTTTACCAGTCGCCATTACGTAAATCTTGTTGCGACCCCCCTAAATTAAGGGTTCACCATATACCCACCCTTAAGGGTTCGCGTACCCCACTTTGAGAAACTATGGTCTAGACGATCATACCAATCTTGTGTTTGACATACGTTCGATTAATTTACTTGAACAAGAAAAGTAAAACGTTTAAATCTTTGTTTAAGTGTAATAAATTACATTATAATTAGACAAAACTTTGCCTAGTAAATGAGAGGTCTTTTTTTATTTGTCACGGTTTTGTAACTTTGTATCTTGAAAAATTATTGTCCTTAGCAGAATTAGTGGTACCTATTACTTGATGTTAACGGACAGGTCCATCTACCACTGCTAGCAATTAGTACAATAATAGCCGCTTTAAAAGCTGTAGATTAGCTGTGATTGTACCTGTCAGACAAAAATATTCTTTATTACAAAGACACGGAGTATATAAAATAATCGTTGGTATGGTACTATACATTCGAGGTTCATTCTCGCATCAACGCTCGCCGCGCACGGACGTGTTACTCCGCGTAACTCGACTGTGTTGTGTCAGTGATCGTTGTCGCTACGCTCTGCCGTAGCATTCTCCGTAGCTGCTCGCTAGCTACGCCACTACAACTCAAAAGTTGCCTCTTTCGAGGCGGCGGCTGATATCTGTCTTTTTCAAAGTACAGTCAAAAACGTGTGTTGTGTAAATTCCCCTTCTGGGAAAATCCACAGTTTCCTGGTTCTCGGTGGAAACCTCACGGTGTCAACGTAACCGAGAGGGTGTGGACCCGATACACCCAGCTGAAGCCCCTTCAGGGTTAAGCTATAAATCGGACGGGAGCTAGAACAACCGGCCTTGGGGGATCTCCTAGTCGACTCTAGCTCTGTTTTCCTTTACAGCAACACACCTAGTGTCGGTCGGGTGTGTCTACACCCTTCGCACTAGACTGGTTCAGGGCCCCGTACGCACATTAAGACTGGCGACGGGTCAAAATCAAGCTTAGGGCTCACCATTAGGTCACTCACCTCCCTGCCTATACCCGGCGGGGAGGGTTACGCATCCCCGGGCTATCCTCCCGGGGAGTTAGGCCTGTTAGGCGAATATTATAGTTTAAATAGGTAATTCATTTCTTTTCTTTTTAATATGGACGCGCTCCTCGCGTTCATAAAATCCTCGTAAAGGACCCCGACATTCAACATCGGTACGGTACCCAAATCGCTGACTTACAGCATGCCAACCCCGCATTAACTTGCGTAGATAGCCCTCGCTCTCCGCCGCCCGCTGAAAATGGTATCCCATGCCTTCTTTCTATGCCCACCGTCGACCCGTTAGTAGTACAGGCTCCCTCTACTTCGGCCATCGCGCCTCCTACGACCACCGTCACTGTCTCGGAAGACATGGACGTGTGCGTCAACCCCTCTCCCTGTCTCTCGGATGCCTCTGCCTCCGACTCCGAGACTAGCTCGTCCTCTGCCTCAGCCTCCTCCTCCGAAGACGACTACATTCAAGTCGGCAAAGGAGGAAAGAGGAAGAAGGGTAAAACCTCCGCCGCGGCTAGTAAAGCCAAGAAACCCGTAGCGCCCTCCGGCCCCTCCCCCGCCCCCGCGACTACCGCCGCCCCCGCCCCCACGACTACCGCGTCCTTACCGGCTAACGCCGCCGCCTCTCTATCGGTCGTAAACGACGACCTCGCGTTTGACCCCGCGATCGTCATACTCAGCACCTTCAGCGTATTCTCTTCTGATAACGCTCGCGCTATGGCCAGGGATACCATCGCCTGCAAAGGCGACCCTATGAAACTTCTCATGGTGTACAACGCCTTTCCCAAGATTACGCAAGCCCTGCGCAATCTAGCTCATAATAAATAAATAATAAAATCTCTAATGGATAAGAAGAACCTTTGTAGAACCAAACCGCGCTCCCTAAAAATAGGTTTCTTCAACGCAAACGGCATCACCAAACAACGCGACGAAATAACTACGTTCCTCCGCGACCACCAATTAGACGTTCTCCTCGTACAGGAAACGTTCCTAAAACCTCACCGTCGGGACCCGAATATCGCCAACTACCGTATAGTTAGGAACGATAGAACCAGATGTCACATGGGCGGCACCCTTATTTATTACCGCAAAACGCTCCACTGCATCCCGTTAGACCCACCTCCTCTCTCACTTTTCGAGGTATCGATCTGTCGGCTAGCCATGACCGGTCACCAACCCATCACTATCGTCTCTTCCTACATCCCTCCCGCCGCCACCGATGTGGGGGAAAAACGCGAAATCCTATCCCACGACCTTACTGCCCTCCTCGGCTTGAGTGACTCCGTTATCATAGCGGGCGATCTCAATGCCAAACATCCCGCTTGGAACAGTAATACGACGACCGCGAGAGGCAGGCAACTGTTCGGCCTGTGTGCCATTCTCAACTTCGACATTATTGCTCCGATGCATCCCACTCACCATCCGCACAACACCGCGCACCTTCCCGATATTCTCGATGTGGCGCTTCTAAAGAACGTAAACCTTCGTTTACAGTCTATAGAGACGCTACATGAGCTCAACTCCGACCATCGTCCCGTGATCATGGCACTGGCACCTCGCTCGGGGCCCTCTGATCCTTCCCGACCCCCTCCCACTCAAACGATCACGGACTGGAAGAAAGTAAGCGAAAGCCTACAATCGACCAGCTCCCCGCACTTAGACTCTATTCCCGACGTCATCGCTTCGGTCATTGACACTACGAATGCGATCGATTCGTTCACCGGTCACGTACAATCCGTTTTGAACAGTTGTTCACGGGAAGTTCCATTGATGGACAACCATCACTGGAAACTACCGGCGGACGTACGCGAATTAGTAACGGAAAAGAACGCATCCGTACGTGCCTACAGCGCGTTTCCCTGCGACGCGAACAAAGCTCACATGCCCTATTTACAGCGTGCTGTAAAGAAACGCATCGATGAGCAGCGTAACGCGCACTGGGATAAGACGCTGAGCGACTTAGAGCCCACTCACCTAGCATTCTGGCAGCTTCAAAGGAGACTTCAATCCGATGGAGTGGCCACCGTGCCCCCTCTCATATGCCCCGATAAGAGCATAGCCTTCGACGACATCAAAAAGGCCGAGTGCCTGGCCGACAGTCTAGAAGCGCAATGCACTCCTAGCACCCAACCGGTTGACCGAGCGCACCTCCTCAAGGTCGACGCAGAAGTAGAACGCAGAGCCTCACTCCCGCCGTTCGAAGACCCCGACGACCCCCTGCCCCCCGTCACTCCCGACGAGGTGCAAGAGGTCATTAAAAATCTCAAACCCCGCAAAGCCCCCGGCATAGACGGCATCACTAATAAAGTCATGAAACTTCTCCCCGCCCCTTTCATTATACTCATGACCGCCATCTTCAATGGTGCCATGAGTCACAACGTCTTCCCTCAATCGTGGAAAGAAACCACCGTCATAGGTATCCCTAAGCCGGGAAAACCCGCGAACGAACCCACCAGCTACCGACCGATCAGCCTCCTCAACGTACTCTGTAAAATCTACGAGAAGCTTATTTATAAGCGACTCAAGGACTTTGCCGATGCGAAGAGCCTCATCCCCAACGAACAGTTCGGTTTTCGTACCCAACACTCGTGCGTACAACGCACGGTCCACCGCATCGTCGAGCACATAAGCGCCGGTTTTCAGCGCGGCACGATGACAGGCGCGCTCTTTTTCGACATAGCGAAGGCTTTCGACAAAGTCTGGCACAACGGCTTATTATACAAGCTGTACCAACTCGGCGTGCCCGACCGTCTCGTGCTCATCCTACCGGACTATCTCTCGAATCGCACTTTCCGCTATCGCATAGAGGGCGCACTATCCGCCCCCCACTCTATCCGCGCCGGTGTCCCCCAGGGCTCCGTGCTCTCGCCCCTCCTGTTCACGCTCTTCACTAGCGACATCCCGAAAAATAGACAGGCCAAGTTAGCTCTCTTCGCAGACGACACTGCCATTTTCTATTCCGGTATCGTGCGCGACCGTATAGCTAGCACTCTCCAAACTTCCGCCAACGTACTAGGCGCTTGGTTCAGGAAATAGAGATTAGAAGTTAATCCCGATAAGAGTCAAGCCGTACTCTTCGAGAAACGGCGTAGGATCAGACCCCCCGACCCAAAACCGATAACCATGTTCGGCAAGCCGATCCCTTGGGAGAAGCAAGCCAAGTACTTAGGAGTCATCCTCGACAGACACTTGACCTTCGGTGAGCACATAAGGTCGGTGCGCTCGCGCGCCGCCTTCGCTCTGGGTAGGCTTCACTTTATTATGAACGCACGCAGCAGATTGTCCCTTAAGTGCAAACTGCGCATTTACACCACGTACATACGCCCCATCATGACCTACGCCTGCGTAGTGTTCCCACACGCGAAATCTTACCGCCTCCATAAGATGCAGACCCTCCAAAACCGTGCCTTACGTAAGGTCTCGGGAGCCCCCCTCTACGTTAGAAACGAAAACCTCCATCTCGACCTAAAGATTCCCACTATCCAACAGTTTATAAAACGCATTTGCAAGCGTTATTTCGAGTCTGCTGAAAAGCACCCCAACCCTCTGATCGCGGCTGCCGCCCGATACACCCCCTCCCAGATAAGTAGAACTCGCCGTCCTAGGCATTCACTCCTATACCCCGATGACGCTATAACCCTGCTCCAAGAGAGCAGTAAGGCCACCAGCACAGTACACAGACACAGCCCGCCGTCATTTCGGCCTCGCCGCCGAGGCCCGTCGCGACGTCCCCGTAATGCACCTAATGCATCACCTCCCCGACCCTTGCTCGTGCCAGCCCGCGTAGCCGCTGAGCCTGTAGCTTTAAATTCCCCTAATAATAATTATTATGATAATTCTTGTTCGATCCAGCCAGTCCCTTGCTGTCCTCCCTCAAGCGACGCCCTAAGCCGAGGCTCGTACCCCGCAGGGGGTGCCCTTAGCGTGGTCGCTTTAGATTTAATTTAGTTCGTATGCCCCTGGCTGGAGGCCTTAATAATAGTTTATTATTAGGGCATCCACAGGAAAGTCCGGTTAAGCAGTCGACAACCTCCTAGGTTGACCTGCGAGATACCATTAACAAAAAAAAAAGAAAGTACTATACATTGAATTTTATTGTAGTTCAAAGCTTTCGTAAAAGTCATCATACGTTGCCGTTAGTTTAAATTCTTTAGTAAGAAGGATATGTAGTGAAAACTATTCAGACAAAAATATTATCGATATCGATGTACCTAGTTGTGAATTTTCGATTTATTTTCATCGATATGTAATGTCAAATTATAGGTTAACTTACAGTAAATAAATTCGTGTCAACCACTTGATTCAATTATTTGATATTTGGTGTACATTGCAATGCGACAACCATTCATATCGCTTAATCATATTTGCAATTAAATAATATTTACAGATAAATCTTTTAATTTGAATTAACGCATGCTTAGCGAACGCTAAAGTTATAATTTTTTGTCGAAAAAGAATACGGTCGTGAGCAGGAATCAAACCTGCGCCTCGCTGATAAATAAAAATAATAATGGACAAAGGATAAAAATGGACAAAGTTATATGCAATGCCATTTTCCACAAAATAATAAATATTTTCATTCGCCAATCTCAACTCTGTTTACTGTTACCATTGAAAATTTACGAACTTGTATACATTTTAAACTCCACAGACAAAGTCTCTTTATATTTCTTTGAAATTCAAACTTTGTACCAAATAGTCTAGGAAACCCTAATTGCAAGTTGTAGTTTACTACAAATGACTTCAACAAACTATTTTCACCAAATCGTCGCACAACTTTGATACTCAGACAAATCATTAAGAAGTTTAAACGAGGTATTAACTTTTTCGAAACTATCAATACAGTGAATGTTATGGAAAGTAAAATGCGGAGGATTAATTTTCATAACTATATCCTATCTTTGTCATAAAAGAAAACGAATGGACATTTGCATTCTCCCTATCCTCACATATGGCACTTAAACCTGATCTTCGACAGTTCAGCAGAGGTCAAGGCTTGAGGTTTGCCAGCGCACGATGTAGCGCAGTATCCTTCGAGGGAAATTAAGGGACTGGATACGGAACACAGTACTGCGCTCCAAAACGCAGGTTATCGATGTCACCCACAAAGCTGCCAAGCTCAAGTGGAACTAGGCCAGTCACGTCTGTGTCCTAAAAGTGTCCCGGGACAATCCTGTACGATCCTTTCATACTTAATTGTATTATATTCATTAACATGGCTGCCCAAAAAGTTAATATTTATGTAGTGTGTGTAATGTTTCTTTATTCTGACATATTTTCTTTTCGCCCGAACTGATATGTCGTTATCCGATTGTCCTTAGTTGATTCGATTATTATTATGAAAGTTCTCGCATTATTCCAAGTGAAATAGAATAGGTGAATCATTAGTACTGATGCGGTAACTATGGTACATGAATATTATTTATTTTTATACTTTTTTAGCATTAGTCATCGCTCTTTATTAATATTATGTTTTGATTGCCTAATTATTAAACTGTCTATGTCCATCCAGTCAGCTCAACTGGCAATCCTATGGATGCTGTTGGTGACCATCGTGGCTGGCAACGCCACGGTCGTATTGGCGCTGCTGCTTACCAAGACCAGGAAGAGCAGGATGAACTTCTTCATCATGCAATTGGCGATCGCAGGTTGGTAAATACTCAGTAAGATTCATCATTTATTTTTGAAAATAGTCATAACCTTTATTTGTAAAAATACTAGTAATTATATCTTTTTTATGAATAAATTACCTACCGAGATTATAATTAGAGAGTATATTCAAGATCACAGTTATCATTATCATAGGGTAATTTTCGAGATCTAAACTTAAATACATGTCTCTTCTCTTCGCCTCCGTTCCATTCGATCTTATCCTTGATTTATCCAGTCGTGTCTTCCATATCGTCACCGTCTGGTGTCGACTTGAGTCTGCTGGTCCTTTGGGCCGGTGACCAGAGTGCAAAGTAACAATATGTCCCCCTAATGTCCACTCGTGATATGATGGTCATCACTCCTTCCCCACAAAATTCACATTAGACCATTGAAAATAAACTTCCACAATAATAACTGTATTCAAATGTCACACAATTTCCATTTCCGTAAAAGATCTTGACAAAAACGTGACATAAATTAATACTATTACTTTTTAAATAACCTAATAAAACGTTTTTTCTTTTCAGATTTATTAGTGGGATTAATAAGTGTTCTACCAGATTTAATACAGCGGATAACGATCACATGGCTGGCCGGCTCCATCACGTGCAAAATGATGAAATATTTACAGGTAAGTGCCCTCCGGCGAAGAAAATAATTAATATTACGAGGAATAAAATGTTAATGGAATTTGGATTAACTGAATTATGTAGAAAAATATATTTTTCCCCGAACTTTTTAAATATAGGGGCTAATTTTTGACATTCTTTTTGAGGTAGAAATATTTGTAAATAAACAGCTCGTCACGAACTCATATAGAAGAAAACCTTGATATTTAGATTTATAAGATATTAAAGACTTAGTAAGTTTCAATATAACAGAAAATATACTAGATTAAATAAAAGCGATGTTCCTAACTAAACATTAGAAAAATAATTTCATAACATAGAATAAATACGTATGTTATGTATGTTACTTTTCTATATTTTGTATTGTCTTTCTTAGGGTGTCGTCACATATTCCTCGACATATGTGTTGGTGGCACTCAGCGTGGACCGATGTGATGCAATCACACACCCAATGAACTTTACGGGAAGCTGTAAGTATTAATAATAATCAGCTAATTATGAGTTGCTTCGGCTGATCTGGAAATCTTTGAAACGACAGATACATAAATAATTCTAACCTGTAGTGTAAATGTGGTGCTGTTCCACCAAAAACTCTTATGAAATAGCGGCACTTTGCCGACGGCAACCGTCTCTTACACTCACACGAGACTTTGACTACTGCAGACGAGCGTCGACGATTGCAGTCTAACGTCGATGGCTGCAGTCAAGCGTCGAGAGTAGCAATCTATCGTCGACGGCAGCCACGGGACGTGTCGAAGGTATTTTGATACACGACGATTCCTGGCATCGGCAAAGTGCCGCTCGACTGTAAGCCCTAACAGTAGAACACTTATCATATCCTGCTTGTTTTGATACTTGTACATTAAAGAATCTTAAACACGCTAAAAAGGAGAAGAGAAAGATAATTATAAAGTTTGGTGAAGGTCTGAGTGGTATAACTACTTCTGTGCTGGAGGTCGTCAGTCACGGTTGCAATTAAAACTATTTGTCCAGTTGAAAAATCGCATCCCCGTCTGACAGCCTCGTTGTCAAAACAAATATTCATCCTTAATGATATTTAATTAGAGGAGGCTGTTTTGTGCATCTAAGACTTTTATCTGTGCGCTTATTACACATAAAAAGAATCTACACAGGGAAAGTGTTTCAAACTTTTAATACCTACGTGAATAGGCATTTGCCTTGAAAACTTGTAAGACCCCTGAAGTTAGGCTATTAAAGAACAAAGAAGTGAGATTGTCTTAATAAATAAACCAATTTTGTCGGTCACATGAATATAGGACGATCGACGACAAATACTTTAGGCCAACGGCTATCATCTTCACAAAACTCCATTCGTTTATATACTTTTATCAAGTTACGACAAGTTTGGGAACTTCCTAACTGCAGTGGCCGAAAATAAATAGAGGTCATCCGAAACTAGGAAAGAAGGAAAAAGTACGAAACTTATTTCATCTATAACAATTTTAAAGATAGTATTATTGCGAACATTGTTCACCAGTTATGGACTTAAGTTATAACTTATTGAAAGAAATACAGATAAATCTTTCAAAGGTATTAACGCATGCGTAGCGAACTCTAAACTTCATCATCCTCATGCCCTTATTCCAATTTATTTGGGGTCAGCGCAGCATGGCCTTATCCACTTTCTAATTATTTTCGAAATTTCATGCTGCTTGAGTAAACTTTTGTGAAAGGAAAAAGACGGTTGTGAGCAGGATTTTAACCTCCAGGCGCTCTGCTAATTAAACCCTCTTCACCTCTGCTGACATTTTAATACGAGTACGTCTTATGGTGACGTCATCGCTATCTATTATGTCCATAAATATTTATCTTTTCACAGAAGTCTACCTATATCTTTATTGGAACAATTTTACCTGTTTCATATACTTAGAGGCCAACATAGTGTTAAAGTAGTTCAAACTGCCCGTAGACATGAATTAGTGACTGCTAAAGATAAAGATTAGATAAAGATGCATTTATTGTTCTTAATTACTATTAAACATAACAGTTTGAGGCTGAATAGTCTATCCTTGTCGGATATGCAACAATTAACAAATTTAATTGATATTAATTTTTAAATAGTATAAATTAGCAACATCCGGGGTTGAAGGTTTAACATTCCATCTGAAGCATGGAGATACACAGATGTAAATACTTCTTTCGGTCACCCATCTACAAATTTACTGCGCTTAACCTCAACGATACTTTACCGACCGCTGTTTACAAGGAGTTGCATAGATTTGAACAATATAAATATGACGTAGCAAAGCATCACGCCTGTATTCCCCGAAAGGGTAGGCAGAGGTAGGTGTACACAGTTGTACACCGACATTTCACCAATGCTGTTCTTAAGTCCCATGTAATAAGTGGTCCCTATTGCCATCAACCGCGCACAGTTTCAAACTCCGAGCTGCTAATAAGAATTTCCTAACAGAAAATCCCAATAACACTTTGCCAGACCTGGTAATCGAACCCAAGGCCTCATGCTTCGCAGTCGTGCTTGGGACTACTACATCAACGAGGCGGTAGAGGGGCTGAGTTGCTCGCATCCGTAGGGGTGTACCGTTAAAATGGAATCCCTACACGTGGCCCCTGGGTGGTGCATAACAGGCATCACAACACTGGTGGGAGGCTTCGGCCGCGGCTGGTTACCGCCCACGAGACGAAGCCATGTCGTGAAGCTTCTAGTCGTGTTTTGGAATGTAGTCCGGTGCAACTGTTGTGGAAGACGGGTCTGGGCAGTTGCATCAACTCCCCAACTATTGTTTTCCCCAAATCTATCTAAAAAAGAAAAGAATAAAAAAAAAGAAAAGATTTCTTCTGGATCTACGTACATCCTCCGCACCACAACATTGCTTATCATCTGGCGAGTTGGTGGCCAAATGTAGATCTATTTTTCATAAAAATAATAACAATAATATAATGGTGTAAATTACTTAGCAATTTAAGTACAATAAGGCGACGAGTGTTCAAGTTTCTTAGAGGATCATAACTTAGCTTTAAGTTAAACTTAAGTTATAACGTTGACAAACTCCAGGCAACTGTCGTTGCATATTTTTAAACTTTGGTAGTAACTAAGGAATTGTTTCGCTGGGAACATTGTTATTAACACTGAATATTATTACAGAGTCACTTAATTGTTTTTCAGAACTAAATACTTTTTATTAAAGAAAATGAATTTTGTTTGTCGTTTGTGACCAAATAGTGATATATATCAAGCTTTTTGTTGTTTTATAAAATATTCATAATACTTTTTATTGAGTCATCTAGATGAATTTTCTGCGAGGAAACTCGATTTAATCATTTTCCTCGAAATATGATTAATTAAAACTTAAGGTTTAAGTCAGTCATCGTCCCACAAATTCATAGTATTTTCTTTTGGTAAATTCGAATGAGTTTCAATCAAATGTCTATCGTAATGAGATTGGGATAAGGTTGTTTTTAAAGAATAAGTATTTAATTCCCAATCTAACTAGGGTATAGTGTTTTTTAAATACCACTAAGTATATTATTGATGCTTACTATTACCCCATAACTGTTTTTTCCACGTTTCTTTCGCATACTTGTAACTACTTATTTATCTACTTAAATATCAGAATTCCATTTATGGTGATCAATTCAAGAGGAACCCATCCATCAATCTATTGTTGCAATTGATCACAAAATAAATATGTCCTCATACAACACAGCTTCCCCCTCCAAAACCAAGGTGGCTTCAAAGATTGCGTCAAAAGAGGTCTTAACTATGACTGATGTGGTTATTTATTCAAGAGTTTATTTACTAAACAATTGCTTACTGTACTATACGTTATCTATCATATCTGAAGGTTGACGAGTTGATTGGCTTTCGGATATATGCGCCTTTGGTACGCTTTCATTCAATTCTGCTGTCAACACTGTGGATCAAAGCTTCGCTTTCATTCCTCCCGCATCCGTACCACCAAATGTGATTAACCGCAAAACTGCTATGCAAAATTAAACGTCATTCTTGTTATACGTACGATTTTTTGTGTTTAAATTTTTTCTGTATATTATGTGTAGGCCATACAAATGTTATATACATGTGGGAAGAGATCCCAATAGCAAAAGCTAAATCAATAGCAAATCACTCAGCCACACAATTTAAAACAGGTGTTGCCATATATCCCCCTCTCGAGACGCGCCCCGCCAGCACCCTGAGCGGAACTCCCAAAATCCCGCTTTTTCATCTAGCCGAGGCATGCGTGTTAATCTCACTGTATTATAGTTAGAGTAGATTAAGAGATACAGATTTGTAAGTTTATTTTTCTGCATTTTTCCTGCGTCCCTACTTTGTCATTCCATCCCGCTGTTTTTCTACTTAAGTCCCGATATTTATAAAACCAGTTGACGTGACATTTGGTATGACATAGCTAGATAGAAGGAGACCGTATCGGTGGCGGTTATCAACAACAACAGCATTCCCAAAGATTGACGTCACGCAGGCGGCCGGTCATAAAACATAGCCAAAACTTTAGCAGCTTGCCAAATATAGGTATGCTGCGCCGGCCCCATATAAATTGGGATAAGGGCAGGGGGATGATGATGATTTAGAAAAACAGATCTGGCAACGTATGGTAGTATATCAAATTCTTCAATACTATTATTCAATGTATTAATGGAAAGATTGGTACGTAGGGCCTTCCCGAACTGTCACCACTTTTTCCAAGTCTAGCACCGTCTCCTGCAATTAAATAATGTTCTCTTTTACACAGGGCGCCGAGCTCGCGCTCTCATCCTGGGAGCGTGGTTCGTCAGCTTCCTATTCTGTGTTCCAATGCTGTTTCTATTTGACGAAGCCAACGTCGAAGGTACGTAATTATTATAAGTGTACTATGCATAGAGTAGGTGTTTCAAAGAAAGTGGTTCTATCCACACATGAAAAAGGTATACCTAAAAACATCGGCTTAGGCAAAGTATATGCATCGGTTGTAAATACTGCTCAACCGACCCTTAGTTATAATACAAAATTAGCTTGAATTATAGTAAATGATTATTGGCATTTAAAAGTTGTTTTATTCTTATAGAAGGTATAAAGATGTAAAGTTGGAAACTTTGTAACAATTAAGGTTTCATAATCAGATCATCCATATCGAAAACATATCAAATATTATTCACCGGTTACTACTGTGCATTTTTCGGGATTGGCCGACTTGTTTCGAATTCGAACGGACCCTTTAGTCAAGAGTTAATTACGTCGCGATGTCACGAGACAAACTGAATATTACCCAAACAAAAAAAAAACATTTCGAACTGCTTTTTCAAACATTTCATCCTTGCATTTCAATAGATACGTCGAAATTACACGTGAACTACTGAATTTAGTAGATAATTACACTGTAGTGTAACATGTTTAAATTAAACACTATGTATCTAAACTAGACACGACCTTCCACAGCACATGTGATGTCTTCACAATCTAGTAGTCTGGCTCTCAATAATACTATTACGTGTGATCTCTTAGAGCTTAATCGGTTTTATATGAGGGTATAGAGAGAATTCTTAAACCGTGAGATAGATAGATAATAGTCTCCCGCATGAGAAAATTATTTAACAACTTTAAGAGAAAAAATAAGATCGTCTTAAACGAAAATCGAAATAGTAAAAATATTGAAGTGTTGTTATATGTATTTTAAGTATGTTATTTTTTTATGGGATAGCAAAACTAGCAGACAGATTGCATTAATTGTTCTGCGTCACTAGGTGCGTGCGTATGATTAAGTGTTAAGCAAACTAATTCGCACACCGTAAAGGGTAGAATATGGAGGTCTAAATGTTGTAACATTAATATCTGTTTATACCTATATATACCATGTTCAGCAAATAAATGTATTTGAATTTGAATTTGCTTTGTGTTAATTTTTTATTTTATTTAGGAAGGATTAAACCTCGCCAAAGCAGTGTAGGATAGTTTTACTACATCAAATATATATCAATATGTATACCCGCGAAAGTACCAAATTGTACTTGATAACAATAATATTTCTTTTGTGTCTGGTAATGAGCGACTCAACAGAAGTTTATTTTTATCAGTATATTTTAACATGGCAAAACTTGGTAACAATGTAAGCGTAATACTTCTAGGAGGCGACCACTGGCCGAAATTCGACCATAATTCATTAAGTTTTTACATTTGAACATTATTAAGGTTCTATTGTCAAAAATATATGTGTGTGACTGTCAAATGATAGTTTTTTTTATCGAATGTATTTATTTCTAATGCATATTATACAAAATTATTAGCTTTTTGTACTCTTTCCCCATATAAACTTTAGCTGTGCCAAAAGTAATACTCCTCCGTCCGCGTAACTTTTGTAAGAAGTTACGCTTCACATATATAGATAACTAGCTGTGCCCCGCAAACATTGTTCTGTCATACAGATGTTCCGGATAGGGCCACCCTTATCACCTAGGGGTATAAAAAATAGCCTACGGCCTATTCTCAGACCTACCAAATATACACCAAAAATAAACATAAAAATCGGTCATGCCGTTTCGGAGGAGATAATATATATATTAATTATATGGGTTAGATTATATATATAATTATTATGTACTATAATGAAAAAGGAGCCCATTTAATCTTCTTATGAAAAAGAATATCACGTTTTTAATTATTATGTAAGGTTTTTTACTCACGTCCATTTTTCGAGGTTTCCTGATTAGTGTCGAAACCCAACGAAGCCCTTAATCATGCAGCTGAAGCAAAATAATGTCGTTAATCGAACCGGTAAACATTAACGTGTATTATTATTCAATGTTTTCCTTAGAAAATAATAATTAATATAGGTATAACATGGCCTTAACATGTATAAAAATCATTTAAAATAATATGAATGTGTTTCAATCTTGGTCACATGAAAGTTATTAGGTATACAAAAATTAAAATAATAATCGTTAATAAATACACATAAATCCTTCAATCATATATAATAATATTGAAATCTAAAGTTATTAGTAAATTTTTGGAAAGATAAGTATGTTCGTGAGCAGGATTCGAACCTGTGCCTCCCGGATAGATACTCTAGGCGCTCTGAAGACTAAGCCATCTCGACCGCTACACACTACTCTGAAATCTCCTTTCACATTTCAATACAATAGATACTATACTTATTTTGGTGACGTCATCACTATCTATTAAATCCCTATACAGAGATTTAACATAGTTAACCGAATTTATCTGACATTATTTGTTATAATTATTACACAATGTGTAGGTTAGGACTTATTTATGGACTTTGATAAATATAGATAAAAAAAAAATGTGTAGTTCTTTTTCAAACGTTTTTATTAGCTTGGTATGTATTTATGTATCTACGCACGTCTCCATTTTCTTTTAACTTATGTGTTGGATATTATTTTCCACTTTTTAGTTCGCCTAGTTACAAAAGCGTGTTAATTCTTATTCCTACCCTGCTCCCAAGTGACGTCGGGTCGGGGCGCGCGCAATATTAGTATTTATCGTACATTACCGTTTCATTCATATCATCTCTAACACAATCCATACATATTATATTTGGCATATTTTAATATTCTTGAAATTTACATACCTATTCAGGTAAATATTTTGACCCAATACGTATATCAGCTGTGTTATCGTCTTTCTTTTAAATAAAACAATGGATTATAAAGATAAACCTCTGCATTTTAGTTTTGTTTTGCTTTTATTTTTATTTAGTGTGTTAATTAGTAAATTAAAAAAAAATAACAATAACAAATTACAGTATATTTTTTTATACCTACCACCAAAACTGACAGTTTGCTCTCTTCCAGGCATATACCAATGCTGGTCAGGGATCAGCAAGTTACAATGGAGGATATGGATGACGAGCGTCTTCGTCTCCCTCTTCGTCGCCCCAGCGTTGACAATATCTGCCTGCTACGGTGTAATAGTGGTCACGATACGACAAAAAAGCAACCGCGTGCTTGGGAGACGAGCCACAGCGACAAGACAATGTGAGTTTTGGCTAGTCATAGTTAATTAATTAAACTAAGTAATTAAGTACTAAACTTTTTGTAGGAGTCTCCAAGTTGTAATTTGGGAGAAACTTTGTAGGGGAATGTGATTGGCTAGTGTGTTAGTAGGTCCTCGTAAATTCTGTTTTAAGTAGGCACATGTAGTCTGCATTAGATTAGTGGAATAATGTGTTAGCTAGTTGTTAGTAGCCACCTTAGGTGACTAATGTATTGGGATCTCGTCATCGGTACAGTCAGCGACAGCAGTCAATTAACACTCATCGAAACTGCACCGACGCGACGGCGGGCGGTGCTGGTTATTATGATATTGGAACAAAAATTTCATATTGCATTGTATTTGGCGAATTTGTCTTCATTTTCTTACACTCTATGAGCCATGTATGTGGCAGACGACGTTGTAGTGGCCATAGGTACCTATTATGTGTTTCAAAGATTTGTTCAAATATGACATTATATTAATTTAGAAACACCACTGCCTACAGTAAAATACTCAGCAAAGCATGTAAATGGCTTATTATCTACAACACACATCGAGCACGTATTTAATAACGTACTACAGAATTAATGAGATTTTAGCACCACATCGCCGTAATCTTTTCTTGGGAGAATTCCTAATAAATATGGGTTCAAAATAATGACATTTCAAATGAATACAGAACCAAACCTAAAACAGAACAAGAAAAAGCAAAAATAAGTAGAAGTCAAGGTCGAATTAAGCGAACGTGCCCAAACTGACGATCACTGAGGTCCATAAAGCATGGACCCCTAACACTCTGGATTTATGTCGACAAATAAAATGTTATCCGTTCCTTATTGAATAGTAAACGGAGCTTAACAAAAGAAAACGATAAACGGAGTTATGTCGGATTATCTCGAGAGAACATAATAAACCTTGAGGAAGGTAGATAAATATTGAAACAAGGCTGAAATTGAGGTCTTTTTGTGGCAAGTGCTTAGGGCTGGACCAAGCGACTGATTATTTTGTCTACAAAAATAAGTTCAAAATAGTCTATAATTTATAGACTCAAATAATGGCATTACGCCCAATATTATAAGATTAAGAATAAAACTAATAATTGATTTAGCTCACGAGGTTGTCGACATGTGGATTCGGCAATCATTGTGCCGATAGTCGTGACGGCCAACGGTCTGATAGCGAAGAGTCTCTACCAACACCATAAGAGGCTCTCGTTAGACGGCTGGGTCAAGGGCCTGATACAGAATGTGGTACTCCTCGTCACGGCACGCATTGTGAGGAAGTTCCTCTCTGGAGCCCTAGCCACCGTGTCCTGGACCTTGTTCCCGATGCCGATGGCCAGCTATTTATTATATTTTTAAATGCTTATTTATATTTTAGTTATATATTTAAAAATGTATTGAGTATGCTTATTAAATAAATAAACGAAATTAATATTAGAAAGAATTAAAAAATTAAGCATCCTTAGAACATCTTCCATCAATCATGTTTTATAAAAAAACATGAATTTACAATATTTCTGCCCAACTGCTGAACATGAAGCCTTGGGTTCGAATCCCAAATCGGGTAAAGTGTTATTATGATTTTCTGTTAGGAAATTCTCAGTAACAGCCCGGAGTTTGGAATTGTGCCCGGTAGATGGCAAAAGGCTATTGGGATATTAAAATAACATTGGTGAAATGTGAGTCTACAAGTGTGTACACCTTTGGCTACCCCTTCGGGGAATACAGGCGTGATGCTATGCTATGTAAATCTATAGCATCATTTTTAGTTTTTGAGGCCACTTTTTTTGATGTTCTTGCACGGTCTTCGCGGTAATTTTAAAACGGGCGCCACTATTGGAGCGATTAGACTATACTTCATACAGATTTGTTAATACCTAGGATCCTATAGCGTCTGTATTCGAGGCCAAATTTCCGCCTCATATATACTTTACGTCGTCTGCTAGGGCTCAAAAGACCAATTAATTTTAATGTACGACAAAAATTGTTTCAGAGATTGTGAATCTCTTTGATATTGTGTTTGTCAAAACGAAACATTTGAATACGTCAAGTTTGCTTATGATGAATTGCAACTTGGAATACGTTTTATTGTATGTACAGATGAAAGAGAACGGCGCATTTGAAAACGACTCTATTAAATGGGCAAACTTGCATTCGGTTGGAAACAAAATGATTATTCATTTAAAAAAGAAAACCGTTAGCAAGTATGCTGGGAAACTTTATGCTGTAAAGTATTTAAAATTCGATGTAAAAGAGATACAAGGCTGCAAGTATATAGTGTCTTATATTTTAGTAGTAGATCGATACTGCCTCGTTGGTCGAGTGGTCCCAAGCGCGACTGCTGAGCAGGAGGTATTGGGTTCGATTCCCGGGTCGGGCAAAGTGTTATTCATTTTTTCTGATAGGAAATTCTCAGTAGCAGCCCGGAGTTTGGAATTGTGCCCGGTTGATGGCAATAGGCTCACCAGCTTTTACACGGGACTTAATAACAGCATTGGTGAAATGTGGGTGTACAATTGTGTACATCTCTGCCTACCCCTTCGGGGAATACAGGCGTGATGCTATGTTATGTTATGTTATGTGTAGATCGATAACATTTTATTTTTGTATCATACAAGTGTATTGATATAGTATAACCAACTCATAACTGTCCCACTGCAGGGCAAGGGCCTCTTCTCGTGCAGAAAAGGCTGTTTCGCAGTGAAATAACGTGGTTACAATATTAAATGGAAAAAGAATACGGTCGCGAACAGGATTCGAACCTGCGCCTCCCGGATAGATACTCCAGGCGCTCTGACCAACTAAGCCATCTCGACCTCTGCTCACCACCGCGAATTCTTCTTCCATATTTTAACACGTCTTATGGTCGAGATGGCTTAGTTGGTCAGAGCGCCTGGAGTATCTATCCGGGAGGCGCAGGTTCGAATCCTGTTCCCGACCGTATTCTTTTTCCATTTAATATTGTAACTTTAGAGTTCGCTAAGCATGCGTTAATTCTTTTTCAAAGACATATCTTGAATAACGTGGTGTTCAATGCTCAGAGTAATTCAATTTCAGATCATTAAGTTCAGGTTTCCCCATGATGTTTACCTTCGTCGAATATCTGTGATATAAGATATCACAGATATCAACTAAGAAAGTAGTTCAGAAATGACATTGAAGAAGTCTCATTAGTACATGCCAAGTTTGAACCCACATGTGGTTAATTAACTGTGTGGAATGTATATATTATAAAAATCTTCACACTTACTCTTTTTATTTCAGTGCATCTACCATGCTTTGTCTATGCATCATCATTAGGTTGTCTGGCTGGTTAGAAAATGCCTATGGGGTTAATACAGTGTCTATACAAATGTGCATAAATTATAAATAAATTTTGACGGCGCGATTGGCGCAGTGGTCGAGAGACCGGCTGCTGCTTTGCGTGTCGCAAATCCGATTTCTGTGCGGCGGGTATAGGTGGTTCTGATCAGCAGTCCAGCCCAAGACGGCCACGCACGTGCGACATAGGAAGGTGTTCGAGCGGGCTGAGGCCAGCCTGCACAAATCCCGGAGTGGTCCATAACCTGCCGGGGTCGCGGTGATTGCTGCAACGAACCCGGGACCTCGGTAAGGTTGGAGTAGGACCGTGTGGTTTTTAGACGGTAGGAGTCCGGCACAACGTCCATGACGGATTTTCCACACTCAAAATAAAAAAAAGGTTCGATACCTGCACGGAACAAATATTTGTAACGTATGATCTACAGATAATTGTTCCTTGTCTGGGTGTGTATGCATGTGAGATTTTATGTCTGTAAACGCGACCACGATACAGGAAGAAATTTCTAGTGTGGGGCAATGTGTTATTTTAAAAAGACAAAAAATACAAATGCCCGACTGTGTAATACGATTAACTATATTTTATTGTTATATTGCAAGATAGTAATGGTGTGTTTTTATTGCAGACAGTGACGACTTGGACAGCCGGCGAGCCAGTAGCCGGGGCATCATACCGAAAGCCAAAATTAAAACTGTCAAGATGACGTTTGTTATTGTTTTCGGTGAGTTATTAAATAATCTTTTGTATTTTTTACACTAGGGGAATGAATAGCTTTAATAGAGTTTTTTTTTTTTAATTTGCGGTTTGTTGTGAATTTTTTTCCAATCATATTATTAGTCATTAGATATATGATGAAAATTAAACTATATTATATATACTCTTATAATTATTATAATTATATTGACATGTTATGCATTATGCGTGTTCAAGTCCCGTAAGTGTCTTTTATATTCCTTACAAAAATATAAATACCATATAAATATACCTATATAATAAACCTCACGTAAAGGTATACTAAACTCTCTTAATAGGGCAACGCTCCATATAACTGTTATCTTAAATAACAACACCGATATTTTTTATGCAGCTACGACATAAACATAAAAAAAACGAAATAAACATAATATTTAACTATGCTTAGTTACTGTCAACGGTAAGTTATTAGTTAAATGACTCTTTCGTGTTTCACTACAATAACATGTAACGCTGACGGACAGACACGCATACAAAAACGTTACAAAGTTATTAGACTGTCAATTTAGACATGTTTGGAAAACTACGTAGATATACAATTATGACAGAAGTTATAATATTTAATTATGGATAGTGACATTTTCAAGTCAGTGGCATTAATTCTAATATAACTCAATTATACTAAAATTCAAGTATTTCTGTCTGCTACTAAGAATTATGAAATAAGACATGTCAAATTCGAATGTAGGTACACCTTTTTTTTCTGTGTAAGGCATCTCGCAGGCCAACATTTTGTATGGTTGTCGACTGCTTAACCGGGCTGTCCTGTGGTTTCCTTAAGAAATTTAAGGTCCCCAGCCAGGGCATTCAACTTATAAAATAAGTGACAACACGCTAACTACTCCTTTGTATTAACCAGGTTATAAACTGTGTGCCAAATTTCATCTAAACCCGTTCAGTAGTTATCGAAAGATTTCATCTTCAAAAACTTTCGTATTTAAATTATAGTAGGATTTAATTAATGTTATATGTAGTTATTGCGTGAAAGAGTATCAAACATCTATCCATCCATCTTCACAAACTTTCGCATTATAATATTAATAGTAGAATACACTACTTAAGCGATATAGAAGTCTCCCAGATAATATCGAATGTAACGTTTGACTTAAATACATACGAGTACATATTTACTAAATAAATACAGATACATTAATAACATTAGACCGGCTTTCCTAAACAAATAGGTATTACTTCCAGTACATAAATTCAGTGCGATAGGTAAACGTAAAATTAATGGGAAATGCCTCAGATACAGAGTTAATGTTACCCGGTGTACTTAATATGTAAATTAAATATATCCAGAGGAACTGGAGGAATAATAATAAAAATAACCACGGTTTTAATTACGTTCCCCATAACCTTTAAGTAAAGCGCTTATTTAGTAAGGTTTGTGTTAATAGAAATACCTATCTGAAAAAGTTATAACTATTACTTTCTAGCGACTTTAATTATTATAATTAATACGTGAAGCAAAAACTCTGTACCTCTTTGTTCGAAAATTATGCGGACGAATTACGAGTAGGTACTATAGCAAATTTGGCACAGTTAAAATTTATATGGAGCAGGAGTCAAAACAGCTAAAGCTAAGCTTTTTATACCAAATGCATTAGAAATACATTAAATTAAAAAAAAACTACACACACTACCATGCGTTTGACACAACACATATATATCTTTGACAAATAGAAATCTTTGAAAATAGAACCTAAATAACGTTCTTTAAAATTAAAATGAATTATGGTCGAATTTCAGCCAGTGCGACCACTAGTTTTATTTACTTCTCTGACAGTATTTTTTTTACTTCCGAACACAAATTCTGCAGGCTAACTAATTCATACTCAAATGTCAAATCTCTTGGAAAACAATAAGGAATGTAGGAATCGATATGCCGAGAGGCCACAAAAACCGGAGACAATAAAAACTGTTTACGATCTCCTCCATCATGTCTAAGTGGAAGAAATTGTTGTTTAAGACTTCTAGGAGCCGACAGGCGACGTAAAACCGTCATAAATATATTATCGTTTCAAGTGTTTACATTGTAAGGATATCATGGGTACATATTATTTACATCACACCTATAGGGAGAAGTGTCCACGGTTGTACATCCACATTTCACCAATGCCGGTGGTGAGCCGATTGTAGCCATTTTATGGGTCGATGATCATCAAATATTATGGTGTATTCCCCTTTTGTAATCTACCGGACATAATTTCTAATATCGGGTTGCATCTGAATAAAAACAAAATTGAGCCTTGTTTGACCTGGGAATCGATCCCAGGACCTCACGCTCAGCAGCCGCACATGCACCTACTAGATCAATGATAAAATCAAGATGAAGATTTTCACCCAACAGCGGTGAACTTTTATATTTCTTAAGTTCCTTTTTCCTCTCAGGAAAAATTGTGCAAGCTTCTCAGTTGACCTTGAGAATTTCATTTAATTTTCAATTACGCTTCCTCTCCATTTCAGGAAAGCTGGTCATAAAAATACTGTAATAGTACACACATGAAAATACAGTATCTACTTTAATACTATATAATAATATGAAAATCATCATAATTTAGTAACCTCATAGTAATATCTTAGGTTTTCGCGATCACTACACATCATAATAAAACAACTTTTAACCGGATTAATGGTAGTCCTCCTGCGACCACGAACGCTGCAAAGTGTTTGAAACGTAACGAAGGAAAAACAAAAACCAATAATAATACACGCGATTAATCCGGTTAAAAGTTGTTTCGTAACCTCATATTGTGTGTAGATTCAGAAGACAATAATTGATTTTCACCCCGTTCTTTTGTCTAAGCGTCTTTCAAACGAACTCGCGGAGTATCAGTTAGTAAGAAACTAATATTATAGAGAGAAGACTCCTAACTGAGTTATCAACGCAGAATTACGTTTGATATGAGAGCGAACATATAGATGGCTAGACGGTACATACCTTTTATGATGTAAGGAAGCAAGAAAAGCCTTCGCAGAAGGTAAGGTTCGTAAGGTGTAGGAAAAATGTGTCCAAGCTACGCCGCCATCCTAGATTGAAAACTGTATTATTAAATAATAAGAAAATACTAAAAATGTGTATGAGTCAAAATAGTTTGAATAGTTACACGATTTACCAGTGAACGTCAAACTAAGTGTAACTTGTGTCTTGAGGTTTATGAATGAAGTTGAAACAAAATTATTGTATTACTAGCATACCTTGGAGTGTTGGACTTTGGTAATACCCAATTCAAGGAACTTACCAAACAATGTTTGACCTCTGAGTTTGTTTCGGTATTAGTTCTTAGAGGTGTTGCTTAGGAGGTGCTAGTAGGGGAAAGGCGTACAAAATGACACAGGCGGACAAAACGACACACCGACCTTTTCTACGAAACCACAGACTATTTAGTTCGACCACCGATCGCTAGAGTATCGTTTTGTAACCTGTCATAACCTGTGGCCGTACCAGTGACGCTCGAGCTGGCGTGTGGCACGGACGACACAAACAATATTTTTTACGTTCAGGAGAACTTTTCGGGTTCATGCTGTTTGTTGTTTCAAGTGTCAAAAATTAACCTGTTTATAGCTGTGTTGGTGTCAAATATTTATGATTGAATTAGGTAAGTTATGCATGTGTTTGAATCTCAATATCTTTAGCAGTTTTTGTGTATTTGCTTTCAAGGTTATGAAGTATTAAAGTGGACAAAATGACATACCACATGTACGGGTAAAATGGTATACTATGTCGTTTGACCCAGGTGCAGAGCTTAAATGTTGTTTTAATTGAGCATAGCTGCTAATTGCATAATTTATTTATTAAAATAGTATTTTTCAAAGGAAAACTTATTCTTTGTTTCAGTAAGTAAACTAATCGATCAACATGCCTCGAAATTATCAAAGAAAGACAGACCGACAAAGTTGGGATAAAGTGTCGATGGAAAAAGCTATAGCAGCAGTTAAGAAAAATGAAATGGGCTGGCTGATGGCTTCTAAAATGTTTGGAGTTCCTCAAGCCACATTAAGGAGACACGCACTTGATCAAAACAAAACCTTAGTTCCAAACAATAAGGGCATGGGTAGATATAGGACAGTATTTACTGATGAAATGGAACGAGAGTTGGTTAGTCATATTAAGCTTTTAGAAACAAGACTCTTTGGGTTCACTCGTCAAGAAGTTTTAAAATTAGCCTACCAATTTGCAGAGATTAATCAGATTCCACATAATTTTAATAAAGTTACGAAAATGGCAGGTCCCGAATGGTTGGCTGGGTTCAGACGTAGAAATCCAGATATATCCCTGAGAAAACCAGAAGCTACTTCTGCTGCGAGAGCTCAAGCTTTCAATAAACCGCAAGTGGCACTGTTTTTTAACACTTATCAAGAGGTTATTCAAAGTAATAAGATTCTACCGCATAGACTGTACAATGTAGATGAGTCAGCATTATCAACTGTTCAAAGACCCCAAAAGGTGTTTGCGACTACGGGCCGAAAGCAGGTTGGGTCCTTAACTAGCGCTGAACGGGGGTCAAACGTTACCGTGGTCTGTTGCATGAGTGCAAATGGACATTATATTCCTCCCTGCCTCATATACCCAAGAAAAATAATGAAGCAGGAGTTAACAGATGAAGCTCCAATTGGCACGTTAGGCATTGCACAAGAATCAGGTTGGATGACAACCACTGTTTTTCATAAATGGTTAATACATTTTCAGACTCATGTTAAAGCAAGCCTTGACGATAAAGTGCTTTTGGTTGTAGATGGGCACATAAGTCATAAAGGAATCGAGAGCTTATCATTCGCAAAGGAACATGGCATCATTCTCTTGTGTTTACCGCCGCACTGCACCCATAGAATGCAACCTTTGGATGTCTCATTCTATGGCCCATTAAAGACTTATTTCAACCAAGAGGTGACTAATTGGCTCAAGAGTCATCCGGGCAGAGTCGTCACTCATTTTCAAATAGGTCTAATATTGAACAAAGCCTATTGCAGAGCTGCAACCGTTCAAAATGCAGTCAACGGATTTCAGAAAACAGGTCTCTGGCCTATTGATCCTTACATATTTCCGGACCATTTGTTTGAGCCTGCTGAAACGACAAACATCCCCTTACAACCAGATCTGGGAGAAGCTGAAAAAGACCCATCGGCAGTGACCAATGCATCCATTCTCTCAGTATCTGAAACGACAAACATCCCCTTACAACCAGATCAGGGAGAAGTTGTAGAAGACCCATCGGCAGTGGCCAATCCATCCATTCCCTCAGTATCTCAGGTAGAGGAAAACCAACTGCAGGAAGAAGATTCATTAAGACCTTCGACTTCACAGGTTCTAGAAGAAACAGCTACTGCCATACCGTCTACCTCAAACGAAGCAATTCATGGACCTACAATAATACAAAGGTCTTTACACGACGATAGGACTGTAACGGTTCCAGTCCATATTTTATCGCCAGTGCCGAAGGGGGTCTATGTGGCAGGCCAAGGTAAAAGAAAACCTCGCAAGAAACCAACAGTCCTGTTACTAACTTCAACTCCAAATATGGAAGAAATCAAAGCAAAATCTGCTCCTGCCCCGGTTCCAAAGAAAAAAACGAGGAAGGTTACCAAAACTTTGAACTTTAGTTCCAGCAGTGAAGAAGATTTTTTGTCCCTACAAACCTTTACTGCAAATGACGACGACGAAGATTGCCCTTGCATCTATTGCAACGATCTATACTCTAGATCCAAGCCAAAAGAGGTTTGGCTTAAGTGCATGAGTTGTAAGAGATGGGCTCATGCATCATGCGCAGATGTTCCCAAAAAGACAAAGTCTTTTATATGCGAACTATGCACTTAATAATTCTTTTTAATGTCAATTTTCCTATGTCATTTTATACACACAAGGTATGTCATCTTACCCGCATAGGACGGACAAAACGGATTTTTCTCACTTTTTTAAGATTTCTTATAATTTGTTTAATTTAGTATAAAGTCAAAAGATTTCTTTGTATTCGATAATTTAAAGAACCAAAGTATAATTAAGACTGATTAAAATGTTAAGAATGTTGATTAATAAAGATTTATGACTGATTTAGCAGAGGGTATGTCATTTTGTACGCCTTTCCCCTACCTTTTAGATAAAAAAGTGACATATAAAAGAGTTTTGAAAAGACCTATTTACAGAATAAACGATTTGATTTGAGTCATGTACTTAGTTAATCAGTTTACTGTTTTATAAAAGAAGTTGACAGTTACCGTAGAACTTCCCAGACTTTCTTTTACTACATTATTCAAATTCAAATTCAATTTATTTCGTGAACACAGGTGAATACAAAGATGTTGAGTACATACATTATACATGCAAAAAAATGTGCGCTATGTGCGCTATGCGCCCAAGAGCATACAAAATTATAATTATGAAATTTCCTAATTCAGAATTCAATCTATAACATTAAATAATTACAACTAAAATTATACAATTATAAAATTGGAATCAAATAATATATATATTTTGTCAACTTATTAAATAAAATAATCACAGACAATTTATATTTTAATTATGAATTTAATAAAAATACTTAATTATTGTTATCATTATTTATCACTTAGAACCTCAAACACAGAATAATAGGCTTACTCAATCAAAAATTTGGCTAGAGCTTATTTAAAGTCAGTAATATTATTACAATTTCTGATATGCCTGGGTAGTTTGTTATATAGGTAATTTGGGTGCCATTGCATACACAGTTGTATGTAAAAACGTAGTATTTACAAGGTAATAAGTGTAGTTTATCATTGTTAATTATTATTGGAACTAAGTTCCTTATCGCGCGTTGCGAAAGGGGGCTAGACGGAAAATATTAAAAGTTGTAACGACACTTTTTGCTATAGTAAGCTTTTGTAAGCCGTGCGGCGTGCGCATGTTTCTCTGTCTGTCTCTTTCTCTCTTATAGAAAACAAGGCAGATATTTTCGTTTCGTCTTTCTATTTCGCATTGAACAGTGTGGTGTCGCGACGATTATTTTTGTTGAGTGTGTTTTTTGTACATAATAAATAATTATTATTACAATTCTTTCACTAATTAATCGAAAGGAACTTCGTTCCATTCGGGTGTCCCTTGACACCTCTCAAGTTTTTTTATAATTATTAATAACTCGCGTTTGGTGACTCTACGTTCGGACGCAGAAGCCAAATCGTGCGTTTCAGCGTTCAGTCACTGCATCAAGCTTCTGAAAAGCGACTTCGATGCTAGAAGTAGGTAGCAATACTTTTACTAGGAAATAAAAGTATCTAGACCGGATTGCTTTTATAAGTAGAAGCATGTTTATACTTAAAAAGACTTTTGGTTTAATAATAAAGTATACAGAAATAAACGTTCTATCGATTCACTCCCAATCTTTTTGATCTTCGTTTACTCGGATGATGACATGAATAATAATATTTTGCATAGATATCTGATCTGTAAGAGTTTGCTTTTGTCTAGAATTTGTGTTTATGCAAGGTTTTCGTCAAGATTATGGAAAATCATAATATCAAAGTGTAGCTATACGTACGTTATTATATATTTTAAAGTTAGATGTAAAAAATACAATCTCTCAACCTCTCAACCTGCTTCATTGGTCTTGGAATCGATGCCCGAGTCAGGCAAAATGTTATTAGGTTAAGTAGTAGCAGCCTGGAGTTTGCTAATTGAGCCGGCCAATTGGCAAATCCCTGCCTGATCCACATCGGTGAAACGTGAACAACATTAGGTACACCTCTACATATCGACCTCAATAGCAAGTGTGCTGTTATAATGTACTTGGAAAAAAAATAGGTCAGATAGACGGAAAACACACCTCACTTTCTAAACTAAGCTGCTTTTCTCATGAGTTACTACGTGACAGTCCGCCATTTTAAAATAGGTTACGTGTTGATTAAGACCAGAAACTCATCTGATAGCGTTGACCTATTAAAGCCAGCTAATGCAACAACCCTACCAGTTCAATTTAAATCAAAATATCCACACAAAATGTGCACTAAGGTTGAAATCAGCGAGGTAATTGTGAAATAAGTTTTAAGGCAGTTTTTTTAGTATTGGTTAAGCCAATAGCATTCTTTTTCACAGTTTGACATAACATTGCGTTTATCTTAATAGTCTAGGACGTGGTAAAGTATTTATTAATTTTAAGTTAATATTTTTAATTTTAGAGAATAAAGTGCAATGTATGGAAAATATAAATGTTATTGCAAGTGCAAATATTCTTCCAATTGTCATTGCAAGCCAGTTGTGTAATTCCCCCGTAACGGTGAGTCATATTGACCTATTCACGCTAAATGTAGTACGAATTATCAAAAAATGTTAAGTATCTAAGGCTAAAGGGGAACATGGAGTTTCTTCTATCCGATTTTTTTCAGTAGAAACGCTGAAGCACCTTTATTCTGAAGTTATATTTATTATGTAATGTTTACTTTCCAAACAAATCTTTGAAACGCGTTAAGTTAACGGAGGTAGGTATTAGTTATTGTTCACCGGTTACTACTCACGTACATTCTTCGGGTTTGCCCGACTAGTTTCGAACTCGAAGGGAGCCCTTAGTCATGAGCTGAGTCCGCGGCTATGTCGTGAGTCTGACTCGGGGACTACGGGTGGTTTAAACTCTGACTGAGAAAAAGATATACCCGATACTACACGGAAAACTAAGTTATATAAAAAACCTCTTACAGAAAAAAAAAACAGCTTCCATTTTCAAGTTATCAACATGGAAAAGCCTAGAACTCGAAGATTACTTTTCACTCGTGAAGTCGTGACGTAATCACTCCCCGGCGGAGTAAACTGTTTAAAACTTTAGTTGTAACGCTGGACTGGTTTATTAGATAGTCCCCTTAGAATATTGTTAGTGAACAAATATGATTTTAGGTTTATTTCGGTCGGTGCTCAAATTAAAATTATTGAAATAAGCGGCTGATACAAAGAACTCTTTCAAACACATTAACGCATGCGTAGCGAACTCTAAAGTTATAATTTTTTTGTTTGAATGAACAATACGGTCGTGGGCAAGATTCGAATCTGCGCGTCCCGGCTAGGTACATACTCCAGGCGCCCTGACCACTAAGCCATCTCGCCCTGTCCGCTGTCTCGCTCTCCACTCACAAACGTATTATTGTTTCCACAAAAAACTGTGACTAAAGAGTTCGTTACGCGGCTTGAAAGATTTATCAGTAGGTACTTGTACAGCAAATTTTTAATTATTTAAATTGAGCATTATTATAAGATATGATAACTCATACAACCCAACAGCCTAAAATTAGAGAGACGAGTTAAATTAAATGCCTCATTGATCTTGTGGTTGCAAGGGCGACTGATGAGCGTGAGGTTGTAGGTTCGAATCCCACGTTGGGCAATGTGTTTTGTATTTATTGTTATAACATTTTCAATAATAGAGGTTGGGATTGAGTTTATGCTTACATAAAACTTAATAGTGATTGTCAAAAAGTATATCTGCCTACGCCATCGAGGAACACAGGCGTGACGCTACGTATGTACCTACGTACTTTAAATAAATCCACCATAAATATCAATGAATTCTAACAGCACACAGACCATTGTTTTTGAACACCATAATAAGCCACATCCCTCATTTGTCTTTATATCTTTCGGGATACGTTAACATTTTGACCCAATTCATCTGACCCGTGGTTCTTTTTAGGGTAAATATTATGCTAGGTATTCGCCCCTCGTAATCGCTACGTCACTTTGGGTCCCTCGTTAAACCATTCACTGTTAAATATAATTGTCCGTGATGTATGAAAAGGATTGTAGGAATAATCTGACGATTAAAAATTTAATGAAACATAATGAAATATCGTTTGGGATCTACTTGTAGAACAATACTCATTTATGTAGCATAACTTTCGTGAGACACGTTCATATTAATTATTGTTCAACGGTTATTACTCACGTGCATTCTTCGGGATCGCCGCGGCCTCAGCTCATGACTAAGGGTTCCGTTCGAGTTTTAAACTAGTCGGGCAATCTCGAAGACTGCACGTGAGTAATAACCATTGAATAGCCGGATGGGGACGCCCTAGAAGTATATACACTGATATTATTAGTGAGATCTTGCTCTCGCGACCGGCGAGCGTGTGGGCGAAGCAAATGGCGTGATTTTTTTTCCAGTTCTTTTTGTACTTTGTCAATTTAGTGCATACTTCATAGTTAATTAAAACATCATTGTCACGTCTAGGTGCGCTTATTATTACTTTACGATAAACGTTAGGAAACACCAAGTACACACTATAACCGTCACTTTCTTTTTATAATGATATGTTTAATTTCCCACGTAAGTGAATGTAAATTCTTTTGAGAAATAAAGTTAGTTTAAACCCGTGTTCGGCTCTGCATTTTGACGGTTTATTAATTATTTTTTTGTTCCAGTATTCGTCTTATGCTGGTCTCCGTACATGATCTTCGACTTGCTGCAAGTGTACGGCTACGTCCCAGACACGCAGGCGAACATAGCTATCGCCTCGCTGATCCAAAGCCTCGCGCCGCTCAACTCTGCTGCCAACCCTGTCATATATTTTATATTCTCGAACAGGATATTTGTTAGCCTCAGGTGAGTTTACAAATTTCGTACCTATTATTATTTATTTCTTCTTTTTTTCTGCGGTTGAACACAAATCTAGGGTCTTAGTTGGATGCGGGCGGCTCCGCGGTCGTGTGCGATAGCGCTCCCGCGTCTCGCCCTCAAGCAGCTGAGGAAGTACACCGTGGAGTTTTAGTGGGTTCGAGTCCCACATAACCGCTCTGTCTCCCCGTGTCAGAGCGGTATGCGTGGGCATTCCTATACGTAAAAAAGGGCCTAAGTTGGATAAGCAGCCCGTAAACCTCACAGTTATCTTAGACTGATTAACGTCTTCTCCAAAACACGGACACATTCCTAGCGGTCACCCATCTAAAAACGAAGCTACACAAACTATTTATTAAAAAAAAATCTTCTGTGTGAACTACAACCTTATGTATCAGATTTATAGTTAAGTTGTTTACATTGATTACTTAATTTATTATTACTTTAAATAGCATCATAATGTCGCAGATAGATTGCAAAATCAGCTGTTTTACAAAACTGCTAGGTGATTTTGTAAAACAGATCCATTATGTAAAATATTTGAACAACATTCAGCTGGATTGACATTGCTATATTTAACATAACTGCTACCTATCCACGTTTAGACGTGGTGCAGGATAGCTTATCTACAGTTCAACAAATTTATTTATTGTACAGGTATATGAAATGAATAGTCAGGATCACTGAAATAAAAAGAAAAGATACTGTGTTCTGAATAATATTATAAATGATTAAGTTTGAATGTTGTTGAGTTTGGGAGTTTGTAAATCGATTACGCAAGAACTAATTTACTGATAGAATTTGGATGAAATCTGAACATATTTAATTACTTTAGAACCTGGAATATGACATACACTTTTCTATCTTGGCAAAATGTTGTGCCTCCTGCGTGAAAATGGGAATTCCGCAAGAGACTCTGCGAAGCATAGCTAGTTATTTAAAATTAGGTAGATATCAAACTTTTTATCGAAATCTCCCTAGACTTTTTTGCTTAGACGATGATACTTGGATGTGTTGACAGACAGCCAAGTTTAACAAATATTTTCTTTCTACAACAAAGACTTTATAAAAATTCAGCCTAAGTATGAAATAAGGTGCTTTATAAAATGAGCCTTTATTAAAGTAATCTTGCTAATACCGAAAATGTTTTGCGTAAAAAATTGCGCCGAGGAGGTAATGATAAGTAACTCGTATAATTTATACATTCCTAGAGATTATGTTATGGGTATTTTAGTTGTGGCTTGTTAATAATAAGCATTTTATATCGTTATTGCTATATTATTTATTTTTAGGTTATTATTTAACCAAACCTACTTCAAACTCTACTAATATCCTATTTACCTCATTGGTCACACAAGCGCAACTGTTAAGCACGAGGTCCTTGGTTCGGTTCGAATGTTAATCGACTTTTTTTTTATTAAATTAGTATCTCCTATAATCTTAATAATGAAATACCTAACAAAAAGTTTAGTTTTGTTTAACATAGGTATTTGACAATCCGGATTATCACGAATCCGGATAATCGAGTCTTCACTGTATTCATACGCATACCTATTTCATAGTATTTACATAAAAATATTTACGACTAGCTGTGCCGCGCGGTTTCACCCGCGTGTAATTATATTATAATTAGCCTATGTTACTGACGATTGATGAGCGGTTTTCTTTCGCTAACAGATATTATGCAAATAATTAATGTCGGGTTACGTAAATAATAACGTTACACACCAGCTGTTGAACACCGAAAACTCCTAGACATTGTGAATTACATCTCTTTTTGATTTTCAGTACCAAATAATAATAATTAAAATTACAATTGTTTATAAGTCTACCTAAAATTTTAATAAGTAGTTTGGAATTTAATAATTTTCATTATACAATTTTATAAACGGTAGATTACGGCATCATTTAAAATTAATTCAGAAACCAAAAATGGAATTCCTTTTACGAACAGTAAAACCTTTATTCGAACTAAATAACTACAATTAAAATTGATCATTAATAACCAAATTTATAACTATGACATCACGCAATGGTTTAAAGGTTCGTCCACACTGCGTAGGTCAATCACAAGCACCCTTAACCTTTCGGCTCAGTAACGTACAGATCTGTACGTTGTAACAATAAAAATCTATTGTGTCTGCTAATGACTGACGCAACAGCTTAATGAGCATTCGGCTACGTATTACTGAGAGGGTTAACAACAAATATAACTAAGTAAAAATAATAATAAACTCCCGCCCAAAATGTATCTGAGCAAACACATGTGCAATATCTGCCTTAAGTTTTATATTCCGATAGGATGGCAATCTGACAGGCCCCGAGAGAAATCAGGTGCAGGACCCTCGGCTTTACGTGCTCTCCAAAGCACGGAGGTGTCACACCACCAACTTCGTAATTTCGGGCTGTTACTGAGAATTTTTTGACAGAATAACCTAATCACACTTTATCTGACCCTGGAAACGAAACCAGGACCACACGCTCAGTAGCCGTGCTGACAGCCACTAGAATAATGAAGCAGTTACAAACAATAAAAAGTTTAAAGAGTAATTCATAAATGAATAGGTACTCTCCAATCATTCTTTTCGGTACAAATTATGACAGAGAAATTATTAACAACAAGTTTTTATGTGGTCTATCGTCTCCTTCTTTTGTGTGGTCAGAGCCAATTGAATGACTTTGCTTAAGATAAGATAAGATAAGATTCTTAATTTGTGGAAACATGAGTATATGCATGTGTTTAGCACGCATTCATTCATTCATTCAAACTTAGGGACTAATATTATCTATCACTGTCATTAGCTTGTGGCCGTTTTATTAGAAGTAAATAAAAAAATCAGGAGAAACTATTAATTTAATTTATTTAACTTACCCTCCGAAGTAGGAAGATGCTCAGATTAAAATCCCAAATGATCCCAGTCTTCACCCATCTACAAACTAACCGCACCAAGCTTTGCTTTACCTCAGCTAGTTTACCGCCCACCATTTGCTGCTATGAGCTCCTCAAAATTATACAACGTTAATACTACGTTCAACTGCCTGTGTAAAATAATAAATCGATTTCAAAACGCTCGCGGTGTAAACGCACCTTTAAAAAACAAATTCAAAACGGTCGCCTTCGATATTCGAACAAAACATCTAAACATTCGAAAATATCATAATTAATCAATGTCACGCTCCATTTGTTCGGCTTAAAAGATAATTAAGCGGTAATTATTTATTCCCTCAAACTCGTTAGACTCAAAGTTTCCTCCAAAGAATTGTTTGGTTACTTCAAGTGTTTTGGAAAAGGTCAACACTGAAGGTTTCTTCAGAAAATTAAGAGATCTTGCGTAAAGAAGGAGACTCATTTAATTAATTATGAAGGAAAGAATAATCAGGTTTATTCTGGTGGTGTTTTTCATGCAAATCGGTTGTTTTGTTTAAGCAAAATATTCGGATTATATTTTGAATTCTGCCATACTTAATTACACTTCTGCTAATCGTGTGGTTGACGAACAACCTAGTGTTTAAGCTACCCGTAGGCCTATTACATGGCTTTACACACCATCGAGAACATCTCTCAGGTGCGCCGGTTTCCTCACGACGTTTTCCTTCACCGTGTTAAGCAAGTGATGATTAATTTCTAATACGCACATAACTAGACGAGTCAGTTGGATTCGAATTTGCGACCTTTGACTTACCAGACCAACTTCATACAAATAGGCTATGCTGCTCATAAAATTAACAAAGCATCACACCTATATAAGTGGTAGGCTTGCAGTGAATGAAACTCCGATTCCAAGAACCCAGTAAGGGTTAGCGGTGGATCGCTTGGTTTTTAGTCGGTATCAGTGCGGCATAATATCCATGATGGATTAACTAAATTTAAAAAAAAATAGGCGGAAGTGTGCACAATTGTACACCCACCCCTCTCCAATGTTATTAAGTCACATGTAACGGGTGGTGTGGTCGTCCTACTGAGAATTTCTTACTAACCCAATAATACTATGCTCGACCCGAGAATCGAACCTAGCACCTTATGCTCAGAAGCCGCGCTTGCGACTATAAGACAGTTAAAATTATGGTTTGTTCTTTTTAAATAATTAAGCTTATATATTATGTTTGGCTTAACAATTATAATAAAAAAGGGTAAAATACATTAATAATATCTTAGGTTTGCGCGATCACTACACATTATAATAAAACAACTTTTAACCGGATTAATCGCGTGTATTATTGGTTTTTTGTTTTTCCTGACGTTTCGAACACTTTGCAGCGTTCGTGGTCGCAGGAGTCCTCCTGCGACCACGAACGCTGCAAAGTGTATAAAATACATTAACTTAATTTTTCTACCAAAAACAAACTTCTAGTTGCAAAATAAAAGCGTCCAGTCAGAAAAATCCGCAACGCTTAACGATAATGTAAAACTCATTTTTATCCCCACATTTCATAAAAAAAGGAAAACAGGATAGTGTCTCTGGCATGCCCGCTTTCATAAATATGGGAAACAAGAGCTTTTTATTCACTAGGGCTCGCACACATTAGAATGAGCTGGACTACAACGCAATAATCAAAGTCAAATAAATTTTGATAATTCGTCTAAAGCATTGTCAAGATTTCTTCGAGTATATTTTAGAAGAAAGATTTATTAATTTACTGTAGGCTTCTTGAAAATAATTCCGCTCGATTGACATTGGAAATATGTCAGTTCGTACTTGTAAATGCCAAAATGTCTAAAAAATAATTATAGATTCGGGATAATATGAAGACAACATAATTGAGGCAACTGTAATGTAGGTAAATTTGTGGTATATAAGTGGTCGCAGGAGGTCCTCCTGCGACCACGAACGCTGCAAAGTGTTCGAAACGTCAGGAAAAACAAAAAACCAATAATACACGCGATTGATCCGGTTAAAAGTTGTTTTATTATAATGTGTGGTGATCGCGCAAACCTAAGATATTACTAGGTAAATTTATTTTAAATTTACCAGATTTTTTTAAGGCGTCTGTTTAATATTCTATATATAAAGACTCTGATTACGAGATGTATGTTTATAAAGTCAATTCTTTAAGCCAAATTTTTTAAAGTAATTTTTGTTATGATTGTTTCATTTGAATGCATTTTTGTAATATTAAAAATAAACTGTGTAAAAAACACAACATAATAGTAAAAAATTTAACGAGAACTGTGAAAAGAATTTCTACTCCAAAAATTTAGTAAAAAAGTTTTTTTTTTACGTTTTCTTTATTTTAATGACATAATAAGTTATGTCCGGTCAGTAACTTTTAATGATATATGAAGTGTAAAATTAAAAGAAAATATAACAGCATTCATTGCTCTTTGTGGTATAGATGTCGCAGGCAATTTGTATGATTCCGCCGTTTACATAAGGCATCGTCAGTTTAAAAATGCTCGCAGTTATGTGATATGCCGGAAGGGGGGTCCTATTTCCGCGTCTTTAAGGTCGCAAAAACCTAAACACGAAGGGGATGACCATCCCCTTCGAACCTAACCTGCCCGTGTCAGGGTGCACGGGGTTCCCGAACTCGCCTCGCTCTCTTCGCCTTCGGCATATTACGATGCCGTATGTAAACGGCGGAATCATACAAAATGCCTGCGACATAGACAAAGGGAATGCAAAACACTACTGCACAAGCTACGCAAATGTGCGCGAGCCTTAAAATATGTCTCAAAAATGTATTGTACTATACGTATGTAATAGCGACAAACTACGTCATCAGACACTAACATGGTACTGAATTCAAGTTTGTGACGTCAAAGTGCACTTAAGCACTAAACGTTTAATGCTTTTGGTCATAAAGTTGTCTTATTAAGTGCGGTTTAAGTGACTATCTGTTGCGCTTTTAACGGCTTCTTAAATATGGTTGTTGCGATGAGTCAGAGACGGTTTAAAGGTTTTGTGTTGATCTACGATATGAAGAGTTAAGTTAGTTCAAAGTTAAATATGTTTTACAATTTGTTCGGAGCCACTGTAAATTATTAATCTTTATAAATAAAAATATAATGCTATTACCTAAAACTTTTACCTATATTTTGCATTATGGCAGCTCACTTGTACAGGACTTAAAAAAACCTGCATTGGGCGATGGCTCAATAATCTCCTGCCCTTATCCCAAAGAATTTAGGGTTGGCACAGTACGTGTTTTCCCTCATTGCCATTGTCTCAGTAGTCACTCCTTTTCTAGCCATAATCATCTGTCACACAATCCGTCCATCCATTTTCTTGGTCATTCTCTTTTCTCGTAGTCATATATTTAAACTCAAAACTTTCCTCGTCACATGTTTTTCATTTCTCCTCATCACATGTCTTTATAAAAAGACGTGTTGCGCCGAATATTTATACATACATATTTCAAATATTCGGCGCAGCACGTCTTTTTCGTCCATACATCTCTATCTGCCATTGTCTCACTATTAATAGTCACTCCCTTACAAGCCACATCCTCACTCATGCAACCTCAATTGTTTTCATGGTAACATTCATACTCAAAACTTTCCTACTCTGATGTTTTTATTTCTTTCGCTTAATTTACGTACCTACGCACTTACAATATTATTTTGATTTTATTTAACATTCTTGTACTACTTCATCATCGTCCTTGCCCGTATAATAATGTGTTTAAGGTCGGCGCAAACATTTTCTAGCCATTATTGTACTTTATATGAAACATAATTGAATTAACTGACGCTCCATTTCACAATATAAAATCTAGAAAATGATGTTTTAATTAAACATTGGTGCCGAAATTTCTGGCTTTTACGTATACATTAACTCGCTGTAATTAGTATGTGCTTCACAACTTTCTCCGTTGAGTTAATTAAGCTCGATTGAAAATTATGAATTACTTGAGTACCGCGCTATATTTACTAGTGGTTTTCTAATTGGATCTCCTTTACGAGTTAACTTTCGTGGTTTAATCTATTCCAGTAGATATAGTTGAGGGTTCTGTGATTTCTATATAAATGCCAACTGAAAACTACTATTTATACAATGCGTATTCTTAGAGATTCTCATTTTTAGATTTTTTGTCTGTATGAAAGTTTTTTTCGAATAGTTTCAAAGACTTTTATTGAAATAAATATAGATATATATTTCATTTAAATTCTTAATATATATATATTCTCAATAAATACCTTTGAGTCGATTGACGTTTCGACCAGGTTGCACTGATCGTGGTCACAAGCAGACAGTGGCAGTCTGCTTGTGATTATATTTTATAGTAATATCATGCAAGGCGATAGTTAAAAAGTTAGATATTTATATAATATACATTTGTTAAGCATTGATCCAAGGCCCGAGCGCAAGCAGTAGCACATATTTAAAAAATATATGTGCACAAAAAGGTGTGAAATAATAAAATCGCACATGGCTGTCGTACTTTTCAATTTTTTATTACTTAAAACTTTATTTATGTTATTTATTGATACCTATTCTCAACAGGAACATTCCGCCTTACAAGTGGCTATGGTGCTGGGTGCGAGCCAGCGACAGTCCCGCCGGGAACGAGTCGCGAGCGCACACGGAACTGCTGACGTCATCACACAGGCGCACTAGACATGAACTTACCATAAGAGTAAGTAGTGACCGATACTATCAACGCAACATTAACGGTGCCCGTGGGATACAAAATTGCATACCATTATTCTCAACTTCTCACATCTACCGTGCAGGCCCTAAAACGCAATAAGAGTATTTTAAATGGATAAAGCTAGGTGCAGCAACCGTAGTCAACTCAACGTGTCGTATAGGGCTTTCCCAAACTATATTACAATAGAATAATAAGTACCCTGGTATTCTAATTACCATTATATAAATGATCCATAAGATGATGATAATGAGCCATAAGACGTGTTAAAATATGGAAGAAGAATTCGCGGTGGTGAGCAGAGGTCGAGATGGCTTAGTGGTCAGAGCGCCTGGAGTATCTATCCGGGAGGCGCAGGTTCGAATCCTGTTCGCGACCGTATTCTTTTTCCATTTAATATTGTAGCTTTAGAGTTCGCTAAGCATGCGTTAATGCTTTTTCAAAGACATATCTTGAATTATATAAATGCTTATGTCAATTATCTTGAAGAAGCCTTAACTTTCGTGAGACACATTCATATTAATTATTGTTCAGCGGTTATTACTAATTAATATTAGGTAATCATTTTAGATAATAATTCAAACTGGTCCATAATTCCTTTTGAGCAAATATTTTCACCAAAAGAGCTAGAAGTTGAATGTCAAAGGCTATAGGTACATAAAATGCATGCATGCAATGCATGTTAGTACCATCCACAACGTGCCTTGTCTGACAAGATAAAAAATATTTTTCTATGATAAATGCATGAAAGAATAAAAATATTTTTTAGTATTCTGAATGCAAGAGAACTCCCGTTTGTCAGTTTGATCTAGTTTAAGACTCCCGTAGACTGCAGACTTTTAGTCGGTAGATAGTTTTGTCGATTGGATATGAAGACCCTGGAGAATGCGCAAAGTACTAAGATTATATTTATCAAATAAAGACAATAACAAAAATCTGTCGTCGATATTTTAGGCTGCAGTCAGTGGCTAGGTCAATCTTGACGCAATTAGTTAGTTGTCTATGTATAAAAACTTTCGTGATATTCATATCAATTATTGGTCGCGAGTCAAAGTTTGACTTGCGACATCGCCGCGGCCTCAGCCTCTGACTAAGGGCTCCGTTCGAGTTCGAAACTAGTCGGGCAATCCCGAAAAATGCACGTGAGTAGTAACCGGTGAACAATTATTGATAGGTCTTTGTTATGAAATTTTTACCAAAAATACAATTCTTAATTTCGGTTCCTTTCATTTCATACATCTTTCGGGAAAGCCTTGCATATGTTCTTTGTTATGAAAATAACCTTTATTAGGGGTAACCGATCCTAAAGCACTTATCCCACAGCCGGCGATCAGTGAGTAAAGAGCTGGCAAGTAGCGAGTAAATAAATATTTACTATTAAATTATATTTCTTTCTTTCAATTACAATGAATTATACGACAGTTGCCCGTTTCCTGAACGAGAAAATAGTGACTAGTCAATCGCTTATTCGCCGGCGGCGGTGTGACTTATATCTAAACAATAATAAATCGTAATAGTTTTAGCCTACCTAAGGGGAGTCTAAATCAAGTATAAAACATTCCCCGTTCAACATTAAGAGCCTAAAATGAGGATAAAGTCTCGCATAGTTGGACAAGTTATGATTCTTTCGTGCCAAGTTTTATAGACCTAGATTTTTATTTATTATAGCGATTATTTCTCCGCAAGTTTTTCTAGTTATTATTTTCGAAGATGTGATATTTAATTATGTCACATTTAGTAACATAGAGGATAAGGGTAATATTTAATAACATAGTCCAGATATTAACATGTCGGTGTTTCGATAAATATTCGTCGTACAGTATCACTCGTGGTCTCTCTATTCATAGACACCGTCATGGGAATTTTCGAGATCCAATTTTGGTTATAAGCCTCTTGTGGTTTCATTGTAGAGTCCAACCTGAAAATCAGTGCTGTAGCTTCTTAATTTTGCAGCACAGAGCTTAGAGTGTGGCTTTTTCTGGCTTCGCACAAGGTAATGAGAATATCTTGATTTCGTCTACTGTTTTTCTTGGGTGCGTCTCATTTTATATAAATTTATTTAACACGCAATAAATACCTTCGAATCGCTTGACGTTGGCACTGATCGTGGTCACAAACAGACAACAATCACATACTCGTGACCACAGTTCACAACTTTTTGTTAGTATTTATTGAGCATTAATTCTTGTTAGTATATAGTACTAACATTTTTGTCATGTCTTTTATGTCGTTGGTTCGATCGCTTCTATCAATTAGCTCGTCATGATTTTTGAACATATCAACTTTCCTTCACGCCTCGTATTAGTAACCTCATCAATTTTCTCCCGTCCATTTCAACTTTGAAAGAACTTTCCCGACGATTATTAAATATTCCCACGTCTTCCGTTCCAACTTTTATATTACTTTCACTGAAATCGATTGATCATAATGTTACCTACAATTTATAAATTGGATCCCTCGATTTCTGTTCGGATAATCGAATAATAATGCCATTAGAATAATTTTCCAGATCTATAGCATATTCGGAGTGAACTTTTGTTTGGGACGACACGACGAAAATGTTCGATTTTACCGATTAAGAAATGATGTCTATAGACGAAGTTAATATTAAGATTTTGGACTTGGATTTGGATAAAAAATTACACAAAAAAGAACTGACTTTGGGAAATTAACTCCCTCTTTGATAGCTTCCAAAGAACGCCCTCCTTTTTGGGGCAAGAAAATGTTATATCCCAGACTAGAGGTTTTCAGACCTCTTAAAACCATAATTCGAAATACGAATAGTTCTGATTAAAATCTGAAATCACGCTTTGGTTTAGTAAAAATGATTTTACTATCTCTGAAAATACCAGGTTATTTAAAACTATGATGTGCTGTTTGTGCTGACTTTAGTTGCTCACCCACGAATCTAGACTGGTTAATAAATAAACTGGTTTGTGGGCTGATGGATTCAGACCCTGCTCATAATAGTATTTATCTACCCACAAAAATTCTGTTAAGTATCGTATCTCATTGTATCATCACTTGTGTATTTTCACTAATTAATAAACTTATTAATTGTACCACCAGGTAAAGGATGACAGCGTAAAATTCCCGAAGCCCAGGCTTCACCAGTGCAACAGCACTAACTCCAAGAAGGTTCGCTTACATCTGCCAGACCAACAAATTAACAACAACTGCCATCCAGCTCAGAGGAGGCGGGAAGACACTTTCTTGTAGGCTTGTACAGTTCCCTCGTATCGTTAGATATTTTATCTGTATACATAACGTGACCATTTATTTTTGATCTCAGAACTTTTTTATGTTTGCAGAAAGCATTCATTGGAACCAGCTACTAATCCGAATCTAAATTTTTTCACTGATTAAAAGCTACACTATCCCTAGGATGCGTTGTCTGTGTTTCATTGTGGTAAAAAAGCTGCTTATTTATGCGCCTTCGCGTTCTTATTGTACAATTGTTACGGAAGCCCTATATAAAATAGTGCAAAGCGTGACTTATTAAGAGAATTTGGGCACACACATAGCTTCAAAGTGGACTATCCCGCTCAAAGCAGTACCTATGGTTACGTTATGTATACCAGATCAAAAAGGGTTAGATGCTTTCCGAATAGCGCAATGTTCAAGCTTCCCAATGGCCTCTTGGACTTGGCATTATGACAGCTACTTTTCTATTGGCAACAAACGGAGCTGAAAAATTAGCAAAATATGAAAATGTGCTATTAAAACTACGCCTTGCGTACTTGCGCCTTGCGTCACCCATCTAAATATTGAATGCGTAAAGTGCTATTTAACCTCAACCATCGGTTACCGCGCAACGGGCTCCTCATTTGTACAGTTTACGAGTCTTTTATATTATGTACGTACATGTATACTGTGTAATTTTAATCGGTGTAATATTTATACAATTAAGATATTGAACGAATTGAATATGATATAATTATAAGAGTTTGATATAAAAATTGAAATAAAAAATAATGTGTGTTGTTTGTTATAAGTTGTACAGATTTTGTGAGCCTATAAAAATAAATTCATTAGCTCAGCACGTTTAAAAAAGATGATTCAGAGTATAAAGTGCAGCTATGATAACTAATTTACAAGGAAAAACATACGGCTAAGAAAAACATTTAGAATAATTTTCAAAAGACAGTAAAAATAAATCGTATTCAAAAAAAAAATTGGTATAATTTGTATTTTGAAATGATATGAACTATAATTATTGAAATGTTTTGCACCTGAGAATTTGTTGCAATTTGTGTATCATGAACGTAAGTGTCCACTATCCATGAACGTCTTTCCCATGTCTCTAAGTCTTAGTTTAGTTATCAAATTTTTTATTCCTATCCACAATTTTTTATTACATTATGTAAAAATAAAATATTGTTTTGTAAATATGAGGAAATAATGCAATTTAGGAAATTTGAGCTCCTCAGGCCACACATTTTCCTTCGAAACAGTTTTTGTATTTTAACTTTTTGTATTCCAATTGAGGTAAGATTATACATACAAAATCTGACAACTTAGTACCATTATTTATGTCAGATATTGAAACACTGCCTCGTTGGTTTAGTGGTCCGTAGCGCGACTGCTGAGCAGGAGGTCTCGGGTTCGATTCCCGGGTCGGGCAAAGTGTTATTGAGTTTTTCTGTTAGGAAATTCTCAGTAGCAGCCCAGAGTTTGGAAATGTGCCCGGTTGATGGCAATAGGCTCACCACCTATTACATGGTACTTAATAACAGCATTGGTGAAATGTGGGTGTTCAATTGTGTACACCTCTGCCTACCCCTTCGGGGAATACAGGCGTGATGCTATGTTATGTTATGTTATGTAGATATTGAAACAAACTCGAAGAAAATTTGTGGTCTACCAATAAACCTGCTTGCATTTCTTGCTTGCTCTACGTTTCATATTTGTCGTGTGATAAAACTGATATAATGTGTTTTATTGTAAAGATAAAGTAGCGAACAAGATACAGGGACTATTTAGAAGAAATCTCTACATTTTCGGTCTACTATTTTGTACGACGAACTAGATCTCTTGAACCAAACATGATAAATATGTCACCGGCAAATTGTAAGATTTTTTTGTTTATAATAAAACTGGTCAGATTATAAAGTGACTACTGATTGTAAGTGTAATATTTACAAATTAACAAATACATTTTGGATGCTTATAATTTATAGTATTTCGCAGTTTCAGTAATATTGGCATTTTACCTTGTATTTATTTTAAAATAATTATTTTATTTCACTTTTTTTTTCATTGTGTATTGCTCGATAAAGAAGCCATTTCACTAATTATGACCTAAGCTTACAATCTAACCGGTTCTTTGTTTTATTATAAACTAACAAATTTTATAGTTTGTCAGTGACATATATAAGTTGTAAGTTAATATTAGTTGTAAGTGAATATTGTATGTTAAAAACATTTGATATAACGTCTAGTATAAAGGTGCCAAACTAGATCAGAGTCAAACTCTAGTCACATTGTGTTTTTTGTGTATTTTAAACGTGAAATATGTACATAATTGAGTTTGCTGATAAGATGTTATATTTAGAAGGAAAAATAACGATTAAACTCAAAATAAAACAGTGTAGCAAACACTTAAGCTGTCAGATAATCGTTTATCATTGGAGAATAGTTAATGCCGATCTTTCAAATGTCAGATAAATTATCTGACATTTTAAAGATCGGCTATACGATGATAAAATTCTGTATGAGTAATGTGGGGAAAATTATAATTTGTTTCTTGTATATCGAATAACGACATGGATGAAATTCAGCTTCAGGTGAAGGCCTAAGACAAATACATATATTCAAATATTAGAATCTAGGTATGTGATATTGTACATCCCTACATTGTATTTATTGTGTAACGGACAACACTTTTTTTTGTGTATGGAGACGTCAATATTATTACACAATCACTCACTTATTGGTCAAACCGGGGGGAATAAAGTTCGATGCAACTTGCCGGCTTGACTCGGTGGAACGTAGAGCTAAGAGGCTCATCGCCGTAAGTTTGCCTGCTTGTCGATCTTCTACAGATTGTACTTCTGTGAGTATACCCAAGAGCTCCACGACCTCATCCCACCAGCTCCCTTCTACCATCGGACATCTAGACGCACTGCAAGTTACAATCCCTACCCTTTTGTTATTCCATCAATTCACACTAAGCGTTAAACAATCATCTTTTGTAATGCGCACAGCAAAGGGGTGGAATTCTCTACCTGCATCTGTGTTTCTGAACGCATTCAACCCTAATCTCTTCAAAGTTAGAGTGAACAGGTTTCTTCTGGGTAAGCTCACTTCAATTTCGACTTTATCTCTGTCACCTCTGAGCTAGACTAGAGACAAGAGTAAAGCCATTAAAAAAGAAACAAATTTTATTCAAAGTATTATTAATTTTAATGTATCCTACTTCATATTTATGTTTATGATGCCGACTGTATAATTATAATCTTTATAAAACATCTTATCAGAAGCTACACTGTTTATACACTGTATCAAAAAGGAGAATATTAGAATAAATGTATGGAATCTATTTGTATTTTTACTCCTTATAACTAGCACCTAACTTTAGCAGCATGCAATTTCAAAAACAATAGATAATCATGCTGCACCGACCCCTAATAAATTGGGATAAGGGCACGGGAATGATGATGAACTAGCATCTTCTATGCACCTAACTGTCTCATTGCAGGGCAAGGGATCTTTGCATACAATAAAGCACGAGCATTAATTGTCATGCTACCAGTGAGGTAGGCGATTTCAGACCATCAAGTCCGAGATTCCTCAGTATGTTTTCCTTCACCGTATATCATATTTTAGATTAACTGTCACGACAAAACCTGTGATTCAAGAAGCTTGCTAATAAACACTCAGGCAACACGGCATTATATGTATTCCCTTTATTACTCCTAACTTCAAAATTAACTTAAATAAAGTTTTCTGCTAAACTAATAGAACTGTAATTATGAACATATTATGTTACGGAATCTATTAAAAATACTAAAATTACATAAAAACAAGTTGTACGGAAAGAAATATTTGGAAAGATAATCCGTACCGCGAGCCAAATGAACGTCTTCATACCATAAATAACAGAGATAAAAACAGATTAGGGAATTTATCTACAATTTATGAGCTGTCAGCTTGAGACAATATATTTGAAGAAGTTAATTTCTCTTGCAGAGACTGTGCACAACGAGAGAAACCGAAACATTTAATTGAAAAAGATACGAGTCGTTATCATTAGAGCTGGTAGATTTTTACAGATGAACAGCCTAGATCACCCTCATAGATTTCCAAAACAAACAATCTTGAGCCAAATCTATCCAAGATACCAATAAATAATTAGTAATATTGATCTACCAAATATTTTTTCATTTCAATTAGATAACAGATAAATCTTCGAAAAGCATTACCGCGTGCATAGCGCATGACGTCAAAAAATACGGTCGTGAGCTGATACTGAATAGATAGCAATGATGTCACCAAAAGACATTAAAATGTGGAAGAAGAATTCGCGGTAGTGAGTAGAGGTCAAGATGGCTTAGTGGTCAGAGCGCTTGGAGTATTTATCCGGGAGGCTCAGGTTTTAATCCTGCTCACGAACGTATTCTTTTTCCACAAAGATTATAATAATTTAACTTTAGTTAACAGATATTTTAAAAATGGCAAGAAAACTGCTGAATTGTTAATGATGTGTAGTGTTGTAAATTTTATAACAAAAAAACATCTTCTATAAGTACCCGTAGATGGGTACTCCTTCATCAATTTGTTACCAAAGTGTTAGTTATATCCGATTTATAGTTGAAGTTGTAGACATCCCTCTAACTAAAAAACGAGATATATTTATTTTTACAGTTTTTCCAACAAGTTTTTGTATTTTAAACTGTAGATATTCCGATTAACGCAATCTTTATTCCGATTAACGCAAACTTTATTCCAATTAACGCAAAATTTATTCCGATTAAGGTCAACTTTATTCCGATTCTGGTAAGTATAATTTAAAATCTGACTTAAGTATTGGTAGGTAAGTTGTCATTAGTACGCTTTTTTTGTATAAAGAATCTTACCATAGTCGGAATTAAGTTTTATGTTTGCTTAGTTGAAATATCGCAACAGATAAAGAAAATTTAACTTTTAACTACCAAAGAAACTATATATCCATAACTATCTGGAATCTAGATCATTACCACTGATACACACAATTTCATTAAGTAATACATACAAATTTCGACTTGCTCGTACCAACTACCAACTACACTAATACAAAAAACCATTACGACACCATTAAAATTCAATTCACTGGATCTTCACGCAATTCGGGCGACACGGCGACGACGCGACACAACGCCGAGACGGAAGACTTTTTTGTGAGAAATTACTTTTTTTCAGTAGATAATTAATTTTCTTGTCATAATGTTGGTTGTGATTTTTGAAGCCATTTTTATGACTTTGTAACGATGTCTCTTGGCTTTCTAATGAATACTCAAGTCTTCTTTTTATGAAGAGATGAATGTCATTTTATGAATGCTTGTTCTTTCTGATTGGCCTACGCATCGAGTCTACCTGCGTCTACCTGTTCAAAATACTGATGTTTGTTAGTGTATTTATAATATAGGTATACCTGAGGTTACACAGGACCTAATTTTAATCTAACTTTTAATTTAATTTCTCCCGTATAGCTCTTAGATAGGTGTAAATTATAGCAATGATCTAATTTTAGTTTATTTGGCCTACGAATAATCAAAACTAGCAATTAATAAAGAAAAACCAAAATGTGGCCCTTATCTTACTTGTCATGCAAACTGAACACAGCCGGGCCATTATGAACATCTGTTGGCGAAAAATGACGAATGTGAAAGTCAACCATTTTCTGGCAACGCCAGAATCCGCCACCCAGCGTGTCTAGCAAAAAATATCACAAATATTAAAACACGAAAGCAATCATGTCTGCAGGAGATTTGATTAAACCGCGGTTTATAGGACCTAGAATACTAAAATCCCGCAGTGTAAAGACATCGTCACACAAAATGGTTTGAAATAAAAGCTCTTGCTTTTATCCAAACTATATTGTATCTCATTCCTTTGAAATGACCAACCATGTCATCTATGTCAACATTATTGTTTGATTTCATTGTTTTATTATTTTTAATCTCTAACTGGTCTTTATCATAATTGTCTTGTCCAAATAATACATGTAACATAACAAATACATAACAGCAAAATATTACAAATACATACGTACATAGCATCACGCCTGTGTTCCCCGAAGGGGTAGGCAAAGGTGTATACAGTTTTACACCCACAATTCACCAATGCTGTTATTAAGTCTCATGTAATAGGTGGTGAACCTATTGCTATCTACTGGGCATAATTCCAAACCTGGGCTGCTACTGAGCATTTTTCTAACAGAAAATCTCAATTACTCTTTGCCTGACCCGGGAATCAAACCCGAGACCTCATGCTCAGCAATCGCGCTTGAGACCACTAGAACAATGACGCAGTCTATATATTACAAATAAATCTCTCAAATGCATAATTCTCTTTCAATTAACACATGCATAGCGACGTCTAAAGTGGAAGAGGAATGCGGTAGTGAGCAGAACTCGGGATAGCTCAGTTGGTAGAGCGCCTGGAGTATTTATCCGCTAGGAGAAGATTCAAATCCTGCTCACGACCGTATACCTTTCCACAAAAATCTATAACTTTAGTAAAATAATATCTTAACATCACCCCTCGTATCACAGATCGTTAATATACTAAGGTATCCATTCCAATCTCCTTCTTCTTATTGTATTGTTGATGAGGATCCTGGTGTCAGACTATATGTCAATTGTAATGGTTACCTCATGATGTTTTCACCGATCTTATGAACTGAATATTCTTTGTGATCAAGGAAAATTACTGTCTCATTTAATAGTGACTGCTGAGCGTGAGGTTCTGGGTTCGATTCCCGGGTTCTGCAAAGCGTTATTGAGTTTTTCTGTTAACAAATTCTAAGTAGCAGCTCAGAGTTTGGAATTGCGTCTGGTTAATGGCGTTAGACTTACCACCCGGGGTAGAGAGCTTATTAACAGCATGACTAAGATGTGGGTATATAACTGTATGCCTACACCACTGCCTTCCCCCTCAGAGAATACAGGTGTGATGCTATTATAGTATCTATGAAGGAAAATGTAGTTGTAATGTTTTGCTTCTAGCATCACAATTATGATGACCCAACAAAGAAAGAAAGAAAAAAAGAAACGTTTATTTGACACAGTAAGGACACAATCAAAAGATACAAATTTACAAAAAAGTTAGGTAGCTAGCGGGCGTTGTGTGCTTCACCGCTGCGCCAAAAAGGTCCAGTTCAGCAAAATGCCAGACCACTAGTGCCCGACGCTGATTTTCAACTGGACCTTAACTAAATGACTAAAAATCACGGATGCAAATCTGTCTTTTTTTTTTCCTTTTTATTATTTGAAATGAAATCAATCACTATCTCTAAATCATCTACAAGTCCCGTGTAAATTCCTGTCAATTATTAGACAAACAAGAAAATTACTACGTGGGCGTTTAATAGATACATCACAACCATAATCACAACTCTATCCTCCTATAATTACCCTCACTAAAACTTTCATAACTCAGTGCTCTCTATCATTACACTGGCTAACACTACCTATTTACTTATCGGTTATCAATAAATTATGTTCTAACAGCTAGTTGGAAAACAACAGTGTCATAGTGTCAAATGATAAATCATGACATGTATTCACTAGATTTATAACAAGTGTATGTATGACGGAGTGGGCATAAGGTTGAGTTATAGCGATATTGACCTTAAAGCTTTGTTTGCGTGGAACTATATTGGGGACGTTCGGGTTCTGTGACAGCATATTTCAAAAGGTTTCTATTTGGGTCGGGTACATAGGGCAAAATTACGATGTTTTGTGTAATGAAAAGTCAGAGCATTTCACATGCTAAGTAGAATAACCTCGGAGTTTCATAAGCAGGGAAAGCTCAGTGATATATCCGTCGGACTACCAAGCAAAGGCCGCAAGTTCAAATCCAAGGCACGCACCACTGTGTTTTCGAAAGACATTAAGATAAATTAATTATCACTTGCTTAAAACGATGAAAGGAAAACATCGTGAGAAAAACAGCACACCTGAGAGATGTTCTCGATGGTATATAAAGCCAATTCAGAGACCTGCGACTGGTTTAAATTCGAGCACTAGGTTGTTCATCAACCGTACGATAAGAATAACGGAGATTCTGGGCCGTACTCCATCATAAAAAGCTACACTGGATTAGGGCACTAATTCTAGAATTTCAAAAGTGAACTATAGCTTTGACCTCGACTTTAGACATAGTACATGAAAGTAGACGTTATTTCAACATCGACTTATACATTAATGACGTTAAAATACGTATTTTCCGACACGTCATGCGGCATGCGGTAACAAAGGCTAATGCAGATGAAGAACATCCGGACGTTACCAATAAAATTCGTCCGGAAACATCTTTCGTCTATGTCCGATATTTTTTGTTTATTTATGATAAATATTTACCCAACTATTGTTAATTTTTGAATTTCTTTGTTGGAGACCCTTAAATAAATAAATCAACCCATTACTATCCCACTTTAGGGCAAGGGCCTCTTCCCATACAGAGAAAGCACTAGTGTCTATCACTAAGCTAGCTCACTACGGACTTTCAGACTTAAATCCAGGTTTCCTTCCGATGTTTTCTTACACCGTGTGTCTGTGATCACTTAGGTCAATTAAAAAGTACATAATTATGACATCAAAAAAGTCACATTGGCACATGCCAGGTACGAACCCAGAACTCGTAGTTCAAGAGGCGGAGCCGTAACCATTCGGTCACCACGACATTTATTTTGTTATTCATTTATTATTACATGATTTTGTTTAACTTCAGTTGTTAGTTAAAGTTAAGAACAAACATTGAAAAAAGAAAAACCAACTTTCCCCATCTTAAAAAGTAGTAGTAGTCAGGTAAATCGGTAATAATTTTATTTAATTTTATTGTTACGAGTATTTTAGTCTATAAGGTATCTATCTATGGCTATTTGTAGCGTGATTTTAAATGAAAATTTTAAAATCATTTTTATTTCAAACTACTAAACGAACCTATAAAAAGAGACTCACACTAATCCATTCACTGAGATAAAAGTGTTATGAGATTAAGTAATATTATTATTATGTAACCTACTGTTAATTGAGCCATATTTGATCAACTCCATACATGTACTTAGCACTTTGTACGACACTATAAATAATTACATGGCCTCAAATCGAGGCACTTAAAATAATAGACACTGTTATAATTATACCACTTATCTATCATTATATTAATGCTATTTATAGACCCTGAACTAAGGTTACTGTTACAACATTATTTTAGTTAGAGTCTAGACTATGAATAGGTAGAGGCATTGACATATATATTACTAGCGTAAGGACGGCCGACCGCGAAACTAAATGGCACCAACGCGTTGGCCCTAAAATGACATTTTAGGGCCAACGCAACTCAGTCGACAGTGGACCGCTCGCAGGAGAGAACGAGTGTTTGTTTGTCATAAATATGCCTAGTTGCGTGGTAAAAGGCTGCAAAAATTACGATACAAAGATTAAAAAGGAACATGGGATATCATATCATTGATAAATAACCCTAGATTACTTCTGTTCCAATTAAATTATTAAATTATCACATTTTAAAGGTATAATTATTTTACTACGGAAGTCCGTAATGGCCATTGTGTGGCCGCGCGCGAAGTAACGTTGAAAGAACGTCATTTTTTATTTGTTTTATTTTTGTCTTAAGAACTTAGTGTTAGTAATTTTAGTAAGTACCTAATATGTTAATACTTAATTATTATAACAATATTGTTTACAATTTCAATTAAAGCTGATTGATATTTATTTGTTTTACATACGTTTTTTTGTGACATGTATTATTATCGCAATAAATTATAGTTTAAGAAACTAATATAATCTAACGACACCTCTTAAGCTAACCTTCATCAACCCGTTTATGCTATAGAGCGTGCTAAAGAAATATACATACATACACCCGAAAAAATTATAACCCTCCTTCTAGCGCAGTCGGGTAAAAACTCTGTTCAGTTTATGACTGATGTGTGTATAAAAATATTGACCATTATTAAAATGTGATAAAAAATTCATGTACGCACGTACAAGGTTTAGTCTTCGACCTATGAAACCTACGGCTCACGTAGTTTGCATGAGTTATGACAGATGGCGCTACTTTTGCTTGTATGAAGAAGGTTTCTGTAAAATGTTTAGATGGGCGTATCCTTTCTTTTGAAATCATTGGGTAGAGGATTAAGAAAGATCCTGTTGTTCAAAGCAGACTTTAGTTCATTATAGTTTACAAGTCGTTTTAATTAAAGTCTGAATTACCATGCGAACGATTCTTCTCAAATAAAATAAAATATTTTGTGTCTGGTTAACATCATTAACATAACACATAACACCTTTTACAGGTTGTAAACAAATGTGAGTTGTTCCATTAATTGTCGTATTATCGCGTCACGTTAAATCATATTTTAACTACTGTAGCGCGCAATGCGAGGCTTAGTAGCATACGGCTCCGTGCGCTGCCGCGCGGTTAAGTAGGCATCGTACGACACCGCGCAGGCGCGGTGCGCTCGCGGCACCTCGGGCGCCTCTAACGGCCCTCGGGCTCGCTCGCCAGTCGCGCGCTTACGCAACACGAGTACACATTTGTATTACTGTCCCCTCCGCGGCTCTCGCTCGCTCCGCGAAACGATTAGCGCCCAATATATGCGACATTTAAGTGTAAGGACGATTGTACCTACTGTTAATATTAATAGACTGATTTGTGCATACGAGAACGCCTACTTATTTGTTTCGCAGAATCCCTAATACCCAACATACAGTGACGCCCAACTTGCGGCCATCTCGTTATTATACCTAACAGTGCGAAAACGAACCCAAACCGAGTGAACAGTTATAGTTTTTGTCATTATAAACGATTATTGTGTCATCATGCTACGAATAACGCGAGCAACCCAAGCGGCAGTCGACCGCGAGCCGGAGGATCAGGGAAGCGACGGTTACTCCGATGACGACCGTGACTCAGTGGTGGAGCCGCGCGCCTGTGGTGGCGCCAGCACCACCACCACTCACGCACGCGTCGTGACCGACGCGGCGACCGAGGAGATGCGCGCCCAGAGCGGCGCCGCTCCAGACTACGCGCTCGGCGGGACCCAAACCGGAGCGCCCACCGCTACTCTCAGCACCGAAAGGCTCCTAACCACGATGATGGAGTCGTTCGCCAGGGCGCAGGCGGAGACCAATCGTACACTCGTAGAAACCTTACGAGCTGTACACCAAGGCAACCAGTGGAACCCGGTCGCATCGACACCGGCGGCATCACCTACGGCAAACGCACCCGCGACAACAGGCGGTAACTTCACAAGGTGTATCGCGAGGTTCGACGGGCAGTCACGCGACGCCGAGGTACTGGAGGCATTCATTGACGCAGTGGAGGTATTTAAGGAGTGCGCCGACGTGACCGACGAGCACGCGCTACGTGGCCTCTCCATGTTGTTAACCGGCGACGCGGCGGTATGTTGGCGCGGCGCCCGGGCCTCCACGTGGCCGGACGCGCTCGCGCGCCTGCGCGCTGCCTACGGCGTGCCGAAGCCCGCGTACAGAGTACTGCGCGAGATATTCTCGTGAGAGCATAGAGAGTGTGAACGCGCCGAAGTGTTTATATCAAAGGTACGATCTTTATTAGTTAGATTACCGTATGTTGTGCCTAGTGTTATGCAAGTCGATATAGTGTACGGCTTGTTAAATCGCCGAATACGTAAACGATTGTCACGAGATAACATTAGCGATATTGATAATTTGTTAGAGAGAGCGAGACTCGCGGAGGATACGTTATCAGAATTAAAACATTCTATCATTATCGCGAAAGATTCAAATGTACCTACGGTTCCCGACCGCGGTGTTACCACGAGTCCGAGCGCAACCACGAGTACTAAACCCTCTAACTCAAACGAAAACTCGAAACGTCCTCGCTTGAGATGCACGTTTTGCAAAGCTTTTGGTCATGCGGCTAATGAATGCCGTAAATCTAAAGTAGATAGTGACAGTAAAGGTACCCATACGATACGTTGTTATGGTTGCGGCCAGCCCGGGGTAGTTAAGTCGAAGTGCGACACATGTTCGAACAAGCCCGCGTCTACCAAACCGTACCGAACCGACTTCAATATCGTAAAAGGCGACTTCTTTGCCACGACATCGTCACACCCATTGATTGCGGTAGGAGTAGTGGGCAAAGAAGGGGTAGCGATAGTAGATACCGGAGCCACGCACAGTGTCGCTAGCCAATCACTGTTTTCGTTAATGGTGAATAGCGGCGTACGTTTTGACGAGACCGAACGTTACATCGGGCTCGCCGATGGCTCGCGCCATAGGAAAATGGTGAAGACGACCACAGTACCTGTCACCTTAGGTAGTCGAATAGTCGACACCGACTTTATGGTTTTTCCTGATTATGACACCAGGACACTTTTAGGTCAAGATTTCATTGCTAACGCAGGTATCATTTTAGACATAGCCCAGGAGTCGTGGCATTTTGCAGATAGTCCAGGAGACCGGTTCACGTTTGTGCAATCGTATGTAATGAACAGCGCGGCCGTGATGCGAACAGATGTCTGTAACGTATCACTGCGCCAAGATGAAGGTACGAGCTTGCCCCCGGAGCACAGGGCCGCACTTAACGAGTTCTTGGAAAACAGAGTCACTCAATTCGCTTCGGATGGACCGCCTACAGATTTCGCCGTTCATAAAATTAAGGTAAGTGACACACAGGAACCTTTGGCTTCTCCACCCTATAGACTATCCCCGCCTAAGAGAGAGGCGCTCGAGAAAGAGTTGCACAAACTTGTCAGCTCAGATGTCATCGAGGAATGTGAATCACCGTGGGCATCGAACGTCGTCCTCGTCAAGAAGAAGGATGGCAGTTTTAGAGTTTGCGTTGACTACCGCAAGCTCAATGCGGTCACTGAGCCTGACCGATACCCTCTCCCGAGGATCGAGGACATCCTTCATGATGCTAAAACCGCCAAGTACATGACAACCCTCGACCTTCGGGCTGGCTATTTCCAGGTGAGCGTCGACCCTAATGATAGAGACAAGACTGCATTCACCACACCGCTAGGAACTTATAGGTTCAAACGTATGCCGATGGGTTTGCGAAACTCAGGCGCTACGTTTCAAAGGCTGATCGACAGATTCAAGTCCAACTTGCCAGGTACCACTCTGCTAGCTTTTTTAGATGACCTTCTAGTACTGTCCGATGAGTCATTCGAGAAGCATCTCGCCGACCTCACCTCCGTGTTCGACCGACTCGCCATGTTCAACTTGCGAGTAAACCGCGAGAAGAGTCACTTCGCGAGGGAGTCGGTAAAGTTCCTAGGGCACATAATTTTACCAGGTGGCATACATGTCGACCCAGAGAAGACCGCGGCAATTGCAAACATGCCAACGCCCCGAAGCGTGAAACACCTGAAATGTTTTCTGCAGACCTCCAGCTGGTTCAGGCGTTTTATCCCTGACTACGCGGAGGTTGCCAAACCATTGACTACGTTACTGAAAAAGGTAAGCGTATGGAAATGGGGTACAGAACAACAGCTCGCTTTCGAGCAGATCAAACAATTGCTAGTGTCGGCGCCGATCCTGCGCCAGGCTGATGCGACGTTACCTTTCGTCCTCAGAACCGATAGCAGTTGGTATGCTCTCGGAGCGGTTCTCCTCCAGGGGGAGGGTACCGACGAGCGCCCAATAGAGTACGCCAGTCGACTCTTAACGGCGGCCTAAAGAAATTATAGTACGACGGAGAGAGAGGCCCTAGCCGTCGTCTGGGCAGTCTCCAAGTTCAGGGGATACATAGACGGCGCCGAAGTTGTGGTCAGGACAGACCATCAACCGGTTAGGTGGCTGATGAGCATGTAAATGGTTTCAGTCATACCTTAAAGACAGAGAACAATATGTAGAAATTGAATATTATAACCAAGATAATAACGAAATAGTTAATATAAGATCAGATAGACAAATCCTAAACTCATCAATTCCACAAGGCAGCGTTATTGGATGTTTATTATTCCTTATATATATCAACGACCTTCCAAAAATTATGAATGAGCCTTGTATACTATTCGCGGATGACGTCTCCCTTCTTACTTCATGCCGTAACGAAACAGAAATAAATACACAGCTACAAACAATACTCAATAAAACTACAGAATGGATGGATCAACATAACTTACAAATAAACTACAAAAAAACAAAAATTATGACTTTTTACCCTTACCAAAAATCTCCAATAACAATTAACTTCTCTACAAATAATATAAAAATAGATGTTGTCGACGATTTCACGCTTCTCGGACTTACAATAGACACTCACATCAACTGGAAGACACACATCCAAAACATTAAATCCAAGATTTCCAAATTTACTTACGCTTTCCGAGAATTAAAAATAACCACAGACCTACCAACTGCATTGAGTGCTTATTACGCTTACGCTCACTCCCGACTCAGCTACGGCATCATCATGTGGGGCAACAGCACCGACGCACCATCACTCTTCATACAACAAAAAAAAACTAATCCGAATACTTACAAACATTGAACAAACAGACAGTTGTAAACCCTATTTCCAAAAACATAAAATACTTACGTTGCCATGCATTTATATTCTAGAAATATGTAAATTCGTTAGAAGGTACTCCACCTTCTTTACAAAGCGCGGAGACCGACACACAAACAGATCACTGCGACACAAAAACATGCTTATGCTACCTACATCCAACATGACACTACACTCAAATAGCCCATATGTAATGTGCATCAAAATATACAATAAATTACCCAACAAAATAAAAGATGAGCCTAGCGACACGAAGGTCCTAAACACCCTAAAGCAAATACTAATAAATAAAGCATACTACACGATTAGTGAATATCTTACGGATAAACAAATAACATGACAATATTAATTTTATACAAATATAATCATATTAACAAACACCTTCTACTGCTAAAACCTATACATACTTACCTATAATATAAATTTAATAAATAATAAATTAAACTTAAATATAAAAAAATGAACAATTAAATATTCAGCTGTAACAAAAAAAAAACTAAAATATTCACCATAATCAACAAATATAAATAATACAATAATATAAATATAACACAATAAATTTATACAAAATTTAGAACGGATAACCTAATAATATAATGTACTAAAATACAAAAAATATACTTATATCTAAATACCTACTAAAAATACAAACATAATAACAATACTAAGTACATACTTAGATACATTAAAAAGGAATATGAATACTTGAGCATAAACAAATATTTCTATATATACAACGCCTTCCTCTCTTCTAATTTACTATTTGCTGTGCCCATCAGGGTCCACGATTGCTACCATGTTATTTAAATTACCATCTTATCTTTACATTGTGGATTTGCAATAAAGAATATGATTATTATTATTATTATTATGAAATCTCCAAGCGGCCGTTTGGCCAGATGGGCCCTGAGCCTTCAGGAGTATAACCTGAAGGTAGAATACACGCCAGGTAAGGCAAATGTTATAGCCGACACCCTGTCGCGTCCAGCGTGCACCGAAGACGCCGACTGCGACCTGTGTTGCGCTGTGGCCGACATGCCCTCTCGCAGCCTAAGGGACCTGCGTGAGAACCAGTCGAAGGACCCGGAGGTGGGCAAGATTGTTAGCGCCTTGGAGTCTGATGATCCTTCCAGGGGGAGGGTATGGGCCGATAAAGGGTACGTGCTTGCGGAAGGGGTACTCTATAGATATTGTCCCGAAAACGAGGACCAGGATGACGCCAGTCTGGTAGTCCCGGAACAGGAGCGCGCCAAAGTATTAGCCGAACACCATGATGCACCCACCGCTGGTCACATGGGCGCGGAGCGTACCTTACAACGTTTAGTCGGTAAGTACTACTGGCCAGGGATGCGTTCCTACGTCGCGCAGTATGTCAAAAATTGTGTACCTTGCCAGCGTTACAAGGCGGACACTAGAAAACCAGCGGGGTTGTTGCAGACGCCCGCTCCTGCACGCCGATTTGAGGTATTAGCCGTGGACCTGTTCGGCCCTCTGCCCGAAACAGCAAAAGGGAACAAGTGGATCCTGATAGTTGAGGATACTTGCACGCGCTGGGTGGAATTGTTCGCTCTCGCTGCAGCTACTAGTGAGGAATGTGCCAAGGTACTTGTATCAGAAGTATACTTACGGTTCGGAGTCCCTAGGCGCCTCGTTAGCGACAACGGAGTCCAGTTTGTAAGCGAAGTGATGCAGCAGACCTGTCACGCTACGGGAATCACGCAATCATTCACCTCGTATTATCACCCCGAGGCGAACCCGGTGGAACGCAAGAACCGGGACCTCAAGCCGCAGCTGGTGATATTGGTAGGTAAAGATCACAACACGTGGGATGTCCACCTACCTGCAATCCGCTTCGCCATGAACTCTGCAGTCACTTCAGGCACGGGCTACTCACCCGCCTATCTAAACTTTGCGCGAAATATGCGCGCGCCAGCAGATGTCATGTCGGAGATGCGCACGATCATCGACAATGATAGGTATATAGGTGATATCACCACTTACCTGAAGAAGATTTCGTCGGTGCTCCTAGACGCTCGCGACGTTTACGAGAGTGCCCAGGCTGCGCACAAGAAGTACGCCGACGAACATCGTCGACCGGGACCAGATTATAAGGTTGGTGATCTGGTACTATTGAAAACTCAAGGATCTAATGATACAGCCAGGGGGCAGACGCCTAAATTTATCCCTCGCCGTGGCGGGCCGTACAAGATCCGGGAGGTGGTTGGACCCACTACATACATACTCGAGCATATTGATGACGGTACGGTGTTAGGGAAGTATCATGCTTCGGTATTGACTCCCTTTGTTGGTCGCATCCAAGCCCCGGTACGGGAGAAGCGTAGAAGGGGGAGGCCTCGTAAGAGCTAACCCGATCGCGGGGACGTTCGTTCGGGTTAGAGGGGGAGACTGTAGCGCGCAATGCGAGGGTTAGTAGCATACGGCTCCGTGCGCTGCCGCGCGGTTAAGTAGGCATCGTACGACACCGCGCAGGCGCGGTGCGCTCGCGGCACCTCGGGCGCCTCTAACGGCCCTCGGGCTCGCTCGCCAGTCGCGCGCTTACGCAACACGAGTACACATCTGTATTACTGTACCCTCCGCGGCTCTCGCTCGCTCCGCGAAACGATTAGCGCCCAATATATGCGACATTTAAGTGTAAGGACGATTGTACCTACTGTTAATATTAATAGACTGATTTGTGCATACGAGAACGCCTACTTATTTGTTTCGCAGAATCCCTAATACCCAACATACACTACTCCATAAGCTTACAAGAAACGAAAATGATAACAGTTAAAAAGTAGCATAAAATAAAAATCACCACCAAGGTGGTGGTGGCGGTCTCTCATCTTCAACAAAAAACGTCTAAACATTCCAAGAAGTCGGTAGTAATTTAATGTTATTCCGACTATCGTTAAATTGGGATTTGATAATTTAAGATATATGACAACCGTTACGGGTAGCCAGCGGCCTGAAAGTCTGACAACCAGTCATACCACGAGATATCGTGTTAGCAGCCACCCAGCAACTGGGTTGTGGAGGTCAGATAGGCAGTCGCTCCATGTAAAATACTGGTATTAAGCTGCATCCTGTTTGACTGGAAGCCGACCCCAATGTAATTGAGAAAAGGCTAGGTGGATATATATATATCGTTAAATGTCAAAATTGCTGCAAATACTTTGTGAATCCTAGAACACAGATTATATGTACAGAAAGTCTGGCATCGATGAAGATTTTTACAGTATAAAAAGCCTAAAACAGTCCACCTCTACAATGTATCCTTCACCAACCCCTATACCTAAAAAGCCACGTGTAGGCGTAGAAAAATAAATAACATACTTTTTACATTTCCCCTCCTCTCATTTTACTCTCAAAGTGTTACATGTGACCAAAAAAACGGGACAATTGTGTTTAGCACGTTCCGCTACCGAAAGTGCGAAATAATGTTAGCCGCTTTCGCGGAATTGCGTAAAAACTTCGTAAAAGGACAGTCCCAAACCGCAACGACGACGTGCTCTCCCCATTCCAGCTGGAACCACTCTACCATTGTACAGATAAAAAGAAGAAGTTGCATTTACTTGATTATGTACTTGACACTTCGGTAATAGTTTCTTAGGTTTCGCAATCACTACACATTGTGTGTTTGATAAACAAGTCCTCACACCTAGTCTCAGAGTTTAAACCACCCGGCGACGGACTTGGGTAGTTCGTCGTCCGAGAAGCAATAAATCCCGAGACGAATGCCTGCCGTGTTACGGAGCACTCGCCTCTGGTGGGTATTTGTCTATTAGTGCTGACCAACTGTAGCTGGTCTATACAGATTGCCTGCTGGAGTTGCGGTAAATGCTGCTACTATCCCGGGACCCCGGTAAAGGTTACTGAGGGATCGTGTGATTTTTAGTCGATACAAGTTCAGCACAAGGTTCGTGAGGGCTTTTCTACAAAGAAAAAAAATAGTTTGAGCCGCCTCAGTGGGCCTTTAAAATAGCTTGACCCACCATCATCTGCATAAAATATAATAATCGAGTTCAAAGCGCTGGAGACTTGGACAGCACCTTAGAGGCACGAAATATTTCACAAGAAAATCAAATCCAACCTACTGCTCATCTCTTACTTTGCATCTCCAAGCCTCATTGGCTAAGAAACTAACCGTAACGTAAGGGACGCAGTAGTAAGTGCAGCCAGCATCAGCGCTTTAAAGCGAAGCTGGCTTTAGCATAGCTTGAAGTTATAGTTAATGTTCCCTTTGTTCAAGTATAATGTAAGACGAAACCCATAATTTAGCTGTAATGGCTATTTTGATGAAGCTTAATGGAGTAATTTATTGAATGATTGCAAATGTAGGTGTAACATTAAGGTTTCGGTTGCACCAACATAGCTATAATCGTAACTGATGTGTTACTTTATTATTTTGACAGCTTTTCTATGTAAAATCAGTAGCAGCCCGGAGTTTGGAAATGTGCCTGGTTGATGGTGTGGCGTCATAATCATAAATATAAAAATAAAATGTTAAAATTAGTAATAAATTTAATTATTTGTATGTTGTGTAGGACAAGCAAACTGTTTTTGTATATAGCGAGTGAACTGGTCGGCCGCCGCACGATCCTTTGTTTTAGCGCGCGAGGTGGGGACTTGCATTCCACAGCTGCGCGCGCGCATCAGTTGCCCGCGGCAGCCAGCCAGTCCGCTCCAGGCCACAGACGCGACCACTGTGTCATTCGCTCCGCGCCGCGCTTATGCCTAAAAGTACTCGCTACGCTAATTGTATAGCAATAATACTGTTTTCGTGCTTTCGCTTCATCTGTCTCTGTACTACTCCTTCTGTTTCTACCTTGCTGTGTTGTGCTTGTGACTTTATACAAATAAACTTTATTCTTCTTGTGAGTAGCTACGAACTTTTTATTTACACGTTATACTCCACACTCGACACGCTAAACTGGTGACCCCGATCAAGAACACGAGTATGGCGGAGAACAAAGAAAAATGCAGCGTCACGACCGCACAAAATGGCGGCGAAACATTCCGCGTTGGCGTGCGAATTCCACCATTTTATCCGGAAAAACCATCACTGTGGTTCTCGCAAGTGGAAGCACAGTTCATCCTGTCTAATATTAAGACGGATGAGACGAAGTTTTTTTACGTGACTGGAAATCTGGACCCACAATACGCGGGGGAGGTCGAAGATATTATAACTAACCCCCCATCGGCTAATAAGTATGAAAGGCTTAAAAGTGAGTTAATAAAAAGACTTTCGGCGTCACGGGAAAAGAAAGTCAAACAACTTCTTATTCATGAGGAATTAGGCGACAGAAAACCTTCACAATTCTACCGGCACCTGCTAAATCTCGCCGGCCCCGGCGTACCTGACGAATTTCTGCGGACTATATGGACCAGTCGTCTACCTAGCGGTACGCAGGCCATCGTTGCCTCGCAGACCAAGACCAGCATGGACGAATTAGCGGAATTAGCTGACAGGATCCACGACGTCGTTGGTACACAGGTAGCTTCAACATGTGCTATATCTACCTCGACATCTCAAAATTCCTTGAGGGGCAGCGCAGATACCGAAATTGCCGCACTTACAAGACAAGTGGAGAAGTTGACCGAGAAAGTCGAGCGAATGTCGCGACCTCGGGGCCGATCCCAGAGCCGCAATTATCAGCGTTCGAGTTCTACTAGATCACAATCCAGTTACCGACGGTACCCACAATGTTGGTACCACCAGACGTTTGGCGACAAGGCAAAAAGGTGTGTCAAACCATGTGATTACCACAATAGTTCGGGAAACTCAAGGGGCAATCAGTGATGGCGGCCGATGATTGTCCGAGTTCCGGTCGCTTGTTTGTCACCGATCAGAGATCGAAGATGCAGTTTTTGGTCGACACCGGCAGCGACCTCTGTGTCTTCCCCCGATCGGCGGTACCAGGACGACGTGAGAAGACCAATTATGCATTGTGTGCGGCAAACGGTACATCAATAAGCACATATGGTTTTATAAATGTAAACTTAAACCTAGGGTTGCGCCGTGACTTCACTTGGCAGTTTATTGTAGCCGATGTCACAAGGGCAATAATAGGCGTAGATTTTTTAATATTTTACAATTTAGTGGTTGATTGCAGGAACAAGCGTCTTATTGATAACAATACAAAGCTTGCAGCCCCGGCTTCACCTGCGTGTCCGTCGGATGATATTTCCTCAGTCAAAATAATTCTTGGTGAGTCCACTTATCATAACATACTACGCGAATTTCCAGATATCACTCGTCCACATGGCATTCACTGCACACCTACACACAATACGGTCCATCATATACATACCACACCCGGGCCGCCGGTTTCAAGTACACCACGTCGGCTGGCCCCTGATAAATTAAAAATTGCGAAGGAGGAGTTTGAAGCGATGCTGATGAATGGCACAGCCAGGCCCTCCAAATCACCATGGGCATCGCCATTGCATTTGGCTCCTAAGAAAAACGGATGGCGTCCCTGCGGTGACTACCGTATGCTAAATACCAGAACAGTACCAGATAAGTATCCGATCCGGCATATCCATGACTTCGCTCATAATCTTTCTGGGTGCTCAATATTTTCCACTATCGATCTAGTAAAAGCGTATAACCAGATTCCAGTCAGCCAGGAGGACATACCAAAGACCGCCATAACGACACCGTTCGGATTGTACGAATTCCCATACATGACATTCGGGCTTCGCAATGCGGGACAAACTTTTCAGCGGTTTGTCGACGAGGTAGTCCGAGGGCTCGATTTCTGCTACCCATATCTCGACGATTTTTTGGTCTTCTCAAAAGACCAAAAGACTCACGAAGACCATCTACGTCAACTTTTCACCCGATTAAATAAATACGGCATGGTGATCAACACAGGTAAATGCGTCTTCGGAGCAAGTAAGGTGACTTTTCTCGGCTATAGTATCTCCGCCAATGGTACAAAACCATTACCTGAGAAGGTAGAAGCTATTGCGAGATACCCCGCACCGAAAACCGTACGAGAGCTTCGAAGATTCCTGGGTATGATAAATTTTTATAGGCGTTTCATACCCGAAGCAGCCCAACATCAAACTCCCTTGAACTCTTTGCTGACCGGATCCGTAAAAGGCTCACACCCAGTGCAGTTCACACCCAAAGAGACTGAAGCTTTCAACGCATGCAAAGAAAGTCTCTGCAAGGCTACAATGCTCGCGCATCCTGACTGCGAAGCTAAACTTGCGCTAGTAACTGACGCTTCAGATTCAGCGTTGGGAGCAGTCTTACAGCAATGTAGGGATGGAGAAACATGGCAGCCGCTAGCATTTTATTCCCGTGCGCTGAGCCCATCGCAAAAGAAGTACTCACCTTACGACAGGGAACTACTTGCGATCTATGAAGCGATTAAACACTTCAGGCATATGGTCGAAGCACGGAATTTTGTTATCTACACAGACCACAAACCCATTTGTTTCGCATTCCATTCGCGAAAGGAAAATTGCTCACCAAGACAGTTCAGGCACCTAGATTATATCTCGCAGTTTACCACGGATATAAGACACATCTCAGGTAAGGATAACATTGTCGCTGACAGCCTCTCTCGGATCGAGGAAATTGTGCTGCCAGTGGACTTAGACAAGTTAGCGCAGTCCCAGAAAGAGGATTCTGAACTCGCTCAACTGCTCGCCGGTGATACGTCATTACGTCTCACCAAAGTTAAACTGCCGGGATCACGATCTGAACTGTACTGCGATGAGAGAAGCAAGATACCTCGACCATATGTCACCAAAGAGTATCGCCAACAGGTATTTCAAAGTCTTCATTCGTTGAGTCATCCTGGTGCGAACACAATGATCAAAATAGTCGCCGACAGGTACGTTTGGCCAGGATTTAAAAAAGACTGCAGAGAGTGGAGCCGTTCTTGTCTGGCATGTCAACGTTCCAAAGTCACACGTCATGTTTCAGCACCGCTAGCATCATTCAAGCTTCCAAGGGCTAGATTCCGGCACATCCACATCGACCTCATAGGCCCCTTACCCCTGGTTCAAGGATATCGTTATTGCCTCACCGCCATTGATCGGTTCACGCGTTGGCCTGAGGTGATGCCCATTCAAGACATAACAGCTAGTACTGTGGCCCAGGCTCTGGTGACTCACTGGATTTCCAGGTTCGGATGCCCTATGGACATTGTGACCGATCGTGGTCGACAATTTGAGTCGACGCTCTTCAAACATCTAGCACAGATCATCGGATTCCACCACAAACGCACTACCGCTTACCATCCTGCCTGTAACGGCCTCATAGAGAGGTTCCACAGGCAGCTGAAAGCCGCTATTGTTTGCCACGCAAAGGAAAATTGGGTTGAGTCTCTGCCATTAGTTCTATTAGGCATTAGGAGCGCCTACAAGGAAGACCTAAAGACTACACCAGCTGAACTACTGTACGGTGAAACGCTCAGACTGCCAGGAGAGTTATTCCAGCCCGAGGTGGATGACACAATGGATACGTCTGATTATGTTGGACGGTTAAGGATACTGGCCAAAAGACTGCAACCATCACCAGCTTCTCGGCATGGTACCAGAAAAACCTTCATTTTCAAAGACCTAGGTTCAACGAGCCATGTGTTTGTTAGGGACGAGACATCAGGTTCAATGAAACCAGCATACACTGGACCCCACCATGTCCTGCAGCGAGGAGACAAGGTCTTCAAACTCCACATCAAGGGCAAAACGGTTACAGTATCAATTGACAGATTAAAGCCAGCCTACATTCTCACTGACACTAACACCAATACCAGCATTCAAACACAGATACATACGAACACAAACAGTGCCATGCCACACACACTAACATCCACCACCAAATTATCTGAAGCTAGAGGAAGTAGCATCAAGACGACACGTTCAGGTCGGAAGGTACATTTTCCAAATTATTATCGCCCGTAGTGACGGTCTCTGGGGGAGGGTGATGTGGCGTCATAATCATAAATATAAAAATAAAATGTTAAAATTAGTAATAAATTTAATTATTTGTATGTTGTGTAGGACAAGCAAACTGTTTTTGTATATAGCGAGTGAACTGGTCGGCCGCCGCACGATCCTTTGTTTTAGCGCGCGAGGTGGGGACTTGCATTCCACAGCTGCGCGCGCGCATCAGTTGCCCGCGGCAGCCAGCCAGTCCGCTCCAGGCCACAGACGCGACCACTGTGTCATTCGCTCCGCGCCGCGCTTATGCCTAAAAGTACTCGCTACGCTAATTGTATAGCAATAATACTGTTTTCGTGCTTTCGCTTCATCTGTCTCTGTACTACTCCTTCTGTTTCTACCTTGCTGTGTTGTGCTTGTGACTTTATACAAATAAACTTTATTCTTCTTGTGAGTAGCTACGAACTTTTTATTTACACGTTATACTCCACACTCGACACGCTAAAATGGCAATATGCTCACCACCTTATTACATGGGACTTAATAACAGCATTGGCGAAATGTGGGTGTACAATTGTGTACCTACGTCTCTGCCTACCCCTTCGGGGAATGCAGGCGTGATGCTATGTATGTATGTATGTTCTATGTAAATTCTGTCAAAGTGACACACAGTAACATGTTGGTTACGGCTAAAGGTTGTTAAAGTTGCTGCAATTGAGCCTTAATGGTTAAGCCAAGTGGTTACGGACCCACCTTTTTACACGACTGCCCATAAAAGGAGTCTTATGTTTTTAAGGTTCATGTATGTATGTATGTATGTATGTATGTTTATGAGTTTCTATATTCCACCATAACTTATAAATGCCTGAACCGATTTCGATGTTTGGGGTATCGTTAAAATCCTTACAGTGTCCGGGGTACCATAAGCTAGCAAGATTTAGAAAAAAAATATAGTGGCTAGGATACACAAAAAGGAGTGGAATAAAAAAAGTTCACACATGGCAGGCGTGTTTTTTTTTTTTTCTATTAATTTCATCTTTAGCCATAGGTTGTTTGGCTTCAAATATTAGATTTAAAGCCAAATGTGTATTTTTATGTCATATTTACTTTCTTAGTAAATGAGATGTTAGTTGCAATAATAATAGATTCTCTTAAAAAATATGTTTATGGATGACTTTGGTATGCTTATCTCAATAAGTAATTATCATTGACATTTTAATATTAATTATAAAAGGAATTGTGCCTTGCCATATTTATTGACGTCCTTGTTAATAAAAACATCACAAACATCGTAAGGACATCTAGACCCAATGATTTGAATTATCCTGTAGTCCGACCTGTAGTGGGCTAGCATGGTGATCAAAGCTCATACGAGTACCTTATTTGTATAAGAAGAGGAGTCTGTCCTACAGTGGTATAGTAATGAGCTAGTGTTGTAAACGATCGTGAAATAACGAATATTTGAAAGTAAATGTAACTAGAATAACACTCTGTGAACCCGGTCTGCTAAACATTCTTATCCTAAAGAGGCAGATAATAGGAATAGATCTCATTGTCATCATCGTAACTAATATTATAAATACGAAGGTAACTCTGTCTGTTTGTATAATTACGTCTTTACGCCTAAGTCGCTGAACCAATTTTAATGAATTTTGGTATAGGTTGGCCCTTGAAAAGGACATAGGCTACCTTTTGCCGCATATCACCAATACTTAGTAAACTAACACATACACGTTTTTATAGAACTTATACTTTCTTCTCCGATTACATACAGGAAGATAGCAATGTCATATGTTATTTTCAGACAAAAACATCGAAGAAAATAAGAAATCACTGGACTATACAGACACACACACAAAGTTACGCAATATCAAATGTTACAAAAACCAATATAAATTCAAAGAAACGTGTAGCAACGCCCTTTAAATCCAAAATCGCCACCCGAAGACGGTAAATAGGAATTTATTTTCATAGTTCATTGTATTGCGACCCTTTACCAACCGGGTCAGAATCACTCCCTTAGGCGTAGAACTTAATTAAAAGATAAGGTATATGTTGTACCTTTAGACGTAACATACTGTACCTACTTATCTCGAGTAAGTATTTATAAAAAAAAATGGGTAATTTGTATAACAACTTTCGTGAGACACGTTCATCTAAGTTATTGTTCACGGTTTTACGTACATTTTTTGGGATTGCCCGACTAGTTTCAAACTCGAACTGAGCCCTTAGTTATGAGCCACAGAAGTATAAATAATATCTTTTATGAGCTGAGTCCGCGGCGGTGTCAGTTTGGCTAACGACAGCCATAATTAATGCATTGTGCCCAGATATAGCTTTATAGTAACCTATTTACTAATGAAATGATTAACGAATACAGCGGAACGCCGGAAATATATTTGAAGAAGATAAAAAATCTGTTCGATTTGCGACTTCACCGATTAAGAACTCCGGGCGACCTTGAAACTAGTCGGGCAATCCCGAAAATATACCTGAGCAATAACCATAAAGAATAATTAAAACAAGCCAGAGATCATTAAAAACATGTTCATTTACAATGTACAATAAACTTAGCCTCCAATAAGCGTTACGTAACACAGGTTTTAATTAAAAGTAACTTTTCACTGTTTATAAACGTGTTCCTCCTTGTGATAAGAAGCTCACGGTGCGTTTACGACCCGTTTACGATCCGTAACCCCACAAATATTTGTCGTGCGTAGGTGTAAAAGTGGAGTAGAGACCTTTCAGGCATACTAATTATACATGCGATACTTTCCCTGTTTTCTCTTTCTATCGGATGCTGCGCCGTGCGTACGATTCTTGCGGAACTAATATTTGTTATAGTATATAAGGTCCTAATTTATTAGGTAATTTCCTTTGAAAAGTTAATAGTTAAGTCAAATACATTCACATAAGCTAAGAATTAAATATAAATAATAAATTATATGAAATAACCATAGTTTTTTTTTATTATGGCTTAAATTAATTTAATCATCATTATCACTAATAAGTTACCTAATAAATTAGGATCTTGTATAATACTAGCTTATAGGTACTCGCCACCTACTCTACGTGAACTTCAGAAATGGATCCAGCTAGGAAAAAAAGTAATTATCTCCATGTGATAATCCCGGTTATAAACTGTGTGCCAAATTTGATCCAAATCTATTCTGATGCTATAGCGTGAAAAAGTAACAAACATCTATCCATTCTCACAAATATTACTATTATGTATAGTTCCATTTTAAAGTGGGTATCAAGGAGTTTTTTTTTTTTTATCGTGTTTCGATGTTCGAGCTAGCAGTTATTTATCGAACGCATAATCGATTCGTCGAGAATGTAACTGGTCGATAGAACGATACAGGGAAACACGCTGAAGGATTTAATACAATTCATTTATTTGTTGACATCAACTTTACCCATGCGTATAAAAGTAGTGTGTATATTTCTGGTATACTAGTAATGTTGTTGAGAGACGAAAACTACACTTTCAAAAAAAAAAACTAGCAATAATTATTACTTACTGTATATAAATCGAGTCAGGATCGCGATATTTTGTTTAAAAGGCTTATACGGTACCTTTTTTGTTTCCCGACGTTTCGACCGAATTGCACCAGCCGTACAGCACAGACAGCGGCAGACTGGCAGCGACAGAACATCATCTTCGTGTAGTGAGGGATTTTTCATCCACCCTCACTTGTTCTTCATTTATACATATATATACACAAATTTGTATAAAATTAAATATTATTTACTGTTTAACGGTTATTACTCACGCGCATTCTTCGGGATTGCCCGACTAGTTTTGAACTCGAACGGAGCCCTTAAAAATGTTTTTTTTTTCTCACAGAACCATGACAACCTCAAATAAAATCTAGATGTTATTTAGTCTTCAACAAGTTCATCAGTATTCTGCGTACATACAAAAGAATAAATATCTTTTCATAGTAAAAAATGAACTAGTCATTATGAGATCATTCAAACTACGTGTTGAACAAGGCAAGTTCTGAATTTTAAAGACTTGTAAGAAAAATGTATGACATGATACAATTATACATATGATATATATATATGATACAATTTCTTCTATTTGTCTGAAATAAGCCGAAGAGATTATTTTCTCACATTTTTAAACAATGGAAATGCTTACTTGTGTTATTTAAGGTCTTTCTTTTTGTTTGTAATCAGAGACGTCCAAAATTGTACGTCATAACAATAAGAATTCGCGGTGGTGAGCAAAGGTCGAGATGGCTTAGTGGTCAAAGCGCCTGGAGTATTTATCTGGGAGGCGCAGGTTCGAATCCTGTTCGTGATCGTATTCTTTTTCCATTTAATATAATAACTTTAGAGTTCGCTAAGCATGCGTTAATGCTTTTCAAAGATTTATCATGAATTGTTAAGGTAATTGCATTCTTTACGACATTGTATTAACTGCAAAGTTAGTCGTGTCGGTTCTGTCACCTATACAGGTACTGAATTGATAGCAATGACGTCGCCAAAAAGAAGTGTTAAATTATGGATGAAGAATTTGAATGAATCTGAATTAATTCGCGGTGGTGAGCAGAAGTCGAGATGGCTTAGTGGTCAAAGCGCCTGGAGTATTTATCCGGGAGGCGCAGGTTCGAATCTTGTTCGCGACCGTATTCTTTTTCCATTTAATATAATAACTTTAGAGTTCGCTAAGCATGCGTTAATGCTTTTCAAAGATTTATCTTGAATAAAAATCTATCGTATCTGGTAATTAATGAGCCAACAGATTGCAATGTAATATTTGACAATGATGTATGCTATATATGGCATAATTAAATTATTTTAATATATTATAACACCTGCAGAGGCGAAACGCTCCATAAACAGGTAAAATATTTATTATTGGTTTAATTTACGGACTTTTAATTAATGGTTTAAATTAATCTTACACTTACACATAGTTACTGAAGTAGTACTTTGTTTAATTTTGTATTACTAAGTTGAACTCACAATACTCTACTTGACTGCATTTTATAATCAACGTGGGCCAACTTCTTGAGCTTGCTTGTGAGTTTACATAACATTAACATAGCATCACGCCTGTATTCCCCAAAGGGGTAGGCAGAGGTGTACACAGTTGTACACCCACATTTCACCAATGCTATTATTAAGTCCCATATAATAGGTAGTGAGCCTATTGCCATCTACCCGGCACAATTGCAAACTCCGGGCTGCTACTGAGTATTTTTTAACAGAAAAACACAATAACACATAACCCTACTCGGTAATCAAACCCTTGACCTCATGCTCAGCAGTCGCGCTTGGGACCACTGGACCAATGAGGCATTTACTAAGCGATTATCATTAACTATGTGAAAAATCATACAAAATTTATCGGCACACTGTTGCTATATTTTTTTATATACCTAAGTTAAAAAAAAACAGCCCATAACTGTCCCACTGCGGGGCAAGGGCCTCTTCTCATACAAAGAAGGCACGAGCTTAATCACCACGCTAGCTCTCTGCGGGTTGGCGATTTCAGACCACCAAGTCCAGGTTTCCTCACGATGTTTTCCTTCACCGTATGTTAGTGATGTCTTAGATTAACTAAGAAAGTACATATGACATTGCAAAAGTCACATTGGTACCATGCCAGGTTTGAACCCACAACCTGCGGCTCAGGAGGCGGGCCCGTAACCACTCGGCCACCACGACATTATATAAGTTTATAAAAAAAAAACAGCAACAGTGTGCCGTTAAAATGTCATTCTTGTTAAAACATTGGGTTACGTTCAATAATATGCAAATAAACCAACACAAAGGTATAACATGAATAAAGATGGCAAAGATACCGATACATTCAGCCTTGAATTATTCAATATTGGAGCATATCAAAGCTCACCCCAATTCTATTAAGGAAAAATATGTAGGTACCTATATCATAGCGGAAATTTCACAAATATATTTTGTTAGCAAATAAGTGAATGATTTTTTGGGGTGTTTCTTTTTCCTAACATATTATGGTTCATATCGTCAGATGTCGTGGTGGCCGAGTCCGAGAGCCCGCCTCCTGAACCAAAAATTGTGGGTCCAAACCTGGTCCACTTTTTCAATGTCACATGTACTTTCTTCGTTAATCTAAGACATACGGTGAAGGGAAACATCGTGAGGAAACCTGGACTTGGTAGTCTGAAATCGCCAACCCGCAGTCTCGCAGTCTCAGCCTTCTCTTTGTGAGAAGAGGCCCTTGCCCTGCAGTGGGACAGTTATGGGCTGGTTATTTATGGTTGATGAACAACCAGAACAACCTAGTGATAGAAGTTAAACAACCCGCAGACCTCAGTCTTGGCTTTAGATACATACCATCGAGAACATCTCTCAGGTGCAAACCAGTACTGCTTCATCATGAAAACGAAAATCGTTCACAATACGCATATTCAATTAACGAGTCAGTGGTGCCATCGGTTCGAACCTGCGACCTTTAAGTGGCATGTCCAACGATCAGCCATAACTGCTGCTTTTTCTGTGTGTGTATGTGAATATTTGATAGAAAACTGTCTCGTTGGTCTAGTGATCCCAAGCGCGACTGCTGAGCATGAGGTCTTGGGTTCGATTCCCAGGTCAGGCAGTTTTATTGGGTTTTCTGTTAGGAAATTTTCAGAAGCAGCTCGGAGCTTAGAATCATGTGCGGTAGATGGCAATAGGCTCACCACAAACATGGGAATTAATAACGGCACTGGCACCTTCCCCTAATATATCCCCTAATACAAGCGTGATGCTTTGATATTTTGATTAAAAAGCATCACACACTCTGCTATTAAATATAGGCCTATCCGTAAAACACCACAACGAACCTAGCCGACGAAATTACGAAATTAGCCGTTCCTTACTTACTCGGCTAAATCTACATAATTTGAAGAAATTTCCATAATATCCAGCCAAAACCCTATTACTTGACAATCATGTTCTTAAATTTAGACAACTATAATGTCAGTCATTAGTATTCCAGACCAGACTGGCTCGTGACACGGGTCTACGTGTTGTGGCCAATGTCAGACCGTGCGCTACAAACAACAATTTAGTCAGTTTCAGAGTCTAATCTATGGATATTTATTTTACTGAAACAGGCCTGTTTGAAATCTAAAATTATATTTTCCATTTAATATAATAACTTTAGAGTTCACTAAGCATGCATTAATTTTAATTAATGCTTTTCAAAGATTTATCTTGAATTGTTAAGGTAATTGCATTCTTTACGACATTGTATTAACTGCAAAGGTAGTCGTGTCGGTTCGGTCACTTGTATAGGGACTGAATTGATAGCAATGACGTCGCCATAAGAAGTGTTGAAATATGGAAGAAGAATTCGCGGTGGTGAGCAGAGGTCGAGATGGCTTAGTGATTAGAGCGCCTGGAGTATTTATCCGGGAGGCGCAGGTTCGAAACCTGCTCGCGATCGTATTCTTTTTCCATTTAATATAATAACTTTAGAGTTCGCTAGGTATGCGTTAAAGCTTTTCAAAGATTTATCTTAAATTATTGAGTGTTATGAATTATTATTGTTAGCATTTTTTTTACACTACACTAGGATTTTTCCCGTATCTTGAATGCATTTACTAACTCAAATCTCATATGCACATACAGACGGAATTGGAACAATTATAAATATTTTCTCCGTGTGAACATGGAAGCCGCGACACGCGGCGCAGCAGCCGATTTATTCACCACTAAGACACTAACAGGGCCTAAGTTCCCCATACAGCACCACAATGAACACGCATTTAACCTTTTGCACCCACGCGACTCTTATCAGACTAAATCGATAAAGTTTCCTTAATTCCACGCCGGATAACATTAAAATTACTTGTCCTCTGATTTGAACAAAACTAGATTTAGTCAGTTTTAGTTTAGTATGGAAAATAATATGGAAAATAATTGAGACTTGTTTAAAAAAATGAAGAGTTAAACCTTTCGGCTCAGTAACGTACAGATCTGTACGTTGTAACAATAAAAATCTATTGTGTCTGCTAATGACTGACGCAACAGCTTAATATTAGCGAATTTTTTATACGAGTTTTTTTTTCACTAGTAGCCTTCGTATATAGTACCTTCTAATTTACTATGTTTTCGACGCTGTCGACGCCATGTTCGCAGGGTGATTGTTAAATTTGGAAAGCAAAAAGGAAGCTTGGGAGGCCATTGCTTCACTTTAAAGACTCGCGTCATGGCCGTTTTCAAAATTGTCCCCGTGACTGGGAGAAACTCGCTGACCAAAGAACTGTTAGCGCAAACGCGTTATGGAAGGTCGCAAGTTCTGCGGTGACGCCTAGTTCGGAGCTCACGCCGTCAAAGACAAAAACGACAGGGTGGTACAGCACCAAACACCACAATATTTCCTCCACAACCTTGCTAGACCTGTAGGACATGTATGTAGCTCTCGCATTGGTTTATTTATGCATTCGGAACACTGTACAATTTCTAACATATAAAAAATAATTATAAGCGGTATTTTTCTAACCACGAATATGTATGGACACCCTTAAAAACCAACGCCCTTGGGTCAAAAAGTGCTCTGCCAAGAAAGCTTTTGCAACTCATAGTTGCAATAGCTCGGTAAGCTAAACCTTTCCTCCATCTTTAATCACTACACTCCGATTGCGACGAATATGGAGAAAAAATAATTGAAAGTACAACAAACCACGTGTGCGCACACGAGCGTTCAAATAAGAAAATACATTAAATTAAAAACTTTCTGCATCAATGGCACCAATTTTGGTAAGATCTCGCATTTAATACGTTCTGGAGTGTTGTCCTGATTGATATTGAATTTGTACTCCAATTTAATGACAAGACCTCAAAGCAAATTATGGGTGTATGATCAAAGGACCAAATTATAGACATTGTGTTCCATTCATATATTTCTACACATATATATTATGGAAGATTACAAACAGTCAATTCACTGTTGAGTTATTTAAGTTACATTTGAAATATTTCAACATTAAAAAGTAGGGTCGATTTTAGATAACTTAGGCCAAAAAAATAAGGAACTTCGTTCCAATATAAAACCAGTCCACAACAGTCCAACAGCGGGGCAAAATCTTCTTCTCATACAAAGAAAGGTTGAGCACTGATCACCATGCTAGCACACTGCGGGTTGGCGATTTCAGACCACGAATTCCAAGTTTCTTCACGGCGTTTTCCTTCACGCAAACTTATGTCAAATAAACTAAAATACATGTGAGATAATTTCTGTATTCTACTATAAATTACTTAAAAGGCTAGGTGGGTGGAATTAAGAGCCGTCGTATACGAATTTTGGCAGGTCAAACTCAAATTTAAAAAAAAAAACAGATCACTTTTAAGTGTTAACTAAATTTAAACTCAAACTAAAACTTGCAAATTTTTGTGTAACATACCGAAATTTGACTTCAAAGTCTCTTTTATTTGTCTTGTTGTTATTATAACGTAATTTTTATTATGTCTTACGCTAGAATCGACATCAATACAAATATAAGTATTTTTAATTAAATGGCTATAGCAACAAAAACGTAGGAGAAACATTTTATTTTTCGTATCTACCTATATTTTATAATACAGGGTAACTAAGTGCGTAATCTAATAAAATACTTTGTCCCGTTTTATGAAAAAATCTTTTACAGAACAAAATTCTCATCAGCTATTGAGAAATTAAATTACATTCAACTTTTCATGTTCAAATTGAATTTATGAAAATTCTGTACATCGGCCTGACAACAGTTGGAGGATCCGATGGGGTGTGTTATAATTGTGGCTATGGGGCCTTTTATTATGTCTATGGATAAGTAGATAATAATATAGTACAGTAGGCCGTGGTAACACTGACCTTGAGCTGGCCTATTGTAGCAGGAAGTTTCAATATTAAGTGAGGCCAGCTTATACTGGTTATCACTAACATGCGGCTTCATATTCTTAGTAAACGTTAACGCAATAATACTAAAGTTGAAAATTGGACTATGACTCGAAATGACGCAACCTTCTTGTTAAGTATACCAGTTTTCTCTTGCTAGCCAATAAATAACGAAAACTTAAACAAATCAAATAGATACAGATTAAATATTCGAAAAGCATTAACGCATGCATCTCTGTATGAGAAGAGGCCCTTGCCCTGTAGTGGGACAGTTATGGGCTGGTAATTATTTATTATTTTAACGCATGCTTAGCGAAATCTAAAGGAATAATTTTAAAAGGGTGACTTTGAGATGGCTTAGTGGTCAAAGCGCCTGGAGTATTTATCCGGGAGGCGCAGATTCAAATCCTTCTCACGACCGTATTCCTTTTCCATTTAAAATTATGACTTTTAATAAAATAGATTTTATCAAAGATTTTTCTGTTCAAAGACGAGCAAGGATTTTCAAATTCAAATCCTATGCCACACAATCTCATTTCTACAGTATTCAAGAAATTTATATCAGGAACTTACATATGAAACTCAAGGCTTTCACAAGTAAAATACCAAGAATCGTATGAAAGCAGATAAATCAAGTTGGTCCGACATCTACAGTTTCATGTTATTACAGACAAAAGTTTAAATTGAACAATTGAATCGTGCACAATGTTGGACATGTCAACTGTAAACCGAAAAGTTCAATAAACTTTCCTGTGTGCATTTACTTCCATGCCGATAGTATGAAGATGGATGAAATATAAGATCTAATATAAATATCGATAAAGTTCAGAAGAGTATAGTGAAAACCTTATTGAACATTAAACATTAGGAACATCTCCCAAATAGGCCCAGCCTTCACAGCTTTCTAGCGTTATAGGTATCAATATAGTTTCAAATAGGACAATATATTCGATTGTAACAGATAGTCAAGAAATATCCGAGGTTTAAGAAAATAATTTTGCAAGACGTTTCGTAGCATTTCATAATGGAAAGCTATGTAGAGTAACATTTTAAAAGCTTATATTGAACAAGCAGATCCGGTAGACTGGACGTTGTTCTACCACCATTTTCTGGATATCGACATCAGCGCCACCTACCGGGTCCAACTATGTCTAAAAATCATCCAGGTTAAGTACCTACACCGGAATTTTATACATAAAAATAGGAAAAATAAGAACAGAAAATATTCGAACACAGCAGAGCTAAAACTTAATATATAAAAATATAAATATTTTTAAAAACACAATGCAGAGTCCGGTAACCTAATTCTGAAGAATTTATGCTAGTAAACGGAACGTAGAATATTTTTAAATGATCATTAAAGCCCGTCGCTTCTCAATCTAGTCACGTTTGCCGGTGTCATTTCCATTTGTTTATGTTCTAATTTTTAGTTTATTGGATTTTATATGGAAAGATTAATTAGTAGGTATGTTTTTAGTTTAGAATATATCATTTTTTGCCTTTTGTTTAAGGATGTACGTACATGAGGCCATAGTGCATTACAAATTAGAAATAACCACTGATTATTCCTATAGGAAGATATAAATATGAATGGCCTCGTTGAAATCAATGCTTTGACTGAATTTGGTTTTGAAGTCAGTACAGTTCAACAGAAATCAACAATCAAAACAGGTCAACTTAAAGCCAATATTAATTTCAACTATCGGCGGCACAGCAAAGAGAAACCTCAGCACCTTGACGATTGATCTTTAATGTGGTCGAAAGGACCACGTTCAGCGGTACACCTTTATGTGGTAATTGTCACCACAGAGGCAATATATTGAACAATTATTGTTTGATATTTACATTATTATATCTATTGCACGTGGATGAAACTGACAACATTAATAATCAGGTAATATGAATCTTTCTACAGTAACATACATTCATAGTTTAAAAAAGAAATATCTTCATTAATATTTTCTATGAGCGTTATAGTAATACACTTAACAATTATAATATTGTATTTATTATAAACGCGAAAGTGTCTCTGTCTGTCTATTTATATAATTTTTCTGCTAAAATTTGAACCTGTTATTACATAGGCTAGTTATTTCTAAATCAAACCGCGTCTACAGAGAACGCACGTCATAAGCATTTTGTAAGTAGATGTCATTCAACATCAAGCTAAATCCCTACTATAGCCAATTTGTCGCTCAAACAAACGCGAGACGTTACTATCGATATCGGTATTTTCTTTTCAAGACACTAAAGCCCTATTTAATTTATAGTATCGTTCACGTTTGAAATTTACCTAGAACCTTAACAACTACACTTACCCTAAGGGTAATCCCTCTTCTGATTGGTCAGCAACGGATGAAAAACTTACTATAAGACACAAAAACAAGAAGAATCTTGTCCTCTAAAACCAGAACTCTTCTCTTTTTACTTTTTTTTGTAAACGGATAAAGCAAACGGCCTGTGCGCGCCAATTCCATCATTGAATTTTTCTCGCTCTACCAGACGAAAAGGGAAAGATAGAGGAATATTCATTGTCAGCCGGTCAGATGAGATCCAAACCTAACATAAAATACAATGCAATACAACTATGTGTCTAGACTCTAACTTAGACCATAACTATAGTCACCAACATCGTAACAAATAACTGCTCAACTGGATCAAGTAGTTTGGTTTTAACTGGACAATTAAAGGTTACTGTTACTGCCGTATCGTTATACTTCTGAGAGTTATTTGTTTTATTGGTCCTCAGATGCTTATCGGAATGTTTGCCTTGAAGTACATCTTCAAGGCAAACATTCCGATATGTATTTTTCCTGTACATAAGCTATTTTCTGGGTCTTTTTCTTATTATAGTGTGGTTGATATACAACCTGGAGTTTAAACCACCGTAGGCATCTCACATAGATCGGCTTTACACACTATCTAAAACATTTCTCATGCATGCTTGTTTCTCCATGAAGATTTTCTTTCGACCTTTCTTTCATTGATTTTAATGCATGATTTTGAAAAGTTTGTGATTCGAACCAGAAGTATTGACTTGACCCGGCGAATGGTCATATAATGTATTTTATATTATGTTATGTTCAACCACAATACCACAGTGGCAAAAAAAAAGCTGTTTTATTCACATACATTTATTTGGCTATCGCGAACGTGTGGTCAATACTGACGGCATCGCGAACACAAACTCAGGCACGATGCCTGGCTGCGACAACACAACATCAAGCAGGTTTAAGGATTCACAATAGCCTCTGCCTGGCGTTGTTGCCGGTGTTACTGTGGCGCGAATGAATATAGCCATGAGAGACAAATTATCCAAGTTCATCAACCCCCTGATGTATAACTTTTTGGATTTTAGTATTGGCCTCAACTTTTTCGAGAAGTCACGTTTTTCTAATAATCATAATCACAAAATAAAGTATACCTACCAAAAATGTATAAGATTTAGGGCAACCTCGTAAACGTGTACGATTAGCGACAGCTGCTCACCCATAACTTGCAAACGCCGTAATATCGACTCCTTTCTAATAGACTTTTATAACTACGAGACAATAAACATCCGATGAGTTTATGGGATACTTATAGTGATAAAATTACTATATTTATTCATTTGTTAGCATTAAAGTTAGATATGTTTCTATGAGGTGGAAGTATGAGGAGCTTGTAGCTCAGTAACAGCTGCACAGATCGGTTGATCGAGGTCAAGGTGCGCTTGCCGCGGTCGATCTGTGGATGGGTGTCCATAATTTCATAACAAGACCCCTCCGTACCCGGAGAGCACGTTAAACCGTCGGTCCCGGTTGTCAAATTAAGATCTATGACAGCCGTTACAGGTAGTCAGAGGCCTGAAAGTCTGACAACCAGTCATGCCACAAGATATCCTGGTATCCACAAACTGGGTTGTGAAGGTCAGATAGCTCAGACTCGCTCTATGTAAAATACTGGTATTAAGCTGCATACGGTTTGACTGGAAGCCGCCCCGATGTGATTGGGAAAAGGCTAAGCAAAAATATATGTTTCTATGAAGTTGGACACCACAATATAATTTGAATAAATAAAGAAATGGAATGAAAATTGATTTGGGATTTATGATTCAGTTTTGAAGATATTCCTTGTAATTATAGCTATTCTAGCTAGCAAAAGACTTGTAATCTTCGCTTATTGGCTAAAAGGCTTCTTAAAACTTATTGGAAATAAAAAAATTGACCTTGGACTTTAACGCGAAAAAACATTTTCCCTAGTAAGTCAAATAGATCTGTCGGAAGAACAAGCTTTTAACAAAGTAAATATTTCTGGAATATTTCACTTTTGTAGTGCTTAATCAATTCCTCGATCAGAACAGAAATCCAGTCATGTTTATCTATTGGATAAGTATTAAAATGGCTCGGGACCTCTCTGAACAGCACAAAGAGTCAGTCGTTTAGAAAAAAAAAAACATATGACACTTATTACAATTTTTTTTGTGGCAAAATCGTCGAAAGGCCTTTAGGGATAAGCCCGGTGAGTGTGGGATTCTTACCTCAATAAAACTACCCCGGTGGTCACCATCAGCACGTTGAGGGGAGCTCTAGGTACTCTAAAGAGACCAGCTCCAGAACCCCATTGTGCAACGCCTGCTTAGGACCTCACTGCACACGGCAGCACGTGACCACTGTGCCACCGTCTTCCCTGAGATTACTTTATGGGCGGACTGAGACCCCACTCTAAGCGCCTGTGACTCCAAAGGCCGCCTTGCCTGACTCCAAATTACCTACAGCTGTTGTAACTATGCCATAGACTAATCCAGTTAATTGAAGTATTGGTCGGTAGTACGACATTTATATCAAACGACATAAGACGAATTTTTATTGGGTGTAATTTTTATTCAAATACAGAAGTGTTTGTAGAAGCAAATAATGCTAGATTTTTTGTACTCACCATTTTTCGGTTAGAAAACCTGCCTGTCACATACCTTCCCATTTAACAGCTGGGTAGTAGGGCGATTATGTGGAACCTTTTGCCCATAAAAACCTCCACCATTAAAGCCAACTCCCACCATTTCATGACGTACGCGATTACTCAGTTATTGCCTTCTCAAGTTGTGCGAAATTCTTGTACCAATAAGACATCATCACTCTAAAGGTGAAAGTGTACAAGTACAGTCAGATGAATCGTTGTTTATGGTTTGTTGTGCGACAAACGTAGCCAGCTTACGGCTGGAGACAACGAGACGACTTGTTATTGGCTGCGCTTTCTATTCAAATACATTTGAGAATATGCACGTCAAGGTGACCATAATTTGGTGCCAAGGACCAATTTCTAAGACATTCTCGACTTAATAATAAATCGTGTTTAATAAACCAGTCAGCTTTTAATAGTTACGGAGTGTGGAAAAAATCTTAAAAAAAAAAATAACAATATACTTTTCTAGGCGTTGGTCTCTATTGAAGTAGGAATGAATTGAATATGCTAGATTCGAATATGTTTTTTTTTTAACTAGGAATTCCTTCTTGTATCATGGGTGCTCGGACAGCATGCACACACACCCAGACCCAAATTCCCCAGGAACAATTATCTGTAGATCATAAAAATATTTGCTTAGTACACGAATCGAATATGCAACACGCGCCGCAGCAGCCTGTCCATCGACCACTGCACCAACCGCGCCGTCATGTTACATTGTAAAATGTGATGAGCACAGCAAGTAGGTAGGTACTGAACAACATTTAATTTGACGATCAAACCACACTTCTGCTTATATTTATCTTGGCGTTTACCGACTTCAATTTATACATATCTTACAAAACTAATAGAACTGTCTATTTAAAAAAATATGATTCCTTCCATCCGATCCTAATGTATCCGAATAATTCCCAAAATTCTTGTTCCAGGACATTCCCTTATCGCGCATACAATATCTAGACAGTTTTTACTAGCACTACCCCGTAAGCATCGGACATAAATCACGTTCTGTTCTAGGAATATTCTAGACTAAAAATAGTAATAGTACTCGTTGACTCAGCAGAACTTTCATGTAATAATTCAAAGAAGTCGTAATTATTGATAATAAATTGTTACTTAGGATATTAGTAGTCCTGGATGGATAAATTCGTCATGTATAGACTTTCTCTGTGTGTGTTTTGAGCCTTAGGCCGTATATATCTATGATTGTCGTCAGGGATAGTAAGACTGATGACCGAAACTTTGACAACCAGTCTACAACTTCTCTTGAAAGTAATTCCGCTCGATTGATATTGGAAAAATGTCAGCTCGTAAAAAATTTTAATGCCCAATATGTTTAAAAAATAATTATAGATTCGGGATAATATGAAGACAACATGCATTAAATTTGAGGCAACTGTAATATAGGTAAATTTATTTTAAAATGACGCGTTGTTTCAAGGCGTCTATTTTATATTGGAATTGGATTGGAATTGGTATTAGTTTCAAGAGTAACCCCACAGAGATTTTTTCAAGAATCTAAACAGTTGTTAAAAGTCGATAGTCTCTGCCTACCCCAATGGGAAACAGGCGTGATTGTATGTATGTATGTATGTAAACAGTCGTTTCATTAAAAATATCATCAGTTGCACCCACTTTCGCATGAAGTGAGACTAAATTAATACATAATGAAACAACATTTCTCGGGTGCCCATCCTGTTTGTAAAAATACTGTTTCGTATTCTACATATGTATAGTATTTCTGTATCAATTATTCATAACTATATACAACATTTCTTAATAATACTTGGAAATGTTCTTTATGGATTCCGTTTTATCATAAGTTCAAACCTGACTGATAAGACAATTCTAAATGTAATATTAACTCTCAGTACCCATGACCGTATCTGTTCTGTAGGTACTTAAGGTCAAAAGTGCGCCTTTAACACATAACAACAGCCAACGAAAAAAAAAAGTGTCAATTATAATAAAAACCAAGATGTTTCTCGCCATTTTATTTAACAAACCATACCAACGTAAACATTTGACGAATACATAAAAATATGATTAGTTTTCAGTACATGACTCCGAGCTTGCTACATAAAGGTCACTGTCAATCACATCGTAAAGACGAACCGTCCTTTTTATAGACCACTAGCTTTTACACAGGACGTCACTCGTACATTTATAACACAAAAATCTTAAAGAAAAATATTTTTCCATGAAAAATTGCATATTTATGATGTCAATATTAATTTTTTGTGTAATACATTAATATCGACATCATAAATATATTATTTATCATGTAAAAATATATTTCTTTAAACGAAAATTAGAGAATTACAGTCTTTTGTAAAAGCAAGAAGAGACGAATAAAGACACGTCGAAGCCAAATGAATTGACGCCAAACTATTATTTTGTATTTATTTAGGGACTTTATGTAAGTAATTATTATCTACTAATAATATCATAACATATTCGTTCGAAATCTATAATTTTTGTGGCCACCTAAAAGTTACTGACTGACTAAGCGTTCGAAAAAATTTGTTCGCGTCTCTTACTTCGTACTTTAATACCACTTGGTACGTACATAATACCACCATGAGTGCAGTCAAAATGACACAGTAACATGTTAAGTGACGGTTAAAGTTGGTGCAATTGAGCCTTAGAGTGGCTAATAGTAAAACAGCAATTTTCTAATCTTAGATTAGTTTACCTACGTCAGAATCAATTCCAATCACTTTACGGTTTTTCACCTATATCTGTGCCTATCCGTGTGACTGCCTTTGGTCTAATGGCCGCAAGCACGACTGCTGAGTGTGAGGTCCTAAGCTTGATTCCCATGTGGCACAAAGTGTTATCAGCTTTTTCTTTTAGGAAATTCTCACTAACAGCCTGGAATTAGGAAGTTAGCGATGTAACACACCTTTGCTTCAGAAAGCACGTAAAGCCGACGCGTCGGTCCTGCGCTTGATCTCTCTTCGGTCGTGTCGGATTACCGTCACACCGTACTATGAGAGTGAAGGAGACAAGTGTTTACCCAACACATGTGCGAGCCCTCTGCACCTGTGTTTGCGTAAACACTTGTGCACTAAAATATCTTCTGCATACTTAGCCAATCTCCGTGGAGATAGGCCCCCGTGACCGAAATTTCGGTCGAGAGTACAGTATATATATATATATATATTTTTATAGGAATCTTACCGACTTATGATAATCTTAAGATAACGTATGAAGTTAGCGACTGTTGCTAATTACAAGCTTCCACATACATGACAAATAGTATGCGTTTAACCAAATAGATTAGATACAAAACAACAAAACGGGAAAAAAAAAATGAAACCACACAAATATTTATTACCTAAACGTTTCGCGTTTATGAAGATTTTTTTTTGTTTTAAGGGATTTAACTTACCTATTACGTTCGTCGAACAAAGCTTCCCTTGCAGTTTATAATGGGTGTTTTAAATTTACACTGTCGTCATTATAATGAAAGCAAAATACGGTCGTAAAATGGATTGGAACTTGCACCTCCCGGCTATAAACTACAATAAAACTTCAGAAGAACAAGTTAGTACATACAAAAGGGTTTTAACTATGTATATTTGTTTAGTTATATAAAAATATAAATGATAGATATGTTGTTGCAAATAATTTTAAACTAAAGGGTAATAAAAACGTGCACTCATTGTAAAAACTGACAGAAGCTAGGGTTATCATCAAGTATTCTTTGTTAAACGTTTCTGATTTTACGGGCACTGGTGCGAAAAAGATCAACTTGTGAGTGCGATGGTAAACTATTAAAAGCAATTACATTCCGTATGCAGAAGGCGTTGCACCTATAATTTCTCGCTGCGAATTGTGCGTATAACAGTGGTCCTTTTCTTAGACTGGATTGATTAGTCCGAAGAAGATTTTTGCCGAGTAGTTCGGGACAGTCTATCGAGTTTACTATATTTGTCAAGAAACGTCCTAACTCCATCTCTGTGCACACACGTTCATCCGTATTATAAAAGAAAAACAAACAGACAAACGATTGCATTTATAGTATTAGTTAGGATATAAAAAATGCCTATCGGTTTATTATGTGGTGAGTGGCCTATGTCCAGGGATATCGGTTTGTGGTCGTTTCCTCTCCGTTTATGATCAGTAGTACTGTCGACCCCACTATGTTTTACGATCGGAAGGCTTTTTGTGGGCAAAGGTAAAAAGTGGATAACATTTTGATGGCAGCTGATTGAGCAGTTGTACCAAGTTACTAGAGTTAAATTACATGACATAATCAGCCCATAACCATGCAGGGCAACGGACTCTTCTCATACAGAGAAGGCATCATCCCCCTGCTCTTATCCTGATTTATTCGGGGTCGGCGCAGCACGTATTCTTCTTCCAGTTTCTAATAGTGTTTGAAATTGCATGCTGCAAAATTTTTGGTTTTATGACCGTCCGCCTGCCTGACGTCAACCCTCATTGGGAATGCTGTTGTTAGTGGTAACCACCACCGATACGGTCTCCTTCTATCTAGCTATGTTACACCAAATGTTATCCATGCGCCAGGTTCTGCTGTTATCCTACTATCACACTCCACTAACTGGGCCATAGAATTATAAATTAGAAAGTACGTTAGTAAGAAATTGAAAATGTAGCTTTGGTAGGTACATGCCACTGCTTCGTTGGTCTAGTCGTGTCGTAGTGGTCCCAAACGTGACTATTAAGCTGGTCGGGCAAAGTGTTATTGGGATTTCCTATTAAGAAATTCTCAACAGCAGCCCGGAGTTTGGAATTGTGCCTGGTAGATGGTAATAGGATCACCACCTATTACATGGGATTTAATTACAACATTGGTGAAACCTGAGTTAAAATATCGCATGTACCAATGTGTCATTTTTGTAACTTGCGGCTCAAGACGCGAGCCCTTTACCAATCAGCCACCACGACACCTTCGTTTACTAAAACGGTATAAATTACTCTAGCCTTGGAATCTGCACAGATGTGTCGTCATTATTCTGTTGGCTCATTAATTACTTTATATTTTTCATATCTTTGAGCCTGCAAAAGCTTGGAAACAAACGAAAGAACGCTCTGAATTCTGAGTGGTAACCTGGAACTTTTACAGCAGCACTAAAAACTGTTTCAAATGTACTTAAGCGATGTACATACGCCTACGCCTTTCTCCCAAGGGTGTAGGCAGAAAGTACAGAACGCCACCTGCTACGATCCTTACATATGCCTTTTGCTTCGACCATGTTCATACATCTGGTCATACATACGCGGCGGTTGCGAGTAATACGCACCTTACCTTTTTGGAGAATATATAAAGTCAATGTATATCCTTCTAGGGCGTCTCCTTCTGGCATTTCCACTTACACCTGCCTTGTTAACCGTCATTCATTCCTCAATATGACCAAACCGACTCAAGCGATGTAATCCGGACTGTTTTTTTATTGTGTTGAGATTTAGAAAGCATTTTTGTGGTAATTTTCTAGTTATATATAACAAATCACCGGAGTATGAGAGTGGTTGTGACAAAAACCTTCTTGCTTTAAATTATTATTTATTTTTAATTAATTCCAAACTCAAACGATGCTGTCAAAAGCAGCGCTGCTGTCATTATGTTTGCGAAAGCGAAGTCAAAACTGAAAAGCATGAGCATAAAATAAATAAAGCAAAATGGACACTTAAAAACAACATCGATCACCTCCCAAACTAGGATTCAGAGCACAAAGAAAAAAGGACTACCCAGAATAAGTCATGGATAATGGTCAGTACAAAAACAAATTTAATCTAAAATAAAATAAAAAATACTAAGTTGCTTTTTCATGTCTATCTGCTTGTTTGCTAACTTCTAGCTGCTATTGTGGTATCTTACTAATATTTTAAATGGTTTGCATGTTTGGGTGTTTGTTACTCAATCACGCAGACACGGCTTAAAGAATTTGGATGAATCTTGGTATAGAGATAAATGGGACGTTGGAGAAGGACTACTGGGGGTACTATGGTCCACTATTTGTTGCGCAGATAAAATCGCGGGTGTTAGTTAGTTATAAAAGTAATAAAAATTTTTTTGCATATCTTAGGCCAAAAATTTTCAACCGACATATTTTGAAGAAAATTATGAGACAGTGTAATTAATCAGATTTTAATGCAGTAGCCCAGTGTCGTGTCTCGTGTTGTTAGTTGAACCTATAAAAATAAAAATGTATAGGTCAATTTATAGACTAAACTTTCCCTTAAGATATTTCCTTCAGTCACATTCTTTGTGTCTAACACCCCTATAAAAGTTATACAGCTTCCAAGTTTTGATGATCGCTATTAATAAGACTTATGTTTAGTCGTTAGTATTTATTGTGTTGTTGATCACATAATAGGGTTATAAAGATAATGCTATAATTATGATAATAGTTGATTCATTTACTGCTATAACTTAACTACTACATTAAATGATTATTTAGTTAAACGTTGAATAAATTAAAAAACAAATAAGTTTCATTTGAAACTTGTAAGTATGTAATCACGTTTTCTGGTGGGAAGCTTCGACCGCGACTGGACTCACTGACCCACCGGACAAAGCCATGCCGTGAAGCGACCTAGTCTTGTTTCGGGATGTAGTCCGGTGCAACCGTTGTGGAAGACGGGTCTGGGCAGTTGCATCAACTCCCCAACTATCGTTCTCCCCAAATCTACTCTACTTTGAGTGAATCGATTTTTTCTGGATCTACCTACATGCTCCATCCTCGGCCACACTATCGCTTACCATCAAGCGAGTTGGTGGCCAAATGGAGAACAATTTGTTATAAAAAATAAACATAAATTTGATTTGATAATCTTTAGACATAAACATCGCTTTTTTTCGATAGGGATAGGTAGAAATTATAGAACCATACGAACGCCTATACTAGATACTTCATAGCTTTACAAAAAAAATATCATATTGTATAGGACTAGTAACAATATATAGTGCACTGAACTACCTGAATGAACAAGAATAAATTAATTAAAAAAATTATAAGAGGCACGCCTGCCATTTGTAAATTATATACCTATTTTCTATTTCACACCTTTTTGTGTAGCATAGCCAGTATATTACTATTTTGTAATGTTACTGGCCTATGTTACCCAGGACAATGGTTCAAACAAGGTTCTAACGATATCTTATACACGTAAATTGGTTCAGGCGTTTAGAAATTATAATGGAATAAGGAAACTCACAAACATACATACATACATACTTACACACATACATACATACATGAACCCAAAACATAACACCCCTTTTTGTGCGGTCGTGTAAAAAAGATCAAAGTTTAATATCCCAAAGCAATTGAAGTAAAGTGACTGTATTTGATTACGTTGTAATTAACAAAAACTAATAATTTGATAATAATTAAATCGCAACCTCTTTCAGACAGGGACAGCGATGACCTCATTGATCTAACCGACACCTCCGAGTCATCATCATCTTCATCAAACCATGGAATCTTTGAGGCTCACCAGCCATTTGTGCTCGAACTACACGACATAACAAAAGATGATCCCGTGCCAACTGATAACGTTGCACCAAGCAGTGCAGCAGCTGCTAAGATCAAGAAACATAAGAAGAAGAAGAAGGGCCTACCAGCGAAGGACAAGAGTCATTCCAGCTTGTCCTCTGATAGTTTATCTGAAGCTAGTTCTGTAGCCCCTTCACCTACTGAGGCAAAGGAAGAGTTTTATGATGCTCATGAAAGTTATCATGCTATACAAGGTGAGAATACATTTTAATAGAATTTTCGTGTATTAAAATCATCTTTATCATATTAACTGGTTGAAGTCCAGTGATGCCGGCCGGACTTAGTCATCCATTCTGAAACAAATGGTCTTTAGTCAACTCCATCTAATCGTTTTATTATTCGTGAATGTGTGCTAGAACTGGATAGGAAATTTGAATGAGTCCTTTCAGTAGAACTTTTCAGTATAAAGTTTGCAACATGATTTTCTATTGGTATGTCATTTAGAGCATAATAGATTATTATACAGCATAATAGATAGTGGCGTATCCAGCGTATCCAAGGTCATTTTTCAGGGAAGGTCTGGCTCGTGAAAAACGATGGACGGTGAAGCTGAATTCGATGTTGGGTGGGTAATCCAACTACGGGCGGGTAATACTATCCTCGTTTAATTAAATTTTTAGCACTCCAAGTTCTATACTGCCTGTTATATTTACTTAATTAGATTTGTCCAAGGTACCATGATGGGTCCCATGCTAATCAACCTAAATAGCATATGGATGGAAATAATTTATGGCTCCTTCCAGTCTTGCATTATATTTTCATAAACCTATTACATGGTGTGACTTCACAGGAAATCAGGGACCAGTAATAGCAGCTGCACGATTACAACAACACTCAGAGCACAGTCAGAATCCGAAGTTAATACCTCAGACCCTCCTAACACCAGAACAGCAAACAACTACGTCAACCGCCCGGAAAGAACCGTCTACCATTAGTGTAAGTACTCGTATAATTGTTTTTTATTTCTTTTTCAGCTCTACTTTAATGATGGAAGACTTTTTTGTTTCTTTGTCGGGGGGAAATATTCAAAAACGCGCCCTGCCTTTAGGGATAAGACCGAGGAGTGTGGGATTCCCACCTCACTAAAACCACCCCGGTGGTCACCATTAGCATATGGAGGAGGGTACTGGGTCCTCTTAACAGACCAGCTCCAGTACCTCCGCTATGCAATGCTTATTATTGCCCTAGGGAATGATTAGTTCAATCTATGAGTGTCCAGGGCTATATTATAGTTTCATTTAAAAATAAAAATACAATTTAATGGTCTGTACAAATAATTTCATCTGTAATTAGTAAATAGTTTATACTGTTATGTTATGTTGATGGATTAAAGATCTGCGCTTAAAGCTGGATGTGATGTCGAGGCTCGTACTCAGTGGCGGGAAATAGAAGTGGCCTATGCCCAGCAGTAGACTGCTAAAGGCTAACGATGAGGATGCCAATAGTAGTACTCGTGTGGAATATCACAAAGGAATTGCAGTGTGAAAGGCCAAAACAGGCCTTGTATTGTGTTGTAAAATTTACGAACTTTTAAGTTTTCTTTGGCTTTCTCAGTACATAATATGATAGTGAATATTGCTTTATGCACTCTCGGAATTAAGAGATACGTTGTTATCATGATTGCCCATAATCTACTAAAATTGTAAGGAAGCCAGAAATAGATAATAAAAAAAAACTGTTAACAACGTATTATTCATGAAATTAATCAACATTTTAGTTTTAGATTTAATAGGAGATAATCTTCAGTAATCGCTAGAGAGATACAATATTTTTTTCATAAAGCCCACCTGGGTATCATTCAAAAGAAACGTGTGGGTGATAGCAACCTTCCCACACTCTTTCCGGGACACTAAACAGTCCACAATGTTCAAGAGAGGTCGATACAAATACATGCTTCATTTGAACCCAACACTGCCAATACAGAAAGCAAATACCTGTATATTTTTCTAAACAGATGAAATTTCTTTAGAAATCTTTTGTATATACTAATCGTGTTTATTTTATTTTCAGAAACCTACTTCACCACCCGAATAAGCCGTCTCCTGCTGGTATGTTGGATATTGTATTTATACTTTCTTATTGAATTTATGCTGACTTGCGCCATTGTGAATATGAATGGACGTACGTACGAGTAGTTAAGTCTTAGATTTTCGCAATGATTACACTTTATAATAAAGTTACTTAATACAAATTACATCGCTAATGTAGGTACCTAAATACCTTTAGTATTTCCTTTCCTTTCATGGTGGCCGAGTAGTTACGGGCCCGCTTCTTGAGCCACCGGTTGTAGGTTGAAACCTCGCATGTACCAATGTGACTTTTTCAATGATGTACGAGTATGTCCTTTTTTAGTAAATCTAAGACATCACAGACATACGGAGAAGACCTGGACTTAATGATCTCAAACCGTCAAGCCACAGTGAGCTAGCGTGGTGATCAATGTTCATGCCTTCTCTGTATGAGAAGAGGCACTTGCCCTGCAGTGGGACAGCGACAAGGTAGATGTATTATATGTTTTCTTCTTAAGTTTCTCTGCATCATAAATAGACGCAGGATGACTAAGTCGCCATTTTTCTGTAACTTTGGACTGTTGCTTATAAACGCACACAGCTAGGATACATACAAACTCCAATGACCATATTAAAGTGACTTCGCAAACAATTTTATGCTATCAATAGTTCATAATCGCAACCTACCAGGTCCAAGTCCCGAGTTAACGGGCAACATAACACACGTTTAAGACTAAATCATCCATTCTGAACAAACTTTTTGTTAGAAATATCATACCAATAATGTTCATAATTTCTTAATCTAAGACATCATTAACAATATGAGAAGAGGCCCCTGCCCTATAATGGGACAGATATTTTATGTATGCGTTTTTAAATCTGAAACAGATAAATCGTTCAAATACGGGACAGATATTTTATGTATGCGTTTTTAAATCTGAAACAGATAAATCGTTCAAATACGCCGCCAATTCTAAAGTTATACATTTTAAAATCTTAAACAATGATATTTTTTATAAATGTTAAGGCCATATTAAATTAATTATTCAATGCAATAGATTTAGACAATGACACGGTAGCTCATTTGATGGAGTGATGACACGGAATGCAATTCAAGCCCCGTTCGTTTCTATTCAATTTAAATGTTTCCTTGAAAAATAGTGGTTATACATTTTTGTGAAATTAAAATCTGATTATAGATGTTTCTTTTCTTTTTCAGATATATATTCAGCCCATGGCAGCAGAGTCTAGTCATCAAACTTCAACAGAACACACAATTGTCAGATGAACAAAATATAGTAACACTTTTCAATTCAAATTTGTTTTTCTTATTCCCATTTATCTCATTGCAATATACGTTATCACGGTTAAATATGAATATAACACTAGTTTAAATAAAAAAACATTTTTTTTTCGAAACTAAACATTTTTTTTTTAAATGCCTTATTAACGTAGTCAATTAACTATTTTTAGTTTTTCGCTGGCACGTCAAAATTCGGATTTTTATAGAGTTTCAAACTAGAAGCGGGACCTCTAACACTTACGTGGTTTAATATTTTAAATTACAGTAAGAAATTAATGCAATTACATTTTTAAATGTATAGTTTAGAGTGTGTAAAGTTATTTTAAACTGATTTTACCACATTCATGGCAAAAATTTCAGATACGAGTATATTGAGCTCCTCCTATTGGAAATGCGCTGAAAACATGCGCTTACTTTATGATAGACTAGCTGACCCAACGAACTACGTACAACCAAGACCTACTGGTAAAAAGGCTTCCGAAAGCTGATCCAGGTGTCAAAGAACTATTGGCCAGCAAAGAAGAAGAACCAAACAACCATATAAAAAACCTTGGCACAATACGTGTACTTAATACTTTAAATTTATGCTTTATTCTGTATTATATGATTTAACCCCATTAACGAAAGCTCGTCTCTCTCTATCTCTCCGATAGATGAAGGCTGGCTTGGTCCAGTGAAAAAACTTAAAATTCTCTTTCATAAAAGTAGCAAGAAACCTTTATACTTTTCAAGAACTCTGTAGGCTTACTCTTGAAAATAAAATCGCTCGATAGACATTGGAAATATGTCAGTTAATACTTTTAAATGCAAAAATATCTTAAATATAATTAAAGAATTGGGATACTAATAAACCGATATGCTTTAAAATTAAGATAACTATGATGTCGATAAATTTATTTTAACACAAAATATATATAAAAAATAAATATTGGAATAGGATTGGAATTGGTATTAACTTTGAGTAACCCCCCTGATATATGTGTATGTAGACAGTAATTTTATGGCAAAACAGATAAAAGTGCTACCTAAGCCCTGACTCAGACAATACAGTTTCGTTGGAAGTGATTACGAGTTCTTAAGTTATAAAAAAATTATAAACTATTACAGCATTGACATAAAGCAGAATTGTCTAATAATAAAACACGAATTTGGGCTTTGGGGTTTCTAGTAATCGCTCGCAAAGGTTTTTTTTTTAAATGGGTCATCTGTACTCTGTGGCTGAGGTTTAAATTGTCTTCTCATCTCGTTTCGTCTCGCCTCGCGCAAAGAATTGCAATTTCAGAATCAATATAAGGAATAAATATCAATACTATTTAATTATTGCCTTAACAAAGTGATTCTTCTAGGTACTGCCTGTTTCCAGCTGCAGTACTGCTTCAGTAACAATAAAAGTAATAATTTTCCTTAGTTTACTTATGCTTGAAAAGTAATTGGTCTGAGGTCTGAGTCCAACCATAGAGGGACATCATACTCTAAGGTTTACTCCTCAGTGAATGCTTCAAACTACACAACCTCTTTCGGTCTATAAACCCATAGACAAACTGTCACTGTCATGGCGCGTGTCAATAATAGATATAAATTCGTAGTGTCGCTATTTGTAAGTAAGAAAGTAACTATTTATTAAACGGAAGTCCCGTTCTGCGGGACTTCCCGAGGCTTCTACTCGAGTAAGTACGATTCATATTATAATCTCGATTTGTTTTAGTCAATTTGAAGACTATCAGTGCTAAGTGCATGATGTGAACGCAAATTGTACGCAAAGAGTCTCTTCAGCACATATTCCTGCAGGTAAGAATTTGTTACTAATGACAAATGCTTTCTAAAGGAACACACTGACTCATTATGGTCTATAAAATTTATTTAAAGTAATACTTCAAAATAACTCAAAAGTCTATATAATTTACCCTCTTATCAATCTTTAAACACTAGAATATTAACAATACCTACACTATATACTTCTGGGCGACCCAAACCTATTTTTACTGTGACGCCCTTGGGAGCTTGCCATTTTTTTGCGACGCCCCTTACCCCTCTTTGGCCAAAAAGTACCAGAGTGTAGTTATAGGCTAGAAGATATCAAAAAAAAACTCCAAGTGACAGTTATAATTTTTATAATGTCTGTGTCGACACAGATAAGTCTTAACAAAGCTAAGAAAGTCAGTTCAGTAAAGCTCAGAAATCTCTTCTCAAAATTTATCTCAACACAACACGACCGATCATCACCCACACTCGAATTACTAATTACTATTTGGGCGCCTCTAACCCATGTTATTTGTCGAGAAAATTAATTTGAACCTCTCGAGCCAAGAGTTGACGAACCGAGCCATATTGAATTTTCGTTGCACGTCAAAGTATTCCCATTGGCAAATACTTGTGTTGGCTCAGCCGGAAATGTGACGGCAATCAACCCTCTTTTGATTTGAAATCATCCGTTTTTGAAGAGGGCCGAAATCAAAGGGGTGATTTGGACAAATTATGTTGTTATATTTAACTGGGTGGCGACATTAAGGTCAAAGCTTGGCTGAAAAAGGCTGCAGCAGGCTGATTTAATATTGGTATAAATTGTTTCGAAAATTACTTTTGGAGCTTTGCGATAAAATTATTATTAAATGTAGGTATAGCTGTTCTCGTAATTTTTTATTAGCTTAGGCAAAGTCACAACTTTGGCTGTCATTAATGTTAGAATGAATATTATTATAATTATTGTGTCTATTTTAAGACTCTGTGCAAAGCTACATCTTCGGAACACTCGAACACCTTTGTGTTTATGTACTTTTTCAAAATCTCAAATAAAGTTGTCTTTAATACATGTTGAGGCCATGTTATGCCTATATTAATTCTATTTTTCAAAAAAACATTGAAAAAATCTGTAAATGATTACTAGATAAATATCACCAGGCGTCTCCTTAAGACGTATACAAAGAGGACTGAAAATTCAATAGGTTTGAACACGACAAGGTAGCTCAGTTGGTAGAGTGATGACACGGAACGTCAAAGGTCGCGGGTTCAAGCCCCGTTCTTGTCTATTATTTTTTCAATGTTTCTTTGAAAAATAGAAATAAAGTTGTCTTTGTTATTAATTATTGTAGGCTGAGTTGAAAGGAAGGTTTTATTTTATATTTTTTATTTATTAAGTATTTAATTCCATTCATTTTCTTACAGTCATGGAAAAGCCCGCTCGCTACAAAGCAAAAAGTAAAAAAACTGCCGCTAAACCGAAAACGACGAAGAAGCGTAAAAGTGATGGTAAATTAACTAATGCATAAATACTATCACAGTTAAACATTCAAGCTTAGTTGTTAGAATTCCATTACAAGCCAAGCATTTGTTTCAAGCAACGTCTTTGGTGAAAAGATACGTAGGCGAGTGTAAACTTCAATTTTTATATACATAAATGTTTACTGCACATGAATGCCATACCGCGAATATGGACGCATCTTATTACTGTATAATTTTAACAACCAGTCCTTGATATCTGTATTCTATGAATTGTTATTTTTTTTGTCTTAAGATTTCAGTACTTGTAATGATATTTCTTCAATATTTTCTAGGTCCAACGTGTTCTATGTTTTTGGCAGAATTAACCAGAAAACTGGCTTCCAAAAAGAAGCAGGAAGAAGAACAGTCACAGACAAGAAATATAGTCCGTATGTTCAATACATTTTAATCAAAAACAAAATTTTATTTTAAGTAGTAAATTAGAAGTCGTAATTTAAAAAATTAGAAATTCAGAAGTATTAAGTTGATTTATTTATTTACAGAAATGATTATAGAAAGTATTACAAATGCCTTGCCTGTGAAAATATCTAGAAAATCACCACCAAAATTCCCGTCTCCAATGAAAATGGAAACATTACAAACATTTGCTCCCGAATTAATACCGAATGACATATTAAGTATTCCTCCTGCATCAAGTAGTACAATAGATGATATTGCTATGCAGGAAGTAGAAACCACCTCACAAAAGCCTGGAACGTTCAAAATGCCAAAAATGCCTTTAATTAATAGCGAGGTGTTAAAGATGGCGGTTATAGAAAGGAAGAAGAAGATACCAATGCAGGATCAAGCAGTGAATACAGGAACAGAACACGATGTTGCTAGTGAGATAGCTAAACATGTTAGCACATTAAGGAAAATATCGTTGATAGCCGAAGAATTTAATCAGAAAACCGGTAGGTGTTTACGTAATTAAATGAACTTTTGCAATTTTTGAAGATTCGTTACATGATGTGCCATATTTCAAAGTCTTGCTTTATCTTCACCTATCTCGCTGCATTTCTTCATTATAAATTTGATTTATATGCGATATTTTATTCAGAACCGAAGTATTGATGGTTATAATAATTTTCCAGCTAGAAACTTAAAAGAAATAGTAGACAGTGTCCAAGAGGATCTAATCAAGAAACTAGAGGAAATACAAGCAGAACAGAAAGCTAATGCAGACAGAGCAGTAAAGAAAGACGAAGAAAGCGAAGACCTTGACGAATAAGCAAGAAGTTTAGTTATTATTTTAGAAGAAACATTGACTTTTGCTACCTGTCAAATTTACTGTGTCAAAATGAAACGCAATAATTTTTAGATATTCATAAAATTTATTGTAAAAAATTTAAAATAAACAAAAATAAAGCATTACTTCTTTGGTTTCCTTTTACGCAATTCTGTGTATTTAATAATTAAAATAAAATTGAGATCTGCCAATTGTATGGCCTTATTCCCATAACTAAAAAAAACTGTGATAGCAAGCCTTAGCATTTTATGGTGGTTGTGAACACTACCAACAGTTGGATGGGATTGCTCAGTGCGATTGCGTTATGGGTTTTCTCTTTTGTACATACACCACGTAGTTTAATTAATTGGATGTATGTTACAGCAAGAGTAAACTATTATCGAAGATCATACAAATTAAAAGAATAGTAATAAAATATAAATAAAGTAAAAGGAATGGAACCACGAGCAAAAGATGACTGTTCTAAAGAAAATTTTAAAACATCAGATTTTTCCCCAAGACGTAGGATGAACAAAACAAACTCCAAGGAAAAGATAGGTTTGTATTTTTATAGTTTTCAGTATTGATGAGTAAATTGTTAGTTGTGCAGCAGATGTTAATTAGTATCAAAACTTAAGACGTACAGCAGCAGAAGACCAAATCATTAACACAATTAATTAATTAGTAAATTATTAGACTGCCTCGTTCTAGCGGTCCCAAGCGCTGCTGCTGAACGTGAGGTCTTGAGTTCGATTCCCGGGTCGGGCAAAGTTTTATTGGGATTTTCTGTTAGGAATTTCTCAATAGCAGCCCGGAGTTTGGAATTGAGCCCGGTAGATGTCAATAGGCTCAACACCATTTACATGACTTAACAGCATTGGCGAAATGTGGGTGTACAACTGTGTATACCTCTGCCTACCCCTTTGGGGAATACAGGCGTGATGCTATGCTATGTTTTAATGTTAGTGAATTAAATGCTGCCTCGTGGTCTACCGGCTGCTGAACGTGACTCTCCTTCAGACAAAATGTCATTGTTGTTTAATTTGTCGTGGCCGTGTTTCTGTTTTTGTCGTACCCGGTTGATGGCAACAGGCTCACCATCTATGACAAGGGAGTCAACAAATGCATACGTAAAATGTGAAAACCTATCAACTTTATACAAACGTAATTCTAGACGTTATAATTATAACAAATTTATACATACAAAAATTAATATTGAAATTAAATTCAATACAGATCAAATAAAAGGCAAGAGCAATAGCAAACTGCCTAGAATTGTTCGGTCACCGATGAAATACTACAAGGCCAACAAAACTTCTAGTAAATCCATGGAAAAACCAGATGCTATCCGACCAACTACAGACTCGGGCAAGTTGGACACTATATTAATATTCGATATTAATTCCTCTTATTATATTTTATGAGAATTTTATTATTATCTTTAGGAGACTCGTTGCCCGGCCCAAGTAAATTGGCAGGTCATCTCACGAAAATGAAAAAAGAAGAAATGTGTATGTATCGTCATTCATCAAAATAAGAAACTAATTTCTAAATCTATTTGCCTCATTGCACAACTACCGAATTGGTCTAATATCACAAAAGTTTATTGTGAGTTTCTGGGTTCACTTCCTAGAATGACTTATCGACTTATTGCATTGGCATCAATGACGTTTGGGGGTAAAGCTCGGGCTTGGAGAAATACAGGCGTGATGCTACGTTATGTTATGTTTTCTTAATTATCATCATCATCTTCCCCCCTTATCCTAATTTAATTGGAGGCATCTCCGTATGCTCATTAGCAAAGCTGGATAAAGCTTTAGGCACTTGTGGGATTTTAGTTAAATAGACATTTTCCAATAGTTTAAATTAATTGCAGTTTTTAGCTTATAGCTCTAAAGATTTAATTTATAATGTAGCAGAAAAAAATAAAACAAGTCACATACCACGGCGTAGATCAAACCAAGAAGGATCGAAAGAAACCTGCGACAACCCGAAACAAAATCAAGGTTGCAACAATAACCAGTACATACCTGAATGTAGAAATGTACAGAGAGTTCAGATGTTAATAAATCCAGGTACTTTTACAATTTAATGTATTCGTCCAGCCATTGGAGATTCAGCGTAAAATACAATAGTCTTCTATAATAATACAATCGTGTATAAATAACTATCAATAAGTACAATCAATGACAAAAGTCTATCAACACACACAAAAACTAACAGCACTGTTTTGGTGCTAATTAATATGGTCTGACGTAATTACTTTTTACATTTTTGTGTATAAATGGTGACAAAATTGTTTTAGTGTTCGTACCTCAAAAGGAATCACGGACCTCTTATGAAATCACTTAGTTGTCCATCTGTCTGTCTGTCTAGACCCTTTTTTCAGGAACGCGTGGAGTTATCGAGTTAAAATTAATATGAAATAATTAGATCTATGGTCTTTTGGTCTGATAAAAAATCAAGCTTCTACGTCAACGCAATAAAAAAACGGTTATTCATGCCGCATATTCTGACACTCGATAAATCAAAATCTATTAGGTAATTTCCATTGACCTTGAGTCATATAGTGTATTTTATAGGGAAAACTAAGGGCGCGCCGCCGACTCGCACCTGGCCATTTATTTTTCTACTTTCTAGTCCGGTCGGTTTAAATGGATACTCTTAATGCTTAGGCGTTTTATAAATGTTGATATGCTCAACTACTATTTTATTAATTAAGAACTATAAGAGCTACTCTATCTTAAGGCGAGAGTATCCAGATAATGTCGTTTTCAGATGTGTTTTATTTGTAGATGACACGGATTTAAATTTTGAGAAAAAAAAAAGATATTTCGGCTGTTCGAACACAATTACACACCATTGCACTTTCCTGCATACAATAAAATCGCAAAGACAAGCAATTGCGATTTGATATCCATTTTATTTGAGTTATATAAGCTTTGAACTATAAAACTTATATCAAAATTAAGGTCGTAAAGATGTGGTATGTAACGACCGTCATATTGTAAATCATGAAAAATACATCACGCTAATTTCAAAATTACGTGGCTTCTATGTCTGCGATGCATTTACTCCCGAGCTACGCCTACGGCGCGCGGCGCTCGGAGAACCTCGCCATAAGGCTATGAACAACAACAAGCAGCACTACTAGTAGTGCTTAAGTCGCTAACCATACAAAGACTCTTAATGATATTTACAAAAATAATTGTTTTCATTCTTCTGCTCCATTTATTTTCCAGAATTCTGTCCCGAGGAGCGTCCACAACCAGCATCGGTAGCATCAACAAGACCAATACCCACTCTGGGACAAATTTATGGCCGGATCAATATGATTGATAGTGACCGTCTGAATGGTAAACAAGTTGAAGTATTGTGTTTTTCCCTAATACATTGGAATCTGGAATTAGTTTGTATTTGTATCAAGATCTAAATGAACGCAATTTTATGATGGGCAATCAGTTCTTGGAACTACTTTCAGTTCTTCAAAATAGGTTCCGAATGGAAAAAGACAGTAAGTTGTTTACTGTTTTTGTTTTGTGATTACACCCTCACAATTATTTTTACTTCAGACTGGTTTATGGAATTAAATACGCCGATGAATGGAGCAGCGTCCAACCCTATACGAAATACATTTGAGCCACTAAATGAAGCTCTTGATGATGGGGCTTCCAGTACCAGTAAGTAAATTACATTGAATTAGTTTCTGCTGAGCTTAATAGTCGGAAAAACAGGTTTATCCGGCACGATGTCCACTTTTTCGTGCCTTACCGGGGTTCGGGATCACAGTTGCATACAGCTTAACCCCCGCAACAACTGTCCCTCTAAACATCCACTTGAAATAAGGTGGTCTTTTGTGGTGACCCCCCACAATCAAGCTTTGAAGAAGTAGATGAGGTAGCTGAGAGGCCTGTAAACAATTAACACATTTAGGGGCTAACTAGATGAATGACTGGATAGATACACCGCTAGATCCCATATTAAACACGAAATAATAAAAAAAGGGCTTTTGAACGTTAAATTGTACAAACAGCACCCTACCTAGGTTTTAGCTGGGAAGAAGAAGTGGATGCAAGAAACTCCCCAGCAACACTTCCGTCTGTTTCATGATTACTTAAACAAATCAAAAATGGAGTTTATACACAATAATTTGTATTTATTTACCCAGTATATGATGAATTGGTTAAGGGAAATATTACCAATGAAATACGTTAAATAATAAATTATTTTCTCTTTATTAACACACATTTTTATATCTATACATAATAGTGGCATCGCCCCCAACTTGCCACCAAGGTGATATTGGAAGATCTACAATAGTTTTGGATAGAAAGGACAATATAATGAATGGCTTTAAAACTACTAATGAGAATGTCAGTGTGTGGCTGTCTTCAGATTTGGAATTCCCTACACGAGACAATGAGTCAGGTAACTGATTACTTTTGTTTATTTTATTCTCGGGGATAAACACTGCCCTTTAGGGGGCTTGCAGAGGCCACCAACCGGAGACTCCATGATTACACTATAGGAGTACAGCCATGCAGAGTTCAGAACTATTGCAAGTGGAAATATTACGTCAAAAACGGTATAATTCTATGACATGGATTATTTATAATTCGATTGAAGAAGTTATCCGTTTCAAAATGGTTCTTACACAGAATTTTAAAACATTCATCTCAATTAATATCAATGGGTTAATTTTGAGCTACACGATGACTGCTGCATTACCGTTGCATGTATGCCATGACCGGTCACCTTAGCTACCATGGCTATATACTGTGATGTCTGGCCTTTAAAAGAGACCTTGGCCTCTGAGTTTATTTAGGCGTTTCTTTTCAGAGATACCTATTTTGATATGAAATGCCAGCACCAATCATTCATCAGATCGACACCTAAGAACTCTTACTTATGAGACTGGTTTAATAATACAGGTGTTAGACCATAATGTTTAGTTTTCCTGAACAGTGGGGTTACTCTCGAAACTAATACCAATTCCAATCCAATTCCAATATTATATAGACGCCATAAAACAACGCGGAATTTTAAAATAAATTTACCTACATTACAGTTGCCTCAATTTTAAAGCATGTTGTCTTCATTTTATCCCGAATCTGTAATAATTTTTTAGACCTTTTGGCATTTAAAAGTACGAACTGACATATTTTCAATGTCAATCGAGCGGAATTATTTTCAAGAGTAAGCCCACAGGTCAGGTCTTGGGTTCGATAACCCGTAATAGTATCTCACTTTCAGCAGTTAGGCAAAGTGTTAATAAGTTTTTCTGTTGGTAAATTTTCCGCACCAGCCTGGAGTGTGGGTTTGTGTGGGGTAGATAGCAGCATAGCATTAAGCTCGCCACCTATTACTTGGCTCTTGTTAATCTTCTAACCATCAGTGAAACATGCGTGTACTTACAAAAGTATTCTTAAACCTCTAATACTTCAGAGATACAAGCGTGATGCTTTGATGCTAAGATGCTGTTATTTTAAAACTACATAGCATCAAAACTCAATTAGCAGGTTTTTACCATCTCTATCCCCTTGTTTTATTTCAGGATATTGTACTATGAGTATGAGAAACCAACAAAAATCAAAACACTCGCAGTCAGATGGCCAGGGCGTGAAGATCAACAATACTTATTGTTTGGGCCTGACAGTGAATTCTAGTCACACACCTTCAATAGGACGAGGACCCATGTCATGCAGCACTGGTAAATAGACAAAAATGATAATATTTTTGGAATGGAAAAAAGTAAATCGTAAATAATTAGAAATAGTCTTAAGTAGCATGAGCTGATTAGCTAGAGCCAATTAGTGCCAACTAAGTTAAACCGGGTAATTTTACAAGAAGATTTCTATCGAAATTGTTTTTTTGGGGAGGGATTAAGTTAATTATAATCTAATTTCAAACCGAAATTCTGCTGTTCTTCTATAATTCCGTTTAGATTAAGACTCCGGTACGTATGGCAATGAGTTTAAGCCGTAAGAATATAATTCTTTATCTTTATTAAACCGACATTAGGCCAGCCAGATAAGGAAATTAGGTACAGCTTAATTATAGGAAATAATGTGTTGTTTTTTATTAATTTTGTAAGTGTTACAAACAACATCTGAAGTGTAATCTAATCTGAGACTGCTAGGCTGATTTGGCCAATCATCCTAGCAGTCTCCTAATTTTTAATTCTTGAGTACAAAATGTTCGAGTTCTGAATGATGTCCCGTATGAAGTTAAACGAACTCTAATTACAGGAACAAGTTCACTGCTAAAAGAACAAGAGACGGTAGTGTTATGCAGAACTCCTGACTCAACCAAACCGAAAGTCGAGGAAGGCACAAATATATCCAAACCTAATTTATCTATGAAACCTACACGACTGTCAAAACAAGGTCTGACAAAATATTTTACATTTTCTATACATACTTATATAGTATCACGTCTGTATACCCCGAGAGGGTAGACGAAGGTGTACACAGGTTATAGGTGGTGAACCTATTGCCATCAACCGGGCACCATTCCAAACCCTGGGCTGCTACTGAGAATTTTCTAAAAGCTCAATAGCACTTTGCCCAATCTGGAAATCGAACCCAAGACCCCATGCTCAGCAGTCGTGCTCGGGACCACCGAAGCAGGCATCATATTTTGTTATCTTAATTTTTTGTTCATTATACCAAGGAGAAATAATTTTGAATTTGACGTCTATTAATTCGTGCTATCTCGCTCTTATTGTTACTATTAGTAAAAGACAACGATGTTCTAATTTTAATTAGTTGGCCACTTCAGAATTGATATCAATATCAGTCTTGCAAATATTATTCGCTTAATATTTCAGACGACAACAAAATCAACCCGTGTCCTTCAAACGTACATCATACTTCGGAAGTACGTACAAACCGTGTCCCTGTACCATCGTACACAGAATGTTTATCTGAGATATTGCAAAAAACAACAAATTTTGAAGTCATGGAAGGTAAGTAAAACTCCATACAATTTTTTTTTTATTATTTTTTTATTTTACCTATTTCATATATTCGCTTGTACAGTATCCGTGCGTTAAAAAATACAAAACCTGTGAAAATTCTGGTAGTTGGGTATAGTTATCAAATTGCATAGCATTGGTAAAATCAGCGTTTAGGTATTCACAACTTCTAAAATAATCATGTCAGTGAATTTAACATTTACTATATACGGAGTTTCTTGCCGGCTCTAGTACATAGATCTAGTCTTTTGAAAATATGTACTTAATGACACATATACCTGTCCTTTATTCGAGTCACCTTCACAACACTGGATAGGTTATCTAATGTATAATAAAAGTTTATTTTTAATTTACGGAAAATTTGCGGGTGGTACTGTAATAAAATCAAATACAGATCATAGTTCCAATAATAATAAATAATTGTGTCCTATAAATGATCAAAATTCCCTAATAACTTCACTCTTAGGGCTAGATTCTGCAAACACGCCAAGCAGTGCCGCCGTCACTGACGTAGAAATACGCGATAATCTATCAAATGAAGGTACTATAGATACGATGGAAACGTTTGGTATAGTAGAAGACCAATCCAATTTAGAGTGGTGTCGACATCAACAGTCTAGATGCAACATGACATTTGTCAAGTCCGATGCCACTGTCACTGACTGGTCCTGTAGATATAGAAGCGAAGCTAGTGAAACGATTAATACGTGTTCAGGTAACATTTTTGCCTTTATTTCCTTTGTTTTTTTTATTCTAAATTAGATCAAGTGTTGAATGATTTCAATTTTGAATATTGTATAACATTTCGGCAGTAGTTATTAACTCCTTACGTTGGTCTTTATCTGCAGAAAATATCACAGCCACACTGAAAGTCCCGGCAGAATGTCAGCCTTTTTTGATATTAAATATAGGCGTCTCATTGTATAGTTAACGTGCAATAACTCCAAAGATTCCACGCTATACTACTTTAAAATGTTCACTTGCTACAATGTTTATTTTGTGTTGGATCTTAGTCTATGCTTTTACGATCCACATCAAATCGGTGCCATTTTTATAGATCATCATCATCATCATAGTTGGAACTTAAAGAACGAACTGCGCAAGAGATACTATGATGAACACCGCCACAATGAGATCCGAGACCGTTGTAAAAAGTGTCAGAGGTTTAAGAGGTTCCCCAGTAGCCGGTATAAACGTAAGTTTAATATTATAGCTAATTAAACTATCTGTACTTAAACATATGAATGTTGGGTGTGTCAAAAGACACATGAAAGCAGATTAAATGCTGTAGCAACGCGTTCCTTGCGACATATTTAGACCTTGGAGAAGGACATGGGCAAAAAGGACCTTTTGTCACGCTGGCGAAGTCGCAGGCATCTACTAGTAGATAATAAAAATGTGGATTCTTATTTTCAAATCTTCCGCCTGCGCAGATCAGATGCAAGAGCTCGTTTTTGAAAAATTGCTCGAATATTATAGTAACAAACATATTTAACTAACAAGCAGTGCCAAGGACTTTCGAAGCATGGCGGCGGCGGATTTCAATCCGCCGTATATGCCGTCGGAACTGGAACCACGTTTGGAAGAAGACTGCAGAGCGTTGGGCCACCTGGTCTTCTCGGTCACCTGCCAGGTTTAGAAGATGTAAGTATAATAATACATTACTGTCACCAAAAGACCTGATTCAGGATCGTTGAAAATAAACGACCCGATCTATGATATCAAACGTGACACGATTTGCACCTGGCTGCTGCAGAACAGGCTTAGTGGGAAAAAGGTGGCCTTTGTCTAAGAGGAGTATAGTAGAGGCTGAATAAGTGAGATGATATTGATGAAAGCTCGAAAGAGTGATGACAACCAAACAAATTATTCCTTGAGTCAATAAGTTCAGCCAGTAAATGGTAAACGTAGTGTGACCTAGTCAGGTGGAAGATGGACCGATAACCGAAAGTTGTGGTCTACCCAACTATTTTCATTAGACTGCAAAATAATTACGATGTTAAGGGTGGAGAACCAAGTGTTGTGGCATAACTTGGGCCTACATCCAGCATTGAAAAAGTATGATTTTTGTAAATTTTCTGATGCAATTAAGCCGTATATAAAAGTTCATTAGCAAAATATACCTAATATTCAATATTTTTATAAATAAAAAAGAACATTATATATTCAAAAATATAAAAAACAGTAATCCACCGGCGTCGGGAACAGGGTCCAAACCACCGGTGGTTAGGACTCCAGAGAGAGAAACCTCCTGACAATTCGTGCCGTGTCGAAGAGTACTGCTTTCTACATCAAGCCCTTGACCCAGCTGCCTAACGAAAGCCTCCTGAGATGTTTATCGAGGCTCTTGGGTATTATCCCATTAGCTGAAACAATATTTTTCTTATTAATATTTGTTTTTTATGGAAACTAGAAGATTATACAAAGACAAATAATAATAATTTTACTATTCTCTTGAGAATCCGGTTTCGGTCTCGCATCGTTGTAGCGGCGAAACACTACTCCTGCAGGCCAGGAAAACGGACTTATATATTTAATATAGCTTTATTGGTACTATTGTTATTTTTCAGTCCGCGTAATGCATTATCTACAAAGATCTGTAATATGGGAAGATGCTGATGCACAAACGAATATTCTAGTTTACAATGAAGCAGGTAAGTACTAATAATAAAGCTGACGTAAATAAGAAAGCTATTTCTTTTTATAAACCCTTTTTTTTTAAATGGACTCTTACACAAACCCAGAGGGGTTTTGTCTGGGTAACCGGACAATATCTAAGGCAAGGCAATTTGATGCGTCCAGCCAAGCATATTTTAAAATACTACATACTAAGCAACAGCGCTAAGGGCGTCCCTTGCGGGACACGAGCGTCGGCTTAGGGCGTTGCTGGGCGGACAACTAGGGACTGCTGGATCATATTAGTTTCCTTATTATTGAGGAACGAATTTATAGTTACTGGCTCGGCGCGGGCCGGCTTGAGCAAAGGTCGGAGCAACAATGATGAGACATTTTGCGACGGACGCAGATCTCGCTGGTGAGGTCTATAACGAAGCTGTCGAGCGCGTCGGACTGTGCTTCTGAATTTTTTCGATTCTTGAGCTACAGTGATCCTATCATCGGGTCTGAGGAGTTTATAACCCCAATAATTTCGACTACAAATAAACAAAAATATTTCGACTTTCTTAACAAAGATATCATGACTTTAAGTCCAGTGTTCGAATAATATGTGATTTGCACGGCGGTGGAGAACTTGTGATTCTGCAGTCCAATTCCCTTAGTTGACAATTAGCGATTGTTCGAGATCTATAAATAAATTAATTGAATCGTTCCAATCCAGATATATGTGAAACTTTTAGCGGTAAACATATATATATAATACAAAAACCCTAGTATGAGACGTTTAATAAAAAATAAAAGCCTTTATAAGTAGACATCCCAAAAACTACTTTGGACCCAGTAAACCCAAAATAAATCGTTCAAAGGCTCTTAAAAAGTGATCAGAACCATACAAAGAGTTTAATATACAGCCTATTTCCTGTGACTTCAATCCCAGTACGTGTAAACCTGCCAGTTTGAGTACTTTCCCTCATAAATCGTAGGAACTATTTCCTTTGCGTGAACGACATACTTTTGCTTTTAGGCACAGATAGTTCTGTGAAAGAGCAGAAATCTGCGGCAATTGGTACTGTGTTTAACATGGAATCCTGGCAGGCTATTGGAAACAAACGTGCATCAGGTAGATTATTGTTTTAATTGGTGTTAGTGAATAATTTATTTAAGACATGATAACTAATCATGTATTGCAGAAAAATACTTACAGTACATCTTATTTTATATCTTACATAAAAAATCCGCTTCCGTATGTTTGTGTCCGTAAAACTCGAAAAGTAGTCAATGGATGGTCATAGGAGAATGTTTTCTTACTTGTTTTACCGAAGTTCTCTCAAAAATTAGGAATTCCAAGCGTTTTTCGAGGTTCAAACTGACCCACAGCAAAGCGTGGCCGAGTTTAGCTAATATAGTATTGATTTAGATCTCAAGTCAAAACAGTGCTGTGACATTCATACAGCATAAGAAATCACAGGGATTCCTAGGGATCAAGGAATAAATAAAGCAGCTTATGAACATCCAGTACGTTTTACTAACTTACTAACGATTATCATTGGAACAAGACGGTAGGAACTAAGAGACGTAAAGTTCAAATTCAGAAATTTATTCATGTAATTTTGTGACATCTCTTATTATGAACCCCGCTTCGGTCTTATTATATATAGTAACTGTTGTTAAAATATAACTATTCTTCGTTAGTTCATCTACTTGACAACCGATACCATCAATCTCACAATTATTTTTTTGCTCGAAGCCCACGGCACTTCATAATTACAATTTAATTAAAATTATATACCAAGTTTATAAACACCACGCTTAAATGTTAAATGTTACAGCCATCTTCTCGTTTTCAGTTACCAAGACTTTAAGTAACAGGTCGAGGTTCAAACACGTAAACCTAGGGCCTTCAATGTTTCCATTCTTATACAACAATACAAGTAAGCTATAATTTTCTGTAAATTCTAAATTTATACATTTTCTTTAGAGGACCTACCTACGCCTGCGTTAATTGTGTTTTTAAAGTATATTAGAACGATTGATTTCCTTTCAATCAGTCCTATGGAATACAGACTGAGTTAATACGCTCTGTTATCATCCTCAAATTCAAATTCAAATAGACCATTTAACATAATACTAATTATGAAAATTAAAACCTAGGTGCACGGTTCCAAGGCTTTGATCTTATTTATGGAGAAGAGTCGGCAAGAAACTCCATAGACTCCACTACATTCACTCCACTCTTTTAACATAAATTGGTATAATCATTCCCATCCTCATTTTGTAACTTAATCCTTTTTAATAATATATTGTTAAATTGAAAACAGATAATGATGGCGTGGAAAAACCCCGTTACCCCGTTGACTATTACTATTACAATAGAGGTGGAACTGATCCCTAATTTTTTATTGAGTCGTCATTCAACAATCAGCCATACATTTAAGAGCCAAAACATATCACTAACAAAAGATTATTATCAATTGCAGAAAAACAATCCTTTGCGCTGCAAATGTCAGACAAAGGACAAACGAGTATACAATTTCCTTACTACCCTGAAACAGAAAAGAAGAACAGTACCAAAATGACCGATAACTCTACTTGGAATAGCAAAAATGACATGGACGTATGTAATGCAGTTAAAAGCTGTCAATATGAAGGTAAAAGTAACAGCAATAAGCTGTATAAACACAACAAAATAGTCCTTATATAAACGTTCTTCTTCTTCTTCGTGTCGATGGTAAAATTTTTGGCTCCCTAGATTCACACTTGATGTGCCCAAAATTTTGCCACGTCGATAGAGTGGCAGTGTATAGGTCTCTCAATGTACAGGTGCTAGGGCATAAAGAGCAAGACAGTAGGTGGGACATTGTTTGTGGGTCGACTGCACACTTAAATCCGGTGGCTTTTTCGTTATTGTACCCCCATTTGCATTGTTAAGATTACATCGCCCCACTTCGGTCCACAGTCGATTAAGGAACCTCCATATAAGCCAGGAATATTCGTGCCCCGCAGTAAGGGGGTCTCTTTGGGCTTTATGTAGTTAGCGGGTGGTGGAAAAGCCCCTAGCCCCAGTTTGCGGCGAGCCTCGATTGGGCATCATGACGCTGCGTCAGATGATTTTAAAAAACTTTTTTTTGTGCTGGTAGCTTGGCGTACGTGGTACGAAATATAAACGTTAAAAGTTGCCCTATACTAGACCGCCCGGTTGAGAGATCTACTGCCGGTTCGATTCCCGCATATATTTCTACGATCTTCAGATAGTTGTTATGGGATTACTTCTGTGTGTTTGAATGTGACATATACGTCTAAAAACGTACAGAGGAAATTGCAAGAAGCAGCGTTTTAAAACAATTATCCTATCTGGGATGTCACATAAAAAAGGCGAAAGCTGACTACAGAAAATGGCATATAAAAAAGACTTTGAAAAAACTTGCAGAATAAAGTTGCGACACTTAACTGAACCAAACCGAACTGACGCAGTGGGCCTATTCAAAACTCATCATTCAAAGTTATCTCATATTTTGTTCTTATCAAACCGGTAATGAATATGAATGCGAAAGTTTGTGAGAATAGACGTATCTGTTAATCAATCTCAAAAACGACTGAATTGATAGTGATGAAATTTTACAGTGTTATGGTTTACTAATGTATCTTATGTGTTAATCCAAGTTCTAAGCTATCTTTGTGCAAAATTCCATCCAAATTTTAATTCAGTAGTTATTGCATGAAAGAGTAACAAGCATCCAGCCATTCACAAACTTTCACATTTATAATATTATATCTCCAAAAATAACCTAGATTTTCCACGAGAATAGGTCTCTTGGTAAACATAAACCAAAGAAAATAACATTGGGTTAGATTTGAAAATTATGAACTTTATGCACGGATTTGATAAAAATACGGATAGAACCTTGCCTTGTCAAAAGTGAAGCATAAATTACGCGCACAAACATAGATTACATGCAGCGTACTGGTGCCGAGTGGATGAGTTTTAAGTATTTGTATGCGTTTAGCTCGTGTATGACAAGCGAAATTGAATGACCAGGCATCCTTCCCACATGGCGTACTCAACGCTTTGTCCGTATTATTTTAAGGTCCGTGCTATTATGAATACTTTTCAGGTATAACACCAGTGAACATAGAAAGGTCAACAAGTTTAATCCAAATGCATGAAGTTAAGTTGGCTGACCAAGCTACAGGTACCTACTATTTTCCGATTACCTACTCACAGCTAGTAAAAACCACCACCAAATGGATCCTGGAGAACGTCCAACGAAATTGCGGTAAACCTATATGATGTACGGATGATTTAGACACCTTATCACAACATTGGTCGACACTTACACTGAGCAAATAAAAGTGGAAGAAAGTCGAGGAGCCTGTGCCCTAGTCTTCCTCTCATAGTATGGTTGATGAACAACCTAGTGTCAAAGTTTAAAATAACCTAACCTAACAGATGTTCTCGAGAACGTCTGTTAGGTGTGCCGGTTCCCTCACGATGTTTTTCTTCACCGTTTGAAGCAAGTGATCATTAATTTGAAAAGTCTTGGATTCACACTTGCGATCCTTAACTTGTCATACCAGTAGGTTATCACTGCTTTGCTGCTGCCCTGCAGTGGAACAAACATATACAATAATAAATAAATAAACACCTCGCAGACATTGAAATGGATTATGAGGATGTCGTAATAGGAGAAATTGCTTAGGACCACAAATTTCTCACCATGTTTATATTAGATATCGTTTTGGTTACACTGAGTGCCTCGTTGGCTTAGCTCCCCAGCGTGACTACTGTGCATGAAGTCCCAGGTTCGACTCCCGGGTCGGACGAAGTGTTATTGAGTGTATCTGTTATGAAATTCTCAGTAGCAGCCCGGAGTTTGCAATTATGCCTAGTAGATAGCAATAGGCTCACCACATGTGTATGTGAGTACACAACTGTGAACACCTCTGCCTACCCCTTGAGGGAATATAGGTCTGATACTGTAATGTTATATTTCCGTTTCATGTATGTTTAATCTAGATAGAAACATAATCTATTTCAAATTCCAGATACTCAAGATTTACCGTACTTTATGAGTGATAAGGTGACAAGCACAATGCTAAGATTCAGCCCGTTCCGACTACCTAACACTGCATCTAAGGACGTTTACACACAGAAGGTCATCTTGTGTCATAATGCAGGTACCTACGTATAATTATCTCAGACTTAAAATATTGTTCATTATAGTACAAAAATACACGCTGAAATTTTTGTGGTTGTTTCCCGCGGCAGAATGATTTACCCTCAGTATTACTGTCGAAAAATAGAAAAAAACTAAAAAATAAAATCAACTAGGAACCTTGGGAAACAATAAGTAATTTACTAATGGTGCTGAGTTGCCCGCGTCCGGAGGAGTGCACCCTTAAATGACCTGAATGACGATGCGGAGAAGGAGCGCAGAGCGTTGTCAGTTAGGGTGAATATGCTGGCCCGCAGATTCTCCGGGTTCACAGCTGCAGTTAAAGTAACACTGTATAAAGCGTACTGCACGAAATTGTATTCGGGCGCTCTCTGGTTCAGATATACCCAAAAGGCTTACAATGCTCTGCGGATCCAGTACAATAGTGCATTCAGGGCGTTGCTACGGCTACCGCGCTGTTGTAGTGCTTCGGCGATGTTTGCCGATGCACATACTAATGGTTTCCACGCCGTCTGGCGCAAGAAATCCACCTCACTGCGCGGGCTGCGCGGCAACGCTAACACCATCCTGCGTGCGATAGCCGCACGGGCCGATAGCCGACTTGTATGGTTACTGGTCAACCGGACCAAATCACTATTAGATATTAAGTACACGATAGACCCATAGTTGTCTGTAAATTAACCTTTCGGCTCAGTAACGTACAGATCTGTACGTTGTAACAATAAAAATCTATTGTGTCTGCTAATGACTGACGCAACAGCTTAATGATAAAGATAAATAAATTAAAATGAAATACTACACGTAGCCCCTTTACTTTGCACCACGCAAAACAGGCAACACCACTCTGGTGGGAGGCTTTGGCCGCAGCTGGTACCACCCACCGGACGAAGCCATGCCGGGAACGGACCTAATCGTGTTTCGTGATGTAGGCCGGTAAAACCGTTGTGGAAGACGGGTCTGGGCAGTTGCATCAACTCCCCAACTATCGTTCTCCCCAATTCTATCCACTCTACTTGGAGTGAATAGTTTTCTTCTGGATCTACGTGCTCCATCCACGGCCACACCGTCGCTTACCGTCAGGCGAGTTGGTGGCCAAATGTAGATCCATTTTTCTTAGAAAAATAAAAAAAAAACTTTGCGCAGCAGTTACTACTCTACCGCACGCGTGCGGCAGCGATTGTGAGGCCGGCCGGCCGCGTCATTTGCGCTGCGCGTAGCTCGGTATTCCTGTTGGTTCGAGGTCACTTTTGAGTTTTGTTTTACACAATAAAACTCTTCTGCTTTTTTTATTTTAACAATATATATATATATTAATCTATTGTAGGTACTACCAAAACAAAATCATTTTGCTGCAGGAAAACAACCATTAACATTTCATGCGGTGTATGCATTGCGTTTAGTATCGAATATCTATACATATATATATGCCTATTCCCACCTACGGTGCTCAGACTTGGTCTTTGACAAACCATCAGTCTGTTCTCGGGGTTTTCCAGCGAGTCATGGAGCGCAGCATCTTAAGGGTTCAATTATCAGGCCATATAGGAAATTTGTAATGCGCTACAAAACTCAGATCACTGACGTTGGAAATAAACCCGCAAGCCTAAAGTGGAACCGGGCTGGTCACATCAGCCACATGTGGGCAAAACTCACCACTGAGTGGAGCCCACATAACGTTAAATAACGTCGTGACAGGCCCAGATGGAAATGGCGGGACGAGCTTGACTATTGGATGGATTGGTCAAAGGCCTAAATCGAAAGGAATGGAACGATAGTAGAGAGGCTTTTTCCCTGCAGAAGCAGATGGCTGATAATAATAATAATAATAAGTATCGAATATATTCTCTTTTGAACAGTTAAGTGCCAACCTAGTATCAAAGTTGTTCAAGCTGTTCTTAGACCTTTGACTAGGTGAAGCAACTGCTATTAATTACCATATTATTAGGTATATTCAATTCAGCAGTTCTAAATTTAATAAAGCTATTTATTAACTCACGCCTAGCTCTTGAATTAATAAACTACACGCAATAAGACGATTGAAATGAGAAATCCAGAAAGGAGATTATAAAATATTACCGCACAGTCAGCGACAGAAGTCGATTAACACGCATCGAAACTGCACCAAGTGTAGTGCTTAATGTGATATTTAGGATCAAATGACTTCTTGCATTTTCTGTAGGTATTTATTTAAGGACAAGATAGTTATGTTTGTACTCCAGATAGTAAGACGAATAATTTCAGAATAACGTTACTTAAAAAATTTGGATATGTTCGGCGACTTTTGTCGCTGATAGTACCCTGTATTTCATTTCGTCAACGTGGTGGTATAATGAAATCTGCATTCCATGTTAAATTCTTTATAAATCGCAATTTTTTTATGTGAGTGAGTTGCTCGTGGATATGTATCTCGATCGGTCAACTTAAAGATGCACTTGCAGCTTGTAAATGGGTGGCCATCATTGTATTACGAGACTCCATAACACGAGTAGACGATAACACGAGTTAAACCGTCGGTCTTGATTATCAAATGAAGATATATATAGGTACGTTACGCATGACAAGTTACTGAAGGTGACAACCAACGTTACCAAACGATATCGTGTTCTCAGTACCTGGATTGTGGAGGTCAGATAGGCAGTTGCGTCATGTTAATAATTTATATACGTTCTATTTTTCAAAGAAACATTGAAAAAATAATAGACAAGAACGGGGCTTGAACCCGCGACCTTTGACGTTCCGTGTCATCACTCTACCAACTGAGCTACCTTGTCGTGTTCAAACCTATTGAATTACATGGCCTCAACATGTATTAAAAAAAAAAAAAAAAAAATTATATATAATTTATATACGTTTTATAATTAAAATCGGTACCTCAAAATTCAACAAAACTACGTAGACTGTTTAATTCAGCTCTCATACGAAGGAACTTAGTCAACTAATAAATAATTATATGCCAGAAACGGATGTGACGTTCCTGCCGAATCTTGGAAACAGCTCGACGGGCACACTGACTTCTGGCTGCGACATTACTTATTACAGACCATTAACTGGCACAGGTAAACATTTTAAAATTATTATGGAATACTCAGTATTTAAAAAAATATTAATACTAAGAAAAAGACGTGGTTTGAGTGTCTGTTTCCTGTCACAAGTATTTGGTCCCGCATGCGGATCGCTTTTATGAAGTCTCGACACATACTTTTCAAACATCCCGCATACATGTATCACGCGTCATAATGAATATACTAATGAAATGTCGATATGCGGGCGCCTCTACAAAAACGCCCTGAAAATCATTGCTTTGATTTTTTTGTCATTAAAACTTAATTAAACTCGGAATTGAACATCATATTATGTCGATAGTAGGTATTCAATTAATTTAAGTCTATAATAAAATTTTTGCTACGCGACGTCCGATCAAATTACCGAAGTATACCTTCGTACCATGGCCGTTATTTCTTTATAAAAATATTACTAAATAAATCGGGTCTAATTTTAAGCATGTAAAACATGAAGCAGGTGCCCTACATTTTAGCACGGGTAGTGCTATCTCTCAAAACTGCTTTTACAGGCATTACTTAAGTGTGAACACTCGCTCCCTCTAATGCTCTAAGTATGTTTCGACAAGACGCGACGAAATTCCTGTATATTAAGATGCAAGCAATATATGCACCTAATATACATTGTAAATATAGACACAGTGAATTTATTTTCTGTAGTTTTGGCATGGAACATCCATGGTTCCAAACTAACAAAGGTAGGACACCATTTATGGGGAAACCTCCAAAAAGGCGCTCGTCCTTTTGGGATAAGATCGAGGAGTGTGGGAATGTTACCTCACTAAAATCGGTGGTCACCATCTGCTCATGTAGGCGGACTTCTTAGACCAGCTCCAGAATCCCCGCTGTGCAAAGCCTATTAGGGCACATCCCTGGAGAGACTATAAAGGGAGTCTGCCCTGAGATTCGCTGTGCATGGCGCACGTAGCCAGCTGTGACTACTATGCCACTGTCTTCTCTGGGGTAACTTCATAAGCACACAGAGGCCCGTCTCTGTGCACCCACGACCCGAAAGGTCTACCCTTGGGTTAAGTCATACAGGCGGGATTTCAACCCTGTCACGATCCCTTTCTGAAGCGATGCGAGTACCTGCACATGACCACTAGTATACCAGTGATTATGTGTTGCTTAGCTAGGATTCATACGCTTCACAATCAACAGCGACAAAAATGTAGCTGGGCACAAAATTTAATGAAAACGTTGAAGTAGTTTCAGTTAAACGTACTATTATTCTCAGTCACCGTTGGCAGCTTTCGCGAACACAAACACAATCATTTCCTGCATTCGCGAAGCAAAAACGTAACCACTTGATTTTGTAGCAGCCACAATGCAACATCAAGCAGCTGCAGCGACACAATTCACACTAAACTCGCGACAATCTAAGAAGTCCGATTTGACGTTTCTCATTTCACCTTTGTATGAACCTAAGAAATTGAAAAAGCAAATTCATAATCCTAAATAATTACTGTTACCCATACGCTATAACAACGACTATCATTCGTAAACCTCAAGTTTAACTTTATATTGAAAAAACCACTCAAAAAAGAAACGTCAAATCGGAATTCTTAGATTGTTGCGAGTATAGTCGCCATTGCAATGTTGCTGTGACGAGTCTTAATGAGCCTGAACTTGCCCTGGTCTTTAATATACTGTCATATAAGTCTTCTTCTTAATTTGTTACATTATTTTCAGATATAACACATCTTATATCAGAAAACAGAACCCAACAGGCGTTGTATCCCATTTTAAGAAAATTCAATTCAAATACTACTAATATGGTCAGAGACCCATATGCTGGTAACGAATCATAATTACTTAATTTTCTAATAAAGTTCAGTATTTTCTTATTTCACACTACATGTAACTATTTGCAGACATGGAGGTCAAAATTCTACATTTTAGTTACGCAGTTTAACATAATAAATAGTCCATTGTTATTTATGAGCCAGCAAGAAACTCCTAACGTAATCGTTTTAGTTTCGAAACAATCAAAACAATTTGATTATGTTTTGTGATTGTTTCAATATTTTTATTTTAAGTCTAAATTCCGCATTTCCACAACATAATGTCATATTGCAATTCTGTAACACAGTAATGTAAAATTTACGTAAAAAATAAATAAAAGATATTGCCAAGACAAATAATCACATAGTGTTTTTCCCCAATGCGATCAAATCCAAACAAAAATTAACCGTTTACGGTTTTACGTTTTCAATACAGTCAGACCAACATGTACGAGTGTACTATAAGTTCGGAAACTCTTATAGCTTCTAAGTACAATCAACGAACTGTCAATAGTAACAGTCGTACCTAGTGAGCAATAATTTATTTTTTCGATACTTCTGGTTATTATCGATTACGTCGTCGATCGTAACATTTTAATACACATTTTAATCTTTTCATTAAAGTTGTAGAGAGCGAGACGCAGATATCCCCGGACGTGTCAATTCATACTACGTCTACCGGTGTAGAAACATTGACACCAGCTTTAACCGAGAACTCAACCAGTTTTACACACGGTACCTAAATCGTTTTGTTTTTCTAGCGAACTGTGCAATTAAATGATTTGAATAAAATTGTCTGGCGAAAACAAGCCAAACGCTAAACAATTTCATGACTTTAAAAATTCTCATGCCTGCCCGCTTTTATTAGTAAAAAATTATTTACATAAGTGAGTAAATCATTTGGTGTCGTAAAACTACATTGTTTTGTCACATTAAGTCGGTTCGATTCCGATTCCAGGCCGGGCAAAAGGCTATTTTCTTAAATATTGGAATGCAGTTTTGTTTTATATATAAAACATGTACGTATAGTGCCTAAAAAAATGGTCTCCAAAATCAAATTTTCCAATCTCTAGTTTGATTCGTCTCCATGAATTATTCTGTACATACGCTTTTATTTAATCGATTGTAGAACTAGTAGTTAGCTTCTATTTAAAAATCTATTACTATGTTACCAATTAACAAAAAGAAGTGGTGGGCAAGAATTTACATCAGGCAAAATTGCAAACTATCGGGAAGATATTCTTCAATAAATGCTCATTAAAATCATCATCGGAATTTTTATTATTTATTGATTCTACTGTTTCTCTAATTCTTATTCGTTTTGTCAAAGGTTCCGTATTAACATATGAAGTAATAGAAAAACAGGAGCGTAGTGCCCAAGCTGAAGAAGTAAAACCAGTAGCTACAGGTAACTAACTTTATGTTTAAGTATTGTGGCTCTAAAGGTTAAATTCCATGACAAGTGAGGCAAAAGTGGATAGACTTAGTTTTCTGCTCAAATTAACTATATATACGTTGGGCCTACGCTTACCTATCCGTCTGCGATGTATCGAGCCAGGAAATTGTCCACCTCCCTCACCCATTCCGTTGCCTCTTGCAAAATGATCACTATAAGGAAAGAGACGACTCCCTCCCTAAAACTCCCGCTGCCAACAATAGCTTTAAACAATACTTTTATTGAGAGGTCATCCCCGAATTTGGCCTAAGCTAACTTCATTACAGGTCTCTTCCTCACCAGGCCTTCTAAAGAGAGATTTATGTCAGCAGTCTGTATCGAAGGCATTTCTAATCACTTTCTTACTTTATTTCCTTTGTTTGTTCTAGACACAGAAACACAAATGTCACCAGATACCTCAAAGAGTATTATATCAACAGGAGTCACACCTAGTCCGTTGTTTGGAAACAAAGCATCAACTTTTATCTCAGGTAAGATAGCCTTCATTGGTATTTCATTTAAAAATAATATGTAGATACTTTCTTAGTAAATCTAAGACTCACAGACATACGGTAAAAGAAAACACTGTGAGGAAACCTGGACTTAATGGTCTGAAATCGTCAGCCTGCTGTGAGCTAGCGTGGTGAACAATACTCGTGCATTCTCTGTATGAGAAGAGGCCCTTGCCCTACAGTGGGACAGTTATGGGCTGGTTATGTTATGTCTCTTTTGCTTATCTTACTATATAATATTATAAATACGAAATAAATATTTGTGACGACAGATGGATGTTTGTTACTCTTTCATGCAATACTACAGAAGGCATTTGGATGAAATTTAGCACACAGTTTATACCCCGAATAACACATACAATACTTTTTATCCCGGCTGGACCCAATTCTGAAGTCCATACAGACGATGTCGCGTCATAAAAGTATTTTTGTTCCGAGCAAAAATCTGATTTCTTTGTTAATCTAAGACATCACAGACATAGGGAGAAGGAAGATATCGTAAGAAACCTGGACTTGATCTGAAATCGCCAATCCACAGTTAGTTCCCGTGGCGTCTTCCTCATGCCTTCTTTGTATAAGAAGAGACCCTTGGCCCACAGTGGAACAGTCATAGGCTGGATATGTAATATAATAATAAAATCCAAAATTAGGTACATCGTACATAATGTGGACGTAACCACATCATTGCTACACTTGTTTGATTATAGCATGTGTTCTTCTGGGCAATGACGTGGAAAAGGAGCATTATGCTGCTCAAACGCAGTCACCAGTGACAAATCTAGCATTTACAGGTAACCCCTTATATTTTGTTTGTTGTGTTAATATTAGCAGAAACGTATACTTCCGAACATTCAATATTACCATTACCAGTCAACTGCAGGAGATAGGTCTCTCCAATTTCAGATCTCTGACCGCAATGTTCAGTAACTCTCATCGAGTCCCTGTCATCTTTCGTACACAAATCGTCATTCCATCCCCTTTCTCCTACGTTTACTCATGCAAATGGAAATCGATAGACTCTACCCTGTAGTACTAGTACCCCAATGGGAAACGCGTGATTGTATGTACGTATGTTACCCATTCAGCGAATGTCGTGTCTGCCTAATTATGACCAGGCCACTGCCATTTCAGCTTACTAATCCTGGGGACTTCAGAACTATGCCCAATGTTCGGAAACATCACAAATGAATATAGTGGAAAGAAAACACACTCACATAGCATCACGCCTGTATTCCCCGAAGGGGTAGGCAGAGGTGTATACGAATGTATAACTACCCAGATTTCACCGATCCTGTTATTATGTCCCATTTAATAGGTGGTAAGCCTGTTGCCATCAACTGGGCACAATTCCAAACTCCAGGCTGTTTATTGCAATTATTTAATTGAAAATTCCAATAAAGCTTTGCCCCACCCGGGAATAGAACCCAAGACCTTACGCTCAGCAGTAGCTGTTTGGATCGCTAGACCAACGAGGCAGTTCGCTAGACTAACGAGGCAGAAAATAAAGTTAAGAAATGAGAGGATATTACCGAAATCAACACACAAGACGCGTACATATCTAGACATATTTGTGATCACGGTAACCTTAAGAAACGTTTTCCTAGTCAAGTTGTATTACAGGATAAAAGTTATTCACCCATTATTTTTCTTTGCTTCACACTCGGTTTAACTTATTGTATTAATGGTTTGTATTGTTGTATCATCCTTCGAGATTTGACATTCAGGTTATTGTTGACAGTCGATCAAACTTACACCCTATTTACACGTGCATAAACAATACACATAACGCTGGAAAAGTTTCTGAAATGAAAATAAATAATACTGCCTCATTTGTCTACTAGTCGTAAGCGTGGATGCTGAACGTGAAGTGCTAGATTCCATTCCCGGGTCGGAAAAAGTATTATTGGGTATTTCTGTTACGGAATTCTCAGTAATAGCCCGTTGCTAGGAATTGTGCCCGACATTAAGTCCCATAAAATAATGCCATGAGATGGCAGCTGAAATCCTTTTCTCTGCCATCGTCCCAGGCATTATTCTAGGTTAAAGTATAATTAGAAAAAAAAAAAAACTTTGTTTTCTTTTCACTTTCAGCTACCAAAATCATGTCAATATCTTCAAAACAGCTGAATGATATAGATGTATCAAGTACAGGTATATGAATCAACATTTTCTTGTTATTAGTATATTTTGACATAAAGTAAAATTAATCAAAATGTCATTAATCAAAATGTCCGTCACTGAGACAACCAATCATTTAAATGATTTTTTTATATAATAATAGTTTTATAGCAATATTTTCGCCAAATTTGTGTACATGTCTTTTTTCACAGAGGTTACAATCGATAAACCTCCAATGGCGAGCAACGCTTGTGTGACTCCAGTCAAATGTGCGTGCAAACGTTGCGATGTTAATTCATTTGGTAAGATAACTATCTTATGATTTTTTATTATATTATCTGTACGTTTATATATTTAATGCGTTGTGAAATGTTATTATCTACCGTTTTGGACAGATTACATAGACCGCGGTCACAGGTTGTCTAGTATTGACAAGTGAACTACTAAACTAGTTCACATGCCCGTGAAAGTTATTAATATATACCGGTCATTTTATCACTTTAACTTTTGTGTTGGTTTGTAACTATTATTAGCTTTCATATTTTTAACTGATCCTATCCCAGTCTTTTCATGGACATACTCGTAGACCTAAAATAAATATATTCTGTAAAAAAGGATTTGAACCTGAAATAAAACCGTAACTTTACTCTTAAAATATAATTGTATATTTCTATAGAATAATTTTGCGTACGAATATTGATATAGCTTTCTCGTCTTCGTAATTTATTTTAACAGCATTTAGTCTTTATGGAAATGTTACTGACATTATTCTACTACGAGTATTCTCCGCTGTTTTATTAGGTCGGTCGGCCGACGTATTTTAATGTTATGATAAGATTTGATTTTGGTAGAATTTTATTTTACCTACGTAATTTCAAACGAACAGGAAACATTGATATCCTACTGTTTTCTAGGAACACATAATATCACAAAATAAGGTTTATTTCTAGACAGACAGATTTTCCTTCGAGTCAGATTTTGTTATAAATCACTCACGTAAGTCAGTCCTCCTGCGACCACGAACGCTGCAAACTGTTCGAAACGTCAGGAAAAACAAAAACCAATAATACACGCGATTAATCCTGTTAAAAGTTGTTTTATTATAATGAGTAGTGATCGCGATAACCAGTGATATCTTTACTACACTCACGTAAGATTGATAATTCAAAATCTAACTTTAGTAAGAGTTTACTATTTTCTTAGGGCCATTCATTATAATTATCATGAGCCTATAGCAGTGCACTGCTGGACATAGCCCTATCCAAGCGTATGTATGACCGTCACTAAGCTCGAACATCGGCTTTTTCTATACAGCCCGTCAGCCACCTTGAGCAAATCGTCACTCCATCTAACCTGAGAGCGCCTACGATTGCCGATTCGTGGTTTTCAATCGAGAACAGGTTTACCCCAGCGGTTATCGGTCCTGCAGGTCACTGCACTATCTTTAGTAGTTCTATGAAAAATATCTGAACCTGATAGAACTGCTTAATAATACCTAGGTATATATATCAGGAATACCTGATGGGAAGAGACAGTAGCCTTCATTTAAAAAAGATTCACATAATGTACTTTAGCTTTCCTTTGTGTATCTGTTTTGTGTAACTATAGGGTTAATTATATTTCTTGAATGTACCTTTAACTTGATTAAATGACAAGATTTAAACTTTTAAAACAGGTACAGATACGATGAGCCGCGTGTTTAATTGTACCAGATCCACATCTGCGAGGGGTCTGGATTCTTATTATGACACAGGTAAATTATCACATTTCTTTGTCAAAAAGTAAGGAAGAAGAAAGGAAAACATCGTGAAGAAACAAGCATACATGAGAGATATTCTCAATGGTGTGTAAAGCCATTTCAGAGACCTACAGGTGGTTTAAACTCTGACAGTAGTTTTTCCTCAACCACGCGAAGAAGAAGAAGAAGACTATTCGGGCTCTTATAGATTGTGATGTCAATTTTACAAAAGATAGACTTAGGGATGTTGGAAAAGTTTTCCTATTGATCCCGGGTCCCTGAATTTAAAATGTAATTTAAATAATGTTAATACCACGCAATAAAATATAATAATTCAGAGGTACATTGGAAAAGGGGTTAACTTCCAGACGTGTCATACTAACCAACTGTCAATGCTGCCGCGTTCAGAAATTTGTTCGACGGAAAAATAGGAATCATTTAATATCTAAATGTAGTTTTTAACTATAACTGCCTCGTTGGTCTAGTGGTTTCAAGAGCGACTGCTGAACATGAAGTCTTGAGTTCAATTTCCAGGTTGGGCAAAGTGTTATTGGGTTTTTCTGTTAGGAAACTCTGAGTAGCAACTCGGAGTTTGGAATTGTGCCCGGTAGATGGCAATAGGCTCACCACCTACTAGGTATATGGGACTTAATAACAGCATTGTTGAAATGTGGGTGTACAGTTGTGTACACCTTTGCCTACTCCTTCGGGGAATACAGGCGTGATGCTATGTTATGTTAGTTTTCATTGCGAGTTTTAAAAATATTTAGAACGGCGAAAGTATTTTTTTTTTTGTTCCAGTCTGGGATTCACCATGATCCTTTGAATGGCAATAATAGGCAATATATTACTGTTTATAAATCATCCCGTTACTGCCCCACTTCAAAGTAAGACTCTTCTCGTTCGAAGAAGAAACGTTAATTGATCACTAATGCTGGTTCACCACGGGTAGTGATTACAAACCACTTCAATATAATTTATCATTTAACTATCATAATTATGCCACTTTATCCGAATCAACCCCAGGCTCCCATACTCACGACAATTAATGTATTCATCATCAATTAATTTTTCCATTTAATATAATAACTTTAATGTATCCATTCCAGAATTATTACTCAACAATCTAATCAAGAAGGCGTTGGTTGGCGATGGTGGATCTGTCCATTCACAGTTTTCTGAACGTTCAGATGGTCGGGAGAGTACCAGTAAGTAACCACAAACTATGAACATTTTCCACAGACACACCTTTGCATCTAGATGAGCCAAAAAAGCAGAAAATTTTAATATACAGGCTGTGGTTTTGAACAGTGGCCATATTGTAGGAACATATACAGCAACAAGTTATATGTTGTATAAAAATAATTATAACAATAATAGCCAAGAGGTCAACGTCCTATTCGTCTCGTAACAGCTAACGCTTTTCTGTGAAATTTTCGTATACGGCCTTTGTCGGCGCGCGGTGCCCTCCTTGTGCCTACAGCGCGCGACGCGGCGATGGCTATGACACGACGTATACGCAAAAAACAGTAAAACTGCGAAATAAATTCGATTTTCAAAGGTATACTTTTTTTAATTGTTTTGTAATCAGTTACACCTATAGATCCACCTCCTTCAATTTGGCCACTGTCTAGAACCACAGCCTGTATATTTCACAAGCTTGGAGTTTCTTGCTGGTTTTTCGACCGCCTTAGAACCGTGCACCTAGCTTTTCATAATTACCTGAAATCTGGGCTATCAAAAAGAAAACATTTGAATTTGAGCTATTTTAATCAAAGTGCCTTTTTGATCTAGTGACCCCAAGTGTTATTGGGATCTGTACGAAAAGTCTGAATAGCAGCTCGGAGTTTGGAATTGTATCCGGTAGAGGCTCACCACTTATTACATGAGACTTGACAGCATTGATGAAATGTACAATATACAACTATGTACAACTCTGCCTACCCCTTCGGGGGAATACTACACAATTAAAATTTCATAGTCTCTTGCTTGGAATCACGCACACAAGAAGTTAATCGAACGGTCCTTGTTGTTGTCAATTTCGTTAAGCGATAAATCAGTACCATCGGTGTCACAATGACCTTTGTACACCTATCGTAATAAAACTGTGCATGTCTGAAGTTGCACACAAATACGTTGCCTGCTCAATTTTCTGATAAAATTGACAAGGCGCATTCGCGATCTAATGGGAGCGGAGTAACAGCGTACCGTGTGACTCACTCCTTTACATTTCGTCAGTACATCTGTCTCACTCGCTCGGGGACCGAGAACAGTCGGCGCCGTAAATATTTCACGATCTTGTTGATCTTCCGTTAACACTTTTCTATAGAACTGTATCAGCATGGCCGGTTTGAAAGTCAACTTCGGACATGCACAGTTATATTACGACAACTATAGATACAACTCTACACACGAAACTATTTACACAAACTATTCAGCATCTATATACTTCTAGGGAGCAATCCAGCTGTGTACGTGACGGCGAGCACCAATACTCACATCAGAGTGGAGACCAAAGCCGTTGGACCGACCCCATCAGATATCAGTAAATCTTCGGGTAGTTACAACAAAATAGATACTGGTATACAGTATACCGAGCTACAGCAGGAACTACAAAAACTAGTGAAACTACAGAAATCAGGTAAAACAATTTAGAACTAGTTGTTGGTGTCAATGATTATTCCATTATATACAAAAGACAGAGCTAAAAAAGTTTGTGGAAAGACAAATACGGTCGTGAGCAGGATTCCAACCAGCGCCTCCAGGATAAATACTCCAGGCGCTCTGACCACTAAGCCGTCTCGAATTCTCCTTCTACATTCTTTAATACGTCTTTTGGTGACGTCTTTGCTATCTATTCAGTCCCTATCAGATCACGACCGTATTTCTTTTCACAAAAATGTATAGGTTTAGCGTTCGCGCTGCATGCGTATTCGTTTCAAAGATTTATACGTGAGGTTAAAAAATAATCGTAACTCGAAAAATATAGAAAATTAATACCAATCGAATTGAGAATCTCCTCCTTTTTGAAGTCGGTTAAAATCGCAGAACATACCTCATGAGTTGATTCAGTTACCTCTAGGGGGCTCTACCTAAGGACTATATTGAAACCTGTATAATGACAGACATAAAATTAAAGAATTGCTGTTAAGTAGTAACAAATAAAGCGACAGTATAATCGAAAAATGTTAGTCACCTCAGACAGAGCATTCTGCCAAAAAACTCGTTCAGAAACGTCAAGCTCGTAAATTAATTCTACGGCGACTAATCGGTAATTTAATGGCCAACTACCAATTACGAGATTGTTTGATTTATGAAAACTGGCAATAAAGCGTTCTTTCCTAAATATGAATACGTCTTAGGCTAGATTTTACCAACAACTATACAAGCCTTTTTTTGTACAATAACTTTCGTGAGACATATTCATATAATTATAGTTTAACGGTTATTACTCACGCGCATTCTTCGGGATTACCCGACTAGTTTCGAACTCGAACGGAGCTCTTATTCATGAGCTGAGCCCGCGGCGATGTCGCGAGTCAAACCGAGTTTGAAAGCGCGTGAGTAATAACCGTTAAACTATAATTAATATAAACGATAAAGCCTTCTGTGAGATAGGTAAATTAAAATATTGACAGTGTTCCCATATGACGTTGACATTTTTTGTAAATATTTTTTGCGTTATAGGACAGTGGTAGACTCTAGTCTTATACGTATTAAATCTAGAGTTACTCATCAAATATATATATATATAAATAATAACGAAATACCGTTAATTGGTAAGCGCATAACTTGAGACAGTTTAGCAATTTTTATGTTTATAATAACATTTTCAAGGAAAGAACATAAGTTTCAATAAGGTTCAAGATATGTCTTTGAAAAAGCATTAACGCATGCTTAGCGAACTCTAAAGTTACAATATTAAATGGAAAAAGAATACGGTCGCGAACAGGATTCGAACCTGCGCCTCCCGGATAGATACTCCAGGCGCTCTGACCACTAAGCCATCTCGACCTCTGCTCACCACCGCGAATTCTTCTTCCATATTTTAACACGTCTTATGGCGACGTCATTGCAATCAATTCAGTACCTATACAAGTGACTGAACCGACACAACTAACTTTGCAGTTAATACAATGTCGTAAAGAATGCAATTACCTTAATAATTCAAGATATGTCTTTGAAAAAGCATTAACGCATGCTTAGCGAACTCTAAAGTTACAATATTAAATGGAAAAAGAATACGGTCGCGAACAGGATTCGAACCTGCGCCTCCCGGATAGATACTCCAGGCGCTCTGACCACTAAGCCATCTCGACCTCTGCTCACCACCGCGAATTCTTCTTCCATATTTTAACACGTCTTATGGCGACGTCATTGCAATCAATTCAGTACCTAACCTAAGACGTGTTAAAATATGGAAGAAGAATTCGCGGTGGTGAGCAGAGGTCGAGATGGCTTAGTGGTCAGAGCGCCTGGAGTATCTATCCGGGAGGCGCAGGTTCGAATCCTGTTCGCGACCGTATTCTTTTTCCATTTAATATTGTAACTTTAGAGTTCGCTAAGCATGCGTTAATGCTTTTTCAAAGACATATCTTGAATTATTAAGGTAATTGCATTCTTTACGACATTGTATTAACTGCAAAGTTAGTTGTGTCGGTTCAGTCACTTGTATAGGTACTGAATTGATTGCAATGACGTCGCCATAAGACGTGTTAAAATATGGAAGAAGAATTCGCGGTGGTGAGCAGAGGTCGAGATGGCTTAGTGGTCAGAGCGCCTGGAGTATCTATCCGGGAGGCGCAGGTTCGAATCCTGTTCGCGACCGTATTCTTTTTCCATTTAATATTGTAACTTCAATAAGGTTTTTAATGACAGAAAAAATGGAATAGATGCCGTGAAATTTTTTTTTTTTGACAACTTTACTTGTGCCCTTTTCTATTATTTTGGACAGGACAACGCCTGTCAAGTCACCCAGTATTAAATAAAATAAATACATCAATACAATTACTCCATCGAGTACCGCTTTACCTCGCAGATTGATCGATTGGCTTTGTTGTGAATTAGCTACAAGCCCTTTAGCTCGGCTATTATATCTATATACGGCAACCAACTCGATATTATAAAAATAAAATCACATGTACGCTGTGAGCTAGAAAATTAACAATGTTCTCGATACAAAGACGTCTCCCCCGTCCCTTCCTTCCCCTTCAATATCGACTTGAATAAACGTGTACACTTCTGACCCAAGAGGTAAAAATACACGAAAAAAACGTACATGAAAGAAGAAAAACATAATAAAATCAATAAACAACACACTCACCTAAATTGTGTCACATAATTACATCTTATTTAACGTGTAAAACATATATACGTTGGCGGCTAATGTCGACTATACGAAATAACGCTTTGATAGATCGACACAACTTGATTTATTGTTCCTCATACGCAGTGACAGACGATCAATAAAATGGCGGACCTTAAACGCCTCATCTGACCCTATTTTAGTGACACTCTACCAGAAAACTGTTCATCTTTTAATGGTTTTGTCCTAAAAGAGGTTAATGTACACTAGTGGAAATCATTTTAGCAGTACGTCGTAGGCATACCTAGACGTGTAGATTGTTGTGTTAGATATTGCTTCTTATAGTTACTTACCTCAAGCAACTTTTATACACCCACTTCCAAATTTCGGACTGCTACTGAGTATTTCCTAAAAGAAAACTCTTATAACAGTTGAGTGGTAGAACCACATTTAATTGGCCTTTTTGTTCTGTAGAATTGGAGTGCCATCATTCAGCACCTGGTGGTCGAAGCCAGATTATATCCATGTGCATGCTGAACCAGACAACCAACGATACCCCAACGCAGACTGAAATAGATAAACCTGGTAAATATCCTTCTTGTCTTGCGTTATGCAGTATATATTTGATCCAAGGTAGTAAAATATTTATATTCGGTATATCGCCGACCGCTGATTTCTCTGCAATAACATAGTAAAACCTTGATGGATTCATTTTAACAGAAATAAATATTCTGCTGTTTTTTATTAATTTGACGGCTCGGCTGGCGCAGTGGTCGAGAGACCGACTGCTGCGTCGCGTGTCGCAGGTTCGATTCCTGCACGGAACAAATATTTTTATCATCTACAGATAATTGTTCTAGGTCTGGCTGTGTGTGTGCATGTGTGATTATCATCAACATAGATTTTAAATTGACCAGTTTTAAATGTCTAGATTGTATTCCCAAATTTTGTCCACTGCAAAATGTAGACAGCAACGCAAAACGATCCTACTAATATTATAAATGTGAAAATTTGTGAAGATGGATGAATGTTTGTTACTCTTTCACGCAATAACTCATCATCGCCCCCCTTTCCTTATCCTTATCCTACTATCACACTACACTGACCAGCCAGACGCAAGAACTACTGAACGGATTTGGATGAAATTTGGCACATTTATATCTGCCTAGCCTTTTCCCAATTATATTGGAGTCGGCTTCCAGTCAAACCGGATGCAGCTTAATACCAGTATTTTACATGGAGCGACTGCCTATCTGACCTCCACAACCCAGTTACTGGGTAACACGATATCTCGTGGTATGACTGGTTTTCAGACTTTCAGGCCTCTAACTACCCGTAACGACTGTCATAGATCTTAATTTGACAACCGGGACCGACGGCTTAACGTACTCTCCGAGGCACGGAGAGGTCTCGGTATGAAATTATGGTCACCCATCCACAGACCGACCGCGGCAAGCGCAGCTTAACCTCGATCGATCGATCTGTGCGGCTGTTACTTAGCCACGAGCCTCTCTTTATAATCTGGATTAACACGTAGAATTATTTTTATTCCGGCTGGACCTAATTCTGAATTCTACGCAGGGGAAGTCGTGGGCACATAGCTAAGCTATAAAGCTCTTATTTAAAGAAACACTACCTTTATTATACTTTCATCTTCATTCTGTTGAAATAAATTCCCTCTAAACAAATAATAAATGTTAACACATACGCCTTTCTGTCATACTCTCCCCTTCCATTTTTCGCCCCTCCATTTTACAAGGGGTGTTCGGTGATTTTTCACGGCATTTATTCGAAAAGCCCTTTACAATTGTGTGTAATGGCATGGAATATGTTGGTTGTATGGGAAATAACACGCTTATGTGACGCTTATTTTTCATTGCATTGGAGCAAAAATTGACGGCTCAGAAAATATGCTGAATTTTCTAAAGAATATTTTTTTTTTATATTTTTAAGGATTTTGATAGTAATGAATGCCAGTATAGAAATGTGACGTAAATTGCCTCAACCAATATTCACAATTCATGTCAAGTAAATATTTTTGATAAAGATTATATTAAATTTATTTTAGCGGTTGTTGATATTGCGTAGAAGTGCTTCATTTCAGTCGGCTACTGACTGCATAGCAAAGATATTAAATTATATACAAGTCTCAATCAATACTTTAAATATATAAATGCAAAAGTAACTCTGTTTGTTTATTTGTTACCGTGTCACGACTAAACGGCTGAACGGATCATAATGAAATTGGCAAGGAGATAGACTGGACCTTGGAGATGGACCTTTTGTCATGTAGACGAATTCACGGGCACCAGCTAGTATAATATAAATCAAACAACAATTTGTCCTGGTTGATAATTTATTTACAAATAACAGTATCTATTTAATTACTTCACTAGCTGCGCGAGTGCGTCTGCGCGACAAAATTAGCCTATATCCTTCTCCAAGACCCAATCTATCTCTTTATTAACGTCATCAAAATTATTTCAGCGGTTTAAGCGTGAAACCGATACAAACAGATAGACAGAGTTACTTTCGCATATTGTTTGTATGTATAATCTTCTCTAGCTTGCATATGATTTTTGCAACTGAAAGTAAAATATACTTTCAAATGTCAAACAGCAGTATAAGAAAATTTATTGTTATTTGCATTATAAAATTGTTTTGTTAGACATCAGAATAATAAAACCTGATAACTTATAACAGGATAAGTTCAGGTCAGTCAGTCCCTTCCATCTAAAATACACTATGTTCTCTACCCAGCACCACTTCTGTACAAGTGCGCGTCAGTGATGACGTCATACTGCGGTCTAACCCAGTCCATTCAAGTATCGCCAGTGATGATATCGTTGGTAGACCCGTTGGAAAATACTGGTCAGTATAACAGATTTTATATTCTTGATTACGTAGGCACAAGGTATAATTTCAGTTACTCTGTAGTGCAGTCCCCACGACGACGGTGACGTCACGATTATCTATTCAGTAAAAAGTAATCGTGACGTCACCATAAGATGTATTCTTCTTATCGTGTGGTTGATGAACAACCTAGTGTCAGAATTGATTGCTTCTGGCATGCCGCTGTTAAACCCACGATGGTTTATGTTGGTATATATTTAGTCTATTTGTTATTGGTTAAAAACTAAAATTAAAATAATATTACCAGCCGTAGGCCTCTGACATGGCTTTACACACCATCGCGAACATCTCTCAGGTGTGCTGCCCGGGTCAGGTAGTGTTTATGAGATTTATTGTTTGGAAATTATCAGTAGCAGCCAGGAGTATACTCGTATGTTTTATTTACAGAATTCTAAAAGCTATTTCAGTAACGTTTCATACTGGAAAAACCAGTAGGTACATATTTTAATAATAATCTAATAAGATATTTTTACAGACAAAGCTCCGTGTGCCTGTGGGACGCTATGCTGTGATACTGAAACTAATACCGAATGCAATTCACTACCAAGTAAGTACAAAATCAAAATAAAAAATATTACAAACAAAAATTACTTTATCGTGTAAAAATACAGATAAATCATTTAAAAGCATGCATAGCGATCTCTAAAGTTTTGTCACTAATCACGTAAACTTACAATTAATTTAAAAATTCTAATATAATATAATATAATGGCCAAATATGCACTTCGAAATATAAGTGGGTTTTATCGAAAAAATAACAATAATTTTTGGGCATCAGTCAAAGGGCGGCAACTACCTATGCCTAATTGGTTTTGCACAGGTTGTATGTACAAAAAAATATCAATGGTCGTGTAATTTTTAAATTAAATTCCAAAATTCTGCTAGAATGGCGTACAAATAATCACAAAAAAAAAACAATGACACCACATCACACTAAAATACACTTACCTTTTTGGTGATGTCGTCCAAAGAGGTCAAGTGCGTAGGTAATGCTAAAATCCGGCGCGTGTATGACCAGATGTATGAATGGGGACGAAGCAAAATGTTTATGTAAGGTTAGCAGGCGGCCTCTTATATTTTCTGCATACCCCCACGGGAATAAGAGTGACATGGCGTTTTTTTTATTTAATACATATTGCCTTTGTATTTTTAACATTCTTGTACTAAACTATTGTTGAGAACGTAGCTAACACAATTGGCGTTTCCTCGGATTCTGTACTAAAAGGAAGAAAGGTACAATACACATATAAACACGATAACGGAAACCGGAAGAGAATATTCTATAAAAAAGCAATAAAAATATGGGTACCAATTCAATTGTTGATGCTAAATCGAGTGTGTTGTAGCTTTGAATATCCTTGTGTTATTTTTAGTAACAGGGATTGGGATACTAAAGAATTCTGTGGCATTTTTTTTATCGCAATGGCGTTTGGCTACCAACTCGCCTGATAGTAAGCGACGGTGTGGCCGAGGATGGAGCACGTAGATCTAGAAGAAATCTATTCACTCTAAGTAGAATTAGGGAGAATGATAGTTGGGGATTTTATGCAATTGCCAAACATACCCATCTTCTACAACGGTTGCACCGGACTACATCCCGAAACACGACTATGTAAAACACATATTTTACACCTTTCTTTGAATAAGTAAAATTCCCTTTATTTTTCAAATAATAAAAAGCACGACGCGACGTAGGTAGGCACTTTTGCTTAGCCACGACATGGATATTTGCTACGATAAATGCTACATTGATTTTACTACGATTGCTACGAGAAAAGACGGCATCATCTGCGACGCGACGTAGCAACAAATGCTTTACTGGTGACGTGTCACTTCCTCTCCAATCCGATGGAGTGGCCACCGTGCCCCCTCTCATCCGCCCCGATAAGAGCATAGCCTTCGACGACATCGAAAAGGCCGAGTGCCTGGCCGACAGTCTAGAAGCGCAATGCACTCCTAGCACCCAACCGGTTGACCGAGCGCACCTCCTCAAGGTCGACGCAGAAGTAGAACGCAGAGCCTCACTCCCGCCGTTCGAAGACCCCGACGACCCCCTGCCCCCCGTCACTCCCGACGAGGTGCAAGAGGTCATTAAAAATCTCAAACCCCGCAAAGCCCCCGGCATAGACGGCATCACTAATAAAGTCATGAAACTTCTCCCCGCCCCTTTCATTATACTCATGACCGCCATCTTCAATGGCGCCATGAGTCACAACGTCTTCCCTCAATCGTGGAAAGAAGCCACCGTCATAGGTATCCCTAAGCCGGGAAAACCCGCGAACGAACCCACCAGCTACCGACCGATCAGCCTCCTCAACGTACTCTGTAAAATCTACGAAGAGCTTATTTATAAGCGACTCAAGGACTTTGCCGATGCGAAGAGCCTCATCCCCAACGAACAGTTCGGTTTTCGTACCCAACACTCGTGCGTACAACAGGTCCACCGCATCGTCGAGCACATAAGCGCCGGTTTTCAGCGCGGCACGACGACAGGCGCGCTCTTTTTCGACATAGCGAAGGCTTTCGACAAAGTCTGGCACAACGGCTTATTATACAAGCTGTACCAACTCGGCGTGCCCGACCGTCTCGTGCTCATCCTACGGGACTTTCTCTCGAATCGCACTTTCCGCTATCGCATAGAGGGCGCACTATCCGCCCCCCACTCTATCCGCGCCGGTGTCCCCCAGGGGTCCGTGCTCTCGCCCCTCCTGTTCACGCTCTTCACTAGCGACATCCCGAAAAATAGACAGGCCAAGTTAGCTCTCTTCGCAGACGACACTGCCATTTTCTATTCCGGTATCGTGCGCGACCGTATAGCTAGCACTCTCCAAACTTCCGCCAACGTACTAGGCGCTTGGTTCAGGAAATGGAGAATAGAAGTTAATCCCGATAAGAGTCAAGCCGTACTCTTCGAGAAACGGCGTAGGATCAGACCCCCCGACCCAAAACCGATAACCATGTTCGGCAAGCCGATCCCTTGGGAGAAGCAAGCCAAGTACTTAGGAGTCATCCTCGACAGACACTTGACCTTCGGTGAGCACATAAGGTCGGTGCGCTCGCGCGCCGCCTTCGCTCTGGGTAGGCTTCACTTTATTATGAACGCACGCAGCAGATTGTCCCTTAAGTGCAAACTGCGCATTTACACCACGTGCATACGCCCTATCATGACCTACGCCTGCGTAGTGTTCCCACACGCGAAATCTTACCGCCTCCATAAGATGCCGACCCTCCAAAACCGTGCCTTACGTAGGCGGGGGCCACGGGAGCCCCCCTCTACGTTAGAAACGAAAACCTCCATCTCGACCTAAAGATTCCCACTATCCAACAGTTTATAAAACGCATTTGCAAGCGTTATTTCGAGTCTGCTGAAAAACACCCCAACCCTCTTATCGCGGCTGCCGCCCGATACACCCCCTCCCAGATAAGTAGAACTCGCCGTCCTAGGCATTCACTCCTATACCCCGATGACGCTATAACCCTGCTCCAAGAGAGCAGTAGGGCCACCAGCACAGTACACAGACACAGACCGCCGTCATTTCGGCCTCGCCGCCGAGGCCCATCGCGACGTCCCCGTAATGCACCTAATGCATCACCTCCCCGACCCTTGCTCGTGCCAGCCCGCGTAGCCGCTGAGCCTGTAGCTTTAAATTCCCCTAATAATAATAATTATGATAATTCCTGTTCGATCCAGCCAGTCCCTTGCTGTCCTCCCTCAAGCGACGCCCTAAGCCGAGGCTCGTACCCCGCAGGGGGTGCCCTTAGCGTGGTCGCTTTAGATTTAATTTAGTTCGTATGCCCCTGGCTGGAGGCCTTAATAATAGTTTATTATTAGGGCATCCACAGGAAAGTCCGGTTAAGCAGTCGACAACCTCCTAGGTTGACCTGCGAGATGCCATTAACTAAAAAAAAAAAAAAAAAAAAAGTGTCACTTCCTTTTACCCCCAACACCCTACCTTTGGAATATTTAATATCGTTTCTATTATTCAGATTTGGAGCGGCCTACCCAGACTTCCGTGCTGCGTTCACAAAGGACCTTAGAAGTCCACAGCTGCAACACCTCTTTGTCCAAGTCAATGCGCTCTAAGGCCGAGCTCCAATCCAGTACTTACTATTATTTACTCTTATTATTATAAAACTAAATTAAATAAGTTAAGCAAGGCGAAAATGTACCAGAAATATCGTTAAAGAGATCAGTAATTCAATCATAGGTAAAAAAAAAATTCACCTTCTGGTTCTATGATATTTGACAGCGCGGTTGGCGCAGTGGTCGAGAGACCGACTGCTGCGCTGCGTGTCGCAGGTTCGATTCCTGCACGGAGCAAATATTTGTACGATCTATGGATATTGGATATATATCTATGGATTTGTGTTCTTGTGAGATTATATGTCTGTAAACGCACCCACGACACAGGAAGAAATTCCTAGTGTAGGGCAAGGTTTTTATAAAAAAAAAAAAAAATGACAACGCCGGGCATTCGATCAGTCGATTTCTTTGAAGCAGTGAAGGGTGGTTGAATAATTATAGGTGCTACTCTTATTGGTGACATTCAGGAATATAAAATTTATACTTATAGCATCAAACTTTTATGAACTATAGGAACACCAATTAGTTCTGTCTCTACTAATATGTAATTTTTGTCTTTTCCCAGTATTAGAATGTTTTATAAATTCAGACATACAAAATCATCCTGGACACATAATATTATATAATACTAGCTGACCCGGCAAACGTTGTTTTGCCATATAAATAAAAAAAAATGGGGTGGACTACCCCTAACATTTAGGGGGATGAAAAATAGATGTTGGCCGATTCTCATAGATACCGGATAAGCACAAAAAATTTCATCAAAATCGGTCAAGCCGTTTCGGAGGAGTATGGCAACGAAAACTGTGACACGAGAATTTTATATATTAGATAGATAAAGAACTGCCATAACATCAAACATCGAATTCTTTCTTACTGTAAAGTGTAAACAAAGGAAACTTTCAACTTGCATTCTTAAATACAAATTCCTATCTCACTACAATTAGATGACGTCACACTATCATCCAGTTAATTTACGTATCATATTAATTAAGGTGTATCCCCACCACAAACACGATTGCTCGAGAATGGCGCAAACAATTTTTGGTCGTTGGAACTCTACACCAAACAAACTGTGTGAACAAATGCTCGCGATGGGGCATGTAACTTTAAATAATTTTGTCGCTTATGATATAGGTAGTATGTTTGCTTTTTACAGCTATCAACAACCAGTTAATCTCCCTGTCCCGCCTGATCGGTAAAAAGAGGACAAATTGTACCACCAACCCTATAGGCTCCCCGATATTTTCCGGGGACATTACCGCCGATAAATGGATAAAGAAAGTACCATCCATGGAGAAAAGTACGTCCCTATATTTTTACTTGAAATTATATTATAAAGAATCACATGAAAATGCTCCGTGCCTCGGAGAGCACGTTAGACCGGGATAATTTTCCCGATTCCAATATGCAACTTTTTCACATAATTATGACAAGGTCATCGATTCTTTCCAGATTACGAGTCACTCACAAGTCTTGAGCATTTTGGAGAAACTGATAAAAAGAAAGACTCTGTCACAGGTTCCTTGAACTCTTACACCGAAAATACCCATAAAATAATGCCGGACGGTAAGATTTTAGACGTTTTTAAGGGCATAATTATGACGTATATTTATAATTTTCTGGACACCTAAGTAGAGCTCTAAGATTTATTCCAAGAATTAGTAACTATGCAAATTCTATTTGTTTGTTCAATACAATTTTACATATAACATGTCACATTTTACGGTCTACAAGTACGTAGGACGATACAGGTCCAAAACATGTGACGAAAAATGTGACAAATTACGTATTTTCCTAACATAGTAAGTAATCCGGAGACATTATAGCCGTAAACATGTTTATTGTTCTTACTGAAATATAGGTTCCATGCCTGCACCCGTTTTAATGATGATGATGAAAGTCAGGTATAAATAAAATACAAATCTCTTTTGTCAGAAGCCCCCACAATAAGTTTATCGAAGGACAGCCTTGCCGACGTGTTACCGGTAAAGAAATCAAACGATATTTATAACAAGAAAGAAGAGGTTCGCAATAATATGAACCGAGTAATGGTTGATCAGGAAACATCAGGTACACTTGAAACTAAAGGCAATATAGTAATTAATTTTAAAGTCAAACTAAAAGACAAAGACGATTTTCTAATTTTAGATAACAATATAACCAAAGATGTGAAAGAATCTATACTTCAAGCTTGCCCAGAGATTTGTGACGCAGGTATACCGATGGATTACTCTAAATTTGTTTTTAAATCTGTACATAAAGTCATTCCAGTTAATTTCTCCCCTAGAACCACCATGTATGTACACCAATGGGTCCAAATTACGTATCCTAGTAAAGTTGGACAGCTTTTGTAAAAGTAAATGTGTGGTATCGATAAAATTTACCAAATCGAAGTGTATGGAATAGGTAGGATGCTTTTAAATCTACTATGCATAAGTAGTTTAACAATATGCTATTGTATATTAAACGTGCAGCAGATATGTGGTCATATGAGGTTACAATGGATGTCTCTTCTCGACATGAATATAACCACCTAAAAATGTTTACAGATAAAAAAACAATAAATTTAAGTAAGAAATTGGATACTCGTTTTAGAAACTTGTTGCCTTATAGTTGTATTAAGCCATGTATAGAGAATCTTCAGGTACCCATTTCTACTAATATGGACCACATATTTCTGTGTCACATGATAGTATTGCTAAAGGTGCATTTCCAACGAGACGAGACGAGACGAGAACTGAAATCTAACTGACCCATTTCTTCCAAAAATTGAGATCCACAACCAAGCGCTTATAAGTACGCTGAAGCGCAATCAAGTATCACAAAATTTTCACGCTTGTTCGTGTTCGTCACACTTGCTTGCGCTTGTTCGCATTTGCTGGCACGCTCGCTTCCGAGAATTATGATTCTGTTTCAAAATTTTATACACTATATGCGCAGCAATATGCCTTAATATTGCACCGATAAATTTTTCAATTCTCTTCCCGTACATAGTACGTACGTATAATCCAGAGTATTGCCACCAAAGAAGCATGAGAGAATTTAAATTTTAAAATTCGACTCGTCTTGTCGCGTCTCGTCATGCCAGTGGAAATGCGACTTGAACGGTTATGTACGATTTAGGAACAGAGTCGGTACTTCAAATGTCCCAGCAGAAGTCAGCGTGTGTGCTGACGACTCGGTGTGTCCTGCCTTCGCCTTCCCCTTGCAATGGTAGTGCTAATCCAAACCAACCTACAGGTAATAATGAAACTGTATTCGATCCAAATCCGAGAATAAAACGTTCTGAAGTACCTAGGTACTCCCTATTATTTATTTGAATGGTTGTGTCTAAACTCAATTTCAACTGTCATTTCTCAGTCTTTTTTCTCGTCTATTGATTGGACGCAATTCATAAACACTTATTCATTGTCACACATTGTAGGTCGATTCTATAAACGATCGATCGACAAATCGTTGAGCTTTGATAGCCCTTGGTGCAGTTAATCTATGGTAGGATTATTCGTAGACTAAACGTGAATAATAAGAATTTTGCAACGAATGAACTTTTTTTTAATGAAAATGAACCTTTATGAGCTTTATTAACTTCAATTATTTTTCAATATTTTCAATTTAGCTGTTTTTATAGAATGCGTGTTTGTCTACGGAGAGCCTCGGTGCGTTATCCACAAGAGCAATGTGGATGCTAGCGTCCAGAGTGATCCTCCGACCGATACTGGTAGGTATATCTTGGCATTTTGTCTTATTACACTTGTCGTATTATAACTGTACATGTCTGAAGATGTACGTAAGTACGATTAAATCGGCAAGGCGCATGCGCGTTCTGGTGGGAGCGCAGTAACAGCGTGCTGTGTCACTCACTCCTTTACATTCCATCAATACATATATCTCAGTCGCTCAATCGCTGAGTCAGAACAGTCGGTTTCATAAATGTATCGCGGTCGCCTTGATTTTCTTAACAAATTTAATTAATATTCTAGCACTGGTGTAGCTAGTGCTTATAGAGCTTTGTATGAAAATTTACTTGGGCCCCCTTTATATAACATTTTGCGATTTTTTGGCTTTACAGAACAAAAGTTGGGTCCTTTGTAGCTCAGGGGCCCCGTATCATTGATACAGCTGATACGGCGGTAGCTACGCCCCTGTATTCTAGCACGTTAACACTTTTCTATACAACTATTCCCAAGCGAGCATTTTGAAAGCCTAATAGACAGACATGCACAGTTATATTACGAGAACTGTACACTGCAATTCTTTATTAAATATTCTTTAAAGAGAAATAAAACTCAAATCTAGAATTTAAACAAGAGAATAAATCTCCCAATCGAGTCAATTTACTAATGTACAGAGCAGAACATTGTCTTTGGCATAATTCAATTTCAGATACGACTCCGAAGAAACGGGAATGTGTAAATCATTCCGTCGGAATGCTGACATCTTTTTACGCGATGCCAGAAGCGTGTAGTCAGCTGAAACCCAGCAAAATGATTAGAGAAGTTCTTTCGCCGAAAGGTAAAACCAACTCCGTTACATGACTTCCTATTTGCATAACAGACTAGAACTGTTCTGCTGATGTGTTGTTTTGTCATTACTTCCATATAAAGATATATCTATTGTGTATTTGTAATATAAGCTCACACAAACAGATTGTTACTATGCACACTCATAACAGCCAAGTTCTTAATCTGCATCAAATTTTTTATATGAACACTTTTATGCCTTCTATGAATAAAGATATAAGCGTAAAGATGGGTGCTGTATCTGGGGCTACTTGAGATCCCCGCCAAACTACGCTAAATGAAACTGGGTGCTTACACAAGTGGTTACACAATACTTCTATAAGGGAGACAGGCTACATTATGGCTAGCTAGCTACGGCTTCATTTTACGTGAGATCTCGGCTTCTGTGTCTTTGCAACATTTTGTATTCGAACTGCAAAAGAAAGCCAATTTCTTAGCCTGAACCTCAGAGTACTTAATAATGTTATATATAAACACGGAACAAGAGAGTATAAGCTTTATGGTAATATATGGGTGCCAAAACAGTATGTTATTTGCCCTTTATCATCGGGATAGCATCCCAAGATCCGCCCTCTTATACTTAAGCGTTGATTTATTAAGTCTTCGCAAGAAAGCTACAGCATTGGCAAGGAATCAACTGCTTTCACTGTGTTTACAAGTTTGGAACAATATGCTTTGGCTTATGAAATATTAGATATGAATACATAGACGAAATATTGTGCATACGTTTTTACTGTATTAAACCTCAAATAAATGCTGTACGCGTTGGGCTGTAAGTGCAGTCAGCAGGTGATTAGATAATTATGTAGATATAAAAAGACAGGTTGTGACCATGTGATCATCACCTCCTTACCTTATTAATAAGAGAATATTTTTTTTATTTCGGTTACAACCGTTTTGTCTATTCTTTAGTGTACAAAGCGCTCTATGAGACTACGAAGTTAGTGGTCAGCGAAGACCCCAACCAGCCCCCCGTCAGAGATACTAATAAGACCGTCACCCGTGTTGATGCAGGTCAGTTATTCTTATCTACTTAAAAGAATTAGACTTTTATAAACAATTGTTTACAGGTAGAAATTGTACGCGTCAAGATGTAAAGCTGTCCAAAAGTACTCTTTACACGTCATCGGTTCCGCCCACCGCTTTGTCAACATTTGTGATGTTCTTGTTCCATTGTCCAAGGCTGGATGTGACTATATCACACCTAATTCTTACTGGCTTAAGCCACACAGTGTTCCTCAAACTACCTGTGCCGGGGTTCTGGGTTCATTGAAACCACAGAAGTTGGCCTTAGAATAATGCTTTTCGTGGTATCTCATAAGGTTTTTACTACTCTCCGGAACATGTTTTTGATATGGTTTTAGTTAGTGAAACCCAGTTCCAATAGCTTTTATGGTTTGTACCTACAAAACAATTCAATGTTGCAAGCGTTGTGAAGCCCCCTTGGAAGAAAACAATTTTGTTTTGATTTTATGGTAGGTACCAAGTCAGTTTATGCCTAAACGCATGCGAAACTTAGCTTTGGCTCACAATGGTAACCAAAAATCCAATGTGAACATAATTTACCCATGCATTGAGGATGACACATCCATACCTAAGAATATAATATATATATGTACGTAAACGCTGTTCTGTTACCGTCTAAATGTGTGGGTGACAAGAAAGGCATTAATATTATTTTGAGTGTTCTGCATTTGACATTATTATTGTCAAATGGCTTTGCGAACGGTAATAACGCAGTCGCTTACATGCATATTTTCTTAAGTGCCATGGCGAATCGGATGCAAGAGAACTCCTTTTATTCTCCTCCCTACCACTTTAGTCATAAATTTTATGTTTCATATCGCAAAAAGTGATTTAAATGGCCCTAAAATTGGGCGATCAATCCTCAGACCCACGTATTTAATCCCAGCAAGGCGTAAACCATTATATAGCAGGTAGAATCAGTAAAGAAAAATTCAGTGCTGGATGACTTGGGTTCGAACTTGCTACTTTAGTTTAGTGACTAGGCTATCCCTACTAAAGGATAAGGAAAATAATTTGCAGAAAACATCACATGTCAAAACTCAATAGCATTTTGCCTCGACCCGAGAATCGAACGTATGCCCTTATGCCATGGAACCGTGCTTGCGTCCAATAGAATAGTGAGGCTTCATTAATCTATTGGATAGAAAACATTGCTTGCACTGTAGTATCTCTTGTCATATCATCATGATGAGGCAGAATGAGTATAAAAGCTAGGATCCGCACAGCTATGGTACCCGTATAAATACGACCTTATATAGATAAGGATAGCCTTTCACTGAAATATCTCACGAATATTTGGCTGAATAACTAATATTCAATTGGCTTTATGTCAGGAACGCGTAGGTGTTACCTGAATTCATTAGAATTCTTGATGAGTCATGTAAACAGGTGATTCTGGAGATATTGCGTTCATTTAAAATAAGCTTCAGTACGAATATTAATATAAATTAATTTGCATGTAACTATGTCTCTTAAATTTCAAATAAAGACAAAATTTTAAGTCGGCATCGCTTGTCCTCAACTTATTGAATTTTTTTAACGTTAATACTAAGTAAGTATGACTTGTTACTGAGTTACGTTATGTCAAACCTTAGAGAACCAGACGGGAGACGGCTTCTGTCTAAATATCGAACAAATTTGCTCGCCATTTTTGGCGGGCCGTTAGGTAACACACAAGCACAAAAAACTTGCACTAAAGCAACAATAGCATTTGTCATTACATTAACAGTATTAACACACATGAAAAAAACTAAACACATACATGCAATTGTGTCACACACAATTAAAATCGTGTACTATCATTTTAACCATACAGGTAAAAGGTGTAGCAGTGATAGCCTAGGGGTATAACGGTGAGTACCTCAACAGGATTGGGCGAGAGGCCACAGCAAATTGCCACCATTGCGAGGGCGGCCCCGATTCCGCCCAGCACACACTGGAGGAGTGTCCTGCGTGGGTCTCCGAGCGGCAGGCCTTAAATACGAAGATTGGGAGGGACCTGTCTCTGCCAGCAGTAGTGAGCGCTATGCTGGCGGAGACAGATAACTGGAAGGCAATGGCCTTCTTGTGTGAGACCGTGATGGTTCAGAAGGAGGCTGCCGAGCGGGATCGTGAGAGGGCAGATCCCGCTCGGAGAAGGAGGCGTCGGGGAGGCAAACGCCCCGACGCCTAACAGCCGAAACCCCGCTTGCATCACGAAAAGCAGGCGGGCCTTTGGGATCACGGGTGCGCAGAGAGGGGACTCTGTTCACCCATGAAGTGATCCTAGAGAAAATACGGTAGCACAGTGGTCACGTGCTGCCGTGTACAAGGAGGCTTTGGGGAGACAACTTAACGGTCTCCCTAGGGATGTGCCCTAATAGGCGTTGCACGGCGGGGGTTCTGGAGCTGGTCTATTAAGAGGATCCAGTGGCCCCCCTCCATGTGCTGATGGTGCCGGGGTGGTTTTAGTGAGGTAAAAATCCCACACTCCCCGGTCTTGACCCCAAAGGCCGGGCGTTTTTTGAAGGTTTCCCCCCGAAAAAAAAAAACTGTTTATGACCATTAGACTGACAAGTCAAAGGTCGCAAGTTCGAATCCACTGTTTTTCAAAGCCATATGCGTATTCTAAATTAATTATCGCTTGCTTATAATGGTGAAGGAAAACATCGTACAGAAAGCAGCATACTTGAGAGATATTCTCGATGGTGTGTAAAGCCATGTCAGAGACCTACGGGTGGTTTAAACTCTGACACTAGCTTGTTTATCAACCACACGATAAGAAGAAGAACGATAAAGGTATAAAGGTTTGATTGGGCAATGGCGAGAAGGGAACCTACGCCCGCTAAATCTACTCTAGTACAAATTCCTTCAACTCCTTCAAGTGTCAAACAGTTCTACAGGTTTTATTTAGGTTTGGCAACCCTTATCTATTTAAACGGATTTTAGGTAATTACTATTTTCGGTAATTTGTATTGCCTTCAGATCATTGTTGTACACCGAGTACAGGTGTGTGTGCGTCAGATTTGTGTCTGTATGGGTGCATCCACGCTACCTTTAGCACAAAATCTTGATGTGGACGTTGTCCCCCGTGTTAAACAAACTAGCTCAACATATTAGATTGGTCTTTATTTATTGACTAGCTGGTGCTTGCGACTTCGCCTGTGTAAAGTTAGTACCTGTCCTTTTCCAAGGTTCAATCTATCTCTATACTATACCAAATCGGTTAGGGTTTTTTTTTTCGTGGTTGTGTTCCAAACATAAAAACTTTCACATCTTTAATATTTAACTTTAATATAATAAAGCTGAAGAGATTTTTGTTTGTTTAAACGCGCTTATCTCTGAAAATATCAATCAGATTCAGGGAAAACATTTTGTATATGATAGCCAGACTCAATAGTATAGATATACACCTCACAGCTAGACTTAAATATTGATTCTTGTTAAGTAACTCGGAAGAAAATTTTTCCAAAAAGCCACCTTGGGATTTGAAGAATGTACCTAAATTACTTATTTTTAGGTACGTGAAATTGCTTAATATAAATACTACTTTTTACATTAAGTTCTCGTTTTTCTGTTATACGTCTCGCCTAGAGGTGGAAGCAGCCAAGTTCACCATGCCCGACGTAAGATCTGCAGGAGTCGTCACTTCCGTGGGCAAAGGCTTTGGATACCCGAAGAGATGTTATTGTAAGGACAGAGGGACGCATGCGCATAACAGTTAGTATTTGTTTATAGAAATATAAAGAAAAATGTATGACGCTATCCGTACTTTTCAATTTACGTAATACGATTAAGATTTTGAAATGGATCTACTTAAATGCCCAATTGCTTTAAGATCAATCAATGAGATGATTCAGTATGGACTAATCTGAAACTATTTGTCATAGTGAAATTTTTTCGTCTTCTTCTCCTATAGCTAATGCACAACTAGACACAAATTTTAGCCACTCGACATGACTTTACACACTACCCGGAACATTCCTCAGGTGCTCTGGTTTCCCCACATTTTCCTTCACCGTTTCAAGCATGTGTTAATAAACTTATAAATATATATTACGCACATGACTTCGAAAAATCCCTGGAAGATGCCTTGATTCCCAAACGAAGCTACGATCTTTTGCTTGCCAGTCTAACACACTAAGTCTAAGAAAACCATAAAAAATAATCAAGTATTTGTCTGGGTTGAGAATCGAACCAACGTACTAAATGTATTTCAGAGTGCGCATTATACCACGTATCGAAAGCTGTAGAAAATAAGGAGGCACTTCCTTATACCCATGCGAAGTTACTACAAATGCCAGATGAAAATAAAGAAGGTAACTTTACAAAGAGTATGAAATACTAGGAGACCAGTTTTTTAATACGAAATTGGATGGAATTTTTTTAAACATTCCCAATGGTTGAATAATTGATATAGATCAGTGTGGACAAATCTGGAACTATTAGAAATAAGGAAATTTGTTCGATTTAGAGGTGCCACTGATGGGGGAGGTCCATTTAGTATACTTCCTTATGGATGGATTTTTTTATGAAAACACTCAGATAACAGCTACTGACAATAGTTCCATTGAAATGCACCAACAGTGCGAGCACGAATCTTTGTCGATAATCTTTGTCGATAAACTTGTCTATTCGATAAAAGTGTAAACGTATTGATTTTATCGGTTTGTCAACATCATAAGACAAATTTGACGTTTAAAATCGACAAATCTTCATTGCAGTGACGCGTTTAATAAATTCAATTCCTTAGCGTAATCCAAACAAAAGGACGCCTGTTTCGCACATTCATGACTACTTCGCACTGTTTTCAAATGACTTAGCTCACGTTATTGACACTGACAGTCAGCCGTGAATGATGTCAGTTTAAATTGGAAGCATAAATTTCTATATTTTTTAAAAACCAAAGCCAGACGACATGTGACTACCCAAGTGATTTTTTAAAAAGATTTTTAAATCTCTTGCTCAGGCTAGGTATCGAACAGAATCTTCTCTAGAACATTTCATAGTTTCAGATTTGTCCATTCTGACCTATCTCAATGCAACATCAGCATTTATCATAAACGACGCATGTCATCTTTTTACCCTACCAACATCTATCCAGCTGGTTTTAAACTCCCTCGGCATCTCTAACCGGAGGCGGACAGCAGTGCCATACCATTTCAGCATATCTTATGAATCAATAAAGCTTGCATCACTAACGATTAATCACGTAGATCTAATCGCTCCGTCAAAACTGAGTTTACCAGTCAGGGCAGCATAGTTTTATATAGATTTTTAAGTACCATATAATATTGTAGGATGTTTCGAAGATTGCATGAAGACACATCTGGTAACATCGTGTCGATACTACAGCAACCTTCTCACAAAACAGCTTGGTCGGGTCAAAGAGAATCGTAAGTTAGTTGATTGATATAATATTTTTATTAGCGATAACTAAATCACGATGTCGTGTGCATAAAGAAAAAAATTCTAGCCCAACTTTCACACGCGCACTACAATTTTGCAACACAGAAGTTCGGCTTTCCAGAGAGTAATAATAATCAGTTTGTAACACCAGCTTCTTTATAATACACTAGAGGACCTGGTAGATAGGCGTTCTTATGACACATTTTCTAGATCTCGACAACAGCGTCACCTACCTTTTTTTTTGCGGGCGGAGAAAATGTGCCTACCGCATGCCACACCGCTCGGGGACGCGATGTGGGTATGTGGGTCTCTCACCCACTAAAAACTCCGCCGTGTTCCCTCTCATCACCTTTCGGCAGGGGCATCGGGAACATGTGGACATTCGTCCGCGAAGCGTCACCTACCTACCAACTACCTCCTACTACCTCCTTCGCTTCTCGAGACGCGAGACTAAGCGGACGTATTTTGGTATTCGATAAAATGATTTCATAAAATAATTACGAGTAATATTGTTAGAATTATTTGCGCTGTCAGTTAAAAATAATTAGTAAAGTGTGTCGCGTGTGTATAAACTTTTATACTGTGTACGATGAACTAAATATATTTACATAGACTAATAGTGCTTCTGTGGTAGTTATGTCTAACCCAGGATCAAGTCCGTTTGGCCGTAGCCAATTATTACGGCGAAGTCCTCCACCGACGCCTGTTGAACAGTCCTACCCTAGAGACCCGATTCCACCAGTATCCACGGAGAATGAATTACCAAGTGAAGTTATCTCTACGCCCGAGATTCAGAAATGGCTAGGATCTATTGATACCATTCTGAACGAAGTTTGCACGATTGTCACTGAAGGGAAAATGAACTCGGACCAGAAGCTTCGGGTCTCTACTCTTTGCCGAAAGGTTTTAAACGGGACATCTCAGATGGCAGTTTTATATCAAGCCTTAAAACAGAAAACCATCCAGGCGCACAGCACTATCCAGCACCTACAAGTACAGCAGAACGTAGCGAACTCTATACAACAGTTCAAAGAGGTCGTTGAAACTAAGTTGAAACCTGAAAACAGCTCATATGCCAATATGGTAAAAAAAGGTTTCGATAACTTTGTCCGCCCAGCAAATTTGAGCTCTGTAGCGATCTATCCTAGCGATAAGACCAAATCAAGTGACGAAACTAAGTCCCTGGTGCAAAAAATCATTTCACCCGAAGAATTAAAACTGCATGTTCGTGGCTTGAGAAAAGTTAAAAATGGGGGCGTTATTGTTAGTACCGACAACAAAAGTGACATTGATAAATTGAAAAATTCCGAACAACTAGTTACTTCGGGATTAAAGGTAGAAGAACCGACTAAACGCCGTCCAAGGATTGCTGTTATTGGTGTCCCCGTCGCCCTTACAGAAAAGGAGGTCTTTGATTGTATATACGAGCAAAACCTTTCCGACAAATTGCCGAATACTACACGGGAGTCCTTATTAGAAACCATCAAACTGAGCCATAAATCGGGAAAGAAAAACCTTTCTACCTGTAACTATATTTTGGAGCTACCCGCAAGTATTAGGAAAATCTTAATAAATCAAGGCCGTATATTTATAAATTGGACATCATGCCCCGTGAGAGACTTCACTTCAGTAACCAGGTGCTTCAACTGTCAGCAGTTCGGACACGCAGCCAAATTTTGCCGAGAAACTAATTCTACATGTAACCATTGTGGAGAGACTGGTCATGCTTTCAAAGAATGCAGCAGTAAATCTTCTCCCCCTCAATGTGCGACGTGCAAACGCTTTAAGAGAAAATGTGACCATCCAACAGGTGACGTAAGTTGCCCCGCACGCAAATACGCAGAGAACAACTACATCAACTCAATAGACTATGAAGGCGCCTAAGAGCGCCACTGATTGTTTTACTAAGTAAGCACAGTAGTTTATTTTCTATTTATACATATATATTATTTTTAATTATTATGACGAATCAGCTCATAGGTGATTTGGATGGGTTTTCTGTGTCTGAAGTTAAAATCTGTAATGTTGAGGAGTGTAAAACTCTTCTATTAGCTGGGGATAAAACATTAACACTGCTCACACAAAATATCCGCAGTATAAACCGAAACATGAATGGTTTTGAAGTATTATTACAGATCCTTGATATAAGCTGTGATATTATAGTCTTAACAGAATGTTGGTTGTCAAAACATACGAACAATTTGCCATCTCTTGACGGTTATTACTCATACAAAAGTGACAGAAATATCAACCAAAATGATGGTTTAGTAGTCTATATCAAAAATAATTTAATAACAATTGTAGAAGAACCGATTTTTCAAGACAGTAACTGCTTAATAATCAAAATTGTTCCCGATACAGTCATCGTAGCCATATATAGGCCCCCTTCTTTAAATATTGACAGATTTTTAGAATCGCTGGACATACATTTAAAAAAAATATCATCTTTTAAAAACATAATACTTTTGGGTGATATAAACATTAATATTGCTTCCGGGAAAACTGATACTCATGCACATGCCTATCTAAATATCTGCTCATTTCATGGACTTCTACCAACTCATTATCACCCCACGCACCAAAGCGGCTCATGCTTAGACCATATAATTATAAAATCAAAAAAGCCAACTCAAACATTGGTTACTAATTCTTCACTAACCGATCATCAAGCTGTCCTACTTACATTACAAATATCTTCACCTAGAAAAAACTGCATGCGTAGCTATAGTACAATCAACACGACTAACCTTGAAAATGACATACGTGCTATAAATTTTGACCCAGTTTATAAATCAAACGACGCAAATAATTCTTTAGAATATTTCATACATTCGTTACAATATGCAATAAGTAAAAACACAGTAACTAAAATAGTGCCCAAAAAATTTTACAGCATCAAACCGTGGATCACGCCTGGTCTCGTTCGATGTATTAGACATAGAGACAAACTTCACTTAAGATCAAAACTTGCCCCTGATAACGAAATATGTTCAGCTTCCTACAAAAGGTATAGAAACTTCTGCAATAATCTTCTGAAAAAATTAAAAAATCAGTATGATAAAAATGAATTACAGAAGGCAGGAAAACACAGTAAACTCGTTTGGAAATTTATAAAAACGAATACATTTAAATCAAAAAATCCCGAACCACCTCTTGATTTATTATTATCAGAGATAATCCCATCGAAAGCATTGAATAAAGTAAATCACTTTTTTGCAAATATCGGTAAAAACTTGGCAGAAAAGAACTTGAATTCAAGAAGTTATACGCCTCACAGCCCAACAACGACATCCCCTAGACTAAATTCTTTTGTTTTATTAGACACTGACCTCAATGAAGTATTAGGAATAATAACCGATTTAAAGGATGTCTGCGCTACTGGGTGGGATGGCATATCTAATAACCTGCTCAAAAAATTCAAATACCTACTTGCTCCTCCGTTAACTCATATTTTTCAGTTATGTTTAGCTGAAGGAATATTTCCTAAATTGCTTAAAAAAGCAGTAGTCACCCCAGTATTTAAATCTGGAGACAAACGTTGTGTTAATAACTATAGGCCCATTTCAGTTTTATCAGGTCTCTCAAAGATTTTGGAAAAAATTATAAACATTCGATTAATAAAATATCTCGAGGATAACAAACTGCTTTCAGATAGTCAATTTGGATTTCGGCCCATAAGATCAACTAATCAAGCAGTACACCAGTTAACAAATTTTATTAGTAGTAATCTGGACAATGGCATGCACATCATAGGGATCTTTTTGGACCTTGCCAAGGCTTTTGAAACTATTTCTTGTTCTATGCTTCTAGAAAAGCTTGAAATACTCGGAATAAGAGGAACACAACTTCTTATTTTTTCCGATTATCTCAGAGAGCGCCAACAATGCGTAAGAATAGGTGAATACACAAGTTCAGAACTCGAAAATAGCTGTTATGGAATTCCTCAGGGAAGTATTTTGGGCCCAACCTTATTTTTAATTTATATAAATGATCTGTGCAGCTTAGCTCTCAAAAGTGGTGTCATAATTTCATATGCGGATGACACGGTTCTACTGTTCTCAGCCAATTCCCGCGATGAGGTTTATGAATACGCTCAGAATGGCTTTAATATTGTGTCTAATTGGCTTCATCAAAATCTATTAACATTAAATACAGATAAGACAAAATACATTTTATTTACAATGAGAAATACTAACATACCACTTACTAACTTGAACATTCACTCACATAATTGTAGTACATACGCTGACACTGCATGCACTTGTCCCACTTTAGCTAAAGTAGACCATTTAAAATATCTAGGTATCATTATTGACACGAATCTAAATTTCCGTAAACACATCGACCTACTGTGCACTAGAGTGCGTAAACTAATATATATTTTTAAGAATTTACGTAACATAGCTGACTATACGTTAATTAAACAGGTTTATTTGGCTTTGTGTCAATCGATTCTTACCTATTGCATAACTTCTTGGGGTGGTGCGGCAAAATCAATTTTACTTCCTCTAGAACGTGCTCAAAGAGCTATTCTTAAGGTTGCTACCTTTAAACCCTTTAGGTTTCCCACACATCAGCTTTATATGGCATGCAATGTACTAACAGTGAGACAATTATTTATTCTGAACACTGTACTGCTCCAGCATACTAAACTTCCATTTGACCCAATACCTTCAGATAAGAGAAGGAAGGATTTGGTTTGCATAAAAAATCAAACCAAATCCTCTTTTTCAAATAGATTTTATGTATTTTTGGGACCTTTTTTGTATAATAGGTTAAATAAGTTACTAAATATTTATAGTTTAAGTTATAGGAAATGTAGCATAACGCTATCGGAATTTTTAACAGAACTTAACTACACAGACACAGAAAAAATACTAGAAATTTTAAAATAATGTTAATATACTGATATTCTTAAGTATTTAATTTTGTATACTTGTATATTTAAGTATTTTAAATTAATCTCTAGATTGCTTATTCTCATAGACTTTAGAAATAAATTTAGTATTAGTTTTAGTAAACATAATTTAATGCCCTATTTAATTTGCGATGTAAGTGATTACCTGAGACACAGGTTTTTCTAAACCTAGTTCGGGCAGGTCGCAAAATATTAATCTAAGTAATTCCGAATTTACACTGTCAGCAACTTTTATTAGAATATTTTAGTTTTACATAAATAGTATATAAGCAATAAGTAAACTTTTGTATGAGCCTACTCATTTCATGCAATTGCGGCAAACTGTAAAATATTGTATTGTAAAAAAACAAAGTACTCAATAAAAATTTATTTATTATTTATTATTATTTTTTGTATCTCTATAGATTCTCGGCATTTCCTCCATTGGAAAGAAACCCCGGTCCTTTGGAGGGCTTGTCTGGAGACACAGGTCAAACACACAGAGGCCCCTGTGAGAGTTTTAATCTAAATTGAGTTGGGACACCAACCGGAGACTCTCCATGATTACACTATAGGAATGCAGCCATGGAGAGTTCCCGTCAGATGCAGAACTATTGATTTTGGAAAAATTACATAAAAAAATGGTCTATTGCTGTGTCGTGCTATATGGAATAGATTTAAAATTCGGTTGCCGGAATTAAAAAACGGCGTCTGCCTTTCAATGCTTAAACATTAAAATGTGTTGGCAGACGGTGACTTGCCAACTCACTACATGGGCCCCTGAAACGCCGCCTTGATACAGGCAGAAGGGGCAAACATGGGTGTGAGCGGCTAGGGGTGTCGAGAGGAGCGGCCCCGGTTTCACCATCGTGGGTCTGATAGACCCAGAGCGGGTTTCCCCGTTGTTACGCCATTACTTACATAACACTTCCACCCCCGAGCATATAGCTCTGGCGACCCCTCTCTGGCCGGCCAATTAAGGCAAGACAGAGTTGAGAGCCCTGCGGGCACTCTTGAATTCCACTCTAGCTACCCAATGAGGGCAAACTGGAGACGAGGCCCTGACCGACTCTCTGGGGTATTCAGGAACGCAGTGTCGCCACTCACCAACAGCTCGCCACAAGCTGCCCTGCGTTTTGTATGCTTCTCGTAGACTTATGACACATATTTTTTGTTTAAGTATCATTGGTCTTAAAAAGCTAGTATAATGTTCCCTCCGGTTTGACGTTAGTCTCATGAGAAGAGGTAACGTCTGCCGAACTGTCCCAGAGGGGGTTATATTATTATTATTATTATTATTAACTACCAACTATAGCTAAGAAGCATTCAGGTGACCCCATACAAACAAAAAAAAACATAATTGATCAAGCCGTTTAGGAGAATTGTGGACAGACGAAAACCTGAATTTTATATATTATAAAGAAAGATAAAATAAAATTATGAAATGATAAAAGCGCAATAATTATTTTTGTGCATCTAAGCACAAAATTAACCCAATTTCATTAATTATCTAACTCAGTACGTAATCATACTTGAATATCCCAAATGTGTTCATACATAATATTAGTTTATTCACAGTAACGAAACACCTAGCGCAACCTTTCGATGAGAACGAGCAACCGTTAGAGGACAACACGCAACCCAATGAGAACGCGCAGCCCATCGAGACCGCGCGCTCTCTCGTGGACAACACGCAAACTAATGGAATACCAATATTCGCTAACACTGAAGCTTGTACCATGAAACCCAGCGGTAGAACAGAACTGGCGAGTCAGACACTCAAATATAACCCTTATTACAAATCAACAAATCAAATTTCTTGCTGCGTCCTCTCCCCGGCTATGAGCCTAACAGATATTTGCAAACACGATAAGGATCATCTGAAATCAGTGTATTACATGCTATCGGCGATTGAAGGGAGGTTGAGAAGGCTCAAGTTGACTTCCCCGACCAATTCGTTTTGAACGTTGTCAATAGATGTCGCTGTTTTTAATTCCCCGTTATTGTATGAACTGGTGCTGGTGTTGAGGTTATGAAGATCGTATTTATTTCATAAGTTGGTTAGTATTTAAACGCTGCAATATATTTTCCTATTTTGTATTTCTACAATAACTAAAACTAATTTAATCATTGATGTCTGTCCATATTAATTTGTCAACATTCTGAACTCCAGTATGAGACGGTAACAATCCAAGAAATATTGTCAATGTATATAGGCAATGTGCCTTACCCAATAAGAAATAAAATAAAAATCTTAGTAATTGTTATTTTGTTTTATTCGATAGGATATAAACTCGGTAGCAAAACATTTTAAATGTATTTTATAGCTAGGAAATTCTTTCAAAACTAAAAGATTTTATTGCGATACTATTATAGTTATTTAATAATAGTACTATATTCCAATTTTCAAATTGTAGGTACAAGTTTTTAAATGCCATATTTATGTTTCAATTTTCATAAATATAAATAATATATAACATTATTTTATTTTATAAAGACGTATGACCTTTTCGTCGACCTTATGGTTGATGCACAACAAAGTTAGGTAACGTGTTATTGCAAAATAACAATTGTCACTTCTTAGCTATAACGTACACTCTGTGGTATCTACGGCTTTATAAAAAGTAATATTTCAGATATCATATCATCAAAAAATCATGGCAAGTCCCATTCATAGATTTATACAAAAATTATGTAAAGATTTTTAGATTAGTTGAAATATTTTTACTGTTTATCGTTGGTTCCTAAATAATAACTTCAAAATATTTCAAAACGGCATACAAAATATTTTTTTAACTCCACTTTTTTTATGTTTTCTGACTTTTAACATAACATAACATTTTCCAATATCATTGCGGGGTTTTATTATGACTGCCCAAATTTATTCTTTGGAAGAATAATAAATTCAATACAACTTCTCTAAAAATCTTTATTTATTTGCACAAATGCCGCCTTGATCCTTTGATTCTTAGACACATGAAAATCGCGTACCAATATCCGTTATACCCGGATGGATATATTGTAGTAAAACAAACTAAAATAAGGTTAATTATTTATATACAATATTCATTAATATAACAAGCTAGGCTATACATAGATTTCACTCCCTGTGGCATATACAATTTATTAGAATATACAATAATACAAAATATATACAAATGAAGTATTTACAATTTCATAGTTTATTATATACTTTTAGGGGCCAAAATAATCATACGATCGACCGTATACCAATGATCAATTTACGTTGTGAAGAGATTTTAGACACTCATAACTATATATAAGGTCCTAATTTATTAGGTAATTTCCTTTTGAGGGGTCTATGTGTAAGTGATAAGGATTCATTTAAGCCATAATTTAAATATTAAGAACAATTTTATTTTTCTCTTAATGTTCGCCGTTCGAGGAGCAGTTTTCATCTTGCTAGTACTATGTTAATTACAAAAAAATTGTTACATCCATTTAATTCTTAGCTTAAGTGAATGTATTTGACTTAAACTATTTTATAATTAAATTATATATAGTTTTAGAGTTTCTAAAATTATTTTGTGGAAGGAAAAAGCGGTCTTTAGCAGGATTATGGCGCTCTGACCACTAAGCCATCTCGACCTCTGCTCACTACCCCGAATTCTTCTTTAAGATTTTAATACGACCTTTGACGACGTCATTTCCACAAAAAATAAATACATTAGAGATCGATATGAATACGTTAATGCTTTTCAAAGATTTATCTGATTTTAGTAACTTATGTACAGTAAGCTACACATTCTTGGTAACACTTTGTCCTTGAGCAGGCCTATCGTAGAAGAGTTTCTATCTATATGCGAAGCTAACTCATACTGGTTTGTTTCCATTCTCTTGCAGCCAACCATACAGTCAGTAACAACAGTACGTTAACATTAAATGAAAGTTTAGCACTTTTGCATTGCCTTTAACATGTCTGCTCACTCGCAATTATGACTTCAATGCTATGGTCAGGAAAAATACGGCGTCTCTTGTGGAGCGAATGCAGTCCAATCCTAATTGATACTGAAGATGTTACTGAATGTACAATTAGTTTCTTTATTCAGTACGTTGTTAACTGAATATCATAATGGAAATATATTTTATTTACTTTTGGTCTGTTTACACCAAACATACAGTTCTTTTTAAGTTCAATTATAACCAGAGATCAGAATACGTAGAGTATCTTTACTTAAACTTCAAAGAGACATAGAGTGGATAATACCTCCTCATTATAATGACGTTTTAACCCAGGGATTAAAACATCACGTTTTTTTTATTATTATCTCTGATAATAACATTCGGAACACTACCGTTATAATTTAACTAAATCATGATTATATTAAATTGAAAAAGAATACGGTCGCGAACAGGATTCGAACCTGCGCCTCCCTGGAGTATTAATCCGGGAGGCGCAGGATATAATAACTAAGCATGTGTTAATGCTTTTCAAAGATTTATCTTAAATCATGATTACTTAGCATGGTTTTATAGACATTGTCTCTTATTTGACAAACAAATCGATTGTGTACACCAGCCCCTTAAAGTATCAATGACTTTAATAAACACCAAAAGCGTAGACATAACTTTGATCGATAATATTAGCATTTATATTTCTAATATTCCTTCTACCCTCTCGAATTAATATAATTGCGCGTATCTAGGAATCATTTTACCGCTATAGTTCAATAGGGTATTATTAACATTTATTTGACTATTATTGGTCTATAATAGCTTTAATAATACATTAATTTGCTATACAATAAAAGATAAAAGAGTCCTTAGCTTAATCACAATAAAGTCTGTATTTCTTTGCTTAAAATTTTACTTTCGATGATAAAAAAATATAAATGTATAACATATAAAAACAGTTCAATATAAAACATAAAAAGGAATGTAACAGTGTGTTTGGAAGTAACAAGCGATAATAAACTTTAGTGCGTTAATATAAAGTCTAAAATAAAATACATTGTGCTATAACAATAGTGGGCAAAAATTCAGTCAGTACAAAATGTCTAAAACCTGATTCGAACATTTGTGCTTATTTAGTTATTAAGTAGCTGTTACCGAGTTCGCGTAAAATATTACAAGCGTAATATTTTAAATCACATTTAAGCCTTGAATAAGGTGTTTCAAGTGTTTCAAATTAAAATAATATTCACAATATATATTTTATTCATAAATGCAATTTTTCTTTTTTATGTAATACTACCTCGTTGGTCTAGTGATCCCAAGCGCGACTGCTGAGCATGAGTTCCTAGGTACGATTCCCGGGTTCGGCAAAGTGTTATTCGAGTTTTTTTCTGTTATTAAATTCACAATAGCAGCCCGGAACTTGGGATTGTGAGTGTACAGTAGATGACAGTAGGCACACCACCTATTACATGGGCCATAATAACAGCATTGGTAAAATGTTGGTATACTACTGTGTACACCCTTGCCTACCCTTTCAGAGAATAAAGGCGTGATGCTATGTTATATTGTTTATTATATAAGTACCTACACTGCACTATATCTGTGTGGTTTCTAGCATCGTCCTTCATTCACTTATGTGCTCAAAAGACAAAGAATTACATCAAAAGGCTGCCGACTTGGGAAAGGTTAAAGAAAATACATTACAATCGACTTTCAGCTTAACCAGATGCAGCTTACAGTATGAGTATCTAACATGGAATAACTGCATTGACCTCCAACTGACTAGCTGTAACAACTACGTCATAGATTGATTGGCAATTGGGACCCAACCACGTCCGGTGATGATTATGACAATTCAATTGTTAATTGGAGACCACACCTGAAGCGGATTATAATATGTTTCATGATACACCTTAGACAACAAACAACCTATCCTTAAATACATAACAAATAATAATTTACAATACTCGACATTCTATCACCAAATACCTCAATATCCCTGTTCACCGTAACCTGCACCGAGTGAACGCTTGCAAGCGATAATAACCCTGATTGTCTTCGCAATATACACTATAATGGTTTGGCACGATACCCCTTCACTCAGTCTAATCACAGACGATCCAATGAATCCTGCCAAAGTTTAAAACTGGTTACTTAAAATACAATCAAATTCAAATTCAAATTCATTTTTTTTTATTTCACATAGACCAAATTACAGGCACTTATAAAACGTCAAAGCTAGGTGCACGGTTCCAAAAAAGTTGATCTTATGGAGAAGAACCGGCAAGAAACTCCATAGACACTCTTTTTAAATAAAATTTTAATTACAATGGTGTATTGATGGTATGTGAGAATAATGTAGAATAATGTAAGAGGAAAACAAAAGCAAATGATTGAAATAGTAAAAGTTTATAAAGCCAAAACGATTACCAAGGCAATTACGAGCGGACCAGTCCCGACAGACAGCACCCGTTCACGAGTATGACGTGCGCATCAGCGTCGCTGAACTCAACCATTTTGAAGGGAACTCAACGACCCGATACACAACGCCACCATCAGCAAGACATTTTAGTGAGCATGACAAACTCATAATGCCTGGCAATAGGCAGGTGAATGTATATATTAATGTAATATATAACATTATTAACCACATGATGCTCACATTTTACAGAAAAGCAATGAATTATTTTATTTATTAATTAGAGACTCATATAAGAATATAGAGTACAATCTGTAATTAGAATAATAACAATAAGTTATGATAAAGTAATAAATACGTATGTCAAATATTAATATAAAATAACTGTAAAAAGACAGTTCGGTCAGAAAATAGACTAAAAAAAGAAAAAAGAAATTATACAAAAGTAAGTATATGTCCGCGCTGGTCAAATAGTGCCAGTGGGTCACAGTGTGCAGAAAGGAATCGTTCGCCATACATCTGTATCATTAATGTACTGATTTATACTATAATAGGCGCTGGACATTAAAACGCGCTTAACAATCGGTTTGAACTTTAAGTCCGGCAAGTCAATAATATGACGAGGAATCTTGTTATAGAACCTAATACTATTACCCATAAATGACTTGTTGGTCTTACTAAGTCGAAAACCTGGTACTTGAAGCCTATCTTTGTAACGGGTGTTTAGATTGTGGCGGTCACTCTTTTTATAAAATTGGGCAATATTTTTCCGAATATACATAATATTGGTAAATATGTACAACGATGGTAATGTAAGTATATTTATTTCCTTGAATAGTTCACGGAGCGACTCACGGCTTCCCATATTATAAATAGCTCGGACTGCTCTTTTTTGTAATATAAATATAGTCTCGATATCAGCAGCCGATCCCCACAGTAAAATGCCATAAGACATAATACTGTGGAAGTATGCAAAATAAACTAGCCTAGCTGTAGCTTCATCTGTCATCTGTCTTATTTTCCTAACAGCAAATGCAGCAGAGCTCAATTTGCCTGCAAGTGCCTCTATATGAGGTCCCCATTGCAGTTTAGAGTCCACTGTAACGCCTAGGAAGACAGTTGAGGGAACCAGATCTAATACTTTATCATCAAGTTTCACATTTGAACCTACGTGGGTTACATTTGGGATAGAGAATCTAATACATTTGGTCTTTTTTGAATTTAGTAGAAGATTGTTTACAGAAAACCAGTTAAATACTTTACTAAGTGTATTATTGGGTTCTATCAAATCCCTGTCCTTTCTATTAACTTTGAATATAAGAGATGTATCGTCAGCAAATAACACTATATTTGACATTGTATCCTTAATTATGTGAGGAAGATCGTTGATATAAACAAGGAATAGAAATGGGCCCAAGATTGATCCTTGTGGTACACCCATTTTAACAAGCGCGCCTGTAGAAACGACATTGCCAATAGAAACCTTTTGTTCACGATTTGACAGATATGAATTTAAGAGATCAAAAGATCTACCTTGAATCCCATAATATTTTAACTTTAGTAAAAGCGTTTGGTGATCTACGCAGTCAAATGCCTTAGAAAGATCACAGAACACGCCTATAGCATCCTGCGAATCTTCCCAGGCCTCCAATACTGTTTTCATAAGGGTGGATGCTGCATCTTCCGTAGAACGTCCCTTCGTAAATCCGAATTGTTTTTCATGTAATATTCCGCTTTTATTAAAATAAATTAACATTTGATTTAATATAATTTTTTCAAATATTTTGCTTAATGCAGGCAGCACAGATATTGGCCTATAATTAGATGCGTCAGTTTGGCAACCTGCCTTAAAAATGGGTACTATTTTACTATATTTCATTAGATCAGGGAATACTCCGTCTGCGATACAAGTATTAAATATTAACGCCAACAAGGGCGCAATTTTAGCAATTATGGGTTCAACGGCTTTGATTGATAATCCCCATAAATCTTCAGTTTTTTTAACAATTATACTTTTAAATGTTTTAGTGATGTCATAATGTGACACATAACTAAATTCAAAATTACCGTTACATAAATCTAAATTTTTCTCTAAGAGGGACGCAGCTACTAGTGCGGACGACGGGAGACATTTAGTAGTCTCTACAGGAATATTTGTAAAAAAAGATTCAAAGAAATTAGCAATTACACTTTTATCTGAAACTAATTTGTCATCAATTTTTAAGTTAATTGAACTGTCGGTATAATTACGATTGCCAGTTTCAGTGTTAATTATCTTCCAAGTAGTTTTTATTTTATTGCTTGCGTTTTTTATTTGTTCACTAATATAAACTGCCTTTGCTAGTGTACACACCTTTTTAAATGTTTTTGAATATTGTCTAACATAATTATGAAAATGATTGTCAGATGAATAGGACTTTTTTTCGTAAAGTTCATAAAGAACATCCCTACTTCGTCGTATACCGCTGGTGGCCCAGGAACTGAACATTAATTTAGGCTTTAAGGTTATCGATTTCACCTTGCAAGCTTTTTGAAATTCATTATTTATGACATTGAATAGTGAACAATACATTTGATTGGGGTCGTCATAACGTGGCTTTAATGCAATTAGTTGAGATTCTAGGCTTGTACTGAATTTTTCTAGACTCCTTTTCGTGAGTGTCCTACACTTTATAATTTTAGGACCATCGATTGATTTGTGATATAATTTTACAATCTGACACTTATGATCTGAACGAATACCACTAACAAGGCTTTTTTGTAATATTTTACAATTAGTCATAATATTATCTATACAAGTAGCCGAGGTAGGTGTCACTCTAGTTGGCTCAGAAAACAAATGTTTTAAATTAAATGACCTAAAAAGAGATAAAAGATTTCTTTTATCTGTGGTGTTCACTATAATGTCAATGTTAAAATCTCCACAGACTATTATATTTTTGTTTATTTTTATTTTGCTAAGCGCATCCTCCATTGTTGAAGAAAATTGAGAGGTATTACCTGCTGGGGGCCTATAAACACACAAGATTACATATTCCTCAGTTTCTGCACACGCGAGCTCGCATACTCGTTCAACAGAGAGATCGCGAATATCTAGTCGTTCTTTACATTTAAGGTGATTTTTTACCATAATTAAGGTTCCCCCACCTTCGGCTGAAACTCTCTGGAACGAACTGGCTATTTTAAAATCACTAATATTAAACATCATTTTGTCTGGCTTCAGCCATGTCTCCGTGATACAAAGAATGTCTACTTTATATTTTTCAATAAATAATTCTACATCTAGGATTTTGCCAGAGAAGCGATTAATATTTTGGTGAGACAGAATTAAACTATGATGACTATGCTTCTCTGTTGTCAAACTGTTAAGTTTAAATTATTTTGGTTCACCACTATACTATTAGTATTTTTACTAAATAAAGTGGTAGTGAGATACTTCGTCATACTACTTATGACTGAGTTAATATTACAAGCTAACAACGTAGCAATTTGTCGTCTAGATTTAATAGGCAGGTACACAGTATCCCTAGTCAATTTTAATTTACCAACAAAACTATTGGTGTCAAAGTCAAAAATCATTGGTGTGTTTAGTTCTCGAAGTCTTGGTTGCATCAAAATAAAGTGACAAGTCAGTTACGGTTAAAGTTATTAATTTGACAGTTATTCTATATGATTATGGACTTCAAACGGGACTTGATCGCGCTAAAAGTTTAATATTTATTTACATTTCGATCAAGTTGCATTGATCGTGGTCACGAGTAGACTGGAGAATGCGGGTGTCATCGTCGGGAAGACCGAATGGTTTTTGCATCCACCCGCACTTGATCTTGTAAATCTGTTTTAATGTTAAAATCGCGACACATAACACTCACGACATCTATCGACTCCTTTGCAAAAGATTTTCGCGAACATTTGCCAATGACTGGGTTCCAAGCCCCCGCTAATTTATTTATTAAACGATTAAGACTCGTTTGAATTCAATAATTATGTGTACGAATCGCGAAAGTTTAAAAAGTACGTAATAAATAAATTCTGTCAAAATGACAGTAACATGTCGGTTACGGTTAAAGTTATTATTTTGACAGCTTTTCTTTTTTTCTTTCTTTTCTTTTTTAATAAAACGTTGCCTAGGAATTTCTTCCTGTATTGTGGGTGCGTTTCCGGACATATAATCTCACAAGCACACACACACCCAGACCCGGAGCAATTACCTATAGATCGTACAAATATTTGCTCCGTGCAGGAATCGAACCTGCGACACGCAGCGCAGCAGTCGGTCTCGCGACCACTGCGCCAATCGCGCTGTCAAAACATTGTTTCTACATAATTTCTGTCAAAATGACACAGTAACATGTTGGTTACGGTTAAAGTTATTAATTTGACAGCTTTTCTATATAATTTCTGTCAAAATGTCACAGTAACATGTCGGTTACGGTTGAAAGTTGTTAATTTGACAGTTTTTCTATATAAATTCTGTCAAAATGACACAGTAACATGTTGGTTACGATTAAAGTTATTAAAATGACAGCTTTTCTATTTAAATTCTGTCAAAATGACATAGTAACATGTCAGTTACGGTTAAAGTTGGCGCATCTGAGCCTAAGACTTTTCAGTTAAGTCGAAAACACAATGTCATAGTGAAAAATTTATTAATTTTGCTTCTAGACTTTAGTGACAACTAGAAATTTAAACATCTATTTTTATAATCAGCTCTCACCAAGGGTATAGACGTTTGTCACAATAATTTGGCAATCAGGTATTGCGCAGACCAACATACACAAGAGGAAAGTGGTATTACAATATGCATGCCTGCAATATGTTTTTTTTATGCTGGAAGAATTCCATAGCTGAGAACTAGCCATACATGAATAATATTTAAATTGATAAATGTAATACTCACTTTAGTTCACTAGTCTCAGGCCAAAGATCTGGGTGTAAACACGTGAACTAGTGAATCCCAACCGCAGTCAGCTATCTGGTGTGGCCTCAGAGCGTTCCAGTCCAGTCCATATGTGAATTCAGAGTGATGCCTTATCGTTTCTAGAGGCTCACAGCCACGTTTTAGGTCCCATATTCTGAAAAACGAGACAATACGTTAGCAAAGAAAGGATATTCGTTTTGAACAAATTTATCATGTCTTTTATGAGTCGAAAATTTTAACGCTTTCACACGCTTATTGTAGCAGAATTCGCTTGAGATGAATAATTTATTAGGGAGATGTTTATAATAGCCTAATACTGGATATGAAGTTCTAGGAAGTAATTACCTTGTAGTGAAATCATAAGACCCGGCAGCTAAGATTGATGGTGCATGTGGAGAAAATTGTACTCTTCTTACAGCACATTCACATCCTGAAATAATAGAAAGAAAAGTTGATATGAAACAATATAAATGTTTTACCAGCTGCACCTAAGGCCGAGAATATACTGTTATCTAACTCCTCTGGCTCAACGACATTCCAGTCTTAGTCTCCAAAAGGAAAACTTGAACTTTAAACGATCTTTCGCGATTTCACGCCAATTACTGGCTTGAATCTCTATCACACCAGCGAGATCTGGGGCAACCCACCGGTCTACGTCCGGCAGATAAACCCAGATATCGATCGATACATATTTTGTTTTCACACCCCAAAACAGCTTGACTTAATAATTTTTTCAGAGTAGCATTTGTTTTAAACGGAAATAAAATTTATATTAAATATACTTTTCAACTAGATCTACATGACTTTTAGGCAACATAAACGCAATTTAACAATTTGTTTGAGCGAAACTTTGATTTTGGAATAAATGTTAATAACCTTCTACAAATTTTACCTTTAAGAGTAAACATTGGTGAGGTAAGTCTTCTGAGGTCCCAACCTCGGATGAGACCGTCGGATCCAGCTGTGGCCAAAGCATGGGTTTCGGTTCTACTCCAATCACATGACAGCACCTGTAATAATGTTACTGTTATGGTATATTCAATCCTCGAACAGGCCCCCCACTCTTTGTCCAAATTGCTACAGATAGTTCCAATCCACGATGAAGCGCTTTTTCGTGTGTAACGACGCGCCGCCTTGGCCTTCACTGGACCTGGCATTGGTCGGGGAAGAACTACCCAATTCCGACTCCCACAGAGGGGCAACGAACTAACCAAGTCTGACGGCTCAGGAGAGTCGGGAGTTCATTGAGTGCATCACACTTTTTTCTGGCTTATGGTCGTGTTACTCTCCAGGAGCTATTTAGCGGTTGTACCTCGCCCAAAATATGCGCCGCGTATTCGAGAATTGAACAGACACTAGTTCTTTACATTCAATATAGTAAAATAATACAAAGTAATATATGTACAACAACATTAGTCATACAATAATGATGTAGGTACCTGACCCTGAGCAAAAGAATGATTGGTAAATTAATCAAACTCAATCAATTTTCCGAATGAAACACAATTTAAAGTAAGATAAGATTCAATTTACCTCAGCATCATGAGCCTTAACAACAGCAGCTGGTCTCGAAGGTTCAGTACAACTCCATAGTTTAAGGTGTCCATCTCCAGAAACAGAGGCGAAGGTCGCTGGTGAATGGGGCGAGAAAGCTGCCGTATATACCAGTTGAGAATGACCGACAAATGTACTGAGGCATGCTTCTGACTCGGGGTCCCACTGCAATGGACAAAGTTACAAATAATAAGTACATAAAAAAATACGACCACAAGCCGGTTTTTGAACATACACCCCCTGCATTAACACTCTAAATGCTCTATCAACTGGCTTATGGTGACATTATCATTATTATTCAGTCTGTATAGTGACACAAAGTAAAATCTTTATAGTCTTCCTTTTCAAGAAGTCATACAATCACGCCAGTATTCCCCGAAGGGGTAGGCAGAGGTGCACACAGTTGTACATCCACATTTCACCAATTCTGTAATTAAGTTCCATGTAATAGGTGGTGAGCCTATTGCCATCTATCAAGCACAATTCCAAACTCCAGGCTGCTACTGAGAATTTTCTAACAGAACCCGAGACCTCATGCTCAGCATTCGCGCTTGAGATCACTAGACCAACAAGGCAGGTAGTTCAGTCAAGAAGACAATGGACACTAAATAATTGTTTTATATCATAACATCAGTTCTCACCAACTTAACAGTAGTATCCCAGCTGGCACTCAGCAGATGTGTTCTAGGCCAGTCCACAGAGCACACCTCACTGGTATGAGCCCGTAATACCCTCAGTGGCGCCGCACAGCCGACCCTCCACACTATGACGGCACCATCGCCGGCACCACAGGCTGCTGCATTCTCTGTTGTGCCTGACCATGTCTGAAAAATTAACACTATGTTAGATTTTTTGGTGCAGATCAAATCCTGCTCACAACCATATTTTCTTTCCACAAAAATTTATAAATTCACACAGGCAAGGACTATAAAACATTAATGGATTACATTGTACCTATTGTTTTATTAAAAAATTATGTCAACTTTTTGGAACCAAGCAACTATAATTATAGTTGGTCATAATAGAGAAGAACTGGCAAGAAACTTCATAGACACTACTTTACAATAATCCATAATCTCTGCTACTGCCTTCTCAAATGGGTAATAGGCACCATTGCAATTATGTAGATACATATGAATGAATGAGTCATAACCAGTAGCTTGTTAGTAACCAGTGTTTAAGCTGTTGCGTCAGTCATTAGCAGACACAATAGATTTTTATTGTTACAACGTACAGATCTGTATGTTACTGAGCCGAAAGGTTAAAGACCTTCTAACAATGCTTAGGTAGTTATTTTAACTAAATATTAAATACCAACTACCTCCTTTAGCCCACCTAATTTATCATGATTATATTTTGTATTGTTTTCTTATTAAACTTATCTAACACGGAGGAATAATAAATATAACATAAACAACAGAACACAAATTTTCTCAAAGACACCATTATGTGTTGGTATTGAAAGTATTGAATAAAAGAGATGAAAAATAAGAAAGCTGGTTAATAATTAATATGTGACTAAATGTACTCCAATGAATCCTACAATAACAGATAGAATAGAAATAAAATCAAACTTTTATTTGCTAGAATTACATGAATTGTAACAATGATATAAATAATAATAATAAATTATTATGCCGATAGTAGTCTCAGCCAATGGGTAAATACCTAAGAGCCTCAACAAACATCTTAGGAAGCAGTACTCCTTGACACGGCACAAATTGTCAGGAGGTTTCTCTCACTGGAGCCCTAACCACCGGTGACTTGGACCCCGTTCCCAACACCGGTAGCCTACTGTTTTTTATATTTTTTAATAAACTATAATCAATGAAATGATGAATAGAATGCATATATTTGGACAGAATGTAGGTGTTATCAATTACATAGTTGTTATAGTCATAGATAGTTGGTGAATCCTTGTACAACTTGCCATGCAAAAATATTGTTTTTAAGTTGGTATTTAAAATAAATACCAACTCCTTAAGATTATTGCTAAAATCAAATCATACTAGTAGAATAGACTGTAATGCCTTATAATACACTGTATACAAAATTGTTTAAACCAGTTCAATTATATTACTAACCAGGGAGCCTGGCAGACGGTGTCCTGCCCTGAAGTAATCTAACTGTACATTTAAATCATTCAGGGAATCACTCAAATACACACAAAAAATTCCGATCGAGGCATTCTAGAGATTTAGCAAGACTAACAAACAGCAATTCATTCTTATATATTATATTACTAATTTAAAATTAATGGATTGACTGCAATATAAGAACATTACACAGACCAGTACACTCTGCAAATTAATACCAATTCCAATCCATTTTCTATGTTAAATCAACACCTTAAAACTATGTGTAATGTTAAAATAGATTTACCTACATCACAGTTATCTGAATTTTAAAGCATGTTGGCTTAATAACTCTTCTGCTCAGCTACATACAAATACGTACTTCATAACAATAAAAATCTATTGTGTCTGCTAATTAGCGAGCCAACAGATATCCTGATTATTTTTAAGACATTTTGGCATTTAAAAGAATGTATTGACATATTTCCTGATGTCAATTGAGCAGATTTATTTCAAAGAGTAAACCTTTCAGATAGGCATACCAATAACAAGTTCTGGTTAATTCACTTGATTATTAACATTCTAAAGGTTTTAATTAAATATAGCAGTAGGTCAAGTCAGTCTGCAGATTATGATGATGATGGAAATACGGTTTTCATATAAGACACATAATTATTTAAATTTACTGTGCATTGAGTAAATTTAAAGTGATCTTTAATCAGCAAACAAACAGAATTTAATTAGGTAAAAACTAAAATATGTAAAACTATTAACACATTGAAAATGTCTCAAACTTCAACATAATTATACAACATTTCAAGCTAAATCCAATACTTAAATGAACCGGGAACTTAAGTCAATTGTCTATAAATAAAGTATAACTAATAGAAGCAAATAATCCAATTATGTGATGATGCAAATTCAAACAGAGTGTGTATGTATGTAGGTGTGTGAGTGATCATCTATTGTAAGGCTTCTATGTATGAAAAGGCTCGTGTTTATATTTTTATGATCTGCACTTTGATTAGTTATAGGTCCAACAAATAAGGATGGGTATATATGCAAACCACATTGTTTTGTATATAATGATATTTTTTTATACATGTTGAGGCCATGTAATGCCTATATTAATTAATATTTATGTTGTTTTGGTTTAATGATTTTTAGATATCTAAAAATCATAATCATCTTGTTTCAATTAGAAGGAGATTACAGGTTTTACTCATTACATGTTTTTTTAAATATTATCTTTTTTCTGCAACAACTACATTGCTGTTTTACTGTACTTATACATAATACATTTAAAACAAAGGAACTTGATTTGCCTAATAAAGAATTTCTTTTATTTTTTATTATCATATTTTTGAAATAATCTGAATAGAATATCATATTAAATTATTACAAAATAATGAGACTTATGATTCAAAATGGTTATCATTATAATTCTTACTACTGATTTTGGAGCAGACTATAGTTTAAATCTAGATCTTAAGAATTAGCTATCAAATTTGAAGTCTATAGACTCCATTTGAGTACTTGAAACCAACTTACCACATCAAACAGCCCATCGGTCCACTCTAGTTTCTGTACCTCGACCAGGCCGCTACCATCAGGAGACAGCTCCAAGAAGAATAGAGTCCCACCTCCAGCTAAACCGTAGTACTGGCTAGTAGCAACCGCCAGGGTATCCGGCCTCGTCCGGGAAAAACGGACGCTGTAGCCGTGCCGGCCAGGCGTCAGAAATGTTGGCATGCTGATCGTGTAGCTATAAAGAAATTTAAACTATCAAAAATACGTAATATAAACCTGCAGAAACCTACTCAGAATTACTTACAATTTTCAAAAACCAATACGTCACATTTCTTTAAGTAAACTTTACAATAACCTAAATCTGGTATTGAGGTCAAATTATATTAGAATCCTATTAGTTTTTGCTGTGTAAATAATATCCTAATCCTCAATTAAAAAACGCTACATAACCTTTCGTAGATTGTCACAACAAACGTCAAATTTTTGACGTATAATAAACGCAACGATTTCTTACCTAAACTTAGTGAAGGGACACCAAATCGATTCAAATGCGAGTATGCGTCATACAGCTTAAATCTTATTAGTGCGCCTACGAAAGAAATCCTATTAGCTGGTTAACATATTCTGCATGAAACCTCACATGTTACCTACATATAAAAGCAAAATTTCCTGAACCCAATCATTTCTGGTGAACACCTCAAACCTTCACACTCAGTTTACTCAAACTAATAACTTGAATATCGTTATTCCCATCTTATTTCCTTTTTACTTATCCCTTGCTACAAAATAAACCAACAAAATGTTGGATTACTTTGCTTTGGCGTTTGTTGTTGCTGTAAAAGTATTCAAGAAAACTACTCCAAATGGAAAAGTTACGGTTTACCTTGGCAAACGTGACTTCATTGATCATATGGATTACTGTGATCCTATAGATGGAGTGGTTGTGGTGGATACCGAATACCTGAAAGGAAGAAAAGTTTATAGCCAGGTATACAGAAAGTGCAGTGTAAAGTGAAATTAAATGTACATATTTAGTGAAGTGTGTCGCATTTTTAATGTACCTGTGTTCTTGTTTAGCTCGTTACAACGTACCGCTACGGTAGGGAGGAAGATGAAGTAATGGGACTGAAGTTCTCAAAAGAAATGGTCATCGGCCAGGACCAAGTCGTGCCTATGATCAACTCTAAAATGGAACTAACACCGGTGCAGGAGAAGCTGCTGAAGAAGCTTGGGCCTAATGCTTATCCTTTTACTTTCAACTTTCCTGAATTGGCCCCAAGCTCGGTAATTTTTAAAATATAATGTGCTTATAAAATGCAGGTACCTTACACGAATTATGAACAATACTAATAAAACTATGAACTTCAGGTAACACTGCAGCCTTCTGAAGAGGATCAAGGCAAACCCATGGGCGTTGAGTACTGCGTCAGGACTTATGTCGCAGAGCAAGAAGACCAGAAGAGTCACAAGAGGAGCTCAGTGGCTCTTGCCATTAAGAAGGTAATCTTAGATGACATCAGATTCTACTAGGAAACCCAAGTGATCTGAAATGTTTCCAATGTGTTTATGTGTTCTTCTTTTACTACAGCTGCAACACGCACCAACTTCCCGTGGACGTCGTCTCCCAAGCTCACTCGTGAGCAAAGGATTTACATTCAGCAATGGAAAGATAAACCTTGAAGTTACTTTGGATAGAGAAATCTACTACCACGGCGAGAAGGTCGCCGCCAACGTTATTGTTTCCAACAATTCCAGGAAGTCTGTCCGCAACATCCGCGCAATGGTTGTACAACATGTTGAAATCACTATGATCAATTCTCAGTTCAGTCGTCATGTAGCCTCCCTGGAAAGCCGTGAAGGATGCCCTGTGACACCTGGAGCTAGCCTGTCCAAAACATTCTACTTGGTACCTTTGGCTCGCAGCAACAAGGACATCCGGGGTAAATGCATAATGCAAAATTGTTGAATACCTAAATATTTCTGACACGACGTGTTATTTGTAATAAACTTAATTCAACAGGTGTGGCTCTGGATGGACACCTGAAGGAAGATGATGTCAACTTGGCCAGTTCTACCCTTGTGCCTGAAGGCAAATGCCCAGCTGATGCTATCGGTATCGTTGTTTCTTACTCCGTACGAGTCAAGCTGAACTGTGGAACTCTTGGAGGAGAACTCGTTACCGACGTACCTTTCAAACTGCTTCACCCAGCTGAAGGTAACCATAAATGAAAAGCTTATTGATGTAACATAACGAATGTTTTAAGAATATTGATCACATTGCCTCATTTTTATTTTCATTTTCAGGCTCTATTGAACGTCAACGCTTCAATGCAATGAAGAAAATGCAATCCATCGAGAGACACCGCTACGAAAACTCTCTTTACACCAATGAAGAAGAAGATAACATTGTTTTCGAAGATTTTGCCCGTCTTAGGATGAACGAGCCTGAGTAAAGAATATTATTTACTAAAAACTTACAACAACAAAAAAACAGAAAAACGTCAACAAAATATAAAAAAAAAGTGAAATTAAGCAAGTAAAAGTATCAGATTATTTCATTGTCATTAACATCAGACGAAATAAATAAGATATTTAAATCTCCAAACAGATCAACTACAACACGATCACATATTTATATTACGTAAACTGTTAACGTCATTTTCATCAGATGTTGTGTATTCAATCATTCAGTTTTAATTAATCAAAAATAAAATATTGTCATAAAAAAAATAGTTATACTACTTAATCGTTTGGAAAGAACACATTGTAATCTCGTGTTCGAAATTAGAAGAATATAAAAAATATATTTGTGTACCTTCCTGTAATCCTCTAATAAATTAAACTTCACCAGAAAATTTTGACTTTTCTTACGCCCTTGACTTTACACTGAATTTTATGGTTGGAAGTATTCACTACAACGTCTTGTACACCACTGACATAGAACTGAAGATGGAATATAAGTTACATGCTTTTTTGCATATTCTATTGTCATTCGATTAAAAGGGGTTTTGATTTCCCCGCCCTATTTGGCGCCCCATGCATATGATTAAAAAAACGATTATGCAAAGGCGTTGTAGTTGTCAGCCACGGTCCCGTAGTGTTTAGAATTTTAGTTAAGTGACTTGTCTGCTGCCATTTCAGACAAGCAACCAAATAATTATTAACAATTTCAGTAAGGCAGAGGAAATTATGAAATACATTTAGTATGCCTTGTTGGTCTAGTGGTACCAAGCGCGGCTGCGGAACATGAGTTCTCAGGTTCGATTCCCAGGTCGGGCAAAGTGTTATTAAGTTTTTCTAATAGAAATTTCTGCATAGCAGCCCGAAGTTTAGAATTGTGTCCGGCAGATGGCAATAGGCTCACCACCTATTACATAGGACATAATAATAGTATTTGTGAAGTGTATCCACCTCTGACTACCCGATCGGGGAATACAGGCATGACGCTATATATGTATGTACACTCAGTAAATAAAGGTAGTCAGTGTAGTCATTGCCCTAAGTTCAGTATCCATTTGACAATAAAATATTACTTACTTCTTTAGACCTTAAGCTTAGATCTATAGATGAATAGACCAAAAACCGGCACCGTATGTGGTCAAACCGAAACAATTTGACCTACTCATTGGAGTAAACATTAAAAACCATTACAAAATTAACCTTATTGATATGATTGTGAGTCAGCTGTACAATGAATGTGCTGTTTCGATTTCAACCAAATCAATAAGAATTCCCATAGAAAAATGTCTAAACGGTATCGCGTTTCTTAAATAACGTAACTTTTTTCTGTAGGGTCTTGTATTGTTTGATAAATTATTTATCTTAGTTTTTGTGATTCAATCTGTGTCTTCGCGTGTTATATTGAACATGAGCCAGTAGGTACCGGATCCATAAACATCAAATACCGCAACATTCAACCACAAAAATGTGACCCTGCTTATAAAATATGTGTGGTAAATGATAGGTTATTATATACTTACACTTTATATATGCATGTAACTATGCTATCTATTGATAAGAAGGTAGGTAACAACATTGGACGATTTAGTTAAAATTCTCGCAATATATTGAATGTTCAATACATATTAACGAATTTTATAATATGTTGTATAGAAAACAAGGGACAAGAAAGTGCGAAGGTTAAGGGGGAACTTTAACTAAATCGTCCATAAATGTTGTTATCTACATATCTTTTTATCAATACAAACAAGGATCGGAGAAAATAGAAGTAAAGCCGAAATTACCACACCGATCTCTATCGGCTATTCGGCTCTACCTTTTTTTCCTGATCCTTGCTTGTACTGCCAGCGGCTAGCCATGATCATCTTCCAAAATTTGACTTATAAGTACCCCTGCTGAGAATTGGCTCACATTACTTTGCTCGTACCATTCCTCGCTGTCCCGTCAATACTTGCATGTCGTCGAGCCAGCAGTCATACATTAGGTCTAACACTTAAGTAATGACAGCACTCAAATCTACCTTGTCTCTAGACGTCTGCCCTCTAGAATGGCCCCAGGTCGAAAACAGAGTCCTACGACGGGACGCCTGTAGTGTTGTTGTAACATATGCTTAAGTGGCTTCACCATTGTTAGTCTCGTTACTACTACTGATAGAAAGTACCTACTAGTAGAAATACTGCAACACGCCAATTAGAAAAAAAGTGGGCCTTAACGGGTGCCTACCCGTGGCGAAACCGTTAGTATTCAGTAAAAGCTTTAATCGGGATCAATCGGGGTGACTTATATTCACACTTATAAAATAATATATTTTTTACTACTGATAACTTTCTCATAGCAAAACAAGTCGGACAACTTTTGGACAATGGAGTAGGAAGCCACCGCTCGCTGTCCTTGTGTCTTCAATTGCCAAAAGGGTTCGTCCAAAAACCAGTTTGACCGCTTCTAGTGTGGGAAAGGACACTGTAAGGAATGACCCTTTATTTGCATGTTAGTTATTTTTATAAGACATCGAGTAGATCATTAAACTGTATAGGTAGGTACTCGTGAAAGTACAAAATTGTACTCGATAACAACAATATTTCTTTTGTGCCTGGTATTGGCGAGTGGTGTTGGTGCGAACTGGTGTTTTGGAATTAAGAGTGTTTTAATTAATGAGTAGTAGAGTGTTTGATGGTTGATGGGCAATAAACTATCTACCTATGGGTTAAAAATGTTATGCAGTAGCTTAGCCTTAGTGGCCCTTTGACTTGATAATCTCAATATTATTAATAGGTCTAACCTACTTTATCTGGCAAGTTGTTATTTTGATAAAATTAAGGAAAGAAAAACTCATTTACTAGCCCAAACCAGCTTCAAACCTAAGTGGAAAAGGGGCCATTTTTGTAGCAAATACATTGATGATGTGTATCATATTTTGATGGAGTGTGTCCACAACGGGGTATTTAGAAATAGCCTAGCATTTTAGTTTCGGGATATAGGTTTTTGTAACAGCGTGTTGGCTGCGCCGCTTTCTGACGCAGCCAGGGAGCTGTATAAACTATGTAGGCCTAGACAAAATTAGTAAGCATATGTTTATCTTACCAGGGCGGCATAATCGCATTAGCGAGAAAGCCCATTATGTTGGAAAAAAAAGGGGCCATCAGATGTTTTTAAAGGAATAGCTATACTAGTTCTACCTAACGCCTTTATTTAGATTGCTTTACTTGATTGTTCTTCTGAAGACTGTATACTTATCGAAAGGTTATCATTAGCTTGAGGTATTCTAGTTAATCTTTCATAACATGAATTTCTCAAACATTCTGGTTATCGCTGATTGCTAATTTGGCATTTTGTAACTTAAATTTAGTATTTTTTGTTGAAAATTCTTTACAAATGGGCAAATGTTACTACGGCTTCTTACAATATTTAAAACCAGTTCAGATAACTGAATGCTCAATATCTTTATTGCGTATAAAAATAATGACTCGACTATGGTGCTATTACAAAATTTTTTCATCACCAATCAATTTGAAAATTTTGTGGACAATGGACTACGAAGATACCGCTGTCCTTGCGTCTTCAATTGCCAAAAGGGTTCGTCCAAAAACCAGTTTGACCGCTTCTAGTGTGGGAAAGGGCACTAAGGAATGACCCTTTATTGGCATGTAATGTACCTACACATACAGGGATATAACTAAATATTTTTTATGTTATGGTGAGCACTGTCTCTAACTAAAGGTATGTTTCAACTATTGCTTGACTTAGAAAATTCTAATCAAAGAGATTTATTCTAATCAATAAACTTGTATTGATTAGGTACGCTATTTTTATTTTAAAGATTGTAGGGAAGGTCACGTAATCTTTGAAAACAAGTACCTACTCAATTTTCAGAAATTGTTGATTGCTTACTTTTGGCGTTTTGTAAGATAATCGATGAATTGGCGAATGTTTCCTATAATCTTTAAAATCAATTCAGGTAAAAATTATGACCTTCTATCATAAATTTTTTTTCGTCGCTAAACAAGTCCTACTAGTTTTGGACAATGGACTAGGAAGACACCACTGTCCTTGCGTCTTCAATTGCCAAAAGGGTTCGTCCAAAAACCAGTTTGACCGCTTCTAGTGTGGGAAAGGACACTGTAAGCAATGACCCTTTATTTGCATGTTCAATTCATTTCTTTGCGGAAGTGACACACGGACGTGAAGTTAGTGAAGCTTACGTTCGAATATTTTTGTAATTATTATTTGTATTCTTTGGAATATGTTATTATTGAACGAAATATTCCGATTAATCATACCTACCTACATATTAAGAAATATACCTACCACTTATTTTTAGGACTTAACACTGATGTGTTTTTGCCAAAAATAAGTGGTACCTATATTAGGGAGTCAAAACAATGCAATTTTCCCAGCTACCGATACGGTCGCTGTTTTGGTAGAAATATGTCTACCGATGAATGTATAGCAACAATAAACATGAAAGCAACTAAGAATTTAAAAACAATACACATTTATAATAACACACTTTTAAAACGTTTATCTTTAGTATCCATCATTTTTTTGCTTTCCGAACCCCCTTCGTAACACAAAGAACGGGACATTCCATTCATACTTACCCCTTCAACGAACAAGTGCGCCCAACACAAGACAGTAAAAGGTGAATCGCAATATTTGCGAAGGACTGGACAATGGTTCCCACGTTGCAACTGGTCAAACTGGTTTGCCTAGCCTTCCGTGAAGGGTGGACACCCTGTGACCGCCTTGTGATTGCACAATGTGTTCGTGACAGCGGTGATTTGGCGATGATTAATGTGTGGGAATGTTTGGCGGCCGTTACTTCCGTGTGTGATACGAAAAATTACCGTAATTAGTAGGCTGTATCGAAATACCGAACTGCTTCCCTTTAATAATTTTTCCTACCCTCGATAAATAAGATAATCAATGAGTAGTCTTTAGATATAGTAGAGGTATCTATCATTTTTATTGACAAGAAAGCGTTTCGTCTCTGCGGGTAATTAGATAAACCAAGACTTACTTTTCATATTATTATTTCAGTGGTCGTCCAACTTATAGCTACTCCTCAAATAATGACAGTTTAAATTAGGCCTATACTGTCCTTATATTAACATAAACAAATATTGTTGTTTTTTTTATATAGAGCTATGGAGTCAAGATGCGCAAACATTATATATACATACTTACCAAATGATCTAAGATTTTTGCATTAGCTTTATCGAAGCTTGGAACAGTAACTACACAAAAAAGCTCTTTAGTCCCAATGTTTTACAGCGGATGTAGGTATTAGTGCCGCTAAACCTTCGAACAGGACACCTGAACATCAGGTACCGTAAAGTGCAAGATATGGTACTTTATTTAAAAACAGATTAGACTATGGGTAAATCAGGATAGATCAGGAGCAACCTAAACCATCGAGCATGAAGCCAAAGAGGTAGATACGTCAGACTTCTTCATGTCAGAGTCGTAGCAGGTGGAGATCGATAGTCTCTGCTTACAGCTTACCCCAATTAGAAGCGGGCGTGACTTCATTTACATATGTAAATAAAAATCCATGTCGTTAATGCTTGTGAAATTTGTAATGAAAAACTCATAGTTACACTTAAGTAAACCCAAGTCTTTTCCCATAGGGAACCCCCCACGGGTCCCTACCATCAGAAACGACAGCACGCCACCCGCAACGATCCTTTCATACATACCTTTTTGTCTCGTCCACGGTTTACATCTGGTTATACCCGTGCGCTGGTTGTAAGTGGGTACTACGTAATGAATTGTAATAATATTATACTACGGTTGCAAAGTACCTACATAATTCTTACATAATCATACAGTTATTAAAACGACATGTTGAATAAGTTGCCATGTCCATTTTTTTTTCAGCCCCTTTTCTCTAACTCATGAAGATACCTCATCCAAACGCCCTACTATCAATATTTCCATAAACTATTCTTCAAAATTGTTCATCTAAAGGTGATGAAATATGAAATTTTTCACTAACATAGCACTAAGCACAATAAAGGGGTTACAATACAGCAGCCCTTATATTTTTTTCATCTCAGTCGCGTGCCCACTTTGCATCCCTTTAGCGAGAAATCTGAGGTGCATTGTGCTCTCCCTCGGTCCATGGAGACAAAAAAAAACAACCTGTTAGATTTATTTATATAAACGTTTGTTGAAATGATTGAATAAGTATTATGCCTGGGCTATTCTACGTAATCAATAATAAATTAACAAATTACTGGACTTTTTAAGTCGCATTTTTAATTTTGCGTTTTTACCAATATTGTAAACCTTTGTTTTTTTATCACGTTCCAGTTTTATTTATAGGTTTTAACATTTTTTGTTATATCCTTAGTTTACCGTTCATTATTTTTTATTATCTTTTATATTCATATTCACCTAATCATAAAAAGCAGCTCTTAGAATCGTAGATAAACACAACATCAATAACACTTTGCCCAACCTGGGAATCGAACCCAAGACCTCAGCAGACGTGCTTTAGAGCACTAGACCAGCGAGGCAGTGTAAGGAAGTCTAAAAAACGGTATGTCTTATTTGTAAAGCGTTATTAAAAAAATCTCTCTCTATCTTGCAGTTACCAAATCTTGATCGAAAATCGAAACAATGTACTTACCCGCATCCAACAAGATATCAGACAGTTATAAAGCGGGGACAATCAAGATTATCCTCATGTTTTCAAACTGGTTTGTCCACCAGGGGCATGGGAAACGACTGACCCTTTTGCATAACCCATTGATAACGACCCTGTCATATGACCGGAAGAATACGTAAAAGATTTTATATGAGGGCTTATTGTCAAACAAGAAAGGTGAATATACTCTGAATGCAAAGGAAAATACAGTTAGCAAGTTATACCATTTTGAAAGTCTTGTGAATGAAATTAGTTATAAATTTTATGTTGAGGAATTTAAAATGAAACGCAAAATATTTTTGAACTCTTCGAATGAAAGAAATACAAAATTTTATTATAGTAACATCTTAGGTTTTCGCGATCACTACACATTATAATAAAACTACAATTAACCGGATTAATCGCGTGTATTATTATTGGTTTTGGTTTTTCCTGACGTTCGAACACTGCAGCATTCGTGGACGCAGGAGGACTGTCCTCCCGCGACCACCATTTCATCTGATAATTAGCGAGCCAACAAATTACAAAGTACTTAGGGAACTGCAGTTTGTATGATTCCAAATTCAACTATGACTTTATTATATAACTGATTTTTAACCTATAGTTACCTACGATGTCCTATAGCATATTTAAGACGATATCTAGACAACAACAAGCCATCATCCAATTCATCATTTGAAGCTTTTAACAAGACATAAGCATCCTTCAGTTTACTCCATTATATTAATAAAAATCTATGTACGGAGAATAAACAAAATATATACCTATATACCAGCCCATAACTGTCCCACTGCAGGGCAAGGGCCTCTACTCATACGAGAAAAGCACGAAGAAGGCACGCGCTTAACGGAGAATAAAATACTCATTATTGAACTACCCGATGAATAATAACATGCTTCAGTGCAGACGGATGTGAAAAGTAAAAGTCAAACTACTGAGCTGCGCATGAACATAATGAAGTTAGTTTAAGATGGAATGCAGATCATAACAAAAGCAAAGTATGACATCATACCCTGTTGGTTATTTAACTCTTATATAATGTTAATATTGTTGCCCTAGAACTCGATATGAAAGATACAGTTACATTTTGATCAAAGTTTTGCTGGTTAAATAATATGAAGTGCTTATTGCACCGGCAATGAAAATAATTATCTTTAGTGTTAAATGCAATTGCTACTTGCTACCATAGCAATAACAATAGCATAGCAATTTTATAGCTGTGGAGGTTTGTTATTAGCAACTAGTTTATATATTTTTAATACCATTGATGTATTAGCCTGTAAGCCTACTTAAAAGTAAATAAATAAATATATTTAAAACAGAAAATCTACATTTTTTTGTATAATAACTTTCGTGAGACATATTCATATCAATCATTGTTCACCGGTTACTACTCACGTGCATTTCTCGGGAATTGCCCGACTAGTTTCGCTCAGCTCATGACTAAGGGCTCCGTTCGAGTTCGAAACTAGTCGGGCAATTCCCGAGAAATGCACGTGAGTAGTAACCGGTGAACAATGATTGATAGAAAATCTACAGTTAATCTCAATAACTGGGACACCTAAAAAGAACTTAGATTTTATGAAATGGATAACATTTTTTTGCTAGTCACTACGAAATTTAAGATCTATAGAATCATCAAACCACCCACAAATAAAATGAAATTCTTCATTCATAACAATAGAATTAGTTCACCATCCGTTACTAAGAAAGTGTTAACAAAAACTGAATTTGTCGATCACGTACTAAAAGCTTTGGTGTTTTTTCTATCAGATGAAAAGATTTTTAACGTCTATCGAAAGTTTTAAACGGTATTTAATCCCATGAAGATATTTTAGATAGTGTAAACAGTTATTCTCCTAAGCGTTAATTAACTGGAAAGCTGTTCCCTTTCCTGTCTGGTTGTCCAACTGGTTGGTTCTTTACTTTCCAGCAATCAAAGCCTTCATTTGCTAATTTGCATTTGCTGCAGAACTTGTGGTTCATGATTCATTTAAGAGTGTATTTATCAGGATATAAATATACATAATCTCGTTAGAACCTAATAAGAATTATATAACTAGACCCTTATATTATATTACACGCACTTTTTCAAAAATCCAAACACAAATGACAACACAAGATACAATAATAGAACTTTAATTATAAAAATAAATAACTATAACGAAAACTACATCACTAAACTAACTTGCTAGTACAACTTTCTAATTATAATGATTATTACTATGGGCCGCTATTGGCTGCAACATGTAAGCTTGGCCCGTTGCTCTGTCCACAATATGGCCTGTTGAAGGTTCTAAGAAAAGTCTTGGGACAGTAGTAGCTGCACTCACTGCTGGTTGTTGATGCTGTCTTACACCAGACCCACCTTCGTAAGGCACGTATTGAGGAGGTTCTAAGTGCTGCTTTGGCACGTATTGGTTCAATTCAGCCTGCCTCTGAGGCAAATATTGTGGCAGTTCAGGTTGCTTCTGATTTAAATATTGTGGTGGTTGGTTTTGTGGTAAATACTGATTTTGTTGTTTATCTGTATCGTCTTTGTGACTCACAACTAATACTACTTGATTCTTTTCTTTTGGTTTAGGATTTTCTTCCTGGTTTCTGTATTTTTGACGCTTCGGCTTTGGTTTTTCATAAGATTCATCTTCCCGATCAGCTTCGTGTTCTTCCGAATAAGATGTTTCAGCTGCTTCTAACTGTTCTTTATTGCGGTTTTGTTTTTTAGTTCTCGGTTCTTCTTCCTGTTCTCTCTCTGATGATTTTGAATGCTTCTGTTCTCCTTTATTTCCTCTATTAACTTTAGGGTGTCTTTTAGCTCTTCCGTTTTCTTCGTAGCTTGACTTTTCTGGGTCATAGTCATCATTACCGTAGGTTGGTGAACTATCACTGGGTTCATCGTAAGGATCATTGTTGCTAGAATCGTGGTAAGAACCATCGTCGCCATCATAGCTATCGTCTCCATGGTTACCTGCATGTCCTGCATGGTTTAAATCCCAGTAATGTTCACCATAGCCTCCTTTTTTGTCACCCCATCGTACCTATATATTTGAAAAATATTATTTATTTTTCTTGTTTATATAAAATAATATCAAAAACTTAATAAATACAACACTGTTAGGAGTTTTATAGAATGCAGATCATATGATGGAATATACAAAAAGTTAGTCAAACGTCATGAAAGTTAATGAAATAAATAAAGAAATGAAATAAAAAAGTATTTGTTAGAACAGATTAAGAAGATAATAATTAATTTTAAACCCATTAGATATAGAATAATTAAAATAAAACATCAATGCAAACAAGATCATTTCATGACTATAGTATAAACCGTGCTATAAATATTACAAAATATTGTGTTCTGAAAAGTATAAAAAGTTTCTGATGCATATTGCACGCTAAGATAATTAAGTAAAAGTGAGCAGAAATACCCATTAATTTTTAGTAACAAAAATCTAAGAGCTTTGGATCTGTGGACTTAGATACTTTAACTATTATCCAATTCCATGAGTCACACGTGACTCGCGGCGATTTAACTACTCTCTAGTTCATGGACAGTGAAATTGTTATTGGAAATTCCTGCGACGTGTTAAATATAAATATAAAGCGTAGAAAGCATACTTTGGCAGAGAACAGTCCTTCCGAGGGCTTGGCCCTCTCATGTCTCTCAGTGAAGTGTCGTTCGCTGCCCAAACGGTGTCCCTGATCAAACTGGTCTGCTGTCGGTAAGTGTCTATACCTTCAGCCAAGCGAAGCAAAGCGGAAAAGAGAAAGAAATAGAAAAAGGTTAGAGACAGAGCGAGATAATAGATGTGTTTTACTTTTCCCATGTCCCTGTGGTTCTTAAAGTCTTTCTTCTCGTATCGCTGCTCCCAAGTGTTAGGGTCCTCGCAGACATGACCGAACTCTATCTTGTACGGACTCAACTGTACTGAGAAAAAATCCCTATAAAGCAAAGTATTTACCATTCTTACTAATATGATTATAAAATGTTTTAGTTAAGATGATTTGACAGTTATAAGTAGTGACCCTTAAATATAGCTTCCTTAGGTTTTTTAAATTCAAATATGTTTTAAAGTTTGTGCCGATATAGAGATGAATGTTTGTTACTCAATTACAAACTGCTGTACGGCTTTTGATGAAAGTTATGTGACTGAGTAGGATATAGGCTCTATTTTATTGCTATTAATGAGATACACGCAGTCAGTTTTTGCTAGTCTAAAATATTAGCATCAATTTCATGTTACAGAAAATCGAGTCATATCAAATATTTGTAGTCACCAAATCCCTTTCTCTAATTGCTTTAGAGTTAAATGTGTCAATCTTTGGTAATGTCGAAACTGATTTGCATGCCAGCGACAACAGAATGCAATTAGCTCGAAGGTTGACAATGAAGTCGAAATTTTATACTTGTTTCAGAGACCCTGTCAGTCATTAAGTAATTGCACCTAAATTCTTCAGTTGGTACTTTAATAATACTTAAATTTCCAATAATTTGACTAATTCACACAAGTAATTAATTAATGAGTTATGACTCTACTACACCTAAGTTAAAAATCGAAGATTCTGAGACATAAATAATTTCAAATGCATTAATGCATTCATAGAGTACTAATACTCTAACATTATATTTTTTGTGAGAATAATAAGGTCGTGAGCAGGATGTGAACCTGCAGCCCCCGGATACATAAATAGAGGTCAGCATAGCTTGGTAGGGGCTTGGAGTATTCATCCGGATGTATGCCGGTTTAAATCCTGCTCACTATCGTATTTGACTTTACACAAAAATGTGAAAATGTTAATTAAACAAGCCTTCTTTGAATACTTACTGGAAAAATTTCGCCTGGGTTTCAATTGTAGATGGGTTGCCTGGAGGAGTCCGTACTGTTACTGATCGTGCCCTGCCCCAAAACGATCCAGCGTGCAAAGCGAGAAGGCACCACAGCCATTTCTGAAATAAAAAAACGTTGAAGTTAATAGACACCATAAAAACAAAAGACGTACAAGTAACGGAAGAGTATGAAACTCTACTCGGACATGGTACATCCTAAAACCTGTTCAGTTGTTTTTTTTTTTATCGTCAAGCCTTAATACCTTTCCATTTTACTCTGTTTATTGTTTACTTGTGGAGGTCGAAGGATTTTGGCCACGCAGGACCCCTAATTTATACCCGGCCGCGAGAAGCGCTGACCACTGACCAAAATATTGCATAGAACATCATATCATGTATAAAAGGTTCCAGTATAATCAGTTCGAAATTTATAACATCTTTTTTTAATTTGTGTACATTTTTTTTTTTTTTTTATTAATAAAATCATATATGTATGTAAAACAGTCGAGAATAATGGCAAAAATTCTGATTTAGCCCACTAAACCAAAATTAGGAAATTATTTTGCGATTAGCAATTTTAGTTTCACAAAACTAATTATACAAAACAACTGGACACATGGTCAATTAAACTTTTAAATAAAAAAGAAGAACTGAAAATGAAAACACTATAACACTAACACACCACTTTCACATAATAAACCCATTAAACCAATCGTCAATTTTCTAGTAATCGATTTTAAATAACAACGATTTTAATATAATCAATTCAATATACCGTATTATCAAGACGTTGTGTCATCTTGGCTGTTTGATCGAGGGTCTGTGCCCAACACCGCTGGTAAAATATTTATAGACAAGGCGGTCACAATTCACTCTGTGCAGTGGTTGACAACCGGAAATCAATCGATTTATTGATTATGTACTATACAATAAATCGATTTATAGGATCTGTCAAATAAATGACAAGTTCAGTCACTGTATAGAGATAGAGACTAGAATAGTAAGCCGAGGGCGGGATACCTTATTAGCAGAACGTTGGGAGTATTTTTTCCGACGGGCGCACAGGCACGTTACCTACATTTTAATTGTCATTTTTTTTATAATGAATGCTAAGGCCACGACAAAATACAGTCATACACGCATTGGCAATTTATAATTCGCATAAAAATAAATGAAAAAATCTATGAAGAAAAATATCGCGTGAATATTTTTTGCAGTGCGGTCAAAATTAATAATCTATACTAAACAATATTTCAGCTTCTATCCGCAAGAAATAATAATATTAAAAATCATGAATGACAACCTCGTCTCTCCGTACAATCAATCTGCCTAGCCCTTGCTTTCGTTCATTTCTTCGTACAAATATTAAACATACTTAATGATGGTGTTGTGTTTAATTATGACTTACTCTTGAAAATAATTCCGCTCGATTGACATTGGAAATATGTCAGTTCGTACTAATAAATGCAAAATTTCTAAAAACATATTATAAATTCGGGATAATAAGATGAAGATAACATGATTTAAAATTAAGGCAACTGTAATGTAGGTAAATTATTTTAAAATTATGCGTTGTTTTAAGTCGGCTATTTAATATTGGAATTGGATTGGAATTGGTGTTAGTTTCAAGAGTAACCCCACTGTAGTTATAAATTAGTTCGGTCACTGTATAGGGACTGAATAGATAGCAAAGACGTCACCAAAAGACGTATTAAAATTTAGAAGAAGAATTCGCTATAGTAAGCAGAGGTCGAGATGGCTTAGCAGAGCGCCTGGAGTATTTATGCGAGAGGCGCAGTTTTAAATCCTGCTCACGACCGTATTCTTTTTGCTCCGTCGACAGTCTGACTCGTGACATTGCCGCGGACTCAGCTCATGACTAAGGGCTCCGTTCGAGCTCGAAACTAGTCGGGCAAACCCGAAGAATACACGTGAGTAGTAACCGGTGAACAATAATTAATATGAATATGCCTCACGAAAATTATTATACAAATTTTCATACAGCCTGTTCAATCACTAAGACGTGCTTCATTCTTTGTGTAAGTCACTACATGTGGTATAATAACCCATGACGAGGCGCTCTATATTTTGTTAGGGGGCTAGGGGAAGCAGCGGGCTGCCCGAGAAAAACACTAACAACAACAGGTTTTCGTAATTGAACTGTGTGTAGTGATTTTGACGAAGAATGGGACGCTCCTTTATGAATTAATCAAACTAAAGTTCACTTTTGACACTGTCAAATATTGAATCGAAGCGTTTTGGTCTTAATTAATTAGGTGTACGGCATAAATGAAAAAAAATGCCTTTTAGCTGTGGATCACAGTCCGCTTCTTCTTCCCATCTAAAACACTAGGAAGCGATGAAGGGTGAGCTTTTTGGGGCTGTCTTTAATGTTTGTCGTCCAAAAAGCGCGATATTTTTGCAAAATTTGAATAAAGAAATTTCGTTTTTGATCCAGGTAAACTTCGTCTTACATTGCAACTTGATCAATAGAGTTGCTGGAATTCGTTGACAATGCAGAGTAGTAATAGAATTCAAGCCATAAAACCACAGGGTATGAAATAGATGACATACTTACGCTCTTATTCATAGCTGTGTTTAAAAATATTTTAAGTCTAGCTAAAATATATCTTAAGTCTGTGGTCATCTGTTTCCAATAACGTTTCCAGAACGTAAATTTTTAAGGTATCAGCCCTTGGAATCCAAATGTTGGCTATCCCTGGCAATATCAGATGCGCCCATTACGAATCGTGCCGCGTCATTGACTGCGAAGTGTTGTTTGGCTTTCCGTGGCCAATTGTGAAAATGACTCTGATAATTATATACACACAAAAAAACTTTAATCTACGTTTACTCAATACTTAGTCGGCAAACTTCATCTTATAAAAAAATCTTTTCGAACACAAAGTTTAATTATAAAATAGCATCATAGCATAACACCTGTATTTCCGGAAGGGGTACGCAGAGGCGTACACAGTTGTACACCCACATTTCACCAATGCTATTATTAAGTTTCATTAATAGGTGGTGAGCCTATTGCCATCAACCGAACACTATTCCAAACTCCTGGCTGCTACTGAGAATATCTTAACAGAAAATCCCAATAACACTTTGCCCGGCCTGGGAATTGCTCCGCAGTCGCGCTTGGGACGACTAGACCACCGATTAAAAAATTTGATTAATATTAAATAAATTTGAGAAAAATCATATCAACCACATAACATTCTTATTATTATTTTCAGGCTGTATTAACTATCCCTAATGACATTTGGACTTAAAAATTTCGCCTACTTTACTCAACTTCTAAATCACACAGCTACCTGCAATGTTCCTACTCTTAAAACGTATCTGGTAAAATATTACCGGTAGGTATCTTAAACAATTAAGAAATAGGATGCAGAGAAGACCAAGTTGACTCCGAAAACAAAATTACCAATAAAAATGCCAAAACTGGCGACAACAAAGTTAATCAGTAAATTCATGAGTCAGTAAACCAGTGTTTAAAGTTTACGATTGAGTAACAATTGATTGGAGTTATGAAAAAAATCTGTTATACCTAAGTACTTATCATTTTTATAGATTGTACGCAATTATAGAGAAATGAAAGCGAACGCCCATAAAGTTAATAAGAATAAGGTAAGGTGCTTCTAATAAGAAATTACTGTATAAATGAGAATAAATAAATCGTTTATTGCACTGTCTATTCCGTACTATTTTATTAAACTTGCGTATTCTGGGTAATCTCATAATTTTGGTTTCTGGATGCCACAACATACGGAATTAGCTAAATACTGAACTCTGGCTGATTCGTGCCCTGTCTAAGATGTTTAGCGTCAAATAAGTATATTCTAATTCATTAACAAATTTATTTTTATAGACTAAGTGGCCAATAATTGTAAACTGATGGTAAGAGTTTTCGGTAGCCTATAGATGCTGCCGTAATCGCGTGTTGGCGATCCTGTAAGAAGAATCGCTGCGCCGAAAATATAGGGAATGGTTCCCCCTATTGCAACGTTTCCTCAAGGAACACTGACGACCTTTACTGGAACACAATAGGTACTACTCAAAAGTAGTGCTAGTGAACTACAAAATTCTGCTCCAGTTTTTTCAAGCCTTACTTCTCTTAAGCTGTTGGCTCGCTTACATAAATTAATTTTGATCTCATTGTGCATGGGGCTTTCTGATAAGCCTCTGTTTAAAACTGACTCAAACTAGTCTGTATTTGATTCTCATTTTCTTATAAGACCTCTTTACATAACCTTCGTTGACCTCGTTCATTTCTCGCTTAGCTTAAAATACCAAAACGATAAGTTAAGCTTGAAAATAAACACTTTAAACAAAGTATATCCGAGGCGAGGACCGTGTAATGAGACGGCTGAGTGTTACGCAATCCTACGTAATTACTGCATCTGTTATAGGTTTGAGACACAACTGGAGTATTTTAATACTGTGTACACGATTTCGAGATCAAAACAAAAGAGAAAAGAGGTTAATGTATTTTTTTTATTAAATCGTTATTGAAGACTATTTGGGGCGCGGAAATTCTCTTGAATTACTTGTGTACGAAAATGGGGTTGTGTGTCGAATTCTTACTAACTATAATTACACTGTGACCTTGCCCAGCACTTGAGAAGCATTCCGCAATGTTCGATGGAACGGCTGTGAGGCATCAATGATCTGCATCAATCACCGGGTAGGTACCTAATCGTCCGGTGGTACAGTTTAATGAAACATTCACACTTGCATCATTGCAAGCTGTATATATGATGAATGAAATGGTCATAATTATTTGTCTTACTCCAAATATAATATTCTGGCCAGCGAAATTACAGCTAACATAATAAAATATGTACATAATGTGCATATTGGTACAACAGCACAAACTAATTTCAGGGTTGCATCTAACGAAATATCGTACAATTTTGACAATGTTTGTCGTAATGTTATTGTGTGATATAAACGTCAAATAATCACCAGTTCGTTATTTTTGTTGCGAATCGGTGTCGTGTGAAGATACATTATAAAATGATTCTAATAGCTTTTTGTTACATTGTTTGTTTCGTACAATGTTAATGACATTATGATGGTAAAGAAAGATTGTTTTCGGTAAATATTACTGATAATGATATAATTTTGGCGCTAACTAGATGAATAGTTGATTACTATCTAAGAATAACCTTCAAATAATGATCATTATAAAAACTCTTATGTTTTAGTTAAGTTAATTGACATTACGCTCTAATAAATATACAAAAGAATCGCTTTATAATTGTTATATTGTTAGTACCTACCTATCTAATTTATTTTATTAAATAAAAAGTTGGATTTACCATAAAAAACAGTTCGCTATATTACCCTTTCGCCCTTTTTCAGAAAGTTCCTCTCTAGTCCATGTGATACTAAAAAGGCATTTTATTACTATAATATGGACTTACTCTAATGTCTCATACCGTTCCTACTTTCTGCCTGCCTTCACGGGAAATAAGCGTGAGTTGGTGTATGAATGTATTTTTGGACTTCTTTTGACCATACCCAACAACCCCGAGAGTGACGATTTGATTGACGATGTAGCGAGCTTAGCAAGCATAGAATATCACACATGATTTGAAAAAAAATTGGGTTAAATGCACTCGAAAATATAGACATAGATAATTTCACTCCTTAGCTGTAAACTTAAATTTCTAGACCGAGTATCACCTGTTAGTTTCATTGGGGGTACTAAAAAGCAGCCTAGTGGTATAACCGTTGGACTAGCAAGCTAAAGGTCGCAATTTCGCAGCCAAGGCACGCACCCCTGACTTTTCGAAGTCATGTGCGTATTAGAAATTATTTATCACTTGCTTAAAACAGCGAACGAAAATACCGCGAGGAAAGCAGTACACCTGAGATCCGTTTTCGATGGTGTCCATGTCAGAAGCCAGATCAGAAGCCTATGGGTGGTTTTATACTAATACTTGGTTGTTAATCAACCAAGGATAATAAAGGAATAGGGATTCCGTTTTCCATCGCGGTCCGCACAAAATAGGTCAGCGACCCGGATCCGGACCGCGGTCCTCCATTCGGTGACACCCATTCTAGACCATCGATTACTCTAGTTGAATTATTTGTTATACAGTCTTAAAGCGCAGTGTGCCACCGATCTTAGGCGAGTATTGTCGCCAAATAAGTAGGCTACTCCTTACGGAAATGCGCTCACTGCACACCGCGTAAAACTAATTGTGATTGGCGGGCAAAATAGTTTCGTAACAATTTCAACTTTCACACCGATCGGTAATTAGCCGGTTTGAAATATTAGTGCTGATGCAAAATTGATTTTGAGACATTCTTATTTTTTTTATTTCCACTTCTTGCTCGTTGTGAGCAACGTACTGATCAATAGTATTCCTTATGTAAGACTACCAAAGAATAGAAGTAAGAAGAATTGCCGCATCATTGGTCTATAAGTTACAAGCGCGGCTGCTGAACGTGAGGACCAGGGTTTGAATCCCGAGTCAGGCAGTGTTACTGTGATTTTCTGTTTGAAAATTCTCAGTAGCAGTCTAGAGTTTGGAATTGAGCCCGGTAGATGGCAATAGGCCCACCACCTAGGACTTAATAGGGGCACTGATATGGCATTAGAGTATTACAACTCTATCCAAGCCTTCGGGGAATACAGGTATACTATGTTATTGACAATATAAAAAATCATGCGACATAAAAAAGAGATCTATATCCAATACCTCACAGAAAATGGGCTAAACCTGAGTAAAACTCTAAGGTTTGATTTATAATAAGTTAATAAGAAAACCATACGTGCCCTCAATTGCATTGTTCACTTATATTTTTTTTTTTTTTAATATTTTAAAGTATCTTGACAATACTTTAATTTAATTACAATCTAGCCTTAACTAGGCTAATGAGTAATACAATTTTAACCTAAATTGCTACGTTATCATAATAGGTACTAAGAATACGTCCAATAACTATTCTTAGTTTCTAATATTATAATTACGACACTTTTTTCATGTGTTCTTAGTCAGCACTTATCACTATATTTTTTGACTGTCACAATTCATTACACTAATTCATGTGGTTTGGTCCGTTTGAGTCTTCTTACTATGTCCGTGTGGTCAAGGAGCTGAATTGCCTCAACATTCACATGCTGGGGAAGTCTTCGTTCGTGAGCTTCTGCGTATTTCTTAATAATTGTGGCTACGACCTCCATATTAAGGTCCTGATGAAGGTCACTATTCCTGATGTACCAGGGAGCGTTGAGAATATTCCTGAGTACTTTGTTTTGAAATCGCTGGATGATTTCTCTATTGGTTTGTTTAGTACAGCCCCAAAGCTGGATACCATAAGTCCATACTGGCATTAAGACTTGTTTAATAGCTGCATAATAGCTGTGTCGTCAGCAAAAGTTGCGATGGAATTGTTTTCGGGCACTGGGATAACGCAAGTGTATAATAGGTACAGAACCGGCCTTAATACACTACCTTGAGGTACTCCTGCTTTTATCTGCATGAGTTTAGAATGAGCGTCTTCTTGCCTAATTCGAAACGCTCTGTTAGATATATATGACTCTAGAATATTGGCAAACGATCTAGGTAACATAATTTTTAATTTATGGATCAAGCCTTCGTGCCAGACTTTATCGAAAGCTTGAGCCACATCAAGGAAGACGGTGGAGCACACTTTCTTCTCTTCTAACGCTCTTTCAATTATGGAAGTGATTCTATGCACCTGATCATTTGTGGAATGCTTTTCTCTGAACCCAAACTGATGATCAGGAATCAGCAGACTTTTTTCTATTACAGGTTTCAATCGCTTTAACAATAGTTTTTCAAATAATTTTGATATTATAGGTAGCAGAGAAATTGGTCTGTATGATGTTGGTTCTTGTCAATTATATCCAATACCTCACAGAAAATGGGCTAAACCTGAGTAAAACTCTAAGGTTTGATTTATAATAAGTTAATAAGAAAACCATACGTGCCCCCAATTGCATTGTTCACTTATATGAAGTCACTAAAGCCTACATCAACAATAGCACAAGATAGGCTTGTAGTCACCAGAAGTAAATAGGTACAAGATACAATCTGTAGTTGTGAAATGTGGTCGTCATGAAAGTATGTCAGTGCAGTACGATTTCCGATCAGACCCGCATAAGCTGACGTCACGATCCACGGCCTAACAATAAATTATTGCGTTCTGTTGGTGCAATTTAAAGCTGAGAGCGGGTGTGACACGCCGCGTACTTACCAAACTTTCTTATAATTGAAAATATTTTGTTTCCCGAGGACATACTAAAATTGTTCTATTTCGTACAAAAGGAATTTTTTTTTTTCTGTATTTTGACAGCTAAAGGGAATATTAAATTTATTCAGCAGTGCGCGACGTACTCTTCGTATGTACGGACTTATAGTTTCTAATAAATATTCTAGCAAGAAGATTCTAGAAGACGTAGAATTAAAAAAAAAACTCGTACCTAACCTACATTACAAACAATTTCATTTTAACTTTTAATTTTCAATAACAATTGGAACTGCCTTCTATATTAATTGGGTTATTTTTTTGTTTTAAAGGTAAAGTATTTAAAAACATATCAACTTCCGCATGTATGATCATCACTTGAGAACGACTCAGCCTATTTGGCTGATTAAGTTTTTGTTGTGTTCCTAATTCTCAGATGCATGACAAACTATTTTAGATCAATCCACGACATACGTTGGAAATTTAGAAAGTATTTTGTATAAATTGCATCTTTAAATGACGGCACGAATAACACAGTGATAGAGAGTGATCGGCTGCTAAGTACGCCGCGACACATCACGTCACGTCGTTGGTTTGATGATTATGTTTGATTTGATTAACTGGTTCGGTGACATCTGTAAACACATTTTAATATCTTTTCTATATACAAAAAGCTATTTTGCTATTTGTTTTGAAGTATTATTATTTCAAATACGCTTTTACATAATACAAGAAAGTATGTATGGCGAATCTCTTATAACTTGGGCTTCAAAATATGTTTATTTAAAAGCCAAAACTAATTTGCTGACCTCTTAGATGTACGCAAAAGTGTAAGAAATAAAAACGAAATTTTAACAAAGAATTTATTTGAATTTTGGGCGGCATCGTGCAGGCTATAGAGAATATAACTAAATGGAATTGTGGACAATACCCAAGATCGAAAATGGGAATACTTTTTCATAGAAACACCTACTGCCTATAGAAACTTTAGTATTACATTGTCAAGGTGAAAGTTTAAGGTCCAGAACCCATAGTACCACACCCCTTCGGACACATACGTACCCTGGTAAGACAACGCACTAGGGACCAACACAGTGACCTCTGGACGAACCATGGTGAGTGCAGACAGGCCAAAGCGGCTCTTCCGTCTATCGACGGCCGGATCACCAGGCAGCTTCTTCGACTGTCAAAGCAACAGCTGCATACAGTCACAGCGGCTCTCACGGGCCATGGTTTATTAAATAAACACCTCTTTGTTATAGGTGTTACTGACAGCCCTGTTTGCAGAGCCTGCTTGGAGGAGGATGAAACAGCGGCTCACGTGGTGCTTCACTGCCCTGGGGTCGCCACATACAGGGCTAAGTACTTCGGAAACCCAGGTACTCTCCGAGAGGTCGCCGGCAAGATCAAGTTCCTGCTGGCCTTTCTTGAGGAGTTGGTGTGGATCGAATAATCCATTCCCACCCCGAACGCAAAATAATCGCCAAGAGTGGGGAGTTGCGGAAACCAGCTCGCTAAACCAATACCAATACGTAAATCCAAGATTTTCTTTTTTTATTTTGTTTGGTCGACTGGTCTTGCTCTCATTACCATAACTTATTTTATATTACATTGAAAACACAAGTTCCTTCCATTGTATCGATGGTGTTGTAAGTTCCGAGTGTCACGCATAATGATTTCTAATCTCCACCTTTACGAATTCACTATTTGTCTACCCGATAAAGCAGGGAAAATATTTGGAACCTTTTCGAGGTGTACCTATATCTAGATCTTTGCTAAGAATTCGAAGATATTGTCTGCTATCTAACAAGTCTAAAATAATACTTTCTAATAAATCATAAGTCACAAACAACTAACATCTTCAATATTTTTGGATGTATAGTATAGTAGGATTACCTCGTGGATGATCCACGCACCTTCGGAGAGCACGCCGTTTGTCAAATAAAGATCTATAATTTAAGCTACGAGAAGTCAGAAGCCTGAGCTCCGACAAAAAGTCTCTCCACGAAATGTTGTATTTATGGTTATGTAGGTGAGGACAGGCGCTTCATGTTAAATATCCGGTTAGACTAAAACGTCGTTAGTTAAACCCTACATATTTTTTATTAGGCTTATGTAACTACGTCGAACTCAGTGTCGTATTCATTTAAAATATAATTTCAAAAATTAAGACAATTACCATCTCAGTTATTTGGCATTGATGAATCTTAAAAATATTTCCGAATGAATTTCAAAACAATAGTTTTACCGCCAAATACAACATTTGTAATCGTACGCTACTTATCAGTATAATAAGCGAGTTTAAAGCACATTAATGCAAATTAATGGGTAATGGAAGCTGCAATATTTAAGATACACTAAATGTAATAATAATAGAATTACGTGGACTGTTTACTTGCGTTTTTTTTTCGGTTTTTATACTGCCCATGCGCAGGCTGCAAGGTAAAAGATAAAAAAAAAACGTTTCAAAATTGATTGTTCCAATGAAACTAAAACAGCTTTGCTTCAGAAACATGGTTTAGGCCCCATGAGAAACATAAATTGATCTCCATACAAAAATCTCACTTGCGGTCCTACGGTTATTGGAGGTCAACATAATGATCTCCGGCCACCATGTGCTGTAGCCTACTTCGGTAATTTATCGCTCCACCAGCACCAGGCCCGAGACGGCGACGCACAGTACGTGTGCGTGTCTCACACTGTCAACTGTGGCTGGCCTGCTATAATTACGGATTTCGTGTCGTAATCTGCCGGGGCTGCGGTCAATGCAGCTGAGATCCCGGAAACTCGGTTAAGGTTAGAGGAGAATCGTGTGGTTTTACTCGGTAAAAGTCCGGCACGGACTTCCAGACATAAAAAAGGCATAGTTGTTCAGTAGCATTGTAATAATCTATCTTAAAAAATACTCTTTTAACTTCCACTTGTATAAAGTCATTATAAAATCTTTTCCTTTACTACATAACTTTAACATCGATTAGTTTTTTCGCTTAATCGATTTGTGGTTTCAGTGGTTTATGTTTTAGACGTATTTTATTTATTTTTATCGATTATGTAATCTTGATTATGATGATCTCAGTGGGTAAATTGGAGAAAACTGTTTACGAGGCAACAATCGATACCTGATATTGTAACCTGGTAACACACCATCAATAGTTATACAGATTTCTGGGTATAACAGTATGATTTTATGTCTCCACCTACACGGTGAAACGTGCTTCGGGAAGCACGTTAAGCGATCAGACTCATCTGTTAGTAATAAATAAGAGTCTCTTTACCCAGTCCGTGGCCTACGAACGGCTTGAACTCTCGACACGTGGGTTGACAGAGGCTAAATACTTACACGAAAAAAAGGTCTACGAAAAAAAGGTCTTTATTTTAGCCTCTTTCCACCATCACGTAGGAAAGAGGTGTGTATATTGTAGAGTACGTACAAGTACAGTTGTCGTAATTTGACTGTGCATGTCTGAAGTGTTTTGAAACGACCGCGCAGGTACAGTTCTATAAAATATTTAAATTTGTTAGGAAAATCAACACCACCACGAAACATTTATGATACCGACTGTCCTCGGCGCTTAATCGAACGAGAGTATTCGAACCTGCGCCTCCCAGATAAATACTCCAGACGCTCTGACCGCTAACCCATCTCGACATTACTCTCGAAATTTATAGCTTTACAAGTAATGTAAAACTATCTTAGGTTTTGGCGATCACTACACATTATTTCGAACGCTTGACTCCTGCGACCACGAACGCTGCAAAGTGTTCGAAACGTCAGAAAAAACAAAAATCATTAATACACACATTTAATCCGGTTAAAAGTTGTTTTATTATAATGTAAAACTGCTGTGGAAACTGCTTCATTGGTCTATTGGTCGCAAAGGTGACTGCCAAGCGTGAGATCCTCGGTTAAATTTCCGGGTCGGTTCCGGTTCGCCATGCATAGGTTAATGCTTTTCAAAAATGTATCTGTATACATTACTTCTATTTCAATTCCACCTCTCGCATATCTGCTGGAGACTGAGACATCTCTGTCTTTTAGAAATAGCTGACCTTTGTACTTTAAGACTGCATTATAAACAACCAAGTTTTTTTTTCTATCTAAACCTGTGAACGTACAGTGTCGAATAAAATAAGTAGCATCACGCATAAATACCATGCGAGGGTTCAACACATTTCAGTTGCCGTTTTTAGTCCCGTGTAGTACGTGAGCCATACTTCTTAGAATTCAGAATCAACTTTTACTTGGCACCTGACTCGGTCAGGTTCTATACAGAATTTGTATCTACATTCAATATTCGTGTCTATAATCGTTCTATCCAGTATTCAAATAATCTACAAACAATTATCAAGTATTATTCAACATTACTTAGTTAAATTGTATAACCAATTCTTAGATAACTCTTCTCGGACACACCGATTTTATAAAGAAATAAGTTGTTATTTTTATTAAAAAAAACTGTAATTATTAAAACTGCCTCATTGGTCTAGTTGTCGCAAGTGCAGCTGGTGAGCATGAGGTCCCGGGTTTGATTCCTGGGACGAGCAGTGTTATTGAGTTTTTCTGTTGGAAAATTCTCAGTAGCAGTCCGGAGTATGGATTTATGGTTGATAGCATACTCTCACCATCTTGGGACTATATCGGTATAGCTGTATCGTAACCTACCCTTTCGGGAAAACAAGCGTGATGCTATGTTATAATTATTTTTCCTTTTAGGTAGGTATGCATATTAATTTAGTAAATTTTCGTCGTCGACTATTCTGTAGTAAACGATCTCTCGATTCGACGCGTCCGAGCGTAAAATCGTCGATAGAAAGTGTTATAAATTCGTTTTCTTTCTTATTTATAAGAAGCTGATTGGCATTGTGGTCGCCATTGCTATAGAGTTCACTAACAATAAAGTACAAGAGTTTAGAAATGGACACCAGAATATTGGTAAGTTTAACCTTAAAAGCGGTCTGAGCATGGTTCATTTTATCGACACATCATTTTGTCAATTTTAAACATCAAATTTGACATCATTTGTTCTAAATTTGTCGAATCTCTATAGTATTATCAACAGTTCAATTCAAGATAAATATTTGAAAAGCATGCGTTATGGTAATTGCATTCTTTAAGACATTGTATTAACTGCAAAGTTAGTCGTGTCGGTCTCGGTCACCCGTATAGGGACTGAATTGATAGCAATGACGTCGCCATATTATGACGTGTTAAAATATGGAAGAAGAATTCGCGGTGGTGAGCAGAAGTTGAAATGTCTTAGTGGTCAGAGCGCCTGGGTTCGAACCCTGTTCGCGACCGTATTCTTTTTCCATTTAATATAATAACTTTCGTTAATGTCGAATTAGACGTTTAAAATCGACCAACATGTCGACAAAAAAAATCATACTCGCACCGCAATTTCGTCAATTGATCGAGTGTCTTCGTTAGTACCTTAGCGTGACAAAAATATTTAATTTATTATATAAGTTAAAGCACAGACTAGAGTAGCTGCGGTGCGAGCATGGTTCTTTCTGTCGCCACGTTTGTCGATTTTAAACGTCAAATTTGACATAAAGTGTTGATAAAACGGTAAATTTCAATACATAAAAACTTTTATCGATTCGACAAGTTTGTCAAAAACATCCGTGCTCATGCGCCTGGTTAGACTATGTTCATGGGAATTTGCAATTTCTTCCTACTAATCCTATCCTATCCTACTAATATTACAAATGTGTAAGTTTGCGAGGATGGATGGATGGATGTTTATAACTCTTTGATGCAATAACTACTGAACGGATTTGGATGAAATTTGACACCCAGATCGTTTATAACCTAGATTAACACATTGAACGGGATAGCATACGCATTAGTAAATATCTATTACGCCTACTTATTAACACATTGCATTCATTATTGTAGTTAATCAAGTTATGAACATTTTGCCGCAATCGAGATAAGGATTGGGTAATTAAATTGAGATTACTCGCGCGTACATAAATTATTAGATACATGTAATATTGAAGCTAGAAATACCTGTTACTATGTAAGCAGATCAAATTATTGGGTTATGAAACTAACGTTAGATAAAACGAGTTTAAAATTCGTCCTTTCTTTTGCTAAAAAGGTGAACTAGATTCCTCAGTTAACATAACATATTATCACGCCTATATTCTCCGAAGGGATAGGCAGAAGTGTACACAATTATACACCCATATTTCACTAATACTGTTACCTATTGCTATCTAACGGACACCATTCCAAACTCCGGGCTGCTACTGAGAATTTCCCAACCCAATAATACTTTGCCCGACTTGGGAATCGAACCCAAGACCTCGTGTTCAGCAATCGCGCTTGGGACTACTTGACCAACGAGACAGTTATATATCATTCAATTACCTATTACGTACTCTATTTACCACTACATAATATACTTGCGTCTTAATGCCCATTTTAGCATTTATATAAGGTGTTAGTTTTTAATGTCTTAATTAAAAACATTAACGTATACTTAAAATCTTGTAATACTGCTTCTGTTGAATTTTCTTTGCAGTAAATCTTTTTTAAACTGGTTTTCCTTTCTTTAGTTGGGCTATAAACATTATATCATAGTGACCAATTATGTTTGAAGAACACAAAATAGCTAGGTACTCTCTACTGATTTAGATGCAGGTATTGCATAGGTACATCATATATATTGTTTGTTTGATAAATGATACTCCTCTCGCCCGTATTTCGGTCACGGCTGCCTACCTCCACGGATATTAGCGGTTTTATTTTATTTAATGATAAGGCACCTCGACGACTTACTTATACATACACAAAACTAAAATCACAAATAGTTTTAGGCATAGTGAATTTGTCACTTACAGAAGTGCACAGCACTGGCAAAGAACTTAACAATTATGTTAAATAACGTTAGTTGAATTATTTATAAGTTACAGATTGAACCTATTAAAAATAAATTGAAAATGAGCTATGGTCACAAATACAATGTGAAGTAATATAATTTAACAGTATAGCAAAAATCAAATCGAAATACAAAAAATATAAGGAAAAATACAAATAAAAAGAAATCAATTTTTTCTTCTTTATAATATTAGTATAGAATAAGTATAGATATTAGTTAAGATTGTAAAATCCTGTTTTATTTATTAACTAATTTCTCATCTTCTTTTTCAGTTGATCCTATCCTGTATGGTACTGGTGACGTCAGCATGGTCCCGACCCTTCTACCCAGTGCCCAGAGGACCGATGAGATTCACTCGATACGCGCCGCCACCGCCAGCGTACCTCTACCAACATCCTCATCACCATCCACATGCACTTCCTCAGAAATATTCTCAACCACATGAGCAGGCACATTTGCAGTCCCAACATAAATCACCGGGTAAGATCTATTACAAATGAATGAATATTTTAAGTTAATCTTCTTTGTATAAATTATAATAAAACAACTTTTAACCGGATTAGTGGCGTGTATTATTGGTTTTTGTTTTTCTTGACCTTTCGAACACTTTGCAGCGTTCGTGGTCGTCCGGACCGGTTAAAAGTTGTTTTATTATAGTGTGTACTGATCGTGAAAACGTAAGATATTCTTTCCATAAGTTTTGTCCGTTACGGTTAACATCATTAATTTAACCTTTTAGAATTTCTTCATTTAGGTTTGCAATTAAATTAATACGAACGCAATGTAACGTTTTGCCGGCCTTATTGTTCAACAGTTATTTAATACTCTCGTGCATTTTTCGGGATTGCCCGACTAGTTCCGAATTCAAACGGAGCCCTTAGTCAAGAAATGAGCACGCGCCGATTTCACGAGTCAAAATGGATAATTAATTTGAATGTGTCTAAAGAAGTTTATTATACAAAAAAAGTCTACGCTTCGCTTATGATTCCTTAATGTCGATATAATACTAACGGTAACAGATATATAACGTTACTGAGTACATCACTTCGTTTGCTATCTTCTTTATATTAAAAAATATTTTCCATGCTGTACTTAACCTTCGATTTCTATTTGATGGCGACAATATCACGTATTAATTGAACCAGATTTCTCTATTCACAACAAATAATTGAACCAGATCTCTATTCACAACAAAACCCTATTTTCAAATCGAATCTTGCCCTTTCAGTCGAATCAGAAGACCTAGAAAACCCACAATGGCAGCGTCCGAAGCGTGGTCACGACGATTATGACCACGACCATGACCACAGAGGCACCAGTGGGGTCACGGGCCCCGTCCACACTTTCGTCAAGACAGACAAGAATGCCAATTACAAATGGGGTGTGCGACATCACGTGGGGGACAAATACGCGTCATAAACACAAAATTCTCCATATTACAAGACTTTTGTTATATTATTTATATAGTTATACTTTTAGATGTAATTGTTGTATTACTTAATTAGATTTATACGTTTAAAGTATGTTTTATTGGTCTCTTAAACGACTCTCATATCAAAGCTCTTTATTCAAATTAGACTAAAGGTTCGTTCGCTAAACATGGATTGGGGGGCCCAAATAAGCCGATTCTTCACCGCTACTTAGTGTTTTAGCTGGGATAAAGAAGCAACAAAGTCAAGCAAAACATCTTCTGACATAAATGTGAACAAAATATGTTTGGAATTCAAGGACTAGCTTATCCAGAAATTACGGAAGCTTACTAAGCCACGTGTCTTGCAAGATAATTAAAATATAATTGTGACCACTAATCACGATCCTCAGCTACTCTCAATGGCTTACCCCATCCTCAAAGTCCACCTTAAAATACTGCAGCTTACGTGGGGTCAATTCTAAGAAAGTACGAGCCAAAACAATTCTCAATACTCGATTGCAAATCATAATACTATAATGATGTTTTTATTACTGGAAGTTGACATACATAAATTATTTGGAATTACATGACTCTATTGCGTAGCTAGGAATGTACATATTCTGCCCTTGTAGGCAGGAGCTAATTGTAATTAATATCTTAGCTTACCGCGATCACTATACATTATAATAAAACAACTTTAACCGCGATTAATCGCGAGTATTATTATTGGTTTTTATTTTTCCGAACGTTTCGAACACTTTAAACACTCAAAACATAATTGATAGAACAACAGGTTTTATCAATAATGTTTTGTTAATAACTAAATGATAAATATGGAGCTATAGTAACCATTGCATCAAAAAATTATTTTGTCTTCGTTTACTCGACTCTCGGTTGTCGTGATAGGGATCCAACAGAATACCAGCGTTAGGCATACTGCCTGGCATATGCTGAGTTGGGTACCTTCCCATTTGTAACAACTGTGGACTCGCCTTCGACGGCAATGTGTTTTAGTGTATTATAAGTAAGTACCTATTATTTTCATAATGGAAGGTTGTGTCACGGTTTGTAACAAATGAACGTTATTTCTTTCTTTATTTCTTGTTTCTACATAATCCTCTCTCGCTTATGAGGCTAGTAGTTATAATATACAGGACCAGAATCTCATAACTCTTCATTTAATTGTGTTGTAAGTCGGACTTATTCGCTCCAACGGTCGTGTCGACCACGCCCTGCACGTTGCAAGTTGCAACATACCTGCTATATGAATGTGCTTGCGTGTTCCACGATGTCAGTGATACCTAGTAGATAATATAAATACTCCTTCCGACCGTATTTCGGTCACGGCGGCCTATCTCCACTGAGATTAGCCAAGTACGCAGGAGGTATTATAGTGCACAAGTGTATGCGCAAACACAGATGCACTCCCTCTTCCTTCACTCTCATATTCCGATGGGACGGAAATCCGACACGACCAGAGGGAGATCAGGCGCAGGACCGACGGCTTTACGTGCTCTCCGAAGCACGGGGGTGTCACACCACCAACTTCCTGACTCCGGGCTGCTACTGAGAATTTCCTAACAGAAAAATTCAATAACACTTTGTCCGACCTGGGAATTTGGATTCCCAGGTCGGACAGTGTTATTGAAGCGTGTTACCCAAGACCTCACGCTCAACAGCCGCACTTGCGACCACTAGACCAACGAGGCAGTCTAAATTAAGTAACGGGAGTTAAGGATAACTATAAATCATCCCCTGCCCTTATCCCAATTGATTGGTGGAATTCTTGTATTGTTATCAGTGATAGCGATCGAATGAACGTGATAACTGTTAAATTATAAGCAATTCAAATATTTTGGAAAGGCATTAACGCATTCATAGCGAACTTTAAAGTTATACTTTTTTGTGAATGAAAAATACGTTACAGAGTACAGAGCATCTGGAGTATTTATCAAGATGGCGCAGGTCCTAATCCTACTCAGGACCGTATTTAGCATTCCACAAAAAAAATTTACAACAATTTAATTAAATAATAAGTAATAAATTTATTAATCCCAAGTCCTCCTGCGACCACGAAAGCTGCGAAGTGTTCAAAACGTCAGCAAACACAAAAAACAATAATACACGCGATTAATCCGGTTAAAAGTTGTTTTATAATAATTATTAATCCCAGATAAAAAACTGAAAGTTTTAAGGCACATCGGAAATGTTATATACTTAAACTCTTGACTGGAATAGCTTTAAATGACCATTTATCGTAATTTATGACGCAATCGACAGTTTTTATTTCATTGCAAGTACTTTATAATGTCATCGAGATTGCGGGTCGGATTTCCGAGTGTCTAATTAGGGCATTTTAAATTTATGATTCTGGTTACAATATTACGTAAAACTTCATTAATTAAATGGATATTGGTATTACGTGAGTTCATAAGTACCTGCATGTTTTGTTTGAAGGAAGGAGATAGATAGATATATTGGAGTAATATTTATAAAAAAGAACTATTATGTATTAGTTAAGGGTACAATGGCCGTCTTATCGCTAACAGTGATATCTACCTGACAACTTTTGGATGGAAAGGAAAGTCGTGAATAATAATAGCAAATGGTGGCAGTCAGTGATGTACCTAATAAAATAAAAAAATCTGATTCACATAATCAACGGGTTAAATGACTGATATGGATAAAACTATTTTGTATAGTAATATCTTAGGTTTTCGCGATCACTACACTTTGCAGCGTTCGTGGTCGCAGGACGAACACTGCAGTGTTCGAAACGTCAGGAAAAACAAAAACCAATAATACACGCGATTAATCCGGTTAAAACTTGTTTTACTATTTTGTATACTTATGGGAAAGCCGACCGAAGAACGATGGATAGATTGTATGGAAGATGATAGGCTGGAAAAGAAGTGACTACCGAGATGTCGGCTGACAGAGAGGTATGGAAGAAAAAGACGTGTCGCACCAACCCTAATTAAATTAGGATACGGGCATGGGGATAATGACTTATTGTCAAAACTAAACCTAAACGGAGGGCTATAAAAAAAAAACTTTTTTTTTGAGATTTTCCTTTAGTCCTTTTTGCAATAAATAAAACTAGTAGCTACGCCACCCTTGCTACGGTTAAGTTAAAACTACATAAGCACTAAATATGCAAAAAGAAATAAAAATCTATCCCAAACCGTACATAACTGAACCAAATATGAAAATATCTAATAATTTCGAATAGGTGCGGAGTCTAAATATATGACAGAGAGATTGTTTTTTTCTGTGATTGTCAAGATGATAACCTACAAATAAAGTCAAATCAGTAGGTACCATTTGTATTTTCCGTTTACAAATGTAAACGGAAAACCTAATATTTATCTAAACCTATCTTACCGTAACTGAAACTATCCTAAATTATCGGATATTCCGAAATAATTTAATATCCGTAACCGTATCTGCAACCGGTATAATTACTCATAATTATATCCGTGCCCGTTTCCATATCTGAAATATCATATCCAATAAATCCCTGCTGTCAACTACTAGCCCCCTAGTACTTTGCATTTTGTCTCCTAGTTTTTGTACAGCATTTAACGCGACGGTAGTATTATAACCACTTCATACTTTCACTGATTGCATTACGTGAGTAATTATAAATGTATTAATTCCTTGTACATTGTGACTGCCGTCGCAATTTGCCATATTTATCGTTCGTTCCGTTTGGTCAATATTTTAGTGTAAATACTGAAACCTTTTTTTCATTTAACCCATATTTCTCAATTATATATTATCTTAATTTGAAAAAAAAGCAGACACACTGATATAATTATTATAAATAACTAGCCAAGAACCGTGATTTCGTCGGCGTGACAAAAGGCCTCTGTGCTTTTCCAAGATCTAATCTATCTCTATACCCAAAATTCATAAAAATTGGTTCAGAGTTTTAGGTATGAAAACGTCACAAACTGATAGACACGGTCACATTCACATTTGTAATATTATATGTCGGATACGGGTCATTGCCAAATATAATTTATTTGACCTTTCTTAAGTACCAACTCGCGAAGACATTTTTCTATCCATCGAGACTAGCATTCACATGCATATTGATAAAACAATCCTGACCTAATTGTCTGAGTCCCAGCACAGTAAACTCCTTAGACCAGCAGTACACACAAAGCCACTTAGACCAGCGGTACTTAGGAAAACAAGTCGAATGAAATTCCAAGTATCTCGGGCACCTTCTCATCTGAAATGAAGATTGATTGATATGACCTAAACTGCCTCATTGTTCTAGTCGTTGCGGCAACTGCCGAGCATGACGTCCTGAGTTCAATTTCCAGGGCGTGCAGTGTTCCCGGGTTTTTCTGTTAGGAAATTCTTTGTGTATCCCAGAGTTTGAAATTGTGCCCAGTTGATGGCAATAGGCTCACCATCTATTAAATGTGACTTATTAAACATTAACAGAATATCTCAATAACACTTTGCCCGACCCGGGAATCGAAGCCGAGACCTGCTGGTCAGCAGTCGCGCTTGGGACCACTAGATCAACGAGGCAGTCATTATTAATTTTAAATACCGCATTTTATTCTCAATAAATATATGGTCAAACTAATTTGTGATCACAGCTTGAGATCTAAATCCGGCAGCCAGTTCTTAGCATCTAAAGTCACTCAGTTTAGATCCTCCAGAGTTCCCGAGAATCTTCAGGGGGTCAATTCTCCACTATATGCTGGATGGACACTTATTTAATGTAACGAATCGCCTAGGTATATAGATTCGTACAAACAATTAAATTTTAGAAAATAAATATAGATAATAAGCAGGATTTTAGAGGTATTTTGCCCGCCTCTATAGGAGTGTACTCTTAAAATGGAATCCCCACACGAGGCCCCTGGGTGATCCCAAACAGGCTATCCAACTCTGATGGGAGGCTTCGGCCGCGGCTTCTAGCAACCTAGTCGTGTTCCAGGATGAAGTGTGATGCCACCGTTGTGATTAACGGATCTGGGCAGTTGCATCAACTCCCCAACCATCGTTTCCCCAAATCTATCCACTCTACTTAAGAGTGAATACATTTCTTCTGGATCTACGTGCTCCATTATCGGCCACATCGTCGCTTACCATCAGGTGAGTAAGTGGCCAAAGTGTTCCATCTTTGATAAAAAAAAGAATTAACATAACATAGCATCACGCCTGTATTCCCCGAAGGGGTAGGCAGGTGTACACTTTTGTACACCCACATTTCACCAATGCTGTTATTAAGTCCCATGTAATAGGTGGTGAGCCTATTGCCATCAACCGGGCACAATTCCAAACTCCGGGCTGCTGCTGAGAATTTCCTAACAGAAAAACTCAATAATACTTTGCCCGACCCGGGGATCGAACCCGAGACCTCCTGCTCAGCAGTCACGCTTGGGACCAATAGACCAACGAGGCAGTTCAAAAAAAGAATTATATATAGATTATTATGAAGAGGAGTACTGTTGTACAGCCCCCCTCCCTAACACTTGTTCCATACGTGAATAAAGGTAATACCCCTATCGATTCCTGAAGATTGAACCCCCCTCCTCATAAAATCAAGTACTGGCTACGGCCTTGGATCATTTTATAATTTACAACTTATCAATTACCTAACGAGAAACATGTATGTTTAAAATATTCGCACGGAATAGCAGACAACGCCCAACATTTACAACATTAGCCACGTGCCTAAGTCCGCTCTAAATGAGGTTATAACTTGCAAACTTATATGTCTTATAACATGACAAGTTCCGCAACATACGTATGACCGGTTATCAGTAACTGTGACAAAAAGTCGGCCGGTCATGTGTGCAATCTACTTAATAAAATACGAGTTGACGCCGAAACGTTGGACCTGTATGAAAATTTAAATGAGGTCGCTCTATATAAATATAATTTTCTTCGTTTTGTATATTTGTATAAATCCATGAATTCTTTTATTTCCTTTTTTGTATAAGTTTATTTTTTATTGAGTACGACGAGGTTGTTTGTTTAATGCGGAGTTAGCCACATGGGACGTACCAACATAATATGACATTACATAATTTTGACTAAATAAGCTGAAAACCATACTTTTATCCGCAGGAAAAATCCTTTTCATGCAGGCACTGAATTTCCCTGAGATAGAAAATAACTTTTGTCCTATTCCAGGAGCTAAACTAAAGTTACCATAATGTCATCCACAAAAATCCACGAATATGGAAATTTGTTCAATTGTGATTAGATTAATGATTAACAAACATCAATTCACACACATCCAAAATTCCAATCATTTCTAATAATAGAAGGAGAGGGTAGTAGTGTTAAGTATTAGTAAATAGTTGGTTTAAAGTACTGCTTCCCTAAACTTATTTTAATATTATAATCTATACATATAATAAAATTATAAATAAACAATCTACCTAGCCTTTTCCCAATTACATTAGGGTCGGCTTCCAGTTAAACCAGATGCAGCTTAATACCAGTATTTTACATGGAGCGTCTGTCTATCTGACCTCCACAACTAAGTTACGAGGTAACACAATATCTCGTGATATGAATGGTTGTAAGCCTTGCAGGCCTTTGACTACCCGTAACGGCTATCATAGATCTTCATTTGACAACCTGGACCGACGGCTTAACGTGCTCTCCGAGGCACAGAGCGGTCCCGTTATGATATAATGGTCACCCATCCACAGACAGACCGCGGCAAGCGCGGTTTAACCTCGATCGATCGATCTGTGTGGCTATTAATTAGCCACGAGCCTCTCTTATAAAGATTATAAACAACTCCACCATATAAAGCTAAATTAACACAGATTCACGTCGACTGTCGTGCTATTGTCTATACTATACCTACTTATGTGCGATACATATACATAAGAGTATCTATGTATGAGGAAAGATTTACAATGTAGCGAACATCTTCATGATGATGACCTAAGATTACCTGGCCGTGCAAATGTCAGGCAGTTTTACCTAGTTCGGAGATTCCGGTTGTATTTACTCGTATATGCCAATTTGTGCTTGCTATATGCTGTTACTATTGTTTAAATAATTAAACTTAGGAAGACGATTTTAACTTTATTTTACTTCCCACCAAAATTTCGGTCACGGCAGCCTATCTCCACGGAGATTAGCCAAGTACGTAGAAGACAGATAAGTGCAAAAGTATATGTGCTCAGGTGCACTATCTCTTCCGTCACTCTCATAGTAAGATAGGACGGCAATCCGAAACGACCGGAGATAGATCAGACACAGGACCAACGGCTTTATGTTTTCCTCGAAGCAACAAGGGTATCACACCGTCAACTTCCTAAATTAATTATAGCTTTACTTCCATATTAGTTGATTCCTTGATTGATTTGGTTAACGCAAGCTCGGTTTTTTTATGAGGGAAATGGGAATGTGTTTGAGATACATAAATCTGACTTGATGGTGGTAATAAGTATGTAATACAAAAGTATAGAAAATAATTATATTAACAACCTATACGAAACCAAACAAGGCCCTTATCTCAGCATAAGCTGCTCCATCGAATGTGGCAGCAAGGGCGGATTCAGCTTTGATGCCAGGGCGGGGTCACATAGTCGTGGTTAAGTCACAAGAAGTTATAATTTAATTTTTATAATCCTAGATACAAGTCAAAAGTAGGTATTTTATTGATGTATGTAAGTACTTACTTACTGTACTGTACTTAACTAATATGAGAACAACAGTTTTTTTTCTTTATTAATTTAGGGACTTATAAATGAACTACTAGCTGTGCCCGCGACTTCGTCCACGTGGATGTCGGATACTAACACTCATCCTGTGGAACCCTAATTCGGAATAGCTTAGGCTAATTATAATATAATAGCAGTGGCTCGCCGTTTCACCACTAATTTGAAGAAAAAATCTACTAAAATATATTCCACCCTCCCCCGTCATGGTCCCGCCTAGAACATCACAAATGCGCTCATTGGCCTAGTGGTCCCAAGCGCGACTGCTCAGCATGAGATCTCGGGTTCGATTCCCGAGTCGGGCAGTGTTATTGAGTTTTTCTGTAACATAACTCTCAGTAGGAGCCTTGACTTATGCCTGGTAGATGGCAATATGCTCACCACCTATTACATGGGACTTAATAACAACATTGGTGACATGTGGGTGTACAACTGTGTATACCTCTGCATACCCCTTCGGGAGATACAGGCGTGTTATAAATGCGCGCGTGGTACTTGATCATTATTTTGTTGCCGAGTTATTTTAAAACTACGATATCTCCGATGATTTTCATTGAAATCAAATGATGTCAAGCGCTATTTTGTTCAAAATTAAATACTTGTGATGAATAACGTATTTATTTGGATAAGCATTAATATCATGTTAAAAACACCTTCGCAAATAATGCATTACTTTAGAACCAATTTGATTACCTTAAAAGATAGATATATGCTGTCGCAGACTTTTTTTTTAAACTTTTCAAGGGAAACTATTCTGTCATATATGATTTTTGCGTAACTTTAACGGTTACGCAGCGTTCGCAACGGAAGCTCTCAAAAGGAATATTGTTTTCCCGTTTATGCAATATTTTTCCTTGATGCTCCGCTCCTATTGGTCATAGCGTGATGTTATATAGTCTATAGCCTTCCTCGATACAAGGACTACCCAACCTCAAAATTTTCGATAAACGACAAATTCAAATTTTCGATGCGTTCTTTCTCGAATAATGCGTTTGCCATCATACAAAATATGATATTAAATAATTAAATATTGAAGGTACTTACATGAGAACTATATGGTGACAAAAAAATATATAAAAACATTATGTTTAACAATTTTAATTAGTGGTCCACTTAGGTGCTGGACCCAGCCCAGGGGCTCAAGACCCCCCGGTCTTGAGCCCCATGACCCACCCCCTGGATCCGCCCTTGTGTGGCAGCGCTTGTTTTCGGACAGGACCGATTGATTGCGTTCCTTATAAATATAAGCCTGTCGAGTGTTCATCAACATTTCATCCACAGGATGTCCACTTATGAATAAAGACCTCTAAACGCCACTCTTGCCAAAGGTTACATAACATAACATTGCATCACGCCTGTATTCCTCGAAGGGTTATGCAGAGGTGTACGCAGTTGTATCTACACCCACATTTCACCAATGCCGTTATTAAGTCCCATGTAATAGGTGGTGAACCTATTGCCATCAACCTGGCACAGTTCCATACTCCGGGCTGCTACTGAGAATTTTCTAACAGAAAACTCAATAACATGTTCTCAGACCCGGGGATCGAACCCAGAACCTCATGCTGAGCAGTCTAGACTAATGAGGCAGTTAACTCATTTTATTTTATAAATTCATTATACCTACTTATCTACCGCGGTATATAAGTATTGGAAGCGTTTACCCAGCAAAGGCTCAAACTATAGTAAAAAAATCAAGTGCGAGTCGGATTCCCCCACCGAGAGTTCCGTACAAATTTGTAGGGCCATATATTATTATTATAAATAGTGATTTAATTACAAATGTATAGTTTTCAGATTGATCAGACGATATAACTTGCCAAATTTTATAGTTCTAGGTCAACGGAAAGTACTCTATACATTTTGATTCTCTTGAGTGTCGAAACATATGTTTTTTTGCGGCATAAACCGTCTTAATAGCCGGCATAATCTTTTTGTTAACTTCGAAGTCCATAGCTTCAAGAGACTGTAGACTTGAGTATATGGTTTTAATTTCAACTCGATACCTCCTCGCTTTCCCGAGATAAAGGGTCTTGACAAACAGACGAACAGACGGACAGACAGGCGGACCACAAAGTGATCCTAAAAGGGTTCCGTTTTTACCTTTTGAGGTAAGGAACCCTATAAATATAATTGTGTTAATGCTAAGAATATTTTATTATGTTCTTTATTTGATTTGGTAATGTATTTGTGATTCACAAATTCCTTTTCCGGTAGGACGGAGTTTTTTCTTTAACATACCTACTGTTAATTTTATACAACTGGAATGGATTTACTAATTGGAAAACATAGATAAAAATCGCAGTCAAACCACGAGAACTACGGTCTTAAGCTTATTTATGGCTTTTATGGTGAAGTGGTGAATAGTTCCTTATTCTTCATCTCATTACTATTTCGTTACTCATTACTATAACGTTCATTTAAACAAATATTGTAACTGGTGCTGCCTTCAGTTAAGCCAATAGACTTTCTAAGAATGTTCATTTTATGTATTTATTACGACAGCAACTAAACGTTTCCTATAACTACTTAATTCTTCAGAAAAGTGGATTACATTCACTAGGTAATAAAATTAATAACAAAGTTATATGGTTGCCTGATTGGTCTAGTGGTTGCAAACGCGCCTGCTGAGCGTGCAACCCTAGGTTCCTTGCCCACCAGGCAAAGTGTTATTGTGTTTATTTTTTGTTACGAAATTTTCAGTAGCTTTTTTTGGCAGCCAGTTTTGTTCTACCCAGATCACATTCATCACCCCTTACTACATGGGACTTATTATTTGCATTGATATTCTGGGTGTACAACACTGTGCATCTCCGCCAACCCGTTCAGGGAACACAGTTAAACTTAGGAAGATGTTTTTAACTTTATACTTACAACAAAATTTCGGTCATATCTCTACGGAGATTAGCCAAGTACATATTAAATGAGTAAGTATTATAATGCACAAGTACACACATCAACACGGTCTAGGGATATTTCATACTCAATTAAACAACTCGAAGAGGGAGTGCACCTGTGTTTGCACACAGGTGCACTCCCTCTTCCTTCACTCTCATATTCCGATGGGACGGCAATTCGGTAACTTCCTAAATTAGGTATGGACTGTCACATTGGTTTAATCCTTGATTGATTTGGTGAACGCAAGCTCGGTTTCGGGTTTCTTAATAGGAAAATGGAAATGCGTTTGGGATATTAAGGTGTAGCTTATTTGAGCAACCTTTCGCTTTGCATTATTGCATTAAAAAAATATTCTATGTAATTTCAAGTAGATTTCAATAAAAAATACCCTTTTATCCAACTGTTACATCACTACATCCAACTAGACAGACACATGGAACATTACAAAAATCCCTCCTATAGACAAATGTGCTACGACTAGTAACAATTACATACACTCAAAGAAATAGAATTACAACCCACCAACAAATATAGATAAATCTTTGAAAAGCATTAACGCATGCTTAGCGAACTCTAAAGTTATAATTTTAAATGGAAAAAGGATACGGTCGTGAGCAGGATTCGAACCTGCGCCTCCCGAATAAATACTCCAATACTCCATTTTCACAAATGCAGAGAAATTGTGAAAAATCACCTGCAGTTGCTATTTTTAAATATTGTAATTGACAGATCGACGGTTGAACAACTATTGGTTTCAAATGACAATACAATGTTTTTTTTTTAATTACCTTTAAAAACAAGTATTTAGATAAATTTTCACATCCCGGCATTGCATGTGGGTCTAATTCCCATGTGGAACAAATTTTTTTATGATACGCACATAATTAATCCAGGTCTGGGTGTGTGTACGTGTGAGATATCTGTCTACAAACTCACCCATCATACATAAGATATTCCTACATTAGGGCATTGGTTTTTGTTAATAGTTTTAATTTACTATAAATAAACATATAAATTAAAAAATAACAATTTTTTAATTTATATATTTATTTACAAAGTCAGGGACGTGCGGTGACGTCATAACAATAAAATTTATATTATTTCGCAACGAGTCTCTGGCTCGCTAATTAGCAGACACAATAGATTTTTATTGTTATGAAGTACGTATTTGTACGTGGCTGAGCGGAAGGTTTAAACGTGTTAAGAACAAAATTATACGTCATGACGGTGTTAGGTAAACTCTCTCAACTGTCATTGTCAAGCTGATTTCGACCTAGAAGGATTAGAATGCTAATGCAAAATAAGAGTTAAGATGGGTCATGATTAAATTTCTTCGACTATACATAATTTTGTCATAAAATATTACTAACATTACCGTAAGTATACTTCTTACTTTCCATAAGCTAACGAGACGTATTACGACTGGTAGATGTTCCAAAAAGATAAGTTCGTATTATAGTTCTATGAGTAAGTTTATTTTATATCTTAATACCAGTTAGCTTTAGGCGATATTCAACCGTTTATAATCAATAATGTGTTCGGTTTATGTTCCTACTTATTATTCTTAGTAACATTTTAGGTTTTTCTGCAAGAACGCTATAAACCGTGTTCAAATATATTTAAAAAAAAATGGCAAAATATGTAATCACGCCATTTAATGGCCTTTCTGGCGTAACAGTAAGGACCAGCACCGAGTTACCACCCACATGCGGTTGACTGTAATTTTAAAAGGTCTGAAATATATCTGTAACTCCCCTGGGATGGTGTATGTTCAAGGGCGCTCTTAATCGCTTACCATCAGGTGACACGTATACTCGTTTTCTCACTGTACTATAAAAAATATATATAAGTACGTATAGTCGATACAACTGTGATTAATGTCACAAAGACCTATTAGGTATTTTATCACTATCCTAAGTCTTCAAACGTTAAAGCTTTAGTCACAAATAAAATATCACAGCTTAAAATTTTTGTGGATAGGAAAATACGGTCGTGAGCAAGATTTGAACCCGCGCCTCCCTGATAAATACTCCAGATGCTCTAACCATCGTATTTTTTTTTACACAAGTGTTGATGAACTTTAGAATTCGCTACGCATGTTTTAATTCATTTGAAAGATTAATCTGTTAACATATTGCATAGAGTACGACAAAAGCGGACTTTTGAAATGCTCTCTCATTTAATATCACATCACTTTAAGCCTCAAGCTATATTACATAGACGCCTACATATGTCTGTCTTATATCTTTGTATATTACAAGGCAATTAAAATAGAATAGCTGGTATGTTACACTTACGTAATAGTAATAGTAATATATAGCACTGATTTATAAGCAGTGAGTTAGTGACTCACTTTTTATCGTTGAATTGCAAGAGCTTAATTAATTATCTCAGCCGCGAGGTATTTTTACCGGATTATAGATTTGATTTGTATGCAATTTGAAAACAGAAATATTAATAAAATGGCTTCTTTTGTAATAACATAACACACTTCTTTGTTTTTGCTTTCGGGGGGGCTTTTTTGTGTAGGACATCTTGCAAGTCAACCTAGAAGGTTGTCGATAGCTTAACGAGGCTTTTCTAAGGTTGTCTTCAGAAAATTTAATGCCCCAGCCAGGGCGGGTCCGGCCTTTGGGGACCGGGGCGTTTGGGATTTTGGTTATTAGAAGATTTTGGTGGTCACCATCAGCAATTAAAGGTAGGCACTAGGTCCTCTTAAAAGACCAGCTCTAGAACCCCCGATGTGCAACACAGGTGTTGACCTGTTACTACCCGGTGAGCCTGTAAATTAAGCCTCGCTGTATACGGCAGCACGTGACCAGTGTGCAATCGTGACCCTACCCAAGATATGTCATTACATACTTTAGGGTAGGGTCATGGTGTCACAGTAAGACCAAGAATGCTGCAATGAACCCTCTCCTACTTTTCTTTTTCGACGTCACATATGCTGATAATAAGTGCCATGTAGGTATGAGCCTATTGGGATTTACTGGGCACTACCCGATAACACTGCTCAACCTGAGAATCGAACCCAGGCCCTCACACTCAGCGGCTGCGCTTGCCACCGCTTGACAGGGAGTTTATTATACCTATACCTGTGTGATATTGAATACAAAGAGCTTCGACCTAGATTTTTTGCTATTTGATTCCTATATGAGTTTCAATTTACAGAATAAAAATTTGAATTTTTATTTAGAAAGGCCCAGACTATGGGTTACAGAAATTTTGATACTATGAAAAATGACAAAGTTTGTGCAGCCCAGAATTTAACCAGACTAGACTACTAAATTTCAAGAGTCAAGAGGCCTTCTTATCTTAAATAACAAAAAACTAAAACCTCTTTATAAATGTTGTTTAATATTTGCGCGTAACAAACGCGAGTAATTTACACAACAGCCTCCAAAAGTTACTACATTAACTTTTAAATCATACAAATCCTTCAACACCTAGATTTACTGAATCAATTTTCATTGCCCCTAATGAACTAGAACTAAAAGCCAAAAAGGTCACTTTATCAAACAAATGATTAGAACAAAAGTGAACGCATTTTGTTGAGCAATTGATATTTTAAGCATCTGAGAGGGCATTGGCATTAGGAACAACGCAAGGCCATAGCAGTAATACAGTATGCACTCGAAGACTATTAACCTATTATGTGCACTGAATCCTGTTTAGACTGCCTCATTGGTCTTGTGGATGGAAGTGCGACTGCTAAGTGTGAGATCTTGGGCTCGATTAGAGGGCTACCAGGTTTGGGTAGAGCTAATGGGTTTTCTGTCATAAAAATCCACAGTAGCAGTTCGGAGGAAATATGTCCAGTAGATGGAATTATGGATGTTTCTTTTCGTCGCATTACACTAGGAATTTCTTCCTTTATCCTGGGTCCGCTTACAGACACATAATCTCACATACACACACACCCAGACCCGCGAAATTTACTCCGTGCGGGTATTGAACCCATGACACGGGATGCAGCAGCCGGTTCTTCGACTACTGCACCAACGCGCGGTATATTTTAGATATGTACTTACTTTGTTTATTAGCGTTCAAAGAAAAACTGTAGGACTTAGTTTACAATTTATTTCGGGAGGAGTTCTAGACTTTGAAATTTATTTGGGGGGGTAGTAATGACCTTTTTCAGTATGGGGTCGGTTGAGGGGGGGGTTCAACTTCGGTTTATAATAGGTATATTATTAAAATATTTTTTATTATATCCAATAAACCATTAGCTAAAGGCTGACCGGACCTACAAGAATCTCTATAGACCTTGTTACATAGACTTAAGTAAAGTGATCATGACGCAAGCTAGTTTTAGTAGGTACACACTGCACATAAGGAGGACCTTACACACATAAAAAATACAACATAGCATGACATCTAACTCAATGCTAATCTGTCTAAGAACAAACTACTTTCAGGTTTCTGAAGATGGTACTAGGTCAAATGTCATGGAGACGAATCTAACGGTATTTGTGAAGCACGTTTCCAATATATCTATGAATTAGATTTATAATTAAGATCGACCAGGATATCGAAGCCGTGACCTCCTTGCACAGAATACCGCTAACACTGAAATAGTAGAGCTCTATACTATACATATAGTATACCCGCTACCTTTTATTATAACATTTTAAGAAGTAATTTAGGTTAAACTCGCGACAATCTAAGAAGTCCGATTTAACATAAACATAACATAACATAGCATTACGCCTGTATTCCCCGAAGGGGTAGGCAGAGGTGTACACAATTGTACACCCACATTTCACCAATGCTGTTATTAAGTCCCATGTAATAGGTGGTGAGCCTATTGCCATCAACCGGGCACAGTTCCAAACTCCGGGCTGCTACTGAGAATTTCCTAACAGAAAAACTCAATAACACTTTGCCCGACCCGGGGATCGAACCCGAGACCTCCTGTTCAGCAGTCGCGCTTGGGACCACTAGACCAACGAGGCAGTCCGATTTGACGTTTCTCATTTTACCTTTATATGAAATCTACGTAAGAAATTAAAAAAATCTAATTCATAATCCTAAATAATTACTATGTTACTCATACACTATAACAACGAGTATCATTCGTAAACCTCAAGTTTAAATATATATTGAAAAAAAAATGCATACAATAAAGACGTCAAATCGGACTTCTTAGATTGTCGCGAGTATAAATGTAATGAATTGTGTATTGATTACTAAACAGTAATTTGTTTTGGAGTAAATATAATTTGTACTAAAATAAGCTTTATGAATGACTGATTCTCGAAATAAGGCAAACTAATATTAACAATTCGAAAATTTTGATGCTCAATCACGTAAAAACGAATATTTTGATAAATTTTGGTATACATCGAACCTTGAAAAGGACAAAGGCTTTTATCGCACGGACGAAGTCGTGGACATACGCTTGTAATTATATAATTCGATCATAAATCATAGGATCTTGGTCAATTAAAGAAAATGGAACTGAAACGTGTAGTACATTATAGTGGCACAAGTAGGGGCACGCTTCTTCAGCAACGGGTTGCGGGAATGTATCGATATGAGTTTTTGTCATATGTACCTTGTTAGTCAATTAAGCCGTTGGCTCGCTATTAGCAGACACAATATTTTTTTATTGTTATGAAGTATAATTCTGTACGTGGCTGAGCGGAAAGCGATGTCACAAACATTCATTTATGGAAAACATCGTGAGGAAACCTGGACCTTAGTCTGAAATCACCAACCCACAGTAAGCTAGCGTGATGAACAATGCTCGTCTCTTCTCTGTATGAGTCAGGTCCTTGCCATGCAGTGGGGTAGTGCTGGTTATGTGGGACTGACGTCACTATCTCGAACCTCTCATTCAAGAGAGAGCAAGAGGTGAATAGAAACGATGCCTTATTTTCAGTCCCATTCATTAATTAACTGGGCCGCTGGGACAACATTCTTTGAGAAAATGGCTATAAATTCGCATTGGAAATGTAATAAGGTCTTATGCACAGTTATGGATATTAATTCAGTCAGAACCGATCGGTATTTGTGCTGCAATTATGCTAATTAATGGAACTATGATAGTATGTGAGATAAAACGGTTTTATTCATGATCGATAGTGTTAATAATATGCATCTAAAAATTATAAAAAAAAAAGTTTGACTACTGGCGAGATGAATCAAGGTACTATAAGGTTACCTAATCTATATAAATAAAAATTCAATACCGCATGTATGAAGAAAGATCGTCACTTGAAAACGGCTGGTCAATATGGCAGTTTTTCATTTGTATCCGTCCTGCATGTATATTGGCTATCTCGAGTGACATCGAATTGATGGACACTTTGTAGTACATTGTAGTAGTAGTATGTTTTATTATTTTTGCTCACACTACAAAGTGATCATCAATTTGTTTGTAATGGAGACAGCCAATAACTACGCTGGTCAGGACAAAGCTAGAGAAAATTTTATTTTTTTGGAAATCTATTGGGAAAGTCAGCAATTTATATTTTTTGTATAAATGCGCCCGAGTGAAACCGAGGCGGATCGCTAGTTTATTATAATTCTATAAAGACTCACCTGAGAATCGGGAAACCATTTCCAAATTCAAACCCTGCATTCTTTCTTCTTTTTTCATAAACACAACACAAACCAAACAGTTCCAACAACAAACACCAAAAACAGATGCTCCAATTTAAATTTCGAATCACACACACATACGTTTTTTGCCACACCACTCCCTTACCACCTACGTGTACAACTAGAAGGGGTGCCTCTATATAAAGTGAGAGTTACTTACACGCACTCCAAGATACCTACGTTAATACGTCGCGAGTGTGCTGTGGCCGTTTTGAATTATTATTTTATATAAATATATTTTTGTGTGTGCAACATGTTACGTCAGTGTGTCACGTTGGCAGTATTGGGGTGTGTTTTGGCGGTTCCCGCGCCCCAGCATCAGTACCAACCTCAGCATCAGCAAGTAAGTTCTATAACATTATTTGAAATTACTTCCAGTGATATCATTAATTTTTCGATTTTTTATAAGTTATTAGTAATTGTGATTAGTCTACCTACTTTGAAGAATTCTTTATATCTAAGCTGAAGTGGTTTTTCAGCTTTCAAATTTATAACCAGTTAACATTTACGTAATTCATTGATGCACTTCTGTGAAGCTTTTATTATCTACTTATAGTCTAGTTGTACCTAGTCATTTATATTTAGTTATTCTACTACAACACCTAAAATAAAACATATTTTACAATTATCACCCATAAAACGATTTCAATTAAATTAAAGAAATTAAATAATCAATATTTTACATTTAATTTCCTTTTTTATTTATTATTTTCGCAAGTAATTTTATCGTTCCCCTAATTAGATCCAAATAAAAATATACCAACCGAATAGAGAACCTCCTCCTTTTTGAAGTCGGTTAAAAATAAAATCATTTTCTGTAATACAGCATGCAACAAGCCTTAAGTTTATTTTAAATTATTTATTACTGTCAGTCTGACAAAGTGGCCGAGAGTCAGTTAATAAAAATAATATTTAAGTAGTTTCCTCTCCTTTTTTCGTCGATAAAAAAGTAATATATCTATTGGCATTTTCATTGATTTGTGTTCAATATACCCCTTCTATATGACACGGGTACTAAATCAACAGCTTGTAAATTATCTAGGATTAACCTTCAAGTCATATTATTTACGTTGAGGAGTGTAGGCCGTCTATTGTTCGGAACAGTTCAATTGCATCAAACCCAAATAGGCTAGTAACTCTATTGCGAGAAAGATATTAAGGACTATGGACTATTTGAGTGACTATCGTGAGAAGTAAGTAGATGTAAAGTAGGTCTTTCAGCCACAGTTTGAATTGATTTTGGCCTTGTGTTAATTACTTAAAATATTTTGTTTCTATAATTCCAAAATCTGCTCTAGATCTAGTGGCCGCGGCTGCTGAACTTAACGTATCGGGTTCGATTCCCGGGTCGGGAAAAGTGTACTGAGTTATTCTGTTTGCGAATTCTCAGTAGCAACCCTGGAAGTTTGAAATAGTACCCGGTAGATGGCTATAGGCTCACCGTCACATAGGACTTTATAACAGCATTGTTGAAATGTGGGTGCACAACTGAGTAGGTACACCTCTGGTCACCCCTTGGGGGAATATGGCGTGATACCATGATATGTTATTTTCAAAAGATGGCAATAGATTCGCCACATATTACATGAGACTTAACAGCATTAGCGAAATTAGTATGCAGCTTACTGTACCCACACCTCAGCTTATCACTTCTGGAAATTCAGGCGTGATGATAAGATGTATATCCAAAATCATTATTAAAATATTCGAGCTTTATTTTGTTTAAGAATTTGTCAGATACTACAATACTTAAAATTTCTGATGAAATAATAGTGTTGACAATTTTATAATGCCATCGATTAACAAGAAAGCAAACAATTATTAACTGTTATGGAAATTGTCGATGAAGCATTTAATTATATACTCCTTCCGACCGTATTTCGGTCACGGCGGCCTATCTCCACGGAGATTAGCCAAGTACGCAGGAGATATTACAGTGCACAAGTGTATGCGCAAACACAGGTGCACTCCCTCTTCCTTCACTCTCATGTTCCGATGGGACGAAAATCCGACACGACCAGAGAGAGATCAGGCGCAGGACCGACAGTTTTACGTGCTCTCTGAAGCACGGGGGTGTCACCCCACCAACTTCCTGACTCCAGGCTACTAAGAATTTTCTAACAGAAAAATCCAATAACACGTTGCCCGACCTGGGAATCGAACTCAGGACCTCACGCTCAGTAGCCGCGCTTGCGACCACTAGACCAACGAGACAGTCATTGTTGATTTAATTATAATTAAATATTGAACATATTTAATTATAATTAAATCAAAAATAATAATTATGATGATTATAATTTGATCGTAAATGGATGCGCAAAGCTTATAAAACGCTTGTAAAAGACGTATACAAAGAGGATTGAAAATTCAATAGGTTTGAACACGACAAGGTAGCTCAGTTGGTAGAGTGATGACACGGAACGTCAAAGGTCGCGGGTTCAAGCCCCGTTCTTGTCTATTATTTTTTCAATGTTTCTTTGAAAAATAGAATTAATATAGGCATTACATGGCCTCAACATGTATTAAAAAAATATAATTATATATGATTTATAAAGGATTGGGATGTTGTTCGGCGATTTACAACTGCAAAGTGGTAACGCTGAGTTTAGTAAATCTGTAAATGATTACTATTTTGAAAAATAGAATTAATATAGGCATTACATGGCCTCAACATGTATTAAAAAAACAGAGTTACTTTCGCTTTTTTTTATATTAATATAAAAAATCTTACTTAAAATTTAAAGACTTACAATCTAAAAACCACGAGGGTTTGTCCAGATTGTAGTGAGTAGTACTCTGCACATAGTCTCAAAAAAACCTAATTAAATTTTATACAAACATAATGTTGCATTCAACTACATTGGTTTGATAATTATTAGTCACATACCTAGTCACTCCACACATAATATTAGTATGGATAGACATTTAATCCACAGCAATTTTTATTACATTATCTTTTGCTTTATCTTTAACAATGTTTTCGATTATAGTAGATGTATTCTATTGTTTATTGTTACATACATTCCTTTCACACAATTGCCTTCCTTCCTTGCTAATTGAAAAATATTATTAACTTGCTTCAGTTTATTTCTTTAGCTTGTATTCTCAGGTTCTCATTTTCTCAAATGATTTTTCATTGTTTTTTATTTTATCTTTCAGTTATCTTCATTCATCTATATTAGAAAGTGCCTTTTAGTCTAAATATAAGTAGGTCAAGGTAACTCACGCTCCTTTATTCTGCAAATGACATGGCTTAACTAACTTATTCAGAGCAGTTTTCTTTGATCTATTCTTATGTTTTTCTTAGCACAGAATATTGTTTTACTCTGATCTACTTCCACTGTTATGTCATAATTACTTGCGTTTTTAAGCATAATGTGTAAATTGTTATCAGGTATGTTTTAAGTGTGCTTAACAAAACCCTCAACATGATAGTGTTGCGTATATTCCCAATTTATAACACGAGACGTAATTACTGTAACAATCTTAAGCAACGATGAAAAATTTAGAAATCAATCATAACTTCGAAAAGTAGCACATCCGACATTAACGATCTTCGCAACACGACCGTATGACTGAATTGCTTCACCAAACAAAATAATTGGTTCCAAACAGACCGGAAAACAATTGAAACATGAGTTTTTACACAACAAACATGCACACGTGTGTTTTTGGCAACCCATGACTAATCGAGCGAGTCGTAACAGGGTACGTTATTACGTCACGATGTTACACTTTTGACGTTTCGAAACGTCACTTTCTGGTTTATATTTCGAATGAACTATAATGTAACGAGATTTAAGGAAGCCGACAATCGCCACAAAGAGAATAAAAAAAATAAAAAAACGAGATTTAATTGGATTAACATTAAGTAATCTGCTTCTTATCGCACTGATGAATGCGAATGAGTATGGGTACTCAGTCTTGGTTAGTAGTGTGTTTTTTTCTAATGGTTGGTAAGAAATGGCGTGAAATTGGACCTTTATACGACCGAAGTTAATTGGTCGTGGGTTGATGTTGTGTGGCATTATGTTTTTTATGTATGTGTTAACGATGATGCTGTTAAATCACTTAAATAATAGACTTGGGTGTTATAATATCTAGAAATAACTATCATTCTATTAAAATACGTTATAGTTATAGAGCGTATATTACTTAATACCTGAGAATACATTTTGTATGAACCGTTAGGCAGTCTCTTTTATTTAATAATAAAATAATATTTAAAAGAAATACGCAGACATTACATACCATTATCTGTTGGCTCATTAATTACCAGACACAATAGATTTTTATTGTTTAATTTTTTTCCCAATTATTGGTATCCATATTTCGAACTCGATCGTTCAGCGTTTGCCTCACATTCGCAATTGATCTATTCTAATCAAGCACAATAAATGGTGTTCAGCGGTTTGCAGCTTCCGTAAAGCGCACATTGCATGTCGACGGCTAGCTATATATATATATATATATATATATACATACATATATAGGACTCCTTGTTCCATAAAACGTTTACCGACGCTTTTCACATTTTTATAGGCGCGAGCTCGCACATAGAAGCTGATAACTATTAAGCTTCTTCCACTTTGCAACTGATGGTAATTGACATAATACTAATAGGTACTTAATTTTCACATAGTTATATTAACATTCCCTCTTGTTAGTACCTAATATTTATGTAAGCATTATGTATGTCTGTACTCAGGCCTACTTCATCGGGGGTAAGTTTAAAACTCAACCGGAGTTCTTATTGATGAACTAGTTATGCAATAACTGAACTTTATTACACTATCCAGTACAAATGAACTAACATCTTCCAGACTCTACCCAAACGTTGTCCTCTACTCATACGCTTTCGTATACTCATCTTCACATTCCTTGTCAGCAGGCAGGACTCAACAGCTTTGACCCACACCTACTGAGGCAGTACCTCGCCGACCAACAGGCGGCAGCGCCGGCGCCCGCGCAGACACAAGTACTTTCACGACCACAACATGTACAGCAGGCAGCACCTAGACCTGTAAGATATCTAAAATATACTAAAACCCTAAGATTGACACGATTCAGCCACATGGAGCAGAATTCAATTTTATTGATGATCGCAGTATGTTGTCGCCCTTGATTTTGTTTTAGTTCTCAAATTTACTATTTCAAAGTTTCTCTAAAAGCTATTTTTTTTATTAACTCCTACGGATTGTCTTAGCAGTGATTCTTCAATTGTTATAACAAGCAAAAGACCGCCTTAATATCTTCCATCATCAACAGGATTAAGATTAAGGTACAGAAACAAACCACGAAGCATTAATTAAGCAAACATTAGGGGAGGATCGAATGGTTTTAGTCGGTAGGAGTAGGTAGTAGGTAGGAGACACATTGTACAAGATTTTCCACACAAAGAAAAACCTAAGAGTAGGAATATTCCAAACATTCAACTATGTAGCTCACAATTCTCTATTTATCCAGGCTCAACAACTGTACACGGTCCAGAGCGAGCCTCAGTACCAGCAGCAACACCAGCAGGTCCAACCCCAGTACCAACCGCAGCCGCAACCCCAGCCCCAACAACAATACAGGCAGCAGCAGTATCAACCCCAGAGGCCCCAGGAACAGCGCGAACCGGAGGAATATGACGTATGTTGAAACAATAATGCAAAATGCTAACACCTTAACCTAAAAACAATTTTAACCCCCTTGTAATAAAAATAATATGTCTGTAAAGACTACGATATAGCTGCATTAAGCTGTTAATTTCATTACATTAATGAATAACAATCAAATATAATAAACCGTGTCCGATAATTCTCGTAAAAAGCAATACGAAATATAAATACAATATAAATCCAACTTCAGATGCTATAGTTTTAGCAAGAACGGATTTCAAGAATACAACTGCAACAGTCTCAAAGTAGGTTAACCAAATAAGTACAAACAGACCAAACTAGGAAACAGAGTTCATTTTATTTTTCAATCACCAACCAGAACGATTAGCCGACATCACAATAACAATTAAACGTAAAACAGCCAAAGTAGTTACGTTCTCACAAAGTTTTACTGCAGCCGGCAACTATCAAAATACTTAAACCGATTCCGGAATATTGCCAACCTAGTTTTAGTTCGCTTATTTCCTTATGACCGATACAATGTCCAACGTATAGACAACGCGGATGGATCAAATTAACAAGACTGGGAATACGGCCGGCACTCGGCAACTTTCACTAAGAAACTTGTATGCAGGTAATGCTAGCGCAGATAAAGCGTGCGGTGCAAGAGATCGGCTCACGATACCTGATGGGAAATAACTTTCTTTGATTATTGCGTGAGGGATAATGGTTTTATAGCAATTTTGTCAAATTATAACGTTAAAGTTTTAACTGAATTAAAACAGGAAATAAAAACTTGTTCACCTATGCTGGTTAGAATTGCAAATGATCTTGAAAGTAATTCGTATCATGAACTAAATTCTCCTACAAATAGCACGGTACCCTTAGGTAAAAGCAATAGATTCAAATTAATGATTAGGATTAGGTTTGTCTAGGTCAACCCACTATAGCGGGCCGTCTGGATTCTCTATACATGAACCACTGCTTAGCGGTTCACGTTGAAAGAAGTCAGACTAAGTTTAGATTCTAGAAATTGAAAAATCTGTTAAGCTAGTTTACTAATATAATAAAAGTTCCTACTTACTAACACACTCTGGGTTTTGTTACCTAAATAAAGAATTTATATTATTATAATACTCATCACATGTAAGAGAAAATGTTCTATTGGTAAATTGCTTTTACTTCTGGTATTTCTCTATGGATATCAAAGCATTCAGAATGTCTGTATGCAGGCATTTGTCTATTTATATTCTCTAAAGCGCAATGGCGTCAACGTTCATGAAAGGAAAATATCAAGTCTTTCTTCTTGCAGCCCAGCCCTTCATACCAGTTTGGTTTCGACGTAAACGACGATCAATACACCAACTACCAGAACCGCAAGGAACAGAGAGACGGTGACGTCATCAAGGGCTCCTACTCCGTGGTTGACAGCGATGGCTTCATCAGAACTGTGACGTACACCGCTGATCCCAAGGAGGGTTTCAAGGCTGAGGTAAGATTTGCATGAAATCGACGTTGTGAAACGAGTTCTCCAGACGTGGTACTAGTGCCTATGCGATTTGCATATTTAAGACTAGGTACTACAATATTTTAGTACCATCATTTTCCGCAGGTCTATGTACAATCAACCGCATGTCAATTGTCACAATTTGTCATTGATAGCGCTTTATGTCGTAGCAGTAAGGACGATTTTTGTAATTCAATTCAAATAGCACGTAGGATGCAGTTTCTTTTATATTCTTTTTTCACAGCTCTCTCATCTCTTGTTATGCATCTTGATCTGTTATAAACATAAGTCAAGCAATGATGTTATGGCAATATAATAATAGGATTACATAACATCACGCCTGTATTCCCTATTCCCCAAAGGGGTAGGCAGAGGTGTACAAAGTTGTACGCCCACATTTCACCAATGCTGTTATTAAGTCCCATGTAGGTAACAGGTGATGAGCTTATTGCCATCTACTGGCCACAGTTCCAAACTCAGGTCTGATAAACAGAAAAACCCAATAATACTTTGCCCGAACTGGGAATCGAACCCAAGACCATCGTGCTCAGCACTCGTGCTTGGGACCGCTAGCCTATCGAGGCAGTTGGTTGGCAAAAATTTTGACTTTTATTTTTATATAATCATTCATCATTAGTTACGAATACAGCCTAACAATACATAAAGATAATAAGCCGTATGGCGATATTAAGCCACCAAAACTAGGCCAGGGGCACACTTAGTTGGCATTATTTAATCGCATTAAAGATCTGGTTTACCTACTTATTGTTAAGTCTGACTGGTTCCTTTTATGAGTAAGTATCAAACGGCGTGGAACTCGCTCACGAACAATAGAGGATTAGCTGAAGTTTGTTCGAGTAGTAGCAGTATCTAAAGCTTTTACTTAGGCTTTAGATACATAGGTATTGGCTGCGTCAACATCAGCGACTCTTTCATCGACACATCAACGAAACCTATTTTTATTTCTTGGTAATATAATTTTAAAAGATATAGCATAAATAGTTAAGAAAATCAAGTCCAAGATTTTGCGAAATATCTATGTTTCTTACGGCTTGAGTAATAAGAAACCCTTTAGTATAACCAATAGTGATTCTCCCGGAAAGTCAGTGGGTCATGCCTTAGACTAAACATCAATTTGAAAACGCATTAAGCATGCAGCGAAGCAAAATCACAAAAAAGTGGGGATTAATTGTGAGCAGAATTCGAATCTGTGCCCACTGATTAATATTCCATGAACCCTCGCTCTATTTTGTTGAACTATATTTTTTACACTACCCTACTCTATATACTACTATGTCCGTGTTTAACAAAAAAAAAACATCCATAGGTATCAAGACAGCCCACAGACATCGTAGTCAAGATCCCGACTCCCAAGCCGCAGCTGCAGCAGCAGATCCAACCGCAGCAGGTGGCACACGCAGGGCACGCCGCGCATGCGCAGCCACGACCGCAACAACCCCAACACGTCGCCCCACAACAGTACTACCGTTACGAACAATAAACATAAGAATAGTATACTACGTCTACATATTTATTGTGTTTTAGGGAATATAGAAATAAAGAATTTTTGGGTGATAGAAAATGAGTGTAGTGGTTTGTTATAAAAAAAGGTGTAAATACCTATATTAAACTGAAAATTAAAGGAATAAAAAAGCCATGGAGCTCGGTATGTAGATAGGTAGTTGACCATACAAAGACATCCCATTACCTAATAAAAATATAAAAATACCTATCCATTTCCCAATTGGTTTGAAATTTAAGTCATATTTTAGTAATTCAAACCAATAAATTGCAAAGATAATTTTGTAGACATTTTTATTCTTATTTATCGAGTATTTTAATTTTGATGAGATACTCCGTGCTTCGCGAACTAAGCTATACGTATCAATGAGAATTGAGTTTTGTCTATATTTCACTTTAGTTTAGTCTTATTTAATATTTATAATCTCAGAAATTTGCTCTCTTGTCTTAATTAAACTACTGAAAATCCTTTGTCTACAAATAATATTTTCTATTTTCTCAAAACTTGTACCATTATCCTTGTAAGTAGAAAGAATATAATAACAAAAATAAATAAATTGTGATCTTATCGAACGCCAGAGTATGTAGCTTATTTAATGTTAATAAAGATAATATTATTTAAAGAAATACTTTTATTACCACTAATACCACAACTCACCCACCTTCCAAACCGTTATAGGACATAAAAAATGGTTTGATTTCACCAACCTTTTCGGGCTGTAAATAACTAAATCAGAAGCGAGCAGTTCCCATTGCACCAAATCATATTTTAGGTAGGTGAAACAACTGAGAAATAATTTCACCGTTTGCACAAATTAGGTACCCCTTAGGGCTTTTACAAACAAGCGGCACATTGCCGACGGCAGCCGTCGTGCCCGTCATCGCATATCGACTTCCGTGTGAGTGTCGACGGCTGCCGTCGGCAAAGTGCCGCTCATTTTTAACAGCACTTACTTGAATGCACGTGTATCGTGAGAAGCAACACTATTGATGAAGCCGTGTGTACAACGCTGGCTTTAGCCACCCAGGCGCTTTTGCATAAGACTTTCTTCAGCGCCCTTTGTTTGTTACCGTTAACTGCTGGCTCAGGGGCGCTTGGCAGACTCTTGATACTCTGGTGCCAAGCACGACCGCCTCCGTCGAGTCCCCAAAAAGCTTGGCGTCTATATCATCATCCCCCTGCTCTTATGCCAATTTATTTGGTGTCAGTGCAGCATCTCTGTCTTCCATACATCTGTATCAACCGTCATATCGGCAGGCAATTCCTTTTCACAATCCATTGATCGTTTTCTCGGTCTTCCCCTACTTATTAGCCGTCCAAATTCATATCTACTCAAAACTTTCCTGGTCACATGATCCTCTTTCATCCGCATCACAACATCACAACTCTCTAAGAGTCTGGTCAAAAATTTTGAATTATAAACTTAACTCTTTTAGTGTTGGCATCATCTTAACATTGTTCTCACATATAATTTTTCAATAGAAACAATATAACCAATACCTGCTATTGTAAAAACCTGTTTTATAAAAAGAGTAACCATGAAGTTTCTTGCCCATTCTTCTCCATTAGAATCTACACATTGGAATGCGGCAACTAGCTTCTGACAATTCAAAAGTGCCTATAAATGGTCTAATTGAAATAAATGATTTGACTTTGACACATGACAATCGATTCACACACAACTTTTCGTCACCGCCGTAACTTTCAGACTTTTTCTTACATATTGTACCTACTCATTTCTAATTCTATCCCTCGGCGTCACACCACACATCCCTCATAACATTTAATCTCAGCTGCATGTTGTCTTAGGTTCATCCCTAACTACTACAGCAGAGATGACACATTTGAATAGCGGTTATTGAAGAAAATGAAAACAACACTAATTCCATTAAAAATTTATTAAATCTTTGATACATTCGTTGTTTGTGCGATTCGAAGTCGTAATAAAATAATACAAATTATTCGTTCTCTCATAAAATCTATTCGATAAATAAATATTACCGTTAAAAATCGGCACATAGAATAAATATAAATATATCTCTAATAAATTATTAACAAAAATATAAAATTAATACTCAGTCTGTTTAATATGTTAACCTTTAATAATGAAAAATGGCCGATAAATTACTTGCTTTTAATTTATCGGCGATTTTACAGTTTATAAATGCACCCTTTAATACCAATAGTAAAACCACCCTTCAGGAAAATACTTCTCTTACAACCAATAAATTAAATAATAATTATTAAATGCATCGATAAGTCTTAAAAGATTTTAGGTTGTAGGTATATGGGGTTTTTGTGCTATAATAATTGCTAACAAAACTGAGATAAAAACAGCCACCAATTTCATCCGGATCACTTTTTTTAGAACACAGATTCTTCTTCTTGTAAACTACCTAACGTCCGAAATATTCAACAATACATATCCCTTACAGAATAATCATGTTTCTTTATGCAATATTTGTGACTTGTAAACATTATGATACAAGCTGTATACAATTTAATTGCCAGCAAAAGCAAGCACATAACCTATTAATAACTTTCAAATTATAATAAATAATTATTCCAGTAAATTGTCATTCAAAAGCAAAATGGCGGGAACAATTACGCCATATTGTATTTTTTTAGCGGACGGATTGTAATACTTTTTCCTAATTTCTTTATAACATTATTTGTCTATTTCTAAAACTCTGTCTATGGCGCCGGTTCTGGTCTACAGACACAGCCAGACTCTACCAGCACGTAGTCTTGACCCGTGAGAGTGACGGGGCCTAGTGGAAGTACCAAGAATAGGTAAGGCACGTACGTTTGTGAACATGTCCCTCTTATTAACGAACATTCACTAGATCTGAAAACAATAAAAGTAAAAGACTTATATAAATTATTATTAATAATAATAATTAATAAATCATATGGCCCAGGAAGTACAAAATATAGAGGCCATAGGCTGTTTCCTTTACCGTTCCACTGTGTCACTAGTTCGCCCACAGACATTATTAACTTTATCCAGGCAATAGTACCGTAAGAAAGCGTTTATCTGACGTAGAGCTTCATTTTAACTGTTTTATTGCAGTACCAGTATTTTATAAATAACAGTTAAAGTTCTTATCAAGTTCTCACGCTTGGCGATTATTATGTAGTATTAAATCAGAAATATTACCAATATCTCTCGTAGTAGTTGATGAAATAGAATCTTTACATTCATTGTGAACAAGGCAATTTGTTTGAAAGTTGTCAACCGTCCTGATAAGTTAATAAAATGCCAGCGCATTGATGTATATAACTCAATCGGACGACATCAAACCTATATTACTAACACCTGGATGTTACTGACGCAAGACCGTGTGGACCGTTTTACAGTTGAATATTAACCTTTCGGCTCAGCAACGTACAGATCTGTACGTTGTAACAATAAAAATCTATTGTGTCTGCTAATGACTGAGGTAACAGCTTAAAAGAGGAAAACTTATACTCTACAAAGTAGTTAATACTCACTCGCAAACCTCAAAGACGACCTGCTGCAGCAAGTCGGGAAACTTCTGCACGATGGTGACGGGCTGTCCTGAGGTCAAGGACACTCCGTACATGGGAGCAGTAGTGTTGTATCTCGTTCTGCATAGACGAGTACCGCCGCACGAGTTCGTGGACGCCGGAGATAGGCCGGGCAGGTTGGTGGCGCGACCTAAAATGGAATGGTTCAGAGATTTTAATGCTTGGCTTAAAACCTCGACTTACAATGAAGAATTAGCAGTGGTAGCTTAGTGATAAAGACCAATCAATGCACAAAGTTGATATCAAGGTACCCAATAATCAATTACTAACCACGCTAAAGTGACCTAGCTTGTACCCGTCATGATGATTGGCACGAAGTAGCTAATAAAGTAGGTAGGTACCTAGTAGGCCTACTTCACCCATTCAACACGACATTTTCGCATCCTCCATACATTCATAAACAACCTCTATACACAATGAACTCTTCAACATAAGCAAAAAAATTAAACAATCATACTTTCTTACCGGTTCTATTGCCACCAGAGATTCGCGCGCCCTCGGAGTAGTCAGCGTGTGCGTCAAGTAATGCTCTCCTCATGATTGCGGGATCCACTGTCCGCATTCCTCTACCCTGCCGCGAAGACTGCCATGGACCTGACTTTAGTGCTCTGTTCACTAAGTGTCTGAAAATGTTTAAAAATAAGTCATCAACGGATATTTTAGACATAGCGTTGTTATTGAATGAGATTGGCCGCATTTTCGTATAAGTTTCAGGTACTTATTAAAAGGTGTCCGTGGTTTTATCGTCTTTGTTTATATCTAATTAATGTTATATTATTCTCGTTCTGACTTTTACAAAATGCTAAGAAAATGCTTCCCGTCAAATAACTTATTCATATCATATCTTGCCTGGGCATCTTATTTAAGTACCTACTTATGCTAAGAATAGCGACGTTGAAGTTCTCGTGTCTGCTTAGTGCCTAGCACAGTCTAGTGGTATAACCGTTGGTCTGGCAAGTCAAAGGTCGCAAGTTCGAGTCCAAGACCTTCTAGGGTTCAAGGCTTCCGTCAAGGCTTTTCGAGTCATGTCCGTATTAGAAATTAATGATTACTTGCTTAGAACGGTAAAAAGAAAACATCGTGAGGAGATCACCTGAGAGTTGTAATAATATTAACAAGAAGTACCTACGTACTTAGGTACAATATTGAGAGTTAGTAAAGAATTAAGTAGGTACATATGTAGTACGATCAACAATCATCAATTCTCGGTATATAATCGTAGTGATTAGAATATATTTCCTGTAACTGTTTATGTTCAGTTTAGTGATACCATTCTAGTTGAAAGGATGGGAAAGGAAACTACGGGAAACAAGGGAAAACTGTAAGACAAAATGTTGTTATTTTATTTTTTGTTATCAAAAACGGGTCTACGTTTGGCCACCAACTCGTCAGATGGTAAGCGACGACGGTGTGGCCGAGGTTGAAGCACTACTTATTTATGATCCAGAATAAATCTATCCATTCTTAAGTAGAGTGGATAGATTTTGGGAGAACGATAGTTGGGGAGTTGATGCAACTGCTTAGACCCGTCTCTCACAACGGTTGCACCGGATGACCGGACTACATCCCGAAACACGAGTAGGTCGCTTCACGGTTCACGGCATGGCTTCGTCCAGTGGGTGGTAACCAACCGCGGCCGAAGCCTCCCACCAGAGAAACAAAATTTATAAACTGCCATCTTTTGAGAAAATTACGAATTACTTAAAAATTGCGACAACAGCTTACAGTCAGCGAAAACTTTACACTTATCACCGCTAGATGTCGCAAAGTTAAATTAATATACTTCACGTTCCGTTACGCTCTATAATGAACAGACGAAACGTAATAATCCTCATTTTGTAATTACGGTAAGTGCGGAAAATATTAAGTACAGTCATGGTACAGTGCATTACAGTGGTGAAAGAACAAAGATGGGACTTAGTAGGAATTTTCCCACGAGCTGTGAACTATATGAGCATTTGAATTAACGGAACTTTTATACAAGCACAACATTGCCTTCATGTAAAATTGTTTTTTTGCATAATTTCCATACTATTGTTATGATAATGCATGTTCAAGCCAGTCATACTTACATTTTAAACATATATCGTCCCTAGTATAAACTACATAAATAGGTACCTACGTAGATACATATTAAAACAAACCTTATACGCATTTAATAGGTATGACTGGTTACGTGAATAACATTTTTAAATAAATAGTAGGAGTGGTTGATAAAAAAAAAACACAATCAAACAATATACATTATTTTTATTTCTTACACATGAGATCAATATCGAGGAAACTCGTAAAACACCATTATTTTCTCGGAAAAATCGTAACAAGCAATTACTTTAATATAAATCATGATAAACTTATGAAATTACATACATATCTAGATGTTAATTTCTTCATCCGCCAGACCATGTTCATCTTCTTCCATAACAATTTCGTCATCTAATTCATCCTCTAATTTAATAAAATTGCTCGGCAGCATTAGTGACTCGTCTAATTTAAGTTGTTTTGGCCCAATAGGATCTTTGTTTTCCAATACTGTTATTAGATCTTCTTCAGTTATCAAATCTTCGTATAAGTTTTTCGATATAGAACTTGCTAAACCTCTTTTCGGATTCTCACCAAACACCATCTCACTGGGTGTTCTACATATTACCTCATGGAACATTGTGTTCAACTCGTGCTGCACGAATTTCACTCCCTCCTGCCACTTTGTATTCTGTGATTTGAACAACCAATCATTTAACTTCTTAAGAATATCCTCATTGGATTTCCCTCTAAAATCAGTTTTCGTGAAAACTGATTCCGATGCAACAATCTTAATTTGAGGATATACATTTGAAATTCGTCTACATATAGGCTTTACCAAGGTTAGTCCGTTTTTGGATTGCAAAATATTTGGAGCTCCAAATACCAAAAATATTCCTAGCAACTCGTCTACTGCTTCTTCAACACTTAAAGTTTTCATTGCCTTCAGGTGTATATATTTTGTAATAAAATTTCTGTACACCATAAGATAACTATACTCTTCGCCAAATTCATTAGTCACGCTTAGTATGTCTACTTGTCCACGCGAATAAAGCTCCGGGCTCTTGTAAGTTGTATTTCCTAAATCTCTTATCAAGTCTTCAGCTTCGATTTCATGTTTTGTAGTCGAGCACTCGGCGATTGGGTCACAAGAACTAACAAAACTATGGTCCATATTTTCACTAAATCGACTGGTATTCAGGTTTGATTTTGGTCTTTTATTAATCGATTTGTTTTTACAAGTCGTGCACATTGACAAATACGTTACTACGCTCTCCGCAGTTACATTCTTGTATTTGCGTTTTAACTCCACCATCATACGACTTCGCCCGCCATGATTTAATTTAAGATGGTATTCAACTATAATGTCGTACATTTCATCCATCGGTACCAGCATTTGCCGTCTGTTATTGCCGGGTACTCGAGCCGTATAAAGCCTTATTCCATTAGGAGTGTCTACGATATCATACTTTTTCAAGCGACCATAATCCGCCGGAGTTTTTTTTCTTGCAGTTTTCGCCGTTTTAATCTTTTCGATGAGCCAATAATATTTCTCACGTGTTAACAACATAGAATTTGGAGCCTTCTTATTGGTAAATACATCACATAATCGCCGGTTAAACTCGTCTCTATCGACATCCATGTTTTCTTTTGTCTCTTGAGATGAATTTGATTCACTATCAACCATTTCAAACCGAAGACGACTGGCTATTTTGAGAAAAATCTTGCTATCAACAGCACAAAAACACGTCTCGATTGTGTAGAATGTTTGTATACTGACTGGGGAGGGCACGTAATTGCAACATGGCGAGCGCGTCAATGCCCGAAGTTGTCCGATTGCGCGGACCGGACAGAGCCGAACATAACTGGCGTCTTTTTCTAGCGATTGCGTACAACTACACACCGCCTAGATGAAACGCACAATCACATTACCCAAGTCCAAATTAATTTAACCGGTTGTTTTGCTAGCTGAATTACTATAGCTCTCAGTGTATTCACGTGATTTGTATAGAATTTTATTGATAGGTGTAAGTTAGTATAATGCGTGAAATGTGGGTGTACAATTGTGTACACCTCTGCCTACCCCTTCGGGGAATACAGGCGTGATGCTATGTTATGATGATATGTTAAATTATTTGTAATGTCCCATTGTAGTTCGTTAGACAACAGATAGGTCCACGAATTAAAGGTTTATTCACTATTCATAACATTCATGAATAAAAAATCGTAACTAGACTAAATCATGTGCTCAATTAACGTTTTTTTCCATTGATTTAAAATGTTAGCTGATTGTCATCGAAACATTTAATATTATTACAATGAAATGAATATAGACATCCATGATTAAAATACATATATCTAAACATTGGACGACTATCATCTAAAACTACATAAATGTAGAAATCTGCGTGACTCAACAATTATAAATAATTTAATCTAATCTACACTCATTGATAGAGCGAGTGGTTATGGCAGCGGTCGAAATATCGTTTGCTAATTGCTACACGCATGTCGCGGGGTTGGTTCCTTGCACGGAACAAATACAGTACGGTTTTAGACAGTGGCCTGAAGGAGGTGAATGTATAAGTGTTATGTCAAACCATTAAAAAAGTATACGTTAGAATAAAAAAAAACTATATTTATTTGGTTGGAAATATGAAATTAGTAATTTTACATAAATTTCATGTATTTCATTTATTTAAATAAATGAAAATTTGTGAAATACCTCTTAAATATTTTATATTAGGTACCCGGGTATCATTTTAAGTAAGTACCTATGCTTTAAAATAAGGGGTAGAACGTTTCGACTTTTGCTGTTATTGAGTACTAAATTAAGCTTCGATTAGGTAATTATTCATTGCAAAATAACCTAGTTCCTTTTATAGCACCACTAATGAATGATTTTGAATGATTGAATGAATTGTTGAATAAATTTTTATGTTGACCCGACGTAAATGTACGCATTTTGTAGATAGCGTCATATTGTTCTGACACGACCAGATAGAGATCAAGCGCAGGACAGCTTTACGTGCTCTCCGAAGCACGGGGGTGTCACACCACCAAATGCCTAACTCCGGGCTGCTACTGAGAGTTTCCTAACAGAAAAATGCAATAACACTTTGCCCGACATGGGAATCGAACCCAAGACCTCACGCTCAGCAGCCGCGCTTGTGACCACTAGACCAACGACGTAGTCTCACGTAGGTCTACAATCCCTTAGAACTGTAAAATAAATAAGGCTCAGTGAATACTATAAAAAAAAATTCAACTGCTAAGTTGTTTGTTCTCCAATCCGAATTTTCTTATCATTCGTGCAAATTTTGGTTTTATAATTTATGAAGTGAATTGTACGGAACCCTCAGTGGACGAATCAGACTCGCACTTGCTATATACGCGTTTTTTTTAACGATAATGTATATATGTTTTATATAACGATATGTTTTAATTATATACCTATTATTATACAAATTCTTCAAAATAAATTCAAGAACTTTCAGCATTTAAAATATAATTTAAATTTTTCCAAGTGAACGCAAACTGTTTTTAATGTGTGTAACTATTTCAATTGTGATTGGATAAGTATTTCATTTAATGAAATAATGACTGCATAATGTCTTTGAGTTGTTTTACTGGTGATTCTTATAGTAGTAATAGTATACAAAATCTTGTCTTTTATTATTATCTACTCTAAAACAGTAATATATGGAAATTGCCTTATCTTAACAATCAGTTAAAAATCCCAAAAATCCCGAAAGTCCCGTGAGTCCTGGTTCCTTTATTAGGTAGTCCCAAAATTCCCGGGACACAATTATAGCACCGGTTATGCATTCCCTCTAGTATTCGTAACTAAAAGTCCGTTACTAACCTACAAGTCGATGATGGGTTTCCACAAATTGAAAAAGTCTTTTAAGTGGAGTAAAGAAACACAAACATACTTAGAATACATACATGATCCCTAAAAAAATAACAAACTCTTTTTATTATTATAATTAGCGGAAATGATAACCTTTCTAGCTATAAATCGATATTGTTGAATCTTTACATAGGTACTTATATATGATATTTTGATGTCACTACTTAGAACATAGGTACTTATATTGGAAACTTGGAGATAATGTGTAATGATGGAGATGAAACACAGACAAGTAAAATCCTCAACGGTTTACAGCAAGTGTTTAGCCTTATTACGTTAATCTTGATGAGAACACTTAGCTGTGTTTTACAGATTATAGACCGAAAATGAAAAATAAAATGTTATATTAATGTTATCATTAAGCAACTTTTTTTTTATCAAATATGAATCTACGTTTGCCCACCAACCCGCCAGATGCTAAGCAACGGTGTGGCCGAGGATGGAGCGAAAGACACTCTTATGTCAAGTGGATAGATTTTGGGAGAACGATAGTTGGGAGTTGATGCAACTGACCAGGCCCGTCTCCCACAACGTATAAAATGAGTCAATTTTGTATTTAATTTAATTACCTAACCAAACTCTATTTAGGTTCTAGCTTTGTAAGATAGGGATGTTTGGCGCACGATCCCCTCCTGCACACAGCGACCCACTGGCACTGTCGAATTTATTGCATGAATGGATGTAACCTGTACAAATTACTTTTGTAATTCCTGTTTTTATTATAACTAATTTTGACAACCAGATATATATAGTTATATATACCTATATATATTTCATTTTCTTGATATATATGTAAATCTTACATAATCATATGACAATTGTTCTAATACCTAGTACCTTCTTCTACTAGTTTAAATTTGCGAAATGTTGGTTTGCTATATTGTTATTTGACTTAACTGTTTCTTTTTTAACAGTTATTTACTGCAATTTTCTTAATTGTATTATTTATATTGTATTACGTCTTATAGCTTCACTACTGTTCTGTAAAATGTGAGCATTATGTGGACATTAATGTTAATATTTACATTAAAGAAGTACTCGCATATAACAGCCTATGACCAGGGATTATGGGTTTGTCATGCTCACTAAAATGTCTTGCTGATGGTGGCGTTGTGTATTGGGTCGTTGAGTTCCCTTCAAAGTGGTTGAGTTCAGCGATGCTGATGCGCACGTCATACTCGTGAACGGGTGCTGTCTGTTGGGACTGGTCAGCTCGTAATAGCTTTGGTTATAATTTTGACTTTGAACATAATTAAAATTCTGCCTTTTCTTCAACATTAACCTGCATTATTTTCACATTAATAAATTTTAATTGTAAAGAACACATAATTTTAAGAGTGTCTATGGAGTTTCTTGCCGGCTCTTCTCCATAAGACCAACTTCTTGGAACCGTGCACCTAGCTTTGACTTTTCTTAAGTGCCTGTAATAGGGCCTATTTGAAATTTAAAAAAAATAGTTTGAGTTTGAGTAAAGTTTTATAATTAAAATTAGGTAGGTAATTGTCGCCGTTTTATAGACCTGATAATACAATATTGGTGGTTGATCTAATCTTTTAAATAGATCTATAAAATTGAAGCCAGAACGAGCGAAACATCGAATCAATGGGACAGAAAAATAAAATACATGTTTTAGAAAATTTGTAATTTACCGATAAATGAATTTCCTTTGCCTTACTAACTATAAAAATAGTTTATGTAACTTAAAAAAACCGGAACTGATAAACCGATAAAATATAATGTTACCTAGGGTAAGGTGTTCCATCCGGACCTGCACAATCTGTTCCTTGTAATGCATCGCCCCACGTGTATTTCAATCGTGGACCGCAGTCTGCAATCACGCAGCATGCTACAAATGCCTGGAATGTACGTGAAAAGAAAAGTCAACAAATATCATAAAAAAATATACATATAGATGCGATCAACTATCTAATTAAAATGATATTTTCGAGAAAGAATTTAAAGGTAGTCAACATTTCAGTTATATATGAATAAGATGGCTACTAACATTTATTGAGTAACGTAGTATCCAGTAAGCTAATTTTAAATTTATGGCCGATAGTATTTTTTTCTCAATCAGAAAAACTAATATTGACACTATCGAGTCTACTTTGGTCAACCCTTTACATGAAATATAAAGTTTCTATACGTATATATAAATACAATATGATTGGTCGCACGAATTCATTGCTGGCGCGTGAGTCGCCGTCAGGGCGGTATGTGTGTCGTGGCCGAATGACACAGATCCCGCTGCCACGGACCATCTTTGACAAACAAAACCAGTCCTTTTTCTTGTCTAATTCTACTAGATGGCTTTTACAGGAACTGCAAATCGTGAGCTTATTTTAAGTAAAAAGATAAGTATTGAATTAAACATTGCCGGCTTAGCCGAAGACGTGTTTAGACTTTTTATCAACACAAACTTAATCATGGATTTAACATAGGTACTGTCAGTCTTAGTCAGATAAGCTATTTGTATTATAAAAATATATTCAACAAGCTTAAATAAAATTGAAGGCTAGTTGACGGGTCACATAGCTCAGCATGAATTAATTAAAAAATATCGTATTAATATACCAATAAAGAGGCAGTTTGGTTTCCACTAATTAAGATATCACCTACCATTTTCAAATCATAGATTCGCCATAATAAGGTATAAAAAGTCGAGACTACCGCGTTGTCATCTATACCTACATTTCGAAAGTTTTGTAGTAGTAGTTGCATCCTTATAAAAATTGGATATTAACTCCATTTCATTTCATTGGAAACGAAAGGGTAACGTAGTGATGTGCGGTGAATCGAAAAGACCCTCAAGAAGAAAGTGCCAGTATCAGATTTCTAGGTCATATGTGAATAACATGTCATTGAACTCCGTCGTATAACAGGCTAGTAACAAGTGTAAAATGTTTTTTTTTTTATGTCGTTGGAGATTTGCATTTGCATTGTGCGACTAATTTAAAGATAGGTTCACTATCGAATATAATTTCACGATCGGTTTTTAAGTTAAATTGTACAAATTAGATTTAATAAAAAAAAATACAAACAATTATAACCAATTGACATATTTTATTCGACTATGTGAAAAACAAAATAAGTACGCAAATTGTATGCTAAAAAGTTGCATCATAGTATTTTTTCTGCCAATTATTATTCAGACTACACAGTTTCCTTAGACGCAATATTCAGTCTCCTGGGTTCAATTACAATAATATAATATGCCCACCGAAAGTCCCAATGGACTCGAGGAAGTGATCAAAAGTGAAATTAGAATAAAGAAAAAGCAGCGAAAGTGCTCATTGGTCTCTTGGGTCTATTGTAATGGACAACACGTTCTTGTTCGACATTTCGAAGCTCGATTTCCGAGTTCATAAGAATCATGGTCATAGTATTAACGTTTGCCCAGAGAAGTATAAGAGAGATCTCGAAAGCTTGAAATACCTACTTACCATGCGTGCTTTCAATAGTTTCTCTGTTTATTTTGGCACGTTATCAAATGTTAGCCATGGCGTTTAATATTTACTAGACATACAACTTTCTACTACAATGTCAGTTAAACTTGTTGTTTCCTGAATGACTCATTATTTAATACCTTTCTTTTTAAAAGTATTATAGAATCCCGGGTATTAAAAATACATACTTTAAAACATAAATCTTCTTAAACAAGGTTTATATTACGTATTGCGTATGACGACCATAACAATAATCCTAATGTAAAAGATCTAATACCAAGGCTATAATTATTAACGTTCTTAGCGTATGGAGAAACTGTTATTTAAAGTGGTGGAAAGAGGTTTGCGGTTTATAATATTGGTTTACATAAAATTCTTACGAGTTCCTTTTGCTATGTCGGTCAGCAACCTTTAACTAATGATACGTTAATGCGCCTAGACGAACGAATGGGTGCCGTTGGTAACAGTAAAATAAAGATAAACTTCACCCACTGTTTTATGCTTTTTTTACCTATCGGCTATCTCCTGAGCGCTTGTTCGCTCTAAATGCATAGGCAATGAGTCAGTCAACCATGCAGAATATGATTTATGATAGCTTTTTAGGTTCGTTCCAAGTATAAATTATGTCTGGATGCTATGAACGACAGAACATTGCTAAAACAAACAAATTAAATAACAAAATTGGCATAATATAAACTCTGAGATGGAATTTACCTATTGTGTTTAAATTTAATAAAGACTTGGAGGAAATTCTCATTACTGAAAGCATTGAAAAAAAAAATCCATATCGTGGAGTAAAACATCAGAATGCGAGAATCGAGTAACCAAAATGTACCATACACATACACATGGCGGTAAACTTTGATAAGAAGCGATCGATAGACTTGGAAATCAAGCAGGTTAATTAAACTAAATTTTATCATGAATCCGGGATTTGCTTATTAAGAAAACTTTTTTATTATTTATTTAACTTACCAAATGAATGTAAATTGATAAGCTTCTTGAACACATTTTATGAATAAAACTATGATTGTTTTCTATAAATAAAAATTCATAAATTATGCGACACACTTTTATACGCGAATTAAAGTTCGAATGTGAAGATGATACATTCGCGTGAGTAGAAGGGCGTGCGGTCGACGCACTGCCCGCGCAGACAACAAGTGGTGTTCATTATAACGGGAGTTACGCCGGGAGTCCTCACAGCGGGCACAGCGCCTACTTTACCTTTGATAGTTGTAGCTCTCTCTATACAGTTTTAAAGTTAGCGCCATCTATCCGATGCAGCATTGCTTTTTTGCCGATTCATCTTTTGTCGGTTTTCCACAACGTATGACAGTTGTTGGTCTTGGGCGATACGAAACAGAACAACACTACTCTAAAACATGGCCGCATGGCTCGGTGACAGCGGCCGCATCGATACCCTTTCACAAAACACTTTTATGCCCTTTATTTCTGAGGAGTTTTCAATAAATAATAACACGGACTCAAAGTTGCAAGGCTATGAAAAGAGCTTTGTTAGTGTCAAAGTGAGTAATTACGATGTAAAAGCTCCAGAAAGCGGCGTGACGTCGGAAAGCGAAATAATTCCCAAGGACAAAAATATTAAAAATCATAAAGGATTTTCACTGTAAGTTTCATTTTGTACTTTACATTTAGTGGTGTAATAATAATAATAGTGAATAAAATCAGCGATTGCGTATTTTGCCGAATTTTACTACCAGCATCCAATCAGCTGTTTGTCAATAGTGTTCTATCCTTTTCGCACTTGCGGGGTTGTATATAAGTGGTCTTTTAGCCGCTGTATCGTTTTTGGGCATTCTATTTTGGTACATTACCATCACGATGTGATGCGAATATCCTAATTTTGTGTTCCCCAATGAGTACACTATTGAAAGGCGAGCGAGAGGTATGTAAATTCATGTTAGATTTTCTTAAACATATCATGGAAGAATTTCCTAATAGAAAATTGAAACCACTTCAACATGTAACCTACGTGATTCCAGGACTATTTTTATTCACTATAATTTCCTTTCGTTCCACAACATTAGCTTAGAAAAGCTTTCCACCAGTGTCAATAAAGTTAGTTTATTTGTAAGATTAGTGTTCATTTTTATAATTGCCATTTAGATTCTAATTAGCCAGTATAAACATTTAACTTAAGAACATAATATCAACATGAAGATATTTGATATCTCCATAGACAAGTATGATATGAATTTGCTTTTTTTCAGTCACAATGACACATTACCAGATATGCAAAATTCAAATGTTGATGTCATATCTAACATGGATAAGAGCAAAAGGAAGCCAGAGGACAGCAGTGCGAGGTATAAATGTGAATATGAGGGTTGTGAACGCACATACAGCACTGTTGGAAACCTGCGCACACACATGAAAACACACAAGGGTGAGATCATTGTAACACAAATGTAGTTATTACAACCACATTAAATAAATTACTCCATTCGAATCCCTTGCATAACACATCAAGCTTTTCCTAAACTATCACAAAAATATTCTAATTTATAAACAATTATCTGAACTGAACATCTTCCTATTAACATTGTTACAATAAACAATTGGTATAAAATATGTATAATATACAGAATAAAATAATAATCATATAAAAACTCCCAATTATTTTAATATTATTAAGTTTATCTACTATATAAAATTCTCGTGTCACAGTTTTCGTTGCCATACTCCTCCGAAACGGCTTGACCGATTTTGATGAAATTTTTTGTGCTTATCGGAGAATCGGCCAACATCTATTTTTCATCCCCCTAAATGTTAGGGGTAGTCCACCCCAATTTTTTTTATTTATATGGCAAAACAATGTTTGCCGGGTCAGCTAGTAATATCTAATAATCACATGGCGTATTAAACTTTGAACAATATTATGTTTTTTTTTTTATATTATTATTCATTTAAATTTCAAATCCAGCTGATAAGTGATTTTGCTTACATTTATATGCAAAATGTTATTTTTATTTTGCCTCCTAGGAACATGCTCTTCAATGCATTTACTGCATGAATATAGTTAATTCTATGATCTATTTTTGTACATAGACAATGTGGTCCCTTTTGGCCTCCTTTCAATCGTGTTTATAATGGGTTATTTCCATTTCAACACCATTCAGAAGGTCCCTAAAAGTAGTAATAACTACTTATCACAAATTCGCAAATACTTACAATTAATTACACTTCACAATACAAGCATATTGCATCATATGTGTTTAATACATAAAAATATCATTCTGTAAACAATTTGTTAGTTTTACTGTTGCTTACAACAATGTACCACACCACTGTTCTATTCTGAATACAGTGTAGTACTAAGTCACCATTACATTTAGTAAACAAAATATTTTTTATAGAACCAACTTCTAGAAACAATTTCTATGGAAAGATTTTTAATTTCTGTGCAATTGTTTGTTCTCTGTCACAGTTTTTACTCAATGAATTTAAAGACTGGTTTCTTATTTAATAGGTAATAAATAGACACCATATGCCCTGATGACCCTGTCCTAATAATTAATTGTATTAAATCCAAGACAATCAAGATGTCTTGTAAGAAAGGAACACAATTTAAAGTTTTGTAAACAAAACATACAAGTTTATCAATGTGATACAAACTTTGCAAGATAAAGTAAAGGAAAACTGGCAGCCATGGTGATCAATACTATCCATTTCTTTATGAAACCTTGCCCTGTTAGGCTGATAATAATTTTATAATATATAAAATTAACAAAGTATCAACAATTACAAGACATTTTATAAGCGGATGTTTTTTAAACAGCAGGTATAAAAACTTAATCAAAACAATTTTTTGTAGGAGTGCTCTCACAATCTATTTATCCTATGACCCTGTAAAATACTGGCGAATTCTGGTTTATATTGATAACATTGATAAACTACCAGTGTATCACTTTTTAAACCAATATAAACCAGACTTTTGTTTGGAAGATAAGTTTCTCGCTTGTCATACAAATATAGTGGAAAAAGAATCACAGAACACTGTAACTTACCTACAATACGTATTATTTGAAATAAAAATAATATATTTTATTGTTTGATCTGACAAAGTACTTATTATTGAGCTACTGCCCACTATCTATGGGTTTAAGCAATGTTGTCATGGTTGATTTTTAGATATCTAGTACTACACTTTCTGTGCCATAACCAGCCCATAAATATCCCAGTGCAGGGCAAGGACCTCTTTATACAGAGAAGGCACAAGCATTGATCACCACGCTAGCTCTCTGGAAGTTGGCGATTTCAGACTGTTAAGTCCCAAGTTTCCTCACGATGTTTTCCTTTACCGTATGTCTGTGATGTTTCAGATTGAATGACATTGAAAACGTCACATTGGTAGGTGCTACATGCCAAGTTTGAACCGACAACCTGCGGTTCAAAAGGCGGGCCCGTAACCACTCGGCTACCACGACTGTTTATTACGTGTTATGTAGAGTGCCCAAAATATAAATCTTGATGATTAGGTTAGGTATCGATATTTCAACCAATTCGACGATAATGTTGTATTATAATTGAATGTTACATAAGTGTGTACAACCACAACCACGAGAGAAATTCTAAATGTGGGGTAATGAAGATCATTAAAAGACCTATTCTTCTCTGTAAGTACAGTGTGCAATCAAGCCCCTAATGCCCAAACACGAATGCATTAATCATAATCCTTCTAAATAATATAAACTAGGTTCATTGACCCAAAACATACACGGTTTTTTCACACACGCAAAAAAAATGGTAAAAAGTCATGATTTAAGTAGGTATTTAAAATATTGTAGGTAAGCAACGGTATGTTCTTCCCGTTTCAGTAGGTAGTGGTTCTTCATATGTATTCATATATTAAGAGTAAATCTAAGCCCCGTGTATATGTCGCAGATGGATTGTAGAAGAGGCTGTTTTGCAAAACTGCTAGCTGATTTACAAAATAGTACTGTTACGAAAAACAGCTGAACGACGTTTAGCGGTTTTACAAAATTACTGAACACGCAGAATTTAATGAACGTTTTGCGTTTATCAATGCAGTGGGTCAACGATCAGAGATTATGTAAAACAGTGTGAAATGAACTGTCAGATTGTTGATTTTAGTTCGAAATTTTGTCGCATATGGCTCTGTATGTCATGTCAATAATAACCTAACTTTATTTTACTTGTCAATAGCAAAAAAAAGATGAAAATTTTGAATGACGTAAATACTAAACCACTATAATAGTCGACAATATATCGGGATTATGAAAGAAAATAAATAAAATTGATCCATGAGCGAGCGACGCGAGCTCGGGAGTTTCGTGTATCCCAACACGGGACAGGTTAGGTTCGAAGAGGATGACGGGGGCCAGTGAGCGAACTACCCCCGTCATCCTCTTCGTGTTTAGGTTTTTTCTAACCTTACAGACACAAAAATAGGAGCCCCGCAAAGCGGTGCTCCGTCGACCCAGCCACCGAAAGCCAAATCAGAATACAGTATCTTTTTTTTACTTGAGTGGTCCATATAATATACCTATACAATAAACAAACCTGTCCCACAGTAGATATATCATTCTGCATTACGTCTAAAGGTAGCCGCTTTGTTAAACGTATCGCAATGGCAATCCAGCTGAACGTCGTTCAGCTGTTTTATAAAACAGTACTGTTTTGTAAATCAGCTAGCAGTTTTGTAAAACAGCGGATTCTACAATCCATCTGCGACATATATACTTCAGTTATCTAATACAGCTAGAACTGCCAACATTTTTTGAAAATGAAAGTATTTTGTGTTCAGAGGTGGTAAATGAAAAGAACATTTAAAGAAAAATAAAGTATTTAGTTGTTATTTAATTACATATATATCTGCCTAGCCTTTTCCCAATTACATTGAGGTCGGCTTCCAGCCAAACCGGATGCAGCTTAATACCAGTGTTTTACATGGAGCGACTGCCTATATGACATCCACAACCCAGTAACTGGGTAACACGATATCTCGTGGTATGACTGGTTGTCAGATTTTCAGGCCTCTGACTACCTGTAACGGCTGTCATGGATCTTAATTTGACAACCGGGACCGACGGCTTAACGTGCTCTCCGAGGCACGGAGGGGTCTCGGTATGAAATGATGGTCACCCATCCACAGACCGACCGCGGCAAGCCCAGCTTAACCTCGATCGATCGATCTGTGCGGCTGTTACTTTGCCACAAGCCCCTCCTTGTTATTTAATTACATATTTAATATAATTATTTTCAAAGGACACAGTTATTTAGTAATATTTATTCCTTTATCAGAAAAGCTAAATTAAAAAGACTTCGAGTGTAAGAATATTTTGTTAACATTGGGGGTGGCGCGACCAAAACATCTGATTCTACATATTTAATAAAGAATAAAACAAAAGCAAACATACATAAAGTACGGTTAGCAACCGCAAAAGCTGTATGTGCAGCCAGACGTTCAAAAACTCAAAACTCTTTTTTTTTTCGAATAGCCATATTAAAGGTACTTCTAAAAAGTCAAAGCTAGGTGCACGTTTTATGTTGTACAGAAGATACATTCCGTGGGCCACTTGGTAGGCCAATACCTATACTCGTACAAACGTTCTTGGTTACGAAATTGATAAAGCAAACCAAAAAGCCGTCTTTAATCTGCCTTTTTCTAATACATGTGGAAATCCTAAAAATACTCTTCACCTGTCCTTTCGAGTCATACCCTAAAACTGTTGCAGCTCCTAAAGAAGGGGCTCCATTAACCCAAATGGATCTAACCAGTGTCCCTTCAGTGCTATGCCAGTGACGCGTTACGGGGAAAACCGAATGGCTTCTCAAAAATTGTCGCGGTCTACGACAGCACAGCTTAAGTTTTCACTCTTTGTGTTAGCGACCCCAATAGTCTTTCTACTAATGATTGAGATGAACACCACTTCGTCCGGACATTTGGCGCACCGTGATGGATCGGCCCTCACAATCCCGCTATGCGTTCTCTTTCTGGAGCATTATATTCATAGAACTATGTCTTTGTTCTAATGCTTATAAGTAACAAAACTCTTAGACATAAATAACGTATACGTTTAAGTTCGAAATCTCAATATCTAGTATCCAGTATGTTAATATCATTCTCCCACGCACTTAGTTTCGTTACACTTTCAAACATTTCTTGTTTTTGCTCTAACAATCCTTAAAAGTCAATTATGACCTAGCTTTCCTAGGTTAGTAATATTCTTATTAATAATTGCCAATGTGCCAATCACTGTTTAGTGTTTACAGTTAAAGCGTATTTTTGGTAAGGAAACATGGATAATATAGGTACAATATTACGATAAGATTGATAAATGCCGTTGGTTTAAAAGTTTAAATAAATACCGGAGGGCATTAATGATAGCCTTTGGAATAAAATTGATATAATTGCATAAATCGAAATCCAAAATACTATTAGTTTGGTGTGTGTCATCGACTTTTGAGTGCCAGCAGCAACTGCCGATACAGAGAAACTGTCGTCGTTGTCAAATTTTAGATAGATTAAAAACGAAAAGTTATTGCTAAAACTTCTTTTCTCAATTCACACGGTAACTGAAAATCATAGAGTGCCCTTCTATCTCCGGTTACCGTGAGCCGTGGACTGCGGGAGGCGGACTAGGTGTTTCGCCGCCCGACCAGCGCCATGCCCGAGATGGCCACGTGCGTGTGCCATACTGAAGTGTCTGTTGACACTCCTCAACAGATCATAACTAGTCGGCTTCAGTGTCGTTTTTAGTCGATTACAAACTCAAACAAAAAGATGGTGATAGATCGATTAGAGCGCCGCGCAATGATTGTGGGATTGAACTGTCCCCCATGACGAGAACCTCGTGAAAGCTGAGAAAGAGAAACAAATCAAATATATTGATTTAGCTCACGAGCTTGTCGACATGTGGGACATGGATTCGGCAATCGTTGTGCCGATAGTCGTGACGACCACCGGTCTAATAGCGAAGAGTCACGATCGACACCTTAAGAGGTTCTCTCTTAGACGGCTGGGTTAAGGGCCTGATATAGAAAGTGGAACTCCTCTTCACGGCACGCATTGTGTGAAGGTTCCTCTCTCTGGGGCTCTAACCATCGGTAGCTTGGACCCTGTTCCCGATGCCGGTGGCCTGCTATGTTTTATATTTTTAAATGCATATTGTTTGTTTTTTATTGATAAATATAGTTAAAAATACAATTTAAATGTATAGTTAAGCAATAAACTGTATAATAATTATTTGGTCATTCGTCAATTTTTCAAGACTTTACAGCAATAAATTAGTCAAAAGTAAAGTAAGGAACTCTTTTGATATCATTGAATTCAGCAGGGGTGACCGCTGAACGATATAGAAATATAAATAATAACCGGTCAAAATCTTCAAATAATGACCTACATATATTAACCGTTCCACAGATATCTACACATTTTCACATACTACATTCTATAACATAGATTTTCATAGGTAACTCAAGCTGTCAGGGGTGTCAGCTTGAGTTTTCACAATAAATAGCACTGGGGGGTACCGCAGTACTATTTATTGGACACCAGTATAATAAATAATAATATTAATCTTTTATTTCGGACTGCGTCCATTTGGTTAGTAGGGATACTAAAATCTTACAATATAGAATATTATTTATCAAAACTACACCACAGCCGAATTTAGGCGTATTCAATGTCTGCTATAGTTTTCAGGGTATTGTTTGTGCTAGCGCACACTCTACGCATGATGGAATTTGTCATCTCTCTGTGCATCGCTTACACGAGCATATAATTGTTCTAAATGTATTATTTGTCCGACCATATACCTTTAACCTACAAAGTAACGTCACCTGAACTCCTTTTCGTTAGTCCCAGGGCGATCGTGAGGAGATTCATCTCAGAGATCAGACTCATCGAAGTCCTCTACTCAGAAGCCTAGCATTAGATTACAATATAATCTCTTTTTTATTTGCCTTAATGGTAATAATTAAATATGTTAGAATTATTATCGAAAGGATTAGTAACTACCTAGGTTATTATTGAAATTAGCAAATGTGACAGACGGGCAAATTCATAACCTCAATATTCCTTATTTAATACTTTGTCACGGAACCCGAACAGAGCAAAAATAAAATTGTTATGACTAACGTTTTCAATAAAAAAAAAATGTGGCCAGATAACCCGAAGTGTGAATAGCGTATTTCAAACTTTAGGTACATTATCATTGCAAGAGCCTTGATGTAATTCTAACATATAGGTATCTACTTCCTAGAGGAACAGGTTTTCCATTGAAACCTAATGCTAAAAGAAAAGTTTCAACTTGCACTTTCTTAGACGAAGCAATTGTAATAGATATTGCGTTATAAAATACCTAATATGTTAACGCAATAATATAAAGTATTACTTTGTTGACACTTTGAACTTATCTTCTTCTTATCGTGTGGTTGATGAACAACCTAGTGTCAGAGATTACACCACCCGTAGGTCTCTGACATGGCTTTACACACCATCGAGAATATCTCTCAGGTGTGCTGATTTCCTCACGATGTTTTCCTTCACCGTTTTAAGCAAGTGATAATTTACAATACGCACATGACTTGGATAAGTCAGTGATGCGTGTCTTGAATTCGAACTTGCGACCTTTGACTTGTCAGTCCAACGGTCATACCACTAGGCTATCACTGCTGTATGACTTGAATTATCTTGAACAGTCTCAGATATTGAATTTACCTAGTCTGGTCTCGTGTGGTTATTAGTTAACCAGGTGTCAGAGGTCAAACTGCTTGGAGTTACTAATTTAGCATAACGGCCGGCAACCGGGACCTAAGTGTTAATGTGCCTTCAAAAGCACGGAGACACTAAGATGAAAATGGTTCTAGCAACCGTCCGCCCAACAACTGACTACTGTAAAGTTGAACGGTAGAAAATGCCTAAGGCATTAAGGCTGCCTTTATACAACTTTTGTACATAAATTATTAAATAAATAAAATATAAAACTTGACCAGTCAAGTGCTGTTTAACCTTAGAGATTGCCTATAATCAATCTGTCTAGCTTTTTCCCCAACTATGTGGGAGTCGGCTTTCAGTCTAACCGGATGCAGCTTAATACCAGTATTTTACATGGAGTGACTGCCTACCTGACCATCCACAACCCAGTTCCCTGGGTAACACTATATTTCCTAGTAAGACTGGTTGTCAGACTCGGGCCTCCGACCCCTAACGACTGTCATAGATCTTAATATGATAACCAGAACAGTTTAACGAGCTCTCCGAGGGTCTCGATATGGAATTATGGTCACCCATTCACAGACCGACCGCGGCAAGCGCAATTTCTATGGACAAAAATATGGTCGCCTAAATCGCCTAGTTTTATATGGAATAAAAACTAGGCGATAAACTCACCACTTCCCAAGACATGAATATATTCATAATCCACTCAGTAGCTACGCTTTATTTAGGCTAGCAATTTATACAATCTGTGTTCTACTTAGGTACATACAGACAATGGTCAATAACGATACGTGTATAACATATTGTCTGTTAATTTAAACGTCCTTTGATAGCTCGCTTTAATGGGAGTGAAACTAAAGAGCATTTGTCTATTGACCCTTTTATCGGCCTGTTAGCTGAGTATATTGTTTCGGGCAATATTCTACATTAACGCAGAACGATCGCCCACTGTGCGCATTTACATATTTATTTATAGTAGGGTTGTTCGCCTGTGTAATAACCTTAATGTCTTTAATTTCAGGTGAATACAGGTTCAAATGTCCGATGCAGTCATGTGAGAAAGCATTTCTAACGTCATACAGTCTGAAGATTCACATACGCGCACATACAAAAGCAAAACCCTTCGCTTGTACTATCGGCGGCTGCAGGAAAGCCTTCAATACTTTGTACAGGTATGTGACATCATTTTAATTGTTACTGAAACATTGAGCTTCCCGAAACATACTGAGCCACAGCGTATGAGATTGTAACCTATATATTGTATCTTAGTTAAGTGATATCAAGTGGATTCACTCCCATATATTAGCATGATGCAATAAATATCTATAATTATATGTTCTGGATGTACGAACATAATAATGCTTTTTTGTGGCCATGACTTGGCATGTCACGTGACTGCAGATAACAATAGTGTAATACCCAAAAGATAATTACTATACTTTGTCTTAGATTTAATAACATCTACAGTTGCCAACTGCTAGGGCATTTTACTTACTATTTCTACTTCAATCTGCCTAGCCTTTTCCCAATTACATTGGGGTCGGCTTCCAGTCAAACCGGATGCAGCTTAATACCAGTATTTTACATGGAGCGACTGCCTATCTGACCTCCACAACCCAATTACTAGGTAACACGATATCTCGTGGTATAACTGGTTGTCACTTTCAGGCCTCTGACTACCCGTAACGGCTGTCATAGATCTTAATTTGACAGCCGGGACCGACGGCTTAACGTGCTCTCCGAGGCACGGAGGGGTCTCGATATAAAATAAAGGTCACCCATCCACAGACCAACCGCGGCAAGCGCAGCTTAACCTCGATCGATCGATCTGTGCAGCTGTTACTTAGCCACGAGCCCCTCTTACCTTACCTTACTTATCTTATCTCTACTTACTTATTCAAAAAAGAACCGTCGCGTCTGTTTGTCTGTGCAATATTTTCTGCGTAAGTACTAGACGGATTATGTTGGGGTACATCTAATAAAGGAATCGTTTTAAGGTGCCGATATTTTTTTGTAGTGTAAGGAAAATTTTCGCGAAGCTGGCAAAAAAAGCAGTCAGTCATCTACTATATTAGCAGGCGCGTGCGAAGCCTGGGCTGGGCAAGTCAACTAGCTTAAGCGCCAAGATAAATAAACATTACTTCGCACGTGATTTCGCTTAGTTTTTATTTATGTTCCCGTCTCTTTCTTGCACTTGTGGTTAGACAGTTGTGTGAGTGACAGTAAGAGGAATAATGCTAAAGCGTTGCACGCTTTAGCATTATTCTATGTATGTTTAAGTATTATTATATGTTTAAGTATTTTAGCCTAAAAGTCAGTTTTTATTCTATATATTTTGAAAACAAGAAAGAAAATATTTAATTTGGGCTCTTACAGGTTATACAAGACCGACAAGAAAAAATAATAAAAAAACTAAAATTTAGAATAATAAGAACGAGACCAAAAAAGGTGCCTATCTCAGCATAAACTGCTCCACTGAAATGTAATCGTATCATATAATTTGATATCACGGGCAACCACCGGCGTACGCATACATGCAATGGTTAAATTAGGAAAATAGTAAAAAAAATAACAATTGTTTTAAAATATACGCATATTTATAAATAATTTTATGTAATTAAATAATTTGCATCATTCGTGTGTACTCATTAAGCTTGCGCAAGCATCTCTGTCTTAATATCCGCATCACTAATTTGTCTATGTTAAGACAAATTATGGGAGACCATGGCAACACTGAAGGGGACGCGCAAACGCATGAGCTGTCATGTCATTGAGTAATACTACAAAAGAATATGTTATATTTTACGAGATCTAAATAAATTAACAGTATATTAAATAGATTGATAATTTGCGTTATAATAGAGCAACAACTCCTAGTCATGTGTGTGTGATAATTATAAAATATAGACAAGACACAGACACTTATAAAAATAATTGAAAAGGTCGCGTTACTAGACAAACAACACGTACAGATATGGAACATGATTTGGGCGTTGTCGACTATATACGCAGACAATTAAAACATGTCATTGATAAAGATCTACTTCGGCTCTATGCCAGAGACCGCTTTTAAAATAAAGTAGTGAAAGAGTTTATTTTTAAAGTTTATTAATAAAAATATCACCAAGGCCTCGTCCTGAAATCACCTTAGTTCCCGATTAATCCTTATAGACACTAATGTGAAAATTATTGACGAAACACTTACTATATAATTATTAAATTCAAACGGGACTTAATCGCGCTAAAAGTATAATATTTATTTACCTCGACGTTTCGATCAAGTTGCATTGATCGAAGTCACGAGTAGACTCACAACGTTTCGATCAAGTTGCATTGTACCGTGTAAGTGTTCGAATCGCGAAAGTTTAAAAAGTACAAAAAACAGCTACTATTCCAGGGCCCAGTCCATGTGGTTTTTAGTCATCGAAAGATACGACAATGAAACTTGCAGCGGTTCATAGCACAAAATTGGCGCGAAATAGGAGGTGGAGTAAAAATAAAAGGGTAATATACCCTGCCGCTATAAATGATAGTGATCTAACCAGTGGTGCGAGCAAGTTTCTTTGTGTTGACACATTTGTCGACTTTAAACGTGAAACCGGTGACACAGTTGTTGATAAAACGATAGAATTCTATGCACTTTTATCGACTCGACAAATTTGTCGACAAAGATCCCAGCTCGGACGCCAGCAACCACATAGCGAATGAAAGATTCAAAGTCATATACAAAATAGCGTCATCGTAATGCAAGACATATTGAAGTGTTTACAACTAAATAATAAAAATCGGACATCACAACCAGTCAATAGATTTTTTTGATGCCATAAATTATAAAATTTCAAACAGAACATCATGAGTCAGAAAGAAGTTGAATGTCTTTGGAGCTTTGCCAATTTCCTGAACAAACGGCAAAAACACAATTTCATGGGGTTTTTGAGTTAATAAATATATGGTTTTGCAAAAAATATTATACATATACCCATTAGGCAACCCAGAACGCATTAGCAAACTAAGTCGTTGAAAAGGCACTATTGAAAAAAGCATACTCAAAGGAAAGATTTTGTGTAGATTTTTGTAGTTCAGTTCTTTTTTTATTTGTAGACTTTCAGGCATTTGAACAGCCCCGTATCTAGGGGGGAGCAAAGCGGGATATCTGACCCGGGCGGCAACTTCAAGGGGCGCCAAATTCATCTGTTTGAAGAAAAATATTACCAAGACGCCTAACATTCAGCGTACTTGGTTCTAACGATTATTATTCATTGATTTGGTAAGGCACCCTTAAGGCGTATCTAAATTTGTCCTATGTCTCTGCCCCGGTTCGGAAAAATCGTAGATTCGGGGCTGCATTTGAATACACAAATGTCTAAGATCTGCTATTGGCCAACAGTTTAACGTTCTATGGTGATGGGGGGGTCTCACCCAACTCAACACTCAACTCGGTCCATCTATACGGCGGTTACTTAGCCACGTTCTTTTTTAGTCTATGATTTCCTTTTTTTTACAGGATGGTGTCAATTTTTTTTTTTTTTTGTAATTGAATCATGCATGTGCCGCATAATATATTCCTAAATTTCATCAGCCAAACTTCGCAGATACAATAAAGCAGCTCAAAAAGTTTTCATTGGCCGAATTGAGATAAATATACGTAATAAAGATAAAAGAATTAATACTTTAGATTATATTGATAAAATTAACACGATTTAACTAATCACGGAAACTTATAATTATAATAACACTCATTTATGCTGTACAAATAAATATTGCTTTGATTTAAAAATTTCAACTACTATTTCACACATGGTGACCGGAAAAGTTAGCCACCAGTTTTTGTTCCTTTGGATATGGAAGTAAGGTAAAAAAGAACAAATAGGAGTATTGAAATAAAATTGTCTTGACCTTTCCTTCCTAACATATTAACGTCTGTTAAGAAACGATTGAGTAAAAATAAACTGTTTTACATAGATAAGTTTACTGATTCCCTGACTTAACAACACACAATGTTACATCATATCGAAAACAAAAACGGTTCCTATAAGTACGCTTATAGATTTTAATAAATAATACACAATTATTATGATATATCGATTAAAACGCGTGAGTGATTGTTTGGCCTCGAATTAGTCTCATAAACGTTTAGAAAGATAAACAAAGCGGCTATTTTGACGAGGCACGAGGTGGTCGACATGCGTAATTACCGCTAGATCGTATTTTGATCAGATTTTATTGACCTACTTAATCCTTTAGCGGGTTTCTACACAACCCCTATCAATTGGTATTATTAGTTCATATTTTTTTTTACTTAAATCATTTAGATTTGTCCATATGAACCCATCTCAAGGTATTACTGTGTATATAAGTAGTTTAAAATTGGCAGGATAAAGACGTTACCCTGTTACACTTAATCCCAGAGGTCTCTCTTTTCCTAGTTTTTTTTCCAAATTCGTTGGGGCTGGCGGCTAGTCTTACCGGATGCAGCGTAATGCCAGTATTTTTGTGGAGCGACTGCATATCTGATCCTCCACAACACAGTACTCTTGTTCTCAAAATGTTCAAGCACTTAACAACATACTTATGATTTGTACATCCTTCTTCAGGTTGAGGGCGCACCAGCGGTTACACAGCGGCGACACATTCAATTGCAACGCGGATGGATGCACAAAATTCTTCACTACACTCAGCGATCTTAAAAAACATATACGAACACATACACAGGAGAGGCCTTACAAGTAAGTATTCAAGAAACAAGAATACACAATTAACCGATTAATAATATAATAATTTAATACTAATATTATAACTCAAATTCATTCAGGTACTAATTAGTACGCGGTACGAACTTACCACAGTGTAATTTTTTTCCACAAAAAATTAAAACTAATAATCAAAGGCGGACTTTTAGTGGTTTCTTTAAGACGTTTAGTCTCATAGACGTTTGATGGGTGCTTTAAGACGTTTTGCATAACGGTATAAAGCAATCGACTTTAAAATTTGCGAAACCGCATGTAGGTCTTCTGGGTATTCAATCAAATAGATTGTGCATGTACACTATAAAATCAATACAGTAACGGCAGTTGAACATTTAAAATAATTTCTAAAAAGCGTCGCAATCTATTGTTTTCATACTTTATAGGCTAAATATCCGAGCTGTTTATCGAAAGAGCTAAAGCCAAAATCGCTGAACCACGGTATAGAGTACATTACAGTGGGCGTAACTGTCTGGCATTTGCAATTACGACTTTTTGATCATCAGTCAACGCCTTCCCCGCTTGACTCGTCGCTTCATAATTTTAGATATGACTGACAAGACAAATGGGATATGTAGTAGGTTTCGGATTTCTCTCGTAGTTTCATTGCCAAACTCTGAAGAAAGTGGATCTTGGCATACGGCCAGATCATTTCTATCTGATAAGTAAACACGTGTCTTCTCCGGTCTTATGGTCGCGAGTCGTTAAACTGATGAATAGGCAAGTAAACTAATTGCATTATCGTTAATAAATCAAAAACAGTTATGTCTTCTTCCATAATTATATCAGCGTTGTAACTGTGGAACAAGTCATGTACTAATTTGCAAACTGACACGGAGTGGGTGCTCGATACTTATCGTTTGCCATTTCGTTCCGTAACGTTAAAAAATATATTAGGAAAGTAAAATAACACATTTTTGAAAGTTAAACATTACTGTCACACCGCCACAAAAGATTATTATAAGATAATTGTCCGCCAGTATTCATGCTTTTCATTTGCTTTCGAATACGATGTACCCTCACTTTCTCTTCTTTTTCGAGGCAATGTATTGATTGAGCTTTCGACAGCATCCAAAAGCCCACATTTACGGCTAGCTAAGGAGAAAGTTTGCTTGAAATCAATCATCGCATATAAATATTCTCATCTCAATATATCCTTAATCAATTCTACAGATGTCGAACGGAAGGCTGTGGTAAGTCTTTCACGGCGTCACACCACCTCAAAGCTCATGGGCGCACTCACTCGGGTGCAAGACCGCACGCTTGCACAGAACTCGGCTGTGGTCGTCTGTTCTCAACTGCTACCAGTCTGAAGGCGCATGCGATGAAGCATCAGGTGAGTTTAATTAATCCTTTTTTGTTTGTCCCACCACTCAGGTCAACTAAGGTGGCAAGTGTAAGAACCGCGCGACGGTAGGCAAAACTCACGCTTGCCAACGCTGTATAAACTACTTTTTTAAGAACTTCATGCTGTAGGCTCTTGGGTAAACCCCAGTGGAGAGCTTATTTATTATGCAGCATGAGATCTTTGTCGTAATATTCCCTTCTTATTGGGTGATAACCATGCGCTAGGCGTTAATTTTTCCCGATTAACTGATTGATTTGCTAATATCAGACCCAATAGAAATTTTATTGTTGTGTGTATTCAGTTAACAGGGGCAGCATACGACAATATTGTAAATAAGATACTCGGGGTAGTAAATATCACCTAATATTACTCACCCGTATTCCCCGAAGAGGTAAGCAGAGGTTTACACAGTTGGACACCCACATTTCACCAATGCTGTTATTAAGTCCCATCAATTAGGTGGTGAGCCTATTGCCATCAACCAGGCACAATTCCAAAGTCCAGGCTGCTACTGAGAATTCCCTAGCAGAAAAACTCAATAGCAATTTGCGCGACCCGGGAATCGAACCCGAGACCTCCAGCTCAGCAGTCGCGCTTAGGACCACTAGATCAACGAGGCAGTTATATCACCTAATATTAATATTTAGATTTTTAAATTACTTATCTTTTTGTGTTTTCTCAATATCAGCTACCTAATACGAAAATATTACACTTGAATAAAAAAAAAACGATGACAGTTAAATCGATTATTTTTATTTTTATTTTAGATATCAATTCAAAAGCGTATTAGAAAGTATCAGTAAAACTTTAAAAGCAGCTTTTTAATTCAAAAAGACGGAGAAACAGTTGGCTTTTATCCAATATGAAAGTATTTCATCGTACAAACAAATAATGTTTTGATGGAAAGATAAATGCCTGGCCATTCAACACACGGACAGATTAAAAAAGTATTTTCAAAGTGTTTAAAAATATTACGTAACGCAACAATGTTTTTCTTGCGACATTTTGATTGTGATAATACGGGAAATATTTTTTAGAATAAAATTACTTATTTTTTGTGTGTTTTGATGTATATTTAAGAGAAAAAAACACTGTGAATCAGCGCTTTTGCCCCCTTAAACTGTATGATTCATCTGTACAGTAACAGTAATAAAGCGTCTCGAGGTTTTTTACACGACTGCCCCAAAAAATGAAGTTCATGTATGTATGTTTGTGAGTTTCTTTATTCCACTATAACTTCTGAAAGCCTGGACCGATTTAGATGTATGGGGTATCGTTAGAAACCTCACACTGTCCCGGATAACATACGAGGGCAGTTTGGGAAGTCAACTTCCAGAAATAAAATCGGCTAAAAAGCGTTTTATTTCTCAACATAGCCTCCTGCGACCACGAACGCTGCAAAGTGTTCGAAACGTCAGGAAAAACAAAAAACCAATAATACACGCGATTAATCCGGTTAAAAGTGGTTTTATTATAATGTAATAAATTATTTTAAGAAAGAAATATAAAAATGCAATGCAAATGCAATTTTCACCGCTTGCTTATGTGCATATATTTGCGAGCGTACAGGCGGTGCACAGGTATTTGAATGCCCTCAATATTGTGGAAGTAGCTAGATATTGTATTTATTTGCATCTATTGTTATGGAATTCCGCAAAGTAACGCCTGAATGGGGTGTAAGGGGTCCTATTAACATCTTCAAAAGACCCAAGCCATCCTCACCTGCTCGTGGTGCACCCTGTTATCCAACGAACGAGGCAATGGCGAAACATCCACCAACCCGCATTGGACAAGCGTGGTGGAATATAGTCCAAACCCCCCTTTCCTCAAATTTGTACCATACCTATGACAGAACAAAGAAACCTTAGGCCCCAAGTGCCCGGCTGTTCTGGTGAACTTTACGACCATGACGGTTGTCAAAGAGTTCCCAGAACACGGGGTGCGAAGAATCTCCGGGCGAGATCGATAATCCGTCAACCAGACCAGGCATGTAAGAAAATGGACCCCGAAACAACTATGAACATTTTAACATATAATGTACGCACACTATTGCAAGATGAACGTTTATTAGAGCTAGAAAACGCATTAAATTAAATAAAATGGGATGTAATAGGGCTATCAGAAGTTAGAAGGATGGGAGAGATCACAGAAGAAAGAAACAACGCAATTTTCTATAACTTTGGTACGACAAGAGGTCTTCATGGCGTTGGTTTCCTTGTTGCTAAAAAATGGAAGAATACTATCATGGAATTTCTCGGGTATTCGGATCGAGTGGCAGTTCTGGAACTTAGCATTACAGACAAACATAGTTTAACCGTTATCCAAGCTTACGCACCTACATCATCTCATAACAGTGACGAAGTAGAGGAGTTCTATGACACACTAAATAAAGCATGCGCAGAAAACCGTAGCACGTGGAATGTCATCACCGGTGATTTCAATGCTAAGATCGGGCCGAGACAAGAATTAGATAATCAAGAGATTCTTGGACAACATGGTTTAGGAACAAGAAATGACAGAGGACATACACTTATACAATTTGCGTTTGGTCAAGGGTTAAAAATAATGAACAGTTATTTCCCCAAAAAATTGCAACGACGATGGACTTGGATTTCACCGGATGGCAAAACAAAAAACGAAATTGACTTTGTACTCGCTTGCAACCATCACATAGTGAAAGATGTAAGTGTTATAAATAAATTTAAGTATAGCTCAGATCACAGACCAGTTCGAACCAAGATTGTTCTAAATGTAAAATTACACCGTAAAGCAATATTTCAGAATTATATAAAGAAACTTAATAAAGATGTTTTGATAAACAATAATGAACAATTCAATTTAGAACTAAAAAACTCCTTCCACCTACTACAAATACATGAAAACGAAAATCCTCAGAACCAGTATAGTAATATAATAGAAAATATTTCAGCAGCAATAAAGAAAATTAAAAATACAAGAAGAAACGACAACAAACTAAGCAATAAAACAATTAAATTAATACAGAAAAGAGAAATGTTAAAACATAATCGAATAGAAACGAAGTATAAGGAAATATATAAGAAATCATAACACCAAAATAATAAATATTGCATTATTAAAGAACACTAATTTAAGATCTGCCAAACAGGGGATAACAAAGGGAAAACGTGGATTTCAAATTTAAAAGATAAAATAATTAACATATCTACACAGTTTGATAAAAAGTTATATAGTGATAATACAAAACAAAACAGGCAATTTGCCTACTATTGTCCAGAATCTGTTCCTCCTATTAGTAACTATGAAGTTCAGGATGCTCTCCGTAACATGAAATACAATAAAAGCCCAGGAGAAGACGGAATAACTACCGAAATACTCAAGTTAGGGAGAAATGTCCTTGTGCCTTTTCTTGCAACCTTTTTTAACACCATCTTACATACTGGTCAAATGCCTCCTAAAATGTGCCACTCCAATATAATACTGATTCACAAAAAGGGTGAAAGATCTGACATATCCAAATACCGACCTATAAGCCTTATCTCCCATTTATACAAATTATTCATAAAAATAATAGAAAAACGTATTGCCCCAACACTTGATCGTCACCAACCTCCGGAACAAGCTGGATTCCGACCCCATTTTTCTACAACGGATCACCTTTATGCCATTAACCAAATAATAGAAAAGTATATTGAATTTAATAAACCACTTTACTTAGCTTTTATCGACTACGCAAAAGCCTTTGACAGTATACACCATAACTCAGTTGTAGAAGCCCTGGAAAGCGAAAATATCACTCACACCTATATAGATCTCATCCAAATTATTTACCAAAACAGCACCGCAAGTATAAAAGTACACATCCCCGGACCCAATTTTAGAATAGAACGAGGTGTAAAGCAAGGCGATCCACTCTCACCGAAGCTGTTCACAAGCGCACTGCAGGAGGTTTTCAACAAACTGCCAGATTTGTGGCAATCACGGGGGGGCAAATAATCATTGATGTTGGTGGCAAAAAACTGGCAAACCTCCGCTTCGCAGATGACATTGTCATATTCGCTTCTACATCGTCGGAACTTGAAAAAATGCTCCAAGATCTGAGCATAGCGAGTCTTAAGGTTGGACTTTCAATAAATAGATCAAAGACCCAAATCATGACCAATAGTACGAAACGTAGGGTCGAGGTAGACGGACAGGAATTACAATATGTTGATGAGTATACTTACCTTGGTGAAATAGTCTCGTTAAAAACCGAAAGACGAATTTTTAATGCATGGAAGAGTTTCTGGTCCTTCAAAGAACACCTGAAGGGTAAACTCCCCATCACTCTGAAGCGTAAACTCATTGACATGTGCATCCTGCCCGTCCTAACCTACGGTTCTCAAACTTGGTCACTTACTGAACACCAAAGGTCCAAACTTAAGATTTGCCAACGAGCAATGGAGCGCAGCATACTGGGCTTCAAGCTTACAGACCGTATCAGAAACACCACTCTGCGCTCCATAACTCGTATAACAGATGTTGAGGAAAAAACGGCTGGGCTAAAGTGGGAATGGGCTGGGCTAAAGTGGGAATGGGCTGGGCACGTCGCTAGAATGCACCCGGAAAGATGGGCAAAGATTGCCATGCACTGGGCGCCTGATAGGAGACTTCGCCGTCGAGGACGGCCGCGGCGTAGATGGCGAGACGATCTGGACCTATTTGCGGGACAGAAATGGCCAGATATCGCGCAAGACAGTGACGTGTGGAAGGAAAAAGGGGAGGCCTTTGCTCAGCAGTGGGACACAAACTAGGCAATTAAAAAAAAAAAACGCTTGAATGTTATTGAATACATTCAGGCGTTTTTTTTTTCTGACTTTATTGCTTATTTTGGTCACGTACACCCGTAGAAGCCCACTATCTTGACTGTTCTTTGGTCTCTGATGTGTTTTGATACATCCATGATCATGACCGTGATCCTAAACTCGTTAGGAATGCGACTAAACATCACCTTTGAACACGGTTGCGCTTATGGTCGAGTGTGAGCAATCGCGGCACCCATCGCTCGGATTGCTTGTGATTGCTGAAATGCCTAAAGCACCTCACGCACTTTTATTCTCCTGTCGTATAATATCATTCCATGGATTTTATCGTCGATTTCTAGGGTGATGACCTGAAAATCTGTACATAACACTATCACAATCTAGCAACCTGAACGTTTAGCGTCATTTGAGCTGGTAAACAACTTCTTAACCATTAAAATTGGGCGTGCAGTGTCCCTTTAATATTTGTCAAGCCTTTCCTTAGTTTAGGTGATGGCTTTTTACGCAAAAAATAACGCCTAATCAACACTCGACATTCACTTTTTTTTTCATTTTCGTTCAAATTCACGAGGTTGTCTGCTTTCAATGGCTGTCAAACACAAACGCAATGACAGCTTGCTCAAATTTTGCCAGTAGTATATTATTGTATAATAACTTTCGTGAGACATATTCTTATCAATTATTGTTCACCGATTACTACAAATGTGCATTTTTTTTCTCGGGATTGCCCGACTAATTTCGAACTCGAACGAAGCCCTTAATCATGAGTTATGCGCTTGACAGCTATGGATTAACGTTCAAAACTAACCTGAATAAATTAGAAGCTTTGCAAATTCGATTCCTAAAACTACTTGTTACTCAAAAAACTAAAAACAGTTGTAAAGGAGATTATACGAAACTGTTTAAAATATGTGAAATTCTACCTATCAGCTACAAACATAAATATCTTTTAGCAGTTAACAACCATGTACCCAAAAGCATAACTTAACTCACGTAATCAACAATCTATGGCTGCTGGCAGATTCAATGTACCCAAAGTCACCAATAACTTTGGTGACAGAACCCTTAAAAAACCCTTTCTGCTTGGCAGGTTATTTTCGAATTGATTGATTGTCAGAATTGGCATACCCAAATAAATAATTAGATTGATTAACTTTAACCATAATCTACGTGTTAGTTTATTATTTTGACAGCTTTTCTATGCGAATTCTGTCGAAAGAACACAGTAACATGTTGGTTTCGGTTAAAGTTAAGTTGGTGCAATTGAGCCTAATACGTCAAGCAAGCCTGAATTATAAATTCCGCATCTTTATCAGATAACTTTAAATAAAGTGATATTTCTGTGTCTTAAACTGCCTTAGGTGTGTGTGGTGTGTGCACAGTGGGATCTTGAGGTATTTTAGGCTGCGAAAAACGTAGATCACGTTTGGCCACCAACTCGCCTGATGTTAAGCGACTGTGTGGCCAAGATGATGGAGCACGTAGATCCAGAAGAAATCTATTCACTCTAAGTAGAGTGGATAGGTTGTGGGAGAACGACAGTTGGGGAGTTGATGCAACTGACTAGACCCATCTCCCACATCGCACGGCGGGCCGCCCAAGTCATAACCCCCTATAAGTCATTGGTGAATATTGACAATTAATATAGCACGATGATATCGTGCTATATTAATTGTCAATATTCATATTAGTGATGACACTACGACCATACCTACCTAGGCGTATAATTAGGGGCTATTCAATTATCACTTATTTATCGACCTTGAACCTGAACGACGACATTGTTATTGTTTGCTACTTAGCGGTGACTCTTCCGTGCGGTATTTTTGTTCAGTGATTTCTAAGAATTGCTCATTATTTTGTTCTTTGTGTGTGATGGAATTCCAAGAACAGGGTAAGTGTTTTGTAAATATTATATTTTACACATTTATTTATGTGAACTTTTCGTTTTATGTGGGTGATACGGCAACCTATTTTGCTCAGTATTTTTTTGTTACTGTAATTTTATCTAGATCTAGGATCTAGGCCCGCTCCTGATTTAGTTTAAAATGGTGGTACATCTATCTATTTTATGAGGAACATCATTCCAGTTGCCCCAATTTGCCCGTGCGGCTGCCTGCTACGGCGCATCATAGCGCCGTAGACGCGGCGTAACACTTGCTACGAAACTTGATATTAATTTTTTATCTTTATTTCAGATACTAAAATCAAATGTTCGCAAAAACCGTCAGATCGTAAAAAAATGTATTAGAAGTTTTTTAAGCGTCTCTTAAGGATGCTGAAAATGTAGATACTACTATTAATATATGTAGAAACCTTGAAAAATTCTGGGTTAAGTCAGCACGTACTAAAAATAGAGTTTTAAATCTTTATTCTAATTGGTTAGATGAAAATGAATGTGTAGAACCGGCAAGAAGTGTTGAACAGTGCAATTTACAGAAGGAGGAACCGGGAAAATTGAAAAATGGGTCTCTGTTGCAATTACGAGTTTACGTAAAGTACGTACTTACGTATTTGATCGTTGTAGTATAATTTTACAGACTGTTGTCAGGATTTAATATTGATTGTAATAAGTTTAAAGAATATTATTTGGAAACCGCGCGTCAATTACTTGAATATCTGTGGTACAATGCTTGCCTGGCAGCTTACGTCCACATTCTCATTCAAGGTGCTGATGTATCAAAATATGCTCTTTTATCTATTGGGGAACTTTCCGAGGAAGTAGCCGAATCTAATAACAAACATTTAAAACTATAACTACAAATACAGACTTAATTAACCGACTTTTACTGAGTTCAGACCCCTTTATACCCGGTCTTCGGAAACTTCCTCGAAAGAAAAAGAGCCTTATAGGTACCTAAGGAAGTTATAGAATTATTAAAGTTTTAAATTGCATGTTTATTTTAGACTTTTTATTGTGTAAGCTGTAAATATAATTTCCTTTGTTTAGTATTTGTGTTTTTATTTATGAGGATTATGTATTTAGCTTTAGTACTTAAGAATTTATTGATTTAATAACAATTAATTACATTTCGGTATCAAAGTGTTATAACAAAACTGCATACGATTTAAATATTATTTTTTCGAGTTTTCTGATGCTTGTACACCATTAAAAATATTTTGTATTTTAATAAATTAGTTTTCATTTATCCAGTACTTCTTTTATTGATATTTTACATCGTTTACAACAATAAAGAATTACGAAAATCAGTTTTAGGAGGTTTTAACCGCTCTTCTTTGGGCGCGGAACCACCGTGCAGCGTGTTGACTGTTCGTCAACTTTTCATTATGCATCTTATACTAAAACAGCACACCATGCTAACGTACAGTGCTTACATTACTAACAAGAGACAAAATGATATGGTCTACACCTCAAACTCAACCTCAAAATATGTATTTATAAAGAGATTTTTTACTTTCCTAGGCCCATTTTTGTACAATAGGTTAAATAGAGAACTAAGTATTTAAAGGCGAGACTATTTTAGTTAAAAAGTTTTAAGTTTAAAAGTTATAGGACAATATTTGCAAAGCATTTTCGACGAACAGACGGAAGATATTCGTAGTATGCAAATAAACTCATGTCTTAATGTAATGTTCAAACTAAATTATTACCGTGTTGGTTCCAAAATAAGTTGTAATTAGTTTGTAATGTTCATTACTCATAGTTTTTGTAAAAAATGTGGTGTTTGTTATATGTACCTATTATTTATAAGTTAATTAATGTAATTGGATTTTGTTAATGGTTTTAACTATAAATAAAAACAAATCACTACTATATGTTAATGTTGCATAATAATTGTGCTATATTTCACTAATTTAAGAGTGTTTAATTTACAAAACTGTAAGTATGCACTTTATAGCCTGAGGCACAGGTTTCAACCTAGTGCAGGCAAATATGCAATGTCTGCTTTATTTTAATTGTAAGAAATTTGTTAACTGTATGGCAATTTTTCTGAATAAACAATTTATTATTATTATTAATTTTTTATATTTATTTTGAATTTTCTGCATTTCTTTACCTCAAATAGAAGTGACCAAGAACTATAATGATTAAATTTTCCTTTCTTATTCCGCAGATCAAAGCTGAGCCTATAGTAAAAGAAATCTTTGAACCTGTCCAGAAAGAACCACAAGCGGCCAAAACGGCTGACGATCTCATGAACTGGGACAGCCTCCTCGAATCCTTCGGCAGAATTACCACGGAATCTAACTCGACTGACGGCAGCTTAGAGGACATCACCAAAGTCAACACCGTCGATATAACTGAACTACTCTTTCCAAATAACACGCACACTACTAAAAATATTGAAAATGATGAATTAGCTGTAGATTACGACTTGGCTAGCCTAACTTTATCCCCATTCGCGGTCGAAAAGAACGAGAAGAAAATTCCTAGCGAAGACTCATGGGTTGATGTTAATGATTTACAACCAACAGTGCCCTTAGAATCACCCTCGATAGAAATGGCAATACCCAAATTAGAGGTCAAACCCAAAGCGATGCAATTAGCTTTAGCCAATGAAATTGAAGATCAAGCTCCATGGGTAGACGTCAGCGCCCTTGCGGCTTCTATTTCAGAAACTCCAGTTTGCATCGAAGAAAAGACCCCTGAAAGCATTTTTACGCTTGCAACGTTTGTTCCCACTCATATGCAGAGCTACATAGACCTGAGTGCTGAAGCTGCACCAACCGCCAATCTTATCACACACGACTCGTTCAATTTAGATACGCCAAGTGTATTAGACGTTGGCGACAAAGTGTTCAACGATAGTGAAATAGTAACTAATCTAGACACCAATAAAATTGATGCCGACATAGACATCTTTTTAGGATCTGATGAAGACAGATCTCTTAATACTCCGCCACCTTCTAAAGTGCAGCAGAACATCGAAATCAATCCAGCCAACTCTGTTCTCTTCAACACAGATTTAGATTTGGAAGATACATTATTGTTTGATAATGAACCTCCCTCAGATATGTATGTTGTGAGAACTGAGAATATATTTGGTAAGGTAGCTAAAAGGAATTCACTGGAGCAGTTGGCGGCTGATGCGGGCATTTGTTCGTGCACGAATTGTAAGTGTGATCCTGGTCTTGGGGAATGTAGGAATTGTGGTTATAATGAGTCTACTAAAAGGGAAGGTTGCACGGAGGATACATGCTCGTGTGTTGATTGTAAATGCGATCATGCGGCGATGAAATGCGCAGTAGGGTGCGGCCAGGCTACCGACACAAATCACAATACTTTCTTGCATTACCATAGACGACACAACAATTCCAACTTAGAAGATTTGGGAATTTTCACTGTTCATGAATGCGACGATAATTTTCAAACGTCATCTGTGGTTGATAGTTTAAGGTGTTCTTGTAGTAAACCAGTGTCTAGTGGAAACTGTGCTGTCAATGAAAGTGAAAGCCAATCGTGTTCTAGTGAAAAAATATTGCCAAGTGAAGTAAAATCTTCATGTTGTGGCCCAATAAAGTCCAGTTTTGGAGAAAAATCTTGTAGCGACCAAAAACTTTCGGGCGAAAAGGAATCATGTTGTGGTAGTGGCAAGTCGTGCTGTGTGACCATATGTTTCAAGAAACTGGACGCTTTTAAACAATTTATGTCTGATAATGACCTCTTGCACGCGTTAAAAACGCATAACTTAAATCTAACAACAAGCTAATTACTGTAGCTTTACAAATGATTGCATTTAATTACGTACAAAAGCATTGAGTTTCTTGCATTGCCATCCTTACACTATTAGTCTACACTAAGTGATATTTTGTCCAATTTTAAGCAATATTCGATGTAAATGACTAAGTGTTTTGTTGTGTTATTTACATATGTATTTAAGCATATTGATGTTATATGAGTATGTAATAGGTAGGAATATAATTATTTATATACAATGAATTTGTGCTATTGTATTGTTTATAGATTTTATATATATACATGTTGAATTTTATCAAATACAAAATGCTCTCTGTCTGAAAAATGTTGAAAGAAGTAAATACAATGTTCCAAAGACTAATCCAAAATATTTTCGTAGATTTTATATAACCAAGTTGTATTTTGGGATACGTATTTTAAATTGCTATTATGAAACTGATATAACTTAGGCAAGAGGTGCTATTAATGATTAGGGTAATTATGTACCTTTTTGAAAAATTATTTACATTTATTTATAAGATATAAATTACTTCTTAGAGACAGAGTGCCAGTTCAAAGTGCCATAGATTAAAAATATCATAGAGTTAATATATTTTGTTAAATGATGTAAGAAACGTAAATGTTTGGTGCTATATACAATTATTATCTAAGTAAACCATTGCCTTAAATGTTGTACTTACAATGTGCTTAAAAAACTGTACAAATGTTGAATAATTTTTAATTTTGTATGAGATTTTATTCATTAGTTTATTATAGATGCGATAATCTTAATGCTGTAAGGTTTCTAGTCCACATAACAAATAAAATGCTTTATAAAATTGATTGGTTTTATTTCATTGAAGTTGAGATCAATATTGTTCTAGTTTAACATCAGTATCAACAATGATAGCAAGAGTTAAAAGGAATTACTGTTGTAAGTAGTTCTATGTAACATATTACTTCTATATTTCTTAATGTAGATATGCTTATTTATCTAAAATTCAATACAATCTAAGACATTCATGAGCTTATAGTCAAATACTGACTAAACTATAATGGATTTTAAAATATATACTGTATAATGTATGTATATAATACAGGTGAAATGGTGAATGATTTCATAAAATAGAATTAATAGTGCATCTAATATCTAGGCAATAAAGCCATAATAATCCAAAATTTTTTTGAAATCAATTGAATTACAATTTAAATGTTGTATTACATTCTATGAGTATTTATTCAAAAAGGTTAATTTCACTTAAAAATTAGTGATATTCAGAAATAATTAGCTTAAAAACCTACATAATACAATAATTTGATAAATGTAAATAGACATACACATACACATTATAATATATATTAAAAACTGCTGCTACTCTAATGAAGATTAACACCAGTAACTAATAGAAATAGATATTAACAAATAGATTCTTACATCAGTTTTTCAGATCTTTTGCAGTTGGTCATATCCAGTTTTGAAATTTAACGCCTCTTTTTCTTGTCATGCCGCCTGGCCCGAGACATGGCGGCTCGGTGCCCTGGTGAAGACTGTTCGGAACTGCACTCGTCACTGTCAGTATAGGCCTAGAAGCGGAAATAAAAACCACATGTTATTTTTGGCCAGTTCTTGTGGTGTTTATGACCTCTGATGTATGCATGGCAACTTCCTTTCAAGTGCCTTCGAAAAAGTAAATCAAGCATTCAAAGGTTTAAAATGATATTTTTTTTTGCCACACCTTTTCATTAGACAATAAATATTGTATGTATGTCACTAAGTAATTCAATTGTTGTACTGTTGGGTTGTTATTTTTTTTGTCTTCTAAAGACATCAGTGGTGCTCAAAAGGTTATACACAAGAGTAAAATTTTTTAGGCAGGGGCTTTATAAACTCATATACAGCCCCTGCCTAAAAAATTTTACTCATCAACATATTGGAGTCCACTAGACATCCTTAGATGCTCATCTAAGGATTTCTAGTGGACTCCAATGTGTCGATGACAATGTTCAGTAATTATTAAGACAGTTACTGAGGTCTTGACCTAAATCTCGCCAGATAGAAAGCAACAGTTGCTGAAAAGTAGGTGAATAATAGAGGTTTTATTTACCTAACAACTTTACCTCATGATAAAAAATATTTCAGAATCGTAAAGCATGGCTATTGTTTAGTAACATACACCCTGCAGTCACTAACTACTTCTGCCAATATGCTTGGATTATGACAGTACACAACACTATTGAATAAGGAGGTCATTATTTGAAGGGTTGATGACTATAAGTTTCACGCATCAGTGTAAATATATTATCAACAAACCGAACAAGTTTTTAGAACCACTAAGTAAATATTATTAGGTACCTTTTCGTAAGGATGCGGTTCGCTCTGTTCGTCAGTCAGCGTCACACAAGCCATGAGACAGATAAGCTGGAAAGCTGCACCAATATACAAGCCACAGCGGATCACTGTACTCATCAAATCCTCGGCGAAAATCTCGCTTGGAATCATATTTGTCGTTCAATAAACTGTTTTCACAATAGAATGGATATGAATTGTCTTAACTACAGTTAGATTTCACCTGAAACGTGATATGAGTAAAATTTTAATTGAGTTTTAACGCAACGTTGCTTATTTTGAATGCCGAAACAAATGAAAATAATAAAATCAGAAATCAATACAATCCAACCATTACCATTTGACCGAATTTGACGTCTATTTAGACGTCAGACGTCACGCACGTCTATTCTATTAGAGCTGTAGCTTACGCAAATCGTATCTATTCGTTACTGAGTAACGGGGACTTCAAGTAACGAAACGTTACTCACGAATGCATTTCGATGATGTCTGTTTCATTGGTTTTACAAACGAATTCAATTGCTTTAGTTCACGAATGTAGCGAATAGCGATGCGTGAATTGAACTGACTGGTTCGCTCATCGTGCGGTGTACGCATGCGCGCGCACTTAGGTGATTTGAATACCTACGTTAATTAACAAAAAAAAATTGTATACAGTACCTAGTAAATATCTTCTTAATGTTATTAAATTAGGTATTAATTTTTCAGTTTAGCTTCTATTTTTTCTTTACTTATCTTAGATACTAATATTATAAAGCTGAAGAGTTTGTTTGTTTGGTTGGACGCGGAATCCGCGTCGCGGATCTCAAGAGCTACTGGTTTAACAAAATTGCCCTTGGCATCATTTGATTTCAATGAATATCTTAGGAGATATCATAGTTTTAAAATAAATCCGCAACAAAATAATGATCAAGTACCACACACGCATTTATAACATAGCATCATGTCTGTATTCCCCGAAGGGGTAGGCAGAGGTGTACGCAGTCGTACACTCACATTTCACCGATGCTATTATTATGTCACAATCAGTCCCATGTAATAGATAGTGAGCCTATTGCCATCTACCAGTCACTCATCAATACTCCGGGCTGCTACTGAGAATTTTCTTATAGAAATACTCAATAACATTTTGCCCGACCCGGGAATCCAACCCGAGACCTCATACTCAGCAGTCGCGCTTGACGGACACAGACTCAGAAGAGGAATTTGTTTTATATGTAAGATATATCTAATTTTACTTGCGTATTGTTTCAGTTTCCAAAATATCTTAGGATATAAAGCTATTTTATTTAAATATTATTGCCCACCTACTTACGATTTATGACTTTGCACGTGCACCTACCTAGTCTGCACGTGTGCCCCCCACCCGGGACACGGCATCATCATGAGCTGTTCGACCGTGCAATGTCCACCACCGCGAGATAACTTCCTCGGTGATGGACGGTCGGTAGAAATTGAATTTATTTATATCTAATATAGGTATGTATAAGAAAAATTATCTGCACTTAGAAACTGTAATCAGTGGGGTTACTCGTGAAACTAATACCAATTCCAATATTAAATAGACGCCTTAAAACAACCAATGAGATTTTACCTATAAAGGCGTTATACCTGAACATTAGTGCATTAAAAATCAGCGGCAACTTTAATATAGCTCCCTACCAATACATACAATCATATAGAGCGCTGCGCATCGACGCAGAACAGGAAAAAATCGTACAGCATATCGGTTGTTAGAAAGAGATATACATAGATCTTTTCGGCACATACCTGCTGCACGGTCATTGGCGCGATAACACGTGACGCAGCTGTCAGCGGAGTGTTCCCGACAAAGAAAACATTACGAAGTTTTGATTCATAAAAATGATATCTTATTATTTTTATGAATAAATATAAATATATTTTGTTATGTAGTGACTATTCTAATAATAAAGTGAAATTTGGACACTCTCTATTTAACTCAGGAAGGCGGTTTTTCCTCGTATTTCATTGAGAACTGTGGGTGATAGGACGCGTAACCACGACACTGGTTCGGACATGACTGAATCCAAGTCGGTCAATTGCCTTACATTTGTATCGCCATTTTCGAGCGCGGGTAACGTATTTATGAGTTTATAATAAGTTAATATCATTCAAAACAATGCGTAGTTATAAAATCAATTTACCTACATTGCAGGTGCCTCAATTTTAAAGCATGTTGTCTTTATATTATCCCGAATCTATAATTATTTTTAGACATTTTGGCTTTTAAAAATGCATATTAACATATTTCCAATGTCAATCGAGCGGAATTATTTTCAAGAGTATTTTCACTGTTGGCTTCAGATTCATATTGTTATAAAGTACCATTTTGTACGATTAGTTGCAACTTTTTGGATCGAACATTCCAAAAAGTTCGTCTTATGTAGAAGCGCCGGCAAGAAACACCAGTGTTTCTGAGCTCGCCTTTTAAACATACCTGGGTCATTCTTCGAGTTGGATCCTTTGCGACATTTTCCTCGCTTTAATATTTTTATGAAACTAACTTCGATATAATAAAAAAAAAAACATTAATACAAGCTGATTGTATATCCATGAACTTACATTAATGAAAATTATATAATATTTTGAAGTTATTTTTATAAAAATATTTGCGCGAGGAAAATGACGCAAGGAATTCAACTTGACGGATGACCCACATAAGTTGCGAATTTTCCCAGCAATCTGGAACTTGAGTAGGTACATACCTACATTTCAAATTTGGGTGGATCACCTGTTTTTGTCCTTTAAGCTCATTATTGACAGTATTACGACTTTATCATATAAAGCAGGTGTTATACTCGACCCCGAGACAACCGAGGTCCCCGCTTCAGCATTCACTGAAGTGTCTGTGCAGGGTAACTGTGGCCAGTATGCGCCAATCCTGGAGTGTCTGTAGACGCCTTTTAACGGACCGTCACCTACCGGGCTTGCAGTGAATGTGACTACGAACCCAGGATCCCGGGACAATGTGATTTTTAATCAGTAGGAGTCCGGCACAGCGTCCATGATGGATTATCCAAACCCAAAAAAAGGCTGTATACTTGGCAGTGCGTAACTACAGCCTCTTTTGCGGGTTTGGACCTCATGGATGTCGTGCTGAAATCTTAACGATTAAAACCACACTCCACTAACCTTTACCTGGGTTTCAGATTACAGCTGCGTTCGCCGCCTGCTAAAAAGGCTGTGGATGATGGCAGTACCTATCATACCTAAATATTGTAGCAAACCCAGACAGTAAAGTATACATACTGCAAAGACAAATCATAAAAAAAACTAAAATAATACAATGATAATTGCGATTGGTTTCGGAAGCTCTCGTATCAGAAGAAACGAATTACTTGATTGAAAAAACAATAAGAGATACCAGTACATATGTCATTCCTTATCGTGTGGTCTAATATAATCTTATGGATTGGCGAATAAATTGAATATAATGAGACTATCCTTTATTTGTGAGTAATATTAAGTAATTAACGGATTTACGGCATATTGTCACATTCTTGGTTAAATTTAGATCTGTTGTAACTTTCCATCGAAGAAAATTCCTACACTGACCTGTCGATAATCTTATTAAGAAACCTGATCTACAACAATACTTTTCTTTTTGTTTTCGGAGAACTTGAAAGTGAATGAATGGCTGCAGTCTATATGAATTGGTAAAAGTCGATGGAGATTTATTTGTAAAGGAGAAATATCTGAATGACTATATTTGGCTCTAGGCCAATGCTGACTAGAATACTTTAGTGACCTAACACCAGATTTAACTACTTCATAAAATCAACCCAATTATTATTTAACGAATAGGTTACCGAGACCTTGCGCCAAAAAGATGAATGATGAATTAATGTATTTGCATTGTGTATAATTCCAATATATTATTTCTTTCAGTTATCTACCTTTGTTTCATAGTATCAGCAAGGAAACACAATGACAAAACTGAAGAAGAGAGTGAAGAGCATGTACCACTGGTGGACACAGTTTTGGACCTTCGAGGGGGTATAAGGAAGTTATTTGCTCTGGTATTACATCTCCTTTATTTTAATCGATGTATTCAGCTACACTGCATATAGAACTTTGTTGACCAAAGGCACCAAACCAAATCGGCTTCAAGGCAGCTTTGCAGGCAGGTTGCAGTGTCTGGCGAAGTTTGTTGGCGAAAATATTTATTTGCCTTGCTAGTGCCTTAACAAATTGTATGAACTGTATACTGTCCGTGTTATAGGCTTTATCTATAGCTACCGAAGTGGCACTAACCATACCTTCTCTATTATTTGAGCTACGTAGATACATCTGTATATTTATGCTCGGTCTGATTCGGATTTTTCGAGGGATGTACTTAAGGGATTTCCAAAACAGTTCCTGACTTTATTATACCATACCACCCAGTTTTACCATAATTTTTCGCTATATTTGGTGTCGTGGAATTAAGACTACCATCTCGACCAGTAGTGATGATAGTTCCTGTTTCAAGCTTCCTGTACGAATAAAAAATCGATGCAAATATTTAACATTACAAAAACCTTTTTAGGAAGCAGCATTTGTAGACCACGCAAGAAATATGATATGTTCTCCATTGTCGGTGCTGATGCCTTTAGGAAAATTAGCATTGGGAGCTGAGAAGAAATCTGAACGTGAACTGTTAGACGCTTTAGGTCTAAAGAACCGCAAACAGGTACGAAGCGTGGTGATTATTACATATCCCTTCTTTGTACGAATAAATGCCCTTGTCCTATAGTGGGTACTTAAGTGCGTATGCGATGCGTCAAGTTCAAACTATACTGGGATAACTTTGAAGGGTAGTCTTCAATGAATTATTAGTAGGTACACTCCTTTAAAATAAAACACTTTTATGTAAGAACACTTCCATGTAAGTATTATTGGTTTTCTTGACCTTTTGAACACTATGCAGCGTTCATGGTCGCAGGTTGACTAAATTTCAGTAAAAACAAATATCAATAGTGCTACACTTGCAGTCAGGTAAAATTGGTTTTATGATAGTGTGTAGTGATCGCGGAAATCTTAGATACACTAGACACTTCTCTCTATTCTATTATGCTGTTGAAATATATATGAGCAATTTTCATACAGATAAAGAACGCATTCGCGCAACTCATAACAAATATGGAATATCTACCAGGAGTAACTTTAGATGTGGCCAGCAAGGTATATGTTTCTACACACAGAAGCATAAACAAGAGATTCATGAAACGAACTAGGCTCATATTCAAATCGTCTTGCCAGAAGATATCTGCCATGGATCCTTCAAGTACTGCTAAATCAATTAATAATTGGGTTAGTATAGATTTTGGGCAGTTCTGTTGCTTATGATTGCTCTGAATTACACGCTAGATACCTTGTATTACTTACTGTACCATTTTATTAATAATACTTTAAATTCATAAAGTCAAAGCTAGGCTTGGCCCGCCGCCACCAAGGCCGAGAACTGATGATCTTTTTTCTGTGGCCCAATTAGGTAGCCGAAAAGACGAGAAACAAAATAAAGCAGTTGATAAATCCGAACGATATCTCGAAAGACACATCGTTGATACTGGTCAATGCTGTTTATTTCGCAGTAAGTACTTCATGAAATTGATGTTATTGTAAAGCTACGACAACGTGCCGCTCGTGTGCAAGAGCGTTGAACCGGTGGTAATGACGTGGTGGTATGACGTTACAGCTTATTTAAATAAAGTACGATGGATGCTGCTTATCCATTGGAGAACATGTTATTACCAGACATACTATTTTATCATTCTATACATAACTAAGTCTTTAGAAATACACTGGCTTACGCATCTAGGCACACCAGGTTAAACCCCTGATTTTAGCTGATTTTAACCAACTGATTTTAGTTATCAGTTTTTTGGATTAGGTCTGGTCAATGGGTTTCTCTTCCACACAGATTTTTGTTAACAAGTACGACTGCCTCATTAGTGCAGCGGCTAAGAACGAGATCTTCAGGTTCGATGCCCGGGTCAGCCAATAATTTTTATTGGGTAGGTATTATGTAAGAAAATTCTCTAGCTCGGAGTTTAGAATGATACTCGAGAAATGGCAACAGAGGTCCAACAGATGTGCAAAACCTACCTACACCTCTGCATAACCCTACGACTTGATGCTAAGTATGAAGTTAAAAAGCAAAACTACAGAAATACAACGTAAAGATAAGATAATATTCTAGGGCTTCTGGAAGGATAGATTTGGGGAACCTTACACCGATGAGTTTCACTCGCCATCAGGTATACGCCGAATACCAATGATGACACGGCAAGGAAAGTACAATTACTGGCAATCCGATACTTTGAATGCACAGGTAATTTTTAACACTACCTATATGTATTTTTATAAACCTATGTACCTGCAGTCAGTGAGTCAAATCTAAATACATGTAATATGTATTAAAATAAAAATCATTACGTTCGTTGCAAACCACAGTGAGCTGGCGTGGTGATCAATACTTGTGTCTTCTCTGAATGAGAAGAGGCTCTTGCCCTGCAGTGGGACAGTTATGGGCTGGTTATGTTATGTTACATGATTTGATAAGGACTGGTGCCTCTTTTTTCAGTGCTTTTCAACTTCGATTGTTTTTTTTTTAAATGAAGACTTTTTTACAACTTATACTTACATATCAGTCCCATTTGTTCTCTTTACAAAGCTATCTAAGTAACTCAACTTATATAGTTTTTAATTGTTAAGATTTGCAACTGATTTCGCTTGGCGTTTCCTTTAACTTGTTGTGTTTGTACTTGAAGACGTCACCATAAGACGTATGTTTTTGATTGAATGTGGATGTATAAGAGTAGAGGAAGACCGAGGGAGCGATGGACGGATTGTGTTAAAAATGATACGGCTAGAAAGGAGTGACTGTATGACGGTTAATACAGATGAATGGAAGAAGCTAATACATGCTGCGCCGACCTCAGATAAATTGGGATAAGGACATGTGGCATGGGGATTATGATAATTTTTGATATATATTCATATTTGTTCCATGCAGAAACCACACTGCGCCAACCGTTACACATCCTTTTTTACCCTTCTCCTAAAGAAATTAATGTTTTCAGCTCATAGAAATTCCCTACGAGGGCGAACAATCAGCAATGATCATAGTGCTTCCGTATAGTAACAGTGGCCTGCCAGTTCTGCTGAGGGCCTTAAAATTGGCTCCGGAATTATTAAACCAGGCTCTAGAGAAAATGAAGACGGCAAATGTAATACTTTCGATGCCAAAGTTCAAAATAGAGACCGAATTAGATCTCTTACCTTTATATAAAAAAGTAAGTGTTTTCTAAACATTATCGATATGCGAGATAGAGTAGTGCATTTACCTGCTCCATTGAAAAGGATGGATCTTCCACGGTCTTTCAAGAGACGCTCCAAAGCTTTACAAATAAACACAGAGCTTGATAATCGTATTCGTGAAATGTGGTTGTACAACTGTGTGCCTATCCTTGGACGTTTAAATATATTGTAGTAGGTTATGATAATGGCAGTAGTACGATGATGAGCTATGAGATACACAGCATTGGATGGTCAAAATTAATTGAAATTCCAGATAGGGCTCCATTCCATATTCGACAAAAGACATACAGAGTTGTCTGGCATTATCAACGATGATAAAGTATATGTAACTAAAGCCATACATAAAGCAGTTATTGAAGTGAATGAAAGAGGAACGGAAGCAGCTGCTGCGACCGGTAAGAATCATATTATTGTTATTGGTAGTATTCGTAGGAATGTCTTTAAAAATAAAAATTGTAAGGTAATTAAAAAAGAAACAGAGGAGGAGGTGGAGAAGAATTTGTTGATAATAGACTATAATACTGATTCATAATAGGCGAAAATAATAATAAACACCCTTTGGTTAGAGTCACAGATGAAAAATCCTGCAGTTCATCACAGCGGCAGGGTTTAAGGATGAACTCTAATTTAAACGCAAAGTGGCGATCAGAATAGACCTTTTATGGTCTAAGTGACACTATAGCCACATATAATAAATTTAAAAAAAAGCGTCACGGATGGTGAAGTTTTTGTAGTATGAAGTTTATCAGATATGAAAGACATTGACAGAACATTAGGCTTTTTAGGTTCTTTTAAGTCAAGAGATGTGACGTGATTGGAAATACAAAGCTTAATCCTTTAATTGCTGAAATTAAATTTTTGATATTTATTACGAACTTGTCATAAAACTGTCTATTTTTATTCAAATGATGGGATCTTCAGAAAACTATTGTTAACTAACACAATATAGGATTTATATTTATGATTACTTCCTGTTTATCTATTTCTTGGGTTTCTTGTCTTAATATATTCTGATAGTTTTATGAAATAAATAAAGAATTCCCTAAACGATAAAATTTGCTTGTCAAGTATATACATATGTGAATAATGATATTATTCCTAAATCAGTGTGCTAGTTAAATAAATGCAGTATTGTTAAATTACTGACTTCTCGTGTATTGTATGAAGAAATCTTTTGCTCAATTATATAGGTAGCTAGAACGTAGAACTTTCACAATACATTATTTTTTGATGCGCTTCTTTTTGTGTTTCGCATTTAGCATTTGGACTATTACCTTTTACATTGGTTTCATAATCACGGTCGTAAACAAAAGCACCATTTGATACTTTTGTAGGTATTTTTTTATAAACTAATTTTTCTATGACTTCTTCACATCACCATCAATATTTATTGTAAGAAAACGTGATTTTATTATGTCTTATTCTAAATTCTGTCTATTTTTCTGTTATAGTGTTCATATTCATTTTAAATTATGTTATTTACCATAATACTACATATATTAAGGGTTTGGGTCCATCTCCCATACATCAAAAGAGTTTTCATTATCTAAATTATACAAATGTATATACATTATACATCGATATGATTATACATAGGAGAACACTTTTTTTTGTACTTAGGTATCGAAATAAAAACTTTGTAGCTACTAAAGGCCTTATTCAGCATCAATATTCAACACTTTATTTTTATTTTTGAAAATTACCTACAACTTTATGTGACGCTTAATTTATTAATGGTTACAGGATTAGAAATCAATCTATTATCAGCGAATTTGAATTCGATCGTATTCAATGCTAATCGTCCCTTCATGTTTTACATCGTATCTTTCAAAGAGCAGTTATTTTCGGGAGTGTATTCTGGATTAAAGTATTAAAATGATCAATAAATTATGTTAAGGGCTTATCATTAATTGTTTTTTATTTATATACATCTACACTAATATTATAAAGAGGAAAGATTTGTTATAATAAAACAACTTTTAACCGGATTAATCGCGTGTATTATTGGTTTTTTGTTTTTCCTGACGTTTCGAACACTTTGCAGCGTTCGTGGTCGCAGGAGGACTAAGGTGTCAGGTGTCTCAACAGTTTATTTAAAATTATTTCAGTCTACCGTACATATAATTGATAAATTCATAAAATTATTTTTGTCTCTGATACATATTTAAACTAAATCGCGACGGTATTTCCTAAGACTATCCCTGAGAAGAAATACCGAAACAAACTCAGAGGTCACAGTCGGTTTAAATTTAGAGATACAATTTTACAATTTTATCGAATTATAAACTAAAAGGTGTTCCGATGCACGCAGTAATCGCTCACAGTATCTTGATTTGTCTTGTGACTTGACTTTGTTTGGGACTTGATTATTTTCAATACAGGGTTCCAAACAGGTGGTAATTGCCAACCATCTTCTCTATTGAAATTTGGGTGTTTTTTAATTTCAATAGCCTCGCGGAGCATTCTCGGTATATCGGTTTTCCTTCGCGAGGATTTGGGGTTTATCGAAACGTAGAAAATGGTTGGGTTTGTCTGTTGTATGTCCACAGACTGCAGATTTTGTTGAGCGTCTATTCTTGACGTCAGCTATGTGTTCTTTCAACCTGGTGCCAATGCTACGCTTTGTTTGCCCTATGTATGATAGCCCACAATCACAATCAATCTTGTAGACCCCTGCATCTTGTAAGGGAATGTGGCACTTCACCGGTCTGAGAAGTTGGCTGATCTTTCTATGTGGCTTGAAGTAGGTTTTGATAGAAGCACGCTTCAAGATGTGACCAATTCTATCGGTGACTCCTTTGATGAAAGGTAGGACAGCAGGTCGGCGATCAACTGTGGTGGGCTTTGGGCGGCTTCTGCGACGGGGATGTGGAGCTCGTAAGTTATTATGTTTGAGAACATGCTTCACATGGTTGAGTTCCCCTGCCAGGTGGTCGGCGTCGCAGATGCCTTGTGCTCTCTGTTACAAAGATTTGGCGACAGTAGCTAACTGAGAAGGATGGTGGTGAGATTCACCGTTCAAGTATCTTTCTGTGTGGGTGGGCTTTCTATACACGGTGTCACTAACAAAGAAAGCCCACCCACACAGAAAGATACTTGAACGGTCAATCTCATAGACGCTCAACGAAATCTGCAGTCTGTGAACATACAACAGACAAACCCAACCATTTTCTACGTTTCGATAAACCCCAAATCCTCGCGAAGGAAAACCGATATATACCGAGAATGATCCGCGAGGCTATTGAAATTAAAAAACACCCAAATTTCAATAGAGAAGATGGTTGGCAATTACCACCTGTTTGGAACCCTGTATTGAAAATAATCAAGTCCCAAACAAAGTCAAGTCACAAGACAAATCAAGATACTGTGAGCGATTACTGCGTGCATCGGAACACCTTTTAGTTTATAATTCGATAAAATTGTAAAATTGTATCTCTAAATTTAAACCGACTGTGACCTCTGAGTTTGTTTCGATATTTCTTCTCAGGGATAGTCTTAGGAAATACCGTCGCGATTTAGTTTAAATATGGATGACAGACAAAAATAATTTTATGAATTTATCAATTATATGTACGGTAGACTGAAATAATTTTAAATAAACTGTTGAGACACCTGACACCTTAGTCCTCCTGCGACCACGAACGCTGCAAAGTGTTCGAAACGTCAGGAAAAACAAAAAGCCAATAATACACGCGATTAATCCGGTTAAAAGTTGTTTTATTATAATGTGTAGTGATCGCGCAAACCTAAGATATTACTATAGGAAAGATTTGTATTTTTGTATGTTTGTAACGAATAAACTCCAAACCTACTAGCCCGATTTCAAAAATTATTTCACCATTTGAATGCTACATTATCCCTGAGTTACATAGGCTATATTTATTACTAGAAAATATTAGGGATCCCTACGAATACTTCAATAATGTAACCCAAGGAGTAAAAAAATTGCCTTAAAATGTATTTTATCGCATATGCTGCGGAAATTATTGTTGATATAACAAAAAAATGTTCTACAATATTAAAGAACATATCAATATCTACAAAAAAACTTCGCGATACGATATGAACAACTGTTGTATTTATGTAACTATAACTTATTTTTAACAAAAATTTTTGTAAAAAATAACAGCCGACAGTGTTTAAATAATATCATAGTAATTTAATAGCCGTTCTATGTACAATATAAGGAAACACTTATCCATAATAATATTATAAATTCAAAAGAACCTCTGTTTGTTAGTTTTTTTGTTTGTTACCTTTTCACGACTAAACGGCTGAACGGATCGTAATGAAATTTGGCAAGGATATAGATTGTATCTTGGGGAAGGACATAGGCTACCTTTAGTCACGCAGACGAAGTCTAGTTCTAGTTCTCTATATATCAATATTAATGGTATCGACTCTAGTGTAGCCCAACTGAACTAAAATGTGACAGGACGAGATAAGAAATGTCAAATTCATACTTTATGAGAGGCTTCTTTAAGTTTGAATTTGACATAGAGAGTTTAGTTTGACGTTTCAAATATTAGTGGCCATCTCAAAGTGAGCTGAGTAAAATGTTCAGTAATTTTACTTTGACGTTTCTTAGGTTGAATTTGATATCTTTTATTTCGTCCCGTCTAGTCCCTATAGTAGCTCTTAGCAAAACAAAGCTAGTCTCTAATTTTAGTTTACCTACATTAGTATCAACGTCATATTCATTATAAAAGATAAAGAGACGTATTTAACTTTTAACTTTTTGGCCTTGCCCCTACCCAGGTTTGACGTTTCTTATATGCCTGTAATCTATCAGTTTTTTTAATACTGATCCGTATGTTTATGCAAAATAAATTACCGTTATAGGTTAATGGAGGATGTGTGGTTTTAGTTGGTAGGAGTTCAGCTCAATGTCTATGATAGACTTCCATACATGACAGAAGTTTGAATAAGAGGTATATCTTTTTATCCGTAATAGGTAGCCAGTTCAAATTTGCACACAATTTGTGTTATCAAGATAAATAATCAAAATAAAATTTAATTCCTTTTACAAGAAACCCTGAAAATTAAATACATGTTTAATGCTTTTTCGGTAGTATTCTATATTATAAATTAAAAAAACGTGACGATCACGCGCGGTTTTAACGATTAAAAACCTAAATATATTACGTATTGCACAACTTTTGAAACTATTGCTTCCTATAGTGATTATTCAAAAATTATTTATCTTATCTTAAACTTTTCCCGCCTTACTGACTAACTCAGGCTCTTTTGTAAGTTCTCTGTCTTATGAATTTAATTTATCTTTGGTGTTTCGACTAAGACTACTATTTTATTTTACTAAAGCTATACAGATTAACCAAATAATTATACTTTATCAATACCCGGTAAAGCAGTGATGTGACCGTTGGGCTGACAAGTCAAAGGTCACTAGATCGAATCCAAGGCAGGCACCACTGACTTTTCGAAGTCATGTGCGTATTATAAATTAATTATCACATGCTTATATCAGTCATAACATCATAAGGAAACCAGCACACGTCAGATATATTCTCGATAGTATGTAAAGCCATCTCAGAGACCTACGGGTGGTTTGACGCTGACACTAGGTTGTTCAACAATCTCATTGATGTCTTGGACGACACTGTTGTTAAAGAGTATGTTGTTAAAGAGTTCTGTGTAACACATGACCTAGTATTACTTTTGTTTTTATGATTACACGACTGCCCAAAAAAAGGATGTTAAGTTTTTAGGGTTGAAGTATGTATAGTACTTTTTAAATTTTCGCGATTCGAACACATAATTATTGAATAAGAACTAAAAACTAAATTAAAACTAGAGGCGGGACATCGAAAAAAATATAATTATTGAATTCAAACGGGACTTAATCGCGCTAAAAACATAATATTTATTTACCTGGACGTTTCGATCAAGTTGCATTGATCGTGGTCACGAGTAGACTGGAGAATGAGGGTGTCATCTTCGGGAAGAGCGAATGGTTTTTGCATCCACCCGCACTTGATCTGGTAAATCCGTATAATGTTAAAATCACGACACATAAACTCACGACATCTATCGACTCCTTTGCAAAAGATTTTCGCGAAGATTTGCCAATGACAGGGTTTCAAGCCGCCGCTAACTTAAATTCGTCTTCCTATCGAAACGTCGAAGTAAATATATATTTAGTTGTTAGCGCGATTAAGTCCCGTTTGAATGCTTTTTTTTTTATTAACTTAATGTTTTGGTATTTTAAGAACACGTTCCATAAAATAATCTCATGGGTATAACTGTACTAATTGAATTAAAAAAAAAAAAACAGAATCGAGAAAACAATCGATGGATTCTGTGGAAGGTGATACGGTTAGAAAGCTACTGAGATGATGGCTGACAGAGATGTATAGAAGAAAAATAAATTCCGCGCCGACCACAAATACATTGGGATGATGATGAGTTTCTTGGTTTCCTTACTTTTTTAATGATTAGTTTGGCAATACGACCGATTTGATACTTTTGCCTTTAACCGGTATGTCAAACGTTTTCCTTACAAGTCGATGTAGGACTTTAATATAAAATAGCTTTATTATATTTATGGTTGCAGGATTTGACACAATTCCATTAACAGACCCACTACAAAAAGAATTCACGGCCAATCATCCGTTTATGTTCTTCATTACTTCACACAAAGAACAGCTATTTGCGGGCATTTTAAATGAACAGAGTCCGAAATGTATTTATTAAATGAGTAAAATACGCCGTAGCAGTTTCTTTGAATTTTATTTTCCTTTAAACATGTATAGATTTAATAAATGAGTACCTTTTTTAACGTATGAAAGTCCTCATGGACGTAGGTACCCATCAAAGCCGTACAGTCATCCTCTAACTTTTATCGAGGTTTCAAAAAATATTAACTTTAAAGATATACATTTTTGTTGAGAGATCAATACAGTCGTGAGCAGTATTCGAATGTTTTCGGATTATAAATACTCCAGGCGCTCTGACAAACTAAGCCATCTCGACCAGTGCTCACTACCCCGAATTCTTCTTCCACATTTTAATACGTCTTTTAGTGACGTCATCGCTATGAATGAAGTCCCTATACAGGTGACCTTATAAAGGTAACCTTATTGCACACAGAACCAAATAAACGACCCATTGTTCTCTTATGTGCATAGAAGCCAATTTAAAGTTGATCAAGCCACCCGTAGGTTCAGACTTGTTTTCAATAAACAATAACCGGGACTGATGGTTTTACACTCCTAAACATGGAGATACTTTAATGCAAATGATAGTAATTGTCACCTATTTACGGACCGCGCCAAGAATTGTTTTACCGTCAAATATCGTTGATAGACCTTTGAAAAGGATTATGAGCGCCAAAAATGTGAAAACTCGACTCGAAACGAAATCAATGAATTCAGTTACGGTCTTAAGCATGTTGCTATTAGGTATATTCCGTTCCTATCATTCATGTTTAAGGAGCTGCTCTAGCGGAATTCGGTTCTTTACCAGGCCTAGCAATTTAATTTGGTAGCTTGGCTGCAGACGCGTAAAGCATAGACTCATCTGCTCTATCGATCTTCTTCTTTAGTTCTTCGATAGTCTTGGTCTTCCCACTGCTAGAACAGTTTTTCCCTCCGCCGGCTTTGTTGGAGACTAATGCGCTATTAATAAAGCCAATAAGTTGATGGTTCATAAGAGTTTAATTATTATTTATTAGAGAGTAGAGAGGTATTAATTAACTTAAAATAGCATCAAATCGTAAGTGTCTTCCCTGAAGGGTGAGGAAGAGGCAGTGGGCACATGTGTACTCAATACCCATCGACCTTTCATTGATCTTATTACTAAGTTCCATGTAATCTGTAGTGATATTGCCGTCTAGTGGGCAATTTATTTAATTCCGCGCTGTTACTGAGAACTTCGCAATAGAAAAACTCCATACCACTTTGCCTGGCTTTGGATACAACCTGATCCAGGGGCTCAAGCTCTGGAACCATCGTTCTTTAATTTGCGTTGAACATTGCCTGAAGTTGTTCTTATAGAATAGAGACCATTTTCAATTTTACAAAACTGTGTTTCTATTATTTATCTTTATTCTCATTTCGTAGTATTTTAATAGATACATTTAACCTGCCATTTACAAAGTCTTGTGTAAAAATCTATGAATAAAATAAATTCTGTATCTTTTGTATTTGAGCAAGATATTATATTACACATACATGTATCATCTTATAGGTCTCATGTAATTTATATTCACTTTCATGTTTATTTTCAAATTGTTTTCGAATTAAAACAGCTAAAATTACATATTTTAATAACAGGCACCGAAATTGAACGTGCAGTTTAGTTTGATATTTCTGAATTAAATATATGTGCTTACGGTGGTTACGGGCCCGCCTCCTGAGCCACAGGTCGTGGGTTTAAACCTGGCATGTACCGATGTGACTTTTAAAATTTCATATTAAGTTTCTTAGTAACATCAGATTCACAACATAGGAAAACATCGTGAGTAAACCTGGAGTTTGGTAGTCTGAAATCGCTAACCCACAGTGAGCTAGTGTGGTGATTAAGGTCGTTTCTTCTCTATATAAGAAGAGGCCCTTATCCTGCAGTCGGACTTATGGAGTTATGGGCTGATTATTGTATTTTTTCTGAATTTATATTTACCGTATATTTATTCGTTCACTAACATTTTTATAAGCAATTATATAATTTTAGTTTAGTTGTTCTAGGTCAGCATCGACACGTTTAAGTGGACTAGCCTTTCTTTTTGTAACTTTTACTCTTATTTATTTTTGCGATACATTGTTTTAACACCCATCGTTTGTTTTAGGCTTAGGACTGAATCCCGTGTCTGGTTATCTGAAATTACCAATATTCAATGCTAATCGCCCGTTTTTGTTCTACATAAGAATGTACAAAGAACAATTGTTTGGAGGAATCTATTCGGGATAGTAAGTTTCTAAAATGTTATGTTAAAGACTTGTCTGCATTTTGAACATGATTGTATATCTTTCAATTAAAATTTGATCACCAACAATCACAGATACTAAAAATTATATACCTTGTGTGTTTTCTATATTAGTCTTTTCTTAATTAATATCTTAATAATTTCTCATTTGCTGATAAAAAAATTGATTTTAATAAGCCAAGCAAATCATACAAAGTTTATATATATATTCAAAAAACGTGATAACCATGTCTTCTATAGCCGTTAACCGATTCCTTAGTATATTAAGGTCGTCATATTGTTAGACTACCTTATTGATCTAGGTCCTGGGTTCGATACTGGGGTCACAATAAGTTTTATTGACGAATTTCCCAGTAGGAGTTAAAAACAATAATTATAAAATCCTCATAAATGACGTCTAAATCCGCCTAAATCTCATAAAATGCCGCATTTAGATTAATTAAAATTTACGATTTATTTATAATAAGACTAAAAATTACATTCAAAAGTTTGCTGTCGGTCCTAAGATTGCGCCTTGAGGTAAACCTGTTTAAAGTTTTAGAAATGGAGGTACTCAATTCTATTTTCATCATCGCCAATATAACTAGTGATTCGGTTCATAAATAAAGTAACTGAAGAGCTGAATAATAGACTGGAACCTTGGTTAGATTTTACTAAAAACGTTTTCGGCATCATACTTTTAAGTAGCAGCTGTTTTGTGTTTTTGGTTTCTTGGACCTTGACATTTTCGGCATTACGAGGTAGTCTTAATTTTGATTTCGGAACGGTATCAGTTTTTTTTTTTCATAGTATCTACACATTAAACATATTTTTATCTACACTTTTTTCATGCTAGTACGCTTTTCAAGTCTTTACTGAATAAGAATATTTTTTGATGTCTTCTCTTCTTTTCATAATATAATTAATTGACTTTTTCTGTGGTGTCTAATACTATATTAAAACTAATAATTTTACTCGATTTTACTTCTTCTGGCGACAATTATTTCACAAGTATTTTATTTTTATTTTATTTTATTTATTTGGGAAAACAAACAATTACACATTAAGAATAACATAATGATAGGATACAGAAATGATACAAATGTGAAATCAACCACGTTCTCCACAGATACGCAATGAGACAATTTGGTAAATTTTAGATATACAATAAAATGAGGAATAACTTAGTAAAGTATCAACAAAGAGGAATAACTAAGTAAATTATCAACAAAACATAAAACTGTAAATAGTGCCGCATAAGTGGAACAACAGTGTCACATCAGTTTTGCAATATGTTAAGTAACATGAGTCTAAACTTTCTATGCGGTAAAGCAAACAGATCCAAACTGCAGAAGTTCTTATTATAATTGCTCGTAAGGCGACGTAGAGGCGCCCGCAAGCCTGCATTTGTACGACAGGTAGTAGTAGCGAACACAGGTCGTGCGCGCACCTCGCGTCCCTGGCATGTTCTGGGAACTATATAACACAACTTGTTACTAATATCTAAACAATCATACGAGTTATTGCATAAGTCATATAAAAATGTGGTTTCAAGAAAATAACGCCTTGAACTCAAAGAAAGCAGATTATATTTTTTAAGTAACTCACTATAAGAGAGATAACAACTTTTTAAGCAGCGATAATGCATAGACTTCAAAAATTTACGTTGTATGCTTTCTATACACTCAATATATTTATTGTAGTAGGGGTTCCACACAGGTACTGCATATTCTAATTGAGACCTAACTAGTGATCGATAGAGATATAAATATGTACTTGGGTGCCTAAACTCTGTGGCTGATCTCATCACAAAGCCGTACATTCGATAAGCATTATTAACAATTTTATTAACATGTGCGTCTAAGTGCAGTTTATCGTCAAGCAATATCCCCAGATCACGGATCAAACTCTCCCTTGCCAGCGTTTCACTGTGTATTGCATTATTTTAGTCCCGTTTACGTGTATCTTATTACTCTTTTCCGGTCCAGTGACTAACATTTTATACACGATGGTAGTTTTACTATTGTTTTTATTACGCGGGCAATAAATAAAATTACTTTGTGCAATTAACATATTAGAGAAGAAATATTTCTCAAATCTATTCATGGTTACAGGAGGGATGGCAACAAAAAATATGCATCAAGCACAACATTTTACTGCCAAACGCCCATTCCTTTTTATCATCAGAATCTATAAAGACCAATTATTCACAGGCGTTTTCAATGGGAAGTAGTTAGTTTGTGAATCAATAAACAATTGTTAAATTATTAGTTCATTTTAATTTCCCTAAAAAAAATAACAATCTAAAACTGGATATTTTCCTCATTAAATTGGTGTAGGGAAAATAATAAAATAAATGTATTATTTATAATTCTTTGTAGTTTTTAACCAAGTTTGTCGGGGAGTCTGTCTCTCTTTCTTATTTTCTATATTAATTTGGTTAATTTGATATTTGAAAAGCAACGTCTTTCTAAAACCTTGTCATGGTTACAGGAGTTGTGGTATCGACAAAAGTTATGCCAGATGATCTAGAACAAGTAGATGCCAAACATCCATTTTACTTTATCGTCAGAGGTTATAAAGATCAATTATTCGCAGGCGCATACTATGGATATTAGTCAATATTGGAATTAATAAACATATTTTAATTTACTATTTAATTTTAATTTCCCGGTGTAAAAGTACCACGTGTGTGTGCGTGTGTTCACTTCAATGGGAGCGCATGTTTGTCGCAAATAGAACAAATGCTGCACTTGATTGCTATTGTAAGCAGGTATCGCAGTCCAAAATGTACGTGTTACAAAAAGGTGAAGCGATGTGTGAATAACATAGATCTCAAGAATTGTATATGACAAACATATACAATTCTTGAGAAAAGCAAATATTATTTGTAACGTACGTGCTCCATCCTCAGCCAAACCGTGGTTTCAAGCAAGTTGGGGGCCAAACATAGAACTATTCAGATTACAAAAAAAAAAATTCTGGTAGACCTAGATATACTGGTAGAAATAGTACTGATGCGCCTACACTATTCACTTTACAGAAAAAAATTATAAGAATCATAACGAATATCAACTGTTTGTACTCCTGTAAACCCGAATTAAAAGAGCTAAAAATATTAACGCTGCCCTGTCTTTATATATTTGTACGAAAATATCCACATTTCTATACCAAAAGAGGAAACATCCAAACTAAAATAAAATAAAATAATTAAACTTAGACATGAAAATAGATCTAACTAGTAATATCTTAGGTTTGCGCGATCACTACACATTATAATAAAACAACTTTTGACCGGATTAATCGCGTGTATTATTGGTTTTTTGTTTTTCCTGACGTTTCGAATACTTTGCAGCGTTCGTGGTCGCAGGAGGACCTCACACACGATTAATCCGGTTAAAAGTTGTTTTATTATAGATCTAACTTTTACAGTTTTTTTTTTAAAAGCTTTACATCATGCTTAGCGGACCTTTAAGTTATAATTTTTTGTGAAAAGAGTATACGGTTGCGATGAGGACTCGAACCTGCGCCTCCCGGATAAATACTCCAGGCGTTCTGACCACTAAGATGATGATAAGAGGTCGAGAAGGCTCGAGACCTGCTCGCGACCATATTCTTTTTCCACAAAAAATTATAACTTTATAGACTAAACTCACCCACTTCACGATTAAAAATACACTCTTCTAGTACATTTGTTATGTCCGTTAAAATATACAATATGTTACCGGAATATATCAAAATACAAGTACAAATAATAGAGGTCGAGATGGCTTAGGGGTCAGAGCGCCTGGAGTATTTATCCGGGAGGCGCAGGATCGAATCCTGTTCGCGACCGTATTCTTTTTCCATTAAATATAATAAGTTTAAAAATAATATCTAATAATACATAGCATCATAACATTAACATAGCATCACGCCTGTATTCCCCGAAGGGGTAGGCAGAGGTGTACACAGTTGTACACCCACATTTCACCAATGCTGTTATTAAGTCCCATGTAATAGGTGGTGAGCCTATTGCCATCTACCGGGCACAATTCCAAACTCCGAGCTGCTATTGAGAAATTTCTAACGGAAAAACTCAATAACACTTTATTTTTCCCGACCCGGGAATCGAACCCGAGACCTCATGCTCAGCAGTCGCGCTTGGGACCACTAGACCAACGAGGCAGTTAATAATCGCTATTACACTATAGACGAATACTCTAATGATAAATTTCAACTACAATAAAAACCACTTTTACTTACAAATATTTTTTCACCGTGGGAGAGCCATGCACCTGCACGAATGGGCCGGCTCGACCGGATTGATACCACGGCCTCACAGAAAACCGGCGTGAAACAACGCTTGCGTTGTGTTTCGCCGAGTGAGTGAGGGTACCGGAGGCCCAAACCCTTTAAAAGGCCGGCAACGCACTCGCGACTCCTCTGGGGTTGCGGGTGTCCATGGGTGGCGGTAATCGCTTACCATCAGGCGAGCCGTCTGCTCGGTTGCGCCTATTCCATAAAAAAAAAATTGCTTGAAATAACCTAAATACTGTATAATTACAATAAATATATTTATAGGTACCATACACATACCATATACATATTCGTAGTAAACATTTAATATACATACTAAAAGTTTAAGTAACTCAGTAAAATATTTATTGGTTTATAAAGTTAAGGATATAATGATAGTGTTATTGAAGTAAACCGTGCCATAAAACCAAATATACCAATAATACCAATTAAAACCTCATATAAGTATAATAACCTAAACCTAATATATACCTATAGAACCTCCTTAAATAAATATACACATAAATAGGTATGTATAAAATATAGAAAAATATAATAAAACCAACATTAACTTATTACTAAAATGACACTAAAATTACTGTTTATTTTAAATACTTAATTTAGTATTTATATTTTTTTAACTATTATTTTTTAAAGCACGCTTCATCCTGTCCTCTATATAAATCTAATTTTGCTGTGCCCGACAGGGTCCATAATTGTTTCTATTTTTCAACATACCAACTATTTTAAGTACACATTATGGAATGCAATTAAGTATTGAGTAACAAGACTGGTAGAAAAGTCATTGGTGGCATTAAGTCCGCCTTTTTACAATTTTATGTTTGTGCATAAAGTGTTAATAAATAAATAAACATAGAAAAGAAACCAAGAAACACCGTGATATAAATTACCATAATTATGAGTTTAAAACTTAACATTAAAAAAAAAAAGTTGAAATGTCTATGAAAAGAGACATGACAACAGACTTTAAAAACGTAATAACTTAAAGACCTCTACACGACACTGGCTAAATAGTCGAACATTAGGAGCCTAACAATTACCATATAGGGGAATGGAAGCATTATTTGAATATGAGAGTTGTGTATTGAGTACTGATGCTGAAATTCTGTTAGTAGCAGGTTCAGTATTAGGTTAATTCAGGTTGGCCAATGGGCCATTATTTTGACAGCAGTATCCCAGTATAGTTGATGGCACATTTATTGAATTGTCCTGCTTTTCCCTCTTCTTGCTTCATGCTCAAGACGATAATGAAGTACAGATACGGATAATGCAGTAAACGTGATCTACTGGTCACGAACTATATAGAAGTATTTTAATTCAGTCAAAATAAATCGACACGTAAGAAGGAGTCTCATCATTGTTATCTTAGCCACAGAGCGTCAATTGCTAAACAGCCTCTGCCTCCCCATTGGCTTCTCAGGTGACTAGATAGAAGTAGCTTACCTAATAGAGATGGACGTACATCCAGCAGTCTCTAGATCTCTATTAGGTCGTTTGTTCATCTTCCAAGTTCCAAGCTTCTGCTCTGGAATTTCCGGTCCTTCACTTGTTGTATAAAGCTTCGTCTAGGTCTTTCACTTACTCTCTTTTTTCAAATTTTCCTTCTATGTGGTCTTAAAGAAGTTATCGGGTCGTCTCCCTCTACTGTTATATATAGTTCTTAGCTTGTATAGGTCTTAAAATGTATTTCTTAGATAATCATAAATAACACTTCTTCATTTGTTTTTACTTTAACTAGAACGCGTCGAACGGTGATAATTATAATTGAATGTTATGTATTTATAACCTTTATTATTTTTTGTTTTCTTCTTCCAGCTTTTTTTTTTTCTATGTACCTCAACAGGAAACGATTAACTCAAAATAGTTCTAAATAAATCTTGTTTACAGGATTGACCAATCTGCAGTTATATTCGCCTTTTAGTCCAGAACCAATAAAGTTTCAAGCCAAGCGGCCATTTTTGTTCTACATAAGATCGTTTAATGAACAATTATTTGCGGGAGTCTACACAGGACCATAATGTATTTTTATAATAATAAATTGACAACACATTTTATGATTAATTCAAGTCTTTTGTGATCTTTTCTCTCGTTCAGGTAGTAATTTCGAAACTGCCAACTGCCACTTCAACTTGCTAATTCGGTTGACAGTGGTTTTCGTTCGTCTGTGAATCTTCCCATCGTATAACATGTATCAACTTCAAATCTGAAATTAGTTTAATAGAATCGATAGCCGAATTGATTACATAACATTCAATAAAGGGTTAATTTTTATGACTTGTCGACGCGCTTGCCCTTCGACAACGATGTCTAGCGATATGATGACAATAGTATTGATAAATACTATGACAAAAGACAAAAAAATTAAATACGAGTATCTCTATAATATCTCCAACAATAATTTGTAAAATACTTGGTCGTAACTAATATGTTTTAATACAATCTAAGTATATTTGTTTTCTTATAAATGTAATATATATGTATATATATAATTAATTAAATGTATCTTATTATCCCCGTTATTTATCTTATATAATTGGGGCAGTTATCGTTTGGAATTATTTAAGTCATCCGTACCTACTTATAAAAATACCGTGCCTAGTCTTTTATATATAGCGCAACAACTTTAACCTGACTATATTTTGTTCGGTGTTTTCTAAAATCTGTTTTGAATAAATCTTGCTTGCAGGATTCGCAACTTTCACATCATCGCTTTACAATCCAGATCAAATAAAATTTGAAGCCAAGCGTCCATTTTTGTTCTACATAAGATCATTTAATGAACAATTATTTGCGGGCATCTACACAAGACCTTAATTTATATATAGGTACATTATTAAAAATGGGCAATATATATTGTATAATTAACGTAGTCTTTGATTTTTTGTGTTATATTTGTATCTATTTATAATGAATGTTTAGTTTAGTACAAAATAGTGTAATAAAAAATGTGTATCTTACCTTTTTGGCCACATGACTCACGTGTAATGTAGGAAAAAACAAGTTACTAGAAAAAGAAAACCGTTAATTTTTTTATTGTATTTACGCTTTTGTGAACATAGATAATGGAACTTTTCCATACCCTTATTATTTTAGGTATTTTTTATCAATGTAAATACTCGTAGTTCACTATTGATCTGTAGAAAGATTGTTTAAAATCGAACTATAGGTACCTAGAGCTATTCTTTCCTTCACTTATTTTTCTTATTGAGTCATTTGTCGATATCAATCTGGTTATAGCTTAAATTTATATTTTATTCTCTATCATCGTTTGTAAGATAGCAGTGATAGCCTAGTGGTATGACCGTTGGACTGACAAGTCAAAGGTCGCAAGTTCGATTTCAAGGCATGCACCACTGTCTTTCCGATATCATGTGCGTATTATGAATTAATGATCACTTGCTTTAAACGGTGAAGGAAAACATCGTGAGGAAACCAGCACACCTGAGAGATTTTCTCCATGGTGTAATGGTTGCATGGTGCCATGTCAGAGACCTACGGGTGCTTTAACGCTGACACTAGGTTGTTCATCAACCATACGATAGGAAGATCTCAACTAGGCTTGTATCCCTTAAACGCATCCTCAAGAACCACTGGCGTTTTTAGACTTATAGAGTCATCAGTGCCCCTTCAGACACAACGCTTTTCCGAACAATTCTAACAGATTTTTCCTCGATTGCCGGTACAACGATTTCTTCTGCAGGATTGACAACGTGACATTGTTAGCCCTGGATGTGCCAGTGTCACTATGTTATAGTGATCTCTTACCGTAGTGGTAAAAAAGGCTTGAAGTTTCCTGCACTACCACGAAACCAATTCTTCCTCCAGGTCCCAAATTATTAGCGCTCAGCGCAGCCGAACTGAAATTCATAATAATTAACCTTGACTATTGTTTTGTGTTGTAATTAATAATCTCAATTATTTCTGATTAATTAAATTAGTATAATTATTTCCTCTCTACTTTTACCTTTTTCCTTCTTATTATCTATTATTCGCTTATATTTTAAACCTGTTAGTATTTTTGAGACTAATCTTGCAACTGATTCTTAAAACAGTTCAACCCTACCGATTGAGTTGAAATTTTTCTAGGTATAATAATATATGGAAAAATACGTTCGTGAGCTGGATTCAAACCTGCGCCTCCCGGATAAGTACTCCAGGCGCTCTGACCACTAAGCCATCTCGATCTCTTGGTATGGCTTAGTGGTCAGAGCGCCTGGAGATTTATCTTTAATTTTACTTGGTAGTTTATTTAGTTACCAAATCCTTACTGAAGAACCTATACGTAATTTAAAGATCTTACGAAGTATGAGTTTGTTCAATACCTGTAAATTTCTGGTTACAGAAATGAAGCACTTTATAAGGGTTGCTGCCAAACGACCATTCTTATTCTACATCACTGGGTTTCAGCAACCATTAGTAACGGGAACTTTCTACGGGAGAGTATAGAATAATAAGAATTATTGATTGCATTGCTAAATAAACCTTGTTAATTGAGAAGCTAATTTTCTGGTTTTACATAATTTTGGTAGTACATTTTGGTATTTCGTTATTGACAACATCTGATTCGGCTGTACTCAATATGTACCTTCCCGTAGTCTAGTGGACATAAGCATAATCACTGGGGCAACTCCTGGGTCGGGTATTGTGTTATTGAGATGTTGGTTATTAGGAAATCCTCAATGACATAAAAAAATCCTCAGCGGCCGGTAGCTGGTAAAAGGCGGCATGTGACGACATAATGAAAAACGATTAGCCCTGTCTATCCTTTCAGCAAATACAGAAGTGATATTGTGTTAGTTATATTTTTTGTGAGATATTAATATGCTCAGTGAAAATTAAGTACCTATTATAAAACAGTTTTAGCCGGATTAATCGCGTGTATTATTGGTTTTAGTTTTTTCTGACGCGACGTTTTGAACACTTTGCAGAGTTCGTGGTCGCAGGATGACTGCAAAGTGTTCGAAACGTCAGGAAAAATGAAAACCAATAATACACGCTGTTAATCCGGATGAAAGTTGTTTTATTATAATGTGTAGTGATCGCGAAAACTTAAGATATTATTAACTACCTATCGTTGGTTTCAAAAAGCACGTTTTAAAATTTTGGAGTCATCTAAAGGAAACATGAGATATGATTGAAAACAGGTACTGCTTCCTTCAAACATGTGGAATGGGAACAGAATCAAAATAGCATCATTATTTTGCTATGATTTTCCATTATGATGGATACTTAAACATAGCTAAATAATAAAAAGGGAACTTATATTTCAGAACACTAATAAATTACCTAAAATACTAATTTTCACTTATTCTTTATTACTTGCTTCACTTTACTTTATTACACGACTGCCCAAAAAAGAAGTGTTATGTTTTTAGCGTTCACGTAAGTATGTATGTATGTAAGTATTTTAGTTTAGTTTATTTTATTCAAGAACAATTTACATTATGTCGAAATCATTCATAAACAAATAATAAAAATAATAATAAGATAATCAAAGAATTACATCACAAATTCTATTTAAACATATCTACTTTAAACAATTTTCAATGTGAACTCAAATTAATAATACAATAATATTACATTGGTAATTTAAAAATATATATATAGATTCATAGTTATACTTAACCATAACATAATAATAATAAATTCAATGTCAACTCAGGCAGTGTCTATGAGTTTGTGGTACAATAATGTCAAAATTAAGTCAATAATTAGGAAAAAATAAGAGGAAAGGCGCTTGGTAATATTATATATCGTCAATTGAGTAGAGACATTTATCTAATAAGAACGCTTGAAGCTTTGCCTTAAACGAGGATGTGTAAATCAATCTTTTTAAATCTACAGGTATCTTGTTAAAAATCTACACTGCTTGGTATTGTGAACTGGGCTTCACAATATTTAATTAAGGACTTATTTTATTTCTTAAATCTTACCTACGTTTATTCTCTCTAACCAGCCTTTCTTCATTTGTCTCATATTCATGTAAATACTTTTTAAGATTAATCAGGAGAACTAAACCGTAAACATTGGGTACTGTGAGGATTTTTAACTCTAAGAAGTGTGGACGACAGCTCTCTCTTTGTGAAATACGAACAATTGTATGTATGGGTCTTTTCTGAAGGACAAAACCTCTTTGGCAGCTATAATTGTAAGTATGTATGTATGTTTGTAAGTTTCTTTATTCCATCATAAGTTCTAAATACCTGGACCGATTTTGTTGTATGGGGTATCATTAGAATCCTAACATTGTCCCAGGTAACATAGGCTAGTAAGATTTTGAAAAATGGCATGCGTGCTTTTTAATTTTTTTATTAATTTCAACTTGTTTTAAACTGAATACTGGAAGACTTGCAAAACACATGCAGACAATTTATAGTAGACATACATACATAACTCATGTAAATCGACCATACCACAACTATTATTAGACAGATAAAAGTATTAATTTGTATGTTTCTTCGTCAAGATAACCTTCTTTAACAGCCTCAAAAATTTAAGTAATGGTTTCTTTGTTTTTTTATGTTAGTCTACTACTAATTATGGACCCATCTCAATTAATCACCACCGGTCAAATAATTAAATTTATATCCTAAACACACTTCTCTGTATGAGAAGAGGCCCTTGCCCTGCAATGGGACAGTTATGGGCTGGTTTGTTATTTTTTATTTATTTATTAAACACACTCAACAAATTAAGTTAAAAGAAATGGTCATATTTTAAGTTCTATTAGAAACTATCCAAAGTTCCTGACATGCGCAGTAAACGTATTTGGGGTAGAACCGTTCTCATTCATTCCCTAAATCCCAGTTGAATGTCATTTCTCGAGTCGGTAACACCTATCCCGTTTGTCATGCGAAATCGGAAACTTTTACGATTTTAATAATAAAATTTTATAAATGTAAATGTGAAGTGTGAATTAACCCTGTGACATAATGTGACATAGATTTTAAAAACTATTGTGTAATGTGTGAAATAAAGGTGGAGAAGTAAAATTATGTAAAAGTTCTGAAGCAGTAATGGAACACGATGTTCGCGATACTTCGGTTGTTTTTTTAAATAATTGGGAAAATAATACGTTCATAAATGGAAGTGAATTTTTGGACTTGCCTGATTATATTACAATTGCAATTGGCATTGTATGTAAAAGGACAAAATACGGTCAAAAGTGAGTATAGTTTTTATTTTATTTTTTATTTTTTCGTATTTAGTAACTTTATCACAACATACAACACATTCGCTTATAACTGACTTTAAAAATATGTCTCATTAATGTCTTCATTACTTAAAACATGCCCGTTTAACGTAAGCTGTAAATAAAAGTGTAATATAATTATTTTCAGTTTACAAGTTCATGTTACACAGTATGTAAATGAAGCACACACTAATTATATAGGAATATTTTTATTCAACATTAATGTCGCTTACGTAATTACAAATTATGCTGATATGCCAATGATACAGATACAGTTTAACTGCTGCTATATTTTGAGACATAAGTCCCACTATTTGAACTGACACTTACACTACAAAAAATATTTTGTTTGTAGTAATGTAAAATATAGCCTTACCTATTGACCGGTTACATAAACAAAACCTCTCTGGGTTTCTGCAAGAGGCCATCACATAAATATTTTGCCTTGAGAGTTAAAACTTATTAGCGTGAATATAAAATCCGGGTATAAAATCGTACAGGATAAGATAATTTATTTTTTGTGTCACAAAAGAAGAACAGAACAGATACAGATTACATATAATTAAATGCACGGATGTATTAAAAGTCAGTTATACGAAATAAAATAATAAAAAAATAAAGATTCAGCATAAATTAAAGTTTCCGTTGTAGATTCCCACCGACGCACAGATGATACGGTAAACACAGATATAAATGATGACAAACCACCAGAATTTCTAGTCAGTCACCAAAGTAACCAAGAAAGAGACTATTTTTTACCTCCAGTGTTTACTAATCATGAAGAAATTGAGGAAGATGATGAAGAAGATGATAATGCTTACCTAGATTACGATTACGATGGCAAAGAATCAAATTATAAAGATTCTCCGGACTTGGCAACTGTCCGAAGCAATGTTCACGATATATCTTCGATAGATGATAAGATACCTTTGCACACAGCAAAAGATAACTTACCAATTTTTCTTTTGGAACCGGAGAACACTTATGTCGTTAAAAATAAACCGGCTACGTTAAAATGTCGCGCTGCTAACGCTTTAAAAGTAAGTAATTAATCAATTTGTATATTTTTTTGGAAATTATTGGTTTTAGAAATACCTTTAGTAGAACTATACAAATATTAGTCGGTAATATTTTGATTTACAAATACATTTTCATAATTTTTACCTTTAAAATAGTTTCGTTTTAAAATCACTATAGCAATTTTGAACTTATTAATATGCGCCAGTACTTTACCTTTTTCATCATACGTGTTGCATTTTTAACTGTAAAAGGGTTGTAATACGCGCCTCCCAACTTCTAACTCATTTACATACAGATGAAACAAAAACTTATGAATAAAATAAAAGAAAGCTTCGCTGGAGTAAATGCTATTCAATTTATAGTTAGGTACAAAATTTAAGAATATGCTTTTATAAGTCCGAATTGTTCTGCAATAAATCTGGTACAATATATATTTATATATATATTATATAATATTACTTAACCCTATTCTGTACTTAAATTAGTTAATAATTTAAAGAAGCAGTATAACAATTAACACTACCATTTCTCGTCATCTTCCCAAGGTATTTTTCAAATGCAATGGTGTTCAAACCCAAGCGCTAAACTTTGAGTTTGTCGATCCCCAAACGGGGGTGCGAATCATAGAGGGCGAGTGCAAAGTGACGAGGGAAAACGTAGAGGAGTACTTTGGAAGTGACAAGTACCAGTGTTCTTGTTTTGCATGGACCAGTCGAGGGCACATCCGAAGCCAGCCTGCTACTATTGAACTAGCCTGTAAGTGAATTTTGACACTTTTTCAAGTGAACTGACCCTGTTGTTTTAGTAGGGAACATTTCAACATTTTGAGTTTTCTTTGCTGCCAGTCAAATTAAGTTTAGCTCAATTGCCCCGGAATGGACCAGCCAACAAAAAGTTGCCTGTTTTGTGACTGTTAAATACATACCAATTAAATGTGAATCAATTCTCCCGAAATCAAAACAAAAAAAACTTGAGAGGTGTCAAGGGACACCCGGATGGAACGAAGTTAAAGAGAAAAAAAAAAAAAAAAAAAAAATAAAAAAAATATATATATATATATATATATACATCTGGCTTGCTTTCTTTAAGAGAGATAGAGAGAGACAGACAGAGAAACATGCGCACGCCGCACGGCTTACAATAGCTTACTATAGCAAAAAGTGTCGTTACAACTTTTCGTCTTAATTTTTTCCGTCTAGCCCCCTTTCGCAACGCGCGATAAGGAACTTCGTTCCGAAAAACACTTTCTTCTAATCACATGACTTTCACTGCATAGTAATTTTTGAGTTAAAAATAAGACACAAGCTACCATCACAATACATCTGAGGATCACAAGAAATATTTTAGAATAGAAAAAGGGAAATGTTTCCATAGATAATTATGTTTACCTATATAACTAACATCCGAGGTCATTTAAAGCTTCTGGTAAACTTGTCATCAGCAGAATTGACATTTAAAATATACTAACTTAACTAGATATAAAGAAGCACTTCTCCGTGGCCCCACAATCGCAGCTTGTCAAGCAATACACATCTGTGACATTCCGCTGTGAGCCTCCCCTAGCCGCCCCTTTCGTCCAGATATACTGGCTCAAGAATGGAGCGCCAGTCATCGTGGATGATAATGTACAAGTCTCAAAAGAAGGGGATTTGGCTATTAAACAGGCTACGTTATTGGTGAGTTGTGGACAAGTATGTCCTTAATTTTCCAGTTTATTTATTTTCTTTGTATAATTATTCTATGTTTTACATTAATTCAACTAAAAACTAAAACTATTTTGAAAAAAACTATTATCTAAACTAACTATTCTATACTACTACTTTTTATTTTTCCATAATTCAATTAATGATATTCATAACATAGCCCCTGAACTCCACGAAGGGTTAGGCAGAGGTGTACTCTGCTACACAAACATTACATCAATATTGTGATTAGGTTACAAAGAATAGGTGACGAACCTATTATCATTTACCGATCACAATTATTAAGAATTTTTTTTATAACAAAACATAATAAAAAAAAAAACCGAAAAAAAAATATAGTCTGTATCCCTAGTTTTTTCCGAATTACATTGAGGTCGGCTTCCAGTCAAACAGAATTTAGCTTAAATCTGTATTTTACATAGAGCGACTGCCAATCTCACCGCCACAACCCAATTACTGGGTAACATGATATCGCGTGGTATGACTGGTTGTCAGACTTTCAGGCATCTAACTAGCCATAACAGCTGCAGCTCATAGATCTTAATTTGACAAAAATACAGTCGTGAGAAGGATTTAAACCTACGCCTCCAGGTTAAATACTCCAGGCACTCTCTATCTATAACTATAGAGTTGGCTGAGCGTGAGTAAATGCGTTTGAAAACTCAATGAGACTTTTCCCGGCTCGGGAATCGAACCATTAGCAGCCGCTCTTGCGACAGCCAACGAGGCAGCCTTATTAGTATTACATATAAAATAACTTAATTTTTTTGCAATTGCATCTTCGGCAGTCTATAACACATGACAAAATGCATCTTTGCTTGAAAGCTCAGCCAGAAAGAAAGCAAACAAAGATACATTTTGACGCAACCAATTAACTTTACTAAAGTGGTGTAGTTACGCAAAAATATTAGTTTTTAGATTTTTTTATTATACTTTCGTTTACGAGTAAAGTACGAAATAATATAACTAAAACTTCTTTGTGACAAGTAAATAAAGAACTCCACGGATTGTGAAAGCGGACAGATTTCAATTGCGAAACAATTTTCAGGACATGGCGAACTACACATGTGTCGCTGAAAATTTAGCGGGTAAAAGGATATCCGAGCCCGCCCTGCTGACAGTTTTCGGTACGTTAGAATTGCGACTCATACTCGTTTATTTATTCCTTTTCAAGTAAAGTTGAAGCAAATTTCGTTTTCTCGTCTTATTTGGTTGAGATTGCGGTATCTTAACCCTTTCCATATGCCGTGAATCTATTGTGTCTACTACACGGACAGGGAACCTGATAAAATAATGCTGTGTTGTCTTTATATCTTAAATACAAGAATATCATTATATCATCCAAATAAATAATGAATGAATTCAAATTAAATAGGGGCAATAAAATGTACTTTGTCTAAATTAAGAATAATCTATTATTCTTCATATATTACTGACTTCAAAATCGTTAGGTTTTGATCCATATAAAAACATGTAGTATGCAGCATTGTGCTTATGTTTTACACTATAACTTGGTATTATGCTTTACTATAGTCAATGGTGGTTGGAGTACATGGTCGGCCTGGACCGACTGCTTCTGCGATGACCAAGGAAGAGAGAGCCATTCCGGAAGAAAGCGAGAAAGGACTTGCACAGCACCACGACCTCTGAACGGAGGTCAGCCTTGTATGGGTCCCAATGTACAGAAGACACAGGATTGTGTGGATTGTGATATGGGTACGAATCGGGTATTAATTATGGTAGTTAGTTACAATATTTTAATACACTCATTAGTATTACGATGTTATCCAACAGGTGACGGAGAGGTATACATATTTAGCTGGCAGATGGTATTTGACAGCGTGGTTAGCGCAGTTTTCGAGAGACAGACTGCTAATCGCGTGTCGCAGGTTCGATTCCTGCACGATGAAAATATTTGTACGATCTACAGATAATTGAGTGTGTGATAATTCGGTGTGTGTGCTAGTGAAACTATATGTCTGTAAATGCACCCACGATACAGAAATAAGTTCCTAGTGTGGGGCAAAGTTTATTTCTAAGCAATAAAAAACAATATGGCTGTGATGTTATTCATTTTAGATATTTTCTTTATACGTAAAATGATCATATGTAAGTGTAAATAACAAGCTTTCGTATTCAAACAGATGAACTAGACGAACTGGCAGATGAATCGCAGGACATAATACTAGGTAATAATGATATTACTATATGCTAATGATGACTTAAATTGAAAAGAAAAATAATATTTCTTTCATCTTCCATGCACAATATTTATAAATTCTAAGATTAATATTCTGTTAGGTCGTTGGTCCCAATGGTCTGAATGGTCAAGATGTGACCTGGACTGTCTTCGTACTAGAAGAAGACGATGTCTCACTATCAATGCCTGCCGAGGTATAGACTACCAAGTCGCGCAGTGTCCATTATGTGTGAGGACTTCTAAATCTGATATGATTAATGATGGTGAGTGTTTTTTTTGTTTTGATATAGCCTCTACCACTGTAATTGCAGTCAAAATAGTTCAAAAGTTGGTTTACTTAAAATTTTTACAAACTAAGAAATAAGTAGTCGTGGAATTGTAAAAAAAAATATTTATCGGAAAACTTAAAGTGGACTTAAATTATTTATTTTATTTAACTAAATTTAACCCTTGTTCACTATGCTATATTCAAGTTAGCTTATAACTCGCCAAAATTGTCACGTTAGTAATTATTTGATTTATGTTTGTCTTTCACAGGATCGTCGTACTGGCCTCTTTTCATTGCGTTGTCGATAGCTTTCCTTATTTTTATAGTCGTCGTAATACTGGGAATCAAATATTTAAAAATTAGAATGAACGAAACTTCACCGTATGTAAAACCGCCTTCAGGTAATAGTTTTTCTTATGTAATTTTTGTTCCTTCTCATGTCTTCAATAATCGTGTTTAAAAACTGTAAAACTCCAACGCTTGTCCTTGTCAATTATATGTTTTATCGTTGTCATTTTAGTTTTTACAATTTTGTAACTACTACACAAAGTTTTATTTCCTATATAGGTTCGAATTATTTCGGTAACGTAATAAAGAGGACCCTAACCAATCAGCCGGACTTGACTATACACGAGGAGTTCCAAACAATTGATTCTCGAAGGACACATAGACATATGAGCACGTCCACTAACACACGGCACGAACATTTGTATGAAGTACCACAATTAGCTAACAGGTAAAATTACATTATAATAAAACAACTTTTAACCGGATTAATCGCGTGTATTATTGGTTTTTTGTTTTTCCTGACGTTTCGAACACTTTGCAGCGTTCGTGGTCGCAGGAGGACTGTCCTCCAATACGTCAATACACGCGATTAATCCGGTTAAAAGTTGTTTTATTATAATGTGTAGTGATCGCGCAAACCTAAGATATTACTAGGTAAAATTACATTACGAATCCTGCTGGCGACCGTATTCTTTTTCCACATTAAAGTTCAAAAAGCATGCTTTCCAAAAATTTCTCTGTATTTGTTAAGGAAATTGCATCTTTACGACATTGTAATCTGCAAAGTTAGTCGTGTCGGTTCGGTCACCTGTATAGGGACTAAATAGATAGCAATGACGTTACCAAAAGACGTATTAAAATGTGGAAATAGAATTCGCGGTGGTGATCAAAGGTCGAGATGGCTTAGTGGTCAAAGCGCCTGGAGTATTTATCCGGGAGGCGCAGATCCGAATCCTGCTCGCGACCGTATTCTTTTTCCACATTTTTTTTTAACTTTAATCGCTAAACGTCATAATTAGGACAACAAAATTTTTGAAACTTCTCCAAGTTAATGTCTTTCAAATAAATTTTCTATCGTTCTATGCACACACATAGAAAGTATCTAGCCGATTCTAAGTATAACGCAAAATATTATCACGTTATCCAATTTTTACAAGGCGACTCAAATCTTTTAAACGCGTTTACTGAAATCGATGTATTACTTTGAAATGTTCTGGTACTATTTCTGTTAAAGTTTAAAAAATCGGAGTGCCCGATAAAGTAAAATATTACTTTTGTATACTTAGTCATAAGTTGTAAACTCTTTTTCAATATTATATTTATTTGCAGCTATATCACACCAATAGACCACGAGGTAAGATCCGAAAGAAACGGAAGCGACAGGAATTACGCTTGCAAGGACAGCGTCGAGTCAGACCGATCTGACTCCAGTTGCTTTTTGAGCTGTGAGTTCTTCTATGCACCTTCGAGAGGCACGAGATTGCGAAATAACATTATTAACTAAAAATACCACCATACATTTTACACTGTTTTCATTAGTTCCAAGTACATTATTATTTCTCACATTAAGATTACTAACTACTTTAAAGCACCTGCAATCAAATGCGTCTTTGCTTCTATCGGCTTTACATTAGCTTAAAATTTATAAACTGACTTTCTAAAGCATAACATTTCTTTCAGCCGGTTCGTCGTATGGTAATGAAAGTGTAGAAATGTCACCGTCACTGAAAAACAACGCATCTGTAGATTCAAAATTCTTTGCTAAGCACATAGACGTAGCTACTTCGAAAATAGTTACTGCTGATGGTGACTGGTTGCAACTTAATAAATGTGGAGTAAGCTTGTTCATTCCTGATGGAGTCGTGGATAAGGGTGAAGAGTTATTCTCAATTGAGGTCGCAGACGACGACTGGAATAGGCCGCTGCTGCAAGAAGGTAAATTGGATTTAAGTTTAGGCCTTTTGACCTAGATATCGAATTGAGATCGGCCCGCCAGATTTAGATCTAGTTAAATATACTATGTTTAAGTTGGGCTTATACTGAAATTGAATTTTGCCATGTAAAAATCTTTAGAGGTGTTTTTTTATATTATTTATTGCGTCAATACTAACTTTTTAATTAAGAAGATTAGAAAAAGTACATCAGAATCTCAATTAGTCATTCATAATCTTAATTCATAACTGCCTCGTTGGTCAGTGGTCCCAACCATGACTGCTGAGCATGAGGTCTCGGGTTCGATTCCCGGGTCGGGCAGTGTTGTTGAGTTTTTCTGTTAGGAAAAATTCTCGGTAGCAGCACGGAGTTTGGAATTGTGCCCGGTAGATGGCAATAGGCTCACCTACACGGGACTTAATAATAGCATTGGTGAAATGTGGGTATACTACTGTGTTCACCTTTCCCTCCCCCTTCGGGGAATACAGGCGTGATGCTATGTTATATGTTATGTTAAGTATTTAATTAAAAAGTTTAGTAGGTACTTTTAAGTCTTCCACTTACTTGAATAAGTATTTAAAACTGAACTCAAACAACAAACGTGTTGAATCCCAAACTTATTTAAGAAATGAACAGCTCCGAAGTCTGTTCAACACCTGCAACAAATAGAGCCTTAAGAAAGTTGTGTTTAATATTAAACGTGCCCATTTGTAGTGTTGAAACTTAAGTAGGATTACATTGAGCCGTGGTCTGACCTAAATCTCAAATGTCAGGTTATTCTGACCTATAACTTGCTTCGCTTCGGCAGTCTAGCAATGTTATTTTGGAGCCGGGTCACGATTGATTGCCTCGAAATATGTACATAGTTAAATTGGTTCCTTATTACATATTCGTGGAATTACAAATGTTTTGTGTTCTATCTATTTATTATGGAATGCGAACGATGGCCAATATCGGATACACAATTGTTCCCGGAACAACAGTTCTGTACATTTTGTATTATTGTGATTGCTAACAATTACGAATTATTCTGTTACAAAAATAAACCATGTCAAACTATGTAAGTTTTATGAAGAGGGGTTGTATCTAAAATATTTTTTCTTTAACAGGCGAAACGCAACTTAGCCCTGTTATACGGTGTGGACCCAAAAACTTTCACTTCTGCAAGGGTGTGGTTTTATCCTTTCCGCATTGCGCAGCTTTGAAGAACACCAGCTGGCTTCTATCCATCCTCCAAAGGCCCGAAGAAATCAACACGAGGGAGTGGCGGAAAGTTTTGACTTTGGGCCAGGAAACGCCCGGGACCCCACTGTTCGCTCAAGTCGACCCTTCCAAAGTTTACATAGTGAGCGAATTTCTAAGCGACTTTGTTCTAGTCGGAAGAAGTTTTAGCGGTCTAGACGCGAAGTTGTTCAAACTCGCTCTGTTTATATCCAAAAGAATGGACGACAGTTACTATAGTTTGAAGATTCATGTGTTTAACGATACACCTTATGCTTTCTACGATTGTTTCGAAAGTGAAAAGAGGTCAGGTGGCTCTCTGCTCTGTGATCCGAAAACTATTTATTTTCAGGAAAATTGTTCTGATTTATGTATTAATATTAGGGATGTAGGGGTAGGTTGGAAGGTGCAGTCTGGAGGAAAGTACCAGGAGTTGTCGTTCTCACAAGTTTGGAACATGACTGTCAGATCTTTGAATTGCATATTTGTATTACAACAAACAGATTCAATAAATTGCCTAGAGCTGAACATGTCTGTTTACCAAAAACAAAAGCAATCTAATTCTGTCAATTTCAATTTCAAGACGAACGACTTGAACTTCAATATCAACTGTAAAAGGTTCAGTTGTGCGAGTGTAGAGACTGTTAATATATTAGAAAACCCGTTCAATTATTCCTCACTGACGAAAAAGGAGGGTAGGTATGACTTTGTGTATAAGAATCACAGTTTTAGGAGCTACTTTAGCGTTGACAATAATTACCGAACTAATGTGTTGACCAAGTCTGATAGAGTGATACTGTGTAAACTATTGGATTCTCAAACAATGAAAGGCAACGATTGGAGACTATTGGCTGAGAAATTAAAAATTTGCTGTTACTATTATTATTTCTCAAATACTTGTTCTCCGACGGAAAATATATTGAATTTATGGTTGTGTAGAAATAACGACGTGAACATGTTGGTCAATTTGTCAAGAATATTCAGGGAAATGGGTAGGATTGATTGTGCAACAGTTATTGAAAGGCGATGTTTTCCCAACTGAAACAAAGATTATAAAGAAATGTGAAACAATTGTTGAGTTTGAATAGCTGAAATATTTTTCTTCATGTCCTTTATTGAGTCAATCTTTCGAGAAAATATTGGAATCGTTGCTTTTAATTAGCTAATTATGTCATCGCTGTTTCCTTTGAAGAATTGTTCTTTTCTATTGTATTTATTTTCATTATTAAGAATATTGTTGCTATACCTTTAATATTTTTTTGTTTTTGCTTCCTGATTGGCACCTCTATTGAAACTCAATGATTGTTATTATATTACCGCTTCTTAGTTACTTTCAACTCAATTCTATTGTTTAACACTTCAAGTTTCCTTTCTCAACATAGAATTTTTGAAGCTTCTTTCACTTCAAAGTGGAGGACACTTTAGATTTACGTTTAGCTCTACAAACACTTTTATAACTTTCAATACATTAGCAAACACTATATAGGTTTTAATCAGTATTGAGATTAAATTAGAAGGCTTAATATTTTACTAAAGAGTATGTTTGAAAAACATTATTAGTTGTATATAAATAAATATTAATGAACCAAATAGATATGTATTGTATTGTTTAGATAAGAAAATTAAGTAGTGATTTCAAATTTTGAATTAAAGTAAATATTTGGAAACTAGTGTGTTGATTATTTAATCCTTCACCTGAAAACATTATTAGTTGATAAGTGAATAATCTTAAATGAGACTTTGAAAGCTTAAGAATAGCGAAAGCATTTAGGGTCAATAGTGTAGTAAATTATACTATAACAATAACTCAGAAATGTAATAGCAAGTATAAAACTATAAAAAACTATAGCAGTAGTTCAAAAAACCTAGTTAATAAATAACAAAACGCGAACTGTATAACAAAAGCGTATTTTCTCGATAAAACAGTAAATGGCTGAAAGAAATAATAACCATAACACCTTGTCTTTATGAGGGGATTCTCCGATAGAATTGAGCGGTAACTGGTAGAGCTGTTACGCGAGGAACAAGTTACAAGATTTGGCGAGAAAGTAAACACTTGTCATAAGAAACGGCGAGTAAAATATAACGTTCTCCTACTCAAAACATTTTCTTAAGAATTTTCTTCAATTAAATTTATGGAGCTTGGTGGCTTGAAATAAAAGCTAAGCTCAAAGTGCCCATAGACAATAGACAGGCATTCATAAGCAACATATTTTGCCAAATAAACTCCTTTATTCTACATTCTACTGACCACTGAAAAACAATAATTCCGAACTATTTTATTCATACAACATAATACTGCGTTTTGTAAAAACTTTGTAATTTGGAACTTATGCATACGTACTAAGTGCTGATAAAACGAAAACGATTTGTACGAAGTACGATAAATTCTTGACTCGCCTTCATATATCACTTGGGCTGCCTCACGCCACACCTTAGGAACGTGGTCTCAATTATTAAACAATGCAATCGTCTCGGCCGGTACAACCCTAGCTTTAATACTTGAATACCTAGTATTTGGGTCAGAGAACGGGGAATATACTCGGTACCGTGTAGCGATACCAGCCAAATTATTTAGTGATATCTCGTCATGAATTTCGGAACGCTAAGTGAATTCCGACGAAGGAATTGCTCGTTGATTTTTTGTAGACTCCTTTAGCATTCTTTGTGATTAGATTCTCTTGTGTTAAAGGGGGGATGTTCAAATGTTTGGCAGGTTTTAGTATTCATGTAGGTCAGTACGTATTCATGGTACGTTTGACTTTATGTTCTGGCTCATGACTACGTGTGGTTCAATTGAGATCGTGATCTGTTTACTTAGATTCCATTTGGAAACTATTTCTTTAGGACTGTCATGTGACTTTTATTTTAAAATGAAGTTAAAATTGAACTTCCATAAGTACTTCTTCGTAAGTAGTTTAACTTTTCAATGTTCAGTTAAGTAGCTAACTCACACCTTAGCTACAGTATTAACACGTTTCTTAGGATATTGATTTTGACTTTAATGGAAAGTTATCTTTTTGCTTCATATTTTTTTCTTTCATTTAAATAAATTTCCCGTAGAAATTTTTAAGCTTTGTTAAGTTTTAATTTAAATGCCTCATTGATCTTATGTTCGCAAAGGCACTGTGCTGAGAATAAGGTCCTGGGTTTGAGTTACGGGGTAACCAAAGTGTCATAGGTATTTTTTTTTGGAAATTCACAGTAGCCGCCTGTAGGCTGGAATTGTACCAGGTTGATGGCAATAGACTCATCACCATGGGCCTTAATAACAGCATTAGTAAAATATGGATCCTGCAACCACTATATCAGTAACGAGGCAGTGTACCTACTATAATAAGCAAATATAGACGATTAATGATCTTTATTTATGCAACATTAATTTGTTGTCTGGCAGTCATTATTAAAATCGCATCAAAAGTTACAAACACTGGCCAGCCACAATCACATAGCAACAAAGATAAAATGAAATTCCAGTTTTAAAAACACTGCGACAAGGTAGACTCATAAGGGAAGGTCTTAATTGGAGGGCACTTAGTTCGGGAGCTCTCTGTGTGAACAACTAAGGCTTGACGTTCTTTATGGCTTTTATACTAATAGCGACTTCGCACAGTTGAACACTACCAAAGTTGAGTTATAATTTGTGTTTTATGCGTGTTCTTTAAATAAAATTTTAATGTGGTGTGGATCTTTAATTTATCTACTTCTTATTTTAATTGCTTTGCGTTCTGGATCATCTATGCCTCTTTCCGTCCATATTGCCAGTAACAAATAGATCTTCATCTCATTTTTAGGCAACGTGTCCAAGAAACTCGAGGTTACTGCGGAGCTGTGAGGCAGAGAGTCTATTCGACAAGTTTATTAATAATGTATTCATTAAATTTAAATTTCTTATTGATCTAGTTTACAGTCACCAGTGTAGCCGTTTTCTGTTTTTTTTTTCACAACAACATACCTAATGTAATTAGGTATTCATCAGATTTTTTTCAACCCTACCGTGACCTCTACAATTTAAAGACAATAATGTGTTGTTTTAAAAGTATATAGAAACGATCAGTAGACTCAACCTTACCTTTGTTTCTTCCACACCATTCGGAATAGAAAACCCTTGTTCATATCTTTTATACGCACACTCCATCTTAGCGCCGAACAATGTAGTACTTTTCCCCACAAAAGATAACAAATTGTGCTTTTAACGCACTCGTTTGCACTATAGTGCTTGAGTACCTTTGTTTGAAGATGTGGTGGTGTCTGGTGATTTACTGCCATTCATCAGCTCAGCGATGCGAGAATGATGCGAAGTGATCAGTTTAGAAGAGGGTTATGGGTTATGGAAAGTGTTGAGATGTCGGTAGAGGTGTTGAATATAACTGATTATTACCTAGGTCATTATTATTACGGTTAATACTCACGTCTATTTTTCCAAGTTGCCCATTTTTATTTTATTTTATATGCGTTTGTTCTTGATTCTGGTCTAGGTCAGAGGTGACAGAGACAAAGTCAACGAGAAGCTCACTCCAGCTTACCCAGAAGAATATTTAGAATATACTATTTTAGAATTAACCAGCGATCGCCTGCAGCAGCGACGTTTTAGTTTATAATATCATTGGCCTGTGGGCAGTGTCGCGAGCTATACTTACATATGAGTAATACATGTGTGTATCATCATACTGATTATAATATTATGGTTTATATGAAACCCTTATTACTATTCGAGCAAGTGACTTGTAGAAAGACTGTGCAAGATGACATTTCAACTTATATAGCAGGTATACTAGATTTATTTAGTTACCTATTTGTATTCATACGGTTTCCACAAGTCAAAACAAACAAGAATTGTTATGTTATTATGTAGTTACTTATCAGTAAAGTAAGGACATAGCCAAGTACAGCTAATTAATGCCAACATTCTTTGCAACAACTCAAACAAAACAGTGTCTGCTTCATCATTTGTCAGAGCAAAGTGGCGAGCATTCGTTCCGCGGAAGTAGACGCGATGAGCGCATGAGTTCCCGTCACCCGTCACTTCGGCCCGGGCCTTTGTAGTGACGTCACAGGTCCCCTTGTGACGTCTTCCTGCGACGCGGTGGATCGTAAACTTTATGCGAAGATTCGTCGCGCTTTGTACGTTGAATGGAAAATGTGAATATGTATTCGTATGTTTCGTTCAGTAACCTTCCGGTGGGGAGCCTTTTGGCTTTATTTTTATGTTGAACAGAGCTTCTAATGGCGTTTTAATAAGTATCTTTGACTACCCTTTTGGCGAAGTTTATTACGGTTGGGTTTTAAATTAACAATATGCAAGTGAAACCTGAATTATTATACCTTGATTATACATTGATAAATAATAATGTCCCTATAATTATTCCGCTGCACAAATGCTTCTTCTTCTCACAGTTAACTTTTTAAAAGTTATAAACACAGAACGTTATGATCCAGAAGTTTCACAGAACTACTGCAACTTTTTTTATATCCTGCAATGTGGCGAGCTGTTTACAACATTTAGCCACGAGTTTGTTCGATTCATTTGAATCTGAAAAATGTCAGAAGCAAAGAGACATGTCCAATGACATTACTCTCCTTCAGCTCTAAAATCTGTTGGTAAGTTTGGGAATGCTATGTCTTTTCAGTCTTGTAAAATGGAGGCTACCCTCGCCTTCCAAATTCGATGCTAGCCCACTCACGTGTGTGGATAACCTCTTCTGGTATTTTTGGCTGTACAATACTATCTCTTGTTTGATGGTGGTCATGTTAAGGTCCTGTAGAATATATTTGTTGCTGATATACCAAGGGATGTTGAACATCATACGAAGGGTCTTAGTTTGAAATCGTTCTAGTATTTCAATGTTGCTGATGCTGGCGGTTCCCCACAACTGGATGCCATAGGTCCATATAAGTTTCATGATAGCTTTGTATATCAACATTTTGCTGCTATCTTTTAGTTGTGATTTCGTCCCTAGTAACCAATACATGTTTCTTAATTTTGTATCCAGCTGTTTGACTGCAACTGGTTTTTTAATTATTACAGAGCGATCCGTAAAAGCGATTGTCCTTTTTCGATCTCTACTTGATTGAATACGTATTGCACTTTTAGTTAAATACCAGTGACACCCACTGACTCGAGCCACTGAGTCCTGTCAATCCCTGCCTTGCGAGGGGAGACAGCAAAGTGTAATGTCGTGTCGGGACCATGGGGCGATGCGTGAACAAATACCCCCTGTAACACGACACCGTGATTCACACATTAAATAAACATTCACTTTATGACATCCTAAGAAAATTTTCAATTAAAATTACCCCCAAAATCCATAACTCTCAAACAAGTTGATCGAATCAAGACAGCTTCGCAGACGCTTTTAACTCCGTAAATAATAAATCAGTACTCAACCCTTCAAGGAAGTTTATGAACTTGTTAAAAAATATCCCAAATGCCGGATAGCACTTACTTGGATTAGGAAAAAATGTATTACCGAAAACTGGTGTAAACATAAAGTTTTCGCCACTCACTAAGCATTAAGAGGTTTTTAAATTTATTCACCCTTCGATTTTCGGCAGTTTCTTGTGGAAACTTTGAGAAAATTTGAGCGATTAAACCGTGCGGAGTGCACAAAGTTAAGGGTTGAAATTTACATAACGATCGACCTATACGTTGTCTGGCAACATCGGAGTCTGCCGAACTTGGGCTCAGACGCGCATTTGCAATCACTTAACACTTTGGAAAAAACATCAGCACTCATATAACTCTAAGACGCTTTTTATTCAGAGATAAGAAGAATTTAAATTGATTTTTTTAGCGTATTTAATAATGGTTTCATTTCCAAATGGAGTAATTTATTTTCTAGGTCCCGAATTTCGGATATTGAGTAATTATTGGTGAATACATTTATTTTAAAGATTGATACGCTATTTGTAAATGATTTAGTAAATGGCAATTTTTTACGCATTACCACACCACATGCGTAGCAAAATCCAAAGTTATAAATTTTGGTGAAAAGAAAAATACGGTCGTGAGCAGGGCTTGAACCTACACCGCCTGGATAGTTTTTCTAGAGTATATACTTATCTGGGAGGCGTATCAGACCACTTTGAGCAACCCGGGATCTGAAACCATGGACCTCGCGCTCAACAGCTGCTTTTGCGACCACTAGAACAAAAAGGCGGTCAGTATTAATGATTATCTCTTGTGCTAATCCCTTCATTGTCTTAATGAAGTATTGTGTATAAATTCTCAGACGTTCGTAAGGGGCAATCTTCGGAAAATACGGCGTAACGAGCCATTACATTGCGTGGTTAGACCACTTGGCAATCAAACTGATTCAGTATCTCAAGTATCTTAAATATCTACTTGTTAATGGGTGGCGTATGGGGATGAAAACAAGACCGTTAATTTACCGGGAACTTTTTCTTGTAAGTAGTTCATAGGGTAGTTACTACTTAGTCGACTACCAAAAAAGGAGTGTTATATTTTTAGCATAGCGTCACGCCTGTATTCCCCGAAGGGGTAGGCAGAGGTGTACACAGTTGTACACCCACATTTCACCAATGTTGTTATTAAGTCCCATGTGTGGTGGTGAGCCTATTGCCATCTACCGGGCACAATTCCAAACTCCGGGCTGCTGAGAATTTCCTAACAAAAAACTCAATAACTCTTTGTCCGACCCGGGAATCGAACCCGAGACCTCCTGCCCGGCAGCCGCGCTTGGGACCACTAGACCAACGAGGCAGTATATGTATAAGTATGTGTTTGTGAGTTTTTTATTCCACTATAACTTCTAAATGCCTGTACTGATATCAATGAATGGGGTATCGTGAGAATCCTTACAGTATCCCGAGTAATATGGACTAGTAATATTTTCAAAATGGCAGGCGTGTTTAAATTAATTCATCTTGTTTTAGAGATTGTACTTTTAGATATAACTTCTAGACGTAGGTAAAGATATTAAAGTAATATATATTATCGAGTCTAGATCGCGTTGTTTTAGTATAAAAAGTTTTAGTAAATATGTATATTTCTAAAATGTGTACATTTCGCGAAAGTTTAAAATCAGCAGGTGAAGATGTATAAAAAATATTTAACCTCCTTGTACATTTGGTTCAAGGAGGTTAAATACTCTGTGACTTAAAAATCATGAAGAAAATGTTATTAAGCTGTCATGATTTTCGAATATCATTATGAATTTGTTGAGACTTTAAAACGAATTACCTGTGAATTACTTGCTAAATTTAAAGAATTTGACTAGAATGATGTTTCTATCGTGTTTATAAAAAAGCAATTTTGACAACTAAGTTAGGATAAAATTTGAATGAACAAAAGCGGAAAACATGACATTTGAAGGAGCTGCCTAGTTTTCAAGTCAGTTCGAGTTTAGCAATGGCTTCAAGGAATTAGTACTGTCATAATTCTTTTTATCAAAATTGTAATTTTTAAGGGGTAGTGTGCAGAAGTCGAGATGGATTAGCGTTAAGAGCGCCTGGAGTATTTATCCGGGAGGCGCAGCTTCGAATCCTGCTCACGACCGTATTCTTTTAACACAAAAAATTATAACCTTAGAGTTCGCTATGTATGCGTTAATGCTTTTCAAAGATTTGTGTTTCTTTTTAATTGAAATTTACCTGCAGATCTTTCCTGGTTCGTACGGTTTGCTCACTTGCGCTAACACAGCTATAGCAATGATTCGTAACACAGAATTCAATAGAAAACAAAGCGAGATAAGTCCACAGAAAACAATACAAAACCACATTCAATTTTATTTTTTCTTTGAACAAAAGCGGAAAAAAACGTAACTATAAACGATGACAGCGCTATTTTTCGTATTTTAGTGGTGTTTCTCCAAGTTAGCGGGTCGTTGTACCCCGCGATGTCTTCCGCGACATAAAACCTGTAACGATAAATGATAATTATTATATTGTTCAAGTATTTCGATGTAGCTGAATAATATATAGGCATTGTTATGAAGTGGTCTAAGTTGGAGACTTTTGTTCAAAAAGACACTTGAAGAAATAAAGGGTATGGATTTTTATAAACGACGTTTTTAATGTAATTTTTTAACAACATAGCATTACGCCAATATTCGCCGATAGGGAAAGCAGAGATGTACATAGTTTCACCAATACTGTTAACTCAAAATCTTTTATTTGTTATCTACAATGGTATTGTTAAGTCATTAGTATCTAATAGGTAGTGAGCCTATTGCCATCTGCCGGGTACAGTTTGAAACTCCAGGCTGTTATCGACAATTTCCTAATAGAAAAACCGAATAACACTCAATCACACACATTCAGAAATGCATTTATGTCGGTTTTATTGTTATTACTAAATATTTCAATAAGAAATATCAACTGTTGCTACACTGTAAATACTATTGCATTAAATGCTTTTTTAGCCCTCAAAATCTGCAAATGAGTGTTTTTTTATGTTCGTCGTTTAGCTGAATAGTTTTGAAAAATCTTTATGCTATCTTATGGAGGGCAAAGAATTATTTAATTCTTTAAAGTCTATGACCAGCCCCAAAAGTAGAAGCGTACGTTAAAAATAACAGGTTAGAAAACGCACTCGACAAACGCAGTTATGTACGAATTCAGCTCGATCGGTAAAGCTATATCAGTGGCCTATGGGTGGTTTATACCTAGACCCTAGGGATGTTCATCAACTACACGATAAAAAGATGTTTGTTCTATAATCGCTTGTTCCTATAACTTGCATAGCCATCACAGGGTGTCCCTGCGCTTCAATGAGCACAGTAGGTAGGGGCGAGGGGGAATATTTTAAGGGGAGGTACGCCAAATTTGGACACTTTAATGCGAGTTTTGATGTTTTATGTTAATATCCAGTTGGCAACTTTGTCCAATAGTCATTGAATCGACGATCGCTACGGCTTCAGTAGACATTCACGATAACAAATTAATTTTCGATATTAATGTGGGAACGTAAGGCTTGATACAGCACTTTTTACTTCCAAATTGTAGAAGTTTTAAAATTAGTGGACTGGTCAGTAGTAACTTGGGTAGGTAGGTACTAACATATTTTATTGGATAAAGAACTGCCTCGACTACATCGTTAGTATAGTGGTCACAAGCGTAGCTGCTGAGCATGAGGTCTGGGTTCGATTTCCGTGTAGGGTAGTATTATTGACATTTTCTGTTAAGAAATTCTCAGTAGCAGACCAGAGCGCAGAATTGGGGTTCGTTAGTGGTAATAGGCTCACCACCTATATTATAACTATTATGGTGAAATGTGACCATATATTCAACTGTTCATAGATTTCATTTATCTCATATATTAAAATAACATAGAAACACGCCTGTGTTCCTCGAAGGTGTAGGCAGAGGTGAACAAAGTTGTTCACCCACATTTCACAAATGCTGTTATTATGTCATATCAGATCATATCATTTATCGCGTTCCATAATGTACATAAATGGTCTTAAAAATATAAATACAGAAGCATTATGGACCCTGTCGGGCACAGCAAAAACATAGGAAGAGGGCTAAGAAGTAATAACTTTATAGTTATTAGTACACATGAGTCTAAAATCTTATGTCCATTAAATCTATTATCTATGTCCCATGGAAATAGACCCGAAAAGCTAACTCAAGACCTCATGCTTAGCAGCCACGTTTGTGACCACTATATCGAACCCAGGACCATGATCATGACTCAGCTGTCGCCATTGGGACCACTAGACTTACGAGGCACTTAAAATAGCATATTAAATATAACATGTTTCTTTAGGTACCCCATAAACATAAATATGATAAAAAGTGCAACTACCCACATACCCAGATAATCCTTTATTTTTTTATAAAATCTTAAGACCGGAAAATGTGAATTCTATTTACCGTAAAATCTTCAAACGGAATACATAAATATTTAGTAGTCCTTTATTTCATATAGGTACTACAAAAACTCTTTACGCCAATAAATTCTTATTGATAAAAAGAAAGGTTGGGTCTTTGATGAAGTCTGTTTCTGCGGTTAAATTTTTCATTAATATTATTTGATCACCACACTTTCGGTAAATACTTGGCTACTTAATACTTTTTACACAACTGCCCAAAAAAGGAGTCTTATGTTTTTAGGGTTCATGTATGTGTGTATGTTTGTGAGTTTCTATATTCCACCATAACTTCTGAACACCTGAACCGATTTAGGTGTATAGGATATCGTTAGAATCCTTACATTGTCCCGGGTAACATAGACAAGTAAGATTTTAAGTAATATAGTGGCTATGGTACACAAAAAGATGTGAAATAAAAAAAATATCGCACATGGTAGGCGAGGTGTTTATTATTTATTTAATTAATGATATCGTGTTAGATATGTGTACATATAATTACTTAGTGGCTACAAAACCAACCCGTGACTACATAACAAGGGCCTCTGTGCATACAAAAAAGAAACTAGTTATGCTCACCCCGAAATAACCTGGCTTAATAATTCACCACGCCAGCTTATAATACAGAGCATTGATGCAGCCTAGTGGTGTGACCGTTGGACTGGCAAGTCCAAGATCGCAAATTCGAATCCAAGGCACGCACCACCGACTTTTCGAGTGATGATATTAATTTCATATTAATTTTTTTCATATTAATTATTCATAGATAATTAGAAATTAATCGTCACTTGCTTGGGAAACCAGCACACCTGAAAGATGTTCTCGATGGTGTGTAAAGCCATGTCAGAAGCCTACGGGTGGTTTAAAGTCTGACACTAGGTTGTTCATCAACCATTCGATGAGACAGAGAGACAACTTATTTCGAGTTGAGAATTTCAAATCTAAACCTACCTTTATAATTTTATTTTATGGATTTTGGTGTACAAATTAAGTTAAAGCCAATACTCTGACCATAGAACGCTTAAAATACAAGAGCCGTAACACTGTCCTGCCGCGGTGAGGTATTTTCCTTAAGAATATTTCGCATTTAAGAGGGTTAACATGAACGAATAAAAATTTATTTGTGCCCATTTGAATTTCATCTTGTATGACAGACTGCTTCATACATAATCAATGCTTTAGTCTTCGTCTCCCTTTTTAGATACGTGTAGCGCAAGTTTTTGTAGCATACCTTAATGTGTTAAAACATGTGTTTAATAAAAAATTGGTAGGTACTCTTATCAGAAAAATTATAACAAATAAAACATATTTATTTATAAGACTAGGAGACGTACCAAATTAGAATTAATATATCCTAGAACCAACCATGGCAAGAATAGCATAATGAGAGTTGAGAGTATAGAGTACAATCTGTAATTAGAATAATAACAAGTTATGATAAAGTAATAAATACGTATGTCAGATATTAATATAAATTAATTGTAAAAAGACAGTTAGCTCAAAAAATAGACAAGAAAGTAAACAAATTATACAAAAGTAAGTATATGTCCGCTCTGGTAAAATAGTGCCAGTGGGTTGCAGTGTGCAGAAAGGAATCGTTCGCCATACATCTGTAATGCATGTACCTATTTGTATTTTTCTCAATGTGAGTGAACTGTTTCTGTCCTTTTTTCAGAAGTCAATATCTAGGTATATATAGAATAGTAATATCTTAGGTTCGCGCGATTACTACACATTATAATAAAACAACTTTTAACCGGATTAATCGCGTGTATTAGTAGTCCTCCTGCGACCACGAACGCTGCAAAGTGTTCGAAACGTCGGGAAAAACAAAAAAAAATACAATAGTAGTAATATATATAGAATGTTAACGAGAGAATGCCGTTTAGGTGGCTAAAAGTATAAATTTTAATACGTTAGTAGCAAATTCCAACTATTTTAAGTAAAGAATAATCGATTAAATATTAAATAAAGCGTTTAAAATCAAGTTAAAGTTTCCTAAAGTTTTAACGAGCATGAACAAAATATAATATACAACATATAATATACATAATAAAATTTCTATAACTACTCTCAGTTAAGTAGTTAGTAACTCAGAGTTAAATTGAGTACGTTGTATCAAATTCAAATAAATAAATAGTTACTACCTATTCTGCTGAGATATTCATATAGTCAACTGTTATGGCTTCCATTCCAAAGCTTAGAGAGATGGTAATCTCATACTCCAGTCGGAAATGAAATTAAATAAAAAGCACGCCTGCGATGTGTATTTTTTTTTATTTCACACCTTTTTGTGAACCATAGCCACTATATTTTTTTTAATCTTACTACCCTATGTTACCTAAATAAAAATAAGGATTCTACAGATACCCCATACATCTAAATCGGTTCAGGCGTTTAGTAGTTATGGTGGAAAAAAGAAACTCACAAATATACATACATACTTGAACCCTAAAAACATAACACTCCTTTTTTTGGGCTCTCGTTTAAAAACGGGTTTTACTAATATATAAAGGTACTATATATTTTGTATAGGTAGTAGCACTATTAAGTAATTCATGAGTACCAAATAGGCGTTCAAGTTTTTCTTACGAAGACGGTATTACTACTTTTTTATGTGCCATAATAATAACAGTTTTATTTTCCCGCGCAACCGTGCTACTCATAAAAATGTCAACAGTGTTTTTATGACAATATTTCATATTTCATTGTGCGTAAAGAGGGTATAATTCTGCTAATGATAGCAAGAAATTAATAAGAGAACACGTTATGGTATAACATGAGAGACTTTAGGTATGTTAGATATGTTTTCTGAGGAGTAAAAAAACGGTCTTGCCTAAACCCCAGGTAAGTAATAAAGGTAAGCTAAAGGTAAGTATATAATATCTGAGGACTTTCTGTGCTAATATATTATTTTGGTTACAAAAAAATACAATTTCTCTTTGTCCCACCTGGGTGCCATTAACCTGAACAAAAAAGTTTTGACAATTTTAAATTAATATGGTTGTAATATTAAATCGAAAAAGAATACGGTCGTGAGCAGGATTTAAACCTGTTCCTCCTGGATAAATACTCCAGGCACTCTGACCACTAAGCCATCTCGACCTCTGCTCACTACCGTGAATTCTTCTTCCACATTTTAACACGTCTTTTGGTGACGTCATTGCTATCTATTCATCGATCATCATATTCAAAGATTTATTACTATTTCTCAAGGAAACATTTAAACAATAATAAACAAGAACGGGACTTGAACCCGCGACTTTTGACATTCCGTGTCATACAAAGATTTATCTTTAATTAATATGGTTTGTTTTAAATTACAGAATCACTCTTATACTCAGTGCAGTAATTTGTGGCGCCGTAGTTACGACAGTGTCATATGTTTTATTCCTACCATTAGTAAAGCGATTTCAAATGATTACAATTGTACCTAATATTGGTTCAGTGGCAGTGAGGATATTTTCATATCATAAAATGCATTGTACTCTACAATGTAATATGCCATTCTCACCACTTGATGGAAGCATCAAACACTTTTCTATTCTATTTCTATTTTAAAACGAATTTTGCATATAAAATCGTTGGCGCCGCGGCGTCGCATCACGCTGCAGTCCCGGACGCATTCTCACCAATCCCGGGAATTTATTAGTATGGAACCCCGGACTAAAAGCGGGGGCGTGACTGCTCAACGAAGCCGGAATAGATGTGCATTCCCGTTTAATAAGACATGAAGAATACTAGGGCTGTGAGTTAAATAATTTTGATACCTTTTTTTAAATGTTTAGAGAAGTTTGCGTACTTACTGAATATGTTAAAATATGCCGATTCTTCTTCATTATTTTGTTTAATCGACCCTCATTGAGATATTGATGTAATTATGGAGGAACGAGGTGTGGTGTTCCTCCATAGAAAAGGGAGGGTCCTCCAACCAGGCGGGTGATATTGCCTGGCGGGCCACGGCCCAACGGTTAATGTCGGGAGGTGGTATATATACACATTTTGCCGTCAAACTTTGATTGCGCGATGTAGCGTGTTGTGCGCCTAGTGTCTATGTTGCGAGATAGATGTCGCTACATAATAAAGTATAATGGATTCTTGTGTGAGTGTTGGAACTCAATTGACAATGAATAATATTACCAGTTTTTAAACTATCAGGCGTCTGATTCAAATCTATAACAGCCACCAACAGTGGATATAGTATTTTCTATTTCATGGATCTGCCACCCTTTGAAGAAATAACCGCGTACAGCACAGCTTGACCTGACAGAGTGAAACACAGGAAAAGTTGTAAATATATTCTTACTTATTACACTCAGTGTTTTCATAACTAATTCACCAAAATACAGCATCTAACGCAGTAAAGAGTGTATTTGGTATCTAGTTACAGAGATATACCTACATTTTGTTTTCTATTTAGAATATTTTTATCACCGCACTCCAATACTCCGTATACTCGCTAAAGATGCATGTCTCTTTCGTGGTCACTAATAAAATACCAAATATGTAAAGAAAAACTTGCCATTTCTCATGTCATCATTCATGCACTTGATATGTATATACCATTTCCTATAAACTGTATAAGATTGTTCTGCAAACCTTCCCCTATCTATATTTTCCTACAAACACATGACTTATTCTTAGTTACCGATACGTGTATTCCTAACTTTTTTGTCTGTAGGCTTCCTCCGGTCCCCTCGGAGACGTTTTATGTAATCCATTAAGTTGTCAAGCAAGATTGATATAACAAGATCAGGATCAACTTACTTGGGTGCATTGCTAACGATGCCTCTGATCTTTGCCAAATAACAAATCAAAGTGAGAAAAGGAACGTCTTGTAAGGAAGGAAATTGTTTATATTGTGCTTGCATGTCATCTAATATTTGTTTAAGTATGGTATAATTCATTTTGTTATAGAAAATAATTGTTGCAAAAGACTCCGTAACAGTCGCGGGGTTTTTTTTAATTTCCTTCTTCTTATCGTATGGTTGATGAACAACCTAGTGTCAGAGTTTAAACCACCCGTAGATCTCTGATATTGCTTTACGAACCATCTAGAAAATCTCTCAGGTGTGCTGGTTTCCTCACTATGTTTTCCTTCATCGTTTTATTTTTACAATTATTTTGCTCAACACTATGTGATGATGTATTCTTAGTACTCTTGTAATGCTACTAGTATAGACTGTGAAGAAGGCCATGAAGCAACTGGTCGCAAGCGCGGTTGCTGAGTGTGAGGTCCTGGGTTCGATTTCCAGGTCAGGCCGTCTAATTTTTTTTCTCTGTAAAAAAAAACTTTGTAACAGCACGGAGATCAGAATTGTGCGCAGTTGATGGCAATACACTCGCAACACGAGACTTAATAGATATAGTGTCTCGCTATCCCTCTTTCATACCATACCATAACCAGCCTTTAAATGTCCCACTGCATGACAAGAGCCTCTTCTCATACATAGAAGGCACGAGTATTGGTCACCACGCTAGCTAACAGCAGGATTTGAGACTGCGGCAATTTCAGACTATAGGGTTCCTCGCGATGATTTCCTTTACCGAATATCTGTGAAACATAGAATATATATCATCCTATATATGCCTACATTCCCGAGGGAGTAAGCAGAGGTGTACCTACACAGTTGTACACCCACATTTCACCAATGCTGTTAATAAGTCTAGTGGTGAGTCTATTGGTATCAACTGGATACAATTAATTCCCTTACAGAAAAAACCATTACCACTTTTGCCCGACCTGGGAATCTAACCATCGACCTCACGCTCAGCAGTCACCATTAAGACCACAAGATTAATGAGGCGGTTGTTAATATCTGTGATATCTTAGATTAACATTATATGTAAAAGAACATAGGACATTGAAAACGTCATAATTATGTAGATACTCTCTCACAAGCAACCAACGGTTCTTTAGTCTATTCTAAATTCAATTAATTCAATTTATGGTGTACCGTCTGTGTTAACGCTGCTAACTACCTACCACAGCTGACCGAACAGCTGACCGAAGGAGTGCGCCACCGCGACCATTCGTTCGTTCACTCACCTACAATATGTCGACACCATCTCAAAGTGAGTTTTTTTTTTTTTATTCAATATTGGTTTTAACTGGAGTGCGGATGTACATCTTTTCATATCCTCACATTGGTCCCCAACAGTCTGGAAGAAAGTTATAGTGATGGCTAAATATACCAATACGAGAGCCACATACCCTACCATAGGCTTGGCAAGGGAAATTTTAAAATACTCTTTCACATAGTATTAAAAATGACCCATTCACACACATTAAAGTGTGAAGACAGTAATTGTTAAAGTTAGGTCGTTATTACGTTGTTAGTACGGATAACTGGATCCTGAAGTTGCAAATATTTGTTCGGATCCCCTCAGACCAGGTGGTGTGATTGGCTCAATTTGAACGAAGCACGAACGGGTAGCCAGTACCCCGGAGATATATTGTTGGCGATGTGATTATGTTATTTGGAGAGCGGATTTTTTTGGTCGTAACCATGGTCTGAAAATGCGTGGTGGCGATAATTAGGTATTCTTTCTTTTGTTCTGATAATTATAGTAATTTGAGAGGTTTCAATAAAGTTTCAATCTTTTTACACGACCGTCCAAAAAGTTTTATGTTTTAGGTGTTTGTATTGTTGAGAGTTTCATCATTTCTAAATTCAGTTTAGATTTGTATTATAATCCCTGCATTTTACCGGATAGCATAGACTAGTAAGATTTTAATGTGTGAACTAAAAGTGAATATTGAGATACTGAAGAATTTTCGTCGCAGTCGGGGGCAGCCTATAATAAAATGTTCCACAATATTGTACCCCGATAAATTTTTTAATTAATTATTTTTAACTAAGTTTTTAAGGGGGTCAGAAAGTTTTTATATAAAAATAAAATTATGGTTATAATATTTCGTGGTAAATTAAATAGTTGTAAGTACCGCGTGTTATACCAAAAAAATTGGTACTACGAGTGGATTCGAACTCGACTCGAACGCGGTCAAATACTGCGATAGGTTTTTTGGTTAAAGCATCTGGTAAACACAGGTAAACATAACCAGAAGAACCTACGAAGGGTTCGAGTCCCGCTCGCGGTCCAATTTTACTGGTATACTTAACCACAAAATATTATTATTTTATATCATACTTTTTACCGATTTTCTCATTTCTTTGATTTTATTATTATTTGGACTCTTAGCCGTAAAGAAAATGCAAAGGTAACATTTTAATATGCGTAGTGGATAAGAATGGATTTTTAGTCCTTTTGAACTTTCTTATTCCTATGATATAATAATCAAATTTGATAATTTAGAACGATGTGATGTTTTAAGAGTCTTAAAAAAGGCAGGTCAAGAACAACCTTAATCGACGAGCATGAATGAAGAGGTTGATGAACATAGATTAAGCGAAAGAGGTGTGTCATAATCGTAGCAAGTGGAAATCGATAGACTCTGCCTACCCCAATGGAAGCCAGGCGTAATTGTATGTAAGATGACGTTTGTTTTGACCAACAATCTTCCTGAAACCAATTATTATTTCCGAAGAAAAAATATCTTTATTTATTCTTCCATGAAAAATGTACAATCTCCAACATTCATAAATGCGTAAGTGAAAATTTGCATTTAATAAAATCCGAAACTATTCTGTCTTCGCGAATAAAAGCCAGACGAGGATGCTGAGACCTCGTACAGACATTTTATTGAAAGTCACATATACTGAACAATAAAACCCGTATAATTTTGAATTGTCAAGTATAATTCGAACTTTTATGGTAGGTTTTAAGTTCGCACAAAATTCAAGTTGATCTTCTAGTGCTCCGATTTTATGGTCACTTAGAATAAAATAAAATTTTACGGACACGATAATCATTTTAACGAGTTTTCTATTTAATTGTCTCTGGTCGTTTTATGGGTAGTTCTTCTATGCTATTAAAACTGCCTATATTGGTACTTAATTTATTTTATTTCGTTGTACGTTGATCATTTTCTTTATACCTACGTTTTTGTTATTTCCTTGTCACGGTTGTAATGACAGATGGTAGGTTAATGTAGATTAATTAAACTATGATTTAGGAAAACTTTATTTTTCCAAGAATTCTATTCAAACATGTGTTTTTTATCACTATCTTTGTGGTAAGGAGCGTGAACACAAAATTAAACGCTTTTAATAACGTTTCTCCATCAAAATCCAAATAAATCCTTTCATAATCTCACAAAACATAATCGTGACGATAGTTTATACAACAAACAGCGCCTATTATAAACGAATATCGCCGTCATTTTCCTGTTTCGTGCACAATCTGATTATTCAATTACGCCTCTATTCCGAGAGGCCGTTCACGCGAGCCAAGAAAAATACCACAAACAATGTTTTTACTTTCACGCTACGTTTAACATTGTTGCCAGTGTTGCGACAGAGTTGCAACTTTACAGGATTGAATTATGGATTATGGTGAAGACTGAATAATATTTATAATACATTGTAGTTTTAAGATTTTGATGTTAATATGGAAATAATTGAAGTATAATGTGTATATAGTCGTTGAATGGGGGTCACCTTGTATCCTTGCGTTATAAGTTTCAACTAGAAAGTAATTATAGCCCTACATTATGGTACTAACCGATTTTTTTTCATTATAGGTAGGTTCATATATAGCCCCATAACTTGCAGCACTTGTAGAAGGCTCAGTTTCTAGTATCCTACCAATATGAGTGCTTTATTTTCCCAAACTCCAGCATATATAAATGCTTTACAAAATTTCTTGGACCCACGGGTCATAACTGTAGAACATTTAGTTTTAAATTCTTACTATGTAGGTAATTAACACCTATAGAAGATGTACTCTTGGTTTGTAAATAAATGTTTAATGCCTAAATGTTGTTTGTGACCATAGTGCCTGACTACGAGTTATATCGTACAAAAATCATTTCGTAGTGCGGCACCCAACATTTGTCGTGTAGGTAACTAGAGTGCTAACTACAAAATATTTCGACTGCGAACTGATGTGAAATATGTATCATTTCTGTAAATTTTTAATCCTCCATTATAACATTTTCTACAAGCCACCAAAGTTTTTCTGGTATTGATGTTGGGTCCCATCTCAATCAATAAACGAATTCTATATAAACACATCCCGTACCAGCTAAATCTGACACTGCACGACACATTGTAAATTTACTTGGACACTAGTAATAAAAACAGTCACAAAAAATTTAACAGCCAATACAAAACCACTTAACATTCAACTCACAGTAAAGTAAACAATTCAACAACATCATTGCCATTTAAAAACATTTTAAAACTGCCGTTAGCGATCTTAATAACAAGCGAAACGACTCCTAATTCTTTAACTATATTCAAACGAGTCTTTGATCTTCGAACTAATCAAGTCACAGTGTAGCCATTGCTGTTTCATTTTAAAGTCATTCGTCTTAAGGAATTTAATTATTTTAGGGAGATAAAAAGTACTGGCGTTGGAGAGGATTGAACAGGCGAGACGGCAGGTTTAAGGGAGAGCTTGAAGTTTGACTTAGATTAAAGAAAGCACGGATAGGATTCTCTTAATTTCTCGCAAGAAACGTAGTTACGATTTTTATTATGCGACTAAGTAATATTAATGTTTTATCTTCCCAAACTTCACCTTTATCTTATTTCAACCACAGAAAAGATTATGTTTACATTTATGACTAAAGCTTTTTTCATTTAGCAAACTAAAACTAAAACATTTTTTTTTAAAGCGGTAATACTGCATCTCCTGTCTTTTTTAAATAATACAAATCACTCTGTTATCTATATAATCTTGTTAAATGATTGTTACAATTATGGTAATTTTTTTTATGAATCGTAGTTCAACTATCATTTTTTTTAAGATTTTGATTAATATTGCAGTTCGTTGAATTGGATCATGAATCTAATACGTTTCGATACCCAGCTCAACGATTTAGCCAGTGAGCCATTACCACGTTACAAACTCATATCACCATAAATGTATGCTTCTGTAAACTTGAAAGGTTTCCGCTGTAATAAGTTTAACTATTGGCAAAGCCTTTTATTTGTTTAACGACTGTCGGTACAAAATGAATTAAAATACCGTAAAACCGCACATAAAGTTCAATAACGCTTACAGAGCGTGGTTAGTGCAATAACTTTTTTAATTACGTTGTTGTAGAATATATAAATATGTAATGTAAGAAAAAGGTCGGTCTTTATAGAGAACGCAAGGCGATTTTTTGTCGACACTTCATGTGATCCAAGGGCTGGTGTCCATTTCACACAAAGAAATAGTGTTGCCATTGAGAAAAATCTAAGAAAAAAATCAGTAATTCATTTAGATGTCAAAGTGTACGCTTCTACCGGCTTCTACAACAAGATTCAAGCATTATGCCTCAATAATTAAAAGTCATAATGTTAAATAAAAAAAATAAAAATCAATAAGCAGGTTACTTATAAAGTCAAAGACTAAAACAAAGGATAGAATTCGTACATGAACCACATAGACTGTCTGGCGATTTTGAGTCCTTTTACCTATGCAAATGTTCTCCTGATCTGGTATCGTCTTGTGAGGCGCTCCTTAGTTATGGTTGAGCTACACGACACGATTCTCAACACTGCGGAATCGGCTAAAGAGCCGATATTTATTGTATTTAATTACTTAACATTATCAAACAACTATTAATATTTAACTCCAGTCAAAACAATACTAAACACCAAACACTTAATTTAAAGTAATCACGATTACAAATTGCTTGCAAATTGATACTTCCCGTCTCGGAAACAATTAGAGTACCTCCGAGGCATCCTAATGACGGGCCCCGACAATTTAGCGATATGCGAGCGACCTTTGACGGCTGAGGGGATCAAATGTACGCGTGAATAAATTGATTCCTGGTACAAATTCTTTGTTACATGGTTTTGGTAGCTATATATATCTTTGTGCTTTAATTATATTTATTTTCCATATATATTTTTTTTTTATAAATGTTGAGATTGTTTAGTAGATCTGTAAATGATTGCTAGATAAATATCACCAGGCGTCTCCTTATGACGAATACAAAGAAGATTGAAAATTCAATGGATTTTGAACGAGACAAGGTAGCTCAGTTGGTAGAGTGATGACCCGGAACGTCAAAGGTCGCGGGTTTAAACTTCGTTCTTGTCCATTATGTTTTCAATGTTTCTTTGAAATGTTTATTTTAATTTATTAAAGCTGCATATTTTATGGTTGTGGGACACAAATCTTGGTATTTATCAAATATGGTTTTTTTAAGAAGTCTTAATGACGGATATCGACAATTTAGCGATATGCGAGCGACCTTTGACGGCTGAGGGGACCAAATGTACACGTGAATAAATTGATTCTTGGTACAAATTCTTTGTTACATGTTTTTGGTATATATGTATATTTTTATTTATATACTCGTATTATGTTTATTTTCATTTATTAATTGCAGCATATATTTGCGCGAACAAATGCATTCGAGAAGAAACAAATTTTTGCTGCATATTCTTTTTTGAACATTGTAGGTAAAAAGTATTTACACAATAGTCATATAAGTTGTAAATACTGCAAAAAGTTCAAGGGGATAAAGTGCATTTTATGTATATTCTTAATAGTCTTTATATATAGAGCGAGATGCAGCAATCAGACACGATAGCTCAGACAGGTCTCGGGTTCGAGTCCTGCTTGTGTCTATTATTCTTCAATGTTTTCTTTAGAAAGTCTTTATATTGTTCTATAAATTCATATATGTACGTTAACTACTTTTTAAATTGTTGACCCCTGTACGAATATTGTTCGAAACTCAACTACTCAACTACCCAACTCAACTACTAACTAACAATACCAAAATAAAAACATGTAATTGAAATTGAAGATTTTGTCACATTTTTCATTTATACACGAACATTAAAGTTATGATATTTGAAGATAGAAGTTGAAGACTTTTGGAAAAGTATTTTTACTGAATGGTCATCATTAATCGAAATAAAATTTATATCCTCTAAAAATTAAGGCTCCAGCAAAAATATCGGACAATTACTGCGAGCGCATATTTTTCATTCTTATTTATTTAAATAAAAGAACATTTCGCACGTATGAAAACTATCGATGCGTAATTTATCAAACATAATAAAATATTGACGGGAATATCCGACGTTCAGCGTATGAGCCTCAATTGTATCAAAACGGTCCTTTTCACCAGTTTTTTGTGTAAAAAATTGTGAAAAGTGAGTGAAAAATGAAAACATCACGAACACGTACCCCCCTCCCCCTACCGAAGCGCATTGTCACACTACCCTCCCGCGTAGCAGAAAAATGACAATCGACATAGAGTAAAAAGTAGATACGGCAACATTTTGCAGTGTAATATCAAGCATAGAGTGACTTTTACCTTGCCCAGATTGGCCCCGAGACCGTATTTGATTCTTTTGACATCAATATTATGTACGTGTTTTGAAAGATAAATATTATTAGTCCTTACTAGTAAAGTTGTCAATTGTTTGCTCTAGTAATTTGCAACTGCTACCCAATTATAATAAAACAACTTTTAACCGGATTAATCGCGTGTATTATTGGTTTTTGTTTTTCCTGCCGTTTCAAACACTTTGCAGCGTTCGTGGTCGACGATATTACACGCGATTAGTCCGGTTAAAAGTTGTTTTATTATAATGTGTAGTGATCGCGAAAACCTAAGATATTACTAGGCTAAGCAATTGTTTTTTTTTTTTTTCCTTTTTTAATTTTGCTCATAGCAGTTGCTCTATGCCTAGTAATTACAGGCGCTAATAACCGAATACAAAAAAAACTGGTATAAGTACTAAGTTAAAAAAATAGAACTTGTAAGTTTATTAAAAATTAACAATAATACGTAACAGCCCAAGCAAATTTAATAATATTATGTAGTTTTTGCGTTTCTTCTCACAATAAAAAATCCAAGCTTCCACATTTATAATATTAAACTATGCTACGATATGTAATCGGGTGCACAGCATTCCCTTACTTCTCAGTAAACAAAAACCATTGATTGCATAATAACAAGTTTTTTTTTGAAGAAGGCGCCTTATAAGCCTTTTATACCAAATATTGCGATCTTGACCCGATTTATATATTTCCAAAATAATAAAACGACAAAATAAAATTATTCAAAGATAAAAGAATTATTTACTTTGCAAATCAACTTATAATCAGTACCATCTGAACAATATCCATAATCTTTGATCTGCACAAAGGGCGGATATGTCGGAAATTTTTCAAAAGTTCGCTGTTTCCTGCTTGTTGATTGTATGCAACCAAGTGAAAGAGTGATTTTTTGTTTGTATATAGCCTTCATGGGGCAGCACACATGTACTAGAAGCCAGCTGCACCCAACTACGTAGATTTTGAGGTTCATTGTGACTTTGCAGGTACTTTAAGTATGTTGGGTACCTTTTGTTAGGACAGACGCTTTACCTAGCTTGGTTGACGTTAACAGTCCAGTACCGTAATGGGAACACGGCGGTTCTTTAAGTATTGTGTCTGCTTCGTATACAGTGAAAGTGTTATTACCTAAGACAGAATAGATTCTAGACTGATGTATGTGTGCCGTCAGTTAGGACAGGTCAACTCGAAACTGATATAGCTCTTTCTTAAAAAGGCCATTCCAGATACCCTACATGGTTACGCTCACATAGGGATGTTTAATGATATCTGGACTTTAAAAGAGACCTTGACCTTTGAGTTTGTTTCGGCGTTTCTTCTCAGAGGTAGTCAGATAGGAAACGCCGACACCATCTAGATATAATGACATGTAAAAGAGTTTTTAAAAGACCTACTTACAGAATAAACAATTTCATTTCATTTTATTTCATTTCACTGTAAACTAATTACCTGCAAGTCGTTAGAACCATTGTTTTTATTTTATAAATATTTTATTCCAGTATCATGTTGAATGGATGTAGTTGGTTTCAATATAACTTTCTCAATACTATTATGTGTATGTATGTATGTGTGTAACTAAGCAGTTAGGTACAATATATTGACATCCGCCTAGTATTCTACCAACTTTAAGGTAGAGGTGTGCACTGTTGTACATCCTAATTTAACAGATACCGTTATTACCATCCTATATACCAGGCACAATTCCTAACACTGGACTACTACTGAAAATTTACTAACAGAAGAAACACTTGCACTTGCAGCCGAATTTGTAACCAATAGACCAATGAGACAGTTGTTAACCACTGTGTTTTACTAAATTTATATTGTTTAACAAGTAGTTTCTCTTCAGAGAGTAAACGTTTCTCGTGTAGGTACGCAAATAATTTTTCCAGTAAATTGACTTGTCGCAAACATAATAAGAATAATGCCCTTGTTTGTATGTACAAACGAATAGGTAGTATCGATCGGTCTGACCTTGCCTTAGAAAGTACAAGAAAATATGCTTATTACATGTAAATACTGTATTTGTGTTCGCGTGTTCTTGTACGCAAAGCATACATGCTTTCACTTATTTGTAAGTGAAAAAAAGGGCAAAATATCTCAGGAATAAGGTTTATTTTAAGAATTTATATTACAACTAGCTGTGTGGCTTTGCCAGCGCGTAATTTCAGGCTGAAATATTTTTAGTACTGAAATAATATATAGCCTATGTTATGTTACTCATTGATAAAGCAACATTTTACTGGTGAAAGAATGTTTAAAATCAATCCAGTCGTTTTTGAGTTTATTCATTAAAAACAAAATACAAAATATACCCAGATATTTTCTCCTTAAGATATTAGGATAGACAAAATTACTTTTAACCGAATAATTCACGTATTGATGTTTGCTATTTCTTGTCACTTGAACTTATATTGTAACATTCATACAAAGTCAAAGTCAAATGAGATCCCCAACGATTAATTAGTTATGGCAAACAGGCGCACTGCCAATTATCTGCTCACTAGGTCCAAATTCTACCTCCACATACACGTTTTATAAATAGTGACGTCATCGTTCTCTATTGACTTTGTATCAGTGATTATTCATATATATTTTATCCGAGATATGCAGATTCAAATCCTGCTCAAGAATTTTCGTATTTCACTATCCACAATTTTCTTTTATTTCAGACTTGGCAACTCATGGGTTTTAATATGAGTTCTTTTTTGTATTATAGTTCTGAATCAGCTGTGAAGTCAGGAGAAAATGCCTGAAAGTTTCATTTTTTTATTACCAACGACTTTTCCAAAACTACTACACTAACAAACTTAAACTCACATGAAGGTCACAGCCCCCCCAAATACGTCACGGCTCTTAAATCCCTAAACAGCAGTCAAAGCGAGCCGCAATACATCATATTTAGCGTGGTTTCGATCAATCAGAACTAGCTGTCACTTCGGCCATTACTCAATTAAGACCTCGTGATGGATGCGTGGGGGACGATTCAAAATTATGGATATTGTAACGCGAACTCAGAATATGTTATGCGTATGATATGGTACTGTGTTATATGATTTACTCGCTGTACCCCGCGTTTTAACACACTTTTTTACCAAACTCGTTCTCCTAAGCGTCGTAGCGTAATGTTAAATAGCCTATAACCTTCCTCGACAATCGGAAAATCAAATCCGAAAAGTTTCAAATACAACTAGCAGGTCCAGAGATTAGCGCGTTTAAACAAAAAACAAACTTTTTAGCTTTATTGTATTAGTACTAGCTTGTGCCCGCAACTGCGTCTGCGCGGACTTCAGGATCAGGCGAGTCAGAATAAAGAGTATCCTTAGTGTTAATCCAGGTTATAAACGAAAAAATCTGTGTGCAAAATTTCATCCAAATCCGTTCAGTAGTTATTGCGTAAAGGAGTAACAAACATCTATCCTCACAAACTTTCACATTTATAATATTACTAGCAATTTCGCGAGTCAAACTAGTCGGGCAATCCCAAAAAATTGTAACCGGTGAACAATATAATTAATATGAACATGTCTCATGAAAGTAATTATACAAAAATAACATAAAATGTTTAAAATATAATTTGTGTTATACAGATGTTTTGTTTTAAACGTCTAAGATATGGGTGAACTTGGGCCAAAATAATATAAAAAGCAAAATATAGTTCGGACCATTTAAGTTTAACATAACATAACATCACGCCTGAAAACCCTGAAGGGGTAGGCAGAGGTGTACGCAATAGTACACCCACATTTCACCAAGGTGGTGAGCCTATGGCCATCAACCGGGCACAATTCCAAACTCCGAGCTGCTACTGAGAATTTCCTACAAAAAACTCAATAACACTTTGCCGGACCTGGAAATCGAACCCGAGACCTCCTGCTCAGCAGTCGAGCTTTGGACCACTAGACCAACGAGGCAGTTTTAAATTTGTAAAGTACAAAATAAAAGTCTACAAAGTTTTATTTTTAATACTGTGGATGTTTATGAAGACAGTGGTGGAAGATAGCATATAAATTAACCACCCTACATCTTAAAAGTTTGTATAATAATACATTTTAGTTCATACAATAGTCATCCCGGTTTCTAAGCTATGTACATCGTTGTGGAAATCTAGGCATGTCTGCAGCTTCCGTACCTACACACGCCACAGTGAACTATGTCCCAATATTGTCCAGTGCAGTATGCAAGCAGTTAGCAGACGGAGAGCATTGCATTGGTTTACCTACATTCAAGCTAGTACAGTCGAAACCGCATATAATGACATCGTTTATAACGACGGATCGGTTATTACGAATATATGGCCCTTGTCATCCCGGCCGAATCCCATATAAACAAGTAAACATACCGCCTATAACAACATCGACTAAAGCGATATATCGCTTAGCAAGTAGCAGTGATAGCCTAGTGGTATGACCGTTGGACTGGCAGGTCAAAGGTCGCAAGTTCGAACCCAAGGCACGTAGCACTGTCTTTTCGAAGTTATGTGCGTATTATAAATGAATTATCACTTGCTTAAAACGGTGAAAGAAAACATTGTGAGGAAACCAGCACACCTGAGAGATGTTCTCGATGGCGTGTAAAGCCATGGCAGAGATCTACGAGTGGTTTAAACTCTGACACTAGGTTGTTCATCAACCATACGATAAGAAGAAGCTTAAACCGCATAAAATATCGAAATTCATTGGCTATAATGATCAACTGTCATGCTTGTTCGAGCAAAATAAAACATTATTTTCAATAGTAAGTTTTCCTAAAAATATAAAATAAAATAAATAAAATGTATTCTTTATTCTTATCTATGAAGGATTGTTTTAACTTAATATTAGCTACGCACTTTCTCCTACCCCACCCGCAACTCTTGCGCGCTCTTTGTCGTTTACCTTACATATTCCACAACTAATTTAGTGCGATAGTCGACAGCTTAATATAAACGGGTTGATCCGTTGATTTGATAAGTTTTTATCATACGCCGTATACTTATATACTAATACAGATAAAGCTTCGAAAAGCACTCTTTTCGAAGATTTTCTTTTAAAGTTATTATATTAAATGGAAAAAGAATACGGTCGTGAGCGAGATTCAAACCTGCGCCTCCCGGATAAATAATCCAGGCGTTCTGACCACTAACCCATCTCTTTTTGGTTTTCTTTTACTTTTTTTGAATATTTATCTCTAATAAATTATTATTTTAATTTGCCTCCTAAGCTATCACCACCCACAGTATGTCTTGCTATTTACTTTACTTTATTCTTTATATAAAGCGGTAATATTTTAAGCTTAAATATAATTTCAATATTAACTTTCCTTTTAGATACCTAAATTTAAGGTTATAAATGTATTCAAGGGTCATCAGTCTTGACATTCATCTTATCTTGTTTTAATCTGTTCAGTGACTGTCAAGAATGTCCTAACTCGAGACGGTAAGTAGCAAAGACGCTCCAGCCATGCTTAAGGTAGCGCACATGGTGATAAGGGAAGCGATATGTAGCGAATTATAAACCGGTAGTTGTATACTTGAACGACACATTTGCATCATAATTATTGCATTTGAAATATTAGATAGGATGGCATCAAGATTAATAATGTAGAGATTAGACTTACGTATCAGCCCAGCCTTTAAATAGAGGTACAGTCACGAACAAAAATGTCTAAAAACAAAATTATATAAACTCGCCTGTAATATCTCTACCGTGTATTACTAAACTAATTAGGTATGTAACACAGATCGAAGAACCACACCTTCTACATATAGACACACATTTATACTTCTATATTATTCAGATACCTGTATAAATGGAATTTAAAAAGTGCAAATGTATACATCTCGGTGTGCTATTATATGGGACTTAATAACAGCATTGGTAATATGTGGGTGTAGAACTACTGGTATGTACACGTCTGTCTACCCCCTCGGGAAACACAGGCGTGATGCTTTGTATGTTCTCTTTTACTCTTGATGGAACTAGTAAGCGATGGCAGTTAATTTGTAGCTAACATTTTATTATAGCTTTAGGTTATATTTTATTGACAAGAGTAGTTTATATCGATTAATGTTCACCGGTTACACCGGTCACGTGCATTTTTCGGGATTGCCCGACTAGTTTCGAACTCGAACGGAGTCCTTAGTCATGAGCTGAACCCGCGGCGATGTCGCGAGTCAAACTGAGTAGTTTAAGAAAATATATAATTATATATTTTAATTTACATCGGAATAAGCGTTTCTTAAGCAGCTTATAAGTAAGAATCGCTTCTCTCACCAAAACCTCACCCCACGCTTGTAGAAAGGAGAATCTCAGCAAAGTAAATATTTGGCGAAGTAATTAGCGAGTTGCAAGCAGTCTGCTCAAGTGGCCCGGCCAGGGACCGGGGTACGCCGAAACATCAGATTCTTGTGTGTTCAGGAATTTCTGGCCTGTTTATTAATTACGTACTCGAACTGGTATGCGAAAACTTTGAAGTTCGTTCTTTGAAAAGGTGTGTGTCGAACTTTTTTGTTGCTTTTTTTATTTACTTATTAACTACTAGCTAACCCGACAGACGCCGTTTTGTCAATATTGGACTATAGCAGTTCCACCTCTCGAATTGGCAGCTACTATGAGAATAGTATTAATGTAAAAAAAATGGTGTTTACGTTTCTTTCGTTCAATATTTTTCATAAGAACCTTCCTCGGAATTCAAAGATTTTTTTTTTATTACTTATTCGTATAAACCTAAGATATTACTATTATTAATTATTGTTCACCGGTTACTACTCACGTGCATTTTTTTCGGGATTGCCCGGCTATTTTCCAACTCGAATGGAGCCCTCGAGTCAAATTCAAAATAGATAGAATTCGCGAGTCAAAATCAAAATAATTGATATGAATATGTCCCACGAAAGTTATTATACAAAAAAAAGAATGCCGAATTGTTCCAGCCGTTCTTGAGTTTTGCGTTTGGCAACACATTATGACATTTATTTTTATTTGTATAGATAGGTATATAACAAGATTGCGCCAAACAATAAGATCTATGCACCTATGTATTTTTTTTTGCGTTTATGTAAATCAATAATGCTCGTGTCTTCTCCGTATTAGAAGACGTCCTTGACCTGCAGTGGGACAGTTAAGGGCTATTTATGCTATGTATATATGTTTTTAGGAATTAAATATCTTATACTCATTCATAGTCAAATTAAGGCAGAGAAAAGAAATGCTAATATTCAGAACATTATAGAATTCCCAAAATTGGTGAATACTATAGAAATAAGACTAATATCTTTGGTGAATACTATATGGTATTACAATAATAATGGCCGCCTACTAACATAAAGTTAGATAGCCCATTATTTTTCAAGTATAAGATTAGGTTTTAATACTTTTCATAAATACAATATTGTTTATATTAACTTAAGCACGAAAATTTGAAGTTACCTTGTTGGCTTCAGTCAGGGCCGCAGTCTTGGGTTCGATTTCCGGGTTGGGCAAAACGTAATTGGGCTTTTCTCAGTAGCAGTCCGGAGTTTGGTTGTTAGACGGCAATGAGACTTAAAAACGGTATCGTTATGTACAGCAGTACTCTACCTAACCCTTCGAGGAATACAGTCGTGATGCTATTATATGATAAGCAAATTTTTCGACTTCACAAAAATTTTATCTAAAAAAGCAGAATACGCTCGCAGATTATTTAATATTAACAAAGCGAAGATGTACGACATAGTAACCGCACAAAATTCACGGCATGCCCGAAGTTAGGACGCTGTCAAAGGAAAATTTTAAACTCTCGCGGCTTTGTTAACATTTTTCAATTTGTCAAAGCTGAGTTATAAGGACGCCCATCTGTCTCACATAGCAGTGTAAACTGTAAACTAGCGAGGTTGAAAAAGTTGAAAATGTAGGTGAATATTTTTGAAGTTTTATTATGTAGATGCTTGTAACAGATAGTATACCTAGTTCTTCACATCACATAAACATAACATCACGCCTGCTTTCCACAGGATCAGCCAAAGGAGTACAGTCACAAGTACTAATATGTATAAGTACATACATAAACTGACGCCCCTCTCCCATGGGGGTAGGCAGAAACTACAGAACGCCACCTGCTACGATCCTTACATATGCCATATACTAATTCGTGTTCGTGAACGTATAGTACTTCTCTTGCTTAAGGTCGTGATGAGATACATGGTCGAGAGTCAGACTGCATCCGGAACAACTGCCACTTCTGCGAGGAGATGCTCGCGAAGGAGGCGGCTAAAGCAGAAAGAGACGCGAATCCCGCTCACTCCTGCCGCAGGAAGTGTGTCACGAACCGGAAGATGCTTAATAATCTCCGACTACCGTGAGCTGTGGAGTGTGGGCGGTGGGTATGGGTGGTTTGCTGCTAAACCAATGCCAGGCCCGAGACGGCCGCTCACTACGCTTCCGTACGTGTGCTGCACTGAACTGTCTGTGCAGGCCAACCTGTACAAATCCTGGAGAGTCTGTTGAAGCCCTTCAACGTTCCATAACCTGCCCAAGGTCGCGGTGAATGCAGCTGCATACCGTGTGGTTTTTACACTGTTCGGCACAGTGTAAATAAAGGAATTTCCACACTAAAAAAAAAAATGCAGAAGTTTACCGATCCAAATATTAAGTCTCATGTGGTGATGACCCTATTATCATCTATCAGGCACAATTACATACTCCGGGCTGCTATTGAGAATTTTCTGACAGAAGAACCCGAAAACACTTTCCCTTAACCGTTTCCCGACATTGAGTATAGTTTTTCTTATCGTGTAGTTGACGAACAACATAGGGTCAATTTGCGAAAGTGCAAAAGTGTACATCTAAGTCTGGTTTTGGCGAGTCAACAGGTTAAGCCGCTTGTAGACGTCTGACATGGTTTCAAGGTTACACATCAGCGAGGACATCTTTCAGGTGTGCTGGTTTTCTCACGACGTTTCCGTCACTGTTTTGAGCAAAGAATATTTTTTTTCTCAGCTGTGTTACTTTCATCACGATGTTTTTCTTCACTGATTTGAATAAGCGTTAAATTCATAATATGATGGCCCGGTTAGTGGAGTGTGTTAGTAGGATAACATCAGAACCTGTCGCATGGGTAACATTTGGTGTGATATAGCTAATTAAAAGGAGACCGTATCGATGGCAGTTACCACGAACATCAGCATTCCCAATGAGGGTTGACGTCAGTAAAACATTGCCAAACCTTTAGTAGCATGGAATTTCAAAAACAATTAGAAAGTGGAAGAAGATTTCATACTGTGCCAACCTCAAATAAATTGGGATAAGGGCACCACTGACTTCGAATAGTCAGTGGCGCATTACACTGTTGTTTTCCTGCACGAACTAAATTTTTTATGATCTACAGATAAATTATTCTGGTTTGGATATGTATGTACGAGTTAAATATCAGAAAACACAAATTCGATAAATAAATTGTAAGTAGGTACGTATAAAACTATTATTTATTCGCAAAAACCTCCTTTGTGTACTTAAAAACATTTTAGTTAGCAATATAACCGTGAAATAACCATACATGGCGAAAACAGGAAGTGTGTCGAAAGAGAAATAATAAAACAACGCCTTTGCCTCACAAAGAAATTCCCTTCAGGCAACCGAGTGAAAATTACTGTTAATCGCCCTTGTACATTTTAAAACTACATGTGTGTGTCTCAGGCTTTTTTTATAAAAGGTTTTTATAGTCTAGTCATAGGAACGTTGAACTGGCAAGTCAAAAATTACCATACTTATCGATTTCAAAAGTCTCATATGACATAATTTGTTGATAAAACGATATCATTAAATATTTTCATCGACTCGACAAGTTCGTCAAAAAAGATCAGACAGTTGGATCCAAAACCAGGGTATAAGAGATAAATCAACACTTGCTTAAAACCACGTAGATGTGTCCTGATGTCTCGTGTGTGATCTCTGTGAGCTACATAGTCATAGTCATTTATTAATTAAACAAATTACATTGTATTTTAATGTTAAACAAAAAAAGGTTTACAGGTGTTGACGATCACGACTAGTCAAAAATCAATTTAAACAATATAAAAAAGGAAGAAGTGCAATCAGCAAGTTATGTAGATTATCAAACAGTAGTTAATCTCATCTCGTCTGCGTAGACTCCAGAATAAGGTCCAGCCAGGATAAAAAAATATCTTATGTGTTAATCCAGGTTAGAAACTGTGCAAAATTTTATCCAAATCTGTTTAGTGTAGTTATTGCGTGAAATAGTAACAAACATCTATTCATCTTCACAAACCTTCGCATAATATTAGAAGTATTATCAAATTAGTCTCGAACTAGTTTTAAATAAAATAAAATATATATATCATTATTATGCCATTATATTAATGGAGAGGGCGATGCTCGGCGTTTCTCTGCGTGATCGAATCGGAAATGAGGAAATCCGCAGAAGAACCAAGGTCGCTGACATAGCCCAGCGGATTAGCAGTGTATTCTGAACTGGAGACCACGAACTGGCAAGCGCAGCATGGGACGAGCGCCTGCTCGATAGACTGATGACCTTATAAAAGTCGCGGGGGTTCGTGGATGCTGGCCGCAATGGATCGTTCTCGCTGGAGATCTTTGGGGGAGGCCTATGTTCAGCAGTAGACATCTATAGGTTGAGATGATGAGATAAATTACATGCATTTGACGACCTACCTACCTACTGTTCTGAGGGCTATGTAATGTTTATTTAACGAACTTTTCTTAATTATAAATTGTTAATAACATCATCATCCTCCTGCCCTTAACCCATGAGCCTTAGGGGCGGCGCAGCATGTCTTTTCTTCCATATATCTCTGTCAGCCGTCATCTCGGTAGTCAATCCTTTTTTAACCAACCGTATTTCACAAAATCCATCCATCTTTTCCTCGGTCTTCCTCAACTTGTGTGGCTATCCACATTTATACTGAAATAGTTAACAACCATAGCATTTAATTACGTAATTCCTAGTTTACATTAATATCATAAACTACTACATAACAATTATATACCCAACTAATTAAACGTCAGATTTATGACAGCCACATAACTTACACGGAACTCACGTCTTAGCAAATAACAGCAAGGTTTGTTATCTTCAGAAATATCGCAGACTCGTGCACGGACCCGGCGGGGTCCGCAAGATGGAGATAATACTGGATCTAATTGAAATACCCGGGTGAGGGTAGATGAGACGCTGGATTACCGCCCTTTTTAACAGTCGAACGAATCGAGGAAGTGATAATTTTTTTTGTTTTAATCTGTAATAAATTAGAAATAATCAGGAAGATATAGGGACTGAATAGATAGGAATGACGCCACTAAAAGACGTGTTAAAATGTGGAAGAAGAATTCACAATAGTGAGCAGAGGTCGAGATGGCTTAGTGGTCAGAGCGCCTGGAGTATTTATCCGGGAGGCGTAGGTTCGAATCCAGCACGCGACCATACTCTTTTTCCATTTAAAATTATAACTAGAGTTCGCTAAGCATACGATAATGCTTTTCAAATATTTATCTGTATTTATCAAGAAGATGTTACCTTTAAGTATTGCAGGAGTTGGCTTTATATAGTTTCTCCCACTCGTACACCCATGGCAAAAAGGTTTGATTTTATGTTTGTACTCGGTAAGTTACCCTTATTTTTTCGTAATGTAAATAGTAAAACGGGAAATAATATTATATTGGCACGCTCAGACCACTTACCATAGTAATATTCTATTTTTATTATTATTAAATGTGTTTATATTACAGTGGGCCGGCCAGCAACGCAATCTATTGCAAAAATCCCCTTACATCAATTTCTTACATTTTATATGAACCATCGCACACGAGAGGTGAAGATTGGAAATCCGATGTGAAGTGGCTGCAATGAGCACTAAGCTTAATGCTAAGGTACCTATGTTTTGTAGAAATATAATACAAAATTACAACCACGCTATCTACACCCAATATTTCATCCAATTTTCTTACCGCGTAGCACATACTGTTTTACAACAATTAAAAATTAATTTTAAACAAAAAATGAAAACCGCCTTCAAAAATCTACTACACTAAAAAGTTCAAAATAATATCAAAATTTGCTTATAATAAAATCATTTTAAAAGAACAATATATAATAATAATCTGTTAATTTTGGAGTCGGTGTGTACTGGGAGAGGGTTATTGTTTTCCTCTTGTTAGTCACTTATGTTCGTTGTGCTGTGGTTATGTTACCGGCCTTTGTATCTGGTTGTAAACCCCACATACATCAGGCACCGACTCCAAAATTAGATTATTATTATATATTGTTCTTTTAAAATGATTTTATTATAAGCAAATTTTGATATTATTTTGAACTTTTTAGTGTAGTAGATTTTTGAAGGCGGTTTTCATTTTTTGTTTAAAATTAATTTATTTTAGTCTTTTTAGTTTTAAGTGTAATATATATATATATATATATTGTATAGGCCATATATAAGTTTGTATACTTCATAAATTAATTAATTTAGTAATTTAATAATATGGGTAGGCTTTCGAAAGCCGCTAGGACTTAATTACTGCATCGGTGAAATGTTTGTGTACAACATTGAAAACTTCTGCCTACTCCATCGGGCAATACAGGCATGATGCTATGCATGTATTGAGTGGCATGAACTACACATGAACATGCGATTACAGCAATTGAGAGTGATTTGCTGTAATTCATTGAAGAGTTCCATTGTCTAACTTCGAAGGTCTTCATCAGATCTTTACTAAATTTAAATGGGAGCACCTCTTGGGACTAATCTTTCAAACAAAGATATCGACGGACATACATAACAAAACATGGTAGCTACTGTAAAACGTTGAGGAGTTCCCTTGACTGTCCTCCGTCTTCATCATCAGACCCCTAATGACAGTCACAACCCAAGGTGTAAAGTTCTCATCAATACAAATTAATCAAGCCCAAACACCAGGTAATTGCTGTAAATCTTTAAAGAGTTCCCTCGACTGTCTTTCAGCTCCATCATCAGTTCGACTTCATTAAATAGTAGTGCTTTAAAATACTTAATGAAAAAATTAACAAATGCACTTGTCGCCCCTATAATTTTCGAAGGTTTCCTCGATATCTCGGGGATCCATCATCAGATCCTGGTTTCCTTATCATGGTACCACCGTGGAGATATCTTCTTTCCAACAAAAAAATAATTATCAAAATCGGTTCATAAACGACGAAGTTATCCCCGAACACACATAAAAAAAAAAATAATATATACGGTCGAATTGAGAAACCTCCTCCTTTTTTGAAGTCGGTTAAAAATTCACTGACTATATCTCTAGCTTGTATTACTAAGATAATTGTGTATGGTGACTGCCGCGTTGGTCCAGTGGTCGCAAGCATGGCTGCTGAACGTGAGGTCCTGGGTTCAATTCCCTGGTCGGGCAAAGTGTGGGTTTTTTGTTAGGAAATTCTCAGTAACAGCTCGGAGTTTGACAGCGCGGTTGGCGCAGTGGTCAAGAGACCGACGGCTGCGCCGCGTGTCGCTGGTTCGATTCCTGCACGGAGCAAATATTTGTATGATGTACATATAATTGCTCCCGGTCTGGGTGTGTGTGTGCTTGTAATATTATATGTCTATACATTACATGGGGTTTAATAACAGCAGTGGTGAAATGTGGGTGTACAACTGTGTACACCTCTGTTTACCCCTTCGGGGAACATGGGGGTGATGCTATGTAGGTATGTATGTATCAACTACCAAATATTCCTCTTAAACGTGCCTATCAAATAATTTTAACACTAAGCAAGAAAGTTTCCATCTTTAATATATTTTCATTGACGTGGAAATTTTCATGATTGAGTGCAAAGTGAAGGAGGGAAGCGATTAATTTTGCAGTTAATGGAGTGTTGATGACGATATTCTGAAATGGTACAATTTGATTAGAGAGCATTATAAAGTAGGTATTGTTTAATTTTCTATCCTTAATTTCTGGTATAATTATTGTTTTTGAAGAGTTATATAAGCGAAGCATTGAGAAACTAAACAGTGAAATATTGAGATATATTGGGTACAAGAATTATTCTGGGTTAAAAAGGCACCAGAATAAACTTCTTTTGTCGTTTCTGAGATTATCCATAATGTTAGCGTGTAATTAGCAATAGATGTACATATATATTATTGTTTTGTTAGGCTCAAAGTTTTCTTTACGACGCGTAAGGTGGCGAACCGGGTGTTGTCGCGTAGTTTGGTAAAGGTTTATGTCCAGCAGTAGATTGCAATAGGCTGAGTTGACCGATTAAAGCTTTTTTTAAACGTTATACACATGAAATTTAATTCATAGGAAATTTTAGAACTTCTTATTCTACTGCTAATGCTGTAGGTATCATTTGGATCCAAAGTATCATAAACCAAAATTGACGCCGGTAGTAGCGTAAATAATAATATCGCGTAGTAATTAACTAATTATATCTGTAACTAGCGGACTAATAATGATATTACAAATATGTTTATATTTGAATTACCGTTTTTTAGAATTTACCTATTTATTTATTTTTATTAATTCGGACTTTATTGAGGAAAATTACAAGTATATTAAGTACATTTTCAAATATATTTTTTGACAATTATTATATACGATATTTTAGGCATAAATATCACAGTACAACGAGTAAATTACGAAGTAAAAATATTGCCAATGAATTAAATTTCTTCCTATGTATCGTTTCTAAATATTTTTTCCAGTTTTCTTCAATACCATCTCCTCTCCTACTCTTGCTTATTGGACCAATCTCCCACGGTCAGTAATTAGTGGTCGGTACAAAACTTCCAAGTCATTAGATTGGGCGCGTGCTAACTGCGCGACGGGGATCACCCCGCTTTGTACTCAATTAGTTCGCTACCTAATAGTTTGTAACACTGTGTCCACGTCAGCCAGAAAGTGTTTCTTATCTGGTTTAGGCTGTTTGGGGTTTGGTTAAATGATTTTGCATGGTAGGGAGGAATTTTCGGCGTTCTTGTTTGGTGGGGTTTAGGTAGGTACGTTAGCTATGAAATGATGAGGTTTTATTTATTTATTTATTGATAAGGCACCTCGACGACTTGCTAAAACATACAAAAAACAAAAATCACATATAGTTTTAGGCATAGCGAATTCGTCACTTACAGAAGTGCACAGCACTGTCAGAAAACTTAACAATTAATCGACATGTTAGATAACGTTAGTTGAATTATTTACAAGTTCCAAGTTAAAAAAAGCAATTAAAAATAAAGTTAATATGAGCTATGGTCACAAATACAACGTGAAGGAATATAATTTAACAGAATAGCAAAAACCAAATCAAAATACTAAAAATATAAGGAAATAGAAGTGAAAAAAATTATTAGGTGGTTCGTGTCACACAAAGGTTTTAAGGGGAATAATATCTTCAGCCAATTTCTTTTATGATGGAGGTTCGCACTTGTTTTATATACTTTGATTGAGCAGTCACAATACTAGGTACTTATAATTTATTGGGAAGTAAGTACTTTTGTACTGAATAGAGTTTTTTTTTTTACTTTTATAATGTTTTCTTTTATAGACTTATATAGGCAAAAAGCTACACTGGAAAAGTAATATTGCTAAATAGAAACATTTGGAAAAATATATGAAAATAATTTAAAATTAATTTACCAATATTTATTTCGATTTCCGATGCGTTCTACTTTATTGGGACTCGTAATTCATGTAACAAACCAAACACTGCAAACACATAAGTTCATCCATACATCGATAACCCAATTTAAACACTTTCTCAACATTAACGTTACTAATTACTAATTACCGGCTTTAAGAATACCATTACCGAAAAATTACTGCGACCATTACTGGAACACAATCACTAGCGTCCTATTTTTTGCTATAAAGCCTTCGCATTCAGGGTACCGACCCATTAGTTGTTTGTTTAGTAAGATTTGTGGCCCACTAGCGAACAGTGTGAATGGCACAGGGTCAAGACTGGCGCCAATACGACGCGCTCTTTGGTGCCTGGGATTATATAAATGTGGATAGGAATATTATTTGAAAGGCAATCGAGAAACTGTGTGGGTAGTTTCTCGATTAAATTCGGCTAAATAAAAATTAACATAAAAGTATAATATAGTATAACGCATGTATTCAGCCAGCACATCTGTCGACCCTCAAGAGAATATATACTACTGGTGAAATGTTGTACACCCACATTTCACCGTTAAGGTCCATGTAGGTGGTAAGCCTATGGCCATCCACCGGCCACAATTTCAAATACTGACCTGCTACTAAGAAATGACTAACAGGAAAACTCAATAATATTTTGCCAGACCTGGGAATTGAACCCAGGAGCTCAGGCCTAGTAGCCACGCTTGAGACATATAGATCAATAAGGCAGTTATAAATTTTAATTTAAACATTTTTTATTTTTTATAGATATAATAATATTTGTATCAAGACTTATATATAGTTATTTGTAAAGAAAATTAATAAGCAACATTATTTTAGTTATATTTTTATTAAACCTGAAAGAAGGGTGTTTAAAATCGAGAACGAAAATCAGTAAAAGAATCGATTGCAGTAATAATTTTTAAACCATGTTATATTTTGTCCAAATTTATTTTTATATTTAATTTCAGTTACGCTTGAGTAATTTTGTGATTTTTTATTAAGATTGTTTTTTTTTTTAATTATTAATGCAGTCTTTTTATATTTATGAAAATATTTGTGCGTATCTTGGGTTTCATATAAAATAATGTTGTATGCAATGTTTATGAAAACGAAAGCAATGTAACAAAATATATTAAAATGAGATCCTTTTTCCGCGACGCATATCATTATTTTCTTCCGAGTGAGTGATCCAATCCTTTTGGGAATATCAGTTCAATACGTTGACTGGATTAATAGCCGAGGCATATACAAATGTTATTGTTATAACTGAAAACAGCTTTTGTTGCGTGCTAACATCATATTTACAACGTTTGAAATACTTGATGCTATTTTAGAATTGTGTAATTATGATAATTGATTAATGTAATCAAATAATAAAAATAAAACTATTTCAAGTTATCACTAGTAAGTTTATTATTATTATTAAATTATATAACTAACCGAATAAAATATTTCATTTTATAACTTCTGATCCAGTCCATTTACCATTCCACGTAGCATCAAACGCTGAACGTCGCGCCGCGCGCCGTAGCCAATAAGCGGTATCGTAGCAACCGAGCGTCGTAGCAATAGAGCTGCACCGCTACGCCGTAGCCGGCACTGCGTGTAATTTATCGCCGTGTATCGGAAACGCCTCCGTGGTGCACCACTAATATATTGCTATCTAGGATAAAACTACGAAGAAATGGACGAACATTTCCGCATATATTTGCGTGGGTTTACATCGTATGTGTAAGGAAATTATAAACCAAAATACTGTCGTACTTTGTCGAATACAAGAATGATGTTTTTGCTTCTTCTTATGGTATAATTGAAGAGTAACCTAGAGTTTAACCGCCCACAGGCCCCTGAACATCTCTCAAATCTCTTTCGCTCACGGCCTCATCTACATCTACACTAATATTACATAGAGGAAAGATTTGTATGTTTGTAACGAATAAACTCAAATACTACTACAAATTATTTCACCATTAGAATGCTACATTATCCCTGAATAACATAGATTATATTTATTGCTAGAAAATATTAAAGACCCCTACTAAAACTACAATAAAGTAGCTCAAGTTGTAAAAAAAATTGCCATAAAATGTCTTTCGTCGCATGCGCTGCATGGATATTATCTATCTCGGTCACTTGTATAGGGACTGAATTGATAGCAATAACGTCGCCATAAAGCGTGTTAAAATATGGAAGAAGAATTCGCGGTGGTGGGCAGAGGTCGAAATGGCTTAGTAGTCAGAGCGCCTGGAGTATTCATCCGGGAGGCGCAGGTTCGAATCCTGTTCGCGACCATATTCTTTTTCCATAATAACTTTAGTAAATTATATTTTTTATAAATGTTCGCCGTTACAAATATACTTTTCTATATGAATTTTATATTGATGAATAATTAATCACTTAGAAGAAAGTTACTATATTGGCGAGTTTGTATTGTCATTCTTCCAAAACTATTCTTATTTAACATACCCTTGGTACCCGGGAAAGTCCATACTTCAAAACTTGCTAGCCTCTTTAAAACTATTTCACCCATTTCCGACCCAGTTTATGAAAAGGTCTCCTTTCAGATTTACGTCGACGACTGAGATAAGGCTGTGTGCACGCCGCCCACCATTAATATCAATCACCGTGCGTTGTGTCGTCTCTATAGAGCATATGGCGTGATAACGGCCTAAAGAAGGTCGCGTTCAAAGAAAGTTTGTAGTTTGCGAAAATGTCGGGATTTTAGGGTTATTTTTGGTCGGTGTTAATAGTGTATGCAGCGTTTAGGGCTTCCTTTCTTTATGGGTCAAATTTCAATAGGCATGATGACTGATTTTGAAATCTCTTTCTTTAGTGTCTTCTATTTCCGAAAAACACATTATTTCAGCAATAAAAAAGACTGCATTTTAATCTCTCTAATTTGAATTAAGCGCTAAAACGCTCATGGTTGTCATGGCGCCGCTTATGATGGGTTATGACGTCACGCTTCGATAACATTTGACAAAGGTTCAAGCAAAACCACGGCTGTAATTGACGTCATTCGCTGTAATTGGCGTTTAAGTCAACATGGCCGATTGCAGTATTTTATACTTTGATTTTATTGAAAATATTATTAATCTTAATGTTTTTATTAAAACTAGGTCATTTTTTAGAATCCTGTGTATATATATTTTCTTTAAAACCATTTACCTATTCTTTGATTCTTTAACCATTCGGCTCAGCAACGTACAGATCTGTATGTTGTAACAATAAAAATCTATTGTGTCTGCTAATGACTGAGGCAACAGACTGTCATCATGCCTATTGTATTGGCGACGTTCTATAATAATAATATTAGATATATTCTGTACAGTTTTTTTTTTCGATGCGTTGATTAGAATGATTTTATTGAATTTAAAATAATTTGAAGTATTTTTGTGTTTTTTTTGTTATAAAACGAAATTATTTGTTTTACATTTATTTATGCTGCACTTAACCAAGAATCCTGACAAACGAGTTCAATTAACCATGAAATAAAACTACACAAAGTCTCACTTTGTCTACAAAATAAAACATAAATACTAAATATCGCATAAACAGCAACAACTCGCAACTCGTAAAGCGATAATTACAACTGTGTAATTAAATCGGGCTATGGCGGAACTCGTCAAAATTTACGATAACTCATAAATTCAATTGCGAAATTTAGTGCCGTCTTATAATTCAGATGGGTAGTGGATCGTGAAGGTCCCCTACTAGGAGGTAGGATGCAGTACAGTGAGTACAAATAACATGCCAGCCTACCCTCTACGAGATTCATAAAAAGTTTTATGGAATGCTTTAATTGTGTTTATCACTCAAAATTTAATTAAAATCGATTTCCAATAAAATAAAGATTAAATTATCAAGTTGTTATTTTTTTATTTAAAATAATTGTATTTGAATTAAGAAAGAATAATAATTTCTCTGTAGGTTTTGCGATCCCTATAAATTATAATAAAATATTTTTTAACCAAAATAATCGCTGCCATCCTGTCACGACGAATGCTGAAAAATGTTCGCGATTAAACGGGTCGGAAAAGATATTGTTATGAGTATAGAAACACAACGCATTTTTAACCTGTGTAACAATGACGTGTCAACACCCACATTTCATCGATGGGCATGTAGCAAGTCTGAGTAATAGAACCCAGTACTTAACGAACGGACGAATTTGTGGCCAAACACAAGCCAAAGTAAAAAAAAAAAAATTAAAAAAAAATGGATCTTGTAGAATACTTCTGTTACCCTTAGTACTGTTTCACCAAGTCTCCGAATCGTATTTATGCGTCTGAGATCGCGTATCCACGGTACATAAATAAAGGCGAAACGACACGATACTACAATTTATGCGCACACCGCAACACTGCAGTGCAATCGGAAGCCTCGAACGAATTAACTGCACTTCTTATGTAAACAGTTTGGCACGATGGAAATTTGTTGGTTATATCGTGTGTAAACCAGTGATTGGCTGTATTGGGTATCTAACGATAGGTAGTTGGATTAAAAAATAAGTTTCATAACTAAAACCCGACTACGTAAAAATAGCGCTCTGAAAAGTATGAAAAAGAAAATCATTTTGTCTGGCTTACTCTTGAAAATAATTCCGCACGATTCACGTTGTAAATACGTCAGTTAGTACTTTTAAATGCAAACATTTCTAAAAAATAATTATAGATTCGTGATAATATGAAGACAACGTGCTCTAAAATTGAGGCAACTGTAATGTATATAATTTTATTTTAAAACTACGCGTTGTTTTAAGGTTTCTATTTAATATTGGAATTGGTATTAGGTTCAAGAGTATCCCCACTGACATTCCTAACTGTCGAACTATACAATATTTGTATAATAACTTTCGTTAGGCATATTTATATTAATTTATTGTTCATCGGTTACATTGTCTGACTGCATTCTCTGTACATAAATAATTCACTCAGACTCGCGACGTCACCGCGGGCTCAGCTCATGACTAAGGGCTCCGTTCGAGTTCGAAACGAGTCGGGCAATGCACGTTAGTAGTAACCGGTGGACAGTAATTAATATATAATTTATGATGTAGATAACTTAGTTAAAATACATTTTAATTTAATACATAGACATAATGATATTCCGAGGATAGCCGTGATCGAGGCATGCCACTTTATAAAGACGACAATGTCTATAAAAGATATGTAATTTTTTTTTTATGAGTTGCCACATGCTCACGACTTTCAACACTACTTTAGCCAAAGGAAGTTTTATCACTAAATTATTTACAAACTTTTTTAATGTTTTTTTTTCCTGTTATGGTATTTGCATACCCGTGTACCCGTGTGCATAATTATCTGTAATTCATACAAATATTTATTCCGAGTGGGAATCGAACGTGACTAGCAGAGCAGAATCCGATCACTTGACTACTGCGGCAACTGTGTCAACAAAACAATATCACATAACATAGCATCACGACTGTATTCTCCAAAGAGATAGGCAGGGGTGTACACAGTTGTACACTCACATTTCACCAATGCTGTAATTAAATCCAATGTGGTGGTGAGCCTATTGCCATCTACCGGGCACAATTCCAAATTCCAGGTTGCTATTGAGAATTTTCTAACAGACAAACTCAATAACACTTTGCCCGACCCGGGAATCGAACCCGTGACCTCAAGCTCAGCAGTCGCGCTTGAGACCACTAAACCAACGAGGCAGCCAGACAGTCAAAACAATAACAAAACAATAGTCGCGTCCCAAAAACAAAAACTACAATAAATCACTATACACGAAGTCTAACTAATTCTCCTATACCAGAAACCTTTAGTTTCCTTAATAACCCCTTTGACAACCATGACATTTCCCATAAAACTCGCTACAAGTTAGGGCGTGCCAGACGGACATGAGTCTGCTTTCATTCACCCGAGCGTTCCGTCAATACTTAATGATACTTTCCGTAACTCTTCGCTTTCCGTAAGACATCTTGATGTCTTTCGAACAACGCCATTTCCGTTTCTTTTCCGATTTTGTTATTTTGTATTGAGTGGATGGTTGTGGAAGGGTTTGTTTTTTGTTTTTTTTCCTTCTTGATATAAACATAATATATTTTTTGTAAGTGTTGTGTTTCGTGAATACCTAAGAGACTGCTGGGATAACAAATTGGTTAATACAAAATTATGTTGTAATTTTAATAGGAATCCATAAGTTTGACAAAAGAGAGAATTTCCATATTGCTACTATCACGGATCTGAAAAATATTGCCATATACACACGCAGCGTACTGGCGTCGAGTGCATGAGTTTTAAGTATTTGTATGCGTTTAGTTCGTGTATGAAAAGCGAAATTGACCAGGCATGCTTCTCACATGTCGTACGCAACGCTACGTCCGTATTTTTTCAAGGTCAGTGGCTACTATATGACTACTGGAAGGGCAATTTACACATGATGTGATAAAATGCTTGATCACATGATGAAAAATAGCATCACCCCTTTATCCCGAAAGGTCAGGCAGGAGTGGAATACTGTTGTACACTAACATTTCTCCGAAGCCGACGTTAAGTCCCATTTTATTGCCATATACCCAACCAAATGCCAAACTCCGGGTCACTAATGATATATTTCTTAACAGGCAAAGTATTATTGAGTTTTTCTCAGAAGCAGCCCGGAGTCAGGAAGTTGGTGGTGTAACACCCCCGTGCTTCGGAGAGTACGTAAAGCCGTCGGTCCTGCGCCGGATCTCTCTCCGGTCGTGTTGGATTGCCATCCCATCGGACTATGAGAGTGAAGGAAGAGGGAGTGCACCTGTGTTTGCGCACACCCTTGTGCACTATAATATATCCTGCATACATGGCTAATCTTCGTGGAGATAGGCCGCGGTGACCGAAATACGATCGGGAGGATATATATATTTCTTAACAGAAAATAACAGGAATCGGACCTAAAATCTTAAGTTCTTCAGATGCGCTGGCGTCTTACTAGACTAGACTAATGAAGCGGTTAGAGGGGTGACGAAACAGTAAGAAAAAGGAGAATTTTAAAAGACTTATTATATAGGCTACAGATAAATGTTTCAAAGGCATTAACGCATGCGAAGCGAAGATTTAAAGTTATGATTTTTTTGTGGATTAGGATTTGAACCTGCAGCTCCCGGATAAATACTCCATAAGGCGCAGGTTTGAATCCTGCTCACGACAGTATTATACTTTACACAAAAATTTATAACTTTAAATATTTTAATAAATTTAAATTACCTTAAAGTTTTTTTTAAATCTTTACTACAAAATTGTTTGACTCGGTTAAAAAAGTGATGCCGAGTTTCAACCAAAAATAAAAAATATCTATCTATACAAATGGATGCATGTTTATCTTTAGCGTTACATGTAAATTGTGTCTGCCGAACAAATTGATACGCGTCACGATGAAAGAGAAGCGCTAAAAGGTTGTCGCTCCACGGAAATGGCTGATCGAAGCGTTGAGAGTGCGTACAACATACAAACATATTGAGAAAATACATATAAGGATGTTTTCGTCAGTATCTGTTTGTTATTTGATGCGACATTACACTCACAACTCAAAGACAAATCCTCATTTACATCAGCAATTAATAAAACTGTTTTTGTCAATAGCTTAGTAATATTTGATTGTAAGGTAGGATGTACTTCTTATTACATATATTAATTAAATTCGATTAAAATCATGCGAATACTGAATATTAGTGTATTAACATGGGGCTGATAAAAATTGGACTTCATAATGGGACCAAATGACTGGGACCAATTAAATGATTTGTTAATGCCTATAAATTATTATTTAACTCTTTTGGTATGTAGCAAAGAATCACGCCTGTATTCCCCGAAGGGATAGGCAGAGGTGTACACACTTGCACACCTACATTTCACCAATACTGTTAAGTTCAAATTCCAAACTCCTACATTTCACCAATACCGTTAAGTCCAAATTTCAAACTCCGGGATGCTACTAAGAATTTCCTTATAGAAAAACCCAATAACACTTTTTCAGACCTGGGAATTGAAACCTGGACCTCATGCTTAGCATGACTGCTGGTGCGGCTGGTAATTTGTTTATAAATAAACACAATAAGCAATGTTAAACTGACAATTTTAAGTCTCCAACGAGCACGAAATCAATGGAGTGATTAAGATGAGCGACCAATTCCAAATCGGAACACTAACAAAAAACCCCTCTGCAGCTATCACAACTTTTTCAGAATAAACAATGTTTTACCGTGAACCACTCCACAAGAAATATTCAGCCAGCATTGTTTTCTCAGAAAACGTATTACCTCCTAACAAATAGCTTAAAGCTCTTGAACTGAAGGCTGCCGCTGATATTTCATTTTTCATCTCTCTGTGAGGTTTTTGTAGCGCGGGAAAAGTGCAAATGACGCTTACGAAGATTTCCGAGAAACCAGGTCGCGGTGACACTGCGCCGGTAACAATGAACGATGGAGTTGCATACTAGCCGTTTTACTGGCAAAAGAAGAGGTTTAAATATATATTTTTTTAAAGAAAACGTTGCCCTACTCTAGGAATTTCTTCCTGTAATCTCACACCCAGGACCGGAATAATTATATGTATATTATAAAAATATTTGATCCATCTAGGAATCTAACCTGCGACACGGCAGCAGCCGGTATCTCGACCACTGCGCCAACCGTGCCGTGAGAATATACATTTATTTCCTCGTGGAAATTCCGGAAATTAGTACTGCTCGTGAATGGAACTCCCTGTCGTCTTCCGTGTTTCAAGATTTAGTCATATTCATAGCTACAGTGAATATCTTTCTTCTGGATCTACTATTTCCATCTTCGGCCACACGGTCGCTTACTATCAGACGAGTTGGTAGCCAAACGTAGATCTATTTTTGATGAAAATAACAATAATAAAATACAGCTTAAAACTCGTACTGTCTAATGCATAGTCTCGTAGTCCTGGGGTAGCACGAAAAAAAATAAGCCAGAGTAAATAAAACTACCATTATAACTATATGGTTGGAGCAATAATTGAGTGATCGTCTGTTGTGTCGCGTGTCAAGGATACGAATCCGGCACATAACCAACATTCGTATGATTAACGGGTAATTGTTCCGCGTCTAAATGTGCGTGCATTCGTGATTTGTGCCTGTAAACGCACCGAAATTATGTTTTTTAATATTCTTCCAAATTCGTCGCAAATATTGTACCTATATCGTAACCACCAGCACCGCAGGACATACAAATTAAAATTCTAGTCAGCAGCGTTCGAGTCGCCCGTCTGCCACAGACAAAGCCAGAGGGGGGATGTTAACAGCATTTACCCCCAGATTAAGCTATTCACGGTCGGACGTTATTGTCTAATTGTCGTATTGTTTGCAAACCTCTTGCGGGAAGACCGAAGACTCACTTATCTTCTCGTAAAACGTTTAGTTCATTCAATTATGTAGAAAGTAAACGTTGGATTATGACGTTAAAAATGTCTCGTTGAATGTTTGCTGTTTGGTCGAGTTGGTTAATTAATTAAATTGCTTTAAGATATTTGCTGTGCGATTTGAGGTCTGGATAATTTACACTCGTTTAGCTTTGTAAAGTGAAAAAGCAAAAAAAAATATTTTTATCAATTTATCATAACGATATCTACCTTATTTACTTTAACGATTTAAACTTTTAGCCTACCATATTTATCAGAACGATAAAACCTTTAGTCAAATCCAGATTTATCATTAATTTTTTAGGCTTAATGTATATTTCAAGGTCTGTTTCTTTCAGTTCTTGGGCCAAGATAAATAAACATTTCAAAATTAAAAAAGAAAATTTGCTTCAGACACGTTATAGGAAGCTCTTACAGTAAGTATTTTAGGTCAATAATGTTTTGCTAAATAAAATATAGCATGCAAAATAGGGTCATTCTCATTTATATCGGTAGCAGTGATAGTGGTGTGACCGTTGGACTGTCAATCAAAAGGTCGCAAGTGCGAAAAGGCACTATCTTTTCGAAGTCACGTGCGTATTATAAATTAATTATCTCATGCTCAAAACGGTGCACGAAAACATCGTGAGGAAACCAGCACATCTCAGAGATATTCTCGATGGTGTGTAAAACCACGTCAGAGGCCTACGGGTGGTTTAAACTCTGACACTAGGTTGTTCATCAACCACACGATAAGAAGATTACAATATATTGCTTTATGGAGTAAACATTTTGTATTTGCAGCAATGTATATTTTTTTTTTATAAATTTACTAACAAATGCACGTCTAAGCACTTGGTTTGGCTAAGAATTATTCTGTCACTATCCTACCACTGTCACATTTGTAAACACAAAAGTGCAAAAAGAGACTGAAACTAACCTTAGAGTTGTTCAAGCATTTAATAGTTTTTTTTTTTTTGCTGACTACGTTGCAACGACAGTCGCTTGTTTTCCAAAACTACCATAAAGAATGCATTTTGTCTTTACTATCGCAATACTCTATCCTCCATTACATCCACATCAACTTACTCGGGTCCTTTTCATTCAATGTATCGACTGGGAGAGGTTAAGAGACATCCCTTTCTCGGGTTCCGGCCATTTCACCGGCAATCTGAGCGGCGATGACGCGGCTCTTCCACGCTCTGTGAAGCACGGTGGAGGTGGGGTCCCATTGTTAGCTGTACCTTTAAAATTATTAATCGTAGATATGGTCTGATTCAGACTATTTTTTAATGTGGAGTTCTTAGACCTCTATGACAAACAAAATTTTCATATATATACAAAATAACAAGTCATCACGCTGTTTTTTTTTTTGAGTAATGAAAATCCACCATGGACGCTGCGCCGGAGTTTTTAGTCGGTAGGAGACCGACTAAAAGCCACACGATCAGTGAGTCTAACCTTTACCGAGGTCCCGAGTTCGTTGCGGCAATCAGCGGGACCTCGGCAGGTTAGCATCACAATGGGTAAGCAGAGGTGTAACCAATAAAAAATAAACCAATTCTGTAAAGTAGTGAGCCTATTGCCATCTACCGAGTACTTTCAGAAATCCGGGCTTCTACTGAGAAAATAAAACAATAACATGTTGTTCGGTCTTGGAATCGAACCCAGGACCTTGCTTTCGGCAGCCATGCCTGGAACCACTACACCAATGAGGTAGACTTTCTTATTAGACCTTTACGTTTCTTTATCTTAACTCTATGGCGATAAATGAATAAATCCTAAAATGTCGATTGAAAAGAAATTATGTTAAAATGAGTTGTAAAAGTCTAATAATACTTCACAGTTTCCACTTTATTATCATTGGCTTGACAACATGATATCAAGTTTAGGTAAAATGAAACAAAAAGAAAATATTACATAACAGTTCTTTCATGTATATATTTGATTAAACATATATATTTAGGTTTCCATTTTAATTCCCGCTGACAGTGTATTTTTATTGTTATTTACATGTTCGTTTGAACATATCAGGCGAATTTTGCATTTACGTCAACGCTTAACTCCATTACGCTGAATATCGCTCAACCTAGCACCCCACCACATAGCTAACGAGCAAAAAGCTCAGCATACTCAGCGGCCCGAATTACCCTGATTCTGGGTAATTACATAGTACCAACCCTATCCTGAACACTATGTCATCGTGACGTCATTAGCGGTAAGCAGAATCGCTGCAAAGGGTCCTGATTAAAAGGCCGTCTACAAAGACTGAATCGGTAATTATCATTGCTTTAAAAAGACTTAATTACTGGCGCTGTGGGAATATGCTAATTTTGTTTTGTCGTATGAGGTTTGTTGTGGGTAGAAGTTAGGGGAAGTTACGAGTCGGCGGAATCACTTTGTGAAGTGACATCAGCAGCTTTCTTATGTGAAGAAGGTTTTGAATTGCTTTAGCTGAATTATGATGATATTTAAACTCTGGTTTTGATCTTTTTTTTTTATATAGAAATAGTAATTGCCTTGCGTCGGGTAAGATGTGTTTTTAAATGTTTCTGTTACAAAATTGTCGGTAGTAGCCTGAAGTTTGGAATTGTGCCCAGTAGACAGCAATAGGCTCGCCAAATGGGACTTAATAACAGCATTGTTGAAATGTTGGTTTACAACTGTATACACTTCTGCCTACCTTCTGGAAATGTAGGCTAGATAATATGTTAGTAATACAAGATAAATCTTTGAAAAGCATTATCGCATGCTTAGCGAACTCTAAAGTTATTATATTAAATGGAAAAAGAATACGGTCGCGAACAGGATTCGAACCTGCGCCTCCCGGATGAATACTCCAGGCGCTCTGACGACTAAGCCATCTCGACGAAGTCGGGGTTTGAATCCTGTTAATATAATAATATGTTAGTAATTTGTTGAACTAATGGAGGAGAACTGATGAAAATTAGTTCTCAATTCAGGAGTCTACCAAAAATGGTGAAGTCGAGAAGCTGAATTTTCTTTATGGCATTAAATATACTAGTACTACTATTTAAGCATTAAGATTTTAGCTAATAATTTATTTTTCAATACAGTTAAATTGAGATATAAAAAGATTTTGTTTTATTCTACCGATCAAATCCATGCCACGATGGTAAAAACTACAATATGAGAACTTTTTATACTGCCTCATAGTCTAGCAGTACCAACCGCAACTGCTGACCTCTTTGGTTCGATTCCCGGTTCGGGCAGTGTTGTGTGGTTTTCTTTTTAAGAAATTGTCAATAGTAGCTCGGAGTTTGGAATTGTGCCCGATATTTGGCAATAGGTTCACCACCTAATACATGGGACTTAATAACAGCATCGGTGAAATGTGGTTGTACAACTATGTACACTTCTGCATACCTCTTCGAAGAACAGAGGCGTGATGCTATGTTATATGAATACAAATATTTATTCAGTTTCGTTTACATTTATACCTCTGCCTACCCCTTCGTGGAATATAGGCGTGATGCTAAGCTTTACACAATGCCACCGTATTGGTTTTAGGTATGTTGAAACGAGAATATTATTTTTTCAATACAGCAACATTTGGTCTCAAAATCCTACACCAATATACTTACTATAAATATGCACTATGCATTTAATCAGTTGTCCGCCAGACGGCGTTATCTTCCCGGCATCGCGCCCAATTACTAGTGCTGCCCCCTCGCGGAGGGATGAGATACCATCAGAGATAAACAGCCAGTGGGGGCGTGGTGCGTCGCATGTCGGATTTATTATTTCTGCTGCTAATTGACAATCTGACAATGTATTGAGATGAAGTGGAGTTTTGACTTCGTGTATTGGCTTAAAATTTTAACATATGTTATGTGTGTGGTATATGTAGTGATCGCGAAAACCTAAGATAATAACTTTAACATAACCGTGTAGCTTTGAACATAGTTATCTATATCTCAATTGGAGATGCATGAAAAAAATTAGGTATTTTTTTAATATATTTTTTCGAATGTTTATCTAATTATGAGAAACTAATTGGGCTATTTTATTTTTTAGAACATTATTTAATTTATTATAATTTTTTAAATATTTCTCCAAATGACGTAATGTGTTCAGAAATTTTGAACACACGTAGTTTCTAAACGAACTTAAACAAACAACAGTCCGTTTCATGTCAGTTGGTACATTTATACATTCGTATGATGAAATGCGATTTTTATATTTTTTTTTTTTTTTAAATAGCTTCACTATAAAAATGCCAGAAAATATTTCCTTTTACATAGTCTGGCATCACTAAAAATGACAACATACCTTCAGTCCACAGATTATATAAAATATGAACATGTGACGTCACTGCAAGTGAGTTCAGGTCAAATGAAGGTTATTAGTTATTTTTGCCTTTTATTTTGTAATCTCTCAATTTTATGAGTAGAAATTAACAAAATTATAGCAGATAATCAAAAAATCTCCAAATGGTTTTTCCGTTAGCACGTCCTACGAAAAATCAGGCATGCCCAATTGAATTCAGTCACACAAATAATATTATTAAAAAAAATACTTTGACCCTCTGTCGCTGTCACGGTCATCATGGACGACCTGGAGAAGAATAATAAGTGTACAGGTAAGTTTGATATCAATATCTTTAGATAATGTTATATAGTACAAGATTTGAAAGAAAGTGATTACTAAGCTGCGAACAATGTTAAGTATTGCTGACTATTGATTAACAACAAATGTAAGGCTTTATCAATCTACACGAACGTGACTCACTCTAATAAAATAAAAAAACATTGTGGTAATAAACATATGACATTATAATAAAACAACAGCAGGAGGACTGCGACCACGAACGCTGCAAAGTGTTCGAAACGTCAGGAAAAACAAAAAACTAATAATACACGCGATTAATCCGGTTAAAAGTTGTTTTATTATAATGTGTGGTGATCGCGCAGACCTAAGATATTACTAACAAACATATGGTTGTGAACAGGATTCGAAACTACGAGTACTCCTGGAGTATTTATTTATCCGGGAGGCGATGAAAGATACTCGTAGTTCAATACATTTACTTCTTTGTCGAACTTCGTGTTTGTCTCCATCAGCTTACAAGTACCTCTCACAAAAAAATTTAGGGTATTTAAGATATTGCCCTACACAAGGAATTTCTAATCTAGCGTGGGTGCATTTATTGACTAAAATCTCACAATCATACACACTCGTACCTGGATCATTTATCTGTATCCCTTCCGAAATAATAATAGAGCCATGAATTGAGTTGCCTTGGATTCGAACTTGCGACCTTTGATTTACCAGTCCAACGGTTGTACCACTAGGCTATGACTTCTATTATATGGGGGTCAGCGTAACTGATCTGAAGACTACTGCACTATCCGTGCCATCGAAATAAGTAGTCGACGTCACTCGTACTATATTAACAAGTCAGGAATGACGTATTAACTACCCCACTCAAGTATCATCAGTCTAACAATTACTTGTAACACTAACTCAAATATAGCCCGCAATAATCCTGACACGATCCGTACTAATACCTTAAGTCTTTAAATAAGCCAGACAAATGAGGTTAAGCACGTAAAGAATTAGCGAAACCCCTAGATAATTGCCCCTAGCCACCCCTGACAAGCGACAGGGGTACCAAAGTGCATGCTTTGTGACTATTAAGGTAGTTTTTGCATTAAGTGCATGTAAGTGCGTGGTCATTATGTTAGTATGTGTAGATTTTAAATTGGTTTTCATGTCGACACTACTCGTGACTCAAGTGTTCACCGAATTAAATTATTTTCGGAGGACATAATGACAAAAACAAGGGACTGCTATTGTTCTTTTTTCACTTTCAATTCCGCTTGGTTGTTGAAAAGAAATGAGGCAGAGATATCATATCGCGCCATAGACATTTTATCTCAATAGATAGAATAATTTTATACTAAATTCAATTTTTGATTTGTATCGAATCTATAAATATTTTTGATACAGACAGACGTGTTGCTGAGAAGTTTGTTGCGCCGCTTCTTTTTCCCAGCTAAAACACTAAGAAGCGGTGAAGAGTAGGCTTTTTTGGGGGCTGTCTTAATATTTGACGTTCGCGCTAATTTTTAGGCTTATTTGAATAAAGAATTTTTGATTTTGATTTTGATCAATCTTTAGACACATTTCTAAATAAATTATAGTATCTGATTCTTTCCAAATTGTGGTCACAAAAATGTCTGGAATCCCTGTTGGTATCGCAGCAATAAACATGGCTTATTTATCTGTACTTCTGGCAACGTCCAAACACCTGTTGTGAAATAAGTAGCCGGCTTTGGTCTTACTACCAAAATACCATCGAACGGAGCTTGGCTGCCTCGTTGTTCGCAAGAGCGCTGGCTGAGCGTCAGGTCCTGGGCTGGATTCCCTAATCGGACAAAGTCTCATTGGTATTTTATGTTAGAAAAGCTTGGAGTTTGGAAATATACCCGAATGATGGCAATAGCCTCACCACCTATTATGATTTCTAAATACAATGTAACCAGCAATATTGTAATTATTTGATGAAAAAGAGTAACCATGGAATTTCTTGCCCGTTCTTCGCCATAGGAATCTACACTTTGGAACGTGACACCTAGATTTGTTTTTTGACAATTCAAAAGTGCCTGTAAATGGTCTAATTGAAATATAAAATGTTTTGACTTTATTACGTAGGAGAAATGTGGGTGTAAAACAATACTTTTTTGTAAATCGCTTTACCAGCTTTAAGAGTCTCATATATCCTAAAAATATATGTTTACGTAACTTAATACGACCAATATTCAGTTAATAAACCTATACAACGTTATCTTACTCGGCCCCAATTCGCGAAAACGTCGCGTCCACCCCATTAGACATTCTTACATACAGCCTAATAAACAACCTTAGATAAACATCTTCGATTAACTATCCAATGGATTTTGAACTTTAGTTTGCTAAACATAAGGGTGCATAACAAAATTGTTGGACGCAAAATCAAGTTGGTAAGTTCTCATATCACATGACATTGACCGGAGCAGAGGGATGAGATGAGTCACCGTGTGATGGAATAAGGGAAAGTTGTGGACATTCAGAAGGTTTCTTCCAGACGTAGATATAAATGTTAATAGGTGACGTCGTTTTATTGTTATAACCCCGTGATGACTGTCTGGGACGGGGATCTTTGTGCCTGTAGTTTATGAGCTGAATTATGTTGGCGAATTATTCGGACTGGCTTCCGATACTAAAGTGGATACATATTGATCAGGAATTCTGAAGGTTATACCAATATAGAACATTTAGAATTCTTTGTAGCAAGTTATATTTATCACATTGATAAGTTACTCCGTAGTATTGTATGTGCTACTACGTAGTATTGTTAATGCTGGCACAACTGTTTAATACAACTGGCATAATTTTGTATAGTTTTAAATACACAGATATAGAGTTAGTAGGCTTTAATACGACATCCTACTAACCTACTAATATTATAAACGCGAAAGTTTGTATGTATAGATGTTTGTTACTCTTTCACGCAATAACTACTGTACGGATTTAGATGAAATTTGGCACACAGATATTTTATAACCTGGATTAACACATAGCGTACTTTTTATCCCGGCTGGACCTAATTCTGAACTCCACGCAGACGCAGGCGCGGGCAGAAGCTAGTACTTTTTTTATGTAATAACTGCATCGTTGGTCTAGTGGTCCCAAGCGCGACTGCTGAGCATGAGGTCTTGGATTCGATTTCCGAGTCGGGCAATGTGTTATTGAGTTTTTCTGTTAGGAAGGTTTCAGTAACAGCCCGGAGTTTGGAATTGGAAGTTTGCCCGGTAGCTGGCAATAAGCTCGCCACCTTATCACATGTGGGAATACAGGCGTGATGCTATGCATTTTTATAAAACAAAAGTTAACATTCTCTATTCATTTTTATTTATTTGAAGGGCATTGTCGCTTAGCGACCATATCAACCAAGTCTATTAATTCATTAATTTAATAGAATTGTTGAAGCCAATAACACTATGGCTTGGCTTCAACAATCTCTTATCACATTACTGCATTCTTCTCAAAATACTTTATACAATTCATTCTATGAATGCTGTGAATTATTTGAATAGCCTTTATGGCAAGGTTAGTAGAGGAATGTGTAATTTTGTCTGTAAGAGTCTGATACTCGCACAAGGTCATCATAAATTTATATACATGAAAAAAGTAAAAATTAAACCAGAGAATAAATAGTAATCTCAAAAAAAACAGGAAAGATTCAGTTTCGATTCCAACCTTGAACCTTTGTCTTAATAATTCAACGGTCAAAACACTAAGCTATTACTGCTTAAAATAGCATCAACTCTAGGCGTTCATCAGAACCTTTAGGGTCACATAACAGCAAGTTATTGTTACAATAATTAATTCAAAAAGAGACCCATTCCATAAAAAGCACCCAACATCATAAAAACATAATAATAAACTCATTCCACTAACAATACGGCTGGCAGTAAATGAGATATCGATTATAACAAAATTTGCGTTTCACCGCACTCTATAATAGAGCTGTCCTTTGGAACTATCGACAAAAACCCAAATGATTTGCAATTATGTAGTCTCAATGGACTTATTACATCAATAGAGGGGCACGACGGGGCGCGGCGGGGGGCTAGCAACAATTGAATTTTAACGACCTATAATACTCGTGACATACGGACTAGAAATATGATATTCATTATAAATAAATAAATTTATTGTGTATTAAATAACTATGAATAGTTATATCATTGTTATGTTTGTGAAACTCATTTTGTTTTCTGTGTTTTAACTGTCTGATGGTGATGCATGTTTCGTAATTTTTTTCGTGAGACTTTTGTTTAATTTGTATTATGTACGTAACACTTTAAAATAATTGCCTTATACAATATGGGGTAAAACAGAATAATTATGTATGTTTCTAGGAATATGTCTTCGTTATATCTAAGAAATAAAAATATTAATAGTTCCACGATGTTTTTTTATTTTTATTTATAATGATTATTACAGCATCCACTTAAACAACTACGATGACTAAAAAAAACATTAATTATGACTGCCCGGAGCTATTGTCTAATATAGGACTTCGCACCAATCTGCTTGGGTTGAGGTAGCGGCCTTTATTGGAGGTACCTTCATTGTTGGTGTTCCGTGCGCGCTATTAAAAATCTTTAATATGTTTTCGGCTGATGTGACCTTTTTTGCTCTAATGTAAGTTCAATCAGGAATCTCATGAGTGGAGGTTTCTTTTCTTAGTTACGTCAAACTGTCATTAAAGTAAGGTAAACTTAAAGGTGCACTGATTTGTTAATTTGTGGAAGCTTGTAACGTGTTAAATTATTCTGTAAGCTTTCCTAAAATAAACAAATAAATAAAATCGTTCAGAAAATGTTACAAAAATTATATATGTATTTTTATTTAACATCTTTTCTAATAAATGCAAAAATTGTATACGAACAAAAAAATTACCGTAAACATGTACCCCATACAACCTCAGCACCCGTATGTCCCCTCAAAGATTTGGTCACAGATGGCCAACCAGATTTGTGCTCACAGGACTATCCTATTTAAGAACCGCTGCGGTCGGCACCGTGGTAAAACAGGCTTAACATAAACGTCAATACATAATTTATATGGCTTTAGACTCGTTACATGAAGTAGCCTTTGATGTGGACTCAGCTTTTTATTGAATCAAAATAGATATGCTTCGTTTAATAGATTTTTTCCTGTGGTATACTATTAGGGTAATATAAGGACAAGGTTTTAAAATTGTAATTGATAGAAATCTATTTCGTGCTGTCCTTCTGTGTATTGCATTAAATCAATTTGGACAAGACGTGTGAATAGAAAAAGCTCTGTTGTACTGGGTTAAAATTGTATTGGCATGGGTTATATTTTAGAATAGTCACAATTTTCGGACAACCATAGCCACTAGTACAACATTTCTAGGAACTTTTGCGGCATTTCACGCAGCGCGTACATTTTGCGAGAATCTGTTATGTTCAGGCAACCGTCATAGCAGTAAACGATTACTCTTGTTGAGGCAGTGTTGTTTATTTGTTCTAGTCAGAAATTGTTAGTAGCAGGCTGCAGTTTGGAATTGTGCCTGGTTGATGGTAATTGGCTCACCACTTATTACATGAGACTTTATAACTGTATCGTATTGTATCGGTTAAGCAGATGTACAACACCGACATCCATACATATTTGCTTAACCGTTCGGTAATACAAGCGTGATATTATGATGCTATTAGTTGTAATACTGCTTATCAAAAATTTTGTTCAATAACTATCAATATGACCATTAACTGCTCCATATAGGACTATAGATTAACCAAATTACAAATGTACACGTTTAAAAATTCTATTCACACGCGGGGCATGTTCGTGAATAAATATCACACAAAAAACTATTCCCAATTAGAGAGCAATTCACTACAAAAAGGGGACAAATTAAGGGTCGTAATTATAATCAATTAGTTTAGGGAGCGCGTGCGCACGTGCGACGCACGCGCCCTCTAACGAGGCACTGTGATCTCGCGCGCGATGATCATGTGTCAAAGTGTGACGTCAAAGCACACGAAAAATGTTACTGTTTGAGGATTAAGAGGTTATAAAAGGGTAGTTAGTGCTCTTTTAGTTTGCTTTGCCGATGTGTGTTTTGTAGCGGAAAAAGAGGGATCTAATTATTTATTAGACTCGTCTCTTAATGGACTAAAAGAGTACGTAATTTGAAAAATCTATTTTTACATATAAACTAAGATATCTTTAATGTTTCAGCACGCACTAAACCTAGTGTTTTAATACTCGGTAGGTACAGTCGGTGACATAGTTGATTAACTCGCATTAAAATTTGCACCGACTGTAGTGCTGAATGTGATAATGATGAAATTACTTTTGTATTTTCTGTACGTACTTGTATAATGACAGGATCGTATTTTTAGGGTTCCGTACCTCAAAAAGTAAAAAAAGAAGCCCTTATAAGATCACTTTCTTGTCCGTCTGTTCGTCTGTCCGTTGGTCCGTCTATCCGCCTGTCTGTCCGTGTGTCACCACCGATTTTCTCAGGGAACGGGTGGTGAATAAAAAAAGTTGAAAATTAAGTAAAATTTTGGTACATACAAGTTTTCGCGAAAAACTAAATTTGCCCATATCTTTTTATCGTGTTCACTCAGGCCTTTGATTTTTATACACCTAATAAATAATCTAGGGACTATAGACCTCAGTATCTGGTATAAATTTCAAACTTGCTAGGTCCACCCGTTCTTCATTAAATCGGCATTATCATTATCTCGACAAAAAAGCATATGGCCTTCGCCAAGGTCCTTTATCTACATATCGAAATGCATCAAAATTGTTTCAGCAGTTTAGGCGAAAATGAAACGAACAAACATACAAACAGAGTTACTTGCGCATTTATGATAATTATTAGTATTGATTTTAACATGAGTAATTGAAAATCAAGTCAATAAGACACCACATTAATTACTAAAATTTAAGATATGCGAATTTTTTTGCTTCTTTTATTGGTGAGGTTCATGAACAACTTAGTGTTAGAGTTTAAACCGCCCGTAGCCCTCTGACATGGCTTAACACACCATCGCGAACATCTCTCAGATGTGCTTGTTTCCTCACGATGTTTTCCTTCACCGTTTTAAGCAAGTGATCACGTACGCACATGACTTCGAAAAGACAGTGGTGCGTGCCTTGGATTCGAACTAACGACCTTTGACTTGTCAGTCCAACGGTTATACCATTAGGCTATAACTGCTATCACTCGATGTGCCACCGGTACTACTTCTTTTCTAAACCCATCCAAGAATTAGAAAGTCTATACATGGATTCAAATTCTTAGAAAATAATAATAATTTAAAACTTTATAAATCCTAAACTTAGATTTTTTGCACAATAGCTGGCTTTTGGAACAATGAAACACAACAGGGCAGTGACGTAGGCACGTGTCGATCACGCTCAGTGAGTCAGTCGTTTGATAATGAGAGAACGGTGAACGAATGTGAATGGGAGCGGTGTCGTCACGCGGCGAGGGACACTTTTTGGATGTGTGATTTTGGTATTGTGCTTGCGGCGATTGTAGGGACTGGGTATTGAAATGTGTGACTATTTTAGTGGCTTCTGAAAACATTACAATAGCTGTATATTTTGTTTAAATAATAATCCCAAATTTTTCTCCAATATCTGACGATTGACAAAAAAAGTTTTAGGCTATACCTAAAACATTTTTTTTACGAAATATTAGTACATTCACATAAAATATAGCATGACACCTTAAACTCCCCGTAGGGTTTAGCAGAGGCAGAGTTTTACTCTTGGCGTTACTTGGCTTGCCATTACTAAGTCTAGGCAGTGTTTCAAAATCCAGACTGCTACTGAGAGACTTCTAACAGAAAAACATCAATAAAACTTTACCAAACCCAGGAATCGAACTCAGAATATTACGCTCAGCAGCCGCACTTGCGATCATTAGACCAATGAGATAGCTTGAACATGGTTTCAATAATCTTTTAAAAATAAAAAGTTTGACTCTAAAAAGAAAATTTTCCATTTATACAAACAAAATTGACACAACAGCCAGTCGATATGTCGCGTCTGTCACGAAATGTCTCATCATCTTGGCCCCGACCCTTGCTCGATCTGGCCCGAATAATAAGGAAACTGATATGATCCAGCTAGTTCCCCCCCCCCCCCCCTAAGCCGAGGCTCGTGTCCGGCAGGAGACGCCCTTAGCGCTGTTGCTTAGTTTGTAGTATTTTAAAATACTACAAACCGCTACGCAGACAAAATCTGGTCGACTGGCTTTTTTAAACCCAGAGGGTTTAAAAAAGCCAGTCGATATTTGTATCTAAGACATTTTCAAAACACTATTTTTTAAACAAAAGTGTTCATTACCCCACCAAAAACGCCACATACCTAACTCTACATCTCCTCTTTAAATAAATATAATTACAAATGGCGTTCCCAAGTACTCGTCAAGTTAATTCTCTAAGCTCTTTGAACTATCGCAGGCAAATTCATATTTTCCCGGCCAATGGGCCCGAAAATTACTGGAATTATACGTGCGAAGTGCATGAGGCCTGTGCCGTCGCGTCGTGCCGCTGTGCCGTGTGTCTTGATGCTGGGTCTAAGATTGTTTTAATTGAGTTTCTGTATAGGATTTTGATACTGTAATGAATATTAACACAAGGTTCTGCACTGAGTCACTATAAATCGGGAAAGTCTTAGGTATTTGGTATATTTTTTATGTCTTCATAATAATAGTACATCAAGGAGCATGGCTTAGTGCAGAAAATAGTACTTTTGGACACGGCACGAATTGTCAGGAAGTTTCTTTCTCTGGAGCCCTGATGGTGATCAGGGCTCACCGGCGTCAGTGGTGAGTGACGCCGGTGGCCTACTATTTTTTATAATTTTGAGTATTTTTTTTTAATAATATCGTCATCAATCAATCAATACATATAATAAAAATGTAAAGGATCGCTATCTTTACATGGAAGATATATGAGTAAAAATATTATTGGGACCTTTATCAACAAAAATAGCACCCAAAACAATTATTGTTAGAATTTTTGTCTGTTTGTCTGTTTATCTGTTTGTCTGTCCGTTTGTGCACGCTAATCTCAGAAATAGCTTATTCGATTTAAATGTGGTTTTCAATAATATATTGTGGTAAGCTTTATTTAACATTTAGTGTTTGTTTCATGTCAAACGGTTCATAAATAAAAAAGTTATACAAATGTAAAGAATCACATCGAACTTTTTTTAATTATGAATTTGTGTTCATACACGACATGGTGTTAATTTACGACATCCAAGCGGACGGAGTCGCTGGCACAGCTAGTAATTAATACAATATCAAATAATAATACCTATCAAATCAATATATTTCTATCGTGTTTTTAAATCGTTAGTTGTGGCATGTTTTTATAACAGCTTTGTGACCTCTAAAAAGTATGTCATAATTATGTCATATTTTGAATAGATGGAAATTACACTTTTAAAATTTTTTGGTAAGTTGTCGTTGGTTTGGTTCTCTTGACCGGGTCTGGGTCACGGTAAGGCAATGTTTTATTAAATAAAAAGATATATTTAAAACTCTCCGTAACTCAGCTTTTAATCTGCACAGTGTAAACACCAGTATTATTTAACTTCATCTCTAGAAATACAGTTCTGAAGTATTTAGTTTCTCGCTGGTAATGGGCTTCGTGTTCAGCCTTTGCCCTGCATCCACTTTGATAGGAAACTTCTACTTAAAGAGTATTTATTTCAAAGTTGAAAAAGTACGTAAGTACTGTAAGATATTCTGAAGTGATTACTTAAATGTTACAGTTTTATCTGCACTTATGAACCGTTGCACTGGCAATAATCGCAAGTTCTATTCCAACGCATGCAGTACCCACTTTACGAGTCATGTGCGTAATATTAAAAAATAATTATCACTTGCTAAAAACGGTGAAGGAAAACATCGTTAGGAAACCAGCTCACCTGAGAGATGTTCTCGATGGTGTGTAAAGCCATGTCAGAGGCCTACGGGTGATTTAAACTCTGAAACAAGCTTTTCATCAATCACACGATAAGAGAGAGAATGAGATCTGCACTTAGAAATATGATCAGAACTGGACTCTAAGATTTAGGTACAAAGAAAGATATTTGAAGTACAATTTTTTATATATTGTATCTGATTTCGGCAATGTGACGCTTGCCAGTCCGGTGCCTTAAGTCAAATAATTTCATGGAAAGCACGGACTTTAAAAAAATACGGGGTCGCTTGTCATACACGAGCTAAATACATACAAATACTTAAAACTCGTAATCTATGCTTCGCTTATGATAAGGCAACGTTACATCCGTATTTGGAAATTATAAAATTCGATTACACGGTTCGGTGCAACACTTACATAAATATACCTAGGTAACGTCGAGCGCCGTGCATATAAAAGAACTCGTTCAAACACATGAATCCTTTTCGCACGCTTTCATTGCTCAAAAACGTTGCATCAGGGCTATATTTAATATATATGAAACTGAGTCGTGTAAGCCATTTTTTAAAAAGATGAACGTGTTAACACTGCCATGTGTCTATATATTTGAGGCCGCAGTATTTGTCAAAAATAATATTGACATGTATAATTACTACACGCGTATACGGCGTAAAGACAAATTACGCATAGTAGCTAGCAAGACACACCTAATGCACGAAAGTATTTTTTGTACAGCTTCACCCATCTTTTATAATATTCCGGGACCTATTAGAATAATCACGGAAATGAAAAAATTTAAAAGGAATCTCCATGATCTGTTAGTAAACAAGTGTTACTACTCTTTAAAAGACTTCCTATCAGACAAATCACTGCGCCAATATAGTTCTCCTCAGTCATGATGCGTTCAGTGGCCCACTGATGTTGTACCTTAATTCGTTCCGTTTTGTTTTATCTTTTAAATATTTTGTGTGAAATTTTAATTATTGATTTGTAACAATTGTGTAACTTTAATTAGTATGTTACTATTGTATGCCCTAAGGGCGGGACGTAGCTGATCCGAATTTTAATTTCTTAAGAACTGTATTATGTACCTACCTATGATCCACAATAAAGATATTGAATTGAATTGAATTGAATTGAATCCTTTACAAGAGTCTATTTCAATCAAAAAAATACGGAAGAGGATTCTAACGATACCCCATACATCTAAATCGGTTCAGGCGTTTAGAAGTTATGGAATATAGAAACTCACAAATATATATACATACAGACAGGAACCTTTAAAACACAACACTCCTTATTTGGACAGTCGTGTAATAAAAATATGTTTTTAATTATCGCTAGAGGTATCTTGTCATATTATTAAACATACTATAAGTACGACATCAGCGTAACACACATTCGCAATGTTTTATAGTATATTCTTGGCCTCACTGCTAGCACTTGTTGAACAATCCAGAAACATCCTCGACATTAAAGCCATAAACAATCATTAAAAAAAACACAGATGTTCGAAACCACGATCTACACAAACTTGACCATCCTATTACAAAACCACAAATAGCCATCCCCGCCAACCCATCCCAACCAATAAACAACGCTTATAAAGAGCGATACTGAGCGATGTGCAGGAGCAAGTAATCGCGACCGTAATTAGCGCGATACGGATTTACATTTAGATTAGTGCGGGCATTAGCATGCGGCGGCCATAACTCTTGCGCGGGCGCCGCTGCAGACCAAACGGTAGATTGCTGATTAGGAAAAAGCGTTGGCATATATGATAGTTGTTTTATGCGGCGGTTCTCAATTTCCTGAGAAAAATATTGGGGCGGATATTGTTAGGAGAAAGGTTGCAAGAAGGATTAAGAATATAAAATAATTATGGCTTTATCTGATCAAACTTTTAATGTTCTTTTAAAGCTTTAGTAATTGTATATACATAACTAATACTTAAATGTCGCTAGGCATCTAATTTAAGAGAGATTTAATTCACACTCACCAAAAAAAAACATATATATGTTCATATGTATGTTTTTTTTTAAATTATACGTTTATCTTTTCTAGTTTTTTTTTTTTACACGTATACCTACTGTGGGAACCGTCTTCTAGACTGAAAGACCATACCAACGACACCGATAAACCTAGTGTAGGGTTTAGGGCTTCATTCAATTATGCACTAACTTTTTGGTTTAATAATATATTTATACTTAATAACCTCGGACTCGCACTAGTGAGGTGTCGGGTTCGATTCTCAGGTCGGGCAAAGTATTATTGAGTTTTTCTGTTAGGAAATTCTCTCTGACCACTAAGCTATCCTGTTCGCGACCCCAGTCGAGATGGCTTAGTGGTCAGAGCCCCTGGAGTATTTATCCGGGAGGCGCAGGTCCGAATCCTGTTTGCGACCGTATTCTTTTTCCATTTAATATTGTAACTTTAGAGTTCGCTAAGCATGCGTTAATGCTTCCCGTCCCGGCATACCATGCGAGTGAAGGAAGAGGAGTGAGTGCACCTGTGTTTGCGCATACACTTGTGCACTATAATATCTCTCCTGCGTACTTGGCTAATCTCCATCGAGATAGGCCACCGTGACCAAAAATTTGTTCAGGAATTAAAAGGTTGTCACCTTCTGAACATACATGCTACATTGTAATACCTTTTGATTATAAATATAGTAACTAATAGAAGTGTAGTGACTAGCATTTGGTGGCCATTACTGTTGCGCAGGCGCTCCCGCAATCAAAACTGTAGATGGCTGATTTGGAAAAAACGTTGCAATCGATAGTTCATCTAATGCAGCGGTCCTCGATGTGGCCCCTAGGGAGGATGACTTGCACTGCACGTCACAAAGGGGTAGATATGCGAAGTCTGGCTAATGGACAACGATGGGGGAAATGTAATTTATTAAGAAATGTCTGATATGCAGAAAATAATACAGTAAAATTGAAGTATGATTTGTAAGACGAATTGAATATTTAACATAACATAGCAACACGCCCGTATTCCCCGAGGGGGTAGGCAGAGGTGTACACACTTGTACACCCACATTTCACCAATGCTGTTATAAAGTCACATGTAATAGATGGTGAGCCTATAGCCATCTAGCAGGCACAATACCAGACTCCGGGCTACTACTCAGAATGTTCTAACAAAACACCTAATAACACTTTGCCCGACCCGAGAATCGAATCTGGGACGCTTGGCAGTAGTGGTCAACATTATAATATAGTAACTAATAGAGTACATATGTTACTTTTTCTTTACTGTAGTGACTGATTTTCGTTCAAGTGAAGCCCAAAATTTACTTAATTCCACGACTGCCCAAAAAAAGGAGTTTTATGTTTTTAGGATTTTTGTATATATGTATGTAATAATATGTATATTTGTGAGTTTCTTTCTTCCACCATAATCTTAATAATTCAGTAAATAAATTAAATAATTATATGTTTTCTAACTCGCAAATGGACTATGATTGTTTGAGTAATTTAAAAATACTCGAAGGAGGGCTTCGAGGTAGTGTGCATAAAGATACGTAAAAAATATTTCTGTTCATGTCACAAGCTTTATAATAATAATTAAAACGTGGAGGTAGCTGAAGAAAAATCTACCACACCCATCACGAAGTAAACTCGCTGCACAGTCTGCCTGAGACCACGATCTCTGTAACCTGGTTGAAAAGTCAAGCTAATCAAAGGTAGTTATTGCGCGTTAATTCCTCCTTATTTTATAGTAATATTTCTGTTCGTTTATTTTCGTACAATATTTTTGCACACGAATACATCCAAAATATTTGATATCCACTGGCTCGTACGTACAGTTTGCTCGCACTGTTTGTCTGTTTGTAGCGTTTTCGGATCGATGCAGCCGGATAGCGATCGTGATGCGGGCCTGAATGGCGGATCAGCCATTGTGTTGTCAATTATCACGGCAAACTAATCTAGACTCTGTTGTTCTGTGAGTGAATGATACTGATTTGTCAGTATTATAGCGCATTACGGTGGGTCGGTAAATATTGACGAGAATGATGGATGGAGTGTAAAGTTTTGTAGATTTCGATGAATGTGTGATGATATGATGCACGGTGTCACCGTATTTACGTGAACGTATATGGTAATTTAACCGTGAATGAATACAGTGCATGGCAAAATAGGCGGTTGGAATTATGTGGATTTCCACGAGCAAGATAATATTTCTTCAATCTGTAATTAATGTTTTCCTATTTTAAAGAACAGTACAGGCTTACTCTTGAAAATAAAACTGCATTATTGACATTGGAAGTATGTCAGTTCATACTTTTAAATGCAAAAATGTCTTAAAAATAATTAACCTTTCGGCTCAGTAACGTACAGATCTGTACATTGTAACAATAAAAATCTATTGTGTCTGCTAATGACTGAGGCAACAGCTAGAATCGGTTTACTAATAAACCGACATGCTTTAAAATTAAGATAACTATGATGTAAATAAATTTATTTTAAGGCACTGATTTAATATTGGAATTGGATTGGAATTGGTATTACCTCCAAGAGTAACACCCCAGATTATATTATGGGTTCGCTACCTAGGAGCTTATTATCTACCGGTAGATTGTTGGATTATTTAATAGGGCGTAATAGCAGCTACTTTATCAGCACATCGTTTATTCATTCATTGCCAGATTCGTATAGCTTTCTAACATAACATAACATAGCATCACGCCTGTATTCCCCGAAGGGGAAGGCAGAGGTGTACACACTTGTACCCCCACATTTCACCAATGCTGTTATTAAGTCCCATGTAATAGGTGGTGAGCCTATTGCCATCTACCGGGCACAATTTCAAACTCCGGGCTGCTGCTGAGAATTTCCTGACAGAAAAACCCAATAACACTTTGCCCGACATGGGAATCGAACCTAAGACATCATGCTCAGCAGTCGCGCTTGGGACCACTAGACCAACGAGGCAGATAATATAGCCGTCTAGCTTTCTGTGTTTTAAAAATATGTAGGTAGTCTTTAACAATATCACAGGTAAGCATATTATAATCAGGCTCGAGTTACATCAAACACGATCGAGGTCAAGAACAGATCCAGACAGTGGGTAATGAAATATAAAATTTTGGACCAAATGCACAAACTACAGCTGAATTTCAAAACCCAATCCGTTTCAACAAATTTTTCTCACAGCCCTAACAAACCGGGCGACACGAAAATCTTATTTCACAAATTGTCTCAAAGATCGGATGTCGTCCAACAAGATCAGACTTCGTTTACCTCCAATACACTCCACTTAGCTTATACAATTTCTTTTTCCCTAATAAGACTTTCCTTTAAAGAATTACTTGCATTTTATTACCTTTAACGCGTAGTAAACGACTAGGGAGCTTCGGACGGACATCAAAGCTCAAGATAATCCAATAAGGTGCATTACTTGGCTGTACTGCTCGGATAATTTGAACAGGGATCTTCCTTAATCAACGCTGATAGAAGAAAGGACCGTTTTATATTCGTCAGGTAATAGAAATTTGAGGGCCTGTGGAATTAAGGGCGGTGTGTCGGACGGATTTTTTGTAGATGTTGATTAGAAGGAATTTGTTAATTGCACAGTAAAAAACACTGCGGACTGCATATTTTTTGCACACAATTTTTCCCCTTAACTCACAAATACTGCCTCTCAGTCATAGCATCACGCCTATATTTCTATAATACATATACAGCATTGGTGAAATGTGGGTGTACAACTGTGTACACCTCTGCCTACCTCTTCGGGGAATACAGGCGTAATGCTATGTTATGTTATATTTCCCCGACGTGGTATATAATAGGTGATGAGCTTACCGCCCAATCAAAACTCCGGGCTGCTATCGAGAATTTTCTAATAGAAAATCCCAATCGAATCCCGGACCTCATGCTCACTAGTCGCGCTTGGAGACTAGACCAACCGAGGCAGTTAGTCTCTCAGACAATATAGGTACCATAATCGTCTGGAATAGATGACAACTCCTTTGATTGATTGGTTGATAGTGATGATATTGTTTTAGAAATGGAAAAAATAAGGGCTTGCACAAACTATTAATGTGCGATAATTTCTAGGATATATTTCTATTTCCTAGGGTTTTAATAGAGGTTATTTTTCACATGCATTTTTGCGACGTAATTATGTAGTACCTGGATGCCCAAAAAAATGCCCAAAAAAAACCCAGCAAGGCTCGGTAGCCTTGCTGGGTTTTTTTTATGGTGAAAAGACGTTTTTTAAACCAAGCTACATCGATTTATCGCCCCTAAACCTCTGCATACAATATTTCATGAAAATCGTTGGAGCCGTTTCCGAGATTCAGATACAAAAGTTGTTCAATAAGTCTTGTCGTTCTATTAATTTTTGAGGGTAGCAGTTAAACTCATACTATTTTTACAAAGTGCTATTGTCAACACAGCATTATCAGTTTGTTATTTTACTCTACGGCTAATCATTTCATTGCAGTATTTCTTTATCAATTGCGTTATTACTTCTTTGACGAAACTTGATTATCGCGTTATTCTGTACTACAATTATAAACGTGGTTTAAGTAAACAAGAATGTCTGGATGAGATGATTTTTGTGTTTGGTCAAGACGCACCATCCTCGAGGACTATAGAACACTAGTATTTGCAATTCAAGCGCGTTGAATTTGGACTGGCTTATGATCCTCGGCCAGGTAGACCCCTCGGAGTGACAGTGCCAGAAACGGTATCTCGTGTGGAGAAAGCAATACGAGAAGACAGGCATATAACCTACCGGCAATTAGAGGAACTATTGAACATTCCTGTAGCAGCCTAACACAAAATTGTGACTGAACATTTACACGTAAAAAAGCTTTGTACGATTTGGGTACCCCATACGCTTAACGAGCAGCAAAAACAACGTCGCATGGAAAGGCGCAAATTCATGTTAAAAAAATTGCCTGTGGCAAATCTAAGGATGTGGTTTCGATTGTGATTAGTGACAAAACTTGGATATATTATTACGACGAACCTACTAAAACCCAAAGCAAGATATGGGTATTTGACGATGAGGAACAACCAACTCGACCTCAAAAGTCGAAATCTGTTGGCAAAAGAATGATGGCGGTTTTTTTAATAAGAAAGAAAGAAAGAAAATGTGTTTTATTACGTGATTGGAGACGCATACATATACACAACAAATAAAAAATATAAATACAAAAACTTTTGAGACATAAGGGGGTAGTATGCGTCACAAACACGCAATACGGCCCTCGCTCAGCTTAATGCTGCGACCCTATGCCAGACAAAGCCCCAGCGCTGATTTTCAGCGATAGCCGAATACTGACGTGATGACGTCACACCGGTGATGCAAATAAATATAACATAAATAAATATAATAATATGTAAATATGATTATGTGCACAGAGAGAACGGACTTAATACAATTTTTTTTTTTTTTTTAAAGTTGCAACATTCTATTTGAAATACGTGATCGCACGCGCTGGTTATATTAGTTATCTGTGCCATTCGGCTGACAGAAACTATTACGAAAGAAAATCAAATTGTGATCATGTGATGTAATAATGGCGAACCGACGCTTACAGAAGTTGTGTTATTATGTAGTGGAGATGCAGATTTGTAGATAATTGTTTTGGTACTAGTGAGAGTTGTGGCTGTGTATATGAGGTGAGTAAATTGTGCAGTGAGTAGGTAACAAGTGTTAATAATAACTATTAGCAATGTATTGTCAAAACTGTTATGCTCGCTGCAGAAGACAGTTACAAGTTCATGGTACACTAAAACCTGTTTGGTTCCGCTGTTTGAGGAATAGCAGAATCGCAGACCAAAGTCGAGACTCAGTTCCTGGTTTCTGCATCACGACAACGCATCTGCTCACAGAGCTGACGCTACCACGGACTATTTGACGGCGGCGGGTATCAAGGTGATGGAGCATCTTCCCTATAGCCCTGACCTTGCGTGTGACTTCGCTTTATTCCCTTACGTCAAAACTCGCATGAAGAGTCGCAAGTTCTTAACAGAGGAGGAGCTGATAAGCGCGTTCGAAGAAGAACTAGAATTAATTCCTAGACAAAAGTGGGAGAACTGGATAAGTGATTGGTTTAAGCGTATGATGAAATGTATTAATAGTCAAGGATGTTACTTTGAAAAAATATAAACTTACACGTAAGTTTACACGACAATACTTATTGAACAACCTTTGTGTTGTAGCAATAAAAATCTATTGTGTCTGCTAATGAGCGAGGCAACAGCTTTTAAACGAGCAATTCTTGTATATACAAGAATTGCTATAATAGGTACAGAATCGTATAATTCTGTACCTGAGCCGAAAGGTTAAAGGTATAAGATATCTCAATAAAAAGTCGTAGTACACGTTTAGCCTAAAAAACAAAAGAAATTCACTTCACTCCGAACAGCTTTAGTGTTAATTGTTTTACGAAACCCTCATATATTTGTACACATTATGTGGCCCATCCAGTCGCTACGTATTTATGTCTAAATATTTCTCCGAAAATAAAAAGAAAGAAGAAGTGGTAATTCCCACTTAGAGGTGGAAATCTATGGCAGCATTGACAGTAACAAATCTAACATGCACAATCACCCAAACCTGGAATAATTATTTATATATCATATGAATAATTATTTCGTGCGGAAATCTAACCCGATAACCGCGGTACAGAAGTCGATCTCTCATCGGAATATAAAATTTGTAACAGTATTCCGTGGTCATATTTTGAGGGGTGAATGTAACCATGTTTATGAACAGCTTCGACTTTCAACGACATGGTTGGCGCAGTGGTCGAGAGAAATGCTGCTGCGCCACGCGTCGCAGGTTGATTCCTGCACGGAGCAAATATTTGTATGTTCTACAGATAGTTGTTGTGGCATGGGGAGCAACGTTCTTTAAAATAAAAGATATAAACTTTTACTATGGACCCTACTTAGAAAATGCGAAAAAAGAATCAGCTGCTCAATACATTTTGGTCGAGTGAGTACGAACATTACTATATTTTTTCGTGTTTTCGTATTTTGTTTCCTAGTAAAAGTTGTTGAAATATATGAGTACATTGAATCCCCTAAATATGACTATGGATTTCTACTACACACTTTTTGTTTGTAATCTTTAGAAGTTAAGTATTTACAATGAACTAAACCAAATAATAATGATCATTGGGCGACATTACCTCGTGCCTCGGAGAGCACTTTAAGCCGTCGGTCCCGGTTTCCAAATAAAGATCTATGACAGCCGTTACGGGTAGTCAGAGGCCTGAAAGTCTGACACCCAGTCATACCACGAGCTATCGTGTTACCCAGTAACTGGGTTGTGGAGGTCAGATAGGCTGTCGCTCCATGTAAAATACTGGTATTAAGCTGCATCCGGTTAGACTGGAAGCCGACCCCAATGTAATTGGGAAAAGGCTAGGCAGATTAATTGGGTGACATTACCTACAGAATACAGCAGTTCATATTTTTTTAGATTATTATCTGCTATTTGAAAACAATGCCAGTAGAAAGTTAGATGATAAAAAACAAATTTCAATTTTATACGTCGATCGTTCTCACTTGCTCGATCTAGAAGGTATTGCTTTTCACTTTTACGATTTTTCTCCTACATTATTAGATCGTCATACTTCGTCAGCTGTCGGTAGCTGTCGGCTGGCAGGTTGGCGCCATAGCTGCTACAATAGTTCAGTGACCTGATACAATATCTATCGTTTATCTTTTCCCGTCGTATCTCAGAAGACGCCCATTGAATTATGTTGTCACTAAGATTAATGGGATAATGTCGATGTTGCTTCGACTGCGTTTTTCTTTATTTATTTAATTAAGTGTTTATTTTGGAATATATTTTGGAGGTAGGTACTAGGTACTATATTTTATTTTATAATAAAATCATCTCAGTGTTAGCAATAATGCCGGTTTTACCTGTAATCACGCTATGTGAAAAAAATCTCTATTTAATACTTAGGAAAAACATGCGTATTAATTTATTTCTGTATTTTACAAGATAGATGTGCCCAACACATTTTTTTCTCTCCAAAATAAAATAAATATTAATGTGATTAAAACTTATTTGTGTAATGTTTCAGGTTGAAAACCACAAAACAAAAGGTAGTATTGTCCTTTGTTTAAAAACCACAGAAAACATAATTCATTACAAATATTTTCCGAATACTTCTGTCCGTTCATAAGCGGATTTCTAGTTAGCAGATCCATAAAAAGCTTTACTATAAAATAAGATGAATCGGTCCACCACAAAACATTTCACAAGGAATAAATTTTGCTAGTATATTTTATACGAAAGGGAATGTCTGAGTTTCTGTTAATACTTTACGATACACCATCAACCCGTTTTTTTTATACTAATACAGTCTGACGTTATCGAAACTGAATCAATCGGGAACTTTTGTATATTTTTTCGGAATTTTTTATGTCTTATTACGTGTTGTAGATATAATTTTACCAGAATAGTGTTTGTAACCACAGTTGCTGAAAGTGGGGTAGATTTAATTCCCAAATCGAGCAAAGTCTGATCGGATTCCTTGTAGACATTCTGAGTAGCAGCCTGGAGTATGGATTTTTTTATATATTTTTTATTTATCTATTACTTCGATAGATGTGGTAACGGCAGGTGGAGTAGATCCCTGACGGAATAGCGAGTGAGAGTAGGTACACGGGGTGTAGGCACAATAGGTCGACGATATAGTCAGGATTGTATGAAAGACCTGGACAGGGTGGCGCAAAACAGGAATGAATAGCGTAGAAGGGAGAAGGTTTATGGCCTGCAGTGGATTATTAAAAGCTGTGAATGATCTTGATAATGATCTATTAATCTAACAATTATTATTACAACAATGTAAGTAAATAGTTAAGTGTCGCCCGTTCAAACTATGAGGGAAATATCTAACCGCAGTGAGGCGCTGTATTGTGTCCTTACGCTTTATAAACGGCATTTGTGAAATGTGATTGTAATATAGTACATCGCTACTTAAGCTTTAGGGGAATACCAACGCGGCAGTAGTCGCAAGCGCGGCTGCTGAGCGTGAGGTCATTGGTTCGATTCCCGGGTCGTGCAAAGTGTTATTGGGTTTTTCTGTTAGGAAATTCTCAGTAGCAGCCCGGTGTCAGGAAGTTGGTGGTATGACACCCCCGTGCTTCGGAGAGCACGTAAAGCCATCGGTCCTGCACCTGATCTCTCTCCGGTCGTGTCGGATTGCCGTACCATCGGAATATGAGAGTGAAGGAAGAGGGAGTGCACCTGTGTTTGCACATACACTTGTGCACTATAATATATCTCCTGCGTACTTGGCTAATTTGGAGGGGAATACAGACATGATTCTAAGTTATATCACACAAAAAAATATATCTATCTATTTTCTACATATAAATACATGTATCGACGTATTAAGGTGTTGTCAGCAACAGGTGTGAGTTAAAATGGGTGTGACATAAACAATTTTCCGCGAACGTGGCCGTAGGACGAACAGCGGGAACAAAGTAAACTTACGAGTGATGACGTAGTTTGGACATTGTAACGATTTGGTTCTACGTTCATGATACGTACTGCTCATGAATGGAACTCCCTGTCACCTTCCGTGTTTCCTGAGAAATACAATCTAGGCATACGTACTGTCTAGCATGTAAGGTATAGTTAAGAAATAAATATTATAAGTTACTTTGTCGCATTAGATTTTATTATCTGTAATGGCAAAGCAAACATGTGTGTGATAAATAAATAAATAAATAATTGTATGACTTGTTTAGTTTGATTTAATTTCTTTTGACATATTAGAGTTTGTATCAGATTTTATGGTGTTCCACTTTTGTTTTTTATTTACTTTGTGATATCAATCTTAATAATATACTCAATTTAAACTAATAATTATCATTGGAACACTAATAACTGGACTGTTTACATATGGTAGAAGTATTCCATTATACAGCTCCTGTTTGTAGATTAATTACTGATGTTTACGATAATATTATTACAGTTTTGACTAACTCACTGCAGGTTGTCTATTTCAAATAATTAAGATTTATTAAGTTGGGGGGCCCATTGAGACTAAAAACAAAAACAATATTCAAGGATAGAGTGAATAAAAAACATAAAAAATATTTTTATTCAAATTAGACCATTTGAAATGGTACTTTTTAAACGTCATACATTACAATGAGGCAGTCCCCAAAAACGCCCACCCTTCACCGCTTTCTAGTTCTTCACTGGAGAGAAGAAGCGGCGCAACAAACCACCCAGCTACACGTTCTGTCTGTCAATTTACAAATTATACAACAAAAAAATATATACATTTCAGCTGGCACTAGATTTCTTTGTACCTATGTGCTCCATTTTTAACCACATCGACGCTTAACTCCAGGTGAGTTGGTGGCCAAACGTAGATTCATTTTTGATAAACAACAAAACCCAGTTAGTAAAGTTGAGCAAAAGCTTTTGACCAAAAACGACTATTACAAATGGTCACACCAAAATCAAAAGAACATCTACGTTCAAGATAAATCTTTGAAAAGCATTAACGCATGCTTAGCGAACTCTAAAGGTACAATATTAAATGGAAAAAGAAGAATACGGTCGCGAACAGGATTCGAACCTGCGCCTCCCGGATAAATACTCCAGGCGCTCTGACCACTAAGACATCTCGACCTCTCCATCTCCATCAGAGCGCCTGGAGTATTTATCCGGGAGGCGCAGGTTCGAATCCTGTTCGCGACCGTATTCTTCTTTTTCCATTTATTATTGTAACATCTACGTTGTTTAGCTCACCTGAATAAAATCTTTGCATCTAAATCCCTCAAAATAATAATAAAAAAAAGAAACACGCAAACGTACAAACAAAACAGTTTCGTCTCTTTGTTTTACAACTTTTTTCCCGCAGTTTTGTCTGAGTTTCTATGCATTTTTTGTTTGGTAGACACGAAAATGTTATACGGCTGAAGTTCGTCTTCGCAAGCTATTTGAATATTATGCAGAGCTGTGACAAAAACTGCGTGGACACTGAGGTGACTTTTTATAGCTATTGTTTTGTTTTAACTTTTAAGGGAGGATTTGTTAAACTGTTGTTGTTTGTATGTGTGCGTGTGTACGTACGTTTGTGTGATTGTGTGAAATGTGTTTTACCTTTTAGCAGTAATTTTCGGATGGTTTTGATATTTCAACTGTTTACCTACTTATTTTTATCTCTTTATCGTTGATGTTAGTTTTGAAACAGCAAAAAAATACCAAAAATAATCTCTATCGCCTGAGTATAGGAATGGAGACTACTAAATCTATGATTCTAAAATAAAGTTGTTTCAAATCTGAACCCATCTAAACTTGTTTTTAACCGAATTTAAACCGAACCCTATGTTTGAAAGTGATGACGGCGCAGTGTGCACATTATTCGAGAGATCTTCTGTACCGCTTCTCGCGGGTTCGATTCACGCATGGAACAAATATTTATATGATCTAAAGAAAGAAAGAAAGAAAGAAAGAAAATATTTATTTTGGACTCGTAAACAGGTGAACACATACAAATAAGCAAATTATAAAAACTAAAATTAAGAATGCGAAGAACCTGCACGAGACCAAAAAAGGCTCCTATCTCAGCATAAGCTACTCCATCGAAATGAAGCAGCGCTGGTTTTCGGATAGGACCGAATGCGTTAGTGAAATCACGGGCAACCAACGGCGTACGCAAACATGTAATAGATAAAAAATTGTGACAATAAAATAAATAATAATTGAACTGGGTCAGATCGTGTATTATGTAAAATTTAGCAATACTTTTATTAAATAAATATGTGCATAGAAATAAATAAATAAATGAAAATAATTTAACATCAGTCACTATGACGATTGAACGTGTATCTCTGCCCATGTCTCCGCAACACTAATTTGTCTATGACAACAAACTAAGGGAGACTATGGCAACACCAAAAGGACGCCCAAAAGCATAGCCATAACCTATAATATTTATAATAAACTGTGGCCTGATCTCATCGCGACGCTGTCACTGAGTTATCATCACAAAAGAAATGTAAATATATATAATTATGTTGTTTTATAGTGTAAATATTTGTTTTTTGTAAAAGGTACCTTAATTTATATAAAGTTTAAAATCTGAGTGCTGTGCAATATGAAAGTGATTATGCGATTCAATGTTGACGCACTTAAAGTGTAATAATTGTAGTATATGAGTTTTATAAACGACTGCAATAATTTCTGAGGAATCAGCCACCCAAAACTAGTTCACTGCCAAACCAACCCGTCCAAGTCATTGTGACATAATAGAAGGCAGATCAAGTGTAAGTTGAGATGTCCTCTTTCTGTTGTCTCAATAAGTAAAATTTATACTTAGTTCTAAAGGTGTTAACTGTTTTTATAGCACGAAGTGGCGGTGGTAGGTCGTTCCAGCAGCGCGTGGCAGCAAACTTAAAACTTCCACGAAAGGCTGCAGTTCTATGCCTTGGCGTGGTTAGCAGATAGGCTGATGCTCTAGTGTTGTGCTTATTGAAGTGGCGTGACCAAGACAATTTGTTATAAAGGTAAATTGGTTTTCGTGTTAATATTATGTCAAAAAGTAATGTGGCCAGGTGAAGCTGTCTGCGAGCTTGCATCTTCATCAAATTGCTGGCATTTAAAAATGGTGTGATGTGGGAACGAGGTGGGACATGAAAACAAAAGCGGGCACATGCATTTTGGACTCGCTGAATTAACCTCTCAGTTCTTCCAAGAATACAGGTCCCATACACAGTGTCAGCGTAGTTCAGTTTGGATAACACAAGTGACTCACAAAGCATGACACGCATATCCACACTTATGTAGGGACGAATCCTGTAGAGAAGTTTGAGACGATAAAAACAGTTACGCACTGCCTCGAGTATGTGAGTTTCGAAATGCAGCTGCCCGTCAAACATAACCCCAAGATTTCGGGCTTCCTGGACTCGTACAATAGGACAACCATCAATTCTTAAATCGAGATTATAAAGCAGTGTTTTATTTATAGATTCCCTAGACCCTAGAATAATAAATTTAGACTTGCTTGGATTTAAAACTAAGGAATTAAGCTTAGAATCTGAAGATAGCATTTGAGAAATCAGAATTCCAAAAAGCCAGAAATGACCCCAAAGCCACATGGAAAGTAATAAAAAATATTACTAATACTCACCGAATAGCGACCTCCCCTGCAGAGTTGCTCAGCATTACTCCTGATGAGTTGTCTTCTATCAATAAAGTTAACGATTACTTTGCAAACATTGGCAAAAATCTTGCTGAAAAATGTACTCCGAACCGATTGGCCGCGTCTTGCTTACACAATGCTACAGTTAACTCGTTTGTGTTGCTGCCTACGGACGAAATAGAGGTTGAGGGACTTGTGAGTGGGTTGCGCTCCGATGCCGCAACAGGATGGGATGGAATATCATCAAAAATATTAAAATCTTGCTCACCGACACTTGTCCCAATAATAACACATATTTGCAACCTCTGTATTTCCACGGGCAGATTCCCTAAGGTTTTTAAAAAGGCCGTTGTACATCCGATCTTTAAGAGTGGGGACAGACGCAGTGTTAATGACTACAGACCTATCTCTGTTTTATCTTCCATCTCCAAGATTCTGGAAAAGATACTAAATAAGCGCTTAGTCAATTTCTTGGAGTCACACGATCTTTTAGCTGGCAACCAGTTTGGTTTCAGGAGGTGTAAATCTACTGAAGATGCTGTTGGTTCTTTAGTAGACGAATTGGTAGCTAAGCTAGACAGTAAGAATAAGTGCATTGGTGTCTTTCTAGACCTTTCGAAAGCCTTTGACACTGTATCTGTTCCCAGTCTTCTATCCAAAGTCGAGGCTATAGGTTTTCGTGGCCAAACCTTAAAAATTCTTCAAGACTACCTTACTGATCGGACTCAATGCATCAAGATTGGGGAATTGGTTAGTGACAGTAAACCTGTGACTTTCGGTGTTCCTCAGGGCTCAATTTTGGGCCCGACCCTCTTTTTGATCTATATTAATGCCCTGTGCAAACTGACACTGATCAATTGTTCAATATTTGCGTATGCAGATGACACGGCATTAATCGTACACGGAAAAGATTGGTCTGAGACATTTGAACTCGCTGAAGGAGCCGTTACTTCTGTAATGACTTGGCTATCTAATAACCTCCTCACAGTCAATCTAAAGAAGACGGTCTACCTACCATTTGCTTTGCAATCTTCCGCACTACCCAACGCAAGCTCTATTATTAAGGCTCATACTTGCTCCCAAAACACTCTTAATTCACCATGTCAGTGTCCACAACTTGCGAGATCTGCCACTGTTAAATATCTTGGGATAATTATTGATAACTTACTCAACTGGAAGTCTCACCTTAATAGTCTCACCTCAAGAATCCGAAAACTTATTTATATCTTCAAAAAGTTGAGACATTCAGCTGACTTTACCACCCTAAAGACAGTCTATTACGCACTGTGTCAGTCAATACTTACGTATTGTGTTTCTGTATGGGGTGGAGCGCACAAGACCCAGCTTATCTACTTGGAACGTGCACAAAGAGCCGTCTTGAAAGTAATGACGTTTAAACCTTTTATATATCCTACAGTTACTCTGTATGAGGACTGTAGCGTTCTATCAGTGAGACAGCTTTTTGTGCTCCATATAATTATGCGTAAGCATTCCTCGCTACCATTTGATGCAAGTGTTGGTGGGAAGCGTCGATCTTATAAGGTCTGCCCAACCCAAAGCTGTAGAACAGCACTTGCCCAGCGGCATTATTATACTATTGGGAGTCATCTATATAATAAAGCAAATCAGTTTTGTAATACCTTTCCTCTTAATAGACGACACTGTAAACAAAAAGTTATTGAGTGGCTGCAGGCTAAAACTTATAATGAGATGGAAAATCTTATTAAAATATCTATTATTTAATTAAATATTTATGTATACTTTCCTTCATAACAATAAACATTAATGCTTGCACAAACACACACGCACACACACACACACTCACGCACGCACGCACGCACGCACGCACGCACGCACACACACACACACACACACACACACACACACACACACAGGCTGTCACTTGTTTTACTCACTTTACAAATAATGACCTCTGATGCACCCAATGTAATTTGCCTTAGGTAGTAATACCTTTGTGAGAATTCTGGTGCCCATAACACAAGTTAAATCTTACTTTGGGTACCAGTGTTCAAACAAACACTTATTATATTAGTTATTTAATGAATGTATTCATGAGCATACTAATGATTTGTAAGTGTTTATGTTCAAACTTTTGGCCAATAAAGATTTATTTATTTATTTATTTATTTAATTTCTGTCTGACCAGATTGTGATCCTATCCAGGTCCTCATTAATTCTTTTTACACTATCTGCAGCATTCTCGGGATAAAAGGAGAGGTACAGCTGCAAATCATCAGCGTAGAGGTGGAACTTGGTGTTGACTAGACAGTTGGCAATGTCAGCACTGTACAAGATGAAGAGCAGTGGTCCAAGGATCGATCCCTGCGGCACGCCCCTGTTTACCTGTCTCGGGCCAGAAGAAAAAATATCTCCACTCCCATTATCAGTCAGCTGTACAGACTGAAACCGATTACTAAGGTAACTATGGAACCACTTTACGGTCTCAAAATGACACCCATAATACGACATCTTAGAGAGCAGCAACGAAACATTAATGGAGTCGAATGCACGCGAGAAATCGAGCAGAATCAGTAGTGTTACCATGCCCTGGTCTCTGGCCTCAAGTACATTGTCAACCACATCAATAAGTGCTGTCGCTGTGCTATGTTTTTTACGGAAACCTGATTGCACTGTAGGTAAAATTTTAAATTGCTCAAGATATTCTCTCAGTTGGTTGCAAACTACTTTCTCCAAGACCTTAGAAAGACATGGCAACAGACTTATTGGGCGAAGATCACATGCCTCTGTAGGATTAGCAACCTTAGGGATTGGCCTAACTATTGCCATTTTCCACAGATCGGGGAAGGAAGAGGTGACAATTGATTTGTTTACGATGGATGTTATTGCTGCTAGAGCTTGAGGAAGTGACATCAACAACATTTCGAGTGAAATACCATCACAACCCAGGGCATTCGATTTAAGGCTACGGAGAAGATTAAGAACAGTGTCCTCCTGCACGGTCCTAAGTTGGAAATGGTTATTACTGAATCTATTAAACTCAAAATAAGTTAAATCAGAGATTGTCACCCTGTCACTACCCGGTACCTCCAAGAAGTGTTGGTTTAAACTCTCAGTGTCATTAAAGAAGAAAGGTAAACACTGCTCTGGCTTTGTAGATGTGTTAATGACAGACTTAATGTGGCTCCATAACTTCTTGGGTTGCTTTATATTGTTGTTGACATAAGTTCTAAAATATGCAGACTTTTCACTGTGAATAGCAGCTACAACAATATTTTTGAGCTCTTTATAAGATGTATTATGATTTTCAAGTTTGGTCGACTTGAATAAGATATGAGATTTATCACGTAACTTCATCATTTCTTTTACTGTGTCAGTGATCCATGGTTTTGATTTTTCCTTAATTAAGACTTTTTTAATAGGGGCATGTACATCAAATAATGTCAATATGAAAAGATTAAACATTGTTACCATTGTATTTACATTCTGTAATCTTTCAATATATTCCCATTCAATTATGTTTAAGTCCTCATTAAATCTGTCAATCAAAACATCTTTTAAAGGCCTGTAAGTTACCCAGTGGGGAGCGGGCCTTTCCACTTTAAAGTTGAAATCGACAGAGATTATGGCGTGTTGGCCCAGTGTGGGTATATGTGATACTGAAACCCCACATACTCTAGCGTCAGTGCATACTAGGTCAATAAGTGTCTCACTGTGGTCGGTAAAATGTGTAGGCTCAGAAATTATTTGTGTTAGGTTACAGTATGTCAGAAAGTTGTTGAGCAGTATAGTCTTATTGTCAGTTTGATTAAACAAATTAATATTGAAATCGCCAAGTAGGATGACTTTATCTACGTTGCCAAGGGAAGTGAGGGAATTGGTTATCGCGTCTAAGAAGGCATTCACGTCAAGCCAAGGTGGTCTGTAGGCCGTACCAATGATTATGGAATTCGATTTGATGTTAAGTTTCAGCCACATCTGTTCCACTTGCGGCACTTGCGGATACGGCACGGCGCGTACGCGCACGCCGCTGCGCACGTAGAACCCTACGCCGCCCCCGCGGCTGCGCACGGCGGCCGGGCGCGGCACGTGCCGCAGCCGGTAGCCCGGCACTGACGGCGCGCGACCCTCCTCCCCTTCTCTGAGCCAAGTCTCATTTATTGCCATGATGTCGACAGCAAGATTTTCCATTGCTACAATGAGCTCTTCATGGCGCGTACCTAGCGAACCGGCATTAAATAACCCTACTTTAATTTTTTTTGTTTTATTCATTACTATAGATATAAGTGTATATAATTAATTTGTTATACATGTTATTTAGTATTGTTTGTATTGTATCGTTTACTAGTGTAAGTATTGTATTGTAAATAAGAGTCGGTATTGTTATTAACATAAAATATAGTGCAGGGAATATGATTGATGCGATGCATAAATACTGTGAATGTCTTGCCGTTGCTCGGACAGTGCCACCCAGTATTACTGAAGTATACTGAAATAGGAACAGAGTTGGCCCCGTACAGAGATAACCAAAAAGCAATAGTACACAAAAATAAGAGAACCTAATAAGTTTATGATTAAATATATACTCGTAAATCAAATCAAACAGACAAAGAACAAAAACCATGCGATTACGCCTCTTTGCTAATAGATGGTTCAGGTCCAAAAACACGTACGAAGTCTTCCTCAGATCGGATGCAGTGAGTGGGCCTGCCATCACTCTGCTTAGCCAGGATACGCCCGAACTTCGTCCAGGTGTATCTCCACCCGAGACGGCTGCCAGCTTCACGTACACGGTAAAATAGGTGCTTGTAAGTTTTGGTCAGTCTCTCGTTAAGGAAGAACCGGCGCGGATGTGAGGTAATCCCGAAGTCCGCAGTGGTAGCTCCTCGCCGCACCCGTGCGCTCTGCAGCAACACGTCGCGCAATGCGCGGCGCGCCAGTCGCACCACGATGCGGCGCCCGCGTGCTGTGTCACTCTCTCTTGCTGGACTCGCTCCACCGTCTGACCCGACTCCGCTTGTTGCTCTCGGTTTGTCCGCCATGCTCGCATGCATCTCACGCTCAACTCGAAGGCCAACACGCTGTGCGTACACTATGTCGCGCTCCTCCAACGTCACCCCAAGCTTTGCAGCCACAAGCCCGACCGTGTGCAGCACGTTTTCGCCAGGAATCTCCGGTATGTTTGCAATTTCCAAGTCGGAGCTCAACAGTTCCTGGTCCCGGTCATTAAGCTCCAGCTGCAGTCGCGCCACGGCGCCCTGTAGCCGGCTCACATTGCCATCAGAGAATGCTTCGAGCTGCTTGTTTTCAAGAGCCTCGATCCTGGCTTCTATATTGTCGACTCGGTTAGTGCAGAGCCCCACCGCAGAATTCAGCTCGGCCATCTCACGACGAAACTCTCGCAGTTCGTCCCTGACCTCCCGAAGCTCTGCTCTAAACAGTCGAATCTCCTCGCGGAGAGTTAACTGCGATTCAGGTGAGGGCTCCTCTCTCTCAGCCTGAGCCTGGCCCACCGAAATGGGTGACCTAATCATAGCGCCACGCACGGACTCTACAACAGGCACATCAACAACAGAGGGACCACAGCTCAACTCTTTCACGGGGGTAGCACTGTTGTCACCCCGGGGCATCTTCTTTTTGCATTCCGGGCATAGCCAGTCGCTACATATTTTAGTAGACTCTGGCAGCAGGAGGCAAGCAAGATGGTACCTGTTTGAGCAATTAAAATTGCTACAAGTAGCGCCCCCTTTTACGGATAGGTATCTACCGCAAGCTGCACACTTTGCCATAGTAAACAGGTACCGGGTCGGATGTATAGATGGCTCACGTCTGCACGTATCCCACAGTCTCACCTTGACCGACAGATGGCGTAAGTTTCGCAAACAAATATTGAACCGCAAATCTTATGGGGGTACAAGAGACACTGTTTTTATGTAATGAACCTCGAAGTATTTTTTATTATTAATAAAGATTAGAGTTATTTAGTTGATATGGACCACTCAATTACTGTATTATCACTAATAACAACGCACACACGTAAGTCACAACCTTTACTTTCTAATAAAACCGTTTTCTCTCGTAATAATATACTGTTTTATTTTAAATGGTGTCTAAATACGAACAGCTGATAGTTGCCGTAAGCCGTCCGTGACGTCACTATCTACAGATAATTGTTCCGGGTCTGAGTCTTTGTGATTGTGAAATATGAATCTAATAACACCCACAAGAGAGAAAGTGATAGTGTGGTGCAACGTTTAATAAAACAAGAAAATAAACAAAATAGTTGCTAATCACTAGTCTTTTTTTGTAAGTAAAAATTTTGCCATAATATATAGAATTACCTACTAAGTTTGTAAGTCATTTAAGTAAGTCTTTAAGTGATTGCTAAATACATATCCCCAGGCGTTTCCTTAAGACGAATACAAGGAAGCTTAAACGACACGGTAGCTCAGTTGGTAGAGTGATGACACGGACTGTCAAGGGTCGCGGGTTCAAACCCCGTTCGTGTCTATTACTTTTAAATGTTCCCTCAGAAATATAGTAATTAATATAGGCATTATATGGCCTTAATATTTATAAAAAATATCATTGTATAAAATAGTTTCTAATCCTTAGAAATTCGAATACGATGTGTTGCATACTTTGCATTGAAACCGGAATCAATTTCGGCCACGTATTGGCAATTTACAATACAAACGACGCCAATGCGCCGCCTCCACGGAATAATATCTACGTGTGTTACTATTAAATGAAGAAATTGCTTACTAAACTTGGTTTAAGTAAGAAGTAAAACTACCTTAATTTAATTTAATTTTTTAATAATAAATACCTACATAGATGTAGTTATTAAATGACGAATGTAGGTGTTTAAAGAACAAATCTATGGGCTTACTCTTGAAAATAATTCCGCTCGATTGACATTGGAAATATGTCAGTTTATGGGCATATTACCGGAAGACAGCGATGCGGACGAATACTTCGACGCCTAAACCACGTTTTGTTTTACGCTATATATTTTACTTTTAATATCATTTTCTTGTACATAGTGAGGTAGTCTTTAAGTAACTAATTATACGACTCCATTGATATCATTTTAATAAAGTACTGAAATGTCAGTTCGTACTTTTAAATGCGAAAATGTCTAAAAAATAAGCTCTTGTGTGTCGTCATGTATCGGCAATGACAAGAGGCTAACCATTTTACCAGTTGTTTATATTTCTGAGTAAAGTGTTTTCTATTGATTATTATTGAGTGGAGCGAATCAAATGGAGCATTCCAACCACGTCTCTGACCTTTGTTCGAAAATAAAATCATAACAAAATATATTATCACGCCTGTATTCCCCGAAAGGTTAGACAGAGTAAGTCCTGTGTAAACCGTGCCCGGTAGATCGCAATAGGCTTACCACCTAGTAAGCCTATAGCGATCCACCGGACACGGTTTGAAATTCAGGACTGCTATTGAATATTTCCTAACAGAAAAACACTATCGCATTTTGCCCAATCCGGGATTGAACCCAAGGCCTCATGGAGTTCAGCAGTTGCACTTGTGTCTACTAACCCAATGATATTGTTATTTTAAAATTATGTCTTCTCCCCAATTAACTTCACATAACTCAAGTTAACTGTAACTCAATTACGTCTTCACCCCCCAAAGGATAAATAACCATAATTAAACTTAACTATTAATTTTAACTGCCAACTTATAATGACGTCATTCTAACTCAAAGTACAGTCGGAAACAAACGGCTTTGAGTAACAAAAAATTAACTTAATACGGACAAATGGTGGACACAAAAAACGTAGGCTGGTCCTTAATTGATTTAATTTGTCCGGAGTCAAAACTCCATGGTGTGGGAGGTGTTGTTTCTGTCGCGTGGAGGGTAAAGGAGAATACACATTGTAATAAACATAATACTTGTTTCAACAAGAAAATCTTTAAAATTGAAATTTTAGATGGAAAGTGAAATAAGGTTGCGAGAAGGGTTTAGAACTGCGCCTCCCGTATAAAATGTTTGCTTGCGGTATGATATAAATCCGAAAATTCTGGTCATCTAAAGCGCGTTGGATTGAAGACTACTAATATACTATAAGGTAATAAGGCCAAGTTGAACCAAATAGAAGGAAGTTCAGAATCATAACGAATTTATTAATAATTATATAAAGTAAATTTATTTCAGATTTAATAAAAAACTATCGACGAAAATACCAAAAAAGTTGTATAAAATTTAATTAATCTGGCATAACTATTGCCTACATTTAATAGTGAACAAAATGAATCACCAAACTTTTTTTATTTCAACTCCCATCTACTCCTAGCTACCTGGTGGCAGTCATTGTCCTTGTCCTTCGGTTGTTAAAAGTGGCTGCCCTTTATAGTAAATAAAAAATTCTGTCTGATCCGAAATGGCCATAGGTATCCCAAACACATTACCAAATAAAAAAATAATGAAAGCAAACAGCTTATGAAATTAAAATGCGATTGTTGTGATCAAACCACTGCAATTTAGCAACACCATCATGCCTGAAACGTATCGCGCGCCAACACCCGCGCCTCAGCCCGTGCGCCCTGTATTGCCAAGTAAGTTCCTAAATTTTTTGAATTATATCCTATTTTTTTTGTCTTGTTATTGAAAAGGATTACTTAAAAACAGAAATGAATCCCGATACCTAATTAATACGTCCACAGATGGGACAAGATTTTTTAACATTCTGTATAGTGTGCACGCTTCTCCTCTGTTTCCCCGTAAGCTGCGCTTTTCGATTTGTTTTCATTAAAGCTCTCGTCGCCGTGCCGACACAGCGTTTATTGACACGCGGTCCAAATAACCACACTAAAGAACGTGATTTATTGACGCGTTTACAATATGTTATCTTAAAATATATATATGTATACTTGTATGTACTTATTACATATTAAAATGGAACAGATTTTTTTACGAGTATAAATACTGTTCTTATTCGTAATTTATTTGTTATTTTTTTTTATAAATATAAAGTTTGCAGTGTCTCCTCCGAGGTAGTCTGATATAAAAGGTTATATCAATTGAGTTATAAAGAATGTTGATAAGACTTGATTTCATAGTTAGTAATTTTACCAAAGCTCAATCATTCGTTTTGATTAAGTACTTACACGGTTATCTTTAATAAAATACAAACACATAATAATATAAATAGATAATGGTTTTAACTTATCAATCAAAAGGTCTATGTTAACACATTTTTGTGTTAAGAGCTTAAAACAGGACACTGTTATTTTCTTTTCCACGAACGAATCCCATAACCATTTTATTGGTAAATCCCATACCCATTACAGAAATGGTTTTATTGTTACGACTCCATAATAAAAGACACATTTAATAATAAAATGGCATTATCACTAAGCCAATCATATGATACATTCCTATCCTATCAGAAATAAAAGGTACTTTTCAATTGCAAATTGATCCTCGTTCTGCGCGGTACGCCACCTAGCGGCGTGACGGCGCATCGCAATTTTATTGTGAGCCCCGAGGAGCGCTTTGTGATGCAAAAGATTGATGCCTATCTCTTCCACTTTAGATGCTCTCGAAGAAAGAACTGATGGTTGGATGTGTGTTTGTGCAAATGTTATTTTCTAGGAAATCTTTATAAAAGCAGTGTAATCATTGGCCTTGTTTTATTACATGGGCATAGGTACAAAATTGAGTAAAGAGTCATATCAGCTATCATCATCAGCTCCATCGATATGAGAAAAAAATATGATTAGCTCGATAGTCATCAGAAAGTGTAAGTAACCTCGGTCGGGTATTTATTTTAATTGATCGGATATGAACTTAATATCAACTTATGGGGAAAATCTATAAAATAATTATTAGACCTGCTGTCCTACATGGTTCGGAATGTTGGCCCACGAAGGGAATGAATGAAAGACAACTACATGCAGGTGAGCTGAGAATGTTATGAGGGATGTGTGGTGTGACAAGGATGGATAGAACTAGAAATGAGTAGGTATAAGAGGAATTCTGAAAGTGGCACCGGTGACTGAGAAGATGGAAGAAGTACAACATAATACGTATAGGCATGTGATGTGGACGGATGAGGGTCATGTGACGAGGAAAGTTTTGAGTATGAATGTAGATGGCTAAGAGTAAAGGAAAACCGAGAAAGCGATGGACGGATTGTGTTAAAGATGATATGGCTAGAAAAGGAATGACTGACAATATGACGCCTAATTGAGATGTATGGAAGAAAAATACATGCTGCGCCAACCCTAAATTAATTGGGATAAGGTCATCCCCCCGTGATGAATGGGTGAACGATTAGAGGTTTGGATAGCTTAGTTGTAGAGTGCCTGAAGTATTTATGTTGGTACCTATATGACCATATGGGAGTATATGACAGAATATTAAATTCCCCAAAAATTTATAACATTTACATTGTACATTCTATTCATAAAAAAAAATGGTGTTTTATAATTTATAAAAATAATCTACGAAATTTTAATATGAAACCAAAAGCTAGTAAAGCCGGGTGCATATCACGTAGTCAATAAAAGATACGGCTGAATACGTAATGCCTGCTACATAATGTGACGTTGCATTCTACGGGGCCCGGCGGGTTTTATATCGCTGTAGAATAGAATACTTTATTCTCTGCTCATGCTCGTGCATTCAAGGATGGATATCTCTTTTATGTTGTGGGGAAACTATTGGGTTTTTAGTGAAATATTGATCTTATATCGTAACAAAGGTGAGATGGGTATACAGATGTTTATGTCGTGGAACTTGAGAAATTCAAACATTGTACACAAGATTCTAATATATCTTTAACAATCTCTGAAGGTCCACACAACAAACACTCGCACACGAGACTAGCAAGTTCAACTTGTGACCGAGTGCATCTGGAGTACCCATTCAGAGGATTGAGGTCCAAACCGTACTTGCGGTCATATTTTTATATCCACTAAAGTTATAACTTTTGCATATCTATTTCATCATACCAATATTATAATATTTTGATGTTTAGTTAATTGGATGTTTGTTACGCAAAAACAGCTGAACCGGTTTAGATTTTGATTAAGAGTAAGATTAGACCTTGAATAAAGATATAAGACATTGTGGCAATTACTACAACAATATTGTAGCATGATATACACGAGTTTATTTAATAATTCGAGTTTTTTTTTTAATAGTTTCGACACCTTAAAACCCAGGAAAAATCTTTGTAGTTGTCCCTTATACCTAGCACACCAACATCACCCGCTGTACCACGTAAAATTGAAAGCAAACAAACAAACAAACAGTGGTACATTTTTCATCGCTATTACATCATTTCAAGCCGCAGCGGTTTCCAGCTCACACAAAATGCGGCATAAAAAACGCCGAGCAGACTGGAAGCACAAAGCATAGAATTTATCGTCCACCTCACGTGCCCGAAACACGCGCACACAGATAAGAAATAATAACTAGATATTCCAGCGTAGTAGGGTTTTTACTAGACCGGTCAGATTTTACAAAGTTAGGACAAGTGAAAACCTTGCACTTGCAATGAACTATGCACTTCAACATTTTCGATCACCGCTTGTGTCTTCCACAGTATATCTGTAAGTGTAAATGATAATTTTAATTTATTTAAGACTGCGACCTCTACCGCCGTCAAATTTCACAGTGCGTGTCACTGCATACTAAGTGATTCCTCCCAGTCCTTTCTAGACATGACAGCCAGCAACCTTTATTAGTATTGTTGATATGCTGTAATGTTGCCTCCTCTTGTCTGTAATTATACGTACCTAATCGGAACTTCGGTAGGTGAACCGGTACGATGTTCAAGTGACGTCGACGTTAAAACTATCTACTGCTGAATATTGCCTAAGAGACAATACAAGATGCCATTTTCACTCTCTAAAAGATTTATTACTTAAGATTTTTTAGGATTGCCTCGTTGGTCTAGTGGTCGTAACCGCGGCTGCCGAGTAGTGTGAGATCCTGATTTCGATTCCCTGGTTGGGCAAAGTGTTGTTGGGTTCTTCATTTTTTGTTGCGTGATGGTATGTTATTTTATTTGAACGTCCATATTTTTGAAAATTTAAACTATATAGAACCTAAATACAATGTCCCTATTTTTCACTTTCTCTTTTAATAAAGCAGATTAGCTACTGTATATTTATGAAACTGAATGTGTTTGTTTATTGAGATTACTCGCAGCTAAAAGCAATAGACACTTCTAACTCTCCTATCTCCGTGTCGCTCGCGTTCCGGCGTCCACGTAAACAATGCTTGCTACAGGACAACTTTCCCTTTGCGGTTTGTATGGAATGCTTTTTCAGATGTATACAGTGTGTGGTCGGAAGGCTTAACTTGAGCTCGCTCGTTTAAATATTTCTCAGATTTTAGTATTGTGCGGCGGATTAAGTGGACTTTTTGGATTAAGATATAATATGGCAGTGGACCTACAGTTAGCTATTGTTTTCAGCATTATTTTGAACACCGAAGCTATGTAAATAGTATAAAAATCGTGTGTATATATTTAAGAAGGTTTTGCATACTATTACATATTTTATAAATTTGACTGAAAATTACGTTGAATAAGGGTTTTTATTTTCAGCACTATTTGGAAAATCACCAGTATTTATTGCGTCCTAAATCAAACATAATGTCAACATCATAAACATAATATAGTAAATTACGAATAATGATATCTCTAAGACAGCATTTCAAAGAAATCCTAACGAATCAATTACCCATACGTACGGGGTAATTTTTTCAGCAAAATAAATTTTGTGTGTGTGTGAATATATTTTATTTATTATTTTATATACTTATTGATTCAATAATTAATCAGACGAATGACGTCTTATAAGCAATGTATAGCGCGGTCAGTCTGTAGATGGGTAACTACTGGGAGCGTTTACATTATCGTCTCCGTGCTTCAGAGGGCACGTAAAACTGCCAGTTCCGGTTGTACATTAATAGCAGTTGTTAAACCAAGTCAGAGGCCTACAAGTGGCTCCGATATAACTTAAGATAACATAGCATCACGCCTGTATTACCCGAAGGGGTAGGCAGAGATGTACACAATTAAACACCCACATTTCCCCAATACTGGGGGTCTAAAATAGCCACTTTGAGCTTTTCTCCTAAAAATGAATCACTACTTGAATTGAGTAACTTCTTACGAGTAAGATACTGCTATTTGACACATTAGCAATTCCTATTTTGTGAGCTATTTTACAACTGAAAACTGTCAAATAAATGAATTACTGTTTATGAATTGCACACAAATCATATTATGATTTGTCTATGAAGTAACCAGTTTACAATTTGTGAAATTAATCGTATAAGGATCCTATTATGATTCAGCCAAACTAGCGTTTTAGACTCCCTTTATTAAGTCCTATGGCGGTTAGCCTATCGCCATCTACCGGGCACAAATTCCAAATTCCGGGCTGCTATTGCATTTTCTAATAGAAATTCCCAATAAAACTTTGCCTGACCCGAGAATTTAACTTAGGACTTCGTGCTCGGCAGTCACTCTGTGGTCTCAAACCAATAAGACAGCGGTTTCGACAACTTTAACAATAGTGTAGCTCCAACTCACATGAAAACAAGAAAAATAATAGTTCAAAAGAACGCTTTCTTCAGTATTAGAAAATCTCGTATCAAATATGGCAAGTAAGTTGAAGCTAAATATTCTACATAGAGCGACCACCACCTGACCTCTTCAACCCAATCACTGGGGTTACAGAAATCCTTGTTAGAACTGTTGCCAGGTTTTCCAGCTTCCGCCATCCCATAGCAACTGCCATAATGTATAATATTTGTATGACATCCGAAACCAACTGCGTAGCGCTCTGAGACCACAGAGGAATCTAGAATGAAGGCTATGGTGATTAAAACTGACGGCATTTTTTGGTATTACAGAACGTTCTAGTATGTCTTAAATTAATATTTTTTCTCTATTCTGCTGTTTCGTTGGTCTAGTGGTCGAATGTGCGTCTGCTTAGAGGGTTCGACTCCTGGATCGGGCAAAGTGTTTTTTATTTATTCGAGATTTTCTGTTCGGAACGTACTCAGTAGTAGCTTGGAGTTTGGATTTGTGCCCGGTTGATGGTAATAGGCTCACATTACACATATACACGGGACTTACTGACAGCATTACTGAAATGTGGGTGTACTCGTACAACAGTGTACACCTCTGTTTATCCTCTAAATCTGCATCTGGTTTAACGACTTTCTTTAACTCAGAAAAAAAAAACAATGTTTAACACTATCTGTGGCGATAAATGAATAAAATTTGCGACTCTCGGGAGAGCATTTAGGTGCTGGTCAAAGAGAACTCAAGACATGTATATATACATCAATCCTCACCTACGGTGTTCAAACCTGGTCTTTAACAGAAGCGAGCCATGGAGCGTAGTATTCTGGGAGGTCAAACTATCAGATCGCATAAGAAACACCATACTGCGCTCCAAAACCCAAATCGCCGACGTTGGTCAGAAAGCCGCCGAACTGAAGTTGAACTGGGCCGGACATATCTGCCTGGCATGTCAAACGAGTGGTGGGCTAAACTCACAACCACGATACCACACAACGTTACACGACGTTTACACGTCGCGGCAGGCCCGGAGATGGCGGGACGAACTAGACACTTACTTTTTTTGTATAATAACTTTCGTGAGACACATTCATATTAATTGTTCAACGGTTATTACTCACTTGCATTCTTCGGGATTGCCCGACTAGTTTCGTCTACTACTACTGTTTGACTCGCGACATCGCCGCGGGCTCAGCTCATGACTAAGGGCTCCGTTCGAGTTCCAAACTAGTCGGGCAATCCCGAAAAATGCAAGTGAGTAATAACCGTTGAACAATAATTAATATAGACACTTACTGTTCAAATTGGCTCAATAAAGCCTTAAACTGTGAGGAGTGGAAAGAGGGTAGGGAGGCCCTGCAGTGGGACAAACCGGACTGAAAATAATAATAAATAAATATATATAATATACAGAAGACATAAAAGAAAGCGTGGTTGGCGCAGTGTTCGAGAGACCGACTGCTGCGCTGCATGTCGCAGGTTCGATTCCTGCGCGGAGCAAATATTTGTACGATCTATAGATAATTTCTCCGGGTCTGGGTGTGTGTGTGCTTGTGACATTATATGTCTGCAAACCCACGATACAGGAAGACGTTTTTTAGAGAAAATAAATTAAAGTAATATTGCTGAAGTAATGAAAATATATAAGTATAGATTTTCTTTTCTCTTGTACAGGTAACCATAACGTTTATTCGAGGTTTTCACTTTTAAGCGAGGATAGTGTTGTGTAATTTTCTATACAAAATTTCAAAATACCATTGACATAACTCCTTACACTTAACTCAAAACCTATTCTCATTTATTAAGTCATACTCGCCTTAATTATTCAACTGTTAATTGTACGTATGTCAATTGTGATTAAGTACATTACATACCGGCCACCTCCCTTTCACTATGGGGACATACGGCACCTTTGCCATATTATTATGTAATTATGACACTTGAAATTATGACGTTAGAAATATTACAACGTTTATAACGAATTAGTTAATTATTATTAGTGGAGCTAATAATTAGTTGGTGCCTTAATTAAATAAATCAACTTAAAATTATGTTTTTATGGAAAGTGTAATATTAATTGTAAATATCATAATACCAACAACTTGGTAAGCGTTACCCCAAAAACAGCAAACACATTTCTACACGAATACTATGAGCCTTACCTTGGTGAACGATCTTGGACGAATGGGCGGAGACTCGTTTCCTCACCCCACACCGAAAGACCTAGCACGGCGCGCGTCTCGATGCTACAGCGTACAAGATTGCATACGCTCTGGCAATACTGAAGTTGCAGAGAGTTCACTACCAGTACTTCAATATCTGGGCACCTTTATTATAGAAAAAGTAATATTATAACCTGTATAACACCTTTGTATGTTGTATTAATCGCTCACGTCTTACATTTTGTCCCGAAAAAGAACTTAATTAATGAAGAAGGTCCTATATGCACAAAAAAAATTAATAGTCACCAAAAAACACCATAAAATTGAATAAAATTGTTCTTCTTATTACTTTTTACTTCTGAACCGATTAACATTTAGCTCTTTATAGAATCAAGTTGATTCTAAAAGGAAAGTTAGCGACAGGTGCAGGAATTAGACGCATCTTCACGCTTTAGCCGAAGAGGACTGGCGCAGCGCTTGTAATCCGTTAAAGTGCTCAAAGTGAGAAAATAAGGGTTAAGTTTTAAAAGCATTCCGTCTGGAACGTTTTGTGGATTGAATGTTGAGAGATGAGCGATTCTGCACGTCGTAAAGGTAAAACGGTAAGAGGTATTAAAATAAAGACGGCTGAAAAAAATTCCACCCCCACTTGAAATTTGCATGGTCTTGACGACTATTTAGTCGTTCCTGGTTATGCAAGGTTAACTTAATTCTTCGTATTCACCAGTTTAAAAAATCTAGATCAAACTCGTCTTCTTACCGTGTGGTTGAAGAACAATCTAGTGTCAGAGTGAAAACCCGAAGGTTTCTGACATGGCTTTACACACCATCGAGAACATCTCTCAGATGTGCTGGTTTCCTCATGAAGTTTTCCTTCGCAATTTTTAAGCAAGTCATAATTTAAAATACGCACGTGACTTCGAAAAGACAATGATGCGTGCCTTGGATGGATTCGAACATGCGACCTTTGACTTGTCAGTCCAATGGTCATACGACTAGGCTATCACTGCTCAATCAAACTCATAAAAAGGTTTTAAGATTTTTTTGTACTTTAGTAGGGTAAATATTGTCTACAATTTGTACACTGGAAATATTTTGTGTTATTTCTTATTCCGTTTAATTAGATTTCCTTTGTTAATCACAATTATATTCCCCTAACCTTAACGACTGAACTGTGATACCCCCTTTTTTTAGTGTGGAAAATCTTTCATGGACTTTATGCCGTACTCCTACCGACTAAAAACCACACGGTCCTCTCACCTTCATCGAGGTCCCGTGTTCGTTGCAGCAATCACCGTGACGCCGGCGGGCTATGGTCCGTTGAAGGGCGACAAGGGACACTCCCGGGTTTGTGTAGGCAACTTTGATACCATACTGTGAGGGTACTGTGGAGTGTACCTCCGACTACACAGTATTCTCGCAACCTCTTGTACCTTACTCTACCCAGTGAGAACTTACATACGACAATCGGATCGGGTTTTAAATAAATAATGAGGGAACGCCGGCACCCGGCGCGTCACGACACTTTAACGCTTTCTTTTAATAATATACCTGCTAATAAACGGCCCACAAACTGTTGGTTTATTCTTTTGTTAGTTTTCTTTTTGGATGACGTAATTTGGTAAAAGTTTCCTGTAAAAAGTTTGGTTACTTTTCAAATAGTTGTAATTGGTTATAAGTGGGTTATTGGTTTATAAAGTTTGTTTGTAATAAGCGTTAGAAGGTTTTTTTTCTGTATCCATTAATGAATAAAGCACCTATATGTATTTCTTTTTAATACATATTATTAGTTTAATAAAGTTATAATTATTTGTTTGTCAGAATTTTGGTTATAATTACTTGGAGTACAAATCCAGGAGTACGGGTTTCAACTCCGATCATGAACGTATTTTTATATTAACAAAACATGTAACTAATTATTAATGTCGCTAAATGTAAGTTAGTGTTCGCTTTGCGTGTGTTATATCAAATCAGTAAAGGTTTATTAATAAGTAAGAAATTGCTTTCCATTTATTTTCAAATAAGGAATTTTCTGCGTAAAATATTTTACAACCTATTCAAATTAGTACCATAACAATATACCAAGCAGGATTTCCATGGTTCTAAAAATAAATGACCAATCTGGCGTGATTACAGGGTTGCTATAAGACATCAAGCGGAAATACGTCCCCCTGTCCATCAATACATGGCAACACAATAATTTAATATACCTGTTTGTAAATATCCGCCAATAGGAACGTCCACTCGATATTACTGAGGCGTTTGACGCTAAATACACCTTTGTGGTGTCAGCCTTTCTGTATGGCTATTTCTGTAAACGATTGTCACAGGTAATTACGGATTCTTCAGGCAAATTGTTGGAATACCCCACAGCTAGCGACGAATAATTGTTGCAATTAAACGGTTTCCTTTTGTTTTAGAATTCTTTGTATTTTAGAATTAAATTGAAGCTTTATAATTCAAGATTGTTAGGTTGTGGTGTTTGGAAATGGTATTAAATCCACAGAAATCTTTAAAACTCATGCGTAATATTAATAATAATTCTTTATTTTCAAGTTACTACTACCCACAAAAATTATAAACATTACAATGATTCAAGATACATCTTTGAAAAGCATTAACACATGCTTAGCGAAATATAAATATATAAATATAACTTTAATAAATAATGAGTTTTAAATCTAATGACTACGTAATGTCGGCGACTTATTGCGCTGCGTCGTGGTGTCATGCAGCCTGCCGCGAAAACACCGATACACGACACCCTTCGGCCAAAATTCCTCTTTCATAAAGGTCTCCAGTTGTTGAGTTGGGACCCGCACCACAAAAGATTTAAAATTAACTTTATGGCGCGCCTCCAACTTTGACGACCCCCAACGTGAACTATATAAGATATCGAAATCGAGATCGTGAAATATATAAGAGTGAAGAGCACACTCTTATATATTTCACGATCTCCTCTAACATCGTGGTGTGATGCAGCCTGGACACGTATAGCTGCGTCGTCGAAATACACACACTGATTGTGACAAGCAGGCACGTCTTTTGGGAACTTCAGAACTTTTGTGAAGCCTTCTTCATCGCCCTGTCCTTGGCTTGTTGTTGGTGGTGACGAGCTTTTAACAGATTCCAGGGGCCCCTGGGCTGGTGCTCATCTGATAATAATATGATCTTAGCATAATGATCTCTAAAGATAAACAGTTTTGTAGAAAGAAAAATATTGAGCAGAATTTAAACTTGCTCCTCCCGGATAAATAGAGAAAGCCCTGGAGTATTTATCAGGGAGGCGTAAGTTCAAATTCTGCTCACGACCATAGTTTTCATTTGTGTAGTGAACGCAGTACACCAATCGTATTTTATTTTTGAATGTAATTTTTCTTATATTTTGTTATTTATTGTAAATCGTTGGAAAAAATAAATGTCTTAAACCATAAACCGTAAAAACTTACCTCAGTAAATGTATAAATTAGTTTTTTATAAAACTATATACCACAAAAAATAAAAATTCTAACTCATAAATTAAACGTTAAAATACTCCTGCTTATTGCTACGAATTGCAGAAAATAATACGTAGCGACGTAGCATTTCCGTAGTGCCTTCGTAGCAGGTGCTACGAATACAATGATCTTTAACAGCTTTTTGCCTGTTCGTTTAAGCATATTAAAAATTGTATTTTAGCGTGTATTTGTTATTTTCTTCGTGAAGCTGGAATCGAGCTTTTGTTAGAAAATTGAAATTATTACAAATAACTAAAAAAAATTAACTGCCTCGTTGGTCTAGTGGTCCGAAGCGTGACTGCTGAGCATGGATCTTGGGTTCGATTCCCAGGTCAGGCAAAGTGTTATTGGGTTTTTCTGTTAGAAAATTCTCAGTAGCAGCCCGGAGTTTGGAATTGTGCCCGGTAGATGGCAATAGGCTCACCACCTATTACATATGACTTAATAACAGCATTGGTGAAATGTGGGTGTGCAAGTGTGTACACCTTTGCCTACCCCTTCGGGGAATACAGGCGTGATGCTATGTTAACTAATTAAAATATACCTGAAATAAAACGTTACGCAATTTTCACGAAACTTCTTCTTCTTCTTATCATGTGGTTGATGAACAACCTAGTGTCAGAGTTTAAACCACAGTAGGTCTCTGACATGACTTTACACACCATCGAGAACATCTCTTAGATGTGCTGGTTTCCTCACGATGTTTTCCTTCACCGTTCTAAGCAAGTGATAATTAATTTATAATACGCACATGACTTCGAAAAGTCAGTGGTGAGCCTTGGATTCGAACTTGCGACCTTTGACTTGTCAGTCCAACGGTCATACCACTGGGCTATCACTGTCACGAAACTGACTTTATATACAAGTTTATTGAATGTGGTTTTTGCGTTTACTGAAAAAACCGCATAGTTTCATACCATAAATATAAAAAATAATATATGACGCCTGTATTCTCCGAAGGGGTAGGCATAGGTGTATACTACTACTACTACTACTACTGGGCTGATACTGTGAATTTCCCAACAGAAAAACTCAATAACGTTGCCCGTCCCGAAAATCGAACTAAGGACTTCATGCTCAACAGTCGCGCTTGGATTCGCTTTAATGAAATATTAAAGTTACAATATTAAATGGAAAAAGAATACGGTCGCGAACAGGATTCGAACCTGCGCCTCCCGGATAAATACTCCAGGCGCTCTGACCACTAAGCCATCTCTCCATATCGAGAGGTCGAGCATTAAGCATGCGTTAATGCTTTTCAAAGATTTATCTTGAATTAATGAAATATTTTAAGGCAATTATTAATGAGACATTGAAACTAATAAAATAAGAATATCATACATTCCTGGGTTTCCCACAGAAATATTTGCATCAGAGAAAATTATCACTACGTCATTAACCGTACCACAAGTTCTCATAGTCGGTTGTCTGGTTAAATGTAGTGTTTTGGCCATATTTTACGTTGGTTCCACTAGAATGCCATATTGTAAACTAAACCTAACTTTTAAACATTATATACAATCTTAGATCTTTCTAGAATATCATCTGCTGTCTCACACATCTTCTAAAACAGTAAAATACTACTCCATTTGTTTGCTGTGTTGAACTTAATTATATCTCTATTAAATCTTTGCCTATTTTATTTCTTTTATTTTCAGCAATCATATGCATCATAGGCAGATTGAATCATCTAACGTAGCAAAAGGATCAACTAAAGGATTAACATTTAATAGCAATCTTCTTTAAAATAAAATGTTATCATAACAATTTTACATAATTAAATACATTTTAAAATTATTAAAATTACGTTTAAGAAACTAATACTTACTGACTGCGACAAATAAACATTTTCTTTCTAAAAATTAATTATACAAACCATTAATAAAAAATCAACATTAACCTTTTGAGTGCCACTGAAATTTTTATAAGGCAACACTTTTTCGTACTACAAAAGCCATTATTTTATTATATATTACATTATGTATTATATAGTGCACGACCGTCAAAACGTTCTCACTAGTCGGTTATCTGGTTAAATGTAGTGTGTTGGCTATATTTCACGTTGATTCCGCTCGAGTGGTCGCCGCCCGGTCGTCTGCGATGTAACTTGACTTACGATCTATCTCAATGTTGGCGGGTCATCGAGCTTGTAAGTGAATATGGAGATGAGTTATCGTGGTAGATACTTGATAATCATTTAAACTGCGTTTGATTAATAATAATTATTTATTTATTTCAGATAACTAAGATCCAATGTGTTAGTAAATACAATAATGACTGACTGGCTATTGTTAGTAAAGTAATTAAATATTGGTGAATTATGATGACACATTAAATTACCACAGTCCACAAAATCTTTTTTAAAATTGGAGAGGTAAATATGATTAAAGGCGGATTTGAATTTAGCCCAAATAAAAAAATAAATAAAAAATGCATTTATGTTCATCCATAAATTTTAAAATCTTAGACGCAAACATTAATTGGCAACACTTGTCAATATAAATGTTAACGTTATACGGATACATTTTTGAAAAGCATTAACGCGTGCTTAGCAAACCATAAAATTATAAATTTTTATCTGGATAAATACTCCAGGCGCTCTGACCACTAAGCCATCTCGACCTCTGCTCACTACCGTGAATTCTAAATCCACATTTGTGTGACGTCATTGCTATCTATTCAGTCCCTATACAGGTAGCAGAACCGGCACGACTAACTTTGCAGTTAAATGTATACGTTGTGTTACATTTTTAATCTGTATCTTTTTCCACTTTCGTTGTTTGTTATATTTTTCATTATATAATATCAATACTTTCGTTTTCTAAATCGACGAGCATGCAATATGAAGTTAATGAACGTAACCTAAAGCAGTAGAACAGATGTTTCAGAATCAGTCGGTAGCAAGTTGAATCCGATACTCTTTGTCTACTCTAATGGGAAACAGGCTTGATTGGATGTATGTGTGTAAGTTTCCTTATGTCATAGGTACTAATGGCTACTTGGTCATCCTGATGATCTCCAACAAGCAACGTTATTTAATTGTATAGACCATGTTTATGTTTATGTATCTAATTGATTACTAACATCTGCCTGCCTCGTTGGTCTAGTGGTCCCGAGCACGACTGCTATAAATGTAGTCTAGGTGTGTTTCCCAGATCGGGCAGTTTTTTTTGGATTTTGTTAGGATATTCTCAGTAGCAGCCCCGAGTTTGGAATTGTGCCCGGTAGATGGCAATAGGCTCACCACCTATTACATGGGACTTAATAACTACATTGGTGAAATGTGGTTGTACAACTGTGTACACCTTTGCCTATCCTTTCGGGAAATACGGGCGTGATGCTATGTTGATTACTAAATGGTTTTTATTGAAAAAATGCCTTTGTCAGGCTTATATTTGGCGAACCGGCGACATGCATTGCCTTGTAAACGTTCCAAATGTAGTTAATAACAATATTTTTATATTTACGCAACACATATTACATGGAACTTAATCACTATACCGCTAAAAAATAAGGTGGACAGCAGAACTTTCATACATTACAAATACTCAAAAGTTTTGCTTTTGTACAACAATACCTATTCCTCTGTTTAATCCTTTGAGAATGCAGGCGTGATGCTATGATAAAAAAAAATGTATTGTCAATACCTATATTAAATAAATATTTCGATATAAATCACACTTCAACAAACAACTAGACTCCAAAACAGACGATACTTTCTGGTCATTGTCTGCAAAAACTAAATGATTTAGTGTTCCCACCTTCCAGTTTCGACGGGTCCTCGATATATCAGCGAACAAAGGAGCCTCTGGTGTTGAAGTGTGAGTTGCAGGTCACACAACACGGATATAAATAGCCCGTGTTGTCCCGGAAAATTTGCGGGAAATTGATAGCGGTCCAACCCTATTTGCATTTTTTTTACCTATTTACAAGTGTACCTTTTGTCGTGAATAGATGTGGGTGAGCGGTCTATATATTATATTTTTAAATTATGCATACATGTAGGTATGTTTTTTGTTTTGTTTTTTGTTGAGGTTTGATATGAATTTAGGTACCATGTGCTGTTGGCATACATTTCCAGAGTTATTGTGAAAGAAAAGCCAAATTTTAAAAAAATTGCAGAATGTTGCCATTTAAACATCAAACGTCATAACAAAGCAACGTTTTTAGAAAATTGTAATCCCGGAGTTATTGTTACTGAAAGATATTCTTCAGTTTAATTGACATTGCCTTGAGTCCGTGGGAACTGTGAGCGTCCGCGGCCTAGCCCCGAATCATGGATGTTAAAACAAAAGAATATTAATTAACTCCGAATTGCAAATTTTCTTCTTCACACCTACTTAAGACCAAAAAATCCGTCACAGCAACAGCGTCTTACCACAAATTCCCATGTATATTAATGAGAGTGCAAACAAAAGGCGTTTCCCCTGAGCCCCGAAACAGGCGACATCGGCGAAATCTCCTAGTATTTGTGAACGAGGGATTACGGCCTGCCCTCCGCCCTAGAGTACTGCCGACAAATATTGACATTTCGCTGTTTTAATGCCGACGTCAAACAATCGACGATTTAGGGGCCACTCCCGTTTATGATGAAGCATTCGAATGTCGATTATTCTAGTGACAGCCTATGACCGCCATTTTGATTGCTGAAAACTATGATGAATATAATGTATTAGTACTATAGACCTGAAATCAATTTCAAGTAATACAATAACATTGATAAGTATATTTATAGTTAAAGACAGAGCGTCTTTGGAATAAAGAATATTTTTAATAAAAGCGGCACAATAATTAATAGATATTATATTGTATTACTCTTGAAAATAATTCCGCTCGATTGACTGGTTCCTACTTTTATATGCCATAATGTCTAAAAAATAATTATAGATTCGGGATAGTATGAAGACAACATGCTTTATAATTGAGGCAACTGTAATAGAGGTAAATTTATTTTAAAATTACGCGTTGTTTTAAGGCGTCTATTTAATATTGGAATTGGATTTGAATTTGTATTAGTTTTAAGAGTAAACCCACTGACATTTCCCTATAATATGGCTATAGAAAACAGATACGGAATCAATACCCATATAAGTTAGACGAGTAAAATAAGTTATTGATATTAAAAAAAAAAAACATAGTAGCTGTGGAGCAAAAAAGTATGAAATAAAAATTAAAAAAAAAAACTAAAAAGTGAAAAACAAGATAGGTCAAGAATTTTCATCGCAGTCGGGGAACGTTTAACCTTTATGCTACATCCACGAACTCATTTAAGTAACAAGCCTTGCTGTATTTTATACTTGCTATATTATTCCTTTTCATCAAAAAATATAATTAAGAAAAAGTTTCGCAGTAACTATCTACTGTGGACTATTTTATATTTTATTTTCTAATCATTGTTGTTTTTTTTTTTTTGCATTTTTTACGTTTTATTTTTTCACTTTCTTTTTGTAAGAATTCAATAAACTTTTCTATAAGACCATTTGATCCCCATGCCCACTATTTCGGAAGTATACAATACAGCAACATTAACGCGAACTCACCCTCTCGATGGAACGATAGCGCACACCGCAAATAAGAGGGCTCTCTTTGTTCCAACCCCAATGGCGGCGATACAGCCTTTTTTTTACTTTTCATTTATTTCGCGCATCTTAATTCCTCACACAATACGTGATAATACCCAGCGCGTGTTTGTAATACAACTTCAAAGTAACAAATATATATTTACGTTTATATGTAGGTACAGATGATATCTTGAATGGAATCCGGGAGGTGTGTTGAGATGAAAACGAGAAGTTGAACGAAAAGAGAGTTTTATGAGCAGGGGCAACATAGTATCACGCCTATGTCCCAGAAAGGTAAGGCAGAATACAACCACATTTTACCGATGCAGTTATTAACATAACAGAGTATCACGTCTGTATTCGCGGAAGGTAGGCAGATGTGTACACACATGTACGCCCACATTTCACCGATACTGTTAATAAGGCCCGTGTAATAGATGGTGAGCCTATTCCCATCTACCGGGCACAATTCCAAACTCCGAGCTACTACTAAGAATTTCCTCGCAGAAAAACCCAATAACACTTTGGCCTACCTGAGAATTGTACCCAAGACCCAAGTGCGACTGCTGAACAGGAGGTCTCGGCTTCGATTCCCGGGTCGGGCAAAGTGTTATTGAGTTTTTCTGTTCGGAAATTCTCAGTAGCAGCCCGGAGTTTGGAATTGTGTCCAGTTGATGTCAATAGGCTCACTACCACATGGGACTTAATAACAGCATTGGTGAAATATGGGTGTACAATTGTGTACACCTCTGCCTACATACAGGAATACAGGCGTGATGCTATTTAGATGTGGCTGCCAAATACCTTCTTTGCATTAAAGTCCCTAATTAAATAGACAAAAAAAGGTGCTGTACGCGCTGGGCCCATCTCCAACTCTTTCAATTTAACCGTAGTTAAAGTAAACATAATAAAAACTCATTTATATTCATTCCGTTCAAGTCATTTACGTCCATAAATATCTAATTCACATTAATTTCGGTTAGGTACCTGTTGTATATACTCGTATATCTATAAAAAAGTTTAGAAATAACCTGATTTATTCCACTTTGATCCACGTACGAGTAATTAACATTTGAAATTTAAATTGAAGGTGAATTTTAGTGAAAGGATGAAGACTAATGAATAAAGATTTTTATGCGTACTTATGTTTATTGAACATTTTATGAAATTGAGATTTAATCATTTATTAGCGTTAGTAACCGCGATGATTAAGTTATATTTCTATGGTTGTGTAAGGTACATCAACCCGGCAAAAAGGATAATGTCCCACTACAGAACAAGGGCCTTCTCATACAAAGAAGGTATTTATCACCAGGCTAGCTTTCACTGCGGATTGGCGATTTCACATAATATTCGTTTTTTTTTTACCGAATGTCTGCGATGTTTCAGATTATCTAAGAAAGTCCGTAATGGACTAATTTGGACCCATAACCTATGACTCAAGAAGTGAAGCTCCAACTAGTCGGCTACCATGACGACATTCCAAGTGTACCAATTACGTCCAGCCTATATGTGGGGCTACTTTGATAGCTAACAGAAGTCTTGTAACGTCTCAATATTAAAGTGTCCACCGCGTACCCCGAGTAGAGATAGTTGAAAGTCACTTATCTGTAGTTCTAAATCAAAAATTTACTTGTATGAACTCAAAATTCTTCCAAGAAAGAAAATATATAATTTCTGACAAGATACTACCCCATAAGACAATACAGACAATGAAATAAAAAGAAAACAAAAGAATGAGCCTCACCTTATCTGTAATCTATCAACGAATCGAATTTATCTCGATTATTACGGATAGATTACGGATCATGTTGTTAAGAAACTTGACAAAAGCCAAAAGTGCGTTGCGCTGTTTCTAGATCTGGCTAAGGCCTTCGACACGGTTTCGATTTCATTGCTCATTTCTAAACTTGAATCTCTGGGAGTAAGAGGCATGCAGCTGTCCCTGTTTTTGAGTTATTTAACGAAAAGAACCCAAAGTGTCAAAATTGGATCTCATACTAGCTCTGATTTACCAATTGAATACGGTGTCCCGCAAGGGAGTATCCTTGGCCCGACCTTGTTCTTGGTATATATAAATGACCTCTGTAACCTTGCTCTACAGGGCGGTAAAATATTTTCATATGCTGACGATACTGCTCTTGTTTTTTCCTCGAACACCTGGCCCGATACCTATCGTCTTGCTCAGGCTGGGTTTGATAAAGTTAGAGAATGGCTAAATAACAATTTACTTACCCTGAACACTACCAAAACTAAACTTCTAAATCTTTCAATTCGCAATCCATCGTATCCTTTAAGTTCCTCTCTACAAATATCTGCCAAACCTTTGCATATTAGTAACAACTCCGCTCGTGATAACGATTCAAGTAGTATTGTTCTTGAACGTGTTACATCAGTAAAATACCTGGGCATATTGATAGATAGTAATTTAACATTTGGAGAATATATTGATCACTTATCCAAGAGAGTAAGGAAGCTCATCTTCATTTTTAAACAATTACGTCTATCAGCAAATGCAGACGTTATGAAAATGGTGTACCAAGCATTGTGCCAGTCTATACTAAGCTACTGCTTAATAACGTGGGGCGGTGCAGCTAAATCCAACCTCATAAAGGTTGAGCGTGCGCAAAGATCTGTGCTTAAGGTGTGTTGTTTTAAGCCCCGTATCTTTCCTACTAACCTACTTTACGATTACTGCCAAGTTCCCACTGTCAGGCAACTATTTATATTAGCTACTGCAATAAAGCAACACTCTTTAACACCCTACGACCGGGATTCTACTACTCGTAACCACCTTGTAGCTACCTCTACCATGATTAAAACATCCTTTGGCCGCAAATTCTTTGTCTTCCTTGGGCCATACTTATACAATAAACTCCATAAATTGTTATCCATACACAACCTAAATCATAGTAACTATAAATCTACGCTTTTAAAATGGCTCCTTTCTCAATCCTACTCTGAAACTGAGGGCCTCTTGGAGGTTCCCCAGTAATTAAATGTTCTGAAAAATACACACAAACACACACACACACACGCGCACACACACATGCACGCACACACACGCACTCAAGCGCGCGCACACACTCACATACACACGCCCGCACATACACACCCACACCCACATTTATGTTTTCTTTTCTTCTAGTTAAGTCAAATCAAGAAACTCAATAATTTTATTGTGTATGTATATTCGCTAACTCACCTATTCTTGTATAATTTAAACATATACACAATATAAGTAAACACATCATGCTTGTAGTGTACTACTATAATTAAGTATAACAAATGCTGTGAGGTGGAGGCCTGGTGACCTGTAGAACAGGTTTTATGTACCTACCACAGGCACCAGCGATCCACGACCAAAATTGTATTTTAGTAGATAGTAGATTATATTTATATTTTTTGAAATTGGTTTGTGGTGAGAAATAAACGTTTTTATTATTATTATTATATATTATAGTTGATAGCAAACTAAACTAAATTTAGAGCATTCCTGTATGCATATTAGAAAGATGGGACGAATCAAGAGATGTCAAATTCGAACTTAGAGTTTGTTAACGTTTTTAGTAGGTACAGTTTTAGGTGGCCACTAAAATTAGAGACGTCAAACAAAAGTTGTATGGAAATTTTAGGTTGACATGGTTCTATTTAAATTTGACTTCATCTCGTCCCGCTCATATAGTAACGGTTAGTAAAAGACAGCAATGCTCAAAATTTAGTTTAGTTAGAATTTACGCCATTGACATCGATTCTAATGTAGTAAACTAAACTAAATTTAGAACATTCATGTTCTTTACTAACAGTTACTGTATGAGCAAGATGGGACGAATCGAGAGATGTCAAATTCGAATTTAGGCACGTCAAATTAAAATCTCCTAACGTTTTTAGTAGGCACCGTTTTAGGTAGCCACTAAATTAGAGACGTCAAACGAAAATTGTATGTAAATTTTAGGTTGACTTGATTATATTTATATTTGACATCATCCCGTCCCGCTCTTTTAGTAACGGCTAGTAAAAGACAACAATGCTCTAAATTTAGTTTAGTTTTCGGCATTAGAATTGACGCCATTGTGTCTCGTTGAACAGTGTTTAAAGAGCTAAGAAAGGAAGATGTTTTTGTAATCCTGTGCGACGATACTAGAAAAGGCCAACACAATATAAGGTTAAAAAGCCAAAGCGCTGGATATCAGAAAATATTCACCATAATGCATGGGCAGTTACTGGAAATGTATATTGTCATAATTATTTATCATTTTAATTTGACAACACCGTGAGCACAGTTGTCGAAGGATCCGCTACTGGGCCGCGTATTACGGGTTCTATTCTCGCACTGTACATGTATTATATTTACACATGTGAGTGAAGTATGTTTCTCTAAACGCATTCACGAAAGAGGAAGAAATCCCTTGGGGGGATTAATATCTGTTAAAAAATAATTACACTTAACATAACTTACAACACAATTCGTCCTTTAGAAATACTACTTTTTTACATTAACTTATAAAAATCCCTGTGCGCGGTGCCTAGGGAGTCACGCCACAGCATTGCTCAAAGGGATTTATGATTTTATAGTTTTATTGTGCTATTCGTTTGCGGGCCACGCTCAGCGGGGCTTCGCGATTTACAACGGCTTTTTTCGTGTATTGTTAATATAAAGCAGCTGTTTATAGCAAATATTTGGGTCAAAGTAGAATATTTATCGTGTTTTTAATACGTGACACGGAAAAAGTCATAAAGTATTTTCAGGTTGTATTCAAATCTTTTTTCGACTAATTACGGCATTGAGTTTTTGGGAATCAAAAGAGATGAGTGGTCCTGGACCTCTTCTTTGGGCCTTTCACTTAATAATTTTGATATAATATTTCATTCCTCATTAAAGGCGACCTTTTTTCATACATAATAAAATGCTCTTATCCTGTACTTTCTTAGATTATTTACACTCATAGAAATAGGTACATAACACAGCACGCCAATTTTTTTTCCCTATTATCTGTAATTTCTTCATCAAAAGTTTTACCTTTCACACACAAAGAGACATACCAAAATAATTCAAGACGATCCATTCAGCCACAGATGTTAAAGAATTTGTAAACAAAATTTTCTATTTCATTCATCCCTGATATTCAAATTTCGAACCCTGCGGTTAGGGGAAACCTCAAAGGATATAATTACGAGTGCCCGTTCGGGGTCCCGTGACGTCATAATCCGACAAGTAATTTCACGCTACTGAATGATACCAAACATGTGATGTATTAATATTTGGTTTAGGATATTCGGCTAGCACTGGCTTTTGTTGGTCCGGAAATTAAAATGGTGTGTTTTCAAATGATTGTAGAATGTAGACAGCAAGAGAAATGTGTGAAATTGTATATTTGAATTCTTTGAAAAATATCGAGTATGAATAAATTGAATTAGCTTTATTTTATAATTATAAAAAATATAAAATAAACCACAGACACACCAAAACACAAATGCAACATAGATTCAGAACAAGTTTCTTTTTTTTTAAACAGATAAGTTCAAATTAAACTAAATTTAAATTTGCATACGTTCGTTTAGTATCTACAAAGAATCCACAAAAATGAAACATTTAAAATTCTAAATAAACGTTTGAATGCATCGTTAACAATACCAACGGAGAGGAGCGAAATAAAATTTGCGACTACAAAATTGAATTTCACTCGATAATCGCTTCTAATTGTGGAACGCTTAAGGGCTAGATTTGCATAATTTCTGCTCGCCCCGATCCCGCGGGAACGTTTTATGAATTTTGCATAAATAAATATAAATTGCGACGCCTTTGATACTCTGAACACTATCGAGTTTGAAAGTTATCTCATACTTCGCGAGAATTTTGCGGCAGATTTTATGTTGGACAACTTAGTTGTGCGAAAAGTGCGAAATAGTTGGGAGCTCGCGAACATGTCCAAATTTCGAGTTTGTTTCTAGTTTGCTGCGTGTTATGTACGCATTGACGCTTTTGAGGATATAAAGAACTATGAAAGAACTTTGTCGTCATACATAGCTTGGGTCTACTGCTGTGAATTTATCCTTGAAACACAAGTCGTGAGTGAAATTCACAATAGTAGCCCGGAATTTGGAATTATTGCCGGCATAGGGCTCACCACCATGGGACAACGGTATCTTAAATCTTCATTAGATGACCGGAAGTTACAGTTTATCGAACTCTTCCAGCGAGAGAGGGGTCTAATGATGTTCACCCATCCACATACCGACCGCGGCATAGCATCTTAACCCATCAATTTCTGATACTGTTACTTAGCCACGAGTCCCTTGATCCAAGAATAGAATCTCATACAATCCTGAATTCATTTTCAATTTAATTCAAACACCCAATCTAACACATTAATCAGTTTTCAAAATCCCATTAAATCCTGTCGCCGGCTAGATTCTGAACATTTTTCACACACCGCTACTAACTATAGAGTACTTTCAGAGGCAATACGAGCACCGGAGTGTGGAACCATTTCGTTCGGAGCTCAATAAGTTATGAAGCCTTTTAGTTCAGTTTTTGTATTATTTTCCTTCGCGCTGTGGCGGCTTGAAGGAGTTGTAATTGAATTACACGACTTACACGAGCCTTGGGGACAGAGAAATGTGTAGAGCATAGTGAGTATCATTTTTATATTTTTTTAAGGCATATATGTATCAAAATCTTTTAATTATGTTTTCAAAATTCTTGCCCTTTATAAGGATGTTTATTTCATCACAGTGTCCAAGTTGAGTCAGTTTTTGTATTTATCTTTTTCCAACTAAAGTCAAATTCATATAAATAAATGAAAAATGCGACAAAATGGAAAAAAATGTGCTTAGTCACAACACAGTTGGAAATTAAACTCGATTGATTGGTCCGCGTGGCTATTAGTTAAATAAATTTTTAATGAATTATTTGTAATTACGATAGTACCGATAAAACTAAAAATGCTACTCTAACAAGAAAAAATCTTAATTTCTTAAAGCTTTATTTATACATGTATAAATGAAGCTTTAGAAATTAAGATTTTTACTAACGAAACGTTCTTAACGACCTGAAGAGGATATGTATGTAAACTAGAAGTCGCGGCTTCGTCTGCGGGATCAAAGGTAGCCTATGTCTTTCCCGAGACTACAATCTATCAAAAATATATAAATTTCATTACGATCCGTTCAGCTGTTTAGGCGTGAAAAGGTAAAAAACAAACAAACAGAGATACTTTTTTTTTATTAGAAAAACTGGTATAAAATAAATAAAATAATATTTACCGTTAGCAATATCGTCTCTATCGTCCCTGTGCCTATACAAACTTATATCGGCAAGGCGGGCAGTCCTCGGAAGACTATTCCTATGGATTCCTGCAGGAGTGCTTACATAACACAGTCTCATGTTACTAATATTATAAGCTTTTCTTTCTATATTTTGTCTGTTTTATTATTCTTATAGTTACTAGCATATTTTGGGTTTATTTATTTTTATTCACTGTAAAGTTTTAAACTTTTAATTACCACGTTGTCTAGCTACGATTTATATTGAATATTTTTGCAGACTTATATCACATTCAAAAACACCTAAACCCGGAATGATTAACAATTTTATTACTATTATAAAATGATTCTTTTATTTATATCAATCATTGTTCACCGGTTACTACTCACGTGCATTTCTCGTTCTTCTGTTTGACTCGCGACTTCGCCGCGGGCTCAGCTCATGACTAAGGGCTCCGTTCGAGTTCGAAACTAGTCGGGCAATTCCCGAGAAATGCACGTGAGTAGTAACCGGTGAACAATGATTGATATGAATATGTCTCACGAAAGTTATTATACAAAAAAAAAAAAAAAAGATTCTTTTATTGATATATAACAGATATTAGATATGTACATAATAATTAAAAATATTTACAAAAACAAAACCTAAATTATATTGACTACACTACTTATATTACTACTAAAAATAACCGGAAACCCGGAATAACTATGGATTAAATATTCGTACCATTTGAGAATCGAACCCGCGATCCACAACTCTGCAGTCGATCGCTGAGCCACTACACTAATATTATGTAGAACATACGACCCTACAAGAGTCATGTACTATCTTGGTAGCTTGTGCTACGATACTCTACGCCGTAGTACGCATCTACGCCGTAGACTTAAGATTAATTATGTTAAAATAGTGATGATATATTTTACATAATGATACTTCCTCTCCAAATTAATAACACTTCACTCCGTTTTTAGGGTGATATCACTCAAGTTATTATCATTCTATGTTTTTTTAAGAACTATTTAAGTGTTATTATATTAAACGGAAAAAGAGGAGGAGAGGTTCAGTCACCTGTATAGACTGAATGGACAGCAATGACGTCGCCAAAAGACGTGTTAAATATAGATGAAGAATTCGCGGTGGTGAGCAGAGGTCGAGATGGTTTAGTGGTCAGAACGCCTGGAGTATTTATCCGGGAGGCGCAGGTTCGAATCCTGCTCACGACCGTATTCTTTTTCCATTTAATATAATAACTTTAGAGTTCGCAAAGCATGCGTTAATGCTTTTCTAAGATTTATATTTAAGTGTTGTAATCGATGTTTTATATGCGAGAGTTTACTAATTACGGACCGAGACGGTTTCTGTAATCTCTTAAATTAGGTTCTTCAAGTGAATACACATACGAGTACATACTCTCACGCCCGTATGCCCGAATTTTTAATACCAACATAACACAACTTACAACACATACATAACCAAATAAAAACAAGCTCACATTACATTACATTAACAAAGCCTTGTGCTACTTATTTACGACTGGAACATTCCACAATAGGTTTAATCGTGGTTTAATCGTATGTTTTACGCGATTACATTGAAAACGCATAGGCCGGATTAAAATGACTTAACAAAATATTTTCGTACATATTATCCGTTCATTATACAGAAATTATTGTTGTTTTACGTAATACTCGGTATTGTGGTAGCCATGTTGAGTTGGTAATTAGGTTAACTGAAAATACCGCGGAATATTGGATGTGGTATTCGTCAAGTGGGGTAAGCACTACTGTTTCATGTGTTATTCGATTACCGAATAACGTTTCAGAATAGTAAATTACATTATGTCATATAAGAAAAGAATCATTTGTCTTATGGTACTTCCTTGCAAACACGCTAATGAATGTCTTGAACTAGGACCTACTATAATCGGCAATCCGCTAGCGTGCTGATCAATACTCAAGAATACTTCACAATCAATATCTTACAAAAAATAAAGATACTAGAACTTGACGCTCAATAAAACGCAACAATGGTGTTACAGTACTTAATTTTAATCATAACTTGCTGCATAGTGTCAATTCTAATGAAGCTAACTAAACGAAATTTAGAGCATTGCTGTCTTTTACTAACCGTCACCATAAGAACGAGACAGGATTACGTCAAATTCAAATTTAATCTGTCAACCTAAAATTTTCATGAAATTTTCGTTTGACGTCTCTAATTTTAGTGGCTACCTAAAACTGTGCATGCTAAAACCGATCGGCGATTTTATTTTGACGTGCATAAATTGTAATTTGACATCTTTGACTTGTTTCGTCCCATCTTGCTCATACAGTAACTGTTAGTAAAGGACAGGAATATTCTAAATTTAGTTTAGTTTACTATATTAGAATTAACGCCAATGTTACAACAACGTAGTTATTACGAATTATTACTTATAAGTACAGTGGAACACGTCCGTTCTATAGATCAAAGTTACGAGTAATTATATAATATAAAGGGAAGGTAAGATTTTTTCACTAAACTATATAAAAAATTATATATTGCATCAAAAATATATAAAAAATGGCAATCAGTTGCTGCACGATGGTCGTGCATTATGATACCGTCAGGGACCTACACAATCTAATTAAAATATGAATTAGTACATTCTTACAATCAGTATAGTATGAGTAAAGAAGATAATAGACAACCGAAATTTATTAAAAGTAAAAACCATTTTAGTTTATACCTATACTTAAACATAATGCAAAGCAAGTCCAGTCCAACCTATTTGAATTCTCTAACAATTTCCACATACCATTATGTACATAATATTATAATATTTTTAACGTAAATCATAAGCCATACATAAAAACAACTCTCTCTAAACAAAATGCACATATTCGCGCAGCAAGCAATCTTATGAAATGCACACTAATTTTCCTCCCTAGCTTCTAAGGCTTCCTTCTTACGTTACCCCCCCAACTATGAATACCATCATCAGACCAGACGATTATCATATTTCACGTTTATTACTTACCATTTGTACATTAAACCTCAACCTTATTTTGAGCTAGATAAGGAGCAAATTTGATTGCAGTAAGTGCAGTGGAACTTTGTTTTGCAAGTGCATTTACAAAGTTGTTTGCTGTTTGTGTCAACCGTATCACTTTAGGTTTAAGGTATATTTTATACTTTTATGGGTGCATGAAAGGGTTGGTTTTTGGGCTACTAGTAACAAAGGGTAGGCAACAAGTCTCAAGTCACCGGGTCTCCCCTCAAGTTGTATGAGGTTTGTCTCATACACGTCAAAGTATTTTCTGAAAGTATTAGCACGTTAAAGACGCTGTGTCCATTGTCACTCATATTTATTTCAAGATCCTAATGGTAAGTAAACATAAATAATTACGAAATAAAGGTTATTGTTGAATGTCAAATGTACTTAGTTGATGAAGTTGGGTCATGTTCTTCGGAAGCAAGACTGAATGGAGCGTTTAGTAGTGCAGGGCAGAGTGGAAAAGAAGAGACTCCAATGTAGATCTCATCTTTTGATAGGACATCATTCAGTCCACTGCGCACTGTTGTTATTTCCAAAAACATCTCTCAATCGCTCTGAATCATCTGCAATAAACAAAAGCGCATGATGAAACCTCAAGCCTCCCTCAGTGGTCTATGGGTCGCAGGGGTGGCTGCTGAGCATAAGGTTCTGGACTTTTTTCTGTTATGGAATTCTTAGTAGCAGATCGGAGTTAGATATTGTGCTCCTTAGATGACAACAGAGTTTGGACACGGACATCGGTAGAATGGGGTGTACAATTGTGAAAGGTATAATACTGTCCCTGGTCTTAGTGTATCACACACACGTTTACAAATACATATCACACGCTTGTGTGATATGTATTTGTAAACGTACTTACGATACTAGAGAAATTTCTACCAATTTTTTTCTGAGTTATTCTAGGGTAATAAAAGTTGCATCCGTGTTCATATTTGAACACCCTTATTTCAATTTAATCCAGAATAAGCCTATTCCCAACTCCCAGGTATAATTTCAAACCGCTGCTGCTGATAATTTCTAATAGAAAATCCCTGTTAAATATACCCATATACGAATATTCTTACTGGTATATTGGTATTTTTACTTCAAATCGTCAATTCAACACAATCTCAACACGTACAATGGACACGTGCAGACTACGAGTGACTTCCAATGTTTTCCGGGGGACGTTGGCTGTTGGCACCGACTAAGTGGGGCCAGATTTAGCGTTCGACACAACTGATTTATGTGTCTACCGTACACGGTGGAGCGTGATGTATATCGTATGGGAGAAAATAGGCCATATTTTTCGTAGGATTATGGCCGTTTTAGGTTTAATTGGTTTTTAATTTGATGGTACCTGTGTCGTTATTGAAAGAAAGAAAGAAAGAAAGTTTTTTTATATAGCACAGATACAAGACACAAAAATAAAGAGGAAGAAGGAGAAATAATAATAATAATAACAAACAAAAACTTAAAATAAAACATAAAAAAATTAAAAACAGATAAAAAATGAAATTATTTCTAATTATAATTAGGGCAACACCGATGACATCGGATTCGGATATGTGTTCCGGCGTTTTTTATATCAGGTGTAGGTGCCATTAGTGCCCAGAGAATAATATTTTTAAATCTATACATATTTAAATGTTTGTTCCAACAAGGGAAAATGCTATCGATGTACTGTACCATGTAAAAACCTTCTACCAATAAGTCGCTTTGAGTACCGCTTGTGGTCAAATATTTCATAACAATAAAAAAATATAACTGTAATGCTCGGTTGATAAGCTTTTTAAAATATATTAGATTGATAGTGTGAAAGAAAATTTAGAATAAATTTTAGGGAAAGAAAAGTTTTACCGCTAAAGGCGCTTAGACTTGCGATAGTCAAGTTATGTATTTCGGACAAAGGTAATAAAAAGATTCACTTTATAGTTCAGTCAACTAATTATCTAAAGACTAAATGAAAAAGTTTTGACAAATCATTTACCTATTCCTTATTAATTTGATCTAATACTACGAATTAGTTGGGCTCAAAAGGTTACCAACCAAGAAAGATGAGGACGTTTTGTGACGTCGGTGACATCGGCGTGGAACGTGTACTTTGGAACACCATCAGACCGCGAGAAGTGACGTATTTGGGGCACGTGTTTAGAGATAAGAGCTACGGCAGTTTACAGCTCATTATGATGGTTAAAGTAGCGGGAAAGAGACATGGAACGGAAAGGAGCTAAGGAACACTATATTTCCTTAGCCCAATAGTTGTTTTGTTTGCAAGTTATATATATTATATATATATGTGTAAGTTTATGTAAGTTTATTTAGTTCATATTTTTATAATAAGTATGTTTATTATTTTGTTTTATATGTTCTTTTACTAGTATAACAAAGTTTATGTATTATGATTAATATGAATTTACACACCGTGTCTACATCTCGTGTATTATATTTTCCTCTCGCAGGGCTGCTGGCAGAGATTTCTTTTAGAAATAAGCAGTACCTTTGTACATCATATTCTTAAGCAACGATCCTATAACTGTATCTTGTGTGTACATGAATAAATAAATAAATGACGGCCGCAGAAAGAAGTCATGGTTGAGAAACTTCAGAGAGTGGACTGGAGTCGCAAGTGCAGCCCAACTATTTCGTCTCACAAAAGACCGTAAGAAGTATGCAGAGCTGATTGCCAAACTTCGCTAGTCGGAGAGGCACCTAAAGAAGAAAAAGAATTAATTTGAACTCTAGGCAAAGGCAAGAAATCTCTTTAATTATATCGATTCGACAATTATCGACACAAATGTCATCAATGTACAGCCCATTGATTGTGACGTCATCCTCACGTCATATAAAGATAAAAATCTACCGTTCCTTTCTCAAACAACTTTTTTTATTACCTATGTTGTTCTCCCCTATTTTGAGGGTACAAAACTACATTTTATAAGTACATTAGATTCGCATTAACTCAACAAGGTGAGATGAGCTCTAAAGGAGATTTTCTTTGCCGCCGAAGGGGAAAATTATCTTGATCGGATAACTACCCTCATTTTAATTAACTTGAGGATTCTTCAACACAAACATTGGTCTGGAGTAGTGTCTCGAAATATGGCGTAGATACATGAAACAACCGTATAATGAAGAGACTGTATATACACACACACGGTCTAGGGATATTTCATACTCAATTAAATAACTAGAAAAGTACTGGCCGCATTGGAATCTTTTATACACCGATTTGTTTGTAATTTATCTCAGACTAATTCCAAATTCAAATTTTTGAAAATTCTTTTGTTTCGGTGGCATAAAAATGTCTTGATGTGTAGGAGAGGGAATTTTCATTTGTGCGAAATTTAGAAAACAATACGAATTACATTTAGTTACAGATTTTTTTTCATTTTTAAACGAAAGATAAAGTTAAAATTGAGGTATTGTAGCCATACAACGCCAACATTTGACGAGGGCGGAGATGTTACGAGCTGTGGGAATGCTGGAAGCTGGGTCTGTTCAGCGTAATGTTGCTGAGGCCATAGGGACCCACCAAAATGTAATTTCAAGATTGTGGACACGCTATCGTGCCACAGGTGAAGTAGCGGAGAGGCACCGGGGGCCAAGTCGCATCACTACCCCCAGACAAGACCGATTTTTGCAAATTACTGCGCGAGCTCAACCAAATGCAACGGCGACTCAATTGGTCCAAAGGCTGCGAGTGGAACACCAAGTGCTTGTGAGTGACCAAACTGTAAGAAGGCGACTGCATGAAAGCAATCTACGCTCTCGTAGACCACTCCGGGTCCCACCTTTACGGAGAGGTAATCGTGGACGACGATTAGAATGGGTTCGGAACCACGTGGACTGGGGCCGTGAACAATGGTCCAATGTGCTGTTCACGGATGAATCCAGGTTCGGCTTCCATCCAGATTCACGAAGGACACGTGTTTGGCGAGTTCCTGGACGATGGAGCCGTCTTCAGAACCCTCAGCAAGTTCACCCATACCAAGGAGGAACAATTATGGTTTGGGCAGGAATTCGTCTTCATCATCATCATGGGCGTTTTCTCAGACTACTAACTTCAAGTTTATAAACACAAATTAAATGATTTTTCTATTTTTTTTCAGTTTTTACTCATAAATTAAAAGTTAATTCATATACGGTTTCCGTCTATGCTTCATTTTTTTTCCATAAAATCCTGAAATTTTAATCGAAGTACCTTAACCATTACTAGAAAATGGTAGAATATTAAAAAACGTATCTTTTAAATATATACGTCATATAAATAATTAACATATTGATAGTAATTCGCTTTTTTAAAAATATCCCTAGACCGTGTTGATGTGTTTATTATGGGTGAGTTTAGCAGCCATTTTATCTAACGATATTAAAAACTTTTTTGAACCACACCTTTTACTATGATAATATCCAAACAATTTAGGCTCGGTTGCACCTTTGAGTATATAAATCTAAGGAGACGCCCTTATTGTCTATGTTATACAAATGGCTCGTGGCTAAGTAACAGCCGCATAGATCGATCGATCGAGGTTAAGCTGCGCTTGCTGCGGTTGGTCTGTGGATGGGTGACCATCATTTCATACCGAGACCCCTCCGCGCCTCGGAGAGCGCGTTAAGCCGTCGGTCCCGGTTGTCAAATTAAGATATATGAGAGGTAGTCAGAGGCCTGTAAGTCTGACAACCAGTCATACCACGAGATATCGTGTTATCCAGTAATTGGGTTGTGGAAATCAGATAGACTGGTCAGATAGGTGTGGAAGACGCTTCATGTAAAATACTGGTATTAAGCTGAATCCAGTATGACTAGAAGCCAACCCCAATGTAATTGGGAAAAGGCTAGGCAGATATATATTTATACAAAAATGGTAAATTTAAGAGCTCTTTTTAAAATATGCGACGCAATGCATGAAAAAAATATGACATAGGTAATAATCACAAAATATTTTTGACATGTTTTTTTTTGTGATTTGGGCAAGTCATAAATACAGGTCAATGGGTTACACCAACATTACTATAATCGTAGCCGACGTAATACTATATTATTTTGACAGCTTTTCTATGTAAATTCTGACAAATTGACATAGTAATATGTGGGTAACGGTTATTAGATAATAGGTAGTGCAACTGAGCCTAAATCGTTATTATAACGATCTTCGCGAAACACTCTCCTTAAAGAGAACTTGCAAAACGTTATCTAATCGCCTTGAAATTCAAAAAAATCATATCTTATTATGGCCAGCCATCATATTTGAAGTTTTGATTATAAAGAAACGTTTGGGAAGAGTTAAGTATAACGTTACTGGACCAGTGGAAACCTTACGTTTCTTACAAATATGTAGTGCCTTACTGTGTTAGAATTCCTGAAAATGACAGAGGAGATTTTGACATTGACCAGCAGTATGATATTCACAGACTTATTAAAATAATAATGTCAAGCACTTTAAACCAAGTCACCATACTTAAACTCTTTTCTTTTAAAACGTCGAGCAGGTAATAAATTACAAGTTCACCTTCAACTAAGAACGTCTTATAACTCATTTCTAACAGCGACATAACTACAAGAAAAGTTGTTTCAGTAAAACAAGCAAAAATGTATAAAATGCAAGTAAAAAATGTGCCATAAACTGTCGTAGTAAAACTCTTTTACCTGACTTTTACAGTTAGCGTTCTCTTCAACTTTAACTTGTTATAAAAGTAGTTCATGTTTAACTAACTACTATCTACACTTTAACCACAAAGCGTTTTATTAAAATTAAACTGTGTATAAAGATATTAGTAACATTTTATTTTCTACATTATTATTATTATTATAACTGCTTCAATGGCGTAAGGATTACTTCCGTAGTTATTTGGTGGTGTGATACCCCCGTGCTTCGGAGGGCACGTAAAGCCGTCAGTCTTCTCACCCAATCTCTCTTCCGTTGTGTTAGATTGCCGTCCCATCGAACTATGAAAGTAAAGGAAGGAGGAGTCCACCTATGTTTGTGCATATACTTGAGCACTATAATATCTCTTACCTACTTGGCAATCTCCGTGCAGATAGGCCGCCGTGACCGAAAATTTGTTTTTTATTTTTGATAATGGCATCTCGCAGGTCAACCTAGGAGGTTGTCGACTGCTTAACCGGACTTTCCTGTGGATGCCCTAATAATAAATTATTATTAAGGCCTCCAGCCAGGGGCATACGAACTAATTACAAACTAAAGCGACAACACGCTGAGGGCACCCCCTGCGGAGTACGAGCCTCGGCTTAGGGCGTCGCTGGTGGGAGGACAGCAAGGGACTGGCTGGATCGGATTCGAATCATCGTTATTATTTAGGGAAGAATTTAAAGCTACAGGTTCAGCGGCTACGCGGGCTGGCACGAGCAAGGGTCAGGGAGGGAAAATTCGGTCTGGAATATATATTATACTGTATTATGTCGAAGTTTTATTAACTGTAGTCAGATGTTTTTCCCCCACTCTCGTGAGCGAAGCCGTGGGTAGAAACTAGTACAAATAAAAATGTAGAGCATCTGTGTTATACGGCGTTTTGTTGCAAACAATTACCATAAAAGCGCAGAGGTAAAGTAGGCTGCTAGTGTTGTGGATTTTTTATTAATAGTTAGCTGTGCGCGCACCTTTTTATATTATTCATATTCCGTTGCAAAATTTCGAAATGATACACGATAGTTTTATTCAAAATTCCCCTTGTAATCCCTAAAGTTTCTTTTAAACCCGTAAAGCTGTTTCAGAGCATATTCAAGACAAACATTCAGATAGACAGACAAAAATTCTAATAATGATAATAAATAACAGCGTCATGGTTTTTAACCTTCATCGCCAATCGCCATCGGTGTGCTTAATTCGGTAAGAAAGGAAACTTGAAATTACATAGGTAATTCAGTTGGACTGAATGGAACTGAACTACCTATGTAATTTTAAGTTTGTCGTGCCAATGCACGGTTCGACAAGCATCAGGTTAAAACTCCGCTCGCATCTCTTTCTTACAAAAATATTATAAATCTGAATTGTCCACAATCTGAACGCCCTTATGTAGATATCGCTGCAGAGAAGGTTCCATCTAGATCAGTCGATTGTTAACCTGTCGGAGTATAACGGGGTAACTTGACATAAGATAGCATAGCATTGGTACAGTTCAACGAACATCACTGGTTAAAGATCCGCTCGCATCGCTTTCGGAAAAAAATAAAAATTTCATTTGTGTACAATCTTAACGAACGTAACATGATAATATCGTCACAGTTTCACAATGCTAATGCAAGCCTAGGTTACCCTCAACTAACAATGTAACCCAGTGCAGCAAAATTAAAGGCCTACACTCACTGGATTAGTGGGGGTTACTGCCACTCACAGCTAAAAGCTCAAAACTCAGCCCTTTGCATCAAGTATTCAAGTGGCGCCGACGACAATGCCATACACCTGCCGATGATGTGATGTTGCAAGTCATAAGATTTCATATGTTAAATATTTTAGAAATCCTTTTAGTTTGTTATTTTTATTTGTGACAGAAAAGTGATTGGGTAATTAAAAAATCCGGTTCCGAGCGGGGTTTAGAACTGTGCCTACCAGATAAATTCTCCATGCGGTCTGGCAACTAATCCATCCCGACCTCTGCTGAGTACTCCGAATTCATCTTTCACATTTTAGCTCCTATACAGGTGACGGAACTAACACGACTAATTCTGCAGTTAATTGTAAATGAATCGTACAAATGCGGATAAAATAAAAGATTTCTCTGTAGAAGTCCTTCTATGTTTGTTATTTAGTTTCCGGCCAAGAAAATAGGCACTATAACCCTGGATGAAGATTTGCGGTGAATGTAGCAGCAATCCAGGAACTCCGGTAAGGTTTAATAAAGGACTGGTTTTAGTAGGTAGGTGTAAATGATTGCTAGATAAATATCGCCAGGCGTCTTTTTAAGACGAATACAAAGAAGAAAAATTCAATGGATTTGAACACGACAAGGTAGCTCAGTTGGTAGAGTCGAAACGTCAAAGGTCGCGGGTTCAAACCCTGTTCTTGTCTATAATTTTTTCAATGTTTATTTGATAAATAGTAATTAAAAAACCTCTACTTCACCTACTACTAAGTTGTTTTATTAGGGTTCCGTACCTCAAAAGGTAAAAAAGGAACCCCTAAGATCACTTTCTTGTCCGTCTGTCTGTCCGTGTGTCACCACAAATTCTCAAGAACGGGTAGACCTAGCAAGTTGATGAAAAGCAAGGTAGCACAAGTAAAGGGAAAATCCCGAAAAATAAAAAAAGTTTAAAATTAAGGTAAATTTTGGTACATACAAGTTTTCGCGAAAATCTAAATTTGCCCATATCTTTTTATCGTGTTGACTCAAGACCATGATTTTTATACACCTAATAGGGACTATAGACCTCAGTATCTGGTATAAATTTCGACTTGCTTAGTCCCCTCGTTCCTGAGAAAATCGATGGTCACAAACGGACAGACGGTATAATAATAATAGGTACGGACCCCTCGGCGCACGAGTTCGACTCGCACTTGATCGGTTTTTTATAATGTGTAGTGAACACGAAAAGCTAACATAATATGAAGCAATATGGAACAGAGTATTCAAGAGGGAGGTGTATAATTTGTGGGCATTATGATTTGAAAAAAATTCAAGATATCTATTGCATTGCATTATGTAATTTTATTTGGGTATCATACTTATGTAGAGACAGATGGCTGGCAGGCTTACTCATTACTAAAATCACACTTCACTAAACAATTTACTGTCAACCGATCCTATAAACGCTCACCTCTTACTTTTTGAACCAGAAAAACCCTTTGTTTGGGGTCCGCACTTACACAGGGCGCCAGGTGCGCGCTCGGCCCAATCAAGGGACGACAAATTGTTACAACCAGCCTTTGATGATGTTTGTCTCGCCCATACATCGGAATTCCATACAAGCGGTGAATTTTTCGCATTTTTTGGCGTGTTTCATTTACTATACATTATTATGTAAGTTACATTGTCCGTGCGCATATTTGAATTGGAACGTTTACGATGCACTGTCGCATACAATATATTTTAATTATATGTAGTTTCGGTGATACTTCAAAAAGGTTCTATAATTTTAGTTAAAGTTAGCAATATTCTTAATTGATTTCGGTAGTGACAGGTTGAGAAAACAAAACTGATATCGGGGTCAATATTGAGTTGATAGATTTATCAGGGTTATTTTCCTGATATTAAATAGCAATTCAACAGGAACATCGAATTCTCGCAACAGATTTTTGAAGTTTAAATTTCTTTAGGCGCGTTGAGCACTTTTTGGGTGATCAAAAATCATGGAACTCGCGTCATCGTCACCGAACGCTTTCCATGAGCTATATGTATACTGTGTATATATGTACATAGATATACTTCCGTTCCGTTTATCACAATACAATTCACAAGTTACTTAGTTTTCACTTCTATTGGCAGTCCCCAAAGACTGCCCCGCATGTTTTTATTTTATGTATTTTCTCACCCCTATTTTTGATCCTCATCGTAAAACAAGAACTATAAAATCTTAAATTCCCCAAATGCAATTCTCCATCATAAACCACATTACGCATCTACTGACCATAATTTTCAATGCACATCGTCTAAAAGGCTATCACGGCTAAGTCCACGCTATAAAGATTTTATTTTATAGTCTACAGCAACTAGCGAGAGACCTACTTCATGTGTAGTCGCTTAGCGAAGCTCTGAAAGTATGAATGGTCCCATTCATACTTTCAGAGCTTCGCTAAGCGACTATTTTATGTGCAATACTTTTGAGGTGGTTATTTTTCTTCTTATTAGATGGTTAATAAATAACCTAGTGTCGGGGCCTAAACCACCCGTTGGCCTCTGATATGGCTTAATCTTTCAAGGGTGCTGGTTTCCTCACAATGTTTTCCTGTGTGAAGCAAGGGATCAATAATTTATAATCCGCACGTGACTTCGAAAAGTCAGTGGTGCGTGTCTTAATTCGAATTTGTGACCTGATAGTTCAGCAATCATGCCACTAGCCGATCACAGATTTTTTAAGTAAGTAAATTACCTACTTAGCTGTTTTTTATATTACTCGTAGGTATAAATTTATATATTATAACTTTGTAAACAACTCAGGCATAATGAAGTAAGTTATGCTTGTCTTATTCATACTCTAAGGTAAAGTTGGTATAACAGGATATTACTTACAAACAAGTGCCGAAACAATGTAAGTTGCTTGTTTTTGGAGTGCAAGAATACAGTATCTCATTGAAATATAAGCGAAGTATTACATTTAACTGTCTCGTTGGTCTAGTGGTCAAGAGCGCGGTTACTGAGTATGGGCTGGTCTTGGGTTCGATTTCCGTGTTCGATTCCCGGGTCAGGCAAAGTGTTATTGAGTTTTTCTGTTAGGAAATTTTCAGTAGCAGCCTGGTGTTTGGAATTGTTCCCGGTTGATGGCAATAGGCTCACCACCTATTACGTGGGACTTGATAACAGCATTAGTGAAATGTGGGTGTACAAATGTGTATACCTCTGCCTACCCCTTCGGGGAATACAGGCGTGATGCTATGTTATGCGTTTAATAGGCACTTTTTTTTATTCTGTAGAATATACTCTCCTTTTTTTGAGCGAGGAACACGCATCATGGGCGCTCTACTACCAACTATAACTACCCGCATTCTCCCACCCAAAACCTGCATTATTAAAAAGACCATGGAGAACTCATCGTTCTGATACCGAACATGCAAATAAATCATGAACTGCTCCTTGTAACAATAATTTATAGAACCTTAGTCTGTTTTATCAATAGAATTGCTATTCTACCACCAAAGAAGAAAAGATAATTTCCATAACTAGTCGTTCTCTCCATGATTATGGTAAAAACTATGTTATAAATTGATACCTATATTCAGAACTCAGGTAGGTCTACACGTTAATTAAGATAATATCGGGTGGGTGGGCAATATAGCAGTACTAATAACATCAAATTGCGATCACATGTCGGTTCCTCAAGCGTGACATTACAGCAATATCGATACAGAGTCGTTCACGGTCTATGGAGACCAATATTCAGCAATTGACATCTTACTAAGTACTATGTAGTAACATAGATGTTATGCAATTATGGTACTCGTAAGCAAACCTGTTTATTGAGATCAGAACATATTTGGATAATAACTAATACTAGTGGTTGCCCACTGGTCGAAATACGGCACAAAATTAATTTAAATTTATAAAGGTTACAATATTAAATGGAAAAATAATACGATCGCGAACAGGATTCGAACCTGCACCTCCCGGATAAATACTCCAGGCGCTCTGACCACTAAGCCATCTCGAGAAGAGGTTGGCTGTTCGCGACCGTATTCTTTTTCCATTTAATATTGTAACTTTAGAGTTCGCTAAGCATGCGTTAATGCTTTTCAAAGATTTATCTTGAATTAAATTTATAAAGGTTCGATCGTATCGTAAAAATATATGTGTGGATGTGTCAAGTAGTATGTGTAGATAATGTTTTTCATATGCAGATTATATAAAAATAGGTTTTAGCTTACTGCGCTCCTTCTCCATACAAACTTTAAGTGTGCCGAATTTCATACTCCTCCGTCCGCTTAATTTTCGTAAAAAGGAGAACACACCTCTGCCTACCCCTTCGGGGAATTCAAGCATGATGTTATAAGTTATTAACATTACTAGTTTAATAAAACAACTTTTAACCGGATTAATCGCGTGTATTATAGATTTTTGTTTTTCCTGACGTTTCGAACACTTTGTAGCGGTCGTGGTCGCAGGACAGTCCTTCTAGAAGTTGTTTTATTATAATGTGTAGTGATCGCGAAAACCTAAGATATATATATATATATATTACTAGTTTATATTGCAAAAAGAAATTACAACAAGAACAAAAGTAAAAACGATGATAGCTGCATAAGATAAATGTTTCTTTCTCTGTATTGTTTCTGTGGAAAATATCGAAGCTCATGATTACCTAACTTAGTAATTACTCATACAATAACAATGTAATTCAACATTATATTAGTTCGCCACATAGCGTTCTATTGATATTGCGTTCAAAGATATATAACAATCAACTAACCGTTAATTAAGTACGTAGGTACCTAATTGACATTTAGTAAATCAAAGTGGCGTTGTCATGGTAACACACATAACATTAAAATACATGTGAAATGTCAACAAATTTATAATTTTGTAGTTAGCAAAATACGACCGCGAGCCTGCAGCCCTTGAATTAGTACTGGAGTAGTAATATCTTAGGTTTTCGCGATCACTACACAATATAATAAAACAACTTTTAACCGGATCAATCGCGTGTTAATTGGTTTTTGTTTTTCCTGACGTTTCGAACACTTGCAGAGTTCGTGGTCGCAGGAGGACTGACCAATAATACACGCGATTAATCCGGTTAAAAGTTGTTTTGTTAGTACTGGAGTAGCGTGGGAGAATAATTAATCTTTCGTCTTCATCAAATTGCAGAAAATCTAATGAGAAGATCAATCATTTTGTTCGTAATAAGAAACTGTACCCGCGAATTCATTTGGGCGGCACTTGGACAAATAGCGCTTTATCTGGGGGCACGGTATATTACGTGACTCTACAAACTCTACATATTGGTTAAAAAGTATAGATTGGCCGTTTATTGTTCGTGGAACTATTACGTGACATTTAAGTCCATAAGAAACAGTTTGTGAGACAATGACGAAACGGCCACGCCAAACTTTTTAACCAAAATCTAGAATTCGTAGAGTAGAGTTATTTGTTATTCATTATTATAAATGAAGCACAGTCAAGAGTACGTAGAGCTATACAGCGTAGAGCTTTGAACTTTGGATAGGCCCCGTAGATGACGCGTAATACAAATCCGAGCTCAGCTATGAGTTTGGCTCTAATAGAGATCTCATATCTCTTTAACAGTGAAAGCATTATGAACTTGAGAGTCTGGGCAACCAACTTAGCGTGAAATGTTTTTGGTGAGATATTTATATTCATCTCCTGAATCCTGCAAGATATCGAAATGATACATACACGAAAATGAAAGATATAGGTAATAATAATATATCTTTATTTCAGACAAAATATCTATTTTACGGTGAGTTTGTATAAATTTTGTTTTAATAAGAAAATTTTCATTTATATCTATTGAGCCGTTTTGAAACCGATACAAGACAAACAGGCAGACAGACAAACATTCCATAAACGATAAATTATGATGGTATGGTGTAAATTGTAGTTTTCACTTTTGTGATTGGATTCCATCAATGAAACAAAACTTTTACGCCATTAAACGGCTCATTAGACAAAAATCTAATCTACATCTCATACAAACACATGAATTGCCAGACAAAAAAATATGCTTTTAGTCATAGTGAATTAATGTTCACCGGTTACTACTCACGTGCATTCTTCGGGATTGCCCGACTAGGTTCGAACTCAAACGGAGCCCTTAGTCATGAGCTGAGCCCGCGGCGATTTCGCGAGTCAAACTGGTTAATGCAAGTGAGTAATAACCTTTGAACAATAATTAATATGAATCTGTCTCACGAAAGTTATAATACAAAAAAATAAAAATAAAAAAGAAATATAAAAAAATCAAACCTTTTCAATTACAACCTGTTTAATTTGATAGTAGTAGAACCTATAAATAATAATTCTGATATATTATCCCACCGTATTGCCTCCCTAAATCTGTTTGCACTCCCAGTAGAATAGGTCCTTTTAAATTTATGTATACTATCACTCAGTACCCTTACGTACGTACTGCCAATGTCGATACCTTAGGTACTACGTATCGATATACCTCGAACACGACTTGGGCGGGCCCTCACTCAGGTTGATGGCAATATATTGCGTTTTAAACTTCCTAGAGCTCTTCAAAAGACCGAATGTGAATAGCTTGTCATTTTCTGAAATGTCGAATTCGAATTATCGAAATGATTTTGTCGATTTTCGATTTTGCCAGAGCATTTCATAGAGTATCTACACAATTCTATAAAACAGCAAACTTTTTGTATCGGTATTTCTAACAACTGAAGTCAAGAAACTAACGACCGATTCATGAGTTTTCTTGTATTTTTATAGCATTTTTGTTGGTCGGGGAATCGAGAAACGGTCATAGTGTCGCGCAAGTTGTAAGAAAGTGCGATTAAAAATCGTACTTGTCGGTCGTAAAACTGTGAGACAGCAAAACAAAAGTCAGAGCGTGGCGAGCATTTGAAAACTTTTCAATACCCCGACAGTAATTCCGGAAAATATACTTATATACTTGAGTTATTCTAAAGAATTCCCAAGTTGCCCTGTAGCTGACATTACGTCTTCCAAATGGCATTGCCGACAAATAGAGGGGTGACTGCGTCAGAGGGAAATATCAATCGCTTCAAATTGTACCCTCGGAGGGAGGACCTTGAATGCCAAACTCACAGCTTGCCTAATGATGCATTACTCAGATTCACCGCGCACTTACCTATAGACGGCATTATCTATTCTCACATCTGATCAATGGAATTTCAACTCAACTTTTACACATTAAGATTGAATTTTGACTGTACCATGCTTGGTTGTAAGTCTTTATTAATGTGAGGAGTTGTCATGAGCAGGTTATCGAATGTTCCAACTATTCATTCTTATCGGAACGTCAAATGCAATTCAATATTTCATCGCATTGATGTCGGAAAAGATAATTTTTCTCTGAAGACCTACAATGCTTCACCCCGATGTTAGACGTTAAGTACAAATCGTTATACTGTGACTATTGCAAATGCTCGTAGTGGGTAAATTATAGAAGATATTTGTGATAAAATTATTAAGACCATGGTTGTTAATCAAGAAAAAGAAACGAGGATTATTATTCTGTATACAACTACATGCAGCTGAGATGAGAATGTTAAGAGGGATGTGTGGTGTGACGCGGATGGATAGAATTAGAAATGAATATATAAGAGGAAGTCTGAAAGTGGCACCGGTGACTCAGAAGTTGTGTAGAAATCGTTTGGCATGGTATGGGCATGTGATGCGGAGGGATGAGAGTCGTATGACAAGGAAAGTTTTAAGTATGAATGTAGATGGCTATAAGAGTAGAGGAAGACCGAGGAAGCGATGGATGGATTGTGTTAAAGATGATATGGCTAGAAAAGTAGTGACCGACGATATGCCAGCTAATAAAGATGTATGGAAGAAGAATACATGCTGCGCCGACCCCAAATAAATTGGGATAAGGGCAGGGGATGATGATGATACATATTTACGGTTTATGTTAATTAATGCATTTTGTAATGTGTATATCAACTCTTCGGTAGGTCCTCTCAAGTGGTGCTTGCTACGTAGGTATTAAAGAGTATCCGCGTATACCCATTACATTTTTATATACTTACTGCATATTAACATGCTAGAAAAACTGCTGCATTGTTCTAGTCGTCGCAAACGTAGCTGAGCGAGAGGTACTGGGTCTGATTCCCGGGTCGAAGAAAGCGTAATTGAATTTTTCTGGTAGAAAATTCTCAGTAGTGACCCGGAGTTTTAAATTGTGCTGGGTTGGTGACAAAAGAGTTACCATCTGCACTGCTCTGCAAAACTAAGTACTACACTTTTCAAATTTCAATTTTATAAATCGGATTATTTTTGTTTTTAAAGCTTTATTCGCCATTTCTTAAAAGAAGGTTCTCGACTAAGAAGATTTTATATACAAAATTAAATTCTTTTTCGAGTCTTTTTTACTTCGAAAGTATAACTTGTGTACTTAAAAAGTTATTTCAATTTTAAAAGTGTAATACTTAGGTTTGCAGGCCAATGTATTACGTTGCGTCATAACACCATCCATGACATGTAGGTATACAACTTAGTACACCTCTGTCTAACCATTCTGGGTATACAGGGGTGATGCTATGGTTTGTAAAACAAAAATTAAAGCGCGCCTGCCAGTATACTTTTTATATCACAACTTTTTGTGTACCATAGCCACTATATTACATTTTTTAATCTTAGTAGTCTATGTAACTCGGGAAAATGTAAGGATTCTAACGATACCCCATACCTACATCTAAATTGGTGCAGGTGTTCAGAACTTATGGTGGAAAAAAGAAACTTGCTAACATACATACATATCTACATACATGAACCCTAAAATCTTAACACTCCTTTTTTTGGACAGGCGTGTAAATATATGTTGTAATAGCTGTCCTGCGGTAAATTGTAAATATATATATATATATATATATTAATTTACCCAACTAATTATACATTAAGATTGTCGGTGATACCGCGTAATTCTAGATTCTTGAAGAATCTGCCATTTACATTTTGCTATTTTTGAGGCCGACTGCCTCGTTGGTCTAGCGGTTGCAAGCCCGGTTGCTTAGCGTGAAATCCTGGGTTCGATTCCTAGGTCGAGCAAAGCGTTATTGAGTTTTTTCTATTAGGAAATTTTCAGTAGCAGCCCGGAGTTAGGAAGTTGGAGGTGTGACACCCCTGTGCTTTGGAGAGCACGTAAAGCCGTCAGTCCTGCGCCTGATCTCTCTCCAGTCGTGTCGGATTGCCGTCCCATTAGGCTATGAGAGTGAAGGAAAAGGGAGTACACCTGTGTTTGCGCATACACTTGTGCACTATAATATCTCCTGCTTACTTGTGTAATATCCTCGGAGATAAGCCGCCGTGACCGAAATACGTTCTGGAGGAGTATTATTACTTGAGGCTATTTAAGTATGAGAATGGTTTAGGTAATTTTCTTTTTATAATTTTTCTCAAAGAACGGTATTTAACATTGCTTGTTACGCGATATTGGAATATCACCGATGACATAGCTATTTTTAAAACGAGTTATAGCAGGCTTCATCACTAAAGCTACACAGTTTTGTGAAAAAATATATACTTATTTCTAGTTATATCCATCCGTGTCACACCACACATCCCTCTTAACATGCTCAACTAAGCTAGTACATAGTTTTCTTTCATTCATTCCCTTCGTGGGCCAACTTTCCAAACCTTGTAGGACAGTAGGTCTTATAATTGTTTTATAGATTTTCCCCTTAAGTGGATATAAAGTTCATTGGGCTTACTCTTGAAAATAATTCCGCTCGATTGACTTTGGAAATAAGTCAGTTTATACATTTAAATGCCAAAATGTGTAAAAAATTTATATAGATTCGGGATAATATGAAGAAAACATCCTTTAAAATTGAGGCAACTGTAATGTAGATACATTTATTTTAAAATTACGCGTTGTTTTAAGACGTTGTTTGAGCTTGTGATCGGATTTTTCGGGAAATACAGCCAGGGTCGTCTTCAATGAAGTTTATATTAAGTTTAACGAAATAACAACGTTTATTTTAAATAAAATGTTAACAAGATAAAAACGTACAACCGACATAGGTAACGAGCTTGTCGAGAGGAGTGAAGTTTGTTGAATGTGCTGCCCTTGTCGCACCCATCTGAAACCATCCGATGACAGTTGACAGCTTGCTTAGTTCACACCAGTGCGCAAACTATCATTACGAAAGACAGATGTCGCTAGTAGTGTCGTCTTGAACATGCCGGCCGCCTTGGAAGCATCACGGTCCAGGCTTCCAACATGAAGAAGTCGGTGTGCAATAAGTCGACTATTGCACGGGTAGCGGGCAAATCTTCGAAAAGGCCCGCCGTATTATGCCGGCCGCTGTACGAATTTCAGCGACGCGTGAAACTCCATCATTCCCAGGGAACACACGCGTAATTCGGCCCAGTTTCCATTTCAAAGGCGGAAGATGATCTTCTTTGATAAGAACTAGGCTGTCCTGGGTGATATCTTCACTGTCTACCTTCCATTTAGTACGCCGTTGAAGCTCTGACACGTACTCTTTGGACCAACGCTGCCAAAAATGTTGTCTGAGTTGCTCCACTCGTTCGTAGCGTCCCAGTCTTGTAGGCGTCAGGGTCGTCAAGTCTTCGTAAGCTGGCGCAGTCAGCGGTCGGCCGATCAGGAAGTGAGCTGGAGTCAGAGGAAGGTAATCCTGTGGGTCTGAGGACAGAGGGGACAATGGACGGGAGTTGAGGACAGATTCAATTTGCGTTAATACTGTTTCAAACTCCTCGCGCGTCAGCTTCGCATCTCCCAGTACCCGCCGCAAGTGGTACCTACAGGACTTGACTCCCGCCTCCCACAACCCGCCAAAATGAGGACTATAAGGAGGTATAAAGGTTAAACGAATTTGATTATGACTAACAAAATCAGAAATATCATTAGAATTTTCGAAAATTACGGATAGTTCTTTTTCAGCACCAACGAAGTTTTTCCCGTTGTCTGAAAATATCTGAGATGGCTTTCCACGACGTGATATAAAACGTTTTAAAGCTAAGATATAATCCTGTGTGGTCAAGCTACCAACCAACTCTAAATGTATAGCCCGAGTTGCAAAACAAATAAACAAACAAATATATGCTTTTATTAACTTAGCACCTCTGCCTTTACGGTCCAATATAAGCAATGGCCCTGCATAGTCTACACCACAGTGCATGAAGGGAAAGCTTGGTTCTAACCTCTCGGATGGTAAATTACCCATAATCGGGGTCAATGTCTTCCCTTTCATGCGTGTACATATAACGCAATTGTGTACCACCTGCCTGGCTAAATTTCGAGCTCCCAGTATCCACCACTTATCACGCATGGAATATACCAGAAGTTGAGGTCCTGCGTGAAGTAATCGTTTATGTTCATATTCACACAATAACCTCGTAAAACGATGTTTACCACTTAACAATATCGGGTGCTTTTTATCATAGCTAAAGTCGGTAGCGTTACATATTCTACCACCCACACGAATTATATTCAATTTATCTAAAAAAATATTTAGACCAGCTATTTTGTAAACTAATTTGTTGGTAATAGATTTGAACGGCAAATTATTTATAAGATTGTAATATTCATCACTAAACGATTGCAGCTGTACGAAACGCGTCAAAGCAATTAGTGAATGTTGTAGTTCATCTATAGATAACAAACCGGTTTTACGGCTTCGACTGCCACCGGGAGTTAACGCTTGCATGTTATCTATAAACCGCAACACATATGCAAAAACCCTTTGTAAACGAATAAATGATGAAAAACGGTCAACATCAATTAATTGAATTGATTGATTAGATAGTAAATTGATTGTCTGAGATTTAGTTTCAGGCAATTCGACAGATATTAGTTCCACATTATTATAAGACCAATTAATGCTAGGTTCTCGTAAAAATTTAGGCCCGCACCACCAGTGATGATTGTTATCGTATTTTAAGGAGTCTATACTCACGCCTCTCGTTATGAGGTCAGCAGGGTTCTCTATGCCCTGTACATGACGCCAAACTATATCGTCAGTTAACTCATTTATTTGTACAACACGATTTTGGACAAATGTTTTGAGTGAGTGCGGAGACATACGTAGCCACCCTTGAACTATTGTCGAATCTGTCCAAAAATAAACTTTATCGAAAGTTAAACGTAGGGAACCTTTTATTTTATTGTATAATTTTGCACCTACAAGTGCTCCGCATAATTCGAGCCTAGGAATGCTCACCGTTTTTATCGGTGCTAATTTACTTTTTGCACATAATAAATGTACAGATATAGGTATAGAATTCTCGCAGTTTTGATAACACGATCGAATATATGCACATGCACCGTAGGCATGTTGAGACGAATCTGTGAATATGTGAAGATCTTTATATTTCGATTTTATATTTGTAATGTAACGAGGTATTTTTATATCACGTAAATATTGCAAACTGGAAACGAACCTATACCATTCATTTGCAATATTCACTGGAACTGCTTCATCCCAATCTAATTTAAGAAGCCACAAGTTTTGCAATAACATTTTCGCTGTGATTACAACAGGTGCTAACAAACCTAACGGGTCATACACCTGTGAGATTATTGATAACATAATACGTTTTGTTACAGCTGACTCACTTTGCGTGAATTCAGTAGTATAATGTAATTCGTCACTTTCCGTATTCCAGCCTAACCCTAACGTTTTAGATAAATGACTTTCACCGATGTTTAAATCTTTAGTACTCTCAGGGCACACTTTGTGACTGAACGTCCATTTGTGTAACGGAAAACACCCTTTACGCAATACTGCAGCCATTTTATTACATATAGATAATAACGAGTCCAGATCATCGTTCCCAGTAATCAAATCGTCGACGTACATGTCGTCGTGAATTGTCCTAGCAACCACATCATCATTGCAATCTTGTGCTAACTGTTTTATGCACCGCATGCTAAGGTAAGGCGCTGACGCAGTGCCGTACGTCACAGTTTTTAACGTAAACAATTGCAAAGGTAGATCTCGATGTTCCCTCCACAATATAAGTTGTAGATTACGCTGATCTATTTCAATTAAGATTTGCCTGTACATTTTTTCAACATCAGCGCATGCTGCGTATTTGTATTGCCTGAATCTAAGTAATATTGAAAAAATATCATTTTGTAACGGTGGCCCTATATATTGTATATCATTTAACGATATGTTAGATGATGTTTTTGCGCTTGCGTCAAATACAACACGTAATTTTGTTGTGACACTATTCTCTCTATAAACACCGTGATGCGGTAAAATGTAATGTGGTTGACTCATTAAATCCTTAACATTTGACACCGGGGACATGTGACCAAGTGCCTCATATTCCCGCATAAAATCGCAATATAGTTTTTTATACTGAGGCGAACGATCTAACTTTCTTTCGAGCGAAATAAAACGATTTTTCGCTATAGTGTACGAATCACCTAAAGAATTCGCAGATTCCTTCAAAGGAACGCGCACACAGAACCTACCGTGTTCATCACGCTGAGTAGTCTCTATAAATAACGCTTCACAATAACGATCATCTTTTGACATCAAAGTAGGTAAGTCAGATAATTCTTCCAACTCCCAAAATTTTCGTAACTGTGAATCAATTTGAACTAAGTTACACTGAACTTTGTCAATTTTATACGAACGTTTCATACGAATAGGGCCAGATATGATCCACCCTATCTTCGTATCGTATAGGGTCGGACCAGAACTGAGCCTTATTTTATTTTTATTTAATAGATCCCAGAAGATATCTGCGCCTAATAGAACGTCTATGTCAGACGGGACACTAAATGTGGGATCTGCGAGTGAAATATGTTTAGGTATACGTATACACTCGCAATCAAAGTTTATCGAAGGTAACTTTGACGTAATTCTTGGGAGAACCAAACATTGTATTTCCGTGATAAAGTCATTAACTTTTGAACGAAAGTTTATTTTACAGGTGTGAGAACATTTTGAAACGAGTTGTCCTACCCCCGAGATATGAACTGTGGACTGTATAATTGGTAATTGTAAACGATTACATAACGATTCAGTTATTAAGCAATTTTGACTCCCGTTGTCAAGAAGTGCTTTAACTGTATGATATTCATGATTTGAATCAGGGACATCAATCAGTGCCGTTGATAACAAAACCGGTTGTATCGCGGCATTGCACATGAGTACGTTTCGCTCGGAATGTACTTGCGCATCAGCTGATCTGTTTACGATGTTTGATCGCGCACTAGGTGTGGACTCGACCATACCTACACTTTCATTTAAAACATTGTTATTATGAAGAAGCGTGTTATGCTTTTCACGACACAACTTACATGGGCCAAATGAACATTCATTTAGCGAATGACTACAACGAATACAATTTTGACAAAGGTTTTTATTTTTTATTATCGTATGCCTATCTTGCACTGACATATTTAAAAACCGTGCACACGCATATAAGAAATGGTTGGCACCACATAACTCACAAACAATATTTTCTTTATTTATAAACGAGTTCTGTTTACTCTGTGTAGAAACGTATGAATGCATGTGGGGTTGCGGGTTCGATTTCGAGAGAGACTGCCTTTTATTTTGATTGCAATTAAACCTGTTGGAATCGTTAGTGCTTGGTTTAGACGAATTAACGGTTTTACTGTTTTTTGAATTTATCATTTCTAGCATATCGGCCCGGTTTCGAAGAAATTCAAGTAAATCATCTAACTTAATATTGTTATGCGAATCACTTAGTTTAGACACGAGTGAGCCTTTATGCGTCTCCCATTCGCGCTCCGTGGATGGGTCAAGTTTTGAAACGACTAAATAAACAATGAGCGTATCCCATGAATCGGTTGGTTCATTCAACGATTTGAGTGCACGTAAATTACGTAATGTCGAATCTATGAGCTTCCTAATTTGAGCACAGGATTCGTTTTGAAGTGACTGAGCGGCAAACAACGATTTTACATGATTTTGTACTAATAAACGATTATTATGAAATCTATTTTCAAGTAAATCCCATGCGTGAGAGTAGTTAGGAGCAGTAAACTCTAATGCACTGATAACATGAGAGGCGGAACCACTAAGTGAAGATTTTAAATAATGAAATTTTTGTATACAATTAAGATCGTTACGGTTATGAATCATGGTTACATACGAGTTTCTATATTCTAGCCATTGATCATATGAACCGTCAAAGGCAGGTAGTTTTATTTGTGGTAGCCTAATCGATACAGGACTAAGATCACCTACTCTTTCACAAGAAAAAGCTTGCTTTTGTTCACTATGGTCATACATACACTTCGCAGAAGCCATAAGAGAAAAATACTGTTCCTCGAATACTTCTCTGTAATCTAATTGAGCCATGAGGTCAGAGTCTGTAACTAAGCTTTCAATTTCACTTTGTATATTATTAAAATTTTGAAATATAACGGTATTTGACTGAATTCGTAAATCTAATTCCGCTTTGAGAACAGGATTTAATTCTAAGCTTTCAAATCTAGCCATGTATTTCTCAAATAACGTTAGTCTTCCTTTAAGTATACCTCGCTGCTTTTTTAAATCAACGAGGCGTTTAATTGAATTTGTACCTATATCTAACCGTGGAGATTTTGGTCTATCACCTTTAATTTTAACACGTTCCTGAGTCGTGGCTACCTGAAACCCTTCATCGTCACTCATTTTGGCAGATTATACAAGGCAAGAGTACTTACAGTTTTCTGTTCAGCACCAGTCCCGGCGCAACACGACACGACTAAAACACGAAAAATAATACAGATTAACGCAAATTATTGGAACCGGAGAGGATAGAATGGGTTTTATCACCAGACCGCTTGTGACTCGCCGCTGATCCTGCCCTTCTAGTTCCTCTTTCAACGAGTTTTCCGCAGACGTTCCACGTGGCCACGTAGTTCTCGATATTTGGCTCAGAAGGACCAATGTTTGAGCTTGTGATCGGATTTTTCGGGAAATACAGCCAGGGTCGTCTTCAATGAAGTTTATATTAAGTTTAACGAAATAACAACGTTTATTTTAAATAAAATGTTAACAAGATAAAAACGTACAACCGACATAGGTAACGAGCTTGTCGAGAGGAGTGAAGTTTGTTGAATGTGCTGCCCTTGTCGCACCCATCTGAAACCATCCGATGACAGTTGACAGCTTGCTTAGTTCACACCAGTGCGCAAACTATCATTACGAAAGACAGATGTCGCTAGTAGTGTCGTCTTGAACAGACGTCTATGTAATATTGGAATTGGATTGGAATTGGTATTAGTTTCAAGAGTAACCCCAAAGGGTTCAGACGACGATGACAATGGAAGAAGAATTCGGAATAGTGAGCAACGGTCAGGTTAACTTATAAGCGCTTGGAGTAGTCATCTGGTTCAAAACCTATTCACAATTTTTCTACCTTAATTAACAGGTACATAACAAAATTAGATAAAGAATTTAGGTTAGAATCTCCTGTAGGTAATGATCCAACGAAAAACGAACACAAATCCGGTAGGTACACTCTTTTACAGACACATACAATCCTTACAAACAGAAAAGACATACAAGTACAGACCACAAAACAGTCCATAAACAGTACAGTTCCTATAACACAGACACTTCCTAACTGCCTCTGGCTAAACCGCGTCTAATGACCGCCTCTTTACGGCGCAAGACGTGTTTTTTGCTATCCTTACACGGCGGTACTCCCCAGACGAAGGCATTTTTTTCCTATCCTTACACGAAGATACTACTAGACGGGTAGAACCGCAAAGAACACTTGGAAGACGTTTCAAAGTAGAATGGTAGTAAAATATAGTGTGAATTGTTGCGTATATGTAGATTGGAGCTTTACATATTTTTATTTATGTAGGTATCTTTAGAGACTAATATCAGACTATCTCTGTCGTCAGAGAGCGATGCAATATGGTCATAAAGAAAACCATGCGACAATCTCGAGAATCTTATGGTCACCGGTAAAATGGAAGGAAAGAGACCCAGAGGACGTAGTCCCATACGATGGTCTGACCAAGTAAAGCAGCATATAAATTCCAAGATCTCCGACGCGCTGCAACAGGCGAGAGACCGTCACAAGTGGAGTGAGCTTGTCAAAGATTTCGTCCGGGCACAGCATGACGCTCAGCAGGGAGCAAACGACTGAGGAGGAGGTATTTATACCTATAAATAAAATTAAAGTAAGTATCTTCAAAATAAGTGTAAAAATGTAGGTGAAAACTAATATTAATTATTGTTCAAGTCAAACTGACTGTTTGACTCGCGACGTCGCCGCAGTCCTAGCTCATGACTAAGAGCTCCGTTCGAGTTTGAAACTAGTCGGGCATTCCTGAAGAATGCACGTGAGTAATAACCGTTGAACAATAATTAATATGAATGTGTCATGAAAGTTATTATACAGAAAACTAATATTTATACGTCTATAATATAATAAATTATACAAGTGATCATTTATAATTAGACATCATGTCTAACTATAAATGATCACTTTTAGATATTTTCTTCTGTTCTTCTAAAAGTTGGTCTCGAATAGCCTCCGAAACGGCCTAACAGATTCAAATGAAAACTTTAAGGATTAAAGCATGAATTTTAACTTAAATTATCGTTTATGTCATATTTCGATATATTACAGAGTTCAGAAGATTTAAATAGCATAGCACAGCAACACGCCTGTATTCCCCAAAGTGGTAGGCAGAGGTGTACACAGTTGTACAGCCATATTTCACCGATGCTGTTATTAAGTCCCTTGATTCTAGACTCCGAGCGCCTACTGAGAATTTCGGTACTGTTGTTCGTACACCTCTGCCTACCCCTTTAGGGAATACAGGCGTGATGTTTTGTTATGTTATGTAATACCTAGAAAGAAATGGTGGCTGTTGAAGTGATGGCTATACATTGTTATATGTTAAGTTATCACGATCAATAAAAAATACAATAAAAAAATAAAATTAATCCAAGAAGCGTAGGTGCCAATCTTGCTCAGGACTATATATTTTATTTCACAAAAATGTATAATTTTAGAGTTCGCTACACATGCGTTAAAGCGTCTGAAAGATTTATCGGTATTTACAATAAAACAACCTTTAACCGGATTAATCGTATGTAATTTTTTTCCTGACGTTTGTAAGACTAGCTTTCGCAGTCCCAAATTGATTAATTAAGATAATAGGCGTTATAATAGTTTGGCCTTCTACACATAAATGTTTTATTTTTAATTATGTAATTTTTTTTTATATGTTCAGTCAGTTTAGAAGCAGCACTCTTCTTCTGAGGAGTGACTGAACCGACATAATCTTTTTGCAATTGATTCATTTTCAGAGATTCACAAATATACCGTACTCCCTTCTTTCTTTACATGTCTCCATCATATAAAGGTATGTTCGTATTGATTGCAATAAACTTCCTCATAATAGGTACAAATAAAAAGACATAATGTCACTCGAGACCATGAAAACATAGTTATTATTTGAACCGCTCTGCTATCTAAGCGGCTTATAGGAAAAATCAATTTCGTTTGTCGTAGCCGCTAGGGACACCATATATTTGCTATAAAATATATGTATTTTATAGTTTTATTTTGTTTTGTCTTTTTAAACTTGTGTTTTTCATTTGGTCTTTTCCGTAGTAGTATAAGTTTTTTTTTATAAAATTGTTTTTGTTTAATCTACATCTACACTAATATTATAAAATGGAAAGATTTGTATTATTGTATTTTTGTATGTAACGAATAAACTCAAAAACTACTAGCCCATTTAAAAAAATTCTTCCATCATCAGAATGCGATATTATCCCTGAGTTACATAGGCTATATTTATTACTAGATTATTAGGGATCCTTACTAAAACTTCAATAATGTAACCCAAGGTGTACATGTTCACCTGTGCAAAGCCGGGAGTGACCGCTAGTTATTAATATTAAAATAATTTGAATGACACAGTTCTATTCTGTAAAATAACCCTAAGTCCATCCATTATTAAATAAGATGCTTAGCTATTATCTACTTTTTTACACGACTGCCAAAAAAGGAGTGTTATGGTTTTTGTACCTTATAATATCTTTCGTGAGGCATTCATACTCATTATTGTACACCGATTAATACTCACGTGCATTTTTTGAAATATACACGTGAGTAGTAACCAATTAACAATAATTAATATTATTTACTATTAGCCTAAAATATTAATAATTGATAGTACAAACTCTTATATGAAGTCGTGAGCGCTACAGTGGTTATTTTTTGTGGAGAATTTTTTTTAATCAATAATGTCTCGAAAAAGTTTCATTTGGCACTCATGGCTGTATGTCTTAAGTGCAAAATGTCCGCTTCCATAAGTGGTTTTGAATGCAACATGTAACTATAGTATATACCTATACAAATAAATCTTTAAAAGCTATAACGCATGCATAGCGAAATTTAAAAAAATATTTTTGTGACTTATGTTTAAATACTCCAGGTATTTATCCGGGAGGCGCAGGTTCGATTCCTGTTCACGATCGTACTGTTATTTCCACAATAATTTATAACTTTAAATTACCTTCGTATTTAGCTTATAAGTGGCTATACGAAATGAACTTAACTGTACCCAATAACAATGTAAACTATCCGAACTACTCGCCACACATAGTCACCTCGTTCAACGCGTAACCCTACTTGTGTCGACAGAATTAATTTCCTGGCCTATAACTCTCGTATATTGGACATCGGCGACGGTTGCGAGTGCCCGCGATTTATAGTGCGCTGTCGCATACAGGTAGCTCTATATTATTGCACAGCCATTGTATGGCATGTGGTGTATTCCTTCAGATCTCCGTTGAGGGAGCAAAATCTTCTGAACTGATTGTATATAGGTAAAATTGATTTTGATACGAAAACACGAATAAGTTTAGCGATTATATTTGACCATTGATAGAAGTGTTATGGAACAGATAGGTATGCGGAATTGATGAAAAACTAAGATCAAGTTCGTGCCTAAATTCATTAGAGCGAGATAACAACAGACGTATTTTTTTTTCTCTTTTATTTTCTACGCAACCTTTGTTGGTATCTGAGATACTCTTAAATTACTTGTTAAAGGATACCTAACCAAGATTGAAGTTAAAGAAATTATATCATTATTGAAATTGTAGCAACTCTTATATTTTTGAGGCGACGCCTAACCCGTTCGTGGTTGGAGGATCTGGTTACAACACCAATTTGTGTGCTCCGTCAGGTGTTTTTGAAAATTTACTTTTAAACATTTATTGCACAGCATCCTAGATGCACTCACTTCGCAGAACGCAGTCCTGTTTAATATAAATTTAAGCATTATTTAATTACAAATATAATGCTTTTATTGACAATGAGACATCCATACAAACTCACACACATTCTTAGTATAAGTAAGAAAAAAAATTACTACTGTCCGCATTATGAAATATTCCACACAGATTCCACTCAAATTGACTGTAGCCCTAACCGATATATTGTATAATCTCGTTAAGAGGGGGGACCTGGTGTCCTAAGATACAGGCTTCGGCTTAGTTTAGGCACCAGTCTCCCACAAATTGTTTTGGCATAGTGTATCACTTTATAATTTATGGATGAAAATAAATACATACTTTTCATTGGCTAACGTAAAATTTTTGCTAATCGTTTTTAAATTAATATTTATGTATTACTTTTATTCATATCAAGCTATGGAACATTAATGATGATTACGACAGGCTAAAATGTATTCAGGCCAGTGTCACCTACAGGTATCCACAGAATTCTTTCAGACCTTTATCGCGCACGAATGCGTTCATAAGCACCAAGTCAAGAGCTTTGGTATTTCTGTAATGTGTGTTTTGTGTGATATATTGGAATCTTATACTTCGATGATTTGAAATGGTACTTGAGTAGTTAAGAATGGGACAGGGAATTGGTAGGTCAAACTATTGTAATATACAGTTGCCTCATACAATGTTTATACTTCTTAATTCTAATGTTACTAAAGTATTATGAATACCTGAATTTATTGTAATTAATTTAAGTCTATCAATGGGAGACTGCTATTGTATACCGACTTCAAAAAAGAAAGTTCTGTATTCGACCTGTATGTTTATATGTCCGCAATTTTCTCAATAACTTCCAATCCGATTTGGATGGGGGTTTCGGCTTGAAATTCTGACAACCAGTCTTGCCACGACATATCGTGTTACCCAGGTAGTGGGTTGTGGAGGTCAGATAGGCAGCCGCTCCATGTAAAATACCGGTATTATACTGCATCCGGTTTGACTGGAAGCCGACCCCAATGTAATTGGGAAAAGGGTAGGCAGATATATATATATTAGGATCTGATGAAGATCTTCGGAGATAGACAATGGAACTCTTCAATAAGTAACAGCAGACCATTACATTGGAGGCGGTTATTTCTTAGTTGAAAAACGTTCTTCCTACACTTTCTTCTTCCTTTCCTACATTCAGACATTACACAAAAACAAATATCACTTCCTCGGTCTTAAAGATATAAATTTGTGGACAGAAAAATATGGTCATGAGCAGGATTCTAACCTGCGCCTCCCGGATAAACTCCAGGTGCTGTGACCGCTAAGTCATCTACTCACTACCATCAATTTTTCTTCCACATACACCGCTATGCATGCGTTAATACTTTTCGAAGATTTATCCGTAATTCCTCAGTCTTCTTCTTCTTATCGTATAGTTAACGAAACTTAGTATCAGAGTTTAAACAACCCATAGAACTGTCTCGGTTAACTAAAACTGATACTGAATTGTGTGGGCAAAGCATCATATGGCGCAAGTAGTGGGGCACATGTCGTGGTAAAAATATATCGCTATCAAACAAGGTACGGCGCGGGTCACACACCTGGCGGCGCGCGCGAGCAACTCGTTAACTCAAGGGTTCGTCCATGAAAGCTGAGTAGAACTACTAATGTATAGACATGAAAATAGAAAATATAATCTTAGTTTTCTTACAATTATAAATGACACATAACATAACATAACATAGCATCACGCCTGTATTACCCGAAGGGGTAGGCAGAAGTGTACACAATTGTACACCCACATTTCACCAATGCTGTTATCAAGTCCCATGTAATAGGTGGTGAGCCTATTGCCATCAACCGGGCACAGTTCCAAACTCCGGGCTGCTACTGAGAATTTCATAACAGAATAACTCAATAACACTTTGCCCGACCCGGAGATCGAACCCGAGACCTCCTGTTCAGCAGTCGCGCTTTGGACCACTAGACCAACGAGGCAGTCTAAATGACACAGTAGAAGATTAGTTTTTTTCTTTTTCTCGCATGTTATATATTAACTTAAAAGGACTTGTTAGTGCTGTTTTTCTCATTGGATACTTCTTAGTTAAGAATACTCAATGACTTCATCCATGGTTAGTAAATATTAATATATGATTAATAGAGTTTATGATCTGCTATAATACATAAGTTATTATTCTTCTACCGTTAAAAAATTGTTGTTGTTAAATCTCATGTCCCTATAAAATAGGAAATCAGAAGCAATCAGAAACTTTATATTGGCCTTCGTTTGTTTAATTTTTGCTACAGCTTTTAACGTTTCCATTTTCAAAAAATATCGCGCACTATCTATACCCTTACAAATTCTATGCTATGTCGTCGTCGTGTAGGGCCCTATTTGTCTCAGCGTAGATTAGTATAAGTGTTACCGGTGTGCCGGCCACCTGAGCCAGCCCTCAGCCCTCAGCCCTCGGAGTAAACACACCCTCCCACTTCAGTGCTGATGTGTGCCGACGTTTGGACTATCGATTGGTACAGTTGGTTCATCAGCAGTTTTTAATGCGGATGCTGGCTGGCGAAATATTTTGCGGGGACCTTTGTTAGGTTAGGAAACTGTTATGTGATGGCTAAAACTTGCCGTGTTGTTACTAGTAGATATGTAGTAATAGGGAAGTAGATTTAACACAGGTATCATAATGATCTCATATAAATAGATAGACGTTATTATATGAAACAATTTAACTATATGTTCTGTTAATACACAATACTTTGGCGTCAATTCTACTGCAGAACATTCCTGTCTTTTACCAACAGTTTCTCTAAGAGCAAGATAGTACGAATCAAAAGATGTCAAATTCGAATTTCGGCATAAATTTAAATCTCCGTGCGTATGGGGAGTCGGTAGGCACTAAAATTTGAGACGTGAATTGAAGAATGTATGGAAATTTTAGGTTGCCATGATTAAATTTTAATTTGAAGTCATCCCGTCCCGCTCTTATAGTGACGATTAGTAAAAGACAGCAATGCTCTAAATTTAATTCGTGTGCTACATTAGAATTGACGCCATTATATATATAAAAAAGTTATTAAAATACACGTTTAATATTTACGGCTCACACTTACGAACATTCTTATGTTCGAAACTAGCCATTCCCCATTATTTGTTTTTGTCGAGGACGTCAGGTCCTGGGTCATCTTAGATGAAATACAAGTATTTTTGAAATAAGTCGCGCAATAAGTAACAAAACAATCCTCACCCAAGACACATCAAAATAATTCCTTACCTATAACACCTTCCTAAATTAAACTTCAATTCAAACAACGTTGGTAAGGCACATTCGCTTCCACATACATCATTCGAGGAGACGGTTCAATCGCTCCGGTTCCCATTAGCCGAGTTGCGTCACTCGTTTCAATGAAAACTTGGAACTGCTCAGATTTATTGCTGTAAGTTGCGTTCGCGCCTTAGTTTGGAAGTACTGGAGAATGCATTACGAGGCTGGAGAAGGCATTTTCTTAATTACGGTTTTTCTTCTTATTTCGTGTGATTTGGAAACCACGTATTTTAACCCAAGTTTCTCAAGCGGCTCGTAGGACTGACTTTATTTAGGACTTCTACTCATTAAAAACAGCCGATACTGACTGGGATCTCCGAAACACGGGTCGGAGACATTGTACCCCTCTCTTTCGCTTGTAGGTCTCCGACATGGCTTTATACACCATCGAGAACATCTCTCTGGTTTCCTCGCAATGTTTCCTTCGCCGTTCTAAGCAAGTCATTGGTACGTGCCTTGAATTCGAACAGTTGACTTGCCAGTCAAAGGTCATACCACTAGGCTATCACTGCTCTGCTATACCTATCAAAAGACTCACCCCCAAATGTTACTCAAACTTCAACTATTATTTATCGACGAAGACCAGGCTATGAGCGCTTCAATACACACACAAACCTTTCAAAGGGCTTTCAGGGCCATCGACAAGTATCGACATAGCTACCTGACGCATTTTTAGCTTTTGGCGGAGTAGTATGTTAGTACTGGGATTACAGCGAATACAGCTGTGAGCCCCGAAATCCAGCATAGCATCCATAAGGATATCAACACAAGAAAATGTAGAAAATAAAAAATACAAAGCGAGCTTATCAACATCTTGAAAGTAACTTTACGACAAAATACATTGTTTGAGGCAAAATTTTGGAGAAAAAGCCAGCCTCAAATAATTTATTTTGCCATCCTTCTACTTGTCTTTTTACTATAGGACAAGTAAGAAGAAGGGCACGCTACAACCCTTTCCTCATGGAAAATTCGTACGCAACGATTTGGTTCCACGTTCATGATACGTACTGCTCGTAGATGGAACTCCCTTCCGTCTTTCGTGTTTCCTGACAAATACTATCTAGGCCCAATCAAGGCTAGAGTGAAAAGATTTCTTCTGGATTCATGTGCTCCATCCTCGGCCACACCGTCGTTTTCCATCATGTGAGTTAGTGGCCAAACGTAGATCCATTGTTGTTAAAAATAAAAAACAAAAAAGCATTGTTTTCTCTCAGTACTTGTCCATAGTAAACGATGAATTGAAGATCAGATTAATTCTGCATATTTTCGGAATGTATGCGTTTTCTAGGTTCTTATTGAGATTGCTCATATACCATATCCATATATTATATACGTTTTCTTCACTGACAGCCGCGTGTCTATGTAAGTTGCTAATTACTTGATCAACATTCCAACTCCACAAAGACACGGCGGTCCCTTTGTAACCACTGGGGTTCTGCTGGCTAGCGGCAATTGTCACGTAATTGCTTCCTATTAATTGTGCGTTCCTTACTAGTTTGGGTGTTAAATTATAGTGGGAAATGTAGTTTTATTTGAAGATTATTACTTAAGCTTAGTACAGCCTAGTGGTACGACCGTTGGGCTGGCAAGTCAAAGGTCGCAAATTCTAATCCAAGGCACGCACCACTGACTCGAGTCATGTGCGTATTAGAAATTACTTGTCTCTTGCTTAAAACGGTAAAAGAAAACATTGTGTGGAAAGCAGTACATCTGAGAGATGTTCTTGATGATGTGTAAAGCCATATCAGAGGCCTAAAGGGTGTTTTAACATATGGAGCGACTTCCTATCTGATTCCACAACCTAGTTACAAGGTAACACGATATCTCGTGGTAGGACTTACTTTCTGGCATCTGACTACCCATATCGGCAGTCATCCGAAACCTCTATATGAAATTATAGTCACACATCCACTGACCGACCGTGGCAAGCGCAGCTTCAATTCGATTGATGAGGCGAGGCTAAATACCTTTGGAAACCTTTGGCTATATCTTGTTTCAAAATGTTCGTAGTAGTCTAGTTCAATCTGCCTAGCCTTTTTCCAATTACACTGGTTTTAAGCTGCATCCAGTTTGATTGGAAGCTGATTCTAGTCAAACCAGATGCAGCTTAATACCAGTATTTTATATGGTGTGCCTGCCTATCTGTCCTCCACAACCAAGTTACTGGATAACTGGTTGTCAGATATTCAGGCCTCTACTACAGACTACAGACTACCAGTCACGGCTATCAGAGATCTTAATGTGACAACCGGAACTGACGGCTTAACGTGCTCTCCGAAGCACGGAGTGGTCTCGGTATAAAAAGACGATCACTCATCCACAGACCGACCGCGGCAAGCGCAGCTTAACCTCGATCGATTCATATGTGCTGCTGTACTTAGCCACGAGTCACCTCGTTACAGTACAGTTAAAAAAAATAGCAGGAAAATACGGGAATAACAGATAGTGCTTATTTCTATAGAATTTTGGACAGTACAACGTCTGTCGAGCTACCAAGTTACTAAAATCTTAAAATTTGGATCTTAATTATTTTTTTACTTTTGATAATTACCTAACTGAAACCACACTTTATTTTACCTTGCAATCTAATCTAGGGCCAAGATAATTAAATATTACATAAATTCTTTGGTTTTGTTAATTTCCGACTCTATATTGTACTTGTAATTTCACAGTTGTGGGACAGTGACACCAACAAAATGAAGCCAGAGCGTGCAAGACCTTTTAAACCGTCGTGAGATAGGTTAGATTCGAACATTTGATTCATGTAATCAAAGGTGGTGCAAAGTTACCATCCACGGGATTATGCCTGAACACATCTAAGGGCGAAACCAGCCTAATTGAATCCGGCAAGGAACTCACTGTGGAGCCCCGAAACTCGAGACGCTCTAAACAATGTGACTTGGCTGCCGAACTTTTAACCAATCTACTAAATAGGCAGTTTTAAATTTAATATTTAATAAAATAATTCAATAACAGCCCTCTTTGACCTTTTAAGAACCGGCCCTAACTACGCAACGTTTCAAATCTCCTTTGAAATGTTAAACAGGTTCAAAAGTGAAAACTTTGCAAGTTAATATTGAACAAAGTTACACAGGGATCATAATTTTGTAGAATGTAACTCGAAGATAATAAATCCATCATTTGATCTGTTCAAATTTCTTGGAGCTCACTTTAAATAACGACTATAACTTGAGAAGTGTTATTAACTGTAAAACAATTTGCAAGTGGAACACTCAACAATGGTCCGACTTCTCTATTATGTCTGTGAGGGCTGTGTCTTTTATCAGGCGATTAATCGTAACTCTGTGGCCCACGTTCGGTGCCTTGTACCAAAAGGCAGTATATTCTATAATGTATAAGCAGGAATAGCCAACATTCTATTATCATAGTAATATCTTAGGTTTGCGCGATCACTACACATTATAATAAAACAACTTTTAACCGGATTAATCGCGTGTATTATTGGTTTTTTGTTTTTCCTGACGTTATGAACACTTTGCAGCGTTCGTGGTCGCAGGAGGACTTATCAATTATATGTACGGTAGACTGAAATAATTTTAAATAAACTGTTGAGACACCTGACACCTTAGTCCTCCTGCGACCACGAACGCTGCAAAGTGTTCGAAACGTCAGGAAAAACAAAAAACCAATAATACACGCGATTAATCCGGTTAAAAGTTGTTTTAATATAATGTTCTATTATCATCATGGTAATTATCTACCTAGATATTTATTAAATATCAAGTTGATCAAATCATCTCACCCTACACAGAATCACAATATAAGTAATAATTCATTATTATACAACTTAAACTGCCTTATTGGTTGCAAGGGCCTTTGGCGATTAAGTTCCCAGGACTTTATTTTCGTTTGTTTAATAACCGGATCGGGCAAAATGTTATTGGGTTTTTCTGTTAGAAAATTGTGCCCGATTGATGGTAAAAGGCTCGCCACCCATGGGGATTAAAAACAGCATTGGAGAAATTTGGCTGTACAACTATTGGTGAATACAACTCTGCCCACTCACACAGTACTACAACGGTGTGATTATGTTTTTACCAGTAACCGTAAAAAATTGGGTCATTAATTTGGAGGAAAGCCAAAGACTTCACCCTAGTTTAAGGTAATCAGGATTACATGTGTCTCTTATTATCATCAAGCTGTAGCTGTATATGTATACAGCTTAGCTAGGTATGTACCTAACGGAAAATAAATTGAAAAGAAACGTCAATACGAATCTGGAATGGATTATTTGCCAATTACTTTTGGCTTTAAGAATGAATAGACCTACGATTCCTCTTGAAGCCATTTTACAATAGTTTATTTGATTTGTAAATAAATTTATAATAAATATTTCTATTTAATATAAACGGTTAAAGTTGGTTTCTCAAATACGCATACAAACATATTGGCTCAATCTCAAGTCAACTGAAGTTATTTAATAACTTTCAAACTACATTCCTCTTCGAAGACATTTCCTTCATATCTGCAATGGTTGACCCAAAGAATAAGTCATAAAACTTCATTGCATTCAATAAGGAACCATTTGTATTCTGTAGCTGTGCATATGTTTATAGAAAACGCAATTTCATTTTATATGAGATCTATCTCATAGCGGGAGTCACTAGAACGGATATGAGTGTATACAACTCCCAGTAGTTCCAAAATATAAAAGAAAAACAGCATCGTCATTCATCAGCACATAAATGTCAAGGGTCCCAATCACTGGTGCTACGAGTAAAATTCATTATGAAAATTTTTAGTACAATCAGCATCAAAATTTGACATTCAAAAGGTTCAAAATATTCTGATATTTCATATTTTGATTGAGACCGATATTCGTTTGCAAACGATTTAAAATGTATGTTTATTAGGTGTAAATAAAAATCAATTGCCGCATTCATACTAAAATCATTACTTGAGAACGGCCCGACCAATTTGGCTGTTTTAAGGACACGGTTTGTATGAAAGAAAAAACCGACCGAATTGAGAACCGACTCCTTTTTGAAGTCGGTGTTTTTTTTTAATCACTTTAATAGGTAGATTTTTAATGGTGTTTTTGTATAAATTGCACCCGTGCGAAGCCGGGGGGGGTGTTAGTATAAGATATTTTTGAGTCATTTTTTTTTTTTTTTTAAACATCATAATGTTCAATGTATCTTTGATGCTGACTGTACCTAGATGGATTAGTACCGATTATATTATATTTACATTTATTATGATTATATATTAACATATCACATGAAGGACACTATCTTTTTTTTTTTAACTATACCTATCCACCCTAGGAATTTCGCTTCAACTGCTTCATTGGTCTATTAAATTCCCGCTTTGAACAAAGTTTTATTGGAATTTTCTGTTAGGAAGTTCTCAATGGGTTTAAATTATATTCAGTTAATTGCAATAGGCTGACTATCTATAAAATGGCACATCGACGAAGTATTATTGTGATATGATATCGTCGGTTGAACAACTATTTGGTTCAAGCGTCATTTTTGTGAAAAAAGAAAACATTTCTAAAGACTTGTTTTCTAAGTTTTTTTTTTTAAAAGCACCAAAATGTCATTTTCAACCTTCGATATATTCTACAAATTTGTTAACTTCTGTTTAATAACTTTCGTGAGACGCATTCACAATAATTTATTATTCAACGGTTATTACTCGACGTAAACACATACCATCACTTCTTCCACGACTGTCAAATAGAAAAGGAGTGTTATGTTTTTTTAGGGTTCAGGTATGTATGTATAATATAATATAATAATAATAATATAATATTCCACAACTATCACACAACGCCGTCTAGTCTCAAGCTAAGCAGAGCTTGTGTTATGAGTACTAGACAACTGATAAACATACTTATATATTTCTAAATGCATACATATTATAGATAAATTACACCCAGACACAGAACAAATGATCGTGCTCATCACACAAACATTTGTCCTGGGTGGGAATCGAACCCACGACCTCCGGCATAGCAGTCAGGGCTACTAACCACTAGACCAACAGGTCAGTCAAGTATGTTTGTGAGTTTCTTTATTCCACCATAAATCAAATCAAATCAAAATCAAAATTTCTTTATTTAAATTAGGCTAAAAATTAGCGCTTTTTGAACGTGAAACATTAAGACAGCCCCCAGAAAAGCCCACCCTTCACCGCTTTCTAGTGTTTTAGCTGGAAAGAAGAAGCGGCGCAACAAACTTCCCAGCAACACGTGTGTCTGTATCAAAATTATTTATAGATTCTATACAAATCTAAAATTGAATAACTTCTAAATGCCTTAACTGATTAAGATTTATGGGGCATCGTTAGAATCCCTACCTAGTGCCAGGTAACATATGCTAGTAAGATTAAAAATACTATACTACTATAATTTTTCTTATTGTTTATTGTACACAAAACAAGGAACATAGACATAGGACACAATTAAAAATGTACAAAGGCGAGCTTAACTCAGAATGAGTTTTCTGCCCGACGTTAGAGTGGGAAAGTCAAGTGTACAATATATGTATGTAAAGAAATTATTTATAATAATTATATGCGTCTATGTGCCAGCAATAAATAATTATTTATTTATTATTATTATTATTTAATAAAATAAAATTACTTATAATATACTCTCTACCAAATTTTCGGTTATGGCGGCCTAGCTCCTCAGAGATTAGCCAAGTACGCAGGAGATATTATAGTGCACAACTGTATGCCCAAACACAGGTGCGCTCCCTCTTCCTTCACTCTCATAGTCCAATGGGATGGCAATCCAACACGGCCGGAGAGAGGACAGGCGCAGGACCGACGACTTTACGTGCTCTCCGAAGCACGGGGGTGTCACGCCACCAACTTCTTAACTACAGGCTGCTATTGAGAATGTATTGACAGAAAAACCCAATTACACGTTTCCCGACCCGGGAATCGAACCCAGGACCGCTCAGCATTCGCACTTGCGGCCACTAGACCAATGAGGCAGTTACAATTACTTATATACAACATATTAATATATATTCCTTAAAATTTTCCTCAGTAAGGAGCCAGTCAGGAGCCAATTTATCTTGTACAATCAAAGTAGCAAATAATTAAAACAAATAGTGTAAAAAGACAAGTGATGGCAAACGAGACGGGGGTCGCGTTACGTCCAATGTAACGCGTTTAATTAAATTTACGACTAGTCACTAAACGGCTTTTATACTGCGAATTATAAAGTACCTTCTAACCGTATACGTATATTATAAATACTTTATTAAAATTGTTTATTATTATTTATTAAGCTAGCTTTATAACAGTGGCTTTAAACACCATCGAGAAAATCTGTCAGGTATGCTGGTTTCTTCACGATGTTTACCTTCACCGTTTTACGCAAGCGATTAATTAATTTCTAATAGAAAATGATTCGAGAAGTTAGTGATGTGTGCCTATGATTCGAACTCTCATACCAACATACTACTAGGCCACTGCTCTAACACTACAGAAAATTAAAAAAAAAAACACCTAAATTACATCAGTTATACTTTCATAACAATGAAAAGTTTCTCTCAATGAGGACGACAAACTTGTAAAGGAACAATAAATTCCTTCCGTTACCTCTCAGTTTAACAATGAATTAAATATCACATTATCCCACAAAGGTCCAGAAAATTAAAGAAAGAAAATCCGTCCCCGACGTCGTTTCTGCATTTCCCAGCAATTATTTATTATCGCGTTCAAAGCCGTAATCACAGGAGGGCAAAATGGAGACCACAAAAATTTACATGAAAAATTCTCAGCGAGCAAAAGGCGGAATCTAAATAATAAATTGTCCATTGTTAGGTGTGGTTTTTATACAAATGTATATTTATTTATGCAGACAACATAATGAATTCTCGGAGGATGCCCGATTATGCAGATTTTTTTAGCGTGTACCCTCTGAAGCGGGCGTATTATGAATTGTTAAGGATAATCGTCGACGTGCGTAGTGAGAGGAATGAGGTAAACATGCGTGCCTAACAGAATTGTGTAGTACGTTTTACATACTTTATGTACTGTTGACGTGCATTTCTGTTCCTTCTGCTCTTTAGGCTTTAATAGAGGCTGCTTTTTACATAATTTCACTGTGCTGTGGAACCACTTACATTTTCTAAACAGATTTTATAAAAATTTACAGTGTGATCATAGTCCAAATTTATGTTAAGTCAAAAGTTTTTATTTCACTTAAAATATAAAGGCACATCAAAAACGTCAAAATTTTGTTGCTCGGTTCAAACACAGTTGTTAAAAGTAAACCAATGCCGCCAACTTGAATCATCTCTTAACTATTTATAATCCACTGTACCTTGTTTTTTGTTTTCGATGGGAAACCTTCAAAAAGGCGCCCGGTCTTTGGGGATAATACCGGGGAGTATTGGATTCTTACCTCACTAAAACCACCGCGCTGGTCACCATCAGCATATGGAGGGGGTCACTGGGTCCTCTGAACAGACCAGCTCCAGTACCCCCCCTATGCAATACCCCTGGGGAGACTCTAAAGGGTTCTCTCCTAAGCCTCGTTATGCACGGTAGTACGTGACCACTGTGCCACCGTCTTCTCTAGGATCACATGATAGGTGAACAGAGTCCCGGCTCTAAGCACCCGACTGTACTCTACTCAATAGTACGATGCATTAATTAGCTTAAGTCCAATAATATGGCAACTTAAGAGATTGTGCATATGTTTCACTACAGCATAGTATAAAACAAAGTCGCTTCCCGCTGTCTGTCCCTATGTATACACAACATCTAAACTACGCAACGGATTTTAATGCGATTTATTTAATAGATAGAGTGATTTAAGAGGAAGGTTTTAGTATATAATTTGTCAAGTTTTTGTACACATTGGCTAAAATATAATGATATTTGTTGGAGGTATCGGAAAGAAATAAGCAATCTGGGAGCTTCAACGAAAACGCTGCTTAAACCCTTTGAGATATAACAAATGATGTATGGTGGAATTGTGTATCTAATACAGGTCTACAGAAAAGTCCGCGATGGCATATGTCTGTCTTTTAAGGATAACATAATATATACATTTTAATACAAAAAAAAATGGGCAATTATAAAGCGGTATTTGGAAAGCGGGAACGGAATCAAAATTTCATGATTACTTTTAGTTGCGATAACCGACATCCACGCGGGCGAAACCGCGGGCATCAGCTAGTAGTTCAATAATTGCAAGTATATAAATGGCTTTTTCACATTACTACTACTTGTACGTGTGTAACATTACCTACTCCTCCATTTATAGTGTACTTTAATCGACATCGAGCAACGTTTAGTTTACAGAATAACACTGCCACCCATAACTCAATAAGATCTCAGACGAACGCTTGTAAATGCGGGCCAAGGAGAGATTAAAACGTTAAATTTGCAGTTTTCAAGTCATTTGCGGCGATTCTTACTCGTTATAAAGTTAAATGTAAACTCCAAATAAATTAATTCCTCGAGGTTTTGTGTTTTCACAAACAGAACTTGCTTTAGTCTTTTGTTTTTATATTCGGTAAATTGTTCGCTTTTGTTCTTTGGCCGTCGTATTACCGTTCAATCACGCGATTTAACAACACTTTATCTATAAAATTATATAATTTAATTTAAATTAATTGCGTAACCTGAGAACGGCTGGATCGGCAATTTTTTTTCGCGTGCTTTCGGGAATTGGATATTGCCCACAGAATTAGAAAATGATTTCAAACACATTTATTCTAAAGTTATTATATTATATGGAAAAAGATTTTAATATATTAACTTTAGAGTTCGCTAAGCATGCGTTAATGCTTTTCAAAGATTTATCTTGAACATTTATTCTAGTTTGGACAGGAGAACGCCTGTCGGGTGAACTAGTTCCTAAAGCAATTTTTGCTCATATCCATCGTTTAAGCAGTCTGATTTACCCAAAATTTAATAATTCCAAGGATATTGTGTAGCATAAGTTTAAGTTGGATATCCTAAGGCGTCCCACTGGTACATAGATCCTTACAATACTTCCAAACAAAGCAAAAATCCCTAAACATTGAAATGTTCTCTATACAAATTAAATATGGTTTCTATAACAGTAGCGCCACCTAGTGGCAGTTGTTATAACTAAAAGATATCCATCGTATGTACACTGTCTTCACTGCACTGGTAGCTTTGACGGGCTCTAGTTCCATTTTCAATTGTAAACATGTCATGCTTGACCCATAGATGGCGTGTTAAGCATACTTAAAGGTGTATTTAGACTGCCTGGAAAAAGTTTTTCAACACAGCGAAGTCTGAAATAATACCTATGAACATAATATGAGGTGGCCATATGTAGTTACAATCCTTTGGCATAAGTATTGACACCGAACCTATAACAGTAGTACAGTTTTCACCAAAAATATTCAAACACATCCAAAAACTGTTGGAAAGCACATGAAATTAATTGAATTAGTTTTTTATAAAAATAAAAATACTTTATTTTTTCGATACTAGTTTATCCGACAGATGTCGTTCTGTATAAGCTATTATACTGTAGCAATTCCACCTCTAGAATTGACAGCTACCATAGGAACGGTTTGAATGTGATAAAGAAAACGTGATATTTCCGTATTTTAGTGCAACATTTCAAATTTTTCAAAGAATATTTATAAAAAAATTGCCTAGTTAGTCCTGCCGTTCTCGAGTTTCGCGCTTAGCAATAAATTTGTATATTTTTTTATTTATATTGTGTTCACAGGTGGTTCTCTACTTGATATACATTCATGTCCTTCAGTATTATTTCGAGCTTTTGTTACACGTTACATAATAGCAATAAATGAATAGTATAAAGTATAAAAAGTTTATTTTGGAACAAAAACACAATACAAGAAAAACATAATAAAACGATGATAGCCGCAAAAGTATATAATAATAATAAATAGAAGGGTATATTCAAACTTACGATTTCCAATTTGTACCTTGAGTTGGGACGACTAGAATGACTATCTACGCAAGCTGTTGATCTGTACCACCCGTACCACATTTATGAGAGTAACTATACCGATTGTTTTTTTTTTTTGTCTCGTTGGTCTAGTGATCCTAAACGTGGCTACTGAGCACGAAGTCTGGGGTTCGATTCCCAGGTTGGGCAAAGTGTTATTTGGTTTTTCTGTAGGAAAATCCGGATTTGTGCCCGAAAAATTGCAATAAGCTCACCACCTAGTACATGGGAATTAATTACAGCTCACAGCATTGGTGAAATGTGGATGCATTTTCTGCACACGCCATAAAGCAAACAGCCCAATCCACCAAAAAAGGACGGCGAAATCCTATGCCTATCCTTTGACAATGCCAATATATATAAATACGTAAGTCTTTCGGTGTTTTTCTGAAAAACTCTCTAGTGTTTCGAAAAGAAAATGGCTATAAGAGCGTAGATTTTTTTAAGTATTTTTACTTTACATATTTTTATAATTTTCTCTATAAATATGGCACGGGTACAAATTAACAACTTGTACCTATAACTGAATTAAAAAACCATTCGTCCCACAAACTTGGCAGCTGTAAAGTCTAATAAATATTATAGTTTTGTACAAATTACTGCTTTATAGTATCAATATTTTATTCAAAAAATCATAAATCATAATCTAATTATAATATCTTTATTCAAATTAGACCATTTGAAATTGTACTTTTTGAACGTCATACATTACAATGAGACAGTCCCCAAAAACGCCTACCCTTCACCGCTTCCCTGGAGAGAAGAAGCGGCGCAACAAACTCCCCAGCTACGAGTATGTACACGTTTCTGTCTGTCAAGTTACCAATTTCACAAAAATAAAAATATACATTTCAGCTGGCACTCACATCATAATACAGAAACAAAATAACTACTATTTCCAACATTGAATTTTACTCAAAGAATATCTCAAATATAATTCCGTTTAAATTTAATTGAATCCGAGTCATATAAATAATGGTGTGCCCGCCTCCGTGTACAACCATGCATCATGAAGTAGAATCCGGGCCTGATTTTTATTGAGACAAAAAATAAATAAATTATAAGTTAATTAAAAGCAGACTATTATTGGTGAGCAGGACGACCAGTCACCAAAAAGAAGCCCAAAGCTGTGATGTAATAGTTTTTTCTATTATCAGGCCGCCGCCGTAAATATTAATTTGTTCTATAGTTATGGTGTGTTTCTAAAGTCCATGTCAAGTCCATGATGAATATATAATAACTATGGGGCAATCATTTAGTTGTATCAAGTTCTCATAGTTCCATAATCCTATCCTACTAATATAAACACAAAAGATTGTGATATAGATTGATATTTGTTACTCTTTCACACAATAACTACTGAACGGATTACGATGAAATTTGGCACACAGATAGTTTATAAACTGGGGTAACACCCTATGTGTTACCCCAGTTTATAAACTATCTGTATACCTACGTTTTATTTCAGCTGGACCCAATTCAGAAATTCACGTAGACGAAGACGTAGGCAGAAGCTAGTAGTACAATACGTCAAAAAAAAAACGGTACAAAAAAAGTTCGACTCTTTTATTCTGTACATAATTTAATTTCTTATGTAAACCACGTAAGCCACTAGAATAAAAATTTCACCAGATTTCTTTTCTAGAGCTATTGACTCACTTGCACAGCTGATCACTATAATTTTCCCACGATACTCACATCAAGATGCAATAAGAACTTCTTAGAATTTGTATGAAAACTAAGCTGATGATCTTATTTACATAAATTGGGACACAGTACCGATTCATTGCTATCATTTATAAATATCCAAAAAGATACCTTGATTCTTTTGAATCATTTTTATAACATTATTTATTTATAATACGACATACGCACTCGGCATTTATATTATTTTAATCCTGACAATTCAATAGATACTGCTTATCTAGATTTATTTCGTAAATATCTGACATTTGCTTTAATTTGTTAAATTATCAACAAATAATAACAACTTATAATAACTTAAGGAGTATAAGGTAATGCCATATTTGTATCTATACGACTATTAATAAGTTTAAATTTATCTTAAAAATCTTTAATAAATCCGATCCAGAGATAAAAACTATTCTTTATCAACAATGAATCTAGGTTTGTTCAATATCAGTTTTTTTTTTTTATGACTTGGTATCTTTTTAGTATCAGTATTGCCATCCGACGTAGCAATGCTACCAGTATTGTGGGTACCTTCCCAGAAGACACTGATACGGAGCAATACTTCGACTCATGAGGTATTAATTATTTTTATATTAGAATAGTTTTTATTTTATTGTATACGTGTAGGTATAGTGTATAGTTAATATATATTTTTGTATTACAGTTTGTATATTATACTAGCTGGTGCCCGCGACTTTCTCTGCGTGACATCTAAAAGGTACAAAAGGTAGCCCTTTTGTACCCTTCCCTTTTGTCCTTCTCCAAGGTACAATAGAGTTACTTTCATATTTATAATATTAGTATGGATATAGTTTTTAATGTCAATAATTAAATTTCTTATTATAATATTTAAAAATGTATATTTATCTTATTATATAATATACCTTAAACATCCGGTATATGGAAACATAAAAGGACACTATTCTCCTTCTTCTTATCGTTCGGTGGATGAACAGCCTAGTGTCAGAGTTAAAACCACCCTTTAGTCTCTGAGATGACTTTTCACACCATCGAAAACAACTTTCAGGTGTGCTGGTTTGCTCACGATGTTTTCCTTCAACGTTTTAAGCAGGTGATAATTAATTCCTAAGATGCAAGACTAAGAAAAGTCATGGCTTTTGACTTGCTTAACCAATGGCCGTAACACTAAGCAAACTCTCCTCCTAAAAGGAGATTAATTATGCCACACCAAAAAGACTTGTGCGGTATGTGAATCGAGTCTAAAACATTACTCAAAACTCAAAACAGCTACTGTTTATAAATATTATCTGAAGCTCCACAATGCTTTGAGCAACTATTAGTCAGTAATTATGTAAATTTTGTGTTCATTCAGTTTATACAACGTTTTTGCGAGATTTGTGCGTCAGAGATCAATGGGATGGTTCATGTTACCGTGTCCATTGTTTCACCCGATACGATATTTACTAACGTGCGAGAGTTATGTGTTGGAGACAACAATATTACCTCTGCAGTTCATATGTCATCTCGATCATCTATCTACTACTTAATGATTTTTCGAATGTGTAATTATTCATATTGAGAAATAGTGCTCATGAGGCTGAGTACAAAATTGTTCCATTATACGAATATGGAGTTGTCAATTTCACAATCGAACTTTACACGCTTAGCTTTTATTTATAAAACACGTTTCAAAATTTGACGCGTTTTTTATAACAGTGTGACACTGGACACGTACCACCTACGTATACAAAAACAAGCCCACGGTAGCACCAGTTTTCGAAGCAAAACGCTGTTTCAAAAATAGAATAGAGTTCGGTTAGACGAAAACACGCGCGAATAATTCCCGCCAATTTGTATGCTATGCAAAAACACGTGACCAAGTTAGTGCGACTACACACTCGCATGAATGGAGGGGATATTTATTTGAACATTATGTCGTTTCGTAAAGCGTGGGTAAGATAGTCGGGTTGTCAGAATTAGCGGTAAACAATACTGGAAGCGTTGACATGAAGGAAACACCTGTATTGAAATTATTTATGATTCAAACGAAGGTCTTGAAATTATTTATGGGTTTTGTCTGTTTGTTTTTATAGTTCTTAGTACGTGTTCCATGAAATAATCTTACATAGATATGTTTACAATAGTTTTGTTTAAATAAATAAACATTTGCTTAATTTACGAAGAAACCGCAATTATACGAATCGATATTTTGCGAAGATTCATACTGGTGAGTGTCACTGTTCCAGCGAAAAGGATAGATTACGATGGCAGGATCACGGACCTTAACAAAATACGGACGTAGTGTTGTACACGTGTACGTACGACATGTGAGACACACGAGCTAAACGCATACAAATACTTAAAACTCATCCACTTGACCAGCTGCGCAGTACGCTGCTTGTGTGTGTGGGTAATCTATGCTTCGTTTATGACAAGCCAAGGCATCCGTATTTTTTTCAGATCCGTGGGTAGGGTATACAGAATGATAAAATATCAAAATTAAAAACATAAAAACAAATATCTTGGTGCGCAATTAATTCTAGCTGGTGAGACCGTTAATTGCCGTTGATCATCACGCTAGAAAAAGAGACGATCCAGCCTTTTCTTGCTCAAAAAAACCGTAACGATAAAAGCTGTAGAACTTCAGAAAAATTAAATTATTAGGACCTTCACATTGATCCTAAACACATAAACAAACTCGCTAATGTATGTTTGAAAACCCTAATCGCTATAAATTGAATCGTAGCCAACGCCGCGAAAGCAACTAGTGGAAGACAAATGTGTTACCTTCTTAATATCGTCGATCTCGTCATGTGACGATGTGGGAGGTCCATTATTTATGTAGTGACGTGTCTCTACGTCACATCCCGTCATATAGTGGACACGAGATATTGGCGAGTGATCGGTTAGTATTAGATCCGATTATTTGACGTCATATTTTATCGATAAACTGCGTTAATCGAGTTGTGTTGGTGTTTTAATTTGTAATAAATGTATTTTATTAAAATGTTTTGGTGAGTCAATGCCCGGGCAAGTCCTATTTTTCCTTTCGGAAAACCTTTGGGTACTGTCGTTCTAAAATTGAATCGTGTGATTCATCAGCATCTTTTGGACGTGCTAGTTGTTTATAAATTAATTTTTCTTAATTATTTTTTTGTTGACTGATACCTTCATTGTGTAGGTATTTTATTTTCTCAATGGTTAGGTACTAAATTAGCTGTAATATAATGACAATACGTTTCTTATCAACTATTTTACGGCTCCAAGAACTATCTACCTTTTGCGCCGTAATCATGAACACACCCAATCATTGCCAGCATTCTTGGCTAATTTTACACACAAGACGAAATATAAAAGTTCTCTAACTGCGTATAATCCCTACATATTTACACGAATCTGCATTTTAATCTGTGTATATCTTCTAAGAGTGTTCATGATAGGAATGCCACTAAATCGTTTCTCAGTCTGTGCCAGCGCATTAGCGGTTCTAAAGATTAACAACCAATAAAAATAAAGAATTCTCACATTAACAAACAATCAGTTTTCCGCACTTTTGTCCAAAGTTAAAATAAAAAAGACGTTTAGTGCCACTAAACTTGAGAATTCACTAACAATTAAATTTTGGCCAGAATAAATCTTCACTGTTTTACGTAAGCCATAGCGTATGTTAGTCAAATGTCTGTGGATGCTTTGTACGGTTTATGTTCATTTAAAAATAGTAGCGCGAATCGAAATAAGTTTTCAAGGAATTTTCTCCAGGCTAAAAATAATAGAAGAGGTACGGACACGTCATGGTTGTTATAATAGTGCGGGCAGTTAGAGGGCGCCACAAGCGAATGTATGAATGAGTTTTCAAACGCCGAATGAAAGCCTGCTTGCGGTTTTTTTTTTCATGCCAGTTTTTCTGCGGCATGTCGTCATAAACGCTATTCCAATTTTAAAAAACAAATTGTTTTCTTTTCCGTAAAGGCACGATTATAAAACTTAGTGGTTATTCCTCATTGGTGTTAAATATATTCAAGTCTCAGAATAATAATAAATATCTTAGCAGTACAAGCGAAATTAAGATGGTTGTTACTATTTTTGTAACGTCAGGTCAACTAACGTGTCAATGACTTCTGTTTTAATAGCTTTCCTAGATATTTTAATCCTCCCACCGTAGATAATAAATAATATAAAAAATTCAGGTAATAAATAATCCAAAGAAACATTACTTTAATGAACTTACTCAATTGGCCATAGAATATTTTCGCGGCACTATCATAATTCCATCATAAATTACTTTTTCTGTTTCAACTTTCTTTGTTTTTTTTTTTAGATAAATGAATCTTACTTATCACATTATTTTATCGTGCTTGCAGTTTTTATTGTACCTTTGTAGTCATCATCATCTGGTATTTTCACCCACCGTTACTGTCAAACCATTCTTATAAAAGTATAGTACATGTCTACATAAAGATATAATATATTAAGCACTAAACACTGAAAATTAAAACAAAAATAACCTTGAGAAAAACAACAAAATATATTAAAATTTTACCTTTACAATTGGAAAACAATTTTTGTCACAATATTACATAATTTGTGTCCTTGCCAAACTGCCAAGTTCTTCGCGCATGCGTTGTCGCGCTCAAATAGAAAATCATTTTATTATTTAGTACCTACGCATCTCGGCTGTATATTATATTTAAAATGCAAATTGTCTGTAATATTATCACGCATGTTGACTCGAGGAATGTGACGGCGATATGTTCCGCTGTGTTAATGTCTGCAACTGAAAGATTTATAAAGACAGGGCAAGGGCCTTAATAAAAACAGATTTTTAAATACAATCTTTCATACCCAAGAATGTTTGCAAATAATGACGATGTTTTCCCGTTTTGGAGTTAAGCAGTAGACTTCTGATAGTGTAGTTGATGAATAACTTATGGCTAAATTACCTATTAATATAGGTACCTAACTAACTGATGTTTAAAAGATTCTTAAAAGCTGCTTGCTCTTACAATAACAGCGTGTTAAACAGACGATTTCATCCATGAAGCAGTTATAAAGATTTTGTCTAAAATATTCGTTACGTTCAAAGTCAAAGTCAAAAAAGTCTTTTGACATTACCTGCACATAAGAAACGTTAATTAATTTTAGTTGCACGGTTCCAAAGAGTTGGTACTATGGAGAAAAGCCGGTAAGAAACTCCATAGATGCTTTAAATTAAAATAATACAATCTTGCATTTTTGGTGAACTTGGGCCTTTGTAGCAGAGTTTAAGCCAACCGTAGATCTTTGGCGTTACACATAACATAAAAAAAACATTACCTGGCATCACGCTTGTATTCCCCGAAGGGGTAAGCAGAGGTGTACACACTTGTACACCCACATTTCACCAATGCTGTTATTAAGTCCCATGTAATAGGTGGTGAGCCTATTGCTATCTACCGGGCACAATTCCAAACTCCGGGCTGCTACTGAGAATTTCATAACAGAAAAACCCAATAACACTTTGCCCGACCTGGGAATCGAACCCAACACCTCATGCTGAGCATGTCTAGCTAGTCGCGCTCGGGACCACTAGACCAACGAGGCAGTTACACTTAATCGAGATTACCTCTGAAGCGTGGCGCTCCCCGGATCCCTCACGATGTTTTCCTTCGCCCTTGCAAGGAAGCGATTATAATTTCTAATTCGCACTAGGAAACGAAAATTCTGTGGTGTGCCGGAACTGCAAAAGCGGAATAAAAGATTACAAATATGTAGACCAACGAGATGACCAGTCTGAGACGAAATTATATAGTAGTAAATAAAGCTTCAGGAAAATAAATGCTTCAGGAAAAACATAATTGTCATTGACTATTAGTTATTACTGCCATTTATTTCTAGGACAATATATATATTATACTTGAACTACAAAAACCGTCTTTACTACTACGACATAAAGATGCTGTCAATTTCAAATTAGTACGTCTATAGACAAATGAATGACGTTCACTGTCTTAAACCTTTAATAATTTATAATAGGGGAGTTTTGGAGTGACCTACATATCAAAGAAGTAAACATTAATAATGATAATTTATTGAAACCTTCGCGTGCTTGAGTATTAATCATCAAACGGTCCGAATGTCCGTCAATGCTAATCTTATTTTATCGGTATCGTTAGGGCTTGAACAGAGGGTCGACACTGACTCAGAAAGTTGAATTTTTTGTAGTCGACTTACACAACATTTTCATCTTTGCAGTCACGTTGGTCGAGTGGTCTCAAGACAAAATATTTTAGAGATAATTTAGGAAAAAATATATTATTTATATACCTAGGTATATAGGGGTCTGCACCGATTTTTTTTAACATTACAGACGGGATTGTAAAGACATAAACCAAAAAGTATCACTTTTTAAAACAGAGACAGAGTAATACGTCCTCAGACAGAGTTCAGGGAGTAAAACAGGATTCTATTGACTACTTACATGTATATTACTTCCAATTACACGCTATCCTTCCTATTATTGTAGCATATATACGGCAAAATATTTGACAGCGCGGTTGGCGCAGTGGTCGAGAGACCGACTGCTGCGCCGCGTGTCGCAGGTTCGATTTCTGCACGGAGCAAATATTTGTACGATCTATGGATAATTGCTCCGGGTCTGGGTGTTTGTGTGCTTGTGAGATTATGTCTGTAAACGCACCCACGACACAGGAAGAAATTCCTAGTGTGGGGCAACTTTTTTTATAAAGTTAAGTTAAAATTCATACGTTGAACATAATTCCATAATAATTTGAACAAAAGTAAACTAATCGTGTTAAAATCCTATTTACTTAACTTTACCACAGCCACTAAAGCAAAAATTACCCAATGACAAATATTGTACGTATAAGTCTAAAGTCTGTCTAAGTCCTAACTTCACAGGCGATTTGGCATCTCATGAACGTTTGCACATAAACAAGCCTTAAATATAAACAGAACGGTATGTTTAGATACTCAAATGAAAGTGAAATCATTGGAGATAAAAATAATATCGTTACTAATGCCTTACAAGAGTGGACTCTGCATCAATTTTGGTACCATGCTTAGATAATTATTAGCTAATAAAGTGGCTTTTACTGCACCGCTTTTAGGTTCAAAATGAGGATTATTACGCAATCTGGCTTTTCATTTTACAATACCGTACCAGTGCAGTAATCCAAAAAACTGTGAAACGCTTCAAATGGGAGAAATACAAGATTGTACTTCATATTAATAAAAAGTATTTTGTCTGGTAATTAGCGAGCCAACAGATCAAAAACACTGATAGATGAAATATGAAAAATAAACATTTCAACACATTTCAATTCATAAAATTAATTATTGTTGTCATCAAATGTCAATTGTAATGTAGCAACTTCCTACATTCATGTAGTAAACTAAACTAAATTTAGAAGATTCCTGTATTTTACTAACAGTTAGTACTATATGAGCAAGATGGGATGACTCAAGACATGTCAAATTCGAATTTATGCATGTCATTTTAAAATATTCGAACGTTTTTTACTAGCCACAGTTTTAGGTAGCCACTCCGCGCACCATTTTAATAACAAAGCGGCGTCGCAGTGAATGCAGTTGCGATCCCGGGACTCCGGTAAAGGTTAGTAAAGGAATGTGTGGGTTTTTGTCCTTAGGAGCCCGGCACAGCGCCCTGCTGGATTTTCCACACTTGATAAAAAAATATATTAATGTGTGCCGATTGTTAATACACATAAAAGATTTATGGCTAAGGCAGAAGCTCTCAAGTGGCTCTAAAACTTTAACACTAACAAACTCTTGAATAGGTCTGAGTTTGGATTGTGCCCGGTTGAATAGGCTTACCATCTATCTTCTCCTTCTTATCGTGTGGTTGATGAACAACCTAGTGTCATAGTTTAAACCACTCGTAGGTCTCTGGCATTGCTTTACACACCATAGAGAACATCTCTCAGGTGTGCTGGTTTCCTTAAGATGTTGGCCTTCACCGTTTTAAGCAAGTGATAATTTATTTATAATACGCACTTGACTTCGAAAAGACAGTAGTGCGTGCCTTGGATTAGAACTTGCGAACTTGCTCTGTCAGTACAACGGTCATACAACTAGGCCATCACTGCTCTTACCATCTATGGCACTAAACAACAGCTAAAAATATGGGTCTCTGCCTACTTGTGTTGCTATGATCATTTTTTTTTACATATTTTTTAGGTTTGTATAATAACTTTCGTGAGGCATATTCATATTAATTATTGTTCACCAGTTACTACTCACGTGTATTCTTCGGGTTTGCCCGACTAGTTTCGAGCTCGAACGGAGCCCTTAGTCATGAGCTGAGTCCGCGGCAATGTCGCGAGTCAGATTCGCAATTTTTTAGGTGTGCATTGACATTGGAATTGTTAGCATCTCACACAAGAGTATATATAATAATATATCATTAATAGGGTTAATACTTTCTCCAAATTATTCTTTATATTTCTGTCGCTGATCTAAATCAACTTTATTAGTTTACCGTTGACTTTTATATCTCCCGACATGCCCCCAATCATTTGTTTGTCTCCGAACTACCAATAAAAAAGGCCTTTAGATGTAACCTAACATTTTTTATATATAATTATATTTTTTAATACATGTTGAGGCCATGTAATGCCTATATTAAGTAAAGTGGTAACGCTGAGTTTAGTAAATCTGTAATGATTACTAGATAAATATCACCAGGCGTCTCCTTAAGACGTATACAAAGAGGATTGAAAATTCAATAGGTTTGAACACGCCAAGGTAGCTCAGTTGGTAGAGTGATGACACGGAACGTCAAAGGTCGCGGGTTCAAACCCCGTTCTTGTCTATTATTTTTTCAATGTTTCTTTGAAAAATAGAAACTAACATTTTTTGTTTGTTACAACGTATTATTTATACGAAACAAGCCAATTTATCCGTCTGGCGCCCCTGTTAGATACGTTTTATAACGTTTTTGACTAGTCTTTGAAATAAGCAGTAGTGTCATTTGATTATTTTGGCACGTTTGTTTTAGGTTCGAGTCATATGACGGTTATTTTTGTATGCAAAAAAATATGTAAACAATGTCCGATATTTGCGTCATTATTCATTGATAATTTGTGGTTTATAGATAGACTGATAAAGAGCATAGACATAATTTGTGTGTAATGATAAATCTTAACTAAGTCAATAACATAGACTCACGGTTGTATTTCCCAAGGGGTAGGCAAACGAGTAGGTACACAGTCGTACATCCACAATTTACCGATGCTGTTAAAAAACTGGTATTACCATCTACCAGGCTTAATTTCAAACTCCGGGCTGGTACTGAGAATTTTTTAACAGCCTAACCCTATAACACTGCCCGACCTTGGTATCGAATCCAAAGCTTCACGGTCAGCAGCTACGATTGTCACTTTATCAACCAGGAAGTTCTAAGCAGCAAGAATTAAGTCTATGCCTCCTAGATTGTTGGTCTAATGCAGTGATATCATACTTTCTTAACTGCTCCAATACACGTGCGCTGTGTCAGTTCCGATTATTACTATTATATGCATGTCAGTAAGTATACAAGAACAATGGTGTGGACAGTAACTACTTAAACAGGATAAATGACTGTCTACTGAATCCGTTATCTCACGGTATGTAATATTGTTTTATTTATTTATTATTAAGCATATGTAAATTATATTTTCAACTACCTATGAAAAATACATTACAGGCCACCGGCATCGGGAACATGATTCAAGCTACCGGTGAATAGGGCTCCAGAGAGAGGATATATATATATATCTGCCTAGCCTTTTCCCAATTACATTGGGGTCGGCTTTTAGTCAAACCGGATGCAGCTTAATACCAGTATTTTACATGGAGCGACTGCCGATCTGACCTCTATCATTTCTTACCGAGACCTCTCCATGCCTCGGAGAGCACGTTAAGCCGTCGGTCCCGGTTGTCAAATTAAGATCTATGACAGCCGTTACGGGTAGTCAGAGGCCTGAAAGTCTGACAAACAGTCATACCACGAGATATAGTGTTACCCGGTAACTGGGTTGTGGAGGTCAGATGGGCAGTCGCTCCATGTAAAATACTGGTGTTAAGTTGCATCCGGATTGACTGGAAGCTGACCTCAATATAATTGGGAAAACGCTAGGCAGATATTTAAATATAGATACTCCATACGTCCCGAAAATCTTCTGAAGGGATGATTCTGCACTTTGTGCTGGATTGGACACGCATTCGGGGAAGTTTGTAAAGCCCACTTTGTGCAAGTGATAGTATGGCATCATTGCGGCCCAGGCAATAAATACCCTTCTTTGGGTGTAGGCCTCCAATTTCCTCTATTCTTGGCGGTCTTAGAGCACTCAGCATCCAATCCGGTCCGTCGTGGTGACGAATATCGTTCACCCAACATTTGGGTGGCCTTCGCCACGGTCTCGTGTGCTGTCGCAATTAGCTACTATGTACCTAGATATATTTAAAATTATCCTCTCAGAACATATTGTTCACTATCTAGTCGACACCTACTTAAAAACAAAACTTTAAACAAATTACATAAAAAAATATACAAGCGGTGTTTAATAAATTGTAAGTTTATTTTCAAATAAAGCACATAATAACAAATTCATTTTCTTATAACCTTCAAAGCGACCAATTTAGGATTGTTTACATTTTTCTATGCACACTCAATAGCTTCCTCTTGCCGTTGCATTCTAGACTTTAGTTTCAATGTGCTAATGATTAAATTTATTAGATAGATGTTGGCGCCTTTCATCAAGATGAGTGCATTCCTGCACTGTATTTTCAAAGCGACCTTACTCAATGTCGAATAGTTTAGGAGCTTCTATTACTCAATATTTATGCTTAACACAGCATTTTCTTGTTTATTTGAAGCTTTTCCAGGTCTTACAGGTTACTTTTTAAAATAACGGTTCCCTAAAGAACTATAGAATCTGACTTTAAAAAGAAATTGTCATTGTTTATTTCGTCAATAAGCCGTCGCAAACTCTTTACATAACACTATGATAGAAGGCGCCGAAACGCAACGCGCGGACGCGAAACACAACTCAAGATTCAAACCTGCGCCTCCTAGATAAATACTATAGGCGATCTGACCACTAAGTCATCTCGACCTCTGCTCACTACTCCGAATTCTTCTTCCACATTTGACTATGATATAGTGACTGAATAGATAGGGATAACGTCACCAAAAGACGTAATAAAAATGTCGAGGGAGATTTCGAAGTACAGAGAAGAGGCCGAGATGGCCTAGTGGTCAGAGCGCCTAGAGAATTTATCCGGGAGGCGCAGGTTCGAATCCTGCTTACGGCCGTATTTATCTTGCACGATACAAATATTTGTTTAATCAACAAACTATTGTTCGAGGTCTGGCTTTAGCATGTGAGATATTTTCCTGTCAACGGAATCATGATACAAGAGAAATTCTTAGGCAACGATTTTTCAAAAAAAATGGTCTTGTGCAACTCTGTCTCGCGCGCCGAGAATTCTGTACAAACTTGTAAGCAGATCGTTCATTACGGGAATAAGACTCAAAAATTTGAGCCCGCAGGACTGACTTTATTCTTAATTGAAAAAATGTAGTCCCGTACATCAACATACGTCACGATCGATTCTTCAACTGCAAAAGTCAAACCACAAAAAGTGATATAAGAGCAAATTAACGATGCCCGAATGATTCCTTTACTTGTACTGTGAGACATTACTGCTTGCACATTTTTTTTTTTTTTTTCACCTTACCACCTTCAGTTTCTTCTGAGAAAAAGGATCTTGACAAACAGACAAACAAAGAAGTGATTCTGTAAGTGTTTTTGTTTTCTTTAAAGATACGGCATCCTAAAAATGAAGAGGCGATGCATACTCTTACCAGCTATGTACGTTTTATGCCTCATTAATTTTAAATATTACAATAAAGCTGTTTGCTGGACTATCGTTTACAGATAATTAAACATTTCGAAATTAAATCTCCGTGGCGACACGACAAGCTATTACAACAATTTTGTAATTCGTCCAGCGGACATATAAATCGTAGCGCTAGAGAATTATTTACTTCAATCGCATTACCGATGCACATAAATACAGTGAATGTGTGTTGTTGCCAAATTGATACAAAGTCACATTACCTATTTTCAACAGCTTCGTCAACATTCCAGTGTTCAATCGACCCACTGCCAAGGTGAACTATGCGTATGAACCTAGATTGATTTATAATCTACAGGTACTTACCCCAGTAACTGTTGTAGGTAAATGTTGATATTTTGACTCGAACATTGACACGCTAGCTCAGTTGGTAGAGTTCTTTGAAGCTTGATATTTAATAGACTTGAACAAGGACACGTTAACTCAGTTGGTAGAGTGATGACACGGAATGTCAAGGGTCATTGGTTCTGGACCCAGTCGTGTCTATTATTTTCCAATGTTTCATTGAAAAATAGTAATACAGGCATTACATGACCTTTTAAATAAATAAAAAGCCTTTTATTGCCTAGTAATTACTTTTACATTATTTTAAGTTACTTGACTAATTTAACTAATTTAATTGATTTACTACACATAACTGGTTTTCCTATGATTGCTTTACTTATTACTAATTTAATTGATTTAATACACTTAACTAGTTTATTTCCTTTACTGCTTTACATATTAACTATTAACTAATTTAACATAACATAATCATATAACTTAACGTAATTTAATTTAACATAACATTTAACTAACCGTAATTTAATATAACATAGCATTATCTGCAGGAATCTCTTGGGTGAAGGCCTCCAAAGATGTCCATTTGTCCCTGTCCTTGCGATCTCTTCCTCCCAACGTGTCAATGGTCTTCCCTGCCTCCTTTTACCGGAAAGACTTTTCCAAAATATCACTTTTATGGTCCATCTCTTATCTTTAAGCCTCGCGACATGTCCTGCCCATTTTCACTTGAGTTTTTGTGCAGGTCCATAACATATACAAAAAAATAAAATAAACCAAAAACTTTTCCCAAAAACCATATTGGTCGGCAGATAAAAAAAATATAATTAAATTAATATTATGAGTGGTTTTTTTCCTTCAGGGCAGGTACTCTTTTTGTATGGTAATCATAAAATGTTTATTTCCCAGCATCACAAGCTCATTTTTCATCGTTTAGGACGCAAAACAGTCGTCACGTTTGGCCATCAACTCGCCTGATGGTAAACGACAGTGTCGCCGAGAATGGAGCACGTATATCCAGAATAAATATTCACTCTTAAGTAGAGTGGATAGATTTGGGGAGCACGATAGTTAGGGAGTTGATGCAAGTGCACAACCCGTCTCGCACAACGGTTGCACCGGACTACATCCCGAAACACGACTAGGTCGCTTCACGGCGTGGTTTCGTCCGGAGATACGGAAACCAACCCATTTCACCAATACATCCATCTTACTCTATGAAAAATCATTAAATTTTCCATGACAGTATAACAAATAGTTTTCCATGAACACATGTCATAGCAAAAAGTACAAAAGTACCTACGCAACGTGTCACGCATGTTTATTTGCGGCACATTGTTACATCGCATCACGTTTGTACGCACAGATACGTGTTAATGTATTAAGGTTAGAATAGATCGGGTTACCTTGATAAGGGTTTGTGTAGAATGAAGCAGTATTCAAAAGCCGAGTCGGTTAGTGGAGATTAGGTTGTAAACTGTTAATGCTATCAGCCGTAGGACTAACAAAAAATTATGCTTGTTCTGAATTGTGGTGACGTCATCAAAATATGATGTATAAATAATGACTGAATAGCTGACGCCGACGTATTATAAGACTTTTAATTAATAAGCAGAGTTAGTTTAGCAATCATTTACAGTTTAGTAAATCTGTCAATGATTGCTAAATAAATGTCACCAGGCGTCTCCTTAAGACTAATACAAGGAAACTTGAAATTTAATAGAATCGAAAAACGACACGGTAGCTCAGTTGGAAGAGTGATGACACGGAATTTCAAAAGTCGTGGGTTCAAGCCCTTTTTGTGTCTATTATTCAATGCTTCCTTGAAAAATAGTAATTAATAAGCAGAGTATTCATCCAAGGGGTTAAAATTTAAACCATGCTCACGGCAGTTTTTTTTTCTATTTATAATAATTTAGTAGTGTATTATAATGCCTCGTTTGTTTAGTGGTCCCGACCGCAACTGCTGAGCTTGAGGTCCTGGGTTCGACACCCGGGTCAGGCAAAGTGTGCATACGCCCGATTTAATCATAAAATTGACTACCGCGCCATAAACTTGCGTTTAGCTTCATACGTGTATACTTATAATATGAAAACTGTACTTTTTTATTTTAAACGAAGGAGCTAAATATATTCTGGGTTCAAATACCTATGATGATAATATCAAAACGGTCCTAAACACGTCAACGTATCACTTTCAAAAATAGTGATGACCGCCTGACGGGTGCGTGAGAGATTCTACACCTGTTTTTATAATAACTGAAAAGTAAACGGAAAACAATACTAGCCAGTAATATTCCACTAAAAGGTAAAGGCCTCTTCTAAATTAAAAAAAGAACAAGTATTTATTATCATAGCATCACGCTGGTATTCCACGAAGGGCTAGACGGCGTACACAGTTGCACACCCAAAATCCACCAATGCTGTTATTAAGTAGTCCTCTGTAATAGGTGGTGAGCCTATTGCCATCTACCGGGCACAATTTCAAACTCCAGGCTGTACTAAGAATTTCCTAACCTCATGCTCAGCAGCCCATGCTCAGCAGTTGCCCTTGGGACCACTAGCCTAACCAGGCAGTTACAAAAATACCTATTTCGAGAAATTGTAAATAAATTCTGCATGCCCAATTTCCTCAAAAGTATAACCTACTATTATTTCCAATAAGAACAAATCCTAACATAAAACTAGGGAAGCGGAACTCAATTTCCTTTGTTCTAAAAGATATTTATCGAACAAGGTCAGGAACTGTTTGCAGCAGTCCCTAATTGATAGGAACCGCTCCGTACGTTGTATGTCTGTCAGTTTTGTTCTAATAGATATATAATATATAAACCTTTTGTTATAATAACTGTTACTCAATGTTTCACTCACACTCGACTTGTAGATAAATAACTGAACATTCAGAGGAAATGTAGTTTGTACGAATTTATTTATTCATTAAAACAAAACAGTATCCAGGGTAATTAGATTCCCATTGATTTATACTACAAGTACAGAAAAAAATCTGAAAACTATACATATGTAATTAAATCATAAAAATATAGTCTTTAATTAAAGTAATCATCGAGGTTAAGCAACGGATGAGTGATGATTGATTACGTACGAAAAAAGTTCAAAACGACTCGATTTCTGAACTATTTATAATATTTACCTACAAATTTGTACGGAACACTCGGTGGGTGTTCGACTGGCACTCGTTTTTCTGTTAAAAAATTCTTAGTAGCATCCCACGGAGTTTGGAAGCTCACCACCTATTAAATAATAATGTTATTGTTGAATGTGGATGTACAACGATGAACTTAATAATAAATAATAGCATTGGCAAAATGTGGGTGTACAACTTTCGCACGCCTCTGCCTAACCACTCGGGGAATACAGGCATGATGCTATGTTGTTTTTGTTTTGTAGAACAAAATAGTCTGCAATTGTCACACAATTGTAGACGACAGAACCCCTAACAACTAATCGATACTATTAACCAAAAGACCGAGAAAATTCTACACAGAAAAACCCCTGACACGTGACATTTTCCACCTTTTCGAACACAGCATGATTCAACACACCAAACAGAAACTCCCAAAATAAAACCAAACAAAACAAACAGCCCTTTGTTTCCAAAATGACAAACAAAACACAACCATAATATTTCTGGCAACACTGAACAAATATTTGCTTCTAACAATAAGGCAGTAAAAACGTGGGGTCTAAATATATCGAGTTTAGTGCAGTGCTATATCGAGAAGCGCATCACTACTCAACATCGATACATCGTGAGTCACACAACGCGAATAGATTGTTCTGAAGTTCAAACGGTTTAGGAGCTGCTTAATTATATCGATTTAACTCGCTAATAATATACTTTCGAAAGTTCAGATTTTTTCCCAATGATGGGTTATTCAATAATAGCACATTGACTATTTTATTCATTTCAAATGACAACTCTTGAAAAATGGGTGACACCGCAGGTCATATTTAATAATAACTAGATAAGTATATTAAATGCTGAAGTTTGTATGTTTTTTACTCAAGTCAAGGTCAAAAAATATTATTTTAATTATTTAGAATTATAATTTTTGATCTGACTTGACTTGCCTAAGCAACATTTTTGAAATTTTAAATGATTTTAATTGTTTGGTTCCAAAAATTCGGTCTAATGGAGAAGACTATTACTATGCAATCTTACTTAACATCATTCACGCCTGTATTCCTCGAAGGAGTATGCAGAGGTATACAGAGTTTGTACACCCACATTTCACCAATGCTGTTAGTAAGTCCCATGTACTAAGTGGTGAGCCTATTGCCATCTACCGGGCACAATTCCAAACTCCGAGCTGCTATCGAGAATTTCCTAATAGAAATACCCAATAATACTTTGGCTGACCCGGGAATTGAACCCAGGACCTCATGCTCAGCAGTCGTGCTTGGGACCACTAGACCAACGAGGCAGTTTCAATTCAATCTTACATTTAGTGGTTATATTTGGATAAAACTTGGATGTATAAATAGTTTCTGCTAGATCAACACATAGAGTTCTCCGTATCATATATTTGCCTAGCCTTTTCTCATGTACACTGGGGTCGGCTTCCAGTCAAACCGGATGCACCTTAATACCAGTATTTTAGATGGAGCGACTGCCTATCTGACCTCCACAACCCAGTTACTGGGTAACACGAGATCTCGTGGTATAACTGGTTGTCAGACTTTCAGGCCTCTGACGACCCGTAACGGCTGTCATAGATCTTAATTTGACAACCTGGACCGACGGCTTAACGTGCTCTCCGCGGTTCTCCGTATCATGTAAAATAAAATAAAAAATACCGAACAGTTCATATTTTATAGCTTTTAAATCCGATTTAAAACGGTTCAACTAATCCAGTCATCATTCCGCAGCTTCACACCTGTTAGTCTGATGCCAGTCCTTGAAAATCACACAAAGTATGTTTTATTTCTCGTAAAAAGCAATAAACAACTTCTGAAATAGATTGTTGCTACACTTTGTAATCAGCATGATCAGGTGGACGTGACAAATGGAAAATTAAACGGACAACGCGGAACCATTTCATGACAAAAGTCAATATTATAAATTATATTTTTAAGACCTTTTTATGTACTTTACGTCGCGAAATACTAAATTTCTTGGTAAATTATTTGTTTTTCAGCTTTTCCTCCACTCTAAGATTATTCGTGTATTGTTTGTTGGTATATCTCTGTTCAATCGACGAACAAAAACGTTCTACAGTGTTTGTTTAAGACTCTATTTTGACACAGGCAGTGTAATCAACAAACACGTGATTTATATTTGTATGCAGACAAGCCCCGGGTCGCTGGTTAAGTCTAAACATCAACTAGATAAATGAGGGGTGGGTGTGTAGCAATTTAAACAAAGAATAGGGAAAATATTCGTGGATTGTCGATAAATATTATTTACATAAGCACCATAGAAAATATGAATACATTGTATTTCCCGAAGGGGTAGCTGATTTCACTAATGCTGTTATTAAAGTCCCATGTGGTGTTGAGCCTATTGCTATCCGGGCTGAGATTGAGAATTTTAGAAACACCCAACTTTGCCAGCCTTTTTTTTATGTGGAGGAGTGCCCTCTCGTACCGCTCTGACACGGGGAGACAGAGCGGTTATGTTAGACTCGAACCCACTAAAACTCCACATCATCATATCATATACCATCTCAGCTGCTTGAGGGCGGGACGCGGGAACGCACATAACCGCGAACCCGCCGTCCGTTGCTGGACTTTCTCTCACGGGGTTGGGTATTGCACCCCCGCTACAACACACCAGACAAGTAGCGTGCCGCAACCACCTCGAAGACCATGTCCAATGGGCGCCAGACGATCCCGTGTCCGGACGCCCAAGGTCCCCTGTCACGGGTCGGGTCTGTGTCCCCGTCGCCTGCCACTACGGCCGCAGAGGATAGGGAGAGCGGCGCGGGGTAAAAAACAGAAGTCTCGAAACCCATAAATTATTACGGCAAACACTCGGCTACCTAGTTAATCGAGCAATCAAGATCATTCGTCTTTAAAATACTACTACTTTATAAACTTAAATTGTCTTCAACGCACCTATGATCGTCAAAGCGAGAGTCGGTCAGCTATGAAACTCACACGCGTCGTGTATATAGACATAAATCAACGTTAGAAACGGTCACAAGTATTAATTTACTAGTTTCCATTCAATGTTTATGTATCATTAATATTAAACTAAATAGTCTTGTAATTTATTTACGTCAAGTTTTAATGATATCGCCTATCAAAGTAGTATTGTTGGCAGTAACTGTGTGTTTTATAAAATTAAACGTATTAAATTAAATGGGACTGTGTCTCATTAAATAATTAGTTGTGGGTCATGTTTATTGCTCCTACGGTTTTAATAATAGTCTACTAGGTTATAAACTATATGTGTACCAAATTTCATCCAAATCCAAAAAACGACACGACTAACTTTGCAGTTAATACAATGTCGTAAAGAATGCAATTACCTTAATAATTCAAGATAAACTGCAAAGTTAGTCGTGTCGTTTCGGTCATCTGTATAGGGACTGAATTGATAGCAATAACGTCGCCATAAGACGTGTTAGATATGGAACAAGAATTCGCGGTGGTGAGCAGAGGTCGAGATGGCTTAGCGGTCAGAGCGCCTGGAGTATTTATCCGGGAGGCGCAGGTTCGAATCCTGTTCGCGACCGTATTCTTTTTCCATTTAATATTGACTTTACATGTGTTTTATTAATTTATCCAAACATCAATTTGAGCTACGCCATACTGATAGAACATAAAAATTATGATCTCATTCATCAATTAGACCATTTTGATACGGTCATTGTATCTCATTACCTATTATGAATGATGTCATCCTTGAGAGTCAAAGATTTTAATATATATTATGTTACAGTACCTAGTGTTAATTTGGGACTGTATATTCATAAAATTAAACACAATTTATTAGCTTTCCTTGAAAAGATCACTGTTTAAGTGATAAGGATTCATTGAAAAAACATTTTTGTAACTTCTCTTTTAGAATATTGTGTTGGAGGAGCAATTTTCCTAATGTTGGCTGATACTATAATATTTAAAAAGAATTTGACATACCTATATATTCATTAGATTCTCAGTTTAAATTAATGTAGTTGACTTGTACAAAACCTACCAACCTCTATTAACCCCGTGAAGGGAACATAACTAATAATGTCTGCATCACTTTACTTCCTCTTTCCTGCAGATGGAATAAGTTTTAACACTTTCATATAGGTAATTCTTGATCTGTAGGTTACTACACGTAGCTACTGCAGTATACGTTACTTCATCATATTGTCTGTTTAGAGGGACAAGCGTCGTCATTTGACATGAGTCACCGGCGGGACTGATTACTGATGGTAATAGCAAGATCTCGATTCCTTATCCATTCTCGTATACTTTAATCACTAGCGAGAAAATACTTAAAGCACCATTTTAGAAGTTGGTTCTACAACTTGACATAAGATAAATTTGTACATTTATTACGAGAACTGCTAGTAGTTTAGACTGAGTGTTAAGCCAGATTAATTCTAAAAGTCTGACCTATTTAGCTCAATATACATGACTTTTTACAAATTCACTTCAACATCCCAGTAAAAAAACTACTACATGTATTGTTATTGAGCTCAAAATCTACTAACAATTGGTTTCATAGAAGAGAAGTAGTCCATTCTCTCGTGAAGAACGAAATAATAATTAATGGAAGCGATACATTTTCTACGAATGAATAATATTCGGTCTAAGAAGTTATTCCCGCATTAAATCCCGCATCCGAGAATCGAAAAGATTTAATACGACAGATGACAAATGAACGAGATTTACTCGCAGTTACCACGGTTTATTTAAACTGCTAATGTTCCCGCTATTCCACTAACGTTTAACTTTTTATCAGAGATAAAGTTTATAAGATAATCTCTCTAACTAACTAAACCAAAGGGAGATTAAAAAAATTGTGGAAAGAAAAATATGATCGTGAGCAGTATTCGAACCTACTCCTCCAGGATAAATACTCTGGCGCTCTGACTGCTAAGCCATTTCGACCTCTGCTCACTGCCCCGAATTCTACTTCCACATTTTAATACGTCTTTTGCTATCTATTCAGTCCCTATACTGATGACTGAACCAACACCACCAACTTTGCAGTAAATACAATGTCAAAACCTGAGTACAAATACGAATTATTTCATTTCATGAAGTTTATATATACTTTTTATCTTTAATTATTTATTTTATTAGTTTAAAGCGATTTGTGTGTACTAATAACATGAGAATTAAGTAAGCCAAGCTTGTCGCTACAAAAATGTAGATGAAACTATACTGGCGACAATTTAAGAAGTCCGATTTGACGTATCTTTCTTGAGTGTATTTTTATATTATTTTTTTCACTATAAAGTTAAACTTGAGGTTTATGAATGATACTCGTTGTTATAGTGTATGGGTAACATAGTAATTATTTAGTATTATGAATTTGATTTTTCAATTTCTTACGTAGACGTTCATACAAAGGTAAAATGAGAAACGTCAAATCGGACTTCTTAGATTGTCGCGAATTTTGTTTATATATTTTCTCTTTAATTGAATTTGTTAATTCTCACGAGGAAAATAACAATTTCTTTAACCGTAATCGTAATTATCTATCTGCACTTACACAACTTTTGATTAAGAAGTCAATTACAACCAGGACGAAGAAAATTCTCTAGATTAAAAATACGTTACTAACTTCTAAGAATATAACGAAAAAAGTATTCCTAAGTTATTTATACATGCTCTTATTAATTTTATACGCAGTGGTGTCCTAGATTCAGGGAATTCCTCAATCCACGTCAAGATCTAAATTCTTTGACTGTTAATATCAAAAAAAATCGTAGGTATTAATTTAAATACACGATAGTTTGTGATGTTTATATTATACGTCTATGGGAGACAAGGAAAAATTAAGTGAGAATGGGACCATCGTCTTTTTACGTTTCTTTTAAAGAAAGTTCTTCAGATATTTTGAATTCTGGAGATAGAAGGAGATCTAAATTATATACAGTGTATAGAAATATATCTATTTTATTGAGTCTAAACCTCATTATAACATTGAAAGCACTGTTGCTGTACACGATATTTCTAAAATTACTACGTTTTGTAAATCTTACGCGTCAGAATAATTATATAATATAAGATGAAATATTATATAAGATGAAAGTCCGTTAAAGTCCGGAAATTTAAAAAGATAAAGTTAGTTAGCTTTCTGCTATAGTTATAAATATAAATAGTACTAAAACATTTATTCATTACTTGGCTATAGAGAAAATAATACGTAATTTAATGACAAACTAACACTTGATTTCCTGAATCGTAAGAATTTAAATCAATCCTTGGGTTCCCCGTTTTAAAGTCAACAATAATTTTAAGTAAATGTTTGTGCCACAAAGTCCATAAAATATAGCTTGATTAGAATGACAGCTACCAAACCAATGTGACTAGTGCTGAGAAATTTCTGATCAAATCGATACCTATAAATAACGAAAGTACTGATCAAATCGATATAAGTAAATTAAAAATAAATATATACCTATTCAGTCAATATTTTACAGTATGTAAATATTGGTTTTAATTCGGGAAAATAAAATTAAACAATTGGTGATATAGTCGCTACGCGACAAAACCCATGCAAAAGAACCGTGTCCGCGGCGTAGTTGGTGCAGTGGTCGAGAGACTGACTGCTGCCCTGCGTGTCGCGGGTTCGATTGCCACCCGAAGCAAATATTTGTATGACCTACAGATAATTTTTCAGACTCGGAGTAGTGGGTGTTCATCATTAAAATCAGAGTCGCTAAACAGACAAGAAATATGCCACGTCAATGCGCTCATTGTTAATCTATATTTAAGAAGACGAGGTTTTATTCTTGGAAAGGGAATACTTACTCTTTTCATGAACAATAACAAATTAAAAAAAAATTATTCATTCGAAATGTAAATCGATTAAATAAAAAATTCTATAAAAATTTGTCCCATCCCTTTCATTTTTGCAACAAGACATAACCTTGTAAAGACGTCATAGATAATTAGGTAAATTTATGGAACTATTTATTAGTATATTTTTTTTTAGTTTTATAGCTGATTTTATATAATGTTGATTTACACGTGGTACACTGTACTTAGAAAACTGTTATCACGCTAATTACGAATAATTTTTCATGTGTTATTTTAAATCATTCGATATGACGTAACTACAAAGTTCAGTCGCATTATAATTGTCACTTTTGTTGACATCTGAAATTCTAATCAAGCTATATTTTACGGACTGTAGTTGTTCTCGCTGTCACCGCTATTTCGCCTTAATGTGACAGAGACAAAACGTGACCATTGCCTACTTGCCTCGTGTCATCACACCAGCTTTCAGTGGTTGCAAGGAAAACTGCTAAGCATAAGCGAGCTGAGAGTAGGGCAACGCGTTTTGGTAAATTCTCACTAGGTGCCCGGAGTTAGGAATTATGCTAAGGTTTATAACTATTCTATTTCAATAAATTCATAAGTCTACCTATATCCACTGATGAACGTAGACTCCTCCCATTTGAACGACCCTTCTCCTAGTGCCCCTCCAACTAGTAGAAGCTCATGGAATGGCCCCACCGTTTGAACCCAAATTAAGCATGTCCGACGAATGGAGTGTAGTTCTGTATAAAGTATCTCCGCACTGAAATGCTGCATTGGTGGAGGTGGGGCATGACGTCAAGAGATCAAATAAAAAAAAAGACAAAAATTAGGAAAGCCTGCAGTTTGGAATTGTGCCCGATTGATAGGACTGGACATAGTGACAGCACAAACAATAACTCTACTTAACGTAATAAAACATAACGAAACACACACACGTGTTGTCGAGTGTACACAACTGTGTACATTCATACCTACCCCCTCGGAGAATATAGGCGTGACGCCAAAGAGGTCTTACCACTTGGAAGTCTTTATCCAACAGATGTAACAAGCCAAATGCCACGGAACACTTAAACACCTGATCGGCCCTAACTGGCTGGCAACACGCCAGACACAAGTAGACAGAAGTGAGGTATAGAAGTACTTCTATGATGACTAATGGTAGCAGATTCTATGGACTCTTTGCCTTTTTATGGAAACAGGAATAACACGGTAGCTGAGTTGTTACAGACCAGTCTCTTGAGCCACAGGGAATTCAAGTCCTGAAACCTGGCAAGTATTGTCAATATCAGATTAACTATCTCATATTAGTACTGAAAATAAGATATTAAAGACAAGGTAATGAGAAACCTGAACTTAATTATTTAAAATTGCTGACCTGTTATAAGGTAGCGCGGTTATTTATATTATACAGGGTAAATTTTACAAGTGGGCGTGGATGGTTAAATTCGATACTAGCTATAAGGAATAGCGAAAAATACTCAATGGAGTCTTATCTTTTTAGTTTGCCATATGTTAGCTTTCCAGAATTTGATCCTTATTAGCGGCACTATGGGATCGAAAACTCCAATGATGCAGTTTTGGTATTCATCAAAATCGGGTCCGAGACCCTGTATACAAACAGTCAAAGTGTAGTTAACAAGTTCTTTCAAAACCTTCCAAGTAATTTTTCTCATAAAATCCAAGAGTTAGCTTGCCAAAATCAAAAGAATATGACACACTTGAGATTATAAAAAGAAAGATTATAAATAAGTTCACAGAAGAATGTGTTCATCATCATTAAAATACACTTTTGCATAACTAAATTGGTCACTGCAATATTTTTAGAAAGTATAAAAAAAACTGCAGGCGCCACTCCTCGATTTATCAAGTCTTGGATCCGGAACATAAAAAGAACAAGTATGATGACCTGTCAAGAAACAGTAGTTCTTTTAATCTCAAACAATATTATTTACGATCATACCACGAAGTACATATTAAAAAAGAATGACATTATAAATTACACTATTCATAATTTCATCTTTTGAATTACTTCATTGTGTCCAAGCACTTCTTCTGTTTATTTTGCAAGAATATTATTAGAAATTTGTCACTGAAGTGAAACGGAATTAGGTCATTTGTATCTGAGTAATATTATTTATAACGTTCATTATTCAGCTTGATCTAGATTCATTTATTTTTGCAGTATTTGTACTAGTTTTTGCCGCGAAACTGACCTTGATTATTGAACCGATGAGTGTATAGAGTCTACAAAAAAATTACTGAAAGTCAAACAGAAAAAATAAAATATTTTTAATTATAAAAATTTTAAACTAAGGCGCGGTATACATAATTACCTTACTTTAGTCACCACAATATATTTTAAACAAAAGCGACTTGTAGCATTTAATCAACTTCAAAGCTTGTCACATAATGTACTTACAATCAGACATACCACTGCCAATTTGTTTTATTATAACAATAAATAGAGAAGCTATGAGGGAACGCATTCTAGGTCACTCTGAGGTTTGATAAATCACCGTGTAGCTTGTGCACGACACGATTATATTATTAATAGAGGAACATCTCTATCTGTAATCCGGTATCGAATCCGAAATAACAGATAATTTGAATTTATTAGGTACAAATTCAAGTTATGTGTTATTTCGGTTGAGAAAGTATTTTTAATCAGGTATTTTTTAATTAAGGCGTAAACAGTGGTACTGTGTATGTATGGATAAAAGGCTTTTTGACTCAAGCGACATTTTAGTGAAATATGAAAATGTCTCTAAAGGCTGTTGTTTTAAAGTTTATTCTTTTAAAGCACAGTAATTACACTAGAACCAAATAGCCATTCACCCCTCGGTATGATTCTATGTTGTGATTCAATTTAAGCGCCAATTAATTTTCTTATGGTGGCTAGATAAAAAAATCCCAGCAAATATAAGTTTGGTACCAGGGTTCAGTTAATAATCAAAGATATGTTTGTTTTAAAGTGCATGTTACATTCAAACAATGTTTCCAACCAAATATACCTAATAACGCAATTAGACGAGCCTACATTGGAAAATGCTTCTTTCAATTGGTTCAAATAGAAAAATACTACCTCATTGGTCTATATAGTGGTCCCAAACGCGACTGCTGAGCAGGAGTCTCGGGTTCGATACCCGAGTCGGGCAAAGTGTTATTGAGTTTTTCTGTAAGGAAATTCTCAGTAGTAGCTCGGAGTTTGGAATTGTGTCCGGTTAATGGCAATAAGCTCACCACTTATTACATGGGACTTAATAACAGCATTGGTGAAATGTGGGTGTATAACTGTGTACATCTCTGCCTACCCCTTCGCGGTTTATAGGCGTGATGCTATGTAGAAAAATACACTAATAAAAAAATACCGTAATTTAAGCAAATATGCAATCATTAAACAAAACCGTATTACAGTAACATTTGTCACATCCCTACTTATTTATTAACGTCGACAAAACCAAGTAAACGTGTTTCGTCGTAAAATATTGGGTTAATTGTTCATTGTTATGTGCTCTTTGTAGTACAATGTGCAATTTCGTGTCAAGGACTTATTTTATGGAAAGCTGTTGCTCCTATTTGCAAATTCACAAGACATCGATGTGCATTTTGTTGAGAGAGAAGCGAAAACATTGTTACTTAAATTGCTTTTAAAATTACCATAATCAGATATCCCTATCCAATAGCAACTCTTATGTATTGCATTTTCAGGCTTTTATATACATATACATATATAAATTATAATAAAACAACTTTTAACCGGATTAATCGCGTGTATTATTAACTAATAACTAAAAGGTGTTCCGATGTTAATAATTCGATGAAATTGTAAAATTGTATCTCTAAATTTAAAACGACTGTGACCTCTGACTTTGTTTCGGTATTTCTTCTCAGGGATTGTCTTAGGAAATACCGTCGCGATTTAGTTTTAAATATGTATCAGAGAAAATTTTATCAATTATATTGAGAGAATTTTATCCAGAAATAATTTTAAATAAACTGTTGAGACGCCTGACACCTTAGTCCTCCTGCGACCACGAACGCTGCAAAGTGTTCGAAACGTCAGGAAAAACCTTCGATCACTTATAGTTCTAGTGATCAAAGGGAAAAACAAACCAATAATACACGCGATTAATCCGATTAAAAGTTGTTTTATTATAATGTATAGTGATCGCGAAAACCTAAGATATTACTATACATATATTTCTTTTTTCGTACATGCAGTTAACATGCCATAATTTAATGTGCACTATAAACAACAAAATAATAGGCGGGGTTCGTGGCTAACTAACTGCTTCACAGATTAATTGATTGAGTTTAAGTTGCACTAGTCGCGGTTGGTTTGTGAACCATCAGTTCATATCGAGTCCTTTATATGCCTCTGAGAGCAATTTAAACCGTCGCTCGCCGTTCTTAAATGAAGATCTATGATGTTTTACGTTATATATTTTACTTTTATTATAATTTTCTTGTACATAGTTAAGTAGTCTATAAGTAACGTATTGATGTTGAATAAATAATATATACCTATTATAAACTTCAACATAATTTTGTCGCATATTATCATCTGTATTCATAAACAATCAATAATAATATCTTAGGTTTTCGCGATCACTACACTTTGCAGCGTTCGAAACGTCAGGAAAAACAAAAACCAATAATACACGCGATTAATCCGGTTAAAAGTCGTTTTATTATAACACTAACTAACTTATTTTTCAAAACATATTTCTTTTTAATTTAACTGAACGATTACAACCATACACCTATCTAGGATCACATACAATTTAATAAATAATAAAATAATTAAATTGATCTTTTTGAAGTTATTTGCATTCCTGTTTCACCGAGTAACGTTTGTTTGTATATACATATTTTCTACACGTGCTTAATTACCTTTTGCATCTCACATGATCACACAGTATATACATCTATTGTTTGCTTCGGACGGTAGTATTATACAGATACTCTGTATTCAAACTGTCCACGTGTGATCCAAATATATATGTAACTCGGCCAAATTCCAGTACATACGACTTATGCCAATCACTGGGATAACAATTTATTACTACCAGAATCAAACACTCCGTCACACGTACAACGTAGTTTACAAATCAAAAGATTTATCTTACAAACACATTTTGTTTACGACTGTGGCGCCAGCGCAGTTATACGGAGATTTTTAACGATGGCAATATAATCAAGCCTTCTGTAATTTTTGGAATGATAAATATAATATCAAATGTAGGTCATTATGACGTATATTTTGGAAATATTATTATTAGTTAACTAGCCCGTGGTTACACTTTTTCTTTTTCTTTTAATTCAGCTCTTAAGTGTTGCTATTATAATATAGCTTGTAGTAAAACCTGCACTAAACAACTTACAAAATCTGTACGCAAAGTTCACAACCTACCCTATTACCCGTCGTTGCATCAGCCGATGAACATTCTGCAAACCTTACCTCATCATTGGCGCCATGGCGTCCTAAAATCAAAATATTTATTTTTCATACATTCTTGTTTACACCATGACGGTGGCGCCAACGCATCCGATACACGCAGCTTTTTATAATTATGTCGTCATCTTTTACAACATTTCTGTTTAACGAATGATTTTTACATTAAGTGCAATAATTTCAATTGAAATGCTGGGTATGGGTTCGTTTGATAGCTTTATTTATTTATCAAAGAGGAAATTGCGTTAACCTTGATGCTTGTTATACTATAGATTACAGTTTATTGATACCCTTCACAAGATGCAGTTACTCTCATGATGGAAATAACAAATACTGGTCACCTTCAAGAATTACACGCTTCTCCCAGTCTTAGATAGTCTACCTTTTCTGGAATTAAAAACCATATCAGTCATCTATTACGGGTGTATTCCGTTTCACAAAAAAAAAATACACATCTAGCATACAACTATTCAAAAATGTATAATTTCGCAAACCATCTTCACTCAAAATTTCATTTAAAAAACGTATGCATTTCATAAATGTATAATAATACAAACTAACTTTTCGCAAAGATTTGTTTGTAAAGTAATTATTTATCTTAAACACATTTCGTAATCTTTCTTCGCGATACATTGATCGTAACGCAAAAATGAACGATACTTTTTTAAAAACTTAATATTTAAAAAAAATCGTATGCAAAACAAAAGTTTAGGGAAAGTTATTTTTAGAAATACGTAGTTTGTGAGAAGCATTGTTTGCGAAATGAAAATTGGTGACACGTTGTTTGTTAAGTGTCATTTTGCGAAACATTAGGGAGCCATCCAATGGACCCAGATTCGTGGTTCCTCGAACCCATACCGCATCTTTGTCGCAGCAGTTAACAAATCATCAGGCGTATCCGCAACGGTTACGGTGTGGCGCCAGTCGGTACTGTCGCTATATCGAGACAGACACATTCCTGCTGGCTTGTTTACAAACGCGTGTTTGTCATAGTAGACGCAGTTTATTTGTATCTACGTTTTTATGGGCCACTGCTAAAATAGGGATGTGTTAACTATTTGTGACAGATTCGTATTGAAGTTGCGAGTCCTAGGTGCAAACAGTTATAAATAATTGTGAGTTATATGTTAATAAAAGAGAAATGAAACTATATTATTCCAGGTTGAATCCTGCCCTACTATAATATACGATACACTTTTAGGTTTCACCCTTCCACGATACTTACATGTCTGTGTAAGGAGTAACCAACTACATTCAGAAATCCGTAAGCCCATAACACTCTCTTTCAATATCAATCCTCTAAAATATTTTACTACATACATTAAACTCTTTCTATCTAAAATTGCTGGCTCTCCAATATTTAATGTCAGCTGCTTGATTTTACTCTCTGTGACGGTGAATCTATTACACATAATTGACATCAGTATTTGAAAGAAAAACATTTTCACTTAAGAAATACAGGTAACCCACACAAAAAAAAATCTCCAGTATCGTAAGTGCGTTTAAAAACACATTCCTCGCATGCACACACACACATACCCACAGGAATATCTTCTTGTTTTTCTCATTACCCGTGAATAACCCATCACATCATTATCATCTCGTAAGTTCAATTTAATTATTAATAGCCAACACCTCTTAGCTCCTCTTCTACATTTTTTTTTAAATACGTTGCCCCACACTTGGCATTTCTTCCTGTATCGTGGGTGCGTTTAAAGACATTTCTCTCACAAGCACACTAACACCCAGACCCGGAGCAATTATCCGTAGATCGTACAAATATTTGCTCCGTGCAGGAATCGAACCTGCGACACCTGCGACACAGTCGGTCTCTCGACCACTGCGCCAACCGCGCTGTCAAAATTCATTGAAACTTTAATCTTCAAGTATTCACGCAAAAACATCCCAACCAAAACACAAAGAAGCAAAGTTATAAACGATAAAACAACAAGCATATTTTTTATGGCAACCCATTAAAATCTTAATTACCAGTCCACTAAAATTGCAACATTGTTCACAAAGGAAGATGGAAAATCCCATGGCACATGTAATGTAACAAGCATGGAGTAATGCCGTATCACATGATATTTACTAAACATTGCGTCTTTTTAAAAGTATACATGAGTCATGCTCACGAGTCTGTAAATTCATTACAGTACATTGACCTTGCTGTTACTTGTGCCTACAATTATTCAAATAGTAAATTTACTCATTGGTTTAGTGGCTTCAAGCCTGGCTGCTCAGCATCCTAAGTTCGGAACACGGGTTGGGTATTGGTATTAGATACTTCTGATAGAAAATTCTCGGTATAACTGGACTTTGGAAGTGTGCCCTATAGATGAAAATAGGCTTACAATTGTTTTTTAATTATATCCATGTTAATTACCATTACCATTTTATGGCTAACTATCGTTGTTATGTGTAATAAGGTAATATAATTAACCCTTTCCGTGTCCCATTTAATAGTGAAAAACAATGCGCTCGCCTGCGTTAAAACTTTTAAGTCAATAGCAAAAAATAAGCTATATGACACATTTCCACTGGGAGAAGATAATTAAAATATTGCTATACAAAAATAAGGTTTAATATTGTCTCATCTCATTACACCGGTGGAAATGCAGCTTTATGCTTTGAAAATGAATATGACGTAAACAGAAGTTGCCATACTTACTGACTTCGAATCTAAGCGAATAGGACAGCTTGTACCGTTGACTTCTAAATTCGTCTCAGAACAACCCCGGTATGCCAGGTATGCAGCACAAGATAAACAGGGCCAGGGCCTTTGAAAAAATTATCAAACAATATGAAGAAGAATTTATCAATGTCTATTCGGAAAACTCAATTCTAATTTCAACGGTACCCTTGAAAGATATGAAAATACGCGTTCTTTATGAACTGCGAAATGTTAACATTTTCAATAATACCACAGTGTTTTATTAAACTTTGTTTGAATTGAAAAATAAACAGACGTTGTTTTGTGTAAACATGTTAGTTTCGATGAAATAAAATTAGAAAAGTTATGTATCGGTCTATTGGTTACGTCAATATCTCAGTAAACGTAATAGTCTGGTTGATAATGATTTAGAAAAACGTATGTTTTTATATGAGAAACAAGTCGTACGGTTTTTATTTTTCTCTCGTCTCGGTTAATGTACTGTTACCTACTGCTAACCTGTATAATCCTCAGTTGAGTTGCTTTCCTCTTGATTTTCAAAAAGCACAGTTGCCCTACTAATATTATAAATGCAAAAGTTTGTAAGGATGGATATTTGTTACTCTTTCGCGCAATAACTACTGAATGGATTTGGATGTAATTTGGACAGAAATTTTATAACCTGGATTCTGGAGTAGACACAAATGAAGTCTCAGGCAGAAGATAGTAATTATAAAATTTTGAAAAGAGTTAGTACTACTTGTGTTTGCAGCTTTGCCCGCGTGGAATTCAGGTAATTGAATAAATTATAGCCTATATTACTTCTAGATAAAGTAGCTTTTTAATGCTGAAAGAATGATTAAAATCGCTTCAGTAGTTTTAGAATTTATCGATTACAATCAAACCAATCTTTCCTCTTTGTAATATTAATCTTGACAAATATTGAATTCGTAAGTAACAGTGACACCTACAAAAGCATAAAACTGAAGCGCAACAACAATCAGCAATAAACTTGTTTTTTTTTTTCAACTTAAAGCTATGTCAGAGGGCATTAAACTCTGACACTAGATTGTTCATCAACCATACGATATGAAAAAGACAGCTCTTCATATATATCAAATGGCCTTGGCATCTGTTACAGATGATTTGTGGTCTATGGACTTATTTTTTATGGCTGAATAGAGCAATCCTAGAACGACAAGACACATCTTCGATAAATATATATATATAATATATAGGTTTATGTATATATACATAACTAGACCAGTAGTGCTACACTGCTAGGCACGGGCCTCTTCTCATACGGAGAAGGCAAGAGCATTTATCGCCACGCTAGCTCAATGACAGTTGGCTATTAAGTCCAGGTTTCCTCACGATGTTTCCCTTCACCATATGTCTATGATGTCTTAGATTAACTAATAAAGTATATAATAATAGTATATAATATATAATATTTTCTTTATATTGCTTAAAATCTAATCTTAAAATTATTTATTTAATTATCTTATTAATAAAGTGCTACAACATTGCACAGGTATCTAAAATTATCAGCCTTCCTTCTACGCATCTAGCGTCCACCCAGCCAGCCACTGGTATGCATGGCATCCGCATGCCACAGTGGGACATCAGTAACTGGGTCGGCGGCATCCGGCTTCAAAGGTATGCAGTCTAATAAACTGTTTATATTTACGCTACGTGACAACATACACGTGGTTTTAGTGACCTTATATAACAACTAATGAGGTGGCGAATAAATGAAAATTCTGTTATTTTTTTTCAAGCAAAAACTGGAAGATGTGGTTAAAGGTTGGCATATAAATCTACATATTGCTTCTGACATTGTCCACGATAGATTAAAAGCAGTGGGTAACAAACTCAAATTTAATACAAATTATTTTTATCTATTGTTATTTGTTTTTTCTTTGTTTCAGTCCAAAATTGAAGCTGGTATATGATTAACTCATTGGATGGACTGTTCAATGAATCCAATTGTATCTATAACCATACCTGTATAGTAGATACCTTTTTACAGCCAAATACTGAGTAATGGATATTATGTAATTTTTCCTTCGAAATTGATAATAATTCTGCATTGAACAAAATAATTTGAAAAATCTATGGAATAAAGCCCGTTTTTCTACATATACTTACATTATTACATTGTTTAATGCAGAGTTGACTCGTTACAGACAACGAGACAACATTGCGTCTATACAGATATAGACGCAATCAATTACCGATTGAAACAATGAAGATTTTCTACAACAAATTCAAGGGCTTCTGTGAGCTCCAATGTAACGTTTTATTTATACATTCGTATAACAACTGTTATTTATTAACATTCTTCTATCAACCAGTTTAACGGACTCATTTAAAAAATTGTTGTTGTAAAAATGGCACAATTTTGCTCAAATTATCAAGACAAAGAAAATTTAAACTAATTCTGGAGTGGTGACAAGAGATGTTTCATTAAAAACGTTGTGTGTTAAATAAAATCTCGTATGAATAAACCTGTCTTCGAGATTACATTTGGCGCAAGGACAGTACTTTATGTTTTAATTATGGCAGACAGGATAAACGCTGACGAAAGGGTTTTGGCTCCGGAAGCTTTCTACATAAGTCTGCCGTCGACGTAAAAGATGGGACATGAAATATACTGATGTTATTTATTGTATGTGTATTTGAAAACATCATGTAACAAACAAGTTAATTAAAATGAAGACAGTGCTTATTTTCTCTCGGTATTTTATAACAATAAAATACGTAAAAGCGTAAATACGTCAAATGTACGACAGTCTCCAAAAGGAGACAAGGAACGGCGCCGCCGCAACAATCTCTCAACCGCTTGGGTACGATTATAAAACACAATACCGTATCACCTTTCAAATTATTTCTATTTGTCTAGTATTTTTTACTTGGACAATTTCTATTAAACTTTTCACTCAAAGCAAGATGCAAAAATTTACTCATACATGTTATTGCTCAATTCAATATAAAACGTTTACAGATAAAATACTGATTGCAGATGCTATTTATAAAGCAGTGAAAGCCTAGTGGTATCACCGTTGGACTGACAAGTCAAAGGTCGCAAATTCGAATCCAAGGCACGCAGCACTGTCTTTTCGAAGTCATGTGCGTATTATAAATTAATTATCACTTGCTTAAAGCGGTGAAGGAAAACATCGTGAGGAAACAAGCACACCTGAGAGATATTCTCGATGGTGTGTAAAACCATGTCAGAGACCTACAGGTGGTTTAAATTCTGCCACTAGGTTTTTCATCAACCAGAGGATCAGAAGAAGAAGATGCTATATAAGGCCCAGGTCATAATGAGGATAACTTTCATACGCATAGCAGTCATTCTTTATACACAGCTTCACTTCATCCGTCTCATATAAGAGAATTTGTGTATGAACGGCTAATATAATTGTTGGTTAGGATTATATATGGTAGAGGTCATGTTCAACTGTGGATAATAAGCTCATTATCATCTGCAATCTCACTTCACTCACGGCTGAATATAGACCTCTCTTTGCTTATACCATTCTCCCCAGTCTTGTGCCAGCCTCATCCAGGTGCGGCCCACGGCACTAACGATGTCATCAACCCATCTTGCCGCTGAACGTCCAACGCGTCGCTTTCCAGACCTTGGCCACCATTCTGACAATCATCAACCCCGCCTAGCCAGGTGTCCCGCAATGTCTCTACTAGTCTCTCTGTGTCAATATGTCTGACTGTCTGTGCACGATTCACTCGGTAACTATTGAACGGAATTTATTTGGGTTTTCATTATTGAATAGATGAAAAGTGAAAAGAAAAGTTTGGGGTATGTAATTTTAGTAATTGTCGGGTCGATGTGTATCTACTAAAGTTGCCGTCGCGAGAATATTATAATTATAATCCATATTTTTATCTGGTGGGTAATATTAAGATCTCCAGGGAGGTGGAGGTGGAGTTTAAATACCAAGACGAGATCCCGAAATGTCCGTCAATGACTGCGATTTAGGGTCTCAGTCTCGATATGGAAACTCGCTTTAAAGAATAGAATAAATGAGCGTATCTGTTGAACGTATTAACATATTCCGATGTAACTGTATCAGCGTTGCTCGTAAGACGTAGGCGCAACGATATTGCCAGTGTGAAGAGACCACATGACGCCTGATAGCGTCAGACATACGTGAATTATTTAGACACGCACGACGTCATTGCCTCTGACGTTATATCTTCTCGTTCAAAATAATCCTACAGCTAAGTTATAAATATTTAATCTTTACTATTTGTGTGAATGTTTTATATAATGTATTAAATTTTATAACGCCATCGAATTATAACATTATGTTTAGGTAAACCGAGTTCTTAATTTTTTTGAGGATACTACTACGCGTGCTACGAAATTATGACGTAGCGTTCGTAGCATGATTAACCAATACAATAAATTAATCTAGAACCTAATTTAAACAGTTTAAACTTTAACTAATTCAATGTTAAACGATGTTTTTCTATCCATTATTATGAATACAAATAATAATTATATTAAATAACAACACGCCTGTATTTCCCGAAGGGGTAGGCAGACCTGCACAGTTCTAAAGCCACATTTCACTAATGCTGATCCCATGTAATAGGTGGTGAGGCTATTGCCATCTACCGGACGCAATTCCAAACTTCGGGCTGCTACTGAGAATTTCCTAACACAAAAACTCAATAGCACTTTGCCAGAAATCGGCCGAACCCGAGACCTCATGCTCAGCAGTCGCGCTTGGGACCACTAGACCAACGAGGCAGTTTATTTTAGATAATATGATGAAATTCAATTTGCAGTCTTTAACCCATCAAAATTATACAATAAACCTGCTATCCGGCAGATTGTCACAAGCAAAATGCAGTTTAATACCACATAATATATACTAAATAAAATACGCTTTAATATAAACCCTAGAATTTTATATCGACTCTTATAAATCCAAATTCCTTGGGATTGTGAGCAGAGATGAGAATTCCTCTGAAAATAAAACTAAGGTCAATAACACTGACGCTTACATTATAACATACGGTTTATTTTAACGAAATAAATCTTGAGACGTGTCTGTGAAAATATACTTCATTTATGTATTTTGGTATACAAGGTATTGGGAGAAATTTCGCTTGGAATTTGGTCCTTTGACTCACTGTGTTTTTAGTAACAGACTCTACGGTCAGCTCTCCGATTCCATATAAAATATATATATATATAATAGTTAAAATTATTTTTAATTACACGTCTACCCAAAAAAGGAGTGTTATGTTTTTAGGTATCATGTATGTATGTTTGTGAGTTTCCTTATTCCACCATAACTTCAAAATGCCTGTACCGATTTTCCCCGGGTTTATCCCGGGTGACATAGACTAGTACGATTTAAAAAAGGCAGGCGCGTCTAATTTTTTTTAAATTAATTTCATCTTGTTTTATATATGGTTTGCAGCATAGACGTTTGATATTTGCTAGTAGTTCATAGAAACTTATTAAACATCAGTAACTGTATTTAAATCTTACAGCTTAGCACCCTCAAGAATAATTCTTAGCCCCAGAGTACACCAACCAACCATAACGCATAACAAATCATGCTAAAATATTCACCTGCGCACCGCAAAATACGAGCATCACTTCAACAGGACCATTAACATTTCATTTGAAGATTTGTGAGCGATGGCGATACGCCGCATTCCTTCGGCCCATGTCATTCTGGCGTACTGCCAGAGCCGAATGCCGACACCTCGGACCGCAGGTGTGTACATAGCTTTATACCACGTTAAAAGGTTACATTAGATTATCTAAGATGTAATGTTTGTATTATGTAGTCTGGTAAAAATTTGTAAGAATTCTATTGTATTTTAAATATATTCGCTTCGTTCCTTACTCTCTTGCCAATAAGTGTGCAGAAACCTGGAAGGACCTGGGATATTACCGCTTTAATTCTATAGGTAAATAATTTATCAACGATACTCCCGTGTTCCTGAAGGACCAATAACCGACGAAGGAAGAGCTAATGAATGCTTTGATTATGGGCTTAAGGTTTAATTTAAAAATAATGTTGCTACCTACATACCAAATAGAAAAATATATATGATAAAACCACTACTGGGTTACAAGGAAATAAACCGTTGTTTAACAAGTATATATAAATAATTAATTGTTTTAGACTTAGTTATTATAGGTTGTTGTTTATTTTTGAGTAGCAGTGTTTATTGTTTCTAATTTACAGTTTATAATTGACATTCGTGAGTAACGGGGAGGTTCAGTTGAAAATCAGCGCCGCGCAATGATGTTCGGCATTAAGCTGAACTGAACCTTTTTGGTGCAGCCGTAAGTCCCACATTTTGCTACTCTTAAATAAGTTATATTTGTTTTATTTTATATTCATATACTTTTACGATTGTTTTGGTGTTTGGCCGCGACCAAATAAATTTTTCTTTCTTATTTTCTACCTAAACCCGAGTAATTATTATATGGCTAGATTGCTGCTAAAATATACGTTTTATTTATCCCACCCGATTATAGTGATTAACACTTGATTGGCCAAACGCACAGGCGTGGCGATGACGCATATCTGCGTCGGTAGTTGATATAAAACACGATAGATGTCGTATGTTTACACTTATCCACACACTGGCCAAACGTTGGCTCGAACATTGGCAAGGTTAAATGAAGTTTAGAATTATTTCAGTTTGATAAAACCCAATATTGGTCACAAATGTTGTGTCCAATATTTGCTCTAGACATAACACCATTTAAATGATAATGTAAGTAATAGAGATGATATCAAATTATTATGGAATGCTGGTGGGATGACTAAGTTGTTCAATTTGTTTGTCAATCCATTTGCTCTCTTCCTATTTTAGTATCTGCCAGTCACAATGCGAAATACTAATGTTCACTGCCACTTTTCTCTAACTTCGTTTGGAAAATGTTAAGCGAACGGCGATGATAGCCCTTTGAAAACTCAAAAACAACTTGTTACTGAATCAGAGTACTTAGTGATAAAAATCCAAGTAACGCAAAAGTTTGTGAGGATCGATGGATCTTTGTTACACTTTCGCGCAATAAGTACTAAACGGATTTGGATGATGGATGAAACGGATTGGACCTATGTCTAAAGTCCACTTAGACGAAGTCACGGGTAGAAACTACTATTATTATTAATGTAATTTATAGCTATTATTTCTATTAGAACATTCTTCTACCCATATTCTAATTTTGGGGTTTTATTGGTGATCAAAGCAGTACCAGTAGCATGGGAGCTGAGTTCCCTGCCTCCGTAGGAGAGCACCCTTAAAATGGAATCTCTACACGTGGCCCTGGGGTGGTGCAAAACAGGCAATACAGCTCTGGTGGGAGGCTTCGGCCGCGGCTGGGTACCACCCACCGGACGAAGCCATGCCGTGAACCACTGTAGGAGACGGGTCTGGGCAGTTGCATCAACTCCCCACCTATCCTTCTCCCCAAATCTATCGACTCTACTTCGAGTGAATAGATTTCTTCTGGATCTATGTGCTCCCAACCTCGGCCACACCGTCGCGTGTGTCGAGAGTGTCGAGTTAGTGGCCAAACGTAGAACCAGTTTTGACAAAAATAAAAATAAATCTTTGAGCAGTCATCTCAGTAGTCACAACCTTTCTGACCACATAATCCATCTAACATATTCTTGGACCTACATTATTCTTGCTTATAAATCATAACATCAATACTTTTTTTATAATAACTTTCGTGAGGCATATTCATATTAATTATTATTCACCAGTTACAACTCACGTGTATTCTTCTTTTAATTAACATCAATATCGTTACCGATTTTAAGAATATCCAATATAATATTCTTAAAATAATAAATGAAGCATTATTAAAAGCTGATAAGCATGTATTAGCTAAGAAACATTGAGTAAATATGCGTCGTGATGAAATGCGATTTTAGTGTTATTAGAAATAATATTTGAATAATAATCTATTGTTGATTCTATAAGCATAGGCTTTTCATTAAAGCAATGTGTATGTAGGACTCTCACTGGATTCCTCTAACAATGAAACAATACTTGTTTTGTTTAAATAAAGGAGTTGAAATTGACTGATGTTTAAAAATGGTAAATAAGTAAGTACCTATTATCTGTCATCAGTAACAGCTGCTGACATCATAGATCAGAGTATCATCGTCAGATTTATAAGTCCTTTTTCAGCCACCTATATAAATTAGGCTTGCCTTATAAACCTCCAATTGAAACTGTAAACATTCACACATCAGTAACACATCATATATCATACATACGAACAGTCTATTTCCCTTCGACATAGTCAGAATTCAATGATCTCCACCTGTTACACATCTTTCGCTTTATCTACTTTCATTTAACTTTTGCATCTCGTCAATCTGCTCGTGAACTGTCCAAATTTTGAGATCAACCGCAATTTGATTGCAAGACGATCGCTGATATGTTAGAGCATTGAGTAATATGAAGTTTCTTTAAAAACAAAATAAACGGAAACTAAATTACCAATATAAAAAAACATATTAAACTAAACTTCACACACATTAAATATAAAAAAGCTATTACGAAAGAATTTCAATTTTATACACACAAAAATAAATCTAGCTAGCTAAAATTGAGATCTAGACTTGTATTTAGAGATGATTCATACTAACACGTGTTGCGTTTGTAAAGACACATGCGTGGAAACACAAAATGGATACAACAGAAGGTACGTTCCATTCAAGGGAGTAAAGGATGTTGTTTTGGTTGAAATCGACTGCCTGACAATTATTGAAATGATCTTTGACATATAAGCAGTGGCGTGCATTGCATATAAGTACATGCAGTTAAAGATAAATCTTTGAAAAGCATTATCGCATGCTTAGCGAAGTCTAAAGTTATAATTATAATTATTATTTCTATCTATTTCGTTTATTTAATTTATAAGCATACTCAATACATTTTTAAATATATAACTAAAATATAAATATACATTTAAAAATATAAAAAATAGCTGGCCATCGGCATCGGGAACAGGGTCCAAGACACCGGTGGTTAGGGTTCCAGCGAAAGGAACTTCCTCACAATGCGCGCCGTGTCTAGAAGTACTTTCTGTAGTAACTTTCTGTATCAGGCCCTTGACCCAGCCGTCTAACGAGAGCCTCTTAAGGTGTTGGTCGAGACTCTTCGCTATCAAACCGTTGGCCGTCACGACTATCGGCACAATGATTGCCGAATCCACATCCCACATGTCGACAACCTCGTGAGCTAAATCAATATATTTGATTTGTTTGTCTTTCTCAGCTTTCACAAGGTTCTCGTCATGGGGGACAGTTATATCCACAATCACTGCGCGGCGCTCTAAGCGATCTATCATCACTATATCAGGCTTGTTAGCAATAACAGTCCTATCAGTGATGATAGATCGGTCCCAGTATAATGTGATATGACCATTTTCCAGAACTGGGTCGGGCACATACCTGTAGTACGGCACCTCCGATTCTACGAGGTTGTATTTCAAAGCAAGTTGCTGGTGTATAATCCTGGCCACTAGGTTGTATCTATGCAAGTATTCGCCGTTAGCAAGACGTGAACAGCCAGAAATAATATGTCTGAGAGACTCACCTGGACAGTGGCATGCCCGACATATGTCGACTGTCCCATCTTTCACAATATATTTCCGGTAGTTATTCGTCATGATATCTTCGTCCATAATTGCACAGATAAAACCTTCAGTTTCACCAAAGAGGTTACTGAACCGTAGCCAGGATACGGACGCTAGAAAATCTACGTCGGGGCCCGATAAAAGCGTCCATGTAGCTCCTTGCTTTGCCATACTACCTTGCGATCATTGGTACTGAGTACAACTGGTTTGCGCCAGTTCTCTTTAGCCAAGGAGAGCGGAGTGAGTCATTTGTCCACTGCAACTACATTCCGGTGCATCTCCGTGTCGGTATGGAGAAAGTATTCCCTAAGGCTGTACACCTCGTGATTGTGTAGTCTTAGCATTTAGAAAGCCACGACCTCCACACTTTCGCGGGATATACAGCCTCATTACCGATGATCTTGGATGATGCATACGGTTAGCAGTTAACAGTGTTCGTACCTTCCTATCCAGAGCGTCCAGTTCAGTTTGAGACCACTTGAGTATGCTGAAGGAATACATCAGGACTGGCATAACCCAGCCGTTAAAGGCACGCACTTTGTTGCCACCTGATAAAAGACTATTAAGTACTTTTTTCAGGCGGCCAAAGAAACGCTCCTGAATCGACTGCTTCATGTCAGCCACGTTGATGCCGAACCCCTCCGCCATACCCAGGTATTTGTAGGTATCGTTTGCGTATAGTGACCTAAGGTGTATGGAGTCTGAAAGTTGGAGTCCATCGGATTCTACAATCGCACCTTCGCTTACATGCATGACTGCACATTTGTCCACGCCAAATTCCATCCTGATGGAATTACTGAAGGTTTCTGCTATCTTCAGCAATTCCATCAGTTGCATCAGTTGCAATCTGCTGGGGGCAAATATTTTTAAGTCAAGTTAACATTTTATTATTCCTTAGGTTTGCGCGATCACTACACATGATCCTCCTGCGACCACGAACGCTGCAAAGTGTTCGAAACGTCAGGAAAAACAAAAAACCAATAATACACGCGATTAATCCGGTTAAAAGTTGTTTTATTATTTTATTATTATTATTATATACTTTATTGTACACCAGAAACAGGTAATAATACAGCACAGAAGAAATAATAGTACAATGGGCGGCCTTATCACACACGGCAATCTCTTCCAGGCAACCTTAGGATGGAGAAAGTGGACTTGGTAACCATTTGAGGTAGTATGTGGTGTACATACATAATAATTATAATACAATATGCATATATAAGGATAACAATACGTGAAACATACATAAATAAGTTTAAATAGAACTAATAATATTATGCATAGAGACCAATATATAAGTGTAAAAAGGAATACTAGCATCGATAACATCATGTGGAAAGGTAATGTTTTTTCACAAGGATTTTAAACATCGGTAGTGACTGGGCACGTCGTACAGAGACCGGTAGTGCATTCCACAAATGCGCTGCTTGGATAGCAAAGGATTTGTCGACGAATTTTGTGGAATGCACTAAGTAGGAGTAAACGGGTGGAAAAGCACACTATAAAGTAGCGAAAGAATATTTAATATTTTTATTTTACGAAAAAGTATTGCAGTGACTACATTACAGGTTGGATACAGTCTTACAGAGTTTTTTATATAATGTATTTACAATAAAGTGGGTGTAGTACTGCTCTCCTAGATAGGCTACTAAGCAACCTGTGTTTAGGAGAGACAGTTCTGGGCCCCTTATTTGTAGGTACTAGTTATATACAGCGAACGTGTCTCATAGTTACAGTAACAACTGAGGTATTCAACAATACTACAATACAGCACAACTGTAGTTTAGTATATATATTATAAGAGAAAGGTAGCTAACATTTTTATTCTAAACGTGTGTGTGTGTGTGTGTGTGCGCGTGCGTGCGCGTGTTTTTGTGAGTGTGTGTGCGTGTGTGTGTATGCGTGTGCGCGCGTGCGTATGTGTGGGTGTGTAGTCGTGTTCATTTAGTTAGGTAAGCCTCGGTTTCCTCATAATCCAAATTCAAAAGAAATGTACGGACAGTTTTTTTACAACTAAAGTATGAGAGAGTATACACTGGGCATTTTGCATTGATTTTATTATATTATATGAGTATTATAATATTAAACGGAAAAAGTCAGTGGTCAGAGCGCCTGGAGTATTTATCCGGGAGGTTCGAATCCTGCTCACGACCGTATTCTTTTTTTCCATTTAATAAGTATATGCAATTACATTGTTTTTTTTTGTAGGCAGCTAAGCTTCACTAGATTTCTTCTTCTTCTTTTTTAGGTGCCTCTCCGACTAGTGAAGGTTAGCAATCAGCTCTGCATACTTTTTTAGGTCTTTCGCGAGTCGAAATAGTTGGGCAGCACTCGCGACTGCAGTCCACTTTCTGAGGTTTCTCAACCATGTCTCTTTCCTGCGACTTTGCCCATCATAATAAGTTGTGATAGACCGTATCTCCCATGTCTTAACATGTACATACATAAATATCAACGTGGAGATTCATGTCACCAAGGTAATTCGAAGACTTAACAGTTGTCAAAATGCAGAAGGCAGGATTACCATTGACCAGCTGTGACGTAATGCAGCTTGAAGAGCCGTATTGTTTAATAGTTCACTGTCCTATCTATATTTGATGAACCCAGTGCACATCTATTCCAATAAGTGTATTTTCTGCACCTTTTTATATAGTGTAATTAACTATCAATCATACGCAACAATGTTTGTCTGTGTGTCTGCTTCCTGCCGCTTTGATCTCGACCTTTTGACACCGAAGTTTTGCCAAACAACTCCTGCGCATACTTCGGATAAGCTTCAACACTTACGAAGATTGCGGAAAGCAAAAAAAAATATAATTAGTTCTTGTCGGATGTCAGTCTTCACTTGTTTTTTGTAATTGTCTGTCTGGCAATGTTGAGTAATGTCTTGTATAATACCGACCTCCTAATCAAAATTATTATTTTTACGTTTTTCTGCGTACCAATATAAATTCTGACGGCGTGGTTGGCGCAGTGATCGAGAGACTGGCTGCTGCGTCGCATGTCGCAGGTTCGATTCCTCCACGGAGCTAATATTTGTATAATCTACATCTACAGATAATTGTTCCGGGTGTGTTGTAATTGTGTGTGTGAGAGATTATGTCTCTAAACTCATCCTACGATACAGCAATAAATTCATAGTGAGGGGCAAAGTATAAAACCTGCTCTGACGTTCTGTGGTATCTATGGTCCTATCCATTGCAGGAGTGACTAGTTACTATTACAGCTAATAATAGGAACCCTTGACCTTGACTCTTTGGCCTTATAAGAACAGAACTTTCTTTATTTTTGTTTAGCTACTCTATTTTGAGAATGTTGTTTGTCTGTGCAAATTCAGAAGAAATAGGTTTTTTTTTCTTTCTTTGTAAACTGTCTTGATCAATGTTGTAGTAACTGGTCAGCCATCACAACATTTTATCATATACGTATATATAGCATCACGCCTGTATTCCCCGAAGGGGTAACCAGAGGTGTACATAATTCACCACAACACCCACACTTCACCAATGCTGTTATGAAGTCCCATTTAATACTATGGTGAGCTTATTGCCATCAATCGGACGCAATTCCAAATTCCGAGCTGCTACTGAGAATTATCTGAAATCCCAATAACATTGCACGACCTGGGTATTGAACACAGGACCTCATGTTCAGCAGTTGAACTCGGGACCACTAGACCAAAGAGGCAGTTAATGTATAGTTTTATCAATACTATGCTTAACATTAAACCAAAGCCTAACAAAAATATACACTAAACTTATTCTCACTAAAACCTTTTCTAATATCACAAAATAATCTTCAAGATAATTTATTGTTTTACTATGTAAATATCGTAGTATGAGAACATCTATCAACTTTCAGTCTTCATAAATATCTAGTATTTACTTTGGAGACTTGCACCAAGATTGTGACGAATTTCTTCCATATGTTATTCTCAATACTTTATTGCATTCCATAATGTGGACATATAACAGTTGGTATGTTGTAAAATAGAATCAATTATGGACCCTGTCGGGCACAGCAAAGTTATTTATATAGAGGAGAGGATGAAGAGCGCTTTAAAAAATAATAATTGAAAAAAAAAAATAGTTTTGAGTAACATTGAATAGCTAGATGAAAATTAAGTATTTGTTTCATTTATTATTCTAGTTAATATTCACACGTGTATTGAGATAAGCCGATATATAACAGGACGGTAACTGGTTAGGCATTGGGTAGACAACGGGCAACGGCAGAGTAAACAATTTTACTGCAACGATAGCGCCATATGGGTCTACGTACACAGCGGACAAAACGCCCGTCGATCAGCCGTCCGGTAATGTTCACAGCTCAACGGTTTGTGTTTGGAATTTCTTGGTTATTGGGTCCGCGAACTATAACTAGCAGAAGCGGACATTCTCGTCCCAAGAACAAAATGACCACGGGCAGCGCCTCTAGAAGAAAAAGCCGATGTAGGATGTGGTGATGAAAAGATACAGCGTAACAGAGTCCATCTGCATATATCTAATAATGGACATATAGCTATGGGATGTATGATTTTCTTTTCTTCTTATCGTGTGGTTGATGAACAGCCTAGTGTCAGAGTTTAAACCACCCGCAGGTCTCTGACATGAGTTTACACACCATCGAGAACATCTCTCAAGTGTGCTGGTTTCCTCACGATGTTTTCCGATGATTTTCCGATCACGATGTTTTTAAGCCAGTGATAGTTAATTTGTTATACGCACATGACTTCTAAAAGACTGTGTTTTGGCCTTGGATTTGAACTTGCGACCTTTGATTTGTCAGCCCAACGGCCAAACCACTAAGCTATCACTGCTGATTTTCTTAAACAATATCCTGCAGCTGTCCTGATAGCCCTGCTCTTTTTGCTCCAATATTAGTACCACAAGGTCACCCTAAGCTGTTACTGAAAGAACCGAATACAAATTTAATGTAGGTATTCGTTTTTAAGTTAATTAAAAACAATTATGTAAAAATATTATTTGGTAAATTATTTTGGTATTTCACAATAAATCATCCCTTTCTCTCCTATTTTATGTTTTCGAGAAGCTCTGGTTCTGTTGGGGATAAAAGTTTGTTGTTAGATTTTTACTTCTGTTTTTCACTAAAACCAACCCGGCATCATCAGCACTTGAAGGTGCTCCGGAGCCAACTAACAATATCTTAACCAACAGAAAACCATTTGGCATCTTCAAAGATTTACTAAGAATCCATTATAATAACTGTTTGAAGTCAATGCACACTGTTCTGTACACGTGTTCTAATTAAAACACATGCCATTGCATTGTGGTCATCTCACGTTTCGTAACAAAACTAGGTAAATCTATAAGGTACAGCACACAATGAGCAGCAAAATGCTCAAGCATGCTATTTACAGTCCGCTGAGAGAAAAAAACTGCCGCATAAACTCGAATGTGCAAGCATCCGCGGTAAGTACTACTCGAAAAGTCTTCGGGTCGAGAACAATTTTTATTTTAACGATACCTTTTTTATATGATATAGGTCATTTTATACATAGCATTATACGAAAGAAAGAAAACGAAAGCAAATAAATAAAATTACACAATAAATAGCCGTTTCCCAATTACATTGGAGTCGGCTTCCAGTCAAACCAGATGCAGCTTAATACCAGTATTTTACATGGAGCGACTGCCTGTGGAGGTCCCACAAACCAGTTACTGGATAACACGATATCTCGTGATATGACTGGTTGTCAGTCTTTCAGGCATCTGACTACCCGGAACGGCTGTCATAAATCTTAATTTAACAACCAGGACCGACGGCTTAACTTGCTCTCCAAGGCACGGAGAGTTGTCGGTATGAAATAATGGTCACCCATCCACAGACTGAACTTAGCTGTCGCACTTGTCACCCAGCAGGACCACTAGTACACTACTATTTTGAGGAGTATTTTTATTTATTCTTACAGAAATTAAATTCAGATACATGCACGTGACTATGTCGGATCAATTCAGATATACAATAGATAACCATTAAACAATCTAAATCCGTTTTGCTCTAAAATACAAAGCTATTTTCAAAATAGCTAGCAGCTACAATTAGTAATGAGCTAATTGTTTAAGTATTTTCATTAGTGGTCACGTTTCGTGCAAGATGACCAAAGAGTTAGATAATTAACTGTCGGCCAAGGTATGTGACATACCATTTGGTCGGTTTTGGCAACCGTCGGGGCAGTAATCTATGACCACGCCACTCAGGTACAAACTTAGGGCTGCTGCGTGCAAATCGTTTATAAAATAAACGCAGCTCATATGTCTGCATGTCCTTAGCCGGGGCGGTTGTAAATATGACTTTAGAATACCCATCTACAGTTAATTTCATAGGACATAAAAATATAATAAGATCCCAATTTAATGGTTTCCTTTATAACATAAGTAAATATATATCCCATAAATAATTATAATAAAATACCAGGAATTGAACGGAAATAACAAAGTATTTGTAATTAATAGTGTACCATATCAATAGTATAAAAATATATATACAACTTATAACCTCATTTTGAATTTAAACAGAAACAAAAAGAAAATACAGGAATCCCATCACTTGCCAAATGCACGTACAATTTTAATGATACTGCATCGGCTTTGAGAGACCCGACTCAAATAATAGTGTGACAACACAGGTTCATAGCGAACGACTAAAATCACATATCAATAACAGAATCATTTCCAATGACATGCAGATAATATCTTTCATGTGGAAAAACGTCAAATCTGTGGAATAATTGCACAACTCATTTGCAATTACAATAGTTAGTAATATTTTGGGTATTCACGATCGGAATATATATAACCGGATTAATCGCGTGTACTAATTATTTGCAAAGTGTTCGAAACGTCAGTAAATACAAAAACCACTAATACACCCGATTAAAAGTTGTTTTATTATAGTGGCAATACCTAGTTTTCAATATGTTAATGCACGTAATGTAAAAAAAAAACATTTCCTCATCTAAAGAAAGAAAGAAAGAATTTATGAACTACTATGATCACTCTCAAAAAAAGGTTTTAATGCAATCTCTGCTGATGACAACACTTGCTTTAAGGACTATGATTTATTAACGGCAGCCGGGGCCGATGGATTAACATAGGTAGGGTACGTTAAGCACAGTCAAATTCAGATTAAAGTGCCGCCACCCATCCAGAGAATGACCGCCCCAAGCGCTGTTTAAGTTCACCGACCATTTATCGACAAAATATTATATATTAACCTACTGATAGAGTTGTTCCAGCCATCCGTAGGCCTCTGCCATGGTTTAGTGACTGCTAATAATTAACCATGGAATTTCTTGCCCATTCTTCTCCATAGGTATCTACATATTCACTACTAGCATCTGACAATTTAAAAGTGCCTGTAAATGGTCTAATTGAAATAAATGATTTGACTTGTCTAAACAACAGTCAGGACACACGATTGGCCTTCCGAAGCACAAAGATTCCCTCAAATCATTTATATAAGATTTATATAAGATTGCACCAACTACAAATTGTCTAACGACAAGATATTGTCTTAGCCAAAGATATGTGTATTCATTCCAATTCAGTCACACAACATTAAAAGAAGCATGTCAAATGAGATGCAGTATGTATTCGCGTGACATAGGTCAGTAACTAGATCAAAGGAATCATGAAAAACAGTAGTTTCTACGCTTTCTTTGACATTTTTATGATGTTTTATGTGTCTGTTTAATATTAACGCAGCACGAAGGAGTAACTTCAGAAACAAAACATTGGTTTAAACAATAGCAATGAAAAGTGTCTTAGGGGCTTTTAATTATCAATCAATCAATTATTTATTGCAATTGCACAATGTATACTAAGGTGAAATATTATTAAAGAACCTACCTAATGTGAAGTAGCCGTCAAACACAAGACCATTGTGAATAGAAAATAGCATAAAAGCACAATTTCGACTACTTTTTTTTCTATTTTCTAACTCGATTGTACTCTGGCTATATTTTCTAGTAAGTAATTACTTAAAATAACTAATTGAACAGGCAGAAAGAAGTGCCAAACGCGGTTCTTGAACTCCGATAAAAAAATCGAATCAAATTCCAACAATCTAAATAAAAATGTTTTACAAATTAATTTTCCTATGGAGATCCGTCCAGAGTACATAGATTAATAATAAAAAAAAAATGCGTAAAAAGCTATTAATCTTGACTTACAAATGTCATAACAAAGTCGCTCAGCAGTGTTGCTTTCATAAATAGTAATGTCCCATTAACCCGGCAAATCAATTCAGCAGATTTTTCTCAATTCTTTTCGGTCAAAATATCCCGGTTAAGCATTGTAAACACTAATCAATTCTGATCGTTTATGCATAAAGTTTATAGTTGGTATTTTATAGTCATGTAATTCTAAAGATGTTCGTTTTAATTTAGTATATGTCAATTATGTTAGTACTTAAATGTGAATGAAATGTTTATGGTTTTTAACTTCTACATATATTTTTTATAATAACTTTCGTGATACATATTCATATTATTGTTCACCGGTTACTACTCACGTGCATTTTTTGGGATTGCCCGACTAGTTTCGAACTCGAACGGAGCCCTTAGTCATGAGCTGAGCTCGCAGTGATGGCGCAAAAGCCGACCTTTATCCACTGCGCGAAACGTCATCAAATTATTTTATTTATTTTATTTCGTTGTCAGGTCTACATCTGAATAAATTCCGTATGGAATTATATAAGTGAGGTATGTGTGCGACAGCCAGAACGATCCGGCTAGGAACTTCATTATAAATAGAAAGGAATGTGCGCTGGTATGCGCCGGCACACCGGAAAGTTAACTGTCTCGAAATTTCTTTAAAATTCCATATAATTTGGACACACAACTATACTTTTAATAAACTTCACAAAACCTTAGCATTATATAGAGGTAGAACCTGTAATTATAATTAAACTATGGTTATTGTATGATATTTTGATTATAAATATATCTTTAATATTTTTGACTGCCTCATTGGTCTAATGAAGGCAAGCGTGGCTACTGGGTGTGAGATCTCGGGTTCTATTCCCGGGTCATGCAAAGTATCGTTCCTCAGTAGCAGACCGGTATTTGGAATGATGCCTAGTAAATGACAATAGTTGAGACTATATAGATATATAAATATACCAATTACATGGGACTTTATAACTTTATCATTGAAATATGGGATTGCACATCTGTCATGTACGAGCATTTTGGTATGTTGTATGGATTCCAAATGTTTCATGTGGTATTAATATTTAGTATACATATGTAATGTAAATGATAGACGTAAATGAAACATGTGCCTAACATAAATATACCCATAAATAACTTCTGTTTAGTGTAGTGTACTGTGTAGTTCTTTTTTATCTATTTTGTTTCTAATAATTGTTTATTTGCAATTTAATTAAGTATTAGCTTTACAACAACCAGTGCTATCCAATGACGTAAGCACATTGACGTAATAGTAATTACTTATATTGATCTATTGTATACACTGAGAGCAATAACGTCACAGTCAGCTAAAAAACTATTGTGAACTATAGTGGGAGCGTTTTATAACAAAGTTTAATTGAAGTGTTGATGTGTGAGACCGAATGACTTCCCGCGTTCATTGACCGGCTTAAGTAGGTACTAAACTAAAGAGAAGATGTTTATTTAACTAATTAGATTCCATTAGGCATCGAAACTTTCACAGAGTTGATTTTTTTTTTGTTTCAGTACGATTCTAAAAAAATTGTTGGCTAGTGTTTACACAAAAGCAATTCTTTGTTTCCATACATTTGACTAGTACCTACATTAAAGCAATTTATCTAACTTCTATCTACGTAAATATATTTTTAATCTTCCTTGCCTAAGTTATATTCGGGACAATGTGAGAATTCTAACGATACCCCATACATTCCGCCATTTAGAAGTTATTATTATTACTAGCCTATTTTGTCCCACTGCTGGGCAAAGGCCTCCCTCCATTTCTTCCATCTGTCCCGGTTTTGTGCTGCATCTAGCCAATTAGCAAGGAAGTCATCCAGTTCATCCCGCCTTCTCCATCTTGGTCTGCCACGGCCCCGTCTCGCTGTCTCAGGGTTCCAGTTCTGTGCTATGCGGGCCCACAGCTCAAGAGGCATTCGGCAGACATGTCTCGCCCAGTCCCACTTCAGCTGGGCGGTTTTTAGGGCCACGTCAGCGATTTGAGTTTTGGAGCGCAGTATACTGGTTCGAACATGATCCGTTAATTTAACACCAAGTATACTAGGCTCGGTCGCTCTTTGGCAAACCTTCAGTCTGGTCTATTGAATGTTAGTCAAAGACCAAGTCTGTGCGCCATATGTCAAGATGGGAAGACTGCACATGTCCATGAGCTTTCGTTTAAGTGACATGAGCAATTTGCCTTTGAACTGCTCTTTCGTAGACCCGTAGCGCCTCCAGGCGTTTTCGGTACGTGTTGTGATTTATTTATCTGGCCTGGCCTGGAAGGAGACTACTTGGTCTAAGTATATGTAGTCTTCGACATACTGTATTTTCTCCCCATCTATCTGAATGTTGCGTTTTGCAGAATTTGTCATAAGCCTTCGACATGATCACCTTGAGTCCAACCTCAAGGCTCGCATTGCTTAGGTCTTGTAGCATCTTCTCCAGCTGTGTGGGTGAGAAAGATAATAGGACAATGTCATCGGTGAAATGAAGGTTGGTTAATCTTGTCTCGCCGAGGACGCTGCCCATGTCTCCCATTTGGTGGTCAGCGTTTTAAAAATCTCTTCTAGAGTATAGGTGAACAGTTTAGGAGATAGCGGGTCTCCTTGTTTGACTCCTCTAAAAATATTAAATTTTGTACCTATTTTCTCTAATTTTATGGCAGCTGTGCTATGTATACCTATATATATATTTTAAAAGATTATTGTAAGTTGGATCAAATTGTTGATTATTTAGAGCCTTGAATATTGCAGAGTTGGAGATGCTATCAAAAGCCTTAGAGTAATCTACAAAGGAAGGATAAAGTGGAATTTTAAATTCTTGGTGTTTTCTATTATTTGATTAACTGTATGTATTGTAAATGATCAGTGGTAGATAGGCCTGGACGAAAGCCCGCTTGTTCTGGTGGTTCGTTCATATAGAAGTTATGGTGAAATAAAGAAACTCACAAACATACGTACTTACATACATACATGAACCCAAAAAACATAACAATCCTTTTTTGGGCAGTACTTAGTTTAGAAAATAAAAAATCTTACCTTGTACGAGTATGACATAGCAACTGTATATTTGTAAACTAACTCCCACAAAAATACGGTTTGTTCGAAATCATCATCATCTTCCTGCTTACCTATTTGGGGACAGCACAGCATGACTTTCCTTTCTATTCCATATCTCTCTATTAACCAGCCTTGCCTTAGCCTTTCTGAACTTGAGTTGGCCTTTAGCAACCCTCGGCCTTTCGTCGGCTTTTGAGCCTTTGTTTGACAGCTTCGCCGTTCGCTATTCAAAACATAAATTTGTTTTTTTGACAAACGATTAATATTATATGCTTCATAACTACTATTCTTTAACCCAACATGGATCTAAATAAATCTGATGAAATAGTGAACTAACATGAAATATACCGAGATGATTAAATCAATTTCTCTGGCATAGGGTCGCAGCATTAAGCTGAGCGAGGGCCGTATTGCGTGTTTGTGACGCATACTACCCCCTTATGTCCCAAATGTTTTTGTATTTTTTTTTCATTTGTTGTTTATGTATGCGTCTCCAATCACGTAATAAAACACATTTTCTTTCTTTCTTTTCTCTTCTAATTTTCTATATCGGTCTTACCTGTCGGCGCTTTTCAGCACAGGTTTCGGTCATTTTTGATCATCTGCTGGCAACACTATCATTCTAGACATATCATCTTCACGTAATCCTTCCATTTTTTTTGGTCTTCCATCTTCTATTCTTGTTCATATTTTTGTTTCATAACTTTTGTGAGACACATTCATATCAATTATATTGTTCATATTTAAATCTTCTCATATTCGTCATTTCTCCACATAACATCAGTTCAAAATACTTCTTTGAACATAAAGAAAACAGGAATTCCCAAAAGCATTATTTCCGTTCGTAATTTAAACGCCAGGCTATTTTGAATGCGCAAGCGCATTAGCGGATGCGTTAATTAGCTCAAATAGTCCTAATTGTACTAGAAACAGCGCGTGAGCAGAATTCCGGTTAAGATTTCGTAATTAGCTGTTATCGTCTAAGTAGACCTTGGGGGAAAGTTTCTGTGTGTGTTTTCATTGTGTTTGGTACATTAATTGAAACATTTCAACTATAGAAAAATCATAATAAACTCAATACACTTCATACTTTCATCAAATAAACCGTTTGAGTATTATGTACTTATTTACGCTATTGAAAAACCAATTAGCAAATTATAAGAAAAGAAAAGGATAGTCAAAACATACTATGTATCCAAAATATATAGAAGGATTACTAATGGTTTAAAAAAGTCTCATATGATAACTTTAAACAAAATACTTTTGTTCCCAAGAATTCCAATGATGTCTGTCTGCGAATCGTAAATATATCATTTTGGCTTCTTCGTTATAATGACAACGTAAAGGTCGGACAAATATTTTTGAATGCGATGAAAATAACCCGGAATATTACGGAAGGTACTAAGGTCAGATTGAAAGAAGGCCATCATACGTCACCCCATAGAAAAGAGAATTTATTACATAAATATTTATTCTTATTGCTATAAGCATTGGAAGAATGGTGTATAATTATAGTTTTGAATGTGCAAGGGGTTGGTATTTGAGATTATTTATAAACATATTTATTATTGCACGGATAAAATGGATTTGATGTATAGTTGAGCTTAGTTTCGGTTTGTTTGCTATTAGTTTCAGTTCATATAACATTATAATATTATGTCTTAGTACAAATAAATTATGTATTATTAATAGCTTAACATAAATCAATACAATACTCCTACTAATATTACAAATCCGAAAGTAACTCTGTTTGTTTGTTACCCTTTCACGACTAAACGACTGAACAGATCGTAATGAAATTTGGCAAGGAGATAGATTAGACCTTGGATAAAGACATGGGCTACCTTTTGTCACGCAGAAAAAGTGACGAGCACCAGCTAGTAACAAATAAAATATAAAAGATATCATTGCATCGGTAAAAGGGAGTATTAGAAATCATGCACAACTGAATATATGATCTTTAACGGAAAAGAAGTCATAGTTTTGACCCTCCAAATGTACTTAGTAATATTTAGCGAAAGCAAAAATAGAAGAAACAAAATAAACAACGAAAACTACGCAGTAACAAAAATATTACTGTGATCGACGATCAACAAAATATTAGACAGACATCTTAAAAGCTTTAAGAATAGAAGAGAAATAAAAAGTGTAAAAAACAAATCGTAAAATGCACAACAATGGTCTGTAAGCAACGATCAATTGGCAGCTCTTCTCACCTTGCATAAAGTCGTTCATAACTTTATGGCGAATAATATTTTGGCAATTGTGACTAAAATATAAATAGGGTACACCCACGGCAAGGCCAAAATTACAATTTGGGTACAATCCAAATGTCATTTTGATGAACATGTCAGGGCAAATACACGCCAAGAACCCTTTGTTTCGAAATTCCAAAAATATATTTAAATAGCGAGCCGAAATGAGACAACATTTTAAGGAACTGAGATCTGTAAATTTTTATTTAAGATTATTCGTTTGATGTTAGTAATATTCATACTATTTCACTGATATTAATACACCTCAGATAACAACTTTTTTTTTTTTAATTTTCCGGAGTAGGTTAATTATATTAATTCAACCATCGCGACATCGACAAATCGCGGCAAGCGTATTTCTTAGATTTTTAAGTAGAATGCCTAAAAAAATTAGAATTTGTGCATAATAAACTAGTATTGTTTATTTATATATAAATAAATCATGGTGACAGCGGTGTTTGTGGCCGAACTTGTGGCGAAAGAATTGGGGCAGGTTAATAAAACTGAAATATATAGGAAAATCGTAAAGAAACTGCGTCTCATTTTGTGCTAATTCAGCAAAGATAATATATATAATATATTCAAAGTCAACGTTGTTATTGACAATTCGCGTGTCTGTATCAATTCTGTCAGACCAAAGAACGGTCAAGGCGTATTTTACTTAGGGCACGTTGCCAGTAATTGTTTTGCAATATTACTACTAAATTATATTTTTAAACGTCGTGAGGAAACCATTTAAGCATAAATTATATATATATCTATTATAAAAAATCTCTCGGCTTGAAAATTTTTCAAGTTGGCAAGAATGTATTTATTTCAGTCTCGTGATCGAACTGCTACGGAGTTCTCGTTAATAATGCTTATTAGGTACAAAATCAAAGATCAAGTTGGCCTCTCTCAATAAAGGAGGCGCTGCAAGACTGGGAGAAGTAGCGACAACTCGTGATACCCTATACACCGGTGAGGTGCCTTATATATATAAAAGCTTCACTAAAACACCTGTCTGACTTTGACACTACGCCCTTTATTTTTATCAGTCTTTAAATCTACCTGCAGCACTAATTGGTGCCAAATTTTTTATACTATAATGCGGTTCGAGGTTTTAATTACAATATTACTTAATTGTACTCTTTTCTTACCGAATTCAGTCAGTGAAACAATAATTTTTTTCAAGCGACAATAGAAACACTTATTTTTGAAACAAAAATACCATCCTGCGTAAAAAATAACGAAGCCCATCCAAAAAATATTCTAATTACATTCACGTGAGGTAATTACTGGTAACATTGAACTTGGAACCGGACACTGGCAACCTACACCTTGTCATGGAGCTCATCACTTGCCAAATAACTATTTATCCGAATTCCTACCTTAGCTCCTCAGTTTTTAGAACAATTACTTTGTCATTGAACAGCAAGCAGGCATTCGTCAAAAACATGACAGCATAATGTATTCTGGCTTCGATCCAAATCCAAGTATTTCCAAAAGTGAGATTGGAAAGGCAATTGACACGATGGAATATAACGTGGATATTATTATATATGAATGTTTTGCAGGTGTTAAAATTGATAAGAGGTGATTTATAGAAAATGTTCCTAGCAAATATAAAACTTATTGGATTAGGTTTGTGAAATGTTTTTTTTATGAGATTAGTTTAATCATCTGAGAATGTTCTTGACAACTGGAGAACTAACTGACACAGACCCATTTTTCTCTCTGGAAGTGTCTCACAAGTGTCGTGTTGGGCGTTCCGTTTGCACATAGACAACGCAAATTTCAAGGGCATAAATATCAACATTTATTTTAAATAATTATTAAGCTACTATGATAGATCAATACATCATTCTGCTCAATAGACGAGACCTAATGAAGTACACGGATAATTTCAAACGACTGGGCAAGGACTTTAGTCTAGCGACACGAAAGAAGGGACTACTGTTACACAAAATATATATGTACTAGCTTCTGCCCGCGACTTTGTCTGCGTGGACTTGGGAATTGGGTTCAGCCGAGATATAAAGTATGTATTAATCTAGGTTATAAACTAAATGTGCTCCAAATTTCATCCAAATCTGTTAAGTAGCTATTGCATGAAAAAGACAAGACAACAACATCAAATAACATCCATCCATCTTCACAAAATTTCGCATTTATTATATTATAGTAGGAAGTAGGATAGGACAAAAAGATAGGTCAAAAAGATTTCGCAATAACTTAACCATACCACGATCATATTACACCTCTACTACTCTTCTCCACAACCATATTAATATCTGGTGCTACAAGAGCAACTAACATTAACCCAGCAATAAAACTTCTTTAAAAAACTTCGCAGCACATACCATTAGCCAATAACATACAAGAGATAACAACTACAGAGTATTACATCAGTACGCGGAAGCTGGCGGATCATTGTTCAAGGTATAGGTACACATAAGAAGGTGCAGTAAACGCAACTCCAATTAAAAATGAGAAACTCATACATGAACAGTTTCTACAGGATTGGATGAACCAAAATATTGAATCACTGCATTCGAAACTTGAAAGCACTTATGCAATATATTTGTTGTCTGCACCGATGTATATTGCGTGAGCTTGTCTGCTTTTGCGCAAAGTGAACCTTTTGCGTATATTTTCTGAAATCAGCGCCCGCGCTACCGCCGGGATATTTCCGTACTCCGCTCAATGCCACGAGGCCAACAACATCCACTCAATGAATTACTCATTACTCTACTACTGCAATTGGGAAATTTTGTTAAATTTTTTTGACGCAACTTGCACGCAGCTGATTTTATAATGGAAAATCTGCTGTCTTTGGTCAATGTCAACTTTTGTGACTTTTACGATTTATTTTACTTAAATGATGGCATTCGGGATAATATTTTCCTTCATTAGAATATAAATCTTAAAAACAACAGTTGTTAAGGGTTTTATAATGGGTTTATTCGAATAAAAGACAAAAAATATAAAATATCCACTAATTTATTTTGGTCCCATAATAATTAAACAATTTTATAATAAGCGAATACCTTATGTTAAAATTTTAACAATAAGTTAATTATCACATTGCTTAAATATAGTATACAATACGTAAAGAATACTCTTACATAGATTTTATCAATCAATAAACTTTGAGAAACTACAAGAGAACGTAGAATATTTAAATATTTCGATATACGTAATTATTACATTTAAAATACAGTTTTTCTCTACTGCGTTCCATGGTTAACTTTCTCATGCCTTTAAAATAATGCAACACCCATATTTTATATCGAAACTGATTTCCTTACATTCATATCCAAAACATTCATCCCCTCAGTCTTATGATTATTAACACTCTTCTCCTTCCACTTCATCCTCTCTTTCATCTTCGCACAAAGTAATCACAGCTATCCATTCCTAACCTATAATGCTATCTCTGTCACTCTTCAGCTCTTCTCGATGGGTCCGTATCTCTGCCTGAACCATGTCATGCCGATGTAATCAGCCTCGTATACGTCTGGTATCTCTTTGTCAATGGCTTCGCAGTATACCATCTTGACTGTAGGTTCCCCAAAGAGCCTCTCTTCAAACTTGATAAGCTGCTTGAAGAACCCTGTGTTCGGTCGGATTTGTGGTCTAGAACAAAGAATAATAATAATATGAGACAAATGGCAAAACGAGAGAAGAAAATATATGAAGAAAGAAATCGATTTATGACTTCATACGCCACAAATTTACGTTGAACGGAAACAATAAAATATTTCAAATTACCCGCAAGATCACCGCTTCAATAACGATTATAACATGAATTTCAAACCATCATTCACAGAATACAGTTGAGTCACATAAACAATGATCAATCGAAAGAACAAGAAAAATGTTTGAGCTACTAACCGTCTTTGCTTCATGTGATAAAAGGCATCCCTCAAGGTCATCTTCTGCCATTTGACGAGATACGCCAAGCAGAGGGTGACTGATCTGGATATACCAGCCACGCAGTGGACCAGCACCACATCACCATTGCAGACTACCTGATGTAAACAAAGTTGATTATACATTAGGTTCTGGATACTGGTACGTTACAATCGAACAAGTTATGGAATTGGAAATGATAATATTTACATTAACCAAAATTACTATTGGGCCTGAAGTTTATAGTATAAACACAGATACTCTAGAGCATTCATGAACTGAAGGAACTAATTTAATAAGAAAGAAATTAACGAAACTAGGTTTTCTTCTTCTTAAATTCGAAATTAATCATAGAGAAACCTTAAAGAAAAAATATTAATTAACTTACCTCATTAATCAGGTCAGCCACACTCTCCATGTATGGGTGCATATCAGAGTTTGGCGTGTCCAACAAAGGTACGAACTGCCTAGGGACATAGTCTTCAGGTGGGGGTGGCAGTTCTGGAGCTGCGCTGACGATGAGGCCTGGATGCAAGGCTCTCACAGCCCCCGGCAAGGCATGGGCTCCACACACGTAGAGGAATGGAGTGACACGAGACACACCAAGAGGACAACCTCTGTAATAATAAATACTATTAGTACCAAAAAAAAAATTTGCGGTCCCTAAAAATAAATCATCAATCAAACTGAGTACAGAACTGACACTGACAATTATGGTCTCAAATATGAAAATCACAATCTCACATCACGAATATCATAAATTTTCTAGTTAGGCCAATTCCCCTTTACAAGTAAAGATTTTTCGCTGCAATATAAATCGGAATACCTTTAATTTCATATAAACAGAAGTGTAAAACCATCAAAACATGATTACAGCAATCCTGACCCGAATCACGACAACATACAGACTGCGGCACGTAAACACCGCATACCACACGGTTGTGTCATTCTGGCTGAGTGCCAAATGATCTGACCTAGCGAACTTGCTAATGCTATGTTATACTTCTGTGAACTTTCAAGTTCTTTTCGATTTGGACTTGTTTCTTTGTATGGAACTGGTATAATATTGAATATTTTGCTTTTATATTTTTAATCAAATTACTCAGGAAAGTTTGCTGCAAGGTTTTGCTTGTCTGATTATATTATAAAAATTTCTACTTTTTACTTTCTACTTTGCCATTGCAACATATTATTTCTAATTATAAGCCTATTAAAATTGGCGATAGAATATCAAAAGTTCTTTGATAAAATAAATAAATAATCTCATTCAAATTATTATTTGATTGCAAGTACAAACACTTCTAAAATACTTTTAGTCCATAGACAGATACAATTCCACAAAAAAATATCTAGCATATTGTAAGTACTACTTCTTTTAAAGTTTCATCACTTTAATTCAACTGCAATTTGCTTAAGATATTTAAGAAAAACAATTACTTGTTTAGCTCCTCCTTGGTCAGGATCTGTGTGGCCACCACTATGGATGGGTCGTTTCCATCTCCTACACTTGCAACTTTGTCTGCTGCCGTCAGGACTTTCATAATGTTTCACAGAATCACAACAATTTTCAGTTCTATAAACTTTCTATCACTTCACTGTCTACAGTCACTTTTCACTTGTGAATTTTATTTCACGGTCTTCGACAATTCACTGAAGAGCTTCGGTAATTGTCTGTGATTATCTTTTCAAAGTTCTGAAACTTTCAACTGGTCAATTTCTCAACAATGTTTAAAAATTATCTAACTGTCAACGTCTTTAAGTTCACTATTTTATAAATTATCCACTTGTGAACCTACTGCGTTAAGTATTTCTCAAACCTGTATATAAATATCCCTAACTTGACTTCTTCGTAAATTTCAAGTACAAATTGTCGTGTTTAATATCGATAGGTGAGTTTTCGGCGAGTGAGTTTAGCGTGCGTGCGCGCTGTACGAATGCTCCGGCGCACTGACTAGCTAAAGCCACCTGTACGCGTTTCTAAGCCCGTGACGGACCGGGATTGCAATATCCGGCATTCCACAGTTTATTTTAGAACAACGGTGACGCTTATTTTGATTACAATGCTCGCGATGCTGTTTTTGGTTTGAATGAAGGGCTTTCTGTGATTTTTTTCGTGCGAGAGTTTATTTATGTGAGAGAAACCAATGTTTTGATCGACTAATCCGGTTAGATTAACATATTATATTTTTATTTGAAAAATATTTGTTATTTTAGAGATGAATTATGAAAACGTTGAATGATAAATATTGTTTTATTGAATTATAAGGTAGATATTCTTTCTCATCGTGTGGTTGATAAACGACGTAGTGATAGAGTTTAAACCACTCTCAGGACTTTGACATGACTTTACACAGTTTACACACCATCGAGAACATAATAATGTAATAAAAAACTCTAATGCACTATTAGAAATTTACTCGAAAATTCAGTGGCCTTGTATTTGAACTTGCGATCTTTGAATTGCCATTCTAACGGCCATACCACTAGGTTATCACTGCTCGGGGTAGATTTATGTAAACGTCATTTGCTTATATTTTATTTTAATAGTTTTTTTTTTTTGGGAATGTGCGCAAACGAGCATGCGGATCTTCTGATGGTAAGCGATTATCGCCACCCGTGGACACCCGCAACCCCAGAGGAGACGTAAGTGCGTTGCCGGCCTTTTAAGGGGTTTGGACCTCTAGTACCCTCACTCACTCAGTGAAACACAACGTAAGCGTTGTTTCACGCCGGTTTTCTGTGAGGTCGAGCCGAAGCATTGCTGCCTCACGGTGAAAGGTTTATAAATCATCATTTTTTACTTTTCTTAAGTATCCATACAATATTGATATCTTATACATATTCGTACTATGCACTTATGTAAACAGTTTCATCATCAGTTATTCAATTTCCTACAACTGATGAACCCAAAATATAGTTTATCCTTACGACATTTATGTTACCTTCGTTACTTCCTTGCATTAGTAAAAATCTTTCCTGAAAATTGTGCCAACGCCTTTTATAACATAACGCAGGTCATAGAGACCTACTAGAGAATCCTCTCGTTCTGTAACATGTTACCTATATCAGTTTAAATATTGAGAAAAATCGTTAAAGAAACATAAGTAGATAAATAAGTTACTATTAAAACAAATACTTTTTTTTGACTGCCTCGTTGGTCTACTAAAAGTGGTCCCAAGTACGACTGCTGAACATGAGGTCTAGGGTTCGATTCTCAAGTCGGGCAAAGTGTTATCGGGATTTTTTGTTAGGAAATTCTCTGTGAAAGCAGTGGATTTTGGAATTGTGCCCGATAGATGGCCATTGGCTTGGTAAAATGTGAGTGTACACCTACATTTCACTAGTACTGTTATTGGCAGAGGTGTACACACTTGTACAACTGTGTACACCTCAGCATACCACTTTTGGATATACAGGCGTGATGTTATGTTAAAACAAAAAGTATTTATTTAGCTACTCTCCTAATTACGTCCGGCACAACTTGGGTGGTCATGTCATGTCATGACACGAACACGGCATCAACTATTCTAACCTTCTAATATAAATAATGTATGTTTGTATGTCCGTCTTCTATTTTACTTTACGATACTATTTTACTACGATTTTATTAGATTAGATTGAAACTGATAGAACAATATAAAAAAAAAAATTAACACAATACATGTATATACTTCAGACATACCGACTATATATAATCTTCGTCCATTCGTCCACAACAATTCTTGATTTGGATTAAAATCCAAGAGTTCATCTAGTGCTGCGAGAGTGCGAGGCACTAGGGAGTTGCACACGCAACAGTGCGACAAGAGGGCACTGCAAACCGTTAATTTTCCTGCTAGCGTAGGAATACAACACAACTCACCAAGTCACCGCCGCATTTCTATACCATCGTATTACGATGGATCTTTGGTGGCTTTGAGTACGCAACTGCGAAATGATCTGATAAAAAATTTTACTAAATGTGTACCTACTTAGAAAGAAAAACGTCATAGCAAGGCAAATGAACGCAGCCAGTGTAAAATATAGCTCTGTTCTTTATAGAAGAGGATATCATAAAACTAACACTAAAGATATTTTATTGAAGAGTTAGATAATAAATAAATGTCTTATTTCTCTTACAATGTAACCACGGTTCAAGATGTAGGAGGGCTATAAGCGGACCGTCCGCATAATTCAGGTGACACTTCCGTCCCCGCTCGCCTTAGGATCGTAATAATTTCATTTCTACGTGATTTTCAAGACAATTTAAGCGGCCTAAGCTGAAAATTTATATACAATTTGTCTTTCAAACAGTTATTAGACGGTTTTACGGTGGAAAATGTAATGTATTGTGATTTAAATTGTGCACACCAATTATTTAAATATTTGAAATAACATTTACACTTACAGTTGGTATTGCATTAAAAATAATAATAATAATAATATAACTATAAAATAACTGGTCTTACGACTCTAGTCCATGGATTTTGGATGTTAAATACGTATGTCACATATAGGAAAATCTTAATTTCCAAGAATTACCAGATATTTATATTTTATTAACGTTGCTTCACTCTAGGAGTATCTCTATGGATCCGAACAGCGATCGCTGTAGCACTGCGCAAACTACGCCGTCGTGTTCTTTATTAAAGTTACCTTCAAGAATAACTAGTTTAGGTTTCCTATTGTAGTAGAAAACAATGAAACTAAAGCACCTTTTGAAAGCGACATTTGAAGTACCTATCCGTAACCAGAAATACCTGTTTCGCGAGCAAACTCGATCCTCCGTGCATTCATGTACATTTGTCTCCAGGCACATTATATTCTTGTACTACTTGAGCCACCAGACGAAATACATCTGCCGTCCGTTTAGTAAAAGGCAGCTAACCTCAGAAAACAGATTTCGAGAGCTCATCATTATAAAATCTACATAGGTACATCAACGTCATTGGGGCAGACAATTTTACTTTTTTGTGAACATAGTAGTGTCGTTCACGAAATACTAGATGTTTCAGCAGTTGCGTAACGTATGATCTTACACGCGAAACTTTTTTTTTTACTTTTGGCGCCTATTGTTATATGAATAAGTTCACAAATTAATCTCAAAATCAATCGATATGTAACTTAGGTGCATTTGTCTCAACTGACGGCAAAAGTATTTTCCCAGAACGATTGAACACGTAATAAAGAAACGTGCCAAGTGAAATGCAGCTGCAATAAATTTAAATATTTGAGTAAATACTATTCAATGTAGTCATAGTTTCGGTATTCTATATGTTTCGTCACGATAGCCGAATCAGGGTTTCATCGTTCAGTCGCTTTATCGCTTCAGAAAAGTGACTACATCCCGAATCGGTGAACAAATCTCTAAAGTTGTAATATTAAATGGAAAGAGAATACGGTCGTGAGCAGGATTAGAACCTGCGCCTCCCGGATAGATACTCCAGGCGCTCTGGCCACTAAGCCATCTCGAACTCTGTTCACCAACTAATCTCTAAAGGATCTCAAACACCTATTTTTTTTTCGAAGGATCCTTAAACAGCAAATTCGCTGTATCGTTTACTCTATAGTTTCTCACTCTGCTGTACTCCGATGTATAATACAAGCCCAAAAATAAGACTAAAGACTTGGAACTAACATCTGAAGGTCTAAACGACTGTTACTGACTATCAAAAGAACTTGAAGGAAAGCGAGGAAGGGAACGACTTAGACAAAACATTGTATAGCAAGTGAAAGTGGGAGTCTCGTCATCTTATGAGGTTCAAATGAAGGCAACGTACGGAGTGCAGTGCTGGTTTTCCTTACTGACCAAGAACTGACTTAAAATGAGGAAGAAAGCTAAAGATTACTTTGAATAATTGTCGATACTTTAGAGTCGGTCACTTACTACTAAGGATCGTGACTATAAACGTAATTTTCTTGCCAAGATTTGGCATCAAAGGTTGTCCTGAGTCATTCTTATCACCGAAAAGAGAGTCCTAAGATGCATCACATTAGATCTTTCCACAGTTTTGGAATTTACTCTTCGCTGTTTCCACTTACAACTGGCGCTTACTCTCTCTCTGAACTATCAGAGGGACTCAGGGAGGGTTCTGTCTTCTTCTTATCGCGTGGTTGATGAACAACCTAGTGTCAGAGTTTAAACCACCTATAGGTCTCTTACATGGCTTACACACCATCGAGAACATCTCTCAGGTGTGCTGGTTTCCTCACGATGTTTTCCTTCAACGTTTTCAGCAAGTGATACATAATTTATAATACGCACATGACTTTGAAAAGACTGTGTTTTGGCCTTGGATTTGAACTTGCGACCTTTGATTTGTCAGCCCAACGGCCAAACCATTAAGCTATCACTGCTAATTGCCGTGTAAAATGCGTGCCTTGGATTCGAACTTGTGACATTTGACTTGCCAGTTTAACGGTCATACCACTAGGCTATCACTGCCTTCTGTTATTTAGCATTAAAAATCTCGAACACAGATCGTCGACATTCCCTGACTGCGTTATTTAGAGCGCTTTGCATGTATGCTTGTAAATTCCTGAAAACTATGTCAAGGTTTATAGACCCACATTTGGCCAATTTTTCAACAAGTTCATCATATACAATGGTGTTTGATTACAGACAAATAGGATTAGTTTGGGTGCAGGGAGAGTAGCTGAAAATACCACCAATAAAAGTATTTATTATGAAAGTTTCTCTATAATTTGTGTCTTTTACTATATTCAGAGAGCTCTCGCAGTTAGGTACAATAAATATGTATATATATTAATTAATTAATTGCATGCCATTCCTAATTCGTTCCCATTCAAATCTTTATGTTAATCTAATTTGTATTTGCATCATTTTCTTTGTGTTTAAACGGAAGAGCTGGATCCCCTACTACAAGCAAATCTTTGCTTAAAAGGGGATTCCAAACATTGTAATGCTAATACCTGTAAGTGATGAAATAAACCAACTTTTTTAATATATATAGTTTTAGTTCTGTATTCACACTAGGATTATTTAGTTTATCTTAAGTACGCATCGTAACTGCCTCGTTGATCTAGTGGTCCCAAGCGCGACTGTTGAGCTTGAGGCCCTGAGTTCGATCCCCGGGTCAGGTAAAATGTTATTGGCTTTTTCTGTTAGCAAATTCACAGTAGCAGAGTTTGGAATTCTGTGTGGTAGATGACAATAGGCTCATAATCATAACCTAACATGGGACTCAATAATAGCATTGGTTAAATTTGTGTGTATAACTGTGTACACCTCTGCCTACCCCTTTGAGGAATACATTTGTGATGCTATACTATGCTTAGTGCGTATACAGACACAAATATTGCATGCGCACACACACTCAAACGCGGAACAATTATTTATCGATCATACTAATATTGGATTCGTACGAGAATTCTATCCGCAAAACGCAGTTTAATAGCCGACCCACTCGACCACTACTAAGGATCTAGGGCGCCACCCTTATCGAATTCGATATTAGAATCTTTACTCAAACATTAACCTATCACGCTATTATTCAAACAGTCTGCATCAAGCCTAATACATGACCACATTAATAACGAACGGAGTCCTCTTTCAAAAAGCACTTGTTTTCTTTAATCCAGAGCTGAATATTTTCTTGTATAATTATCTATAGAACACTCGTTAATGCACTTACGGAAAATAAAATATAGATAATGTTGTTACAAATAGCCCCGGCTCGTGCCAATTTGCACACATTACGACTTTGGCATTTTATTGGGGAATCACGAAATTGTACTGCATGAATCAACCTTTCTTGTTCTGTTTTAAAGTTTTATTTTATCTAATCCAATATATATAAAAATCCCGTGTCACAGTGTTTGTTAACGAACTTCTCCGAAACGGCTTGACCGATTTTTATAAATATTTGGTAGGTCTGAGAATAAGGTCGTAGACTATTTTCATACCCTAGGTGATAAGGATGGCCCTATCCAGAAAAAATATTTGACAGATCACGGTTTGCGGTGCGCAGCTGGTATCTTACTTAAAACGGTGATAAAATATGATGAGGTAACTAGCACACCTGAGAGATATTCTCGACGCTGAGGGAAGACATTAGTATCATTTCTATGGATTGTTTAAACTGACACTAAGCTATTTATCGGGGCAGTCGGGTAAAAAGACCAGAGATGATAATCGTAATAATGTGATCTCTCCCTACGTATAAGTACAACAACAACAACATGGTGGCGCCATCTACCAGATTCTTCTTGTATTAACGGGACAAAACAGACATCAAGTTTCCAAGTTTTACCACATAAGTACGAGACGTCTCATGAGAAAAGTTTCAGTGGTTTATGAAACTCCGAAAGTTTTTGAATTTGAATCTGAAACCATTTTATAGGTCATTCTTCAAGTTGGATTCTTCGCGTCATTTTCTTAGCATTAATACTTTTATTAAACTAACTTCAACTATAAAATTATTCATTCTTCTTCTTTTCGTGTCATAGCCTCAATATTTATGTCATTTGGACCAGTAAGTGGCACACTGGACACCCTTGACTAAAGCTCGCTTTAGATCCTCCCGGTATCAGGCAATGGGGCATAATGGGCAGGACAACGGGTGGGGACATGTTTGCGTCGGAGCTCCGCAGTCACAGCTGGTGTTTGACGGTTCAATGAATCCCCATTTAGCGAGGTTATCTTTGCATCGGCCATCTTGTGTCCGTAGACTGTTAATGCCACTGCAACCCGCCACCGGGAGGTGTTTGTTTTGCTGGCTTGATAAAACTAGTTGGTGGAGGAAGTTTGCCTCGCCACACATGACATCTAGCTTCCTAGCTAGTCCAAACTTTCATTAATACAAAGTCATTGATAGAATTGCTAGGTTTAAGTTAATTTTTAGTTATTCGTCCTGGTTTCTCGCACATAATTTTGGTCCTTCGAACCCTCGGCAATCTATAATTCATATACGCCTAGGATTCCCACGTTCATGAATTCCTGGGTATGGTTTCATTACGTTTTCGATGACGCGAAAGCACTATCACCCACGATAACATATTATATAATGACGTAGCTATATCAAAATCAAAATCTCATATCCATAACATCCCTGATGTTAAGAGGTCAAACTCTGCTACTACGAAAAAATGAATACTATGTAAATCATTTGTAAGTCATATTGCGTCATAGTTTGAGATATGGAGTGATTTTGTGGAGATAAACAAGCTTACATAATATTAGGTATATATACGTTTTGAATGCGTTCCATAATCCCAAGAAACGATCTATAGATCAATTGAAATCACGTTGCTAAAGATGTCATTTGAATACCTTGATGTGACATTCGAAAACGACTCAAATCGTACACTCGACTCAATACTTTCGCGGCGAAAAACGCAGCAAATATATTGTGAAAAATCTAATTTAAATTGTAAATACGACATAAATTATTTTGAAAAACCCGCATTTCGCCAACAAGTAATAAAACCATTTGTAAATTGTATTTAGCTGTTATTTATTGAGCTAGGTTTGCAGCCATTTTGTCAACACGTCGATGATTCAAGACTTACTTAGGTAAGTGTCGAATTAGTATAATTTATATTAATTATTAATATATAGTTTATATTGATCATTTATTTGATCATTTCCCTGTACTAAGAGTCAGATGTGAAACACTGTGATTGTCTAACTATGTTATCTACTTAGAAAATATTTAGGTAATCACTCCATAAAAAGAGAGTTAAAGGTAATCACAGTGTGGATGTTATAAATGTAATTTTGTGAGCGACTATCTGTGCCCCGCGGTTCCACTTTTTTTACACGGGTCCTAAGGGTCATAGCGTGATGTTAACTAGCTTATTATACATATCTCTTCAGCTTTATTATACACTATAAAATGATTAGTTTAAAGTAGTCCGTAAAATATAGCTTGATTAGAATGGCAGATGTCAACAAAAGTGACAACTCATATGTCGACATATCGAATGATTATATTACACATGAAAATTTATTCGTAACCGCTAGTTACGAATAATTTTTCATGTGGTAACATTTTTCTAAGTACAGTGTACCATAGTAATATCTTAGGTTTGCGCGATCACTACACATTATAATAAAACAACTTTTAACCGGATTAATCGCGTGTGCCAATAATACACGCGATTAATCCGGTTAAAAGTTGTTTTATTATACAGTGTACCACATGTAAATCAGCATAATATATAAATTCTGCTATAAAACCTCTAAGAAAACATACTAATAAATAGTTCCAAAAATTAACCTAATTATCTATGACGTCTTTACAAGGTTACGTCTTGTTGCAAAAATTATAGGGATGGGACCAATTTTCATAGAATTTTTTATTTAATCGATTTACATTTCGAATGAATAAAACATGTATTGTTCATGAAAAGAGTAAGTATTCCCTTTCTAAGAATAAAACCTCGTCTTCTTAAATATAGATTAACAATGAGCGCATTGACGTGGCATATTTCTTGTCTGTTTAGTTATTCTGATTTTAATGATGAACACCCACTCCTCCAGGCCGTATTTCGGTCACGGCGGCCTATCTCCGAGGATATTAGCCAAGTACGCAGGAGATATTATAGTGCACAAGTTTACGCGCAAACACAGGTGCACTTCCTCTTCCTTCACTGACATAGGGATGGTCCAATGGGACGGCAATCCGACAGGACTGGAGAGATCAGGCGCAGGACCGACGACTTAACGTGATATCCGAAGCACAGGGGTGTCACAATATCAAATTCCTAACTCCGGGCTGCTACTGAGAATTTCCGAACAGAAAAAGCCCAATAACACTTCGCCCGACATGGGAATCACACCCAGAACCTCACGCTCAGCAGCTCAGACCTAGTGGGTGCAAGGGTGGACTGAAATTTACTAAAAGATATAGAATTGATGAAAAGTCAATTCGAATGATGATGACGATACTGACTTAGAATGAGGACCATTAAAATAATACATTTACTTTACTTTGCCTCACCCTAAAAGATGCTCCTGTATCGTGGGTGCGTTTACAGACATACACCTAGACCCGGAAAAATTATCTGTAGGTCATACAAATATTTGCTTCGGGTGGGAATCGAACCCGTGACACGTAGGGCAGCAGTTAGTCTCTCGACCACTGCACCAACCGCCCCGCGGAAATAGTTTTTTTTATGGGTTTTGTCGCGTAGGGACCATATCACCCAATTGTTTAATTTTATTTGCCAGAATTAAAACCAATATTTACATACTGTAAAATATTGACTAAATAGGTATATATTTATTTTTAATTTACATAATATCGATTTGATCATTACTTTCTTTATTTATAGGTATCGATTTGATCAGAATTTTCTCAGCACTAGTCACATTGGTTTGGCAGCTGTCATTCTAATCAAGCTATATTTTAAGGACTAGTTTATTTCCATTTGGCAGTTTTACCAGCGTTGCCAGAAGGTTACATTTCTTACATTTTTCGTAACTTTTGACCCCGTCGCGTAACATGTAAGTAATTTTTATATTTAAGGCAATTTTCGTAACTTTTAAAAACAACGATATTTGTAATAAAAAAAATTGACGTTTCCTACATCGCGAGTTCGCGCGGTTTTGTAGTTACTTAGCTCGAAAAAGAAAATTTACATGGCTGATTGTTATTTGTTTTGTTGAATGATTAAATTTAATTATTTTTTTGATTAGATTAATAGCATTCGCCCTTCTTCTTGTTCTTCCCATCTCTAACGCTTGTGTGAAAAGAGTTTTCAGTCAGCTGAAACTCATTAAAACTGACCATCGCAACTGGCTAAATACAGACACAATAGCAGCATTAGCTGCTTTAATGATAGTCAATCAAAATGTTAAAGTGCTATTGTTTATGCACCTTCTAAATCACTTCTAACAAGTCATATTAAGTTATGTTAATAACTTAACTTTCAAAATTATTTCTGTTAACAAAAAAGTTTATGGAACGCTGTTCTTTTTTTGCAACATATACTAATAAAAATATAATCATATGAATATCTTAATCATAAATATTTTATTGCAGGTGCAAGCAAGTAAAATTTCTGTAGAGAGTGTGGAAACAAATCAATGATTTTTAGTTAATGTGATTTATAACTCTACGATTATTACATAACGATATTATATAAAACTAATGCTAGGTTGGTGGATTTAGTGGGTTTTTTTGTCTCCAAGTTACTATACTAAACAATTTTTTTTTAGTTTTCGTCTTAATAAGCCAATCATGTGGTGGATTTAAAAAAAAAAGTAAATTTAAAAGGTATAGAACAAATTTAATGAAAGCGATTCATTAATACTCAATTTAACACTCATTACACAATAAAGAGAGATGACAAAACATCTCGATAATGTAAGTTTTTTTTTGCATTTTGGCGATTTTGGTCTATATTAACAGCCCTCTTAAGAACATATGGTAAAAAAGTACGTTAAGAGGATTCTATACATATCGAATATTATTAGTTAGTTCAGTGTAAAACTAACAGATTCATCACTTCTCGTGGATTTGGTTCAAACTAATAGAAAAAGTTAGGTGCAAGACTAGATAGTAACAACTGTGAAGATCGCGCTGCGAACTTAAACTAGAGTCTCTTTTATCATAAGATTAAATACACCATTAGAAATCATAGATTCCGTTATATTCTGCCATTTTGCTGACATCAATTTGCCTCCGAACTCAAAAAGACGAAATAAAAGAAAATGTAACTTTTGCAGCAAAAAAGTAACATTTCAGGAAAGGAAACGTAACTTTTGACTTAAGGGCCCTGGCAACACTGAGTTTTATTGTTGTCAATATTACGTAATTGAAATCAACTTAAGAGAACAAACAACAGTTAAGTACACAAACCGATATACGAAAACACTTTTGACATACAGTTTTTCGTGCGTTATAATTAAGTTATTTTATCAAGCACCTGAAGTGGGTACAATCAGTGACTGGTGCTCGCTGAAATCACATAAGCTGTTGCCTCAGTCATACACAAACACAATAGCGCAGACACAATAGATTTTTATTGTTACAACGTACAGATCTGTACGTTACTGACACAGAGTACTTTATAATATAGGAAATAGAGACCTCTCTCTCGTTCAATTTAGGAAACAGGGCACACAGACGCCATCTAGAGTATTACGAATGCACTACTAATGCCACGGCGCGGGGCAGCGCGAGGGCGCGCGGTACGAGGAAACGATGACGGCCGCGCTGACAACCGCGCAGCCTGAAGAGTTCGCGGGGGCGGGAAGGGACGCGGCAGTTGCCGCTCTTTTCCCCATTTTGGCGCGCAATACTTCTCTACGACGATTTTCCGCGGCGGTCACGTAGTACGATCGGGCGCCGTTTGATCTATCTTTGTTTTTTTATTATACTCTTTATTTATACAGTCCGCTCTATTGATATTGCTGTAAACGATAGGACCCGACATGCATATACATTTGTTTAGGTATCTACTTAGGGTCCAACCAACAAAGATATAAAATACGTGATTCAACCGATTCCAATATATTCTTCCATTCATTTTTTATTGCTCATACATCTTATGAATAATTTGGAAGAATATAATGAAATAAAATTAATGGTTTTCAAAGATTTATCTTTAATCACTTAATACATATTTTTATTGCCTTTAATTTATTGCTGTCCTTATCCGTCTTGCCGCATAATATTTTATTGATTTTTTTCCCATAATGGTGAATAAAAAATCGGGATGACAAAGTAATCTTAAATCATCTATCAAGTTTTCTTTATGGATTTGGCAATGCAGGAAGTCGAAACTAATATGTACAAATATTATTACTTTTATAAATTGTTTTAAATTATTTAATGTTATATTTGTTTTTAATATGTCATCATAAATGTCTTGTAATTCGGATATGCAATTTATTAATGAGTAACTGCGACTGCGAAGCCAGTTCCGACCAGCATACTCCCGATATATAATAAATTCAAGTTTACTTTTACAAATAAGTCTTCCTTACATATCTGAGATAGCTGTTGCAAAATAGCATTAAGCGCCATCTATTGATTCACGAAGGCAAAAAACTATTGATATAACCCTACCAAATTGCAAAAGAATGATTGCTATACGACAATGGTATATTTAAATGAGCTACTTTATTTTGTCGATTTATAATTGTCCAGTTTCCTACTCATTTGTTCGAAGATTGTACACCCTGGTTACTGAGCCGAAAGGTATTAGTAGTGTTGGTTATTGTGACACGATCAGTTTAGAATTTTCTTTCACTAAGAAAGTACAATAATGTCATTGAAAAAGTCATACTAGGTTTAAGTCGCATATAGCACGAATCTTGAGCGCTGACCTTGAATGCGCAGAAGTCGAAATTTAGGTCCGATTAGCAGGGAGTAGTAGGTGGGACGGGTGTAGAAAAACATAATTTGTCACCGCGTGCGGTGCGTGAGTGCATCACACTATGATTGGTTAATAAGTGTGACGTTTCATTCGCATTGGTGTCTGCAACTGAGTAGGATCCAGTCGTGCTCACACAACATAACATTATATTTAATTATTTATTTTGTTTTTCTTTTATGTTAGAGACGAGAGACAAGATGTTTTTTTTTTATCTAGTACTGTGTTAGTGATTCGTAGCATTATCAATATTATATTATAAACATTTTTTGTACACACTTCTTGTTTTGTCTTTTAAATTATGTTATATGACGAGTATAAACACAGTTTAATTGATGAAAATAATATTATGTCAAGCAAAAACTATTTATCAATTGTGTGCTTGAGTGTACACCTGCACGACTATCCCTTCCCATTTTGCCTAGCTTATATTAATTACGTTTCATTGTCTCTGAATGTAAAGATTACTTTAAACCTTTCTCCGATGTCTGATCATTGAATTCCACTGTCTTAGCTATCAGTTAATGTGACTTTCAAAACAAATCGATACTTATCACAACTGATAATACTAAACCTACTATGTTTATATTTTAATTGAAGTCGTTAAATAATAAAAATAGGAGAGAATTTAGTCGGAAAGTCGAAAGTCTTGAGTTTAATCTTACTTTCTCTATCAGGACATCATTTTCATAAAAGTCGTACCTAATCATATCCGCTTAACGCGGGTTGATTACCATACGGAAGAAATATCTGTATGATAATAATTATAGTAGAATCACAATTGTCTTTTCTCAATCAATTATTAAAATATGTTTATCTGTAAACAACTAAAGAATACAGGATAAATTTCGAGTGGAAGTATGGTTTCGATGTCCTGCTATACCTAGTCCTAAAATTTTTATAGGTAGGTAGGTAATTAAAATAAGGGATAATTGTTTCCTTCATTTTCGTTACTGACGGTAGCGACTGGTCAAATTACAAAAACATTCTCACAAAAAAAACGGCTGAAAAGGGGAAAAATAAAATGTTATATTATAGATTTAATAACTGAGTGTAACTAATTTTGAAAAGGCGCCAATTCCATATAGCATTTGTTTAATCTAATGATCTGTCATTGTTTGGCGCTGACTTAAAATTAGTTACACTCAGTTATTAAATCTATTCTCGGTTATGCTGATGCCAGCAATCTTGATCTTACTGAGGACCAATTAAATAAACTTGAGCGGCTCCAAAATGTTTGTATTAGATTTATATTAGGTTTACGCAAATATAGGTACGTTTCAGAATTTAGTAGGTACTATAAAGCTCAAGTGGATACCAATTCGCTTTCGCCGAAATACTCATATCATTTCGCTTCTTTATAGAGTGTGCTTTTGCTTTAGTTTGCGTTCACTCCTTTTTATCTAAAAAACCGCTTCGACTATTCCTAAGTGACACCCATACATGAGTCTTGAGAGCATCAGAGAACTTAAGACAGAAGATTCCAGTGCATTCCACAACACTACTTGTAATCGTAGTTACGTTATTACTGTGCTCCACTTATCTGCCATCTATATATATATATAGTATTGTTTTGTTCTTTTCTTTGTTTGTATTTATGTATGATAATTTTATACGTAGAAATATAAATGATAAATTGTGTGCGATAAGACCGCCCATTGTTGCTTTCTTTACCATCATGAGGTCGCGCATCGCATCGTTTTGGGAGCGTATCCATTCGTCACGTAATTTAATCCTGCCCACACTAGACAGTGTACTCAGACGAGTACCTGAACAATTCCATCTTTAAATACTGGTTGTCCAAGTATAGCGTGTGAATAAGGATTTTTTATTATTATTTAAATAACCATAATAATAAGGCTAAGATAAAAAAGAATTGTTTTGCTTCTCAGTTTTCTTTGCGGGCGGATCATTTATGTGTAAAAGTTTTTTTTTATTTTGTTGTGGCTATGCTACATAACACAACTAAGTCTTAAGCTCTCATCAAGATCAATGAAATAAGGCCAAACAGGATGTAGATTTGGAGGCTGAGTTGTCCGCGTCCGTAGGAGTGCACCTTAAAATAGAATCCCTACACGACTCTGGTGGGAGGCTTCGGCCGCGGCTGGTTACTACCCTCCGGCCGAAACCATGCCGTGAAGCGACCTAGTCGTGTTTCGTGATGTAGTCCGTTGCAACCTTTGTGGGAGATGGATCTGGCTAACTGCTCAGACCCGTCTCCCACAAAGGCTGCACCGGATGCATCAACTCCCCAACTATCGTTCTCCCAAAATATATCCACTCTACTTAAGAGTAAATAAGTAGATTTATTCTGGATCTACGTGCTCCACCGGCCACACCTTCGCTTACCATCAAGCGAGTTGATGGCCAAACGCAGATCCATCTTTGACAAAAATCCAATGCGTTATGCGAGGTCATACATAAAACAAAAATATACGTGTCGATTTGAGAACCGCCTCCTTTTTTTCGTTGGTTGAAAAGTGGTTTGTAATTCGTAAAAGCCCTAGTCGCTCGGAGATAGGTCCATAAAATTAGTAGTGGGCGTTTAAACTAAAGCATTTATATTTTTCGAATTAAGCCAATAATAAAAAATCTATATTTTAAGCAATTTTCGTATATTGCTTATCTCAAAATTAAAAAAACACTAAGTTAAATACCGATAACATTTTAGCACAGAGCCATCTAGTGGCTATTTTGATAATCATAGATGTCAGTAAACTCATAAACTACTCGAAAATTTGTGACAAAGCGAGATTAAATCCGAAAGATGGCGCAACTATCCAATTGACATATTTGATCACGTATTTACGAAACCTTACGCCTACTGCAATACGGCTGAAAATCGAAAGCGCACTTTTTATAATCCTACGAAAATGTATCATCATAGTTTTCAATAAGTTTGTTGTTTGATTATTGCATAAATAACTCAGTCGACTTTCCCAAAGGAGGAAAGTGTATTTGTTGTTTCCGTTTATGTCAATACAACGAAACATATGTACGTGTTTGACCAAATAAGCTAATAAGTGTTTAAGCAATTTATAACGGATTTTTGAAATAAGGACTACGAAAAGATCGTTGTGTTTTAACTTGTTAATCACATTTCTATTTAAAATTTCGGAAGGAGTAAATTTATTTTTTATACTCTCAAGTATAACTATATTTATTTCAATAAAAATATAGAAAATTATACCTTTTTATTTATCTACGTAAATACATACAATATAAAATCAAGCCTGTTTCCCATTGTGGCACGCAAAGGCTTTTACTTTCTACCTTTCTGACACACTTCCCAAAATTATATCTAACGATCATCTCAGAATAATAACTAATAGTGATCTTAATTCCTTTAAAATTCACAAAAATATTAAAAAAAATAATATGTACTATCATACATATATATATATATATATATATATATATTTAAATACAGATAAATATTTCAACCGCATTAATAAGGCCAGAGCCGTGTTTTTTTTATAAATTCTTTATTATCGACAGCGTAAAGATCTCAAGGTGCACTATTGTTGTCTTGGCTTCTTAGTCTCATTTTGAGTGGCAAACCTCCAAGGATGGATTGTACTGTATTACTGCCGTGGTTGATCTCTGGAACCCGCTTCGTAGAAGCAGCTGGTTCAAAAGTGAACTTGTGCAGTAAAGCAGCCAGCCCTGCTAAAGACTGCATCTCACCCAGCCGAGCACCTGAAGCCAAGAGAAAGGATAATTTTGTGGGTGAAATACTTAAAGTTAATCATAATCGTTAAATAAAATATGCCACAATTAAAGACACGTAAAAGATAAATACAGACGGCGCCAATTGTAATGTAACGACGGGACGGGATGACGTCAAATTAAAATTTAATCATATCAACCTAAAATTTCCATACAATTTTCGTTTGACGTCTCTAATTTTAGTGGCTACCTAAGACTGTGCATGCTAAAAACGTTCGGAGATTTTAATTTGACTTCCCTAAATTCGAATTTGACATCTCTTGATTCGTCCCATCTCACTCATAACTGTTAATATAAGGCAGGAATGTTCTAAATTTAGTTTAGTTTGCTACATTAGAATTGCCCCAATATTACGTATTTTTTGGATATTCTGATGTTAAAATTATAAATGTCACAACTCACCAATGCATGCTCTGGGTCCTTCACCGAATGGCATATATGTATAATTGTTCTTGTCACCAGAAATGTCGTTAAATCTGTCCGGATTGAACTGAGAAGGATTATCAAAATACTTCTCATCGTTTTGTATGGCTTGAATTGGAATTACGATCTTGACTCCAGGATCAAGACTTATACCCAGCTCTGGGATAGTATATTTTCTTGCACAGACCCTGTGTAGTGTACCCAGGGACGGGAATATCCGCATCGCTTCTTTGAATCCATTACTCAGTGCTGTCATTTCAGCTATTGATTCGTAGCCTAATTTGTTGTTGTGTTTAGCAAGCACTTGATCGATGTTCTCCTGAATCTTTCTTTGTTCTTCGGGGTGGAACGCAAGCAAATGTAACAAATAACTAGTTGCCGATGACGAGGTCTCAAAACCTGCTCCAAAGAACACAAACACCTGCGCCACCATACATTGCATGTTCATCTCCATTTCCACTACCACTGGCTTACCATCAGCGCTTCTCTTCTCCATCGACTCTCCCATGATTTTTCCTTTTCCTTCCAATTCCAAAAGTAGATCAATGAAGTCGTTACGACCAATCGGTTTATTGTTTCTCTGCTTGCGAATGTTTACGACAATCTCTGCTATGGAGTCGAACACAACGGAGCTGCGAAGTAGTTTTTGACATATTGTTCTGAAATCCGGGAAGAGATCATAGATTGCAACTATAACATACTGTCTCCAAGATCGTCTAAACATTGTTCTGCCCAAGTCTCTGAAAAGCGAGTGCTCGTCATTGATTGTGTCCATCTGTATACCGAAGCCACACGCGCCTATGAACTCGGTGGTGAAACGCGCCATCAGTTCCCGCACGTCGCACTCTCCGCCGCGGTTCACAATGTCTTCACCCACGTTCTGCATTTTCTCAGCACACTGCACCACCAGTGGGAACATGTTCTTCAGTTTAGCGGTCGTGAAAGTTGGTGTAATCCGTTGCCTTAATAATTTCCACGCATCGCCATCAGCGTGGAAAAGGTTATAAAATAAAGGCTCTTCTTTGGGGTTCCTGCCCAGTCCTCTCGGGTAAAAATACGCAAAATCTACATTTAGTATCTTCCTGACTAAATCCAGGTCTCGAATGATAAGTTCCGGTGTAGTTCCTCTGTACGCGCCGACCACTCGCTCATTGGGATACTTGTTGTACAGTTTGACTGATATTTCTGTGACGCTTTCCTTTCCGATTACATTTTTGAACACCGTTCCAAAAACTGGTACAGGTTTTTCGTGTTTTACATTGCGTTTCTCCCAATAATCGTGATTTTTAGTAGAATAATAATACAAAAACACGAACACTAACAGCAGCAGTAAGACAATCATACTGGCTTCGTGATATTAGCAGTAGAACTGAGCTGTAGCTGTGCGGTTGAAGTTATTATTTTATATCTATGTTTTATATCACTGATTATTTAATATCTACATTCTGTACATCATCATCGTTGTTGGCATCCGGCGCAGGCTTTTTGGGTCGAGTATCACTTCACAATTTACAATAATTTTAAATTAATTATCTAGTTAAATGTTTGCAATTAAACAACCCTTTGTACAATATGTATTTAAAAGTTACAAACTCCATTCACATTGTGCTAGATGTTCGATAATATTGTAGATTGAGCATTAAAGCAATTGCCTCGAGAGAGATAATTTTATTTGTAGATAGCGTTATCTAAAACTGACGTAGTTTGAATAGTAAATAATGACAAAGTTAGAACTGCTGTCAAGTGATCATATTCAAATAAATATATTATTTTTCTACTTTCTTCCCTGGTCCTAAGTTATTTGAGGGTGCAATATGTTTTTCTCATCCATTCTCACCTATTAGTCCTCACGTTATCGTTCACTCTCTTTTCATTCATATTATACCTCACACAATCCATCCATCTTTTCTCTGGTCTCCCTTCCCTATTAAAAATTAAAATATGTTTGTTTTTTGAACGTTGCCATGCCATAAGAGTTTTATTTGTATCTGCCGGCGTTGCGATGAACGCAGTTGAGTTATCGAGACTCCAGTGAAGGTTAGTGTAACACAGCGTCAGTGATGGATTTTCCTTACACATTAGACATTGATAAACATAAATATCAATGCAGACCTGGAACATATATCTATTGGATATACAATATAATCTTTTATTAGCAGTTACAATAAGAGCGGGACGAGGTGAATTAAGAGATGTCAAAATACAGGTAAATTTTTCAACGAAATACCGCATGCGTAGCGGATTCTAAAGTTATGGTTCAATCTCCAAAATTATGGAGAAATTTGACAAAGATTGAAAAAAAATATTTTTTGGATTAATTTAATATTTAACCATATTTACGGAAATTATTTCCTTCCTATATTATTATGGAAGAAGGCATTGTTGGTGGCCTGGTTCTCAGGAAGATATTGCCTATTCGGTAATGTTAATAGTCATGGTTATGTGAAATGGTGATATGGTAATGAAATGGTTGATTTGGTAATGGGATTTATAACATGGTTATGCGTTTAATGATGTGGAAATGTGGATTGGATGTATATTTTTTATATATAATATTAATATCATGTTTATAAAAACACCTTCGCAAATAATGCATTATTTTATGGTTCTCAAATAATGCATTATTTTGATATATTTGATAACCATAAAAAAAGTTTATAGTGAGTCAACCTTAAAAGATATATTCTGCCGCGGACTTTTTTTATAACTTTTAAAGGAGAACAATTCTGTCATACATGATTTTTGCGTAACTTTAACCGTTTACGCAGCGTTCGCAACGGAAACTCTCAAAAGGAATATTTTATTCCCGTTATTTATTGATGCTCCGCTCCTATTGGTCGTAGCGTGATGTTATATAGCCTATAGCCTTTCTCGATAAATGGACTACCCAACACAAAAATTAATTTTCAATTCGAACCAGTACCTCTCGAGATTAGCGCGTTCAACCAAACAAACAAACTCTTCAGTTTTATAATATTATAGTATAGATGCAAAATTATTTGCGAAAATGTGGTATTTATATTTTATTAATATTTGCATGCCATGTTGTGGTTGAATATAACGAACTATATATTTCGTTGTCTCCCTTTCATGTCACCTATATTCAGCAAATATAGGATTTGATTTGACATAAGTTATTTGTTGCAAATTTGCGGACACGAAATAGCACATGGTGTCAAATCTTCTCAGACAGGATCTTTGATGGTCTTTCCACGCTTTCTCTTTTGTTATATTTTCCTTCCTCGCTACTAAAGTGACTGTTAGTATAAAACACCTTTATTTTAGTTTAGTTGGTTAAGGTGTACATGAAAATTAAAAAACTAATGTCAAAAACTTGTCCGTTTGTTTGATTACTTTTTTTGTAACTGACAGGGCGTGGAATATAAAAAGATAAAAGTACTCGTAATCGGTGAATATGTTGTGATAAAGTACTGATAATTTATTGTTTACCGACAAACACTTATCAAAACAAAAAAAAATGAAAGTTGATATGTTTAGTTTTTTTACGTACATATTTGATATCTTTAAAGTCAATGACAGAGGGTCAGAAGTACAGGCAACCGCACGTCACTGGTAAAACTTAATTTATGAAAGACGTCCTTCCTGTTAATACAAAATAAAGCGCCGTCAATTTGGACGTGCGGTTGAGTTAACAAAGAAGGCGAAGATTACATTAAACTAGCTGGTGCGCACGACGTCGTCTGCGAGACAAAAGGTAGCATATTTCATTACGACTCGTTCAGCTGTTTAGTCGTGAAAAGGTAACAAACAAACATACAAACAAAAACAGTTACTTTCGCATTTAAAATTTTAGTATGAATGTATGAATAAAAATATATTTGTTATTTTACTGAAATTAAATGAAATCGATTATTCTACAAATAGGTCTTTTCAAAACTCTACGTGTCTCTTTTTTATTTAGCAGGCGCTGGTAGTAATGACACACAAGTATTATTCACCTAATAATACTTGTGCTCGACCTGGGAATCGAACCCAGGACCCCACGGTGAATATTCGCTGGCTGATGTTATAACTTCTTGGTTATTCTTGTCCCTCGTCATTACTACCAGCGCCTGCTAAATAAAAAAGAGACACGTAGAGTTTTGAAAAGACCTATTTGTAGAATAATCGATTTCATTTAATTTCAGTTTCTCAATTATCAGTTTGTAATATACATCATAAACCGTAGATTTAGCGGATAAACTCGTTATCAATTATTGTATTAATGTATGTGCACATCACGAAGTTGTAGGGTGGTGTATATATGTCGCAAATGGATTGTAGAATCAGCTATTTTACAAATCTGCTAGCCGATTTACAAAACAGTACTGTAATGAAAAACAGCTGAACGACGTTTAGCGGTTTTACTTAATTACTGAACTACATATAACACGCAGAATTGAATGAACGTTATGCGTTTATCAATGCAGCGGGTCAACGATCAGAGGTTATGTAAAACAGCAAAATGTACTTCGAAATGTTGTCGCTTATGGCTCTTTGTGTCTTATCTATATATATATATATATAAATGAAACCCTATTTCCCTTGGTCACGCCATAACGTGAGAACGACTGCACCAAATTGGATCATTCTTTTTTGTGGTGTTCGTAGTTATCAGGACAAGGCATTTTATATAAGATCTTGTTTTAATCGTACGGTAAAGTTTTTATCGGGGCGGGTGAAACCGCGGGGCACAGCTAGTCAACAATAATTTAACTTTATTTGGTATCCAGTAGTTTTTTTTTTCAATTTATAATGACGTAATAACACTACACTAATCGGTACTAAATCGGAATTATGAAAGAAAATAAATCTAATTGATGCATGAGCGAGCGAAGCGAGCTCGGGAGTTCTGTGTACCCCGACAGGGACAGGTTAGGTTCGAAGAGGATGACCGTCATCCCCTTCGTGTTTAGGTTTTTTCTGACCTTACAGACACAAAAATAGGAGCCCCGACAGGCGGGGCTCCGGCGACCCAGCCACGGAAAGACAATTCAGAATACAGTATCTTTTATTTTGCTTGAGTGGTGACTATCCATTTAATATATCTATACAATAAAGAAATCTGTCCCACTGATACATACATATACTGATCGATACTTCATTCTACATTACGTTTAAACGTGGGTAGCAATTTTGTTAAAAGTATCGCAATAGCAATCCAGTTGAACGTTGTTGAGCTGTTTTAAAAAACATATCTGTTTTGTAAAACAGTGGATTCTACAATCCATCTGCGACATAAACACACGCAGCGAGCTATGATAATCGAGTGGCGGCAGTTTTTTTTTTTGATAGTGGCATCTCGCAGGTCAACCTAGGAGGTTGTCGACTGCTTAACCGGACTTTCGAGTGACGTCAGCCCGTCAATACTACTATATATATTGACGGGAGGTGTGTGTGACACTTCTTTCTACCGCTTTTATATTTAGTATCCTAACGTTCTACGACCAAATGAACTAACTTTCACAGATCAAATGAACCTCAGTCTAATGAGGCCAAATGCGAGATATTGAGGCGAAGAGGGTAGTTTGACGGTCGTTTTACCACTACTGCATTAAAATTTAAACATCAGAAAAAAGACAGTATAAGGATTGAGGGAATATTGGGTATCGATAATCGATATTTGTTATTATTATATTTTAACATCGTGCGTTACTATTTTTTAAAACCTTAAACATTACAAAAACGCTTAATTTTCTACGTCTAGGGTAGAAACTATATGAAGTACTTTTTAACCAAACAAAAAAAACGACATACAAACAAATGTTATAATTAGAAAACAAATCATGTCATATAATGAATTTTCCGAACAGTAAAAGACAGGTCATTAAAGCAATATTTAGCACGATATTGTAATGTTATTTTTTTATGACATATACACAAAATAGTGACTTATCTATATCGATTAATATGTCGATAAAATTTGAATGAAAACAAGGTCCAATATGATAGAATAAAAAGTACTAGTACTTCTGTATTAAATTTTTCTTGTTTTTTTTAAACGCCTAATATAAGTAAATATATTTTTCTGGTTTTTTGTTCAAAAAGATTTCTTGTCGATGTTGTCGAAAAGGAAAAAAAGATCAAATTTATTATGCGGGCAAACTGCATTTCGAAGATATTTAATAAAAAGATCAAAGCAGACCAACTAACATTACCTAACCTTTGATGGAAGGAGCTCTTTAAAATTTAGTAACAGTAATTATTTAATAACGTAAGTATTTAATAACGTAAGTATTTTGGTCGTTTCTTTTATATTAATTAGATTTTTGTGTGGTGAACTACCTAGAGATTCAACTAAGATTATTTTGTTTTAAAGTTCCACCTTCTCATGAAGGCTAAACATAAAAACGGAACAAATTGATTATTACGTCATCTTAAAAATAAATAATAATAATAATATCTTATAATTAATCTCTAATGGAGTTGTACAGGACATCTGGCTAGACGTGGTGATAAAAGTTGGTGCAAGGCTATGACAGAATGGTGGCCAAGGTCTGAAAGGCGACGCGTTGGACGTTCAGCGGCAAGATGGGTGGATGACATCGTTAGCGCCGTAGGCCGCACCTGAATGAGGCCGGCACAAGACCGAGGAGAATGCACAAGCAAAGAGATGCCTATACTCAGTCAGGCTGCGGATGATGATGATGATAGATAACAACTGTGAGTGATATAAACCGGGATATTACATCACCGCCATTGATCACCTTATTGAACCAAATTGTGAACCAAGAGTGTGGTTTAGCTAGAATTAGGATATGCAAAACATTTCTTCAGTCATTGATGTTCCGCATGCTTCGTAAGAAGTCATATCCAAAATAATCATCAGATTTTCATCGTTTTTTTTAAGACCCAGATATTGTTGTTTTCATTAATAAATATTTAGTAATATAATGTAACTTAAAATTAATCTGATATTACATTAACCGAGATCTAACAAGATTGTTAGGCAATGCCAATCTCGACCCAAGATTTATCACTCGAGATTTCCAAAATGTTTACTATATAAAAGTCCCAGAGTAACTTCCAAAGCTGTTAAACAATAAAACTTATTTCAGTTATCGTTTACAAAGTAGTATATATACACCACCTTACAACTTCGTGATGTGCACATACATTAATACAATAATTGATAACGAGTTTATCCGCTAAATCTACGGTTTAGTTCCACTACTAGGTTCACGAAGGCAGCATGATTGTCTTGCTACTGCCGTTAGTGCTGGTGTTTTTGTATTACTATACTACTAGAAATCACGATTATTGGGAGAAACGTAATGTAAAACACGAAAAACCAATACCAGTTTTTGGAACGGTGTTCAAAAATGTGATCGGAAAGGAAAGCTTCACAGAAATATCAGTAAAACTGTACAACAAGTATCCCAATGAGCGAGTGGTCGGCGCGTACAGAGGAACCACACCGGAACTTATCATTCGAGACCTGGATTTGATTAGGAAGATACTAAATGTGGACTTCGCATATTTTCACCACAGAGGACTAGGCAGGGATCCTAAAGAGGAGCCTTTATTTTATAACATTTTCCACGTTGATGGCGATGCGTGGAAATTATTAAGGAAACGACTTACACCAACTTTCACGAGTGCCAAACTGAAGAACATGTTCCCACTGGTGGTGCAGTGTGCTGAGAAAATGCAGAATGTGGGTGAAGACATCGTGAACCGCGGCGGAGAGTGCGACGTGCGGGAACTGATGGCGCGTTTCAGCACCGAATTCATAGGCGCGTGCGGCTTCGGCATACAGATGGACACCATCAATGATGAGCACTCACTCTTCAGAGACTTGGGAAAAAAAATATTTACCCGAACCAGAAGGCATTTTACGATGGTGGCACTATACAATCTCTTCCCGGACTTCAGACAACTAATACAAAAACTATTAAGCGAGTCAGCCATAATGGATTCCTTGCAAGAAATTGTCCTAAATATTCGCAAGCAGAGAAACAATAAACCGATTGGACGTAATGACTTTATTGATCTTCTTTTAGAATTGGAAGGAAAAGGAAAAATTACTGGAGACTCGATGGAGAAGAGAAGCGCTGATGGTAAGCCAGTGCAAGTGGAAATGGAGATGGACCTGCAGTGTATGGTGGCGCAGGTGTTCATTTTCTTTGCAGCAGGGTTTGAGACCTCGTCATCAGTAACTAGTTATTTGTTACATACGCTTGCGTTCCACCCAGAAGAACAAAGAAAGATTCAGGAAAACATCGATCAAGTGCTTGCTAAACACAACAACAAATTATGCTTTGATTCAATAGCTGAAATGACGGCATTAAGTAATGGACTTAATGAAGCGATGCGGATATTCCCATCCGTGGGTACGCTTCACAGGGCATGTGCAAGGAAGTATACTATCCCAGAATTAGGTATAAGTCTTGACCCTGGAGTCAAGATCGTAATTCCAGTTCAAGCAATACAAAACGATGAGAAGTATTTTGATAATCGTTCTCAGTTCAATCCGGACAGATTTAACGACACTACTGGTGACAGGAACAAGTATACATATATGCCTTTCGGTGAAGGACCCAGAGCATGCATTGGTGAGTAGCGACAGATTTGATAATGTGCTGCTTTAGTAGGGTTAGGGCCTCCTCCAAGTTATTCCAAACAGTTTCACGCTGCGCCGCCTCAAACCAGTGCTCATCCTGCAAGTCACTATTATTCAAACCTGTAAATCATTTTTTTTACTAAACACTAAATACAAACATTTTATATAGGTACTGATATCTGAACTAGGCAAACTAAATGCTAACAAAAACGTACACAAAAAAAATACTCAAAGCAAAAAATGTTGCTACATACTCATAATGTTAATGTAACAGACATGTGACACGTGTATCACGCCTGTAATAAAATGTGCAAACCTAGTTATATCTTATAATAAAAATATAATTAGCTTTAATAAAAATACAATAGTTTTCGTGACTGATAATTATTATGTTTATGAGAGTAAACTGACGTGGTGAGAGGAGGGTACGGGGGTGATAGTCCCAGGTGTCAGATTTTAGGTGGTGACATTTCGGTCCTTGGAATTGGCAATGCTCAGGATCCAAAACCGTGGTCATGATCGGTGTTGAGTTGACAAAGAAGTACTGCGCCTTATTTACGTAGCATTGTGGAAGTAACCAGGAAGTGTCGTGCTACTTCTGCCGACATCGTCGCGACACTATATCGGCGGCGCGGCGAGGTGTAACATTTTGGTGTTCGACATGTTGTCTAAGAGTATTGTTTATTTCGAAACAATGAACAGAGATGTGACAGCTTAGTTGGCAGAGTACCTGGGGTAGATACTTTGAGGTGTTAATGTATACATACAACTCCCACTATAGAAACAATTCCGAAAGCGCGTGTTACATACAAATGTTCATGATGATGTACCTTTGTTTTATTTTCGGGGGAAACCTTCAATAGGTGCCCGGTTTCATCGGGTTAAAACCGGGGAGTGTGGGATTTTTGCCTCACTAAAACCAGCCCGGTTGTCACCCTCAGTACTTTGAGGGGAGCTCTGGGAGCAACCTCCTGTTAGGGCACATTCCTGGAGAGACTGTACGAGAGTCTCCTCTGAGCCTCGCTATGCACGGCAGCACGTGACCACTGTCTTCCCTGAGATAAATCTATAGGCAAAGTTTTAAATTCTGTTCGCCTGCGACCTCATAGACCTATCATAGACAACCAAGCCGGCTGTCGGCATGTTAAGCACCGGTGGTTGCACCCTTGACGCCATTTTCTCCAGGCGGGATCGGTTCTCTCACGATCCCGTTCGGCGGTCTCCATTTGAACCATAACGAACTCACAAAAGGAGGCTACTTCTCTCCAGTTCTCAGTTAGAGACAATTCTTACCCGATCCTGGAGACCAGGGCCCCCTTATCCTATACCTTATGTTATTTATACTTGTACTTAAATTGCTACTTTGCTTAACTTTGGTTACATATAAAGATGTAAAATAAAATAATTAATACTAGTAGTTTGGTTAGCAGAATTTGTTTTATTATAATAATAAATACTAGTTGCCCTAGGTAACCCAGTGACTGTAATTCAACTGTAATAATTAAACTTTATATAAAAACCATATAAACTCTACCTATGCCCAATTTCACACTCCTCCACGTGCGCAAAATGTTAAAAAGGGGGGAAATAAATATTCTCATTTTATATATATAGAGTTTTATTATATAGATATGAATATCCTCTCAGATAGCGGGAAGCTCTTTTAGTTACTTGTCATATTGTAATAAAGAAATATGTGTTGTGACCAATGACCATAGGTTGTGACATTAAAAATGTACCTAGTCGTCCCAAATGTATAGAGAAGCAGATTTTTTAGCTCTTTCGTAATTGGTTACATGGTTAAAGTTGTTCGTAGGTTAAGGGTGTACCGCTGCCATACTTTGAGAGGTGACTTCAGATACACGTTGTATAGTCTGTTTAATAAGCTCCAAACTATTCTTCTATGTTATTAATACATGTAATTAAAGGTAATTAGGTTCGTTTGTATTTATTTATAATGTTTACTAGATCCATACTATTATTATAAATGCGAAAGTAACTCTGTTTGTTATCTTCTCACGACTAAACGGCTGAACGGATCGTAATGTTTGGCAAAAGATAGATTTTATGTCGCGGAAGGATATACCTTTAGTCGCGTAGACGAAGTCGCGGGCACCAGCTAGTTACAAATAAATACAAACTACCTAATTTGAAACTGCTTGAACAATAAACTGATGACGGACTCTAACTCTATATTTTACTTGGCTTCAGGTGCTCGGCTGGGTGAGATGCAGTCTTTAGCAGGGCTGGCAGCTTTACTACACAAGTTCACCTTTGAACCAGCGGCGTCCACGAAGCGGGTTCCAGAGTTGAATCATGGCAACAACTTAATACAGTCTATCGTCGGAGGTTTGCCACTCAAAATGAGACTAAGAAGCGAAGACAACAATATTGCTGCCTGAAATATTTTTAACCTTCATTTATTCCAGTTTATGTTATATATGTTTGCAATTATGTATATTCAAATGTTATAAATTATATATATGGATATATGAACATGACTATTTAAAATAAATTGTGGACAGGCAGTCGAGTTTTTTTAATCATCCACTAATTAGCAACAACCGCATGTGTAGCACCATTCGCTCGTTTACCGCATTCACAAAATTTTCTACATCTGCATCAATCTTTTCATCTCTTCTAAACAGAATTCCCAAATACACAAACTCTTACTTGTTCCATACTTCTATAATTTTTACATTATCTTCTGTTTCAAACACTATTACTTTCGTTTTGTTCATCCCTTTCACCTTATAGGTATGCTCAATTAATTAGAGTAACACCATGTCTTAAAATTGTTCCGCTGATAATAGGTACAAGAATGCTCCCAAAAATTTGGCTTCTCGGCCTCATGTGCATCTCATACCTTTCTAATTAATTTAACTCATTGAATCAATCATACTTACAAACATAACTATTATATAATTTAATAAATCTATACCAATAAATACGTTAAAACATACAATTCCTTTAGTATACAGGTTGATCATTAATCATTTGTATCAATATCCTCATCAATTACATTATCATTACATTAATTACTATTTACTTGGTCATTGGCATTGCCTAGTTCAGCCTCTATATTGTTAGACTCCTGATCCGATGCTTCCAAAGACGTTCATCACACCTGCTACGACGATCCTTAGCTGCTCTACTTCCACCTCGTCGTCTACACAGCGGAGACTTAGAATCACTCTCACAATCGCGATGCCTTCGAGAAGAACTCCGCTTTCTCAATCGGCGATGACGATCCATCGGAATCAGTGGAGTCATCGACCGCCCAAGACGTTCTTTTTCATCTTCCTCAACTCCGGACATCATAATATCCAATGAACTGAAACTCAAAATTCAAACAATTACTTGCAGGCGTGGAAGTGAATTGTGAATTTATCCTTTGGTATCCCACTTCTGAACTAAAAAGTTCAGAAGATACAAATTAAACTTCAATAATATAATTATAGGTCACAATATTTTAATTATAACTCAAACTTTTACAGTATTGTTGTACTTTTCACTTCTCGAACAACGAATGCCCTGATTCCTCGTCCTTTTACATACCTTTTAATTATTGAATTAATGTGTGTAACAATAAGGTTTGAATAGTTTTATATCTAAGTCATTTTTTTACAATAATAATGGGACGTAGTCATTTCAGCTACTAATTAAACGTTACTATTGTTATTAAATACAACAAATTATTTATTGTATTTTATTTATTTCTTGTAAAATATGTAGGTAGTGTAGTACACCGCTGAGTGCCCCCATTTGCAATTATCACGCCTTTCCTGTCCATCCAAAGCTTGTCTGGTAGAAATCGCTATTAGCGATAAGACCGCCATTGTACCCTTGATCAATGTTTGAATTTCTATAAATGTTACTCTATTAATGTACAATAAAGATTATTCTATTAACTTTTAAACTATCGCGTTGCATGATATTACTATATACTAACAGGAATTAACGCGCAATAAATATAATAATTGCACTGATCGTGGTCACAAGCAGTCTGCTTGTGACCACGATCTACGACTACGATCAGTGCAACCTGGTCGAAACGTCAAGCGAATCGAAGGTATTTATTGCGCGTTAATTCCTGTTAGTATATAGTAAAGATTATTCTATCTACCTATCTAGACATACCCATCTATATAAATCGCCCTACAGTACACACATAATAAATCATGCATATGTCGCAGATGGATTGTAGAATCAGCTGTTTTACAAAACTTCTAGCTGATTTACAAAACAGTACTGTTATGAAAAACGGCTGAACGACGTTTAGCGGTTTCACATAATTACTGAACTATAACACGCAGAATTGACTGCACGTTTTGCGTTTATCAATGCAGCGGGTCAACGATCAGAGATTATGTAAAACAGTGTGAAATGAACTGTCAGATTGTTGATTTTAGTCCGAAATTTTATCGTATATGGCTCTGTATGTCTTAACAATAATAACCTAACTTTATTTTACTAGTCAATAGCAAAAAAAATTAAAATTTTGAATAACGTAAATACTAAACCACTATAATAGTCGACAATATATCGCGATTATGAAAGAAAATAAACGAAATTGATCGGACAAAAACGAAATTGACGGGAGTTTCGTGTATCCCGACACGGACAGGTTTGGTCCGAAGAGGATGACTACCCCCGTCATCCTCTTCGTGTTTAGGTTTTTTCTAACCTTACAGACACAAAAAAAGGGGCCCCTCGAAGCGGGGCTCCGTCGACACAGCCACGGAAAGTCAAATCAGAATACAGTATCTTTTTTTTTACTTGAGTGGTGACTATCCATTTAATATACCTACACAATAAACAAACCTGTCCCACAGTAGATATGTCATTCTGCATTGCGTCTAAAGGTGGGTAGCTGTTTTGTTAAACGTATCGCAATGGCAATCCAGCTGAACGTCGTTCAGCTGTTTTATAAAACAGTACTGTTTTGTAAATCAACTAGCAGTTTTGTAAAACAGCTGATTCTACAATCCATCTGCGACACATAGATAATGTGACAATGAGTAACTAAAATGGTGTCTAGCCTCGTGACACTCTATAATAGCAGTAGTATAATTGTAATGCTAACCAGCCGTATATTGTCACACCTTTATTAAAGGACGTTCTTAAAGTACTTCCGGTAGTCACATGTGCGCACACGCTCATAATCTTTACTTTGTTTGCTGTGTTCATTGCATCGTCTATGTTTCGAGAAGACGAGCTTCAACACATACTGCGCAATGAACATTGTCAATAAATTGACTTAATCAAAGCCAGTGTGCAATATTTGTATGTATAACACAGCATAGCATCACCCCTGTATTCTCCGAAGTGGTAGGCAGATGTGTAGAGCAACGAGGCAGTTTATATGTATGTCAGGTACATAACAATATTGCAGTATCTAGCAATAAGGATTCCTCTATTTATGATCGCTGGTAACGTATTTAATAATTCATACATCAAACAACTGCACAGAATTTGAAACTAACGCTGTCGAACTTCAATCTATCAATTACAAAAAAAGTACGAGAGAAACCATTTAATATTGTAACTTTACGAGAGAAACTTCAAAACCTGTTACATAATAAAACTCGTTTTCTTAATCGCTTCTAAAGTAGCTCGCATTGGATGGGACGAAGCGTGTGTACATATACACATATATATACAATCATTGATATCAACCGCGCGCAGTCCGCGGCGCAGTCCCACTGCCAAGTGCACGAAGACAACATGATTGTCGTACTGCTGCCATTAGTGCTTGTGTTTTTGTATTACTATACTACTAGAAATCACGATTATTGGGAGAGACGTAATGTAAAACACGAAAAACCAGTACCAGTTTTTGGAACGGTGTTCAAAAATGTGATCGGAAAGGAAAGCTTTACAGAAATATCAGTAAAACTGTACAACAAGTACCCCAATGAGCGAGTGGTCGGCGCGTACAGAGGAACTACACCGGAACTTATCATTCGAGACCTGGATTTGATTAGGAAGATATTAAATGTGGATTTCGCGTATTTTTACCCAAGAGGACTGGGCAGGAACCCCAAAGAAGAGCCTTTACTTAATAACCTGTTCCACGTCGATGGCGATACGTGGAAGTTATTAAGACAACGGCTTACTCCAACTTTCACAACTGCTAAGCTGAAGAACATGTTCCCACTGGTGGTGCAGTGTGCTGAGAAAATGCAGAACGTGGGTGAAGACATTGTGAACCGCGGTGGAGAGTGCGACGTGCGGGAACTGATGGCGCGTTTTACCACCGAGTTCATAGGCGCGTGTGGCTTCGGCATACAGATGGATACCATCAATAACGGGCACTCACTCTTCAGAGACTTGGGAAAGAAAATATTTAAACGAACAAGGAGGCATTTCATATTGGTGGCATTTTACGATCTTTTCCCGGACCTTAGACCACTAGTGCAAAAACTACTTAGCGAGTCAGACGTAATGGATTCCTTGACAGAGATTGTAGTACACATTCGCAAGCAGAGAAACAATAAACCGATTGGTCGTAATGACTTTATTGATCTTCTCTTGGAATTGGAAGGAAAGGGAAAAATCACGGGGGAGTCGGTAGAGAAGAGAAGTGCTGATGGTAAGCCAGTGGAAGTGGAAATGGAGATGGACCTGCAGTGTATGGTGGCGCAGGTGTTCATTTTCTTTGCAGCAGGATTTGAGACCTCGTCATCAGCAACTAGTTATTTGTTACATATGCTTGCGTTCCACCCCGACGAACAAACAAAGATTCAGGAGAACATCGATCAAGTGCTTGCTAAACACAACAACAAATTGTGCTATGAATCAATAGCAGAAATGACAGCACTGAGTAATGGATTCAAAGAAGCGATGCGGATATTCCCGTCCCTGGGTACACTACACAGGGTCTGTGCAAGAAAATATACTATCCCAGAGCAGGGTATAAGTCTTGATCCTGGAGTCAAGATCATAATTCCAATTCAAGCAATACAAAACGATGAGAAGTATTTTGATAATCCTTCTCAGTTCAAACCGGACAGATTTAACGACACTACTGGTGACAGGAACAAGTATACATATATGCCTTTTGGTGAAGGACCCAGAGCATGCATTGGTGAGTAGCGACAGATTAATTTACCTCGTTAATATGCATCTATCCTTCATATAAACTACATATATGCACCACTTGTTATGTCATATACACAATCATTATTATTCAATGATGGAGCAGTACTATTCTGCTTTACCCCTCCGTGATAAGGGCATGGTTTAATTAATAAATTTAAAAACATTATATGCAGACATTGTTTTCCATGTAAGGTACCATGTAAACGCGATGTTTTTATCATAATGCCTAATCGCAGTTAAACCATGACACAATTACTTTGACCTCATAAATCATGTATGTATTTAAAAAGGATAAAATCATCACTAAAATGAGTACAAATAAATATATTATTATTATTAAAACTAGTACTGTGTACTGTTTTACACTACTGTTTGTTTGTGTCTGTTTTTCGTGTATATATAGTGAAAAATTACAGGTCGACTCTAAAGCTATAGGGGTTTGCTAGAGCCTCAGTAATTCCATCGGTCGAGGTTCAGCTGCGCTTGCCGCGATCGGTATGTAGATCAGTGAACATCATTAATCATATCGACACCCCTACGTGCCAGGGAACACATTAAACGCATTGTCCCAGTTGTCCAGAATAATCGTTATAGATAACAGCTACTATTGATATCGTAGCTGTTGTCTAAGAATATAAATAATATATATATAAGAAACATATAAGAAATATATATATAAGAAACATATATATATATAATATATATAAGAAACATTGATATGTTTCTTTACGATCGAGGTCAATGAACTTTTACCCATGTGACGACCGGCAGTCGCTCTACGTAACAAAATTTAAGATATATCACCTTTCCCAGGGTATGCTCCTTACCGAATCAAATGAAGCGGGTCGCGTTCCTCCTAATTCCTATACCAAAGCATCATTATTCGTTTACGCAAGCGCCTTGACCATGGCAGGAGATATCATAACTCTTTTTGAATCTCGCCGATTATTATAAAAAGGAAAATTCAGTCGTAAGTAGGATATCTTTCCCAATACGCTTTAAAAAGTTTATTTGTATATCCAGGATACCTTAGCCTGAAGTCTGTCTCTCGCTACATTTTCCTATCTCTTGCCTTCAGGTGCTCGGCTGGGTGAGATGCAGTCTTTAGCAGGGCTGGCAGCTTTACTGCATAAGTTCACCTTTGAACCAGCGGCGTCCACGAAGCGGGTTCCAGAGTTGAATCATGGCAACAACGTAGTACAATCCATCCTCGGAGGTTTGCCACTCAAAATGAGACTAAGAAGCAACGACAACAATATTACAGCCTGAAATATTTTTAACCTTGATATATTCAAAATTATGTAAGAATTAAAACTACTGGTCGCCCACTGGCTGACATTCAACCATAATTCATTAAAAAAAAAATTGAGCTTTGTAAGGTTCTATTGTTTATATGGGTGTGTGTGTGTCAGACGCATGATAGTGTGTGTAAATATTTTTACACACATAACCATGAAGTTTTTATCAAATTCAAATTCAAATATTTTTATTTCATATAAACCATATTACAGGCACTTAAGAAAAGTCAAAACTAGGTGCACGTTTCGTTATTACATGCCTAATATTATTATAATGCACATAAAAATATTAGCTTTCTGCACTCCTTTCCTTCGTAATTTTCGTAAAAAGGGGTAAAAAGTTTTTGCTTCATGTATTACCTAATATTAATAAAAATTTTAAGAAATTTTGTACTATGTTTAAATTAATGAATAAATTGTTATATAAAATAAATTGCTGTTTCTAAGCCATTATAACTCACTAATTGTCTCGTATCTTCGATATAAGAGGTTTATTCGTAGCTGTCTGAAATTTTAAAACTGACAACTATTACACAGAACTCAATAACGGCATCGATGGAATGTAGGTGTACATTACAACACCTCTACTTAACATTTCAGGCAATATAGGAATGAAGGTGAAGCCATATGATACTTTTTATGAAGAGTTGTACTAGTACAAAAAAATTATTTGGGAATTCGCAGTACCCCGGAGATAGGAAGTTGGTGGTGTGACACCCTTGGCTTCAGAGAGCACGTAAAGCCGTCGGTCTTGGACCAGATCTCTCTCCGATCGTGTCGAATTGCTGTCCCATCGAACTGTGAAACTGTAGGAAAAGGGATTGCATCTATGTTTGTGCAACACTTGTGCACTATAATATTCTCTGCGTACTTGGCTAATCTCCGTAGACATAGGTCGTCGTAATCGAAAATTTGGTTGGGATTATTGATGGATCAGTTGTTGCAACAGTTACGCCGCGGATATTTTTTAAATGAGTCGTATATGAAAGGATGTAAGTGTACTCAGAAAAAATATATTTGATCTAGCATCTGCAAATTGATAAATGCCTTGTGTTTTTATACATAAATATATAGATAATAGAAAAGACGTACAGACAGGACCCTAATTATAACTAATATCTATTATAATATCTAAAAATACAAAATTTTAATCACATTTCGGAAAGACTTTTTCAAATTAATTTACATTCGGCTTTTACTATCATTCGATATTGTTGTTTTGGTCCCAAATTAACATATACTTTACGGTCTTCCCATTTGTGGAAGCATCCTCAACTTTCGGAAAAAGTCGATAAAATTATACGGAGGACCCTAACCTCAATTTTGAACGTGGCTTTGGACGACCGAGCTTGGCTACAAGCTACACTTCCGATCCGCTTTGAGGGCCTCGGCGTCCGCAAAATTTCAAGCGTTAGCTTACCAGCATTCCTGTCTTCAGTCCACAGTACCGAAAAATTAACCAGGAAAATCATAGAATCCTCACTGGTTAATTTTGAAGTACCGTGCTTGTCTGATGCAGTGAACGCCTGGACAACGGCTTGCCCCAACACGGTTTTACCCATCAATCCATCTTCCCAAAGGCATTGGGATGAGCCGCTTTGCAGTTTGACACGGAAGAATCTTTTAAATACGTCAGTCAATACTGCCGAGCGTGCTCGTCTGCTTGCCATGGGAGAATGGGAGTCGGGCCTTTGGCTTCAAGCACTTCCGTCATCCAGCATAGGTACTAATGTTGGATGACGGAACTTTTCGCCTCGCTACTTGCCTGCGTTTGGGCGCACCCTGTGTTGCTCCACATCGGTGTCACTGTGGTGAAAATGTCGACAGCCTGGGACACCATGGCCTGTCCTGCAGCAGGAGTGCAGGACGCATAGCTCGGCACGCTAGCATGAACGACATTATCCGTCGGGCTCTTGCACCGCCGGTGTACCAGCTATTTTAGAGCCCAATGGCTTGGTACGGGACGATGGTAGGAGACCAGACGGCATGACGCTATTGCCTTGGAAGTTAGGTAGGCCTTTGGACGCAACATGCGTCGACACCCTTGCTCCATCGCATCTTCCCAGCTCGGCTAGCTGTGCTGGCGCCGCTACTGCTGCTGCAGAGACTCTCAAACGGTGCAAATATAGCAATCTCTTCGGCTGCTACGACTTTGAGCCGTTTGGGATCGAAACGCTCGGGTCATGGGGTCCCAGTGCACGCCAGCTTTTCAAAGAAATTTCTGGCAGATTGGTCGACGCTTCGCGTGACCAGATGGCTGGCCTGTTTCTTGGTCAGAGAATTAGCATTGCCATTCAACGTGGCAATGCTGCCAGTCTTCTGGGCACATTACCGGATGACAGCGATGCGGAGGAATACTTCGACGCCTAAACAACGCTTCGTTTTTATGTTATATATTTTACTTTTATTATCATTTTCTTGTACATAGTTAAGTAATTCAATTTGTTTGTTTTGTTTTTAATCACTTTTTATTTTGTGTAATTATATGTCTCAGTACCAATAGAATCTATTTAATACATGTCATTTTAATTTACTATGTTCAGCAATAAATATATTAATATATCTATTTAAATCTAGGTCAATGAAGAAAAGAGACTTCGAATAGACTTGTTGATAATCAGACTTGTCTATTAAACAATGGAATTGTTCCAGTGATAACGCATAATTATCTATAATTTTCATAAATATGTACATTACATACGTATTTATTTTATCTAAACAACAGTGTAGATTAATTAACTTTGATGTTATACTAGAGCCAATATTATTCATTACATAGTTGCCTGACATATTCACCATTAGAAGTCATTTATAACCGACTTCAAAAAAGTTCCCAATTCAGTTGTTTTTTTTTTGTAATTAATGCTGTCCACGGCAAGAATTTATTATATAACATTTTAAATTTAAATTAAATTATAAACTTTCATATTTCACAATAATAACAAAAACCGGCCAAGTGTGAAACAGACTCGTATACCAAGGATTACTGTAGAACTTGGTAGCAATAATATTCTAAATCTATGGTAGAACTACTCTTTGTGTCGTAACCTGCCATCTACTTAGACATATCGGGCAGTCTGTATTTGGCCAGTTACACAAATAGCCAGCACTCTAAAAAACTATGGTAGTACAATGTCACTCTTTTATGTCACTTACAAATTGCATTCATTTTCTGAACCATTGTTTAAGTCTCTGAACAACGTTGAACCTTTGAGAAGATATACTTCCTTTACAGTTAATTAAATACACTTCTATTCTATTTCAAATCGTAATTATTCCAAAGATTAAAACTAGCTACTCAGTGTAACAAAGCATGTCGTTCCTGTATGTAAAGGCATACCACGGGCACTGCACGACTTTCAACAGTAGTACTCACAAACCTCAGTTCCTGCGTGGTTTAAGAGGTACCTAAATAACTTATACCATATTTAAATTTTACTTACTTGCAGAATCAACCTGCTCGGCATAATGATACCATATCATAATAATATTTCACAAAACCGACGCATTGGCGTTTGAAACACGCCTGATTGGTTTGTAGGCTGTTGAGCGTAAGGTCCATGCAAAATTCTCTGTCTTGCGCAATATCTGGCCATACCTGCCCAGCAAAATGGCAAAGGTCGTCGTGGTGTACACATTAACCCCATAAAGCCAATTTCAGTAAAATATAATTATAATTTTTCTATGATTATTCATAACAGATCGCCTCCAGAAGATGGGCTTTCGAGTAGATCTTATTCCTTTGGAAGGCTTTAACTTTTGCGTACTTGAGATATGTGGACATGAAGTAAGATATTACGTTTAAAGAATTATAAATCAAGAAATCTGTAGTTAGAATTTTAACAGAATCAGTCGTCATAATTATAAGGAATTGGCGTAGGTAATGTTAGACACACGTCGAAATGTCAAACTAAATAGTATAAAACAAAGTAATTAACGTATGTAACTCCATCAATTAATTTTGAAGTTAATAGGTACCTACTAAACGAATGCACTAATGTGTTCAGTGCATAGAGATCGTCAATGTCGAAACCTGTGTTGTGCATTGCCAACGTAATTACTATTTTTGTATAAAAACTTTAGTGAGACATATTCATATCAATTAATGTTCACCGATAACTACTCACGTGCATTTTTCTGAATTGCCCGACTAGTTTCAAACTAGAACGGAGCTCTTAGTCATGATCTGAGCCCGCGGCGATGTTGGAGTTCGGAACTAGTCGGGCAATCCCGAAAAATGCACGAGATTGATAATGTAATTACTATATTTATTCTATGGAAAGAATATATAAGTGTTCAAGTAAGGTAATCGCATCTGTATGATATGGAATTAACTGCAAAGTGAATCGTGTCGGTTCAGTCACTGTACAGAGACCGAGTAGATGAGGATGCAGAACGACAGTAGTGTTCATTGAGGGGAACATGCGTCCCCTCAAATGTCAAATGCTGCTCACGACCTTATTCTCCTTTCCACAATTTAACATACCTAGTAATGTTATTGTTGAACAAATTAAAGTCAATTTAACATAAAACATAACATAACATAGCATCACGCCTGTATTCCCCGAAGGGGAAGGCAGAGGTGTACACAGTTGTACACCCACATTTCACCAATGCTGTTATTAAGTCCCATGTAATAGGTGGTGAGCCTATTGCCATCAACCGGGCACAGTTCCAAACTCCGGGCTGCTACTGAGAATTTCTTAACAGAAAAACTCAATAACACTTTGCCCGACCCGGGGATCGATCTCGAGACCTCCTGTTCAGCAGTCGCGCTTGGGACCACTAGACCAACGAGGCAGTCTAAAGTCAATTTAAAACATTTAAATCCAGGTGTTCCGCTGCAACTTAAAGAACTTGAAGTTCAACACGCATCATGACAGGGACGATGTGTGTGAGCGAGCAGTCGAGGCTGTTGTTGAGTCTTCAGTAAAGTTCAGACGAGCTCGCGCCTGCCTTTGGTTCTGGACGCTCATGGACCACCAACTCTTCAGGAGAGGCAAATACGCACCGAAGGATTACTGGGCTCATAAAATAAAGTATGAAGAACTAAAGCCATGCACGACATGTGACAATTGCTGTAAAGTTCTTGATAAGAAACCGGGAGATTATTAAAATAATTCCCATCTTTCACAACTTGCCATAAGGCTTTGTTCATATTAGGCTTACAGTTTGCTGCTCACTGTGTACTATATTTGTGCCCAATAGGTAGTATTTTCAGTTTGCTAATATTCACTGACACAATCAGTCAGCTGCTGATTGGCTGCTAAATTACGCGAACAAATTCATGCAATCTGCGATACGTGCGCTAAACGTTTCACTCAGCAAGCACAAAATAGAAGTGAAATGTCAGCCGCTCAGTTGACAACGCACGGTGTCCATTTGCTTTTCGGCCGGCCGGGAGACTGCGCCGCAACTGTAAGACTACGTTTCCATCAGAGATGAGTGAGGAAGGCTGAGCGGTGCGTGGATTGTAGCGTTAATTTTCCAGCTGTACACGTACGGTGCGTACACACATTTCTTGCACACATTATTCGCTCGCGTCTCTCTTACACATTCTTCGCGCACATTCCTAGACCGTATGGCTCGCACAAATCTCTCGTTATTTTACATTTCGTTATTGCTAGTTCCGCTAGCCCTTTTCCACTAAAATGAAGTGATACCAGTGGTGCAGCTTCCCCACCCATCTCTGATGAAAACGCAGCCTAGGCCTAGTGTGATATAGCCTAATTATTGCAGGAACGCAATGTTTCACTAGCGTTATTAAAGTGTTCAGGTAAGTTGCTATAAAGGTAGGTAATCTTTTATTGAACTTAGCTCTAGTGTGCCTAAGGATACCTACCTATATATGTAAGCTTGACTTATTAAGAATACAATTACAACAGCAACAACTTTTTGGTTCTTGCCTCCTTGCATTAAATATGTTTAATCGCTTTAATTTTCGATTAGTCATTAATTTATTATTATAATGTTCTTGTATTTAATATTCTACTAAGTTCTATTATTTATTCAAGTTCTACCTAATAATAGTAATAAATATATTTCATGTTTGATAATGGGGTTTATTTTTGTTTGATAATGGTTATAATTATGTTTTTGTTAGCCGTAGACAAGGTAACAACATTTTTAAATGAGTCACCACGCCGCGGAGAAGGATATGTCAGTATATGTAGGTACGTAAGTATTTGTGTTGACTCGCTAATTGGCACAATAGAATGGTATTGTTATAAAGTAAAATTTTGTACTTTAACCTGGTGATTAAACGTGTTAGGGGTTACAAATAACAGCAGGGTTACAGGGGTCTCGCCTATATAAGGCCTATATATTATATAAGGTCCTAATTTATTAGGTAATTTCCTTTGAAAGAGGTAATATATAAGTCAAACACATTCACTTAAGCTAAGAATTAAATTGATATAACAAATTATTTGTAATTAACATAGTACTAGCAAGACGAAAACTGGTCCTTGAACGGCGAGCATAAAGAAAAAAATTAAATTGTAATTTTTTTAATTATGGCTTAAATGAATCCTTGTCACTTACACATTGACCCCTTAAAAGGAAATTACCTAATAAATTAGGACCTTATATATTGTGCCCACACGCCCACATATAAACATAACATAACCAGCACTTAACCGTTCCGCTGAAGGACCTCATCTCGTACAGAGAAGGCACGAGCATAGATCACCACGCTAGCTCACCGCGGGTTGGCTATCTCAGACCAAGACAAGTCCAGGTTTGCTCACGATGTTTTCCTTCGCGTACATATTAGTGTTAGAAATAAAAACATGGTTGCACTGATACCCCAGCGGACCAACCTTTAAGTCTAAATTATGTATAAATTTATTTCGTAAAATTTTTATTAAGATCCTCCACCACAGGGAAGGACGATAAAGGTACCAAATACAAAGGGAAAGATTTTGGAGGTACTAATTCGGATCCTTACTAAATCTTGTTGTAATTTTTTCACACAAGAACTGAACTGTGATTTACTACACATTATTTTATGTACAAATTTGTCGCAGGAATTAAATAGAAAGTTTTTTTTATTTATAGCTTTTAAAATTTGTCTCCCAATAATAAAATAAATCTTAGGTTTGTGTACACACAAAGAGACAGACAGAAACATAGTAGAAGAAATAAGAAAAATAAGTACAATTGTAAGAAATACTTATTTCGTAAGAAATATAATCGAGCTGACGTATCTATAATATCTTTAATCACAACATAAAGTCACATGTTTTTTGTAATACGGGGGAAGGAACCATTGCCTGGGAACTTTAAAACGCTACCTGCTGCGAATCTTACATGTGCCGGTTAAGCAGTCGACAACCTCCTAGGCTGTCCAGCGAGACGCCCTACAAAAAAAAACATATAAAAGGAGTATACAGTAAGGATTCATATTTATGGCCCAAACTGCCCGATTAGGGCGAAGGAAAAAAAAAATAATATGGCCCAAAAAAGATTAACATTGTCATTCATTTTACTTATCTGTGGTCAATGGTTTCACATGTCATTCAATTCAGAATTTGCTGTCATTTACTCGTATTTGTGGAACTGTTTGTGATATTTTAGTAATAATTTATTGATATCGTGTAATTTTAGACTTAATTGTTAGCTTTACAACTATTTTTAGCTAGTTATATAAAATAAAATGTCTTTTCTATATGTCAAGGTATACCATGGCCCTTGCACCACCTTTGATAGTCCAATACATAAACCGCAACTTTTAGCTGGTCTACGAGGTAAGTTATATATTACTTTCAAACAATATATATATAGATAGCATCACGCATCAGCCCGTCCCTCTTGAAACACTCATCATCCCCCTGCCCTTATCCTTCCATACATCTCTATTAGCCTTCATATAACAGTGCGGTTGGCGCAGTGTGTCGCAGGTTCGATTCCTGCACGGAGCAAATATTTGTACGATCTATAGATAATTGCTCCGGGTCTAGGTGTGTGTGTACTTGTGAGATTATATGTCTGTAAACGCACCCGCGATACAGAAAGAAATTACTAGTGTGGGGCAAAGTATAAAAAAATAAAAAAATAACAATCGACAGTCACTGCTTGTCTTGTCAAGTCACTATCCTCTGTAAATATAAGTTAATAGAAAGAGAACTTATTTTAAAAACGGGTATTATAATAAAACGCGTAGGTACACAAAATTTTGTATCTATGCTGCTGATCGTTAAAGAGTTGCTTTAGCTGGAGCTAATCCTGTATGTCGATTCATGATTCTACAAAAATGCATTGTCATTGAAACTGAACCAACATGTAAAAATTTAACTCCGTAGGATAAGAGGAAGTGGTTTTAAATCAGCTTACACGATTTGATTTAAACAAACTAACATAAAAACAATGCAAGTTAATTCAAAGCTTGTAAAAATCGAGTTTATCAGTAATAGCTGTGCCTTTTTTTTAACGTGATGTTAAAAAACTTATACCCGTCCTCAAGAATAGGGCTATCAAATGCAAGAATATTTTTTCAAATTAGTCTGGTAGTTCCAGAGATCAGCACGTTCGAACAAACAAATAGAACTCTTCAGCTTGATTACATTAGTATATAAAGATTACGGAGGAAATTGTGAGAACTTCGTGTTATACTATATAGAGAAGTAGTATGATGTAGAGAAAAAGAAGATATGTAGGTATATTTACACAGTTATTGTTTGTAACAGATCGTCTCCAGAAGCTGGGATTTCGAGTGGATCTCGTGCCCGTCAAGTTCTTCAACTATTGTATGCTCGAAATATGTGGACATGAAGTATGAGCAATCTGTTTTTGTAGTAGTTAACATCTTCCGAATTGAAAATTGTTTAATCTAAAATCAACTTCAAGATAAATCTTTGAAAAGGATTAACGCATGCTTAGCGAACTCTAAATTTACAATATTAAATGGAAAAAGAATACGGTCGCGAACAGGATTCAAACCTGCGCCTCCCGGATAAATACTTCAGGTCGAGATGGCTTAGTGGTCAGAGTCCCTGGAGTATTTATCCGGGAGGCGCAGGTTCGAATCCTGTTCGCGACCGTATTCTTTTTCCATTTAATATTGTAACTTCTAAAATCAACGTTACTGCTTTTTTTTCAAAACGAGAAATTCCTATTGTCGTCATCATTAGGAATTTCTCTGTGCATCTCGTAGGTGCATTTACAGACAAACCTGATATGAACGCACACCCAGATCCGGTTTATTAAATTTTGTGTTCATACAAATATTTCTTCCATGCGGGAATCGAAACAGCGACACGAAGTGCAGCAACCGATCTCATTACTGAGCAAACCGAGCATAAGGATATCAACCACAGGCAGATTTACAAAATAAAGACGTACTATTTGTGATACAAAACAGTTTTGACTTGAACCCTTAATATCGCGCTGCTAGATTTCGTGACGTCATCTTGAGTAGTGTTGCTATCGCCGAGCTAGGAATCCCAGTCCTTAAGGGGGAGGTTCTAAATAAGTAGCTCACGAAATTAAAACTTATTTAAAGGCAATAATTATTATTATTTTTGGCCTATTACGTCCCACTGCAAGGCAAAGGCTTCCCTTGTCTGCTTCCAATTTTCTCTGTCTAGTGCAAGTGTGGGCCAATACTTTATGTAGACGTCAATCTTATCCCTCCATCTTCACCTAGGTCTGCCGCGATTTTATGGGACGTTTTCCGGGATGCACTTGATAGTGGATTTAGCCTATAAATCGATCGACATATGGCAGACATATCTGGCCTACCTACCTAGCCGTCACATTGATTAGTAACAACTAGACGTAATTAAAAAAAAAATGTAACATCTACTTCCAGGTATTCCGCTGCAACATAATGAACTTCAAATTCAACACGTGTCATAGCCGAGATGTGGTCTGCGAGAAGGCAGTCCAGGCCGTTATGGAGTCTTCGGTGAAGTTCAGACGAGCTCGCGCATACCTCTGGTTCTGGACGCTCATGGATCACCAACTCTTTAGGAGAGGCAAATACTCTCCGAATGACTATTGGATAAAAGACTTTAAAGTGACGCCAGAATTAGCCAGTTGCATGGAATGCCTCGAATGCTGTAAACTTAATGTTACTAAACGTGAAGCTGTTGAGCAAAGATAGTTTAAATGTTGAGTATCATAAGTTAAAAGTTTTTATTTCACATAAACCAATTTAAAAGGCACTTAAGGAACGTCAAAATTGAGTGATTCCTATGGAGAAGTACCGGCAAGCATTTCATTTTCATTATTATAATTAACTAGCTCAACCCGGCCACGCTTCACTGTGACTCAGTCTGATATGATTTATTCCGTTACCGTTGTTATGGGGAAACAGCACAGATGCACCCACCCTGTTTATTCTGCAAAAGAAATTGATAAGAATTTTAGTAAACATTGAAAATACTGAAACATGCAAGCCCCATTTCCGAAGCTAAAAATACTAACCCTCCCCAGTATATACATCCTAGAAACTTGTAAATTTGTAAGAAAACATGAAGATTTTTACACAAAAAGAGAAGAAATACAAACTCGCTACGCTCTAAGACATAAAAATAGATTAAACCTACCTAGCTCAAAAATGAAAATGCATTCATCTAGTCCATATGTTATGTCTATAAAAATATATAATAAGCTACCTGAAGATATTAAAAGGGAAGGCAAAGATAATACATTCATAAACAAATTAAAGAAATTATTAATCCAAAAAGGCTATTACCACATAAATAAATATTTAAATGATAAATTTTAAGAATCCTAACATAAAATTTATGATAATAATTAATAAAGATAATATAAATGCCTCGATAAGTATAATAAATTAAATGCCAACTTAACATATACATATAACATAATACAATATATTAAATAAGTAAATAAATATTGATATTGTACGAGTATGAGTACAATAATAAATAAACAGTACAAATATCACTATGTTATATCTATGTTAAATGCTAAATTATATGTAAAAATTTAAAATATAAATAAGTACATAATTATAATTAAAAATAATAAATACATATATTAAAAACTATAGATACTTACAATAAATATTAAATTAAGAATAGCAAATAGGTATTCTACTACATATATAACATATAATTTATTTATGTAGATATTTTAATAAATAAAAAGAATTACTTACCAATACTATAAGTACCTTCTTACAAATGTTCTTCCTCTCTCCTAATGTTTGCGTGCCCAACAGGGTCCACGATGTACTACATTATTTTACTTACCATCTTCAAACACCATTGTGGAAAGCAAATAAAAGTTTTGAGTTTGAGTTTGAAAACTTCGGAATAAAAAGTAGGTATAAGAAAACATTCATAAATAAAAATACAACGTTGTGTAAAAATTTCAAATCAATCCACCGACTACTTTTAGGGCTCTACGGGCAACTTTCTTCGGAAACTGGATTTTTATAGGTATTTAAAGATCATAGTTACCAGTTTCTGATCATTACCCTAGGGTAATCTATAGGGATCAGGCTAGCCTCAGCAAGGTTTTAAGTGAACAATAATTGTGAAACTTACACACAAAACGTAAATTGTATAACTTACACACAAAACATAAATTGTGTATTTGTTGAGGTGGCAAATTTAAAACAGGAGTTTTTTTTCTGCCAATCAAAGCGAATAGTTTTTTTATGAAAAGTCCATGTATTTTCCTTCTGACGATCCATATGTCGTAAGGAAAGTTGTCAATTTCGTGTATTTGAATTCAGTTGTTGAATTATATGTATTTCTTTTAACAACTAGGTACCGGCCCATAACTGTCCCACTGCAGGGCAAGGGCTTAGGAAAAGAAGGCAGAAGCATTGATCACCGGACTTGCTCACTGCGGGTTGACTATCAAGTCCAGGTTTCCTCACGGCCTTTTCCTTCACCGTGTGTCAGTGATATCTTAGATTAAGTAGGCACATATGATATTGAAAAAGTTACACTGGGGTGGTTTCAAACCATAACTTGTGGTTATGGAGACGAGCCCGTAACCACTCGGCTACAATAATTTACAATGTCACCATCTCGAGGAAAACCGTTCTTGTATTCTATATATATCTATATATCTTGTATTTGATTTCGTTTATATTACGTTTACCTACTGTGTCACTATACTTATAAAATACCTCCTTTGTAATAAGTATTATTTTTAAGTTTTATTAATAAATATGTTATTCTAACTTAATTTATTTTTGTGGTTTTTTTACTGTCCCTTTACTGTCCAACTACTGCACAAAAGCCTCCCTTTCCGTGCTTTTCCAAATCATTTTCCCCTGCGCCACCTCAAACCAGCCTTGGTGGAACGCGTCCAGGTCATCCCATCATAATTTTTATCTTCGACTTAAATAAAATAGCAAGCTAGTGTAGGAAAGCCTGATGATCTGAAAGTTATATTAGAGGACTACTCCTCTCCTATAACGAAGTATAGAAGTAGGTACTGATAAATCTTTTAATCGCAACGCATGCGTAGCGAGCTTTAAATAATGTTATACATTGTTGTGGAAATCAAGCACCTATTTATCCGGGGGTGCAGGTTCAAATCCTATTGACGACCGTATTTTTTTTACCGCAATTTACATTTTCAAGCTTGCAAATTTCCTCAGGATGTTGTTTTTAGTTTGCCATATGTCTACTTCTCAGAATTTGATCCTTATTAGCGACACTATCGGACGGTGTAATATTACATCGTGTGTTATTTTTAACCGACTTCCAAAAAGGAGGAGGTTATCAATTCGGTTGTATTTTTTTTTTTTATGTTTGTTACCTCAGAACTCCGTCGTTTATGAACCGATTTGGAAAAATATTTTTTTATTTGAAAAGATTTACTTTCAGATTGGTCCCATTTAAATTTTATGAAAATTGGTTTGGTAGTTTGGTATTTAAATCAAAATAACTGAAAAATAATACGTCGTCCAAGTAAACGAAATGGTGTATTTTGCTTTTTTTTTGTTAATTTTAATACTTTTTAGTGTAAGCCCGCATTCTCAAACATCTCTTTTTACACGACTGCCCAAAAAAAGGAGTCTATCTAAGTATGTTTTTTTTTTTGCGTTGATCTTATGGAGAAGAGCCGGCAAGAAACTCCATAACCGGCAAGAAACTTCATGAGTGTTTCTATACCTATTCCACCATAACTTCTAAATGCCTGAACTGATTTCGATGTATGGGGTATCGTTAGAATCCTTACATTGTCCCGTGAGTAATATAGGCTAGTCAGATTTTAATTAATTTTTTTAATTAATTTCATCTTGTTTTACGCAGTTCACTACTCTCTTCTAAAATAGCCTTAGATCTAGATTTCCTATTTTGATATAGGCGTTTCTCCCCTTCTTTGCTCGTCTCAATTAAATGGCCCTGTCTCATATGGACAGCGCGTTGAGTAGGTCTACCCATATTCACTTCCGATAAATCAGTTATGGAACGCAAGATTCACTAAAAAGTAAGAAATAAATTAATTTTTAACAAAAAAAAGAACCGACTCCAAAAATGCACTAAAAAGTAAAAAAATAATTGCATTATTTACTTACTTCAATTTACATACAAATATTTTTTTTAATTTTGAGGATTCTGAATAAAATCAATTTATTAGGACAATAATATACAATTATTATTATTTTTGGAGTCGGTGCCAGCAAAGGATAATAAACGTGTAAGTACATTCATGGAGTAGCGTATTACGTAACTAAGCTGTCCCTTTAGGCAGTTGTTGTGTTCATTTGTAAATAGGTTCAATTAGGTATTGTTATATGATGATGACTCCGAAAATAATAATAATTGTATATTAATGTCCTAATAAATTGATTTTAATCAGAATCCTCAAAATTAAAAAAAAAAATTGTATGTAAATTGAAGTAAGTAAATAATGCAAATATTTTTTTACTTTTTAGTGCATTTTTGGAGTCGGTTCTTTTTTTTTTGTTTTCCGAAATCAGCGGTTCCTGGCTAGGAATATTGATTTTTCAAAAATCCATAATGCAGTTATGGTTTTTATCAAAATCAGACCCAAGAGTCTTTTAAGTATTTTTCGCTATTCCTTATAATTTCAGATTTGGCCATTCAAGCCTATTTCAAAAAATCACCTTTATATCATACAGATATTTGCTTCACGCGGGAATCGAACTCGCGACACGCGGCGCTGCAGCTGATCACTCAACCACTACGTTAACCGCTTGTCGCCTCTAACTCAAAGCTTTATGTAATACATTAAACGTACTTTTAAATGGTTTATGATTCAACAAGTTTATCCATAGACGTAGAAATTGTTACTAAGATCTTACCCAAGAAGTTTATATATAAAAAGTCTTACCATATTTTTAAAACTACAACCTACTTATAAAGAAATTATAAACATTCATAAAAACAATAGAAATGACATTGTCATCGTTGTTCTCTGCTGAGAGTTTAGGCGGGAAAATGTAAAGTGCACGTTGTCGATTTTATATTGTTTTCCAAAACTTGTGTTTCTCCGAAGTATAATGTGTAATTATGGTGGATAATTAACCATTATGTGTTCATGAAGGTGTACGAGTGTGGGCAAATTGTATAAAATTGAAAATCATGACTTTTTGTGTTCACTCCTAAACTCCATCGAAGACTCAGTAAAATTTCCACCGTTTTACTGGGGCAATAACTGCAATAACTTTTTATACTTGATTAAAAAAAGAAGGAAGTAACTGAAGACGAGGCTTTGGCCTTACTTTTATTCAAGAACACTGAAGACGAGGCGGTATGGTCTAAGACCTTAGCCTGCCCGATTAGGGCGAAGGAAATAAAAAAAAAAAAAAAAAAGTTCTCTGCTGAGGTTCCCTGTCACCTCTTGTCTCAGACTTGAGTGAACTTGCGACTATTGTAGTTTTTGCAAGCCAATGTCATTTTCTATTTGTAAAACCATTTACATGAAATTTAAGACCCCTATTGTTGTTGCTACTGGTTTTTTAATTAAATACTAGTTTGATATAAAATAATTTTAATTTGATATTTAAGTTATTTTTATAAAATGTCGTTTCTTTACGTAAAAGCATATTATGGGCCCTTGAACTCATTTGAACGTAAATCTCATAAGCCTCAGTTGTTGTATGGGATGCGAGGTAAATATCTTTAATTATTTTTATGTTGAGCCTATAATTTCCCACTAGCATATACATAATGAGGAGTCTAGTGTTTTTAAGTACTAGTCATAATCCTCCTAGGAGAGTCTGGTGGCTAAGTAACAGCAACCAAACAAATCGATCGAGGTAAAGCTGCGCTTGCCGTGGTCGGTCTGTTGACGGGTGACCATAATTTCGTCGACTGATCGTCTTGACTACCAAATTAAGATCTATGACAGCCATTACGTGTAGTCAGATACCTTAGACTAACAACCAGTCTCACAAAGAAATATGGTGTTACATAGTACCTGGGTTGTGGAGCTGTGCAGCTTGCATCTGTTAGACTGGTAGCCGTCCCAAAGTACTGCGGAAATTGCTTGGCAGATTGAGTTATAGTCTTCCTATTTTTCTACCTATACCTTCTGGTCCTGTTTCAGTTACATCCAGGTGTTTGTAGCAATCAAAACGACATTACGACAAACAAGGTCTATAAAAATATTAATTGTAGTTTTTTGACAGATCGCCTACAGAAGCTGGGCTTTCGAGTGGATCTCCTGCCTGTCGAATTCGAAAACTATTGTATGCTCGAAATCTGTGGACATGAAGTAAGACTTGTGAATACAATTATTTCGGGAAATACATGTATGTATCATCTGTCATGCACTCAAATTGACACGTTGACGAGAAGTTGCTTTATAAATGATAAATGATAAATGATGATGATATTTATTTCTGTAAATACATCTGTTATAGACACTTTTACAAGTCATACATTTTTTAAGCTAGATGGCGTCGGCATTTCCTATCTGACTAGCTCTGAGAAGAAATGCCGAAATATAGACAACGCATAACTAACTAGATAAATGAGGCTTGTTAAGATAAGCTGGCTACTCCTCTCAAATAATAATATACTCCCGACCTAACTAGGTCCTCCGTGGGCTTTTGAAGAGTTCTTGGTCACGATGGCCTGTCTCCACGGAGATTAGCCAAGTACGTGGAGCTTTTATAACTGTATGCGCAAATTCAAGCGCACCTTCTGTCTCATAGTCCAAAGAGACGGCAATCTGGCACGACTGGAGAGAGATTAGACGCAGAACCAACGTTTTTACGTGCTCTCCGAAGCACGGGGTCACACCGCCGACTTCTTGACTCTGAACTCTGCTACTGAGAATTTACCAACATGAAAACCCAATACCCCACCCTGGGTCCAACTTTGCTCGACCGAAAATTGGACCGAGGAACTCACGCCCAGCACCCGCGCCTGTAGCCGTTAGACAGTTATAATAAATACTGCCATGGGCGTCCATAAGCTCGCATCCTATTGCATCAAACGGATTAGTTTGTAGTAGTGTGTCCAGCATATCCACAGCAATCGGATTGCCAACGCGACAGCGATTTGCAATCGTTTTTTTAACATTAACATTCAGATTCCCCCCCCCCCCAGAAATTGCGTCGGCATTACCATCACGCTGATACGTGCGATCCATCCTCTGCGGATCAGTGTACCCAAGTCTTATACCTTACTATACAAGTAATTCTTAATACCATTTGATACATACATACATAACATAGCATCACGCCTGTATTCCCCGAAGGGGTAGGCAGAGGTGTACACAATTGTACACCCACATTTCACCAATGCTGTTATTAAGTCCCATGTAATAGGTGGTGAGCCTATTGCCATCAACCGGGCACATTTCCAAACTCCGGGTTGGTACTGAGAATTTCCTAACAGAAAAACTCAATAACACTTCGCCCGACCCGGGAATCGAACCCGAGACCTCCTGGTCAGCAGTCGCGCTTGGGACCACTAGACCAACGAGGCATTTGATACAGGCAGTGCAATACATACGATGCGACCCTGTGAACGCTTACCTAACTTGCCTTTTACAACTAGTGACAGGCCACTAGGCCACAGTTAAGGAGGCATGGTACCTTATTAGACACAGTACCTTGTTAGGCACAGTACCTTATTAGACACAGTACCTTATTAGGCACATTACCTTATTAGGCACATTACCTTAACACAGTATTCTTGTCATAAGTTAATTATTGCCTGTTGAAAACTTACGATCTACAAATGTCTCTCATCATCATCATCATCATCATCCCCCTGCTCTTATCCCAATTTATTTGGGGTCGGCGCAGCATATATTCTTCTTCTACTTTCGAATTCTTTTTGAAATTGCATCCTGCTAAACTTTTGGCAATGTTTTGTGACCAGCCGCCTGCCTGACGTCAACCCTCATTGGAAAGGGTATTATTCGTGGTAACCAACACCGATAGGGTCTTTTATCTAGCTATGCCACACCAAATATTACCCGTGCGCCAGGTTCTGATGTTATCCTACTATCACATTCCACTAACCGGGCCATATATTATATTTTTTATACATGTTAAGGCCTATATTAATTACTATTGTTCAAGGAAACATTGAAAAATAATAGACACGAGCGGGCTTCGAACAACGACACGATAGCTCAGTTCGGTCAGTTAGGGTCGCGGGTTCAAGGCTAAGGGCCTTGAACCCGCGACCCTAACTGACCGTGACGTGTGTATTATTTTTCAATGTTTCCTTTAAAAATAGTAATTAAATCTCTGTTGTATCATAGTAATATCTTAGGTTTTCGCGATCACTACACATTGTAATAAAACAACTTTTAACCGGATTAATCGCGTGCAGGAGGACTTCGACCGCGAACGCTGCAAAGCGTTCGAAACGTCAGGAAAAACAAAAACCAATAATACACGCGATTAATCCGGTTAAAAGTTGTTTTATTATAATGTCTGTTGTATCACCTAACATTCCGAATAGGTTCTCGGTTTTCTTATGAAGTTTTTCCTCTCCAGGTATTCCGTTGCAACATAAAGCACTTCAAATTCAGCACTGGTTATGAACGGGACTTGGTTTGCCAAAAAGCGGTCCAGGCTGTGATCGAGTCTTGTGTCAAATTCAGACGGGCTCGCGCTTACCTCTGGTTCTGGACGCTCATGGACCACCAGCTCTTCAGGAGAGGCAAATATGCTCCGAAAGATTACTGGGCATTTGGCATGGATACACGTGAGCTCTCTTCGTGTGAAGCATGCATCGACTGCTGCAACGTACTTGTTACCAAACAAGAGGCTGAAAATATGTAGAACATATTATTGTTTTATCTTATAGGTATAACAATGAAATTGTAGGCCAAAATATTATACATTATACTTGTTCTATAATTTTATATTTTTATGTAATTATTGAACTAAATAAACTGCCTCTCTTCATTATAATTTCAAACGGAATGTTGTTCCAGTACAATGTTTAGTTTTATAATATACGCGTATATTATTTAGTATTGTAATGTGCATAATTTTTTAATCTTTATGCATTATTATGAAATGTTATTCTTAGTATTATTTATTGAATATATTATATTTTTAATGTTTTTGAGTACTTCATTCTATCACAATTATGTCTTAACTACTCACAAGAAAGACTACTACTGCGTTCCAAAACCCAAACAGCCGATGTTGGTTGTCAGAAATCAGTTGAACTAAAGTGGAACTGCGCCCGGGCGTGACATATGTAGGTATCTGCTACTTGTCTGACGAGCTGCAGACCAAACTTACATCGAATAATTACCACACCACAACACGTAATTTTACAGCACATCTGAATAGTCCCTATACCTTAGATAAAGTAGCACGATAAAAGATGTATGACAATAGCTCTAAAAGATGGAATGTGAGACGAGGAGTAAAGAAAGAACTTCTGTAATTAGAGATTTCAAAAGTCTCTTGCTTGAGCCGGTATAAGAACAACAACAAAAATCCTAGTAGGTTAAAAAGGGGACTTTTTAACCTACTAGGATTTTTGTTAAGCCACCGGTAACTAAAGTACTGGCATTTCTTATAATATGTTGTGTATTGATGCCGTTATAGCCCCATATGCTGTTGAGCATATTGCCATCAACCGTACATAATGACAAACTCCGGGCTGCTACTGAGAAGTTTTATCAGAAGAAAACAGATACCACTTTGCTAAACCCGGGAATTGATACACATGACATCACACTCATTAGCCGCAATTAAAACCACTAGACCAACATAACAGTCGGCAGGATCTACGACTGAAAAAAAAAACAAAATGAAACTCTTTTGCGTTTTCTGCTAAAAAGTAAAGACTTAATTAAATGGCGAACATGATGTCTTCTATAATAGTTATTATTCTGAGGCTTAAATGAAGGTCTTCATTTGTAGCATAGATATGTAGGTTTGTTTAAAAAACTTAGATAATATATCTATGATACAAAAAAAAAATTGAAATATTTTGTGTCAATATGTTATTCATGTGTCATTCATATTTCAGAATTGAAAAGCCGTTTAGATGATTTTAATATATAATACTTTGTAATCGCTTATATTGTTTTTGATAATATTCTTAATATTATATTTATAATGGCGTTCCTATACGTAAAAGCATATTACGGACCATGTAACACGTTTAACGCTTGCATTCATAAACCCGGTATGGTGAATGGGATAAAAGGTAGTTTATATTTTATCTTTGATCACATACTTTCATTCTTAATCAAGCTTTCAATGGTAACTAACGGTTAGTTGGTTGTCAGCGGTTTTATGAATGGGACTTTTATTATACTCCTTCTTGGGTGTAGAAGAGCCGCCCGTAGGCGTCTTACTGGACTTACGACTCCTCTAGTGGTCCCAAGCACGACTGCTGAGTAGTTATTAGGTCTCGAGTTTGATTCCAGGCCGGCCAAAGTGTTATTGGGTCTCAATAGCTGCCCGTGTTTGGAGCTGTGCCCAGTAGATGTCAATAGGCTCACCATCGATTACATGGGACTTAATAACAGCATTGGTACACAATATTAATTTTATTGTTGTAACGCCTATAGGCATCTACTGCCACTGTGCTCTCCAAACCAATGAAACAATCAGATAAAAATTCTCCTCACTAAGCATTGCATAATCTCGACGATCGCTTACTAATCATAAAAATATAAAGACGACACGTACTTATAGAAACGCACCGAGAACGATGTCTCGTCTGATTGCACTTTTATTTCATCCATCCGTTTGTTTTAAATACGAATATATTTGCAACGACTATGAGAGCCTCCAATAATCTCTACGGCGAATTTATTAAAAACTTACTTGTTGACGAGACTGTAGGACTCGAATTCTAGTACCTACATTATGTTAATTCCTGCCATCGTTGTAAATTACAGATCGTCTCCTTAGACTTGGCTATCGAGTAGATATTCAGCCAGTTGACTTCGAAAACTATCTTATGCTCGAAATGTGTGGACATGAAGTACGTACACACTATGATATCTCTAATGAGTAATGCTTGTGTCCGAATCACTTGATCGATTGGTGTTTGCGTTATATTATGCAGTACCCATTATCTTATCGATAACTTGGTCGTATTACAGATCTGATAGATACATTAGAAAAAGAGTAGGTATATTGCATGTTCTTCACCATTATCTGCATTGCTACCACCAGTTTGTGTGCAACTGTACAATTAAAGAAAAGTAAGTTTCCGAAACTTACATTCTCACTTAACTTTTCTAACAAAATACGTACAATTCCAGGTATTTCGCTGCAACATAAAGAGCTTGAAATTCAATACGTATTATCGAAACGACAAGGTGTGTGAGCGAGCAGTGCAGGCTGTATTGAACTCATCAGTCAAGTTCAGACGAGCTCGTTCTTACCTCTGGACATGGATGAGCATAGACTACCAAATGTTCAAACGAGGTAAATATGCTCCGAAGGACTACTGGATAAAGGATAACATTACACCAGGATTGGCTGTCTGCGAAAAATGTATAACCTGCTGTGACCTTCTTGTAGCCAAGCGTGAAGATGATAAAGGCTAATTGTATCTAACAGCTAGTATATGTTACGGGTAATTATACCAGTTATATTAGCGGTGACGTGACTTATAAATAATAATGAGAAAACACGCGTAGGCACACACATATAATACATCAATAGCTCCGATATAGACTGCAGAAGTTATCTGTTGTAAAAACCAACTTCAGAAGAGAGTCGTTCAAATACCACTTGGTATAGATACATGGTAAGAAATTTTAAAACAATCACTTGTAAAATTACTTACCAAAACTATAGTAAAATGATTAAATCAATAACTTTTAAACAGCTCTCGCTTACTATTGGTTTTTTCAATCATACAAATTATTGTATACCACTAGGCTAGGCTATCACTGCTTCTGCTATTAAGCAGAAGCAGTGATAGCCTAGTGGTATGACCGTTGGAGTGACAAGCCAAAGGTTCGAATCCAAGGCACGCACCACTAACTTTTCGAATTCATGTGCGTATTATAAATTAAATAATTGTGAACGAAAAATCGTGAGGTAACCAGCTCACCTGACAGGTGTTCTCGATGGTGTGTAAAGTCATGTCAGAGACCTACGGATGGTTTAAACTCTGACACTAGGTTCTCAACTACACGATAAAAAGAAGAAGAAGAACCATACAATAAACTGGGCCTACCTAAATCTACCAGAAAGTACTTCATATGAATGTGAGTAATTAAAATAAACTGACTGAATTGATAATGCAATATTAATTACATTTAACATACTGACGCTAGGTCGTCCCACACAAGTAATAATTCACTCCCCTTTCAGCCCATATATCATGCAATATAAGACTACATTTTTGTACGAGTTTGAGTATTATTTTATACGTCTATTTTAATTTTTATATTTTATTTTATAACTCTTTTCTTTAGATATTGTATTATCCTCATGTTTAAATGTTATATACCTTTGTTATATTATAATAAAATATATTCTACTTTACTATTTGGGACTCTTAATTATATCACGATGTTTACTAATCGACCGACGAAAACGTTTTTTTTTTTTTGAGGTGATCTCTTTTATTTCATCCGGGCTTAAAATATATTTCCCTAGATGAGCGTAGCGCTTTTGTATTAGCGGTCCACATTCCCCTAAAAGGTGAAGTGGTGTTTCCTCCGCCTCTTCACACCGTACGCAGGTTTGTGTCTCGCTTAGCTTCAAATTGAACATGTGCTTAATTAAGCAGCAGTGTCCTGTTAAGGCTCTTTTTTTTTATTATTTGTGGCTTAATGTCACAAATAATAAAAAAAAGAGCCTTAACAGGACACGCTACAACGCGCAAATTTTTCCTACTCAGCTCTCGGACGTGGTTTATGTACCTTTTGTCGCAGGCTTTAATGAGGATTTTGAAGTGAGTCATGCCTTACGATTCCGTCCAGAGCTCGCTTGCACTTTCAAAACATGAGTCCATGAGGGATTTTTGAGCTAGGCTTTTAGGTATACCACAGAAGGGCTCGGGGCCTTGATAAGTACCATTTGCTCCTGCTCTTGCTAGCTCATTGGCACGTTCATTTCCAACGATGCTTGCATGTCCATGCGGAGCAGAGTTACAGACTGTGTTTTTCCATACGCCTGGCTAGGCCGCGAGCACGCCAACATTTTTAAACTAGTTCGCAACTCCTTGTCCACTGAAGAGGAGCGGAGATTTTATGCAATTCTATTGATAGCTTTTTTTTTTTGCTCGCACCAAGCAAGGTAGTCGGATAAGTCCAAAATAATGGATGTAGATACTCCTTCTCGCATCTCAATAACTTAGAATATCAATTCTCCAGTTCTGAAGGTTACCAGAGACAAAGTAATAGTATTTCAGCATCAGCCACAGACGTAAAATTTACCAATTAAGCTGAACCATAGACAGTATACCCCGAAGGAGTAAGCAGAGGTATATTATTTCCCATGTAATAAATTGTGAGCCTATTGCCAACTTCCAGGTACAATTCCAAACTCCGGGCAGCAATATATAACAGAAAAATGCAATAACACAGTCCGACCTGGAAATCGAACCAAGGCACACAGCAGCTGCACTTGCACTTTACTACAAAAGAGGTGCATAGTCCAGAGCCATAGACAAAACAGTAATATCCTGTTAGCCTAAACCCGAAAGTTTGTTTGTGTTGTGTTAGTTTCTTCCTCAAACACTCCTCACTAACAAATTAGCTCCAGTTCCAATTTTAGATAATTATGGCTCCGTCGGGTTAACGATGATTCTGTCAATGTCAAGGTTGGATAAAACACGTTAAAAACATTAACAAAATTTTACCAGTGGAAAAGCCAAGGTACGGTTCACGCTAAAAGTTAAGCAAGTGTTTAGTAATAAAAAAAAGAATAAACAATACAGATTAATCATTATCAGGACTTAGATTAATGTACCAACAACAAGGTTCTGAAAGATTATAAGCTAAGTATGTTGAAGACCGAAACTATATTATGGTAATTGAAGTATCTGTGGCATTAGAAATTGCGTGAGCTAATCACGAACGCGCGCGACCTGTCATCGTGACGTTTCTTTTGTTCCTTTCCCTCTCTTGTCCTAAAACTTTGTAAAACTTACCGTTATTAAAAAACCACTTGCAATTCTGAAACCTATACAACGGACGTATTTTATTTTATTCTACTGCTCCTCAAAACTAAGACCAGCACAGTCGAAGGTCGGTAGCGAGGCGATCGCACAAGACCCTAGAATGTATTTAAATTAAAGGGTATCAATTGAAAACAGAAAAAATGATTTTAGGTAGGAAAGCAAGAAATTTAAATTCTGATTTTATTTACAGTAAGAAATTTACATAGAATGTTAATAAAAGGAGAACCAACAAGGGTTAGAAGAAAATAAATATTAATAGGCCTAGGGATATTATTAAGAATGATATCATAAAGAGGGACAGAAATATTAGGACAGAAAAAAAACAGATGTTCTAAGGTGAGATCACCATGAGATCCATGAGATCCATGATCCATTCACAGAGAGAATATGAAGTTTGGCTAAAAAGACAGGAGTACAAACATGACCTATTTTGAGACGGATAATGAGAGAAGTAAGAAATTTACTAATATTTTTAGATTTAAAAAACCAGGGCTTAGAGGGAATATTGGGCTGAATACTCGCATAATAATTCCCTTTTAAAAGACTGGTCTGTTGCCACATATCATTCCAGGAGTTCAAGAGATGAGGTCTAGCTAGAGAGCGTAGAAGGAATATCAGAATGAGTGTTAGAACTAATTTGTACAGCCAACTTAACATAGTGATCTGCAGCCTCATTACCCGAGATACCAGAATCGCCTGAAATCCAGGCCAATACAATTTCAATTCCAGTTTGGTTTAATTTGAACAGAATTAACAAATTAGCTCATTACATATTACAATTGAGACCGCATGACGTGTCTGTCAATCATGAATGTGACGAATGCGTAAGTGTTCACAAGGATTCTAGATATAAATTTTCAAGAAAATATTAACTAAGGTTTGCTGAACACTGAAATTGTGCATCCACCTACTAACTACTTCCTACTGGCCTTATTTGTTTAATTACTTTCGTAAGAAATCTAATGAAATTATTATTTACGGTTATTAGTCGTATTCATTTTGCGGGGTCTTTGTTGGCACTCAGCTCATGATTAAGGGATACGTTTGAGTTCGAAACTAGTTTGACGACCCCGAAAAATGTATTTGATAAATAATATTAAGTACTATACGACAAGAAGTTTTCTCCCCTAGCCCTGCGTAGGCATTGCGTAGCAGGAGTGTTCGGTAACGTAGCGCGTAGTCCTAGCGTAGCGTGAACATTCAGTGGTGGAGCACGTAGTTGTTTTTTCGGCGGCGTAATTATTGTACTGTGACGCTTGGCGTCTCGAATTCACGATGACCAATAGCATCGTAGTAGATATAAAGCAGCATGATAAGTTTCAGTAATTCTATTTGTGAAGGGTGGGCGTTCTTGGGGATTGTCTTGTAATGTATGATGTTCAAAAAGTACTACTTCAGATGGTCTAATTTATTTTGACTCTAGATTAATAAAAGATTATTTTTTATTCTGGTATAAAACTTTCAAACGCCCAAGCGCACCCGCAAATCCGTGACGTCATACTTTGAATGATGAATACTAGACTCAACTGGGTTCACCTTACAATGACCACGCATCAACCATAATGAACGAACTTACGTATTCGCAATTGTCGTTGTCGTAAGTACAAAATTTAATATTACCATATGAATTCCTACAACCGTAAATAAACCACCTGGTCAAAATCATAATATGATAGACAATTTTTATCCTTAATTAAACCTTTTCACAATTACCCATTTTGAAACCATAAACTAAGGCCTACTTCTTGATCAAACAATACATAGTTAAGGAATATTAAAAAAATGAGCTTATGACATTTTTATTTTTATATTTGTACTTTTATTTCTTTCTCTTTTATATTTTTTGTTTTATCTAAATATATTTTCTATAATGTTTATTTTCTAAATAATATTTTTTACAATTAAATTAAGATGTCTTTTATGTATGTAAAGGCTTATCATGGAGTGAGCAATAAATTTGATGGCTACAAACATAAACCACAGTATTTATATGGTTTCCGAGGTAAATGTTTAACACAATAATAACAATAAAATTTACAAATAGACACGAACTTTGCAACTGTGTGAGTGAAAGGTCGCACACTTTTGCTCTTTCACAGAACGCACTTACACAGATGTAATGTAATGAAAGGTTACGTTCATGAACATTATTTACCTTACATTACATTGCCTAACATTAGGTATCTTTGAGTTAGGTATACTAACCCATACCTTATACTTACTCAATAATTTTATTAGATATCTGACTGCAATCATTATGTTCAATCGTATGTTATGTGCACCTACTGCGATAAAAAAAAAAAAAATCCTTCAAATTCACAACAACTCTATTACGTAAACCGACGAACATTCGTGAACATAGATAAAGTGAGAGAGGTGTTTAGGGATGTAATACGTGGAAATCAATAGACCGTACCTACCCTAATAAGTGACAGGCTGGATTGTATGTATTACCAATATACTATATTGAGGTATATAAGATGAAGGGTTTTCAAAGTAAGATACCTCTAAAGTTACAATATTAAATGGAAAAAGAATACGGTCGCGAACAGGATTCGAACCTGCGCCTCCCGGATAGATACTCCAGGCGCTCTGACCACTAAGCCATCTCGACCCTCCTCGACCTCAGAGGTCGAGATGGCTTAGTGGTCAGAGCGCCTGGAGTATCTATCCGGGAGGCGCAGGTTCGAATCCTGTTCGCGACCGTATTCTTTTTCCATTTAATATTGTAACTTTAGAGTTCGCTAAGCATGCGTTAATGCTTTTTCAAAGACATATCTTGAATAAGATACCTCTTTTAGTGAATTAGCTAGTGGTAACTTACCCAGGTCTGACTGTATATAGATAGAACATAGAAATAATATTAACTTTAATTATTTAGGTGACAATTTATGAACCTTCTTTATTAATTATTATCTTATTAACAGATTGCCTTCAAAAGCTGGGCTTTCGAGTAGATCTCGTACCGGTCTCGTACTCCAACTGCTGTATGATTGAAATGTGTGGATACCGGGTATAGTAAAGATAAATTACATAAGTATACCCACTTACTCATAACGCCTAAAGTCTAATTACCCCTGCAGTATTTATCCGTGAGGCGTAGATTCGAATCCTGATCACGACCGTATTTTTCTTTCCACAAAAATCTATAACTTTAGGGATCGCTCCGCATCTCGTATGATGAATCATAAAATGGTACCACTTGTAACCAATCCCATGTCTAAACTTCACATTAGGGCCACTTATATTATAATAGTTCTATTGACACGGCTTTTTTTTTTGACTTTACACACTTTTTCACTTCAGGTATTTGGCTGCAACATACATAACTTGAAGTTCAACACGTCATATAGACATGACGAGATATGCCAGAAAGCAATCGCGGCCGTCATGGAGGCATCGGACAAGTTCCAAACGGCCCGGGCCGTGTTGTGGACTGATCGTCTGTTGGATAGCCAGATGTTCGTGAGATCACAATATGGCCCAAAGGACTACTGGCTTCAAAAACCTAAAATACGTTTGAGAACTTTCGCCAGCTGCTCAGATTGTTTCAAATGCTGTGACATCAAAGTAGAAAAGAAACCTCCAGAATGCTTTGACACAGAAGTAGCAGAGGAAAATCCAAGTAAATATATACCTAAATCGAAGGAGGTTCCAAAAAATTTAAAAAAGATACACTCTGTATCGTATGGGTTAGATGCACTGACTCCATTAAGTACCCGGTCCTAACCGTAATCGAAGAAATATCATAAATATGTGCCTGCTTGCCTGTTTTTCGGTACCTAATTATGAAATCTCTCGAAATTCTAAAATAGTATTATGAATATGTATTTTATCTTTTTTGTATTTATTACAATTACGGTATTTTTTATTTTTTATTAATCTGACCATTCTATTGATATATAATATTTATACATACTCAAACTTATTCTATTATTAAATACCATATAATATAATATAATCATACAATTCTGCGTGTTATAGTTCAGTAATTATGTAAAACCGCTAAACGTCGTTCACCTGTTTTTCATAACAGTACTATTTTGTAAATCAGCTAGCAGTTTTGTAAAACAGCTGATTCTACAATCCATCTGCTACACATACACCACGTGAACACCTATGCGCTGCGCAAGCGTGGCTACGCTATGTCATTGCACCACGTTTTACCAAGACAATGCTGCTAGAAGCCCGACGGTATTAGGTGACGATCACAATTTTTCTGCAATGACTAGTTTTTTTTACCTGCAAATATTTGATCGCATAAGTACGCAAAGTAAACTAAGAACTTGATATTTTTTCAAAAGGATGGAGAATGTTCAAAAGAAAACAAGCATAATTCCAGATTGTTTGTATTTCAACAAGTTACAATGTTCCTCTCTCGTGATCAGTCACGTAACGCTAGCATTTAATTAAACATTTAATATTCATTAATATAATAGTTATTGTTACAAGTCGTGAAGGTACCGAAGATGCCTAGCTGAGGTCATAATCAAAGTAGTTTCAATCTATTGATACCAACTGGGGCAGTCGGATTAACGTGTTTTAGACACTCAATCACCGAGACCTGGTACTGGCAAAGAGAGCTCTAATTGAATGTTTACAAAACGAAGTGTTGGTCTACCAATAGCCAGATGGGCAGAAGATCGCAGGACGGACCTGGATGCGACTAGCACAGACCAGAGAAGCATGACACAAAATGTAGGAAGCCCATAGCAGTGGCTAGAGCAAGGCTATCAATTGAGATGATGATGATGATGATGATTACTTTTATTTGTTACCAGATGATCATCGGCTATAGTGCGAAAAAAAATGCATTTCGGGGAGGTCCTTTTGGATATCGGTTTTCATTCAAAGTAGTTTTGTTGACCATCGTCTCAACCTCGCAATGAAATTGACAATTATAAGTTCGTATTGATTAGTCGCAAGATTTCCAGAAGTTGTCAGCCCACCATTGAAAAGATATGATTGGACTTAGTGGCCATGCCAAGATAAACACTCGTGCCTTATTCACCTTCTAAATCATCAGTCTGTCACCTTCAAAATCTGATTACCAGTCATTCGTAGACTTTTGGACCGATAACTTTAAAGGTCACACAAACGACATCAGGCAGATGATGGATAGAATTTACAGATTGTTTTAAAAATCTATAGGGAGCCCTGCAGTGGACTCACCTTTGAATTATGAGTCAAAAAAGGCCAGCATTTGTCGATTCGAAGAATAAAAGAATGATAACTTATTTCTCTAATGGATCAGTTTAATGTATTATAAAATCACCGTCAAACAGTAAAGACGCTAAAGAGTAAAGTAATTATATTAAATGGAAAAAGAATACGGTCGTGAGCAGGATTCGCACCTGCGCCTACCGGATAAAATACTCCAGGGAGGCTCGGGAGGCGCAGGTTCGAATCCTGCTCACGACCGTATTCTTTTTTCTATTTAATATAATAACTTTAGAGTTCGCTAAGCATGAGATAATGCCTTTCAAAGATTTATCTTTAGAAGCTAAAGAGATTTGTCAGATTTTTGGCAGGTACAGTCAAATGGGGTGAATAGGGATCCAAGCGTGAACAAGGATAGAAGAAGGGAAAGTTTTCCGAAACCTAGATTTAATTATAATAAATATTCTGTTTCGTTGTTTTAATTCAAGGTTGACGTTGATATTGTAACGAAACGAATAAACGAGAAAATCAATGGAATAACTTTATCCGTCCTTCCCTTATTCACCCCTGAATCCCTATTCACCCCATTTTACTGTACAAATCGATTCTCTGACGACCCCAATGGACAAATAGCGTAATTGTTTGTGTGTAATGTAGCCCGGTTCCTGAAATACAGGTATTCTAACCTAGCTCTGGAGCCAGCGCGTCATATTTTTCTGTAACAAGTTACGACACTAAAGAATTTTATTAATTTATTATGTAGTGACATTTGCGTAAATGACATTTGCGTAGTCGATAATCAAGTCTTTCGTAAATCTTTAGAGAATGGTGCATATGCAATGAAGATAGCCAATTGGCAAGACAAAATTGTGCGTATATGTTGCCAATATAAATTTTATGAGACCGACAAAATGGCGTCAATTCTAATGTAGCAAACTAAATTTAGAACATTCCTGTTTTTTATCAGTTACTTTATGAGCAAGATGCGACGAATCAAGAGCTGTAAAAGTCGACTTTAGGCACGTCAAATTAAAATCACCCAACTTGTTTTGTAAGCACCGTTTTAGATAGGTAAACACTAAAGTAAATATAAAAGTTATAGGTAGCCACTAAAATTGAGGGAATTCAAACGAAAATTGGCGTCAATTCTAATATATGAAACTAAAATAAATTTAGAACATTCCTGTCTTTTACTAACCTTTACTATATGAGCAAGATGGGACTAACCAAGAGATGTCACATTAGAATTTAGGCACGTCGAATTAAAATCTGCGAACTTTTTAGTAGGCACAGTTTTAAGTAGCCACTAAAATTAGAGACGTCAAACTAAAATTGTATGGAAATTTAGGTTGACATGATTCAATTTAAATTTGACGTCATCCCGTCCCGCTCTTATAGTAATGGTTAGTAAAAGACAGCAATGCTCTAAATTTAATTTAGTTTTGCTACATTAGAATTGGTGCCATTGTATGGAAATTTTAGGCTGACATTATTATATTTAAATTTGACGTCATTCCGTTCCGTTCATAAAGTAACTTTAATTATAATTTGCTACATTAGAATTGACGCCAATGTGGCGTAAAATGACGTCTTAAGAAGCTTCGTATGATTAGACCTGCTGCGGTTCTGAATTTATAACAGTATTATAAGACATAACAGTAAATCACTTTTAACTTATAAGTAAATCCTAAGGGAAGGTATTGATTAATTACCGAAGATTTAAATAATAGGGACGATTTGATGTTTTAGGTTAAACAAAGCTAGTTTTTGAAGGATGTCGTGTCACAAATATCCAGTTTTTTTATTTTCTATTTATCCTGGTTATGGACCCTCTGGCACTGGTATTCAAAGCATAGATAAGTTAGTGATTTTCACAATAACAGTTACCATAGCACAATCTCATTTCATTATAAAAACACACTACCTACAATTTCATAAATAATTTTATTTAATTTACAATGGTGAAATAATATCGAATTATGATTAATAGATACAAGTTTAAAGATAACTACATACACCTAACATGGAATTAACAATAAAAAAAATATTTTATTGCATCAACGGGCAAATACATTGAATCGCCGTCAGTGCACCGATTACGCCACGCCCTAGAAATAATATGTAAAAAAATAAACATACTAAATATTTTGTACACAACAAATGGGTCTTGCAGTCAGCCATCAGTGACACGGAACAAAATATACTAACAAACACTTTGGAATCACTTCATATTTTATAGATTTTTTTTTACATTAAAAATAAAAAATATTTTTATTAGTCGTATGTTTTGTTCCATAAACAATCGCGCACAAAAACATGCATACAAATAAAACCTTAGAAAAACTTTTACACAAGATCTTAAATGACAATACATTGTATCATTTTACCGAGCTCCACCTCGACGTGACTTGAAAACTTATAGTGAAATATTATTGCTATAATACTACTTTCTCTTCGAGTCACAGTATTAACTCAATTTAATCATTCAACAATCCGAATAAAACCCACCTCCAAGGTGACGAACATTTGAAATAAAAATCTAAACTTCCAAGAAATAAAAATATATTTTAAAAATATCTTGGAACTGGCGTAACAGGGATCATTTGAAGTACAATATGTTCAGTAAAATTCTTGTTGTAACATTTTTGTTATTTTTGTATAAACATAATATTGTGATAACATACAGTGATAAAGTAAGCAACAACCGGATCGCGTGGCTACACTAAAACTTTATTATTTTTTCACAAAACAACGACACTACTAGATTTCCTGACATTTAAATTATATAGCGCTTCTGGCTCGAGTTAATATAATAGTATCGATATTGTCGCTTAACTTGCTCGTAACTCGATTGCGATGTCACAGCAGGTTAGTACAAAACTTGACTATTAAAACAAAATAGTATAGTCAAACAATGTACATACCCTCCATAATGTAAGCTGTGTTCAAGTACAAACTGCGACCAAACACGACACGTATTCACAATGAAAATGCCGTCTGTTACACAACCCATAAACAACTTACAAGTAATTATTAACCTCCTTACAATTTATAAGCATGGAAGCATATCTTTCGTTATTTGTTACATACAATAATGTAAATAAGTTACCAGTTGTTATATTTTTTTATAACAAAAATATAATTTATAGCCTCGTGTTAATACTCTTCTAATGTTATTGTTCTACATTGATCAAGAGAGCTGAATATAATCGGCCAGTAACTAACCCTATAACCAATATACATGTTGTATGACCGGACACGTTAATTAGGAATAAATTACATATTTTTTGTGTGAATTTTCTAACATTACCACTACCACCAGTTTTCATAAAACTCGAAAACCAGAAGTGCTAATATTTATATTTGTTATCGTAACTAGGGCAGTGTCGTATAATCGTTATCCGGGGCCCGGCGCGGCGCGTCACTAGCTAACACTCGTCCGTCTTCGGATCACTAGGAACGTATCGTCCCGTCTTAAAGTCACTCGCCTGTCACCCAAAACTCATTTCACTTGGTTTTTCACGTGTTGTAAGAACTCGTAATAAGAGAATGCGGATTCCACTCTGTCTTCGATGAGTCGCTCCGTGAATAAGGTCCGTGATGGTGAATTGTCTCTGTGGAATGAAATTAATTTGTATTGGATAATTTTCACCCCTGTCGTGTTACGATATTATAGCTATCATGCTGTGATCACCTTAATTAAATTCTGTATTATACAAAAAAACAATTATTGACGTCCTATACAAAAGCGAGCTCAACTCAACATTGTTTAGGAAAGCTCCTTTAATTTTTCTTCCATGCATTTCTATCAGCCGTCATATCGTCAGTCACTACTTTTCTTGCAATATCATATCTTTATCACAATCCATTCATACTTAAAACTTATATGATAAAGGTTTTGTTCTTACCTCAGTATAAGTATGTCAGACGGATAAGGTCGGTCATCATTCAGCTTGTCAATGAACGCATGTAACAGCGCACTTCCCTCGGTGTCCAGTCTCGGTAGTGTCCGCATTTCGTCGGGCAGTTGGCTAAAGGCGGTGACGCCGAAGGTCTCGGACAGGAAGGCGGGGCTGACCGCTGAACAGATGTACAGGATCATCGACTCGCCGTCGTCGAGTAAATAAGCGCCAGTCGCGTTTATCCTGTAAAATTAAATGACTATGAATTTGAGATTCGAGTAGAAATTACTGAATTGAAACTGTTACTGAATAGAATAAAGATAAAATATAGATAGAATAGATATAGAACAGAGACAGAATAGCGACGGAATAGAGACAGAATAGAGACCGTATAGAGACATAATAGAGACCGAATAGAGACAGAATAGAGACAAAATAGAGACGGAATAGAGGTAGAATAGAGACGGAATAGAGGCAGAATAGAGACCGTATAGAGACATAATAGAGACCGAATAGAGACAAAATAGAGACGGAATAGAGACCGTATAGAGACATAATAGAGACCGAATAGAGACAAAATAGAGACGGAATAGAGGCAGAATAGAGACGGAATAGAGACAGAGTAGAACTAGAATAAAGATAGAATAGATATAGAATAGAATAGAGGAGTTAGTGCTTCTACCAGAGTTTATGAAATCGACTCACTGATGCCGCAGTGCGGTGCCTCACAATCGTTTTGAAATTATTTATTGCAAACCTATGCTTGGAGTCATCGCACCGCATGGTTACGATACATACAAATCGAATGTCCCGCGTGCATATTACGCGTCTTAGTAAACAAATATAAAATGTTGGCGCCCTGTATGCAGAGTTTCCACTGGTTGGCAGAAATTAAGACTTTAGTAATGGAAGCCTCCCAGCAGTAATCTGCAGTCTTGATGGGCTCAAAAGGCACGTTAACACACCTTAATAGTAAAAAATCTCCACTACTATCCATGGCTATAGTATAGATAAGTACCTCTATGTAGTTGCAGTCTAGGCGGTCATGTGTAGTCATTTTCACTCACTCGCGATTTGAAGACACCTGAAACGTTAACAGCCCTTACCTCTCGGCAGTGAGCTGCAGCCGCGGCGGGTCGGGCACGTGCTCGTCGTCCGTGTCGGCGCGCACGTGCTGCGCTAGCGCCGCCACGCTGTACAGCTCGGGGTACACGCCGCGCATCAGTCCCCTTACCTCTCGGCAGTGAGCTGCAGCCGCGGCGGGTCGGGCACGTGCTCGTCGTCCGTGTCGGCGCGCACGTGCTGCGCTAGCGCCGCCACGCTGTACAGCTCGGGGTACACGCCGCGCATCAGCTGCGGGAGGGGCGCGCACTTCAAGTTGCACATGTCGGCTACTCGGTCGTCCAGACGTGTCGATGTGCCAGTTCGGAACGCTTTCTGTGAACATACAGGTAGAATATAACAGACACGGCCGGGAACACTAGGAAAGTGTGAAGATTAGGCAAATTGTTTGAGTAGGTTTAATGACATTACTGACATTTAAAAATAATAATTCGACCACAAGCATGATTCGAATCTATGACCAACTAGTTCCAAATTTTCTGAACCGTTGTACAGAACCAGAAAATTATAAGGTGCTGTAAAATTCAAAAACTTTTTTATACATATAACTTACCCTCTTCAGCAATGCGAGTAGATACAAGGGCAGCAGTCTAAGCGATAAGGGCGAGTGCAGTGACGAGCTGAGCGATCCGGCGGGCAAGTTCTGTGATAAGCGGAAAGCGGATAACGCATCCACCGCCACGTTCATCACTGCCTCTCGAGCTTCACCCATTGATGCCGTCATACAACGATCCACCGCTGGGCAATGAAAATAGGGACAAATGTAATAAATTGATTAAATGCAGTTTTTACTCCACTGAATGAAATATTTGAATATGAATTTTCGTTATCCATACTAATAGTATAAATGCGAAAGTAACTTATGTTTGTTTGTGTGTTTGTTTATTTGTTAACTTTTCACGACTAAACGGCTGAACGGATCGTAATGGAAATTTGGCAAGGAAATAGATTAGACCTTGGAGAAGGGCATAGGCTACATTTTGTCACGTAGACGAAGTCGCGGGCATCAGCTAGTATGTAATAAATTATTCAAAGTCCTCAGTAGTCAAAATGCATGAGTACGTAAACCCAAAATTAAAACATAAAATTACAAATTCATAGTTGAGCACAAATATACTGCTTATTTTATAAAGAAATGTATTCCGAAAACTATAAAACGATCTCAATTCAAATATAAGGTGTAGGGATAATGCTGATTCGTTTTTTATAGTGGTGCGCACTATTGCTTTAGCGTAACAATCGTCTCCTCGCAACCACACAGTTACTGCCTTGCACGCCCTAAAATGCCATAAGTGAAAAAAGCCCAGTATCAAAATGTTGAAAGGATTCTCATTGTCATCTATTTAGCAAAAGTATTGTAACTAGCACAAATTTCACTAATATAGTAGACCTTAAGACCATAAGTGAACAAGACTTACCCATTTTACTTAGTAGTCCTATAATACATTGCGTGTCGGCGGAGTGTAACACGTCAGTCAAATTGCTCGCTGTGGGTAACGCCAGTGTGTGAACACGTATTCTCCTTTCACCTATAGAAAAAGCAGTTTAATAAAATATCAAGCTATGGTTAATAAGTCTTGTACAAACACATCCAACTTATCGATTATTTAATTTCGACACAAGCTCCCGCGTACTAACAATCGAATGAATCGACAGTAAAACAAATTACCCCGACACTAAGACGGTGGGCGTTGAACAACGGCGAACGAATAAATCAATTATTACAAGTTATTTGATTGTAGCTTTCACCAGCAGAGCTGCCCCACTAGCCCATGCTTAGCAAATATCGATTGCATTCGAGTAAACAGAATAATCGAATACTAAATTCCGGAGACAAAGTTCAATACACACTATAATACTCTATACAGTAGTACTAATACGCACCTTTACTGCTTGTATACAATAAGGCGGCCTGGAAGCACACTTGTTGCAGATCCGCTAAGGACTCTTCTATCGTGAGCTGCATCCCGAAGCCCGCGTCAGGCGAGACGTTGGGTAAGGACAGAAGATCCGTAGAACGCACGAAAAAGTTGCCGTGGAACGTGTGGATTGTAATTCCCCTGGAAATAATTAAGACATGTATTGCCTTTAACGATCTAATTAAGACGAATTATTATAGTCGTTCCGGCTAAGTAATTTCGTTCTTTTAAAAATGCCACAAGGAGCCGTACATCAAAAGAAGCTGTACTGTATTTAAGATAAGGTTCTCTTTTTACCCGATTTTGTCGTGAAATTACGAAGGAAAATCTTAAAACCGTCTTTCCGTCAGGTAATGCCCATTATCCCAAATGCTTCAAGCTGAAAGTATCCTTTCTCTCTGCCTTCCAAACAACATCAGACATGGAATGATGGAATGGAACCCCGGACTGCTTACATATGTTTTACGGCATGGTCAGCGACAAGTCACTGAACACATCCAATTTTTTTTAATAGTTTAGCTCAAACTATTCATCTATCTGGAGTGCAAAATATAAACTTGTTGTCATCAAATAAATACAAAAAATGCAGGAAGTCACAGTCAGCCCAGTTTTGATGCGTGTTACTGACTGTACTCGACATACGCGAAATTTATACATTTTGTGAATCAGACGAGATGATATGGGCCGACATAATAATTTAACATGCCATAGAGACTAATATAATTTGTCAAATAGCTTTTTTTTCGGTACCCTTGATGTATTCAAAATTTGTCGCGATAGCTTAGTTGGCAGAGCACTTATAGTACCAAATCATGTAAAAGGTTCAAACGTCCTTGCTTGTACTTTTCTATACACAATTATTTTCAAAGAAAGAAGAACCGCATTCAATGGAATGGTGAAAACAATACATAGACATACAATCGCAGCAATCGTGGGTCACTTGCTGTTACTTATTAAAGAGTTCCATTGTCTATTTCCGAAGATCTGCATTAAATATATACTAAAACCTTCCCTGAAAAATGTGTATATCTATGTAAAGAAAACTCCATCCAAATCGGATGAGTATTTTTTGAAAAAATCGCGGACACACAAACATTGCATAGGGGTCGAAAACAGATCCTCCTTTTTTGAAGTCGATTAAAAATGTTGACTATTAACCTCTAGCATGCCGCATCCAGACAAAATTAAAATTCCATTGCCTTTCGCGTGGATCCACGTTCCGACAGAGAAGAGGTTAAAACGCTAATGCATGTAATATGCATATAAGATACTAGCGGTCCGTCCCGGCTTCGCACGGGTGAACATTTACACCCTGGGTCTGAATGGGTACACCCTGGGTTATAGAATTTTTAGTAAGGATCCCTAATATTTTCTAGTAATAAATATAGCCTATGTTACTCAGGGATAATTTAGCATTCTAATGATAGAAGAATTTTAGAAATCGGGCTAGTATTTTTAGAGTTTATTTGTTACATACAAAAATACAAATCTTTCCTTTTTATAATATTAGTGTAGATGTAGAAGAACATACCTAGTACAGCGCACCCTCATGACGGCCTCGAAGCCTATCTTCCTGGTGAGGTACCTGCCCAGCGAGCGCGACAGCTGCTCGGCCTGCCACGAGCGCGTGCTCCGGAACAGTGGGATGTGGTACACGGTGCCCGCGCTGAACTTGCTCATACCACCTGTGGGGGACAATATCCTTATTGTAGTAAAAATATACATATTTTTATTTACAAAAAAAAAGTATATAGATAATAAATTAAAAAAATTGCATATCATGTGCACAAATATGAATATAAAAAAATATTAGAGCATTATACAATTCTTATTAAATATATATACTATACTTTTGTGTAACAGCCTACCTACCTGCCTACACGCGAAATGAATGTCAAAAAAGGAGGCGTCTTTTTTTGCACAGGACCCAGCTGTGCAAAACAATTATAATGACATTCTAATCAAAACGACACACCAAAAACATTTTATTATGGAAAATGGCCGTGCTGAAAGAGGCACTACCTCGGCATTTCCTAAGCCTGGATCACCCAGCGCTTGTGTTCAACAAATACCCCTGCAGTACATGGTATGGGGTATACATATTTATTCATAATTGTTACGGGCCAAGTAGGGTATGCAACTGCCCGAACAGTATACTATATAGACATTAAACCAAATGGAAAAAAATACTCAATGAGTAATCATTTGGACAATAACATTAGCAAAGAATACTGATGAATAATTCTTCATTCGACTTAACAGAAAAACAGTCTGTTAACACAGCTGTTACTAACATTTCCTTTTAATATTAATGACACCGCACACATCATTGCATCAGCTTTATTTACTGACAGTGAGACACTACGAAAATATTTTTAATTACAAATAAAATTATCCATTGTCATAAACGGCCATTACTATTCCTTTAAAGGACTACGTCATCGATCTGGTGGTCGCAGACGCAAGGTTAGATGCTGGGTTGGACAGTTTCATTAGAAAAAAAAAATGTTAAGAAATCCTCAAATATCAAATATAAACCAGTATATTAATTTATTGTTCCACAGTTATTAATGACTCACCTGAATTCTTCGGGATTGCCCGACTAGTTTCGAACTCATGACTGAGGGCGCACGTTAGTAATAACCTTTTTAACAATAATTAATATGAATGTGTCTCACGAAAGTTATTATACAAGGTCTTAATTTATGAGGTAATTTCCTTTTAAAGGGCCAATATGTAAGTGATCAGGATTCATCTAAAACATTATTGAAAATTCTAAAACTATTTTTTTTAAAGTTACAATATTAAATGGAAAAAGAATACGGTCGCGAACAGGATTCGAACCTGCGCCTCCCGGATAGATACTCCAGGCGCTCTGACCACTAAGCCATCTCGACCTCTGCTCACCACCGCGAATTCTTCTTCCATATTTTAACACGTCTTTATGGCGACGGCATTGCAATCAATTCAGTACCTATACAAGTGACCGAACCGACACGACTAACTTTGCAGTTAATACAGTGGTCAGAGCGCCTGGAGTATCTACCCGGGAGGCGCAGGTTCGAATCCTGTTCGCGACCGGATTCTTTTTCCATTTAATATTGTAACTTTAGAGTTCGCTAAGCATGCGTTAATGCTTTTTCAAAGACATATCTTGAACTATTTTTTTCTTTCTTAATATTTGCCATAAGAGGAGCGTGTTCCGTCTTGCAGGTACTATAGTACACAACAATTAATTTGTTATTTCTATTTAATTCTTTGAATGTATTTGACTTATATTTATTAACTGCCTCGTTGGTTTAGTGGTTCGTAGCGCGACTGCTGAGCAGGAGGTCTCGGGTTCGATTCCCGGGTCGGGCAAAGTGTTATTGAGTTTTTCTGTTAGGAAATTCTCAGTAGCAGCCCGGAGTTTGGGAATGTGCCCGGTTGATGGCAATAGGCTCACCACCTATTACATGGGACTTAATAACAGCATTGGTGAAATGTGGATGTACAATTGTGTACACCTCTGCCTACCCCTTCGGGGAATACAGGCGTGATGCTATGTTATGTTATGTTTATTTATTAACCCCTTCAAAGGAAGTTACTTAATAAATTAGGACCTTATATAATCTAGAAGTTCGTAATTATGCCTCGGAAGATAGCAATAAACTCCGCGATATCGCCGACTCGCTACTGACCGAGGAAAGTCTATTTCTGATATTTTAAGGGCAACACACTAGCATGGTAAGTGGAACAAACCAGCGGCTGTACCTAGCTAATAATATGACACGAATTTAGTTCTAACGCGAAATTAAGTTTTAAAATTGTCGATAAAACCGCCGAAAGGACTCATAATCGTATTAGATTTGTAAATGAAGTATTCGTAATCCGCAGAAAAGTTAAAAAACTGGTTTAACTTCTGTATGGCATTAATTTACGGAATTAGTGTGATATGGAAAACCAGGGTACGTTTAATTAGTCGCTGTCAAGCAACGGAATTTTAGTGCAAAAGATAATTGTGTAATTGCCTAAAGCCTATTACCTCCCCCCTTCAAGTTCCCTATACCAAAAGAATGTTGCAATACCTTTTACGTACGGCTGTAATCATTCGTCGTATTGTATTAGTAACATATTTCAGTAGGCTAAAATATATATATAATATAATACTAACTGAGCGACGCGAGGTCAGCATATTGAGAATTAAGCAGGAACAGGTCCACTGCGATTTGCGCGCCACTACAGTCTAGTGCCAGGCGCTTGTAGAAGTCTGTCGCTGGGTTTAAATGGGCCACTTCCTTTGATGATCGTGCGTTGGGGTCCTCTCTGAGAAGAAACATAATTATAATTAAACTATTAATAAAAACACCTTTAAATAGCTATGTATAAATGTCTGGAGGTTCATGACTCTTTTTTATTACAAATATTGATTTAGTGGCTTGTGAAAATGTCACAAATAAATAATATGTTAAGGATTCTTATTTATTTCAACAAAATTACGAAGTAATGAAATATGTTACCCCGTAAAATATGAAATTGCAGAAAACAATCATGTGGTAATGGTATATTTTATCTATTTGTTTTAAATAAGGCCCCGTCACATTATGATCAGTTCCTGAGCCATACAAAATAATTTAAGTAATTGGTACCTTGCTTGTAATGCTCCGGGCCCAACGTTTGGTAAGCATGTCTGGAACACTGTGATACGACCTCCAGTCGGAGCCTGCAAATATATTCAAAATTTGTAACTATAATGCTAAATCTAGGACATAGTTATGTAAAAAATATTAAGTAAAATTCCCTCAAAATTTGCATTGCACGATTTTATATGCACTATTACATAAAAGTAGTACTCGCAAGTGACGCGCGTGTATGACCAGATGTGTGACCGTAGACGAACCAAAAGGCATACGTAAGGATCGTAGCAGGTGGCGTTCTGTAGTTTCAGCCTACCCCCGTGGGAGAAACGCATGAGTTTATGTATGTATGTATGACATAAGAGTCAAATTCGTAAGTCAGATTATTAAAATAATATTTAAAAAACTAAGAAGCGGTGAATGAGCCCATCATTCACCGCTTCCTAGTTTATAAAATATTCCATTTTTAAAATAGTCCATTCAAATACAATCAAAAAGTTTAAAAAGTATTTTATAACATGGATCAATGCTTTTTCATTTTATTTAGCATACTGACCATAAGTTTGTACGCGGCTTGTAACGCAGCTCCTAGTGCGCAGGCGGGTGTAGTTGGCGTTGAATATCTTTGTGGCAGAACTGTTAATAACTCTCGCACTAATTCACGCCGCTCTCCCAAGTTCACCAATAAAGACTCCGGGGATGGTAGAAACACATCTGTAAAAGAAATAAGGGAATTACTATTCAAAATGTCATCCGACACAATAAGATTTTTTTATATCGCTAATCAAACTTGGGCTCAGCTCATGACTAACGGCTCCGTTCTAGTTCGAAACTAGTCGGGAAATCCCGAAAAATGCACGTGAGTACTAATCAGTGAACAATAATTTATTTAAATAAGAAAAATGTCTGTAAGATTATCATACAATTCAAAACCGATACCGCAACAAATAAAATTTTGTTTATTTTACTGTGGTATCGCTTTGGAATAAGAAGTTCACAAACTATTAATGGATGGCAAATTATACGAGCGTACAGAACACTTCGTTTCTTTTCTCCAACCAAAACATATAGATAGTGGTGAAGGGTGTGCGTTCTATCGTCGATGAGTTCTATCTTTACTTATTAATAAAAAAAAAAAACAACTCACTATTCTGTCTAACATAACCGATTTATAAATAAAAACTCGTCGTTTTGTACGTAAACGATTGTACTGACTTACCATCAATATCGAGGACAGTCATCTCCTTAGGCCGCGTCAGTCCTTCACTCATCAGATAGTAATGGACGTGTGCGTCATAGCAGATAAAACCGATCTGTGTCCGCGTATCGCCGGGGAGATCTTCCAAATGTGCTTTCAAAGTGTCACACGCAACCTGTGGGAATAAGATAGTCGAAAATTTAATGAATATAATGTAATAGCAAAAATAATAATAAAACATAATTTACTACAGCGTTAAGCACATGCACACGACACATTGCTCGAGCGCTTGAAGTTTACACTAAGCAAATACGTCTCATAGTGACCAGATTCAATACTGAATATTTTGCAACGGGCTGGGATTTTCATTAATTTTTAAATTGTAATGTTAGAACATCAATTTCATTAATCAATCATTTAATTCGTAAATGAATATTGTTTCTGAGATTTTTTTGTTTTTGTTATTAAACAAAGGATTATAAAGATGTAGACGCTAACTAGTAATTAACGGATAAGTAACGACAAAGTAATCAGTCACTGCTGTACTAATCCGGTAATACAATATTAAAAATACTACTTAAGTTGATAAAAACATATTTAAAAAAAAACATTGACGAAACATATCTTTCAGTGGTAAGAGACATTAAAATTTTATTGTTGTCAGTCCCCAGTTTTATTCGTCACGAAAATCAAATACATATATAAAAAAGAGTAGCAAACTCCTGCAGTTATTAAAATATTTTTTATAGATACAGGCATACGCAAAGCTTTAATCAAAGTAATTTGGAAATAAATACAATAATTATAAAATAACCCTAACCTGCAAGTAGCATTTAAAGCAAAGTGATATAATTTGAAAAATGCAAAGTTCGCGACTTCCTATCTGCAAGTACTTCTAACTTGCAGCTTGTGTTTAAAACTTATAAGAAGCAAACGCGATCTACTTCTATTTCTTTTTAAAATTATATTAATGTATAATCTTCTTCTTATCGTGTGGTTGATGAACAACCTAGTATCAGAATTTAAACCACGCGTAGGTCCTCTGACATGGCTTAACACACCATCGAGAAAATCTCTCAGGTGTGCTGGTTACCTCACGATGTCTTCCTTCACCGTTTTAAGCAAGTGATAGTAAATTTATAATACGCACATGAATTCGAAGAGACAGTGGTGCGTGCCTTGGATTCAAACCTGCGACCTTCGACTTGACAGTCAATGTGTATACACAGATAACATTTTTAATTGTTTACAGACGAATATCAGTCTCGATCAAAGTGAATCTTAATTATTACTCTTTAAGGTAAATTTTTACAAAAAGCTCCATTTATTTTACATTGTAATGACCATCGTTTTGATGCTCTAACTCGAAAATTCAAACGTAGAATAAAATACCATACCTGCAAGTATCCCGATTCTCTAGCAATCTGTGAGACATCAAACAGGAACAGATACACGGCTGGCTGAGGCGGCCGCAGCATATACTCTCCGGGGGCAATAAACTCTATGGTCGCCGACTTGATCTCCGGACGACGCGTCGGGTCACCGTAAGACTTGCTCACTGGATCGTACTGGAATTCTTCAGGCACTGAGATATGGAAAGAAATGTTGATTAGTGATGTAAGTTTGTGATATAAACTGAGACTATGGTAGTCTATGTTCAGTTTCGTATATAATCTACCTACAGTAAATCATCGTGTTAGTCCCGCACTGCAACACGGCAACTCGGGACATAACTCAGTCGTGACAATTCGTTTTTTTTACCAATGATGTAAAGAGTAAAGGGTACTCGGCGACACGGCTTATTGTGAGGTTCCTTTCTCTGAAGCCCTAACAGCCAGTAGCTGGCTCCTGTTGTCGGTGGTTACTGATTACCTATTTTATATTTTTAAATCAGGTATTTTAATATAAATAAAAATACAACCGAATTGATAACCTCCTCCTTTTTGGAAGTCGGTTAAAAAGTAAACAATATAGCAATTAAATTAATACGAAAGTATTTAGACATGTCTACCCGTATACAGGTATATATCTTCTGCTCGCGAATTCGTCTGCGTGACTTCAGAATTCGGTCCAAACGGGATAAAAAGTATCCTATGTGCTAATCCAGGTTATAAAACTATCTGTGTGCCAAATTTGATCCAAATCCGTTCAGTAGTTTTTGCGTGAAAGAGTAACAAAAATTCGTCCATCCATCCATCCTCACAAGCTTTTGTATTTTTAATTTTGTCATACATTATAATAAAGTAGGATGATTGCCCGAAAATTTAAAACCCAATAAATTTAAAAAAAAATTTTTTATTTCTTTTTGCATTGCTTACCTACCTAGTATAATATCCTTGGCTTAACCCCGAAATTATATTTAGCATTCATTATAGGTATGTATTTGTTTACATCGTTCCGCTAGAGATTATACACAGTGATAAATATCAGATAATTAGTTTAAATAGAAACCGGATTTCACGAACATTTCTAGTTAACAGTTTGATAAGCAACTTCAGTATACAAAGTTAGTCAGATAAGAGCCTTCACGCCAAGAGTAGACAAAGTAAAGTTTAAGATTATGTATATATTTTTTATTGGTTTTTACTCAGCACTTTCAAATCTTCGATCAAGTTCAAATTATTTATTTAATTTTAACTAGTTGGCTCAGCCACATACAAATACATGTATACTTCATAACAATAAAAATCTATTGTGTCTGCTAATTAGCGAGCCAACAGATTAAAATACACACGAATATAAACAATGTATGTGTTTCTTTGAAAAATAGAAATGAATATAGGCATTACATGGCCTCAACATGTATTAAAAAATATAATTATATATGATTTATAAAGGATTGGGATGTTGTTCGGCGATTTACAACTGCAAAGTGGTAACGCTGAGTTTAGTAAATCTGTAAATGATTACTAGATAAATATCACCAGGCGTCTCCTTAAGACGTATACAAAGAGGATTGAAAATTCAATAGGTTTAAACACGACAAGGTAGCTCAGTGGGTAGAGTGATGACACGGAACGTCAAAGGTCGCGGGTTCAAGCCCCGTTCTTGTCTATTATTTTTTCAATGTTTCTTTGAAAAATAGAAATTAATATAGGCATTACATGGCCTCAACATGTATTAAAAAATATAATTATATATAATGTATGTAAAGTTACAATATTAAATGGAAAAAGAATACGGTCGCGAACAGGATTCGAACCTGCGCCTCCCGGATAAATACTCCAGGCGCTCTGACCACTAAGCCATCTCGACCTGTTTAGAGTTCGCTAAGCATGCGTTAATGCTTTCCAAAGATTTATCTTAAACAATTTATGTAGTTTATCATTTAAATATAAATATTTCATCTCAGTTAAATTAATTCAGTTAATTGTAGAGACATGAATGACGTGTCCAGTTAGAAGAGTATAAGTTCACTCACATGATCTTTGAACTCAACACGTTTTTGCTCCATAACGCTTTTAAAACTAGTCAGCATGACAAACGACGTATATCGTCATGCTGCCCAAATGCGATTCATTTTTATAAACAGATTTTCATATCTATTCCAATAATTAAACGGGAATACAGAGAAATATTTCAAACGCATTATCGCACGCGTAGCAAACTCTGAAGTAGTAATTATTGTGGCCATTTCATTTATTTAAATGCTCCAGTTACCCTGGAGTATTTAACAAGGAGGCGTAGGTTCAAATCCTCCTCATGACTGTATTGTCACAAAATTTTATAACATATATACTTATATTATAACCTATTAATTAAATTTGAATACAGTTATTCACACTACAGCCTAAATTGACTATGTTCGGATAATCAGTTGATGATTCAAATGTAAATTTACCTTATTTATTCATCTATGAAGTTATGCACAAGTCACGAAGGAAAACATACTTTTTATAATGCTATAAACATAGACTAGTAAGCAAAATGTACATTAAAGATAACAAATTATAACGGCTAGATTTTCAGTATGCACATAAAGTAATTTTTATTACTGTGTTGTCCTTTTAAAGGTCCTTTCAAAAAGAACTATAAATAACGAATTAAAACGCACAATTTCAATAATTAAGTATGACTAGCAAAAGGCTGGAGTGCGCTCTTATGCAGGTATGTTACCAGTGTTTATTCAATGTTATATTTACTTACTCTAAGATCCTAATAATATTATAAATGCGAAACTTTGTGACGATAGAAGTATGAATGTATGTTATTACTCAATTATGGAATTACTACAGATCAGATTTTGATGATATTTAGTACCTACCTAAATTATTTTATAGGTATTTCCAATTGGTATAAGATGGGTACTTTTTATCCCGAAAAATTCCGAGTACTTTTCAGAATAGAGGGAAACTATACTAATAATATAAAGTGCAAGAGATGTTTTGTTTGTTTGTTTTAAACAAACAGACAAAAAAGCTCTACAGCGATAATCTAAAAAAAAATTTTTGTTTATGATAGCCAGATTTATGAAGAATAGTATAGGCTATCTAAAATTAGGCTACACCTCTCAGTTAGCCTTAAATATTTTTAAGTAAGTCGGAAGAAAAAGCGCTGCCGAACGGCTTTCTCTACGTCCGCTGCGTAATGGTTAGTGTACATAAATATAATGTGCTACAAAAATATCCGTCTTTAGTAGACTTAAAAAAAGTCCGCGATACGATATGCCTACCTCTTATACATAAGCCACAATGACGTATTCAGTGCCAAATAAATATTGAAAATTAAAAAGTGATTTATGAGCATTTTTATTAGGCATGGCATATAAATCATCACAAACGAAAGAAACTTCATCATCAAAACAATTTTATGAATATAAAGTTTGCCCCTTAACCTCCGCCCCACGAGAACCGAGCATTGCCTAGAAGAGATGAACTGTGAATTATTTTCTATTTGTTGGTTAGTACTAAGTAGGTAATTGAAATATAATCGAACGCGGGAGAAACCGCGGGACACAGCTAGTTCTGCATATGACTGATATCGCAGCCTAATAGAAACAAAAATTAACGATAATGTGTATCCACTTGTAAGTGGGCCAATTAAAAACTTATTAGTTAGATGCATAATATAAATTAATGATAGAAGGCTCACTGCTAAAACAATAATAAAATTAATTAACATTTCAGAATGACCATGAGACTCAAAACAAAAGACAATAACTTTTCTGTATGCTGAATAAACAGAGTTTATACAACTGTGATTATCATTGGAGAACAACTAATGGATGGCGTATTCTTAAACTCAACCCATAAAAGAACTATATTCACAGTAATATTCAACACATAATAAAACAAATATGGAAATGACTAGCGCATACCAACAATTTACGCAATTTCATTCAATTATCTCATTTAGACCATTCCCATGCTACCAACTTAAAAAAGGTAAAATCTTTTAGTTGGACATGTCAAAATGAACCTTTGTTCCTTATCTACTTAGTGACGCAATGGTACTCACAGTCATTGACCCTGTAACACAGATTGCACTTCCATCGTTTGGCATCCACGAAGTAAACGAACGGGTTAATGTATGTCCGGCAAGCGCGGCACCGGACAATCGTCGTGCATTGGATTACTGGCAAGTGCTGAAAGAGAAACAATAGTATTTAGAATCTAACTTTAGATCTCTGAACATCATACCTATAAACACAGACATTATTTTAGATGGAGAGCACTGCCTATCTAACCTCCACAACTCAGTTCCTTGGTAACACGATATCTCGTGGTATGACTTGTTGTCAGACTTTCAGGCCTCTGACTACCCGTAGCGGCTGTCAAAGTTCTTAATTTGACAACCGGGAAACCGACAGCTTCACGTGCTCTCCGAGGCACGGAGGGATTTCCTTCATAAAGTAATGCCCATATACACAGACCGACCGCGGCAAGCACAGTACAACCTCGATCGATCGATCTGTGCACTTTTACTTAGCCACGAGTCTCTCTAACTGCGAAAAATTATTGAAAATACAATCAAAGATTTTATGCCTATACATTGACATTCTCGATTGATGAAAAGAAACCGTATTATTATACTTGCACACACACTTACATACCTACTAGCCTACTATTTTTATTTATACTTTATATAACTACAATTATATACGTAAATGACTATTATGGACCTTCTAGAATATTATTATGCTACCTGTTTAAATGAGATTATGTAAATTCTCAGGTAGGTATTATTCATAATAAGTTGCAGAATTTGGCTATTTCTGCATCTGTTTTTTTACATAATTATATAAAACTCCAAAGAATCTCTTTAATACATAGGTACAAATTTTAGATTTCAAATGTATTATATGATAACATTAGAATCAATATGGTTAATACCTACTAATAATATTAAGGCAGTGTAAGTTTTAAACATTGATCAAGTTACATGCATTCATCCTGGTCTTCAAATTAACGATCCTGTTTATTTGACAATGTAATATTTGAAGACAATACAATCACATAATAAAAACTAAATTCACAGTTATATCATTAATTTGAGACAACTTCAAGCAAGCCCTTAGAGAAGCTAAAACAATAATACTTGGCCCATTTTTTTTTCTAATGAACATAGAACTATTCCCGATAGTTATCGCACTCCAATCCACCACCTATCACATCATATACAATTCTCTACACAATCGATAAATGTTTTCAATGTTATTGTCTTAAACCGGTCAAGGATGGGTCGACCTTTCAAACTAAGATTTGTATACTAATAATAGCTGTTCAGATTGTAGTGCCCATTATGAGTAGAGAAAATAAAATGTTTATAAAACAATAAGATGCCTTATTAAGAGGACAACAATTTCAAGTGAAACATGTTTATAATGCTACAAAAATAAGCAAACTTTAAGAAAAAATAATAGAATTCTAGAATAAAAACTCTAATGTTTAATAACCTATTTACACTTTTAATAAATAAAAAATAATACAATGTCATTCACAACTCAGCGTAAAACCAACAAAAAAAAACGCGCCAAATTAAAATGAAGGTCAAACGCTAAACTGTAGACAGAGACCTGTTATTTATTCTATGATTCAATAGATTTAAAACTTACACTCACATTGAGATCTTTAAACGGATGTATTAATATACCAAGAGGTAGCCTCGACTTCTGCAGGAGGCTGTTGGTCTCGGGAATGCGGTTGACTGTACATCTGAAGATCCTGAAATGTTTTTAGTCATGTTAAATAACATGTTGCTGCATGTAGGTGACTTATGCAACAATATTTATACTATCACTGTGTCTTTGCAAGATGATTGTACACAAAATGTAATCTACTATAAAAATATTTAAGTTTATCTTTCAAAACATTTTCTTAAGTTTTCCTCATGACATATTGGAGTTGAGAATTAGTATTCAATTTTACACTTTCAGGTGTAAATTTCTACGGTTATTGCAGGAGATGTAATATTATTCAGCCTGGTGCAATACAAACACAAGTTATTAATAATCTACATACCTATACTGTGTCTGTCTATCAGACACCTTTTTTTTCTGAATATTTTACTAATCATGAGCACTTCTTTTAGGATTAAGTGTGTTAAAGTCAAATATAGTTTTATGTTTAAGTCTTAATATACATTTGTATTTAAGAACTATTTAATCAAATAGGCCATTTGACTGTGTAAGTTTTAGCCAATATTGATATTAACTAAAACCACTTTACATTCTTAAAACAGTTCCATGCAAAATCAATGTCAATGTTTTCTGCCATTAGTTACAAAAAATATTGCTCAAACTAACACCACAGTTATGACCTTCTAATAAAATACGTGTGTTTAATCATATCACAGATTATGAAACACCAAACAGTAGACATTATCTTTTCTCCTGATAACATCCTCCTTTGTATGTCAGTTAAAGCCTGAATGAAAAGCAATAGGCCAATAAATAATATAGAAAAGAAAAATATGAAACTGCCACACAAATCATTTATGAACAATGAAGTGACTTCATTAAATAAATAATAAAATATGCTTTGTATGATAACAATGCAGGTTTTACTACATTGAAGTAACATGAATGTTTTTACTGATATCATTTTTTGTTGTTTCTGCCAAATTTTATTATACAATTGTTTTTTAATTTTGCATCAATCAATATGGTTAGCAATTTGAAACCCTAACTCTATTTTATAAAGTTTGGTTTCCAACACAAATTTAATTGTAATATGGCAAAATAGTAGTTCTTGTCATTCTAATCATCTTATTTCTAAGTCAATTTAAAGAGTGTAGCAACAGACATACTCTTTAAATTTGTAAGCTGAGAAACTATTTGCACTATGTATGATTTAATTAAACTTCGCACTTTCAATTCAACCTTAGTAAGTTTTATATGGTAAACAAATTGAATATTATATCTTATCATCATGAAAGAGGAATATTTAGGATAAATAAGAAAGGGACCTATTATGTATAAATATTAGTTTTTGTTTTTATACATGAAGGTTATGACTAAATTTTAAGTTTCATGTACTTGTCAGTCACTTAATCAAGCTTTTATTCAGTTGTATCAATGTAAAAGATACAAGAAAAACTACTTACTCAGGACTGCAGTTAGATGCCTCGGCGAACTGTTGCCCAAGTTTAATCTCAGGTGGGTCTTCGGGATATTCCGGCAGTATATGCTTACACTGTAGTAGATCCACCATATGGTGACCCCACAGCTGGTCAAACCCTTGCTTTGTCACACTGAGCTGCCCCATTTGCTGGGTCATACCCTGACTGCTATATTGCTGAGGATACTGTTTCATATTTGCTTGCTGGGCAGCTTGTGGTGACTGATGATTCACATAATTGCCAGGAGTTGGTGCCATTTGAGGATATCTGTTCTGCATATTGCTTTTCCCACCAGGAGGAATAATAGGCCCTGGTGGTGGCCCCATTTGATGCCCCATTGGTGGTAAGCCCTGCTGGCTCATTGGTGGTCCCATAGGTGGTAAACTCTGTTGTCCCATTGGTGGCATTTGAGGCCCAACTGGCTGATTTTGTGGCCCACTGAATGTGCTTGGAGGCCCCATAGGCCCAGGAGGTAAGCCGGATGGACCCATTTGCTGACCTGCTGGACCATTTTTGTATTGTCCTGGATATGACATAGGTTGCTGACCACTTCCTGGTCCCATTGAAACCCCACTCACTGGCCCTGCAGATGCAGGTGGTAGACCCACAGGTTTAGGAGGCCCAGGTGGCCCAGGAGGCATTGCTGGCAGTCCACTTGCACTGGGACCATTGATTCCCACTTGTCTTGGAGGCCCAAGAGGTTGTCCAATTGACGGCCCACTGAAGCCTTGCTTTCCGATGGGAGGACCACTAACTAGTGGGCCAGACACTACAGGGCTATTTCTTAACGGACCAGGTATAGGTGTACTAGACACTGGGATATTAGGCTGACCTAGTGGCACTGTCAGACCAGGCTTTGGAATTGGGCCTGATGATGGAGGAAAGGGAGTATTCGTTAATCCTTGAACATATCCAGTAGTTGGTGGCTTGCCTCCAGGAAGAGAACTAAAAGCACTTGCTGAAATAGGGTATTGACTCTGAGGAGCTCCAACTAGAGGCTGTGATGGTAATGGACCATTCACAAGAGGCGGGCCTGTTTGACTAGAAGGAATGAGGGGTGGAGCATTGTCATTTATTTGACGCTGTGGAGTATGATAGCTAGGAGGGTAAGGTGTTGGAGAAGAGTTGGCATTAGGTAAAGTTCTAGGACTGGATGATGCCAGTGGAACTGTTTGAGGAGGAAGGGGATTCGGTATAGAGTTCGGAGCTACCGACATTGGTGGTCTCATAGGTGAAGACTGCATACCATGTTGAATAGGTGCCATCATCCCAGGTTGATTGAAGGCAGGAGAGCTGCTAGCACTTTGACTGTAGTTATTGACATTCTGTAAAACATTGTTCTGAGGTGCCGACGAAGGCGCGTGAAGGGGACTATTCGAGTTTGGATCCTGTTTCAATCCTCCATATCCTGGTGGCAATTGGGTCAATGGCACTTGACCAAACTGCTGATTATGATTGAATGATGTTGGTACCGCATTAGCGTTCACTTGCGGTGGTCCAGGAAAGTTGTTATAAGGATTTGGTGGTAAATTGGACATGGCTTGTCAATCTGGAAATACATCAATGCGTTCTAGTAAATATCTTTAAAAGAATATAAACAAATGGCTTTAACGTATATTTCCCGGAAACTGTGTAATGTTTGTATTGTGATAGAAATGCTGTTATCGATAAAGAGTTAATTAAAACATGCTAATTCACTGAGACGATGACGGATGAGCAATGGAAGGACAGGATTAAACACTATGACTTACCGCAGTCTAGACGAAGTATAGGCAAAAATATTTTCACAAACACTTGTGTATTATTATATCATTCTCACATATTATCACAGCATGTAAAATAATGTAATTAAAATATCCAAGGAAGAAAAATACGACCCTGACTTACGTGGCCGAGCAATTTACAGCGCCCTCTGGATTGATTTTTTGACATTTTACGTCAACTAGTGACTCGAGTGGTGAGTGGTGACTGTAAATCCTTAATAATTTTTAGTCGATTATTTGTAAATCTATTTTAAATTGTAGTATGTTAGGCGATCCGCTGAAATTGTTTAGATAGTTTAATAGGTATCCTTTAATCATATTTAAACCTTCCTGAATTCAATACGTACCTTAGTTATAATTATCTAAGTTAAATAATTTAAAAACATTGGCTAACTTTGTTTTGATCTTTCTTGACTTTTGGGGTTTATTTATATTGAATTATTAGTAAAAAATGTAAAGGAGGAAGCTTCCTATCAATATGCATATTGCATACCTACACTATCAAATGAGTAATCCTATTATATACCTATACAAAGGCTTTTTCACTAAAATTGAACCGCCGAAATGGAAACTGAAAACAAGAAATACGTCACTTAAATGAGTATAACTAATTTCGAGTCTCCGCCAAACAAAACAATCAACGAAGATCATTAATGGGGACGAATGATAGTCGAAGGAACTTCCCTCTACTACCTTTCGTCTTCATCTTCAAATTAACTCCGAGTTTCCAATAAGTTGTAGTGTCATAAAACAAACAATAGGTACCTATATCAACAGAATCGGTTTACATGTGAACAATCAAACACCATTGATAAATAAATAAAATAAATATATAAAAAACAAAGGTTTTTTATGTAACAATATTTTACACCCAAAAAAGGAATGTTATGTTTTTAAGGTCCATGTATGTAAGTATAGTAGGTAAGTATGTATGTTTGTGAGTTTCATAATACCTTCTAAACGCCTGAACTGATTTAGATGTATGGGGTATCGTTAGAATCCTTACATTATCTCGGGTAACATAAGCTAGTAAGATTACAAAAAAATGTACATAATATAGTGGGCTATGGTACATAAAAAGGAATTAAAAAAAAGTGCTTTTAATTTTTTTAAATAATTTAATCTTAATAAAACAACCCTTAACCGGACCAATCGCGTGTATGATTGGTTTTGTGTTTTTCCTGACGTTTCGAACACTTTGCAGCGTTCGTGGTCGCAGGAGGTCCGGTTAAGGGTTGTTTTATTGTGATGTGTAGTGATCGCGCAAACCTAAGATATTATTTCATCTTGTTATTACACGACCGCCCAAAAAAAGGAGTGTTATGTTGTCAAGGTTCATGTATACATACATACTTACTTACATATATGTATGTATGTTAGTAAGTTTCATAATTGATGACGTGGTCGGAGCAAACACTACAAACGAACGCACGACTCGATAATGGTTTGAACGCCTCCGACATGGTAATTTTGATCTAAAAAATGAACCTCGAAATGGAAATGGTCGCCTGAAAACTAAAGCCAACAACGTGCTATCGGTGCATCTCTGCCAGCGCAGTGGTTATTTTGAAATGCCCTTCATAAAAAGTCAAGTACCGTTTTGTAAAACAGCTGATTCTACAATCCATCTGCGACATATCGATAGTTTCTTACTGCATAACCTGTTGGGGTGGATTTCCAAGACTAGACTGTTACTACCATTAGAAATTGCACATAGAGTCATTCTAAAAGTATTCCTAGTCCTTCACAAAAAAAAAAATCTTCTATCTAGGTCCTTTCATAAATAACAAAATGACAAAAAAATACAAATTCATAATCTGACTTATTATGACTGTAAAAAAGCCATTCGATCACTCTTACAAGACAAAACATATAATTAAACAGAGTCTCTCTTGCAATTATTGTTATGATTAGGAAACATAGACACTACATGCATTACTCACACATACATACATATACACACACGTCTTATTCACACTACACACTCACTCACCTGTACACTGATACACATCATATCAATAGTTTTAAGCTAGATGCTATTGCATCTAGCTTAAAACTTGTAACTGTTATTTTGCTGTGACTTGCAACTATGTAACAAGTACACTTCCTTACCACCCAAAGGGATACGGTTTCTTTTTACTACAGGCTATACTGTAGCCTATGTAAGAGGACAGTACCTCAACCAGTTTAATGTAGTGTAATATAAATAAGTGTTCTATAAATATAAAGGTTTTCATAATGTATGTAATGTATTTGTAATTAAAAAGCATGCCTGCCTTTTTTGCCAGCCTTTAAAAAAAAAATCACACCATTAAGTGTACCATACCCAATAAAGCACTATTTTTAACCTACTTCAAAAAGGAAGAGGTTCCCAATTCGGTGCCAATCAATGTGTGATCTGTCCATCAAAGAAATACAAAAATTTCAAACCATCCTGCCCCTGCCGTTATTAAAGTTATGAGTCTAATTTTTTGCACCAAGATAGAAATGTTTTATTTTAATAAAACAAATTTTAACCGTATTAATCGCGTGTATTATTGGTTTTTGTTTTTCTTGACGTTTGGAACAATTTGCAGCGTTCGTGGTCGCAGGAGGACTAAGGTGTCAGGCGTCTCAACAGTTTATTTAAAATTAGATCAGTCTACCGTACATATAATTGATATAATTCATAAAATTATTTTTGTCTCTGATATATATTTAAAACTAAATCGCGATGGTATTTCCTAAGACTATCCCTGAGAAAAAATACCGAAACAAACTCAGAGGTCACAGTACCGCACACGCGATTAATCCGGTTAAATGTTGTTTAATTATATAAAATTTTACTAGGAACTACATGACAAAACATGGGATTTGTTTCATTGTGTCCACACATGTACCTACTCAATGAAACACCTGAATTTTTACAGTTAATCAATCGTGTTTTCGGAATATCACTATGTTTCAACTGCCTCGTTGGTCTAGTGGTTCCAAATGCAACTGCTAAGCATGAGGTCCTGGGTTCGATTCCCGGGACGGTTTTATTGAGTTTTTCTGTTAGAATATTCTCAGTAGCAGCCCGGTGTATGGAATTGTGCCCGGTAGATGGCAATAGGCTCACCACCCATTATATGGGACTGTAATAACAGCATTGGGATGATGTGGGTGTACAACTATGTGCACCTCTCCTTAATCCTACCCATTCGGGAAATATAGTACGTTTGGGTAATTCGTGACGCTATATAATATTTTTGGGAAAATTAGTCAACCCTTTAATAAATTAATGTTTTGCTCTTATTTATCTATTGCAGTTGATGTAGCTTACCTAAATTAAATTTAGAGCATTGCTGTGTTTTACTAAAGTAACAGTTACGACATGAGTAAGATAGGACGAATTAAGAGACGTCAAATTCAAAATTGGGCACGTCAAACAAAAAATTCCAACATTTTTAGTAGACACAATTTTAGATAGCCACTCTTTATAAGTACATTAGACAACAAACTAAATTGTATGGAAAATTTAGGTTGAAATGACTACTATAAACATTAAATTTATCCCGTCCCGCTCATAAAGTAACTGTTAGTAAAAGACAGCAATTCTCTAATTTTATTTTAGTTTACTGCATCCGAATTGACCCCACTACCTGGCTCACTCACGCTCACAAGTCAAGTACGGAAATCGATTGACTGTATCACATCAAGATTTTTTTTTACTTCCTCCCTAATTGTAACCACCGCTGCCCTACCTTAATAACAACCCTAGCTACGGCCCTGTAGCAGCAGCTTTCAACGTTAGCATCAAAACGATATTGGTCCATTTGCGTCAAATGGCAAGGTAAAAAAACTTGACAAATGTGTGTCGCACGAACTGAACGATCGCCAGCGCGACGAACGCGTTGTGGTATGTCTTGCGTTACTTAACCGACACAGAAACGAAGGGATTTTGAACCGCATTGTCACTTGCGATGAAAAATGGATTCTTTTTGATAATCGTAAGCGGTCATCATGTTGGTTAGACCCTGGTTCACTGTACTGTGAGGAACTGGACACAATGATGGAAGAGGCTGCAAATCTCCGGCCAGCCTTAGTTAATCGCTCATCCCCGCTGCTCCTACACGATAACGCTCGACCTCATGCGGTACGTCTGGTCTTGACAGAAGGGGTCTAAAGTAAATAAAATGGAACGTCTTTATACTACGAACTATTTAATCAGACAGGCAAACACACTACAAATTACAGCCCTTAATCCTAATTTATCATTTGTTTATAATATGCATAACCTACACTTAACTATATATAAGTGTGGCTGCTAAGTTACAAGAACTAGGGTTGGGAAGTTTTGCGTCATCCACCGTACTCAGGAAGGACGAAGGGTCTGGCCCTTCACCGACAGCAATTTTTTCCAAAATTTGGCAACTTCTTGGCACGGAAAGAATCAATGCCCGAGAGGAAGTACAATATGCCTTTGAAGAGTTTGTTATCTCCCGTACACTTGACTTTTTATGAAGGGCATTTCAAAATAACCACTGCGCTGGCAGAGATGCACCGATAGCACGTTGTTGGCTTTAGTTTTCAGGCGACCATTTCCATTTCGAGGTTCATTTTTTAGATCAAAATTACCATGTCGGAGGCGTTCAAACCATTATCGAGTCGTGCGTTCGTTTGTAGTGTTTGCTCCGACCACGTCATCAATTATGAAACTTACTAACATACATACATATATGTAAGTAAGTATGTATGTATACATGAACCTTGACAACATAACACTCCTTTTTTTGGGCGGTCGTGTAATAACAAGATGAAATAATATCTTAGGTTTGCGCGATCACTACACATCACAATAAAACAACCCTTAACCGGACCTCCTGCGACCACGAACGCTGCAAAGTGTTCGAAACGTCAGGAAAAACACAAAACCAATCATACACGCGATTGGTCCGGTTAAGGGTTGTTTTATTCTTCCATCTCTTCCATCATTGTGTCCAGTTCCTCACAGTACAGTGAACCAGGGTCTAACCAACATGATGACCGCTTACGATTATCAAAAAGAATCAATTTTTCATCGCAAGTGACAATGCGGTTCAAAATCCCTTCGTTTCTGTGTCGGTTAAGTAACGCAAGACATACCACAACGCGTTCGTCGCGCTGGCGATCGTTCAGTTCGTGCGACACACATTTGTCAAGTTTTTTTACCTTGCCATTTGACGCAAATGGACCAATATCGTTTTGATGCTAACGTTGAAAGCTGCTGCTACAGGGCCGTAGCTAGGGTTGTTATTAAGGTAGGGCAGCGGTGGTTACAATTAGGGAGGAAGTAAAAAAAAATCTTGATGTGATACAGTCAATCGATTTCCGTACTTGACTTGTGAGCGTGAGTGAGCCAGGTAGTGGGGTCAATTCGGATGCAGTAAACTAAAATAAAATTAGAGAATTGCTGTCTTTTACTAACAGTTACTTTATGAGCGGGACGGGATAAATTTAATGTTTATAGTAGTCATTTCAACCTAAATTTTCCATACAATTTAGTTTGTTGTCTAATGTACTTATAAAGAGTGGCTATCTAAAATTGTGTCTACTAAAAATGTTGGAATTTTTTGTTTGACGTGCCCAATTTTGAATTTGACGTCTCTTAATTCGTCCTATCTTACTCATGTCGTAACTGTTACTTTAGTAAAACACAGCAATGCTCTAAATTTAATTTAGGTAAGCTACATCAACTGCAATAGATAAATAAGAGCAAAACATTAATTTATTAAAGGGTTGACTAATTTTCCCAAAAATATTATATAGCGTCACGAATTACCCGAACGTACTATATTTCCCGAATGGGTAGGATTAAGGAGAGGTGCACATAGTTGTACACCCACATCATCCCAATGCTGTTATTACAGTCCCATATAATGGGTGGTGAGCCTATTGCCATCTACCGGGCACAATTCCATACACCGGGCTGCTACTGAGAATATTCTAACAGAAAAACTCAATAAAACCGTCCCGGGAATCGAACCCAGGACCTCATGCTTAGCAGTTGCATTTGGAACCACTAGACCAACGAGGCAGTTGAAACATAGTGATATTCCGAAAACACGATTGATTAACTGTAAAAATTCAGGTGTTTCATTGAGTAGGTACATGTGTGGACACAATGAAACAAATCCCATGTTTTGTCATGTAGTTCCTAGTAAAATTTTATATAATTAAACAACATTTAACCGGATTAATCGCGTGTGCGGTACTGTGACCTCTGAGTTTGTTTCGGTATTTTTTCTCAGGGATAGTCTTAGGAAATACCATCGCGATTTAGTTTTAAATATATATCAGAGACAAAAATAATTTTATGAATTATATCAATTAAATGTACGGTAGACTGATCTAATTTTAAATAAACTGTTGAGACGCCTGACACCTTAGTCCTCCTGCGACCACGAACGCTGCAAATTGTTCCAAACGTCAAGAAAAACAAAAACCAATAATACACGCGATTAATACGGTTAAAATTTGTTTTATTAAAATAAAACATGTCTATCTTGGTGCAAAAAATTAGACTCATAACTTTAATAACGGCAGGGGCAGGATGGTTTGAAATTTTTGTATTTCTTTGATGGACAGATCACACATTGATTGGCACCGAATTGGGAACCTCTTCCTTTTTGAAGTAGGTTAAAAATAGTGCTTTATTGGGTATGGTACACTTAATGGTGTGATTTTTTTTTTAAAGGCTGGCAAAAAAGGCAGGCATGCTTTTTAATTACAAATACATTACATACATTATGAAAACCTTTATATTTATAGAACACTTATTTATATTACACTACATTAAACTGGTTGAGGTACTGTCCTCTTACATAGGCTACAGTATAGCCTGTAGTAAAAAGAAACCGTATCCCTTTGGGTGGTAAGGAAGTGTACTTGTTACATAGTTGCAAGTCACAGCAAAATAACAGTTACAAGTTTTAAGCTAGATGCAATAGCATCTAGCTTAAAACTATTGATATGATGTGTATCAGTGTACAGGTGAGTGAGTGTGTAGTGTGAATAAGACGTGTGTGTATATGTATGTATGTGTGAGTAATGCATGTAGTGTCTATGTTTCCTAATCATAACAATAATTGCAAGAGAGACTCTGTTTAATTATATGTTTTGTCTTGTAAGAGTGATCGAATGGCTTTTTTACAGTCATAATAAGTCAGATTATGAATTTGTATTTTTTTGTCATTTTGTTATTTATGAAAGGACCTAGATAGAAGATTTTTTTTTTTGTGAAGGACTAGGAATACTTTTAGAATGACTCTATGTGCAATTTCTAATGGTAGTAACAGTCTAGTCTTGGAAATCCACCCCAACAGGTTATGCAGTAAGAAACTATCGATATGTCGCAGATGGATTGTAGAATCAGCTGTTTTACAAAACGGTACTGTTATGAAAATCAGCTGAACGACGTTTAGCGGTTTTACATAATTACTGAACTTTAACACGCAGAATTGTATGAACATTTTGGGTTTATCAATGCAGCGGGTCAACGATCAGAGATTATGTAAACCAGTGTGAAATGAACTGTAAGATTATTGATTTTAGTTTGAAATTTTGTGGCATATGGCTCTGTAGGTATGTCTTGACAATAATAACCTAACTTTATTTTACTTGTCAATAGCAAAAAAAGATAAAAATTTTGAATGACGTAAATACTAAACCACTATAATAGTCGACAATATATCGGGATAATGAAAGAAAATAAACGAAATTGATCCATGAGCGAACGATGCGACCTCGGGAGTTTCGTGTATCCCGACACGGACAGGCTAGGTTCAATTTTAGATCAGTGAGCGAGCGCACTACCCCCGTCATCCTCGTGTTTAGGTTATTTCTAACCAAAAATAGACACAGGAATAGGCTCGACCCAGCTACGGAAAGTCAAATCAGAATACAGTATCTTTTTTTTACTTGAGTGGTGACTATATAATTATACCTTTAACAAACCAGTCCCACTGTAGATATGTCATTCTGCATTACGTCTAAAGGTGGGAAGCAGTTTTGTTAAACGTATCGCAATGGCAATCCAGCTGAACGTTGTTAGCTGTTTTATAAAACATTAGGTACTGTTTCGTAAATCAGCTAGCAGTTTTGTAAAACAGCGGATTCTACCATCCATCTGCGACAGATAGACAAAGTGCACAGTAGACATTGCGTATGATAAACTGATTTGCAACATTTCGAAGCGTTTTAAAGTTGAATGTCAACTAACGCACTCTGCCCGTCAGAGCCTCCACATGAGCTTTGAAACTTAACGTTTTATATAGACTTATACGTAGGTAGGTATCTAATATTATCCAAATGGAGTATTCTTGAACACTGTTTTTTTTTAATTAATTCACAATATGTAGTTATAGTTACAAATTCGTTATTTTTTTTCAAATTTTAATGTTAGGTATCTAATTAGAAAGTAACCTTGAGAACCTCCTCCTTTTTTCGTCGGCTGAAAATTATTTTTTGTGTGAATCTTATTTCAGATGTGATTCAGGTATAGGTATTTCAAGAAAACAAAATAAAACACAGGTAAAAAAGGTAATCAAGCTTTATTATGATAAGTACGTTAAATAGTACATACTTCATAATAAAGGCATCAAATATCTTTGGATATTATATGTAATATTACTTATTCGATTTTTATGCTAATATAGGTAGGTACCTACTCACCTACCAACTACATTATTTATATATATCGATAGGTATCGATAAATAAATAGCATTAAAAATTGCATACAATATTGTTTCCTTATTTTTTGAAAATATAAATGAATACCACTAAGCCATCTCAACCTCTGCTCACCACCGCGAATTCTTCATCCATATTTTTAACACGTCTTTTTGGCGACGTCATTGCTATCTATTCAGTACCTATACAGGTGACCGAACCGACACGACTAACTTTGTAGTTAATACAATGTCGTAAAGAATGCCTTGATAATTCAAGATAAATCTTTGAAAAGCATGACGTCGCCAAAAAGACGTGTTAAAAATATGGATGAAGAATTTGCGGTGGTGAGCAAAGGTTGATTTATCCGGGGGAGGCGCAGGTTCGAATCCTGTTCGCGACCGTATTCTTTTTCCATTTAATATTGTAACTTTAGAGTTCGCTAAGCATGCATTAATGCTTTTCAAAGATTTATCTTGAATTTAACTTAAGTTTTGTTTTAGGTTTTAGTTTTACATTATAACCATGTAACTACTTATGATCAGGTCAATTAGGATCAGGGGAAGATTCTACTAATGTAGCTCGTTCATCGATCTAGGTATTTCATTCCAATAATTTGAGTGGATGCAAACGCAACTGCTGACATTGAGGTTAAGAGTTCGATTCCCCGGGTCGATATACACCCGGCCGTCAGCTGTTATAGTAACTGTTCGATTTACATCGTCGTATTCTTATAATCTCCTAACGCAAACTAATACAGCTGTTGTGATGGTAGCAGTCCAGTGCTTCGCGGACAGTGAAAGTATTAATATAAGTAAAGATACGATGTTGCCAGATGTATTGAACTTTTTCACAGGTGTCATCTGTTACCTTGATGGAACATAATAACATTAATCACGTTATTGAAACTAAATAGAACGAAAACCGTTGTTCATTAGTGAATCGCCCCCCAGCACCGACATAAGAAATGGTGGTGTTGATTCTTATTCGCAGCCCCTTCTTTTATATCCTACCACACAGTAACTATACTGTACATACTCAACCACCAGCTGCAGACAAATAAAGCCTTAATTTCTCAAAAAGGAGACGGAACTTTATTAAAAACTAATCCGTTAAACACGGATACAGCTCAAATGCATAGGTATTACGCTCAAACGTATGATTATATATTATATTATCTACCACAGATATTTTAGTCACAATTCATTATAGGCAAACGGAACTTTAAACCTAGTGACTATAATAATGTCCAATTACGTATAGTAGGTATGTAGGAAAAGTCAACAGATTAAAGAAAATTCAAATTGTTATACCTCATTTGAATAAATTTATTCAATAATTCTTTCTCTCATTTTAATACTTTGACCAATTGCCACAAATATCAAAATAGCGTGTCAATAGCTATTATATCTAAAACAAAATACACATCAATGGCATCATGCAAGAAATGAAAGGAATGGATAATCAAAAAAAAGGGGAAGTAAAATGTGATGAACGATTATTTGTTAGAATAACATCTACTCAAAGTAGTACCTAACGGTAACGACGTAAAATTTTCATAACTGACAAGATAATTTTGACTATTTTGAGTGCATATGTCGCAGATGGATTGTAAAATCAGTTGTTTTACAAAACTGCTAGCTGATTTACAAAACAGTACTGTTATGAATACAGCTGAATGTCGGTTTTACATAATTACTGAACTATAACACAAACTGAATATAAAATATATGATATATAATTTATCAATGCAGCGGGTCAACTATCAGAGTTTATGTAAAACAGGGTGAAATGAACTGTCAGATTGTTGATTATAGTTCGAAATTTAGTTCACATATGGCTCTGTGTGTCTTGACAATAAACTTTATTTTACTTTTAAGTCACTAGAAAAAAAAAGATGAAAATTTTGAATGACGTAAATACTAAACCACTATAAAAGTCGACAATATATCGGGATTATGAAAGAAAACGGGAGTTTCGTGTACTCCGACACGGACAGGACAGGTTCGAAGAGGATGATGATGATAGGGCTAGTGAGCGAGCGTAGCGAGCGAACTACCCACGTCATCCTCTTCGTGTTTAGGTATTTTCTAACATTACAGACACAAAAATAGGATTCAAGATAAATCTTTGAAAAGCATTAACGCATGCTTAGCGAACTCTAAAGTTATTATATTAAATGGAAAAAGAAAACGGTCGCGAACAGGATCCTGCTCGCGACCGTATTCTTTTTCCATTTAATATAATAACTTTACAAAAATAGGAGCCCGTCAACCCAGCCACGGAAAGACAAATCAGAATACAGTATCTTTTTTTTTACTTGAGTGGTGACCATGGTGGTGACTATCCATTTAATATACCTATACAATAAACAAATCAGTCCCACTGTAGATATGTCATTCTGCATTACGTCTAAACGTGTGCAGCAGTTTTGTTAAACGTATCGCAATGGCAATCCAACTGACCGTTGTTCAGCTGTTTTATAAAACAGCACTGTTTTGTAAAGCAGCTAGCAGTTTTTGTAAAGTAGCGGATTCTACTATCCATCTGTGACATATAGAAACTATTAAACGAACTATTCGCAAATATAATTATGAATACCCTGACAGCTCACACAATATTGAAAAGTTGAAAACTGATAGATAACTATGATGTTTTGACAACTGTGGATGCTTACAACAATTTGAACACTCTGACTGCTAACATAAAATTGAATTTATGTTCTTCACATCATTTTGACTACTTTGAAAGCTAAGATTTATCTGGCGCTAACTGTACCTAAGTATATTAATTTAGCCATAATGTACTTATAAACATTGTAGAGGCCCTTAATTGCATATAAAATAAAAATAATTATATGTAATCAAAGTATATTTGTCATAAGTATTTAGTCTTCCACAGATTTAAAATCGTATATAAAATAAAACATAATAAACCGGAAGGTTCACAGAAATACTTTTGACTATATCCTTAATCTTATGGATGTATTCAAACATAAAGATGTACCCTTAACTTGTAAAATAATATTTATTAAAAATGTCTATAAGCGCGTGCATTTACACCAGTTAACTGGTTCTCTCTAGGCTAAATTAGGTTGTTTCTTATGAGTTCAGTACTAAATAAGCCTAAATTATTAAGTTTATAGTTATTAAGTTTATAGGTTTAACATAACAGTTTGGACCAAATAATTTGACTGAATTTGGCCTAGGGAAAACTTGGAATATGATTACAAGTTATCGATTTCCGATATTCCCAGGGCACACGGCGAGCGCAGCGTCATAGCCCAGGATTATTATGGATACAGGCATATAGTAATAAAAATAATCTGAAATCCCCCCCACCTGTAGGGTAAATATGAAATATCTCAAATCTAAAATTTACAATCCATGAAAGTAGGATAATAAAATAATATAACTTGATCATGATCTATTAGTATAAGACCATTTTATAAGGGATCAATCGGTGGCTGGGCTGCCAACTCGTGCTCTAATATCAATAAATATGTCAATGTTGCAGTTTTTTTTTTATCTATTTTTTAGGGGCTTTGTCGCTAAAGCGATTATGCCGCCCCAATATTGTAGTTTTGATTCCAATCGTCTATTAGGAAAAAGAAATAAATAAAATCAATTAAGTACTTTATTATTGTATCAGACATATTCTTCAATGTACTTACTGTTAAAAAGGCTTTAAAACGTTCAATAAAGCTTTTAAAACAAAGCAACAATAAATAAATAGACCATATAAAAATTCAAACATCTGTATTTCAATGATAAATCCATATCAATGATTTAGTCGAAAACAAAATTTTAACAAAGTATTGCGTAAGTAAAGTTTAGAATTGATTGGATAAAGCCACCGGATCACAATAATAATAATAGAATTTAAATTTACATTTGAAAAATATAATAAAATTTGTGTATCATTGTAAAGGATAACGGCCAAACAATGTGCTTAGTGAGTCTCTCCAATCAACGTTGTACGCATCGTTACAGTCTAGCAGGTCTACTCTTAACATTATTTCAACACTTCATTCTTTCAGCAATATAAAAGTATTCAAACTGATCACAAAGTTATGGCAGCTCCATGGAACCCCATGCAACACTTATCATATGTACCAACACAGCTCGAGTCATACATGACATTTCATTCAGTTCAGTTCACAAGTGCCCCTCCATTTCCTACGGACATTACGAAGCAATTTACTCTTAATTATCATAAAGTATTTATTTTACGATCAAAAGTAATAACGAGCGACTAAATTACACTTGCACCTCTCGGAATAATGTCACATATTGCCCTTAACTCTCTTATATAAATATTAGGTTGATTCAATCTTAATTAATGAGATGTGGTTTTCCATCGTTGGTAAAAATGCAAAAAACAATCACATAAACAGACTAGTATCCAAAAACGCCATCGAAAAATTACATAATTTCTATTTATTGCAAAGGATAGGCCACAAACTAAAGGCGATTACACGAATACATAAGCTCAATTTCGAAACGCGGATTTCATAAATCCAAAACATAAACATTTTTTCATCCCGTAATCGACACAAGACGTAAAGTACGTAGATCGGCGGAACTATCTCGGTATAATACGATTTTTATCGACCGTCGCCGGTCCGGCGGGCGCGAGGGCGCGCCTCATCATAAACTCACGAATACTCTACATATCGATAAATCTACTCAGTCGTTTGTTTACTCATAAAAATATATCTTTAAAAGGCTCAAATAAAGTCGCCTCGGCCGCGCGGGCGGGCTATCACTGGAGGCGGCGGCGCGGAGGGGAGCGAGGGTGGGGGAGGGAGGGGAGGGGAGGCGACGGGAGAGGGGCTAGTGCACCGGCAGCGGCTCGTCGGCGGCGGCCAGCAGCAGGCGGCGGCGCAGCAGCTCGGAGTCGGCGGGCGGCGACAGGCCGAGCGGCGCGCAGTAGTCGGCCGGCACGGCGCGCTCGGCCGCCTGCAGCAGGCCGGCCGGCTGGTGCGACTTGCTGCAGCGCAGCGCGCGCCCCGGCCGCTCCATGTACGAGTAGTTCATGGAGAAGTGCTGCTGGATCACGCGGTTCACCGCCATCGCAGACTCCGCGAAATTGGACAGGTTGCGCGCTGACATGTTGCTGTTGGACAATAGAGAACCAAACGTTGTTACAATTCTTCCACTCCACCAATCAGGTGGTTGTACTACAAACTAATTTCATTTCCACTAACTATTCTAACGCCATTTTACTGAACCAATCGTCCTTCCACCGGGACTCCACTACACTTTCTGGTAGTTCACAGTAAACTCACCGTTTAATATTAATGGAGGTCTGCAGCTGCGGATGGTGCGCGAGCGGGTCGGCGCGGCGCAGCCAGGGGTGTGTGAGCACGCGCTCGGCGCTGAGCCGGTGCGACGCCTCGCGCACCAGCAGCTGACGGATCAGGTCCTTCGCCTCGCTCGAGATGTCCGCCCACTCCTCCTCCGGGAAGGTATAGCGTCCCTCCTGGTGGCGAAGAGAAAGGTTTAGTTTAACAGATACATGGGTGGCTATGAAGGGAACTTTGTCCAGCAGTGAACTAATGTTGCATAAAATAGTACGTAGTAAAAAGCTTGGAAGAAGAAAAATCAATTTTGTTGGAATTACGAGTAGTAATAGTAACATAGAATCTTGTTCATTTAACAAAAGGCGTTTACGAGACGATATGGCACTATAAGAACAGACAAGAACAATAAAGAAATTCCACAAACCTGTATAGAATTAAATAGCAGCTCCTGGCAAGCGCGGCAGTTCTCGCCGCGCTCCCAGCCGCAGTCGGAGCCGCAGTCGGCCCTGAACGGTGGGTACCCGCACAATAAGATGTATGCGATCACTCCGAGCGACCACAGGTCGCATCGCTTGTCGTAGTGATTCGCTGCTGAGCCCGCGAATAGGGACACCACTTCTGGTGCCATAAATTCCGCGCTGCCCACCTGGTGGCAAAGGAGAGAGGGTTTAGTTTAGACGTCTTTGGGATTTACACAAAGTGGAATTTGGCATCATGGAATTGAGATGACTTTTGCTTTAGTTTATAGTGACGATCAATGGTATTTTGGACCAGTACATAGCCACGCAAATAACACTATCAGTGTATTGATCCTCTTGTAGATCATGTTGGTCAAATCTTAGTGTTCATAAATTAAGACTTTACACATGAAAATACCAAATGTTGCGTTCTGCACATCACCTGGCGCTAATTGCTAAGTTCAGAGCGGCCAATAAGATTAGCTATTACTTACAGAGATAAAATAGCAACAAACTGATTAAAAGCTAGAAAAGACACTAATAATAATACCGATCTACTGTTTAATGTTTTCCGAAGGCTGAACTCCGATTACGTCTAAAAGATTAGGTAGGTACTCAGGATTTAGATTAGGTATAACTTTATCATTTCCAGGTATAATGTTTGAAAGATACTGGTAAACATTTTGTTGCTATTAGCAATTTTCAATGTCTAAAGTCGGCATAAAATTAACAAAAAGATATAGTTGTCTGCTACTTCTGTGTGTCTTAGGGGTTCCTATTTCCTAATACTGCTATTCAAAGAACAAGCAAAGCCTGTGTTCGTCAATTGTTCCAAAACTTTAGCCGTTTTTATTTAAAAATATTATTCATAAACGGGCTTAAATGTCTTCAGCTAAAATGCCAGTAATTAATAAGTAATTTTTGTACAGTAGTTTTTATCATACTGGCCCAAATATGTGTCAAACTACGCAAAACAAATCCACATAAGGCATTTGATAATCTACACAGGCCGAAACACAACGCGCGCAGATGTTATGATCTAACCATACGTTGTTATTCTGCCATTCGATGCCCGGTGCCATTGACACATGAAATGTAACAATACCCTCTGTTATTCACAATATACGGAAATGATTCATAGAATAGTTTTGTAAATTATTTGATTTCAGACGTCTTTGTAATTTTCTGAAACTACTATCGGATTAATTGTTTTCAAAACAACAATAACAAGAGATAAATTATTGTTTATTTAATTAGTATCCAATCTTATAAAGGATTTGTATTATCTTGTTTTTTATTTCCATTGTCCATCCAACTAATATCCGGGCATTACTATGAATACTACTGGCAATCAGTGATAATAATATTAATGTCATTTTACTTATACCTACCAACATTTGACAATTTCCACATGATTAATCACTATGAACTTAATAGCTTATAATTAAACATATCTGTTTAATTAGCAACAGATTTATCAACAAAAAACAAACATATTTAACACAAATATTTCATTAATCTTATCATTTTGCACTAGTGCCCAAAAAATACAACAAGATTTTATCAGTACCTACTTTTGCAAAAGTTAAATTCAATATAAAGAAATATTAAACGTCAGAGATAACATAATTTCGCTAATATTGTTAAGAATAATCATCTGGATAGCCGCGATAATGCAGTGGTTACATTGAAAGAAGGAGCTGTTAAAACTGCTTAAATCAGGACTTTAGACTAAAGATCGTATGAGTTTACTCGGCTGCGATTAGAGGAACGATGCAGGTTATCCTAAAAAAAATGATGTTACAGAAATTATCAGTATGAAAACATTTTAAATTACATATCGTTATTTCATACACCATATCCGCACAGCCCGTCGAGTACTTAAGGTAATACAAAATGCAAGTCATTAGCAGTTTCAACAGTTGAGTCTACAATCGCCATTTAACAAAAGAGTACCCCAAGGTACAATATTAGGACCATTACTGAAGTACAATAATAAAAAAGAAACTCACTGGCGTCATAAGCTGCGGTGTCGCCAGCGGGCTCGCAAGGCTCGAAGTGAAACTTATTCCACTTCCAAGATCGAAGTCGCATATCTTCACTGGGCAGAGTCTGTCGCGGTGAACGCATAATATGTTCTCCGGCTTGAGATCGCGGTGTGCGACACCTTTCCCGTGGAGGAAATGTAAAGCGTTCGCTATCTCACGCACGATCTCTGCCGCTTGCGGCTCTGAGAAATAGTGGTGCTCCTGTATGCGAGACAGGAGCTGACCGCCGTTGATCTGGAACAATACAAGATAAATGATTGTAGAAATACAATTGAATTTAGCACTGTATCATTGTACATAATCTATGATAAGAAAGGAGTAAACATATTGATATATTGTTATCTTAGGAATAATTAGCTAAGGAAATAATTGATGATATAACAGATTATAAAATAAAAGGAATGAGGTAAGCAATAGGAATAGGTTTTATATCAGTCAGCAAAACGAATCGGTGATAACCTAACATCCTTTAAGATTGCCAGTTAGATATTGTTAGACATAAACTTCTCAAAATAAGTGTGGTTCAGGAGTTTATCATTGAATAATATTGTACCTAAGTACACAGGAACAGACACAACAAGATAACGACTGTAAACAGAGCCATATCAGATATCGTACTCGTAACAGGCTATATTATTTGCGGGCCGGCCACCAATTAGGAAACTAAGTAAACTATTTATATCTAATAAATTATCTAGTTGTTCAGATTATAAGCAGTTTTAAGTAAATCAAATTTTGCCAAGATTCCGTCATAACTACAATAATGATTGATAGTAACAAATAGCAGCTCACAATAGAATTAAGGAAGCTATTCAACTCGGCAAACTGATTTAAAGTGGTGTAATTTTTCTTAGCTTTATTGTAAGTAAAATTGAGTAAGGAATTCATTAGACGGTTTTCGCAAAGAACTTCTGGATACTAGAAAACAATAAAGAAATTGATTATAAGTATCTGCAATTATAATTTTTTTTAAACCCAAAAAAGCTCATGAAGTCTACTCAAGTTAGACTCCAATCATTCAAAATGTTGAATTCTCGCGGAAACAATAACAATGCACCGTTTATTTGTTATCTAGCACCGTGTTCGCACTTTCCTTATTGTCCTTTAATTACCTTCGTACAATAATAAAGACATAATCATACAATATAATAGTAGCACCTACAATATTTACTAGGACATTGCAATAACACGCCGATAAATGGAAACGTGAAGTGCTGTAGGTATATTTTCTATTTGAATAGGTATCCGAACATTCCGTCCATTTAACTGCAAATATTTTCCATGTGGGGCAGAACAGCTTGTTAATTTTTATTGTTAAAATATGGCCTACAACATGTGTTGGTGATTCATCGTGAAATGCGTTACAATTTTTCAGTCACTATTATTTACAGACTAAATTTATATTAATCAAGAAAAATATTGTAACCATGTTTCGTAATGTTTACTTGTTAGGAAATTATGGCAAAATATATGTTTATTGGTTTATTGATGTGATGCACCAACAGTACTGTAAGGTAGGATATACATATTTTTAGACAACTATTACAAACATAACTGGCTGTACAAATAAAACACAAAGGCTTTAAAAATTTGGTAGCATAAACCCACAATAGCGCTACATAGCAACATAAGTACGAAAAGGTGACTGGTTTTTATATCATGTTTCACAAAAAATACCAAACATTGATGAATATAATTAATACAAATAATATAGGACTCATACTGAACCATATCCTGAAAGCTTACAATATATTATGTAAATATTAAACGAGACAAACTCCCACAGATCATCTACCTACTGCAATAATGTGAGTAATGCACAACTTGATAAAAATGAAAATTCTTTCGACATGCGTCATTTCCATTTATTAACTACAATATAATCGAAGTAAAAACACGCGAGGACTCTTTTTAATTTTTCTTTAATGTCAATACACAAGAATTGAGATTCACGTGTATTACTTGTGTATTATTTTCTATTTTGAGAATAAAAAAAGACATGAGTAAATATTATTCTTACAATCGGACGTTTTGGAAGTTTATTGTAGCCCGATCAAGTGTTTACTATGTTAATATTTTACGCCACATCACATTCCATCAGATTCAACAAAAAAGGTTCCAACTTAATGTATATTGATAAGAAAAAAAACAGTCGTCAAAGAAATTCAACATCAAACGAATACATTTATAGAGAACTGGACATCAAAGCTTATGTATAGAAATTCAAATAGAAGAAAATAACTGTAGAGTGGATAAATAAACAAATGGACCAATGTTTTATGGGTGAAAGGACGAAGTAAAACTACAGCCAAAATTAAATTGCTAAATCTAAAGCCCACGACGACCAAGGGCGAATGAGCTTCTATACAACTGGTTAAAATGCATTATAAATTTCCCATCGTGCACTTAAACTCGCCACAATCTAAGAAGTCCGATTTGACGTTCCTCATTTTACCTTTTTATGAACGTCTACGTAAGAAATTGAAAAATCTAATTCATAATCCTAAATAATTACTATGTTACCCATACACTTTAACAACGAGTATCATTCGTAAACCTCAAGTTTATATTGAAAAATGCACTAAAAAAGAAACGTCAAATCGGACTTCTTAGATTGTCGCCAGTATAATATAAAGAACTACTACTACCACAGCTAAGTTAAGGATAGGGAAGGATTAGAATGTGTGAGGAATTATAAAGGTAACATAAGTTCGTTGTTTCTCACCTTCTCGAAGACAAGATAGAACTTGTCGGTGTCCTCAAAAAATTCAATGAGCTGGATTATGTTTGGGTGTCCCTGGCAGTAGTGGAAAGTCTCCACCTCGCGGAACACCCTGGCGCGGGCGTGCCCCGGCACTTTATCGATGATCTTAACCGCGAACTCTTGGCCCGTGTAAATGTTCACACACGTCTGTACCGAGGCGTACGCGCCCTCGCCTAAAACCTCGCCTGTAAGCTTGTAGAGGTCTGTTGACAAAGATACAACACTTATTACTTATACGTTCAATTCAAATATTTAACGTCTATTGGAATATCGGGATCGTCGTGCAGCTTACAAGGTAGGAATTAAACCGTGTGTTTTTTTTTTTGTTTCAATCGCAGTAGAAGAATCAAGCTACCATAAACTGAACTAATTTGCTCACTAAAACACACTTGGTAAAGATAAGAGAGAATCTCCAATATTTGTTGAAGCTTACCTTGGAAACATGACGTGACAACGGAGCTCCCTGAGCGCTTCTTCCTGCGACGCTTCCTGCGCGCCTCCTCCTTGCGCCTCTGCAGGTCCTCGCTGTCGGGGATGGGTACAGGAGCGGATGCCTCATTGCCTCGCGGGCTCTCATCTGATTCGCGCTCACTGCCCGACTGGCTGCTGCAGCGGCCCACACCTGCAGACAAATGAAAACGCAAATAAATCTCTCAATTCTCAGGTGTTTGTTTCTTGCAAAATTTTGGGGGTACAATCTAACATGCGCCTACATTAATACGTAACATGGACCGATCGCCATCTTGTTTTTGCAAACGGCACTAGTTAACTAGATTTTTTGTGTTCTGTTATAATACCTTTAGATGTTTTTGCTAAGAGTCGTGATGTCGGCGCAAACTGTTTTTTGTTTTAGTAGATAGGTACTTGTTGAATTCAATTTTTTTTTTACACTTTGATTCTATTTTTTACAAAATTAACATGTGTTGATACAGTTATATAAAACTAGCTGGTGTCGGCGACTTCGTCTGCGCTACTAAAGGTAGCCGATGTCCTTCCCCAAGATACAAACAAAACGAGTTACTTTCGTATTTATAATATTAGTATGGATGTAACAAACTTATTCCAATTATTATGAAGACTGTAGTCCCTTATCCACCTCCCACAAAGCTACAAGTGAACGCTATGAAACAGTTTCGACGATGACAACATTAGCGAGTTATGGCGACATCCCTTGTTTAATGCATGAACAACGCGGCACATTACGTAGGTGGGCCGCATTAGTACAATAACTTAAGGCTGCACGTCGTCATCACAGGGACGACTCTCACATTGCGTTTGGTGCCAAATATTGTTAAGAGTTTTCAACCAGTTAATATTGAAATTCGTCATTTGTCAACTCACTGCATGATTAACCTTACTAACCGACCACACAAGTGAATACCACATGGAAAACTTTTGCGGAGCATCAAAGCGTTATAGCTATCCCGGAACATAAGTTGGTCCTATCAGGGCAAATGTGACGCCTGTCATCGATAATATAATTCTGACGTGAGACGTGACTGTGCAAGCTGAGCTGGCAAACAAAGCCGGTTCAACGACCTACATGGCCGCACCCAGCGCTGCGCGTACGCGCGCCCACGTTACGCGATCAGTCGGCCTCTCGGCGTAAAAACTAGCGAAGTTGCATCTACTAGAAGAAACGACCTACTACACGGTCCAAAACTTTTCAGTTAGTTGGTAAAATGTTGGAAGAATTCTTATTATTTATGGCCCGTTCGATTGACGCTGAAGATTGAAGGAAAGGTTCCTAGGCTTGTTTGAGAGTCAGGCAGATTTCATTGGGATTTCAGATCAGCTTTGGGACATAAACGTATTGTCCAATTCTGAAAAAGCGTTATTTAGCTACTTTGTATGTCATATTACATAACAAGAAAAACTGAAGCCTCTAGCGACAAGGAACACTGAACGTTAGAGGAATGAGAATCAGTACCGTCTGCCTACGTGATCGGTAAGGACAGTCGTTTGTTAGTTCAGCTTTATCTTCCTTGTTTAGCTACTTAATTTGAACGCGCGTTTAGCAAACGGTTGAATAACGCGTTCGCTTTGCGTGTGTATTTGTTATAATGAATGATAAAAATGAAACTTAAAAATTAATGATTGCACGCGATGACCTCAACATGGGCCGCACCACAACAAACCGAATGCGCAATAACCGTTCGGCTCGTATGACTATAACAATCGGGCCCGGTTGCCCGAGGCACGCCCACGCATACAATCACCCGTTTCAACATAGAAACTTCCTGTTTATATACTGAATTGTTCTAAATTTTCACAGGAATTAGCGTTTCAAAGTAACGCTGTACGTCCGTTCATGAATATCGCATAACAAAACTTTGTATGAAGGTACTTAGACGTACAGAACAAACCAAGACAAGGTGTCTTGGTTTGTTCTGTACGTCTAAGCAACCACATACAATGATTAATTGATAAATAGCTAAACTGAAAAACCAGACCAATTTCTTCGTAATCATGGCATCTAACCCCAAAATGAGTTAGTTACGTGCGCATCCAGCACGAACGAACATCAATTGCAGAAGGCGAGTCGTGAAAATGTTATGTTACAGATTTAGTTTCCGATCGCGCCGCAATGTAATTGTATACTTGTCTTAAAGTATCGCATGTTCGTCGCGTGCATGACGGCTCGGCCCGCGCAGCTCCACGTGGCAAAGCACTAGCCTCACAGCGTGGCTCGTTACGTAAACCTCGTCAGCAACCTTAGCAGCCACATAAATACACCTCAACACAACAAATTGCGTTTCAAGCTATTTTAGAAATCATTCCATCTAAATTTTGCTACTCGTTTACGCGAGGTCAAGGTGAAACAATAGTTGAACCAAATAACAAACAAAAGACTATCAATATTATAACGATTGCATTTAATCACAATTGTGTCTAAGAATAAGACGTACCACCCACCTACTAATTTTATTTGTTCAATAGATTGACTCTCTGCAAAGAAACTTTATAATCACTGATTCATTAAATTATAATACTAACCAACCAATGTTCCGTAAATTAACCTAGCAATCATGCAAATCGATGCATACGTGTAGTCGTGTATGCATACGTTTAGCATAATAATTTACTTGAGCAATAATAAATCATTTCTAATACTTACTCGTTAGGTGAACCAATAAGAATATAATCTAGAGTAAAATTTTCAACAATTTATACCCTCAGTTGTAAGTTTCCACTTTCTAATCTGGTAGGCTGGCATAAACGCTCGAACACGAATGCACTCTCTAGTTTGCCGATTGTAGGCCTATTATGCTTTTGTTTTATACCCTTAAGCTATTCAAAATCGTTGCTTTCTAATCACAACAAACAACGAATACATAGCAACGATAGGCCTCTGGCACGAGAACGACATAGCTCAGTTTAGCATGTTTGGAAAAATCATTTTTCTTGTCTTATATTTTTTATACATTACAGCTCAGTTTTACTTATGCTGCTTTGCTTGTGAGTACAAGCAATTTTCACAAACAATACAAATACATCCCCTCGGAATGGAAATTGTTACTGTAAAGTAAATATGTAAATAAATAAATCAGATAGTTGCAAACCCTTGGCTATTCAAATTCAATACTTGAATCATAAGCATTGCATTATCGTTAGCGTAATTTCTAAATCAGTCGACCAATCCGTCATAATCATTATAATCAAAGATCAAAGTCGACGGTTACAGTTGTGATGATGAATAAACTGCCAACTCGGCCTGGCACTGCCACCGAACTGAACGAGATAATATCTAGGTGAAACTTCAACTAGGGCGTTTGAATGTACCTATAGCTACTGCAGTAGGTACGTAACAAACCACTTTCACTGTCTACAGATTTATCCCCGGACCCTGGTTAAATGATAAGTTGATAACACATAGGTACAAGTTGCAAATGAAACACTCGTTGACAACAACGTGAATACCTATAACCATTTTTGGTGAGCACATCGAGAGTTATTCATATAAAACCAGAATGGCAGTATTCGAAAGGATGCTTACAACTGGTATAAATGGCAGAGTTGAATCACGATAGCTTTTCGTGACATAAAAGGATACATTGAAATAGCCATATAAATTCTGAATGGCGCAATCGATTTGAAAGTGAAAACCGAGGAGGATGGGTACTCGATGCCGAAGTTTCATCTGACACAAGTGCGTAGGGAGAGCTGTGCAACTAGCAACATATCGATTTGCAAAAAGCGCAAGGGGTACGCGAGGTGAAGGGAACCGAGTTTGATATTACACCGGAACAAGCGTGAAGTCCGTCACGGTCAAGGTTACTCCGTTTTACTCAGCCGATGGACACGATTGACTGATTCCAATCAATGCTGATTTAAAATTTGCAACCGTTGATTGTTTAAACTTTTAAAATTCTTGTTGGAATGAAATATTTTAAACTACATTGGAATTAGATACACAAGATGTCACACCAGGGGCAAGGCAATCTTCAGTTTGATTTTTGTAACCGAATGCCAAGATTTTTTCTCAGAAATCTAAATAATATACATAAATAATAAAAATATTACTGGCCAGGTAAAGCTTAGCAGATAAGCAACACTGTTACAAAATGATAACATTCCTAAGAACTTATATAAATTCAGTAATAATAGAGCGCAGTTTTGTTTTAGTAGATGACCTTGGCCGTGAACGCCGTGGGGCGACGCGCTCCAGCGGCCATGTTGAATTGAAACCGCGGAGAGTAATGAAAATGCATCAAATTATAAACGCATTCTTACCAATTTGATTTTTAAACAGTGGATCAATAACAACCAATAAAAGCGTGATATGAAGAGGCGAAGAAAATCAAAAATGTGGCGTGCAATACATACACATAAATATAATTTTGTTAATGACACGCATTCCATTCTAGGTAATGTAAGTATTTTTTCATCAAAATTTGACAAATATATACCATAATACAAAACAACTGAAATTAACATCATAAACTTACTAAGTAATATCAGATTGCTAAAATAATAATATCTTAATCTGAAGAATTAATCACACTGTGCGTAAAGTGATCATGCTTGGCCAAATTAATAAAACTACGAAATGTCACCAAACACCGTATTGCATTATACTTTAATAACTTTTTATTGCAATCTACAATAAAATACGCCATATTGCACGAAAAAAGTTTTAATAAAAGATAGAGACGACCAATTTTGATGTAATTATACATGATACAAACAAGATATCCGAAGACACTATAACAAACGGAAATTATACAGAATATCGGACCAGGAAACGCTTTGATTATATCATTCACGTTAGCTACGATAAAACTGCTGAACGTGTTCCTGAGCAATATCATAAACATAATAACGACTCGATTCAGCAAATGTTGCGAAATTGTGGATTGTGAAACAGTGCTGGCTGACCGGTCAACGCTCGCTCCATGTAACGTGAACTTTGACATTCTAAACTATATCATACAAAGTAGGTAAATAAAGCTTTTATTTTTACTCTGAACAAAAACATTGCATAACGTCATTGTCCTGTTAGGGAGATTAGTTAAAGCAAAATCATCACCTTCAACGGAAAGGGCAAACACTGAAACAAGAAAATAACACAAAGTAAACGGCAATAACAATCACGTTCACGTCACTGGGCGGTCATAAAATTCTAAGTTTAAATTGCAATGTATTGAGTGTGGTCAGGTTTTGCAGTAATTCAATGGATTCATAAATACAAATGTACCTTCAATTGTTACAACTGAGCAAGGATAACGCAATCATATTTCGACTGTCCTGTTGGTCTAGTGGTTAGTAGCCCTGACTGCTATGCCGGAGGTCGTGGGTTCGATTCCCACCCAGGACAAATGTTTGTGTGATGAGCACGATCATTTGTTCTGTGTCTGGGTGTAATTTATCTATAATATGTATGCATTTAGAAATATATAAGTATGTTTATCAGTTGTCTAGTACTCATAACACAAGCTCTGCTTAGCTTGAGACTAGACGGCGTTGTGTGATAGTTGTGGTATATTATTATATTATTATTATTTATTATTATTTTTATGAGTAGAGCAGCATCCGATCGGTATATTGCCTATTGAGAAAATGAACAGCTGATTAATGAAACATAAAAAATCTATCAAGACTGAATTATTAAAAAGGGTGTCAAAAGGTTTGATATCTAGTCTATGACGCAATAATATAAAGTTAACGATCAAACATGATGAAGCATTTATGGATGATAAATTTTAACAAAATGATGCAATATAAAGAAGTATTTTTTTTATGAGCATAAATACATGCTCGTGAGTTACAAGCATTATTCAGTAGTATAAAATAGTCGACTGTTTTCAACCATTTTGAAAACAAAACGTTCTATAAGATTTTTGTGAATTCTCATATTATTATCTATAATTATTCAACTTCACTGCATTAAATCTGAAAATGGATTTGAAACAGAATTTACTATTTGTCTAACTAACTCTAAATAGCAATTTCATAGTTGAAGCTCTAAGTGACTCAACTAACTAACAACTACAAGAAATTTAACTGAAATGGTTACTCATTTGCAAGTTCTAAGAATATATCGGAAAATATTAGCTACTTTAGTATTACCTAAACAAAATCCACTACGCAGTAGGCACAAATGACGAACAGACATATGTATGAAAATTTCATAATAAATGTGTGACTTGCGCTAAATGAGCAACCATTGCATTAAGTATTAGGAAAGCCAACTTACCGCTATCTACACTCTCTTCTGAAACCTTCTTCACCATTCTGATTGCCTGATGCGTTGATACAGCGATATTGAAAATTATAACGAGTAGGTGTACTACTCTTGAAAAGCCGCTTTCAAACTTGTGGCGGCCGCCTTCTCGACGTGAAATCGGAACGGCGTTAAAGTTAAGTTAGAAAATAAACGCCAAAATAAAATTATAAAGCACCTCGGTCGAGAAGGATTTTCGTAAAATGTGCCGGAAGGTAATAAACAAACACTGTTAGAAGGCGGAATGAAAAAAACTGCTGGTGTCGTTAGCGATCCATCCTACACACGCCCGCCCGTCCGATGTTATTAAATCCAACTGAAGAGTCGTTCGTATAGCCGGCTCAACTCGGCGCGCACATACACAGCCCCCCGCGTCCTTCAAACCCCCCTCAATCTCCGTCGTTCGCAAAGCTGTGTGTCGTCGTTATTGTGGCCTCTCTCGCCCGCGCGCATGCGTGCTCACTCGCACTGCTGACGTGTTTATATTTTTTGTCGTTCATTTTTTCTCCACGTCGCCCGACGTAACTAGCCATCAATATAAACGTATATTCTGTATCTCGCCATTCAAGTATATAAATAAGCCAGATGTCTGAATAACATTCTAAATCTTTTAATTTCTTCAGGTTTTATTACCTAATGTTGTTTTTGCAACTTTGTCAGTGATCAGGCTCATGGGTGGTTCAATAGCGAAACCTCTTATTGTTGTTATAGTACATTATATCATCGTTTTGTCTAAAACGTAAATCAGACGCAATAATGGGTGTCTTTTGGTCGTAGAAATTATTTTCTCAAACTGAGTTACCTATTATATACTTTTTCTGAGCTCTATTTCAGTTGTTGGTATATCACCATTATTCATCTTGTTCATTTTAATGATTAGCGCTTCGAACGCGTTATCACTATCACTAGACATTGCAAACTACACAAAAGTCTGAATGAGCGAACACATTCGCACACCTCGATTACATCACCTTTTCAACTTAAATTTGAAGCTGCTCCTCGAATACCGGCATCGAGTTTTGGTCTTTTAATATTCTTTATTTATAAATGTTGTTATGTAACAGGGATTCCTTTGTCTTCCTAACCCCCCCATGAATGACCTTCACAGGGCATTTGTTGACAAACAAGATACGGGAACGAGTGCATAACGCAAAACGCACGTGGTACGGGCCAACCGGTCCAACCGGCAACCGGCGCCGCCATGTTTGTTTGTTGTCACGCCACTACTCCATCTCGCTCTTTCTATTAGGCGCTACTCTTCTGACGCCGTCTTTGTCGCACAGCCTTCTCGCTCGCGGGCCTACGTGACCGACAATAACAATAACATAACCCTAACAGATAGTACTGCAAGTCAATATCGAAATACACACACATAATATGGTTTCTTTCCGATTTGGTGGTATTACAATCAACTTATTAAATGCAGCATTGCTGTGGACATTGCAGCATTTTAAATTCATCTAACCACACTGGTCTGTACTTGTATTTATTAATAGCACAATCTGATGCCCTCAAACCAGTCAGCTGTACTGTATAGGATAGTACCTATTCGATGATAGAGCGATACTGTAAGTAGCTTATCTCCAAAAAACATAGTCAGATGATCTTATTTACACAGTAAACATCATGCGCAATATAATATTAAAGTGACAAGAAGTTTGAGTAATGATCCATAAGTTCTCTAATATCAATCTTTTTTGCGTTTTATTTTTCTTAGATTAGCTGACTACCAAGTTACATAATAGCCTGATTGCCTAGAATATCAAGAAGGCAGGAAGGTTTTTAAAACTACATAATTACATATATCGTCTTCCATCGAAGCCAAAATTCTGTATTAATTTGGTTGCGTAAAGGGTTGCTATACATTTTATGTCACATTGAGGGGTTTCTTTATAGGAACTCGCAATCCGGGTAATAAAAAGCGTAGAATGGAACCTGATATGAAATCGTACTTTCCAAGAATTTTTACGCAAGGTATATATTTAACAAAGACAGTAAAAAACGTCCTATATTTTTGCTAACAACTGTTGTTGGGGTGAGAGGCGACACGGATTCTAAAGCGGGTAGTGTGGGGTACGACTCGATCGTACTGCGCAGTAGTAAGAGGGGATCTTTTTCTTTGCCTTGGTTTAGATTCAAGTAGCAACAACACCGTTACAAAAATATCTGTATTAGTTACCTACTAAGTGGACTTCTTTCGCGACACAGATATAGACAATCGAAACATAATTTATGGCTATTAATCTAAAACTGACGTAATTGATCTATTATAAATAAAAAGAAGTCGGTTACTAATAAGAACTTGCACCGATAATAGTCTGCAAGGCTAACCTGTTGTTAATACCTTCCAAATGATAGCATTAATATCTGCGTCTTCATCCATCTCGAAGGCACTCTGAAACAAAGACAAAACTTTATTCAAATCACGAAGTCTTTGAATTTACAGTTGAATTGATAATTACGTACCTACTTTTACGACCTAACGAAATTATTCTAACCACACTTACTTAAATTACATAACCAAGTCGCAAGCAAGCACTATTCCCTGTGGCGCATTTATAGCTAGTTGTAAATCTATTCATCGAAAATTTATATGCTGGCCCCTAAACAAATTTCCAGGGGGAATTTATTTCCAGGGTCGAAATTTAAACATCTCAGTTAAACCATGTACTTTTTTCATAGGTGAGCCAGGACTGCAACGGGGTATTCCCGAGGATCTTTTATTTTCGGTCCTTTGTGTTGAATTTTTGGGTTAGGATAATGTTGGATCCATCATTTGAATCGGATCACGTACGCCAACGCCCATGGTTCAGCTTCACCTGACGTTGGGACGAGGATAATAGAGGACCGACGAAAAAAAATTAGATTATTCAAGAAAAAAAGCTTGATGTGTGTCGTCGTGTGTTGGTGTCCCACCAGCGCGACATCAGGTACGCTAAAACATACGGCCCTGTTATGATCTCCGAATTACTTCACAAAACTAATTTTATCCCCAGTCCAAACTGCGAGAATTTATCGTAATTTTCACCGAAAGATGTCTTGGTATGAACAAACATTTTACGTAATCTGCGTATTCATATTAGCGCACGAACTCTAACAGATTTAAACAAATAAAATATTGTTCAAATATTTAGTGTACAAGAAGACTTGTACAACATATTTAAGTGTATGTAGGTATAGAAATCTAAAATTTTATTCATAAACGAACCAGTAACAGAGTTGTTTGCGAGACAAGACAGGTCGAGAAGTGGTAATGGAGTACTTTTGAAAGACAAAAGAGCGACACCGGGTTATGTCATTGCTTCAATTGAATTTTAATAAGGGAGCAATATGAATAAATCATAACGAGTAATCAGAAAAAGCTGTCACGGACAAATATAGATTTCATATCTGATATGCATTTGACGTAAGTAACTCTCTCACAGTTGAAATTCTAAAGGGGAGTGGCAGAGGAATTACATAGTATGTTAACTTAATTTTTTGGGTAATAATGTATCAAATATTTATAACAAGCAGATAAATCTTGTAATATTTCTTTTTTAACTGAAACTTTGTACAGCTGTAGTTTGTGGGTTATTCCTTTAGATCGAGGCAAAAGACAAAGCAAATGGTTTGTAAGCGCGTGACAAAGTGTACGCATTGTATTTTTCGCATAGTGCAAAGAATTTCTAGACACAACAATAGACAACAGACAGCGTATGAAACAGCTCTCTTATGATTTTACACATTATACAACGCGTACAGTAGCCGTAACGAAAGTTGGTACGCACCGTGAAACATTCCCAAATCAAAGATAATTGCCGAAGCAAAACATACTTAAAGTATCAGATGTAACAAAGCAGCCTCGTCCTGCATACTCGATTGAACCCTTGTTCTTGAATATAAATATTACGTAGATTAAGTTTATGCATGTCTGTAGTTTAAAAGAATTATAAAATGATTAAAAGTGTATGTAATTATGTATTGAATATTTGCACACCTTATGGAATGGTAGAATGTAAATGGGCCATTATAACTTAAGATCATACTTTGTTCACCTGCATTCTGGCAAATAAATGAATTTGAATTTAAACTGTATCCAAAGATAACTTGGGACACCCTTAAGATGATTTATATTTTTAGAAAATTGATTAATTGTAGGTCAAACGTACATGTGTCATCTGGAACGACATGCTCAAAACCTTTGAAATACATCCAACAATAATCATGATTTTGTGGTGGTTAAAAGAACGATTACACGATGGCGAGTCAAAAATCTTTTGTATTTATTTCGATATTTATAATCAAGATAAAATGTCTGCATGTTCAATCTTCATAATTTGTAGAACACGTGGTTTTAGAAAGATAATCGAATTCTGTTTACAACAGTTTAAGGTACTAAGATATAGAGTTAGATAAAATCGTAGTGAAGATTGCAAAGGGACTGTTACATAAGGACGAGTAAAAGTAGTTGTTAAACTGGGATAATAACAAAAATAAATCATTTTATTTTAAACTTCCGTGGTCCTAGTGTGTAAATGGCACAGTTAATTATGTGGGCCCAGAACTTACCTGCTTGTTTTAAATTCAAAATGATTCTTCAATCAAAATCAATATCTAATATCTATATATATAAAATAAGAAACTGACTGGCTGATTGATTCACTGACTGACTGATCGATCAACGCACAGCTGAAACCGCTAGGTAAAGAACCAAAAAATTTTGCACAAATGTTCCTTAAATGACGCAAGTGAGCACTAAGGAGGGATTATTGGAAATTCATACCCTAAGGGTTTAAAATAGGGGATGAAAGTTTGTATGAAAATTCGTCATTTCTGACGTTAGGAATGTAAAAATTTACATATGAACACTGGATTAGAGAAAGAGAAAAAAGTTTGCAGTACACTTTTTTATGAAAATTCCTTCTTTATGGGGGTAAAATTGGGGAAAATATTTGTCTGAAACATCTTCATTTTTTAAGTACGAGTTGCAAAAATAGATACGAATAACGGTGGGAAGAAAAAGAATAAGTGTTGCGCGCAATCTGTTGCGCCGACGAAGTCGCGGGCACCAGCTCGTTAATACATAATTATTACCTAGTAAAGAGTATTCAACCCGAATATTTCTGTTACGACCACGCCGCGTCTCCAGCTCATGATTAAGGGCTCCGGACGAATTTGAAACTATTAAAATGTACCTAATACTCATTATGAATATGACTCACTCAAGGTAGTTATAATATAAAAATAATTATTATAGTATTAAATATTGCCATTAATTACTGCCTCAGCTGCCTCGTTGGTCTAGTGGTTCCAAGCGCGACTGCTGAGCATGAGGTCTCGAGCACGATTCCCGAGTCGGGCAGTGATTTTGAGTTTTTCAGTTAGAAAATTCTCAGTAGCAGCCCAGACTTTGGAATTGTGCCTGGTAGAGTACAATAGGTTCACCACCTATTACAATATATAATGTGGGTGTGCGACTGGGTAGTGTATACACCTCTGCCTACCCCTTCGGGGAATAAAGGTGTGATGCTATGTTATGTTATTAATTACTTAACTTATAACTCCGTTAAGAATCTAAAATAGGACAATACTTTGTGAAGGGTGGAGAGTTTTTATGGCCAGCCACTGCATTTATTATACGGTCACCCAAACCAAGGTTACAGAAAAACATATTTACAATGCTGATGTGGAGTTTTTGCGCTGTTCTCTTGTTGTTATGTTTAATACATATGAGGCTCAGAGCGGTAAAGCAGTGTCGATCACCTCACTACCAGAGTATGTATGTACTTATATCTGAATAGGTTTAGACTTTCATATGATCCAATCCATCCTTTGAATGTCAAAATAGCTGATATCACTGTAAACAACCCGTTGGATTCCAGAAGAGGGGACTTAGTAAGGGGAATAATATTATTTTGGCCAGTCACATTTTTCCTGCAGAACTTTGCCATTACATGTATTTCATTAATGTAATGTTATTATTAATTTATCTGTTTATGGCTGTTGAATTCTGACAAAAAGCCTTGAGCGAACGAACGCAAATATTATACCCGGGTAAGTTTTATAAGTGGAACTAAAACAAATTCTAGACTGAATCAATTTCCTAATATAACAAACAGGTTGTCCCCGACCATTTATCTTGAAGATAATCAAAAGAAGTAGGTAGGTAAGAAAACAATTAAGTGAATTGGTTCAAAATAAAAACATTAAGAATTAAACAGGTAATATTTAATGCAACAAAACAATTAAGTCTGAATATAACTGCAATGATTATAGCACGATTGAACTGGCAGTAAAGACGATTGACGTCAATCAGACATAGCAATATAATTTAAACAGTGCACTAACTACTAAGAATAGCCGATAAGTTGGCAACTTCAAAGTTGCCCGTAATTCAACATTATAAAGGAGAATGACTTACACGCCACTTATGTACGAAATGACTTGCGAAGCACTAATCAATATCAGTAACAGTCGCACCTTTGATCGCCGAGAGGGGTAACGCAGAGCGTGTGGGTGTGCCATCCTACGCGTCACAGACCGTCGAATACAGATTTAGGTCCAGTAAAATAGGGGACTTATCGATCACAATTCTAGCCTTAAACCAGACTGAGAATGTCGTAACAGAAAGTTAAAATACATTTTGTAGGAAATGTCATCGGATCCAAATAAACTAGTTGATTCTGCTATCACTAGACAATGAGGCGGGCAACAAATTACAGTTCGAAATAATTAATTATTATAATTGGGTCATATACGCAGCGGGTAACCGCAAAATAGCAGTCTGACACATAAGCGTTTCAGATAAACAACACCCGCTTCGCTTGCGGTTAACACGATTTAACAATTTATGAGCACCTGTATAGGTTAATATTGTTCACATGATCAATTATCATAATAATTGTTATCAAATGTAGGTATTTTATTAAGACAACGAAATATTCTCCTATGATTAGATAGAGGTTGGTTAAAACAATCTACATACAAATTATCACACAAATATAACATGTTGCTATGATTTTCCGTTACGTGGATGGATAGATTGGATGTGACGCTGGACTTTTAACAACAAACATGTTATTATGTACGAAATTTTTATCCCGAGACTCCGGTCAAGGTTAGTGGAGATCCGTTTAGTTTTAAGGTGCTAGGAGTCAAGCAAAGCGTCCATGATAGGAAATACGTGGACGAGTAGCAGTCCTCCTCGGTTCTAATAGGAACCCAGCGCAGGATCAGCTGAGCTCAGATAAAATAACTACCTCACACTGTAAGAAACCTTAAAACAAATCCCTAGGTAAATTGTAAATAATTCCAGAGCTACGACAGACGTAATTCATATCAGAACTAGTTAATACAAAAACGGTAACGAAAATATTTTCACCTGCATTTCAATAGTTTCGTTACACGAGGACTTTGGTCAAGGACAGAGTCATCAGAAATTCAATGTCCAAAAATTTCCAATTCCATATGAGCAGGCGAAAAAACATTATCTACGAGTTCGATGCACTCTGCCACAAGTGATGGCCATGTATACATTGACATCAGAAAAAATATTATCGGAATACAGAATGTGGTTTATAAACAGTTTTGGTGTTCAATTTTTTTATAGAATAATATAAAGTTGTACTTTGCCTCGCAGATATCACATAATTCAAAATTAAAAAAGTAATATAATGACTTCAATTATTTTTTTCTTTTATACTAAAAATCGTTTTCGTTCTCTCAAGACTCAAAATTCCTGGTTTAAAACAAGGTACATAATTTCCATAAGTATATTATTAGCGAGCTCGCTTCGTAACAAGTTTGGCCAGATTAGTACGACGCGACGCCGAGTTCATACGAGCGAGCCTCACATGATGTCATCGTCAACACATAACTAACTTAAAACCTCGAACAAAACGTCTATGTATGCGTGACTATAAGACTTATCTAAACAGAAACACATACAAATTAATTCCATAGCGGAGTGGAAAGTTCCATGGTGCCACAATGTAATGCTTTTAAATTTAAAACAAGCCTTGCTTTAGCATCCCTTACTGACTATTGAATAGATGTATTGTATTATAAAAGGAAATGAATCGCACACCGAGCAAAAATCCTGTTATCTGACAAAAATGTGTGGTAAACATGATTGAATTTGTTAAATAGAACGCAATAGATGATCGTCTATTAATTGCTATTCTTTCAGTCGATCACGTTTCGCTTTCGGTCAAGGATAATTAGTTGCTAAGTAATAAAGATTGTTAAGACGAACTAATGGCAGGTACGTAAGTAATTGATTATGTTTCTTTACTAAGCATTAATTACACTCTACAAAGAAAATGCGAGGTAAGATGTAACTTTTTGCGCGTCAATATTATTATTCTGTAAATCTGTTAATCATGACGATAATGCGTAAGATGAAAAAACACATCTGGAAATTGTTACATCCGCAGTGATTCGATGAAATTAGAAGAATTTTCAGAATGAATAACTTGTTTTTGTGATAACGCTAACACCCAAACATTTTGAATTTCTATACCTACATCTAAATGGGAACAGTCAGTTATAACTCAGTACCTATGTACAAGACACAATCTAACATCTGCGTAAGACAGTTGCTGATAACCTGTAACAAGCGTATAATGTACACTGAAAGTGATTAAACTGCTATGAAAACATCTGATTACGCAACCTCATGACAATAATAATACAATTATCAACTACCTAAATAATGTTGAATAATAACATAATACATTTGCTATCATTATTATTTCGGGTTGCCAACTTCCGTCGACAAACCACTAGGCGAAGTGAATACGCAAAGTATTTTTTTATTAATTCAAAATTTATTTGAATTAGTAAGTATTTCAAGTTATTTTTGTTGCTGAGGATAAATTAAGCTAAAACACAAATGCTAAGTTCAAATGTGAAATGCTACATACGAAGTAACTCCAATTGTGTGCTACTGTAGTAGAATGCACTTCAAACAAAATAAATGACCCATGAACTTCTACAACGGATATAAAAACAATTTCAGAATTTTGAAGCACCCGCAGCAATATTGATGCTGACGTACAAAATAGTTCGTGACCTTCTATGTTCGAAAATAATGATGAGCACCTACGCTAAAAATGTATCCGTGCTAGGCTTAATTGAATTGACCGAGTCTCGATGTAATCGATTATGTCTATAACTGGACCGTAAGTATCTACAATATAAAAAATAATTTGTACTCTCCCTGGTGAAGTAAAATCAACAGTTTCTGAATGTTTGAGGAAGTCTTAAATGTCACTTCCTAGCTATTATAAATTACGGATGCAAACAATGGCAGTTCAGTAAGGTACATATGTAAGGCTAAACAAATGCGATGCTATTCTAGTGCAGTTTATCATATGCAACTTTGTATTGCGCGTACGCAACATCCCTCATATTTACGATCCATGACCCGCTTACCCATGTTAAGTTGTTTCTCTCAGATCGACTTGACTGCTTTATCTCAAGTGATTAGGAATTAAACCAGAATGATGAACTTCTTCGTAAATAACATATCATAGTGTGATGTGCAAATTATCATCATTATCAAAGAATCAATTGTGTATAGATTTGAATATTTTTATCTATCTAATCGATGAGTAATTAATTTTCCGAGCTATTATAGTAATACTTGCACCAATGAAGGTCGGTGGTAATTCTTTTATCTTCACAGTAATTAACTAATTTACGTCTATCAAATAAAAATAGACGGATAATACGGCCATAAAACAATGGTCTGTGTACCTAACTATAAATGTTACGAACTACAAATAATCCTATAGAACATTCGAGTCTAGTTTTTACCCGTCTATATAGTCTGTGACTGATCATGATCAACAAATGAATTAAGGTCAAGTCCGTTATGACATAGTATAGCTATACTAGCTTTACACTTTGTGGCGTTGCGTTGTAGCCTACGTGATTTTTTTCTAGTACTTTGCAGTACCTACCTGAGTCTCTAACTGTTTACGCGTCAACATTCAATTTCAATGAAAAATCGTATTCAAGGAGCACTGAACTAAGTAGAAGTACAGTAGGAGAGTAACAAAACTCAAGGAAATTGAAAAAAAATTATCAATCACAAAAATAGAGAATATTAAGTTCGACTTTTGATGTAAGATGACTTAAATATTACTTTGAAGTTGGATTTTAAATACTCAAATAAATAATATGATGCTGATATCAGCATATTTGTTATAAAAAACGAATGACTTTCAATGTGTGAAGTGTTTGTGTTTATCATAATAAGTTACAATTATTATGAGCTGAATGATTCTCGACTTTACTTTGAATGAGTGAAGCGATCACCATGTTTATTAATATATTGTTACATACTTAGATTTATATAATGTGTGATAGTGTATCTTGTCTCATGGGTAAATAGATAATCAACTAATTTACACAGAGGATGAAATCAAATCAAATTAAATCAATAATTGGACAAATTATCACAATGAAAATGAAACTAGGGAAAGTCCTTCAGTTTCATTAGTAGAATTCACGTTTAATAGTTCCATTAATATGATTTCACTAGTATAAGACTGATACTGTTAAAGCGGTGAGGATCAACTTGAACACTACCTTAACACGTTAACTGTGAAAGATGCAGCCACCATAAATAAACAATCACCGGGCCCCATATGTGGGACACTGTACAGGGAAAGAAATGGTGGTAGACCAGCAAGGACCTAGACAAATGGAAAAACTTGGGGGAGCAACCTTTGCCCAGCAGTGGTAAAAAGATTGAAGAGGCTATAATCGTACCGATTTCAGAAAACACTTCGTGGTAAACGGATTTCCAGATAAACAGGATATTCAAGTCACAAAAATTCAAAACTATTCTATGATAAACAGTTTTAGATTATCTTTCGTGGTACTATTCGTATCACCTTGAAAAACTTGATTCGTAAACATTTCAAAATCACTCCCATATAAATTTTGTTTGTCTTATATTCATCGTAAATGAAAACGTCCTCTCAGCTATATCAGTACGTGGTCAAAGCTATTTTTGTATAAAAATTAGGAACTTTTTTGTAACGCTGGATTTAGTCAGGTCTTCTACCTGTATTGTTGCATAACCATAAATGTTAAATTTATACAACAATACATAAAATACTAGCTGTGCCTGCCCCGCAAACGTTGTTTTGCCATATAATTTTTCTGGATAGGGTCACCCTTATCACCTAGGGGTATAAAAAATTGCCTACGACCTACCAAATATACACAAAATATTTCATAAAAATTGGTCAAGCCATTTCGGAGGAGTTCGATAACAAACACGAGACACGAGATTTTTATTTAATAGATTAATATTTAAATAACATGTATTGTTCAGGTATAAGTTTACTCAAAAGGATATAAGTTCTTCTATTTTCAGCATATTGTCGATGTCGTTCTCACTTCTCAGGTCTCATGTAAATTATAATTGACGGTGAGCCTAATGCCGTACACCGCACAGTTACGAAACCCGGACTGTTAATGAATAGAAAAACTCAAGAACACTTTTGGACCTCGAACTCGACAACAGCCACGCTGGTCAAATAAGACCACTAAACCAACGGGAGTTAGTTTTAAAAGGTCACGTTCGATCTTCAGTAGTGGAGTGGCATCAAAGGAAGAAACTAATGAGACAGTTACTGACTACTATAAATATGATAAAATCAATAATAAAATGTTTGTTTTGAAACAGAGGGATCCGAACTGCGGTTATCAGATCATCACATAAAATAAATAAATGAACAGTTCAAAACACTGTTACCGTCATATCAGGACAAGACCTATTATTGATTGGATCATTTTCGAACAAGGGATCAAGGCAAACTTGATTATAAAATCGCTAAAATCACCAGCTGTCAACGTAATACAAACAGAAAAAAACTCACAATTTAAGACCGATAAGATAGAGAAAGATAAAATTTATTCCGCAGTAATTTTTTACTATATTTGTGAAATGTGAACAGATAAGTGGGGGACACGGGTGAACGCCGGGTTAAACTCACACTGACAGTTCACAGATTAAAATATGCGCATAATAATAGGCAAAGGTCTTTAAAAATACGTTTCAGTCACTAAATCATACAAGAGATAAATAAATAATAAAAAGGACTGTTTGTGCCAAGTACCAAATGCTTCGAAGTTCGTTTATCTCTTCGAAGCAGTCGAGTCTTCTAAGCATGTAAGGTATAGTCGACCATGAAATTGCTTTACCATTTATGACGATAACTTCCAGTAAACTGAAATTTCAACAAGGCTGACATTACTTATATAGCAGTCACTATGATCTTGTAAGCGAAAAAAATCCTTGTCATTTAACGATGCGAAAACGATTGGCATGGTCCTGAAAGATTACAGGCTGCTTACTCCCTAATACAAATGCTGCCAAGGTAAAATCAATCGAATGAATCGTGACCATGAGACAGTATTTGCTATAAATCGATTAATATATAAAAAAACAAACGCAAGCCATTCCGGCAACATAGGTACTTGGTCCCTTGACCTATTCCAAGGCTGTCTTTACTTCCTCTACGAGATATAGGCATCTGCTAACTGATCTTCAAATACTCTTACCTGTTAATGTAACGTAGTGATGAATGAATGTACACGTAAGTGGGTTGACACGCTATTTTCTTTGACTAGCTTGATAAATCAATATGTACCTTTACCTTTATATCTAACACAAACAATAGATTACTTAGTAGGACAGTAGTATTCTTCCGCTAGTACCTTAGATCCTATTTTAAGAAACAAGGATAACTCAAATACAAGTACGTAACATTATTTACACTAAGAAAATGCTATACTTTACTAATAGGATTAAATACAAGTAACCACGTTATTTCACAAAAAAGAGTAATAATCACCAATAAGATAACTAACAAATACGTTATTCGTTAACCTACTTCTATTATACACAGCTTAAAGCCATACAATCCGCACTTTTGACACAAATTACTTAAATAGTTATTGAGGTGCTTCTTAATAATTTTTTTTTTTTTAAAAAATCAAAAAGGTTTATTGCAGAAACTTGTACAACTTTTACAGTAAATCTTACATAGGGGCCTCCTTTTAAGTAAAATATATACCTGTGCTAGGAGAAATGATAATTAGCTCTAGTAATTAAAAGTAAATATTAGAGTAGCTAGTTATGTTCCTTCTTCCTACTTATCTTCTTATAGTGTGGTTGATGAACAACCTAGCGTCAGAGTTTAAACCACCCGGTTCGATCCTACTTATGACAAAGTTAATCAATATTTTCCCAGGATCCATTTTCCCAGGATCCATAGATTAAGATCGGTGGATCTTGGGTGGACGTCCAACCCTCAATCATAGATAACCTTTATCAATATTTTAGTTTTCGTTTTACTGTACCATCTGTTACTTATACTGTACTTATGTTGCTTTGTGTAATTTGTAATTTCTTCTTCCGTATAAAAACGGAAGGTTTATCACTATTAGGCATATGATTCAATCGATCAACGCATCTTTTATGTCTTTTTCTTACTCCAATTTAGCCTTATATAAAATAAATCTCGAATTTAAATAAAACTGAAAATAATCAAGACGATTACCTACCAAAGTATTCATTGGCAATATAAGTTCGTAACTAGTTATCGACTAATTTAGCATCTTTAATCAACAAACGTAATATAGAACGAAACTACTTCTACTTTTTAGATTTACTGAATAAACCATTTAAGAAAACCTTTTCTTTTCTAAACCATTATCTCTGAAAATAGGGTAGTAATTTATTTAGACAGGAAGTCGATATAAGTGTCAAGGCGGCAGGATTGCATGAATAATGCGGAAGTAGGTCAAAATGAAAGGAACAAATTTTCTTTCTAAAATATTTATCGTCCCACTTCCATACTTGTATCATAAACGAATAGGCAGAATATATTAAACTATATGATTTTACTTCATCAGCAGTTCGATTAATTACCAGATAGAATTATTAAAATTGTATCAAGCCTTGATTATTTAATCAGTGACGTCTATATTTGCCGAGACCCTATTAACGTAGTTCCACGGACTGGGAGTGAAATTGGGACGTCTAGCATCTGCAGCTAGAGCTAATTGCAGGAAATGGACTATTGAGGTCCTCGCCTCTCCTTAACGTAATTAGCTATGATATCACTCAAAGTTCTGCTCACCCAGTCGAGGAAACTGAAAGTATTGATGTAAAGAGAAGACAAATGATATGAACGCATTCAACAACGCTACCTTTCGGCTATCTGCCCCTAATATCAATAATATCGTACGACGATTAGATAATATTACATGTAATCAGAACTGGATTAGAGAATAAAATAAGTTCCGCAATTAAATAATAAATTAAGAACTATAGTTATCTAATGTCGTGATGTAACAGTTTAGTTTACTTACAAAAACAGAAGCACCGATCCCTACAGTCGAACAGGGAAAGGGGTCAGTTCAGCGAAGCACCTACTTTGTAGGTACTAAGAGAAAGAGTAATAATTAAAACAATTGAATAAACCTGATATTATAAGCTAAGCTCGCCAATATTGTAACCCAAATTTAACAATTCACCATATACGCTACCACAAAAAGTTAAGAAATGTTTAATGATTAAAAAAATTTAAAACAACACATGTTTTGTGTTATTCAATTACGCTAATGATACGCGAGAGAACCGTGTTAGTGTTCAAAAAGGGTTTACTATCTGTGTACTATTAGCTTCTGACTCAGTGTTGTAGAAGGTTCCAAAGATATTAATACTCAATGTATTGGTATTTGCTACTTATTTCACTTCGAAATTAATTATAACTTTAATAATATGCAAACGTTTGTCTAATTGAATATATAGTCTTCAGCTGATAACTGAAAACGTAGGTTCATTTAGACCTACTTCTGCTAAAATACATACGTATGGTTTAGCGTTACTCACTTATGGCATATTCAATACAGTAAGGTATAGTGCTTCAATATTTTTGTTCGTAATGTTTTATTTATTCTAGTCAAAGCATATCAATTCAAACCATCACAGTTATTTTTAAATTCAATATCATCACCCCCCCGCCCTTATCCCAATTTATTTGGGATCGGCGCAGCAAGTATTCTTCTTCCATATATCTCTATCAGCCGTCATATCGGCAGTCACTCCTTTTCTAGCCATATCATCTTTAACACATTCCATCCATTGCTTCCTCGGTCTTCCTCTAATCTTGTTTTTTTTTTAATTCAATATGAACGTATGATTTGGCTTCTCCTATCATTATCATATTAATAACATATTATAAAGCCTCGTAATTACTTAACATGATTTTAGATTAATGAGTGGAAAAGTTTATGTAATACATTTTGTCGCGTTGACGGCAACGAGTTAACTACATGTGTCAATGTGTGCGAACTGGGTCAAACGCGAGATACCTACATAATGTAACTGTGTGCAACAGATGACGACCGTCTGAGGTCAATGCCCTACTAGCAATGGGGCCAACGATCCTCAAGCCGCACCCCTACAGCGTGCAGGTGAACAAATCTGGGGTGGTTTTCATCTCGTTTGTATAAATGTAAATAAACATGAATGCTGATAATGTCTTTGTAAACTGGTTTAAACATATCGATAGAGGAAGAACCTTCACTCATTTGTTCGTAGATCTCTGATTCTTCTTCGAACACATTCTTGTTTATCAAATCATTTCACATCATAACAATGATTAAGTAATGTTTCCAATTGCATATTTCTCGATAATTACCGCTTACTCGATAACTATGCCAGTATCTTAAATTTCGGCAAAATCTTCCGCGTGTTTTTTTTTTATGATAGCCAATATCTTAGGGATAAACCTTGAATCGTTTGTGATAATTGTCCAGCAAATCGGATAAAGACCGTCAAAATTCGGTCAGTAGTTGTGAGAAGAAAAAACGTGATTAAACATGCAAATTATCATGGAAAATTACTAATAACTTAAGTAATTAAGCAGCCCTTTTGGGCGTTATCTTGTGTATTGACCGAAATCAGCTGTGTCAAAGACGGGTCGCAGCGTATCGCTAGCGGGGGCGAGTGCGTTGTTGGGAGCACGTACGCACTGGCCGGCCTTGCAGGTATTTGTGACTGCAATACCAACCTTAATGAACAAGTACAATAGTGTACACGGAAATAGCTAATGGGATGGGATACTGAATTACTCTCGGTAAAATCGGGAATAATTAAGTGGAATGATAAAAGTTTATTAGAGTGGGAATCGTATACGAAACAGAACTTACAAGTGCAGATCACTAGATTAGTTGGTATTTAAGTAAATTAACCAAATTAATCTAATCGGTGATTCTGGAATGATCAACGAAATTTTTGCATTCTATGCGATCATTTGATAGATTACGATGTAATTCTTTATAGATGAGAAGATTTATGCTAATAGAATAAAAATTACAGCGCAATATTAATCTTAAAAGCTATAACTGTCTAGACCTACTTTTTAGATATTCAGGAGTATTTTAATGTACCGTAAACACGCTAGTTCCGATAACTTGTGGACAGATATAGGTTAAAATGGCGTGACACCAATTCGTTTGTTCTTATAAAATTATCGAAGTTTATGCAAGTAATGGATTGCAATAGGTGATAGATTTTGTTATACATTATGGTTAATCGTGATTTGAAAACAACAAATTCTGTAAAAGAAGGCTGAAGACATAATATTTAGACTACCAGGCTTGTATATAAAAGTATAATATGAAGGCGTCACTCAATCGCATATACTACAAACCAACGCACAGAATCTAATAACATCCTAAAATATTAAACCAATAGAAATGTGTGGAAATTAGTGAGGCGTTAGGTGATAATCAATATGTTTTTCGACTTCAGCCAATAGCTTGCTGGTGCTACATTAGGCACCATGAGTACATTGAACAGCAATGGTCTTTGCAATTGTGTGACGATAATCGTCGTCAGTGACCTTCCGTAGACTGTAATAGACAGAAGCTAAGTAGGTTACCGTAACAATTAAATAAGTTTATCTCTAGTTAGTAAGATACAGCTGTAATCACTGTGCTGAATATTCAACAAAAGCCTCATAATGAAAATCTGTTACAACACGGCGTTCAACCCAAAAAAAAGACCTGATTTACGTGTTTCAACAGTACACCTTTTTTTTTATTGGATCGTCCTGTCCTTGCTTTGTGTATGTAAACAAAACAACCACATCGAGTCTAAATTTAGTCAATACTTTTTCGGATATTTGGCATCATGAGTAGAAAACAACGTTGGACGCAATCACCAAAAGCAAGGCACTCTGTAAACTGCATTGTACGTGCTTGCAAAATACGGCTCATAAATATTATGGACGTAGTCGTAGAAGTTGAAAACATTGACCGACAATGCCAAAATGACGCAGGAAGAGAATAATCCATAGGTCAGTACTACCATCACCATCTTAACAGGATAAAAAGCATTTATGACATTGTCAGCAAACTAACAAAGTTGCGATATTCAGCAACATAATATAGGTATAAACTGGTCAAATATATTATCAGCAATTTAACTTTTGCAATTTAAACGTTGGTTCTGCTGCACGATACAGAAACTAAAATTGTGTTACTAGGTCGTCTGTGTGTAAAATTAAAATGTTTTACGGAGAAGAAGTTTCGGCACGAGAAGATCACGTAGGCACTCTCTTTAAGCAATAAATTGATCCCGTGCGAATGGCATCGAGGAAGAACAATAATAATTTCTCCAAACTTGGTACTATTACTAGTTTCACTACTGACATGACTGCTAAGTCTTGAATATTGGCATGGTCATACAAGGCAGGGCTTGGAAGAATAAGTACAGTTAACAGTAAGCTGAATATTCTACGACCATTGAGACACTTTCGGGGCAGATAAAATTCAATTTTAAACTTCTCGCTATCAGAAGTGTTTTATCTTTTAATTAAACTGTCATATAATATTTTTTCCAGTTGCATATCATCCCTATCAATGTTTATGGGTTGACGTATGATGTGCGTAAGCGTGTCGCGATCGCGCGACCTGGCTTCTTTTCCTATCTTCGAATGGCGTAAGTCATTAGAGACCGTCCGTCGCCGAGTAATTCTTGGCAAAGCGCGCTTCACAGGTAGAGTGATAAATCGTATTGTTGACCCGCAATTGTAATTACTCGAACATGTAAATAGATTACTGGAGCAATAATTACCAATATAAATGTTTATTGGTGTAATTAAAAAACTGCCTCGTTGGTCAGTGGTCCCAAGCGCGACTATTGAGTGGGAGGTCCCGGATTCGATTCCCGGGTCGGGCAAAGAGTTATTGAGTTTTTCTGTTAGGAAATTCTCAGTAGCAGCCCAGAGTTTGGAATTGTGCCCGGTAGATGGCAATAGGCTCACCACCTATTACATGGGACTCAATAACAGCATTGGTGAAATGTGGGTGTACAACTGTGTACACCTCTGCCTACCCCTTCGGGGATACAGGCGTGTTGCTACGTTATGTGACGTTTATGTTAAAAAAAATAACAATTTTATTTAAATAAAGGAAACGGATTGGCTGTTTAACATGTTAATTTTTCTCACTAGTAAAGTTATTTAATTTTAGGTTACTGCAAGCGTTTCTTCGTTTATCACCTTCGATCACTAATCCATCTTAAATTCCCACATGACCCCTTAAAGCCTGTCTACAATGAGAAAAACAGTCAAAATTTCAATGGCGGTAGGCATACCTCAGGGAGCCCTGAGAATTGGCCCTATCAACAAATAAAAATACACTAAACGTTTTGTAAAAGAGCTCAGGATGACACGATTATAGGTTTAAAAGTTAGCTAGAAGTTGATATCTTGTACCAACACCCAAGTCTCCACGCGGTCCAGTTGACAAGTGTAGCTGTAGAGTATTTGTCGACAGGAACTTTGATAAGGAAACGTATTGCGTATATTATATTTTTAGTTACAGAAAAACAAACATTAAATGATTATTATTCTAATTATTATGCCTACCACTCGCTAAACGTACCTAAGCTCGTTGTATAATGAAACGTATACTTACGATCTCGAATCTGTAACTATAAATGCTCGTGTTATTATGTATTTTATGAGAACAAAATATCTAGTTTTCACATTGTAAACTAGCGTAGATTCTGAGAATGTTGTTTAAGTTTTGAAAGGCAACCGATAAGCTACAAAATATTAGTAAACATTGTGTAATCCGTATGAACATATTAACATTAGTAGGTTACTAAATGTCAGAAAGAAAAATAAAACCATTTTCTTAAAAAAGTGTTGCATATTAAGCCTTTTTCTTTCAAACACATCGATACCAATATAATGAAAGATCAAAGAAAATAACATTGCAATGGTCTCCGTTAAAGCGTTTGTTTTGTAAACAATAATTCTCTTGCCAATCGATTTTTACTGAAAGTATATAAAAAAAGAAATAAAAACTCATGCCACTTGTGAGAGGAATTCTAGACTAAACAATGAGTTGCATGTGTGTCTTCAGCTGGCAACGGACTTGTTAACTAGGCAGCTGCCGTCGATCCAAGACCGAACAGAAAACCTCGAGGACTTATTTTCTTGATCCAAAATCACCAGGCAATCAAGAAAGTAGGCAAATTTGGAATTAGATTACATATTTCTAAAATCGGATATAATATGGATTAGATAGTTCGGACTATCCCATCAAATATCAACCTACTAAGTACCTGTTTAATGAGTCCACCTCGCCAATTTCTAGCCATTCTGAACAATTGTGAAATTCTTTAACACCTTGCAATTTGCCGTTGACTTTGCAATCTTGGCGCCTAGTGCGTCATATGCCTTAGTAATCAACTGAGTCATAAATTTGCACTGTAGCAATGTCCCTGCTACTGTAACAGCCTTTAAGCTAACACATGATTCAATTACATTTTTCAATATGGCAAGCCTGCCGACTACTGATGACGGCAATTCTGCCAAATACTCGTATTATTGATTCTGAAAGATTATATCTGACACCATACACATACCCCACAAGAACGCTTTGATCATGTAGTTTTACGGGTTAAATGGAAAAATGTTTAGTAGTTTTATTTGGGCTAATGAATGTCTATTGAGTCAATAAAAACTTTTTAGCTCTTTCATCTAAACAAACTAATCTCCTCTTGGATATAGGTCTCTAGAAAGCTACAGATCAACAGCCGGTATTCTGCTTTCAATTAACCGGACTGGCTTAGAAAAAATGGCAATTATACACACTAATATTATAGAGTTACTAGCTGTGCCCCGCAAACGTTGATCTGCCATTTAAATTTTCTGGTTAGGGCCACCCTTATCACCTAGGGGTATAAGCAATAGCCTACGACCTATTCTGAGACCTACCAAATATACGCAAAAAAAATCATACAAATCGGTCAAGCCTTCGGAAGAGTTCGATAACAAACACTGTGACACGAGATTTTTATATATGAGAAGATTATTTTATTTATAATATTAGTGTCTAAAATTTGGCAGACAAACTCTAGCATCACGTTGTACCTTGGTTTGTGTTTAGGAAAATTAAAAACCTTCATAAAACGTCGAAACTCCGACTAACTCTTTCAGATAGAATCTAAAAGACCCTAAACTTGCCGTTCGCATAGCACGTCTCCACTCAACAGGAAACTTGCTGATTTGAAAGTCAATGTAAAGGCAAGGTTTTATTAAGATATTGTTCTATATTTACTTGAGAAGCATAATTGTACATGTACAAAGATTGTGTATGTTCATAACAAATAACAGAAAATTGTTTAATTCCTGTTTACTACGTTAGTGCGTGCAACCTTCAAAAAGTACTGAACTGATTTTTACAAAATTTTCAATGCCTGGTCCTTAAATTATTTTGAGTACGTAAATGACAGCCACACGTATGTATTCTTTACTTCAAACTATCTAAAACAAAAAGCTATAAAGCTTTAATTTAATCGAAATCACATCTACCTCAATAGGTTTAACACTGACGCTTCTAAGCTTATTATGCCCAAAGACATTAAAAGATCTTGTGCCAATACGGATTTTATTGGGTGAAACCGTTTTAAAATAACACTAATGTTAATAAAATCTGTCTCTCCCTCTCATCGTGTGATTAATGAAGAACCTAGTGCCAGAGTTTACACACCCCGCCCGTTATTTAATAATGTTAATAATCAAAACACGTTTTGATAGTTGTTTTGTAATAAAAACGGTGTAAACCTACAGTGTAGTAGGCCGGTGGAGTTGACATTTGTATTAGCTTTAAGTTCTCTTACACATTCAAAAAAAAATTTACTCATTGCCGAAGCAGTGACTAACGACTCTAGATAGAGCAATTACATTCCTGAAATTTGCATTCTCTCTCTGAATGGTCTGTGCTGTTTTATGGAACATATAAAATACTAGCTGTACCGCGCGGTTTCACCCGGGTTAATTTGAGGAAAAAACTATTCCACCAGCGCCCTCCCCCTGACCGCGCCTAGCACATCATAAATGCGCATGAGGTCTTGGGTTCGATTCCCGGGTCGGGCAGTGTTATTGAGTTTTTCTGTTAGAACATTCTCAGTAGCAGCTCGGAGTTTGGAATTGTGCCTGGTAGATGGCAATAGGCTCACCACCATGAGACATTGACACATGAGACTTAATGCAATTAAACAGCATTGGTGAAATGTGGGTGTACGACTGTGTACACCTCTGCCTACCCTTTCGGGGAATACAGGCGTGAGGCTATGTTCTGTTATAAATGCGCGTGGTACTTGATCATTATTTTGTTGCGGAGGTATATTAAAACAATCTCCTAAGATATTCATTGAAATCAAATGATGTCAAGGGTAATTTTGTTACCTGTGACGAATAAAGTATTTATTTGGATAAGGATTAATATCATGTTTATAAAAACACCTTCGAAAATAATTCATCGTTTTAGAACCAATTAGATAACCAGAAAAAAGGTTATAGTGAGTCAATCTTAAAAGATACACATATGCTGTCGCGGACTATTTTTGGAACTTTTAACGGCATACAATTCTGTCGTACATGATTTTTGCGTAACTTTAATCGTTTAAATCGGGAAAAAAATCCTTTTGAGAGCTTTCGTTGCGTGCGCTGCGACGCAACGGAAGCTCTCAAAAGGATTTTTTTCCCGTTTTTGCAACATTTTTCATTGATGCTCCGCTCCTATTGGTCATAGCGTGATGTTATATAGCCTATGTCACCCGGGGATAGCGTAGCTTCCTAATGGTGAAAGAATTTTTCAAATCCGTTCAGTAGTTTCGGAGCCTATTCAATGCAAACAGACAAACAAACAATCAAATCTTTCCTCTTTATAATATTAGTATAGACTAGTAACTCACTTGTATTCTCTACCAACACTTTAAGACCATGCCTAAGGCTCTGTTATCATTTCATTTAATCAGGTTCGTAGTTAATTATATTATAGGCCCTCACCGTGACGGTATAGAAAACCGTTAGCAAATTAAGTGTTAGTACGTTTTACAAGTTCTGAAACAGATTCCTATCACCTGCTTCAAATTTCATTAGGTTAAAGAGTATTTCGTTTAAATCATAATAATTATATTTTAACACTAACTTCAACGATATAATTAAGTCTATAAAAATCAAATTATATCGTTGAAGTAGGTATATAATATAAGTTGTGTACTTACTATGTTTATGAAATTCGTTGTTGAGTCACGCATAGTTACATCGAACTTACTGTAGATGTAAGCACCTACCCATATGGTCGTATCAGCTGTTCCATCATATTAATTAGTGTTAAAATAATTTATGAATTAAACGAAATTCTCGTTAACCTAATTAAATTTGAATCTGAAAGCGCTACTGGAGATTCTGGAGATAGAGTGAGATCCCTAACACGGAACGCAATGTTTCGCCTAAAAATAAAAAGCTGTCACACAGAACTGACGATGAAGATAAAAAATATTTTTTCCTGCCTTTTGTCAGCCAATATTTCTACAACATGCATTCTCAATTAGTGCCACATAATATTTGTACAGGATTAAAAAAAACAATTCTGACAAAAAAAATGCTGTGTCACCCTAACAATGCAGGCCGATTCGCGACGCCACTAATCGATATTTCAAGGTTGAATATATAGGTATAAAGGGGAAACTGACCACCGTCTGTGTCAACACCGCACTTTACGGAGGAAGTGTTAATAACAATGCATTTGACGGTCTCCCCTACTACTTTGTTACGACATTCCAGTCTAATGAATGTGCAAAATCTTATACATAATATGCTCAAATTATTCCCATCCTGACTTTTATTCGAGTTATTGATCGCAATAACTATCGCCCAGAACAGCCAACATTTTTAATCAGACATGCGATTTACGCTAGACTATTTTTGATACACCGATTAAATATCGTCACAACACAATATTTGGAGAGACACATAGACGTCATAGATGAGCCAAATATTTACCAGGAAGGAATCGGCAATGTTGCGGATAGACTAAATCTTGTGAATTCATGATACCGCCACGTGGTTTCTTAAAATAATATTGTCGAACTTTCTAGAAACAAGAAAACATTTCGCTTTCCGTCTCTATGAATAAATTTTCACGCTATTTCCGTTATTTTGTTGAGCAAAACTTCAAGTATCTCGTAACGCGTTACTACCGCTTTTGCCACGTGTTTGGTTTAAAGATGGCGTAAGAGCAGTCAACTTATTCTCTCGCCTTTGAAGTAATTGCTATTCGGAGAAATTTAGTACTATAAATGTTTTGTGTTGTTCAACACGCTACCATTTACACTGCCAAATATTGTGTCAAGTTTAAGACCAACGCGACAAGAGATTGGTTTGACGTCACCCACGACAGCAAGATCATGAGACATCCCTCAAATATAAGTGTGTTCATATTTATCTTAAATCATTAATTATGCCCAATGGAAATATTAATAAATATATAGAAAATTATTATTGTTATAATTAGTGCGGTTTGTTGATCAGCTATTAGAATAGAATAGAATATATCTTTATAGTAGAACATTTATAGAAATTCAATTATTGATCAAGGGTACAATGGCGGTCTTATCGCTAACAGTGATTTCTTACGGCCAGAGGCAACACATTCCACAAACCTACAGCTTAGACTGTAAAAGATTTGTCGTAAAACTTTGTAGTATGAGTTGGCATCTGAAGCCTCAAGTTCTCCGATGATCTTAAGCATCGTGCATGTGTGTTATTAAGGAACTAAAACCATTCTTTGAGGTAAAAGAGGTTCGTAGGGTTAAACAGAATACTGTAAAGCAAAGATAAAATATGGGCATTCCAGCGAAGACGTATAGAGAGCCACTTGCAATTCTATATTGAAATTAATAAAAATAAAAAATCAAATCGCCAAATTATCATTATTTTGTTTTATGAATAGAAAAATATTCATTTTGTTTTATTATAATATTCGGCTGTTTGGAAACTTCATGAGTAAGCCTCCTTCCACCTGCGCGCGCATGGACCATACACACGGCTTACGAATAAAAAAAAAACCAACCCGATTTTAACTAGCAAATGATTTTAATTGAATGTCTTTTAGAAATATAATTTTATGTTATTTTATTCTATTTTTCCTCGCAAGAGTGTTGTAAAATGTCGTAGGTATGAGATGCGTGCGCTATGATTATTAACAAATATCGTTATTGCTTCCCTCGTCTGTCGGCTCGGGTAGCAATTCAACCACAACTGTAATGATCAACTTAGCGCACTGTATCATAATATACTATTAAGAAAATCCAAGACATTATGGTGCTGTCTGCAGTGTATGTCCGTCGATACGAAAGTAATAACAATCGATAATAAAGATATGATTAGTTTTCCTGTAGTGTACTGCAGTTTTAAACATCTATAAAATCAACATAAGTAGACCAAAATTCTGTAAATAGTAGGTAACCTAATTACAGAAAATAATGTAAGGTAAAGGCTTGGTAAAGGCCAAGTAAATATGACAAATTATTTTTAAAACAAAACAATAAACATGTACCTACATGTGAGCAACTGAAATATGAATATTATTATGAAAACCATTAGTTTCGATTTATGAGTGGCAAATTTTAATTAGCTCGTTGATCAGTGGCAGCGACCGAGCACATATGTGAACCCAGGTCTTGACTGGATAAAATCCCAATTCGTTCAAATACAAAATCACATTTACAGCCCGGAATTGGAATCGTGCCCACTAAAATCACACAGTACTTATTAATAAGATGGAAAAACCTAAACAACAGTTTGATTTCTACGATAGTGAATCGAGAAAATAAATACTTTCCCTCAATCGACTTTACAATCTGCGTGGGAAGCTGCTAATGTTTTATTATTCTTCAACATTTAGAGCAGCGTACTATGCTAGTTTACGGAAACATTAGTGATATATACATAGAAAACAGACTATGATCACAATAGTACTCTAAATGATTTTAAGCTTACTGCTTAAAGTTTATCCAAAAGGCAGTCGCTTCTGAGTGGACTATTATGTAAATATTATATAGTTGCAATTAGAGACAGCAAGATACTCAGAAATTCATAGATTCCGTATGACATCTAACCAGCGAACGTTGGCTAAATGCCAGCACCTTTCGCCAGGTCATTCTCTCAAGAAAGCTGCCTGGAATAACTGACGCAATGTGTCTAGAGTCTAGTCCACCGTTTGTAATCAAAAACCGCGTGTTTCTTCTGCCAATAATTGAAGTGACCGACACTACGAAAATATCTGATGATTATAATGTTAACACCGTCTTAGATGGGCTAAAGTGATGCGTCAGTGTGCTTTGTGACTGACATTGGTCACTCAGGAATTTACTGACATTGGGATAACTACCGCGGAGACCGGAGTGCTAGTAATTGATAAAAATAGTACAGTATTCTTTTATTTTCGTATTCGTCGATGTCACATGGAAGATTTTATTTACTAGCGTCTTTCTAGCTGTTGGCTCGTTAATTAGAAGACATAATAGATTTTTATTGTTATGACGTATAATTCTGTACGTGGCTGAGCGGAAAGCCTGCAGCTACGCCATATTATTAAATTTGAAGAATCTTATTATTAGTACACTGCTGGGTTAAAATGTTCTCCAAATAAATAACACGTGTTCGTTCTAAATTTCCTACCACTAAATTTTCTACTTAATATTAAATGGAAAAAGAATACGGTCGCGAACAGGATTCGAACCTGCGCCTCCCGGATAGATACTCCAGGCGCTCTGACCAACTAAGCCATCTCGACCTCTGCTCACCACCGCAAATTCTTCTTCCATATTTAACACGTCTTATGGCGACGTCATTGCAATCAATTCAGTACTTACAAGTGACCGAACCGACACGACTAACTTTGCAGTTAATACAATGTCGTAAAGAATGCAATTACCTTAATAATTCAAGATATGTCTTTGAAAAAGCATTAACGCATGCTTAGCGAACTCTAAAGTTACAATATTAAATGGAAAAAGAATACGGTCGCGAACAGGATTCGAACCTGCGCCTCCCGGATAGATACTCCAGGCGCTCTGACCAACTAAGCCATCTCGACCTCTGCTCACCACCGCAAATTCTTCTTCCATATTTTAACACGTCTTATGGCGACGTCATTGCAATCAATTCAGTACATACAAGTGACCAAACCGACACGACTAACTTTGCAGTTAATACAAATGTCGTAAAGAATGCAATTACCTTAATAATTCAAGATATGTCTTTGAAAAAGCATTAACGCATGCTTAGCGAACTCTAAAGTTACAATATTAAATGGAAAAAGAATACGGTCGCGAACAGGATTCGAACCTGCGCCTCCCGGATAGATACTCCAGGCGCTCTGACCAACTAAGCCATCTCGACCTCTGCTCACCACCGCAAATTCTTCTTCCATATTTTAACACGTCTTATGGCGACGTCATTGCAATCAATTCAGTACATACAAGTGACCAAACCGACACGACTAACTTTGCAGTTAATACAAATGTCGTAAAGAATGCAATTACCTTAATAATTCAAGATATGTCTTTGAAAAAGCATTAACGCATGCTTAGCGAACTCTAAAGTTACAATATTAAATGGAAAAAGAAATACGGTCGCGAACAGGATTCGAACCTGCGCCTCCCGGATAGATACTCCAGTCGCCATAAGACGTGTTAAAATATGGAAGAAGAATTTGCGGTGGTGAGCAGAGGTCGAGATGGCTTAGTTGGTCAGAGCGCCTGGAGTATCTATCCGGGAGGCGCAGGTTCGAATCCTGTTCGCGACCGTATTCTTTTTCCATTTAATATTGTAACTTTAGAGTTCGCTAAGCATGCGTTAATGCTTTTTCAAAGACATATCTTGAATTTTCTACTTAATTTTACAAACCACACTGATTGGGCAATAGTGTAAGTATTATATTTCTGGAAATTCTCAATTTCACACCGAATCTGTCCAATGTCATCCGAAAACTCTACGAGACTCTACTCTACTTCTTAGAGTTTCGAAGATCCATTTGTCAATTTTTATAACATTTGATCAAAACATAAAAGGTATTTCTTAGTAGTTTTCAGATTCAGATTAATTTCGAAAGAAAATGAGGAGATCTTAAACAAAAATCAAATAAGTAAGTACTAGTGCTCGTAAAAGGCTACTATTATCTATTCTGTGCGAGTCCTTGTAAAGATACCTACCTATACGCATACATTACTAGGTAAGGAATAGAAAAATGGTTGCTTAATAGAAAAATCCTTTGGCTAATATTAATTTTAGGCGGTTAGTTATGTATATTATTAGAATCAAAACAAAACTACGCTCAGCACATTTGCAAGATTGCAATGAGTTTAAAAAAATATATAAACCTGCTATACAATACCTGCGTCTCTAAAGACGATTTTTTATCTTGTTAATCGTATCTTATCTAAATAAGAGGCGATGAACAAAATAGAAAATATAAAAAAGGGAAAAAATGTGTTACATAATAATTAATCAATACTTAGTTTATACACTAATCACATGAACAAATTCAAAGATTAACCAAATAGCTCCAGTATCATAATGCTTGTGTTATTAATAGACGGTAGAGTCAATAAATCCGTCTAAGCTACGTGTATTATTTATCAGTATGTCACTAATGAACATACCTAATCAACTATGACCGTCTACTGCGCAGTTAGAGCTCGGAGGAAAAAATAATGTTTTACATTAAAAACAATGTATTTAAAGCCACACTATTGTTTGCGGTTTTTAATTAATTATGGCTTATTTACAATAAATTTAAAGTCAATAATAATACTATTATTACGCTTGCCAATGAGTGGCGTGGTGACTTTAGTGACGTTGCCACCACACCCACTAATATAACGCAAATACTTGATCTATGGCCCGAAAACGTTTTGCACTAGATATTATAAACGACTTGACAATTCATGCAATAATAGAATCTACAAATTAGTCCTGTCCGATTTCAATTTATAACATCTAATTACTAGATATTCACAAGAGAATTTATCTCACAAAATCTGAATTGTACCGGTTTACAGTCGTATAATCTAATTTAATGCATTCAACGATCAATCAGAAATATGGCGATAATATTAACGCTTAGCTCTTGAACAATAATTATACGATGTAAAATCTCCAGTTGTTCTAGAACTTCGATAATATTGTGCATTTGTGCCACTTGCAAATAAAGGGTATCTGCACACTGACTGATGACGACAAATGCTTAAGTAGTCTACGTCTTATCTAAGTGTCAATAAACGCTTTGATTTAGAAGTCCCGAGTTATGATCATATTTATTTATGAGGTAACCAGGCATGTATACACGATGTATCCTCTTTAATATTTCATTATAACTTGGCACCATAGTTAAAATATCCATGTCTTTTGAATATGATAGAAATTAGTAGATAGAGTGTAACAAAGTATGTTAGTTGTGTAGCCGGCTTAAGAATTATATTTAGAGTGCGCGTTTCGAATCCATCCGCTGCGCAGTTCGTTATTTTGGTTGGGAGAAACAGCTGACACATGGTAACATAGATCACGGACGGATCACATCTCGCCACATGGCCGGCCAATATCGGTTTTTTCTCTTACACCTCTTAGTTTTATCGTCGGTCGGATACTTTTATTGATTTATACTGCGTTAAGAAGTTATGAGTGTTTTAAACTCTAGCGAACAGCGTAAAACATGTGAGACCGCATAAAATTATATAAAACTTGTGGGTTACCAATGTGTGTGTTTCTTTTAGATTAATTTTGGTTAGAAATGCACATACTGTTACAAACATTGTTTGCAGTCATGTATGTATTTTCCTGCTCTTTTCTGCAACACAGTTCCGAAGATATTTGATCTTGGTATCTCAAATTTGAAGAAAGCCTTGCAATGTTCTGGGAAAGTCTGGATGATCTCCAAATCATGCTACTAGACCTAAATGACGAAGCAACGAAAGTATGCCTTGCCATGCATATGTCTAATACGAATTGGATGACCAATGTCTTCAGCATTCCATCCTTCTCAGAAGTATTTTGTTTTTCTTTTGGCGATGAGCAAACGCAATGGGATTCTTCACACCAATACAGCACGGTTGGAAGTCGTTTGGAAAACTACACGATACTTGTTTCCACGATCAATGGGTAAAACCTGCTGAGGTCCCCAAATATAATAATAATCAATTTCACCAAAAAGGTACTGGTGAACTCTATATAGCTCTATATTCATCAAACATAGAGCTATATTGAAAAGGATTGAATAGGTGTTTATAAATATATTAAACCGAGTTCCAATATTTGAAATAGAGAAAGTATCCGATAATCTTGATAATATAATGGATCATGAGTGAAGTCGAACAAACACAGTTACACAAAGTTATGTCAGGTAGAACCCAGCTCAGACCGAGTGGCGGCCATTGAACGGCATCACAGGCGTGGGACGTCCAGCCAGCGAGAAATGGGTACATCACACCAGACACGCGTAGGTAACATATGTATCGGGAAAATTGTGTAATGGGTAACTTGCATATTAGCGAACTTCTTACGCAGAATTCTGCTCAACTGCAATGAGTCGACCGTAAAATGTGTTGAATATGAACCAGCCAAACGATCCGATATTGTCATCTTTAATCAATCAATCTTCGGTCTAGTGATTGCGGCTGCTGACCGAGGGATCCTGGGTTCGATTCCTGATTTGGGCAGTGTCATTGAGTTCTTTTAGGAAATTCATAGTAGCAGCCCGGATATTGGAATCGTGTCCAGTTGATGGCACTAGGCTCACCACATGGGACTTCTTTACTGCATCGGTGATGTGTGGGTAACAGTACTCCATCGCCCAGCCCGTCAAGGATACAACAAGATGCTATGATTATTATGTTCTTTATTTTTACATAAAATTGAGGTTTATTCCAAGATAAATCTTTGAAAAGCATTAACGCATGCTTAGCGAACTCTAAAATTACAATATTAAATGGAAAAAGAATAAGGTCGCGAACAGGATTCGAACCTGCACCTCCCGGATAAATACTCCAGGCGGTGGTGTGGTACTCCGCGGTGGTGAGCAGAGGTCGAGATGGCTTAGTGGTCAGAGCGCCTGGAGTATTTATCCGGGAGGCGCAGGTTCGAATCCTGTTCGCGACCGTATTCTTTTTCCACTTAATATTGTAACTATTGAGTTTTATATTTATACTCATCAAGATAATCATAATATCGTTTGTTTTGACGTTTCTGGTCATTATATTACAAACGTGAGCTGCTTGGAGACATTATCTTGAGTGATGTGACATTGTTTAACCCTAATTAATAACATTTTTCTTAAAACATACCGATACGTCTTCCATTCTTGTTTAAAGAGTGATTAAATTGGGGACAAAAAGTCTAGGGTTGACTAACAGTCTTTTACTTTCTTCATAAATAGAGAACGTTGCTTTAGTCAGTAGTGGATATCACGAATTGCTGATCCTCATTAGAAACTTAATTTCTTTAGTATCAATAGTTGAATCAACTCGGAATTATGAAATCGTTTTAAAGCCTGAGCAAATCGTAAACGAAGAATGCGTGAATGGTACATACATTAATACAAATTAACGAGGAAATTGTGTGAATACAAAACATTCGTTCACACAACTTCATTAAATTAACTATTTGTGATTTACCAATTGGAAACTAACAGATGTTGTAAACAGTGTCACACACCCTAGTCAAAAAGTTACAAGAGTCACAATTTGCAACCCTTTGTTCGGTTCAAATGCCATCGAAAATGCTCAATCGTGTGTGACCGAAGCTGACGTGCACCAAACAATGTTGGTACACCGTGCACGCTTACCGTTCGTAATAATATTAGATATAGATGCTTTTATAACAAGCGATTTTTTAACCGCACACGTCAACTTCGATAAGTAAAGCGACACATCTATGAAATCCATTGTCTCAACTCATTTACATCAAAGCAATAACGGACGCATTATAGGTCTAGTAGGAACGTCCACGTTAATATATCACTCAGATATGTACATAATTGGTTGCTATTTGACACGACTTTCGTGACTAAACATAATGTAAATGGATTAGTCACAAATGCTGTTGCCATTGTTACGTCTGTCGCGATTATACAAGCAACCAATGCGACCTCAACAACTTGGAGGAAGTGAAACCATTAAAATGAACTCGGTAATTAGTAAGAGATACTACGGTTGTGTGGTGTTAACCAGTAGAATTGGAACTCCGCCAGAGGGTTCATTTGCCGCTGCCGAGTGTTCGTCAACGCTACTCTTACATTTGAACGTTATCAATTCTGGTAACCGTTTGCAAGTAATGACTTGGTATTTCAATAAATTGGTTTGAATTTTTACAGCTATTTGAGAAGGTAATCTCTCCAATTTATTCAACTTGCTATTTGCATGTGCTGCTTACGTGAGCTGTTGTCAATACCTTTATATTCCAGTGCTTTAAACAGCGGGAAAGCGAATAACATTAATACCAACGTTAACTAATTGACCATAAATTTGTTATCTAACTACAATCTCCGTCTTCCTGGCCGGTCCAACCTGTGCTACCGGTGGCGGTGGCCGGTCCGGCTGCAAATGGATCACGCCTATAATTTGTTCCGCAGACTTACATACCTCTGTAGCCAGCGCAATTACTTTATTTACATAGCCGGCTTAACCTTGGGCGCCCGGGCATTTAATCGCAAAGCTATCAATTACCAGACGTGACCTGTTTGAATACATATAAATTGAAAATATTACGTCATTCGCATCCTGAAAATTACGTAACAACCTGTAATTACAGAGGAAGACGATACGATAGATACTGATATTCCAAAGAGGGAAGGAACTTCCGTTGATTATAAAAATCTACAGTCACGTATAATTGTCTTGGAATAATAGTGAATTATTTGTAAGTTTCGTAATTATTTCTGAGTAACATCTCATCGAAGCATCCATCCTTTCACCACAACGGTCCTTACTGGATAGCGTAATTGCATAGACTTTACTTCCTCTTACGGAGCTTAGAATGAAGTAAGGCATGTCTATGCAGTCAAACCCTGCGGAATGATCTTGCTTCGCATTCACGTTCATCTGAGTGCAAAATGACTTCTAGTGATACTATGTACAAACAAGGTAACTATAATTTACTTAGTGACTTAGTGCAAATATTTTAGGTGTGCCTTAGCTAAGACGTCGCGGCGTCGCCACGAGACGTTTAACCATTGTAGCTTAAGATATGCGAACTGCTCGAATTGTAAGCGCACTAAAAATACTTAAGTTGGTTAGACAACTACTAAATCTGTTCCTAGCTCTACAATTGATCATTTATAAATAAGCAACCACTTAACTAGAAGTAAGTTTTACGTGGAATGTCGAACGGGAGAACCTCAAATTTTTTAACTCTAATATACTAAACGACATAGTTGCTTTGGAACGTATCTGCCCGTATTTAATTTATGACCGACCTTTCTACGGACGTTACCAAGCCCGACTTCCAAGACAGTTTTAAAATACCTCGAGGCCAAAGATAACGGCTTCATTATGTTCCAGAAGATACCAGCTCTTAATATTGTAGCACAAGAGACTGAAGTAGGCTGACTGAAAGAGCTCTAGCTGTCCTAGCGATGGATGAGTGTTTAAAAATAAAAGGTGTTCGTACAAAGGGAAAGTAGTAACTGTCTAGTAACAAGACTCAATAATCGTTTGTGCGTGCAATTTGAAACAGCCAGTGGGTCACGCCTTCCGTTACGGCCTGGAGCACAGACAAAGGGCGAACAGGAGGTGCACCTGTCCTAGCAGTTTATACCTTAATACTAAATTACCCCAATCAGTTTGCTCCACGGCCTCGTAATAATGATTGAAAAGTAAAAGTAATAATCACGTAAGTAGCATAAGTATGTTTCGATGCAAATTTTTATGTATACAGTGCATAATTATCGTTCTAGCCTAATGAACGCGTTAAAAACTTCACTATCTTACTCACGAGGACTACTTCTTTCTTTGGCACCTTGCATATTTATGAGAAATACCTCGACCTGCGCTCTGACCGAGTTTTTATAGTGTCCTCAATTGCTGCTGCACTAGAAACATCACTGTTGGTAAATGCAGCTACATAGATAAACGTTATGGAATGTTTAGGGGTGCATAGTGAAAAGGCCAAGTGAGCCGTTGACATGCATGCTGCCGCTCAAGTAATACCTAACTCAAGAAGCATAATAACAGTGATTCACATTGTCGTGAAAGTACATTTTTAATTACGAGATTAGATGCAAAGTACATATATAGGTACGGGACTTATTTAATGCATGTTGAGAAGAGCATGCCTTAAAAACAAAAATATCTGGGGCAGATTATTCTAGAATCTTTTCTATTCCATATTCCGCAATGCCGTCATTTAGTAAAGACAAGTTCTTTCACCTTCTAGATGAGGCATAAAATACGGTGGAAATGGTTCAAGAAGTCCAGAAATAAGTCCTAATAGATACTTGACAGGCGAGCGTTAGTTCGGAGCTTTGACCGGCAGTGTGCGTCAGCGGTTTTGTGTTTGCACGGAAATAGCGCGATCTATGAAGCTTTGGCAGCGTATACCTTTGCAGGAGACACCCAACACCTAATTTCGACTCGCTTTAGTGACCGGGAGCAGCATAAATGTTATTTTTGACATCTTGTTGCTATGCGTAGAGTGCATAAAAAGGCCTTAAGTAGCGGAGTAGCTCAACTTATTTTACGCAATATACCAAGTTTTGCGTAGTAGCCGTTTAAAGAGGTGTATTGCGGTTGCCTAATAGTACTTAAGAAAAGATGTTCATGTCGTTTAAGTACGTGGAAAATTTGACGTTTGTACATAATTACTTGAGAATAAACTATTTAGCTACTGCTGATTTTTTCTTGGAAACTATGCAGTCTGTTAGACAAGTAATTAGTTGTGCGTACGTACCTGGAAATTTAGTAGTAAGATGCAGTCTTGATATTTAATGGCTGTCTATGGTTGGAGGAAACTGTCAAATGAAGGACACGCAGCGACTGGGACAGTTAAGGATACCTGCAATAAAGATAATAATGTATCTTATAAACGTAAAACTCCACTACTTCCTATTATGTACTTTACCCATTCCAATTTAGTAAGATTCGGAAGAAAATTAAGATTTGTAGTTATAGTAATAGATACATAATCAAGCTCTTGAGTCCTAATAAGAACAAACTTCTTTCTACTTATTATTTTACTCTAGAAGGAGACCTATCTCTGCGTTGATATGTAAGCATAGCTCACAGTAAAATAGTCCTACTTACAAAGCGATGAAGATATTTTGATTTTAAGTTAAATAAATAAGAGGGCAGTATCCCATTTTCTAAGGAATAGTTTTATTGTATACTTATTCTTCAGAAAATGACACTTAACGTAGTTGCAACGGTTTCAATTGGACTTACATTGAACATTATTTTAAACAAAAGAACATCGACTCAGCAAAATTAACTTTGACTGTCCTCTTGCTTAGGGGCAACAGCCCTCATTATTGTAAAATGTTTGAGGGAATGATTGTAACTCAATATTATTCTGAAATATCTTCATATCTAATAATCAAAAGAAATTAAACTATATATTTATACTTAGTTTTATTTAATAAAACCTAAACGGAAGCGTAGGCAGTGAACGCATGCTTGTGGAAACACTTAAAATTATATCGGTAGGTATAGCTATTATACAATTGCTCAACTCTATCTGTTATTAGTTATTACGTCGTGTTGCGGCGCCAGCGCCGTCCAACCAAATTCCGGTTCCGGTTTACCATAGTTCCCTAAAGGTTATACAAGAAATATGCTTCTTTTACTCAGACAAAGAACGCAAGATGGTTTTATTATATTAATCCAAGATAACTTTATTTTTATGACCGAACGGGAGGCCCACGGACGCAAATGGATTTGACGCAAATTTAAAATGAATTTGGCAATTTTCCAAGTAGCAGACACCACCTTAACTATCATACATTTGTACATAACGTAATACCTAAATGTTTAAATTACACACATATCCTGATTATAAAGTAAGTCTGTTTACAGGAGTTCCATTTTACATCTAAGCTTCCGTGTTTCATATTCTCGTCTGAAATTACTCAGACAAACCAATTGCCAGCGAAAATCACGTGCTATCGGAAATCACTATAGGAGACGTTATAATAACGATAGTTTTAATAGATACCATGAGTGGAATATTGCTGCTTTATCATAGGAAATGGCCGCTGCGGCGATGCGGATACAAAACACGTATAAATGTAACATGAATAGCTAAAAATCTGGCGTTTGTTATATATATGTATGCATGTTCATTAATTACATTTACGCACAGCGAAAAGCGCGTGGCAAAACTGTAAACAGTGCGAAAAAGCAGAGAAGAAGCAGACTGCGCGCGAACGACCACGTAGATAAAAATTAAAATAGATTTTGGCTAGGCGCCGCATACGCCACCGTGCGCTAAACAATACTGGAAAGTAGGTCGACAATCTGTTTACCGTGTCAAAAATGCGAACAATCTGTTTCAGGTCCCCGCCACCATCTGGTAAGTAATAGGTAATAGTATAGGCGTAGAATATCGGTATTCAATTACGAATAAATTGAGTTGTTGGTACTGTAGCGTATCTAGCTCAGGAATTTGCTTTTGTAAATTAGCTCCAATCAATCATAAGAGTATTATTGTACAAAATCAGGGTACGCCAACGGTGCCAACATAAACTAGTGGGTACAAGTGTAAGGTGGTTGGCCATGATCACTCCCGCCTCCCACTCGGTGAGCTCAATATTTGAATAGTATAACCACCAAGAGATTCATTGCCGCAAAATGTAAGTATTCTGTAAATCGATAAAGAACAGCCTTAATTAATGAGTAGGTACAAAAATAATTCGAAATGTTCACGGAATTACTACAATGTATGTTTTTTTCGGCAAGGAAGTAGAGAAGTGTCCTTGTCTCATTATCTTCCGTGTTTAAACGTCCACGAGAAAGTATTGCTTACGAATCATTCAATATACAAGAGTCGAATATATATTTTTAAGGCAATTATCATCAGGGTATTTGTATAAAGGCATATTTCCGTAAGCCAATAAAACAAGTAGATATACCTTCAGAGTAACCATGCTCATTAATACATACTTGCTACAGACATGTTTTATTTATACCGATCTCATTGTAAATCCAAAAAACCGGTCGGAAAGCAAGTTTTAGGAGAACCCGTTTTACAGATTGTGATTAGATACGGTTGCGAGCTCCACGTTACAAGTGATCTGAGGCTCTAAGCTCTAAGAGTATAATAATAATTGAGTGTGACAGATAGAGAAGCGGTCAGATAAAGCCTCATAGCATCACGCCTGTACTTTCCGAAGGCTTATGCAGAGGCACTACTGTATTTCACCGATACCGTTAAATAATCGGTGGTGAGGTTATTGCTGCATCTACCAACCAAAATTGGTACTGAAAATGTTGTAATAGAAAACCCTAATAAAACTGTCAGACCCGGGAATAAAACTATCAGTTCCGCTCTTGCGTCCACTTGACCAATGAAGCAGTAGTTGTAATCACAGTGTACACCATTTCAGACTAAACCCATAGCAAGCAACATCAATTCAATGGTTACTCTACTTACACAGACTTAAGTTGCGCAAAGTGTGTAAGGAAATACTATATATATAATACATATTTTTTCTTACCCGGGACGATGTAAGGACTTTAACGATACCCCATACATCTAAATCGGTTCAGGCGTTTGGAAGTTATGGTGGAATAAAGAAACTCACAAACATACATACAAACATACATGAACGCTAAAATCATAACACTCCTTTTTTGACAGTCGTGTAAAATCAAGTTTTACCAAATATAATCTATTTTGCCAATTTAATAATAAATGTTTTTGGTACCTAGAGCTCTGAGTCTGAATGAATATCAGTGGTATTTCGGAATCTTTACAAGTTAAAATAATATAAATTACGATACAAACAACATGCATTTATATTTTAAAATGGATTTGCCACAGCCATTTATTTAACTTCGATTAACTTTTGCTGGCGTAAATTGTTATATATTACAGCTGGTTTGATTCGGAGATGCACTTTTAGTTTTACACCAAAAAGCATAGGTGTACGCATTACCATGCATGAGATCCTACGCGATAGTAGCCAAGCTTAGGTCATTTCGTAACCAGGTCTTATTAAGAATTCAGAATTAATTATAAAAAAACAAATACCTACAATGTTTCCTCCTTGAGAACTCGTCTCAATATGCACGGGGCTTGCTTGAGCCCAAGTAACCTACTAATTCTTATTACATGTGGTTGGAAGCCAAATCTGGTTCCTGAGTTGATTAAGCTAACCGGAGGCCACAAACTTGAAATAACGACTGCAATCTTTGGCAATCCTCGTGGTCGCTCCATTCGACTAACAACCAGAGAGACGATGTATCATTTACATGTCCCATCGCCTATTATCACTTTTGTCTATAACCCTGTTGGGCATGGCGACCGCCTCAAACAAGTCTTAGTTGTGACAACTCTGCTATCATGAAAACCGGTTAGGTCAGCGTAAACGCTACACGTCCATATTTGTAGCCGTCCCTTTTAATAACAACATCACCGTAAAAAAAGGAATGAAAGAAACAACTCCATTTTAAATAGATAATGGCAGTTTGTTAGTACAACACCTGCAAAAGACAATCCAGAGTCTAAACAGAACCCCACATAATAAGAATGGAATAATTCTGCTAAAAATAAACATTTATTTTCGACCACATTTCCAAAGCAAATAGTATTGCCACGCCAATCTAGAGTAAAAGAAAACAGATGTGCCCCACGTAACGTACGTATAATAATTATCAAGTGCTTATCATCATTTTGTGTGAGTCATCAAAGTCAGCTAAAGGAAGGCGTCACAGTTGTCTAACTAGACAGCGTAGTTACGAGGGGCTGTCAAACGGGCAATTTGTTATTACATGATGCAATTATAAAGTATTTTAGCTCATTGTTTTTTGCCACGTAGATTCAAGTGCTAATTTGGCATTCGCTATAACTTTGCATAGGCTGCTAAAGATCATTAGTGTTATTTCGCTTTATTTTGTTATCAATTCGTACATCCACTGCTGAAACGACCTTCAGACCTGACATTCACTATCCTAGGGAAAAAGGTAATTATTATTATATTGACAGAAGACATTTGTAAAGCGGTGCAGCTGCCCATTCTCTTGAGAAAATCCTAATGAGCTCCAACCCTTCTAGACCTCTCAGCTACGGGAAGAGAACCTCACATGGTACTAATTGAACAGCAAAAACCGTTTTTACTGCTACGACGTAAAGGAGCTGACAATGTCAGTGTTACCGTGGACGTGTGGGAACAACATGATTATCCACCAATGACGTAAATAATATTTGATTATGTTCTGGAGCTCGCGTTTACATCCTTTGCAGAACATAATTTGGTTGACTATTTGGCTAACATGGAGGTGTAGATCCAATTCAGACCATTCCTATTTATACAGGTATCTTAGGTCCAAGGATTCCTAGATTTTAGGGATTGTTCCACTTATCCCCAGAACCACAACTTCCAGTCACATACAAGACCACATTTAAGTCTACAACTTAAGGAGGATGTCGTATATAACGTGCGAATGTGATTCCAAGTGGGTTGTTATTCGTCTACATGACCTACGCACCGGAAGGCGGCGGCGGCGGCGCCTGGTTGACTCGCTTTCAATGTCAACCCTATTGTTGATGTGAACCACGCAACCTGGCCTTGACTGCAGTTGAACTTTCGTGTGAAATCGCTCAAAAACTAATATACATAATATACCTAAGTCAATTACACGTGGAGCATTTTGGAGACAGATTCCTTGTATTTATATAGGTAGAGCAAAGGATCAGGAAGGCTTTGCTATGTGTGGAGTAAATTGTGGAAATATTTATTCAATATTGGACTGTATTTTTTAAGTTTATGTTTAGTAGATACCTAATACTAGATAGAATAACTAAACAAAAACGATTCTTAAAATTTAACAGGAAGTAAAGAAAATCCAGAAAGTTTAATAGAAAGCAACTGAGGATAATATCTACAACGTGATACAAGTGTACACGTTTTTCTGTCGTTTATAAACATTTCTTTAAAAATAGGTGACATGTGAACCTATTAAATTTCTGGCACCGAACCTTATCACACGAGAGACGTCTCGCACGTGATCTTAGTTTTTTCTACAATATCTACTTAGTAAGAATATATACCAGAGATAATTTGATTGCAAATTGCAACGCTCAGTATACCTACAGCCTGATTCATTGAGATGGATCAAGTGCGGACGCATCGGCAATTATTAGAGATAGCAAAATTGTTATTTAGGAACACTTTTCCTTTATCTTCGATTTTAAATATAGTCCTCTTCACCATATCCGATGACAGCAAAATAAATTATATTCTGTTATAAAAAACTGCTTCAAGAAGTTGGTAGTAATCAAATACTTCACGGAGGCAGTAATGACACACGTAGGTACAACGCGCGATATTTTCGCACGTTACCGCGAGCAACGTTCGCGACTTCGTTAAACTGTTCATTTTGCAATATTGATATAACCTTGAGCATCTCCATATAGACGAGTGTAGTGGAGCATTAAGGCGCCTACAGATACAGCCGGCTTTATCTGCCAGCGTTTAATTTCAGTCAAACGAAAAAAATTTACAAACATCTCTGATCACATAAAAAATATTTGGATAGCAAATACAGGTTCTCTTAAAAACATATTTATTGCGCGAATATTTTTCACAAATGATATAGGAATGTCACCTCGCCTCGCCACGTGTTTTTTTTTCCTATAATTTTCGTCGACACTAATCAGTCTAAGAATATTAATGTTGTTTTTGTCGATTGTATTTGTATTGACGCACATAATGTCCACAAGATGAAAAAATATACTCATAACAAAGTTACGAAAGCCTCTCGTGATTCTGCGCAGATAATGTACTCAACCGATTGGTAAGAAAATTCAGAAAAGCATTTTCCGCGTGGTATCATGATGCTGTGACTAAACATTTAAAATAATACATACGAATTGCCGGCTGAATCACGTGTGTCTAATAAAAATGAGGCGACATAATGCCACTAGCTCTTACATAAGAGAAAGGACGTTCCGATTTTATTATATCAATTTATTATTATAAGTCGGTTATCGCATGTTTAAAGTCTTGCTGTAGACAAAATAAGTAATAATATTAAATTACAGAAAAATGCGACAACGCCGAAGCGTTGAATAGATAACGGAAATTATAATGCATTGCTTTCAAAAACTGCAACAGTTTATTTAATCATGACTATTATAAGAAACTACTCACAAATATATGTGTGTTTATTTTTTGCGCGTATTAATGAATAAATAAAACAAAAAACAAAGTAAGGAATATAAAACAATCGACACATAAAAAATGATAAAGCCACAAAAGTTGAGGCGTGCCGGAAATCATTTATTCAACCACGGTGCCGAATTAATTATGTGACTTGGATTCGCTAGCGTTAATAAACTGTTTTATTTCTGCTACACACATGGTACTGTACACGTACCATAAAGCGGGTCGGAAACTCGTTTCTCGGATCATTTTATAGCGAATCGAGAAAATATTGCGTTTTAGATTATACTAAATGAGCCTTATAATAGGCCCCATCTCTGCTTTGTTTTAGTAAATATTAATTTAATTATCGTTCACCTTAACAAAATTGTTAACAGGAAAACTAAAATAAACTATGTCTTATATTTTAAGTTGTAGGTCCGTTTCTAATTTGTATTCAAATACGTCAGGTGTCATGTTTATGGCATACACTTGAATTTTAACTGAACTCAAGTCTTCTTTGTATATACACAATAGCCAAGTTATTAACATTAATTTACACCTAACAACAAAATATACACATTTCAAAACAATTGCTCTTTAGATTGAAGCAAATTACGGAAAACTAAACATTCCGAGAGTTTAAAACGGAACGCAAGGAATTTAAAGTGTCTGTAGCTAGAATCATAAACATGCCAATAACCACTGATGCTGCTACTGTCGCACGGTGAACATATAATGGGTCAAGGATCAAGGCAGATTTAGAACATACTTTAACTGATAATGTTCACACTACGAGACGTTACACGGAGATGGATTCAGCGTTTACTTTCATTGGACGAGATGTTCCGATGAAGCGTAACCTCATTTTACCGCAGTTGCCAATAATTGGCAACAAACTCTTTAGTCATAACTAAAAACATATGTATTGTGTGAAACTGTAGAAACCCTGCACACTCATCCTTATCGCTTGTCACCTTTACCTATTCTCAAGAATTAGGAACAGAAACTAAAAACAGATGTAACGATATTCAATCACCACCCAAAGCTATTAGGTATACTCGCCTAGTATAGAGTTGTATTAGCAAAAGCACATTTTTTGAGTAAGCTGTAATACTGTCCATAATTTTTATACGGAGACAAGGAAAAATCCCGAACACCCATAGTTTATTGACCCAAAGGGACAGGTCAAACTGTCACTAAAGTTCACCCCATAAAACATCACATTAAGAAACACAATATATCCTATTATACTGATACGAAGGATCTTATAAAAATGTATGAGTCCCAAGGAATAAAATACAAAATTTATGAAAATGTTCAAAGGTCGAAGAACTCTGGTACAGGAAAATGTCACCTCAGCTACATTATGCACACTAGAAGATGCTAGAAAGTACCTACCCCATGTGGTGAAATTTATACAGGATTTTATATAGAGAAAGCTTTTTTATTATTTCAATTCCTCTTCTACAACAACACCAAGTCCAGACATAAACTTTTGATCCGTTAGTCTGAGAATAATTTAACAAAATAATTGCTATTCAATACTGTTATTGAGACACATTACAAATACTCCAATCACTTGTGACGTGATATAAATTCGCAGATAAACAAAAATATTAAAATCAGAATAACAGAGTGGGTCAATGCCGCATGGACTATCGATTTTGGATGCGGATCGTAAATACTGAATCCACTTGTACTACTTATATGCCCCTGATTACAAATGTAGGTATGATGACTACCCATTTCCGAACACACTACAATGCGCAACTCTAAATGTATCCAAATCAGATTTGAAACGAACTAAAACATCTAAACAGTTTCAATCACTGCTACAAAACCATGAATTGCGAATTAATAATATTCATAGAACCATCATTCAACATAGGTAGCGGCAACTGAGAAAAAATAATATCCATGAAGGAAAATCATCTCAATTTGGGCCAAGGCCCTATGAAACCTGATAAAATATGTACGAGTAGGTGTGGATAATAAAACGTATTCTTTTATCAAACGAGTAAAAGTCAGAGAAATATTTTGTGTACCTATGTAGGAGCAACTACATTGAAAATTGTTCGAAGTATTGCGTCAGAAATTGCACAATGAGCCGAGGGCAGGTCACAGATACAAGTTAATCTCGAGGACTTACAAAATAACCGATATAAGGTATTAATGTAAAGCTCAAACTTCACCATTTATTTTGGCAGCTAACATAAACCATACCACCTAAACAAATTAAAAACGTTTTGTGTTGCTACCTACCACAACATTAAGCACACAAAGGCAAATCACGCTGTCAAATAACATAATTACTTCGCCATATGGCTCAATATTAAACAAGGCAAATACTGAAAAATCTGCTGTGCAAAATAACAAAACGTTAACTTAGAATACAATTTTAAATACAACTCAATTCACAGCAAATAAAAACATGTTGGAAAAAGACACCAGCTTCATTAAACCAGAATGCCAACAAAGAACCGTTTGTTTCACAGAAAATCTCCATGTTTGCATGTCACAGAAACTGTTTGAATTTTAAATTAAGGGAATAGGTTACTGCCCCAGTTTCAAAGGCCATAATAGTTAGCCTTGGTCACGAAGGCGAACACTGTAAACACTTGGTTAAATAATAAACAATCTATCTAACAAATCGAGACGTAACTTGTACGATTATAATAAATCTGTTTCGTACGTGAGAGCTGTATAAATACTCTTTTGTTATGCTAAGCCTATTCGGAAAGCATATACATTGTTTCAGTTTTAGTCATACGTCCTTGAAGATCAAATCTTAATGAGATTTTCAACAGTATTATCGATTTGAACTCCTTTGGTTTTTCTAAACAAAAATGTCCACTTCAATACAAACTGAATTTATATTATTGACATACGACCAAATAACTTTATAGCTGCGCGTAAAAGTAGAAACTGTTAACAGCAGAACAGCTACTCCATAACTTAAAAAATTGTTGTTCCACTAGGTCCCAAGCGCGACTGCTGAGCAGGAGGTCTCGGGTTCGATTCCCAGGACGGGCAAAGTATTATTGAGTTATTCTGTTAGGAAATTCGCAGTAGCAGCCCGGAGATTGGAATTGTGCTCAGTAGATGGTAATAGGCTCACCACCTATTACATGGGACTTAATAACAGCATTGATGTAAGGTGGGTGTACAAATGTGTACACCTCTGCCTACCCCTTCGGAGAATACAGGCGTGATGGTATATAAAAACAACACCTCTAACATCATCTCGAGACCTCTTAGTGACTCCATACTTTCCGACCGACCACAAATAAATATCGGCCAACGTCGTTCGACAGGTTCTTCTGTAGACTAAAAGGAGGAGATAACAACTCCGTAGAACACCCTCAACCAGAACTAGACACATCATAGGTCATTCACTACTATGATCTCGAAAATCCTTTGCAGTATCTATAGATTAGCATTTTCCGTTTTGTGCTGTATGCTGTATAAATATTCATTAGAACGTATTTGTTTAAAACCTTTGATGATCAGGTCGCGTACCGACCGTGACATCACTATGTACCAGCCATGTTTGATCGCTAATAATTACGTCTTAGTATTATGTTTGTTATCGCCTAGTGCCATCCGCAGGTCAGTATCAGCAAATCATAATATTGATTTAAAACAATAATCTATATGAATACGAGGTGTTGCGACATTTGATCCTTTGAATGAGAACTAATGATTTGAGACATATATTATAGCATCACGCCTGTATTCCCCGAAGGGGTAGGCAAAGGTGTACACAATTGTACACCCACATTTCACCAATGCTGTTATTAAGTCCCATGTAATAGGTGGTGAGCATATTGCCAACAACCGGGCACATTACCAAACTCCGGGCTGCTACTGATAATTTCCTAATAGAAAATCTCAATAACACTTTGGCCAAACCTGGAATCGAACCCGAGACCTCCTGCTCAGCAGTCGTTTTTGCATAAGTTATTCCAATGCATGCAAATGCAAACGCATGGTAGTGTGTTTAATGTTTATTTTATTAATTTAATGTGTTTCTAATGCATATAATATAATAATTTTTAACAAAAAAAAGAACCGACTCCAAAAATCTTTCTGTTAAGTAAAATTGCACTAAAAAGTTATAAAATAATTGCATTATTTACTTACTACAATTTATATAAAAATAATTTTTAAATTTTAGAGGATTCTGAATAAAATCAATTTATTAGGACAATAATATACAATTATTATTATTTTTGGAGTCGGTGCCAGTAAAGGATAATAAACGTGTAAGTACATTCATGAATTCAATAAAAACTGACTAGCGTATGTTACTCACGGGACAGTATAAGGATTCTAACGATACCCCATATATCGAAATCAGTTCAGGTATTTAGAAGTTATGGTGGAATAGGTAAAGAAACTCACAAACATACATACTTATATACACTCCGTTTTTTGAGCACTCGTGCAAAAAGAGATGTTTGAGAATGCGGTCTTACACTAAAAAGTATTAAATAGCAAAAAAAAATGACGGATTTCCGGTGCTTATCTTCCGGTTTCATCATCATCTGATGATGAAGCTGGAAAATAGGCAGTTCATTAGAACTATTCTAGAGACCGTAAACACCACCGGAATGTCACAAGAAAGCAAAATACACCATTTCGTTTACTTCGACGACGTATTATTTTTCAGTTATTTTGATTTAAATACCAAACTACTAAACCAATTTTTATAAAATTTAAATGGGACCAATCTGAAAGTAAATCCTTTCAAATAAAAAATATTTTTCCACATCGGTTCATAAATGACGGAGTTCTGAGGTAACAAACATAAAAAAAAAAAAAATACAACCGAATTGATAACCTCCTCCTTTTTGGAAGTCGGTTAAAAATAATAGCTTTCTGCACTCTTTTTCCATGTAAACTAATATTCGAAAAAAGGATACAAGTTTTTGTTTCTCGTATTATATATATATATATAGATTATAATTACCTGCTCCTTAATAGAATACGGTTGGGGCACCATTTAAAAACATGATAATAATAATATGTATATTGTTTAATATTTATTTCTTAGAGTGACAGAAGATATTCCTACCTTGCTAACTACGCATATATTTGGTGACCTTAGTAAAAAAACCTTTCTAACAGACAATAACAATACGAAATGAAAACAAAGTTTGGTTTTGGCTGAGATACACTCTGCAAATTTAATTTGTAAAACCTCGTTTGTAGTTAATTACGTTTCAAATAAACATAAGTAGCTACTAAATTAAATAGATAATGCGATAAGTTAAATTTTCATACACACTGACAAACATTTTACACATACATTTCCATATGATAGATCAACAACGCAATCACACTCACACTATTAAAACTTCTCGATTTAACATCTTATCCGCCAAGATAAGTTCCTCCTAGCAACAGCAGCTACAACCAACTTCTTGAAACCGGACCAACAGTAATTTTACTAATGAGCGTACAATGAAAATTCAAGATATGTCTTTGAAAAAGCATTAACGCATGCTTAGCGAACTCTAAAGTTACAATATTAAATGGAAAAAGAATACGGTCGCGAACAGGATTCGAACCTGCGCCTCCCGGATAGATACTCCAGGCGCTCTGACCACTAAGCCATCTCGACCACTGCTCACCACCGCGAATTCTTCTTCCATATTTTAACACGTCTTATGGCGACGTCATTGCAATCAATTCAGTACCTATACAAGTGACCGAACCGACACGACTAACTTTGCAGTTAATACAATGTCGTAAAGAATGCAATTACCTTAATAATTCAAGATATGTCTTTGAAAAAGCATTAACGCATGCTTAGCGAACTCTAAAGTTACAATATTAAATGGAAAAAGAATACGGTCGCGAACAGGATTCGAACCTGCGCCTCCCGGATAGATACTCCAGGCGCTCTGACCACTAAGCCATCTCGACCACTGCTCACCACCGCGAATTCTTCTTCCATATTTTAACACGTCTTATGGCGACGTCATTGCAATCAATTCAGTACCTATACAAGTGACCGAACCGACACGACTAACTTTGCAGTTAATACAATGTCGTAAAGAATGCAATTACCTTAATAATTCAAGATATGTCTTTGAAAAAGCATTAACGCATGCTTAGCGAACTCTAAAGTTACAATATTAAATGGAAAAAGAATACGGTCGCGAACAGGATTCGAACCTGCGCCTCCCGGATAGATACTCCAGGCGCTCTGACCACTAAGCCATCTCGACCACTGCTCACCACCGCGAATTCTTCTTCCATATTTTAACACGTCTTATGGCGACGTCATTGCAATCAATTCAGTAGTGTCGGTTCGGTCACTTGTATAGGTACTGAATTGATTGCAATGACGTCGCCATAAGACGTGTTAAAATATGGAAGAAGAATTCGCGGTGGTGAGCAGTGGTCGAGATGGCTTAGTGGTCAGAGCGCCTGGAGTATCTATCCGGGAGGCGCAGGTTCGAATCCTGTTCGCGACCGTATTCTTTTTCCATTTAATATTGTAACTTTAGAGTTCGCTAAGCATGCGTTAATGCTTTTTCAAAGACATATCTTGAATTATTAAGGTAATTGCATTCTTTACGACATTGTATTAACTGCAAAGTTAGTCGTGTCGGTTCGGTCACTTGTATAGGTACTGAATTGATTGCAATGACGTCGCCATAAGACGTGTTAAAATATGGAAGAAGAATTCGCGGTGGTGAGCAGTGGTCGAGATGGCTTAGTGGTCAGAGCGCCTGGAGTATCTATCCGGGAGGCGCAGGTTCGAATCCTGTTCGCGACCGTATTCTTTTTCCATTTAATATTGTAACTTTAGAGTTCGCTAAGCATGCGTTAATGCTTTTTCAAAGACATATCTTGAATTATTAAGGTAATTGCATTCTTTACGACATTGTATTAACTGCAAAGTTAGTCGTGTCGGTTCGGTCACTTGTATAGGTACTGAATTGATTGCAATGACGTCGCCATAAGACGTGTTAAAATATGGAAGAAGAATTCGCGGTGGTGAGCAGTGGTCGAGATGGCTTAGTGGTCAGAGCGCCTGGAGTATCTATCCGGGAGGCGCAGGTTCGAATCCTGTTCGCGACCGTATTCTTTTTCCATTTAATATTGTACAATGAAAAGTTGTTGAAAGCATTGACAGAACGAACTGGCTAACCACTAGTCTCAAACAGCTTTTAGAATAGCAAAAACAACATAAGGCCCATAGCATAATGGGATCACAGGCGTGCGGGTCGATCGAGTTCAGGGCTCCGAGACGATCAGGCGCTAGGCTGAAGGTGAAAGGAGGGCACTGCACCGTTCTTCGTCAGGGTGGTACACTTGCAACTTGATTAGCTCCACATAGAACCTGTACACAGTCCCTTGTATTTCCGATACAGATGCACAGTTACACACTTCTAAAGAATCATTTATTAATCTACAGTTTTAGAGGACAGTAAGGTTTTTAAGGAATATAGCAACGATATCTTAGATGAAAATATAGTCATATTTATTTACTGCACCTCCCGGATAAATACTCCAGGCGCTCTGACCACTAAGCCATCTCGACCTCTGCTCACCACCGCGAATTCTTCGTCCACATTTTAATACGTATTTTGGTGACGTCATTGCTATCTATTGAGTCACTTTACAGGTGACCGAACCGACACAACTAACTTTGCAGTTAATACAATGTCGTAAAGATGCAATTACCTAAAACAATACAGATAAATCTTTGAAAAGCATTAACGCATGCTTAGCAAACCTTAATGTTATAATTTTTTGTGGAAAAGGAATACGGTTCGAAAAATATATATTGGATTCAAGGGTTTTATCATTTTTCGGGCCAAAAGCCCATGGTGGATCTCGAAAATTTATAATTAATAATATAAATATGTACTCGTGTACCTACAAATATATATCATAGCTTGCTTTATAAATTATATAGTTTCTTAAATAAAATAACGTTTCAGTGATACGACTTTTCTATGTATCATAAAAACTTGCTTTGTAAATATGGAATGTCAAAACGTTTTATTTTAATTGACTTATTAAAGACTCAAAATAGTTAATTTTAAATTAAATACTTCGCAATAATAAGGATATTGACCTTTTCACCTAGAATAATTATTGTTAATTAAACTAAGTCAGTTAATACATTTTGTACTCATAGCGCCTTACATATTTATATTATTAATTATAAATTTTCGATATCCACCATGGGCTTTTGGCCCGAACAATGATGAAATCCTTGAATCCAATATATCTTTTTCTAACCTAGGTACTCGTGTACCTACAAATATATATCATGCACCCTTGCTCCATCGCATCTTCCCAGCTCGGCTAGCTGTGCTGGCGCCGCTGCTGCTGCTGCAGTGACTCTCAAACGGCGCAAATATAGCAATCTTGTTGGCTGCTACGACTTTGAGCCGTTTGGGGTCGAAACGCTCGAAACGCCAGCTTTTCAAAGAAATTTCTGGCAGATTGGTCGACACTTCGCGTGACCAGATGACTGGCCTGTTTCTTGGTCAGAGAATTAGCATTGCCATTCAACGTGGCAATGCTGCCAGTCTTCTGGGCACATTACCGGATGACGCTTTGTTTTATGTTATTTAATTTACTTTTATTATAATTTTCTCGTCACCTTCTATGGGAGCACAGACTTAGACCATCAAATGAAAACAAAAATAAATTTAAAAATTACTCCCAGCGATTTAAGAAAATTGTAAAATTAACTCAAAAGGCCCAAAATAATTATTTGATCAATAATTCAACTAATAAATCAAAGGCGTCATGGCAAGTTATCAACAATAAAATATTTAATTATGAACCCATTTCTAAGGTAAAAATCAATAATACAATTATTAATAATCCTAAAGAAATTGCAGACGCATTCAATAACTACTTCATTGACCAGATTAAAAATTCACCTAAAGCATCACTCGCAATAAGTGGTTTACACGAAAATCCTAACACAATGTTTATGAGTCCAGTTGTACCTCAGGACGTACTCAGGGCAATCAAATCATTGAAGAATAAAAATAGTGTAGGATATGATGAAATAGCAACGAAAGTTATAAAATTTGTGTCAAATAACATAACCGTACATATTAGCCACATTATTAACTTAGCCATCAGCACCGGAGTATTTCCTGACGGCCTAAAAACAGTCATAGTCAAACCGCTTCATAAAAAGAATTGCAAGGAGGATGTAGCCAACTATAGACCGGTTGCTTTAATTCCTATATTTTCCAAGGTGATAGAAAAGATTATATATGAATCAATCAATAACTTTCTGACAAAATACAACATATTATGTAATGAACAAGCAGGCTTCAGAAAAAATAAAAATATTAATACAGCAATTTATGATTTTTTACACGAAGTAATGATAAATGTTGATAATAAAACACCTATTTGTGCCATATTCACAGACATGACTAAAGCTTTTGACTGTGTCAATCATGAGATTTTATTAAACAAGCTTAATATCTACGGTCTAAGGGGAAATGTGCTGAATCTCTTAAAATCCTACCTTAGCAACCGCACCCAACATACGGAGATTTCCAGAATTTGTCTTAAATCTAAATGTGAACAAAAATATAAATCTGAAGGTAAAATTGTTAAATTCGGTGTACCGCAAGGTAGTGTATTGGGTCCCCCGCTATTTTTGCTATATATAAATGATCTGCCCCGTCAGATACCAAATCCAATGGTACTATTTGCCGATGACAGCACAGCACTGATAAAATGTACAAATGTTAATAATTATGAACAGGATATTAATATTAACCTTAGAAAGATTATTGATTGGCTTGAAAAAAACAACCTGGTAATAAACATACCTAAGACTAATGTGATGCATTTTCACCAACGTAAAATTCCACCGACCGTCAATGTACAGTACAATGGACAAGTTGTTAATCAAACCAAGGTCGCGAAATTTTTAGGAATTTATATCGACGATCAATTAACATGGAAACCGCAAGCAGAAGAGGTGTGCAAAAAGTTAAGCACTGCAGCATATGTTCTTTATAACCTGTCGAAAAAAGTTGAAAAAAAGACTGCTTTAGTAGCATACCATGGTTTAGTCGCATCGGTCTTGAGGTTTGGAATAATTTTTTGGGGTAATTGCAGCCTTAGAGATAACATATTTAGAGCCCAGAAGCGTTGTGTTAGAGCTATGTGTAGTATCAAACCTAGAGATAGCTGTGAACCTTTGTTTAAATCTTTGAAAATTCTAACTTTTCCGTCGTTGTATATTTTAGAAATGGCAACTTTTGTAAAATTAAATAAAGAACTATTTGCTAAGTTCTCGGATGCCAAAAAAGGTCCTGTGAGAAGCCAATACAAAAACCTTTTAATTACCGGTAGTTATAAAACAGCACTGCTGAGGAAGAGTGTACTGTGCATGGGTCCAATCATATTTAACAAATTACCAGACAGTTTAAAAAATTACACTCTCCAACAATTTAAAAATAAACTTAAGTCGTTTTTGATACAGAAGTGTTATTATTCAATAAGTGATTTTTTGAATGACCCTATGTGTGACATTTCAACAGAACTATAGTTTTTACATCAAATTTTTTTATTTCATTGTTTTACCCTTTTTTTATGCAGAAATTCTGTTATTCGTAATGTGATTATCTTATTTGTTTTATTTTTCTATTATGATCCTGTGTATGACATTCCAGCAATTTAATATTATTGACATTATTTGAAATCTACTTTTTGTGCTTAATAATTTTTATTGATATTGACATTATTTGTTAAATTTTGCATGCCAAAACTCAGGCAGAATGTACCCGGCTCACTATATTTTATAAGAACATTATTGTATATTACCTACACTCGATGCGAATAAATGATTTGATTTGATTTGAAATGATTTGATTTGATTTGATTTGATTTGACTTGTACATAGTTAAGTAGTAGTAAATATTGTACATGTGTTATTTTATAAAATACATCAGAATAATATTTTTGATTCACTTTTTAAATTTCCTACAACATTAATCTATTTTCTACCATTGCTTATCATTCTTCCTAAACACACTTTAAAAAACACGGAACTGTGAATACCGTTTTGGATTTCATCCTGATCGCAAATTGTCCCTTCGAAAAGTTTCCGTTCCCATACGGAAATGTTTTCGAATGGTTCAGAATAAGCCTACTGGACTCCCATTAGTCAAATTGGCTTCTTAAACATTCCCAATATAGCTAGCAGTTTCTTATTCCATCTATCTACACTAAATAAATCAAATGAGAATAAAAATAAAAATATATTCCTACAATACGCCAGTTTAATTGAAAACTTCTGAAAAAACACTATTCGTGTCATTACTTTTTCATTAATAACTCTAGGGCCTAGAGTCTAGGCAAATATTATTTATTATAAGACGGAATGCTTCGAATAAATCAAATCTAATATTCTATACTGCGGCCAAAACCACTATCAAGATTGGAACTAGAAGCATGTGGCCACTCATGGAATACGCATACAGAAATGCTAGCTGCGCCTTTGATCGTGACCAACCACAACCAGCTGTACTTGTCGGTCGTGGCCCACTCTACTCAACTGCACGTTTAGTCTTCAAGTCAAATTACAGGCTCAGATCAGTCTTATACTACGTAGGCATAACATGCGAACATTATTCCCGACTCTAGATATTAGGAATTATTGTTCACTAATCTTTGAAGTAGTAACCATCTATCTTTAGAAATGTTTCGGTGAAATGACAACGAACTGCTATACTCAATGTTTCAAGGAAGCGAATATTGTTTGCCAAAAAGTTTTTTGCGCCTATTATAACTATTTTTTCGTATGTCACATTAATTTCGGGAATGGAGGTCGTCTCTACCGGTTTACGTATGTAGCAAATGCGAAAAAATATGGCGGAATCATTTTTACTACCGGGAGTACGGGATTAATACAAATGTGCGAATAGTCTCGCTAAACCTTGATAAAATAAATTGATGGCTGGAATTTTACGGCGCAAGGAATAAAATTTTATGCGATGCTGCAAACTTCAAATACGTTTCTTTATGTGGAATGATTTGCGAGAGCCATAACGAAAAGCAGGTACCTAGTTATTGTAATAAAATTAGCACCGATACAATTACCTATTAGATTAATACGCGATCAGCGATTTTCCAATTCATACGGCTTCTCAGTATTAATGCCACTTAACTGGTCTAGATACAACGGTAATTTAGTGCTCAAATTCAAAAATAACGTCGGAGTCCTTATCAATTGTTGAAAATTTGTTACGTTATGATATCATTAGCACAGATCAAAGATGTATTCCATTGGTACTCACTTGCTTAGGTACCGTGTTTATCTGATTAGGCATGAAGACTTGAAAGGCGCACCGTACACTGTGAAGAAAACACGCCAACGGAAATAACATTTGCCGTCACCAAATACTATAAAGAAACGCAAATGAATTTTCAGTTATTTTTATTAATATTCTTTTGTGTCCAAAAAATCCATGTACAAGTAGACAAAGGCGGACCAGTATGAAGAGAAAAAAGAGTTGCAGGTTGGTACATGGGGTAAGTATACGGCGAACGCTATAGAAAAATAAAAAAGATATTGTTAACTGTCCATCACCACCACCAAATACACCTCTGTTAGCTCAGCAAATTATTAAGACCTTCGAACGGCCGTCAATGCACCGACTTGCTAACAGATTAATATGTTCGGTTCATATTCAATGCGAAGCATCAACCTTTAGCGTGTCCTAAGACTGCTTGTCATCAATTGCAGAACGTATGCACCGTTTATATGTGTAGTATCTATCCGGTCAACTCAATACAAACGAGAGAACTATGTGGTCGATTTCAACAATTGGTCTATTTCAAAATACTATTAAAATACCCAAAACTAATAAGACAGTTTTTTATTATGTAGACTTAGGTGTAAATCTGGTGTCACAGTTGTTCACCCATAGGCTGACCGGCTTGATGACCATCAATCAACAACAACCGGCATCAACCATAACATAAAACGTAGAATTGGTACCTCGTTATAGGTATGTTAATTAAATAGCGTTTTTTTATATATTTTTATAGGCTTGTGTTTGACCGCCATATCGCCTCATGTTAAGCGATAATGCGATCTACGATGGAGCACGCTTGCCTAGAAGAAACCGATTCACTCGTATCTTGAAGACACCCAGATAATAACTATCGGGGAAGACCCACTCCGGGAGCGCATTCCACTGTTTCGCGGTTCTTATAATGAACGTGGAAATTAAAGCGCTTGCGTTCGGGTTTTTGGTATATCAACCATAAACCGATGGCGCCTTTTCGTGCTTGGATGAAATCGGTGGCGGGAATGAAGAAAACCAGTTATTATCTACCACACGGAGAAGAGAATCGACGTTGATTCATCATTTGGTTGTTTTCGTTGAAAACAGCGCAACAATTCATGGCTTTCCACCAATATGACTTCCAAAAATAAGATGGCATCGGAGCCGATGTTGACTATTATGAATAACAGTCGACTATGCAAAAAAAAAATGTTAGCTATGAGTAATAGAGAGTATTATAGTGCAGTATTATTATAAATATATTATTGTACATATTATTACAAAAAGTCTGCACTCTGCATAAAATCGTATGATGTGGAGGTAGAATTGCAGATTGTTTTAATAACTAAAACAAAAAAAAACTTACCTCACACAATACTACTATACTCTTCAGTTCTTCACTCTTCCAAACCTATAACATTTGTGACAAAAACTTCCAGTAAATTGAAATTTCAATAAGGCTGGCAGTATCTAATTGTCGCAATGATCTTGAAAGCGAAAATAGACCAGGGTCATTTTATGGTGTGCAAACGAAAATCAGCATTAGGGTGGTAAAACAATTCTATCGTCGACTCATTAAATATAAGTACTGCCTTACAGAGGAGGTAGACCAGGTATACCCAATAGACCCCAGGGCTTAGGTAGGAGAGAGAATTCTACCTTAGGAGGCATCCAAGACAGAATTCATAACATAGTATTTAACGCCCTCCAAGAGTACTTTGGTGCGCGTTTTTGTTATTCAATACACGTAGTGGCTATCCGCTCCGTTCAGTGCCGACAAGTCGACGTCACCAGAGCGACAACCGGCCGTGACCGCGTTGCGTTGCCAGCAACAGCCTGCCCTCCTCAGGGCACTAAACTACGACTTGCGTAATAATATGTATTACATTACGCTTCGTGCCTATATACATTTTGTTATGTGAACTAATGCGCGCAAATTCGTCCCGAATTGGCCCAATTCTCTGTAACCATTCCAAGTACAAGTATTCTTGACATCAATATTTTCAGATTCTGTTGTCAGACTTGAAAATTGGAGTTGAGCCACCCAGCAGGGGAAAACTGGTTCAAAGATTCTTGATTTCATTACCATTCTCTGTAGATGAAAGTAGCTGCGTATCATCCTGTGAAAGTGTATGAGCCAAGTGAGGCAAGGAGCTCGTTCTTAGCTAATGTCATGTGCTTAGACTATTAAAAGTCTATACGTACATGTATATTATGTACTTTTGAGATATTCAAACATGTTTCACTTGGAGTTCAACTCGCCCTGCAAGTAAATAGAAAGTTGAGATAATATACCAAGAACAAGATTACGATATAGAATTAATTTTAGTTAAACATGTTTAAGTAACATACGCTGTAAATTGAGGAGACTGGAACGTTCGCCGGTTGTGGATCATCCGTCTTCCGTGCGTTTAGGGCCATAGGTCCATTTTGTCGGTCAGACAAATATTTGGAAGGAGATAGTTGTTTTGAGTCCGTGATGAAAATTGCGTTGTTTGTAAGAGCCATGTAAAAACAACCATGACTCTAGGAAGACTATCAAGAAAAGTAAAGCATTTCCTAAAATAAAGCCACGCAGGAAATACGTAAAATGACAGCCGGACACGTTTCTATTTATACCCTAATACTTTTGGCATAATATTCTAAATTATGAAAATAGTTTTATGCACAGAGATGACCCAATTCAAAAATTTCTTATATCCACACTGATATAAATTTATATATTAAATTGTTCCGGAAGCTCCCAATATTTTTGATAAACGAGTTTGTGTTTCCGCCATTCGTTTGTAACAAATATTGATTATAGATACAATTGAAGAATATAAAAGCTTTTACTTTAAAATGGCGATGGAATAAAGAACGCTAATACGAGCAACGACTCTTATACGACTAGTATTTTCGCCATAAATAATTCTGTTTACTTTGTAATGTAATCAATATTTATGAAACAAAACTGTTATCAGTTCTGATATTTATCTGCATATTATGTTATGATTTTTGCTTATAACCTATAGGTATAGAATACCTAAAGACGTGGCGCTAATAGTGTAGTATTGATAAGATAACCCGGTTGGGATGGTTCGGGAAATCAAATGAAATTAAGATTATACAGAGGTCGGGTGCGGTTATCCATTATAAGCATAATATTAATCTTTATGACGTCAGAATATATGTTTACTACTCTAACAGATACAGTGAAGATCTGCGCAAAATAGCTGGCAGGGGTTGGAGAAGAGCAGTCAATGATTGTGCTTGGAAGGGCCAGAAGCGAGCTGCCCAGAGCCGGGCTGGTGCCAGGCGGATCAAGTTGTTTCAAATCATCCCTCGGTCAATCTGAGTGCGTTAATCGTCAACAAAACCTTAAAGAAGGATGACTATAATTTTGATTGCGCTTAGATGTTCACGTAACAGCAGGGTGACGCAACCCGCCCTAAATCTTGACCTACAGTCTCGTCGAGTGTGTTAGTCATCACACGGTCATGGATTATAAAATACTCTTTGTAATTCGCTTTTAAGTTAGCAATAATTCACGCTCAACATTGCGCATGAACAGACTGTAGGTCTTTAACTGACTTTTCTGGACTCATCTTGCTAGCAGGCCAAAAAGAAAATTCATCTGTATTTCATGCATTTATCAACTTCTAATTAAGTACAGTTTTTTTTTCAAATGAACGTTTATTTAAATGTTGTACTGACTTCCTGATCGAAAGTATAATACTTAAAGGGCTTAGTTGAACTAGACTGAAAAAATATATAAGGTATCCACTGTTCAATATACATATACCGCCATCAATAAAATTTATTTTATTTGCCGCAATAACAAGGACTTCGATTACAATTATCTCTATTTACCTTGCAAGATTGTAAGCGTAAAAACTGAAGAGTTCTTGTCCTACAAAAATAGATTGTGGACACAAGTACTTTACATAAGCTATGTGCTTATTAATAAGTCAACATAAAGTAAAATAAAACATCGAGAAGCTAAAACATTAACACACAACGCGCTTGAAAATGACAAAGTAAACTTACATACTGGAAATCCACCCGTACCTGGTTGAACAAAACCATTGTACTCAAGCTGAATGAACGAAATCCAGCATTATGTGCCACATTTGTGATTTGACTTAATTAAACAAAGTTACACGAAATCTTAACTGATACAAAATAGTTTATCTTCATCCAAAGTATACTCGTACAAACCTCAGTAGAATTTGCCTCACGTTATGACACTTACAGCCTCGTTAAAATGGTAAAGTCAAACAAAAAAAGTGGATTATTTGTTATTAGTGATATGATAACTAATAGAATTGGCAACATTATCGTATATCATACCTTTATTGCATGACTACAGTAATAAAATTTACATAAATGCTATCAAGAACTATGAATTATCTGCCGATATGCCTTCTAGTACAATTTAACTGTCCTTTTGTATAATTTCTTGCAATTTATCAAGATGCATAAAGAACGTGTGTAGATAAGCGTGATTTCATATGGTCATTTGAATATCTGAGCAACTAAATCCACAAATACAGACTCGCAGAAAATACCATTCAGGGATAGGTAACGGTACCTATTACAACAATTACGTATATTAAACTCACGCGCCATCGAATATGGAAGTTCAAGAATTCAAGAAGACCTTGAACTTTGAGGCAACTAGATTAATAATTATGAGACTATAATATATTATGCTATCATATTGGTTTCGTAAAAGGGCATAACTATAAAAATGTTGGAATGGAGAAAACTCTCTTTTTCAGCTGAATAATGTAGGTTCCAATCTAAGTATTTTTTCACATTATATAAGTAGATACACTATTATACATATCTATCAACTCACATTCTCTAAGGTCTAAGTATTTTATTTTTTTATAATTATCAATACTCTTCAGAGATAAGCTTCTCCAAACAATCAAGATTAGAGAAAATATTAAAAGAGATTTTATTAAAAAACATGTCTATCGAAGTATATAAATTGCGGCCAATGACTGACAATAAAGAAGATTATATTTATATAAAAAACTGACAATAGAAAAATGCAAGATATTATTTATAACGATAGGAGTATCACTTACTCGTAAATACATAGATACATTAATTTTAAAATTTAAAACAACTCAACCATTAATACACGACTGCCCAAAAAAAGCAGTGTTATGGTTCATAACTTCTAAACGCCTGTTTAGATGTATGGGGTATCGTTGGATTCCTTATATTGTCACGGGTATCATGACTAAAAACATTAAATAAATTTAGTAATTAATGCCTGGTACACAAAAAGGTGTGAAAAACTCACACACAAGAAGACATCCTTTTTTTATATTTATTTCGTTTTTGTTGACGTACAATTTAATATTTATTTAACCTTTCCGTCGAAAATGTTCATCACAAAGTTATACCTAAATAGTTTTGTAGCGAAATAGCCTAAGAAGGCAACAAAATTAAAATACAGGTCGTACATTACATTCATAGACCTTTAGATATAAGGGGCAACGACAATGACCTCATGAATTTCGAAGCACCCCGACTGGATAAACACCTAATCACAATACAACAAGAGGCCGAATGTTACATTCATATTAAACAAAATGTAAGAGTGAAAAATTATGTTTAGTCCACAGTTGAATAAGGCATTGCTTCAGAGAAACGAAGTAGGGAAAAAAAATATAAACTGTAGTAACCCTGCTTAAGATTAGAGAGGAAACATGGGGTGGGAGTTAAATGACCTCCTGGCCTACGAGGATCTGTGATTGGTGAAGGAGTAGCCATGAATAACAAGATCTTTAGTGAAACATAGAATGAAAATTCGTCTCTTTACTTTTAGTAGTGTAAAAATATACTTTATTATGCTGATCCATATCGTGTATCTACAGTTCCAGATCCAAAATGTTGATTAGTGACTAGTGACTAGTTACCTAACTTTTTTGTAAATTTGTATTTTTTTTATTGTGTTCTTACTAACTGTGTCAAATAAATGTTTCTTTCTTTCTTTCTTGATCAGATGTTTCAATCGTAATTTATTCAAATTTATCAACATTTAAGCTGAGTGGCAATAACAATTGGTATCAGCTAATCACTCAATAACACGTCTCCTATCGTGTAATGTTCTAGAAACCTAATAGGTATGAGAAAACGTAGTGTAAGCCAAGTAGCTACTATTATTACTCATTGGCATAAAATCACGAATATTTTTATCACCCCACTTTTCATGCCTAAGCAGTTACATTGCTCATACGCGGTGACTAATATCGGTATTTAATCAATGAAATTCTTAAGATTAGGAATATATTTAGACGTTATGGCTACCAGCTATAGAGAACCATGTAAGAGTCTGTGTCGATTCCTAACTGCAGATTTTTATGCTTCTAGGTTTTTACATTTTAGTTACCTACATACCTACTCGTTCGCCACAGTTATGGAAAGGTACATGGTTGAACATTGATGGCAGGCATTTATCTGAAAAATGTTATGTACAAGCTGGAAGGCAAAAGAGTCAACGGTTATTGTATGGTCAACATGGTTTTTTGTCTGAAGACCCACGTATTTATTGCACATAGGTACTTGTTAAGTTTCACCATTCTTCCACTCTGTACATGTTTGACATAAAATCAATTTTATAGATCTACGTTTTCGCAAGCAAGGCAATGCTAAGAAAATGGAATAGTTAAGAAATAAGATAACAATATTTATTTGCGCAATTTTGCGATACTTTTTGCATGATACAAGACATATCAAAACTGGTAGTGATGTACTTGTTTGCTAGAATAGGCAAACGGCTCCTAAATATGCACCAATCCGTTGCGATTCTTAAACTGAACAACATGGCCCGTACAAGGCTTCAAGCGGTACCGACATACCACGCGTTGTCGATAGCGTCGCTTGGAATTCTGATTACCCCTTAAACGGAATGAGCGTGACGACGAATGTATAATGTAGGTAATTGCAAGTATGTATTAACATGGGTAACACCAGCTATAAGATTTTCAGATGAGTCTGGTAGGTAATTAAAATAGATACCTACCGTTTGTTGGAAGAGAAACTCTGATACTTATTATGGGGAAACTTACACAGAAGAGGAACTTTTAGTCAGCTATGTATATCTGAGGTCAAAACAAAGAAGCAATCGTAAACAACAATCAAACAGACGTACTATCTTTCAAGTAATGGTCGGTAAAGTCGCCATAGAATGAAAGAATAAAGGGCGTACCTACTTACTTAAGTCCTCCTAAGTACTCGATATTATTAATATTCATACTGCATGTGCACTATACAAGCAATGAGTATAAAAAATGCAATATGATCAGGTTATGACATCTTGTCTGACTGACTACATTCAAAGACAGTGCACGCATACGTCAATGCGCCGTTGCGAAAAAAGCCTTTGCAAAATCTTTGGCAAACTAATTACGTAATTACAGGTGCTAATCAAATAATTAGTATGTATTACTGATACAGCAACGTTGACTAAATTGGAAGTAACTGCAGGAAGGTAACAGGCAACCTACTTTAGGTTGGAAAACAGCTACTTGGCAAGTATTTTGTCGATTTCGTTTGTAATAGAGTTAACTTCCTGGCTTCAACTAAACATGTAAAAAAATATGCAGCAACTAAATATGTAAAAAATACAGATGGACTAGCTCTTTCATAGGGAGTGGCGACAGACCTGACGGCGCGTTTTGGCCGAAGACTTACATGATTGTTTTACCATTGCAATCTAGTTTCGAGTACCTACACCTCCCTTTGGGGTACAGGCATGATGTTACTTAGATGTTACACCTTGTTGCTCTATAGTTTCGTACAATATGATCACTGTTTAAACTGTTGACGCTAATTACCAGACACAATAGAAATATTATTGTTAACAACCACGGATATGAAAAAATTACGGATGGAACCTTGCCTTGCCAAAGTGAACCATAGATTAAGCACACACACATAAATTACACGCATCCGCCGCAAGCGCCGAGTGGATGAATTTTAAGTATTTGTATGTTTAACTCGTGTATGACAAGCGAAATTGAATGACTTGCTTCTCACACGTCGTACGCAACGCTCTATCCGTATTTATTTAAGATCCGTGTTATTAACTACAATTTTGTACTTTCGCGAGTAGGGTGAAGTCACCACCTGTAATAAAACTTGCCCTCGTCGATTTAGATGAACTAAATAAAAATCAATTGCCGCATGTATAAAAGATCATCACTTGAGAACGGCCTAATCAATTGCGTTGTTTTTTTTTCTTGTTAATTATTGTCATGGCTAGGTTTGTAAGGAAAAACTTTTTTGGCTAATCCACCGAAGAAATCGGAAATTTGGATGCCATTTTTTTTTATAAATTGATCCGGGGAATAAATAATTATTAAAAATAAACTTATATAAAATACTAGTCGCATTGAGAACCTTGTGTTATTGTTGGCGACGGTTATTGAAATTGTTTCAGACATTACATTGTGCTAAAATTACAGTTGTCAACAAGTTTGTTATATGTATCAAAAATTAATCAACGTTACGATGTACATATAAAATAACAAAAACGATACGCAAGTGTAATATAAAACCGACCGGTATGGTGTTTAGGTGCTAAATAGGTAGCCATAAACCGTTGGCGTGCGAGTTGTGACGCAGTCCATAACCGCCGACTCATCAAAGAAATTCCTACTGCTATCACATTTTAAACACTTTAACTCATTAAATATAATCCAATTCACCAACTGTTTTTGATAGGTAGGTACAGTAGATATACTATTTAAGAAAACAAATTGAATTTACCGCCTAAAGGCACGACGTAATAACGCAAGCATCCGGCATTTTTTCTGTAGACAATTCCTGTGAAACTAATAAACTAATGATTATGTGGTAGTGACGGGCAATACTCACAAAAAAGATTTGTAATTTTCGCTCAGCCATCGTCGGTCATTTTCAAGAAATATGAAGATGTTTGTTATTTTAACTAGCGGACTAAACCGGCAGATTGTTTTTTAGTAGTTTATTGACATAAGTTTTAGTTTTTTAAAAACATTCCATTCTACCAATTTAACACAGAATCCAGCTTTTTATGCTATTTCTTAATTCGTAGTTACCACGTAAGCGCAAAAAATATTTGCTCGTAATACATAATTAACTTTCTGTTAGCCAATATTTTGAATGCTCAAATATATTTTTAAAGTAGTTTGGATTGGATATATGGCTAAAATAAATCGTGTAATGAAACGTTGCGGTCAGCTAAGGATTTCGATATATCGAAAACATTACCTTAGTTTTATTTTATTTTTGTTATATTCCTATTACATTTTAGCATTTATTATAAAAGTCTGATTAGCAACTGCTATAAATACTATTACAGGCATTGGTCAAACTTTTAGTCGAATCTATAAAATGTTACTATTTATAAAATACAACACTAGAAAGGAAAAATTTATAAAATTAAAAAGCTAAATATCAATAAAAATCATAAATTGTATGATTCTTTCTCGCTGCTCGTGAGGATTGTGATTATATGGAATTTCGATAACAATACATAATCCCTCCAAAAGAAATTGTTCTGACTAAAGATAAGTTTAATTAAATAAAAAGACAAGATCCCAGCTTACGTATGTTTGTTGTCTCTTGTTTTTATTGAGGTTATGTGTAAACTGTTATACTTTGAGTACAGAAAATAGTTTCCTTTGCCAATTAACATGAATAGTGAAAAGAGAAATGCACGTGGAAGGGGTCGCGGTCGTGGCCGAGGTCGTGGTCGGGGTAGGGGTAGAGGTAGAGGAAAGAAAGTGCCAAAAGTAATGTCCAGTGATGAGGAGGAATGTTCCGTGGAAGAAACCTCACAAGAACTAGAAGAAAGTGTCATTGAGGATGCCAAGGAGGAACCTGAACAGACTGAACCGGCTAAACGTAAATATTTTGTTAGCATTGGAACACCAAATAGCTTGTTTTAGAGGATAACAAGTATTATGTGATAGTAGACTTATGACTGTCTATATTGGCTACATGCTAAGCATATACCCAGTCATAAGTATCAACATATGTATAATGTGATGTAGATATATAGTGTAATCAAAGCTCTAGTAGATAACCTGTTTTTTAATTACTTTTAAACATACACATAAACTTTAAGACACATATAGATATCACTGATTTTTGTATTGTAATTTTCAAACTACTTTTGGTCTTGGACAAAACTGGACTTAGACTCTGGTTTTGGACATTAAGGGGAGCAACATTTTCAGCCACTCAGCTAGGTGTAAATGTATAGCCACTCAATACTTCTAATAAAAGCTAAGTTCAATTTAAAGCATAGTTGAAGCAATGAAAACATACTTCAAATAATCAGTAGAACATTATCAACTTTGATAATGTTTATCACACAGATAGATATGGTAATAATGGCCTCTTAAATTGTAATGTTATGAGAGCACTACAGAAAATATCTTTTAATATTTAAAGATGAGTAAGTTTGCAGTCCTTGCCTATGTTATTGTTGAAAGTGTGCTGTAGTGATTATAGAAAGATGATAGGAAGAAATACATATAAAGTATTAGAAGATCAGCCAATAGCTTATAACTTTATCACACTTGTATTTTTATCAAATTTCGGAATAAGCAGGAGCATAATTCAACAGCTTTTTTTTAAATTAGTGTTTGCTTGTTTTGGTCTATAAACTACAATGATCATTTTCGTGATATTATTCCTACTTATTCTTAGTAGGTTCCAGGACTTAGTGCAATTTACTGACAGGGTTTCATTACATCTTAGTATGTGTATAAATTATTTTGTTCTTTGTTTAAGTACCCAAGCTTACCCATGTACTTAAAAATAGGTGTGAGTTTTTACTTTTCTTATTATCATACAAACATATTTATCTATCAAGTACTTAAAATAGTCAAAAACCTCTTTAACACTTGCAGTGGAAGTACCCTCAGACATATCTCAACTAGAAGCTCCAGTGTTCACAACACTACAGCGAGGTCCTCCGGAGCCGATGCTAAGGCTGGACTGGAGCCACCGAGCCACACTTATTGGAGAGAAAGTCCTGAACCCGATGATCTACTGCTGTGATATTTGCTCTAAGCCTATTCTTATATATGGACGAATGGTGAGTGTGATATAGAATGTTATTGAAATAGACCAACTTGCATACATGTCTGCATTTAACTCTATGAAACTCAAATATGTTATTCTGCTCTCATAAGCAGCGCATTAAGTCGCTGATTGAATTCAATAGTGGAGACAATGCCAAAATTTGAGAATTAATAACACAAGACAATTTGTCTTGTGCCACTATTGAATTCAGGCAAAGGAGTAGTCAATTTTTCCACTTTTAAACCCATTGAATACTTTTTTTGTTCATAATAGATCATTATTATAATTTAGACCTGTTTAACCTCTATAGATTAATTTAAAAAAAAAACTTTATTGATCTAATGTAATAACTTTAAAAATTAATATATAATTAATCTCCTTATATTTCCTTCCACAAAATTGCTTAATTTTAGAGTTTGCTATACATGCTTTAATAGTTTAATGTGTTTTAACTCTTTGAATCTGAGAAGTACAAAATTTTACTTCATAACAATAAATATCTATTGTGTCTGTAATTAATGAGCCAACAGATTAAAGATTTATGTGTATGTACTTAACCATTGTTTTCTAAATATAAGTTTACCCTAAGACTATTTCTCTTAGAGAATAACATATTGCCCCTTGCTTAAGAGAGCAGTATTTTTGTAAACATTAGCCCACCTCTAGGAATTTCTTCTTGTGTTATAGACATATAATCTCAAATGCACGCACACGCAGGTCTGGAACAATTATCTGTAGATCATACAAATATTTGCTCCATCCGAGAATCGAACCCGCCACACGCGATGCAGCACCTGGTCTCTCGTCCACTGCACCAACCGCGCCGTCATTATTAATATTGTATTCAATCTGCCAGTCATAATTGAAATAATATTTTCCATATTCTATTTCAGATACCATGCAAGCATGTATTTTGTTTGTCATGTGCCAGAGCTGACCATACACACTGCCCAAGATGTAGAGAAAAGGTATAAAATTATTACTTATCATCATTTTAATAACAATAAGGTTTTTTAATTTGAAGTCAGCTTTACACAGTTCTCCAAAATTTACTCACACTTATATCTCTGAGTGGGTATACAGTGTCAGGCAAAAGTGTACTACTATAATATACCTTTACCAATCATACACATGCAATCGCAAGATGGTGACCTATTGCCATGAACTGCGACAATTCCAAACTCTGGGCTGCTACTGAGAATTTCCTAACAGAAAAACACTTTGACCAACCAATAAATCGACGATGAACACATGACCTCACGCTCAGCAGTCACACTTTTGCCTCTAGACTAATGAGGCAGTTCAAATAATCTCAAAGATAACCACATTACATGGTTAATCCAACTAATATTTTAAATACGAAAGTTGATTAAGAATGCATGTATGTTACTCTTTCACGCAATAACTACTGAATGGATCTAGATGACATTTAGCGCACAGACAGTTTATAACCTGGATTAACACATAGTAACATACTTTTTATCCAGATTAGACCCAATTCTGAAGTCCCTAAAGACTAATTCGCTTACAGTAAATAGTTGCAAATAAGATAATATATCGCAATTTCAGGTCCTGCGTGTAGAACAAACAGGATTAGGCACAGTATTCATGTGTACTCATTCAGGGACACGATATGGAAACACAGGGTGCAGAAGAACATACTTATCACAGGTAAATAAAACAGTTAGCAAACTAATGAGATTCGAAAGTATTGGTTAAATTTAAATGTTTTATTTGTTCTTAATTCTTCCAGCGAGACTTGCAAGCACATTTCAATCATAGGCACGTGTCTTCGGGTGCAAGTGAAAACAAACCGGAGCCTGAGGCGCCTTCAAACACCGTTGCTATTGTGAAGCCTTTAACTGTAAGTATAAACTTCAATAAAAAAGAAATGATGCAGAAGTTGAAGAAGTCGTACTGCTTTGTGGACGCATTCACATTGTATTTTTATAATAACTTTCGTGAGGCATATTCATATTAATTATTGTTCACCGGTTACTACTCACGTACATTCCAACACTGACAATACTGACATTGCGGCGGACTCAGTTCATGACTAAGGGCTCAGTTCGAACTCGAAACTAGTTGGGCAAACCCGAAAAATGCACGTGAGTAGTAACCGGTGAAAAACAATTAGCATTCTCATTGCTTTATTGACATACCATTGGATAAGACTATGACCTAATGAAACTAAAAGTTAAATATTTATTTTCCGAAGAAAAATATATAAATATGCTTATAAGTTTTCCTCGAGCCGATGTAGTACGAACATTTCATCATCATTAAAAACATATACGAGCAGCTGTTAAGTAGTACATGACGGATAGGTAGGTTGTTCTAAAAAATATTATAATGGGATTAATTTTTGATATCAGGCTTGGCTGCAAAATTTTAATAGGATGTTATTAACATAATTTAATACAAGATGATGATTTGCAATATCCTCTTGCAACCCAAACCACCTTCCACGAGTGATGACTATACAGCAATATCACTTAGGAACCAATTACTTAACTTATTAACCACCAGACATGTAATATCCTACTTAGTTGAAAAGAAATTCGTCCTCATAATGTCCATGTACTGTAGCAGCTGCCGCCGTCAGCAGGCGACCCGCGCGCGCACGCGCACGGCACCGAGCGGCCGCGCGCGCGCACTAACCTCATCACGGTGCCCATACAGGACCAACCAGATTCGCACGCCTACTACAACTATTATCCTGTAAGTATTATGTAACATCAGGTGAGGTGGCGGTCAACCACCAAATCCATTAAGAATTAAAAAAAAATGTTTATAAGTTTAACAGCCGATTATCTCGTTGGTCGCAAGCGCTATTGAATATAAGGTCTTGGGTTCAATTCCCGAGTCGGGATTGGATTGGATATTTTCTGGTTAGAAATTGTCAGTGTTGTAACAATCTTGTGTTTATAAGAATTGTGCCCGGCTGATGGCAATAGACTCAGCACATATTTGGTTTTGTGCTATTTATTTGATGACAATTTAATTGAAAATTATTATTGAGTTGGCCTATATACATATTGTGTTAAAAATTTGCATGCTTTATCCAAGGGGGAACATGTACTGTGCTATTATTATATAAGAACGTATGAATGTACTACAAAGTGTCCATCAATTCGGTTGGCAACCGAGATAGCGAATAGGTACGCTGAATTGATTCTCACTATTGAAGTATATTTAAAGACCTAGCTTTTTGTGGAAAAAGAATACGGTCGCGAGCAGGATTCGAGCCTGCACCTCCTGGATAAATACTCTAGGCGCTCTGACCAATAAGCCATCTCGACCTCTGCTCACCACCGCGAATTCTTTGTCCACATTTCGATTCACGGGTTCGACTCCTGCTACCGACCGTATTCTTTTTCCACAAAAATTTATAACATTCAGGTTCGCTAAGCATGCGTTAATGATTTTCAAAGATTTATCTGTATTTAAAGACGTAGGTAGGTAAAAAAAGTATCCATGAGTATTATTGAGTCCCCCCCTTGCCCGTGCCGCCAGCCGCCGCAGCCGGTGCCGCCGCCGCTGCCGCCGGTGTCGTCGGTGGCGGTGCTGGCGCACACGATGAGCGTGCCGCCGCCCACGTACTACGCCAGCGCGCCGCCCTACTCTGCGCCGCCCTCCTACGTACAACCCAGTGAGTACCTCTCATGACAACATACAATATTCTGCCCTCAACAGAATCATATTTATATCAATTCTTATACATATTTCGAACACTTGTTTAATATGTATTATTGAATTTAATAAGTACTTCAAATACATTTCATTCATGTTATGTTGAGATGAACATTTCAATTAGGACTATGTTTACTACCCTCAAAAATCATAACTTTAGTTATTATTATACTGTCTTGAACTGAAGAGTTGGTTTGTTTGAACATGCTAATCTCTAGCACTACCTACCAGTCTGAATAAAAAAATATTTTTGCATTTAATAGCCCAATCCTTGAGGGAGAAGATCCATTAGGAGCTGAGCAAAAAGAAGACAGACACAGCTAGTTATTGTCTTATATGCCTTTAACAATCTGCAGGCAATTGTTGACCATAGCTCTTTAAGTTTCACACCATTGTGCACAATCCACTGTTATCTTTATTTGGTCCTTCCATAGAGAGTAACAATGATGTCTTCAATCTTTTCAAAAATCATCCGCTTCATATTTAATTCTATAACCATATAATAAAAAATCTAAATGATTACCAACAGGCGGCAACATGTCGACAAACGTGTCGGGCGTTTCGCCGATGTCGTCGTCCGTACCGATGGGGTCAGTGACCTCCATGGGCGACAGTTCCCGCTGGGGCGAAGGCTACCAGCAGCCGCCCGTGCCGGTGCAGCAGTGGCCGCCGCAGGGCCAGCACCACTACTACAGGTAGCCCCTGTACAAACGTCGCTATTCGTGGCGCGAACGCGACTGACGTGCGACTAGTGCTACTTTAGCCGTGATACTGTTGTTGAAGTGATGACGTGGACGTGGTTGTGCATTGAATATATTGATTGGTATTGAGACAACTGAAATTAGTGGTCAGGGCCAATGAGCGCTCTGGAATGGCAACAATGTGACATCTTACTATGTTATGAAAAACATCTTCATTGCTCCCTGACCAACTGAAACTATTACTTACTGCTAATGGAGTAACAATTAGTTATAATGTACTGTAGCTATAATAAGTTATTTATCACATAAGTGATATAATCTTCCATTGTACAGGTCACAACAATGTCTATTTTGTAATTTCATTCATTTATTTTTCATTTAAATAATATTTTATTTTTTCTTCACCTTATAGATATAGTATATTTCAATTTTCTGTATTGTTATTAGTTTAAATATATTTACTCTATTTCAAGGGTTTATGTTGTACTTAAGCTGATAAGCTGGCAACTGTTATTATACTGTATTGTGCAATTTTATCAACTTTAACCCAGTATATTCATGCCAAATGCAGACTCAGCAGTGCTTTGTAAATCTGCAAAACTCGTCAGGTATAACATAAGCTATTTTTATGTACATAAATATTATTATATTTACTCCACCTATTTCCAATATGACTACTTTTATATTAAACTAACATATTCTGTTGATCTGATGCATGAACATTTTTGTAAAAAGATATAAGCAATAAAAATCTTTAATTAAGTGATTAGATATTTATTTTATTAATTAACACTAATCAATATCAATTATATTTACAATATGTCACATCATTCACACTTCTCAGCTAGACACAATCAACAAATGCAATAAATTCTGCAAAAAATATTTACTTTTTTTATACCCATACATTCAACTATTACCATAACTATTGGATTTTTATAAAAGAAAATAAAATGAATACTATTATGTATAAATTCACAGTGCCACTGCAGAAATGCTATTGCTTACAGACTAACTAATCAAAATGCACATATAACGTGTGATGTACATGAAATGCTCAATAACAACCTATTAATCACCAATTGACTTATAAATCATTTCATACGTGGAATTTTTAGTAATGAGATCGTCGGGCACTCATAAAAATCAACCATACCTATTTCTACATTGGTTCTGTGAACAGCCTTTCGTATTAATGTAATGTTTGAATCTGTTCGGATCATGACTGTTTGGTAGTGGGCGGCGCGGGCTCGGCGAGGTCCACGAGCGTAGCGTCGGGCGGGCCCGGCGCGCCGCCCGCCGCCGCCTCCGCCGGGAACTGCGGGATCACCTGAGACTGAACCTTCCGCACCGCGTCCATGTTCACTTTAGTCGACAGATTCTTTTGTCGCGTCTGTTCGGAAGTCTTCGATAATCTCTCACTCAACGCTTTGAGCGCGATTTGTCTGGAAAGATACCAGGAATTTATAACGTGACGACTTTCATTGATTAATAATCGAGTAAAATCAATAAAGGTTACATACATACGTAGCGTCACGCCTGTATTCCTTGAGTGTGTACACGGTTGTACACCAAATTAACATCAATTTTGTTATTAAGTCCTATGTGGTGAGCCTATTGCCTTCAAACAGGCAACAATACGAAACTCCAGGCTACTAATAAGAATTTTGTAACAGAAAAATCCAATTACGCTGCCGACCCAGGAATCGAACCCAGGTCGACATTGCGACCACTAGACTCGACAGTCCATATAGTATTAGTATAGTTAAGATTACCTCCGCCTCTCCATGTCTTGCGGTTCCACGCCCGGCATCGATATAGTGACGCCTCTGGGACTGAGCGCGAGGTGCACGCGGCGCGGGCTCGGCGAGCACAAGCCGAGCCGGACCAGGCAGCGGTGCGGCGGGCCCAGTGTGCCGCGCACCACCGGCTGGAGGACCGTCGGGAAGAAACTGCCAAAGAGTTTCATTACAATTTGTCTGTGCATACAATTACTATTATCTGTTGATATTAGTATATAAATGGTAATACTGCGCCTACGTGACACATGTGCCATAAGTTCACTATAAAATATACTCTCAAGTTCACCTAGCATCAGTGTGATTATCTATTGGGTTACAATTTTCATGTTCTAGAACAGTAACATAAAGTGGTTAAAGTCACCAAAATAAAGTGGCACTGTACGAATTACCCTGCAATTCATCGCGCTATATAGAGCTTGCAATCATAAGCTTTCAAATTTTACATTTTCTAGAACAACAGCTGCATGCTGCACCCATACATGGTCCTAAACGATAAAGATATTATCTCTTAATATTATCTCAAAACTTCTTATTTAACCTTTCGGCTCAGTAACGTACAGATCTGTACGTTGTAACAATAAAAATCTATTGTGTCTGCTAATGACTGACGCAACAGCTTAAGCATGTATTCAGATGTACTTTTTTAAAGCATGTAAACAAACTCAATAAAGATCCAAAATATGATTTCTGAAAGATAAACCTAGCAGACAATGGAAAAATAATATTTATCCCATAATATGGTTGTTTTGAAAAACGAGAGGATAAGCAAGTGTGATGATCAAATTATTATTGTTATGTTTTCACAATACATATCATTCAATTAATCAATGGTATGGCAATAGCTATAGTTATTGTTTGGAAGGTATTAATAATTCTTATCACTTGTTCCAGTTTTAGTAGTGTAGTGTGCTTAAATTGTTTACTTTTCTATACAATTACTGCACCTGTACTTGCAAAAAAAGGATAGTTGGATTTGATAATTATTGTATATAACTACCCAAAAAAGGATAGTTGGATTTGATAATTATTGTATATAACTACCCAAAAAAGGATAGTTGGATTTGATAATTATTGTATATAACTACCCAAAAAAGGATAGTTGGATTTGATAATTATTGTATATAACTACCCAAAAAAGGATAGTTGGATTTGATAATTATTGTATATAACTACCCAAAAAAGAAATTATAATTCTTAGCTCATCACCATTACATTCCTGATTGGAAATTTGACATTGAACTATACTCATTATGTAGTTTCAAGTATGAGACAAAACACAATAAGTGTTCTTTACATAACAACTTGCCTGAGATGATAAACAGCAAAAACAAAACATTTCTTCCTAGATTCAAATAACCAGAAAAAATCTCTAAAAAGAAACATATACTTTTCTAATATATTGAGGGTTTGACTGACACAGTGGCAGTACTTTACATTCTGCTCTATATTTTGTGGGTTCAATAAAGACAGGTGACAAAATTTGTTGGAATTAAAAAGATAGCACTGGTAAGGGAAGAATGGTGTAGAAGGGATGAGACTTATATGGCTATAGTGGGTGGACAAAAGCTGCAATTGATGATGATGATGATCACATCTTTATTCCCTGAAGGGTTAGACAGGATCTGTTTGTTGTACACCTACATTTACCAACACTGTTTGTTGAAGTCCCACATAATAATAGGTGGTGAATCTATTATCATCTACCAAAGACAATTTTAAACTCCAAGCAGCTACTAAGAATTTCCTAACAAATAACACTGACCAACTCAGGAATCCAGGGCTTTTAACTCTGAAACCCCACTTATAACCAGTAGACCACGGAGGCAATTAGTTATTGTGTCAGGACGCAGTCAAGGGTGTCCAATGTGCCACTACTGGTCCAAATGCATTTAAAAACAATGAGTCAGTGACACAAAATGATAAAGAATTGTGTTATAATTATAAAACACTATATCTAAACAGTAATTTTACACAATGCTTATAGTTTCTGGAACATGACAAAAACTATAAGCATTGTGTAAAGTTTGTATTATTTGATATTTTAATAGAATGGGTATTAATTTACTAAATATGGAAATTGACAACATACTTATCAAAACTGAAATTATCAGCCATATCTCCTCTGGTTCCACTGCTATGCCTCTGCCAAAACCTTAAGTATATCCAGGATAGGATAGTGCCACTGCCCCACATGCAAGGATATGTGCCTTCTAATGCTCCAATAGCCCATAGAATTATAGCCACTGTTAGAATCAGAAGTGGCAAGGATCTGTTTGTTAACTTCCCTGAAAGAAAAATCCACAATTAATTAAATATTAAAGTTATTATATTAAATGGAAAAAGATTCAATTCAATTCAATATTCCTGATCTAAATAAAGATTTGACATGCATCAATCAGTGTTGTGATTGTTGCATTGATGCAATTTATTTGCGAACATTTGTTAGTTACACTATCCTAAATGAAAAATGTATTATTATAATTATTATTTTAACTAGCTACTGCTCGCAACTTTGTCTGCCTATCTTATTCCAGGTATCTCAGTGCCAAATTTCATACAAATCCATTCATTAGGTAATGCCTGAAAGAGTGACAAACACCTCACAAACTCATTTCAACATTTAATATATTAGTAGGATTAACTGATCAGAGGTGACTAACAGGTTTGAAGTATAACATATGACTATTATAAGTGCAGAGACTACACCAATAAGTTTTTAACAACAATAATGTCAATACTTAACAAACAATTCGCACCTAGTGGTGTTTTTATCAGCAGATGATCTGGCATTATCTGCTTTACTGCTACACTCACCGCAGCCAGGTAACCCGCAAGCCCATGTACGTGGATGTCAAACAAATAGGACGTTTGTCCTGTACACGCAAATATTACTAAGTAGTAGAATGTCGTCAAAAATGCAACACCAACATTTGTCAAGAGGAAAAACTTCATCATTTCCATTTGACCCCATAACGGTTCTATTAGTTTCCCACACAGTCCCACTGTCACGATGTCGATGATCACTTCCCACAAATGTATCTCGAGAAACCAGAACGTGAAAGTGGACCACAATTGAAAAGAAGGTGGCAACAAATACCCTGGAGTGACACTAAGAACGTTCACTACATCGTCAGAAAAGGACAGTATGTACCCTATGATAACTACTACACAAATGAATTTCACCGATGGCGACGTGTTTCCTAGTAAAGCGGAAAATTGCTGTCGTAAATACGGCAAATTACGACTGAATACCCTAAGCGCAGCCATTTTTGTGACGGATGAGTGAAAAATCTAAACTGTCAGAGTGTCAGGGATCAAAAGTGTTTTTTTTTTTTTTTTTTTTTTTTCTTTCGCCCTAATCGGGCAGGCTAAGGTCTTAGACCATACCGCCTCGTCTTCAGTGTTCTTGAATAAAAGTAAGGCCAAAGCCTCGTCTTCAGTTACTTCCTTCTTGTATTAATCAAGTATAAAAAGTTATTGCAGTTATTGCCCCAGTAAAACGGTGGAAATTTTACTGAGTCTTCGATGGAGTTTAGGAGTGAACACAAAAAGTCATGATTTTCAATTGTATACAATTTGCCCACACTTGCACACCTTCATGAACACATAATGGTTAATTATCCACCATAATTACACATTATACTTCGGAGAAACACAAGTTTTGGAAAACAATATAAAATCGACAACGTGCACTTTACATTTTCCCGCCTAAACTCGGATCAAAAGTGTCAACAACTGTCAACCAACGTCCAACAGTTTAAAAAGTAAAAACCACAGAATACTAATAGTAACTTAAGAAGTATACTTATTATACTCTTCGGTCTGACCTACTTAAGTGTTATAGGACATAATTTATCGTATTAGTTAATAATCTGAGAGTCTGACCATAGAAGTATTAAGTATTATTTACAGATAAAACAACATAACTATCAAATATCGAGAAATATCTATAAATAGGAATTTCGCTCTCGGACCCCATAACACAACCCAACATTAAAATACTAATTTACACGAAGAGTCGGCGTCGGTATCCGGCTTCAGAATCGTACCACAGCTCTCGACCAAAATTCTTGGTTCATAAAGGTCAAAAGATGTTCGGTCGGTGCTCTCACCACAATTGAACTGAAGTTTACATTGTGTCGAGACTCCAACCACTCGACCTTAAATGTGAAGTTGGTCGTGATCCAAATATACTCTACAATCTCCTCGAACTTTTTAGAGTAAAACAGCCGAGACACTTACAGCGGCGTCAAAGGCACAGCCGGACGCAGCAGATGGTTTGGTCCAGGCGGTGCGGTACCACACCGATTCTTACAAGCGGGCTTTCTCTTCTTTTTTTCAACCATTATGAAGCCCTTGTCACACTGTGGCAGATCTCTGTTCATGGGGGCTACTTGCTGCTTGTATTCTAACGCAGCGGGTTTGTTGGTGGCAGCGATAGCAGCGTAAGCACGTTTTGGGGTCGACGTACTAACGCATGTCGTCACTAGGGTATGCAAAACCGGAGCTATAAATGAGTCCCGGTAATTTCGGGATTAAGGAACCGGGGCTCCCGGGACTTTCGGTATGTTTACCAAATTGTTAAGATAGGGCAATTTCCATATAAATATTAGTGTTTTAGAGCCACTTTTCGATAATTCATGGAATTGTGTAGCGCCCCATTCACCGGTTGCTGATTACCAGCACTCACTCTCATTTCAATGTCCCTCATATGCATCCCACCCATTAATGTTAGTGTTTATTCGAAGCATGCAGTAAAATCTTCATCCTGTGCAGATGTAAAATATAATAATGGGCATTGCAAATATTTAAGTAGGCACTGCAGTTTCTGTTAGCCGGCGTTTAATTGACTTTTTTTTATATGTGAACAATATATTGCTCTAATTAGTATTAATACCTACCAGAAAATCTTCTAAGCCCAGATAGAACCTACGAATATATCAAGTCTTCATTTTAATAATAATAGGTAATTTATTTTGCAATTACATCTTCGGCGATTTTTACAGTCAGTGACGCATCAGCCGACTCAAAACTGCTGATTGAAGCATTTTGCGCCCCAAGTCGTGTGTTCACCTTAGAAGCTTGAGACGACCTACTTACAGTAACAGCATTGCGTAACAACACTACTTCAGCACGTAGCTCATGGTGTTATTCGACACCTCTAACGTGCACTGCACCTTGGCCAGGCATGTTTTCGGTAACACGATGTCCTTCAACAACCTGGTGATATCACCGTGGTCGAATGTGTCGAGAGGCAGCCTATGCAGCTCCTTCGCCACGAAAGCGTGCACGACGTCTGGATCGGTCACCTTCAACAAGGTGATAATGTCTTGTATGCTCTTTTCGGTTCCATCTCTTCTACGGGACAGCATCTGGTCGACCTTTCAAAGCGTTTGGAAGAGCAACATCTTGCCACTGGTTATCTCCTCCTCTTTGAAGTTAGACTTGCAGATCTGCAAAATTTTGACCTCGTCCATAGTGTCGATGGCATGTTGTATGAATGCCAACAGCTCGTTGGCTATAAGTTATTGCGAACTCATAGTGACAGTGACGTGCAGCGGCTATGGCCGCGCAGTACGCGATTAACTAATATTCGTACTATGGTAACACGTCCGTATCCGAGCGCGCATCGCACTGCACTCAGTGATTGACTCTGTGACCCAAGGGGCATAGACCACAATTTCAAAGGCCATATCTATTTTGGTCATTGACCTTGAGGTCAAGGACAGTGGCCTTTTACTCTCGAATCATCGCTTTTTTTTTATAAATTCTCTTGGTTGTGTTTCTTAAACCGGTGCGTAAAGGCAAGCAGTAACTCAGTTTTTTTTCCACAGAGCCCCGTTTCGTATACTCCATCTGGGTATTACTTTTTTAATCTACAGTTTTTTTTTACTACTGCTAATACAACATTGTTTTTACTGAATACTTCAGATTCCATCTGGCAACACTGCTATAATCCTATTCCTATTTGACCTTGTATTTGACAATTTGACAATTTTACATTTATATATTTTTGATAGAAAAAACGACAGGTCTCTGTGATTCTGTGAATCTTTATTTGGTTTTCAATAAATGACGAACTGAATCTGTTTACAATAGTCTCGTTAATTTAATGAACGTAGCGGTGGTTCATATATAATTCTATATACCGACGTAAACTTTAGGTATCTAAATGGTCTTTCGGCTTATCAGTAGTGGAATGTTGGTATGAACATAAACTTTTGCCGGTCGTCAATCATAACACTATCATTTTGCTTTTTTTCAAGGTACCTAATGTATTCTGTATACTGGTTTCCAGTTACGTTTAACTAGAGTTTGGAACACTGGCATTATGGAAACTGGCGGGAAACAATGTAGCACTACCAGATTGCGATACCTAACTCAAAAGGAGGCGATAGCTTTAGACGAGGATCTGTTCAATGAATACAAGTTTAGTGTTGACCAGCTGATGGAGCTGGCTGGCCTCAGTGTCGCTACGGCTGTTGCACGCAGTTATCCAAAATCTACGTAAGTTTCCTAGAAAATAAGCTTTTATAATGTTGTTCAAACAAATCAAATAAGCATGCTTTTATTATTGAAAATCTTTCAGGCACCCTTCTGCTTTAATCATTTGTGGACCAGGAAACAATGGAGGGGATGGTCTAGTAGCAGCTCGCCATATGACACTGTTTGGATATAATGTTTCAGTGTACTATCCAAAGCGTACAGCTAAACCATTATATGAGAGTCTTCTAGCACAATGTGTAGCATTTGGAGTTGATATAATTGACAAATTACCTCCACCTAAAGACTTGTGTTGTGAATATCAAGTACTTGTTGATGCTCTCTTTGGATTCAGTTTTAAGCCTCCAGTGAGGGATGAGTTAAAACCTGCTTTGGATGCCTTAATTGATGCTGGGTTGCCTGTTTGCAGGTAAGGTTATGAAGTAAAGATATTGGTCCCTCTTCAATTATAATGAGAATAATAAAAATGGGAATTTGGGTATATTTTCCACCATATTTGTACTACATGAAACTAACATTGATTAATGCCATGGTTTTAATCAATAGTAAAGTGTAGTTGGTAAACTATTATTTCTAAGTCACATACATTTTATTAAACCTTTATGTTTGTGTTTTAGTGTGGACATACCTAGTGGATGGAATGTGGAAAAAGGCCCTGGGGTTGGTAGGGCCCTCAAACCAAATCTCCTGATATCTCTATCAGCACCAAAACTATGTGCCCAGCCTGAGTTTATACTTGATGCCAAACATTTCCTTGGTGGAAGATTCTTACCACCTGGTATTATAAAAAAATACTTCCTTAGGTTACCTCCCTATCCCTACCAAGATCAAGTAGTTCAGTTGTCTTGTTAATTCTTTTTTTTTGTATTTAGACACAGAGCAATGTTATTTAATATTTAAGATATTTGGGTCAATGAAGCGGTATCATTTAGATATAGTCACCTTATTCATTCAAGATTCTAAGCCTTATACTATAAATACAATATTTATCTGGCTTGTGTTGCATTTTATTTGATTGACTCCAATTTAATATGTAAATATAACAAATAAAAGAACACTTAAGCTGTTGCCTCAGTCATTAGCAGACAATAGATTTTTATTGTTACAACATACAGATCTGTATGTTGCTGAGCCAAAAGCTTAATCAGAATACAAGTAATTCTGTACTATGTGATAAATAATAAATATTAATGAAGAAGTTTGTTGAAATACCTTCATTTTATTATATGTTCAATGTGTTTCGTTATATCCCTCTCCTGCATTACTATGATCAGTGTCCTAGTCAGACTGCAGTGGTATACCTACTAAGTGATGTGATGCAGCAAATATATAGTAATAGGAATGTCTTTCCTATGAATACTGCCTAAAAACAACTGTGGGAGGCGTATTCAGTAACTCTATTAAAATCATGATAGAGCTTACCTATGAGCAAATAGTACATTATGACACAAGTGCGCTAGATTGGTGATAACAGTGTAGGTATGGAGTGAGTGTAGTTTAAATTTGTTAGCAACGATGGTACCGAGACGTATAACGATCATAGCCCACGCGTCTATACGACGTTTTTAGACACGGAAGGAATAAAATGACATTTTGCAAAGACATTCAATTAAATGCATTTTATAATTATAATGGCGTACGAATAAAATTTTTGTTTGCGTGCAGGTGGAAGGAAAGTCGCCACAAAGTACTTTATTAAACTTGGAGCATGGATATAGGATATCACAAAAACAAAGACGTCAGCGTCACACAAACTGTTTCTTAGGTCACACTTATTAGTTCCACGGACATTATAAACGGCCAAACCATACTTTTAAACTAAGATATAGAGTCAGGGCTTATAGATAAAGTTATTTTCATTTTGGTCAGAGGGTCGTCTTAGGGGTGTTATAAATGAGATACAGTCAAGAGCACGTAGAGCTACATACTTTGGATAGGCCCCGTAGACTTGACGCGTACCTAATACAAATCTGATCTAGTTAAGAGTTTGACTCTACTAGAGAGATCTCTTAACTTTTTAACAGGAAAAGCATTACGAACTTGGGGGTCTTGATAATGTATTCCCGTTGTCCCCCTTATGTAGATACGGGCAACAGGGACAACGGACAGTTAAGATTTCACGTATCGTTGTCCTCAATCGTAAACTATTAATGTTTGTGCCGCAATCACGTAAAACCTGATGGACAGATCTTGACAAAATTTGTTTGTGGATTAGTTTATACTCGTAAGCTACTCAAAGGCGTCGTCTCGTAGTTTTGTCCGTTAGTACCCGCAAATAAAACTAAATGGCTACTAAACAGTAGCAAAAAAAGGTGAATATTTAGAAAGTAAATATTAATCGACAATAAATCGGGATTATGAAAGAAAATAAATGAAATTGATCGATGAGCGAGCTCGGGAGTTTTGTGGAACCCGACACGGACAGATTAGGTTCGCAGAGGATGACGGGGGGGGAAAAATAGTAGCCCCGCTAAGCGGGGCTCCGTTGACCCAGCCACAAAAAGACAAATCAGAAGAATTTCTTAACTTGAGTGGTAATTATCGTGTTAGAAGGTGGATGAAGAATTCGCGGTGGTGAGCAGAGGTCGAGATGGCTTAGTGGTCAGAGCGCCTGGAGTATTTTATCCGGGAGGCGCAGGTTCGAATCCTGCTCACGACCGTATTCTTTTTCCATTTAATATGTAACTTTAGAGTTCGCTAAGCATGTATAGCATAGCATCACGCCTGTATTCCCCGAAGGAGTAGGCACAGTTGTACACTCACATTTCACCAATGCTGTTAATAAGTCCCATGTAATAGGTGGTCAGCCTGTTGCCATCTACCGAGCACAATTACAAACTCCGGGCTGCTACTGAGAATTGTCTAACAGAAAAACTCAATAACACTGCCCGACCCGGTAATCGAACCCGAGACCTCATGCTCGACAGTCACGCTTAGAACCACTAGACCAACGAGGCCGTTAATGCTTTTAAAGATTTATCTTTAATTGTTAAGGTAATTGCATCTTTACGACATTGTGTTAACTGCAAAGTTAGTCGTGTCGGTTCGGTCACCTGTATAGGGACTGATTAGATAGCAATGACGTAGAATGTGGATGAAGAATTCGCGGTGGTGAGCAGCGGTCGAGATGGCTTAGTAGTCAGACCGCCTGGAGTATTTATTCGGGAGGCGCAGGTGCGAAGCCTGCTCACGACCGTATTCTTTTTCCATTTAATATTATAACTTCATCTACTATTTTTCTCATAGCTCACTCTTTATCGTTAACTCATTTCATTGTTGGTTTGCTATAAGTACCTACGGTAAATTAGGGCAGTGCTTTGTCAACTATAGCTACTTTTTTAGTAATAAAATGAACATAATGAGAACAAACATGACATGATACAAATGGACTATTAGGATAAAATTTTCCAGAATTTTGCAACAACTATGCTGTTTAATTTTTGGGGAAGTTTCCAATCTCTTAATTTTTCCTTTGCTAATAATAGAGTTGTTTTCAAGGGATAGGCCCCGTAGACTATGACGCGTAATACAAATCCGAGCTTAGCTATGACTTTGGCTGTAATAGAGGTTTCATAACTTTTAAATAACGAAAGCCACGGACCTAGGGAAGGCTTTATGATTTTGGGAGTTTTGGCAACTATCTTTACATGAAATGTTTTAGGTGGGATATATTTTTTACTGAGGCGCTGTGGTTTTACAATCTGCCGAGGTAGAAACCACCAACCTCGATCGGTTTGTGTAGCAAGTCCAGGAAGGCCGCTATTCTTTTCCCCAGACAAAGAATTTCAACCGTTTTGTCTGCACGATTAAAAGAGTAGCGAGTGCAAACTATAATAACAGGATGTGAAAGATACGTTCGCGTGATAAGGACCCAATGGTCTACGACCTGGTCCGCGTCACCAAAAAGACGTAAGCGTAAAAGTCAGGCGTTTGAAGTGCTTAGGTTACAAGACCGGAGACATAAGCTTAAACGGTCAGGCGAGCGGCTACGTTATGAGCTTGGATGAGATAATAAATAATTTAAGGGTATGAGCTTAAGCGTGTTGGCAATGTCGGTGGCTGAGATTGAAGCTCTATTATTTACGCAAAGCATTTTAACCGCCTTACCCTTCGAATTGAAAGGATACGGGTCACGGATCTGAGAAAATACGGATGTAACCTTGCCTTGTCATAAGCGAAGCATAAATTACGCACACACAACACACGCAGCGTACTAGCGCCAAGTGGATGAGTTTTAAGTGCTTGTATGCGTTTAGCTCATAAACGTAGGATAGATAAAGACCTACAAAGCCTACTTTGGGTATGGAATCTCTTACGGAAATATCACATGTTAGAAAGAGAAAGCATATTCAGGTTCGGTCAGCACTATTGGCAGATGTCATTGACATATATATTACTAGCGGCAGATGTTGTTTTCTCTAGTGTCACCGTCAAAAATCACGCTAACTTATATTTGCTGTATTGTCAGTGAATCCTGTATATTTTATAAAGTTTTAAAATTTATAAGCGATGCCTAGTTGTTGTGTTGGTGACTGCGATGTTTCTTATAAAAATAATCCAGAAATAAATTCATTTCACAGGTAAATTGTCAACAATATATATATTTTCATGGCCATATTTAGGAAAAAACTATCTTTACAAAATTTATTTGGAAAACCAAATCCTATCTAGAAAATAGTGAATTTTCTTTATAGTAAAAAACAATGGTCATAAAAGCAATATTGAGTACGTTGTTCTAATATAAATTTTTATTTCATGTACACAAAATAGTGACTTGTCAGTGTCGACTATAGTGTCGATGAAATTTTAGAACAAAAAGTTCCGATATCAGAATTTATTTAAAGTGTTGATGTATCTCTGCACATTGATGAGTTTTCCAAAATTTTAATTTGGGTACCTAATACTATCGACACAGAAGATGAAACCAAAATGTTTGGAAACGTTTTTGTCTGTTTGTCGGTGTGTCTACCCGAACGCTTATAATATATAAGAAGCTAAGCGTAGCTTAGTGGCCCAGGTTACGTTATCACGCTATTACAGTAGTCTCCAAATGCGGCTCGAATCCGGACCGCCAACCTACTTTGTGCGGACCTCGGTTGTTAATAATGATCTAACAAACTGCACTAGTAATATTAATTTTAAAAACAGACCCCGAATGAAACTAGTTGTTGATTCCTGCGCTATCACCTTTAGGCGATGAGCACTGAGCCTATATGTGATAGCGTAATGAGTATGTTGTTTATATATTTTTATGTACAAATTCAAGAGAATATCACAATTATATTTTTTATACTGAAAGGTTTCCCATCGATGCTAAGGAAAAGGAATAATAGATGAGACTAATTGATAAAGAAAAGAATAAAGATAAAGGAGAAAAAAAAAAGAAAAAGAAGAAATAAGAAAAGATAATAGGATATACTCGTACAATATTTTTTTTCGGGGTCTAACGTTTAAAAACGCGCCCAGCCTTTATGGTTAAGACCAGGGTGTATAAGATTCTTACCCCACTAAAACCACTTCGGTGGTCACCATCAGCATATGGAGGGAGGCACGTAATAGACCAGGTCCAGCACCCCCGCTATGTTATAGTCTCTCTAGAGATGTGCCTTAATAGGCGCTGATTAAGGCACATCTCTAGAGAGACTGTACAGGGGTCTCCCCTAAGCCTCGCAGTGCACGATAGCACGTGACCACTATGCCACCGTCTTCTTTGGGATCACGATGGGTAAATGAAGTCCCCTCTCTAAGCATCTGTGACCCCAATGGGCCGCCTTCTTTAAATCATACAGAAGGGGTTTCGGCTGTTAGGCGCCGAGGCGGTTTCCTCCTAGACGCTTTCTTCTCCGAGCGGGATCGGCCCTCTCACAATCCTGCTCGGTCAACAGTCTCACAAAAGGAAGCCATTTCTCTCCAGTTCACTGAATCTGCCAGCCCTCACTACTACCGGCAGAGGCAGGTCTCGCCCGATACTGGCTCTTAGTACCCGCCGCTCAGTGTTCTCATGGCACACCTCAAGCGTGTGCTGTGCTGAGTCCAGACCAACTCCGCAGTGGTATTAGGATAGGTAGGTAAAAATCATTCAGTCAATCATCATCTCAATCAGTCATACTCTATACACTGCTCAGGGTCCTTAAAAGCTGCTTTTTTAAAAAGTACCTATTACCAATGAAATATAATTATAATGTGAGCGCATGTTTTTTTTTTATTATAATAATGTAATTAATAAATTGAGTGCATTAAATAATACCTACCCTTGTGATTTTAGTTTTATTAACATAATTTGATTGAAAATATTTTCATTTTGTATACCAATTCTTTACATCTGAAATATTGTTTATCGATAATTGATATCGTGTCAATATTTCCACGTTGTACATTACTATTGCACGCACACATTAACAATTCAAATTCGGTTGCACTTTTTTGAGCTCTATGTCCTTCTATGGGGTACCAAAAATATTCTAATTCTATGGTTTAGCTCGTGTATGAAAAGCGAAATTGGATGACTAGGCATACCTCTCACATGTCGGACGCAACGCTACGTCCGTATTTTTTTAAGGCCCGTGGATATAGGTTGTGAGTTCACATGGGCTACAGGTTAAGGGGGTCTCGGGAAGAAGGTATTCTACGTAGATTTCTGTGATCCATGGCTGTGTAGGTAACTATGAATAATTGATTGAAGAATGATACGTTATGATACGGTTGCGGTTTAAGAGATGTAGTGACAAAAAATAATAAGAGCATTGCCGTAGATGGTTTGGTCTTTGGTCATGTTGAGAGAATGAATTATGGTGATAACATTATTTTAGTTCCAAAACCCTCCAAAATGACGCTAGCTTAGGCACAGGGTATGGTATGAATGTATGAGTTTTAAGCGGAGTGAAGTGTGCTGAGTTCGAAATTAAATATTAATGAATGATTAATTTATTATTAATTAATTAGAAGTATTTAATGAGCTATAACAAAGCGGAAATCTTCATTCCTTCTTTAATTTACTATCCTACTCCAATACCTTTGGCGCTATTTACAAGCTTTTAATTCCCGTTGTCTGTCTGTAATCAAATCTTGCAAGTTAAATTTGAATCTCTTGACACTTCCCGATTTCCGATTGAGCTGAAATCTGGAGGGTGGCCATAGGAACTCCGTAATGAAACGACGCAAGCCCATCGAGTTTGGGCTCGTTTGATTTGTCTTGACGAGTACCTACTTTGTCTGTAGAAGGTATCCAGGGTCTGATGATGAAGCTGGTGGGTGGCCATAAGATCTCCGTAATAATACGACGCAACCGCATTGAGTTTGGGCTCGTTTGATTTGTCTTGATGAGTACTTTGGTATAGTATGGTCCTAGATAATATCCATATGCAACCACATCAAATTTGGGAAAATAAGTTCGTTCCATTCGTTATGAATGTGAATTCTATTTGATTAGATGGATGAAAAACTACACGCTATGAACTACGCCGTAGTAAATTCCAAATCATAAGTATTAAAAAGTTAAAAAAAAAGAAAATAAAAACTGGTAGGTAAATTTTTTGATATCAGAGCGTGACATTTTGATGGCATGAAAAAGAAAGAAGATGCATGCGCATCACGCATCTCGCGCATTTATTTAAAAAAATGGGGTTGAATGTACCTATAAAATGGTATATCTCCAGATTGTTTTCTTTATTTTTATTTTTAACTTTATATAGCGTTCTGTAGTGTCTGGCTAACCCCATGAGACAAAGGCTTGAGTTAATGTAAGAAATGGTCATTTACAATCGTATCTTGCCAATAATATTAAATAAAATCTCATTATTACCAAGTGAATTATTTCAGTAGATGTACATAATTATTATTATTTCATTCATGAATAACCATGTTTCAAAAAAATTTATAGAAGCTAGGCCTGGGACCAGGCTAGACCACAGAGTATTTTTTTTATTTATCTTATAGCATCACATGGCTAGAGCACAATACTAACAATATTTTTGTTATCGATATTTTGAGCATGCGATAGTGAATTGTCCCTGTCATTTACACGATCACCCTCATAATATGAATGCGACTTTGATGATATTTTATGCTACTTGTATACATTTAAGATTGAGACATTGGAATGGTTCTCAATGTTTGACATTTGAGGTTTTCGCGCCGATTTTTCCCGCGACCGGCTGTCATAAAGATCTGAGGTCAGCGACTTTATCGCATTGTGGCATATTAAATTCACCTCTTTATCATTTTCTTTAGTCGTTTTGTTACAAATGTAAGTATTTAAATCAAAGTTTCTTAATATTACATGGCAAGAGTGGAATTACAATCCTCATCGTGACTGCAAATGTTATCTTACTGTTCCTTTCTCATGTCGTTCCTGTTGTCTTTATACCCAACAACGTTAAACATAATTAAACGAAAGGAAGCGTCTTTAATATATCTCGTTCCTATGCCCTTTGTTTATAGATAAATATGTTCGAGGCACGTCTTCTCCGTAGCTCGATTTTGAAGAAGGTATTGGAAGCTATCAAGGATTTGCTCACACAGGCTACATTTGATTGCGACGACAATGGGATCCAATTGCAGGTCGGCTAACACGTATATTTTTATTACTAATCTAATGTAGGCCCTGGTTTCATCTAGTACAACAGAATTTACCTTTAGTTTTTGGTTTTGGGCAACAAGATGCAGGTTTTAATCTGCCCTGAACCATTGTGCCTTATCCAGTTTCATGAACTTTCTTAGTATTTACGCCACCAAAGAAATATGATGAAGGAAAACATCATGAGTATATATGTCTTGTATTTGATGCTTGTCAACCAGTGGTGAGTTAGCGTAGTGGTTAATGCTTGTTCCTGCTCTGTATGAACAAACTGGCCCGTGCCCAGCAAGTAGACAGTTATGGGCTGGTTTTGTTATGTATAAATTTTACTTACACATTCCATTATAACTGATCATTCAGCAGTGATCACACTTCATAATGATCAGTTATCATTTAACAATTAATGTATTTTTTTTCTCATATTAATGATTATTATGTTTTACACATGAATCTAAGAGTTATTAGAGTTATTTTGTTTTTACAGGCAATGGACAATGCCCATGTGTCACTTGTGTCTCTCAGTCTCAGATCAGATGGATTCGACAAATACAGATGTGATAGAAATATTTCCATGGGCATGAACTTAGGAAGGTATGTTAAACTATGTTTGTTTTGATTTTACTTAGCTTTCATGATCAATTTGGCACCAGATAAGGAATATATAGAAATCTTTGATGCAATATTCATATTTCACTGTATCTTCTTTGGACTAGGAACACAAATAATACCAAATGCATTTATTGTCTTTTGATATTAGAACAACTTAGGGATTTTATAAGTAGTATAATTATGATCTCACATGGCTATTAACATTTATGATTATAACATTTTTACTCATTCCTTTTGAAGGGAGTCTGTAAACTGAAAATCTAGATTCCATCCAATTATTACATCACTATCAAATATTTTCAGCATGTCAAAGATCTTGAAGTGCGCTGGTGACAAAGACACAGTGACAATAAAAGCCCAAGATAATGCTGATACTGTTACATTTGTGTTTGAGAGTCCAAACCAGGAGAAGGTTTCAGACTATGAGATGAAGCTCATGAACTTGGACCTTGAACATTTAGGTGAGAGAATGGTTTTTTTTCCTATAGCCTGTTAGCCTTCCTGAATTAATATGGTTAATTAAAAGATAACAGTAGGTATGCTTTCTGAAAGGATTTTCAAACTATGCTGTTTATTGTTATTATTATAATATGAATCTTCATACCTCAGAGACATTAGACTGTCGGTCCCGGTTGGCAAATTAAAATCAATGTCAGCCGTTATGGGTAGTCAGAGGCCTGAAAGGCTGACAACCAGTTATTCCACGAGATATTGTGTTATCCAGTAACTAGATTGTGGAGGTCAGATATGCAGTTGGTTCATGTATAATAAATGACTGGAAGCAGAATAATATGAGAATCTTCATAAAAATTGCCAATTCAGATAAACTCATATTATTGTTATAAGTATTTTTCTTTTCACAAAAATGCGTATCTTATAAATTACTTTAGAGTTTGCTTTATGCATGGTTAATGCTTTTCAAATATTTATCTGTATTTATTAAGGTAATTGCATTAACTACAATGTTAGTTGTGTCGGTTCAGTTTCCTGTAAAGGGACTGAATATATGGCAATGATGTCACCAAAAACCTATTAAAATGTGGAAGAAGAATTTGTGGTAGTGAGCAGAGGTCGAGATGGCTTAGCGGTCAGAGTGCCTGGAGTATTTATCCAGGAGGCGCAGTTTCGAATCCTGCTCACAATAATATTTTCCTTTCCACTAAAATTTATAACATTTGAGTTTGCTATGCATGCAATAATGATTTTCAAACATTTACCTTTATATTCTTATAGGTATTCCTGAGACTGAGTACAGTTGCACCATTCGGTTACCAAGTGGTGAATTCGCGCGAATTTGCCGCGATCTTTCACAATTTGGAGAATCCATGGTCATTTCTTGCACAAAAGAGGGTAAGGATTAATTATTAGGTAACTTGATCATCGGCATAGAGGAGACATTTGACAAATAACCCATTCATTTCTAAACTACATCCACTCTCTTTCAAATACTTCAACAACTGTACATAAATCCATCCATGAGGCATCCCTGTCTATCACCCTTATTGATGCTAAACAATTCAGTGTAGGCCCCGTATATCCTAACAGAAGCACTGGAATCCTCATAGAGAGATTTCAGTGCCTCGGTAGCAATCTTGCAGTGAGCAAGTAATCAATTAAATATATTCAACATATTATTAGATTTTATGCATATAAGAGAATGGATTTTTAATCATTTGACATAATATAATTTACAATCATAATATAATTGTTTGCAATCTATTGACATCTTATTTAACCTGTTATTGATTATTTTTAATGAAATTTACTATTTGATATTTATATTTTATAATTTTTTGCTGTAATTAATTAATTAATGTACTACATAATTCAAACACAAATAAAAAATAATAAAAAAACTGAAAAAGTTTACCTTGACCACCACACCAGTAATGTCTATAGTTGTCTTAACTTAAATTATTACTTTTTATGAATAACCATGCAGTGTTTATTTTTAATTAAAACATAGTGCTGTAATGGCAGGAAAATGTCGACAAGACGATAGATGGTGTTCAAATAGTTCATTGTTAATAGCTAATATAATAATTCATGTAAATCTAAATTATTATTCTTATGATACAGTCATATAATCATTTTGTAATAAATGACTATTATATTTTTTGCAGGAGTGAAATTTTCCGCCACCGGTGACATCGGCTCGGCGAACATTAAGCTTGCGCAAACCTCGTCCATCGACAAGGAAGAAGAAGCAGTGGTTATTGAGATGGAAGAGCCAGTTACTCTCACATTCGCCTGCCAGTATCTCAACTACTTCACCAAAGCTACATCACTCAGTCCACAGGTAAATAATGTTATTGAGAGTTAGTTAATAATACTGATTTAGTTCTTATAATTTTTTTACTAAATGATAAAAAAGGAATACCATCATGCTTAAAAGTGGCGATGGTTACGGCTATACGTCGGGTCGCCAAGTTCCTTTTAAAATGGTCGAGCATAGCGAGGTAAACGTGCGCGTTATATTAGTAAATGGGTGCTGTCTGTCAGGAGTGGCCAGCTTATATATCTTAATATATATAAATCTCGTGTCACAATGTTTGTCCTCAATGGACTCCTAAACCACTTAACCGATTATAATAAAATTCGCACACCATGTGCAGTTCGATCCAACTTGAGAGATAGGATAGTTTAAATCTCAAATTATAGTCGCGTGCGAAGCCGGGACGGACCGCTAGTTTTTGTATAAAAACTTTCGTGAGACATATTCATATCAATTAATGTTCACCGGATACTACTCACCTGCATTTTTCGGGATTGCCTGACTAGTTTGGAACTCGAACGGAGCCCTTAGTCATGAGCTGAGCCCGCGGCGATGTCGCGAGTCAAACTCTGACTCAAAATTTGACTCGCGACATCGCCGCGAGTAGTAACCGGTGAACATTAATTGATAGCTTATATATTTCTTGGCAATCGTTTTAAGACTTTTATTGTTCTTATTTATTTTTATAGTTATCTTTATGTATCTGCTTTTGATACATATATTACAATTAAATTATTTTCTTGCTGCTCCTTCTCTCTGTTGTACATTTTTTTGTGATTTACTCTAATATCCAAACACATATTGTTGTAATTAAGACCAACTTTAGCTATAAAATCGATCAGAAATATTGGATCCTAGCTAGGTATGGCTGGAATACCACCACTAGTGATGAGGTAGTATTATACATAAAATAATATTAAAAACATCATACATATTCTTTCCTATAACAATTTGCTCTTATTCCAGGTTCAGCTGTCTATGTCTGCTGATGTTCCACTCGTCGTAGAGTATCGCATTCCAGAAATAGGTCACATTCGCTACTACCTTGCGCCTAAGATTGAGTCAGAAGATAGTTAAATAAGTGTTCATTGTTATAAGCTATTTTGTAATCTAACATATTACTTGATCCAAAAACATCATGTTCAATTCACAATATTGCCAAATTTGGATTCTCCATACACTGTGTGTATCGCTAAACTTGTGATATATATATTTTTGTAAGAAGTAATAAACACATTCATTTAAATAGTGGTATGATTCATAATAAAACAAAATACGATTGACATAGATCACTTTTTATTTTCCACAATAGTACAAATTAATCATGTCCATGTTTCACATGAGTATTTAATTAAATTACAAGAAATAAACGTGTATGGTATCTACTGATACATCATGCTGAATCAAAATAAATAATCACTTCTAACACAATGGAATGCTGAACTTAAGCTTCGCAATTTTTTAATTATTCGAATATTCAATATATTAATCATCCTTACATCTACTAAATTAAAAATTATATCCCCTCTAGCATTTATTCACATAGATATAAAACACATTGGCAAGAGATTAAAATTGAAACATGTATTTAGTCTACATATATAATTGATAAGTATTGGAGATTTAGGCTTAGCACATACCAGACTAGATTAGCATTCGATTTTAACATACATAAACTCTCGTCTTCTTTTATTTATACTATTTTACTTTGTTTTGTTTTTTATTTTACTTATTAATATTAAACTACGAGCATTGAATCTTACAATATTTTACTGCCTGACCTAACTGATGATTACATTCGTTCTCCTAAAATATCCGGTGCGGGCTAAGGCTAAAAAAATATTATATAAACATCGACACTGTAGCAATTGGAATATATAGTTGTTAATGTTTAGACATATTCTCATATATTTTACAAAGATATTAATGTAAGTTTAGTAAAATAATTGCCCACAGTATTAAGTTAACGCAACTTGATGTGCTTGATATACATAAGGGGAACCACAAATAATATTAGTAATATAATACGTCTTAGCAGATATGTGACTAGAAATAGAGATACTTCAAATATAATGAACTTGGGGATTATAAAAATAATTCACTCAATAAGAATACTTAGTATAAATTAAGTAACCGTTTAATACGAAAGGAGGGTGGGCAGGAGTAAGTGAAAATTCGGTTGAGTGACGATTTCGCTACTTGAAACTTACAACTCAATGAGAGTGAAAGAAACGTTTAATAACGAATGAAAGTAATGTCGTAGCGAGTCGCCACCCCGAGTTTCACTGTTTCCACTTCTTGGCAGAGAAGAGTACCGCGCGTTGTTTCAAGAAGAGCGAGTAGCTCTGCTTGCGCGGAACATTGGAAGGCGAAGCGTTGTCGGCTTGCCTTTTCTTATCAGTGGCGCGGCGGTTTGCGTCAGACATTGTATTCACACATGTCGATCGACGCCCGCGCCCTCTACCTGTGAGATCAAGAAAAAAAAGATTTATTTGATTCTGTGTAATACCAGCCGAGAAATTCACATAAAATTATGACAGGAAAATTGCTTTTTAATGATAATTGTTACAACATTGCATCCACGATGCTTAAACTTATTGTATGTATCGACAGTTTTGATTACTTTGATTTCCGCGAGCTCTTAAACAGAACTCAAGTGATAATTGGCGTCGGCAAAGCCGGCGGAATCTGTGGAAGCGCCACAGAAAGGTTAACAGCCCGTTTCTGTGTGGCTAATTAGCGTGGCACACTGGTGTACAGATTACAGAGCAACAGTACCTGCCCCCCCTCCACGGCCTCAGGACTCGCGCTTGACTTCAGACGGCGCCGGTCCGGGCACGCCGGGCACGTCGAGCTCGTCAGCCTCGTCCACCTGCGCCGGGCTGATGAGCTGGTCGTGCAACGTGCGCAGGTGCCGCAGCAGGTTCGACTTCACGTTAAAACCCTTGTTGCACATCCCGCACACGAACGGACGTTCTCCTAAAGACAGATTTTATTGTTGGAACGGAGCAAAAGTTGGTGTTTAGGTCCGTATTATTTAAAACGAGAGATGTAGGAAGTTATTAGTAACTCTTGACAATGCACGTTATTAAAACGGCCCATGGATTTAACTGTTAAGTAACAATATAGGTACATTAATTTCTGTATTCATTATTTTGAATATAGATAACTGCAACTTAACTGGGTAAAAATATGATCTCAATTAACACCATCATCTAAGCAAGCAGTAAAGTATTCTTGCCAAGATTTCCTTCTTACAACACAACGAAATTGCTAACAAAGTACAATGGATTAACGTATAAAATGTACAAAGGAATAAATAGCTTCACTTTTAAGAAAAAAAGCTATTAAAATATGATATGTATATAACAATTTCTTAATTACCTACGTTAAAAAAAATTAAGGGCGGGTTCGGGAAGTAAAAAAGAACATTTCCTTTCCAATAACCCGTTCAAATATTTCTAAAATGTCGAAGAATTTGTGGAACGTTTGCATTATGAGTATAGCTTAGTAAAAAAGATATATCTTATAATAAAACAACTTTTAGCCGGATTCATCGCGTATATTATTGGTTTTTGTTTTTCCTAACGTTCCTAACACTTTGCAGCGTTCGGCATCGCAGGAAGACGTTGACGCCGTTCATTTATGCCGTGTCGTTTAGTCGACTTTTTCAAAGAAAACAAAATCTGCGACGACATTTAATTTCAAATAAGCACAATACTTTTTTTCGAAATTTAAATTTCTGCAGTGTACATTGGTGGGCAGCAACATTTTCCCATAATCATGGCTCGATGGACAATCGGTCAGCGAAACAATGGATTGATTTCATTTGAAAAGGTCTTACAGATTGATACGATTATGTTGTCCTAATTATTTGTACCTATTTAATTACTCTAAAAGAAAACTTTGTTTTTTAGGGGCTCTTAATAATATAGCATAGGGAATATTCACTAAAATTGGCAGATACATTCTTGCCGCCCTAAATCGGTAACAAGGCCTGAATATGAATAAATAACAGGTTTTTCTAACAGAAAATTTTAATTATAATAGCATGTACCAAAAATACTGGCCAACTAGTAACGGTCGTATTACAAAAAATTAAAGATTTTTTCTTCTAAATATCCTGAACAACTGTGAAACACCGTCAAAAGCGTTCTGTTTGGTTCACAGTTGAGGCACTGGATAAGATTTAGCCCGTATATAACAGGGTTTTTGTTACATACTGTAATTCCAGCTCCTTGAAAACTTGTATTTTTAAATGGTTCTCACACAAACAAATGTATATGTAATTTGGACTTACCTGTGTGCGTACGCATATGTATGAGCATCGATGCGTGCGACGGGAATGTTTTCTTGCATTGCGAGCAACTCTTGTTTTGCGCGCCCTCTGTGAAACGATTGTGACGTTTTGGTGGGGCACTGTTGTTTGATATGGCCAATTCTAGACAATCGACATCGAACGAACATTTAGAACAGGGTTCAGTCAGGCAGACAATCACACAATATGCAACGCTTTGTTTGGTCATAGCAAAAGAAAAGTATAAATATAGCAGGTTATAAGCAAACAAAGCATTCCAATGCAACATTTTAATAGTATAACATAACTGAAGTGATTATCATAGTGTAGCGAGGTTAGTGTAAGAAATAGTGTATCGTAATGCATAGGTTAAAGTAGGAGTGTAGACACAGAGTGCATCTTGTCTGCAAACTAAGACAGCGCGTTTGTTTGAAGGAGACGAAGCCGAACTACGATACCTTAGTAAATGTACTCCAAAAATGCAGTCAGTCTGTGTTCACACTAAGGTGTAAGGATATTAGCGGAGGTCAAAATAAAATTAGTATTAATACTAGTCTAATGACGACATGATGTTCGTTTGTCGAGAATTAGCCTATTAAATATATGTAATCAAAGTTAAGCTGGTATTTGTGTTCGATTAAGCTATTACCACACTGAGGATTCAAAATATATACCATGGCCTTTTTATTCTCAGGAATAAATAAAAGGAAAAAAAACAACACTGTTGAAATCGAACTAACGATTGCATAATATCGCTTTTCTGTTCGAAATCTAACTACTGTACGATTTCTGCATTCACAGACATATAACTCATTGATGCCACAAAATTGATGGTAAATTTTATATATAAAAAAATAATGAATAATTATTGTCTTAATGTGGCTTGGCCTGAAACCTGCTGTAGTCATCAATTTCTTCCAATATGTTAATTGAATTCACACACATGCACAAGCATATGGCTAAAATCAATAGTTAAAGTGACAACACATTTTTATGACTCATGTGGTCCATGTATCCTACTTTTGCTGTAATAGTCCTACATATAAACATGTATATATAAAAATTAATCCCGATTTCCCTTGGTCACGCCATAACTTGAGAAAGACTGCACCAAATTGGATCATTCTTTTTTTGTTGCGTTCGTCATTGTCAGCGCAAGATTTTTTTTTTCAATCGTACGGCAAAGTTTATGATGATAAGGATAGTCATGTCAGGAGGCAAACAATAATACGACGGCATGCGTTTATTTTAACGTTTAACAGAAATAAACTAACAGAAACTGCAACTACATGTTTTTACCACATTTTTATTATTTACTTTTTCTATACAATATAAAATGGTAATTAGGTAATTATGTTGGATTATAATATAGCTCTATAGTCTATATTATTAACGCTTCCCTACTTTGGGCCTCCTCTTTATTTCTCTCATAATGAAATCTCAAAACAAAACTAATGTACTATTCATTAAAGACGAAACAATCTGGGCTAGCTTGAGTTACATTTTTTTTTTCTTACTATTCACAAGTCTGTAGTCCAAATATTAAAGCGATAAACATAAATTATTCCTATTCATATAAAATCAACATAAATGAATAGATAAAATGTTAATTCAAGTACTGACCAGACTCAGTGTGCGTGCTCTGTATGTGTCGCACCCACTCGGCGGGGTTAGGGAAGTGCTTTTGGCACAGATCGCAGCGGAGCAGCGCCATCGTCTCCTCTGTGTCGTCGCTCTGAAGAGGAAACAGAAATTATTATTTAGAGAAATAAAACACGTTTTGAATATGCTGAGGTGTCGTTATGGAAATGCGACGACGGAGGAATCGATAGGTGTCGTTAAGACATCGATGTAGGATTGATAGGACACTTAGCTTGCGAATAAATGTTTTGAGTTTGAGTTTTAGGTGTCATAAGCGAAAGGCATCGATAGCAGATCGATAGGTGTCGTTAAGGAAAGACATCGATGTAGGATCGATAGATGTCATAAGGGAAAGGCGTCGATGGAAGATCGATGGGTGTTGTTAAGGAAAAACATCGATGGAAGACCGATAGGTGTCGTTAATGAAAGACATCCATGGAAGATCGATAGTTGACGTTAAGGAAAGACATCGATAGAAGATCGATATTTGACGTTAAGGAAAGACATCGATAGAAGATCGATAGGTGTCTTTAAGGAATGACATCAATGGACGATCGGTAGGTGTTATAAGGGAAATGCATTTATGGAGGATCCATAGGTGTCATAATGGGAAGGCATCCATGGAAGATCGATAGGTGACATTAAGGAAAGACATCGATAGATGTGGGAAAGGCGTCCATGGAAGATCGATAGGTGTCGTCAAGGAAAGACATCGATGTACAATCAGTAGGTATCGTTTGTCCTGCATGCACTGCATGTCAAGGAGGGCGGTGTACGTGAGGCGCAGTACTGACGGCGGAGCGCAGCTTCCTCTTGCGCGCGTGCTGCGTGTCCGAGCGCGCGTGCCCCTGCACGTGCCGCACCCACGCCGCCGGCACCGTGAACACCTCCGCGCACAGCTCGCACGCCAGGGGACTGTAGATCTGGCACATACAATACAACCTTCTGAATATATTCAACATTTATTTATATACCAAACTTACATCTATCATTACAGGTAGTAAACCTGAAGCTAAAACAATAAAACAACAATAAGTAAGTTTACCTACAACTATAACATTCATTTGTTATAAGTATAACATGTTACCCAATAAGTAACCCTAGTGAATTCAATCAATATACAAGAAAACAAATCAACACGGAGGGGCTCGTGGCTAAGTAACAGCCGCACTGATCGATCGATCGAGGTTAAGCTGTGCTTGCCGCGGTCGGTCTGTGGATGGGTGACCATCATTTCATACCGAGACCCCTCCGTGCCTCGGAGAGCACATTAAGCCGTCGGTCCCGGTTATCAAATTAAGATCTATGACGGTCGTTCCGTGTAGTCAGAGGCCTGAAAGTCTGACAACCAGTCATGCCACGAGATATCGTGCTACCCAGTAACTGGGTTGTGGAGGTCAGATAGGCAGTCGCTCCATGTAAAATATTGGTATTAAGCTGCATCCGGTTTGACTGGAAGCCGACCCCAATGTAATTGGGAAAAGGCTAGGCAGATATACTAGTAGATATGTATATATAAATCAACATATTGAACTACCACATTAGGCGTACGCATGGCACGCGTTAGTGGCGCCCTCTGCAGCAAGTTGGTGCCCGCGCACAGCACCACCAGCATATCATGTTATCATGTCTCTCTACCTAGCTTTTCCAACTGCCAAAGACTCAAGAATAAAGGAAATTGATAAAAACAATTACTTATATAGCCGTTGTTAATTGCCAAAAAACAGCAATGGTAGCCAAGTAGTATGTAAGCACCACTGACTTATCCATAGTCAAGTACAAGAAAACATCGTGAGGAAACCAGAACCTGAGAGATGTTCTCGATGGTATGTAAAGTCATGTAAGAGACCTATGGGTGGTTTAAACTTTGACACTAGGTTGTTCATCTACCACGCGTTAAGAAGAAGAAATGCCAGATATCAACTGTTGTAACAATTAATGAAATGACGTACGCGATAATATTTAGCATACCATATTGTACCAAATGTTTCAAACTCACCAGGCTCTCCTCTTCAATATCAACCTCGTCAGTAGGTTCAGTCTTGACACTCATCTCCGCCTGAAACATCTCGGCAATGGACCGCTCCTCCTCCTCGATGCTGCTGGCATCCCATTCTGGCTCATCTTTTACTTGCACCTCACTTTCCATTGAACTTTGTGCCGATTTTTCTGTGTGTAACGAAAATGTGAACAGTTATAGGAAATCTATTTATTTTTGTTAATGTAAAGTTAGAATTACATCAGGCCGATGCACACATGAGACATCTCACACATGAAAAGAATATTAAGCTTTCTGTGAGAGGCATAGAGCGAAATTTTCTTAGTGACATACATTACATGGCCTGGCTGTATCTCTAGATTTGTAACTCTAATCAACTATTTGCTATGTAAAATGTATGAGCTCCGATCAGCCCAAATGGGTGTAGATGGACCACATATGCCTAATGTGGTCCCCACATAAGGCATCTTTAATGAATAACGATTTTTTTTATAAATTCTTTACCAAAACTGACTCTATTTGGCATTCTAGATACTCACTTGAAGCCTCAGATGCATTGTCATGTACATCATCAGTATCTTTAACTTCTTCATTATCTGATTTGGTTTCAGTCTTTTGCCTCTTCCCATACTTCCTTTCGGCAGCATGTCTCCTTAAGATTCTGGGCGTCAGAGGTTCGTCTGACGAATCTTCACTAACAGTTGTAGTAGCTACTGTCACAGTGGATGTAGCTGGAGTAGGTGCAGCCACTGCAGGCACTGCCGTTTCTGTCGTAGGCGCCGGCGCCACGAGAATAGTTTGCCCCTTGGGAGCCCCCGGCCTGATTGCAGCTTGTGTGCCTCCTTCAGTTGTTTTGATGAATACTAGTTTAGGTGGCCCAATGAATACAGGCCTGAGGACAAAAAAAAATATTTATTGATTCTTGACTCAACAGTTTATTCTTGATTAGATAATTATAACACAGTTGATCATAGATAGCTAGGGTTAGGCTAAGGCTACCCTTAGCTGCCCAGTCTCATCAAATATGAATGATCAGTAATATTTAATGTTAATTTATTTATCTCAGGGCTGGAGACAACTAGCCTGGAGAGTGTATTTATACATGACATCACTATTATAGTAAATTATTTAACAAGTGAAGGATGTATGAAATATTAATATTTATAAACGACATATTAGTTCAATGATTATGTGATTGTAAGAAAATCCGGATCCAAATATCATCCACTTCTAGTAGTTGTGTGAATTTGAAAGTTTGCAAATATAAAAATACTATTGTAGGGACTGGACTAATAAAGGCCTAAAGTTAGACCTTAACATGTTTATTGTTTTTTTTTGTATATTTTAACTTGCTAGCTCATAAGTTCTTAACACATACCTACCACATAATATTTCAACAAAGTGGCTAGCACACAAGGCTGAAAAAATAACCATAAGATAGTATAAGAACATAGAATTACCTTGTTGTACCAGGTTGCACAGGGTTGAATGCTTTCAGCAACTTATCATCTTTCTTAACAGCTATCTTAGATTGTAGTTGTATCTCTTCAGGTTTCTTTCCTATGGCTTGCTTGTTAACATTACTTGTGGATAGGGTTTGTGTTGCTGTTTTTTCAGCAGTATCCCCACTGCCGTCATCTGTTTGTCTCCATAAGCCTCGGATCTTGAGCACCTCACCAGCTTTCAAGACAGTGTCTAAAACCTCATTTGAGACTGTTGTTTCACCTGTAAGTTAATGAATAATTATTTAAGCACAGACCATATAATGCATACCTACTACTAGTATAAGGAAAACTATTATAAGGAAGACATTGCACCACCAGATTGTTCTCTTGCAATACTTATTATTATTACTATTGTTTATTAATTGTCACATGCACAACACACTCAGACCTTGAACATTTGTAAACGATACAAATGTTTTGTTCCTTGCTGGAATCGAACCCGCGATAAAGCGGCGCAGCAGCCGATCTCTCGAACAACCACTGCGCCAACCCCGCATCTCTATTAATTATATAAATTTTGGTCAAAGGGTCGTCTTAGGTTTGTATTAAATTACTCAAATTCAAGTAAGTAGTGAAAAATCTACTAACCTTTATACATATACTCTACGAGGATCTTGAGTGCTTTCGTCGATATTTCAGAAGGCAGCACAACATATAACATGCCGCCCATCCGCGTAACCGATCGCTGGCCCTCGAACAGGTTGCTTAGGTACACGCTGCAGGAGCTCAAGATGAACTTGTGCGCTGGTATCTGGGACCCGTCCAGCGTGCACAGCACCACATCCGTGAACCGCTCCGAGCGAAGCAATGCCGCCACGGAGCCGTTCAGGTGCGAACTGTGCGAATGCCATTTTAGCTGATATGTGTCCGTGGACGTCATTTTTCCCCGTATTATCTACATTTCACAGCATCTGCACCAAACATATGTCTTCATTACTATTTGCAAATACTTTTTAAACCCTAACCTTAGTTTACGCGTGTCTTGTCACGGTTTTTTTTATTTGAATTAATAACAGAAGCATGTTGGTAAACATTGCAAGTTTGTAACTTTAGTCACTTTCGTAACTTTATATCTATTTTGTAGTAATTTTCTGACATAAACTCGTGTTGATGTACAAATAAAAACAGTTTTGAAAAGCCAATGTAAATAAACTATAAAATATACATGAATAACAAACAAACAAACATTTTTGTTTTTCAATTCGTATAATGACCGGTGACGCAGTGGGGATTCAGATATGACAAGCTATGTAAACGAACGAATAAATACTAAATATTTATGTATCTTGTTTTTATATAATTTAAACCACGTCAAAATGCGTCTTTAATTAAATTGATATATATCTTAAACATTATAATTTTATAGCGCAATAATTTTACATTCATTATAGCGAAATATTTACCGTAAACAACCGGCAATCGATAAAGTTGACAATAATACTAAAGCGTACGTAGCACACACATAGTGTATTTTCCACAATAATCACTGAAGTGTAAAGTAATTAATTCACATTTAAATAATATCAAACAACGCAATGCGCGCAACCACCGCTTGCGACCCTCAAATCTGGTATGCGGCGGCTGCGGCTGCAAAAATCGATAGAATTTATATTGATTTAACTCGTAGACCGGGGTTGCGCGTTTATCTTATCGATCCAACTAAGCGTCGGTTTTGCGGCGCGCGCCTGCGTCGTATCGCGAGGGGCGCGTTTGGTCGCCACCGGCGCCCGCCCTGACTCCGCATCGCCAACGCGCCACCCTGTTCACGCGCAAATTGCTTTTATTCTACAAACTCTTTCTAACAACTGATAACTTCATGGAAATTACTGTGTATTATCTGTCTAATATAACTTAAACTTCTTAGACACTTATTTTTTAATACACAATTAACATGAAAGTCCATCTAAGGCAGTAAGTGAACAAGGCGTGATCAATTGATTAACCTTGGCCCTTTATACTAGACTTATTATACACACGCAGACAGTCCGCGGCAGTAGACTAGGTACATGAGTACATCACACACACCTAAATTTTAATAAATTATTTAGGTACATCATTTGAGCCCGGTCATTATTTTACATATGGATAACCGTAGACCTTATTTTGTGTTCTTTTCAGCAAGTCACATATTACCTACTTGCATACAATAATAGAAATACTTCCCACACTTTTAACAAATTCAGGGAAAAACGAAAGTTACTAATTAAGTTAACTTGTTTGTACCATAACTACGTAGACGCTCAAATATCATTTTAAATGCGTAACAGAAAAAGAAGTAGGCTAAAAAGAAGTAGGCTAAAAAGAAGTAGGCTAAAAAGTAAAAACTATATATGGCCATTCATGGAAGAGAGCGATTGCATTTATTATTATTGCGTACGCAAGTAGAAGCTGTAGTTATACGTACACAAAGTAAATTTAAGTATGTATTCCTCTCTACGCTCTATCTCTAGGCAGCCGAGGGGTGGACAAAACGATTGACGCTCAATGGGTCAATGCATTCTATGCATAACATAATGTTTTGCGAATAACAAAAGTAGTATAGTTTGTACCGGTTTTCTAGGCTCTTTTTGTGAAGTGGATATGACGTTTCATTTTAATATCATAAATTTTAATTTCAAATTAAATACCTAGGTACTTATGCAGTTCGCATAAACTAATAACTACGAGTTAATTAGACAACTCGAATCAGTACCTAATTTACGTCTGTCTAAGATATTTTTAAAGATAGTAAAAGAGAAGCTAGATAAAGTAAAGACTTAGTAAAAGTTATAACATAAGTTCGATCTACTTTATACTGCAAACAACAAAGGAATTCAGAGCAGATTTGGCAAACGAAACTACATATCTAACTGAAATAAATTTATAATGTTTTCGTATTCGTTGTAAATATAGGTATATATATTACTTGTTATAATCCGTTGAACTATTTACCTTGGTCTCGGGTCCTTCACCGCCTCAGGAAACTCTGAATTAACTTTTGTTAAAGCATAAAAATTACGAAAAGCCTCCAGTTTTTTTCTTTATCAGCATTAAGACTATGATAAAAACAACAAACAATCTACCTATTCTTCAAAATAGAGCTGTTATACGCAGTTATATTGTCCGCGTCGTTCTAGCGATGTCGTGGGGCGGGCTTGCGCGGATCGCGTGCGCACACAATATTGATTTTCTTCCTGACCCCACGCTTTCATGATACATCCCCCTACCTACGATGCGATGTACTTGATAGACGCACAGCATAGCCGCATAGTAATTGAAAAGGCATATTGCTACTTTGTTTTTTTTTACAAGCATTAAAAATACCATTTATCTACTCATTTATTCCTGTTGAGCCAGGTGTCGATCGTGTTGTAAACATAGAACAACAAATTATCTAGTCATTTCAAGCTAAGAGGTCTTGGTTTTATCTAAAATCTTACTTAAATTTAAACGCTCGCAATGATAAGATATCCAGATTTTCCAAAATGTGCGAAACAATGTACCTAATTCTACATTACACCACATATTTTAATGAGCATTGTTACCTATTCACGGCCTAAAATATTTGCCTAAAAAAGATAACTATACCTATGAATTTAGGTGTCATAGTCACAATTTTAGTTTGGTACTTGTGACGTACCTAAACTACCTACGTAAACAAAACACGTGTTCCAGAAACGTGGACCGTCACGCGTCGATAGTCGTCTGCAGCCCTTCGTGAACAGGAGTATAGGCAACTTAATTACACAATGAATTGTCATTGTTCCATTTTAAATTGGCTTTTTTGTGTTCTAAATAGTTATCTTCTTTCAGTAATCATATTCATAACATTCTGTGTGTTTTATTTAAGAAGATCAATATGTTTAAAAATTTTAATTTGTAAATTCGTTAGCAATCCCTGACAAGTTATGTAGAATCACAAACACAATAGAAGAAAACTGCCCAACAACATAGCGAACACTAAAGTGGTAATTTTTCCTTTTTCCACAAACTTTATAGGTAACGATAGAGTTCGCTATGCATGCGGTTCTGCTTTTCGAAAATTTATCTGTATTAGATAAGTTAATTGCATCTGTACGACATTGTATTAACTGCAAAGTTTGTCGTGTCCAAGGAACATAATACTCTCTACGAGAGGTCGTGTCGCTTCGGTTTCCTATAAAGGGGCTGAATAGATGGCAATAACGTGTCATCAAAAGACGTATTAAAATGTGGAAGAAGAATTCGTGGTAGTGAGCAGAGGTCGAGATGACTTAGCGGTCAGGACGCCTGGAGTATTTATCCGGGAGGCGCAGGTTCGAATCCTGCTCACGACCGTATTCACTTTCCACAAAAATGTATAACTTTGAAGCTTAACTAATTTTATTATGGTGGTAATTAGGTATTTGGAAATCGTTACCAACATAATTTATAAGAATACAATTGCATTTGCATTTTGCATCTTGTAACCATTTTCCGATTTACATAGTGATTATTCTGTTGGCTCATTAATTATCAGACACGATCGATTTTTATTGTTACAAACACGGATATATAGTGCAATGTTGAACATTTACGATCAAAAGAGATATAGTTACCTATTTATGATTTTTATCGGAAAATTATGACTCTTAATATTTATCTCTAATTTACTACTCTAAAAAGGACGAACGAAGTAGTAGCTTTACATTATGTGGTATAATTCAATCTAAGAATCACGATATTATATTAGCGTGAAAGGGGTCCAGCACTCCATTTAAACCTGACGAGGTCTAAAAAGCCACATTTTACTTAAATAAAGAAGTATAGAATGTAACTTGATAATGATTATATTGAAAATATAGGTTCTGAATAATAATTATTTTGAATATACAGTTGATAATAATTAAGAATATGTTATAAATTCGAGGTACGTTTAATTAGTATGGACATACCATACTAATTATAAGTATCTCGATAATTTCCAACGTATTGTTTTAGCATTTAAATATTTTTTAATACGTATTTATGTACTGTCAAAATATCTTAGTCCATTATGATACAGGTACCCTAAGTTTGTCATTACAGTCGAGTTGAGTCGAGGTTGAATTGCTAACCGAGCCTTGGCGAGGGTACCAATGACCGACCGAGACTTTTTGATCATTACATCATACGACGTTTTTCAACACTCTTGTGAGGAAAATAAAGAATAAAATAACTTAATATTACATTTTGTACAGACATTCAACTATTTAAGTTATTAATTTTTTTTAATTAAGATGGCGGCTAATTTATTTTTTCGTAAGCTGAGTCTGGAGTTTAGGCGGGAAAATGTAAAGTGCACGTTGTCGATTTTATATTGTTTTCCAAAACTTGTGTTTCTCCGAAGTATAATGTGTAATTATGGTGGATAATTAACCATTATGTGTTCATGAAGGTGTACGAGTGTGGGCAAATTGTATAAAATTGAAAATCATGACTTTTTGTGTTCACTCCTAAACTCCATCGAAGACTCAGTAAAATTTCCACCGTTTTACTGGGGCAATAACTGCAATAACTTTTTATACTTGATTAAAAAAAGAAGGAAGTAACTGAAGACGAGGCTTTGGCCTTACTTTTATTTAAGAACACTGAAGACGAGGCGGTATGGTCTAAGACCTTAGCCTGCCCGATTAGGGCGAAGGAAATAAAAAAAAAAAAAAAAAAGTAAGCTGAGTCTATTGTCTATTTGCGCGCAGGAAGGAGGCTCGCTGACGAAGTTGCCAAACAGCCTAATATTATAATAAAATGATATTAATACTTTTTTATTGATAACAAAAATTACCTCATGCTAATTCGGCTACAGAAATTTTTTTTACTAACTGTAACGTCATATTTTATCTAACACTGTATCTAACTACAAAAATGGTAAATTTCAGCAAAGAGTTTGTAGACATCTAATTTCTATCCATATAATATTTCAAAAAGATTCAGCAAATAGTTTTGATGCTTTATTCACGAGTTTTATACAACGCATTTCAACACACTTGCGAGAAAACATGATAATAAAAACGATTAAACTTATTTTGTTAAAATGGCGCGCGGATTTCATAAGCAGAAGAAGCACGAGCAGACGAAGCAGTCTTGACTTGACGAAGTTGCTTGAACTCTAGTTTGACAATCTATGGTTTGACGTCTAAATATATGTTATACAAAAATAAAATAACGTGAATATTCTTCCATTTAAAACACAAATTATTGCTAATTTGTTGATAAAAATAAATAATTTGAAGAATCGAAATGTTTATTTGTCACAAAAATGTTAAATCTCATCAAGGAGTTTTCAAACATAAAAACTCTTTGCTGAGGTTTAAATGTTCTGCTATCATGCACTCTTTTTTGATATTACGGCAGTAAAGCGGTAAAAATCAAGAAAGAGCACGCGTGATTAATAAGCCTCATTATGAACCTAAAGGCGGTGCAATAAGATCCACTTTACAAGCAAGAGTGTTGAAAAAATTTAACGCTCTCCGTCAATCCTTTTTTTTACACAATGATGTAACCACTAGAATTGTTATAATAGTTTGAAATATCAGCATCTAAAGTATTATAAAGTTTTTAAAGGCTGTATACAAGTAGTAACACAAAGCTAAACTAGTAGTATAGTTCGACCTCCTGTATAGGGACTGAAGAGATAGCAATGACGTCACCAATAGACGTGTTAAAATGTGGAATAAGAATTAACGGTAGTGAGCAGAGGTGGAGATGGCTTAGTGGTCAGAGCTCCAGGAGTATTTATGCGGGAGGCGCATGTTCGAATCCTGCTCACGACCGTATTCTTTTTCCATTTAATATTATAACTTTAGTAGTATAGTATTATATGATCTGCCTCACGAAAGATATTAAACATTTTTTTTATACTTTAATACAATATAAAACTTAAGTAACTAACATAAAATACTATATATAAACGTTAAAATATTAATCTACACGAAGGGTCGGTGAGAGACACGACTCGGGAGTCGGAGTCGTGTGTAGCGCGGTGTAAGGTATCCGGCCTTGGAATTCCCGGAACACTACACCAAACTCTAGACCAAAATTCTTGGTTCTTAAAGGTTGAGAGATGTTCGGTCGGTGCTCTCACCACAAATGAACTGAAGTTTGCAGTTTGTCGAGACTCCAACCACTTGATCCTCAATGTGAACTTGGTCTTGATCCCAATATAATCTACAATCGCCTCGGCCTTTGTAGAGTACAACAGCCGGGACAAGTATAGCGGCGTCACTGGCCCAGCCGGACGCAGCAGATGGTTTCGTCAAGTTGGTGCGGTTTGATTCTTACAAGTGGACTTTCGTTTCTTTTTCCCAACCTTTATGAAGCCCTCATGGTCGCACTGTGGCAGATCCCTGAGAATGGGTTCACGGTGGTTCTGTTGTTCCCCTCCTGGTTGCTTGGATTCTAACGCAGCGGGATTATTGACGGTAGTGATAGCAGCCTAAGTACGTTTCGGGGTTTTCGGGGATTGCATCGTCGGCAATTTTTACAGTCGGTGACGAATCAGCCGACTCAAATCTGCTGATTGAAGCATTTTGCGCCCCACGTCGTGTGTTCACTTTAGAAGCGTCAGGCGACTTACTTATAGTAACAGCATTGCGTAACAACACTACTTCAGCACGTAGTTCGCCTATAGTGTTATTCGAAACCTCTAACTTGCGCTGCACCTCAGCCAGGCTTGTTTTCAGGAATATGATATCCTTCAATAACCTGGTGACATCAACGTGGTCCAATGTGACGGGGGGCAGCCTCTGTAGCCCCTTCACCATGAAAGCGGACACGTCGTCTGGATTGGTCACCTTCAACATGGTGGTAATGTCTTGTATGCTCTTCCCGGTTCCATCTCTCCTAATGGACGGCATCTGGTCGACCTTTCCAAGCGTTTGGAAGAGCAGCATCTTGCCACTGCTTATCTCCCCCTCTTTGAAGGTACCTCGTCCATGGTGTCAATGGCATGTCGTTGGCTATAAGTTGCTGCGAACTCATAGCGACAATGACGTGGAGCGGCTCCAGCCGCGCAATACGCGAATAACTAATATTCGTACTGTGGAGACACGTCCGTATCCGATCCCTCTGATATCTGATATATGATCACAATTTGCTTGACGCCGCGGCAAGTCGGTAAAGATGTGATGAATGACACCTGTGCTGTTTTTCGCTATTCGTTTGACTCAATGTGCGTTTTCTCTGTTTTTACGGTTCCTCTGTTTGTTTTTGTGACCCGGCTTCCATTATGGGCTGTTCCCGATTTGACATACCTAAACATTTTTTCATCAAAATGTCTAGACGAACTTTGATTAGTTCTTAAATCGTGCAGATTGGTTTAGAAACTATACGCGTACGTCAAACCTGAATCGAAAAAGGAAGCACCTCTTTAAGAGGTTAATGCTGCACGTCATCATAACTCAAAATCACGATTTACAATAAAAAAATACATTAATGTAAAAAGCATGTCAAGATAGAAGAAGAAGACTATATGAAAGTAGTTAACAGAATCAATTTCTTGATTTTTTTATCATACTTAGTTTTAAAAGATTAAGTACTCTTAGAAATTAAAACGATTATTTTAAAATTGAATATGTTCGTTACCGATTTGTATGCTCCACTTCCTTATTTGAATCAAATCATATCTGTCAAATGTGACTTTTAGGTGTCGTGTCAAATCCAGTCAAATCAAACCAATGACCAAAGAAGTAGAGGACACGAAATAAACAAAAACTTGGTGAGCCAAAAAATAAACTAAAATGGCATAGGCCACGCCCATTACCTAGTGCTGCCATGGCAGTTAATAAATTGTTATTCGTTTTTATTACATCGATCGAATCGATTAATCGTTATCATTAGGGTCACCTTATCTTATCTATCCAATTGAATCTTATTTAACCACTATTCTCGGAGTTCCGGAATCTTTGGGAATCTTAAATGAAAACCTTTACATATTATGTACTAACAACACAAATGTAATAAAATAGTTAATATTTATTCGGCCACAGTTGCCGTCCCAGATTGAATTGGTTCAGGATTGTCGATGCAAATATCTCCTACAGCACCTTCATTGGCAGCAGTTGACGTTGCTGTCTTATTACATTGTTCTTGATATTTTTTCTCATATATCAAACTACGTATAATACGGTAGTGCAGGAGTACATCTACCTTAGGCAGAGTTTGCGATTAGGTAGACACAATTTCGAGAAAGAAGTAAACCGGAGAATTCAGTAAGGCTGGGCAGCGTTTGGAAAGCTTCGTCAGGTCTTCTCGTCGCCTATCTCTCAATGTCTTAAGACGAAAGTCTTCAACCAGTGCGTCCTACCTGTCATGACATATGGTTCCGAAACGTGGACACTTACAGTACAGTATTTACATACACAGTAAGTTGCTCAGCGAGCTATGGAGAGAGCTATGCTCGGAGTTACTCTGAAGTATAAAATCCGAAACGAGGTTATCCGACAGAGAACCAAGGTGGTCGACATAACTCACAGGATCAGCAAACTGAAGTGGCAGTGGGCCGGCCATGTATGCCGACGAACCGACAACCGTTGGAGTAAACGCGTACTGGAGTGGAGACCGCTCTAGGTAAGCGGAGTGTAGGACGCACCCCGGCAAGATGGAGCGACGATTTGCGGAAAGTAGCTGGTAGAAATTGGATGACAAGAGCCGAAGACCGGGCACAGTGGCGCGTCTTGGGAGAGACCTATGTCCAGCAGTGGACTGCTATAGATTGATGATGATGATGATCAGAATACGACAAGCTCGATAATTCAACTAATGTAAGTTTGAAATTGTATTTTTTTTTATGATATGACTACAAGTTCACGGTTTTATAAACCTACACGCGATCCTGAAAAAAGAGGTCTTAACTGACAGACAGAGGGACAATAAAGTAATCTTATAAGTGTTACTTTTATCCTTTCGAGGAACGGAACCCTAAAAAGACACAATGTCTTCTCAATATTGTTGAGCGACAAAGTCTGTTCTTTAAGAATTTGTTAAAAATGGTGAGTCCATGGTAATGGCCGCTCGTGTTTTAAAAGATTTAGCCAGATAGGAGCCATAGGATATTGGTATGAGTAATGCAAGTCTCGTAATTTACTTTAGGAAGCCATGTAGGTATTGCATTGTCTTGAAGTCTCATTATATCCAGAGTTCTATTAATACAGGATTCTTCAAAATGTAGAGAACATACAAATGTTTTATCGCGGCTGGTGTTAATATTCTCTTGACCCAATGAATCCACAATTTTTTTAAGAACTTAATTTTTGGTCAATTATGAGATGTTAGGTAATTTGGTTATTAACATAACACATCACGTGTATTATAAATATTCAAATAAAAGGTTTCAATAAAATTGAGAAATACATAATCCAAATCATTGTTTAAATCAGAAGCACAACACTAAATTAGCCTGTAAACAGTGCGTAATAAACAAACCCAGAATAAAGAAATATACTTCAAGATAAATCTTTGAAAAGCATTAACGCATGCTTAGCGAACTCTAAAGTTACAATATTAAATGGAAAAAGAATACGGTCGCAAACAGAATTCGAACCTGCGCCTCCCGGATAAATACTCCAGGCGCTCTGACCACTAAGCCATCTCGACCTTTGCTCACCCAGCGAATTCTTCTTGCATATTTTAACACGTCTTATGGCGACGTCATTGCAATCAATTAAGTGCCTATACAGGTGACCGAACTGACACGACCAACTTTGCAGCTAATACAATGTCGTAAAGAATGCAATTACCTTAATAAATCAAGATAAATCTTTGAAAAGCATTAACGCATGCTTAGCGAACTCTTAAGTTACAATATTAAATGGAAAAAGAATACGGTCGCAAATAGGATTCGAACCTGCGCCTCCCGGATAAATATACTGAATTGATTGCAATGTCGTCGCCATAAGACGTGTTAAAATATGGAAGAAGAATTCGCGGTGGTGAGCAGAGGTCGAGATGGCTTAGTGTCAGAGCGCCTGGAGTATTTATCTGGGAGGCGCAGGTTCGAATCCTGTTCCCCCCCCAGGGGTTCCACCTTGTCGTGGTGGGGGGGCTCTAGTAGCCGTGGCTTGGTCACCCACGGTGAAGCTAACGGAACCCGAGGAGGGCCGCTCCTCAGGGCTTTGCCTTCAAGCCCATGTTGGAGCGGCGCCGGCGTAGGTTGCGGGCCTTATGGGGGGTGCCGCAACTGAGGTGGGCTGCGGCGTCGTATGGGTGGCACCGCAGCTGAGGGATGGGGGCCGCGGTGGGAGAGGAGTGCCGGTATGTCGATGCGCCGCTCTCCCTACCTGCCGCTGCCTTGACGGGGCCGCCACCGTTGGATGGCGGACGCGGTGGGGCCGCAGGGGAAGAGGAGTGCCGGTATTGCGAGGCGCCGCTCTCCCTATCCTCTGCGGCCGTAGTGGCAGGCGGCGGGGCCACAGACCTGACCCGTCGCAGGGGACCTTGGGCGTCCAGACACGGGGTCATCTGGCGCCCATTGCACATGGTCTCCGAGGTGGTTGCGGCACGCCATTAGTCTGGTGTGCCGTAGCGGGGGGGTGCAATACCCAACCCTGTGAAGGAGTCCGGCAACGGACGGCTGCGGGCGGGTTCGCGGTTGTGTGCGAGAGCGTTCCCGCGTCCCGCCCTCAAGCAGCTGAGGAGGTATACTGTGGAGTTTTAGTGGGTTCGAGTCCCACATAACCGCTCTGTCTCCCCGTGTCAGAGCGGTATGCGAGGGCATTACTCCACATAAAAAAAAAAAAAAAAAAAAAAAAATGTTCGAATCCTGTTCGCGACCGTATTCTTTTCCATTTAATATTGTAACATTACAGAAATATACCTTTCGAAACTTATTAAAATGGTATTCCTTGATAACGTAACAGTAATAAATATTAACTGTATCTAAAATTTTGTCGAAATATATGAAGGGAATTTGATAATATATGAATTTTTAACGACTTACTTGTGCATGGATACAGGAGTCACTTTTTTACTATACATCGAACCACAGCCCTTCACACAACACTTAGGGATAATTGCTTTTATCACACGCAGCTTCACAGTTAAATTCTCCGCAGCCAAGATGCGATATCGCCAAATGACACTTTATGTACACTGTCAAAGTACTCAGAAAGAGAAACTAAAATGGCGAACCGGCCGGTGGGCTGGTCATATGTGATGTCATATTTATTACTTGCAATTTCAGAAAACTGACAAATTAGGGTTTTTCCTTTTACACTAGCAGATTGACATAAGATAAAAATAAATGCATCTAGTTTTTCTATTACTGTATCGAATCGTATGACATTTATATAACGTAATGTTTATATAGATTAATAGGTATTTACTTCTTCTTTAATCATAGAATTTTTGCACATTAATTTAATCTAGACCAAAACTATATTATTTCAATACTATTTAATGTAATTTAACCATACACGTTTAGATACTAGTAAGTAAATACTTTAGCCCTCAAATTTGCAACGCCTGTAAAAGGCCGCTAAGTTTTAAGTTCCCAATATATAAATAAGACCTATTAAGTACACTTGGCTTGCGAATAAATGTTTTGAGTTTGAGTTTTTGAATCAAACTGCCACAGCTGACAGCTATACTAGCTTGACATCCCACATCTACTGTCAGTGTCACTGTCATTTCATCATTTTGATGTTGTCTAAAATTCTAAATCTGGATTTGTGCTTCTACTTATCACGAATTGTTTATTTCCTTAGTTTATTAGCTTATGATCATTTTGTGATTTGAAATGAATCCTCAAAGTAAGTCAACAGCCCTGTCTGCTGATTTAAACAACTTTATCTATGGCGTTTCAAGGAGAAATGCCCAGAACGCGCCAGAGTTGACTAGAACTGGCTTGAATTTGTTAAAGAACTTCCCGGCCGCTAGAGATGCTGTGTTAGAATACTTTGCTATGGTCTTCCACGATGCCGTGAACGTTTCTATTACTCAGACTGATTATGAGGTAACTATAATTCATGCTGGTCGACCATTATAGAACTTACATAAATGGTTCGGTTTATTTTGATCCGATCACAAAGTCGTTCGCCATGTGTGGTGATAAAGTTAATGAAATTGGCTTTATTGTTTACGTGTTTCTTTACTGACTAACTTTATTATAGGAATGTGTGTTTCATTGAAACCAGAAACACCCGCAAACACACACATCATTAAAAAAGTTGGCATTCATTGCTCACTGAATATAAAACATGTCAATACACTAATACTGTGTATAAAATAAGAGTTTGTTTACATAATTGCTTTACTCTCTCTCTTTATGTCGGTAAACATGAAGTATATGTATTAATTTACTAGGAAGTTTTAATATTATGATATTTTTCCTACTATTTTTTTACCTGTATGCATACTGTATGTATTCTTGTCTATATTTACTACAATTTAAGTGTGAAATACTTTGTTTAGACTGATTTAGGTGCAAATGGCTCTTTAGAGAGTGTGAGCATGATAGGTCCTGAGTTGTGCAGTCTTGGGCAATCATGGGCACCATTTATAGCTCCATGGTGCATCAGTCTCATCATGGACATAGCTACTAAGAAGTCTAGTGTGCCAAGTAAGTATCTCTCAATACTTTAATGAGGTTAATTCATAATCTGAATATATATTTGAACAACAACCAAACATTTCAGAAGTAGATAGAAAAAACATTTTTTATAGGATAAAACTCAAATAGCTTCATTGTCATATTCGTAATTTGTTTTTATAAGAAAGGATTTGGTTTTCCATCATTAATAGAGTTATATTATACACCCACAAAAAGTTTTATATTTATTTGTCCACAGACACAACACTTCAAAGTGCAGATCCTGTTAGAATTTTACTGGATATTACCACACAAAATTTAACTTTGCTTAACTCTGAAGAGAGAGCAAAATGCATTGATATGATGCTGGGTAATATTCATTGTTTATATCTTATTATTTTATGTTGTTATACATCATATAAAAATAAGTTGCTTATAAAATTAAAGCATGACTACATAATGGTAGTACATAATGGTAGTATTTCAGTATTTCTTGTGAATTTATGTGATTACTTACTTGTTCACTTTTCTTGTCCTAATGTGTGTATTTTATTATTACTACTGTACATATTTAAATAAAATATAGTGACACATGCATAGAAACCTTATACTTATCAATTTATATGGAAAGAAAATTGAATTTTACTAACATTTTTTTTTCTGGCATTGTGTAACTATTGTCAAACTACTTTATTCAACAATCCATTTTAAATGTGTTTCAAGTTTTATTTCCCTTATTTAGGGTCATGGGCATGTTCCTGGGCGGTTGGCTGGGTAGGTCGTGCAGAACCAGCGCTGGTAGCTCCTCGCGCGTTACAGCTGGGAGTGGACGCTGCTCGTACGGTATTAGCGCACCTGGCACATCACCCGCCTGCTACGCACCACGTACGGGTGGCGGTACTGGACCTGTTCCATGTATGTAATGGTTGATTTTTGTACAGTTATTGTCTTTTATTACATAATATAATAAATTTAATTGTTACCACATAGCTCAGAATTGTTTGGTCGCCAGAAATCAGAACTTTTCTGGTCAGACTGATAAGTGCGAGTGTTGAAATATTTTCATCTTACATTATCTCCTAAACTATGCATCCAAATAAACAACATGCTGTAAAAGGCAAAGTTTATCTTCATAGCATAGTCTTGATGATGAAGTAACTTTCGTTCGTTAAGATAAATTTAATATGCAATGCCTAATAATACCGGTCATATATCACTATAAAAATTTCATAAAATTTTTGGCACATAATACCTTATTGTGGCTTATGTATAAGAGATAGACATATGCCATCGCCGACTTTTTTTTAGATGTACTAAAGACCAAGATTTTTGTAGAACATATGTACGTATCACTAACTATTACGCCAGCTTACGCGGATAAAGCAGTTCGGAAGCGCTTTTTCTTGCGACTTACTTAACAAAATCAATTTTTAAGGCTATTTTAGAGGTCTCGCCTAATATTAAATAGCCTATACTATTCCTCGCGAACCTGGCTATCATACACAAAAAGATTTTTTCTAATCGGACTGGTAGTTACAGAGATAAGCGCGTTTAAACAAACAAAAAAACTCTTCCGCTTTATTATATTAGTATACATATCCCAAAAAAATGCTTATTATATATGTTTTTGTTTACACAGGAAGCTATTAAGGAAGATAGCAAACCGGAGAAGAAACGAGAAGTCATCCCTTATTTACTAAACTTGGCATCGAAATCTGACATAGTCCTGAAAGCTCTCACACAGGATATTGAACAGACTTGTAAGTGATATTCTGATAGATTTTGTTATTTTGATTGAAAAATGGAGCATCGAATTTGCGGGTGTCCATGGGCGGCGGTAATCGCTTACCATCAGGCGATCCGTCTGCTCGTTTGCCCCCTATAACATAAAAAAAATATTCTCAAAATCTCATTTATTACTCATAACAAGGACATTTCTTAAGTTTGCTATCTATTCAGTCCTGATAAGACGATAGCAATGACGTCGCCGAAAGACGTGTTAAAATATGGATGAAGAATTCGCGGTGGTGAGCAGAGGTCGAGATGGCTTAGTGGTCAGAGCGCCTGGAGTATTTATTCGGGAGGCGCAGGCTCCAATCCTGTTCGCGATCGTATTCTTTTTCCATTTAATATAATAACTTTAGAGTTCGCTAAGCATGCGTTAATGCTTTTCAAAGATTAATCTATAAGAACAGTCCTTATTGTGCTTAAAATATTAGACCTCCCTAAGATACACTTCCGCAAGATGCGATAGCAGTGAGAAACGCGCGCAACAACGATTTCGCGACTGATGCGACACTTCAGTGCAGCAGCGCCCTGAATTGGCTTTCATTATCGTATCAGTCTAATCTTTTTTTTTTTTTTTTGTTTTTTAAACGTTGCCCCACACTAGGAATTTCTTCCTGTGTCGTGGGTGCGTTTACAGACATATAATCTCACAAGCACACAAACACCCAGACCCGGAGAAATTATCCATAGATAGTAGAAATATTTGCTCCGTGCAGGAATCGAACCTGCGACACGCAGCGCAGCAGTCGATCTCTCGACCACTGCGCCAATAATTGTTGTCATCGTTATTGTCGTGCATTTAATACCACAGACACACGGAAGTTAGAATAAGGATTGGTTGCACAAATATAACTTAACCATAACTGATTTGTTACTTTATTATTTTGACAGCTTTACTATGCAAATTCTGTCAAAATGACACAGTAATACGATCGCTACGGTTAAAGTTAAGTTGGTGCAAGACATTACCCAGATTCAAACATTTCAGTAACCGATGACGTAATAGAGCGCCTATGTGCCTTATGTGCATCTCAACGTAACTCGGTACTGTGGGTGGACGTGACCCCTCCCGCGCTGGTGTCGCTGCTACTGCGCGCTGATGTGCGCTGTCTACTGCTGCTGTTACGTCACGCGCTGACTAACGTGTTCTGTAGGCAGCTGTTGGGTAAGTGCTATTGTAGAGCGTCGTATATTTAGCATTCATATTGATGTAACGGCCTGGTTTCCGCAACTCCCCGCTATGGGAGATTGTTTTTCGTCCGCGCTGGGAATGGACTATGATCCATCCCAACTCCTCAAGAAAGGCCAGCAGGAGTTTGATCTTACCGGTGACCTCTTAGTACTTAGTATGTGGCGACCGCAAGGCAATTCAGCACCACGTGCGCCTCTGTCTCTTCCTCCTTCATGCAGAGCCTGCAGGGCTGTCAGTAACTCCTAGGACCTATAACATAGAGATGTTTATTAAAAGTGTCATTGCCCGTGAGAGCTGCTGTGACTGTTTTCGGCTGTAATTTTGTCAGTGGAAGAAGCTGCCTAATAATACGGCTATCGATAGTCAGGAGAGCTTCTTTGGCCTGTCTGCACTCAGCATGGTTCGTGCAGAGGTTGCTGTGTTTGTCCCTAGTGCGTTGTCTTACCAGCGCGTCGTATAACTCGGTGCAGTACTGTGAGTCCTATATCGTCCCGTCTCTTGTACACTTGTAGTTTGAAAGTGACAGGAGTAATGCCAAGCCAAAGGATCTTCCTACTACGTAATGTTTATAATCATGGCCTCAAGTTTATTGGAATAACTTGAAAAAAGTTTGATACCGGCCACTACGACCCTTATACATTAGACTGACATAATTATTATGACAGTCTAATGTATCGCAATAAGTCTAATGTATGGCCGAGTGGTTACGGGCCCGCCTCTTGAGTCAGTTCATCAATTTCTTATGTACAGGAAGTACGTAGTAGTAAGTAAGTAATCTAAGCCATCACTGACATACGGTTAAGGAAAATATCGTGAGGAAACATGGACTTGATGGTCCGAAATCGCCAACAGGCATTTAGCAGTGATCAATGCTCGTGCCTTCTATGTATGAAAAGAGGTCGTTGCCCTGCAGTGGGACAGTTATGGGCTAGTTATATTATGTGTAATCAATCTAACCTACTCACATTATTGTGGTACCCAAAAACAACTAGAATGTGTTTATTTGTCAAACTAAACCTTTTTTACAGAATATCTTCTTCAAAAGCTTGAATACGAGTGCCTATTTCCTGATAAAAATATACCGATGTTGACGAGCGCCGCCGAAGAAATAAATATAGTTCGGGATAAGCTTTTAGATGGCAATCAACTGGAAAAGTATTCACTAACCAGGATACTTATATTAGTCAGTGAGTACATTAATTATTAATTAATAGTTCTGTATTGCTGAAATCTATGATAACTAAGTTCCATTTAAGTTCGTTTTTTTTTTCTTTTTGGATCAATATCCATGCCACATAATTAAAAATAATTGCTATAGAATATGTCCTAATAATATTGTTTGTCTTGAACCTCAAAATAGGATGTCAAAGAGTTTAAAGATGTCTTTTATCTAGTTCTTATTGTGTTATTGTCCTTTTTTTTTTGGTACACTTGCTTAAAGTAATACATTTGCTAAAAACATCAACCACAAATACATTCAATTCCAGGTTACAACCTCCCATCCGAATTCGTGAGCACGATCAGCTATCTACTCCAATACTCTCGCGATGATTCGACATTAGCTCTTCTAGTTAGAATCATATCTGGCACGATCACAATGCACGTTCCCAATGACAGTCCAGACATAAGCATGGACACGGAGAGGTACCAGAACTTCGTGAAGACTGGGGTCGAATATGCGTTGAGAGATGCAATGATGTCCGATAATGAGGTTAAGAGCTGCTTCCTAGAAGGCGGCGTACCGAAAGACCAGAAAACGTACTTGCATCACTTTTGTGACAATATTATTAAGCTTTTGAGGTTAGTTTATTCCGTTTAGATATTTTGCAATAATTTATTTTCGAAAAAAAAACTTCTAGGGGTTTTTCAAGTTTTCCCCGACTAGATAAATACTTAGTTTGAGCGTCTGGCACGGCGTCCGTAATTGATTTTCAGGATGGATTGTGTGAGGGATGATATGAGTGAAAAGGGAGTGAACGATAACCTGACGACTGATTGGAAGTATTGTAATGGAAGGGAAACATATGTTTACCCACCCCAAATAACTTGGGACCAAGGCAGGAGCGTAATCACCATATTTGAAATGAATGGATGGAAGATCTAAGAAGCTAAGAAGTTAATAGTGGGCTCAAAATGATTGGGCTATTATTGGAGTCTTGGAGTGAAAGTATCATCTTCTGAACAAATACGATAACATTGAAATTATTCTGAATCTTTCTCTCCTGCCATCCACAGATGGGAGAATTCAAACCGCGTGTCTCATTTACGGACGCGTCCGATTGGTCGTGCAGTTGAAGCTAACTTGTACCGAATAGGCGGAGCCCTCCAAGAATATACATCATTGCTAAGGATACGGAAGGATTGTACCATGGCGTCGTTGAACGAGATGCCTACGAGCCATGCTTTGGCTGAAGTGAGTTCAATATTTTTTTTCAACGCATTTGTTGGAAATGGAATGGGGCTCTCGTAGCTCTATTTTTATTTTGTATAAAGATTGCGCTTATTCTAAATACATCAGCTAAAAATTGTGGCTGTTTATAGGTTTTGGATCGAGTCGACATGTCGGGCACTAAAGCGGCGCCGCCGAGTGTGGAAGTTATACTGAAAGTGGTACAAGCTACCGTCAAGTATTTCTTTAGGTGCCTTCATTTAAAAGGTAACCGTTGTCAGTTATGTATTGTTTATTATCACCATTTTTGGTTTTGGTCCACCATCTGCAGGCCTCAAAATTATCAACTTGATCCGATTATCTTAAACACTTTGATAGTAACAATATTTTTGATACTTTGATAATGACTGTACATGGTATTCCAGTTTGAAATTTCAATTTTTATCTATAGACACAATGGAAAAACTAAGAGGTGTAGCAACAGCATGCCGTCTTCTTCGTAAGTTGTGTCTACATAGCAAGTTGGCGCGAGCCTTAGCTCTTAGAGAGCTGTTGGAGACCGCCATGTTCAGGGAAGATGCGGCGTTCGGCAGCCGGCCTGTCATGGCGACCCTCGCTAATAATGCTAAAGACTGGAGGAGTGACGACCTGCTCATACATCTGAACCAGAAACACGTGAGTGTCATTATAATTCTAGCCTTCACCTTGATGTTTCAACCTACTCAACAAATCTCGAAGTTGTGGCTGATTTTTCCAACGTTATGTTATGTTCGGCTTCTTATTTGCACTGCATTACTTTTTTGATCTTCCCAGGGTCCCATAACTCAGCTGACTCAAAGTCATACATCTGTCTTCCACGCTGGTATCATCGGCAAAGGAGTGAGGAAGCAAAGCGAGTTGGACGTGAACGACATCCCGCCAATACTGACTACCAACAACGAGCTACTGATGGGCGCGCTCACGTCCTGTATGGTAAGTGTAAGTAGAACGATCATTCATTATTTTTCCGGTGTTGGTATTTAGTATACAAGGACCAGGAGTTCTGCTGAGCAACTCAATGGGAGATCAGAGCAAGATGCCGGAATAATGTCCCGCAACGTGTTTTGCCTTTCTAACTGCCAACCAAACCACTTCTGCATGACCTTTGGCCTTATGGCTATAATGTATATTACTTTCCAGTGTTGGTATTAAGTATACAAAGACCCAGGAATTCTCAGAAGAATTCCAAATCAAAAGTTTTTTTTATCTACGTTTGGTCACCAACTCGCCTGAAGGTAAGCCACGGTGTGGCCGAGAATCTATTCATCTATTCACTCTTAATTAGAGTGGATAGATTTTGGGCGAACGACAGTTGGGGAGTTGATGCAACTGCCCAGACCCGTCTCCCTCAAAGGTTGCACCGGACTACATCCCTAAACACGACTAGGTCGCTGCACGGCATGGCTTCGTCCGGTGGGTGGTAACCAGCCGCGGCCGAAGCCTCCCACCAAAGTTGTGTTGCCTGTTTTGCACCACCCAGGGGCCACGTGTACGGATTCCATTTTAAGGGTGCACTCCTACGGACACGGGCAACTCAGCCCCCAAAAAAGTCGATGGCATATCAAAGTAAAATGTTGGAACAATATCCCGCAAGGTACCAAAGGCCCTTCTTAGTCTTTAGGTAGGTTGTTAGGTTTTAAGACCAAAACTTGCAAAGGAAAAACAACATCTAGCAATCTTATGACAACCACTTCTGCATAGCATTATGGATATTCTGCCGAATCTAAGATAAAAGATAACAACATGAACAATATCCCGCGATGTGTTTTTCCTTTCGATAGCGGTCCAAAAGTTGCAAGAGAGAACAATAACTGCTTCTGCATTAGATGTGCCCTATGGCTTTTAACAAGCCCCTGATGACTACTTCTAGATATACTATTTTCTGAGTAGCCAACACTAAGAGTTAAGCTGAAGGGCAGCTGTTGTCTACAATGACGGGCATTAGTAAATGCTAAAGAATATTCAAACGAGTGATAAGGGAGAAACGTAAAGTGCGGGTGTACCTTCAGGTACTGATAGACGGTGGTACAGATGTCATATTTTAACAACAAATTTACTAAGTATTTGTACACATTTGATGTCTCATCATTATTCGAGCCAATCGAAATCTCATTTGAACTTCAGTTTAAAAACTATAGAGGGGAACTGACAAAAATCGACTAAGATCTCATTTTTATCGATTAATTAATTACTTTTCCTGAATTTGTTGAGATATTATGACTACAATGATGGTCCGCCGCTCGTTTACTTCAAAGCAGATTCTGTAGGACGACGTGTAAAAGTGTCTGTAAAATTAATTTAAAGGAAGTATTGTTGTAATATTCTGATTTTCTGAAATAAATATTATTATCTTAATAATATTAATGTTATCAGGCAGCTAGTCGAGACATATGATAAGTATTGTTCCCTGCTGGACAGTCACAACATTTATATACATTTTATTACTTTTTCTGGAAGATAAATCCATTATTTTCTGCTATCATTAGGATGGTAACAGCGGCTTAGTGGAAGGTGCAACGTCTGTGTCACTGCTGTTAGTAGAGTTGGTGTCGCCCGATGTTATGTACAACGGACTGCCTTGGCCGGATGAAGATTTTACCAAGGTGAGTCATTGTTTGTTCCACGTGGGTACAAGAAGTGTTGAATTTATGACTATAATATTTTTTATAGCAGATTCTTTTACTGTATTTATAAGTTATGTCATTAGACACTGTAATTTGCGGATATTACTTATCGATTCTGTGTTATGTTACTCTTTTTAACCCAAGGTTTTTCATATCGCAATACCTTAAGTGACTCGATTTGCATAAAATTTATGAAATTCGCTCGTTATTTTCCGTCACAATTCATCAGCAAGGATTGTTTTATTGCAGCAAGTGAGTATCGAGCGCGAATTATATATGCGCGGCGCGTTAGAGAGCTGCGCAGTGGCACGAGCGGCACTGCGCAGAGCAGCCGCCGCCCGACCCGCGCTCTGCCTCGCCTCCGCCCTGCTGCGCGCCACCGCCGCCACGCTACTGCATCGCCTCCGAGCGTACCTAGGTAACTGTACTACTGACACTTGCCCGTGCCCTACTGATCGACTGCTCTACATCAAACAAAACGGCGCCGAAAGTTCAGTGCGAAACTACGTTGGCATTAAAACGCATTAGTGCGCCGGATATCAGCGTGATGATAATGATTGTGACACTAAAATCAGTCTGAGGCCAGCTTAGCTGGGTATCTTGTAAAATACCGCGCTGGGTTTCATAAATTTGTCGCTGGTAATATATCATGTCGATTGTATAAATCTGCCCCTTATTTTCTAAACCGACCTTGCGCATACATCAAATTGTGAGAGTTAGTATCCAAACTCTAATCAATTATATTATTTTTAGATCGCCACACCCAGTCTGCGGAGATGGCAAAAGAACGCGCTGCGTTGACAGAACTGCTGTCTACGATGACTCTGGGCCAACTGCTACCGCATCCACTGAGCCATATGCTCGAGTTGGCGCCAGAACTTACAGCTAGCGAGGTATTTGTATAAAATTATATTATGAAGGTTAATCTTCCAACGCAAAACGTACGAAACGATTTTACGTTAGCTGGGTTGCCTCCTAAAGATTTTTTTTTATATTCTACTTAGGTACATACTTTTATCTTACTTGTGTTCAATAGGGACATAAGAATTTTGCGATATTAGTATTCTGCAGTCTTTGAGGGATCTTTGCCATATTAAAATAGTGAATCATACACTTACTTATCATTTTCAATATTTTACATTCCAGATAGTGCAAGTCCTACGCGACTGTTTGTGGAACTACACCAGAGATCATGTGCCTTCGCCTGCATTATTTGCTTGCGATTCTACCGGTAAGATATCATACATAACTTGAAGGATATCTTTCTTTTTCAGTAGATATCTTTTCAAATTATAAAAAATATTTTTTTCAGGTCTTCATTGGCGTGACCCATCAACCTGCAAGCCCCCAGCAACGTACACAGACACCCTAAGATTAATAATACAGAAAAGAATTTCTAAACTTGGACATTTGTACCCAATTATGTTTTTAAAACTCGAGAAAGAAAACTAAATGTAACTAGTCATAATCATTGTAAATATGTAAATAGTTTGACTAAGGGAGAAAATAAAGTGCCTAATACGAGTACAAAATGTGTGTTTGGATCTCTTGAATAAATAGCACCCTTTTTTTTTATTGCTTACCCTTTCTTACTTATCTCTTTTGATTCGCCCAGATTGATTTTTACAGGGTTTTGTTTTCCAAGTGCTGGATAAAAGTTAGTTGTATATAGTAATCTCATAATCTGATATGTTTTTAAATTTTATTTCCAACTAGCGGCCCGTCCCGGCTTTGCACGGATGGACATTTATTTTTTAAACATTTTGGTAGCTTTGCGAAGTTTTTTGTGGATATTGATATGTTCTTTAATATTGTAGAACATTTTTTTGTTCAATAGTTTCCGCAGCGCATGCGATGAAAAGTTTTTTTTTACATCTTCGGTTACATTATTGAAGAGTTAGTAGGGATCCCTAATATTTTCTAGTAATAAATATAGCCTATGTTAATCATGGTTAATGTAGCATTCAAATGGTGACAGAATTTTTTAAATCGGGTTTGTTGTTTTTGAGTTTATCCGTTACATACATACAAAAATACAAATCTTTGCTTTTTATAATATTAGTTTAGATTTAGATTTAACAATTTGTCACTCGTACAAGTTGTATTAGGTGTTACATTACGTTGAAGTATTGATGTTCGGTTGACCATATCTATTAATGATAATTTTAAAATACTTGTAATTTTTTTAGATTTAGATACCAGAGAATAAATCGACTAAACAAACGCTAATACAAAGCATCGATACGTACATGCCGCAAGATACAGACCTAATCTAACCTAACTGTCAGTGTCATGTCATTCTGTCAACTGTCATTACAACTGTTTCATTCTTAATTGTTTTCATGTAAACTAAACAGTTCGTAAACATTCCGAAGCGATTAATAAAAGTGAATGAGAACATACTTAACAATGACTTCAAATGAAACTAAATCGGAAGCAATGGAGGAAGACTCAAGAAAACCGATATGTCTAATCATTTTAGGTTAGGATCCAATAAACTGTTTGGTTAGTTCACGATTCCCGTAGCAAAATTATAACGTTGTTGTGGTTAATTTAGGTATGGCCGGTGCAGGCAAGACTTCTTTCACACGACGTCTCTCCGGAAAAATGGTGGAGGGCTCCAGACCTTACTTAATTAACTTGGATCCGGCGTGCAAAGAAGTGCCTTATCCTGCTAATATTGGTAAGCATTCGAGGTCAATTAGAACAACGAATACCTTTTATTACACAGTAAGTACTATCCGATACAGTTCTTAAATGTTGTATAAGCATTTATGTCACACCTGATCTGTGAATTACCTTTGCATCTATAAAAAAACATTATTACACAAATTTTTTGGATTGTCCTATCACCTTGGGTCTAGGATAAAGCTCCTTATCACAAGCTGATCATGAAGAATTGCCCAAATAGTGTAATTAATTAGTAATATCTATTAAGCTGTTGCGTCAGTCATTAGCAGACACAATAGATTTTTATTGTTACAACGTACAGATCTGTACATTACTAAGCCGAAAGGTTAAAAGTTATATGCTGAGCAAATCATGTAAGTTTCTTTAGGTCTGTATGTTGTATTTTTATTTTCAGATATAAGAGATACAGTGAATTATAAAGAGGTGATGAAACAATATGGGCTGGGTCCCAATGGAGGGATAGTAACAGCTCTTAATTTGTTCTCTACAAAGTTTGGACAAGTTGTTGATTTGATAGAGAAGGCAGGCAAGAAACATAAGTACTGCATTATTGATACTCCAGGTAAGTAAATATTTTTCTCTTTGCTATTGTATTTTATTCTGTTTGATTCAAAATCAAAATCAAAAAATGGAAGCTGACCCCAATGTAATTGGGAAAAGGCTAGGCAGATATATATTGATTCAATATCAAAAATAATAAATATTTATTCTGTAATTTTAGTTTAGTTATTTATTTAATTCTTCTAAATGGTGACCACTATTTAGATGTTATTTTCTGATATTTATGTAAAATTAACAAAGCTTGTTTCTTTCTCTTTGGAAAAAAGGTTTTTAGGCTTAGCAAAGAATTATCTCTATGTTAATCTTTGTTTTTTATAAATGATTTGTTTTTGGATAATGTATGCACCTACAATTGAGGGGTTACATCATGGTTTAGTAAACTGTATTTCTCAATATATCTTTCAATTTGCAGGACAAATAGAAGTGTTCACTTGGTCAGCATCTGGCACAATAGTGACTGAAGCCTTAGCATCAACCTGTCCCACAGTAGTTGTATATGTAATGGACACAGTCCGCAGTGTGTCACCTGTCACATTTATGTCCAACATGCTGTATGCATGCTCCATTCTTTATAAGACAAGGCTGCCATTCATTGTAGTTATGAATAAGGTGAGTTTGATGTATTATACCTTTAGTCTGGGTATTAGTAGTTAGACACATTTTTATAATCCATATATAAAGATTAAATTCAAATGTAAGGTACCTAGTTTCAAAATTTGAACTGGATGAAGTAAGAAACATCTAGAGAAATGATTTGTTTTTGCCTACTATTTCTGGATCCACACAAAATAACTGGCTGCCACACATTTCTATGTTAGTGCTTTGTGCAGCACACAAACATAGCAGCTACTCTATAGCCATTAAAACATAGTCACAAGAAGTTTAGCTGATAAATCTGTAATTATTTTTGCCACTTTAATTTAAAGCATGTTAAAAGATACATTCCACACTTCCAGACAGATGTAGTAGACAACTCTTATGCAGTAGAATGGATGCGAGACTTCGAGGCGTTTCAAGAGGCGTTGGACGCGGAGGGCGAGGGCGAGGCGGAGGGTGGGAACACGTACATCGGAAACCTCACGCGATCCATGGCGCTCGCTCTTGACACGTTTTATAAGGATCTGCGGTGCTGCGGCGTCAGCGCACATACTGGTGATGTTAGTATATTAAAGTATATTCAAGAAAAGCAAAACCTTAATATATTATAAACAATCTTACCATGTCTCCCCTCAAAATAAATTCACGAGGGTGGATTAAAATTAATTCCTGGTTACAGCTTTGGAATGCCAACTAAGAATTGATTATAATTTCAGGGCTTGGATGAGTTCTTCAAACTGGTGGATGATGCTGCAGAGGAATATGAAAAGTATGTAAAGTAATAGTAAGTTATTTAATGCAAAGGTGCCCTTTGCCGACTTTGGACCCAAATGGGGCGATGTTAACATGTGTAGGTAAGGTTACACTGACGCAAGAGCAGCTGGATGTAACCCACAAACTATGCCCCACCTATTGTTGTTGTTCCTATTATTAACCTTGTTCTTTGAGCCCTAATACATTTACCATAAGCGACCTCTGCGCCGCAACTAATAACGCTATAGACGTTGGCAACATTTTGGGGATACCATACTTAATTTTAAAATCCTAAACATGTTGTATATTGACATTGAGAAGAAATTTGAATGTAAAAGTAATAAAGACATTAATTGTATATTTTAGGGAATATAAGGCAGACTGGCTAAAGATGCGAGCTGAAAAGTTAGAAGAGGAGAAACGAAATGAAGAAGAATTAAAAAATAAAGGTACAATAAAATCTAATATTTTGTGTCGAAGTATATGATTAAGTTTTTTTTATTAGTACCAAACACCAATACCTGGATAACTTCCTTATACTTAAAGACTTTTTTCGTGTGGGCACCAAACCCGAAACCTGTATTACAGAAGCCACTAAGCTCGACGTATAAACAAGGCACCATTAAAATAATATTTACAAAGATGGTGCTTCTATTTTTACAGACTTCAAGAAAGGAGGATCTGTAATCATCCCATGTACATATGTATGTTTGTATTTATTCAAAATTATCAATCAATTAAATCTATTTTGGTGCCAGTCAGTTGATTTTTATTTAGGATTATTTTAGGATAGCCTATTCATTATTGTTATAAATATTTCAAAAATGATAGTTAATATTTTTTTGAATAATCCTTCTAGGCCCAGAGGACACTGTGATAGATAAGAAAAATCTAATTGAAGAGGTGTCGGGAGGTCGCGAGATCAGTGACATGTACCTCAAGCATCCCGCTAACGAGAGCTCCAGCGACGATGAGGGCACCGAGAACCAGGCTGACACAGGTATGTAGTCTTTCATATCTTCATCTTCAGCCCATACCAACTTCCCCCTTAGTATAAGCCTCCTCTCGTGGTATGACTGGTTGTCAGACTTTCAGGCCTCTAACCCGTAACGGCTGTCATAGATCTAAATTTGACAAACTGGGACCGACGGCTTAACGTGCTCTCCGAGGCACGGAGGGGTCTCGGTATGAAATGATGGTCACACATCCACAGACCAACCGCGGCAAGCGCAACTTAACCTCGATCGATCGATCTGTGCGGCTGTTACTTAGCCACTAGCCCCTCCAGCAGTCTGTATAGAATATAGTGAATATCAGCAACAAAAACAGTACAGTATTATAATTTTGCTTCTCTTAATATCTCAGGCTGTTCGAACGTCAGCGCAGTTGTATAACTTTAACGTGTTTAAATAATGAGATTCTATCGACATCGTAATATTTATGATTTCAGACGATAAACCAGCAGATGTGGCAATGTTTCAAGAATTCATCAGGAAACATGTGAAACCTAATAACAGCGGTAACAATACGTAATTAACATAAACTTAGACAACTGTATATATATATATATAGGTAAGAGCACTATAACAAATGATCCGCTTGCTGCTTTAAACATGAAAATAAAAAATAGACATTTACTTAGTGTTTTTATTAAAACAAAAATAATGTGCTAACACAACCATTCTAAAGTGTCGCAAACGATTGAAATATAACGATCAATTACAATTGCTGTTAGAATAAATAAAAAAAACTAAAAACGTGCATATGAGGTTCATAATAATTAAATACTTGCCGCAAAATATTAACGCTAATAAGAATTATATCAAAGTAATTATTTGCCATATGTTTCAACATATGGCAAATATTTATTATCTATAGTTTTCCATTTGTCGTTGATACAAGTTATAAAAATTTCGAGGAATGTTGTTTTATTTTTCAATATTAAAGTATTTTATCATAATACTTTCAATGTTACACAACACTATCAAAAAATAAATATGACGATACAATGAATAAATAACAAATATTAACGCTAAATATTGAGACGCCATCACATTTGTAAATTGAGTAGTCATATTTCATACTATTCTCTATTTCATAATAAATAATAACATTATATAAGTATAAAAGTTGCTAATTGAATCTCGAAATTTCTAAAATCTATCGTAAGAGCCAATTAAGTTATGATATATTATATTTTATCCCAAATCTACCCGAAAAATTACCCCTGACATTCCCTTATATGTGATGAAAACAAAATACGTTCAGTAGTACTGAACAATCGTGCACAGCCAGACGTGGCTTCGAACTGTGTTTCATACTATGAGAGCGAATTGAGATTAAGGAAACAAGTGGTTGGCCGGTAGTGATCGAGACATCAGCTTGCGCCTGCGTGCCACGGATTCTATTCTTACTCTGAGTATGATCTACAGATAATAGGCATGATGACAGATTTTGAAATCTCCTTTTATAATGTGCACTAGACGGCTATTTCCGAAAAACACATTATTTCAGCAATAAACTAAGGTTTAATGCAAATTATATTTAGCATTTTAATCTATCTAATTTGAATTAAGCACGAAAACGCTCATGGGTGTCATGGCGCCGCTTCTCATAAGTTGTAACGTCACGCCTCGATAACATTTGTCAAAAGTTCAAACAAAACGTACGTCGGCGATTGACATTTACTGAGGCGTGACGTCATTCGTTGTGATTGACGTTTCAATTAACGTGGCCGATTGCAATATTTTATACTTTTAATTTATTTGATAATCTTATTAATCTTAATGTTTTTAATATGACTAGGTAATTGTTTAGAATCCTTTGTGCATATAATTTTCTCTAAAACCATTTATTCCTTGGTTCTTTAATACTGTCGTCATGCCTATTGTTACGGGTCTGGGTGTGTGTGCATTTGACACATGTGTTAATTGTTTGTGTTTATGTTGTTGACGTGATAAATATAAATAAATAGTTACAGATAAATCTGTAAATGTATAGAACACATAGCGAACTCTACAGTTAAAAATGTTTTTGGAAAGAAAAATACAATCGGGAGCAGTACGGTACGGTCGTCTACGATTGAAATAACTGCAATGTTAGTCATTCTTTCTATAAAAAAATATAAATATTGTTACATTTATTTTAAAATAATGAGGTTATCAAAACGAAAGGGAATCAATAAAATCATTCTTTAAAAGTAGTTGTATTGTGTTAATTTTATATAAGAATTGATTTTTTGCCGTTAGCTCTAGAAATGTACTACTTATTAGAAAATAATGTATTTCATTATTTTCTAATAAGTAGTAGACTCGTACACAACAAAACATAAGCAATTCTATAAACCTACATGTAAAATGATCTAAGTAGGTATTACATGTATGTATTACAATTATAATAAAATCGTTGATTTTTTTAATTTTCATACACTAACATCACAGTAATCTAAATTCAAAATAAAAGTTAAGTTAACACAGAAAAAACATGTTTTCATAAGCCTCGATTACATAAAATATAGGTAAGGTAAATAATGTTTTACTAGAATTTTACAATTAAGTACAGTATTATTTAGAAACAAGAATATTCTAGCGTAACGCTATGATGATCGTTTCGATAGCTTAAACTACGAAAGTTAATCTTTAGTACCATAACACAAAGATCATTTTCATGTACTTAACACAATAAATATGTACTAATGCTTTATAGCAGGACTTCCCAAACTTATTTTTACTGTGACGCCCTTGGGAGTTGCCATTTTTTTTTTGCGACCTCCCCCGCCTTTTCTGGCCGAAACAGTAGGTACCACTGTGAATTAGCCCCGTAACAATTCCATGGGGGTCAGCTTCTAGTCAAACCGGATGCAGATAATACCAGTATTTTACATGAAGCGACTTTCTAACCTCCAGAACCCTGAACTGGGTAACACGATATCTTGTGGTATGACTGGTTGTCAGACTTTCAGGCCTCTGACTACCCTAACAGATTGACAGCCGAAATGGCTGTCATAGATCTTAATTTGACATCTCAAAAAAACTCCAAGTACCTAAAATTTTAAATTTTTATAGTTGGTGCTTACTTGACGCGGTTACAAACAGACAGGCAATCTATGTCGCTTCTCGACGCCCCTTGGATAATGCCACGACGCCCAGGGCGTCGCGGCGCACTGTTAGGGAACCCATGATTTATAGAATATTTTGCATGAGCTATCAGCTATCAAAACAGCCATCAAAGCGCGCTGCTAAAATATTAAATAGATACTAATATAAAAAATTCGAAACATTTATAATAATTATTATTGTGCGATATGATACTAGTGAGAATTGGTTATTTTAGGTAAAGTGGAAGTACGTAATTCATAAAAAAATTAATTGGGTCATCTGAATTTAAAAACACTATAGTAATTATAGTCTTTTTAAATTCAGATATCTACATTACTAGTTTATTTTTAAGTATTTTATTGTCTATTTCAGTAAAATAAATAATGTATGGTAACTCTAACTAGCCCATATTTTTTAAAGTCATTCGGTTTTTTAATTATACTCGCGAAAACGATTTTTATAGAGATTACTATAATAATACAAATTTGCCGTTTTGCAAAAATTATATATCAATTGGATTTTTTAAACTATTTTATCTCATAATCTTATTCATGTTTATACAAGGCAATAGGTTAAATGTTATTTTGCAAGTAATTGCCTAGTTATCGGGTCTTCATTGACCTAATTAAATGTTACTAGAGATTAAATTCGGACTAAGTGAGCAAAGAAATCAGCTACTGATTGTAATGTAGGTATAAGGTAAAAACATATATTATTTTTATTCAGATGAAGATTTCCATAATAAAGAAAACACTACCTGGGTTACTTTGACCGCTGTAGCCAGAAGACAAATAAATGAGATTGTCTCAAAAAGTTGTGGGATTTATGTTATATAACGTATAACAAGTCCGTAGTCATATTTTAGGGGGTACATTGAGTACCCATTTATACGAACAAATTTTACTATGGAGACAACTTCGAAACCGCAAACAAATATCTGCTCCATAGAAATGTTCATATATTATCTAGTCGAGCCAAAATTTATGGAGCAGCTGATATTTTTTCGCGCTTTTGAATTTGTTTAAGTGCATGTTCGCAAAAGAGTGTTAGGATAAAAGTATTTTGGCAGTTGTAATTCAAAATAATCAGAATATTTGATGAAATGTTAACTTTATGTATCCATATTTTAGGGTCAATTCTCTTCTACTGTTGTATAAATATCAGATTCAATAAAAAATCCACCTTTTTTTTTTGTATAATAACTTTCGTGAGACACATTCATATTAATTATTGTTCAACGGTTATTACTCACTTGCATTCTTCGGGATTGCCCGACTAGTATCGAACTCGAACGGAGCCCTTAGTCATGAGCTGAGGCCGCGGCGATGTCGCGAGTCAAACTCAACCAAAATCCACCTTGATCACATTGATTGATGGTTGGATTTTTAATAAATATTACAATTATTTTGAGCATTTGGAATACAACTATAGTTAAGGTTTGATTGTTTGTAGCAGATATGTCACATTACAAATTAGCTTCCTCTATATATTGCTTTGTACAATTAACTATTAATATATATAATTTCCTTTGCTATTGAATTAAGCTATCTACGTTCAATAAATAAATAACTACGTTAAACGGCGCCCGCTTACAATGCAAGTCGACCCAAATATAGTTGAAAAGGTTTGGCAGAGATCTACAGTAACCCGGTATCTGTCGAGCGTGAGGCTGTCGGGTAGACTTATTAGGTCTTATTTTTTTTAGTAGCAACTGTAGTTTAGAATAGATTGCGGTTGATGGCAATGAGCTCACTATGAATTACATGACTTAATAACAGCAACGGTGAAATGTGATGCTACTCTTCTGCCTAACTCTTCGGGGATAACCGTGATGCTATGTTATAAAGTACCATTATCAATCAGTAGCATATTACCTCTCATCACATTCTCGACGGATTTACATTGTCGCCATTACTTATGTGATTATTTTCGATACCGTTGCCGATATGACTGTTCGTATTGTAAGTACCGTGTCCATTGACTGGTGTCTTCAGTGAGACGCCGCGGCCGGCCCGTTCTTGAGCAGCGTCGGATAGGTGCCACGCGGGTAAGTACGTTATGTGATCAAACCTGTCTTTGTGTGCTAGTGAGGGGTTAGGCCGCGTGTTCTCCGTACTGCCTATTGATGTGTATCTGTGGATTAAGAGATTTTTTTATTAATACCGACTCCTCTGGCTTCGCTCGGGTGCAATTCATCAAAAATACCATCAGACAAATCAGTTGAGTCGTTCTCAAGTGATTATTATACATGCGGAAATTTATTTTTAGATTTAGAATATAATTATATGAAATGCAAGAACCACGAATAGGTTCCTAATGTGAAAAGTGTTAAGGATTCAGAGAATTTTGTTATATTTATAAAATAAGTATGTATAGATAATAGCGTTAATTCTAATATAGTAAACTAAACAAAATTTATAACATTCCTGTCTTTTACTAACATTTACTATATGAGCAAGATGGGACGAATCAAAAGATGTGAAATTTGAATTTAGGCACGTCAAATTAAAATTTTCGAAACGTTTTTAGTAGGGACAGTTTTAAGTAGGCACTAAAACTAGAGACGTCAAAATATGTATGAAAATTTAGGTTAACATGATTAAATTTGAATTTGACGTTATCATGTCCCACTCAAAGCAAGCAATGTTCTAAATTTAATATAAGTACTCGTATTTTGCTACATTAGAATTGACATCATTAATTAGTAAAATTCTATCTTAAAATATTATTTTGTCTTTTCTGGACAGTACCTAAATAGGTTGGTTATATAATTTTTCTAATTTCCGTGGCCAAACAAAGGTGTATCGACTAAAAATTTCGGTAATTTTAGTATGATATCTCCCAATTTGAATTTGACATCTCTAAAATGGTACTGTCTCGCTCTTGTAGTGGCTGTTAGTAAAACAGAACAATATTCTAATTTTAATTGTTTGACACCACTACATTCGAGTATACCGATAACAATTGAATTTTTGCAATGCAACAAAAAAAGTGCCAAATCCTGCCAAATATTCGGTTTAAACGCACAGAATATTCGGCAGATTTGGCGCATTTTAACCGAAAATTCGGCTGATTGTTCGTTATCCGTAAAACCTTTAGTCTGCCCATCACTGCGACCCTCGCAGACTAAGACTTGGTTGACCGATAGTATATTGTATAATAGACACGTAGATATAAAGATGTGTGCGAATCATGTTAAAACTAAACTGTAGTCTGCGCAGGCGCTTACTTAAAGTCACCGTGTAACTTTCATATGAAAACGAAACTATCGTGTGATAGTTTAGTCTGTAGTCTACGGGGGTTCTCACTAACAATCACCGTGTAACTTACCCTTTATCGTATAATGTGCAATAAGGCACTCTTCGCTGCAAAGTATAGCTCCATATCTGATGGTAGGACCAGTTGAGCAGGGGAGACACGCGCACTATCTGAGGCCAACTTGGGTCCGTTTTCTGTTCACATAGAATATATATAATCAGGAGGCAAGAATACATTATCAATTTATAAATGACGCATGCTGACGTCACTTGTTAGTCAGTGTGGTTCAGTACGTGGGTTCGATTCCCGTATGGGAAAAAAATTACGATGGATAGATAATTATTCTAGGTCTGAGTCTGTGTGACTGTAACGGCGTACGGTGTGGTTAGGAACTATATAGACTATTATCTAAGTAGGTATGGTGGCTTAAATAATGGTAGTTGCTAATAAAATAAACCGTCAAAGAGAAACCTTGAGCTCATAGACCGTGACGGAGCCACCATGACTCAAGCTAATAATGTGGTTGGTCGCAAACTAAGGTTTTCGCTCTCTAGCTTAACATAATAAATAGGAAGACTCAAAAAATAACAAAAGTAACAAGCGAGCGGTTGATAATTCCGAAGGCTTATCAGCATGAATAAAATTACCTGCATAAACTGTAGGTTCTCGCTGTACGGGTCCGTCCGCCGCGTCCCCATGAGGCACGCTTTGAGCCTATCATCCTGTTCCAGTAACCTTTGTAGAGTAGTCTTCAGTTCACCATCCGTCACCATTAGCGTCACACCATAATGCTCCTTAACTTGTTCCACGAAACTCTCTATTTCTCTAAACGGTCCTTTTGTACGAATATACACAACTTTAAGTTCACTGGCAATGTCTGGTCTTTTGTATATGTCACGTAACACGTTTAAAGTTATATCTAAGAGCACTGTGCAGTCCTTCCCGCCATTGAATGACAGGAACACCTCGTCTTTTTGGTACTCTGTGAAGCATTGCCTGAGTATCTGGAATTTAGAGATATTTGTTGCTATAATATTTGATATCAGAAACACTACCACAGTTAAGATAAGTCACCATAAAAACCACCATTCCTTTAGTGTGACGCGTAAGGTTGGCAGAAGAGCAATGAGAACTATTTTAGGAAGGCTTATTCACTGAGGTGACATCCAAGCGTTGATGATCTTGCTTGATACTTATAGAAACGGGAAGCGGCTGATATTACTAATCACATCAACACTCACGAGTTCACGTAAAAAGTAAGAAGTATGTTTTCACCCTACATGCGCAGTCTTAATATTTCATTCGAACCCCTAGCTCATATTTCTAAGTAGCTTATGGGTAACAGGAGTAGTTACGCGACCGCAGCGGCGATTGACAAATTCCAAAATAATATTTTATACAGGTGTATCTAAGTTAACACGTTAATTATCAGATATGACTGTGTAAGTCCAATACAAACGACACGCGTAGATAATAATTTAATCTATATTACCCTAAACAAGTAGATAGTAATATAATCTATATTACACCTATTATGCAACAAAGGTCAAGAAAGTTCAAGAGTACGACATATAGAACTAAAAAAATGATTTGCCCCAAAAAAATAATCCCCGTCTACAGTTGTTTGGCCTAAACTACCAATATTTTTGTTGCTAGTGCAGCATACATAGTTCAAAATATTATACAATTAATTAATACACCATGTAATTGTTAGAAAAATCGTTACCTGTTCTGTTTCCTGTAGGACGTCTGTGAAGTCTGGGAGGTCCATGACTGTTCGCTCACTGTTCGGCAGCATGACGTGTTCTGAGCTGCGAAACGTGGAACATAGCGTTTATTTACTTATTGCCAATTAAATACGTTCTGCTTTTAATGTTTTCACTGTCTGTCTGTTGCATACAAGGTCGCCCATTGTGATAATGATTAATATGTAATTATATTACGATGAGTTTTTTTGTGTATAAATTATTAAGATATTTTAATTTGATCTTATATAATATACTTCTTGTTAAAAATCTAAACGAAAAACAAGGATTTCATACAGAAGATATAATCAAAGTTTTTGGCTTATAAAATAGTTAATGAAATGTTGGGAATAAATATGGGAAGCTTGTGAAAAAAACAAAATACAAATTAAAGTAAAAAAAACAAGCGATACCGCGCCAAACGTCTACTCACGATACATAATGATCCGAATTATTTGTTACGAAAATTCGGCGATGGGGTGCCACCTGATTGGTTCGCTTACATACAATATTATACACTACGTAGTATCAGTATTTAAACAGCTTATAAAAATATACAAGTTAATTAAAAATTGAGTTGTAAATTACAAACGCGTTTTAAATGTTTAGTTCTCTTTCCCAATTACCCATGACTTACTAGTTTGTAGTGCTTTGTACAGAACTTTAGGTACGTGGCGTTTGCAGAGGTGTAGGTAGCTACTGACACAGGACTAAGATGCAAGATGGTCCGATGAAGCGTAAAGGCTAGAATAGGCTTTGGCTAGGGATCCGAGGGAGCGATCGCGATCATCATCATTAGAGCGCCCCATGCGCTCTAATGATGATGATCGTATTGGGGCAGCCGCAGGTTCAAATCCTACCCATGACCGATTTCTCTTTTATCAAAAAATTATAACCTTGGTTTGCTACGCATGCGTTAATGCGTTCGATATATTTACCTATTTGCATTTTTAGGTCTATAAGAAAGAACGTGTGTCGTGGTGGCCGTGTGGTTACGGGCCCGCCTCCTGAGTCACAGGTTGTGGGTTCAAACCTGGCATGTACCAATGTGACTTTCATTTTCATATATACTTTCTTAGTACATCTAAGATATCACAGACATACGGTGAAGGAAAACATCGTGAGGGAACCTGGACTTGGTAGCCTGAAATCGCCAACCCGCAGTGAGCTAGCGTGGTGATTAAGCTCGTGCCTTCTCTGTATGAGACGAGGCCCTTGCCCTGCAGTGGGACAGTTATGGACTGGTTATTTATTTTTTAAGAAAGAACGTGCTTTATTCCGGGTTAGTACGTGAATGCGGAATTTCACTCATAAAATGTAAATACATATACTTATTTAAACATTTTCAGGAGACATATAGGTACACACCACATCAAACATATAGGTAACTCAACTAGGAACACACTGGTCACCATGCTTCAGTATTTATTAAAGTGTGTGGTGACAGTAAGGCAACAAAATATCTTTCCTAAGGATTTATATAGGGAGATTTTTATTTATTCGTTATGCTATCCGAGTAAAAGCGGTCTTATATAATGTATATTGAAACTCCACTAGCCATGCACTACACACACACACACATACATTCCACTTTACACTGACACTACAAAAATACACACACAGACGTACTATCACACCTTAATTAGCATTAATTATTAGTTTTATCTTAGATTATCTGTAAGTTTTACTTATATGAAAACTGTTATGAGGGACAAGGCACTGTTTCTCTTTACTACAGGCTATTCCATAGTTGAGTTACCTATATGTTTGACGAGGTCGTGAAAATGTCTTAATAAGTATATGTATTTAGGAGGGCAGTACTCAACCTATATGTTTAGTATAATAAGCGTTTTTGTTATTCTTAAATATCTGCACTACAACAGTTTTATGAAATAAAGATTTGATTTCTGCCAGAGTACCTTACGAAATACCTTACTTACAAAATATTTGAGTGAAGATAGCAGAATGCTAAGGATAAATTAAATACTTATATACTCACATACGACAGCGTTAAATAGACACGCAGATACATAAAATACATATATACAAACAAACATAGTTATATCTTTAATTTATAAATATCAAATCTTACTTTTAGATGCTCGCTGCCTTCTTTCCACGAATATTTTGACGTTTGCGAGTTTGTGAGTCTGGATGTTTCTCAATTACGCAAAAACGACTGAACGGGTTTTGATGGAACTTTAACCTTTTTTTTTGATTATAGAAAAGAAGGATATACAGTATTTTTCTATTGCGGGAAAATACAGAGTTCCTGCGGGAAAAGCTTGAAACTGCGCAGCTAGTATATACGATATCTGACAATGTTTTATCACACTTAATATCATTTTTGTACTTTTTTAAAGACTTCTCTTGATTTCCAGAGGAAGAGCATTCTACATTAGGAAAGGCAAAGGAGCACACAGTACACCATAAGTAATTAAAAGGAAAATTAAAAAAAAGTCTATTGTATCAATCTAAACAGAACTAATACTGCACTTATGTACTTTGCTAATGTCCTTTTTTTAAACGTATTATTTAGTATGACAAAGAAATATGGAATACCCTTTATGGTTTTGATAGTCCTTAGCGATTAAAAATATAAAATTTCAACCAAGTTAGGGTTTCAGCGACCAGTCACGTTGCCTACTAGATTAGTATGTCATAGTCGGTGCGTTATCTTCATACGAACAAATCGATTACTCCGAAACATTAGTGGAACGCAGTGTGTGCGAATTGCATTTTGTGCCGACCTAGCTGTTCTGAACTTGCATCCCAAGATACAACTGTGTCTAGTTTCACTCAATTTCATATTAAGTATATTTATAGTCACGGATCTGAAAAAAATACGGATGTCTTGCTTGCCATAAGCGAAGCATAGATTACGATTACGTTGAGTTCCCTTAATTATGGTCGAGCTACACGATGACTGATGCATATGTGCCGTCAGTAAGGACAGGTCAACTTGAAACTGCTATGGCTCTTTCTTCAAAAGGCCACTCCAGACGCCCTACATGATTACGCTCATATAGCCTTATATACTGATGTCTGGACTTTAAAAGAGACTGTGACCTCTGAGTTTGTTTCGGCTTTTCAGAGGTAGTCAGACAGGAAAAGCCGGCGCCTTCTAGTTTTTAATTTGACATGTAAAAGAGTTCAAAAAAAACCTATTTACAGAATAAATGATTTGATTTGATTTGATTTGCAGTTTGAAGTATTTGAATGACTAGGTATGCTCTCACATGTCGTACGCAACGCTACGTCTGTATTTTTTTAAGGTCCGTGATTTAGAGTATGATCTACAGCTTACCGGGGGTGAGGGTCTATGCTGTCTATATTAATATATTTGTAAATATCTAAGATAGTAAACTGCTTTATTGGTTTAGTGACCGCGGGCGCACCTGCTAAGCGTGAGTTCCTGGGTTTGATTCCCACATCGGGCAAAATGTTATTGGATTTTTATCGCGCTTGGGACCATTAGACCAGGGTTTCAAACTTATGGCCCCACGTACCCCTGTTAAAGATCACAAACAATGGCGAATCCATTAAAAAAAAAAACTTTGGTTATGTTTTTTTTTTTACTTTGATAAACGGTGCTGTAAATATAGCGACAAAATGAAATAATAATATGTTGTTAAATAGGCAATATGATGGGTTGGCTTGTTTTTTGTCGCAAATTGAGTCGATTTTAGGAAAAAAATGGTCTAGCTTAATTTTGACTCAGTATCAAGTTTTCGGTATGATACTGTATGACCATCGCGCTCTGCTTCTGTGCTTCAAGCGACTCAAGCGAGTGAAGCAGGTACCACTACATTTCGAGTCGCACGCGCACCTCCATAATTACGTGTCGTACACTCTTGCTAACTTACCAGTCGCCACTACGTATCTTGTTGCGAATCTCCTACCATCATATGGCGAACGCCCAAGGGTTCGCGTACCCCACTTTGAGAAACCATGCATTAGACCAACGAGACAGACGCCATAAAAATAAAAACTAGAATGGCCATGACATGTGCTCGTACATAAGTAAAATATTTACATAGTAATATTTCCTCGCTTTGATTTATTCCTTTCTTTGGGAACAGTCAGTAACTCAAAACTCGTATTGAGTTAAAAATGACGCGACGACGAGTTGGATGAACCGATGTGGGACGGGATACGGAAGGCCGGAAAAGGGATGTTATAACGCAGTTTCAGTGAGGCTTATTTCCAGCAGTAGCCGACGAAGTAGCCGTAGTCTTAGTTGAAGTAAGAAAATTCTCTGTAGCAGTCTTGAGTTTTATAATATTGTTAAATAGTTAATATTGGTTATAATTATGCATATTTAAAACTGGATTCAATTCAATCATCAGCTACACATACTGCACTACTTAATCTGCCTACCCCATTACATTAATTTGCTGCCACTATATAGCACAGTGGTACTCATATTTTTGTTGGCCTTTTGCAATAAAATCTTTGGACTTGGACTATAATATTACTTGATAATCTAATAATGACATATATAAACAAATAAAAAGTAATCCATTATTTAAAAAGTTGTAACAATATAAGATAATATGACAAGAATAGAGAATGGCTTATATAATATTTTATTACATAATTTTTTAAGACACATTATAATAGCACTATCAAAATTAACAAAGCATTCTTATTGTTATGTAAACAATTTATTTATTAAACACACAGCTTTTTATGGGGAGGTTCACTTGAAACTTCACTGGTACTAAACAATACCTCCTTTGTCAATTTGAATGTAACCCTCATCATTTCCTTTTTTGGTGAAACATTTCGCACATCAAATACATCAATAATATGTGAAGAAATGTCACATCCAATGTTTTTAATCACCATTTCTTTTGCAGTTTCAGAATAATCATCTCCTATCGCAAAGCAGTATACATAAACAATAATTTCTTGATTAAATTTCTCCACAAGCTTCTCATCTTTAATTAAACCATTGAAGTGTTTTAGGAATTCTACAGCCATGGCTGGTAGATTCATAGTTATATGAATTTTTCCATCCAACTTTTCACCACCATTACACAAATTAATGATGTATTCCTTAAATGCATTGCATATGAAATCTTTCCCATCTTCATTAAATGATTTAAAAAATAACATATTAACTTTATTGTTCTTTGCATTATGATTCAGCCATTTAAAAGATTCAGGATTTAAATCATTTGCGAATACTTTGGTTTTCCGTTTGGCGGCTGGAACTGCGAATGGACCAACACCACAGAATACATCAAAGAGAACATCTCCAGGTTTTATGTAGCTCAATATTCTCTCATGTTCTTTTCCCAGACGTGGATTCCAGTACACTTTGGAGAAATCAAACTGGAATTTGCAGAGGTTTTCTTTAACAGTTACAAAGTAATCTTCTTCTCCACCAATCAATTCCATACTAAAATTTCTATAGGTGTTATCTATATTGTTGCTCTTATTGACCACTGTACGACATGTCTTAATTTTATCAACAAGTACCTGTCCAATCAGTGGCCTATATTCCAGTAAATGTTCTCTTAAGTTAAGGTGGATTATGTGTCCAATTTGAGAAAAACCACTGACCACTTCTTCATTTTCTGGAAGAACTGATTTAAATATTACTTCAAAACACCAATTTTTATATGACAATTGGATTTCTTTGATATCAAAATTGTTTTCTGTAACATCTAGTTGGTTTAGAGCATTGCGGTCACTATCAGTGATGTCAGTCCACTGACTCACTTTTTGGGGATTTAAATAAATGCATTTCTCGAATGATATATTTTCTGCACCTTCTAGATTAATTACTGGCTTGAAATGTTCTAGCTTGAGGAAGTACGACTTGCAGATTTGAGTGATTTTATTGAGGTTTTCTTCTCTGACCTTTAGAACTGGCACTTTTAAATTGCGCAAGAATTTATCACGATCAAGCACTTTCATACCACGAACGCCAACGGGTGCCAAGGACACAGAGGCGAATGAACTCATTTTACGTAAAAATCTGCAGATGTAACTCAAAGTCATAGCAAAAATTAATGAAAAGTACTTGTTAACCCATCGTGAATACTAACCTATTTCGAGGTCAGATCCGATAAGTCTTCTTGTGATTGTGTGTAGAATCCGTATATAGCTCAATGTGATAGTTTATAACAGCACCATTGAATAAAAGGCAAGTTTTTTAGATTTTTGCGATATTATTTTTGTGAAAGTGGAGCATTATTGCGTGACACATATTTAATTGTCAAATGTCAATTTGACGTTGCGTATTTTTTACTGGTGTCAATGTCAAATAACATACGTTTCATTCCACGTTTCAATATAATATGAACTAAAAGTAACACTTCTAAAAACACATCATGCCTAAGAGGACTAGACGGGAGACAGCTTTTGACTAAATATTGAACAAAGCTCGCCACTTTTGGCGGGGGGTGAGGTAACACAATCACCAAAGAACTTATACTTAAGCAATAATGCTCTCGTCACATTAACAATAATAACACACATAAAAAACTAAACACATACGTAAAATTGTGTAACACACGATTAACATCGTGTACTATCATTGTAACCTTAAAGGAAAATTAAAGTATAAAGGTATTTGATTGGGAATGATATGCCAGTGGTGAGAGAGTAGGTAGGATTATTTGATTGACTTTAAACTCATAGAATCAGGTATATTATCTAGAACTCAAACATCACATGGTTACAATACTAAACTGGGTAATTTAGAGATTGATAAGTTGAGTGAGAAAAAACACAGAGCCAGTGGCACAGCGACATGCACCAGAACTCTAAAAGCCAAACAATGAATACTGGGTACTTTTGTTTTATCTAAGGTAAAGTGCGAGATGGATCAAGGCTGCTAGCTAGGCCTATTATTCTGACATAGGTACTTTTTGTAATAGAAGAACTCTGTAGATATTTTTTTTATGTCGTCGCACCGGAGCCATTTCATGACTCTTGTGCGACGATGATTCATGACATTGATTGCTAGCGTGATTACAGGACTCAATAAAATACCTAATAATCTGCAATAGCCCAATAGAATAAACTCAAACAAAACAATTACAACAAATAAGTAAATAGCTAAAGCTATAACGAATAGCTAAACTACCTCATTGGTTTAGTGTTCACAATAAGCGCGGTTGCGGAGCGTGAGGTCCGGGGTTCGATTTCCGGCACGGGCAAAGTGGCATCCTGGAGTTTGAATCGTATCCGGTAGATAGTAAAAGGCTCATCGCAAATTATTTGGACTTAATAACAGCATCGGTGACAGCTTGTGGGTAAACACGTGTGTAAACCTCGGAATATCTACTCATACGGGCATGATGCTATGATTGTTGAATAACAATAAAAAAGAGAAACATTTATTTGATTTCTTTATTTGATAGTTTATTACTTAATTATTATTATTATAGTAAGAGTTTTTTATATTCTATTATTCAATACATAAAGTTACGACACCAATCATTTAGGGATTGATAACAGTCGCCTGATTGCTTAGCACTGGCACCAAATGAGTCCCTCATCCATTCCTGGAACCTTTGTCTGTCTTTCCTCATCACCAGGAATCTCCCGAACAATTCAGAAGCCTGTGAACATAAACAGTTTTAAAGTTACAATATTAAATGGAAAAGAATACGGTCGCGAACAGGATTCGAACCTGCGCCTCCCGGATAGATACTCCAGGCGCTCTGACCACTAAGCCATCTCGACCTCTGCTCACCACCGCGAATTCTTCTTCCATATTTTAACACGTCTTATGGCGACGTCATTGCAATTAATTCAGTACCTATACAAGTGACCGAACCGACATGACTAACTTTGCAGTTAATACAATGTCGTAAAGAATGCAATTACCTTAATAATTCAAGATATGTCTTTGAAAAAGCATTAACGCATGCTTAGCGAACTCTAAAGTTACAATATTAAATGGAAAAAGAATACGGTCGCGAACAGGATTCGAACCTGCGCCTCCCGGATAGATACTCCAGGAGCTCTGACCACTAAGCCATCTCGACCTCTGCTCACCACCGCGAATTCTTCTTCCATATTTTAACACGTCTTATGGCGACGTCATTGCAATGACGTGTTAAAATATGGAAGAAGAATAAGATATGACAAATAAACATGTCCATTCATTAAATAATCTTTTTTTTTAATGTAAGTAAGTAAGTAAGTTTATTTGCGAGAAAATACATAGATTACAAAGGAAAGATCTTAAAGCCTAAAAGTCACTGTATTTTGCCTGCAAGCAAGCGTGCAAATTATTTAAAATTAAGTCGATTATTAACATGCAATTAATATTTATATGTTTATTATATTATACATTCAATAACAAATTCATTCATTTAATCATCCTTGACATTAATTTTTAAAATCCATATATTCCTTAATACTATAAAAACACTTATTTTGGAGCCACTCTGTCAATTTTAATTTAAAAACATTACCCTGTAGCAATTTTAATTCATTGGGTATATTATTATAAATCGATATACACATGTTAAATACATTTCTCTTATAAATATCTTTGCGACTAGGTGGATGGTATAAAAGGTTGCGAAACTTTGCCCTTTTTTGTCTAGGTACAACCTCAACATGTTGCTTATATGTTTATTATATTATACATTCATTAACAAATTCATTCATTTAATTATCCTTGACATTAATTTTTAAAATCCATATATTCCTTAATACTATAAAAACACTTATTTTGGAGCCACTCTGTCAATTTTAATTTAAAAACATTACCCTGTAGCAATTTTAATTCATTGGGTATATTATTATAAATCGATATACACATGTTAAATACATTTCTCTTATAAATATCTTTGCGACTAGGTGGATGGTATAAAAGGTTGCGAAACTTTGCCCTTTTTTGTCTAGGTACAACCTCAACATGTTGCTTAAAGTAATACATGTGTTTCTTTGTAAAAATACAGATATCTCTTAAATACATACAAGGTACCGGAAGAATTTTACATTTTAGAAAGAGCGGCTTACAACTATCCAAGAACCATGCCTTGTTTATAACCCGGATGCAACGTTTTTGCAGCTTGAAAACTCTATCGACATCGGTCGAGTTGCCCCACATTATTATTCCATAGCTAAGGACAGATGACACATATCCATGGTAAGCCGATAGAGCAGCTTCTACAGAAACATTTTGTCGTAACTTTTTTAAAGCAAATACATATTTATTAAGTTTCTGACAAATATGCTCCACATGACTTTTCCAATTCAAATGTTCATCTACATTAAGTCCTAGACATTTTAGTTGATCGACTTGTTTTACTTGAACGTCTTTATATATAATTTGCAAAGATAATTGTTTAGTGTTGTAAGAGTTGAATTCGATATATTTTGATGTATTGTAATCAGTATTGGGCTGTTTGGCAACTTCGTCAGTGCCTCTCCTTCTGCCTGCATGTGCATAGATCATAGACTCGGCGTACGAAAAAGAAATTCACGAGCCATTGTATTATCAAAATAAGGTTATGCTATTTATTTATTATTTTCCTCGCATGTTTTTTGAGAATCATTGTATGAAATGCGTGATAATTACGACTTCTCGGCACCATTGCTACCCTTGCCTATGCTTGCTTGGGTAACAGTTCAGCCTCGACTGTAATGACCAACTTAGCTTACATTAATGTACACATTGATTGAACACACTTATATCTAGGTGAAGAACCTACTTCTTTATTCGTCGGTTGAAAAAGTAATAGGTAAGATAAGTAAGCAGCTCTTATATTAAAAACATACCCATGTTCATCGTATCTACCACCTACAGCCCTCGGTGAAATGCAATGTATATAATAAGCATTTTGCCTTTTTGATACATAACACTTTGACCAAGAGTAGTTGCAGGGTTTATAATATAACATAGAATCATAGCATCATAACATAGTATCACGCCTGTATTCCCCGAAGAGGTAGGCAGAGGTGTACACAGTTGTACAACCACATTTCACCAATGCTGTTATTAAGTCCCATGTGTGGGACTTAATAACAGCATTGGTGAAATCACTCATCATAGGTGGTGAGCCTATTGCCAGCAACCGGGCACAATTCCAAACTCCGGGCTGCCACTGAGAATTTCTTAATAGAAAAACTCAATAACACTGCCCGACCCGGGAATCGAACCCGAGACCTCCTGCTCAGTAGTCGCGCTTGGGACCACTAGACCAACGAGACAGTTCATAATATAACTACATGAAAGGTTTAGGGAATGTGAATACACAGTTCCTAAACCTTTCAGGTATGTATTTAAGTTATGAGGTACTGGAGCATTCAGTCATTGATAGTAACATAAAAGAGTCACCAAAATCTTACCCGTAAGTCTCCTTAAGTCCTACATTTTTAATATGAGTGTACAAACTAACTTTCGTTTGACGCATTTAAATTATTTATTGTACTCGTAGGTACGGTTCTTAGATGCGTTCTTCAAACGAAACTAGTCGGGGATTCCCAAAAAAATACCGTTAGAGGAACAATTGATAACTGTCAACTTTTTTTTTATTATTATTAATAAGAAAAAAATAAAAATAAATGAAGTACAGTTTTGTTGAACAATGTACTTTAAAAAAATGTACTATTTTTTTAAAGTACATTGTTCAACAAAACTGTTTTGAACAGATTTTCTGTGGACTCAACACAATAAACATGCTAAGTTGATATTAATTGTTAATTATATTTCAATTACATAAATCATAATAACTAACCGAATATATTCCTTTGTTTGCCATCCTCTGACTTAGTATTGGTCCGATGCCTGCTACTTCGATTACAGGCTTATCTCCCATGGGTGTATCTACAAACTGTTTAAATTTTAAAGTACTGGTCATTCTTGATGCAAAACTTGTCTTTTCTTTTCAAACAATTGCACACTGACTTTACTTAAACAAATCCTTGTCAGTAATTATTCAATAGATAGCAGTTATCTGATATGTATCTACTGTCGCTTTATCAATTTCCGACTTTGAAGTAGTTTATTTGTTTAGAAGTATGAGACTTAATTACGTAACTGTTTGTTATATTTTCGCGATTAGATAGGTGAACTGAATGAGATGAGAGGAGAGAAAATACCGAGATTTGTTTGAATACTGAGGAAGGATATATGGTACCTACTTAACGTCCTGAAAAACATAAATGTGGAGAGTAAAGGTGATAATTAAATCAGTCTTTCGCTACGGAACCTTGTCAAAAATACGAAACTATCCCTGTTAAACAAATTTTTACTAAGTATAAGTCTTAAGCTCACCTTCTTAGATTCGTATATCTAATTAGGAATATCGATTTTCTTCGCGACGTCATTTTTAATCCTTTAGGTGTGAGTATATAAGACGCTGGAAGAACATCAAACAACGAGTAGCCTCCACTACCTCGGCAGCTTCGCCACCGTACGAGTTTGGGTACATTACAGACTGGAGTAGTTCGTCCAACGATTTTCTCCAGTATTCTTGTATTAACCATCTCGGGCCGAGAATTCTTCTCCTGGTTTTGAGTTAAAACATTACTTCAACGAAGATGGCGATGGCTTCAAATCCCGGACCTGGAATGGCAGCCCTGCAAGCTTGGGGTGGCCAAGCTGCGGTGTACGGAACGGTCAACCAAACCGTCGTGGACAAGGTGTCACCCGACATGCTTCACTTGGTCGACCCTCACTGGTACCAGTTTCCTCCGATGAACCCACTTTGGCACGCACTACTAGGATTCACAATCGGCGTTCTTGGCTTCATATCTATTGCTGGCAACGGCATGGTCATCTACATATTTTTAACTACCAAGAGCCTCAAGACACCATCTAACTTGCTGGTAGTAAACCTCGCATTCTCCGACTTCCTTATGATGTGCGCAATGGCTCCGCCTATGGTTGTCAATTGTTATAACGAAACGTGGGTATTTGGTCCTTTTGCATGTGAACTTTATGCTTGTGCGGGTTCTCTATTTGGCTGCGCATCCATTTGGACCATGACAATGATCGCCTTTGACCGCTACAATGTCATCGTGAAGGGCATCGCCGCTAAACCCATGACCAAGAATGGAGCTCTACAACGCATACTCGCAATCTGGGTTTTCTCACTTGCATGGACTCTTGCACCATTCTTCGGCTGGAATCGCTACGTGCCTGAAGGAAATATGACTGCTTGTGGAACTGACTACTTGTCAAAGGATTGGCTCAGCCGAAGCTATATCATCGTTTACTCCGTCTTCGTGTACTTCATGCCACTTCTGCTTATCATCTACTCCTACTACTTCATCGTCCAGGCTGTAACTGCTCACGAAAATGCTATGAGGGACCAAGCTAAGAAAATGAACGTTGCTTCACTGAGGTCATCCGAAGCGGCAAATACCAGCGCTGAATGCAAATTGGCTAAGGTGGCGTTGATGACCATTTCTTTGTGGTTCATGGCGTGGACACCCTACCTTGTGATCAACTACACGGGGGTCTTTGAGAGTGCGCCGATCAGCCCTCTAGCTACCATCTGGGGCTCGCTATTTGCTAAGGCTAATGCCGTGTACAATCCTATTGTATATGGTATCAGCCACCCGAAATACCGCGCAGTTTTGTACCAGAAGTTCCCGTCACTTGCGTGCCAGGTGGCACCTGACGAGGGTGGCTCTGTGGCGACGGGCGCCACTGTTGTCGCCAGCGAGAAGCTTGCTGCGTAATGGCCCCCAGTAATTTCTGATGACAACACCAAGATGACCTGGCGTTTCTACCCACTGGACGACTGACCCTGCCAATTTATTGTACAAACCGTAATCTCGATCAAATCTGTATCGTGAAGTATTCAGGCTATTCACTATGTATATGCGCCTACATATTTTACGTTTGCATAATCAAGCAAAACGTTGCTCAGTTTTTTTTTTACCTTCCCTTGCTCAATAATGGTGAACGACAACAAAAAAAAAGTAGCATGTCGTCCTCCTACCCATGAGACTGCTCCTTCTAGATATAAGCGTGTTATCTTTACGACGAAACTGGCTCTGTATATTTGATAAAGTTTTAATAAAGTTAAACTAGCAAAGTGGTTTAAGACCGCATTAAAATTGATGTTTTTTGATATTTTAACCCCATGATAGAAATAATTTTCATTAATTTATTTGAGAAATTTAATATGGTAACACTGGTGTACAATATCTGGATATGCCATTGATTAGTTCTCCAAAATATCCAAATTTTTAAGATTACAAAATTTTTTTAAAGTGAATTTACCAAGTACATTTTTTGTTGCATTTTTTATAAAACATTTTAGAATTTTAAATCTGAATGACAGTAAAAAATATAAAATTAATCTTTTGTTAGATATGTTCAACTGAAAATTATTAAAAAATTTGGATTTAACAAAAAAACAAGACGCGATCTATATGACAAAATCAATAAGGTACAAACTTTTAGTTCGTACTTTATTGATTTTGTCATATTGCTGTTCGTATCTTACAAGAGATTAAACTTAAAGTCTTATAAATAAATCATAATTCATTCATTCAACACAGTATTGTATATGATCTAAAATGTGAATTGTATTACTATCACTATTAAACTCATATTCAAGTTTTCATAATTACTCGAATTTAAAGCAGGGTGTTTCCTTAATTGAATTGGTCAAATGAGTAGGAAAATTAAATAAAAAACAGCATTTTGTTTATAATGTGAAACATACAATAACTATTGAATACCATGAACAAAAAAAATAAAAAATAGAATCACGGCAGTCGTGTATGAACTAAAAACGAAAAACAAGTTGCATTAGTCTAAAGTTATAATTTTTTTGTGGAAAAAGAAGACGGTCGTGAGCTGGATTTGAACCTGCGCCTCCCGGATAAATACTCCAGGCGCTCTTACCACTAAGCCATCTCGACCTCTCCTCACCACCGCGAATTCTTCTTCCATATTTTAACACGTCTTATGGCGACGTCATTGCAATCAATTCAGTACCTATACAGGTGACCGAACCGACACGACCAACTTTGCAGCTAATACAATGTCGTAAAGAATGCAATTACCTTAATAATTCAAGATAATTCTTTTTCCATTTAATATTGTAATTTTAGAGTTCGCTAAGCATGCGTTAATGCTTTTCAAAGATTTATCTTGAATTATTAAGTTAATTGCATTCTTTACGACATTGTATGAGCTGCAAAGTTGGTCGTGTCGGTTCGGTCACCTGTCACTCACCTGTCAATCACATCGCTATCTATTCAGTCCCTATAAAGAGCTCGTTATGCATGCGCTGAGGCTTTTCAAAGATTTATCAGTATAAGCTGCGTTAATATTTATTGAGAACAAGGTGCTTACTGAAAAATCGCAGTTGGGGGACCTATGAGAAAATATATGTTTCACAGCACTGTCGTACGCAGTCGGAGCAGCAATGGACATGTTCAGTACCTTGTTCCCATAGGATTCTAACGATACCACATAGTTAATCTAAATCGGTTCAAACGTTTAGAAGTTATGGAGGAAGAAAGGAAAGAGAACACATGAACCCAAAAATTGGGGCACTCGTGTAAAAACTAATATAACATAGATACACGATATTTCCTGAACAGTTAGGTAGTGGTGCTCTAATCGTCAACCCACATTTCACCAATACCGTTATTAGGTCCCATGTAATAAGTGCTGAGCCTATTGCCATCTACCGGGCATAATTCCAGGGCTGATTGTGAGCTCGCGATTGAGAATTACCTTAAATAAAAATTCTAAGAAACTTATCTCGACCCGCGAATCGAATCCTACCAACCAACCACATCGTTTACGCCTAATACAGCAATGCAATGAGGCAATTAATACCTACTACCGTTTTTCTTATACCGTTACACTGTGCGGTCGTAACCCTACAAATGGGTTTATTGCCCACGTATAGCCACGTATAGCGTTGCCAGGCTAGACTGTTTTATTAGCAATACCAGCTGTTCACGCAAAGGTAGCGTATTCTTTAAGTAGCGAAGGGTTAGTGGAATCTTTACGGGTTTTGGAATACGAAAGTTAAAAAAATAATCTATACTTATAATAAAATCGTAACTCGAAAGCCCGAAAATTTCAAATTCGCTTTTTGGTTTTTTTTTCTTTCGTATTGTGTTATTCAATCGATTCTACTGCCAAATCTGTTGTTTTTAAAATTTGAGTATTTTTGACTTTTTGTATGTCCGAGGTTGGCGTCCAAACCAAGAAAAAGAAACAACTGAAAATTTGTAAAAAATATCGTCAAAAGCCGGGTCAACTTATAGGCTATTCAAAATTGTGCATTTCCTCAAGGGAGCTGAGCAGTGATGTTAAACATCTGACACTCAGAATCTAAATTGGACGGATTTCAATAAAAATGGCACTGTTGTATAGCTAATCAAAAATGATAAGCACTGCATAAGGTATCATTGCGCTTTATCACATCGGGACCAAGCATTTACCGGTTTTGTATTTTGATTAGTAGATTGTGAATGCCTATTTTTGCAACATTGTCAACTGATTAATTAGTTACATATCATACATAGGTGACTGGCACGGTATAAGTATTAAGATCGAATCCCGGTACAGGATATTATTTTTGCATATTTTTAATTTGATAATACAAGTTTTATCTGTTATTTCGCAGAATAACGTTATTTTAGTTTTTCGTGTCCTTTTGTAATATATACCCACTTTTTATGTGCTTCTCTTGCTATCTCATATCAACATGGTGAAGCACATTTAAAATGTTTATATAAATCTCTAGTGGAATCTATTATATCTTATGCTCTTGATTGCTATGGATCGACTTTTAAAACTTATATAGACAAAATTGAAACCTTACAAATTAGATTCCTAAAATTATTAGTAAACAATAAAACTAAGAACAGTTGCAAAGATAATTACAAAAAACTATTTAAAATTTGTAAAATTCTCCCAGTTACTTTAAAATATAAATACTTATTATTAGTAAATCAACATGGCAATTACGAGCATAATTCATCATTTGTATCGCATACTCACAGTACCAGGTCGATAGCTAACAGTAAGTATGATGTACCTAGAGTTATTAATTACTATGGAGATAGGACATTAAGAAAACGTTTACCATATTTGTTAAATAGCTTGCCTGTGGACATCAGAAGAGAAACTAATAAAAACAGGTTTAAAAGATTATTAAAGGCACACCTATTGGATAGTATACACACACCATGAACTATAGTATACATAGTAAATTATGCATATTCACACACTATATTATTAAATTCCCAACTTAAAACATAAAAGACTCACCTGAGTCCACAGACAAACTGTTTAGAACAGTTTTGTGGACCTATATATTATACTAAGGTTAAGCACTATTCTGTAATAATAATAAATAAAAAAAAAAAAAAAAAAAAAAAAAAAAAAACATGGTGAAGCACAGTGAAGATGTTACACGTTAACGTTATGTAAAATTTTTATCAATCAGATCTCATAATTAATCATGGTACTTCTTTCCATAGAAAAGTCATTATTAAACTCTGTCATAAATTATATAAAAAAATATGATCACATGGATCTACGTTTGGCCACCAACTCGCCTGATGGCAAGCGACGGTGTGGCCGAGGATGGAGCACGTATATCCAGAATAAATCTATTCACTCATATGTAGAGTGGATAGATTTTGGAAGAACGATAGTTGGGGAGTTGATGCAACTGCCCACTACCACAATGGCTTCGTCCGGTGGATAGTAAACAAGACTCCAACCAGAGGTGTGTTGCCTGTTTTGCACCACCCAGGGGCTACGTGTAGGGATTCCATTTTATGGGTGCACTCCTACGGACGCGGACAACTTTGTTACTAAATAGGTATTGGGGGCTTCAATACCTATTTAGTAACAAAAGCCTGGCCTTAGGATTAATTTAATTGCCTCATCCTTATGTAGGTAATAGCAAAATATCAAATAAGCATTACTGACGATTTTGTTAGAAGCATTCCAGCTATTGAGGTGGTTGGAGAGTACATTCTCGATGATATTTTGAATTATTTATTTTATCATCCTTTGTGAATTCGATTAAAATTTAAAGTTTATAACCAAGGGTAATAACTAAGAACGTTGTGCAGTTGTGCTCACCCTAACAATTATGGTACGAAAATTTCTTTTGAACTGAAGCTTCACCAAAAATAAAAGTCCTACAAGAGCCATGGCGTGTTTTATATTTGGCATCAACAATTTCTCTTTTACGATGTTCTAGAAGCTTCAACAGTTGAAGTTGATCGATGTCTATTATCAACAAATGGGACTGAAAACTTAATGCGCCATCCGATGCACGGGGTTTAATAAAAATGCTGCAGTTAGCGTCATCATTACCCTATCCAATAAAACACCGTGTAAAACATTGTTTAACCTCAACGAATAGTAAACACTAAGCGGAGATTGGAACAGACTATCAGTACCTGCATCTTGGGCATTCGTTTTATAGATCGGGTAGTAAATGTTGAAAAAATAAACAACAAGCCAGATCCAAGCTCTACTATAAACTCCATTATGGAACTCAACAACACTTTTTTCGACCTGGTGATCAAACCCATCATGGGCATTCGTTTTATAGATCGAGTAGTAAATGTTGAAAAAATAAACAACAAGCCAGATCCAAGCTCTACTATAACCTCCATTATGGAACTCAACAAAATTTTTTTCGACCTGGTGATCAAACCCAAGACTTACCGACGCTTATACTCAATAGCAACCACTAGACTAATAAGTCAGTTTTTCTAAGATTCTCTTTACACTGCACAAGATTGATGACCATTAATATTTTCATTTTTAAATGAACATGCAGTGACAGAAACTGAAAATAGTATGCTTAGAGTCATGTTGAAAAGACAAGGCAGGTGTAAGTGGAAATTCTGAGATCCCTAAATGGATATAAACTGACCCACCGAAACTCACTAAAAGGTCAAAAAAGTAGTGCTCACAACCAGCACGCGTGTATGAACAGACGTATAAACGTGATAGAAGCAAAAAGAGTATGTAAGGATCTTAGCAGGTGGCGTTCTATAGTGTCTGCCTACCTGAAGCCTAGGCCAGAGACGTGATTTATGTTTGTACCTATGTATGTGACATTATCATTTTAGCCAACACGCCGTCAAGCCGTCAGTTCTGCACATTCTTAGGTTCTGCACCTGATCTCACTCCGGACGTCTCGGATTGCCGTCCCACCGGAATACGTGAGTGACGAATGAGGGAGTGCTTTCCATAGTGATAGGCCGCCGAATTCGGGAACGGCGGCTTATCAAATTTCGGTAATATTATTGGGAAACAGAAAATAACGTAAGATTATCTATGTCGCATCTAGCTTTCAGCTGAATTCGCGGTAGTAAACCGCGAATTCGCATTAAATCTGTACGACATTGTATTAACTGCAACGTTAGTCGTGTCGGTTCGGTCACCTATATAGGGACTGAATAGATAGCGATGGCGTCATCAAAAGACAAATTAAAATGTGGGATAAGAATTCGCAGTAGTGAGCAGAGGTCGAGATGGCATAGCGGTCAGAGCGCGTGGAGCATTTATCCGGGAGCCGCAGGTTCTAATCCTGCTCACGACCGTATACTTTTTTCCACTAAAATTTATAATTTAAGAATTCGCTATGCATGCATTAATGCTTTTCGAAGTTTTATCTGTATGAGTTTGGATTGCTAGGGCAGCTGTCAAGTATCTGAAAAGTCATGGCTGTCTGTATAAGGGTGGCGTCAAAGAGGATAGACAATAATAGAATAATGCAACAATTATTACCAAAAAAGGAAGGGGTGGAGGGTCCGACATCAACCAACGTCTAACAACTTGACGCCAAACTAAGATTTCAATTAATTATACGTACAAACTCACACCTGATTCCCATTGAGGTAGGCAGAAACTATAGATTTTATCTTACATTCATGAAGAATGCATGCTCGATGGCTTAGTTTATTAACCTGCCTTTTTTGAGAAGGTCCGTCTCAAAAAAGGCAGGTTAATAAACATTGCAACAACGTCATGCGTGAGCAAGGCCACGGGTACAGCTAGTAGTTAATAAGTTGAGCTTAGACATATACCAGGTGGGTGAAGTCGGATTTTTTTATTGTTCTTTCTACCAATGAAACTGAACAACTATGCCTAAGATATATAATAATATATTCCCAACTAGTCCCAACCGAATTTTCCACGGAGGTTAGCTAACCACGCAGGAGATATTATAGTGCACAAGTGTATGCGCAAACACAGGCACACTCCCTCTTCCTACACTCTCATAGTCCGATGGGATGGCAATCCCATACGACCGGAGAGACATCAGGCGCAGGAGTGACGGGTATTTTATTTTATTTAAATGCACAACAGTATTGTTCTAAAGTTTAGTTGGGCTTCATTGACTTCATTGTGAATGGTGTGGGAAGCCATGTCAGAGGCCTCACGGGTGGCTTAAACTCTGACATTATTTGTTTATCAAGATGAAAATACAGGAAGGCTTTTTTATTTCTATTCTTTCTAATTATACACATAGGTACTCTAATAACACTCGTGCATAAATATTGTAACAATTAAATACGTCACAGCGCCTCTATCACTTTTCTGCAAATATTTGATGCGTGCGTATTAGGTACTTACTTGCATTGTTACAATGATATGCATGATGGCTCATGGCTACAATTAGACCATTATCTAAGAACTATACATGACTAGGTTTTAATCGCTGTTTCACTTGCATGGTTCTGGTTATTGTCCCAATTTCCTGAAGGAATGTGACACTTCTTCGGGATCAAAATTAAACCTTAAACTAACTCTGTGCATAAAATCACGTCGATCTGATTATATGTTCTGAAGATAAACGAATCCTTGAGGCTTGCCACCATCGAAAGATGCCGTAAGGCTGCCCCAGCCAGCATACCGGACATCGCTACTATATATACTATATATGCTGAACCGACGACTTACCGATGCTACTGGCGACAGAAAAAGTGTTGCCTCAAAAACGGCGACCTTCTCGACGTACGACCCGTAAACGTACGAATGTAAAGCCTTCTGAGGGAGTGAACCTGCTGTGGGTATTTGTGGCGAGCTCCAACGGATGCTAGTGCTGGAATGATGACAGGAAACATGATGAATTAAAAGGAACAAGTTGCGCGGCCGTGGGTAAGGCACACATTACGAGCCAATGGAAGACACTATGTCTCAGCTTTCACATGACAAAGATTTACTCGGACCACGAGTGCTTCGGGTTTAATTAATTACTTACTCTGTATTTATTTAAAATATTGACGAATCGGTGGTCGTATCGGATCGCAGCTTACAGTGAAAAGTGTTTACTTACCAAAATGTAAGGAGGATGTCCTCAAACCGATACACTATCAACAGACTAAAATAACCTCGGAAGAACACTTGATATTGTATGTATCTTCCATTAATAAGATAAACAATTAAGGCTATGAAACGCGTCGCACAGAAGGTGGAAGCGAGGCGAGCCTGGGGCGGTAGTTAGGCGGGATGGGGTGTGACTTTAAATCGAATTGCACTTGAAATTCTTTTTTTACACGACATTTCATAAAAAGTAGTGTTATGTATATTTGTGAGTTTTATTCCACCATAACTTCTAAACCCCGAAACTGCTGATTTAGATGTATAGGGTATCGTTAGAATCCTTACATTTTCCCAAGTAACATAAGCTATGAAAAATAATTAGTATGCAATAAAAAGAATAAACACATAATTTTGAATTTGAATTTGAATTTGAATTTGAACTCCTCCAGACCGTATTTCGGTCTCGGCGGATTATCTCCGAGGAGATTGGCCAAGTATGCAGGAGATATTATAGTGCACAAGTGTGTGCGCAAACATAGGTGCACTCCCTCTTCCTTTATTCTCATAGTCCGATAGGACGGCAACCCGACACGACCGGACTAGAGATCAGGCGCAGGACCGACAATAACGCTTTCGGGGAATCGAACCTAGGACCTCACGCTGAGCAGCCGCGCTTGCGACCACTAGACCAACGAGGCAGTCGTAAACACGTAGACATTTATTCCCCGAGGGAGTAGGCAGAGGTGTTTACAGTTGTACGATCGTAGTAAATTGTAGTTGAAAGGTAGTGAGCAGGATTAAAAAAAAATAACTTTAGAGATCGCTACGAATGCGTTATTGCATTTGAAAGCATTATTTGTATTATGTAGAATTTGAACGAGCGAATATAAATAGGTACAAATAAAAAGTGTTAAAAATACTGAATATGACTTACTGAAATACTAAGTGGACGAAAGAATTTTTTTGGGATTTTGTTTTGGTATCGTGCAGGTGCATTCTAATTTTAAGTAATTAATATTTATATTTTGTAAGATCAGCTTCCAGTTTTTTCTTCTTATTTTTTTTGTATTCTTATTCTGCAAATGTTTAGAGATACCCTCATCCGATACTCAAACAGACTCATCATCAAATGGCCTTGACGTTCATTAGATACAGATGATCTGACTTATCTGTAATCCATTAAAGACATATTTTTTATGGCTGAAAAGAGCATCACGGATAAGGTTAAACTAACAAGGCTATTTCCCACATAATCATGAAGTATTACATTTGGTAAGCTCGAAAACCCCCACAAATATCCACCTTCATACCAAAAATATAGGTGTAAAGAAATGGTGGCCAACAATTCTTCGTAGTAAGCAGGAAAATATGTCGGCAGTAAATTAGTGTTAGAAAACAATGGGGACGCGAACGCCACGAGCGTTCCCCAACATTTTTCAACAAACTACGGTGACCAGGATTTACTTGATGTATAGTGGGATAGTCGCCCTTAAGAAACTCTCAGTGAATGAAAACCAAAGTTTGACTAATCGTTCTAGTCCCAGGGTTCGGTTTCCTTTGAAAACTTCTAATTTTTATATCGAATAGACTTTTTAATTTTTTGACAAGTTACGTTTGTTCATTTACGATTGGATGGCCTTGGTTATACTAGAGGATTTAATATCATAATTATTTATAGTCTTTTTAACATCAACAACATTTTGTGTTGTGTGTGTATTTGACGTTAAAAAAAGAGTGATGGAACTGAAATAGATTTGGGCAGGACACTTACTTAGCAAGGCGTAATGATGAGGTGGAGCAAAGCTGTGGTCGAGCGGCGTCCAAGGACAGTATATATCAGTGGTGATCGCCCAGCGGCAAGATGGGCTGATGATATTGCTACTATCTCTGGAAAAAGGTGGATGAGACTAGCACAGGAGCCTTAAGATTGGCAGAAACATGGAGAGGCATATGCCCTGCAGTGGGTGAAGTCAGGCTGTGAATGATGGAAAATGATGATATTTTGTGTAAGTCGCAGGCTACTAGAGACAATCCTAAATCTTAGCCGGAAAGTAGTAGAGCGCGTCTTCGTGGAATAAACTATGTGTAGCAATTGTATATGTAGTGAAGCAGTATAAATCATCAAAAGTACCAAAAGTTTTTCACTGTCCGTTGCAATATAAAAATGTGGTGGCCCTACTTCTAAATAAAAGTGCATTGACTCAAGAGCGCGCACATTCTGTGAACAGCATTAAAGCGACACAGTCTTCGCGATGCCTCACACAGATACGTAATATATCAAAATAACACGTCTTTTCATTTTGATGCAAATCGAAATAGTAAACCTAACCTGTAAGGGCAGGCCGACTAAAATTTCAGTTAAGCTTTGTTGTTATTTATTAGATATCGACTGTTACAGGTATAACAACTACATAAGACAAAATAAGAAGGAAACAATGAACAATTGCAGGTTAGGTAGATTCTATTTTAAAATTGATAATTAAATAAAATATATAAGTTGAACAGCTTTTTTAGAATTTTCATCGCAGGGGACCTTTAAGGAAATATTTTATTAAACTGTCCTCCGATTCATATTAGAAAATTATTCAGTAAGTTGTTCCTGTTCAACACTAACACCTTGTTTTTCGCTTTTTGGTTCACACATGACAGGCCTTTACTGAAATTAAATCAAATTTAATAAATAATTTGTTATGAAAAAGCAGTAATTGTAAAAAAGAAACGGATACATAAAATTTTTACTTCCGACGCTTTTTAAAATGTAAGCTGATTTGTGTAGCTGATTGTACAATACGTACGATATTTTCCAATAATGAAGCTGCATGACTGCATATAAATTAGAAGGCGAGGCAGTACTACTATTGGTTAGCAAAAGAATATATTTTGTATTGGGTCATCTGTATTTGTAGATTCCCGCTTAATAATTTTCTACTTGATTGAGGCGCTCATAATCCCCATATCGTAATTCGTAAGTGTACATTTTTTTGGAAAAAAAAACACCAGTTCAGTCACATATCTAAGGACTAGATAGCGATGCTGTATTAAAATGTGGAGGAAAAAGTCGGGGTAGTGAGCACAGGTCGCCATGGCTTAGATGGTCAGAGCGTTTTGAGTATTTATCCGGGAGGCGCAGGTTCGAAACCTGCTCACGACCGTTTTTCTAAAAAATAAAATGTACAACTTTAGAGTTGTAAAAGATTTATCTGTACATATTGTGTGCCTCAATCAGATGGTGACCTTATCAGGGTCTTATCAAAAGTTACCTCAAATGGCTTAAAAGGTAACCTTTTAGGGCAAACTCAAACTCAAACTTTTATTTGCATTCCACAATGGTGTTTAAAGATGGTAAGTAAAATAATATAGTACATCGTGGACCCTGTTGGGCACGCAAAAATTTGGAGACAGGAAGAACATTGGTAAGAAGGTACTTATAGCATTGGTAAGTAATTCATTTTATTTATTAAAATATCTACATTTATAAATGATATTTTATTTATAGAGTGTATAATGAACATATATATAATCTAAGCCTTTAAAACTAATACTACTAATACAATGAAAATAAAAACTTAAAACTAAATTAAAACTAGAGGAGGGCATCGAAAAATTCGTCCGTGTCGCTGTCAACTGGGAGTGTACCCAAAAGGCTGGCAGCATTGCCACGTTGAATTGCAATGCTTATTCTTTGTGCGAAATAGAGACCAGCCCTTGGGTCACGTGAAGTGTCGACCAATCGCCTTGCGATCTCTTTATACAGAATGCGAGCGCTCGGACCCCACGACCCGAGTGTTTCAACCCGAAACGGCTCAAAAATATTTTAAATTATATATTATATATGTAGTAGAATACCTATATGCTATTCTTAATTTAATATTTATTTTAAGTATCTATAGTTTTTAATATTTATATTTATTATTTTTAATCATAATTATGTAAAAAAATATATATAAATAAGTAAGTTATTTATAATTTTAATAATTTTAAATAATTCTAAGTAGGTACCTATCTAGATAAGTAAGTATTAATTGATATAGATATATATATGTAACATAGATATAACATAGTGAAATTTGTAGGGTTTATTTATTATTGTAGTCATACAATATGAATATTTATTTACTTATTTATTATATTGTATTATGTTATTAAGTTTTTGTTAAGGCATTTAATTTATAATACTTATTGAGGCATTTATATTATCTTTATTTATTATTATCATAAATGTTATGTTAGGATTCTTAAAATTTATCATTTAAATATTCATTTAAGTGGTAATAGCTTTTTTGGAGTAATAATTTCTTTAATTTGTTTATGAATGTATTATCTTTGTCTTCCCTTTTAATATCTTCAGGTAGCTTATTATATATTTTCATAGACATAACATATGGACTAGATGAATGCATTTTAATTTTTGAGCTAGGTAGGTTTAATCTATTTTTATGTCTTAGAGCGTAGCGAGTTTGTATGCAAAAAGTAACCTTTCATATTTTATCCCATTATTATTAAGGTACTTAAAGTTGATGAGGTATATATTTATATTATTATGTAGGTATATACCTAAGTAAGCATGTACTGCAAAGTGGGTATGTACCTTCTCACTTTTGGTGTAGGTACTTATTCCATTGAACTAGTATCTATCTGCCTAGCCTTTTCCCAATTACATTGGGGTCGGCTTCCAGTCACACCGGATGCAGCTTAATACCAGTGTTTTACATGGAGCGACTGCCTATCTGACCTCCACAACCCAGTTACTGGGTAACACGATATCTCGTGGTATGACTGATTGTCAGACTTTCAGGCTTCTGACTACCCGTAACGGTTGTCATAGATCTTAATTTGACAACCGGGACCGACGGCTTAACGTGCTCTCCGAGGCACGGAGGGGTCTCAGTATGAAATTATGGTCACCCATCTACAGACCGACCGCGGCAAGCGCAGCTTAACCTCGATCGATCGATCTGTGCGGCTGTTACTTAGTCACGAGCCCCTCTCCATTGAAATAGTATACCTTTCTAAAAAATATAGTTCGAGTAAGATACAGAGTTTAGTTTATAAACTCATCATTAAACCCTATACAGTAAGTTGGTACCTCTACCTACTTACCAATTTGTACACTTGCCTAGTTTTCTAGCTCTTCTTTCTAAAAAAATATACTTAACATCAAACATTCTTTCTTTTCATAACATTTAAACAAATCAAGTGCTAAGGTCTCGAACAAGAAAGAACCCGATATATCAAGTGAGTAGGCGAAACTGGCCAGAACACTTTGGTCATAGTTGTGATTAGCTGGTATATATTGGTGCGAGAGAGATAAACGTATTTTCAACAGTTGTGCTCACTACATTCCATTATATATTGGAATCAATTAAAGAAATATAAATTAATTCTTCAAAATCCAAAAGACACCTAAAAGTAACCTTTCACATCGTGTAAGCTAAAAGTAACCCGACGTCGTTATAAGAAACCTTTCACGTCGTGTAACCAAAAAGGTAACCCGACGTCGTTATAAGTAACCTTTCACATCGTGTAACCTAACAGTAACCCGACGTCGTTATAAGTAACCTTTCACATCGTGTAACCTAAAAGTAACCCGACGTCGTTATAAGTAACTTTTCACATCGTGTAACCTGACAGTAGCCCGACGTCGTTATAAGTAACCTAACCTGACCTAACCTGACCTAACCTAACAGTAGCCCGACGTCGTTATAAGTAACCTTTCACGTCGTGTAACCAAAAAGTAACCCGACGTCGTTATAAGTAACCTTTCACATCGTGTAACCTAAAAGTAACCCGATGTCGTTATAAATAACCTTTCACATCGTGTAACCTAACAGTAACCCGACATCGTTATAAGTAACCTTTCACATCGTGTAACCTAACAGTAGCCCGACGTCGTTATAAGTAACCTTTCATATCGTGTAATCTAACAGTAGCCCGACGTCGTTATAAGTAACCTTTCACATCGTGTAATTTAACAGTAGCCCGACGTCGTTAAAAGTAACCTTCTGCAACGCTGGACCTTATCTTAGAATTGTGTTTTGTCTCGCATGATGATTAGAATATTGAACCTACCACACCGCACTGCTCTCCTAAAGTTGACTGGTAGTAAATGCCTAAAGCATTAAGCCCGGTTTTGTACAACTTTTGGTTTGGCTAGGTTTATATTAATTATGTAAATAACTGGTTGCAACCTGTGGCCAGTAAACGATCGTTGAGGTTAAGCAATGCTTGGCACGGTTATTTTGTAGATGGGTGACCACTACGAGTATTTTCATCTGAGCGTCCAGGGCATGTTAAACCGTTATTCCTGGCTGTTATGGTAGGAGTTAATAAGCCAAGTCTGGTCAAGTTCGAGGCCTGGGCGGCTGAAACAACTCCGAAACTAGGTTGTCTCCTGATCACAACCAAAGAAGAGTTTCGAGTTACTCTCATGTCAGTGTCACCATGACAGATGGTGGAGGGGGCGGGGCGTGGAAGGGGCTCGTGGTTAAGTAACAGCCGCACAGATCGATCGATCGAGGTAAAGTTGTGCTTGCCGCGGTCGGTCTGTGAACGGGCGACCATCAGTTCATACTGAGACTCCTCCGTGCATCGGAGAGCACGTTAAGCCGTCGGTCCCGGTTGTCAAATTAAGATCTATGACAGCCGTTACGGGACGTCAGATGCCTGAAAGTCTGACAACCAGTCATACTTCGAGATATCGTGTTGCCCAGTAACTGGGTTGCGGAGGTCAGGTAGGCAGTCGCTCCATGCAAAATGCTGGTATTAAAATACATCCGGTTTGACTGGAAGCCGATCCAATGTATTTGGGAAAAGGCTAGGTAGATAATATATACAGTGTCATCATATTATTATACTACGATCAACTGCCATCATTGGTTTAGTGGCCACAAGCGAGGCTGATGAGTGTCTGATGAGATCCTTCATCGAGAGAAGATTGGATTCGAAAGTTTTATTAGGTTTTTCTGTAGTAAATGGAATTTTTCAGTAGCCGCTCAGAGTTAGGAAGTTGACGATGTGACACTCTCCGGTCACGTCGAATTGCCATTCTATCGGACTATGAGAGTGAAGGAAGAGTGAGTGTACATGTGTTTGTGAACTATAATATCTCATGTGTGGAGATAGGCCGCCGTGACCGAAAATTCGGTCGGCAGTATATACAACGTTCGGATTCATTTTGTTTGTTAACACTGAAATTATAGCCTATTTGGTCTAGTGGTCCCAAACGCAACTACGAAGCATGAGGTTTTGGATTCGATTGCCAGGTCGGGCAAATTGTTATTGGGTTTTTCTGTTAGTTAATTCTCTGTAGCAGCTCGGAGTTTGGAATTGTGCCCAGTAGATGGCAATAGCCTCATCACCTATTGATCATACATATTACAGCTTTATAACAGCATTGATGGAATGTGGGCGTACGAATGTGTACACCTCTGCCTAAACCTTCGGTGAAAACAGGCATGATGATGCTATGTAAAAGCATTTAGTAGTACCAAAGTTTAATAATGCTATAATATATTATCACGTAGGGCCACATTTTCTGAAAAGAAACCACTTTATGAGTAAAAAAAATCTCCATCAGCTCAAAAACAGCAACATTATTACTGGCACACATTCAGGATTTAAAAACAAGTTTTTAATGAAAAACCCCATCTGGCTTTGTTAAACCGCAAATTAAGATGGCGGGGTTCTAGATTGGTTAGTTAATTTTTTATAGTGGACAAATTGGATGCGGTACAGAGTGGAACTAAGTTTCTAACACCATTTAGACTGGTAGTGAAGTGGGGCTATTGATTAGAAGGACGATTCGATTAGATGTTACAAAGCAGGAATGTACTAGCACGTAGAGGATTGGTAGACGTGTTTTTCTGTTTACTAATAAGAACATACTGCTTTAGTCACGTCTTTAATCTTTGTCACTAGAGTTTTATTAATTCCCCCTTTTCTGTAGAAACACTGCATTTTTCCGGGGCAATAAGTACCCTTTATCGTATTCCAGAATCTAAGGGAGTTCTGTCCCCAATTATATTAAAATCCTATGAGCATTTTTTGCGTGCTTGAGTAATATCCATTCTAGTATGTATCTGTGTTTCTAATAAATATATTTCTTTATTTCTTTCTTTCTAGATTATCACTAATTTTCGGATATGCAATACATATGTCTAATAGCAGGATTTGTAGGATAGTCATCCTCGCCAGTTGCAGTAGATGGCTTTGGGAGTCCATTGGTCAGTTTATTTATATAAACTTTATGCACTTTATGCTATGGTCGTCTTTGTACCACAAAGATGACCATAGGCATTTTTCGGCAGATAACATTAGGGTTCGGTGCATCATAAAAGATTGCCCTAGTTACGTCGTAAACGAAGCGTCGACGTCGGCGTGTCGATCATTTAGGCTGTGAAATCGACAGATTTAAAGAGGAAAGGGCTGCCCGGCAATTTGAATTATAAGAATCCTTTAATTAACCTTTACTCATGTTGTTAAAGGAAAGATCTAATCACCACACACGCCTCTTCTGATTACGTCTAAACAAACACTGCTCCTTTATAAATACATATTATTTATAGGCATTATAGATAAAACAAACGAAACAATGTTTGTCTCCACGGTTGCGTCTTTGAAAAACTGATAAAATATCTCTAATTATAACAATAGGTAAGTCTGTTACATTGAGCTAATATTTGATTGGCAATCAAGCTGTCACGGTAAACGTTTCAGGTCCTGATAGCCTTAGTAGACATGGCACCGTCGGAAAAGATGGGTTCCCCAGAAGAACAACCCCTTAAAGTTAAAGAAAAACCGATAAAAAAAACTTTTAAAGAGAAGATTGCAGAAATAAAGGAAAATATTACCGTGGAACCTGTCCTAGCATGTTATGTAGTTCCAGGAGTGCTGTCAAGATTGGCGACACAGAATTTGAATCTGGACAAAGCGTGCCGAGTGAATATGCAATTTGGCGAAAAGATTTGTGATGCGCTCATTGCAAGAGAGGGGAACAAGTACCTGAAGGAGGAATTGGCTGTTCAAGAGCTTATAGCAGGAATGGAGACTTGGAAAAGCGTTCTCCTAACAGCGATGCCAAGTTTCTTGATACTTTTCTTAGGTGCATGGAGCGACAGAACTGGGAAACGCAAGATATGTATTCTCCTCCCTATCATAGGAGATTTGCTCATGTGTTTAAGCAACATACTCAACGCGTATTACTTCTATGAGCTGCCTGTGCAAGTGACTATGTTTTTTGAAGGCTTTTTTCCTGCTATCACGGGTGGTTGGATTACCACATACATGGGTGTCTTTGCCTATATCAGTGATGTTTCAAGTGCAGAGTCCAGGACGTTTAGAGTTGGGATAGCGAACCTGTGTTTAACTGCTGGAGGTCCAATAGGATCGGTTCTCAGCGGCATACTGCTGAAACTCACCGGATATTATGGGGTGTTCACAATCAGCTCTTTGCTGTACCTGTTCAGTATTGTCTATGGATTTATTTATATTAAGGACCCAGAAAGGCCAAATACAAAGAAACCTCAACAGGTCAGTTAATTTAGAATGTTTCGACACATAGTTTCGAGTTCATATCACTAACCAACTTTGATTAAAAAACCGGGAAAATGTAAATAGTAGTGCCGGTACAGTACCTACCGGTGGTGCCGCTTCAGTACACGAAATCAGAATAACGACTTGCTTTGCAGTGACCGATATGGTTTCTATATAACGCGTCGTTGTGGTGCGAGCATGGTTCTTTTTGTCGACACGTTTGTCGATTTTAAACGTCAAATTTGACATAAAGACACATTTTGACATAAAACGATAATATTCAATACATAAAAACTTTTAATCGAGTAGACAAGTTTGTCGAAAAGATTCGTGCTCGCACGCCTGTTTCGATTCTGTCACGGAATAAGTATGATTTATACTTAAATAGGTCATCGTTGTTCGATCATGTGAGATTTATGTCTTTAAATAGATACAAGACACAGAAGTAACATTTTTTATAGAATTTTGTCTTTTTGATTAAAAATATGTGTTTTGGATATAATCAATAGTCGAGTAATAAATTAATAGATAGGCTATTAATTTATGACTCGAATATTGATTATATGAGAAGTTTACGTTATAAAGAATTTGTTTTCTAATTTCTCGTTTACATAATTATGTACATTAAAACAAAATGTAGGTATTATTAATTAAATAAGTGGGTTATATTTTAATAGGACCTTATTATTGGTAATTGCATAGAGGATTCGTTAATTATTGTTGTCACCTTGTTGTCACAATGATAAGAAATGAATGCATTGTTGTAATCAAAGTACACGTCTTTGTTAAATATTGAACTGCTTTCGTCAGTCATAAGTAATTTATATAGCATGTACAGTCAACCACACATCCATGGTATCATGGTATTTTGATAGCGTCTTTATGTCGTTGCATTAAGGACAGTTTTCTTAGTTTTCTGTCGTGGTTTGACTATAAGAAAATACCAGAATAGAAAGGAGAACACAAGACTTTATTTGTTATCATTTGCATTTTGTACTACCCATGTCCTGTCTGCACTAAACCTGAGGCTTACAGATAGCGTTGTCTTTTAACCACACGTAACAAGAATACTGCACATTCATCGAGAAGTCCTATTTAGTTCGCAGAACTGTATATTAAATATTGGTGTCATTAGTGTAAAAAAAAACCGGCTTAAAACGTTTCATGTGAGGGCGCTACACTAAGCTGTACAAAGCAGTCTACGTACGCTTAATTTGTTGCAGGACAATCGTACGCCGCAAAGTAGGGCTTGTCCACTGATTTTACCCAGCTAGTAGCTAGCAGATAATTGACTCGTATACTTCATAAACCTAGCCAAAGACCTACGAATATATATTGAATTTCTTAACAAATATCATACTCTTCTTTCACAAAGGAACTGGCAGAACCCAGAAGCCATTCATGTGGAACAGGTCTAATAATGGGATTTATAATTGCAGAACGAATCGTCTACCGTACGGGGCTTCCTAAAATCCTTTTTCGACATAAAACACGTAAAAGACACTTTGACTGTTGCATTCAAAAAGGGACCTAATAAACGGAGGACAAGATCGATTTTGGTGTTGGCATCCATCGCGTTTATATACGGCCCAGCTCACGGTACGTACTTGTTTCTAGTCTTATATTTTATTCAACGTTAGTGCTGAATCCGGACATAAATCCAAATTATCATCGGGTATCTATGGAATTATTTATACGAGTCTTTAGTTTGTAAAGTAACTACTTCTATACATTTGGGTGAATGCGACGTAGAAACCTGAGGAACCTTTTTATGGATTTGTTCCTCAAGTTTGAACATATTTAATGTTATTTTACTGGGAACGGGCTTTTCGGTTACTAAGGCGATGAAGGGCGTGTATCTATTGGATTTACAGGTGCTATCATAAGAACCACTTAAAAACTTTCTTTGTAGACCCTTAATTAGGCTGCAAATTTTTTGGCCTAAATATCTTTATCCAAATGGATAAAGATATTTGATGTTGTGATAATTGAAACAACTATTTAAGATGTACGTTAATAAAAAATCAAGAATGTTTATAATTCAAAAGTAACATCTGTAATATTATTATAAACGTTCATCAGCGAAGCACAAACGAACCGTAGCATTTATCTTGTAGCTCGTGAGTAGGACTTGTATAAAATAATTAATTTGTTACAATTATCAGAGAATTAGAAAAGTGCGTAGGTAGATTATGATAGAAATGAGCTAAGTTGGTCAGCACACGCGAGGCAAGGCTGCAAGCCCGAGCCGTCAGGAGAGGGCGTAATTCGGTCGAGTTTGTGTTTGCCTAAAAGCTCTGGCGTTTCATAAGATATTTTTCAACACACCTGCGAGGAAAAATATGAATTTAATTGCGTAAACGTATTTTGCTATTGAAATAGCGGGTGGGTTTCTTTTTTAGTGTGCCTAGTCTATGGTTTTGCAGGTGTAAGTGGAGGCTCGGACGATTTTGACAAATAATCTCAATATTAAATAATAACAAAATTTTTGTTTTTTAAATTTATAACCCGAATTTATGTTCATTTGGCGACAAAAATAAATTATTTTATAAATTGAAATGTTTATTTTTCATATTTTAACGTATTTAAATAATATTTGCTGAAATTTAAAAATAAATGTACATGACACATGACTTTTTTTAGTAAAATGTGAAGTGAAAAGCACTCGAAAGCACATGATACTATATATACCTATAAGCGGTGCAATAAGAGTCATCTTAAAAGCAAGTGTGTTGAAAAAATGTATGCTGGCTGTATGTGTGTGTGGAAAATGTGTCATCAGTGTTAATTAAGATCTGTATTCGATTGATATTTTATTTCTCGTTCAGTTATTATATGAAACGTCTTATTTTCCAGGTGAATACACGGTGCGGTATCTGTTCACCAGATACCGTTTCAACTGGGATGCTCTAAAGTACAGCTTCTACAGCACTTTCTTCATCTGCACCCATTCCCTTGGTACGTATTTGTCGATAACGTGAATATGGGAAAGATTTCTAGCTTTTTTCTATGTTGAGGTCGGCGTCTAGTTCTAATTCTAACCGTAGAGTTGATGAACTACTTAGTATTTAAACTACCTAGGTCTCTGACATGACTTTAACATGGAAAAATCTTTTTTCATAATACACAAACTCATTGTATATTATGAAAAAATATGTTTATGATTAACTTTTTCTATAAGCCCGGAACAAACGGACCTGCTTCTAGATTGTAGGTTCAAACCTATGTGGTTTTTTTTTTTAATATTACGTGTATTAATCGCATTTGTGCACATTGTAAAGTTAGTCGTGTCGTAGATAGCGATGACGTCACCAAAAGACATCAAAATGTGGAAGAAGGATTGGAGGTACTGAGCAGAGGTCAAGATGACTTAGCTGGTTGAGCGTCTGGAGTGTTTATCTCGTAGGCGCAGGTTCGAATCCTGCTCATGACAGTATTTTTGTTTCTACGATAATTAAAACATAATCACATGTAGCTTAATGGCTAAGACAATATAAATATACGGTACACATTTAACCCAAAGATAGTTTTCACAATTTAACAGTTTCAGAAACACCCGACGTCTATAGACGTCGTAACAATAAAAAATCTAATCTGTGATTCCAGTTAGCGGGAGTGTTAATCTATATTAATTTTCCAGGTGCACTGATCTCAATAAGCCTGTTCAGTCACAGGTTAAAATGGGACGACTCAGTACTAGGCCTTATTTCTAATGCCAGCAAGGTGGTGGGTGCACTCACCACTGGGCTCGCCAGGAATACCAGGGACATGTATATTGGTTAGTTCGTCATCATCATAAACGGGATTTGGAATATCTGTTATTCCCTTAAACCACGTGTTATACTAATTATAACAGACTGATCGATCTGAGTCGAGATGGCTTAGTGGTTAGAGCGCCTGGAGTATTTGTCCGGGAGGCGCAGGTTCGAATCCTGCTCGCAACGTATTCTTTTTCCATTTAATATTATAACTAATCATAAGAATTTTCATTTTTTGTGACTCGCTATAAAAGACATTCTAATATATACTCGCCATGCTCTCAAGTATTCAAAAAATATATATAGAAACTGCTCCCTATAAATTAAAATGAAATTTATGATCCCTCTGTCTTCCATCTTGCATTTCCAACAGTTCAATGGAAAGCGAGTCACTTGCATCTCGAAAAAAAATAATTTCATCTGGCAATGAAAAAACTTTTACCTTTGCCATACAAAAACAGCACCTAGTAAATTATTAGGAGATTTTTTTTCATTTGTTAACCATGTTTTTACTTACGAGTGTAAGTTATTTAGTTTCATTAATAGAATTCACTTTTACAATTGGTGCGCTACTTTGCATTCGAGAATTCTTTGAACCTGGAGACTACAAAAATCACGCGACATTTTGATTTTTTCAGTGTTTTTTGCATTGCGAAATACCTACCTAATATTTTTTTCAAGCCAATATTTAGTACGCACTACGACTTTTTATTTATATGGCATGAAAATTATGTCGCCGAAATGCATCGTACACATCGTACACTTGAAAAATATCGAAACAATTTTAAAATGACTGTTAAATTATCGCGGTATAAAATGTCGTAGTGTGCGCTAGCCTTAAATATTCTACACCTATGGTCTAAATTATCGCAACCTTTATTTGTTTTAGCGGTAGCAATTGAAATGTTCAACGCGACGTCCTTCACCGCACTGCGATCGATCTCGTCCAAATTAGTGACGAGTGACGAATTAGGTAAATATTTTTTTTTCAACATAATCTTGTTATGCTCAACCAATGACCACTCGTTTCAAAATCCACTGAAACATTGGTAATGGTGCAGTGGTGTTTTCCGGCAAGATTTATGGCATTTATCGGTATCGAAATCTGGCTAAAGAAACCTTTAGTTGTATTATAAGTGAGAATGAACAGCTGCTTCCTCTGGCGGTTGCTAATAAGTAGATAGGTATAAATGAATATGAAATTGTCATTAATTAACACCATCTTACAAATACTAAAGTTTGCATATTGGCTCAGTACTAAATCGCGCTGATCAGAACCATCTGAACAGATTAAGGTGGATTTTCGTGGATATATGTAGTTTGTATCTTCGGGTCCGAATCTTATTTACAACCTCAGCACATCGGCGGGCAACAGCTAGTACTGTCACGAGCACAAACATGTAAAAACTCATCGATACACAGATAGAAGAACCATTCCTTCTACTTAAAGACTTATATTAATACTATATTATTCAGATAACTATTTATGTGGAATCTAAAAAGTGTAAATTTTTTTGCTCGTGACTGTACAAAATAAAAATGCCCCATAAATACAATACGTACAACATTTGTTGTACCTTACAGGAAAAATGTGTTCCAAACCGCACACGCAAAATTGACTGTTATCTTACCAATTCGTACGTGATTCCAGGTAAAATGACGTCATTCTTCAATCTGATGGAGGTGGTGACGTCAATGATATTTGGGCCGATGTACTCCTGGATATATATGTTCACATTAGAGATAGATGCGGGGATTGTGTACTATGTGAGCACTGCGCTAACTGTTCCACCGCTGTTGTTTTTCACGTGAGTTCTTATGAAGTTAAGTTTTCCTTATTTTAGGGGTAAAAGGGGTGCGATCAGTTGGCATTAATACAAATCGTAGTCGTCTCATTTTTAAATCATTCTTAATTTAAAGTTTTACTTATACCTAGATTCCATTACATAATTAAGAAAACTTTGTCTGTGAACGTTCTATAAGATATCATTATGTAAATTATTATTTTTTAAGGAAAACATGGAAAAAATAATCGACACGAGCAGGACTCGAACCCGTGACCCTTGACGTACCGTTCTACGTACGTAAATACCGACGTACCCTGATGAGTCCTGTTGGTGTCTATTATTTTTCAATGTTTTCCATAGAAAATAATAATTAATATAGGCATTACACGACCTTAACATGTATAAAAATAACGTTTGAAATGATCATTACGTAAGCATCCTTGTGATCGCCAGGAGGCACCCTGGCCACACCCACAGCCACTATACCTAAGAAGCCGTCAGTATCACCAAATATTTACCAGACAAAATCCCACACAACATTAAAACAAAACACTTTAAAATACAATAAAACATTCCTTCATAACTAATTACGCGTTAAATGTGTTTCTGCAAAAGACTAAAGTTAAATCAGATGAGATTAACAAATATTGTTCTTTGTTTTAACTTCTTAGTAAATCCAATTACAAAAATAAATTATCCATCTTAAGACTTTCGCAATTTATGTTCATTATTTTTACTACGCCAAACTTATTGTTAGATTAAAAGCTATTTTGAAATTATGGGCATATGTTATCCAACTGTAAAAAGAAAACATTCCTTTTGTATCGTCACATAATAATTGAGGACCGACCTAGTGTCGATTTTAAACCACAAAAAATTTAGATAGTACCAGAAAAAGAAACCGGTAGAGGTTGTACACCATGCATCACCTATCTTTCTGTTAACATAACAGTATCGGCGTGTTGGCCCAGTGTCATACAGACTCGCTTTACAACATCCGAGATTCTACGAATATAATTAAAATATACTACAATTGTTTCATGTTCGGATGAATTATACTCTAGGATTTTATAAATAGATATGGGTACCACTTGGAAAAATCGTAATAACGAGGTAATTTTCTTAATAAAAAGGTCTTAAATGCCGTGTGATACGACAAAAATTTTGAGGTTTATAATTTTATATCACTTGCCATTTGGTCCCGTAAAAAAATTATTCTGTCTGGCTCAGTAGTTTTTATTCTATAAGCATTTTTGTAGTATGAGCATTTTTGCCTACTTGGACGATGTAATTTTCACGAAACTTTGTATACGGGTTTTCATTTACCAACCTAAATTACATTAATTATGTTACCATGATATCATCAGTAATCAAACAGATTCATATATACATCATATAACATGATACATCAGTGTAACTTGATGATGATCAAAAATAAAAACAAAAGTATTTAAAATACATTTAATTATCTTTGCATTATATATAAATTATTGTTCACCGGTTACTACTCACGTGCATTTTTCGGGTATTGCCCGACTAGTTTCGAACTCTAACGGAGCCCTTAGTCATGAGCTGAGCCCGCGGCGATGTCGCGAGTCAAACTGTTAGCATTATATGTAGTGTTTTGAACAATGACTTATCTTCTTCTGTCTAGCCTTTTCCCAGTTCAGCTTTCAGTCAAACTGGATGCAGCTTAATACCAGTATTTTACATGGAGCGATTGCCTATCTGACCTCCACAACCCAATCAATGCGCAACACGATATCGCGTGGTATGACTGGTTGTCAGACTTTCAGGCCTCTGACCATAGAGTAGGTTTGCTCTGACTTACTCACCTACATTGTTCTTGCATATCGCAAGAATAATCGTATCGTGGTCGAATCGTGTCGTGGTGGCCGAGTGGTTACAGGCCCGCTTCCTGAGCCACAGGTTGTGGGTTCAAACCAGGCATGTATCAATGTGACTTTTTCAATGTCATATGTACTTTCTTAGTTAATCTAAGACGTCACAGACACACGTTGAAGGAAGACATTGTTAGGAAACCTGGACTTGGTAGTCTGAAATCGCCAATCCGCAGTAAGTTATCGTGGTGATTAAGCTCGTGCCTTCTCTGTATGAGAAGAGGCCATTGGCCTGCAGTGGGACAGTTATGGGCTGGTTATTATTTTATTGTAGGTAATTTGCTTAAGTGAAATAAAAACTTTTCACGTGTTCACATTTTAATTACAATCTTTTTTTCAGCTGGTTTTTCGTACAGCACAGGAAGGATGTCGTCCAGTCTAAGAATGCAGAAAGTTGTCTGGATGCAACTGAACTGGAGACTAAGAAGAAAGAAGATTGTCTACGCAACAGTATCGATCTAGAACACGAAGCTATTATTGTAGAATAAATTATTTTAAGAGAGACAACTTTATTTTCTTTCATTTTATCAGTCATAAGTACAATTCAACAGACCCTCATTCGCAAATGACGGTAACTTCCTGACTGCATTGACAGTTGTAATAACGACCATAAGCATCACACCTGTATTCCCTCAGGGGTAGGTAGAGGTGTACAGTCACGAGCACAAACATGTATACATTTGTACTTTTTAAACTCCTTATAAATAGTGATCTGAATAATATAGAAGTATTAATGTATTTCTATATGTAGAAGGAATGGAAGAAAGAGTTATCTTAGTAATACACGCTAGAGATATTATCGGTGAGTTTTTAAACATTTGTGTTTACATGTTCGTGCCTGTGACTGTGCACAGTTGTACACACATATTTCACTACATACATACATAGCATCACGCCTGTATTCCCCGAAGGGGTAGGCAGAGGTGTACACAGTTGTACACCCACATTTCACCAATGCTGTAATAGGTGGCGAGCCTATTGCCATCTACCGGCCACAATTCCAAACTCCGAGCTGCTACTGAGAAATTTCTAACGGAAAAACTCAATAACACTTTGCCCGACCCGGGAATCGAACCCGAGACCGCATGCTCAGCAGTCGCGCTTGGGACCACTAGACCAACGAGGCAGTCATATTTCACTAATACTGTTATTAAGCCTATTGCTATCTACCGGGCACAATTCCAAACTCCGGGCTGCTCAGCAGTCACACTTGCAGCCACTATACCGCAATGAGGCAGCTATAAAAATATTTCCATAATACTCTTACTGTAACTATATATTAGCAATCTTTTTAAATTTGATTAAATAAAAAATAGCCTTGTCTTGGTTTTAGCTGTTGGTATTTTATTTAATTAGGAATGATGTGCAAAGGCGTACTTATTAAATCTTTTACTACATAGTCAGGATGAGTTTCATACAACTTATCAGATAAAAACTTCGATACTCTTGACGTTACTATTTTAACAGTTATATTTTAATCTGGATGTGCAAACAGCAATACGGGGAGATAGTGAATTGTGATCATTTTTATGTAATGGTGATGGATCCATAACAATGGTTTGATGACATAGGGCATGAGCTTCAAGATTATATTTTATTTATTTAATTAATAACGTTACCACATCGATATTAATTTTGGAAATTCTGGCTACATAAAATGCCATTCCCATAAAAAGGAGACGTCAAAGAGATTAAACATTGCTATCACGAAGATAGTGATAGATTTAATTGAAACCAAATCATATTTATTGCTTCAAACAAAATGCTTACAGTTGCGCAACGTAGCTATCTTAGAGCAAATAAGAGACAATATATAACATTGTTTGTTTAACTTTATCAAGGCATGGCGAAGCAGTGGCAGGCTAAATACTGTACGCAAATATTCATTAGCTAATAAACAATTATTTACTCCACTTTGATAACTCGTTTCTCTACAGGATGTTTAGTTTTCCTAATCAATTACTTTTAGGCAACGTAGCAATAGTATTAGTATACCAAATGTACATGAAATTGAAATGAAATGAAATTTTTGTATAATAACTTTCGTGAGACACATTCACATTAATTATAGTTTAACGGGTATTACTCACGCGCATTCTTCGGGATTGTCCGACTAGTCAAGTTGGACTCGCGACATCGCCGCGGGCTCAGCTCATGAATAAGGGCTCCGTTCGAGTTCGAAACTAGTAACTTGTAACTACCCGAAGAATGCGCGTGAGTAATAACATTTGAACAATAATTAATATGAAATAAAATAGTTTATTCTGTAAGTAGGTCTTTTAAAAACTCTTTTACATGTCACTATAACCTAGATGCCGTCGTACATGATACTAAAATGATGAAAAAAGTTATGTAGTGAAAATAATATTCTCTAGAAGCAAATATGTTTATATGACCTGCTTGAGATCACCAGATGCAAGTAAAAAAATGGGTCGATAATACCAAAAAATAAATAAAGTGAAATATAAAAGTGAAATTAACAAATTTAAAAATCTATTTAAATAACAATGAATCCCTATTTCCCTTGTTCACGCCATAACTTGAGAACGACTGCACCAAAATGGATAATTCTTTTTTGGTTGTATTCGGCATTGTCAGGACAAGGTTGTTACATATATTTTTTAATCGTACGGAAAAGTTTTTAACTGTGCGGGTGAAATCGCGGGGGACAGCTAGTTTATGGAATACATTGAGTTTTAGGCATACAACATGGCTTCATCGTATTTATTATAAGAAATAAAAACAACACCTTACTACAAGGACAAAATTCACGGTAAGATTTTTGGATCAAACCGTACATGTCACTTACACATCAAATAAAACTTATCGAGATAATATGTATAACGAATAAACTTTTATTCCAATAACAATCCCACTTTAGTATAACAAATAATTTCATTGAGTGAGCACGTAACATGGCTGATCCAGATAAGAAATTAGAAACACTAGAAGAACAGCCTTTGAAAGAGGAAATTAATGAAAAAGATGATACTAAAAACGACTCTTTCATAACAAAATTATGCCGCATAAAGGAAAGTATAACGGTAGAACCTATTTTGGCGGGTCTCATAATACCATCAATGTTATCCAGATTGGCGATTCAGAATCTAAATTTGGATAAAACGTGCCGAGTAAAACTAGACTTCAACGAAACAATTTGTAATGCACTGATTGACAGAACGGGCAACTTGACACATTACGAAGCCGATGTTCAGAAGATAATATCAAACATAGAATCATGGAAAAGTGTGATACAGACTGCAATTCCAACGCTGCTTGTGATATTTATGGGGGCTTGGAGCGACAGGACTGGGAACCGAAAAGTGTGTATATTAATGCCGATTTTCGCAGAATTTATGGTTTGCATGAGCAATTTATTGAGCACTTACTTCTTTGATGAAATTGGTGTTGAAGTGACAATGTTTCTTGAAGCTTTGTTCCCGGCTATCACAGGCGGTTGGGTGATGGTCTATCTAGGCGTCTTCAGCTACATTAGTGATATAACTGATGAAGAATCCAGGACGTTCCGAGTAGGACTTGTGAACCTTTGTATGACTGCAGGCATTCCTATCGGGACAGCTTTGAGTGGAATCCTTTTGAAGCTATGGGGATATTATGGAATCTTTTCAATTTCTGCTGTGATTTATTTGATAACATTTACTTATGGATATTTCTACTTGGACAGTAATACTAAGCCACAGAGTGATAAGAATGAGAAGGTAAACAATAATTTATATTTTATTTTTAGCTTATTCATTGTTGATGTTTCTGACATTATATAAGAAATGTTTTCCAACATAAATCTACTAACTGTTTTCAGCCAAAGCCGGTAACCTGTTCTGATATGGTAACGTTAGTAAAGGAAACCGGCGAGGTAGCTGTTAAAAAACGCGAGGGGAACTATAGGAAGAAAATAGTCTTAACACTACTTGTCGTTGCCATAGTGTATGGTCCGAGCCATGGTGAGTAGACATTTGAGTTACCTAGTTCTAAAGTTGAATCAAGCAAGGTATGTCGTGCTGGTCAAATAGTTATGGATCCGTTTCTTGTATTGGTAGTTGGTGCAAACCTGGCATGTAACACAAGTATTAAAATGAATCATCACTTGCTTAAATTAGTGAACGTATCGTCAGGAAAATTAGCAAACCTGAGAGATGTAATCCATTAGGATTAATGTGTGAAAAACTCAAATGTCAAAAACGTATTAGGGCTTTAACTTTGACACTAGGCTGTTCATCAACAATACGATAAGAAGATTGGCCTTTGTGTCTATTGTAGACTTAGTGTTTAATATCAATATGATAGGTCAGTGGCCTGTGTTAGGTAGTCGTTGATAAGAGATAGAGTGCGTATTGTAAGTGGATGTGTCTTTGTAATCATTTGTCTTTGAAGTTGTGAATGCATCGATTCAATTGCTCAAGTAAAGGTGATACTACAAAATGCATCGCGCTGCCTTGCGTCTTCGTTTGTTTTTAGGTTTGTGTGAAAACCGCTGATGTAGCCCAACTAAATTAAAAATAGATTACTTCCTTTTACTAACTTCATAATGCAAGACGGATGAATTAAGAGTCGTCAAATTCGAATTTAAGGACGTCAAAACAAATCTCCGAACATTTTAGTAGGCACGCTTTTAGGTAGCCGCTAAAATTAGAGATGTTTACGAAATTAAAATTGCATGGTGACTAAAATTAGACTTATAATTTATCCTTTGAATTCCCGGTCCGCTTTTATAGTAATTATTAGTAAAACTTTTTATATGGGTATATAAAAAGAAAAAACGGAATATATATTTAAAGATATAAAAAATATAGTGGTTGTTAGGGCTCCAGAGACAAATACCTCCTGACAATTCGCGTCGTATCGAAGACTGTTTGTATCAAGTCCTTGACCCAGCTTCCTTACGAGAGCCACCTAAAGTGATAGTCGAGGCTCCTGGGTATTAACCAATTGGCTGAAAAGGCTATCGGCACAACAAGTGCTGTGCCAACACCCCAGATCCCATCTCATTATTAAAATATTGCTATCTCTTTCAGGTGAACGCATCGTAACATACATGTACGTAAGGTACAAATTAAAATGGGATGCGTTGAAGTACAGCTTGTATTCAACATACAGCATTATTACACATTCACTAGGTGAGTTCTTTGAATTATTATATATTGAGGTCCTGGGTTCGAATCCCAGGTCGGGCAAAGTGTTACTGGATTTTTCTGATAGGAAATTTTAGTAGCAGCCCCGAGTCAAGATGTTAGTGGTGTGACACCCCTGTGCTTCGGAGAGCACGTAAACCCGTCAGTCCTGCGCCTGATCTCTCTCCGCTCGTGGCGGATTGCCGTCCCATCGGAATATGAGAGAGAGGGAAGAGGGAGTGCACCTGCGTTTGCGCATACACTTGTGCACTATAGTGTCTCCTGCGTACTTGGCTAATCTCCGTGCAGATAGGCCGTCATGCCGGAATACGGTCGGGAGGAGTGTTATTCGAGTTATATTTGGTTTTCATTCAGTCTTCTCAGGCTATTGCAACTTGATCGACACGCGATTCAGCCCGTTTAAAATTAAATAATTGTACCACCTCTCTCACTTTAAATCATTAATCACTTTAACGGGTGTCTGGGAGAGTGTATCTAAGACACTGCCTACGTTCTTGAGGAAAAAAGGTCAGACAAATATATCCTCTCGATCGAATTTTCAATCACGGCGTCCTATCTACATGGAGATTAGCCAAGTATGCAGGAGATTTTAAAGTCCACAAGTGTATGCGCAAAACTCATGCACTCCCTTTTCCTTTACTCTCATAGTCCGATGGGACGGCAATCCGTCACGACCGGAACGAGATCAGGCGTAGGACCGACGGCTTTACGTGTACTCCAAAGCGGGGGGGTATCACATTGCCAACTTCCTAACGGGTGCTACTAAGAATTTCCTAACAGAAAAACCCAATAACACTTCAAATCCAAGGCCTCACGTTCAGCCAATACACCAATGAGGCAGTTAACTGACAAATATAGGCATCCGACATAGTTGCCTTTATACGACTATCGATAATCTTAAATCTCTATTGAAATTCAATATTGCCAGCGCTAAGTGGCAATAATATTGTAAGTGATCTCGCATGTTCGGTACCTATGTTCAAAGCGCGACACAAATAGGACCTCTCAAAGCGAACGCTAAACGCAGTAGTTATGAGATAGATTATTGAAATATACAGATATAAAGATTACTAGTTTCCATCCGCGACTTTGCCTGTGTACTAAATTTCTTTCAAATTAACCCGATATAAGCAATAACGCACAAAACTGATATTAGCGCTATCTAGAGATACATTCTTAGTTTTTATAAAAAAAATATACTTACATATAAATAAAGTATAAAAGTATGTCTGTGATTTCAAAATAAATGCAAAAATTTAAGTGAAATCTGTTATTTATTTAACGAACGAATTATGAATTTTTTGAATTTTTGTCTGTCTGGCTGTCTCAGAACTTGGTTTCGAATAGGCTCTGAAACGGCTTATCGAATTAAAATTAAATTTTTTGGGATTAAAACAGGAATTTAAACTTAAATTTTCGTGTATGTTTCATTTCAATATCTTGTTGGCTTCAGAAGATGTTAATATAAATTATATTCGTAAAGTTGTTGCTGCTGCCCTCTAGCGGTAATCGTGATCAACAAGTCGGTTTTTCCAAAGCCCCGCGCAAACAAAGTTAAAGGCACAGCTAGTTAAATATAAAAAGTTTTTCTTTCTTTAGTTCATGATTATTGAATATTAGATTTTTATTCGTAACAAAAAGTCTCAAAATTTAAAGTCAACGGATTTGGCATTAGTATCGATTAAAAAACACATTACAAAAGAAAAAAAATCCAAAAAGCGACTTTGAAATTTTCGGCTTTTCGATTTACGATTTTATTATAAGTATAGATTATATCTATATATCAATACGTGAAGCAAAATCTTTGTACCACTTTTTACGAAAATTACGCGGATGGGGGAGTAATAAATTTGGCACAGTTAAAGTTTATACGGAGAAGGAGTGCAGAAAGCTAATTTTATTATGTATATAATATGCATTAGAAATAAATAAAATTAATAAATAACATATTACACATACACACATACACATTTAACTTTGATAATTGAACCTTAATAATGTTAAACTTTTACTGAATTATGGTCGGATTACGGTCAGTGGGTACCACTAGTAATGATAAATGGTCATAATACCTCAGCGCTAGAGCCACGGAAAGGGCTCAATGAGTTTATCTTGATCCATTTATGAACAGATTTTTAGATTGACTGATTGATGATTATTTCCAGGTGCGTTATTTTCCATCAGCATGTTCAGCAAGCGTTGGGGCTTCCATGACTCGATGCTGTGCCTCATTTCCATCATCAGTAAGCTGGCTGGCTCCATACTCATAGCCTTCGTGCAAACAGATCTTCACATGTTTATGGGTAAGAATCCCCTTAAATTCATTGTACAGTCTTTTTATTTTATTAATTTTATTGGTTCACCAACAATTGTTTACACTGGTTAAATGACAAATTAACAAGTATAAATTTGAAGACAATAGTGTAACAATTACTTAAAAGGTAAACTCTGCTACTACATTAATACTCACAAGATAACTATTGTATGTAATTAAAAATGTGCTATATATATTAGCACATTTTTAATTACATTTCACACATGTACATGTTTTTGCTCGTGACTGTACTAAAAATGCGAAAAGCAGTGTTGAGATCAAAGTCAGTTTTGAGTCAGTTTCTTGCGGGTTGTGAGAGTTAGAATTTGGAGGTGTTGATTACTTTTATATTTTGCAGTTCCTTTGGTGGAGATTCTGAACGCCACTACATTTACGTCGCTGAGGTCGATGGCGTCAAAACTTGTTCCCAGTGAAGAAATGGGTAAGTTACATACGAGTAGTCTACACACCATATTTTTGTCATCATTTAACTATAAAATCTTCATTGGCGGAGATGGGACGACGACCCGATGCACATCGCCACCATCAGCAGGACATTTTAGCGAGCATGACAAATTCGACAGGATTACAACTGTCGAATTTGTCATGCTCGCTAAAATGTCCTGCTGATGGTGGCGATGTGCATCGGGTCGTCGAGTTCCGTACAAAATGGTTGAGCTAAGCGAGGCTGATGTGCGCGGCATGCTCGTGAACGGGTGCTGTCTGTCGGGACTGGTCAGCTCCTAACGGCCTTGGCAATCATTTTGAAAGACTACATAAGTTATTGTATTTAGCGCTTTCCTTTCCTATTTTGCTCATTAACCTGCATTATTCTCACATTACCTTATTTATTGTTATACCAATTTATTTTAAAAAGAGTGTCTATGGAGTTTCTTGCCGGCTCTTCTCCTTATGATCAACGCCTTGGAACCGTGCACCTAGGTTTGACTTTTCATAAGTGCCTGTAATATGGTTTATTTGAAAAAAAATATATTTGAATTTGAATTTGAAATAAAACCACGCGGTGTTGGTCATTTCCAACACATAAAAAAACACATAAAACGAAGGCTCCAAGAAGCTCCACTGGAACACACCAAAGTATACCTTAGTAACTCCGTTAGCAAATGAGGAAAGGAGAATTAGAAATACTCTTTTACTTCTGCTGTGAGCTTTGGATGTTGAGGAATAAAAGACAATTAAATAATCATTGTAAAGCAGACTCAATTCTAATCGTCTTTTAACTTTTGTTTTTTCCGTGAGGTTTCCTTGCCTATTAAGTAATCAAACCGCCTTTTAATCGTTTTATTAGTCACCTCCATTTAGTCACTTTTGTAAATCGTCGCATTTTTTATTAGTTCAATATAAAACTTAAAATTTTCACAGGTAAAATGAACTCGTTGTTCAGTTTGGTGGAAACCCTGGGCGCTCTGATGTTCGACCCGACCTACTCTTCAATGTACTCACACACCATCACGGTGTTCAGTGGAGCTGTCTTTATATACAGCGCGTGTATGACGTTGCCTGCTATCAGTATACTCATGTAAGTTATGTCACCCTAGTACTTGATGGGTGGTTTGGGTTAAGAACATACTTCTTAATGTCTCACATCATCACGGTTCAGCGTAGCAGTCTTCATATACAGTGAGTGCATAACAATGTCCGCTAACTCATGTAAGATATGTTACCCTAGTACTTGATGGGAGAATTGACTGTTTTGTTTTTAAAAACACTCTTTAATTTAATTAAACACTTAGCCAAACAAACGCAAACGGTGGTAGGTAAATGACCATTGAGGTTAAACAATTCTTGGCGCGCTCAGTATGTAGATGGGTGACCGCTAGAAGCATTTTCAGCTGTGCGTTAACGTGCTTCGGAGGGTACGTTATGCCGTCAGACGTGGTTGTTATTATAATACAATAATAGTCGCTAAGCCAAGTCAGAGAGGGCTAAGGATGGTTTGAATAACTCTGATACATAAAAGTAGAAAAATCTAATTAAATTGGGCTTGTGTTTGACCGCCACCTCAGTGTTGGTGCGGTCGATGTTGGAACATTAGGGCCATCAAAAGTTAAAGCCTATTTCTGTCATGTAACCTAATTCTAAAGTACTAAGAATTTGGATGAAATCAGTGCAGTAAGAAAGAGTAAAGGGAGGACAATATTAGGTGCTTTTATAAAATAAGAAGTAATTCAATCTGGTTGGTTGGTGCGAGTTTCATTATTAATAAGTCCTTTCTCTTTTGCACTTCATTGCAGTCAGATAAAATGCTACAACAATGTCTGACAAATTCTGTTTGGAAAATTACAACAATAACCAAATAGGTCGTGTTGTCATAATACTCCGGTTGATTTCCTGGGAAGAAATCTCATGGCAGGTTACGTGAATTTCACACCTGTATGAAGACAAAGACTTTGTAGTGATAAATGGAGTATATAGATGAATGAAAATAGAAGACAAATAAATTGGGATAAGGGTAGAAGGACAATTGTGATTTGAAGTCATAGACAGAACCGTAATATTTTTTTATTTATTATCTTTGGCAAGGACAGATCTCAATTACAATAACAACATAATAGATTACGAAAAAAAATATAAATATTGCTATCAATTATTGTTCTTCGGTTACTATTCACGTGCATTTTTCGAGAATTGCCTGACTAGTTTGGAACTCGAACGGAGCCCTTAGTCATGAGCTGAGCCCGCGGCGATGTCGCGAGTCAAACTCAGCTCAGCAACTCAGGGCTCAGCTCATGACTAAGGGCTCCGTTCGAGTTCCAAACTAGTTGAGCATTCCCGAAAAATGCACGTGGGTGAACAATAATTGATATGAATATGTCTCACGAAAGTTGTTATACATAAATATTGCTGTCTTGAGATTCTAACGCCGGCCATTATACTTAATCCGCAGATCTTAAAAAACTTACAATGAGCATTTTTTTTAATTTTCAGATGGTTTTTCGTCCAGCACCGACGAGAACTAAGGTTGAAGAAACGAATGCAGACAAAAATTAACGAGGTTATATACGACAGTGTGCCTGAAAAAGAAAAAGAAAATATTCAGTAACTAGTTCTTTTTAGAAAAATTAAGTAGTGTTTAATAGCTACACTGTGCCCTACAGTGCGGCGGTACATCAGACGAGGCGTAGCGCAGAACAGCAGTGTTCGAAACAGGGCGAATCAAAGCGCGGACGACCGGAAGAGGTAGTTCGAGCAGTTGCTTTGCGACTAGCTGTAGTTGTATTTATAAATTTTCGATATTATTTCAAGGCTATTACATGGTCTTAACATGTACAAAAAACATTTGAAAAAAAAAAACTTTGTTCTGGCAAAACTATTTTCTTAAATGCGTTGCGCTGCGCTGCGCTTTACCAGATGTAGATATGAGGCTATAAAGCTCTCAAAGCAATCTCTGGTTGGTAAATGAATAGAGGATAGCACTCTGAAACGAAAATGAAGATCTACAGGTCTGTAATCGCCGCTTTGTAGGAGACATGGCCTTTGACCTGCAGAGAGATGGTAAACAGCGTAAGCCATCTATTATGATTACCCTTACAATTTGAGTTGGCAAAGTATTAAGCATTGGCTAGAATTAATTTAATTCTTTAATTTAATTATTATATAATATATATATATATATATAAAATTGATAACATTTTTATTTGTGTAAGCATAGTGTGGGTAGTGTTGTCTTTTAAGTTTAAGTTCGATTAAATGTCTTTTTTATATCTTTAAACCAGAATTTATATATAATTATGTAAATGTATGTATGTACAATAGAAATCCCGCTGGGATTACCAGTTTGGCGGAACGAGGTGCTGCGTTCCTTTATTGTAAGGGATATTCCAACCAGGCGAATGGCTATTACCTAGCCTACGATTATTGTAGGGCGCTAGTAATTGTGCAAATTCGCCGTCAAATTCTGCTTGCGCGATGTAGTTTTCGTGACGTCATCTTGATTCGTGTAGTACTCTGTGTTGCTTACTACTTGACTGTGTATTGTATATGTAAAGCGATAGATAGCGCTAGATTGTAATTATATGTACATAGCATCACTTCCTAATAATAAAACCCAAGTAACGACTTGAGCATCGAACCATCCTGGGTTCATCATGCTCCGCAGTCACGCCTGCTTGATTATAATATTCGGCTATAGATGTTCGGCTTTAGTAAGTATTCGGCGAAAGTCAGGTAACGTATTTTATTTGGGTTTTTATTCAGTTAGTGTCTTTTTGAATCCTTACCCACTTACTTGCTTGTTTACTTAAGGGATTTATGTTTAGTAAAGAGCTTTATACCAGATACTTAAAAAAACGTAAGTATAGTACGAAGTACTTACTTCAACGCAATTTTTATATATGAAGTCCTTAACATAGTCTTGTTTTATTTACATACTTATGTTCATATATTTTGCATTCCGGAGCGGACCGAATGTAGTGGTTTATCCATCGTTCCTGTTGACTCGCCAATACCAGATATAATATAAAAATGAGCCGATTTTTTTTCTAATATGATCGCGTCTTCACGAGCTTCATACGGAACAACGTCAAAAATCGGCTGTACGGTTAACATACAAAGATGTGAATGGAAAATAACGAATTAATGAGTTGGAAATATGAAATAAGTGATTTTACAGAAATATCATCTAATTTATTAATTTAACTAAATGTAAATTTGTGAAAAATACAATATTTTTTTTTTACCCAACTGCCATTTTTGTTAAGTATGAGTATGCTTTGAAATAAGGGGTTGAACATCTCGCCACTAGCTATTATTGAGTACGAAATTGAGCTTTGTTTAATTATTTATTGAAAAATAAACCCAGTTCCTTTTATAATTCCACTAAGAATGGTTTTGAATGATTGAATGATAACATGTTGAAGAAATGTTTCTGATAACCCTACGAAAATGTTCGCATTTTGTAGATAGCGTCATATCGTTCTCCAAAACTGACTATCCTATTAGCAAAAATTCGGATTATATAATTGTTATCAAGTACAATATTGTACTTTCGAGACTATACAAACAATTTTTTTACTGCTATATGGAGTCTAGAAATTTGGTAAACAACGCCGTCATTTTGGAATGTGTAATACCGATGATTTAAACAATAGATTATTATCATATTGAACTGCAATAGTGCGGTCATCTTTTTGTAATTTTAATGTTTACAAATAAGGTTGATCGTCATTGCGGTACACAATAGGGACCATGAGTAGTTTAAATATTGCAGTTATTAAAAAATGTGCCTGATATTGCTTGCGCAGCGGAAACAAGTATTTCAAAGCTTAGGATAAAATTACTTTTAGTGAGAGTGATATTAAGTATTCGGCTTTCGGTAAACACGTTTGGTGCAGCTCTATTAACGTGTTACTTTACCGCCACAGTAAGACTATACTATTTGTGTGAGTGCAACGTGCGTGCCGCGTAGTGAAAGTGTAAGTACGACTCTCTACTTCCATCCTGCATAGGTACTTATTAATCGGATCTCGTTTGCTTAAACAAGAAATACTTGAATACCTTAACTCAGTAGTCTATGAAAATAATAAAGTTTAAGCCAGAAAACTTAATAGATCGGTGCAATCGAAATAAAATAAAAATTTGTGACGTCATGGTGAGAAAGCTCAATTTCTCGAAGATGATCTGCAGGCGTATTGGCTATATATATTGGTTTTTAAATATTTATGCGTTAATGCTTTCAAAAAGATTTATCTGTATTTGCCTTTTTCTGTGTTAGAATCGACTTCTAGCCTAACCTGATGCAATATCAGTATTTTATATGGAGGGACTGCCTCGGAACTTGGGTGAAAGTCCAACCCTCAATCATAGACAGCCCGTTTATTCAATTTAGTTATAACATAGCATCACGCCTGTTCCCCGAAGGGGTAACCAGAGGTGTACACAGTTGTACACTCACACTTTACGAATGTTGTTATTGAGTCCCATGTATTCGGTGGTGACCCTATTGCCATCTACCGGACACAATCCCTAACTTCGGACTGATACTGAGAATTTCCTAACAGAAAAACCCAATAATACTGCTTGACCTGAGACTCGAACCCAGGTCCTCACACTTAGCAGCTGCGCTTGCGACCACTAGACCAACGCGTCAGTCTCATTAATACATAACGAGCAATCCGCCCTTCGCACGTTTGCATTTTATACAAAAATAATTTTATAGACTTTAAAAAAAAAAAAACTTTTTCCTTCTTTTTATCGTTTGGTTGATCAACAACCTAGTGTCCGTAAACCACCCGTAGGTCTCTGATATGGCTTAACACACCATCGAGAACATCTTTCAAGTATGCTGGTTTCCTTGACTGTTTTAAGAAAATGATAATTAATTTCTAATACCCATGACTCGAAAAGTCAGTGGTGCGTTCCTTGGATTCATATTTGAGACCTTTGACTTGCCAGTCCAACCGTCATACCACTAGGCTTTCACTGTTCCACTAACAATTTCCTGTCAATTATGAACACAACAAAAAAAAACAGCCAAATCATGCTGAATTTATTTTTATTTATATTGATAACTAAATCACGATAACTTAAACACTAATATATAGTAATACGCTTATTGTATACTAATCATGTTAAAAAAACTTCATGTGGGAAAACACGTGGCCACACGATTAGATCCGAGTGCCTATAAGAATGACCCCAAATGACCAGCCGTGCCTACAAACGGTACAAGTAGGTAATTGCCGACTAAGAATGAACCGAATGGCCACTCATTGTGGTACAGTATAGTGTGCATGTTGTAACTGTGAACACGTTATGTTTTAGTTGTTATATGTTGTTGATAGTATTGTGGTCATGAAAGGTTTGCGGGAAGGTCAGTACATTTTTAAGTTTTTTTTTTCCTCTTTTATCGTACCATGTGTCAAAGTTTGAACCACCCGTAGGTCTCTGACATGTTTCTTCACAATGTTTTCTTTCACCGTTTTAGGCGAGTATTAGATCACTCATTTATAATACGCACATGTTTTCTTTGATCAAGTACCTAATTTATTTGATTATTTATGATAGATAATATAAGATAATACTTATTGACACTTCAGGTAACAAATTAATGTGGCCTTGGATTTTGAACTAGGACGGCCTGTATTACAATAGAGTCATGCCTCGCTATTGACAGGGTTCTGATTGAATATTAATTTATCGAGGTCCTGGGATCGTGGTTGCATCCAACGCAACCCCATAATTTGTGCAGGCCAGCCACAGGTGACCCGCACAGACGCTAGAGTGTAATGCGCGCTGATGCGCAAGGCGCCGCTGTCTAACCACCCGTAGGCCTCTAACTTGGTTTAGACTAACTGAGTTGTCATTCCTATGCTCTAAATTTATCAAATTTGTGTTGTTACAGTTTTTGTTGATATAGAAATACGTTTGAACCTGCGCCTTTTATATCGGTACTCCCTGCCCTTGTTTTTTTTCTATATTACCCATGCATTAATGCGTTTTATTCAAAACTCGTGGTTACCAAATTTTTCCTAACTTTGTTGTTTGACTGAATCGATTTCGGATATTGAAAAGTACCTAGTGTAAATTTTTCCTAGCATTGTCATTTGATGAACCTGTACAAAAAATGCCCATTAAATTGAATGACGACAGTGAGCAAGCTAATAAAAAATAATTATGTTGTTACATCACAGTAGGTACATACAATAAAGCCATAAAAGCAACAAAACAAGGGAAAAAAAAGTATCTTATTTATGTACCTAAAGGTTTAAATGAGAAAATATAGATAAAAAAAAAATGTGTCCTATTGTTTGCTTACACACTATGTCTTCCGCTTTCATTCAATATTTCTCCTTTCGCAGGTCTGCTGTAAGAAATTTCTATAAGAAATAAGCAGTACCTTTGTACTTAGTTTTCTTTTCCTTCTTATCTTTTCTTGTATAATGTGTGTGCATAAATTGTAAAATAAATAATTAGAAAGAAGAACAGTTGATGGGTCGATTTTTATAATTAACTACGCATGGCAAAAGGAATGTTGATTGCAGAATTCTGATATCCGAAGTGAGGACGCTGCTGTTCATGTTTGATCTACATGATAAACATTTTATTACACCTATATTTCCCAGGGGTTAGGTAGCGGTTTACTATTGTATGTATATAATTTTCACCAATGCTGTTATTAATTTCTTATTACCACATAGCAAGAAACTTACGGCCTGGGCTGTTACTGAGAATTAACACAAAAACCTATGGAGGAACGAGGTGTGGTGTTCCTCCATTGAAAAGGGAGGATCCTCCAACCAGGCGGGTGATATTGCCTGGCGGGCCACGGCCCAACGGTTAATGTCGGGAGGTCGTATATATACACACTCGTCGTCAAACTTTGATTGCGCGATGCAGAGTGTTGTGCGCGTAGTTACCATGTAGCGAGATAGATGTCGCTACAAACCTTATAGCACTTTGCGCGACTCCGCAATCACCCCAGACGTCATGCTCACGGCTTCTGGCCACCAGACCAATGAAGGTGTCACATGATCCTGAAACCTCAAACTTTCACCACCACCCATTTTGAAAGAAAGAAAGATTATATACTAGATGGCGCCCGCGACTTCGTTTGCATCACAAAAGGTAGCCTATGTCCTTCTTCAAGGTCCCATCTATCTCCATTAATAAAAACTTCTTGCCTGAAGAAGATTTATATAAAACTTGTTCATACACACTATGTTTTGATCATTACAATATTCTTATTATTTATTGTTCACCGGTTAGTACTTACGTGCATTTTCGGGATTTCCGGGCTATGTAGCGAAACAAACTCGCGGGGTCAGCACATGACTAAGGGCTCCATTCGAGTTCTAAACTAGTAGTGACGGTAAAATGCACGTGAGAAGTGAACAATAACTAAAATGAATTACATTATCTTGTATCAATAACAGAAGCGGATAAACATCAGTTGTCTGTTTTAAGAGAAATGTTATAAGTCATCATTATTATGTATTGCTGCCTGTGCCCGATTGGATTCATCATTGGTAATATAATTTTACGTCCACGACCTGTATATATTAAGGATGCGGAGCGTGAGGTCCTGGGTGTTTCTGTTCGGAAATTCTCTGGAATTTCGAATTGTATCCGATCCACGGTTCACGGTCTACCACTTTAATAACTGCATCGGTGAAATGTGACTGTGCTAAAGTATTCCCTAGTGATGCTATGTCATGTATGAGTATTATCCTGTTCTTATGTCTTTTTTCCCTACATCTCCAGTCTTCCTCCATTCTTGTAATAACCGTATTTATACTCAAAACTTTCCTCATGACATGATTTTGCCATGTCATGAAATGTTACATGTTGAGTGTTTTTGTACTATTTTAGACATATGTTAAGCTAAAAGACCAAAATACAAGACTCATCACTTTTTAGAAAGTTATATAAACTTCAATAAAATTAACTGAATGCCTGTGGTACCTTTTATCACACAGCGTGTTAACAGTAAAAAAAGTTCAAAGTAAATGTACCTAAAACTACAATGTTTTTTATTAACTCTAGTAAGGTTAATAATTGCTTGCCTTGAGTCAATATTCCAGTAATCGTCGTTTATCTCAAATGGGCAAGACAAGATCATTTGTTTGTTCAGTTTATTACTGTATGATCGGAGTTTAAAGGAAAATATGGAAATCTTTGTCTTTCATACTTAATGAGCATTGATAGCCTAGTGGTATAATTGTTGTCAAAGGTCATAGATTTATAATTATGTGTGTATTATAAATTTATTATCACTTCGCATTTTTGAAACATCGTTTGGAAATAAGCATACTTGAGAGATTCTGTTGTTCTCTGCTGTTTAAACCAAGGCCTTTTACTACTTTTTTTAGGACTTTTTACTCTGCCTTGATAAAATATGTCTATGTAAACGCTCTCGCGATACTGGAAAAATTACGTGGTACTAATATTATTTATATATGCATTAATAATAGTACTACGTTAGGTGAAAAAAAAATACAGTTCTATAGACAAAAGCCAGAGAGTCACATGGCTGGTTTAACTCAAGGATACGTAATAGCCCTGAATTTTTGTATAATAACTTTCTTGACAATTATTGTTTATCGGTTACTACTCACGTCAAACTGCATTTTACTTGCGACATCGCCGCGGGCTCAGCTGATGACGGAGGGCTCCGTTGTAGTTCGAAATTAGTCGGGCAATCCCGAAAACTCACGTGAGTAGTAACCGGTGAACAATGATTGATATAGCTCAGTAATTTGTCTGGGTGACAAATAAATAACTTAGTTGTAGAATAGATAATAAACCATATAATTTGGATTTTCGCTTCTTTCCCGTTTCCTGTACCTATACAAAATGAACAAGGAAACAAAAAAAAAAAAACAATTGACAAACGTTAATGCTGAATGAATGAAAAATGTTTTAATAAGCCATTACTACGCCAAGCCAACCATGATTATATTTTGACAATAACGCAAAACAGTTTGCGAACATATTTAACACCATGGCTTATTAATCTGTTAACTGTCCCATGTACCACATGTGGTACATGTCGGTTGTTTAAATATTGTGTCTACTTCGTGAACAGTGAACCTGTTATAGCCGAAATTATTAATATTCCCAATGTATATTATAACAGAACACGGTTTTAGCAATTAATAAATAAAACGTTTCAAAGATTTTTCTCAAGTAAAACATTTTCTGTCTCAATTACGTAGGTACATATATTATTATATGATTTTAATTGTTCTTACAGTTGTTAAGGAAAGGCGAAGAAGAGGATGTCTGACTCTAAAACACACAGAGGTCTTTCAACTACCTATACTAAGGTCCGGGGTCTCATCTCTGTTACCGCTTCTCCTGTTAGCATACCGCCTTGGAAGGTGCAATAACAATATTGGATATTGCCATAACTACTGACACATGATATCACACTATGCATAATTATTATTATAATGTTGACAGTCCGAAAAAATACGTTTTAGGCATCCTGTAAACTATGCCATTATCACCTCCGAAAATCGTGAACTAACGATTATTTCTAACTGCTATTCGATTTAAAAGTACACAAACATAACCATTATAATTTGGTTTCAGCATGTTCTCTGTAGTTTTCCGGTTCACGGTCCTGTGACCATCGCGTGGAGATAAATGTCCGCTAATCATAATATGGACAGCGTCAATCTAGTATTAGGAACATTGCACACTAAAACGACTCAACAACAACTTGACTCAAGACTTGAAAGTCGCATTGTAACGTGAGCTTTAATCCCGTTGTGTGATTAGGATATTCGTGTGACAGACACAATAGTTAAACAATCGCCGTGTACCACATGTGAGTCATTGGACAGGAAAAGTTAATATAACGAAATGTAAACGGCAATGTCGACATTTTATTCACACATCATCATCATCTTGACCCGGAAATACTCACTGACTGTAGGCCAAGTTAGTAGCTGCTGGCTTTGGGCTCATGCAGTTGCAATCCAAGCACCTCTGTAAAGGTCGGAAGACAGTGTGGTTTACATTGGTAAGAGTCGAGCACCACAGAGTCCAGAGATTTCCACTAACGGAAAAAGGCCAGGTTATTGGAGGACTTATGCTTTAGTCGGTAGGCACAACATCCATGATAGACTTCTACATATGAAAAAAATATGTATTTGTCTTCAACTTTCTACATTCTTCTCTAAAATATTCGATATTTGTGAAATAATTAAAACTCAATTTGTCATGCTTTGGTGTTGAATCGTTTTAGTGTGTGACTGCCTTTATCGTTCACGTGCACTCAATTATTATGTCAAATTTTGACATGTCATTTGTTTAAATGGCTATGAAAGATACTGCAATTTCTGTTTATACTGTAACTGTCCATAGATAGATAGATAGATAGATAGATAGATTATACTTTATTGTACACTGAACAGAACTTAAATATGAGAAAATAAAACAAACAAGAATGGTACAAATGGCGGTCTTATCGCTAAAAGCAATTTCTTCCAGACAACCATTGGATGGAAAGAATAACTAAGAAATTTGTAGAGGGCAGTTTACAGTGTACTACTGTATATTTAATATAAAGATACAACTATAGATAATATATAAATAAATAATTTTAAATAATTTGGTATATATATATATAATAAATAAATAAGATAAAATACATATCCATACACAAATAAATGGAATAGTGAACGATATGTTAATAGGAAAAGAAATACGTAGGATTGGAAAATACAGAGAAGAGATCAAACAAAATAAAAATATAAATAAAATATATTTTAGAAAGTAGAGAGACAAGTAATGATCCTTCACCATGCGCTTAAAAGATACCAAACTCTGAGCGTGCCTTACAGACACTGGTAAAGCATTCCACAAGCGAGCAGCCTGAACCGTGAATGAGAGGTCAAAGAACCTTGTGGAGTGCATGGGCATTTTCAGTTTCAAGTTCTCTGATGATCTTAAGGATCGCTGATGCGTATCACGGATGAACACAAAACGTTCTTTAAGGTAGGAAGGAGTAGTGGGATTGAATAGAATAGTGTAGAGTAGGAAAAGAATATGAGCATTCCGACGAAGGCGAATTGGAAGCCACTTGAGTTTAAGACGAAATTCGGACACATGATCATATTTGCGTAAACCAAATATGAATCTTATACAGAAATTTTGAAGTCTCTCAAGCTTGTTGAATTGGTCTTCAGTGAGATCAAGATAGCTAGCATCGGCATAGTCAAGGATAGGAAGAAGAAGAGATTGTGCAAGCGCAGTTTTCGTGGCTGTGGGTAGAAAGTTTCGAAGTCTTCTTAAGGATCCAGCCGATGCATAAATCTTGCGACTAGTCTCTTGCAGTTGTGCATCCCAAGTTAAGTTTTTGTCCATAAAGATCCCCAAGTTCTTTACTTTATCGGTTATTGCTACCTGAACACCGTCAAATGATATCTTAGGAAGTTGCACCCAGTCGATTCTCGAGACCATACGAGACCCACCCAAAACAATGACCTGAGTCTTAGTGGGGTTAACCCGTAACCCGTATGATTTACTCCAAACAGTTATCTGGGCAAGATCTTTATTGATATTTTGAATTGCTTCCGACAATTGTCCGGGTGCTGCTTGTGAGTAAATCTGAAGATCATCTGCATAAAGGTGGTAGGAAGAAATCAAATTACTAGAGATTGAATTAATAAATATTGAGAAGAGTAAAGGGGATAAAACGCCACCCTGAGGTACGCCGGCAGTCACATCGCTCCATGAAGATAATTTATCTTCAATACGAATACGCTGTCGACGGCCATACAGGTAACTATGAAACCAATCAATTGCCATTGGAGATACGTTAAGAGAGCTTAGAATTCCAAGTAAAATGTCGAAGTCAACAGTATTGAAAGCATTGCTAAAATCCAGCAATGCAAGTACTGTTAACTGCCCATTCTCCATGCCTAGCCTAATGTCATCCGTAATATGAACCAGGGATGTGACAGTACTATGACCGGGACGGAAACCGGATTGGAATGGATTAAGAAGTCTATTCTTACAGAGGAATGTACTCAACTGATTGTGAATAAGACGTTCTAGGATTTTGGAAAGGAACGGTAGTATGGATATGGGACGATATTCAGAGAAGGATACAGGGTTGGACTTTTTAGGTAGAGGGATAATTTGGTCATCTTTCCAAGCGCTTGGAAAAATACCACTGGAAATAGAATCATTGAGGATATGGCATATGACAGGAATAATTTCATCAAGAATAGGGAGGATCATATTACGGCTAACACAGTCACTTCCAACTGCATTAGAAGTTATGCTTAAGATGCTTCTTTTAACGTCACAAGCAGGGAATTGATTAAAGACGAAAGATGGATAATCGGGAATTGGAAGAACAGAAAGATTATTAAGCGTATTTGATTTAGTGGTCCTATCAAAATTGACCGAAGCAGAAAAATGTTGATTTAAAGAATTGATATCTAAATTATGAGGAATTGTATCTTGGCGAGATTTCCCAATTCCCATTGATCTTAGAAATTTCCATACTTTTGCTGGATCTCCATTTTCCACAGAGCTATGAATATGTTGGCGTTGAGCATTCCTACACACCTTGTTGCAGCGATTTCTAGCATTCACGTAATTTTCCCAATTTAAAGGGGAGGGCCGACGTTTATACCTTGATTTGGCTATATTTTTCTTTGTCATATATTTGAATATTTCATCATTCAGCCACGGCGATGGCAGGTGTTTCACTCTTACTGGCCGAACAGGAGCGTGGACGTCATATAGTGCAAGTAACTTTTTACTGAAAATGTCGACTTTGTCATCTACTGTCTCAGACGTCATAAGAGGTGCCCAGTCAATGCTACCAGCGTCCCTTCGAAGGTTCTCGTGATTCATACCACTAAAATTGCGCTGCAAAAGAATTTTTGACTTTGCCTTTGGGGGACGGATTTTATAAGAGAGAAAAATAAGGTCATGGTAAGAAAATGCGTCAGCAGAACATTGGCCGTGCTTCGCGACGCAATCACGAGAAGAAACGAAAATGAGATCAAGCAGTGATGGGACAGAGTTAGGAAAATAATGAGTAGCCTTTAGTGGAAGTATAGTTAAATTGCAAGATTCTGTAATAGAATGAAGTAAAGAAGATCGGGAATCATTTTTAAGAAGGCAGGTATTAAAATCACCCATTAAGATAGTATGACTGTAAGTAGGGATTAAGTTTTCAAGGATATTTTCTAGAGAGGAAAAAAAGTTTACACGTAAAGAGGGACAGTAATAGACGCCAAGAAGAATTTTTGTGTGGTGAAGTTCTACCTCCAGGAAAAGATGTTCACCAGCGTTTGACGGTGGTGGTTGTGCAGACATGTCAATAATAGAAAAGGAGATATTTGATCGCAAATATATGGCAACACCGCCACCACCGCCATTTATGCGATCATTTCTGACCAGCTGGAATCCGGGCAGAGAGTAGGCAGAAGAAGGGAGGCATGGCTTTAGCCAGGATTCTGATATAAGAATAGCATGAATATACTTACAGTCAAAACTTGCTAGCATATCAGTAAAATGGGCCGGAATACTTTGGGCATTGATGTGAACAACATTAAAATTCTTAGGAACATCCGAAAACTGTGTCACAAGAGTATCTGCTAGCGAGGCAATACTAGAGAAGGTATCATCGTCACTACTAGCTGAAAAAAAGATATCTGAATCTTCACTTTGGTTTAAAGACATAAATAATAAAATATATATATATAAATAAAAGGTATAAATAAAAAATAAAAATAAAACAATCAAATTATAAAATGCAAGTGACAAAGATCACTTAGTAACTCTTGTCCACCCGCCGGTTGTGAGGTAAAATTCACATCATAAAAAGAAATTAAAAACATTCGAATATAATATATATAAAACAAAACAATATAGTCCGGATAACTATTGTAATATAAACAACAAATACCAGCTGTTACGAAATAAAAACATATAAAAAAATAAAAACATATTATTTTAAAATCCATCTACATGGAATAGGATCTTCTTATAGAGAAATGGATTCAGAGAAGGAATAAGAATTAATTACAACCATAGCTCACTTAAGAAAGAAAGAAAAATATCTATGCTTTCAACAAAAATAGGACACAAAAAATATATATATATAATAAAGAGAGAATAAATAAATAACTGAAGCTTGAAGATCCCACAAGTCCAGGGGGTTAAAAATGATCACTTTGGGCATTTCTCCTAAAAATAAATCATTAATTGAATTGAGTGACTTCTTTAAGATGCTGCTATTTGGCAATTCCTATTTAGTGAGCAATTTTACGAATCTCCGTAGAAACCTGTCAAATAGATGAGTTAGAATTGCACGCAAATCATATTATGATTTGTCCATGAAGTGACCATTTTACGATTTATTAAATGAATCATATTAGGATCCAGCCTAAGTGGCCTTTTTAGATCACCAGGGGTCTGGGTTTCCCCACTATATTTTTCTTGTTAATGGTCTAGGCCTGTACTATAAAGCCAACGAGTTAAGTAAACACTACAGCAAACTTCTTCTAGAACTGTGAACATTGCTTAGAGGTACACATTCGAAACTCTTTGGTAGGTATTTCTAACTCTGTAGAATTCATGATAAGATAAAGTACAATGACCTATGACTTACTTACCTTAGTAGAATATTTTACACATAAAGTATGCATAAGGTAAGGTATAAAGTGCCTATAATGGTTGCTAGCGCGGATGAGCGTGAGTTTCTGGGTTCGATTTCTGGGTCGTGAGTATTGGGTTGTTGTGTTAGGAAATTCTCAGTAGCAGCCCGGAGTTTGAAACTGTGCCTGCTTATGGCAATAAGCTCACCGCCTATTACATGGGACTTATTTGGTGTGGGTGAACACCATGCGTGATGCTATGTTATGACCAATTCATCATCTTCATCATCAACAGCCTGACTTCACCCACTGCTGCACAATAGTTTACTATACCAATTTCTCTTAGCATTTCAATTCAGTACAATCGTCACACAGACATCAGTATAAACATAATGAAACCTTAACAAACAGACACGTGTTACATTTAGATCATATTAGTTGATAATATCGACTGTGTACATACATATGTCAATATTGAGGCAAACAATACTGTTATAGAAAGATATCAGTTCAAGTAATGTAACAATCATTTGGTCGACCCGTGCAAACTGAACATTTATTGCAAACTAGTTGACTACGTATTCTTCGTCTTTGTAGAAAGGATGGATGAAAGGCGATTGACTAAACTAGTACATGAGGCGAGAGTGGATGGAAGAGTCGGCAGGCAGACCTCGACGAACGTACCGCAATCAAATTGCAGACGTTCTCCAAAAAGAACAGGTCAGGAGCCTCGTCAAGCATGTATGAAGAGGTTAATGAACATAGATAAAGCGAAAGATGTGTGTCAGAATCGTAGCAAATGGTAATCGATAGTCTCTGCTTACTCCAATGAGAAACAGGAGTGATTGTATGTGTTAGGATGTAAGGTTCAAATAAATATAAAAATACTGTCTTTCTAAGTTCTAAGTTCTCTACGCATGCGATAATATAAAAACCCACAGAAAAAATACTTCCTATTATGTTTTTCCCCAGTTTTCCATTTTCCGGGCATCTTTTCCAGTTTTTCTTTCTCTAAAAACTTCATTCAGACGTTTAAGCGTTATTAGTCTAATTTTAGTTTAAATGAAGAATTTAAAATTAAATATTTTGTTTACGATTTCTATTTATCTTGACATGCACACTTGTGCTCTTAATTGTACTGTTTTGTGCGTCATTTTAAACAAGTGGTGCTGGATGTGCTTACCCGTCAGAAACTGTTACACTACGTTTTAAATATATAATGTATAATAATAAATAAATTATGAACATTTTAAAATAGTACGTATTACCAAATCGAGTCCAGTCCAGCCGTACTTAAGTTATATTCTTGCCAACGGCATTTGACTGTCCTGTTGGTCTAGTGGTTTGTAGCCTTGACTGCTATGCCGGAGGTCGTGGGTTCGATTCCCACCCAGGACAAATGTTTGTGTGATGAGCACGATCATTTGTTCTGTGTCTGGGTGTAATTTATCTATAATATGTATGCATTTAGAAATATATAAGTATGTTTATCAGTTGTCTAGTACTCATAACATAAGCTCTGCTTAGCTTGAGACTAGACGGCGTTGTGTGATAGTTGTGGAATATTATAATTATTATTATGTTTAAAAAAATAATATAAGTATTTCGTTTTTATTGGATTGAAATGAATTGTTCTTCTCGCGCATGTTCCTGCTGCCTACCTTCTTAATTACATCCAGGACGAAAGAGGAAGTTATATTAAATATTTTGGCGTAATGATGATAATTTTTTTGTGTACTTTATAGCCTCATGTACCATTTCACATTAGAATTTTACTTAGGAGTAGCCATAACACGCACCAATTGTTCAGTGAATTCCATTACAAAATTAGAGACATGTAAATGATTTCCCTACCTTTTCCAACCTGCTATGTGCCGTCATTATTGGCTCGCGTTGTAAAATTATACGCTATCGCACATTACAATTACTCGATCTACAATTAAAGTCCAAAGTGTAATCAAACCTCCGCTTCCTTTTACTGAAACAACACTCTTAAAAAATAAACTCTTCTGTATACATAGCTCAACGTAATCTCAAAACATCCACCTTTATATTAACACTGATTTTTCATGCAGGTGGCAGTTGCGAAACGGCCGCTGACCTGATCGGTCATATAAAACAAATACTTCAAGAACATTACAAGAAATAAAACGATCGTACTTGGAAAATACAAAAATAGTTGTACGAGTACGTACCTTAATCACCAACAACATAGAACCATATCTAATTGGAATTCTACTTTATCATTATAAGCGAGTAATTGATACCAAACACATATATCGGTAAGACAAATAATAAGGCACCCATTCTGCCTATCAATGTATCAGACATAATGTGAAATCAAACATTGCGCCAGTGCTAGTCGGTCGTGCTCGAGTGCTGTTTATAAACAATGGACGTGATATAATTCAAATAAACCGTGTAGTAGAAAATATTTCAAAAATGGCCGAAGAAAAACCTAAATCGGAGGACATCGAGGAGAAACCTCTTAATAAAGATGGCATTCAAACACTATACAAAGACAAAACATTTGGAGAGAAGTTGGGACATATTAGAGAAAATATTACAGTGGAACCCTTGTTAGCCGGTCTGATTATACCTAGTGTTATATCTAGATTTGCTATGGGTAATCTCAATTTGGATAAAGCTTGCCGTGTTAATCTAGGTTTTGGAGACGAAATATGCGACGCTTTAATAAAAAAAACTAGTAAAAACTACACAGAATATGAGAGAGAGGTGCAACTTTTGATTTCTTCAATCGATATTTGGAAAGGAATAATCCAGACAGCGCTACCATGTATTATAATAATGTTCTTAGGAGCCTGGAGTGATAGAACTGGAAAGAGGAAGATATGTATAATGCTGCCAATATATGGAGAAGTTTTAACGTCTATTAACAATTTGGTCAACGTGTATTTCTTCTACGAGATTCCTGTGCAAGTCACTGTGTTCTTAGAGACGTTATTTCCAGCAATAACTGGTGGTTGGGTGACTATGTTCTTGGGTGTCTTCAGTTATATAAGTGATATTACTTCGGAAGAATCAAGGACATTCAGAGTGGGGTTGGTCAACTTCTGTATGACTGGTGGTCTGCCCATTGGGATCGGCTTAAGTGGTTTTATGCTGCAGAAGATGGGATATTATGGAATATTCTCAATGACAACGGGAATGTTCTGCTTAGTGCTTCTGTATGGTACTTTCTGCTTGAAGGAACCTGATCAGTGGCTCCAGGATAAAGGAATACCTCCGGTAAGTAGATTTTGTTTTGTTCATATTATAGGACACTTTTTTTATGTGATAGGGGACAACCGAGCAGACGGATCGCCTGATGGTAAGCGATTACCGCCGCCCATGGACACCCGCAACCTAAGAGGAGTCTCAGGTGCGTTGCCGGCCTTTTAAAGGGTTTGGGCCTACGGTACCCTCACTCACTCGGCGAAACACAACGCAAGCGTTGTTTCACGCCGGTTTTCTGTGAGGCCGTGGTATCACTCCGGTCCAGCCGGCCCATTCGTGCCGAAGCATGGCTCTCCCACAGTAAAACTTCGAATAGATTTTAATAATGTATGCGTAGCGAATACTAATCTTATAATTATATGAAAACACTAAGATAAGAGTGCTCGGAGTACCGATGGAAAATGTATAGGTTTAATCCTGCTCGCGGTCTGATTTTCAACCCAAAAAATATATTTTTTTTGTTACATTCAAAATACTCGTTAAATTTGAAGGCAATGTTAGGTTTTATAAATGTTTTTTGATATCTCCGCCATGTCCGGTAGTAATCATTATTACAGTAGAGGATTAAGATTAGAAAGAAGCGTTGGTGTTTTTTGTTGTCCTATAATTTAATGAAAGTCACTGAAAATTATTATTAGAGACATTTAGAAACCTACTTTTACAAATAATGTATTGAGTCGAAAATTATAAATAAATTAAGTCAGAAACTTCACCAAGATCAGAAGCTTAGAGATATTATACAGAAGGAAATCAGTTTTATAATAGCACTAGCTGTGCCCCGCAAACGTAGTTCTGCCATATACATTTTCTGGATAGGGACACCCTCATCACCTAGCGGTATGACATATACTTTACGACCTATTCTCATACCTACCAAATAGGTATAAAAAATTCATAAAAATCGGTCGAGCCGTTTCAGAGGAGTTTGACCACAAACACCGTGACACGAGATTTTTATGTATAAGATTATGCATATATAGCATCGAGCCTGTATTCCCCGAATATTTCCGCCTGTATTCCCTAAAAATATTTGTTTTATCGGTCGGCATAGATTAAGTGTTTCTATAGACGTTATCATCACCATCATCATCCCCCAGCCCTTATTCCAATCTATATTTAGTCGGCGCAGCATATATTTTTCTTCAATACATCTCTCTCAGCCGTCATCTCGTTAGTCACTCAAACACAAAAATAGTTCAAAAATGGTTGATAGGTCTTTCATATGAGGATTCAGAGGAAATCCTCACGTCTTAACTCTCGGGAACCCACACAATTACATTACTCACTATACACACACATATCATACACTACACGTACCTACTCAAACACAAAATCAGACATACATATCACACTCATAAACTTATTATTTTTTGATATAATAATTTTTGTTTGTTTTAGAATTAGACCTTTGTATCCAAAGTATATTTACGCCAACACAAATTTATATTAAAAAACATATGTCATCTCTGGCCCCCAAGATACAGGCTCCGCCTAGTTTGGGGACCGCTGAATTCAAACTATGAATGTAGATTTTAATTGTTACTGATGTTCTGTCATAAACTCTTCTCTAATTTTATGGTAACATTATGTTTTTGTAACTTTGGATCAATAAAAGTTTTACTTACTTTACTTACTCCTTTTCTAGCCATATTATCTAGTTTTCATAAACGTGCTAGAAGAAAAGTCTATGTTTATGTTTTGTTAAGGTATATCTTAATTGACACAATTAGTCTGGTACGTACTTTGGTTCACGCAGCTTTGCTGTACAGGAAATGTGTAAGAAGTTCTAAACAATAACTTGCTTCGTGCTAAACGTAACATGACAATATCGTCGTAGTCCAAAAGGAAACAGGTAATGACTGGGCAGGCAGGTAATTTGTGTTGAGACATTTTACTTCAACCAAACATCCAATTAATGTGCCATAACGGTCATATCTAATAAATAAAAATCTCGTGTCACAGTGTTTGTTATCGAACTCCTCCGAAACGGCTGAAACGATTTTATGTATTTTTTTTGTGTATATTTAGGTGTGTGTATTATGTAGGTCTGAGAATAGGTCGTAAACAATTTTTTATACCCCTAGGTGATAAGGGTGGCCCTATCCAGAAAATGTGTATGGGAGAACAACGTTTGCGGGGCATAGCTAGTTATTTTATAATTGTTAAACAACACTCTCTCTAGATATGTCTTTGAAAAAGCATTAACGCATGCTTAGCGAACTCTAAAGTTACAATATTAAATGGAAAAATCGATCGGGGTCGAGATGGCTTAGTTGGTCAGAGCGCCTGGAGTATCTATCCGGGAGGCGCAGGTTCGAATCCTGTTCGCGACCGTATTCTTTTTCCATTTAATATTGTAACTTTAACACTCTCTCTAATCAAAAATTTGTTAAGAGAGAACTAACCTTAGGAAAACGTCGTTTTTGCATACTAGTTGCTTATGCGTGCGGGAATCGTGCACGCGACCCGTGCGGTTACGTAAGCCCATTATTTGCAACAATTCTGTCGTTGATCTAATAATTTACAGTTAAGCGATATCATACGATCACTTCGTCGTCGATGCGTGACCACGAACAAACTTGTCAAAACAATCATAAGAAGTTCTCAGAATCGCTAGAATTACCTGATATGATGACTTAAAATCCGTGGCATTTTTAGCACATTTCATGGCTAATTTTAGATGTGTAATCAAATAGAGCCTATTTGAAGACACGCCTATAAGTACTGGTGAAGTGCGTGAAGAAAAATGCAGACCAATCTATACATATGATAAATCTGTAGAGATGGAGTTTCTGTATATTAAAGAGATTTCCAAAAAAAGTCGGGGTGGTAAATGGAACCCATTTCCACTGTCCAAAGATATTTGAATTTGAACAGTTCGAGATAAACGTATCATAATAATCGTAATCGAGATACACGTAACGACATCTTTTGACTAGAAATAATACTAACGAATGTGTAAGCCATATCTATCGTTACATGTAATCTATATATAAATGAATCCCTATTTCCCTTACGACTGCACCAAATTGGATAATTATTTTTTGTTAAGTTCGTCATTATCAGGACAAGGTTTTCATTTAAGTTTTTTTTTAAATCGTACGGAAATGTTTTTAACGGGTGGGGTGAAACCGCGGGGCACAGCTTGTAGATTAATAAATATCTTCATATTATATACAAACACATAATCTGACATACACACACACCCAGACCCAAAACAAATATCTGTAGATCATACAAATATTTGCTCCGTGCAGGAATCGAACCTGCGACACGTGGCGCAATCTGGTCAGTTTTTATGCCTATGATCACAGGGTACTCTGCACCCTTTATTTCCGTCACGGAGTCAGCGTCCTTAAGAAGTAAAACTTCGTTTTTTTTCAAGATAAATCTTTGAAAAGCATTAACGCATGCTTAGCGAACTCTAAAGTTATTATATTAAATGGAAAAAGAAAACGGTCGCGATCAGGATTCGAACCTGCGCCTCCCGGATAAATACTCCAGGCGCTCTGACCACTAAGCCATCTCAACCTCTGCTCACCACCGCGAATTCGTCTTGCATACTTTTTTTTTTTTTTATTGGCCGACACCAAATACTCTCTTTAAACATATAATTTATTTAACAGCGTTTAGCGTTCTTCTCACAAAAAATCAAACAATACAAATCTTTGTTTGAGTTCAGGATAGCTTTAATAGCGGCTAATGTCCAAGGGATAGGTGACTTGGAGTGTGCAACAGTACGGCAAGTTGGAACAGCCAGTAAGCGGTGTTTTCTGTTACGACAGTTATTGTCTGGGACAAATAGATTGCAGATTTCATTATGCAGATCATCATCAATAATTCCCCTAAGAATTTTAAATATTACAGTCATCTGATCGCGCGACCGTCTTAATTCTAGAGAATTGAAATTTAACCCTCGAAGTCTATTTCCTGTCTATAAGATTTTACCCGACTTGTCTATGATTTATGATTATGATACTATTATTATTGTGATAGAGCTGCGTGACACATAACATGAAAAAGATTACAATGTTAGATATAATAGGATTAAAAGATTGTTAGAAATAGTTTAAATGTAGGTAAGTATATTTTGACACGCATACTGAGCTAGCTGGCTATAACTGAAGATATTAAGTTTTGCTTACCTTCTGAGATGAGGGGATTGTTTCCCAGTCGTAAGCTTAGTCACTAAATGGTAATGGTAAAGGTAAAATAAACGGTACCTATTACACGATACGGGTTACGTAATGAATAACAAAAGCAGCCTGTTAATCTCAAGCTCCTATCGTATAGGTCACAAAAAAAAAAAAACGCCACGGCGATCAGCCAATTACGCAGGAGATATTATTGTTCACAAGTGTATGCACAAACACAGGTGCACTCCCTCTTCGACGACGAGCCAGCTAAACGCACCCATGATACAGGGAGAAATTCCTTATGGGAGCAAAGTTTAAAATCAATTACATCTCCACCAAGAACTGTAATTTTTCACCAAAAATTACAATTGAATGATAGTTTAGTGGAAAGCCATTGGAAAACCACTGGTCATCTATCACTCTATCGACACAGGCGAGCACGGATGTTTTCGACAAACTTGTCGACTCGATAAAAGTTTTTATTTATTGAATATTATCGTTTTATAAACACTTTATGTCAAATTTGACGTTTAACTTGACAACCGTGTCGACAAAAAGAACCATGCTTGGACCGCAGCTGATTCTCAATTGAAGCATTGGTCAATTAGAAGACTCAGGAAACAAAGAATATGTAATCAGAAAATAGTTGTAATGTGTTTGATTACTCCATAACGTATGTAAGTGGATGTTATAATGTTTACACTGACTGCGTATAAGCAGTGCATGCAATCGATAATAGTGTCCGATGTTGCGTCGTAATCGATGTATTGCAATCGTCCCCCTTTCGATTGAGGAGACAACTGTTGCTACTTGCAGATAACTACTTGTAATCTATATATATATAAAAATCAATTGCTGTTCGTTTGTCTCGCTAAAACTCGAGAACGGATGGCCCGATTTAGCTGATTTTGGATTGAAATGTTTGTCGTAGTCCAGGGAAGGTTTAAACGGTGAGAAAATGTAGAAAAATTGCGAAGAAGATAGTAAAAACAACAATTTCATTTGCCCATATAAACTGTTCTACCTACTTTCCTGTCAAACATTTGAGGTGGTACGAATCTCTAGGTCATCTAGAGTTACATATTTTTTCTTTTTTTCTTTTGTTGATAATGAATACAGTCGTGAGCAGGATTCCGACCTGCGTCTCCCGGATAAACACTCCAGGCGCTCTGACCGTAATCTCGACCTCTGTTCACCACCGCGAATACATCGCCTACACTTTTTTTTCCACCAAAAAATATAACTTTAGAGTTCGCTAAGTATGCGTCTTTGCTTTTCAAAGATTTATGTGTAAGTACTAATAATATATGTTTTTATTATTTGGTCTGCTCGTAGATGCCTCGTTGGTGTAGTGGTCCCAAGCGCGACTGCTGCGTATGAGGTTTTGGGTTCGATTCCCGGTTCGGGCAAAGTGATATTGAGTTTTTCTGATAGAAAAATTTCCAGCCCGGAGTTTAGAATTGTGCCCGATAGATGGCAATAGGCTCACCACCTGTGACGTAACCTGTGACTTAATAACAAAATTGGTGAAATGTATGTAGGTGCACAACTGTGCACATCTCTGCCTTTCCCTTCGGGGAATGCAGGCGTGATGCTATGTATTATTTAGTCTAGTGGTCGTAAGCACGACTGTTAAGCGTGAGTTAATTTTTCAGAGTATCGTAGAAAAATCATCTTCGCGTCAGTTTTTTCAATATATATCTAATAATATAAATACAATTTATTTCATAAATAAATAATTAACCTTAGACTTTTAGCAGTGTGTTGTTGGGGAGAGAGAATGAAATGATCAATAATAATAATTAATACTTCATATTATGTATAAAGTTTTATACATAATATGAAGTACTGACATACATGACAAAACCAGCCCATAACTGTCCCACTGCAGGGCAAGGGCCTCATCTCATACAGAGAAGGCACGAGCATTGATCACCACGCTAGCTCACTTCGGGTCAGCGATTTCAGACCATTAAGTCTAGGTTTCCTCGTGTTTCTTCACCGTTTGTCTGTGATGTCTTATATTAACTAAAAAAGTACATAAGACATTGAAACAGTCAGATTGATAGATACCAGATATGAAACCACAGCCTGTCGCTCAAGAGGCGGACTTATAACCACTCAGCCACCACGACTACTATTATATAAATACATATACATATTTTAAAGTATTTAAGCGGCCGTTATAGGTAACATATGATTCATATTATCATTGGGATATGGTGGTGATGCGAGAAATCAAAGATTCTTAATTAGTTTCAATGACTAGATTGCTACAGCAGTGTTATGCATTGGCTAAAAAACAATCACTTGAAAAATATGCAAGATCATTCTTCCGCGTATTAGTTTTAAGTATTCTCGTGTGATTTGTGTATGTTAATTAAACAAACGCAAGAAGCGTATGAAAAAGTTTACTTACGTAAAAACTAGGAAAATTATTCATGGGTAATTCCCGCATTGTATTTGCGTTTGGCTGTTAGGTATAAATTAGTAGATGTTTTGTGTAATGTAATGTGAATTCTACATGTAAAGATATTTGATTTAATATAGAAAATGTACTCAGTATTGTGGATATCGGTAGCAATGTCAGTGCACAGAGGTATTTTTGGTAATTTGTCTTCCAAAGTCGACCGATTTACGTGGAACTTTCACTGGTTACTCAAGGGTTAACCTTATTTAGTATTAGTATACATAAAAAGTACCTTCCGTGTAATAGCTCAAAATATGCTTGTCGAGTCGTAGGTATGACGACAGCGCGACGTCGCGTCGGCGATATGGAATCTTGATATTCCGTGTGAATTCTGCCAGGCCCTATGTGGGTCAGTATGGAAACGTTAAAAATCTAAATACCTAGGTATCACCACGCTATCGCGCATAGGACCGGGCAGATAGATAGAATCACACATACCGAGATTGCTTCTTCTTCTTCGTGTCGATGGTACAATTTTCGGCTCCCTAGATTCACACTTGATGTGCCCAAAATTTTGCCACGTCGATGGAGTTATTAGTGGCAGTGTATAGGTATCTCAATGTACATGTATGGTGTTAGGGCATAAAGAGCAAAACAGTAGGTGGGACATTGTTTGTGGGTCGACTCCACACTTACATCCGGTGGCTTTTTCGTGAATGTACCCCCATTTGCTCATATATTGAGATTACATCGCCCCACTATGGTCCGGAGTCGATTAAGGGACCTCCATATAGGCCAGGAATATTCGTGTCCCGCAGGTAGGGTCTCTTTGGGCTCTATGTAGTTAGCGGGTGGTGGAAAAGTCCCTAGCCACAGTTTGCGGCGAGTCTCGACTGGGCATACTGACGCTGCCTCGGTCGATTAAAAAAAAACTGTGGCGGCTTTTTAGGCGTTGTGCTGGTAACTTGGCGTCAAACAGTGGATGTCTAGGGTCTGACTCTTGCTTGCGTTTCTTCACAGCACACGCGACTTCCTTGCGAATAGGCGGGGGTGCTATACTAGCTGTCGGATACAGCTTGTTAAGTGGTGTAGGTTTGAGGCAACCTGTAATGGTGCGACAGGTTTCACTTACGGCGACATCTACTTTTCTGGCGTGGGCAGATCGATGCCACACTGGACTTGCATATTCAACCGCAGAGAAGCAGAGTGCCAAGCCTGTATTACGGAGTACCTGAGGTGAAGCTCCCCAGGTAGTGGAAGTGAGTGAGAACCAAGTTTGCTTACTTTGAACTATGTGAACCATCCTTTCTTTCCATGGGAATTTATACCTTTAGAGTTCGCCACGCATGCGTTAATACTTTTCAAAGATTTCTAAAATGAGTAGAAATCGCATATGTTTAAAATCAATTAATTATTACAATTACTATGACTGTATCACACTCACAAAAAATCGAGGTAAACACACGAAGAAGCCAAAAAATGGCTTATCTACTAGTCTTTGTCAATAATTGCATTATCATTAACATATTATGTAGGCACATAGTGCGCAATGTTGTCATAGAGTATTAAAGGGATTAGGACATGTATTGGCTCTGAACGTTTCCTTAATCTGAATTAAAAGTATTTTTTGTTATCTGTATGTTTAATTTAGGGGGCCGATTACGAAAGTGAGGTTAATGTGCCAGGTGTACTAGTCCCTTTCGTTAAAATTTAATTGGAAAATATATTCAGTGAAATAAGACGCTTGACACGCACTAAAACTGCGGTGTTGAGGTAAATTATTTACAATTAAATAAAATCTAAGAATTATATTTTCTTATAGTAAATAATTTGAATTTATTTAGAGTTTGCTAAGGATGCGGTAATATTTTTCAAAAAATATTAATTTATTTATTTACGGTAGATGATGTGAAGGGAAAGACAACGTTCACATTAAAATTCTTAACGGTCACCCATCTATAGACTAACCGAATAAAATTTGCTTACCCTCAACGATTGGTTACGGACCAGAGGCTGCATCTGGCTAAGCAATTTATATCAGGATGAAATACGAAGTTCAATTAATATTATATTTTAGGACGCAGGCAACACAGCCCAGTTGCCCGCGTCCGTAACAGTGCACCCTTACAATAGAATCCCTACACGTGGCCCCTGGGTGGTGCAAAACAGTGCAACACAACCCTGGTGGAAGGCTTCGGCCGTGGCTGTTTACCACCCATCGGACGAAGCCATGCCGTGATGCAACCTAGACGTGTTTCGGAATGTAGTCCGGTGCAACCGTTGTGGGAGACCCAACTATCGTTCTCCTCAAATCTATCCACTGTAATTAGAGTGAATAGATTTCTTCGGGATCTACGTGCTCCATCCAATTGGTGGCCAAACGTAGATTCATGTTTGATAAAAAAAAAACAGGATAAAATACGAAGTTAAATTACATTGAAATTTCTCACACGGGATGTACAGTCAACTGGACCTTCCGTCCGTAGTAACAATTGGACACTGACAGTGTTTTTATGTCGTAACAGTAAGGACTTTTTGTAGTTCAAGTGTACTACTGACATTTAATAAGAAGAAGAAAGAAAGAAGAAAGAAAGAAAGAAAAATAATTTATTTGGTCGCAGCCAGACACCAGAACAATCGTAAAAATATATATGAATATAAATCAAATTAAACTTATATAAAATGTGCGGGACACGGCGGGACTCACGGCTGCACCAAAAAGGTTCAGTTCAGCTTAATGCCGAACATCATCGCCCGGCGCTGATTTTCAACTGAACCTCTTCGTGACTCACGAATGTCAATTAGAAACTATAAATTAGGAACAAAAAATTGACACTCTAAAAATAAACAACAACCTAACTGGTCTTCCATCTACAAATAATTATACATATAATACGTCATATAATATATATATATAATACGTCAGTAATTTGTCGAGATACTAATCTATCGATTGATTCAATCTTATTTAGGAAACATAGCATCATACCTGTATTCCCCGAAGGGGTAGGCAGTGGTGTATATAGTTGTTCACCCATATTTCACCGATGCAGTTATCTAGTCCCATGTGGTGAGCCTATTAACATCAACCGGTCACAATTCCAAACGCCGGGCTGCCAAGAGAATTTCCTAACAGAAATACCCAATCACACTGTGCTCGACCCGGGAACCCAGGATCTCACGTTCAGCAGCCGCGCTTGCGACCACTAAACCAACGAGACGATATGATAATTAAAATAAAGATTTTTCTCCTATTCATAATCGTGCTTAAAATATATTTTAGCTAAACTGTTTGTAAAATTTCTTTCTGTTGACATTTAACCCTTTCACTGTCCAATGACCCACATGTTGGCGGCGATTGTTTAACTATTGTATCTGCTTCGTGGACAGGGAACGCGATAAGTGACAGGGTCAAATCACAATCGTCATTTTTAGAGGTTGTAGCCACGATCCTTAAAAAAATACGGTCGGAGCGTTGCGTACGATATGTGAGGCGCATGCCTAGTCATCCAATTTCGCTTGTCATACACGAGCTAAACGCATACAAATACTTAAAACTCATCCCCTCATCCTCTACGTAGGTATTAGGCATATTGTCCCTTTTGTGCCACACTTTGTGTTTGTCTGGTTTGTGCTTAATCGTGCACGTGACGCGGCAGGCAGGGGACGGATTCTCATGCATAAGCATAAGTTCGTCCTAAAGATTCGAGGGGGTCTTATAGTTCTTATATGCAGAATAGGTATGTCATCTGTATGGATTGACTGCGTACACTATTATCACTGCCCAAGTCTCAACTAGTTAAAGGTGGATGTTCGGGATAGGCAAATTGCTTGATAAATTGGTCACTATTGTGATGTCTGGCACCGGGACACATAACAATAGCTGTTTGTTATTAATATAATCTATGGCCGAAGGAAGCGCGTAGACTTCACGAAAATCGGTTCGCTATTGTAGGTTAAGCGGAGATTCAGGTTTTACTTATTCCATAATTTGAATAAGTAGGTAAAAAGATTGTACGCCTGGACCGGAGATTTTTTTATGTAGATTGTTGAAATCTTCACTTGTGCATTATCATTTTTTTACGCCATGTTTTAGGGGCTTTGACCAAAAAGGGCGGTCAAAGTTTTGTTAGCATTAGCTCATATGTAGCTACTTAATCCAATGGCGTCTTCCGAATATTCAATTAACGTGTGCCTATGTTTTGTGCATAACGGCTGCGTAATTTGAGGGCTAGACGGAGATGGACTGTAGTACACCTACATTTCCATATATCGTTTTTAAATCCCTCGTACGGAGTGTACTGCTACCGAGCACAAATCCGAAATCCGAACTACAAAAAATTTCTTACCAGGATAATCTAATAAGACTTTGCCCCACTCGGGAATCAAACCCATGACCTTACGGTTAAACGCCAACTCATCATAATATAACTAATTATAGTAGGTACTACAAAGTTTTAAACTATCGTGTTGGACTTTGATTTTATTGTGAATAAGATATACAATTACAGAATAATTATTAACAAATAAAACTATTAAAATAAAAATTAAAACTAATTACTAAATTAAATATAAAAGAGATCATCGGAAAATCGTCCGCGTCGCTGTCAACTGGGAGCGTACCCAAAAGACTGGCAGCATTGCCACGTTGAATGGCAAAAAATTGAGACCAGCCCTTGGGTCAAGTGAAGTCTCTTTATAGAGAAAGCGAGCGCTCGGACCTTACGACCCGAGTGTTTCAACCCCAATCGGTTCAAAAATATAATTAGATTAACTATTATATTTTCCCCGCTTTATGGTCAGCCCCCCATCGCGTTGCATGCTATTACTAACTACTGTTAGTTTTATAGTAATAATAGTACTGTTCATAAATTCTTGATTATTCTAACGTTTGCGTCGTATTGTAATCTTTTATTCACGCGTCAAGTTTAGCGTCTTTCAACGTTTTCTTGAATATCTTAGTAAATATTAATCAGATAGCCAAATATAGGTAGGTATACGATAAAAATAATTGACCTCGATTCGATACAAATATATTTTCTATCATATAGGCTCCTGTTATCAGTCTGAAATAAATTACTGCCAATTACTTATCAGTTTAAAAAATATACCACGTTTTGTAAATAATTAAATGATTATACTAAACTGTGTTAACACGTGTTTTTAATTCTAATGCAATAATTGATAATCATACACAGATCTACAAATGCATGCTAAAGTTATTGTATGGGATCCGCAAAACTATATATTTAACATATACGTGTAATTAATGGATTAAATGACGGAGCTCCCTTAACAGGTAAAATTTTAATGTCTTCAAAATTAAAGAAAAAATCCTCTGGATACACTTATCAATTAATAGAGTGAATACATTTCTTCTGGAATTATGTGCTCCATCCTCAGCCACACTGTCGCTGACCATCAGGCGAGTTAGTGACCACACATAGATCTATTTTTGATGAAAAAAGAATAATCCACCTTGTTTAACGGAATAAAATAAAGTACACTAAAACGAAAGCGAAAAATGACCAGACACCTTACATTATCCTATATAACTGTATAATATATTTGCTTTTTAATGGAAATATTGAGTGCTTCAGTAAATATTTCCCGGTGTTTAAAATGTATTTTTAGTCGTTATATACTCTCAAAAAAACCTAGAGTCAGTTTATTGAGATTCAAAATATATTGTGATGATTGAAATAAATGTTATATGGCTAAAAAAAGATTAAAATTGTTCAATATTTTAATCCTACTAATATTATAAACGCGAAAGGGTGTATGTATGGATGTTTGTTACTCTTTCACGCAAAAACGATTGAACGGATTTTGATGAAGTTTGGCTCACAGATAGTTTATACCCCGGATTAACACATTGGATACTTTTTATCCCGGTTGGACTCAATTCTATAGTCCACGCATACGAAGTCGCGAGCAGAAGCTAGTGTCTTATAAGGCGCTATGCAGACGGTGGCTGTAGCGTGAATGTGTTAACGTATAAATTCTCGCAATAACTTTCAGCTTTTATAAAATGAGGCGTCTGATGTCTGGCGATCACGAGCTCGTAGACTATTTCGTATGATTCAACGGCTGACAAGCACGGACTGTCCTATGCGCTGGTAACTAGCGGGTACCAACCGTTATTTCTTATGGGTACTTCATTGCATAGGATTCCATACGCTTTATTATCGCGGTTCCATTGTACAGTCCTGTCCTATACGCCGTATGTGCGGCGGCGCCTAAATGTGTAATGATGACGATAATAATCGGTACGAGTGGCTACTTTAATCGTTATATTAATGCCATCGGTACATATTAATGCCGTCAGAACATATTAAATGATGGATATATATTTGCGTTGTTTACCTGTCATCATAATTATAATAATAATAATAATACTTTATTCAAAAAACATAAAGAGCATGTACAAAAACCCAATTATAATACATCAAAATTAACTTAAAATTATGCTTAGTGTAGTACATAGGTATAAAAATAATTATATTACGACGACAGATAAAAACATTCGGTAGCATGTCCTGATTTTGTAGCTTAGTTGCCTGAACTAGGTTAAAACCTGTGTTTCAGGCTATTTTGCCCCATAAAAAGTGACTGCAAGTAATATGAATAATGAGTCATCTTAATTATTACCATACATGAACTGTAAACATTAAACAATACTTAAGAAAACAAAATTTACTAAAACTATTACAATTTATAGAGACTAATTAATTTATTATTTTACATCAGTAAGCAAATTTTCCGTATCAGAGTAGGTCAGTGATTTTAAGTGCTTAGTTAACATTATACTACATTGTTTTTTACTTATGCTATATATATTTAAAATCTTATTTAATTTATTGTACAGAAAAGGTCCTAAGAATAAGAAAAACCTGTTTACATAGGCATGCTTGCCTTGTAGTTTTGGACAGACTAGGTCTTTCCGTCTCTTGTTCGGGGGAAGTGGTATGAAAGGGAGCAAGATATGTTGTATTAGTACGGTGTTTAGAATAAATAATTGGCGAACAGTTAGGACATCAGTAGACTGATATAAGTCATAGGTAGGGAATATGTAAGGGCGCTCCACCCCATGATGTTATGCAATATGAGATAATTGATTGGCCTAGTGCTAGATATACTTGTTTTAATAAGTTAAAATCAGCAGCACCACGGATCTTTTTGAAAATTTATATTAGTTTGCGCACTCTCTTACGTAATGAGTCAATATGTTTGCGAAAATTCAGATTAGTGTCAAGCATGATGCCTAAGTAATTTATAGAGTTAGTAACGTCCAAAGTAGGACAAGCGCATGCAGCAAATGATCGGCAATTATTGTGAGCGAATATGTAATTGTGTGGGTCATGTATGTTATTGTTTCGCATTGTAAAGTGGATGTATTTGGTTTTTTGTGCATTTAGGGTTAGTACATTTTTTAAAAGCCTGTTATTTACAGTGTTGAAGCCAAGTTGAGCATATTCATATGCTTCCGCTCTTGAGTTTGCAGTGAATAGTAGCACTGTGTCATCTGCATACGACATACTGACCCCATTTTGAAGATTTAGGCTACAAAGATCATTTATATAAACCAGGAATAGGGTAGCTCCAATAATACTTCCCTGTGGAACTCCGAAAAGAGTGTTTGGAATGTCTGAACTAGTGTATTTTCCTATTCTAACGCATTGGTATCTGTCGCTGAGATAATCAGTAAGCAGTTGTAACTGTTTACCTCTTATACCAACCGATTCAAGCTTATTCAGAAGCAAGGGAACTGAAACAGAATCGAAAGCTTTGGCGAGGTCAAGAAATATTCCGATTACATGCATTCCATTATCCAAGTTAGAAGTTATGTGGTCAATCAATTGGTGAACTGCTTGACTCGTTGATCTTTGAGGCCTAAAACCAAATTGTCTGTCTGAAAGAATGCTTTTGGCTTCGAGATATTTTATTAGTCTGTTATTTATATTTTTTTCTAAAACCTTTGAGAAAGCTGGTAAAATGGAAATTGGCCTGTAATTGTTAACACAACATTTGTCTCCAGACTTGTGTATTGGGATAACAATGGCTTTCTTCAGGGACTTAGGAAAAACACCTTTAGACATACATATTTTAAATATGTGTGTTAGTGGTGGTGCAAGAAAGTGCTTAAATCTTTTGATTATGTTTGTGGGTATATTATCCCACCCTACCGCAGAAGTGTCCTTCAGCCCAGTGATTACTTGGACCACTTCCTCTACATCAGTTTCTAGCATAGCAAAAGATTCAAGCTTTGAAGCAGGTGAGTTAATGGACGGATTCTGTGCATGGAGGTTTTTTGATTGAGAGATTCTGTCCGCTAAGTTCTTCCCAACATTAGCAAAAAAGTAATTAACTTTGTTTATTGCCTGCGAAGGATTTGAATCTGCTAGTAGCAAATCCAATGGTGGTTCTTGTTTTTTAGCAGTAAAAGAACGGTTTTTTATGTATTTCCATACTAATTTGCTATTGTTACCCGCTTTTTCCAACTCGGCCTTGTTATATTGAAATTTTAGTTTCTTTAAAAGGTTGTTGCAAAAATTCCTATATCTTTTATAAGTCACAGAAATAATCTCATTTTCAGGAGATTTTTTAACTTTTGATAGATAACAGCCATATGGGAGGTCCCGCTGGTAACTTTACGGCAGAGATTCGTGACACGCAACTTTTGCTCAGAGTTTAATTTGCTTTCAGCAGCAATAGAGCATACCTCACCCAAGAGTGCATCAATTGTAGTCACCCACTTTTGTATTTCTGAAGTAGGAACAACTTCAGCTGGCATCTCGCTGGTAGCGGTATCGTCGGACGGATTTTCGACACATGGGCGGGGAGATGTTGACTGGGGCGTTGGACTTCTTCGAATTAACTGGCTGCGCCCAAAAGGGCTGAAGCTAGACATTTTAGAAATCACTGCTAAATATAATTCTCTAAATAACTTATATTATCGAATTATTGTCTATTCTAGTTCATAGTTACAGTTTATGTACGTAGTAAGCGCAAATCACTCGCGACACACTTAAATAATATTTACGTGACTCATAATTAATTTATAAAAAAAAGGTGCTGGCAACACTGCTTGAGTGACATGTCAAATTTCGTAGCTTAAATAAAATATTTTATTAAGAGTTTAGGCGGGAAAATGTAAAGTGTACGTTGTCAATTTTATATTGTTTTCTAAAACTTGTGTTTCTCCGAAGTATAATGTGTAATTATGGTGGATAATTAACCATTATGTGTTCATGAAGGTGTGCGAGTGTGGGCAAATTGTATACAATTGAAAATCATGACTTTTTGTGTTCACTCCTAAACTCCATCGAAGACTCAGTAAAATTTCCACCGTTTTACTGGGGCAATAACTGCAATAACTTTTTATACTTGATTAAAACAAGAAGGAAGTAACTGAAGACGAGGCTTTGGCCTTACTATTATTCAAGAACACTGAAGACGAGGCGGTATGGTCTAAGACCTTAGCCTGCCCGATTAGGGCGAAGGAAAAAAAAAAAAAAAAAAAAAAAAAAAAAAATTTTATTAATTAATCTAATGTGTAAATTGTGTGATTAAATGTCCTAAAACGAACAAGGGCGAGATAATTTATCAGTATTATTGTTTTCCGCCAAAAATTTGCGTTAAAACCATAGTATTTGGTGACATGTGAAACCGGTGACCGGTCAACGACCAAAGTTTAAAGTCATCGGATTTAAACGGGGAGTATTGTTTAATTTTCTCTATTATTACCGTAATACATATGTTGCAGTACCTCAGTCCATTGATCAGCATTCTTCTTAACTTAAGTTGCTGTATAACTAACGATATTAATGATCGATCTATAGCACACGGATTGGTGAACGTCATTGAAATCACAAAATATTTTAAACATTGTATTTTAATATGACTATGCTGTTAAATAAGAACTTAAATATTAATATTGCTTAGATAGAAAGGAACCTAGCACTAAATATATTATCTACTACTTGTAAATAAGAATTTAAACCAAAACACAAATTGTATATACCCACCCACCTTTAACTAAATCAAATATTGTAGAATTAATTAACTTCCAAACCCATACCGGATCTTTTATAGTATAGCAAGATCTTTATTTTCCTCTATTACTATTGTCTCCTATTCTATAAATTCTGTAGAAACCTAAACTGACCCCTTCTTTGCTTCTATTTCCAGTACACAACTTCTAAATACTATGCCTATACTAACCCGTAAGGCCGCATCCCAGGAACTGGAGCTTAAGTTAAGATTGGCCCTTGAGAGTCTTCAAGATTACAAGGATCAATGCGAGCAACTTCTTCAGGAAAGAGAGGAAAGTGAGGAGGAAGTTAAGAAGGTTGTGGACAAGAACTCACTCTTGAAACGGGAGCTTGCTGACTTCCACAAGCAGTACTTGGATGTGGTTGGGGAGCGGGACAATCTCAAGGCACTGATTGATGGCTTTAGTCAATGTAGTTATGAATATGTAGGGACCTTGAGAAAAGTTAGGGAATTGGAAGACGAATTATTTAGTGCAAATTCAGAATTATTGCAATTAAGGCAAGAAAAAGAATGTGCACAGGTTGTTAAAACTCATCATCTGTATGATGAATTATTAAATACAAATTCAAAGTCTTTGTTAGATAATCACTTAGTCACCATAGATCTCACGGAGCATGATAGTATAGTTAGCAAAATCTGGTATTACAACATGAGCCATAATAAACTTAAAAAATATATTAAATTGAATAAAATTATTAAAAAATATAAAAAGTATAAGAAACAGCAATACAACCACTCTAAAATCATAGAGTTAAGAAAGGACCGTGTTACATTAATAAATAAACTTAGTAATAGTCAAATAAAATTAGAAGATAGTAAAAATATCTATGAAATAGACACTCAACGCTTGCAAAGTGATATAAAGTCATTAGAGAAGTCACTTAGTTCCCTCTACAGTAAGTATGTAAGCTCCCAGAAGCAAATAGAAGAACATATTCTGGCTGCAAATAAGCTAATTGATATGTGTAATTGTAATTCAGACAGAGTCGATTCTATAACACTCAACGGAAAACTATGTACATGTATGAGTCAATCAAATGGCAATTGTTCCCTTCCTGAGGCTATAGATGACTTATCCCAAGCTAAAAAATCTAGCATAGGTGCACCAGTGATACTTGATTCACTCGGTCAAGAGTCAACAATGAAAAAGGAGTTGACTGAAAAAAATTACAATGTTAGTTATCACTCAATAATGTATACTGATAACTTAGGCAAGTGTTTTGGAGAAATATTAGGTAACAACCTGGGCCATGTCTTTCTTAATAACTGTATGCCTGGATCTTCATTTAAACAGATAATGGCATCATTAATGAAATCCAAATTTAACTCAAATACTGATTTAACTGTGTTTATAGGTAATAGTCAAAATGTGAGTAAGAAGGATATCACTGACAGTGTCGCTCAGATGTTAAAGCTGAATTGTCATCATATAATACTGTGTGCTTTTCCATATCTTGAACATTTATCGGATAAGCAAAATAATTACATTCATATGCTGAATAAGCATATTAATTTTTTAGTAGGTCACTACAGTGAAAAATTTATGTTTTTTGACACCAATAATTTTATTGGAAAATTAAATCTGACTAGAGATACTGTGTATCTGCCCATTAAATTTAAACGACAGTTAGCTAGCCTGTTAGCATATAATATTATGTCAGTCATAAGAAATATGACAAAGTCATTTCCCAGTACACCATTGTTTAATAATAGTACTAATAACATTATGATAGTTAGCCAGTCTAATTTAAACTACCCAGCCCGACAACAGAGAAGCATAAATACTTAATGCTGTCACACCAAAATATCAATCGCTTCTCTGGCAAAATCCATGATGTTGACCTATTTGTTGACAAATATAAAGTAGATGTTATATGCTTTACAGAGACGTGGCTAAAGCCAGATAAAATGTCATTTAATATTAATAATTTTAAAGTAGCCAGTTCGTTCCAGAGAGTTTCAGCGGATGGTGGAGGAACCTTAATTATGGTACAATGCCTCCATAAATGTAAGGAGCGACTTGATATTCGCGATCTCTCTGTAGAACGAGTATGTGAGCTCGCGTGTGCAGAATTAGAGGAATTCGTGATTTTGTGTGCTTATAGACCCCCCTCTTCTAGTACTAATCTTTTCTTTTCAATATTGGAAGATGCCCTTAGGAGAATAAAAATAAATAAAAAAATACTAGTTTGTGGAGATTTTAACATAGACATTTTGATAAACACGGTAGATAAACAAAACCTTTTATCTCTATTTAGATCATTTAACTTAAAACATATTTTTTCTGAGCCAACCAGAGTAACGTCTACCTCTGCCACTTGCATAGATAATATAGCAACCAACTTTAAAATATTAGATAAAAATCTTATTAGTGGCATTCGTTCGGACCATAAGTGTCAGATCATCAAATTTAATGTAAAAAAAAAGGAACTTTCCAAGACTATACAGTGTAGGCCTCTTACTAAAAAGAATTTAGAAAAGTTCAGCTCTAATGTAGAATCTCAGTTACTTACATTAAATCCACAATATAGCGACCCCAATGAAATGTATTATTCACTTTTTAATGTTATATCTACTGAGTTCCAAAATGCTTGCAAAGTAAAATCAATAACTTTAAAACATAATTTAATTTTCAGTAACTGGGCAACTGCGGGTATAAGACGCAGTAGAGATGTGATGTATGATCTATATGACAAAAAGTCTTACACATCTAATGTTAATTTTCATAATTACGTAAGAAAATACTCAAAGATCTTTAAAAAAGTTTGTATACAAGCTAAGGCCGTTTTTATTAGTAACCAAATCAAACATGCAAGTAATAAAATAAAGGCTACTTGGAAAATAATTAATACTGAAACTGGAAATAGTAGGTCCATGGATAGTAACATAGAACTAAAAGTTGATGGTGAACTTGTTTCAGATAAAGGTGTAGTCGCCAAATTCTTGGAAAAGTTCTTCACTAATATACCAATAAAGACTACAAAGTCTCTTTCGTCGTCTGTTATAGCGGCCGAGTCTCTTTTAAAGGAAAGCGTTGAGTTACACTCCACAAACTTTGAATTTAATCTCATAACCCACATTGATATAATAAAAACATTTAAAACAATTGTCATTAAGAAAACTGAGGACTTATGGGGATTGTCAATAAAGGCGGTTGAATCAATAATTGCTAAGATAGCGCCAATTCTGGCGTCAATATTTAATCGTTGCATCACAGAGGGTGTTTTTCCCGATCTTATGAAACTAAGTAAAATCGTACCCATTTTCAAATCAGGCTGCCATAATAACCCATCTAATTATAGGCCAATATCTGTGCTACCAGTGTTGAGTAAAATTTTTGAAAAAATAATGCTAAACCAAATGTTAGTTTACTTTAATAAAAATAAAATATTGCATGCCAAACAGTTTGGGTTTACTAGGGGACGTTCGACAGTTGATGCCGGATCCACTGTGATCAAAGCAGTGTTGGGGGCTTGGGAGGAGGCTCAAGATGCTATAGGAGTGTTTTGTGACCTTTCGAAAGCTTTTGACTGCGTGGATCACCGAACGCTCATTATGAAATTAAATTACTATGGAATTCGAGGTAGATCAATTGATTTTTTAAGTTCATATTTGTTGAATCGAAATCAAAGGGTGGCTATTGATAATGTAACTTCGACAGGTGCAATTGTCAAAATGGGGGTGCCTCAAGGATCAATTCTGGGCCCATTTCTGTTCCTAGTTTATATTAATGATCTTCCCTACTTTATCAAGGATATCAAGACAAATATGGTCCTCTTTGCTGATGATACATCCCTTATATTCAAAGTAAATAGAAAGGATGGGGATCAGATTGAACTCAATAATACACTTATGAAAGTATCTAATTGGTTTTCTGCTAATAACCTTCTTCTTAACCCGAATAAGACCAAATGCATTAGGTTCTCCGTACCAAACGTACCCCATATAAATTCAAATATAAAACTTGATGGTAGGGTGTTAGATTTGGTTCCGTCAACTGTTTTCTTAGGCGTTTCAGTAGACTCCAAACTGCAATGGGGTTCTCATATAGAGTCACTTGCAGGCAAACTCAGCTCTGCTGCTTTCGCTGTTAGAAAAATAAGACAGATGACAGATGTAGCAACGGCTAGACTAGTATATTTTGCTTATTTTCACAGTATTATGTCCTATGGCATCTTACTGTGGGGTTCGGCTGCTGACGTTGAGACTATTTTTATATTACAAAAAAGAGCAGTCCGAGCTATTTATAATCTTGGCTGTCGTGAGTCATTACGTGAATTGTTTAAGGAAATAAATATACTTACCTTGCCATCATTGTACATATTCAGTAATATCATGTACATTCGCAAAAATATTGCCCATTTCAATAAGAAGAGTGACAACCACAATTTAAACACTCGTAATAAGCACCAGCTTATAGTCCCCGGTTTTAGGCTTAGGAAGACTAGCAAATCATTTATGGGTAACAGTATTCGATTCTACAATAAGATCCCATCTAATATTACAGATCTTCCAGATGATAAGTTTAAGGTAGTGATCAAACGCATTTTAATATCTAAAGCATATTATAGTATTAAACATTACATTGAGGATAAGGATGTTTGGCGCACGATCCCCTCCTGCACACAGCGACCCACTGGCACTGTCTAATTTATTTCATGTATGAATGTAACCTCAACAGATTACTTTTGTAATTACTAGTTTTTATTTTTATACAATTAATTTTATTGACGTAGTACAATTATTCCAATTGTATTTTTTTTTTTTTGACACTTGTTTGTTTATGTAAATTTACATATCCATTAACTAACCGCTAGTATTCCTACTAGTTTTAAATTTATATTAACATTTCTTTGTAAAATGTGAGCATTATGTGGACATTAATGTTATTTTTAATCTCATGTTACGTACATATTGCCCATTGTCAGGCATTATGAGTTTGTCATGCTCACTAAAATGTCCTGCTGATGGTGGCGTTGTACATCGGGTCGTCGAGTTCCCTACAAAATGGTTGAGCTAAGCGAGGCTGATGTGCGCGTCATGCTCGTGAACGGGTGCTGTCTGTCGGGACTGGTCAGCTCTTAACTGCTTTGGCAATCATTTTAAAGGGCTATATAAGTTATTGCTTCTAGCGCTTTCCTTTATTATTTTGCTCATTAACCTGCATTATTCTCACATTACCTTATTTATTGTTATACCAATTTATTTTAAAAGAGTGTCTATGGAGTTTCTTGCCGGCTCTTCTCCATAAGATCAACGCCTTGGAACCGTGCACCTAGCTTTGACTTTTCATAAGTGCTTGTAATATGGCCTATATGAAATAAAAATATTTGAATTGAAATATTTGAATTTGAATTTGAATTTTAGTTTCGCGTAATAATTAATATTGCACTGCAATCAATCAATAAGCACGTCCACATCGATCGAGTGATCGAGTAAAATCCATTAATCCAAAAAATAATTATATAATTTAGTAGGTAGTACTTACAAATACACAGACTGGATTTTTTTTTACCGCACCCGCAGGTAAAGTACTCTAAATACTGGAGATAGCAAATTTTACACAAAAGAAAACTTTCCTTTCATTTAAAAAAAGAAACAAATCGGCTTTCAAAGATTTTCAAATACAGAATGTTATTTTTTCAGATTTTAGAGGGTTCGGTTACCGAAATTGAGCATTTAGAGTAGGTACTTTCCCTCTGGGTGCGGGAAAAAAAATCCACCTGTGTATTTACATTGGACGATAGCCGATAATTAAACTAATATAAAACTTAACATAACATCACGCCGGTTTTCCTCCGAAGGATTAGGTAGAGGTGTATCTAGTGTTATACAATCATATGCCAATGCCATTATTAAAGCCTATACAATCATAAGTGACTAACTTATATCACAGGCACAAGGTCAAACTTCTTTATTTTTAGAGGATTTTCTGATAGAGAAACCATATAACTTTTTGTCCGACCTGAGATTTGAACCCAGGGCCTAACAGGCAGCAATTGCGTTTGCGAGAACAAGCTGTTAGACAACCTATTTTTAGATAAATATATAAAAATGCAGATATAAAATATTTATTATTTAACTGCCTCGTTGGTCTAGTGGTCCCAAGCGCGACTGCTGAGCATGAGGTCTCGGGTTCGATTCCCGGGTCGGGCAAAGTGTTATTGAGTTTTTCTGTTACAAAATTCTCATTAGCAGCCCGGAGTTTGGAATTGTGTCCGGTAGATGGCAATAGGCTCACCACCTATTACATGGGACTTAATAACAGCATTGGTGAAATGTGGGTGTACAGCTGTGTACACCTCTGCCTACCCCTAAGGGGAATACAGGCGTGATGCTATGTGTATAAAATATTTAACAATAGGCTACTTACTTTTATCGGTACATATTAAAAGACAGATATACTGTCTACACAGTGTGGTGTTCGTTGTTTACCTGTCAACATAATTATTTTTTTGCGATCTGGCGAACGCTATAACAGCATGTGTCCTCCTCACTCCTTTATAATCCGTTAATACATCTATCTCGTTCGCTTAAGGGCCGAGAACTGTGAGTGTCATAAATGTCCCGCGGTCGTGTTGATTTTCCTAACAAATGTAAATCAAATACCTCTTAATTTTCATGTCATCACTATTATTATTTAAGTCATAAATATATCAAATTATGTTTTATATATTGTTGAGCTGATAAATTCAAAGAAAAATAGTGTAATGATCGGTTATCGTCTTGCGCAAATGTCAATGAAGGAGACGTACCTATGTATGTACAGTAGGCAAAAGATATAATTATGTTGACAGGTAAACAACGAACACCACACTGTGTAGACAGTATATCTGTCTTTTAATATGTACCGATAAAAGTAAGTAGCCTATTGTTAAATATTTTATACACATAGCATCACGCCTGTATTCCCGGAAGGGGCAGGCAGAGATGTACACAGCTGTACACCCACATTTCACCAATGCTGTTATTAAGTCCCATGTAATAGGTGGTGAGCCTATTGCCATCTACCGGACACAATTCCAAACTCCGGGCTGCTACTGAGACTTTTCTAACAGAAAAACTCAATAACACTGCCCGACCCGGGAATCGAACCCGAGACCTCATGCTCAGCAGTCGCGCTTTGCACCACTAGACCAACGAGGCAGTTGCGCTTTCTAGGTTGGTCCTATAGTAAAAGTGGATAAATTAATAAGGGTTCATAAAAGTTGTTCGTATCTATACGAACAAACGGGATTTTTTTCTTGTTTCCTCAAAAGGATTACATAATTAAAATCGAATTATGTTACCTAATAATACCTTAAGGGATCGACGGGAGCTTTTTTATCATACTGTTTAGTGATTGTCTCTTGAATACATCTTTTCTCCACTTTAATCACCAACCAGCTAACTCGCCCCAGCTTTGCACACCAGCGATCTTTGGCCAAGGTTTTTATATTATTACTTGTCGAGCTAAACAGCAAAGGAGAGGAACATGTAATTTCCCTAGAGGGTAAACAGCTCACGCATAATATTATTTTGATTAAACTAAACTTGAGCTGATGGAATACCTTCATCAACTTTTATTTGGTTTTCTTATTGCTGGTGTATTTTATAATATATAATTTTAATACAACAAATTATATATCTGTTAATAAATAAGACATACTATACAATTAATGAGTACTTGACCCATAGCAATATGTAAATAATTATGAAGATATTATCATATTTTTTGCCATTTGGTAAATCCTTTTTAGGTCCGATTTAATAAGAAATTGTCTTGGCATTATCTATAATATATATATTAATTTGTTATATTTTACTTAAACATAACATAGCACCTGTATTCCCCGAAGGGTAGGGAGAGGTGTATCCAGTTGTTCACCCACAATTCACTAATGCTGTTATTAAGTCCCACGTCACAGGTACTGAAAATTTTCTATCAGAAAAACTCGATAACACTTTGCCCGACCCGGGAATCGAACCTGAGACCTCATGCTCAGCAGTCGCGCTTGAGACAACCAGACCAACGAGGCAGTTGTTATATTTAGAATACATAAATTGGTAGAACAACGTAATCTGCTTCTACCACGCTGTGTCTCAGCATCAACCTAAACTTGTCTGACAAAAATTGCATATGGCATTAAGACCGCCTTTGTACCAATTTGCATAAAATATAAATAAATAAATAAACTGCGCATTTATCTAACATCTTCCAATGTACCTAATTATTGTAACATGTGTTCAGTAATAAAGATTTGATTGATTTAATGAATTATTATTTGAATGATTATTATTTTCATTTGTCTAAGTAACAGCTGCATAGATCAATCGAGGTTAAGCTGCGTTTGCATGAAAGCAATAAAAACTTGACTTACTCTGTGGATGAGTGATTATCGTCCCTTATTGAGGTCTTTGTGCCTCGGGGAGCACAGTTGTAAGTCCCGGTTGTTAAAGTAAGATCTATGACAGCCGTTACGGGTAGTCGGATGCCTGAAAGTCTGAGAACCAGTGTTACCAACCAATGACTGGGTTGTGGAGGTCAGATAGGTAGACGCTCCATATAAAATACTGGTATGTATCCAGTTAGATTGAAAGCCAATACCAAGCTAGTTGCGAAAAGACTAAGCAGATATTTAATTAATAGGTGTGACCGCAAACTTTGTTCTACCATATAAATTTTCTGAATAGGGCCACCCTTATCACTTAGGGGTATAAAAAATTGCTTACGTTCATTCTCAGACCTATCAAATATACACAAAAAACATCATAAAAATCGGTCATGCCGTTTCGGAGGAGTTTCATAACAAACACTGTGAAACGAGATTTTTATATATTACATACATAGCATCATAGCATCACGCCTGTATTCCCCGAAGGGGTAGGCAGAGGTGTACACAATTGTACACCCACATTTCACCAATGCTGTTATTAAGTCCCATGTAATAGGTGGTGAGCCTATTGCCATCAACCGGGCACATTTCCAAACTCCGGGCTGCTACTGAGAATTTCCTAACAGAAAAACTCATTAACACTTTGCCCGACCCGGGAATCGAACCCGAGACCTCCTGCTCAGCAGTCGCGCTACGGGCCACTAAACCAACGAGGCAGTTTTTATATATTAGAATATATATTATGGATCTGCGGTTAATAATCCTGTTTTTTTTAATCTTTGCTCTGCTCTAAGAATTTCTCTTGCGTCGTGAGTGAGTTTAATAGAAACATATTCCCAAACACCTACATGATACCATTGTACGTAGGTCATAAAAATATTTGTTGCGTTCGGGAATCTAACCCACGTGGCGTAGAAGCCGGCCTCTGGACCATTGCACCAAACGTGTACATGAAGCATATAAAATAATCTATTTAACTAATATTTAAAAATTCCATTCGATGTGTCCAGTTTATGTCATGTAGAATTTGAATTTAATTAGTACGAAAATTCAGACGTCCTACTTATATCCAAATTAAACAGATAATTGTTTATCTTAGATTAGATATATATTTGAGAATCGTGTTAATGTTGACATTTCCCGATCACTCTATAAAGTAATTATTAGGGTAACTATATTATTAGTTTCATAGGTAAAGGCTTTTGAAATTTTCGTTTTATATTGTCTTTGAAATTGTGTTTAAAAAAATCATACGTATTTAGTACAACTTTATTTTGCTGTGAATTATCTATGTGGGTAGGTAGAACTTATTTATTTTATTTTATTCACATAAATTATTATTATCTGAGCTTATTCCAATATTTATATACGGGATTACATTTTCTCTTCCCATACTGAGATACGATGTGATTTTTGTATGGTTTTTTTTTTTTTATTTGGTAATCGTACGACAGGCGTCGATTCAAATATTGATAGACTAACCTTCATTTAACTAACGGAGGCAATGTGAGCGGGACGAGACGAATTAAAAGTGGTTATTATCTTACTATGTTATTTTATAAAACAAGTGTAGTACCTCGGTAAATTGTTCTTCTAAATATCTTGTCTATCAGGTTGGCTGCATTGCATTGCACTCTGTTCCTCTGAGGTGTCTTTGATTTTCTAGTTTTATGTTTGTCCATTCAAAGTACAGATTTTTATTTATTTCGCCAAAAATGTCAGCCATGTTTTATGAAAAATTAATACGATTTTATCTGTCACTGGTGTACAACGAACTTTCTTTGTTACAATTTTAGTGAGAAACGTCAGAATATAATTTAGTCAGACATCTTTTAATTCGTTCTATCTTGCTTTTATAATCTGTGAGTAATAGATAATTTAAATTGTTAAATTAAGGTCTATGACAGCCGTTACGGGTAGTCAGAGGCCTGAAAGTCTGACAACCAGTCATACCACGAGATATCGTGTTACCCAGTAATTGGGTTGTGGAGGTCAGATAGGCAGTCGCTTCATGTAAGATACTGGTATTATACATCTGAATTGACTGGAAGCCGACCATAATTGTAGGCTAGGCAGATTCGAAGTAATAGATATTTTATTAGTACTCAAATTTGAGTTTAGTGCATCAACACTAGAACTGATTCCATTATTAATCCTTTCTCTGTGCAGTGCCCGACATGTGATGCACGGCGATTGTTTAACTATTGTGTCTGTTTTGCACACAGTTATAGTGTTATTATAAATTAACGTAAACGTCACTAATATGGCAGGGGTAAACACCGTAGACTAAAGTCTGATTACTCTGATTGTAATTTATATTTAGGTTTACATGCAAGTATAATTGCGCTCCATATCATTTTACGATGTTATTCGTCTGAAAGGATTCTATTTACGTAGACTCTTATGTATTTAGCACAATAATATGATTATTGTAAATTTTCTAAGCAAATATTTAAAGTAGGTACTATTGTGTAAGGAAAGTTACCTGTTTCAATAGAGTTCACGTCGCAAGTGCCTGTATTTGTTTCACTTAATTGAATGACTAAAATAGGTTTGTAAACTAATAAAATAATTTTATTTCTGTAAATAGATCTTTTGCAGACACTTTTACAAGTGTTTTTTTTACTAGATGGCGCCGCCCTTGTCTAACTGACTATCTCTGAGATGACACGCCGAAACAAATTCAGAGGTCAAGGTCTCTTTTAAAGTCCAGACATAACATAACATAGCATCACGCCTGTAATCCCCGAAGGGGTAGGCAGAGGAGAGACACGGGTACAGTGTACACCCACATTGCATCGATGATGTTATTAAGTCCTATGTGGTGATCCTATTGCCATCTACCGGGTACAATTCCAAACTCCTAGCTGCTACTGAGAAATTACTCACAGAGAAACTCAATAACACTTTGCCCGACCCGGGAATCGAAGCCAAAACCTCAGGCTCAGCAGTCGCGCTTGGGACGACTAATTATTTTTAATAGGTAGTTCCTAGTAGGTAGCGTTTTATTTTATACCTACTATGTTGGCACCCACGATGTATGCAATCGTTAATCGCACAATAAAAAATATGAATTCATTGTTTACGACAACTTAAGATTCGAGTGCTATCAAATAAAAGGGAAAGTGACTTTCTACGTGACATTTTATAGCGTATATTCGCAACCACACAAAGGAAGAAATCATAAAATTGTACGTTTTCATGAATAAAAGAATGAGGAAGCATTGACGTCACCGAGGTCACGTGTATGCGTAGTCAATGACAGGACACAGACTATTGTCTATGATTCGAAGTTAATAAAAACTACTTATATCTTGCAGACACTCGAACTTTCGTGGGAGGCGAAACTTCCGGGTCATTTTTGTACATTATAGTACGCGTATTGAGCTATGGGACTTTGTAACGGTGACGATGGTAATGGTTAAGCCTAGTGCCATCTACCAGGCAAGTTTCTAAACTAAGGTTGCTAATGAGAACATTTTAATTAGGTATACTCAAAATTGTACGTCTAACAATAATATTTCTATTGTGTTTGGTATTGGTAAGTTAACAGGCTAAAGGCAGAAAGGTTCTAAATTTAAATTATGCGAGTCAAATTAGAAAATAACTTTGCTGATTTACATATGACTCCTTGGGCACAGATAACCAATGAGGTCCCTATAGTGATAACAAACTATAGCGGCCTGGCGACAGCGGGTAGAATATAGTGCAATATATGTTGACAGTGTGTAGTTGACAGCTTCGTTGGTCTAGTGGTCGTAAGCGCGGCTGCTGAGCGTGAGGTCCTGGGTTCGATTCCCAGATCGGGCAAAGCGTTATTGGTTTTTTTCTGTAAGGAAATTCTCAATAGCCCGGAGTTAGGAAGTTGGTGATGTGACACCCCCGTGCTTCGGAGAGCACGTAAAGCCGTCGGTCCTGCGCCTGATCTCTCTCCGTTCGTGTCGGGTTGCCGCTCCATTGGACTATGAGAGTGAAGGAAGAGGGAGTGCCTGTGTTTGCGCACACACTTGTGCACTATAATATCTCCTGAGTACTTGTCTAATCTCCTCGGAGATAGGCCGCCGTGACCTAAATACGGTCTGGAGGATATTTATTATACGCTGACAGCTTTGTTTTAGCACTATCTCGAACAATAGCTGCTGAATCGATAACGAAAGTATTTAGGTTAAGTTGTTTAGTGCTGGCTGTAAAATATTATGGTCCTGTCCTGATAGGGGTAGGAACATATGTTACGTTGTTGCTGTCTTAGATTAATTAACTGAGGGTGTAACAAATCCTCATGGGTCCAACTGACGGCGAGGGATGTGTCGGACTCTTACCAGGTAAAGCCACTTGGCCATCTCAGCACAAAAAGAAGGGGCATCGTTAGATCTCGAATAGATCTAACCAGTTACTCTTCTGTGAAAAGAGAACAGTTGCCTTTGTGAAAAGAGCCTTGTGTAGCCTTTGTGAAAACGTTTCCCCAAAACCCTCACAGTGAGGCAGTTTATATATCGACTAGATTTGCGCGTGACTTCATCTGCGTAAACTTTAACAAACATCCATCCACACAAACTTTCGCATTTATAATATTAACATAACATAGCATAGCATCACGCCTGTATTCCCCGAAGGGGTAGGCAGAGGTGTAAATACACAATTGTACACCCACATTTCACCAATACTGTTATTAAGTCCCATGTAATAGGTGGTGCCTAATGTCCTATTGCCATCTACCGGGCCAATTCCAAACTCCGGGTTGCTAGTAAGAATTTCCTAACAGAATAACCCGATAACACTTTTCCCGACCTGGGAATCGAACCCAAGACCTCATGCTCAGCAGTCGTGCTTGGGAGTACTGGACCAACGAGGCAATTATAATATACTCGCTGATGCCCGCGGCTTCGCCCGCGTGGATGTCGGTTATCGCGATCAAAAGTTATCATGAAATTTTGATCCCGTTTCCGATTTTCAATTACCGCTTTATAATATTGCCCATATTTTGAAGTATTAAAATGGATATAATTATAATAATAATGCTTTATTGTTTTAAATAATAAATATAGTATGTTATCCTTAAGAGATAGACATATGCCATCGCGGTCTTTTCTGTAGACCTATATAAGGTACACAATTCCAGCATACATCATTTTGTGATATCTCAAAGGGTTTAGGCAGCGTTTTCGTTGAAAGCTCCCAGACGGCTTATTTTTTTCCGACACCTCCAACAAATATCATTATATTTTAGCTAATATATACAAAAACTTGACAAATTATATACTTAAACCTTCCTCGAAAACCACTTTATCCATTGGCTGAAACAGCATGAAAATCGGTGCAGTAGTTTTTGAGTTTATCGCGAATAGACAGACAGACACACGCGGCGGACGACTATGTTTTATAATATGTAGTGAAGTAGGATAGTAGGTCAAAATAGTACTTTCACCAAATGTCATTATATTCTTTTTCTTTACAGATAGAACGTCCGAGCAACTCGAAGGTGTCATTTTTCGACCTTTCTCATGTCGTGGACACGGTCGCTGTCGCGTTCCAACCGCGGCCCTTTAACAGGAAGACCAAAGTCATCCTCACGTTGCTTATGGTGTTCCTACTTTTTGGACCGACTTCATGTAAGTTATTATGGAAATAATTAATGTTATGACATACCTACGAGCGCGAGCAAGCTTCGAACCTCGTATATCTGGCTGGTTTTTGGGCCTGTGCAAATATCCTACGGATTTGTATCATCTTGCAACATGTCGGTGAGCTCCCACGATGCATACGTGCCGTGGGTTAGGACAGATTAGCTCAAAACTACTATGGCTCTTTCCTTATTAGAATCGACACGACTAACTTTGCAGTTATTTCAGTGTCGTACAGTAGCGTCCTTAAATGCAGATAAGGCTTTCAAACGCATGCGGATCGACCTGTGAAGTTATAAATTTTTGAGGAAATAAATATTCGGTCGTGAACAGGATTCAAACTGACACCTCCCGGATAAATACTCCAGGCGCTCTGACCACTATGCCATCTCGACCCCCGCTCACTACCCCGAATTCTTCTTCCACGTTTTAATACGTCTTTCGGTGACGTCATTGCTATCTATTCAGTTCCTTTTATAGGTAACTGAACCATGACTAACTTTGCCATTAATACAATGTCGCAAAGATGCAGTTACCTTAAAAATCCTTAAATGCAGTCAGTATAAATGACAATACACTGTTGAATACATTTCCTTTGTCACATTTATTTTTATGTTGGTGAGACTAAGCCTTAGTGATGAATGGTTGTTATGAACCACATCATACAAAATCATATTTTATATTGTATAATTTGGTGATCAAAACGTTGCGTTCGCAAACACAAAATAATGTTTGTATAGGTTATGTACAAAAGAAAATAAAAAGTAAGATTTATTTCAAGTTAAAAATTTTTGTTGAACGAATGATTAGCTATATTATAGTAAATTTTTCAACCGTGTGGATATAGAATCCGGCAATACTTTATTTGCCACGGGTAATTCCGACTTTTATAGTCAAAGGTTTAAAGAAAATAAACTAATATAAATCAAAGACAAGAAAGTAGACTTACATAAGTTAATATTAATGTGATCAGTGTGATATGTAATAATTCCTAACCACCATTTTAGGAAGCCAAAGAATGTAGTCTTAACCAATATCGATTAGAAGACTACCATTATTGTTCACCGGTTATGAGTGATGTACATTTTTCGGGAATGCCCAACTACCATTTCAAATTCGAACGGAACCCTTAATCATGAGCTGGGGCTCTAGTTTCAATGACATACAACTGCCATCTAAGCGCCTAATACTTTACCCGTCCCAGGAATCGAAGTCAGGACTTCTACATATCTTCTATACTATGTTCAGTCGCGCTTGTGACCACTAGACCAACGAGGCAGTCACAATAATAATTAATGTGTCTCTCGAAAAATAAGTCATGCAATCACATATGTATTATAAAAATGTTTTATATTTTAGCGGAACACACAGTATTCTACCTGTTCGTGAGGAATCGTCTGAACTGGGACATGGTGAAGTACAGCGTCTACCTGAGCTACTCCATCGTACTACATTCTTTTGGTAAGTTTTTAGAAGATAATCATAAAAAAATAGTTTACGCGTTTTCATGCGATCAGGTAAAAGAACCGAGTCCCTATCGTTGTGCAGCATAAACACTATTTTGCGTGCAAGTACAACTCCGTAAGTAAAGGGGCATTTATTTGTGTTTTGAAGGCTCTTCACCACCTAGTTCTCCTCGGGGAAAACGGCCTGGTAACATGGTTTGATTCTATACACCGTGTAAGCTAAGTATTGACTTATATCACTATTGTATTGGTTCGAGCTCCCTATAGGACATTTACAATATATGTCGGAGAATCACCATTCTCCTCGACATCGTCATTACCGGCCAGTTTTATGGGCTTCACCAGGGTTAAATGCGAGCACAAAAAAAAAGTATAATTCCGTACAATTTAATGAAAGTTTTACAATTATAAGAATCACTAAATAATGACTTCACTATTATTAACTTAAAACGTTAATCCCCGTTAATCAATCAATTAAAGGAAAGCAGCGGATTCGCGACACCAATCTCACTTCGCCACACAATAAACCAAAATAACTCATAAAATGACCCACCTCGATAAATCCACATTATGCAAGTAAAACACACAATACATTAAATATGGCACTGTATCCTCTGCTCTGATTGGTCAACTCATAATAGTCATAAAACATATATAGTTTTTTTTTTTAAAGAAACAGTAACATTTTACTCTATAACAAAATGTAACAAATTAATTATAATAAAACAACTTTTAACCGGATTAATCACGTGTATTATTGGTTTTGGTTTTACCTGACGTTTCGAACACTTTGCAGCGTTCGTGGTCGCAGGAGGACTGTACTCCTCCTGCGACCACGAACACGAAAATTATAATGTGTAGTGATCGCGCAAACCTAAGATATCACTATGTAACAAATTAAAATACGATTTATCAAAGTATTTTTAGTAAACAATCAATATGTCGGTTAAGAAACCAACAATCAACTCGATTCCTATTACTTCCTCCGACATATATATATTATTATTTTGATCAGCAGCAGTTGCTATAACATATTAAAAAGAAACCTTTTAAAGACAACTAAGCGGATTATGACAAAAAAGATAATATTAAAACGAGTCACATTTGACGTCACTACAGCCATTCAAAGGACTAGGTACTGCCCACCTTACAAACGTATATAAGCAGGATGACATAGGTACCTTTCCCTTTAATGAGGGACCAGGAGTGCCGCCTGCCATCCCTGATTTTTCAAAGGGACTTTAGAACGTTAATCTCGTAAAGTTCGCGTAACGTCGAAAGATGTGAAGGGATCCCCTCAAATTTCTACAGTAAGAGGTAATGACACAGAATTTCGACGTAACAGGTAAAAACAAATCGAATTTTAGAAATTTTTAATTTAAGTGGAAATAATCTTTATGAAAATATCAGTATAAATTAAAAATGTGCGTGTTGAAGAGGGGTTTGTAGGTAAGTAACAGCGCTGCGCTTGTCGCGGTCTGTCTGTGGATTGGTGAACATAATTTCATATCGGGACCCCTCTGGGCCTCGGAGAGCACGTTAAGCTATCGGTTCCAGTTGTCAAATGAAGATCTACGACAGCCGTTATGGCTAGTCAAAGGCCTGATAGTCTGACTACTATCCTACTACGTAATATCGTGTTATCCCAGTAACTGGGTTATGACGGTCAGATAGGCAGTTGCTCCATGTAAAAAACTGGTATTAAGCAGCATCTGGTTAGACTAGAAGCCGATTACAATGTATCTAGTTTCCTGCCCAGCTGAGACGAGGCGAGAAAGGTTAACGCGTGTGCAGCGTGAAATGCGTCAAAAGAGTGTGAGCAAGTCAGTCCTCGCTTCGCTCACTGATTCAGATTTAGACTGAGCGGCAAACATAATACAATCATAACAAATGGGAAAGAGATATGAAGTGATAGGTCTCTCACACTCATAACTCAGTAGCGTTCCCGCAACGCGACATAATAAACGTAACTTTATGAATTTTATATCATTTTAGTCGATGTTCCAAATATTCTAAATGAAACATATCAGTGTTTCGGAACATTTCAGTGATCTTGATGCAAATTTTCCAATCGCAAAGATATTTCAATTCTCGTCTCGCACATCCTCACCAGTCCAGACATACTGCACCAAATATACGCGAGGAGATAATTGAATGATTGCCCTACTATCTTAAATTCTCGTCTCGCCTCGTCTTGTCGCGCTTCACTGGTGAAAAAGTACCTTTACTTCGTGACTTTTCGGACCATTGATTGCATTTTTGACGTGAAGACTGCGAGCAAGCAAAATGCTTCTTAATAGTCGTAAGTTAATTAGGTATTATAAAAATAATTAATCATTAATATAAAATAAATTATGCTTTGTATAATAACTTTCGTGAGGCATATTCATATTAATTATTGTTCACCGGTTACTACTCACGTGTATTCTTCGGGTTTGCCCGACTAGTTTCGAGCTCGAACGGAGCCCTTAGTCATGAGCTGAGTCCGCGGCAATGTCGCGAGTCAGACTAGTCGGACAAACCCGAAGAATACACGTGAGTAGTAACCCGTGAACAGTAATTAAAATTAAGGTTTGTTTAACCAAACTATGTCCGTTACATCTTTGTACGACAAAAACGTTCCAGCGGTTTAGGTACACGTTGATTATGGTTATATAACTTACCTATTTACTTACATATTTCAGGTGCAATGTTCTCAATAACGGTGCTCAGCAAGCGAATGCAGATCGATGACTCGATGCTGTGCCTCGTCTCCGTCATCAGCAAGTTCGTCGGCTCCATATGGACTGCGTTTGTTAGCACTGACATCGAAATGTACCTTGGTAAGTAGCTAAACGAAACTACTGCTTCATTGGTCTGGTGGCCGCAAGCGCGGCTGCTGAGCGTGAGGTTCTGAGTCTGATTTCCGGATCGGGTGGTGTTATTGGATTTTCTGTTAGGAAATTTTCAGTAGCCCGGAGTTAGGAAGTTGGACAGCTCAATTTTTTGGAGAGCACGTAAAGCTGTCGGTCGTAATCTCGACTCTACCGGTCGGTGACCGTCCCATCGGACTATGAGAGTGAAGAAAGAGGGAGTGCATCTACATTTGTAATATCTCCTGCGTACTTGCCTAATCTCCATGGAGATAGACCGCTGTGAACTAAGTCGTTCGGGAGGAGTATTAGCAAAACGCTTCTTGTACTCGTAACTGTCAATCAGGGGTGATACATCACCGTCCGTCTGGACATCTGTTAATGGAAAGGGCTTGTGGAAATTAAATTGTACAAATATTCTGACTTACTCTTCACCACAATGCATACTATAAAAAACCAATATGTTGATGCCTCTTGAGAATGGGAAGCGTTTAGTTTCTGAAACATAAAATGTTATCTCTTCGCAGCTTTTATGAAATGCACTTAGGTATATATCATCATAAGTGAGCGCACATAAAGCAAAACATAATTAACTATTGTATATACGAGTAACTTATTCGGTACCTTCATTGACGTCTTCACAGTCCATAGTAACTTAGGTACTACTGGATATGGACTGTACTGAAATTAGAACAACAGAAAATATAATAATACCAGCTTCTGCCCGCGACTTTGCCTGCGTGGACTTGAGAACTGGGTCCAGCCGGGGTAAAAAGTATTCTACGTGTTAATCCAGGTTATAAACTAACTGTGTACCAAATTTCATCTAAATCCGTTCAGTAATTATCGCGTGAAAGAGTGACAAATATCCATCCATCCACGGTCACAAACTGAATTATAAATATTAAATTATTACAGTTTACAGTATTATTACAGTTTTATTTTTCATATTTTAGGTTTTGATTGAAAGGATGAGATAAACTATTAGATGTAAAACTTTTACACACATCATAGTTTCAATCAATAGGGTTTAGAGTTAAAACAGCATTTCTATTCAACGGATTTGTATGTACTCAACAAAGTGCCCCCCTTTTCACGAGACAGTACTTTCAATATTGCTTTTGCAATTACTATAAAATGAATTATACTACCATCTACCCTCACAAAAGCGTCATCGAGCCATCTCTACTTCATATTCCAGTTTTATTATGATAATGTGCATTTGAATAATGGCCGACTCAATGGCGGGTATTAATTTGATTGCGTTCACAATTGCAGTTCCCGTCGCCGAGCTGCTGAACGCAACCACATTTACGTCACTCCGCTCCATTATATCGAAATTAGTACAAAAACAGGAAACTGGTAAGTTTAAAGTTGGTCCAATAATATGTAGATTAGATTGATGTAGTGACGCATGCTAAGTTAAAAAAAAAATGTGGGGTTTGTTAATCTGAATACTCTTTAAGGCGGAATACATTATACTGAATTGCGCTGCTAAAAGTGGTCCTAGATTGGACTCCCAGGTCTGTCAAAGATTGACTGTATTCTTTGTAAAGTAATTATCTTGCTGCCTAAACTTTGGAATTGCAGCAGCAAAGTGTCTTTTGAACAACCCTATTAAGGACTATGATTCAGATAGATTTACTCCTTAGATTTTTACAATCGATACACATTATAACAAAAAACTTTTGGCTTCGAAAGCTGCACAGTGTTTCTAACTTTATAATACTAACCCTTTTAGTTTATAATTCCAAGTACCAGGCCTTATGTTTTACCTTGACCTCTTTATTCCAGCTAAAATAAACTCAATGTTCTCGTTAACGGAGACTATTGCATCCCTGATTTTCCACCCGTTCTACTCGTGGATGTACATGAAGACGCTGCACGTGCTGCCCGGAGCTGTGTTCCTCACCAGCGCAGCGATTGCCATTCCACCTTCAATCATTCTTGTGTAAGTAACTGTCTCTATTCTCTGTCTCAAGAGGCATATTTTCTTCTTTTTTTATCAAGATTGGATCTGCGTTTGGCCACCAACTCGCCTGATGGTAAGCGACGGTGTGGCCGATAAATCTATTCACTCTTAAGTAGAGTGGATATATTTTGGGAGAACGGTAGTTGGGGAGTTGATGCAACTGCCCAGACCCGTCTACCACAACGGTTGCACTGGACTACATCCCGAATCACGACTAGGTCGCTTCACAGCATGGCTTTGTACGGTGGATGGTAACCAGCCCCGGCCGAAGCCTCCCACCAGAGTTGTGTTGCTTGTTTCGCACCACCTAGGGGCGACGTGTAGGGATTCAATTTTAAGGGTGCACTTCTAGGGACGCGGGCAACTCAGCCCCTAACAGTTGTTTAGTTTTGTAGTAGAATCTACTTTACAAATCTTTCGACCTGCCTCCCAACCTGTAGTACTAAATTCTAATTCTAATTCCAGATTCTTCTACGCCCAGCACAGAAGAGAACTGAAAAGTACAAGAAAGAAAGCGCTCGAAGCAGAAGAAAAGAAAGAAGCAAAAGAGGTTGAGACAAAGAAGTTTGATCCATTACAGTTTATTCCGTCGACGGAAAAAGAAAAGAATGAAATAGGAAAAAATAGTTAGCATTTATGTTTTCAAAAAGAGAATATTCTTCAATATTTCATGTTGTTTAATGCTTAATTGTAATAAAATATATTCTTAGGCTTAGTTGCACAATTATCTATTTGTACAGGGTGACTCGGTCACTATGTATTTATATGTGTATTTAGTATTACATGTACATAGTGAATGAGTATGACACTAGCTTTATGGGGAGGATAACAAAATGTAATATAGTTTATAAACAATGTTTCGTTGAACAATTTTTTTAAAGATTTTTTTAATTTCATACACCCACACGATGTCCTTTGTACCAGTAAGGCAGTTGGAACATCAAAAAAAAAAATTGTGGATTTTCTGTATCTCAAATGGACAACACAGATCACTGAGAACGACAACATATTAAAAAAGAAATATTATATATATAATTGTTTAATGATTGGCTATATTTATTTATTTATTTACACACAAAAGTAAAAGGATAGGTCTTTAGCATATAATGTACAAAGGTACACTGACTTTTCTCAACGAATCATTCGGATTTTGAAAACTTTTATTGTACTTTTCCAAATAAGTACCAAAAAGGTTCTGATTCTCGGTTGGCGAGCCCAGCTCGCACTTGACTGTCCAGAGAAATTGATGCAACTTAACCTATATCTTCCTCTTTTTTGTATAAAAACTTTCGTGAGACATATTCATATCAATGAATGTTCACTGGTTACATACTCACGTGATATGACTAAGGGCTCCGTTCAAGTTCGAAACTAGTCGGGCAATCCCGATAAATGCACGTGAGTAGTAACCGGTGAACATTAATCGATATGAATCCTGTTACTTCCACATTGAAATATATGAACTTATTTTCTAAAAATGTATACGATTGTTTTAGTAAAAGTTAGTGAGACCTTCGTGTGGTCGTGATAACTCATTCCTGCTCCAGCTCCTAGATTATTCATTAATCCGGGGGGCACAGGTTTAAATCCTGCACACGAACGTACCTATTTTATTTCCACATATGTATAAATTGAGAGTTCGCTACGCATGCGTTTATAAATGTATATCAGTATCCTAGATTTTATTTTATGTACAAAACCTGGTGTTAATCTTTAAGTTAAGAATAAAATCGAATTAATGAGGCGAATATTATGCGCAGTACTTTTAAGAATAATATATTGTTTTATTGAATAGATTCAGGCGTTAACATGCGGAAGTCCATTACAATGGAAGCAATTTAATACAACATCTAGCTACTTCCAAAAATTTCAGGGTAGTCATGAAATTATCCGTGCACCGAAGCAAATATGTGCTCATACGCAAGTGGTGAAACATTACAAGTACCACCAACTACTCTACACACGTCTTTCACCCCACCATGGGGCGTCACGTCATCAGGATCGTGCAGTGTCTTAGTCGGTGGGGGACAGTGCACGGTTTAACAACTTATATTTCTTTAAATCCATTTTTTTTAGTTTGATTTTGTTTGAGCCATGTATCAAAAGACACAGTGGTCTTAATTCTGATGTAGTTCACTTAAACTAAATTTAGAGCACTGTTCTCTTTTCCGAACAGGTACTATATGAGCAGGACAGAACGAATTAATAGACGTCATATCTGTGTCAATTTAAACATGACAAAAAAGTCTCTGAACATTATTTGGTGGGCACAATGTTAGATGTCAACTAAAATTAGAGACATCAAAATAAAACTTGACTTGATTTCGATTTTACGTCTCATAATTTATTCTATCTTGCTCTTATAGTAACTGTTAGTAAAAGACAGCAATGCCTTCTTTTAATTCAGCTTGCTATATCAGAATTGAAACCAAAATCTAATATTTTTTCAAATAACGTTAGACATAATTTTGGGTTATAGTGTAATTTTGACAAAAAAAAACGAATCAAGAAGTTCATGGCCAGTTTTAACCTCTGGTCGTTGAAGTTTGGCAACGGTGAACGCGATCAGTCTGTAGATTAGAGATGGATATGTTCCATATAAACATGCATGTCCCGTGTTTGATGTACTCATATGGGTCCAGCGGTTAAACCGTGATTAGCGGATTGGGATTGCGAGTAGAGTGTGGGAGTGCAATGCTACGGGCAAGACAACGGTGGCATGAAGGCGTATCACTGCATCTCACTCCGGCGCGCCATCCCCGTTCTGTTACCCCTGAATCAGTTCTACACATTGTGTGTATGTCCGTCCCGCTCCTATGTATATGACTAATGTACGGATCCACATCCATCATTAATGCGAGTGATGCGTGATGCTGGTTTCAAATCATCAGAATCAATGTAGCTTTTAAAATATAGCCTAAAATATAATTTAATAATATAGGCAAATCTTGGTCCAGTCGAATTCATTATTATGATTAATAATCTCCCTAACGTAGTGCGCAGTTCGAGGTGTTTGCTATTTGCAGAAGACCTAAAAGTGTTTCTCTTTGTGGCTAGTGCCTCGGACTGTGAGCGACTTCAGAGTGATCTTGATAAAGTTGTACAGTGTACTTGATAAAGTTGTACATCCAGGAAAACAAGCTTGAATTCATAATATAGAATTGCGTATAGCCAATTTAAATTGTATTTTAATCGTAGGCCCTAAATGAGGCTGAGCTATATCAAGGACAAAATTGTATTAACCTAATATAAAATTGACAGTTTGAGAATACTTAATGTGGAGCAAAATGTGGGATTCGCATCGTATCAAAAGCTCAAAATTTTCCTCTTAGCGTGTGGTTTATGAGCACCTAGTGTCACAGTTTCTGCCTACAAACTGCTCTTTAGATGGCAGATATAAGTATTGTTAAATCTGTAAGTCATTTTCATTAAAGAATAATAAACAAAAATAATTTTAAACTATCCGTGGGCCTCTGACATGGCTTTGATTTCCATTGAGAACATCAGTCTCTATCTCGGACACCTGGTTGCTCAGCAAACAAAAAAATAATTAAAGAGCGTATTGAAGTATTCATTTTCGAAGTAATCTGGTTTACCTTTAGGTTACCGAGACTGACCATAATTATGGTGTTGGTGTTATTTTGCTGTGATAAATGTACAGAATGAATGTTACAAATAAAGATTATTTAGAATTGTTTGGGATTGTTTTCATTTGAATTATCTATATTTCAATATCTTTCTCTATCTGTGTGGGAAAGCAGTTCATGAACCTCATTGACTGTCTGGCGTTTTGAATTATTTTATGTTACCTACGCAAATGTCCTCCTGAATTATCGTCTTGTGACGGGTCGTTGAGCTCCCTTAGTTATGGTTGAGCTACACGATGATTGATATATACGTGCTGTAAGACAGCACAGATCACCTCAAAGCTGCTATGGCTCTTTCCTCAAAAGCTATTCCAGACGATCTCTGCATGATAACACTCACATAGATATGTATTATCGACTATCGGCATCATGATTGCTGAGTCAACGTCCCACATATCGACAACCTCGTGTGCTAAGTTAAGATGTTTGATTTATATTATTATTATTATATAATAACAATTAGGTATGTAATATGGCAACATCGAACAAATTGATTTGTCTATATATTTATTCTGACAGTTTGTAAAGACAGCGGCATAGATATCAGTATCCGGCATCCACTAAGATAGAGACTTGATAGTATTTCATTAAACCCCCGAGTACCAAGTTGAAGACTTTCATTTGTTATAATATTACATGGCGCAGCCGGTAGGATCATAAAACTATACATAAATTTTTTCGTTACAAAATTATTATACACTGTAATAACCCATCTGCATTGGACCCAGACTGCATATATTATTATGATGAATGCTTGACAACATTAAGCTTTGCCTCGAGGATATGAGGTAGATCTTTTCTCTGAGTTTCTATTGCAAGTTTTCTCTCAAACTAGGTAGTGTGACACTGACTGCCACGACGGCTATACAAAATCGGATAGTTAACATGACGTCATCAGTATGCAGGGGAAAAAAATGTTCCTTCTAAAAAAAAAATTGGGTTTAACAGTAGGTCGATGCGTGTGGTCCGTTCGCTGCGGATGAGTGGAGGCATTTTAATGACTAATTTTAAAATAATATTGATATGATTCCTCCGATGCGTATGATGCGAGCCTGAAGACGGCTACCTTTAGGAATACTCGACATTATAAAATATCGTAACTGGTAGGTAACAGAGAGTTTTGTGATTTTTTTGGAAGACTCATTGTATTTTGTCATATGCGTTTGTTTAAGATTTTATCTGCGATAAGAAAACAGGCAGCAAATCCCATTATTGACACGTCATTTAAGTACAAAAACCTATTAGGATTATCTTGTTTATTCCAAAGTAGAAAATACTATTAAGAACTAGACTTTACTGACATTTAAACAAAATTAACTTTGTGTCTACTAAAAAAATGTTAAACGATAAATATTGACATATCTATAGCTTTTAAAGAAATACACGTGAATAACAACCGTTGTTTATTATGGCAAATAAATAAAGGATTATTATGATTAAGATAACGCAAAAAGGGTGTCCTTCTCTTTATCATAATACGTAGTCAGATATTACAGAATAAATAGTTGTAGTTATTATAAGTTTCATTTATTAGCGGGGTCAAGAAACTTTCACTTATGTGAATGTCATCAAATGAATTGCGTAACAATATTGAACGAAATGTAACCAAATATACCTACCATATAATATGTTAAGACTTCAAAATATTTTATAAACTGAATAACTGAACACAATTAAGAGACACACACCAACTGATCACCATCTGGAGTCGTCACATGGCTGACAGATCGTTGACCCCGATTGTAAAAATATTATTGGTATAGCATTCTGTTATTACTATTGTAAAGTTTCTCCAGCTAATTTATTTGGCCCTATAAAATAATAAATACTTCTAAAGTAGCTTATTCACCTAGATTAAACTAAATTATGCCTATTATTAATTTAATATTTCCTGCACCATCACCATGACTTTTGTTACTCTGTTCTGATATGTACAGGGTGCAATCTTTAAGACTCAAATATTTTTTGTACAAATTATTTGTCTAATAAAATGTTAGTACTTAAAGTTTAACCTGTTAATATTTTTAGACCTGTTATAAAACAATTTGCAATAGATAATAGATATTGGGATAAATGATTATTCTGTTTAATATTACGAACAAGGTCTTCCAAAGCTTCAAGGCACTTTTCAGCTCGTCACAACTGTATCTACAAGGTGCCTTTATTAATTTTATCAGTAATGGGCTGATGGGACTTAAGAATTATCTTTATGATGCTAAATTCCGCGGGAACATAAATTTTATTTATTGCTTACACAACAAAGCATCGGAAACCTGTCGACGAACAATGACGAAAACCGAACCTCAATCAATCAGGTACTAATCCTGATTTTGTAGTGTTACAAAATCAGGCTTAGAAAGGTCATTGTCTAGGGGACTGCAATACTGACTTGATTTATGTTATATAAGGGCCAGGCCAAGGATGTTAGTGGCTCTGCAGACTATAGACGAAGCTCTCGCCCAATAGTGCACCGACTGAAAGTCTGTGTCAGCGGGTAGGAAATGGTAGGTATAAGCCAAGACTTTTTCAACTACGTCAAGGTAGGTGTTCAGTCTAATTATACTACTTAATAATACCAGCATTTTGAATGAATAAAGTAAGGTTTATTTCACATAAATATAGTACCTAAGATAGAGGAAAATGGATTAAAGGAGACCTACTCCAAACATTTTGTTGACGAAAGCTTAAGAAGGAGTTCTGCTTTCGAAGTTACAAACAATTTTTTCTTCCTATAAAGATTCGAAAGAAGAAAAATTAAGGAGCGTTTTTGTGTGCGCAATATGATGCTTAAAATAAAAGATCCAAAGTTATAGTAAATCGGAACTGACCGCTATGGTTATTGAGAATCTTATTTTGAGGAGGTCGATATTATTTAGTTAAGTCATATAAATTTTTTGATATCTTAATAAAATAATGGTGTTCAAATAATAATTGTCAAGTCTCTTTTCAGTACTGTAATCTAATCGTATTAATTATCTGACTTACACACACACTATTATAATATAAAATACACTTATTAGAACGAAACTATTACTGCGTAGTGCTACTTGTGCCTGTCCTGTCAAAAATGTATGAGAAGGTCATTTATGATAGTATCCAAAAAATATTTTGAACAGAAGAATTTATTTTCTGATGAACTGATGGAAAAAAGTATATAAATGTGGCAATCTTTAGCTTTCTTAATACAATTACTACGAGTATATGTAATGCAAACAGTCTTGTGCACTCTTTATGGATTTAACAAAAGCGTCCGATCATGTTGCCCTCAGGGGCATATATATATATATAAGTTTCAAATAAATATATAAATTAGAAATCAATATTATTCGCAGACAAACAGTACAATCGTATTTACCGGTAATGACAAATTTCAAATAGAACAAGACATCAGTCAGATCAAGTAAATAAATATGCCTAGTTTTATCCCAAATACATTATGGTTGACTTCCAGTCTAACCAAATGTAGCTTAATACCAGTATTTTACATGGAGCAACTGCCTATCTCACCTATACAATTCAGTTACTGGGTAACATGATATCTCGAGGTAAGTATGGTTGTCAGGCTTTCAGGCCCCTGACTACCCATAACGGCTGTCATGGATATTTATTTGACTACCGGGAACGCAAACGGTAATGGAAACGCCTCTGTGCCTTGGAGAGCACGTTAAACCAGAGGGTGTAACGTGCTCTGCAAGGCACAGAGGTATAAAGTTGTTCACTCATTCGCAGACTGACCGCAGCAAGCACAGCTTAACCTCAATTTATCGATCGGTTAGAGAAAGAGCTGCTGAAACGAGTTTGTTTGGCAAACGGTTTAGTGATCACAGTACATACATGTTGATGTGAGGTAATCACAGAATAAATTGCAGTCCATCTTTTGCACAAAAATACCTAACTTTAACGACATACATGCTACGCTATAGTAGTACTAAAACAGCTGCTAATAAATACAACATATAATTATTGTAGTTGAAGTGTTGGTTATAGCATTTCTCCGCTCGAGTGATAAAACACTAACAAACGCAAAGGAATGGCATTTTTGACTTATAATATAAAGATACCAATATATAATAGCTAATAACCATACCAATATACAACATTATTTTTAGTACCTACATCCAGAAAGTATGTCCAGAATCGATTGTACAACAAAAGTATTATTGAGATTTTCGGTAAAAAAAAAAACATATTGGAATTGTGCCATGGCAATAAGGTCAATATAAACGCCATAGGTGAATGTGGGTGTAGATCAGAATACCTCTGCCGAATTCTTCTGGGAATACAGGCGTTATAGAAGACTTTTTAACACATTACCGAGTAACTGGGTTGTGGAGGTCCGATAGGCCGTCGCTCTAAAACGCTGCATTCGGTTAGACTGAAAGTTGACCTCAAAGTAGTTGAGAAGGCTAGGCAGATTGATTTGATTGACAAACTCTTCCATGATGGTTTATCTCCACGACGCAGGTACATACTTGCGGTGTGTTGGTCGCCAGAACGCAGGATAATTGCCAGTGACAATCATTATCATTATAATGATAATGTCCTCAATACAAACACCGCTCGATTATTATGAGGATTATGCGATAACCCTTTTACGACTTAGCCATTCCATTTCTAATCTAGTTATCAACACGCCATTTAATGTGTAAGATATCATGTTAGTAACGGTATCAGGAATTCAAATTAAATAATTATCATCGTTGACCTACTAATGCTTTTCATTTATCAAAAACTATGCAGTGTTTAAAAATTGATTGCATAGTCAGATAGTAGATTGAAATTGCTTTTATTATGGAAATAAATACAATAACTAGGTACTTCCACACTGGTAGGGATACAGGGTGTCCACCACCCCCCCTCTTGCAAATACAAGCACATACGCAAGCGGGAGAAAAGTCTGCATCCACTAACCAGTCTACACGTGCCTCGCACCTCCTCCTGGATTTTCTACCTTGTTTGTTGCAACCGAGGGACACGTAATCAAAAATTTTAAGATCTTTATGTCAAACAACGACACGGTAGCTTAGTTGGAAGAGTGATGACACGGAATGTCAAGGGTTTGACAAAAGATGTATTAAAATGTGGACGAAGAATTCACGGTGGTGAGTAGAGGTCGAGATGGCTTAGTGGTCAGAGCGCTTGGAGTATTTATCCGGGAGGCGCAGGTTCGAATCCTGCTCGCGACCGTATTCTTTTTCCATTTAATATAATAACTTTAGCTAATTTATTTTTTTCTTTCTTCTTTTCTCATTATGAACCTAAAAGCGGTACAATAAGAGCCACGAGCAAGCGTGTTATAAATATGATTTATTTGCTTACTGAGAATCTTATTTTGAGGTAGCCATACTATTTTTTGAGATTTCAATTAAATAACGTTGTTCCACTTATTTATCGATAAATGTAAAAAAATACAAAATTGTTTTCAGTACCGTAATCTATTCGTAATAATTATCACAATTACAATGACAAACACATTTACTAAAATGAAAATAGGTTAAGAAAACAAAACTGATATACATAATATGTATATATATAAATAGTTGTGCCTGCGACTTCGGTCGCGCGGGACTTGGACAATAGCACCTTATATTTATATCTTCTGAATCCAGTAAGATATCGAAATGGAACATACACGACATTATTTAGTGAAAAATCCAGTTTGAATCTTTAAAATTTACAATTTTATATCCGTTGGCTGTTTCAGAACATACGAATCCAATTTTCAGTACATACATACAGACAGTCCATGATATAGACAGAAAGACAAAAAATAAGTAGTGCTTTTCACCCAAATTATGGTATTTATTTTGAAATCACAGACAGACACTTCTATTTTATTTATTGGTATAGATTATATAGATAGACTGCTCCTAAGTACAATCGTAGTAGGAGATTAGTTAGGATTAATTATAGATACTCAATGTAGATATATAATTTGTACACTGATATCATTGTCCGCGCCCTATGATTGCGCCATACATTTGCCAATAAGCGTCTATCGCTAAAGATTAATATTTTATAATACCAAATTTAATTACAACGTACAGTTTATATTCAGCGTCTGTTATATCTATAAGTGAGTTGTCAAACCAAATAATATTATCAAACGAAATAAATGATAAGTTCCAAGTGATCGCAAAAATGGCCACAGAAAATCAAAGGGACGACAATAATGATCAGGAATTTACAGAAGAAGATCCTCTCAACCAAAATGGAGGTAAAGTGGTTCAAATGAGTTTTCGAGAAAAAGTGAATGACATGATCAGAAACATCACTATCGAGCCCAGTTTATTGTTATTTATAATAACAGCCATGATCCTTATTACTACGTCACAAAACCTGAACCTTGAGAAGGCCTGCCGCGTGAACCTCAACTTTACGGACGAAATATGCGATTCGTTGAGGATGCAAGATATTAATAGCCAAAATGAATATGAAAGAGAAACTCAGAAGCTTCTGGCTTCAGCTCTCACGTGGAGGACTTATTTGACCGCTACAATACCCTGTGTGTTAGCCCTTTTCGTTGGCTCATTTTCTGATGAAACAGGACACAGGAAATTCTTCATGATTGTATCATTTGCTGGACAATTGCTTGGGGGCATCAACAGTATGATTCATGTGTACTTCTTTCGGCAACTCGGACTGGAAATCTTAGTCTTCACATCGAGTATTATCGAAGGGGTGTCTGGTGGATGGTGTCTCTGCTTCATAACGGCTTTTGCCTATATAAGTACCATTACTACAGATGAGACCAGAACATTTAGGCTAGGTTTGGTCAGTTTTAGTATAACAGTGGCTTTCCCCATTGGCACGGGAATAAGTGGAATTTTGTTAAAGAAATTTGGTTACTATGGATGTTTTGGATTGAGTGTCGTTTTACTTTTTCTTAACATATTGTATCTCATATTTGTGGTGAAGGATCCTAAAAGGACACCAGAGCAGAAGGAGGTGAGTCCTTTAGATTATTTTTGACAATAAACGTTTCGTAACCATTTTTAGAAGAAGAACTAGTGAAAACGATTCAAACGTTCACTGATGTTACTTTTGTCAAGAGGAAGAGCTATTAAAATGATCAGGTTTGGCAAATGGATTAGGGTTCATAGTGTAGGTATGTGTTGACACTTCGCTAGTGTAATTTTACTCAGAATTGTATTTATTTACTTGTAAAAGAAAAAAGAAAAACCTTATTTTCGGTGTCAGTGGTTCATCTCCTAGATTGATTCAACTCAGTAAAAGGATGCGTCATATGATTATTGCCTTTTTAAGTTTTGGGTAAATATTTATCTATGACATACCATCAGTATCATATGGCACTTGTGCCTTACCCATCGTAATACTATAAATTATCTATGTTAATTTTGCTTCTTAATCTTTCTACAGCACGACCGTAAAGGTTTCTGGCACTTGGTTTGTCGATTTTTCAACCTATCTAATGTCAAAGACACCTTGAGCGTGCTCCTGAAGGATGCCCCCAACAACAGAAGATTACGACTTTGCGTACTTCTGGGAGTCGTTAGCGTACTGTTTGGACCTATGTACGGTGAGTTTACGGTTGATACTGTACTTTGCTATTAGGGGTGTTGGAATTTGATCAAGTTGGTTTGCTAGTTACTTACTTTGTGTTTGTTAGTTACTTTTAGTATCGGTAATCAGCGACTTCTGCCTCTGTCTTAAATCAGTACTGCATCGTGTTTTCGCGACTTTTTGATTTCGATTGCAGAAGCCAAATCGCTCCTATCAGCTCAGTCGCTTTCGAAGCTCTTAATCATTCATAATCGTGTTACCAACGCCTGATAACTAAAATGTCTCGGAGGCATTCTTGTACCTTGGTTCAAAGTTGTTCAAGGTTAAGCGATCATGTTTTTCTTTTTCATTCACCCCTCTCAGACTAGTCATTCTAAGACATTTTAGTGACGTCAGTTTTATAAATACGGGGTCTATACCGTCGATCAGCAAGGTTGCGTGTAAGAATATTATGTTGTATGATTTCAGGTGAAATATCAGTGATGTACATGTTGACAAGGTACAGATTCAATTGGGATGAAGTGCAATTCAGTTTGTTCCAGACCTTTAACTTTATTACTCATTCAATTGGTAAGTTTTTTCTCATCTGTCAGAATAAGGAAAGCTAACGACTGAATAATGTTTGTCATCTGTCGAGTCAGGTCATTTTAAAGCAAGTCCTTCTTCTAAAGGATTCTAGGTGATGTGGGGTCTAGGGAGAACAATAAAGTGACAGTACTCTCAGGTGGTGCCTATAATAATCCTTTCTCATTGCTTACTGCATTATGTCCTATATACAATTAAACTTAACAGAGATTCAGTAATCTAAATTATATCAAATATAATGAGCGTACTTCGCTATGAGATACGTATATCGCCAAGACGTATGTCACCCAACAACAATCGAGGCACCGACCAGGACATTTAGTAAATAGTCTAATTAAAATAAATGAGTTCAGATTTCCTGTCCCAATTCCCGCAGTATCTAGTATCCGTTATTTATGTTTCGAATGCATTTTAACGTTTCCACTATCAAAAGCAAGGAAGGTTGATGGCGATTTCTTCACTGTTCAGAATTTGAAAAGTGGAGAAAAACGTTAAGAAGACTTTAGGCGCCACCGCGGCTGACCAAAGCAAAGATAGAGGGATGAGCTTAACTCCTACAGAAAAGACTGGCCCTCATTAGCAAAAAAATAAAGTATTTGGAAACGGCAGAGGAAGGGTTGCGCTGTTGTAGGATAGTACTGACAGCTAGACAGATATTATAATAAAACAACTTTTGACCGGATTAATCGCGTGTATTATTGGTTTTTGTTTTTCCTGACGTTTCGAACGCTTTGCAGCGTTCGTGGTCGCAGGAAGACTAATATATCAGGAAGAACTAAAACCAGAAATACATGCGATTAATCCGGATATAAGTTATATTATTATAATGTGTAGTGATCGTGAAAACCTAAGATATTACTATACTAGATAGATAGATATTTATGTATCATACTGCGTTTATTTTTTTACAGGTACGGTTTTCTCGATATTGGTGCTCAGCAAGTACTTGGCGTGGCACGACTCAATGCTGGGCATCGTGTCGACCTTGAGCAAAATTGCTGCGTCCTTCGTGTATTGTTTTGCTCCGAATGAGAAAATATTCTATTTAGGTAGGTTGTGCCAATGCACAATGGGCAAAACCATTTTCAATCTGGTGATTGACTGGCAAGGGGCTGCCTCATTAGTCTTTAACTAACTAAATGATTATTGCTTTTAAATTAAAATTCTCACTGTCATGAACAAGTCGATGTTTGGAATTGTGTCCATAAAAACATAAAACGAAGGGCCTACTCCTTCGTACCCAGAGGTGTACACAGTTGTACACCCACATTTCATCAACGCTGTTATTAAGTGCCATGTAATAGGTGGTGAGCCATCAAGCCATCAACCGGCCACAAACAAACAAACTCCGGGCCAGAATTGTAACCCTGCTCAGCAACTGCTGCAAGAGCAACTGCTCTTGAGATCACTAGGCCAACGAGGCAGTTGATTGTGCCCATAGATGACAATAAGACATAGATAGTATTTAATAACGCGATCGGTAAAATATGGGTGAAAAATAGTATTTTGTCTTACCCTCAGCGAATACAATCGTGATTCTATATTAAAATTGTATTATTAGTTAAAAAGGAAACATCCTCAAAAAGATAAAGTATATTATGTCTACATATTTTCGATTAATTCCATAGGTAATTAGACACGTCAAAATAGATTAAATAGCCTTCCGAAAAGAAGCAGATAAAAAAATCACCAATATCAGTATGTCTTCACTTTAATACTGCATTTAAATCGTTTAAATTCTAAACTTTATTGGATAAGGGTAAGAACAAGAATTGATTTTAGCTGGTTGATGGCAATAGGCTCACTCACCACCTACTTCTTCTTCCTATCGTGTGGTTGATGAAAAAACTAGTGTCAAAGTTCAAACCACCAGTAGATCTCTGAAATGGCTTTACACACCATCGAGAACATCTCTCAGGTGTTTTTCTCACGATATTTTCTTTTACCGTTTTAAGCAAGTGATCTTAAAAATTCATTAATTTATAATACGTACATGACTTTGAAAAGACAGTGGTGCGTGCCCTGGATTCGAACTTGCGACCGTTGACTTGTCAGTCCAACGGTCATACCACTAGGCTGTCACTGCTTCTACCACCTATAATTTAAGACGGGGTCATAATTTTGATGTTTCATAAGTGCCTTATATATTTGTTTATGTGAAATAAAAACCTTTAAACTTTGAACTGCCTCGTTGGTCTAGTGGTCCCAAGTGCGACTGCTGAGCAGGAGGTCTCGGGTTCGATTCCCGGGTCGGACAAAGTGTTATTGAGTTTTTCTGTTAGGAAATTCTCAGTAGCAGCCCGGAGTTCGGAATTGTGCCCGGTAGATGGCAATAGGCTCACCACCTATTAAATGAGACTTAATAACAGCATTGGTGAAATGTGGGTGTACAACTGTGTACACCTCTGCCTACCCCTTCGGGGAATACAGGCGTGATGCTATGTTATGTTATATACTTACGCTTTTGGAAAGTAGTAATTTCAAATCCAAGCTCAGCTATAACTAGTTTGGTTCTAATAAAGATCTCATCTTTTTAACAGTGAAAGCATTCGATATACACTTGGGAGTCTTGGCAACAAACTTTACATGAAATGTTTTTGGAGGGATATTTCTTTCCATAAAATAAATGTGTACTTAATACTTTCTTCTGTTTAATTTTCAGCGCCTCTGGTTGAAATTCTGAACGGTACAGCGCTATTGTCAATGAGGTCAATTATCTCAAAACTAGTGGAACTTCAAGAATTAGGTGGGTATTATATTTTAATCTACCAACGTATTAAGTGTGTTAAATATAGAATCTGTTAAATATAGGTATACTATTATGTGATGTTATGTTATGTAATTATCTTAAACGATAATAAGCATAGTTTTGGCTGATGATTCTTTGTTCAAATGTGACATAAGTTATATATTTTTATGGCATATTAGGACGTGAACAGGATTTGAACATGCGCTTCTCAGATAAATACTCCAGGCGCTCTACGAACTGAGCTATCCGATCGCCCCGATCATATAATTTTTTCTTATTTTAGAATACTCAAAACATTTTCATTCCAGCGCCCTGGGTTCGATTCCCCGGTTAGGTAAAATTTTATTTTGTCAATGCATGCAAATAAATATAATATCTAGTTACTTCCACAATATTGAGGCATTACCTGTGCGCCCGCCCACCCGCAAATATATGCACATACGCAAGCGGTGAAAATTGTGATTACCACCAACTACTACGTTTATTTTGACAGGAAATATCAGTAGCAGAGTTTGGAATCGTGTTCGGTGAATGGCATTCCAGGGCCTAAAGCAAATATAAATTTCATCTAAATTCATTCAGTAGTTCTTGCGTGATATTCACAAATTTACAAACATCAAAATTTCACATTCATTGTAGTAACGTACTCTAACCAAACAATACGCACCTATTTCCAGGTAAAGTGAATTCTCTCGTCGGTCTGGTGGAAAATCTGATGCCGTTGATCTACGTGCCTATGTACACTCAGGTGTATACCGCAACGATGGAGGCACTGCCTGGTGCTGTGTTCCTGCTAGGAGCTAGCATGACTTTGCCAGCTGTGATAGTCCTCATGTAAGGAGCTTATATTAATTACTATTGTTAACCGGTTATATTTGGCTGCTTGGGCTTAATTATGCTGAAACGGAAAGCCTTTTATGACTCAACTAGGTATTAAAGTATTCATCATCACATAATCAAACTCAACACATACACACATACATTTCGTAACCTTTTAGTCCTAGATTTAATTAAATTATACTGTAACCGTTTGTTTTAATTTAATTTTGCATTTGTTTTATGTATTTTATAATTCATATGATCTGTCGAAAGAGACTGGATCCTGCGACACAGCGTATCCTAGTGCGGGATCCAGTCATCATCATCCGCCTGCCCTTATCCCAATTTATTTAGGGTCGGCACAGCATACTTATATCTGGCATGCTGCGGGATCCAGTATCATATATAAATATTGTAACACTTTTAAGAAACAATAAACTTAAACTCAACTTAAAACTAAACTAAACCGGTTACTACTGACGTGTTTTTTTTGGCATTGCTATGATGTCAAAACATGGCATGGAGTAATAATTAGTTGCTCATGTTATTTTTAAGAAAATGAAACGTAGCTTTTATAAGATTATTTTGCTTTTTGTCCTGTCTGACGGTCTGTCTGTCCGTCTGTCAAGAACCTTTTCTCAAGACCTCGTGGAGGTATCAAGTTGAAATTAATATTAAATATTTTGTCTATGTTTTTGATCCTTTGGAGCTGTAGAAATTAAGTTTCTAGGCCAATGCAATAAAAAAAAATGGCCATGATACTTCCCGTTGATGCAGCATTATGGAATTTAGCAAGAAGGATGGTCTCAACAAGGTCTAAAAGACACTTTTTGTATATAATATTAAAAAAAAAAAATTATGCGGAAACCGAGTCCAACTTTCACTTGACCGTATATTTAATATTTTCTGTGGTATTGTCTGGTTTTTTTTTCTAAGTTTATGTCAATCTATACAGGAAGCAAACGAATTTTTTAAATTGTTCTGAAACTGTGATCTGAACCTATACTATTAATAATTGTGATATTTAACTTCCTTGTGTAAGAGAAGACCTTTGGCCATTTATTATATTATACACATCAATATTCATATTCCCTTCTTTATCTTTTATTTCAGGTGGTTGTTCTATGAACACAGAAAACAAGTTGGAAAACAAAAAAAAGTATCGGTTCATCCTGGGTGATCGACATCAATATTTCCTATAAATAATTTAAAAAATTATAGTTTCTAGGCACTTAGTAAATCTAGACATAAGTAGGCTGAATTATTGTGTTATCCAATTTAATAAAGTTATACAATTTTGTTATATATATTTAGCGTGTTATTATCCTATTATCAAAGTTTTGCTTTTTTTGAGTTTCATTAGCTGCAGCCCTGCTGGTTGTACTTCGTCGATAGTGTCGACTGACTCCCTGACCTTTTGCTGGCTGTCTGAGGCCTGTTACTGGTCGTGCGACTAACTTCCCAAGTCCGTTGCTCGCAGGTTAAGTATTTACGGTGCTCAGAGATTATTCAGCGTACCTTGGCGTCTCACGCTTCTGCGGTAAAGACGAGAGAGATTCTCATCTTTCTCCGTCATGGTCGCTGGTTTTGCGAACATCGCTTCTTCGGTCACTGCATGTATCTCATCACAGTTAGAAGCGAGCGCCACTCCTATTTTATCGCTAAATGCTTCACTTTAGAGTGGGTAAGAAACCAAAGAGTGCACAGTACGTATACAATTATAATTCTCTGGTTCGCACAAGTATATTGGTATTCGTCTGCTAAAAATAAAATATTAATAAAAAAAATCATCCATTAACGAGTTCTAAGTTATTGTACACTCATAAGACAATAAATATATCTATTTAGAACATTAACAGTCACTAATCATTTAAAGTATACAAAATATTGACAAATATGAATAAATATTATCCGTCATGATAAACAGACAACGGCCCTAATATTAGACGTAATATAATTTAGAACTTTACACCTATAACATATAATTGTGATCGTTATTATGTACTGTAGGTACGTTAATAGTCCAAAACTCGATTCATGCTAATGAGCAGAAGAACCGTCTCGTTCGGGCCACCGACGCTTATATGTTTGCACAGCCACTTTAAGCCTGCCGCGCCCGCGTTCATTTAGACCTCCCTGAGAGTCAAGTCGTGTGGTGTGTCGGTGCCATCTACCAGCTGAATGCTGTCTCATTAACATGTCTGCTACACTTTCCAATTACTTTTACAACGCGTAATTAGGAAACGTACATTGTTTGTACTACGTTTCTAACTAAATTACACTTATGCGTGTTTACAAAGGTGACGTCAAGGAAAATCTAAGAATATTTACTATTCTAAGCCTGGAATTATTTTATGACAGGTATTAGAAAGCGTTGATAAAAAGCAGATGAACGCAATTGGCTCCTGTGATGTTCCTTATCACAATCAACTCGAGACATTACTCTATAAATATTGAAACGGATTAAATATTATATATAACGAGCACCACAACAAACAGTCGAAATGCAAACAAACGCAATTCAGGGGTATTGTTGTAGAATATAGTCATTTAATGTACTTGTGACATCTTAGAGGCAACATAGTAATGTAAAGAAATTATTTCAAAAATGGATCCTGTTCAAAATGAAACTGAAACCACTAAAGAGGAAAAAAATACAGAACATGAAAGTAAAGAAGACATTGATGAATCCTCCCCTCTTAAACCAATACCCGAAGTGAATGAAAAAATCGAGAAAGACGAAGTCAAAAAGAAATTAACACTGAGAGAAAGACTGAAACTTATTAAAGATAATACAACCGTGGAACCAATTATGGCATGTTACGTGATGCCCAGTGTCCTAGCATCATTGGCAATACAGAATTTGAATCTAGAAAAAGCATGCAGAGTAAATCTGAATTACACTTCAGAAATATGTGATGCCCTGAATCTAAGACAGACAGAAAATTATACTTTCGAGGAAGAGGAAGTACAGAAATTGACAGCAAGTGTTGCAGTGTGGAAGAATGTAGTTCAAACGGCGATTCCTGTCCTCCTGATCCTGTTCGTCGGAGCCTGGAGTGACAAGACAGGGAAGAGAAAAGCATGTATCATGCTGCCAATAGTTGGAGAATTTTTGGCTTGCCTTGGATTCATCGTGAACACTTATTTCTTCTACGAGCTACCTCTCGAAGTGTCTGCGTTAACAGAGTCTATATTTCCAGCTCTAACGGGAGGATGGTTTACAAATTTTATTGGTGTTTTTAGCTATATTGGCGACATCACAACAGAAGAGAACAGGACCTACCGAGTAGGGATGGTGAACATGTTCATGTCGTTAGGTTATCCTATTGGAAGTGCTTTGAGCGGTGTAATGTTGTCCTGGGTTGGATATTATGGAGTATTTTCAGTGTCCTCGTCCCTCTATATGTTCAGTTTGATATATGGATACTGGTTTTTGAAAGATCCGAGGCAAAGGGCTGAAAAGAAAATTGTAAGTACCAAATTTATTTATACTACAGTATTTATTTGCATCGAAAGTAGATACTTTATATATAGATATTTCAACACAGATTTTTACTATAATTATGTTTTTTTTTGGGTTTAATCTAGTCTAAGCATGGAAAATTGAATTTAGAAACAATTTTCTCCGTCACCGACAAGATTATACGGTAAAAAAATATACAATAATAATGGCCAATCTCGCAAAAAAGACACGGAAGTGTAATTGGTGTCCATTTATCACTTCTGTGACCCCACACTTTTTGATCTATGCTCGGAATTACCTATAATAAATATCTTGATATTTGGATCGCGATCCAGGATCATGATAAATAGAGTAGCGTATTTATCAGAGGCGATATTTATCACATAAAAGGCAAAGTCGAATTGAGTTTCTTGAATAGCTGTGGATCTTACAATTCATGATATCTAACATTACAGTCCTTCTTTCCTGTGATCATTAAATCAAATAGTTCTTTACATGAATAACTTTTCTCAGACGCATATGCAAAAGGTCTGCCTAAAACGATAATTATAGCATATCTCAGGGCTCTTAGGGACCGCAGTAATATGCAGCACTCATCGCCTATCGACGGCTGCAGTCAAGCGTCGTAACTACGTTAATCATTTTTTTTCATCGTGTGGTTAGTAGTTTGTGAACAACCTAGTTTAGTTCATGGCTTTAGAGAACATCTCTCAGGTGCATTGGTTTCCTCACGATGTTTTCTTGTAGTCTTCTGATAACAGAGGGAAAATTTATTGGCTAATACTGTAGCCAATAAATTTTCCCTCTGTTATAGGTAATTAATTTCTAATACGCACATGAATCGAGAAGTCAGTGGTGCGTGTCTTGGATTTGAACTTGGATTTACCAGTCCAACTGTGATATCACTAGGATATCACTGCTCAAACGTGCTAAATGATGTATAAATGCGCGTCCACGCTATGCCGTCACTTTATCCTTGGATGAATTTCATCTCCACTTGCTTTTTAATGTGCCCCAAACCTGGGTCGTGACGACACAATCCTACTAATATTATATGGTCTTTCACGCAATAAATACTGTATGGATTTGGATAAAATTTCGCACACAGATATTTTATAACCTGGATTAACACATAGGGTATTTTTTATCCCGGCTGGACCTAATTCGGAAGTCCACGCAGACAAAGTCGCGGGCAGAAGCTAGTCATCTATCAATGTAATTTTAAAAAGCACGGCAAAATATTCGTTAGTTTGTTGAGTTATTCCAGCTGTGCAAAATTTATACAGCGCCATATTGTGTTGTAACTGTCGTGGAGTGGGTACCGCAGATTGTCGGCCTGTACTAGTGTGACTTTTTCAATATCATATGTACTTTCTTAGTAAATCTAAGACATTACAGACGTATGGTGAAGGAAAACATCGTGAGGTAACCTGGACTTGGTAGTCTGAAATCGCCAACCTGAAGTGAGCTAGCGTGGTGATCAATGCTCGTGTTGTCTGTATTAGAGAGGGCCCTTGTCCTTTTTTTTTTTTTTTTTTTTTATGTGGAGAAATGCCCTCGCATACCGCTCTGACACGGGGAGACAGAGCGGTTATGTGGGACTCGAACCCACTAAAACTCCACAGTATACCTCCTCAGCTGCTTGAGGGCGGGACGCGGGAACGCTCTCGCACACAACCGCGAATCCGCCCGCGCGGCGCCTCGCAATACCGGAACTCCTCTTCCCCTGCGGCCCCACCGCGGCCGCCATCCAACGGTGGCGGCCCCGTCAAGGCCGCGGCAGGTAGAGAGAGCGGCGCATCGACATACCGGCACTCCTCTCCCACCGCGGCCCCCATCCCTCAGCTGCGGCGCCGCCCATACGACGCCGCAGCCCACCTCAGCCGCGGCACCCCCCATAAGGCCCGCAACCCACACCGGCGTCGCTCCAACATGGGCTTGAAGGCAAAGCCCTGAGGAGCGGCCCTCCTCGGGTTCCGTTAGCTTCACCGTGGGTGACCAAGCCACGGCTACTAGAGCCCCCCCACCACGACAAGGTGGAACCCCTGGGGGGGAAGGGCCCTTGTCCTGGAGTGGGACAGTTATGGGCTAGTTATGTTATGTATGTTATATTGTGTATATTTGGCTGTAGAATAGGGAAGCTATTTAAGTAAATACTCCTATTTGTGTATCAGGATTTTAGCGATCACCTATAGTATACCAATAATGAATATTTCTATATTGTGTCTGTCTGTAATTAAATATAAATGACAAAATTTAAGTGAAAGCTGCTATTTGACAAAATCCTGCGTGAATATACTCGTGGGTCCATTAGAGGACTAGCTATGGCAGTAAGTTGAGGTCTGGTCTGTGATCTCTCTATGATTGCTCGTAACACAAAGAAGTGTTTTCTGGAGCAATCAACTTCGGTTCGGTGCCGCCACACCAAAAAAATCTAAGCTCCAACAATACAGACGTCATAAGACGTCGATTGTGGCGTCACTACACTGTAGGATTGTCTCCTCCATCGTGGACGAGGTACTCCAACCGAAACTACACTTACTTCCTCTAATCTTTAAGGGAGTCCTGGGATCTCAACTGCATTCACCACAAGCCAGGCGGGTGTACCAACGAGGCCTAACTATCGCTATTAAATTAATAAAATTTATCAATGTATCATTAACAAGCTCTTTAACTTTGACGGCGCCGTTGACGTAGTGATCGAGATATCGGTTACTGCGTCGCGTGTTGTGGGATAAATTTAAAGTGTCTAAACCAAACCAATCAGTTCGACGCACTATTTAGCAACGACCACGAGTTCTCCTTGTATATTTCCAACAATGACACGTTATAATCTTTTTAGGAAAACATGAAACACAAAAAGAAATGTTTCCTCCGTGAATTCTTCGATGTAGCCCTCGTGATGGAGACGTTTAGGGTGGTGTTTAAAAAAGGTGCTGGTAACCGGAGGCTTCGAGTCTGCTTACTACTTCTAGTCGTGTGCGTTGTGTTCGGACCTATGCATGGTTAGTGGATGTTTCTTTATACTCTTTTTTAATCTTAAAGGGCTTTGGTTTAAGTGTCTGCCACCTCACTTCGTGTTAAGCGATGGTGTAGTGGACGAATACCAACTTGATCGTTGTTGACCACCAAATTATAACTATGGTAATAGGTGAGACATTAGCTGTTGCCTCAGTCATTAGCAGACACAATAGATTTTTATTGTTACAACGTACAGATCTGTACGTTACTGAGCCGAAAGGTTAAATGATTTAGATTCAATTTGACCAATAATGACGTCAATTCTAATGTATCAAATTAAACCAAATTTATAACATTCTTACCTTTTACTAACATACTATATGAGCAAGATAGGACAAATCAAGAGATGTCAATATCTTAGGTTTTCGCGATCAGTACACATTATAATAAAACAACTTTTAACCGGATTAATTGCGTGTCCTCCTGCGAACATGAACGCCGCAAAGTGTTCGAAACGTCAGGAAAAACAAAAACCAATAATACACGCGATTAATCCGGTTAAAAGTTGTTTTATTATAAAGAGATCGAATTTAGACATGTCAAATTAAATCTCAATTAGGCACAGTTTTAGGTAGTTGAAATTAGAGATGTCAAACGAAAATTGTATGTAAATTTTAAGTTGACATGATTAAATTTGAATTTGACGTCATCTCGCTCATAAATTAACGGATAGTAAAATAAAGCAATTAAGTTTGCTACATTAGAATTGACACCATAGTAAAAGCTTTAGAATAATTTGACATAAAAAATCTACCAAACGTGTGTCACAAATAACATATGTGTGATGGTACAGAGAATCCTTAGTGTGCGAGTCCAACTCACGCTTGACATGTTTTTCTAATGTTCTCATTCGTCATCACCGCTACCCATAAACATTTTAGAAGGCACAGGGGAATCGTAAGAAATTCTTTTTATTATGGAAAAATATTTAAATTAGACAATGGAAAAAATTACGGTGCCGTCGCTTCGAAAATATTAAATTTTAATGTTATCAAAATCCAATGGAAGTCACTGACGAACGGCATGGTGTATTTTTAATTATGAACATTATAATTTATTCAATTAGATTGATTTAAGTGAGTTAATTAAAATAAAAAAATCGTAGACCACGAGTCATTTTGAGACACTGAATCAACAGAGTAGTATTAATAGATTTAATTGAAGATAAAAGAGGCCATACCTCCTGTATCAACATAATTTCTTTTAATTTAATATAAGCGTCTATCATTTGCTCACTGACTCGTTGGTCTAGTGGTCCCAAGCGCGACTGCTGAGCATGAAGTCTTAGGATCGATTCCCGGGTCGAGCAAAGTGTTATTCAGTTTTTTTGGTAGAAAATTCTCAATAGCAGCCCGGAGTTTGGAATTGTGCCTCTCCCAGGCAATAGGCTCACCACCTATTACAAGGGACTTAATAGCAGCATTGGTGAAATGTGGGTATACGACTGTGTACATCTCTACCTACCCCTTCGGAGAATACAGGCTTTGCTGTTATGTCAATCGTTTTTATCGCAAATAAATATAACAATTTGCCCTAAATATTAAAATTGACAATGAATTTTGGTACTTGTAAAATCTCTGATAAGCCTTTAACGTCCACGAGGCCGACACAATAGTTAGACAATCGCCGTGTACCACATGTGGGTCATTGGACAATGAGAGGGTTAATTTTATTCTAATACTAAATTAAAATGTTATGTTGCAAGATATAATGTACGTGTAACTTAGATACATTGAATCTTTTATAAATTGTTTCTATTATTAATTTTAATAATATCTTGGAGATTAGAAACGATACCTATTAAATCTATTGTGCATCACCCTTTATAGAGAGTACCTATCATAATTCTAATACTATGTAACTTTTCAGGTGAATTCACTGTAATGTATCTGTTCACAAGATACAGGTTCAACTGGAATGAGGTCCAGTTCAGCATGTGGTCCACTTACTCTATTGTCACCAATTTGGCAGGTGAGTCAAGATGATGTACGAAGTAGATGCTTTGACAGAGAAGCCGATTCTTCATCTACACCTTTTCTAGAGAAAAATAGGCTAATGTAGTTGTCATTAAAACTACGTTAAACGACATTTTAAATATGATTTAAATCAGGCTCATACTATTATGAGAGGGGCTCATGGCTAAGTAATAGCCGCACAGATCGATCGATCGAGGTTAAGCTGCGCTTGCCGCGGTCGGTCTGTGGATGGGTGACCATCATTTCATATCGAGACGCCTCAGTGCCTCGGAGAGCACGTTAAGCCGTCGGTCCGGGTTGTCAAATTAAGATCTATGACAGCCGTTACGGGTAGTCAGAGGCCTGAAAGTCTGACAACCAGTCATACCACGAGATATCGTGTTACTCAGTAACTGGGTTGTGGAGGTCAGATAGGCAGTCGCTCCATGTAAAATACTGGTATTAAGCTGCATCCGGTTTGACTGGAAGCCGACCCCAATGTAATTGGGAAAAGGCTAGGCAGATATATACTATTATGAGCTTGATATAAAACGGGCTCATAATAGTAAGAGCCTGATTTATACCCTTAATGAAAGATGGCAATTGAGACTGCCTCGTTGGTCTAGTGGTCTCAAGCACGACTACTGAGCAGGAAGTGTCGGGTTCGTTATTATTATTATACCTCTGCCTTATACCTCTGCCTTATACCTCTGTTACCAAATTCTCAGAAGCAAACCCCGGGCGGTTTGGAATTGTGCACCACCTATTACATGGGACATAATAACAGCATTGGTGAAATGTGGGTTTACCAACAGTGTACGTCTATGCCTACCACTTCGGGGAATACAGGCATGATGCTATGTTTATTTTAGTAATTGAGACGGAGAAATATTTGGCAATGGTTGGTCAGATATGGTTCGACTTTAATAGTAGCACCATGTTCAGTTTAAAGAATGACACGAACGAAGATTATCAAATCAGTGCCAGGTTAAGTCAGCTTTCTCCGCAAGAGAAGTGAATTCGATCTACCCACAAAATAAATAATAAGGCTATGAAGAAGTTTCTAAGAAATCTTAACTTATAATGCGTCCACTTGTATATAGGTGGAAACCGAGCATAAAAAAATAAACCTAAAAAATAAATTTTAATAAGGTGAAATACGAGGCAGTTGAAGAATTTTTATTACAGGCGGGGGACAGTACTGTAAAATATTTTCTTATAGGTTTTCATTTTTCGGTTCACATATGGCAGGCGAGTTTTTTTATTTCATACTTTATTTTTAAATTTTACTAGCCTTTGTACCCGGGAAAATGCAAGGACTAAATAAATCGGTTAAATAACTAAATCGGTTCAAGCATTTAGAAGTGTTCGAATAAAGGAGCTCACAAACATGAACCCAATACAACATTAATTTTTTGGACAGTCGTGTAAAAATAAGCCTTACCTAACTTCTTTACTTTATCATTCACTAGCTGATGCCCGCGTCTTTGCCCGCGTGGATGTCGGTTATCGCGACGAAAAGTAATCATGAAATTTTGATCCCGGTCCCGCTTTCCAATGACCGCGTTATAATTACCCATTTTTTTAAGTATTTAAATGGATAGAGTATGTTATCCTTAAGAGATAGACATATGCCATCGCGGACTTTTTTATAGACCTATATAAGATACACAATCCCACCATACATCATTTAGTTATATCTCAAAGGGTTTAGGCAGCGTTATCGTTGAAAGCTCCCAGACGGCTTATTTTTTTCCGACACTTCCAACAAATATCATTATATTTTAGCCAATGTATACAAAAGCTTGCCAAATTATATACTAAAACCTTTCTCTTGAATTACTCTATCTATTAAAAAAAACCGCATCAAAATCCGTTGCGTAGTTTCAAAGATTTAAGCATACAAAGGGACATAGGGACAGAGAAAGCGACTTTGTTTTATACTATGTAGTGATATGCAGCAGAAATATTTCACAATATACAGAAATGTTCTAACAATAAGTAGGGACTTATTCACTTTACCATCTTCCCGCGTAGAAACGTCTAATGAAGGGAATTATAATGGACATAAGCATCCGTCTGTCTGTACGTCACATTGCGCTCAATGACCTTTGGTTGTAATAACAGGAATTGGTGTATTACTTCATTACGTGAAACTTAATAAGGAAGTAGGAAACGTTTGCGGGAAGGTGCGAAAACTTGGTGGTGTGAAGAATTGGCATAACTGAATAGAATATAATTTTTATTTGCATGAAACGTAGTTACAAACACTTACAAATAAAGAGTGACCTGGAAAAGAAAGTACTAGAGACTCATTTTAAATGATTTTTTAAACATGTTAAGGCCATGTGATGCCTATATCTATCTATCTATACCTTTAAAAGAGCAATTCTTGTATATGTAATTTGAATTTGGGAAACAGCTTCAATGATTTTCATGAAATTTGTAGTGCAGGGGGTTTTGGGGCGATAAATCGATCTAGCTAGATTTCATTTTCAGAAAACCGTCATCCAGGTACTTAATTATTATGTTCTAAGGAAACATTGAAAAATAATAGACACGAACGGGAGTCCAACTGAGCTACCGTGTCGAAGTTCGTACCTATTAAATTTCAAGTTCAAACTCAAACTCAAAATTTTTATTTGCGTGTGTTTTATTTTTATTCCCTTCTTCTCGTCTTAAGGAGACGCCTGGCGATATCTATTTAGGAATCATTTAAAGATTATTTATAGGCTTTATCATTATAGAGACTATATCATTATATAATGAGGATACAATAACGTAGTTGCTAGGCCGAAAAATAACAGTCGTGACGTCATTCCAAATATTCGGTCTGCTGAATAGATAAGACATATCATGACTTTACTAAAATTAGAGATATTTAGCATCAATTCTAATGAAGCAAACTAACCTTAATTTAGATCATTGCTTTCTTTTACTAACTGTTACTATAAGAAAGAGCGAGACGAGAACGTCAAATTCAAATTTAATCATGCCAACCTAAAATTTTACAATTTTAGTGGCCACCTTAAACTGTGCCTACTAAAAAGTACATAAAAACTATTTTATTGCACCTGCCATGTTTTTTCTTCATCACCCTAAGGTTGACTGGTAGAAAATGCCTATGGCATTAAGTCCGTTGTATTAAGTGTTAATAAATAAATAAAACGTGCGGAGATTTTAATTTGAAGTGCCTTAATTCGAATTTGACATCTCTTGATTCGTCCCATCTCACTCATATAGTTACTGTTAGTAAAAGACAGGAATGTTTTAAATTAAGTTTAGTTTGCTACATTAGAGTTGACGTCATTAACGAACATTACGATTATTTATTATTAAGACTATAACTAAGACTTAAGATTAATTGGCTAAAGTCACAGTATTCCTAGGGAAATGAGACTTTTACCGTCCAGCGGGACACGCTTTAGGACACATAAAATAGTATCACGTCGGTATTCTCCGAAGAGGTAAGCAGAGTTGGATACCCACTTTTCATTAATGTTGTTTGCATTTGCATAAGTAAAATATGGTGAGCTTATTACTATCGACCGGGTACAATTACAAACTCCGGGCCGCTACTGAGAATTTCCTATCAGGAAATTCCAATAACATGTTCTCCGACCTGGGGATCGAACCTTATTATTAGGTCAGCTGTCGCGCTTGGGACCAGTAGAACAATGTTGAGGTCTCAGGTTCGATTCCCGGGTCGGGCAAAGTGATATTGAGTTTTTCTGTTAGCAAAAATCCCAGTACCATGTCGGAGTTTGGAATTGTGCCCGGTAGATGGCTACGCTAGACGCACCACTTATTTATTACATGGGACTTAATAATAGCATTGGTGAAATGTCGGTGTACAACTGTGTGCACCTCTGCCTACCCCTTCGTGGAATACAGACGTGATGCTATATATATATGTATTATAAGGTGTAGTGGTCACCAAAGCCTAAGATATTAGTATTCTTAAGTAAGACTACAGTTGAACATAGATCTGTTTTTAAATGGAATCTCTGCAGCCTATATTTAGAAGTCTATATTTTTCAGGAACTTTCTTCTCAATCACGCTGTTCAGTAACTATCTGAAGCTGGACGATACCCTGCTGGGAATAATTTCTAACACCAGCAAGATCATCGCAGCCTTCGCGTATGCCTTCGCTAGGAATGACTTCGAGATCTATTTGGGTAAGTTTTTAAAATATCTTCTTCATCTGCCTAGCCTTTTCCCAATTACATTAGGGGCTTCCCGTCAAATCGAATGCATTTTAATACCAGTATGTTATATGGAGTGACGGCCTATCTGAACTCCACACCCCAATTACTGGGTAACACGATATCCCATGGTATGACTGGTTGTCAGACTTTCAGGCCTCTGACTACCTGTAACATCTGTCATAGATCTTAATTTAACAACCGGGATCGAGGCACTATAAGTTTTTAGAATATAACCACCAAATATTATAAAACATAGTACTTAACGTAATCAGGCAAGGGCCTCTTCTCATTCAGAGAAGATTTTCTTCTTTAATTCTCACTGCGCGTTGGCGATTTCGGACTATTAAGTCCAGGTTTCATCACGATTAACGAAACATTATTTGCATGGCATAAAACAAATTTTCTGGGATGTGGGAGCAGAATTCGTGTCTGGAAACTTTAAATAAAAAGAAAGAGGAAAGAAGGAATCTATTAACTGAAAAGTTGTAATTTTTCGTGAATGGAAAAATATGGTCGCGAGCTGGATTTGAATCTGCGCGCCCTTCTATTTTTCCATTTCTTTCCATAAGAAAACGTTATTTTAGATGTCGCTACGAATACATGTATATATATTAACTAGAACTCAAAAAAGATCAGGAGCAAAACCTACCTAACCCGATGTGCATGCATAAAGAGATTAATGAACATACACGAAGCGAAAGACGTGTGTCAGAATCGTAGCAAGTGGAAATCGATAGTCCTGCCTACCCTAATGGGAAACAGGCGTAATTTTATGTATGTATTAAATAAAAAAAAATAATGTTTGTTATCCAATTACGCCGTAGGACGCTTGTAAACGTGGCATAGTCTATTATAGTTGGGACAATGACAGTCCATTGTCCGAAGTTATGTTTACAGCTGCCTACTTCAGTGCCTAAACAAAGCTAGTATTACATATTGAGTACCAAATACAAACATAACAGCTCCGTATTCGTACATAACAGGTCCGTATAGGAATAGATTACTGTACTTAACTCGAGAGTCGTAAACAGAGGGGTTCTTAGTCAAAACTTCGGAATAGCAGTTACAAGTTATACTGCACTCAGGTTTATGTTAAATGAATTAAGCTTTGTTACGGCTTTGTGAACGATTCGTAGTGTATATTTTAGAGGTGAAGTTGTTTATGTAAATTACTTTATGTTGGCATGGCTATTATTGACTTTATTTTTTACCAGGGTTATACTAACGACTGGAACAGAGTGTGTATTTTATTTCTTTTGTCAAATATGTGTCTTTTTGGCCACCAACTAGCCTGAAGGTAAGACCGAGGACGGAGCACGTATAGATCCAAAAAAAACTATTCTAGCTTTGATAGTTAACATCGAAAAATCGAAATTTTGTCCACTTTTAGTGGCCCTACATATAATTTAAAATTTTGCAAATAATAATGTAATGCTAATCATAATCATCGCCCTGCTCTTATCCCAATTTATTTGGGGTCGGCGCAGCATATATATTGTTTATGAAATTGCATGCTGCTCATAGAATTAGAATATTTTTGCTACCCCATAGAAGGACATAGAGCTCAAAAAAGTGCAACCGTTTTTGAATTGTCAATGTGTGCGTGCAATAGTGATGTACAACGTGCAAATATTGACACATATCGCTTATCGATAAACAGTATTTCAGATGTAAAGACTTGGTATACAAAATGAAAATATTTTCAATCAAATTATGTTAATAAAACTAAAATTACAAGCGTAGATATTATTTAATGCACTTCATTAATTAATTACATTATTTTAATAAAAACATTTCATGCGCTCATACTATAATTATATTTCATTGGTAATAGGTACTTTATTAAGAAAGCAGCTTTTAAGGACCCTGAGCAGTGTATAGAGTATGACTGATTGAGATTATGATTGAATGAATAATTTTAACCTAGGTAGGTAAAAATAGGATAGGTATCCTAATACCATTGCGGAGGTGGTCTGGACTCAGCGCAGCACACGCTTGAGGTGTGCCCTGCCTAGACCGCTGAGCGGCGGATAATAAGAGCCAGTATCGGGCGAGATCTATTTCTGCCGGCAATAGTCAGGTCTAGGCTGGCAGATTTAGGGAACTAGAGAGAAATGGATACCTTTTGTGATACTGCTGTCGTCCAGAAAGATGCCGCCGAGCCAGGATTGTGAGAGGTCCGATCCCTCTCGGAGAAGAAGGCGTCTAGGAGGCAACCCCCTCGGCGCCTAACAGTCGAAACCCCGCCTGTATGATTAAAGACAGGCGGCCCTTTGGGGTCACGGGTGCTTAGAGAGGGGACTCTATTTACCCATCGTGATCCCAGAGAAGACGGTGGCATAGTGTTCACGTGCTCTCGGGCACAGCGAGGCTTAAGGGAGACCCCTTTACAGTCCTTCCAGGGATGTGTCTTAATAAGCGCTGTATAGCGGGGGTGCTGGAGCTGGTCTATTAAGTGCCTCCCTCCATATGCTGATGGTGACCGCCGAGGTGGTTTTAGTGAGGTAAGAATCCCACACCCCCGGTCCTACCCCGGTACCCCGGTCTTATCCATAAAAGCCGGGCACGTTATTAAAGGTTTCTCCCCGAAAAAAAAGGTATATCCTATTATCTTTTATTATTTCTTCTTTTTCTTTATTATTTTTTCTTCTTTATCTTTATTCTTTTCGTTATCAATTAGACTCATCCATTTTTCCTTTTCCTTAGCATCGACAGGAAACCTTTTAGTATAAAAAAATATATCATAAAAATGTTTGATTTTGAAATTCTCTTGAATTTGTAGTAAAAATTATGTAAACAACATATTCATTACACTATCACATATAGGCTCAGTGCTCACCGCCTAAAGGTGATAGCGCAGGAATCACTAACTAGTTTCACTCGGGGTCTAATCAAATTCAAATCAAATAGCGAAGAATAATAGTAGCGCGGTTCGTTAGATCATTATTGAACTAAGGTCCGCACAAAGTAGGTTGGCGGTCCGGATTTGAACCGCATTTGGGGACTACTGTAATAGCGTGATGAAATATATTTATAACATAACCTGGGCCACTTAGCTACGCTAAGCTTCTTATATGTTATAAACGTTCGGACAGACCCACCGACAAACAAACAGAAACGTTTCCAAACATTTTGGTTTCATCGTATTAGGTACCTCAATTAAAATTTTAGAAAAATTATTACACTGTGCAGTTGGTAGATCTACACTAATAATAAATTCTGATATCGGAACTTTTTGTTCTAAAATTTTATCGACACAATAGTCGACACTGACAAGTCACTATTTTGTATACATGAAATGAAAATTTATATTAGAAGAACGTACTCAATATTGCTTTTATGACCATTGTTTTTTACTATAGAGTAAATTCACTATTATCTTGATAGGATTTGGTTTTCAAAATAAATTTTCAAGTCAGATTTTTCCAAAATATGGCCATGAAAATATATGCTGTTGTTGACAATTTACCTGTGAAATGAATCTTTTCCTGGATTATTTTTATAAGGAACATCGCAGCCAGCAACACAACACGTAGGAATTGCTTATAAATTTTAAAATTGTTTAAAATAACCAGGATTCACTGACAATACAGCAAATATAAGTTAGCGTGATTTTTGACAGTGACACTGGAGAAAACAACATCTGCCAATAGTGCTGACTGAACCTAAATATGCTTTCTCTTTCTAACATGTGATATTTCCGTAAGAGATTCCATTCCCATAGTAGGCTTTGTTGGTCTTTTTCTATCCTACGTTTATGATGCTGCTAAAGTTTTGGTAATGTTTTATGATCGGTCGCCTGCCTGACGTCAACCCTCATCGGGAATGCTGTTGTTGGTCGTAACCGTCACGGACCGATACGGTCTCGTTCTATCTAGCTATGTCATACCAAATGTTATCCATGCGCCAGGTTTTGATGTTATCCTACTATCACACACCAGTAACCGGGCTCAGCAACTAATAATGTAATGCTAATGACAGCACAAATTACAATATTATAGAACCATAGAGAAGGGTGGAACAACATTGAGATTTTTTTTAATTTTCCTTGATTTAAGTTAGTAGTTTTGTCTCCTCTAGGTACAAGCAATACTTATGTACAGTAAAAGCAATGTGTCTTAAATTTTCTCGAAAATAGTTAATTATTAAAGCTTATGAATGTAAATATCTACAATTTGTAAGTTATTAGACAATAATTATATCATATTTAATATTCAAAGCAGAATAGATAGTCTATATTAAACTTTCGTACTCAATGCTTTCTTCAAGTTAGTGCGTAAAGATAAATGGATTATCTAGTCATCCATTTTGAAAATTGACTGCGAACTCGTGAACCATATGTCTGCGTCAATTGATTGATGACTATAGTTAGTAAAATTGGATATACAACCTGTGGTTTTAAACTATATTGTACAAAACTCTACAGCAACAAGTTATCAGATGCATTAAACATACCTTTTTTCAAAGAAGCAGGAACCGCCTTCAGTGAAATGGTGAAAACTATAGATAGATATATAATACGACCTCACCAATCGCGGGTCATTTGCTTGAAGTTATTGAAGAGTTCTATTGTCTATCTCAGAATATCTTCATATATTATAGATATAAACTTTCCTGTATGGATTTAAATACCGAAAACCCCAACCAAATTGGATCAGCTGTTTTGAGAAAATCGCGGATATGCTAACGTAGCCGTGAGGCCGTATTTTACCGTGGGAGAGCCATGCTTCGGCACGATTGGGCCGGCTCGACCGGATTGATACCACGGCCTCACAGAAAACCGGCGTGAAACAACGCTTGCGTTGTGTTTCGCCGAGTGAGTGAGGGTACCGGAGGCCCAAACCTTTAAAAGGCCGGCAACGCACTTGCGACTCCTCTGGGGTTGCGGGTGTCCATGGGTGGCGGTAGTCGCTTACCATCAGGCGAGCCGTCTGCACGGTTGCCCCCTATTACATAAAAAAATAAATTAAAAAAACATAGCTAATAGCCCGCGCTAGTGGCCTCAGATTTAGTTATTTTTTTACCTATATACTTATTTAGAAACATAATTAATATGTATATATAAAACAAATAAAGCAAAAAAACATTAGTCACCTCGTAACATCACACGCTTATCTCAGAAATTTCTGTGTACAGTTCAGTAACATCTTACACCTGTAAATTTACCTTACTCGTTGGTCGCTATCTGAAACTACAGCCTGTATGTCTAATTGTCTATGCCTAAACATATGCATTCGCACTATTTGCTGAGTAATGACGTAAAGGCAATCTATTTTCTGCCATTCTTAGATAAAGTGGCCTCTGTCTATTGATTTACACAGTTACACTTGAGTGCAACCTCATGCTTTTAATTTTACAAAAGAAAAGACGTTAAAATATGTTCTTTTTTATCTTTTCCGCCAATGTAATAACATATGATAGTACTTTTTTAGGTATCTTATATTTTTTTTTTAGATTTGTCAAAGTTCACATAGTAAACTCACATGTGATTCAGCAAATTCCATTGAGATCTACTTAAAGTCCTCAGCCTTACCTTTTCAGCTTTTGTATCTAAAACTATATTCGGCTTGAGATCAGTAGATTTGAGTTATTATAAACATTATAAAGACAGATTTTGACTTAAGGATCTTTCCATTATAGGAATAGAGTTTTAAATAAAGGAAAAACTGTGCACTACTGATAGACCTAATTATGTAATAAGTGTGTGCTTAAGTGTTTTAAGGCATCACACCATTAGTTTAACTCTTCGCAAGTTTTCGTAGATTTTAGTAAAATTTAATTTGACACTTTTTATTCTTTTTTATCTCGCAACGTACTATTGATATATATAGCATTGTATGATCTGTGTTCTGGCTCAACAGACAATAAAATTTAATTTAGTATACACACAAGGAAAGAGTTCATTGTTTCATTCTTAAAAAAATATTACAATTCAAAGTAAACATTTTACGTAATGTAATCTTTAGCTGACAACGGACTGAACAAACCAAAAGGAATTCTTGTAACAATTATCTCACACACTATTTGCATGTAGTATTTATCTTCAGATAAAATCCGAAGGTTGTCAACTAATACATTATCTCGTCTATAATAACTAACAATGCAAGTGTCATTCCCTCCTTTTACGTTGCGTAAGAATAAAAAATAACTGCATTTTTAACTATATTGTACTAATATTTTATTTGGCGTGATTAGCCTATCTGAAAGAAAGAAAATTATTTATTTTAGTCTCGAAGCAGATCTTAGAAAATATAATCATAAAAAAGAACTTTCACCGAGAATTATGTCATATCTATACTAAACTAACCCACGCCTCCTGGATAAATACTCCAAGCGCTCTAAACACTAATCCATGTCAACCCCTCACTATCCCGAATTCTTCATTCACAATAATTTTTGTACGTTATTTAGTGACGTCATTGCTATCTATTCAGTTCCTATACCTGTGACCGTATTTTTCTTTCCATAAAAATGTATAACTTTATATTTCGCTACGCCTGCGTTAAGATTTATCTGTGTCCATAATCCAGTTATTGAGTAACACTATATGTAGTGGTAAGGTCAAATTTTACGGTATCTGACTAGCCGTAACGACTGCTACATCTTTATTTGACAATCGGGACCGACAGCCTGATGCACTCTCGTCTCGGATGTTTAGATGATGGCCATCCATCCACAGACCAGCTGCGTACAAATATTTGTTTGCTTACCTTCTGAACCCCGCAAGATAACCAAATAACATACTTTTTTTTTGGTCGTGGCCAAAAGAAATTGTCCTCTTGCAGTTAACCCATAGGGGTTTGATCTGCGTAATCGATCAATAAATATGGCGAGACTATTTGATGCCTCCAGCCAGAGCATATTTTATATTACTACAAACTAAGCATCTAAGGGCGTCCCCTGCGGGACACGAACCTCGGCTTAGGGCGTTGCTGGGGGGACAACTAGGGCGTAATCGTCGAATTTAAAGTTACTCGCTCGGCGTAGGCCAGCTCGAGCAAGGGTCGGGGCAGACATGATGAGATATTTCGCGACGGACGGGGACCTCGCCGGTGAGGTCCATAACGAGGCGGTCAAGCGCGTCGGAGTGTGATTGTATGTCTGTTGGACGGAGGAGAGCGAGACGTGGTAGGCGGACTTTACTAATCTGAGACGGCGTATTTTCGGCGGAAGAAACAACTAAGGGAATCGGATGGTTAGGGGCGGAGTCGAAGTATTTCTTAGATGTCCTTTTCATGAATTGCCTAATGGTGGGCATTCTAATATTGAGGTAGAGTTCAAGGAAATGACTTTTACCAAACTTTTTGTTTAAATTATTGTTGTCTGCCTCGTTGGTCTAGTGGTCCGAAGCTACATAAGGTCTTGGGTACAATTCCCAGATTGAAAAAAGTCTATTGTCCGGTAGATGACAATAGGCTCACCACCTATTACAAGGGCCTTAATAACGGTATTGCTGAAATGTGGGTGTACAACTATGTAGACCTCTACTTACCCCCTCGGGGAATATAGGCATGAAACTATCACGGCCCTCAATATAAATTAGACACGAATAGGACACATTTCGCATACCTATATTTAGAAAAATCCTATCGACATTACCTATCAGGCAACTTTAGGATGATACAGAAAAGAGAGAAAATATGGTTTCCCATTTTGGGTCATAGATTAAACAAGCTGATGCCCACGGCTTCGCCCGCGTGGATGTCGGCTATCGCGACCAAAAATAATCATGAAAATTTGATCCCGTTCCCGCTTTCCAATTACCGCTTTATATTTGCCCATTTTTTATAGTGTTCAAATGTATAGAGTATGTTATCCTTAAGAGAAAGGCATATGCCATTATGGACTTTTCTGTAGGCCTATATAAGATACCAAATTCCACGATATATCATTTTGTTATATCTCAAAGGGTTTAGACAGCGTTTTCGTTGAAGGCTCCCAGACGGCTTATTTTTTTAACTCCTCCAACAAATATCATTCAACATATTTTAGCCAATGTATACAAAAACTTGACAAATTATGTAATAAAACCTTCCACTTGAATCGAACTATCTATTAAAAAAAAAACGCATCAATATCCGTAGCGTAGTTTTAAAGATCTAAGCATACATGGGGACAGACAGACAGCGGGAAGCGACTTTGTTTTATACTATGTAGTGAAGTGTAAAGTCACATTGAAAAAGTCACATTCAATAATTTCGTATCAGAATCTCCCTTGATCTAGCGCATCACCTTCCGTTATCATGACACTTTACATAAATTTATTACTTATTATAAATAGTATAATTATACACATAAATAAAGCTTTTACTCATTTAATTATTGTGGTATGACTTTTATGTGAATTTTGTGAAAATTGATTTGATTGATATGTAAATAAAATTTTACCAATAAATACCATTGAAATATATTAGAATAGAGGTTATCTGAAATTCATTGCGTAGGTATATTGTTATACCTTTATGAACTTTAGTCTTAGAGGTCAATCGTTCATTGATATTTTTATTGAGCGCAGCTATAGACGACGAATTCGTAATGAAATTTCTATTAACTAATATTGCTATCGCACAGAGGTATATGACGCATAACTTTAGAGTTCGCTACGCATGAGTTAATGCGATTAAAAGATTTGTCTGTATTGTGTTTTTAATCTTTTTTATTAAGATATTCACTTGAGAACGGCTGGACAATGAAGCGGATTTTTTGTTTTGTATGCAAACATTTTCCATTAAAATATTTTGATTCGTTAAAAATCACTGGAATAGATCAAAAATTTGGATTATTTTGTCTGTTTACAGCACCTCTTCTGGAGATCTTGAATGGCACGTCATTCATTGCAATGCGGTCCATCGCTACCAAGCTGGTCAGTGGAGAAGAATTTGGTGAGTAACCCATGGTTATATATTTAGATAACCGTTCTTCACCTGGTCGGCCCAGAGTCTCTTGTGAAAAACGGTTACGTGAAGAAAGAGACCGCCAGAAAAAAAAGGTTAAAATCCGACTTACCTAACACCATATTATTCGGACTCGAGCACATTGATATTATAGTTCCATTACATTCCATTATATTATTATAGTACTACTTTGATATTATATATATAGATATATATACTTTGATATTATAGTTCCATTACATTCCATTATATTATTATAGTTTACCCTTTAAAGGTTTAACGGTTATTTTCAACCATTTCAATTTGACAAAAAACCGATAAAAATATTTAGAGTATTGTTTATGAAAAATATTCCTTTTTTTTTCTTTTTTTAAATAATTTTCGTAGTAAAGGCATTCATATGCAGCTGGAAACCTATGTTCTGACCTAAAGGCAGATAGATGGCGTTGCCTTAGTTATAGTGTTCCCTTGGCACTTGTTGGGACACCTACAAAGTATTGACTACAGAACACTAGCTTTTTTGTTAAGTAGCGAAATCATTTCCAAGATTTCTCAAGTAGCTTATTGGGGTGTGCATTTTTTTTACTAGTATTTGAGCACCTGAGCTTATTTATGTAAGTGCCTTCTATTCATGTGATTCAAGTAGTAAATTAATTGACATGTGTTTATAAATATATATGGTTTAATGTAAGCCGGCCCATGGAAAACGACAAGGCTAGTTCGCGACACTGCCCATGAAAATCCTTATAAAAATGTAGGTATATTGCATTTTTTATCGGTCAAACATTTAAATTTTTCCAGGCAAGGTGAATTCCCTTTTCGGGCTGGCGGAGGCCACGATGCCGTTGGTCTACGGGCCGTTATACTCCAGGGTATACATGGCGACGCTCAACATACTGCCCGGCGCTGTCTTCTTGTTGGGAGCGTTCATGACGTTGCCAGCTATTGTGATATTCGGGTAAGAAGACAAAAATAGCACTATCTAGACTATCACACACAATAGACTATCAGTACTCAAGTGAGTACACTACGTCGTACGTTGTTATGTAAAAATATAGACATACAATATATACATCCTCGGAGAGCAAGTTATTGTGTTTTTCAATTAGGAAATTCACAATAACAGCGTATTTTGGAATTATGCCCTGTAGATGGCAACAGGCACATCACCTACTACATGGGAATAAATAACACCATTGGTGAAATGTGGGTGTACAACTGTGTACACCTCTGCCTACCCCTTTGTGGAATACATATGCTATGTTATGTTTATGAATAAGATTAAAATGAACTTCCACAAGGTAACACACGAATCTATTAACACTTTCAGGGATCCACGACGTCTATAGACGTCCTATGTCCGTCAGCGTTAATTAGTAACCAAGAATACTAATATTCATCTGTCCCATAGTACCTGTGCCAATGAAAGAGTATTTTCACATCCATTTCTATAATTACTTAAATGCTCTTCGAGGCTTAATATGGGATTATTGGAAAAACCTTTTAAGTTTAAAACATACAATTTATTTTCAGGTGGCTATACTTCGAACACAAAAAAGATAAATTGAGAAACGAAGCGACGAAAACGGACGGCGAGAAGCAACAGGTTGAGCAATTAAAATAAAATTTAATGGAATTGCTTTAAAAATAAACCGTTTAAGATATATTGGTGTGCTTTGTTCCAACCGATTTATGGGGAGGAGGTAATTGATTGATTAATCGAATCAAGCTGTGATTAATATAAAATTATTACTAAATATTTGTCTTTGTGTTATTTAATCAGCGGGGTTATTGCAGAACTGAACTTCAATTGCAATCGCTTGCATTTTGCCAGTTCGGCATTATACGGTTAGTTCTTCCTCATAGTTCTTGAGTAGGTAAGTGATAGTTAATGTATAGGTAATACTCACGCACGTGGTAACGAGTGCGTGGCTTGGGTTCGAACCTTTGATTTGCCAGTCAAACAGTCGTACCACTCACTATATATCACTGCTTAAAATTACCTATATGTACTATATTACGTATATTTTCTGCAATGTGTTTCTGTATGTTTTCTGCAAGCAGTGTGCAGGCTACCACCAACTCGAAAGATAAGCTAACGGTATTCTTACTTACGTGATACTGTTATTTAGTGTTGGCATTATAAATGAAACCAAAAAGAAACGATAAAGCAGCGCAGCCCAGCCCAGCGCAGTCCAGCGCAGCCCAGCGCAGCTCAGCGCAACGCTACGCAATATTATCGCCCTTACTATAAGCAAATTAAGTAGATACCTACAGAGAATCAGATATCAAATAACTCAGTACATTGAAATATTGCAAGATTAATTAACGAAACTCAACTAATCCGCTATTTAACATTTCTATAGAATATCTAATAATGTTCAGTTTATTTTATAATCCGACGTATAATTCGAAGCTTATTATTAACGAATGAAAAGGCGACAGATATACGGGTGCTGATTAAATTACCTGGGTGTAGGTAAATTCAATTTATTTGTTACGAAGTTGTGAATACAACATTTTGCCATATCTATTAATCCTATTAATTAAACTTATAATATTATAAGTGCTAAAGTTTGTGAAGATGAATGGATGGATGGATGAATGGATGTTTGTTACTCTTTCATGCAAGAACTACTGAATAGATTTGGATTAAATTTGGCATATAGATAGGTTAAAGCCTGGATTAATATATAGGACTTTTTATCCCAGCTGGACCCGATTCTAAAGTCCACGCAGAGGAAGTCGCAGGAGCATTTAACTACAAAAAAAAAATAGGTCGTCATTTAGACCAAATTAACAAAATTTACTAAGTATTATATATGATTTGCACGTGCTTCGTTGGTCAAGTGGTCTCAAACACGACTGCCTGGGTTAGATTCCCGGGTCAGGCAAACTGTTATTGGGTTTTCCTATTAGAAAATACTCAATAGCAGCCTGGTTTTTTGAATTGTGCCCGGTAGATGGCAATAGTCTCACCACTTAATAACGTCATTGGTGTAATGTGGGTGTACAGCTGTGTACGCCTCTACCTACCCGTTCGGAGAATACAAGCGTGATGCGATGTGTAATTTGCAAGCAAAATTGTTTCACTTATGTATTTGTTGTACCTGTATCTTTTTGGCTTGGATTTTTCTCCCCTAATCTCATCCATAGTTTTCAACCTGTTTTTGAAATCTTATCACTCCATAATTTCTTTCGGCGTCCTCTGGTTCTTTTACTGTCATCTTGGGAACCAAACTTTTAGTCTTTTGCTGAATTTATCTTGACCTTTAAGTGCATAGCCAGTCCATGTTTACACGACTGCCCAAAAAAGGAGTGTTATGTTTTTAGGATTCATGTAAGTATGTACGTATGTATGTTTGCTTCTCATAACGCTCGAACAGATTTCGATGTGTGGGGTAAGTATCGTTAGAATCCTTACATTATACCGGTTAACAGACACACAAGAGGCAAGTAGAATTTAAGGAAATAGTTATATACTGGCTATAGTCGCAAAAAGGTGCGGAATAAATATATAATTCACACATGGCAGACACGATTTTTAATTAATTTCATCTTGTTACAGACTTCGTTTTAAAATAAGAGGGTAAATATCTAAAAAACTTAGCAACCAGGACCTTAGACTGCGTGATCTTCAAGCACTTAACACAAGTCTAGCCTTGAGCAATGAACGATTACAACCCAAGTTAAATAATAGTTAATAATATGCCTAATAGAGACGTCATTGTGAAGGTGACAGGTCCGTACCCCGAGAGGCGATATACTCACGCTTCTAAAAGCTTATCCAATTAAAAGCCTCTGAAAGGTTTTTTTTTGTATTTTCTTGTCAAAGGTTTTGTGATGAAATTTAAATGGATGTAATGTAACTTTATTAGAATAAAAATAAATATTTTTTAATATAGAATATTTATGTAATTTTTTTATGAACCGGTCTGGCTTCGCAAGTGTTCTTTGATGTAAATTTTCAAACTAAGTTATGATAATGTTAGAAAAATAACTTTTCAAGAATAACTATTTACCTACAAAAACATGTCTAATTCAACTTTGTCGTAAAATTATGCTGATTGAACGCCAAACATTAAGACAGCTCGCAAATAAGTTCACCGTTTACCTGTTTTAGCTTTTGACTCTTCGAATCGGACAAGTACAAAATCGTACTTCATAATAATAAAAATCCTTTTGTCTGGTAATTAATAAGCCAATAGATTATTAATAAAAACTGATTGGGCACTGAAATAAAATAATATATTATAATAGTTTTTTTTTAAGTGAAAGATTTATAGTGTTTCCTTTGTTCAACATTACTGTGCCCGACAGGGTACATAATGATCCCAATGATAATAATAATGTTGCTCCCCAGCAACATGTCTGTCTGTTTCAATAACTCGTAGTTAGCTACCTCAGATTTTTTTATGTTGCCTACTTGGTCGTCTAGCCGCAATCGTGATTGCTGGGTGTGAGGTCCTGGGTTCGATTCCCTGGTCGGGCATAGTGTTTTTTTTTCTAAGAAATGTTCTATAGCAGTCCGGAGTTTTGAATTGTGCTCGAAATGTTTCCAGCAGTATTTTATAGTATAATCCAATAAAGGAACGAAGTAACTAAATTTGCATAGTATTCAATATTTTAACTAGATACTAATTATCATGTTTTACAATTCAATGAGTACTTATTGGTTATAAAATAATTATTATATAAATAGATAACCATGAACGTTAAGATGCAAAAGTATTACATAATTAATAACATTAATGATAGAGATATCTCGACTTAATGAATTTATTACTTAATCTTACTTCTTACTTATAATTGAACAACTATATTACTAAAAAATAGTTTTAAAACAGAGAAGAAATAAAAAGAAAAAAATATATATATGGAGATATTCAAGATTCATTATTATACATGAAAATAATGCAAGGTGGACGCGTTGTGAGGGTGCGGTGGTCGACTCAAGCCGTTATTATGTCGTAAATTTCAAACTCCGATCTACTAATCAGAATTTCCTTACAAAAAACTCCAATAATCCGACCGACCCGCGAATCTAACATAGGACTTGCTGAGGACCTTATGTTCAACAGTCAAGCTAGCGTTCACTGAGTTCACAGCGATTCACACCAATGAGGAAATTAAACACAATTATAAACCTGTGAGTAATTCCCTAAAAAAGTATATAATTAAATCTATTTCCTCACCAGAAATTGTTAAAAAGGTGTTACGTTAACGAGCTATGACGTTTACGAAGTCGCGACTATTAAAGCAATATCAAGCAGCCTCTGACTTGCTTGTTATTTTGCATGATATTCATTTCGCGACGAGCGCGACGCCCGCGACTCCCGCGCCGCCCATTACTCCCCCCTTTTAATTACATTTAATGAATAAGCGAAAATTACCTTTTGTATTATTCCAAAACCCTTTATGTGGCGGCTCGCCCTATCTTAATGAGGTTTACAAATTTTAAATACTGTTTTGAAAATTATTAACGATCCTGTGTGGCTTCAAAGAGCCGTTGAGTTTGGAGTTGATTTATGCGCGTTTAAAGTATCTTCATAGCATAGCATCGCGCCTGTATCATTCCGAAGGGGGTATGCAGAGGTGTACACAGTTGCACACCCACATTTCACATTACTAAACATTTCACATTTCTCTGGTGGTTTTCGATAAGCTGTATGTTGTCGCCATTCATAGAAATAGTTAGTTTATCTTTTGTTTATAGTACAGGTATTGTAGGTACCTTCGGTATTTTATCACCTGTTTACCCATGATGGTTTTCAAAGTTTTTCTTTTTATCTACTTTTGGCCACCAACTCGCCTGATGTTAACTGACGGTTTCGCCGTCGATGGAGTAAGTAGGAGATCCAAAAGAAATCTATTTCCATCATATCAAAACTTTTCCCATGGAAATAACGATAGGTATTAAACACCTCAGGGTTGTGTCAGAGCTGGACTTGGGTGGTTTTAGTAATGTAAATATTCCACACTCCTCGGGCTAATCACCATTTGTAATCATTAAGACAGATCAATAATTTCTTGTATAGTGAGGATGGATTTTATCTTTTTTGTGTGTGGGATTAACACTTGGACTAGGGCGTTTTAGGCTCTATTTAGAAATTTTAACAGTTTCTATCATGACTAAGTACAACCCGCACAGATAAAAACATTATTTGTACACACATTATCGAATTGAAGGAAGAGGGGTCAGAGGAAGCGACATCATTTGATATCGTATTCTTTAACTGCATGGGTCAAAATGACTTAATAGGTGGTGCCTAAAGCAAGGTAATGTCTAAAGCAAGGACGTATTTTCGGTAAAGGAAGAAATTTATAGAATGAGCAGACATTAGGTATCTAACTTAATAGATTGAGTGACTTGTGTAACTGACCAGGGTCGATTCCTGTAGGCCATTGTCATATCGTTTTTACCCAAAAAGATCGGTCGATCCTTAACTAGCTGACTAAAGTGAAAACAGGTCAATATCTAGATACAAAACCATTTCCATTTCGCTACTCACAATAACATACACACATGTATCACAGGGTCGGGGCCCAAAGTTGTCCATATAATTCCTTCGAGCTTCGGCAAAACACTCGGAATATATAATTGTACGTAGTTAGGTACCGCCATTATTTAGATTTAGGCAAATCAGTCCGCGCAAAACATTGCTTTTCACTTACACTCGTGTCGTTTATCATGAGTTTTTGGTGTCTTGCGAAGTTAGGAATAGATTGGGATGGTGCTGTAGGAGTAGCGATGCGATAGTATAATATGCGAAGCTACATTACGTTATGTTACATCGTATTTTTTAAACCAATGTCAAAATTAATAATGACCTACTACTAATTACAAATCTTAATATGAAAATGGAAGGCTTTGGAGAGACCTTTTCCCAGTGGGTCAACATAGGTTAGAAAAAAATGGATATATAGAATTATAAATTAATTATAAAGTTATGGGTTTGTGATATGAGGATAGAAAAATATGACCGCGAACGGTGTTTTTATCTGTTTATCTTCGATCGATACTGTTGAGTACAACTTCAAAGATTCTATAACCAGGAAATAAAATGTATGAAATAAAAAAAAAAACTTGTGTTTGTGTGTTGTGTGGTGCCCATATTATTTCGATCGAGTATAATGGACCTATCGTTAGGAAATTGCCGTTTCTATTTCCTTCAAGAACCTGGTAGTCAAACAACATTGATTGTAGCGATTGATTGGCAAGAGAGTAGAGTCTATACTGTTGTACAACACACAATGTACACACATCCTAAGAGGAATACAAAATCAAAAGATTAAAGGTGGAGGTTAAAGGTCATCGAAAGACATTTCAGTTTCATAACAAGTAATGTACAACGAAGATAATACATTAATAATTCACTTATAAACTCAATCGGATTTGGCTAAAAGGGTCCAAAGTTGTGACCTTATACTGGCCCAATCCGCAACAGGGTCAAAGGTGAAATAAAGTTTATCTTAAATAGTAGTGTCTCATTTTATATGTATGTTAGTTATTTATTAAACCTGACAAGTCGATTAGTAGATTTATTAGATTTGTCTTAATAATTAATCTAAAACATCCGCTAGATGCAGATGCAATTTCACAATGAGTTAGCGCGATTATCAATGTTGGTTTCTTCTGTTTATAAAAAGAGGTTGATACTATGCAGTGGAACAGTTACGGACTGGTTATGTACGCTGGCTGTAATGTATGAGCTTTTGCGGCATGAATATAAATGAAAAAAAAAATTGAACCAGAAAGTCGGGCTTTATATTTTCCAACTAAAACGTATGTACTCCTGATCTATTGTGACATCCAATGCCCCGTTTAAAACAACGTTGTAATCCTAATGGATTTTTTAGAATTTGGCGTTTTACAAAGTGAACTATTTTTGTTATAGGCTTTTGATAGCTATGGTCCATACCAGCTATCAAAAACCTATAACAAAAATGTATGGTGTACGTAATTGTTTATATTGAGCCAGTTGTACTCTAGTGGGGTTGGCAGATTACTTGATGAAATGCTCCGATTTTTCATCTGAGCGTGTTTGTGATTCGGAGAGCACGTCAGTTTAACCAAGTTAGAGGTCGACATGCACTTCCAGGCCGTAAGAAGTCGCTTTAACAGTTTTGACACGGAGTTTTTTGCCACATAGCGAGCTGTTGTTAGCCAGCTATGGAGTTGCGCAAGCCTAGTCACTTTATTTGACCATCAGCTTTTTACAGATATAAAGTGTGTTATGTTGTCAGTAATCAAAATTCCCAACTAGCGTTGCTTTGTCTGATTGCAGTTACATAGATATAACTGAAGATATATCTCTGTATATCGTGAAGGGGTAGGCAGAGATGTATACAATTCTACACCAACATTTCACCAATGTTTGTAAGTACCATGTAATAGGTGGTGAGTCTATTGCCATCTATCGGGCACAATTCCAAACTCCGGGCTGCTACTGAGAATTTCCTAAAAGAAAAACTCAATAACACTTTGCCCGACCCGGGAATCTAACCCAAGCAGTCGCGCTTGGTACCACTAGGGCAATGATGCATTGTTATATAGAAGTCGATAAACTGTTTCCGAAACAGTTGGTGAAATTCAGATATCAATATTTATATATCTGTACAGGGCCAACCAATCGCAAGTTTGTGGGAAAATCTAACGTAGAAAACCAGCACCATCATCATCATCCCCTGCCCTTATCCCGATTTATTTGGAGTCAGCGCAGCCTGTGTTCTTCTTCCATACATACTCTCTACTTGTACTGGAATGCTGCTAAAGTTTTGGCTATGTTTCATGACCTGCCTGACGTCAGCCCTCATTGGGAATGCTGTTGTTGGTGGTAACTGCCACCAATACGGTCTCGTTCTATCTAGCTATGTCATACCAAATGTTATCTATGCGCCAGGTTCTGATGTTATCTCACTATCAGGCTCCACTAACCGGGCAGCATCAATGACAAATATTGTTATCGATCTAAAATAACGTTATTGCGATTTCCATTGTGGGAGAGATCATGTCTAGCTGTGTACTATTACTGCGTAAGGGTGATTGATATTATAGTAATAGTTACTAATGACCCATTAACCACTAATAGAGAAAAATATGTAACGCGGTGTATGCAAAAGCCATAAAAAATATAATATCTACAAAATTTAATATTGATATTGGCTAGCTCATTAACTGTAATGAAGTGTTCATTTTGTATAGGAAATATTTATTAAATTGTACAGTAACTACATATTATTAAATTTTAAGCTCTCATACGCGTGTGATATATTTAATGTTAACTTTTAATTACAGTGCCTTGTAATTTCAATTGACAATTTAAATTTAAATGGTGACCGGATTGGTGCTCTGTGTTTTGGATGCCAAAATGGGCGTGAAGAATTCGATTTACAATTGTATTATCTAATTGCGGAATATGGTACAAGGAAAATAATTTATTAAATATTCATTTCTGAAGAGAATTTTTCGAAATTCAAATTGTCAGATTGTTTTTAGTTTTATCAATATTTATAAAGCGTTTTGTCAAAAAATCTCAATATTCGATTAAATAGCATTTCTTTATGCAGTAGATGTCATCAGGTATTTGATAAGGTAGAAATCTGATAATAGCAACAGTTAATTTTGTATTCGCATTCATTTTGTACATATATTTGAGAATCACACACTCCAACAGCTGTAGAATTTGGTTGATGATCATTTCATATAGCAGAAACGAGCCCTAAGCTGAATTTCGACCACCCAGAGTTAAACTTCGCTTTGTTGGTATAAACTTGCACTAATGCAACATGCATTAGTTTGAAGAATATAAAGTTAGAACTCATTTTCTAGACGCAGAATTGTGATTATTATAGGTACATACATACATATGTACATAAAAGTTACGTACAGCGTACATTGAGTATTAGATACGGCTTCATGAGCTGGTGATGCTCAGGTGTTTTGTTTATCGTAGGCGACGCGACGGCGATGCGGTGCGTCAATACAGAAATCAATGCAATAAGAACAACCATACTTAACACTCAGACTAATATTACTAGCGAAAGAATATCATGAAAAAACATCGTAAAAAACCAAATTATCAAGCACAATAAGCTATATAAATTATCTGCCTCGCTTTCACCGAACCGACAGCTTTATACTGAGCAATTATTCCATAGCGAGTGTGAGAGTTAATTAACTTGAATACCATATCTTTACTGATTAACTTCGTCTTTATACTCAGTTTATAATAGGAATAAATTACAACTTACTCAATTATTCTGATTTCGGATAACGCGTTGAGTTTATGTGAGTTGGGGTCAATTATGGTTGATGTCATTTGTGGCTTCAGATATCATGGGGGCTGACGGATTTCTGTAGAGGACAAAAGGGGGGATATTATATTCTAGCATATGTATATGTCGCAGATGGATTGTAGAATCCGCTGCTTTACAAAACTGCTAGCTGATTTCTAAATTTTCATTTTTTTTTTACTACTCCCTTTAAAGTAAAATAAAGTTAGGTTATTGTTGTTATAAGACACACAGAGCCATATGCGATATATCGCAGATGGATAGTAGACTATCCATCTGCGACATATACATAGCAACAAGCCTGTAAACCGCTAGAAGTTAGGTAGAGCGGAATTGTAGTAGGTACACTCATATTTTACCGATGCCGTTAGTAATTTCCATGTTCATACAAGATCCATTGACCCGGCATAATTTCAAACCCGGTATTGAGTTTTTCTTAACACAGAACCCCTTACACTTTGCACGACACGGGAATGGGGGTTCCATTCTTCCATTCTGGTTCAACCCCGTCTGCAATCGCTAGACCAACGAGGCAGTATTAACTTAAAACTAATTTAGGTTTTCGCGATCACTACACATTATAATTATAATATCTATGACTCAAATCTCAAATATCATTATAACTCTAGTTTGTATTTCATACTTTTTGCTTTTACTTTGAACACAAACAATTCATCTAACGGACCGTATCAATACAATAAAACAATTTCGGAGTGCCTGGAATGCCATTAAAATTCTATCAATTGGTATAAAAATCACATTCGAATATCGGCCACTATTCGCTTCCAAAAAAAAGTATTAGTCTCTATCGAAAAAGAGCTCTTTTTCACATATTTGATTTAGTGTGTTCAATTCCAACTGTACCTATACGTATAAAAAAGGGGGTGTACGTAGTCGTGTAACATAGTTTTATGTATTCATGTGTAAATTATTGGAAGATACACTTCGCGAAATTAGTTTCGACAGACCTTTCAATAATGTTAGGTAACATCTGTGAACTGTCGTGGTGCCAGTGGTTACGGGCCTGCCTCTTGGGCCGCAAGTTGTGGGTTCAAACCTGGCATGTACCAATGTGACTTTTTCAATGTTATATGTACTTTCTTAGTAAATCTAAGACATCACAGCCATACGGTGAAGGAAAAATATCGTGAGGAATCCCGGACTTAATGGTCTGAAATCGCCAATCCCCAGTGAGCTAGCGTGGTGATCAATGCTCATGCCTTCTCTGTATGAGAAGAGGCCTTTGCCCTGCAGTGGGACAGTTATGGGCTAGTTATGTTATGTTATGTTAACATCTCTGAAACAACGTCTAAAGTTAAACATTTTTTTAAACTGCGTGCGTTAATGCTTTTGAAAGATTTACTTATCTACATGATATAGCATCGCGTCTATATTCCCCGAAGGGCCTACACCTTAAATTTGGTAGTTTAGAAGAAAAGTTTGAAAATATTATTTACAAACACGTCACTGTTTAGTTCACTGTCAAAGGGTTAGTTGCTGAATATAATTTGTTATACTGTAAAGGTGCTGTAAAAATGTTTTGACAGCGTTGCAAAGTGCTTTTGATAGTCCTGCAAAATGGGTTGCCGTTGCTTGTAATAATACCTACGACTGAAAGTTACCTACGGCTTACGGGTTAGTTCGCTACTGTTGTTTTAACAAACGGTTATATTCAAGCTGTGGGTACAAGTTTTTAACGAATCAATTAGCAGTTTAATTGAGACGACATTTATTATTTTTTATTTTTACGAATTGTCTCAAAAACTACTGATAATATTTGGATGGTGTTTTCGTTATTTTAATACATATTTTTCGGGGAGGTGTAATATATTGGGATCTGATGGAGATCTTTGCAGATAGACAATGGATGGACTTCATTCTTCTTCGAATAGCAAATGAACTGCGATTACTGCGATCGTATGTATATGTAATGATTTTCATGAAACCATTGAAGGCGGAGAAAAAATAAAATAGATATATAATCAACTAAATTAGTGTTACATTATTTTCGTAAGCGATATTCAATCGTTCAACCGATAGCAGTTAGGTATATCCTAGCGGCATGACCGCTGGACTGTCCTTCTGTGATCTTTTATAGGATCACAGACTTTGTTTCATTTGCGTGAATATTAGGAATTATTATTTGCTTAAACGGCGAAGGAAAACATAGGTGTTTTCCGTGTTTTAAGCAAGTAGACTCGATGGGTGGTTTAAACTTTGACAGTTTACGAGATCCCCAGGGATGTGCCTTAATAAGCATGATATAGCGGTACTGGAGCTGGTCTGTTAAGAGGAACCAGTTACCCCCCTCAATATGCTGATGATGACTACCGGGCTGGTTTTAGTGAGCTAAGAATCCCACACTCCCCGGTCTAATCCCCAATGGTACCGAACTTTCTAAAACGCGCCTGGGCCGCCTAAAAGCATACCCCCGAAAAAAAAAAAGCTGTATTAATCAACCTAAGATGGCGGCGCACAGCATATGCGGTTATTCCACACTTGAGTGTTTGTGCGGGCTTATTGTGGCTGGCCTGCTAAAATTACGGGATTCGTATCATAATCTGTTGGGGCTGCTGTCAATGCAGTTGTGACCCCGAAACCGTGGTAAAGGTTAGAGGAGGATCGTGTGGTTTTTGGTCGGTAAGAGTCCGGTACAAGGTCCATGAGAAATTTTCACACTAAAAATTAAGATGTAATTTCAGAGCTCGTCGTTTTACTGATACAGTTATACACCTTTATTTCATCGATGCCGTTATTAAGTCCTAGGTGGAGAGCCTATTGCTATTTACCGCACAGAAGTACATACTGCTGTTACTGAGAAAAACCTAATAACCACCGTGCCCCGGGATCTCAGCTGCATTCACTACCAGCCCCTGTCTACCCTCCGGTGAATACAGGCGTGATGCTATGTAATATTTACAAATTTATTTACACACCACGCTTAACCCTAAAATCAGAATCAATTATGTGATTTCGATATACGAGGTCAACAGTGTATGTGACGTGATGTATAACTAAAGTGAAATTTACGGCGTGTTTACGCATATACACCTGTAGACGCTCGATTGACATTGGAAATATGTCAGTTCGCACTTTTAAATGCCAAAATGACAAAAAAAAATATAGATTCAATAAGGAAAACTTCCAAGCCCCCCCTCGCTCGAGTCAGGCCAAACAAGGGAGGGGGGGGGGGAGGTACCAATACCACAGGGGCACGGGCAGACAGCACCAGACCAGGACTGCACCAGGGGACAATATGAAGACAACATGCTTTAAAATTGACGCAACTGTAATGTGGGTAAATTTATTTTAAAATTACGCGTTGTTTTAAGGCGTCTATTTAATATTGGAAGTGGATTGGAATTGGTATTAGTTTCAAGAGTAACCCCACAGTATGGACGTCACTATAGATTAGGGCTTTAAACAGCAACAAGATTCATAGTCCTGGGGTCTAAAAGGGCCACTTTGACTGAATCATAATAGGATCCTAATATGATTCATTTAATAAATCATAAAGTGGTCACTTCATGGATAAATCTTAATATGATTTGCGTGCAATTCTAATTCATCTATTTGACAGTTTTCTATGGAGATTCGTAATAGCAGAATCATAAGTCACTCAATTCAAATAATGATTCATTTTTAGGAGAAATACTCAAAGTGGCCATGTCATAACTTTATAATCTAAACAGTTGATGGTGAAATTGTTGAATTGTCTCGTTGGTTTAGTGGTTGCAACTGTTGCAAGCGCGACTGCAGAGTCTCAGGTCCTGCATTTGATACCTGTTTCAGTTAAAGTGTTATTAGGTTTTTCGGGAGCATAGCTAAGCGAAAACACGTGCTGCGTAATGTTTATTTTTCTTGGTCATAATCTAAGCTGACTCACACAGACCTGGACCAATTATTTTTAGATCATATAAATATTTGCTTCATGCGGCAATCAAACCAATGACGTGCGGCACAGCAGTCAGTCTTGCGACCATAGCATCAACCGCACCGTCACAAAATTAGAACAGGAGAAAGGAAGGAAGGAAGAAAGAAGTATTTATTCGGCGTTGGACACAGTGACAGCTGACAGTGACAGCACGAACAATAAAGTTTACATAATTTAGGAGGAAAACTGCCTCGTTGGTTTAGTGGTCCGTAGCGCGACTGCTGAGCAGGAGGTCTCGGGTTCGATTCCCGGGTCGGGCAAAGTGTTATTGAGTTTTTCTGTTAGGAAATTCTCAGTAGCAGCCCGGAGTTTGGGAATGTGCCCGGTTGATGGCAATAGGCTCACCACCTATTACATGGGACTTAATAACAGCATTGGTGAAATGTGGGTGTACAATTGTGTACACCTCTGCCTACCCCTTCGAGGAATACAGGCGTGATGCTATGTTATGTTATGTTACGCAATCATTTCGCCAATTATGAATTGATTTTGATGATTCATTTTTGTTTCGTAGTTCATACTTCAGAGGTGGTCGCAATTGATCCAGCGGTTTAATAAAAAACACAAATACTAAAACTATATACACAGATGACGTTTTGGTGTCTGATAAGTTGAGTAAAAGTTTTAATAAGTAGTTTAAGTTTGTACGTACAAGTAGGTATAGTCTCGAAGTCAGATACTTTTTTCTAAAAACTTACTTTTCTATACTAACTAGTTTTTGGAGTAAGACGTAATTAATACATCGAATTAGATTTTAGGCATGACAAACGAAATCTTTTTATGTGAAGAGACCTTTTTTTTTTTTTTTTTTTTTATGTGGAGAAATGCCCTCGCATACCGCTCTGACACGGGGAAACAGAGCGGTTATGTGGGACTCGAACCCACTAAAACTCCACAGTATACCTCCTCAGCTGCTTGAGGGCGGGACGCGGGAACGCTCTCGCACACAACCGCGAACCCGCCCGCAGCCGTCCGTTGCCGGACTCCTTCACGGGGTTGGGTATTGCACCCCCCCGCTACGGCACACCAGACTAATGGCGTGCCGCAACCACCTCGGAGACCATGTGCAATGGGCGCCAGACGACCCCGTGTCTGGACGCCCAAGGTCCCCTGCGACAGGTCAGGTCTGTGGCCCCGCCGCCTGCCACTACGGCCGCAGAGGATAGGGAGAGCGGCGCCTCGCAATACCGGCACTCCTCCTCCCCTGCGGCCCCGCCGCGTCCGCCATCCAACGGTGGCGGCCCCGTCAAGGCCGCGGCAGGTAGGGAGAGCGGCGCATCGATATACCGGTACTCCTCTCCCACCGCGGCCCCCATCCCTCAGCTGCGGTGCCGCCCATACGACGCCGCAGCCCACCTCAGTTGCGGCACCCCCCATAAGGCCCGCAACCTACGCTGGCGCCGTTCCAACATGGGCTTGAAGGCAAAGCCCTGAGGAGCGGCCCTCCTCGGGTTCCGTTAGCTTCACCGTGGGTGACCAAGCCACGGCTACTAGAGCCCCCCCACCACGACAAGGTGGAACCCCTGGGGGGGTATGTGAAGAGACCTGCTTCCTTGAAATTCGAGTAATCGTTCCCCTGTTTTTCCTTTTTTGTATAGGTTTTTCTCAAATCATCTTTAAATTAAGTACTTAAATTAGTTTTGAAAATAATACAAAGACTGACGTAATAAAATTAAGCAAATACATATTTTATTAACACATTTAATCATCGACATATATTCGTAACAAAATAATACAAAATATAGGTATATTCATAATATACAATACTGCAGTTCGAGAGGGTCATATACAGTCACAGGTAATTAAAAGTATAGAGGCATTCAAAAGGTTCAAAATAATCAGAGCACATTGTAAATAATCGTAAGGTGAAATTGATATTCGTTTGTGAATAATTGAAAATGTACTCTAAATTAGCTAATGAAAAATTGAAATTTGTTAAAAATTCCGATTATTTTGACTGTTATTACACTTTTGATGCTGATTGTACCCGAATACTTCACAAAATCAAAATTGAAAACATTTCCTTGGCCAATGTCTCACATTCCTATGCCCTTAGAGTCTGATTTGGTTCTAACAATTCATACTTCATGAGTAGGTATATAAGGTCCAAATTGATTAATGAACATTTTTGTGTGTTAGTGATAAGGATTCATTTAATTAAACTTAAGTTAGTAATTTTGTTTTTTGTAAATGTTCACCGCTATTAATTTCGCGTTGGATACTTACAAATATTTTTTGATATCCATTTATTTTATAATTTAAATTATTTTGATATTATTATATTAATTATTTAAAAGGAAGTTCAATAATAAATGTAAAAGCGTAAACTTCAGTTATTAATCTTAGTTTTATCTTACAAAAGAGGAAGAAGGTACATACTTCAGCATTTTCTATGCGATCAGCACATTACTATGTCCTGAAGCAGAATTGACCAATCAAACGAATCTGTTCAGGAGTACGTCATATCACAATGAGTTTTGATTGGCTAATAGGTATTGCGTCAGAAGACGACACGATACAACACAATAATGTGATATTAATTATTGTTCAACGGTTATTACTCACTTGCATTCTTCAAACTCAAGTTTCCGCCGCGGACTCAGCTCATGACTAAGGGCTCCGTTCGAGTTCGAAACTAGTCGGGCAATCCCGAAGAATGCAAGTGAGTAATAACCTTTGAACAATAATTAATATGAATGTGTCTCACGAAAGTTATTATACAAAAAAAAAAAACAATAATGTGAATTCCGCTTTAGTGGTTAACTCAAGTACTGTAGTACCTAACTCAAGTATAGTAGTAAGTTACTTTGCTTGTATCAACGCTTTTTAAGACCTGTAAGGTAATAACATTATATAACCAGCCCATAACAGTCCCACAACAGCGCAAGGGGATGCATACTTATCATACAGAGAAGGCACGAGCATTGGTTTCCTTACGATGTTTTTCTTCACGTCATTTCTGTGAGTCTTAAACTAAGAAAGTATGTATGACACTGATGTACTTACATTTACACAAGAGTCACATTGATACATGCCAGATTTGAACTCACAATCTGTGGCTCAAGAGGAGGGGGCGTAAATATTCGGCCACCACGACTTAAGGGTAATGGTGCTACATTGCGTCATTTTAGTAATAAAGAGGTTGTATATAATTTAAACATTTCAGAGCAAATGACGCAATGCAAATTGCTCACATTTTGTGAGCGAGAGTCGCAGTTAAAGGGTGACTGACATTGTTTTTTAACCGACTTCAAAAAAGGAGGAGGTTTCTCAATTCGACCGTATATTTTTTTTTTTTTTTTTTTTTTTTTTTTTATGTGTGTTCGGGGATAACTTCGTCGTTTATGAACCGATTTTGATAATTCTTTTTTTGTTGGAAAGAAGATATCTCAACGGTGGTACCATGATAAGGAAACCAGGATCTGATGATGGATCCCCGAGAAATTGAGGGAAACCTTCGAAAATTGTAGGGGCGACTAGTGCATTTGTAAATTTTTTCATTAAGTATTTTAAAGCACTACTATTTAATTAAGGTCTGGAGTCGATCTGATGATGGAGCTGAAAGACAGTCGAGGGAACTCTAAAGATTTACAGCAACTACCTGGTGTTTGGGCTTGATTAATTTGTATTCATGAGAACTTTACACCTAGATGGGTTGTGACTGTCATTAGGGGTCTGATGATGAAGACTAAGGACAGTCAAGGGAACTCCTCAACGTTTTACAGTAGCTACCATGTTTTGTTATGTATGTCCATCGATATCTTCGTTTGAAAGAGTAGTCCCCAGAGGTGGTCCCATTTAAATTTAGTAAAGATCTGATGAAGACCTTCGAAGTTAGACAATGGAACTCTTCAATGAATTACAGCAAATCACTCTCAATTGCTGTAATCGCATGTTCATGTATAGTTCATGGCACTCAATACATGCATAGCATCATGCCTGTATTGCCCGATGGGGTAGGCAGAAGTTTTCAATGTTGTACACAAACATTTCACCGATGCAGTAATTAAGTCCTAGCGGCTTTCGAAAGCCTACCCATATTATTAAATTACTAAATTAATTAATTTATGAAGTATACAAACTTATATATGACCTATACAATATATATATATATATATTACACTTAAAACTAAAAAGACTAAAATAAATTAATTTTAAACAAAAAATGAAAACCGCCTTCAAAAATCTACTACACTAAAAAGTTCAAAATAATATCAAAATTTGCTTATAATAAAATAATTTTAAAATAACAATATATAATAATAATCTGTTAATTTTGGAGTCGGTGCCTGATGTATGTGGGGTTTACAACCAGATACAAATGCCGGTAACATAGCACAAACACAGCACAACGAACATAAGTGACTAACAAGAGGAAAACAGTAACCCTCTCTCAGTACAGGCACCGACTGCAAAATTAACAGATTATTATTATATATTGTTATTTTAAAATTATTTTATTATAAGCAAATTTTGATATTATTTTGAACTTTTTAGTGTAGTAGATTTTTGAAGGCGGTTTTCATTTTTTGTTTAAAATTAATTAATTGATCTTTAAGTAATGACGTATGCAAAAGCCCAAAGTTTGGAGAAGTGGTTGTTGAAGAGAATTTTGACTTTCGATAGGTTTTGTGACTATAGAGTGTAGGATCCAATTCTTCTCAAGAGTATTGTTTTGGTTAAGCTGGAACCACAGGAATGTCTCCCGGGAGTGGCGGAGTATTTGGCACGTTCAGTCTTTTCTCCTTCGCGTCTTTTCTGTGCTGGTGGTAGAACCAACTGGAAATAGAAAGAAAATATGTAAAATAGGAATAGTTGTATGAAACACATGGCATTACGCGCCTGTATTTCCCGAATGGTTGATCAGAGATGTCGGTACAGTCCGATTCACAGTTAATACGGCTGTGAAGTGCGCTGCGAGCGCAGCTCTGCGCAGTTTGCTCCGTTCGCTTACGTCTTTTACGCCCACACCCACCTAATATTTTGTAATTGCGCAGCGCTTCGCACAAACTTGGCTGCCGCTATTAAGTTTGAATCGGGCTGTACTGCTGTTTTCTTCTTATCGTATGGTTGATGAACAATCTAGTGTCAGAGTTTAAATCTCCTGTCGAGAATATCTTTCAGGTGTGCTGGTTTCCTCACGATGTTTTCCTTCACCGTTATAAGCAAGTGATAATTAATTTATAATACGCACACGACTTTGAAAAGCCAGTGGTGCGTGCCTTGGATTAGAACTTGCGACCTTTGATTTGTCAGTCCAACGTTCATACCACTAGGCTATCACTGCTATAAAATTACTGACTCGTACTACTGTACACCAACATACATTTTGAGTGAATAGATCTATTCTGGATATACGTGCTCCATCCTCGGCCACACCGTTGTTTACCATCAGGCGAGTAGGTGCCGAAAAGTAGAGCAATTTTTTATAAAAAAAACCTTTTTTTGATTGATATAAGTTTGATTTTTATCAAATATTCTGATTAATTTGAACATTTTGAATGTTTGCGTTAGATGGTAACTGTCCATAATTCATGTCAAACCAAAGCAGTTGATTTGATCGATGTGGTTATCTTGGAGGTTAATTTTATCGAAAATAAACATAGGTTTTAGTTGAAGGGTTGTGATTATAATATTCCTTTAGGAAAATTCAGCACGATTGTTGTAAAGCCTTCATTAAAAGTTTGTTTATTGTAAGTCAAACACTTTTTTCAAACAATCACAAACATAGAGGAGGAGATCACAAGTTTGTTCATTACATATTCGTAATTTTAGATCTAAATGATATATTGTAGGTTTCCTTGCGATGATATCCTTCATCGAAGGTCACAATCACAGTGACTTGCAACCTCAAGCCGGCAAACAATCGTTAAAGTAATTTGGATGCAAATAAATACAATATAGGTATACTCGGTGGCGGACACTCCACGGTCTAACAGCTGCCTAGTGGGAGGGGCGAAATACGTGTAGTTGGTGGTAGTCGCAATTTTCACCGCTTGCATATGTGCATATATTTGCTGGCGGGCGATGCACAGGGAATACATGACTACCCTCAATATCGTGGAAGTAGCTAGATATTGTATTTATTTGCATCCATTGTGATGGACTTCCGTAAAGTAACGCCTGAATCTATTCAATACTTATGCAATATTTACGGTCTTTATTCTACGGTCAGTCCACAGATGGGTGACCGCTATCACTATTTTTAATACCAGGCTTTGTATACGCAACCTGGCGCCAAGAAATCAATGACTGAGTCATTACTATTATTATTTTATAAAACTAAATAATATTATGAATCCTATGTGAAGCAATACCATAACTTTTCAATGGGAAAAACCTCAATTTGTTTATAAACATTGCTCGTCTGACACACTGGATTTGTTATTGTCACACTGACTTTACTTACGATATATGTTTATTGTTTAGCTTTATTGAAGCCATAATACAATACGATAATTATCATGATGTTACTTACAATGGCGCCAATTCTCTTGTAGCAAACTAAACTAAAATTTCAGCATTACTGTCGTTTGCTAAAAATTTGTACTATTTGAGCGGGACGTGATAAATTATGAGACGTCAAATTCAAATTTAATCATGACAACTTAAAATTTCAGTACTAATTTAGTTTGTTAATTCGCATTTTAGTGATCATCTAATTGTGTGCTTACCAAAAATGTTCGGAGATTGTATTTTGACGTGGCTAAATTAGAATTGACGTGTCTTAAGCAATTCTTCTCGTCTCACTTTTACTGTAACTGTTAGTAAAAGACAGCTATATTCTAGCTTTAGTTTAGGTGGGCTATATTAAAATTGATGGCAGTGTGACCTCAGTTTAACTACTATTCTGTAATGTATTTATTTTAAAACTTTTTTAAATTTGACGTACAAAACCCAATTACATATACCTAGTTAAATGCACAATAATGACTGACCAATTTAAAGTGAGTATTAAAGAGCAAATTTTGTTTTATTAAGCCATGTCCTTATCTCAATAGGTTTGGGTTCAGCACAGCATTCGTCGTCTTGGTATTAACCTTCGGTCTAACCTTATCGTCTTTTAGACAATCCATCCATCGTTTTTTTGTTCTACTTTTGTATCTGTAGCTATTGAATAATATTCTTAGTTAAAACCTTCCGTGTGACGTAGTCTTCATTATTCGACGGGTACACACAAATTCTTCAAAAATGCCAACTTAAGGTCAATGAGGACGTACAGCCTATTGTACCACGAGTTACTTTAAACTAATTGAATGCTTGGAAACCAAAGTATCCCAGACGTTAGGTACATTGAGAAATAGCAATATTATAATAACATCTAACATAATTTTCTTCTTTATAAAAATGGTAATATATACCACAGCTGTGAGCTCAATAACTAGACTGAAAAAACAGGTCTCGTCACGACGGGACAATCTGAAAAAGAGTAATATTTTATAACTTGTCACCGAATAGGTAAATGTCTAAGAATTATAATGCTGCAGAATATGAAATATGTATTACTGGTCTGGTTTTCACAAGCTGCTGAGGACCCGGATTTTTCCGGGTCGGACAAAGGTTTTCTGTTAGGAAAATTTTAGTAGTCACCACAGATCTGAAAAATGTATGGATGTTACCTTGCCTTGTCATAAAATAATAAAGAATAGTTTTTTTTTTTTTTTATACCCATTACGCATACACACGCCGCGTACTGGCGCCGAGTGGATGAGTTTTAAGTATTTGTATGCGTTTAGCTCGTGTATGATAAGCGTACGCCGATATGTCGTACGACGCCCATATTTTTTTAAGATCCATGGTAGTCACGTAGTGTTTCGAATTGCCCCGGTAGATGGCAATAGACTCACCCCCTATTTATTACATGGAACCTAATAATGGCATTAACAAAATGGTATTAAAAAGGTCAACACTTTGAGGTTTATAAAACATCTGAGTGTACAATTGACTGGAGATTGGAACTACATCAAATTACATGTAATTTATCACTAAACAGTTTTGGTGTGTGTTGTACAAAAACTACAACAGTATATTTCTGTTATACCCTTGTGTTTTATGCCCCACGGCATGGTGTGATGTACACAACAGAATTCTAAACTAAAACCCGCGGAAATACAACACAAAGTCTGTCTTCTTAGAGGACCAGACGAGAGACGGCTTCGGACTAAATATCAAACAAATTTGCTCGCCACTTTTGGCGGGAGGAGAGGTAACACACAAGCACAAAAGAACTTGCACTAAAGCAACAATAGCTCTCGTCATTACATTAACAGTATTTTAATACTGTTAATGTAATGACGACACATAAAAAAACTAAACACGAACATAAAATCGTGTCCCACACGATTAACATCGTGTACGTTCATTGTAACCATACAGGTAAAAGATATAAGGGTTTGATTGGGAATATGCCAGTGGCGAGAGGGGTACACCCGCTAAAACTACTCCAGTACTAATTCCTTCAAGTCTGCCTTATAAAATGACTGTCAACTTGTCAAACATAATATTATGTAGGAACGTATTGATAGAAACAACGTAAAACAATGGCAAATAAACTGTCATAACAGTGCATTTAAGAATAACATACTATGTGTAATAAATAGCTGGATGTTTCTTACCTTGATGGTATGCAATAACAGACAGTAGCATATACTTTTCAATTGTGTTTAGGACACTGAGAAACATAGAATCGTAGCATCACGCCTGTATTCCCCGAAAGGGTAGGCAGACGTGTACACTTTCTTTCACACCGACATTACAACTATGGTGTTATTATGTCCATGTATTATGTCCCATTTAATACACGGGATTATGATAATGCTGTTATTAAGTCCCATGTGGTGACCTGATTGCCATCTACCGGGCACAGTTCCATACTCCGAGCTTTCTACAGAGAATTTCCGTATAGAAAAACCCAATATCGGCAATAACACTGCCCAACCTGAGAACCGAACCAAAACGGGAAGCAGGAACGATTTTATGTGTATTATTGCCACGGACCTTAAAAAAAGCCTGCGAAGGTAGCTTATATATAACGTAACTTAATCTCATTATCTTGAATAACATTAACAGTATTGTGTTCTGACCATTGGAGTGACAAGACATAGGTCGAATTTCCGAGCCATGCACCACTAACTTGATAATCATATTTGTATTACAAATTAATGATTACTTCGTTATAACGGTGAAGGATGACCTCATGAGGAAACTAAACCCCACAGAAGTTTTCGATAGTGTTTTAAGCTATGTCAGAGGTCTACGAGCGTACTTAACTCTGTCACTAGGTTGTTCATTAACCATACGATAAAAAGAAAACACTTAGATTTGAACACACTTTTATTTTATACTTTTTCTATATCGTCGGAGGGTTCATTATCCATATCCATTTATTTAACAAACACCTGGCGTCCGGCCGTGGATCTTTTCGGAAAACTTGTCGACTTGATAAAAGTTTTTATGTTTTGAATTTTATCGTCTTATCAACACATTATGTCAAATTTTAAGTTTAAAATCGACAAACGTGTCGACAAAAAGAACCGTGCACGCACCGCTGGCTCGTCAAAGTACAAAATTGTACTTTATAACAATACAATTATATTATGTCTGCTTAATACAATAACAAATTCATAAATTGAGTTATATTTTTAGAAGATACGAGAAAATACGATCAAGAACGGTCTTTGAACCCATCACCCCTACATACCAAAATTTTACAAATTAAGATGTCACGACTACGACTAGCTAAGGTGGATATGTTCCCTAATTTTTAATCTGTCCCAAGGTGACGTCATCGAGGCACTTAGAGCACCAATGCAGGTGGTACCAACCCTTTCATTTATCAGTATCAGTCAATTTGTTGATAATATATGCTCCATTGTTGGCCACAGCATCAGGCGAGTTGGTGGCCAAACGCAGTTCCATTATTGATAAAAAAAAAACATGCTTACCCAAATATACATAGAGCCGGTAATGTAGCCATGACACTCATGAGAAATACTGATCCTGGCAGGATGTTCAGTGTGGCGATGTACACGCGGGAGTACATGGGCGCGAATATTATTGGCATCATCGTCTCTGCCACGCCGAACAAAGAGTACACCTTACCTGCAAGAGGAAGTTAGGCCAGCGTAAATAAATATTACTCACCACGTGCTCTGTGCATAAGTTCTTATGGAGAAGATCAGGCAAGAAACTTCATAAGGACTTGTTTTCATTAAGTATTTATAATTCAACGCCAGATAACGTTTACTTGAGAAAAAGGAACGTTTTTCGCAAATGCAGATACTGCTCAAATGCTAGTGCAGGAATCACTAATTAGTTTCATTAGGGGTCTGTTATTAAAAATAATATGACTGTCCCGGTCCGCACAAAACCTTCGTTCGGTTGGTAGTCCGGATGTGGACCGCGGACCGCCATTTGCTGAATGTCGCCATTTGCTGCCGCCTGCGTTAGTGAATCATTTAAAGCCAAACAATTAGGTGGTGGAGGACAGATCAGGTAGTTATGCTGGTGAATACTTATGGCTCGTTGCAAACTGTGGTCGGGAATCGTGGAGGCTAAGCAACATTTGGTGTGGTCAGTCTGTAGTGACCGGTAGGAGCATTTCCATCTGATAGTCTTCGTATTTCGGAGGGTAAAATAAACCGATAGTCTATTATTTAAAAATCAGATTTTGTAACTTACCTAATTCTTGATACGAGACTAGTTTCGATGCAATCGATCTCAAAGCGATCGCTGAGGTACCGTTGAGGATTTCTAATAGCGGCGCTGAAAGAAAAAAAATTTGTGTAATAATGTGCAATGCAGTGTTATGTTTTAGGGCTCATGTATGTAAGTATGTATGTATTATTGTGAGTTTCTTTATTCCACTTTAATTTCTAAAAGCCTGAACCGATTTAGATGTATAGGGTATCCGTTAAAATCCTTAGATTGTTCCGGGTAACATAGTTATATAGTGACTATGGTACACAAAAAAGTGTGAAATAAAAACAAAGAACACACATGGCAAGCGTTTTTGAAAATAATTAATTTAATCTTGTTTCTTTTTACTTATGTAAGTTACAATATAAACTCGTTTACTCACATAAGTACACTTCGTAGTCATTCCTGGCGAATGCTAGGACTAATGCTCCACATATTTTGCTGGTGGTTGATATCATGCCCAGGACAGCATCGTCTGCTTTCAGCTTCCTACTGAACACGCTGATGGAGAACAATGTACCTGAAAAATTTATAAAATTAAGTCATTTGCAGTCGTTTGAAGAAATACGATCTAACTAATTGTACCAACATTTAAGGCAAATAAATTTCATTTCATTTCATTTCATTTCATTTCATTTCATTTCATTACCGTCATTACCCACTAACACAATATTACGTATGACAATTCAGTAATTTGTAGATCTTTTCAAAACACTTTAATTTCTCTGATGAAGAGGCATAAGCATTTCCTAAATAATAAATACCTCTAAAAGGAAATGTCGAAACAAACTCATAGGTCAAGGTCTGTTTTAAAGTCCAGACATTATTGTATAAGATTATTTGAGCGTAGTCACGTAGAGCGTCATGTAGTGGAATGGCATTTTAAAGAAAGGGCCATAGACACAAATTGACTAGTCCTAACTGACGGCACACATGCGTCATTCTTCGTTTATCTCAAACCATAATTTAGGGCGCTCAACGACCTATCGCAAGGCGATACCAGATCTGCAAGACATTTGCGTCGGCCATTTATAATGCTCAAAGCCGCCAGACAGTCTTGATATGAAATAAAATAAACTTAGCATACATGATCAAAACCAAAACCAAAATCACAGCAAAAGGTGGGTAAGCTGCTAAACTTAAATGGGACTGGGCCGGACAAGTCAGCCGCATGCCGAATGAACTGAGGGCTAAAATAACCACCATCAAACACTAGGGCATACCGCGGCAGACCAAGGTGAAGATGGAGAGACGAGCTCGACTCCTAGAAAAAGGACGAGCCATCTCTAGCAAGGAACAGAAGTGTGTGGAAAAGGGGAGGAAAGCGTTTGCCCTGCAGTGGGACAATATAGGCTAGATAGATGGACATGATGTTCAATCAATTCTTCTTAGGCACGTCACGTCATAATAAAAAAAACGTTCATTTTTAGTTAACACGATTTTCAGTAGTCACTTAAATTAGAGACATCAAACTAAAATTGTATAGACATTGGCGTCAATTCTAATGTAGCAAACTAAACTAAATTTAGAGCATTGCTGTCTTTTACTAACAGTTACTGTATGAGCGAAACGGGATGACGTCAAATTCAAACTAAATCATGTCAACCTAATATTTCTATATAATTTTGGTTTGACGTCTCTAAATTTAGTGGCTATCTAAAACTATGCCGACTAAATACGTTCGGTGATTTTAATTTGACGTGCCTAAATTCGAATTTGACATCTGTTGATTCGTCCCATCTCGCTCATACAGTAACTGTTAGTAAAAGAACGGAATGTTCTAAATTTAATTTAGTTGGCTACGTCACAATTGACGCCATTAATTTATAAAATATGTTTCCTTACGATTTTTACTATATTACATTATGTTTTTTTCTTATTATTAGGTTAACAAAACCTAATAGTTTTAACAGCTATGTCATACATTTCTCACCCATAATGTGATCTAAAGTTATAATTAGCGCCAAGAGAGTCGTTTGTCCAAACTCGAACCCTCGGGTCAAGGCATACACACATAAATCAGAATTAAAGTATATGTTTAAAGATACTAAAAGAAAGAAGATGATTAATAAAATTTTGACTTTATTACAAACTCTAGTAGTTTATATTATTTTTAAACAGTTCTATAGTTTCTGGGTTTACAGTTCTACCTACCCCTTCAGGGAATACAGGCGTGATGCTATGTTATCTGTAGTCATTTTTATGTCGATTAAAATGCCCAGAATAATACTCTCCACACAGAAGCAGAAACAGTTGTCAGATAATAATTAGAGATCGGAATTAGCAAAGTATATTTACATAAACTGCAAGGAATTCATATATATGAGTGATTTATCTTTTATATAACTTCTTTTGAAATCCCGGAATCTAGCATAATTTTAGTTCGTAACCCTATAAATGTAATTTGTAATGAATGAGTTCAAAGTAACTTTAAAACTCGGGATAAAAGTGTTATGTTTAACTCTTAAAATTCTTTCTTTGAGTATAAAAATGCATAATTATTTCCCTTTAAATCTTTCTCTATTTTCAAACACATATTGATCTTGTAATTATTGATTATGTGAAATTATATTTATTTCAATTAGACCAGGTTCTACAGCTGAGTACGAATCCCTCACACAAAGGTAACATTTATTCTCTCTTCACAATAATTGGTAGGTTTAAAATTACCTATTAGTAGTTTTATAAAATTGATTAGCTATATTCTACCTTTGTGAGCCACCTATTGAAATCCACAGATCTATATTTTATTATAGGCATACTGCAAGTCAAAAAAATGACAATTACCTGAATTAATTAGAGTGTGGAGATGTTATATTGCTTTTGACAGATTATATTAAAGATATTAGACTTATTTCGGGGGAATTGTTTTTTTTAATTATTATACATTTTTGTGGAAAGGAAAATATGGTCGTGAGCAGGATTCAAACCAGCGCGGCCCGGCTAAATACTCCAGGCGCTCTCACCGCTACAGCCATCTAGACCTCTGCTCACTACCACGAATTCTTCTTCCACACTTTGATACGCCTTTTGGTGACTTCATTGCTATCTATTCAGTCCCTTTACAATCTGGGAAGTGCAAGTTCCAATCCTACTCACGACCATATTTCTGTGTCCACAAAAATTTATAACTTTAGAATTCTCTAAACCATGCATGAGTTAATGCTTTTCAAAAATTTATCAACAATTTATTGTGCCATAACGCGTAATTGTTTACATTTACTGCTATTTTAGGAAACTGTGGACTGTAGAAATATATATATTCTTTATTGTTCACACAAACATAGCTTATAAAAGAGTAGTAATGTAAACTGATGTACAAAGGCGAGCTTAACCCATAGGTACATGAGTTTTCTACCAGCAAACCTTAGAGCGATAGAAATATTAGAAAAAGGTATACGAAAGGTATATAAAGTAGATTGTGCGCTAATACATAATACTATGCGCACATTTAATGGCACTCAATGTACCTATGTTCCGGCAATATGCGCTAGAATCAGTGTGAAAAGGGTGTCTCCAATTATTTTCTTGCCAATTTATTTATAAACGAGTGAATCACCATAGTATTGTTATGTTATCGCCACTTACCGATAGAATGCGTGATAAGGCTGTAGGTAGAGTAGATGCTGTACTTCACCTCATCCCAGTTGAATCGGTAGCGAGCAAATATGTACATGATACTTAATTCACCTGTAAACAAATGATTAATTAAATAAAAATTTCCTGTTCGACTTGAGCTATTTTTAGAATACGTATGCGATGGTAATTGAACTTGAGTACGATAAAAAAAAAAAATTGTATGTCTTGTCAGAATCTTTACTTTTTATTGTCCTTGTGCATTATAAGTAGGTTATAAAAGGTTAAGCTGCGCTTGCCGCGGTCGGTCTGTGGATGGGTGACCTTCATTTCATACCGAGACCGCTCAAATTCTCGGAGAGTTAAACCATCGGTCCCGGTCCTCAAATTAAGATCTATGACAGTCGTTGCGCGTATTCAGAGGCCTGAAAGTCTGACAACCAGTCATACCACGAGATAGTGGTATGATCGTTGGACTGACAAGTCAAAGGTCGTAAGTTCGAATCCGAAGCGCGCACTAATTCATTTGCGTATCATAAATACTGCCTCGTTGGTCTAGTGGTCCCAAGCGCGACTGCTGAGCATGAGGGTTCGATTCCCAGGTCGGGCAAAGTGTTATTGAGTTTTTCCGTTAGAAATTTCTCAGTAGCAGCTCGGAGTTTGGAATTGTGCCCGGTAGATGGCAATAGGCTCACTACCTATTACATGGGACTTAATAACAGCATTGGTGAAATGTGGGTGTACCATTGTGTACATCTCTGCCTACCCCTTCGGGGAATACAAGCGTGATGCTATGATTTATGTTTACAAATGATGCCACAACAGCATGGGCATAAAATATTGATATTATTATCCTTTGATTATAATCTACTAGCTACCTTGGAAAAGGCTTGAAATTTTCCCTCGAAGACGGAATAAAAGGAGTATGAAAACACTCTTCTATTAAAATCTAACATTAAGTAAAAATTCAATTAAATCTATCAAATACTTTTCGAATTTTACGGCATTAAACACACGGAAGTTAAATTTTTATACGTCAAAATTAAATTTCAATAACTCGGCAACTTACTTTTAGATTAGGTAACTTTGTCGGGACAATCTGTCTTATTACATTAACATAGAATACAAAGTTATCAAATGTAAATAATAACTTCGTCTAGAACATGATGTGAACCCTGTACTCTTATAAGGCTACTTAGGTCGGCTAACTGTAGCCAGTAATTTCCCATGAGAACTTGAACCACAGTGAATGACGGCTTACTTGCTTCAAAAGGTTTGATGTTTACTTTCATAATATAAAACATAACATAACGTAGCATCACGCTTGTATCCTCGAAAGGGTAAACAGAGGAGTACTGTTGCACAGTCACATTTTATCGATGCAGTTATTTTTAGTCCTATGTAAAAATGCCAATTGTCATCAATCGAGCACAATACCAAACTACGGACTGCTACTAAAAATTTCCTAACAGAATAACTCAATAACACATTACTCGACCTCGGAAACGAACGCTACTAGAGCAATACAGCAGTACTTGATTGTAAGTACTCTATTACTAAGTTAACACGATATGGCAATATTTTAAAGCACGATGGTAGAACGTGTGACATAGCTCATATAAGTAATTGTTTTTAAATCATTTTAACTATGTATTGTTATGATATTATCCTATTTTGTATTTAGTGACTTAAAAATTTAAATGGCAATGTATGTGGTAAACACGTCACCACCTAATCTATTGTTTTCTTTATGTCTGATTCGCGACATTGTCGCGGACTCGGCTCACGTCTAAGGGCTCCGTTCGAGCTCGAAACTAGTCGGGCAAACCCGTAAAATGCAACCGGTGAACAATAGTTAATACCTAATCTATTATTTCTGTTTCCTGGAATAGGTGCAGTCAACGACCACAGTAGCTAAAGACATCCAAATTTTTAACGAAATATGAATTAAACGTCTAAGCTCGAAAACTATCCATATCCTATTTGGAGTGTAAAATATTATATTCTTGTCATCATTAAAAAAAAGAAAATAATTATAAAGTTATTGCATCCGGAGGGTTCCTATAGAAATGAATTTTCAATTCCAATGTCAAATCAACTTTTGTAAACAATTATTATTTGTGTCTGGTATTGCACTACATAAACGCATTAACTATCTATCTACTCGTAACTTCTAAACACAATTTGTCAAATCTTAAAGTAGTATTACTTAATTCATTAGTTATCTCAATTTCGAAGCATATTTTCATATAGTTTTATTGATATTTTTAAGCCATGTTGGCATTCATAAGTATGAACTCACATAATTATTTACATTGGCAATGCAGCGGCTGTTTTGCAATGGCGACCCTACAGAACGCTCTAATTAATAATAAATTCGGTGTCTTTTTGGTGTGTGTTAATCGACCTCTGTCGATGACCGGACCTAACTATTTATTAGTAATAAAATATTCACACAAAACAATGTAATACATATACAGGAAAATAGTCATGGTCTACAAACGATGACACAAGAAAATAGTCATAAATAGATATTTATTATCTTCATAGCACTTTATTGATATGTCAAGTGATATTGATAACATTTCAACTGCATTTGTTCCGCACTTTGCCTCACTAACAACATTGAATTTCATGATAATTCTATAAAAATCCCAATCTTTAAGTGAGATGCAGAAAAGTCCTGCAGGCCTTAGAAATGAAGTTCAGTTACACAAACAATTACTCGTTGGGACCCTATTAGAGTGTAATGTAGGTACATTGAATTTTGTCTGAAAAGTAAACAATTTGCGACAATTTAATTGACGTCAGATGTCATGATTATGTGAACAAACTCGATCTGCCGAATGAAGAAACAACTAATCTGATTAAAGATTGATTAAAAATATGTTATATCTGTCTCGGTCACATAAATGTCAAAAGAAAGAGATAACAAACGCCCTAAGATATATTTAAGCCAAAATATATATGAAGCACAGGTTGCGCAAGTAGCAGTTCCAAACTCTGTATACAAACATACAAATTACATGAGAATAAATAACTGCGTCGAAGATATGTAGATATACAACAGTACACCTTTATACGACTGTCATCAGGTATTCATATTAATTATTGATCACCACATAGGTACCCTCTTCAGGTACATTTTTCGGGATTCCCCGACTATTTTCGAACACAAACGGAGTCCTTAATTATGGGGGCAGCGTTCGGAAAACTACGAAATGTCTTTTCATCCAATATATTGGTATGAGGTATACCTCAGTGCCCAGTCTGTGTTGCCAGTGATGACGTACGGAACTGAGACATGGTCTCTTACTATGGGACTCATATTCAAGCTCAAAGTCGCTCAGCGAGCTATGTAGAAGGCTATACTTGGCGTTTCTCTGCGTGATTGAATCAGAAATGAGGAGATCCGCAGAAGAACGAAGGTCGCTGACATAGCCCAGCGGGATAGCAAGCTGAAGCGGCAACGGGCAGGGCACATAACTTGAAGAACTGACGGCTGCTGGGGCAGGAAGGTTCTCAAGTGGATACCACGAACTGGCAAGAGCAGCGTGGGACGACCGCCTGCTCTGACTGATGACCTGATAAAAGTCGCTGGGAGTCAGTGGATGCAGACCGCAATGGATCGATCCCACTGTAGATTTTTGGGGGAGGCCTATGTTCAGCAATGGACATCTATAGGCTGAGATGATGAGCCCGCGGCGAGAACGCGAGTCGAGTCCAACTGTTTTTAGTTGAACAATTATTGGTACATTTCTACCTAACCTATCAAGAAATACGGGCGTTATGCTGTTTTAAATTATATTCTACATATGCACATTAAACATAGGTATGCGTCCCTCCCTATTTTACAAAACAGGCCAGACATCCAATTGAAACATCAAGTGTCCGTATTCATGCATCAAAATTCAAACGACTTCTAGTCAATTATTTAATTCAGGGACATGAATGTAACGTTTGTAAATCTCTATGCACAACAATGTGTATCCGTGTGATTTATATGAACAGTGTGTCAACAGCGCAATGCACCAGTGCGTTTGTGATGAACGATCATTTTTGTACAACACACGTGTTTTGTTTTTGTTTGTAGACTAGATTTTACACATCAGTTTTTGGTAAAACTAGACGGCAATGTTATTCTACGGAACGTCTGTATGCACAAAAATGTGCATCCTTGCGTTTTATATGAACAGTCCGTGTATGTTAAACAGTCAAAAACGCAATGGACACTGCGTTTAAGATGAAAGTTTTTTTATAAAACTTGATCTAATATAATATAGCATCACGCCTGTATTCCCAGAAGCGGTAAGCAGAGTTGTACACCCGCATTTCACCAATGCTCTTATTAACATATTGCCATCTAACAGGCACAATTCAAACTCCGGGCTGCTACTGAGAATTTTCTAACAGAAAAATAACACTTTTCCCGATTCAGGAAATGAACCCGAGACCTCATGCTCAGCAGGCGCGCTTGGGACCACTAGACCAACGAGGTAGTTCATATAATTAATATTTATCATCCCTATTCTGGTTTAATGTAAACCAGTATAAATACGTTATGTTCTTGTTAAGTTCGAAGTCCTAGATACAGATATAGAACTTGATCAGACATGTATCATCATCAAGTATTTGCATAAAAAAGCGAATATTTCCGTACCATTGTACCAAGCCTGGTTGGAGCCTGTTCTCAGGGCTAAGTAACAGCCGCAAAGATCGATCGATCGAGGTTAAGCTGCGCTTGTCACGGTCGGTCAGACCTCAGACTGTGATAAAAGAGATCGGAATACCCCCGCACTTTATGCTTCCTGCAATGGGCCCCACCCTGCCTACTATAGGGGATGTGAAGTCTACCGAGAAATCATGGCACGAATAAACAAGCTACTAATACCGAGAGGAAGAAACTACAAAATACCAATAAACCAGCAGTCTACCAACGGGGAGACAATTGAAACTGTTGATTTGAATGGCGCAACTCAAGCTACAACAAACAAATCATATCCTGAAGCTACACGATCAAGCAACACACATCACACTGCAAATAAGACGCTACATAGCTTACTAGACTCTGCTGGCCTTCCAGCTTAGAACCACCAGCATATTCACCAATAGAACGCATGTTTCTAAAACAAGCAGAGAAGTTTGACCTTATGTTACAACAAATGAGTACACTAATGATACTTATGACCAAACTCGTTGATAGGATCTTAAAATGATTTCATTAAGAATAGCCACATATAATGTTAACTATCTCACTCCCAACAAGAACGAGGTGGAACTCCTGATGACACAGCATAACATAGATATACTGCTAATCTCTGAGGCACATTGCACAGCGTCGTCAAACATTAAATTCAGTGACTATGAATGCTATATCACTAACCATCCTGATGGAACTGGACATGCGGGTACTGCAATAATCGCGAGAAAGTGTGTCAAGCATCACCTAATGCCAGAGTACAAAACGGAATATATCCAAGCAACAATAATAGCAGTGGAAGACAATAACGGATATTTTAACCTGGCGGCAGTTTACTGCCCACCGAAACATAAATTTACATAATTAAATTAAATTAAAAATACTTTTTTAAAACCCTTGGTGGTAACCCTTAGTTAGGCTTTGTCGTAGGTGGAGACTGGAACTCTAAAAACACCCACACCTAAAACTTACCAGCAGGGGAAGACAACTAAGAAATTGAAATAATGAAATTCATGCATATCTTAAGATGGATACTGTGAAGGATGAAATCCACAATACCACGCAAAATTAGAAAAAGAGGCTGGAAAGACATCCAAACAAACTGGCAGCCAAGCTAACAGTCCAGAGCTATGTAAAGCGTCTTAAGTGGAAAGACATTCTGTCCCTGTAGTGCGACCTTGTTAAATGAGTAGATTCCCTCAATGGAGGACACACTCGATATGAGCACCTACCTACCAACACATTTGATTTATAGCCTGACGCTAATCGCAAATTTATAATATATCTGCCTAGCCTTTTCCCTTGCTAATCGCTAATTTGTAAAAAATAATATAAAAAACCGCATGTATTTGTAACGACAATGCTATTTGGGGGTTTTTCTTAGCATTCAAGATGCACAGAGATTGAAGTTATTACATTAAATATCGCTAAGCATGCGTTAATGCTTTTCAAAGATTTATTTTGAATTGCACAGAGATTATTTCTTTTAATTATTTAAAGTCGTTTACTTTGACAATGTAAAATTAATTATTGTGTTGATCATGTTTATATTTCGTCTACCATACCTATGTATCTTACTATTTAAATATTTGGTCAAAGTCGTTCGTTCAAAGTCCATTTATAAAGGCTTGCTTACACATTATACTTAATTAATACACATAACAGATGATAAGTTATAGACGGTAATAAATAATTATAATTATATGTAGTTATAACGTACTGCACGCATCAGTCAAAGTGTAAATAAGCCCATACGATGTTCACTCTATTAGCTAAGTGTTTGCTCAAGCCTTATTTATATACTAGGATTATATTTATACATATGATGGAAGAATTACTGATATCTCGCTTTAAAGAATGTAATAACATATTCTATTTTATTTACCAACAGTTACTTAATATATTTATTTATAATATTTCATTGCTTTTCTGTAAAATGCACTAAAATGTCTTGCTGATGGTGGCGTTGTGTATTGGGTCGTTAAGTTCCCTTCAAAATGGTCGAGTTCAGCGATGCTGATGCGCACGTCATACTCGTGAACGGGTGCTGTCTATCGGGACTGGTCAGCTCGTAATTGCCTTGGTAATGGTTTTGGCTTTATAAACTTCTACTATTTCAATCATTTGCTTTTGTTTTCCTCTTACATTATTCTACATTATTCTCACATACCATCAATAAATCATTGTCAATAAAATTTTATTTTAAAAAGAGTGTCTATGGATTTTCTTGCTCTCTCTTAGAGTCTCTTGACCTCTATCAAATTCAAATTCATTTTTTTTTATTTCATATAGGAACCGTACACCTGGCTTTGACGTTTCATAAGTGCCTGTAATTTGGTCTAAGTGAAATAAAAAATAAAAAAAGATTGAATTTGGATTTGAAAAAATACCTTAATTTATGACACGTCAAATTATAAATAAAGACGTCAAAATAAAATTTTGGAACATTGGCGTTAATTGTGATGTAGTTCACCTAAATTTTGAGCATAGATGTCTTTTATTAATTCGGGGAAAACGAATTAAGAGATGTCAAACCCAAATTTAAGCACGTCAAACTTAAATCTGCGAACCTTTATAATTTAATTATAGTTTAACGGTTATTACTCACACGCATTCTTCGGGATTGCCCGACTAGTTTCGAACTCGAACAGAGCTCTTATTCATGAGCTGAGCCCGCGGCGAAGTCGCGAGTTTGACTTGACCAATATATATGTCGCAGATGGATTGCAGAATCCGCTGTTTTACAAAACTGCTAGCTGATTTACAAAACAGTACTGTTACGAAAAACAGCAACGTTGTTCAGCTGTTTTATAAAACAGTACTGTTTTGTAATCAATAAGGCAATTCGTCGCCGGACCAGTGACAGGTCAGAGACGACAGCGCGCCGTGCTTCGGCGTGCGCGTTACTCTAAAGAATGTAGCTGCAATCCCCGGACTCTGGTAAATCTTAGCGGAGAAGCAGTTTTTAGTCGGTAGGAGTGCCACACGACGTCGAGGGTGGATTTTCCAGACACGAAGAAAGGTGTAGGTATTGATTATCTTGGTTGACATCGAAATGATGGTCACTTTGTAGTATCTACATTGCGACGTATGTAATAGTGTGTTTATTAAAAATAAATATTATAAAACACACGATGCAATGTAATACAAAGTATAATCAAAATCATTTTGAGGGCCGAGTTTCCCACGTCTGTAGGAGGACTCCCTTGAAATTGAATCCCTACACGTGGCCTCTACTTAGAGTGAATAGATTTCTTCTGGATCTCGTGCTCCTTGGCCACATCATCGCTTACCATGAGGTGAGTTGTTGTCCAAGCGAAGATCCATTTCCAAAACAATATATCGTTTATCCAAATAAGACCATTTGAAATGGTACTTATAGCCAATAATACACTTGCAGCTCAGGAACATTTATCGATATGCCATACAAATAATAACTTCGTGTGGGAATAAAACCGCAATCGGCAGCATAGAAGCCGGTCTCTCGACCACTATGCCAACATAGGCTCTGTAGCGCCGACAGCGCCGTCAATATACTCATATGTCTAACTATACAATACAATATTGACACACTATATTTATCTGGAAAATACAGACTATAGTCAATATTAGTACTACGATGTACAAATAGATCATAATTTACGTTATATGTCGATTAAAATTCGCTCTAAGAAGTATGTGTGGAGTAACTTTGAAAGATAAAGTGAGGAACAACGTGATAAGGAAATGTCTGTTCGATTCAGCCAGTCCCTTGCTGTCCTCCCTCAAGCGACGCCCTAAGCCGAGGCTCGTACCCCGCAGGGGGTGCCCTTAGCGTTGTCGCTTTAGAATTAATTTAGTCGTATGTCCCTGGCTGGAGGCCTTAATAATAGTTTATTATTAGGGCATCCACAGGAAAGTCCGGTTAAGCAGTCGACAACCTCCTAGGTTGACCTGCGAGATGCCATTAACAAAAAAAAATAAAAAAATAAGGAAATGTTTGGAGTGAAAGAGGATGTAGTGACGAGGATTGAAAAGGATTTGCTAAGATGGTTTGGGCATGTAGAAAGGATGGATGAAAGGTGATTGACTAAACTAGTACATGAGGCGAGAGTGGATGGAAGAGTCGGGGCAGGCCGACCTAGACGAACGTACCGCAATCAAATTGCGGCAGTTCTCAAAAAAGGACAGGCCAGGAGCCACCTAAATAGAACATAGATGAAGCGAAAGAGGTGTGTTAGAATAGTAGCAAATGGGAATCGATAGTCTCTGCCTACCCCAATGGGAAACAGGTTGTATGTATGTATGTATGTCGATTAGATAAATACTTTTATATGTTCAGCATGTTATCTATTTGTGCACACTATAAAATTATTACCTAAGTAATTTTTTTATTATCTAATCATGTAATCAAATAACCTCGCGTAAATGAACTCTCGTGACATTGACTGAAAGTTCATAGCTATCCCGCTATATAATTAATCAAAATAATATATCCATAAAAGGGGTAGGCAGAGGTACACAGTTGTAAATACACCCACATTTCACCAATGTTGTTATTTAGTCCTATTTTATTTCATTTTTGATAGCTAGGTGGTGATCCTATTGCCATCTGCAGCGCACGATGCCCAACTCCGGGCTGATATTGCGTTTAGTGGTCCCAAGCGCGGCTGCTGAGCGTGAGATTCTGGGTTTGATTCTCGGGTCGTGCAGTATTATTGGGTTTTTCTATTAGAAAATTCCCAATAGCGGCTCAGAGTACGGAATTATGACCGGTAGATAGAAAAAACAATGTGTAGGTACGGTTCTGCCTACCCCTTCGAGGAGAACAGGCTTAATGCTATGCTATGTACGTATGTAAAAGAAACTCTGTAATTCCCTGAAACCACGTGTTTTACTTTAAATAATTGACCCTGCAGAGGTTTTATCTTGATGAAAATTATGTAATTCATATTGTCAAAAAAAAAAAATTCGCTGTGTCTTACTCGTAACTCATGGGACAGGAAAATTGATAATATAAAAGGTTTCGTGACAAATTTTAAAAGACTTTCAAAGAAACATAACCACCGCGTTAGTACTGGACTTTGTAAATTACACCTTTTTTACAGGAAGCCAAAAATAAAATCATCCAATTTGCTGCCACTGTTTACTGTACGTGTACAATAGCTAATTCGGCTTTATCATTATTATTATAGTAGTAACTTATAAGTAAGTTTTTACTAAAGAGAACATAAAATACTGCGGACACTGCACGGTCTAACAGCTCCTGATGATACCCCGTGGAGGAGCGAAACACGTGTAGAGTAGCTGGTGGTAGTCGGAATTTTCACCGCTTGCGTCTGTGCATATATTTGCGGGCGGGCGGTGCACAGGTAATGCATGACTACCCTCAATATTGTGGAAGTAGCTAGATATTGTATTTATTTGCATCCATAAAAAAGACATTGATTAAATTTTGCTTATGAAACAGCTGCATGAATTTTTGAAATGTTAACCTAATTATTTTGCTGACAGTACCAACGCCTACATTTCTCTATTTATTTACCAAGTGCATACTTTTCTTTATGTAAGGTCTTCTTCTTAGCGTATCGATGGCAATTCAAGTTGTATCAGCCCAAAACCCTGCTACGATAACCGCATTGTGCAGGTATCAGGGCACACAGGGCACGATGCCAAGTGTTCCATCGTTTGCGGACAGCACCACACCTGTACTCCAGTTTGGAATCTTTTATGTATCCCCTGAGCATGTCTTTCTTAATTCAAGATAAATCTTTGAAAAGCATTAACGCATGCTTAGCGAACTCTAAAGTTATTATATTAAATGGAAAAAGAATACGGTCGCGAACAGGATTCGAACCTGCGCCTCCCGGATAAATACTCCAGGCGCTCTGACCACTAAGCCATCTCGACCTCTAAGAGGTCGAGATTCAGAGTATTCTTTTTCCATTTAATATGTCTTTCTTACTTCGGCCAACCTGGGTTTGAAGTCTTTTTATTGACTTCCAGGTCAGCCAAGGCAACTTATGTCCAGGTGGGAGATTTTCTGATTGTGGGACGAAAGGGGTCGGCAACAAAGTACTATCACACCCAAACACCACAGCTCAAGTCTAGCATGTGACTTTTAGGTAAGAAGATTGATGTTTTATGAACGTGGTAGAAACTCACCAAAGCCAATTTAGATCAGAAGTTTGAGGAATTCCACCAACATTTAGAAACATTGCTACAATTTTTGAGCATATGAAATCTAGTCGTAAATCTTCACTATCGAAAGAATAAAACCTAATATTTCTGTAACCTCTTCACCAAATCAAGAACAATACGGAACAACGCCATACTGCCATAAAATTTTGCTAATTTTATAAAATATAAAGCTATGTTTCCTTTAAGCTAATTAGCATGTTTACACAACAATATAAATATTCATGTTTAAATAAATAAACATTCGACTCGAAAAGGGAATTCCGTGACGTTGCCATTATATTTACATCCTGATTCATAGCAAATATTTGTAATAGCATACAAAAAAATACACCGAATCTGCGCTATTGAAATTTATCTATGATAGAGAGGGATCAACATTTGCGGTTTCAATTCCTACATGGAACAAGTATTGCTTACGGCTCACGAATACTAGAACCGGATCTGTAAACGCATCTACGATACAAGAAAACAACCGAGAGTAGAGAATTGCTTAAAAAAATGTTGTACTCGCGCTATACGTAGAGTTAGGTACCTAGTTATGAATTATGTTGTTGCCATTATTTACATCCTGACACAAAACAAATATTTATAAATATCATGCAAAAAATACACCGAATCTGCTATATTGAAATTTGTCTATGATATGGATGGGACAACTTCAACTCGGTCCCCGCACGGAACAAGTATTGGTTACGTCACAGATACTAGTTCCGGGTCTGTAAACGCATCCACGATACAAGATATATAAATATCTGAGGGTAGAGAATCGCTTTAAAAGATATCGCAGATACTCTATGCATAGCGCGGCTATGGCAGTTAAGTAACTGTGAAGTCCAACTTTAGATTCGCGCAATATCGGAATCGGGTTGACAAGAGTTAGTTATTGCAACTAAACAGATTAGTGGTGGTATACTCGTGGTTATACAACTTGATGTTATAGGGCGTATGAAAGTATAGAAGTTCTATAACTGTTAAATGCGTATAATTATGGTTTTAAGTACATTGCCGCGGAAGAGAAGAGAATGGTGGCGTGTATGGTATTTTTAATTTCATCACCATTGTATAGTCCACAAGTGACATTTGAGTTAATAAATGAGTAGCGTGCAAGTAGACTAAATTTTATGTAGAAATTCTAGAGAATTCAGAAGAAAGTCATAACAATCATCTGAAAAGTTATACTGCGGTTACTTTCCCTTCTCTTCTATTCTGCACCAATGACCCTAAATCTTAGTAATATGTGCAAAGTTAAGTAAACACTTAGCGGAATACTTACAGCAAAAATATTGTATTTATTTCTGGTGGACTTTTTTTGCTCACTGTTTACATATTTATTTTCTACGTAACCATATCTCGTCATTAGCTTAAATAAACGGAGACCCACACGTTACATGTACATGCTTTTTTATGATATTTGTCATTGATCTTTAAATAATGATATACCTACCTATTCAATAATTAATAGCCAATGGTCTTTGCTACATCCATATAAGCTTCATTGGTGATTAATAATTTACAAAAATACTAAAATTGTTTTTTATAATAAAACAACTTTTAACCGGATTAATCGCGTGTATTCATGGTTTTTTGACGTTTCGATCATTTTGCTGCGTTCGTAGTCGCAGGAGTCGAACGAGGAGGTCGAACGCTACAAATTGTTCTTAACGTCAGGAAAAACAAAAACCAATAATGTCCTCCTGCAACCACGAACGCTGCAAAGTGTTCGAAACGTCAGGAAAAACAAAAAACAATCAAAAGATTAATCCGGTTAAAAGTTGTTTAATTATAAAAAAACTAATAATACACGCGATTAATCCGATTAAAAGTTAAAAGTTGTTTTATTGTAATGTGTAGTGATCGCGAAACCCTAAATTACTAAAATTGTATTTGTTAATTTTATTTTTTTTGACTCACTAGTGCAGTAAAATCAAAAACATTATATACGTACCCCACATTGGCCCGAATGTTAAACAGACCACAGTCAATATCAGGCATATTCGCAGTCTTCTATTATTTGGCCCTTTCTTGAACGCTATCTCTACAGTCTCTTTAAGACTGCGAAAGTCGAAGAATTCTAGTAGAAAGCCCGTGCAACCAGTTCTTTTGACCTAAAAAATATATATTATTGTAGATACTTATAACCTAAAAAAAATACGCACGTCGACAAATTAAACTTCTCGTACTGTTAACTATAGAGTGTTGAAAAATTCATACGCATCGCTGTCATCTTGCAACGTGCTCAAAAGATAGGTAACTATAATTGAAATTAAAAATTTATCTGAAATGTCATATAAAATCTTTATCAAGACCGATAAATGAATCGATTATTTTCAGCCCGGTTGGTCCCACTGTTGGGCAAGGGCCCTAAGGAGATTTCTTAAAGAGTTCCGGTAAAAAAAGAAACAAAAATATATTAAGAGAATATTTAAGAGAATGTATTATGAAAATAATAACGGCTATCTTCAGGATATAGACGATAAGTATTATTAGTAACTATGCATTAAATGACGCAGTTCCTATAACAGTTCAAAGTTATAATTCTCTTTAATAATGATTACGCAATATTGGATATTTTCATAAAAAATACCGATAAATTTTAATCAAACCTATTATGTAAACTGAGGGTTGATTTGACAAGAGTCTGTTAATTTACTTGAGAGGGATTTTGAATACAAATAAATCTATCAAACGGATTAACGCATGCGAAGCGAACTTGAAAAATAAATATGCATTTGTGAGCAGGATTCGAACCTGCGTCACCCGCGAGGCGCAGTTTTAAATCCTGCTCACGAGCGTTTTTTTCTTTCCACAAACATTTATAACTTTAGGAATTTTAAACTTAGACGGGTTTTTAATAGTCAGATGCGAACAGAAAAATAAATAAAATATTATTGGCTGACTTATCGTTTCAAATCTGCGTAAACATTAATCGCCTATAATCAAATAGATTGCCAAACATATTTACTAGATTATGTTAGTAAATAAACTCATAATACAAACCTTGTCTTTGTTCTCGAGCCAAGTGTGGTCATCAATAACGAACAATACATAACAGAAATTGATAAACTGCAATAGAGCAGATATAGAAAATACTCCATAATATCCGAGGTACCGCAACAGAATACCACTCAAGCCCATTCCTATGGGAAATCCTACTGTCATACACAAGTTCAATATTCCCATTCGGAACGTCCTTGTATCCTTAGAAGTTATGTCTCCTAAATAACTAAAAGTACCGAGGAACATTGTGTACCAGCCGCCAGTCAGAGACGGGAATATCACCTCCATGAACACGGTCCATTCCACTAGGACTTCATAGAAAAAGTACGTGTTTATCATGTTTAATAGACACGTCATGAACTCCCCGAAGATTGGCATCAGCATGCATATCTTGCGTTTCCCCGTTTTGTCGCTCCATGCTCCTATGAAGAGCATCAGTAACGTTGGTAATGCTGTGTGTACCACACTCTTCCATGCTTGCACTGACGCTATGAGTTTCTGCACTTCATCTTCTTCGTACGTATGGTTAGCGCGTCTTCGAAGCTTCAAAGCGGTACATGCGTCATCGCCGAACCCCAAGTTGACCCGACATGCTTTCTCTAAATTCAAATTCTGTGTAGCCAACATCGCTAACACACTAGGCATCACAAACAGAGCCAAAACAGGTTCTACAGTTATATTAGATTTAGCGAATTTTATTTTCTCTAAAAAGGTCATATTATTAATGTTGTTTTTTGCTTCTGTTTTCAACGGTAGTTCTTCTGTCGATTCATCGCGAGAGGATTTCTCGACCGATTTCTCTGCTTTATCCATTTTAAAATTGTCTTTCGGTCTCTTCTATAAAATTTCAAATATAAAATCAATACTCACTGAAGATTGAAATATGGAACAAGGAATATATACCACGCCAGAGATCCGAACTGTATCTTCAAAGTTGGGTCACATTGTTGTTATATTGGAGAGCACATCCTCACAGCACCAAGATAAATACAGTATAATATTGAATTACTGGTAAGCCGCCGACGCTGGGACGTCACTTGCGTCCTATTGTTCGGCTGTATGTAAGCAAACACTCTTATGTTGCCATATCAGTCTTTAATGCGTCCACAAACACACTCTGAGAAATCGAAAATAAACTTAACACGTCGATAAACTCAAACAGTCGAGCGATCCGTCGCACAGTGTCACTATGATTATAATAAACATCCGATTGTTTTCACGTTTAAAAAACGAATAAAAACCACGGTGTAACTCGACAGGATTTTTATTAAACATTCACACTTAATCAAAACACTCAGTATAATGTCCAATAACACTTTCACTTATAATAAATGCTTTGAGTTCGAAAGTCATTAGTGGATGCGACTATACGTCTTTATTGACGTTCTCCATCTCTTCGACTTGCTTGGTGTCTTCCCTTTGTTCGAAGTACATCCATCTGCAACGAATGAATGGACTATTACTATACTATTATCATTTGGAGAGGAAAATGTAAATAGTACACTCGCGACGAGTAGGATCGATTGTAAAATGAAGTAATGGACAATTTCGAACACTTATTATAGCTGTGGTATCGTGTACAGTCGCGGAGAGAAGTTTTCATACTGAACGAGTTTGTATGTGCTTATTGTTTTTTACTTCCTTGATGCAAGTTTTTGCATATCAAAAATCACGACTATTTGGTTGTTTAAACTGTTGATGTGGTTTTGTTTTATATTATTAACACGCTTTTTTATATCTTCATGGCATATATGCATATCAATATATAGGTATTGAAAGGTTTTTATAACTATTTGTTGTGAAAAAGTTGCTGAGTAATTTTTTGCAAAGAAGAGTCTTTATCTTATGGTGATTTTTAATGTTGTTTTTTAATGTTTTTGACGAACCATCGTCAAAACAGAGAAAACTTTACGGAACCATTCCAGAAAACGTAGTTTTTTGGTTAATTTAATAAAACTCCCTTTTTGTTTTTTTACGTTAACAAATACTATGCAATATCTTTTTGTCAGTAAATTAAAGCTTCATTTGCGTCAAATTGATTTTGACACAAGACGTCTAGACACGTTTTAGAAATACTTGTTTTATTATTACAATATTTATTGACACATACAAGGTTAAGCTTTTACTATACAGATAGTAAATTGGTAAAACTTGTACCTAATTAGTTCTGCATAGACCAAAGATATCTGTATAGAATAGTGTAAGGGTTGATATTTATACTTGATCTTTTATGCCCCCCAACTTTATAGAGGTCTCTTCTATGTTTTGAATATAGATAAATAAATTAGGCTTATAAATATCTACCCGAAAATTGGTTAAATAGTATTGACCAATCTCATCCTTAGGGACTATTTGGCAAAGGCCTCCCTTCCCTTTTCTTCACACTTCTGTTCTTTGCTAATGAAGGGTAGTTCTTTCTGGAGGGACTAACTCAGAGCAAAATAGATGTAAGACAACTCATTATAACTAACAAAAAATGCAAAATTGTAAAATTTAGTTTTAACTGTAGGTATGGTACTTAGTTAAGCTTTATTGATTGTACGAGTACCAGCTCTCTCATTTTTTTTTACTTTTAAAATACAATTTGCTATAGGCTTCTGACGTTATAAGACGTTCTGTCAATTATATATTTACTAGCGGTCCGTCCCGGCTTCGCACGCGACTATAATTTGAGATTTAAACTATCCTATCTCTCAAGTTGGATCGAACTGCACATGGTGTGCGAATTTTATTATAATCGGTTAAGTGGTTTATGAGTCCATTGAGGACAAACATTGTGACACGAGATTTATATATATTAAGATATACATTCTATGACGTTACAAGTCTAAGTGTGAGGGCTACAGTGATCGTTTTAATATTGTAGTAGATGTTGTAGTTGGATAAAATCAGTTATTAGAGCAAGCGGTCTATCAAAACTTATATATTTCCCTGAGTTAATTTATATGAATTAAAAAAATTAAGAGCTTAGCTCAGCGGTAAATACTTTTCTATTTAGTCATGGCAAATCTGGTTTTATCTATGTAAATTTATAAATTCAGAGAAATCATAAATAGGTACGCTTCGCTTGGCCAAACATTTTTGTCATGCAAATTTTCTAAAATGGATGTAATTCATTTTTAGAAGAAATGTATTTTTTTAGAACATTTCTGCACGACTGTCCCATTCTTCAAGTATGAATGCGTTTGCCACTCAAAATATTCTCCCAAGGGTAATTAAGAAACAAACAATTGTATATTAATAATTTACTAGAAACGTTAGCTAATGAATCATTATTAGATATCATTTGTCACTGATTTGTCTTTATTATTGTAGACTAATTGACCCCGTGGCTTTACCCGCGTCATACGAAATAATTGAGTGCCTCGTTGGTCTAGCAGTCCCAAGCGCGACTGCTTAGCATCTGAGTTCTCGGGTCTGATTCCCGGGTCGGGCAAACTGTTATTGAGTTTTTCTGATAGGAAATTCTCAGTAGTAGCCCTGAGTTTGAAATTGTGGCCAGTTGATAACAATAATAGGTTCATCACCTGTGTATGACAGGGGACTTAATAACAGCATTAGTGAAATGTGGCTGTAAAACAGTGTACCCCTTTCAGGAATACAGGCGTGCCGCTATGTTATGTTGATGCTAAGTTATTAAAAAAGATGCATGAAAAAACAGCCATCACCAGGGTGCCCGCGCCGCGACTCGTCTAAAATCAGAGGTTGAATTTTTATCTAGCAGCTTGAATTGGTTATCTAGCAGCGCCTCTATACAGTCTACCAGACTGATTCCCATGGGTGTAGGCAGAAACTATAGAGTTTCTCGTGCTACGATCCTATCACACATGAGGAATGCATACTGGTTTTATTGTGTATATCAGAAATATAGTAGTAACAGTTGAGTGAGTAGGTACAAGGTCAGCCACCGATTGTAACCAATACGCAGAGAGGTAAAAAAGTAGGTATACTGATCTATTTTTAGATGAGAGGATAATACTTTTATTTAATTTGTTATTTGTATCGTACTAATATTATAACTGCCTCGTTGGTCTAGTAGCCGCAAGCGCAGGTTGCTGCGCGTGAGGTCCTGGGTTTGATTCCGAGGTCACACAAAGCGATATTGGGGTTTTTCTGTTAGGAAATTCTTTGTAGCAGCCCGGAGTTAGGAAATTGGTGGTGTGACACCCCCGTGTTTCGGAGAGTTTTTTATTTGCTGTTAATAATTTTTTTGCGTGTTTTATCCAACCTGGAAATTGTCAGAATCATCGATAACACAATGAAGTCATAATCATCTAAAATTGGTATTGGACTAAAAATGTCTCGAAATTTATGTTTGACGTCCGAAACGAAATTCGGAGTCGACGCCAATGTCACAACATTCATTGGTTGTTTTTGTAACATACGTATCTGTGACAATAAATATTAACTCTATTTAATAATTATAACCCTAATTACTTAATTATATCTATTAAATAACTTAATCTGTGTAAATAGAAATGCAATTAGCCTGTTAGAAGACAAAGACAGCTCTAGACTCATTCAGAAATATGTCCTTTACTATCTCTAGTTAAACAAAAATAAGTCAACAAACTGATTATGTTAAGTAGTTACAAAGTAACTTGGTACTAATGATAGGCATTCGATTGTTTAGTTTTTACGCGACTGCTCAAAAATGGAGTGTTAAGTTTTTAGGGTTCATGTTTGTATGTACTATGTAAGTATGTTTGTGAGTTTCTTTATTACACCGTAACTTCTAAATGCCTTAACCGATTTAGATGTATGGGGTGTCATTAGAATCCTTATACTTTCCCGGGTAATAAAGGCTATTAAGAAAAAAAAAAGTAATATAGTAACTATGGTACACAAAAAGGAAAAAAAAAATTAAGTCGTAGTCGTAAGCCGCGCTTGCAACCATTATACTAACAAAGCAGTCTTTTAATGAGAAGCTAAATATATTTATTATTTAGTATGGCTCTGCTTAACCGTTTGCTGAATACAAGCGTAATATTTTACATAGAAAAAAGAATGAATGAAAAAATAAAAGCACGCCGGCCATGTGGATACTAAAAAATATTCATCGCAGTCGATACAGTATTGCCCTGTACTGCTCGGTACTGCCGTGGAACATTTTCTTAAGGGTCGCCAACTTCGATGAACATTCTTCAGTACCTACCTAGAAGTAGATTCATTTAAATCAGGTCATAATTGGCAATGAGATCCCTGGACATACATACAAAAAAAAACCGTAAATGAATAGAGAACCACCTCCATTTTGATGTCGGTTAAAAAAGGAGATGCGGGTTCACAGACGGGGTTGTATTTTTTTTTATTATTAAAAATGGGTCTTCGGTTGACCACCAACTCGCCTGATGGTAAGCGACGGTGTGACCGAGGATGAAGCACGTATATCCAGTATAAATCTATTCACTCTTAAGTGGAGTGGATAGATTTGGGGAGAACGATAGTTGGGGGAGTTGATGCAAGTGCCTCTCACAACTGTTGTACCGGAGTACATCCCGAAACATGGCTTCGTCTGGTGGGTGGTAACTAGCCCCGGCCGAAGCCCCCCACAAGAGTCGTGTTGTCTGTTTTGCACCACACTGGGGCCACGTGTAGGGATTCCATTTTATGGGTGCACCCCTACGGAAGCGGGCAACTTAGCCCCCAAAGTAAAAAAGTATTTTTCTATTCATACATTATAAATATAATCTGACAACAACAGTGCCCAGTGCTCCCAAATTTTATCGTAATAGATAAAATCCATGACCTGTTACAGTCTGCAGTAAACTTTCCGGTTTTTTGTCAACAGATAAGGAGAATCACTGAAGCTTAAAATTATATGTTAGTAGGCAGGTACAGGCGGCAAAGGAGATACGCCAAGGATAAAGTAGAACTGTGTGGTTATAGTCGGTAGAAGTCCATCATAGCGTCCATGACGCATTAAAAAACCCCGGTATATAACTATGTCCTTCCTATAAGTTTTTTTTTTTATATTGCTTTTATTATTTAGGTTTCTAAAGCTAAGTTATAAAAGATTGCTTTTTTAAATAATGTCACTAAACTAAACAGAAATGTTAGAGTTTCATCCCATAGTTACAGTGTACAGCCACGAGACTGAAATAAATACTTTCTTTATTTATTCAAATAAAATATAAACAGAAATGCTCGCACTAGCTCAAATCGATTTCCATCGTTAACTATTTTGTTGAATCGATTTTTTTAAGTATATCTTGTGAAAAAAGTAAATAGACTTTCAAGTATCAAATAGTAGACACAATAGATACTTATCTATTGATAATATTTTTTTTTTTTCTATAAATAATTTCGAGAGACAAGAGCAACCAGCAAAGCACGATTTTATTATATGTTTACACTAAACTGTGTTGCAGTGTGTACTCGTCATGAAATATGATCTCATACAAAATTATTGTGATCGCAACTCAGCAAGGTCATCAGCCAAACCACAAATCATTCTCATTATGAAATGCAAGTACTCTATGTTTTTGACTTGTTTTTACACAACTGCCCAAAAAAAGGAGTGTCATGTTTTTAGGGTTCATGTATGTTTGTGAGTTTCTTTATTCCACCATAACTTCTAAACGCCCGAACCGATTTCGATGTATGGGATATCGTTAGAATCCTTACATTTTCCCGGGTAACATAGGCTGGTAAGATTAATAAAAAAGGCAGGCGTGCTATTTTTTTTAAATTAATTTCGGTTTATTATTTTTCCGTATTCAAAACGAGAACAAACGCGTATATTACAGAGTCTACGCTATCTGACTTTCTGTCATAGTGTTGCATCTTTGACTCATAAGTTTTAATATAGCTAGTACGGAACCCTGACTATATGAGTCCGACTCGCACTTGGCTGGTCGATATTTTTTTGCGTTTCATGCGGTTTTGCACGTATTAATTAAGTAATTACTATAAGAGTTTTATTTTTTGGAAAAACCTATTTTTACTTCTCATCCCAATGGCACTTCAATGACTGCTAATAGATAAAATAGGTACGGTCACGAGGACAAACATGTATTTATATATTAGAACTTTTTAAACTCCATATAAATATTTATCTCAATAGCATAGTAGTATTAATGTATGTCTATATGTAGAAGGAATGGTTCTTCTATCTGTGTTACATACCTAATTATCTTAGTAATACATGAGAGACATTAACGGTAAGTTTTTAAAAGTTCGTGAGTGTACGGTCAATCGCCTTCATAACATTTGACCTGCGAAAAGCGCCCTTATGGAGAATAGAGGTGCTGTTAATATTAAATTGTTACCGTGGACGTGCAGTTGGATGAATAAATCAACGTGTTTTACGAATGAATTTGAGATATTCAGTTTGTTTCCCTATAGATATATGTCGCAGGCAATTTATATGATTCCGCCTTTTACATACGGCGTCGTCAGTATAAAAATGCTGGCAGTTATGTTATATGCGCAAGGCTGAGCGAGCAAAGCGAGCTTTGGAACCCCGCGCATCCCGACATGAACAAGTTAGGTTCGAAAGGTCCTTCGTGTTAAGGTTTCGTGTTGTTTTCGACATTACAGACGCGGAAATAGAACGACGCCGTATGTAAACGGCGGATCATAAAAATTGCCTGCGAAATATACATCACTATTTTTGACTGTTGTTTTGTAACCGAAAAGTAATATTCTTGTTATTTAATTAAATAAAACGAAGCAACGAGAAGAAGGAGCATTTTACTGGTAGTACTTATATGGAATGGTTGTAGAAAAATGACAAATAAAAAATAAAAAAATGTCCAATTTAGGCGATACTTTTAAAGAATGCGAAAGCGAAACACCTGATTATACAAAATATGTGGTAGCAAAAATATTCTTTATGTGTGTATTCTGATATAATATTAGACACTCAAATCAAAGGACGTTGCTCTGGGGCAGATACTCGTTACGGAGAAAAAATAAAAATATGCAGTAATATTATCATTTCCTGTTTCTTCACTATTGTAGTTATCCTTGACTGACTTGTTGTCCTCTTTTTAATCAATATGAACATTATTTTAGTGTGAACAAAGATCGTATCGTCTTGTTTATTTAGTCGAATCGATTCCTCTTAGTACCGACCAGTTGTAAGTGAATTCTTGGAACTCACACTCAAGAATTACCAACGTTTTTCCTCAAAAGTTATACCATCGATGTGTTCATCGATAATGACATTGCATTTTACTTATATTATTCAAAGACTTACCAGCTTCTGCCCGCGACTTCGTCTGCGTGGGTCCAACCGAAACAAACAGTATGTTATATGTGTTAATTCAGGTTTAAAATTAAGTATCGTTGTGCTAAATTTCATCCAGGTCCGTTATGGAAGAATTTAAATAAAAGAGTATCAAATATCCATTCTCTCAAACTTTCGTACTTATTTAATATTAGTAGGATAAATATAATTATATTGACTTTCAACCGACGAAAAATGGAGGAGGTTCTTAAGTCGAAACGAAATTTGTTTTCTTAATGTACTATCACACATAAGTTTTTACAGTGTTGTCTGATTTTTATGATTTTTTATTTATTGGATTGGGGATATTTCAAAGGTGTTGGTCCATGTATATTTGTAAAAGAAAAAAACACCTCTAAGGGTCGAATAATCGGAAAAATTGGTAATCTATGATTTTTCACATGTAAAAATGTTTTTATTCTGACTGGAACCAATTATGAATTCCACGCAGACGAGGTCGCAGGCAGGAGATAGTATAAATATAATTGAGTAACAAACATGAGTCATCATTTTATATCGGACAGGTTTTCTAAAGACTATAGAAGATATATTTAAACAAGTTTTACAAATAGGAAAACATTATTGCTTTATACAAAACATTAAATACATATTTGTTTAGTAATACCTACATATTAAGTAAGTTAAGTTGGTTTTAGAGTTGCAAAGTTATTGAAAATATATAACTTTAGAGTTCGCTAAGCATGCGTTAATGCTTTTTCAAAAACATATCTTGAATATATATTTCGTTCGTTGCAACGGAAATTTAACTCTGTATAATGGTATTAAAGATTATAATTCTTAAGCACTTCAAATCTAAATATAAAATAGCCGTTGTAAATGTTAGTAAATATAGGTTATTTTACACATACCTACATAATTATCAAAACACGTCTTATAACTGTACCTACCTACTCCTTAATTTTTTATCGGAATGTTAATCGGAGTGATATTATTAGTAAGTATCATTTTTTTTAACAGCCCATTTATTGCTTAATTTAAATAATAGCTGCCTCGTTGGTTTTATGTACGTAAGCACGATGGCTGAGCGTACGGTCCTGGATTCCATTCTCGGGTCAGGTTAAATGTTATTGGATTTTTCTGTTAAGAAATTCTAAGTTGCAGCTCGGAGTTTGGGCTCTATCTATGCATGCAGGCATCGGTGACATGTGGCTGTATAACTGTATACACCTCTGCCTACCCTAAGGGGAATGGCGTGATGCTTTGTTATGTTAAGAAGATCGTCCTTGTGTCTGTATGTAACAAAATTAATTATCAGAGACTGACAAAGTTTCAATAAATTTTAACATGACAGACAACACATTGAAAGCATTTCATCGATAAAACTAGAACTTGGAATTGGAAATCAACTTGGTTACTTAAGATGTTATTTAATTTAACTTTGCAGACAATCAAAATCAAAAATATCTTAATTTAAATTAGACCATTTGAAATGGTACTTTTTGAACGTCATACATTACAATAAGACAGTCCCCAAAAACGCCCTTCACTGGAGAGAAGAAGCGGCGTAGCAAATTCCCCAGCTACACGTGTCTGTCGTCAATTTACAAATTATACATAAATAAAAATATCCATTTCAACTGGTACTCACATCACAATCTCATCTGCCTAGCTTTTTCCAAATTTGATTGGGGTCGGCTTCCAGTCAAACCGGATACAGCTTAATACCAGTACTTTACATGGAGCGACTGCTTATCTGACCTCCACAACCTAGTTACTGGGTAACACGATATCTCGTGGCCTGACTGATTGTCAGACTTTCAGGCCTCTGACTACCCGTAACGGCTGCCATAGATCGTAATTTGATAACCGGGACCGACGGCTTAACGTGCTCTCCGAGGCACGGAGGGGTCTCGGTATGAAATTATGGACTTAGCCACGAGCCCTCACATCATAACACAGACAAAATAAATAAATAAATTCATGGCCTCTTATATGATAGGAATTCTATTCTACTAGAGCTACATGCTGGTCGTTAATGTGCAATTTGGATTTTTTGGCACGTGTAAGTGGGTACGACCTTTATTGAGTAAAGTTTTAGATTGGAGGCTATCGATAATTTCAGATTGTTGCTTCAGTACTATATTATTTCTTTGCGATGGTACATAGGCGCGTGATAGCTAACATGTGCCAGAGACATTTCATCTCATTAGTTGAAAATCAAATATATAAAAATCTCGTGTCACAGTGTTTGTTATCGTATTCCTCTGAAACGGCTTGACCAATTTTTATGTTTTTTTTTTGTGTATATTTTGTTGGTCTGAGAATAGGTCGTAGGCTATTTTTGTACCCCTAGGTGATACGGGTGGCCGCATCGAATTTTTTTTTTATTGCAGAAGAACGTTTGCTGGGCACAGCTAGTTATTTTATATAAACTCAATTTTTATTTATATAGAATCTATAAATAACTATGATACAGACAGATGTGTTGCTGGGGAGATTATTGCGTTTCTTCTTTCGAGCTGAAACACTAGGAAGCGGTCACGGGTGGTTTTTGGGGGCTGTTTTAATGTTCGACGCTAAGTTTTAGCCTAATTTGAATAAAGATATTTTGATTTGATTTTATTCAGCATTTATTTTGGATTTGACCTTATGTGTGAAGTTCAATGAATACAGAAAATTTACAAATATAACTAGCCCATAGCCTCGGGGATACTCAGGGGAATAACCCAGATGGATTGTTTGTTACTTTTTCACGCAAAAACGACTGAAGTGATTTGGATGAAATTTGACACACAGATAGCTTTTAACCTGAATTAACACATAGGATACTTTTTATCATCTGGACTCAATTATGAAGTCTACTTAGACGAAGTAGCGGGGAGAAGCTACTATTACTGTTTAAAAGAAAATTACCCAAATATCGCCACAGCAGGTACAGTCATAGCGGCTCCAAGCAGGAACACGGCGCCTGGTAGCACAGTCAGGGTTGCCATGTACACCCTGGAGTAGAGAGGCCCGTAGACCAGAGGCATCATCGCCTCAGCTAGACCGAAGAGGGAATTCACTTTACCTGAAATGAGAGCGTTTATGTACTGAGAATTCCTTACCATTCCAGGACCACCTGGGTCCTGGGGTAGAAATTTTCTGCTAGTTCACTTTAATATACTATTATAATTACTGCCTCGTTGGTCTAGTAATCCCAAGCGCGACTGCTGTACATGATGTCTCGGGTTCTATTCCCGGGTTGGGCAAAGTGTTATTGAGTTTTTCTGTTAGTATATTCTCAGTAGCAGCACGGAGTTTGGATTTGTGCCCGGAGATTGCTATAGGCTAACTACCTATTACGTGTGACTAATAACCGCATAGGTGACATGTGGGTGTGCAACAGTGCACACCTCTGTCTACCCCTTCGGGAAATACAGGCGTGAGGCTATGTTATGTCTTTTTATTAAATAGCCTCAAATATAGCAAAACTCTTTTGGTATAAAGTGAAAAATAACGCTGTCGTGGTAAACCAAAGGTTGCCAAAGGAAATTATACCGTATTCACAATAGTAACTAATGTGTTACTGGAATAACACAGGTTAAGCTATTTTCCAAAGGAAATTATACCGTATTCACAATAGTAACTAATGCGTTATTGGAATAACACCGATTAAGCTAGTTCTAGTGTTGCTATTTTCTCTTGATCTCTTACTCTTATCCCAAAACTACATAAGATTTTGATTTCGCCTTAAGTTAAAGTTAAGTTAGGGTCAAGTGAGCCGGTGTTTAATGACGCGTTTGGGGTCCCTCCCAAGACTCCTATAACGTTAGGTTGTCTAACGTTTAGTTCCGTAACGTAAAGTTTTAAGTTTAATTAGTTAATGTTTACATTTATGTTTGACTTTATATTAGGTAGGTAAAACATGGCCGACGACTGCGTCGTTGGTCTCGTGGTCACAAGCGCGACTGCTGATCATGAGGTCTCGGGTTCGATTTCCAGGTCGGGCAAAGTGTTATTTTTTCTGTTAGTAAATTCACAGTAACAGCCCGTAGTCTGGAATTGTGCCCGGTAGATGCCAATAGGCTTCTATTACATGGGACTTAATAACAACATTGGTGAAATGTGGGTGTACAGCTGTGTACACCTCTGCCTAACCCCTCAGGGAATACTATAATGCATGGTAAATGCTTTTCAAAGATTTATCTGTACTGTGAATTTCCTAACAGAAAAACTTAATAACACTTTGTCCGACCCGGGAATTAAACCCAGGACCTCGTGGTCAGCAGTCGCGCTTGGGATCACTAGACCAACGAGGCAGTGAAGTAAATAAATAATTACACTCTGCCCATTTTCTGCCTATAAACTAGTTTGCCATAAAATTAAACCACACGAGAAACTATACAAAACAATTAGGCTCCTATAGTCAAAATTATTGGCGGTGGTAATACCTTTTGAGAACAAATTCGCTTGAACAGCTCGCGCTATTTTACACGTGCTACTGCTTGCGTTTATTCGGTTCATGCAAGCGATTATAGCCTTATTACGAGTAGGTCGACCACTAACATTTTCGCCTGTACCTATTTCCAACAAATGAGTTGTAGTGACGTCACAACATGCGTGCGTTGATAAGGAACATCAGAAAGGCTTGTATGATCCCATAACTGACACGGTTTCCTATTACTTGGTACATGATAAAAATAACTATTGTTATTCTAGTACCTACTTTTCCTTAACAGCAAGTCTCGTTTTGGCATGTTGTGCGTGTTAATATGCACGTAATCACTATTCTAATATATTGTTAAAGAAATATCTCGTGACTTTTATTTTATTAAACGTAATATGTAATGAAGGCAAAAAACTAAAAAATACTAAGTACCTTCTAAAGTACATAATGTGAATTTTAATTTAAAAAAATATCAAAAAACATGAATGAACGCATAGACAAAAAAGAAATGTGGATAAAAAAATACGGTCGTGAGCAGGGTGCTTTCTGGATAAATATTATTAACTGAGTTATTGTGCCATATTTTTCGTTCCACAATGCTAAGGTTCGCTACGCATGCGTTAATGCATTTGAAGGATTTATTTGAATTAAAAAAATATTGATCAAATAAATCTGACTGCTGCATATATCTGTCAATATAATCATGAAACGGCTTCCTTAGATCTTAAAATAAACACAATTTCAAACTTACCCAATTCTTCACTAGTCACTAGTTTGGATGCAATCGAACGCATCGCGATGAATGATGTGCCGTTGAAGATTTCCACCAAAGGCGCTGTAACAAATGGATTAGTTACCTTCAAACATAATTGCGTAAGTGAAGCTACTACATAGATAAACGAGTATGTAGAGGTAAATATTTTTCTTCTTGGATTCCTTCTGCAATGAGATGAATCAGCTTCCCTTTAGTACGGCACTTTCATATTTTATAAATTGGTACCCATTCTCACATCAATGCTGTTTTAAAAGTACGATGTTATTATTTCAGTGTTGGTGTCCAAAATCTTTCTTGTGTTTCTTCAACTCATACCTCATGTGAAACACCCATAATTTTAGGTTATTTCACTGCTTCCTTTTGAAAACAACGAATGTTAATGGGAACCTCAAAATGGTTAATGTTGTCCAGTAGTAGTTTTAATGTTTCTGGGATTGTTTTGTTTGTTGAGATCAGTTTTTCTAATAGGAAATACTCAGTAGCGGCTCGGGATTTTGAATTGTCTTTAATGGCAGAATATTTGGGGATGCAAATGTCACGCTACGAGGTTAGCCAATATGTAAGTATAAAATATGTTTTTGTCTGCTCACCAATATAAATCTCAGTGGTGGTAGTAGCGAAGGCGAAGATGAAAGATGCCAGGATCTTGCTGGTGCAGGATATGATGCCGACAAGCGTGTCGTCTAACTTCATGAAATCGCTGAATATGCTGATGGAGAACAGCGTACCTGTTGACAATTATTAAAACAAATTACTTAGGTACTAAAGTTTAGGGAGAAAATGCGGTCGTGAACAGGATTGGAACCTGCGCCTCCCAGGTAAATATTCCAAGCACATTAAAGTAAAAAAAAAAAACTAAGCTATGCCTTTCCTCTGCACGCTATTCCTATGTATATATATATATATAGGCCTTTTGCACTCGACGTCATCATCATCAATTCCCTCTTCGTCACCTATATGTAAGTAAAGACCTTATAAAACCCAACCTACCTTCGTAAATTACCGAACAAATTAAATTAAGTAAAGTAATAGGTACATAAAATGAATTAAATCTTTTAGATTAATATTCAATATTGAATAAAAGTTAAAATGTACATATAATTAAACCCAAATGAAATGGCATACGGATAATAATTATAATTGCATCTTTTATACCAAGAATTTTATTTAAACCCAAACATATTTCCAGCTGCATTTCGTTCGAAATTAAAGTAATTACAGAAATATATATAATTTCACCAAAGTTCATCATGAAATCATAGATTTCAGAATAAATGAAAAAGCCTAAAACTGTCGTTGCTTATTTTTATAGGATAGTGGGCACACGAGTAGACGGGTCCCTGATGGTAAGCGATTACCGCCGCCCATGGACACCCGCAACCCCAGAGGAGTTGCAAGTGCGTTGCCGGCCTTTTAAAGGGTTTGGGCCTCCGATACCCTCACTCACTCAGTGAAACACAACGCAAGCGTTGTTTCACGCCAGTTTTCTGTGAGGCCGAGGTATCACTCCGGTCGAGCCGGCCCATTCGTGCCGAAGCATGGCTCTCCCGCGGTGAAAAATAACTTGCTATAACTCCATCAAGATTGAAAATGGTGGCACTTCTACCAATGGAGTTATATTATTTTCCTTTCATGTTGTTATAGCTAAGTCTGATATCAGAGTTCTTCAAGCTGCCCGTAGACCTCTTTACGGACTCTGACTTCGCTTAACGACTGCTGGAGATAATCTATGTCACGAAGGCGGGTGAATTGTTACGTCCTCACATTACCCGCCTTCGTGAGATGAACTGAACTCAGTAATCGCATCTTTACTCTTACATCATGTTATTGCAAACGTAAGGTGTCCTAATTTTGTGTGACTTTTTAAAGGAATCTTCCACGTAATATTCATACATACAGGATATAAACTTGCGCCTTTTTCCAATGGGGGTAGGAAGAAATTATAGAATGTCACCTATTACGGTCCATAAGTACTCTTTTCTCCTTTCTTACACGCCCCGGTCGTGAGTACTACGCACCTGAATTTTTTGGTATCGGTAGGTTGGTGATATAGGTAGGGGGTATCCTCTCCTGACGTTTCTACTTATATCTGTCTTGTAATATTATTTGTTAATCACCTTTCATTCATCTTTTCAACGTGACCAAACGAATATTCGAATCCAATGAAATTTCGAATCATGATTGCATTCTGATTTATAAAGAGATGTTATTGGAACGAACGGACTGTACCTACTGTGAAAGTTAATATAACGTCATTATGGTGCCGATGCGATCATCATGCAAATTCAGATAAATAATTTGTTGTTAATATTCTGCTGAAATGAGCTATGTGGTCTTGACTACAAATTGATCGATGTTGAATGTCAAGCGTTTAATGGAAAACCAGAACGTTAGTGAGACATACGTTTCACATATTATTTGATACTTTATTCCTCTGTTTGTGTGGGACAAATGGACACCAATATACTATGTCTATGGGACAAACAGATAAATCAAGTATTCAAATAATATGTGAAACGGACGCTGTTTCATTAAATTAATATAAATACAAGACTGATTGGAGCAAATTACATATTAAAAGCTTTTTGCAGCATTGGCTTAAAATCGTTTTAAATATTACAGTATGGATGCCCAATCCCTCCGTCATACTCAGGTATTTGTAAGTATCATTTGCAGATAATGCGTGACCTGAGTCTTGAGTATATGGAATGCAAAAGTTGTCTAACGGATTCCATAATCCTTCTCTTTAATGCTTGACTGCACACTAAATTCCACCCCGATAGAGTTACTGAAGGTTTCTGTTATTTTCAGCAATTCTATCAGTTTCAATCTGCTAGGGGCATTTTTTTTAAGTCATTCATGAAGAGATGGTAAGATGAAACGACCTGCGGCCGCAGTTGCCGGCACAGCTAGTTTATATATATTTGCGGGCTTTTGTTTTGGTGATGGTCTCTTGCAGAAACTCAGAGGGATTTTGTCTGCGTAACCGGTCAATAACTAAGGCAAGGCCGTTTGATGCCTCCAACCAGAGCATATTTCAAATTACTGCTAACTAAGCAACGCTGCACAACCTGCAGGACACGAGCCTCGACTTCGGACGTAGCCTTCGCGGACGCACACACAACTCACCAAAGTTTCATCGCAATTGGATGAATGGAAAATGACGAATAACGGCGTCATTGTTGATTCATTGTAGTTGACCTGAACTAAAATTAGACCATTGCTGTATTTTACTATATATATTATAGTTACTATATGGGCAAGACATGATGAATATTATGAGACATCAAATACGAATTTGAACACGTCAAACTATTTCATATCTCCGAATATTTTTATTTGTAGTACACATTTTTTAGTGGTCACTATATCTAGACTTCATATTAACTCAAAACTTGTGTAGTGTTGGTGGTAGTTTAATTTTTCATCGCTTGCGTATGTGCTTATATTTGCGAGCGGGCGGGCGAAGCACAAGCGCGTGACTACCCTCAATATTGTGAAAGTTGCTAAATATATAATAGAGGCGCAGGTTCGAATCCTGCTCACGAGAGTATTTTTCTTTCCACAAAAAATTATAACTTTAGCTTAATATTGTATTTATTTGCATCCATTGTATCAGATAATGCCTCTTATAAATTTAAAGGTGTTTTATTGTGACACAGTTTTACCATAGGAATACATAAAAGACGAACAAGCTAACAAAACATATTTTTTGTATATACTGACCCACTAAATTGGTGATGATACTGTAAGTGCAGAACATACTGAATTGAACCTCGTCCCAGTTGAACCTGTATCTCATGAATAGGTACAGCACGTTCATTTCACCTGTAATAAAGACATGAATTATTTACTAAAACCTCTTTTTTTAATGTTTAATAGAGTGTGGTTGTCGTAGGAATAAGGACATACTGTAATGCTACAAATCTGCAAAGCTATTGGATTAGATTTTTTTAAACATACAGCTGTATTACTCAACGATGTCGGCATTGGCGTACATAGTTTTACACACACATTGTTTGCCAATGCTGTTATGTTGGTGAGCCTATAATTCGAAACTCCGTGCTGTACCGAGAATCGCCTAACCGAAAATAGCTAACACTTTGCTTTGTTATGCTACTCTCGCCTTTGGGTGGATGAGCCGCGAGAACTGCGATGCATGGCCTTCACGACCCACACAGCGCGGTCCACTTCTGGGCCTTTTCATTTTGACTCTTTCAGCGATGTCTGGGCACACTGACATCACTGCAACTCGAGGACCGTGCCATCCGAACGAAAGATTCTCCAATCGCCCGCTGGCCTTTGTTAGGATGGCATCATATGCATGCATGACATCAAAAACGGCCCCCTATTTCAGCATAAAGCATAAAAGATGCAAAGCACTGCTATCACTCACCATGTAAAGGTCCAAATATAACGCAGACGACCACAATCAGTAATGAGACCCTGAGTCTCCGCCTCCTCGGTCCGGTTCTGAAGGCGACCGTCAACGTCTCCCGGACGTGACGAGCGTCGAAGAACGAACACATCCAGCCTCGACAACCCACGGGTTGATCCTGTAAATATAAATTTAAATGAATGGTTAACATAACATATAAAGCCCACGCGGGTCTGGTATGTTGGTATGCAATAGGATAATTGATTCGGTTAGATTCATTGAAATTCAAATTGTTTCTGTAAATAGGTATTTTAAAACTCTCTTATATGTCACTATGATGTAAAAGGGTTTCCTATCTGACTGCTTCTGAGAACAAATGCCGAAACAAACTCGAAGGTCAAGGTCTTTTTTAAAGTCACATCATCAAACCTGTTCATCATTAAACCTGATGACCTGTCCTAAATGACGGCACACATGCACCAATCATCGTGTAGCTCAACCATGTTATAGGCAGCTATCATCCATTCGACAATCTTCTTCTTCTATATGGTAAGGAGGCTGTGATATGGCTAGGTCTCATTTAAAGTCCATACATCATTATACATCCCTATGTGAGTGAAACCATGTAGGGTATCTGGAATGGCCTTTTGAAGAAAGAGCCATAGCAGTTTCGAGTTGACCTGTCGTAACTGACGGCACACATGCATCAGTCATCGTGTAGCTCAACCATGTTACAGGGAGCTATCATCCATTCGTCAATTTTCATCTTCTATGTGGTTAAGGAGTCTGTGATTTGGCCACAGTCTGCTATTAATTAAAACAGCCGAGACCTACAATAGTTTAACGTGCTCTTTGAAGCACGCAGTCTTTATAAAAATGCTTCCAGCGATCACCCATCTATACACAGAATGTGCCATGCGTTGCTTAACCTCAACGACTGTTCGCTGACTACAGGTTGTAGTTGGCTATGAACGCTTCAGAACATTCGACACTAGATAAGTGCTAGTGGTCCGATGTAAAATTAATTGGACATAAATTTGATGTAAAAAGATTATGAAAAATATTAATTAACAGGTTGGGTATTGTGCCCGGTAAATGGCAATAGGCTCACCAGTTACTAGGTAACAGCATTAATGAAATGTGGGTGCACAATTGTGTACACCTCGGCGTACCTTCGGGAAATACAGGCGGGACGCTATGATGCTGTTTATTCAGCTCTACAATTCAGGAAAAATTTTGAACTTACAAATATTTTGCGTAATTCCACTGACACACGACAAATTGTCCAAACAGTTCTAGCTTAAAACAATTTAACCTTGTTAAAAAACATTGTAGGTTTAACGCACAACAGTAATTTCATTTGTGTCGATCTACTCCTGCGGGTCAGATTTGTTGATCGATTTTTCACTGATTCAAGTCATTCGTCATCATAATGCGTATTCTGTACCTCTCTTAATAATAATTTATAAGTTACAAACGCAAATATTTTAAACGTGGGTCGTGAACTGTAAACTTATAATTTTGTGCAACGAAAAATATTGTGCCTTGTGCCTTTTGGATAGATACTGCCGGCGCTGTGCCAGCTAAGTCTTCCTGACTTCTGCTCTTCATCATAACCAGCCCATAATTGTCCCACGGCAGGACAAGATCCTCTTCTCATACAGAGAAGGCACGAGAATTGATCACCACGCTAGCTCATCGCGGATTGGTGTTTTCAAGCCTCTGCTCACTATACCAATCATCTTATGGTGACGTCATCGCTATATATTCAGCCCCTTTATAGAGTCTGAACCATTTATAAATTTTGTTAATACTGGGGTAATAATATAATATTAATCTCGGATAATTTTGATCGTTGTTTTTGTCAATAGTCTGCCCGTTTTTTATGTAAAATTTTCTTCGTTTGGCCACCAACTCGCCTATCTAGCACGTATATCCAGAATAAATATATTCACTCTTAAGTAGAGTGGATAGATTTTGGGAGACCGATAGTTGGGGAGTTGATGCAACTGCCCAGACCCGTCTCCCACATCGGTTGCACCGGGCTACATCCCGAAACACGACAAGGTCGCTTCACGGCATGGCTTCGTCCGGTGGGTGGTTACCAGCCGCGGCCGAATCCTTCCACCAGAAAAAATATATTCAGAAATAATTAAAGGACGATCTTGCTTTCGTCTCATACAGCCTGTACTGTCATGTATATTGCAAAAGATCGCTGAAAGGTACAGTAGACAGCACCAGTTCTTCTTCTTCTTATCGAATCAGTCAATAGCATTTATATTTTTTCAGACCATTAGTTAGTGACGCAAACAAGACACGCAACAACGCGTAGTTGATTAAATTTCGCTTCACGACATGGCTTCGTCCGGTGGGTGGTAACAAGCCGCAGCCGAAGCCAGAGTTGTGTTGCCTGTTCTTCACCACACAGGGGCGACGTGTAGGGATTCCATTTTAAGGGTGCACTCCTACGGACATGGGCAACTCAGCTCCTAATAGGTATAAACAGTGACATTGCGTCAATTCTGATGTATCAAACTAAACTTAAATTATAGCTGCTCTTGTCCTTTGTATTTTACAAACAATTACCTTAAGAGCAGGATGGGATTAATTATAATAGGATAAAATTTTCTTTCTTTCTAATTTTAGTGTCTACCTGAAAGGGTGTCTACTAAAAAATATTGGAGAATTTAGTTTGATGCATGCCTAAATTCGAATTTGACCTCTCTTACTTCATCCCATCTTGCGCATATGGTAACGATTATTAAAATAAAGCAAGGTTCTAAATTTAGTTTAGGTGGAAAACTAAACTAAACTACGACCTCCTGCTTTTTTCGTCGGTTGAATAACATAAAAACTATATACGAAGAAAAAATTACTTTTCCTTTGTATAGCTGTCAATATTCCAGTGCATGCGCAATTCAGTGTGTTATGTAACTGAGTACTGAGTACCGAGTATTAATAATTTCTGTAATTTTGTGTGTGTATATTTTCGATGGCGTATGACTGCAATAAATGATAATTTAATTAAAATTTCCAACGTCAATACCATGTTTTCATTAAATATGTCCACTATTCAGTTTTCTATATCTACTATAATATATAAATTATTATAAATATATCTCGAATATTAAGTTCTTGATAAATGTTATGACATTATTTTAGTTTAAGTTTATGCAGATTTAACTTACTACACTCTAACTTTTGTACTTGGGTTATAACAGTGTGTACACGATGCAATAAATAAAAAAAATACGACATTGGGGGCTCCCTAATGCTTGTCTATACAAGCATTAGGGAGCCCTCAGACAATACAGTGGTTTCTTATTTTACTAAATTAAACATTAATCACTTTCTCTCATCATATCATAATCATTCGTATTAATTATATTTAATTTCAACCAAGTTCAAATCCGTTCGTTCAAATATTGTTTATTGTTATTGTTGTTTGTTTATTCGTCTTTGGGAGATTTATTAACAAACATGTAAACATTTACATTTATAATATTAATAATCCGGATAGCAGGTTCTTTTTCTTTTAAACATAATCAGATTATTGATAATAGGTATGTCTGTCCAAGGTCTAATCTAAGTCTGTACCAAAATTAATTCAAATCCGTTCAGCCGTTTTTCTGTGATTGAGTAGCAGACACAAAAATTCACATTATATAATATTAAATTAACATCACATTTTTGGGATTATCTACCAAAAATACATATGAAGCACCAATTGACAGTCCTAGCTATTAGCAAAAACTAAAACAACAGTCCGATCGGCAAAAAAACGGCTTATTACTGATTGGTCAGGCTTTCCTGCTGGCAATTCAGTCAAATTAAAAAGACCACCCACGCCGGAATCTAGTAACAGATGATTATTAAAGAAGTATTATTGACATTGAGAGTGTACCTACACATAGTCATAATGTCTATGAATATCGCAGTAGGTAGCCCACTGTCCAATGCTTTAAATATATGTAGGAAGATAATCACGACGAGTTTATTTCTTCCTTGAAACAAACGAATGGACACTAGGGTTCAAGAAATTTGATGTATGTATATTTAAAAGAGGGCAATGAAAATATAAAAAAAAAACTTTTTATCACGACATTTTGGACATTTGAGCAGTTGTTTGACCGTTGGACTGGCAAGTCAAAATTCGCTAGTTCGAATCCAAGTTACTTAACACTAACTTTTCGATTATCTTCGATTATTTTCGACTTAGAATTTATTATCAGTTGCATAAAACGGTGAAGGAAATCATTCTGACACACCTTAGATATGTTCTCGATGGTGTGTAAAGCCTTGTCAGAGGACTGCGGGCGGTTTAAATCTGACATAAACCACATGATAGAAGAAGAATGAAGAGATGTTCTCCTAATCAAATAATGAAGGTAGTAATATAAACATGGACAAGTACATGGACGTGCCAACTGGTTTTTGACTATTTATAAGTTATGTAAATAGTTTTGAGATAAATTCTTTGAGATGATCTGAACCGAGCCTAAGCTCCTTGCACTAAATTAACTTTATCCTTAACCTTCATATTAATTTGTCATTTTGACCGACGTGTTACAGCTATTTTAACAGCTTTTCTATGCAAATTCTGTCGAAATGACATAGTAACGAAACTGTTGGTCAATAAACCCATGCAAATAGGTGGTGCCAATAACATGAGACTTAGTAACGGCATTATTGGTGACATGTGAGTATACTGCTGTAGACCTCTGCCTAGGCCTTTGAGGAATACAGACGTGATGCGAAACTAAACAAAAATAATAATCTAATTGGTTTTAGCTAAGCTTTACTTGACAAAGAGATTTCACGGCGCTGACAAAACGACATCCCTAGTCTTTAAATGTACAAAGATAAAATGTAATTCCACATAAATTCATTATAAAGGGCAGTGAATTTAATTTACCCCCAGCCGGGACAGATGAGCGAATAAGTGCAATTTCAGGTTCCAAACGAAATCCCGCAATAATCCCCACTTTATTTTCGTGTTCCTTTTAGCATACAAAATGCATACAATTGTGTTTACAACGCTTTTGATGAGCAACTGCCAAGGGAGAGATTTGGGATAAATAATTTCCAACACAACTCGAAAAAGATGCAATCAAAACTTCGGCGGATGATAATACAAAAAAGATGAATTTGAAAAGTCTATCAAATACGCGATATTTTTATAACAAAACGCGTAACATGTGGCAGAAACAAAAAAAACAACATTTATATAGATATCTTTAACATAGTTTCAACGTTACTGCTATCATCAATCACAGAGTGAAAAAAAACGATTGAAAAAAATAACGTTCTGGAACAACGTATCGTATAGTTGGTGCTATAATATTATTGGCAATGTCAAAGGATCGGAGGGTTATAAATCCAAGTCGACACCTATGCGAGCCTCGCGTAAAATCGCTGATTGTGTTACGATGTCCCCCTTCGTGCGAATTTGCGTAGTGGGCGCGCAGCAATTTATCACTTAGACATAGGACTAACCGGGCTGTCGAGCTACTCTGCAAATGATGTATGGCCTCAACGCGCCTTATCGGCACACATACCAATACTTCCTAGAATTGACCTGAATTCGCTGCGTATTGATGACTGATAGATGTAAATTGCGCTTAGATTAAATCAACATGCAGAAAGTCTTATTACTTTCAAATCTGTGCGTAATATACTTACTCTTTGCCTATCCGATGATATGACGGGATCCTTTAGCCGTATGTATCCATATATCAGACTCGCAACGTACAGACAGTTCGATATTAAAAATATGCCGTAGTAACCAATTTGCTGCAACAAAATACCACTGAGGGACATGCCTATAGGTATTCCCAGGGACATACATAAATTGGCGACTCCTACTCTGAATGTCCTCATTTCTTTTGTTGTTACATCACCAATATAGCTGAATACACCGACGCACACTGTTATCCATCCACCGGTTAGTGACGGAAACAGGTCAGATAGGGCCGTTATCTCCAGAGGCAATTCGTAGAAGAAGTACGTGTTTAAGATGAAGCTCGTACAACACAACACTTCTCCTACTATAGGCAGAAGTATGCACGCTTTTCTCTTTCCTGTTTTATCGCTCCACGAACCGACAAACAAAACTAAAATACATGGAAACGCTGTTTGTACGATATTTTTCCACGCCTGCACTGACGCTGTCAACTTCTGAACTTCGGATTCTTGTAATGTATAGTTCTCTGTTTGCCGCCTATTTAGCGCGGAACACACTTCATCATCATAACCTAAATTAACTCTACACGCTTTTTCCAAATTCAAATTCTGCACTGCAAGTCCTGAGAATACATTGGACATTATGTAACACGCTATGATGGGTTCAACAGTGATATTCGATCGGATTTGCATGAGCTTCTCCCTAACCCCCGTTCTTTTAGGTTTGGGTTCATCTTTCAACGGCGTCTCCACGCCAGTCGCCGGCTTTTCAACCGTTGCGCTTATCCCATTCATGGTGTCTAATTTATTACTTCACTTTATAGTTCAATCAATCATCGTTCCTGATATGCTTTGACTTGTGTTATGAATGTTCCCACGAGGTATGTTATTGGCGCGAATATCACTGCGTTCATTGTTCACATATTACACATCACTCCATAACAATCACTCGGTATTCACTGGTTCTGGTCCACAGCAATCCACTAACGTGTGTGATAGTGTCGGCCCGGCGAACAGACTGAAGGATCCTCTTGTCTTAAGAGTTGATTGGACGGATACGCGTTCGAGTGGTGTCATTAGAGGCAATTGGCCGGGCGTAGTGTCGGCTCACGGCGGCGGAGTGGCCCGCAGCCCGCAGGACTGCCTGGATCGTCGTCACAACCTTGCAATAAGTACGCGTTTATCCCATTGGAGCGATGACTGTCATTATATGAAACAGTGGGTACGCGCGCGGCCCTATTAGTGCACGGTCAAGGTACGCTCTATGCGTGGCGACATTTTTCATTTCGTTTTCATTCTGCCACTGTGTATATAAATTTCCGAATCGAGTTTGATAATTGTTTGTTGAGGTATGCAATTAAATTTTTTTCATCATAATAGACAATTGAAAGATATACTCAGATTTCGGAATCTGTTCACATAATTTGGTTAACTGGATTTTTAGAAAAGTTTCAACATAAAAAAGGGTAAAGATGTCTCAAAGAATCCTTTACTACTTTCAAACACTTTATTTACCAATACAAAAAAGTAGGTCTCCCCAAAAAATGGCGTTCAAAACATAATTCTTATTGTCGTGCGTCGAACCGAAGCTACTTTAGTTACAAATATCTTCCAGTGGGATGGCTGTGCGTAATAAAGAGGCAAGTAGGAAACATTAGTCAATATGAATGGTTTCCCCTCACGGGCCCTTGCCAAAACTATTGGCTAACTACTTTTGCTTCGTCGGCTACTGAGCTCAAATTAAAAAGGAATATGCTATGAGGTCAATTTTAAGTGGTGTGTTTGTTGGCGGTTTAATACTTCTTTGCATGTTATCATAAGTAACCGCTTGCCGCATCAATGCTGGTTTGCGGGCGCCTCTGCGTCGCTTGTGCAAAGAATATAATATTTTTGTTCAGAAAATACAGAATTAGACTTATTCTCAGTGTCAGCAAATAAATTTCGTTCTGCCCTGTTAATGAAACATATGGATTCCGATTTGTAGTTATTTTAACCATTTATAGTCTCACTGGCATAGATTGTTCATTAGTAAAATTATATAACTTGTATGTGCTGTGGATAATGGTGCTAGTCATTTATATAATATCTTTATTTATATTATTTACGCAGATATAATGTGTAACTGTTTGTTTTTTTGTTGAAAAACTTGCAGTGTCTTAGTCACAAAAAGAATTATAAAAATTTATTAGGTACATCAGAAAAGATAAATCTGAAAAACATTAACGCATACTTAGTGAACTCTAAAGTAATAATTTTTAATGGAAAACTAATACGGTTGTGAGCAGGATTCGAACCTGCTCCTCCCGGATAAATACTCCAGGCGCTCTGACCACTAAGGTCGAGATGGCTTAGTGGCAGAGCGCCTAGATTAATACTCTCCGACTTAACATACATTTTTGCTGAAATACATTTTAAACGCGATAGTGAAGGGAGGTCAATCTTTCGGTTTATGATGATCGATACGAAAATGGTCAAAGTTAGTTTTAATTGTTTTTAGATTTCAACGTAAATGGTTTAGGAATATCGTTTGTATACTCGGGAAAGTAGAAAATTGTACTTAATAACAATAATATTTATATTGTACCTGGTAATTAGCGACTCAACAAATTAAATAGGGTTAAATATGTTACATGGAAACCCCCTTATTTGACAACAACTTGTCATTAGTAAATTCTTCCGTATTTTTCTCCAAACAACCATCTACCTTTAAATCTTTGATCGATTGTAATAAGTACTATCGTGTCTCGGTTTTCAATAAACCAGTCTATTGTTTTCTCTTATTATAAATGTTAACACATGACTAACACATCGCTTCACAACAAGAAAGGGAGAGGACTAAGGGGATCCAATCAAAACGCTATTCAATTGGGACTTCAGATAAAATCTCTTATACCGACTGATTTATATATTATATTGCCATTAAACCCGTGTTTAAATCATAGTCGCCCTTTGTTTTTATTTAAATTAAATTGTTTTGTTGTCATTGTTCTCGTTTTACCCTCATATTTGGAAACGTTTATGGTAAATAATTCAAGTTTTTCATTGTATTGTTAAAGGGTGTTGAAATGTATCACGGTGTTGTCATGCTTCTAACTCGTTTTCGGTATAAAACCCGTTGAAAGCTTCGTTAAATTCTGCGAATTTGTGGGAATATTTATACTTTTCGGCTGAATTGAAGTTAGATATAACATAGCATCACGCTGATATTCTCCGGAGGGGTAGGCAGAGGTGCTTTATAGCTTTAGGTATACCTACACCTCCATTTCACCAATGGAGTTATTATAGTTTGACCACAAGTGCTGTGCCGTTCACTGCTGATCTCTTAACGTATTGTTTTATATGTTGCGTAAGAAAAGAAATAAGATGTCGTTGTGGCAGTCTCAGCAGGAAGTAAACATATCCTAACCAACTACTGCGTCCACCTCCTGCCGCGGAATCTCCTACAGAGCGGTACAGAACTTCTGATCAAACTATAAGTCCCAAGTACTAAGTGGTGAGTGGTGAGCTTATTACCGGGCATAATTCCAAAACCTGATTTTTCAAAAAAGAAAATTCCAATGACATTAATCGAACCAAAGAAAAAAAAAAAAAAACTCTTTGTGTAGCAGTAAACGAATAATACTTAAGAGAATCTCTATTTATGGTGCGTCCATACCGATTCGTTCAGAAAATTCCATTGCGAGCTATAGGGTTTGTTTATAAGAAGAACTCTGAAGATTCGTGGGCAATGTTCCTTAAGGTTTCCTAAGTTAACCTGAGATAATATAGATATACTATAAAGAAAATTATTGTGGTAAAAGCTGGACTTAATAGTCTAAAATCGCCAAACTATAGCTAGCTAGAAGGGTGATCAACGCTCGTGCCTTAACTAAGAAAGAAGGAAAAAAAATGGTTTTATTTTTGCGCGCCATCTCACGCACACTGATTAAACTAGTAGTAAGTATGTAGTCTATTATTTAATACGCAGATGCGCAGATATCTGTGATTAATGTGCCTGTTTGAAAGAAGTGTTTGACTGAAGTTACAATACTGATACTCGACCTGGGTCGAGATGGCTTAGTTGGTCAGAGCGCCTGGAGTATCTATCCGGGAGGCGCAGGTTCGAATCCTGTTCGCGACCGTATTCTTTTTCCATTTAATATTGTAACTTTAGAGTTCGCTAAGCATGCGTTAATGCTTTTTCAAAGACATATCTTGAAGTGTTTGACTGCCTCGTTGGTCTAGGGGTCGCAAGCGCGGCTGCTGAGCGTGAGGTCCTGGGTTCGATTCTCAGGTCGGGCAATGGGTTTTTGGGTTTTTTTCTGTTAGTAAATTCTCAGAAGCAGCCCGGAGTTAGGAAGTTAGTAGTGTGACCCCCGTGCTTCGCAGAGCACGTCAAGCCGTCGGTCCTGCACCTAATCTCTCTCCGAAGGAAGAGGGAGTGCACCTATGTTTGCGCATACACTTGTGCACTATAATATCTCCTACGTACTTGACTTATGTACTCAGAGATAGGCCGCCATGAGCGAAATACGGTCGGGAGGAGTACATTATAAAAGGAGCCCCTTGTCCAACAGTGGGACAGTTATGGCCTGATTGCATTCGTTGAAATGCCTTCAACAAAGGAACACGGTACTCGCATGTGAGTTTTGTAATGCTTAGTTCAACGTCACCTGCCTTGTTTGTTTAGTGGTCCCAAGGTGACTGCTGAGCATGAGGGTTCGATTCCCAGGTCCGGCAAGGTGCTATTGGATTTTTCTGTCAGGAAATTCTCTGTAGCAGCTCGGAGTTTGGAGTTGTGCCCGGTAGATGGGAATAGGGGTTACCCGCGTACGTAGGAGTGCACCCTCAAAATGAAATCCATACACGTGGCCCCTGGGTGGTGCAAAACAGGTAACACACTCTGGTGGGAGGGTTCGGCCGCGGCTGGTTACCACCCACCGGACGAAGCCATGCCGTGAAGTGACCTAGTCGTGTTTGATGATGTAGTCCGGTGCAACCGATGGGGGAGACGGGTCTGGGCAGTTGCATCAACTTCCCAACTATCGTTATCCCAAAATCTATCCACTCTACTTATGAGTGAATAGATTTATTCTGAATATACGTGCTCCATCCTCTACCACAACCTCGCTTACCATCAGGCGAGTTGGTGGCGAATGGTAGATCCATCTTCGATAAAAAAAACCTATTACATGGGATTTAATAACAGCACTGGTGAAATGAGGGTGTACATTTGTGTATAACTCTGCCTATTCAATTGAGATATCAATTCTCGCCCATCCCACCAATTCTAACCACCTATGTTTGCGGTATGGTGTAGATGCACCTTTAGCAAGAAGTGGTAAACGTCCAATCCAAAGAAACTAAGATTAAGTAAGGTCACATTACCTGAATTACTTTAATGTGTCTCTAGGTCGTCGCCAATGAACATCATAATGACCAACTACCTGCGACTAACATTACGACTAGTTGAAGAAAACAACTTAATTCATTTAATTTGAAGTGTTTGTTTCCGTAAATTTTGAAAAATGGAAAAATCAGTGAGCTGCAGCTGGCACGTCAGTGGTGGTAAATCTTCATCATCCCACTTCCCTTATCCCAATTTATTTGGGGAAGGCGCCCGCATGCATTCTTCTTCCATTCATCTATATCAGCCGTCATATCGGCAGTCACTTCTTTTCTACCCTTATCATCTTTAACACAATTCATCCATCGCTTCCTCGGTCTTCTGGTGGTAACACTTGCACTACGGAAACTATCCTTATTCCTACGACATAAAGGCGTTGTCATTGTCAAATTGTTACCGTGGATGTACGGTAGACTATTTTAGAGCGTAAATTGTAGCTATAACCTTGTGGTTCTGTATAAGAACAAATATATATAGCCAAGTACGAGTCAGATTCAAGCCTCCTGCTCAGAGTTACGTGTAAAATATACTTTTTATATGATTCTTATAGCTACAAATTAATATATAGAGCAATGATAGCCTAGTCATATTAAATTATTCAAACATAACCGTGGAGTTTCTTGCCCGTTCTTCTCTATAGGAATGTACACTTTGGAACGTGGCAACTAGCTTCTAACAATTCAAAAGTGACTGTAAATGGTTTATTTGAGATAAATGAATTTGATTTTATTTATTCGACTGGTAAGTCAAAGGTCGCAAGTTCGAATCTAAGGCCATCTGACTTTTCAATTCATATGCGTATTAGAAATTAACGATCCCTTGCTTAAAACGGTGAAGGAATACATCGTGAGGAAACCAGCGCACCTAAGAGATGTTCTCGATGGAGTGTAAAGCCATGTCAAAAACCTACGGGCTGTCTAAACTCTGACACTAGATTGACCATAAATGACACGATGAGAGAGAGATTAACGGTTTTCAGATTTTTTCTTTTACTTCACTGTGTGACTTTGCTTTTTGCCAAATTTCATTATTTTACGTCAACGGGAAGTAACAGAAAGGTTTTGTTTTATTGGCGAGTTTAAAACAAAGCGGCTTTTTTTTTTATTACATTGACTTAGTAACTTGATTTTTTCACAGCTCCATGGAACCTGAGTAGGTATTTTATATTTTATTTATTATGTTGCCGTTATATGTTTAAATGAATATAATGAGTATTAAGTAATCTCTTTGAAATAGGGTGTAATATTAGTAGACCAAGTAAGCTGGTATTTTGTTTTCAAAATGACGTCATTGGCTCGCCCCATAATGTATGTAACCGAACATAAACGTAAACGTAAAGTAATCCGCGGTGGCTCGTAAAAAATTAAGTTAACAACTCCCTTGTGCGTAATTATACTGAAGTGATAAAATTTCAACGCATTTGTGTTAAAGCAGGGATTTGTTAATAATTGTAAAAACATTGGCATCTCAAATAAAACTAGTGGTAATTGTTTCGAGTTGTTGCGGATTTCAAATGTATTTACTCAACTATATCTGTATGTGTGTCATCAGGATAAATATATTGTTATAAAATTTTTGTGGAAGGAAATCTACGGTCGTGAGCAGGATTTAAACCTGCACCTTCCAGCCAAGCGCTATTTATAACTTACTAGCTGATGCCCGCGGCTTCACCCACGTGGATGTCGGTTATCGTGACCAAAAGTAATCATGAAATTTTGATCCCGTTCCCGCTTTCCAATTACCGTTTTATAATTGCCCATTTTTACAGTATTAAAATGGATATAGTATGTTATCTTTAAAAGATAGACATATGCCATGGCGGACGTTTCTGTAGACCTATATAAGATACACAATTCCACGATACATTATTTTGTTATATCTCAAAGGGTTTAGGCAGCGTTTTCCTTGAAAGCTCCCAGACGGCTTATTTTCTTCCGACACCTCCAACAAATATCATTATATTTATTTTAGCCAATGTATACAAAAACTTGATAAATGATATACCTTCCTCGAGAACCACTCTATCCATTGGTGAAAACAGCATGAAAATTGGTGCAGTCGTTTTTGAGTTTATCGCGAACAGACATACAGAAAGACAGACAGACGTGGTGGAGGAATTTGTTTTATAATGCGTAGTGAAGTGCGGTTTTACGCGATAATGTATAACCTTAGAGTTTACTTACTTATGTGTTTGAAAGAAAAAATTATCTGTATCAAATAAATTGTTTTCTCATGTAAGCGGTTTTATATTTTTGTGAGTAATAAAGAAATATCTTACCTAAGAAACAATACAACAATACACTTATCGACTGTCTGAGATGACTTCGGTGTGTCGAAGCGTCGATAACACAGAGGTGACTGCCACTTTCGGGTTACCAGCACTTGATGCAGAGCTATACTGCCTTATTGGTCTAGTGGACCCAAGCGCAGCTGCTGAACATGAGATCTTGGATTCGATTTCCAGGTCGAGGTTTTCTGTAACACACACGAGTGGGACTTACTGACATACTGCGTCATAGCTCTTAATCAGTGATAGCATATTGCTTATTACCGTTGGACCGACAAGTCAAAGGTCGCAAGTTCAATCCAAAGTACGCACCACTGATTTTCAAAGTCATGTGCGTATTATAAATTACTTATCACATACTTAAAACGGTGAAGGAAAACATCGTGAGGAAACCAGCACACCTTTGAGATATTCCCTTTGGTCTGTAAAGCCATGAAAAAGACCTACGGGGAGTTTAAACTCTGAGATCAGGTTGTTCATCAACCACACGATCAGAAGAGATAGCTCTCCCAACTGACCTACCGTGTCGTGTTCGTATCCATTAAATATCAAGATTCCCCCTTTTCGTCTAATTGATACTATTTGGTACATTCTCAGTAGTAGCCTGGAACGAGTAAAATGTTATTGGGTGTTCTTTTTACGATATTCTCAATAACAGCCCGGAGTTTGGTATTGTGGCCGTACAATGGCAATAAGTTCACCACATAATATACGACATCAGTGAAATGTGAGTGTACTACAGTACTCCTCTCACCTCTGCCTCTCAACTCTTCGGGAAATACATGGGCGAATCACCATTTTATGATTTCCTTTCTTGAACCATCTATCTAGCACCAGATACTATTTCATTAAAATAATGCTTAAAGAAAATCTATCGGTACCTCACCAAGAATCACGTAGAAGCGTTTAAAGGCAAGCAATTTTATTGGCCCGGTTCGTTACCGAGCAACTTTTGTGCGACTCCCCTACCTCCGCAAATTGCCTCGACGTGAGCCCACTAGCTTATTAACCTACCACATGTATTGGATGTATCGGCTATTAGTCAGCAGAATCGATTCGGTCTATTTTAAGACGTTTGTTGTTGATACTATGATGTTAGCAGGAGGCCTGTTTGATGGCCAAAATTGTATGTCAATAATTGGACTATTGTTCAGATGTCGAACTAACTTAGTTCTTGTGGTGTGTTCATTGGGTCTTTGTTACCTAACTAGGTTCACGATATCAAAAGCACAGTTACTTTAAAAATTTTTTGCTATGACACGTAGACGAGTATCACAAAGACGTTACCTTTTTTATATATTTTTTTACCGAGCGTTTCATTAAGGACTGTCAGTTAATATACAAGAAAGTATTGTGACTTTTAAAGTGTGTGGATTATGTAACTCATGATAATCTCTCTAATTGTAAAAAATACGTATTATGTTGTTTGACGCGTTGTCCGTCTATCATACATGCCAAAAATGCTGAACGCCCTCCGTTATCCAGTCCTGGATTGCATCTATTTGCTGATGGACGGATGATGTTTAGCGTATTGTCTTTGGTGAGGGGACTAACTGAAAAGGCTTAAAGGGTGTGCGTACTTTAATATTTTTTCTGTTGTATATTTATTCAGTGTAACTGTCTTCATGACGTTTTGTTTAATAAATAAAATACTACAATATATACAACATCGGTCACCAGTATAGGGACTGAATTGATTGCAATGACGTCGTCATAAGACGTGTTAAAATATGGAAGAAGAATTCGCGGTGGTGAGCAGAGGTCGAGATGGCTTAGTGGTCAGAGCGCCTGGAGTATTCATCCGGGAGGCGCAGGTTCGAATCCTGTTCGCGACCGTATTCTTTTTCCATTTAATATAATAACTTTAGAGTTCGCTAAGCATGCGTTAATGCTTTTCAAAGATTTATCTTGAAAATACTACAAATATTGTTTCCCCAATCACGCAAAAACGGCTGAGCAGATTTGGATGAAATTTGGTACACAGATAGTTTATAACATGGTTATCTTTCTGGATCCCTTCTGAAGGCCATGATAGAAGAATTCGCGGGCAGAAGCCAGTAAATAGATAAAACTTCTAAAAACAAAAAGCCTATCTGTACGCTAAAAGACATAACAATCAAATTAAAAACCGCCACTCGAAAAATAACAAAAACAAAACGCTCCATACATCTTCTAAACGGTACATAAACTTGTTACATTCTGTAGGAACAAGAACATACTGAACAGTGAACACATATCAGGATTACAAAGGATTTACCCACAAATGAATCGTTTACCTGTTCCCGGCAAACCTGTTTGTACGCACGGAGGTAATCCTCAATGGATGCTCAAGCAATTTGGAACTTGCAAGATGGAATCCGTTTTATAAGGGATTATGTGGATGTGAACCGGATCATGTATTACGTGTCAATCATGTGGGGAGGTGTTATTAATTTCCAATATAGTTTGTAAGCTGATCCCGCGTACGGTTTCTGAGTGCTAATTAACCCGTACCGTGTTGTTGGTATGTGAGGCCACCCACATAATGTATTTGTGGGTGAAGTAAAGGCGATTAAAGGCCAAATATTTAGAGGCACTTCTCAAGTGTTTTATACTGGATTCCATAAATTTTGAAGTTAAGCAACGATTGGCACGATCTGGCTGTAAGTGGAGTCTAGGAGTAGATCCATCGGGTCTCCATGCTTTAGAAGGCACTTTCGCAGTCAGCTATTGTGAATTAATAACAGTCGCAACACCAAGCCAGAGTTCGACTTGAATAAGTCTGATTTCAGGCTGGATTCTTCTGGAAGAAGATAAAGAAGAATGCTCGAATTCACAAATGCTCTTCAATGTCACGTTTACCGTTTTAATCTACATCGACCATATTGCCATCTACGGGACATAAATTACAAACTCTTGGCTATTACAGTTTTTTATATGCAGGAAAACTTAATTTTACTGCCTGCCCCGAAAATAGAACCTAGGACCTCGTTTCCTAGTAGACCACCAAATCTGTCTATAAGACAATTACAATCGTAACTTTAGACTAATCTCTTATTACTGTTTTAAAATATCATAACATAAAATAGCATCACGCCTGTATTTCCCGACGGGGAAGGCAGAGGTGTACACAGTACACCTACATTTCACCAATGGTTTTATAAACTCCAGTGTAATACGTGGTGAAACTATTGCTAAACTCCGGGCTGCTAATGAGAATTTCTTAACGGAAAAACTCAATAACACGTGCCCGACCCGGGACTCGAACCCTCGAGACCTCACGCTCAGTAGTCGCCCTTGGGGCCACTAGACTAACGAGGCAGTTTAAAATATATCAAATCCTCATATTAAACCTTATAAACTAAGAAACGGACATAAACGAAATTGACCCACGAAGGACAGTCGTAACTGTTTATGTTTTGTCATTTTGTAGTACGGTACCCTAAAATCGTGTAACAAAACATACAAGCCATAATAATTCCACAGGGATCTACACCTAATCGCTATATCGAGTACTTAAGCACCCAATCAGGGGAGTTGGGCCGAAGGGACAATATGATTATCGGCAGACCCTGAGAACATAAGTATACTTCGGGGAGTATTTTAGAAAGCATACGACCGACGTAAAATTATTAGGTAGATTACATATGGTCTATTGTCAAACATTATGAGTGTGTCATGCTCGATAAAATGTTCTGCTGATGGTGGCGTTGTGCCTACAGCGGGTCGTTGAGTTCCTTACAATGGTTGAGCTGAGCGAGGCTGATGTGCGCGTCATGCTCGTGAACGGGCGCTGTCTGCCGGGACTGGTCAGCACTTAACTGCTTTGGCAATAATTTTAAAAGTCTATATCTAATACCTTTAAACGAGAAATTCTTGTATATATATAATCTGAATCTCGGAAACTGTTCCAACGATTTTCATGACATATATAGTATGCAGAGGGTTTCGGGGGCAATAAATCGATCTAGCTAGGATTCATTTTTAGAAAACGTCGTTTTACAAAAAAAACTAGCAAATCTCTGCACCCAGATACTACATAATTATATATCACATTTACTTGTATTATTCTCAAATTAGTTTCTTTTAAATTAATAAATAAATTTATTTAAAAAATAATGTCTATGGAGTTTCTTGCCGGTGCTTCTCCATAAGATAAACGCCTTGTAACCGTGCACGTAGCGTTGAATTTTCATCAGTGCTTATAATATGGTCGATTTGAAATAAAAATTTTTGAATTTGAAAATGGATCCTGTCTGGGAGTATGTGTGCATGTGAAATATGTATCTGTAAACACACCAATCGTTAGACTGGCAAGTGAAAGATCACAAGTTCACTCATGCACTTAAGGCACGCACCATTGACGTTTTGAATTCATGTGCGTATTAGGAATGTATCACTTGCTTAAAACGTTGAAGGAATACATCGTGGGGTTACCACCACATCTAAAAGAGGTTCTTGATGGTGTGCAAAGTCATGTCAAAGACCTTATTAGCTTGTTCAAAAACCGTTAAACAAATTTTAAAATACCCATTTTGTATTTTAAAATAACTTCTTTATTACAAAAATGCTATTATACCAATATACAATTAAAGAAATCATGGAAGACAAGTTTTAAAATACTAAATGGGTATTTTAAAATTTGTTTTCTCTTATGTCAAATTACTATGTATAAAATATTATACCAACTCTGGTGGAAGCACTTCAGCCGCGGCTGGTTATCACCCACCGGACGAAGCCATGCCGTGAAGCGACCTAGTCGTGTTTCGGGATGTAGTCCGGTGCAACCGTTGTGGGAGACGGGTCTGAGCAGTTGCACCGACTCCCTAATTATCGATCTCCCCAAATTTATCCACTCTACTTCGAGTGAATAGATTTCCTCTGGATCTACATGCTCCATCCTCGGCCACACCATTCCATTAAATCCAATTTTCATTAAAAAAATGGAAGAACTATAATTGTATGTCTTGCAACTCCCTAAAAGAGTCTTTGTATGTTTCGGATAACGATTGTATAAATTCTCTGTAAACTACATTGTCCAATGAATAAATAAATAAAAAGAACTCACTGCTGAAATTCCTGCTGTGGTGCAACATATTTATGAAAATAATGAAGCGGAAAGAATCAGCCACGGGAATTTGAGTTCCGTAAAGTATGATGACTAATGCAAGCAAGCAATAATATTGTAATATTTTATGAAGACTTGTGATGACCATCATAGTCTTTCAGACCAACATGAGATGTCATTACTGCCGTAACACCTTTCTCTAAGACCATTCAGCTTGTTGACATAGGTATAGCGTATGGTTACACAACCCCTCAATTAAACCTCTAGGTAACATTTAACACTTAAATTATTTTACCACGACAATAAAACTTGAGGACTCATCAGGCGAAAGTAAAACAAAGTACAATAAAACTAAGTATTCTCATTTTATTTCGAAAGCATAGTCAGGTGTACAAAATAGCACACATAAAAAAGTATAGCTTGACAAAAACCGTGAAAATTAATCGTACAAACTACGGTTATAAACTGGAAACAATTAGCGACCAACGATATATTATACGGTGTTGAACCGGACTTTGTTCACGAATAATGCTGTTATGTCCATAATAATTAAAAGTAAACGTAGTTTTTTTGCAGTCTGGTTTGGCCAACTGCATAACAAAGATTTTAGGTAGTTCTTGTGGTCCATTTTGTACAGTGAGAATCTTGTCCTTCCCGCCCTATGCCTACAGTAAGTACACTCCAACATAAATAAATAAAAGCATTTTAATTTTATTTCGAAAGTATGTCATCACGAAATCAGCTGTAAAAAGCCACACATGTATAAAAAGTATACTATGACAAACACCATCAACATTAATCGCACAAACTACGGTAATAAACCGGAAACAATTAGCGACCGACAATATATTATACGGTGTTGAACCGGACCGTGTCCACGACTATCGAATGCTGCCAGGTCTATCATAATCAAAATGAAGACAGGAAAGAAAAAAAAAACCCACATACCTAAGTAACTTTAAATAAAAGCCGACATAACTTACAGACGAATTTTAATTTTATTTCGAAAGTATCTCGTCATGAAATCAGCTGTAAAAAACCACACATGTATAAAAAGTATAGTATGGCAAACACCATCCAAATTAATCGCACAAACTACGGTAATAAACCGGAAACAATTAGCGACCGACGATATATTATACGGTGTTGAACCGGACCGTGTCCACGACTATCGAATGCTGCCAGGTCTATCATAATCAAAATGCAGGCAGGAAAGAAAAAAAAACCCACATACCTAAGTAACTTTAAATAAAAGCCGACATAACTTACAGACGAATTTTAATTTTATTTCGAAAGTATCTCGTCACGAAATCAGCTGTAAAAAACCACACATCTATAAAAAGTATAGTATGGCAAACACCATCAAAGTTAATCGCACAAACTACGGTAATAAACCGGAAACAATTAGCGACCGACGATATATTATACGGTGTTGAACCGGACCGTGTTCACGAATAATGCTGTTATGTCCATCACGGTCAACTCGTAAACCATGTTTATGGTCGCGCAAATTGAAGGGGCTTCCTCGTTCCTTCCTAGTGACCCTAGCTGGGGTTGCCAGAGTTTGTGTAATGAAACAACAATTTAATTATGTTTTTTTTTACCTTTATCATATCATCGTTTTAGCTTAGTATAGGTCTTCTATCTCAAAAGTGATAAACATAAAATAATATATCGACACGCCTGTATTCCCTGAAGGAGTAGGCAGAGGTGTACACAGCTGTACACCCCCATACCACCGATGCTGTTATTAAGTTCCATGTCATATGTGGTGAGCTTATTGCCATCTACCGGACACAATTCCAAAGTTCGGGCTGCCACTAAGAATTTTACAACAGAAACACTCAATAACACTTTGCCCGACCCGAGAATCCTGCTCAGCAGTCAGGCATGGGACCACTAGAGCAACGAGGGAGTTGAAAAGTGAAAGGTTAGTGATATAACCATTGGATTGGTAAGTCAAAAGCCACAGGCTCTAATCCAAGACATGCACCACTGACTTTTCTTACTCTGTCCCTATTATAAATTAACTACCTGTGCCCTGTAACGTACTGCCATATAATTTTTCTGGATAGGGCCACCCTTAAAATAAAAAATAAAATAAAAATGTTTTTATTTCATCTCCACAAATTACACGACAATAACATGAAGTTGACAAGTATTTTAAACAAAATTGTAATTTGTGGGAGATCTGGAGTCTAAACTAAGCCTTGGCCTGTATTTTAGAACTCCAGGGCCCCCGTAACATCAAATTGTACAAATAGTCAACTAAAAGGTGGCGCGTAAGCGCCTGCGCGCGCTGTGTGTGTTTGTGTGTTTGTATGTGTGTTGTGTGTGTGTTGTGTGGTGTGTGTGTGTGGTGTGTGTGTGTGTGTGTGTGTGTGTGTGTGTGTGTGTGTATGTACCTGTTTGATTGGCTCCTAACGCCACAAAAAGAAAAGTAGATTGATTATGTAAAAATTAAATTATATTACGGTCTAGTTAATACGTATCTATTAAATATGATGTGAAATTATGATTATATAGTGATAATAAATATAAATATAATGTATCTTATGCTAATATATTTAGAATTCTCTCAGTTTCAGAGTAATTTAGGTTAAGTAACCAGTTTTTAATTTTGCTCTTGCATTCGACCTTGCGGCAATTTGCTATGTTCATTGATTTATTTATTTTATTGTACAACAAACATCCTCGGAAAGAATAGAATCTTTGCGCAAAAGAGGTGTTAACAGTGGTTGGCTCACATATGGCATAGTTTCTTCTGGCAAGGGCAATGCGTTTTCTTCTTGCCTCGGGTAATTCCGTATGTTTACGAAGCATAGTTTGCATTATGTACAATTGGCGTGCAGTCAATACTTGAGATTCTTCATAAAGTTTTGAGGTGGGGCATAAACACGGTTTGGATAAACTAACTTTTAATATCAACCTCTGTGCCCTTTCAAGAGTTATCATCTTAGTTTTGCAAGCTCCTCCCCATGTGGTAATGCAGTACCCCATGATAGATTGCACCAAGGTTTCGTATACCATCCTCATAGTCTGTCTCTCTGCTAGATCACGGAGCTCTTTGAAGATGTAAGTGAGTTTGCGTATCTTTTTAGATAAAGCTTGTATATGATTGTCAAAAGTTAGGTTGGCATCAATTTCAATTCCAAGATATTTAAGGCATTTTGTAGAACTAATACTAGGACAGTTACAGTTATGAGTTGGAGGAAAGTTACATTTATGTGCATAAATATAATTAGTAAGATTCGCAACTTCCATTCGATTGTGTATTGAGAAAATTATGTATTTAAAGTTACAATATTAAATGGAAAAAGAATACGGTCGCGAACAGGATTCGAACCTGCGCCTCCCGGATAGATAAGAGGTCGAGATGGCTTGGTTGGTCAGAGCGCCTGGAGTATCTATCCGGGAGGCGCAGGTTCGAATCCTGTTCGCGACCGTATTCTTTTTTCCATTTAATATTGTAACTTTAGAGTTCGCTAAGCATGCGTTAATGCTTTTTCAAAGACATATCTTGAATTATGTATTTAGTTTTTTCTTCATTCAAAGTAAGAAAGCTAGATGAAAGCCAGTGACAAACTGTGTTAAAACCATCCTGCGCTAGATAAAAAAGTTCATCCCATGAATCTCCAAAAAAGGTAAGCGCAGTATCATCTGCATATGCGGAGATGCGGCAGTTTTTAATCTTAAGTGAACAGAGGTCATTGATATAGCAGAGAAAGAGAGTGGGACCCAATATACTGCCTTGTGGCACCCCAAATTCAACTGATAACTCGTCGCTAATGTGTTCTCCGATCTTTACACATTGAGTTCTACCTTTTAGGTAATCAGATAATAATTCCAACGCGACGCCTCTTATACCGAGGTCTTCAAGTTTTTTCACAAGGCGGGGAACAGAGACAGTGTCGAAGGCTTTTGCTAGGTCGAGAAAAATTGTTAAACATTTATTTTTATTATCTAATTTATTTACCAAAAAGTCAACAAGGTCTAGTACTGCGTTATCTGTGGAGCGGCCTGATCTGAAACCGTATTGTGAATTTGAGAGTAAGTTACCTTCCTCTAAGTATTTAGTTAGCCTATTATTAATTAAGCGCTCAAATATCTTCGACAATGTTGTTAAAATTGCAATTGGTCTATAGTTACTGACACTGCCCTTGTCTCCCGCCTTATGTATCGGGTGCACTACAGCTCTTTTTAATGCGACGGGGAATACTCCAGCATCAAAACAGCGATTTATCAAGTTGGTAAGAACCGGTGTTATTGATTCAGATATTAATTTTAGAACCTCAGCACCAATCTGATCCCACCCAGGAGAGCAGTAACTTTTTAATAGTAGTATCGTTCTTTCAACCTCTCTGTTGTCAGTAGGAAGAAGAGCGAAAGAATTCAGAGGAGACTTAATTGTTGTTTTAAAACTAGAAAAATGTGAAGGAATTTTGGCTGCTAGTAGTTTACCTACTTTTGAAAAATATTCATTCGTTTTGTTGATTGCAGCTTTAGGGTTTTCATTAGTATTCAAAAGTTGAAGTGGTAATTGTTTTTTATTACTGTTATTTGTGATTGTTTTAATGGTAGACCATAGCTTTTTTGAATTATTTTTTGTCATTATAAGTTGATCCCTCTCATATTGCTTTTTCGGTTTTTTTAATATATTGTTACAGAAATTGCGGTATCTGGTGTAAGATATTTTTAATATGAAATTTTTTTCATTTGACCTTGGTTTTTTGTGCATTCTGTCTCTGTTGCGGATGCAGCGCAACATACCTGTTGTTATCCAAGGTTTTATTATATATTTGTTTCTAGGGATTATAAGTTTTATTGAGTTAGCTGCTATAAGTTGTTGTATTATATTAATTAAATTGTTCATGGCTGTATTCAGATTTGTCTCTTGATATACTGTGTCAAAATTATACTTTCTACATTCAATTTTTAATTGATCTTTGTTAATTTTTTTGTTTATTTTCAGTATAGGTTTATTCTTAGTAACTTCGGATTTCAAACAAAATAACACTGCCTCATGGTCGGTAATGCAAGTGGACAACGAAAATGTGAAAGCGTCTAGCTTTGTCTTTAATATTACATGGTCCAAACATGTGTTACCTCTGGTTGCGCTATTGATGGCAGGGAGAAGACCATGGAAATGAATGATGTCTAAGTATGCGTTGGTCTCCTGACTAGTTCCTATAAGGTCAATATTTATATCACCGACCATGATAAACCCTTATCACATAGGGATATAAAAAAATGCCTAAGACCTATTCTCGGACCTACCAAATATACACAAACTTTATAGATAAATATCACACATGCACACACAACCAGAAATGGAAACATTTCTGTAGATTAAACAAATATTTAATCCGTGATGGACTCGAACCCGAACAGGAAACGCGTCAGTCGTTCTATCGACCACTGCGCTAACCACGCCGTCAAATATTAATTGGATATCGCATCACAATAAATACTGACTATATGCCACACGTAGTTATTTGCCACAAATATCAAAAATTATTACCAAAAATAAAACTATTACCTAAATATCAGGGAGCTCTGATTGTAACGGGCAACACATTCCCTACCGTTTAGTATTGAACTATGGGCGAAGGTTGTAACAATTGCGTGGTGATGGCCGCACATTGCCGTCGAGAGGAAACTTCACTGCGTATTATATAATTTAGTCACAGACTAGGAAATTGGATCGGTTCGTCGGCGAGTACTGGATTTACTGATGCGGGCATTGTTGACCTACATCAGTTGTTGGACTTTGAGATTTTCGTGGGAACTACATGTTTGGATTATATCAATACAGTAACACTTTAATTCTTAAACCGTACACACACACCATCTCTAACTCACGCGCGCACATGCAAATACACACATACACACATACACTCTCTCTCGCGCAAACATGCCTTGACACATATCTACGTTTTATTTTACTACAATATCGATGAAAATGTGAGTAGACTAGTATTTCAATAGGACGGCAATCCGACACGACAGGCGAGAGATCAGGTGCAAGACCGACGGCTTTACGTGCTCTCCGAAGCACGGGAGTGTCACACCGCCAAATTCATAACTCCTGCTGTTCGCTCGTTGTTTCTCCGGCTGTAATTGAGAATTTCCTAACAGAAAACCCAATAACACTGTCCGATCGGGGAATGAACTCAGAACCCCACGCTTAGCAGCTGTGATTGAGGACACTAGACTAATCAGGCAGTTAAAAGCTATGGTTTATTCTGAGTATGATAGCTATTGAAATGTTTTAACAAAACATATAACGCACAAGCGAGTGCGGCCTGAACGATGCAATCCTTATGAAACCTTGTTAAGCGTAATATCGTGTTACAGCATACAAATACTGATATTCGGCTGTGTTTGATTATTCTGAAGGCTGTTTCGAATAGATATAACTGGGAAAATGATATATAATACTCTTACAATATTGATTACTGGTCCTTTATTCGATTTCTGTATCCATTTACTTTTATTGGGCCTCGTGGTGGTTACTAAATTGCCGTTTAGATCGAGTGTTAAGCTGTTTTTGGTAGGTGGGTGATCATAATTTTATATCGAGACCTCTCAGTGTCTCAAAGAGTACTTTTAACCTTCGCGTTGGTCTTTGTCAGAGGATATATGAGAGCTGTTAGTCGAATACAGATCTTTCAATCGCATTAAAGAATGCGAAGCCATCTCGTAGAGTTAAAAAAACAGTGAAAATGTGAAAAGGTTGTGAACAGTATTTGAACTCAGGAGCTCAGCGAACTGAGCTCACCCGTCCTGTGTCCACTGTAACGAATTCTTATGCTGACATTATCACTATCTATTCAATCCCTATTCATGTGGTCAAGTATTCGAAAGTCTGACAACTAGTCTTACCGAGAACTGAAAAGAAAACTCGTGTTGGCTTGCTTTATTTAGTATTTTCCGTGAATCGATTTCGATTAGCTCAAATCAAATGCTTCACGTAAAATACTGTCAATTTGGGGAAGTGCAGAGAAGAGGCGTCGCAACAAACTACCCTGCTATCGACCAACCCTGTCGAGTCTTATCACTTTTCGTCCAATAACTTATAACGTTAAAGTTAATAGTGGAATCCACGTGAAACAACCAACATCCACCTACGTAAGCAAAGTCCATTTTAATCAGTGACATTTCTAAACCAAGTTGTAACTAAAAAGTCACGCATGAACAATTACCGCGAAATTTGCTAAAGTTTTGAAAAGATAAACTTTCACTTTGAAAGGAATTACTTAAGATTATTGCAATATTCAAACACGGTAACCTTGTAATATCGTTGTGGAAGATATTTTGTGTATTGGCTTCTAGGAAAATGAAATGCTGTGCATCGAAACGGGAGCTGGATTTTCATAAGTTATAAATCCCAAGAATGTTTGAAGAATTTTGTGGAACGATAGGATAAGGGGATAAGGAAATGTTACTTTAATTACTTCTTCAACTATTTTTATTCTCTTTCGTTGTTTTTAATCATGATTTCTAGGAATCTACACCGAAATGTGGCAACTGGCTTTTGACTCGAACAGGATTTGAAACCATTAAGCTTTTTCACATCTAAAATATTTCTAGTTCACTCTTTGCTTCTGACAATTCCAACGTGCCGAACTGTGGTGAACTGGCGTGGTGATCTACTCGTATGTTCATACCTTTTCCGAATGAGAAGAGGCCCTTGGTCAACAGTGAGATAGTGGTGGGCTGGTTATGTGGGGTATGTAACGTTACTAAGGGTTTTGTTTTTAAATACCTGTATTAACCATACTATTGGTTTTTGCGGAGAACATTCGAAACTTTAGCCTTAATGTAATGCGAATTACATAGCTTCACGCCTGTAAGGCGTTCCCCGAAAGGATAGGCAGAGGTGTGCACAGTTGTAACCCACATTTCACCAATGCCGTTATTAAGTCCCATGTAATAGGTGGTGAGCCTATTGCCATCTACCGGGCACAAATGCGAATTACAATGATATTTTTTTGATCAGAGAGCCAATTTAGTTCCCAAAAAATCTACACCACTTCCAACCAGAACTCATTGATCCAAATAAGTTTTCAATAACTAAATGGAAAGCGCAGTCTGCATAAAACACTTACCTAAATGGTTTACAGGTTAGCGGCATGTTTATGCCGACTACAAACAGATAGGACAGGGCTGGTAGGACTGGTGTGGAGTTTTATATATTTCTTATGCGGAACAGCCTCGCTGGTCTAGTGGTCTCAAGCGCGACTGCTGAGCATGAGGTCTTGGGTTGGATTTCCAGGGCGGGCAAAGTGGGCAAGGCGCTATATCGGGGTGTTCGACCGCTGTCGCGGAAATTCGCGACTAAGTGCTCCGAATTCCGACAGATCCTAGTGGTGGAATGGAAGGAACGGCTTGTTTAGCCGCGGGCAGAGCGCGCCGTAATAGTGACGGTAAGGCCCGTAATGGTGGAGTGGCTGGAGAGGAGACACGACATCCTCAGCTTCCAGACGCAGATGCTCTCGGACCACGGGTGCTTCGGGAAGTATCTGCGTCACATAGGCCGGGGGCCGACATCGAGGTGCCATCATTGTGACAGTTCGCTACGCATGCGATAATGCTTTTGAAATATTTATCTGTATTAAAATACAATTTTATTTGCAGAATTAAGATTTTGAGTAAAATATATGAAATCAATTATAACTTGCTTAAAACGACGAAGGAAAACATTATGAGGAAACCAGCACAACCGAGAAATGTTTTCGATGATGTGTAAAGCCATATGTTATGAAAAAGAATGCGAAACTAAAACGGTGTTGTATTATTTGACAACCCTATTTATTTACTGTTATTGTTGTTAATACTGCTTGCCCATCTTTATTTTCTGTATTTTCTTTATTTCCTGTATTTTCTTTCTTTTCTTTCTTTTCTTTCTTGTCTTTCTTTTCTTTCTTTTCTCTCTTTTCTCTCCTATCTTACTTTCTTTATCCAGGCTTGATAATATAATATTTCCTGACACAAAATATTAATGTGCACTGCCAGCATGGCAACACTGGCGGGGTCGCAATGCAATGCGGGACGTATTAGAGGCCATGAAATAAGTCTTGTGATCAGATTCAATAAATGTTTTATACTTATTTATTACTTATTTTTATAACTAATTACTCAAGTATTCATTCAGTTTATGTTTATGAGGTGAAATATATTTTCAGAAGGATCTTTTGAAGACGGAAAAAAAAAGAAATAGGTATATAGAATAATATCTACATGCGTGAGAACTAAAACTCTTTCCATAATATTATGTGTATACGGAAAGACGAAAAAATACGATATTAAAGTGCTTATTTTACCTATAAAAGTCAAACTATTTACGCTCACCGTAATTCAGTAATCTGCGACCTTCTCTTTCGTATGACAAGTAAAAAGTACCACATCAACGGTAGTTTATCATTAGTGTCTCGTCATATGTACGCGACAACCCTGATTCGATACCAGCAATGTGCATCGAAACGAAATAAATAAAGCGGACGGACATAGCGTCTATGGTACGAAATTCGCAGCGAAACTCGTATTTACATCATCGAAATTCGAAACATCGGGTATTTGGGGAATATTGTGTCGTGGAACTGTGTAGGTGTTCGAATACAACTTTATTTGTTTTCACGTAGAGTTTGTGGGTTGTTGATAAATGAGCATTATAAAGTTAGTTTAATATTAAAGATAAATCTTTGAAAAGCAATAACGCATGCTTAGCGAACTCTAAAGTTATAATATTAAATGGAAAAAGAATACGGCCGCGAGATGGCTTAGTGGTCCCGCGACCGTATTCTTTTTACTTCTCCAGTTTCATATGGTCAGTATATTACGCAGATTTGAAGTAAATCATGTATTTGGACACAGTCCAGACACACAAACATCAACAAAATTATATGAGGGTATTTAAGAGATTGAAAGAGAGGTGTATATCTTACAATGATATATGTGCCTAAATTGTGGTAACCCATCGAAATTTACGACTCCTTTTGCACTGTTCGAACTGATGAGGACATTTAAGTAGGTATATCAAGGTAAATAATATGAATTAAGTTGAGGAGCTTCTGTAGAAACTGGTCTATTTCTCGGTGAAAATCACAGCACAGGGACAGACGAAAATCTAATCTAAAAAAATAAACGATAAATATCCGGACAAAAACAATTTCAATAATGCTATTTTCATCTCATTCCTGACCCCTAAATTAGCAATTGCCCAAATAGGTGCTAATAAAACCTTAGTACTATACTTGAGTGATGAAAATTTTGCAAAAAAGTAAACAAACCCATAATTCCCTTCCCTCAGATTTTACGAGCGTCCCGGGAAGGCAGGCAAATGAAACATTTTTATTTTTTTTCTCACTTCCGAACTAACAAACTGTGGGAACACGTAATGAAGTGAGGAGGTGTTCTCTTTTATTCTTCTCCACTTGCAGAGAACAAGTTTTAATGAAGTATTAGTATGAGGGAACTGTTTTCAATGCCCTATTGGTATAATATGAGACTTAATAATTCAATTGGTGTTACACACACCAATTTAATTGTTCACCTCTGTCCAACCTTTGGATGTTATGTTAGCCGCGTATCGCAGTTTAGATTCCCGCACAGAGCATATATTTGTGTGATCTACAGATAATTGTTCTGAGTGTTGTGAATGCATATGAGAATAAAATCTTTTTAACATAAAAAAAAACCGCCTTATAGGAAACTGAAATATGACAAATAACTTTTTATCTTCTAAGTGTAACTAGTTAGATCTTAGGTTTTCGCGATCACTACACATTATAATAAAACAACTTTTAACCGGATTAATCGCCTGTATTAGCGGGTATTTCTTCTCAGGGATAGTCTTAGGAAATACCGTCGCGACTTAGTTTTAAATATGTACCAGAGACAAAAATAATTTTATGAATTTTATCAAGGTATATGTACGGTAGACTGAAATAATTTTCAACAAACTGTTGAGACGCCTGATACCTTAGTCCTCCTGCGACCACGAACGCTGCAAAGAGTTCGAAATGTCAGGAAAAACAAAACTAATAATACACGCGATTAATTCGGTTAAAAGTTGTTTTATTATAATGTCGTTATTTGTTTGTTGTGTTTTGAGTGGATTTTGAATAGGCGCCAATTCTGTCTTTTTTATGTTATTTTATTCTTATCATTTCTTTAAAATTATTTAATGATATTTGTAGATTGTTTGGCACCAACTCAAAATTTTAGTAATCCACGGTAGAGGAACTAAAAACCTAGTGTAGGGCAAACGATTTAAAAACAAAATGCGATGAGTATGGTAGCCCTTTAGATTTGATGATAATGATTAAGTATATTTTTAGATTATCATATCTTTGTTATGTTAGTAGTACAATATAAAATAGTATACCAATATTATGATCACTTCGCTGTAAATCGACTTAGCTGAAGTCTGGGCGCGTAGTTGCGATTTATTAGCATTAGATATTCAATTTTGCAACAAAGTTCTACTGTCGACGGAATATCGATCAGATAGTTCTTTGAGTTTACTACGATAAGGATACTGATGATGGAATATTTATAATACAAACACTTTTCTAATAATTTGAGTCCTAAAATTGAGTGGTTTTGATGATTGATTTATTGTGAATAGTTAGACGCAACATTACAATTCTGTTTCATGTCATAAATGTCGTTCTGTATGTTGACTTTGCATGGCTAAGCCACCTAAGTGACTTTGAAACTTAAACACGGGTAACTTGTATTTGGATAAAGAACAAAGGGTACCCACCTTAAGGAACGTAGCTTTACCTAGCGTTTGCCTTAGCAAGCTAGGTTCGTTGTACGCCTGAATTAACCAAATATTGTTTTACCAAATTACTAAATATATACACATAGAAACAGAAAAAAATATTAAAGAATTTGATCTCTCATTACGAAATCCCGATACTACAATCCAATAACAACTCTAGCCAGTCCTCAAACAACGCAAACGCCAAGTTAATTTGTTTTGAAACTTTAAATAGAATATACGATGAAACTCTAACTCGGTTAGATCGCACAATTTAGTGCGGCCCGAAGCTAATCTGCAGCATCTTGCTCATAAAGTAGCCACGTACCTGGGGACACCGTGTGCCACTAGTCCCTCTCACCATGAGTTGGGTACGCTAGGTATATGACTTGGTGTAACTCTGGGTGAATCTATGGAGTATTAAAGATTGTTTACGAATTTACTTACCTGTGCGTTTCAGGATTGCTCAACTTGTCTCAGGACAGAGACCCTTATCATGACCTGATTTGTTTGACTATTCATGAACGAAGTTGTGATCCGGATGCGGTTTGGCAGTTTTAGTGATGTTAACTTTGGGTGAAAATTAATCAATGATATCGTCAGTAACATGGGTCGCACGCTGAAGTAAAACAGGTCTTCATCCAGAGGTGGGCTTAGTCAGGCTCAGGCAGTCAGGAATGAAAATTTGGATAGCCTTAGTTATTTAATAGAAGTACTTGCTTTGAATTAGCGATTTTGCAACAGAAAACTGACCAAAGCTACCAGGTCGAATCTCTTCAAACGTACAGACGTGCCAAATAACCTTGTCTCTCCTTGGTTCGAACCGCTTTGTTCCAATCATTTGGAGATATTTAAATTTCGGATCGATAGATGGAATGATTCTGTTTCATATTACGACAAGCTACCCACACTTTTCTAGCCATTACAATTCTTGTAAGACAGAATGTATATGTGACCAACCAGAAAAGAGGCCGATACGACCAAACTTGACGTGTCTCAGAGAAATAATAATACTGCGATAATTAAAAAAATTAAAGGTCACAGGAACACATCCCTCATTTACACTACTAAACATTTCCAACATAAAATTCAGACACCTCATTCAGCCAACCAAAGCTTCAATCAATTAGGGATCTACCAACAAACAAAAGCGTCTATCATCTTTACCGTTACTTGTTGCTTCAGGAGCAACCCTGGGGAGATCCCGGGGTACTGTGGGTCTTCTTTAACAGCCAACAAGTCTGTCCTTCCAGTTATCTTCACTATAACTTGGTTATATTTCCTTTGCCGATGTTGTTGTATTGAATTTACTGGTATATTTTTATCTGATTTTAGAAAGGAGTTGAATATTTAAAGTGTCGATGGTTTTACCCTTTTATTCATAATCACGCTTCAACTGTTTGTTTAGTTTAAAGTTCTTGTATGTGTTTTCCATTGACATATTAATTTAAATGACGGGGTCAGTGGTAACCTCACTGACCCCGCTACTCATGAAATTAATACCAATTAGAATGTTAAATCAACGCCTTTTATCAATGTGTTATAAAAAAAAACCTATATCATAGGTAACACGATTTTAAAGCTTCTATCTGTGCTTTAAAATTAAGATAACTTTACTACTACGATAACGCATTAACGCATGCGTAGCGATCTTTCGCTACTTATACGTGTACTCAGTTGTACACCCACATTTCACCAATGATTTTATTAAGCCCCATGTGGTGTGCCGATTGCCACCAACCGGACACAATTCCAAACTCCTTAGAATTTCTCAACACAAACAAAACCCCAATAACACTTTGCCCGACTCAGGCATCGAACCTAGGACCTTATGCTCAGCAGTAGCTCTGCGACCACTAGACTAACGAGACAGTCAATATTTACAACGTATTAAACGAACGATGAACTCTTAGACAAATTGATGAAATTTTCTGTAAAACCTAATGTGAACAAGACATAAAGTTTCTAAGAATGCAGATGAAACTATTCCTCGTATCAAACTATCTGAACCAAATAAATTTTTCCAATTCCAAAGTGTATCGAGAACTATATTGGATTAAAAACGGGCAGCCTAAAAAAATAATCCGGCCGTCAACAAAAGCTATCAGGATTCGGGCCGTTGCGATAGAAATCAGTCACTCCCAATTCCCTCAGGGCAACGTAACCAGCTTAACCTTAACCCTAGGGGTCTACTCCAGAATTATTAACGAATAATCACTTCAAAAAACCATTCAATTTTGAACTTTATCAACAACGATATAAGATTCAATTTCTTTTGGGTTCAGTAGCTAGTTTAAACAAGTTTGTTCAATAGAGACACACTTAGATACATCGTAATCCGAAGATGTGAGGATATTTTGAATCAATCTGTTTGAACTAGATTCAAGATTATACTTGTAACTAGCTGTGCCCCGCGGTCGCACCCGCGTATAATCATATTATGGTTAGCCTAAGTTACTCCTTATATAGTCAGCTACCTGCCAGTAAAATCTTATCAGAACCGGTACAGCCATTTCGAAGATTAGCCGGAAAAGCAGACAGACAGACAGACAAACATTTTAAAAACTGATTTTTAAGCTTAGGTATCATGCCAATAACTGTAAGAGCTTAAAAAAACTATTATTTTGACATTACAACCAGACACTTAAATTTATTTATTTGTATTGATTCGTAGTCTATTTTATATGGTGCTGCTATTATTTTATCAGGCGTCTCATATTTTATGTGTTTGTATAGTAAAACTACAACACTTTATTAAGTCCCATGTCCAGTGGTCAGCATATTTCCATCAACCGGGTACACTTCCAACCTTTGTCTCTGTTTCTCAGATTTTCCTAACAGAATAGCTCAATAACACTTTTCGCGACCCAGGAATCGCACCTTGTGCCTCATGGTCAGCAGCCGCCCTTACAACAAGACAGTCATATATTTATTGACAGCATGTTTAACGTGTGAATATTTGTAAGGATTGTGGGTCGATGTGGTGAATGAGACATCGTGACGTAATCGCGCAGCTTTAACATCCGTGTTCATCAGCAACATCAGCTTTAACAGCAATGAAAATCAAAGTAAAAGTCTACCAGGATCACTAAACTGCTCGTCTAGGATACCTTGAATATCCTCTGCCAATTTAGTAATGTTTAATCCTTGTAGATAATAAGTGTCGATTGGCAAGATTCTCACAAATTGCTAACTTTTGGAAATGATATCACTGTTAGGACACGGTTTTGTCAAAAACTATTTGTTACAAATACAAATATTAAAATAAACACAATTCATATACATATTTATAATCATCACAAACTGTATTTTTTAAGTTTAAAAAAAAATAGGGCTTGTAAAACAAAGTTAAGTTATTTACTTTAAAAACTTAAAAGAAAAATAATCTCTTTGTTAATAATCTCCAGAATTATTATTTTTATTAAATTATTCTTTGAATTTGAAATTACAAAACTAACATTTTCTTACTTAATAATTTTTATTTTCATTGTTATTATTATTTTTAAACAATCCTCTTTCTAAAGGTTAATGATTTTATTACAAACTTTGTTGTGTCCATCAGTGTTATTAACCGAGCTAGTAGATTAAATTCGCTTGTTTACTCTATATAGATTCTAGAGACAAATTTTCCACCATCTAACGCTAAATAATCTATTTGATTTGTAGGTACAACAAGTTTACTACCCCTGCTCTATTTAGTAAAGCGTTTCCGCCATTTAAGTTTTACAACTTGTGTGGGAAAATGATCAGCTGATACACTTACAACTTTGTTGTTTTTGGGTAGGGTATACCCACGCACAACTACCTACATACTTCATGGGTAAGGCCGTGAGCAAAAGGCCGCCTGACGATTGTTATTTGTTAACCGACTTCCAAAAAGGAGGAGGTTATCAATTCGGTTGTTTTTTTTTTTTTTTTTTTTATCTATATGTATTTCTAATTTATTCTTCTTATCGTGTAGTTAATGAACAACAAACATGGCTTTACACACATCTCTCATGAGTTCTGATTTCCTCACGATGTTTCACCTATAAAAAACATGCGATAAATGCTTTGTAATACGCACATACGTTTTGATTGTTATAATTTTTTTATTTTGTTAAAATAAAATATTTCGGTTTAAGACATTTATTCCTCAAAAAGAATACAATTCACTTAATATGAGAAATACAGGTTATTCTTAAATACTAGATACGTCGACATAAGAAATGTAAGTACTCAAGTAGATTAGTAGGTAGAAGATGCACAATACTTTTAAAATGTTGTGGGTATTAAGAAAAAAAAGTACATATTTGTTGTATTAATGCACTAATTACGTATGGTTTCTTGAAGGCAAGTCGATAGGGATTACACATTGTTCATTATAGCACACTTTTATTTATGATTTGTTAATTTGGGTTTATTTATTTAACTAATTGAGTATATATTTATTTATATATATATATATTATATAGTTTTTTTTTTTTTTTTTTTTTTTTTTTTTTTTTTTTTTTTTTTTTTTTTTTTCTATATTTTAAAACCGAGAAAAATCTTTCCAGATGTGGTGTTTTAAGGTTTTTTTGTATAACGTGTAGGATTGGATCTCTTTTATGTCATTAGGCAATTTGTTATATAACTCTGCTCCCTCATATAGTATGCTTTTTTTTCCGTAGTTCGTACGTGGTCGTCTTAGACAGATGTTGTTTTTTCGTCTAGTAATGCGCTTTTGTGTTTGTCCTTTAATTGTAAACGTTATTTTAGAGTGTATATCTTTGTTCAATAGCTTACGTATTAATATGCATGTGTTATATTTATATATGTGCGATAGTGTCATCAGTTTAGTTTCTTTGTAGACCTTTTCTGTGGGAGTTAAGTAGTGGTAATGGAAAAGTAGTTTGATTATTTTATTTTGACATATTTCGATTTGCCTCAAATTTGTTTTGGATGCAGTGCCCCATACCTCTATTAGGTAGTCAAGATGAGGTTTTACCATGGAGTTGTATATACTATACCTAACAGATTTTGGCAAGCAGCGAACGATACCCCGAAGCGCTCCCATTACAGAGGAAAGTTTAGATCTTAATTTATCTAGGTGTGGTTGCCAAGTCAAACCTTTGTCTAGATGGAGTCCAAGATATTTTTCAGAACTGACTTCGGTTATGGATATGTTATTTATATATAGGGTTGAGTGATTTCCGATGGTTTTATTCTTAGCACTGAAAATAATGTAGTTAGTTTTAGATGTATTAACAGTTAGCAAATTGCCTTGGAACCATTTAGAGAGAGTGTTTAAGTCTTGCTGCGCTTGTTTAATAATCAGTTCGATTTCGTTGCCAAACAAGAATAAGCTAGTATCGTCAGCATATAGTGTTATGTCACCTGACAGATTTAGGTTATGTATATCGTTTACGTATATTATGAACAGCAATGGCCCAAGAATTGAGCCTTGCGGTACTCCGTAGGTTAAGGTTACTCGATCACTTTGCGAATCCCCAATACGTACAGTTTGTTGTCTGTTAGAGAGATATGACCGAAACATGTCGTGGGTAGTTTCCCTGATGCCGATATCGTACAATTTTTGGAGAAGGAGGCAATGGCTAATTGTATCGAATGCCTTTTTTAGGTCGATAAATATACCGAGAGCTGTGCGTTTTTCATCAATATTGTTCTTTAAGTTTGTCACAAGGTCGATTGTCGCAGTTAGTGTATTGGATTTTGCTCGGAAACCATATTGTTTATTAGAAAAGAAGTTGATAGTTTTAAGATAATTGTCTAAGCGCTTGTATAATATTTTTTCGTAGATTTTGGAAATTATTGGTAGGACAGAGATAGGGCGATAATTGCCTGGATCGGACTTTTTTCCTGACTTAAAAATTGGTATCACTTTTGCTATCTTGAGAGAATCAGGAAAGATGCCATTTTGTAGACAATAGTTGATACTCGTGGTAAGTTTGTGTATAATTATGTTTTTGACGCATTTTATGGTTTTGCAACTAATCCCGTCTAAGCCTGTGCTAGTGTTCGGATTGAGGTTATCTATGATTTTGCTTACCTCCTCCTCCGTAGTCGGAGTTAAATACCGTAGCTCAGATGTACTATACATGCTAGACTTAGCCGTTTGAGTATGTATATGTGTTATTTTTTTGTCCTTTTTAATTTTGTTAGCTAAAGTAGACCCTATAGTAGCAAAGAAGGTGTTGAAAAAATTACATATTTCTGTAACGTCTGTGATTGGATCCATTTGTGTATCTAGTTTTGAAGGAGCACAGCACGACTTTGTTTTATTCTGAGTTAAGTCTCCAATTAACTTCCACATCTTTATAGGTTTTTGTTCACAGTTTTTGAAAGCTTTGTAATAATAACTATTTTTGGTACTTTGTATTTGTTCAGATACGGCATTACGTAGGGCTATAAAGTCTTTTCTTATTGTGGCGTCGTTGGGGTTGTCCTTGTGAGTTGACCACAGTTGGTTTCTTTTGGTTATCATTCCAATGATGTCCTTGTTAATCCAGTCTGATTTTAGCGTATTCTGGATTTTAATTTTTTGTATTCTATTTTGATTTACTGCTTCCTTTATCATATGTTCTAGGCTATCATAGTCACTATCAAAAATATTCGTAACTGCATTTTCCACTGTTTGGTATAGTGCTGTGTAATCTATAGTGTAATACTTACTTTTCTTTTTCGTTTCTGGCATATATTTGCCAACTTCCAGATATATTTGCTTGTGGTCTGACATCGGGGACTCCACTATAGTCGCATGAAATTCATGATTTTTCAAGTTGGATGAAACATGGTCCAGAATCGATTTTTTTGTCGGTGTATCACGGGTACTGAATTTCGGATCGATTTTGTTGAGGATTACGTACCCATTTTCTTGCAGTGCTTTTGTATAGTTATTTATTGATCGGTTAGGATTAAGCAGGTCGTAGTTGAAATCACCAAACACCAAACCCCTTTTCTTCTTCATCAGTTGTTGTGAGTATTCCTCCAGAAACCTACAGTTGTTTGATTTAGGAGTTTTGTATATCGCGCCAATGTCCAACGAGTATTTATCTAAATGAACCCATAAGTAGTGATTGTCTTCTTTACACAGCTCTTCTGAGTAATTGTGTTTTAAGCAGTCGAGAACAAATATGGATACTCCGCCTCCTCTTGTATTTTCTCTGATATTATAATAGTGGGTGTAATTTGGTAATTTCAAACTTTTGGCTTCAGATTCTGACTTGATCCAGGTTTCCGTTAGGATAATTACATGCACAGGGCTAGCTATACCGTGTTGTATAATGCAGTTTAATTCGTCGAGTTTACCTGGCCTGACTATGCTACGTACGTTAGCGTAAAGAAATTTGAGGGATTTAGTAGTTTTTATTAAATTGCTGTACGAATCAGTTACTTCGTGAGTAGTGTTGTTTGGGGTTTTATCATCTGTATCTTGTGTAGTTAGTTTTTTGGCTGGATTTTCGTAATTCTAGGTGTACCTTTGACATATTTTATAGTGATATCTTTTTCACCTCCTTCTATTCTCCGTTTTAGTTCATCTTTCAGATTGTTCCGATACTTTTGTTGGTAGGGTGTTTCATCAGAGTAGATTTTGTGATCTACAAATTTTATGTTTGACTTATTGCGTAAAATCAGTTTTGCTGCTTCAGATGTTGAAAATATAACTTTTATAGGTCTTGATATATCAGGATTATACTTTCCTAGACGTATGGTTTTGATTGGTTCCATGTGGTCTGATACAGCCATTTTTATTACTTTCTTTACTTCTTCGCTATCATGACTGCGTCTCTCTTCGGAGTTAGAGGATTGTATCTCTTTTATTCCTCGTATAATAACATTTTTCTCCCTCTGAGATCGTTCGTAGGTCTCCGATATAAAATCTTCATAGCTAAGCAAAGATGTGTTAATCGTGGGAGCGGGACCCGCTTTTAGTACTGCTATTTCACTTTCTATAGCTACCACTTTTTTCTCAATATTAACTCTAAAACCTGAGATGTTGGCTAAATCAGATTTTATTTTGACCTGTTCTGAGGACAGAAGATCTGTTGTTACCTTGATCTGACTGATTTGCTCCCTTATTATCGAAACATCTTGGGATATTTTATCAAGATTTTCAGTTTGGGTCCTCGCCATATCCACGATTAGCGATTCCATTTTAGTTTGAAATTTTTCGAATTGTGCACCGAGATCATCATGCGGCTGTTTCCTCTTGGCGCGAAAAGTTATCTGGTTAGTGTTGTCAGACAGGGCGGTCTTTCGCAAATCTGGTTGTGAACCACCAATCTTTTCAGACCTATCAATACCACTCGTAGTTGCAATTGAATCTCTATTGCCTTCGTTACACGTAATAAGCGACAACGGTGGCGATCGAACGACACTCATTGTGTGTTATTGTTTTTATAGCTATGCAAAGATATTTACTTGGTATGTTCGGATGCGCGCTCGCGCAGCTCCACGACGAGAGCGAGACGAATATTCGCAGCCCGTCTCTTTTTCCCCGAAGGGGTGAGGAGTAACACTTGACGCTGCCGCTAACAAAACGACCGAAGTTACGCAAACTGAGTTTTTTCTGATTGAGACTTAAGTAAAGAGCGTTTGGGTTTACTTTCAGATAAAGCACTATTTAATGTTTATGGAATTATTATCAACACGTCCGTACCGTACGCTTTCTTACGCCGAAAAAATAAAATATGGCACTATTAATTCACCAAAAGACGTATTCAAATGTGGAAGCAGAATTCTGGGTAGTGAACAGAAGTCGTGATAGTGTTAGGCTTAGATGGTCAGACTCTCTAGAGTATTTATCTGGGAGGCGCAGGTTTGAATTCTGCTTACGATCGTATTTTACTTTCCACAAAAATGTACAACTTCAGAGTTCGCTATGCACGCGTTAATGCATTTGAAACAATGATCCATAAATATACAATGCCCCACAAAACTGCACAATCACTCTGTGGGATAAAAAAAGAGTTTACAATAATATTTACCACTTTATGAAGTGAACCTTTCGGCTCAGCAACGTATAGAATTATACGTTGTAACAATAAAAATCTATTGTGTCTGCTAATGAGAGAGGCAATAGCTTAATGTCTAATGGGATCCTTTCTATGGTAAGGTAAGTAAATTAATTGATTAGCCTTGGATTCGACCTATAAAAATAAAAATAAACTGCCTCGTTGGTTTAGTGGTCCGTAGCGCGACTGCTGAGCAGGAGGTCTCGGGTTCGATTCTCGGGTCGGGCAAAGTGATAATTGAGTTTTTCTGTTAGGAAATTCTCAGTAGCAGCACGGAGTTTGGAAATGTGCCCGGTTGATGGCAATAGGCTCACCACCTATTACATGGGATTTAATAACAGCATTGGTGAAATGTGGGTGTACAATTGTGTACACCTCTGCCTACCCCTTCGGGGAATACAGGCGTGATGCTATGTTATGTATGTTATGATGCTATGGATTCGAACGTGTGATTTTTGAATTGCCACTTCAGCGGCCATCATTGCTTGACTATATTACTCACTGCTTTCCAAATTTCAATAGTATATGAATACCATTTTTGTTTGTTTGATATGTTTTGTTATTATTTTATTTGTTTGTAATTATAGTAAGTTTTGTATATTTTCCTATGAAAGAAAACGCTAATATAGTTCAGAATTGTTCACAATATGAATATTAGAAACACGCTGTTACATTTCAGTTATATTAACATCTAAATAACAAAATTTACCCCAAACTTATTACATTCATCCCGTTTTGTTGAATTTCCATAATCGTTCCTCGTTTTCTATAAACCGATAGATAACTCAGACTGCCGGGTCCCGATATGAGTTTCTGTACCATCGACCCAAACCAATTGTACTAGATGTTGTCGTTTAACTTTTTCAATTTCACAGCGAAATTGGCCGGTCCACCTCCGACCCTCACTTATTAAAAACGAAACTGCGATAATGGAATGTTTCCACTTGAAATTAAAAACTTTATTGCCCTGTAAATCATCGGGCCAGCTATAGGTTCCGTGTGTACAAGATTTAGCGAGCGACCAACAGTTCCACGCCTTAAATTATCAACTTCAACACCGAACTTGCGGAAAAGTTGAAAACAAAAGTGATTCAACCTGTTTCGGAAGATGAAAATTCTCAACAATTCAGTATATTTTATTGGGTGCCCGAAAATTGCACGCACCATTGCGGGTATAAACAATTTCGCAACAAAAACTAAGTTTTAAACTGTGGGTGATAAACAAGGGTAACTTTATCAGGGTTCTAATCGTGCAGTTTTTATTCCCCGCAGAACACATCAATTAGTTGCAGATGCCACTAGCTTTAGATTTTAGGAGGTGCCGAGGGTAATCCTCGCAAGTTATATAGGCGCCGCCGGCCAGGGACCGACCACGGATGTAGAATAAAACTGGAATCTGAATTTATTTTTACCCGTACGGAATATTCCGTGGGGACATCCGATTCGGAACCGGTACTCGTAGGAAATAGACATGGCACCGCGGCTCGGCTGTAAAACTCCGTACTTTACAAGACCCGCCCGAGTAACATTGAGATAGGTTACTGGCAGAATATACGATTGAAGTTATTAAGTTTCACTGACCTTTGACCCTATTTATTTATTAGCGATTTGCAAAGACTCAATAAGAAATGTTTGAGATGGGATTGACCCTATTGGATTGCCGTTCAGAATATCGTCGATCATTATTAGAGGAAATGGTGTCGGATCTTTACAGGTCTTTTTTGGGCAAGTTATCTGCTATTTCCTCTTGGAGTCAGTTGTACTTGGAAATGAGGACGTAACTTAAGCTCTAACTAATAGGTCTTCCGTATAAATAATGCCTACAAATCAAATCTATAACATTCTGGTTGACTGATTCAGAAGGAATTTATTTTGATAAACTCCCGAAGAAGTTTTAGTACTCTTCTTAAATTCCAACCGATAGTCAAAAAGCAATTCAAAGAATTTAAGCAGTCTCTTCTATTAAAGCTATGAACCAAAAGTGGCAGGTTAAAGGCGACTTATTAAAACGGTCGCTTTAAAATATGTCACGTTAGGGCGCCGCCGGCGAATAAATAATGTCTGGTGGCCGGTGGCGGGATGAGGCCGAGGTGTTACTGTGGATATACGTACCGTCTTTGTTCACTTAGGGTGGATACGACTTTATTAAATTCAATTTTGATTTGTATAGTAGAATCTATAAATAATTATGATCAGACAGACGTGTTGCTGGGGAGTTTGTTGCGCGCTTCTTCTTCCCAGCTAAAACACTAGGAAGCGTCGAAGGGTGGGCTTTTTTGGGGCTGTCTTAATGTTATACGTTCAAAAAGTATTAGCATAATTTGAATAAAGAAATTTTAATTATGATTTTTATTAATACAGCTAGATTGATTTTACCTCATTTTTCCCACACTAGGATTTTCCTGTATCGTGGGCGCGTTCACAGACACATGTCACATCTGTAGATCGTCTTGCTCGTGCATCGACAGAACTAATTTTCATATCGATGAGCTAGTGTTATGATTTACGAAACATAAGTTTTTCATTTAATTATTTGTATTTTTTGTGAAGGACCTTTTAGGTCACAACAAGAGGTATAAAATTATATATAATAAAATCTAAAGTAAAAGTAGACCTTGATATACCTTATTGGTGACAAAAAAATTGTGTGATTATAGATCACATGAAATGTTTATTTCTGATATTGATGGTGTGACCATAAGGTGTGATAAAAAAAAACAATATATATAACATTTTGTTTATTAAAATAGAAAGAAAATATCACAGTTTTTTTATACACTCTCAACTTTTTATAGATATATAGGGATAAATCTTTCAAACTTTGTAAAGAGACCGAATAAACGGCAATGACGTAACCAAAAGACTTATTAATATTTGGAAAAGAATTCGCAGTAGTGAGTAGACGTCGAGATGGCTTAGTGGTCAGATCACCTGGAGTATTTAATTATCCTGGAGGCGCAGGTTCGAATCCTGCTCACGGCGACCGTATCTTTCTTTTCACAAAAATGTATAACAATGACTAAGAGTTATTGAAGAGATCAAATCCTCCAACCCTAAGGTTATAGTGAATCTTTTTAGCAACTTAGGACCTGGACAGGAGAATTGCTGTAAATTAAGAAAGTGGTCACAATAGATCTTTGTAGGTCGCAGTGACTAAGAGACCTACAGCCGCTTCATCTAATCTCAAATATGAGTTATTAATTTCATATGAAGCATTTTAATTGTATAACTTTTGAAGAACAATGCCTTCTTTTAAAATTATCAAACTAAGTAAGCGCTCCAGATGGATATATGTATGGAACACGAATTGCGCAGTCACATTTCTATTAAAATATTTACTTTATTATACAAAGTGCGCCAAGGAAAATGTTTGACAAACAATGTTTGACAGTCTGCACACAGTGGAGTAAACATGGTTTTGGAACGACGCTATACGATACAATATCTTTGAGAACACAATTTTTAGGTTACTTTTGAGTACTTTGCAATATTTATGGCTAAGAAAATATTAGTTATTATTTAGCCAACGAGTGTTAATTATAAGAAACTGATTTTGTAAGACTAATACGTGTTATAATTTTTTAAATTTTTGTGTCTCCACAAAGTAAATGAAAGGAAACCCGGATAAATACTCCAGGCGTTCTGACCAATAAGCCACCTCGACCTATGCTCAGTCCCCGAATTCTTCTTCAATATTAAACGTATTTTTCGCAAGATCATGCAAAGTGGGGAGTTCTCATTTTGGAAGTCAAGACTGAAAGTTTTAGTTAACGTGTAAACATCTGCCTACCCATATACAGGCGTGATGCCATGATGACATGTAAATGGTAATACTTAATCATTTAGGGAATTAAACATGGTGTCGGGGGGCATTAAACGATTTGCGGCCATTGTGAACCATAGCCTGCTGAAGATGGATTTGGGTAGTCGCCCGATCAGCTACAGGCTCGAGACGTTAGCGCGCCACGCCTTTCAGTACACAACTTTTTGGAGTGTCTGTGTAAGCCACTTGGGGCCGGTTGGCATTGGCGACGGGGTCCTTCTTTACCTTCGATGGACCATAACCTGCTGGGGTAGCGGTGAATTCAGTTACGTTTCCGGGACTATGGTAAAGATTAGAGGAGGTAAGTGTGGTCTTTAGTCGGCACAGCGTCCATAATGGATCCATATGAGAAAAAATAAGGGAAAAAATAATTAAACGTTTATTATTAACCCGTCTTATCCCCCTTACTTCATCGTCGTGCGAGCTGACACGAGTGCTTCCAATAGCCACGCCGCTGCCGCCGCGACCGCGCTCAGAATTTACACCAAGCCGCCATTACATAAAATTCGATCCCGACCCGAATTATGAGTTATATTATGTAAGTTAGTCACCGGGTGTAATTAGGGGTCCAAATAGAGCGGTGAAGGGTGCAACTAATATGACGGTGATCATAGTTAAGGGATAGTAAATATTATTTTAGTTTATTCCTATACAGTGATGTACGTTCAAATTGCTTCATTTCTAAAGTTATGATTTTTTGTGAAAAATTAATCTAGGAGGCGCAGGGTCAAATCCTGTCGTGTCGTGAGCAGGATTTGAACCTGCGCCTCCTAGATTAATACACCAGGCGATCTGACCGCTAAGTCATCTCGATCTCTTGCTTAATTTTTGATGTGAGTAGGTTTCGATATTTTCTCATTCTGTATGAAAATGAAAGGGTTATCTGGCGTCACTTTGAGAAAACAATTTGCTGCTAAACAGACGAATAACAATAAATGTTTGGTCTAGTGGTCGCAAGAACGACTGCTGAGCGTGAGGTTCGAGTTTTGATTTCCAGGTCGGGCAAAAGGTGAGCACAAACGACGCAGTCCGTCAATACATTCGACGGTCCACGTTGGAATTTTCACACATGCAAAAGGGTCGGGGAGAGTGGTACTGGGTTTTTCTGTTATGAAATTCTTAGTAGCAGCCCGGAGTTTGGTTTTGCATCCGATTGATGGAATAGGAGCACCACCTATTGCTAGGGTATTGCGTATTGGACTGAGGAATTGGGTCCAGCCGGGATAAAACGTATCCTAACTATCTATGTGCCAAATTTCATCCAAATCCGTTCAGTAGTTTTTGCGTGAAATAGTAACAAACCTCCATCCATGCACCCTCACAAACTTTCACATTTATAATATAATTCGGATAAAAAATAACCATATTTACTCTAACTCGCGCAACTTTTCTATAACAACGCTATTTACTTAGCAAAGTACTCGCAAATCTCAAGAAGTGCAATGTTACGTACAAATAAATAATATGAACAGATCCTTGCAGACGGAGTTTATACTGGCAGACGGACAGGTAGTGAGAGATAAAAAGTTTAATGTTGTTTGTAGTACAGTCGCGGGCAGTAATGTGCACCGGACTGAAAAACGAGCCCAGTCACTAGCGCTGCTGCACCGCACTGTACCGCAGGGTTGACGAGAAAAATAAAACTAGCTGTGCTTGCAACTTTGTTCGCGCTTGACTTGGAGAAATAGATATAACCTAGCATCACGCCTATATTATAATATATTTTGGGGACTGACTTGCCCGCATCCTTAGGAGTGCCCCTTAAAATGGAATCCCTACACGTGGCCCCTGGGTGGTGCAAAACAGGCAATACAATTCTGATGGGAGACTTAGCCCGCGGCGACCTAATCGTGTTTCGGGATGTAGTCCGGTGCAACCGTTGTGGGAGTCGGGTCTGGGCAGTTGCATCAACTCCCCAACTATCGTTCTCCCCAAATCTATCTACTCTACTTAGAGTGAATAGATTTCTTCTGGATCTACGGGCTTCATCCTCGGCCACACTATCGCTTGCTAACAGGCGAGTTGGTAGCCAAACATAGATTCATTATTGAATTTAAAAAAAACCCGATGGAAGCCAGAGAGAGATGTACACAGTTGTAAATCTACATTTCATCAATGCTGTTTTTAAGTCCCATGTAATGTTGAGCCTTTTCGGAGCCCATTCGGGACAAACTGCCAGAGTCGTACACAAAAATTCTAAAAACGGTGATTTATGATAAGGCATCGTATAAGTAGCAGTTTTTAATTTCTTATACGACTGCCCAATAAATGGATTGTTACATCTAGGGCTTTTAGAAGCTATGGTGGAAACAAAGAAGCTCTCAAACATACATACATACATAAATGAACCCTATAAACAAAACAAGGTAGGTGAAGTTAGTCTAGCTAGGCTACTGAGCGTGATGTCCTGGGTTCAATTCCCCGGTCGGGCAAAATAAAATATAGAAAAAATTATAAAATAAACATTATTGTGACAATAATTACAAATTAAAATGTTATTAAGTTTTCCTATAAGGAAATTCTCAGTAGTAGCCTGGAGTTCGGAAGTTGGTGGTGTGATACTCCCGTGCTTCGGAGAGCACGTAAAAGCCATCGGTCCTGCGCCTGATCTCTCTCCGGTCGTTGCGGATTGCCGTCTCATCGGCCTATGAGAGTGAAGGAAGAGAGAGTGCCCTGTGTTTGTGCATACACTTGTGCACTATAATATCTCCTGCGTACTTGGATGATCTCCGTGGAGATGGGCCGCCGTGACCGAAATACGGTCAGGAGAAGTATTATTATTACTGTGAAATATTTTCATATTGGCATTTATTTTGATATTACAATCAGATCCTACTTTTCTTTCTTGGTATAGACTCTTATACAAATATTAATTAAAAACTTTTAACGACATTAATCGAAATGTCCGAAGAAAATTTATGTAGTCTTAATTGACAGTTTCTTCTCGTGCTCTTCAACAACAAGCAGTTTCATTAGTGCGGACAGTGATACTTCTCCACTTCTTTCTCTGCATGACACTATTTCTTCTGTGTTCTCTAACAATTTGAAAACCCTTAACATAGCCCACATTAACGCTCAGAGTGTTCCTGGTCACTATTCAGATCTTCTGGCTTCCTTTAGCAGTGCTCCTCTCGATGCGCTTTTGATTTCTGAGTCGTTTCTCAAACCTTCACTCCCGTCTTCTCAGTATGCGCTCCCAGGTTTTGTCCTTATCCGCAATGATAGGACTGGTAAAGGAGGGGGTGGTGTTGCTGTTTATCTGCGTACTCACATACCGTACAAAGTTGTCGGCTCTTCTCCTAATCCTTATTCTGAATCGGCTGAATATTTAATTCTTGAGATCTCATTAAATCACACCAAAATCCTTCTTATAATATTTTACTGTCCCAGTCTCCGCATCGACTACTTCGACTCTTTCGACTCTGTTCTTAATGATCTCTGTCCCTTGTATAACCATACAATAATTATGGGAGACTTTAATACATGTCTTCTTAAGAATGACTCCCGTTCCCATAAACTTGAATCTCTCTTATCCTCTTACAATCTTCAAATTCTGCCCACTTCAGCCACTCATTATTTTCCTAACTGTACACCTTCTTTACTTGATCTTATGATTGTCTCTTCTCCAAACAATGTTTCCAATCATGGGCAGATAACTGCTCCATTCTCTTATCATGACCTCATGTTTTTATCATACCGTATACGTACTCCTAAGCGCAAACCTCAATTTTTGCATCTTCGAAGTTACAAAAGCATGGATCTGGAGGCATTGAAGTGTGATGCAAGTATTATCGACTGGTCTTCAGTAGTAGATAATGGTAGCATTGATGATAAGGTGCAGTGCTTTAATACTGAAGTTCTCGCCTTATTTGATAAGCATGCTCCTATTCGTCGTGTTAAAATAAAGCACAACCCTGCTCCATGGGTAACCTCTGCCATCAAAGACTTAATGGCACACAGAGACAGAGCCAAGAGTAGATACAAACGAAGACCTTCTGAATTAAATCTATCCTTTTATAAAAGCTTACGGAATCGCTGCAATTGCCTGTGTCAGGATGCTAGGAGACGCTACTACCATGACTCTCTTGTTAATCGTAACCCATCTGATACATGGAAGTTTCTTAAGACTGTTGGGATTGGCAAATCACCTATCAATATCTGTCAAGATATCAATCTATGTGATTTAAACTCATACTTTTCTATTCCTCCCCTTTCTCTGGATTTGACTACTAAATCCCATACATTGTTGGAACTTTCTCATTTTCCTATGCCGAATTGTTCCCCTTTTAACCTAGATTCTGTTTCCGAAGATGATGTCAAAAAATCTATCCTTGCTATCTCATCTTCAGCAGTCGGTAACGATAACTTGTGCTCAAGAATGATTACCCTTATTCTACCCTTACTACTTCCTATTCTCACATACTTCTTCAATTATTCTTTATCATCCAGCTCATTTCCTTCAATTTGGAAACAAGCGCATATAATACCTTTGCCTAAAACAAACACTCCCTCTGCCTTATCTCACTTTAGACCTATTTCCATTCTTCCTTTCCTTTCCAAAGTTCTTGAGCATATTGTTCATAGGCAAATGTCTTATTTTTTAACATCTAACTCTCTAATTTCCTCTTTTCAGTCTGGTTTTCGTCCGGGTCACAGTACCGTTACTGCACTGCTTAAAGTAACTGACGACATTCGCTGGGCCATGGAGAATAAGTCCCTCTCTGTACTTGTTTTGCTCGACTTCAGTAGCGCATTTAATTCAGTGGACTTTGATGTCCTACTAGGTATTCTCCAATCTTTAAATTTCTCTCCATCTTCTTTAGCCTGGTTCAATTCCTATCTTCGTGGTCACTCGCAGTGTGTGCGACATGAAGATACTAAATCTGATTGGTGTGATCTCACTGCGGGTGTTCCTCAGGGTGGCGTTCTCTCACCTCTCCTATTTTCTGTTTTCATTAACTCAGTTACCAGAGTTATATCCTCTAACTTCCACCTGTATGCAGATGATTTGCAGCTATACCGACACTTCCCATTGGCTGATATTAGTTCTGCTATTGCTGCTATGAATCGTGACCTGGATTGTATTAGTGCATGGGCTAGGTCTTTTGGCCTACAAATAAATCCTTCAAAATCCCAGGCCATGATCATAGGCAGCAGGTTTATTCGCAGTTCTCTGGATTTATCGAGTGTGGCTCCTTTATGTCTTGATGGAGTGCCTATCGCATACACGGAAATCGCAAAAAACCTTGGCGTTTTGATTGACTGTAACCTTTCTTGGCGAGCTCATGTCAATGAGGTCAGTCGAAAGGTGCACTTCTCCTTTCACTCCCTTAAATGCCTTCAAAATCTACTGCCCTTAAAAACTAAGATCTGCCTTGCCCAATCGCTCATTCAGCCTATCATTGACTATGCTGATGCCTGCTATTTGGATGCCACCGAGGAGCTCCTTAACAAACTTGAGCGCTTGCAAAACCTATGTATTCGCTTCGTTTTTGGCTTACGCAAGTATGATCACGTTTCTCACTTTCGCAAAGAACTCAAGTGGCTCCCTATCCGCCTTCGCAGGAACACTCGGATTTTATGTCTCCTTTTTAACATCCTCCACAATCCGTTATATCCCTCCTACCTGCGTGAGCGATTTTCTTATGCACGCCCCTCTGATGCTCCCTGCAGGTCTCACCTCAGATCCCTCCTTAAATTCCAACCCCATAAATCCGACTTTTTTTCTTATTCTTTCACTGTCCATGCGGTAAGATTGTGGAACTCGCTTCCGGCTAACATAAGAAACTTGCAGTCTATCTCCTTATTTAAAAAACAAGTTAAAGAGCACTACCTCTCTGCTTAACTGGTATTTTAGTATATTTGTTTATTTTAGTATATAGTTATATATGTATTTATTGTATTAGTTTAGTGATATATATTAGTTTATTCTATTGTTTACAATATTTTTTGTAACTATTAGCTCTAGTTTCCTCTTCCTACACACTGTGTCTACTGGGATTTTTGAAACATTTATCCTTTTGCAGGTCTGCTGGTAGAAATTTCTTTTGAAATAAGCAGTACCTTTGTACTAAGTAGCTTTATGACTGTATATTTAAAATTGTTGTGTGTACATAAATAATAAATAAATAAATAAATAAGAAAAAAAATACAATAATACACGCGATTAATTCGGTTAAAATATGTTTTAATATTTAGTATAAAGTGATTGCGAAAGCCTAAGATAATTACATTTTTTTTTCTAGATTTAAAGAAAGATCAACAGTAGATTTTTGTCATTTGGAAGAAATTCTTATAAATTATTAATTGGTTCTCACACTCTCAGCCATGTCGTTGAAAAGTAAACAGCTCCCACGAATATCATGTTTTCCGTTTATGTTCCAATCATGTGGGAACTTTGAAGAGAACTGTCAAAATAAAATCGATACTTAAGTCAAATGAAATACCTTCAAATTTCTTAATTCGTTTTAAAATATCAACAAATTCTTATTAATAATTCGGATCATGACAATAGTAGGTACTAACCCTAAACATCCACCTTAAGTGCACAACAGCCGGTCGTATCGCTACGGCGATACACTAGACTCTCTTTCAGCAGGAAAAGAATATGCAGCACCTCACAAAATACGGGAAACCAACCCATATCATATAACCAATAGAGTCTATATTTCAATTACGTGTTTAAGCAAGGTAAGCAATGATATAGAAGTGGCAGTATCCGTGGCACGCAAGCAAAAATGAATCTTGAAAGCCAAACGGATGAACGACAAAGGGCTTAATTTCCTGTGTACAATAAATAGCTATAGACATGCGGCCTCGAGAGAAGCGATAGCGATTGAATTTTTTTTTTCATCAACACTCAGAATTGTAGTACACAGATATTTACGAAGCTTTATTATTTAAATCTTTCTTATAATATCAAAAATAGTGCCGCCTAATGGTTTATCTATAAACCATTTAAATTTAAATGACTGTGTCCGCGTCTCCGTCCGCGTGGATGTCGTAAATTAACATCATGTCATGTGAAAAATCAAATTCATATTAAACAAAATGTTGACACTCAGCCCCGTAGTGCATGGGGCTGAGTGTCAACATTTTATTTAATGAGAACTTGATTTTTATGAGAACTAAGCTATGTAGCTTTTACGTAAGAAAACAATTAGTTTTTTTTTCTGATTATATAGTATAGCTATGCCCCACGGATTCACCCGCGTTAATTTGAGGAAAAAATGCTACCCAAATATATTCCACCAGCGCCCTACCCCCTCATGACCGCCTCGTTGGTCTAGTGGTCCCAAGCGCGACTGCTGAGCATGGGATTCGGGTTCGATTCCCGGGTCGGGCAGTGTTATTGAGTTTTTCTGTTAGAAAATTCTCCCGGTGCTTGGAACTGTGCCCGGTAGATGGCAACTGACTCACCATCTATAACATGGGACTTAATAATGGCATTGTTGAAATTTGGGTATACAACTGTGTAAACCTCTACCTACCCCTTCGGGAAATACACGCGCGATGTTCTGTAAATATGAATGTAGATATTAGGATATCTAGTTAGAGACTGCCTCGTTGGTCTAGTGGTCGCAAGCGCGGATGCTGAGCGTGAACATAATATCTCCTGCGTACTTGGCAAATCTCCTCGGAGATAGGCCGCCGTGACCGAAATACGATCGGGAGGAGTATTATATATATATATATATACATGCCTAGTTTGGAAACCGCAGTAAGCATTGTGATATATTGTCTTTTTCGTAATAAACAATTTTGAATTTGAATTATTATATAGTTGCTAGGGCAGAGGAAAACCGCTTCCTTCGTGGCCTCCTCAGAGTGATACCAGTCGTTAATTGAGGCGGACTGTGAGGTGCGGATTATGTTCAGTTTTTGTCCGCCTCCAAGCACAGACTTACTGGCAGGTTCAAAGGCCACTGTTTCATAGCAACTCGTTAAAATTCTATAGCAGTTATTTAAATTTTAAAGTGAATCTCGCATTTTTATGAAAATATAGTTTCAGAGTTTGATGTTAAAAATATCTTGGGGCTTTATGTCCCGTTCACAGCTCGTTCAAGTTAAATGTGGAGAAAGAAATTGCTTTATAATACTAAAAGAAAATTCTGTACGATTTGAATACTAGTTTAGTTATCTCGATTTTAGTGCGAATATTCGGTTTATGAGGGATCGAAATGATGTTTCGATGATTGGATTTTTAAATGACGTGACAGAAATAGGTGTGTGCAGGAACACATAACATAACATAGCATCACGCCTGTATTCCCCGAGGGGGTAGGTAGAGGTGTACACAATTGTACACCCTCATTTTTCATTTATGCTGTTATTAAGACCCATATAATATGTGGTGAGCCTATTGCCATCTACCGGGCACAATTCCAAACCCTCGGCTGCTACTGTGAATTTCCTAACAGAAAAACTCAATAACCTTTTAATTTGTAATTTTTTGACCAATAAATTTTATTATATATTTTTTCTATATTTTATGTTTTGCCTGACCGGGGAATTGATACCATACCTCATGTTCAGCAGTCGCGCAGTTAATTCAGGATAAGAAATTGTGAATAGTTTAAAATAGTACGTGACTTTGAGCGTCAGAATGTTGGCCTAACTGTCTGAAATGGGCCTGAGAGAGGGAAATTGTAACCGTAACTCAAAGACCGTATTTTTTGTCAAATTTTCTTGCTTTGCCAGCGTTGCTGCAATAACCTCTTTAGAGCATTACCGGTGACCAGGAGAACCAAGACATGGTCTGTCAGTCACACCCAAAAAAAATTTATATTGGGCTTCATTTTATTATACTATACTTGTTAGCGACGCGCTCATGATTTAGATGCACAACTATGTATTAACATATAAATGTATAATATAAGTGCGAGCACCGCAAGCGGGCGCGCTTGTATGTGTTTACCTTGTTTGTTAAAATTATCCGTGTCTTTACAAAATATAAGTTGTATATGCCATCTTCTCGTTTTCACTTCGCCGATTACCACCTACTACAAATAACAATACTGTTGGCCATTGGGTAATGCAATATATGCTATGTTTTGTTATGCTATGTAAGATGTGGATGCAACCAAGACCAGAGGTACCAGTTGTTGTACAGTCACGAGCACAAACATTTATCTGTTGTTATCAGAATAATATAGAAGTACTAGCTGTGCCCCGCAAACATTGATCTACCATATAAATTTCTTTATCACCTAGGGGTATAAAAAAAAGCCTACGACCTATTCTCTGAACTGCAATAGCATACACAAAAGATTTCATAAAAATCGGTCAAGCCGTTTCGGAGGAGTTCGATAACAAATATTGTGACACGAGATTTTTATATATTAGTAGATTAATGTGTGTCTATATGTAGAAGGAATGGTTTTTCTATCTGTATTACATACTTAATTTTCTTAGTACTTCACGCTGGAGATATAGTCAGTGAGTTTTTAAAAGTTTGTGTTTCCATCTTTGTGCTCGTGACTGTACAAACATAATGTTGATTAAGTGCACCGACTTAATTGACAGAACACACGACTCCGAGCCAGACAATCAACTACTGTCTCGACTGGACGATGATTAAAGGTAGGCATACACAGGCCAGCATCGTACGCATACGACGGATCGTATCAAACTGATTCTAGAACCTTACCAGTCAGTGTCGGTGTCGTCACACTTCCAACTGAGCTACCGTGTCGTTGCTCGATAATATTAAATCATATATAAACTACATATGATTAAAAGGATTGGGGTGCTGTTCGGCGTATTAAAACTGCAAACTGGTAACACTGAGTTTAGTAAATCTGTAAATGATTGCTAAATAAATATCGCCAGGCATCTCCTTAAGACGAATACAAGGAAGCTTGTACTTTAATAGTATTACGACACGATAGCTCAGTGGAGGAGTGATGACACGGACTGCCAAGCGTCGCGGTTTCAAGATCCGTTCATGATCGTGTCTATTATTTTTCAATGTTTCCTTGGTAAATAGTAGTTAATATAGGTATTACACGGCTTTAACATGTATAAAAAATATCATATCAGTGCATACTCTCCACATCGAACGGACTGCACGCATTTCGGTAATTATAGTGCTGTTGCCGTATTAAACCGCGTAAAAGTATACACAAGAGAAAATGTAATTAAGGTTGATCATCCGTTCCGCAAGGCATTTAAATCATTTAATTTAAGGAGTTGTAATGTGGACGATGAAGATTATCATCTGAGGATATTGGCAAGTTACACAAATATAAATTTATAATTTTAAATGGAAAAGAATACGGTCGCGAGCAGGATTCGAACCTGCACCTCCCGGATAAATACTCCAGGCGCTCTGACCACTAATTCACCTCGACCTTTGCTCACTACCGTGAATTCTAATTCCATTTTAACACGGCTCTTGGTGACGTTATTGCTATCTATTCAGCCCCTATACTGAATACCACCACGACTTTTGATCTGCGCCTGGAGTATTTATCCGGGAAGCGCAGGTTCGAATCCTGCTCGCGACCGTATTCTTTCGCCATTTAAAATTTATAACTTTAGAGTTCGCTAAGCATGCGTTAATGTTTTTCAAAGATTTATCTGTATTTACACAAATATCTTAAAATTTACCTAAGACGCTAGTGTCTGTGTAAAACACATTGAATTAAATGGCCGCAGCGAAGGCATCTCCGCGCCCACTTGTACTGAAAGTAATTAGAGCCAGCGTCTACTCTTTAATCTTTTAAGGCGGCATGCACTTGTGTGGCAAATTAAAACTAATGGCGTTTCTTCGCGTTATTATTCTTTCACTTGCTGCTCCTATTATGCACGACAAGTGTTGGAGTTGTTAAAGCTTTTTTTAATAGTTCTAAGATGTTAAAGAAATAAAATAAAAGACACTTCCGGATTTGGCATCCGAGCACGGATCTTTGTCAACAAACTTATCCAGTTGATAAAAAAAAAATGTATAGAATTTTATCGTTTTATCAACAACGAATGTCACCTGTATAGGTACTGAATTCATTGCAATGACGTCGCCATAAGACATGTTAAAATATGGAAGAAGAATTCGCGGTGGTGAGCAGAGATCGAGATGGCTTAGTGGTCAGAGCGCCTGGAGTATTTATCCGGGAGGCGCAGGTTCGAATCCTGTTCGCGACCGTATTCTTTTTCCATATAATATAATAACTTTTTTTAATAGATCTAAGATGTTAAAGAAATAAAATATAAGATACTTTCGGATTTGGCATCCGAGCACGGATCTTTGTCAACAAACTTATCGCGTTGATAAAATCATTGTTATGTATAGAATTTTATCGTTTTATTAAATTTGACGTTTGTAATCGACAAATGCGTAACTAAAAGAACCGTGCTCGCAACTTGTCAAATGAAATGATCTTTATTTTGCTTGAAGTACCTACGATACAATTTGTTCAAACTGTACATACTTCACCAATAATATGGCATGCAAATATTTGTTCGTACTTTAGATTTCAGTTCATGATTGCAATATATGAAGAAGAATCCTTAGAATTTATCTGCAATACATATTTTAGGTTTATATGAAATCGTTTGAAGATAATCAAGTATGATATAGTGCTCGCAAAGATTCAAACTTATATAAAGAAAATAATGATCGCGATTTAGTTTTAAAAATGTATCAGAGACAAAAATAACTTTATCAATTAAGTACGGAGACTGAAATAATATTAAATAAACTGTTGACACGCCTGATACCTTAGTCCTGCTGCGATCACGAACGTTGCAAAGTGTTCGAAACGTCAGGAAATACAAAAACCAATAATACACTCGATTAATCCGGTTAAAAGTTGTTTTATTATAAAATAATGTTAATAGTAATGTACCTTGTATATTATTGTCACAAGAATCCTCATCACACTGTTTGGCGTGTATTGGGACTGAACAGGTAGTGATAAGGTGACCAAAAGACTTATTAAAAAGTGGAAGAAGTATTCGGTGTAGTGAGGAGAGGTCAGGATGGCTCATTGGTCATAGCGTCTGGAGTTTTTATCCGGGAAGCATAAAACGTATTTTACTTTCCACAAGAACCTATAAATTTTGAGTTCGCTACGAATGCGATAATGTGTTTGAAAGATAATAATAATAATAATATTCCACAACTATCACACAACGCCGTCTAGTCTCAAGCTAAGCAGAGCTTGTGTTATGCGTACTAGACAACTGATAAACATACTTATATATTTCTAAATGCATACATATTATAGATAAATTACACCCAGACACAGAACAAGTGATCGTGCTCATCACACAAACATTTGTCCTGAGTGGGAATCGAACCCACGACCTCCGGCATAACAGTCAGGGCTACTAACCACTAGACCAACAGGTCAGTCTTCAGTATATAGAAGTTTATCTCAAAGACTAGATAGTACAGGCAGCAAATAAACTAATTACCCAAAAGTATCGTCAGCAATTCGATACTAATTGCAGTGCCTCAAAGCAATTTGAGTGCCTCTGCTGTGGTCACGCGATATCGAGGCACACTCATGACGTCATCGCGATGTCGCAGCTTGTTACGTCATGTTACGTCCAATCAATTTCCGCTAGGGGATGGTGGCGTATTTTCCCAAACTGTACGCTTTGGATATTGAGGAGGGTCAGCAAATTAAATAGTAAACATATATACATTTTGAAATTATTAAATTACGAAGATTTTTCATCGCAGTCGGGAGACAGTACTGTGAAACATTTTCTTATAGTTCCTCCGACGACTCCGCGATGAACATTTTTCACCTTTGTTTTTAACTTCTTAGGTCACACGTCATGTGTGACCTAAAAAGTAGGTGGTTGGCGTGCTGTTTATTTTCTTAATAAATTATTTTGAAACAGATACAATTTTTTTTTAAATCGTGCTATTCAATGCTATCCGGAAAATCAACGATTCTAACGATACCCCATTCATATGAATCGGTTTAGGCATTTAGAAGTAATGGTGGATTAAGGAAACTCACTCTTTTTAGGGTCTATATATGCACCAGCGCATTTAGTGCACGGAAAGCCGTCGGTCCTGCGCCTGATCTCTCTCCGGTCGTGTCGGATTGTATATACATATATGATATTAATACTAATACTCCTCCCGACCGTATTCCGGTCACGGTGGCCTATCTCCACGGAGATAAGCCAAGTACACTGGAGATATTATAGTGCACAAGTGTATGCGCAAAAACAGGTGCACTCCCTCTTACTTCACTCTCATTATGCGATGGGTCGGCAATCCGACACGACCGGAGAGAGATTAGGCGCAGGACCGACGGTTTTACGTGCTCTTAATGCGATGATTCATATATAAACTCTAAAAAGAAAAAGTAACACTCCTATTTTGGGCAGTCGTATAAAAAAAAGATTAAATTACTTTCAATACTAATTTGTCGACTATACAGACACACGGTCAAAAGTATGGATCGGTAAGTGGATGCGTGCTGTTATTATTCAATGCCCGAATAATTTACTGATGTTTGTGACTTGATTTGTGAAGGTAAGTTTTTGATTTGCTCAGTTCGGCAAAATTTTGTAAGTTTAATTGAACTCAAACCACTTTATATAATAACTTTCGTGATACAATGATTATATTAATTATTGTTATTACTCACGTGCAATCTTCAGATATTACTCACGTGCAGTCTACCGGGCATAATTCCGAACTCCGGGCGGGTACAAAGAATATCTTAACAGAAAAACCAAATTATATTTTGTCCAACCCGGGAATTGAACTCAGGACCTTATGCTCAGTCGCGCTTGGGATCACTGAACTAAAAAAAACAAGTAAATGAAGCAGTTCTGTTTTTTTGTGCCAACTGAGCTATCCTGTGGGGTTACTCTTGAAACTAATACCAATTCCAATCCAATTCCAATATTAAATAGACGCCTTAAAACAACGCGTAATTTTAAAATAAATTTATCTACATTACAGTTGCCTCAATTTTAAAGCATGTTGTCTTCATGTTATCCCGAATCTATAATTATTTTTTAGACATTTTCGCATTTAAAAGTACGAACTGACATATTTTCAATGTCAATCGAGCGGAATTATTTTCAAGAGTAAGCCCACTGACCTCTGTTAACCATTTATTTTAACCGATTCGAACCTACGCCTTCCGAATAAACACTCTAGACGCTCTGACCGCTAAGCCATCTCGACCTCTGCTCATTACCGCGAATTCTTCTTCCACATTTAATACGTCTTTTGGTGACGCCATTGCCATCTATTCATTCCCTTTACAGGAAACCGCTATGTTTATTTGTAAATAAATAAATAGGATAAAATCTTACAAACATACTTAATGAAAAAGTTGAATAAAAAACCATTTTACTTAAAAAAATATTTCATTACTTAAACCAAATCACATTTACTTTTATCATCTAACTAAAGAATCATAAAAAGCAAAACTTAAATAATTCCATTTCGCATAATCTAAATTATTTCAACTTAAACACGGTACGAGTACTACGAAACTTAAAACGATAAAAATATACGCGGACATAAACATAACACATCTCCTTCAACATAAAGTTAAGTTAAAGGCTAACTTACATTACGTATGGGTGTATTGAAACATAAAATTGCCAAGTTTCACGCGGTAATCGCGATAAAGGATCATGAAAACTGAGAAAAACAATTCGAATATATGTAATACACTTTAATTTAATGACTTTTTATTGATCCTGTGGTTCAAGCCTAGCTGCTGAGTGTGAAGTCTTAGTTTCAAATCCCGGGTTAGGCAGTGTTATTTGGGTTTTATGTCAGGAATTTCTGAATAGCATCTTGGAGTTTGGAATTGTGCCCGGTTGATGGCAAAAACAATAGGCTCTGCACCTATTTCGTGGGATTTAAAGGAATCGGTGAAAAGGAGCTGTGCAACAGTAGAAGTCTGCTCAACCCTTTGTGGTATTCAGGTGTGATAAAATATGTAATGTAATTCTATAATTATGTTTATTAACCCTATAACTTAATAGCTACCTAAAGATTTTCAAACTTCACGTAGGTACCTCAAATAAAAAGGACACTGGAAAAGGACTGAAATAACGCTTTATAACAGAAATAAACTTAAGAAACTGTAGTTGAAACTTATATTTGAACAGAAGAAAACTAAATTTAAATCTATAATCGTCATGGTCAATCCATATCAATATTAAAATTAAGTAAATTACACGTAGGTACTCGTTAACATGCATTTAATCATTTTATTTTAATATTACATACTGGTAGTCGCATTTCGCATCTCTCAGGGCTTGTCTCTTATTTCTTAGCAGAGGTGTAATAACAAAAACAAATTAAATATTTCATTACAAACCGTTGAACTTAAGATAATGAAATTGTTTTGAATACCATAATTCTAAGGAAAACAATTACACTAATTTCGCCTTGAACATAAAACGTTTGACAACATTATATTTTCAAATTGCTTCCTAAGGGACAAATGGATTCGCTTAGGGGAGACGAATGTGCATTACTCGCTGTCATTGTTGTAAGCATCAACAAAATTTTAAATTAAAATTAAAGCTATTTTCTAAATAAATTGAGTCTTCTTACTTGAGGTACGAAAAAGAAAAAAATATCTCATTTAATTTGTTAACTCATGCCGTTTTACCATGAGAATAGACAAAAACTACAAAACGGTACCGACTCGATTTTAAAACACAGGGTTTCTTTTAATCATCTTAAAGAAAAAATTAGTCGATTGGAACTGGTCTATCTCGGACTGTTTTATGATGAATTACTTCTTTTCCTTCTTGGCCTTTCCTTTCTTCTTTGTCGGTGACGGTGGCTGTGGTTCCGGTGGTGGGGTTGCTGGTGGCGTCGGAGGCAACTTCTTATTTGGCCAGAGTCGGTGTATGTAGTCAACTACGCCTGTGAAAAAAAAAAAACATAAACGGTTTAAACCGCGGTTGTATTTTCTATAGACAAAAATCCTACAGAATTATTATAAATGCGAAATCTTGTGAGGATGGATAGATGTTTGTTACTCTTTCACGCAATAACTACTGAACAGATTTGGATGAAATTTGACACTTATCTCAGCTGGACCCAATTCCGAAGTCACAAGTAATAATTATAAAGTTCACATGTATGAATACTAGCCTTTTCCCAATTAAATTGGGGTCGGCTTCCAGTTAAACCGGTTGCAGCTCAATACTAGTATTTTACATGGAGCGACTGCCTATCTAACCTTCTCAACCCAGTTACTGGGTAATACGATATCTTGTGGTATGACTGGTTGCCAGACTATCAGGCCTCTGACTACCCGTAACGGCTGTCATAGTTCCTAATTTGACAGCCGGGACCGACGGCTTAACGTGCTTTCCGATACGTTATAAAAATATTTTAGAAGATTGTTAGCATAATGTGTTAATTGAGAACAACAGCTGTGGAATTATGTTATCCATTACTTAAGCAGAAAATTTTGATTTCGATGATGAATCAAAATTTTATGAAAAGTGAAGGCATATTCATATTACTTATTGTTCACCAGGGTACTACTCACGTGCATTCTTCGGCCCGACTAGTTTCAAATTCGAACGGAGCCCTAAGTCACGATTCCACGGCAATGTCGCAAGTCAGACTCGCACATGCAAATGCACGTGAATAGTAACCGGTGAAGAATAACTAACACAATTTCTCTTAGCCCTTAGCACATGTCTACTTTAGACATAAAGTTCCGATCAGTTGCGGCAAAGGCAGTTGGCATCCCGGGACCTCGGTAAGGATTAGTTGAGGTCTGCGTGGTTATTAGCCTGTAGGACTTCAAAACAATCTCCATGATGGATGAACTTCTACATAAAAAAACGGAGTACCATACATAGCATCACGTTTGTATTCGCCGAAGGGGTAGGCCGAAGAACCTATACATAGTTGTACATCCACATTTCACAAATGCTGTTATTAAGTCCCATGTAATAGGTGGTGAACCTATCGCAATCTACCGGGCACAATTCCAAACTCCGGGCTGCTATTGAGAATTTCCTAACCGTAAAAGTCAATAACACTTTGCCCGACCCGGAAATCGAACCCGACACCTCAAGCAAAGCAGTCGCGCTTGGGACCTCTAGACCAACGAGGCAGTCTAACCGAGTATCGATAAGCTTAAACGAGTTTAATTAGGAGTATTTTAAAGGGTGCATAGTGCGAAATTCCGTACTCACCATTTAGATTAATTAATCTTTTCCCATCTACATTTCTGGGTCCTGGGAAGAGCAACACAATATCGTTTATGTATTCTTCTTTAACTGGACAGTCATTTCTCTTCAAAGTTCGAATAAGTTCGCTAGGATCAAGGAACTTCTGAGTCTTGTTTACTTCCATTAAGTACAATCTGGATGAAATAATAAATATATATTATACGTATATACAATACTAAATAAACACTATTACGATCTTATTAATGTTGGTATGCAGATATTGCTGTTACTATGGGAGGCATAATAATTAAAGTAAGCAGTTAAAATAGAACAGTTTAGAAGGTAAGCACCTCAGTCAGTTGCTGTTCTAAAATGGAACAAAAATTATTGCTATGAATGAGCAGCATAAACGTAATGTAAGTCTTTTGACACACAGATTATTATTATATTCTTTAGCAGCAGAAAACATTTATAGACTTATACATATATTGTGTTGGAGATGGCAACACTATTTGCCATTATTTATGTTGCAGCACCGTCCGGTTGGGGCCATTAGTGAATTGAGAGTTGAGACTACATTCTGTGACAAGACTGGGTAGAACTCTAAAACCTAACTATGCTCGTTCTCGTATTTTTTTTTAATATTTTTTTATGTAAAGTGATTTACTAATAACCAGTAATCCAAAAAAAGCGTAAGCGAAGCGTATATTCTGTGATATCTATTATATACTAGCTGACCCGACCAGACGTCGTTCTGTCAAAAGCTATTGGACGCGGCTAGGAAAAGTTTGAATGTGGTAAAAAAGTATGTGCTCTTTTCGTGATTTTTTCCAGTTTTTCTCTTCATAAAAAGCTTCCACGGATTTCAAAGCATATTTGAATAAAAAAAAGCCGAATTGGTCTAGCCGTTTCTGAGTTTTGCGCTTACCGACACAGACATTTAACCATTTATTTTTATTTATATAGATAGATAAATCATTATGCACAGTCGACTAACCGTATATCCAGTTTACTCTTGCGTTTCTTCTGCAGGTTTACAACAAGTCTTCTCATGGTGATAACCTTAATGTCATATTCCTGTATGGAATAGTTACGCAGAACATCACCATGCGTTATATGCGCTTTTTTTCTGAAATCCAGACCTAATATCTCCGCTTTTTCCTGAAACAAAATTAACTTCAATACCTACCTAATATAAAGTGAATTTACTCAAAACCTGAAACAAGTATGTTCAGAATTGATAGCTGCTAATTCGGTTAAGACAAGGCAAGATCCCAGGGTCCCCAAACTTACTTATTTTCTGATGGACAAAATGTATATGATAGAGTAGTATTAGTGTCTACAGTGTAGGCATACCTGTAAGCTTGGGCCGACGGCCAATTCTCAGGTACCAGAAGCTATAGCGTAAAAATATGACTCACTTTACTTAAAGTCTGAGAGCAGATTTTTACGAACGTCGTACAGAATTTTGAAAATTTTTTTTAGTCCATACTGCCAGGCACCTGTCGGCAATAATTATCGCCAGACGCTTTATAGATCGAAACAACTAAAACATGAACTCTCTGTTCTTTATTTTTAGTGGAATTTTGTCTAAGTGTACTTACCACAACAAATTCCTTACTGACTGTAATGAAGTCCATTAGAAGCGTCCTAAGTTTGATTTTCTCTTGTTTCATTCTGATTAGCACATAATATGCGTCAGCTGGACTGAATGGATTGGCTGATAGATCCAGTTTAACGAGGCTATTTGCCAAATAGAGACTTCGGCCTATAGTTCTCGCGGCGAGGGTACCTAGTCTATGGAGAAAAATATATATTAATTTGATCAACTTGACACGATCATTGGGACAGATACGCATACAAATCGTCTAATTTTATGTCATCCAAAGGTTGTCTGGTAGATATCGCTGTTTAATACTCCTCCCGACCGTATTTCGGCCACGGCGGCCTATCTCACATGGAGATTAGCCAAGTACGCAGGAGATATTAAAGTGCCCAAGTGTATACGCAAACACGCAATCCGACACGACCGGAGAGAGATCAGGCGCAGGACCGACGGAACAGAAAAACCCAATAACTCACACACAATGTTTTGTTTCAGCAGTTTTTTTTTAATTACTGTGAACTTATGGATAGCGTTAGAAATCTCATTAATTATTTATAATGAGACTGAAGTTATATTAAATCGTCTAAAGTCTAAACAAACAATTCCAGGAATTCTTCAATTAAGGTCACAATATCCAAAGTGACATTAATTTAAGAGTGTCGCTTGAAGCGTCATTCTTTTAACGTCCTTATTTACCTCCACATCAGGTAATCAAGAGTCCTGAGCTCGAAATAGACATAATTGCATCTCATTTCCAGTTAACAAGGAAACTTGTCTTTGTTATTTCTTGTAACCTTATATCATCGCCAAAATTATAAGGAACTAGATACGAAAATGATGATGGAAACGAACTAAGAAGCTAGGTCATACGTATTTTAGAAATATATAAATCGGGTCGAGGCCGCGATATTTCACTATAAAAGTCTGCTTATATAATTAAAATTCTGCCTTTTCTTCAACATTAACCTGCATTATTCTCACAATAATAAAAAATTTATTGTAAAGAACACATAATTTTAAAAGAGTTTCTATCGAGTTTCTTGCCGGCTCTTCTCCACCAACTTCTTGGAACCGTGCACCTAACTTTGAGTTATCATAAGTGTGTTCATATGGTCTATTTGAAATAAAAATGTTTGAGTTTGAAAAAAAAAGAGCTTTTGCGGTACTTTTTGTATCCCGACGTTTCGACCGAATTGCACCGGCCGTGGTCACGGGCAGACTGGTTATACATAACCCATAACTGTCCCACTGTAAGGCAAGGGTCTCTTCTCATATAGAGAAGGCACGAGGCTTGATCACCGTGCTAGCTTACTGCTGGTTGGCGATTTCAGACCTTTAAATTCAGGTTTCCTAACGATGTTTTCCTTCACCGTATGTCTGTTGCGTCTCAGAATAATTAAGAAAGTAGGATCTCGAAATTGCTTTATCATATTTACGCAGGGTTGACGACTAAGAGTATTAGGTATAGCCTTGCTGTGCACGAATTTCGTTCGCCCTGGATAGATATAACATAGCATCACGCCTATATTCCCCGACATTGTAGCCAGTGTATAGTCGACCACGAAATTGCTTTACCTTTACAAAAATTTCCAGTAAATTAAAATGTCAATAAGGTTGACAGTATCTCACTGACACTTTGATCTTGTAAGCGAAAATAGAGCTTGCCATATTATGATGGTCAAACGAAATTCAACATTAGGGAAATTCAAACGAAATTCATTATTCAACATTATATATTGCAAAAGTCACATGCCTGATTTGAACTCACAACTTGTGGCTCAAGAGGCGGGCCCGTAACCACTCGATCACCACGACATTAATCCAACAAAAATATCTCAATCAAACCAGAAATTGTGATGTCCCGTGGTCTTCAATCCAGTGTCTTGGATAGACTATATCTGATTTTTGTGTTTAGTTATTTATATTTTTTTTATGGAAATAAAAATACGGTCGTGAGCAGGATTCAAACCTGCTCCTCCCGGATAAATACTCCAGGCGTTCTGACCAGTAAGCTATCACAACCTCTGCTCACTACCCAAAATTTTTCTTCCACATTTTAGTACGGTACGAATCCTGCTCACGACCATATATTTCTTCACAAAAACATGCTGGGCAGTCTTTGGGGACTGTCGATAGAAGTGAAAACTAAGTAACTTGTTAGCTCGTGGAAAGCGTTCGGTGACTATGACGCGAGTTCCATAATTTTTATTCACCCAAAAAGTGCTCAACGCGCCTAAACAAAATATCACTTCAAAAATTAATAACTTTAGAGTTCGCTAAGCATGTGTTAATGCGTTAGATTTGTCTATACTTACTGGTTATTGCTTAGTATTAGCACCTTCAGAGTCGTGATTCCTAACAAATCCCTCAGTTCAGCTATGATGTTGAGACTGGTCCACGATAAGTTTAGTTCCACTAGCGATCGACTATTGGACAGCTCACGGCAGAAGGCAGCAGAAACTGGTGGTATAGCATTAGTCTTAGGCATGAAAGTGGAAGGGATGCAATGTCACTGATGTAGGAGGACTATATGAGGACAATTTTTCAACTTAAACAGCCATTACTATTTTTGTATAATAACTTTCGTGAAACACATTCATATTACTTATTGATCAACGGTTATTACTCACGTGCTTTTTCGGGAGGAGCCCTATGTTACCCGGGACAATGTAAGGATTCTAACGATACCCCGTTCATGTAAATCGGTTCAGGCGTTAAGAAGTTATATATATATATATATATAGTAGTTATATAATAAAGAAACTCGCAAACATACATACGTACATATACATACATATATAAACCCTAAAAACATAACACACCTTTTTTGGGCGGTCGTGTAAAAACTCAACATTAACCCTCAATATTTCAACGCGTTTAATTCAAATTTCGTTTCACCCAATTTAAACCCACACAAAAACCACCGCTTCGATTGACACCACCGTTTTTCATACTCAAATATGCAGATGATATGAGCGCGAAATACGCGTCAAATACATGTCCAAAATAAAAGTGTTGCGCTGAACTCGTGTTCTGTTTAATATTTATGAGGGAGGGGGTGTCGTGGTAGAACGTAAAATAGCCACCTGGAAGTTTGAGTCCGGTCCCCCAACGTTTCTAAACGGCCTGTGCGCTGGTCCGCCTCAACAATTTTATTGCCAAGTTTCATCACATTAAACATGACATAATAAAGAGACGTTTTATATACTCGGAATTTATACAATCTGATGTCTGTGTTTTATGTTTGAATTATCGAGCCTATTGTTGGATAACAGAATGCGGGGATCAAATTGGTAATTTCGATCCTAACTGCCTTTTTTAGGATTGTGTGCTGAATAGTAAATTTATTTGAGTATTTCTACGTCGCTGAGTTGAGCCGTTTAATGGACTATTCGTTTGGTTGGCAGTGAAGATACTTTTATAACATTATACTGATATCATTAGATATCCAAAGCCATCTAAAGTCAATGATGACGATGGATTTTAGAAAGTCTTTAATAAAGCTTTCTCTTTTCTGTGTTTAAAATCCTCATTAAGGACCTTAGATGCATTCACCCGTTCACCGCGACCTCAGCACGCAAGTCTTTAATAAAGCTTAAAATCGCACGTTTTCTTTTTTAGTAAATGACAGTAAATAATATGAATAACCAAGCAATTTTCCAAAGGCTCAGATAATTAATTTATCAAATCTGTTACTTAATGTATAATACTGCCCTAAAGGCGTCTCAGCAACTTATCTACTTTAGAAGAAGATAGTCGTAAGAGATATAATTATACTAGCTGTGCCCCGCAAACGTTGTTCTGTCATATAAATTTTCTGGATACGGCCACCCTTATCACCTAAGGGTATAAAAAATAGCCTACGACCTATTATCAGACCTACCAAATAAACACAAAAAAAAAAACATAATAATTGGTCAAGCCGTTTCGGAGGAGTACGATAACAAACACTGTGACACGAGATTTTTGTATATTAGATTTACCTATGTATGACGTATATTAATAAAGCTAGGAGAATATAATATAAAATACCTTTCTGCTTCACGAATTTGTTCCAGGAAAGGTCCAAATACTTTATAGTGTTATTGCACTCTATTGATTCAGCCAACACCAACAACCCGTCACTTGTCAAATTATTGCGTCTTAAACTTAACCTAATAACAAATAATTATAGATAAGACCTTTGGAGTTAAAAGGAGTGATTGCTAGTTCACCTAATGTATATTTTATCCCTTAATAAAAAAATATTATTAAAATTAATATTATAAATTATAATAAAAAATATTATTATAAATTATAAATCTACAAAAAAATTAAACAAATTCGATTCAACATTTATAGGTTTGTTTCGATATTAACATAGCATCACGCCTGTATTCCCCAAATAAGTAGGCATAGGTGTACACAGCTGTACACCCACATTTCATCAATGCTGTTATCAAGTCTCACGTAATAGGTGGTGAGCCTATTGCCATGTACCGGGCACAATTCCAAACTCCGGGCAGCTGATGAGAATTTCCTAACAGAAAAACTCAATAACGCTTTGCCCGACCCGGGAATCGAACCCGAGACCTCCTGCTCAGCAGTCGCGCTTGGGACCACTAGACCAACGAGGCAGTTTCGATACTATCTCATTTCTTATGTAGGTATTCGGAAAAAGTAAGACAGCAAGTCGGTTCAACTCGCTACATCGTGTGACAACGATCAAGGGCCCCATTCAAGTTCGTAACTAATCGGGAAATCTCCAAAAGTGCTCGTGTGTAAACCTGACACCAATACGGACCAGACTGCTAACTTTAAAAGCTGAAGGTGACGAGGTGAGTTGAAGAACAATATGAGTAATTATTTTGACATTCCTTCCAATATATCTGACAATATAACGGAACCAGACTAAAATTCTGACTCAGCTAGTAAGTAACTTTATATTAAATGAATTTTCGATGCATAAATGAGATATTACATCAAAAATATGAATGGATTCATGCAAATTATGGTTGGTAGACTGCTGTAGATGGTTGGCCGCTAAGATATTTTCATCTGGGCTTCCTGGTTTTTTGAAGGGTTAATCTAGTGCTCCAAAGCGCGACTGCTGAGCATGAGGTCTCGGGTTCGATTCCCGGGTCGGGCAAAGTGTTATTGAGTTTTTCCGTTAGAAATTTCTCAGTAGCAGCTCGGAGTTTGGAATTGTGCCCGGTAGATGGCAATAGGCTCACCACCTATTACATGGGACTTAATAACAGCATTGGTGAAATGTGGGTGTACAAATGTGTACACCTCTGCCTACCCCTTCGGGGAATACAGGCGTGATGCTATGTTATGTTATGTTATGTTATGTTATGTTAAATCGTCAGTGCCGGAGTAACCATGGAATTTTAATCTCGTTCTTCTTCATAGGTATCTACACTTTGGAACATGACAACTAGCTTCTGGCAATTCAAAAGTATATAGGATGGTCTAATTAAAATTATATGATGTGACTTTGACTTTAATTAACAGCAGTAACTAAATGAAGTCAATGACCGGGCGGCTTGACCAACTTTGATATTAGTTTGTCTCCTAACTACACAAAAGTTGGGGGCTGAGTTGCCCGCGTCCGTAGGAGTGCACCCTTAAAATGGAATCCCTACACTTGGATCCTGGGTGGTGCAAAACAGGCAACACGACTCTGGTGGGAGGCTTCGGCCGCCGCTGGTTATCAACCACCGGACGAAGCCATGCCGTGAAGCGACGTAGTCGGGTTTCAGGATGTAGTCCAGTTCAACTGTTGTGGGAGACGGGTCTGGGCAGTTGCATCAACTCCCCAACTATCATTGTCCCAAAATCTATCTACTCTACTTAAGAGTGAATAGATTTATTCTGGATATACGTGCTCCATACTTGGCCACACCAGCGCTCACAAAAAAAAAGCAGAAGAAGAAGGTTAATAAATAAAACGGGTCAGTAGTTATGTTTTTTTTTAATTATTTGTTCAAAAAAAAGTTCAAAAATGTATTAAGAATATTTTAAAATGGCCATAATATTTTATGCAAACAAATCAACTGATTCACGGCGCATGCGGCGCGCGCGGAGGGCGCGCAGTCCATTCGCAGACGTATTTTGTAACCCTGTACGCACCACAGTAGCACACCCGGACGAACGGTCCGATTTTCGATTATAAGCTAACTTAACTACCGTATAAATTAGTAAGGTTCCACTATATATAGGTTTTTAATGATAATTCTTAAAATTAAGATATTTTAAATCTAATATCTATTAGGGGATCTGAAAACAAGCTTACTTTTCAATAACAGCGCCTTTTATAATTTGATAAGCCAGATACTCGAGGCCGACATCTTGAATATCGTTCACTGATAAATCTAGTAGCTTCATACTACGAGTGCGCAAATATAGCACTAGTTTGCGCAAGCCTTCAGGCCCCACGCTGCAATAAAAAAGAAATAGGTTGGCATTAGGACATCTTCCAAAGACACTTTTTTACTCCCTAGATCTATGATAGCACTTACTGGTAATTAAAAAGTCGAACAACTAATCCTTCCACGAGATATCGTTTTACCTAGAAGGCAATGATAGACCAGTGGCATGACTCATGAGTTCAAATTCAAGGCACGCACCACAGACTTTTCGAGTGATGTACATATTACAAATTATTTATCACTTCCTTAAACCGGTGAAGGAAAACATCGTGAAGAACCCAGCACGCCTAAGAGATGTTCTTGATGGTGTGTAACGCCATGTTTAAGGCCTATAGTAATCTGACAGTAGATTGTTCATCAAACACACGGTAAAAAGAAGACCTAGTATCTAAAATGTGAAGGTCAAATACGCAGTCACAGACTGGAAGCCGATCAATTATTCAAACCATTCAATTAGATCTTTTCACGCCAGAAGTTACAAACACAGTATTTTAATTACTATATTTTCAAGGAAACATTGAAAAGTAATAGACACGAGTGGGACTTGAACCCGCGACCCTTGACATAACGTGTCACCACTCTACCAACTGAGCTACCGTGTCGTGTTAGTGTATAATTATTAAATTTCAAGTCCGCTTGTATTCGTCTTAAGGAGACGCCTGGCGATATTTAATTAGCAATCATTTACAGATTTACTAAACTCATTAAAGCGTTACCACTTGCTGTTGTAAGACGACACTCTATATCCCAATCCTTTTAAAATCATATATATTGATATTTTTATACATGTCACGGCCATGTTATGTATATTAATTAATATTTTTTCAAGGAAACATTGAAAAGTAATAGAAACGAATGGGGTCAAACCCGCGAGCCTTGACATTTCGTGTCATCGCTCTACGTGTTCGTGCATTTCAATGTTTCCTTGAAAAAATAAAAAACCTGGCCTTAACATGTGTAAAAATATCAATATATATGGCGGTACCTTAATTAAATATTGTTTACTTGCATCTATCCAATATAAGTTCCGTCAAAGCGTTTCTGTCACCAAGCATCTGACCGAGGTGGTAGCATGCGTCTGGGTAGTTCAAGTAATTACTGGTCAAGTCTAGACGTTTTACGGTTTGGTTGTAAGCCAAGGCCAGGCACATCGCTCTGATACCCACTGGGTTCACGCCGTAGTACTGGAAGAATAGACAAGTAGACTGTAGTTCGAAAAATTAATAATTAATGTCAAACATAATACTCCTCTAGACCGTATTTCGGTCATGGCGGCCTATCTCCGAGCAGATTAGCCAAGTACGCAAGAGATATTATAGTGCACAAGTGTGTGCGCAAACACAGGTGCACTCCCGCTTCCTTCACTCTCATAGTCTGATAGGACAGTAACCCGACACGACCGGAGAGAGATCAGGCGCAGGATCGACGGCTTTACGTGCTGTCCGAAGCACGGGGGTGACACACCACCAACTTCCTAACTCTGGGCTGCTACTGAGAATTTCCTAACAGAATCAACCCCATAACGCTTTGCCCGTCCTGGGAATGGAACCCAAGACCTCACGCTCAGCGTTCGCGCTTGCGACCACGAGACCAACGAGGCAGTCGAACATAACCTGGTTATGGGATATTGTGCCTAATTGTAAAAAACTTCCAACTGCCTTCGTATTTCACACTCCAAAGCACTACTTTTCGTTATTAAACTTACTCTTAGGTTGATGTATTCTTTTTTCAAATCTCTATAGAAACATCTCACAGGAACAATATTCATTTGCTTACACAAATCCAAATAAAGGTCCTGGCCATCCATTTCGTATACTTTGTCATGCTCTGTAAAAGATATTGATTAAAGTAAAAAAAATAATTTGACCCAGCATAGAAAAGGAAACCACTTGGATTTCGACTCTGGTGTTAGAAGAGGGTGCAGTTCTATGGTCTATGTAAAATAGAGACGACTATGTGGCTATGTGGAATATCAGACCCAATTTATATCTCATCCATACTGATATTATAAATGCGAAAGTATCTCTGTTTGTTTGTTACCATTTCATGACGAAACAGCTGAACGGATTGTAATGAAATTTGGAGATAGATTTCTCCTAGCAGGACTTTGGCTACCTTTTGTTATGCAGGCGAAGTCGCGGGCACCAGCTAGTATAGTATAAAACTTAGTCCACTGCCGCGTTAGTCTGTCTGTGCATGTTTTTTTCGGGGTTGTACTAGTAAACATAGTGTGTCAAGACATAGCATCACGCCTGTAGTCCCCGACGGGGCAGTCAGAGGTGTACACAGTTGCTCATCCCCATTTCACCAATGCTGTTATTAACTCCTATGTAATCCCGACTTGGTAATCGAATCCAGGTTCCATGCTCAGCAGTCGCACTTGGGACCTAGTGGTCCCAAGTCCGAAGAGTAGAGTACGTCTTGAACTATCTCGTTAGGCTAGTGCCTAACGAGATAGTTCAAGACGAAGGTAGATTTAGTTTGGATAATTTTCACGTATTCTGCGAAAAAGCAATCTTCCTCGGGGCAGGTCGGCTAGTATAATTTAAATAAAAAATCATAAGTAAAACAGCACAAACCTGGGTAAAGCAACGCTTTCTTAATACCAGGATCTTGGACACTTGGGTAAGCATAATACTGATGCGCTATCATTGAACTTCGAGACATATAAATATACTTTGTACAGATCTCTCCACTCCCTGGACTGTACAAGCCTTCCTTGTAAAGTTTCATCTTAGCGCTCTCCTCAACTGGGTACCCCGTTAAAGAGGATTCTGCTGAGGGTAGATCTTCAGATGAATGTATAGAGGTTTTAAAGAGTTCCTCAGTCTCTAGCTCTGGTTCCATATTCTTAGATTCTTCACCAAACATCCTTAAATATTTTTGTGCTTTGCACACGCTGATGAGCTTATAATTTTTTTTATTTTTTATTATTTTATTAATTTTAATAAAAATATATAAATTAAATTTATTATTTTTTCATTTTATTATTATTTATTATTTTTACTCTCGCTTCATAAAAGTATGTCAGTTTGACTGATAGCGACAGCAAATTTTTCTCATCAAAGATTTTGTCAACTGTGTTGATGAAATCGGTTGCCAATGCTTTTTGGTGATTTCTTATCAAAAAGTCGCCACATTCCACACACGGCTCATAAAATAAAATAATAGTAGTACTACGTAAAGTTTCGAGATATGGATAACATTTTAGGCAATTAGATTATTAACAAAAATGTACTGGAAATTATTTAAAAGCAGTAAAAAGTAATTCATTGTTTGCTTAAACAATTAGTTGGTTTGGAAAAGGCGTATTTTCATCCCCAATTCTAACAACTCCCACCTCCCCCATAGTCCCGAATGTATCATTCTCTTTTTATATTGCCCCATTTTCTACACATTGACTAAAAACTGTGTTCAACCGAGCGGAGAAATATTTGTTAATTTCAGTTTTCAATTCACTTTAGATGTTGCCAAAAACCTCACAATATTTTATCGCCAACATATCTTAAATCAACTCCATTCAATTTAGTTTATCGCCCTGTGGATTCAAAACAGTCAAACGACTAATGTAACCGTTCCATTTAAGAGGAAGGTTATCTTTGTAAACAGGACATGATTTCAAACAGCCGTCGGTGGCAAGAGCAAAAAGCGTCATGTGGTGTGCAATATCGAGCCAAGCAAATATTTACAAAAGCCAGTTGGTGTACAAATGCCGGGATGAGTTTTCACAAGTCTCTGTCTGCGTGCAAATAGCATTTGTGTGCGTGTGTGGAAGTAAAAAGTAACAGTCCTTCCCACAGTTCAGACAGCTTTATGAGCAACCCCAAACTAGCAACAATAAAACGTTTTGACGAATAGCAACGCAGCAATAAATTTTATACGCAACATATTTATGTATTCACAATGAATTGCCTATAAAAATCATATTGTTATAAATTGTAGCGATTTATTGACGATTGATATAAAGGAGATTTATGTATTCATAAAAAAAATAGGAGCGTGATAAAGGCGTTATCTGTTCGATTTCAAAATGATATCAGTGGATTCTGTACAGAACGATGCATAGCTGTCCAAATCGGGTTTTGATGATGCTTTGCGAGAAATGATAAATTGCATTTCCATTCCTTGTTATTACTTGGTATATTGGGTACCCATATATGGGTCAAACGTATCACAAATTAATTGGGTGGCAGCGCTATTTGAAAGAGCCTGTGTTAAGTGACTCCAGTTTTGTCGATTTCGAGCATTACCGCTCCATTTCTATAGAGAAATAAATGAATATTCATATCCATTAAAATACCGGTGATCTATAACGCCAACGTTTATATATAAAATAAATTAAGTGACTCCAGTTTTGTCGATTTCGAGCATTACCGCTCCATTTCTATAGAGAAATAAATGAATATTCATATCCATTAAAATACCGGTGATTTATAACGCCAACGTTTATAGGGCCCGCCCAACCAACACATATTCAAACAAACAAAACCTGTGTCAGAAAATCAAGGCCCGGCATTTCCATATCATTCCGCGTAATAAACTGCCATCATTTCACAGAAGCACGCGTCTAAATCCACTTTGGTGCTTCTCTAAACACCTCATACATCTCTGGTGTAAATAAATCACACTGCGTGAAACAATAGAGCTTTAGGCAATGTTGATGGCGGGGAAAAATCATAAAAACACCATTATATTGCCGTTAACGGATCCGTGACTGCCTCAATACTGAATTCTGACGGAAAGTGATGGCATCCCTGATGCTAAACGTCTTTATCGCGACGAAGATGGAAAAATAATATTCCATTACTTATCTGCTTTAGTGTTTGTCGATAACCTATTGGAGCATGGATGGTTTATTTTTGTACGTACGCATATAAGTATAGTTTCATTTTTATTTCTTGCTCGAATTAAATAGAAGCAAACAGGATCTTATCTGAGGATTACATTCAGAGAGGTGGACAAGGATGGCTCCACAATGGCTGTCCGGAAATATGTATTATCATCGTAAGAATGCTGGTGATGTATGATTTTGCTTTTCAGAGTTAGAGCATAGAAAACAAAAGAAAAAGAACAATAGAAGAGCACAGCGAGATCATTTTTGAAGGGTTAGAAAAGGTAAAAAAGTTACTTTACAGAGACTCGCTCCCTGCTGTTATCTAGTTACTTTAGTTCCTGGATATGCAAGAAAACGCGTTCAGTGGCACATCTTGGGTTAACTTATGACCAGCCGTAAACTACTATAGGTTGATGATTCCTGAGGGAAGACTGAAAAGGGGAATTTCCTTCGGGTGAACCTGCGGAGCACGGCTCGAATATACAGTTTTTTAACCTCCCGTATGCCGCGTTTCCAGACACAATTAAAATTCCATCGTCTTTCACGTGGATCCACGTTTCGGCAGTCAACAGGTTAAAAACGAGGTTAAATGAACTTTATAACAATGCCATATTCACTGCAATCTGGGTTTGAAGTAGTTGAATTTAGCCTGACGTACAAAGCACTAGGTTTAATTGATTTCTCAGAAAATGTATTTAATGGCAACTGGTATTGCAGGAGTGAATGCTCAGAGGGAATAGTTAGTAATCACTATTTCAACATTGGTCTTTGAACATCAATAAACCAGCAGTAATTTGTTTTAGCTTTGTTACTATCAGGAGTTAGTCATTCAACGATTGCGTAATTATATATCGATTGTTTAAAAAAAACTTTGCCCCACACTATGGAATTCGTGGACGTGTTACAGAAGTTTAAACTCACATGCAAACACACGCAGGTGCGCCATTATCAATTATCTGTAGATCGTAGAAATATTTGCTCCGTGCTGAAATCGAACCCGCCACACGTGATACAGCAATCGGTCTCTTGACCACTGTGAAAATCCAGCCGTCAAATCGATCGATATCCCTGTCAAGTGGTCGCCTGCGTGGCTACTGAATGTGAGGTTCTGGGTTTGGTTCCGGGTCGGATAAAGTATTATTGGGTTCTTCTGATAGGAAATTCTCAGTAGCAACAGAGTTAGGAAGTTGGCGGTGCTTCGGAGAGCACGTAAAGTCGTCGGTCCTGCGCTTGATCTCTCTCCGGTCGTGTTTGCCGTCCCGTCAGATAATGAGAGTGAAGGAAGAAGGAGGTAAACCCACATATTTGTCTGACCTTTGAATCGAAATTAGGATAGGATTAGTCGCACTAGCGACCATCAGATCAACGAGGCAGTCAAATAGCAAAATCAAGATTAATATCAAAATCTTTATTCAAATTACGGTAAAATTTTTGCTTTTTAAACGCAAACATAAAGACAGCTCCAGAAAAAGCCCACCCTTCACCGCTTCTTAGTGTTTTAGGAAATCATTCAAGCACATTATAATGTTTATGTCGCAGATGGATTGTAGAATCAGCTGTTTTACAAAACTGCTAGCTGATTTACAAAACAGTACTGTTATGAAAAACAGCTGAACGACGATTAGCGGTTTTACATAATTACTGAACTATAAAACGCAGAATTGTATGAACGTTTTGCGTTTATCTATGCAGCGGGTCAACTATCAGAGATTATGTAAAACAGTGTGAAATGAACTGTCAGATTGTTGATTTTAGTTCGAAATTTTGTGGCATATGGCTCTGTGTGTCTTTTAACAACAATATCATAACTTTATTTTACTTTTAAGTCAGTAGAAATAAAATGATAAACATATATATATATAGTGGTTTAGTATTTACGTCATTCTAAATGACGTAAATAATAAACCACTATAGTAGTCCACAATATATCGGGATTATGTAAGGAAATAAACGAAATTGATCCGTGAGCGAGCGAAGCGAGCTCGGGAGTTTCGTGTATCCCGACACGGACAGGTTAAGTTTGAAGAGGATGACGGGGGTCAGTGAGCGAGCGAACTACCTCTGTCATCCCTTTCGTGTTTAGGTTTTTTCTAATCTTACAGACAAAAATAGTCAACGACCCAGTCACGGAAAGTTAAATCATCTTTTTTTTTACTTGAGTGGTGACTATCCATTTAATATACCTATACAATGAACAAACCTGTCCCACAGTAGATATGTCATTCTGCATTACGTCTAAGGGTGGGAAGCAGTTTTGTCAAACGTATCGCAATGGCAATCCCGTACGTCCCTGAACGTTGTTCAGCTGTTATATAAAACAGTATTGTTTTGTAAAACAGCTAGCAGTTTTGTAAAATAGCGGATTCTACAATCCATCTGCGACATATTCAAAATATGTATATACATGTTAGACATGCCATGGGTTCCTCAATGTATTGAATTCGTAACTAATTACTAACAATGGCACGTGAATAGCTGCCAGGTCACCCAATTAGGTGAATCGACGTATTTACACATTACGCTGTAGGCAGAATCGTGGGATGCCATGTCATATGTCGCACAGGTGGCCGAATTAGCGCTGTATTCATTTTTGCTTATTAACTATATAAGTCCCGAGCACGACTGCTGAGCATGAAGTCCTGGGTTTTATTCCCGGGTCGAGTAAAATTATATTGGGTTTTTAAAAAAGACTCAGTAGCAGGCCGGAGTTTACAATTGTGCCCGGTTGATGGCAATAGGCTCATAACTTACTACATGGGGCTTAATTGTGTACACCTCTACCTGTAGGCACGAGGAATACCGGCGTGATGCTATGTTTTAGCTATCCTCTTCACAGCATATCGACGGCGTTGTAAATTGTGTCAGCCCAAAACCTGGCTATGACAACCGCATCGTCGGTAGCAGCCATAAGGTCATTTAACGTGCAGGTATCAGGGATTTTCCACACCATAAAGAAGTAACTATTGGTCTCCCCAGTAAGCTAGCAAGATCAAATTCCTGCTGGCCTTTCTTGAGGGGTGGATCGAATAATCCATTTCCACCCCGGACTTAAAATACTCGCCTAGAGCTGAGTGTTGTGGAAAATAGCTCGCTTTACAATAGGTCTCTCCTCTATCACACCAATCTTTACGTTCTTGGGTTTTTCTCATTAAGATTATTTTTGTTGCTTTGACCAGGTCGTAGGTTCACTTCGCGGTGGGCCAGTCCATCTTCTATGGCCAGTTTTAGGTCTCCAGCATATTTTATATTATAATGGCCAGCCGACTTCTAAATCTTTGTCACTGTTATGAAGGTTATGTTAGTCTGTCTAGTTTTTCTTTTCTACTCTCGCTAATAAAATTAGAGTTTTGCTGTTTTTTGCTCTTAATTACTTTATGAGCGCGACTCAAACTTTATATAGTATTTTAGTGTAGTGCCAATGTTATTTTAATTTAATAAAGTTAACTTTTTTTTGATGTTAATAAAAAAGTCGAGAAGTCGGGAAAGTTACTAAATATACATATACACATAAAAATATCTTAAACATCTTCACCATCATCATCACCAATGGGGACGCCATTCCCTTATCCTAATAAATTTGGGGTCGGCGCAGCATATATCTGGCATGTTGCTAAAGTTTTGGCTAAACATCTTCACCAAACCAACATAAAATATTCACGACGGCGACGGCTTAAAAACGTAGCATCGTTACCCAAAGTGAAAATTATCTGTTCTGAAACGGAAAAAAGAATTACTACCTTCGTTATTTACGGTGCTAAGATGGTATAGGTGATGCCCCGTGATATGTAGGCGGTCGTTAACTGGAGTTTTTACCCTCTGCGACTCGAGAACTAGTGATGTAACGAACGAGAGAACCTACGAGTACTCGTATTCGCCGAATATTATGAAATCATTCGGTAAATAAATTATTAAAACAGAACACACTTATTGCTTTTTTATTGTTAGTTTATCGTCCGTTATTAAATAATATTAAATAACCCACAGTAAGCGATCAATTAAAGTGCCTTCTTTGTATAAGAAAAGGCCCTTGCTCTGAAGCATTACAGTGTTTGGTGCATATATTATTCATTATTATAATTCATTCAATATACCAGCAAGACCATAGTACCACCAAGACGTAAACCACTCCCATAATAACAAAGGAATAAAATAAAATTGATAAAGAATTTCAATCATGGTATTAATAAATCTTAATCTCTTACACATTGAACGCTTAAAAGGCAGTTATCAAATAAATTAAGACCTTGTACAAGCAAGTATTCGTAAACATATTCGGAAAAGATGAATTCGTTACATCACTTCCGAAAACTTTGGCCTAAACTCGCGTATTTCCTTCACTTACGCACTGCTGTCGTTATAAATCGTGATATATCGGACTACAAGTAATTATTACTTATGGCCCAACCTTATTTGTTAATTGAAAGGTACGACTTTGGAGTTTTAGGTGACCAGTGTGTGGAGGATTTGGTGTCTAGTTCATTGTTGGCTAGTTGTTTAAATATTTGAAATAACTGAGTTAAACTACTGAGTGTTTATCGGTTAGTGTTCCAGGCGTTTCTTGATTTCTTTAGATATTCTCGGACTCTAATCCACAATAACTATCAGCAAAACCTTTAATTTTTTACTGATAATTTAGTGTCAGATGTACCTATCTACGGTATGTCACGGCGCGGTTGGCGCACTAGTCGAAAGACCTACTGCAGCGCCGCGTGTCGCAGGTAAAATTTCTGCACAGAGCAATTATTTGCATGATCTACAGATGATTGTTACAGGCCTGGGTGTGTGTGCAAGTGAGATTATGTGTCTGTAAACGCACCCACAATACAGGAAGAAATTCCCAGTGCGGGGCAACGTTTTTCCGAAAAGAAAAAAGACAATTCTGTTATTTGTCGGCACCCACCCACCTCCCACGCTGTGTGAAAATATATCGCAACGCGAATATCGTCAAATATTCGTAATTTCGTCGAAAATCGATTTTTACGTTATTTATTCATACAGTTTGTGCCAAACACACGAAACGATTTTATGCAATTTATGTAATTTATTTTGCTGACGCAAGACCAGTGTTTGTTTTTTTAACGTTCAATATTTATTTTTAAAATTTTCCGTTCAGTGTAAACGGCGGGCGAAATGTTAAAATCAACGAAGTGTTCAATTATAAAATTACCGTGTGTTTCATCGTTGTGGTTTGCCATACAAATTAACACTTGCCCACCTTTTTGTTACCGAATAATAAAATCACTGTATGCGGGAATGAAAAGGCCTACTCGTGTGTATGTGGGAAGAATATCTCCAACAAAAAAGAACAAACGTTATTTTAAATCATACTCAAAATGATACGAAACCGTTCTTAATTTAAAAAGTAATGTACTTAAGGAGAACATCAATAAAATGAAAAATTATAACGGTAATACAATCTCAAACCCGAAGGAGATAGCTCATACATACATACATACAATCACGACTGTTTCCCATTGTAGGCATAGACTATTGATTTCCATTTGTTACGATTCTGACACACCTCTTCCCTTCATCTATGTTCATTAACCTCTTCATACATGCTCGCCGATTTATTAGCTCAATTATTGAATAATTTCTTTTTAAATGTAGCTAAGTGCAGTAACGCATTTCAAACACAATACCACTTTTAACGAGTAAGATTCAACTTAATTCTATTTTGGAAAATCCTGTAACAGCTAATAATATCTTTAAAATAATTAATTCTTTGAAAAATGCTCGCAGCACTGGTTACGATGAGGTTACAGTTAGAGTTGTGAAAGGTGTATCTCATATAATTTCTGCTATTTAAGCCATACTATTAACCTGAGTATAGAACACGGGATTTTCACAAATAAACTGAAGTATACTATAATAAAACCTGTGTTTAAGAAGGGCGATGTTGAAGATCTTAATCGTTACAGACCCATATATAAAAATAAAAAATAAATATTTGCATCCGTTATCACTCATTTAGTTAAGGTCCAGTTGAAAATCAACGTCAGTCGTCTGACATTTTGCTGAACTGGACCTTTTTGGCGCAGCCGTGAGGCACACAACGCCCGCTAGCTACCCAACTTTTTTTGTAAGTTTGTATCTTTTGATTGTGTCCTTACTAACTGTGTCAAATAAACGTTTCTTTCTTTCTTTCTTTCATAGTGTTAATACCCATCATTTCGAAAATTTATGAAAAAGTTATATAAACATCGATAAACTCTTTTCTTGAAACTAATAACGTTCTTGACACCGAATAATACGCTTTCGTAAAACTAAGTCAATAAATACAGCAGTTTATAATATTGACTGTAATTACCTATTTGGATTATCGTAAACCGGCTGTGGCATGTATTTAGACATGACAAAAGCTTTCGACCACATCTGCCATGACATATTGCTACGAAAATTAAATGACTACGGTATTAGGGGTAATGTTAATAATCTTATAAAATTATATTTAAGTGGTAGACATGAAGTACTCAAATTAAAAGAGTATGCTCAATATAGAAAACCGAACATATATACGAATCTCAGTTCACTAATGTCCATTTTGGGCCCGTTACTCTTTATTGTATATATTAAGGATTTTGCTGACCACAGCATGGTTTTATTTAACGGCAACAATATGCATTCTAACAATAATGTGGAAATTTATACGTTTTTAACTAATGTACTTTTTGACTGCCTTCATATAATAATTTATAAAAAAACTGCTTAGAACAAAAATTATGAAATTTACACAAAGTTTTCAACCATTGGCAACCTTAAATATATCATTCCAAGATACAAATATTGAAAAAATAGAAGACATTCGGTTTTTGGGGCTACATATCGATAGACTAAACTGGAAAAACTACATAGATTATATCTGTAAACATTTGAATCAACAGTAACACATGCCCTATATAAATTGAGTAAAATTGCAGATAAATCTGCTGTTCTTAGTGCTTACCATGGCTATGTCTCTTCCATTTTAAGGTACGGTCTGATTTTCTAGGGTAATTAAACTAACAAAAACCTAGCTTTTAAGGCTCAATAGCGGTGTATCCGATAAATTGTAAACATTGAATCAACCGACTCCTGCGTTCGATATTTTAAGGACCTAAATATACTGCCACTTTCTTGTATATTTATTTATAAATTTGCCATCTTCGCTAAATTTAATATTCACCTTTTTAAATTCAGTAATAGTGCTAGACGTAACGACGAAATGACACGTGAATCCCACAAAACTGCTCTATTCCACAACAGTGTTTTTTACCTTATTCCTGACATATATAATAAATTACCAAACACAGGTAGGGATTTAGATTTGAATAATTATATAAAGGCTTTATTTCAATTTTTAATAGGCAAATGTTATTATAGTTTAAAATTAGAAATTAGATATTCCTGAATCTTGATATAGTTAATATTATTTGAATTTATAATTGATTGTGCCTTTTTATTTGTATACTTACTGTTTTATAGTGTTACGTAAAAACTAATGTATGCCATCATGGCGGGTCATAGATGTGTACAATTTCGAAAACATTTAACATCTTATAAATTTATAAGACTATTTGTATTTGTAGTCGTGGATTCTTTGATTTAGTTCCCAGATTTACCAGAAACATGTCAGACGAAAAAATTTCCTATACAGAACCTAAAGGTACTGCAAGTTTTGTTTTTTGTATGGGAAGTCAAATAAACTTTTTTGGACAGAATACCTTTTAAAATTATACATTAAAAAAATTTCTTAATACCATAATATTATGAAGCCTTTGTGCGTAAATCATAGTATCACGCCTGTATTCCCCTAAGGTTACCCATTAGCAGAGGCAGAGGTGTACAAAGTTGTACACCGACATTTCACAAGCATTTCACCAATACTGTTAGCTAGTCCCATGAAGATAATAAATGGTGAGGCTATAACGTAAATTATGTTAATAAATAATATTCGAATAAAGTAATTTCACAAAAAAGAAAAAAACATTGTAAACCTATTTCCACTAACTTTAAAAGAGAATAAGCTACGTAAAATGATAACAGCCTAAACAAATTAGGGCGAAACGTTCAAACACCTAAATCAATTTAAACTTTTTTCGTCTTACTACAAAGTCGGACTATGTTTTATTACACTAACTTTTTAATGAGTTTACAGAGAAGCCGCGGGCACAGATATTTCTCTGTTCGCACAGTGAATCAATGTTTTACGAGTGTACAAAGGTCCCAAAAACTTGTCCGTCAACTGCACAGTGCTCAACAATGTAGCGTTGCATTGTCCTGAGGAAACACGAATTTAAATTAAAAAACTTTACCGAGCTGTAACCGTTACAAGAAAATGAGATTTCAGAACGTGCTCATTCTATGAATGAATCTTTGTTTTCATTTTAATGAATGCACAGATAAAGTTGAACTGTAGTCCCCGAAGGTGGATGGCAGAGGCGCAGACAGTTGTACACCCACATTTCATCAATGCTGCTGTCAAGTCCCATGTAATTGATGGGAAGCATATTGTCATTTACCAAGCAAAATTCCAAAGTGCGAGCTGCTACTGAGAATTCCTTATAGAAAAACCTAATAACACTGTCTACCATTGATCTGAGGGTTGGATATATCTCCAAAACACAATGCCTGATCACTACCTGCCTATTGGTCTAAGACTACGTTCCTTCGGGCTAGAAGTCAACTAGTAAAGTGAATAGATACCAATGACGTTACCAAAAGACGTATTAAAATGTATTTACGCGGTGGTGAGCAGGGGTCGAGATGGCTTAGTGGTCGGAGAGCCCGGAGTATATATTTATTTTATTGTATTTGTATATATCCGCAGGAGGGAGGCGCAGGTTCGAATCCTGCTCACGACCGTATTATTTTTCCACAAATATTTATAGCTTCAGAGTTATGCCCGCTATGCGTGCTTTTTTAACCGACTTCAAAAAAGGAGGAGGTTTCTCAATTCGACCGTTTTTTTTTTTTTTTTTTATTTGTGTTCGGGGATAACTTCGTCGTTTATGAACCGATTTTGATAATTCTTTTTTTGTTGGAAAGAAGAAATCTCAACAGTGGTACCAAGATAAGGAAACCAGGATCTGATGATGGATCCCCGAGAAATCGAGGGAAATCTTCGAAAATTGTAGGGGCGACAAGTGCATTTGTTAATTTTTTCATTAAGTATTTTAAAGCACTACTATTTAATGAAGGTGTGGAGTCGATCTGATGATGGAGCTGAAAGACAGTCGAGGGAACTCTTTAAAGATTTACAGCAATTACCTGGTGTTTGGGCTTGATTAATTTGTATTGATGAGAACTTTACACCTAGATGGGTTGTGACTGTAATTAGGGGTCTGATGATGAAGACGAAGGACAGTCAAGGGAACTCCTCAACGTTTTACAGTAGCTACCATGTTTTGTTATGTATGTCCGTCGATATCTTTGTTTGAAAGAGTAGTCCCCAGAGGTGGTCCCATTTAATTTAGTAAAGATCTGATGAAGATCTTCGAAGTTAGACGATGGAACTCTTCAATGAATTATAGCAAATCACTCTCAATTGCTGTAATCGCCTGTTCATGTACAGTTCATGCCACTCAATACATGCATAGCATCATGCCTGTATTGCCCGATGGGGTAGGCAGAAGTGTCCACTGTTGTACACAAACATTTCACCGATGCAGTAATTAAGTCCTAGCGGCTTTCGAAAGCCTACCCATATTATTAAATTTCTAAATTAACTTATTTATGAAGTATACAAACTTATATAATTATGACCTATACAATATATATATAACACACTTAAAACTAAAAAGACTAAAATAAATTAATTTTAAACAAAAAATGAAAACCGCCTTCAAAAATCTACTACACTAAAAAGTTTAAAATAATATCAAAATTTGCTTATAATAAAATCATTTTAAAAGAACAATATATAATAATAATCTGTTAATTTTGGAGTCGGTGCCTGATGTATGTGGGGGTTTACAACCAGATACAAAGGCCGGTAACATAACCACAGCACAACGAACATAAGTGACTAACAAGAGGAAAACAATAACCCTCTCCCAGTACAGGCACCGACTCCAAAATTAACAGATTATTATTATATATTGTTCTTTTAAAATGATTTTATTATAAGCAAATTTTGATATTATTTTAAACTTTTTAGTGTAGTAGATTTTTGAAGGCGGTTTTCATTTTTTGTTTAAAATTAATTTATGAAATCTGAAGAATCTGTAACCTAATAACAGTTTGCTCGACCTGGGATTCGAACCAAGGACTGAAAATTTACGCTTGGGACCACTAGACCAACGAGGCTGTTAATGAACTGCTCACAGAGACGCTTATTCTTCTTCTTTCTGCTTATCCGCAATCGATAAGCTAATCCAGAGACCTACGGGAGGCCTAATCAATTTTGACACTAAGGTACCCATCTCATCACTCGCTCGTAGGTCACTGAATTTACTTTTCGACTTCTATTCATTAACAACAGCAAAGACCGACGGTTTAACGTGCTCTCCGAAGCATGGAGACGCTCCTCCGTATACTTATCTACATTTTCACTGTGCCAAGCGTGGCCTTACCAAAACCATCGCGTACCGACCACAGATTGTAACGAACTCAATCCACTTGCCTAGCCTTTACCCAATTACATTGGGGTTGGCTTATTTTCAAACTGGATGCAGTCTTAATACCAGTATTTAACATGGAGCGACTACCTTCACAGCCCAGTTGGGCAACACGATATCTCTTGGTATGACTGGTTGTCAGACTTTCAGGCATCTGACTACTCGTAGTGGCTGTCATAGATCTTAATTTGACAAACCGGGACCGACGGCTTAACGTGCTCTCTGAGGCATGGGGGGGTCTTGGTATGAAATTATGGTCATCCATCCACATACCAACCACCACCACGGTAACCGCAGCTTAACTTCGATTGATCCATCTGTGCGGCTGTTACTTAACCACGGGTCTAGTTATTTTTTTTTGAATTATTGCTTTATTTTAAGGTGTGCCCATCAAAGAAAATATAATTACCAATTTTTTTATCCTGTGAATATTTTTACGTAAACACGCGGAATCAACGATGTAATTTCTACTTATAAATTATGCTGTTTCTTCATTATTATAACCTTTGTTCTTCAAAACATAAATTGTTTCAAATTGTTTTTGTAAAGATTTCGTAGGTATTGGTCTCTTTTTTTTGTATAAGGACCTTTAAGTAACAATAAATATAATATTTGTTTTCATAATAACAAATATTTGATCAACGGTATTCAGTTTGAGACTGTATTTATATTATTTGGTTTTATTTTTTCAGAACAAAATAATATCTTCTGATATAGTTCAAGAACAATAATTACAGCGCCTACTCTCTATATTTTTGTCTATCGAAAACACAATGAATAAATCGAGGACAGCTATTGAAGAGTTGAAAACTGTAGTTGGTACGAAATAAGATTTTATTGGCTTCGAAAAACTGTACCGTTGAAGTAGAACGGGCGACCCCAGTCATTATCCAAGTCGAGTTAACAGCTAAGTGTAAACAAGAAAAAAACTTGTACAACGAACTCTTAGAAAAATCGGAAATAAAGAGCGAGTGTTTTTCGAACAAACTGGGTTTTACGACGAACAAAATAAATATCGAAAATATTACTTATTCAGCTCGATTTAAAACTATGTCTTCGCCGAGTGTCCAAAATGTTGCCATATTTGTGGCATTATTAATGGCAGCGTAAAGATTACTTGAGGTATAGATGTTAGCCTACAGATATCAAAACAGTGGATGGTATATAGTTTGTGGTGCAACTCGACATTTACAATATTGAAGAAAGAAAATATGTTTATTAAACCACAGTACCATAGAACATAATCAGACAACAAATTTCAAAAAGCAATATTATTGAAATATAAGAATGACATGATAAATGCGTAAGCGAGATTTATTATTTTAATTACGTGCAGTTGTTGTTTTTCCTTTTAAAACCCGTTACCTTTCGCACATAAGGAATGTTTCCTGTGTGTTCGGCTGGGTGCATTTCCGCACGCAAATTTCACATGCACACACCCAGACCCGGAACAATCTGTTAATCATTCAAATATTTAAACCGAGCGAGATTTGAAGCAGATATTTCTTCGACGTCGTCTATCTTCTCGATATCGCCACACAAATCAGCTATTACTTAATTGAGAATCAATAAGACCCTATTTTTCATGTGTGGAATTTCGAAAACGACGGTCTGTAGCAACACCACACTTTCGAGGAACGAGGTGTTGTGTTCCTTCATTGAAAGGGGAGGATCCTCCATCCAGGCGGGTGATATGGCCTGGCGGGCCACGGTCCAACGGCTACTGTCGGGCGGTTGTATATATACAAGTTTGTCGCCAAACTCTCCTTGCGTGATACAGGATTCTTTGACATCATCTGTAATGGCCGTAGTATTTATGTAGCGAGGTAGATGTCGTTACAACACTTTTTTTCTGAAAACCATTACCGAGGTCCCGGTATCGCCTCAAACCAATCGCCATAAAAGGTTATGATCCATCAGGCGTATCGACGAACACCGAGACGTGCACGCCGAATGCGCTGCCACCTCGAGCCTGTAACTGGTCGGTTGACGATCTACCCGGTTCGCCATCCATAGGCTGCGGCTCACGGTGACCGGGGATCGCTGAGGAACTTAAGGTGCTTAGCGCGCATTCCGCGGCAGAGGTCAGAGGGGAACAAATAAAACTCAAAAAAATATTTACATATAAACATAAAAAAAGACATTGGGTTAAATACACAGTGAACTTAAAAAAGAAAATACATTCAGTATTAGTTTCAAGCGTGTAGCGTTAGTAAAGAGACTAGATAAAAATTTCATTTGTATTCCTGGTTAGTACCTACTTCTACTAGAAAAAAGGCAATTGCTCTGAGAGCGCCAATTGTTTCTTTTTTAAGGTACCTATTCACTTGAATGTGTGAAACTGGATTTTATGCCCAACAAAGTTTAACGTTAATTTTATTTATGTCCTTTATCTACTTTTTGTGTAGTTAGGTGGCAATCTAGTATTAGGCCTGGATAAATACTAATAATAATTTATTGGCGTAATAAACCATGCTATATTTATATATTGAAGCCCTGACTCCTGAGCTAGGTTGTTGTGTTACAGGAATCAGTGCCTTCTCCCAATTTTGGTTACATTAAGATTTATCTGCAATAAAATATCTATTTTGTAATTTATGAGCTTAATAATATATGTAAAATAATAATACAATCATCAAGTTGTGTGAGTGTGTGTGCAATTGTGTGATGGTATGTAATTCAGTCCGGGGTGAGAGTGCGTGTATTGTGATTGTAGTGAGCGTGTGGATGTGTATGTGTATGTGTGTGTGTGTGTGTGTGTGTGTGTGTGTGTGTGTGTGTGTGTGTGTGTGTGTGTGTGTGTGTGTGTGTGTGTGTGTGTGTGTGTGTGTGTGTGTGCCCGCGTGAGTGAGTGTTACAAGAGTATGTCATGTAATTAGTAGTGTGTTGAGATGGGGTTTATATTAATAACTTTTCGGTTTGTATGTAATCCAGTGTTTGTAGCCAAGTGTTTATTTTCATTTTAGCTTCATTTCTATAAAGTGGGTTTATCAAAAGGGCTCTGTTAATCTTATTATAAATATATGTAGCTAGGTAAAATTGTTGGCGTCTAGGTCATACCACTAGGCTATCAGTATTTACTGCATCGTTTAATTCATGCTTATAGTTTCTATCCTGTAAATAGCAGTTTTTCTCTATATTGTTATACATTTTTTTTGGCTGATAAAGCTAGTAAAATATAAGACGTAACAAACGTTTTTTTTTTATGTATGTATCTTTTACCCATGGTGGAGATTTTACTTAGTGGCCATAGGACAGGTACTACGATCTTGTACTAATTAACTTAGTCCTACGACCTCATATTATAAAGAAATAGTTAATTACAGCTAATGTCAAGAACCGATATCAGGTTTTCTAATAATTATATCAACAGAAATTAATTAATCTTCCAAAGGGCGACATCAAAATCATATTTAGGCTGCCTATTTGTGTCTTTGCCAACCCAAATAAGACAAAATATATAGGTATTATTATTGTTAAGCAAGACCATAGGCATAACAAGCATGATAGATGTACAGAAATCACGCTAACCTGCGATGCTCGATGAGTTGCGTTGTGCCTTCATCTTTACATGCAAGCATCTGCACATTGCAAGCTAGCGTTGTGCCGCGCCCATCTCGTGCCGATCAGCAATGTCTCGTGCGCCTACCAGGTTTTTTTAAAGATCCAACCAGTGCTATTTTGTTCGTATTGTGTATTCAGACTTCGACTTCGATGGCCGCTAAGAGATTTAATAGATACTCTATTCATGAAACAATATAGTTCAATATTGTAGCAACAAATATATCGATTCTCGCTTCGTACGCTATCACACACCTTTCACTCATAAGGCAGGGTGGGTTAATGGAGGACTGTGTGAGCCTTGGTGGGAGACCACCGCGACTTCCATGAAAAAGCCACAGATTCCTGATGATAAAACACGATCCTCAGTAATGAGGAATACGACGCACGGAAAAGAAGGAAAAGGTATAAATTAGAATGCAAAGATAAATACGGACGTGCGCAGGATTTGAATATGCGCCTCCGGATGAATACTTCAGGCGCTCTGCCAACTAAGCTACTTATCTCTTCTTCCACATTATAGAACGTGTTATGGTTTATCATTTACCAACTAACATAACGAACTTGGCAGTTAATTTAATATCCCACAGATGTCATCTACTTTTACAAATTCTCCTGCTTACACTAGATCCCAAAAGAGCATCCGCAATTTACCCAGCAATACGTAACACCAATAACAGCATAAATCCAACCAACAAACAGGTTCATAACTTTAAAATATTACCGTATAACTTCACAAACTTTGATATACCAAAGTGTTCGTTCAGGATATTGAAAATCTATAGAATTTTCTTTGCATAGATTAGCAATGCTCTCACAGAGGTAAGTTCCAAGTGAAATGAGATGCTTTTAAAGTTTTGTTAGAGTTTCTGTAATGAGTTTCAATGTGAATGGTTTAAAGTGAACTTGGTAGTTTTAGAATCAATATGGATCGGGTAATGGTGGCGGTTATAGAGGGCTGTTATAAGTTTTGTTCGAGCGGTGAGGTATGACTGTGATGGGTAGCGGTTCTTCCATTATTTGGATCAGTTGTTTGTACTATGACGTTATGTGGTATAGATTTTGTAGGTATGTCATGTACCTATGCATTTGACTAGTACACAAGTGAGGGCGAGTTTAACTGAGCCATTTTTACACATAAATCTTTGAAAAGCATGAGAGCGAACTCTCAAGTTATAAATTTTTGATGGATAAAAAAAAATTTCTTGGTCAGTCGAACCTGCGCCTCCCGGTTAAATACTGTAAGCGCTCTAACCACTAATTCATCTCGACATTCTCGACATGTAATAAGTCTCCTGGTGACGTCATTGCTATCTATTCACTCCTTTTACAGGTGACTGAGAGCTGACTCATTTTAGTAATAGATACGTGTGATTGACATTTCACTTTGTTGCTTCTCTGTACATTTCTTGATACATTATTTAATAGGTAGTTGATATTTACGTGCTAACTGATAAAAAAACCATAGGAACCTTAATCAAGAAACTCAAGAGGATTTCAGTTCTTACGTGGGATCTAACTTCATCCCCCCTTTCCGACATTTTAACATCAAAACAATCTACCCAAAAGTAACCTTGATCCAATATCTCCAATACTTACAATCCTTCCTAAGACCACTAAAACTAGGTCCGTTCACATGAAATGTGTAAATCTCACGCGAGTTCAAGTAAATAAACGCGGGGGTCGAACACGGATCCTGTCAAACGTAATAAGCCCCTTTGAGTGGCGTTAGTCACGTAACAAATGAAAGAATATACGAAAATACGCGAATATTTTCATCCTACTTTTGCGTGCTTTCGGGAATTGGACTCGCGGTAAGGTGGTCGAGTTTGAAGCTGTTTTTTTTTCATGCTGGATAAATATTGAGGAAGTATCGAACGTTCTTGATATTTTGCGGCTTATTTAAAGACTTACTTTACAAGCCAAAACATGTGGATTACTCACGTTATAAAGAAAGGAAATGTTTGGGGTTTGGCAAGAAGTTAAATCATTTGTTTAATAATATTTCCATAAATAATAAAATTAATATGGTCATTATATTACTTACCATGTGTAAAAAAAGACGCTAGGCATATGAAAAGAAGACTATTTGACACGGTCTAAAAAACAGAATTGATGTAGATATATATATATTTTATACTCTAGGTAGTAAAAATTACGGAGTTTCAAATACCTACAATCTACAAGCGTAATATTTTGTTACTTCGTAGTGCTGAATAGAGTTTTACTTCTTATTTTTATATTATTTTATATCCTTATATGGAAAAATGTTTTATTTAAACACGACAAAAGCTGTTTTTTTGTGATAGAATACCTATATCTACGTAAAAACTTTATGTTTTTGAACGTTTTACAACGAAGTTAATAGTCTCTGCAAAACCCAATAGAAAACCAGCATGACTTTATATTATTATATGTATGTTTACAAGGTTAAATTAAATAAAAAATGTTATTAATAAAAAAGCTTGCCTGCCACGTGTGCTTTTTTTATTTCACACCTTTTTGTATATAATAGTCACTATAGATACTACGTTTTTAATCTTACTAGCCTATGTTACCCGGGACGATGTAGAAGTTATGGTTGAATAAAGAAACCGACAAACATACATACATGAACTCTAAGAACACTCCTTTTTGGGCAGTCGTGTAAAATTACAGGATATTTTCCCTATTAATAGTGGTTATAAACCTCAATAACTAAAGCACTGTCCGCAATGGGAACGCCTCGCGGGGAGGCACGCGGTATGCCTTGACTCGAGCCACTGTAAACACGTTTACAAGTCGTGATGCGGGGTTCCTACATACTGTACAATGTTGTTTGAATAGCGGTTTAAGGACAAAATGCTAGTTTTACATATTATATACCTTCAGCTTGTGTAAAAGCACGTGAACAATCTTTGTTTTATACACTGATGGTTAGCAAAAAAACTGTGTCATATGCACGATGTTTATCTTCACCATTTTAAGCGACAGATCAATCAGAAATAGTCATTGGAATCATTTGAGAAGTCAGTGATACGACCTTTAACTTTTCACAGACAGTTCAATGGTCATAGCACTTTCCATCATTACCACGCCTTAACTTAATAACTTGCCTGACCACCTAATAAACACAATAGTGTCACCTTCTTCTTATCTTGTGGTTGATGAACAACGTAGTGTCAGGGTTTAATCTGCCCGTAGGCGTCTGACATGGCTTTAATACACCATCGAGAACATCTCTCACGTGTACTGGTTTCTTTACGATGCTTTTCGCCGTTTAAAGCAAGGGAAAATTAAAGCGGTGCGTGTCTCGGAATCGAGCTGGGAACCTTTGAATTATTTAGTCTAACAGTTATACCACTTGGTTATCACTGCTCATAGCGGCAAGTAACGAGAACTATGTAACCGTGTATTAGGTTTAAGGAGTGCGGGCTCCTTACAATTATAACTAAGACCTCCTGTCTTGTATGGTTCCGCAAGTTGGTCCACAAAAAGGGACTTTAAGACAAGTACATGCGGCTACAAGATAAATAAATAGGGATAAGGGCAGGTTATGAGGGATACAGTAGTAAAATAATCGCCGCGCATCGCATGTGATTCATGGGACACGTAAACGGTTAAGTCATAACTGCTGGTACTGAGTTAATTCCATAAACCGCTATTTGCACTTATTATAATCTAGCTTTGAAATAAAACAGTGTATCTTGGACTATAGCAGCAAACTTTGTGTTATGGCTGGGGGATCTAGGTATACTGGTTTATATTTTGTATTCAGGTTACAGGTGAGGTCTTAATTTTAAGTGTTACATTACAGGCTTTGTACGACCACTTGTTAAGAAATTCTTAATTTAATCCTAATTAGAATTACCTTCTAGTGTCTCACGTATAAGAAAACTGAATTAATTATGTAGTTATGTGTACATGAGTTTTTACTTAATTTATTTTATTTATCATAACGGGGTAATCCTAGTAATATAGATAATAGAGTAGTATTAGTCCCCGAGTTACAAGACAGATCGACTCAATAAACAACTTCCTCGATATAGTAGGCATGGCAGGTAAACTATGGTTGACAAAAGCGAAAAACAGAGCAAACTGGAAAATATTGGAGGAGGCCTATACACGTCGAGGGGTCCTTAATTAATTTATATTTTACACATGTATTTATTTTTGACTACTATATGTAAGTAATTAATTAATAATAAAGGCTTTTTTATTATTATTATTTTTTATTTATTAGTCCCCCTTCATTCGCGCAGGACTTGGAAAAATAACATTTTGCATGTTGGTCATGATACCCGCAAGATAGCAGTAATATTTTTATATTCATGTCTTCTAAACTCTGCAACTGCCTCGTTGGTCTAGTGGTCCCAACCGTGGCTGCTGAGCATGAGGTCTTGGGTTCGATTCCCGGGTCGGGTAAAGTGTTATTGAGTTTACCTGTTAGAACATTCTCAGTAGTATTAGAGTTTGGAATTGTGCCCGGTAGATGGGAATAGGCTCACCAAACATGGGACTTACTAACAGCATTGGTGAAATGTGGGTGTACAACTGTGCGCACCTCTGCCTACCCCTTCGGGAAATACAGGCGTGATGTTTTGAACCCTGCAAGATATATAAATCGAACATACATACATACACGAATATTTTATCTAAATTTTTCATTTGAATCCGTTGAGCTTATTATGATTAACTTTCAGACAGATAGACAAGAATTCTAAAAATTGTTATTTATGATTACGAATCGTATATTATAAACTTTTCACTTAAATTTTGGCATTCATTTTGAAATCACAGACGCGTAAATTGAATTTATTGGTATTCATAGATTTATTTATTTATTTCACAATAATTAAGTAATTTTCTTTTTGAAATCTCTTATTTCTAAACTCAACTGGAATCTAGATTGTGTGTCAGAAATCAGTTTCTCTCCCATTTAAATGACATCAAAATATTTAAAATTCAATGTGGTTTATATATATATATATATATTTAAGATTAATAATAACACAAAAAACATTTACCTATTTAACCTTTTCAAAATCGTTCCGAAAATAAAAGATCAATTTTCTCGGCGACTCAATTTAGACTGAGCGTGGTATGATTGTTTGTCAATCAATCAAACTTCTTACTTACCACTGTAAAATAAATAATGTAGCATGAGTCGTTAGCGCAGCTGCTGAGCGTGAGGTCCTGTATTCGATACCCGAGTCGGGTAATGTGTCATTGTTTATTTTTGTAATAATATTTTCTTTAGCATCTCAGAGTTTGGAATTGTGGCCGGTAGATGGCAATTAGTTCATCACTTATTAGTTAATGTGGGTGCACCAAAAGTACGTAGACAATATTTTTTTATTTTTTTTATCCACTATTACTCTACGTTTGGCCACCAACTCGCCTGATGTTAACGACGGCGACGACGGTGTGGCCGAAGCTGGAGCACGTAGATCCAGAATAAATCTATTCACTCTAAGTAGAGTGTTAATAAATCTATTCACTCTAAGTAGAGTGTAATAAATCTATTCACTCTAAGTAGAGATTTGGGTAGAACGACAGTTGGGGAGTTGATGCAACTGCCCAGACCCGTCTCCCACATCATATATATGGGCGTAACTCAAAATTAGTACCGTGAAATGCATTCCATGATTTATTTAATTATAAGTAAACCTGTTTTGTTGCAATTACGATTGTTACCTTTTTGGAGTCATATTTTATAACTGGTTAAATATTGTTTGTCAAAACTGAAAAATAATGGTTGATTGTAAAAGGAATTAACATCTTCTTTTTCGATAGGCAAAATTGTGTCACATGAAAAATGCTAATAATTATTTATTATTTATTTTATAGCCCAATTACAAATGTTCCACCTCAATCTGGTTTTTATTGAAATGGAAACCCCTTTCTGGCCACGCGCCGACATATACCAGTATCTCTGCCTACCCTTTCAGTGAATAAAGGCGTGATATTATGCGTTCTCAATATTTGTTTAATTGAATACCCATTTGTTGTATTTTATCGTCATAAATCTAATTATTAGTTTTATTGACAGATTTCTTATTGAAATGACTTACAAAATACTAAGAAATATTGAATGTTCGTAAATTTGCGCACGGTTCTAACTTTCTTGTTTTTGATTAAGAGTTAATATGTAGATATATTTTCAGGTGAAATAGTAAATAATTCATTAAGTACAATCCTCGTACGATAAGATAATATCAATAAGTTAGTTTAGTTAATAAATACAAGAATGAAATCTTAGAGAATACCCTAAGGTGCCTTTGCCAAACGTAAATCTTGGGGACTTCGTCGCCCGGCACGAGACGTCGCCGAACTGTGCTTCGGTTTACTCGCCTCTCCGGTGTGTCTTACTTGGCCTGCACAGACACTCAAAAATGATGTTTCTCAAATTATGACTTACGGGTAGTCAGATGCCTGAAATGGATGCAAATAAATACAATATCTAGCTACTTCCACAAAATTGAGGGTAGTCATGCATTACCTGTGCACCGCCCGCCCGCCCGCAAATATATGCACATACGCAAGCGGTGAAAATTCCGACTACCACCAACTACTCTACACGTGTTTCGCCCCTCCACGGGGCATCATCAGGAGCTGTTAGACCGTGCAGTGTCCGCCACTCGGTGGCGGACACTGCACGGTACGGTACCCTCAATTTTGTGGAAGTAGCTAGATATTGTATTTATTTGCATCCATTGTAATGGACTTCCGCAAAGTAACGCCTGAATCTATTCAATAGATGCCTGAAAGTTTGACAACCATTCTTACGACAAGATCTAGTGTGACGTGTAGACTTTGGACGCAGAGCTTCTATTACTTTGTTTTAATTAAGTTGGGCGGAGTAAATATAATCAGATATTTATCAAACGAAGTTTTGTATTCCTCGTCAGAATTACAACAACCATCTTGGCGGGCAAAATTCGAACAACCATTATAGACAATTTCCATAGATATTATTATGTAAACAATCCGCCACAGATAAAATATAATAAGCTTAAATAACTAAATAGGTTGAAGTACGCAGTCGCCGCTTGTCGTGAAGCTGAAGGCAATCATTGTAACACTAGTATTACACTCCATGTAAAATACTGGTATTAAGCTGCATCCAGTTACACTAGAAATCGACCCCAACAGAGTTGGAAAATGACTAAGCAGATTTGATTATTGGTTCCTATTCAGTCATCATCTTCTACTGCTAATTTTTGTAATACAAGATGAGATTGAGGCAACTATGTTGTTTTTTTTTTGTTTTTATCGTATCGTATCCCAGTCTTTGTTTTGTTATCATACAATAAATTGGACCAAAATCAGCATGTATCGTGCTAATTTTAGTCCAGTTTGTTGTCACTTTTTTCTATTAGTGATTTTTCTTGATCCTTGGCATTACTATGGCAAGGAAACATAATTCTTGTCATGTTGTTTTATCTAACATAAATAGTAAATTGATGTTAATCAAACATTGAATATAAGAGGTATAAGTAACAACTAGTGTGGTGAGCAGAGGTCGCGATGGCTTAGTGGTCAGAGCGCCTGGAGTATTTATCCGGGAGGCGCAGGTTCGAATCCTGCTCACGACCGTATTCTTTTTCCATTTAATATAATAACTTTCGAGTTCACTAAGCATGCGTTAATGCTTTTCAAAGATTTATCTTTAATTGTTAAGGCAATTGCATCTTTACGACATTGTATTAACTGCAAAGTTAGTCGTGCCGGTTCGGTCACCTGTATAGGGACTGAAAAGATAGCAATGACCATATCACCAAAAGACGTGTTAAAATATGGATGAAGAATTCGCGGTGGTGAGCAGAGGTCGAGATGGCTTAGTGGTCAGAGCGCCTGGAGTATTTATCCGGGAGGCGCATGTTCGAATTCTGCTCACGACAGTATTCTTTTTCGATTTAATATAATAACTTTCGAGTTCACTAACCATGTGTTAATGCTTTTCAAAGATATACCTATCTTTAATAACAACTATTCAAGAGCATTACGTTGAAAACAGCTTATCTGGCTTTAGTGTCATAAAAGCAAGAAGTGTGCAACGGATTTCTTTAAAATATCTAAAATTTAGAAACCTGTTTTTATATCACTTCTTAATTGAGAGAGTTAGGTCAGACGCTCGAAACAGCAACATACGTGTTTCTTTTTGCTCCTTTTCAATATATTTTTATAATTACTTAACAGTGGTGTTGCAGTATAAGCTAAACGAATACCCTTTGTAAAGGACAAATACTTCAATCATTGAAAATTTTATTACAAATTAACAACAATTAGTGCCATAAATCAATAAAAACAAGTGACGAGAATATTACAAAAGTGACAATAAAGTGCTTGGTGTTGTGTTCATAAACTTTATAATAATTTTTACTCCACCTTCAATTAAATTTAAAAATAATCACTACTAAGACAGGACACATAATTGGCACTCAACACTTATCGTTAAGGTGGCGTAGTGGATAAGGGCATTGCCCAACACTCTGTCGTCAGTGAGTTCGAACCCAGCTTGCACCGAAGACACTTTTTGTGGAATATTTTTGCAATTATTTACAATCATGCCTAAATGCGGAGGTTGTGGAAAGTTCATCGCTGTGAGTGACAGCATTAAGTGCCCCAAATGCCCAGTATCTTATCATCGCATCTGTGTGAATCTTTCTGCTTCTGCTACCATCGCACCGAACTGGATGTGCCCGGGATGTAAAGTAAAACAACCCCGGACCGACAATTCTCAAACCCCTGTGAAGGCAGCCGAGGATAACAGCACATTTCCGACACAATCTGTCACACAAGCTGCCAGCCCTACTCTACCAGCGGTCAAACAGACGGTCGCGCGAACAAATTTACAAGCGGTCACTCAGGCAGTCATGGCAACGCCATTACAAGCAGTTGCGCAAGTGCCTTCGCACACGGTGGCAAACACTGTCCCAATTTCAGCCATTAGCGGCATTACTGCCACTCAAGAGGTCAGTCTTGCCATGGAGATTCGCTGTCTTCGCGATGAGGTGAACGCTTTAAGAGCCGAAGTACGAGATTTTCGCGAAGAAATGACGGGCATTAAGTCCACAGTTCAGGCATACAGCAATAAAGTGGACGCTCTCGAAGATCGTGTGAACCTGATCGAAGAGAAATTCGATCAAACGGACTCTCCTCGCCTCGCGGAACTGGAATCGACCATTGGGGAGCTTAAACAGCAACTTAATGAACGAGACCAAGAGTCTATGCTTAACGATATCCAACTATCTGGCATTACTGAGATCAAGGGGGAAAATCCGACACAGTTACTGAATACTCTTGCTCTTAAGTTGGGGACGCCACTTGATGAGCGAGATGTAATTTTCGTGAAGCGTGTGGGGAATATCCTGCGAGATCGCACTGAAGGCGAGGACGCTGCCCGCCCCCGTACCATTATTGTCCGGCTAGCCAGGCGTGGAACTCGTGACAGCATATTGAGCGCCGCCCGCGTGCGCCGGAATCTAACCACTGCTGACATTCAGGTGCCGGGAACGGCGCGACGCATTTATGTAAATGAGCGCCTGACTAAAAGAAACAGGCAGCTATTCTACTTGACGCGCCAGGCTGCGAGTCGGTTGGAATGGAAGTATACGTGGACTAAAGATGGGTGTATACTTGCGCGCAAAGAGGAGGGTAAGTCGGTGGTGCACATCAGACAAGAGAACGATATCACACGGTTTTTCGGCGATCAATAAGTTTGCTACCGGCCTTTTCTGCTTTAGTAAAACTTTTTCAATATTATGTTGAGTCACACAACTATAGTTGCAATGTAAAAAGTTTTGTAATTCGTAGCTGCATGTTATTATTTCCAGTGTACCTGTTTTGTGATCTAGTCCTAGTTGTGTTTACTCACATAAAATATGTATGTTTTCACAATTATTTATTTTCTTGTTGTGTCTCTAATTACCTACTTTCTAACGTTCGCTTCTGTTTAATAATCCGTGTAATCCACAGTGTCAGACGCTATATCTGTGCCCATGATATTTATTATAATTCTGTAATTTTTTATATGTATCAAACAAAAAACGTAGCATATATTTATGTGTTTATTCATTACCAATACACTAAGATCATTTTAATATGTGCATTCTTATGTGGGATAAAAGTAACGCGATAATGCTTTCGACATATCTCAAGTTTGGATTCTTGAATGCGGGTTCTTTGGGAACTAAGCACGACGAGTTTGTGGAAGCCATACAGCGACGCGATGTCGACATAATGGGTATAAATGAGACGTGGTTGCGCACTGGTGAAGAAGGGCGTGCGCCGTCAGTACCTGGATACCGGTTGCGGCATATACCTCGTCCAATATCTGTCAAGAGGGGTAGGGGCGGCGGTGTAGGATTTTATATAAAACACGGTGTAAATGTTCGAAGTCATCCACATCCTGTTGACCCGTTACACTCTTCTGTGGAGCAAATGTGGTTCACACTTAGCGTGGGTGGATCGAAACTAGCAGTAGGCACCGCATACCGCCCACCCTGGCAAAATATAGATCTGTTCCTGGATGCCGTTTCTTGCTCATTAAACTCACTCACACATTGCGAGTATACAATTTTACTTGGTGATTTTAATATTAACATGTTGACCCCGTCTGGCCTAAAAAGTGACAAGCTGCAGACTTTTCTGAATTGTCTCAGCTTAAATCAACTGGTGCGTACACCTACTCATTTTACGGTACACGGAAACACACTAATCGATGTTATATGTTCAAATGCCAGAGCACGCTCTGTATTTGTTGAAGCAATACCGGACCTAGGTGCCCACGCATTAATAACCTCTGAATTTAATTTTAAACGCCCTAAAATTGCTCCAAGGACCATCTCTTACCGACCCCTAAAAGACATTTCGAAGGAAAGGTTTGAAAAAGACCTTGACCTTTTTTTTACTGACTTAACATTACTGGGAGATGTTAATGATATGATCAACACATTTAACTCACACTTGACAACCTTAATAGATATTCATGCGCCAAAGAGAACCTGTGTTATTAAAGAACGGTCTTACCCCTGGATAACTGAAAATATAAAGTTAATGATGCATCTGAGGAACCAAGCTCATGATCAGTATCGTAAATATGAAACAGAAAGTAAAAAAATATATTATAAAGAGTTAAAGTCACTTGTTACTAAATCTTTATACTATGAAAAAATTGCGTATTTTAAACAAAATGTTAATAGTCAAATTAATAACCCTAAATCGCTTTGGCAAAACTTGAAAACTACTTTGCTTCCACCAAAAAATGATGAGCTGCCTAGGCATTTCAACAACCCAGACAGAATATCTGATCAATTCTTAAATGTACCCGGAAGTGATGAGGTTACCATCTCTCATTTGACCTATTTTGAATTTACCAGAAATAATAGTTCCTCGTTTAGTTTAAAACCTACCAAACAGACAGAAATAACAAAGATATTAAGTAATATAAAGACAAATGCCGAAGGTTGTGACAATATAAACATAAATATGATATTACTGACACTGCCGGTGACGCTGGAAGTAATTACTACTATAGTGAATATGTCAATTCAAACATCGTCTTATCCAGAGCTATGGAAGATTGCAAAAATTCGACCACTACCTAAAGTTCCTAATGCTATGGATATTAAAGACTTACGACCTATTAGCATACTACCAGTACTTTCAAAAGTTTTAGAGAAAGTAGTGTGTTCGCAACTAGTTGAGTTTTTGGAAAGAAATAGCATCCTTCCTGATGTGCAGTCCGGGTTTAGGAGGGCTCGTAGCACTGCAACCGCCCTCCTAGATGTTACTGACAATATTTTGACTGCTCAAGACTCCGGCATGTGCACCCTGTTAGTATTACTCGACTTCTCACGCGCATTTGACTGTTTAAATATTCCTCTTCTACTTTCGAAGATGACTTTTTATGGATTTGATGTAAACACTGTGAAATGGTTCGACAGTTATTTGAGTGGTCGAACACAGTTTGTAGAAATACGACGCACAGATGGCTCCACTGTTGCATCTAAACGTCGTTTGGTGAACAGAGGGGTTCCGCAGGGATCCATATTAGGACCTGTATTATTTATCATGTATTGTGCTGATATTACTAAGCGAATAAAAAAATGTAATTATCATATATATGCCGATGATACACAGATTTATATATCATTTAAGCCCCAGAATTATGAAAAGGCATTAAAGGACCTAAATGAAGACTTGGAAAGCATTGTACAATGGTCCAAAATAAATTCACTTGTACTCAACCCCGTCAAGACTAAGTACATGCTTTTTGGCACTAAGTCCCAGTTAAGTGCAATTAAGCTCACCACCGCTTGCGTATCCGTCATGGGAGAAAAAATTGAACGTGTTTATGAGGCACGAAATCTTGGACTTATTGTGGACTCTGAGCTTCGTTTTGAAAAACATGTAACAGAGTCTATCAGAAATTGTTTTTACAGGCTTAAGGTTCTCTACAGAGCGCGGCCATATCTGTCTGAGGAACTGCGAATCTTGCTAGTGGAGTCATTGGTCCTGTCAAAACTAAATTACGTTGATTCTGTGTATGGCCCGCGACTATTATCCAAAACTGAATGTATGATACAAAGACTCCAGAATGCATGCGCACGGTTTTGTTTTAATATTCCATTGAGAACCCACGTTACTCCATTATTTAATAGGCACAATATTTTAAAAATGACCGCCCGTCGAAAACTTCATTTATCATCTTTATTATTTGGCATAATTAAGTCACATTCACCGTCGTATCTGTACAATAAACTGGCATGGACGAGCAGGCACAGCAATCGTGAGGGTAGGAATTGTTCTCAACAGCTTTCAATCCCGCGTCATAAGTCTGCAGCTTTTCGAGGTAGCTTTAGATACGCAGCTACGAAATGTTGGAATAATATTCCGCCACCTATAAAAAAATCTAACAGCGTATCGACTTTTAAAATTAAGTTAAAGGCATATTTGATTCAACATCAGAGACAATACGAAAGTGTTCGAGCTACTTCATCAGCCATATAAGTTTGAGTTGGATTGGAATCGTACCTATGCCATTGCTGAAGCTTGGTGCTGGCCCTTGATGTGGAATATAATGAAATATTCATAATCTAATAATATAGTATATGGTAATAACAAATAAAAAATAAATAAATGATTACAAATTATTAGGGTAAATTGTTTCACCCGGCCCGGTCATTATGTTATGCACACCGCACACATTATGTTATGTATATCGGTATTTTATGTTATATATTATTTATTTATTGTGAAGTATCTGTTGTTTCGATTTCGAGCGTATGGCACTCGTGGGTTGCAGCTGAAAACCAGCGTTAGGTGACCAGTATAACTGTCACCTAACATTATGCTGAGCTGTGGGCCCTTTGGCACATAAGCATTGTATATTGTTGTTAATGTATGTAGTAAGTATAATTTGCTGTAATTGTTTTTGTGTCAATAAACATTTTTTCTTTCTTTCTTCTTTCTTTCTAATTTTATATCACTTTTTTAAGATACAATTCTCCAGCCCTTATTCGTTTGGGGTCTTTATAGAACGTTTTTCATCTATCTGTCGTCACTCTCGTTTGAGCCATATATATCTTTCCCTTTTCGCAATCTATCCTCCGTTTACTTAGTCTTCCTTTAATCTTGTTGTAATATAAACTCAAAATTTTCCTTGTGACTTATTCTAACTTTACGTTCTTGAACACTTACAAGCTAAAAACGTAAGCCTACCAAAAAAACCTAGCCCTGGTAAAGTCTTACATAGCCTAAACCGGCAAACATTGTCAACGCAGTAACTACCGAGCATCCCAGTTATATCCAATGGCATTACACTTGTAATTCCGTCTGTAATAACTGTAATTCCCTTTCTAATGCTTGCTATACCTGTAATTCCACTAGGCAATATTTGTGAGCGGCCGTCTGCAGAGAATCGTGTAAGATTATACACTGGTATCTCGGTAAGCATTCGTGTTTACTTTTAAGTGTTCTGCGATTATCTCGTGTCTGTATTTCGTGTCGGGTCGTTGGGCTGGATTAGAGTGGCGTTATATTGTTATTAGGTTGTATAACTGGTGTGTTTAGATTGTGAATATGAAATGTAAAACTGGATGCTGTGTCGCGCTGTTTTTCTTTAGCTTTATCAATTTTTTATGGCTAATTTATTTGAGAAATATTCTTCGCAATTATTGGTTAAAAAACTTTGTCCGCTGCAGCAGCTGCGAAAAATGCCCCATAGATAGCAATTTTGTGTAAACATTTTCAAGGAAAATAATGTTTGGCTGATGTTTGGACCCTTTATATCTAATAATATGTAATTATTTTATTATGTATACGAAAAATCTTATAAATGTTGTGGGAAGAAAAATATTTTCGTGATCAGGATTAATACCTGCACCTCCTGGATACATAGTCGAGGCGCTCTGCCAACTGAGCCATCCCAACCTCTGCTCGTATACGCATCGAATAATTTTTCCACATTTGAATACGTCTTATGTTGACACCATCGCTATCTATTCTGTCTCTATACAGCTAATAATATGTTCTTTCTTATTAAATCGAAGACACCACTCACTTACGGCAATAAGTTATTAATAAAGATATAATTTTTTGTGGAAAAAGAATACGGTCGCGAGCAGGATTCGAACCTGCGCCTCACGGATAAATACTCCAGTACTTATTATTAATATAAATTCTTGTTAAAAATGAACTAATTGGTATTATAATGTGTTGCCTAGAGAAATAATAAATTAGCCCATTTCATATGCCACAGATGTTCGTAATGGTTTGTTAAAATTTATTTGTGCTGTAATAAAATTTGTCTAGCATTTGTTTTGGGCGTAAATGACATGGGCTCTGAAATTAATAAGCCTCTGGGAAGGCTTTTTGTAATACTTTCCTTTTTATTATATAATAGCTTTTGCCCGCAGCTTTGCTCGCGTTAATTAGGAGGAAAACCCATCCTAGACTCACAAAATGTATAAGAAAGAAAGAAAGAAAGATATTTTTATTCCCACACAGTGCAATATTGTTACAAAAAAACAGAGTAAACAGTTAAACTTAGTCTAAACTATATCTAAAACATATTAAGTACTTAAATTCAAAATTCAATCATGATTCAAAAGACACGTGGCGCCATCTTTTATCATATTTATCATTATTTTTGATTTCCTTGGGAACGGTACTTTTTTCGGTATGAAAGGTACCTTATAGGCAAAATTTCAGGATGCTCGGTTCAGTGGTTTAGGCGTGAAAAGGTAAAAAACAAACAAACTTACTTTCGCATCTATAATATTAGTTAGGATTATGTGTTGATTAAAATTGGTTCTAAAGTACTGCTTCTAAACAATGTACTAGTTTTAGTAAATTGGACACCGAGTATATAAGGTCCTAATTTATTATGTAATTTCCTTTGAAAGGGCTAATAATTATGTAAGTCAAATACATTCACTTTAGCTAAGAATTAAATGGATTGACATCTTTTTTGTAATTAACTTAGCACCAGCAAGACAAAAACTGCTCCTTAAACGGCAAAGATTAAGAAAAAAAAAATTGTTGTAAAAATTTGAATTATGGCTTAAATGAATCCTTATCACTTACGCTTAAAAGGACATTATCTAATAAATTAGGACCTTATATACTGCTATAATAGTAACGTCAGAGCAATGAGGAAGTTAAGGAGTAGCCTAACTGTCTCATTATTCTACTGGTCGCAAGCGCCACTGCTGAGCATCCTCATGCTCATCTACCGGTCTCAATTCCAAACTCCGGACTGGCCCTGAAAATTTCTTAATAGACCAACTCAATAACACTACACAATCTGTGTGTGCGTCTTCTCTCTCGTGTGTGTTTAATTAAATTATAACATTAGTACCTACTTATGTTATTTTTATTATTAATAAAAATGGATCTACGTTTGGCCACCAACTCGCCTGATGATAAGTGACGGTGTGGCCGAGGATGGAGCACGTAGATCCGGAATAAATCTATTCACTCTTAAGAAGAGTGGATAGATTTGGGAGAACGACAGCTGGGGAGTTGATGTAACTGTCCAGACCCGTCTCCTACAACAGTTGCACCGGACTACATCCCGAAACACGTCTAGGTCACTTCACGGCATGGCTTCGTTCGGTGGGTGGTAACCAGCCGCGGCCGAAGCCTCCCACTAGGGTTGTGTTGCCTGTTTCGCACCACCCAGGGGCCACGTGTAGGGATTCAATTTTAAGGGTCCCACGAACGCGAGCAAATCACCCCCCCCAACCAAAAAGTTATTATTATTTTTTGTCATGTTTATAATTTAAGATCCTTTATGTGTATATTTTTTATTATTTTCTTTTTATTGTGTATTTCTATACGTGTCGTTTTGTGTTGGTCTAATAAATGTTTCTTTCTTTTTTTCTTTTAATCTGGGATTCGAAACCAAAACCTGATGCTCAGAAGTCGCACATTGGACCACTAGACCAACGAGGCAGTTTAGATGAAACTTAGTTACTTATTGGAAGGTGACCATCTCGGCATCACAAATATCAAATGAAAATTGTCAAACAAATGCATACCTTTAACCTTTTTGCACAATTGCCCAAAAAAAGAGTGTGTTATGTTTATAGGGTTCATGTGTTCATACACATGAACCCTATAAACGTTTGTGAGTTTCTTTAATCCACTATAACTTCCAAATGCCTGAATTGATTTCGATGTATGGGGTATCATTAGAACCCTTCACTTCTTCTCGGGTAACATAGGCTAGTAAGATTTTTAAAAATGGCACGCGTTGTTTGTAGTTTTTTAATTAATTTCATCTTGTTAAATCAGTTATATTTTTATTACAGATGCGAGATCGCGCGAAAGAGTAACAAACATCCATACATCATCACAAACTTTTGCATTTATAATATTAAGAGGATATAGAAGAGATATATGGGGATTTAATTTAATAAAAACACAATCAATTATTTATATAATTTATTTAACAGAGTTCATTAAATGAAAATGACATCATTATTGAGCAAAACAACGGCAGAACATGAAACTTCATCGTATAAAATTTATATTAACGAAATAATCACTATATCTAATAGCTATATTATAAATAAAATTTCATATAAACCAATATTTTAGAGACACGTTTCACTAACAATTCATTATATTAATTTATCAATGTTTTATTTCCATAGATTTCTTACACGAATTTAATATTGTCTACATCATTTTAATAAATACAATTATATAATTATAATTAGGATGAAATTTTGATGTATTTGAATTACAATTGAAACAAGTGACTGACATAAATTTCAATAAGAATATATTCTTCGTTCAAAATATTTTATAAATTATATTATATTATATTACACTTGTATTTTAATTTAAGTGTACATGTGTGAAGTTGCACGCAAGTACGCTGCGCACTAGTCAATATTACGATAAAATTGGCACGGCGCATGCGCGACCTGGCGAACGCAGTTACAGCATGGCCCTCACTTCATTGAATTACAATACTACATCTGTGTTACTTGCTTAGGGACCGAGTATAGTTAGTGCCATGAATGTATCGTGATTGTGTTGATATTGCTAACAAATTTAAATATTTTAACACGTTAATATTTTTGTACGCGACAGTACCCGTGCGACTGTTTGCAATGCACAATTATAATATGACAACTGTATAGGCCCATCCATGCATTGCCATAGGTTTTAGCAATTGAATTATTGCAAAGATATTATTAGTTGATTGTAGGTAATTACAATTATCATAATATAGATGTGCATTTCTGAAATTAGGATTTTCAAACGGCCGCGAGGGTACAGTTGTGTAGAAAAGACTGTGATAACGTGCTAAAACATTTAATTTGTCAGGAAATCAACAAGACCACGAGTAATTTAGGGCACCGATTATTCCCGGCCCCTGAGCGATCGAGACAGATGTTTTGACGGAACATAAAAGATTTAGTGACACAGCACGCTATTACTGCGCTCCCACCAGATCGTGTATGCGCCCTGGCGATGTTATCGTAAAATTGTAGTACTGCGCAGCGTACTTTCGTACAACTTCAGACATGTACAGTTATAATACGCCAAGTTTAGTGTATGTACGTATATCGAAAATGTTGGCCCTTTGCAAACAAAATCCTAGGAACGGCTCGCGTTACTTTACATGTCTCATGCCTTGAGTTTCGGACGTTTCACGCAAGCGATTTTACCCTTATTGCGGTCAACCGCCAACATTTTCGTTTCTCTGTACGTTTTGGGCAATAAGATTCTCTGTTTATTACGTAATCGTTCTTCGTATTATGTAATTACCTACGTAATTTACAAAACTGTAAAATGTAATTTACAGATTGAGAATCATATTTACACCTGAGAGATGTTTCTATTGGTGTACTACAGCCATGCCAGAGGCCTACGGGCGGTTTAAACTCTGGCACTAGGTTGTTCATTAACCACACGATTGGAAGAAGTTTACAGATTTTAATCTTTTCCCACACAACTCTTCGATACTTAGCAGACTAATAATTAGCGAAGGGTCTTGAATTGATTTCTAATTTACAAAGAAACATTGAAAAAATAATAGACAAGAACGGGGCTTGAACCCGCGACCTTTGACGTTCCGTGTCATCACTCTACCAACTGAGCTACCTTGTCGTGTTCAAACCTATTGAATTTTCAATCCTCTTTGTATACGTCTTAAGGAGACGCCTGGTGATATTTATCTAGTAATCATTTACAGATTTACTAAACTCAGCGTTACCACTTTGCAGTTGTAAATCGCCGAACAACATCCCAATCCTTTATAAATCATATATAATTATATTTTTTAATACATGTTGAGGCCATGTAATGCCTATATTCTATTATTTTTTCAAAGTTTCTTTGAAAAATAGAAATTAATATAGGCATTACATGGCCTCAACATGTATTAAAAAATATAATTATATATGGGTCTTGAATTGAATATCGGTGTGATGAAAGATGCCCTGATTGTCCCTATTTTATTTCTACATAGTTATCATTCTTTATAGTTTGGTAATAATCAATCGCTTGTTTCAATAAGTTATTAAATATTTTGATGGACGCGCAAACATCAATTTAGAAATATTATCGCCACAAGATCGAAAGCGGGCATCATTTAAATTAATTCCAACAGTTATCTTGAATTTTTCTGTTGCGAAGTGTGGAGTCGGCCTAAGACCGTTTAAGCATTACATTTTTCATGAAACAGTCACAATATATTATTTTAAGCGTAAAAACGTTTTTATCAGCATTCAGAAGTTTTTTGGCATTTTTATGCTAATGTTAAAGTTGGCAAGTTTACAAGTTGCTCTTTGGGCATATTCTGCGTGTTTCGAAATTTATTACATGAAGTAATGCTTACTTGTATTCGCGTTAACTTTGAATTAAAGCAGAATTTATTCGGAATTCTTTAGTGTTTCATTTCCAAGTAAGAGAAATCCAGTTCAAGTTATTTAGTAAGCAATTATTTCTTCTTCTAAGTACATAAGTGGCATAGTGGTTAACTTGTTTGAAGATGTCCTTATATGCGGATATCATCAGATCAACTTTGAGTTGCGTTATTTGACGCTTGTTTTTTTTATTTAAAGTTTCTTAGTGCCCCGTAATAATTTTATCGTTAATTCTTCATGGTGACTGCTCGTGAAAATTATGTAATTTTTATGGAAACCATCATTTTATGGGCCTACATTTGAGAGGCCATGTATCCTTTCTTAATGAAAGTATATTTAACTATTATAAATAACACTACAAAGACCTCAAGATAGATTCTTTATAAAGAAAAATAATTTAACAAGTAAAATTAATAGTGCCTCGAAAATAATTACATTCTCATTTTGTTTGATTAAAATAATAAAGATCGGGCTAAAGGATCTCAAAAGGTCTTTATCTCTTAGAAAACATTTTTACAATAGATTTCTTCAATAGCCGTACATGTTTAAGATTCCCAATTATTTTATAGTACATTTATTTTAATCTTAGACTTGGCAATTACAATCAATTACACTTAGTTAAACATATCAGTAAGTTTTCTAAGCTCAATGAAGAGTAACAGGATAGCTACATATATTTTTATACAAACTAAAAATTTTACTTTAAATTAAATTTTACAACTTTTTGTGGCTTAGGTAGCCAGTGAAAGTTGCCTCGTATGCACACATCCTTAAATGTTTGGAGATGGCACATGAATAAATTATATTATGTTCACATCAAGTGATTAATAATTACAATTTAAATTTTACTTTGTCTAATTTTCATCTACTAAATTCTACGGATCACACAATTTATTACAAGGACATCCATAAATTTATTATTTTTATTATCCCTTATATATTACATAACTATATACATTTCTTAATTACGTGGTTTTCAATAGTTTCAAATAAATTAAACCTAACCGTATTTATAAAATAAAACTATATTTAGATGTGTAGTTATTCGTTGTATACGATATATAAATAAGAAAACTATTATTTCTGAAATCACACGAATAAATGATCGAGTAAAATAAAAATATTTTAAGGCATAAATGGATCTTTGTCTGCTTTGAAAATTAGACAGTAAAACCTATTCTAATTAAAGTTGTCTTAATAAAATATAAATTATATTACAAATACAAGGAAAACCCATATAATAAATTAATTATATATCTTAAAAAAGTAAAAGGTATAAACTTTGGGGATTTGTGAAACTCGCGACAGAGAACTAATATCATTCAGAGGAGTATTTACAGAAATAAAATATTTAATAATTTATAGATTATTTTCTTTTATAAACACATAACGAGCATATATCACACCTGTATCCCCAAAGGGTTAGGCAGTGTACTGTTGCAGAACCTCATTTCATCAGCACAGATATTAATTCCCAAGTTGTGAACCTATTGCCATCGAACGTATACAATCCCAACCTCTCTACATTCTGAGAGTTTCAAAACGAAAATAAACTCATCAGCATTTTGCCAGACCTAGTAAATAAAACTCAGGTCTTCATGCTCAGCAGACGCGTTTGAGACCATTAGGCCAAGGAGGCAGTTGGACGTACGGCCAGCGAAGGACTAAATTCTGAGTTGAAATAACATAGCATCACGCCTATATTCCCCGAAGGGGTATGCAGAGGTGTACATAGTTGTACACCCACATTTCACCAATACTGTTATTAAGTCCCATATAATAGTGGTATTTTCATCTATCGGGCACAATTCCAAACTCCGAGCTACTGACAATTCTCTTAAAAAACAACAGTTTGCCCGACCCGGAAATCGAACCCGAGACTCAGCACAGCAGTCGCGCTTGTGATCACTAAACCAACGAAACAGTCTGGGGTGAAGTTCCAACTTATATCCGCCAATTACATCTGTCTCACAATACCAAATCTGGATTTGATGAAAAATATCTCAGTATTTCGAATATAAAAACTAAATCCAGGCTAAAGCCACTAATTGAAGGACTCGTAAAGCCAAACCCAGGATTAAAGGAAATTTTGGATTTGCGGAATAATTTCTGGAATAAAAGCCTAAATAGCTTTAACAGAACTAAATCGTTCGTAATGAAGGACCAAATAATATTTCATTCAGCTTGACTCGAAAGACCAAAACCATATTCAAAAGCTCACATTTCGGGTCTAAAAATGTTGTGTCCATCTGTATTGAAAAATCATACATTTATATCGAAGGATTACATTTCAAAGACAAAGGACCATATTTCATGTTAAAAGAATCTAATTCTGTGACAATATTACCACCGTCTCATATGGTCAAATAGCATATTGAACGTTAAAATCGGAATTTATAACAGAAATAAAAAAAAACTAAATTAAAAGCAAATTCTTCAAAACAAACATTCACTACCTCAAAATTTTTCACATTTGTTCACACTTTACTGAATCAGCATGTCTTAAACAAACAGCTGTAGAAAATATAAAGATATCGGTAGACTATAGATTTTCTATTGTGTTTACTGAATACGCTTTATCGTAACACAAAGGGTTGAGAATATCATTCAAATCAATCGTACATTGTTTCAGTATTTTCGCACAGTGACGCCGATCGCCGTGAGATCCCTATCAAACAATGTACTTGAAGTATTCTGGTCAAGGGGTGAAGGGCTCAGGACTCACAGACGTATTTTGTATTCATAAAAAATATGACTTTTTTTGTTTATTAATGTAATATAGGTACAGCACATATATGTAATATTATTATGATGAATTATTATTACAATTTTATGTGTTTACGGCATTAACGGATTTTGGATTTTTCGGATCTTGGCGTCAATGTGCGGAAAGCGTTAAAATGAAAATGTGGAAACACAAAACCACGTGTTAAAGTGACATACCCGTATACGTGTAACGGTTACCTACAATACAATATGATTAACTTAAAACTCAGTTATTTTTAAAAATTCACTCTTATTTACATATAGATCGGAGCAGCCCAGTCGTCCGAAGCCAGACATCATCGCAGTATATTTCTGAAATAGAAAACGAGAGATTAATACAATGAAGAAACATATTTAACCAAAACTATTTTTTTTGGCGATGATTTACTGTGGACAAATTCACGACACTGAAAAATAAATAGAGAATAATAGAGGCAAGTTTAGGAACCTACATTCCTGCGAATTCTTTTATGTTTGATTTACATATTTTTGCTAAAATTTAAATTATTAGCATTACAAAAAGTATTAGCGCCAAATAATGGAATAAAAATACCTTCTAAACTAGAAATGTGATACAATTTCAACCTACAGTTGCTCTTTGGCTCGTGGTTCACGAGACAATAATAAAAACGGCCTTACCTTAGTATGACGTCACGCAAAGCAAAAGTGCTGCTAACGATAAGTAGTAGCAACGATGCACCCACTGGACCTGAGAAGGAAAAGATAATTTTATTGACTTTAGTCAACATTTTGCGTGCATGGGAAAGATGTTTGTCGAACATTGGAATGGTTCACCCTGACAGTAACAGTGTCTTACCCAAAATATTCAGTTATGCACTCAAATTCTATCCAGGGATTTGAAATAGAGTTATAATTTTTTGTGGAAAGGTAAATATGGTCGTGAGCAGGATTCGAACCTGCGCCTTCCGGATAAATACTCCAGGCGCTTTGACCACTAAGCCTTCTTGATATCTTCTCACTACTCTGAATTCTTCTTCCACATTTTAAACGTCTTTTGGTGACGTCTTTGCAATCTGTTCAGTCCCTTTACAGGTGATCGAATTGACACGACTAACTTTGCAGTTAATACAATGTCATATAAATCGTAGCGTACCTACGTTTCTTTCCAGAAAAAATATAACTTTCAATTGAAATGCGTTAATGCGTTTGAAAGGTTTATCTGGATTAGAAATTGCTTTACAGAATAATTAATACGGAGTAATTTGTATGGCCTACATGCTAGGTGCATTTGATATCATTATAGTCTGCAAACACAATAATGACGTAGGAAAAATTCCTGAGGCTAAACAACATAACACAACCAGCCAGTAACAGTCCCACTGCAAGACAAAGGTCTCTTCAGAGAAGGTACGAGCATTAATCACCACGGTAGCTTACTTACTGGTAGGTTAGCGATTTCAGACCATGAAGTTCAGATTTCCTTAATATGTTTTGTTTCACCGTATACCAGTGATGTCTCAGTTTAAACAAGAAAAGTTTCTTTTTTACTTTTATAGAGAATATCTACAATTAATCCCTGGACTGCTATTTGAGTTCTATAATACCAAAAACACATTTAATGCTTTATATTTGGAATACGTTGCGTACAAAAATGTTTGTTTTTATTTGTGTACAACATGTCCGAAACTTAAATGATATCCTCTGGGCTACAGTCGCTGCCATTTGCAAATATAATAAGATATTATTGTACTTATAATTATGATTAATATGAATTACAGAAAGGTTAATCCGTTAATTAGCTTTAGCAACTTACTCCTAATAATGAGCTAATATATTTTTCGTAACAATAATGTTTTTAGCATTATACCACAATAACATAGTGACTCCAAAGATATTACGGACTCCGACAGAATAACAATACAGGAAAACATTTAGACATCAGCAGAAGCAAGTCGCTAAGGAAATAGTTATTCAATAAGAAATTCGGGTCTTAGAATAAAAATGACTTTCACGTAGATCTGACACTAAAGTGAAACAACACAATATAGTTCATATTCAATATTTATTTATCGGAGCAAAATTTCTTCTTCTTGTATATAACCTAAATAAAAATCACTTGCCACATGCCATGATCATCATTTGAGAATGGATCAATCGATTAAGCTGATTGAATATTGTTTTTGGAAAATCCACAAAGAAGGGTCAGAAATTATTAAACACATTTTCTTCATTAGTAAGTTACACCCGTGCGAAGTCGGGCGGGGTCGCTAGTATAGTATACATTGCCGGAAAATTATGCGGTTTCAATGTCTAACATAATTTCTCAAAATAATTCACGCAATCTGATTTATAAAAGAACGACGAAAGACGTCTTTTGATTTTTCAAAAGACCTTTTTACAGAAAAATAATTTCACACAATTTCAGTACAGCAATAATGAACAATTTTTATAAATTTAATCCATACTCCCTTTACCAAATTAAGTAAAAAGATTACACTATTCACAACCTAAAAAATTCGTAATCTTCGTTACGAATTAACCAAAAATCGTAAAAAAATAACTCCCGCAAAATACTGGACGTTAAAATTGGTCAAATGCAAAAACGTACAGACGCGACGGGACTGGACAGCGGGCAACGTAATATTACTTTTTCCCAAACCACATGTTACCAAAGGATCTTTATTTAATAAACTCGATCAAATGAACAATAGATTTGGGGCTACAAGAAGCGTATTAGGAGTTGGGACCCGTCTTCGAGAAATATCGGCAACAGGGATGGCGACAATCGGATTTCCATATTGTATTAAAAAAATTTTTTGTACTTTAAGTATAAGGTTTTCCCATTTTATGTGTGACTTGCTTCTGCCCGCGACTTTGTCTGTGTGGACTTTAGAATGAGATCGATCCCATCGAGGCGGGATAAAAATTTATAAGGTTATAAACTATCTGTGTACCACATTTTTAAATCTGTTCAGTAGTTATTGCGTGAAAGAGTAATAAACTTCCAATAATCCTACATTTTTAATATTAGTAGAATGTTATACATGAATGAAGAAAAATGATTACTTAAAATGTATTCATGTAATATATCTTTTAATCATTTAAGTTTTAATTAGCTTTAATACCTGATTCAGAATTATGCTTTGACCAATACAGACTTGTCTACTTAAAGTAATTTTTTGTATTAGGTTCTGGTTCAGATTTGTCTATGTATGTAATAAATCCTATTAATAGTTGATAATAATAATAATACTTTATTCAAAAAACATAACGCGCATGTACATATATAAAAACCCAATTATAATACATCAAAATTAACTTAAAATTATGCTTAGTGTAGTACATAGGTATAAAAATAAATAAATTACGACGACATATAAAAACATTCGGTAGCATGTCCTGATTTTGTAGCTTAGTTGCCTGAACTAGGTTAAAACCTGTGTTTCAGGCTATTTTGCCCAATAAAAAGTGACTGCAAGTAATATGAATAATGAGTCATCTTAATTATTACCATACATGAACTGTAAACATTAAACAATACTTAAGAAAACAAAATTTACTAAAACTATTACAATTTATAGAGACTAATTAATTTATTATTTTACAACAGTAAGCAAATTTTCCGTATCAGAGTAGGTCAGTGATTTTAAGTGCTTAGTTAACATTATACTACATTGTTTTTTACTTATGCTATATATATCTAAAATCTTATTTAATTTATTGTACAGAAAAGGTCCTAAGAATAAGAAAAACCTGTTTACATAGGCATGCTTGCCTTGTAGTTTTGGACAGACTTGGTCTTTCCGTCTCTTGTTCGGGGGAAGTGGTATGAAAGGGAGCAAGATATGTTGTATTAGTACGGTGTTTAGAATAAATAATTGGCGAACAGTTAGGACATCAGTAGACTGATATAAGTCATAGGTAGGGAATATGTAAGGGCGGAAAGTTGCCACCTTTAAAATTGCTCTTTGTGCGCGTTCAAGCGGTAGTAGGATGGTTTTCGCTGCTCCACCCCATGATGTTATGCAATATGAGATAATTGATTGGCCTAGTGCTAGATATACTTGTTTTAATAAGTTAAAATCAGCAGCACCACGGATCTTTTTGAAAATGGATATTAGTTTGCGCACTCTCTTACATAATGATTCAATATGTTTGCGAAAATTCAGATTAGTGTCAAGCATGATGCCTAAGTAATTTATAGAGTTAGTAACGTCCAAAGTAGGACAAGCGCATGCAGCAAATGATCGGCAATTATTGTGAGCGAATATGTAATTGTGTGGGTCATGTATGTTATTGTTTCGCATTGTAAAGTGGATGTATTTGGTTTTTTGTGCATTTAGGGTTAGTACATTTTTTAAAAGCCAGTTATTTACAGTGTTGAAGCCAAGTTGAGCATATTCATATGCTTCCGCTCTTGAGTTTGCAGTGAATAGTAGCACTGTGTCATCTGCATACGACATACTGACCCCATTTTGAAGATTTAGGCTACAAAGATCATTTATATAAACCAGGAATAGGGTAGCTCCAATAATACTTCCCTGTGGAACTCCGAAAAGAGTGTTTGGAATGTCTGAACTAGTGTATTTTCCTATTCTAACGCATTGGCATCTGTCGCTGAGATAATCAGTAAGCAGTTGTAACTGTTTACCTCTTATACCAACCGATTCAAGCTTATTCAGAAGCAAGGGAACTGAAACAGAATCGAAAGCTTTGGCGAGGTCAAGAAATATTCCGATTACATGCATTCCATTATCCAAGTTAGAAGTTATGTGGTCAATCAATTGGTGAACTGCTTGACTCGTTGATCTTTGAGGCCTAAAACCAAATTGTCTGTCTGAAAGAATGCTTTTGGCTTCTAGATATTTTATTAGTCTGTTATTTATAATTTTTTCTAAAACCTTTGAGAAAGCTGGTAAAATGGAAATTGGCCTGTAATTGTTAACACAGCATTTGTCTCCAGACTTGTGTATTGGGATAACAATGGCTTTCTTCAGAGACTTAGGAAAAACACCTTTAGACATACATATTTTAAATATGTGTGTTAGTGGTGGTGCAAGAAAGTGCTTAAATCTTTTGATTATGTTTGTGGGTATATTATCCCACCCTACCGCAGAAGTGTCCTTCAGCCCAGTGATTACTTGGACCACTTCCTCTACATCAGTTTCTAGCATAGCAAAAGATTCAAGCTTTGAAGCAGGTGAGTTAATGGACGGATTCTGTGCATGGAGGTTTTTTGATTGAGAGATTCTGTCCGCTAAGTTCTTCCCAACATTAGCAAAAAAGTAATTAACTTTGTTTATTGCCTGCGTAGGATTTGAATCTGCTAGTAGCAAATCCAATGGTGGTTCTTGTTTTTTAGCAGTAAAAGAACGGTTTTTTATGTATTTCCATACTAATTTGCTATTGTTACCCGCTTTTTCCAACTCGGCCTTGTTATATTGAAATTTTAGTTTCTTTAAAAGGTTGTTGCAAAAATTCCTATATCTTTTATAAGTCACAGAAATAATCTCATTTTCAGGAGATTTTTTAACTTTTGAGTGCAGTTTATCTCTATGTCGTATACAACGCATTAGTCCCGGTGTAATCCACGGTTTTGTGTTTTGGTATTTGCTAGACAATTTTACCGTATAAGTATTTTTACGAATTGCATATTGTATTGCGTTTATGAGGTAGTTTAGTGAAATGTTTACGTCAGTACAAGAGTAAATGGGGTCAAGATCTATGTTAGGTATGTCAACATCGAGGTTGTTCATGTTTATTTTTGTATAGCTAGGCATGCAGTTATTTTTAGGAAGTGTTAGTTTTAATGTTAGTAGAACAGCTTGGTGATCGGTAATAGATGAATTTGTAACCAAAGTAATAGATGGCTGATTTGTCTTAATAATGAAATGATCTAAACATGACCCACTTTGATGTGTAGGAAAGGTATGAGCCGGCAAGAGACCATGAAAGGCGCAGATATTGAGGTAGTCATGTCCTCGAATGTCATTTTTATCTGACGCAATGTTGATATTTATGTCACCCGTTATTAATATGTTCTTAAAAGATGATAACTTATTTAATAATAAATCAAGTGACCTCAGGAATTTGTCTGTATTTAGCGAGGGTGGTCTATATATTGCAAGGATGGCTGTGTCTTGGTTAATTTTTATAAGTAGACAGTTACAATCTTGTACACATGGCTTCTCCACAATTACATTTAAATTTTTTTTTTAAATAAACTACAACGCCATCGTTTTGGTTGATAATATTCTCACTGCAATATGAGTTGTAGCCATCTAGAGGTGGTAAACAGGTCGTTCTTTTCGACAACCAACATTCTGTTAAAACGATTACATCACATTTTATATCTAATGAATGTAACAGTATTTCCAGTTCGTCTATGTTCCGATAGATACTGCGGATGTTTTGTGTAATTACAGTAAGTGTTTTATCAGTAATAGGAAGAAGGCTTTTGCATTCCTCGACTCTACATATTTTCGACTCTGATATAATATAATTATCTAAGTCATCGAGTAATTCATTGGCCATAGTTATAAGTAGGTACCTTTTGTTGTGCTTCTTTTACCAAGTTAGCGACGCTCCTAGGCGCCGTCATAATCGATGGAATTGATGTACCTGTCTTCGGCATACTTACGAGCTGGGCAGCTCTCGTCACCAGTTTGGTGGTCACTGGGTTTTTTAAACCTTTTACATGTTGCACAGGTCGGAGGAGACGTCTTTTTGTCACATTCCTTCATGGTATGTCCAGTTTCACCGCAGTGACCACAGTTGGGGCTGGTTTCACGACAGAACTTGGCTGCATGTCCGTATTGTTGGCAGTTAAAGCACCTCGTTACAAGTGTAAAATCTCTTACCGGGCATGATGTCCAATTTATAAACACTCTTCCTTGATTGATAAGAGCCTTTCTGATTCCGGCCGGTACTTCTATTATATAATTGCACGTTGGTGTGTTTTTCTTACCAGACTTATGGCTTAATTTTATTGAGGCTAAGAATGATTCACGGGTTTTATCAGGAAATTTAAGTGCCAGGTTCTGTTCGAAAATACAGTCAAAAACCTCCTTTTCGCTGAGTGCAGTAGGAATACCAATAACAACAATCCTTGGTCGACGCCTGGCTCCTTCTTCGATGGTAAGACCTGATGACATAAGCTGACTTGAGCTTTTGAGCTTGTCAATGTCGTCTTTGGTTTGTGTACTAATGACGACACCACCGTTTTTTATTTTTCTTACGCCACGCACGTGTAGTTTCATTTCCTCCGGAGAGATGATGGTCTGAATTAATGCCTTGGTATCGTCGCTGGTTTTATTCTTGTCAGTTGGGTATATCATTACGGAGTTGAAGTTGTTAGGGCGAACAAAGTTGTTGCTACTTTTCTTTACCATATCTGCAAATGAGTTTTTTTCGGCCGGGCTGCATCTTCCTTTTACCACTTCCTTGATGTTCTCGAGAGTTTCAGTGATAACTTGTTTATCCTGTAGGTGCTGGATGGCGTTATGTGCTTGAATGGTCTTTTGTTTCAGCGACTGATAGATAACAGCCATATGGGAGGTCCCGCTGGTAACTTTACGGCAGAGATTCGTGACACGCAACTTTTGCTCAGAGTTTAATTTGCTTTCAGCAGCAATAGAGCATACCTCACCCAAGAGTGCATCAATTGCAGTCACCCACTTTTGTATTTCTGAAGTAGGAACAACTTCAGCTGGCATCTCGCTGGTAGCGGTATCGTCGGACGGATTTTCGACACATGGGCGGGGAGATGTTGACTGGGGCGTTGGACTTCTTCGAATTAACTGACTGCGCCCAAAAGGGCTGAAGCTAGACATTTTAGAAATCACTGCTAAATATCAACCATTATATATTAAATATCAACCATTATAAATATTGAATAAGGAGCATTTTAACTTAATTATTTATAATTGACGGCAATAACACTCCAAAAATTCCATGTCTTTTTTCAATGTCAGATCGGCTTTTAGTCTAACAAAATTAAGTTTAATACTTTTGTATTTTACATTGAGCGAGTAGAAAAGAAGACTCCACCAAAAAGGAAAAGGAATATACTTGTTTCAAATGCATTCACGAGATCAAAATAGAATATACTCTCTCTTTTACATGTAAATTAAAACTATTCTGACATTTTCCATTGTTCATTTGAACCGGGCCAGCCCTAAAGTGACCCCTGTCGACGTCACAATATCTTTATCGATCAGGACTCCGGGGTTTTTATCAACATCGAAAACAGAATTCCGTATAACAAATGGTCGGTCGTTGGAGGCTATTGACACAGACCAGTTCACCGTGTTTAGGATAAGCAGAATTTAATGATATTGTTAGGGGTGCATAGTTTTTGGGGAATTTAGGGGTTTTGGTAAGTGGTTTTGGTGTTGGCACATTTTGATTTGGTAGGAGTAATTTGAGGACTCTGGTCCAGTAGTGCAATAATAGACTGGAGTAAACACCACGAACTGGAAGAGCAAAGATCTCTTTGCATATAGACGAGGTGCGAGGTTTGCGTCGCATTTTTTTAGGATATTATATCCAGATTTCTTATTGATATCTTCCATCACCGTAAATTAGTCGGGAATTAGATCCAATTCAAATGAAGGTAGTTAGATACTTACTGCATTACATGAAAAACACATTGGTACAACATGCGTACCAACTTTCAAAGAAGTGGGTACGCAATATTTGTGCAAACCTTACTCACTTCAACTTATAAGATAATTTACGAAAAAAAAAAAATCGACGCTGCTGATGGAGTTTCTTGTCGGTTATTGTCCATAGTAAACGACTTTTAGGGACCGTGAACCTAAACTCTGACTCTCATAAGTGCCTTTGTATGGTTTATAAGACATAAAAACCTTTGTCTTTGATACCGCGGCAGACTCCCTTAACTCGCTCATCTCGCGAAAATTTTGGATGCAGTTCGAACATCAATTAATTATGATCGTTTTTGACATAATTTTACGATTTAAATACTTTTAGAGGTCGAGATGGCTTAGTGGTTAGAGCGCCTGGAGTATTTATCCGGGAGGCGCAGGTTCGAATCCTGCTCGCAACCGTATTCTTTTTCCATTTAATATAATAACTTTACTTTTATTATATTTTAATACAATTTACAATTTTTTCACTGTCGTATAATGCTATATGTTGTATATCTATTCATAAGTCTCCCAGTCTAATCCGATTGGGTTGGATACCAGGATTTTACACGGAGCTACAGCAATCTAAACTCCACGACCCAATTACTAGGGGATACCGATATCCAACCAGACAGGTTGTCAGGATTTGATATCGTAACGGTATTAGGAATGGAAATATTGTACCCGAATGGGAAAAACTGGAAACTTGGTAAGAATTTATTTATTCAGCTCCATCATCAAATGTCTTATAGCTTCACAAGTAGGTAATAACAATTATAGTTAATTATTGTTCAACGGTTATTACTGACTTGCATTCTTCGGGATTGCCCGACTAGTTTCGAACTCCGTTAGGGCTCCGTTCGAGTTCGAAACTAGTCGGGCAATCCCGAAGAATGCAAGTGACCGTTGAACAATAATTAACTATAATTGTTATTACCTACTTGTGAAGCTATAAGTATATGAATATGAATGTGTCTCACGAAAGTTATTATACAACAATTATAGTTGCTTTTTTTTATTAAAATCTTTAATGATGCTAAAACACTGAAATAAAAAATAATGTCTGCTTACATTTTACAATGGTATATATTATGGAAAATTTCATAAAGAAATGTTAATATAAATATAAAATTAACGGCAGCTCATAAAAAAAATGCAGATTTAGGACATCATTCAATGATTTAATTCAAGTAATTGGATGATTTCAAAGAATATAATCTAAATTCTATTAAAAAAACATCATGCCTATATACATTTCGCCGATGCAGTTTTTAAGAAAATCCCAGTAACATCGTGCGCGGTAATTGAAGCCACACAATTAACTTCAGAGAATTGCGAAAAAACACATGAAACATGAGCACAGCAATTCTCGGTTACTAATCACTACAGACTATATGAAATATTATATATTATAATATTTCATATTATATATTATATACAACAAATAACAATGTGGTTCATGATAAAAGCAAATAACATTGTTTCGCTATAAATACGGTTTTATCTCATCTTATTCCTTGAGCCTTTGCTCTGCTTTGTAAATATGTAGCGATCAAGAAAATGCTACCATAAGGCATCTGTCCTATTGCTGACGACTAGCGACAAATAAAAGGATCAGATATTAGACGTAAGAAATATATGATGACGTACCAAATAAGTTTCGTAGTTAAAAAGTGAGCTTTTGTTTTTTTTTCTTTTTTTACCGTTTTTGCTATTTTTGGGAAACCTTGAATCGGCGGTGCGGGATTTTTACCTCAATGAAACTGCACTGGTATTTATCTTCTCGACTTGCGATCACACCGCGATTTAGCTGTTTGAAGTTAATGATAATAAGGTTTCCGTGATTATATATTGATAATATAATAATGTCTAGTGAATGATACCCTAATACTGGAATTAAACGGAATTAAGTATAAAAAATCGTATGGTAAAGAAAAAGAAACATGCTGACCTTAATTTAATTGGAATATGAACAAGTGGATGCTTCTTTCTCGCTAGCAGTCGGAGAAAAGCCCTAAGTATAAACTCAAATATTCCTCCCGGAAAACTTCTTGTAACTTTTTTTCTGCTTAGCAAAGCTCTCGTGATTAATTAAGCGCTTTTTTTCAACGTTAAACAGCGGGAATTTGCTTCAGCTAATTGCTTTACGATCGATTGGTTTCCAAAAGTGTTTGGACGTTTACTTTGCATTTACTTGGCAGTGTTGTTTTGGGCTTAGAATAGATTAAATCACCAAATTACGGTAAAAGAGATTTCAATAGATGTTAACAAAGAAGCAGTGCAGCACGAATCTTTGTCGATAAACTTGTCGAGTCGATAAAAGTTTAAACGTTCAAGTGTGATGCTAAACATCGATAGATGTGTCGACAATAAATACCGTACTTACTCGCACTGCAGCTTAAAAATCTGGTTTGTTTTTAAAACCGGTATAATATCGTTGGTAGACTAAAAAAATTATAAAATTTGTAAATATGCGACTGCTGAGCAGGAGGTCTCGGGTTCAATTCCCGGGTCGGACAAAGTGTTAATTGAGTTTTCCCGTTAGGAAATTCTCAGTAGCAGCCCAGAGTTTGGAATTGTGCCCGGTAGATGGCAATAGGCTCACCAGCTATTACAGCTATTAAATACATAACATAGATTACGCCTGTATTCTCCGAAGGGGTAGGCAGAAGTATACACAGTTGTACACCCACATTTCACCAATTCCGTTATTAAGTCGTGTGTGGTGGTGAGCGAACAGCATCAACAGGGGCACAATTTCAAACTTCGGGTTGTTACTGAGAATATCACACAAAAAGCAGCAGTTTTTCATCGGTCTGATTATAAAGGCTGGACACCAATATCTTAATCAAAACGGTCTTATTTGCTTTCAAACCATGATGGATCATTATATTGTCATTGTCATCATCCTATGCGATTCTCGTAACCAAGTTCTGGGCAGACAGAATTAAAATTACCATCGATACGCAAGAAGAACCATCCTTATTTGTAAACTTTATCGGAGGGGCTTGTGGCTAAGTAACAGCCGCATAGGTCGATCGATCGAGGTGAAGCTACGCTTGCCCCGGTCGGTCTGTGGATGGTGACCATCATTTCATATCGAAACCACTCCGTGGCTCGCAGAGCACGTTGAACTGTCAGTCCTGGTTCGAGGCCTGAAAGTCTGACAACCAGTCATACCAAGATAAACCTAGATGTGAAGGTCAGATAATCAGTCACTTCATGTAAAATACTGGTATTAAGCAGCATTCGGTTTGACTGAAAGCTGTCGCCAATGTAATTGGGCAAAGGCTAAGCAGACTTGCTAAACATTAACATGTACAATTAAAAAATTAAGATATTTTTTTCAATGTCAGAATGGAATATAAATTATTCTTAGTACCTATCTTGTTTCACAAAGGAAATTGAATAAATATAAAACACTTCAAAAGAAAATAAGAAATATATTCTCAATTTCTCCCAAAAGTGCTGAAGTACTAACATTAATAGTAGATTTTTTTTTTATCTCACTAGTAACTTGATAAAAACATTTCACAGGCCGCCTTTGTGAAAGAAACATTTGCAAAGTGATGAATAAATTTATAATAATTTTAGTTAAAACTTAAAGTGTGATGTATTATAACGTTCCTCCCATTACTTTATTTTGAAAGGGAAACTTTCAAAGTCTTCGTCCTAGAACATCAATCATTTTTTATTTTATTTATTACTCAAAGAATCTTTCTTAAATAGATGGCTGCTAGGTTAGAGTTTCTGTTATTTTTTTTTTGCTTTTCATTATTAAGATTAAAGTTAGATTAATCGCGTGTATTATTGGTTTTTGATTTTCCTAACGTTTCGAACACTACACTAGTCCTCCCGCGATCATGAACGCCGCAGTGTTCGAAATTTCAGTAAAAACAAAAACCATTTAAACGATTAATCCGGTTAAAAGTTGTTTTATTATAATGTGTAGTGGTCGCGATAACCTATCTTAGGTTACTATATATTAAAGTTATAATTTTTGTGAAAAGTTAAGTAAGCAGGATTTGAACTTGCACCTCTCGGATAAAAAAGTCAAGGCACTCTGCCAACTAAACTATCCAAAATTCTACACAAAATTCTTCTCACTACACAAAATTCTTCTTCCACTTTTTAATAAGTCTTTTGGTCACCTTATCGCTACCTGTTCAGTACCAATACACGCCAAACAGTGTGATGAGGATCCTTGTGACAATAATATACAAGGTACGTTGCTTTCCTGCTTAAAATTGTATTGTATTTTTAACCGACTTCCAAAAAGGAGGAGGTTATCAATTCGGTTGTATTTTTTTTTTTTTTTAATTTATTTTTTATGTTTGTTACCTCATAACTCCCTCATTTATGAACCGATATGGATCTTTTTTTTTATTTGAAAGGATTTAAAGATTGGACCCATTTAAATTTTATGAAAATTGGTTTAGTAGTTTGGTATTTAAATCAAAATAACTAAAAAATAATACGTCGTCGAAGTAAACGAAATGGTGTATTTTGCTTTCTTGTGACTTTCCGGTGGTGTTTACGGTCTCTAGAATAGTTCTAATGAACTAACTATTTTCCAGCTTCATCATCAGATGATGATGATGATGATGAAACCGGAAGATAAGCATCGGAAATCCGTCATATTTTTTTTGCTATTTAATACTTTTTAGTGTAAAACCGCATTCTCAAACATCTCTTTTTACACGAGTGCTCAAAAAACGGAGTGTATTTATGTATGTAAGTATGTTTGTGAGTTTCTTTACCTATTCCACCATAACTTCTCAATACCTGAACTAATTTCGATATATGGGGTATCGTTAGACTCCTTATACTGTCCCGTGAGTAACATACGCTAGTATCTTTTGAAATAGCCTCAGATCTAGATTTCCTACTTTGATATGGATATGTCGCAGATGGATTGTAGAATAAGCTGTTTTAGAAAACTGCTAGCTGATTTACAAAACAGTACTGTTATGAAAAACAGCTGAACGACGTTTAGCGATTTTACATGATTACTGAACTATAACACGCAGAATTGAATGAACGTTTTGCGTTTATCAATGCAGCGGGTCAACGATCAGAGATTATGTAAAACAGTGTGAAATGAACTGTCAGATTGTTGATTTTAGTTCGTAATTTTGTCGCTTATGGCTTTGTATGTCCTAACAATAATAACCTAACTTTATTTTACTTGCCAAAAGCAAAAAAAAAAATAAAATTTTTAATGACGTAAATACTAAATCACTATAATAGTCGACAATATATCGGGATTATGAAAGAAAATAAATTAAATTGATCCATGAGCGAGCGAAGCGAGCTCGGAAGTTTCGTGTATCCCGACACGGACAGGTTAGGTTCGAAGAGGATGACGTGAATGACGTGAAAAAGTACTGAATTGATTGCAATGACGTCGCCATAAGCATGTTAAAATATGGAAGAAGAATTCGCGGTGGTGAGCAGAGGTCGAGATGGCTTAGTGGTCAGAGCGCCTGGAGTATCTATCCGGGAGGCGCAGGTTCGAATCCTGTTCGCGACCGTATTCTTTTTCCATTTAATATTGTAACTTTAGAGTTCGCTAAGCATGCGTTAATGCTTTTTCAAAGACATATCTTGAATTATTAAGGTAATTGCATTCTTTACGACATTGTATTAACTGCAAAGTTAGTCGTGTCGTGTTCGGTCACTTGTAAGTACTGAATTGATTGCAATGACGTCGCCATAAGACGTGTTAAAATATGGAGGAAGACTTCGCGGTGGTGAGCAGAGGTCGAGATGGCTTAGTGGTCAGAGCGCCTGGAGTATCTATCTGGGAGGCGCAGGTTCGAATCCTGTTCGCGACCGTATTCTTTTTCCATTTAATATTGTAACTTTATTATTTTTGGAGTCGGTGCCAGTAAAGGATAATAAACGTGTAAGTACATTCATGAAGTAGCGTATTACGTTCGCTTTAGGCAGTTGTTGTGTTCATTTGTAAATAGGTTAAATTAGGTATAATACATTATCATAAAAATAATTAAGGTTAATATATCTTTAAATATACTTTGCAAATTTTAGGAAACTTTCTTAATATTTTTAAAGTTTGTCTGGCACCGACTCCAAAAATAAATAATAATTGTATATTATTGTCCTAATAATATGATTTATTCAGAATCCTCTAAAATTAAAAAAAAATATATATATAAATTGTAGTAAGTAAATAATGCAATTATTTTATAACTTTTTAGTGCTATTTTACTTAACAGAAAGATTTTGGAGTCGGTTCTTTTTTTTGTTAAAAATTATTTTGTATATATCTTTAGAGTTCTCGCGCATGACATAACGTCTTTTAAAATTTATCTATAGGTTTCTTTATATTAAATTTACTATCGTTAATCTGCATGATCTAATTCCTCCCTGCCCTTTTTTCTATCGTACGGCCAGAAGCACGAAAAGGCGCACTTGATATACCAAAAACCGGAACGAAGCGCTTTGATTCCACGTTCATTATAAGAACCGCGAAACAGTGGAATGCGCTCCCGGAGTGGGTCTTCCCCGATAGTTATAATCTGGGTGTCTTCAAGACGCGAGTGAATCGGTTTCTTCTAGGCAAGCGTGCTCCATCGTAGATCGTATTATCGCTTAACATCAGGCGAGATGGCAGTCAAACGCAAGCCTATAAATAATATAAAAAAAAACAAAAAACAAATAGGGTACCTAAGACTGCGATTACTTGGAAAAGTGAAGATCGACCGCAAATGACCTCTGAAGATAAACTGAACTTGCTGGGGTACATCTCTAGACTAATGGATCTAATCATTACTTAGTTTTCTTATCGTGTGGGTGGTTTAACCACGGTCTATAGCATGACTTTACACACCATCGAGATCATCCTTGAAATCTGATGTTTGCGCCACGATGTTTTAAGCAATATTTTTTTTAAACGTTGCCCCGCACTAGGAATTTATTTCTGTATCGTGGGCGTGACAGACATATAAATCTCACAGTAGATCATACAAATATTTGTTCCGTGCAGGAATCGCACCTGCGACACCCGGCGGGGTAATATCACTACCACCTTCTTCTTCTTATCGTGTGGTTGATGAACAACCTAGTACTCATACTGACCCTCAGGTTATTCTTCAAGTTGGTTTCTCTGCGTAATTTTCGTGTCTTTAATATTTTTATGAAAATAACTTCAAAGTATACAAATTTTCATTAATTCGAATTAATTAATATACAATGAACTTCATTTGTATTTTTAATATATTGAAGTAATTTTTATAATAATATGAACGCCACAAAAATGACGCACAGAATCGAACATGAAGAACAACCCGTAAGAGTTTAAACCACCCGTGGGTCTCTGACATGGCTTTACACACCATCGAAAACATCTCTCAGGTGTGCTGGTTTCCTCACGATATTTTCCTTTACCGTTAAGAAGCAAGTGATAATTTATTTATAATAAGCAAATGACTTAGAAAAGTCAGTAGTGCGTACCTTGGATTTGAATTTGCGACCTTTGACTTGTCAGGCTATCACTTCTAACTACTAACTCACTGTTAACTACAATCTCGACATCGTTTTTAAAATAATGCTCCCTGCCGTGTTCCGGGTTTTCTGAGAAATACAATCTAGGCATAGATATATAACGCTAGAGTAAATATATTTCTTATTGATCTACGTACTCCATCTTCGGCCACACCGTCCCTTATCATCGAGCGAGTTGGTGGCCAATGGTAGATCCAGATTTGATCCTCTGGGCTGCTATGGAAAATTTCCTGACAGTAAAACTCAATGACACTTGTTCTGACCCGGAAATCAAACCCAGGACTTTATGTTCAGCAGTCGCGCTTGGGTCCACTAGACACAGGAAGCAGTTATAGTATTATTTATAGTACCTACACAAAAACTTAATCCTGCAGAAATCCTATGAAATATTAACTATCCCAGTTTCCTACAAACTTGCAAACGTGTTAATCTGACAACTGACAGTGTAATTTCTTCGTAACACAATTAAAAAGTTAATTAATTAGTTGCTGGATGGGATATAGACTAAGGTTTTTAGGTCATAGAATATTTTACGATGTTACTTTTTGTAATAAATACTACTCCGACCGTATCACGGCGGCCTATCTCCACGGAGATTAGCCAAGTACGCAGGAGATATTATAGTGTACAAATGTATGCGCAAACACAGGTGCACTCCGTCTTCCTTCACTCACATATTCCGATGGGACGGCAATCCGACACGACCGGAGAGAGATCAGGCGCAGGACCGACGGCCACCACGGCACCACCAACTTTCTGATTCCGGGCTGCCATTGAGAATTTCCTAATAGGAAAACCCAATAGCACTTTGCTCGACCTCGGAATCGAACCCAGGACCTAACGCTCAGCAGCCGCGCTTGCGACCACTAGACCAAAGAGGCAGTCGACCTATTTGTAATAGGTACACTGTGAATACTTAATACATGCATCGGTACCTAAAATCACTCCTGTTAACCATCGAGGTAAGCAGAGACTATTTAACACCTGTTAAGATTCTGCCAGATCTCTTTCGAGTTATATTTTTATTTGTGGAAAAAGGAAACGCATGCGTTTATGCTTTTAAAAGACTTATCTATTCTGTAGATCTCTTTCGCTTCATGTACGCGAACAGATAATCTTACTACGAGTATGTTTTCTATTAATCTCGTTACTATGATTTCGTTGTTCTAATATCTTTTTTTAAGCCAAGACTTTGTAACCGTTAAATTCTGCTGAAATATAATGAATTTGCTTATACGGCTGCTAGAAACAACGGAAGAAAAAAGTAATTGATAATACTATTTCAAAAATATACTCAAACCGCATGAAAACCTTTGTCATCTTATCAAACTACTTAAACTACTTAAACATCACTTGCTAATCCTGCGCCATTATTACACGACTGCCAAAAAAGAAGTGTTTTGTTTTAGGGTTCATGTATGTATGTATGTATGTTTTTAAGATTTTTATTCCACCATAACTTCTAAATGCCTGAACCGATATCGATGTTAGAATCCTTACAGTTTCCCAATTAACATAGGCTAGTAAGATTTTCAAAATGGCAGGCGTATTTTTATTTTTTTTAATTAATTTATCTTGTTTTGGTTTCCAACCATACTAGCACTGTCACCTATTAAGTTTACAGATAGATCATCTTAAGCATCGAACCCTATTTCTTTATTAAAAACCACTTTTGACATTTAACCCTTACCGTTTCTACTCAACTAACGCCCGTCACATGGACATAAATAATGCAACGCAATAACAAGTCGCCGAGCTAACTGCGGTATACCCCAGTTATTACTTCCCACCTACCCTTCCCCCACCCCGCAACATTCTTATGTGACAACGATTTATCCACCATGTATTGTGCTCACTTAATTTATGGACCCGTTTAAAATACGACCGGAATTACGCTCGTATAAAAATTTTGGTGCTTTACATTTTTGGGTTATGAATTTTGAATTTTTGTTCTCACCTGCCGTTTAGGTTAAGTTGGATACCTGACAGGTGTGAGTTAGGAATTATGATTCTTGTTAGTGATATTTTCAACCGACAACAAGTAGAAATTGATATTCTCTGCCTATCCCACTGGGAAACAGGGGTGTTTGTATGTACATACTTTATGTTTTAACCGTACCGTAACCGTATATTTTCAATACAGGCTTCGTAAACTATAATTAATTTATTATTCTTAACGTGTCAATGTCAGATGATCGGCGCTGCATGTACTCGTATTCTTTTTCCATACATACTCTCTACTTGTATTGGAATGCTGCTAAAGTTTTGGCTATGTTTTATGACCGGCCGCCTGCCTGACGTCAGCCCTCATTGGGAATACTGTTGTTGGTGGTAACCGTCACCGATACGGTCTCCTTCTATCTAGCTATGTCATAACAAATGTCATCCATGCGCCAGGTTCTGATGTTATCCTACTATTACATTCCACTAACCAGGCCATTCATTTTGTGGACACACATTTGTCGATAAAGCTGTTGCGTCAGTCATTAGCAGACACAATAGATTTTTATTGTTACAACGTACAGATCTGTACGTTACTGAGCCGAAAGAATAAACGTCAAATTTGACATTAGTTGTTGATAAATCGATATAGTCTTTAAACTTTTATTGACTCGACAAGTTTGTTGACAAAGGTCCGTGCTTAGAATTTAGATGTAAGTCATACATAGAAGTAAGGTATAGCATTATCAGTGATATCCATAAAATCTATTTCAGTACAGGTATTTAGGCAAAAAAGAAATAATGTTAAGAGTACCATCGCTTGTTGGATTTGTGGGGCTGATCTAGTGAAGCGTGGCTGCTGAACGTAAGTTCCTGGGTTGAATTTTCGGGTCAGGCAATGCAATTCTCAGTAGCAGCCCAGAATTTGAAAGCGTGATCGGCAAATTACAAATATGACGAGGTTTATCATGTATTACTGATTTTACGGTAATGGTGAAATATGGGTGTAAATAAGTACCTAAACAAACATAAGATAGCATCACGCCTGTATACTTCGAAGGGGTAGGCAGAGGTGTGCACAGTGATACACCCTCATTTTACCAATGCTGTTATTAGGCCCCATGTAATAGCTGGTGAGCTTTTTGCTACTAGAATATTCTAACAGAAAAACTCAGCAACTGTTTGCCCGACCCGGGAATCAAACTCAGCAATCACGTTTGGGACCACTAGACCAACGAGGCAGTTCTACCTAACCATACGAGGAATACAGGCGTGATTCTATGTTATGAAACAAAACATCCATCTTAATTTATAGCCTTAAGTTATTTATCTTAAATTATAAACGCAATGACTTGGTGAGATACGCATTAAATATGGCTTCAAATATCTTTTGGTTGTCAGATTGAATTAAAATGTTTTAAAATGAGATTAAAGATAATAATATTCTTGAACAATTTATAAAGCTTAATCTTGCGTGATTTAACAAAGATTCTATTAAATTTGGTAAATCTGATTTGAATAGTTTCATAAATTTAAAATTTAATAAAACGTTTATTTTCATGTCTTTTTTTACATCAAAATTTCGTATTAATTAATTTTCAACTTGGTTTATTTTATCGTTAAACTAGCTGTGCCCCGCGGTGTCACGTCCCCGTAAAAAAAAACTACGTACGATATAAAAAAAACTTATGTAAAAACCTGGTCCTGACAATGACGGACACAACAAAAAAGAATTATCCAATTTGGTGCAGTCGTTCTCAAGTTTAGACATGACCAAGGGAAATAGGGATTAATTTATATATATATATAGATAAGAAATACGTTTATACGTAAGCACCTATGTAGGTAGATGATATTCATATAAAAATAAAGTAAAATGAATAGCTTTTCCGAAATTTCCCTATTGTTAGAAAAATGGGTTTATCTTCATAGTTGAAACATTATTAATGACATCAGTGTACATCTGCAGTAAACCTGTGCTTAGACCCTCGGGGAATACAGTCGTAATGCTATGTATGTTGTAGAAATGGAATAACTAGGGCAGTACCACTTAGTAGTAGACTTCATGTCCTTCGTATATTGGATATTGTTAAAAGTTCCATAACATTGCGTAGTATAAATACCATTAGATAACATTCTCCTAATAAGAGCATCAAAATAAAATGCAATAACCAGTCCATCTGTTATTCTTTGGTTTTTAATTCACCTCTGATTATTCACTATAGCGGTCATTAATGCTTTTGATTATAATCAAGTGAAATTGTCACACATGACTATTACACCACGGTGAAAGCCTTTTTTAATCTTTATTTCCCACAAAATAATACCTTAATTATTATACTTTAGTTCCCAATTACTATAACTAACATTACCATTACAACCTCAAATAGATATAAATATTCTCAACGTTTACTAAAACGCGTGCCCAAAGACTTGCGTACCGTAGGACCGCTTTTCATAAATTTGTTCTAAAGGACCAGTTTCTGAACATTATCCATAATACATTTCACTATTCGCGACCCTTAAACATAATTATGGGGTGAGATGAAAGGCTCCTACATAATTATGCGATCCTCCCTCCTCCCCCTACTCCCATTTATCTACACGCAGTTTTTATGGTAATTACACTTTTATCGTTATGTCTTAATTCAATTTAACGTGAATGTTGGAATAGGACGTGTTCAGACAGGATCAGTGAAAAAAGAGACACGTATAAACATAGATGACATGAGTTTTGATAGGATTTGATTGATTTTATAGCTCAGTTGTACTAATTTATGTAACCTTAAAACAAGTAATACTATTTTGATTATTAAATAAAGGGATATTTATCTAATAGTCAAAATATTATTTCTGACAAATTATTATATTAATATATTATATATTTTTATCTATGTCTTAAAAAAGTTTGTTAGTGGCAGTTTTATCAGACATACTTATAGATAGGGTGGTAACTGGATGGATTGAATGCCTCGTTGGTCTAGTGGTCGCAAGCGCGGCTGCTGAGCGTGAGGTCCTGGGTTCGATTCCCAAGTCAGGCAAAATATTATTAGGATTTCAGTTAGGGAATTCTCAGTAGCAGCTCGGAATTATGAAGTTGGTAACACCCTCGTGCTTCGTGGAGCACGAAACGCTGTCGGTCCTACGACTGATCTCTCTCCGGTCGTGTCGCATTGCGGTCCCATCGGACTATAAGAGTGAAGGAAGAATGAATGCACCTGTGTTTGCGCATACACTTGTGCACTATAACGTCTCCTGCGTACTTGACTAAACTCGGTGGGGATAGGCCGTCGTGACCGAAATACGGTCGGGACGAGTATTATAACTCGATCTGAATAGTTTTATTATTGTATTAATTGCTGGTATTGATGATTATGACAGAAAATAGGATAATGTAAGAAGGCAGAAAATAGATTATCTGATTCAGGTAACAAATTATGAACTAAAAAGGTCAAATTTCTTCAGAAAATTAGTTTGCCAAAGTAAAGTGGACCCAAAATAAACCGGTAAACATAAACCAAGATATTATTCAGAGAAATTAGAAAAGCCCAGATGATCAATTCGCTAAAGCTGAGCCGAGGACGCGCCGTTGAAAGTGTAATAAATTATTTTAATTACCTGACGCTTTTAGCTAATAAGTCTTGGTGAAATCTTAATGTTGAGTTTACATCTTAAGCCTTCTTAAAAAGTCATATTATTTTAGGAGCTTTATGAGGGTATTGTTGGTAATGGTTATTGTGCAGATTAACTAGGTTAATGACGCGGTCAGTACACAAAGGTGTTAATAAAAAAATATAGTCAGTAGTTTCTGGTCGGTTTCTTCGGCCGCGGCTAGTTACCATCCACCGGACGAAGCCATGCCGTGAAGCGACCTAGTTATGTATCAGAATGTAGTCCGCTGCAACCGTGTGGGAGATGGGTCTGGACAGTTGCATCAACTCCCCAACTGTTCTCCCCAAGTCTATTCCTTTTACTTAGAGTGAAGAGGTTTATTCTGGATCTACGTGCTCCTTCCTCGGCCACACCGTTGCTTTACATCAGGTGAGTTTAGGAATTAGGAATCTTCACTGTCATGAGATTAAATTCGATTCATGGGTCGGGAGAAGTATTAATGAGTTTTTTTGTTAGGAAATTCTCAGTAGCAGCGCGGAGTTTGGAATTGTGCCCGGTAGATGGCAATAGGCTCACCACCTATTAAATAGGACTTAATAACAGTCCGGGGTTGCGGTGAATAGAGTCGCGATCCCGGGACCCCGGTAAAGGTTAGAGTAGGACCGGTGTGGTTTTTAGTCGGTAGGAGTCCGGCACAACGTCCATGATGGATTTTCCAGACTTGAAAAAAAAAAAAAAAGGACTTAATAACAGTATTGGTGAAGTGTGGGTGTACCACATACAGGCGTGATGCCAAGATTTTCTTATGTAGTCATATAATTTTCATTGAATATTAGTTTTAGTAATTACGTTTAGAGTAAAGCTGTTTTTTGGCAGTTCCTTAGTTATTTAACAGCCTCATTGGTCTAGCAGATGCAAGCGGAGCTGCTGAACATGATGTCCTGAATTTGATTCCCGGGTTTAATAGTGTTATAGTGTAAGTTGTTCCAAACCCAGGACCTCACACCCAGTAGTCATGCTTCAACAATGAATTGTTTCTAATATTTGGTAATAGGTACGAACAGCAGGCGTACTGTCTCACAAAATTGTACAAACGCCTGTTGGTATCTGCACCCGCCTTTATCGTTATACCGAGACTCTCTTCGACTAAATAATGGAGTTTCAGGTTACAGTTTTATTATAATTTATTACAAAACTTATTTGCTTTTAACGTTGCGCGGGTATTTTCCAGTAATTATTCAGTTATTTCGGTGTCTCGAACGCTATACGATATTGGTGGCACGTAAATCAGCGAAATCAGGGTTATATATCTGTTTATTAAAGTATTTACTTTTTTTGCAGTGATAAATGGTAGACTGCCTTCGGTGATCTGGTGGTCGCAAGCGTGGCTGCAGTGTGGGAGATCCTGGGTTCGTTTCTCGGGCAGAAAGCGATTGAGTTTTTCTGTTAGGAAATTCTCAATAGCAGTCCGGAGTTTGGAATTGTGTCCGGTTGATTGCAATAAACTGAACACATAATATATTATAAATATATTCAAATATTTTTATTTCAAATAGACCATATTACAGGAACTTATGAAAAGTCAAAGCTAGGTGCACGGTTCCAAGTCGTTGATCTTATGGAGAAGAGCTGGCAAGAAACTCCATTGCAGTCTTTTAAAATAAATTGGTATTTATAACATAAATAAGGTAATGTGACAATAAGGCAGGTTAATATGCAAAATAATAAAGGAAATCGCTAGAAACAATAACTTAAATAGGCTTTTAAAATGAAGTCCTTTAATGAAGTCCTATAATAATAATATAATTACTCTAAACTATCCTAATTATTACTTCCTTTCCTACCTACTAATGATGAGCGAATACGATACATTAATGCAGGAGCATAGCTTGTAATTATGCCAGAATCGGGTCGGAGCGCACTCGCGTTAAACCAAGATTAAATGTCGTTTAACAGCGACACGTGTTTGACAATCTTTGGTCGGAATTTCATATTGAGTATGCGCTACGTCAACTGATGTCACAAAATTCCTCTAAAAATGGAACATAAGGTGGAGTAGTCGTATTAAGGAGCACGTCTGAATTTGTAAAAAAAAAAAAGAAAAAAAAAAAGAAAAAACGGACAATCAAAGTATTACGAAAACATATTAACTTATTTGTTTTATGCCGTGTTTTTCAATAATTAATCATTTTTTATAGCTAGTACTAACAACACATAGAAAAAAACCCATAACTAAGATTGACTGTTGTTTAACAACATTCAAAGCGCGACACATGTTGACAATTTTGTACGAACGCCAATGTTTTAGTATTCACTGCACTGTGTCACAGAAATTTAGTTACGTCACAAGTTTTGACAGATTTTATTCGAGTGTTCTAAAATGTTGGACAGTTGTTTCTAACTTACAATAAAAGTTACTGGGAATATTTAATCTATGATTTCTATCATATTGTGTTAGGCTTTTTATGTAAAAGTGTAAACAAAGAGAGCTATGAAAATGAATATTGATTGATTGAAGGAGTCTAAAGACCAAAAAGGCCAAACACAGAGTAATTATTACTAAAAACAAAATGTTAGGTAGACTGTGTGACGGATGATATGAAGGAAAAGGGAGTAAACGTTTTACTGACATCGGAATACACCGGAGAGAAAACCATATTGCGCCGATCCCATATATCTTGGGACCAGGACAATAAAAAGAATAACAATTATAAGGCTGAGGAAAAGGTAAACTTCGTCCTTCGGTAGGTATAAAAAATTTTGCTACGCAAATAGTTCCTGGCTCTAGAAATCAAAATTAACATAACTAAATATAATCATCCTAAAAAAAACACAGTTAACTTATGAAAAATAATTAGTACCGAACCAAAAACTCGATAGTACCTAGATAGTAAAGTTTATCATCCCATAAACTGTCATAACATAACCTAAGTATGTCTTCGTTCAGCCATTGCATGGCAGAACACAGTGGCCGTCATGCCCATTAATTATGAGACGTTATTGCACCAGGTTATGTGGTGACGTAAACGTAAGAATCTCTGCTCATTACTCCTATACTGTTATACCTTGTTAGGAACATTGACTCAGAGTTTTATGAGTTTAAGCACGATATTTCTCGTACAATTGCATATTTAAAAGAACTTACATATTTTGAAGTTATTATATTAAATGGAAAAAGAATACGGACGCGAACAGGATTCGAACCTGCGCCTCATAGATGAATACTCCAGGCGCTCTGACCACTAAGCCATCTCGACTTCTGCTCACCACCGCGAATTCTTCTTCCATATTTTAACACGTCTTATGGCGACGTTATTGCTATCAATTCAGTCCCTATACGGGTGACCGAAACGACACGACTAACTTTGCAGTTAATACAATGTCGTAAAGAATGCAATTACCTTAACAATTCAAGATAAATCTGTGAAAAGCATTAACGCATGCTTAGCGAACTCTAAAGTTATTATATTAAATGAAAAAATTGACGGATTGGTAAATGAAAGCCAACAGAACCATTTCCACCATTTTAGAAATGTTTGTCTGTTTGTCTGTAGGTCTGTTTGTCGTTTATTTGTGAGAGCATCACGTAAAAGCTGCTTTGCACTGGGCTGTGTATTTTTTTTTAATTATCATGAATTTGTGTTCATACACGACATTACGACATCCACGCGGACGGAGTCGCGGGCACAGCTAGTTGTAAATATAAACCTACCTTTACTTACAGGTAAAGGTAGGTTTATATTTACAACAACTTCTACTACCAGCTAAGTAGCTCACTAGTTACATCTAGTGAGCTGCCTAGCTTAAAGAGAAAATAGTAAATATCAACAAGACCTTTATTTGTATATAAATATCTCGCATGGATAAAGAATGAATGAGATTGAAACTTGCTCCGTTTCTATTCACCTTTTGCTCACTCACTACAGAAAAGAAAGAGAAATTAGATGAAGTGATATCATTAATTGACTTCCCGTTCTAAGTTTGCTCGGGTTGTAGGTATATAAAACATAGGTAGCAGATTTCTACTTGTATTCAATAAATTTGTTTATTTATTATAAACCAGACACGCTTATACTGAATATAGGTAAGTTAAGCTAGTAACACAAAAGTAGAGTCTAGGTATAGTAATCATAGCGGGCTAAACCTTATGAATAATTAACTTCAAAAGATCGCAGCTACGCAACACGAAGAACTAAAAGCTTTCTAGCAACACTTACAACAAAAAATATCTAGATTATGATAAAATACCTAAATAAAGGAAGATTGGAGAACAAATTTGTTTCTCGAAAACTAGCAAAGACTTCCAAGGACAAAGATAAAATGGCGGTAAATTAAGCAATGATAAATGGGAATCAAATGAAAGTGAGAAGCCTTGGGTAATACTAGATCGCTTTAATTTATAGCCAAAAACTATTACAGCTGAGAATCCATTTTTGGTAGACAAAATGAGAAAAGTAATAACTCAAATGCTCAGTGTTCAGAAAGTAATAAAATTCTTGCATTAATTATATTTTATTGAGAGATACAATTTAAATAAAGATGTAAGTCATATTTTTGGATGGAACGTGGACAAGAAATAAATTGAAATTAAAAGACTATTATCATAGTGTGATTCTCTGACCTCCTGTTTTTGTAGTAACAACATGATTTTGCATCACGTCTATAATAACCTAATCGGGCATGACACTAATTTTACAGATTTTGTTATTTAGTCATAAGTAGGCTTATTGTCATCTTCCTGAAACTATACCTTTCGGGCTGCTATTGAGAATACAACAAATTGCCCAATCTGGTTATCTGACGCTAATACCTTAAACTGAGCAGCCACGCTTAAATCCATAAGAACAATGGAGGAGTATAATTAATTATAAATAAGACGACGCTCTTGAAAAACGTTCCTGTTAAAACTATGCAAAGTTAATCTAATAATGGTGCTGAATGTACGCACGAGCTTAGGTATTTAGTTCAAGGTCTTTTTTCCCTCTTCCACTATTTTGAAGACAATATAAGGGAAAAGTTCTAACAGGGTTGGACAGTCGCTTGATGAATAAAAGACTAGCATCTAATGGCTAAATTATAAAGGATATCATCGTATTATAATGTTATTGTGCCGCAGGGCAGACAGGGTACTGGGGTCTTTGGAGGTAGCTTTTCCATTATTTGGGAAATGTTTTTAAAACTATAGTAAATTTAACGAAATGTAGGCTGTTCTTCCTTTCGTATAGCTAGGAGTCTACTGTTATGAGGTGTTAAAGCCGTCCATATGTCTCTGACTGCTCTTAAGGACAGCCGAGATCGCAGGTTTAGCGTGCTCTTCGACGTACGGAGACGCTAATATGAAAATGCTCCGAGTGATCACTCATGTACAAATTGTCCGCGCCAAGCGTTTTTTTACAACAACGAACATTTAACATTTGTTTATATTTAGATTCTATTGACTTTTGCAAGGATGTTAAGGACATGAAATTTGGATGTGGATACAGATATATGATTGATATTATGAAGGTTTCAGATGCTGTTGCGGATATGAAATCATTTCGGATTATCCGATAGTTGCAGTTTCAGTTACGGATATTAGAATTTTAAGGAATAGTAAAATGAGAATACAAATAGGTAGGCTTCTGCCGGCGACTTCGTCTGCGTGGACTTCAGAATTTGGTCCAGCCGGGATTAAAAGTATATTTTGTGTTAATCCAGGATGTAAACTATCTGTGTGCCAAGTTTCATCCAAATCCGTTCAGTGGTTATTGCGTGAAAGAGTAACAAACATCCATCCATCCACCCATCTGCAGAAACTTTTGTATTTATAATATTAGTAGGATTGTTATTTAGAATAAACAGGTGTTTAATTAAACTAAGCCTTACTTATAGTGCCGGTCTAGACATTAATCTCCACTGTTTATACATAACGTTATATATTTATGAAGTGACATGAAAATCATTTTTGGAGACATATCTAATGTTTCTTGTTGGTTATTCTCCATGGATCAACATGTTCTATCTCTTCCCAACTGTTAATCCCATATGGTGGTGGGGTCAGCCTTCTTTATCTTACATCTCCACTTCGCTCCATCTTTGAAATCAATATTGGGAACGTCGCATATCTTTGTGCACTACATCTATTCACCTGGTTTTAGGTCTTCCTCGGGATCTTTTACCTGGGTGAACTATCCATAGTTGCAGTGTCATGTTACCCGCATATTTTTGTGGCCCCTTTCAACATCTCCATACCATCTCAGCCTACTCTCTTATAGCTAGTCAGCGATGCCACGTACGCTTAGACTACTTTGCACGTACTCGTTGCGGATTTTATCCCGTCTGGTGACACCGCACACTTTAGTATTTTCGTTTCACCAATTTGGATGGTATGGACATGTTTGTGGGTTAACACATTGTACTACATAGTTAATCATTAACGATGTTTAAGTTCTCTTTGTTGATCTATAAAATAGAAGATTAAGATTAAGATGTGCACAATCTTTGCCAGTGTTCAAAAGGCTTGTGAAGGAACATTACTTGTCGCTTAGTACATCGTGATATACATACTAGTAGTTCATTATTTAAATTGTATGTATATGTATTGTAAAAATTATATATCAAAATATATATGATATATATGTAGTATTAGTGTTTAAGTTTATGTAGGTACCTACTTTTATTTGCACCACACAAACCCCATATGTCTTACTGTTGAAATTAAATCCATCCAAAGGTTGCCTGGTAGAAATCGCAGACAGCGATAAGGCCGCCCATTGTATAATTTAAAAACGAAATATTTTCTGTCTGTATATGTCCATTTAGTGTACAATAAAGAATATATAAATAAATAAGATTTGATGGTAGTGTGTGGTGTAGGCCTTAGTAAATACGTCCTACTTAACATACTACTACTGCTCATGACACATTCTAAAACCGTTTACGTTATTACTTTTTTATTTTGCTTTGTAACGTCATGCAGATATATTAGTTTTATTTTAACTACCATAAAAATCATGTATATATAAACTACCTAAAAATTCATCCGCATCGCTATCAACTGGTAATGTGCCCAAAAGGCTGGCAGCATTACCCCGTTGTATGGCAATGCTGATTCTTTGTGAACCTCTTAAAGAGAAGGCGAGCGCTCGGGTCCCTCGACCACCACCCATGAAAATAAGTTAAAGATGTGAAAGTAAAATTTTAGTTATAATAACGTCACCAAAAGACAAGAAAGAAGACACCAAAAGTATTAAAATGTAGAAAAATTGTGATTCCAGGAGGTTTCAGGTTTTAATCCTGCCTACGACTGTATTTTTCTTTCCACAAAAAATAACTTTATAATAATCGTAAATCTGGATGCACTGTTAACTATATTTTAGTAGATTTAGGCAGAAAAATATGTTCATTAACGCCAAAACGAACCATCAATACAATCTCGATCATATATCACTGAAACTTATTCTGGAGTCACTTCTCAACTTGCATAAGAAATCCACTTAACGTCCAAGGGAAGGGAAACAAATGAAAAAAAAAAAAGTTAGAGGCAAAGACAAAAAGGACTGTGCCTAATGGGACCAAGTTTGGGAAACACTTTGGCTAAACATTCACTAATGGAAATGGAAGGAAGCCAGCGAAGTAACACCGAATCGGTTGTTTTTTATAATTCACCCCCTGACTCTTGCCAAATAGGGAGTTTTTTTTTTTGTTAAAACAGTAGTAATATGTGTCACTGATTTAGATTTATATTTAAAACGTTGTTACTTTATCAATAGCTGCCTCGTTGGTCTAGAGGTCACAAAAGCGCCCTCGGAACATGAGGTCCTGGGTTCAATTTAGTTTTACTTATTGTTTATTTTTTAGGAAATTCTCAGTTACAGCCCGGTGGAATTGAGACCGCTAGATGGAAATCGATTGTTATTTATATTACATAATAAATATATAATATAAATAATAATATCACCAGCACTACCAATTACATGGTATTTAATAACAGCATTGTTTTTTTTGGTCTTTGTTGAGTTTTTAACTTTGTTTTGGGGATTTGTGTTTCTTATCAAAGTGCAGAGGTCTAGAGGCCGACTGCTGCGCATATGCGATTCCCGCATGAAACAAATATTTGAGTGATCTATGGATAATTTGTTCCGGACCTAGGTATATGTGCATGTGAGTTTGAACACACGATACAGCAGAAATTCCAAGCGAGGCAATGACGTTTAAAAAATGAACTAGTGGAGTTTTTTTTTAAGTTTCTTCATATCTCCTTCTTTCTTTCTTATCGTGTGGTTGATGAACAACTTAGTGTCAGAGTTTAAACCACCCGTATATCTCTGACATGGCTTTAAACACCATCGAGAAAATCTCTCAGGTGTGCTGATTTCTTCACGATATTTAAAAGCAAGTGATAATTAGTTTATAATACGCATATGACTTCTAAAAGACAGTGGTGCGTGCCTTGACTTCCAACTTGCGACCTTTGACTTGTCAGTCCAACGACCATACCACTAGGCTATCACTGCTCTATCTAATATTCAATTTCCTACATATAGCAACCTCTGGCAGCCATTCACTACTAGAAAATTTGAAAATTCGTCGTTGGTTTATTTGATACTCTACTACATTGAATTTAATAACAGCATTGGTGTATTGTGGGTGTATAACTGTGCACCTGTGCCTACCCCTTCGGGGAATACACGCGTGATGCTATACTATAGTCTAATTTCAATAAATGCTCCGAATTTGACTTTTTCTTATATCCAAGACAGACAAAACAATGCAACTTAACTCCAAACCTATCCAATTCTATTGTTAATCTTTTCCACTTAATAAAGCCTTGCAAAGTTGAAAAATTTCAACGTTTAACAAGTTCACGAGTGAATCATTTGGGGCCGTTACAAACACCTGTACCGCAGCCCTTGAGTTATTGCCCAAGTTTAACATTTTTTTTTTCACTTACATTATAAAAGTTTCGCAAAGTTGGTCAGCGATAATATCTGAAGTTTTCTGATCTACTTGACACCTTGGCCGGTTGGGGATGCCTTTTGCATTTTTGAATATGGAAGGTTATGTGATTGCGCGAACCATGCGGTATGTTGGGTAGAAATGGGATGAAACCGTTTATAATCTTTACATACATCACGCCTATATTCTCCGAAGGGGTAGGCAGAGGTGTACACAGTTGTACAACTGTAATAAGTGGTACCTATCTAAACCTATTGCCATCTGCTTGACATAATTCTAAACTCGGGGTTGCTACTGAGAATTTCTTAATAGAAAAATCGAATACCACTTTCCCGATCTGGGAATCGAACCCCTGTGCTCAGCAGTCGCGCTTGGGACCACTAGACAAAACAGTTAGTTTATAATCTTTAGTTAGAATTATCCATTGGCCTACAGCAGACTTCTCCAATTTCACGCTTCCAAGCACTATCCTAAGTTCAACCAGTAGTCCCTTAATATGAGTCTTATAGATTTAAGAAAAACAATAAGATACGATGATAATGTGTAGGATAAAATTTAATCCACTATGTAGGTATACCTGAAATGTGGATTCAACCAATGAAATAAACAGAGGTAACGTTTGAAAAAAGAAAAGGAAAACTTTGTTTAGTACTGTAGCTTTTACAAAACAAAAGAAACGGACGTAGGCGACACACAACTCACAAAAGCAATTTACTACAATTTTTAATTTACGAAGCAAGTTCCCGACGCAATGTACCCCACACTCGAGTACCGAACCCACCGTGTTTACGATCACAGTTTAACCGATTGCTCTCATTTATTCCCGATAAGTTCCCGCTTGTGTTTGTTTCATAAACAAACGGCTACAATAACTTTGGTAGAAAATTTTCTAATTCAACAATGAAAAATGTACTTTACCAGCGCTAAATAAGGTCCGATTTCAACTGGTTACTTTAAGTGTTATTATTTATGTTCAAATTGAAATTTTGTGCCTGTTATTGCGTAGGTCGGTAGGTTATATGGATCGGTTTAATTATAAAATTTCGATATCGAAATAGGTTTCGTTTAAGTTTTTTTTCCCAAACGCCAATGTAATCAAAAATATATTTATATATTTATTATTATTAGTAAAAATGGCACCTAAAGTACAATTTTGCTAGATTTTATTAGAAGAAAAGAAAGAGAAATGGACCTGTTAAGAATAAGGCATTCTGCGAATTGGACGTTTTGTGAACCGGACATTACGCGAATATGACTTTTTTTTCAATCTGGCATTTTGTGTACCGGACATTCTGCGTCAAAACTGTACTTACGCCCATATTAGCACGCCGACAAGAATGTGTATGGTAGACATAGCGCCTGGAATATTTATCTGGGAATGAAATATACTTTACGACCTATACTCAGATCTATCAAATATAAAAAAAAAAAAAAAACTGTCAAGCCGTTTCGGAGGAGTTCGATAACAAACACTGTGACACGAGATTTTTATATATTTGATGTGTAACTCTATAACAGCTACCATCTAGTGGGCTTAAAAGTGATACTTCTGCAAATCCCACGTGAACAAAGTCGCGGGCTCAGCTAGTTAAAAATATGAGGAGTATATTTTTGAATATCACTGACTTGACTCGAACAACAGACAAGTCAGCATAACTCAGCCGAGTGTATTTCAAACATTTACTTTTATATACAAATATCTACTGAGCACAAACTTCTACTAATACAATAATTGTTTTGTCTGTTTCAGAGTTAATGTCAGCACTGCTTTCCAACTTTTGTACTAATTAGCAATTAAGTTAATTCAGTGTTACGGACAGAAATAATTGAATAAAATAAACTGTGTTAATATTTGCTGTAACGGATCTAGTTTTTATATAAAATTTGTTTAAAATTTTGTAGTTAAATGTATATAATAAATTTAATATATTGTTACTTGTTATAGGGCTAAAGTTGACTGCATCGTTGGTCTAGTGATCGTAAACGCGGCTGCCGAGCATGAGGTCCTGGGTTCGATTCCCAGTTCGGGAAAAGTGTTATGTTAGGAAATTCACAGTAGCAGCCCGGAGTCACAAAGTTGGTCGTGTGACACCGTGCTTCGGAGAGCACGTTAAGCCGTCGGTCCCGGTTTGTCAAATTAAGATCTTGAAGACACCCAGATTGTAACTATCGGGGAAGACCCACTCTGGCAGCGCATTCCACTGTTTCGCGGTTCTTATAATGAACGTGGAATCAAAGCGCTTCGTTCGGGTTTTTGGTACATCAACCATGAACCGATGGCGCTTTTTCTTGCTTCTGGCCGTACGATAGAAAAAAGGGCAGGGAGGAATTAGATCATGCAGATCTAAAGCACACTCTCCGAATTGTATCCGATAAAAAACAGTTAGACTAGCAACTTTGCGCCGATGTTCTAGACTTTGGAGCTTAGTCTGAACAAGGGAATCGTTGATGAGCCTCTTGGCAAGCTTCTCAATTGTTTCCAACGCCTCAAGTTGGTACTTACTCCATGCATGAACGAACTTGTGTTTTGTATATATATATATTATTACTTGTTATAGGGCTAAAGTTGACTGCGTCGTTGGTCTCTCCGAACATGAGGTCCTGGGATCGATTCCCAGTTCGGGCAAAGTGTTATTTGGTTTTATGTTAGGAAATTCACAGTAGCAGCCCGGAGTCACAATTAAAGTTGGTGGTGTGACAACCCCGTGCTTCGGAGAGCAGGTTAAGCCGTCGGTCCCGGTTTGTCAAATTAAGATCTATGACAGCCGTTATGAGTAGTCAGAGGCCTGAAAGTCTGACAACCAGTCATGCCATGAAATATCGTGTTACCCTGTAACTGGCTTGTCGAGGTCAGATAGGTAGTCGCTCCATATAAAATACTGGTATTAATCTGCATCCGGTTTGACTGGCAGCCAATTTAAATAGAAATGTAATTGGGAAAAGACTAGGCAGATGATGTTGAGGTAAAAATATAATTTATATATACAAAAAGTTACAATATTAAATGGAAAAAGAATACGGTCGCGAACAGGATTCGAACCTGCGCCTCCCGGATAGATACTCCAGGCGCTCTGACCAACTAAGCCATCTCGACCTCTGCTCACCACCGCGAATTCTTCTTCCATATTTTAACACGTCTTATGGCGACGTCATTGCAATCAATTCAGTACTTACAAGTGACCGAACCGACATTATATATACAATTAAAAAATAAACGTTTTTTTTTTGTTTAAGTGTAGTTTTGTGATGTCTAATGTATACATTTCTTTCTTTGTTTCTAATATCGAGCCTCTTTTGTAGAAAAGCAGATTAGGTACCATTATTTATTCACTCTTTACCTCCATGTTATAAAGCAGCTAGTATACACTAAACTTGCTTGATAAATATTTAAATTCTTAGAAAAACATGGCGGAATATTTAATTAAACTTACTATTTGTATAAGTGATTTATTATTTTAAAAGCAAACAATAACATTTCAACGATTTATTTTAACTTAATTACACCAATTTCTAATTTAAACAACTCAAAAACAAACCGTTGATCGATTTTATGTTTGTTGTAAACAAAAAGATATAAACAAACAATACAAGTAATTCTAAATCGAAGTACTTCGAAGAAATTAAAGACAAATACAGTACAGTCTACAGAAAAATCTCTGAACATACAAATCCAAATACCTAGACTCCTGTGACAAAGTGCTTTTCTGTTTTTTAAATTTAATTTTTCTGTTCTGAAATTCTCAGTAGCAGCCAAGAGTCTGGTATTGTGCCCGATAGATGGCAATAGGCTCAGCACCTATTACATGGGCCTTAATATCAACATTAGTGAAATGTGGTGTACAACTGTGTAAACCTCTGCCTACCCCTTCGGGGAATACAGGCGTGATCCTATGTTATGTTTATTAAACTGAAACATATCGAAAGAAAAGTGTTGTCGTTCGTATTATTTCTTTCACTCGAAAATGGATGGACGAGATATTCTTGGAGTATTGGAGAGTATCTCAAAGCTGAAGGAAAGGAAAATACGGTCGTGAGCAAGATTTGAACCTGCACCTCTCGGATAAATACTATAATATAATATCTCCTGCGTACTTGGCTAATCTCCACGGAGATAGGCCGCTGTGACCAAAATACGGTTGGAAGTATATTATTATTATTACATTGTAATTTTTTTTGGGGTAAGGTCCCATAGCTTAGCTTTCATTCTAGAAACAGATATGGCCACGCACATTGATAAAAAAATATAAAATCCACGCAGACGTAGTCGCGTTTAAAAGCTAGTTAACATTAAACATTTCATAGTGACTACGGTTCGTTATTGCTTCAAACGAGCGTCACTAATGAAGTGACTCGAAAATTGAATTGGATGTAATATGCAAAATGTTCGGGAAACGCAAATTATTTAATAGTGGCTCAAATGGGGTATTTTAATAGGTACAGTATTATTCATGTTAGGTTTCGATATTCATTCATATTCAATCTTTAAATGTCTTAAGGGCAAATGCCTCTTCTCATACAGAGAAGGCACGAGTATTGTACCACGCTAGCTCGACTGCGTCTCGACGATTTCAGACCATTAAATCCTGGTTTCCTCACGATGTTTTCCATCAACGTATATCTGTGATGTCTTAGAGTAATTAAGAGAGTACATTGACACACGGACACACCACGATCTGTGGCTCAAGAAATACGGGCCCTTTCTTGAGCCATAGATCGTGGTGTGTCCCTTATGTTTTTAGGGTTTTCATGTATGTATGTATGTTTGTGAGTTTCTTTATTCAACTATAACTTCTAAACACCTGAACCGATTTAGATGTATGGGGTATCGTTAGAATCCTTGCATTGTCCCGGGTAATATAGGTTATTAAGATAAAAAAAAACACATGGCTTTTAATGTGTTAAATAAATCATCTTGTTTGGATATTTTGTTCAAAGCAGATAATATCTCAATACTAGGTAATAGGTTGTAAACTATGGTCGGTAAGCAAGCGCTGAGGTTAACCGCCCTTGGTACGGTCATTCTATAGATGATTGACCGCTACGAGCATTTTCATTTAAGCATTTCCGTGTTTTAGAAACTATGGTAAACCATCGAGTCGGTCCCTGTTGTGTTTAATTAGCAGACCCTAAAATAAATAAGAGGTCTCTGTGTGATTTGAACGACTCTAACACCTAGGTTGGTTTTGCTTAGTGCAAGTTTAGACCCAAGGTACATAGGTACCACTCAATTATCGTAAACATGTACCGTATCATAAATGGTTTATAACTTACTTAAAACGGCAAAGGAAAACATCGTGAAGAACTTTGATTTAATGTGTGGAAATACATAAAATAAGTTGTGCCGGATTTTCTCCGAATAAACCACACTATCTGTGTTTAAATTAAATTCTGATAAAATTTATCAACCACACGATAAGAAGAAGGAGAATATTTGTGTTAGGTGATTTAACCGCAATTTTATAAATGTTGCGGCACTTATCTTGCTGAGCTGTTAATTCTGCAAGTCGAATGAAAGTCACGATTTTCGTGATTACACTTCATTTCAATTTTATTGGCCCCGACTTAACATTGTTACGTCATTAATGTGCTGAAAATGACGTAAAAGAAATGAATATCCTTTTCTAAAACTTATAACATGCAGTCGGAGACGTATTTTTTGGCCGGCTTACGTTACATCCTAGACTGCATGTCTTTTGCACGCATTTTGCAATTTTGGAAAAGGATACTCGTTTTTCATTTTTCATCATACAAAAAACTTGACTGAAAAGAGAGAAATCTCTGTTTGTGTTTTTTAATCATTTTTGTTATTACTGTCTAATTGATTTAATAGTCGTAAGCGCGGCTGCTGAGCGTGAGGTCTTGGGTTCGATTTCTGGGTCTGGCAAAGTGTTATTGGATTTTCTGTAAGGAAAAACTAAGTAGCAGCCAGGTGGTGTGCCACCCCCGTGCTGAGAGTACGCAAAGCCGTCGGTCCTGCGCTTGTTGTCTCGCCGCTCGTGAAAAGAAAGTGTACCTGTGTTTGCGCAAACATTTGTACACTATAATATCTCTTGCGTACTTGGATAATCTCCGTGGAGATAGGCTGCCGTGACCGAAAATTCGGTCGAGAGTAGATATATATTACTCGTCATTCAAATTCCCATCGTAAGCGGTTAATTCTACAACGAGAACGAAAGTCACGATTTTGGTTATTACCAGTTAATACACTTCGTTTCAATTTTATTGACCCCAACATGACGTTATTAATGTGCCGCAAGTTCACTTCAAAAGTTTTTGTTTGTTAACCGTAATATAATGGAAACGTGTAAAAAAGCGATGCTTATACGTATTAAGAATAAAGTAATTAAATTTTAGGCTGTTCGGTGAAGGAGGATTTAAGCTTGACTGATACGTTATCAGGGATAAGTGTCTTTAGAAGGAACTTAGGAAATCAAGTGGCTATGTATTTACTACTAGCTTCTGCCCGCGACTTCGTCTGCGTGGACAGAATTCCTTCAAAATTACCCTATGTGTAAATCCAGGTTATAAACTATCTGTGTGCCAAATTTAATCCAAATCCGTTCAGTAGTTATTGCGTGAAAGAGTAACAAACATCCATAAATACAAACTTTCGCTGTTATAATATTAGTAGGATGTCATTTTGTGTTCAACAGTAAGTAATATGGTGTTTTTAAATACCTAAGTCTTTGATACTGCTGCCTTTGAAGAGAAGCTGTAAAAAATTTATCTGCATAATGTTTGCCAACATAAAAAAAATGTGAAGAATTTTAAAATAAAAGTCTCGGTTTTGTGTATCTTTGACAGATATTTCTAACTGTAAACTAAGTAAAACTATTTTAATTAATTACTTGCAAATGGATATTACTAAAAGCTTGAGTGTATAAGGTTTGATTTTCGAGTGATATGTTGTTTGTTGTTTGTTGTTTTTTGCATAATATACCTCTTTCAATTTTTGTTTTCTTTTTTTGTTTTTTAAGTTTTGTTAAACTTACTAATAATATTTGACGGATATTATGCATTGTTTTATATAGCTTCTTTAGCTTCAACATTTTGTAAATGTGAGAACGCCTTAAACTTGTCAAATGCGCAATTAATTTAATAAGGCTTATGTAATTATCTTTTATATTAGTGACTGCATCCAAGTTTACTTTGTTTTTACATCCCGCTCAAAATTGTATCTACAGAAATTGTAAAAGATATACAGTTTAAAAGAGTAACCATGGAGTTTCTTGCCGGTTCTTCTCCATAGGAAGCGACTTTTTGGAACCGCGCACGTAAATTCTGACTTTTTATAAGTGCCTTTGTATGGTTTATATGAAATAAAAACCTTTGACTTGACTTGACTTGACGGGTTTTGGTAATCAAAAGTACTTTTTCAATATTATAACAAGCCCCATAACAAATTCAGTAATCGATACTCAAAAAGAATCATCAATAATCCTTCCGCGCAAGAAAAGTATCGGTAAAAGTTTGAAACAGAAACCATTAAAATATTCCTAACCCTACCCTCTAAATCCGGAGTTAATATTCCGAGAGCAACGAAGCTCGGAACCGTAAGTAATACTAAACTAAACCGAATCATATCGAGCCATCAACTAAAAATCGTAAAGCGAGAAAAAACATCCTACCCTCGTTTGAGATACGTTATTGCGATACAGCAACGCCATTACGAAGGGAATGTTCTATAATATGGTACAGAAACAAAAAATAAGCTCAAATTCCCATCCGGGGGAACCCTCGAAGCGTCTAATTCAACAGATTCCGATGCAGTGACAAATGTTAGGTTTTTCTCGGCCTCGAGCTTGGGTGAGACTGAACGTTGGGCTCTGATTATAGCGTAAAAAGACGTTAGAAAAAGGAAGAGCTATTGGGCGTAGGAGATTTGGGTACAAGATAATTCGAAACAAATGATTAAATATATAATATCGAGTGCACCAATAATATTTGTTCGATTAAATATTTTATTAATACCGACCTAACCGAATGATTCGACTTGGATGTTTTAGGTTAATTTTTTATATTAATTTTGCATTTCCGGTGTTTATATTATGAACGCCGATGAAGAAATAGGATTGTAGTTCTTGGTAATGCTGGACACTAGGTTCTGCTAACACACATTAGTAGTAAAAACAATCTATAATTGGCGCCTAAAGTGGGTCTAAAAGTCAGACTACCCAATTTTTGTTCCAAAATATTTTCCTTCTCTTTAAGGGAAAGAAGTTACCAATATCTACTACCTCAAATCCGCCTTCGCTACTCTTATGGCCTCTAGTAAGGCCTGACAAAAAATCGGTCCTAAGCGGAAATTCAAATTGAATGACAATAAGATTGACGGGCCGCAGCTTGATAGCGGACCCGTTTCATTTCGCTAAGGTTTTATACACAGCTCGAGGAGACATATTACTTTTTCGATGTCAAACGATACGTAGGATCGAGACGTGTTGATGTATGGCTGGCTTTTGTGCTATCCCTCGATGTATTGCGAGGATCGTACTGGGATAATCCTAGGTGAAATTTCTATTGGTGTAAGGCTTGTTAGACTAATAGATTTGGTTTTGATTTGACAGTTTTGGGTCTGAACTTTTTAGGTTTGGTTAAGTGATAGGGTTTGCGAAATTGTTTTTTTATGGTTTAAGATAACTGTGATGGCGGCTAGTAAAATGTAGATAGAATTAATTTAAAACAAGTCCATTATTGTATCAATATAGATAAAGTTAATATACAAAAGTACAAAATAGTAATTTGGGGGCTGAGTTGCCCGCGTCCGGAGTGCACCCTTAAAATGGAATCCCTACACGTGGCCTCTGGGTGGTGCAAAACAGGCATCACAACTCTGGTGGGAGGCTTCGCCCGTGGCTGGTTACCACCCACCGGACGAAGCCATGCCGTGAAGCGACATAGTCGTGTTTCAGGATGTAGTCCGGTGCAACCGTGATGGGAGACGGGTCTGGCCAGTTGCATCAACTCCCCTACTATCGTTCACCCCAAATCTATCCACTTTACTTTAGAGTGAAAAGATTTCTTCTGGATCTACGTGCTCCATCCTCGGCCACACCGTCGCATACCATCAGGCGAGTTGGTGGCCAAACGTAGATCCATCTTTAATAAAACAAATGTATTTGGTAGATTAATGTGGTACCCAGTAAGCATTATATATTGGTCTCGTAAAAATATGGTACAAAGAATTCACTTGGCAATTGTTAATAGTGCATCATACACTGATCAACGCTTTACACTGAAGAGTTTCAAAAGTCAAAGACTTTTAACTAAATTTTAAACTATCGCGTTGCATGATCCTACTAAAATTATAAATGGGTTTGCAAGGACGGATGTACGTTTAATACTCTTTCACGCAATAACTACTGAATGGATTTGGATGATATTTGGCACACAGATAGCCCCTATATTCACCCGATAATACTTTTTATTTGGCCTGGACCCAGTTCTCAATCTATGCAGACGAGTCGCGGGCAGACTATAGATATGTACTAACAGGAATAAAGGCCCAATACATTTGAATCGCTGAATGTTTCGACCAGGTTGCACTGATTGTGTTCACAAGCAAACTCTTCAAGTGATTCTAAGATATTTATTCCGCTTTAATTCCTATTACTTTATAGCAATATGTAAGAATAAGCATTTGATCAATTCGATTTTTGTTTCCTGCGTTCTACCAGTTTGTTAATTAAACTTGGAAGCCGTAATGAATGACTTCAAAAAAAAAAGCTGGGGTTGCCCGACTTGGAAAATACCTTGCAGAATGTATCGTAGATAAAATAGCATATAATGCTGCTTGAGAAACTTTGTATTAGTGAGCATGAGGGATTGATTCTGTCCGCGACGTCTTTCATCGGTAACCGCATACCATCAGGCAAATTACGCTTGTTTACCACTAAACCAAGCAATCTAACAAAAAATTAGTATAACAAGTCAAGTAAGATACTTGGCGAAATACTAAATGTTTAACAGTGATTATCTTGTTTAAACTGTCCGAGATTATTCGGAGCATGAAGCGGAACTTTTAAACTATTTACAGTAACAAAGTAACTAGTGGGGAGTCTTTAAATATTTGCGTGGTATTTAAACAAAAATGTTTAACATTTAATTGCGTTAGAGTTTGTCCACACAGGGAGGTTTGTGGGAAACGCGTTGGTGCTGTATTTTATGGGTTCCGTGCCCACCGGAGTTGCAAACCTGGAACCCGGTTACGGTGAATCCAGATACCAGCCGAATAGTAGAGGAAAGTTTGGTTAATAATATCAGCGTCTACAACGGAATTTCCACACGAACACAGGACAGCCTACGCGCCGTTTGGCAATCCGTCTGCCTGTCACAGATAAACTCTCACATTTTGAACTGTAATAATAATGGTTGTTATTATTACATACGACTAGTATGTGTGATTATAGGAAATATTATAAAAAGAGCAATTTCCAAGAAAGTAACTGAGTCCTAAGTGTGATTTGCATTTGCTGGTTCTGGCAATGAAGCGTCGTGTTTACGTCATGACTGGTGCCTTAGTGTGGACACGACTTTATGAAATGTAGGTAGTACCAACTCGTAAGTCTGGACTCTCTATTTTGTCAAACAAATTAGACCGTGGTTCCCCGTTTATAGTAGTAATCTAGTGTATATTGAGCTAGTTTTTGTAGTCTACTTTTTGCTTTTTTGTGAATTAGCATTGGTGTCGCACAGGTCTTGTACGAAGCTGTGACTTTAAGTGTGCTCTTCTTATCTTGATGTTCAAGAGTCGACTCCAGGGTCAGGCAAAGTGGAGTCCGTCGATACATTCAACGGACTATTACCTGTCGAAGTTGCGGTGAATGTAGTTGTGGTCCTTTAATCGGTAGGAGTTCAGCACAACTTTAATGATGAATTCTCTACACATAAAAAAGGGCCATCCAAAATGTTATCGGGTTCTCCTGTTAGGAAAACCTCAGTAGCTGCCCAGATTTTGGGATTTTACAAGGCAAGTGGCAAAAGGGTTTTGCCCTGCAATGGGTTCAGCTTTTATCCACAAAAGCTGTAAATGATAATGATGATGAGATAGCAATAGAATGGCTTCAATCAATTAATTGACTCAGCCTATCGCAGTTCACTTTCTTATGGCTGGATGTGCCTGGCCTTATGAAATGGCTTATCACTACAATGACTGATCAGTGAAATTTGGGCTTACAACAATGCGGTACAACTCTTTTTAAAACGTTATTTAGTAACATTAAAGTCAGCTAGATGTTGCTGCTAGCAGCAATCGCAAAATATATTGTAATATTGATGATCACCAGGAGGAGACTTTCGCCCTCTCAGGACTTTTATAGCGCACATGGGTTGTAAATTAAGACGAAATATTTTTAAATTGACGTTAAGGTGACTTCTGCAATGCATACAAACCCTTCGAGAAGGTTTGGCTTTAAATTTGTGTACACCTTCTAAAGACCCATGTCTCTCGGGTCCTCAGGTAGAAAAAGAAGCTCCATAGTATTATCCATGACATGAATTGTATAGGTAATAACTTTCGTGAGACGTTTTCATATTTATTATTGTTCTCTTGCGTTTTTTGGGATTGCTAGTTTATAACTCAAACGGAATTCATAGACATAATCTGAACCTGCGGCGATGTCGTGAGTCAGAGGTTTTCCTCGCGCCATCGCTGTGTAGTAAGTAATAGTAACTGGGATGCGAGAACGGTTCTTTTTGTCAACACATTTGTCGATTTTAAACGACAAATGTGATTAACAATAATTACCATTAAAGCATGCTTATCGAACTCTAAGGTTATACATTTTTTGTGGAAAGAAAAAGATGGTCGTGAGCAGGATTCAGAGCTCTGAATTGAAAACCTTGACGGAGTTGTCGATAAAAAATGACAGTCAGATTTGCCGACTGAAGTCACAACACTATTCCACAATTAAGCTTACGAGGATTGCACAAATGTGTATGATAGTAAAAGCTTATAGATACAAGTAAGACCAAAACTGTGTTTGTATAAAAACCGTTTAATTTATGCCCCGTCGGGACAAATCGCGAATAAAACTGAAATGCTTTGGAATCTGTCCAAAATTCAAACGTCTATTGCACTAGTGGTGGTATTATCGTTTTTGAGTGAGTACAAAACTAATTATAAAGTGTGGAAAATTTTGTTGGTATAGCTATTCATAAGTTTTATTTAATTTAAAGTATATTGATGGAATATTTTAAGCTTCTGCGATTCGAATAAATATCTTTTTAATTAATGGTATATGGGCCTTAATAGAATACAGATATTTCAATTAAGTTACGTTGAATGCGAGAGGATTAAGTCGAGTCTTCTGGTTTATATCAATAAATGATTCTACGTATGTAACTTTTTTCTTTGGTACGAAATTACTGCATTTTTTTATCCCCTGATTGCTTACTAAATAAAAATGATTGGTTTGGTTATTCTCAATAGAAAAATACTTTTAAGTTTTTTATACATATTTTAGAACTTTCGAGAATAAAATACGGTTCTCGAATAAGTTCACTAACTATTAAACTGAAGTTATCCAAACTTCACTGTTGGTAATCAAAACTATAGAACAAATATCATGTTATTCAATGTTAATTAACACCAATATTACACGTGTAACCATAAACTATAATTACGGCTGATAATACTAAATAATATGTAGTACAGCATTATGGAAATAAGCTTCACATAACAAAACATTATCTCTAACTATTCGAAGTAGTGTCGACGTAACGAACGATGAGTTAACAATAGAGCCGATACAGTTATAATAACATACGCATAAATCTATCTGCAATGTAACTTGTATATGCCTAATTGGTCTAGTGGTCGCCAGCTGTTGAGCATGAAGTTCTGGGTTCAGAATAAGTTTATTTTAATTTTTTAAGATTAAATTAAATCTTAATTGGTACAAAAAAACCTTACATAACACACTACAATGAACTCAAACTCAAATTTCAAACTCAAATTTTTTATTTGCTTTCCACAATGGTGTTTGAAGATGGTAAGTAAAATAATGTAGTACATCGTGGACCCTGTTGGGCACGCAAACATTAGGAGAGAGGAAGAACATTTGTAAGAAGGTACTTATAGTATTGGTAAGTAATTATTTTTATTTATTAAAATATCTACATAAATAAATTATTTATTATATATATAGTAGAATACCTATTTGCTATTCTTAATTTAATATTTATTGTAAGTATCTATAGTTTTTAATATATGTATTTATTATTTTTAATTATAATTATGTACTTACTTATTTATATTTAAAATTTTTACCTACCTATAATTTTAAGTAGGTACCTATCTAGATAAGCAAGTAATAATTGATAAAGATATATATGTAACATAGATATAACATAGTGATATTTGTACTGTTTATTTATTATTGTAGTCATACAATATCAATATTTATTTACTTATTTATTATATTGTATTATGTTATTATGTTAAGTTGGCATTTAATTTATAATACTTATCGAGGCATTTATATTATCTTTATTTATTATTATCATAAATTTTATGTTAGGATCCTTAAAATTTATCATTTAAATATTCATTTATGTGATAATAGCCTTTTTGGAGTAATAATTTCTTTAATTTGTTTATGAATGTATTATCTTTGTCTTCCCTTTTAATATCTTCAGGTAGCATAATATATATTTTTATAGACATAACATATGGACTAGATGAATGCATTTTCATTTTTGAGCTAGGTAGGTTTAATCAATTTTTATGTCTTAGAGCGTAGCGAGTTTGTATTTCTTCTCTTTTTGTGTAAAAATCTTTATGTTTTCTTACAAATTTACAAGTTTCTAGGATGTATATACTGGGGAGGGTTAGTATTTTTAGCTTTTGGAAATGGGGCTTGCATGTTTCAGTATTTTCAATGTTTACTAAAATTCTTATCAATTTCTTTTGCAGAATAAACAGGGTGGGTGCATCTGTGCTGTTTCCCCATAGGGTGACACCATAATTTAGCCATGCGGAGGCATAAGCGTAATATGTTGTAAGCGCGGTTTGTAAATTAGTGGTCTTTATTATTTCTCGGAGGGCATATGAGAATTTCGATAGTTTAGTTTTAATTTTCTGTATGTGAGATTTCCAGTTGACATGAGTATCTATATTTAAGCCAAGCAGAGTGAACTCTTGAACCATTTCTATTTTTGTGTTTTTATATTCAAAGTTTAAAGTGAGTGGTGATTTTTGTGGTGGGTGAAATGTCATTAATTTAGTTTTAGTATAGTTAATTTCTAGATTGTGTTCAGTCATCCAGTCTATCGTTTTATCTAATAAGTTTTTTAATGTTTCATTCAAGTTAATGTTATTATTATTTTTACAGGGAACTAATAGGGAAATGTCATCAGCAAACAGTACACAAGGTCCCTGGATATTGTTAGGGAGGTCGTTTATATAAACGAGAAATAGTAGGCACCCTATGACACTACCCTGTCTACTATGATGACAATATATATGTCTTATGGCTTAACATAACATAGCATCACGCCTGTATTCCCCGAAGGGGTAGGCAGAGGTGTACACAATTGTACACCCATATTTCACTAATGCTGTTATTAAGTCCCATGTAATAGATGGTGAGCCTATTGCCATCTACCGGGCACAATTTCAAACTCCGGGCTGATACTGAAAATTTACTAATAGAAAATCTCAATAACACTTTGCCCGACCTGGGAATCGAACCCAAGACCTCATGCTCAGAAGTGGCGCCTGAGACCACTAGACCAACAAGGCAGTTTCATCAGGAGCTGTTAGAACGTGCAGTGTCCGCCACTGAGTGTCTGCCCCGTGGAGGGGCGAAACACGTGTAGAGTAGTTGGTGGTAGTCGGTATTTTCACCGCTTGCGTATGTGCAGATATTTGCGGGCGGGCGGTGCACAGGTAATGCATGACTACCCTCAATTTTGTGGAAGTAGCTAGATATTGTATTTATTTGTATCCATTCCGCAAAGTAACGCTTGAATATATTAAATTTTTCTGTTTTGGTTGAAGTCAGGTTGACGGCATATACTATTTACATGGAAATAATAGCCATCGGTGAAAGTGGGTGTACAAGAGTACACCTCTGTTTAATCCTTCGTGTAATACAAGTTTGATGTTATATTATGTACAATAACATACACAAATAGACCTTCACCACGGTTTTATCGACACCAAATGCGTGGTATATGCTATTTCCCATCACTAGAACTAACTAAGCCACTACCGGTCCCAGACCCGACTAAGCTTCTGCAAGGAAACAGCATTATATCCTACTACTGTAAACACTTTGCGAACTTTTATAATAATTTCAAAAAAACAAAAAATTGTAGTGCTGTGCACAAGGCTTTAATTTTTTTTCTAACTGTCAATAGAACTTTATAATAAAACAACTTTTAACCGGATTAATCTCGTGTATTATTGTTATTTTTCCTGACGTTTCAAACACTTTGCAGCGTTCGTGATCGCAGGAGGACTAAGGTGTCAGGCGTCTCAACAGTTTATTTAAAATTATTTCAGTCTACCGTACATGTACGGTAAAATGCCGTACATGTAGACTGAAATAATTTTAAAAACCAATAATACACGCGTTTCATCCGATTAAAGTTGTTTTATTATAATGTGTAGTGATTGCGAAAACCTAAGATATTACTTTGTCAATAGAACTACCTTCTTGATTTATTGGTCGCAAGCGAGGCTGCTGAGCGTGTAGTCTTGGGTTTAATTCCTAAGTGTTATAGGTTTTTTTGTTAGAATATTCCTGGTCACCACATATCCCATAGGACTTTAATCTGGATAGGTGAAATTAAGTATGCAACAGTTTATACTTCTACACATTCAGGGAATATAAGTATAATGCTACAATTAAAGTGACTTTATCACGTACTTTATTAATTTCAGTTGCGAAAGAGTTTCTGAGAACTGTGTAACTAATATGTAGGGACTAAATAATAATGATATCTACAAAAGACGTATTGAAATGTGGAGGAAGAATTCGCGGTAGTAGGCAGAGGTCGAGATGACTTAGCGGTCAGAACGCCTGGAGTATTTATCGGGAAGGCGCAGGTTCGAATGCTGCTCACAACCATATTTATGTTTGCAAAAATTTAAATCTAATGTATTGCTAACCGCTTTGATAGACGCTGATTGCCTGATTAAAGCAGTGACAGCCTAGTAGTATGACCGTTAGGCTGAATTCGATTTGAATTCGCGACCTTTGGACAAGTCACAGGTCGCGAATTCAAATCGAATCCAAGGCACGCACCACGGAGTTTTCGGAGTCGGTGAAGGAAAAAAATCGTAAGGAAACCAGCATACCTGATCTCTCTCTCGATTGTATGTAAATCCATGTCAAAGACCTACGCGTGGTTTAAACTCTGACACTAGTTTGTTCATCAACCACACGATAAGAAGAAGAAGTCACTGATTGCAATTGATATTAATCCACGCAATCGTAATGATTGATTTTTTCACAAAAAAATCAAAACAATCTTCTTGTTCAGCTTGCCATCGTGTCAAGCAATCAGTAATGGTGTCTTTATCACCCCATAAAATCAGTTCATAATCAAGATAAAACCCTGCAGGGTAATTTTTTATCGAAGAACACAAGGTTTAAGGGCGCATCTCTCGGTTGCAGTGGAAAATTTGGAACAGAAAAATGTGGTATCGATTTCTACGGACAAAAAGCAAAGCTTTTTTTTTTTAATTCCTGCACTGATTGTGAGGTTACTAAGGGAATAACACAAATATGTTTACACCATGATTAGGACTATATCTGTCTAGCCTTTTCCCAATTACATTAGGGTCGGCTTCTAGTCAAACCGGATGCAGCTTAATACCAGTATTTCTTACGGAGTGACTGCTTGTCTGACTTCCACAACCCAATTACTGGGTAACACGATATCTCATGGTATGACTGGTTGTCAGACTTTCAGGCCTCTGACTACCAGTAACGGCTGTCATAGATCTTAATTTGACTGTATGTCCACGAATTAACGAATAATAAAAATATACAGAATAACAGATTTTAGAACATCATCTGTCACTTTCCATGTCATTACGCATGCTAATGGAAAATGTGATATCTTTTTTCATATACCATCTTATAGTGCGAGGTAAAGAGTTTAAGGTCTCATATCTCGTCATAAAAGTTGGTTAAGCAAACACTGTAATTGTGTTCTTGGACAATAAGAGCGTATGAGCAAGCCGTTAATGTTTAATTTTCCTTAGTTTTATAGCTGTTCTCCAGTGTTATATATTGCTCGTGACGTTTTATAAGGTGCTGAAGCAATTTCTAAAGCTATAACTGTAAAGAATTCTGTCAAGGTGATAGTTTTATTTTAGTATAAAATCGTTTGAACATCATTTTATTAGAGTCTGGTGTCGGCTAAATACTAAGTCAACGGAAGGTGGATTCTTTCTTCTTAAAAACAAACAGTTGTAAATCCAAGACACTCATCGCTGATTTTGAGTAAAATCAGGAATAGGAATAATGAAATTCATTAAAAACATTATAAAAAACACGCCTGCCTGGTGAGTGAATATTTATTTTTATTTATATTTCACATCTTTTGTGTACTATATAAAAGTTTTTGTTTAATCCTACTAGCTTATGTTACCCGGGATAATGTAAGGATTGTATCAATACCCCATACATGTAAATCGGTGCAGGCGTTTAGAAGTTATCGTGGAATAAAGAAACTCACAAACATACATACATACATGAACCCTAAAACATAACTCTCCTTTTTTGGCCAGTCGTATGAAAATGTCTTCCCACTAGTGTCCTTAGATTCACAAGTTTCTAATTGGTACATCTTCAGCATTCAGAACCAAAACATGAAAAAAGACGCCTTCTGCCCCGTTAGGGAACAAAGGATCAGTCACAAATAATCGAACATTGGACCGATGATTGGTCTATCAAACTTCTGGCTTACTGAAAAAACCAGGAATTTACGAAATTACCTCGGTAAGGAAATTTTAATTTCGAAACGTCGCGAGCTTCAGCAAACATTCCTGATGCGCTACAGAAGCGGGATAGCCCCATCAACGAAGGCATTATTATGTTGAATGCGAAAAGCGCTTTACGGTCTTTGAGTATAGTCTACCGATAGGCTGCACGTGTAATAGGATGTGCAATATATGCGAAATAAAATTACTTAAATGTACCGAATTTTAATAATCTAATATATAAAAATCTCGTGTCACGGCATTTGTTATCGAACTCATCCGAAACGATTTTATGAATTTTTTTGTGTAAAATTGGTAGGTCTGCGAATAGGACGTAGGCTGTTTTTTATACCACTAAGTTATAAGGGTGGCCCTATCCAGAAAATTTATTTGTCAGAACACACGGGGCACAGCTAGTACAACATAATAATAAATACGTTTATTTCAAGTAACACAATTCGTATCTATATTGTTAGTAAACAGACCCTTATGTACTGTAATTAGAGAGGCTGAGCCTTTTTTTTAAATGATACGGGGTAACCGTGCAGACGGCTTGCCTGATGGTAAGCCATTACCATCGTTATTTCACGCCGGTTTTCTGTGAGGTCATGGTATCACTCCGGTCGAGCCGGCCCATTCGTGCATGGCATGGCTCTCCCACGGTAAGAGCTTGATATAGGTAAAAATATTTTAATAACTTATCATATTTATAAAACCATGATTTAATAAAGCAGTCACTACGTTGGTTTAATAGTGTTACTGGAAAAATATTCAATTCCATTTTAAAACGTTATTTCGTAATGTACTTTACAGTATTACTTAGTCTGGACTTAATTGAAAAGCTGTTTAAATATTTATCAGTGAGCTCAAAGTACTGTTTATTCGAATACGGTCCGCGATTGATCGATTTAATTTTCACGTCTCGAGTCTCTAAGCCAAATAATTTACTTGGAACGCTCGTTCTTTGGCGGATTAAGTAAAAAAAAAATCGCCATCCATTTGTATCCAATTTAAAATCAAATTAGAAGTAAATACACTTTCTATTTTATCCAATCACGTGCGATCCCGAGCATCGCTTAAGTTCGCGAGGCGCGGTAAAGGAAAATTCCCCATTTCCCCAGCCGGGTGGGAGATTTACCCCAAATCGAATTCCGTACTCCATCCGGAATGGCCTTAATTTAACGGACGAATTTGTCTAATTCCAATTCTTATGCTGTGACAAATGTAGTGATTTTTATTCAGGCTCCGTCTTTTTTCTCAAAGTTTGGAAAGCGACAACATTCTTTTTTTACCCCGGTTGGGGTTTAAACCGTTAATTCCCACAGAAGATAAAACGTTCTTTGGAATACACTGAATATAAATTAATTACAGCTTATGGAGGACTAATGCTATTAAAGTTGGATGAGGTAAAAGTTTCGACTTCAAACTGGCAGCTTACGAAAATTTGTTTTTAATCTCTGCTTCATAAAATAAGTACCTACTATTTTGTTATTTTTTCTTTATTAGTCGCTTTTTCGTTTTAACTATGATAAAGGCAGAATTGACGCCATGGGCAGCCAAATTTTAGAAAATTTAAAATTTATTTCTGGAGAATTTATAAAAAATTGGTTCACATGGCTATAACCAGTCGTTCATGAGGCCTTCGCCCTGCAGTAGATCAATTAGGATCTCCTGCAGGACGAAGGTTTCATCTCATACAGAGAAGGCACAATCTTTGAACACACATTATACATTTTATATTCTTTCCTAAAATATTGTATAATTTGGCAAAGATGTGTTTTGATATAAAACTTTGAATTACGTATCTCATATGACATTATTTAAAATGATGTAATTATTAATTACCACACATTAATAATTATCATTACATTATTAATTATTAATTGTCACATCTAATTTAAAGTTTGGCAATGTGATATCTGTTTGTACACCAATTTTATTGGTAGAACTTAGAGATCCATTTTTATAGCAAGGCACCTTTGTTCACAAATAAATATTGATTTGATTTAATAGCTTACTACTATGGGTTCGCCAATTTATACCATCATGACCAGATTTCCTACCCATGATTTCCTTCATCGTATGTCTCTGGTATGTAAGATTAACTTAGAAAGTACATATGACACAGTAAGAATCACATTTGTGCCAGTTTTATTTTTGGTATTATTTATATTAAATGTCAAGCAACACCTCTATAATACTAATAAAATAATGGATACAATAAAATCCTTCTCATTGAAGTAAACCTTTGACCTCGCACGCGTACCCTTGATCCTCAGCATCGGAACATAGCAGCCTCCGCGTAGCAATATAAACGCCAAATGTCGCCCACCGACGTATTATTTTGCTTCTCACGATAATACATTATTGGGCTAATATGATAATGTTTTGAGGGAAGCTTGGTAGTACAGTCAGTATCAAAAGTATAATGGCATTCAAAGAAAGAAATGAAAGAGAGGAAAGAAATTAATTCTTTTGCACACATGAACATAATAAAAACATATCTCTGTTCTTTTTATTTTGACGTAACCCCAATCGTCTGTCACATCAACTTTCAAAATAATCGGAGAATTTCGTAATAAACAACATTAAAATTACATAAACTTAACCTATACCATTATGCCTGTATTCCCCGAAGTGGTAGACGGAAGTGTGCACAGTTGTACACCCACATTTCACCAATGCTGTTATTAAGTCTCATTTAATAGGTGGTGAGCCTATTGCCATCTACCGGGCACACTTCCAAAATCCGGGCTGATACACCCACATTTCACCAATGCTGTTTTTAAGTCCCATGTTATAGGTGGTGAGCCTATTGCCATCTACCAGGCACATTTTCATACTCCGGGCTGCTACTGATAATTTTCTAACAGAAAAACTCAATAACACTGCCCCGAGTCGGGGAATCGGTCGGAAATCAAACCCGAGACTTCATGCTCAGCAGTCGCTCTCAGGACCACTAGAACAACGAGGTATTAATCACAATGTAATATCTAACCACTTATATTTATTCATTCAGCTGGTAATGCTGGCAGACTGATGGAGTTGCTTGCCGGTTCTTCTCCATAAGACCAACTTTTTGGAACCGTGCAACTAAAATCAATTAACGTTTCTTAAGTGCATGTAATTTTGCCTATTTGAAATAAAAACCTGCGACTTTGACTTTGAGACTTCTGGGCATTAGCAGACAGACAGCGCGTAGCGATGATGCGGAGGAATACTTCGACGCCTAAAAAGCTTTCATTTTAATACTTTATATAATGATATTATTATTTTGTTTGTTCATATGATAAAAGGTTCGATTTTAAATTTAAACAAATTATCCATAGACGACTAGTTTATTTTGGACTTTTATGATGTTGCCATGCTATTGATACTGACTGTACCTATAATAATATTACTGTATATTGTATAAGGAAAATAAAGAAATATCTGCTACGTATAAATTGGATTAGATATTCGGTTGGTTATGCCGTATTGCCTCAACAGTGTAGTGGATGTAAGCCTGGCTATTGAGCATGAGGTCCTTATTAGCGCTACTGAGTCTTTTTGAAATAAAAAAAAACTTTGTGCTTAGCAGTCCATAGTTTGTGTCTGGTATCTACCAGGCAGGTGGTAGGCCTAACGCAATCTTGCAATACTGCCTACAGAAATGTATAACAATACTAGCTGATGCCCGCGTCTTCGCTCGCGTGGATGTCGGATATCGCGATCAAAAGTAATCATGAAATTTTGATCCCGGTCCCGCTTTCCAATTACCGCTTCATAATTGCCCATTTTTAAGTATTAAAATGGATTTAGTATGTTATCCTTAAGAGATAGACATATGCCGTCGCGGATTTTTCTGAAGACCTATATAAGATACACAATTCCACCATACATCATTTTGTTATATCTCAAAGGGTTTAGGCAGCGCACGCCAAAATAGCTCGCAGATTGTAGATGTTTTCCTACTTACTTGACACTTATCGTCATATTTTGGACAATTCACACAATATCTTTATAAATTGTAGCATATGTGTTATTCTGATGTATAAGCTATATTATTGTAAAGTTTCATTAAAATCCATTCAGTAGTTTTTACGTGAAAGAGCAACAAACATCCATCCATCCATTCATCCATACTTACAAACTTTCGCGTTTATATAGGCGGATTAGTCAAAAAATATGGCCCGGTTAGTGGAGTGTGATAGTAGTAATATCAGAACCTGGCGCATGGATAACATTTGGTGTGACATAGCTAGATAGAAGAAGACCGTATTGGTAACGGTTACTACCAACAACAGCATTCTCAATGAGGGTTGACGTCAGGCAGGCGGCCGGTCATAAAACATTGCCAAAATTTAGCAGCATACCAATACAAGTAGAGAGTATGTATAGAAGAAGAATACATGCTGCGCCGACCCCAAATAAATTGGGATAAAGGCAGGGGGATGATGATCAGTGAAATATAGGTTTCTAGTACTTCTTTGCCTGTCCCTTCAATTTATTATCATTCATAAACTTTTTCCCATGGGGGTAGGTAGAAACTACAGAACGCCACCCACTAGGATGCTTACATACTTTTTTTGCTACGTCCACGTTCATATATCTGTGGGTACTCTTGGAATTAATACCAATCCCAATCCAATTCCAATAATAAATAGACCCCATAAAAAAAAGCCTAATATTAAAATAAATATACCTACATTAAAGTTGCCTCAATTTTAAAGCGTTATTGGGGTCCCGATAATGTAATCTTTTTTTAAACATTATGTCATTTACAAGAACGAACTAACATATTTCCAATGTCAATCGAGCGGAATTATTTTCAAGAGAAAGCCAACTGGTCATACACACGCGCCGGTTGCGAGTATTATGAACCTTAGTTTTATTCAACATAGATATTTATTGTGATATAGTAATTTATTTACAAAAAAAACTGTTATAATGCTGAGTACATATTATACTTCTTTGTGCAACTGTATTATTTAAACATAAGTCCGAAAAATAATGTGAATATTATTTTGTTGGAACAGAGACCTTCAAGATAAATTGTAAGGATAACCCAAGTTCTACTACATTCAGCATACTCTTGAAGTTTTATGTCTCAGAAAGTATTCTGAATGGCATCGTTACGCATATTTTGTCCTTTTATGGACGTATATTACACTCTCTTGACAGGGTAGGGAGATTTACAACAGATATTGTTGTAACCACAAAAAATACTGACATGTACATATGTATAAAACTTTCAAATGCATTAACACGTTACCGTACGTAACACGTAACCATTAAAGTGGGTTCCGCGGAACCTAGGGGTTCCGTTGAAAAGTCCTTTGGCTGTTAAAGCAGTTATGTACCTACAAATATTTTTATGAAATATCAATTATTCATAAAAAAGTGAAACAATTTCTTTCTTCACATTAGAAGATAAAGTAAAGAGTAAACAGTAAATTTTTTAAATCTAATAAAAGATTTTGTTTTTGTTTAAATTACAGTGTCTTTGATTTGTAATAATTTGATATGGGGTTGCTATCAAATGATTACAAATCAAAGACACTGTAAAGAGGACAAAAGGTATTTGGCTATTGTTACAAGTTTAGAACCAACTGCAATAACACATATGCAGCGATCTAAAGTGAAAATTTTTGGGGAACAAATATACAGAAAATGAAAATTAAATTTGGAATAAGAATACCGAGTAGTGTGTAGAGGTTAAGATAGCATAACTGGCAGAGCAACTGAATTTACTTAACCGGCGGGCGCGGGTTAACATCCTGCGCGAGAATGTATTTCTCTTTCCACAAAAAAATAATTAAAATAGAATAAACATAAGTTTAAACCTAATGTATATTCTTCTTTAAGTGATGGATTCAAAATTAAAAAAATGATTTTAAATGATTATTTATTAAAAGTCTTTAGTTATCATTATTTAATTTTGAATCCATCACTTACGGAAAATTATACATTAGGTATAAACTTATGTTTATTCTTGTAAAACTGACATTCCCAGCAATGCGTTTCAGGTGAAATTTGGCTGCCTTCTCGCCAGCTTCCCATATTCCTGGATGCTTAACACATTACTTTAATACTGTTATGAAAACGTGCTTCCACATTATAATGTCACCAATAAACCGTCTTTCATAGCTCAAGTTCATTGCCGGCAATATTTTGTTGTTGCGAAAACTTATTAAAGCTTAACTAGAAATGCACCACATAAACTTAAGAACAGAGCTTTAGTCTGCTTAATTAAAAATAGATAAGAGAGAATATCTTCGGTCTGTCGAAACAAACATATTATTCATTTTTATTCTTCTTATTATCGTTTGGTTGATGAACGTAGTGTCTGAGTTTAGGCCACCCGTAGGCCTCTGACATGGCTTTACACACCATCGTCAAAATCTCTGAGATGTGTTTTTTGTTTTGGTTTCCTCACGATGTTTTCTTTAACCGTTTAGGTAAATTAATATAAAATGTGCACATGACTTGTGACTTGTGACCTTCGACTTGTTTCATACTACTAAGCTATCACTGCTTACCAATAGATGGTAACTGATATTTATGCCGGTAAATTTTCCAAAGCGATTCGATTCTCACTTTGTGCCTAGCACAGAATGTAGTACACAAGTTCATCGTTAACAATGATGTAGACAGTTTTGCCTTTTTTTATACAAACAGCATGTTATGCCATCTACGAGCTTCTGTAGAACGCCACTGACAAAACTGTTGGCGTAGCTAAATACAGGTCTGAAAATAAAACCGTTGATAAATAGCCGAGCAGAAGACATGAACACTATTCTTCAATAAACCAAAGGACCACTGATCACAATTGTATATAGATTGTGTGGAATCACAGTAACACTATAAAGAAACTTGACGGCAACATAAAATATAACACAGCAGGACGACCAGGACTTCACGCACAGAAGGTGCATTTGCGACTCTTAGACCAACGAGGCAGACGGAATTAATAAAAAAGGTAAATGATAATTAGGTATGCTCATCAAAAGATACATAAAATAGAGTACCTTAACCATAATACAACTTGGAATCAAAGGTGCGTAAAACGAAAATGTTACGCAATAAAATGAAAACATACCAAATAAAAGTATAATTAAATTAAATAAACTATTTAATGTTTCCCACTTAAATTACTGTCACAGCCAAGAATACTCTGCTAGTTAAATGAAGGGTCGGACTCATTGAAGAACAAGTCAACATTTGCTTAGGTACAAATTGTTTGAGAACTCTCTTTTATTTATGTCTATTTTCAATTAAAACTGACATTTAAACGGACACTTCTTTGGAATGATAAATATTATTTAGGCAAGTTTAAGATTGGGCGTTATACAAACACGGTAAAATCGAATAAATTTGTGAAATATTAGTGACGTCACATGCGTAACAGTTCCTTGACACCGATCGTAAAAACATTGATAATATAACCCTGCCTCACCGTGCCTCACCCCAAATAAACATAACATACAGCATCACGCCTATATTCCCCGAGAGGGTAGGTAGAGGTGCAAATAGTTGTACTACCCCAACTACAGTCCAATGGTAGTGAGCTTATTGCCATCAGCAGGGCATAATTCCAATCTCCGGGCTGCTACTGAGAATTGTTCATCCAGCTTAACTTAACAACACTCTGCCTGACCCAGGAATTAAATTCAGGACCTCTCGCTCAGCAGTCGCTCGTATGTCTTGCCATGTATGAGAAAGTTAAAATAAAAATTAACTTAAATACTTCGACGAAAAAGTATGTAGCTATGCCGCCATAAACACGAAAAAAAAACTAACGTTATTATATTAAATGGAAAAAGAATACAGTCGCGAACAGGATTCGAACCTGCGCCCGGATAAATACTCCAGGCGCTCTGACCATTTAGCCATCACGACCTCAGGCTCCTGACTCAGATTAATGCTTTTCAAAGATTTATCTTGAAAAAAAAAAAAAACTGCTGCCAGCCGTGAAATTACTCACAGCTTTGGTACCGTTTTATTTTACAAGTACATTTTATATTGACTACCCCGTCAAACTGTCTTGCTCGGCCTACATTAGCACCAAAACTTGCCGGAGTAGAAGCGTGACATGAAACGAGGTCTGCGAGACTATGACTGTCACTTGTCACGTCACTAGATAAGATTGCGTGACAAATTGCGCACGCTGCCGACACTTGCACTTTTATTAGCGACGAAAATTTTTGTTTGGTAATGTGAAAACGATTTTTTCTCTGTGGATTTTTAGGTCCACAGATTAGAAGTGTTGCCATTACATTTGAACACATTTTCCCATAATATTCGAACACATTTTCCGTATCTTCATAATTTACTCAAATTAGACACTAAAATGGTTACTTTTACTGGACCTTATTAGAGCGAATAGGAATAGAATACTTATTTTTTTTTTTATGAAAAGAAAAATACGGTCAGGATTCGAAGCTCCCGGATAAATACTCCAGGCGCTCTGACCGTTAAACCAGCTCGACCTCTGCTTATTACTTCGAATTCTTCTTCCACATTTTAATACTTCTTTTGGTGACGTCATCGCTATCTATTCAGTACATATACAGGTTAATGCGCACGACCGTATTTTTTTTTCCATTAAAATGTATAAATTTAAAGTCAATAGGCACTTTTGAAAGATTTATCTGTAATATAATACTTGTTTTGAATTTTTTATAATTAAATCTATATATGTATATAAAAATGAATCCCTATTTCCCTTGGTCACGTCATAACTTAGGAAAGACTGCACCAAATTGGATAATTCTTCTTCTTTTTTTGTTGTATTCGTCAATGTCAGGTTAAGCGTTTTACATCAGTTATTTTTCATCGTACGGAAAAAGTCTTAACTGGGCGGGTGAAACCGCGGTGCACAGCTAGTGTAAAATAAATAGTTCGGTGGAGTTTGTACTGTTCTACTCGCAATTTTCACTGATGCATTTATTAAGTTCCATGTAATAACGTAATAGGTGGTGGGCCTATTACGTTATTACATGGGACTTAAGAAATGCATCAGTGAAAAGTGCGTGTACAACTGTGTACACTTCTGCCTACCCCTTTGGGCAATACAAGCGTGACGCTATGTTTTTAAATACAGTAATATTATTTTCTTAAATTTGATACAATGGCTCAAGTAATTTGTTAAACCAGTCGAAACAAAATACATGTATTTACTTTTACACGTAGATATTTTTGCTCCAATAAACAATTCCAAATTTACGTAGCTATACGATAACAAAAAAAAAAACGAAATTTATACGCATTTTAATGAACCCCTCATTTTCGTTCGTGTATTCATTATTATGGGCTGATATATAATTCCGACCCCATCTGATTCAGCGAATACAAAAATTGATGTTTGCCTTATGAATGATATGATGTAAAAACGACGTGTTACAAGAAAATGGTTATTATTTCTGTATATTCTCACGTTTCAATTTTTACGGCATTCTTCTTTTTGCTAGACGTGTGTTTAGGGAGGCTTTGTGTCATGGCCACGAATGATACAAAAGAATAGGTCGAGGTAGTAAAGGCAATGGTAATAATTAATTAAAACCACCAAATTATCATCGCACCTTGGTAATCCACCAAATTAACATTATATATTAGATAATTTAAGTTTCTGATCACAATAAGAGACTTTGTCGGAAACCAGTAAAAAATATGATACCTTAATAGTAGAAGGATGTTGGCAAGTATGAAGACGAGTGAGTAACAAAAACTGGATAAGCTGGCCTCTCTACAATGTGTGATAAGCAGTCGAAAAAGATAATATTTTGCTTAAATTTTTGTTATGCGGGCAGCCATAGAGTGGAATGCTTTTCCATGTATTCCCTGATAGCTAAATTTGAGTATCGTCAAGACAAGAGTGATCAGGTATCTCTCAGCAAACGTTATAGCCTAACATTGGATGACATCAGAGCAGTGATAGCCTAGTGGTATAACCATTGACTGGCCAATCAATGTTGGCATGTTCGAATCCAAGGCACGCACCACTGACTTTTCGAGTCATGTGCGTATTAGAAATTAATTATCAAATCAATTGCTTAAAACGGAGAAGGAAAACATCGTGAGGAAACCAGCACACCTGAAAGATGTTTTCGACGGTGTGTAAAGCTATATCAGAGGTCTTCGGGCGGTTTAAACTCTGACACTAAGTTGTTCATCAACCACACGAAGAAGAAGAAGAAAAAGAAGAAGAATTGGATGACATGCGGTCAAACGAGAGCCTATTTGGAATTAAAAAAAAATAAGAATCTTTTAACTAATTTCTCTTTCAAGTAACAAGTCCCAGTTATGTATCATCAATGCAGAATTTATATTTTGTCTCAACTTAGGCGTTTCTTTAAGGTAACTACGTTTCATACACAGCCATCTTATGAACGTGTAAATATTTAGCCTCCTTGGAACAGCAAAGAAGAATTACTTTGTGATAGACAGTGTACCTATACAACGATAAACTGATATTACTGAAGCATCTGATATATTAAATTTTGTATGGAAATAAAAATAACTTTGAACTTTTGAACCAACGGCTCTGTTTGCTTCAATATCGGGGAGGCAGTTGCAATGTCATGCAATTACCTACATGTTCACAATATGACAGTCAGTTCTTTTTGCTGAAGAGCTTTACAAAGATCGCTGTGTATATGTTTCAGTTTACTCCTGGGGCTTAACTATTTTGAAGAATCCTTCCATACTGAAAATGAACTAAATATAAATGTTCGTGGTTTCACTAAACTCTGTTAATATGAAAGTTTCGAGTATATATGTGTGAAGACTAAGAAATGGCTGGATTGTGTAAAAAATTATATGGCTAGCAAGGGAATGTCTACTGAGATAGCGACAGATAGACATGTATGGAGAAACAAGACAGACGTGCTGCGTATTCCCTAAATAACGGAGAAAAGGGCATGATGACGATAATGATGATGGTTCACAAACTTTTGGTCGTTAAGAGTTTCCAAACTTAGATTCTGTAATACTCGGAGTCTAAAATATCGTATATCTATATGGAAATATGTAAAATTGTACATAAGTATTTTAAAACATTTTGGTTCATAGCAATAGCACGAATGAACAATCGAAATAGTTCAACATTGTAACAACGCTTAAATTATTCATTCAAAACCTATTTTGTTTTATATTGATAAACTGAACTGCCATTAAATCTAATCGCCATTTGCAAAGCCCCGAGCAATTGGACATCAATCACGCACTTTACATGCAAAAAGTAAATACGCCACTATGAATTTTCCAACAATGGCTGTGCAATATCCGGCTCGAACTGGTTTCTACCGGTGCCTACTGGAAAGGTCGCATCGGTTTTAACTTTGGTATGAATTAAATAATGTATTTTTAAACTTATATCAGTTTATAACGTGCATTTACTTTTACAGTAATTAATTTTATATCTAGATATATAAACAAATAGAGAATGGTCATCGAACTTGAAGGTAAAAATGTAGAAAAACCAAAACGTCAGCTTGTGGGTAGCCTTAACAAATCCGATATCAGGTTAACTACACGAAAATGAAGAGGAAAATAAACAGTACCTAGTAAAGTTATGTTACTCCAAAACAGACTCAACAACATGAAATTCACCAACACAATCACAAAACGTTCAGTGTATCATGTAGCAACAACTGCAGTAGGCCTCAATTCACACTGGTTTTGTGGGCTCGTTCGGCAAATTTGCAGTGTGCGCTCATTTCGATGAACGACATCGGTATATCGATGCAAATGACCCGAACAGCCGGTTCATTATCATCTACATCGGAAATTAATTCTCGACGGGATTTGTTGAATGTTAGTTAAACTGTTTTACATCGGCCGTTTGATTGCGTATGTTATGTCATCGCCTATAGCAGGGGAAAGTTTCCAATACCCATATTTTTGTAGTTGGCTCTGCAGCTAAGTGGACGTAGAAAGGAATGACTATCATTGAAATACATGTTTACTTTAGTGGTTATAGTAAATCAATATATTGGTGAACTGGATGTTTTAAACAGATTACTACAAGCAACTATGTTCGGACCTCGATTTTGTGTTATTTTTATGAACACCTGGTTTTCATTGTTTCGTGTTGTGTATTAACTGTAATGTGTGCTTTAAAAGGTGCAAGTGGCACAGTGGTCGAGAGATCTGCAACTGCATGTCCATTGGGTACTATAATATTATAATTATATAATCCATCGTTTTAATTCCAGCATGAAACGAATACGTGTATGATTTACAAGCAATTGTTCTTGCTGCATATGCATGTGAGAAACCCCTAGAGTTGAGCATTTTACAAAAAATTCGACCAGGTTAGTTAATTTACACGAGTATGTATGTACAATAATGTAATACACCATAATAAAAAACAAATTAAATCACAATATATTTTAACAAATTATCCAATCCAGAACTCCGCACAAACATATGCATAATTCTATCATCTCAATCCCCAAACACAATCACATTAACTAAGTAACAACGAAGCAAATGCTACTGCGTATGCACCTCCTAACAGAATCCAGAACCGTCGATTTAGTTCCTCAAATCCCATTAAATTTCAATATAATATTAGTTGAGTTTCAAAGTCAAACACTAGTGGGAATGCACCGCGCAATGGAAACGGGACCTGTGGACTGGAATATGGTAATATGGGATCTCGCAACCCGATGTCTGTTACCGTGTTTGTATTTGAAAGAGGTATTGGTAAAAGTGAAAATGGTACTAAAGAGAAAATGGTGTAAATTTTGATTCAATTTTGTGTTATGTGGCTTGTTGCCCGGGTTTTATGTTCTATCGACGGTGTTTAGTTTGTGATTGGATGAAGCGCTCATAGTTCAAGAAAACTCGGGTCAATAAACGCTAGTTGACGTTAAACACAAGTTTTTCACCGTGGGAGAGCCACGCTTCGGCACGAATGGGCCGGCTCGACCGGATTGATACCACGGCCTCACAGAAAACCGGCGTGAAACAACGCTTGCGTTGTGTTTCGCCGAGTGAGTGAGGGTACCGGAGGCCCAAACCCTTTAAAAGGCCGGCAACGTACTCGCGACTCCTCTGGGGTTGCGGGTGTCCATGGGCGGCGGTAATCGCTTACCATCAGGTGAGCCGTCTGATCGGTTGCCCCCTATTCCATAAAAAAAAAAAAAAAAAAAAAACATTGCTTGATGAGGTCAATCTGTGGATAGATAACCGTTAGTAGCATTACTATCTGAGTGTGTCCGTGCCTTGAAAGGCATGTTAAACCGTGGGTGTCAGCTTTTATCAGCATAGCAGTCATTAAGAGAAGACAATGTGGTAGGGTGGCTTGCATAACTTTGATATCACGTTGGCTTCTCACCACACAAAAAAGAAAATAGGATATAAGTTTTTTCTCGTATATTACCTTAAACCGAATAATTCTATTGTTTTTAATTGCTTCTGCCTGCGAATTCGTCTGTGACTTCGGAACTGGGTCCAACATGGATAAGTATCCTATATGTTAATCCAGGTTATAAACTATCCGTATGCCAAATTTCATAATTTTTTTTAGAACCTAGTTGTTGCTTGAAAGGGTAACAAACATCTATCCATCCTCACGCTTGTGAGGATGGACAGATGTTTGTTACTCTTTCATTCGCATTAATAATATTAGTAGGACGTCCGTTGATTAGTACGTTCATCATCATCATCATCATCATCATCCCCATGCTTTTATCTCAATTTATTTGGGGTCGCCGCAGCATACCTATATCTGGCATGCTGCTAAAGTTTTGGCTATGTTTTATGACCGGCCGCCTGCCTGACGTCAACCCTCTATGGAAATGCTGTTGTTGATGGTAACCGCCGATACGGTCTCCTTCTATCTAGCTATGTCATACCAAATATTATCCATGAGCCAGGTTCTGATGTTATCCTACTATCACACTCAAGTAACTGGGTCGAATATAATCTCATAATAGCTTTCAATATTTGATACCGGCTCAAGTCAGTGTAAATAAAAAAATAATCAACTTTCTATTTTATAAATAGCCAAATGTATGCCTTAATTAATGAACCATGAAACATAATAATTCTTCGGTGCGAAAAACCCACAATTAGTCAAATATACCACCAAATTAGTAAATCCGGTACTCATTTTTCACTTCACACTTCATCACTATGTCACACCAATTTTTATCCATGCGCCAGGTTCTAATGTTATCCTATTCGTTGTGTAGTATGTGTAAAATGTTGTTACCAAACGTGCATTTTTCAGGGTTGTTTTGAACTAAAACGGACACCTTAATACCATCGCACGAGTCAAAACAATTTTTTTTATTTGATTTTATTAATATGTTATATCAGATGTTCGCGAATAATAAGTTTAATGATGTAGATATTCCTACCTCAGCCAAGGTTCATCCTTTATAATTTAATAGATAAAATTTCGTTCAAAATCTTTACCGATTCCTTTTTTTGCTATAGTTAGAACACAGTTACTATGTGAAGTTATTGTCAATGTGTATGTATATAAGGTCCTAACTTATTAGGTAATTTACAATGAAAGGGTCAAATAAATTGTCTTATGCTAAGAATTAAATGGAAATAACAAATTATTTGTAATAACCATAGTAGACGAGACGAAAACTGCTCCTCGAACGGCGAACATTAAGTAAAAATTAAATTATTGCAAAAAATTGAATTAAGCCTTAAATGAATCCTTATCACTTACACATTGACCCCTTAAAAGGAAGTTACCTAATAAATTAGGACTTCATATATTGTATCATTTTAGTCAACTACAGAATTATAAAAACGTTATAATTCTGTAGTTTGACTTAACCCTCTTTTGGAGATTTTGGTGAAAATTATATTAGGCAAGCCTTTTTAAGGATTTTTGTATCTTTATAATTGTATTATTTATGTATTATATTTATTTCGTTATAATAAAACAACTTTTAACCGGATTAATCGCGTGTATTATTGGTTTTTAACGTAAAAAACCAATAATACACGCGATTAATCCGGTTAAAAGTTGTTTTATTATAATGTGTAGTGATCGCGCAAACCTAAGATATTACTATATTTATTTCGTTTTAAGAAATGCTTTTTTAGTAGATTATTTACTATTTTTTATTGTATTGTGGATAAACAACAAAGTAATAGAGTATAATACGTGACTTAAGTCACTAAAATGGTTTGAAACACTCACTGTCGAGAGCACCTCTGAGGCGCCAATTTGGCCTAAATCCATTTTTATTTATTCTCGCTGCGGTTTCTCGTGTAGCCCTAAAATCTCGTGCTATCATTTTGTCATAAAGCAAGGGATACAGTACAAAAATTGCGGGCTACTTAAATTGACTAGCGTTTCAGTACTTAGCCATGAGAGTAGGTACATAACTACATAATGGATACCAAAAATAAAAGATTGAGATATCTTTGTATAATAACTTTCGTGTGGCATATTTATATTAATTATTGTTCACTGGTTCACCCGAAGAATGCGCGTGAGTAGTAACCGGTGAAGAATAATTAATTGAGGTATCTGTCTATGATTTCAAAATAAACGCTAAAATTTAATTGTGCAAAGCCAGTTATACAATGACTATTTTTACAATTATTGTCTGTCTATCTGTCTGAAAGTTTGTCTGGAACAGACTTTAAAACGGATTAACGAATTAAAATTAAAATTTTAATAATTAAAACAGGATTTCTTATACTTAAATTTACGTGTATGTTTCCATGCGATAACATGCAAGGTTCAGAACAAATAAATATAATTATAAAGTGCTATTTGACCAAGTCGCGTGTGGTTTCGAATTAAAAAACAAAAACAAATTCCTTAATTTTTTGTGGAAAAAGAATACGGTCGTGACGCCTCCAGGACACTTTCTTCAGGTGCTCTGACCGCTAAGCCATCTCGACCTTTAGAGTTCGCTACGCATGCGTTAATGCTTTTCAAAGACTTATCAGTATTTCTTTTGTTCTAACTTAATTCAGTTTGTTAAAACAAAGCGATGTTGCCTAGAATATCTCTAGATATTTTACTCTACCCATCAAAACCTTTGCAACAAGCTAACTAAAGGCATGAAGTGGAACGTTAGGAACCTGGTACAAAACTTACGGAGCAGCCTTAGTGCTTCTGAAATATGCAAAACGGTTCTTATAGACATTATCTTTGAACGTATTATGCAGACATAACCCTCTCAGCGTCGTAAATAAAAGTAATGCAGGTTTTATTAATTATTCATAGTGCATCTAGAAAGCACTTCGCGAGCGGTTTAAAAAGTTAACTTTCATGACTTTACTGAGCTTGTGTAGATTTAGTTATTTTTTTCGTTTGTTTATGAAACATTTAAGATTAAGAGTCTCAAGGGATATTTGCGATAGAATTCTGGTTTGATATTTATTTTGATCTGGTATTTGTTTAGTATTATCTTGTTTTTTTTTCTGAATTATATTTTAGCTTGTATTATATATTTTCTTTTTGGGGTATAATTTGGGACTTAAGAAACTTTTCAACAGTTCATATATTAAAGATAAATCTTTGAAAAGCATTTACGCATGCTTAGTGAACTCTAAAGTTGTAATATTAAATGTGGAAGAAAAGTTCACGGTATTGAGCAGAGATCGAGATGGCTTAGTGGTCAGAGCCCCTGGAGTATTTATCCGGGAGGCGCGGGAGCGAATCCTGCTCGCGACCGCATTCCTTTTCCATTTAATATTACAACTGTAGAGTTCATATATTGTTTTTTTTTTTTATGGAATAGGGGCAACCGATCAGACGGCTCGCCTGATGGTAAGCGATTACCGCCACCCATGGACACCCGCAACCCCAGAGGAGTCGCAAGTGCGTTGCCGGCCTTTTAAAGGGTTTGGGCCTCCGGTACCCTCACTCACTCGGCGAAACACATCGCAAGCGTTGTTTCACGCCGGTTTTCTGTGAGGCCGTGGTATCAATCCGGTCGAGCCGGCCCATTCGTGCCGAAGCATGGCTCTCCCACGGTAAAAAATATGCTATACTATAATTTTATACAGTTTTTATAACCTCTCGTCTCATTGGTCTAGTGGACGCAACGGCTACTGGACGTGAGAGAGGACGCTCCTGGGTTCGATTTCCGGGTCGGACAAAACCGTTATTTTAAATAACTTTTTTGAAATTGTGACGACAACGTGTTACATGCGGATTTATCATCAGTGAAATACGAGCATACAACAATACACCTCTGCCTCAAATTCAGGCGTGATGCTTGTTGTTTTATGTATATGTCGCAGATGGATTGTAGAATCCGCTGTTTTACAAAATCTCTAGCTGCTTTACAAAACAGTACTGTTTTATAAAACAGCTGAACAACGTTCAGCTGGATTGCCATTGCGATACGTTTAACAAAACTGCTACCCACCTTTAGACGTAATGCAGAATGACATATCTATAGTGGGACAGGTTTGTTTATTGTATAGGTATATTAAATGGATAGTCACCATTGAAGTAAAAAATCGATACTGTATTCTGATTTGACTTTCCGTGGCTGGGTCGACGTTGTATCTGTAAGGTTAGAAAAAACCTAAACACGAAGAGGATAACGGGGGCGTCATCCTCTTCGTACCTAACCTGTCCGTGTCGGGATACGCGAAACTCCCGAGCTCGCTTCGCTCGCTCATGGATCAATTTCGTTTATTTTCTTTCATAATCCCCATATATTGTCAAGTACTATAGTGGTTTAGTATCTACGTCATTAAAAAATTTCATAATTTTTTGCTATTGACAAGTAAAATAAAGTTAGATTATTATTGTATACAAAAGACATACAGAGCCATATGCGAGAAAATTTCGAACTATAATCAACAATCTGACAGTTAATTTCACACTGTTTTACATAATCTCTGATCGTTGACCCGCTGCATTGATAAACGCTCATACAATTCTGCGTGTTATAGTTCAGTAATTATGTAAAACCGCTAAACGTCGTTCAGTTGTTTTTCATAACAGTACTGTTTTGTAAATCAGCTAGCAGTTTTGTAAAACAGCTTATTCTACAATCTATCTGCGACATATATATCAAAATAATCGTTAATAGCGCCTTTGAATAACCTGTATAGGAATTTACATACTGATTAGCTTAACGAATACATTTTGACTAGTTCTTAAAAGACCGGACTATGTTGTCTGTTGTCCTTCACTGTTCTGACGACCTAACGAGTCCTAAGAAATGACTGGACAAAAATCCCCCGGCCTTTTTTGTTTTCGTGTTCTTTTTTTAAAAGCTGCTAATTAGAATTTGCTGTCTCCAGCCAGTTTTAAAGATGTGACAAGTGAAACTTTATGAAAAAGGTTTTAGTACTTAAACAGAGTACTTTTATCAGTTCTCAAGATAAAATATTTATACTTTGGCTTTGAAGAGCATTAAATCGAGAGAGTAGTAATCCTCTTAAATTTTGCGCGGGACGCAAACTAATACCTATATCTACTTTGTATTTACAGAATCTTGGGATGAAAATGTTACCACGAAATATCGGTTTATAATATTTTTCTATCATCCTTTCGTCAACCTTCCCCTCTTGTACCCCCCCCCCCCCCCCCCAGTTCATTGGCTGGCAACACTTTTGCTCCTCTATGACAACAACACGCGAGTTTATCTGGGATTTAATAAATTCCCAGTAGTATTAATCTATATTTGAGTACCTCCTGCCGAAGGTTTTACGTAGGGGTCGTATAGTCCACGGCCTTATACGGGCCCCCAATTTGGGCGGATAGTTTTTCGGCCCGTAATATCGCAATGCTGCAAAAAGCATAGCGTTCGATGGGCCAGATGCGCAGACCAACTGTGGCCGGCCTGCACAAATGTTAGGGTCCGTCGATACTCTCGACGAACATGTACTTCGTAGATAACTTGACAAAACTAGTTATTGGATTTGAGATATCTGACTAGCCATGACAAGTGTCATAGATCTTGGTTTGACAATCGGAATCCCTGAGGCACGAAAGGGGTCTCGATATGGAATTATGGTCATCCATCCACAAACCAATCATGGCAAGCGCTGGTTAAACTCGATCGCTTTCTTCATACAGGTCTTACTTAGCTAGGACTCCCTATTAGTAGTAGGTTGATAATAATTTAATTGAATTTATATTTAAAACATAACTAATAAATAGGTACTCCAAATATGTATCAGGAACCGTTGAAGGGCAGACAGTTAAGGGCACGTTTCCACTACGTCGTGACGCGCGATGATTTTTTATCATTATATTTTTTATATCATGGTCGTCATTGTTAATTCCCAATAGTCTTGATACCAGTAACGTAAAACCTAAATTGCACAGAGAAATAAATACGGATAACATCGATAGTGAATTGTGCTATGCTATTTAAGTGAACAGCAATGTTACTCTTTTAAATATGGTGAATTATGTCAGTTTGTAATAAGAATGTCAAATAAAAAAGAAGTCACTAGTCTATAAGCGTGCTGTAAAGTTACAATGTCTGTGAAATGAAAAGTAATGAATTATTCTGTAAATAGGTACGTAGAAAATTTCTTAAACATCAATTCATGATCTATAAGAATTTTTCTATGTGAGGTCTGTCTGTTGTGATAAAGCTTATTCATTTTAAAATTATGCATCGTTTTAAAGCGTAGTAACTTTACAGATAAGATATATGACCTCAGGCTTTTGCAATCACAACATATTAAACAGTGAATTTTGTGAACTACACACTTATGACTATACTATAATACGGTCAACTAACTGATAATATTAATAAAACTTTAGCTACAGCGTTCGACATTTCAAGAAATATAAAAAATACGCGATCAACCTCATAGTGTTATGACTCAGTGGAAACGAGCCTTAACTTAAGATCTGTTATAGAAGTGATAATGAGATTATTATTCAAAACATTTCTAGGAATACAAATTAATTTCAAAATTATATTAAAAGCATGTTTGTTGTTAGTCAGTTATCAAAGTTTGTGTTATATTCTAGCGGAATTGGGTGGCAAAGCAACAAGTTGAAATTGTAATAGAAATATTGGTTCTCGATTAAATAATCCACAAGACATGTATTTTAGAGCTTTTAAGCAGGTACACATTTAGCAATAAAAGTATGTGAACATTTTATAGAGAGATTCTTTTTGTGGACAGCAAAATACGATGGCGGGCGGGATTTGAACGACGAATCTCTGGATGGTGCTAATTAAGTATTTGGTAGTGACAGTTATTCAGGGGATAAGGCTTCAAAGCTCGCTTCATAGATCTTCATTCAATAAACCACTTATAAAACTGATACATTTCTAAAGCCATATGTTTGTATAGGTATAGCAAAATGAGATTCCTTTTGCTATATACAAAAATATGGCTTCAGACTTCTCTTCATTTGCATATCAAAGTACATTTAGAAATGTATCAGTTTTATAAGTGGTATAATGAATGAAGAAAAAAAAGGTTGTCAAATTAGGATTTATGACAGCCGTGTAGCGACATCTATCTCGCTACATAGAAACTACGCGCACAACACGCTGCATCGCGCAATCAAAAGTTTGACGACGAGTTTGTATATATACAACCTCCCGACAATAACCGCCTGTGAAATGTGGTTGTACTACTGGTTACACCTGCGTGCGTTCGAAATTTTGAGGGCCGAGTTGCCCGCGTCCGTAGGAGTGCACCTTTAAAATGGAATGCCTACACGTGGCCCCTGGGTGGTGCAAAACAGGCAACACAGCTCTGGTGGGAGGCTTCGACCGTGCCTGGTTACCACTCACCGGACGAACCTATGCCGTGAAGCGACCTAGGCGTGTTTTGGGATGTAGTCCGGTGCAACCGTTGTGCGAGACGGGTCTGGGCAGTTGCAATAACTCCCCATCTATCGTTTTCTGCCTACTAATTCATAGAATACAGGCATGAAGCTATGTTATGTTATAATAGTTATAACCTCTTGTGATATATCATATCTTTCAAAAGGGGCGACATATCGTGTGTACAAATTCAATGACCACATCAACACGGCAACGTGAATGACTGAATTCTCGCACTACCTAATGTTTAAATCACGCACGCGATATGGTATTACTCGTTGATTTAGTGGTCACAAGCGCGGCTGCTGAGCGTAAAGTCCTGGGTTTGATTCCCAGATCGGGCAAAGTGTTATTGAATTTTTCTGTTAGGAAATTCTCAGTAGCAGCCCGGAGTCAGGAAGTTGGTGGTGTGACACCCCCGTGCTTCGGAGAGCACGTTAAGCCGTCGGTCCTGCACCTGATCTCTCTCTGGTCGTGTCGGATTTCTGTCCCATCGGAATACGAGATTAAAGGAAGAGGGAGTGCACCTGTGTTTGCGCATACACTTGTGCACTATAATATCTCCTGCGTACTTGGCGAATGTCGGTGGAGATAGGCCGCTGTGACCGAAATACGGTCGGAAAGAGTATTTTAATGCGTTTAAATATTCTTATTTTATTTTAGCTTAAAATCATGTCACTAAATCACTACCTGTGTAGAATAGCCTTAATCTTGTTACTTTATTAAGGTGTTAATCACATAAATGTAAATAGATATACCTATAGTTACAATATTAAATGGAAAAAGAATACGATCGCGAACAGGATTCGAACCTGCGCCTCCCAGATAAATACTCCAGGCGCTCTGACCACTAAGCCATCTCGACCTCTGCTCGCCAGCGCGAATTCTTCATCCATATTTTTAACACGTCTTTTTGGCGACGTCATAGCCATTTTATTGAAAAATAAAATAAAAATATGTGCTGTTATGGACGACGCCCCTTTACATCGTAGATCATCTGAGGTTAGAACTTCAGCGTAAAGTTATTAGTCATTTATGTCAGGTTTCGCAATGTCTACATATTACAAACAAGATGGAATTAATTATAATATTAAAAATATATTATTGTATAAAAACTTTCGTGAGACATATTCATATCAGTTTGACTCGCGACATCGCCGCGGGTTCAGCTCATGACTAAGGGCTCCGTTCGAGTTCGAAACTAGTCGGGCAATCCCGAAAAATGCACGTGAGTAGTAACCGGTGAACATTAATTGATATAAAAATATATTAATTATAATTCACACATGTGTGTGTGAATTATAGTTTTTTATTTCAAACCTTTTTGTGTACCATAGACTCTTTATTACAATTGTTTATGTCATAAACGTAGGATAGATAAAGACCTACAAAGCCTACTTTGGGTATGGAATCTCTTACGGAAATATCACTTGTTAGAAAGAGAAAGCATATTTAGGTTCAGTCAGCACTATTGGCAGATGTTGTTTTCTCCAGCGTCACTGTCAAAAATCACGCTAACTTATATTTGCTGTATTGTCAGTGAATCCTGTATATTTTATAAAGTTTTAAAATTTATATGCGATGCCTAGTTGTTGTGTTGGTGACTGCGATGTTTCTCATAAAAATAATCCAGAAAAAAATTTATTTCTCAGGTAAATTGTCAACAACAGCATATATTTTCATGGCCATATTTTGGAAAAGCTATCTTTACAACATTTATTTGGAAAACCAAATCCTATCTAGAAAATAGTGAATTTTCTCTGTAGTAAAAAACAATGGTCATAAAAGCAATATTGAGTACGTTGTTCTAATATAAATTTTCATTTCATGTACACAAAATAGTGACTTGTCAGTGTCGACTATAGTGTCGATGAAATTTTAGAACAAAAAGTTCCGATATCAGAATTTATTTAGTGTTGATGTATCTCTGCACATTGATTATTTTTCCAAAATTTTAATTGGGGTACCTAACACTATCGACACAGAAGACGAAACCAAAATGTTTGGAAACGTTTCTGTCTGTTTGTCGGTGTGTCTGCCCGAACGCTTATAACATATAAGAAGCTAAGCGTAGCTTAATCGCCCAGGTTACGTTATCACGCTATTACAGTAGTCCCGAAATGCGGCTCGAATCCGGACCGCCAACCTACTTTGTGCGGACCTCGGTTGTTAATAATGATCTAACGAACTGCGCTAGTAATATTAATTTTAAAAACAGACCCCGAATGAAACTAGTTGTTGATTCCTGCGCTCTCATCTTTAGGCGGTGAGCACTGAGCCTATATGTGACAGCGTAATGAATATGTTGTTTATATATTTTTAGTACAAATTCAAGAGATTATCTCAATTTTATGATATATATTTTTTATACTGAAAGGTTTCCTATCGATGCTAAGGAAAAGGAATAATAGATGAAACTAATTGATAAAGAAAATAATAAAGATAAAGGAGAAAAAAAAATTAAGAAAAAGAAGTAATAAGAAGAGATAATAGGATTTACAAATAATTTTTTTTCGGGGGCAAACGTTCAAAAACGCGCCCAGCCTTTATGGATAAGACCGGGGTGTATAGGATTCTTACCTCACTAAAACCACTTTGGTGGTCACCATCAGCATATGGAGGGAGGCACGTAATAGACCAGCTCCAGCACGCCCGCTATGCAGCGCCTATTAAGGCACATCTCTAGAGAGACTGTACAGGGGTCTCCCCTAAGCCTCGCAGTGCACGATAGCACGTGACCACTATGCCACCGCCTTCTCTGGGATCACGATGGGTAAACGAAGTCCCCTCTCTAAGCATCTGTGACCCCAAAGGGCCGCGTACCTTAAATCATACAGGAGGGGTTTCGGCTGTTAGGCGCCGAGGCGGTTTCCTCCTAGACGCTTTCTTCTCCGAGCGGTATCGGCCCTCTCACAATCCTGCTCGGCGGCCTCTTTCTAGACGACAACAGGACAAAAGGAAGCCATTTCTCTCCAGTTCACTGAATCTGCAAGCTCTCACTAGCGGCACAGACAGGTCTCGCCCGATACTGGCTCTTAGTACTCGCCGCTCAGTGGTATAGGCATGGCACACCTCAAGCGTTTGCTGTGCTGAGTCCAGACCAACTCCGCAGTGGTATTAGGATATCAATTAATGTTCACCGGTTACTACTCACGTGCATTTTTCGGGATTGCTCGACTAGTTTCGAACTCGAACGGAGCCTTTACTCATGAGCTGAGCCCGCGGCGATGTCGCGAGTCAAACAAATGTGAGTTTGACTCGCGACATCGCCGCGGGCTCAGCATAGAAGGCTATGGGGTAGCAAAAATATTCTAATTCTATGGTTTATGTAATCTTTCTGACCAACATAAGTTGGAACAATATAAGGATTTTAACGATACCTCATACATTTAAATCAGTTTAGGCGTTCAGAAATTGTGGTAAAAAAAGATAATTATATGCATACATGAACCCTAAAAACAAAACCCTCCTTTTTTGGGCAGTCCTGTAATAAATAAATATACATAGCATCACGCCTGTATGCCCCAAAGGGGTAGGCAGAGGTGTAAACAGTTATACACCCACATTTCACTAATGCTGTTATTATGTCCCATGTAATAATAGGTGGTGAGCCTATTGCCATCAACCTGCTGCTACTGAGAATTTACTAATAGAAAAACTCACTAACTCTTGCACGACCCGGGAATTGAACCCGAGACCTCATGCTCAGCAGTCGCGCTTGGGACCACTAGACCAACGAGGTAGTCCGGAAATCATGTGTTTTGATAATGATTGAAAAGATGAAAAAAACTTGCTTTGTAGAGCATGTTAAGCCGTCGGTCCCGGTTGTCAAATTAAGACAGCCGTTACGGGTAGCCTTTCGTTTTTCGGATACAGTAGACGTTATACGTACATTATAAAAGGAGATTTCAAAATCTGTCATCATCCTTATTCTTGGTATGGTAAAGGGATATAAATAGAAATATGTGTACTTAAAAAAAGCGTTAACAACTAATTGTCGGTACCTTTTAGCACGTCATTAACTCAAGGATAGCATTCACACACATAAAACAATTCTGAAACGTATATGCCATTAACAACTTTACAACCCTCTTAACAGCCTACAACAATAAAATATCTCATTTAACAACACAACTTGACAATCGTCAGATGAAGTGTGAAAAAAAAATCCTACAAACAAAAAATTGAATAATTTTTATATCTCGCTATGCAAACACTGGCATTATTGCCGTTTTATATGAATAAAACGGCGTAAACGTCCGGGCTTTTAGGTTATTGCTTCCGTTTAAACGCGTCGGTGCTGGTAGAACAAAAATGTATAAAAATGTCTGCGTGTATTGTTAATATGGCTCATATATTTCTTGTAACTATTGTCTGGGTTATATATGGGCGGTGCGAGCAATTGTTTTTTTTTTTAAATTTTTCGGTGGAGCGCATTTGTAGGGTTACAAAGCTACAAGCAACTACTTTTTTTCCGGATTTCATGGCGGCCGTGACTTTTGTTTGAATTTGGAATTGTTCAATTTAGAAATGAGTTTTTGTTGAATTATGACTGGGATTAAAATTGGTTTTTTATATTGCTTTAGGTAACTCAGTCAAATTTGATAATTATTTTCGGTTTTGCGGATATTCTACGCAAGTTATAAATACGAAAGTTTGTGACGATGGGTGAATGTTTGTAACTTTTTTACGCAATAACTACTGAACGGATTTGGATGAAATTTGTCACACAGTTCATTAACCGGTTACTCTTGAATCTAATACAAATTCCAATCCAATTCCAATATTAAATAGACGCCTTAAAACAACGCGTAATAGCGTAGTGTAAAATAAATTTACCTACATTACTGTTGCCTCAATTATAAAGCAGGTTGTCTTCATACTATCCCGAATCTATAATGATTTTTTAGACATTTTGGCATTTAAATGTACGAACTGACATATTTCCAATGTCAATCGAGCGGTTTTATTTTAAGAGTTAGCCCACTGAATAAAATCATAGGATACTTTTTATCTTGGCTGAACCTAGTAACTTTATCTTCTTCAATTTAAGCTGTTGCGTCAGTCATTAGCAGACACAATAGATTTTTATTGTTACAACGTACAGATCTGTACGTTACTGAGCCGAAAGGTTAATAGCTTGGCGCTTGTCGGTGGAGCTACCGTCATTGAACTCCTGCTTTCATTTTCACCTTTAGATATGACTCCACTCCTACTTTCTTCTTCACTTGTTGTACCTATAAACCTTCGTCAAGGTCTTCCTCTTCTTCTTCTTTCGTCTGTTTTCCTTCTAAAATGGTCTTAAAGAAGTTATCAGTCGTATCAAATGGCCATTTCTTCATTATCTATAGTTCTTAACAACTGTCTTTCCTCTTTAACCATAAGTAACGCTTCCTCATTAGTTTTCCTTTTCGTCCAATAATCCTCTCCATCCTCCTCCAACCAGCTTCCAAATGTTCTCTGTCTCTTTGAGTCATCGTTCACGTTTCACAGCCATATAAAGATATGCTCCAGATGTAGATCTTAAAAGTCTTTTGCTTATAGTTGTGTTGATTTTGGATTTAAATTGATGTTTTTTTTCGGTTAAAGGCTCGCTTTGCCTTTCCGATTCTTCCTATAATATCAGACGCACATGACTGGAGTCATGGTAAATTGACTGCCTAAATATTTAAAATTCGTTACCTGTTCCATTTGGATATTCTCTACTTGGATTGGTCCTTTTTGATAAAAATTTTGACGTGGTTTGAATTTCAGTTTTCTTTTTTATGTTTATTTTTAGCCCAAATTCCTAAATAATTGTATTCATAATTTTCAGTAGTTTCTCTAAATGATTTTTACTATCTGCTATCGCCGCTATATCATCTGCAAGTTTTATAAATTTTAAATACTGATATAATATTAGTTATATTTTATTTTAAAATAAGTAATTGAAACTATTATGTAACTGTATGGCTATTCATAAGTACTCAATTTCACGTTGGTCGACCCACCGCACGTCAGTGCTAACATCTAAATAACGAAAATCGTCTTTACTGCTACGACATAAAGGCACTGCCAATGTCAAATTGTTATCATGAACGGTACTGGTGAAAATCACAAACCAAACTAATTACAATTACTCAATCATCGATGGAAAACCGATACAAAAGTCAAACACGACCCCAGAAGTGAGTCCTGGGCGGTAAAAAGAAATATCTTTATTAAAAAGCTTTGTTTTGTAATTAGGGGGGCGTCCTGCTCCGGCGAATCATTAGCGTAATAGCGTTAATGGGGAGACTGGACTAGTGATGGAACTTGTCGATGAAGTCGATATTTGTTTTTTAGATTTTGTACTTAAAATGTATGAGATTTTAACTTTAAAGTAATTATCGCGTTGCATGATAGAACTTACTGTGACAAGGATTAATTATTATCACTAAACGATTCGATCAAATTGCACAGCCTTAGCATATTACAGTGTAGCTGAATTTCTTAATCATAAATTGTCCATACCCAATAATTGTAAAGCCTAATATACCTATATATACATACATTTTATAATAATTAATAATAAAATTTTAAAATTAATATAAATTATTTGCATAGGTGCTTAAGTAACTATTAGTACCTATAATTATGTAATTTTTGCATGCTTTTTAATAAAATATGGGTGGACTACAACTTTATGTCACCACATGTCTTACCCATATTTGCAAAATAAAATATCTTTATCTTTATCTTTAGCAAGAACTCGGTGTTTAAAAGTACACACTTGTTAGGAAAGTGTCACTTTAGTATTTTATAATACAGAGCATAAATATCGGATATTTTACCCAATTCGGTACATGAAACAGAATATGACTAGCAATCAAATCAATAAAATTATATAATTATTGATTAATCTAAATCGTACTAGTACTAATGTTGTACCAATATCTTATTTTTCTTAAACCTATCGCAGTAGTATTGCGACTGCCTCGTTGGTCTAGTGGTCCCAAGCGCGACTGCTGAGCATGGGGTCTCGGGTTCACTTCCCGGGTCGGGCAAAGTGTTATTGAGTTTTCCTGTTAGAAAATTCTCAGTAGCAGCCCGGAGTTTGGAATTGTGCCCGGTAGATGGCAATAGGCTCACCACCTATTACATGGGACTTAATAACAGCATTGGTGAAATGTGGGTGTACAATTGTGTATACCTCTGACTACCCTTCAGGGAATACAGGCGTGATGCTATGTTATGTTATTGCAGTACACAATACAACAAGGTGCAGTGCTGTACTTGCGTGGTACGATCGTATAGCGTAGATGATGCTAGCTGAATGTTAGCGATAGCTACGAGTGGCCATAACTAATAATATTTCTTAGTCAATAACCCCTACGATTCTGTTTCTTAGCAATTAGGTGCATAAAACGTAAGACACAATACTTTTAAATGCCTGTTATCCTCAAATGATTAGGTAAGCAGAAATTTTCTTGCCGTTAAGTCCAATGTAATAGAAGTCTACTGCCGTCTAGCAACACAATTATAAAATCCGGGTAGGTACTGAGAATAATTCTAGCAGAAAACCCCGATAACACTACGTAGTTAACCTAGGAATTAATCATTAACCTCAGGATCTTACGTTGTTGCGGTGAATACAATTCTCGGAAATTCAGTAAAACGTTTGTTTAAGACAATGTGGTTTTTAGTTGGTAGAGGTCCGGCACAGTGTTTATGATGGATTTTTCACATATACAAAACAAAATGACCTCGGGCTTATCAACTTCTTTCGCATCCACTAAACCAATGAAAAAATCTCCTGAGTAATCAGAATTCCAGTAAAATACTAAGATTAAAGTATAGTACAATTTACTTAAAAATATCTTAACAGAATATCGATATCGATAAAGTTGACTTAAGCGCAGTAATCCAACGTATCTCACTTAACAAAAAAGTGCCAAGGCTTTTTGTGAATTTTCCGTCGAAAAGAAAGAAAACGCGATAATTCCCCGTAATGAATATTTAATTATTGTTTTCGCTTTTTTTTCAACGTTTTATCGTAAATTAAACTTAATTATTTCATTGCTTTACACGTTTCTCTACTCTGTTTGAGATTAGCTTACTTTGTTAATGTTTTTGTTTTTAACCTCTAGTCAGTGGGGCGCCGCCATCTTGAAAACGCGCGTCTGTGGAGGAACCGACAGTCGGCTCATTGCAGCGTTCGAGGCATGACGCGTAAATAAATGCTCAATTTTCGCGGTAAAACGTGTTAGTTTCCATAAAAGTGTTATTATTAGTGTTAATTATTAACTACATTAACTATATAAACAAACAAAAAGTTGTATTGTGCAAGTTTAGAATAAAAATAACGTAATTCAAAATTACGTAATGATGACGCAATAGTAGGTACAAGGTCGACGCTCCGCCACGTGTTTGTTATCGTAATATCTTTTTATTTAAAGCGATGACCTACCTTTTTTATTGTTATAACGCAGTGGTAATATAGTGTAGTATTTGATTTAGTGAGTGTAGTGAGTGAGTGATTAGTGATTACGTATATTTTGATAAAAACAGTGGGCGGTACCCAGTACTGGTAAGTACCTAGATTAATTTCGATAAATATCCTAATCCTTATAACTGTGCATTAATATGAGTTATCTAATGTGTAGATTATATTCTTATGTTCACAAAACAATTACAATATAGCCAGTCGAGCGAGTATTCTATAAATAGAATTCCACTTTCCATAACGGGGCAACGAACTCCGCCGGCCGTTATTTTTTGATAACGTGTTTATTTAATAAAAATGTATGTACGGGTATCAATATTATTCAATAGATTAATGTAAATAGGTATACTGTATCGGGATTAATAGTTTTTATCGTTACAAAATGATAATTCATATGTATTATAATGTAAAATAGGTAAAAAATTACGATATTTTGCGTTTACCGCCAAATTTAACGTATTTTTCTTTTTTTTTTGTCTATCATGTTATATACCGTATTCAAGGAAATTTAATATACTTTAATTCTTCTATACATCACCATAGTGCTTTCCATATCAAAAAACAAAGATATCATAATGTATACGTAAGGAGGTAGCACGCTGTCCACCCGTGAACATATGGCCCCACACACGCGCCATATTGCCAATCGACCGACTGTCGGTCGCTCCACAGACAGGAGGTTAATAGAAATTTACCATCGAGATTTTAGGTAAGACATTTTTTTTGACAATTTTGTACTGTTTATGTGTTTGAGCTGTAGTTTTTTAGTTTTCATATTCCTTAATCTTTGTTCACCATTATTTTTAATTGTAAATTTTTACTTGCATTATTTTATCTTTCAGAAGCCTTAATGCATGCATAGCGAACTCTAAATTTATAAATGTTTGTGTACAGAAAAATACGGTCATGAGCAGGATCCGAACCTGCGCCTCCTGGATAAATACTCCAGGCGCTCTGACCAACTAAACCAACCCGACCTCTACTCACTGCCCCGAATTCATACTGTATTTTATTCCACAAAAATTTATAAGTTCCGAATTCTTTAAGTTAGATCATTAACTAAGGTACCTTTGGACTGTCAGAAGCTAGTTGCCATGTCTTGCTCGTTACTTTTTTTCATCAAACAGGTATGAAATTATGGTCACCCATCCACAGACCGACCGCGGCAAGCGCAGCTTAACTTCAATTGATCGATCTGTGCGGCTGTTACTTAACCACTGGTTCAATTCATCAGTGATTCAATTAAAACGTGATCAATCATACCTCAATGTTAATTCTTCTTCAATACATAACAAAAACAGCATGCAATGACGAAGGTAACCCAGCTAATTATGTATTGAATGTTCATTTCTATTGAACATAATGAAGTATCGCATAGATTTCAGCGTCTAGACGGAATAGATTCACCGCTCGTTTCGGAGTCTTTATCGAAGCTATAGCACTACCTATAGAAGACAGTAATTGGTGCATTAAACAAATTATTGGTTTTGTGAACTTTCTAGTTAGAAGTTTCTCCTTGTAACTCCGTTTTTTTCCAGAATTGTCTTTTTTGTTATCATTTTTATTGAGAATATCTAATAATCATAATTTACATACAAAGGTATATGTAGTTATATACTTAAATTTTTTCTCTATGCGGAGGAATACTTCGACGCCTGATTTTTTTGTTTAAGCCGTTGGCTCGCTAATTAACAGATACAATAGATTTTTATTGTTATGAAGTACGTATTTGTACGTGGGTGAGCGGAAGGGGCCTTTATAATAAAATTGATTTTAATTTAATTGCATGTATATAGTGCGTAGTTAGTAGTGAATAATTTTATTTAATAAGTTAGCAGTATGTATATAACTATATACAGAACAAGAGAATGTTTATAGGATATTAATTAATTGAATATAAATAAATAAAAATAACCAGCCCATAAATATTCCACTGCACGGCAAGGGCCTCTTCTCATACAGAGAAGGCCTAATCACCACGCTAGCTCACTGACGGTAGGCGATTTTAGACTACCAAGTCCAGGTTTCCTCACGATGTTCTCCTTCACCTCTGTGATGGTTAGGTGAAGGAAAACATCCCGAAACCACGACATCTATGATCTCTTAGATTAAGTAAGAAAGTACATATGAAATTTGAAAAGTCACATTGGTACATGCCAGGTTTGAACCCACAACCTGTGGTTCAGGAGGTGGGCCCGTAACCACTCGGCCAACACGACACTTATATAAAAAATTATAATATATATATTTTATTTCGCTAAGCATGCGTTACTGCTTTTCATAGATTTCACTGTATTTAAGCTGTTGCGTCAGTCATTAGCAGGCACAATAGATTTTTATTGTTACAACGTACAGATCTGTACGTTACTGAGCCGAAAGGATAATACTAGAGAACTAAAACAATTTCACGTAATATCCGAAATTAACTCTCCTGCTAATAGTATTACCCAATATACCAAAAAAGTAATGAAAATTTTTAATTATATAGCAACTTATTTATATTTTATATTCTTAATAAACACGCCCTTCACTTTATTATAATATTTACGGTGACGAAATACAGGTATACCTACGTACAAATAATGGATATAGCTAAGTCTCTTGTGGCTTGTATTTGTATCCGAGAGCTTTAAACTATCTTTATAAAGTTCCACGGGTATTGGAAACTTAGGTAGTAATACTTTATCTACGTAAAATGTCGAGAAACATAAAGAATAAAGTAGATAATGCAATAAAAACTGTCTCTTTAGACAATACGGTAGCCGCCGACTGCATTAGCGACCCGATGTGTGTCACTGTATATTACAGGTTAGAAGAGCTCAAGAATATTAGGTTTGAATTTTTTTCATTCAAAGTATAAAGAAGTGAAAGTGCTGATTTATTTTCTAAAAAAACTTTGTAATCTTACTTACTTACATAATTAAAATCCTACTTCAAACTTCATTTAGCTAAAATGTCTCTGGATTCCTGAATTCTAGTGTTTATTATATTCATATCTTTCTGTTGACAATAGCGTCAATTACAGTACCAAACTAAATTAAATATAGAACATTCGTGTCTTTTACGAACAGTTAATTAAATAAGAAAGATGGGACGAATCAAAAGATGTCAAATTCAAATTTAGACACGTCAAATTAAAATTTCGTAAAATGTCGAACCTTTTTAGTAGGAACAGTTTCAAGTCGACACTAAAATCAGAGACGTTAGACGATAATTGTATGGAAATTTTAGGTTTACATTATTGAATTGAAATTTGACGTCATCCCATCCCGTTCTTATAGTCACGGTTAGTAAAAGATAGCTATGCTCTAAATTTATTTTAGTTGTCTACATTAGATTGACGCTATTATGTGGAAAAAGACAGATTATAGTTCAAAAATGTAATTTTAATGCACAAGGCCCTTACAGTTTAAAGAAACATACATGAAACAATCTAAGATCTCGAGATATTAGCAAACTGAGGAGATAATTCAAAGCTTTAACGGCTGTCTTCACATACTTTATAGTAGCAATAGTGTTGAGAAGGTTTCATACAATAACATTAACTAACACACGCGTTAGTATCTACTATAATAGTAGTATAAATTAACATCTCTGAAACTAAACCTGACCTAAAAGTTCCAACCTTCCCTTATTTCAGAAAAGTCTTGTTCAAAATGTTTGTGGAAAAAGAATACGGTCGCGAGCAGGATTCGAACCTGCGCCTCCCTGATAAATACTCCAGGTGCTCTGACCGCTAAACCATCTCGACCTGGCTCGGCGGTATTCTTTTACCACCAAAAATTTATAACTTTAAAGATCGCTAAGCATGCGTTAATGCTTTTGCAAAGATTTATATTTATAACTCTTGTTCTCTCATTCTAACATCCTGAATATCTAAAGTATTCGAACATGAGATAATCCTGGTTGACTGTATGTCCGAGCGCACACAAACAGAAGGCAGCACTGATAAACGATAAACATTATATTTGCTTATTGCCATCGTACGTTTATGAAGGAAACAAATACTTTTGACAAAACATACTTTTATCAAAACTATGACATTTTTAATCGATTATCTATGAAATTCAACCCTGACCTTGCAGATATAAACTTCCCTTTATAAAGGCAGATCTTGTTCACAATTCTCCCTAAACCAAGACACATGCAAACACGCGATAATCCTTGGTGACGGTACATCCGAACTATTTGCTCGAACACAAACAGCAGACAACGCCGGGAACGCTAAACATTACCTTTGCCTAGTGGACCGGAACGCTCGCAGTCGACAAACAGCCCCAATGCTAGAAGCCAACACTGGCAAATATTTGAGTGATTGCCTACATATAGAAGGATTTGCCTATTCAGCCTCCCACGGCCTGTTAATACCGGTATTGACGAACACCAATATCCATGTTTTGAGTGAATATCGTACCCGTTTGGGAGCAATCTATTTGTGGATGTTCAACACTTTTTTGTTCAAGTTTTTCAGCTTTGAACGGGAATGACACGTGCTATGAGTGTATTGATTCTTTTGTAAGTGGATGGTTTTTGGAATTTGTGGAAGCAGTTGAGTTTCTTGGAATTTCCCGTTTGCTTGTTATATTACATTATTTGGTTATATTTTTATTAATGTTCAAAGATATACACAAATATAAAACAAAACAAAATATTATTTCTTTTGAATAAAGTGGTAAGAATCAGATAGTGAGTTAGGATAAATATACCTAACTTGGACTTTAGATATTGCTTAAAGCATTTAAATAGGATAAAACTATGTTTCCAATAGTTTCAAGTGCAGTGTGTACATCACTTATAGTAGAAGCTATCGCCAATCTTTGCCGCAAACAGTTCGTATGTTTCCCTAAGAATAGTTTCCATCAGAAAAATAATTATGTTTACTATGTATTTTTTTGCAATTTTCATATATTTGCCAAGATGCAGCGTTCTGGAAAACTCTCGTGGCAAATTGCACTGCAAGTCGGCTGCTGCAAATATTTGAATTGTAGAGTGGGATTGGTTTGCCTCTACGTATTCAAACGTAGTGTTAACACCAAGAAATAAAAATTCTTAGCGATTCGCAACTCAGCCAAGATCCTGATCTCAAAGAAAATTTCTCATGGAAATATTGGCTTGGTTTGTTCATGTTGAATGAGGCCAATTTTCTAGTATATTTCCAGTTACCGGGTTCAGGTACTGCATAATGTTGTTTATTAGACCGTGACGAGCCGTGAAAGCTTTCGATCCGTTCGTGATTAATGTCGAAATACGTTCTAAATGCTGCGATAAAAGCGATGATTTATACGGATCGGAGTGTTTGCCGTGTGCATTAATAATAGTATTTATTGTATTTATATAGTTTTTATTGCTTTTCTGATATTGAGTTGGGATTAACTTTTTTGTTGTGTACCTGTGAATGGAATTGGTAGGAGTATTTTTCTGTTGTGATGACTAATTATTGCATTATGTATTGTTCTTTAATGATTGTTTAGGTCATAGTGAAACTATTTTGCTGTTGCAAAGACTTTCCAGAAAGTAGGTAGGTACTTAAAGTGGCAACTTATCTAATCCTTCAAATTGAGTACTTTTTTATGTAATTCTATTATATTATGTACGCACATATAAAGTCGCATATAATATCCCGCATATTCTTAAAATCCTGTGCAAAAACATTATCAGAACACTCACCTTCTGCCGCGTCCCTGGTCCCTAGGACCGAGGCGATCTGCGGTCGCTCCTCATTGATGACCAACTCAGCCTGCTCGCTGTACACTGAGTGTACAGTGGAGATGCAGGTCAGCCTTAGCTGGCCGCGCTCAAAGCTGTCAGGCCTCACCATGAAGGAGAGCTGGCTGATTGATGCCACCTGGAATAGATCAATTTATTATTGACTAGCTGTGTCCGTGGTTTCGCCCGCATGGAATCCCGTTTGTGAATAAGATATAGCCTAGACTATTAATTCTGGATAAAGTAGCTTTCCAATGAAGACAAAAAATATTATTAAAATCAGATTTTTAAGATTATTTTAGAGTTTATTGATTACAAAGAAACAAAGAATTCTTTCCTCAGGTAGACCATTTGCGCCTTCAGGCTAGGTGGAGTGACGATTTGCGCAAGGTGGCTAACAGGGGTTGGATGGTAAAAGCCGATGACCGTGCTCAGTGGCAATAGGCTGATGATGAAGCAGTTAGTACGATAAGGATCTGTTGATGTGACTATAGGCCTTCAGAGATGCTTTTAGCCCTTTGAAATCTGTGGTCAGAAAACGAACGCTGACTTTTTCTTTGGCGCGGTTAACTTCTTGATGGGTGATTAAAGGGAGTATTTTCATCTAAGTATCTCCGTGTTCCATGCTTCGGAGGACACGGTAAACGGTCGGTCTTAGCTGTTGTAAGTCAAAAGCTGTCGCATTCTTCTATCAGAAGCCTACGGACGGCATGAACTTACGAAGAAGTATGCATCCACATTTTCTTTTTAATTACATAACGTATTTAACTAACAGGTACTTAATAACATTAATATAGAAGTACTAGAGTGACGGCGCGGATGCCGCAGTGGTCAAGAGACAGACTGCTGCTCCACGTGTCGCAGGATTCCTGCACGGAGCAAATATTTGTAAGATCTACAGATAATTGTTCCGGGTCTGGGTGTGTGTGTATGTGAGATTATGTGTTTGTGAACGCACTCACGATACAGGAAGAAATTTAAAGTGTGGGGAACGCAAAAAATATATTTATTCGTTTCCTTATGTAGGTAATTATAAATTCCAAATATCAGTATGTGAGTTTCTCTAATACCGAAAGCCCAGACTCATTTTGGGTCACTGAACCAACGGAGTAAGTATATAAATATTTAATCCGAATCAAATTGAAATGTCACATACCCCCTGAACCAGTCGAATAAATCGGTAGAATTTTTAGTTTCGTCGCTTAAAAATAAACAACAAAAGATACCTTATTGGACGTTTCTGGTGTTGGCATCGGATCTGTGGCATCTTCATCTATCGAACTGTCATGATGTCGTGGCGACGGTAACACCACTGTGTCTTGACTTGCCAATAGCTCGCCGTCCTGTAAACAGATTATTTACATAGTAATACATATTTTAGGATTTGGGAAAAAGAAAGAAAGTTTTTTATTTAGCACAGACACAAGACACAAAAATAAAGAGAAAGAGGAAAAAAATATAATAATAATAACAAACAAAAACTTAACATTAAACATAAATGTATATAAAAAATATATAATTAATAAACAGATGAAAAAAGAAATGATTTCTAATTATAATTTAGGGCAACACCGAGGACATCGGATATTAAGTGTTCCGGCGTTCTTGTATATCCGGTGTAGGTGCCAGTAGTGCTCAGGGAGTAATACTTTTTAAATTTAAATGTTAGCTCTAACAAGGGAAAGTGTGTGTCTCACCTGTGCCAAACCCGGACATTCAAATCAAATCAAATCAAATCATTTATTTCAATTAGACCCTTTACAGGCACTTTTGAATTGTCAGAAGCTAGTTGCCATTACTCAGTAAACGCTGTGATAAAGGTATCACAGCACTGATATTACGTAATGCCCGTTTAAGTTTAGGCTTAAAAGAGTAGTTGGTGGTAGTTGCAATTTTCACCGCTTGCGCATGTGCATATGCACTTGCATGACTACCCTCAATATTGTGGAAGTAGCTAGATATTGTATTTATTTGCATCCATTGTAATGGACTGAAAGTGATGCCTGGATCTATTAAATTTTCTCAATCACTACACATTACAATAAAATAAGTTTTAACCGGATTAATCACGTGTAGTCTTGGTTTTTGTTTTCCAGACATTCACATTTTGTTTTGCAACATTTATGGTCGCTGGAAATATTGTTAGTATAAACATATTCCGGATAAAATAATATTTTTAATTTCACGGCAGTGAGTAAGCGCAGAGGTTGAGTTATCGGCTGCTGCACTGTGTGTTGCTGGTTCGAATCCCGTATGAAACAAATATGTATAATTTTGAACTAGAGATTTCAACGTTCCAGGTGTTTACGTGTCTGTAAACGCACCAAATACAGAAGAAGTTGTTAGTGTGAAGAATACTTATCCAGATTTTTATAGATCTCTTTGCAGTTAGTACAAAACATTTTACTGCTAAGTCACAAAACTTCAATGATTATTTTGTTTATCACAAGAACCTTAGCCAAAATATTACGATTTCACCCCTCATAATGAATATGTTCACGGCAGCGAAACGATTGGGGGTGAGTACTTCAGCATTGCATCATTAATCAACGTCAAAAACCAATTAGAGAGTAATATTTGTTCTCAGGGTTTGTTTTCTATTGAAAATAACAATTTTGGCAACCTTAAGCCGATTGTACGATGAACTTTGGTTGTTTTAGGATGGGATTATGTTAGATCTCATAATTTAATGTTTATTAAATGGATTCATATTATGTTTTGCTGATTGACAGATATTTTGAAATGGGTTATTTACTTAGATAATTCTCATGAAGTTTTTATAGTCTTTGGTTTTAATGGCAATAAAATATAATATTTAATGTTGATTTGGATAGGAGTATAAAATAAAAGGGGTTGACAAGTAGGTAAGTTTCGTTCTATATATCACATCTACTAAAACCTAAAATACAATAGTTTGTTTATTCTAAATATCGTGCCTTTATCTGTTATCAAAATTATTATTTAATAATGAAGCAATCAGAAAAACAAACCAATCGTACGTTCAATGCGAATTATTTATATTTAGAAATTTAACAAAAACAAAGAAATAATTTTGGAAAAATAATACTCAATTTGTATATCTTAATACAAAGACTTCAACTTCAAGTGCTTTACTAGACGAAGTATTTTCTAATGTTTTTCAGAGATAAAAGATTTTCCAGCAATAGCCCATTGGGAATTATGTGACCTCATTATTTTGACCTATTTGTATTCATTACGACATTATCATGGCTAACTGCCTCGTTGGTCTAGTAGTCGCAAGCGCGGCTGCTGAGCGTGAGGTATTGGGTTCGATTCCCAGGTCGGGCAGTGTTATTGAATTTTTCTGTTAGGAAATTCTCAGTAGCAGCCCGGAGTCAGGAAGTGGACACCCCCGTGCTTCGGAGAGCACGTGAAGCCGTCGGTCCTGCGCCGGATCTATCTTGTCGTGTCGGATTTCCGTCCCATCGAAATATGAGAGTGAAGGAAGAGGGAGTGTACCTGTGTTTGCGCATACACTTGTGCACTATAATGTCTCCTGCGTACTTGGCTTATCTCAGTGGAGATAGGCCGCCGTGACCGAAATACGGCCAGAACTTTTTTTTTATCATGGCTAAAAGCATCATAGCATCACATCTGTATTTCTTGGGGTAGACAGAGGTTTACACTATTGTACACCCTCAGTTCATCGATGCTGTTATCAAGTCCGATGTAATAGATGGTTGGTTTATTGCCATCTACCAGGCATACCTAATTCCAAACGAAGCTGCTAAAGTTATAAATTCTGGAATGAAAAATACGTTCGTGAGCAGGATTTGAACCTGCGCCTCCTGCTATTGAAAAGAAAAAATTTAAAACACTTTGCCTGTCCCGGGAATCGAACCCAAACCTCTACGCTTAGCAGCCGTGCTTGCGACCACTAAAACCACAAGTTAGTCTCATGGATACGTAACTCAAAATTGTCGCTTTATTGTTTAAAAATATTTCGTACCTGAATGGTATCGACGAAAGGCCCGAACGCTTTCCACGGGCTGAATATGATGTTATTGTGGTCATCACCAGGAGCGGCAGTACTCCGAAAATGGTTGTGTGGAGCGTCTATTGACACCACAGGACTTGGTAGAATCCTCTGCTGGATTATTGGCTTGCCTTGAATCTGGAACAATATTTTGGAGATGTATATAATTAGAAATGTTTAACCGTATTGGAAATTATGAAGTTACGGTTTGTGCAATGGTCCAGAGAATGGATTTGACGTTAGCGCTACGGTCGTGGAACGGAAGAAGTACAACGGAAAAAATATAGGTCGCATAATTATTTAAATAATAACTGTTTTAATTATTTTTTACACAGGTTTAAAGGAAGAGATTCTTCTATTTATTGATTTTGTGTATGTGTAGCTTAGCAGTAATTATAAAATGTTGTTTTGGAGTTTCATGAGAGAAGAAAGTGAACGTTTCAAAGGAACGAATCTTAATGACTCGACTCGAACCTTTGTTACAAAATTGCTTAAAAGTGAATTAGAAATTATTTATAATTAATTAGGTCAAGGCAGGCGTCCGAGCACGGATCTTTTCGACAAACTTGTCGCATCGATAAAAGTTTTTATGTAATGAATTTTATCGTTTTATCAACACTTTATATCAAATTTTTCGTTTAAAATCGACACACGTGTCGACAAAAAGAACCATGCTTGCACCGCAGGTACGTAATATAACCATAAAATCATGTTAATAACAGAAAGCTGATCATTTTTGGAAGGAATCAACGTGACTTTTACCTTCTTCATAAATTAAACTGAACAAAATGTTTAATTATATTGTCTTGGTAAGCTTATTACTATCAGATTACGCATTGTTTTAAGGCTGTATGTTAAGTTTGAAATTGTTGAAATTAATTTCAAGACTCGCCCAACTGAGATCGCAATTAGCATCAAACATTTCGGATTTTCTTTTATAATGAAACCAAATAGCTACTATATATTCATGAATATGATTTCAATAACATTTTAGGTCCAATTATATTTGAGCTAAAATGCCCTTCAACTGCTATCCAAAATGAAGGATTAATTTTGTAACCATATCATTAGTAACAGTGAGTAACTACTTAACTAGTCTGGACCTATTAATTCTTCTATAACTACTTATTGGACAAAGTTTTAATTTAAAATTACGCAAAGGACTCGAGACGGAGTGTGTTCGACCGTTACGTCAACTTGATAGTTAATTAAAAGTGGCAAAGTTCCTCTATATATTTTTTGTTTAACCCCTTTATTTTATAGAAACCAATTTATTTTCTAAAGTTATTAGGTATATTAAATGGAAAAAGAATACGGTCGCGAACAGGATTCGAACCTGCGCCTCCCGGATGAATATTCCAGGCGCTCTGACCACTAAGCCATCTCAACCTCTGCTCACCACCGCGAATTCTTCTTCCATATTTTTAACACATCTTATGGCTCCCGTCGCGACCGTATTCTTTTTCCATTTAATATAATAATTTTAGAGTTTGCTAAGCATGCGTTAATGCTTTTCAAAGATTTATCTTAAACAATTTATTTTTTGTTTTAAAAAAATTTGGTCTACTCTAACATTTTTTCCTATGTCTTGAGTGCATTTACAGGCTCATAATCTCACATGCACACTGAAATAAATTGTTATGTATATAATGGAAGTAGGTATAAATGTTTCTTGAGTATAAAAATAAGACCATGATCAGGGTTCAAGCCTGCACCCAATTAAACTCGCAATCTCTCTTAACCGAATAATTCCTCCACAAATCAGTATGGTCGTCTTAATTATTGTGACATAAATTTTGTAATGTTTTCACGGAAATTGACGGAGAATTTGTATCCATGAAAATAATATTTTAAAAGTGATTATATTTTCTATTATATTATATTTTCATTGCATTTGAGTTATTTTACAGTTTAATAATTATTGTTTAGAACCGTTTTTTTTTGTTTACATGTTAAGAATAACTTAAGACTAAGCCACACAAAACCGTGGTAATGGTTTGACTGTGGGGTCAATGGTCTCTTTACACATATTTTATTAAATTTCGGCCTTAGAACTAATTAAATCTTATTAAAGGCTTTTGATGTCTTTGAAAGCGGTAACCATTTAGTGAACGGAATACTGTTTGTGTATCACGCCTGTATCCCTTATGGGGTCAGCAGAGTTCTACATAGTTTTACCCCACATTTCCAGTACCGACGCAGTTACGGTGTGATATATTTAGTTATTACAGTCTAATAAGGTCGCTATCATGCGAATCTGTAGAGCTGGGTAAAATAATTAGAGTAAAAATAACAATTAAAAAAACAAAAAAATCTCGCTTTTGTAACTTGTTGAACTAAAAAGTAGAAAATAATTTTATATAAATGCAAAAACAAAATACGAGTGATTATGAAAAAAACATTTTATCGTAAAAAAGCGTGGAGTGATCGATGTCAATTGTTGTAAATATTTAATTGAAGTTGTAAAGTATCTTAAGAAGCACCCCACGCTTTTTTACGATAAAATGTTTTTTTTTGTAGTGTGACCTGATTTTATTTTTCGTATTCTTCTCAACAAACCCTTTCATTTGATACCCATATCGCGGGAGTGCATAAAAAATTACTAGTCGACCATTTTTGTGAGTCCACCATATTGGATTTAGAATGACGTCACTTAGCTCACCATGCATTGTCATCCAAACTAAACGTGTATGCAAAATTTCAGCTCAATCGAAAACCGGGAAGTGGGTCAAATTTAACTTCCAAGATTTTCTTACATAGTTATTTACAGGTGAAGCTAATAAAAGCGTGTTAATAAAAAGGTAAATTATATTTTAATTTTAATAGAGAATCAGATTTTATTTACAGGTGTTAAAAAATATCATTTTTAATATAAGTAGCCCATAACTCCAGTTTTCCTATCTCAATGTCTTTTCCTTTACATTTATGATATCTTAGATTAGTATGAATGTGGATGGCTATAAGAGTAGAGGAAGATCGAGAAAGCGATGGATGAATTGTGTTAAAGATGATATAAGGGAGCAAAGGAGGGACTACCGATATGACGGCCGATAGAGAAGAAGAATACATTAAATAAATAAATAAATTTGGATAAGGGGAGAGGGATGTGATAATTAAAGATTGTGATGATATTAACTAAGAAAAAAATACATATAATATATATAACATTGAAAAAGTCCCATTGGTACATGGCAGGTTTGAATCAACAATCTACGGCGCAGGAGGCGGAACCGTACCCACTTTTTTTTTATTTTATTTTTTTGTTAATGGCATCTCGCAGGTCAACCTAGGAGGTTGTCGACAGTGGCGGTACCTTCATATAAGCCCAAAAGCCCGGCGGCATGCCTTACAAAAATGCTCGATAGAGAATCAATATCAAACCCGAACTATTTAAAAGTTCGCGCGCTTAATTCTTATCAAAATAACACAAAGTATCTACCTATGCCACACTACTACACATCGCGATTGTTCGCGCGCAGAGTTTCGCATTTGCAGCATCTACATATAGCTATCTCGCTTACACGTACGGGCTTTTACCGGGCTTTCAAATACTATATCTGTCACTTTCGCACTTATAGCGATGTGCCGTATAACGAGTACATACCTTATGCGTCTACAAATCGATCAGTATGGAAGATTTAAGCCGTGCATGCCTATGAAGTTGCACGCGTATGCACACCTTGCCAACTCTGCAGTGTTGCCGTTTTACCGATGTTGTGAGATCTTGGAGATTTTTAACGAGTTTGGAGACGTTTTTTAAGATTTAGCAACAATAAAAACTAGCGACTTTTTAAAATAATTAATAGTTTCGAGTCACGTGACAAATAGATTAAAAATTATGAATTTGTTTATCGAATGAAATGTATTTACGAGTTATTAATATTATTTTCAAAAATACCAAGGAATCAAATAAAATACATTCTATCATTATAGCTAAGTTTCATATTTTATTTCCATCAGTGTCAAATACCCTATTGCGACATTTAGCTAGATTTTTCATATACCTGGCGACGCTTTTTTGCCTAAATGACAACACTGCAACTCTCCGTAAGTACCGAGTGCAACTCACTTCAGTTTCATTTGCTTGAGTGGGAAAAGTTTTGTTGTTAAAGTTTTTTGTGTGTTTTCGTAGATTTTCTCAGTGATACAATTGTTTTGATGACTTACAATGGAGGTAATTGTACCTTGTGAGGATTTAAAATGCGTTCAAGTTTTGATTGGCGAAGATAAGGTAAATTCTTAAAACTTTGCTCAGAAAAAACAGTTAATTTCTTCATTAAAACCGACGCCTAATCTGTGTATTTCTCAGACTAGTAAATCGAATAAACGAAAATTTCATAGATCAGTGTATAAAACTAGTTGGATTGTTGGCTGTTCGCACACTAATAAGTTGTATTGCTGGTGCTGCATATTTTTTTCGAATGAAGATTCCGAATACATCTGGTTATAATGATTTAAATAACATATCTGGCACGCAAATTCCCATAAACACCTGTGTGCAATGGTTTCTTTCAGTAATTTTGGTAAACAACGAATTGAGACATCTATATCACGCCAGTTATCTGAGGAAATTTCAAAATATAACACGCGCGTTGATAACAACTGTTGTGTATTTCAAAGATTAGTCGATATTGTTTGTCATTTAGCACAACAGGAACTTCCTGTGAGAGGACATGATGAGTCCAAAACTTCATTAAATAAAGGCAATTTTTTAGAACTGGTCTCGTTAATTTCAAAATACGATGTCGTTTTAGAAAAGCATATGCAGCATCAGGAAAGTGACAAACCGGGGCGAGAAGAAGACGGATGAATTCACTTTTAATTTATTGTACCTAACCAGTAGTTTATGAGATAATTGCGATGATACATACGTAGGTACCTACATACTCAGTCCAAAACTGAACATTCTTTTTTTGAAATCGGTTAAAATTTTATTGGGCTTGCCTTATTTTGAAACCCTAGGCACGCCACTGGTTGTCGACTGCTTAACCGGACTTTCCTGTGGATGCCCTAATAATAAACTATTATTAAGGCCTCCAGCCAGGGGCATACGACTAAATTAATTCTAAAGCGACCACGCTAAGGGCACCCCCTGCGGGGTACGAGCCTCGGCTTAGGGCGTCGCTTGAGGGAGGACAGCAAGGGACTGGCTGGATCGAACAGGAATCATAATTATTATTATGAGGGGAATTTAAAGCTACAGGCTCAGCGGCTACGCGGGCTGGCACGAGCAAGGGTCGGGGAGGTGATGCATTAGGTGCATTACGGGGACGTCGCGACGGGCCTCGGCGGCGAGGCCGAAATGACGGCGGTCTGTGTCTGTGTACTGTGCTGGTGGCCCTACTGCTCTCTTGGAGCAGGGTTATAGCGTCATCGGGGTCCGTACCCACTCGGCCACCACGACATTATGTATTCAACTGACTGCCTCGTTGGTGTAGTGGTTGCAAGCGCGACTGCTGAGCGTCAGGTCCTGGGATCGATTCCCAGGTCGGGCAAAGTGTTATTGGGTTTTTCTGTAAGGAAATTCTCAGTGGCAGCCCGGAGTCAGAGAGTTGGTGGTGTGACACCCCCGTGCTTCGGAGAGCACGTAAAGCCGTCGGTCCAGCGCCTGATGTCGCTCCGGTCGTGTCAGATTGTCGTCCCATTGGAATATGTGAGTGAAGGAAGAGGGAGTGCACCTGTGGTTGCGCATACACTTGTAAACTATAACTTACACTCCTACGTACCTACTTAGCTAATCTCCGTGGAGATATGCCACCATGACCGAAATACGGTCGGGAGGAGTATTATAATGTATTCTACTTTAATTTTGTATAAAATTTGATACCTACTATCTTCAAAGAGTACTACAGTAAATAACACAAAGAATCTTTCAATAAATAGAAAAATAATTTTAAATATCATAAATAGTATATTTGTAAGTTATCTTAATTTCTCGGCTAAGTTACAAATCATGTTGATTACAACACTGAAATTTGGCCAACTTGTGCCATTCTGTATAGTCGATATCGGTTTTGATAATTTTAAAAACGAATATCGAAACAAATATTTCGCCTTTGTTTTCTACCTTTCCCAATAACATAAAAATACATTAAACACGTCTGTATTTTTCGAAGGAGTAAAGTTTGCTGTTAAAACAAAAATGACATCAGGTCGGCTCAACTGCTGAGGGTCTTGCTTTAGTCTTTATACTTTGTTTACTATATAAGACCTCTTTTGAATTTTTGAATTTTTTTATTATTTTACAACCACCACTAAATTCCCTTAGCAGGCCTGTGGTAGGATGTTCTAGCTCTCTCATTGGTTTATTCTATCAGAAATACTGTCTTCCAGATAGTATACCACAAATCGTTTTCTTTTATAAATAAACATGGATCTAACGTTTGGCCACCAATTCGCCTGATGGTAAGCGACGGCGTGGCCGAGGATGGAGCAGGTATATCCAGAATAAATAGAATCTATTCACCCTTAAGTAGGGTACATAGATTTTGGGAGAATGATAGTTGGGGAGTTGATGCAACCACCCAGACCCGTCTCCCACAACGGTTGCACCGGACTCACTTCCCGAAACACGACTAGATTGGTTCACGACATGGCTTCGTCCGGTGGGTGGTAACCAGCCGCGGCCGAAGCCTCCCACCAGAGTTTGGTTGCCTGTTTTGCACCACCCACGGGCCACTTGTAGGGATTCCATTTTAAGGGTGTACTCTTACGGACGGCAACTCAGTCTGGAATAGACGAAAAGGGTTTTGATAAGTTGCACACACACCCAAATTTCACCAATACATACATACATACAGTCATGCCCTGCTTTCCATTGGGGTAGGCACAGATTATCGATTTCCACTTTCAATTCGTCGCTGCCGTTATTCAATCCCATGTTAAATGGGGCGAGCCTATTGCAATTTGAAACACCGAGCTAAAAGTCTTCCAACAGAAAACCCCAAATTACCCAGGACAACACTCCACAGGCAACTCTGAGCCGCGATTGCGTCCTCAAATTTTTCTCTTAATCGTCAAAAATCTTATTCACAGCCAAGACTCGCACGAAAATCATGTCTTTTAAAAACAACCATCTTTCTTCAACAATAGGATAAAACCCCTTTACAACCAGCAGACGGTGATCCGTCACCGTAATATAGAGTCCAAGCATCTCTAGATAGAGATGATAGAGACGCGGCGATGATTGAGCGTTACATCGCTCATTGCGGACGGAATGCTCTGGTGGTAGAGGTGGGAATATTTACTATCGATAGATTAACGTTCAAAAAAATAAAAATTAGTTTAGAAGTAACTTCTTAATCGTTTGGTTCAACATAATAATCCGAATTCTCTCCCACTGTCGATATCGACATTATTTAGAATAAACTGTTTACTTTTGAAATGAATAAAGTCATTTTTATGTGCTGGGTTCAAGTATATCTAATGAGTTTCCACCACCAAGATTCATTGTGGATCATATTTTAACAACGAATAAAATAATAATGATTGAGTTTCACAGTTTTCTTTTTTGTTTTTTATTATAAAGAATAAATAGATCACCAGGATCAACTGTTTTTATGATTTAGTTTCATGACAAATAATGACAATACTCGCTATCTATTAAAGGCCACCTAACAATATCTTTACGTAAAACAAAAATGATGACCGAAGAAACTTGTAAAAATGATCACCCACAAAAACAGGCGTCAAAATAATGTTCAATAGCAAAGTACGCTGTAAAAGTTACATTTCAATTAAGTAGTACATTGTCGATAACATTATTGGATATAACGATTTATTTATCGACAATTTTTATCGATAGTTACTAAATCATCTCTATTACTTATCAAGCGCAATGTCGGGGTTTATTATGAACGGAACTGTCATCGGATGCCTATTACGACCAATTGCCTCATAAATTTCAGCTCCAAGAGCCTACTGTACTGTGAATCATTGTTTTGCCATCCATTGCCGTTTTACTACGATAGTATTTACGTAAGTTCCGTTGGGGGCCGTAATAAAGTGCGAAGTGAAAAATGAGTACCGGATTTATTAATTTGGTGGTAATTTTATTAATTGTGGGTTTTTCGCACTGACGAATTATTATGTTTCATGGTTCATTAATTAAGGCATATATTAAGCATAATTTATTTATAAAATAGAAAGTTGATTATTTTATATTGACTTGAGCCGGTATCAAATATAGAAAGCTATTATTAGTTAATATTTGACCTGGTTAGTTGAATGTGATAGTAGGATAACATCAGAACCTGGTACATGGATAACATTTGGTGTGACATAGCTAGATAGAAGGAGACCGTATCGGTGGCGGTTACCACGAACAACAGCATTCCCAATGAGGGTTGATGTTAGGCAGGCGGCCGGTCATAAACCATTGCCAAAACTTTAGCAGCATGCAATTTCAAAAACAATTAGAAAAGGTAAGAAGAATACATGCTGCGCCGATCCTAAGTAAACTGGGATAAGGGGGCAGGGGGATGATGATGATGGATATTAGTTAACACAATATTTTGGTATGGAGTCAAAACTGACAATAACCAAATGACTAGAAATACTATCGTATATGACGCTAAAGTTGTAGTGTAGTAAAATACATTATACAAAGACAGGTATCAAAATAGATTTCCATCAAACCACCTCATTATATTGTAACCTCACGTAAATACTAGCTGATCCCATGTAATACGTAAAAACCTTTTACTGCGATCAAAAAACGTAAATCTACCTTTCAGTTAGGATAAAATAAAGACCGAAACACATCCCCTATTATCGGTAATCCATTCTAGCTGGTCCAATTTATTCGGGATTAACGAGATTGTTAACTATATTTGGAATAGGGGATTCGTAATTGGAAAAATACTGGTAACTGAGCCTACTATTGGAATGCTAGAACTAATATCATGTCTTTGCCAGAAAACCCAAAGACCGCAGTAGCTTTTCCTGGGTACCGGGGAATACAGCTGGGAATCCTAGAACTCTTATATCTTTTTCTGATGATGGAGACAAAATATAGTCGAGGCTACTGTAAAGTGAACCATTTTTAGTCTATGGTACCGTCATTCGATTCTCAATTCGAAAGGTGGTATGATCGATGGAATCGTTCTAATCGTTCTCTATGGAATGCGAACGGACGGTGAGGGAGAGCATTTCAGTTTGGACAGCTACACTAGCCGGACGTGTCGTGTCTTGCATATTCCAACACATAACTCTTACAATTGGAATATTTAAATAGTATTTAAGTTTGAATTTGTATCGCTGCGTGTATTATGACGGAATAATAACTTAAATAAATTATTATGAAGGTTTGTGGCTGAAGTTTGACTACACTACCTACGTCAACGCTTTACAGCAACTACGGCGTATTTTGGCTTATTTAATTTATCATTATGAGAACTTTAAACCTAGCTATTTTGTAGATTATAGCGACAAAAAAATTTCATAGAATAATTTTGTTTCAGCGGTGGTTCAGTTTTAAGTGAAAAAGATTTTATTGGAGTAACAGTGTAGTTTTGTTCAATAAAAGTCCATAAGTGTAAGTTTCATCAGGATTAATTATTGTGCATATCACGCTGATCGTGTCGGTAGCACGAACACGACGAAGGACGGGAATACATGAATTTCCTAGTACGATATCGACGCGAGCACAGCAATGTGGGGCGCGGTGCAGCGCGAGTCCCGCAACATCGCCGCGGGCTCAGCTCATGATTAAGGGCCGAGTTCTAAACTAGACGGGCAATCCTGAAGAATGCGCGTGAGTAATAACCATTGAACAAAAACTAATATGAAAGTGTCATTTTGACATAATTACTTGTTCTGATTGGTTATAGTGGGAACCAGCGTGGGTGTTGACATCTATTTTACCTTTGAGTTGCCATCCCTGTATGAGGTGTGAGACGTAACATTCTTTCAACGTGAACTGCCACTGACACGCAGTCACGCGTGTTTCAGGACGCAGATGAAGTGACAAGGTTTTGTGTTTCGAAGAAGCCAGACACAATAACGATAGAGCCATATAGCAAAATTACATTAAAATTGGATTGAATGCAAGACACGACTTTTTTTGACTTTATTAACGAGACTCCGATGCTCTTAAACAATTTTATTATTTTATTTTCTAGCTAGGAGAAGAGCACTTGCCCAAAAATTTGTGACAAACTTTATGTACCTTATAAATATAAAATTATGTACTCGAATACCATTTTATGTCAATAAAGGTTTTAGTTATTTATTTATTATTATTATTTTATTAGATTAATAATATAACAACAAATATTAAAGTCAAAAATTTTAAGATTATATTATTACTAGCTTCTGCTCGCGACTTCGTTTAATAATAAGGAAACTGATTTATGATCCAGCTAGTCCCTAGTTGTCCCTCCAGCAACGCCCTAAGCCGAGGCTCGTGCCCCGCAGGGGACGCCCTTAGCGCTGTTGCTTAGTTTGTAGTATTTTAAAATGTGCTTGGGCTAAGGCATCAAACTGCCTCGCCTAAGATATTGTCCGGCTACGCAGACAAAACCCCTATGGGTATTCGAAAGAGACCACAAAAAAAAAAGCGACTTCGTATCCAATGAGTTACTCCAGGCTACGAACCACCTATGTACAAAATTTCATCCAAATATATAATTATATTTTTTTAATACATGTTGAGGCCATGTAATGCCTATATTAATTCTATTTTTCAAAGAAACATTGAAAAAATAATAGACAAGAACGGGGCTTGAACCCGCGACCTTTGACGTTCCGTGTCATCACTCTACCAACTGAGCTACCTTGTCGTGTTCAAACCTATTGAATTTTCAATCCTCTTTGTATACGTCTTAAGGAGACGCCTGGTGATATTTATCTAGTAATCATTTACAGATTTACTAAACTCAGCGTTACCACTTTGCAGTTGTAAATCGCCGAACAACATCCCAATCCTTTATAAATCATATATAATTATATTTTTTTAATACAATAGGTTTGAACACGACAAGGTAGCTCAGTTGGTAGAGTGATGACACGGAACGTCAAAGGTCGCGGGTTCAAGCCCCGTTCTTGTCTATTAATTTTTCAATGTTTCTTTGAAAAATAGAATTAATATAGGCATTACATGGCCTCAACATGTATTAAAAAAATATAATTATATATGATTTTTAAAGGATTGGGATGTTGTTCGGCGATTTACAACTGCAAAGTGGTAACGCTGAGTTTAGTAAATCTGTAAATGATTACTAGATAAATATCACCAGGCGTCTCCTTAAGACGTATACAAAGAGGATTGAAAATTCAATAGGTTTGAACACGACAAGGTAGCTCAGTTGGTAGAGTGATGACACGGAACGTCAAAGGTCGCGGGTTCAAGCCCCGTTCTTGTCTATTATTTTTTCAATGTTTCTTTGAAAAATAGAATTCATCCAAATATGTTCAATAGTTATTGTGTGAAAGAGTAACAAACAGCCATCCATCCTTACAAACTTTCACGTTTATAATATGACATACATAACATAGCATCACTCCTGGATTCCCAGAAGGGGTAGGCAGAGGTGTACACAGTTGTATACCTACATTCACCAATGCTGTTATTAAGTCCCATGTAATAGGTGGTGAACCTATTGCCACAAATCGAATTTACTAACAGAAAAAAAGCCTGGAGCCTAGAATTGTGTTCAGTAGATGGTAATAGGTTCACCGTCGTCACCATTATATGAGACTTAATAACAACTTTGGTGAAATGTAGGTGTACCCCCTCGGGGAATACAGGCTGATATATCCACATGTACCTAATAGATGCAGGGTGGGGTTATTGTGCCGTCTTACTTACCGAATCTTTAAAAATATTTTCGTAGAAGGAAGAATATTATGAGAAAAAAAATATGAGATTCGGTTCTTTGATATGCTGTACTTACAATAATAATAATCGGTGAACTTTTCATCATACGAATTATATTTGCTATAAAAATCCCCTGCCCTTTGTTAAACAAAAATCAACCATAAGAATAACCTAACCTTATATTAATATTTTCTCTACGACCCACCACAATAGTTTTTTTATCCACCGTGCACCATTTAATTCGGTGCGTGTGACGCAACGTGACGTATTTTTGTCGTAAACCATCCCTGTCACGCTGTGACGCGTGACTCGTGTTGCGGTCAGCGTGACACCGCTTGTACGTGTACTAGACGGGCACCGTTATTGAATTTGTACTAGAAATATATTTTTGTTTTTTTTTGTGTTCATATTTAGAAGCGAGGTTATGAAATTATAACTATGTAAGATTCGATAGATGTTGATGACAAAAAAAGTATGATAGTCCAAATCGGGCCATGCCAAAGTTGCGGTGAATGTGGCGACTATTCCGGAATCCCGGTAAAAGTAAGGGGATAACTGTATGGTTTTGTCGTTATTAGTCTGACACGATGTACAGAATGATGTTCACAAGTAAGTATTAAAAGACAGGTTCATTAGGATGAGGTAAGGATATATATATATCTGTACATTGCGTAGTATTATATAATTATTTTACCGTAGAAATCTACAGATACTAATTTTATTATAAGAGTCCTCAGCCCACCGTTGTGTTATAGCTCTAGTTCTGTTATTGAGTTATGATATCAAATAAAATAATATAGTCATCATCGAAAGTGGGATTATCTCAAAGAAAATTTAACTTATTTACAAGCTCTGATGCTCAATAACAAACATCAAGAAACGACTTCATATTTATTATCAAGTCTAAGTCGATACCGCTCAAAGGCATCGTGTTTATTTGGACAAACTTAAATTGAGAAAATATTGTCCGAAGCCCGCTTTGTCCAATGCACGATACAATAAACACGCTGTCAATTTTTATTACAAAGAAAAAATCTTCAACACATTTTTTTGTGTTGGTCACAAAGTATCGGACAGCTGAAGAAGTGTTCAGATATTATTTTGTTTGGAAATAATGTTTATTTACTTTGATGTTTGGGGACGCGATATTTTATCGATGTTCGGATGAGTTTGACTTACGAAACAAATAAGTCGATTATTTGTACGACTTTTGATGTAGATACGTATTGTTGTTGCGGTGTAGGTGTTAAGATGAACAAAGCAATTTAAAATGTTTCAAAAGTATTATATTATTCTGGCTTTGATACGAGTTTTCATAAAGAAAGAAATTATAACTTTGTTTGTAAATTTTTTGTTCTTGTTTATTTTATTTTATTCGCATTCTAACCGTTGTATTGTCCGTTATTTAAACATTCAATAAAATTTCCCATTGCAAAATAAATATTCTAAGAAAATTATTACCAGTTGCTACAACTGAAATCTGAAATCCACTATGTCATCAATCAATACATAGGTATAATAAAAATTTAACGGATCGCTGTCTTTACATGGAAGATATGTGAGAAAAAATATTATTGGGACCTTATCAACGCAAATAGCACCTAAAACAATGATTGTTAGAATTTTTGTTCGTTTGTCTGTTTATCTGGTTGTTTGTGCGTTTGTGCACGCTAATCACAGAAACGGTTTATCCAATTTAGATGTGGTTTTCACTAATATATTGTAGTAAGCTTCACATAACATTCAGTGTTTGTTTCATGTCAATCGATATGCCAATTTAAAGAATCACGTCGAACATTTGTTATTTACAACATCCACGCAGACGGAGTCGCTGGCACAGCTAGTAAAGAATAAATTGCAAACAGAAAGACATTATAAAATTAAAAAGAAATGTAACTTCACACAATTAACACGACCAAACGTCTACCAAAACCGGCCATTCATCAAAAAGTAAAAAGATTACACCAGGATTTCACCAAGATCCCGTTGAATATTATAACGACGTGCCCCGAGGTAAATGACATCAGAATAGAAAAGAATAAAATGGAATTAGCAACACAAAGAGTAGCCGGGCACGAGACCTGAATAAATTTCTCATACATGACTTTTGTGCCTTTACCACAGAGAAATTAGCAGAAGACCAACAGTGTTGTAAAACAGAAGGCGTGAGGCGTATCCATGTAATGCTAGACGGTGTACAAATTATTTATAGCCGGATATATTGGGGAATTTTCATGTTATGTTATCCGTGTATCGCGTACTAATTGGATTTGTATGAATAATTTAATTTGGTTTTAGCTTTTTGTGGAACAAGTACACGGGGATGTTTACTGTAAACACAATTATCCGCTAATAGGTACGTACTGTTATAATATGTCAGATTATGGATTATGTAGTTTTATTACTAGGGCAGCTATTAATAAATAAAAAGCTCATCCGACAGACCTCTCAATTGAAATAAGGTATCTTTTTTATTTAGTTGTAAAGGCCGGTTTTTTTTAAACATCTAATAACACTTACATTTAAAATATCTTGTCACAACAAGTTTCGGCCAAACAATTAGGGGTCAAATTTTTTACATTTCAGCCATGTAGTGATCTCGTCTTGCTGAGTACGTGGAATTACCAGTAACCCTGTTTGAGATTGTAGATATGCAAATTTTTTTCCTTAGTTATACTGTTATTGTTAGGATAAATAGAAGCTGGCTATTGTACCTATTCGCACACTTGTTAATTATCTTTTTGTTTGTGTCCCTTTGTGCTGGCTCTGTGTCCAAATAAATGGTTTTCTATTTTTTTTTTCACATAAAAAATCACTCAAATTACCTACTGAACGATTGTAAAAGACAATTTACAACATAATTAAGACTGACGCAGAAGAGATAAAAAACAATTCACTATCAAATGACCTAGTGATCATTTGATAGTGAATTATTTTTTATCTCTTCTGCGTCACTTGATAGTGATCATTTGATAGTTCAAGTGATCACTATCAAATGATCACTATCAAGTGATCAGTATCAACTGATCAATATGAAGTGATCACTATTAAGTGTTTTTCTGCTTAAACCTCCTGGTAAAATACCCCGAGGAAGGAAACCATCTTGAGGAACATTGAACTTAATGGCCTGATATCACCAACCCGCAGTGAGTAAGGTAGTGTGGTGATCAATGCACGTACCTTCTGAATATAAGACATTAGTCATAGGCAGTTTTTTTTTTATACATGTACAAACTTCTGAAAAGCGATGACAAATCCGAATAAGCTCTTTAACACAACATATAATAAGATGAAATAAATAAAAAAGCACTCCTGGCATGTGTGAATGATTGTGCACAATAGCCAAATTTTTTTTTTATAATCTTACTAGCTTAAGTTACTTGGAATAATGTAGGTAAGGAGTCTATCGATATGCCATACATCTAAATAGGTTCAGGCGTTAAGAAGTTAACGTGGAAAAAAGAAACTCACATATCTCATACATACATACATAAACCCTAAAAACATAACACTCCTTTTATGGGCAGTCGTGTAAATACTGTCCGTATGACGTTGTACCACTCATAACTTTATTCTGTGTCACAACCATCCAACCTAAACTCGTATACATTTAAAATTTATAAGCTAGACCTAGATAATTCTAGAAAATGTGACACGGGTTTTATGAATACATTATAATGAACCTGTGGTTTAAAATGTACAAATAAATCACAGTTACTGTTTTTTTTTTTTATGAAATACGGGGCATCCGAGCAGACGGCTCGCCTGATGGTAAGCGTTAACCGCCACCCATGGACACCGCAACCCCAGAGGAGTCGCAAGTGCGTTTCCGTCCTTTTAAAGGGTTAGGGCCTCCGGTACCCTCACTCACTCGGCGAAACACAACGCAAGCGTTGTTTCACGCCGGTTTTCTGTGAGGCCGTGGTATCAATCCATCGAGCCGACCCATTCGTGCCGAAGCATGGCTCTCCCACGGTGTATATAACTGAGACTGAGTCAACTGGAGGTTTTACTTATTTAGTCAGTGTTTATGGTAAATTGGATGAGGGATAAGCTATGAAGAATGAGTGATTTATTTAATTAAATAATTGTTTATTCAAATTTCAAACTATTATGAGTCGTGTTCTTAAAGACAGATATTTATTTAAAATAGTTCCCAAGAAGACCCAGACTTTCATGAGTTGATGAGTGATGATCGATGGATGGATCGGAGGGGCTCGTGGCTAAATAACAGCCGCACAGATCGATCGATCGAGGTTAAGCTGCGCTTGCCACGGTCGATCTCTGCCTACCCCATCGAGGAATACTGGCGTGGTTCTGTGATAATAATAATAATAATCGTTTATTTCTCACCACAGACCAATTTCAAAAAATATAAATATAATCTACTATCTACTAAAATACAATTTTGGTCGTGATAATGATAATGAAATAAAGTTTAAATCATAATAAAAAGCAATAATTCCAAATAGTCACAGCCAAAATATAATATTCCGAGAATTAATTTCGTTTATTATATTAATTGCCAAATTCTAGGAAGAATCGGAAATATTAATTATTATTGTATACTAGCTGTGCCCCATGGTTTCACCCGTGTATAATTATGTTATAATTAGCCTAAGTGTTGCTCCTTATATACCCAGTCAGCTACCTGCCAGTAAAATCTTTATAGAATTGGTCCAGCCGTTTCGGAGATTAGCCACAATAAATATACAGACAGACAAAAAAAATTAAAACTGATATTTAGGCATAGGTGTCGTGCAATTCTCTGTATGAGCTTAAAAAAACTTTTATATTAACATTACAAACACACTTCAGTTCAGTTTAGATTTTGTAATCCATAATTATTTTGTCGGATTTTCAACGAGCCGGATAATTAGGGTAATTTAATAATTATTACTAAACTTGACTGGAGTGAATATTTTGTGTGGAATTTACGTCTGTTCTCGTATTTAATTGTAAATTTAATTATTGTTTACCGGTTGCCACGGGTTCAGCTTAAGACTAAAAGCTTCATTCGAGTTCGGAATAGTATTTTAAAATATGATCTGGCTGCAGGCATCCAACTGTCTCGCCTTGGATATTATCCGGTTACGCAGACAAAACCCCTCTGGGTTTCTGCAAGTCGGGCATTCCCGAGAAATGTACATGAGTAATAACCAGTGGAAAATAAATAAAATGCGTGTGTCTCACGAAGATTATTAAATAAAAATTGTAAATTTGCATAATGATTTTCATTCCCGAGTCGGATCAATCTTTCTATATCTGGATCTTTGGATTCAATTTTCCAGAAGAGGCGAGAGACTAAAAAGAAAGACTAAAATTTCCGATCGATACGAGCAGCAACTAAAATTGAATTAGGTAAAACGACTCAGTGCTAAATCTAAATGTTTTAAAAGAAGCTACTATTGTACTTACAAACAACCCAAAAAAAGGGTAATTTGTTACTACCATTAACTTAAAATTACGATGAAAATATTGAAAAACTTTCATAAATATAGAATTTCATCGGAACTGTAAATAAATTTTTCGCTGTAACATTTTAACTAAAGTTAGTGTACATTTTACAAGCTAATTATCAAATATGAATAGCTTCTGCTCTCGAGTTCATGTGCAGGTACAATTAATATGAGACTGTAAATTAGCAATTATTTTTGGATTTCGAACCTTATTTTGAAACTTAATTTGGTTTATAATAAGTTGTTCTTGTGCAGCTGTCAACCACACGACCATGATAATAATTTGATATTGCCAGCATCTTTATGTCGTGGTAATAAGGGTGTTTTTCCAAGTTTCAATGTTCTTATTTACGAGTATATGGGATTGACCGGCCGTTCTTTTTTTTCCTCTTCAAACTTACGTTTTTATTATTATTTATTTAATAACATTTATTATATAATATACTAGCTGTCCCCGCGGCTTACCTTGCGTGGAATTTCAGGCTGAAATTTAATTAAGATTAAAATAAAATATAGCCTATTTATTATAACTTCTGAATAAAAAGCTTTCTAATGGCGAAAAGCTTTGATTACAAACAAACAAACAAAACTTTTTAGTATAGATCATCATCATCATCTACCTGCCCTTATCCCAATTGATTTCAGGTCAGCGCAGCATGTAGGTATTCTTCTTCCATACATCTCTATTAGCCGTCATATCGTCATGCACTCAGATATATGTAGATTAATAAAAACGTGCGTATCCAAACACATTCACAAACCCTATCACGCGTATAAATTTTTATATTTGTTCAAATTCGATATCTACATCTACATATAATTTAATTTAATAACATATATTCATAGAAATCAGAGTTTAATCAACTTTCTTTCATATCCCCCCTCCTCCCAATACCTGTGGCTTAGGGTTGGCATTCTCCGTAAATTCCTGGTTTGTGGTGTGGTTTTAATAGGATTTTAGATACGTACGCTGTGTGGGTTTCATTAAATTGATTGTACATCGTTACACGCGTTTATGAATTATTATATTAAGTACATTAAAAAATTATCATAATTAAAGATAAATCTTTGAAAGGCTTAATGCTTTTTCATGGTTTATTTATATATTCGCATGTTTACCGAAATCTAAAGTTTTAATATTAAAAGGAAAAAGAATGCGCCTCCCGGATAAATACTCCAGGTTCGATCTTGCTCCCGACCGTATTCTTTTTCCATTTAATATTAACAATATTATGTATCGTTGAGTAAATTCTAAATGTGAGAATATAGCATCTTTAGTTTTCTTAAGCAGTCCTTGTTAATCTTGTAGGTACGCCATTGCACTATATTTTTTTTTTTTTTTTATAATTCCTCATTTTTACTACGTCATTAGTCTAGTAGACACAGGCGCAGTAGGTGAGCGAGTTTGGGGTTTCTTCGCAAACATAATCACAGACAATGTTATACTTCAATAACATACCCGCGCACAACATGCCGGTTGCAATATCTTAGTTACATATCATTATACCTACAACTCTCCCGGAACAAACTTATAACATTCACATTATACTTTAAACACGCCAAATGTACAAGCAATAGTATTACACAGGGACAATTACTCACACTAAGTTATTTTACGACTTTATATTATACACACACGACACGACATACTCACACTTACAAATATTTACTAACTTATATTTCCCTGCACACAAAGGTATTACACTATTTCGTGACAAAATGTATGCTTTATAAAACACAACATTTTCCTAGTTATACTAATGGCTTTATTTGATATCTTCCAAAATATTGACGAAATTACTAGCGTAAATTGTCAAACACTCGACCTATTAGAAGAATGCAGGGAACATCTACATTACTCCGAATCTAGTTTTAAAATTCTGTCTCTTAATATCAGAAGCTATCAGCGCAATTTTGACGAATTTTCCATAGCCTTCAAACGCCTTGAAACCGACTTTGACGCCATCATCTTGACGGAATGCTGGTTATGTGAAGGTTCCATACTAGATAATTTACCGAGTTTGGGGTTTCTTCGCAAACATAATCACAGACAATGTTATACTTCAATAACATACCCGCGCACAACATGCCGGTTGCAATATCTTAGTTACATATCATTATACCTACAACTCTCCCGGAACAAACTTATAACATTCACATTATACTTTAAACACGCCAAATGTACAAGCAATAGTATTACACAGGGACAATTACTCACACTAAGTTATTTTACGACTTTATATTATACACACACGACACGACATACTCACACTTACAAATATTTACTAACTTATATTTCCCTGCACACAAAGGTATTACACTATTTCGTGACAAAATGTATGCTTTATAAAACACAACATTTTCCTAGTTATACTAATGGCTTTATTTGATATCTTCCAAAATATTGACGAAATTACTAGCGTAAATTGTCAAACACTCGACCTATTAGAAGAATGCAGGGAACATCTACATTACTCCGAATCTAGTTTTAAAATTCTGTCTCTTAATATCAGAAGCTATCAGCGCAATTTTGACGAATTTTCCATAGCCTTCAAACGCCTTGAAACCGACTTTGACGCCATCATCTTGACGGAATGCTGGTTATGTGAAGGTTCCATACTAGATAATTTACCGGGTTATAAGGTAACCCGAACAAATTCTCAAAGAAACAAAAACGGCGGCATTGTTGTGTACACCAAAATTTGTCATGACGTAACCGTGATGGAACCGAGTGTGTTGGATACAGACAGCATCCTTGTAATAATAAATAAAAGAATATCAATACTTGGATTATATCGTTCACCATCTTTTGGTAACCTCACAAACTTTATCTCCTCTTTAGACATATTTCTTCAAACAGTAAACAAGTATCAAACACTCATACTCACTGGAGACATAAATATTGACTTATGTAATAACACTGGAAATAACCACCATGAATATATGTGCCTTATGGCATCACATAGCTTAATTCCTGTTATAACTAAACCAACCAGAGCAAAATCATGTATAGACCATATATTCGTTAAAAGTACAACTAAACCCAAAGGTATAATTTGTAAAAGTTCCATTACAGACCACGACATTGTAATAGCTAGCATACCTTATAAAAATGACATTACCAACTCTTATAAAAATCGCTGGAAGCTCAAAATAAACGAAGAAGCAGTCGTCACTGACTTGAAAAATACTGATTGGACTGACACTTTAAACCTTAATTGTGCTAATTCTGTAGCAGACTCGTTTACCGGTATCCTCAATAAAATAATACAAAATCACACATATACAATTAAAATTACACGTAATAAATTAACAATAAAGCCGTGGATCACATCTGGTCTTATGAGGTGCATTAGACACCGCGACAAGCTACATCTGGCTTTGAGGTCAAACCCTGAAGATAAAACAAAAAAATTAATTTATACTAGGTACAGGAATTACTGCAACAATCTTTTACGCAACTTAAAAATTGAATACAATAGCCGACAAGTACGGGAAAACGAGAAAAACCCCAAACAGCTATGGAAAGCTTTAAAAGCAATTTACGCACCTAACTCTCAAGAGAACAGCTCATCAAAACTATTCACCAACTCAACTGATCCAAGTGAATCGTTAAACAAATGTAATTCTTACTTCACAAGTGTAGGGAAAAACCTGGCAGCAAAAATTCTGTCAAGAATATTTGAGACACAGGCCTCTCTTAGTAGTAAATACAAATCACAAAAATCACTACCCACGTCATTCTTTCTAGCTCCAACCGATGAAACAGAAATAAAAAAATTCATAAATCAGTTAAAAAATGACAGTTCTCCAGGTCCTGATAAAATCAACGCACGACTTATAAAGAAAATACAAAATGTGATTTTAAAACCACTCACCCACCTATTTAATCTAAGTCTTGAAACGGGAATATTTCCAGAGCAATGGAAGGTTGCAGCGGTAAGTCCTATATACAAAGGTGGCTCTACAGACACACCTGAAAATTATAGGCCTATAGCATTACTTAGCATATTATCTAAACTCCTCGAAAAAACAGTAAACACGCGCATTGTGAACTTTTTTGAAAAAAATCATTTAATTTCGGAAAGGCAGTTTGGTTTTAGAAAAGCCAGATCAACCGAAGATGCTGCTTTACTTCTGACCAATTTTGTTTCTACGACAATTGAAAAGGGTGAGCACTGTATGGCAGTCTTCCTAGACCTAGCCAAGGCCTTTGATACCATATCCACAGACCTTCTCCTAAAAAAATTAGAAGTAGTAGGCATTCGAGGAATCTCAAATGAATGGTTTCGAAGCTATCTCACCAACCGAAAACAATACGTTAAATCAGGAGAACATTCAAGTACACTGCTTCCCATTAATTTTGGAATCCCGCAGGGAAGTTTACTTGGTCCAACGCTATTTACTGTATATATGAATGACATCTTAAATCTCACTCTACAAAATGCGGAACTAATTTCTTATGCAGATGACACTGTCATCATGTTTCATGCTGACACTTGGGAACGGGTTTACTGCCTTGCAGAAGGTGATTTAGCGACGGTAGCACAAGCACTTAACAATAACCTACTCACACTCAATATAAAAAAAACTAAACTTATCACTTTTTTTAAAACCCAAACGTCTAGTCCTCCTCACCACCTAACATTAAGATTTCACACCTGTCAGACACACATCCACCCGAATACTTCACGAGACGACTGTATGTGCGACTACATACAACGCACACAGTCCATTAAGTACTTGGGCATAATTATAGATGAAAATTTATCGTTTAAGGAACATGTGCATCTCGTTTCAGGCCGAGTAAGAAAGCTAATTTATATAATAAAGAAGCTTAGAGATTGTATTCCGATAGACACTTTGCGCACTGTGTACTTCGCAATATGCCAGTCTACTATACAATACGGTGTGTTGGTATGGGGTGGAGCTGGTAAAACAACCATGATTGAGCTCGAAAGAGCCCAGAGAGCTGTTATTAAAGTTCTTTTAAAAAAACCTTTCTTCTACTCAACAGATTCATTATACAAAGAATTTACAGTTCTTCGTGTCCGGCAGTTATTCATCCTTAGTGCATACCTACGCACTCACAAAAACATAAAAAGCAGATCCGACTACCACTCCATAAGCTCAAAACGAATCTTCAAAATCCCACTATGTCGAACCATCTCCCTACTAGCCAGACGTTGTCCGGCTTACCTTCACACATTTGTGTTTAATAAAGTAAACAGCAGCATATCTTGTAAGACAAAAGATCTAACCCTCTCAAAATGTAAAAAGATTGTAAAAAATTTGCTTCTTGAACTCACATACGAAGAAACGGAGAAACTCCTTACAGTATAAATCACACAAACACACATACTCACACACGCACGCGCACCTATGCACACGCGTACACACACACTCACGCACACACACACAAACAGACACACGCGTACACACACACACCAGTCTCGCGAGAAATATTGTTTTGTTAGTTTTATTTTTTTATTGTTTTATAATTTTCATTCTTTTGTTTTTATCACCTAAGTAATTAGTTATTACGATTATATGTTAAACATAATATTATTTTACCTTGTTGAGGATACCTTAAAAAACATCTATTGTTGAACAATTATAAATAAATTTGCATCATGTGACTGATCTTTTGCAACAATAATGTTATATTCAATTACAAATATGTATTGCCTACTTCATGATACATCTGTATGTAAAACTCAATTCAGGTTTCCAAGATACAGGCTTGCCTAGTTTGGAAACCGCAGTTACCATGTGATATATTGTGTCTTTACCGTAATAAACAATTTTTGTATTTTTTTTGTATTTGTATTTGTATTTGTATTCGTATTTTTTGTTAACAAATTCTTCAGTTTGTAGCATCCCGATGTTTGGAAAATTCCCAATAAATAACGGCATTAAATGCCCCGCCTAATCCTTCAAGGAATAGAAGCATAAAGCAATGCTTTATACGGTGGGACAGAATATCATATTGAGAAAAATTATTAATGCTCATTGGTTATCACAAGTAAGGAAATACACCAACACCCTATGTCCTAGCTGTACAATTGACGAGTCAAAGCTACACCAACCGGCTTAAAAGACGTAATATAATTAAGCTCCGAAGCAGATTATAGCTGCGTTGTACAGATGAGTAGCTGTTCTCACTGGAGAAAGCACTCCACATAAGAATGTCCACAGAACCTATCTGATTATACTCGAAGAAGACTGTATGCAGAAGAAAACAGTACAAAAAAAATGGTGGTGCAATGATTTCCGTTATTCATGTAAACAATCAAATTTAAAACCACATCTCACTGAACTTCCCACTAATGAAAAAAAAAAGAACAAAAGATATATGAAATTGAGCTTCGCAAAAATTCACAGTCGTCACTCATTCGATAATTCGAAGTGGCATCCCTGGATGTAAACAAGACAATAATTCACTCTCTTCACGACACACATCGAATAAGTAATTTTATAAAGTCAGTCGAATGTATGTAGTGGAATAATGCAACATATTGGACTGCATCACGGGAATATCAAAAGAGGTTACATAGGTCTATCAATTAATAACATAACATAGCACCACACCTGTATTCCCCGAAGGGGTAGGCAGAGGTGTACACAGCTGTACACCCATATTTCACCAATGCTGTTATTAAGTCCCATGTAATAAGTGGTGAGCATATTGCCATCTACCTGGCACAATTCCAAAATCCGGGCTGCTACTGAGAATTTCATAACAGTAAATCCTAATAGCACTTTGCCTGACCTGGGAATCGAACCGAAGATCTCATGTTCAGAAGTCGCGCTTAGGACCACTAGACCAACGAGGCAGATATCAATGAATAGTTTTGTTTTAAGGTAATGAGAAGTTCTAAAAGTAAAGCGGAAACATATTAAATAAAAGAAGAAGTTAAACGAAGAACGAAGGAAATAAAGAACGAAAGATAGATTAATAATAATTTAAAAGTTTTGTAGGTACATCTTGCATGATTATTAGGGGCCGATTTTATATTTATATAGTGTGTGTCATTCTAGTTCCTCTCAATACGCGAATACTGTTACGCCATGTTCGATTTTGATAGATTGATTGCATTATTAATACAAAATAAAACGAAATAGTGAATCTGACCACTGTATGTTCTTTTGTCAAAGGAGGTTGATAGTGTAGATTCTAATAAGTAATGACAAATTAAACTTATAAATTAGAATACCTATAACTATATTTTATTAATTGCCACTACAAGAGCAATACTTAATTAGTTGGCAAATAACACCAAATATTGTGCCTTTTATGTGCCTTTATTAATAATGTCTGTGTGTGCCTTTATTAATAAAATCTTAATAATGTGCCTTTATTTATTATTTATACCGTGCCTCGGAGAGCACGTTAAGCCGTCGGTCCCGGTAGTCAAATTAAGATCTATGACAGCCGTTACGAGTAGTCAGTGGCCTGAAAGTCTGAAACCAGTCATACCACGAGATATCGTGTTACCCAGTAACTGGATTGTGGAGGTCAGATAGGCAGTCGCTCCATGTAAAATTCTGGTATTAAGCTGCATCTGGTTTGACTGGAAGCCAACCCCAATCTAATTGGAAAAAGGCTAGGCAGATATATATTGTGCCTTTATTTATTAATGTTGTTAGTATTAATAAATAAAATTAGATTTAATGGATTAAGAAGCTTTAATCAACACTCTAATTTAAGGTTAGGCTGTCAATATTAAAATCGAGGGCACTAACGGATAAATAAACATTTACGTCAATTCTAATGTAGCAAACTAAATTAATTTTAAAATATTCCTGTCTTTTACTAACTGTGACTATGAGAGCAAGATGGGACTAATCAAGAGATGTCACCGTCGAAATAAGGCATGTCAAATAAAAAAATCCGAACGTTAATAGTAGGCACAGTTTTACGTAGCCCCTAAAATTTGAGACTGCAAACGAAAATAGTAAAAAAATTTAGGTTGACTTGATTAATTTTGAATTTGACGTCATCCCGTCCCCCTCCTACAGTAACGGTTAGTAAAATACAGCAACACTTTAAATTTAGTTTAAGTAGTTTGCTTCATTAGAATTGACAGCATTAATCAGCACGTGCTTTGGCTTAGCTAGTTTCCGTCTCTATCTTGCACTTGTAGATTGACAGTTGTGTGACAGTGACAAAAACAATGCTAACCCAATGCAAGTGTTATGTTATTTATATTGAGCTTAGCCTAAAGCACTATTCTTTGAAGAAGTAGAACATTACGAGGCTTATAATAATAGACATTCTTCTAACGATATTGAAAAGATAAAAATAAATAATTAAAAAGCACGCCTGCCATTTATGAAATAAAAGGTGTTTCTTTTTTTTCCCCTTTTTGCTTACAATTGCACGTTTATTATTTATTTTTTAATTAATAATGTAAATATTTCATTAACAGATATTGGTATAAGTAAAGTCATTATAAAGTATTTAGGAAGCTTTCTGTTTTGAACTTATCATAATTGTTTTTTACTTTTTAGTTCGGCTAGTTACAAAAGCGTGTTTTTTTTTAACTATTATTTATTTTTCTCTTTTTGGTTAATCGTTAATCAGGATAATCGGACAAATTTGTCCTTGACAAGTGTGAAGTTTCAATTCCATCCAACGTTTTAAAGAGTGCGAAAATCATGTTCATAGATTCCGTTACATAGATGCATACCAAGCTAATAAAAGCGTGTTAAAATAGGTATACAGTTAAAAACAAATCAAGAGAACAATCTGAATATCTTGCTAGAAGAAGTAGGTAATAAAATAACGCTTCCAGTGTTTGTCAGTACAATACTAAGACAAAAGGAGCAGTGCTTTAAACAGCTAACTTTTATTTGCCTAACGAAGTTACTAACAGATGCTATTTAACGATAGTAAGTAGTTTTATTGTCAGAGCGTACTTTTATACATTCCAAGTAGTTTCTGTGGACGTTTCTCTGTGTGTTTTGTTACTAGTTTTAAAACTTAATTATTGTTCAACGGTTATCACTCACGTGCATTCTTCGGGATTGCCCGACTAGTTTCGAACTCGAACGGAGCCCTTAGTCATGAGCTGAGCCCGCGGCAATGTCGCGAGTCAAACTTAGTCAGTTTGACTCGCGATATCGCCGCACATGTGAACATGTTTCTTCTTATTAATTATTGTTCACCGGTTACTACTCACGTGCATTCTTCGTGTCTAACTCGCGAAATTGTCGCGGACTCAGTTCATGACAAAGGGCTCCGTTCGAGTTCGAAACTAGTCGGGCAATCCCGAAGAATGCACGTGAGTGATAACTGTTGAAAAAACAACACATTTTGAAACATCAGAAACAACAAACCCGTAAAATACATAATGGTGGTTGAACGGCTTTTTGTTTCAAACGACATTTTTGTGAAATATGAATATAATATTAATTTGAATGAAATTTGGTTTAATGTTTATGTTTTAAAAGCACAGGAATATCACTTCAACCAAATTAACCGTTCATTCGTCAATATTGGGTTCTCGTTTTTCTGTCGTTTAAAACACTTCGCAGGTTTCTTGGGCGCAGGAAGACGGTAAGCTCTGCAGGATTTATAAGTTATAATTTTGTTATCAACAGATCTATTTGTTATTGCGTGGTAGTAAGAACCACCTACAACAACAGTTTGAAATTAGTCTTTATATATAATAATTCAGTACCGTATATTTGTGTTTGTAAAAATCTAAATAGTCGATGTTATACTTGTCATTTTTAAAGAACGTTGGAATAATTAGAAGAGGTTTTTTTTATATTTACAAACAATGAAAAAAGCAGGAGGTTCTCAAGATCACCATTTTTTTTCCACAGATCCTATAGAAACTGGAAATTCTAAGCATTTAGCGAGGTTTACTTACAAACAAGAGTGAGCCACAGCGAAGCGTCACGCTTCATAAAGAACTTGAGCAAGTTTATACTGCTTTAACGGCTGACCTTCTCATTTCAAATCCAGGATTAACCCCTCGCTTAAAAATCGAACGTTTAAGTCAAAATTACCACTCAAAAATTAACAGCCAGCATCAAAAAGGTGACACGCCAATTAAAACTCTTTGAGTACCTGACCCACAACACACGTCACAGACGGTTAACAGGTTCCGTATACATAACAAAATGTGCGTGAGTCTACGTAATGGGTTTAGCTAAACCTTTGATCCAGGCAGAATCTGACATTTAATTACATTTCCGCCATTATGTTGTCCCGGATCATAACAAGGTACGTCGAGGAGGTTGCGTCATTGGATGTGGGAATCAGATGGGTTTTGGAGTTTAATTTCCTACAGCAAATGTTAATCAAAATGAGCTTCATATGATTGGTGGATGCAGCGTTCTATTCCTTCTTCGTATTGTCTGTCAAAGTTGGTCGTGTTGCTACCTGCATCAATGATATGTTCCATGATTACAGTGTCCCGAATTACATTCAGATATGTTTTTAGTTGCCACGTAATTGAGTGTGTAAATCAGATGATGGGATTTGAAGTTTAATTTACGCAGCGACGGCTTACACTAGATATTACATATAACTGCCACAACCGAGCTAAATTAATGAAACCTAGCTACGTCAGTAAACGCAGGCGCAATAATTATCAGATGCACAGTAAAGCGTATCATGTTTTAACTTTCGTTGTGTTGAGAGAAATATTTAACTATTGCGCCGTTTAGTTTTTTTTTTATTCGATTTTATTAGGGGCATTAGTACGTCAGCCTCATCGTACCCAAATCTCATATCCTCTATCTAAAATTATAAAATATAAATTTGAAACTATGGCGATGCAGAGAAAGATAAAGTTGCATTTACCATATTGTAAATTATTTTCGCTGCTTCCAACAAAGGTTCTGACAATATAATGATAAAAGCTCCTACATCATATTTATTGAATTATAGTTTCTGCATCACTATTTCTCTCTCCCTCGGGTTCTTTTTACATTCTATTAGTAAGTGTTGGACATCATCAATTTTGCCACATAGTTTACAATCAGACGAGATGATATTTTTCATTAAATATCCAAACTTACCAAAAGGAATGTGACCAGAACGTAATCTATGAGCCATAACAATATTTGGTCTGCTTATTTTACCAATAAACCAAGAGACTTGTGGAGGCTCACTTCGAATGGTTTTATACCATATGCCTTTTTCCCTGCTCCTCTCATCAAAATATTCCTTAACGCGACTATAACAAATTTTCTTGAAATGATTTTGTACTTCTGTATAATACGGCACAATATTTAATTGTATTCCCTCTGCTATAGCCAACTTCGCAAGTCTATCATACCTATATGGGATGGAACCCATTGCAACCTCAAATTCATTTACCTAATTAGTGGATTTGTTTAAGAATTACATAAGCTATCGAGTTATCTTAAATTTATGGAGGCTGAGTTGCCCGCTTCCGTAGGAGTGCACCCTTAAAATGGAATCCCTACACATTGCCTCTGGGTGGTGCAAAACAGGCAACACAACTCTGGTGGGAGGCTTCAGCCGTGGCTGGTTACCACCCACCGGACGAAGCCATGCCGTGAAGCGACCTAGTCGTGTTTTATGATGTAGTCCGGTGTAACCGTTATGGGAGACGGGTCTGGGCAGTTGCATCAACTTCCCAATTATCGGCTACACCGTCGCTTAAAATTAGACGAGTTAGTGGCCAAAGGTAGATCAATTATGAAAAAATAAAATAAAAAAAATTAAGAAAATGTGGGATTAGTGCCATGGAAACCGTCTACCGATGCCACAGGCTGCACAATCAATTTCTATTTCTCTTACTGAAGTCAAATACAATATATATTTGATCGACAAAAAGCGTAGATAGAGAAATGTTTGCTGTTCAGTTAGCTGAGGGTTGACCATGAGTGGTATATATATCTATAGGTACATTATCAGTCAGCGAGGGTCTCGTGGCTAAGTAACAGCCGCACTGATCGATCGATCAGGTTAATCTGCACTTTTTACGATAGGGCTGTGGATGGGTGACCATCACTTCATACGGAGACCACTCCGTGCCTCCGAGAGCACGTTAAGCCGTCAGCCCCAGTTGTCAAATTAAGATCTATGACAGCCGTTACGGGTAGTCAGAGGCTTGAAAGTCTGAGAGCCATTCATACACCAAAATATCGTGTTACCCAGTAACTGGGTTGTGGAGGTCAACTAGGCAGTCGCTCCATGTCAAATACTGGTATTAAGCTGCATCCAGTTTGACTGGAAGCCGATCCCAATGTAATTGGTAAAAGGCTAGGCAGATTGATGTAATAAAATTGAAAATTAAATGAAATTAATCTATGATATTGATAATAAAAATAAAATAAGGGTTTCAAGACAAGAAAATAGAACAAAGACACAAACTAGAGCATGTTCATTTTAATCCGTTCTCGCGAAGCCGGACACCTAAAACTTGTGCCAAACATTTATCATAGACGCGTCAGAAATTCGACCTAAATCGTGGAAGGTTGTCAAACAAAGTGACATAAACGGCACAAAGGACCAGCTATGGGACTTCATACTCGCGATGAAGGGTTGAAAGGTTTATTAAATAGGTTGGGTTTATCAACCGAGTGTGTCCGAAGGCTGCCGAATTAAAATACAATTATGTGTTTGTAACAATAATTGTGAACGTCCGTTTTCATTTGAGGACGGTTGATGAGGAAGTTGGCTGTTTATTATATTTTTATGCTTTTATGTCGAATTGGGTTGATGTAGCATCAAGATAACTGGATACCCTCTACCAGGGAGGGTACACAGGTAACTTGAGTGTACATAAGGGTAGAATTTATGGTGGTTTTAAAGCAAACGCGGCATTGACTAATTTGAGGTTGTACGTTTGTGACTAAATAAGAAATTTTAAAGGTCCTATGAGGTTAATATCGTTTATATTAATGAACAGAGATATAATACCCAATAATAAATTATTTTGTTAATAATGTTAAATTGTTATGATTGTGCTGCTTGGTAGTATTTTTGGAATGTAGGGTTTGTGTACATATTATGCATAGCATGCATGAAGAGATTCATGAACATAGATGAGGCGGTAGCGGTATGTCGGAATCTTAGAAGTGAAATCGATAGTCTTTGCCTAACCCAACGGGAAAGCAACGAGATTGTTTGTATGTTATGTTTAACAGTAATACAGGAAACGAAAAAAAAACCTGGATAGAACATAATTGCGAACAGAATTCCTTTCGTAAAATCGATCTTTTATAAAATCCCTAGTACAATTATTTTTCTTCAAACAACTACATAAATAATAATGCTTGTTGGTTAAGCTCATTATTTGTAACAAAAGGAACAATTGAAGAAATATTGTTCGCTTCTTGAAGTTCAACGGCAAGAAGAATAATAAAATCCGTTAAGAAAAATGTGGCCAATTATAGACGAGAGATTACTTTTAGTTTTGTACGTATTTCTACTATTTTATTTTATTAACATTATTAAAATAAGTGTGCTACTTTAGAAATAGCCATATTATAGAAATAACAATTTATTTTGATACACTCTATTTGAAATCAGACATTGTATAACTTATTTACACTAATGATGTTTTCTATCAAATGTTAAAATTAATTTTAAATAATTATATTGTATACGATTTAAAACTACAAAAAAAAAAACTAAATTAAAACTATTACGGATCATCTAAAAATTCATCCGTGTCGTTTTTCATAATATTTATTTCAAAAAAAAAAAAAACGGACTGAACTTTAATATAGGTATTGAATTCACAATAATTTCACGTTCACTGTGTGCGAAACAAGCATAATGGTTAACCAATCACTGTCCACCAAATAATACCTAAGGGGTCATTGGTCCTTGGAACGATGACCTTCAGTCAATTAATTCCCCTGTCTAAGTGAAAGTGATTTATGAACGAAACGAGAACTTTACATCACAATAAAACAACCTTTAACCGGATTAATCGCGTGTATTATTGGTTTTTTGTTTTTCCTGACGTTTCGAACACTTTGCAGCGTTCGTGGTCGCAGGAGGACCACGTGACACGACCACGTTAATACACGTGATTAATCCGGTTAAAGGTTGTTTTATTGTGATGTGTAGTGATCGCGCAAACCTAAGATATTACTATGATAACTTTACACTTTAAATAGGTTTTTCTTTTGGAAATTCTCGGTGGTAGTCCGGACTTTGGAACCTCTGACTTTTCGAAGTCAAGTGCACATTCTAAATAATTATTACTTGCTTAAAACGGTGAAGGAAAACATTGTGAGGAAACCAGCACATCTGAGAGATGTCCTCGACGGTGTGTAAAGCCACGCCAGAGACACACTAAGTTGTTAATCAACCCTACGATAAGAAGAATCTTAAAAAGTTTAAACTAACACCGTAAAATTGATGGCTAGTTGCATGACCGTTGGACTGAAAGTCAAAGGTCGTAGATCCAGATCCAGGGCACGCACCACTGACTTTTCATAGTAATGTACGTATTATAAATTAATCGTCACTTGCATAACGGTGAAGGTAAAAAAACATTGCGAGGAAATCAGTATACCTGAGATATGTCCTTATCGGTGTGTAAAACCGTGTTGTAGCCTTACGGATGGTTACAAAAAATTGACAATAGATTGTTCGTCAACCATACAATAAGATGACAAAAAACTATCAGAAACGTCTCTTTAAGACGACTACAAGGAGGATTGAAAAATCAATAGATTTGAACACGACAAGGTAGCTCAGTTGGTAGAGTGATGACACGGATTGTCAAGGGTCGCTGGTTCAAGCCCCGTTCTTGTCTATTTTTTTTCAATGTGTCCTTGAAAATTTTAAATTAATATAGGCATGTAGCCTCAACGTGTGTAAAAATATCATTATATATAATTAACAGAAACAACAAAAAAAACACTTTAAAATTCTATTAGAATAGTATCAACAAGAATGCTATACTATTTTCTCAGCGAACGAACCAAACAAAGTACCGGGGATTTTTGTGCCCAGTCACTTTATCGGAAACTCTGACGTCACAGCGCCTTAGCTTGTTTTTCTCATGCTTGAAGTCAGAGCAAAGTTCTTTGTAAAACAACCCCTTATAATACCGTTTGAAATCCCTCTACATAAACGTTTGACTTTAAATTCTTCGAAATTTTTAATTGACTGAGTTTTCTTGACATTTCATGGAGTTTTGATTGAAAAAAAAATCCTGGACATGCTGCGCCACACGATATTAATCCATTTATTCAATAAAAAAAAACTTTGCCCCACACTAGGAATTTCTTCCTGTATCGTGGGTGCGTCTACAAACACATAATCTCACACCCAGACCCGGAACAATTATTGTAGATCATACAAATATTTGCTCCATGCAGGAATCGAACCTGCGACTCACGACGCAGCAGCCAGTCTCTCGACCACTGCGCCAACCGCGCCGTTCAGTTTTCTCACAGGCCTCTGCACTTTTTTGGTATAATAAGGATACGATGTCGTATTCAAGGAAATGAACTAATACTTTTCGTGAGACACATTCATATTAATTATTGTTCATCGGTTATTACTCACTTGCATTCTTCGGGATCAGCTCATGACTAAGGGCTCCGTTCGAGTTCGAAACAAGTCAGGCAATCCCGAAGAATGCAAGTGAGTAATAACCGTTGAACATACAATAATTACAGATAAATCTAATAATATCTTAGGTTTTCGACATCATGTAGTGATGTATTAGTAGTATATAATAAAACAACTTTTAACCGGATTAATCGCGTGTAATTTTGGTTTTGTTTTCCTGACATTTTGAGTCACCTGGGACAAATGCTGCAAAGTGTTCTAACCGTCATGAATAACAAAAACCAATATTACACGCGATTAATCTGGTTAAAAGTAGTTCTATTATACAGATAAATCTTTAAAAAGCATTAACTCATACGTAGCAGAGCAGAGGTGGAGATGACTTGGTTATGTGAGCGCCTGAAGTATTTATCCGGGAGGCACAAAAAATTATAACTTTTATTAAGTGATAGTTATTTAATGTATAAGAAATCAAAGTCAAAAAATGTATTTAAATCAGACTAAGTAGGTACCTAATTGACTCTTCAAATGGAAGAAATACAGAATTAGGTAACAATAAAAAAATATTGTGTCTTGTAATTAGCGAGCCAACAGAATAAATACCTAATAATAATATAAATTTAATGTCTAGAATTGTAGTGAGAACGAGAACTGTAGTGTAAGTTTGAAGTTTAAATGGAGAGGAACGGGCAAGAAATTCATATCAACGCACATGATACCTAAAAGTCAAGTGGAAATGTGTGGGCATTGACCTAGTCTAACAGCCTTTTAAACTGAATATATCTGCCTAGCCTTTTTCAATTACATTGGGGTCGCGTTTCAATCAAACCGAATGCAGCTTAATACTAGTATTTTACACAGAGCGACTGCCTATCTGACCTCCACAACCTAGTTACAGGGAACACGATATGTCTTATGACTAGTTATCAGAGTTTCAGGCCTCTGAATACCAGTAACGGCTGTCATAAATCTGAATTTGACAACCGGGACCGATCTTTTAACGTGCTCTCCGAGGCACGGGGTCTCGGTAGGAAATGATGGTCACCCATTCACAGACCAACCACAGTAAGCGTAGCTTAACCTCGACTAATCGATCTGTGCGGCTGTAACTTAGCCACGAGCCCCTTAGAGTACCGCTGTGGTGCATATTTATGTGCAATAATATCTAGATGCACTATATCTACAAGATCACTTTACTACATCAACGTAGGGAGTTAAGTACGCAATATACTTGATATTAATAGCAATACCAATAGCAATCTATTGGCGCAACCGATATTCACTTACGAAGCAGCGATATTAGCCTCCAGTAATACAGGCTTTTAAAATTCTGTTTACACTTAAACGAAGTAACTAAGTGTGCTATTTTTGAACGAGATTTACTGGCGGCACCATTTCATTTTAAATTACATGTGTATTTTTGGTTCAGTCGCGTTTAAGCTGCCAAATTTCATCGTAATCAATAATTATTATATAAAAAATTTAAGATATATTAAACGAGAATTCATTAAATTGTGTATAGACGGATAGATACATTCATATTGAATAGATTGAGGCGTTACCTTGCAATGCTAGTCCATTACAATGGATGCAAATAAAAACAATATTAGATATTGTATCTATGTATAAAACGATGAAAAATTGCAACCACCACCAACTAGTTTCCAGGTGTTTGCACTCACGGGACATTATCAGGAGCTCTTGGACCGTGAAGGCAGTGCACAAGTAATTGCATGCTTACCCATAATATTGTGGAAGTAGCTAGATATTGTATTTATTTGCATCTATTAGATACTAATTAACCTTAATCAAATGTGAACCAAAATTAAATTAAATTAAAAGGTTTTAAATTCAAATGTTTCGATTAATTTGAACCTGTGAATGTTACTATATTTTTGGTGCTCGCTGGTGCTTTGTATGGTGTGTTGGTGTGTTGACGATTTTTAGTCTATGGTACCGTCATTCGATTTTCAAGTCGAATGGCGGTATGATCGATGGAATCATTTTAAGAAAATGTAATGAGACTAGACGGCGAGGGAGAGCATTCTAGTCAGCGGTTCGAGCATGGTTCTTTTTGTCGACACGTTTGTCGATTTTAAACGTCAAATTTGACATAAAGTGTTGATAAAACGATAAAATTCAATACATAAAAACTTTTATCAAGTCGACAAGTTTGTCGAAAAGATCCGTGCTCGGACGCCTGGACAGCTACATTAGCTGGACATGTCTTGTCTTGCATATCTAGCAGATAACTTTTAGAATTGGAATATTGAAATTGTATTTTTTTTTTTTATTTGTATCGGTGTATGTATTATGACCGAGTAATAACTTTAATAAATTATCATAAAGTGTTGTGGTTGAAGTTTTACTACAAACGTAATAAATAATTGTAAAGTTCTATGTAGATATACATTTTTAAGCTCTCAATAATTACGTAATCATGTAAAAATTTGTTATAAACAAATTACTGTGTTGCCCGTTCTTCTCCATAGGTGGCAACTAACTTCTGACAATTCAAAAGTGCCTGTAAATGGTTTAATTGAAATGAATGATTTTGATTTTATAAATGCTTGTCTTTAAAAAAATCTTTACCTAAATCTACAAAGTCATTCGCGGCACGTTGCTTCATAAATCGCAATAAAAATCGACCCTAAAACACTTCACTAGAAACCTATATTCCCACAGCCTTTTAACTTGGAAAACTTTAACTGCACGTTTAATCTAACCGACGGAGTGATATATCAATATTTGAGTAGTGAAATCCCATTTTGGCTGCTAAAGGCGGGTAGCACAGAATATTTTGATGGTCCCAATTCAATTTGTTCAAACTCCAACATATTGTAACAACGTTGAAAAAGTCTCGATCCCATATAATCGGATTTGATTTGGTAACAGTGCGAATAAAAAGTAAACGGTGTTGCTATGTGCCAACAATATTTTGTTGTGTTGCCACTTACAAAAAAATATATTTAAACTGGTACAAAAATATACACGAGGTCTTAATTCATTAGGTAACTACCTTTTAAGGGATCTATTCTATTTAAACCATCCAAACGCATTAACGCAAACGTAGCGAACTCTAACGTTATACATTTTTGTGCAAAGAACAATACGGTCGTGAATGGGATTCGAACCTGCGCCTCCCGGATAAATACTTCAGGCACTCTGACTACTACACTAAGCCATCTCGACCTTTGCTCACTACTCTGAATTCTTTCGCCACATTGTAATACGTCTTTTGGTGACGTCATCGCTATCTATTCAACAATGTCGTATAGATGCAATTAACAAATACAGATTAATCTTTCACACACATTAACGCGTGGGAGGCGTACGTTCGAATCCTGCTTACGACCGTATTCTTTTTCCATTTAATATTATAACTTTAGAGTTCGCTAAGGATGTGTTGATGCTTTTCAAAGATTTATCTTTAATATAAGTTTGTTTTTTTCATTTAATATTAAATTTTTATAGGATTATTATTATAATTTACATTTATAATAATAATTTAATATTATAACTTTCGGTTAAGATAGATTTACCTATTAATAATCGGTAAGAGGATAGCAATGTTGAAGATTAAGTAGATTCCATTTTAACCAGTAAATATGGATTATGATAGTGCTATTTTCTACTATTATAAAAAAATATAAGAAGATTTAGATGAAAACTCGTACTACGAAATGAAAATATTATCAAACGATTAAATCTCAAACATTTTTATGATACTAAATATCACCATATTTACCCTTACAACATCTAACCAAGATAATCACTTCATATATTTTCTATTTTCAAACAATAAACATTAAATTCTAATGCCTATCTTGAATAAGTTGGGAGACAGATTACAGCTAAACAAAATTGTAGCACAAAAATAATGGAAAATTCCACAAGAAAAAATAACATTTAAACCGTGGTACGAGATGAAACAAGCGAGATAGTGGTTTGGAGTCATTTATCAAGTGTAGTGACGTAACAACGACGAACGGTGACGTTGTAACAACACAAATTGATTTCATTATTGTTGAGATGTGGTGTTTATTTCAAGTATTTTTTCATTACACGCTCGTGTTTCTTTTGAGCTCTAGTAATATTGAAACTGGGGAATCATTAAAGATAAATCTTTGAAAAGCATTATCGCATGCTTGGTGAACTCTAAAGTTATAATATTAAATGGAAAAAGAATACGGTCGCGAGCAGGATTCGAGATGGGTTAGTGGTCAGAGGGCCTGGAGTATTTATCCGGGAGGCGCAGGTTCGAATCCTGCTCGCGACCGTACTAGTTTTCCATTTAATATTATAACTTTGGAGATTCATTGGTTGACGCCGGTTGTTATGTTTAAGTTAAAAAGTATTATTCTCAGCTAATATATTAGTTTATTAGCTTATATTGTAGCATAGCATCAGGCCTCGAGAGAGTAGGCAGAATTGTACACAATTGTACACAATTGTACACTTTCATTTCACCAATGCTGTTATTAAGTTAAATGTAATTGCTGGTGAGCCTGTTTCCATCAACCGAGCCTACCTCCAACCTCGGGTCTGATACTGAGAATTTTAATAAAACCCAATAACACTTTCCCAACCTGGGAATCGAACCCAGGACCTCATGCCCAGAAATCACGCTCGGGATGACTAGACAAACGAAATGCTAAACCAATGTCAATAGTTTTTTTTAAATAAATATTTAATTTCGACTAAAAGACTTGATTTACGAAATTTTATTTCATTTTATGTTGCATCCACTTTTGATTCATATCAATACCTATTATAAAACATAAATAAATTTGATTTAAAACAAAGCAGCGTAGTCGTAAAATTTCGAGACTCCTCATTACTTACTCAGCCTTAATAAATGTCAGTACGATGACGTCATAACACGGCATCGTTAGCGTCGCCATCAGCGCGCATCCTGTAGCTCGTGACGAGCTTCAGTTAATGAATGAGCAATGAATCACCAACGTTAAGATCGATGGCATTGTATGTAATGTAACCGCTTCATAAGTTATGCGTTCCTAGTACATTGTGATGGTGGTAATAAAACATTAACATAGCATCACGCCTGTATTCACCGAAGAGGATGGCAGAGGTGTACAAGTTGTACACCCAAATTTCACTAATGCTGTCATTAAGTCCCATAAATAGGTGGTGAGCTTAATGCCATCTACCATAACACAATTCCAAAATCCAGGCAGCACTGAAAATTTTATAACAGAAAAACCCAATAGCACTTTGCCTGACCCGTGAATTGAAGCCAAGAGACCTCATGCTAGTGATTGTTAGTTATTGTGTGAATTGTCCAAAATATGAAGATAAGTGTCAAGTAAGTAGGAAAAAATCTACCATCTGGCGTGCGCTGCCTAAACCCTTTGAGATATAACAAAATGATGTATGGTGGAATTGTGTATCTCATATAGGTCTACAGAAAAGTCCGCAATGGTATATATCAAGGATAAAATGCTACATCCATTTTACTACTTAAAAAAGTCGGCAATTATGAAGCGGTAATTGGAAAGCGGGACCGGGATCAAAATTTCATGATTACTTTTGGTCGCGATATCCGACATCCACGTGGGCGAAAACGTGGGCATCAGCTAGTCTTCTATAAAGTTGTAGAACAACCGTTATCAATTTACAGACAAATTATCACTAACCATTAGTCATTTACTGTCGCTTCATGTTACCAGGTAACCATAACTGTTGTGTGGTGGTTACACACGCTATATCATCTGTTCTCAGAACGGTAGTGATACATCGTGCATCATTAACTACAGCTCAGGTGGTACCTTCATTTAACATGTCAACTGCTAGCGGTAGCTTACTAACTAATAAATAGTTGCTTGGTAAATAAAAATTGAAAATACCATACAGTTAGTAATATTTTAGGTTTCGATCACTTCACATTATAATAAAACAAATTTGCAGCGTTCGTGGTACAAAGTGTTCGAAACGTCAGGAAAAACAAAAAACAATAATACACGCGATTAATCCGGTTAAAAGTTGTTTTATTACTATACAGTTACTGTTTTCCTAAGGAAATATTGAAATATAATAGATACGAACGGGGCTTGACCTAGCGACCGTTCTCAGTCTGTGTCAACACTCTCCCGACCGAGCTACCGTGTCAACACTCTCCCGACCGAGCTACCGTGTCAACACTCTCCCGACCGAGCTACCGTGTCAACACTCTCCCGACCGAGCTACCGTGTCAACACTCTCCCGACCGAGCTACCGTGTCAACACTCTCCCGACCGAGCTACCGTGTCAACACTCTCCCGACCGAGCTACCGTGTCAACACTCTCCCGACTGAGCTACCGTGTCAACACTCTCCCGACCGAGCTACCGTGTCAACACTCTCCCGACTGAGCTACCGTGTCAACACTCTCCCGACCGAGCTACCGTGTAAACACTCTCCCAACCGAGCTACCGTGTCAACACTCTCCCGACCGAGCTACCGTGTCAACACTCTCCCGACTGAGCTACCGTGTCAACACTCTCCCGACCGAGCTACCGTGTCAACACTCTCCCGACCGAGCTACCGTGTCAACACTCTCCCGACCGAGCTACCGTGTCAACACTCTCCCGACTGAGCTACCGTGTCAATACTCTCCCGACTGAGCTACCGTGTCGTTGTTCTATATACAACATTTCAAGCTTCCTTGTATCTGTCTTAAGGAGACTTAATATTTTGTCTGCATTTGGAAAGACTACTTAATAAATTCTGTGTGAATTTTTCGCTTGGCAATAACATTCTATATAGAAGTAGTATTATCTTAGGTTATCGCAATCACTTCACATTATAAATCTTAGGGTTCGAGATTAATCCGTTAAAAAGTTGTTTTATTAAAATATTTTATATGTCACTGAATACTATGCCATGCATGCTGATAATAATTATTGTTCACTGGTTACTACTAAGTGTATTTTTCGGGATAGCCCGACTAGTTTTGAACTCGAACGGAGTCCTTAGTCATGATTATAAAGATGAGCCCGCGGCGATGTCGCGAGTCAAACGCTTGATAAGTCAAATGCTGTAGCATTGGACATTGTATTGTGTTATAAAACTTACTATGTACCTTTTATTAGATAAATAAATAATAAAATAATAATTTCATTAAATGTAAAAAGTCTAATTCTTGGTTCCTGACATACTAAATGTATAGCACGAGCACTTTCACAGCGTAGCTAGCAGAATGTATCCGACGTAGTAGTGACGTCATCGTATCAGCTACGACGTAGCAAGCCTTAGCAACGGCAAGTAGCCGTGGTTAAATCAGCGTAGGAGTTTATTAAAATAACCTAATACAAAGAGATGTCGCCTACGCTTTCTTCACTTCCTCTTTTTAAATATTGTTAAGTCGTTCTCCAAACTGTAATTCGAAGACATTTCTGCCAACACCGCTGCAAAGTTGACACAGGCAGGGTGCCATGCAGCGTAGAAGCAGACCAAACAGACAATCCAGTTGGCTCAATATACCAAATATCACAAAAAGACATGATTTATATTTATGTTCTAAAATAATAATGAATTACAACATTGTAATTAAAAGTCAGCCCAGGACTGACTCAATTTTCTTGAAGAAAAAGCTGTGTGTAATTTAAGATGTTATAAATGACTCACATCTCTTCCATTGAGCAGCCACGTTAAGTTAGCAGGGGGGTCAGCCGGTGGTGACGAGCATTGTGCCCGGAGTGAGTCCCCTGACGCATACCACCCCTTCTCAGCCTTTATCGTCGGCTTCTCTGGAGGCAGTTCTGTGGACAAGAAAAAAGTTAAATAAGAAAGAGTGTTATTTAAAACGTTTGGCAGTTAAAGCCTTTTAGCAATTATATTAAGATTGCTTTTCTATTGACCATACTGTAATGGTCTTTACCTTCTTGAATTGTGATCTGAGGATTTGAGAATTTCCCTACAATAAATAAATGCCTTGAAATTCTAGGGACCAATTTGATAGTTTTAAATTAAATAAAGTATTAATAGTACATTAATTAATTTGAATAAAGCATTAACAAACCAACGCTAAAATACTCTTTTGTAGGTTATTAATAAAGTAGCCTTTTGTGTCCCAATTTTTGGGTCAGTTCAAATTTCTGCTGACAGTATCATTTTGTTTATTTACTCGACAAACAAAATTGGGCATTTAATAATATTGTGTTAAGTTTTGCATCAAACACAATATAAAATGTTTGGCTTACACTTTAGTTTAGAACGCCAATTCCGCGCATTGATTGTCCATTAATTCTTTATATATATACAGGATTACAATATGTCAATCATATAATCATAATTTAAATTGGTATCCTTCAAATGTGTTGTTTTGACGTTGTTCTCTAGGTTTTGTCGCATTAATTAATCGATATACCGATGATATAAACGTTTAACCGATGGTATGTGCAAAGCATACAATATTAGCGTTGCCAAGTACTTAACATTTTGCTGCATACATTACTTTAAAGGACTGCAATTATATTCCACTTCTAGTTGTCGTATTTATTTGAAACTTTGTAAATAAATGAAATTCCAATGACAATACGATGATATGGTACCATTCAGCTGATCTGGTGATGAAGTTGGAACCAACCTTGAAGTGTTGATAATATTTTTTACTATATATTTTATAAGCCGCTTGGATAAGTTTTGAGGAGGCCTTTGTTTTTTAGATATTACGTAAAAAAACTAAGGTCAAAGTCAAAATCAAAATCATTTATTCCAATTAGACCATATAAAGGTACTTTTGAAAGTCAAGAAATGCCACGTTCCAAAATGTAGATTCCTATGGAGAAGAACGGGCAAGAAACTCCATGGTTACTCTTTTAAAATGTTGTGTTACAATAATTTTGGTACATTTATGATAAAAAGACATTATGTGATAACGATGCAGATATAGTTGTACACGTCGTGTTGACGAGTATCACGCATATATCAGCATCGCTCAGCTCAACCATATTTTAGGGAACAGAATGACCCAACACATTCGCTACCACAGTAAGACATTTATGTGAGTATGACATCTCAAACTACCAGACCTTAAGTCACGTTAATAGAATAATGTTAATGGCTGCATGGTGCTCACATAAGGGTATGTTGAGTACCAGTAAGAGAGTATTTCTATCAAAATATATATAAATATACAATGTAGTAATGTATATTAGTCAAAATTAATAAACAGATAATCTCAACATTTTTACGTCGGAAGGCACAGGATGAAATTCATTCAGTTAATACGTGGAAAAGATTTAGTTCCCTACTGCCAATGAAAATGAATTGATTGATGTTGGCCGTTAAGGATTCAAAAGCGAGTCAATTTTTTTTTTGGTAATGAAAGTGATTAATTTAAAAAAAAAAATTGGTAACTAACCATTTTCGATATAACATATAGATTCAATAAAATACATCAGTCGCTTAAATCAAATCCTCCCCAGTCCCATACAAATCAACACAATAAAATTTATTCAAAACGTTTTGTAAACAGCACAAAGCAATTGATTACATGTTACTGTAATCTTAAAATCGTTTTTGGCCCGGAGCCTCCAATTATAAGGACGTAAGCGTGGCGCAATTATAAGTCAGATGAAATATGGGGAAGCCCCGCGAGAATTATTTTATTTGGCCCCGAGGCTTTCGAATGTGACACGAATTCACTCGTGATTTTTGGGGGAAAAGTTTATGAAATTAGCTGGCTTGGAGATTAGTTTGTTAAGAGATTAGGGTATCTCTACTAGGGTATGCGATTAGATGTGTTACCTTAATTGGTTTCAGTAATTAGATAAGTAAAGTGTTCTTCTTAATCTTCGAAACAGAGTATGTTACGACTTTTGTCGAGTCTTTTTTAGTATTTATCTTTACTCACTCGAGTTTTGTTTACCGTGTCTGAGTTTACCGACGCAAAGACAGGCATAATGCTCCAGATCCGGAACCTATAAACTATGTGATACATACGTAAATTCGATTCCGTGAACTAGCTCAAAAACTGGCACAAAAACAACAACTACTCGAAATTGAATCTGTAAACTGCTACTAACCTTTGAGGAGGTCAACCTTGGCAGTGAAGAAACCATCAGTGGGGGAAGCCTTTACCCAGTGGTAAGATAATAAAAAGCAGTCTGTAACACATGAATTAACATAAACAGCCCATAACTGTCCCACTACAGAACAAGGGCCTCTCATCTCATCTCATACAGAGAAGGCACGAGCATTGATCACGACGCTAGCTCACTGCGGGTTGGCGATTTCAGACCATCAAATCCAGGTTTCATCGCGATGTTTTCCTTCGCGGTATGTCTGTCATGTCTTAGATTAACTAAGAAAGATATGATATTGATAAAGTCACATTGATACATGCCAGATTTGAACCCACATCCTGTATGATCACGACATGTAGTCAGTTACAGTACAATATCTATATTATCTTGTTATCTGTTGTGAGACTCAACAAACAAATTGTTACAAATGCCTAAATAAACAAGCAATACAAAAATACTTTTTACTCAACCGTAATCCCACAAAGACAGTTGTTTTATTTCCCAAATCCTGAATTCTAAGAATCCATTTGGTACATAATCTACCGTCTCATATCCCGTTAGGTCTAAATTTGTGAAGTAAATCTGCAAACATACGTGCTCCCGGCTAAGGTTGAAGTATTAACGTAACAGACGCGTATAACGTACCTCTGTATGTACAAACTTGTGACGTAACACGTTGCGTGTTGCGAGGCTTGTTGCTTAATAATTGTTTTTGTGAATATATCTGTGAATAGTCTTGTACATTTGATTATAGAACATTGAATAATCAATCAATGAAAATGCTAAGTTGATTTCAAGCTCAAGATGTTTATTATTATTTTAGTTTGATTTGTTAATAACTGGTCCCGGGTTAGTGGAATGTGATAGTAGGATAACATCAGAACCAGGCGCATGGATAACATTTGGTGTGACATAGTGGCGGTTACCACCAACAACAGCATTCCCAATGAGGGTTGACGTCAGACAGGCGGCCGCTCATAAAACATAGCCAAAACTTTAGCAGCATTCCAGTACAAGTAGAGAGTATGTAAGGAAGAAGACATACTGCGTCGACCCCAAATAAATTGGGATAAGGAGGATGATGATGATGATGATTTGTTAATAACTAGTTGCCATGTTCCAAAGTGATGGGCAAAAAATTCCATGGTTGCTCTTCTTCATGAAGTAGATATAAGGACACGCAACCTTGTCGCAACACTTATGATGATTGCATCAAAAGCACAATAAACAAGTAATGTGTGTGCGAGTGAGTAAGCGATATGATTTCCTCTGTGTTAAAATAGCTGCAAAATACGGTGACACATTTCTCGGTAGTTAAATGTAGTTGATAGTATTTCTATTGTTGTCGTATTGCCTATTGCCCGCGTCCGTAGGAGTGCACTATTAAAATGGAATTCCTTTTCGTGGTCCCTGAGTGGTACAAAACAGGCAACAGAACTCTGGTGGGAGGCTTCGGCCGCGGCTGGTTACCACCCACCGGACGAAGTAATAGCGCCTAGTCGTGTTTCGGGATGTAGTCCGGTGCAACCGTTGTGGGAGACGGGTCTGGGCAGTTGCATCAACTCCCCAACTATTGTTCTCTCAAAATCTATCCACTATACTTAAGAGTGAATAGATTTATTCTGGATATACGTGCTCCATCCTCGGCCGGCCACACCGTTGCTTACCATCAGGTGAGTTGGTGACCAAAGGTAGATCCGTTTTTGAAAAAAAAAAAAAAACTGTGGCTGTGACCAACGGATGTCATACTTGCCAAAACAAGAAGACACTCAAAGGTTGTGTTGCTTAACCTCATAGTGTTTACTGGAGAGAAACAAAAACGCTTTTGATCTTAAAAACGGTGTAAGTAATAAACAATAATAACCAGCCAGTTACTTTCCCATTGCGGGGCAAGGGCCTCTTCTCATACAAAAAAAGAACGAACATTGATCACCACGCTAGAGTACTCTGGGTCAGTGATTTCAAACTATTAAGTCCAAGTTCCTTCTGTTTTCCTTCACCGTATGTCACATGACATCAAAAAAGTCACAATGGTACATGCTAGCTTTGAGCCTTGACCTGTGGCTCCAGAAACGATTAGGTTAGACTAAAATAGAAAACAAATTTTTCCATAATTTTATAAATGAATCCATAATCACGTTGTTATTGTAACCGTAACAGTTCGTGTAACGTGTACCTACTTTATAATCCTCGGGCTCTGGGCGACACCGCAGAGCTATGAATTATGAAAACTTTTGATAAATGCTTTTAGGCTAATTTATTCCTTTACAGTATTAAAGGGGATCAGACAACGAGATAAGGTGGGATAGGCAGAGGTTTGTGGGGTCTCAAATCTGTTAGAGAGATAAAAGTAAAATGGTTGATCCTTTCCAGAAAAATAGGTTAAGCTTATTGATCAAAATTGTCGAAATTTTTATTTGGACGAGAAAATATAAAACATAAATATAATATAACATAGCATAATGCCTGTATTCCCTGAAGGAGTAGGCAGATGTGTACACATTTGTACGCCCCCATTTTACCAATGCTGTTATTAAGTCTCATGTATAAGTAAGGTCAATAGGTCATGACCCTATTGTCATCAACCGGACACAATAACAAACTCCGGACTGCTACTGAGAATTTCCTAAGAGAAAAACTCAGTAACACTTTGCCCGACCCGGGAATCAAACCATAGACCTCCTGCTCAGCATTCGCGCTTGGGACCACTAAACCAACGAGGAAGAGAAAAATATATCCATTTATGAAAAGAGAAATACAGAAGTGATAACCATTTTTTATCGATAAAGATAGATTTTAATATGAAGTATGACCGTTGTGATATAAAACATGTACCTACTTACTAACTTTTAAACTATCGCGTTGCTGCATACTACTATATATTAACAAGAATTTACACGCAATAAATAAGTTCCAACACACAAAAACCCTCTCATCAGATCGCCGCTTTTATTCAAGAGCAGTGCGTGAAGCTATTGAAATCCAAAAACACAAGACTTTCAATCGGGAGGACGGTTTTAAATTATCAGCAACGTGGAATGCAGTGTAGTGTATCACGGCCTTTATAATAATAATAAAAACATGGAGGTAGATGAAGAAAAATCTACAAAACCAACGACGGAGTAAAGTCTGCTTGTGACCACGATCAGTGCAACCTGGTCGAAACGTCAAGCGATTCAAAGGTTAATTGCGCGTTAATTCATGTTAGAATATGCGCTAGATTACCTAATTGCTGTTACAACAAGCAAAACTAAGATGAAAGAAACCAAAGACACAGTAAACAAGAAAACTAAATATTAAATAAAAATTTGTAGAAACTACAAACGACATCTGCAAGAAACTTGTAAAGTAAGAGAAATTAAAAATTATATTGCTTTTAAATTAGGATTCTTGAATTAAATCTCCGTTTCAATTCTTTGGAATTGTGCCTAGATTGCAACAGGCTTGCTAACATAACATAGCATCACGCCTGTATTTGTAGGCAGATGTGTAGACAATTGTACCCCCATATTTCAACAACGCTATTACCAAGTGCCGTGCAATAGGTGGTGAGCCTATTGCCATCTACAAACGTAGTTTTGTAGATGGCAACAGGCTACCACTGAGAATTTCCTAACATAAAAACGCCAATAATAATTTTCTCGACCTGGAAATCGAACCCATATGCTCAGTAATGGCGCTTGGTACCACTAGACCAACAGGGCGCTCACTACATAGGACTTAATAATAGTATCGGTGTATTTATGTTTTTTTTTTCTTATATAGATAGTAATATAGAATCTACCTTAACCTACGGAGATATAGGTATGACACTATATTCGCTGAAGCTGAAAACTTGCGAAACAAGTACTTTTTCTTTTTTATTAAAAATGAATCTATATTTGGCCACCAACTCGCCTGATGGTAAGCGACGGTGTGGCCGAGGATGGAGCACGTAAATCCAGAAGAAATCTATTCACTCCAAGTAGAGTGAATAGATTTCTTCGCAGACCTTCCATGCAACATTGATTTTATTAACAAAAGAAGGAAATATATGGTTTCCCTTAAAAAATAGGAACAAAACATGCTTTTACATCCAAATTTTATGTTTTTTTAGGATCACTTTTGTACAATAGACTAAATGAAATAACAAACATCTATTTCAACAATCATAATAAATGCAAAAAAAAAAACTCAAAGGTACTCTACAAAATATGTCATACGAAGATACCGAGAAACTAATAATCGGCTTAAAGTAAAAGATTATTTTATTGTATATTGTTTTATTTTAGTTAAGATGATGATTGAAAGATTTTTATTAATGCTCCGATTAGGGACCGCATTAATTAAATAATTGTTTACTTTACATTAAAATATTACATATTTTGTACTTTTATTATATTATCAATGTGATTATATATATAATTTTAAGACTATTTTTGTACTTCATGCCTGAGACACAGGATCTCCTAGTTCAGGGACATGTGTATATAGACTTATAAGTGAAACGTTGTACTTGTTATTTTATTAATGTACGATATTTTATTCAATAAAAAATATTATATTAAATTATTACCAATATGTAAAATAAATCTAAATTTTAATCACCACATTATCACCACATTATCCACTAGGGATAGAGTTGGAGAGTTGATGCAACTGCTCAGACCCGTCTCCCGTTACGGGTGCATCGGACTACACCCCGCTTCACGGCGTCGGTTCGTCCGGTGGGTGGTAATCAGCCGCGGCCGAAGCCAAAGTCGAACCAGAGTTACCACCAGGTACTAAGAAAATGCTTAACAACAATTTCGGAAAACTTAATTATTTACCAGTCCAGTATTTTAATGAATCGAATTACGAGCAACGAAGAATATTTCACGGAAACTGAATTACGTACAACCTGTCTTTAATGCAATCTAATCAAACACAAAATCAGGGTAAACCTTTTGGAATTAGATCACGATATTTTTCCCAGAATTGTGAACTGTAGGATAAGATCAAGGAATTGATGGTTACTCATTAATGTATTTGCTAGCGATAATAAACATCTCTTTACAGATTTAATTTGAATTATTTTCAACATAATGAAGATAATTTAAAGGAAATTTGAAACTCCATCTCATTAATATGTATTGAATTACTCCATGAATTGCTCCTGGCCATCAGATTATTTGTGATTAGTTTTACTCGTTTTTATCTACTGTCCGCTTTATTATAGTCTAGAGTTTGTTTTCCTCTTCATTATTATTTTTGACATTAAAATACACATCTGCATCAGTATCTGATGATATTATGATGATAAGAAGTTACAAATACAAATAGCCTTTATTCCACTAACCAATATTGTTACAGTAAACACCATATTAAACATTCTTACTGCTACATGTCTTTTATTTTTTGTTTTTATCAATAATTGTAGCATCACTTTCTCGGTCAGGTTATCGTTTTCCGACGTAGACCTTATTGATTTAGAGAAACTTAATTTGAAAGTGACTTATGAGAAAAATTTACACATTTATCATCACGCCTATATTATTACGGGTAGGCAGAAGTGTACACAGTTATACACCCACATTTCACCAATGCTGTTATTAAGTTCCAAGTATTAGCTGGTGACCCTATTGCCATCTACCGGTCACACTGTAAAACTCCAGGCTGCTACTGGAATTTGTAACAGAAAAACCCTTGAACTTAATGAAGCGCGACAGCAAAAAAAAAAAACTGATGTGATAAATTATGACATTGTCTTTTTACTACTACAATATCAGCAAAGTGATTCTGCCCATACCTCTGTCTAAAGCCTCAAGGATAATAAGCGTGGTGGTTGTAACGTTATGAACACAGTTATTTCCAACAAGTCCCCTCACGTACTCGCATAGGACCCTCTTCTTTAGATGATTGCTTATGGCATATGAGGAAAACCGCCGACTTTCGGTTCTCCAAAAAACAAGCTCTGTTATGTCTTAAAAGGAACAAAAATATTTCATACTTGCTGTGCCCGCGACTTTACTCGCGTGGAATTTAGGGTTGAAATCTTATTATTATTATTGAAATAAAATATAGACTATGTTACTCAGTGATAACGTTAATTTTACTGGTGCAAGAATTTTTAAAATAGATCAACTAGTTTTTGAGAATCATCACTACAAAAAAAAATCATAAAACAAAATTCTCATTATAATATTAGTGTAAACTAGTGTAGATAGATATGTTTCCACACCCGGCTTCACTTCACCAGCTTGGTTTGTATGTAAATAAACGATTTAGAAAATAAATTATAGGTACATTATACCTATGAAGACAGCGTTATATTATAGTAGCTAGGCATGCGCGCCAATCACGACAAGTATTAAAAAAACTACATAACATAACATAGCATCACGCCTGTATTCCCCGAAGGGGTAGGCAGAGGTCTACACAGTTGTACACCCACATTTCACCAATGCTGTTATTAAGTCCCATGTAATAGGTGGTGAGCCTATTGCCATCTACCGGGCACAATTCCAAACTCCGAGCTGCTACTGAGAAATTTCTAACGGAAAAACTCAATAACACTTTGCCCGACCCGGGAATCGAACCCGAGACCTCATGCTCAGCAGTCGCGCTTGGGACCACTAGACCAACGCAGTAAAAAAAAACTACAATCACTACTTATTATAAAACAAAGTACACCGCAGCGTCTGTTCCTTATAAACTAGAAAACTACTGATTGAATGTTCATGCGTTTTTCAGCGATAGACAGAGTGATTCCTGAGAAAGATTTTAATGTATAATTCCCATGCGAAGCCGGGGCGAGTCGCTAGTAGCAATTAAAAAACAAAATGGTTGATATATTTGGATTCAATATTAGTTCGATGTTTTATAAAACAATTTTGGGTACCCTTTTATTTGTTTACAGACCAATATCAATTACAATCAAGAATGCACCTTAAAGATACTGATATGTGGCATTTTTTACCAAAATACTCTAATTATATAAACCTTGACATATATTTTTGATGGTGACTGTGAATGTATTGGATTGATATTACAAAAACCAAGACAAATTATCCTATGTCCTTTTTCAGGTCGTCTTTAGTTCTAAATTTTTATGAAATCAATACAATAATAAAGGCGTGCAATAGTATTAGACAAACTAACCTACACTTTGTATTCTACTAATATTATATATGCGAATGTATGTGTTTAAGTGTAACGCAAAAAAGGGCGGACTAATTTGGATGAGGTCCTGGGTTCGGTTCCCAGGTCGGACAAAGTGTGATTGGGTTTTTAGAAATTTCTAAGTAGCAACCCGCATTTCAAATTGTGCCCGGTTGATGGCAATAGGCTCACCGCCTATAACATGGGACTTAATAATTGCATTGGTAAAATGTGGGTGTACAATTGTGTACACATCTGCCTACCCTCTCGGGGAATGCAGGCGTAATGTCATGTTATGTTAATTTGGATGAGATAGATTAAACTTTGAAAATGGGCATAAGTTACCCTTTGTCGCGAAAACGAAGTCACGGACACCAGCTAGTATGGATTTCCAAGATTACCACTCAAATAAAAAAACTACATATAAAGTAAATTAGTTTATAGTTCCGCAGTTGTTTCAAGTTGGATAAGTTGAAGTTTGAAAGGAATTGTTTCCTCTGGGTGTTGAACTAGCAAACTGTTACATTTTTCATTTCAGAAATTTCCATATATTACATATTTTTTTAAACCTACAAAAAACAAACCTTCTTCATATAAAATAAGGATGACTGTATCGAAAAAGACTACCTACAGCATTTTTACAGATAAATCTTCGTAAAGCATTAACGCATGCATAGCGAACTGTAAAGTTACAAATTATTGAAGAAAAAGAATACGGTCGTGAGCAAGATTCTCTCTGCTGCTCTGCTGAGAGGTCGAGATGGGTTAGCGGTCAGAGCGCCTGGAGTATTTAAACGGGAGGCGCAGGTTCGAATCCTGCTTACGAGCGTGTTCTTTTTCCACAAAAATATGTAACTTTATAGCATATTTTTTTGTTTGTTCGTATATATGAAATACTGATAATAAATTAAAAATAAATTGAAAATATTACATACATAAACCAATTCTGATTTTTTTTTAAACGTCTACCTACTTTATCTGTAAACTGTACCTTCAGGTTAGATCTTAATACATAAAAAAATTTGAACAAAAAAAAACATTCGATGGATTCTTGAATGTAAAACTCCTTTGATGGCTCTGTTCGAGAAAAAATTAGAAAAAATCTTTTAAGTAGTCGTGGCGCCCCCATTTTTGTTCAAGAATTCAATTAGATTATACAAAGTTTCCAATCAGGGGGGTGTTGTTCGTCGTCTTTTAGTGTCACTTGCAGATTTTGATGTTTGGCGATGAAAAATAAATAACTTTGGAGTTCTTTGAGTACTTTACGAGTTCGGTATGAGGTGATACAATGATGTTGATTAATATTTGAGTTTTATTAGTTATTTGAAGTAGATAGTGGGTTATACACAGAATCGATATTAAATATGTCTAAATTAATCCAACATAATTATAAACTTAGCTTAATTTAATTGCTTTGATTGATGACTGTGTTAATTTTGACTAAAGGTCTTAATTAGTAGTTGATTAATGAAACAAAAACAAAATACCTAACTAATTATTTTTATCTTAATCTCTTATTAAATGTACGTGTTGCTGACAGAAATACAATTGAATTAGGCTCAGACATGTCATTTTAATTTATTTCACCGTCAAGTGGCCTTTGGATGGCCCAAGAGGATTAGTAACAGAGCTTAAGTCCTTAAACGTATTATTTAATATTATTTTCATCATGAACTTTGTACGAAATCCGTCTAGACTCAAACAGATTAAATCTAAAATGTATATAAATCTTATTATGAAAGTTGGCACTGAATTGTTACTAACAACAGATGTCTCGAACCCTTATTAGTTTCTGTTTGGTCCTAAGAATCGAAATTATTTATATGTTCGCATATCTGTTGATCTGAATTACAATTCGGGTCTTTGAAGTCTTTCTAGGGAATACGAAGTAAGTTTGAATAGTTAAGCATGAGATATAGGTCTAAAGTTTATATCAATGTAATTTTGAAAAGAAAGATTTAGTTATAAATTATAATATGTCTAGGTATGTGGGTAGGTATGGTGTAGATAGCAGTAACGTTGTGGCTACAGGGTGCGACTCCCGACGCATGCCGGCTCGCACCATGGCTTGTCCCACAATGTATTAAATGAACTCGAAAGTCGAACGTACGTGCGCCGGCCTGCGGCGGCGGCGCCCGAGTTCATGAACACAGCAGTGTGCGTCATCATTGTCTTTGTGTGTGTATGTGATGTTATTTATTTTGTTTGTTTCGTGTTTGGTTGATTGTTGTTGAATTTATCTACTTTTTTTTATTTTTTATTATTTAACTGTGTGTTACCCCTATGTTTTAGTGTGTTTTGTGTGATTTAATAAATATATTTTCTTTCTTTCTTTTCTTTCTTTTCTTTATAAAATACATAAATGTTCTGAGTTTGCACTGAAAATTATGTATAATACTTTATAACTGTTGTAAGATGATAGATAGATAGATAGAGTATACTTTATTGCACACCAAGAGGAAATACAGAGATATACATATAGATAGAAGAATAGTACAATTGGCGGTCTTCTCGCTAAAAAGCAATTTCTTACAGACAACCATTGGATGGACAAGAATTGTTTATGAAAAGTTAATATTTATAAAAATATTTAGGTAAGTTCGGAATGAAATCATTAGTTATGAAGGTAGGTAAGTACCTTTAATGTGACACCAGAACTACGCCATCAATGTTTTAATACTGTTGAAAAACACAACCCCAGAAACTTTGTTGAAGACAAAAGTCTCATTTGATTTTATCCCAGCAGGAGTATTAACCACACAAATTTAGCTATAAGAGTCCTGCGGAATCTCCTACTTGATTAAGAAACACCGTATTATCATTTGGAAACAGATCCAAATTGAAAGAGTATTTTGTATTCCCTCACCAAATCAAAGGACATCCGCTCCTTAACAAAATATATAAAATTTTAAATACACGTAAGTTTGACTTATGATTTTATAGACCTTAATATATTTTCTCTATCTAACACACGGTTAAAAAAAGCTATAACTAGAGGTCTTATCTGCTTAGCCGAAGTTAGAATAAACAGTTTTTTATTCCTTTTAAACGACTCGATCTATTGATCCATAATAGTCTGTCTCCATTACTTTGTAACCCTATGTTTAATTTGTGAACAATGGCGTGGGTCGTTAATGTTAATTTATGATATACTTTTGTATTAATCTGTAACATAAAAAAAAATATAGGCTCATTTAACTAGTTCTTTTTTTTTATATATATACGTTAAGCAATATATAATGTTGGTCTATGAAATATATCGCATATGCCATTGATATTAAAGGTCAAATTTTTGGAAAATAAGAAGTACTTAACTATAAGATCATTTAACCACAGATCTTGCTACAGGACTACATACTTTCAGTTAATAAAGTCTCGTCTGAAGCTCAACCATGAGTCAGAAAACGCTGTGTGTTTCTCATTATTTGTAAGCAAAGCAAGTTCAAATTCAAAGAGTATTTCCATTCCCTCATTCAGATTAACAGCACTAAAACGACATCCGTTCAGAAACAAAAGATACAAAACCTTAAATACACTCAAGTTTTTCAATCTACGCCGTCTCGAAATAATATTTGCCATGACTCCCAAGTGATGGGCTCGTTAGCCTAGCTTTCCACTCGTGTTGAGTGTATTGACTTTGCCAGTTCGTTGGCTCCAAGAGGCAATGTTTTACTTTTTTGCGAAGCATGACGAGTGACGCGGAACGAAGCAATCGCTTTTTTTTTGTTTCACGTAGTGTTCGAATTTGAGCGAATTGGTAATATTTGTGTTTTGTGTTTTCTGGAAGATTAAATATTGGATCTTGGTGAAGTGATAGGTGGTGTTCATAGTTTTTTATTGGTTTTGTTGTGTTTTGTGATTAATACGCAAAGTCGTCAATAGAGGTCGCTACAGTGCGATAATAATCAAAATGAGATAACGTCTACGGCGCGACCGTCGGTGGATTTCTGCAAAACTAACGACATACCATTAGGAAGAGAGAATCCTCACGCCATTGTTTTTAGCCAATGGGAAGTTTAAATTTAAAATCGTTTGTAAACCCCGAAGTGTGATGAATCTTGTCGGCAGTTTATGGAGTCAGTTATTTTTCTACCACCGTTGAGTACAGACCAAAAGTAAAATTAATATTAAGTGTGCTGGACATTTCTGCTAAAGAGCTAAGTAATTGTTATGTTATTTTAAAGGGTATAATGATTTGCTGCCGTTAGTTAATTTGGTTATTGCTTTTGTGTCTTGGATTAAGATTTAATATTTCTGTAAACTACCTACTGTAAACGTCTTCTGATATTACGTTTTACTTAATTAATCTGATTATATGTCTGAATTTTGTATAACTAATAATTATACTTCTTATAGTATTTTCTTGCTGTGTACTGATTTTTTACGATAACCTATCTAGTTAATACTTTCAAATGTAATTGGTCGGTTAAGATAAAAAGAGAGAATAAATTATATTTTGTGTAGTAATCCATGTTTCTTTTAGAAATATCCTAATAGTTGTAACATTTTTCAGAAGTGGGATACTTGGAATCGTCCAGAAGTGGCCATGAGTTCCAGGAGTCGCAGCCGGTCTCGTAGTCCCGTGAGGCGAGAACGCTGGCGCACAGAACGAGCAGCAGAAAGGCGGAGCAGTTCTCGTGACACTTGGCGACCAGCACGTTCGCCGGTCCGGAACTACAGGCGGGACCGTTCTCCGGTCCACCCCGATGAGTCCGGTAGGTCATTTCCGTATTATTCGGGAATAATGGTGAAGCCGGATATAATACCGGAATTTGATCCGGAAAAGTCGGAGCTTCCTGCAATGCAGTGGCTTAATAAAATAGAACAATTAGCTGCAATACACGGATGGAGTGACAATGTTAAAAGTTATTATATGCAGGCGCGACTAATTGGGTTAGCAAAAATGTGGCATAGCGCGTTGCGTAGCTATGAGTTCACGTGGCAAGAATGGAAACACAAAATATTGGAAGCATTCCCTCAAAGCTTCGATTTTGCTGATTCTTTAGAGGAGATGCTTAATAGAAAAAAACTTTTAAATGAAACCATGACACATTATTTCTATTCCAAATGTACTTTGTTAACAAAATGCGAAATCACCGGAGAGAAAGCAGTGTCTTGTATCATAAAAGGCTTGCCCTTTCATATGAAGACTTCTGCAAGAGCGGGTAACTATAGGACCCCGGGAGAGCTATATTCTCATTTTTTGTGCGTGAACGATGAGAAGAAGCCTCCTCAACATCAGGGTCAACGAATTGTTTCTCGCAGTCGTGATTCTGCTCCTAGCTCTTCAAGGGAGGTGAATGGAGAGCCAAAGGAGAGAAGAGCAGGTGTTACATGTTTTCTCTGCAATCAACCGGGTCATGTAGTTAGGTCATGTCCTAACAACCCTAATGCATTGAAATGCGACATCTGTGGAAAAACCAACCATAAAAGGGAGCAGTGCTATCAAAAGCCTGTCAACGTGGTACAATAACAGGTAAATGAAAGTTATTTTAAAAAAGTATTCATTAATGGACTCGAATTTACTGCTTATTTAGATACAGGAGCTCAGGTTAATTTGGTTTCTCATGAATGCATTCTAAAGCTCGGTGTTGTTATGCAACCTTGTCGTATTTTCGTCAGTGGGTTTGGTGGTCCTCCAATCAAAGCCCGTGGACGGGCATCCTTAGAATTTCAGATCGATGAAATTAAAATTGATTCGGACGCTGTTGTAATCGATGCTGCTATGAATCGTGCCGATGTATTCATAGGACAACCTATTTTGAATGATGAAAATCTTAAACTTATAATTTGTGGGACTACAGTGTCATTAGGGTTCGCAGAAAATATCAGGAATGATATTGTTAATACTGAATTAAACACATTGACCCTAGATTTTGATGTAGAAAAAATTAAAATTTTGTCTCTTATGGATACGGTTATTCCACCTCAAACCTCGTTGTTTATAGATACTTATAACGATCTTGAAATTTCTAGTTCTGCATCAATTTTTATAGATACTCGCACTAGTTCGTATAATGGTCTCAAGTTTAGTATCCCTTCTTCAGTGTATTGTTTTCCTGTCCAGTCCTTATTCATTATTAATCATGGGACAAAACCTGTTTCGTTTCAGAAAGATCAGGTGATTGCTCGTGGATTAATTACGAAGGAAGTAGACTGTATTCCTCCTGTTGTGTTGGGTATTCGTACTTCTATTTTTAGCATAGATACAACACAAATAAAATGCGGGTCGGAGGATCCACATATTCTCCATCAATTAGAAGGTATTTTGAAGGAATATTCAGACTGTTTTTCTGTAAATACAGGCGAATTAGGGAAGACTAGCAAAATAGAGCTAAACATCGAGTTAAACTCTGAAAAGCCAATTTGTTATCGACCTTACAGGCTATCGTTTTCAGAAAAAGCTATAGTAAGGGAAAAAATTGAAGACATGCTATCCAATGGTATTATTAGGGAATCTACGTCAAATTACGCAAGCCCGATTGTGTTAGTTAGAAAGAAAAACGGAGATTATAGGTTTTGTGTAGATTTTAGGAAATTGAACAGCGTCACCATCAAAGATAAATATCCTCTTCCTATAATAGAAGAGCAAATAGAGAAATTAGGAGGCAAAAAATTATTCACAAGCCTCGACTTGTCGCAAAGTTTTTTTCAAATTCCTGTCGCGGAAGCATCAATACATCGGACCGGTTTTGTTACTCCTGAGGGTCATTACGAATTTTTACGTATGCCCTTTGGTTTAGCTAATTCTCCTGCAGTTTTCCAACGTCTGATGGATAAAATATTTTCTTCTTTGCGTCACGACAAGGTACTTCCATTCATTGACGATCTATTGTTACCCACAGTTACAGAGCAGGAGGGTTTGGAACTTCTTAGGATAGTTCTAGATATTATTAGGGACGCTGGATTGACATTGAATTTGGACAAATGTTTTTTCTTACAGACTAAGATCGACTACCTCGGATACGAGATTAGTGGAGGAGGTATTAGACCAGGGAGTAAGAAAATTGAAGCTGTGGCTAGCTACAAACAACCTAATAATGTACACGAACTGCGGATGTTTTTAGGTTTAACGAGTTATTTCAGAAAATTTGTGGAAAACTACGCTAAGGTCACACACAGTCTTTACGAGTTGCTCAAAAAGGATGTTGTTTGGAGATGGGAACAACCGCAGGTAAGTGCTTTCAATCAACTGAAGGAGATCTTGACAACACGACCAATACTATCATTATTTTGCAGAGAAGGAGAAATAGAGGTCCACACAGATGCAAGTAGTAAAGGTGTAGCTGGAATTCTTTTTCAGAAACAGGAAGGAAATTTAAAACCCATAGCATATTTCAGCCGTAAAACAAGTAAAGAAGAGGCTATTTATCATTCTTATGAATTAGAGACACTAGCGGTGGTAGAGTCGTTGAGGAGATTCAGAATTTACTTAGTTGGTAATCATTTCAAAGTTGTTACAGACTGTGCTGCAGTTCGAGATACTTTCTTAAAGAAGGATTTATTGCCTCGAATAGCAAGATGGTGGCTATCGATCCAGGAGTACGACATGGAAGTCGAACATAGGCCAGGTAAGTCTCACGGACACGTTGATGCGCTCAGCCGATCTCCAGTGGACCCTCCTCTAGTAGCAGACATTAACGTGATTGATGTATTCGACTGGTTAGTATGTCTTCAAAACCAAGATGAGAAACTTCGCATAATTAAAACTAAATTGGAATCTCTGGACAATGATCCGGACACGAAAAATAACTACAAGCTAAAGGAGGGCCGACTATATAGAATCATTAAGGATGGAGAAGAAAGGTTAGTAGTTCCTAAATATGGAAGGTGGAATGTTATGAGGAAGTATCATGACTGTATTGGGCACCCAGGTCTGAAACGTTGTCAGGAAATTATAAAAGGCAATTTCTGGTTTCCTGGAATGAGTCGTTTCATTCGTAAATATGTCAATGCTTGCTTAGATTGTTTATACAAGAGAGGACAGTACGGACGACCTGAAGGCGAGCTACACCCGATAAATAAAATAGCAGAACCGATGCACACCTTGCACATTGATCATCTTGGTCCTTTCTGCAAAAGTCGATCAGGTAATAGTTATTTAATTATGCTGGTAGATTCTTTCACGAAATTTACTTGGGCTGTACCAGTTAAAACTACGAAGACCCGCGAAGTAATAAAAAGTCTTTCTAGTATTTTGTGTCTGTTTGGTTATCCAAAGAGAATTATATCCGATAGCGGCACAAGTTTTAAAAGTAAAAGTTTTAAGCAGTTTTGTTTGGGTAATCAAATAAAACACATAATAAATGCTGTAGCTTGTCCGCGTGCAAACGGACAAGTGGAGAGGTACAACCGGACATTGCTAGATTCACTTAATACAAGCATAGAAGATGAAAAGGATTGGGATTCTCAGATTGCGAATATCACTTGGGGTATGAACAATTTGCAAAATAATTCAACCGGGTTTACACCTTACAGGCTTATGTTCAGTGCGACCCGCAGCAGGTACCAAGGTATGTGTGATAATACATTTGATAACGAGGAGACGGCTGCACGCACTAAAGCCGAAGCCACCGCTAACCTGAATCGGACAGCGGAAAACATGCGGAAATATTTCAATGCAAGACGTAAGCCACCTACAAAATACAAGGTAAATGATTTAGTTCTATGGAAAGGAGCTGCTGATCGAAATGTAAATGTACGGCGAAAATTAAAGGAAAAATATAGTGGACCTTATAAAGTGTCAAAAGTAGTAGGAAATGATCGGTATATGATATCGTCACTGAAAGGTGTAAAAGGATATAAGCGTTTCAGTGCTCTTGTTTCTTCAGATTCCTTAAAGCCGTTTCAGGAAAATACTATCTCGGACGAAAGTTCTAACGACAGTGCAGTAGACAGCACGGAGGAATTGATCGACTTATTAGAAGGCTAAACAAAGGTTTTCATGGAATAGGTACATAAAATTTTTGGAATTTTGGATTATGTATGGCATACTGGTAAATTTTAGAGTATGGTAATTTATAATTTGGTAATGGAAAACGAGCATTGGCCAGTGATTTAATTTCATTATTATTCATGCTTATGTTAAATTAAAGGAGGTACTATATATGGTTTCTATTATTTTTAAGGAATACTAATGCAATGTTTTCACAGAATGAAGGATTTTTCTTTAGGTTTATAAATCAGGAACAATTAAGTCTTTCGGTTCTTTTTCCTTTGCAGAGTCGCAAAGGCGTCAGGATGGACGAATGTGATTAATACGCAAAGTCGTCAATAGAGGTCGCTACAGTGCGATAATAATCAAAATGAGATAACGTCTACGGCGCGACCGTCGGTGGATTTCTGCAAAACTAACGACATACCATTAGGAAGAGAGAATCCTCACGCCATTGTTTTTAGCCAATGGGAAGTTTAAATTTAAAATCGTTTGTAAACCCCGAAGTGTGATGAATCTTGTCGGCAGTTTATGGAGTCAGTTATTTTTCTACCACCGTTGAGTACAGACCAAAAGTAAAATTAATATTAAGTGTGCTGGACATTTCTGCTAAAGAGCTAAGTAATTGTTATGTTATTTTAAAGGGTATAATGATTTGCTGCCGTTAGTTAATTTGGTTATTGCTTTTGTGTCTTGGATTAAGATTTAATATTTCTGTAAACTACCTACTGTAAACGTCTTCTGATATTACGTTTTACTTAATTAATCTGATTATATGTCTGAATTTTGTATAACTAATAATTATACTTCTTATAGTATTTTCTTGCTGTGTACTGATTTTTTACGATAACCTATCTAGTTAATACTTTCAAATGTAATTGGTCGGTTAAGATAAAAAGAGAGAATAAATTATATTTTGTGTAGTAATCCATGTTTCTTTTAGAAATATCCTAATAGTTGTAACAGTTTGAAATGTTTGAAAGCACTGTCTTTTTACTAACTTTACGTTATTTCATAATTTTTCTGAATGGCTTTTTGAGCAAGTCTGCACATTTCTATAATAATATACGTTTATTTGTTTTGTTAAAACTTAAAAAGTATGTGTTAATTAAAATTAGTATTTATTTTCTGTTTACCAAAATCCCGCAAAACCAGGTTTCTAACTTGAATTCCATTCAACTAAATCTGAATTAAATGAAACATAAATCACTAAAACTATACCTTTTTTAATAGCGATAAATTATCCTAACCTGTTTATTCTACTCCATAATAAAAGCTGTTATAACAAACATAGTTATTTAAATCTTCAAAATAAGGGACCTTTTGTGAATGAGTTAAAAAGACCCTGAGGGTTAACCGGTGGACCCTTTTAATTGCGAAAATTTTCGCGCCCATAGGGACAAATTTGTGTTGACATAAATTAGATTTAAAAAATTGTATATAGTAATTGTATATGTATTGTATAGAGATTATTAATGTTTAGCCTTTGTTATTGAACGTACTCGAGGCTAAGTAGAATAGAATAGAATAGAATAGAATAGTTCTTTATTTGCACAGAAAGTAGGTACAAGATTCAGTTGTTTGGTTATTTTATGACCCTTATACAATCTACCTTATATTAGGCATGCAAAGCAGTTTAAAGTAATATTAAAAGACATCTAGTATTCTACAGACTTTTGTTCAAAATTAAATTATAAATGATTTTCAGTAGGTACAATTATGATGCAATATAAACTAATTTCAGTTACACATAAATACAGGCAAGGTATACTGTCTGTTTGAATTTTTATAGTGATTTCAGAAGTAAAAATTTTAATAAAAGTAATGGCAGCAAGAAGATAGTTAAAAAAATGACAACATGGTATTAATTATAATAAAACAACTTTTAACCGGATTAATCGCGTGTATTATTGGTTTGTTTTTCCTGACGTTTCGAACACTTTGCAGCGTTCGTGGTCGCAGGAGGACTAAGGTGTCAGGCGTCTCAACAGTTTATTTAATATTATTTCAGTCTACCGTACATATAATTGATAAAATTCATAAAATTATTTTATCTCTGATACATATTTAAAACTAAATCGCGACGGTATTTCCTAAGACTATCCCTGAGAAGAAATACTGAAACAAACTCAGAGATCACAGTCGTTTTAAATTTAGGGATACAATTTGATCGAATTATGAACTAAAAGATTTTTAACAATGTTATAATGTATAGTGATCGCGAAAACCTAAGATATTACTAACATGGTATTAAATTACATATATGTCAAAGTATTATATATCATTAAGTATAGATGTCAGAATTAGCTAAAATGTTTTTTCATTTAAGAAATCTAAGACAGGGTAATAACTTTTATTAATTAATAAAATTGACAGTCTCTGCTACCGTCTCTGTGACATGACACTGGCTAAATAGTCGGTCATTGGGAGCCGAAAAATAGCCATAACGAAGAAAAAAAAAAAACATGTATTAATTAATAAAATTGATAGTATCTTTTTAAATATTGGTCTCGTTTTTTATTCCATCGTGTATTTTGTTAAATATGATCGGGCCCATCCATAAATAACTTTTTCTTAACAATGCAGTATTATATACAACAACCCATAGCATATTTCTATATTGTGCCCTTATAAGATGCATATTTGATTTGACAAAAACAGCAATCTCTAAAATGTAAAGCGACGGAAATGTTAGCAATTTTACGGACTTAAATACAGGTTGGCAACTATCTCTTATGAACATTGAGGTAATCTAAATATTGCTTGTATAATATTTTCTTTTCATTCTACCACATAATTTTATTACCGCATTGATGTATTTGAAATATTTGGTCAATTTAATTTATATACTAATATTTACTTACGTAGATACTTTTTAGAAATATTTTATCTATTTCCTGTAAATAAATATGAAGTAGTTTGAGCATAATAAATTTTATATTATTTTAATAGAATTAAAACACGCAACGATCTTAATTTGTCCAAATCTTAGTAGAATGAAAACTTATACAACCCATTCTTTATTTCACCATTTCGAAACTAAAATAAATATCTTTGTCCTTCAATAAGCACAACTAGCCACGTACACGTCAGGTCGTTGTCTCAATTTGCATTCCTTCATCCCAAAATCAGTATAAAACGACACATCACCCTTAGGTGCTTACTCTCACACATTGCCTCGACAAACGACAGGGGTAATCGCGTACATAGAAACGAAAACAATCCGAAATAATGCCGGCATTACGATCTACTACACACTTGGAACACGTAAAAACCTTACAAAGGTTCCTTTTCAAGGGAACAAATTTGCCCGGATGCAAGGACTTAGGATGAATGTATTATGTACAAGGTAACCGAGTGGATGTCGGATTGGGTAAAATGGTTTATAGATAAGTAGGTAGGGCGAAATAAATAAAGCAGAATACCTCAATGTTAAGAATGTAAAAATTGATAGGTACCTTTTTTTATTATCGTGTGGAAATCCTCATGGATATCATTCGCCTGGCGGCGGAGGATTATGTCGGACTCATACCGACTAAAACCTCACGGCCACCTCTGCATATAAGAATAGGGACACCGTCAACTCCAGGGATCACATCGGTACCCCTCATAAGCTTCAATACGTCTCGGGGGTACCTAGGTATATATAGATATATAAATATAAATAAAAAAAGCGGTATTAAAGAAAAACAAGATTAATCCGGGGAGCGATGGGTGCATTGTGTAAAAGATGATATGGCTAGGAAAGGAGCGACTACCGAGCTGACGGCCGACTGAAGATAAAGACATGCTGCGCCGACCCCAATTAAATTGGTGAGGGGAGGAGGTTGAGCGTGTCTAGGTATGTAGCATGTTAATGAAAGTCTCCAAATTATATAAAAGAATTGTAAAAAAAAACAATGGAAATGTACAATTTCCATTTAAAAAGTGAAAATGTTATATCCAGCATTAATATATACATTTACTAGAAATATTTTCTTCTATTCATTTGTGTTCAAACCAAGGCAAAGGGCATGAAAAAATAATATTAAAAAAATTATCACTTTGAAAACCGTCATAGAGTTTGTATATTGTTTACCAGCTGTACCCCGCGGTTTCATTATATTATAATTAGCCTATAGCGTAAGTTACTCCTTATATAGTCAGCTACCTGCCAGTAAAATCTTATCAGAACCAGTCCAGCCGTTTCGAAGATTAGCCGGAACAAATAAACACCCCGACAAAAATTTTAAAATTTGGTTTTTAGGCATATTTATAGTGCAAATATATATATATATAAGAGCTTCAAAAAACTTCTATTATTTTTACAAACAGACACTTGAATTTTATTTATTTGTATTTCTTATTGGACGTTTCATAGCACTCCAAAAACATGCATTAAAATAAAATCCATTAAACTCTAAGATATTCGTGGCGTGATCTCTATATTCGTTCCCACTTTGTAAGGGTCCTATCCGTTCTATCAGGTAGGGTCCCACGTTCACTCGTTGACCGCAAATATCTACCATATTTCACACTTGTATTCGTGGTCTGAAATTCAAATAGTCTGTTGAGTATTCATATTATATATTTTGGAAAGTAGGCTGTTTTGCATAATATATGTTTAAGTAGGGCTTTTTGGTTGTTTTTGAATAATTTAATTGTACAAAGAGAACTATATAGCTGTAGGTATGAATTCCAAAAATGTACCTATACAACAATTATTAGTTTTGGGTTTACCATTATCAATTACTAATTTAGAAAGAAAGATACATTTATTAGACCAGCACAAAATACACATACATAGAAACACACACTAAAGAAAACAATATACACACACAAATCTTCTTAAAATATAAAAACGACAAAAAAAGAAATAAGTTCTACCTACTTTGAGTAAACATTTATTTTGGTATAGCGGTCCCATGCGCGACTGGTCGGGAAAAGTGTTGTTGGGTTTTGTACCTGGTAGATGGCTCACCACCTAAGTCCCTATTAAGTCCCATGTAATAAATACATGGGACTTAATAACAGCATTGGTGAAATGTGGGTGCGAAACTGTATACACCTCTGTCTACCCATTCAGGGTAATACAGGCGTGATGCTATGTTATGATGTGTTTTATTACTAATTGTTTAAAATAACCTAGTGTCATATTTCGAGTTCAACTAAAAGTTTAACTTTCTTAAAGATCAATTTATAAAGATCCATTTCACGTAATTAAAAGTAACGTACGAGTCCCTAAGGACAAAAGCCCTAAAGCCCGCAAAATGCGAAAAAAAAAAACACTTTATTATTCCATACCACCGTGAAATTTTAATTTGGTTCGGCGAAAATCTCCGCACAAAAGTCAAGATGTTGATGAAAATAAGACGTTTGCCTTTAAAAATCCACTTTATTACCATATAATGAGCCACTCAGTTTTTCATAGCTGGCGATTTAACGAGCAATGCTGAATACTTATTTCACACCAATTCATTTATTCTTATTTATTTAAATTACCGCAACTTTTTCTTCGTTTCTTTCTTTAGGGGGATATTTTCTTTTTAGAAAGGTTTTTTTTATTTAGTGTAGATACGAGTATATGTGCCTAGCCTTTTTCCAATTACATTGGGGTCTGCTTCCAGTCAAACTGGATGCAGCTTAATACCAGTATTTTTACATGGGGCGATTGCCTATCCGACCTCCACAAACCAGTAACTGGGTAACATGATATCTTGTGGTATGACTGGTTGTCAGACTTTCAGGCCTCTGACTAGAAAAGAAAGAAAGAAAGAAAATGTGTTTTATGACGTGATTGGAGACGCATACATAAACAACAAATGAAAAAATTTACAAAAACTTTTGAGACATAAGGGGGTAGTATGCGTCACAAACACGCAATACGGCCCTCGCTCAGCTTAATGCTGCGACCCTATGCCAGACAAAGCCCCAGCGCTGATTTTCAGCGATAGCCGAAAACTCCGGCGATGCAAATAAATATAACATAAATAAATATATAATATGTAAATATTATTATGTGCACAGAGAGAACTGCCTTTTTAACTGACTTTAACTAGCGGCTAAGGTTGTTCAAAGTTCGCTCGCTAGATGTCGCCACCGACTCGATATCGATCTATGACAACTGCAGTACCGAGAATATTGTCCAGCTGTCAATGTTATCGGACTGTCAAGTAGAGTGTGACGAGAATATCCCCAATGTCAACAAAACTTAATGAAAAGTGGAGGGTAGGAGCCAAATACAACAGACAAGTCACTGAGTATATTGTTTTGTTTAATTGTACGCACTAGGCACTGTATTTACCACCAACTTTAATGTATGTTAATTAATGGTACACTGAGTTTACAATAAAGCTAGTTACTGTGCAGATATAGTTGTATGTGATTTTATAATAATAAAAAGTGTGATGACTGAACAACACCGTTCGACGTCAAACGTCAGTCTACTCGTAACGGCTGTCATAGATCTTAATTTGACAACCGGGACCCACGGCTTAACGTGCCCTCTGAGGCACGGAGGGGTCTCGGTATGAAATGATGGTCACCCATCCACAGACCGACCGCGGCAAGCGCATATTAACCTCAATCAATCGATCCGTGCGGTTATTATTTAGCCACGAGCCCCTTGCTTTATTTAATATATATATACAGTTTTGTCGTATTAAACAGTACCTACTATTTATTTGACTAACCATAATTTAAACATAAAACAACATTAACTCTGTAATCCCGGAGGATTTAGCATAGATATGCTGTAATTTTAGACCTAAATTTACCAATGCCATTATTGTATCATATATCAAAAATGATGAGCCTATTGGTGTTTGGAATTGTGCTTCTTAGATGACTACGGGACATAATTCCAAACTCCGGGCTACTACTAACTTTTCTCGACTCGGGAATTGAAACCAGTAGGCGCGCTGGCCACCACTAGACCAATGATGAAGATTACCGTATTTAAATTCAAACAAATTATAGTTTCAGTATTTTTTTTTTTTAAGATCAAAATCTTTCATTCCTTTTAACTTAATTAAATCCAAGTCTCATTCTAATCACATCTAGATTGAAATCAGAATTCTATTTACCAATAACACACAGAACACAGATAACTATAAAAAAAACTAAAACAGACCAAACTTATCTAAAATCAGTACAGTCGGTAACAGAAAAATGCTGACAAAACTAGGAACACAAAAACATTGGGAAGCCTCTAATACCCAAAAGAGAAACATTATTGTGCCTTTGCTTATTTAGCAATAATGCGTAGTTCATTCGTTTTACTCAGACCGTCTGTGACACATGTCCTTCGTTTAGAAGACACTAAGTCGAGTTGATAAGTGGTCAGCGACTGTACTTAAGCGAGGGTTCCGAAGGACCAAAATTTTAGTAAAAGGACCAGGCTTTTTGTTTTATAGATTTTCACGTAAATATTCCTGGGGAAAATGTTAAATTGAGACGGATATTCATACTTTCCTTGGAAAAAAATTATTGTTGCAGAACATTGAGAAGAGATAATTTAGCAACCTTAAATTCCCTAGCATTAAAAACATGATTATAGTTCGCTAGCATTCTATCTTCAAGCGATGCATATAAATTAATTGACAGGTTGGAATTGATTGAACCAAATTAATAAATTGAATGTTAAATATTGATTGATTGGAACGACGAGGGACCCGATAATTAATTGAATATCAGCCACGGATCCTATAATAAAATATCGTGTGATATGCTTTTTTACGCTAAATTTTCGACAGAACATTAAAAAACTATAGAGAAAGCAATCGTCTTCCAGATTTTGTTGTTTTCCTACAATTATTCCTTCAATTAATTGACTTAGGTGTTATATAAGAAAAACTAAAGCACGGATATTTTCTTTAACTCTCGCAACTGTAGAAATATACTACTCTATATTTGAATAAATATGTCTAATAAAATTTTACAAACAGTACCACTATGAACCTTTCAATAAATAAAGCACTTTTTAGTAGCCTAGTTTCTTTACCTTTGCTGACAGAAGGTCTCTTTATCAAATACAGATAAATCTTCGAAAATCATTAACGCATTCATTTACGTTAATTTGTGAAATGATGTGTATTTTATTTTATGTTGATTAAGTTTTATTATTGTATGCTGAAAAAGCAGGCACAGGTTCTAATCCTGCTCACGAACGTATGTCTTTTTATATTGTCAAACTTCAATGGCTTATGCGATTTCTGGCTATAAGTGGCCAGCAAACATGACCAGTTTCCAGGATTCACGACGCGCCCACCGTTACGAAGCACTCCCTGTTCTTATCCCAATTTATTTGGTGTCGGCGCAGAAATTCTTCGTCTTTTATACATCTCTATCAGCCGTGATCTTAATAGTCACTCCTTTTCTAGCCGCATCATCTTTCACGGTCACTCTTCCTCTACTCTCATAACCATTCAAATAAAGACTGTGTCGAGGGACACATGATCCTCGTTTTTTGCATCGCATATCCATATATAACATAACATATCATCACACCTGTATTCCCCGAAGGGGTAGGCAGAGGTGTACACAGTTGTACATTCATATTTCACCAATGCTGTTATTAAGTCCCATGTGATAGGCGGTGAGAATTCCCTAACAGAAAACTCAATATCACTTTGACCGTCCCGGGAATCGAACCTGAGACCTCATGCTCAGTAGTTGCGCTTAGAACCACTAGACCAACGAGGCATATTATAAGTATAGTACCTAATAGTTACCTAACGATAGAATGAGAGCACCCTTGTTTGTTCCAAACTCGGCCTAGAATAATCTAGTTCTCGCCACAAACAACCCCTGGTATCAGAAACTCATTAAATAAACCCCAGTTTATCCTTTAGAAACTATTATAAAATTAACTGCGAACTATCACAGGGTTTTATATGAGGATTGTGTAAGCTGGTTAGCTATGAGGTCAGGTAACCTTTGTAATAAATCTGTTTTGGATAGGGAAGCGCTATAAACAATCATAACAGTAAGAAACTTGTTGTTTATATTTCATTTTCACTTAGCGTAATTAGAAAGCTCCATCTTGGACGTGTTCACAGAAATAAAAATGAATGATAACGCTTAAACACACAATACCTAAATGTATATCAGATTTACGCCAGTTGGTTTTCTTCTTATGTCAACCATTAAAGTTATTTTTGTAGAAAAATAATACGGTCACGAGCAAGATTCGAACCTGCGCCTCCCGGATCTGACCACTAAGCCATCTCGACCTCTGCTCACCACCGCGAATTCTTTGTCTACATTTTTAATACGTCTTTTGGTGACGTCATAGCTATCTATTCAGTCCCTTCGTTTTCAGTCATTCGTGTCGGTTCGGTCACCTGTATACGGACTGAATCGAATACTGCTCGCGACCGTAGGCTTTTTCCACAAAAAGTAGATAACTTTAAGGTTCGCTAAGCATACATTAATGCTTTACAAAGATTTATCTGTATAACTCAAGTTGTCACTTTTGTCACGATGATAATCCCAATGAAACTAATATTTCCAAAATTTCTACAAAATCTACTAATTTTCTCCCACTGAAAACCCATTTAGGCAACTATCAGCCACAATGAACGAGCTCGTGCAGAGAAATAAGCCAAAAACCCTAACAAGAAACTTATAACATATAGAAACCTAATCCAATCTCGCAAACTAAAACATAACCAAAGTGACATAATTCACTATTTGCTGGATTTAAAGACGGTATAGGACGCATTATTAAACCAGGGCCGCACTCAAAGGCAGCCACTTTAGTTAGCAAACCTCATATTTCGAGGTAGCGACACGGGAAGGCGTCGGTCGACTTTGTAATTCAAATCCGGAGAACGCGTAAATAGAAATGCTGATTCAGGCTACGTTAGGTTTTATATCGCTAAGTTGGGTTTTATATCGCTTTTTGCAAGATATTTATAGCAAAACAATATCAGGCTTGTATAACCGAAGGGTTAGGTAGAGAAACACAATATTTAACCACATTTATTTCACCGATGCAGTTATTAAGATCCAGGTGGTGAGTCTGTTGCCACCAACAAAGCACCACTAGGTCAACGAGGCAGTTAACTATGGTATCGCTTTGTTTCAAAGCCATTTAAATAAACCTGTTTAAATTATAATGAAATTAATTCGTATCGAGTTTTTAAAATATAGTACCCCAAAACGCCTTCATTTCACACACCGAATAAAATAATGACGCAGATTTTGTAGACAAGTCAAAGAAACTCAAACTTGTCTCAGCTTTAATTGAACTTGGGTGACTGCAGAGTAGAATTTGAATTTACGCGACCGGTACACTTCGGTACAGGCGTTAAGGCGATGTGATATTTAAATTGCGGAATATTAGATTGAAGTAATGCTTTTGGCTTTGAACGAGGTATTTTTATAAATGATTTAACGTCTCTTTTTCGTGTACCGTTTTACATTAGTTTTATATTGGTGTTGGGTTTTGCTAATTTCTAAACAATTTTTGTTGTTCGATTTGGGAGTCCAGTCATATGAGAGTAAAATAAATTGATAGAAAACCAAATTCTTGTAAACAAATTACATATACGAATATTGAATAAAGTAATTTTTGTTTGCTTTCCTTATTATAGCAAGAGAAAAGAAAAGGATCTGCAATTTTAAATGCCGAGCATTTCCTCACTTCATCTTTAGCATCATCTCAAAAATCTGGTATCTATAGCGGTGGATTTGTTTACTTTCATCAGAAAACCTACTTAAAATCATGTTTACAAGAAAAAACATTTCGTTCCCCATCAAAAACCCCTACATAATTTGAACATTCTCGAACTTTACCCAATAAAAATGCCCCAACATCGTATAAGGCGCACCTGGCATGAATAACAAAGGTAAACCTTTACTGGAAGACATGATTACACAATTATAATTATACCCAGGTAATTTCTGTTATGTGAGATGTCAAAATTTTACAAGAAAATCACTTGGAGCGTACCCTCGTTAACCTATATGATGTTACGAAGGAGATCGCGTTTAGATTAGCGTATGGGCACTTATGTGAGATAACGTTTTAAGTATTATGGTTATTTTTGGCTTAAGTCCAAGTTCTGATGTAAGGTGTCGTATATTAATTGTACTGAAAAGCGAAATAAAAAATTTACATAACATAGTATCACGCCTGTAGAATACAGGCGTGATACTATGGTTATGGCTACTATACCCCCGAAGGGGTAGGCAGAGGTGTACAATATTGTACACCCACATTTAACCAATGCTGTTATAAAGTCCTATGTAATAGGCGGTGAGCTTATTGCCATCAACCGGCACAGTTCTAAACTTCGGGCGCTACTGAGAATTTCCTAACAGAAAAAATTGGATTGGCCTTAAATTCAATTTTTTAAATAATTGGCTTTTGGTTTACCTTTCAACAAATTAAAAGTCCATTGTGCTGTGAATTTCCCTTAAGTAAAGACTTTAGTGCAATTTGTATACGGATAAAATACTTAAATTCTTATCCAAAAGTTTAATTAGTTTTTACTCAGAATGTTGATAATATTAATTTGGTCAATATTAATTTTGTCAATTCATGTATTAAAACTTTTGTTTATTCTTATAGTTATTTGCTGGAAGTCTTTTACGGTATAACACGTAAGCTTAAACGAAAGTAAGATGTGTATTCCTTAAAAAAATAAATAATAATAATGTTCATAAGATAACTTAAAGAATCAATAATCCTACATATACATAATCTTAGTACTTCATGCAACACATGCTCAGTTTTGAGGAAAAAGGACTAAAGATATAGAAAAGAAACCATAATAGGTGTACCTACATAACTACAAAATGCGTGTACAAATCTGCCTAATCTTTTCCCAATTACATTGGAGTCGGTTCCAGTCAAACTGGATGGAGCTTAATACCAGTATTTTACATGGATCGTCTCCCTATCTGACCTCCACAACCCGAAACCACATGGGTAACACGATATCTCGTGGTATGACTGGTTGTTAGACTATCAGGTCTCTGACTACCCGTAAAGGCATCTTAACATTGATCGATCGATCTGCGGCTGTTACTGAGCCACGAGCCTCTTTACATAATGTGTGTACCTACCTATTATATTACTTCATTTTGCCATTTATTTAGGTAAACATTTCATTCCTTCATTACATCTTGGTGTGCAACTAAACATTTTATTTAACTGCCATGTTAAATCCATTTGGCGATATTGTAATATTGCCTTCCCTTGCGCGTTTGGCCGACATTTTACAGCGAGCATTACTTGAATGTAAAATAGGTTGAATATGAAACTTATTATGTGGCGACGAAATGAGCGTAGCGAACTACTAAGGATTTCGGTTTGCGTCGGTTTAGAACTAAAATAAGCTTCGTTGTATTCCTTTTGGCATTAAATAAAGGTAAAGCGAAATGACTGCTTTTGTTTTGTGATGTGAAATTATTTTAGGAAGTATAAACCATATGAAATGTTTTTACCCCACATTTTGTACAAATGAGATGTACATGTTACGGCGAAAATTAATTTTATCACAATATAGAACGAAAAAATAAAATAAAATTACAAGTATTCGTAATGATAAGAGTTATATATGGCATTATTTTAAACGGTAAATAGCTATAATCTCACAACCTATTCGTATATGGGTCTTTATAACAGCATCCATGAAATGTGGGTGTATACCGCTGCTTGACTCTCCGGAAAATATAGGCTTGATGTTATGTAATTATATAAATTAATGTTTACCGGTTACTACTCACGTGCATTTTTCGGGATTGCCCGACTAGTTTACTAGGGCTCAGCTCATGACTAAGGGCTCCGTTTGATTTCGAAACTAGTCGAACAATCCCGAAAAATGCAAGTGAGTAGTAACCGGTGAATATTAATTTATATAATTGTGAATATTTCTCACGAAAGTTATGTAATTATGTCCGAGCTGTTATTATGAGCAGTGATAGCCTAGTGGTATGACCGTTGGACTGGCAAGTGAATGGTTGCAAGTTCGAAGCCAAGGTACCACTGACTTTTCGAGTCATGTGCGTCAATCTGCCTAGCCTTTTCCCAATTACATTGGGGTCGGCTTCTAGTCAAACCGGATGCAGCTTAATACTAGTATTTTACATGGAGCGTCTGCCTATCGACCTCCACAACCCAGTTACTGGGTAACACGATAATTATCTCGTTGCATGACTGGGTGTCAGCCTTTCAGACCTCGACCTACCCGTAGCGGATGTCATAGACCATTATTTGACAACCAGGACCGATGGATTGACGTGCTCTCCGAGGTACGGAGGGGTCTTTGCATGAATAGATGGTCGCCCATCTACAGACCGACCGTGGCAAACGCAGCCTAATCTCGATCGATGGATCTTTGTGGCTATTACATAGCCACGAGCCCCTCCTTTCGAGTCATGTGCGTATTAGACATTAATTATCACTTCCTTATCGTTGAAAGAAAACATCGTGATAACCAGCACACCTGAGATATGCTCTTGATGATGTGTAAAGCCATTTCAGAAGCATACGTGTGGTTTAAAATCTGACACTACTCTGTTCAACAACCACAGAGAGAGAATGTCAAAGCTCTTCCTAACCGAAGGCTTCATCCTACAAATTCACTTATGCAAATCAGAAACAGCTTTAAACGCCATAGGAATGGAAAGACCCCCATAACTCAGTAATTCTTGCACGTACATATAAAATCCGACGTGTCAACGGAACAGGCAAGCTTGACGTCATCAAATGGCGTGACATGGAAAAGTCGAGTGTCAAATCGATTTAATTTAATGCCAAAGACAGGCACTCGTGTAAATACAAAAAATACTCGAGTCAAACAAAACTCTACTTTTGGACAGAGGCATGTCTTTGAATGGAGATGGACCATTGATTACCAGGTCATTGTTAGTCTTCATGGTGTTTTCAGAATGTTGTCTCCGCTGTTCGTTTGTTCTGCATTATTTATTTATCATTTTATGTAGTACATATACAGTGTTTTTGGAACAGAGACTGAACTTGGTCGGTTTGTGAATAAATGTGGCATTTAGGTATTAGTACGTATTCTAGTTCGTACATTGTGGCCTGGTTAGTGGATTGTATGTAGGATAACATTAGAACCTGGCGTATGGATAACATTTGGTGTGACATTGCTAGATAGAAGGAGACCGTATCGGTGGCGCTTACCACCAATAACAGAATTCCCGATGAGGGTTGACGCCAGGCAGGCGGCTGGTCATAAAACAAAATTGGGATAAGGGCAGGGGGGGATAATGATATACATAACATAGCCAGCTCATGCAACTGTGCCTATATAACTGTCCCACTGCAAGGAAACGGGCTCTTCTCATACAGAGAAGGCACGAGCATTGATCCTCACGCTAGCTCGTAAGTAGCTAGTAATGTAGTACAACATACGAAAATACATACAGTCTATTTAATCTCAATTTTTACATTATATTATGCCATTAATTTGGGAGGAAAAGCATTGTTTACGACATAATCTAACATACCATTTTATTTTGGGAAGAATACAGTGAACGATAGCTTGTGGTATCCACGATTACTTTAACGATTATTATTTGAAGTGTCATAAACTGATTTATATAGTAAAAAATATAATGTGTAGTGATCACGACAACCTAAGATATTACTACGAGTATATAGTAAAAAACCTGGTGAGTCATTAAACCTAAGGACCACAACGAAATTCAATCTCCACGTTCACTTTCCAGAGCCTCTGACCAATAAATAAGCGTCCTTACTTTGGTACGTACCAATAATACCATCACAAACTATTCCCCACAATAAATCGCTAAAATCATAGCCATACACTTAGTTCTAACAAGAAAAACACATTTGTGGCTGAAAACTTTCGCTCAGGCCGGAGTATTCAATGGGCGGCTGATCCCGAAAGGTTTACGAGTATGTCCCGAGTTTGATGGCCCGATCTGCGACGTTATTGAATTCGGCCCTGGATTAATTTAATTTGCAACTTGGTACAATGCGAGGGTTGGTTATTAAGAAATCTGTTGTAGGAAATGTAATAAAATTTTACATTGGACTTTTTTTGTACAGGTGTCGGTTTATAGGTTAAATTGAAAAGGTTTAGTGATTTGTAGGAGTACTTTGGTTCGTCTTCGGCCATCAGATTTTTTTATGAGAGGACTGGGATTTGTCCTAAGTGACCTAGATGTGACTAACAATATTGGAACCTAATGTTAGATCTAAAGTTGAAACTCAGAGGTAATGAGCAAAATATAAAAAAGAAACTATCATGAAAGTAAGTCCTTTCGGCACTTTTACTGACTTTGATTTAATTGAATTTAAATAGAATTGCTCCTGGTTGCCTTACAGACATCTGTTAAGGACAAAAAACGAATGAGACATGAGTATTTGTTATATGTATAACACTAATATTTTTCACAAATCTATTGATGATCGTTTTCGTTATGAAAGCAATTATAAAAAGATTTACAATTAGAGAAAGATATTAAAAAATATGTATTTTGTTCTTAAGCCATAACGATTGCGAAGCAGTTCTGCAAAAGTTTACAGTTTAAAAGAAAACTTAATGTCATAAATATGTGTTATTATAGCGAATTATCAATTCAGGTTCCATTTCTATACTAAATAAAAAAAATAAAAAAATGCGACCGTATTTATTATTGGTCACCTTTAACTTTATAATATTGTTTTTACCAATAGACTAAGTAGTAAAAAACAATATAATTAACAAACCAGTCACTTTACGCTCCGTTGATGGATTTCTATCAACTTTGATAGAACTGCTCTATATAAGTGCACCATTGTATGAAGCATATAAAGGGCTATTGTGCCCCAAAGCCATTATATTTAGTATCAGTTCTCGTCAAGGTGATTGACATTCAATTAACAATATCGATTTGAGGTTCATATACAGATGTTACTATATTACTAAACATGTCCTGGCTCTAAAATTAACGTCATATCCATAAAGACAGAAATGACTGCCCCAGGAATGCCACAATTTGAGTGACATGAATTATAGTAGTATTATCAGTTATAACATTTGATTTGGAGATGCTTGTGGCTAATAATAGATGGTCGATCGATCAAGGTTAAGCTGCACTTGCCGCAGTCAGTCTGTGGATAGGTGACCACCATTTTATATCGTATGGTAATCCGTCGGTCCTGGTCGTGTTATTTTTTATTATTTTTAGTCAAAAATGGATCTACGTTTGGCCACCAACTCAGCTGATGGTAAGCGATGGTTTGAAGTTGGGGAGTTCATGTAACTGCCCAGACCCGTATCCCACAACGTTTCCACCGGACTTGTACATCCCGAAGCACGACTAGATGGCTTCACGGCATGGCTTCATTAGGTGGGTGGTAACCAGCCGCGGTCGTAGCCTCCCACCAGATGTTATGACAACCTTTACGGGTACTCAGATGCGTGAGAGTTTCAAAATCAGTCTGACCACGAGATATCAGGTTACGCAGTAACTGGATTGTGAAGGTCAGATGGACGGACAGTCACTCCATATAAAATACTATGCTGCATCCGGTTGGACTGTACGCCGACCTCATGTAGTTGAGTAAAAGCTAGGCAGATTAAAAGTCACAAGATGAAGGCCTCGTTCGTCTAGTGGTCCCAAGCGCGACTGCTGAGCATGAGTTCTCGGGTTCCATTTCTAGGTCGGGAAAAGTGTTAATGAGTCAGTGAATTTTGGACGCTGTGCAAATATAGCAATTTGATTCCGGTTACTTATGGGTTATAAGTTGTCGAAGAATGTGTATCAAATTGCATTGCAATTGCAATTAACAATTATATCTTAAGATTTTCACATAACTGTAAGAAACAGCGAAGCTCTTGCAAACTTTTGTAATTAGTTTCGGTAATTGGAAACACACCTTTAACATGTAAAAATATGACTTTTTCTTCAATTACAGTTGACACGTCTGCACTGTGCCTTAGTGTATATTATATATTATATTGTATTATTGTGGGCGTAAGAGCAACGTCAGACTAGTCTTGTCATAATTATGAAAGGTCTACTTCCAGTAAAGCTACAATGTCATATCTTCTAGGACTAAACTACTGAAACATATTAATTACACTATACAAATTAGCTAGGCTAAGACAAAGTTAGCAAGCAGTTCCGTGGGGTAACTCTTGAAATTAATACCAATTCCAATATTAAATAGACGCCTTAAAACGAAGCGTAATATTAAAATAAATTTACCTACATTGCAGTTGCCTCATTTTAATAGCATGTTGTCTTATTATTATCCCGTTTCTATAAATATTTTATAGAAATTTTTGCATTTAAAAGTACGAACTGACATATTTCCAATGTCAATTGAGCGGAATTATTTTCAAGAGTAAGCCTACAGGGCGACATGACTGACAAAGCCCTTTATGTAAGAAACACAAAAATATTAATTACATTAGTAACCAACATTTTATTAAAACAAACGATTTCAACAATACTTTAATCATTCATTTCTTTAGAAAAATTCGAGTTCATAAAATAGTATTAATAAATACCACAGTTTACCACTTGATCATGATATTTACAAAAGGCATCATCATCATCATCATCATAGCATCACGCCTGTATTCCCCGAAGGAGTAGGCAGAGGTGTACACAATTGTACACCTACATTTCACCAATGCTGTTATTAAGTCCCATGTAATAGGTGGTGAGCCTATTGCCATCAACCGGGCACAATTCCAAACTCCGGGCTGCTTCTGAGAATTTCCTAACAGAAAAACTCAATAACACTTTGCCCGACCCGGGAATCGAACCCGAGACCTCCTGCTCAGCAGTCGCGTTTGAGACCACTAGACCAACGAGGCAGTTACGAAAGGCACCAAAAAGTATTTTATTTATTTCAAAAAAAGAACAGATAAGTAACCACAGCGTCGAAATTCGATACTTTCATCGCCCCGCTACAGTATCGAGCGATTCGATTTAACCTGAGTGGATTCTGATTTCAGTCCGAGTCGTGTTGAATCGATGACAGCTGTGATTATGTCACTTAGCTGTCATCGTGATAGCTGGCTGACTGGCTTTATCTGGCTTTGGTATTGGAAACTGGTACCTTTGTGTGTGGTCAAACTTTGGATGCTTGTGGTACATAATTGTATTTAGAATGGTGTGATTTGAGAATTATTGGATACTAACATGTTGATGTTGGAAACTAACACTTAGCCTGTGGAACCGTAATTCGGAGTAACTTGGGTTAATTATAATATCATAGCTCTGCCCGACGGTTTCACCTTGTTAATTTGAGAAAAAAACCTACTAAAATATAATCCACCAGCACCTGCTGCATGACCGTGCCTACGGCATCATAAATGCGCCTGCCTAATTGGTCTAGTGATCCCAAGCGCGACTGCTGGGTATGAGGTATCGGGGTATAATAATTATTATCTATTTACAATTTTTTTCTCGTTTCATGTTGTCAATGGATTTTGGTCGAAGTTAAGCATCGTTTGGCGCGGTTAGTTTGTAATTTGGTGAACGCTAGGAGTATTTTTGTGTACCTTCTACGTGCTTCGTAGGGCATGTCAGACAGTCAGCCCGAGTATAGTTGATGAAGGTGGCATGAACAGGGACGTGCCCTAACAGACACGGCACAGGGGAAGTTCTGGAGCTAGTTTCTTAAGAGGATTCGGAACTTCCCTTCAAGTGCTGATGGTGACCACCGGGGTGGTTTTGGTGAGGTAAAAATCCCACACTCTCTAGTCTTCTCCCCAAAGACCGAGCGCCTTTTGAAGATTTCCCACCGAAAGCAAAATACAAGGTGTCGCATGACCAACTTGAACACGAGTTTGTTTCTTTACCGCACGAAAGAAGGAGAATATTATTTCTAAAAACACTTAATATTGAAACTAGATGCCTCATCGTCCTTCTAAAATATTTACCAATAAACTCGATCAATCTTCCTAAACCCGTGGACACACGAGCGCATCAGCGCGCGATCATTTATCGCGACTCGCGAGAATATTCGATTCGGCATGAGCCGAGTGATTTATCGGAGCGATTGCAGCGATCGCCTCGGTTCGACGGTCGCGATAATCGATATGTAGCCCGCTTCACTTTTATTAAGGCTTGTGGCGGGCCGTGACGATTGCGTTGCAACTTTTCGCGATATGAACTTCTTTAGGGATTATTTTTTCATCGAACTCTTTGCGTGGTGAAATTAAAAATGAGGTTGAGTTGGGATGTTTTTATTGTAAATGTGGTGTGAATGGTTAAATGATATGTTTTTAACTAGCCTTTGATAGCGGTGTTATTAATAGAACTCGATAACAACGTAATTAAATTGTATGTCTAATAGGAACGAATGAAAGGTGACAAATCCATAAAGTTATTGCAAAACCGTACAATATCATAATTTTATTATAAGCTAGAAAAAATAAATAATCAGATTGAATAGGTATAAATTTTTCACATGTATTATTAATTGTCCACTCGACTGCCTCGTTATAGACCTCACCGGCGAGGTCCGCGTCCGTCGCGAAATGTCTCATCATGTGCGCCCCGACACTTGCTCGAGCCGGCCCGCGCTGAGCCAGTAGCTTTAAATTCATCCCTTAATAATAAGGAAACTGATATGATCCAGCTAGTCCCTAGTTGTCCCCCCAGCAACGCCCTAAGCTGAGGCTCATGTCCCGCAGGGGACGCCCTTAGCGCTGTTGCTTAGTTTGTAGTGTTTTAAAATATGCTCTGGCTAGAGGCATCAAACTGCCTCGCCTAAGATATTGTTCGGTTAAATAAACGCAGATAAAACCTCTCTGGGTTTCTGCAAAGGGCCATTTCGAAAAAGAAACTTCTTGCGCTGAACCCATTGAAGGCCATATCTGGGGTAACATATGTCATAACAAAAATCAATGAAATCAGAACAGTAAATTCTTTGTAGGAGGCCTGGAGTCTGACACAGTGGCTCTATGATGGCAATAAACGCTCATTTATTAAGAAAGAAAGAAATATATTTATTAGAAACACAGATACATACACACATAGAAAGAAAATCACGCACAACAAGAAGTAATAGAAGTACTCAATTTATAAAAACACTCACACAAGCATAACAAGGACATAATTAAAATAACAAGATATAGTAATACTTATAACAGTAAATACATAATTACGAGTACATACTTAATAAAATCGCTGCTGAAATAAGAGTGTACAATATCTTTGCTTTTTCCTTGGGGGAATACAAAGAATCTGCCTCGTTGGTCTAGTGGTTCCAAGCGCGACTGCTGAGCATGTGGTCTTGGGTTCGATTCCCGGGTCGAGCAAAGTTTTAATGAGTTTTTCTGTTAGGAAATTCTCAGTAGCAGCCCGAACTTTGGAATTGTGCCCGGTAGATGACGATAGGCTTACCACATATTACATGGAAACATATTAATAACAGCATTGGTGAAATGTGGGTGTAGAGCTATGTACACCTCTGCCTACTCCTTCGAGGAATACAAGCGAGATGCTATGTTACGGTTTGACATTGTTATAAAATAGCCCCATGGGACTCGCAAACAACAATTTATGTAGGGTCAACTTCCGTAATTTCCCCATGACCGTTTCTTATAGATAACCGAAGCGTTTATGGTGTTACCGAATTTCTATCATTTACAAGGGTTACACTAACCTATTACGATTTAATGGTACGAACCATCAAATGAACAAGGACATTGTCTGACGAGTTGGGACAGGCGGAAAAGTCGCTGTGAAAATTGATAACATGACACTTACGGTGGAAGAATGGACGATGATGATGTTTTTTTTTACAATATAATTATGAAGTACCGAATATCAGTATTGGTGGAATGTGGGTGTACAACTGCGTATATGACTCCTGATAGTGGTACTAGTAATAGACCTTGATGTCAACATAATGAAATTGTATTTCAATGAGTCCTTTAATTTATTGCAAAATCGTACAACATCTCTTTTGTTGATTGACGTGTAAACTTAAATAAAATATAATATATATATATAATATAATTACAAGCAGGTAAAATTAATAATTAAAATTGCATACAAATTAATTAGACATTTTTCACAAGCATCAAATTATTGCCCTCGCTTTTTTCACTGTACCCATTGCAAGCCATAAATGTGGGTGTACAACTACGTCTACTTCTGCCTACCCATTTAGGGATTACAGGCGTGATGCTATAATAGGTACTGATATTTTTTTTTATCATTAACGCATGCTAACTACAATATGTGTTTTCAATATGTGTGGATAGAAAAAATACTATTCACAGCAGGATTTGAACCTTCCCCATTTCTTATACTTAAGTGGAAATCATCCGTGGACGTGGTACCGAACTCCTACCATCTAAAGCCATACGGTCCACCTTTAACCTTTACCGAGTTTCTGTGTTGTTATCTTCATCTGGAGGGCACTGATTCAAATCTTACTCGGGAGGCGATTTTTCTTTTTACAAAAATACCTAAGTAATTTATTATTATTGAAGTATCGCTATAGAATTTTTGGCTAGTAAAACACCCGTTTTTTAATGATAAGTGACGTACCTTTTTGACGTCGCGGGTGGAGCTCAGTGGTCGAGTAATTCCGATTGCGACGACGCGACGCCACGCTGCGAGTCATAGATATAAATGAGTCCTGGCCGGAAGAAATATTTGTATCATCTAAAGATTATTATCATAAGCTATAATCAAACCATGAAATTTCCCTACAGCACAATAGTAATAAGAATAAGGTCAAATACTTAATTACAACATTTTTCAATTTTTACTGCCCTTAATATACTTACTTTATTATTTGCAGTTTTGGCACAGGAGAATCACATTATTTATACGGAATAATTACTTAGTAATTCCGGCAGAGCTTCAATTTGAAAGACATAATTACGAACTACACAGATAAAGCTACGGGGGGGACTGGAATTTAAGGACCATAATGGTAGAGTGGCTGGAGAGGCGACACGTCATCGTAAGCTTCCGGATAACGCAGATGCTCTCGGGTGCTTTGGGAAGTATCTGCATCGCATAGGCCGGGAGCCGACATAGAGATGCTATCACCACTGTAGCGAATTCCCCGAGGACACGGCACAGCAAACGCCAAAGGTGTGCCCGGCCTAGTAAGCAGCGTCATGACCTCATTGGGGCAGTGGGAGAGGGCAATTTCTCGCTACTGGCTCTCATCTGATTTGGTCAAGACAGAGAGAGCAAGGGGAGCAGTCACTACTTTTTACGAGGAGGTGATGCTCGCGAAGGAGGTGGCAAAAAGGGAGAGAGAGGCGAATCCCTCTCATGCTTGCCCCAGAAGACGCGCCAGGCTTCGGAGGGCACTAAATGATCTCCGGCCACCGTAAACCATAGCCGTACGGTGATGGATTTGGGTAGTTGGTCGCCTGACCGAGACGGCAGCTCGCCAAACCTTTCTATGCGCAACCCTCTGGAGTGTCTGTGCAAGCTACCTGCGATACCTTCGATGGACCATAACCTGCTGGGGTTGTGGTGAATGTAGTTATGTTCCCCGAATTCCGGGAATGATTAAAGAAATGAAGATGAGAATGAGATACGTGTGGTTTTTTTTTTGTTATTAAGCACTGCTTGAGTTTCATTAAGTCCCGTTTGCTTTCAATAATTATGTGTGGTTTTTAATCGGTAGAAGTTCAGCACAGCGTAAATGTTGGCCGTTTCACACGAAATAAAGAAAACATCCATATTGGTACTAGTGATGAGTCTAATCTGCAACACAATACCGGTGTCGGTTAGTTTTAGTCAAATGGAGCGTGAACTGAGCTCTCGGGAAATAATGCCGATGAACTTGTCGCTGTACGTTTTAATATTTGATATTGTTTTGGTGGCCCTACCGCGGTTGAGGCAAATATTGTTCTATATTTTTGAATAGTTTTTGTTACGTTGGCAAAAGAGTTCAAGATGTATTATGATAAAAATACTCTTACCTTTCCTTATCGATAACGGCGACCCAAAAAAGAAACTATTTCCTATCATGAGCCATGTAGATATGACTCGCCACTTTGTTTTAAATACCCGGTCACATAAACTACAAAATAATTGGCCCGAAGAATTATAAGTGTATGAATAAGAGGGTTTGGGTCTCTTCTTTCGTATTTGGTGTTGATTCTCAAGTGTCACGAGTCGCTTTTCATAGAACTTCTTTATCACTTTATGGATTGTAGAACAAAATAATTACATATTATGGAAACATACACTAGTTTTACTTGTAGACTCCGCACTAGGTTGAACCTTGTGGAGTCCTGAAGTGGTAAATTATCATGTCAATACTGCATGATGATCATTGCTAAAACTGCATCGTTGATCTATTGGTCCCAAGCGGCTGCTAAGCATGAGGTCTCGGGTTCGATTCTCGGGTTGACAAAGTGCTATTGAGTTTTTCTGTTAGAAAATTCTCAGTAGCAGCCTATAATACCACCTATTATATTATATAATAACAGCATTGGTGAAATGTGGGTGCACGACTGTGTACACCTCTGCCTACATGTCTGCCTATGTCGTGTTATGATCATTACATAGTAATAAAATATGTACCTACCGATAGAAATAACTCTTTATGGAAAAACATTTGATATTAATACGAAATAATAACTGAAGTCACGCTCCACGTTTATGTGGATCCTTCATAAATTAATACTATTTCTCTTTATATCAATTGCTAACATTTTTGTGGGAATCTATATCAACTAAAGATATGCTATTGGTTTGATTGTTTGTCGAAAAACGCTGAAACTGCTGAACCAAGTTTACTAATTTTTCTTCTTTACTTAAAAGTAATACAGGCAATATTTTATATTATTAATAAAAGGATTTCCGTCCGAAATTCATAACTTAACCTCGATCGATCGAGGTTGAGCTGCGCTTACCGCAGTCGGTCTGTGGTTGGGTGACCATCATTTCATACCAAGACCCCTCCGTGCCTCGGGAAGTACGTTGAGACGTCGATCCCGGTTGTCAAATTAAGATCTATGACAGCCGTTACGGGTAGTCAGATGCCTGAAAATCTGACAACCAGTCTCACTACGAGATATCGTGTTACCTAGTAACTAGATTGTGGAGGTCAGATAGTCAGTCGCTGCATAGAAAATACTGGTATTAAGACTGCACCAATTTGACTGGAAGCCGACCCCAATGTAATAGGGAAAAGGCTACGCAAATATATAATAAAAAAATACTATTTCGGTCACGGCAGCCTATCTCCACGGAGATTAGCCAAGTACGCAGGAGATATTATAGTGCACAAGTGTATGCGCAAACACAGGTGCACTCCCTATCCCTCTTCCTTCACTCTCATATTCCGATGGGACGGGAATCCAACACGACCAGAGAGAGATCAGGCGCAGGATCGACGGCTCTACGTGCTCTCCAAAGCACGGGGGTATCACACCACCAACTTCCTGACTCCGGGCTGCTACTGAGAATTTCCTAACAGAAAAAAAACAATAACACTTTGCCCGATCTTAGCTCACGCTCAGCAGCCGCGCTTGCGACCACTCGACCAACGAGACAGTCAATATATAATAACTACAAATTAGGTAGGTACTTGGTTTAATTAATCCTTGAGACTCATTGTTCAAGGATATGTTAAATAAAGATAAATTACAAAGGGCCTCTTTTCGTTAAAACTTTATAAAAAAATAAAAACACTAATTAAAAGAGACACGGTTCCTTCGCATTCAAAGCTTGGTGTATGCCTTTTCTAATTTAATCATCTTTCTCGGTTTTTATTTCCCTTTTTAAAGTAAAACTTACTACTTTTTGTCATTGAAAATGAGACCTAATTTTCAACTTAATAGATGTCACTTAACGTCAATGCCGCCAGACGTAGACCAGCTGCCATTACCATTATTACAAGTTCTTATTTAAATACGTATTAAAATAAGACCCACCCACTTATCTCTGTTCAAACTTCTAATTTGTCGTCCGTCGTCTGTCTGTACATCAATCAAGCGATTTCTTACCATAAGACTTCCGAATCAAAGTAGAATTTCGCTTATCAACCAGTCAATCAGTATCACAAAGAAGAATCACCGACTTTGCGTCAAGCGGGCGATGTGTTGACGCACTGACAGACAAACAGATTACCCTCACACTGACAAATGCTCGCTTCCATCAATCTGTCCCATTTTACAAATTGTACCTTGCGTAGTCTTTGTAAAGTGCAAAATGAAATTGCAGGTTCATTGCGAATTTGTAAGAAAATTCTTTGAAAATTTATCTCATACTAGTCTGTTTCTTTTCGAACTAGGAAACTGCAGGAAGATAATACTACAATATAATAGCCTGTATTTTTCTATAATTCAGGAGGAATGTTCACAGATTTATCTCCTTGAAGTTATACAATTTTGATGCTTCTATAAACTGCATGAAAATATGTTAGTATTAACGTGGACGAAGCAAAACGAGTATGTTTGGATTTGGTTTGGATCATAGCAGGTGGCGTTCTATTGTTTCTGCATACATTCTCTTATGAGTTTATATACCTATGTATGTACATATTATGTTTTATTTGTATTTTTATTACATACGTCTTATTCTAAACAATTTATTACCTTTGCAAAATCCGTAACGTAATAATTATAACAAAACGAATGAGAGCGATCGGTAAGTAAAAAAGAAAATGAGAAATTATAATAAATCCATAATATAATAACTATGTTAAATAATATAGAATTCTGTTTTAATTCCTTGAACTACTAATAACGTATGAAATAAGTAGGTATATCTATTCTTACGCACTTTTTATCATAAAATATAATCCACTACTAAACAGATTCCCTGCAATATATAACAAGAAATCCTCTTCAAAGTTCCCAGAAATCGGTCAGCGTTCTTTCCCCCAAAAACCCATAACACGTACATACTTAAAGGCGAACAGTTGCACTCAAACTTATTCCCTCAACATAACATATGGGTGCCTTTTTTAAGTGATTCTCAACACGTTTTTGCAATTTAAATCCGAAATATCACTTAGATGCTTTACATGCGGCGACCGGGTCTTTCTGGGACTGTCCCAGCATTTGCAATGCTAATCACTAGCTTCCGAATGTCGTACGGTTTTTGTGCCCTCGTATCTTGGCGTGAAGGATATGTGGCGGTTTTGCGGGTCGGGGTTTTTCGACGATTAGAAAGATAAGTCGTGTTTTGTAACACTCTACTAAATAGTAGGTAAGTTAGACTAGCTAGTTGTATAAATAAAACTATATTTTTTTTGTTGAATTACATCTATTTTAAAATTCATTGAAGTATCACTGTGTCACCCGCCTCTAATTAAAATTTCATTAATGCCATCTTCATGATTGGCTGTCCACCACAGTACGTTCCACGGCTTTACCAAATATATACAACATCGGGGGCGTTCAAGAAAAAAGCGTATTTCTTTTAAAGGTTGGCAATTCATCAGTGACTCCTCTGGGCTTGCAGATGTTCATGGGCGGCGTTGATCGCTTACCATCAGGTGATAGGCAAACTCATTAGCTCACTGTTGTCTCACTTATTAAAAAAAAAATACTTTCTACTTAAAGTTTAACTTTCTACTTAACTTATAAGCAGTTCACATCAGAATTCTACACGGACATAGCTGCTATGTCTCAATTCCCAACACAAGAAATACCATCAAAATAAATAAAAATCACACAACGATACGAAACCACAGGTATTCAGAGGTAATCACACAAATTTCACGCCCACAGCAAGGAAAATTTCCTCAAATAACACGCAAACAGCCTCCGTGCCCATCATAAACAAGAAAAACACATTGAGACACAAAAATACAAAATTTTACGTCACACAAACAAACGTGCCAAAACCTACAAGGGCCGATGAATCAGTGAAAATTTGCCGAAAATACTTATTCCGCATGCATTAGCCTACGAAATTGTTGCTAGCATAAAAAAAACGACCGCCATAACGCGTGGGGGTGGAATTATTATAAATCTTCATGATATTTCCATAGAGCAACTTAGGGAACTTTGCTCTCTGCCGAAATTCGCTTGGTAAGTGGGCTGTAAGTCATCCGGACCTATATGGTAGCTGTACGCCAGTACTTTTTGTTTACGATCTAGTATCGCGCGTTTATACTTTTGTTAGTTTTTTTGTTGTTTTTTTACTTGTATTACATAAAATATATGTGCCTTCGTGAGTTTAGCTGAGAGAGTGAGGTGTTATGTGGTAGATATTATTATTTATAGACCTATATAAATTAATCAGCTTTTGTGTTTATCACGGACTCGCTTCCTGATCCACAGGTTCGAACCCTGGCATGTACCCATGTGACTTTTTGAATTTCTTAGCTAGGTAATGTAAGACATCACAGATACTACCTACGGTGAGGGAAAAAGGTGTGCAAGTTCGATTTAATTATCTTTTATTTTTTTGGACGAGGGTTTTGTTTGGTACTTACGGTGAAGGAAAACATTGTGAGGAAATCTGGACTTAATGGTCTGAAATGGTCCATCCGCAATGAGCTAGCGTGGTGATCAATGCTCGTACCTTCTCTGTATTAGAAGAGGCCATTGCTTTCAAGTAAGTTAGTAATGGGCTAGTTTGTGTTATGTTTCTGTGAAGTGAACATGCTTCTATACAACGGCTGTAATTCTAATTACTTCTAGGAGTGAGCGTGAGTATTTGAGGTCAATCTTGCTATTTTAGATACGGTAATGAAGTAAAGATTTTTATGTCATGGTTTATGGCATGGTATGGGCAGGTGGTCCATTGAATAGAAGTTAGTTATCGGGAATTTATATGATTAATATAGTATACTCAGTGGCGGTACCTTCATATAAGCCCAAAAGCCTTACTAAAATGCTCGATAGAGAATCAATATCAAACCCGAACTATTTAAAAGTTCGCGCGCTTATTTCTTATCAAAATAACACAAAATATCTACCTATGCCACACTACTACACATCGCGATTGTTCGCGCGCAGGTTTTCGCATTTGCAGCATCTACATATAGCTATCTCGCTTACACGTATGGGCTTTTACCGGGCTTTCAAATACTATCTCTGTCACTTTCGCACTTATAGCGATGTGCCGTATAACGAGTATTTACCTTGTGCGTCTACAAATCGATCAGTATGGAAGATTTAAGCCGTGCATGCCTATGAAGTTGCACGCATATGCACACCTTGCCAACTCTGCAGTGTTGCCGTTTTAGCGACGTTGTGAGATCTTGGAGATTTTTAACGAGTTTAGAGACTTTTTTTAAGATTTAGCAACAATAAAAACTAGCGACTTTTTAAAATAATTAATAGTTTCGAGTCACGTGACACATAGATTAAAAATTATGAATTTGTTTATCGAATTAAATGTATTTACGAGTTATTAATATTATTTTCAAAAATACCAAAGAGTCAAATAAAATACATTCTATCATTATAGCTAAGTTTCATATTTTATTTCCATCAGTGTCAAATACCCTATTGCGACATTTAGCTAGATTTTTCATATACCTGGTGACTTTTTTTGCCTAAATGACAACACTGCAACTCTGCGTAAGTACCGAGTGCAACTCACTTCAGTTTCATTTGCTTGAGTGGGAAAAGTTTTGTTGTTAAAGTTTTTTGTGTGTTTTCGTAGATTTTCTCAGTGATACAATTGTTTTGATGACTTACAATGGAGGTAATTGTACCTTGTGAGGATTTAAAATGCGTATAAGTTTTGATTGGCGAAGGTAAGGTAAAATCTTTAAACTTTGCTCAGAAAAAACAGTTAATTTCTTCATTAAAACCGACGCCTAATCTGTGTATTTCTCAGACTAGTAAATCGCATAAACAAAAATTTTATAGATCAGTGTATAAAACTAGTTGGATTGTTGGCTGTTCGCACACTAATAAGTTGTATTGCTGGTGCTGCATATTTTTTTCGAATGAAGATTCCGAATACATCTGGTTATAATGATTTAAATAACATATCTGGCGCCATTAAAAGGCACGAAAATTCCCATAAACACCTGTGTGCAATGGTTTCTTTCAGTAATTTTGGTAAACAACGAATTGAGACATCTATATCACGCCAGTTATCTGAGGAAATTTCAAAATATAACACGCGCGTTGATAACAACCGTAGTGTATTTCAAAGATTAGTCGATATTGTTTGTCATTTAGCACAACAGGAACTTCCTTTAAGAGGACATGATGAGTCCAAAACTTCATTAAATAAAAGCAATTTTTTAGAACTGGTCTCGTTAATTTCAAAATACAATGTCGTTTTAGAAAAGCATATGCAGCATCAGGAAAGTGACAAACCGGGGCCGAGAAGAAGACGGATGAATTCACTTTTAATTTATTGTACCTAACCTGTAGTTTATGAGAAAATTGCGATGATACATACGTAGGTACCTACATACTCAGTCCAAAACTGAAATTTCTTTTTTTGAAATCGGTTAAAATTTTATTGGGCTTGCCTTATTTTGAAACCCTAGGCACGCCACTGGTCGTACTGCCTCGTTGGTGAAGTGGTCCCAAGCGCGACTGCTGAGCAGGAGGTCTCGGGTTCGATACCCGGGTCGGGCAAAGTGTTATTGAGTTTTTCTGTTAGAAAATTCTCAGTAACAGCCCGGAGTTTGGAATTGTGCCCGGTTGATGGCAATAGGTTAATAACAGCATTGGTGAAATGTGGGTGTGTGCACCGCTGCCTACCCCTTCGGGGAATACAGGCGCGATGATATGTTATGTTTTGTTAATATGGTAGTAAATATAACTTTCCCGCAGTCAAAACAAATAATTAGGATGCCTTGCGGCTTATTTCGGAAATTAGAAAGTTCCTATACAAATGACCTCGAGAACGATGCCACGGAGTTGAGATCAGATTCGTCGTCTGCACTGATAGGCCGTACTGAATTATATTTTCGCAAAATTATGCCTTTATTTATATATTTTTCATTTATTCCTTCCGGTCAAAACCAACATATCATCATAATATTTGTTTAATATCGAATCAAAAATTCTGAATATTTCATTTATTTCTCGAAAATTTCACTTAGTTAAAACAATTCCACTACTTTAGAATAGTTCGGTTAGTTACCCTAGTAGGGGACACGGAACGTTCGTCGCCAACTATTTTTCTGGGGTTACAGGTGAGTTATAACGCGAATGTCCCCGTTGAAAGGTAACGACGAGGTAAAACTATGTTATTACTATATTTACACCAAAATAACCCTTATTGTGTTTATGCTTCGTATTTTACTTATCAAGCTTTCGTTGTTCTAATGTTTTGGTTGATATTATGTTTGTTCGCTTTATACTGTTTTGTGTGCAAGCTTGATTTAATTATCTTTTCTGTTTGGAAGAGGATTTTGTTTGGTAACTAGCAAAATAGGTAAATTATTTTCCGAAAAAGAAATGGGAGTCACCAAGGGTTGGACAGCAGATATTGTTTGGTTGGGGAGGCACAAAAAATAGAAGCGATCGAGTAGTACACAGCAGATATATCTGATAATAGGACTTCTCTTTATTTTATATCAATTATTCCGAATATTTTTATCGTTCTGATTGCTTAACTGCCAAATCTCGCAAAACATACATTATACTCAAACACTAAGTGACATACGCACTATTCCGATAAACATTCTATATCAACCAGTAAATTCTGCAATATATTTACTTTATGTACTCAATTAAACATCTATCGCATGTTTTCATTATATTATTATTAGTTAATTTCTATCATTATTCTTTGGTCTGTTTTGCTAGGTGTAACTAAGGTGGGGGGGGCGGGCCTGGTCACCTGTAACACAGGTTTTTTTCTAATACCTACTTCAGGCACCAGCCTCTCACATAGGTGTAAGCTAGTTAGAACAACTTTGTAATTATATATATATTCATTTAATTTAATTTAAGTAATTATATTATATTATATATTCTATAACTGTAAGACCACCTTGTGAAGAGAGATTAAATGATATTTATTATATTATTTATTAATTATATAGGTAGGTACCTAATATATTAATTCTGTGCACCGAGGGTTCTGTGTAATTAACATTACTGAAGTTCACAAACCTCGAAACCACCGAATTGAAGAACAAACTTATCTTTGCAGTAAAAAAATATTTATTTATAAATCGATATACGACACGCATAGTTCCGAGCATCCAACTGCATAGTTTTGAATTACAGGTGAAATTCAAAATATATGGTATAAATGGCCGTATTTTTTATTGCATTGATTTAGAAATGTGCTTTTTTACAGGTCTAAGGGACCGTAGACCTATGTATTTAACCATTCGTCCAAATTATATGCAGTAAAAGGGAAAAGTCTTTTGTTTTAAATACTTAAGACGATAAATTTACATATTTTGACATGAATTCTTAATTGCTGATAATATGACCAATAAACAGAACCTAACGATGTAAATATTTATTTTAATGTAAAAAACTACCTTCTGGTACTTATATATAAAAGTTTGACATATGCTGTCGATGATTTTTTTGTAGGCATTATCAAGTTCTACAACTTTTATCTCGAACTCAATCATATATCTCTCTCATAGTGAAGGCAGCGTTCGTAAAAAACGTTTTCGGTCGACCGTTTTTTCTCCGACTTAATTTGCAAATCCGACTACCAGGAAAAAGTCTTTTCATTTTTCGGATTAATATGTAGCCTGACACTCACAAATAACGTGGATTTCTATGAGTAAAAGTATTTTCAAAATCGTTTCAGTAGATGCAGAGATTACCCCCTACAACCTCACAAATTCGCATACTTTACCTCTTTTTAATATTAGTATAGATAAACTTAGTCCCCTAGAAAAGTTCTTGACAGACAGACAAATGTAGAACGATCTTGTAAGGGGTCTTTTATTTCCTTTAGAGGAGCGGGACCCTAAAAATACAAATACTCAATTTGAAAACTATTATAATGAGGCAGTTTTACTCTTTATGACGTTTCGAACACTTTGCAGCGTCCATGACCGCAGGAGGACTAAGGTGTCAGGCATATCAATAGTTTATTTAAAATTATTATATTTCAGTCTACTGTATAACTGGGGAAATACATAAAAATATTTTTTTCTTTGATACATATTTAAAACTAACTCGCGACGGTATTCCTAAGACTATCTCCGAAAAGAAATACCGAAACAAACTCAGAGGTCACAGTCGTTTTAAATTTAGAGAAACTTAGTAATATCTTAGGTATTCGCGATCACTACGCAGGAATCCTCCTGCGACCACGAACGCTGCAAAGTTTTCGAAACGTCAGGAAAAACAAAAACCAATAATACACGCGATTAATCCGGTTAAAAGTTGTTTTATTATAATGTTTAGAGATACAGAACTAAACTTACTTACTCTAAAAAATTTCAATTATTTATCTACCAAGATTTTAACAAACCGAAAAATAAAAAATAAAATCGTCCTCTAGTACCATCAAGGTCATAATTACATTCACATTAAATACACTTGGGTTCTATTTCACACAGACGATACGTTAGATTAAGTTACTTTGAACAATGACACGAGAAGCGTCATTGTAATTGTGGCTTTGAGTAACAAATTAATCTATATAATGTACAGAAATTCCAAGACGAGAATATATAATATAATGTAGGTATTGTTATTAACATTACATTTTAATATAATGGAAATAACAATGAGTTACTTATTAACAATAATAATCTAGTGGATAAGGGGCTCGAGGCTAAATAATAGCCACACAGATCGATCGAGGTTAAGCTGCACTTGCCGCGGTCGGTCTGTGGATGGGTGACTATTATTTCATATTGAGACCCCGTCGTGCCTTACAGCGCAAGTTAAACCATCGGTCTCGGTTGTCAAATAAAGATATATAGTAATATCTTAGGTTTGCGCGATCACTACACATTATAATAAAACAACTTTTAACCGGATTAATCGCGTGTATTATTGGTTTTTTGTTTTTCCTGACGTTTCGAACACTTTGCAGCGTTCGTGGTCAGTCCTCCTGCGACCACGAAAACAAAAAACCAATAATACACGCGATTAATCCGGTTAAAAGTTGTTATATTATAATAAATATAGATCTATGATAGCCGATACTGGTAGTGTCATGTCTGAATGTCTGACAACCTCTTTTAGGTACTATGAGATATTGTATTACCTAGTAACTGGGTTGTGAAGGTCAGATAGGCAGTCGCTCCATGTAAAATACTAGTATTAAGCTGAATTCGGTTTGACTCCAAAGTAATTGGGAAAAGGCTAGGCAGATTGATTGACTGAATCTAGTGTTATAACCGTGTGACTGGCAACTCAAAGGTTGCAAGTTCAAACCTAAGGCACACATTACTGCCTTTTCCGAGTCAAATGCATATTGTCATAACTAGGTCTAGTGGTCCCAAGCTGACTGCTGAGCATGAGTTCCCGGATTTCATTCTCAGATCGGGCAAAGTTAAATCCTTAGTAGCGGCATCCAGTTCGAAATTGTGCCCGGTAGATGGCAATAGGCTCACCACCTATAAGGGATTTACTAACAGTACACACACAACACTTTCTAACAGAGTACAACTATGTACACTTCTGTCTCCGCCTTCGGGGCATACATTCGTAATGCTATGTGACGTATGCGTATCATATTCATAATTTATAATCTTTTTAAGTTAAGTAAATTTAAAGTAAAAAGCCAGTTATATTTTTCTATTTTCTATTTTGTATTCATTTATAATGACTACCCCAATAGCTGTATAAAAAGGGAAGGAACTAACTCCCGTAACACAGGGATGACCTACTTCGGGAGTTGGAGACTTATATAAAAATTGTCTTAAGGAAGTCAATAAAGTATTATCTTATCAGAAATTAATTCACACTTGCATAAAACACTTGCGGTAGCCGCACCTGTGGCTTTTCCACCAGTCATTAGTTTACGTGTTTTAGTTAACCTTGACATTGTCAGGACATCAATAACACGATGGAGCCATACATCAATAAAATTGGATTATAATGAAAGGAAAATAATAGCCGTGCTTACAGTGGTCGGCTTATAATCTTACATAACGTCATGCCTGTATTCCATAAGGGAGTAGGCTGAGGTGTACATACATAAATGCAATCAACCACAATTCCAAACTACTAAGAATTTTCTAACAGAAAAACCCAACAACACTTTGCCCGAACCAAGAATGGAATTCAGGATCAGCCATATTTGCGGCACACAGCAATTTCACCAATTTGCCTGCCAATATCAAAATTGGTTGATTAAACTACAATTAAGGGCACATCGTAAATCATCGTTGGATATGTAAAATGTTCGGGTTCGTATTATGAGCAACATCAATCATCACGGAGTTGGAAATTATACTGTCATACTTTGTAATAATGTATAAAATACTATGTGTCGTTATATTGGTATAGTGAGATATTTTGGTTATGAACTGGTGTTTTTTTTAAAATTACTTGATCAATATCAAATCAATATCGAAAAGATCGTGAGGAAACCTATACATAACATAACATAGCATCACGCCTGTATTCCCCGAAGGGGTAGGCAGAGGTACACCCACATTTCACCAATGCTATTATTAAGTCCCATGTAATAGGTGGTGAGCCTATTGCCATCAACCGGGCACAATTCCAAACTCCGGGCTGCTACTGAGAATTCCCTAACAGAAAAACTCAATAACACTTTGCCCGACCCGGGAATCGAACCCGAGACCTCCTACTCAGCAGTCCCGCTTGGGACCACTAGACCAACGAGGCAGTTAACCTATACGCCTGAGGATTATTCTCAATGGTGTATAAAGCCATTTTAGAGACCTGTAGGTCATTTATTCTTTGATATACGATTGTTTATCAATCAAACAATAGCAATAATATACCTTAAAAGAGAGGTAGCTCTGGGCTTTTTCCAATAAAATCTCAATTCTGTTTTCCGATTGGGAAAGTACCCCATCTTGCAGGAAAAATTGTAGCCAAATAAAACTACTCTTTTGTAGCATTGGGTTTCTAACAGTGTGCTAAGTCTTTAGAGTTTCGAGATCGCTGTGTTCGCAGTAGGCGGGACCATTTTTCAAACCTACATTGCCGAGTGGTGCAGTGATTCCTTTTACAGGGGTGGCAACGCGTGAGTGATACCCCTGAAGGTACAAACGTCCATAGGCTAACCGTAATCGGTTACTATTACCGGGCCTTAGAAAAAGCAAAACATATAAAGATAATATGGCTCCACACATTCCCTAAACAAAAATCTTAACTTCGCATTCTTCGACTATAATATAAAAGACGCAAAATCACAACTCTTAGTTACAAATACGCCACAAAAATACTAGAGGATTATTCGTAAATCGTAAATAATGGAGACATCTGAACCACACTCATCACTGATTCCGAATAATGCAGCTAATAAAACTCACCCTTTCTGAGAACGCGTATATTTTCTGATATCAATATTTTCTGTGACTGATATTTTGTCTCAATAAAGGCACTGGGGCGAATGCTCACAAATATGTCTGTTGTGTCTATTTGTTAGGTTATTTTTTCAGTCTTTATTTAGTGACAAAGGGATGTAGAAGCTAATATATTTTTGTAATAAAAAGATATAGTAACAATAGTTTTTATAACCAGTCGCTATTGTAGTATTGCCAATTCAGTTTGTTCACGATTTTATTGGGAGTTACATATTGTTGGATTTTTTTATTCAAGCCTGCCTATGGTTGGCTTAAACTCTAACAATAGGTTGTTCAACCACACGATAAAAAATCCTATCTGCCTAGCCTTTTCCCAATTACATTGGGGTCGGCTTCCAGTCAAAGCGGATGCAGCTTAATACCAGTATTTAACATGGAGCGACTGCCTATCTGACCTCCACAACCCAGTTACTGGGTAACACGATATCTCTAACCACACGATAAAAAATATATAATAAATTTAAGATTGTATGAGTATGTTTAGGTGTGTTTGTATTGATTATATTGTATCAAATTTGTATGTGTTAGGACCGTGGGTGGGCGAAAAACGTGTAGAGTAGTTGATTGCGGGCGGGCGGTCGGTGCACAGGTAATGCATGACTACCCTCAATATTGTGGAAGTAGCTAGATATTGTATTTATTTGCATACATTGTGAAGGAATTCCGCTAAGTAACGCCTGAATCTAGTCAATACTTAATAAAATTAAACAAATGACATTAGATACCATATAATTTTATTGTTTTAGTAACCATGACCAATAAAGATTCCCTTAAAATATTTTTATTTGAACTTTAATTATTATAAATAAAAATATATTCTTCAAAAGCAATATTTGTGTCAAAACATGTCTATTTTTACAATACAGGTAATTTGGACTTCATAATAAAATTACTTTCTCAATCTTTGTTATTGTTATTATATTTTAAATTACATTCCCATTGTTCATAAGATCTGTCAGTCAAGTCAATTTAATAACAACGTAAAAAGACTTCGTTTAAAAATCTAGGTTAATACTGAAGAAAGATGATAAAAAATATCGTTATCTCAAAGTAGGACAATTTTGAATAATCTTGGCATTGTTTGTCAAAGAAAATTGTTTTAACTGTACTTAAGTGTGATTTTTCCATATATTCTCTAAAATTTGTCGTACTAATGAAGAAATATATTACAAATATTTTCATTATAATAAGTACCAATTATGATGGCTACTATTTGCTACTACGACAGCGTAGTAGACGTAGCTGTGACGTCACGCATCAACTACGCCGTAGCAAGGAAGCATTATGTAAATAGAAAATGGGGCGAAAATGCAGACAATTCTTTGAAAAAAATTAATGCATGCTTAGCGAACTCTAAAGTTATAATTTTAAAAGGAAAAAGAACACGGTCGTGAGCAGGATTCGAACCTGCGCCTTCCGTATAAATACTTCAAGGTGATCTGACCATTAAGCCATCTCGACCTCTAACCTCTCTTTCCATTTAAAATTATAACTTAAATAATGGGGCGCTCAACAAACTAAAGAATAGATTGCTAAAATCGCTTACTTATCTGGAGTTTGAAAAGTAATATAACATATTATGCCTTTAGGTCGGAGGTATGACTGTTGTACACCCTTTTGCACTGATGTAATGATTAAATCCCATTTGGCGATGAGTTTATTGCCAATAACCAGGCACAATTTTAATTTCGGACTGCTAATGAGATTTTCCTATAAAAAAATGGCAATGACACTTTGCCCGACTACCAACTGAATATAGGGCCTTACTCTTAGCATACGGTTTGAGTAGTAGCAAAACAAACCTGAGGTACATAAGTCAAACTCGCATTTCACCAGTTTTCTTAGAGGATCTCTAGAGTAAATTTAGAACAATGTTCACTTCGTAACATATTTTCTTTCTCCTATATCGTAGCGTTAAAACAAACAGTTTGTCAGGGTAGCGGGCGAGCTTAATGAGTGAGCTTCGTCTATGTTCGTCGCACTTGATTATAGTGTATTGCACCACCGCGTTCCCGTGCTGTGGGAGATGCATTGCTGGCTACATTGCCTTAAGAGTAATTACCATTAAAGAAAATAGCCAATGTAGAATGAATTTACTCAAAAAGTATTGAAAATCATGAATTTGTTTCAACTATTGCCATGTCGGAAGAAACTTAGATAATTTGATAGATCTGCTATTGGATGTTGAAATTTACTACGTGCTGTGGTGGATTAATTGCTGGCTACATTGTAGCAACTGGAATTACGACCGTACTTGACCGCGCATCGCAGTGCGATGCGCGGTCAAGTACGGTCGCGTTTGCGCTGCTCGTTACGAATATTTTATTCGCGATTTGCGCGGCTCTAGCCGCTGCCCGTGTTTCGTAGCTATGACTTCACAACCACTCATAGCGAACGAGCTGTTGGCATTCATCAAGCATGCCATCGATTATATGGACGAGGTCAGCATCTTGCAGATCTGCAAGTCCACCTTCAAGGAGGAAGAGATAAGCAGTGCTAAGTTGCTGCTGTTCCAAACGCTCGGCAAAGTTGACCAGATGCCGTCTCGCCGAAGGGATGGCACAGAGAAGAGTCTCCAGGATATCGTCACCCTGATGAAGGAGACCGACCCGTATGACGTGCCCGATTTCGTAGTGAAGGACCTGCAGAAGCTGCCCCCTATCACATTCGATCACGTCGATGTCACTAGGCTGCTGAAGGATATCACATTCCTGAAAGCGAGCCTAGCAGATATGCAGTTCAAGTTGGAGGTGTCAAATAACACCATAGGTGAACCACGTGCCGAGGTTGTGTTGTTGCGCAACGCAGTTTCGGTAAGTAGGTCACCTGACGACGCCAACGTGAACACTCGTCGCGGGGCGCAAAATGCATCCATCGGCAGTTTTGAGTCTTCGAGCTCAACTGCGTCACCAACTGCCGAAAACGCAAGCGTTGCATCGCGTTCCGCTGACGTCCCTGCCTCGACAACAGTAGGAGGACTGACTCGCGTAGGTACAACGACCCCGAAACAAGCCTACGCAGCTATCGTCGCTGCTAATAAACCTGCTGAGCCGCAAAACTCGCAGGCAAAGAAAGCGGAAAAAACAAAGAGGGGTAAGCAGAGCTGCGCTAAATCCAACAAGGATTTGAAACAGCGGGGTCCGGAGAAGGACATGTGTGATAAGGATGGCTTCATCAAGGTGGAGAAAAAGAAGAAGCCTTCTTGTCGGAACCAGTGCGGTACCGCGCTGGCAGGACCCAACATGCTGCTGCGTCCAGCAATACCTACGACGCAGCTGTACGTGTCCCGCCTACATTATTCCACGAAGGTCGAGGAGATCGTGGAATATGTTCGAGTGAAGACCAACTGGAGTTTGAGGGTCGAGAAGTTGGATTCGCGCCACAACACAAACTTCAAATCGTTTGTGGTGCGGGTTCCAACCCAACATCTTCAAACCTTCCTCAAAGAAGAGTTTTGGCCGAAGGGTGTTATGTATCGACGTTTTCGCGGCCGGCTACGTGACACCAGTCAGCGCAACACGACGACGTCACTTCGTGTACAGTAGTTATAAGTTTTATTTTGTAATATTATGTATTAGTTTATTTAAAGTAATATTTTATGTTTGTGTATTTTATTCTATGGGCCAAGTTGCCTGAAATAAAGGAAATAATAATAATAATAATAAAAAATGGTGGATGTAGAGCGATTTTCCAGTTAGATCTCTGCTGTGGCTGTGTGCATAATCTTGTCAGAGGAAACTTTAACAATATCATATATAGTACCGAAAAATTAACCAGGAAAATCTTAGAATCCTCTTTGGTTAATTTTGAAGTACCGTGCTTGTCTGATGCAGTAAACACCTGGAAAATGTCTTGCCCCAACACCGTCTTGCCCGTCAATCCGTCTTCCCAGAGGCAATGGGATGAACCGCTTTGCAGTTTGACACGAAAGAATCTTTTAAATACGTCAGTCAATACTGCCGAGCGTGCTCGTCTGCTTGCCATGGGAGAATGGGAGTCGGGCCTTTGGCTTCAAGCACTTCTGTCATCCAGCATAGGTACTATGTTGGATAACGGAACTTTTCGCATCGCTACTTGCCTGCGTTTGGGCACACCCTGTGTTGCTCCGCATCGGTGCCACTGTGGCGAAGCTGTCGACAGCCTGGGGCACCATGGCCAGTCCCGCAGCAGGAGTGCAGGACGCATAGCCCGGCACGCTAGCATCAACGACATTATCCGTCGGGCTATTGCCACCGACGGTGTACTAGCTATTTTAGAGTCCAATGGCTAGGTACGGGACGATGGTAGGAGACCAGACGGCGCAAATATAGCAATCTGGTCGGCTGCTACGACTTTGAGCCGTTTGGGGTCGAAACGCTCGGGTCATGGGGTCCTAGTGCACGCTAGCTTTTCAAAGGAATTTCTGGCAGATTGGTCGACGCTTCCCGTGACCAGATGGCTGACCTGTTTCTTGGTCAGAGAATTAGCCTTGTAAAGTATATCAATAATGCACGTAAAACTTGTTCTAAATAATTATATTAATAACCTTACCGCGTAATCCTTCTTCGCCGAACGCTTCAGAATATCTGGGGAACTTTATAGTTCCGTCATCGAGAATTCACAATCAAAACTTGAAACTCAAGCTGTCTCGTTCTATCGTATAGAAGTGGGTAGTGATATGTGTTGCTGTCTCGATCTTTCACTTACAATGAGGATGCAATATTGCACTAGCGACGGTTGTAGAATAGTTCTAATTTATATTACGAGATAATATTATTAACTAGGAATATAATGGATACAGAACTTCCATATCAATGTAGTCACTATGAGATGAGAAATTATCTCTTGCAATTAATTGATTTTAATTACTATTGCTAAAGGCTATATGAAGGAAACGCGAAACTATGGATGCTACTCATATTATGTTTTCATTCAAGTAAGATAAGATATCTAAATAAAATATTTTTGTATTTCTACCTGTACATATTTTATACTACGTTCCAGCAATTCCAACTTTTGACTGAAATAATCAGCCAAAATTATCAAGAATGTGAGTCAAAAATTATATAGACTAACGTGGTAAAAATAAAAGTTAATCAATATTTTTAAGTAAAAATAACTATTTACTATTTAATCTTCAATTGAAACTACTTTTGGCTGGCGGTATCTTCGGTCATTATATTTTTATTTCTCTGTCCAAAGTAGATAGCTTAATGTGTACCTACTCTGTACGCGTCTGTCTACTCCCTCGGGGAATAACAAGTGATGCCATGTTATGTTATGTAAAAGAAGGTATAAGAAGTAAAGTTACAATATTATGTTATGGACCTATGTATGTTGATTGCATCCTGTTGCTACTGTAATCCTACTCACACGGATTTGGATGAAATTTGGAACACAGATAGTATATAACCTGGATTAACACATAGGATACTTTTATTCTATCTGGAACCAGTTTTGAAGTCCATGCAGAGGAAGTCAGAGGCAGAAGCTAGTTTATCATAACATTAGCATCACTTTCTATAATATTAATATATTGTGAGTTATAAATACCTAACCATACATAAATATCGTAGTCCTTTTAGAAGGTTTTTTTTTAATTTCATATATTTGTGTACCATAGGCATTACTATCCCATCACCACATCTAACGGTTTAGACGTTTAGAGGATATAGTGGAATAATGAAACTCACAAACATACATACTTACATGCATACCTACATACATGAACTCTAAAAACATAGCACGTAAATACAAGTACATTTTGGTATGTTGTTTGAAGTTAACATTCTGTTCCTTCATATTCTATCTTAAAATGGTAAAAGGAACAACAGTCAGCGAGGTTGTGAGTGATTGCCGCTGTCAGGTTGGCGTCTCTGTGAATATTAATTCTGTTGGCTATATATTTTGGGTTGGATTTAATGTGAATTGTATGTAGCCTAATTGCATACTATATTCAATTAAGGATTATGTTGAAAATTTAATTTAAGGGCAGGTGCTTAGCCATCAAATGATTACATTTTAAATTGAAATATAAGATTGTAAATCATGTGTTCTCTTTGCAGTGTTTCACATCAAGATAGATTAGACAATAAAAAAGAATTGAAATCTGATAGATGCGAACATACGGCACGATAGCTCAGTTGAAAGAAAGAAAGAAAGAAAGAAAAAGTTTTTATTTTCACGCGCCATCTGACGCACACACTTATACATATCTATACAATTTATTAAAGAACTATATGTAACTAAAACACATTAAAACCTTTGCTATAAATACCTGAAACTTAATTAATTTAAGCACAGGAAAACTCATGATATTACTAAGTATACCCATAAGTAAGTATAATAAACTAAACTAAAAATTATGAACAATATTTAATCTATGGGCCATAATCCTACACTTTAATCTAACCTAACCTAAGATTACACAAACGTCACATTGCAAAAATAAAGCTTATATTAATGTTTATTCCAATAATGATAGAAAACAGTTAAACAGTAGGCTTATTCTTAATTTTTAAACATGGTGCTGGCTGTTGTGCGTCCTATGTGCGTAAAAACTAAGGTATTTGCTCAGCATAATGCTGTGGCTTCAGACGGACCTAATGCCAACAGCGCTGGTTTTCAGCAAAAACCTGTGAGTGACGATACGGAATCCCACCAGGGAATAATTAAATAAATTGTAATTACTAAAATGTGATTATGTGGTATAATATGATATAAACTTGCATAAATTAAACCAAAAATCCCAAAACCACAACATCATTACACCAAACAATCAACAGGGTCGGCGACCATTGTTGTTCTTGTTGCGCTAGCGCATAGCGATAACATATAAATATGTATTTATTTTTCAGATAAATAATATGAGATGTATGCATATTAGATAAAAATTATACTACTATAGTCATCGAGTACCAACCATCCACAACTCTTGCTGAGTATGCTATAACGCCAAAACCAATGAGGCAAAACATTACCTAATCTTATCCAAATCTTAAAAAGTATTATTATATGTAATATATATCATTAAACTATGTAATAATAATTAAAAATATTTAGTTGAATGTGGTAATTAAAAATTGATTAAATGATTCAAATTTCCCATAAACTAGTAACACAATGTACCAAAAGACACTTGTATTCTGTGAGCAGCAAGCCCAGAGGTTAACTTCTCTAATCTAGGATGCATTCAGCTTTCAGAGTACCTCTTATCTGGATACAGATCCAGATCCAAACCACAACCCAACTGCAGAGCAAGGAAACCAAACCCACTGTTGGAAACCATTTCCAGAGAGCCGGGACCCTTGAGGTAACTTGTACATTGCTTTACAAGGACTTTTGTATCTGCATGTAATGTTTTTTAATGTATAATAAAAATGTTCTTTTTGTTTTCAGGCTCCGTATTGGCGGTGGAAGGTCATTCCAACAGTGAGTAGCAGCATACTTAAAACTACCCCTGAAGGCCATGGATCTATGCTTGGGGATGGAAAGAGGATTTGTAGCATACCGTATATGATTTTTATTTTGGTTCTGTCTCCAGGTTAGTTTTGCATACAAATATTGTGGTTTTTGCGTACTTATGACTCCAAACAGTAAACTAGCCATGTGTATTCTCCTTCTTGCAGCCATTTTTAAAATACTGTTGGCATTTGTATATGGAGTGATGTGACTTCTTCGTGGTACATTTACACAAAAACGGGTGCAAGCATTTTGGATACGTTGGATTAGCTTATCTGTTCTTGCCAATAGACATGGTCCATATACCGTATCACAGTAGTTCAGTTTTGACAAAACTAGACTGTCTACAAGCTGTCTCCGCAAAGAAACGCTTAAATAGTCTCTGATTGGATATAATATTTTCAATCTATAAAAGCAGTTTCTCATTGCGTTACTGATGTGCTTTTCAAAATGCAACTCTGGATCTATTGTTAGACCTAAATTGCACGCCGTTTCCACTCTTTCAATCCTTTCTCCCATAACTTTAACTTCTGGTTTAATCGACAGTATAGTATCAATCATTTTTCTACTACCTAGGACCATAAATTTAGACTTAGTTGGATTTAAAGCAAGTGAGTTTTGTTCTGACCAAGTGACCACTCTCTGTAGATCTGCATTCATTTTACGTACTGCTTCAGAAGTATCACATGGCTTAAAAGAAATGTATAATTGAATGTCATCCGCATACATGTGATACTTGCAATGATGGAATGACTGAATTATGTCTGCACTATATAGTATATATAAGAGCGGCCCCAAAATTGAACCTTGAGGCACACCGTGCGATACATATTGAGGGGTTGATGTCATGGTTGATCCGTCATCCCTGTGGATTTCTACATACTGTGTTCTACCGCTCAAGTAGCTTGCAAACCATTTTATTGTTTCCGCTGCGAAACCATAGTATGCCAACTTTGAAAGCAACAGTGAGGTGTTAATTGCATCAAATGCCCGCGAGAAATCAAGTAGGGTCAGTAATGAGCCCTCTCCCAAGTCGCGTGCTTCAAGGATATTACCTATAACATCAGACAGAGCAGTCACCGTTCCACGTCCTTTTCTGAACCCTGACTGAAGATCAGGAAGTACATTATTATGTTCTAAATATTCAGACATTTGAGTGTGTACTACCCTCTCCAGTACCTTAGACAAGCATGGCAATATGCTCACAGGACGGAGGTCCTTGACAGTTCTAGGGTTGTTGATTTTAGGTATGGGACGTACAATAGCACACTTCCATGCTTCAGGGAAAGTATGAGTATCTATTGACTGATTAATTATAGACGTGATCGGTTCAAGAGAAGATGGCAACATGAGCATTAGCATATCCAAATTTAGACCATCAACTCCCTTTGCATTCGAAGCCAGGCCCTTCACAATCTTAAGAATTTCTTCCTGGTTAACATTCCTGAGCTTAAACTGCGAACTCCCTAGCCTGTGGAACTCAAAATATGACAATTGTGATAAAGTTAGGTAGCATTGCCCTGGAACCTTTAGGAACCCATTGTTAATTTCATCAGGGTTATTGAAATGTCCTGGGAGCAATCCGTCACTAAGATCGGGTAATACATTTGATTTGAGATGTTTCCACAATATTTTTGGGTTTTTTATGTTATTATTAACATGTCTAGTAAAATATGCTTTCTTTTCCTCTATTAAACTACTGATTGCTTGCTTTTTCAGATCTAAATAGTATTTTTTTGCAACATTTTGCCTATCTTGATCCGATACATCATTTTTTTGTAATTTTTGCAGTTTCTTTCTAGCTTCGTTGCGCAACTTAAACATAATACGAATATTATCTGTAATCCAAGGTGTGGCATGGTTTTTGAATACTGTACTTTTAATGGGAGCATGTAAATCAAATAGCTGCGTGGTGAACAAATTAAAGTAATAAGTCATACTGTTAACATCCGGCAAACAGCATATTTCACTCCATGGTATTGCTGCAATATCTAGTGAGAAGTAGTCCACAATGATGTCTTTCAAAGGTCGATATGTAACCATTCTCGGCTTAGGTTTTTCCCTCTTAATCACAGTATCACATGTTACGAATGAGTGATGACCAAGTTCGCTAACATGGCACACCCCTACATTTCTAACTCTAACATCTGTGCAGATAATGTCTATAAGAGTGCCACTGTCTCCTACGAAGTGTGTTGGTGACTGAACTATCTGCTGTAAATCAGTGTAATTAAGAAATTCAATTATGCTTTTGGTCTTTGCGGTATTGGTCTCTAATAGATTAACATTAAAATCTCCCAATAACACCACGTGATCATAAGGTGCCAATGCACAAATACTATCAGTCAATCCTGCCAAAAATTTGGATAGATCAAACCAGGGTGGTCGATATGCAGTTCCTATTAGTAACTTCTTTCCATTAATACTTAGATTTATCCATATTTGTTCAACATCAGGGTGCTCAGGGTGAGGAATTATGCGTGCCCTAATGCCCGTTTTGATGTAAAAAGCTACTCCGCCACCTCTTCCCCCTCGTATATTAGTTGGACGTGGTAAATGTTTCAACTTATATCCTGGTACATCAGGTGCACGTCCCTCCTCTCCAGGTCTCAGCCAAGTCTCATTTATTGCCATTATATCCACAGAGTGGTGTAACATGGCAATCACGAATTCGTCGTGGTTGGTACCCAACGATCCTGCATTAAATAATCCTAACTTCAAATATTTTGACTGAATCATTTATATAAGATTTTGTTGCATATCCCATAATTATATATATAAGGCAATGTTAGCAATGTTACAAATCTATGCAAGTATGTAATGTATTTATTGTATATATGAATTGTGTTTAAATTATATAGTCTTGTCATTTGTAAATATTGTTGAATGTGTGTTGTAGTTAATTTGGCATTGTTTTGCTTATTTGGATATTCTAGCACCAGTACGTGAACTATAGTATTAGTTTCGAATAGTGTTATATATATATAATGTTGTATAGTGAACCTATGTAAATTTATTTTATTTAATTCTAAAGTTTGTAAATATTTATGTGTATATTTGTTGGTGTTTATTAAACAAGTTTTGTTTATTATACATAGTTTTATTCTTGATTTTAACTCTGCCGTACTAATATATTGTGTTAACAATAAGTTAACAACTGTATTTCACAGCTCACTATACTCACATTTATCTCTGTATTGTTCCTGATTATAGTAAATACTATGCACTAAATTCACCGAAGCATTATGTAGAGGAGTGAAAACTATAATGTAAATGATCGAAAATATATGTAATAATTTATTCACCAATAACGTAAGGTCCAATAATATGTTGAATATCATCTTCAGATCCAATCCTGCATGTAGGATCCCCAGGTTTACTACGAGCCAGAATGCGCCCCCGCTTCGTCCAAACAAAACGCCAGCCATGGAGGGCAGCAGCTGCCCGCGCTCCCCGAAACAACTGCTGATTGATCTTGGTCAATCTTTCATTAATAAAAAAGCGACGGGCCGGCCCAGAGAAGCCCAGGTCTTCCGTAGTAGCGCCTCTCCGCACCCGTGCTCCATCTAAGAAGGCGTTGCGCAGGTCACGACGAGCCAGGCGTACCATGATAGCGCGTGGGCGGGGCTCTGTTAATTTTGTTGAGCTCGTCGCATCGATGTGTCTACCACCAACCCGCTCCGCACTTACAATATCTCGCTCATCTACGCTGACGCCTAGTTAAGCAGCGATCAACTTAACCAGGTGCGTTGGGTTCTCTGCTTGAGATTCAGGCAGATTGGCAATAACCAAATCATTTGCCATCAGCTCTTGATCCCTGTCGTTCAGGTCTCGTTTTAATTTCCCTATGACTTCATCCGTCGAATTTGCAGTGACTGGAAGATCTGCATTGCGCTTTTCTAGCGCCACCAATCTGGTCTCTATGCCATCCATCCGAGAATGGCATGACTCATTTGAGCTCTTTAACTCGTTCCTAAGTTCCAGAACCTCCTTCCTTAATGTGCGTATCTCGCCCACAATCAGCCTCAAAGCGGAGCCGACGTCCTCCGGAAAATCCTTTAACAACTGCTGCTGTGCAGTATCCTCGGCGCTGACGATTTCGATCGTCGTCAGCGACGTCGCCGCATTTAGTTGCGTTATCCCCAAGGTTGGTGACTGCGTCATCAACACCGGGGACTGTGCAGAATGCACGGGAAAAGCTAACGCGGACGGCTGAGACACTGCCGCAATCGTCGGAAGACTAGTTTGCTCCCCATCCAGGATTGCAGTGCCTCTGACGGGAGTCTCAGCCTTATTGTCCCTACGGACGTTCTTCTTGCATTCAGGACAATGCCAGGATGAAGCAACAGAGCCTTTTATGGGAAGGCCCACGCACCCCCGATGGTAAATAAGGTAACAATGATTGCATTTTGCGGCATCTGGCGGTGACAAGAATTTACCGCAACCACTGCACTTTGCTAGAGGCATTGTTATTATCGATTATCTGTTGCTAGTACAGTTAAGCTCTTAAAGATGGCGCTAGTGTTTGTTGTTACTAGTAGACGAGGTGGTGCTGCGAAATCCTTAATTGAGTAGTTGTTAGGCACGTTAAGAACTACCGCAGAGGTTCACTAGATGGCGATGTTACCAACTTTCTAAATTATGGCAGTTTATGGGAAATCTTAGGGTGAACAGACACCATAAATCTTTACACCTTGTTTAAAGTCACAACACGCACACATCTGATGGATAATTATAAGTGTTATTTGTATTATTATGATTATTGGTCAATTATTATTGATGTTCAGGTAGATTTAAGTCCAAAAGCAGTTTATGAATTTTTATTTTATATTAATTGTTATTATATGTTCACTAAATCACTGTATAACGTTTCCGGTTGAATATTGCACTGAGTTTAAACTTTGTACATAAAAATTATTGCTGCAGGATTATTTGTTTTATTTTAAATACGCAACGTAAACAAATCGCTTAAGGTAGCTTCACGTCCGTGACGTCACTCACTAGTTGCAAGAGCGTTGTCACGGCGGTGCGAGAAGGCTCGTGCGTCCGAGTTCCATACAATTTATTAATTACGTATAGATACATAAAAAAGTAATTTAACATGTGTCATAACTATGTCTGCATGGTAAGGAAATGTAGTATTAAAAAATATATGTACCTACATAAAATTTACAGATAAACTTAGCAGACCAACCAAACCCCTCCGATTTACACACTCATTAAGTAGGTTTTTGTCACATTTACATCTGTGACACTACGTCAAGCTATTTCTGAGAATAATTTCTTACATAAATATTAATTATCATCGTCTCCAATATAAACTCATTGTTAAACTAAATTAAAAAATCACCTACACACAGAACAAACTTTGAAATTATCACTACAGCGGAATAGACTTTCAATAACAATATATTTCAGTTGGCATACATTGCGTTGTATCCTCAGTTAAAATCCTATACCTCTTTTTCAACTAATAAGACCGACGCAATGCATATTGTCAGACTGTCAAAATGAAAGCTTTTGTAAGTCAATTCTGTTATTACCCCGCTGGTCGAAACGTCAAGCAAATATAGGTATGTATTGCATGTTAATTCGTCCGAGTTTCGTAATAATACGTTGCAACGAGGTACTTTATGAAAACAAAATGCTTCCACTATCCCGTCCCCCATCTTCCGAAACCCTGAAGAATTTCATCAGTCAAACAAGAAGGAACTAATTACAACCACCCACCCCCCGTGGTTAGAATCACGGGATCAAAATGGCAGTTAAATCGTGGGTATTACACTAGGGTCCACCCGCATTTCCCCAAGTTCCGACCCCAACTGACAGGTGACGTGGCTATCACTTATTGGCGATCTTTTCTTTACAAGTTTGGGAGATTTATCGATTTCGTACCCGAAACTGGGACAGGAAGTGTAGATAAGTATGTTAAAATATTTGTATGTAATCAATTTGTTTGATCGAGGGCAATTTTTTACTGTTTAACATCGCATATGACGCATTTCCAGCACAATTAAAATTCCATTGTCGTTCGTGTCAACATCGATTTAAGAATTATTGAAGGACGGGTTCTTTATAAAAATACTTAACAGAGAAGGCAATATAAAGAATTCAGGGAAGATCTTGCATGATCGAAACATATTTTTTTTCTCAACTTTGTACCTACTACCTGTGACCACTTTTACAAAGGAAAATCGACACTCAATAAGGTATTTTACCGCTCACACTTGAAACTGTGCTGACTCCAAAGTATCAACGCTATGCACCGATGGCAAGTGGACATTTATCGCCGTCACCACTAATGCACCGGAGCTATTTGCCCTAATAGATTTTACTTTGTTACTTTAAACTGTGAGCTATAATACGTGGTCGAGCTCCGAGATAAAGATAGCTAAAGTGCCTGAGGTACTGAAGTGGCTGCAGTTTTTACTGTCACGTTGATGCTGTTTTTAAGTGGGTTTTTTGCATCTAAGTGAGTAGAAGATGGCGATGATAAAAGTTTGTCGATGAAACTGTATCCCACCAAAAACATTTTATGTGAATTTGGTTGCCAAGAATAACAAGATTATAATGCTTTCACTGTTAAAAAGTTATGAGATCCGGTAGAGCCAAACTCCTAGCTGAGCTCCGATTTGTACTGTGCGTCATAGTCTACGGGTCATGTCAAAGTCCAATGTACTTAACCTATAAGCCTTGAATCTCAATCTTGGTAAAGAGTAAGGCTTGTCCGTTTCGTGATTGTCGCACAAACATTATGAACTCAAATTACCTATGTCACGCTCCTAAAATCTACATATTTCAGATGTCAATAAATATGAAATCATCAAAACTAGTTAATTGATACTTGATGTGTTTGATAAGTTTGCTCAGAACATTTGAAAATGAAAATTTTTGTATTTACATTATCTAAAAATGACTATATTTATTTCTAATTTAATATAAAAAAACAAACAAATTCAATTACTTAACTATGTACAAGAAAATGATAATAAAAGTAAAATATATAGTAAAATATATATATACTTCGACGCCTAAACAACACTTGGTTTTTATGTTATATATTTTACTTTTATTATCATTTTCTTGTACATAGTTAAGTAAATGAAAATTTATTTATTAACCATTTATTCTTCCACATATATACAAGCTAGAAACAAGGTAAAAGAGACGACAAAATCAAATATGGATTCTACCAATAAATCCTTATGAAACATGGATAATACTCGTAAATCAGACATAAATATTGTTTGACTTATGAAGTTATGATACAAAAATCTTACTTACAATACGGTTAGTTCAACACTTCTTTTCTGTGAAGTTCCATGCTTCTTAGGTATTTATAAGATTCTACAAGTCAAACTGTATAAGCATAGTTATACAATTTCATTGGATACCTGACTTGCAGTACAGTTAGGTCAACACTTCTAATAAAACTGCGTAACTATGATTATAGGTAAAGTTTTATTTGTAGAATCTACCTTAATTTTTTTGAACTTCGGGCCAGTTTAATTTGCAAACATAGATATTATATCACAGACACGTAATAAGTATGGTAAGAGATCCAGCTCAGTATTTGACACAAATTTCCGCGGAATCTTGAAATATAAGTAAGTACAAGAATCACATTATATGTGTAGCAACCTTTAAAAATCAAAAATTACCGCCCAGAAAGAAAAGCGAAAAGTGAAAAATATAAAAGTTAAAAATATAATATTAAATGGAAAAAGAGTTCGCTAAGCATGCGTTAATGCTTTTCAAAAAGATTTATCTTGAATTAAAAATATAATATTAGCTATAAGTCACAGCCAGGGCTAAAATTCTCATCAAGAGGAATGAGATAGGCCCAAACACGAGGTAGGTACTGTAAACCATTGAGTAGTTCCCTCGACTATCTTTCACATTCATTATCAGAAAAACTCCAGGTTACCATTATGTCGTTGTATCATCAAAATAAAATATTTGTGCAAAATTTCAACGGCATCGGTTTATAGATGAAAATTTTATCATTATTTTTTTCCTATTATCCACCCTTGGGGGTGGATTTCTTGTTTTCTTTATACCAACTTTTAAGTATTCTCTACTCAATAAAAAAGAATAATAACAATCGGATTACTCTGTAAAAACTAAAGCGTGGTCATACATAAAAAAAAAACATACGCGTTGACTTAAACCTCTTTCTTTTCGTCGGTTGAAATTAAGTAAGTAAAATACTTACGAATTTCTTTTGTTCGATTGTCACGCCTTTATTTAAGTCTATACGAAAAAACCTTCATTTGATTAATTCTTTATTCCAACAAAAACCACAGCTATAAACTGGTTTGAATTGTATCCGAGAAACTAGTGGTTCAGGCTATAAATCAATCGATTAATTAATCACTTGTTACCACAATGACGATGTTATTTCTACTGGAGTAACGTTACTTTGTTGCTTAGTAATAATATATTCACTACTTTGTTTTTTTTTTAAACAAAGCTTTTTTTTTATACTATTGTCGAGGCACTCAGCCGCTCATAGTTGTTTACTGAGGTTAGCAGACGATCATTGAAGTTGAGCAATGTTTAGTGTGGACAGTCTTTAGATAGGTGAACATTAGGACCATTCTTTATTTATTTATTTATACAGATATCTAACTGCTACCCATTATAAGTCCATGCACAGTAAGAGATACAATAAAACAAAGTTAAAAGAATGCAAAAATTTATTATATCTATTAGATTCGATTGATGTCCCGACATAAAAGTCAAGGCGCCGCGCTTGGAGCAAAGCAAAAAATGTAATCTTTCGGCAACACATCTACGGAGATCTTGCCAGCGTTGTTTAACCTAGACTATCTTTTATAATAACATAGCATCACGCCTAATAGAATACCCTGTACAGCACACAAGACGAATGCATCCATGTTGAAAGACTTTCAGATAAACCAAAGGCTGATAAGTATCTGTCTTCAGAGAGTGTTGCAATACTTTGTTCATATCACCTGAAAGTCATCGGACAACCTGGAGAAACTTATGGTCACCGGCAAAATAGAAGGAAAGAGACCCAGAGGACGTAGTCCTATGCAATGGTCTGACCAAGTAAAGCAGCATCTAAATTCCAAGATCTCCAACACACTGCAACAGGCGAGAGACCGTCACAAGTGAAGCGAGCTTGTCAAAGGTTTTGACATCACGATGCTCAGCAGGGAGCAAACGACTGAGATGGAGGAGCATCAAGCCTATATTCTCCGAAGGAGTAGGTAGAGGTGTACACCCACATTTCACCAATGCTGTTCATTAAGTTCTATGTAATAAATTTGTGGTGAGCCTATTATTATCAACCGAGCATAATTCTAAACTCCGGACTGTGACTGAGAATTTCCTAATAGAAAAGCTTAATAACACTACAGATAAATGTGTAGCGAACTCTAAACTTATAATTCTTTGTGGAATGATAAATACGTCCGTGCGCAGGATTCGAATCCTCCTTTCGACAGAACACACACACACACACACTTTACCTAGGAATATAATCCAGGACCTCATGCAGCAGTTGCATGAAGGAATTTCCACTTCTACACTATCATACGAGTATCTGGTAGCTAGGTACAACTTATTATAATACGGTAATATGATTAAAAAGTAAAGCACTATCGTATCGTGACCAATATTGAAGCGGGGTCTTTATAGCTGGTTTGAAGATACCTACCCCTTTTTAGTTTAAAAGCGTTTGCATGAGGACGCTGAAGATAAGTAGTGAGCAAAAACTAAAAAACAAAAATGTATTTAAGATAAATCTTTGGAAAGCATTAACGCATGCTTAGCGACCTCTAAAGTAAATAAATACTCCAGGATAAATTATCCGGGAGGCGCAGGTTCGGATCCTGCTCACGACCGTATTCTTTTTCCATTTAATATAATAACTTTTTTTTTATTACTTGTGGAAATCGTCGTGGTGGGTGAGTGGTTACGGGCCCGCCTCTTAAGCAAGGTTGTGTGTTGTAGGTTCAAACCTGATATGTACCAATATAACTTTCTCAATGTCATATGTGCTTTCTTTGTAAATCTAAAAAATCACAGACACGGTGAAGACAAACATCGTGAGGAAACCTGGACTTAATAGTTTGAAATCGCCAACCCACAGTGAGCGGTGATCAATGTTCGTGCCGTCTCTGTATAATCCCTTGCCCCGCAGTGGGACAATTACGGGCTAGTTATGTTATCTGGAAATCTGCCTAGCCTTTTCCTCACTAAATTTGGTTTGCGTCGGATCTTACTACATAAGTTACCTCCACAACCCAGTTACTGGGTAACACGATCTCTTGGGAAGAATGGCTGTCAGATTTTCAGACATCTGACTACCCGTCACGACTGTCATAGTCATGTCTTCATTATAATGTGTTGGTTGTTCGTTGCTTCTTGAAGTTTTAGATTACCATGAACTAGTAAAATACAAAAATATACTTTCTATCCTGAAATCAATCTGCCTAGCCTTTTCCCAACTACAATGTAGTGGATCGGCTTTCAGTCACACCGGATGGAGCTTAATACCAGTTCTTTACATGGAGCGACTACCTATCTGACCTCCACAACACAGTTACTGGGTAACTTGATATCTCGTGATATGACTGGTTGTCAGAATTTCAGGCCCCTGACTAGAAGCAGCTTCTTTTCAAATTTCTTAATTTGACAACCGGAGACAACGGTTTAACGTGCTCTCCGAGGCACGCAAGTGTCACGGTATGAAATGATGGTCACCCATCCACAGACCGAACGCGGCAAGCGCAGCTTAACCTCGATCGATCGATCTATGCGGCTGTTACTTAGTCCTTTTTTTCTATACTGACATAAAAAAATTGCTTAGTTAAAAAGCTATTGAGTTAAATAAAATATCTCTAATTGGCACTAATATTCATTTAGCAAAGCCGTAGATAACTAATAAATTATAACTCAATAGTATTATCATTATAAAATACCGCACCACTATATTCAACAATCCAATCCAATCCAATTAAACTTAATGATTTAACTTTAAAAGATTTACGCGATCACAGTGACGTCACAACTCACGAATCAGTGCTACGCAGTAAAAAGAATAAAACGAAATCTCCTTGGAACAAATTATGTTAAATCAAGATCCGAGTCTGTCCTCTAATCCTGAGACAGGGATTTTATTTGATTACGTCAAACGTTTGGGATGATTTAAAACGTTTTTAACATCCATAGCTTAATGAGTACTGCTACTTTTTATGGTGAGAACATCTTGTCTTTATTGGGGGGGTTTTATAGTGATTGAGATATTGGCGCCTGGCTGCAGTGGATTTGTAGAGCTGGACGAAAATTGAGATGACACGAATTTCATATTTATGTATGTACATAAACTTATTCGCAATAAAGGAGAAATCCCTAGTACGGGGAAAATGTTATTTAAAAAAACATTAAAGGAATTCAAAAGGAAATTATTATAAACACTATACCAAATTGCCTCATTGGTCTAGTGTTCCCAAGCGCGACTGCTGCGCATGAGGCCCCGGGCTCAATTCCTAGGTCAGACAAAGTATTCATCTCGGAGTTTGGAATTGTGCCCAGTAAATAGCAGTAGGGTCACTACCAATACATGATTGGTAACAGCATTGATGAAATGTGGCTCTACAACTGTGTACACCTCTGCCTACCCCTTCAAAAGACAGGCGTGATGCTAACACAATTGAACACTTAACCGATTCCAATTAAAAAAAGATAACAGTTAAAACACATTTCTATTAAATCAACGTGAAAGATCACGTATTTCATTGTATAAAGGACACATTAACTTGATAGAGAGGACGAAATAGACGTCAAAGTTAGCTAAGATGAACAGTGAACTAGTAAATCTTATTACGGTACTCCTTAGATATATTTGTTCCTTTTAATAAATTTGCCGCGTCCAACCAACTTACTAACTGTATTTACGAGGTAAAAGTCGAAAGAATTGTTAGTTGCACGCGACTCCCTCTGGGGATTCGGTTCGTTTACAGGTTAAGTATGTTTGTGTTGTGAAAAATATTAGATATATGTTCCTTATTAAATATGCATAAATCTTTCAAACGCATGCGTAGCGAACTCTAAAGCTTATACATTTTTGTGGAAATAAAAATATGGTCGTGAGCAGGATTGAACCCTGCGTCTTCCGGATAAATGTTCCAGGCGCACTGACCACTAAGCCATCTCGACATTTGCTCACTAGCGCGAATTCTTTGTCCATATTTTAGTACAACTTTTGGTGACGTCACCGCTATCTATACAGTCCCTATACAGGTCCTTACCCGACACTTATTATATTGTTTATTATATGATACATCGTGATTTTGATATTGGTTATGGGACTATTTACTTTGATTAGCGATCAGAAAATTTGAAATTGAGTTGCAAGTGGTTAAAACAAAGATCACCCTATCCTAAACCCGTGGGTTATGTGTCTTCCTCAAGAGTAGGAGGAACACCATCCTCCTATTTCTGCTAAAATTTGTAATCATCATTATTTTAATATCAACGAGCGACCAGCCTCGGTTTGGTACAGATGCAATGCATATAAAAAAACCGACCAAATCTCTGACTTTCCTGGTAGGATTTTCAACTTTTTTCTTTCGTACTAACTTCGTCTAGACACTTACGAATACAAAAAAAAACGGACAAATCTGTCGGTTGGTGGGATCTTTCATGCACGTGGCAATTGATTTTTATTTGTATAGAATATATAATACTCCTCCCAACCGTACTTCCGACACGGCGGCCTATCTCCACGGACATTAGCTAGGTACGCTGGAGATATTATAGTGCACAAGTCTATGCGCAAACACAGGTGCACTCCCTCTTCCTTCAATCTCCAAGTCTGCTGGGACCACAATTCGACACGACCGGAGAGAGATCAGGTGCAGAACCAACGGCTTTACGTGATCTCTGAAGCACGGAGGTCTCATCATTACCTTCCTAACTCCGGGGTGCTACTGGGATTTTCCTAACAGAAAAACCCAATAACACTGTGATTGACCTGAAAATCTAACCCAGGCTCTCACGCTCAGCAGCTACGCTTGCTAACACTAGACCAACGAGTAAGTCAAGAAGGTATAATAAGTATTGGATAAAGGACAAAAGATAATCAGGACTATCCAACATTCTGCTAAATTACACTGAATTCGATCTCTCTCACTTCGTAGTCGGAATAATGAAGCGTTATGTAGGAAGAATAAAAAAACAATACAAATTTATTGTACTCGTAGGTATATTACTAAAATTACCAAATTCATATAGATTTCAGCCTAGGTAGATACCTCCCAAACACATAAACATGTTAGATTAACCACTAACCACACGAGAAAAGGAAAAGAAAATCATAAACAAATACAATTCCATAAATAAACGAAACAACGCCGGGACACTCTTCAAAACAAATACCTTTTCTTTAGAATGTACTTACAACTCTGCCCATCTTCAAAAGAGCAAGGGACCATTGTACAGAGAATCACAAACAAACGTATCTGTTGACTCACTTATGAATATTAATACAAGGGAAAAAATTCCATTATCTTTTTCTGTGAGGGACCGTTCTGAATATATCAGGTAGAGGTCTCAGTGATATAGTAGGTACTTATTATGATGAGGTGATATATATTAATTTTGGTGAGTGAAATTTGCGTGAAGAAGCTAATGAACATAGATGAAGCTTTAAATGAATGATTAATCTCAAACTAAAGTTATAATATTAAATGGAAAAAGATTACGGTCGAGAGCGGGATTCAAACCTGCGCTTCCCGGACAAATACTCCAGGCACTCTGTCTACTAAACCATCTCGACCTCTGCTCACTACCGTGAATTCTTCTTCCACATTTTAACACGCCTTTTGGTGACGTAATTGCTATCTATTCAGTCCCTATACAGGTGACCGAACCGACACGACTAGCTTTGCATTTAGTACAATGTCGTAAAGATGCAATTATATTGACAAATTCAGATAAATCTTTGAAAAGCATTAACGCATGCTTAGCGAACTCAAACTATTCGTTATTATTGTAATTACTAAGTTTAAGGACCATTTTGCTGGTTGTGAGTTAGTCAGTCTACACTTTGCTACAGAGGGTTAACTATGATTGCAGAATGTTTATATCAAGAATTATTAATTACTGACTCTGTAAAATATTTGAAAGCAGGAGGGCTCGGGTTCGATTTCCGGGTCTGGCAAAGTGTTACTAGGGTTTTCTGTTAGGAAATTCTCAGTATAGCTATTACAGGGGACTTAATAACAGCATTGGTGAAATGTGGGTGTACATCTACTGGTGCCTGTCCTATAAAAGCCAGGACAAAAAATTTAGTACAAACAACATTCGTCTTACCAATTTTGGAAAAAGTTTTATTACTGTAAGAAGGTGTGTGAGCTAAAGTTATGCGGTATTGAAAAAAACAAAAATATGGTGGGTATATACCGATATATTTTCAAATAAACTTCATAGTCTAAGTAATGACGCTTAAGTCAAGGCAGCTCCTAGTATGAAACAAAATAATTAAGCAAATATATCACCTATTCTGCCACTCGCAAATCATGAAGGAAAATTACTGACACCGATATCTACCACTGGAAATCCAACCTTATTATTCCACAGCAGAGTCCATTTTTCTATACCACACAAACTAATAAGCAATAAGTGGGTTCGCCCAGGATTAGAACTAAATATCAAGTGCCTTATCTTTAGAGAATTTACTTTGTTGTCGCTTAAATTCCGCTAGGGGTCGCCACTTAACCTTTTCAAGCCCCACCGCTTTACCTTGAAGTACTTAACCTTACTTATCTAAGTAGACTCGGTCATAACGACCCTCCTCTTATATTTAATTTAGCTGTCAATGAGCTTGTGTGAAAATATTGCCCGCAATATGAATCGGAGAAACCTGCTGGAAGTATATTTTATTGTAATGGATGCAAATAAATACAATATCTAGCTACTTCCACAATATTGAGGGTAGTCATGGTCTAATGACGCCTGAGGATGCCCCAAGGGGGGTGAAACACGTGTAGTGTAGTTGGTGGTAGTCACAATTTTCACCGATTGCGTATGTGCATATATTTGTGGGCGGGCGGGCGGTGCACATTTATTGCATGACTGCCCTCAATATTGTGGAAGTAGCTAGATATTGTATTTATTTGCATCCATTGTAATGGACTTTCGCAAAGTAACGCCTGAATCTATTCAATATTTTATTGTAAGCATTACGCACCGTTTAAATTTTAAAATTATCGTGGCAATATGTAACGTGATCTTAGAACACAACTATATGTTAATTTCTAGGCTCAGTGAGGGGGGGGGGGGGGTAACTTTGAAATACATGTAGATAGGATTTTGTTTCTGAGTAACCATAACGTGTTCGATTTTAGAGATAGAAAATATATTATTAAATATATATATGAGCGCAATTAAACCAACTCAGTGTGAAATACATTACACAGTATTTTAAATCGCTAATGATTATGATCAAATTTTTTATGATAATATATAATTATTAACAAGCTCAGCAATTAATTATTTTTATCATAAACATATTTTGTTTCAAAAACCATTCCTTCCCAATAAAACGAGGCAGTTTGTAATGCCGTAATAATAAATATACGTATATCTAGCCATGTCTTTATAGAAGACTCCACAAGCCTCGAACGTTACCCAAGATCCATGTAGGTCAACCCATGCTTAAGAGCGTCAATCAAGGGATTTATGTAGACGGACGGATCCCTTCACTACTACCTCCCGTTGCTACGTCACTTCCCTATAGTTAGTTTTAAGATCTGATGCATATAATTATGGAAATATAATAATTGTTCTGAAATGTGTACGTGCCTATCCCTACATTATTTACAAATATTTACCAATTTCGGTAAGTAACTTTAGAGACTATTACGAGACGATTCTAATGCTATCTACGGGGCACAATTCCAAACTCCGAGCTGCTACTCAGAATTTCTTATAGAAAACCCAATCACACTGTTCTTGACCTGGGAATCGAACCCAGGACTTCATGCTCTGCAGTAGCGCTTGAGACCACTAGACCAACGCGACAGTCTTTTTCTCTCTCTAAGTTCTTCTTATCGTCATTTAAAAACCACCCATAGACCCATAGGCCTCTGACATTACTACGTACATGATTACTGACAAGCATATATGAAAAAGTTCGCATAGTGACGTGATTATACGACTCTAGGCGAAAACATAGATGAAATCCCCGATTAACGTAATACAATTGAATAAAATGCACCTTATAAGTTATTAATATCTGGACCTCGGAACAAAGTTTGTCAGTTTTGGAGGCCGAGTCGCGAAGTTTAGCGATACAGATTGCCATGTTCATGAAATAGTGACTTGTTCGTGCGTAGGAAACTAATCGTTACGATTTTCTTGTAGACGCAAGTTAAAGATTACACAATGAGTTAAATATGTAAAATACATGTTTCGTATTTGTAATAACTTTCGTTAGACATGTTCATATCAATTATTATTGTTCACCGGTTACTACTCACGTGCATTTGACTCGCGAAATCACCGCGGGTTCAGTTCAGGACTAAGGGTTGCGTCCCAATCCAAAACCAGTCGGGCAATCCCGAAATAAACACGTGAGTAGTAACCGGTGTAAAAAACGTTTAAAAGACTTTAACTTCTTTAAGGTTCTAAGTTATTTTAATTAAATTACTCCTTATTACGACAAACTATAAAAACATTCACCTACGAACAAATAACATAAATTGTTTTCGGGCAACCCCGAAAGATAGACATGAGTCATCATCTGCCAAGCCTTTTCCCAATTAAATTGGGGTCAGCTTCCAGTCAAACAGGATGCAGCTTAATACCAGTGTTTTACATGGAGTGACTGCCTATCTGACCTCCACAATCCAATTACTGGGTAACAAGATATCTCGTGGTAAGACTGGTTATTAGACTTTCTGACTACCCGTAACGGCTGTAATAGATCTTAATTTGACAACTTGAACAGACGGCGCAGCATATCTTCAAGGCACGGCGGGGTCTCGTTATGAAATGATGGTCACCCATCAAAAGACTAACCGCGGCAAGCGCTGCTTAACCTCGAAAGATGATAGACATGAGTAATAACCGTAAATCATAATCTAAGTACATAATTAATAAATTCAATTTACGTCTTAAAATAAATGTCTGTTATTTTAATTTAAGTCAAAACTGTAACTCGTATTTATACGACGCACAATTATAAATAGCCGTTTTAAGAATTTTTGACTGTCTGTCTGAAATTTTGAATCGAATAGACTCCGAAACAGCTCAATGGATTTAAATGGAAATCTTAGGGATTACAACAGGTATTTTAACTTAAATTTAAGAGTATGTTCTATTTCGATATCTTGTAACCCTACAAAATATCGAAATTAAAATCAAGATATCCTTATAAGATTTAAATAAAAGTATAAAGTCCTATTTGTTCAAATTCCGCGCGCATAATGTCTCGAGCATAGCTAGTAAAATTAGACCGTGTATCACGCAAGCTAATAGATTATTCGGTCTTCTATTATTTTAATCAATTTCGACAAAATAATCCAAAGCTATAAATTTTTGTAGAGAGAAAAATACGGTCGTGAGCAGGATTCGAACTTACGCCACCCGGATAAAATACTCCAGACGCTCTGATCACTAAGCCATCTCGACCTGTAAGTTCGTGCGTGTTCGAATCCTGCTCACGTCTGCATCTTTTTCCGCAAATTTATAACTTTAGTATGCGCAATGCATGCGTTAATGCGTTTGAAAAAAAATTCTGTAATCCATAGCTTTATCTCTAGCCGACTATTAGATAAATACGCTATTTGTGAAGGAGAACTAACTCTCTATCGAACCCGAGACCGAACTCAAATGGGCCGATCTTTTATGTATAAGGCCATTATCACACAGCTTAACGTATCTTTTGGACAAAGGCATTTTCACGTGTGAAACGTTGGAAGTAAAATTGTGTTCTTTTAGTATATTTCAAATAAAGTTAAATTTAAGTATTTTAATATCAAAATAAATAATAAGATCATGGTAAAATTACTAATTCATAACTATAGATTTCTTATCGGTATGGTTGATAACTAACCTAGTGTCAGAGTTGAAGCCACCCGTAGGTCTCTGACATGGCTCTACACACCATCGAGAACATCTTTCAGGGAAGTGTTCTGGTTTCCTCACGATATTTTCCATGACTTTTGAAAATTTAGTGGTGCGTGCCTTGGATTCGAACGTGCGACCGTTAAATTGTCAGTCCAACGGTCATACTACTAGGCTATCAATGCTTTAAGCCGTTGATTGCAGGTTAAATCTCTAACTAACTACTCTAACTGTATAACCCTGGTGTTAAAAAAAATCTTACTGTTATTGTACACGAGGTAGAAATACGAATATCAGTAAGATGATATTTTTCTTTGGTCTTTGTAATAGTTACAGAAGACTTTTTTGTGCCTACATGCATTCATAAAATAAATATGTTAAATTGGATACCATTGATCTTTTCTATATTTTAACATGACAGTTTCGTCTACTAGTATCTATCTAAATTTCTTTTCTTGAAGTTTAATTTTGTACTTTTGTGTTGTAAATGTGGACGTTGAAACGGCCTCGTCGATCTAGTTGTCACCAGCGCAACTGCATGAGGTCTTGGGTTGGATTCCCAAGTCCGGCAAAGAGATTTATAAGTTTTCTGTTAGGAAATTCTCAGTCCGGAGTTTGGAATTGTGCCCAGTAGATGGCAATAGGCTCACCTCCTATTACATGGGACTTAAAACACCTCTGCTTTCCCCTTCAGGGAACACAGGTGTGATGCTATGTTATATTATGTGAAAATTTAAGGCTTAATTTGTAATTAATGTTTGTTTCCAAGGAGTTTATTGCAAGCAATTTTTTTTTCATAGAAAAATAAACAATTAAGAACTAAAATCCTACATTATTATGTTAATGCACCAAACATCACGTATTCAACGTAGACACGTCGTTATCATGTAACTATGCGAGTGTGGTTCATAAGAAAAATGCTTTATATTCACATCTTATCTGGAAATGAACGTGAAGATGATAAACTGTGACAGCTGCTTACCTGAAACAAAGAAAACAGAATACATTAGAGTTATTTTAGACGTAATTTTGTGAGTCACAGCTTTTGTGAGTATTATATTTTTATATTAGTCATTGAATTCAAAGTCGAAAAACTAACATAATTTTTTGTTACACTGAAAGATATGTTTTATCACATAATCACGCTTTTATTCCATGAAGGAGTAGGTTAAAAGGCCTAAAACCACATTTTTCATCGAAGCGATTTTAAACATTTGCGATTTGGACACATTAGTTAAAGGTGTCTTATCGAGTACAAAATATTTAAAACACGATCTAGACCTGGGGTTTACTCTTGAAGTTAATACCAATTCCAATACAATTCTAATATTAAATCAGTACCATTAAAATAAATTTTAATGTTAAAATAAATTTACCTACCTCATAGTTATCTAAATTTTAAATCATGTCGGTTTATTAGTATCCCGATTCTATAAGTATTTTAAAGACATTTTTGCATTTAAAAGTATGAACTGACATCAATGTCAATCGAGCGGTTTTATTTTCAAGAGTAAGCCTACTGATCACAAATATTTGATAAAGCTGTTTCAAACTCTAGGCAGAATTAAACTCAACTACTTAGCGTATTAAGAATTAAACAGACGAAACTCACAACACTGCCAGTCCTGTCAATTGAACCAAGGACCTCGCGCTTAAAACCACCAGACCAATGGAACAGTTGCTAAATAATTTAACCAAAATAGATCATATAAAACATTTCCTTTGGTGGCAATTGCAAACCAGACATTCTATTACCATATAAAGCGAAACACTCATTGAAATCAGATCATTCGTTTTTTGAGAAAATCACGAGCATAAGCACATGTTTCGTAAGATTTTATTTTTCTACCAAACATTATAAAAATATTAGATACGAACGGGACTCAAAACCGCGACTCTTATCATACCATAACATTGCTTTCCCAACTGAGCTACCGTGTCACTTATTCGCATCTATTAAATTCCATGTTCCATATACCTATGCCGACTGGCATGAAAAACCTACGCTTCCAAACCAAAAGCCTCCAGTTATTGATTGCCTACGCTAGGATTTCATCAAACTTGAAGGTGGATAATCAATTTCCTCGGAGCTAAAGCCTCAAAGACTGATTGGAGTGAGTGTCAGAATCCATTGTGACTCAATACTTCTCAACTGGCTTAGTATCAGCCATGGTTTGAAGCAATTATAGATGTGATGTAGTATGGATTGTTTAGTATTACGAGAGGTTAGCGAGTTATTGGATTGCTTGATATAATTCGGAGTAGGAATAATATAATAATAGTCTTCCGGACCGTATTTTGGTCACGGCGGCCTATATCCACGGATATTAGCCAAGTACTCTGGAGATATTATAGTGCAAAAGTATCCGCGCAAACACAGGTGTACTCCCTCTTTCTTTGCTCTTATAGACTGATGAAACGGCAATTCGGCATGACCGGAGAGAGATCAGGCTCAAGACTGACGGCTTTACGTGTTCTCTGAAGCACGGGGTTGTCACACCACCAACTTTTCAACCCCAGGCTGATACTGAGAATTACTGAACAGAAAATCTCAATAACACTTTGCCCGACCTGAAAATCGAACTCAGCATCCGCACTTGCGACAACTAGACCAACGAGGCAGTCAAACAACCGAGGGTTTTTTTTACATTCCAAACCAATTTATATAAATCAATTATTGTTCACCGGTTACTACTCGTGCATATTTGCGGGTTTTTCGTCTAGTTTCGAAACTAGTCGGGCAATCCCGAAACTGCACGTGAGTAGTCACCGGTGAACAATAATTGATGTGAATATGGCTCATGAAATTTTTTATACAATTTGTACAAACCCAACTCTTAGAAAAATGCAGCTGTTCTATTCATGTCTGAAGGTAGGCTTTCCAAACGGCTGTAAAGGTCAGTGGTATAAAAAAGTGTTGGAGTGCCAAGATTTTTAAATTTGTTACCCCGCGAAAGGATTTGTGGCACTGACTGTTCTCGGCCCCTGAGTGAGCGAGACAGATATATTAACGGAATCAAAAGGAGTGAGGGCGACATCATGGTGTTGCGTTCCCCAGATCGTGCATGCGCCTTCCCGATATCATCATAAAGTTGACCACTGCGCATCATACTTGCAACAACTTCAGATATGCACAGCTATAATACAACCGTACCTCCAAACAAATACTAACCCTACACAAGCGAAAATACACAATACCAGATTTTTATCGTCGCGATTGATAATAAAATAGAATGTAAACTGTTCCCTGTCACGGAAACCATCACAATCGATTCAAACGTAAAAACATTTGCATAGCACAAAGTTTTTTAGGGTTACAAGAAACGAAAGGCTCTGAACAGCCGACGGCTTTTAAAATACATATGGCCGCACAATGACATACCGATTAATTTTTTTTGAAGCTCAAGTTACAATCCCTTAAGAACAGTTTTTGTTTCTAATTAAATTACCATTACTTTAATCTTAGTTAATGATTTAACAAACAGCACTGTTGAAAAATATATAGGTATGGTATTTTGACTGAAATGAGGCTAGGCATAAAAACTTTAGACATTCACGTCATTGTTCCCCTGAAAGGGTAAGCAGTACACACCCATATTCGACCGATGCAGTACTATGTGAGCGTAACCGGGAGCCATTCTAAACTCCTGGCTGCTACTAAAAAAATCCTACCAGATAAACCCAATAATACTTTGCTCAACCCAGGAATTGAACCCCAAACGCTCAGCTGGAGACCGGTAGAGGACAAACGAGGCAACCAATAAAAACGATTGTATAATTAATATGCAAACTTTAGTAGGTACAAAATATCGTTATATTCATGCATCTAATATCAAAACAAAGTCGGCCTGTCAGAGATTTTGTCATTTGCCTATGTTTAGGTTTACGTCGTGAACCAGTAATTTCCTTGTGCGGCACAAGAGACAAAGGAAGTTTGCTCTCTTTTTGTTATAACCAGTTTAATTTCCGCCGAAATACTAGGAAGTGGAATTGAAAGGAAGGATTTATAATGAAAAAGTTAAGTGAAATTAGGTATGGGTTTAAAACTCTTTTCGTTTGTTGGGTTTGAGATTGTGAGCTGTTTCTGTTGAAGGGTTATTTTTAAGTTTGTGGTGATTAAAGGGAGAGTCTCAAAGAAGTTTTGTAGGTACATTCATTTATAATCAATCTTCTACAAAATACTAAAACATATTTGTTAAAATACTAGTTACATTAACTTTTTAATTACTAACATAACATAGCATCACGTCTATATTTGCGGAAGTGGTAGGCAGAGGTGCACACTGTTGTACACCCAAATTTCAACAATGCGTTTTTCAAGTTCCATTTAATAAGTGGTAAGCCTATTGCCATCTTCCGAGCACTATTACAAACTCCAAGCTGCTAAAGTGTCATCGGGTCTTTCTGTTAGGAAATTCTCAGTAGCAACCCGCAGTTAGGAGGTTGGTGGTGTGACACCCCCGTGCTTCGGAGAGCACGTCAAGCTGTCGGTCCTGCGCCTGATCCCTCTCTGGTCGTATCGTATAGCCGTCCAATCAGACTATGAGAGTGAAAGAAGAGGGAGTGCACCTGTGTTTGCGCATACACTTGTGCACTATAATATCTCCAGCGTACTTGGCTAATCTCCGCGGAGGAAGGCTGCCGTGACCGAAATACGGTCGGGAAGTGTATATATATTTATTATACTTATAATAACTCAGAATCAATTGTCTCAATCAATATCCACAGTGGACGACAATACTGCCGAGAACCACACAAAACAGCAAACAGCTTTATTATGGCAACAACAAAGGAAACCAAGTGCTATGGTTCATATGTCACCATCACGTTATGGGGCTAAAGATAAAGTAAATTGCGCATAAGCGGTGACAGATTGCCAGCTTATCCCGTAGAGCACCACAACTATTCATTTTACTTGGTTCGCTTTCAGTGTGGCGTTATTCAACTGGACTTCACATAGAATCACGCCCGTCTCCCATTGGGGTAGGCAGATACTATTGTATATTTTTTTGGCATTTGGAAGAATAATAAAATAGGTAGAGCTCGGAAGACTAGACTTACGTGACTAGGGAAGTACCTTGTATAAATGAACACCAAAATAAGCTGTTTTATAGTGCTATGCTCGTAATTGTAAGCAAGGTTGCCACTCCCCAACGATCTTTGGGAATGCATTGCGATGGCGTCACGAATATATTTTGGGATTGCCCGACTAGTTTCAAACTCAGCCGGACTGCAATAGGCTCAGCCTAGCTCATGGTCAAAGGATCCGAAGTCATCGAAACTAATCGTGCAATACTACATGTACAGTATCAATCTCGTTTTTTAAATCTTGGCAGCTTATCATTAAAAATTTCTAATTCTGAATTTTGTGAGGCAATATTGATTAAACATAGCATCACGCCTGTATTCCCCGAAGGGGTATGAAGAGGTATACACTGTTGTACATCCACATTTCACCAATGCTATTATTAAGTCCAATGTAATAGGTGGTGAGCCTATTGCCATTTACCGGGCACAATTCTAAATTCAGAGCTGCTACTCAATAACACTTTGCCCGACCCGGGAATCGAACCCAGGACCTCATGCTCAGCGGTCGCGCTTGGGAACACTAGACCAACGACGCAGTTCTTATTTAAATAAATACTATCTGCCTAGCCTTTTTCCCAATAACATTGGGGTCGGCTTCCAGTCACACCGGATGCAGCTTAATACCAGTGTTTTACATGGAGCGACTGCCTATCTGACCTTCACAACCCAGTTACTGGGTAACACGATATCTCGTGGTATGACTGGTTGTCAGACTTTCAGGCTTCTGACTACCCGTAACGGTTGTCATAGATCTTAATTTGTTATCCATAAATTAATTATTTATTTCTTATTTAAATAAATAAATAATTAATTTATTGGATTGAAAGCACAAATCTATCCTTCGGTTGTATAAGAATTACATAGTTGTGTTACTAAAACAAATCTAACCTCCCTTTGCAACTGCTTTCCTTATATTCATTCCCTTTATCAGGATTGATCTGTTTTATCGAGAACTGACATGATAAAGTATCAAAGTTTCTTTGATTGCAGTAATATTCCCGGAAACTCGTACCAAATATAGAAACGTTATAACAAAAAGAACAAATTGATAAGATTTATTGGCAGAGTTATTTTCCGGATCAAGATTGTGTTTGTAAACAATTTGTTTTATAAGATATGAAATAATTATATGGTACTCAACTCAAATCCCTATACAAAAGCTATTCTTAGAAAAAAAATTGCGGGAATTGAAAAAATAATTCTACGACAAATAATATTCTCGACGGCGGTACGAGCATAGTTCTTTTTATCGACACGTTTGTCGATTTTAAACATCAAATTCAACATAAAGTATTGATAAAACGATAAAATTCAATACATAAAAACTTTTATCGAGTCGACAAGTTTGTCGAAAAGATCCGTGCTCGGACGCCTGGAATAGTAAGAATTTTGACAGAAGGGGTCTAAAGTAAATAAAACGGAACGCCTTTACACTACGAATTATTTAATCAGACTGCCCAACACACTACAAGTTACAGCCCTTAATCGTAATTTATCATTTGTTTATAATATGCTTAACCTACACTTAACAATATAAATAAGTGTGGCTGTCACGTATTATCAATTCAACCAACGTACAAAAGTAAAAATAATCGTTTACATTACACATACGTAAGTAGAGTAAGTATGAGAGATATGTGTACTTACTTTTTCTGTATGTGTCACAAATGAGGAAAATTAAAAATAAAATAATATTATATTTTTCACTCGTGACGCCGTACGTTTTTTTTTCTTTTAAAAAATAATGTGTTGCCTTTTCACGGCTGCTTCATCTGTTGCTAAGCATTATTTCAGTTTTTTATGAAAGATTTTTTCTCTCCCCTTTAAATATATACGCTAAATACCAAAATAGTCACCATATATAGAGGGCCAAACACAGTCATGTATAAGTAACAATAAAGGAACCAATTTTTTTATAGTTTATACATTTTTGTGGAAAAAGGATTTTAGTGTTAAGCATGTGTTAATGCTTCTCAAAGAACTATCTGTATTTTTTTTGGTTATAAATATAGATGGTTTGGAAGGAAAAGGAGGACTCTTTTACTCAGTGGCAACCTAGGCTAACAAAAAAAGTTTTTTTTTTTTTAGTCGACCAGATAATTCTTGATTGCCAAGAGCAACTGTTGAGATAAAACATAAGATCACCGTATTTTTTGTAACTACAAAAAAAGCTGTTTCAAATTTATATTTTCGTGGACAGAAAGTAAACGACGAGTAGGGTTCAAACCTCACTCTCTAAATTAGTATACAGAGTACAGTTTCCCAACATAATCATTCAGACAAACCATTCATCCGTTTTCAAGGAAATTCTCAAAAAAAAGCATGAAGTCCTTTACACTCGTATTACAAAGAATACGGAGCCAATTAGGGTGTGAATTATATTACAGGGAAAGGTCGCCAGTTAAAATAAGACCTTTGTACGTACACGTGGGTCCTGGATGATAGAAGAGACGGGTAATCAGCTGTGGGAGGTGGATGATAGGCATACGTTTGTGAAGGTAAAATTTACGGGGCAGTTTGTACAGCGGTCGAAAGATTGGCTACTGCACTGCCTGTCGCAAGTTTTTTATCTGCACAGAAGAAATGTTTTTGTAAGAATAATTGTTCCGGGATGTCGAGGTGGCCGAGTGGTTACGGGCTCGCCTCCTGAGCCACAGGTTATGGGTTCAAACCTGGCATGTACAAATACGACTTTCGACACACATACGGAGAAGGAAAACCTCGTCAGGAAACCTGGACTTCGGTAGTCTCAAATCGCCAACCCGCACTGACCTAGCGTGGTTATTAAGCTCGTGCCTTCTCTGTATGAAAAGAGGCCCTTGCCCTGCAGTTGGACAGTTATGGGTTGGTTATTATATTATTCCGGGGCCCAGGTGATGGGTAAATGCTTGAGACACTGATACTACCTCAAACGTCTATTGTAAACAGTGTTCTAGTGTCGCGACAGTACAATGCAATGTGTGTTTACTAACAATAGGCTAAACAGTGTTCTAGTGTAAACAGTGTTCTAGTGTCGCGACAGTACAATGCAATGTGTGTTTACTAACAATAGGCTAAACAGTGTTCTAGTGTAAACAGTGTTCTAGTGTCGCGACAGTACAATGCAATGTGTGTTTACTAACAATAGGCTAAACAGTGTTCTAGTGTAAACAGTGTTCTAGTGTCGCGACAGTACAATGCAATGTGTGTTTACTAACAATAGGCTAAACAGTGTTCTAGTGTAAACAGTGTTCTAGTGTCGCGACAGCACAATGCAATGTGTGTTTACTAACAATAGGCTAAACAGTGTTCTAGTGTAAACAGTGTTCTAGTGTCGCGACAGTACAATGCAATGTGTGTTTACTAACAATAGGCTAAACAGTGTTCTAGTGTAAACAGTGTTCTAGTGTCGCGACAGTACAATGCAATGTGTGTTTACTAACAATAGGCTAAACAGTGTTCTAGTGTAAACAGTGTTCTAGTGTCGCGACAGTACAATGCAATGTGTGTTTACTAACAATAGGCTAAACAGTGTTCTAGTGTAAACAGTGTTCTAGTGTCGCGACAGTACAATGCAATGTGTGTTTACTAACAATAGGCTAAACAGTGTTCTAGTATAAACAGTGTTCTAGTGTCGCGACAGTACAATGCAATGTGTGTTTACTAACAATAGGCTAAACAGTGTTCTAGTGTAAACAGTGTTCTAGTGTCGCGACAGTACAATGCAATGTGTGTTTACTAACAATAGGCTAAGGTTATTTTCTTTACCAACACTTTGTGGCTCATAAGATTTTAATATTATAAGATTCATGATACAGGAGAAATGTCAGAGGGGCTCGTGGCTAAGTAACAGCCGCACAGATCGATCGATCGAGGTTAAGCTACACTGGCCGCGGTCGGTCTGTAAATGGGTGACCATAATTTCATACCGAGACCCCTCCGTGCCTCGGAGAGCACGTTAAGCCGTCGGTCCCGGTTGTCAAATTAAGATCTATGACAACCGTTACGGGTAGTCAGAAGCCTGAAAGTCTGACAACCAGTCATACCACGAGATATCGTGTTACCCAGTAACTGGGTTGTGGAGTAGGCAGTCGCTCCATGTAAAACACTGGTATTAAGCTGCATCCGGTATGACTGGAAGCCAACCCCAATGTAACTAATAGGAAAAGGCTAGGCAGATAGATACAGGAGAAATTCCTTGTGTAACTCTTTTTGTACACTCATCTTGTTGTTGCCCACAGCAAGATGAGCAAGTGTACAAAAAGAGTGAGGAGTGCTTCACACTGGCATCACTACCAGTTTTTATGCGCTGAGCAATCTGGTATATGCTAGAATTTTCAGCTTAACTTTCGCCATGAACATGGATTGATATTCTTCACATCAGTTCATCACGGATGAACAGGGCCGTACAATTTTCATGAATCATCAGGAGATGATGCCTCGTGTGTGTGTGTGTGTGTGTGTGTGTGTGTGTGTGTGTATGGGGGGGGGGTGAAACACGTGTGTCGAGTATTTGGTGGCAGTTGCAAGTTTGCATCGCTTGTGTATGTGTATATATTTGTGGGGCCCACCCCCCGTGGGCTCTGCCCAGGTAATTGCATGGCTACCCTCAATATTTTATAATATATACTGATATTGTATATACTGAATCTATATTTTGCCTCAATTTATAATCTGTTTTGTTTCCCTTTTTGAAACATAAATTAATCAGTTAATTTATTGTCGTGTTTACCGGAATCAGAATTGCAGTTGAAATTATAGATTGTTTAAAATACTCCATATAGGACTAGAAGTCGCAAACACGATTGCTGAGCATGAGGTCTTGGGTTCAATTCCCAGGTCGGGCAAAGCGTTATTAGGATTTCCTCTTATGAAATCTCAAAATCAGCTCGGGGTTAGAAATCTGGTAGTGCGACACCTCCGTACTTCAGAGAACACATAAAGCCGTCGGTACTGTGTCTGATCTCTCTCCTGTCCCGTCAGATTGGCATCCCATCGTACTAAGAGAGTGAAGGAAGAGGGATTGCAGCTGTTTTTACGCATACAATTGTGTACTATTATATCTCTTGCGTACTTGGCTTATCAATGATGCATTTCACATTATGGTAAAGACCAATAGAGAAACCCCACACGCACTAAATAATAAACCACACAACACACGCGAAACATACATAGACTAAAACACAAAACAATCCATCAATACATTATCTATACATTTTCGATCGAAAAAGACAATTTTCTTTGGCGATCCAAAGGCTATAAATATAAAGCGGTGCACATATATCTCGGTCCGCTCCGCGACTGAACGACAGAACTCCTATGATTTACACACACGCGAACCGTTTTGTTACTGCTGTCCCTTTTTATTTTAAACAAGTTTCGTAAACACGCGAAATGAACAGACAGCAACATGTGTAAGTTATTGTTTCAGTTAAATAACTAATATGTTAACATTCCCATTTCATAAATGCTGATGTAACTGCCTCGTTGGTCTGGTGGTCCTAAGCGCGACTGCTGAGCACGAGGTCTCTGGTTAGATTCCCGCGTCAGGCTAAGTGTAATTGAGTTTTTCTGTTAGGAAACTCTCAGTAGTAGCCCGGAGTTTGGAATTGTGCCCGGTAGACGGCAATAGGCTCACCACCTATACATGGGACTTAATAACAGCAGTGGTGAAATGTGGTTGTACAACTGTGTACACCTCTGCTTACCTCTTCGCGGAACATAGGCGTGATGCTATGTTAATAATACCGTTGCATTCAATTGCATCTACAGGCCATAAATAAAACTTCGTCTAGCTACTGAATATTTTTTTATAGTAAAACCTTGAGTAAAAACGTGGGGAGCCGTCACCACCTTTTGTGAGAAAGTGGGGCCCGCGAAGGAGGTGGCAGAATGGAAGAGAAAGGCGAAACCTTCTCACCCATGCTGCAGAAGGCACGCTAGACACCGGAAGACTCTAAATGATCTCCAGCCACCGTGAGCATTAGTTTGCGGGTGACTTGGGTTGTTCATTTTCCGTGGTATCACCGCCGATCGTGGTGAGCCTATTGTAACCTACCCGGCAAAAATCCAACTTCCGGGCTACTGAGAATTCCTATCAAAAAAATCCATTATCACTATGCCTAAACTGGGAATCGAACCCAAAACATCATGCTCCGCAGTCACGCTTGGGACCAACAAGGCAGTCAGTTTTTCGGTTAGAGTTAGGATTATAGTCATTGGATTGATAATAATATATTCTATCACTATTAGAGATTGCGTAACTGCCCGTACAAATCTGATCTGCGGCTAGAACATGGATCTTTTTTGAGTCTGTCGATTATAAACGTGCAATTTGACATAAGTTATTGAAACGATAAAATTCAATACATAAAAACTTTTACCGAGTCGACAAATTTGTCTAAAATATGCTCGGATGCTATGATGCTATGATATGCATGATGATATGTTGACCGTACAAGGCTATTGTAGTAGTTAAGTTATGAGAACTACTAAGTTATGGTAGAAGGAATGGGAAAGAATTTGTTGAAGTATTTATTTGTGAAAATGTCGTGGTGGCCGAGTGCTTACAATGCTTACTCTTGGAACACAGGTTGTGGGTTCAAATTTGGCATGTACCAATGTGACTTTTTCGATGTCATATGTACTTTCTAAATTAATTTAAAACGAAGAAAGGAGAAGGAAAACATCGTGAGGAAATTTGGACTTAATGGTCTGAAATTGTCACCTGCATTGAGCTAGCGTGGTGATACTGAATTAATGCTCGTGCCTTCTCTGTGTGAGAAGAGGTCGTAGCCCTGCAGTGGGACAGCTATGGGCTGGTTATGTTTATCCATTAGTGAATAGTATAAAGATGAATTCGTATATTTTATTGCTTCTCATGCTTAGTTTTGAAATTGTATCTAAAAAAAATAAAACCATTATCACCAATGATATTAATATCTGCTTTTCTATAAAATTGTACTTTTATACTACCGTAATATGTATTTACATACCATATTATCCAATGCCAGCACAAGTTAGACTTATGTCTTTTTGGAGCGCGAATCCTTAATAAAACATAACTATTCCCCGAAGGGATAGTCAGAGGTACACAGTTGTACGCCCACACCTCACTAAAGCTGTTATTAAGTCCCATGTAATAGGTGGTGAGCCTATTTCCACCTACCGGGTACAATTCCAAACTCCTGGCTGGTACTGAGAATTTCTTAACAGAAAAACTCAATACCACTTTGCCCAACTCGGGAATCGAACCCAAGACCTCATGTTCAGCAGTCGCGCTACCCTGACCAACGAGGCAGTTGATTATAGACGCGCTGAAATACTAATAATTATAGTCGCGTATATTTATCGATATTTCGGGATCGCAGTTGCATGCACGATACTCCGTTGAAAGCATTAATGGACCCCGTCACTATGTGCAAGCCGGCCACAGTTGGCCTGAACAAACACCACAGGGGCGCGCCTGTGGAAGCCTTATGGCCTAGGTATGTACGTCGCTACTATATCAGCTACACTTAATAGCTATTATCGGACAGTGCACCAAAATTTCATTTGTATAATTTCCATTCAGTAGAACTTACATCTGAAGTAAGTAAGTAATTATTCATTTATTTATAACCATGCGCGCGAATTTGTTTGCGTAGGACTTAAACTATTTACAGCTATTCATAATATATGTATAACTGCAAATCGTATATCACCGTGGGAGACCCATGCTTCGGTACGTAAGGGCTGGCTCGACCAGAGTGATACCACGGCCTCACAGAAAACCGGCGTGAAACAACGCTTGCGTTGTGTTTCGACGAGTGAGTGAGGGTACCGGAGGCCCAAACCCTTTAAAAGGCCGGCAACGTACTTGCGACTCCTCTAGGGTTGCGGGTGTCCATGGGTAAGGGTACTCGCTTACCATCAGGCGATCCGTCTGCTCGTTTGCCGCGTATTCCATAAAAAAAAAACTTGAGAGGTGTCAAGGGATACCCGGATGGAACGAAGTTCCTTTCAATTAATTAGTGAAGGAATAAAATTGTAATTTTTTTTAAGTTTTTTCATTACAGAGTCCCGCGCATCTATGACGTGTATGAAAGAATAGACAGACAGAGTACATATATAATATATATATGAATATATGAATATATATATATATATATATATATATATATCTGGCTTGCTTTCTATAAGAGAGAGAGAGAGAGAGAGACAGACAGAGAAACATGCGCACGGCTTACAATAGCTTACTATAGCAAAAAGTGTCGTTACAACTTTTCGTCTTAATTTTTTCCGTCTAGCCCCCTTTCGCAACGCGCGATAAGGAACTTCGTTCCAAAATATTACCTACCTACTTACATCTTCTAAGCACTGCAAGATATCGAAATAGAACATAGGTACACGAAAATTTGAATTAAAATTTCAAATAAAAGTTATCATTTTAGCTTTTAAAACCATTGAACCGTTTCGGAATCCATTTGAGAAAAACTTTAAGACAGACAGCCAACAATTTTAAAAACGACCATTTATTTATTAAGCATCGTATTATCATAATCACCATGATTAACAACACATCGATGAAGACAAAAAACGAATTTACACACCAAAAATTATTTTCTATTCTAGTCAAGAAAGGGCGTCAATTTTTAAAGCATCTATTCCGAATATGGCTACCTAAATCGTTACCATGAAATTCGGTAATGTCTTCAGTACATCAAATCTCAACGTTATGGTTACCGGGATCGCCCCCTCGCTTAGTAATAAGTTAGAGCTCCCCTCTTTAAAAGCAACTTGGATTCACTGAGTTGCTAGTGGGGTTACCACAAGATTAGGCGCCGCCACAAAATTAGAAGTTTAAATGATTTCTGACAGAACGAGTAGATGGTATTTTTGTGGCGTCTAAGAGTACCTGTTTACGAAGCCTGTTTTCTAATTATTGTAAGCATCTAATACAATCTATTTAAATCTTTTACAAAATGTATACATATATTAAAAGTTATGCATATTCATTTCATCATTTATTAATTCATTAGAACATCTTAGTCGGATGGATCAAACAGCGTCTCAATAGTTTAAAAATACCTTGCGTTTATGGTTTTATTAATGCCTTAATAAAAGCTAGTCTAGATACAACTAATTCTCTATTATAAGAGTTTGTAACTCAATCAAGCCTTAGATACCTACTATATTTGTGGCCATCGATTATTCTCATATGTTTTGTATGATTTTTGTGCCAGTTATTTGTGAAACAAAAATGGAAATATTGATCTTTACACGTCGAGAACCATAACCTATATAGCTGAACCCCATAGTACCAAAACTCATAGTAAAAAGACACAAGAATTTGAACACTCGCTAAAACTTGCTACACAAAGTAAACTTTACCCAGGAATGGAAAAAGAACATATCGAACACAACCAAACACAGTATACGAGAAAATAGTACAAAAATTCACCTCGTTGAGCCAGTCAAACTATCAACGATAATCAGAAAACTTGCCTAGCACCCGCTCCCTATGGCTGCCACGCCGTCGTCTCTTGCGTTTTATTGAAATTTCGTGTATCGACGCTCCGTAATGGGCAATCGGCTGCCGAAATACTCGTCTTACCGACGCTTCGGTGTTAAATTGTGCGTTTCAGGGTTTAAGAAACGATTTCGCATTGCAATCTTTTTGCTATTTCAATGTCTGGCTTATTTTGTAGCGGATTAGGGGTTAGAGGTCGGTGTGCTCTGCGCGGTGCAATTTTTTTCGGAATGGATTCTGAATCGCTTTAGATGATTGGGTTATGATGGCGTTTTCGGTTTGATAATACTAAGTTTGAGGAAAAGTAATGGTGTTGTTTGTTTTTTTTTTCCTAAGAAAAATGACTTTTTTTCCGAAGTGTATTGGAAATACATAAAGATTATTTTACGATTTATAAATAGACCTGTCGATACGTTCCAATTACTGTCAATTAAAAATAAGCGGAATTGAATAATAAATAAGATTAATTAATTAATAAAGATTCCTACGATAAATTCCCCCTTTGCTTATTGCGATTATCTTAGATATTATACCACCCTGATAGCTAAGCTTATGTTTACCAATTACTATAGGTAATATCTACTAGTTGTTCAAAACAATTGGACAAAATATATTTTACTGCAAGAAATATATATGCATCTGTAGTAATGACAACAAAATTTTACTCCATCATAAATCGCAAACCATAATTGACCGAAACATAAATTAGTAATGTATAGGGACTGAATAGATAGCAATGACGTGACCAAAAGACGTGTTAAAATGTGGAAGAAATATTCACGGTAGTGGGTAGAGGTCGAGATGGCTTAGTGGTCAGAGCGCCTGGAGTATTCATCCGGGAGGCGCAGGTTTGAATCCTGCTCGCGACTGTATTCTTTTTCTATTTAATATTATAACTTTATTAATAAGTAACGGAAAATCATTTATAATGCGTAGTCGCTTACAGTCCAATCGGCTGGTATTCGACCACATTTCGGTCGGAGCTGTGGATGTTATTGAGGTCGGTAAACCTGCGATGCCTAACTGGATTGCTATTTGAGAGGACAAATTTTGAGGTCCGAATTTACGTCGATATTAATACGTGTATCCTACACGTATTTATATTTATTGACATAATAAAACTACAAAAGCTAAAGATAGACATAATATTCACTGGGACAAAGTCAAAGTCAAATCATTTATTCCAATTAGATCATAATTATAAAGGTACCTACTGTTGAAAGTCATGAATGGAGACTATGGAGAAGAACGGGCAAGAAACTCCATGGTTGCTCTTTTAAAATGTTGAGTTACAATTATTTTGGTACATTTATGAAGATAAAAGACATATTCTTTTTAAACTTTGCCCCATACTAGGAATTTATTCCTGTAACGTGGGTGCGTTTACAAAAATATGATCTCACAAGCACACAAACACCCAGACCCGGAGCAATCATCTATAGATCGTACAAATATTTGCTCCGTGCAGGAATCGATCCTGCGACACGCAGCGCAGGAGTCGGTTTCTCGACCGCTGCGCCAATCGTATTATCACATTATGTGATAACGATGCAGATATAGTTGTACACGTAGGTACAATAAAAGATACAAAATTGTAATAATAGTTACAAGTCTTGGTAGTTTAGAGCTGACCAGTCCCAACTTGTAGCACCCGTTCACGAGTATCACGCATGCTGATATACAGCATCGCTCAACTCAACAGGGAACAGAATGACCCAACACCTACGCCACCACATTAAGACATTTATGTGAGTATGACATCTCGAACTACCAGACACGTTAACAGAATGTTAATGGCTGCATGGAGCTCACATTTACAATAAAGAAGTTATGAGTCTAATAACAATTATAAGCGTTGTTTTTTTTATGTACCTACGAACGGAACTAAATCCAAGCGCGACTGCTGAACATAAGGTCCCGGGTTCGAATACCGGGATGGGCAAAGGGTTAATGAGTTTTTCTATTGGAAAATTCTTAGTAGCAGCTTGAGTTTGGAATTAGGCCCGGTAGATGGCAAAGGATCACCACCACGGAACCTAAAAACAGGATTGGTGAAGTGTGGATCTACAACTGTGTACACCTTTGCCTACCCCTTCGGGGTATAAAGGCGTGATGGTTGATGAGAATGGGAATATATGTTTGTGTGGGTCAGAACTACATCACAAAGTTAAGAGACAATGAAAGTTGGATCATACTATTCAGAAATAAACTCCTTTTTAAATTCTCAAACACTGCCACATTGTTTTAGTGGTCACGAAACTGGCTGCTTAACATGAGTTCTAGGGTTCGATTTTGAGGCAAGGTGTCAAGTCTCGAGCAACATCGTATTGGGTTTTGTTAGGAAATGCTTAGCAGCAGTCCGGAGTTTGGAATTATGCCTAGTTGCAATAGGCCCAACACCTATTACATGAGACATAATGAAGTGTATAGCTGCTAACTATTCGGGGATAAACTCGTGATGTTATGTATATTATTTAAGTAAAGATTCAACATCTTTGTGCAAAGAAAAATACGGTTGAATGCAGAATTTGAACCTGCGCCTCCCGGATAAATACTCTAGGCGTCCTATCAATTAAGCTATCCCAACTTCTGCTCACGACCCCGATTTCTCTCTTTATTCTTGCCACATTTCAAAACATTGGGTGACATCATCGCTATCTATTCAGGCTCTATACAGGTGACTGAACCGACACGACTAACTTTGCAGTTAATACAAGTTCGTAAAAATATATTTCAGCAAAATATTTTAATGTAATAAAATAAAAATAAATATCTATAACAACATCACCTCCACAAATCGTTTCCATACCGTTTTAATATCGTTCCCGCAATTACCACCACATCGAATGCCGTCCAGCTATTTGTGCCAAGCTCAACGCCAGAGGGATTACGTGGCCAATTTGATACGCGGCTCGAGATCAGCACTGCTTGCTTTATGCACCCATACGTAATGTGATATTAACTTCGCTTTATTGTTCAATTCAGGTAAACGCAGTTAATTGCAGTAAAGGAGTGCTGAAAGCTTGTGGGGTTTATATTGTTGTTAAAATAACAGTTATATATTGCATTATTATACTCAAGACTCGTGGTTATGTGAGAGCTGCACAGATCGATCGAGGTTAAGCTGCTCTTGTTGCGGTCGGCCTGTGGATCATTTCACCATCATTTCACGTACGTAGGGGTCTTGACTCTTGATACTCTACTTAATACGTACACGTAAACCATCGGTTCCGTTTGTCAAATGAAGATCTATGACAGCAGAAAGTCTGAGAACCAGTCATACCACGAGATACCGTGTTACCGTATACGTGGGGTGTGTAGGTCAGATAGGCAGTCCTAGCAGATACCTTTGTGTAGTTGGCAAACGCATGAAGGCATACATAACGAAATCTAAGGTTATATTTTTTGAGGAAAGAAAAATACTGTCGTGAGCAGGACTTGAACCTGCGCCTCGTTGTAGTATCCATTCTGATGCTGGTTCAAATCCTATTCTGCGTTCCTATAGCAAAAAAATAATTTAATATGACACAATGACTTTAAATCTATCTATCTATATATATATATAAAAATCAATTGCTGTTCGTTTGTCTCGCTAAAACTCGAGAACGGCTGGACCGATTTAGCTGATTTTGGTTTTGAAATTTTTGTCGTAGACCAGGGAAGGTTTAAACGGTGAGAAAATGTAGAAAAATTGCGAGGAAGATAGTAAAAACAACAATTTCATTTGCCCATATAAACTGTTCTACCTACTTTCCTGTCAAACATTTGACGGTCGAGGTGATACGAAGTACACCGGGTCATCTAGTGTTTTATAATAATTACTGTTCACCGCGAGTTTGACTCGCGACAACGCCCCGGGCTCAGCTCATGACTAAGGGCTCCGTTCAAGTTCGAAACTAATCGGGCAATTCCCGAAAAATTTACTTGATTAACCGGTGAACAATAATTGATATGAACATGTCCCACGAAAGTTATTAAATGTTTCACATCACTATCTCTGAAAACCCGAGTAGAACACTAAAATGCAACACTATACTCTTTGTTATGCAAGAATTAGTTATGTTGGCAACGTAAGCTGGGTATGCCAACAATTTTCCGGCACCCGTACTAGTGCGACAACTTAATTTATATGAGCAGACACTTCCAGAGGTAATGTGTTTGTGTTATCATTTCTGAAGGTATTTCTTTGAGGTAAGAGAGTTTTGGTTCATAATATATTGTGCGAATTGTTATTAGATAAAGTCTTTATTAATAGCTATCGACAAGCCCAAAGGTTGCCATTGAGAAATAATGTAATTATCGTGATCTTTTGATGCTGGTTGTCAATTAAAAAAACGTCCTAATGTCGGTCTGCTAAGTTCAACCCCGATTCTAAATGTATTACAGTTTATATTACGGGAGTTACTTGTGATTTTGTTTTATTTATAATTATAAAATAAATTGTAAACGCTTTGAGTATAAATGTAGATGGCTATTAGATTAAAGAGAGATAGCGGAAACGATGTATGGCATACAATGTACACTAATAATATAGCATTTTAAACGCAATTTTTAAAACTGAATATTTCAATAATGTTATAATTTTTTTTAGGAAAGAGAAATACGGCCGAGAACAGGAATTAAACCAGCGCCTCCTGGATAAATACTCCAGGCGTACCACTCCACCACTAAGCCATCTCGACCTCAGCTCACTACTCGGAATTCTTCTTCCATATTTTGATACGTCTTTTGGTGACGTCATTGCTATCTATTCAATCCCTATAGAGGTGACCGAAATTTAACAATGCTTAGCTTAATGCAGCCTCCAGGAAGAAACAAAAAGAAAATAGGATTTTCTGCGTTAAAACAACGCACAACAACATAACATTATCACGCCTGTATTCTTCGAAGGGGTAGACACGCATATAAAATAACTCCAATGTAAATATTGAGCATATTGCCAGTTACCGAACCCAATTAGTAACTCAGGCCTGCCACTGAAAATTTCTAAACAGATAAACTCCATAAAAAAAATTTTTAATTGGTGAAATGCCCACGCCTACCGCTCTGACACGGGGAGACAGAGCGGTTATGTGAGATTTGAACCCACTAAAACTCCACGGTGTACCTCCTCAGCCACTTGAGGGTGGGACGCGGGAACGCTCTCCCGCACGACCGCGAACCCACCAGCGGCAGTCTGTTGCTGGACTCCCGGGGTATTGCAACCACCTCGGAGACCATGTGCAATGTGCGCCAGACGACCCCGTGTCCGGACGCCCAAGGTCCACTGCGACGTGTCAGGTCTGTAACCCCGCCGCCTACCACTACGGCCGCAGAAGATAGTGAGAGCGGCGCCTCGCTATATCGACACTCCTCCTCCCCTGCGGCCCCACCGCGTCCGCCATCTAACAGTGGCGACCCCGTCAAGGCCGCGGAAGGCAGGGAGAGCGGCGCACCGACACACCGGCACTCTTCTCCCGCCGTGGCCCCCATGCGGTGTCGCCCATACGATGCCACAGCCCACCTCAGTTGCGACACCCCCCATAAGGCCCGCAACCTACACCGGCGCCGCTCCAACATAGGCTTGAAGACAAAGCCCGGAGGAGCGGCCCTCCTGGAGTGCCGTTAGCTTCACCGTGGGTGACCAAGCCACGGCTACTAGAGCCCCCCCAGCGCGACAAGGTGAAACCTCTGGAGGGATCCATAACATTACCTGACCCGCGCATCAAATCCAGGTCCCCACACTTGCTTGCGATCACTAAACCAACGAGCCAACGCACGAAACTAAATCTATAAAGCTTTACTTTATCACACATAAATGCTTAGAAATTTCAACTATAATTGGCAAAAACGTCAGAGATTTTAATGAACGAGATATTGGGGTAACTCGCCCTGCGGGATCATGACCCAAAAACGTTGTAAATAATCACGTTGGTGACCCCAAGGTAGTTATTTATAGTACTTGGAACACACACAACACATGGTTTGTTGTATAAATATTACAAACATAAATTATTAGAATATTCTGTTATATTAAGTTGGGATAAAATATTTATTAACTTTATAAACAGATTCCGTTGTGTATATAAAGTTCCGTACTTATAACTTTAAACTAGTGTTGGTTATACCACATGACATAGCATCAAGCTTATATTTCTCGAAGGGTAAAGCAGAAGTGTATTGTTGTAAATTCACATTTCACAGATACCGTTGTTAAGTCCCATGTAATAATTATCCCATGCATTAAGCACTAGCAACCTGCCTCGGCTTCGCACGGGTATAAATTATTAAAAAGAGTGGAGTTTAGCGTACGCCTAAATTTACCTCAAGTTAGGCCTAAATTTAGCCTTAATTTACATGGCTTATGTAAATTTATTTTTCGGCGACTAGGTTGAAAAATATAATATATATATATATTATAAATTATCTCAACGATTGTGAAAACAGCGTCAAAATCCGTTGGGTGGTTTAGGAGGAGTCAGCGGATAAGACAGGCACACGCGGAGATACAATTTGGAGACACAAGATAAAATTTCAATAACACTTTGCACGACCCGGTAATCAAACTAAGGACCTCACGTCAGCGACTGCGTTTGCCATCACTAGACCAATAGGGCAGTTCATACCAGTTTGATTTAATCAAATTTAGCTATATAAATCAGCTCTGAAGTTGTCCTCAGTTAGTTTGATTTAAATGTGTTGAGGAATTAAAAATGCTTCTTCAACTTATTTATGTACTGACTTCTGCTCGCGACTTCTCTAAGTGGACTTCAGAATTAAGTCCAGCCGGGATAAGAAGTACCCTATGTGTTAATCCAGGTTATAAAGTGTCTGTGTGCCAAATTTCATCCATATCCGTACAGTAGTTATTGCATGAAAGAGTAACAAACATCCATACATAAAAACTTTCACGTTTATATTATTAGTAGGATTGAATAATTTTTACAATAATTATTAAAGTGTTACACGCGTTCGTGACATTTTTTTTGGTCGCCAAAGAGCATTGGCGGTTTCAAAAAGTGTCTTCAAAATTTCAGTTAGAACCGAGTGTGAAACCTGTTTTACTAAATAATAATTACTTACTTTATCATATTTTGGCTATTTCATATTTTTTTTAACAACTTGAATATCGGATAACAACAAATGCTACACGTAAAAAAAAATATAAACTTTCTTATAAAATAAGAAGGCATTAACTGTAAATATGTCGCCATGTAACATCCTAACAAACGCAACGACAATGAAAACTAAATTAAATATTATGAAAACTATTCAACAAAATCATAAAACTACTTTGACGTTCGAAAACTTAAAATTTCGCGAGCAAAACCTATTCTACAAGCTTCTGTTCTCATTCTAAACTTTATAGAAAGTAAATTCGAACAGCCATTCTTTGAAAATACCAACAATATGTGGTTTGTACGAATTTAGAAGAAGCATTACGATTCGGAGGAACAGTTGGAAAGGAACTAGACGAACGAACTTGGCCCATGAAAACTTTTAAGGGTGTTTAAAAGAATTTTACTTCTCAAAGTGGCGAATCCTCTCACACTATCGAATATTTTGATCAAGTTTCAGGTCGTTATAGAAACTGAATTTGGGATTTTAAACGTTAGCATGACATAGCATCTCGCCTCTATTCCCCGAAGGGGTAGGCAGAGGTGTACACAGTTGTACACACATTTCACCAATGCAGTTATTATGTCCCGTGTAATAGGTGGTGAGCCTATTGCAATCAAGCGGACACAATTCCAAACCGGGCTGCTACTAAGAATTCCTAAACAGAAAATCAACAACACTAACAGAACAACAACATAAAACATAACATCTCGCCTGTATTCCCCGAAGGGGTAAGCAGAAGTGTACACAGTTGTACTCCCATATTTTATTAATGCTGTTATCGAGTCACATGTTTTAGGTGGTGAGTCTATTGCCATCTACCTGGCACAATTCCAAACTTCGGGCTGCTACTGAGACTTTCCTAAGAGAAAAACTTAATAACACTTTGCCCGACCTGGTAATTGAACTTCGGACCTCATGCCCAGCAGTCGTGCTTGGGATCATTATACCAACGGGGCAGTTAACAGAACGTTGATTGGCTGAAATTAATTGTTAATTGACTGCCTCACTGCATGCCGAGTATAAGGTCTAGGGTTCGATTACGAGGTCAGGCAGTGTCAATGGATTTATTTATTTGATTAGATTTTGATGATTTTTTTGGGTTGAGTTTTTTGTTTAGAATATTGTGACCAGTGATGGCTATTGTTCATGGAACTGATTGTGAAATAAGGTTATAGAATAGTAGATATAACTCTGTCTAATCCGTCGAGGAATACAAGCGTGATGTTAAGTTAATTGGCTCAAATCTGGAGTTCGTACGTTAGATAGTTTATCATAATCAGATCTAGTTTTGTACTTGGAACTTAGCAATGCGATCTTGGTTTCATTAGATTTACGAGTCGACACAAAACTACATGAGAAAGGTCGAAATACATGATTAAATATGACTTGTTTGTTCGGTTTCTGAGATGTACCTTATATTTTCTTTTAAGGACTACATAAGAGATTTATTAAAATTATATTATAATTTCATATTTTGTAATAACATTTGGTGTGACATAGCTAGATAGAAGGTGACCGTATCGGTGGCGGTTACCACGAACAACAGCATTCCCAATGAGTGTTGACGTCAGGCAGGCGGCCGGTCATAAAACATTAGCAAAACTTTAGCAGCAATTTTAAAATCAATTAGAATGTGGAAGAAGAATACATGCTGCGCCGATCCCAAATAAATGGGATAAGGGCAGGGGGATGATGATATAATGTCTAAGAGTGTTTTGATTTGAAGATTGAAATAATATTGTGAACCCTTCCTAGCAGAGGAAATACTAGAATCAAGAAGATTATACTAAACTTATATTTCTAAAAATTTTAATAGATGTTATAAAAAAATTCAAAATTAATTTAGGTACCACTCAAACTTGAAAGAAACCCCGGAATTCAATAAAAATATTAAAACGTGGAATGAAAATAAAATAGAGTATTTCAATAATTCATAACTTTGAAGATCCTTTATAGGCTGGTCTATTACTTAAGTGTTTCATCTAGAGAGAGAAGGTCTATTTAGTTATTTAAATTTGCGTAATTTGCCATATTTTTTATTTATATTTTGTATGGGGAATAAAAGTACGGTCATGTTTAATAATGCGCCTCCCACAGTAATAACTTCAATGTGAAATACTACTGGAGTACTTATCCAATAGGCGCAGGTTCTATTTGTACTCACGATCGTATGTTTCTCGCAACAAAAATTATGTGAGTTGATTTCTCTTTTGTTTAGAACAAGCGACAAAGAGTCGCCGGTGATCGCAGAACTTTGTTCTTACAACGCTTTTTGAGGATAGTTAGTCACGAGTGAGTTTCACGAGTGACTTCCTTGAATTTAAAACTTCCGAGAGATGCTTTGACAGTACGGACTTTCACGGCCTTTTGAACGCGAAGTAAGACCACGACTAACTGCGGAATCACTGGAACGGATTCTTTATTGAAAATTCAAATAGCAGTTTGTATAGATTTATTTTATAGAGTAACGTAAAGGTCACTAAACGCCCCCGAAGCGACCTATCAAACGAAGTTAAAAGCAAATTCTCGAGTCTTGAATGCGACTTAACTTCAAATTTTATTCCGACTCCGGGGCGCTAATGGCGTCCGCTCTGAACAAAAACTCGCTTGATTAAAATCGTTTGTCGTAATAAAAGGAGCACTAAAAAGTTACAACCGTACGAAACGCGAGACCGGTAGGCCCGTAAAATCGATCACCCGCCGATACTGATCACGGGGACAAAAATTTAACGGCGCAGCTCGAGATTACGGGCCGGTGCTTAATTTAGTGCTCGGAATTAAAGGCGAAATATTAAATTGTCGCCGAGCTTCTTGCCGGCGCGGGCGTCTCGTGCTAAATGAGCCGTGAACTCTGCCGAGTATATTTTATTAGCGCCCCCGCCACAAACCTCACCCCCGCCGGTGACGTGCTCCACTCACGTCCTCGCGCCTACCCTATTTACATTCACGAGTGAACCAACGGCGTGTGAAATTTTATTTCTTCGACAATCTGAGATGAGATTAGCTGTAAATTGAGTTTATGACGGAATCAAATATGCATGCACCCCTCTCCCCGCACCCCCATCGTCACTACTCTCACGGTTCATCGCATTCATAAATTCAGTATTCGCTCTTTTATTCTCACGACTTATTCTGTCTCATCTAAATGTACCTACTGATCGGCGTTCGAATGAAATATTATTTCTTACGGTTCGCTTTATTCAGATTCACTCAATTTTATTCATATTTTTCGTAGTAAAGTATGATTTATTAGTCTATCACGTAAAATCAGGGAAAGTTAGATGAGAATCGGCTGGATAGTTTTTAATGGGTTTCTTTAAATGGTTTTCGCGTTGTTTTTGTTTGTTGAAAAATGTTATTAAGGTATTGTCAGACGCAGGGTTTTCTATCGTTTCCCATCGGCACGTAGAAGGTAATTGTATCGTGACGGTGCCACTTCGACCCTTCTTTCCTTCAAAGCCTTCTCACGCGTAAAGCGGTACATTATTTTGTATACTTTTCTCTTCTCTAAAAATACTTACTCCCCTTTCTTCATGAATATTTATGTGCTGGAATATAGAACTCGAATCTATGAAGCTTTAGCAGACATTGTCTATTTTCAGAACAATGTACCTGTTTTGATCTTTGATGTATGTATCGATACGTATATTTTAGAAGATAATGAGGTTATTAAAATGACTACAGAGATGCCTTAAAGCATTATCCGATCGAGAAGCCCGTGTGTATATTCCATTAAAAATACCTTTATATAACTCGAATAGACATTATTTACAAAAAAAAAAACCGTCTTTCCTTTCCATTTTTATTTTTATGTTAGTTTCTATATTTATATAAATAAACTAGCTGTGCCCCGCGGTTTCACCCGCGTTAATTTGAGGGAAAAACCTACTAAATAAGCGCCCTCCCCCATCATGACCTTGCACATCATAAATGTGCGCGTGGTACTTGATCATTATTTTGTTGCGGAGTTAAAATATAATAACGGAGATAAAACTATGATATCTCCTAAGGTATTCATTGAAATCAAATAATGTCAAGGGCAATTTTGTTCAAAATTAAATACTAGTATTTAGTAATGTATTTATTTGGATATTAATATCATGTTTATAAAAACACCAACGCAAATAATGCATTATTTTAGAACCAATTTGATAACCATAAAATAGGTTGTAGTGAGTCAACTACTATCTACTGTCGCGGACTTTTATTAGAACTTGGGAACAATTCTGCGTACATTATTTTTGCGTAACTTTAAACGTTTACGCAGCGTTCGCAACGGAAGCTCTCAAAAGGAATATTTTTTTCCCGGTTTTGCAACATTTTTCCTTGATGCTCCGCTCCTATTGGTCGTAGCGTGATGTTATATCCTTCGTCGATAAATGGACTAACCAACACAAAAATATTTTTTCAGTTCGAATCAGTAGTTCCTAAGAGTAGCGCGTTCAACCAAATAAACAAACTCTTCAGCTTTATAATATTAGTATGGATGTAACTTGTTTAAGCATGTTTTTGTAAGGAAAACTTTTTATTCAAAGAAACGCCAAACCACGATACAGAGAACCATCCTACTAGTGTTGGGATACACATAAATCCTCACAACGCAAATAAACCATTCAGAGCAATAGCAGTTAACGGTGCGGATACCCGCGGATATACCGCTGTGCGGATATGCGGATATAACAGGTGATTAGCGTGCCAATTAACGCTAGTAATGACAGTGTAGTGTTTAACGGTTTTTTTATGTATACTATAAGAGAATACGAAAAAATATTTGTTGAAGGAAAAATAGAAAGAAGGTGTTGAAAAATATCTTTGCAGATCAAAACACGTAAGGAAGAGTAGAATCGTGTCGTCCAGTAGATTAAAATGGAGGTTGAAGATAATAACATGGACATTGATGGTTGCTCCACTGACAAGCGCTCACTCTTAAACTAGAAAAGAAGGTAAGAATATGATGTTTTCGGATAAAGATACGCTGGTAAATACGTTGCCAAAATAGACATAGATACATCAGATGCATTTAGAGTGCATAAAAAAAATCACACATACGATCTTTATCACCTAGGGATAATGTGAAATTTTATTGAAATACAGAGATGAATTAAATTAAATGTTATCATCAGGCAACATATACCGAGAAATCACGAAATAGGCCCTTATCCATATTTATTTGGGGTTGGCGCAGCATGTATTTTTCTTCCAGTTTCTAGTTGTTTTTTAAATTGCATGCTGTTGAAGTTTTGGCAATGTTTTATGACCGGCCGCCTGCGTGACTTCAACCCTCATTGGGAATGCTGTTGTTAGTGGTAACCGCCACCGATACGGCCAGGAGGCCTATAAGGATATAGGAATATTGTATGTATATGAAAAAGGAGACGAATCATATTCAGTGCTAAAATTTTATCTTAGAATCCAGATTGAGGCGTGAGTGCTTTGGAGAAGGTGCTTAAGGCTAAAGAAATTATGGCTAATTGGAATCGAACCTGCGCTTCCCGGATGAATACTCCAGGCGCTCTGACTACTAAGCCATCTCGACCTCTGCTCGCCACCGCGAATTCTTCTTCCATATTTTAACACGTCTTATGACGACGTTATTGCTATCAATTCAGTCCCTATACGGGTGACTTCTTTTCCATTTAATATAATAACTTTAGAGTTCGCTAAGCATGCGTTAATGCTTATCAAAGATGTATCTTGAATTATGGCTAATAGTCTGGAACAGATTATTTTGTAGGGCTCTCACATCTTCCAACTTCAAACATTCGCATGAACGACCGAATACTACACACTAACGTAATATCCCACAGAGTTGAAGCTAAATAAAGTTTCGTCAATACAAAAGTTCAAATCACTTCAAAATCCAACTACACTAATATAACAACACTGATTAACAAAGTTTTTACAACATTTTATCTGTTGATCGGATCTCGAATACTCGAATACTTATACCGACCAACAAACACGATCGGTTTCTCGTAAAATCGAATCAAAACTTTTTCATTGCCTAACATTAATAATTTGTGCTGTAAAACTTTTTGACGACCTGACTTATTATCTTGTGACGTATATTTTATTATACATAAGGAGATTACGTACGTATTAAGTGAACCGGAGTTCTAGTGTCATAAAACGTACGAAATTCTCAGCGATAATAAGTAATTCTTATTCCATATATTCGCTGAAGATATGACTCCTTTGTCAAAGAATTTCGTAACTTTTGGTTGTATTAACTTAGGTTTACTGCTTGGCGGTGGCTTTATTGCTATATTTGTATTTTCCTTAGTCAGAAATATTCGTAGGCCTTTCGTAGCCGGTTTGTAGTCTTCTCGTAGCAACTCACTACAAAAATGCTACGCAATTATTTTTCGTAAGCTAGCGATTAGAACGCCCACATGAGATTTTTGTCATATACCGATTTCTTTTTGTGATCAAAATATCCAAGCATTCAGTATACTTGATCTCATAATAGATGTCTATTTCGGACATAATCTTCATCTTATTTCTCAAACGTAATAGTTTATCTCTTTATCAGTATCAGACTTCATTATATAACTTACAGGCAAATAACATCAAATCTCATTTATTGAATTTAATCGAATCATATAACTTTAACCACACATATTAAATTGAATTTACAATCAAAGCTAGATAAATAAATTCGTGTCCCACAAAAAAAAAATACAATTCATCATGACTTTTAACAATACAAAAAACACCACGCCAAAAAACAATTTGCACACATTCACAAAAAATAATGCTGTTTCGTTATAATACTATTACCGTGCAGAAATACCAGAAAAACATGGTGACGGCTGTTTCCTCACGATTTCACTCGCCACTTGCAATGGGAATTTTAATTCATTTGACCAAGCGTAACAGCCAGTGACGTGACTCGCATACTGTTGGGAAATTTATGAAAATTTGGTGAAAAATGCACGGTGCTTCTGACATCTTGGGACCGGTAATGTGGATTGAGGAATAATTGTTGCTATGCTAATGAATTTAGGTTTAGGGTAGGGGTAATTTATATATATTTTGGTTACACAATATTACATGAGTCACATTAATATGTTCGTTTATTTTAGTTTTGTTTTCTTTTTGTTTAAAATAGACCGTTGCCCCACACTATGAATTTCTTCCTGTAACGTGGAAGTATAGGCCCGAAAAATTATTTGTAGCAAGTCAAACTGACTAAGTTTGAAACATACCTATTGACATAATTTATGCACTGATCGTGGTGTTCAGTAATCCTTTTTTGTACGAGAAGATCCTTGCTATCATGGTCTTAACCAGGGGAGGGTTAAAGGTTCAAACCCTCTCGCAAGATTTTAAAGGAGGATTGAAATTATAATATTTACGCTTGTTCTATACGTGTCAAAAGAGCACCCCCCTCCCCCCAAAATATATACCTGGCCACGGCTAGTTGTTATGCAATGAGCCAGTTACGAGCTGGTTATGTAGTCAGTTCCAAATCTTAGGTATCACATTTTCGAATTATCACAAGCAAATTTCCGACTACCCATTCTAATAACGCATTAAGTCCGTCAGAGTTTCCAATAAATTAAAATTCTAGATCTCAAGTATCTCTGCTATTAACTATTCAAATAACTGATCCACGCGGGAAGTTGATCTTGCAACCTGCGGCATTGTAGCCGATCTCTCAACCATAGCGCGAAACGTACAAATATTAATAAATAAAGAGGAAAATTTGCATAATCTTTTCTAAAAGCCCATTAATTTAGAACGCTGCAACCGACAGTATTATGCAATCGTTAAACCACAAGTCAAGTGCATGACTATCTAGGTTATTAATGCCTAGGATTTAGACTCGATAATTGTCCCAGCCGACCACACTCCAAATGTGGTCAGAGTTCGCGACTATTGAACTAAACCGCTTATTATAATATATTGGGCTTATGTGAATGTGGTATCCAGATAAGGTACGAGTATCTAAGGGCTGTTTTATCTTATTGTTGAGTAATTACTCGAATACGGTGAAACTAGAAGGAGGGTTATGATGTCAGCCCGTATGTACGAGTATGTTTATTTGTATCCGCATAACTTCGAAACTACTTATCATAATTTGACAAATGAGGTATCGTTAGAAGCGTCTGTACTGTCTGCTGGTTATATGATATAGCATAATATAATCACGGCTATCCTCTGTCATATCTATGTATTTGTATTAAATTAAAATGTTTCTGTAAGTTGTCTACTTATTAGATGATAAATGCTGAATAGTTTTTAGTTAAGAATGTTTTCTTGTTTCATACTTCTCAGACCGCGATTTTTACGTAGTAAGGTTTTAGTTTATTGTACACTTTTTTTATTTAATATAAAAAAATTGGTAGCAACGATGACATTAATTTAATTAATTGATATTAGTTAACACAATAATTGTAATGTCTGTGTTGAAGAAGAAATTGAAGTCAAAGGTTTAACGTAACTAAAAAAAAAACCTTGATCATTCTGGCTATACACTAACGCCTGTTTCCTATTTGGGTAAGCACAGACTATCGGTTTCCACTTGCTACGATTCTGACACACCTCTTTTGCTTTATCTTAATCATTAACCTCTTCATGCATGCTTGTTAGTATAAATTGCTGATTATTAAATAGAGTAACAAATACTAACATAACTTGTGTTAATACCTGAAAGCCCACTCATTAACCTACATAATTATATCCTAATATTGAGTCCACGCTATTACTGTGGATCGATTTTGGAATCATAAAATCTCGAAAGCCTATCCGAATTCTTAATCGGTTGGTTTTTTTTTTTTGCTTTAAATCTTTGATCACAAATGAATAACTACAGTACGAAAATATCTCCTTCATGACACACATTGCTATAACACCAGAACAAAGTGTTTTCATCTTATCAAACTCTAAGAGTTTGCAATGGACATTACTCTGTATCATTAGTTATAATAAACATTTATTACGTAGAAATTTAAGTCAAACAAAAATTTCTTATAAGCTTAAGTGGCTAGATTATTATTGAATTATTGAGGACGGTCTCACAAAAATTTCTTATGAGCCTAAGTGGCTAGATTGTTATTTAATTAGGACTAAGTCCTAAGTAATAAAAACACACATAAATTGTAACTGACACCACAATAACATATAAATTTTGAGAAACTCCCTTCCTCCCAGACATTTCATTTCTCAATCCAACAAGATCCCTCAATCTGTAGCCACAATCAAACTCCGTACACACCAATATGAATACTAGGTATATCTAGGTCAACGGTTTCCGTCGTAAGCACTACATACTGCTCAATATGTGCAGGTCAACTGTCACTGGCATTACGCCAACTAAGCTAATCTTTGAACAAGCCGAACTTGCCAATTGTCGACGGTTTAGACGGTAAAGAAATATATGTGACACTGCCAACTTGTCGACAGATGCTTTTAGTCATTTAGATTCGGGAGTAATTGCTGTGCTTTGTATGAGTTATAGTAGGACGATTTTTGTCTTTATTTGTTTTTTTTTTGTATTGTATGGCTGATGAATAAGTGTCCCATATAGATAAATCTTTGAAACGGCATGCGCGGCGAACTCTGTAGTGATGAATCAGTCACCTATAAAGAGACGAAATAGATAACAACGACGTTACCGAAAAACGTATTAAAATTTGAAAGAAGAATTCGGGAGGTCGAGACAGCTTATTGTTTGGAGTACTAATCCTCGGAAACGCAGGTCCGCATCCTGCTCACGACCGTATTTTTCATTCCATAAAAAAATATAATTTTAATAACGGTGTCAGTCTAGTTGTCATACGCGCAGCAATTAAGAGTGAAATCTTAGGTTCGATGTTTAGTTCAGGTAATGCATTAATGAGATTTTCTGTTGAGATAGGATTTTATGTTGAATTTGAAACAGCAGCCCAGTGTCTGAAATTGTTACTGATTGATGGCAATAGGCTCACAACCATAGTACATGGTTTTAAATAATAGCATTGGTGAGATGTGGTAACAGTATTGTTTAATAAAACTGATTCTTTCTTTCTTTCTTTTATTGTATTATATTTGAGAGTAGAGGAAGCGGCCGTAGGCTACCCTTAGTCACTGCGACCTGCAAAGATCTAACGTGACACCTTTCTTAATTGACAGCAATTCTCCTACTAAGTCGCAAAAAAATTGGCTATAACCCTAGGGTTGAAGGATTTGATCTGTTCTGGCGAGATGGTGTGTCCTCCAAGGTGCTGGTTTTTTGTAAGGTTTACCGCCTTATATTCGCATAAGATGCGTATGGGCGTTTCATCCTTTCCGAGTTTGCAATGCCCAGTAAGGGCAAGTCTTAGTCAAAATTCGTAATTGATTCCGGTTAAGTGATATTGCCTTTTTTGTAAACCTTCTTTTAAAGACTATATAAAGCGTTTTTGGATGTTCTTGGTCAACAGCACTTCCCTACCTAATTCTTCTAGGATACCAATGTGATCCTGTTCTATTCTTCTTACGGTTGATAAATAACCGAGTGGTAGATTTTAAACCACCTTTTTTGATCATGTTGCCTTGACTTGAACACACACCGTCGAGAACATTTTTCAAATGTGTTGAACCACTATTCTATTTAGTAGAGAGCACTATTTCATCCTTAGTAATTAACTAGCGACCGCCCTGGCTTCGCACGGGAATTATACACCTAAACCACTATTATACATATTATAATATATTATTATATATATATTATACAGTATTATTATATATTATACACCTAATCCACTCTGCCAATTGGTATAAACCGCATGAAAATCCGATCAGTGGTTTTGGAGTTATTTGCAAACAAACGCGGCGAGGCACTTTGTTTTACGAGTTTAATATGTAGTGAAGATAATTTGTAATGTCAACGAAAAATATGCCTTAGGTAGATAACAGATTTTTTTAAACTTGCCAGCTTATCGTTCATACAACTTGATTCTCTATCACTAAATTGATGAACTGACTTAATGAATTGTGCTGCCCATCTAAAGTCAATAAAATACAGTAAGCAAAACTATTCATATGACATATTCTAACAAACTAACTTCTGTGTTCTGACGTGTCCTGAACGAGACAGTTTAATCAATCTGTTTGATATTGCGTAGGGCAATAGCGTGTATTTTGAGGAAGAACACTACGTATGTGGTTTATTTTGAAACAACTGCTTCAATGATTCTGATTCTTCATTGATATTGTGGATGGAAGATCGGCTGATAAGTCTACCTATGTATGTTAATGAATCACGCAGTGCTAATAATGTATATGTTAAAAAATCCTAAGAAGTTGCTCGGAGTTTGAAACTGTGCACGGTAGATGGCAATTGTTTATAGCATCACACCTGTATTCCTCGACAGGGTAGGCAAAAGTATACACAGTTGTACACCCATACTTCGCCAATACTTTTATTAAACCTCATGTTATAGGTAGTGAACCTATTTCTATCTACCGGACACAATTCCAAACTACGGCCGTCTACTGAGAATTTCCTAACAGAAAAATTTAATAACACTGCTCGACCCGGGAATCAAACCCAAGTCCTCCCAATCAGTAGCCGAGCTTATTCGGTGTAGTAGTCGAGACCAATGAGGTAGTTGGCAATTTTAATGATGCATTAACCTATTACTAGTATGTCATTCTAGACAAATTTAGATTTTTCATGAACAAGTTGACATGGAACTATGATGAGTTAAAACGTGTAAGCCTGATAAGCTACTGTGCCGTAAGAGCCTTTGGTCTACCGCAACACGAGCCACGGATAGGTTACTCTTATAGCTACCCAGTGCTTCCCCCACGATGCCGCTGCGGTAAAATTGTAAGGCCGTGTGCATAGTGCGAGCTTAGAGTGGATGCTAAGGTGGATGGACGTGACAAGCGGCCGTCCGAAGCTTAGTAACAAGTGGGGACCGATACCGATTGAGTGTGGCAATCGCGTAATTAATACAGCCTTCTTCTTATCGGGTGGTTGATGAACCGCCTAGTGTCAGAGTTTAAACCATCCGTATGATTTGATTATTGAAACGTGTTTCTGTTCCCTTCTGTTACAATTAGTTCGATGTTTTATAAAACAATTTTGGGTACACTTTTATTTGTTTACAGACCAATATCAATTACAATTAAGAATGCACCTTAAAGATTTACGGCATTTTTTACCAAAATGCTCTAATTATATAAACCTTGAAATATATTTTTGATGCCAACTGTGAATCTATTGGATTGCTATTACGAAAACTAAGACAAATTATCCTATATCCTTTTTCAGGTCGCTTTTTAGTCCCACATTTTGATGAAATCATAAAGGCGTGCAATAGTATATATTAGACAAACTAACCTATACTTTGTATTCTACTTCTTAACTTGTGGTTGTTGAACAACCTAGTGTCAGAGTTTAAGCCACCCTTAGGTTTCTGACATGGTTTGACACACTATCGAGAACATCTGTCAGGTGTGCTGGTTTCCTCACGATGTTTTCCTTCACCGTTTTAAGCATGTGATAATTAATTTATAATACGCACATGTCTTCCAAAAGTCAGTGGTGCTTGCCTGGGATTCGAACTTACGACCTTTGACTTGTCAGTCCAACGGTCATACCACTAGACTATCGCTGCTTTAATACCAGTGAATTTTTTTTTATTGTTACTTAGGGAGAATAAAAAAAAATAGGATTTTGTTTAACGTAGTGATCTCAAAGTCGCCAGTGTTTTTTTCAATATAGACAACCTTCTCAGGTGGTGTAATAAAACAATTCATACGTATATGCTTTTATGATATTGAAGTTGAAACCTTAAAGAATTCATTTCCTCAGCATTTGGCAAACATCTTAGTGTTACCCACATAAACATTTTTAATTACCCAATTACAAGGTAAGGAAATTGTGTCCTTAACCGAAACATCTCATTTAAACTAACACGAGGAGACGTTTCGCTTTACATTTTCATGTTCATGACACAAACATAGCATCACACCTGTAATACCCAAGGGGGTAAGCACAGGTATGTTGGGTATCTGATAGTAGACCCACATTTCCCCAATGCTGTTATTAAGGCCCATGTAAATGATGTTGCGCGTATTGTCATGTGCGGAGCACAATTCCAAACTCCGAGCACAGTTTCAAACTGCGAATTCGCTTGCAGCAAAACCTAATAACGGTTTCATCTAATCCGTGAATCGAACCCAAGATCTGGCGTCCACCAATTACTGTGCTTACGTTCGTCCACTAAATCAACTAAATGCAACTATACCACTAGTTTTAGAGAAATGTTTTAGATAAACTATCTGTCAAACGCAATGATTTCATAGTTTGACCTACTTAATCAGGAACAAGGAAAAAATATAAAACACAACAAATATAAATAGAGAAGCAAAGAAAAGTTTGGTAATGTTCCAGCATATAATTGAACCTATTTTAGTTTGAATAAAAACTTAATTATCTACATTTTAAAGTCCTCAAAATTACCGAAACATCCAACACTCTTTTTTGGAGTGCGAAAATCCTTCAAGAACACCATGCCGGACTCCTTGCCAGCTAAAACTATACACGAATTCCTACGAAACCTGTAGTCCTACTAATCTTTACCGGGATTCCGGAATCATAGCAGCACTCCCCGCAGTCCTGAATCCTCCTTAAATTGCATTCAAAATAAACAAATTGTCCATATCAATAAATATACATTCTCAATACCAATCAATATGGAAATTAATTAAGCCTACTAAACATGCATACTCATTGAAATCTAAAGTATCGAAATCACGGTCGATTCTAATGTGAAAATTATAGCGATCAGAATGCTTCTGCCAGTAACTAATGCCATGCAAATTACCATTGGCTATTTTCAAAATTTTCCATTAAAATAGGCTTTTCAATTATGTCATATCATCGCATTTGTGATAAAGCTTGGAGCATTAAATTTGCGCTTTGTTAGTTTGATAGCTTTCAAATGGTATGTTTGCAATGAATCTAACGTATATTTTGTACGTAGAAGCCTCATTTGCAGTCGCCGCATACGGAATGAAGTTATTGAGTGCTTGATGTTTGAGCAGGTTCATGATCAAAACTATTTTCATTATTGTTGTTGTTTGGTTATCTTTTTTAGCCTTCGGTATTTTTAAACGACTACCCAAAAAAGGAATGTTAAGTTTTATGGTTCATGTATGTATGTATGTTTGAGAGTTTCTTTATTCCACGATAACTTCTAAACGCCTGAACCATTATTTAGATGTATGAAGTATCGTTAGAATACTTATATTATCCCGGGTAATTTAGGCTAGTAAGATTTAAAAATATAGTAATATAGTAGCTATGGTACACAAATAAGGTTTATTTTTTTAATTTCAGCTTGTGCCGATCTAGTTTATGATTTGGTTAGCTACTGTTTTCCATGTTTTAATTTTAGATCTAAACTCACTGTAGTAGGCCACATTTACAACAGGATTACACTTCTAGAACAAATTTTATCCGCAATCAGACATGGTCTTACTAAACACTTCAATGTTAATTGAAAAACTTGAAAAGCAGGAATGATTTCTCAAACTTCACTTCCAAAGTAAACATTACGTACTAAAATAGAATGAAACGACTCTATTCATTCCTGATTTTAGGGTGAAACCCCCAATTGTCGGCCGGTCACAACTTAAATAGAGCGGACCACAATCAAGACGAAACACAAAATCCCATTTCGTAAACAGCGAAGCAGGTGGCCGGAGCAGGCAATCTCGTTTGTCTTGACTCCGAAGCGACGACCCACCGAAACACTAATTGGACCATTTACCCTAGTAATCCAAGTAGCCGATTTAATTTGTGTTGCGTTTGTGAGCTGTGCGTCGGAACTATCTGAGGATATGTGCCCACATGAACATATAATTATATAGGTAGAATAGACAAAACTTTATACATTGAAAGCGTTGCAAAAGAACCTTGTGTGGAAACCCTTTTGGTCCTAATTTCCGCATAAGAAAAGAGAAGGGGACGGATATATAATAATCTTGGACATAAACACCAAATTTTTATCACTCGTGTGGTATTCTGGTTGGTAAGGAACGCCAGTAAACATCGATATGTAATTGGAGGTATTAGTGAGAAAGGGAAAGTTGTGAAGTCTACGCCGTACTTCGAAAGGCCGGAAACGGCCAAGTCATTACACATTTCAGGTCAAAAAAGCAGACGGTTGGCGGGTAGCAATGTTTTTGCTATGAAAATTTGACTTTCGGTTACCAACCGTCTAGTATAACACATAGTAGGTACCTATGTGAGAGTATAACCTCCTTCATGAAAGCAGCCTTTGTCTATCGTTGGACAGGGAAACTGTATTGAATTGTTCATATCCATCTACGTCTCTCTAAACCAAATGCCGAATTCCGAATTGCAATAGGATTTCCAATATAAGTTTTAAGGAACAATGTAAAATTGAGTCCAAAATATCAACTTGGTACAACAAAATTATGATGTCCCTAATTACAAAGCTTATGTAATGTAGTAGTGTTGTATTTTAGTTTTTGTATGTAGGGATCGTGACAGATGGTGTTCTGTAGGTTCTGCTTACCCCCGTGGGAAAATGATGTGACTTTATGCATACAACTATGCATGTACCTACATAAATTTTAAGATTATTGGTAGTTTTTTTTAACCTATCTTGGCCCACAACTGGGCAAAGGTCTCTCCCTCATCTTTCCAACGATCTCGGTTTCTTGACGCCTCCATCCAATCTCGGTTGAAAGTGGTCATCCCGCCACCGCTTCCTAGGACGTCCTTGACGTCTTCTTCCATCGCTAGGAACCCAATTGATGGCAATGATTGTCCATCTATATTGGTAGCTTAAAATATTTAATTTATTTGTTAGTTGTTAGCTGACTTGATTTTTTGGAGGATCGGAAAACGGCATTTGTTTATCCACGCATGTAAAATTTAAGACTATTAGTAGCCAGACTCCGTTTTGCCCTACTGCGATAATAAACGGAAAACGGCAGTTTTTTTTAAATTACGACATTACTACCTTCATAACATAATATTGTCAATTTTGTTTATTTTATATAAAGTTGAATTAGCAATGTTAATAAGCATTAGACTGATTAAAGAATTTGTTTTTTATTATAATTTTTTTTTAATCAATCTTAGCTCATTCGTCTTGCCCGCCCGTCCCCTAGATGTTAAGATATTTAAGACAATTTCATAATCTTGTCCTACCTATACGTTTTCTGACATAAAGCTTACTTAGGACGTCGTTTTGCAGTTAAAGCAAAGACTAAAGTTATTATAGTAATATGTAGATATAGTTACTCTTATGAAGTCAAGTAAACATTGTTTTAGATGTGCTAACAGACATATTCAGTGCGGTTTCGTGTTTGTTAATTATCCAACATTAACATAGCTTATTTTTGTAAAATTAAAACACACAACCCGAAATACTTGTGCCCTATTTATATATATTTTTTGTTGAAACAAAAACAAGATTGTTATCATTTCATTGCGTACACACTGTACCGCAAAAATTCAATTTAATTACCATTAGCTAAGGTTGCGGGGGTCAGACCATATTGTATATAGCGTTTTTTTTTTTTCAGGTCGCTTCGTGGAAGGTTGTTATAGGTATTGCTGAGTATGAAGAAAACCGAAATAACATTATAATAACGTTATAAATCCATCTCTAGCTCTCACAGGTCGAGATGGCTTAGTGGTCAGAGCGCCTCGAGTATTTACCCGGGAGGCGCAGATTCGAATCCAGCTCGCGACCACAAAAATTTATAAATTTAAGGTTCGTTCTAAGTATGCGTTAATGCTTTTCAAAGATTTAACAATATAATAATTTACTATCAATATTAATATATAAATTTGTCAGTAAAGAACTACAATAGCTTAACGTGTTGCAAAATCATACGAAAATGATAAAGATTATATAGTTTGAAATACAATCCATTTGCACAAAATCTCACTAACTCTTCAATAGCTATCTCGTTATAAAGGCAATATATTCAATTATATCCACTAGAAGTAAGTAACTAACAGAGGAGTTGGAATACTGAACCGGGGGATTCAACCCCGGCAATACGTTATTCCACAAAAACTATAACAAGACTGTTCACTCATAAATACATTATTATCCAATCCACTGTCCTAATCGCTTCCTCCTTACAATGTGAGCATCCTTTATTTCATCCCTTAGGCCGAAGGAGAGAGACAAAAAATTTGGCCATTTAGGTTAATGCGTTCCGCCGAAAATGTATCGTCTAATTACAAGAGACACGATTCGCACATAGGCCCACAATTTTTTTTTCTGTACTATACGTGAGTTAAGAAGTCAGACCTTTTTGCTTGAATAGACTCGAACTAGGAATTTTAGCTTGATTACTATTATTATTTAGTTGTTGGGTGACTAGACTTTTTGGAGATAAAGAATGGAGAATAAATATCTGTTGTGCATTGTTGATTACATGATATCATACGACTTTATAGTGTTTTATTTAATTTTCTTTTTCTTTTTATCGTGTGGTTTATGAACAACCTAGTATCAGAGTTTAAACCACCCGTAGGTCTCTGGCATGGCTATCTGATATCTCTCAGATGTGCTGGTTTCCTCACGATGTTTTCCTTCACCGTTATAAGCAAGTAATAATTGATTTATAATATGCTCATGACTTCGAAAAGTTGGTGGCCTTGGATTCGAACTTGCCGCCTTTGACTTTTCAGTCTAACAGTCATACCCCTAGGCTATTACTGCTCACTCCACTTGCATTGCCAAGTGGAGTGAGCAGTAATAGTTGGGATTACCCAATAACATATTGCTGACCTGGGAATCGAACCCAATACCTCGTGCTCAGCAGTTGCACTTGAGACCACTAGACCAACGAGGCAGTTATACAGGCGGGGCACTACATAATAACATTTAATTTCTTAAAGATTTAATAATGAAAATTCGAATAACATAGCATTATTTAATGTTTAAAATAAAGTAAGCAGTTTGTGCATAAACATTTTAATTTGTTTTGAGTTCACACCCAAACATTTAACTTTAAGCTTAACCACAAACAAATATTTACTAAAACTATCACGTACAAGTTTGCCTCATTACAACAGCTTGCAGAGAGTTGGCGACGCACGCATTAAACTTAAGTAAAATGTTGCAAGTTGCAACTTATGTTGCACATACACTACACACCATGTTGCGTGCCGGCTGCCACGTCCACAATGTGTTTTACTTTAAATTTAGCTCCACGTATTGCTTTTGTATGGTTTCAGGAAGTAATTAAGTTCAAAGTCAATAAACCAAATCTATAGGTGAGGTACCTATAGATTTCTTATCTATAGGAAGAAATTATTTCTACATTGTAATGTGTACCTATACATATGACTTCAACCAAGTAACCCTTCAAGATAACCTAGGGTATTAATGAAGTGGTACCCAATCAGACCAGCTTATCAATAAAACAATAAGACTTGGTTGAACCAACATAATTATAGCCGTAACCAACATAATTATTACACAGAAAAGCTGTCAAAAAGATAAAATAACACGTCAGCTATGGTGTATGTTGACGTCGCGGTTGGCACAGATTCGATTCCTGAACGGAGCAAATATTTGAAGGATCTACATATTCCGGGTTCATTGTTCCGGGTCCGGGTATGTGTACATATGAGTTTATGTGTTTGTAAACGCACCCACGATACAGGAAGAAATTCCTAGTGTGAGGCAACGTTTGGGGCAAAAAAGTGATGTTGGTGCAACCGAGCCTAAATCATTTTGTAATAGGCATGATGACAGTATTAAAGAACCAAAGAATAAATGTTTTTTGAGGAAAATATAGGCACAAAAGATTCTAAAAAAATACCAATTTTTAGTACAATACAGCTTTAACTTATGTCAAATATGCTGAGGCATGACGTCAAAACGGTGCCATGACACCCAGCGGCGTTTTTAGATTAAAATGCATTAATTTGCGTTGAAACTTAGTTTATTGCTGAAATAATGTGTTTTTCGAATATAGTACCTAAATTATAAAAGGAGATTCTAAAATCTGTAGTAAACATAACACTAGAAGAGAATCTAGATGGGCACATCTATAAAAAAAGCTCATATATTATTTCAATATTACTTTTCTTGCACTCAAGAAAATATCATTATCACTTGGCGTGTACGGGCTAATAAGTTAGATACGTGACTTATATATTAACTTCGTTATGACGACAGTTTTGCCGGCTTCTTACTCGATGTTAATACTTTCCTCGATGCGAAGACAGGGGAAAAAATGTCATTACGATATATGAGCGAGATGAAAGAGAAATTGACGCGTGTCCTCTGTCTACATAGACACGGTTTTTTATGGTATAATGCAAGATATAGGTCTTGCTAATATGTTTGTGTGATGGACAAACAAGGAAATCATCAAACTTCATTGATGTAACTGCCTCGTTAGTCTACTGGTCCCAAGCACTGGTCTAGGAAAATCTCAGTAGCAGAAAAACTCAATAACACTTTGCCAGACCGGGGAAATGAACTAAGGACCTACTGCTCAGCAGTCGCATGTAGGACCAGTAGACCAATAAGGCAGTCGTATTAATACCGTCATAAAACTATACGATACGGTTTTTCTCTCTTTCAAACCGGTCTTCCGATTTACCGCTATGTAAGAATTTGGCGTTATGCTCTAGTGGATCTCTCTACCTGCGTCTGTGTTTCTGAACGCATTCAACCCTAATCTCTTCAAAGTTAGAGTGACCAGGCTTCTTCTGGGTAAGCTTACTCCATCGTCGACTTTGTCTCTGTTACCTCTGACCTAGACGAGAGTCAAGTACAAAGCCATCTCGAATTAAAAAAAAACGCTCATTGAGTCTTCAGACTGTGTGGCTTCACAAAATCAGCGTGTACTGTGCTAACTACGTCACGGTTTTAAACCGAGCGAAATCTCGTTTGGTCGGGGCGGCGACACATGCATTCAATATGTGGATACAGATTGTTGTTTTTTCATATTTTGTTTCTTTCCGATATTTGTATCGCTTTATTTGTCAAAATAATTGTTACTTTGTTACTTTCGGTGTGCGATACAAAGTTTTCAAGAAATAATTTTTTTTACGCTTTTGACGTGTAAAGTCGGTTCAATGACAGTTAAATAAATCTTCAAGAAAATATACGGTCGAATTGAGAAACCTTCTCCTTTTTTTGAAGTCGGTTAAAAACGACAGCAAATTAATTCTAGAGAAAATTTATAAAGCATAGTATAACATGGTAATTATTTGGCTTGTATTCTCGGGAGGGGTAGGCAGAGGAAAGGTATTTATGGGTAAAAGTCTAAAATAAAAATATGGGTAGAAAATTCAATTCGTTAGCGATGAAGAGGAAAAAATTTGTAATTTATTTTTAACCGAATATCATTCTAGTAGTTCATAAATAAATGGAATCACGGTAGTAACACAACAAAGTCTTAACAAGCACAAATTTTTGCAATATGGCTCTGTTTTTACGACAATGCTATTTAAACTAATTTTCAAACATAATTAGCATGACATAAAATAACATCACTCCTGTATTCTACGAAGGGATAGGCAGAGGCAGTGGCGTGCATTGCATATACGCAAATAAGCAGTGCCTACTTAAAATAATTTCCTTAATGCGACCTATAGTACAGTTTACTATATTGTACAAATAAAGTAGACTGTGTATATTATACAGGTATAGTATAATTTACGTATTTTTTTGAGGTAGTCACTGCTTACTTGCCTATACGCAATGCACGCCACTGGGCAGAGGTGTACAAAGTTGAACACCGACATTTCAGCAATGCCGTTATTAATCTACCGGGTACATTTCAAAACTCCGGGCTGCTACTAAGAATATACTAATACTTGTAACAATTAGGTATTATTTAATACAAAAAGTATTAAATACATAATATTTTCAAAATCACAATAACATAATAGACACAGTACAACAGTAAGTAACGAGAGCTTAAAAAAAAAATGGTCCATCTCAAGATAACATGTAACTCAAAAACAAAATAATAATAAAAATACTCGCGACCGAATTTCCGGTCTTCTTCTTATCTGTGGTTGATGAACAGCCTAGTGTCAGAGTTTAAACCACCCGTAGGTCTCCGACATTGCTTTACACACCATCGAGAATATCTCTCTAGTGTGCTGGTTTCCTCACGATGTTTTCCTTTACCGTTTTTAAGTGATGATTAATTATAATACGCATATGATTTCAAAAAGTCAGTGGTGCGTGCTTTAGATTCGAACTTGCCACCATTGAATTATCAATCCAACGGTCATGCCACTAGGTTATCACTGCTTACTAATTTCCGGTCACGGCTGCCTATTTCCACGAACATTAGCGAAGTATGCAGGAGATATTATAGTGCACAAGTGTATGCACAAACACAGGTCCAGTCCCTCTTCTTTCACTCTCATAGTCCGATGGGACGGCAATCTGACCCGAACAAACAGAGATCAGGCACGGGACCGACTGCTTTACGTACTCTCCGAAGCGCAGGGGCGTCACACCACCAACTTCTAACTCCGGGCTGCTACTGAGCATTTCTCAATAATACTTTAACCAACCCGGGAATCTAACCGAGGACCTTACGCTGCAGCCCAATAAGGCAGTTAAAAAAAAACAAAATATTACTTTAACATCGATTTTAGTAGAATATTTTCTATACAAATCGATTCGGTTCTTGTTTTGTAACAGCATCTTGTCAAGAGTAACAGAATTGCATTGTGGAGTAGCAAATTGCTTGCCGTAGCGAATAAGTACTGTAATCGTTCGCCGTAAAGCCTTACTTGGATTTATTTTAAAACAGGAATTTCTTCTATACCGTGAGTGCTACTACTTACTTGGATTTATTTTAAAACAGGAATTTCTTCTATACCGTGAGTGCTAGACCCATAATCCCCAACCTGAAACAGTGATCTGTAGATCATAAAAACATTTGCTCCGTGCGGAAATCGAACCCACGATATGCGGAACTGCGTCAACCACGCCCTCAGAATTTTCTTAGCTAAAGGTGTAAAGAATAATAATATCTAAATTTAAATGATGAAAGAAGAGAAAGAAAGAAAGAAAGTATTTATTTTGACCTCGTAAGCAGGTTAAACATACAGAAAATACACAAATCATAAAACTAAAATTAAGAATACTAAGGACCTGCACGAGACCTAAAAAGGCCCCTATCTCAGCATAAGCTACTCCATCGAAATGAAGCAACGCTGGTTTTCGGATAGGACCGAATATTGACAGTGAAATCACGGGCATCCACGGCATACGCAAACATGCAATATGTGAAAATTTTTGATAAATACATATAATTAAACTATTACATAGTCAAGTGTAATGAAAAATTTTAACAATAATTTATTAAATAAATATGAGCATAGTAATAAATAAATAAATGTAAATTATTTAACATCAGTCGCATAAAGGTGCAACGTTTGCCGTTTGCGCCATGATGAGTAACATTAGGTCAGATAACTAATAAATGTTTCGGTAAATAATCTGAATATACTAAAATGGCGAATAGTAAAACTGGTAGCATGATCTCAGTTGCTTTTTATTATTACACGACTGCCCAAAAAGGAGTGTTATGTTTTAGGATTCATATAGGTATGTATGTATGTTTGTGAGTTTCTTTACTCCACCATAACTTCTAAACGGCTGAACCGATTTCGATATTTGGGGTAGTATCCTTAAAATTATCCCGGGTTAAATAAGCTAGTAATACAAATAAATGGCAAGCGTGCTTTTTCAATTTTAAATTAATTTCTTATTTATTAAGTGTTTACCTCAAATAGTAATCACATTTCTATTGTGATCAGTTTGTCTGATTTTTTGCCTCCTATGAAAATTCAACCGGCTATCTAATAAAGTTCAAGAGATAGAGCCCTGTGATAGACAAACAGACGGATCTGGTCAGGCGGACGGTTATGCAAATAGACAAATAACGTATACGTTTTATTTGTATAGTTGACTGGTTATGGTATGAAAAACCCAAAAATGCATACAATTATGATTAAAAATTTCTGCATACCAGTCACTACCTATGCTTAATATTCAAGTAAATTCCAACTTACCGAATCAATTGAAAGCTTTTTAGAATACGAGTAAGTACTGTGTAAAAAGTTACTCTTTGAAAAACTTCTGAACTAAAGTTCACGCTGCGCCCTCAAATTGACGGACTGTGAGCGCGAAAGCGTAGCAAGTCGAAAAACGCTTATTTGAAACTTTGCGAAAGAATTCTCGATTGAAATTTTGCATATTGCGGGAAATCACGAAAGGCGCCACGTTTTGGAACCGATTGTTTCAGACCAGTGAATTTGGACCGATAATAACAACTATTTCTAATGGATGTAAGTCTAACAAATAGAATATTGCAACTTTTTTATATTAGAAGTATCAGTATCTCAATGGCTCTTTTGCAAAATGTTTGTGTCTCTACATATTGTTGCATTTTCATACAATTGTTTTACTGATATACCATAACAATTATGGATTTTCACATGCAAAGCAATCACATGGAATATTCCATACATACCGTAGATAATCTAAAATACCCACGAAAACTAAATATGAAAGCCCACAATTACCGAAGCAAAGAAGCCTTATTATTATTAAACAACATATTACTATGGATAACCTTATTTCCAAATCTAAGCCTGCCACAAACCTTTGAACTCTAAAGATAATGTCAAATCAACTTCAATTTTACATATTCAAATATTCCAGCTGTCAAGAGGTCGTTGACCCGCGCTAACGTGGGTATCAATATACCAATATTAATTATAAAGGTCCTCTCTTCACTGGTCAAGACTAAGCTTGGACTTTGACCCGCGTTGAAAGGTTGTTCGGTATGTCAAAATATTATTGCGGTGTCGACATTTTGCTACCTTTAAGTTTAATATTTTTCATTCATCCTTTGAAAGAAAACATCGTGAGGAAACCCGAACTTGATGGTCTGAAATCGCCAGCCAATCGTCACAGTGAGCTAGCGTGGTGATGCATCATGCCTTCTTTGTATGAGAAGAGGCCTTGGCCCTGCAGTGGCACAGCTATGGGCTGATTATATTATTATTAACAGTAATTTTATACCCGTTGCGTTGAGACATTTATATAAGGATATCTCATTTCTGTTACATGACATTAGTATGAGAGGTGATGGGGGAAAAATTTACATATAAATCTACAAGCATAACTTACTATCTCACTAATATTGTAATTTGTATTTTTATAATTTAATCGCACAAGAATTTTGGTGTATAGTTTCGTTAGGTTCTAGAATAGGACAAGTTTTTTTTATCGTAAATATATTATTGTTCATGAGGGAAAAGAAAATTCCTGCGAGTGAAACTCCAAAGCGCAGCTAGTATTTAATAAAAATATCCGTATGTGTAAACTTTAATAAATATTAATATAAAAAATGCATAACTGCACATAATTTTGATTATACAAAAGTAATAGCTCAGTTATAAAATAATAGTGTGGACCGAGGTCAAAGTTATAGCGATAATAAATTTCATCAGACTAGACATGAATGGTTATAGTTAAAGCGAAGTAATGAAAACTCCTGTACCCCTCTTTGCCTATAAAACCGTTTTAAATGTGTGAATAAAGATTGAATTCATTCAGTAGAGATACCGTGCAGAAAGTGCATATCTAATACTGATGTATCTACAGATATTATATTTTATAAATGAATACCCACAATATTGTAGATCAATAACAATATTATTGTAGATCTACAGTATACTATTAATTTTTTTTGCAATATTTTAACCTCTTTCATAGTAACATAAGTAGAATACGAGGTTTAAATATTGCCTGTGAATTGAATTTCAACCTAAATTATTGTGACTATACCCCATACAGCATAAACTGCTAGAGTGTGGTACAGTATAAATACAAAATGCAAATACCAACCATTTATCTAACCATACCCTTCAAAGTTCATCGCAGGCTGCACTCCATCAATTTAACACAACAGCATTACCATCATTTGAAAGCAAAACAAAAGAGATCTAATTCTCATGTAGTACCAACATAACAAGGTGTGGGCCCGAGGCGTCGACGTGCCGGAAGTAGGCCGTTACCGCCACTTCCGCGACGCCGGTGGCGCCACCTGCCTGAAACTTGTCGAGTTAAAGCGCCAGTTGTCGGTACCGAAAGATTTGTACATTGTTTGAAAATATATGAGCTTATTTTCCGACGGAAAGTAGTTTTTCAAGAAGTTTCTTTGTATGATATTGTTACTGAAGCGAAGAGTTTAAATAAGTATTTTTAGCCGTTTAATGGTTTCAAGTTTTGTCATGAAACAATATTCGGTTTAAAAAAAAATTGTAATGAAAAATTGTTAAATTTTAGTATGAGTAGTGGGTCCGATCTTACCACGGAATATCGTGTTTATTTATACATTTATTTAATCGGATCTCCAACAGAAGATACACAATCACATGCATATAATATATAAAGTAGGTGAGGTACAATACAAGTGTGTTCTTCCAATTACAGGAGACCACATCATCACTTATAGTTTAGGTAACTGAAAGGTTTGACAAATCAACGACAAAAATAAAAATGAAATAAATTACATTAAATTAATCAAATTTTTATAAATTACAAAAAAACAAAGTGGTTACAATAAAATCAATAATTAAACACTTAAAAATACTTAATTATTTAATTATTGAATTTGCAAAAATCCGATTTTTGCACTTTTCAGTATTAGTTTTAGCTCCCTTCTATAACTCATAATTTTTTGTATAATATTCAAATCATGCTTTTAAGATAATTCGTTATATTGCCTACAGAACCTTGGCAGAACGGAAAAGTTTCCGAGGTTTGTTTTAGATCGTGTTAGACAGTAACTGGGTTGGCTAGGTCAGATAGGCAGTCATCCATGTAAAATAGTGGTATTCATTCAGCTGGTTAGACTGGAAGTCGATCTTCAAGTAGTTGGAGAAACCTAGGTAATATATTAATTGTGTAGAGAGAAATAGATGAATTTCCGTAATTAACTAGTTTATTTTAAACAGAATTTGTTAAACCACTGAGTGTTTTATTGTAAGACTAAGGTTTACAAAGAAATTTTGACTCTCTTTATGTAGCCCTATTTGGAACGTCTACCAAATACATTTATTCAAATATTGTTATTTAGTCTAGTGGTCCCAAGGGCGACTGCTGAGCATGTGGTCTCGGGTTCGATTCCTGGGTCGGGCAGTGTTATTGAGTTTTTTGTTAGAACATTCTGGTGGTGTGATGCTATGTTATGTTATGTGATATTTTTTTAAACGTGTTAACTCATACGATGCGACGAAACGAACGAAAAAATATTTAATTATTCCCTCCCGATTGAAATTTTATCAAAATTATAGCTAATATAATACATTTAAGAAAAAAAAACTATGCGGACTATAATCGCGAACGTTCTTTAATGCGAACTTTGTTTAATGTACACATTCTAACTAACTTTAAAGATGAATTCTTAAACAATTGCTCGCATACAATTATTATTTCATCATACATTACGCTGTATGCTCTAAAATCAACATAACATAACATAACATGATTGAAAGTGAGTTACGCAGTCAACTTATTCCCTTGAAATACTACAAAATTAACTAAAATAGCAATTTAAACCACAATAATAAACAAAACCATTTCACTGCTACATACTATCTATGTCCATTTAAATAAACCAAACATAATAAAACTAATTAAACAAAACAATATTAAATCTTGATTCAAAATTAACGGTCACACAACATTATTACGTATTTTCGTTAATGTAAACATCACTCGATTCTCATTAAACATGAAATCGAATATTCGTGTCATCGGAATCGATTCGAATCGTATACGTACAAAGCGCACGTATCGAGGGACTAATGAATTGTCGCCATTTTGAATTCGCTATCAATAATAGATTTCAATCGTGGGTCGCGAGTCAATTGGATTTCAGCCGCGAACCTACGGTGGGCCTTATTTCGCATAAATTACTTGTAATTTGAATGTTGAATATTGCTAAATTATAAGTATATTTTTAGGTTTGGACGAATAAATAACATGATTTCATCATTGAAAATTAAGAAGTTCCTTCTTATGTCTAATTTTATAGGTACTGCACTGAACATATTTACATGAAAGTTATGATACCTAATATTATTTTTATGGAAACTACCTATAAGCCGTCTAATCATCAATCATCCATCATCATCATCAATCATCAATCAATACATATAATAAAAAGGTAACGGGTCGACGACTGTACATGGAAAATATATGAGAAAAAATATTATTGGGACCTTTATCAACGCAAATAGCATCCAATACAATTCTAGTTAGAATTTTTGGCTGTTTATCTGTTTGTTTGTTTGTCTGTGCGTTTGTGCACGCTAATCTCAGAAACGGCTTATCCGAGTTAGATGTTGTTTTCACTAATATATTGTGGTAAGCTTCACTTAACATTTAGTGTTTCCTTCATGTCAATCGGTTCATAAATAAAACAGTTATACCAATTTAAAGAATCACGATTATGAATTTATGTTCATACACGACATGGTGTTAACGACATCCACGCGGACGGAGTCGCGGGCACAGCTGGTCATAACTAAAATAGCACAAAACAGTAGATACATTTAAACTTGCTTATAGCCGAAAAACAAACCAATCACAATAGGTTTTTTTTTACAAATTGCGGTTTTGAAAGTGCCCTTTTGTTCGTATTTTTTGCCACACATGGCTTTTCGCTTAACCGAACACTGGGAAACTGATATAAAAACTAGTAAAAATTTCTGTTATTTTTGTTACGAAAAACCTAACAGCGTATTTCTAACATTGGCAAGTTCGCAACATTTCGCAAAAAATGGAAAAACCTAAAAAAAAGAAATTTCACATCACTAGTCGCATACGTATTTCACACGTCGTCGGATAATAAATGGTTCAGTTTTACGCCGTGCATTTTCTATATGCGTGCACGAGTTCCCCCGAGTATCGATGAATTGACATCGAGAGCCGAGTGATCATTAATATCGATTCAATAACGATTAGCGCACTCGTGCCACCTTGGCTGCTTCCATATTCGAATTTAATTTTCATAATGGCAGCCAATTAGCATAATTTTGTAAGTGGCTTGTGGGTTTTAATAAATAATAAAGTAGAACGATGTCGTTGTGACTTCGACGATATTGGATATTACTAATCAGCTTGTATTTTATATGAGAGATAAGCTATATTTGCTCAAAACTCAGCATGAACATAAAATTAAGAAATTTTAAGCATCATTGCTCCCGAGCAATTCATTTTTAGGTTAGAAACAATTTTAGTAAACTTTACAATTCAAAAGTATTACAAAACCATGGATATTTTTTTTTTTTTTTTTTCTATTTTTCAAAGAAACATTGAAAAAATAATAGACAAGAACGGGGCTTGAACCCGCGACCTTTGACGTTCCGTGTCATCACTCTACCAACTGAGCTACCTTGTCGTGTTCAAACCTATTGAATTTTCAATCCTCTTTGTATACGTCTTAAGGAGACGCCTGGTGATATTTATCTAGTAATCATTTACAGATTTACTAAACTCAGCGTTACCACTTTGCAGTTGTAAATCGCCGAACAACATCCCAATCCTTTATAAATCATATATAATTATATTTTTTAATACATGTTGAGGCCATGTAATGCCTATATTAATTTCTATTTTTCAAAGAAACATTGAAAAGTTACAATATTAAATGGAAAAAGAATACGGTCGCGAACAGGATTCGAATCTGCGCCTCCCGGATAGATACTCCAGGCGCTCTGACCAACTAAGCCATCTCGACCTCTGCTCACCACCGCGAATTCTTCTTCCATATTTTAACACGTCTTATGGCGACGTCATTGCAATCAATTCAGTACTTACAAGTGACCGAACCGACGCGACTAACTTTGCAGTTAATACAATGTCGTAAAGAATGCAATTACCTTAATAATTCAAGATATGTCTTTGAAAAAGCATTAACGCATGCTTAGCGAACTCTAAAGTTACAATATTAAATGGAAAAAGAATACGGTCGCGAACAGGATTCGAACCTGCGCCTCCCGGATAGATACTCCAGGCGCTCTGACCAACTAAGCCATCTCGACCTCTGCTCACCACCGCGAATTCTTCTTCCATATTTTAACACGTCTTATGGCGACGTCATTGCAATCAATTCACTACTTACAAGTGGCCGAACCGACACGACTAACTTTGCAGTTAATACAATGTCGTAAAGAATGCAATTACCTTAATAATTCAAGATATGTCTTTGAAAAAGCATTAACGCATGGTTAGCGAACTCTAAAGTTACAATATTAAATGGAAAAAGAATACGGTCGCGAACAGGATTCGAACCTGCGCCTCCCGGATAGATACTCCAGGCGCTCTGACCAACTAAGCCATCTCGACCTCTGCTCACCACCGCGAATTCTTCTTCCATATTTTAAGACATTTACAGATTTACTAAACTAAAAAAAAAACATGATTACTAGATAAATATCACCAGGCGTCTCCTTAAGACGTATACAAAGAGGATTGAAAATTCAATAGGTTTGAACACGACAAGGTAGCTCAGTTGGTAGAGTGATGACACGGAACGTCAAAGGTCGCGGGTTCAAGCCCCGTTCTTGTCTATTATTTTTTCAATGTTTCTTTGAAAAATAGAAATTAATATGGCCTCAACATGTATTAAAAAATATAATTATATATGATTTATAAAGGATTGGGATGTTGTTCGGCGATTTACAACTGCAAAGTGGTAACGCTGAGTTTAGTAAATCTGTAAATGATTACTAGATAAATATCACCAGGCGTCTCCTTAAGACGTATACAAAGAGGATTGAAAATTCAATAGGTTTGAATACGACAAGGTAGCTCAGTTGGTAGAGTGATGACACGGAACGTCAAAGGTCGCGGGTTCAAGCCCCGTTCTTGTCTATTATTTTTTCAATGTTTCTTTGAAAAATAGAAATTAATATAGGCATTACATGGCCTCAACATGTATTAAAAAATATAATTATATACCATGGATATACTTGGGAAAATATTTAATTGTTAATTACCATCGTATTGTAACTTTTATTCTCACTACACCCAAAATGCTTAGATCTTAATTTATGGCGAATATATTCTTAGGCACTTTTATCTATGGTTACTAGTAGATATGAATTGTGAATTTAAAAAAAAATGTGTGGTTGAACTCAGATACAGTATAAATTCATACTGTGGTGTAACGGGTAAAAAACATACTGTTTATACGACTACCTGGCTATATTTATTAACTCGGTTCAAGTTTATTATCTATATTATATAGGTAGGTATATCAAATCTACGTAAATATATGAATTTTATGAAGTACCTACTTTTTGTGCTTGTTCATTGGATGTCCTTGAGGTAATTTGACATGGAGAGGTCATTTATATCGAATCAAAATGGACGCCGAATTCATTTGTACCTACATCGAATTTAAATTGGACAATTTTATGTATGAATTTAACACGACTTTCTGTTTTAGGGGTCCGTAATAAAACGGACTGAACAGAAGCCCGTTACCATGGCAATGTAATCCGTTCGAGGTATATTTTGGATACTGTGTTGAAAGAAATCTTGTTATCTAAATAAAATTTTAAATCGTTTACTAGACTCAATATTATTTGTATGTTTATTATTTGTCCATCCAATCTTAACTGTTGTCACACCTCCCCACATTTTATAATTATTTTAATTTACCGATGATCTGAGTTTTTTTGCCATATTGTTGTTGTGTCAATAAATTAATATTATTATATTCTTGGGTTCGTGAAACACATTCATAATTAATAATTATTGTTCACCGGTTACTACTCACTTGCATTTTTCGGGATTACTCGAATAGTTTCAAACTCGAACGGAACGCTTATTCATGAGTCGGCGTGTCGCAAGTCAAAGCGCGTGAAGTTATTATCCAGGAGGCGTAGGTTCAAATCATGCTCACGACCGTATTTTCCTTTCTTCAAAAATGTATTACTTTACAAATAATATAATAATTCATTTTAAATATTAGCATAAGTATTTGACCTTACATTAGAATAAAATATTAACAAAAGTGTTCGAAATGTCAGGATAAACAAAACCCAATAATACACGCGAGTTATTTTATTATAAAATCACACCAATTAATAACAGGTTTAGATCCAGCAACCTAGATTGAAAGAAGCTGCCCGGTAACTTCGAGCCACCACGGTTTGTATGTTCACTGTTAACTAAACATCATTATGGTTTATGTAATGTTGTTAGCTAGAAAGCGGAAATAATTAACTTAAGATAAACAACTAAGAGAGAGGGGGCGTTGTTGTTCCACGTGCCTTTGGCAAATATATCCACTGAGAAGGAAAGGTTTCCCTGTGTTAACTAGTCTTATTGCTTGAGAACTCTACTTGAAAAAATAAACAGCATCTGAAACTAAGTGTGGTTTCCGACCACATCACCACATTGTAAGTATTGTTCAATGGCCATGATTGCCCAAAAAAATATTTTCAAAACGAAATTTTGGGTTTGTATGTTTGTGAGTTACTTTATTCCACCATAACTTCTAAATGACTGTACCGATTAAGATGTAGGTATGTCGTATCGTTAGAATCTTTGCATTTTCCCGGGTAACTTAGGCCAGTCAAATTAAAAAAAACATATAGTATATGTGGTACCCATAAAAGTATAAAATAAAAATAAAATAAGCACGCTTGCCGTATGTGAACTACTTTTTCACGTTTTAGGTCACACAGTACAGCCGTGCTTTTTATTTTTTAATTAATTATTTTTATTATATTATAGATCGACCCTTGACCACAATCGTGCCTGATGGAAAGTCATAAATGAGGTCTACGATAGAACGAGCGTTCCCAGAAAATGCTTATTAACTTTTTTTTTAAGCTTTTCAAGTTATTTGTAATAGAGAACACAGGTGCTACCAAGGAACTCCACATTTTAACATCGCGCATTATAAAGGTTAAGGAAAAGCGCTGATTACAGATGGTAACTTGCAGTGCCTGGAAGCAAAAGGGCGATCGTTAAAGTGCGATGACGGAATCAAATCATGCAACGCCTACGCATACTTGCCGCAGTACTATATGAAGAAGACTATCTTGTTAGTCTTGTGGCCCCAAGCGCCTGCGTTGCATAAGGTTTGATTTCCAGGTCAGGTTAAGTTTTATCTTGTTTTCTGCTAGAAATTCTCAGTACTAGGCTACTGAGAGTAGGCTCACCACCTATTACATGGGACTTAATAATAGCATTGGTGAAATGTAGGTGTAACTGTGTACACCTTCGGTCAATACAGGCGTGATGCTATGTTTATGACAGGCAAGCAACGTTTTGCCGATGACCTAGGCTGTGGAGTCTGCTCACCAGCCCCTCGTCGCCTATGAGCTCTGCATTCTACCGAGTCAAGTGTAACAAGCTAGTACGTAGATAGCAGAACCATTAAATAAGTGGATACCGTACTCCAAACAAGAACCGACCCGTGCTTAGTAAGAAGCAGCCTAAGTGTGACCCCACCCTAATACTAAGTCGACACCGCCGCCGTTAATTCATATTTTATAAGGCTGTATGTATATTTTTATCTAGAACTGGTGGTCAGTTGAAATTTAGACATAATATATCTAACTTAATAACTTAAATTAACTGTGGCCTTTTTTTTATTAATAGTAAAAGGAACCTCAAAAGAAAAGCAATTTTTCAATAGTTATATTACATTTGACTGTAGTAGTTTATAATTATAGATAAACAATAAATAATACAAGTAAGGTCAACTGAAGTTTTGATAATCTGGAACCCTAAATGCCCTTTATAACCCTAAATGTCCTAAGGGACATTTAGGGTTATAAAGGGCATTTAGGGTTTAAAAGAAAACATTATTTTAAAAGAAACTAAATTGACTTGCTAGAATATGTACGCACATGAAGCAATCATAATTTGATGATTAAAATATATATATATATATATATAATTTACGTGCAATTGTAAATACAGCATGGTATTCAGAATATTACAAAAGCCATTACAAAGATAGAAGTCCAATTTTGGGTGAGTGATTTTTTTATAAGTATTATCACTTCAACAAATATCAGGGCAACAAAATACTAAAACCAAACTCTATCACCAATAGAAGCTATATTAAGATATTAACAGATTTTTCAATCAGTTACACACGACAGTATCTAAGATATATATACTCGTAGCTACATTATCTGTCAATAAGAGACTTGACTGATATTGTTGCTAATATTACTAGAATCTAATTTTGTTCTACGATCTACTCAATTGTTAATCCAATATTACATTATTATAATCTAGGAATGTGGCACATTCAATATACTAAATGATGTATAATTATTATTAATGTATGACTATACAATATACAAAATGAGATGTTTCAAAATGTATGGGAGTCCATTCAGTGGGGTAATTATGGAACTGACTTGAAATTACCTACGATAGCTTTAAATTTGACAGTATGACAATACTCCTTCCGACCGTATTTCGGTCACGGCGGCCTATCTCCACGGATATTAGCCAGGTACGCAGGAGATATTATAGTGCACAAGTGTATCCGCAAACACAGGTGCACTCCCTCTTCCTTCACTCTCATATTCCGATGGGACGGAAATCCGACACGACCAGAGAGAGATCAGGCGCAGGACCGACGGCTTTACGTGCTCTCCGAAGCACAGGGGTGTCACACCACCAACTTCCTGACTCCGGGCTGCTACTGAGAACTTCCTAACAGAAAAATTCAATAACACTTTGCCCGACCTGGGAATCGAACCCAAGACCTCACGCTCAGCAGCCGCGCTTGCGACCGCTAGACCAACGAAGCAGTCAGTATGACAATATACATTGCGTCGACCTATGTAGTCACTGTGGTATAGGATTTTTATGTTTAAGAGTATACAGCGTAATGTATCGCAAATTGAAATGTATTGTCATTGTAACTTAGTTGAGGGATTACCTCACAAGTTTTTTTACATAACATCACGCCTTTATTCCCCGAAGGGGAATGCAGAAGTGTACACAATTGTACATCCACATTCACCAATGCTGTTATTATCCACAATTCCACATTCCGGGCTGCTACTAAGAATTTCCAAACAGAAAAGCTCAGGAACACTTTACCCGACCCGGAAATTGAACCCGAGACCTCCTGCTCAGCAGTCGCGCTTGGGCCCACTAGACGAATGAAGCAGTTAAAACAGATAAACACAAATAAAAAAAAAACTGATCTTTTTCTTGAAATAGGTTAAATAGACGTGAAAATAAAAATTTATACAAAGAATTTCAATTAACTGTAAATAACTATAATGGCATCACGTTTATAAGTCTATGCGTCGTCTATGAGTGATACTTTTGTTTTGGTTCATAATGTATACTACATTCTGAACAATTTGTTTGTCAAGAAGAACATAGTAGTCAACAGGAATTGAACTTAAGCCCCCAGACAAATAATCTAGGCACGGATAATTTTTTTATTGTATCTGTCTTCAAAATCTGTCGTTAGGGACGATACCAAGAAATTTAAATGAAGTTTAAAATACAAAAAATTACTCAAAGAATACTGCCAAATGCAGATAGATGGTCTCTGTTTTGTAAAGGAGTTCAAGTTTAACATAAAAAAAAAAGTTTATCATAAGAAACATATTTTTAACTTATAATAAAGTAATATATAGGCATCAACGCCTATAGATGCAACTGCTTCTCCTTAGAGGATATTATTATTGATAAATAATATGTATACACCCATACCACACTCGGTGCACACCCGTAGCACAATCGTAGCACAACGTAGCACACTCGTAGCACACTCGTAGCACACTCGTAGCACACTCCTAGCACACTCGTAACACACACATAGCACACCAGTAGCATAAAAATGCATCTGATGTTCGAGTATGTTATTGTTATTCCTATATAACATAACATAACATAGCATCACGCCTGTATTCCCCGAAGGGGTAGGCAGAGATGTACCCATTCGTACATCCACATTTCACCAATGCTGTTATTAAGTCCCATGTAATAGGTGGTGAGCCTATTGCCATCTACCGGGCACAATTCCAAAACTCCGGGCTGCTACCGAGAATTTTCTAACAGAAAAACTCAATAACACTTTGCCCGACCCGAGAATGGAACCCGAGACCTCATGCTCAGCAGTCGCGCTTGGGACCACTAGACCAACGAGGCAGTTGGTCTATTGGTTATTCCTATATTGTTCACAAAAATAGAACAATCTCTTCAAGTTGTAAAAGAACACCATACTTCATCGAAGTTATCCAACACGAGAACTTCTCAACAAGAAAATCTCGAACAACAAGACTACAGCAGATGAGCAGACTTCCCTTATAATCAGACTCATAAATGGAAATTGAACAAATAAAATGAGTTAATAATAAGGCTTACAGCCCTACTTCCCCTAATAAACGGCGGGAAACGCATACGAACATAAATCACAAGGGAAGAAATCCCCTACAAAAGATTCCAAGTAGATTCTACTATGGATTTGTGATGACAGACAACGAGTAACAAAAGTTTTGCTGTTTTATTAGAAAAGTGGGAACGTTTTTCACTAACGCTGGCTTATTTGTGGCAAAACTTGTGTGGACATTCGTCACGTAGTCTACGAATATTTTGACATGAATATGCGAATGGGACTTGAGAGTTGAGAAGGATTTGGTTATAAAAACTACTAGTATAAAATAGGTAATCAAGTGTGACGTCATAAAAAGCTTGTATTAACACCAATCAGAGTGTTTGTGAAACGATGACGTATTTTTTGAACAAGGTCGTAATCTTTTTCCTTTAGAAGAAAGATTTTTTCAATAATAAACGTCGACGTCGTGTCACCTTTCGACCTATATAAACTATATAATTTTACAGTTTTCAAAAGTTATGTCTGTTCTGTTAATTATAGCCCAAATAAACTATTACTTACAGCATTGCTGTCTAGAATTCTTATTGTTCACTGGTTTCTACTCGTGTGCATTTTTCAGGTTTGACTCGTGACATCGCCACGGACTCAGCTGATGATTAAGGGCTCCATTAACTGCCTCGTTGCTTTAGTGGGTGCAAGCGCGGCTGCCAAGCGTGAGGTCCTGGGATTGGTTCCCAGGTCGGGCAATGTGTTATTGGGTTTTTCTGTTAAGAAATTCTCAGTAATAGCCCGAAGTTAGGAATTTGATGTGTGACACACCCGTGCTTCCTGCGCCTGATCTCTCTCCGGTCGTGTCGGATTGCCGTCCTATCGGACTATGTGAGAGAAAGAAGAGTGCACCTGTGTTTGCACGTACACTTGTGCACTATAATATCTCCTGCGTACTTGGCTAATCCCCACGGAGATAGGCTGCCGTGACCGAAATACGGTTGGGTGTATATTATTATTATTAAGGGCTCCATTCAATTTCGAAATAAGTCGAGCAAACCCGAAAAATGCATGTGAGTGTTAACCAGTGAACAACAATAATAATTAATAGCCAAATGCCTCGTGAAAGTTATTATACAAATTGTTGTCTTGTACTTATAGTAACAATAGAAACAAGTTGACATCACTAAATCTGAAATTGACGGCTTTCTTTTGATCGGCTCTCGCTCATAAATAATTGAAAAACTTCAGCTCTAATTTTAGTTTAGTTGGTCAAATTAGAACTTTCGATAATGATCTTTTTTTTTAAAGTGCTCCACGTGGGTTTCTTTAAATAATATCTTATCGTTTAATTGTGTTCATAATTATTACAAAACTTCTCATTATCAGCACATAGCTGTGCCACTGCAAGAAAAAGGCTTCCCTTTTTTTTGTATGAGAAGAGGCCCTGCGTGCATTGATCAACGTTGTAATACTTGACTGACCTGTTGGTCTAGTGGTTAGTAGCCCTGACTGCTATGCCGGAGGTCGTGGGTTCGATTCCCAGGACAAATGTTTGTGTGATGAGCACGATCATTTGTTCTGTGTCTGGGTGTAATTTATCTATAATATGTATGCATTTAGAAATATATAAGTATGTTTATCAGTTGTCTAGTACTCATAACACAAGCTCTGCTTAGCTTGAGACTAGACGGCGTTGTGTGATAGTTGTGGAATATTATTATTATTATTAATAATAAAAAAACAAAAACCGGACAAGTGAGAGTCGAAATCGCCCACTGAGGGTTCCGTACAAATTTGTAGGTACATATTATAAATAGTTCAGGAATCGAGTCTCACAGTTTTTCCCGAGCTGTTTTCGAAATTCAATTTCCAAAACCTATAAAGACTATATTTTTTATGATTTAATTACAAATGTATAGTTTTCAGATTATTCCCTGTACTTGTAATATAACACGATATTACTTGCCAAATATCATAGTTCTAGGTTAACGGAAAGTACCCTATAAATTTTGATTCCCTTGAGAGTGTCGAAATATACGTTTTTTGCGGCATAACAGGCCGTATTTTTTTTTACGGTAACTTAGAAGTTTGATTTTTTCACAGCTTCACAATTAAAACCCTTGTTTTAATTTCAACTCGATACCTTCCCAAAAAGTGTTCCCAAAAAAGGGTCTTGACAGACTGACGAACAACAAAGTGATCCTATAAGGATTCCATTTTTTCCTTTTGAGGTGCCTTAACTAAACCCTAAAAATACAAAATGGTAAAGTGTTGGCTGGATTCTAAATTAATACCTGTTAATCAAGGTCTTTATCTATTTTGATTCCAGCAATAGCTTTAAAGTGACCCTAAGCTATCGCTACGTTTCTTCTAAATCGGTTAACTCTTCAATAATATAGTAACCATTAAAATTTACGAAGTTACGTTACACTGCTCAGCACCTATAGTGCCAGCGATGGCGTAATGATGTACGTATATATGTTTGCTATAATAAATTTATGATATTATTTAAGACTTTTACATGTTAACATAAATATTTCTGTTTCTGTTACCTACGCTACTGTGAAAACCCCATAAAATTCAGTCCACTTGTTCTCGAGTTATAAGCGTTCGGATAGACATAACAACCATACATGTCCAATATTGTGGTTTCGGCATCTAAGTCCATAATATAAAACAGCCCAATTAAATTTCTTGAAAAATATTCATAGTATCACGCCTATATTTCTCGAAGGGGAAGGCAGAGGTATACATAGTTGTACACCCACATTTCAACAATGCTGTTTTTAAGTTCCACGTAATAGGTAGTGAGCCTATAGCCATCCATCGGGCACAATTCTGGTTTGCTATCGAAAATGTCCTAATAGAAAAACCCAACATCACTACCCAACCCAGAAATAAAACCTAGTACCTCATGCTCAGCGGTCGCGCTTAGAACCACTAGACCAACGAGGCAGTTGAAAATTATTAAATGTACCGAAATATGTACTATACGTATACTCTATAGAGTAAACTATAGTTTTATTATGGTATAGATAGATATATCTGGTACAAAAGGCATGATGACTGATTTTGAAAACTCCTTCTTAGGTACACGTCTACTATTTCCGAAAAACACATAATTTCAGCAATAAACTCTGTTTTAACGCAGATTATTGCATTTTAATCAATCAAATTTGAGTTAGGCGCGAAAACGCTCATGGGTGTCATGGCGCCGCTTATGATGGGCTGTGACGTCAAAAACACGGCCGCGATTGACATTCGATCGAGGCGTGACGTCATTCGCTGTAACAGTATTTTATTTTATTGAAAATCTTATTAATCTTTATGTTTATATTAAAACTAGGTCATTTTTTAGAATCCTGTGTACATATAGGTATTTTTCTCTAAAACTATTTCTTTATTGATTCTTTAATACTGTCATCATGCCTATTGTTTATACCCTTTAATATACTCTGTATACAAACATATATTTCTATAGTATTTCGACTCTAGCCCATACTGCATAAGTACCTAAGAATGCCAGTGGAGTCCGAAAGTAGTCGGGCATTCTCGAAATATTATGCACGTGAGGCACCGTACGTACATACATACTCAAAATTAAACTTCAAACTTCCACAATTGGATAAGTTTGTACTGGTGAGTTTTACTCAATATTATGTACAAGCGGTGAAGTGGAATTATAACCCACCTAATAATTTTCCTATTTCTTTTGAATTTATTAAAGTATTTAACATCTCCAGTCCTACACAGAATTTTTCTTTCCTTAGAAACTTAACAGATCAGTGCAAAACCAGACACTTAGAGTAAAACATTGTTTGATAAACAATTGTGATATTAATTCTTCCTGACGACGGCGATACTTAAACTATCAACTGTCGCTGTCTAATTAAATATGTCACTTAGACTTTCTAGAACTTAAAAACTATAATTTTGTAGAAAACGATGTTCCACATCACACCACATTCATTCCTTTTTAGAGATTTATGTCTTTAAATGTGGGGAAGACAAATCTTAAATGCACGTTCACTCAGACCCAGAACAATTAACTGTACCTAGATCATATTATAAATATCATTCCCGTGCAAAAATCGAAACCGCGACAATCGCAAGTTAAGGTGGGTCATGATTCTGTTTTCTTCACTGTACATTTTGAGTATTTTTTGTAGTCAGCTAAGTATATACTGGGCAAGTATGTAGTTTGTACGGTGACCTGTATTTTATGCTCGGAAAGCTCTGTGTGACCTATTTTCTTTATAATCAGAAGCTGTTGAACTGTCTATTGCAGAATGTACGCCTCCGAGCGTATGTTCTTCAGATTAGATGTGTTGTCATAGATCAGTTTTATTGAAACATTATTGTCAAAATATTTTGAGTTCTAGATACAGATTATTAGAAGCATATTCTTTTAAATTGTTGGTTGCCACGATTGCTCATTCTTTATACTTGAAGATATCTTTAGGTAAACAAATAAGACCTATACGTCAACAATGGTTAAAGCGCCATCCAAAGTAAAAGGAAAGCAATTTAAAGTAAAATATTACCATTTTCGGTTTGGTGACAAAAAACAGTTTTATTGACATAATCATATAATTTAAGATAAATCTTTGAAAAGCATTAACGCATGCTTAGAGAACTCTAAAGTTATACCAGTCCATTTAATATAATAACTTTAGTGTTCGCTAAGCATGCGTTTATGCTTCTCAAAGATTTATCTTGAATTGTTAAGGTAATTGCATTCTTTACAAACTGCAAAATTTGTCGTGTCGGTTCGGTTACTTGTGTAGGGTCTGAATTGATAGCAATGACGTCGCCAAAAGACGTGTTAAAATATGGAAGAAGAATTCGCAGTGGTGAGCAGAGATCGAGATGGCTTAGTGGTCAGAGCACCTGGAGTATTTATCCACGAGGTGCAGTTTCGAATCCTGTTCGCGTATTCTTTTTCCATTTAATATAATAACTTTATAATTATTTAATATAATACAAGTTTATCAATCACTGTTTCTTCAATTACGTTTTCACCGACTTGAAAGTAATCTACAAGCCTTACACTGCTCTAAAAACAAAAACCTAAAGTAGTATAAAAACAAAAAGCTACAAAAGTAATTGCTATTACTTAAACCCGTACATAAACAAAACAAATCCTACTTAGGTCTGATTAAATCACTGCCAGAGTATTGATCGGACATTTGAACCGAACAGAGTTATCTAAAACTGGACGCTGTTATAGAAAACAGTGTCAAACCATAAAATAAAAGAAAAACAATTAAATTAGCTGCACATAAAACTTTCAAAAAAATTTCGTAAGACGAAAAACATAGTTTCACTTATTGATTTTTATATTATTAAGGATCGATTTTATATTGAAATATTGTTTGTCAAATCAATCAATTTGAAATTTGACCACTTTTTCCTACATAACCTGTGAACGTTCAAGTGTGGAATAAATAAAATAATATACAAGCTGATGATTTAAAAAGAGGCCCTCAGTTAACTTTCTCATATACAGTAAGCAGTTAACTTCCTCGTATACAGTAAGAAAGAGTGTATTAGTCACCTGTTTAAGGAATGAATAGCGATGACGTCAACAAAAGACGTATTCAAAACTATAAGAAGAATTCGGAGTAGGTTCCCAGCAGAAGTCGAGATAACTCAGAGGTCCGGAAGTATTTGTTTACTCCTGTTTGAATGACCGTATTTTTTCCGTTCAGTTAAAAAACAATTATAACTTTGGATTTCGCAACAAATACGTTAATTAATGCGTTTGAAAAAATTATCAAATTTCTTTTTTTCTTAAGAAATTTACTTTAGTCAGTATAATAATACGTGGAGAAAAAACTTTATACCCCTTTTTACCAAAATTACGCGGACGGAATGAATTAAATTTGAAAATGACGGATGAAATTTGGCAGAATTAAAGTTTATATTGCGAAGGAGCGCAGAAAGCTAATTTTTTTATATAATAAAATAAAAAACAATACAGAGTGACACATACCTATACACACACACACACACATAAATGTATTTGACAATACAACCGTAATAACATTCAAATTTAAAATTTAAATTGATTATGGTCGAATTTCGGCCCATGTGCCCATAGCATTACAAGTATTAACAAAAACACGTACTCAAAACGTGGGATGACACTGTATTGCATTACAACGTCCAACTAAAATGCCAGTGGTCCGATTCAAAGTCTGGAGATACACAAATCGGATTTGCGACTGCTTGCATGTACAGTAAGAATGGGGAGCAAAAAAACAAACCAAAGAATAAAAGGCTCAAGCTGAGCAAAGGCTTGCCGTGTTGTGGTAAGTAGCTGTTTATTGTCGCTCATACGATATTTCCAAGAAAACAACAACTTTTTGTGAAGTTATTATTTATTTATTTATTTATTATACTAAATATTTATATTTATTATATTAAATGGAAAAAGAATATGGTCGCGAACAAGATTCGAACCTGCGCCTCCCGGATAAATACTCCAGGCGCTCTGACCACTAAGCCATCGCGACATCCATTCTTCATCATTCATCTTTTTCCATTTTATATAGAAAGAAAGAAAGAAAGAAAAAGATTTTTATTTTTACACGCCATCCGACGCACGGTAGTGACGAAACACAAATAGGTGTACAATTTACAACACAGATTAAATTCCGCTTTCAAAGGAACTCAAATTACTAATATCTAAACTTATAAACTATGGTGCAATGTAAATGTATAATTATCTATGATTAGTGTTATCTCCAAGATGAGTATAGTGTTCTATGACTCCTGTAAGTATTAGTGTCTATATAATCTATGGTATTTGGGCATCAAAACAAAAATTACAAACTAATAATAAAATAACTGAAAACAATTTGCAAATACACATTTAAAAGCTATTTTGGATACAATATTAAGTATTCAATATCGATTAGTGGTGTGATGGGTCATACGAACAGCAATTAACGTATACTTGCCTGTGTTAGAATTAAGTTCCAAGAAAACAAAATAAGAATACATCAATTAACATGTTTGATTTGTGCGTCGCATGTGCGCAAAAACAAAGGTCGTTTGCTCAGCATAATGCTCTGACGTCGGGTTACCCTAATGCCAAAAGCGCTGATTTTCAGCAAAAACCTTAGAGTGACGTCATGGAATTCCATTGAAGAAAAACAATAACATACAAATTCAAGCGGTAAGTAATACGTACATAGTTTGGCTATCGCTATGTTACCAGAAACCGTACAGAGTCATAAATTTACCGGAAACCTGTCCAACAGTAAATCCACACATAATATTGACCAAAAAAAAAAAAAGAGAACAAATATGAAAAAATAAATAAAATATTAATATTAATAAAAGTATTATGTAAGCCAGTCGCCATGTTGCTTAAGCGCATTCCCACTATTCCGAGAAGCAGCCCAGCGACGATGCGTCGGCGTCGGTTATTACCAATTATAATTGCTTCATGGTTATTACTTAATACATACATGAATAGTACTCTGTTCAGTGTAATCCTAATTATTGATACAGCATTGTTAAAGTTTGTGTAATGTGTGTTCTATGAGTAGGTGAATGGATAGTGTTGAGGTGTGACCAATCATGTTTTTTTCTCAATCATATAATAACTTTAGAATGCTTTTCAAAGATTTATCTTGAACTTTTTGTTATTTTATGCAAACTGATACCGACTGAAGACATGGCTGACATGAAATGAGTAAACAGAGATCATGCTAAGTGGCGTGAAATTGAAAAGGTTTATGTCCAATAGTAAAGTCCTGTATGCTAATTAAAATTGTATGTAAATTAAATAACTATATTTAAAAAAATAAGATCACAAGCTACACCGGAACTACTTGTTTATTTGCTAAAGAAGGGATAAACTAACATGCGATTAGTGGCTTTTTTATAATAGCCAATAGCTGACGCATTTCCACGTCCATAAATTAAAAGATTCCATATATATTTATGATATGAACACCAACAAAACCTAAAATTCAAAAACAACTTGTAACTAGCTCTTCTCCCTTTAAAAATAAATAGTATGAAATCATATCACTAAATTACCATAAAAGCATTTTAGATCCAAAACAGATAACCCCATAAGTTGGAGGAGGGTCCCATAATTTTTTTCCACCTGGTTAAACACATCTTGGGAATGGTTCCGATAAAACCCACGGCTTAAAGAATCTTACGCTCCCTTGAACCAATAAGATTCAACTGCGATCTAACGATAAGCATTATTCATCTTGAATTTTATGGTATTTTGATGCCGTTCAATATTAAATTAAGAGGCAAGTGTTTCAAATAATTGTACCCAAGTCAACAATGGCAAGAGTTTTCTAGTTTTTGACATTAATAGAATTTTGAGAAGCACTAAATTATTTACATAATTATATAGGTAGTCAAAATTTTCGAAAATATAAAGTTTAATTACAAATGAATAAAAGAATGCGCGGATACCGCTGTTGTTAACCCAAATACTTCCATGTTAAAACGTAAAAAAAACCTACAACACGAAACCTTACCAACAATAAATAGCCTGGAAGTTGACAAAATTACAATGACATACTTAGGACTTAAAAGTTACGTCACAGCTATTTATCAAAATGTTTACCAGACAGTTGCCTACCACACAGCGTGCAGCGAACAAAGCTGTCTCGATTGTGAACTGTTCACGGGCAACCAAGCGGCTTATTTTGCTCGCTTCCAGCTTGTTTTTGCATGAACTTGACGTCCGACATGCCTTGAAAAATAAATAAAATAACGTATTAACAGCTACTTAATTGTGCGGCTTTCTCGTTGCAAATGTTTGTGGAGTAAATAAGAGTAAGATAGTGGGTGGTTGTTGAAGAATACAATATTGTTTTTATTTTTGTCTCTTAATGTTGAACCATACCTACAGGTTTTATGGTTCTGGAGTTTTATAAATACATTTAGATTTAAAGACAGGGATTTAGAGATTTTCACACAAAAAAAATATATTATTATTAGTTCTTGTGTACATTAATTGGTTTAATCTAATTATGTAATAAGGAAAAAGAGAATACCCTGATCTCTGCGCTGATAATACCGTGTTTTAATTAAATTATTATTCTGCTAACCAACTTCTGTGAGAACAGTTAGATAAAGTTTTTTTTGTTTTAACATTGCAATATATTTCTAAAAAGAAAATGGTTTCCTGTAACCTTTAATTAAAAACTCATGTACACGAGTTCTTAATATTAGTAAATAAAGACCACCACATTTAATCATTTACGATATGCAAATTCATTATGATACGATCTTAAAAATTTAATAATTTAATAGGTAACAACTGAAATAATGACATTAAAAAAATCTAAAGTTATTATATTAAATGGAAAAAGAATACGGTCGCGAACAGGATTCGAGCCTGCGCCTCCCGGATAAATACTCCAGGCGCTCTGACCACTAAGCCATCTCGACCGTTGTCAGAGCGCCTGGAGTATTTATCCGGGAGGTGCAGGTTCGAATCCTGTTCGCGACCGTATTCTTTTTCCATTTAATATAATAACTTTAGAGTTCGTTAAGTATGCGTTAATGCTTTTCAAAGATTTATCTTGAAAAATAATCTACTCAATGCAGAATATTAAATGGTATAAGTTAATAAGTTTAATTTCCATTTGATTATCATCATGACAATTTAGGAAGATATATTTTAATCTTATCATCAAATAATCTTACATTATATAAACTTCTTACTTAACTCAATAATCCTGTTCAATAAACCTAAAGGAAAAAACCCACCTAAAATAATACTGAACATGACTTTTCTGCGACCATTGACAATTTCAGCCGAAGGCAACAATTTTCATACCCTGTACAATGTAAAGTTGAATTCACCTACTGAAAAGGGATATTCGTAAATTTTTAGGGTACCAATAGTGAGTGCTAGGTTTTATTTATTGTTTTTAATATTGGTTTTGGGACTTGCATAGTGGGCTGTTCGGAGTGTGGAAATTCAAATTTGTTATTTCAATATTCGTCTAGGGATGTTTTATATTTAGATCATTTTTCCCTTTATCACGATTATCATACATTGGGTTGAATAAAATCAGTCTACATTATATAGATCTACGAAAACGCAACCCTTCATTTTCTAAATCTCTATAGATAGATAATCTCTACAGTTATAATAGTTTAGTAGTTAAACGTTTGTTTGTGCGTTTCAACGAAACATATTTTCCGGTACATGTTTGGGTTTGTCTTTAGTAGCCCTTGGCTTCCCCTCATCCATAATACAGGGCACGTGTTTGTGGATTAAACTAGACTCAACAAAAACCAACGACAAAATTTTTAAAAGGAATTTAATAAATTTAAAAAGAAGCAGTGATAAAACAACTTTTAAACTGTTCAATCAGAAAGAAAGATTATAGTTTGTGGTTGTGATTAATCCGGTTAAAAATTGTTTTATTTTAACGTATAGTGATCGCAAAAACCTAAGACTAATATTAGTCACCACAGTATCCTAGAAACAGCCACCCAAATTTTTTTTTTTTTTTAAAGTACCTTTAATAGGTAATTGTGGAACTGACTTTCAATTGTAATAGCTTTTATATTGACAATCTGAGTCGAAGTGGTATAGGATTTTACTTTTTAGTGAATATGATGCAATGTATGGCCAATTGAAATGTATTGTCATTGCAATTCATTTGCGCAATTGCCCCGCGGTTTAATAAAAACATTTGTATGTGAATTTAGGTATGTCATCATTTAAAATCTATTTTTGGTAAACCAAACAATCAAAATATAGATCTTGGTCTTTAGACAAAATTTTTGCCTTTAGATAACAAGTGCGCCATCTTTGTGGATAGAACTTGGACTATACGCCGCTCAGCATAAGACGACTTAGAAAACACAGTAAAGGAGCAGTCTGACTTCTTTGCAAAGGGTTTGATTTCCGCATTAGAAAAAATATTTGTATGGCCTCCAGATATTAGCCCAGAGTCTGGGTGTTTGTGGGGTCTATAAACGTGCCTGCCATCAGGGAGGATCCTGTTATTTTTAACCGACTTCCAAAAAGGAGGAGGTTATCAATTCGGTTGTATTTTTTTTATGTTTGTTACTCTCGACTCCAAAAATGCACGCTAAGCATGCGTTAATGCTTTTCAAAGATTTATCTTGAATAATAATAATTGTATGTTATTGTCCTTATAAATTGATTTTATTCAGAATCCTCTAAATAAAAAAAAATATGTAAATTGATGTAAGTAAATAATGCAATTTTTTTTGCACGTGCATATAGATTTTTGGAGTAACTTCTTTTTTTTGTTAAATTTATTTTATGTGTTAGTAAAATATAAATATAGATATTGCTTTTATCAGACTTTGCACTGCCTTATTCTAAAAAGGTCAGGTCAGGAGCCACCTAAATCGGCGGGCATTTATGAAGAGGTTAATGAACATAGATGAAGCGAAAGAGGTGTGTCAGATTAGCAGCAAATGGAAATCGACAGTCTCTGCTCACTCCAATGGGTAACAGGCGTGATTGTATGTATGTATGTATGTATCTATTGGTCTAGTAGCCGTAAGTATGGGTACTGAGCATGAGGGCTTGGGATCGATTTATTAGGGGTTTTCGTTATAAAACTTTCAGAAGCAGAGTATAGAATTATCATCATCATTATCCACAGGCCTCTCTCTGCTTATGCCAATTTCCACGCTCCAGTGCTAGTCTCGTCAAGTTTTTTCCAGCAATAGTATCAATATTTATTTAATTTTACTAAACCTTTGTTACACGGGACAGTTTAAGGATTCTAGCAATACCCAATACATTGAAATCGGTTCAGACGTTTAGAAGCATGAATTACATACATGAACCTTAAAAACAACACTCCTTTTTTGGGACAGTCGTGTAAAAATACGGCATTAGTATACACTTGTGAGAAATCGTCTAACTAGAAACCTTATCAGACTTCGATGTTTACAACCTACATCCTAAAGCAATACAAAAGACCACGAAATAGGGGAAAGTTTTCTTTCCCGAACCCCGCATCACACAGCAACAAGCTAATTTACTTTACCACCCACCGGCGGCGGTCAAATAACGTAATAAAATACCTATATGTGATTACGCCCCCGAGCTCTCGTTTACTCCTATATAGTAATCGAGTATACACTTCACGCTTAAATATTCATAAACGTCGTATAAAGATTGGTTCATATTCTATTTTTAAAAGCTAGTATATTTTTGTTTATACCCGACTGAGTTAAGGATTTGGTGTTTATTTATTTGACGAGGTTGTGTCGGGTGAATGGAATTGTAAATGATTCCATTGCAATAGAATCGCTTATTATTTGTTTTGTGAAGCGTTCCCGAGCATAAATTCAGATTTACGCAAAGACGATACGTATCAATTATCTAAATACTCTTACTTCATTTAATTAACGTCACATAATGCAATGCTAGAGGTAAATAAGATGTTTTAATAAAAAACATGTATAGGAAAATGTTATTAAAATTTGTAATCAGATTTTGAGATAAAATTAACTGTTATTCTCAATTTTTTTTTATACATGTTCAGGCCATTTAATGTATGTTATTATTAGTTAACTGTTATTGCTAAATTCAGAAGAAAAGAATATACTTGCTTCTTGAAAATAATCCTTCTGTGGCTATTTACAATCCCAAAGGGAATGTGAATTCATACATACACGCTAGGTATAATACTTTTACAGCGCATTGGTAAGTGAAAAGTTATGGTCTCCTAAACCATAAAAACATATCATTACGCCTGTATCCCTCGGTAGGCAAAGGTGAATACACTTGTACACCCACGCTTCACCAATCCTGTTATCAAGTCCCATGTGGTGAGCGTTTTGCCATCTACCGGGCACAAATCCAAACTCCAGACTGCTACTGAGACTTTCCTAACAGAAAAACTCAAATGCACATCAAGATACCTCAAGCTCAGCAATGGCATTGGGACTAGTAGACCAACGAGGCAATCAGTTCTAAACCATACCTTACGAGTACCTATGAATGAATATTTAATAAAAAAAAATTACCTTGTTTCTTGTACATAAACATTTCTATTTCTATTTATATCACAGGTTTATGATAAAAAATACCTTATTTTCATTAAAAGCTTGCCTGAATAACGGTCTAAGATATAAAATGCTGCCTTAAAAAGTAGCCACAAAATTGATAGCTACATCAATCCCGGCTTTATAAAGGGCTGTAAACGAAAAATTACTAATAAAGTTCTGTACAAAATCTCTTTGAAAATTATAAAAGTTTGAAAATGTTAACTGAACCAAAACAATACTTCTACCGGCGGTATTTTCGGTAACGGCGGCCTATCTCCACGGAGATTAGCAAAGTACGCAGGACATATTATAGTAATCCCTCTTCCTTCACTCTCATATTCTGATGGGACGGCAATCCAACACGACTGGGGAGAGATCAGGCGCAGGAGCGACGGCTTTACTTGCTCTCCGAAGCACGGGAGTGTCAAACCACCAACTTCCTAACTCCAGCCTGCTAATGAGAATTTCCTAACAGAAAAACCCAATAACACTTTGCTCGACCTGGGATCGAACCCAGGACCTCACTCTCAGCAGCCACGCTTGCGTTCACGAGACCAACGAGGCAGTCAAACCAAAACAATATAACAATATTGGCGTTTAATATTCGCGTTTTGATTTTAAAATTGTTGCACTCATAAAGAGTGCTGTTTGAATATTATACCTACCTATAGGTATTTGAATCCGAACGAATAATATTTATTTAAGTAACTTCTCATAGTCTTTAGTAGATCTGTAAATGATTGCTAGATAAATATCGCCAGGCGTATCCTTAAGACGAATACAAGGTGGATTGAAAAGTCAACACGACAAAGTAGCTCAGTTGGTAGAGTGATGACACGGAATGTCAAAGTTCGCAGATTCAAGCCCCGTTTTTGTCTATTATTATTTCAATGTTTCCTGTTGTTTGAAAAATTGTAATTAACTTCTCATATTTTTGAATTTTTTTTGTTTATATCTCCAAAAATCTTTGCTAGCACTTTCAAGTTGCAATTGTTTTAGACATTATTTTGCTTAAAACTGTTTCGTCACATTGTCAGTAAAATTTTTGTTTGTTCCTTCCGGGATTCGAGACCGCAACCCGCGCTACAGCAGCCGTTCTCTCGAACACTGTGACACCTGCGCCGTTATAATTATTATAGTGATTATAAAAAGTGCAATAAAAAAATCTTGCCATTTAAAGGCAGTTAAAAAAAGATATATCGTAGAGACTAATGACAAATGCTTAGACTTTAAGTTTCGAAGCAAAGCTTAAAAAAATCGTTATAAAGAAGAACAATTGCATTCCAAATGCGACTTGGCAGCGAATTTAAAACTATCAAATCAGCACAATGGTAATTCCATTTCTTTACGCGTGACAACACAAAACGTAAAGTCTGTCCGCTCTTTCATTTCCATACCGAAACATGACCGGTATACAAACCGCACTCATCTTTTTCCGTATATTAGGAACACCATTCATCTCTCCGCTGCCACACCAAACATTTACATATAAGGCCACACTCATACAGCCATACCGTTTTATTTCCCTAACTTTTATACGCAAATCTTTACGAAAAACCCGGTCCACAAGGGAGTCCACTAAATTAACCATATTCAAAGGAATGAGACGTTTCAATTTGTTCGCGGCGAGTTTGTCAGTAAAAAATAGGTGGAATGGCTGACCGCCGCCGCCGGACGAAAAAGTGTTAAAGGATTTTGCGACCGCCGAGCTATAAAAGGTTATATTGTATAGTTGATATAATAATTTTGTCCCTGACGTTTTGATAAATGGTTCATAAACATTTCGTTGTTATTGATATATTTTTACTTACCTATACAGTGACGAAGCAATTATGATGTTATAGCCTAGAGTTGTTATAGCTATTAAAAAGTCGCCGTAGTTTTAAACACAATAACGGTCCAAAAATACTTTACCTTATTTATGATTTACTGGTAATATACAATTTGATTTGATTATTACTTATTATAGATGGAAGATTCAAATATTTATAATATGCAAAGTAATAAGTTTAATTTTATTTAAAATTTGACAATTTCTGCGGAAAGCTATTTAATTTCATTATATTTCAATTACTTAATCAGCTGATGGAATTTATAAATTATATTACCTTCACCTATTTTTTTTTAATGTTATTGCAAACAATACTTATGTAATATTAAACGCATTATCTATGTATCTATCTTCTTATCTAGCTATTTCTAAAATACTTCACATAATAAGTTATCTAAGGCTGCTTAAGTCTCGGCACACCTAACTCTAAAACGCTTAAACCTATAATCTCATCGGTTTTCAAACTCCATCTAGCATTCTTACGTATACTATGCATAGTAAGAAGCACTTTAATGTCACTTAAAGCTGTGGAGTTTCCTCTATTTCGTGTACCTGCGTCTTGTGCCAAGAACTCGTATCCCGGATAATTTACAAATGTTTATCTCACTTCTTTAAATATACTATTCGAGAGATTTCATGATCGTGTAAACTTGAACATGAGCGTTTATCTGAAATCCGATCATGTACTATATTAAAGTTTTTTATTATAATGGAAAAATGAATTTTCCGTGTAGACTTCGGCCAAGATTATGGCATTTTGCCACTGGGAATTGTGCGAATCGACTAGGGTGGTATTTGCTGGATGAAAAATAACATTTTGCATTGTATGGTAGCACTTTTCACCATGAAAGTATTTTTTTGTAGCAAATCTAGGCCGCGAGCAGGTTTCGAACCTACAACCTGCAGGTTATTTTACCTTTTCTCTTTCATTATAATCAGTCAAAACATTCAGACTGAAGGCTGGATTCTGTCGTTCAGTATACGACAACAGACATTTTACGGCGTCTCGGGATCGCTGGCAATAGAGCTATATTATATTCTCACACAAACTTTCCTCATAACACCAATATTACCTAACGAAAGTCCGAATTTTTTACGTCAAAAGTAGGTCATTCATATTACCACACAGACTTTTGCGCCATTTTCAACAAACCTAAGTACAGGTAATACCTATCAGTATTTTCTACGTGCTCTTTAGTACTCCTACAAAAAAGCCCGATCGATACACATACCAATTTAATACACAGCAATTTCGCAACACAAAAAACATTTTGGTTCGAACACCTGACCACGTTTTTTACTCTGAAAAAGTTTCTTATACTATTTTTTGCTCCCCTCATTCGCAATATGTACTTTGAATATTGAAGAGTTTCGGTATAACGGACATCGGCCGCGGATAAACCGTTAAACCTACATGTTTACGCTACACTATGGAACTGGGTAGAATGGAATTGGACAAAAATAACAGTAGTCCAACATTGTATTTCCTCCTTTGTATTTGTTTGGTATAAGCCTTTGATGGCTGCGTGGGTGTATAGTGTACACCCTTGTATATAAATAAAGGTAATTGACTGTTTTTGGTCTGTGATCGCTCAATCATGTTGATCGTTTGATCAATTAACATGTGATCGCTTGTTCATGTGACTATTTGACAGATCAATCTACACAGCTTATGAAAGTCCCGTGCCAGAAATCGGCCTCTCAAAATTACATCAGTGCTTTAACTTTTACACGAAAACTAGTGAACAATGAAATTCCTTTACGAGAAAAGGACGACATAATTACTCGTAAAATTTATTCTAACGTAAGTGAACTTTGTGTGTTCTTGACAAAAATGATTTTTTATATCGAAAAAGTGTAACCATGGAGATTTATGTTCATTATTTTTCATAGAAAATATAAATACACTTTGAACAGTGCCAATTATTTTAGTTTCTTTTTTTTGTAAAGTAATTCTCAGTAGCAGCTCGGAGTTTGAAATTGCACGCGGTAGATTGAAGCAATAGTCTCAATGGATCATAAAAAACAGCATCGATGATGTTTGGTTGTACAATTACTGAACACTGAACTGTCCCTGAGTAATACAGATCGTAATTTTTTTATCGTATGGTTGATGAGCAACCTACTGTTAGATTTTAAACCATCCGTGGGCCTCTGACAAGGCTTTACACACCATCGAGAGCATCGGAGTAGTGAGCAGAGGGCGGGCTGGCTTGGCAGCGTGGGTTCACGACCGTGTCTACGTTTCCATAAAAAAAAAATAGTGTTCTTTTTACCTTATATTTAATGTTTCTTTTGTTTTCCTTTACAAAGGGTCTCTTTGGTAAATAATCATTATTACATTTATTTATGAATTAATCTAAAATCTTGCCAAACTTATCCTACTGCTCTCACCTCGATCTAGTCAGCTAAGGAAGACGGTAGCCGGATCGATGGCCACCCATTTCGCCATGCAAATAGATCCCCAACAATAGCTTATAGGCATTGTGTATATGATAATAGAAGCTATTTTTACGGCACCGAGAGATTTACTCGCAAATGTATGCGATTACCTACAAATCGTGTTGAGATTTACGCATTATATTTCTTAGACTTTACTCAGTATGTAGGTTGGTATATATAATTCACATATTTGGCTAGTTAAATGGTTGTCGTTCTTGCTGATTGTGGTATAAAAATCTTATTTCATATTAAATTAATGTAAAATATTGAAATATAAAAGTTTACTTATTTTTTGTGAAATAAGAAAGCAGTGAGAACCATGTTATCTGGGTGCTAATGGACCCGTTACATTACTTTGTGGGTTCAAACCTGACAAGTACCCGTGTGACTTTTTCCGTGTCTTAAATACCTTTTTAGTTAATCTAAGACATCACAGATATACGGTAAAGAAAATCATCAGGTTATAACAGGAATGCATAAGGATTGGTCAAGACCGAACACTTCACTACGTATTATAAAACAAAATCCCCCACCGCTTCTGTCTGTATGTCTGTTCGCAATAAACTAAAAAACGATTGAACAATTTTTTATGTGGTTGTCACCAATAGACAGAGTAGTTCATGAGGAAAGTTCAGGTGTATAATTCTCGTGCAAAGCCAGAGCGGTCCACTAGATACAAAATATAACACAAAGTAAACTCTATTACTGCCAATAAAGATTTAAAATGGTCCACAAAGAAGGTCCTTGTTTACAGTAAACTATTTAAGCACTAGCAACGAACGACGGTTAATTAAAAGGAAAACAGTTTAAGCTTTGTTGGCTGAAAAGAAATTCTAATTGACTATTAAGTACGCGGCAAAAAGAAATCATAAAAAAATAATATTTTTACCCGAGTCTTTAGAAGGGTTGCGACATCGCAGGGTTCAGAACTAACAAGTAAATAGTCGCAAGTTTGAATCCAAGCCACACACCACTGACGTTTCAAAGTCATGTGCGTGTTATATATTAATTATCACTTGCTTAAAATGGTAAAGGAAAACATTATGGGGAAATCAGCACACCTGAGACATGTTCTTGATGGTGTGTAAAGCCATGTCAGAGACCTACGGGTGGTTTAAACTCTGACACTAGGTTGTTCATCAACCACACGATAAGCCTAATTTTAGAGCATTTATTTAGGTGATTTTTATTAACCAATAAAGCAAAAATACTTCCATATTCGATTTATTTTTAAAGCGCTCTAACTTTGGATGTTGCTCTGACCCATAAAACTTGCAGATATATATTTTTTGACAATAAAAAATACATATGCGAGAATCTGCCGCGCTTGGAGTACCGATCCAGGAGAAACTCAGTAAATGATGTGGAAGAAGAATTCGAAATTGGGTGGAGATCGGGATAGTTTAATTGGCAGAGTGCCTGGAGTATACATGGAGCGGGTTCGAATCCCGCTTACGACCGTATCTAACAGATTTTTATCATCAGATTTTCTTATGTACACTATTTTAGGTATAGAGATCAGGCAATCAAATAAAATTATTTTCTTTAATTGTTTTTTTTTTTATGCCCCCTATGGACAAACGAGCAGACAGATCGCCTGATGGTAAGGAATGACCGCCGCCCATAGAACCCCAGAGGAGTCGCAAGATCGTTACCGGCCTTTTGCCGGCGGTTTGGGCCTCCGGTACCCTAATTCAGTCAGCAAAACACAACGCAAATGCGGCCATGGTATTACTCCGGTCGGGCCGGCCCATTCGTGCCGAAGCGTGGTTCTTCCACGGTTAGAATATGTATTTATATTGACTTAATTTAAATCTAGCTGTTTTTGCGACTTCGTTCGCGCGAGCCACATCACATTTTATATTTTTTTTTATATTATTCATACACAAACATTTAAATTCCTGTTATAATCCTAAAGTTTTCATTTAAATCCGTCAAACCCTTCCAACACGAAACTAAAAAAGGTCTCATTTATGATTATGCCGTTGTTTAAACAGCAGTTTTCACTGAAATTTTGGCTGGTTTGGAAACACAGACAGGAACTATATTTTTTTTGGAATATGTAATTTTATATATTGGTATAGATTTATGTTTTATAGAATCTACCACTTACCAACAACATGTATGAATGCTGACCGCACTTGCGTGTGGAATGATGGCGCGTCCGCCGATACCTCGCATCTATACCGGCCAGCTAGCGCGCGCGTCGCCTCGCGTAGCACCACCTGCTGGGACGTCGATCTTGACACCTAGAACAAAATAGTTTTGTTTAAAATACATAGCATCACCCCTGTATTCCCCGAAGGGGTAGGTAGAGGTGTAGATACCAATAGTTAAATATGGTAATAATTATACAATAGATGATGAAGCTTTTGCCAACCGGCCACAATTCTAAACTCCGGGCTGCTATTGAGAATTTCCTTACAGAAAAACATAATAATACTTTACCCGACCCCGGAATTGAACCCAAGCCCTTATGCTCAGCAGTCGACCTTGAGTTCATTGGACTAATGAGACAGTTTGATATTATGAAAACATAAATACAATGTAATCAAAATAAACCTATAAAAAATAATTCGTTATGTCCTTTTGAAAAAACAATCGTTGATCTTGAGATAACTTAAAAGAAATTTAACTTTTAATTAAATGTCGTGAAAAGTGATCTGAAATTCCAAATATATAAGTATAATCGTTAAGCCCAAAATAATATCATTGAAACAGTAAATGTTAAATAATTAATATCTATTTATTTCTGTTATTAATTATCAATTTCTGATATATTATTTTAAGTTATTTCTGTTTAAACAATACATCCAAAGATAAGTATTTCCTTTTGAGAACAAACGCTGAAACAAACTCACAGGTCAAAGTATAATTTTAAAGTCCAGACATAATTTAACACAATTATAATATTTGTTATTGTAACCATGTTAGTATATTATAGTTGGGAATAGTATGAAATGGCCTTTTTAGGAAAGAACTATAGGAACATTGCGCTCAAGGAGACGGCGGAAAGGAAGGAGGCGGTGAAAAGGGAGAGAAGGAGGCGGCGGAAAGGGAGAGAGAGAGAGAGAGAATGAACCCCGCTCACCCCTGCCGCAGAAGGCAAGCCAGGCACCGGACGGCGATCAACGATCTCCGGCCACCGTGAGCTGTGGACTGCGGGCGGCGGCAATGGGTGGTTTGCCGCCTGATCAGCAGTCTATCCCGAGACGGCATCGCACGTGCAACATAGAGTGTTTGAGCAGGCTAACTGTGGCCAGCCTGCAAATCCCGGAGTGTCCATTGAAACTTAGTCAACAGACCATAACCTGCCGGGTTCGTGGTGATTTCTGCAATGAACCCGGGACCTCGGTAAAGGTTGGAGTAGGACCGTGTGGTTTTTAGTCGTTAGGAGTCCGGCACAGCGTCCATGAAGGATTCTCCACACAAAAAAAAAGGAGATTTGAGTTCACCTATTTTAATTGACGTCATCATTTAGCTCAAACATAATTACTGAAGCAGCTTAATATGCCAATCCATTGTTCTTAGATGTGGGTGTTGCAGACGGCTTTTGAGCTCGCGGGTATTGACAGAAGGGACTCTATCCGTCCATCAAGTGACCCCAGAAAAGACTATGGAACAGTGGTCACGTGCTGCTGTGCACGGCGAGGTTCAGGGAACCCCACTCCTTAACAGTCTCCCCAGGGATGTGCCTTAAGAGGTGTTGCATAGCGGAGGTACGGGAGCTGATCTCTTAAGATGACCCAGTACCCCGTCCATGTGCTGATGGTGACCAACAGGAAGGTTTTAGTGCAGTAGAAATCCTGTACTCCCCAGTCTTATTCCCAAAGACTGGGCGCCTTTTTGAAGGTATAGCCCCGAAAAAAAAATAGAAAAAAAAATGTGGGTGTTAGTAGTTTCCTAGTAGGTAGTTTTCCATTGAAGCTCCCATAATGTAATACGACTTGACGTGGGAGTTTCCTGCAATATATTTAACAGATGTTATCCCAAAGGTTAACTGTGTAATAACAAGCGATAACGTTTCCAGAGCGACACTAAGATTCTCTATGTTGAAAGTACAGTGAGTAAAAGAGACAAGTGTGCAGCCAAATACTACAACATAATACCCGCGAGGTTGCAAATTCCGAAAAGTACACATGAGTATGTATAACACTTGTACATATAGCAAAGCGCCCGTATTTTTCTGAAAGGGTAGGCAGAGGTGTACACAGTAGTACACCTACACTTCAGCAATGCTATTATTAAGTCCCGTGTAATGAATACTGAGTATATTCCCATCTAACGGGTGCAATACTCAAACTCCGGGATGAATTTCCAAACAGAAAACCCCAATAACACTTTGCCCGATCCCGCAATGAAACCATGACCTCATCATGCTCATCAGTTGTGCTTGGGCCCACTTATCTAACGTGTTAACAAGTATAACCCTTGTGAATATATATAACATGACCAGCCTTCAACCGTCCCACTGGTGGGCAAGGACCTTATTAAACTACGAAAGTTCATATGAAAAGTCATGTTAGTACATGCCAGATTTGAACCCTTAACCGAGCCCTGTGGGTCACTTTTTTTTTTTTTTAATAGCCTCTTGCAGAAACCCAGAGGGTTTTGTCTGCGTAACCGGACAATATCTAAGGCGAGGCAGTTTGATGCCTCCAGCCAGAGCATATTTTAAAATACTACAAACTAAGCAACAACGCTAAGGGCGTCCCCTGCGGGACACGAACCTCAGCTTAGGGCGTTGCTGTGGGGGGACAACTAGGGACTAGCTGGATCATATCAGTTTCCTTATTATTAAGGGATGAATTTAAAGCTACTAGCTCGGCGCGGGCCGGCTCGAGCAAGGGTCGGGGCGGACATGATGAAACATTTCGCGACGGACGCGGACCTCGCCGGTGAGGTATATAACGAGGCGGTCGAGCGCGTCGGAGTGTGCTTGTGTGACTGTTAGACTCTTGAGCTACAGTGATCCTATCATCGGGACGGAGGAGAGCGTGACGTGGTCGGCGGATTTTGTTGATCTGGGACGGCCTGTAATCAGCGGAAGAGACAACTAAGGGATTCGGATGATTAGGGGCAGATTCGAAGTATCTCTTCGATGCCCTTTTCATGAATTGCCTAGGCACTCTGAGGTCGAGGTGGAGTTGAAGGTTCCTAATGAACCATGGGGCGCCTGTCGCTTTACGAAGGAATCGATTTTGCAAGGTTTGCATCCTATGGATTTTGTAATACTTAACGTGTGCGAACACAATGCTAGCATACGTCATAATGGGTCTAATGCACGTAGTATAGAGCCTAATCTTAAGGTTAAGTGACAATTTACTGCGCGCATTTGTCATGGGAAATAGACGGCCGACAGCGAAGACCGCGCGGTTGCGTACCGTCTTAATGTGCGGACGGAAGGACAGTTTGTGATCTAGAATCACACCCAGGTATTTGGCTTGAAGTTCCCAAGGGATTGGCTTGCCGAACATTGTAATAGGTCGAAGCTGGGGAAGAAATTCCTCGGCGCCCGTTCTTAAAAAGAGAACGGCAGCGCTCTTATCTGGATTGACCTCAATCCTCCATTTCCTGAACCAAGCGCCTAAGGCGTTGGCCGAGGTCTGGAGATATCGAGTAATGCAGTCAAGACTCCTACCGGTGTAATAGATGGCCGTGTCGTCGGCGAAAAGAGCTAACTTGGTTTTGCCAGTTTTGGGAATATCGCTAGTGTACAGCGCGAAGAGAAGAGGTGATAGCACGGAGCCCTGAGGGACTCTTGGGCTTGGATCCGATGAGGGGACGATATAACGCCCTCTACGCGATAGCGGAAGCTACGGTTCGATAGAAAATCTCGAATGATGAGTACGAGACGGTCAGGCACTTGGAATTGGTACAGCTTATAGATTAAGCCGTTGTGCCAGACCTTGTCGAAGGCTTTAGTTACGTCGAAGAATAATACGCCCGTTTTCATATTGCCCATGAAGCCTGCGCTTATGTGCTCAACGATACGGTGCAACTGATGGAGCTGTGGGTCACTCAAGAGGCGGGCCCTTAAAAACACGGCCACCACGACCCTGTAAAAATACCGAAAATATATATATATTAGAATTGTGGTACATTACCAACTTCCAAAATTAAATCCCGAATAAAAACTAACTTTTAATGGTGCTTTGAATCAAAATCTATCAATCTATGAACTGTAAATATTCGGATTGGAAAATATGGCTTTCCAACGTGTATTTTTAGTAACATCAATGGATTATCTCGATCATTCAACGTGTAGTGAAATGCATGTTTGTAATTTTAGTGAATCAATTTATGATTCTAAATGAACATTAAATGATTGGTTTTCAGTTATACAACCTGTACATAAAGTAGAAGTTTCAATAATTAGTACATTTTAATACTAGTAAGCTAAATTACTCATACATATGAGGCTGGATTGCAGCCCGACCGAGGCGAGGCGAGGGTGTAATTCAGCCGAGTTTTTATTGACCAAAGTTTACGCGTTTCACGCGACGTTTATCAAAACAATATCGAGAAAAGAGAAAAATATAAACAAATTATGTTATTAAAATAGTACGCGAGTTTCACAGTGAGCTCCACTCACGCGAATACGACGCGTACTGCATTACTGCACTAATGTGGTAAAGTTAAGTGAAAAGTACGTGTGTGTGACTATATTATTAACTTAAAAGCGGTCCAACAAGAGCCACGTTCAATTGAATTCAATTCAAATATTTTATTTCCGACTATCAATTTTGATTTCGTTATTAATAACTTAACTATGTTACCATAGATGAAATTACGTAACATCAAAAATACAATCAAAAATCAAAATCATTTAATTCAAATAAACCATTTACAGGCACTTTTGAATTGTCAGAAGTTAGTTGCCACGTTCCAAAGTGTAGATTCCTATAAAGAAGAACGGGCAAGAAACTCCACGGTTACTCTTTTTCATCAAATAGATTTTTACAATAGTATTGGTTACACTGTTTTTGTTGCAAAATAGTATGTGAGAACAATATAAGAGTTACAAAAATACTACCAATACTAAAAGAGTTTAGTTTAACAATTCAACATTTTGCTATGACAGCTTCTAAACTGTCATAGCAAAATGTTGGATTGTTAAACTAATAAGTAATCTCTAGATGACCAGTCCCAACTGACAGCGCCCGTTCACGAACATGACACATGCGTCAGCATCACCCAACTCAACCATATTGTAGGGAATCGAATGACCCAACACATATGCCACCATCGGCGGGACATTTTAGTGAGCATGACATACTCTATCTACCAGAAAACAATAAAAAAATTTTTAAAAAATACCCTGTAACAGTATTGTAACAGTAGTGTAACCTTAAACTATTTTGTATAGATAAAATTACTTTACATGCAAGTGTTTAAAAAAATATACATATTCATATGTTGCTGCAAGCGCGGGTGCTGAGCTTGTAGTTCTTGTTTCGAATCACGGTCGAGTTGGGCGAAATATTATTCAGTTTTTTACTAGAAAATAGAGCTAGTAGTTTAACATTGTGCCCGGTTAATAGCAAAAGGCTGATCACCAATAGTACTGTGCGGGTCCTTATAACGGCATGGTTGAAATGTTAGTGTAATCAGTACCTATTAACAAATATACAATAGCTTTTTATGTATTTATTCTCTACGTGTATGCTACAAATACAGAGCAATAAACTCATCAACCCAACATCTTAAAGAGCCAGCAATTCAAGAAAGTGCACAACAAAACAAAAGAGAGTTGACTTAAATAAATGCAGCAGAATTAAAAAAAAAAAAACTCCCGTCCTATAAACGGATGAATGGCCACAACACAAGTTTAACGTCTGGCAGTCCTCAAAGCGACGAGGGCGTAATTAAAACGCTTTTTTTCCATTTCAATGTCCAGCAATATCCTGTGTCCCACTTCTTCTTATTGATCCGACATTGGAAAATAAAATTGCCCACCGCCTCTCCTCGTGTTTACTAACCAAGCTCCGAGCTCATTTTAATTTCTCACGATATTTTCCTCTTTATTATCTTTGATGACAGGAAGAGTTGAACGCCCTATTGTTCGAACGATGCTCGCTTCATAATCCCCCCTTCCGAACGGCGGAATAAAAATTTCTATTGTATCGGAATCAGTGAGATTACTACGATTTCTGTCGCATTTTATTTTGTCACTCTTTCCGGCTAGGGTTGGGACTGAGACCTTCGTTTCTTGTCGATATTCTTACTAAACTGTCCTCCGTTTTTATGACGCGATAAAATTTTACTACAGAAGTTCGGAATACTGATTTTTATTGGGAAATATTCTTATTGGGATAATTGTATGTTACTATGGAATCAATAATATATGCTTTGGGAGAAAAAGAAATTGGTAGGTATAGTATTTTTTATATTCAGTTAATCTGTTTTTCATCCATCGATGTTTAAAAGAAAAGCATTGCAACATTCAAACTAATTGCAAAAAAAATTTGTAACTTCGTAAATAAAGCCTATATAACATACACTAAATAAGTCCGTCACAGCAATTCATGGCAAAACACTGAAAAAGAAATACGTATAAAGTAAACCTAAGCTAATACGCTCAAGTAAATTTTTCATTTATTCCCCAAACGAGCCAAAACAAACATTATTAAATTCTTGAGCCCAACATAATTTTCTAAAAGTAGCCTCAGGATATTTACTTAAATAAGTCAAAAATTACGTCACAAAGGATAGGTAGATGCCATCTTTATTTATAAGTAGGTATTTTTTCTTTAAGCTGAAGAAAAACTTAACCTAATAGTCAGAATAGTTATTAGTCACGGGAAAATCGAAAGAGAAATTCGTTTTCGTAGTTACTCAATCATATTTATTTGAAAATTCATATTTGAATAACCAATTCGCGCTGACAGCTAAAACTAATCAAACTGTATGAATACTAAAAAAATATAACATTGGTGCAATAAATACAGAACATTGTTATTGGAATCTAAACTTTAGCTGAAAGTTTCAAGATTCAATTTGGGTTGTGATTATAGCGGCTGTTCGTTAAACGATTTTAAACCTTAACTATGAAATCCCAAGATTCGATTCAAGTTGTAATTTTGACAGGAGTTTACCCTATATCGCCGAAAGTGTAGGGACTTTGGAACAACAACAGGAAACTTTTAAGACGCTTCAAGTAAGTATAGGTTCTTATTTTTAACTTTGTTTCACTTGACGCGTTTGCGAAAATAAAACGTTTGTCTCTTTAAGTATAACAATCTTAAAATCCTTCGTTTTTATGCTTGTACGCCTCTAGAAACAAGACTAATACAGTAACTACTTCTAAATAATGAAAGAATTATAATATTACTGGCTTTTGCCCGTGATTTCGTCTGCATGGACATCTGAATTGGGTCCACCCCGGATAAAAGGTATCCTATGGGTTAATCCAGGTTATAAACTACGAGTGTGCCAAATTTCAATTTCCGTACTCACATCTTTCGAACTTTTTTTAACATCTTTCGAACTTTTTTTAAATCAAAAGTAGATCTACGTTTGGCCACCAACTCGCCTGATGATAAGCGACGGTGTGGCCGATGATGGAACACGTGAATCCAGAATAAATCTATTCACTCTTAAGTAGAGTTGATAGATTTGGGGAGAACGATAGTTTGGGAGTTGACAGCAACTACCCAGACCCGTCTCCCACAACGGTTGCACCGGACTACATCCCGAAACTAAGTCGCTTCATGGCATGGCTTTGTCCGGCGGGTGGTAACCAGCCGCGGCCGAAGCCTCCCACCAGAGTTGTTTTGCCTGTTTTGCATCACACAGGGGCCGCGTGTGGGGATTCCATTTTAAGGGTGCTGCGTCCTGCGGACAACTCAGCCTCCTACAAAGCCACTTATAATATTAGTAGGATAATAAATAATCTTAAAATATTTTGTGTTTGCTTATACGGCTGTGGATACAATATGTACATCTAAATAGTATACCTTATGAATTACCTACAATATTATTGATATATAAGTTACCTTACCTAATTTTTGTTTGACATTTGTCAGAAAAATCGATCTCTTTCAGTTTAGATATTTGATGTCTAGACTTAAGACCACAGATATAGATTGAATTGAACTAGATACGCAAGAGTACATACTTTTATGAGAAATTATCAGCCATATCAAAGTAAACGCGATGCGCCGCTTTTACTCTGATAAAATGAGTCGGATGTTCACAGATTCCATAATAAAATATCTGAATATTGAAAAATGCCGCGTTATGACATATAATGTTTATTTTTAGCTACCGATAAATCATTGAAAAGCAGTAACGCACGCTTAGCGATCAATAAAGTTATAATTTTAAATGGAAAAAGAATACGGTCGTGAACAGGATTCGAACCTGCGCTCCCAATTGCTTATTTTGTTAAAACACAGATATATTAAAAAATAATAATAAGCAAAGTAAAAATTTGGCGCCGCCAAGGCTTAGGTACCTAAGGCTCAAGTAGTATTCGTCTCGAGTGCATAACAGCAACTGGCCAACTACTCGAGGAATATCTTAACTACTTGGATCATTCCAACTCTTGAAACTCTCGGTCAGCACTTAGACAAGACTTTTAATGACCTGTAGAAATAGGGATAGCCCAATGGTCTTCTTCTTCTCGTTAATTAACAACTTATTTAAACTCAGAGTTTAATCAACCCTCTCTCGCTTTCGGCCGTAATTAGATACATGGTCGGGAGCGAAAGTGCATGGGGAGCCGTCGGCGATTTCTGCGAGGAGGTGATGCTCGTGAAGGAAGCGGCGGAAAGGGATAGAGAGGAAGAGGAGGAGAGGGTGAGCGAACCCCACTCACTCCTGCCGCAGAAGACGAGCCAGGTGCCGGATGGCGCTCAACGATCACCGGCCACCGTGAGTCGTGGACTGCGGGCGGCGGACATGGATAGTTCGCCGCCCGACCAGCGCCAAGTCTGAGACAGCCGCGCACCGCGCTTTGCACATGCACCATAGTGGAGTAACGGTACAGGCTAACTGCGGCCGGCTTGCAGTGACCCTGGAGTGTCCTCTGACAACCTTCAACAGACCATAACCTGGTGGGGTCGCGGCGATTGCCGCAACGAACCCATTACTTCGGTAAGGGAAAGACTAGAACCGTGTGGTTTTTAGTCGGTAGAAGTCCAGCACAACGTCCATGATGGATTTTCCACACTCATGTTTAACACACCCGCAGGCCTTTGACGTATAGCTTTGTACACCATCGAGAAACAACATCAACATTTCTTAAGTATGCTGGATTCCTCACGATTTTTTCCTTCACCGTTTTTAAGCAAGTGATTATTAATTTCTAAAACACACATGACTATGAAAAGTCAGTTGTGCGTACGTTAGATTTGAATTTCCGAACTTTGCCTTGCCATTCTAATGGTCATACCAGTAGGCTGTCACTACTTCTAACCCGCCGTTGAAGAGGAAGACGCTCACGCAACTAGCTGTGTCTTCTGAAAACTTTCATACATATATAGTATTCTACGCCCTTTCTTATGAAATTACACGGAAACCCCAAAACGCCACCTGTTACGATACTCCACGTTCATACATTTCGTCATACACGCACCCCGCTTACGAGCACTACGCATCTGTCCTTTAGGTCAGAACCATAAGGTCAGTATATATCTTCCTAAGGCGTCCCCTTTCACCTGCTTTGTTTGTTAATCACCTTTAATTCGTCCTCTCAAAATGACCAACCCATTTAAGTAGTTATACTCTTTTAAATTTTTGTCACTACTTCTTACTTCTACTACTTTCAGTGTTATCCCTGGTCTTATCTGTTTTATGTGAATTATTATCTGTGGATCGTTTAAGTGAACCTCTTTTTGGAATATTTATTACCGTTCTCACTATTTCGTTTTTCTTTTTTGGTTATTTCGTTCAACCTTACATTTCACACTATACGTTACCCCAAAGTATACTGAATCGCATACGATTGCACGATATTAGGTGATTTGGCAAGCTCCTCCCAGACGAGTTCCCATCCAAAGTGCATTCGGTTGTAAGATATGATGTGGAACATCGGAGAAATACTCATTTATATTACGATACAACTTCTCTTCCATCAAAAATAACTTAAACAAAGTTTAACCGTGAACTGGAGCAAGAAGTATGGAGTAATAACCAATTTACAGACTGCAAGCGCGTTTTCTCAGATCGATTAATCCCCATGAGGTTGTTGGCAACGAATCCCTCCAAATGTAACGAAACTTGCTAGACCCGATTCTTTGAAATCATCACTGGCATATCAACCGGTACCCGGCTGCTGGACATAGGTCATCCCTATTTCTAACGAATGTTTTTTGTAATAATAATCACAATAATTGAGGTCATAACAATATTTCTTTCTTATATTATAGTTATAGTTCAAATTCAAATTCAAATTCAAATTTTTATTCTCTAAATAGGTCTTTACAAACTCTTTTACATGTCATTTTTTAATCTAGAAGGCGCCGGTATTTCCTATCTGACTACCTCGGAGAAGAAAAACCGAAACAAACTCAGAGGTCACTGTCTCTTTTAAAGTCCAGACATCATCTTTATGGTTATGTGAGCGTAATCATGTAGGGCGTCTGGAAAGGCATTTTGAAGAAAGAACCGTAGCAATTTTAAGTAGACCAGTCCTAACTGACGGCACACATGCATCAGTCACCGTAAAGCTCGAACCATAATTTAGGGAGCTCAACGACTGTCGCAAGGCGATACCAGATCGGCAGGACATTTGCGTAGGCCATACAAATACTAAAAACTGCCAAACAGTTACAAATCTAAAAGAAAGGGAATATATAACCGACATGATGCTCACATTCACAAATTTTATTAAACATAGCATCACGCCTGTATTCCCCGAAGGGGTAGGCAGAGGTGTACACAGTTGTACACCCACATTTCACCAATGCTGTTATTAAGTCCCATGTAATAGGTGGTGAGCCTATTGCCATCAACCGGGCACAATTCCAAACTCCGGGCTGCAACTGAGAATTCCCTAACAGAAAAACTCAATAACACTTTGCCCGACCCGGGAATCGAACCCGAGACCTCCTACTCAGCAGTCCCGCTTGGGACCACTAGACCAACGAGGCAGTTGCAAATTTTATTATTATATTCAAAATGTAAAAATATATTATGATTTAATTAAAATGTCAAGTTAAATTTTATTACAATGTCAAAATAATTGTCAAAATCAGAGATAAACAATGTCAGATTTAGTTCGTAGTAACTTTATCATTCACCAATCTAATTTAAGAGGCTCTGGTCCTTCCTAAATGGCGTCTACTCAAAATTATGAACGTTTTCCAACATTTCGTGTATTTCGCTAATAAAAATATAATTCATTCTTAAACCATCATCTCTAGTGATGTGTCATACACTTAAAAACTTACAAATAAAACGTCTCAGATACTTATTCCCCATATCTAAACCAGCAAAGCCAATCCATCTTTTCTATAAATTCTTTAAATAGAACTCTGAAATCTTCTGCGTGCCACAAAAGAAGGTTCTTTGTCACAGTCCTAGGGGTACAGTAACCAATTAAAGCCCGTCTTATCACGCCACGTCTCTAGGTCTGGCCAATAAAATTTCGTGTAATCCCAAAGGGCTTGCGAACAAAGGCGCGACAAAAAGCTAGTAGTACAAAAGGAGTTGGAAGGATCGATATGCGTGGAACGTAAATTTGCTGAAATTTAAGCTTCACATTTTTGTGAGTGCAATTCTAAAAGATTAGATTATTAAGCTGCATCTGATGTGACTGGAAGCCGACCCCAATGTTATTGGGCAATGGCTAGGGAGAAAAATAGAGAGATTGAATTAACAAGATATCAACCGGCTCCTAAGCGTGTGGTCCTGGGTTCGATGATTCATGCATGATTGTACTAATTAATTTCCTAACAAAAACCCTATAAAAGTTTGCCCTACCCGGGAATTGAACCCAGGACCTCACGCTCAGCCGTCGTCCTTGGGACCACTAGAACAACAAGGCAGTTTGTTCCAATGCATCAACAAAAGGGAAAAGGGTACTGATCTAATAACTTTAATCCTCCTTTACTAAGCTGAAATATACTTAGTTGGACCTGGATAAAATTCAAGAGAAAAGAATGCCCCTATTCTGTCGGCCATCCTTTACGGTACCGAGGACAGTGGATGTGAAAGTAGTTCATTAGATTACGTTGTTTAGAAAAGGAAAATACCAGTATTTTTATTATATTACTACTAAGCTCATGAATATAAAATAAAGGGCTGTATTGAACATGTCGCTTCTTTAATATTTTAACATAAAATAAACATGATAACATAACCAGTCTATAACTATCCCATTGCAGGACAAGGCCCTCTTCTCGTACAGAAAAAGCACGAGTATTGATCACCACACTAGCTGACGGGGGGTTGGCGCTTCTAACTATCACAAGTCTATGGCCATAACCATGACCGATGTGTTACTTATTTTGACAGCTTTCCCGTGTCAAAATGACACAGTTACCTGATGGTTACGATTAAAGTAATGTTGGTGCAACAGAGCCTACGTTTCTTCATGATGTTTTCCTACACTGTATAATAATATTGTGTGTCGTAGATTAATTAAGAAAGTGGAATGACATTTAAAATGTCACACTAATTTAAGCCTCTTTATTTCCTTAATTACAAAAAGTATATATTTACACAGTTATAAATTTAGTTATTTATAATTAAGGACCTATGTTTACGTTTAGGCTTCGATAGCAAAACACTTAAATATTTATGACTTCAAAATTTACCTAACCTCCATTGTTTGTTTGAAGAAAATAAAACATAGTTAAGTAAATCTGTATCTAAAAAACAGTTTCACCAACACAAAAAAAAAAATCTGTACCACAGGTGCGACTGCACAGTCATTATCATCATCCCCCTGCCCTTATCCCAGTTTATTTATAGGGGGCGGCGCAGCATGTATTTTTTTTCTACTTTCTAATTGTATAGAAATTGCATGCTGCTAAATGTTTTATGACCGGCCGCCTGCCTGACAAATCCACCGCACAGACATAAAAAAAAATTACAATGCTATTGATATCCTAAATGAACATGGACCATATACTTCTGGTCCCGAAAATGATACCCATACCCAATTACTAAATTATATCAACCCTATAATACGAAGTGGCCTTATTGAAGACACCCGCTATATGTATATAAGACCCGTATTTCGTATACGGGCCAAATAAACGTGACCCGTAAAGGTTTGCGGTCACTTTATTGAAATGTAACTTGCTGTCAAGTTATTGACGCACGATTGACCGATTTCGGGTGCCGTCGCTAAATTGCAAAGACGTAACCCTTATAATTTAGTTACGATACCCCGTTCGACTGTCCTAGATATTTTCTTTAACTTTAGAAGGCTTTGTGTATTTGCTTTACCTAGTTTTAAGTTTCAGACTATAAAAGTCTATCTGCCTAACCTTTTTCCAACCATACTCTCGCCCCAACGCTCGCCGCGCGCGGACGTGTCGCTTCTAGTGATTTCGCCCGTGTTGTGTCTGTGATCGTTATTCGCTACGCCCTGCCGTAGCAATCTCCGTAGCTGTTTACTGGCTACGAACAACTTAAATCAAAAGCTGCCTTTTTCGAGGCGGCGGCTGATTATCTGTCTTTTTTTAAAGAACAGTCAAAAACGTGTGTTTTTTTTTACCCCATCAGGGTAAAGCCACAGTTTTGTGGTTCTCGGTTGAAACCTTACGGTGTCAACGAAGCCGAGAGGGTGTTGACCCGATACACCCAGCTGAAACCCCTTCAGGGTGAGGCAGTCAATTGGACGGGAGCTAGATAACCGGCCTTGGGGGATCTCCTAGTCGGCTCTAGACTCTGGCTTCCTTTTCAGCTACTCACCTAGTGTCGGTCGGGTGTGTCTACACCCTTCGCACTAGACTGGTCAGGGCCCCGTTTGCACAATAAGACTGGCGACGGGTTACAAGCTTAGGGCTCACCTATAGGTACACACCTCCCTGCTTACATCCGGCAGGGAGGGTTACACATCCCCGGGCCCATCCACCCGGGGAGTTAGAAGGTAGGTTTATTAGGAAATTCTAATGATAGTTCCCTTTTATTTCTGAATCCTCTAAAATGGACGCTACACTTATTGTAGCGTTCCTAAAAAACATTCTGTTAAAGGACCCCGTTTTTGACCAAAAATACGGGAAAGACTTCGCTGTATTACTACAGCAAGTTCACGCACAAAGCGATAACGATGTTACCGTGTACCCAAAGCCCGCCTCAGGTAGTCACGGCGGCATAACCAAAGCGGTCACACCTGCGCCGCGGCCCATTATATGTGATTCTCTGAAATCGCCCGAACCGTCCCCGCCTTTGTCTCCTGCGTCGCCTTTGTGCGACACTAATCTATTGTTCGACGAGAACAATGGAATCGCTAATTCCCCGGCCCCTTTGTTACCGTTAACAAAGGAAACTGTATCACAGCCGGACGTCATGGATGTTGCTATGCAATCATCCTCTTCTGAGTCCGAAAACTCAGACACTAGTTCAGCCACATCTTCGGACGGCTACATCACTGTAGTTGGCAAGGGGAAAAAGAGAGCCCGTAAGGCCAAAAAAGCCGCCGCCGGCCAAGCGCCTGCCAAAGCCCTCAAGACCGTTGAGGCAACCCAGTCCCTAGACCTCCAGTCCCCCGTCCCTATGGACGCCGCTCCAATCTCCAGGCCCGGTAGCCCCTGTCCTCCAACCTCTCAGGCTCAAAAAAAGGCGCCCACTCCCCCGCCCGTCTACATTCAGGACAAGGCGAAGTGGACTGATATTTCTAAATGGTGTGTTGACAAGAAAGTCAACTACACTCAGGCCAGGAATACCCAACAAGGCATCAAAGTCCAGGTGCCCTCTCCCAGTGATTTTCGTACACTGACCAATCTCCTTCGGGAAAAGGCAGTATCCTTCCACACTTACGCCCTCCAAGAGGAGCGCCTCATCCGCGTCGTGATTCGCGGAGTACCCACAGAGATCGAGACATCGTCGATTCTAAGCGACCTTAAGTCGCAACAGATCCCGGTCGTAGAAGTGCACCGCATGCACCGCGCTCGTGGCGGACCATCATTCGCAATGGTGCTAGTAGTGTGCGAACAGGGCCCGGGCTCGAAAGCACTGTACAATTTAAAAACTTTGTGCCATCTTTCCGGCATTAAAGTTGAAAACCCGCATAAGTCGGGCTATATCGGGCAATGCCACAATTGCCAACTCTACGGTCATGCACAGCGTAATTGCTTTGCAAAACCCAGATGCGTTAAGTGCCTCGGTGACCATGGCACTAACGCCTGTGAGAGGCCTAAAGATAGGTCCCTCTGCACCGACCCTCCCAGCTGCGTCCTGTGCGGCGAATCAGGACATCCAGCTAATTATCGTGGGTGCCCTAAGGCACCTAAAAAACCGAACGTCAACTCGAAACTCGGGAAACGTAATGCCGAGCGAACCATCAGAGAGCAACCGTCCTCAAAGCTGCCCGAGCGACTAAGTCCGCAACGGCCTTCACCATGGATCGCGCTGAACCACCAGCAAGCGTTTCCGGCTTTGAAATCCTCCCCGGCTTATCAGCCTACCGTCATTCCGCCACTGATGGCGATCCCCATACCCGTCCCCTCACCTATGCCAGTACAACCCCCACAGGTTGCGCCCGCGTCTCTCCCTAAACAGGCCCCCGCTCAGCTAGCAGCTAGCAGTCAGCCATCAATTGGATCGGACCTAGAAGTAGTTCAGAGCGTTTTCTCGCTCATTAGCTCAGATAGGTTCAGCGCACTTGCACAGACTCTGCGCTCCATGCAAGGCAACGGCTTTGCTATTCTACAAGTGATGCTCGAGTATAAAGACATCACTGACGCCCTAGCTAATATCAACTTTAACGGTAACTAATGGATACCGAAAATAGTAAATTTAAGCCCCGATCCCTTAAGTTAGGTTACTTTAACGCTAATAGCATAAACGGCCAACGTGACGAAATCGCGACCTTCTTACGCGACCATCAAATTGACGTCTTCCTCGTGCAAGAGACCTTTCTCAAACCCGCCCAGAGGAACCCTGGAATTGCAAACTATAGAATAGTGCGCAACGACAGAACCCGTTGCCAGGCGGGCGGTACACTCATTTATTACAAAAAATCGCTATACTGCATCCCTATGGACCTCCCACCTCTTTCTCACATAGAGGCTTCTATATGCCGGCTAGGCATGACAGGACACCAGCCAATTACCATCGTCTCGGCATACCTTCCACCTAAAGTCACATCGAAAGTTAACTTAGCTCCCGACATTAAATCCTTATTTGCTCTGAGCGACTCAGTTATCATTGCTGGCGACCTTAACGCCAAAAATGAATCCTGGTGTTGCAATACGACGACCACACGAGGCAGACACCTCGAACGATTAGGTATCGAACTTAACTTCGATATCATCGCCCCGATGAGCCCTACCCACTTCCCTGACAATGTAAACCACCGACCTGACATACTCGACATAGCGATTCTAAAGAACGTAAACCTCGGTTTACGTTCTATAGAGACGCTACAAGAGCTTGACTCTGACCATAGACCAGTAATCCTAGTATTAGGCCCCCGCTCAGGTCCCTCAGACCCAGATCAACCTGTCCCCACTAAAACCACCACCGATTGGGGAAGACTAGAGGAACGCCTCAAGTCAACCTCTTCTGTGCATTTAGACTCAATTCCCGATAATATAGTGTCTGTTGCCGACACGGTGACTGCGATCGACTCCCTCACTAGTCACGTGCAATCCGTAGTGAACGAATGTTCACGGCAAGTCCCGGAGGTGGATGAACACCGCTGGAAACTGCCGGATGATGTACGTGAACTGTTGACAGAGAAAAACGCAGCTATCCGTGCCTACGACAGTTTCCCCAATGAAGCTAACCGTATCCATATGCGCACCTTGCAGCGTACTGTGAGGAAGCGCATATCGGAAATGCGGGAAGCTAAATGGGACAAAATGCTCGATGATATAGAACCCACCCATCAAGCTTTCTGGCAATTGCAGCGGAAATTAAAATCCGATCAATGCGCCGCTATACCCCCGCTCAATAGACCTAATCAACGACCTGCTTTTGATGACGACGAAAAGTCAGAAGTACTAGCCGACAGTTTAGAAGCCCAATGTACGCCTAGCACTCTACCAGTAGACAAAGCTCACCTGTCCAAGGTCGATGCTGAAGTCAAACGTAGAACTGCACTCCCGCCCCCAGACGACTCCGACGAACCCTTGCCCCCCGTCACCGTAGACGAAGTCAGAACGATCGTGAGGAATCTCAAACCCAGGAAGGCCCCAGGCTCAGACGGGATCACCAATAAAGTGATTAAATACTTTCCCGCACCTCTGATAGTACTCATGACCGCCATCTTCAATGCGGCACTGGCCAACAATATCTTCCCACAATCGTGGAAACAGGCAACAGTTATAGGTTTTCCAAAGCCCGGTAAGCTCAAGTGCGAGCCGACTAGTTATCGCCCGATCAGTCTTCTAAACGTCTTCGGAAAGATCTATGAAAGGCTAATTTATATTCGTTTAAGGGATTATGCCGAATCCAATAAGCTTCTTCCTAGCGAGCAGTTTGGCTTTCGAGCCAAACACTCATGCATCCATCAGTTGCACCGTATCGTTGAGCACATAAGCGCAGGCTTCATGGGCAAGATGAAAACGGGCGTATTATTCTTCGACGTAGCTAAAGCCTTCGACAAGGTCTGGCACAACGGCTTAATCTATAAGCTGTACCAATTCCAAGTGCCTGACCGTCTCGTACTCATCATTCGAGATTTTCTATCGAACCGTAGCTTCCGCTATCGCGTAGAGGGCGTTCTATCGTCCCCTCATCGGATCCAAGCCGGAGTCCCTCAGGGCTCCGTGCTATCACCTCTTCTCTTCGCGCTGTACACCAGCGATATTCCCAAAAGTGGCAAAACCAAGTTAGCTCTTTTCGCCGATGACACGGCCATCTATTACACCGGTAGGAGTCTTGACTGTATTACCCGATATCTCCAGACCTCGGCCAACGCCTTAGGCGCTTGGTTCAGGAAATGGAGGATTGAGGTCAATCCAGATAAGAGCGCCGCCGTTCTCTTTTCGAGAACGGGCGCCGGGGAATTTCTTCCCCAGCTTCGACCCATTACAATGTTCGGCAAGCCAATCCCTTGGGAACTGCAAGCCAAATACCTGGGTGTGATTCTAGATCACAAACTGTCCTTCCGTCCGCACATTAAGACGGTACGCAACCGCGCGGCCTTCGCTGTCGGCCGTCTATTCCCCATGACAAATGCGCGCAGTAAATTGTCACTTAACCTTAAGGTTAGGCTCTATACTACGTGCATTAGACCCATTATGACGTATGCTAGCGTCGTGTTCGCACACGTTAAGTATTACAAAATCCATAGGATGCAAACCCTGCAAAATCGATTCCTTCGTAAAGCGACAGGCGCTCCATGGTTTATTAGGAACCATCAACTCCACCTCGACCTCAGAGTGCCTACCGTTAGGCAATTCATGAAAAGGGCATCGAAGAGATACTTCGAATCTGCCCCTAATCATCCGAATCCCTTAGTTGTCTCTTCCGCTGATTACAAGCCGTCCCAGATCAACAAAATCCGCCGACCACGTCACGCTCTCCTCCGTCCCGATGATAGGATCACTGTAGCTCAAGAGTCTAACAGACACACAAGCACACTCCGACGCGCTCGACCGCCTCGTTATAGACCTCACCGGCGAGGTCCGCGTCCGTCGCGAAATGTCTCATCATGTCCGCCCCGACCCTTGCTCGAGCCGGCCCGTGCCGAGCTAGTAGCTTTAAATTCGTCCCTTAATAATAAGGAAACTGATATGACCCAGCTAGTCCCTAGTTGTCCCCCCAGCGACACCCTAAGCCGAGGTTCGTGTCCCGCAGGGGACGCCCTTAGCGCTGTTGCTTAGTTTGTAGTATCTTAAAATATGCTCTGGCTGGAGGCATCAAACTGCCTCGCCTTAGATATTGTCCGGTTACGCAGACAAAACCCCTCTGGGTTTCTGCAAGAGGCCATTTAAAAAAAAAAAAAAAAAAAAAAAAACCTTTTTCCAACTATGTTTGTGTATAATACCAGTATTTTATATGGAGCGACTGCTTATCTGACCTCCACAACCCAGTTACTAGGAAACGATATCTCATGGTAAGACTGGTTTTCAGACTTTCAGGCATCTGAATACCCATAACGGCTGTCATTTGACAACCGGGACCGACGGTTTAACGTGCTCTCCGAGGTACGGAGGGGTGTTAATATGAAAAGATGGTTCCCTATCCGCAGACCGACCGCGGCAAGCGCAACTTAACCTCGATAGATCGATCTCCGCGGTTGTTGCCCCTCCAGTTAAATCTTGACTTCAGACTATAAAAGTGTATTTAATTAATGTTTATTAATTGAAATTCTCCCCTTGCAGATTTTTGTATTATTTTTGGTATCAACAATAAAATAAATATATTAACCATTTCTCTGCCCCGTGAGTCACATGTGATACACGATGATTTTTTATCCATTGTATGACATGCAAGTTGTCGAAATCACCTATTAAATTACACATATCACGACTGGATACAGCATTGCCAATGAGGGTTGACGTTTCCAAAACGTTAGCAGCATGCAATTTCAAAAATAATATACATCAAATCAAATCAAAATAATTTATTTCAAATAAACCATTTACATGTACTTTTGAATTGTCAAAAGTTAGTTGCCACGTTCCAAAGTGTAGATTCCTATGGAGAAGAACGTGATGCACCGACTCCAAATAAATTGGGATAAGGATAGGGGGACAATGATGATATCACGACATGATACAGCACTGGTGACTAACCTACCGGTTACCCTTTTGTTTACAATTTTTTTATTTTTTTATTAATGCCTCATTGTTCTAGTGGGTGCAACCCCTTACATAATATACTAAACCTTTAAAAAACGGTAATCACAAAATATCTTCGTTCCCGCTCACAAACACGATACAGATAAGGGTTCTCCTAAAATAATGGTTTTCACGGATCCTTGTTAATTAGGGAGCATATACATTGTTAATTTGGTTTAACGCCGCCGTGGTCAGGTGTAGTGAGCCATCGTGAGCCGATTAAGCTGTTTAGAATAGCCTCCTTAGTGCTGAGTGCTCGGGTATCTACGAGATTCATTGTTAGTGACACTGCTGTACTATGTGTTGAAACTACTTTATTAAATAGGTACATACTGTAAAACAATGTGAGAGTTCAAAGAAATAAGGCACCGACACTGACACAGGCTTTATTCATATATCTATAACGATTTTTTATATATATATAGTTATGAATTCCGGGTAGTGAGCAGGCTGAGCGCCTGGAGTATTTATCCATAGATATATACAATTACGCATGTTTCCCATTGGGGTAGGCAGAGACTATAGATTTCCATTTGCTACGATTCTGACACACCTCTTTCGTTTCATCTATGTTCATTAACCTCTTCATAAATAAAGGAGGCGCAGATTCGAATCCTGCTCACGTCCGAGCCACAAAAAAACATAAATTTAGAGTTCAATATGCATGTGTTGTTAATAATAATTATATATGCGTTTGAGACATTAACTACATTTTTTATTCATGTTGAGGCTATGTTATGCCTATGTTAACAGATTTGATTTAAAAAAAACCTGAACACTGGTTTAGAGTCGTTGTATCGCACTTTGAGTGATATTTCCGATATAGCATTGTCAAGTGGATATTTTTTCTGGAAGTCCTACATGTAAGACTGTAGCTTTGAACAAATCTCTAGCATCAAGTTAGTTCAATATCCATTAAATAAATCTCTTAAAACCAACAAAATGACCTGTCACATACACTTGATAAGATAATAGACACGAACGGAACCAAGGTACGACAAATGTATGGTTTAAGTCCCGTTTGTGTCTATTCATTTTCATAAAGACAGTGACATGTTTACAATATCTATTCACAAATTTCATCCAAATCCGTTCAGTAGTTATTTCCGGAAATAGTCACAGACATCCAACCATTCTCAAAAAAAAAACCATTTATAATATTATATTACAGTAGGATATATTCAGTATCAAATCTCAGTTATGAGGATTCTTTCTAGAACAGTTAAATAAAAACAATACACGAACCAGCTTGCCTACTTCATATTCTCAACAAAATTATGTCATAACCTCTTTTCCTAATTAACTCTACAAGAGAACCCCTAATCACATTCCACCACTTACCATCCATGTCATACCCGACGATACGACACCGTTACGATAAAGATAACGACACGTCCACTACACGGGGTCCCCATTAAAACGGGGCTATTACCCTTCACTACCTTCGGACAAAAACCGACCCGAATCTAATAAACACGCAATAACCACGATGAAGGTGTTACAGTAATCGTTTCAATTCGAATCGTATGCGATTTACAATCGGTTACGCGCGCCTATTATGTTTACAATCGGGATCGGATATTATGGATATGATCATTCGATCATTCGAATGTGATTGGTGGAACGTTGATACGTTTTGTTTGCGGTGTCTGTTTTAACGAGAATTTATGTGAGTTTACTTAAATATTATGTTTGCGTTGAAATATTTTTATATGAAAATTTAAACGTAATCTTATACATATTATGTTGCGGGTCAAATCTGCAAGGTGTGCGACACAGATATATATTTAACTAGATACCGCAAATACCTACGTCTAATTGTATAAAAACCGCGTCTGATTTTGTATGCTTTTATTAAAGTCAAAACAGCAAGGCGTGTCCTATCATTCGACTAACTACTTTTGACCGATTACAAATTTTCTTATACCAATCCTCGTGGTCTCGTGCCTATGTACACGCTCACACGCACTACGTATGTGTACATGTGTGTGTTTGTGTTGGCGTGTGCACGTTCTTGGGTAATAATCGCACACAAAGTAGTTTATTTTAAATATGTGGTGTACGAAGTTGAAACTGTCCAGGCCAAAGGTCCGGGCACTACGGGCAGTATCAAAATAGTCAGAATTCTATCATAACTTTACTATGATATTAATATTTACTTACCCGGACAGATATTGTATTTGCAAGATATTTTCCGTGCCCATGTCTTTGTTTTTCTATGTGTGGTAGGTTTGAGCTGGTCGAGAGATCAGTTCAATTTCCAAACACAACAAATATTTACAAATGCCTTGATTTGTGTAAACATATGCATCTACGACATATGAGGTATGAATTTGGGTCAAATTTAAGGAAAAATACTTGCAACCCAATTTGGTTTCTAAACGTTATACCTAACTAAAATAAATTCTTCTCGTCTTACGAAAAAAAGCCGCTTTGTTTTCAAGTTAAAAACCCCAATATCGTTACATCCAAGTTCCCGATACCCACTTACGTTGAAGATATTCTGCTTACCTACTTATTCGACCATAGTGTAAAGCCTCGCCCTGTTTTTCGGGCCAATGAGTTTCGATATTAAATTTGCAAAGTTCTGCGATAGTTGGCAACTTTATCGAATTATTAGACAAAAGTTATGTTTCGAAGTGTTCCACTGCATGGTTTTATCTACGAAATGGATATAAAACTGCACTTTTGATAACTATATGTATGATTATAAATGGAATATGCACTGGCTCAGTCGTCGGACTGACTAGCGAAAATTTTTGTGACTTACCCCTTGCAATTTTGTCTTGAAATTATTTGAACATAGACAGTTTGCCCCAGATAATTGCGCAGGATCATGTTAAATGAAGGGTGTTTTGAATACAAAGACTCACGTGACGGCCCCAAAGGACACACACAAACACACACACCAAAGAATTGTCTATCAAACTATGAGATTGAAGGAAGATGGATTGCACCTGTGTTTGCGCATACACGTGTGCACTATAATTTCTCCTGCGCACTTGGCTAAGCTCCGTGGACATATGCCACCGTGACTATAATGTATTGTAAATTCTGTCGTGAGTATATTATTATTACTATGAATTGATTAACACGATCTGCGAAGTCTTATATATTGAATATTTATGTACTTGTAAAACATTAAACTGGTTTAATTAATCATAATTCATCAAATTATTTTGTTAGACTTAGGACTACGAAACACAATATTTATATAACCTTTTAAACTCAAAACCAATACTAAAGTAATAACTGTAGTATCGACAGGCCTTAAAACAATTAACCTTATGGAAAATGGCTGATAATCCAAAGGTTTCGACGGCCTGTATAAATATTTATCTTTCGAATAGAGGGTATTTCGAGAGGCTATATCCAGGCTTAAATTATAATAGGTATACAAGCGAACGGCAACATTTATTCTAGAATGATTTAGCTAGGTTTATCAAAATAAAAATACAGCTTGTAGGGTTTAGCAATAATAATGTTTTATTTTTTCAGTATATTACTTAGTTCTGTGGTTTTCCTGAATACACAACATCATGACATCACACATCTGATCATTACTTTTCTATTGCTCTCTATCGTGTATTTAATATGAATACCGTCTTAAATATACCTGCATACCGTCTTAAATTTAATGCACCTAGCTTTGACTTTTCATAAGTGCCTACTTGAAATAAAACTTTCGAGTTTGAATTTGAGTTTATAAAATGATTTCGGTAGCGCTTACTTCCATTTTGACACAAACCACTTTCATAGCTCTAATAATTTTAGAGTAATCCACAATACATGTGAGGCCTACGGCGGGACAAGTCCGTTTTAGAAGCGTTGCATCTTAAAAACAATGAATGAATCCTTTCAATTTCTACTCCAACACCAGCATGTATAGAAAATAGATTTCAATGATATATATGAATATAATAAAGTATATATTTAGAGAGTACCAGAAAGCAATGCGATTTTCCGGAAAATGGGTAGAAACTGTCTCATTCTGATTATTTTCATTGTCTACACACCGCTTTATCCAAGAACAATGTTTTACTTTTCCATCCACTGTTGAGCCACCCTGTATAGGAAACTTGGGCTCAAGATAATCCCGGACTTGTTATGCTGATACGGGACAGAAACAGAGTAGGATGATACATTATCCACTTATCTTGTCGTAAAAGTTGATTGTACAAAAGTTGGCCGAAGGTCCTGTCAAGGTGACTGTAGTAAATTGTCGTCCTTGACCGGATTCGTATGTAGAGGAGGCAAGATGACGTCATACGGAAAGATAAATAAGTTTGTTGTAGTAGGAGAGCCTTTTTTTCTCGGGAAGTCCTATTGAATACCCTGCCTGTGAAGGTGGAGGGTTAAGTATGTAAAAATCTTATCACCGAAAACTATCATGTGGATTTAGTTACATTAATTATTGTTCAACGGTTATTACTCACTTGCATTCTTGGATTTAGTTATAGTTTGACCAGAAGTGCTGTGCTATTCCGTGGGAGGTTGCGCGACTGTGGATGGACTTGGTATCCCGATACGATATTTCTACTACAAACTAAGACTTTCGAAACCACAACGCGCGTCATTTCTAACCAGACTGGGTATTTTCAATGCTCAAGAGATAAACAAAACAACAGAGAAATTACTGCTGTGAAAGGCACAGCACTTGTTGTAAAACTTTAGTAATTTTCTATTAATTATTTTACTTGCTGGAAAAGTGTGTTTGCTAACTAATCATCAAATCATAAATCGCTTAATGTCGGGTGAGATGGCGATCTCAATACTCAATACCTTTAATGCACCCCACACTTAAATAATTGTGTTACATTAACGAAAGAAGAATCATATGTGGACCATAATCTGAGGCAAGCCTATTATAAAGTTACAATATTAAATGGAAAAAGAATACGGTCGCGAACAGGATTCGAACCTGCGCCTCCCGGATAGATACTCCAGGCGCTCTAACCACTAAGCCATCTCGAACTCTGACAGAAGTTAGTGGTCAGAGCGCCTGGAGTATCTATCCGGGAGGCGCAGGTTCGAATCCTGTTCGCGACCGTATTCTTTTACCATTTAATATTGTATCTTTAGAGTTCGCAAAGCATGCGTTAATGCTTTTTCAAAGACATATCTTGAAGCCTATTATAATTATTAAAAAAATATAGTTTAACTGCCTCCTTGGTCCAGTAGCCGTAGCTGTCGAGCGTAAGACCCTTAGTTTTCTACTCAGTTGCAGCCCAGAGTTTGAAATAGTACCTGGTAGATAGTAATAGGTAGACCCACCACCTGTAAAATGCGATTTTATAACTGCATCAGTACAATGTGGGTTGAAGGGTACCTCTGCACAGCAACCTTTTGGAGAATATAAGCGTAATGTTATACACTCACATTTATTATTAATATAAATATTGTGTCTCTGTGAATAATTACGACCATGTGGTGGAGTCACTGTGTACAATGCAAACTTGTACATTAATTGGCCCAGATTCAGGTTGTTAATTTATTTTGTTGTTAACTCAACATTGTATGATGTTATAGTTAACACTTTACTTACAAAGTTTTAAAATTAGCTAGTCATAATTTTGAGTTTTACATAATAAGTTATAAACAAAAACAGCGCGGTTGGCGCAGCGGTCGAGAGCCCGACTGCTGCGCTGCGTGTCGCAGTTTCGATTCCTGCACGGAGCAAATATTTGTACGATCTATAGATAATTGCTCCGGGTCTGGGTGTGTGTGTGCTTGTGAGATTATATGTCTGTAAACGCACCCACGACACAGGAAGAAATTCCTAGTGTGGGGCAACGTTTTTAGTAAAAAAAAAAAAAAAAAAATTTATTAAACTCGGCGATACCACTTTGCAGTTGTAAGGCGCATGTTTCGAACAACAACACGATAACTCAGTTGGAAGAGTGATGACACGGAGTGTCACGGATGCGGGTCAAGCCCCGTTCGTGTCTATTATTTTTCAATGTTTTCTTGAATAATAGTAACTGAATAATAGGCCATGTATAAAAAAAATAATTATTATATACTATTTCATAATTCGTTGAAACGCATAATCACCGGGTGATGTCTATCTAATTTGTTTTACTTTAAATACCCGAATATTTCTAACATGATCAGCGTAAAGAAACATTATAAATAACATTTAGATTAAGAAAGGCTACAATACAAATTGAATTCCTTATCTCGAACCCTGTTTATTCGTAGTCCCTTGACACAAATTCGGCTCCAACAGTGGATCTGAAATCAAATCATGGTTCACTAAGGGATTACTTATCTTAAACATAAAGTCATGGACTGTAAAATATAATAAAATTCTTTAATGGCCTTCTAAGGTTAACTTTATTTATTTCTTAAAGCCTTTTCGTAATTAAACCAGAAATTATATTTGCACTTCAATTCCCACTAGGCCATTTTTATGCAGTAAAAATTAAAATGTTATATTTTTTCCTATTTTATTTTTCTTCGCTGTAAGGGATAACATTGCTCATGACGAAATCATAATTCCCGAAAGGGTCAGCAGATGTGTACATATTTGTACACCTACATATATAGCCAATGCTATTAGGTATTAAGTCTCATGTAATAGGTGATGAGCCTATTGCCATGTATCGGGCATAATTCTCTAACTCCGGGATGCTATTGAGAATTTCAAAACAGAAAAACCCAATAACACTTTACCCGACCCGGAAATTGAACTTGAAACCTCACGCTCAACAGCCACACTTGCGGACCACACGGCCAATAGGAAAGATTAATTGTTAATAAGCTTACGAAATCGATAACACTACTCCCTACACAAACTCCAAAGTAATGACACGCCAAAAAATTCAATCACGCAAAGCCCATACGTAAAAATAATGTCGTAAAATCGAACGGGATTATCTGATTGGATGCGATAATATCTAGCAATTACGGTAACATTGCTTTTTATTGGCGATGTCTTTATTTGAAATGACCTATTAATGCGGCAATGGACACAGGCCTCGCCGTTAAAATCATAAGAACTGATTGGAACTGATTGCGAGGTAATTGAACGACCCGTGGAAAAGCTTGTTAGAGGCTTGTCTGTCGTTTCAATGGGAATTGATTAAAAATATATAAGGGTAGATAGGTATGTTAGGGTGTAATTTTAAACGAAGGATATTTTTAATAGTGTTAGCAAACGTGGGCTCAGCAAAATAGATTTTAAGATAGGTACCTAATAAGGAAATATGATAAATGAAAATGTCTCTTTTTTACACGACTGGCCAAAAAAAAGGAGTGCTAAGTTTTTGGGGTTCACGTATGTATGTTTATTTGTGAATTTCTTTATACCACTATAACTTTTAAATGCCTGAACCGATTTCGATGTATGAGGTCGTTAGAATCCTAACATTATCCCGGGTACTATAGGCTATTAAGATATAATGACAGCATTTTTTTTAATTAATCACGTTTCGTTTGAGATTTATTTCACTGTATCCTGATTGCGTTTGCAAAAATGCCAAAGACCCAAAAAAAATATCTATAGATCATATAAATACTTTATTTGATCCATTTTCTGTGTTCAACAAAATGAGACACTTAAGAGTTAATGCGATTTAAAAATAAAAATAAATAAACTAATAAGTCCTTGAACCAAATGACTAAATGCCAAGCTCCTGATTGAATAATTAGTTAAACAAAATCACGTTTAATTTCTATTATAACTGATGATCCACAAACTCCTGGGAGCTCACGGACCATAAAACCAAAACCTATTAAATAAGTTCAATGAACTCCAAAGTGTACTAATAAAAATCCTGTACACACAGTTTTATATTCGTGGCCACGGTCAAGACGCAATTGAGATTACATCCGAGGCGAAATGAACAGAAAATCTAGAAATAGGTACTTAACTATACAATAGAGACCACTATTCTACCCAACAATAAAAGGGCAATGCTCCCTTTGTTTACAAGTCTAAGAAACATTTGTATTCTCAACACGCAACAGAATCCCAAATGCACATGCATAAAATATTTTATATCATTCCAAATCGGCCTTAATCGTAGTTCGTTGCTTAAGTCATTCTCGCACTTACTTTCCCTTGTTAAGGGGCCTGTCCCACCGCTAGCGAGTAAACGATTGGCTATTCACTATTTCCTCGCTCATGAAACGTACAGCTGCAGAATAATTTATATGCGAAATAAAGAAGGAAAGTAAACGTTTATTTAACACAGTCAGTATTGAAACAATCTAAATTTACAAAAAGGTTATAACATAGTTAGCGGGCATTGTGTCTAGTACAACAAAGTGAACCATTTTGATTGAAAGATATACGTCTGTCTCATTGATCTAGTAGTCCCAGGTGCGACCGCTAAATGAGAGATACTGGGTTCGATTAGCAGGTCTTAAATAGCAGGAGTTTGGAAATGTGTCTGTGTGTACCTGCTGCTTGTCACTGCTTGGGGTAGCGGTATGTGGAGCTCTCGCGCACTATAAACTCCACCGTGTACCGCCATGAGGTAACGGGAGCATGAGGATATTCGTCCACAACTGGTTTTGTTAACCTAATCTAACGCATGCCGTACACCAGAGAGAGCCGCACTTACAGCGGCTGGCTTATAGTTGCCCGCTCAACTCACTACTTGCTGATCGCCGGCGATGCGACAAGTGCCTAATGGAACTAAAAACAAGCACGGCCTAAGTGCCAGGCAATCACAAGGACAATTTTACTATTCACATGCTATAAAGACTTCGTAAAAATATAACAAACAAATATACGTTAGATCAGCAGTTACTTATTTATATGAAACGGTAAGGTTTTTAGTGGCAGTCGTAAAGAGAATCATCTTAACAATGGTTGACAATAAAACATGAAAAGTGCGTTAACGGCCTATAAAACTTGTTTATTGGAGGTAGTTAAACAAAATCGGACGGCGAACAGGTCAGGCTATGCTATTGGACAGTTTCATCACCTTTATGGTGGAACAATTAACGTTGTTATGGTTTTGCATTATGTTGTTTTGTATATTTGATAAGTAGGGTAGGCCGTTGAACTCCCTGAAAGGAGCTAGACAGTGACTGCTGTCTCTTGTCTGTTATGCCGTACACTTACCCAGTATTCCTCAAAAGACCTACTTGTAGGACACTCTCAAAGCTGCTTTCATAGAAACATGTTATGATGCTATGTTTATGTTTATTTTAAGTTAATATTTCTCAAAGGACGATCTGGATAAAAAAAAATAAGTTCCAACTTATAGTTCCGATATATTTTACGTTTTAATGTAAATACTAAGTCATATTCATATTCATATTCTTTATTGCAAATCCACAATGTAAAGATAAGATGGTAATATAAATAACATGGTAGCAATCGTGGACCCTGATGGGCACAGCAAATAGTAAATTAGAAGAGAGGAAGGCGTTGTATATATAGAAATATTTGTTTATGCTCAAGTATTCATATTCCTTTTTAATGTATCTAAGTATGTATAGTATTGTTATTATGTTTGTATTTTTAGTATGTATTTAGATATAAGTAAGTATATTTTTTGTATTTTAGTACATACATAAGTCATCTCCGCATAGAATCCAGGGCCATAAGATTAACAGCCACATTGACGACCTCTAGACAAATTATGTACAAAGTATTTAATTAACATTCTTGGCAAGTTCGTGAAACAATCTACGCTCCACATGCCTTTATAAGAATCTGTGTGCTACACACGTAGCGTTGGAAGCTGCTACGAATCCGGAGAAGGGCATAGCAGTGCTACGTATGCTACGGGATACCTTGGACAGTGGGTGGATATTATTCTGAGGTCGAACGCAAATTGTGTCTTAAACAAAACTATCAAGAAAATGTATATTTGATTAAGTACATTAATTTAACTACAAAGAAACCCTTTGTATAGCAGTCGACTGATGAGTGATGGTAGTAGTAACTCAAACAATTAAATGCCATCTACATATTGTCATTTTTTATAAATTCGTATTGAACTAAACATTTCAGTCTTAGTACATATTATATGCACGAACACCTAGTTTTTTCAAAATCATTGTTGTACTTTTAGAAAACTCCTACCTATTATTTGAAAAATATCGGATTCAGTTTACTTTCATTCTAATATTACAAAGAAATACCTTTAAAAATTACTTCACCTTTCTAATCCTGCACAAAATACCTTGAAATTACAAACGTTGATCTAATACATCGCATCGCTTACCCCGTAACTCTCGGAGGTATTCCGAGCCTTAGTTATGTTACTAACCACCAAGTTTCCTTTACAAGGTAAGTAGTTTGTACCGCTGAACCAAGAAAATGGACGAATATTGCATAATAAATTGGCTTAACAGTGAAAATAAGAGTATTACGTAGGCGTATGAAGAAACGAGATGTGGTGTTCCTCTATTGAGAAGGTAGGATCCTCCAAGCAGGCGGGTGATATTGGCAGTTAGAGTCGAGGGTTCGTATAACATATTCTTCTCAGAATTTGATCCTTATTAGCGACAAAATTAAAATATCTTTATACAAATTAGACTAAACCTTAGTGGCTTTTTGAACGTCTACTATTAAGACCACCAAAACATCTCATCCTTCACCGCTTCCTAGTGTTTTAGCTAGGAAGAAGAAATAAGGTATTTTAGCTAGTGTCTATTGGATGATGTAAAAATACATAGTGTGCTTTTTTTCCAAAATCAGCGGTCTCAATGCCTGGCTAATAATCATATTGATTTTCCAAGAATCCATCGATGCAGTTTTGGTTTTCATCAAAATCGGACCTGAGACTCCTTTAAGTATTTTTCGCTATAGTTTCGGATTTGGCCATCCAAGCCTACTTCAAAAATTCACCATGTATATGCAAGATTGTCGCTAAACTCTGCTTGCGCTAGGCAGGATTCTTGACGCCATCTGTAATGTCGCTACGGGTGGTTATAATCTTGCTCCGCCTCATTGGTCTAGTGATTGCAAATGCGGCTGCTGTGCGTCAGGTCCTGAGTTCGATTCCCGGTTTGGGAAGTTTTTTGTTAAGAAATTCTCAACAGCAACCCGGAGTTACGAAGTTGGTGGTGGGACGCCCCCGTGCTTTGGGTAGCACATAAAAATTTTAAGGTTTTCGGCTGAGTGTGGAGATGGTGGAGATCTCCACCGTTACCGAAAATTCAGTCGGTAGAGAAAATTAAAAATAAAATTCAACTTTAAATTGGTAGACCAATTTTGTGGTCCCGATTGTCAAATTCAGATCTATGACAGCCGTTACGGCTAGTCAGAGGCCTCAAAGTATGACAACCAGTTTTTTTTTATGGGATGGGGGGCAAGCAGGCAGACAGATCGCCTGATGGTAAGCGATTACCGCCACCCGTAGACATGAGATATCGTGTTATACACATCCAAAACCCAGTTAGGGTTTTGGATGTCAGATAGCCAATGGGTCCATGTAAAATACAGCTATTAAGCTGCATCCGATTTGACTAGAAGCCGGCCCGAATGTAATTGGGAAAAGACTAGGCAGATGGATGGATGGACATAAAACCTACCTAATGTGTAATATTTTTTTTATAATCTTTTTTCTAATGGTTTCTTTACCTTAAGACGATTGAAAAGACAAAGAGGATTGAAAATTCCTTAGGTTTGAACACGACAAGGTAGCTCAGAGTGATGACACGGAACGTCAAAGGTCGCGGGTTCAAGCCTCGTTCTTGTCTATTATTTTTTCAATGTTTCTTTGAAAAATAGAATTAATATAGGCATTACATGGCCTCAACATGTATTAAAAAAATATAATTATATATGATTTATAAAGGATTGGGATGTTGTTCGGCGATTTACAACTGCAAAGTGGTAACGCTGAGTTTAGTAAATCTGTAAATGATTACTAGATAAATATCACCAGGCGTCTCCTTAAGACGTATACAAAGAGGATTGAAAATTCAATAGGTTTGAACACGACAAGGTAGCTCAGTGGGTAGAGTGATGACACGGAACGTCAAAGGTCGCGGGTTCAAGCCCCGTTCTTGTCTATTATTTTTTCAATGTTTCTTTGAAAAATAGAATTAATATAGGCATTACATGGCCTCAATATGTATTAAAAAAATATAATTATATATGATTCTTTACCTTCTTGTTCTACAGAAGTAAGTTTTCCATTCAGATTTATTTAATAAGTATAATTATCAATTACAAAAGTGATACCCACAATATTATATCATCTACATTTATTGCTTAATATATTTTTATTCGATGAGCAGAAAATTGAAAAAATACCCTACACATTATTTTTTGTGTTACAATATGGTTTCTTATTAAGAAATACTTTTTACATAGCCCAAACATTTTCCTAATGATGTAATCCAACCTTGGTTTACCGAAACAGCTGAGGAATTTAATTAGTTTATTTAAGAATTCGCTTTCTTTTTTTTTTATGAAACAACGTACGGGTATCGAAGATATTGAAAACGCTTTTTTAATTAATTCTCGATTCTTCTCGACAATTTGTAAAGATATTAACCTAAATTTGGGGGCTGAGTCGCCCGCATCCATAACAGTGAACTGTAAAAAATGGAACCCCTACACGTGGCCTCTGCTGGTGGTGCAAAACAGGCAACACTACTCTGGTGGGAGGCATCGGCCGCGGCTTGTTAGCACCCACCAGACGAAGCCATGCCGTGAAGCGACCTAGTCATGTTTCGGGATGTAGTCCGGTGCATCCGTTGTGGGAACCGGGTCTGGGCAGTTGCATCAACTCCCTAACTATCGTTCTCCCCAAATCTATCCACTCTGCTTAAGAGTGAATAGATTTATTTTGGATCTACGTGCTCCATCCTCGGCCACAACGTCGCTTGCCATTAGTGAGTTGGCGGCCAAACGTGGATCGATTTTTAACAAATCAAACAAAACAAAACACGATCATATACCTCGAAAGGTTAGGTGGAGGTGTATACAACATATTTCACCCGTCCCATGGAATATAGTGACCCTCCTGCCGGGGTCGCGGTGATTGCTGCAACGAACCCGGGTCCTCGGTAAAGGTTGGAGTGGGACCGTGTGGTTTTTAGTCGGTAGGAGTCCGGCACAGCGTCCATGATGGATTTTCCACACTCAAAAAAAAAAAAAAAAAAAATGGAATATAGTGACCCTATTGCCTGGGCAAAATTCTGGCCTCCGACCCAGGAAACGTGCCCAGGAACACACGCTCAGTAACCGCGATTGCCTTCACATGACTAAGTAGTAGCAGTGCATAATGTAAATGAAAAATATAACATATGAAATCATTAAGTGAATGAATTTTCTTTCACATAATATTTTTATACTTACAAGATTAATGAAGTACTTATCCTGTATGCTACTGGAAACTACCTAAAAAATCGAATTTCTGAACATGCATAGCATCACACCTGTATTCCACGGAGGGGTAGTCAAAGGTGTACACAGCTGTACACCCACATTTTACCAATGCTGTTATTAAGTCCCACGTAATAGGGGGTGAGCCTATTGCCATCCACCGGGAGCAATTGCAAACTACGGACTACTAGGTTACTGAGAATTTTCTAACAGAAAATCCCAATAAAGTTTTACCCGACCTGGAAATCTAACTGGGACCGCTTGACCAACAACTGCGGATGCATAATCCGAAAATTCCTACACAATGATTGGAATCGATGGTCATGATACGTACAACCCATGAATAGAAGTCCCTGCCGTCTTCCGTGTTTCCTGAGAAATACAATCTAGGCATATTCAAATCGTGAGTGAATAGATTTCCTCTGGGTTTACGTGCTCCATCCTCGGCCACAACAACAGGCGAGTTGGTGGCCAAACTTAGATCAATTTAAAGATAAATAAATCTTTGAACAGAATTAACACAAGTTATAATATTAAATGAAAAAGAATCGCGATCGCGAGCAGGATTTGAACCTGCGCCTTCCTGATTAATACCCCAGGCGCTCTGACCACTAAGCCATCTCGACCTTTGCTCACTATCGTGAATTCTTCTTCCACATTTAACACGCCTTTTGGTGACGTCATTGCTATCTATTCAGTCCCTAATTCGATTGGATGCGGTTTCATTAGTTATTAACTCTTCATAATTCACGGTCTTAAATGATTAACAAACTCAAAGAAAACACGACCAGAACCATAAATACAGTCGTACCACTTAAAGTAATTCTGAAACTTCCAAGTTTTTCAACGGACCCATAAAAATCCGAGTCTCAGCGGGTTATTCATTAAAATACCTTAGGTACTGGATGTTGTTGAACAATATAGTGCCGACCCAAGAAATAACAAGAAAGATAATTATATCTTGATTGACTATCTCGTTGGTCTAGTAGTCACAAGCGTGGCTGCTGAGTGTGAGGTCGCAGGTTTGATTCCCAGGTTAGGTAAGCATTATTTGGTTTTTCTTCCTCTTTTAAACGGGCTTCTTTAGAAAATTGATTTTAGAAAGGAGTTATTTCATTCGACAACTTGTAAAAAACTAAGGATGGAGGAGCTCGAGGCTAAGTAACACACAGACCAATCGATCGAGGTTAAGCAGCGCTTGTTGCGGTTGTTGTGTGGACCAAGCCTCCTTACGCTCCTCGGAGAGCAAGTTAACTCATCGATCCCGATTGACAAAATATCATAAGATTTTTGGTAGTTTAAATATAGTATCTTAGATTTTAATTATTATATATATAGTAGTAGTTGCTTGAAAGTCTGTCAACCAGTCTTACTGCAAGATATTGTCGATATAAAAATGTATAAAGCTGCATCTGATCAGACTGGAAGCCAATCCCAGCGTTATTCGGAAAAAGCTAGGCATATCAATTAGTAACAAACTAAATAAGTTAATTTTTTTCTAACAAAGCCTTGTTATCGATCTCTCATTAAAGATTAATATTGTAATTAAAATTAAAATGGCGGATGGAGTTGACACTGTACTGCATAACTACGTCCAACTAAAAGTGTACTAAGCGAAATAATACAATTTGAAAAATTATTATACTCGACCGACATTCCTTAACTGGTTGAAGTTAAAACTTAACTTAAAAGTTTGTCGGTCGCAGATAACGTAACGCCATCGAATTATGGTTCGGTGTAGGTTAACTTAAATGAGTTAAGTGTTTTTGCTGGTTTGCGGATTAAAATAACTTGCGCGTATCGCATACTTTATTACTGGAAAGTTAAAAGAGTAGTAACACATCGATATTAATAAAAAAATACTAAAATCTATCTCATTAGTCTAGTGGTCGCAAGGGCAAGTGCCGAGCGTGAGGCCCTGGATTTGATTCCCAGGTCGGGCAAGGTGTTTCGGTTCTACGTGGGAATTCTCAGTGCAGACCGGAGTTTGGAATTGTGCCCGGTTGATAGCAAAACTCACTAGCTATTACGTGGGACTAAATTACAGTATTCAAATGTGGGTGTACAACTGTATGCACATCTGCCTACCATTTGGAATACAAGCCTATTGTTATGTTATGTAAGCTCTAAAACTATCCATTTAACTGGCTGTTGTATAAAACATTTCAATCGTGTCGCCATAGAAATATAAATATGCAAAAAATCATTACATTCATACATATTTATGTCAATGTAATACTTGCTAACCCAGAACTTGGGTACGAGTAATGCGTAGTCAGTGTCAATTTACTAACAATTATTGTTCACCGGTTACTACTCACGTGCATTTTTCGGGATTGCCCGACTAGTTTCGAGCTTGAATGGAGCCCTTAGTCATGAGCTGCGCCCGGGGCGATGTCACGAGTCAAACTAATATGAATATATCTCACGAAAGTTATTATACAAAAATCGAATTAACACTTAATTTTTTTTTTTTAAATATTCTACAATCGTTGGTATATTTTTCAAAAAGAGTGGACATAAATATCTTACATATAATGTACTTTTAGTCATAGTTGTCACAAGCAGAAGACATATTCAATTATGTATACTTGTGTGTACGAAGAATATAATATTTAAGATATATATAGTGAGGAAAGGCCGAACCAGCCAAAGTTAAAAAATCGCGCGTGGGGTATAATCTCGTTTTCAAAGCTTGAGTGAACTGGTCTTCGAGGTTCTTGCTGGGGAAGCGTGTTCCATCTTCAACCGCACCATCGCTTAACATCAGGTAAATTGGCGGTAAAACACAAAACCATTATGAATAAAATAAAACACTTACATCAACATCGATCCCAGGTTGCGCGAAGATCCTAGTGAAAGGGTACTCCTTAGGCAGGTAGCTGAAGAACTCCTGCCGCCCCCTATACCACTTAACACTGTATAAAGTCTCATTGCCTTCTAGAGTCCATTTACACCCAAGTTGCACTGTGTCACCAAGTTTGACGGCGGAGGGCGCTATAAGCTGCACATCTCGTAGAGCTATGGTATCTGAAACAAGAAGAAAGCAAGGGTCAGGCTATGGTAAGCAACTTCTTTCTTCTAACCATAACTCCTAACAATTCTTAGGCCACGATAATTAAAAATTATATCATTAGGCATTCTTAATTTTTTTTCTTGTGTGTAAAATCCATAATGGACGTTGGTCTGAACTCCTACTGACTCAAAACCACACGATCCTCCTTTAATTTTTACCGGGGTCCCGAGATGGCTGCATTCACCGCAATCCAGGTTATGGCCGTCGAATGTAACGACGCTCCCCGTCACCTGTACAGTTCGGCCACAGCTGGCCACTGACTGGATCACAGACATTTGATGAAGTAAAAACCATTGTGAAGAAACCTGGACTCATCAACCATCCATCTGCAGTGAGCTAGCGTGGTGATAAATGCTCGTGCCTTCTTTGTATGTGAAGAGGCCTTTATCCTGCAATCAGTCTTAAGATAGTTAGACTGGTTATTTCATGCTTTTACGTGTTATAAACTGAAACCCCAATTGACCTTCACAACAAAAAAATAATAAGTTCATTAAAATTTTTCGTATGAACAAGTTAAAGTAATGCCAAAGAAAATATTTCTCAGACGAATGGTCAAACTAGTAACAATAATAAATTACTACGATAAACTTTGAACTTTAAAATACCTTATTAAAGTTCATATTGTAATTAAAATTTTCTGTTTCGCTTGTAATTTCGACAAATATTATCATCCTTTGTTTTATTTAAGTAATACTCAAAAATAAGTCGGTGACGTCAAAGCTTTGGGAGTTAAAATGTGAAGTGAATCATAAAATATTAAGTACATTTGAGTCATAAAAATATATCTGGTAAAAAATATCGATTAAAAGTTGGGAGACTTGTCCACATATTTTTAACTGATATTAGTTTAACATTTTTAGGTTTAAAAGACCGTGGTCTAGCTTATGTCAAATTATAATAACAGTTTTAAGCTACTGCAATGAGAGAGGGATCTCTCTATCAGACACCTATCCTCTATCGAAATGCTCGTGTGCCAACTGAGAAGTATATATATGTATATATATATAAGAACCATTTTTTTTTAAATTGTCTCGTTGGTCTAGTGGTCCCAAACGCGATTGCTAAGCATGAGGTCTAGGTTCAATTCCCCTGTTCGGCAAATTTTATTCGTTTTATTTGGATCAACATTTATGTAGATTGATTACGTGCAGTGCTTGAAAAACTTGCGAATGTTTTTGAAAATGTAAAGTGTATGTATGTTACGGTCCATAATTGTTTTCCACGATTCCATGTTCACCAAATAAAATAAAAGGTGTCTACATCAAAAAACACCAAAACAATATCCTCAACAGGATGAGATAAAAAAAGAACAATTTCCCTCATCTCGCTGTAAATAACGTTTGATTCAATATGTTGGTACTCTTCCCAATCTAGCGACTGATACCGGCGGTAAATCAATTTAGCGAAGTAATGTACAGAAACATTTGTTCCAATGTCCTATTTTCTTTTCCCTTGCCGCCATCATGTGGTGTGTATCGAAGATGTGGAATGTGCGCACCACAGTGGGAGCGGATAGCGGATTAAATGATTATTTATGAGAGACCGCGCCGTGTTCGCGCTGCGCGCCGTGCCAATTATACACGATAGGGATAAGATAGTGGTATGTGAAAATATTGGGAAGAAATCAGCACACCTGAGAGAGGTCTCGATGGTGTGTAAACCCATGCCAGAGTCTGACACTAGATTATTTATCAACCACACTATAAAAAGAAGAACAATTATACCTTACTACGGCCGAGATACAATTAGAATCCGTACCTCGCGCCCCGGATGTGACACGGCTGCGACCCAGCCTGGCCTAACATAAATCATCCCTTACTTTCCCCACACCTTCTACTTACTACGTACCGTTGACTGTCATGCTAATTTTTGAGAAACAATCTCTACAGACACAAACTCATAAAACAGTTCTTAACCGCTTCATCAACTTTAACCCGCTAGAAGCGCAACCCAACCTCAACCCCAACGCGCCACTAGCTTGCTTTGGCCGCAAACAATTACATTACACCAAGCGAAGCCTGCCTAAGGCAATTAATTATACGACACATATCCAAAATCTTTTAACAGTGTAGTAAATGAAGGGACCCGTCGATGAAGAGGCTATGTGATGCCGATGATGACAGAAATCAAACAGACAAGAGGTATTGTTAGGAGTTTCTTGAGCAGTTTCTTTTTACCATGTTTAGCATTACGAAACGGTGGAAAGTAGGCTAAATTGGGCGTTCATGTAGTTAATGTTTTATGTGCAAAAACTGCACATTTCGGCCCACTTTGAAGCAACTAATTCTGGCATTATTTTGTATGTAAGTATATCAAATCGAAATATTATTTATTCAATTAGACTAGTTTGAATAATAGTAATATCTTAGGTTTGCGCGATCACTACACATTATAATAAAACAACTTTTAACTCCGCCAACTTTAGTCCTCCTGCGACCACAAACGCTGCAAAGTGTTCGAAACGTCAGGAAAAACAAAAAAACAAAAAATACACGCGATTAATCCAGTTAAAAGTTGTTTTATTTTGAATAATGCTTTTTGAACATCTATAAATTTAAGAGAGTTCCCAAAAAAGCTTCTATTTTGCAGAAAAGGAGATAAGTATGCATCTATTTTGATCACTCAGAACCCCAAACAAGAACTTCACAAACATTAACTCGCTGCACCTGCCCACCAACCTCAACCCTAACGCACCACTAGGTCGCTTTGACCGCAAACAATTAAATTACACCCAGCGACGCCTACCTAAGGCAATTACACGACACACGTCCGATTTATTTATCATTATGCTCACTTAACCCAGGTGTGCTAATTTTCATGATTGGCTGATGTAAGCATTGAAATGGGTATGCATAATACTACTCGACAACTCCCTTAAGAAAGAAAATAGAGAAAGCAAAGGCTCAGAGGTAGATTTATAACACAAGTGAATGATAAATGGGAGTCACTTCGTAATAACTTACATAGTTACAAGATTTTATACCACGAAGGGGTACACAGACGTACTATCACGGCCTTTTTCGCCTGCCCACTTAAATTTTTTTTTGTTAAAATCCTGCGTCGGTGCCATGTCACGCCCCCTTAAAGTGTTCGCCTATTAGGAAAGCGGGAACGCAATTAGTTGCAATCTGTACTGCGCGACTTACTAACGCATCACGTGTACTTCCTTTTGTGAATTTTAAGGACGATCTAATTTGACCTTGGCAGGGCTACAGAGCGTTTCTATTTTTTTAGTTCATGCGAAAATTAACTTCGTCACCGGTCTTAGTCTGTCAGGCGGGAGTGACGGCGATAATACCTCCATGTAATAGTTAGCCTATTGCAATCTTCTTTCTACTGCTGTTTTTCCCGACCTGAAACTCAAACTCAAGACCCCATGCTCAATACTCGCGGTTGAGACCACTAGACCAACGAGGAAGTTACCTTTTCATATGAGGTTAAATTAAAGCCGACGATTTATTTGAGAGAGAGAGATACAAATACAGATAAATGTTCCAAACGCATTGTCAAGCATGCGTAGCAAAACCCTAAAGTTTGTAACTATTTGTGAGAAAAAAAATACGGTAGTGAGCAGGATTCGAACCTGCACCTCCCGTAGATGTACTGCAGACGCTGTGCAACCTTACCCATCCCGACCTCTGCCTACTTCGAAGTACTTATAACCACCCGTAGGTCTCTTAATTTACACACCATCGAGAATATCTCTTAGGTGTGCCGTTTTCTTATTATATTTTCTTTCACCGTTTTAAGCAAGTGATAATTAATTTACATTACGCACATGACTTCGAAAAGTCAATGGTCAATGAAAAGACAGTGGTGCGTGCCTTGGATTCGAACTTGCAACTTTTGACTTGTCAGTCCAGTGGTACTATGTTAGTTGAAGCAGTGATAGTCTAGTGATATAACCGTTGGACTGACAAGTCAAAGGTTGCAAGTTCGAATCCAAGGCACGCACCACTGTCTTTTCGAAGTCATGTGCGTAAAGTAAATTAATTATCACTTGCATAAAACGGTGAAGGAAAACATCGTGAGGAAACCAGCACACCTGAGAGATATTCTCAACGGTGTGTAAAGCCATGTCAGAGACCTACGGGTGGTTTAAACTCTGACACTAGGTTGTTCATCAACCATACGATAAGAAGAAGATTGCTTATTACATACATAATGAGTGATATAGCTAATGACTTGCTGGTTGCCAATGATAAACAATGGAAACTACAAAATAAAAAAGAACTGATCGTAGCTCTGTAAGCTAATGCAATTGTGTGAATTTACAGTTAGATATTATATTAAATGGAAAAGAATACGGTCGGGAACAGGATTCGAACCTCTTTCCGACCTCTTCTCACCACCCCTCTGGTCGAGATGGCTTAGTGGTCAGAGCGCCTGGAGTATTTATCCGGGAGGCGCAGGTTCGAATCCTGTTCGCGACCGTATTCTTTTTCCATTTAATATAATAACTTTAGAGTTCGCTAAGCATGCGTTAATGCTTTTCAAAGATTTATCTAACAGTTAGATATTTAGTATAAATGTATCTAAACATCAGAGGCATCATTTTGGTCAGACTTTCGTAACGTCATTGATTGTGGTGATATTTCAGTGAGCACGTTATAGAGTACATCCTGATCCATAAGTCTTACCAAGAGGTATCCCAGTAACTTGGTTGTGGAGGTCCGATAGGCAGTAAAAAGACAATTAATTATAACATTAATAAGCACGACTGCCTTTAGTCTTACTGGTCTGTGTTACTCGGGACATTGTATGGACTCTAACGATACCCCATACATCGAAATCGGTTCAGGCGTTTAGAAGTTATGGTGGCATAAAGAAACTCACAAACATACATAGATACGTACGTGAACCCTAAAAACATAACACTCCTTTTTTGGGCAGTCGTGTAAAAATAGCTCCATGCAAAATACTAGACTTAACATGGTAAGAATGTAAGCTGCCGCAACGCACTTGGAACAAGGATAGAAGGATTTTATTTGTCCTGCAATTAAAATTGAACATTCACGATTACAAATTTTACCCTGGAGTCCTTTACGCGATATATTTACCACCTAAGAAAAACCAACACAGTAGCTCACTGGCATCAAGGGAATATCGAAAGAAACATTTGACAGAAGGTATGAGTGATAGTATGCGTGTGCCGGGTTGCAATTCATCAAAACACGCAACTTTCTGTCAGGGGAACTTTGGCAAAAAATCGGTCAAGACCCGCCGCAAACTAACGTTAAAATATTAGCTTTCTGGGAAATTTTGTTTGACTATGTAACGTGGGTATGCGATATGTCATTTCATATAATATGACTTGTTGACGCTGTTCATATATGCTTCTATATGCTATTGTCGTATAATAACCAAGATGAAAAATAGATCACGTAGGTACTCGTACCAATTTATTACAACATGATCTTCAAAGTCAATAACGCCTTTTGGATGCGAATATAGAATCCAGAAGGTGTCATTCAACAAAGCATAACATAAATCCACTTTATGTTTATTCTTTCTTTACAATTTTTATGTTTATCCTCCCGGCGCTTAGTAAAGTTTCCCATGAAATTTGTCTTGTATTGTACATATGCAGAGACAAATATTATCATGCTCTAACACCTAGATCAGGTGCAGTACAAATTACACAAATTTGTAGATAATATGAATACTAGAACCCTGCGAGTATCGATACTATCGATCCATATGACACAGCGCCGAATCTAATCTTTACTCTCTCACTACTGCGTCAACGGCGCCATCGTATTTTGAATAAACGTCGTATTCTTGCATGATTCAAAAGAATTATGATGATGGCATATACGTTGTGTCGCGTGGCAACACCACATCGTGTCACGTTTCACAACACGCTGCGACGATGACGCAACGCAGAGCGTCGGGAGGAGCCAGACAACCGCAACACTAGCACGCAAACAGCTGTGACACAACCTGCGTGTCAAACCGTGGAATTAATACGTCATTCCTATGAGAAAATTACATGTTTATATAGTGAGATCCTTACCACAAGGCATTAAGGTAGTTTAACGACACCTTGGTTCTGTTTGATAATATTTTGACGTGAATACGTCTTTAAATTTACTTCTGTAGTGGGAGGCAGTACAGAAATATAACAAAATCGGGGGATACAGTCTGATATTGCAGCTACATATCTACATCCAAATTTTAATTGCACCCTCGATAACTAAAGGATCGAAGAATTCTTTACTTGGAATGAGAACTGTGATGTGTAGCCTTATTAAGGTCGTTGCACTGTCAAAATTCTTCAAATATTACCCGTTACATACACTTATTTGCGTAAAACACACGGCCTTTTCCATGACACAGCCACGATCCCCCGATCTAGCCTGTCTAACTATGGTCCATAAACTATAAAAATACAAAATAACTTTATTTCGTCGAAGGTGCTGTAGTACATTATGAAAAACCTTTATATTAATAGAGAACACTTAATTATATTAAATCTAACTATCGTTAAGGTTAAGCAATGGTTGGCATAGTCAGTCGGTAGATGGGTGACTTTTAGTAGCATTTTCAACTGAGGGTTACCGTGCCGTCTCGGGGCAGGATCTTTTTTCTGTTTTCAATTCAATTCACTTAATATTATTGTAAAGCCACACTCTGAATAACACTGATTTTAGATAGGATCCTAACGACTCCAAAGATGATGTAGAAGAACAATAATGCTGCTAAGTGAATACGTAATTAAATACAATTCTAGGAAGAATTCACACATAATTAAAACAAAATTCATATTCTTTTTTTGGAAACAGTAAACATCTAATAAGTCATAACAGGAAAAAGATATTTTTGATGTTACATTTCTCCTTCGTTAATACGGAACCAGGGTTGCCAAGTCTCGAAACTCTATAGGCTGGACTGCAAAAAGATATTTTATTTTTTTAATTATCGTTGATTGGTTGCCTGGAAAAATATCCCACGGACACATACCTGACTTTGGTAAATGCTTTAGCCGGATATTTGTGCAAAACAAGTAAAAATTTATTGAAAGAAAAGAAAGAAAGAAAAAAGCGTTCTCTCTTTCTTTCTTTTCTTTCTTTCTTTCAAAAATTTATTGATCCAAAGTTACAAAAACTTAATATTACTATAAAATTACGTAAGAGTTGGCTTTTTTTGTTTTTGTTTAGATAGCCTGACTTAAATCTATAGTATTGAACAATGGTCTACTAAAAAGGTGAAACATTTTTATTTAATACATTTTCTATTATATTATTTACACTAATTTTGTAAAGTTAAAGAGATTAGAACTAAATATGAGGATTATTAAAATTTTTGCTCATAACAGATTAAAAAAAAACCAAACATGTTCGACTGCTAAAGCTAAAGTAAAACTGATTCCATGCCAACCCTACGCGGAACCTTAAACACGTCGTGATAAATTAGGTAAGCGAGTCGGTGTCGAAGGAAAACTTGGGGAAATATCCGTGTCCCTTCTTATCTGCTTAGGGGTAGACACAATTTGTAAACTGAGTGACAGAATATTTTGTGATATCGGGGCTGCGAATTATCATAGATTTGTCCCATGTAAATACGATTTGTTATCTGTTCTTGATTTTTAAGATTTTTACATTGCTTACAAATAGAAAGAAAGAAAAAGGTTTTATTTATAGTCGTCATTTAACGCACACAGATACATATATAAACGTACTACTTAGTCCATCTTCTTGGCTTAGTCAATTTTCCTAATTATATTGGGGTCGTCTTCCAGTCAAACGGGATGCAGCTTAATACCAGTATTTCCCATGGAGAGACTGCCGTTCTGGCCTCCACAACTCAGTTACTGTGTAACACGACATATCGTGGTATGACTGCTTGTGGTATGTCATAGGTCTTAATTTGACGTTCGTGATGGTAAATGGTAAATCCATCCACAGACCGACCAAAATAACGAATAAAGCTGTGACTTTAGAAGAACCTAATGCCAACGCGCATCTGCAAGCGCAGATTTTTAGCAAAAACCTTTAAAGTGACGTCAAGGAATCACACCAGTTAATAAATATTATAAATTAATTTAAGTAAGTATTACTTCATACAGACCGGTGACGACGTGAACGCAACGTAGTGGAAACATGTGTGTGTAATGAGCTTGCCTAAATCTGAGAAAGATTTCATTAGATGATAGCTAAGCAATCGGAATACAATACTACGTATACAAGGCTCCCTATCCGGGAAGAAAAAATTGATAAACAATCATCATTGATCATATGTGAGATACATACTAGACAGGGAAATATGACACTATGTATCTACATTTACACAATGTACTGACAGTGAATATGATAAGTTTAATAATAATATCTTGAATAGTTCTCACTGAATAGTTGGATTAAGGAAGGTAGTATTGGAATTTTTAATTAATTAGTTGTTAACGAATTGTCAACTTTTTTTTGTATAATATCTTTCGTGAGACACATTCATATTAATTATAGTTTAACGGTTATTACACACGCGCATTCTTCGGGATTGCCCAACTAGTTTCGAACTCGAACAGAGCTCTTATTCATGAGCTGAGCCCGCTGCGATTTCGCGAGTCAAACTCACGAGTTAGACTCGCGCGTGAGTAATAACTATAATTAAAATGTCAACTTTTTATCTAAAACTTTTGTACATACTTATTTAATATTAGAGTTACCCACATAAATATCGTCATTAAAGTCTAGTAATCATTAAAAAATAGTTAGTCGATTGCGAACCGCCGTGGCGAACGGACCTCTACACCGTGACTTATCTAGACCTCTGATACTTGAATTTTAATATCTACATTGTACATTGTAAAATGAAGTGACTTACTAGTAATCACTAACCTAAAGTAAATGTGCTCTCAATGGCGGAGAGCCTTAATGTTGGTTTTATTGACGATTACCTTTGAAATCCTGACAAAAATAGAGACCTCCTAGTCTTCAAACCATTCTCCGTCATGTACTTTTCCAAGTTGAAAGAAGTAAACATCACCAAAAATCACAACGTTTGGAGATCTGATAGACCTTAAATAAATTTTTGTATAATAACTTTCGAGAGACACATTCATATTAAACTCACTTTTGACTCGCGACATCGCCGCGGGCTCAGCTCATGAATAAGGGCTCCGTTCGAGTTCGAAACTAGTCGGGCAATCCCGAAGATAGCGCGTGAGTAATATCCTTTAAACAATAATTAACTTAAATAAATTATTATATTAAATGTAAGCCATGTCGAGATGGCTTAGTGGTCAGAGCGCCTGGAGTATTTATCCGGGAGGCGCAGGTTCGAACCCTGTTCGCGACCGTATTCTTTTTTTATTAATATAATAACTTTAGAGTTCGCTAAGCATGCGTTACTTCTTTTCAAAGATTTATCTTGAATTAAATAAATTACCTTATAATACTATATATCAATAAGTACATAAGGTAGATTCGAATATATATCACCTGACACCTTATAGATAGCTATATTTATATCTCTTCACTCGCATATATAATTATATTACAGATACCGACTGAATTAAAGAAAAAACATTTCATTACGTATATCAAAACGATCAGTAACGATTCTATCCAACTCGTTATTCTAATCTACCATAAAAATAAATCAGTTTATAAAAGTTATATACATATCTTGTTTCTCTGTTTCACCCGATTTTATCGTAAGGTCTTCCACTTCGTAGACTCTCTGATTACTTAAGAAATTATTATTATTACGCTTCAATACTTCGCGCTCATCTTTTATAAACTGGAATCAAATGAAACAGTTCGTAGAAAGATTAAAAATCTTTCGTGGTCTATGGGACTTTCATGGATTGAAGAAACCTGTGATCAATGTTTACACACTTGTTTGTAAACTGGCCTTTAACGTACCGCTTTTAGGATTGTAATGCTGTTTATTACACAAGCTCGTTAGAGTATTTTTGTGAAAATTCGTATCTACCTGTCTGGATTCTAGTAGTCATCATCATCAATACATCATCATCAATACATATAATAAAAATGTAACGGATCGCTGTCTGTACATGGAAGATATATGAGAAAAAATATTATTGGGACCTTTATCAACGCAAATAGCACCCAAAACAATGATTGTTAGAATTTTTGTCTGTTTGTCTGTTTATTTGTTTGTCTGTGCGTTTGTGCACGCTAATCTCAGAAACGGTCCGATCCTTATCCGATTTAGATGTGGTTTTCACTAATATATTGTGGTAAGCTTCACTTAACATTTAGTATTTGTTTCATGTCAATCGGTTCATAAATAAATAAGTTATGCCAAATTAAAAATCTCGTCGAACATTTGTTAATTATTATGAATTTGTGTTATTTACGACATCCACGCGGATGGAGTCGCTGGCACAGCTAGTAGTAAATAAAAGTAAAATTTAGGCTCTCTACTACTGAGAGCACATTTCATTTTGAATTAGTTCTATGTTCTTAACTTAAACAAATATTTATACTACCTATGTAACGATTAAAAAAAAATAAAGAATCAAAGTCCAAACCATGCTCTCAGTCTACTTTATCTTTAAAAGAAAATTCCATTATTCCAAAAAAAAAAAGTTTGTTCTGATGCAATCATTCAATGCCAGTCGTGCCAGCCAATTGAGCTGATCTATAACAGAAATCCTACAGTTCATCAACAATTTAATAGAGTAATGCAACAATTCACTAATTCGTCTCTGTCGTGTATTGTGTAATGTGACATTACCATGTGACACCGCTGATTACATTGCGCGGTGCCCGTGTTGACGTACCATTAGGGGATAGCCCGAATTCCGGCATCGATGTTTACATCACCAATTGATGACAATGCGTGTTCCATTTGTATCATACGTTTTAAATGGGATACTAACTTTGTCTCGTTAAATACAGGCAAATTATTAGGTTGCATTCGAAATTTTTACTTTATAACTATATGGCGCAGTTCAACACTACAATATACTATATATAACAAATATTATATTATATAATAGCACAACAATTTATTTTTGTGGACCCGTACACACTAGGCTGTCCTACGTAGTATAATTAGCTTATTTGCTTTACACAAAGCACTATTTATAAACTCGACCAATTTTCAGAGCTATATCCAAAACACGACTGACTATATTTTTGTCTACTGTCAGATCCTGAAGAAATATATTCACTCTAGCCTTTAATATGCCTAAACACGGAAGATGGCAGGGAGTTCCATTTATGGGCAGTCAGTATTCCGCCAAAAATGTTTCATGTAAAATTGGTTGCCAAGACACCCAAGTTCATAATGCTTTCACTGTTAAAAAGTTATGAGATCTCTTGTAGAGCCAAACTCATAGCTGAGCTTGGATTTGTATTGAGCGAGTCTACGGGGCCTATCCAAAGTCCAAAGTACGGTACGTACTCTTGACTGTACTTTATACCCTGACTCTGCAAACGCTACATTTTGGTTAAAAAGTATGGTTTGGCTGTTTAATGTTCAATGAACTATTACGTGACATAACATTTAAGTCCGTAAGGAACAATTTATGCGAAAATGACGAAACAGCCAAGCCATACTTTTTAACCAAGATGTAAAGTTAGCAGAGTCGGGGCTTATAGCTAGAGTTAGTTGTTAGTCATTGTTATAAATGAGGTACCTACAGTGTGTGTTTCACAGGTCAATAAATCTGAAACCACCAACCTTAACCCCCCCCCCCCCTACCACCATAGGAGGGGTTAGAGGAAGAAAGCTTCCAGTTTCTTAATATTTTTGTTCTTTATAACCAAATCCTAGACTAAAAACCAAATTTTAGTTTTCTAGTACTTCAGCAAGTAACCTAGAGGTTTTGAGATCATCAGTCAGTGAGTCAAGAAATCGACATATTTCAGATGTCAATAAATCTGAAACCATAAAAGCTTGCCATGAAACCAAAAAATTTATACTTCTTGCGTGTAATAAATTTGCTGGGGACATCTTATCCTACAATTTTCAGCTTTCTAGCAATATCCAGACCGGTCCGAAAATACGACGAAGCGCTTCCAGAAAAGGTGGTAGTGCCTTGTTTCCTTCGACTCGTCTTGGCGGGGGCACTACCATGCCCCAACACGATGATGGAAATAAATATGGATGAAATTATTGCCTTAGAATTTTCAGAATTTCCACAAGGAACGGATCAGGGGGATTACTCTTGAAGTTAATACCAATTCCAATCCAATTCCAATATTAAATCAGTGGCATGTTTTTTTTTTTATGTTAAAGTAAATTTACCTACATCGTGGTTACCTATATTTTAAAGCATGTCGGTTTATTAGTATCCCGATTCTTTAATTATATGAACTGACATATTTCCAATGTCTTTCTTTCTTTTCTTTCTTTTTTTGAAAAACGTTGCCCCACACTAGGAATCTCTTCCTGTGTCGTGGGTGCGATTACAGACATATAATCTCACAAGCACACTAACACCCAGACCCGGAGCAATTATCCCTAGATCGTACAAATATTTGCTCCGTGCAGGAATCGAACCTGCGACACGCAGCGCAGCAGTCGGTCTCTCGACCACTGCGCCAACCGCGCTGTCAAAAATGTCAATCGAGCGGTTTTATTTTCAAGAGTAATCCTACAGATCTGCGCGGCTGTTACTACTATAAATAGTTGATTTAACTGCGTGTTAGTGGAACGTCTAATAATATATACGAGTAGGTAATTACTTTGGACTAACGTCAACGACAGTGTAATATGTAGGGGTAACGTAGGGTAGGGTAAAGTAAGTCCGAGACCACCTCCTTAATCCAACTATCCAGTGAGAACTATTCAAGATATTGGTAGGGGCTTATCACTATCATATCATTCACTGTCAGTACATTGTTGAATCCATATAGCTAATGTAAGCATCTTCGTGAACCAGATTAATCTATACTAAGATTATAAAGCAGAGAGAGAGTTTTTTTTTGCTTTTTTGTTAAAACGCGCTTATCTCTAGAATTACCAGTCGGATATGAAAAAATATTTTTGTATGGGACAGCCAGATTTATGAGGAATAATATAGGCTAACTAAGCTACACCTCTCAACTAGCCTTAAATATTGCGCATAAAAAAGCACTCCCGAACTGCTTTTGCCGCGTGCGCTGGCGTAATGGTTAGTAATACGTACATAAATACAATATTCTACAAATATATGTGTGATGGCAACACTGTTTTATATTATTGACTACGGCGAGTGGAGGGAGGACGGTAGTCTTTTGTGAGCCGCCGTGGCGGACGGACCTCTACGCTCTGACTTATCTATCGAGACCTCTGATTTCATATTGTAATACCTTCATTGTACATTGTAATATAAAGTGACTCACTACTAATATCTAACCCAAAGTAAACGTGCTCTCAGTGGCAAAGAGCCTTAATATTGGTTTTATTTACTATTTATTACCTTTAAAATCCGGTCAGACATACAGACCTCCGATCCTATTCTTCAATATATTTCCGACATATATTGGTCCTCAGCAGAACTGTATACACCTGTCTTTCGGAGAATACATGCGTGATACTATGTTAAGTTTTGCTGTTTCTAAATACACATCTTTATGAAGTCCAAATCCTGTGTCAACTCAACGTCTAAAAACAATGACAGTGACCAACGAGGTAATTACGCAACCTTCTTCCAGATGATCCCTGCATGGTTAAACTCACATAGATATGTACTATTGTCTGGATATATGTGTCTATATGTCTGGACTTTAAAAGAGACGTTGGCCTCTGAGTTTGTTTCGGCGTTTCTACTCAGAGATAGTCAGATAGGAAACGCCGGCGCCATCTGGTTTATAAAAATGACTTGTAAAAGTGTCTTCAAAAGATCTATTTACAGAAATAAAATCATTTATAATTTATCACTTTCATTTAATATATTTATTTTTTAATTTACATTGCACAAAAATAAAATTGTACAGGGACGGACTTAATGCCAAAAGCAAAGTGCCTTTGGCATTAAGTCCCACCAGTCAACCTTATGTTGGCTATTCGAACATATAAATAAATATATTTACCAATATCACAGTTATAATAATTATAATTTGGCCTATTAGAACCCTATTTCCAATATCAAAGGAGCGGAAATATTTTCGAGAGTTATCCTTAATATCCGAAATATATTTTTTGCGTTTATATTTGCCTAATATCAATATTCTAACTAAACATGTTGCCTCTACAAGAAAACCCGTAACAACCTTTCTGACGAACAATTCAATCGTATATGTGTTCTATAAAGATTTATATAAAACATAATTGGTTTCGTATCGGCCCGGCAGGCCATTTAGGTAATGGACGGAGGCCCTCTGATCTCCTCAACAGTATTACTAGTGTACCTTGCCCTCAGTTCACTCACAATTTACCGGGTAATCCGGGCCAAATGTGTTTCCCTTACAAAGTGATTTCGGATTAAGGTAGGTACATACGCATTGAGAACGTGGGCCTTATTTGGCGTAATGGCCTTTTTTGGAATTTGATTCTTTGTTTTTGTTTAAGATGGCTTTGAGAGGTCATTTATTGGGTTGATTTTAAGTTATCGCTATTATGAAGGACAGCAAGTCTTCATGTATTTTTTATTTGCATTCTTCCTGTAATATACACCCTTTCCTTAAACATAAATGAAGCGAAAGAAGATTGTCGCAATCGTAGCCAGAGGAAATAGATGTGGGAAACAGGCTTCATTGTATGTATGTACATAATGTACTTACGGTTTTGATAACTTATACAGAAACAATAATAAAACATCAATAATAATGAAAAAACATAACGAAACAACACTTCAGTCAGATTTATTATTTCCATATAGGTACTTAATTCATCTATGGTCTATAGATGAATTAAGTTAAATAATAATTACAACCGTAAAAATAAACGGAAAGAGTACTACAATACTATAAAAAATACCAATACCTACCTATACAATCTTCTTCTTCTTCTTATCATGTGGTTGATGAACAACCTAGTGTCAGAGTTTAAATCACCCGTAGATTTTTGACATGGCCTTAAACACCATAGAAAATATCTCTCAGGTGTGCTGGTTTCCTCACGATGTTTTCCATCACCGTTATAAGCAAGTGATAATTAATTTATAATACGCACATAACTTCGAAAAGTCAGTGATTGTCAGCCTTGGATTCAAACTTGTGACCTATGACTTGTTAATCGAACGAATTCTATTTGGTCATACCACTCGGCTGTTATATATCCCTATCTACATAATACTATTAAATTTAAAACGTATTAAGTTACAAAGGTTTTATTACAATAAATATAAACTTTATAACTTCAATCAAAACGGGAAAGCCGACAAAATATCGTATTTAATAAAATACTAAAAAATAAAAATACTTCACTATTTTTATGAATGCCTTCACGAAGTAAGTAACATGCAGTTTTTAAAAAAGCTTTAAAATTAGTCATGCATAACAAACTTTTCTCGTTAGCCGGGAACTAAGTTAAATATGCTTTTGCTCAAAGTACCGCAATAGTTTGTGCTGGATTCAGACTCTGGACCTTGCAGTCATCGCGAGCGCTACTGTAAAACAACGGATTCTAGTATCCATCTGCGACATATATATATATATATATATATATACATAATACTATTAAGTTTAAAACGTTTTAAGTTACAAAAGGTTTCATTATAATAATTTCAAACAAAACAAATTGTATGTCATGTACATTTCATTAACATTTTCCAAAAATACATAACCAACCGACATTGGTAAACAGCCAACTTTAAAATACATTTAAATATCTACTTTTCATAATTTTATTCATAGAATATGTGATAAAATGTAATCATAATGCTGTTACGATTATAGTTAAGCTTTATTAAAGTACGGGTTATTATTAACCAAAATATGGACGAAACCGCACCGCGCTGTGGTTACGATTGTTTTAACGGAAACCGAGATACATTGCATTCTATAACCACGGATTATAATATTTGTAACCATAGATATAACAAAGTATAGCCTAGGGCTTAGTGGTGTGACCGTTACACTGACAAGTATAAGGTCGCAAGGTCTAAAACAATTCAAGTCCTGAACTTGTGCCAACTGCCATGTCTTACTTAATCTTGCCAAACTTAAAAATACAATTTGTCAACTTGTTATGAAAAGGACCTCAACATAAGACTCAAAGATGAATACCGAAATAAAACTATAAGAAACAAAACACAAGTCATACATGCCCTTCATCATACATCTTATATCGTAAGGAAACCAGCACACTTGAGAGATTTTCTCGATGGTGTGTAAATCCATGTCAGAGACCTACGGGTGGTTTAAAATCTGATACTAGGTTGTTCATCAACCACACGATAAGAAGATCATACACAATCATTGAAGTGGAGATATGCGGGTTACCTGGCACGATCAAATAGAAAAAAAAGAAGAGGCAGGCCAGTAGATGGCTGGCAAGACGAAATAGTAGGAATGGCAGGTAATTCATGGCTAATACAAGTGAAAAACAGAGCAAACTGGAAAATATTGGAGAAGGCTTATACTACTAATTTATATAATTACACACAAGTATTTATATAAAAAATCGTGTTAGTAATTAAGGCTTTTTTATTTATAGAAAAGATTCAGACGTTACTTTGCGGAAGTCCATTACAATGGATGCAAATAAATACAATATCTAGCTAAAGTTATTATATTAAATGGAAGAAAAACAGAAGCTAAGCATGCGTTAATGCTTATCAAAGACTTATCTTGAATATCTAGCTACTTCCACAATATTGAGAGTAGTCACGCCACACATTTTTAGTGCACATTTCGCTTGCTTATGTGCATATATTTGTGGGAGGGTGGTGCACAGGTATTTGCATGACTACCCTAAATAATGTGAAAGTAGCTAGATACTGCATTTTTTTTTTTTTTTTTTTTTTTTTTTTTGGTAGTGGCATCTCGCAGGTCAACCTAGGAGGTTGTCGGCTGCTTAACCGGGCTTTCCTGTGGATGCCCTAATAATAAACTATTATTAAGGCCTCCAGCCAGGGGCTTACGAATTAAACTAAATCTAAAGCGACCACGCTAAGGGCACCCCCTGCGGGGTACGAGCCTCGGCTTAGGGCGTCGCTTGAGGGAGGACAGCAAGGGACTGGCTGGATCGAACAAGAATTATTATTATCAGGGGAATTTAAAGCTACAGGCTCAGCGGCTACGCGGGCTGGCACGAGCAAGGGTCGGGGAGGTGATGCATTAGGTGCATTACGGGGACGTCGCGACGGGCCTCGGCGGCGAGGCCTAAATGACGGCGGTCTGTGCTTGTGTACTGTGCTGGTGGCCCTACGGCTCTCTTGGAGCAGGGTTATAGCGTCATCGGGGTACAATAGTGAATGCCTAGGACGGCGAATTCTACTTATCTGGGAGGGGGTGTATCGGGCGGCAGCCGCGATAAGAGGGTTGGGGTGCTTTTCAGCAGACTCGAAATAACGCTTGCAAATGCGTTTTATAAACTGTTGGATAGTGGGAATCTTGAGGTCGAGATGGAGGTTTTCGTTTCTAACGTAGAGGGGGGCTCCCGTGACCTTACGTAAGGCACGGTTTTGGAGGGTCTGCATCTTATGGAGGCGGTACGATTTCGCGTGTGGGAACACTACGCAGGCGTAGGTCATGATGGGGCGTATGCACGTGGTGTAAATGCGCAGTTTGCACTTAAGGGACAATCTGCTGCGTGCGTTCATGATGAAGTGAAGCCTACCCAGAGCGAAGGCGGCGCGCGAGCGCACCGTCCTTATGTGCTCACCGAAGGTCAAGTGTCTATCTAGGATGACTCCTAAGTACTTGGCTTGCTTCTCCCAAGGGATCGGCTTGCCGAACATGGTTATCGGTTTGGGGTCGGGGGGTCTGATCCTACGCTTTTTCGCGAAGAGTACGGCTTGACTCTTATCGGGGTTAACTTCTATTCTCCATTTCCTGAACCAAGCGCCTAGTACGTTGGCGGAAGTTTGGAGAGTGCTAGCTATGCGGTCGCGCACGATACCGGAGTAGAAAATGGCAGTGTCGTCTGCGAAGAGAGCTAACTTTGCCTGTCTATTTTTGGGGATGTCGCTAGTGAAGAGCGTGAACAGGAGGGGCGAGAGCACGGAGCCCTGGGGGACACCGGCGCGGATAGAGTGGGGGGCGGATAGTGCGCCCTCTATGCGATAGCGGAAAGTGCGATTCGAGAGAAAGTCCCGTAGGATGAGCACGAGACGGTCGGGCACGCCGAGTTGGTACAGCTTGTATAATAAGCCGTTGTGCCAGACTTTGTCGAAAGCCTTCGCTATGTCGAAAAAGAGCGCGCCTGTCATCGTGCCGCGCTGAAAACCGGCGCTTATGTGCTCGACGATGCGGTGGACCTGTTGTACGCACGAGTGTTGGGTACGAAAACCGAACTGTTCGTTGGGGATGAGGCTCTTCGCATCGGCAAAGTCCTTGAGTCGCTTATAAATAAGTTTCTCGTAGATTTTACAGAGTACGTTGAGGAGGCTGATCGGTATACTGCATTTATTTGCTTTTTTATTTTTATAACCGTTGGTCTGGCAATGCAAAAGTTACAGGTTCCAACCCAAGGCACGGCCACACAATAATCTCTTCGGCCACCGTGAGCCGTAGCTTGCGGGCGAGGCATTGGGCAGTTTGTCACCCGTCCAGTGACATGCCCGAGACCGCGACGACAATTTTAAGGACCAAAACTTTAATTCTGGTGTACGTTTAATTTCAATATCTTGCTTCAAAAAGATATGAATCGTGCTTTTTAAACATCTACATGTAAAATATTTGGTTGCAAACAAAAAAAATTTATTAGAAATAGGATAATATATATACTATTACCCCAATAACCGCTGCTTACCTCACATTGAATACAAACAATATACTACCCACAATATTGCAAATAAAACTGACACCATATTATATGAGCAACGCCAAACCCAATCTGGTCCCATATAAGTTTTCCCTGATTTCAATTAAGGGAGGCTCGTAATGCAATATCTTGGTATGTAGGTATTAATAGGGCGTTCTCTTGTATGACGTGCGATGGTACAATAACTGCCTCGTTAGTCTAGTGGTCCTAAGCGTGACTGCTGAGCATGAGGTCTCGGGTTCGATTCCCGGGTCGAGCAAAGTGTTTTTGAGTTTTTTTTTGGATTTTTTTGTACCCGCAATAGGCTCACCACCTTTTACTGGGACTTAATAACAGCATTGATTAAATGTGGGTGTACATCTCTGCCTTCCCCTTCGGAGAACGTAGGCATTACTAATCAATATGTCATTGCCATGTTAATTAAGCGTCGATTCTAATATAACATATTAAACTAAAATTGGAGAATTGATATCTTTTTTCCATCACGCTCTGATGGTACTGTTGTATTTTTTTTTTCACCCCGTGTTTCTCATATACCTAGTAACGGTTAGTAAAAGACAGTAATGTTCTAAATTTAGTTTAGGTGGGCTACATCAGAATTGAGGCCAATGTGTCGAAAGACTCGCCACGCAAGATTGTGTTATTGTTTTACAGAGAAATGTTAAAAGTTTTTTATGTATTGGGGTGTTCCCAAATAGTCTCAAATTCTGTTATAGGGTAAAAATATGTGTTTCTTAGCGCATACAGACATGACACGTGATGCCACCACATCTCCACTAGGGGGCAGCACTGATGCTAAACCAAGTTACGAGGCACCTAATTTGCCCAATTGGAGCAAGACAAACGGACAGACAGGCGGCTCATTAATAGGGGATTACTGAGCCTTCGATGTCTGTCTGTATGTCACAGTGCTGGTAGCCAGCCTACCTTTATGCTGTTATGACATATCATAAAAAAGTAACAATGGTACGAGTTCCGTACCATCTTAGCTTATTAACTGCACCAGTGCGACTTGCGCAATAAGGCGTTTCTTTTTTTTAAATATTAAGTTGAGTCTTGGTTTTTTTTTTGTTTTTTTTATGGGATATGGGGCAACCGAGCAGACGGATCGCCTGATGGTAAGCGAATACCGCCGCCCGTGGACCGGCCTTGTAAAGGGTTTCGGCCTCCGGTACCCTCACTCACTCGGCGAAACATAACGCAAGCGTTGTTTCACGCCGGTTTTCTGTGAGGCCTTGGTATCACTCCGGTCGAGCTGGCCCATTCGTGCCAAAGCATGGCTCTCTCACGGTAAAAATAAATGATAAACTCACGCCTTTTTCCTATGAAAGTAACTATAGAACGATCCTTAAATCTATTTAAGTATCCAAACTAATATTATAAATGCGAAAGTAACGTTCTCTTTCTTTGTTACGTTTTCACGCCCAATCTGCTGAACCAATTTTAATGAATTTTGGTATGGAGATAGACTGGACCTTGGAGATGGACATAGGCTATGCTTTGTTGCGCAGACGAAGTCACGAGCACCAGCTAGTGTTGACATAATTCTATACAATTCCGCACATTCATAAAATTATACAAAGAAATCTTTACCCGTTGATCTGAAATGCAATTACATGTATTCTATAAATTAAAACTAGCTCAAAGCCTTGCAGCAGTACATCTTACAAATTAACATAATTTAAAAGTGAAGCGAATCGTCTTTAAGTTCATTAGTCAAATTGGAGCGAGGTACGTTCTATTTTAATTAGGTACCATTTTCTGTTCGAGTTTATGGGACAATAAAGCTTTATTATTTTCACGACAGTTAATTGGGGACCACTGGGTTGTAATGAAATGAATGATTATTTTTAAACGATTTCAAAAAGGATCTGTATTTGACCCATTTTTCTCAAAAACTACTGATCCGATTTGGGTGTGGTTTTCGTTATATAAATACATATATTTTTCAGGAAAGGTTTTAATATATAATATATTAGGATCTAATGAAGATCTTTGGATTTAGACAATGGAACTGAACTTTAATTACTTATACCAAGAACCGATTATAGAAAAAAACACACTCTATAAAGGAGTGCAGCTGTTTAATGCCTTATGCTACAACTACCAAACATACAAACAAGTATAGTGTAAAGCTCACTAAACTGTACAGTAATGTTATTTAATATTTTCTATATCCTATCACTTACATATTATAAAACATCTGTTCGCGATAAACTCAAAAATAACCGAACGGATTTACATGCGATTTTCACGAATAGACAGAGGGGTTTATGAGGAAGGTTTGGGTATATAATTCATTAAGGTTTTGTTTAAATTGCTTGAAATATGACGATGATTGTTGAAGATATCGGAAAAATCGGTTTCACACCACGTGCGAAGCCGGGATGGGTCGCTAGTATAAAAATAATACTGAATTGGGCTTGTACAGTAGAACATTGTGCAATATGCCTAATACTCTAGTTCGAATTAACGCAGAATATAGTTTAGTAGAAGTCACTAAGCGAAATAAAATCTATTTAAACCAATTCGAAGCCCGGCTTGCATTTATTACATCTTCCCATAGATAACCTTCACGATGCGATTCCCAGAAGGGTCTGAGAGATAGCGTACCCCCTCAGATTGCAAATGACGGTATCAAGTGGCTACGTCCTAAGGGACGATTGGTATTTCAATACGCTATGGTTTATTTAAAGAAACTTACGATATAATGAGACTGTCTCTTTGTATAGTACACGCAAGCGCGGCTGCTGAACGTGAGATCGTGGGTTCATTTCCGGGTCGGTGAGATTGGTTTAGATTTTCTATTAGGTAATAGACAGAAATATATTTACCACAATTATACAAAAATGTGAAATGTGGGTGTAGGACTAGATACAACAGTACGTCTATTTATGGAATACAGACGCTACATTTATATTTTATAAAGATAAACCTTTTTAAACGACTGTACAAAAAAGTCAATTTTTACGAAAATTACGCAGACAGTTAAAGTTTATATGGAGAAGGGGTGCAGAAACGTAATATTTTTATATAATATGCATTAGAAATACATTAAATTAATAAAAATACATTACACACACTACCACGTGTTTGATTCACATACACACATAAATAGGTATATATAATTTCGAATATAGAACCTTAATAACGTTCAAATTTAAAATTTAATGAAATATCGTCGAATTTCGGCCAGTCGTTTTAGACCACTAGTTTCATTAACACTTTCTGAGTCTGCGAGGTAGACATAAAAGTTAAACAATCGCTTAGACATTGAATGGCATTGGACTGTCAAAGTGTTAAGGTCGATGCTAATTTTCCTGTTCGATGAGTATGCTAAAAAGATCAAGATCTGACAGAGAGAATTTTTACTTAACTATCTGAAAAACTGCTAAGAATTTTAATCTTCAAGAAAAATGGGAAAAAAGCGTCAAGGAAAACTATTTTACGAACTTTTTGTTAATTTCTAAGTAGCCAAGGTCTGGGGTATTTAATATCTTCGGCACAAAAATTTAATTTGCATACACATTGCGGTATGATATTTTTTTATAAAATAGTAGTTTTTATAGTTCTCATGATCTGCGGTTTTTAAATTTACTATTTAAATTATAAAAGAAGGCGAATTTTCTTCGTTTTCAAGCTGTTATCGTCATTAGGAACTGGTTTTTTACTGGATTTTCGAGCAACGGATTGTGTTGAGATTGTAAGTGAGGATGCTGGGGTTGTAAGTCCCAGCAGTGTTTGTTTTGGTAGTTTCACTAACTGATGAAATGAGTGAGATTTTTGCACCTTAAATTGGTTTATTGTAAATTGGTTACAATGGATGCTTATTAGCTACTTAATCGCTACCAAAGATTTTATTGAGTATATTACCGTTTTACTACGTGAACAAAATGTTGACGTATATATCTGCCTAGCCTTTTCCCAATTAGATTGGGGTCAGTTTCCAATATAATATAATAAGCAGCAAAATGTTGACGTATACATTTACAAATAATTAGAACAAAGCCAAAGGTACAATGATGCTCGTACAGATTGTATGACTAATGAATGTCTTTGATTGTAGATAGGTATGATAGACCTTTTATGTAATAAGGTCACTTGCCAATTTTATAAAATGGTGGTGTCACAGGTATATCATGAAAGAAGGAATCGTAAGGAAACTTGTACTAATGGTATGAAATCCCCAACTCGCAGTGACCTAGCATGGTGATTATTGCTTGTGTGATCTGCATTGGGACAGTTGCAATCTAGTTATATTTCGTATAAGACTTAACAGTATATCGCTATGGAAATACAAACTGAAGGAAAGATGAAAATTTCTCCAATAATAGATAGCATGGTATACATAAACAAAAAATAAAAACCGCCTTCAAAAATCCACTACACTAAAAAGTTTAAAATAATATCAAAATTTGCTTATAATAAAATAATTTTAAAATAACAATATATAATAATAATCTGTTAATTTTGGAGTCGGTGCCTGTACTGGGAGAGGGTTATTGTTTCCTCTTGTTAGTCACTTAAGTTCGTTGTGCTGTCGTTATGTTACCGGCCTTTGTATCTGGTTGTAAACCCCACATACATCAGGCACCGACTCCAAAATTAACAGATTATTATTATATATTGTTATTTTAAAATTATTTTATTATAAGCAAATTTTGATATTATTTTAAACTTTTTAGTGTAGTGGATTTTTGAAGGCGGTTTTTATTTTTTGTTTAAAATTAATTTATTTTAGTCTTTTTAGTTTTAAGTCTAATAAATATATTGTATAGGTCATATATAAGTTTGTATACTTCATACATAAGTTAATTTAGTAATTTAATAATATGGGTAGGCCTTCGAAAGCCGCTAGGACTTTATAACTGCATGGGTGAAATGTTTGTGTAAAACAGTGGAAACTTCTGCCTACCCCATCGGGCAATACAGGCATGATGCTATGTATGTATTGAGTGGCATGAACTATACATGGATATGCGATTACAGCAATTGCGAGTGATTTGCTGTGATTTATTGAAGAGTTCCATTGTCTAACTTCGAAGATCTTCATCAGATCGTCACTAAATTGAAATGGAACCATTTCTGGGGACTACTCTTTCAAACAATTATACTCAATACTCAATACTCAATAACTTTATTGCATCCCATAATGTATACAAAGGCTGGTGGGTAAAAATTAAAGAGAAACAATTATGGACCCTGTCGGGCACAGCAAGTTAGTTTTTAGAGGAGAGGATGAAGAGCGCTTTTTAAAAACATAATATATTGAAATAAAGGAAGAAAATCTGATATTTTGATATTTAAGTAGGTATTATTATTGTGTAGATTTATTTTCATTTTATTTATTAATATTCATTTATTTATTTATTATTAATAGTTTTATTCTAGATAATGTATTAATTTTTATTATTTATTTTATATATTTATTTATATATTAGCTGTAATTTTAATTAACTAAATAGTAAGTAGTTAAAGATATTGCATATGCATAGTAAGTAAGGTAAATAAATTTATTTCAGTACTGCTTGTTTATTCTAGTTATCCCTGTTACCCTGGTTGGAATTTATCTTTGAGGTATTCGTCAATTGTGTAGTAACTTTTATCTAAGAGAAATCGTTTTAATTTATTGGTAAATATATTATTTGTTTCTGTGTTTTTTATGTATTCAGGTAATTTATTGTAGATTTTAATGGATGTAACAAACGCACTAGAGGAGTGCATTTTCAATCGTGAGGTTGGTAAATTGAGTCTATTTCCATGTCTAAGTTTGATTTTTGTTTGAATGTCTTCTCTTTTGCTGTAGAATTGTGGGTATTTCCTTACAAATTTGCAAATTTCAAATATATAGAGGCAGGGTAGTGTTAAGATGTTTAGTTCTTTGAAGTGTGGTTTACATGAGTCGGTGTCTTCGATGTTAATCAATATTCTTATTAGTTTCTTCTGTATTGTAAATAGCGAAGGCGCGTCTGTACTGTTACCCCATAATATAATTCCATATCCAAGCCAAGCGAACGCATACGCATAGTAGGTTACTATTGCTGTTTTGAGGTCTGTTGTTTTCTTTATTTCTCTGAGGGCATATGCAAATTTAGATAACTTAGTTTTTAATTTCTGTATGTGTGGTTTCCAGTCTATGTGTGTATCTATGTCTAAGCCTAAAAGGGTGAATTTATTAACTATTTCTAATTTGGATCCTTTGTATTCAAAATTTATATTAATGGGGGTTTTTTGTCGCGGGTGAAAAGTAATTATTTTTGTTTTATTAAAGTTTATTTCTAGGTTGTGTTCGTTCATCCAATATGTTGTGGTGTCAAGTATAGATGTTAGTGTTTGGTTTAAGTTTTGGTTATTGTTACATGATGTTAAAATAGAGACGTCATCGGCAAACAATACGCACGTTTCGTTTATGTAGTTAGGGAGATCGTTTATGTAGACTAAGAACAGCAGGCATCCTATGACACTTCCCTGTGGTATGGAGGCGTTAACAGGTATGTTTTGGGATCTTATTAGTTCAATGTGTTGTGTCAATGTATTGTAGTGTTCTATTTCTACGACTTGTTCTCTATTTTTTAAATATGATCTAAACCAGTCATGACTTTTACCTCGGATACCTATGTTGTAGAGTTTATTTAATAATATATCAAATTGTACTCTGTCGTAAGCTTTGGTCATATCTAATAACAATCCAATAGCGTATTTTTTGTTATCAATAATTTTGAGTGCTTCTTGGATATATTTGTAGACAGCCAAAACGGTGGATCGGTTCTTGCGAAATCCATTTTGGCTGTCATTGAATATACTATATTTTTCACAGAACGCATAAACGCGGTTACACATGACTTTTTCGAATATTTTCGAGGCTGTTGGTAGTAGGGCAATTGGACGGTAATTGTTCGGGTCAGTTTTATCGTTTTTCTTGAAGATAGGTTTGATGAGGGCCTTTTTGAGTAAGTCAGGAAAGACACCTTCTTCGAAGGATTGGTTAAGGAGTATATAGAATGGCAAGGTTAGTTCATCAGCGCACTGTTTTATCAGACTGGGTGGAATTTCGTCGATTCCGTGGCTGTTCTTATTTTTTAAGTTTTTAATAATAATATTTACTTCATAAGGGTCAACTGGGTTAAGATACAGTGTATTTTGTGTAGTTAAGACTGTCGGCAGCCCTTTAGGTTTTCTGCCGGTAGGTGTTGTAGTTTTTCCACCAATGGAGGCAAAGAAATTATTAAATATGTTGGCTACTTCTTGCGGTTTCGCCGTTAAGCTATTATCTACTTGCAGTGTTATGTTATGTTTCTCACTTTTACGTTTTTTGTTTGAGCGTTCATTTATGATTCCCCACATTGTCTTAACTTTATTATTCGATTGTATCATTTTATTTTTGTAGTGTAGTTTTTTAGCTGTTGTAACCGTTTTTTTCAGTATTTTTTCATAGTTTTTGTAATGTTTTATTAATGTAGGATCCTTTGTTTTTGTTGTTAATATTTTTAACAATCTTTTATTAATACTGGATTTTTTAATACCAACAGTGAGCCAATATTTCTTATATTTGGTTTTAAGTTTAATTTTAAGTAGTGGGATACACTTATTTAGGATTAAGGTAAGTTTTTCGTTAAATATTGTATAATTTGTGTTAATATTATTATTAGTTTTAAGTATATCATTCCAATTTAGTTTTTGTAATTCCTCTTTGAATTTTAATATGTTTGTATTATTATATAACCTTTTCTTTGTGTACCAATTATGTATACTGGATTGTTTTGGTATTTTTAGATGTAGGATTGTGCTATGGTGGTCTGAGAAACCTAGGTCGTCTATTGTTACGTGCATGTCTTTGTAGTTAAAGTTAGTGAATATTAGATCTAAACATGTTGCGGTATTTGGTGTAATACGCGTAGCACTTTTTACGAGTTGAATAAAGTTATTTTCTTGCATTAGATTTATAAATTGATTAGTTTTTAGATTATCCCGTAGTATATTTATATTAAAATCGCCTCCTATTATTATATTTAATTTATAGTATTTTTTATTTATATATTTTAGTAGTTGTTTTAGTTTTTCATAAAAAACTTCCTCCTCTCGCCTATTCCAGTACATAGATAGAATTAATAAGTTTTCTTTTGGTAATTCTGCGGCGCATATTTCTATTATATATTCTGCAGACATCTCGGTGATATCGTTCCTCTGTATGCTTTCAATATAGTCTTGTAGGAGTATGCATACGCCGCCCCCGGTTCGGGTACTGCGACAAAAGGATGAAGCAAGTTTATATCCACTAAATTGTATGAGGTCTAGTCTTTCTTGAGTTAGCCATGTTTCTGAAAGGCATATAGCTTTGTAGGATGGATGTTCGTCTATAAATGCTTCTAGTATGTCTTGTTTGTTATTAAGACTTTGGATATTTTGGAATAATAGTTTGAAGGGTTGTTCGTTGTTTACGAAATGTCTGGTTCTCAGTTTCATAATTTTCGTTTATAGTGCAGGGTTGCGTCATGTTGTTGTGTGTTGTATCTTTTTCTAGGGTGTCGTGTGCGTTGTCGTTTGTATTGTTATCCAGTTTAAATAAATTTCCGTTTATATATAGTTTGTTATCTCTGATGACTGCGTATGATCCGTTTTTTCTAGCCGTAGATAGTTCCTCTCGCATGCGTGCCCTATACTTTCGTTCATTTTTATCTAAAAATTGTGAGATGAATAGTCCAGTTCCATGGAAGAAAGTTCTATTGTTTACAATATATTTTGCCATTCTCTTGCTAATGAATTCGATGACAAGTGGTCGGTTCTTAGATCCACCAGGTCTTCCAATTCGGTACAGATCTTCAATAAATCCTGAAACGTCTATGTTTACCATTTCACGAAACAGTTCAACCAATCTGCTGTGGAGTGCATTTTCAGGCTCTTTATAGTTGTCCGCCAGGCCATAGAGCACAATCTTTCTATGGTTGTTTTCTTGTGTACTATTAGGTATTTTAGAAGATTCTGTAGTTAACTTTCTTATTTCTTTTTTCAGATTTTCGTTTTCTGTTTGTAGTTTTTCTAGTTTTATGTTAATATTTACTATTTCTTGCTTTCTTAGGCAGTTTTCTGTTGTTAAGGTATTTGTTTTACAATCTATATCTTGTTTTAATTCATGAATTGCTTTATATATTTCTGTGTGTATTGTTTTCTGTAGTTCTTGTATAATAGATTTATTATTTTCTTTCAGGTGTGTAATTATTATTTCACTTAAATCCTGTAGTGTTAAATTTTTTTCTAAATTCATTTTATCAGGTTTTTCTGTAGGTATAGTATCACCAAAAAAGCTGAGGTCATCTGAACAAATTGTATCGTTGTCGGGATCTTTTGGCTTTCTTCTTAAAGTGACGTTAGCTTCCTCGGGGGGTGTAGATTGGCATTTGTCCGCATCCAGTATTCCAGGGAGACGCAAAGGCGTATTAGTGTTTCCTGTCTTGGGTAGTTTACAGATGCATGTTTGACATTTCCAAGTGGTTTTATTTTCTAGTATTATCCTTTTAGTGCCCGCGGTAACACCAGCACATTCGAAGTCGTATCTACATTTACAAAGAACGCATGTAATGTTTTCCCTTATAGGTAGCTTTTGTTTACATCCAGCGCAAGTAGTTGTAGAAGCCATTTTAATTTTTAAATGGTTGGCGCTTTATTTTTAATTCGGCTATTTCTCACTAGGGGCTGCAATGGCAGTAGTGTAGCGAATAGTTAAGTGTTACCAGGACAAAATTTATCTATGGACGGTTGGTAGCACTGATTCTGGTTCGTCTATTCCTCACTAGGGGCTGTGATGGCAGTAGTGTCGTAAATGAGTGAATGATATCAGTGTTTGGTAGTTGGTAGTACTGTTTTTTAGTTTGTTTATTCACCACTTGGGGCTGTAATGGCGGTAGTTGTTTAACAAGTAATGTTTTTTAGTTCGTCTATTCACCACTTGAGTTCACTAGCGTTAGTTGTAGGGGTCAAAGTTCAAAATTTAAATCCACTAAACCGTTTTAGATTTTTACAATAACTTATTCTTAATTAGGTTTAACTGCTTGATAGTCAATGAGAATATGGTAAGCACTTAGATATTGAACCAAGCAAGTCCACTTTACACTTCTCACTTTTGTAATTATAATGTTTTTGCTTTTTTATCACTTGTTTGACTAATATTATTTTTGTAGTTTTTTTTTTACACTTTTCACTAAAAGTCTTCGGAGATAACACTGTCCGAGCTTAATTGCAACTTAACACGTAGTTGGCACTAGTTTTTTACTTAGATAACGCTTTGTTAACATTTTTTTAGAATTTTTATATACGATCTTAGTGTTTACTGCGTCGCTAGCGACCTCTCTCCTTTTCCAAGTTAGTATATCGACGGACATACATACAAAACAAGGTAGCTACTGTAAAACGTTGAGGAGTTCCCTTGGCTGTCCTTCGTCTTCATCATCAGACCCCTAATGACAGTCACAACCCATCTAGGTGTAAAGTTCTCATCAATACAAATTAATCAAGCCCAAACACCAGGTAATTGCTGTAAATCGTTAAAGAGTTCCCTAGATCGTCTTTCGGCTCCATCATCAGATCGACTCCAGACCTTCATTGAATAGTAGTGCTTTAAAATACTTAATGAAAAAATTAACAAACGCACTAGTCGCCCCTACGATTTTCGAAGGTTTTCCTCGATTTCTCGGGAATGCCATCATCAGGTCCTGGTTTCCTTATCATGGTACCACCGTTGGGATATCTTCTTTCCAATAAAAAAAGAATTATCAAAATCGGTTCATAAACGACGAAGTTATCCCCGAACACACATAAAAAAAAAAAAAAAAAAAAAATATATACGGTCGAATTGAGAAACCTCCTCCTTTTTTGGAAGTCGGTTAAAAAACACACAAATAGATTTTAAAAAGCGGTACAATTGCGAACAGAATTTGGATTTCGGCTCTGCAAAGAATACTCTAAACATTTTCAACAAAATTATTTAATTTTAAACTGTTTAACTGCGTCAAATTACTTTCAAGATTTTACGGTTATTTAATAGCCAAATTTTCATTTCGAAACTTTAGCAAGTTTTTCAGAATAAGCCGTGAATAGCTCTAAAAATAAGTTGTTGGCATTATAAAAGGCCAACGAATTCCTTTGCCTATTTTTTTGTTGGTTTTTTTGGTCACGCGCAGTACACCGACAAATTAAATTATAAACAACATTTTTTTTTACAAAAATATCTTATTTGTTTTATTGATTCGTGTTCAGTATAAGCGGTAACGACTGCCTCGTTGGTTTAATGGTCTCAAGCGCGGCTGTTGATCGTAAGGTCCTGGGTTCGATTCCCAGGTCAGGCAAAGCGTTATTGGGTTTTTTTCTGTTAGGAAATTCTCAGTAGCAGTTCGGATTTTGGAAGTTGGTGGCTTCACCCCCATGCTTCGGAGAGCACGTAAAGCCCGTCGGTCCTGTGCCTGATCTCTCTCCGGTCGTGTCGGATTGCCGTCCCATCGAAATATGAGAGTGAAGGAAGAGGGAGGGCACCTGTGTTTGCGCATACACTTGTGCACTATAATATCTCCTCCAGCTAATCTCTGTGGAGACAGGCCGCCGTGACTGAAATACGGTATGGAGGAGTATATATCTGTATATATATAAGCGTTCAAGTCACCTCCACGAGTATCTACAGATCAACAGCATTATGTAGTACCTTTGTATATTATATTTGTAAGCATCTGTTCATTTACTGTAGGTATCTACCCACCTGCAGTAATTAATGTATTATGTGCATAAAAAATAAATAAAATCTAATTCACCCTAAACAAAAAACCTATTTATTTTCCCCTTAAACTTAACGTCCTTGAGTAGTCTACTTCCAAAGGTCTTAGGACTTAATGTCGAACAACCCACAGGCAATCAAGTGGAAGGGTCTTAATGACCCAATCACGCGAATGAAGGAAAACAATGTAACTGTCGAGTCCATTTGAATTGCTAAGATGAATAGTGTAATGAGGATATTGACATGATAATGATTGGATTTTGGATGAATACATTTGCGTGTTTGCGGGTTAATATTATTATTATTGAACAAGGAAATTAGAACTTCATGAGTATTGTGTTATTTTATACTTGCGTACGACCGCCCTAGTTAATTATAATTTTATTTCTTTCTTTGGATGTATGTGACTGCTGATACTATTTATATATTAATATATTACTAGTTGTGCCCTTTTTTATGTGGAGAAATGCCCTCCAGACACATGGCGTGCCGCAACCACCTCGGGGACCATGTGCAATGGGCGCCAGGCGACCCGTGTCTGGACGCCAAAGGTCCCCTGCGACAGGTCAGGTCTGTGGCCCCGCCGCCTACCACTACGGCCGCAGAGGATAGGGAGAGCGGTGCTTCACAATACCGGCACTCCTCCTCCCCTGTGGCCCCACCACGTCCGCCATCCAACGGCGGCAGCCCCGTCAAGGCCGCAGAAGGTAGGGAGAGCGGCGCATCGACATACCGGCCCTCCTCTCCCACCGCGGCCCCCATCCCTCAGCTGCGGTGCCGCCCATACGACACCGCAGCCCACCTCAGTTGCGACACCCGCTAGCTTCACCGTAGGTGACCAAGCCACGGCTACTAGAGCCCCCACGACAAGGTGGAACCTTGGGGGGGACTAGTTGTGCCCCGCAAACGTTGTTCTGCCAAATAAATTTTCTGGATAGGACCACCCTTATCACCTAGGGCTATAATGAAATAGCCTATGACCTATTTCCAGACCTACCAAATATACACAAAACCCGGACACGAAGCGGGCAGTAGCACGGAGAATGTTTTTTTTTTTGGAAAAACGCTAAGAATTTTCTGCATACCCAATAACACTGCCCAACCTGGAATTGAACTCTGGACTTTATGCTCAGCAATCGCACTCGGGACTACTAGACCAATGACACAGTCAACGAGGCATCTACATAATTATATTAATATTTTTAAAGTTATTATATTAAATGCAAAAAGAATGCGGTCGCGAACAGGATTCGAACCTGCGCCTCCCGGATAGATACTCCAGGTGCTCTGACCACTAAGCCATCTCAACCTCTGCTCACTACCACGAATTCTTCATCCATATTTTAACACGTCTTTTGGCGACGTTATTGCTATCTATTCAGTCCCTATATAGGTGACCGAACCGACACGACTAACTTTGCAGTTAATACAATGTCGTAAAGAATGCAATTACCTTAAATACTTACTATTAAAGATAAATATTTGAAAAGCATTAACGCATACTTAGCGAACTCTAAAGTTATTATATTAAATGGAAAATCAATACGGTCGCGAACAGGATTCGAACTTGCGCCTCCCGGGTAGGTACTCCAGGCGCTCTGACCACTAACTTCCATTTAATATTATATTCCATTTTACTTTAGTGTTCGCTAAGCATGCGTTAATGCTTTTCAAAGATTTATCTTTAATTCATACTTTCTGTTTTAATTATTAAAAAAAAAACTGTCTTATATTGCACTATATAAAGGCATTATTACATAACACTATATATATTTATCTAACAACAATCATTGATAAAATAATCCACGCGACAGTATTTGGAAATATCCCTAAAAATCATCCGTGTATTTTGGAAATCAAAGAGCTAACATGAAACGGAGTTATGACAAAACAAAACTATCAATAGAATCCAACACACGGTTCTATTTTTTGTCTCTTTGATGTATTCAGAATATCAAATGAAATTGGTCAAGCGTGACTTTGTGTGACTGGGTTCCGCAACAAACCTACACCATTACCTACACTTTCATAATCTTATGAATTAAAATAAAACAGGCTTTTAAAGTTATCATGGTGATAAAGAAATAACCAAGTATAGTTTTATGTAAGTTATACAAGATAATAATTTCTTTTTAATAATAATAATAATTTGTTATCTATAATTAAGTACATTAATTATATACATATAGGCAGAAATTAATAATAATACTCCTCCCGGACGTATTTCGGTCACGAAGGCATATCTCCATGGAGATTTTGGCTAATCTATGAAGGAGACATTATAGTGCACAAGTGTATGCGCAAACACAGGTGCACTTCCCATTCCTCCGCTCTCATATTCCGACCGGAGAAAGATAAGCCGCAGGACCGACAGAATTACGTGCTCTCTGAAGCACGGGGGGTCACACCACGAACTTCCTGACTCCGGACGCTACTGAAAATTTCCTAATAGAAAAACCTAATAACACTTTCGAATCGACCTGGGAGTCGAACCCAGGACCTCGCGCTCAGCAGCCGCGCTTGCGACCAACGAGACAGTCAAGGTACAAATTATAATATATATAGATTATACTTTATATAGGTACAATCAGCTTAATGTATATGTAATTAATAAACAATAATAAAAGATTTGTATACCTTAAGATGAGTTTAATAAAAATGTTGGCTGTTGGCATAAATAAATAAACAAGTGATCACTGTGTACACTAGCTTGCTGCCGACAAACTGCTCTGTAGGTTGGCAGAAGTAATATTGGTTAATCTGTACTCCACATTTTTTTTTAAAGGAAATGGTATTTTCTATATTCTATAATCTTACCAGAAAACGTCTACAGTCGACACTGTCGCCAATAAACTAATAATTATATTAACCAATTATTCAGTATCCTGATGGATCCGGTTCATAGATAATATCCTATAAAAAAAAACTTTATTAAAATGACCAATACAATTTCTTATAACATTATGTGCTGATACCCGAACTAAACTAACTAAATGACCTGTATGTCGGAAATCGATCCTCTTATCTCTTATTATATCCTATGAAAGTAAATAAAAAAATAAAAAAATTAATTACAAAAATAAATTTGAAATATTAATAAATAAAATATCATTTTACCTATCTATATAGCAAACACTGGACAAAGAAAAAGTTCAATAAAAAGATTTATTGAATATTTTTATTTATGAAAGAATAATCTGTTAACTGCTAGGCCGACCCCGAAGAAGATGACGGGATGAGCTTAGACTTTGAGAAAACCTGGCAGAAGTACACTTTGGGAAAGGCTTTGTCCCAGCAGTCTGTGACAACGGTATAATTGTGAACATGTACGTACTCGTACCTAATTTGAAGACTACAATACACTGACTGCAAAAAAAATTGTAAAACCAACTCCCACAGGTAAGAATCCCTAAAAATGCACCAACTTTCAATATGAAATCTATTCCATACATTTTTTCAAACATGTCGGTGACCTCTATCCTGGGTATATCTAGATAAACGTCCGCAAAAAGCGCCTAAACGAAAACCAGTTTAAACGAACCCGCCCCGCTTCCTTCAAACCTTGTAACGCAGAACTTTTCGGGTAAGGGAAAGATGGAACTAGGCGTCAAGTTATACTAGCCAGTGTTGTACTCACACTGTCATCGTATTCGAGTTTTGTTTTTAAAATGCAAATTGAATCCTAGTTCCACCACAGTATGTTGTGCCTAACAATAATTAAGATGGAATCTTAAAAACATAACATAGCAAAAAATACTAGTAACTAATCCCCAAAGGGGTAGGCAGAGGTATACACAGTCCACCAATTTTTTACCAATACTGGTATTAAGTCCCATGTAATAAATAAGTGGTGCGCCTTTTGCCACCTATCGGGCGGCACAATTGCAAACTCCAAGTAGCTACTGTGAATTTCCTAACAGTAAAACTCAATACCACTTTGCCCTTCCCAAGAATCGAACCCGAGACCTCATGCTCAGCAGTCGCGCTTCGGATTACAAGACCAACGAGGCAGTTTTGACTCTTCAGCTGTTGGCTCGCTCATTAGCAGACACAATAGATTCTTATTATTAGATTCTTATTAAATAGAAGTAAGTATTTGTACGTGGGTGAGCCAAAGGGTTCAACTTTTACATAGTCTAGTAGTAACACATACAACACAAGCCCTTTCATAGTACAATAGATATATCTGAGATGGAAAACTTCTTCAATATATTATATACTTGATATTCATATCTCCCACACTAGGATTACCGCGTGGGTCGCGCCTTTATTCTACTAAACACCTGTACAAATATATCCCCTTGCGGGGTTGTGAACCCACCTTTACAGAGCAAATACCTAGCCGCTCAATAGGATCTATTTAATATTATTCCGTTTCATGTTAATGCTTAATAAGACATTTGATTCAAATATATATTAAAGCATAGGATTGAATTTTATTAGTCTTTCTTGTGTAGGTAGCATGAAATTTTTACAGAGGCGAATCTACGAGTATAAATTTAACATCATTCTCGGAATATGATAGTGAAAGAAGAGGCGCATACACTTGTGCACTAAAATATCTCCTGCGTCCTTGGCTAAACTCCGTAGAGATAGATCGCCGTGACCAGAATAGAAAGGAATATTATAAACTTAAAAAGATGAAATTAAGTTATAAAAAGCACGCCTGCCATATGTGTTTTATGTTTATTTCACTACTTTTTGTATACCTTAGCCAATACATTTTTATTTTAATCTTACTGACTGACTACAGAGTCAGCTTGTGACCACGATCAGTGCACCTGGTCGAATCGTCAAGCGATTCAAAGGTATTTATTGCGCGTTAATTCCTGTTAATTATACATATAATAATGTCATGCAACGCGATAGTTTAAAAGTTAATCTTACTAGCCGCGAAAATAAAAAGTTTCTAACAAACCCCATTCACCTAAATCGGTCCATGCATTTAGTAGTTATTATGGAATAAAGAAACTCATAAACATACATGAACCCTAAAAACATAAAAAAAAAAGAAAAGAAAAAAAAAAAAAAAAAAAAAAAAAGTGTGTAAAAAGAAAAGCTGCTACTTTACTTCGTCTACGTAGACTTCCAAATTGGGTTTTGCTGAGACAGAAAATCCTAAAGAACTGTGTAAATCCAAAGTTACAATATTAAATGGAAAAAGAATACGGTCGCGAACAGGATTCGAAGCTGCGCCTCCCGGATAGATACTCCATTTAATCCATTTGATATTGTAACTTTAGAGTTCGCTAAGCATGCGTTAATGCTTTTTCAAAGACATATCTTGAATTATTAAGGTAATTGCATTCTTTACGACATTGTATTAACTGCAAAGTTAGTCGTGTCGGTTCGGTCACTTGTATAGGTACTGAATTGATTGCAATGACGTCGCCATCAGACGTGTTAAAATATGGAAGAAGAAATCGCGGTGGTGAGCAGAGGTCGAGATGGCTTAGTGGTCAGTGCGCCTGGAGTATCTATCCGGGAGGCGCAGGTTCACATCCTGTTCGCGACCGTATTCTTTAGAGGTCGAGATGGCTTAGTGGTCTGAGCGCCTGGAGTATCTATCCGGGAGGCGCAGGTTCGAATCCTGTTCGCGACCGTATTCTTTTTCCATTTAATATTGTAACTTTAGAGTTCGCTAAGCATGCGTTAATGCTTTTTCAAAGACATATCTTGTGTAAATCCAGGTTATAAACTATCTGTTTGCTAAATTTCATCCAAATCTGTGCAGTAGTTATTGCGTGAAAGAGTAACAAACATCCTTTCATCCAGCTATACTCACAAACTTTTGCATTTGTAATATTAATAGGTTAACAGGATGGATTTTTATTTTATACAGCCGTGTAGCATGGAATTTTATGTACGTAATAAACAAGGTTTGTTTCGGAAAGTAACGAGTTGCCTTCGAATCCACCATGACACTGACTGTTGAAAATGTTCCCAAACCTGAATAATGTCACCAAGGCACCAAAATGTTTAACGTGTCGTGATAGTCCATTAGCAGGATTGACGTAATCCAAGGTGATTTAAACATGCGACACGAGAAAAACCAAGCACCATCAAAGCAAGGCAGTAGTATCTTCACTTCTGTTAATAACAGCATTACTGTAATTATTTATCAAAATATTTCATAGATTTTTGTATAAAAACTTTTGTGAGACATATTCATATCAATTAACCTTTCGGCTCAGTAACGTACAGATCTGTACGTTGTAACAATAAAAATCTATTGTGTCTGCTAATGACTGACGCAACAGCTTGTTCACCGGTTACTTGATGAGATTGCCCGACTAGTTTCGAACTCTTTTTCTCGAAAGTCTGTCTCGAAACTGGTTTTCATTGACATTGCCGCGGGCACAGCCTAAGGGCTCCACTCGAGTTCGAAACTAGTCGGGCAAACCCGAAAAATGCACGTGAGTAGTAACCGCATTGATTGTTGCAATGATAACAGAGAGCATTTAACATTTTACGATTCCAAAGAATAAATTCAACTTACCCTTTAAAACCACTATTACCCCAAGACATAATAAGGCCGACATTCTCAAAAGAAACCTTTCCAGTAACAGAAATATATACGCTAATCCGTTCTCTGGTTGGTAGCGGTCCAACGAGCATCAACTAGAATATTTTACTCAGTCCGGGTTTGGGGTGACGCAAAATAAATTGGGGAATTTGGGGTTCTTATTTATACACGTTAACGTCGGTTTGGGGCCGTTTCGCCAGTTGGGTTCCTTTCGTCGTGAAAGCTTTGCAGGGTAGAATGTATTGGCAGTTGTTTTATTGGTACCTTCTTTTTGCCGGGAATAGTTTGGTATAGTATTATAGCTATAAAGTGATGAATGGCTGATTGATTCAGGGGTCATTTTGTTATTGGACGGGTATTGATGATATCCTAGTGAGGTTAAAGGCATTGAGGTATTAATGTCGTTGGGTTTATACAGTCTACGGTTGAAGATTATTTATTTCTCATAAGAATTACAGATGCGTTCACTTACCATAAACTTATATCACTAAACAAGTAAACAATAAGCATCCAAACAAGTTATTTGCACACTTAATTTTACAACAGTTACGACAAGAGCGGAACGAGATGAATTAAGCGATGTTAATTAATTCAAATTTAATCATGTCAACGTAAAATTTCCATACAATTTTAGTTTGACATGTCTGAAATAAGTGGCTTTTAAAAAAATGTGCCTGTTAAAACAGTAAGGATACTTTCAGAAATAGATGCGCTCGATTAACATTGGAAATATGTCAATTCGTACTTAAAGAATCGGGATACTAATAAGCCATCATGCTTTAGAATTGAGATAACTGTATTAAGGGTCCATTTATTGTAACATTACACATTGCTTTACGGCGTTGATTTAACATTGGAATTAGTATTAATTTCAAGACTAACCCACCCCACTGTTCGGATATTTTAATTTGACACGATTAAATTAATTCGTTCCGTCCCACTCGTGCGTCCATTTATTTTGCGACATAATAAATTGGCGCCATTGTCCACTGCCAATTCGAAACACCTTATCCGACGTAGAAATCGGACCCAAGACCTCATGCCTAGTGCATAGCCTCATGCATAGTAGCCGCTTTAAAGACTGCTAGACCAACGAAGCAGGTATTATATTAACTGAGCATAATTGTCATTAACGGCATATGACGTCAGTATTTACTTGATAAATGATGATTATTTAAATATTACGTCTACTTAACAGACCGGGGGCCTTTTTTATTTTATGTATGGAAAATGTGTGATGATGTATGACGGTGTGCTAGACTCCTGTCAACTTAAAACCTCCACAGTTCTCCACTCTAATCTTTATTGGATCCTTGGAAGTTACATTCACAGGTTGTTACTGGCGTAACAGATCCCCTGTTATGTCCCATGCCAATTTAGCCAGGTTAGAACCTGGTCTTCAAAAAACGTGTCGATATCTCCTGCTGACCGAATTTTCAGTCACGGCGGCTTATCTCCACGGAGATTAGCCAAGTACACAGGAGATATATTATTTTAGTACACAAGTGCACAAGCACAGGTGTACCCCTTCACTCTCATGGTCCTATGGGACGGCAATCCGACATGACCGGATCAGATCAGGCGAAGGACCAGCTTTACATAATCTCCGAAGTACGGGGTTGCCATGCCGCCAATGTCCCAACTCCAGGCTGCTACTGAAAATTTTCTAAAAGAAAAACCCAATAACACTGCCCGACCCGGGAGTCGTACCTCACGCTCAGCAGCCGCGCTTGCGGCCACGATAAACCTCCTTCAAAACATGACAGACAAAAACATAACTGACTCTGTTAACCCTACTACTTTTATAACTTTCCAAGTTAGTCCTTGTTAGTGACATTTGTACAAATTTCAAGCGAAATTCTGAGTAAACCGAATAATTTTATTTCGCGTTTATCGTCTAGGTGGAGGAGAAATCGTCTTGCTTCAAAGTCTTGTTAGTTTCTTAACTCGTTGTATTTGACGACAAAAAGTAAAGGAAACTATTATGGAATGGTGTTTGGGGGCGCATTGTTTCTTTATTGTAGTAAAGATTGTGTCAATGAACTTTTGTGAGAATTTGAAAGTATACTCGATCATATTGGGACACGAGATTTAGTGGCCATAGTGGGTAGGCTGATGAACAACCTAGTGTCAGAGATTAAACCAGCCGTAGGCCTCTGACATGGCGTCACACATCATGATATGTGTGACGCCATGTCACACGACATTTACCCCATAAAAATCTCTCTCTGGTGTGCTGTGTTCCTCACGATGTTTTTCTTCACCGTTTTAAGTTTTTTCGAGTAATAATACTTATATTACTATGAAAAGTCAGTAGTATGCAACAGTCAGTTTTTTCAGTGTTTTTCTTTATTCAAAAATGGGGCTGCGTTTTGCTTCCAACTCGCCTGATGCTAAGCGACGGTGTCGCCGAGGATGTAGCACATAGGTCCAGAAGAAATCTTTTCACTCTAACCTTAAATATATTTAGATTGTACATATTTCTCTGGTATTACAGAGTCAGTCTTAAGTTTTAACCTGCAAACTTTGACTTGCTGCACAACTGTCATACCATTATGCTATCACTGCATAAGCTCTATATCAAGTAAAACACAAACCCAACATTTCTTCAAGCACCATATCATTCACGAAAACAATTAAGAACCCTTTGGACCCCAAAAAAATAAGCTGACCGCAGACTTGTGGCATATTACCGACAGTGTACTGCAGGGCTAACAGGGTTTATTCCTGCAATATTCTCTAATATTTTCTCTGGTTAATCCATATTTATACGGCTGGCCTTTCTTCAAACGGCTGCTTCGTGCCGATAAGGCTCCGGCCTTTTTATATGAACACTGTTCATATATTTTGTGAGTAAAGTGATCGAGTGGTGTCGATTTTATTGGTGTGAGACGTTTAGTTCATAGTTTTTGGGTCGTAGTGAATGAGTGATTGGGTATCGGCCCAAAATAGTGATATACAGACTGTAGATTGTTTTGGAGATTTCATTGGGTGGTTGAACTAGAGCTTATCTTATGACTCGGGAATATTATCAGTAATCAAGCAGCCTGATTGGTCTTGTGGTTCCAAGGACCACTGCTGAGCATAAGGCCCTGTGTTCAATTCTCAGGTTGGGCAAAGTGTTATTGGATTTTTCTGTGAGGAAATTCTCAGTAGAAGCTCGGAGTTTCGAATTGTGCCCGGTAAATGGCAATAGACTCACCTCACGATATTACATGGGACTGAATACCAGAATCCGTGAAATGTGGGCATAGAAATGTGTACTCCTCTGTTTGCCTTTTGGAGAATAAAGGCTTGGTCTTTGTTATGATCTATCGGTAATCAGATAAAAATTCAACATGAAACAATAATTATATATTACTATGCCACTATTCATTGTTTCCCAAAATCAGACCAAACAGTTAAAGAAATTCAAGCAATCAAAGAAATCCACGTACATTGTTGGACAATGTAATATGTTGCGTCATAAATGAAAATACATATTCTGTACATTGAGTTACTGCCAAACATTGCTGCTTAATTTCTATACCAACATTATCCAGGTCAACATCACCCGCAGAATAGACAAAACGTAAACGTTTCACTTTTTTGCATTGCATTGGTGAAATGTGGGTGTACAATTGTGTACACCTCTGCCTACCCCTTCGGGGAATACAGGCGTGATGCTATGTTATGTTTCACTTTTCCACACCCTTCCCTCACTAGACTCAAACTTGTATGAAACTGCCAACACATCTCCCCACCTAATTAGTATTTCCACAACCGGTTGTCCCAGTTATCGTTACAAACTAGATGAGAACATATTTTCCCCCTTTTTTGTAACATAACATCGCGCTTGTATACCCTGAAGGGTTGGCAGAGATGTATTGTTGTGGACTGACATTTCACCGATGCTGTTATTAGGTCGCATGTGGTGAACCAGAATGAGGAACCAGGATTAACACTGCCTGACTATAATACATGCACATGACTTCGAAAACACAGTGGTGCGTGCCTTAGATTCGAACTTGTGACCTTTGACTTGTCCAACGGTCATACCACTACGCTATCACTGCTTTCATCATGTTATTTCTTTATTCTTATTATGAAATGAAAACAAGGTTCATCATGATAGCTTCAAAAACAATGCCCTAACAGATTCGTAGGAAATAGGTAAGTAAGTATATTCTTGTGAAGTCATAAATTATAGTGAAATTGAAGTCGTCGAGTATCAAGTCGTTTGCGGATATGATTAATGTTATTTTCCGAGAACTACGATGAGTTGTGAGTTTGTTGAGATACGTGGTATTAATTCAGGTGTTTTCGAATAGTATCTACGAAAGGTTTTGTTTTATCATGGCCTTTGAGTTATGGAATACGTAAAGTATTAATGTAAGAGCCCACATGATCAAAAACTAAAATATTTCCAGTATTTTTTTTGTATCTGTTCCAAAATAATTTCTTAATTATTTAGTTATCGATCACATAGTTTTTCATTCACTTGGAACAATACATTTTCTATAAAGCTCAAAAAGGACTCCATTGATATTTTTTGTGGCATGAAAAATACGGTCAGCAGGATTCAAATCTACTTCATGAATAAATACTACAGGCGCTCTGACTACTAAGCCATCTCGACCAGTCCCCATTGCTTACGTTTTCGTAGAAAATCGCCGTATATTCACTAAATAAGCCGACACAACTGACGCATGAAATTGTGAAAAGGTGATCCGATCGAATATAACCCCTCAGCTACACTATACTCCTCGCGCTGCTAACCACACACACTCCAACTCGCGATATTCATCGCGTTGCTCCGTATTCTAGTATTTGCCTTGCAATGGACGACAATGACATTATGGTAGCGTGCGAATCCGAATCCAAATCGAAGCTTCAAAAATTGTAGAAAGAAACTTTAGACAAAAAATGGATCGCCGGGCAGGACGCGCGGCATGACGAGTAACGCAGCAACACTACGTCTCTACCCACTTCCCTCGCCACTCGTCGAGTGTGTGGCTGCAGGGTAACGTTACGTCATCGGGCACTGCGCCCCTGAAAATTATTAATCGCTTACTGATTGAGATTAATATTATAGTAATTATTGTGCTTTGCAATGTTGTTAATATTATAATGACTTGACATACCTATACAATGATTATTTATTTATTAATCATTAATGTGAATAAACTAGATTAATAATACATACATACAATCACGCCTGTTTCCCATTGGGGTAGGCAGAGACTATCGATTTCGATTTGCTAAGATTCTGACAATCGTTTTTCGCTTCATCTATGTTCATTAACCTCTTCGTGCATGCTCGTCGATTTAGGTGGCTCGTGGCCCGTCCTTTTTTGTGAACTTCCTCAATTTGCTGTTCCTCACTTTATCTTTCAAAGTTATTCCTCACATACTTCTCAAAGCACTCATCTCTACTGCACTGTTTCTAACCTACACAACAAAGTATCTTTAGGTAAAGCGCGTTGCGCGCATATGTAGGCGGTAAATGTGTTGCTTTTTACACGAATGCCCAAAAAAGGATTGTTATATTTTTCGTACCTATTACAAGTGAAAGTTAAGAAAATTCATAGACCAAACAGTCAAGGTGAAACGAGAGCGCTAATAATACCGTAGAACCATTAATATGGTTTTTTAATAAATTATGGCTCTAGTAAGTTTTTTTTTTGTTACCTAGGTACCTAAAGTCTCCTCCTCTACCCTCTATTTAGAGGATATGCGTCTGGCATTGACTTTTCATAAATATGGCCGCCTTCAGTATAATAACATCACATAAGTATCATGTATATGCATGAACTGCCTCGTTGGTTTAGTGGTCCGTAGCGCGACTGCTGAGCAGGAGGTCTCGGGTTCGATTCCCGGGTCGGGCAAAGTGTTATTGAGTTTTTCTGTTAGGAAATTCTCAGTAGCAGCCCGGAGTTTGGAAATGTGCCCGGTTGATGGCAATAGGCTCACCAACTATTACATGGGACTTAATAACAGCATTGGTGAAATGTGGGTGTACAATTGTGTACACCTCTGCCTACCCCTTCGGGGAATACAGGCGTGATGCTATGTTATGTTATGTTATGTTATATGCATGAAGATTATATAATCAAATTTATATTACTGTTACAGTGATCATGACAATTCAATGGAATTGGTTTGTAGCTTATCCATCATAATCATATTAACCCGTAAATGTATACATACTAAGTAACCACTGAACATTAATATTGAGATCTATAACTGTTATTTGGTCATTATCATTGAAGGGTTAGGTTAACGATACAAGGTGTAAACGAATGACTTAATGTGTTACTGATAATAATTTAAGAAATTGCAGGGATTTTATGTAATATTATACATATCTGCCTAGCCTTTTCCCAATAACAGCATTGGTGAAATGTGGGCGTTCAACTATGTATACCTCTGCCTACCCTTTCGGGGAATACAGGCGTAATGCTATGTTATGTTATAAAAATGTTTTATTTTTGTAAAGTTTAGCCATACAGGTTATTGATGACAATGGTAAAAAAAATGACTTTCCATCCAAAAACCATGATATATAACGGAGGATTTTTTTTATTTCCCTTACAAGGTAGGAGACCGTGTATGGGAAATAAAAAATTTGCTCCGTCTGGTGACTCTTATTTCTTTGAAGAAGTTTTCCAGTTTATTTGGACAGATTCTTTCAAAACCAATCATTATACGATTTCATTCTGTATAATTATTAGATAAATATAGTAAGGAGAAAATTAACATCATAAATATTAAAACGTCTCCCTAAAGTACTACAAGAACGTAGGCCTTATATATTTACAAAGATTTATTATTAATTACACAACAATTATTTATTAATACCTTCGACGCAAGGCTACATGGCCTCTCCGACGCCACAGCAACTAAGTAAGGCCACACATTAACAATAAATCGCGAGTGTAGTGGCTTCGGAGACGATAGTTTGCCGCACCTGTGACATCGGACACCGGAGACGTACGTTTAGTGCTGTATCGAACAACATCTGCTTATTTAAGAGGCTAGTGGAGTCAGTGGTGAAGTTTCTTAGAAAATGCGTTTGAGAAAAGATTTGTGGCTGAGAGACACTGCTACGTTCTGAACTATTAGGATAATAATAAAACAACTTTTAACCGGATTAATCGCGTGTATTATGGACTCAGTCCTCCTGCAACCACAAACGCTGCAAAGTGTTCGAAACGTCAGGAAAAATAAAAACCAATAATACACGCGATTAATCCAGTGTTTTTTTGTTATTATAATGTGTAGTGATCGCGAAAACCTAAAATATTACTATTAGGATAAGTTTGCCTACTTATCCTAATAGTAATATTTTAGGTTTTATATATTTTTATAAATTTACTAGCTGTGCCCTACGGTCTCCCCCCGATTTTTGTCGTTTTGGTAGGAGTAAAAGTCAAAGTCGAAGTCAAAGTCAAAGTCGAAGTCGAAGTTAGAGTTGAAGTTAAAGTCGATGTCAAAGTCAAAGTCGAAGTCGAAGTTAGAGTTGAAGTTAAAGTCAAAGTCGATTTCAAAGTCAAAGTCAAAGTCGAAGTTAGAGTTGAAGTTAAAGTCAAAGTCGATGTCAAAATCAAAGTCAACATTAAAAGTTGTTATTTCACAAAGGCAAAATTAAATGCATTTATGAAACGTTAATTAATTTTAGTTGCACGGTTCCAAAAAGTTGGTCTTATGGAGAAGAACCGGCAAGCGACTCCATAGATACTCTTTTAAAACAAAATAATACAATTTGCATCTCTGCATTGTCACACTGTTAAGTTCATAGGTATGCAAGAACAATGTAGGTTAATTTGTGAGTTGTAATATTAATAAATAATGCTACGAATACAAATAATTAACATCAATTAGTTAAGTCACATGAATCATTAATGTCTACATTGAGCTCGCATTTACAGCATGATGATTGATGGGCTATGAATTTAAATCTCTTGGCTCCTAAGGGTCTTAGCGTGTTGTTATAGAATAAAAAAACTTTCTAAAGAATTCGGCTATGAAATGCGAAAAATATTGCCTTATTATTATCACCTTAGTTGTTGCGTTATCACTGGCGTCAACTTAGTAAAAGTCAAAGTCAAAGGTTTTTATTTCATATAAACCATACAAAGGCACGTATGAAAAGTCAGAATTTACGTGCACGGTTCCAATAAGTCGTTTCCTATGGAGAAGAACCGGCAAGAAACTCTATGGTTACTCTTTTAAACTTTACATCTTCTACAATTTCTGTAAATACAATTTTAAGCGGGATGTAAGAACAACGTAATCTTGAATTCAGTCACTAATATAAAAGATAAAATTAGATAGGCCTTATTGAATTAATTGCGCATTTGACAAGATTACGGCGTTCTCACATTTACATAATGTTAGAGCTAAAGAAGCTATATAAAACAATGCATAATATCCGTCAAATATTATTAATAAGTTTAACAAAGTTAAAAACAAAAAACAAAGTAAAGGTAATTGGTTAAACAATACCAAACTTCTACTTAACAAATATCCATAAAGGTTTAGAACTGGTTAATTTTCCGTATTTAATAAGTAAAAATTGAAGATGTTTAATTTATATCAATTAATGCCGGTTCCAAATAACCGGTTACTACTCACGTGCATTTTTCGAGATTGCCCGACTAGTTTCGAACTCGAACGGAGCCTTTAGTTATGAGTTGAGCCCGCGGCGATGTCGCGAGTTAAACTTTTTATAAAAACATTCGTGAGACATATTCATATTCTTTCCGGTGAACATTAATTGATATGAATATGTCTCACGAAACTTGTATATGTTCAATTTATATGAAGGCTGTAATTTTCAATTTTCAAGGAATTATTTTAGTTTTAAATACATAAATATTACCATAGTCATTGCCATAATCCAGGTTTAATTTCCATCACTGATTATTTGTGTTGAATTATTTATTTAGTATTTTTTTCTTAAATTAACGAAAAAGTACAATACGTTTTGTGCTGCATTGATAACCTCTATGTTCACTTAAAATATATACCTCGATAAAACCTTAATTGTCAATTTCCCAGGCCTAACACTTTCACGAGAACCTTTTTTAACTGTACAATTCTAAAAGTGTGTGTAACTGTATCACCTAACAAAGTTGTTTAAGAAATCGCAGTGCGTTGTATCGATATTCGCGCGTAACAGGAGCAATTCAATCGGTAACCTTTGCACGCTTCTTTTTAATCGATTTTTCGGCGCATCTACATCGATTCCAACACATATCGACATCGCTGCAAACTGAAAAGTTTGGGGGGAAGTATAAAGTGCTTGTTATTTTTTCTGCAACGCTGTTACTGCCATTATTTCGAAGCGTTGAGTTGCGTTGTAGGGACTAACACAAAGAATTACATAATTTTCGAGAAAAGTAATTCAGTAATATTTTTTCGTTTTCAATTGTCTGTGCTGCGAAGCAACGAGTCAAAAATTTAGTACTGAATTTCAATAGTTTTTAAAACATTTCCTACAATGTCGTAATTAATGAAGTGGTGAATCTATTACCATCTATTGTTCATCACCTTACCATTTACTATCTAAAATTTATAACTGCTTATATCCCGAGCACAACCATCCACACATCTTCACACAAACACAACCCTTCACACACTACACACCCTCTCACACTTAACAGACATTCACTCACATATGACAGACACACAGACACACAAGTATTGTAATTGTAGTGCATTTTTTTATTACTTTTTATATTTGCTTTTTGCCTTTTTATTGTTTGTACCATCTACTCAACTAGTTTTATTGAGAGGAACAGGCTCTTGACTTACAGACCCTAGGTCTAGTTTAAGAGTCATGGACCTAATATCCACCTGTATAGTGTGCTCAATGGACAAATAAACTTATTTATTATTCTTAACTCAATGGTACTTTACTCGATTTGGGAATCAATCCAGGATCCCATGCTCATCAGCCGCGCTTACGACCACTAAGAGTAATGAGGCAGTTACTAATTACTCATAACGACTTATTTTGTTTAGTAATATCTTAGGTTTTCTCGATCACTACACATTATAATAAAACAACGAACACAACCACGAACGCTGCAAAGTGTTCAAAACGTCAGGAAAAAAAATACCTTAATAATAATTAAATAATACACGCGATTAATCCGGTTAAAAGTTAACTTATTTTGTCTAATATTTGGTGAACAATCACATTCTATTATTACTCGTAATCCCAAATCTTGATTACGGGCGCCGCGGCCGTCCGTAAATTCAATTTGGCCTGGACCTAAGACTAAGGCCGGGTTTAGATAGAAACCGGGCCAAGCTAAGGCGAGGTTTACACGACGAGCCACATTACCTCCTTTGTTATAAACGTTTATCATTGGTGCTAATCTCGAACAGCACGCCTCGTCGTGTGACCGATCGGTGGGTTTAACCCTATCTGTTACATAGTGGACTCTGAATATTCTAGTACAGGTGAAACGCCACATAAGCAAGTAATACGGAACTCGCTTGACTGGTTCACACGCATATATTTATAAGGATAACATCTTGTGACCATTGCACGCAGCATCGCCTGCCTAATGACAAAAAAAAAACATAATTAATATACCTACCTGATAATCCGGTCAAAAGTTATTTTATTATCATAAAATATTACACAGAATCAATCTGCCTAGCCTTTTCCTAATTACATTGAGGTCGAACCAGATGCATATTATACATGAAGCGAATGCATATCAGACCTCCACATCCCAGGGTAACACGATATCTCGTCATGTCAGACTTTTAAGCTTCTGACTACCCTTTACGGCTGTCATATATCTCAATTTGACAACCGGGTCCGACATTTTAACGTGCTCTCCGAAGCACGGAGGGGTCTCGGTATGAAATGATGGTCACCTATCCACAGACCGACCTCGGCTAGCGCAGCTTAACCTCGATCGGTCGACATGTGCGGTTGTTACGTACGGCCACACTAAATTCATATCAGTGAGTACTTTGATAGTAATTTAGTGTTGCCAGTACAAGCAAAAGCCATAGTTCCCAAAACTTTTTTGACAGACTGTTCACCTCTATACACATTGTCAGATTTGACATATCACTGACATTGTCAATCGCATTGGTACATGCCATGCATGCATTTTAACCCACAGTGTGGGGCTCGAGAATCGGGCACGTAACCACGACACTATAAGAGACATATATAGAGATATATAGATTATATATGCCTAAACAAACCAAAATTTTAATTTTAAGATGTTCTATCAGAATAACACAATAGCGCGTACCCCTAATACTCATCCGAAACAAAACCCCCACTTCCGCATCTAATATTTTAAATGGCAATCCCATGTCCGTACTATTCTTACACAGAACAAACAAAGTTTCTACATGGAACAAATAAAATGACAGTTGGGAAGCGGTGCGCACATCAAAGCTATGTATCGGGAACGTTCGGAACTATTCGGGAGCATTCGTAGCCACTCCAATTTATTGGATATCAACCTGTCAGTGCCTTTGACGCAGTCACACAGAGCAATGATTGTACGCTCTGTCAATAGTTTCGAATGGACTCATTGACGCCAATTCAATGGTTTTGATGTTGTTTCGTGTAAGTTACACGTGTGGTTAAAGGTAATAACTGAACAAGTATTTTATTCTATGTTGTCACAAATAGGGAATATGCATGTGATTCAAATTTGGGTCAAATATTTTTATTCGTAATCTTTATTGCTGTAGAATGATACCTATTCAATAACGTTTTTAATTAATCGTGTTTTAACTATTGATTATTAAAGTTGAAAAGTGAGAATCATGCGAGGGAAATTTAAAATGTCAAAAAGCACACTATTGGTTGGAGTAGAACGTGACGTCACTCTGCGCGATGACAATATCTCGAGTATGTTATTACTGGGTGTTTAACTTGTTATGTGGTTTTTTTGAGTTTTAACGTTATTCTATAAAGAAAAACCCTTCAATAAAATTTATAATTCGTTAATTCAACATTCCATTCTATACAAGATATCTTTTAAGATGTGTAATCTGACGTCACAGAAAGCGCGTCAAGAAGGCGGCGTTTTAAACGCCCGAAACTGAATGCAGGTTTATTTGATTATTTTATTAAGGAGTGACTGACGATATGACAGCTAATAAAGATGTTTGGAATAAGAATACATGCTGCGCCGCACCTTAACCCATAGGGGTTTGATCTGCGTAACCGAACAATAGCTATGGCGAGACAATTTGATGCCTCCAGCCAGAGCTTAATTTATATTACTACAAACTAAGCAACACAGCACTAAGGGCGTCCCCTGCGGGACACGAGCCTCGGCTTAGGGCGTCGCTGAGGGGACAACTAGGGACTAGCTGGATCAGATCAGTTTCCTTATTATTAAGGGTCGAATTTAAAGCTACTAGCTCGGCGCGGGCCGGCTCGAGCAAGGGTCGGGGCGGACATGATGAGATATTTCGCGACGGACGGGGATCTCGCCGGTGAGGTTTATAACATGGCGGTCGAGCGCGTCGGAGTGTGCTTGTGAATTAACTGCATTCATTAGTTATTTCTTTATAATTTTTTGAATTAGATCGTTGCCAGCTTTGGGACAACATAGGTCAGAAAAAAAATATATTACATATAGGTACAACTTCATATTAATGTGCAATGAGCGGACTTATTACTTTATCTTGTTACAGATAACCTTAGGGTGGAAAAATGATAACTTGTAGCGTACTAGATACGTATATAACTATAAATGTACATACATTAAATTCAAAATAAATAAAATGAATTCTTTCCAACGCATTAACGCAAGCAAAAATTTTATTTTTAATTTAGTGAAGTATTCGTAGAGGTCGAAATGGCTTAATGGGTAAAGTTCGAATCCTGCTCACGACCGTATTTTTCTTTCCAGGAAAATGTACATGTTTAAAATAAATTCATTATCTTTTCTGAATTTTTGCCAATTTGTATTTTTTTAACCTATATCTATTTAAAAATCATAATCTTGCTTTTATGCTCAACCAAACCACAATATAAACTCTCCAAATCTTATTTGAGACGATTGAAATTCATCCTTTTGAATTTTTGAAATCTACTTTTAGATATCGGTACCATATTCCGGAAGCCACGATAAAACGAATATTGAATTCATATTCAAACTACTAAATTCCTTCTTCCTTTTGGCGACTGACAGGATACCAGCCAATGGGTACAGGCCCCATAACAATCAATTTCCATTAGTTGACGGTTACTATTCACAAGGGAAGATAAGCAACTCTTTGTTTTTGTTCATCTTCCCTTATCTTAGAACAAATACACAGTTCGGGGAAACCGTGTTTGTGGTTCTATCAAACTGTTACAGATCATTTTTGAATGTATTGTGTTTGTGAGTGGAAAATGGAGTTGAATTTGTTTGTCATATCTACATTAGGATGTGTAATACAGTTCGTTAACAGGAAGTCTTTGTGGTCTCAGTACTATACCCGTATGTTTTAAATATGGTTTTACTGCCTACCCTGTACATACACAAAACACTGTCCTTCATTTACCTAATAAATACCTATATGCAAGGATAACACGAAACAAAAACACACAAAAGTTTTGAGTATGAATGTAGATGGCTATAAGAGTAGAGGAAGACCGAGGAAGTAATTTGGATGGATTGTGTTAAAGATGATATGACTAGAAAAGGAGTGACTGACGATATGACAGCTAATAAAGATGTATGGAATAAGAATACATGCTGCCCGACCCCAAATAAATTGGGATAAGGGAAGGAGGATGACGATGATGCAAAGATAACACTAGACACTACAGGATGAAGCCAAGGATTGCAGAACTAAATCAAAGAATCTCTCGTTCACCATCAATTTTATTTCTTGTTTTATAGCAGAAAGTCATCAAAGAAATTCTCGACAATGTAACACAGAAAACAGTACAGCCAAAAGTGATTAAAAATACATTGCCTCGTCCGTCTGTCATTGTGGGCAATGCTCGACACTCGAAACATTCAACTTTTAATTTAACACACCACCAATCAGCATTGGCTACCAGTGACAGGAAATTACCATCAATTTTAATTCTGCCAGATTCCTCTCAGCAACAGAAATAAATATTTTATTAACAGGAATCCTGTAATTTCACGTGACTCGACTCTATCAGAAAAAACAGACTGAAACATAACAACAACTCAAAGGAACTTAAAGGCGGAATTCCAACGCATAGTGTTTACGCAACATAATTTTTGCAGTCAAAATATCGAAACAATCATAAAATAAACAATACTTTTTAAATACAACCAATTTGCAATCGTACTCTAATAACTTTAAGGTGCAATTTGTGGGAAGTGTATAATCTTAGGGTATAGCTTAACTACGTGGGTTGACCGCTGGACACGTTCAGAGATTTATTGAAAGCATAATTGGTTTTGTTTTGGTCAAGGGCGGGATTAATGATAGTTTTATACGCCTAATGGGTGCAGTAGCAAGAACAACGTTTTCTTAATGGTCCTATGTTATTCCAAGGGCTGTGAGGAAACTATGTATGTGTCTTTTGTTGATTCTTGTTTGTACGACTTTGAATACACATGAGATTACGGTAAAGTTGGGTAGGAAATTAGGTTTGGTTCTAGTTTCTAGGAAGTGTGTGTGAGGAGTTACTAACATAACTTGCATTGTTAGATTGTTGTTACGCATGTATAATAATGTTATGTCGTCGCTGTGAAATCCCTTTCTGAGTTAGTGAAGCTTCCAAGGACAACATTGTTGATATACTTCAACTTACATTGGATACACGTTGAAAACGGGGAATATGTTTTCATGGAGATTTCTAATTTATTCGTTCCGTTTTTTCCTTTAATTCTTTTATGATAAATGAAGGGACGTTTTTAACAAAAATAGGAAACAAAAGTCCGCTCTTCAAACACATGCAACAAAAACTCACATATAACGAGTTCCGTGCATTTATCTTCACTATACACTATGACTTAAGCGACTTCATAAAAAAACAAAACAACCACGATTCACGGGCAATGCGCACGAAAATTTTAATTTATCTCCCAACATTTTTCGAAACTCCCTTCCGTGTCGCATTTTGTCCCGGCGAATTTTCCTAAACCACTGTGCGGTATCTGTTGATATTTACGGCGTCGTTTCAAAAGTCTTTTTTGTTCAAAATACTCGACAACTCTATTTCAATGCACAGTGGGGTAACGAGGGGCTAAGGGTGTGGTTTTAAACAGTTTCAAATACACTTGAGTCTTTTATGACACGGAGTTGTGTAGTTGAAATACGTCATTACGGATTCTGAAGAATATTTTTTAACGAATGTTGTGCATTTTTTGACTAACAGATAAAAGAAGTTGTTTATATAGTTTGTATTTTCGAGGACATATGTTTTGAGCAGGAAGATGCATGCTGGTAAAAAATATTTTTTAGGATATATTGGTTAGAATTGGTGGAGAGTGAAGTTGATTACCTTCAGTTAAAAAGTATATTTTAAATCAAATCAAATAAGTTTTAATAGAATAGTTAGAATTAAATAGGTGTACATAAACTTTGGTTGAAGGCCGCTATATCCTGCCTGTAAGGCACACAATAATTGGTTACTTATCATTACATAGTTATTTAAATATTACTTAATATTATTTATATTAATTATTTGATGACATTACATTAAAATTTAATCAATCAATTTAATTTAATTCCATCTTATGCTATAAAATATATTTATAAATCGATTTAATTTACAAAGTTATTATTATTTTTACTAATTGATATATTCTTGAATCGTGTAATACGCTTTGTCAATTAAGAAACTACGTAATTTTGTTTAAAAATTTGAATGTCTGGGGTCTATAATATCTCTGTGGGTATTCTTTTATAAATTAAATATGCCATGACAAAGAAGTTTTTATCTAAAAGAGCAGTTTAATGAGGTAAAGTAGGAATTTTCAACATATTTATCTTAGATTTCAGGTCTCCGAAGAGATTTTTATTGGTTCTCACAAATACCGCAATTTCATATAGGTATGTATCGAAGCAAAGGTAAAAAATTATAAATTCAAAATGCGATTGATTGTGGCGCAAATATATTGGGAATGGCGCGCACACATATTTTCTGAGCTTTGAAAACTAACTCTTTGCTGGTGGCATTACCCCAGAATACTATACCATACTTTATGGTAGATTATACCTATGCATGGTATGCGGTTAATACAGGTGCCTGATCGACAACTTTTGCTAGCTTATGAAGTGCATATGAATATTGGTTTACCCTACTACATACTGTGTGTTTGCCATGTCATATCACTGTCTATCCAAAGCCCTAAGAATTTTACGCTAACAATTTGTTCAATTTTTGTGTTTTCATATGAAATGTTTAACGAATTCTTAATGCTTTTAGAGTTCGTAACTATTTTGGTTTTATGTAGGTTTATTACTAGGTTATTATAAGTTAGCCGATTAATTATGGAATTCAGGGTACTATTCATGTCTGATTTCAAAGTGTCTTTCTGCTTTCCCGTTAAAATGGTAGTCCTGTCGTCAGCGAAGAGTATCATTGGATGTTGAGTACATTTAGGTAAATCATTAATTTAATTTATGAAAAGAACCAGTCTGCTTGTGACCACGATCAATGCAACCTCGTCACGTCAAGCGTTTAAAATGTATTTAATGCGCGTTAATTCCTGTTAGTATATAGTTATAATGAAAATAGCTTTTAGTTTAGTTGCATAGATATATTTCAGTGGATCTATTGTGATTGCGCATACTAGCTCAAATTAAAAACTTTAATATTCAAATGATCCACTATTTTACATGTTCACAGAGTAGGTACATAATTAACTGCATCTAGTGATGCATTTATTTATTTTTCTCGAATTCTGGTAGCACTTTCCCCAAATTAAACTAAAACCTCATAGCAAGTAAAAAAGACATATATAATCAACTCTACTCCACCAGTGTATCAGTAAATAACATACCAAACACAAAACAAAATTCTAATAACACATTATTGAACTTGCTACCATGATAAACAGGAAAAAGACACAGCTCCGCAAACATATGAACGTCACAGCTACCCGTCCTATTATCCTACCAAATTGGAAGCCATACATTCCCTTCGGGGTTCTAAGACCCGAATTTACTTTATAAATCGTTTGACTTATACCAACATGCTTATTTGAAAACGGTTGTGGTGTCGGAATTAAATAGGTGAATGAATTAATACTACAGTACTGTATTACTAATTAAAATGTGACTGGATTCTCTGATTCTAATTGTGTTGTTTGTGTTGTAATTTTAGGTTAATTATTTTAATTAATGTTTCTTGTTTAACTGTAGGTCATGTCGTTTGAAAATCTCGTGTCACAGTGTTTGTTACCGAATTCCGACTGTTATGATTTTTTGTGTATATTTGATAGGTCTGAGAATAGGTCATAGGCTATTATTTATACCCCTAGGCGATAAGGGTGGCGCTATCCAGAAAATTTATATGGCAGAACAACGTTTGTGGGGCACAGCTAGTTAGATATATAAATATGTGTCTCTAAACGCCCTCACGATAAGTACTCGTATAGAAAAATTCCTACTGTATGGCATCGTTTAAAAAGACCTGCACTGCTTAAGAAAATAGCCAAGTCATTCTATGTTTAGTAAAAGATTCCACCGCTGCGGCAGCGCTACACGCGAGGCTGTTTCCTTAAAGCATAGCAGTTCTGGTTGCAAAAATTTATAGAATCTTTACAATACTGTCAAATATTGACAACATTGTTTTATAGAGATACAATCTATTGTTATAACCTAACACTAACTTCACTGATCAATCAATCTTTTCAGTAAAAAGGGAGCCACTCTCATATCCTTATATTTAAAAAGCATAGAACTCTATGCATAGAACACAGAGATAGTTTTGAAAAAGTAAAATAATAGATTAAATATCGATCCCCACAAACAACTGTAGTACCTAACAGAATCCTTTCTTCAAGATTACAACAGAAATTCATAAATTGTATGTTGTTAGTGCGTTAAGTGGCGCGCAAGAATAAAAGCTTTTTCTTTCTTTCTTTCTTTCAAAAAGAATAGACATATAAATATCTCCCACTGAATATGAAACAATAAGAGTCCATACAACATATTACATTCCTCTCATCCGTTTCATACAACTACTTAGAACATAAAACGAATTGCCAAATAACAATATTTCTACCAATCAATCAATCACGAATTGTCTGTCTTATTTGTTTGACAAAGATTGGAAGAAAAACAAAGCCGAAATCTGTGTACATCAAGGGAATGGTATGAGCTCTATTTGACGGTAGAAAAAGGTTCACAAAGCTAGTTTCCCATAAAACGACGCTTACGTTATATTACGTGGGGAAACGCGTAAAAATAGACGGTTTACGCACACATAGATATCATTGTCACCTACATGGTTAGTAGGGTTGGCGCAAAATAAAAACAAATAATAAATATCATTTAATTATTGCGTGGCGGCCGCAGTCTCTCTCTCTTCTCATCGTGTGGTTGATGAACAACCTAGTGTCAGAGTTTAACCCACCCGTAGGTCTCTGACATGGCTTTACACACCATCGAGAACATCAGGCGGCCGTAGTGAAACTGGTGGAATGGCTAAAGTTACAATATTAAATGGAAAAAGAATACGGTCGCGAACAGGATTCGAACCTGCGCCTCCCGGATGAATACTCCAGGCGCTCTGACCACTAAGCCATCTCGACCTCTGAGAGGTCGAGATGGCTTAGTGGTCAGGGGTAGGGAGGCGCAGGTTCGAATCCTGTTCGCGACCGTATTCTTTTTCCATTTAATATTGTAACTTTAGAGTTCGCTAAGCATGCGTTAATGCTTTTCAAAGATTTATCTTGAATTGGTGGAATGGCTCTTAAAAGAAAATATATAAACATACAAAATAAAAATAAAAAACATAATGTACACCAAAATATTATTATACAAAAAAACTTGTGTATGAAAAGGAGATAAACAGATGAAAGATTAATAATTTGAAGATAAAAAAAATGCAAATAAAAGTTATATATTTTTTGGATAGAATAATACTGTTGTGAGCTAGATTCAAACCTATGCCTCCCCTATAAATACTCCAGGTGCTCTGCAAACTAAGCTCTCTAATCTCGACCTCTGCTCACTACCCCGAATTCCCACCCCCCATTATTAGTACGGTTTATGGTGATCTGTTCACTTACAATACAGGTGACATAATAAACGAAATTAAATAGCATTTTCCTACTCAAAGAAACTATCATCAAAACACGATCATCAAAAATAGCGTTTAAACTTATATTTTTATTTCCCTACCCACTTTATGTTTACTACTCTATATCTACTTCTCCAATTCCCAATAGCATTTCCTTACACAATTTTCTAATATTCTATTGTGTGCCACCCCTGTATTCCCCCGTGTTCAGTGACACAACACGCGTGCAGTTTACAAAATCACTCTTTGTATGTTAATGTTGTTTCGCGGAGTTTTTGCAGTGTACCACAACCTTTAACGGTACCCCATAGATAGATTGACGGTTAAATACGGGTTAATTACGGGTTAAATAGACAAAAATTTACAATGTACTTGCTGGACTGCAAATTCAAACTGTAGAGTATCTTTATAACACAAATTATGTAATTTATTTTCTTAAATGTTTACGGATATTAAACAATGATTTAACTACAGTCTGGAAAAATTTAATAAAAATAACTAGTTTGACGGCGTGGTTGGCGCAACGGTCGAGAGATCGGGTGCTGCGTCTCGTGTCGCGGGTTGCATTCCCGCACGGAGAACGCATTTGTATGATCTACAGATGATTGTTTCGGGTTTGTATGCATGTGATATTATATATCTGTAAACGCGTCCGTGATACAGGAAGAATACGGGGCAACATTTTTATCAAAAAAAGCAGATTTTATATTATGTGTATATATTAGGCATGAAAAAAAATTGTATATTTACATAAAGATTTGCAAGACTTTTGTTTGCAGAAGATGTAAACCGATATTATGATGCATAAAGTATAATTTCTGTTGCGGAACATATGCACAACACGCATGCACCGGTTAAACCGAAAAATTCCGCATAATTTCCACTCGACCATGCTTCCATTCTTTCATTTAAATCAGAATTGCTCTGTGATTTTTATGTTAATTTACTGCGGGTAGAGCGCGGTCGCCCGCTTGCCTCGGCGTTTACCGTGATAACCGCGGACCAACGATTGGCTTTCGTACGGTTGTTTCATTTAATTAATACCGGTTTTTGGTTTTTGGAGCATGAACATTTGTTATTTTTTTACGGTTCATTGCGATTGCCGATGGGGCGCCCGAACAGGTATAATTTGTGAAGGAGACAGAATTTTTTGTTGATGTTTTATATACGTGCCTATAAAAACATATTCGATAGGATAATTATTAGGGTAAAAGTTACTTATAAATAATAATTGACATTATGACAGTTCGACTAGTGACATAGATTATGTATCTTGACGGGGAATCACTTAACCATTATTATTATTATTCCGCAACAAACATCTACACAACCTAGCTCTGAAATATCATGGGGTGATATTTTCTTTCACTGTATGTCAGTAATTACTTTATTGTAATATTTTTACATAAATACCTACATTTCATTACACAGGAATGACCTATACTTAGGTATTAACTTAAAAAACCATAACATTCAAAAATACACATTTATATACATGCGAGATTAGCTTGCTACTCAAGAAAGCGTTCGTCTCTGTAACCACTAAACTACCGCATTTTGATTCCCAGCTCAGTAATTGAGTGAGGTCACTCGTCACCCACACAACGCCTCTTGACGATAAAATAGATTGAACACAGTTTTATTTTGTGCCAGTATTTTTTTATACTACCGAATTAAATTTTTCTCATATTTTTGTGGAACGGTAAATACATTCATGTACACATTTTGTACCAAAGAACCCGGACCAATAATCCAGGTAGGTACTCCCCACGTTCGAATGATTAGATTCTTCCCCAAAAAATAATTGCTTTAGACTTCACCCCGTATTTTATATTATATTTAAATACAAAGTAAATTTTGTATATGACTAAGAATATGTAAGTTTTCATTGAATTTTTTATTTATTTTATTTATTTAGGTCTGCCCACAGCTCGTGCAATTTTGTTATTGTTTATAAAGTAATCTTGTATTTCCTACGCCTTATTAACCATCTGAAAAAGTGACTTACCTTAAGTAGATAAGTCGAAAATTAACTAAATAGCCTATTCATTTTTACTGGAATATTCTAAATTATTTTTCATCTTTTACTAGTTACTATTAATCACAAATAACACATGAAACCCGAAAGTAGGTAATCGAAATTTAATTACTAAAGATAAAAAAATCTCATCTCATCATTAAATTAGCCCATCAAAGTCGACTACCGAACATTGGCTGCACAACAGAACAAAACACATTTCTAAATAAGAAACCCAGAGCTAAAAGGAATGAGTTAAAATTCTTCAACGGCAATTTGTAAGGAATAGCTTCAAAGAGGAACAGACGACATTGTTCAGTGTTATTTCCTGCAATGCAGAGCACAATTACCTTTAAAGCGTCAATTTTATAATGTTACATTGTACCCTGCAAGGCAAATGGTGTGAAAATGTGAAAAGTATTTTACTTGCCGTTTTTGCAATGTAGATTTTCTTTCTACGGCGATATTAAGATGGTATCGTTGTAAATTAGATTGTGGACAAGGAAATCATTTCTGACAGAATTTATATTCAGAAATCATAAAGGACTGAGGATTGACAATATTAAAACAACTGGAACACACTATTCTTCTGCTTATCGTGTGGTTGATGAATCAACAGTCCAAAGATATTCAATACACAATATATTTATTGCATTCCACATGAATTATTTATTATTTTGGGGGCTGAGTTGCCCGCGTCCGTAAGAGTGCATCGTTAAAATGGAATCCCTACACATGGCCCCTCGGTGGTGTAAAACAGGCAACTCAACTCTGCTGGCTTCCCACCCACCGGACGAAGCCATGCCGTGAAGCAACCTAGTCTTATTCCGGGATGTAGTCCAGTGCGAGACGGGTCTGGGCAGATTCATCAATTCCCCAACTGTCGACCTCCCCAAACCTATCCACTATATTTAGAGTGAATAGATTGCTTCTGGATATACGTGCTCCATCCTCGGCCACACGATCGCTTAACATCAGGCGAATTGGTGACCAAACGTGGATCCATTTTTAATAATAAAAAATATATATATCTTAGGTGTTAACATTAAATATTTGAACAATCGTGGACCATGTCGGACACAGCAAAGTAGGAGAGAGGCAGTGAATTTTTGATTAACTTAGATCTAAAAACATCGTAGTTTTCTTTTTTTTTTTTTTTTGTTAATGGCATCTCGCAGGTCAACCTAGGAGGTTGTCGACTGCTTAACCGGACTTTCCTGTGGATGCCCTAATAATAAACTATTATTAAGGCCTCCAGCCAGGGGCATACGACTAAATTAATTCTAAAGCGACAACGCTAAGGGCACCCCCTGCGGGGTACGAGCCTCGGCTTAGGGCGTCGCTTGAGGGAGGACAGCAAGGGACTGGCTGGATCGAACAGGAATCATAATTATTATTATGAGGGGAATAAAAAAGGAGGGAATAAATAATAAACTAAAGCTACAGGCTCAGCGGCTACGCGGGCTGGCACGAGCAAGGGTCGGGGAGGTAATGCATTAGGTGCATTACGGGGACGTCGCGACGGGCCTCGGCGGCGAGGCCGAAATGACGGCGGTCTGTGTCTGTGTACTGTGCTGGTGGCCCTACTGCTCTCTTGGAGCAGGGTTATAGCGTCATCGGGGTATAGGAGTGAATGCCTAGGACGGCGAGTTCTACTTATCTGGGAGGGGGTGTATCGGGCGGCAGCCGCGATAAGAGGGTTAGGGTGCTTTTCAGCAGATTCGAAATAACGCTTGCAAATGCGTTTTATAAACTGTTGGATAGTGGGAATTTTAAGGTCGAGATGGAGGTTTTCGTTTCTAACGTAGAAGGGGGCTCCCGTGGCCTTACGTAAGGCACGGTTTTGGAGGGTCTGCATCTTATGGAGGCGGTAAGATTTCGCATGTGGGAACACTACGCAGGCGTAGGTCATGATGGGGCGTATGCACGTGGTGTAAATGCGCAATTTGCACTTAAGGGACAATCTGCTGCGTGCGTTCATAATAAAGTGAAGCCTACCCAGAGCGAAGGCGGCGCGCGAGCGCACCGACCTTATGTGCTCACCGAAGGTCAAGTGTCTATCGAGGATGACTCCTAAGTACTTGGCTTGCTTCTCCCAAGGGATCGGCTTGCCGAACATGGTTATCGGTTTGGGGTCGGGGGGTCTAATCCTACGCCGTTTCGCGAAGAGTACGGCTTGACTCTTATCGGGATTAACTTCTATTCTCTATTTCCTGAACCAAGCGCCTAGTACGTTGGCGGAAGTTTGGAGAGTGCTATACGGTCGCGCACGATACCGGAGTAAAAAATGGCAGTGTCGTCTGCGAAGAGAGCTAACTTTGCCTGTCTATTTTTGGGGATGTCGCTAGTGAAGAGCGTGAACAGGAGGGGCGAGAGCACGGAGCCCTGGGGGACACCGGCGCGGATAGAGTGGGGGGCGGATAGTGCGCCCTCTATGCGATAGCGGAAAGTGCGATTCGAGAGAAAGTCCCGTAGGATGAGCACGAGACGGTCGGGCACGCTGAGTTGGTACAGCTTGTATAATAAGCCGTTGTGCCAGACTTTGTCGAAAGCCTTCGCTATGTCGAAAAAGAGCGCGCCTGTCATCGTGCCGCGCTGAAAACCGGCGCTTATGTGCTCGACGATGCGGTGGACCTGTTGTACGCACGAGTGATGGGTACGAAAACCGAACTGTTCGTTGGGGATGAGGCTCTTCGCATCGGCAAAGTCCTTGAGTCGCTTATAAATAAGCTTCTCGTAGATTTTACAGAGTACGTTGAGGAGGCTGATCGGTCGGTAGCTGGTGGGTTCGTTCGCGGGTTTTCCCGGCTTAGGGATACCTATGACGGTGGCTTCTTTCCACGATTGAGGGAAGACGTTGTGACTCATGGCGCCATTGAAGATGGCGGTCATGAGTATAATGAAAGGGGCGGGGAGAAGTTTCATGACTTTATTAGTGATGCCGTCTATGCCGGGGGCTTTGCGGGGTTTGAGATTTTTAATGACCTCTTGCACCTCGTCGGGAGTGACGGGGGGCAGGGGGTCGTTGGGGTCTTCGAACGGCGGGAGTGAGGCTCTGCGTTCTACTTCTGCGTCGACCTTGAGGAGGTGCGCTCGGTCAACCGGTTGGGTGCTAGGAGTGCATTGCGCTTCTAGACTGTCGGCCAGGCACTCGGCCTTTTCGATGTCGTCGAAGGCTATGCTCTTATCGGGGCGGATGAGAGGGGGCATGGTGGCCACTCCATCGGATTGGAGTTAGTTTTCTTCATTATATACAATAATTTATATGGATTTATCGCTGACATATTCGGTGATGCTTGCATTGCTTTTTATTTGCAACTTTTTAATTTATATGTGAACTAGTTGGGCCCCGCGGTTTCACCCGCGCTAATTTGAGAAAGCGAAAGAGGTGTGTCAGAATCGTATAAAATGGAAATCGACAGTCTCTGCCCAAAGTGATTGTATGTATGTATGTAATTTGAGAAAAGAACCTACTAAAAAATATTCCACCAGCGCCCGACCCTGATGACCGCCCACATTGGACATCATTTAAGCGCGCACGGTACTTGACCAATATTTTGTTGCGGAGTTATTTTAAAACTATGATATCTCCTAAGATATTCATTGAAATCACAAATGACGTGAGGGACAATTTTGTTCAAAATTAAATACTTGTAATGGATAACGTATTTATTTGGATAATTAAGGATTAATATAATGTTTATAAATACACCTACACAAATAATGCATTATTTTAGAACAAATTTGGATATCATAAAAAAATGTTATAGTGAGTCAACCTTAAAAGATAGACATAAACTGTCGTGGACTTTTTTTTGAACCTTTATAGGGAAATAATTCCTTCATACTTCAACCCATGCATGACTTCAACCGTTTACGCAACGCACGTAATGGAAGCTCTCAAAAGGAATACTTTTCCCGTTTTTGGAATATTTATCATTGATGCTCCGCTCTTATTGGTCGTAGCGTGATGCTATATAACCTTTAGCTTTCCTCGATAAATGGACTATCCAACACAAAAATATTGTTTCAATTCGAACCAATAGTTCCTGAGAGTAGCGCGTTCGACCAAATAAACAAACGAACTCTTCAGCTTTATAATATTAAGTATAGATCTATTAAGCTGTTGCGTCAGTGATTAGCAGACACAATAGATTTTTATTGTTACAACGTACAGATCTGTACGTTACTGAGCCGAAAGGTTAATAGTTTTTAATGGTTTCTGAGGGCAGACAGTGAGAGAGTGTATGTTAAGGCGTGATTTAGGTAAGTTAAATATGTTTTTTCATGTGTGGTAATGTGGGTGACGCAAAACTTCTACTTTCTAAAAACCCTGTGATCTTAAGCTTACCTTTTCCAGAATCTCGGGATCACAACTAAATTCACTGCAACCATTCTTCCTCTCACCTAAAACGTGGCTTTGTATTCGGCCGGTGCATACTGCGCTAACTGTGTCACACTCCAGGCTTAACTCACTTTCGTGTTTATTACTCCAACATTTTGTCACAATGATATCGCTCAAAAAGTCCAACTATTCAAACTACAAATGCGAAGCTGTAACTCAACAGTATTACAAAACGTATTCACAAAACCTGAAGTTACAGAACAGTACAATAAACACGAGTGTGACGTCATAACAAAAAATGGTGTTTATATTTCGTCACAAAATGAACGCAGTACAGGCTCAGTTATCATTCATCATTTTTGGGATGTTAGAAGCGTATTTTCGAAAGTTATTATATGTATTAAATGGAAAGAGACTACGGTGTTCTTTTTCCATTTAATATAATAACTTTAGGGTTTGCTAAGCATGCGTTAATGCTTTTCAAAGATGTATCTTTAAGCGTATTTCTATTTACAGATGAATTAAAGAAGAGTCTCGCAAATTTCTTATTAGTTAAAGCTTACTTATTTTTATTAGTAAAATTCTATAAATGAGTTTTTATAAAATAAGTGCGTAACTCTGTGTCCGATCTACCTATTATTCTAATTTGTGTTTTATTATTACAGATAAATCTTTGAAAAGCATTAACGCATACATAGCGAACACTAAAGTTATATTTTTTGTGGAAAGAAAATACGGTCGTGAGAGAATTTATCCGGGAGGCGCAGGTTGGAATCCTGCTCGCGACATGTTTTATTATTATTAAGTTATTTACAAAATTAGAATTATATTAATGCTATTATTATTTATTGATAGTGCTATTTAGTTAACTTATTATTAATTTGTACCCCTTGTGCGGCGAAACATAAAGATACCTGTTATTTTTTACTAACGTTATTTAACCATGGAAAAGGCATAAAAAACAGAAAAGAATTCATAGAACCAGTTGCAACCTTTGGTTGGAAAACAATCGTTGAGGTAAGCAACGCTTGGCACGGTCATTTTCTAAATGAGACACCGCTTAGTGCGTATTCATCTGAGCATCTCCGTTGAACCGTCGACCCCTGTTGTTTACAAAGCCAACTCATAGGGCTACGGCGAGTATGCGCAACTAAGACATTGAGTTAGCTCCAAGTATATGAAAGAATAAGAGGAAGAAGAATGTAATGTGGGTACTGATTAAATCCACTTGAGTTGACGGTATTCCCTTCTCTATGAGCGAGACGGCTGTGCAGTGAAGGACATCCATGAAGTTTTCCACAAGATATTAAAGAAAGGTGGACGCAATAAAAAATTATTGTTTGGTCCTTAAGGTAGTTTAAGGGTAAATGCAGTGGTCAATGATAGTTTTGAACACTTATAATTTTTTTATTATATTATTATTCAACGGTTATTTATTACTCACGTGCATTTTTAGGGATTCAGTTTGATTCGCCACATCTCTGCGAGCTCATGACTAAGGGTTCAGTCCAAAGTTAAAACTAGTCGGGCAATCTCGAAGAATTCAAGTGAGTAAGAACCGTTGAAAAATAACTAACTTATAAAATAAACGCCAATCAAAAAACACAGATACCCATGATAGTAAGCACACATGCTCTATAAAGCATCTAACACAACCACTTTCCTAGCTACAAATTAAATTAACTATGAAGGTGGAATGTAAAGGAAATTACGCGCTCCTTTTGTGGAGTTCTCGTTTATTCATTGTAAGCTCCCCTTTAACGATCCCATCCAGGTAAAATATGCAACAAAGCATCTGTGTACTGTAGTAGCACGGGTAGACTATTTTCTTCAATTAAAATACGGCATGCAATCGAGTTAGATGCAAACTAGGGAAGTATTGTGATGGTTTTGATGTTGTATTGTGTTAATTGATAAATCTGTTTGTCTAATGACAGTCGGTGCAAGGCACATACAATAAGTATGTATAGCAACATAAACTTAATACAATGTCACACCTTTATTCCCCGATATAGGCAGAGATGTAAAGCTACCCTCATTTCACCAATATTATTTTTAAATCCCCTACTGTGTTCCTATTGTCATCTATCAGGCACTACAAAATTCCAGGCAGTAGATACTAAAAATTTCCTGAGTGAAAATCCCAATAACATTTTGCCCGATCCAGGAATTGATCCCAGGAGCTCACTCTAGACCAATGATCTCAAGATGACCAGACTGAGGCAGTTATTTGTTGTCAGTTAATGTCCACTGATACGTTTACTACCTAGTTATCTAAGCGTGATGATTAACGTTCGAGCTTTAGAATCACGCAATAAGTCTTTGCATGTTATCGATTCCCGATAACTAGATAGAAGGAGACCGTATCAGTGGCGGTTAACACCAACAACAGCATTCGCGATGAGGGTTGACGTCAGCCGGTCATAAAGAATTGCCAAAACTTTTGCAGCATGCCGCATGCATGATATATGCTGCACCGATCCTAAATAAGTTGGGATAAGGGCAGGGAAATGATGATGATGTTGTTAGTGACACTCCCGTGCAATTCTTGATTTCTTAACAAAGCATAAATTAATTTATTATTGAAGTCATTAAATTCATTCCGATTTAATGTCTGGTTGATTAACATACTAGTGCTCATTATTACGCAGCTATATATCTTGCAATGACAATAGCTTTTGGATAGCCATACATTGCGCTGTATGCTCTAGAAGTATAAATTCTATGCTGCCTCCTCGAGTGCTAAGATCTACGCAATGTATATCGTAAAACGGTCAGTTCAGTGTAACGTTAATATTCTCTTTCGTCAGTTCCGCAATTACTACGTGGGCTTAGAAATTGCAATTGTAAATTTGTAGTGTGCGTAAGGATTGGCGGTCGCCTGATTTATATCCATCGGTACGAGAATCCCACCAAATAGCTATTCAAAAGACAGGGTGGTGTGACAGACATACGGTTGGACTTAGGATGGTCTCGTTGGCTCCTATATAACTTTTAATTGTGTTGACTTTTTACACGACTGCCCAAAAAAGGGAGTGTTATGTTTTTAGGGTTCATGTATGTATGTAAAGAAACTCACAAACGTACATAAATCTGAAGTTAAAAATGCCTATCCACTCAACAACCTTTTTCGACAGATCTTTTACCGTGCAAGCTGCCAAACAATGGAATGCGTTGCCGGTAGAAATTAGACGTGCTCAGTCATTGCCAATATTTAAAAAAATGGTGAAGGATTATTATTTGACACTATAATTTAATATTATTTTATACAGTCCTTATTTGCTCTACGTCCGCTCATTTGGTTATTGTATTATTAATTTATGTAATATTTATTCATACGTAGTAGTATATTTATTGTATATATACATATATATTAAATATTTATGTTGTATTTATAGTATGTATGTTTATAAGTAGTACGCCGCAACCTACCTCAACAATAATTTCTTCTTCTCCGTCCTAAGGTTGCCTGGAAGAGATCGCGGTAAGCGATAAGGCCGCCCATTATACATTAATATTAAACTAATTTCCTTTGTTATTAATTTGGTGTACAATAAAGAATATATAAATAAATAAATAAATACGTCCTAAACGCTTGAACCGATTTAGATGTATTCCCGTATGTCTAAATTTGTTAAGAGCGTTTTTGTTTCAATATCTGATAATCCTTACCAGGGCAAAATAGGCTTGTAAAATAAAAAATAAATGTAATGTAGTAGTGGCTATGGTACTCAGACAGGTGACATAAAAAAAAATACAAACATGGCAGGCGTCCTTTTTTTTTATTTTATTAATTTCATATTGTGTTATTTCTGCTGGTTAGATTAGACAGGGATCTGTTTTAGAATATAGCTACTAAGATAGGAATTTACAACACTTAATATAACACCCGGAAAATACTCTAAAAATAATTTACTAGGTTATTTTCCCATCTGATAAAATATAAACGAAAATACAAAAAAGAATTTCATTAGGCTTTAATATAAATGTGTTCAGAAGAATATCGAATATTATGTACCTACTCACGAAGTATGTTTCTATTTTATTTAATCTTTTTCCTTATTATCATGTAAACCTACAGATCATGAAAATATAGCAACAATGTATATTTGTTAATATTTTCCTAAAAATTACTTTTTGATACACAACCGGCTAGAATTAAGCTGAATTAAGAAATAAGGTTATCATTTCTTAAGTAAATATTTATTTTTCAGAATCCCACAAATGTTTTCCGTAATCATGTCTATTTTCATGATGAATGAAATATGATTTTCTATATAATATCTTTACTTAAAGTTAAAAATACCATTTGTCTCAAATCCGTCTTTAGGTGCCTTATTTAATTTATATATTTATATAAAAACCAAACCTTTGAGATAATTACAGAATTGGGAAGGCTTTAACAAAGATTTAACATGATTATAAACATCCAAAACGTATGTTTTTTTAATCAAAAGTGGATCTAGACTTAGCCACCAATTCTTCCGATGGTAGGCGCCGGTGTTGCTAAGAAAAGGGCACGTAGGTCCATAAGAAATCTCTTCACTTTAGTCTTGAATATGCCTATATTGTATTTCTCAGGAAATACGAAATACGGCAGGCATTCATTCATGGAACTATTCATGTAACTACAATTTTCAAACTGTTTTTACATTTCTTATAACTAAACTGTTTTTTGACTGCCTCTTTAGTCTAGTGGTTGCAAGCGCGGCTGATGAGCGTGAGGTCTTGGGTTCGATTCCCGGGTCGGGCAAAACGTTATTGAATTTTTCTGTTAGGAAATTCTCAGTAGCAGCCCGGAGTCAGTAAGTTGGCGGTGTGACACCCCCGTGCTGCGGATAGCAAGGTCCTGCGCCTGATCTCTCTCTGGTCATGTCGGATTTCCGTCCCATCGGAATATGAGAGTGAAGGAAGAGGGACTGCACCTGTCTTTGCGCATACACTTGTACACTATAATATCTCCTGCGTACTTGGCTAATTTCAGTGGAGATAAGCCGCCGTGACCGAAATACGGTCTGGAAGACTATTTTTAATTTATCTGAAAAAAAACTGAATGAACGATTATCTTTTTCCTTACATGCCTTAAAATCACACTAATTCATAAGTTACCTACGTATACAACAACATACATAGTGGACAACGTTTGTGGGTTGGTATTCCAGCTATCGAACAACACAGACCCACGGGAGTTGCAACGTGACTAAATATAACTCTATTTTTGTCCTCACATAACACTATATGAACCACAGTGTCATCACGTGGGACCGGATTTGCGGACAAATGCGATTGTGCTATTTTGTGTGAAGTTGTTGACTACGGATTTTATGCTTTAAAAAACGGCTTTTTATTCAGATATCTGCGCGTGATTTGGACAAATAGCACTTTGTATTTATATTGATATTTTTAGAACTATGCAAGAAAGATATATCAAAATGGAACATACACCAAAATTGAAGTTAACATTCCTATTTTAGTTTTAACATATTTTAATTTTAAGCCGTAGAGCCGTTTCTGAGCTTATTCGAGACAAACTTACAGACAGACAGACAAAAATTCTAAATACGGTGGATTATAATTAGGTAGATCATTAGCCTGCCTGCCTAGCCTTTTCCCAATTACATTGGGGTCGGCTTCCAGTCAAACCGGATGCAGCTTAATACCAGTATTTTACATGGAACGACTGCCTATCTGGCCTCCACAAGCCAGTTACTGGGTAACACGATATCTCGTGGCATGACTGGATGTCAGACTTTCAGGCCATAACGGCTGTCATAGATCTTAATTTGTCGACCGAGACCGACGGCTTAACGTGCTCTCCGAGGCACGGAGGGATCTCAGTATGAAATTATGGTTACCCATCCACAGACCAACTGCGGCAAGCGCAGCTTAACCTTGATAGATCTATCTGTGCGGCTGTTAGTTACCCACGAGCCCCTCTATTTATAATTAGGTACGTATTTCATATATATTGTAGTGTTCACTTAAATTTTCGCATTTTTTACATCCCAAAACACGACTAGGTCGCTTCACGGCATGATTCGCTCCCACCAGAGTTGAGTTGCCCGTTTTGCACCACCCAGGGACCACGTGTAGGGATTCCATTTTAAGGCCGTGGGCAACTCAGGCCCCAAAAATATTACCCGTGTCTCAGATGTAATATACTAAAATAATATTGTATATACATTATGACTATGTATGGCTGATTCAAAATTGTTATCAATGCAAGCGAGATGTTCAATTACACTGCAACAACTTTTTACAATTTAACTGAAATGTCATTCAACTGCCGCCCAATTACCATACCTACCAGTGAGATTCCTTTATAAATGTGACAGATTTTGGTAGTCTTCAAAACTCAATTGTAGTTCCATGTAGAAAAGTAATTGACACACCATCGTTAGAAAAGTCAAACAACTGGTAGACTGCCAACTACCAATAATAATACCATCGAGATTACACTGACACATTATTGAAGTGCAGAATAGCAAATAACTCTATGACACGTCTTATGGCAACGTCATTGCAATCAATTCTGTACCTATACAGGTGACTGAACCGACACGACCAACTTTACAGCTAATACATTGTCGTAAAGAATGCAATTACCTTAATAATTCGAGATAAATCTTTGAAAAGCATTAACGCATGCTTAGCGAACTCTAAAGTTACAATATTAAATGGAAAAAGAATACGGTCGCGAACAGGATTCGGTGGTGAGCAGAGGTCGAGATGGCTTAGTGGTCAGAGCGCCTGGAGTATTTATCCGGGAGGCGCAGGTTCGAATCTTGTTCGCGACCGTATTCTTTTGTCCTACTATTCCATTTAAAAGCAATACTTGATTTTTTTCAAATTGAAATCAAAGTATTTCTGAAATATTGGTAGCATAAAATATTTATTAACGTTGTCTGAAAATTACCTATTATATTGACACCGAATTTGTAGTTCTTTGTGCTGTATGAAGTAATTATTATTAACCGTCTTGTATTCAAACGATGATTGAAACCAAAAGCGTGATGGACATACACCATTGTTCGGCAAGAAGAAATAAAACATGGAAATATTTAATTTGCATAAATATGAGTTTGGACAGTAATACAGGGGTCACATATGGTTGCCATAATATATTTCACCATACAATTGGTGACCAAAACAATTGTTTAAAATGTAAAGAAAAAACAACAGCAAAGAACTTGGCGTCATCATTATCATCAAGTGCCCCATACAAACTGAAGGAGGCCATACAATAGATAATAATATTCTCTAACCTGTCTTAGCACTCTCTTTCTTAGTAAAAAGGCACACTGACCCGTCCTAATTCTATGACGGACTTATTATTTTCATTAACGAAGGGAACGTGACCAAAATAAAGTGGCCTTTGACGCCAACCTAAGGTTTTTGACTGGCTTTTTTCGAGCGCAAATTGTAAAGAAATCACCCAGGCGGGGTCTGATAAAAAATGTACGGCCAAGTGTGAGTAGAACTCGCGCCTGAGGGCCCCGCGAAAAAAAATATTATTTGATATAACTAGAAAATTGTGTGGTGCCTCACAACTAATGTAAATGGGGAGGCATTTGCCGGTCAATGGAAAAGTTCAGGCTAATAGTAATCGTAACGATCTTTGAAGTTTTCTTTTAGTTTGTTGTCAAATTTCATGATTTTAAGTCAACAGAAAATATCGTAACATTTTGATGAGTATGTTTGCAAATATTTTAATGAATTACATTAAATGGCCGTATCTTTAGATTGCGTTGCTCTAAGGTTTATTTATAACCGCAACATGTTCCTGAGAAAAAAAAACTTGACGGATAAACCGATTGAATGAGGATGCGTTTTATGTTTATTTTAAGGAACCCTACAAATCCTTATTAAATGTTCGTTGGACAAAGTTTCAGGCGTCTAGGGACATTACAAACGGGAATTACTTATGTAACTATGTACTTGACCATGCTACTATGTTCCTATTACATGGGACTTAATAACAGGATTGGTGAAATATGGGTGTATCTTTGTACATCTCTGCCTACCCCTTCAGGGAATACAGGCGTGATGCTATGTCATGAGATTCGGCCACGCATATTTAGAAGTGTACTTGATATTTGAATTTATTCGTGATTGTATGTTTTGTTATTTCATTCATTTCAAGACATCTGATAATATGTAATCATATTTTAAGATCATATTTATTTTATGACATGTTCATAATAATTATATTTTTATACTTTTTCCCGTATATCAAATTTGATATTATATTCTAATATTGTAGCGAATTAGTGATCTCGGCGACTAGATTATGTTATGTTTTTATTTCTCAGTCTTTCTCTTGGTGGCAGGGTCGTCATGCTCCCTTAGATGTCATTGCTCGCGGTGGCGTCGGGGGTCTGGTCGCTCACTTCCCTCAAAAATGGCGAGGAGGGTGATGGCTGATCTTTGCGTCAATCTCGTGAACGGGTGCTGCTTGTGGTGACTGGTCGTCCTGCTCACCAGTGATGGTCTGCTTTTAATTAACTTATAATTTATTTATTTTTTGTCTTATTCATCAGGCTTGGGTTCTAATTCGTGACGCATGGTCCACGGAGGCGGGCACACCATTATTTATATAACGACCGATTTAATTAAATTTAAACGGAAGGCCCTAAACAATATTATAATTGAGATATTGCTTGAGTAAAATTCAATGAGGTATATAGTACTTAATTATTTTTTTCTGTATTATGATGTGCCAGCTGAAATGTATATATATATTTAAATATATTTTTGTTGTTTAATTTGTAACTTGACAGACAGAGACGTGTAGCTGGGGACTTTGTTGCGCCGCTTCTTCTCTCCAGTGAAGCACCAGGAAGCGGTGAAGGGTGGGCGTTTTGGGGGACTGTCTTATTGTTATGTATGACGTTCAAAAAGTACCATTTCTAATGGTCTAATTTGAATAAAGATATTTTGATTTTGATATTTTGATTTTGAAGGATTCTTGAGAAATCCGCTTATCATCTTAAGTTTTATTATTTTTAAGGCAATTTGTACAAGGTTCTAATTTATTACGTCCCTAAGTTCCTTTTAAGGGGCCAATGGGTAAGTGCCATAATTTAAAATTATATAACAGTTTTAGTTTTTTCTTATTGTTTGCGTTTAGAGGAGCGCTCTCTGGTACTATGGTACCTAATTACAAATAATTTATTATTACCACTTAAATGTTAGCGTAAGTGAATGTATTTGACTTATATATACACTTCAATGGAAGTTATTATATATATTCACATTATAAGGTTTAAGTATGTGTGTGGTCTCACTATGAATTATAAATTGAGGAATGATGTGATAAGACAAGTGACGAAAATTTAAAAGAGTTTGCTTAGATGGTTTGGTCTTATTGAGAGAATGAATGAAAGATGGTTAACAAAAGGTAATCTACAAGGCAGGTGTAATTGGAAATGCCGGAAGGGGACACTTAAGAAGGATATACACTGACCTTAATAGTGGTATCCTCCAAAAAAGTAAGGTGCGTAGAACTCGCAACCGCCGCGCATGTATGACAAGATGTATGAACGTGGACGAAACGAAAGGCATATGTAAGGATCGTAGCAGGTGTCGTTCAGTAGTTTTTGCCCGCCCCCGTGGTAGAAAGGCGTGAGTTTATGTATGTGTTTATGTTATAATGTTAAATTTTCTTCTTCAATTTCTCTCGAAGTATTTTGAGGGGTTTTTACTACCTTTTTTATTACCATTGCTAGTTACGCGGTATTAGACTATTTTTTTAATTTTTTTATTTGACACAAGGAAGTACAGAACACATGCCCCTATGCTAGGAAAATCCTGTGTTACAGGGGTCATCACCGACGACTTTCGTATACAGTAATGAAATATTACTTTTCGCATTTTTCAATGTTTGTTAAGAAATAGATACACACAGAAGATACTTATACGTTTACTTTAGCGCAGTGTTTTAATAAATTCAAGAACCAAAATTTAGCATAATGATCCTCTAAACTGAACCTACTGAACGTTCCAAAAAAACATCCTAAACTAACAACCAATAAAATAAGCAAAACGGACCGATAAATATCTTGGCCTCACAAACTCTTTGTCTAGCCTTCAAAAAGGTCTTCCCATGTGAGCTATCACGGTTTTTCGCCCCGTGCATTCTGTGGAAGCAATTTATATGTTAAACCTTTGTAAATGTACACCGTTCAAGATAAGACGCACAGTAACCATTGGCCCTTGTTGGGGAAGAAATTCGGCAAGTTTAAATGTCTGTCCCTTGTGGATATTCGACGTTAGCTCCCAGATATTGCGGTCTTATCGAGGTATGAATAATCGGGAAACTTTTCTGTGTATGAATTCTGGGATTTGAATTAATTTGGAAATGGTAAGGGAATTTCGGAGCTGTATATATTTTTTTTTTATTTTACTTACGTGGTAAATAGCGGGTCGTTATAAAGATTTCTATTCTACTGATATATTTGGAATCATTGAAATAAAATATCACTTCTTTTTATTTATTTTGTGGGATAGGGGCAAACCAGCAAACGGATCGCCTGATAGTAAGCGATTACCGCCGCCCATGGACACCCGCAACACCAGAGGAGTTACAAGTGCGTTGCCGGCCTTTTAAAAGGGAATACGCCCTATTCTTGAAAGTTTGTAGGTCGTATTGGTCCGGAAATACCGCAGGCGATAGTTCATTCCACAGTTTTGTTGTGCGAGGCAGAAAGTTGCCTTATAATCTGACCACAGCAAACTATTTATTTAATTATTTTATATTTATTTTATTTATAGATGAGCTAACGAGTCTGCGTGTCACCTGATGGTAAGGAATCAACGCCGCCCCACGTAGTCAATAATTATAAAATTATTTAGTAGCGACATCTACCACGCCACATGTGTGTTACGCACATGCCATGATGACGTCACGAATGTTGCATCGTGCAAGGAACGTTTGACGGCGAACGTGTATAAGGGCGGACTAACTAGCCAGGCATTAACTAAACTTAACCTAAGAATGTAAAAGATATTAATTAATAATTATATCACATCCTTATTTTTGGTCCATTAGACGTAACTTAGGCATTCATTTTATATAAAAAATATACAAGCCAAGTATACGAAACTTGACAACAAAAATAATATAAAAATATACCATTCGCTATCTGTCAACAGCGTTTGACATAGCTCCTATCGAATGTGTGACGTCACCTGCCTTCAGTGGAATACAAAGTGGCTCACTGTATTCCTGTGTGGAATTCAGTTTGCCTACGAACTTTTTGCGAGTAAATACATTTTTTGACACACAATACTTTTGATGTAGGTAGCAGGTACCTTTGTTGATAGATAGTACTTACGTACCTAGTGATACAGATGAATCTTTAAATGTATGTATGGAATGTATTATTTGTAAACTGACTGCCTCGTTGGTCGATTGGTCGCAAGCGCGGCTGCTGAGCGTGAGGTCTTGGGTTCGATACCCAAGTCGGGAAAAGTATTATTAAATTTTTCTGTTAGTAAATTCTCAAAAGCAGCCCAGAGTCAGGAAATTAGTGGTGTGATACCCCCGTGCTTCGGAGAGCACGTAAAACCGTCGGTCCTGCGCCTGATCTCTCTCTGGTCGTGTCGGATTTCCGTCCCATCGGAATATGAGAGTGAAGGAAGAGGGACTGCACCTGTGTTTGCGCATACACTTGTGCACTATAATATCTCCTTCGTTCTTGGCTAATCTCAGTGGACATAGGCCGCCGTGACCGAACTACATACGGAAGAAGGAGTACATATTTGTAAACTGCCTTCGCCGTGTTAAATGATAATAATTGTACATATGTACTTATTAAAATTAAGATTATTTGACGGTTTGCGCGATCAGGTTGCACATGTGTAGGTTACAAGTATTTTCACCTAAGGGTATTCGTGCTTGAGGCATATTAAACCTAGACCGGACTTTTGTTAATTGATACCAGTCGCCAAGCCATTTCAGTTTTTTTCTTCGTCTTTCCTGATTGCTACCAACTACAACCACCTAACTTTTACCGTGGCTCCGAACCCGCAGCTGCATATTCCCCAAACCTAACAGGTTATGAAGCGTCGAATATGTCGATGAATCCTGTCATTTCTCCAGGCTGGCATGCAGGCATGCAGTTAAGTCAGAGGCCCACAGGTGGCTTAGACAAGTCTAACAATAACTACATTGTCTCTAAACTACATACAAGAAGAAAATCCATTCGTTTTTTTAAATTCAAAGCTTTTTGTCTCTAATGTACAGTCACGAGCACAAACACATCGACAATATCTCTAGGACGTATTACTTACATAATTAGGTATGTAACAGAGATAAAAGAACTATTCCTTCTACACATAGACATGCATTACATTGACTGCCTCGTTGATCTCGTGGTCGCAAGCGCGGCTGCTGAGCATGAGGTCCTGGATTCGATTCCCAGGTCGGGCAGTGTTATTAGGTTTCTCTGTTAGGAAATTGTCAGTAGCAGCCCGGAGTGAGGAAGTAGATGGTGTGACGTGCCGTGTTTCGGAGAGCACGTAAAGCCGTCGGTCCTGCGCCTGATCTTTCTCCGATCGTGTCGGATTGCTATCCCATCGGAATATGAGAGTGAGGGAAGAGGGAGTGCACCTGTGTTTGCGCATACACTTGTGCACTATAATATCTCCTGCGTACTTGGCTAATCGGTCGGGAGGAGTATTAGATATGCATTAATACTTCTATAGGTATTATTCAAATAACTATTTATATGGAGTTTAAATGTAAATGTATATGTTTGTACTCGTGACTGTACCAGACTACAAGCACTTTTAAAACGGCTGTCATTGTATGATCTGGCTATTAAAATCGATATCAACGCCAACTATTGTGATACTTTAGTAACATTGTTAGGTTTCGTCAAAATTTGTTCAGTAATTTTTGCATAATTGAGTAACAAACATCTATTTAACTTTACAGATTGTCACTTTGATAGTAAACAATCCTATTTCAATGAACAAAAAAGTCTGTTGGGTCAAACTTGAAAATTAATTGACTTAATTAAAAAAAATGCTGATCTCACTTGAGTCAGATCAAGATTTTAGAAAAAAGGTACCTAACAATCACCAATAAACAGCTAAGCCTTAAAGATATTTATAGCCAGCAATAAAAATTGCAATTTTCGACAAAATTTAATCAAATCAATTTATTCTGATTCGGGGCAACGAAATTTATTCTAATTTATGTGAGCATGAACATTTGGATTGAACAGTGTTTACAAAAATGGATTCCCTTTTACGTTGTATCGATTTTTCTAAAGTTCGTTATACCTAGATAGAATACAGACTGATAATAAAAATGCTAACGTAACCTAACATATAAACAAGGATAGGGATTTTAATAGAAATTAAGTAGGTAAGTTTTTTTAATTTTTTTCTTTATTCTTCGAAGAAACGAATCCTTTAAGGATTTCTCCTTTTTCGTGAGTTATCATCATCCCCCTGCCGGTTAAAAGGTTTAACCAAATTAATCACGTGTATTATTTGGTTAAAAGGTTTAACCAAATTAATCACGTGTATTATTTGGTTTTTGTTTTTCTTGACATTGCGAACATTCAACATAATTTTTTTACCATCACAAAAATAATGTTATCTATATATAGGTACACTGAAATAATTTTTAATAAACTGTTATGACGTCAGTCGCTTGAGTGACCCTGTAACCACAAATGCTTCAAAATGTCCGAAGCGTCACGAAAAACAAAAACGAATAGTACACGCGATTAATCTGGTTAAAATTAATATCAGGTTTAAAAAATTTTTGATTGGATATAGTCCCAAACTAAATTACTCACTAGAATATATATGCATGTGAAAGAGCGATATATTATAAAAATATGAACATAATCCAAAAATTAACTAAAACCTTAATCCAAAAACTTAACCCAAAATTGGCGAGTAAATAAAGTCCGTTCATCATCCCCGTTAACCGATACTGCATGTAAATTGCTAATATCGTGGATTTATTGAACTATCTCTCTTCGCAGTTAAATTTACACATTCGCACCGCATATTAAACTGGTCGAACGATCTACCCTCCATTGTTTGTCACACAATAAAGCTTGGACCCCTTCGATAATATGTAATGAAAATAGTTGCCGTTTGTACTGTAGAAGTATGTGCGGTATGTTTTTGCGGTGAGACTGAGTAATATAGTGTTATATTGTGCTACGTCCCACAGTTTCACCCGTGGGATTCCTCTTTTCCCGCAGTAACACTCCACAGTTTCTCGGTATAAAAAATATTCCCTATGTCCTATTCATCTAGATTCATTCATAGTCTTTGTGTCTGTGTGTAATTTTAATTGTTTTGTGTTGTTTAAGTACTATTTTATTTTTACGTATTTTTAAATTTGCAATTTATGTGGTTTCTATGTTATTGTGCTTTAATAAACTTGATTTATTTCTTCTTTCTTTCTATTCCAGGATTTAAATTAACTGGTAAATTTCATCCCAATCACTTCAATATTATTTGCGTTATTGGTTAATGTCACAAACGAAGCAAAAGGAGTATATAAAGATGGAGTATGTAGCGTTCTGTAGTTTCTCGCTACCTCTATAAGAAAAATATAATTTTAAGTATGTGTACATACAAGCAGCCAAACTTTTACCTTTTTAATATTAGCCGGATAAAACACAAAATGACAGAAAATTCTAAAATCAGGAAAATGATTAAAACGAATTATTCTGTAAATAGGTCTTTTCAAACTACACAATGATCTAGAAGGCGCCGAAATTTCAGAGTCAAAAGAATAGGCAGTACCCTAAGATTAAATATGAGTTGGTAAAAAGTCCTAACGGGGGTTTAACAAAAATGAGCTGAAATTTTTATGACCTTTGGCTTTCTTAATAGTTTAGTTGATGTATACAGTTATATTATATATTTCCTCCCGGTATTGGACTCGAATAAGCCTCTAAATTGGCCGAATATGTACGGCTTTGTATTGGGTTTATATCAGAAAGTATGCCATATAGAACATTTTGTATGAAATGCGTGCATACGGGTGCCTGACTGAATTGAAACAGGAAACCTTACATGTACCGTGTGTGGTTTTAAATAAGCTGTTGCGATATAGCGAAATGCGCATTCAACTTTGTTCGCAGTTCTTTAAAATCCGAGTGTAATAAACTTTATACAATATTAAGATTACTACACTTCAAAGCATATATTCTGTTAATGATTATCTCAATGACCAAATAAAATAATATTTATTTGTTTGATTTATTGTTATTTTTACTGATATTAATTTAAATTTTGACGTTTAAAAAAAACTTGACATCACCTAAATTGATTGTTTTTGTGGCATTTTATCTGGATCATTAATGTATATCTGTATTTTTTGTTTGTAAAGTGGGTGTTATATTGTTTTATTATTTTATATTTTGTATGCCTTCTGGGGGGACATAGTAAGGACATTTTTAAATTTGTAAATTACATCTGCACTATACAGTGCTTACAAAATAAATAAATGATTGATTGATAAAAAAAATAGTTGGTGTTATATTTGAAGTACACATACTACCTTTGAAGCATGCAAGCCTTGTCTTAGCTTCCAGCAAAGTTGCAGCAAGCGAAGCTCTAACAGAATTAACACTAGGAACACATCAGTTACACGTTCTTAGACCAAACAACTTGCAATACTGAAGGTACACTCCTCGGTACAGGCGAGCACAGTCAATACATACATAATCTTAAGGAGCAATGTAGGTATTTACATCCTAATCTATGTACTGGACTGTTATGTAATAAATATTTCTTTCTTTCTTTGTTTCTTTCTAATGATTCCTTCTTCAACTTTTACTGCACCCACGCCACGGGTAGAAAAGTAGTGGTACTTTATTCGCAGCACTTTCCCTTTTAAGTCTTCATCGATGTTGCCTTAACACTCAAGAGGAAGTAATATTTTTTTCAGGGAGCGTGTAGCGACATCTATCTCGCTACATAGTAACTACGCGCACAACACTCTGCATCGCGCAATCAAAGTTTGACGACGAGTGTGTATATATACGACCTCCCGACATTAACCGTTGGGCCGTGGCCCGCCAGGCAATATCACCCACCTGGTTGGAGGATCCTCCCTTTTCTATGGAGGAACACCACACCTCGTTCCTCCATAAGCGTCACATTTCATATTTTTGATCGAACTACCTTTGAAGTAAAAATACTGCTAGCGGTCCTGACCACACGAAACAAGGGTCTCGAAGAATGTTGCCCCAAGCAACGCCCTAACAGCATTATTAAACATCCTTACAACAAGCATCTCACAATACGCATAATACATCTATCTCGTCGGTACAAGCGAGCTCAACCAGTACAAAATTTTATAGAGCAATGTATTTAATCAGAATCCATAACCTGTACTGTAATTATTGCTTGATTGACTTTATTACACTCGCGGCAAGAAATATGGTGGTATCAAGATAAATTAAGCTACACAATACAAATCCGTTTTAAGTTGATGCACACCTAACAATATTTAAGAAAAAAATGTCAAAGCCTTCAACAATGTTGCACCAAGCGACGCCCTAATAGCATTATTACACATTCTTAGACCAAACAACAATTCGTACACTCCACCTATCTGCTCCGTACAGGCGAGCGCAGTCAGTACATAATCTCAAGGGGCAATGTCGGTCTGCATCGCAATCTCGCACAGTTTACCATTACAATGGAACGCTCGACTGTGTACTGTTAGCGACAAAAGACATATTGTCTGCGCGAAGCTGCGCTTTACCAATCGCTAGTCCAGATGACTGCGATTGTTTTCAATGGCTCAAATCGAGTGGACTCGATGTATTTTTATTGAATATAATGCTGACATTCTTGTGGTTTTTTTTTCTTTACTTATTAATGTGCATGGATAACGTAGTAATTTAGATTTTTTATATCTTCTTGTGCCTGGCATTTATTCGAAATTGAAAGTAGTTAATTATATTATTATATATTTTTATACATATTACGGCAATGTAATTTTATTTTTAAAGAAACATTGTAATCGATCTATTTAGAAACGTGCGAGGCTTAAACCCTTGACACTGGTCGAACCATGGCAATACGAACAGAGCTGTCATATCGCTGAACCAAATTAATTTCACGTTCTCTATAGTAACAATCTTTACAAGTACTAACTCAGTGTTGCAATTTTCCTGTTTTAAAGGCACCGAAACGATGGGTTCGTTCGTCAATCACCAAATCATATCATAATTTTCATGTTTCGGCCATTGTACACTACACTATTTTAATTTTTTAAAGTTATATTAGAATAAACAAAGTCTGTTTTAAAAACACTACTAATACATACATACATGCAGCATACAGTGCAGTTGGCGCAGTGGTCGAGAGACCGACTGCTGCACTGCGTGTCGCAGGTTCGATTCCTGCACGGAGCAATTATTTGTACGATCTATATATAAATGCTCCGGGTCTGGGTGTATGCGTGCTTGTGATATTATATGTCTGTAAACGCACCCACGATACAGGAAAAAAATCCTAGAGTGGGGCAATGTTTAAAAAATAAGTTTTTTATTAATAAAATTATGACAAAACCACTTTTTGAAGCGGTAATCTCACAGCGACTTAGAAATGGTATACGAGAAATCGTTCATCATGCCACTATTTATAGCAGACCCATACTGAGTACACCAAACCAATATTAATGAGCGTAATTTTATTGCAAAATAATAATAATATTTTTTGTGGAAAAAGAATACGGTCGTGAGCAGGATTCGAACCTACACCTCCCGGATAAATACTCCAGGCGCTCTGACTACTAAGCCATCTCGACCTCTGCTCTCCATCGTGAATTCTTCTTCCACATTTTAATACGTCTGTAGGGGTATGAATAAATGAAGGTCCACTTGTGATAGATAATAAACTTTACTGGTACCAGTTAAATATACAGATATAAAATATAGAATATACTAAACTACGACCTAACTCAGTGGTTGCGGGGAGACGACTGCTGCGCCGCGCTAATGCAATGCGCATCGGTATATAAAACGAATGCGTCAGCAGTGTCCCTACACGTCTTTTGGTGACGTCATTGCTATCTATTCAGTCCCTTTACAGCATTCCGAATTTAAAAATGTTTATAACTTTAGAGTTCGCTAAGCATGTGTTAATGCTTTTCAAAGATTTATCTGTAATATTATTATGTCATTAATAAAATCATAATTTTAAAATCGCTGCGCTCCTGAATGTCCCTTGTCTGTGTATAATTCCATATATATTTTTCATAATTCCTTATTTATCATAGAGTATGTATTACACATCTATTTATATATATGTTTGTATTTATATATAAATATCTATAATTTATATATATGTTTTACCATCTGAGTTTAGTATATTTTATCTTCTTTTATTTGTTTTGTACCTCCTTCCCTTTCTTTGCCTCTCTATTTAACCCAAAGGTTGACTGGTAGAGAATGCCTCATGGCATTAAGTCCACCTTGTGTACCATCTTTGTACATGAAGAATAAATAAATAAATAAAATAATTATATTACCACTTTCAATTAGGACTAGGTATATCAGTACACCACCAAGATCCCGTATCGATGCTTTGAACCAATCTCGCCTACCCAATTAACGTATAGAATATTACGTACGCTTTCTCTCTCTTTCCTTCCCATTGCCCCGTCTCTATCTACCTGTGCACGTCACATGTCTCCTCGTCCAAGAGTAATGTATCGGTGATTTATCATTGTGGCCTGTTCAATGGCCCGAAACCCTTTATGGGCTATAGGACTACCGGTGGAATAACATTCGTGATTACGAGACGTTCATTAGACGCCAATTATTCTCAATAACGTTTCGACTCCTGTATTGAGTGATACACTAGGTAATTGTTATGATGAATGGTTGCTATTTTTACACGACTGCCCAAAAAAGGAGTGTTATGTTTTTAGGGTTCATGTATGTATGTATGTAAGTATGTGAGTTTTTTTATTCCACCATAACTCCTAAATACCTGAACCGATTTCGATGAAAATGATGATGAATGACACAGGCTAGTAAGATTTTAAAACATGGCAGGCGTGTTTTTAGAAACGTGCACGTATAACAGTGGGGCCATATTATAATTGAGGTCCTAATTTAGATACAGGGTCATCTTCTTCTAAGCGGGTCGATGGCAAAAGGACTCAAATTGTGTCGGTCCTGTATTCTTCAATATGTGATCATTTATTTTCCTCCTGTGAACAATTGAAAGGGCATTCAGTGCAAAATGTAAGGTGCGCCATTATCCGTGGGGAGATAACGCTCTCATACTATGGTTCAGACCCGAGGCGTCTGTGAAACCCCGCTTTTCCCAGATTTCACATTCAAAGTTTACGTACGTTACAATGTATAATTAAAAACCCTGAAACTAGTTTGATCTCAACCGATAACAGAATTGAGAGACAACAACGGCGTTTGACTGCGCGGTTGGCGTAGTGATCGAGAGACCTGCTGCTGCGCCGCGTGTCGCGAGCTCGATTCCCGCACGGAGCAAATATTTGTATTATCTGCAGATAATAATGGTTCCGGGTCTGGGTGCGTTTCCATATAAGATTATGTGTCTGTAAACGGAGCTACGATACAGGAGAAAATCCTAGTGAGGGGCAAAGTTTATTTTTTAAAGGGTTTTTTTCCTAATCATCATACATATTTGGTCTGAGCTATGTCGACAATAGGTAGTAAATTACTGTAGAGATTTGAATCAACTAGGACGAGTAGTGGGCCAAAAATACAAATATTTTGAACAATACATACATACCATCACGCCTGTCGGTCGCAGCAAAGAAAACGCCTTTAAGTGGGGGTTCAAAGATGACTCGGACCTGCATTGTGAGTGCAGTATTTTCCCGCAGGCAATGGCCCACCTTACATCCTGCGCTGCATGCCTTGCTAACTGTACCCAGGCTAATGATCGCCTCTGAGGGGGCAGTGCGTGTTCCAGACTACTGGGCCAACAAAATTTGAGATGTTTTGCCGTCGACTCGCTAAGAAGAAGATCACGCCGGTATTCCCCAAAGGGGTAGGCAGAGGTGTACACAGTTACACAACCACATTTCACCAAAGCTGTTATTAAGTCCCATGTAATATGTGGTGAGCCTAATTCCACCTACCGGGCACAATTCAAAGCTCCATCCAAACTCAATCCAACTCCGACATCCTAACAGAAAAACTCAATAACACTGTGTCCGACCCGAGAATAAAACCCGAGACCTCATGCTCAGCAGTCGTGCCTAGAACCACTAGACCATCAAGGCAGTCCTAGACCATGGAGGCAGGCACCTTAAACATTTTTTTTTTAAATAAATCACAAATATCGTGATCATTTATTAAAGTCATTAAAAACTAGTTAAACTATTTTTAAGGTTTTCAGTTTAATTAATGATATAACACATTTCACCAATGCTGCAATAAAGTCCCATGTAATAGCTGGTGAGCCTATTGCCATCTACCGGGCACAGTTCCAAACTCTGGACATCTACTGAGAATTTCCTAACAGAAAATCTCAATAACTCTTTGTCCGACCTGGGAATCGACCGCGAGACCTAATACTCTTCAGTTGAACAATGTATTTCTTCATTCTTCTCAGAGATTCAGTAAGCATGAAGCTTGTCCAACGACACTCGACACTATTCCGCGCCCCGTCTCCGCTTGTTTTCAACGCCCGTCTATTTTTCTAGCCCAGTCAAGTTATTTTCCATCAAAATTACTTGCTGCGAAAACAAGTGAAGGTGACAAACATATTAATTTTTTGTTGCTTTGGGACATTTTTTGCGGGTCACGTACAGTTTATTGCTTTACGTTTCAGAATGCGTGGGGTGTTTTTCTTTCGAAAATAATGTCAAGCGCCTAATATTGTCAAATATCAGAACTTATTTCTGTACGAGTGACAAAAAGGTCATATTATATTATTATGTTCGCAGAGTTGATCAAATTGAAACCGAAAATAAACTTTGGTAAGTATACTAATATCTTAGGTTTGTGCGATCACTACACATTATAATAAAACAACTTTTAACCGGATTAATCGCGTGTTTTACGAGTCCTCCTGCGACCACGAACGCTGCAAAGTGTTCGAAACGTCAGGAAAAACAAAAAACCAATAATACACGTGATTAATCCGGTTAAAAGTTGTTTTGGTAAGTATTTTTATTAGTTTTATTATTTCAGATTAAATTAAAGTGTGTGAAGGGTGGCAGCGTCGCTGAGGTAGGCCTAGAAAACGCTGGCGTGATGACCTAGATGCATCTGTCGGGACCTTGCCTGCTATTGCCACACAGAGAGAGGGATGGAAGAATATTGGGAGACCTTTGCCCAGTAGTGGGACACAAGAGGTTAGAAGAACAAAGTGTAAAGTGTTATATTCCTAGATACTTGTAAGTAGATACTTGTTTATAACATAATTAAATGTAACTTTTTTGAATGTCAATACAAATAAAATTTAAATTTACAAAACACAGACGAAGTTCATCGCCATCATCCCCAGCATGTATTCTTCTTCCACTTGTTATTTGTTTTGGAATTTGCATGCTGCTAAAGTTTTGGCGATGTTTTATGACCGGCCGCCTGCCTGACGTCAACCCTCATTGGGAATGCTGTTGTGCGTGGTAACCGCCACCGATACGGTCTCCTTCTATCTAGTTATGTCACACCAAATGTTATCCATGCGCCACGTTTAGATGTTATCCTCCTATCACACTCCATTAATCGGGCCACACACAGACGAAGTTATGATATAATAAATTCAACGAGTAAAATTATTCCACTCTTGTACGTGATATTTCGTTGAAGCCTTACGAAATTATTGTTCCTAAAGCCAGACTTTTCAATTGACATAAATATTATCTAAAAATTGTTTCGACAGCTTTTGTGCGGTGGACAAAATAAATTCACACTATCATTATTACTCTTGTAACCACGTCATCATATATTTAAGATGAAATCATCACGAGACTATTGACATTTATCGAGAAGATTTCCAAAGTCCGGTTTCCTGTTTTACACTTTATTAATTTTTAAAGTCAATACAAACCCCGATCAGCCACAAAATCAATTACGCTCTCTCCCTCTCATAACTTTTCAGCTAGAGACGCGAAAAGCAAATTTAATTGTTTTACATTGAAAAGGAAGATTGTAATGTAGATACATTATTCGCCTTTACGTGGCGTAATGAAAGAAAAACAACGCTTATCTGCCGTTTGTTATCCCATACGACTTGAAAGACACAACCAAGAGGAATGAGTTAGGCGTGTGTCATACAGAAGGCGAGCTAAAAATATGAGCTGCAGGATTTCATGATTCACCATTTACCTTAAAAAGAACAATAAATTGTATCATCTTAACTATCGACTGTAATGTATATTTTTATGCACATTGATGAATTATTACTATTACACATAACAATGGATTCGAATTATTATTGATTTATAGAATTTTTCAAATATTGGGTAAATAAAAAAAAATTACATAACCAGCCTATTTACTGTCTCAATGAAGGGCAAGGGCCTCTTCTCATACTGAAAAGGCATGAGCATTCATTAATTTGATATTAATTAATTATGTGCTAGTTAAACCAAAAAGATATTTTTTTTTTGTATAGGTTACTCGTAATGTTTTCGTAAATAATAATCCAGCTTGGCGATCGAGAATTTACTTTACAACACTGAGTTATTTCCAGCTCTCTATAAAAATACTAGTGGTAGCATCGGTACGAGTACCTTGTTTTTTTCGAATAACAACCACAAATACCGCGACATGTACCTATTTCAAAACAGAATCTATTGAAGTACTTGCAATTTTATTGAACAAACTTGAGCGTGGATACGCAAGTACGAACGAACGAACGTTTCGAAATTGTTCGGCAAACTTTTGCGAGAGTAATACTGAATGACCGAATAGTTGCAGGTTCGTATTCGGTACGGCTCAGAGGACCGATTTACACTTCCAACGAGACCGCAGTACCGGTGTTCGACTGACTATATATTTAATACTATTGTGTAAGTTTTGGTCTCTTGTGTTTTAAAGTGCACTGATTCCGGAAGGAAGCGTATTGGACTGAAATATTAAATTATAAATTCAGTGGGATTACTCTTGAAATTAATACCAATCCCAATCCAATTCCAATATTAAATAAACGCCTTAATTATAATGCGTAATTTTAAAATAAATTTACCTACATTATAGTTGCCTCAATTTAAAAGCATATTGCACTATTAATATCCCGTTTCTTCAATATTTTATTAGACATTTTGGCATTTAAAAGTACCTAGTAACTGAAATATTTCCAATATCAATGGAGTGGAATTATTTTCAAGCGTAATCCGGCAGTACCATATATAGTATGAACGGGAGTGACTAAAATATTATAAGACAAAAGGACCACAAAAATAACGTGTCTCAAAAAAATTGCAGAATGACCGTGACACATCGGAGCATCGCCGTTTAAACAAAATAATGCGCAAGTAATTGATTCAGCTTAGTAAAACGAAAATCATGCCCTAGCAGATTAGGATACGCAAACCTACTTCAACTATGTTATCACCACATACCTACATATACAATAATCTAACTTATTCCATAAAGCACTATAACCTCGAATATTACAAAAACACGGTACGAGCCCCGCTTTCGATGTGACGCGCACTTTAATGTAATTTTAGACGCGTGACGTATGACGGAAGGATATATCGAGTGACAAGCATTCATAGCAATGCTTTGAGGAAACGAGTTTACTACGTGAAAGTACTTGTACACGACACGTCACGGACCGTATGTTAATTTGAAAGTTATTTCTATATAGAGTGTATATTTTGACTTTCATGCACTGTTATGTGAAGTAAATAACGTCGTTGTGTGAATAAATATGTCTCCGTTATTGGTTCATCTCCGAGTTCGAGAAACGCAAGGAATTTTGAAGTACCCAAAAAGATAAAAGGGCTTTTTTTGCTAAATCTAGTCTGACTATAAAACACATTCGATTTCTCAAAAACATATACTACTAACTGCCTCATTGGTCTAGTCAATGAGTGGCACTACCCGCCATACGTATAATCCGACCCCATTATAAATAAAAAACGTCTTGGCTAATGATGATGATACTAATAGTTGATGCAAATACCAGCTAAAAGACCATAGATTTAATAAAATCACCACTTAAAGTTCTCCTTGGCATGTAATAAAAATGACAATGGCGGACGCGACTAATATCAGAACATTATTCCCCGCAAATTAACATCATTAAGTCTTTAGTAAGAAGCCTTTGTAATAAAAGCTACTGAGAAGTTTTTTCTTGTAATTACTTAATGGAGGTTAAGTATTTCTTAGATGCACTAGCATCATCAATAAATTTTTACACGACTGCCCAATAAAACGAGTGTTATGTTTTTGGGGTTCATATGTTTAGGTATGTATGTATGTGTTTGTAAGTTTCTTTATTGCACCATAACATCTAAACACCTGAACAGATTTAGATGAATGCGGTATCGATATAATCCTTATATTATCCCAGGTAAGATATGCTAGTAAAATTAAAAAAACTAATATAATGGCTATGGTATACAAAACGGAGTGTATTTTTTTTTTTTAATTGATTTCATCTTGATTTCCCTTACGCTAGCCTATGAAGTTGCGAAGATATTACGCAGATGATGCTACTCAGAGGCGCCACTGGCAGCCACACTACAATGGAAATAATGTCACCAAGCACTACCTAATGTAAACCGTGTCACTGCAGCTGCTTGATGTTGCCTTATATCTGATACTAAATAGTGCAGTTACATTTTTTAACAGCAAAACCTTGCTGCACCCGAATGACGTCACTAGTCTTTGCAACCGCAATGACATCAGTATATACCACGCGATCCGACAGTTACCAAACGTAAGCGCATATAATTAGACGTATGAATGGAACTAGGTACAGGTTTTTATACAATTACCCATACCTACTGTGCCCGCACAAATTTTTCGCTTTGGTTGTGGTTTTGGCGTAACTACATACTACATAGTGCTAGACATAATTGAGAAGCAATGTCAAAGGACCAATTTATTCAAGTTAATTTACTAATCTATGCTAGCTATTTTCATTCATAGATAAATCATATTCATGAAAGCACATATGTGCTTTAAGAAACATCAACAACATACAAGGTAATTATTTTGAGGTGGGCACTGCCTGTTTGCCTTTATGCAATGCACGCCAATGCCTAACAGTAGCCTGAATAACTTTGAAATTAAGTCCATACAAAAGAAGACATTATCGTTTGCTATAAATCAAAATGATATAAATATTGTCTGCCCAGCTATCTAGACAAAAAAAATAACAATAAATTCCGTAGTGACACAATCATACATGATTCCTCTTTAGTTCAATAACTTTGTACAAAAAAAAGAGTTGATATTCCCACTAGAGCACTATATAACCGGAATCAGCATACCGACAAAATACGAAAAAAAATAACCACCAAAATAGGGACAAAGAGCTTGTTAGTATCAAAACAATCGCAGACAACTCTCATGCATCACTTTACTGGGCACAACACGTCAACAGGATAATAATCGTGTATGATCACAGAAAATACTGGAAGAGACAGGAATTACAATGGAGATGTTTTCGCCGACATTGTTATGAAACCATAATTTGGGTAATAGATTGTCATAAAACATAGTTAATGATAGTTATGAGTGTATTGTTGGAGAAACCCGAGGTGTATTACCGCAGAGGATGTATTCGAAATAATTATGGGGAATTTGGAGGACAGTGACCTTGGAGATTGTTTTTCTTTTTGGAACGCTGGCGCTGTGTTAAGCTAAAATGCTTTGTGAAGATGATTTTACTTTTATCAGAACAACGTTCTACTTAGTGTCATATTGATGGTATTCATATTTCTTTAACATCATTTCACGAGTTTGTAAGAACTCAATAAAATTGTCACATCTTGGTAGCTTGTCTAACCAACAGCAAAAAAAAGAGTCAGAAATATGCTTTAAAAATGATTTTGGATTTTTTTACTGACTGTATTGTTTTACTGAGATGATTCCGACACAGTACCTCTCTATCATCCCCAGTCGGGTACCAAGGCTACAGTGGTACCACTTTTGACAGTACAGATAATATAAAACCCATCTTAGTACATACGAAAAAAAAAACGAAAAAAAAATCTGGTAGTGGTATCATAATCATTATTTACTTTGCCTGATGCTTTGTACAGTACAGAGTATCTTGAGATACCAATGATAGATGTCAAAAATGGCCTTTTAAAACGGCACTACTTTAGTGGTCAGTTACGGTTCCTTCCAGTACCTTTAGCTCTAGATACGGGCAGCCAGCGGAAACAGCGTCAGGCTATCCGTCGCGGGAATATATAGTGGAGGGAGACAAATAGGTCGCAAAATTGCTATTTACATACATAAATAACTAGTAAATATGTACTGTGGGCTGTTTTATTTTCTTATGGCCGCTCGAATAGCTTCGAAAACGAATTATGGAGATGCGTGGAAATAGATGTGTGTTTTATTTACTCAGAATATTTTTTTTAATTTTTAAGTTATTGGTAAGTAACTTCATTAATTAGAGGTGTTTAAAAGTCGTTCAAATAATAAGGTAATCTGTTCAACACAATAACCCTTTTCACATAAGTAACACATATACAAAAACTCCACACAATTAAATGACAAAAGCTTCCAACAAAACCGCCCCAATTAAGCGTACCCAATAAATTTTAAAGTCTATAAAATCACTTTTATTTTAGGCACAAAAAGAGAAATAGCCTGCCGTCATTTTAACAAAATATCGCCTAAATAAATGCAATGGAAGACACAATAGGCATATAGGAAACAATTGGGCCCATAATTTATGTTCCACAACGAACAGTATATGGGTCATGCTGGCTGAACGCACACGACTGGGAAAAACACTTCACTCTTCAGTCATTCACTCACACACACGCAGCTCTATAATCAGTCTAGTGCTACACACACATCTACAATGTCTGTGCGTAACAAACTCCTATCTGTCTAACCATCAATGTGTGCACCTACCACACGAGCTTAAATCTCGCATATGTGTGTGAGTGAGTGGTTCGAGAACGATTGTACGAAATGAACGGTAGGATTGGTTATCTGTGCTGTGGCTATTTGCATGTATCATTTTCTGTTGTAGTCAGCTCGGAAGTAGCGACTAATGTAATGACGTCGATAGACGTGGCCAGTTTTCAACATGCAAAGTCAGCTGTCCGGGCAATTGGGGGTATTTTAGAACAAGGCTTTTGGATTGTCTACAGATGTAGGCATTATTATACTTTACCGGTAACGATGACTGGGTTCATAAATGGGTTTTGATTTATGTCACTATTAAATAAGAATAATAGGTTATAGCTATCCAAAGCTAAGCAAAGCATTATTATCTTTTCATAGAGATGAGCATTGATTGTAAAAATGACACATTGTTAACGACTTGCTTGTTGACTTGGCTTATTCTTTGATTTAAAAATAATGAAACCTAATGAAATTCTACTACATAAGCGTGTTTCCAAATTTAGATAAAAATATTTTCAGATTACACAATTTTATGACTTGCCTTGAATTGTATTGGAATTGAAATTATTCTTCTTCTTCCTTCTGAACGTTAAAATCAGGTTTAGTCCAGTCAAGTCGTCATTTGTACCGTCACCTTGTTTGTATTAATTTTTTGTTTATTAGTGTAAGTACATCTTGATCACACCGACATATATATTACCAATTAAAACATCCTCCTTTTTTTGCAATTCTCCTAATCTTTACTATTTAAAAAGAACAAAGAAGCCATGAATATATACGAAAATGTTAGTTATTACCGCAAAATGCCAATTCAGGTCTCATTTGTAATTCTAACTAGAGCCAAAAGGCATAAAAAAAGCTTTTTACTATTTACTTACAGTTTTTTGTGACCTTCCTCTTTGACCTTAAGAATAACCCTATAATAGGCTTAAAATATATAAAAAGACTACCATAACCAGCATCTACATAAACCTTTAGCAGATACCTAACCGATTATAAAGACGTCTTCGAAAAATTTATATTCGTCGGGCTCAAAGCGGGATTGGACCGAACAGAATATTTTCTTCACTATATTTGGATTATTGACGGTAGTTTTAAAAGTGGATTTACATACAGATCTGACAGGCAAAGGAAATATAAAGTGTAAGTGCTTGGCATTTTAAAATAGCGATGCATTATGTACAATGGATAGATTTACAGTAGCCAACTTGTTACATTTGTCTTTAGGAGGTTTTATACCTAAAGTCTACCCAATGGGAACCTATTACAGAGCCTACGCCATCTGTCTGTCTGTGAAAGAGCTGTCTCTTCGAAACCGTAATAGTGAACATTTTAAATTGCCATAGAACATATGTTATTATGTCCTGTATCGTGTCAAATATGTTAAATGAAAAGTTTTATGTAGATACGGAACCTAAAGTGCGTTACTTCAATCAATAGAACTCGACCCGACGAAAAAGTTTTACTGAAATCTAATTAAACAAACCCTCCTTTAAGACAACTAAAAATTACCCCTATCCCGAAACAGACATCTGAACCGTGATCCCAGGCTCCTATTTTACATGTTAAAGGCGAAAACTGGGCAAATAAAACTGTGAAACGAATGCAAAACAGTACATCAACTGCGCTCTATTCTGTACAAGTTGCCCGAGTCAAGCGAAACAATTGCCCAGTCCCGACGGGCCGGCAATCTGTTTCTACAGCGGCTTTGAAATGTTTAAACTAAACGGCTAACGTACTTTTTGACCGACTGCAAAGGTTCTTAGGACATGTAAATACGTTTGCTTCTATTGAATACGAAGGATCTGTGGACTTTGTCTCTTTGCTAAGTTTGCCTTGTGCAGATGTGATGCGGGGGGATGAGAGTCATGTGACAAGGAAAGTTTTGAGTATGAATGTAGATGGCTAAGAGTAGAGGAAGACCGAGGAAGCGCTGGATGGATTGTGCTAAAGATGATATGGCTAGAAAAGGAGTGACTGACGATATGACAGCTAATAGAGATGTATGGAAGAAGAATACATGCTGCGCCGACCCCAAATAAATTGGGATAAGGAGAGGGGGTGATGAATAGGTTTGCCTTTTATAAAACTCAATGCTCAACATATTTATTGCATTCCACAACGTATAGGTAAATATTACTTAGGCATGGCACAGAAGGGTTTTCTGGTTAAGTCTACTCGAGTGAACGGTGCCACATTTTACTGTGCTAAAGTGGCCACGTTTAAGACGGTAGGAATCCGACATATCCGTCGCCGTCATATCCCTCGCCGTCATTTAGATTCCTGAAGAATAAAATAAAATAAAAAAGGTTATAACATTAAACTATTTAAATAATAGTGGACTCTATCGGGCACATCAGCAAGTAGGAGAGATGAAGAGGATCTTATAAGTTATTGTTCACCGGTAACTACTCACGTGCATTATTCGGGATTGCCCGACTAGTTTCGAACTCGAGCGGAGTCCTTAGTCATGAGCTGAGCCCGCGGTGATGTCAAGAGTCAAACGGAGTCACGTTTGACTCGCGACATCGCCGCGGGCTCAGATAACCGGTGAACAATAATTGATATAAAAAAAAAAAAAAAAAAAATAATAATAATAATAATCATTTATTCATATAAAAGTACACAAGAAAAACACAAGACTTACAATCTAATAATAAGTGCTGACATGATATTTGCCTGAACTAGGTTGGACCTGTGCCTCAGGCGAAAAAGTGCTGACAAGATATAAATGTCGCAAACATTAACAAATAAAATAATAAACTTATAATTAAGGGACTACATCAATTTTAACGTTATGTTTATACCTAACACTAGTTTGGTACTTGCAGTTTTATTTACACACTATAAGAAGGTCTTCCGTCTGTTCGTAAGACAGACTTTGCAAATAATTATAAACAGTTTTTTTACATATAAAGCAATTAAGGTTATAAATACTTAGTTGTCTATTTAGTCTATTATATAGGAGTGGGCTTAAAAATCTACAAAATCTATTCGAAAACACATATTTTGAGGTTGAACTTGTATTGCAAACTATATCATTCCGTCTTTTGTTAGTAGTGTTAGCATTGTAGGAGAGCTGAGAGTGCTGTTTTTGTATTACGTGCATAATAAATAATTGCCTTACAGTTAAAACGTTGCAGGATTTATAGAGCTGGACAGTAGGAAAGAGGAAAGGATGGAAATGGGCTACTTTTAAAATTGCTCTCTGTGCTCGTTCCAGGGGAAGCATTGTAGTTTTTGGTGCTCCGCCCCACGAAGTGACACAGTACGTAAGGATGGATTGACATAGGGCCAGATAGACTCGGGTGATCAGTTTAGGTTCTGCAATTGTGCGTAGCTTTTTAAAAACAAATATTAATTTACGTACTCTCGATACTAAGCTTTCAACGTGTTGTCTAAAAGAAAGTGTGTCGTCAATAATGATACCCAGATATTTTATATTACTAGTTTTAAGGATATTAGGACAGTGGCATGTGTTATTTAAGGGGTTATTACATCGATGCGCGTATAAATGAGTGTCAGTACTGTTGTTATGAGATTTGCGCATGGAAAATGTTATATATTTAGTTTTATCAATGTTAAGTGTTAGCAAATTGCAGTTGAGCCAGTTAGTCACGAGATTAAAACCTTTTTGTGCGCTTTCGTAGAGTTCATCCCTGGTTTTTGCAGAAAAAATTAACGCTGTGTCATCGGCATATGATATTATTGTGCCGTTTTCTATATCTAGATTACACAGGTCATTTATGTAGATAAGGAAAAGGGTGGAAGCCAAAACGCTGCCTTGAGGTACCCCGAATTCATGGTTTTGTTGGTCCTCACTCGTTGTTGTATCAATTCGTACACATTGATGGCGATCATTTAGATAATCTGCAATTAGTTTAAGCTGTGTGCCCCTTATGCCTACAGTCTCCAGTTTGCGTAAAAGCAGAGGAATAGATACAGTGTCGAAAGCTTTGGCTAGGTCGAGGAAGATTGCTAAGCATTGGTTTCCCTTGCCGAGTTCTTCTGCGACATAATCGGTCAGGTTGTGTACCGCATCTGCTGTGGATAATTTCGATCTAAAACCGAATTGCATTGGCGAAAGAAAACGGTTTTTTTCTAAAAAAATTTACTAGTCTTTTGTTGATGATTTTTTCTAGTATTTTGGATATCGAAGGCAGTATTGATATCGGTCTGTAATTGCTAACTAGATCTTTGGTGCCTGATTTAAATATAGGGATTACCACTGCCTTTTTTAAATATTTAGGAAAGATCCCGTTTGATAGACACAAACGAAAAACATACGTTAAAGGGGGCACTAAAATATGCTTGAACCGTTTCAGTATTTTATTGGATATGCTATCCCAGCCGACAGCGCAGTCATCTTTTAGCCCGGAAATGATTCGTGCTAATTCGTGTTCATCAGGGTCGAGCATAACAAAAGATTTATGACTACCTAGGGACACTTTTTGGACCGTTAACGACTGCGTGCATTTCGGTATTTGTTCGGCAAGGGATTTTCCTACATTCACAAAGTAGTTATTTACATTGTTAGCTGAAATAAGCGGTGAAGACTCATTAAACAGTAAACTTGAACTTGATTCACGCGGTTTTGATAAATATGTGATGTTTTTTATATGTTTCCACAGTGATTTGCAATTGTTACCTGCTTTCTGCAATTCGTTTTTATCATAGTTGATTTTTAGCTGTTTTAAAAGATTGTTGCAAAAATTTCGATACCTCTTGTACGTTGATTGAAGTAATAAATTATCAGGAAACCTCTTTGATCTCTGATGTAGTTTGTCCCTGTGTCTAATGCAACGGATGAGTCCAGGTGTAATCCAAGGTTTAATGTAATGTATTTTTTTATTTTTTGCCGTTACGGTCGTATTGCGTAGTATAGCTTGTTGGACATTTATTATTATGTATGATAAAGACAAATTTGCGTCAGCAGTATCGTAGACTGGGCTAAAATCAATATTGTGCAGATCATGTTGAAGTTTGTTTATGTTTAATTTCGTCATTGTTTGGGGACGATTTAGCTTAGCATGCATTAAATTTATTTTTAGTAGGACAGCGTGATGATCAGTAATTGTTGAATTAGTTACAAGGGTAATATATTGTAGACTAGATTTGATCATCATATGATCCAGGCAGGAACCACTCTGATGCGTCGGTAAAGTATGTGCGGGTAGTAGTCCATGATAAGCGCACATATTTAGGTAATTTTGTGTTCCTGCGTCACAGTTATTACATCCAATATTTATATTTAAATCACCTGTTAGTATAAGATTTTTGAAAGGGGTTAATGCTTCACAAGTCTGGTTTAATGAACAGAGAAAGGGATCCAGGTTTCTAAAAGAAGGAGATCTGTACAAAGCTATTATTGCTGTAGTATTACCTATTTTTATCACTAGACAGTTACATTCTTGTAGGGCAGGTTCTTCGACAGTCACCTGTAATGATTCCTTGACATAGACTATCACGCCGTCGTTTTGATTGTAGCTTATTTTACTACAGAAGGAGTTGTACCCTGGAATTATTGGGAGATTTTCTTTTCTATTTAATAACCAGCATTCAGTTAAAATAATTACATCACAAGCCAGGTTAAGTCTATGTAGGAAAATAGTAAAGCTATCTATATTCTTATAAATACTGCGGATATTTTGTGTTAGTACTGATAAAGAGTTTTGAAAGACGGGGAGATATTGTCCACAAGCTTCAACCTCGCACGCTTTGGTCACGGTTGAAAAACTATTATCTATATCTGTAAATAAATTTACATCCATACTATAAAATAATTAACTTTAGTACTAATAACAATAAACAATTATGTGGCGCTCTTAGGCGCCTTCATAGTCTATCGAATTTATGTACCTATATTCAGCAGCTTTTTTAGCCGGGCAGTCGATGTCGCCAGTCTTATGATTTCCTGGTTTCTTGAAGCGCAGACATGTGGCACATTTCGGAGAATCATTTTTCTTAGTACACTCCTTGATTGAGTGGCCCTCTTCACCACAGTGTCCGCAAGCCGGGGCCGTGGTTTTACATGATTTGGCTGCGTGGCCGTACTGCTGGCAATTGTAACATCTAGTTACTATCGTGAAGTCTCTTACCGGGCAGGACGTCCAGTTAATAAACAATCGATCTTGAGTGATCAGGGCTTTACGTACGATGGCTGGTACTTCAAGAATCAGATTGTAGTTTTCTGCATCTTTCCTGCCAGATTTATGGCTCAGTTTTATTGAAGACACAAAAGTATCTCTGGTCATAGTTGGGAGTTTATCGGCCACGTTCTGTTCGAAGATACAGTTGTAGACCTCACTTTCTGCCAGTGATGTAGGAACTCCTATAATTATAATGCGTGGTTTGCGTTTCTGCGGTTCATCGATGGTGAGCTCTGAGTTTGCACGCTTTACAGTTTGCTTCAATTTTTCTACATCATCTTTAGTTTCAGTGCTGATAATAACACCTCCATTTCGAACTTTTCGAACGCCTCTGACTTTCAGTTTCATTTCTTCTGGGCACACAATTTTTTGGACAAGGGTTTTAGTTTCGTCGCTTGTCTTCGAGCTATCCCTCGGATAAATCGCCACTGAACTGAGATTAATTGGACGAACAAAGCTGTTGGACCCTTTCTTCACCATATCCGCAAAAGAGGTACTTTCTGTAGTTGGTCTCGTCCAGGACTCTTTTATTGTTTGCTTGATCTCTGCAGCAAGATTTTCCGCTCGGTCTTGTTGTTCGTTGAGGGCTTGGAGAGTACAATGAGTTTGCACGGCTCTTTGTTTTAGGGATTGGTACTGAACGGCTAATTGCGATACGCTATGTCCAACTTTTCGGCAGAGATTACTAACTTTTAGTTTCTGGTCTGAGTTTAATTTGCCTTCGGTGGTTATAGAGCAGACCTCGTTTAAACATAGTTCAATGGATCCCATCCAGTTCTGTATTTCCGAAGTTGAGATCACTTCCATCTTCTCGATTTTGGTAAGGTTAGGGGTTTCATTCGGTGTCGGTGGTGGTGAGCGGCGCGTTAGCCCGCTCCGGTTAAAGGGGCTGCTATCCATATAAATGAATTAAATCACTATTTGTCCATTCTTGAAAGTAAAACTTAAACGTTACTATTGTTTGTAGTAGGTATAACACACTAGGTCACTAAAGTAGGTCACTATTAAATACAGTTTATATAAATTATTTGCATTAACGAGCACGTCTGTTTGCGCTGACGACGAATGCGTTTTTTGAATATGAATGTCTTACGAAAGTTTTTATACAAAAATAGAGGATCTTAACTAACTTAGATCTAAAAACAATCTAGTTTTACTTTACTCTTCATAAACTGATGCATATGGATGATGTACATATATGGATAAATAATAATGGATTTGTTACTATAATAACATTTGCATAATATAATATACATTTTTTTTAAATTTATATTTAAATATTAGCTGTGCCATAATATAAACCTCCTGGATACCCTTATCGTGTAGGGGTATAAAAATTGCCTACAACCTATTCTCAGACCTACAAAATATACACAAACAAAATCGGTCAAAGCGTTTCGGAGGAGTTCGATAACAAACATTGTGACACGAGTTTTTTATATATATTAGAAGAAGATAATACTATGGCACTGATATTGAGTTCAATCTGCACATGCTGCGGTAGATCTACCAATGTATGACAATAATTTCATATCGACACACCTCGTGGACTTGTGCCTCGGAGAGTAAATTAAACGGACCGTACCGGTGGTCAAAAAAATCTATGGAAGTCGTTATGAGTAGCCTTATACCTGAAAGTTTGACCACCAACCTTACCTATTAGAACAAGTTATTCATTAACATGGTTGAACAATTCAGAAAGGCAGTCACCGTATATAAAATACTGGTATTCAGTGGCATCTAGGCACACTAGAAACTGACCTCCTTGTTAGTGAAAGGTGTTCTTCTTATCGTGTGGTTGATGAACAACTTAGTGTCAGAGATTAAACCACCCGTAGGTCCCTGACGTGGCTTTACACACCATCGAGAAAATCTCTCAGGTGTGTTGGTTTCCTACTGATGTTTTCCTTCACCGTTTTAAGCAAGTGATAATTAGTTTATAGTACACACATGACTTCGAAAAGACAGTGGTGCGTGTCTCGGATTCGAACCTTTGACTTGTTAGTCCAACGGTCATACCACTAGGCTATCAATGCAGTGCACTGTAAAAGGTTAAACTTGATATTAACTCATATTAAACTAGCGTCTGCCCGCGACTTTGTCTGCGTAGACTATTAGAATAGAATTGGTCCAGCCGGAATAGAAAGTATCATATGTGTTAATCCAAGCTATGACCTATCTATGTGCCAAATTTCATTCAAATCCGTTCAGTAGTTATTGCGTGAAAGAGTAACAAACATCCATCCATCCTTAAAAACTTTAGCATTTATAATATTAACTAATTAAGTATTAAATTTCAAAAAAAGATATCTAAAAAGATAAAAGACATTTTCATGGAACTTCAAGACGAAATTTCTACATGAACGATTAAATCATTGTCCCCTAGAGTAATCACTGAGTCAAGTGAATGCTCAATTCATTCATTAGTTGAATCCTACGTTCAGTGGGCCGTTCACTGTTCACGGGGGCGGTAACTGACATTTCTTTAAATTGAAAAAATAATATTATTCCGCATTACACAGTGTTTGTGTTTCTATTGATTTTTTTTTTTGTGATAAACGATTTTTTACGAATATTTATAGATTCACGAGCTGGTGCCCGCGAATTCGTCAGCGCAATTTATTTTTTTGTGCGCGCAACCCTGTTTCGTTTTCTAAAATGAGAGTAGCCTAAGTTACTCCTTTTAACATCAGCTATCTGCCAGGTTCAGCCGTTTCGGAGATTAGTCGGACCAAACACATTTTTTGTTATCATTAGGTACCGTATATACTTTGATAAGCATTTATTTAATAAAAAGCTATGTACACTTACGTCATATAAGGAACATTTGTGCAAGATTTTATGCTGCTAGACCCAGCGGTTTCAGCTCTGCGTTGATCAATCAGTCAGCCAGTCAGTCTCTTACTAGTTATATATATAGATAAAATATTAGAATCATAACATCACGCTTGTATTCACCGAAGTGGTAGGCAGAGGTGCACACTGTTGTACACTCAAATTTCACCGATGCGGTTATTAAGTCTCATATAATAAGTGGTGAGCCTGTTGTATCCACCGGGCACAATTCCAAACTCCAGGCTGCTACTGAGAATTTCCTCACAGAAAAACTCAATTACACTTGGCTCGACCTGGGAATCGAACCCAAGACCTCATGTTCAGCAGTTGCGCTTGGGACCACTAGACCAACGAGACATACAAATATGGATATAGCTAATTGGTAATCACACGAAAAAATTGTCCAAATACCCTCTATAGATATAAAACAGTCCGCAGCCGCGTCTGTTTGTCTCCCTGTACGTCTATCAGACTGTGTGCAATTTTCTCTGTAACTACTGAACGGGTTTTATCTAGGCCACTAATGCTCTGTTATTTCAACAAAAAGTTTCATTTATATAATCTATGCACATTGTTTGATTTGTGAATATTTTTAATAACTTCTATGAAATCGCGAAAATATCTGCTGAACAACGTGAGTATGCTTCATAACATCATTAGTGGATGTATAATAGTACACCTCTATCTTACCTTGTGAGGAATACAAGCGAGATACTACAATTTACAAAGGTCACTGGGCAAGATAGTAAAATATATATAGTAGTATTTACCAAGCAGGAAAATATATTAATAACTAAACCTACCGTAAACATTGGCTTGCCAACTTAAATATTCATTTTCATCGAGAAAAACAAACGGTTAATAGAATTGACATTTAGGCACGAAAACCAATCGTGATATTGGCAACGGAGAATAATACTAATAATGTCAGAAGCTGGGTCAAAGAAAATCATATTGAACTGGCAACTTTGTGAGAAAGAAACTTTCTTTAATATAACGAATTATTGGATCCTCCGAAGACGAATAATCATATCGGACTTTTGCCCGAATATATTTTTCTCGGTCCCAAAAATTTTCTGTTCCTGTGTGATTTGATTTTTGCACAAATTGAATGATATGCTTTGTATTAATGTTCACATTGAGATGTATTTGACCGATGTTTCTATCGTTTTGTCGTTCGAACGCATTTTTGGGTCGATGGCTTTCTTGAATTCGTATAGTGTGAACGCGAATGAATATGTTTCAATGTCTGCAGGTTTCAATGTGACTATTGTTGCGTAATCTGCGTTATTGTGTTACAGAAAGGGTAATATTAATCTTATTGTACACGTAATACTTTAAGCATTTTTCTTTTTTTATTTATGGTCGCTGCACAACTTTAAGGAATTTAGAACTGCCTCAAGGGTCTAGTTAATACCAGTGCGGCTGGTTAGCAGGAGGTCTTTTATTTGATTCTTGAGTCGCTCAAATTAATGTTGGTTTTTACTGTTGGGAAATTTTCTGCAGTATTAACTTTGAATTCCGAAGTTCAGAATTATGCTCGAATTGAATGGCATTTAAGAACGACAATGGTGAATCGACGTTAGTATTCAGCAATACACCTTTGTCTAACCTTCGGAGAATGTAATCGTGACGATCATGTAAAACTTTATGTCAGTTCAAAATATAAAATTAATTTCAAACAAGTTCATTATTACTGCAAAGTGGTAACGCTGAGTTTAGTAGATCTGTAAATGATTGCTTCATAAATATTGCCAGGCGTCTCCTTAAGGCGAATACAAAGAGGATTGAAAAATTCAATGGATTTAGAACACGACAAGGTAGCTCAGTTGGTAGAGTGATGACCCGGAATGTCAAAGGCCGCGGGTTCAAGCCCCGTTCTTGTCTATTATTTGTTCAATGTTTCTTTGAAAAGTATGTAGTAATTAAGTTCATTATTACTATAACTTTTCACAATAAAACTGGGTCAAACCAATACATCTCACAAACTTATGGTCAAATATTTTCAACGCATTCATTTAAACACGTTAAACGGTAAGTCGTGACCGACAAAACTTTTACCTCTGCATACCTCACACGGTCATAATTAACTTCAACCGTTGTTAAGGAATAAATATACTGGAAGTCGAAATCTCGTTATGAGGGCTGAAACAACACTATGTTGAGGCTCTAAAGCGAGCGATTGTTGCTATGAATCAGCACCATAACTGTAGTCAATAACAAGTATTCCATTAATAATTATTTTGTAAGGAAATATTGAAAAATAATAAACACAAACGGGACTCCAACCCGCTTATATTTAGTTATAAATTTTTGTGGTCAGAAAAATATGGTAAAGGAAAATACGGGGTTCGATCAACTAAGCCATCTCAACCTCTGCTCGCTACCCCGAATTCTTCTTCCACTATTAATTAAAACGCCTTAAGGTGACGTAATTGCTGTGTATTCATTCCCTGTATATGTGCCTGAAAACTTTATACGTAAGTTAATGAACCCTGCAAGATACTAAAATGTTACATACATAAAATCCCATTTTCATCCCAATAAGAAATCGAGGGAATGATAACCTAAACAATAACTATAATCGTATGAAATTGAATACGTAAATAATATTCTTCAATATGAATTCAATAGTTATACACCGACGGAGCCTTAATAGTTGAATGAATTATTAAATTTACTTCCTAGATTCCATTGTCAAAAAATTTAATTATAAATAAACCATAATCATTAAATGCTCCTTACAACAACATCGGCTAATTTAAAAACAATTATTTCTGAAGAACTAATCTATCTCCAACATCGCTCGCTAACCTTGTAGCCCGACGCATAAACCATCCGTATTTAATCAAACATTAAATGTAATTGTATTATGCTTGATTTATGCTCCTGGAGAGCCTCCAGTGCCGGCTGAAAAGTTAATCAACTAAAAGCCTTCTTTTGCTTCCTAAATTAAGAAACGAGTTAATTTATGGCGAATTGAACAAGTTTTTTTTATTTCTTCATTAGGCTAGTCCGACTTTAAGTTTGAAATTCGAGTTTCGCAATTCGATTTACGAATTTATTCATTGTGCCAAATTTTTTTGTCGATTTTCTTAGAATCGGCTTTGACATTGATTTATTTAAAGAGTAAGTATTACCTATTATACATTCTATACAATATTTTGTGAATTATTAAGTATATTCTTCTTCCTAAGCAGAAGGAATCATATCCCGATATACGAATATAGCTGCGATATATAAGCTCTGCTTGACTGATCGACACATGTGTAAATATAACATAAACTTGGACATTTTGGATATTAAACACATTAAACTTATACCTTGAAATACATTAGTAATCATATTTTAATTTTTAATCATTGACACAGTTCTAATCAACAAACTCACATGCCTTATCATATGGACATAATTTAAAAAAATAAACTCACCAGAGATCCAAGAAATGAGCAAATAAACTCCGATCCACAACGTCCCCATCTTCACATACAAAGTCTCACACACTGACACCGTGACATCACAACACTCCAAATTCAAATTATTTCGCGCTCACATCAAACCAACGCAGTCTCCATGACGTCACAGCTTCCAGAAGGTTCTAACACCTGGAACAAAGAACATAGATTTTAATTAACGAAGGGTTGGCCTACGTAAATTACACGGAATATCTTTCGAAAAGCCGGAACTACTTCGGATAAATATTTTAGGGCCATAAAATGTTTGTTGGAAATAGTTTATTAGTTAAAAGGGCCTTAAATGTTTATTTTATAACCGAGCAAGGTTGTGGGTTAGTTGGGATTCATTTTAGTGCCAAAACAGTATTTACTTGACGAAATTAGTGATCGTTAAACTGGGAATGAAAATTGTTTTTGGATATTGTTTGTACGCTTTATTTTTTAGAGGGTTTGAGCAAATAGGAGCAAGACTTCGGGAGAGGTTTTTTTTTCAGCTAATTTAAAAGGCAATTATTCTAAACTTTTCAATAATAACGACCTATAGCAGTCAATTATTGAAAATATAAGAAAATACTTGTAACCCAAATATAAATGTAAAGTAGGTACACGGATTAAAATTATTATGATGTGAAAGAAAATTATTATATACTTAAATATTATTTATTTTTAGTTCGTGACATCTCTGCGTTGTTAACTCATGACTAAGGCCTCCGTTCGAGTTCGAAACTAGTCAAGCAATCCCGAAAACTGCACGTCCCGAATAACCATTTTACAATAATTAATACGGTTATCTAGTCAAATTATTATTTTAATTATAGTTTAACGGTTATTACTTACGCACATTCTTCGGGATTGCCCGAGTAGTTTCGAACTCGAACGGAGCTCTTATTCATGAGCTGAGCCCGCGGCGATGTCGCGAGTCAAACTTTCGAGGCAATCGCGAAGAATGCGCGTGAGTAATAACCGTTAAACTATAATTAATATAAAGTTATTATACAAAAAATATTATTTGTCAAGTCACAGAATTTTTAGGGTCCATAAATAATGCTTATATCGGACATACTTGAGAAGTATAACGTTAGGTATATTTGACAACGTGATAGTGATATCCTAGTAACTTCGTAGCACCGTAGTCCGTAAGCCGTGCTACGGCGTAGCCTGTGAATATGAATAAAAATCCTTTCAAACTTAGGATTACCGACTTTGGCTCGTACAAAGTTTCGGACGATAATGTCTGACAATAATGTGTATAAAGGTTCTAAAACGGAAATCATTGACCTAGAATAAAGGTAAAGAAAACAATGATTTCATATTGCAAAGTACTGTTAACAGGACTTCACTGAAGTGTCCTTTTGCCTACAAATGACAGTACCGACATTATAACTTGAAAATTGAGTCACCCGCGTAGCCCACTGCCTTGGAATCTAAATTTAAACTTCTTAAGACAATTAACAAGTTTCGATAAGTGAAATTAATATTGACTCGATAATTAAGTTAACGGAAAATTTACGTTAAGTGATTAAAGATTTTATTACGTATCTATAAACTTTTAAAGGCTTGTTTTGAGAAAATTTAGACATAACTGTTCATGAATAATTGATTAATTTAATAATAATTAATGGATATATTGTATAATTTAGACCCAGTAGGCTTACTCTTGAAAATCAAACCACTCGATTGAGATTGGAAATATGTCAGTTCATTCTTTGAAATGCCTCGTTGGTCTAGTGGTCCCAAGCGCGACTGCTGAGCAGGAGGTCTCGGGTTCAATTCCCGGGTCGGGCAAAGTGTTATTGAGTTTTTCTGTTAGGAATCTCTCAGTAGCAGCCCGGAGTTTGGAATTGTGCCCGGTTGATGGCAATAGGCTCACAACCTATTACATAGGACTTAATAACAGCATTGGTGAAATGTGGGTGTACAATTGTGTACACCTCTGCCTACCCCTTCGGGGAATACAGGTGTGATGCTATGTTATGTTATGTTATGTTATACTTTGAAATGCAAAAAGGTCTTAAATATAATTAAAGAATCGGGATACTTATAAACCGACATCCTTTAAAATTAAGATAACTTTGATGTAGGTAAATTTATTTTAATATTAAAAATTTAATGTTGGAATTGGATTGGAATTGGTATTAACTAGAGTAACCCCACAGGTGTGAGTTTGCATGCATTATTGATTTAGTTTGACACGAGTACTTTGACGTGAGCAAAGTCACGGGTAAGCTAGTAAGTACTTAGTAAAAGTACAATTTAAATGTTATTATATTATGATTTGTTCAAATTAAAACCAAATTACGAGTAGTTAACGAGGGATTTTGATTTGATTACATTGTTTTATTTCAGTTTTATACATTTTAGTGAGTTAGCGTGCATCATCAATCAATCAAATCCAATCAAAATCAATACCCGTGCCTTCTCTGTGTGAGAAAGCGCCCTTGTCTTATAATAAGCTACGGCCATAAATCTACTAATTATATACTTCAATATACCTACGCACAACACGTATAAAAAATAGTGATTGTAAAGTCAGGAATAATTTATAATTATTGTGGGACAGTAATGGGCTGGTAATGTTATATCTATATTACTGCCATTTTGGTTGCATGCATGACTGCTGAGTGATATCCTGAGCTCATATCGCGAGTCGTGAACACTTTACGTATTAAAGTTACAATATTAAATGGAAAAAGAATACGGTCGCGAACAGGATTCGAACCTGCGCCTCCCGGATAGATACTCCAGGCGCTCTGACCAACTAAGCCATCTCGACCTCGACGATCGAGCCAGGTCGAGATGGCTTAGTTGGTCAGAGCGCCTGGAGTGTCTATCCGGGAGGCGCAGGTTCGAATCCTGTTCGCGACCGTATTCTTTTTCCATTTAATATTGTAACTTTAGAGTTCGCTAAGCATGCGTTAATGCTTTTTCAAAGACATATCTTGGACTTTACGTATTATACGGTTTTTCTGTCAGAAAATCCTCTACCAAGGTTTGGTATTCTTCCCGGTTTATAGCAATAGGCTTTCCATAATTACAGACTTAATAACTGCATCTATGAAATGTGGGTAAACAAAATTACACCTCTTAACCTAATGAAGTTACACATGTAATGCTGTGTATGTATGAGTTTAAGACTTACTTTGATCGTAGGTATTACACACACATACCAAACGCATCATCATCACCCTGCCCTTATCCCAATTTTTTGTGGTGTCGGCGCAGCATGTATTCTTCTTCCATACATACTCTCTACTTGTACTGGAATGGCTAAGTTTTATGACCGGCCGCCTGCCTGACGTCAATCCTCATTGGGAATGCTGTTGTTGGTGGTAACCTCCACCGATACGGTCTCCTTCTACGAGTATCTATGTCACATCAAATGTTATCCATGCGTCAAGTTCTGATGCTATCCTACTATCATACTCCAGTAACCGCGTCAAACATACCAAAGACATAAACAGGTCAATACCATCAAAACATCTGACCACAGCGTTATATTTTCCTATGAGTTCCATAACAAGAACTCCCAAAGTGCCATCATCTATCTTCCAAATTCCTTACACACCAACATTAAAGCACTTATCTCGCATAATTTCATAATAAAATCAGTAAAATTCCTTTGCATCGTGTGACGTAATACGGCAATCGCGTAGACGCTTCCAACATAAATGATTGATCACCTCGACGAACAAGTGATAAAAAATGTACCCAAGATAACCTTTAGAGGAAAATGTTAAAGTATTGATGGCCATCCTTTCAATTAAATGGGATAGTTAATGTTTGTTGATTTGGGATATTGGAAGAGGAAATATATGTGATGTATATATATATTATATGTATTATGTCTCTCTCTCTCTCTCTGTGTGTTTGTGTGTGTGTGTGTGTGTGTGTGCGTGTGCGTGTGCGTGTGCGTGTGCGTGTGTGTGTGTGTGTGTGTGTGTGTGTGTGTGTGTGTGTGTGTGTGTGTGTGTGTGTGTGTGTGTGTGTGTATGGGAGTGTGTAACGTAGTATAATTTTGCTTTAATAAATTGATATATTGCCCGTTTATCATAAATACAACCTGTTCAATAAATTGTTAATAAGTATACTCATGAAAGTACGTCTAAAAATTATATTTAAATTATTTACATTACTAATTTATTTGGTATCGGCGAGTAAACAGGTTAAATAAAACTATAGGAAGGTGCCTCATTTGTCTAGTGCTCTCAAGTGCGACTATTGAGCATGAGGTCTCGGGTTCTATTCCCAGGTCGGGCAATGAGTTATTGAGTTTTTCTTTAAGGAAATTTTCAGTAGTAGACCGGAGTTTGGAATTGTGCCCGGTAGATAGCAATAGGCTCACCACCTATTACGTGGGACTTAATAACAGCATGAATTAAATGTGGATGTTTAACTGTAGCGTGTTGCTATGATATCTTTATAGGAAGGTATAATACTAACTAAAATATATAAATAATATGCAGTATCTGTATGCATAGAATAATAAAACGTAGAATATTAAACGTTTTGTTTTGACAATATACATTCCGTGTATCTTGTCTAGGACGTCGTATAGATTTTTTCCTTTTTTATAGCATATCGCGCAATATATGTTAAATTGATATGTATCCACTTCCACAATTACCTCGCAGTTCTTTATAACAATATAATTAACTTCTATGGCTATAACAAATAATATTTCTACCGAACATAACTAAATTACATGTTAATTTTCATAATTATTACCTACACTAAACGACCTCGATAGCTCTTAATATATGTTTAATTAATGCTGCCGATACTGATAATTTATATGTTTACCGCCATGTTTATAAATGCTGAACACTCCTTTCTGCCCTTGTGAATACTATTTAAATGTAGCCATTTAGGTAAGGGACGATTTCCGCCTCGAGTGGTATAAAAGGATTTATTATTATAAATACACACTATTTCGTCGACAGGTAAAGCATGACTGATACAATAGCAATGCTCCTTTCGAACAGATTTCAGTAATAAGGGGCCTATCTTTACGAAGATTTGCCAAATTCACCAGAGATATAATAATACACAAGTGTATGCGCAAACACAGGTGCAATCCTTCTTCCTTCACACTCATAGCCCAATGGAACGGCAACCGACCGGAGAGAGATCGGACGCAGGACCAACGGCTTTATGTGCTCTTAGAAGCACCCCCCGTGCTTCGAAGAGACAGAAATAAGAAGATAATTAAAAATAACACAAAGAAAACTTAACGACAACATCACTAGCATCACTCAATAAAGATAATAACTACTCAAATGTACCCGAAGTCTCATCGTGTACATAAAACCTATTGTTTACCTCAAATAATCGATCGGTTAACGGGTAATAAACGACTACTAGGTAACCTTTTACGAGCCACCCGGATCTACAATCTACATTCAGTTAATAGCGATCCACCGAACCTTATAATGTAGCGAGGTAGAACCCGCACTTGACAAAGAATCCAACTGCGATTCGAACTGTCGACAATAAAGCAACCGATATTGAGTCCACACAATGCCCGGGTCGGGCATAAAAACCGGGTATAAACCGGTCATAATGCTGGGAAAGTTAATTAAATAGGTCCGTTAGCTGCCACGACATTTTTCAATCGTTCGCTGAGTGATGCCTGAATGCGGGTCCGTATTGTGGACCTTTGCGGTTTCTTTAGATAATTGGACGGGGACGAGATGTTGTTAGGATGAATTTGTATTAAAATATGTAGGTTATCGTATTTTTAAACGGTCCAGTGAATTATTTACAATTGTATGATTTGGAAATTTTATGAAGGGTATTTCCGCCGTATTTACATCGTAATTTTCCGTCCTAATTAGGATCCCAAAACTTGCTAGTAAATATACTATTATTAATTCAGTATTCATATAGACTAGGCTGCCTCGTTGGCCTAGTGGTTCCAAGCTGCTGAGCATGAGGTCTTGGGCTCGATTCCTAAGTCGGGCAGTGCTATTGAGTTTTCCTGTTAGAAAATTCAGTAGCAACCTGGAGTTTGTAATTGTGCCCGGTTGGTGGCAATAAACTCATCATCTATTACATAGGACTAAAAACAGCATTGGTGAAAGGATGGTGTATATCTTTGTACACTTCTGCCTATCCTTTTGGGGAATACAGGCGTGATGCTATGATACTATGTACAGTATAAGTACAAAGAACGGACAAGCTTTGACGACCATGTTCTCTAACTGTAATACAGTGATATCATACATTTTTGTATAATAACTTTCGTGAAGCATATTCATATTAATTATTGTTCACTGGTTACTACTCACGTGTATTCTTCAGGTTTGTTCGACTAGTTTCGAACATAAACGGAGCCCTTAGTCATGAGCCGAGTCCGTGGCAATGTCGCGAGTCAAACTGATTGAAGCGAGGGATAAAACTATAGAATACATAGGATATGGATGTCATCTTTATAGAATTTATACTGATGCACGTGAGTAGTAACCGGTGAACAATAATTGATATCATACATTACCCAAAAAGTACAAATTCTATAAAGATGACATCCATACCCTATGTATTCGATAGTTTAATCCCATGCTACAATCTGCCAATCCGGAATAACCTACATTCCAATCTCATACCACAATGCATTATACGAAAAACCAGAAAAAAAAAACAACACCCTAACTTCAATAACTTTCCATCCACAAATGGACGTACGATTAAAATCTATTTGACATCGACTCTTATTGGCCTCGGGCCTTCGCCGATTCTCATCTAAAATATGAGACCAATAATATTTTTTTATAAAGAATCTTCAAGTTTATTGGGAAGATTAAAAGCTTTGAGGCAGTCTCCGCTCCCGGTTGACCGAACACGAGCATCGCTCGGAGTTTTAATAACAGTATTAGGTTTTACAATTTCTTGTATACAGGATGAAAAAGATTAGTGTCCTAACACAGATAAATCTTTTAAATTCATTAACGTATCCGTAGCGACCTCTAAATTATATTTTTTGTGGAAAGAAAACTACTTTACGTACTTGACGTATTTATCCGGGAGCTGCAGGTTGAAATCCTACTCATGACTGTATATAATTTCCACAAAAAATATTACTTTAGAGTTCGCTACGCATGCGTTTGAAAGATTTATCAGTATTTGTTAAGGTAATCGCATTTGTACGACATCGCAAGGTTAGTGGCACTACAAAGTTAGTCGTTAAGTTTTCGTTTTTTAAGTCACCTGTATATGGACTGAATAGATAGTGATGACGTCACCAGAAGACGTATTAGTATGGAAGAAGAATTCAGAGTAGCGAGCAGAGGTCGAGATGGCTTAGCGGTCAGAGCACCTGGAGTATTAATCCGAGAGGCGCAGTTTGGAATCCTTTCCTTTCATATCTTCCCTCAAACAGTCCTTCTGTCTATCCTTTGGTCTTCCATTCATCTACATTCATATTCATTACTCAGTAAAAGCATTGCATCGCTTCAATTTAAAAAAAAAACGATAAATATTCGACTGGACACACTCTCGTTTCCACCCTGTACATGTCTGCGGTTTAGTATAAGATGATATTTGATGAGGAACGTAGTGGCTTCATTACTGGTTTATAAAAAAAGGTTAGATTTTTTAGACGTAAAAACCTAAGATTTCACTTAATATTATTAGCGGTGATAGCCTACTGGTATGACCATTGGACTGACAAGTCAAAGGCCGCAAGTTTGAATCCAAAACACGCACCACTGTCTTTTCGAAGTGCGAATGTGCGTATTATGTAAGGTTAACTATTTTTAGTCTATGGTACTGTCATTCGATTCTCAAGTCGAATGGCGGTATGACCGATGGAATCATTCTAAGACAGTGTACTGCGAACGGATGGCGAGGCAGAGCATTCTAGTTTCGACAGCTACACTAGCCGGACGTGTCTTATCTTGCATATCCAGCAGATAACTTTTAGAATTGTAATATTTAAATAGTATTTACGTTGTTATGACGGAGTATTAACTTAAATAAATTATTATGAAGTGTTGTGGCTGAAGTTTTACTACAATTATAAATTAATTAACACTTGCTTAAAACGGTGAAGGAAAACATCGTGAGGAAACCAGCACACCTGAGAGATGCTCTCGATGGTGTGTAAATCCATTTCAGAGACCTACGGGTGGTTTAAACTCTGACACAAGGTTGTTCATCAACCACACGATAAGAAGAAGAACTAAAGAATTTGACTGTCGACAATCACTTAACATCAGGTGAGGTGGCGGTCAAAAATCAAAATCAAATCAAAATAATTTATTTATAAAAACATAGGTAAAAGTGAAACACTCGGTGAAAATTAGAAATGATTTTGTGCCACTATGTTTCGCCTTGTAAGACATACAATTCTATATCTTAATCACTAAGTTTTATATATTTTTCATTAATCATAGCAAAACATTTTAAACCATTACAAAAGTATTATTTTTAACGACTATTAAAAAACTCGTTTTCCAAAAATCATATTAAAAAAAACTCTAATAAAAAATAAAAATAAAAATATATATATATGATAAATAAATCGGACATTTAGGTATCATTGGTTTGTAACATGAACACTAATTAACAAGATCGTCAAAATATTCCTTGACAGAATACTATGCCGTTTAATTAGAAATTCTGATCACATTTTCAGGTTTTACACTCAGATCGAAAATTCGATTTTAAAGATACGATCTAATAGAAAGTAACTCGATTAATCAACGAACCTTTACTTAACTATACTAACTACTTTTTCCAATTACCTACTCAAAGCTCATTTTCAAAAATGCATCCACTTTCAAGACCTTTTAAACGCGCACCCTTCAAAGCTTTGATGCAACTTCATTAAGAGGTTCCTTAACTAGGAGAAATTGATAGAGAGCACCCCTCTATGTTTTATGAAGCTGAATAGAGCGGTCATGAATGTCGCACCTCTATTGACCAACTCTTTTCTGAACTTCATTACATCTTGCTCTTTTGTATCTTTTTTTAAAAACTGCGGTGGCTAGGTTGTTCATTTAGATGGATAGTTTGAATGGAAGGGGTGTGTTTTAATTAAAAAAGGTGCCGCGGTGGTTTGGTTGTTGCAAAATGGAAATGCAGATGGCGAGAGGTTCGAAACCAATACACGTTATGGTAAAAAAAAACTGCTCACCACCGCGAATTCTTCATCAATTTTTTTAACACGTCTTTTTGGCGACGTCATTGCTATCTATTCAGTACCTATACAGGTGACCGAACTGACACGACTCACTTTGCAGTACCTTAATAATTCAGAGGTCGAGATGGTTTAGTGGTCAGAGCGCCTGGAGTATTTACCCGGGATTCGCAGGTTCGAATCCTGTTCGCGACCGTATTCTTTTTCCATTTAATATTGTAACTTTAGAGTTCGCTAAGCATGCGTTAATGCTTTTCAAAGATTTATCTCGAATATCGAACCCGCTTGCCTTCCGAATGAGATTTTTGTTCAGATAAGGAAAATACAATTTTTCTGTAACCCAGAACACAGTATAAGACTTTTATTGAATACTTAACCTATTTAACATCATATTATACTAAGTAATGCCTTATAGTGTGTCTTCATACAAGACATAAGACTTCCGACTTTGTAGAGTTATAGCAATTTTATTTTTACGAACATCCTTTAAAACCTGCGATAGTAAGGTACTTGAGAAATTTAGTGCTCAAGTAACTGTTACGTGGATCTAAATTTTGTTATCAGTTTGAACATAATATCATTGTTACAACACCACCTTTAGCTATGACTTTGTCTTCGCGAAAAGTATAAAATATTATAATAAAACAACTTTTAACCGGATTAATCGCGTGTATTATTGGTTTTTGTTTTTCCTGACGTTTCGAACACTTTGCAGCGTTCGTGGTCGCAGAAGGACTCGTAATATACGCGATTAATCTGGTTAAAAGTTGTTTTATTATAATGTGTAGTGATCGTGAAAATCTAAGATATTACTTGTATAAAATATATTATTAGTAGCATTTTCTTGGTTGAAACCTATTAAAAATCACAACATACATCGTAGGCATGAAACATTTTTTATATATTCTACTGTAAGGTAGTTAAAAATAAACTGTGATGTCAACATCTTTACTAGGTTTTTTTATGAAAATGAATTTGCGTTTGGGTACCAAGTCGCCTGGTGATAAGCGACGGTGTAGCTGATGGAGCATATAGGTAGATCCAGAAGAATCTATTGTAAAACGAATGTGTACCTTAATGAACAAAAGCTTAATATTACCTATACTTAATTGGTAATATTATAGCTTTTGTTAACCAAGGTAACGTCTGGTTATTTTTATCTTTAGAAATCTGTCTTCCTAGTTAAATAATCGGTTTAAATTATTTATTCTCAAAAAGACATATAAGCCACTTACATGAGAATATCACTAAAAATACAATATAATTTAAGATTAAGTAACCGCCACCGACGTTAGTATTAATTTTTATATTATGTTAGTGAAGTGAGGAATTAGTGTATTGCGATGTTGAGGACTGGTTCAGTGAATTCAGTCTCGACTTTTATTAAGTAGATTACCATGCAAACTCAATTCAGGCAGGCACATAAGTATCTTCCTAAATTGAGTCTACACGTAGTGATTCTCTGTTATATATTTGGATAGCCGAGATTTGAAAACACTGAACGAGCTTACATTTTTTATATCGGAAGGTAAGTTATTAAATAATTGTGCTCCTTCATAGGTAACACTTTTTTTTGCGTAATTAGTACGAATTTTCGGTAATACAAGTAAACTTGGCCGACGAAGGCTACGTTTAGATACTTGTGATTTTTTTATAAACGGTATATTACTGTGAATTGTTTTATCTACAATTTTCCTAATTAGATCACAAGTACAGTACATGTAAAGCTGTCTGACATTCATTAACTTAGTTTCTTCAAATATTTTACGAGTTGAAGTTAAGTATGGATACCGAAATAAGATTTTTATTATTTTATTTTGTACTCGTTGCAGCTCTTGTAGTTTTGTTTTGCTAGAACTTCCCCAAATCTCTATGAGATATAACAGATGTGATTTAACAAGAGAATTATAAATAGTATAACGTATCTTTTTGGGTATGCATTGGCTAATACTATGAAGTGATCCCGCAAGTGCTGACAGTTTATTTTTGATATGCTCAATTTGATTGTGCCATGTTAGTTGGTTGTCCATTCTTAAGCCAAGGTATTTTTCACAAGTTTTTTGTTCTAATGGGATGTTATTTATAGTTAAATTATTATGCAGAGGGATTTTTTTATTCTTTGCTCTAAAGATTGTGTAACATGTTTTGGAAATATTAACAGTAAGTAAATTATATTGAAACCATTCATAAATGACATTTAAATCTTCTTGGGCTTGCTTGACTATTTCGTGTATATTAGCTCCGAAGTAAAAAAGACATGTGTCATCTTCATATAAAGTAAGATGTCCATGTAGATTTAGTTCTGTAATAGAGTTTATGTAAGTCAAGAATAGTAATGGCCCCAGAATAGACCCCTGTGGGACTCCATACGTAATGGGTAAGGCACTGCTCTCAAAATTTTCTATCTTTAGTATCTGGGATCTGTTTATTAAGTATGATTTTAGGATTTTAAGCGCGTCACCTTTGATGCCAATGCTTTTTAATTTACTTATAAGTAAGCTGTGACTAACTGTATCAAAGGCTTTTTTTAAGTCAATAAAAATTCCTAGTGCATAATTTTTCCTGTCAATGTTTTCTCTTATTTTAGTTGTCAAATCAATAGTAGCTACAGTTGTGTTATTTTTAGCTCTAAATCCATATTGACGCTATGAAATAAAATCAAAAGAATCCAAGTATTTTAGCAGACGTCTATGAAGTATTTTTTCTAGTATCTTGGATATGATTGGTAAGACAGAGATCGGACGATAGTTTCCGGGATCGGATTTAGGTCCTGATTTGTAGATCGGTGTTACCTTTGCTACTTTCAAAGAATCCGGAAATTCCCCATTTATAATAAGTTTATTAAAACATGTAGACATGCTTTCTGCGACTAAATTTTTGAAACATTTGATAGCTTTTGTGTTAATTTTGTCTATACCACTGCTCGTGTTTGGATTGAGATCATTAATTATTTTAATAATTTCATTTGCATTGCATGGTTCAAAATTAGATAGTTCATGAGTGTAATTTTTATTGGTCGTGAGGTTAAGATGTGTTGATGTACTATGATATTGTTTAGGTATGTTATTTGCAAGTATGGATCCTATGGTTGAAAAATATTTATTAAAGACTTCACAAATTTCTTTTATATCCGTTACAGATACGTTGTCAAGTAATAACTTTGAAGGAACATTTTTTTGTATTATTTTATTATTTGCTAGGTTATTTATGAGTGACCACATTTTTTTCGGGTTGTGAGTACAATTTGTAAATAGTTTGTAATAATAAGAATTCTTTGTAGCTTGGATTAACTTGGCAATTTTCCCTTTCATTTCTTTAAACTCTGTTTCTAATGTCTTATTTTCTGGGTTCTTCTTGTGTTGTGTCCATTGCAGATTTCTCTGACTTATTCCAATTATAATGTCGTTGTTAACCCAATCATTTTGTGGTGGATTTAGAACTCTCGATCTAATTACTTTGCTGTTTTCTAAACTCTGTTTTATTGTTGATTCTAACTTTTCATAATCATGAAATACGTCCTTTAGTCCACAAGATTCAATTGTTGTATATAGTTTCTCGTAATCTATTGTTTTGTAATATGAGCGTATTTTTGTAGGTGGTTTCCATTTGTTTAGTTGTAGGTAAATTTGTTTGTGATCTGACATAGATGAATTGATTATAGCAAAGTTATAACATTCGTTCTTTAGATTCGTTGTAACATGGTCTATTATAGATTTCTTTGTCGTTGAGTCTCTTGTACAGTATGCTTTCACAATTTTATTAAGTATTTTATGGCCGGATTCATTAATTCTTTGTTTGTATCGCTTTAAGATATTGCTTTTTGTTAAAAGGTCAATGTTAAAATCACCAAACACGATTGATCTTTTTCTGTTTTGTAGTTGTGAGTCATATAAATCTAAAAACTTATCAATGTTAGTGGCACCAGGGTTGTAGACGACACCAATGTCCAGAGCAAATTTTTCGATTTGGACCCAAAGGTAGTTATTTCCATCTTTATACGTTGATTCAATTAGCTTATGTTTTAAGTTATTGTGTACGTATGCTGATACTCCCCCGCCTTTGCTGTCAGTTCTATAATTGTAGTAGTGTGTATAGTTAGCAATCTGAAGCTGTAATACTTGTTCTTCATTTTGTATCCAAGTTTCTGTTAGTAAAATTATGTGTACAACTGTAGGTATCGATTTTATGACACATTTGAGTTCGTCTAGCTTTCCTGTCTTTCGTATACTTCGTGCGTTTAAATACAGAAAAGATAACCGTGATTTATTTGTGTTTAACTGCTGATAATCAGTAACTATTTGATAGGTTATGGTGTTAGGTAAGCTGTCATTTTTTATATCTGATTGTTGTCGTTTTTTTGGTGTTTGTTTAACAATGGTGGGAACTCCATTAATATATTTTATTGTTATATCATTTTCTCCTGCCTTTGTTCGGTGTGTTAGTTCGCTTTTTACGGCCTGAAAGTAAAGTTTTGTTGGGCTGGGGTCTGATCGGAGAAAATTTTTATATTATCCGGTATTTTTTCTTTACTTCGGAGAAGTAACATTGCTGATTCAGTTTTATCAAAGTTGACTTTAATACCACGTGTTTTTCCAGCATTATACTTTCCGACACGATGCATTTTATTAGGTTTTGGTATGTTGCTGTTTATTTTTGAGATAACACATAAAACATCAGATTCATCTTTAAGAATTCTCTCCTGGGTAGTTGCAGCATTCTGCTCTGGTATTCCAGTAATAATTATGTTGTTTTCCCTTTTTTTACGCTCTTGGACTTCGCGAATTATTTGTTCATTTACAAGTAGTTGATTTGCCTGGGGTTCAGGGGTTGGTGGGTTTATTTTTAAATCGCTAAGGTTGGTTTCCAGTTTTTTAATTTTGTTTTCGCCAATCGTTAGCTTTGTTTCGAATTGAACGAACTGATTTTGTAAATTGCCATGTTCTAAAGCAAGCTTAGTTGTGGTAGATTTAATATCCTGTATTTGTGTAGTAATATCTGCAACATGTGAAGTGATTAGACCCCTTGTTTGCTCATGTGAGGCCCTTAAATCAGTAATTTCTGTCTTGATCGCGATGATACTCGCATTCATTTGGTTCATTATTTCTGTGTTCGAAACAATAGACTTTTCTAATAGAGAAGAAACGCGCGATAAGTCATTTTTTATTTGTTTTATATCGTCCGAACATGCACAATCCGGCGGATATCTACGCTTCCGGTAAGTAACCTGTGCTTCATCTAGTTCCTCGCTTAGTTTTGATAAATCAGGTTGCGAGCCAGTTCCAGTAACATATGTTGTGGTTTCAGTGCATTTGGCTAAATGTTCCGATATTGTTGGAGGTATGGGTGGAGAGCGCCTAACACTCATGTTTTTATTTTTTATATGTAGGTAATTTGTTACTGTTTACGTTGACTGTGGTGCAGTTCGTAGCTATGACAAGAACCGGTCGCGCGCGTTCAATCTGGTCCGCTTTCGCTCGGTCACAGGCGCCAGTCGCAAACATACACCGACGGCGAATGCACGCACAATTTATCTTCCGCAAAATCGCTATAATGTTCGAAAAACAAGTCATGCGCACGATAAGTTAGTACTATTTCAAACTAACGAACGCAGAGTCACTGTGCGAGCGGGACAAAAATATCAGCTGAACTCGTCCCGCGGGGGTGAAGCGTGCCGTCCCGCTAGCTGCCCGGCGTTATGTTCACAGTTCACTTATTGTTTAAAGTCATAAGTCACACAAGATAGTTCACACCAAAACTAGTTTTATTTCTGGTATAATAACTGTTATAATTGAGGAGCACTGATTAAATAAATTTCACAAAACTAAATACACGTCCATCTCACGTAGTAGTCAATAGCGATTTTCCGTTAAATAATTATTAAACAAAAAACATTATTATAAGAATTATGCACGAGAATACGTGCACGGAAGGAAGTGTATATTTATCTATGGATTGACAGAAGTAAATACTTTAAACTACCTAAATCTATGCTCTAACAAGCAAACAAATCTAACCTTTAACACTATTGAAACCATTTTATACATCCGTGCCAAAAAACCGCCCAGAATGAAATTGTTAGGAAAACTATATGTTATCTAACGAACAATATCGGCGAATGTACGAACCATATTGTGGCTTCTGTGCGTAAAATACACGAATATTTTTACTTTCCTATTCAACACTTTTCTTCTGAATTTTTCTCTTTATATAATTTGATATCTCTGCAGGCGAGGCCAAAGGTCCTTAACATTACATAAAACTACGCACGCTGGTAATAGTATTTGGTGTTTCTTATATTTATATGTTAGAATGGACGTGACAGACCTCCAAATTGTATCTTAAGTACAATAGTGCCTATTTTTCCGACTCTCTCCTACAAATAAAGACCAAAGAAATAAATATAAGCTTTAGAAAAAGAAACCTCTTGATAGTAATCACCGGTCCCAAAAGCCTCGCTCTCAAAGTATTTTGAACGTTAAGTAACATTATCTTAAAACTTCGATAATCTAGAAAGATTTTAATAATGCGGGACGAAATTCGCAACAATATTCCCCCAGTAAATGAAACGCGATTGCACACTACACTTCATTACAAAAGAACAATGTACATGTACAAAAATAAAACAGCGAAAATTGTTCCCAGACGTCAGCGGCGGACAATCGGACGGGGCGTTATCGCGGCGAAATTCGCACAAAATTCTCGCCTCAATTCGCTGTTTTCCGCCTTCTATGTGTATAATTCGGCATGCACCTGCGAGTGGAACGCTCCGGGCTACGCGATTGCCACTGACACTATCTACCTGTGTTCAGTTTAAATGCACCACCCGAATTGTTCTTGATTCTTTTGTATATATTTTTATTTTGTGTGACATTAATGTGGCCGCAAGTGTACGGCTTCTCACGTTAAAAATTGTGTATTTTGCTAGTTTAATTTTTTTAAACGTTAAGTTCAGATATCTTACGCTTTGGGCATAAAAGTTCAATGAACATTTTTATGTGTGCTAGCGATTGCCAAATAGGTTACTAGGTACCTATTGTACAAAGCGATGTGCTGGTAAAATTTTACATAATAATATGCACATTTGTGATCGTTCTGCGAATATATATTTGAGGGCGGTCTTCGTATATTTTGCACGTTCTCTTCGTCTTTCTGCCCGTAATCGTTTTAATATGTTTTTATAAATGATTTACCCTTATTGAAATCTAGCTTTAAAAGCATTTTATAGCCTTAGTACTAGTACTACCAACATGAGTAGCTAAACCAGAAAAAAGTTGTAAATACTATCAAGACGTCAATCAAAACATAGTGTACCTATTAAAAAAATAGAAGTAAATCTTATTTTTCAAGAACTATTGACACAAAAGTCCCCTTAATTATTCACCTTACCCTTCATTACATCCATCCGGTTCGAGTGGCCTCCACTTCCAATTATAATTAAATAACAAAATCAATAACTTTAAAGTCCTCGAACCCTTGGGCTCCTAACAAAGACCCAGTGAATCAAAACTATACACCCGAGTATTTTATTAGAGGGGCATTTGAAACAAATAATACGTCACTTGTGCACGATAACACGGTACCTGCCTCGATTCACAAGATCGCATCTGAAATTGCCGGCAAGATTTATAGTCCATTGTTTGTACCGTGTTTTGATTTGTTTGTATGTCGTAAATTCATGAATGGGTAAAATTGGCCCGACATTTTCCTAAAGATAAGTTTGTAAGAAAAGAAAGACTCCATGATTTGGTGATTGATTGCAAATGTTCCGGTTTACTTTGTTCGGGGAATTGGCTGGTTATTGTATTGGCGTATTGGATATGTAGTTGTGGGTAGTATGTAATATTGAGTTATTGTATGTAATTGCTTTTTGCGCGGGTCGTGACATTTGCGTAGAAAAGAAGCCTTTAAATGGAGACCGTTGTCATGTGCAGACAGCTGTAAAGAGGCAATTAGAATCTCTAGTAGTAGATGGTTTTTGTATCTAAATATAGTTTTAGATACACTATAGAGGTCTTTGATCAACCCGAACACTAAAGGTGTAGATAATTATTGCGTAGTTATTCATTGATACTGCGCACTGACGACATCTGCTGAGTCCGTTCGTTTTATCATACCACTCAATTTATAATTATTTTGGTACCTAGTAATTATCCAAATTGTTTTTTGTGGATATGATAATAAAATGATTTTATCTTAATCATTTATGCAGCCTTAAGTCCTTGATACTGTCCGTGGTCGAGAAACCGGTAGCTGCGTGTATCGCAGATTGGATTCCCGCACGGAGCAAATGTTCCGATGCATATAGATCTACTAAACGACATAAGACGAAGAAAAATATAGGCCCCATAATTACCTTATTCATGGGGCCCACAATTTTTGTATGTTGCACATTTAAAATCTCTCTTTCAGTCTATATTCGTTATAATAATATTACTTTTTAGCTGCTTCAGTTGGCTAGTGGTCGCAAGCGCAGTTGTTGAACGTGAGGTCCTGAAGTTATTATATTAAATGGAAAAAAAATACGGTCGCGAACAGGATTCGAACCTGCGCCTCCCGGATAAATACTCCAGACGCTCTGACCACTAAGCCATCTCGACCTCTGCTCGCCACCGCGAATTCTTCTTCCATATTGTAACACGTCTTATGGCGACGTCATTGCTATCAATTCAGTCCCTATGCGGGTGAGGTCCTGAGTTCGATCCTGCGTCGAGCAAAAGTGTTATTGGATTCTTCTGGTAGGAAATTCTCAGTAACAGTCATTGACTTGGTGTCCGGCAATAGGGTCACCATCTATTACATGGCACTTTATAACAACATCAATGTAATGTATAAATGGTTCAGGTTGGTAATCAGTGTAAATGGTTTTATAACTGTGTAAATATCTGCCTACCTTCTGAATACTTATAGGTGCAATGCATGAAAAGTTACTTTCTATCACAATATTTTGTGTACCGTAAAACAAAATAAGCTTTCGTAGATAAATAAGGCTCGCAATAGTTCTCAACTCATAAGACAAAATAAACTTAAAGATACGGATTAAACAACAGTTGCAGAAACATAAAGTCAAAAGTGTAAGGCGCCAACCGTCTTATATAGAGTGTTGTAAAATGAAATATCGCTGGCACTACTTGAGAACTTGCTGAATTATTGCCTTAGACATGACCGTGTTTTTCCTATTGTTATGCTGGTTAATGGAGGGGATTTAACGCACAATTTTAAGATTAATTTGCATGTTAGATTTTGTTGTGTAGATTGGTCGAGTTACACTCGATATCTCGTGGTATGACTGGTAGTCAGACTTTCAGGCCTCTGACTAGCCGTAACGGCTATCATAGATCTTAATTTGACAACCGGGACCGACGGCTTAACGTGCTCTCCGAGGCACAGAGGGGTCGCGGTATGAAGTGATGGTCACCCATCCACAGACCGACCGCGGCAAGCGCAGCTTAACCTCGATCAATCGATCTGTGCGGTTGTTACTTAGCCACGAGCCCCTCAATTTTTTTAGTTGCAAGATATTTAACATTAATTTTACCACCATCTTATCGTAGAAATATGAAGTTTTGAAAACTCAATATACTGAATTTAAAAAATACAACGAACTTTACACAAACAATTTGAATAATAAATTAATACGAGGTAGACATATTCATTCGTCTTCTCTTCCTGTCTTGTCCCGCTGTTCGTTTGCAATTTATATTAAGCATCCATAGGGCGGTCTTCTAACTGACATCACAAACACTCAGTTATAATTCCATTCGCCTATACGTATAGCCAATTATAGCCAACATCCCATTATACTTAAGTTATAACATACATAGACAGAAGCTCTACAAACACAATTTCCCTCAGAATGTTATACATCAACATAGGAAGAACAATTATTAATCCCAATGAATTGATAGGGGTTATCCCCATTAACACCCCCTTGTGGTGAATGTGAATGTTCGTATTATATTCATGTGTGTGTGTGTGTGTATTAGAACGAGGTATCAACACGGGGTTGTGAGAAATATTTTATTAAACTCTGGCTCGCCCCGCTTTTGTGCCCTGACTGAAAAAACTCAAGTGTTAGACTTTGCTCGACTTGGAAATCTAACACAGGACCTCACGCTCAGGCGTTTACGACCACTAGACAAATGAAGTAGTCCTTATAAATTACCATCAAATATTTATTTTTACTTCGATTAAATAAATAATATAAATTTGTACAAAAAAATATTGAACTCCCAACGACTGAGTCACAAAATGATGATGTTAATCGGGCGAGTCATTTTACACAATTTCCGGGGAATGTAAAATGGAACAACATTTAATGGACGTCAATATCAGGGAACCGCAGGCCGCTGATGTGTGAATCGCCACTTAATCAGACTTAATCGACTGCATAAATAACTTTAATAACGTTCAATTGAACGAAGTAACCGGTTAATGTTGGCAAATTTTTCGATATATTTTTGAATGAGTCTTATTTTATGTGAAAAAACTGCAGGTTAAATCTTGGAGCACATTGCAGCCGCGTTGCAACGCAAAAAAAAACGACGTATGACGAGTGATCTGTCAGTGCCTTGCGATGCGGCCCGCCTGTGGCTGTTTCATAGAACTACAAAATTGATGAAAAAGGATTTTTACATTGCTTGGAGCGTAATACACCCGCGTTGCAACGCTTAAAATCGAAGCTTGACATGTGATTCGTTAGTGCGTTGCAATACGGCCTACGTGTAGCTGTTTTGTAGAACTACGATATTTATGGAGAAGGATTTTTACATTGCTTGGAGTAACACTTAAAATGGATGCCTGACGAGTGATCAGTGCGTTGCGATGCGGCCCGCCTGTAACTGTCTCCGTTGGTCTGGTCGTCCCAAACGCAATTGCTGAGCATGAGGCCCGGATCGGGCAGTTTTATTTCGTTTATCTGTTAAGAAATTCTCAATAGCAATCCGGAGTTTGAAGGTGTGCCTGGTTGACGGCAATAGGCTCACCATCTATTACAAGGGACTTAATAACGGCATTAGTGAAATCTTGGTGTACTTTGTACACCTCTGCCTTACCCTTAGAGGAATATAGGCGTGATGCTATGTTATGTATATTAGAAAAGTACAAAAATCAATATCTACCTTGAGGTCACCGCACCATCGTAATAATTATGTGAATATTACAAAGTAAGGAAGCAAAGAAGCACGACCTACTTCGCCGTCCAACATTTTAATTACACTCAATTATCACTTACAAACTCGACCAAACTTATCAAATCACATAACAGCGTTCGTTCCATTAAATATTACATTAAAAGTTACGATCGAACTCGTACCATAGGGCTATAAATTTAATTGTCGCTAAGTACCAAAATAGCAATTGTCGAAATTCGCCAATAAATTAGCTAAAAGCGTTGTTTGTTAGTTGCAATCGCTATAACTCCTAATTAGCTAGACGGCGACAATTACGTGGGTGTTTGCTCCTTCTTATTTATAGTAGGAATCCCCTATTTACGGGAAGTTGTTCGATCTCCACGATTTACGGGGAAAGTTATCTTTAAGTTTTTTGCTTAGAGCTTTGGTAGTTTTCAATTGGAAATTAGTTCACGGTGTTACATTTTGCATGTTTAAGTAACATGTGACAACGGTGATATATGTGACTGTAACGGACAGTCACAAAAATTACCGACTAATTAGTAATATCGATTCTCGTCTGTCGATGACGTAATATGCTTTTTCTATCGTATCGATGGTACAAATCATATTGTGTCTTCACAAACAGTTCCGACCGAAGATGTGAATAGACTATTGAGATACTAACCATGACTCATCTCATGTTTTACCCAGCATGCCCTTAAACCTGCACCCGGGTGGAACTGATGAACGCTGACGAAAGCGCTGTGCGTGTGTAGTCCGCTACTCGGACAGCTGGATATTTGACAAAAGTATTTATAATAATACAAGCTTTTGGCAATGTTTGTATGTAAGTTTGTTTAGATCAATTCGTGCGATCTGAATTAGAACCACTTCCTCTTATCTTATGTAGTTGATATTTTACATATTAGATCAATTCCGATGACAATGCATTTTTATGGTAAGCTTAATATGAATCGACAACCAGGATTAGCTCCAGATAAAGGAACTCTTCAACAGTCAACAGCACAGACACGAAATTTTATGTACCCATATTAAGATTAAAAATGAAAGCTTTTTTGCATCTCACATATCTTCATCGAAGAATTAAGCACGGGTTTATTGTATATCTAGTACATATTGAGTGATTAAATGTTATGTCCCGGACTTTAGATGTGTCTGATAATTTACAACATGAAACCTAATAACGGCATGGTGGAATATGGATAGAAAGAAGAAAGAAAGAAAGAAAATATTTATTTGCGTAGATGTAAATGTAAAAGTCAAAGTCAACGTCAAAGTCAAAGGTTTTTGTTGCAAATAGGCAAAATTACATACACTTATAAAACGTTAATTGATTTCAAGTTGCACGGTCCCAAAAAACCATTGTTCAACAAATTGTTTGACAAAGTACACTTGTGTAAATAGAAACTTAAAATGTTTACAAAAAATACAAGTCACATCACTATCATAGACCTTTCTACCTTCCTATCTCAGCTAAAAGCATAGTTCATACAAGCCGAATCAAAATATCACCGGGTCACGATACCTCCTCGTTTTTCCACTCCATTACCTTTTTTCATCGGAGCCAAGTTAAGCTGATTACCCTTGAATCGTCGATGCAAATCATACACTGCCGGATTGTTGCCGAATGGTGATAAAATGGGAGTGAGACTATTACTTTTTGCGCAGGAACGAATTATGAGTTTTATGACGTTTTAATAAATTGAAATAAGGTTTTTTAGGAGGGACTTCAAGTGATACTGATGACGGGCGGAAGGTCGACGGCGTCTTGGTTATGTTGCTCTCTAATAATTACAGATTAACAATGATCATTAAGCGTCACAGATTACTGTAATACCGATATATATTTTAGACGCAATAACATACTCGTACAGTTCGATTCCCGGGTCGGACAAAGTGTTATTGAGTTTTTTCTGTTAGTAAATTCTCAGTTGTAGTCCGGATTTTAGAATTGTGTCCGATAGATGGCAATAGGCTCACCACATGGGACTTAATTACAGCATTGGTGAAATTTGGGTGTCTATTTGTTTACAAGTAGGATAATATACAAATAAATAAATAAATACAGGTGATGCTATATTATATGTATAATAAAGCTTCAAATAACAGCTGGATAATATTCAAACAATTTCGCTTAGACGGTTTGGTCATATTGAGAGAATGAATGAAAGACGATTAACAAAAGGTATCTACAAGGCGAAATGCCGGAAGGAGACGCCGTAGAAGGATATACACTGACCTTATCAGTGATATCCTCCAAAAAAGTAAGGTGCGTAGTACTCGCAACCGCCGCGCATGTATGACAAGATGTATGAACGTAGACGAAGCAAAAGGCATATGCAAGGATCGCAGCAGGTGGCGTTCTGTAGTTTCTGCCTACCCCCATGGCAGAAAGGCGTGAGTTTAAGTATATATGTACAAGGCATCAACAATATAAACAACTTATACACTGGTTTATTTTCACTTAATTAAAGACTTCGTAATCGCAAAACATTCACCGTGATAATATCTTCCAAAAAAACAACCTCTCAATAGTACATTGATCTTAGTAACATTGCCAAGCTCAAACAATAGATATCCTTATCACTACCGTCTTAAAATATCTCAGACAAAACAATCAGCCTTCGTATTGTCTCACTAATAATCTAAACAAGACACAATTACACCGAACCTACTAAATTATCCCGCGAAACTACCTTCCACAACTAGACACTAAATCTCGATCTATTGTATTTCAAGAGTGTCTAACACTAAATTAATCCAGCAAAGTGTCACTCATCCTTTATATAGGTATTGCTTGAAATAAGGAAACAAAACAGCCTAGCCCCGATCGTATCACAGATATCGAACCCCGAATAAGAGTAGCAACCCCGAATATACTATTACTAAGCGCGTTCTACCAAAATATACTCTAAATCAAGAGGTTAAAGTCCACTTTCGCTTTGTTGGCCCAGATGGTTCCTTTGCATCGTTTACATCGCAGATAAGTTTCGATAGTAGAGTTTTAGGTCAATGGTGACGTACAATAGATGGTATTGCAGAAGTTTAAGTTTGTACGAGGCTTGTAAACAATATGCACATGTGCGGACTACGACCTCATTGCTATAGTATACTTTCTTCACAAGTTTTATCGGCGTGGTTTTTATACAGTTACTTCGGCCTGCAATGTTATGGCGCTTTCATAATGTGAGGAAACCGAACGTATTTGTAAAAAAAAAAACAAGTGGTTACATCACAATCTTTCACATATAGAGAACTCTAAAATTAAAAATTTTTGTTGAAAGGAAAATACGGTTGTGATCAGGATACTCCAGGAGTATTATCCGGGTAGCGCAGGTCCAAATCTTGCTCACGGCCGTATTTTGCTATCCACAAAAAAACTTTAAATATCAACTACTTACTGAAGTGACCTGAACATCAGATCGTTGAGTTCTCTTTCTTATATCTTTATCTTTTTAGGGCCCATAGCCAGTTACAAACTCTGATCGGTAACCTATCGTAGAGATGAAGCAACGTTTAGTGAGGTTAATTAGTATATAGGTGACCGTTGGCTTAATTTACATATCTGCGTCTCCGTACTTCAGAAGATACGTTAAGTCGTCGATTAATTAAAACCAATTGTTAAGCCAGGTCCAGGTGTGGCCGAGGATGGAGCACGTATATCCAGAATAAATCTATTCACTCTGAAGTAGAGTGGAAAGATTTGGGGAGAACGATAGCTGGGGAGTAGATGCAACGGCCCAGACCCGTCTCCCACAACGGTTGCACCGGACTACATCCCGAAACACGACAAGTATGGCTTCGTCCGATGGGTGGTAACCAGTCGCAGTCAAAGCGGGAGGCTTGAGGCAACCAGAGTTGTGTTGCCTGTTTTGCATCACCCAGGGGCCACGTGTAGGGATTCCTTTTTAAGGGTGCACTACTACGGATGCGGGCTACTCAGCCCCCACCTCGGGCCTGTCGCCGGTCGGGCGACAAACTACCCAAATCCCTCGCCTCAGGTTATGGCTCACTGTGGCTGGAGATCGTTTAGTAGCCAGGGGCTGACTAGTTATTGCCACGTATCGAGAAGTACGGAAGGATATGGGGAAAACTTTTGCCTAGTAAAGGGCTAAAAGAGGATAAGTAAAAAAAAATATTGTAGCTATGATTTTTCTAAAAAAGGCTTTAATAATATATATTTTGTCAAATACTTCTCACTCCATTTAACACAATACAATTTATCACAAAAACACAAACATATGGAACAGCACGTACCTACATACAACAAATTTAAATTCTGGAATATTCAAACGAATTACCCGAGGCGGAGTGAGGAGTGGAAGTACATGAATTACTGGCATAAAGTGAAATGAACTACGCGGATGAGCGACGGGTAATCGCGCGTAAATTACTTCCTTTTCGTTCATTAATCTTATCATTCGTTCAAATGTTTGCTTATCGTTCATTTAACATTATTCTGGAGGAATTTTGGGAATGTACATTTGTGCCTAAATTAGTTTTTTGTGATGAGTAAAAGCCTTTTTTATTAACCTGCGCTGTTACTTAGGATGGTCATCAAAAATGGAGTATGGACTATATCACACACTGGATTCATATGCAATAAATAGAATATCTAGCTATTCCCACAATATTTAGGGTAGCCCGCAATTGTTGACCACTTGCGTATGTGCATATATTAGCGGGCGGTGGGCAGTGCTCAGGTAACAAACAATATTACTACTCTCAATGATAATGTTGAAAACAAATAACGCCGCATGGCTACTATCAGTGAGAGCATGTGTGTTTAATAATTAGTTTAAAAAGTTTGACTTTAATAAGTCGCTGCAGTAAAAGTTTCATCTAATTCGGTCGATTTTTCAACTGTATATTTCGTTTAAAATCCACAAAGTTATATTACACTGCTCAGCACCCATATGTAATTAATATCAATATTTATGATATTATCCAGTGTTCTAAGCTACGCTACAGTGAAAACCACATCAAAATCGGCCTCAAACTGGTTCTCAAATAATAAGCATTCAGTCATGCAGACAGATAGACAACGTTTCCAAAAATTGTGGTTTCGGCGTTTGCATTGATATAGTACACCCAAATAATAAGTAATATTTTGGTAAAAAATATGTTCAGAAATCTATATAGATATATTATAGTATAGATACAGATATTGTGGTTTCGGCGTTTGCATTAATAGTATAGAATAACAAGTTTAAAGTTTAGAATAACATTTAATGTACAGAAATTGTATCTCTACAGATATATTATAGTATAGATACAGATAGATTAACATATTGATAATAATCATCTCTACATTTACCTTTATCAGACTAATGGCTATACAGTTACATAAGCGGTATATTACGTACATAGTTAGCTTGTCGACACTGTTGGATAATAATCCGATTACCGAATAACAGTGTCTGACATTTACTCGGTTATGGGTCAATGACGTCAGAGAAATTGTTATCGGTAATTTAAATTCAAACGCTTTATAAAATGGTTATGTATGAGATTATTCTTCTATATGTGAAAAGAAAAATAATCTATCCCGACCTCTGCTCAATACTCCACAAAAAATTATAATTACAGAGTTCGTTACACATGCGTTCATGCGTATGCGATAATGGGTCGGATAAATACTCCAAGCGTTCTCACCAACTAAGCCATCTCGACCTCTGCTCACTACCCCGAATTCTTCTTCCACACTTTAATTGGTCGGCGATTTGAGACCATGAGGTCTTGGTTTTCCTCCACCGTATGCAGGTATATAATAACAATCAATCAATCAATCAACTTATTTATTTGTGAAAACATGAGTATACATACTTTGAAGCATGCAAGTTTTTGTAATACAGTCATGGATCAGTCATGTTCGGCCTTAATGGCATACAAATATTCATAAATATAGGGATTCTAGAATAATAATTACTTTAAAAATAATAATAATTAGCATCACAATATTTACAAATTGTACAAAAGCTTGAGAAATATGTGTACAGTATTAGATAATTTAATACGAATTAAAATGTCAGATAATAATATTAGGCATATAAACACAATCAATAAACATTCATATTAAATAGAAAAAAATATATAACAATATTGTGTTTAAGCCAAAACTAAAAATAATTTAATAAATATATTCATTTATAAATCAAAATCAGCTTCTATTCAAATAAAATACCATAAATAACATGACTATATATTATCTTGTAAGAACTCTAATATACTATAATATGCTTTCTTTTCCTGGAGTCTTTTTAATCTATTTTTCAATATATGTTCATTTAGTACCTTCCAAAATAAGGGTAGTTTATTAAAGATTATAAGTGCCATGCAAAACACACTTTTTCTTAATACCTTAGATTACTATGTATAATGAACGTCGAACCAAACCGTTGCGTACAATTTTTTGGAATATCCACGTTTACAACGGACCTTCTGTTTCACCTACCCAATACAACACAACTATGTATTTTCGTATCGTGTGCACGCCCACGCCTAAGAGTCAGTTGTGAGAATTGGTTATTGGCCAGTTCCGAATGTTAATATGGGTATAAAGAAAATGTTTCGTTGACAGTCGGGGTCAAGTGGGGGCTTATTGATAATATTCTGCAGATACGTCACACATCATGGTTGGAAGTATAATAGGAGGTTAACAATCTACATTATCTGTGGTATAAAAACAAAACCCATTTATATATTAAAATGTTAAGAGAAGGTAAAGCAGGATTCTTATAACCCCCACCGTATGTTAAGTATGACAATGACCTTCTCTCAAAATGTCGCTTGAAAACAATTATGACAACATTGCCCCAAACCTAATTATGTATCCTACATTGTGAGTGCGTTTACACACACCGAACTCATAAATGCACAATACACACCCATACCAGGAACAATTTTATGTGTATATAATTAACAAATGTTCGACGTGATTCTTTAAATTGGCATAACTTTTTTATTTATGAATCGAATGACATGAAACAAACACTAAATGTTAAGTGAAGCTTACCATAATATATTAAAGAAAACTACATCTAAATCGGATTAGCCGTTTCTGAGATTAGCGTGCACAAAGGCACAGACAAACAGATAAGCAGATAAACAGACAAACAGACAACAATTCTAAGTCATTGTTTTGGGTGCTATTTGCGTTGATAAAGGTCCCAATAATATTTTTTCTCATAATTATATCTTCCATGTACAGACAGCGATCCGTTACATTTTACCGTGGGAGAGCCATGCTTCGGCCCGAATGGGCCGGCTCGACCGGATTGATACCACGGCCTCACAGAAAACCGGCGTGAAACAACGCTTGCGTTGTGTTTCGCCGAGTGTGTGAGGGTACCGGAGGCCCAAACCCTTTAAAAGGCCGGCAACGCACTCGCGACTCCTCTGGGGTTACGGGTGTCCATGTGTGGCGGTAATCGCTTACCATCAGGCGAGCCGTCTGCTCGGTTGCCCGCTATTACATAAAAAAAAAAAGAATTATTCGATCTTTCTGGAAATCAAACTCGTGAGTTGTCAAGAATGCGCTGAAAAGCTCCTACTAACAGGATTTCTTAAATGAATCCATAATCTTCAGTTGAATCAAATGACTCAATCACGGCATGATGCTGAGTTTTTACCTAATACAATACAAAATTTTCCACAAAAAGACAATATCTCCTGCGTTGAAAAAAAAAATTGGTTTACCCCAGATTGATATTGATAAAGGAATTACGATACTCCAATGAAGCCTGTCGACCTTCGACAGTGTCAATATATTACGAGGTCGAGAGGCCCTTTAGATAATATCCTGCAGATATTTCATGCATGAGGTACGATTGTAGGTAGGTGTACCTATAATGTAGGAGACTGCTCGAGTTTATGTAATGGCGTATCTATACTTGGCTATCTACATCTATGTTCATACGTCTACCCATGTGTGTAGGAATTAGGATAGAATTTCATGATGACGGATATCTTATCGTTGACCACCCATCTCTAAAGACTCCCTCCGTTCTTCAACTTCCATCTCTTATAAGTTAAAATTGTAATGTAGCTGTGTGTTCTAGAATATGATGACAACACCGATTATTTTTTATGTAATGCACGTTGTATTTCGTTTTCTCGCTTTTCATTTTGCTCGGCTCCTAAGAACCGTAGCGTGATGTTAAATAACTTATAACCTTCTTCAAGAATTGGGCAATCAAATGTAATTCTAAATTCTATATGTATGTAATTCATAAATAAATAAAAGATTTGCGCGTCAAACTCAAAAAAATTAAAACAAACCCTTCTTTCAAAGCTTTTTTATATTATTAGTATAGATATATTATGATGCAAAGAAATAAAAAGCACGTGGCGAGTAACATTTTAAGTATGAATGTGGATGGCTTTAGGCTTGGTGTAAGGCTAGAGAAAGATAGAGGAATCTACCAAGGAGGTTATTACTGAGATGACGGCTAATAGAGCTATGAAAGAATACATTATGCGCAGATCCCAAATAAATTGGGATAACGGCAACATTATAATATGCAATTATGCCACGAGTATATATCAATAGGAAAAGGTTTAATTCACATTTAAATCATACACGTATGATATTATTTATGACTCGCTCGATAGATGGAATACTTAGTACAATTTTACCACATACTTTACAAAAAAACTGATCTACCAACAAAATATACAAACTTCTGTCGCACTTTTATTTTCCAAAATGAATTAACTTGCTCTGTATAATTAATTAATTTTATAATAAATAACAATAAACTAGTACCTAAATATAAATATTGTGAATGTGAGTGCTACGTAACCGTTTTACTAAACTTTCGATTTTGTTTGTTGTCTGGCAGTTGGGAGTATGTCATGCTCACTAAAATGTCTCGCTGATGGTGGCGTGTGTGTTGGGTCATTCGATTCCCTACAACATGGTTGAGTTGGGTGATGCTGACGCATGCGTCATGTTCGTGAACGGGCGCCGTCAGTTGGGACTGGTCATCTCTGGACTGTCATGACGGGAAATTTGAATTGTTAAACTACACTCTTTTAGTATTATCTTACATTGTTCTCACATATTTAAATTATAATTTTTTTGCAACAGAGTCAGTGTAACCAATACCTGCTATTGTGAAAACCTATTTTATAAAAAGAGTAACCATGGAGTTTCTTGCCCGTTCTTCTCCATAGGAATCTACACTTTGGAACGTGGCAACTAGCTTCTGACAATTCAAAAGTGCCTGTAAAGGGTCTAATTGAAATAAATGATTTGACTTTGTCTTTGACTTTGCTTTAGTTTGTCGAGCGAAAGTTGCGTCTCGCTACCGTTCGTCGATCAAAAGTACCTTCGTTCTATCGTTTGTCGAGAAAATAATCTGTCGTACTGAGCATACGTCGAGCTGTCGCACCACTGGTGCTCGACATATTGTTCTGTCACCCTAACATTTGTCGTGTATTTCTTAGCCGCACCTAAATGCGGAGTCTTAAGATCTATGGACAGAAGACCAAATTCCACAAATCCCAATTCTTACGCCTAAGAAAGCTTGATTAATTCCACTAAGATTTATTCCCTTATCGTGTAAAAAGAATGAACGTAAAAATATAGACAGATTTACGATTGTTACGCTGAAAAGAGGTCGCGGTCAAGTGGCGGTTTATTGATAAATATTGTACCGACGAGTCACGAAATAGGCTCACTTTACCCGTCATCTGAGGCAGATGGGAAGATATGTATCTTGGTATCGGGTTTTTATTTTGTTTCTTTTTTTTCTAATATTTTTGAAGAGGAAATTTAGTGCAAGTGATAGTAGAACATAGTGGACATATATATATTTATATATATAATTAGGTATAATTAGGTAACTACATATCATCTATCTATTTTCTATAATCCTAAAATTAACGCGTTCCCTGTCCACAACGCAGACACAATAGTTAAACCATCGCCGTTTACCACAAGTGGGTCATTGGACAGTGACAGGGTTAAAATAAAGGTGCTTTAGGCGTCGAAGTATTCGTCCGCATCGCTGTCATTGCCACTTTGAATGGCAATGCTAATTATCATACCGAGAAACAATCGAGCCCTCTGGTCACGCAAACTGTCAACCGGTTAGGTAATTTACTTTGAAGAGGTTAATTTAAAAGTCAAATACATTCCCTTAAAAATTTAATAGAAATAACACGAACTGCTCCGTTAATGGCATAGATAAATACAACAAAAAGAAATGCAATAATTTTAAATTATGGTTTAAATGAATCCTTACCAATTACATTTTTACCCCTTAAAAGGATGAACTCCCTAAAAATGAGGAACCTTGTATATTTCAAGCTGAATCAATGGCAATAATTACCTACGTTTTTCCGAATACATCGGGTCTTCCAATCTAGCTGGATGCAGTTTAATAACAGTATTTAACATGAAGCGACTGCTTCACAACCCATTTACACGACTGCCCAAAGAATGGAGTGCTATGGTTCAATATTATGTATGTACGTTTGTGAGCTACTTTATTCCACTATAACTTCTAAACGCCTGAACCGATTTATGTGGATATAGGAGTATCGTTAGAATCCTTACATTATCCCGGGTAACATAGGATGATAATATTTAAAAACAATGTAATATCTTATCTATGGTACACAAAAACATGTAGTGAAATAAAAAGTATAATTCACATATGGCAGGCGTGCTTTTTAATTTTTAATTAAATTCATCTTATTTTGTCTTCTTAAAAGACTGGTCTTCAAACTTCATAACAACATTGTTGAAATCTTGGAAAGACCCTTCGAAGAATACAGGTTACAAATTACTGCAGTTAATTAAATAACTGAATCAACACATAGTTACAAAGCATTTGTGAGTACAATCAGATGCACCTCAAGCGCCTGCGAATTCCTGGAAACTAGATTCATCAACGTAATTGTATCAAAGTGACTGTGTTACCTGCTTGCGTGCGAGACTTTCAATTTACGTCTGTCTTGCATCTAAATTCTAAATTGCAATTCAACAACTGCATTTTCTGTGTCTGTTTATTTTTTCTTTTAAAACGTTCCGGTAGGTCGTCCAGGAATTGACAAGATCCGATTTTCGAAACGCACACACAATAAGTTTTTTCTTTATTCTAAACAAAAACTATAAGTTCTCAATTCTATCCGCCAGTGGCCTACATTTCAACGCATTGTTCGGGACGAGTCCATTTTTCATGTAATTGCACAGTTACATCATAAAGCGAGTCCACTTTTGTGAGCACTAACAATTTATCTGACGTCTCTTTTAAACGCTTGACAGAATTATTTGGGAATAGGTACCTAGAATTAAAATGGCCGTAATGTCCACTCATTTGAGTGTTATTATCAATTAAAAACCAATTTTGTCGGGGAAATGTGGCATGTTTTATTCGTAATATAATTGTTATATGAGCTTAAATTGTCCCGGCACATTTATTTCTGTAAATTATGAAGTAATTTTCAGGCAAGGTCTGCGAAATCTGTGGTGCTGATTTATCATCATCAGCTTAATTATTCTTTACTCACGGTAACGTGTCCACTCATAACCTAAATTATGTGTAATATGTAATGAGATAATTTGGTGAAGAATAACAGAGCTTCAAATGCCTCGTCGGTCTAGTGGTCCCAAGCGCGACTGCTGAGCCTGAGGTCTCGGGATCCATTTCCGGTTCGGGGAAAGTGTCATTGAGTTGTTCTGTTAGAAAATTCTCAGTAGCAGCCCGGAGTTTCGAATTGTGCCCAGTAGATGGCAATAGGCTCACCACTTATTACATGGGATTTAATAACAGCTTTGGTGAAATGTTGGTGTACGACTGTGTACATCTCTGCCTACCCTTACGGGGAATACAGGCGTGATGCTATGTTATTTTCAAATGTCTGAGCATTCATAAAATCCTAACATAACCAGATTTTAACTGTGTCCTTGCTGGCCTGGAGTCGCTTCTGATACAGAAAAGGCACGAGCATGAATTACAGAAAAGGTTATCCTAAAAAAGGCTTAATTATACAGCATGCATCAGCTGCACCATAAATTTTGGTCGAGTAGGAATGAATATTTCTATGGAGCACCTGCTTTTTTTTTCGCGAATTCGATGTCGAAAATATTAAAAGTTGTTTGTAATCATGGGTACATTCACCCCTCGAAGTATGACCACAAACTTCTTCTACACATTCTATACATAAATAAACGTGATGAAACTATCACCACAATAATTTCTGTTTAGAACATTTTCAAACATATCTCCAGCTTTATAACACACGAAACAGTCCGAATCATTACCGTAGCCACCATTACCGTATCGCATAAACAGGAAGATCCACACAGAAGTTTACCGTAATGAACAAACATATATTAAACCGTTTATTAAGATTAAGATTGCAGATGTTAATGCGCAACGGGGCAAGTATCAGAAGTAATGCCTTTATTGTGAACTTGTAAGTGGGTCATTCCTTTATAGAATAAGTTTGTTATGTATGGTAATGACAAGAAAGGAATAGCGAACTAGTGTCCTTTTTTCTTTATTAATTTTGGCATAAAACCTGCACAGTTGCTTAATTTTTTTTTTTCTACTCAACTTTTTAATCTGCTGCTCTGATTTCGAAATTGTTCGCTGGTAGATAGATATAATTGCATAACATCACACCTATATTCACCAAAGGATTATGCAGAAGTGCATTATTAATACCCACATTACATCGATGACGTTATTTAGTTTCATATGTGGTGTGCCTATTGGCATCTACCGGGTGCAATTTGAGACTGGGTTCTTCCATTCTATTGAATATTTTCTTAACTGAAAAAACCTAATAGGACCATCGAACCTAGAACCTTATCCTCAGCAGACTTGCTTGCCGCTATTATATTTATTTATTTATTTATTAATCATTACATCAAAAAGGTAAGTATATTTTATTCTAAGCCCCACAAAACCGTTGTAATGGTTTGACTGTGAGGTCAACGAGTCTCTAGAAATTACAGATTAAATGTACTTATAATTAAATATTCTATAGATATATATTTCGTCCTCCTTATCGTACCCGAAAATTGTGACCTTGGCTTTATTATATATTGTGGGCCCGAATGTGGATTGCCAAGCCAAATTGCGGCCGCTAAACCAATAAGACAGTCGCATTTTTTATCATTATTTGTAAGTACTTAATTAGCAACATACATTTCTACTAGTATATTTTGAAAACATTTTACCGCATGTGTAGGGAAGAATGATCTGTGAAAATATAAATACATAGTATTCATTCGGGGGCCGACGTTCTTCGGTACAAATCCTACTGACGACTTCATTTTTCTCTCCACCGACATTTATAAATACATTTCTGTCACCACTTCTAATTCATGGCAATCCAAAAACCTTCTGTTCTGCCAATTCATTCGCTTGTACACCCATGCAAGTTATAGGAGTCAATTAAGGGGAATGTGACAGCCATCCCCTTAATGTGGTGCTTGCATGTGGCGAGCGGCAATATGTCGCCACTTACACACATCCGACTATAAACTGTACACATTCCTCAACAGTACTGAAGCAGATATGGAATTTATGATCACGGACTTTAATTTTGTACTGGTTGTGGCCCTGACTTTGTTCATATGAGACTTGAACAGATATCACTTTTTAACCCACTAAATGACAGCAGTAATAGTCAACAAAAAAACATACACTGTTTCACAAGTTTTTGGATTATAACAGGAATTTTAACATGTGTTAAGATAAAATTCCTGTTTTAATCCAGAAAAAAATTTGAGCAGTTGATCTATTTCGGAACCTATTCAAGATAAACTTATCAGACATACAGACGTACGGGAGTTCTAAAACAGTAATTCATTAATAAGCATCGCGCATCACTTATATAAGTTTTCACTTTAGCAATTAGTTTGAAATGACAGACAGACACGTCAATTTATTTTTTGGTATATATTATTATTAGCCTGTGCTGTTTCACTACAAGACTCGTCTATGATGGCTTTCAACACATAAAAAAGGCAAAGGCTTCCCTTCACTCTTTCCACTTTTTTTCAAATTTACATTCAAAGAGACCAGATTACAGATACTAATGAAAAGTCAACGCTAGGTGCCAAGGCCTTGATCGCAGCTTGGTTGGAAAATCTGTCTTGGTGGCTTTAGCGATGCAGGTACGTTCTGCTAGTGAATAATCCTACTTTTAGGCAAAGTGCGCCCTCCACAGTAAACATTATTATCTGCCTAGCCTTTTCCCAATTACATTGGGGTCGGTTTCCAGCCAAACCGGATGCAGCTTAATACCAGTGATTTACATGGAGCGACTGCCTATCTGACCTCCAAAACCCAGTAACTGGGTAACATGATAGTACAGTAAACATTATTGTGGAACAATTTTAAATAAAATATGACACGGTGTTCAATTAACACAATTTATCGTATAATATGTCAGAGAAATGTTGAAGAATAGGCACGATTTTAAAGGTTTAAAGGGAAATAAACCAACATTAAGGCTCACCGCCACTGAGGTGTGTAAGAACGGTTATTACTCACGCGCATTCTTCGGGATTGCCCGACTAGTTTCGAACGGACTCCTTATTCATGATCTGAGCCCGCGGTGATGGCGCGAGTCAAAACTCGCACATTCTATCACCGCGGACTCTAAACTAGTCGGACCCTCCCGAAGAAAGCGCGTGAGTAATAAACCTTATGACTAGCATCAATTAATTTATGCATGACTAAGTTAAAACTGTACTTGAGACACTTAGAAAAAGAAAACAACAGTATTTCCTTTAAAGACACTCAAAAAGAGAGAAATCCAAAATTACAGACCACTTCTCATTCTTCATCTGAAAAACCATAACTCCGTCCACTCCAAGCCAAACAATATTTAAAACGTTTGCCAAATAGCCAACGGGAGCACTTTAAAAAAGTAATGAGGAGCCAATTAAATCTTAGTGGGCGCTAATTAGTCCTGGCGGGCCAAGACATAAATTTTATTGTTGCAAGGGGCGGTGTAATACGGCCTCTTTTGAAACGTACCCAGCGTTTTTTCCACTAAATGGAACCACTTGTGACTGCAACAGCGTTTCCTTGTTGCAGCCAATTAGATAGTGAAATATTTGTTCTTGCGTGGTGGTGGCCTCACTTTATGAATCTGTTACCTGTTTTTCATTATGCCAATTCTTTTTCTTGTCGAGTGAGCTTGCACTGCAAGACTAAAAGATATATTTATTTGTAAAGATATGTACTTAAGGTCTATTTCTACAAATGACTAATCATATTATCTACATATAGGTACGTAAAGTACAATGCGTTCATCGTTTAGAAAATTAAACCCTTTTTCGTCGCCTCGTTGGTCTTGTAGTTTCAACCGTGATTGCTGAGCAGGTCTCGGGTTCGATTCCCGGGTCGGGCAAAGTGTTATTGAGTTTTTCTGTTAGGAAATTCTCAGTAGCAGCTCGGAGTTTGGAATTGTGCCCGGTTGATGGCAATAGGCTCACCACCTATTCGGGACTTAATAGCGGTATTTGAGAAATGTGGGTGTACAACTGTGTACACCTCTTCCTACCCCTTCAGGAAACACAGGCGTGATGCTATGTTATTTTATGTTACTTTTTGTGGAGACAACCGAGTAGTTGTACGAATAAGTTAAACTAAATTAATCTTTATTTTAGACCTTATGTACATCCATATAGAGTCAGTAATACCTTAACCTATTGTTAGTAAAATAATAATGAAATCAACATCACAATTTTTTTTCTACTGGCCCAGTGCCTGATAAATGGTCCATCAACTTTGTCTAGGACTACCCCGGAATAGTCACAGCATAGAGGCACTTCGCTTGCGCATAAATAAACGTATTGCGCATGAATAAAGACCCTACACAGTAATCAAGTCCGTTACTGTAAACAACAGAGATCAATTCCTCCCCAGTACCTACATTACAAGCCTTATTCACGTACCTAACCCAACATTTTTTCTCCAAATGTTCTCCACTGACTGCAACGGTATTTCCTTGTTGCAAAAACAGCAATTAGATGGTAAAATATCTGTTTTTCTGGACTTTTGTCGTTACGGATAAAGTTGTGTGCAAGGTATTCGTTTTCTAAAGCCGAATAGTCATGTGTAGGTATTTGTTGGTATATTTTTGTATGCTTTTCTATTATCACTACCCATTTTTTGATATTGATATTGGGCAACCGAGCAGATGGCTAGCCTCATGGTTAGCGTTTAACGCCGCCCATGGACACCCGAGGAGTTGCAAGTACGTTGCCGGCCTTTTAAAGGGTTTGGGTCTCCGATACCCTCACTCACTCGGCGAAACACAACGCAAGCGTTGTTTCACGTGGGTTTTCTGTGAGGTGGTATCACTCCGGTAGAGCCGGCCCATACGTGCCGAAGCATGGCTCTCTCCCGGTAAAACAGAGGACGCAATAACGCATTGGTGAAATGTGGATATACAATGATACACTTCTCACTGTTATTCAAATTCTATTCAAAAAAAGATATAACTTTTTTGTGAATAGAATATGATAGTATACAGATAAATCTTTAAAAAGCATTACGCATGCTTGGCGAACCTTAAAGATATAATTTTTTATCGAAAAAGAATACGGGACATACTACAGACCACACAAAAATTAAGAAAGAAAGTAAGTTTTTTTCTTGTAATCTCTGGTTTCCAAGATAAAAAAAAAAACTTACTATACAAAGAAAAATCAAATTCTTATACACTCAAAAAAATACAAAAGCATAATAATTAAAAGTCTTACTAACGTAAAAAGCCCCCTATCTCAGCATAAATATATACGTATGCTGTCTCATGAAAATGTGGCAGCGCTGGTTTTCTACTAATCTGTTAACATATCTACAGAAAATCTGTAACCGTCACGTCAAGATAAAGTATAAAAACCCTTCTTGATGAAACAACAGACACATTTATATTTTCCCTCACTCGGAAGCAAATTCAATTACTACAGTAGTACATTCCTTCAATTGACTTCACTTTGTGCTTCCCCTCTCTGTAGGTGGCTAAACATACATTGTACATTTACATTTATTTACCATCACCATGTTAATACTAGAGGGTTCCTTGTGACTAAGTTAGGGTTGGCAACTCCCTAAACCCAAATAACATTTTCAAATAATCATTTTTTGTTTTTCAGGTAATTATTTTTCAACTAAGTTGGCAATAGTACATGACGTTAAAGTTACCCATTACATACCCACTCTATAAGTCTCCCACTACAGAGCAAGGGCCTCTCCTCATACAGAGAAGGAACGAGCATTAATCACCACGCTAGCTCATGCAGACTGGCGATTTCAGACCATGTCCTTATAATAACTAAGAAAGTACATACGACACTGAAAAAGTCATATTGATACATGCCAGTTTTAAACTCACAACCTGTGGATCAAGAGGACCTTGCTCATCATTAAGAATACATCACTATAAAAGGGCAGTGTTCTTTAACTACGATTTTCTGCAAGATGAAACCACTTTCCTAGTAACGAAGCTTTTAGTATATTAGCTTTAGACTATGTAAATACATGTAGCCAATCGTCAACTTACTGACACTCTTAGATCCGGGATACCAAGCAAAACAATCTGCAAGACCCTAGAAGGCCTAACGTGTCTGGTTGAAACCGGTGTAAACAGGGGAAAAGTTCCTAAGATACCATTAAAATACCTGTCAAATACCGGTATTTTGTGAGACACATTCATTTTAATTATTGTTTAACGGTTAGTACTCACGCGCATTTATCGGGATTGCCCGACTAGTTTCGAGTATGACCAACAAAGACAATTTAAAAGTACGCCAGACACGCGTAAAACTGGTACGTTAGAACCAAAACCGAAACTGTACCGAAAAATTTAACCCTTATGAGAACCTAAATAAAGAGCCTTACCGAAAAATGGAACCGGTTTTCAATGCCTGCCTGACAACCCTGCTCACAGTTGATGGTTGCAACAATGTAAGATTCCATGAAATAATTCATGGCTCCCGGTTCTTCCAGAGTTCTGAAGTGCAGATTCGTTTGACTGTAAATAGAGTACTATGTAACTATTTGATTTATAGGGATTTCGAATAAAATTGTAACCAAGTTGAAAATTATGGAATTCAAAGAAAATACTTTTGATATTAAACGTTAAAAAATTACTGACTCATTTCAATCCCAAAATTTATCTCACGTTGGGGCAAATCGACATTTGACAACCGGGCTGTGACCAAACGTGCTTTCCAAGGTACGGAGAATTTATTCATTCACGGACCGACCACGAAAAGCTCAGCTCTGCTTCTATAGTTTCTGCCTACTCCCATAGGCGAAAAACGTGAGTTTATGAGTATGTATGTATACAAAATCACGTTTACCAGTTACATATGCCACCAACACGTGAATAACTAGCGCTGACCGCAAACCCGGTTACAATTCAACTTAGGACTAACTTACGGTAAGCAGGGACTAAGTTAAATTCAAGATTACAGCGCCAAGTTGGTTCAGGCGTTGCTTAATTCAATTCTAAGCACGATCTAAGCATGGTTTAAAACTTACGTTCTGAATCCAGTTTGGACTGCAACTGTTACAGATTAATTGTAATTTAACTTTGATTTAGTTTATATTATATAGTTTTTTGATTAATGTGTAAGTGAGATGGCTGTCATATGGTTATGTTTCGGATGTCCAATCCCTTTAGTACATGCAGCGGTATAGCCGTAGCCGGGGGGTGTTCAAAAATACAATGTTAGCACTTGTTCTATACGTGAAAAAGGGGTAAAATCCCCCTACCCCCGAAATCAATTCCTGAAGGTAGACCCCCCCCCCACCCCATATATAGCTTCTTGTTGTATAATTTTCTACAATGAACAACTTTAAAAACATAACTTGTATATAAATGTATGACTTTTACAAATGTACTTGCGCCACTTAACTCGTCGTTGACAAGACTCTCCTAGGAATAATATTAGGGACTACAATTAAGTCAGCAATATAATTTTGATGTCTATACTCAGTTTAGTGGAGGTTGCGTCCTGGGAATTTAATGTAGAATATAATTAAATATGAAGTTATAAGATATTTAAACGCATATATTGTTAGTAATTCATATTTTTATTACTAAAAAAATTATATTTTTTTTAGGTTTATAGATCTCAACAAAAAAAATACATTTATGTAAATGATTTGTGACAACACATTTGAAAGAAGAATAAATGTACGGCCATAATACAGATATATCACATTAATATTTTTAGTAAATTTCGACTTTAAGCATTCCAATATCCCGTTTTAATATTATAATTCTATATTGTTTACCCAAAATATTTAATTATTTTATTAATTAACAAAACAATATATTCACCAATAATATCTAAACACATTAATTACACAAACTATGCACGAGAACAAGATAATAATAAAACAAAAAATTTATATAAAGCACGAATAAAACAATCAAACAACTTGTTTCACTCAATTACAATATTGTGATTACGGAATAACATTATATTCTTAAAATAGATTTTATGCGAATTGCCCACTAGCAACTTGCTGCTTCGCCAAAGCCTCTCCTTAAAGCTTTCAATCCAGCTGAACTAGGGCACTATAAAACCGTGATAAAACTAGAACAGATACGAACAATGTTTCTACCAAATTTCTGAGGACCAATGGGTAACTACGCAACAAAATAAAATACCAAGCTACTTACATGATAAACTCTTTATCGCATATTCTAGGTCAGTGAATCTGAAATAGTAATATTGAGGAAAACATTCGGTGACCTACCAAACGGTTCTAGAAGATATAAAGCCACGCCTCTAGTCCCGAACGGCTAGGCTGTGGTTTACTGTTGTGAATGCATGTAATAAATGTGGAGAGCACAACCCAAAATTCGGGTAACTACTAAGAATTTCCTAACCAGCACCTTATACCCGATCTGAGAATCCAACTAGCGACCTTACGTTTAGCGGCCGCGTTTGCGACTACTAAACTATTACCTTGTAAGTTTGGACTTCAGAGTAATTGCGCAACAATGAAAATAACTTTCAATTTACCATACATTGCGCCGTATGCATAAAAAAACAAGTACGAGTCGGACTCGCCCACCGAGGGTTCCGTACAAATTTGATTAAAAACTTTAAATAAAGACTATATTTTTTATGATTTAATTACAAATGTATAAGACAATCTGTACTTGTAGTTTAAGACAATACTACATGCCAAATTTCATAGTTCTAGGTCAATGGAAAGTACCCTATAAATTTTGATTCCCTTGAGAGTGTCGAAATATACGTTTTCTACGACATAAACGGCCGTATCTTTTTTTTAAGTTAACTTTGAAGTTTTATTTTTACACAGCTGCCAGGGACTGTAGACTTGAGTATATAGTTTTAATTTTAACTCGATACCTCCACGCGTTCTTCAGATAAAGGGTCTTGACAGATAGACGGACAGACAGACAGAGACAGACAGACAGACAACAAATCCTATAAGAGTTCAGTTTTTTTCTATTGAGGTATGGAACCCAAATAACGCCTTACCATCTTTTCGATTACTAAGATTGACAATGCATGCTGTCAAACTATCAAAATTAAACGTTTTTCTGTCGCACGTCAGTTGCGCAAGCCATTGACTCCGGTGGTAAAACACCACATCTAAACCAAAAAATAATACTGAAGTACCTACCTGACTGTGATACATGCCTTTTAAGTGAAAACTGTTAGATTATAAATCTTAGTGGAAAAAAAATACGGTCGCGAGCAGGATTCGAACCTGCGCCTCCCGAATAAATAGTCCAAATCTTGCTGACGACCGTATTCTACTTTCCAGAAGAATTTATATCTTTAGAGTCCGCCACGCATGCGTTATTGCGTTTGAAAACTTTATCTGTATCAATTACTGTTTGAAAAATAAACAAAAATATTCTAATTCTATGGTTTTAAGAATATTTGTCTGTCCATCTGAAGTCTTGCCACGAATAGGCTCCAAAACTGCTCAACAGATTTAAATAAAATTTTTAGGAATAAAGACTATGATATCATTTTTTTTATGTAGGGCGTCTCGCAGGTCAGCCTAGGAGGTTGTTGACAGCTTAACCTTGCTCTCCTGTCGCCTTAAGAAATTTAAGGCCCCCAGCCAGGGTATTCAACTTATAAACTAAGTGACAACACGCTAAGGGCTTCCCCTGCGGGGTGCGGGCCTCGGCTTAGGGTGTCGGTGGTGGGAGGACAGCAAGGGACTGGCTGGATCGGATTCAAAACATAATTATTATTTAGGGACAAATTTAAAGATACAGGCTCAGCGGCGCTAGCTGGCACGAGCAAGGGTCGGGGTGGACAATTACGGAGACATCGCGACGGGCCTCGATTGCGAAGCCAGAATGACGTTGGTCTATTTTTGTGTACTGTGCTGGTGGCCCTACTGCTCTCTTGGAGGAGGGTTATAGCGTCATGGGGATAGGTGAGGAAATGCCTAGGTTGGCAAATCCTAATGGCCTGTGAGTGGACGTTGTAGTGTGTGTGTGTGTGTGTGTAGTGCTTTTCAGCAGAGTCGAAATAACGTTTAGAGATGCGTTTAATGAACTGTTCGACGGTAGGGATTTTCGAGTTGGAGGTTCTCGTTGCGAACATCGAACGGGGCTACCGTGGCCTATTGCAAGAAACGGTTCTGAACGGTCTGCATCCTATGGAGACGGTATGATTTTTCATGTGAGAACACGACGCAGGGGTAAGTCATGATGGAGGATATCTGTTTCTCAGAATAAGGACCTATATAGAAAAGTCGCCACCGAAGCTCAATACAGGTTGGCGATTTCAGACCAATTATGTCCAAGATTCCTTGTAAGTTTTTTGTTCTCCGTATGGTGGAGAATTAAAAGTAATTTTATACTATAATTGATGATTTAAGTCGACCCATGCTGAAGCTATTCGTTTATACTAACTCAACAACATAAATAGGTACAATTTTCTGTCTGTTCTCTTTAACAAACTTTATTAATTTTGTTTCCATTTATTCGTTTATATAAAACGTTCGCCATCATGAATTCTTAGAAATAATAATATTCGTTTCTATTTGATGTATCAAAGAAGAGGTAACTACGAAAAGAGAATAATGTCTAAGCTATAAATAGAAAAGACCCAATTAGTACCTACTTAACAAATAGGTACTAATTGGGTGTTACGTTTTATTTTAGTTTTAGAAAACGAACAGTCAATGTGAAAGTCTGAGCCGCTGAACTAAACTAGGAAAATGCCGTAATCAACTCACAGTAGGATATATTGAACTTCTTAGCCTTTTCGGAACTGCTGTTGGGGTTGGCTTCCAGTTGAACTGGATACAGGTCAATACCAGTACTATACATGAAGCTAATGCCTGTTACACCTCCACAGCACAGTTATTCGTGTGTATATCTCTTGATAAGACTGTTCGTCAGTCTTTCAGACATCTGACCACCCGACATGACTGTCATAGACCTTTATTTGACTCTGCGCAATGGCTTAACGTGCTCTCCGAGACACAAATCAATGATGTTAATTACCACTCTCAACATCAGCCAATTAAATAATGAAAACTGCCTCGTTGGTCTAGTAGTCCCAAGCGCGACTGCTCAACAGGAGGTCTCGGGTTCGATTCCCAAGTCGGGCAAAGTGTTATTGAGTTTTTCTGTTAGGAAATTCTCAGTAGTAGCTCGGAATTTGGAATTGTGCCCGGTTTATGGCAATAGGCTCACCACCTATTACATGGGACTTAATACCAGCATTGGTGAAAGGTGGGTATACAACTGTGTATACCTCTGCCTACCCCTTTGGGGAATAGAGGCGTGATGCTATGTTATGTTATGTTAAATAATGAAATTATAATACACCCAGCGAAAAACAGAGCTGTTTTCATAAACCTTATCGCCACTTCTAGAAATAAATTAGCATCAAAAGAAGATGAATGATATCAACCGGTCCAAATTACTGGCAAAGAAACGTTACACCAACAGCCTCCTTCAATAATCTTATCACATACAACATAACTCAACAAATCCACAGACACATTAACTTAAAAACGGGAGTCAATCGGTGCACAGAGTCAAAACTGACACTAGCTTATTCAGTATATAACAAAGGTTCACAAGACACAATAGACAAAGTTCCACCGAACAAAACCATTTGCGATGTCTCAGTGTTCTTTGTGCTCACTTTATGAATTGTCTCCTGAACTTTTCTCGACGAATGAAAATTTTAAACAGTATCCCGTTTAATAGAGAGCCATTGTGAGGCTTAGTTATTGGATTGGGCGCTTGTTGCTTTGGCTGATCGTGATTGAAGAAGAATAAATAAAGAAGAACATTAATTTCAATGCTTATTGGCTTGGGGTTTAATGAGGTTGCCTCGATTTGTGGGTTCTCCGATTGTGTGGAGGCGACTTTTATATTAATTATTAGTCAAACTGAATCGCGATATAACCGCGGGCTCAGCTTGTGACCAGGGGCTTCGTTCGAGCTCGAAACTAGTCGGGCATTCCCGAAAATGCACGTGAGTAGTAAACGGTGAACAATTATTAATATGTATGTGCCACATAAAAGTTATTAATTACACTATTATCATCAATTAATACATATAATAAAAATGTAACGGATCGCTGTCTGTACATGGAAGATATATGAGAAAAAATATTATTGGGACCTTTATACACGCAAATAGCACCCAAAACAATGATTGTTAGAATTATTGTCTGTTTGTCTGTTTATCTGTTTGTCTGTGCGTTTGTGCACGCTAATCTCAGAAACGGCTTATCCGATTAAGATGTGGTTTTCAGTAATATATTGTGGTAAGCTTCACTTAACATTTAGTGTTTGTTTCATGTCAATCGGTTCATAAATAAAAAAGATAATCACGTCGAACATTTGTTAATTATTATGAATTTGTAGTATTTACGAAATCCACGCTAACAGAGTCGCTGGCACAGCTAGTAATGATATTAAAATATTGAAGATAATATTCGCAAAAAAAAAAATGGTTTAAAAATGGACATTACACCAAGCTATTTCGCTTTGAGTGAGCTCTTTAGGATGATGCCTCGTGTGGAGGCTACTATTCTATTAGTTTAAATATTGATGTAAATATACGCAACTTAGAATTTGGATGATAATCTCTTACAATTAGTTTTGCTATGAACAATTTCCAATAATATTCCACAGTTTTAGTATACTTACATCATATTTAATTGCCCTGAACGTTCAAATTTTAAACACTATCCAGACAGCCATTGTGGTCATATTAGATAGATTATGCGCTTGTTATATTAGTTGGTCATAATGATAATTGTTATGTTCGAGGCTGCCTCGGTTTGAGTCTACCCTTTAGGATACCGCCTCGTATGGAGTTCTATTATTCAATTTTTCAGTCTTTCTTTCAGTTTTGATATTTTACCAGTATATCACAAGAAAAGAAAAAGTTTAAGTACATTGAATATTCAGTTCGTCAAAGTATTTATTTCAATTACCAATTATTTCCATTTACAAGCACTTTTGAATTGTCACTGAGAAGGATGAACAAATTTTGTAGTTTTTGATTAAAATTAATTCCGTATTATAGATTCACAATCCCTAACGGGCTTATTAAAGTTATAACTAATTTCGTAATCTGTTTTCATATCAATCATAACTAAAGAGAAATCAAAAGTTCCGCTACAAACGACCAGCTAGCGTCAAGGCGAATTTAACGTATTTAATCTTTTTTCTTTTGTCCCAAAAACACTGGGATAAAATTAATGTCCTTACTTTAAGGCCTAGGCGGTCTTCCCAAATTACTATTTACGTTTATACGAGCTTTACCTTAAATAAGTATGCCACTTACAACATCTTATTTATTCTCGCCTCGAGGCAGCGTTAGAGAAACAGCAGACCTTATTTAGTCAATTTTAAATCGCTGATTTAAAAGACAAAAAGTGGTTGTAGTATAAAAGAAATACTACATAGCATGCATGTATTTTATGAAGGGTAAAACTGTGGTGTGCTATTGTTAACCCATATTTCACGGATGCCATCATTTAGTCCGATGTGAAGCAGTGATAGTCTAGTGTTATGACTGTTAAACTGTTAGCAAAGTTAAAGATCACAAGTTCGAATCATAGACACGCACCACTGACGTTTCGAACTCAAGTTCGTATTAGAAAATATTTATCACTTGCTTAAAAATAATAAATGAAAACATCGTGAGGAAACCACCAAATCTGAGAGAGCGTTCGCAATGGTGTCTAAAGATCCAAGATGTAAGACGCCTACTGGCGGTTTAAACTCTGACACTATGTATTCATCAATCACCTGGTAAGAAGAAGTCTGATTTAATGGTATATTGTCATCTACTAGGCGCAATTCCAAATTCCAGCCGCTACTGTGAATTTCCTTACAAAAAATACCAATAACACTTAGCCCAATCCGGAAATTGAACCTAGAACCTCACCCCGCCACACACAGAAGTCGCGCTTGGGACTACTAAACTTATGGGCCAATCGCTTCATCATCATCATCATCATCATCATCTGTCCTTATCCCAATTTATTTGCATGTTATCTTATTCCATACATCTCTATTAGCTGTCATATTATCAGTCACTCCTTTTCTAGCCATATCATCTTTAACACAATCCATCCATCGCTTCGCCGGTGTTCCTCTACTCTTATAGCCGTCTGCATTCTTCTTCAAAAATTTTCCTCGTCACATGACCCTCACTTTTCCGCATCTAATGCCCATGCTTATATAACTTATATTTTATTTAGTCTCGCCTCGAAACAGCCTCACTGAAAGAGAAGCTCTATTTCATTGAATTTGATCGAATCGTCGATCTAAATACGAGGATTCGTTTAAAAGTCCTTACTTTATAGTCTCTGATAGTTTTTTATGGCCATTTTATATTCTCTTAACAATAAAACAATGGCCCCTGATAAGAATGGATTATTTTCTCGACCCCACGACGTCTATTTCACTGGGAAATGTTTTCTTTCTTTTAGGAGAGAAAGGAGACCGATAATTCTTACTTTTCACCCAAATTATAATATTTCGTTGTGCTGAAAAAGTAAAATGTAACACCGTTTTCCTTTTTCCGTTTTGCGAGTCTATAAATTTTATTTTTAAAATTCACACACAGGGGAACATTTTTGAGTAATGAACAACGCAGGACGTCCAATTAACTAGTATCCGTCAGAAAGTGTATTTTTTGTTCAAATATCATCGTATTTATTTTGAAAAAATGTGTTGTTTAATTTTTTGGCCTGGTTAGTGGAGTGTTATAGTAAGATGACATCAGAACCTGGCGCATGGATAACATTTGGTATGATATAGCTAGATAGAAGGAGACCGTATCGGCGGCGGTTGCCACCAACAATAGCATTCCCAATGAGGGTTGACATCAGGCAGGCGGCCGGTCATAAAACATAGCCATTCCAGTACAAGTAGAGAGTATGTATGGAAGAAGAATACATGCTGCGCCGACCCCAAATACATTGGGATAAGGGCAGGGGGATGATGATGTATGTTATTTTTTTTTTTTGTATATGTATTTATTCATGTTGTGCACGTAGGAATAGACAATTATATTGTAATAAAATTTACTTAAATAGAGACCTTCTTGTTAAGCAGAATGACCCTATCAGTATGCTGCAAAGGTAGGAGTTGATAATGATGATGGATTAATGCACAGTTTTTATTTTTTAATTCTTTGTTTTTTGTTTTATCGATATGTTTTCATCCTTTTCCCTACAACTGATTTACATAACATTTGGATCATATCTACCTCGTTGCTGAAGTGGTCCCAAGCGCCGCTACAAAGCATGAAGACTTGTGTTCAATCCGGAGCCGTGCAAAGTGTTATTGGATTTTCTTACTAGGAAATATTTCAATAGCAGCCCGGAGATTGGAATTATGCTCGGTAGATGGCAATAGACTCACCACCTATTACATGAGACTTAATACCAGCATTGGTGAAAGGTGGGTATACAATTGTGTATACCTCTGCCTAACTCCTCAGGGTGTGCAAACGTGATGATATGATGCTATGATTTAGATCATCAAAATTTAACCTGTTATATTTTTCTCGCAATATGGTCTATTTGAAATAAATATTTTGGAGTTTGAGTATGAATCTCGTGAGAACGAGGCCTTAGCCCAGCCGTGGGAACAAAGTCCTCTTTACAACACCATTCAGATATAATAATAATTTGCATGTTTCCTACGTCGCGTGTTTCCAGTTTTACAGTAATTGGTACAATTATGTTAAGCGCCGTATTAAAACTCAACCCAGTCGGGAAAAACCATGCACTGCCATACATTTTCATAAATCCCTCGCTAACTACTCATAATTTGGTTTTAATTTGAACAACTCATAATCGAATTGGTCTCTATTTAAGTACATTTTATTAAAATATGTCTATACCTATGTGCACAACATGAATAAATAATAAATTTACAAAAAAATATATACATAAAAATGAAATGCTGTTCGTTGGTCTCGCTAAAACTCGAGAACGGCTCGACCGTTTTTTTTTTTTTTTGTGTGTTTTATTAAGCCTCTGGATAGTTTTGATTTACAATTGGACTCGGTTCAGGACAGGACACTGTCTGTCGGGCTCACTAGTGTACTTTTATTACTTACTAGGTGTACCCGTGGCTTTGCTCACGTACTCCTGACATCAAACTAAGATATTAATTGATGCACAGTGCGGTGCAGTACAGTACAGGCAAAAACTATACATTTTATCGTACATACTTACAGGAGGAATGCATACTCGTCGGCTCATTTTGCTATTATTCTGTCCTTTTTTGAGACTGTCCGGTACTTTCGCTCATATCCCCTTTAGTTTGCCGCATGACATTACTTTCCAAAATTTGATCCTTATTAACACTATCGGATGGTGCATTAAAACAGAATGTGTGAAAAATCAAATCATACAGTTATAATTTCCATCAAAACCGAGCCCGAGACTCCTTTGAGTACTTTCCGCTATTCCTTAAAGATAGTTTTGGATATGGCCATCCACGCCCACTTGGAAAACTCACCCTAACTCCCTTAGAAGAAAATTCACTGATGAATTACTATATAGAAATAATTTACAAATGAGAACTAAAAGTACATTAATATAATTTGATGCACACAGTCAGAGTTCATAATATGTATATACCTATACGATAAGCATATGCAGTTAATTCCGAGAAACTAATGACTTCTCATATTACGCGCAGATATAGGCCACATAAAACAAAGTTTGTCTCAGAGTTACTGCAAAATAATTTAAATACATTTCCAGTGTACGTTGGTCTTGTGGCTGCGAGAGCGCCTACTGAAAGTGTGGTTCTGGGTTTGATTCCCAGTTCAGGCAGTGTTATTGGATTTTTCAGTATCACCCTGGAGTTGCAGCTATTTAAGTGTGAGAGCATGCATTTTTTTACTAAATGGATCGGCTTATGACCTTAATCTTGCCTGACAGAAAGCGATGGATGAGGTCTACCGTGGAACAGCGTTCCCAGATGATGGTACACAAATAAACTATTACTCTTTTTTTTGTGTGAAATTCTCATGGCCATTACGAGTTCCGGGATCTGGAACTAACTTCTCCATTCAATTTTAGAAGAATAATGTTTAATGTTATAGAATTTGAAATCTTTAATAATTTATTTTCATCTATACTTACATAGCTTACGATACTGTACTTATAATGAAATATAGATTTATGGTCCGAAATAAAATACCCAAGAGACTCATCATTAACATACGTCATATCCATATGTCATAATTTGAAACGTATTTTTATTTAACTTCTGCCCGTGACTTCTTCTGCGTGGACTTCAGAATCAGGTCCAGCCGAGGTAAAAAGTATCCTATGTGTTAATTCAGGTTATAAACTAGCTGTGTACCAAATGTCACCCAAATCCGTTCAGTAGTTATTGCGTGAAAGAGTAAGAAACATCCATCCTTCCATTCATCCATCCATACAAACTTTCGCATTTATAGTATTAGTACTAGCTAACAACCGCATAAAACAGCAGAATTACCTCAGAAAAGCAATGATGCGTCATTTGCCGACAATATCGAGAACACAAAGACTGTCTGCCCTTTGTGCCCTCTCCCCCTTCCCCCTACACGCTTTGAGTACGGTTTATCTACAAAACGCTATGCAATTGTACAGAACGACTGCAATTTGAAGTACCGACGTATTGTAATAACGGGTTGTTCAGATGTGGGAATTATAGGGCTAAGCACTTACATACATTGCATCACACCTCCCCAAAGGGGTAAGCAGAGGTGAACACAGTTGTACACCCACAATTTACCAATGCTGTTTTAAGTCCCATGCAATAATAGGTGGTGAGCCTGAGTTGGTGAGCCGTCGGTCCTATGCCTTTTCTCTCTCCGGTCATGACGGGTTGCCGTCCCATCTGACTAAGAGAGTGAAGGAAGAGGAAGTGCACTTGTGTTTGCGCATACACTTGTGCACTCTCTCTCTCTCCTTCGTACTTGGATAATCTCCGTGGAGATAGGCCGCCATGACCGAAATATGGCCTGAAGGAGTATTATTATTAACCATATCACAAGTAACATTTTTGCATGAAGCCAGAATAAAAAAGTCTGACTGCATTGTTGGTCTTGTGGTCCCAAATGCGACTGTTTAGGACAGGACCCAGGACAGGAAAAGCGTTATTGAGTTTTTCTGTAAGGAAATTCTCAGTAGCAGCCCGGAGTTTGGAATTGTGCCTGGTATAGATAGGGATAGGCACACCACCTATGACATGGGACTTAATAACAGCATTCATGAAATATGGGTTTACAATTTTGTACAACTTTGCCTACCCCTTCAGAGAATACAGGCGTGATGCTATGTTATGACATAAATTATATACCTATGTTAGTATAACACTGCCAAAGAATACTTCTATATAAATTACTACTAAAATTACTCTAAATACATAAAAGCCTTCTGAAGAAAACGACAGCATATAACATTCACAGCCAATCACCATCCCCCATCATCTTTTACCCAAAATAAGCCATCAAAAACCTATGACGCGGAAGTGAAACTCTAATACACTCCGATACTCGCAGGGCGTGCTAAAGGGCGGTAGTTACGACATGTTACAACTCGTTTTCATACATTTTTAACACAAGAGCCATTGGACCGGGAGGCTGGCTCGTTACTGAGGGACGGAGTCAAGAGACGCGGGGTACCGGGGTCCCAGGGTTCTTGAAAATAATTAGGACTCCCGGTCTAATGTGGGTCTGTTTTTAGGTGCAATGGGGTTTTTGGGTTGGTTTGTTATTTGGTAAAATATATATTCATGTGTTATGTAAGTTTGAAAGCCCTTTTTTGTTCAAAACCTTGTTTTTCGTTTAAGAATAGTGTCACTGCATAAACCTGTATTCCCCGAGGGGGTAGGTAGCAGTATAATGCACAGTTGTACACCCACATTTCACTAATACTGTTATTTATTCCTAACTTCAGGTTGCTACTGAGAATTTCCTTGCAGAAAACTCAAACTCGACCCGAGAATCGGACTCAGGATCTTGGGCGTTCGACAGTCGCCCTTGCGACTATAGACTAATGAGACGATGTCACTGCAAGTTGTCCTAAAAAGGTTAATTAATTTAGCGAAGTGAATGAGATGTGTCCGAACCGTAGCATGAGATGATGGTTAAGGTCAGTCTGTAGATATATGAACATTAGGAGCATAAACGTTCAGATGTAACGTATCCGTGCTTCGAAAGGCACGTTAAACCAAATCTAAGCCAAATTAGAGGCCTACGGTGGTTGGTCTCGTACTTCTAAGCGCGACTACTGAGGAGCATGACGTCCTGGTTTGATTCCCGTATCCAGCAAAGTGTAATTGAGTTGTTTTGTGAAGATATTCTTATTTTTCTGTCACGGCGCCCTATCTCCAGGGAGGTTAGCAAACTACGCAGGTGTTATTATTAAGTCCCTGAGAGGTGCTGAGTCTATTGCCATCTACCGAGCATAATTCCAAAATCTGGACTGCAAGTAAGATCGAACCCGAGACCTCATGCTCAGCAGTCGCGCCTGGACCACTACAAAGGTAGTTTCAAGGTCAACTTTAAATGTGCACATACACATTTAAAGTAGACCTTGAAACTACATTAAATTAAGACACATAAGTTTTAAAATAAATCTACTCGATGGACATTGGAAATATATCTGTGGATACTAATAATGCAACATGCTTTAAAATTGAGGCAACTGTAATGTAGTTACATTTATTTTACTATTACGCATTATTTTAAGGCGGCTATTTAATATTGGAATTGGTATTAGTTTCAAGAGTAACCCCACTGAAGTATTTCCAATATCAATCGAGCGGAATTATTTCCAAGAGTAAGCCTACAGTTCGTTCTTTTAAATGCAAAAATGTCTTTATAACCAATATACAATCGGGATACTGATAAGCCAACATGCTTTAAAATTGATATAATTATGATGTAGGTAAATTTATGTAAACATTACTATTGTTTTCAGGCGTTGATATAACATTGGAAATGAATGTTTTGACAGCACGGTTGGCGCAGTGGTCGAGAGACCGACTGGTGCGCTGCGTGTCGCAGGTTCGATTCCTGCACGGAGCAAATATTTGTACGATCTATAGATAATTGCTCCGGGTCTGGGTGTGTTTGTGCTTGTGAGATTATATGTCTGTAAACGCACCCACGATAAAGGAAGAAATTCCGAAAGTTCCCAAAAAAAAAAACAGAATTGGTATTCATTTCAAGAGTAAACCCCAAGCCGTTTGAAAACTTTTATATTCTTATAATTTAAAAAATAGTCATTATTATGTAATGGCTGTATTATAAACTTCACCCACTCTACGCCTTCTCTTGTCACCGGCTTAGTGATTTCTGCCAATTAGCAATAATAAATCGTCTAACAGATATTTGGTTTTTGTTGTCAACTTCCGTGGGCGACTACCCTCCTGTATTGATATCTTATGTCCTGTTATACTGTGACATTTTAATCTTCTAGCTTTCGTTTCTATTTCAGTAAAAAAATATTATATGTCGGAGATGGCAACACTGTTTTATATTATTGGTGCTGCAACATCGAGCGCTACGGACGGTCGGCGACTACGGCGAGTGGAGGGAGGACGGCAGTCTCTTGTGAGCCGCCGTGGCGGACGGTCCTCATGCTCTGACTTATCTATCTAGACCTCTGATTTCATATTGTAATACCTACATTGTACATTGTAATATAAAGTGACTTACTACTAATAACTAACCCAAAGTAAACGTGCTCTCAGTGGCGGAGAGCCTTAATATTGGTGTTATTTACTATTACCTTTAAAATCCGATCAGACATAAAGACCTCCGATCTTATTCTTCAATATATTTCACAGAACTAACTCATTGGACTATTGCCTACGCCCTTGGGTAATGCAGACGTGATGCTATGGTAATCTTAAAACTATTCAATCGTGCGGGTCTTGTGACGTAGTTTCTCTCAATAGTAGTGACTAAAAAAATTGAGTTTATCATGCATGCAAGGGGCTTGTGTGAGTGAAAGCCGCACAGATCGATCGATCGGGGTTAAGCTGCGCTTGCCGCGGTCGATCTGTGGATAGGTGACCATCATTTCATACGTTACCTTGTTGTCCTTGCCTCGGAGAGCACGTTAAGCCGTCGGTCCCGGTTGTCAAATTAAGATCTATGACAGCCGTTACGGGTAGTCAGCAGCCTGAAAGTCTGAGAACTAGTCATACCACGAGATATCGTGTTACCCAATAGTTGGGTTGTGGAGGTCATATAGGCAGTCGCTCCATGTAAAATACTGGTATGGAGCTGCATCCGGTTTGACTGGAAGCCGACCCCAATTTAATTGGGAAGAGGTTAGGCAGACAGATGCATCTTAGCCTAGTCCAAAAATATACATTGTGAGCAAATAAAATGGGTATCGGTATTGACTGGGTACAGTTATCCTTACCAAAGTTATAAATTTATGTCATAAATTAAAATACAGTCGTGAGCAGGATTCGAAACTGCGCCTCCCGGATAATTTCTCCAGTTGGTCTGACCACTAAGCCATCTCGACCTCTTGTCTTTCCACAAGAAAATATAACTTAGGAGTTTGATTCGCATGGGTTAATATGTTTGAAAGATATATCTGTATCCGAATCCGTGTATTATATTTTTGTCTTTGGGTTTGTTTCTGGTCTGAAAATGTCCGCGGCATGTTGGCATATTTCTTCAAAACACATACGATTTTTTTAATGCTGAGTAATAAATTCAAGTTAAAAATTACAAATTTCACCGACTATTATCACCACACTGAGCGGTAAGGTACTAAAGACCCCCTCGTTGAGGACTGTCCACAGTTGAGGCGAAACACGGCGGTTAGTTGGTGAGAGCCCAACATACCCACATCACTTCCCCGAGCGCTGTGGCATGTGGCAACCACATTTTCTCCACTAACAAAAAAAAGGTACAAAAGTCCCCTACAACTCACTCCCCTATAAGTTGTTACCATCACTCATTAAGTAAATAACCTCATAACATATCGATAAATAACCATCCCAATAAGTAATCGTCAGTAATTCAACATAATTACATAACATCAAAACGTATGGCCCCCACTTTGAGCCCCCTTATGTCAGCAAACGTCCCGCAGTCCACTTCAAGCGATGCGATAACATCTGCGGCGGTACGTGACTAAGAGTGGAACACGTGGAGTTACGTCTTTGTCTTGTGCGATGGTTTGTAGGTGTAAAAATGTATTTGGTAGCTGTCCACTTACATAATTTTGAAAATGAATTATGAGCAATATGACTCATGAGTAGGTATCTGTTAACTCTTCGAATCGGACACGTACAAAATTGCACTTCACAATAAGAATCTAAATAGTTTTGAAAGTAATTTGTGATATAATAAAAATGAATTAAATTTATTTGCACTAAGAATGGTTTACTAAATCTCTGAATTTCAGGTACATATTAAAAGGACTTTAACAGTAATGCTGTTACGTTGGTGGCTGTACTAATGGTTACCGTATCACATGCCACCAGAACACAGTTAAAAAAAACTATTATGTTTGATATTTTTAATGTAATGATAATATCTATTTACCTCACCGTGGCTCACCACCTAGTACATATATTTTTCTATTTTATAACGGCGTTGGTGAAATGTTGGTATATAACTGTGTACATCTCTGCCTACCTCTTCTGGAATACAGGGGTGAAAAATTATTACACTTTATTAATTATTATTTTTTCAACATACTTAAACAATTAATTATTGTATGAGCTAGGCCCGCGGTGATGTCGCGAGTCAAACTAGTTTGATATCGCCGCGACCTCAGCTCAGCTCCGTTCGAGTTCGAAACTAGTTGGATAATCTTGAAGAATGCAAGTGAGTAATAACCGATGAACAATAATTAATATGAATGAGTATCATGAAAGTAGTAATACAAAAAAAAACATTTTAATCTTAATATGTCCAACTATAGAAAATTCTACCGTATGTATTTTCAAATATACACGCACAACAAAAACCCACTTCTATTCGAACAAAGACATATGGCCGTATATCCAATTGTATTACCGCTTCCAACTGGAAGTCGGGCTCAAAGAGGGACGCCTTGCGGAAACAATAGACAGAGATGCTTGATAGAACACACGGATTCTGTTATCGGACATCTTTAATATTAGTTGTGGAGTACATTGGTAACTGCTTACGTGTGTATGTATATATTTAAGATGCATGTGTGGGTAATGTGTGCTTGGAATATTTTTAATGTGTGAGTGAGTAAATAGTGCATACACTACTTTACTTAGATTTCTGAGTTTGCATATGTGGGTGACACTTATTTAGTATCTGTAGAAGAAAAAATATTATAAATACATGTTTGTTTGTATAATTTTTTCATTTTTGCATTTTTACGTGTTTATGATAATAGTCTCAGAGCTTCTCTACAACTTGGAGTACAACATAAAATAATTTGTATCCCTAAAACTTGCTTAGTTTTTCCATGTAATTACACAAGATCACTTTATTAAATAGTCAGATTAAATGATAGCAAGTTTGCATGATATTTTGGTACGATTATTAGACACGAAACACACGAGCAAATCTAACAACTTGTAATATACGTGTATTTATGTGTGTACTGTACTTAACTCTAATGGGAGAGCTAGATTGCATCTGTAATGTCCGATTTCCGTGCAGATAAACCCTGAACGTGGCATTTGGTAATGACTAACTGATGGTGAAAATATCTACAGGCAATTTTATCTGTAAACGCTTGTATGAGAAAAATGACGATGCATTGCAATTTATTTTTATTCGACGAAGAAATCTGATATGGGAAAGCCTTTTCTGTAGTAATACTGCACAACTTAATTATAAAACTTGGCGATGATAGGTACATACATGATGTACCCGGTGAATATTGTGTTTTTTTTTTATTATTTTTACCATACAAAGTCAATGTCAATAGTTTTTTATTGCAAATAGGCAAATAACATGCACTTAAGAAACTTCAAAAGATTCTAGTTCCTCGGTTCCAAAAAGTTGATCATATGGAGAAGAGCCGGCAAGAAACTCCATGCGGGAATCGAACCAACAACACGCGGTGCAGCAGTCAATCTCTTGACCACTTTTATGTGTGGAAAATCCGTCATATACTGTACCGGATTCCTAACTCACAGTATAGAGGGCGACCGAATAGAGAAACTCGTCTAAACTTCGCTACGAACTTCCAAATAAACTTTCTTACGACACTAGAAAAATTACATCAAATAATGTTTAATATAAGTTGTTTGTTTAAACGAATTGGGGCCATTTTATTTTTTGTATTTATACTCTACTTCCCCAGAATAAACGACCCTAAATTCCAAAAACAAACCATACATCCACAATGAATGTTTCAAACGTATTACACATGCGTAGCGAACTATAAAGCTCAATTTTTTTGTGAAAATATAAATATATCAGATTGAATAGGCATCGATGACGTTACCAAAACACCTATAAAAATTTCGAAGAAGAATTAAAAGTAATGAGAAAAGGTTAGGATGAAATAGTGGTCAGAGCGCCTGTAGTATTTATCCGGGAAACGCAGGTTCGGATCACACCGGTATTTTTATTTCCACAAAAATGTATAGCTACATTTCAAACAAAGTCCACTACAATATAGCTTTATGCCGGTTATCGTCGAGGGATTAAGCAGAGGTACTGTCGTACACTTACACTTTAACGGCGTCATCATTAAATCACATGCAGTGGTGAGCAAATTCCAAATTAGTGCTGCTACGGATAATTTTTCATACAAAAAAACTCAGCACATTACCCGACGAATGAATCGAACCCATGACCTCACGCTTAGCAGCCGCTTGTTACAAGACAGATACCCTATTAAAAGTGATTTTGTATTTAATTACATCTTCATCAAAGAGACTTGACCGAGTTCAGTTAAGAGTTTGTTTATTAAAGTCATTATTTATTTATGATTGAGTAAATGTCAAAGAGTTTTATTTAATTAAATTTTTTGTGTAACTGTTTAGACTTGTTGTGGCGGTTAGGGGTAGGTTAAACTTTCACTGCCTCATATGGGGTCAGTGACACTATCCTCATTAAAATAAATAATAGTGCGTCTACCACGTTTGTCTGGTGGTCCTAAACATGACTATCAATTATTGTTCACCGGTTACTACTCACGTGCATTTTTCGGGTATTGCCCGACTAGTTTCGAACTCGAACGGAGCCCTTAGTCATGAGCTGAGCCCGCGGCAACGTCGCAAGTCAACGAGTGTTTCACTCGCGAGATGTCGCGATCTCGCGCCATAATGCACGTGAGTAGTAACCGGTGAACAATAATTGATATGAATATATCTCACGAAAGTTATTATACTAAACATGAATGCTGAGCGTGAGATCTTGGGTTCAATACCCAGGTCAGACAAAGTTTTATTGGGTTTTTCTATTACGCAATTCTCAGTAGCAGCCCGAAGCTAGGATTTATACACAATAAATAGCAATAGGCTCACACCACCTATTACATGGGACTTAAAAACAGTTTGGTGAAATGTTGGTGTACAACTAACTGTGCACACCTCTGTCTACCCCTTACCTCCTATCTGCCCCTGTCTTACTATGTTATATTGGGGGATACAGGATAAATACTAGTGTAGGACAACGTTTTTTTATATTATTATGTATTTGTTGGTTTTTGTCGCTTAGCGACCATATCACCCAGTTACTCGTATGTCAAAACAAAAAAATACACAAATATAAAGTAGATCCCCTTACCGTTAACATATAAAAAGTTTAGCTTTTCCTGATAATGCTAGTATAGAAATGCAAAAACCAATCTCATAAATTTTGTCACTAACTGCCTCGTTGGTCTAGTGGTCCCAAGCACGACTGCTGAGCATGAGGTCATGGGTTCGATTCCCAGGTCGGGCTAAGTGTTATTTGGGTTTTCTGTTAAGAAATTCTCAGTAGCAGCCCGGACTTTGGAATTGTGCCTGGTAGATGGCAATAGGCTCACCACCTATTACATGGGACTTAATAACAGCATTGCTAAAATGTGGGTGCACAATTGTGTACACCTTTGCCTACCCCTTCGGGGAATACAGGCGTGATGCTATGATACTATAATTTTGACTCGCCTAAATACCTTAACTCTAAAACGTTGTTATTAAAAATTACATCAAAACATTTAAATTGTAACCTGTGAACGCAGACAGCCATTTGAAAGTGCAGTTATCCGTTTGTGGCGCAAGTTTGCGGAATCTTAGAACAAACTGATAAAACCCTATTGCACCTCAGTGAATGTAATCTACTGAAGAATAAACGTAATGCTCAACTAGGGAAGCAGTTATGTGGCCCAGACGGACAGTAACAGAACTGCGCTAAGAAAATCTTACAGTTCTTATCAAGTAAGTTTTATAAAGCATTTTGGATAAAAGTCGAACGCAATTTTTACTATGCATTGATTGTGACTGCCTTGTTGGTCTAATGGTTCTGAGCGCGCCTGCTGAACATGAGGTCCTGGATTCGATTCCCAGGTCAGGTAGAGTGTTATCGGGTTTAAAAAAAACTGAGTAAAGGCCCGGAGTTGCGAATTGTGTCCGCTTCACTATCTATTGTATTACATTGGACTTAGTAACAGCATTGGTGATATGTGGGTTTACAATTGTATACACCTCTGCCTACCACCTCGAGGAATACAGGTGTGATGTTATGTACGTACGTATTGATTGTAAGGAAGTCAACAGATTTTATTCGCGATCAATTAAATAAAATACAGATGTAAGCGACTGCTCAGTTGGTGTCTACCAACTTGAAGGATCAATCTCAGGGTCAGACCTTGCTTGAGGTCATAGTTTTTTATCCACAAAGTAATTTACTTTAAAATACGGAAAGTTCAACATGCCTATCAACATTTACGCCATGCACAATAACGCAATCTTGTACGCATCTTAAAGTATAAATCAAATACTTAAATTCAAAAACATAACTGCCTCGTTGGTCTAGTGGTCCCAAGCGCGACTGCTGAGCATGAGGTCTCAGGTTCGATTCCCGGGTCGGGTAAAGTGTTATTAAGTTTTTCTGTTAGAAAATTCTTAGTAACAGCCCGGAGTTCGGAATTGTGCCCGGTAGATGGCAATAGGCTCACCACCTATTGCATGGGACTTAATAACAGCATTGGTGAAATGTGGGTGTACAACTGTGTACACCTCTCTACCCCTTCGGGGAATATAGGCGTGATGCTATGTTATGTTATGTTATGTTAAATTCCAGAGATTAAGAGAGATAGAGATCCATTAAGTTAAAAAGAACTTCATATTGGTTTGATTCTAAAAGTAATACAATATAGAATGACCAGTAATCATTTTTAAAAGGCAAATGAAGTTTGAGTTTTAATATAATCTTAAAAACAGAATTCTTATCTTTCTCTAAACTACTATTTTTATTTAAACAACATTGACGTAACATAAAAATATTGATTTTGACCTAGACAAAGAAGAATTATATAAAAGTTTTGTGTACGACATTGACATCTTCACAGAAGAGACTCAAAACCAAAAATATTGTTTGTTTAATAACTTTCGTGAGGCACATTCCTATTAATTATTGTGCACCAGTTACTACTCGCAAGCACTTTTCGGCATTGCCCAAAAAAATGCACGTGAGTGAACAGTAATTAATATTTTTGTACAGATGAAGAATAATTAATATTTTGTATAATAACTTTCGTGAGACACATTCATATTCATTATTGTTCAACGGTTATTACTTACGCGCATTCTTCGGGATTGCCCGACTATAATTAATAATTAATATTCCCGAATTATTTTGATTAACAATACATTAATTACACTTGTAGGAATGTTGCTCCAGAGATACGAATTATTATTCAGAAGAGCGTTTATATGTTTATAAATTATAAAAAAAAACATTGATATCACCATAGACACTCGTAGATTACTCTACACATGAGTGGCAACATATGTAAATCTTATTGTTTAATCTTGTAAATAGAAATAAAAAAGTGTATTATAAATGCGAATGTCCATATAATTCCAACCTTTCAACGGCTTATGACAAATGAGGTGTTATTCCATATATCTCTGTCACAAAAATAACTGAGCTATAAAAAATAAAGCGAATACTTTGCGAGAGTCCATTTCGGGACCTAATTGATGATGCTTATTTATTACAAAGTTGATCGAGGACCTACATTTCGTAAAGGTCGCAGGTTTGATTTCATTCTCTTTAATATAAGCAGCAATAGCCTAGTGGTATGACCGCTGGACTGTCAAAGTCCGTAGATTCGAATCTAAAGCACGCACCACTGGCTTCGAAATTATCACTTCCTTACGATGAATGTGAATCAAATGAGGATGAGGAGGGACTCGTGGCTAAGTAACAGTCGCATAGATCGATCAATAGTGGTTAAGCTGCGCTTGTCAGGGTCGGTCTGTAGATAAGTGACCATCATATCATACCGAGACCCCTCCGTGCCTCGGAGAGCACGCTAAACCGTCGGTCCCGGTTGTCAAATTATGATCTATGACATCTGTTACGGGAAGTCAGAGGCCTGAAAATAAGTGATGTGATAAGATAACTGATATTAAGCTGCATCCGATACTAAATACCACATTTCATTCTGTGTTGAGTCATAAAATTCATCATCTTCACGGAGGCGCGGTGAATGAAGAAAGCGGAGCGTGCAGGGAGGCCAGCCATGCCCCACTTCGGACAGTCACCCGCTGCACCAGACCGCGCACGGCGGCGCTCGCGCTTTTCTTAAATTTCATGTTGATCTATTGATATTTGTATCTTATTTTAACATATTCAATATTTTAGGTATTTCCGCTCAGCCACGTACAAATACGTAAATACTTCATAACAATAAAAATCTATTGTCTGCTAATTAATAAACTATTTATAGCCCACGATATATCTTTTATTAATGCATCACAATTGAGCTATCGTCGCGTTCATTCTGATACCCTCATTTGAAACTTTAAAACACCCCAAAAGCGTCATAACTTGCATACAGGAAAACAGTATTATGATTGATTCAATGTGTACTAGTCAGGTGAATGTAGGAGGTATGCGGTCTCCTCGAATTAATCATATTATGTGTCATCCTGTGCAAACGGTACTGTAAGTTTTAAGGTTGGTTTATGAGCATGCTGACAAAAAAAAGCGGGCAAGTGCGAGTTGGACTCGCCCACCGAGTGTTCCGTACAAATTTGTAGGTACATATTATAAATAGTTCAGGAATCGAGTCGGTTTGTTTTTTTTTCGTAATCAACCATCATTCATATCTACCGTTGCCTAACCTCGATGATTGATTACGTATTTTAAATAAAGTCTATATTTTTTATGATTTAATTACAAATGTATGGTATTCAGATTTTTCCTGTACTTGTAGTATGTATAGATATTACTTACCAGATTTCATAGTTCTAGGTCAACAGACAGTACCCATTAAATTTTGATTCCCTCGAGTGTCGAATTATAAATTTTTTGCGGTATCTGTTGTTTTACGTAAACTTAGAAATTTGTTTTTTTCACAGCTTCCCGGGACTGTTCATTTCAACTCGATACCTGCACGCGTTCCCTAGATAAAGAGTCTTGATAGATAGACGGACAACAAAGTGATCCTATAAGGTTTCAGTTTTTTCCTTTTGAGATACGGAACCCTAAAAATTGTTACTGCTGAGCTGATCTTGTGTTCTAATCCCGGTACAAACAAAGTGAAATTGAGTTTTGTATTAGAAAATTCTCAGCAGCCTGTTTAAAATGGTGCACGGTAGATTGCAATAGACTCACCACCTATTACATTGGACTTTATAGCAGGGTAGGTGAAATGTGGATGTAGAACAGTACATATTTGGATACAGAGTAATTTTTAAACTCATTAACGCATGCGTAGTGAAAGATTAATCTGTATAGTATTTGTTAAGGTAATCGCATCTGTACGACATTGTATTAACTGCAAAGATAGTCATGTCGGTTCAGTCACCTGAATAGATAGCGATGAAATCACCTACAGACGTGTTAAAATGTGGAAGATGAATTCGTGGTAGTGATTAGATGTCGTAATGGCTTAGCGGCCAAAGCTCCTGGAGTTCTTATTCGGGAGGCGCAGGTTCAAATCCTGCTCAAGACCGTATTATTCTTTCCACATTTATTTTTCTTTAAAATTTCTGTTCCTCTTTGCCTACCCTTTCGGGGAATACAAGCGTTAGGCCATGTTTTGGTTTATGGAAACAAAAATTAGCGGAGTTGCTTATTGTATCATAGACTAAACTAGTTTAGCCTAAAATTCCTTATAACCTAGCCAAACTAATTATGTCTGTGTTAGAAGTGGGTTCACCACAATAGCTTGAGTTTGTCGGATAGTTACGGCAAACTATTGTGCTACATAATTCTCTACTTTGGGCTAAAACCTTTAAGTACTTGATATAATAAGTCAAAGCTTCTGAATCTGTTCGTATGTCTATGTTAATCTCTAAAATAACTGGTATGAAGTTGTATTCGATTACACTGTCACCATCCTTTATTGTATCATCGCCTTATGATGGGCCTTTAATAGGTACGTTTATCGAACTACTTGTCATACATGGAGTTCGATAAATCTCCCTGAGATAAATGATCTTGTCTGTTTGACGTGTTAAAAATATATAAATTATATTATAAATTTGATCTATGTTAAGAAACACATTAATCTATTCTGTAAAAACAGCGACGTTCATAGTCTCAATACGAGGAACAAAAATAAACTCGTGCTACCATCAACTAGGCTCCAAAAAATTTGTAATTCATATAGATGTCAAAGTGTACGCTTCTACAACAAAATCCCAAGCAATATTCAAGAATTGAGTCTCAACAAATTTAAGTCATATGTGAAGCAGACTCTTTGCAAAAAGGGTTACTATAAAATCAAAGACTACGTAGAAGATAAAAATGCTTGGGATTGTGCCGCTCGCTCTAATGTTTAGACACTCATTAATAATTGTTGTATTTTTTTGATTTTTTTTTACCACTGTTGACATTGTAATGTTTAATTTATTTATTTTATGATATTTTAATGAATTTATTATATTAAGATTATTCTTTTTGACATTGATTCTTGACATTTTTTGATAATATTGTTAGTCTATTAGACACTATTTGCAATGTGAATGTGAGTACGATGTGGGCTAGAAATTCATTCATACATGAACCTCATAGACTGTCTGGCGGTTTTGAGTCGTTTTATGTGACCTACGCAAATGTCCTCCTGATCTGGTATCGTCTTGTGACGGGTCGTTGAGCTCCCTTAGTTATGGTTGAGCTACACGATGACTGATGCATACGTGCCGTCAGACAGGACAGGTCACCTCGAAGCTGCTATGGCTCTTTCCTCAAAAGGCCATTCCAGACGATCCCTGCATCGTTACACTCACATAGATATGTACATACTATTATGTCTGGACTTTAAAAGAGACGTTGACCTCTGAGTTTATTTCGGCGTTTCTTCTCAGAGACAGTCAGATAGGAAACGCCGGCGCCATCTAGTTTAAAAAAATGACTTGTAAAAGTGTCTTCAACAGATCTATTTACAGAAATAAAATCATTTATCATTTATCATTTATATCTTTAAGTTTGAATAGTAACACACTATGCGTCTCTGTGTTGCCTTAAAATAAACGTTTTTAATTTATCCCAAATAAATTGAGATAAATCGACGCAGCATATATTTTTCTCCCATACATCTACGTTTTTTTGCTGCGCTACCTACCACACTACTACCCGGAAACACAACCAAACACAAAAAAAAACATCGATATCGGTCGAGCCATTTTCACGTTTTTGCAAGACACACGGCAATTGATTTTTATATACATAGATTATTTCCAATTAATGCATACTTAAACTCACACCTTTTTCCTATGGGGTCGACTAAATCTATAGAGCGCCAATTTCTGTATACTTTCGTTCCACAAAAATGTATTACTTTAGAGTTCGTTACGGATGCGGTAATGCGTTTGAAAGATTCTGCTGTCGGTCGTTGCATCCTGCGATCACCAATCCGTTTGAATACCGTAATGATATCATATCCGTAATCATATCGGTCCCAACTTAAAACTTTTGACTAATTAATAGATATTCCAAAAAAGTGTTAATAACATTTTGTTGTGTTAAGTAATTATGTATCACTCGCTGTAAAACTCGAGTTTCAGTTAAAACGAGTGAGTTTCGGAGTTTTCCGAATCGAACTTCTCATCCGGAAATTAAAATAAAACAAAACCTGTCAGTTGCCTGTCTTCGCGCGCAAAATAGTAGCTAAAGGGTATTCCGACATTATTCTCGGAAAAACAACGATATTTTGGCACAGCAATATTTTTATTTTGAAGATATGATAACTAAAAATAAGTATGTATGTATGTATGATGTGAGTAAAACGAAAATGAATATCAAGTTCATTGGTTGAAAAAGCACCTTTTTACAATCTATATCCATACTACTAATATTATAAATGCGAAAGTAACTCTGTTTGTTTAAATGTTACCTTTTCACGACTAAACGGCTGAACGGATCGAAATTAAATTTGGCAAGGATAGATTAGACCTTGGAGAAGGACATAGGCTACCTTTTATCAAGCAGACGAAGTCGCGGGGACCAGCTAGTTAAATATAACATAGCACCACGCCTGTATTCCCCGAAGGGGTAGGCAGAGGTGTACACAATTGTACACCCACATTTCACCAATGCTGTTATTAAGTCCCATGTAATAGGTGGTGAGCCTATTGCCATCTACCGGGCACAATTCCAAACTCCGGGCTGCTACTGAGAATTTTCCTAACAGAAAACCTCAATAAAGTTTTGCCCGACCCGGGAATCGAACCCGAGACCTCCAGCTCAGCAGTCGCGCTTGGGACCACTAAAACAACGAGGCAGTTATGTTTTTGAATTTAAGTATTTGATTTATACTACAGTTTTACAATATGAGTCAATAAATTCTTATCACTTACGTATTAACAGATCTTATTATTAATTTTATCATAAATGGATCTACGTTTGGCGACCAACCCGCTTAATGGTAAGCCGAGGGTGGAGCACGTAGATCCAGAAAAAAACTATTAACTCTAACCTTGAGATTGTTAGTAAATTAAGACCTTGTTTAATAAGAAATTAATTTTATGTATGAACATGAATTAAAGACCTCAGAGTTGAAAATAATTCTCCACGTTAATTGTAAATCACACATTATCACAGCCATATTTTGCCTTAGAGGTTTTTGCGTTTCAGGATAATCCAAATCTGTTTTGAAGGCTATAGTATACTAATAGTATTTTCTAGCCAAGAAAGCGTCATCGTCGACCAAATCCAGATTCAACATCACAAGATCAAACGTAATCTTATTTCGTACAACTACTAAATCCAGTTATGAAGGTTCGGTCATTAATTTTAGGTTTCTATTTCTGTATATATATGAGGGGCTCGTGGCTATGTAACAGCCGCACAGCTCGATCAATCGAGGTTAAGCTGCGGTTGCCGTGGTCGGTCTGTGGATGGTGACCATCATTTCATAACGAGACCCCTCCGTGCTTCGGAAAGCACGTTAAGCCGTCGGTTCCGGTTGTCAAATTAAGATGTATGACAACCAGTCATACCACGAGATATCATGCTACCCAGTAATTGGGCTGTGGAGGTAAGATAGACAGTCGCTCCATGTAAAAGACTGGTATTAAGCTGCATCCAGTTTGACTGGAAACCGTCCCCAATGTAATTGGGAAAAGGCTGGGCAGATATATATATTTCTGTATATATCTTTGAATTTCTATTTCTCTTATATATGTATGAGTATTTATTCCGTCCCAATTCCAAAGTTAATGCATTACCGCTGCCCGTAAATTTAACATTGGCATTAAATTAAAGACATTATTGCTGTTTCGAACTCGGCTCTTCCGTAAGGATGGCAATTTCCTTCCAAAAGCGATTCGTATTTATTTTTTTGTGTTAATGGGACATTTCCATCGAGTTATTTATTCATTGAAGTTAGTTTATTTTGTTTTCATAACGTTAACTTTGTGGATTTAATGATCTTTAATTAACTATTGTAATTGCCGTAAGCCGTTTCAAGTAAATAAACTTTTGATTTTGATACTTACTAATTGGCCCCTTCAAATAGTTTGAATTGAGATGAATAGTAACATAAAACAACATAAAGGTCTGCAAAGCAAAGGCCCCTTCTCATACAGAGAAGGCACGAGGCATTGATCACCAGGCTAGCTGACTGCGGTTTTAGACCATGAAGTCCAAGTTTCCTTCCAATGTATTCCTTCGTCATATGTCTGATTTCTTCGATTAAATAAGAAAGTACACATGACATTGAAAAAGTCACATTGGTACATGCCAGATTTGAAACCAGATCCTGTAGCTAACCCGTAACCACTCGGCCAACCCGACACCCTAATGATGAATCAAATTAAAAGCTAAGCATGCGTTAATGCTTTTTCAAAGACATATCTGGAATCAAATTTCGTTTATAATACCTAACTATAAAATATTGTTCAAGATATGTCTTTGAAAAAGCATTAACGCATGCTTAGCGAACTCTAAAGTTACAATATTAAATGGAAAAAGAATACGGTCGCGAACAGGATTCGAACCTGCGCCTCCCGGATAAATACTCCAGGCGCTCTGACCACTAAGCCATCTCGACCTCTCGAGATGACGTCGCCATAAGACGTGTTAAAATATGGAAGAAGAATTCGCGGTGGTGAGCAGAGGTCGAATTATTAAGGTAATTGCATTCTTTACGACATTGTATTAACTGCAAAGTTAGTCGTGTCGGTTCAGTCACTTGTATAGGTACTGAATTGATTGCAATGACGTCGCCATAAGACGTGTTAAAATATGGAAGAAGAATTCGCGGTGGTGAGCAGAGGTCGAGATGGCTTAGTTGGTCAGAGCGCCTGGAGTATCTATCCGGGAGGCGCAGGTTCGAATCCTGTTCGCGACCGTATTCTTTTTCCATTTAATATTGTAACTTTATAAAATATTGGTTTGAAGTAATCAAAACTATTTATAGTTGACACAACACGTTTTTTTATCAAATATGGATCTACGTTTGGCCACCAACTCGCCTGATGGTAAGCGACTGTGTGGCCGAGGATGGAGCACGTAGGTCTAGAAGAAATCTATCCACTCTATAGATATGGGACGAACGATAGTTAGGGAGTTGATGCAACTGCCCAGACCCGTCTCCCCCAACAGTTGCACCGGACTACATCCCGAAACACGACTAGGTCGCTCCACGACATGGCTTCGTCCGGTGGGCGGTAAGCAGCCGCGGCCGAAGCCTCCCTCATGTTGCCTTTTTTGCACCACCCAGGGGCCACGTGTAGGGTTCATTTTTAAGGGTCTATCCTACAGACGTGGACAACTCAGCCCCCAAAGACACAAAAGCCACTATTTCAGTATTATGTGATTTGTGATCAACGATAATACCATTATACAAGTTTTTGTTTTTTTTTTTTCGAATTTTACGCCACTTATAGCTCTCCTACATATATTTAAATGTAATTTGTATTTTAAATATTACTAACTCGCACGCCCCAGTTTATCATGATGACGACTTTCTTAGACAGTTGACTTAATTTCATAATAGGTATTCAAAAATAATCCAAAGTCTTCCTCTGTAAACACTGTGATCATTATTGGAAACTGGAATACTTACTTTAATTTAATTGATTAATTATCACTCTTCATTTATTTTTACAATCGTGAAATATTTTTTATCGAAGGAATAACTTTGTATTTTAACCACATCACCATATCAAATCTTTCAAATTCATGAAAATATATTTATTAGCCAGTATCTACTAAGGAACAAAACAATAATTCCCACATTTCTCTACTTTATACCAGCAGTACAGGAAAATAGAACACCTACTCAAATGGGTGAAAGGGCATAATACTACGAAACCAAAAAAAAAATTGTTTAAAAGAAGTACCGACCCGTTTAAATTTTTTAGATATTATCCCCATATATTCGCGTAAAAACGTGTAAGTGAAAGATTTTAAATGACACCCATTTCTTTTATATTTTGTCATTTAATCAGTTAAATGACAAAATATAAGAAATATTATCATTAATGACTGATCATTAATGAAAAAAAGACATATTTAAGTAGGTGTTCCGTTTTCATAGACAGCCGTTAAAAAAAAAAACAATCAAGTTAAAAGACATTTTCAGTGATCCCCATGAAAATCAATGTCATTCCTCGTACCCCCGTGTGAACCAGCAGTAATCCCCCGGGGGTGGCGGGATTCAATTTAGGAAGACGTCTAATTGCGCCCTTATGTGTTTAAATGGTACATTTATTTTATAAACCAGGGTTTGAGTACAATGTGGTATATTTAAAAAGATTTTTCATGAAGTAAATTATTTAAATTGTTTTTGTTTTTAGGATAAGCATAATTGTAATATCTAACGCACTTTGTCCTTACTGCACAGCAAATACTTTACTACCCTCTCACAGATGATGTCTGTTGAGGTTAACCAAACTAAAATTAATGTGGTGATTCTCAATTTCAGTTAATCGGTTAAACATTTAATAGAAATTATTTAAATTTATTATGTGGTTTCAAAAATATTAATAATAGCCCGTTTAGTGGAGTTTAATATTAGCATAACATCAGAACAGATAGATAGAAGGAGACTGTATAGTTGGCGGTTACCACCAACAACAGCATTCCCAAAGAGGGTTGACGAGAGGCTGGCGGCCGGTCATAAAACATAGCCAAAACTTTAGCAGCATGCTAGATATAGGTATGCTGCGCCGACCCCAAATGAATTGGGATAAAGGCAGGGGGGTGATGATGATGATGACGTGGTTTCAAAAATGAAAAATATTTCAATCTGTGTATCTATGTAATCATAACCAAATAAATTATATTTGGACTAAACATTCAAAAAATAATATTCAGTTTATATTCCCTTATATTTAAATATTCGGTTGATGTACGGCTTTACTTAATCTTAATATTTCCTACGACGAGGAAAAAATATGAAATGGAATAATAATATATTATACATTGTAATTTATGACGGTTTCTAATATAAAGAAACGTCGAACAATTCATCTAACAAACACGAGGAAAATTAAAATCTAACACCAAATAAAAAAAATACACTTGTTTATTTCCCTACGCAGGATTTATCCAAAAACTTACCTAATAAAAACTCACAGTCACTATAATCACAACACAAACAACACAAGAACGAATCACAAATAATCGTCACAAATCATACGAAGGTTCTTTAATACGTAAACGATTGGAAATCGCGGCGCGAACGTAGCGGTAATCTCAACCGGCGCGGTTACACTGAGCTCGTAGCACCGTAGCTGTGGCTACGAGGCTACGGCGCGCGCATCGGTCTAGGAAAACGCTAATTCAAACACATTTATCAGGCTAATTCTGCAAATTGGACTAAATAATGACGTTAGAAGCCTGTGTTCCTTCGCCAGTAACTGTTTGTTGAGCCACTCAATGGTGTTAATAACAACGTCTTCGATGTTAATAAATTAGTTTAAAGTTGATTCACTGGGGTTGTTTGGTAGCTTGGTGATTTACAACGGGATAAGGTTTCATTTCTAACTCTCGGACTTTGTTGGGCGAGATAATCCAGGAAGCAGGGTCTCACTGCCGCTTGCAAGGACACACGCGCCTTGGCTTTATTTGTCTTGCAAAGGGCGTGTTTATCTACGAATGTAGTATAGTTACTACCTAAGGTTATATAATTAAAAATGAGTGTATTTAAATTTTAATGTTTCTTTTATATAATGCAAAACTGAAAGTTAAATCTATACTCTTTTATACATAATGGATGTCGATTTATTTAAAAGGGATTATGTCAAAAATTTATAATAACGCAACGTTTCTGTTAATCAACATAACTGCGTAGTAATATCTTAGGTTTTTGCGATCACACATTAAAATAAAACAACTTTTAACCGGATTACTCGCGTGTATTAATGGTTTTTGTTGTTCCGCCTGCGACCACAAACGCTGCAATGTGTTCGAAACGCCAGAAAAACAAAAACCTAAAAAAAATACACGCGATTAATCCGGCTAAAAGTTGTTTTATTATAACATTACTGCGATCTAAAATTTATAGTTTAAGACAACTTTTAACCGGATTAATCGCGTGTATTATTGGTTTTTTGTTTTCCTGACGTTTCGAACACTTTGTAGCGTTCGTGGTCAAAACGCCAGGAAAAACAGAAAACCAATAATACACGCGATTAATCCGGTTAAAAGTTGTCTTAAACTATAAATTTTATGTGTAGTGATCGCGCAAACCTAAGATATTATTATAGTTTAAGATTTTCTCCTACCAATTCTACTATGATAGCAAAATTATCTGGCTGTGTAAATGAAAATCTTAAAGCGGTGCTGGTGGCCAATTTTTGATGAAATCGTTACCAATTCTACTATGACAGAGAAATTATCTGGCCGTGTAAATGGAAATCTTAAAGCGGTGCCGGTGACCAAGAACTTGTGAGGAAATGGTATGGACATATGATGCGGGATGAGTAGGATGTGACGATATTTCCTCTACTCTTATTACATGCTATTGCATATAATACGAGAGGAAAATTGATATAAGGCAACGAATGGATTGTCTGAAGGGTGAAGGGTGGGCTTTTTTGGGGGCTGTCTTATCCGCAAATTTTTAGCATAATTTGAATAAAAAAAATTGATTTTTGGATTGATTTTTGAAGGCTATAATTATGCTTAGAAAGGGGATTACTGCCGAGAAGATGGATCTTAGAGATGGAAGAAAAGAGAGACATGCTGCGCCGGCCCCTAATACTCTGATCATTTATCATTCATCGAGTACCTCTTTGGTCTAGTGGATCAATTCTCAGGACGGGCAAAGTGTTATTCGGATTTGGTTTTTTCTGTTAGGAAATTCTCAGTAGCAGCCCAGAGTTCGGATTAGTGCCCGGTACATGGCAATAGGCTCACCATCTATTAATAAAATAACACGATATACACTAACGTTATCTAGTTAAATATATTATATCCATAACATAACATAGCATCACGCCTGTATTCCCCGAAGGTGTATGCAGAGGTGTACACAGTTGTACACCCACATTTCAGCAATGCTGTTATTAAGTCCCATGTAATAAGTGGTGAACTTATTGCCATTTACTGGGCACAATTCCAAACGCTGGGCTTCTACTTAGAATTTTCTAACAGAAAAACTCACTAAACTGACTGACCCGGGAATCGAAGCCGAGACCTCATGCTCTTCAGTCACGCTTGAGACCGCTGGACCAACGAGGCACTTTAACCATTTTCGTTTTAAAAAAGTGTAGTATCAAATCCAGTCCCGCCGTGTGTAAACTCGCGGTCAGTTTGTTTACATACGACTTATGTTAAGGGTTATACAGTGTAAACAATGCGGTTTGTTCCACGTTACAGCTCTGTATGAACTCATATTTCTGAAATATATTAGACACTTATACGTCCCCGATATATTATAGCTGAATGCACGAATAATTGCTATTATTGATTGTTTATGTATAGTTTATGTATAGTTTATGTATAGTTTATGTATAGTTTATGTATAGTTTATGTATAGTTTATGTATAGTTTATGTATAGTTTATGTATAGTTTATGTATAGTTTATGTATAGTTTGTTATTGGTTATCTACTACAGTAGGGACATGATTCGTTATTATGAGTTATAGTTAAATGTAAATATGTTAACTTTTAGGTGCTCTATAGGTTGTTTGCAAGCGCGGCTGTTGAGCGTGGGCTGGGTTCGATTAACGGGTCGGCCAAAGTTTTATTGGATTCAGATAAATCTTTGAAAACCATTAACGCATGCACAGCTATCTTTAAAGTTATAAAATTTTGTGAATAGATAAATACGGTCGTGAGCAGGAGTGGAACCTGCACCCCCCGGATAAAATGTTATTGGGTTTTTTCTGTTAGGGTTTCAGCGGCAGCTTGAAGCTTGAAAGTATTAGGCTCACAAAATGTGTACACCGCCACCATACCCCTTCGAAAAATTAAGCAAGTTGTGAGATACGGGTCTTGGCAGTTGCCTCAACTCCCCAACTATCGTTCTCCCCAAATCTATCCACTCTACTTAGAGTGAATAGATTTCTTTTGGATCTACGTGCTCCATCTTCGGCCACACCGTCGCTTACCATCAGGCAAGTTGGTGGCCAATAGTAGATATATTTTTTAAAGAAAAGGAAAGCCATTTTCCTAGTTTAATTTGGCAAAAATTTAGAAATTCTGAATAAAAAAACTTAAACTAGCAGTTTTGATGTCCAAATTTCTAATTAATGTATTAATGTAGAAACATATTTTTTTTCAAAAATCTGTTTATACTCAGAAAACAAATCCTTTTGTGTGTACTTTGTTTATTGTGATTTCATACTCTTATTTAATAAAATATAAACTACATATTAATTTCATCAGAATACCTAAATATATCACATTCTGTTTATTTGAAATTATTCTCTAAACAACAATAGGTTTTATTACGTAGGACGTAGATTTAAAAGCAAAATGTGGGCGTAGAATATTTTGTAAAAGACTAGATTTACGAGTATATCGTTTGAAAAATATGGGGTTAAAAATACGACCCTCCTCTCCTTATCAATGTCATTTAGATTTTGATCCTTATGCCTTCAAACAGACTGCCTCGATGGTCTAGTAGCGTCAACAGTGACTGCTGAACATGAGGTCCTGGGTGCGGTTCCCAGGTTGGGTTATTATTAGGTTTTTCGGTTAGGAAGCAGCCCGCAGCAGGATTAACCCGGAGTTTAGTATTGTGCCCGATAGATGGCAATAGGCTCACCGACTATTACATGAGACTTAATAACACTATTTGGTGAAATGTGAGTGTACTCTGTGTACACCTCTGCCTACCCCTTCAAAGAATACATCTAATAGGTGGTGAGCCTATTGCAATCTACCGGGCTCTAATCTCAGTAGTCGCGGTTGAAACCACTAGACCATCGAGGCAGTCAGTTTTTTAATATAATACTAAATTATATTCATAACCACATTTTAATTTATATATCTACCTAGTTGATATCTACTAATACCACATGTTTGTAATGTCCTTATAGGTTTTATATTTTATTTACTATTAATTATAACCATTATAACCATGTCATTATGTTAACTATGTTATGCTAGCCCGGTTAGTGGAGTGTGATAGAAGAATAACATCAGAACCTGGCGCATGGATAACATTTGGTATGACATAGCTAGATCGAAGGAGACCGTATCGGTGGCGGTTAATACCAACAACAGCATTCCCAAAGAGGGTTGACGTCAGGCAGGCGGCCGGTCATAAAACATAGCCAAAACCTTAGCAGCATGCCAGATAGGTATACGCTGCGCCAACCTCGAATAGATTGGGATAAGGCCAGGAGGATGATATTATGTTAATTATGTTTTTAATATTAGCCTAAATAAACAGCCTTTGTCTGACGTTTCGTTCCCTTGAATGCTATATACACCTATAATTTTTTTATACATAAGAAATAATACCGAAATTTTGTATGAAGAAATTTTATATGTACCTATATACTGTTGGTGTATTTTTATTAAATAAATTAAAAATAAATAACTATTCTACTAATAAAGTTATAGTATTTTACTTAACTTTGATCCACATAACGCATATATTAACCAGATGGCAAAACTTCATCGTCTCTTTGAAACCACGGCAGCCTTTCTAAAATCTTCCAACCTTTGTAAACGCACGCAATTTTAAATGGGAGATCTAACGAACGTGTTGGAGTAATTAGTTGGGATCAAAAGTACACGACAGATTTAATTGCGGTCCTCTGACGTTGTAGCTATTCATACTGTGATGTTGTTTGAATTTGAACCCCAGGGATGGGTTATGTTTGAAACGTGGAGTGTATGTGTTGTTGAGAATAGATTACACTGACATTATTTATAAATTCATCGCCTTCAAAGTGGATGCATAACCTAAAAAAACCTTTTTTAATATTTTTGTTTTTGTATACCCCATAATTTACGTGATATATATTCATATCAATTATTGTTCTCCAGTTACTACTCACGTGCAATTTTCGGGATTGCCCGTTTGTCTCGCGTCAAAAGCCGCGGGCTCAGCTCATGCTCCGTTCGAGTTCAGAACTAGTCGGACACGGCTGGTATTATTATAGTATGTAAGTAATAAGATTATTAGCAACATAAAATGACAAACCTTACATGTAATACTGACAACAATCCTGTAAAAATACCTATGTTATTTATAATATAATACAATCTATTAAAAATAAAGAAAAAATGGAATACAAAACAAACTGAGTACATTTTATATGATCCGGTTCTTTGAGCTTGATTCATACATTATAGATTATATAGTGCCTTAGTTGCCTGCATACTAGTGAATACCGTATCACGGTAGGTCAGCAAAGGACCCAGAGGTCCTCTCAAAGTGCTAAAGATGACCATCGGGGTGGTTTTAGTGAGGTAAAAATCCCACACTCCCCGGTTTTATCACCAAAAGACCAGGAGCCTTATGAAGGTTTCCCCACGAAAAATGGTCAGTCTTCCTCATTCACAAACACTCGCATAATTACAAAATTAATTTCATTTAATATTATTTTTATTCAAACTATAGGTTAAAGGTAACGGTTAAATATGAAGTGTCTACCCAAAAATGTAAAGTATAATTAAAAAAACAATTTATAGTTGACACTACACGTTTTTATCAACAATAAATCTAGGTTTGGCCACCAACTCGCCTGATGGTAAGCGCCGGTGTGGCCGAGGATGGAGCACGTAGATCCAGAATAAATCTATTCACCTGGCGTCTACAAGATTGATTGCAGCTGCGGTAGTTCCTACATTGGACAGACCAAAAGAACGATAGCTGAAAGGGTCAAGGAACACATTGCCGCTGTCAAAAAGCGCCAAACAAATAAGTCTGCGATAGCCGAGCATTTGCTGGAATCCGGTTCCAACCATTGGATAGAACTTCACGATCCAAAAATCCTCTCCACTGATCGTCACTATTATCCACGAATGGTACGTGAAGCGATTGAAATCAAGAAACACAAAAATTTCAATCGGGGTGATGGATTCAAATTGTCAACATCTTGGAATCCGGTCTTAGGTAAGTGTAAACGGCACCGTAATGCCGTAGTGCGCCAGTGTGAAGACGTCGTTAGCGTTGTATGTCGAAGTACTGACGTAAATGAAGAACAAGTGAGGGTGGATGAAAAATCCCTCACTACATGAAGATGATGTTCTGTCGCTGCTAGTCTGCCCGTGACCACGGCCGGTGCAATTTGGTCGAAACGTCGGGAAACAAAAAAGGTATCGTAAAAGCCTATTATAAAAAATATCGCGATATAGACCCGATTTATATATTTCTAAAATCTATTCACTCTTAAATAGAGTGGATAGATTTGGGGAGAACGATAGTTGGGGAGTTGATGCAACTGCCCAGACCCGTCTCCCAAAACAGTTGCACCGGACTACATCCTGAAACACGACTGTGTCACATCACGGCATGGCTTCGTCCGATGGGTGGTAACCAGCCGCGGCCGAAGCCTCCAACCAGAGTTGTGTTCCCTTTTTTACACCACCCAGGGGCCACGTGTAGGGATTCCATTTGGGTGCGCTACGAACGCGGACAATGACATAAAAACGGTATAAACTCGAAATATTATGTACACCCTTAGAAAAAAGTTTCGAAGGTTTCTTGCCCATTATTTCTCAGAAACTCACTACAAAAAGATTTCAATACCACTCAGAACCTAGTCACAACTATAACAACAAAGAGTTTCCACGTAGAGGTCTTAGTTACCTCAACGGGAGTACCTCAAGAGTCTCAGAGTGGAAAAAATAGCTTTTTGTGGTAAACAAATGTACTACAGAACATTTACTAAGCCGTAAACGCTACCCGGAAATGTTTGATGCAACAGATCTAGAAATGGGCCACTGAATGAGCGAAATTATACAAAAGGTTCAAGAGAAATTTACAAATAAAACATATATATATATATATATTTTAGAACTCTAAAGTTAAATTTTTTTCTGACGTTCGGTATAGGACTGAAATTAATACCAGAAATTAATAATTAATTACCACTTACTACAATTCAGTCACACCTCTTTTGCGTCATCTACATTTATGTTCAATAACCTCTTCATACATGCTCCTCGATTTAGGTTGTTCCTGACCTGTCCTTTTTTGAGAATTTCGGCAATTTCGATTATAGTAAAATTCTAATGTAAAATCTGACTTTAGTAATAGTATTAAGTTATCATAATATTTTGTATTAAAATTCTTACTTAACTCATGATAAAAATACAAAAACTGACTCGAAGGAAAACGAAAGACCTCATTTTGTATAAGAGGAAATATATTTAATAACGGTTTGTTATCAAATATGTTCCCTCGCTCTCGTCTGTTTTTAAATCGAAAAAGTAGATAAGTAGTTGTTTTTTTATTTATTCTGTGGTCAAAGCTAACAGATCGTTTCAACAACCCTCAATATCCCGCGGTGCTAGGGGCCCTACCATAAGATATGGCCGCCTTTACCACAAAGACGATAAAAGCGTGCAAGCTGACTGTGCGATGGCGTTGTGCGTATGGCCCAAAGCGATGATGAGTCGCGACTTTGATATATTACAGATACTGCCCTAGTGTAGTGAAAATAAACTATATAGAAAGCTTTTTGATATTACGCCGTAGTGTTAAAGTAATAAAGCATATTTTTTTTTAAAGAAAATTCTATTATTGTCAGGTGTGAACATAGGTCCCTTGACTTAGTACTCCAAGTGATCCAGGCCAAATTTTATTCCATATAAAGATCATTACTATAGAGTAGCAATTTAAAAATAACAAAAAAACTTATGCTCACGTCAAAGTAATCTTGACGCCAAACTAAGATTTCAATTAATCATACATACAAACTCACACCTGTGAGTTTACTCTTGAAAATAATTCTGCTCGATTGACATTGGAAATATGTCAGTTCGTACTTTTATATGCTAAAATGTCTAAAAAATAATTATAGAATCGGGATCATATGAAGACAACATACTTTAAAATTGAGGCAACTTTAATGTAGGTCAATTTATTTTAAAATTACGCGTTGTTTTAAGGCGTCTATTTAATATTGGAATTGGATTGGAATTGGTATTAGTTTCAAGAGTAACCCTACTGATTCCCATTGCAGTAGGCAGAAACTATAGATTTTATATGTAAGATAAAATCTATAGTTTAAGACACGAAGAATGCATGCTCGGCGGTTCTGTTTGTGAACCTGCCTTTTTGAGAAGGTCCGGTAAGTCCGTTGATGTCAGACCCTCCACCCCTTCCAGTTTATTACGTCTCGTTTACGATATTAAAAATATTTAGATATAGATTTTAGCTCCCTTAGACCCCTTATCAAGGGGTTGCGATTTCAAACTCCGATAGCAGTCTTATTTTTCTATGCATAACAAAATGAAATTGATTAAGAAATTAAAAATCTCGCCTGGCATGTGTGATTTTTTTTAATCTTATTAGCCTATATCACATAAGATAATGTAAGGATTCTTTCGACACCCCATACATCTAAATCGGTTTAGGCCTTTTGAAATTATGGTGAAATAAAAGAATCTCACAAACATACATACATACACACATGAACTCTAAAACATAACACTACTTTTATGGCAATCGTGTAAAAACAACACGGTCCATCGTTAATCCTTACCGAGGTCCCGAGATCGCAGCTGCATTGACCGCAACCCCAACAACATAGCTTAGCTACTGCTAATATTTAAAAACAGCCTGAATCGGCTGCTACCCTCCGAAGCACGGAGACGCACAGATGAAAATGCTCATAAAGGTCACCCATCTCCAGACTGACGAGCTTCACACATTGCATAATCTCAATGATTGTTTACAGAACAGAGATGACAACTGGATATGTTACTGTCAGCCCATATTATCCCACAGCTGGGCAAAAGAGGTGAGGGGGTGGGGGCATCTCTATCTCATCATGTGGGTGATGAATAAACTAGTGTCAGAGTTTAAACCACTAGTAGGCCTCTGACATGGCTTTACACATCATCGAGAAAATCTCTCAGGTGTGTTGGTTTTCTCGCGATATTTTCCTTCACCGTTTTAAGCAAGTAATAATTAATAACTAATACGCACCGTCACCGTCTAGCAAACCTTAAATTATATGAACCAGTGAGGTGCGCAGACGATGCATTTCCGAATGTTACCAACTTGAAAGCCAAGGCTAACAACCATCAATTTTAGTTCTTAAAGCTGGCAAATTGTCGGTTACCCCACGTATCGATTGCACACTTGCAAAATCGCCAGCATTACTCCCAAAAGCACCGCGTATGCTTTGGGCCTATAGTAAAATAAATCCGAACCACTTGGTATTCAAAGTGTGTGACAGACCCAAGAGCTACGCAATATAGTGGCAACATTGATCAATTTGTTGATGTTTGCCCGTCGGCTGGTGGAAACGTCTTTGGTTTAAAGAGGGTAGGCTTGACCAGGTAGGCAGGAATAAATTTTGTGATTGTGCAGCGGTATTTGCCTAGTGGAAATAGGTCAAGGTACAATATGTGTAATCGAGTCACCATCAGCAAACTCTTTAATTTTATGTCGTCTGACAGTCTAATCAGGTGTCCGAGCACGGATCTTTGTTGACAAATTTGTTGAGTCAGACATTTTATTGTTTTATCCAGAATTTATGACAAAGTTGACGTTCAAAATCGACAAATGTGTCGACAAAAAGAACCATACTTGCACCGCAGACGTGACAGAATATTTTGACATGAGATCTTCGCAACAACAATTTGATACTATCGAAGTTTTTGTAGATATTCGTAAGACATCCTAGAGTTCACATTCTCTTCAACTGGACGATTGTTATTCAATAAACCGTCTAGTGAATCAACAATATAACAATCGATTATTGATTTATTCAACTTGATAGACATGATGACAGTATTAAAGAATCAAAGAATAAATGGTTTTACTGAAAAAATATATGTACATTCTAAAAAATGACCTCGCTTTAATAGACATTAAGATTAATAAAATTTTCAATAAAATAAAAGTATAAAATACAGCAATCGGCCATGTTGACTGAAACGCCAATTACAGCGAATGACGTCACGCCTCAATTGAATGTCAGCATCGTCGTCACGCTCACGTTGCACTGCCGTAGTTTTGCTTGAACTTTGTCAATTAATAACGAAGCGTGACGTCACAGCTCATTATAAGCGGCGCCATGACACCTATGAGCGTTTAGGCGCTTAATTCAAATTAGATAGAATAAAATGCAATAATCTGCGTTAAAACAGAGTTTATTACTGAGATAACGTGTTTTCTGGAAACCACATTTTCAGACTTATACCGATATTATAGAAGGCGATTTCAAAATCAGTCATCATGCTTATTACGATTTCCAAAAAAAGCACTATCCAATAAATCAACAAGATAACAATCGTTTATTCAACTTAAACAGAAAACAATCGAAAGAAAATCGACAATTGAATGAATATCAAGAATGTTGTCCTGTGGATGCGCTGCAATGGCACCTATATTAAATTAGAACTAGCCCGGCGGCGTTCTTTTCTATTGCTACTCACCCCGCGCACCGCCTTTAGTAACAATCGAGAAAGTATCGATTGATAGCTATAAATAGGTATTCGATTTCAATCGAATCGAATAAACAGTACCATCGAATAATGCGATTGTTATAGCAACAATAGCCAATAACCCATCGCTATCTCCGAGGCACCAAGATATCTCGATGTATGGCTAAACAACATAGCAAATGCAGGTAGGCGAAACCCCAGTCTATTCGAACGACACATTTTCCATGATAATCGGATAAGATTTAATCCTTAAATCCTTAAGGAGCAGAACTTTCATTTCATGTAACAGTACTACTGTGATTAAATTAATCCAGATCTAATTATTCCGACATCAAAACCTCCCTCTTCAATGTTAAATCGGATCCCTTTAAGTACATTTCTAGTTCCACGTCTCAAGCTTCTCTTGAGCAAACGGACAAACAAGCGGCCTCTCTAATATTGTTAATGACGAAGTATTTTAGGAAGATCTACTTCAAAAAATATTTACTTCAAGCCCATTTTACTGTAAAGGTCAGATTAATGGACAAATATTAAGATGGAATTTTTAAGTGAATTGTTGTGTTAAATCGATGTTGCGAGTTTATGCTGTGTTATGACGTCACGACCCAGTGCGTGCAACGTTTTTATAGACAGTTGTCAATCGACAAACAGATGCCTAATAGTGGGAGCAAGTCCGGCCGCGTGTGAGATTCCGGGTTCAATTCCCGGGTCATTTAAAGTATTATTTGGTTTTTTGATACCAAATTATCAGTAGCACTCCATAGTATGGAACTATGACCGCTTGATAGCAATAGGCTTAACAAGGCTCACCACCAACTGGGACTTAATCACTGCGTAAGTGAAATGTGCGCGTACAACTGTGTACACTTCTGCCTACCTTCTTGGGTTTGTTAAAAATATCGAAAATGCTCGGGCCAAACAGTCTTCAATGCCCTTTATATTTTACCTTCTAAACCAATTTAAATTACCGAAGACAATAAGATTCCGATTTTATAATGTTACTTAATAAAGTAAAATCTTGTATCTGTTGAGATCTCTCTTACAGACACTGGGAGTCTATGTTACGAGAAATTGCAACACACCAATCGTGTAGCGTTAAAGCGCCATGACGCACTGCTGTATTTGCTTTCTCAATATATAGTGTTCCGTTACGATATTTACTGACCACTTGTAACCACTGACTTCAATCACAGAATTCCGCAATTACGATACACGGAATAGAATAAAATTGGCTATGCCTTGTAGGTAATATATAGTAACATACACAAAAAAAAACATACTACCCTGCGAAGTTTGTGAGGATGGATGGATGTTTGATGCCTTTTTACGCAATAACTACTGCACCGATTTCGATAAAATTACGCATGCAGATATTTTATAACCTGGATTAATACAGCTAATTAGGCAGCTGAGCTGAGCTGAGCTGCTCGCGTCCGCAGGGGTGCAGCATTAAAATAGAATGCCTACACGTGGCCCCTGGGTGGTGCAAAACAGGCAACACAACTCTGGAAGGAGGCTTCGGCCGCGGCTTGTTACCACCCACCAGACGAAGCCATGCCATGAAGCGACCTCAATTCGGGATGTAGTCCGGTGGAACCGTTGTGGGAGACGGGTCTGGGCAGTTGCATCAACTCCCCAAATCTATCTACTCTACTTAGAGTGAATAGATTTCTTCTGGATCTACGTGCTCCATCCTCGGCCACAACATCGCTTACCATCAGGCAAGTTGGTGGCCAAAGGTAAATCCATTTTCCATAAAAAATAAATACCCATAAGATACTAATAATTCTGAAGTCAGTGGAAGTCGCGGTCAGATGCAAGTTTATCGTAATTCTGCCATAATGAGAAAAAAGGCCATAATGTAACCAGCCGTATCGGTGGCGGTTACCACGAACAACAGCATCCCCAATGAGGGTTGACGTCAGGCAGGCGGCCGGTCATAAAACATAGCCAAAAACAATTAGAACGTGGAAGAAAAATACATGCTGCCCCGACCTCAAATAAATTTGGATAAGGGCAGAGGGATGATGATGATGATAACCAGCCCATAACTATCCAAATGCAGGATAGGGGTCCTTCCTCAGGCATGAGCATTGATCACCACGCTTGCTAACTGCGGTTTGGCGATTTCAGACCATTAACTCCAGTTTTTTTTCACGATGTTTTTCTTCACCGCCTCTCTGTGATAAAGTATTTGTATATACATTCTGAGTTATAAGAAAAAAAATAAAAAACATTGCCTCACACTAGAAATTTCTTCCTGTATCGTAGGTGCGTTTACAAACACATAATCTCACACGCACACACACACCCATACTCGTAACAATTATCTGTAGATCAAAAAAATATTAGCTACTGTGACATGACTGTGTTATTATTTCCACAACCAGTAGCTCAAGAGCAGCTAATCTAATGTATAAAAATAATGTCTATCGTACAAACAATATAACAACATCAGGTTTACATGAAAGCCTCATATAACGGCTTAAACTACATATTACTACTGTTTTAATCCACTAAAACATACTGCTATTTACTAGAATTAATCCCAGCTCTAAACGCTAGCCACGAAGGTATGGTATACCCTATTTAAGCCAGCGCCACTCCGAACCGCAACTATTAACACAGATTTCAGTGTATCCTTTACAACGCTTCACTGAACAGGATCCTTTTAAAGCAAACTCAATGGAGGATGTAGTAAAAAGAGATAAACTGTCGCTAATATATTTGTATAGGTCTGTTTACATCGCTGAGGTAGAAGTTTGGAGCTTCTTTCAATGTAGTGGGGACCTAAAGGCTGTCTACACTTACTGCCGGTCGCGTAGTTGCAAAATATTGTTCGTATTTTTTTTGTGTACTACAAATTGTTAATTTGTTTTCTTTTTTATTTGAAAATGGCCGACCTCAACAAACGTACTGCAATCAAATTGCGGACGTTCTCAAAGAAGGACAGGTCAGGAGCAACCTAAATCGACGATGCGGCATGTATGACTATGAAGAGTTTAATGAACATAGATGAAGTGAAAGAGGTTTCAGATTCATAGCAAGTGGTCGATAGTCTCTGCTTAAGCCAATGGGAAACAGGCGTGATTGTATGTATGTAATTATTTTCTATGTGATGGGTCAAGTAAATATATTAAATTTATTTTCAGTCGCTATAGAAATTCACAAACTGAAAATATTCGTCTGATTTTTAATATATTTTCACCTCAGATTGTAGGTTAAGTAAGCGTTATATTAGTATAAAAAATACAGTATATTTCAACAAATTAATTCGTTGTAACTCTCGCAAAATGAAGACCACTTTAATTATACGCTAAAACATAAACTTCCTTACACCTGGAAAAACTACCCACATAAAACAGAAGTAGGAAAAATTTACATAAACTATGAGATGAAATGAGTTAAAAAATAAAACAATACTTCATAAAAAGGTTTTAATTAAAACTGCAATCCTCCTTGGTTCCAGAGCGAGGTATAACCCTACCGAATTCAGAGCGCTTTGGAATTCGGGTAACGTAGTTCGGTGAATAGGCTTCCGGCTTCGGTCGGTTTATCTCACTGTTTTAGCACCTGACTCCGGATGGGACGGTGACCGAGCCGGGCCTTTTACTAGTAAAACTAGAGGAAACTTTAACGGCGTACTTGTTACTATTTATTTTTTGTGCTCTCAGATAAGGTTTGGTTTTAAGTGTAAAGGGTTGTGTAATAATATTAATTTTCGTGTGTGAAATGTGATAAAAATCATTTATTTTTATGTTAATTGTCAGTTTCGAAATCAAAGCATATTGAGACAGCTTAACAAAGTATCTTCCCTTTCAGGTCGTCGGTGAAAACCAGTATTTTTATCTTTATTTTTATAAGCAAACCTGATATGAATCAATTACTACAGCATTTAAAGGCAAGACACTTACTATCATTCTTTAACAGAAACGGAGCTCAAATTTTGGACTTTAATAACTATACTAATAGATGGATGGTGCATTTATCAAGAAAGGCTATAAGCTAACTATATAAAGTTGTTGCAAAAACGGGAAAAAATATTCCTTTTGAGATTTTCCGTTGCGTATGCTGCGTAAACGCAGCTACGTTCCCCTTTAAAAGTTTAAAAAAAGTCTGCAACAGCATATGTCTATCTTTAAAAGGTTGACTCACTATAATCTTTTATATGGTAATCAAATTTCTTCTAAAATAATGCATTATTTGCGAAGGTGTTTTTATAAACATGATATTCATCCTTATCCAAATAAATACTTTGTTGTTATTCAGCACAAGTAATCAATTTTGAACAAAATTGCCCTTGACATCATTTGATTTCAATGAATATCTTAGGAGACATCATAGTTTTAAAATAACTCCGCAACAAAATAATTATCATGAACCGCACGCGCATTTATGATGTGCAAGGCGGGCGGTCATGTGGGCGCTGGTTGAATAATGAACGCGGGTAAAACCGCTGGTCATAGTGCTTAGCATAAAGCTCAGTTTCTTAGCAAAGATTGTTTTGTTTGTACATAAGTTACTTAATCACGTCTCTTCGAAGTTACAAATGACTATGTAACTTCTCTATAGAAAGTTTACAAAACATACACTAATGCATTCAAGATATGTCTTTGAAAAAGCATTAACGCATGCTTAGCGAACTCTAAAGTTACAATATTAAATGGAAAAAGAATACGGTCGCGAACAGGATTCGAACCTGCGGCTCCCGGATACATACTCCAGGCGCTCTGACCACTAAGCCATCTCGACCTCTGTCAGTCACTTGTATAGGTACTGAATTGATTGCAATGACGTCGCCATAAGACGTGTTAAAATATGGAAGAAGAATTCGCGGTGTTGAGCAGAGGTCGAGATGGCTTAGTGGTCAGAGCGCCTGGAGTATCTATCCGGGAGGCGCAGGTTCGAATCCTGTTCGCGACCGTATTCTTTTTTCCATTTAATATTGTAACTTTATACACTAATGCACTTGTATATTGTGCAGTGAAAGACCAAGTGCTATAACGATTGGGCTGGTAACTCAAAGATCGCAAGTTCGAATACAAGGCATCCACCACCATTATACAGACATTTAACTTGTTATATTTTAACTGTGTATGACTGAAGTTAGTGTGGTTTCCAAACGGCCGTGCATGTCCTATACAAAAGACTAAAGTGCAAAAATAAACACATCAACACGGTCTAGGGATATTTTTAAAAAAGCGAATTACTGTCAATTATGTTAATTATTTATATGACATGTATATATTTAAAAGATACGTTATTTAATATTCTACCATTTTCTAGTAATGGTTAAGGTACTTCGATTAAAATTTCAGGATTTTATGGAAAAAAAATGAAGCATAGACGGAAACGTATATGAATTTACTTTTAATTTATGAGTAAAAACTGAAAAAAATAGAAAAATCATTTAATTTGTGTTTATAAACTTGAAGTTAGTAGTCTGAGAAAGCGCCCATGATGTTCATAACACATCGGCAACGATTCGGCATGCTCAGAACAAGGTTGTCAATGTCTTGCTGCGGAATATTGTCCCATGTCCTTCTGAGGTGCGCAAAAAGTTGATCTTCTGTAGCCAGATTTTCAGGAACTTCCTTCAGAGCTCTTCTTTGCAGCATATCCCACGCATGCTCAATGGGATTTAGATCTGGCGATTGAGCAGGCCAGTCTAAGGCCCTAACATTGTGTGTATGTAACCAAGCTGCTACCGTTCTCGCCGTGTGTGCCCGGGCATTGTCGTACATGAGCAGGAAATCTTGCCCCATTTGTGTTCTGTGGGGCAAGATTACGGGCCCCAGCACCTGTTGGACGTATCGTTCTGCCGTCATATTGCCCCGCACCCAAACGAGATCCGTCCGTCCTCCAAGACGAATTCCTGCCCAAACCATAATTGTTCCTCCTTGGTATGGGTGAACTTCCTGAGGGTTCTGAAGACGGCTCCATCGTCCAGGAACTCGCCAAACACGCGTCCTTCGTGAATCTGGATGGAAGCCGAACCTGGATTCATCCGTGAACAGCACATTGGACCATTGTTCACGGCCCCAGTCCACGTGGTTCCGAACCCATTCTAATCGTCGTCCACGATTGCCTCTCCGTAAAGGTGGGACCCGGAGTGGTCCACGAGAGCGTAGATTGCTTTCATGCAGTCGCCTTCTTACAGTTTGGTCACTCACAAGCACTTGGTGTTCCACTCGCAGCCTTTGGACCAATTGAGTCGCCGTTGCATTTGGTTGAGCTCGCGCAGTAATTTGCAAAAATCGGTCTTGTCTGGGGGTAGTGATGCGACTTGGCCCCCGGTGCCTCTCCGCTACTTCACCTGTGGCACGATAGCGTGTCCACAATCTTGAAATTACATTTTGGTGGGTCCCTATGGCCTCAGCAACATTACGCTGAACAGACCCAGCTTCCAGCATTCCCACAGCTCGTAACATCTCCGCCCTCGTCAAATGTTGGCGTTGCATGGCTACAATACCTCAATTTTAACTTTATCTTTCGTTTAAAAATTAAAAAAAACTGTAACTAAATGTAATTCGTATTGTTTTCTAAATTTCGCACAAATGAAAATTCCCTCTCCTACACATCAAGACATTTTTATGCCACCGAAACAAAAGAATTTTCAAAAATTTGAATTTGGAATTAGTCTGAGATAAATTACAAACAAATCGGTGTATAAAAGATTCCAATGCGGCCAGTACTTTTCGAGTTATTTAATTGAGTATGAAATATCCCTAGACCGTGTTGATGTGTGTATTTAAATTTACAGATAAATCTTTCAAACGCATTATCGCATGAGTAGCAAACTCTAAAGTGTATTATATTTGTGGAAAGAAAAAAAACGTTTGCGAGCAAAATTTTTTTTTTTTGAAAATCACTGAGTACCGTGATACATTTATGGCATTGACTGTTCTTGTCCCTGAGCAAGCGAGACGGATACATTAACGGAATGTCATGGAGTGAAGGAGACACGTTGTTACTCCGTCCGCCAGGTCGCGCACACGCACTGTCGATTTTATCATAAAATTGGCAACTGTCCAGAGTACTTGCGTACAACCTGAGACATGCACATTAGTAATACGACCAGTGTAATAGTAAGTGAAGCCGCGGGCTGTAGCTCGTGTTTTTATATTATTTTCTTCATCTCAAATTGTTACTAATATTTCATGGTAATTACGAGGTAAAAAACTACGTCTAAATATTTATTTAAATAATGATTTTAAATTGCATACTCAGATTAAAGAATTCAAATTAGTGCCTCTAAAAATTGGTGCTTTGAAATTTAAATCTTAGATTTGCAATTTAAAATGAATAATATTACGAATGCTAATTTATTATTTACACATTTTTCGTTTATTACATTTTTTTCTTTTTGATATGTTATGCTGCATTTTTGCATAATATTAGAAACGACCGTGGAAAGTTTAATAACCAAAGTAGTGGGATTAATTTATATCTTTAGTAAAGATATAATATAAATAGAGTAAGAGATAAGAGAAGAAGGTAAGAGTATAAAGATGTCGAGTTTGTTTGAATACACTAATCTCTGGAACTAACCGTTGAAATTTTAGTTCATTTTGCATTTAATAGCTCAATTGTTAAAAAGGAAAAAGTTACAATATTAAAAGGAAAAAGAATACGTATTGTAACTTTAAAGTTCGCTTAGCATGCGTTAATGCTTTTCAAAGATTTATCTTGTGTTAAAAAGGATTATAAAGCTATTCTTCTTCTTCTTATCGTGTGGAGTTTAAACCACCCGTAGGTCTCTGACATGGCTTTACACACCATTGAGAACATCTTTCAGGTGTGCTGGTTTCCTCACGATTTTTTCCTTCACCGTTTTAAGCAAGTGATAATTATTTTTTACTACGCACATGACTTCGAAATGTCAGTGGTGCGTGCCTTGGATTTGAACTTACGTCCTTTGTCTTGTCAGTCCAACGGTCATACCACCAGGCTACCACTGCTATTAATACCACGTTACAACCCTTATGATCACAGTGAAAAGAAAAAGTGACACCGCGAGGCAGTGCTAGCATTTTATAAGCATCACGCCTGTATTCTTCTGTATTTCTTTAAAATGTTGTTGATTTGGTTTGTTTTATTCTATTCCTCCAGGGGTTATTAAGTCGAGAGAGACGATGTCGTTAATAAGTGCCGCGTAATATATGGTAAGCCTGTATTATTATCAAGTGGAATTTCAAACACCGGGCTGCTACTGAAAACCTAACTGAAAATGCAAATCATAACTCGGGGTGCCCAACCCCAGAATGGAACCCAGGACCGTGGCTCAGCAGCCATACTTGTGTCCACTAGAGCGATGAGGTAAATACATTATTATTAATCTATAATAGCAACATTGATATAAAAAAACCGGACAAGTGCGAGTCGGACTCGCCCACCGAGGATTGCGTTCAAATTTGTAGGTACATAATTATAAAAAAAAACTGTTCGCGCAATCCCGAACAATGCGCGTGAGTAATAACCGTTAAACAGTAATTAATGTTATAAATAGTTCAGGAATCGACTCTCGCAGTTTTTTCCGAGCTTTTCCCGAATTTCTGTTTCCAAAACCTATAATTACTTATATTATTGTGTTTTATGAGTGAAATTGTGACCGCGCATACCGTTGCTTAACCTCGATGATTGATATATAATAAAGACCATATCATCCAATAAAGACTATTGGGAGGTCTCTAAGCGACAAAACCCATCAAGCAAATTTTTTTTATTTTATTTTATTACAAATATATAGTTTTCAGACTTTTAGACTATATTACTTGCCAAATTTCATAGTTCTAGGTCAACAGAAAGTATCCCATAAATTTTTATTCCCTTGAGAGTTTTGCGGCATAAACGGCGGTATCTTTTTTTACGTTAACTTAGAAATTTGATTTTTTCACAGCTTCAAGGGATTGTAGATTTGAGTATATCGTTTTAATTTCAACTTGATACCTCTACGCGTTCCTGAGATAAAGGGACAAACAAACTCTTGACAAAGAGACGAACAAACAGACAGACAGACGGACAACAAAGTTATCCTATAATAGGTAGTTATATGATAGGTACGGACCCCTAAAAAGAAAAAATAACACGGTTACAAGACAGCAAAATTATATGTCAGAAGATTAAAATGACAAAGTGCAGTGACAAAATTAATTTGCCACTTCTTCAGAAAGAGACACAAAAAGACCACGTTAACAAAGTAAACAATCGAATCATTCGTCGATGCCACTGTCACTACTGCCGATAACGTTTTGTATCGTCGAAAGCTTTTAGAAGATGAACTCGATGCTTCGGGTTCCCACCGCTGTACCCTGGTGACCGACTGCCATTGTTTATTTATGTAAAAATATTGAGTAACGAAAGGTGAGTGAGTTGCTTTCGAATATTCACATAAATTGGATCAAGACTTGTTGTAGTTGCTGCATTTTCGGTGGTTGACGTGTTTACACTAAGGTGGTAGGCAGAGATGTACACACCAGAGCTGTGCACCCACATTTCAACAGTGCTCTTATTAAATCCCATGTAAAAGATAATGAGCATATTTACCGGCACACTCCCAAACTCCGGGCTGCAAAAATGAGAATTTTCTAACGGATACTTTGCCAAACGCGGGAATCCTACCCAAGATCCTTCAACAGTCGCCCTTGCAACTTCTACACCAATTAGGCAGTCAGCCATTATATTATTAAGATCATGGTTAGGTAGCACCCCGGAGCTTGGAATTATGCCCGGTAAATGGCAATAGACCCAACACCTACATAGGAATTGGACTTAATAACGGCTGTGTAAAATGTGCCCAGCTCTGCCCATCCTTTTGGAGGAACACAGTCGTAATGCTATGTATATTTCTATAGCACTAAATATATTTTATTTTATTAATATCAAAGTAACAGACGGTATAATATAATTAACTATTATAGTTGGTTAATTTTGAATCTGCTTGATTCATTATATACATTTTAAGTAATTAAATTCACATTTTCTACGTCTTCTTAAAAATATTTATTGTACAATAACAAAAACGCTATAATATTACATTTTAATAAACTTCAGCAGACATACAAATGCACAAACAATATATTCACCTAGATTCACCGTAAAATATTTTTTCTCTACCTTTTTAATTAAAAAATAAAGTTAAAAATACTTCAACAGCTTTATTGTTTTAAAAGCGGTTTGTTTTCACCGAGTTTTTTTTTCTAAACTACTACGATGGGGGAAGGTGGGATGGGGGGGACTGGGTAGGATTCAATTCAGCCTGACCATTGAAAAACAGCTCGACTCGGTTAGTGCGATCGATGGCCGCTATAAAAACGTTAGACATAAATACCTTTTTGGAGGTCCCTTTTAAATGTATTTTGTGCTTTGTATTAACAATACATTGTAAGTACTGATTTCATATTATAAAATAGAATTCAATGAAGTAAGGTCATTGGTCTAGTTGTCGCAGTGCGGCTGCTGAGCCTAAGCTCCTAGTTACGTTTCCCGGGTCGGAGAAAATATTATTGAATCCCTCAAACTACGGCAAACTAAGCTTAATAAACAATTATAATATTTCAGCAGTATAATAGCTGCATTATGCGGAAATCAAACCTGCGTCCAGCGGCGCAAAAGGCAATCTCTTAACCACTAAGCTAACCCTGTCTCTTTCGCTTTAAAACTTAACTTCACTACACACACTGGGATTCCAAGTAACGACCTCTAAACCTTACTCCTTGGTATCTATATACCTACCCGCTTCAGTAAACGAAATTCATTACAATTTTTCAACAATGCCGTTCATTCATACACTCATATTCGCTCCGGATAATTAAAATGAAAGCTCAATGAGGCGTTCAATTAATGACATAATAGTTCACTTAACACGACGATTATTAATGAGTATAAAGCCTTCGTTCTTTCCGTGATGGGGAACAGTGGGTGTTGCAGTTTGGTCTATGGATGGATGATAATTATCTCACGCCGAAATCTCACGTGCCTCGGAGAGCACGTTAAATCATTCGATCCCAGTAGTCAAACTAAAATCTTAGTCGTTACCGATATTCGGGTATTCGGACGCCTCAAAATCTTAGTCTTTACCGGTATTCGGACGCCTTGAAATCTAAGTCGTTACCGGTACTCGGATTGCTCAAAATCTAAGTCGTTACCGGTATTCTGACGCCTCGGAATCTTAGTCGTTACCGGTATTCGGGTATTCGGATGCCTCAAAATCTAAGTCGTTGCCGGTATTCTGACGCCTCGAAATCTTAGTCGTTACCGGTATTCGGGTATTCGGATGCCTCAAAATCTAAGTCGTTACCGGTATTCGGATGGCTCAAAATCTGACAATTAGTCTTGGCAGGTAGTCGCTGCATATAAAGTAATTGTATGCAGCTGCTAGAAGTTGACTCCAACTTAGGAAAAGGATAGACAGATTCCATTCGACCGCCAGAGACCAACTTGGCAGCTTCTTTCGGTCATTGTATCTACAATACTTAAAATTTAAATTTAACTTGAATCGTTTCGCTGATGAATAGTTTATTTTATAATAAATAAGCTGTCTTTACGCTGCATTCTTGGACGAATATAACTTTTAACCCGCTAGATTGCAGCAGACATAGCTTTATTAATATTTCTCTTCATCTATTCCGCACTTAATCTTAACTTATTTATTGGTATTTAATGTTAAATCGAAATGTTTTGACATAAACAATTAAATAAATACCACATTATGCATATGAGAGAAGATCCATTGCAAATATAGTAGTACGTATCGTTCAAGCCACGCGATCCGGATAATTAAAACAAAAGCCCATTGAGGCGTTCAGTTAACGACACAATCATTCGAGTTAATGTTCGCTAATTTGCGGGTATTACCAACATTATAATTGTCTTACGAGCTGTTAGAGCTAATGGCTAATTCATTACTACCATTGTTAACGTATTGCTGATTAACTGATCTCTTTTTGAGGGGTTGTTTTAACGGTTATATGAGGATATAACCAAGAAAACAACCCATATTATAGATATGATATTATATTAGGACAAATACTATTTAGAACAGGAAATTTTAAGTCACCTCGAAACTTGTTGAGAGGTACGTAACTATACAAAGTGCAATTGAAGTCTGTAGTCCTACTTTGAGAGGTCAATGTACCCTAGTATACGAAGAATTTCACTACATATTATAAAGAAGTCTTCCGCCGCGTCTGTCTGTCTGTCTGTTTGCGATAAACTCAAAAACGACTGCACCGATTTCATGCTGTTTTCAACAATGGATAGTTCTCGAGGAAGTTTTCAAAGTATATAATTTGTCAAGGTTTTGTATACATTGGCTAAAAGAAAATGATATTTGTTGGAGGTGTCGGAAAAAAATAAGCCGTCTGGGAGCTTTCAACGAAAACGCTGCCTAAACCTTTTGAGATATAACAAAATGATGTATGGTGTAATTGTGTGTCTTATATAGCTCTACAAAAAAGTCCGCGATAACATATGTCTATCTCTTAAGTATAACATACTATATCCATTTTAATACTTAAAAAAATGGGCAATTATAAAGTGGTAATTGGAAAGCGGGAACGGGATCAAAATTTCATGATTACTTTTGGTCGCGATAACCGACATCCCCGCGGGCGAAGCCGCGGGCATCAGCTAGTTTACTATGAAACTAACTTCAAAAACGCGAAATAAAATCAGCTGCTCCATAAAATTTTGGAGCAAATAAATGTATGATCTACAGATAATTGTTCCGGGTCTGGGTGTGTGTGCATGTAAGATTATATGTCTGTAAACGTACCCACGATACAAGAAATTCCTAGTGTGGGGCAAAGCTTTCTATTTTTTTTTACGGATGCCTCCAGTATTGTTTTATTGTGTCATGGGGTATACGAATCTCGTATATACTTTATTTTTATGGGATAGGGGGCAACCAAGCAGACGGATCGCCTGATGTTAAACGATTACCGCCACCCATAGATACCCGCAACCGCAGAGGAGTCGCAAGTGGGTTGCCGGCCTTTTAAAGAGTTTGGGCCTCCGGTACCCTCACTCACTCGGCGAAACACAACGCAAGCGTTGTTACACGCCGGTTTTCTGTGAGGCCGTGATATCACTCCGGCCAAGCCGGGCCATTCCTGCCGAAGCATGGCTCTCCCACGGTCTAATATATCTATATACATACAAACATAGATCATAAAAATATTTTATTCCGTGCTGGATAATAACTCGTAACGCGGCGCAAATGATGAACTCTCGAAGTCTTGACCATCGCGCTATCAATACGGCAAAGGAATATGCTGCGATAACTCCAATATGACAGATCATTCTTGACCAAAAGATTTCTATCTAAGCGTTGCTCAGTTGAAATCAAAATGAAAATGAAAATTTCCTTATTCAAATTAGGATAAAAATTTGCGCTTTTTGAACGTCAAACATTAAGACAGCCCCCAAAAAAACCGACCCTTCACCGCTTCCTAGTGTTTTATCTGGGAAGAAGAAGCTAAGTAAACTATAGTCTCGATTGCATAATATGAATGTACATATACAAAGGAATTGGTAATGTACGGCGGCATACCGTATATTTCCGATACACAGATAAATCTTTCAAACGCATTAACGAATGCGTAACGAACTCTAAATTTATAGATTTTTGGGGAAAAACATCACCCCCTGTCCTTATCCCAATTTATTATTATATGTATAAGCTGCTAAAGTTTTGGCTATGTTTTATGACCGGCTGCCTGCCTGGCGTCAACTCTCTATGGGAATATTATTATTATTATCTAAAATGTGGAAAAATAATTCATTATAGTGGGCAGCGGTCGTGATAGCTCAATTAGCAAAGCGCCCATAACATATATCCAGGAGGCGTAATTTCAAATCCTGTTCACGACCATACTTATCTTTCCACTATTTTTTAACTTTATAGCCACGGATTTAATAAAAATAAGGATGTAGCCTTGTATAATAACTTTCGTGAGACATATTCATATCAATCATTGTTCACCGGTTACTACTCACGTGCATTTCTCGGGAATTGCCCGACTAGTTTCGAACTCGAACGGAGCCCTTAGTCATGAGCTGAGCCCGCGGCGAAGTCGCGAGTCAAACTGGAGCTGCATCGCGCCGCGTATCGTTGCGCTCGCGCCGATGATGCGCTCGGTGTCGGAAGTATTCGTGGATTTCCGCCATTCGTCGTGTCCGAGATGTTGTTTTTATAATGTCTGTCGGTGCATACCGCGCTAACTGTGTCACACTCCAGGCACAACTCACTTTTATATAACGTGGACTTTAGAGCTGGTTTCCAAGCAGGAGGCAACGTCCAACCACTGTCTCTGTTGAAATTCGGGCGACGGCTTATTTCGATAGCTTCACGTACTTTTCGCGGCACGAAATATTTCTCCCTCGCTAGTACGGATGCTTTATCGAAACGTATGAAATGTGCCGCGCCCGTGCTGCATGCGTGTTCTGCAACTGCTGACTTGTTGGTGTCCATACTGTCTTCAGGAAACCGACACATACTGACCGGTACCTACGAGCAGACTCTCATCATCACCCGTCACACTTATCATCCGTACCTAGAACATTGATAGACCGGGCTTTCAGTTTGTGCGATCCTCAGTACGTGGACGCAGAACTATGTCATCTACAAGAGGTACTGGAGAGCAGCGGGTATCAGTGGCGTCGATGTATCCGTAGTTTCAATACGGTGGACAGGGGTCGTGGACGACCAGCGGGCGCAGAACGTACTCCAGCATTTTTACCATTTGTTCGAGGAGTCACAGATAAAATAGGCCATATGCTCCGACGTAGAAATAGCATTAAAACGGTCTACCGCCCACCCGGACAGCTACGACAACTTTTACGTTCACCAAAAGATAAAGATCCTCTAGGCGTCCCCGGCGTTTACATAATACCGTGCGACTGTGGCTTGAGTTATATTGGGGAAACTCGTCGCAATATCGCAACCAGGCTGAATGAACACATACGTAGTATGAAGAGTATGGACACCAACAAGTCAGCAGTTGCAGAACACGCATGCAGCACGGGCGCGGCACATTTCATACGTTTCGATAAAGCATCCGTACTAGCGAGGGAGAAATATTTCGTGCCGCGAAAAGTACGTGAAGCTATCGAAATAAGCCGTCGCCCGAATTTCAACAGACACAGTGGTTGGACGTTGCCTCCTGCTTGGAAACCAGCTCTAAAGTCCACGTTATATAAAAGTGAGTTGTGCCTGGAGTGTGACACAGTTAGCGCGGTATGCACCGACAAACATTATAAAAACAACATCTCGGACACGACGAATGGCGGTAATCCACGAATACTTCCAACACCGAGCGCATCATCGGCGCGAGCGCAACGATACGCGGCGCGATGCAGCTCCAGTTTGACTCGCGACTTCGCCGCGGGCTCAGCTCATGACTAAGGGCTCCGTTCGAGTTCGAAACTAGTCGGGCAATTCCCGAGAAATGCACGTGAGTAGTAACCGGTGAACAATGATTGATGTAGCCTTGTCATAAGCCAAGCACACACACGCAGCGTACTAGCGCCGAGTGGATGAGTTTTAAGTATTTGTATGCGTTTAGGTCGTGTATGACAAGCAAAATTGGATTCGATGCTTCTCACATGTCGTACGCAACGCTACGTCCGTATTTTTTTAAAGTCCGTGTTTATACCCATATGAAATTCGCCTACCCTCAACAAAACTGTAAGCAACAAATCTTTAATTACCCACATACTCCACATTAATTAGAAGTGCATCAAAATAAATCGACGTAACAGAAAACGCTGAAGTTTGTTTAACTTGAGAATCTTTCAACTTGTTTGTTTAATTATAAACTTGTTGCGGCATGCGCTGTTGTGAACACTTGTTTACGGTATGTGGCCTGATATGTGGCCAGGGGAACTAGTTTGTTCTTGTTGGGATCGTGGGATAATTGATAGTGAGCAATAGCAGGGGGAAGGGATTGGGTTTAAGCATCATCTGCTTAGGCGGTTGCTTAATTGAGGTCGGCTTCTAGTCTAATTAAATATAGTTGTATATCTTTAGATCTTTTCTACATACTATAGTAAACAAATCTACCTGTTTATCCGTCTTTCTGTACTTAAGTTGTGAACGGATATTATTCACGTTTTCATGAGTCAAACGCATTTTTTTTTTTGAACGAAGTTCCTTATCGCTCGTTGCGTAAGGGGGCTAGACGGAAAAAAATAAGACGAAAAGTTGTAACGACACTTTTTGCTATTGTAAGCCGTGCGGCGTGCGCATGTTTCTCTGTCTGTCTCTCTCTCTCGCTCTCTTATAGAAAGCAAGCGAGATATATATATGTCGGAGACGGCAGCACCGAGCGCTACGGACGGTCGGCGACTACGGCGTGTGGAGGGAGGACGTCAGTCTATTGCAAGCCGCCGTGGCGGACGGACCTCTACATCCTGACTTATCTAGCCTACCTCTGATTTTATGATATTTGAATACCTACATTGTACATCGTAATATGAAGTGACTCACTACTAATAACTAACCCAAAGTAAACGTGCTCTCAGTGGCGGAGAGCCTTAATATTGGTTTTATTGACGATTACCTTTGAAATCCTGACAGACATAGAGACCCCCGATCGTATTATTCAAACCTTTCTCCTACATATATATATATATATTTTCTTTTTTTTTCTTTAACTTCGTTCCATCCGGGTGTCCCTTGACACCTCTCAAGTTTTTTTATTCTTCTATGTCCGGTTATATAGTTGTACTTTTGGAAAGTCGAAGCTAAGTGCACGTTTCCAAGAATTTGGTCCTATGGTGAACAGGCGAAACTTCTTCAAGTATTTTAATAGCAGGGTTTAGATTTATAATTATATTTTTTCTTGTACGTAGTTTTATGGATATTTTAAATAGCTTTAATGAAATTGGCAATAAGCGTGCAGATATACATTTATAAAAGTCAATGTCGTGGATAACCGGGATGTGACAGTTAATCAGTGTTATTTCTCTTAAAAAAATACTGTGAGGCCCTGGCCCCGTTGCATTGCTGCGGCTAACCAATTTACTGAACTCCCACAGTTATTCTCTGCTATTAGTGGTGAATAAACCAGCAAGTTCCATTCCCTCGAGTAGGGACGGGTACAATACTCCACAACCCTTCCAAAGTCGTAGAAGGCAAATTTGCGTGTTGGGGTCAAATTATTTCCAGAGGGGACAGTTTAGTAGTGGGGTCTAGATGTTCAAGTTTTTTTTTTATCATTGCCCCTTTCTAAGAATTGCTGCTCTATCGTGGATGTGTTTATGTTTTTATAATCTCACATACACACACACACTCAGACCTCTAAATCATAACCTTGCGGCAGTTTGCGGACATAAGACCACACGTATGTCGGCTGCTATGCGTGAGGTCCCGGGTACGATAATACGATTCCCAGGTCGCGAAAAGCAACGGACGCACAAAACCATTAAGCTGCTTTTCCACCGTCGAAGCAAGACGAGTCGAAGCGAAACTTCAATTTAAAATTGTACACAACATTTGGATTCTCCCCTGACAAATCTTTGATGAAAATTGATTGCATTGGTAAGGTAAGATCTATGAGATGAAAAAGTTTTTTTTTGTACAATATTCAGTCATATTGCACCGCTAAGAATGTAAAGTAAAGTGTGAAAAGAAACATGATTTTTGCACTGGCTTGAGATGGCCAGCTCGAAGCAACACATGCTCGCGCAATCTCGCGATACCTATAAATATAATTCGGGGGATTACGGGGCAATGGATTTTATTTGATTGAATGATTTTTATTTGCCAATGTGGGTTAGTTTTATATCGCAGTGACTCGCGCTGACTCGCGTAGGTTAGCGAGATTTCAATTCTCGCTTACTCTCGCCGGTGGAAAAGTACCTTTATACGAGGCCTAAGTAAAGATGATTAATATTTAAACATGAATAAAAAAATTCACTTGGAAGTAATTGTGATGACAAATTGGTATTCGTCTCTCTGAAACAATTTAAAACCGGAGCGTATTGTTAAACGTGCAACATTTCAAAGCACGAACTCGCTCTAATGTTTTTTCTAGCTGTCAAAGATTTTGTTAACTGTCAGTTTTCGCTATGCCAAGTTACTTGGCTATGGCCGGCCTGAATAACTAGCCAACACGGCGTTGGCGTCTTCACTAAAGATGTGCATATTTAAGTAAGAAGTCGACAAATAGTGAACAAAATGATTAAAAACGAAACAACATAACATAAAATAATAATAATAATACTCTTCCAGACCGTATTTCGGTCACGACGGCCTATCTCCGAGGAGATTGGCCAAGTACGCCGGAGATATTATAGTGCACAAGTTTGTGCGCGAACACAGGTGCTCTCCCTCTTCCTTCACTCTCATAGTCTGATGGGACGGCAACCCGAAACGACCAGAGAGAGATCAGGCGCAGGACCGTCGGGGGTCCACCAATTTCTCAATTCCGTACTGCTACTGACAATTCCTAACAGCAAAAGCCCAATAACGCTTTGCCCGACCTGGGAATCGGACCCAGGACCTCACGCCCAGCAGCCGCGCTTGCGACCACTAGACCAACGAGGCATCCAAACAACATAACATAACTAACCTATAACTGTGTGCAATGGTGCAGGGCAAGCCTCTTCACATACATAGCATGTTAGGCATGAATTGATCACCACGCTAACTCACTGCAGGTTGGCGATTTCAGACCATCAAGTCCAGGTTACCTTACGATGTTTTCCTTCAAGGTATGTGCGTAACATCTAATTATCTAAAAAATACATATGACATTCGTGTTCTTATCGTATGGTTGATGAACAACCTAGTGTCAGAGTTTAAACCACCCGTAGGACCCCGACATGGTTTTACTCGTACACAACATCGAGAACATCTTTCAGGTGTGCTGATTTCCCCAAGATGTTTTCCTTCACTGTTTTAAGCAAGTGATCATTAATTTATAATACGCACATGACTTTGAAAAGACAGTGGTGCGTGCCTTGGATTCGGACCAGCGACCTTTGACTTGTCAGTCCAACGGTCATACCACTAGTCGTTCGTTGAAAAATTCACATTGGTACATTCCAGAAAAACTAAATAAATTTTGCAGTGCAGTCATGAATGCTTAAGTCACAGGTCGTCTCTCTATGTCTCATAAGAGCTTTTCGTATATATAAATGATAATAAAACTTCGTAATTATGACCGGAGGCGGATCGCCATGTCTCCATAAACACGTTGTTAGTCTTGCTAAATAAAGTTACATATTACGAACATTAGATACAGCCCGAAAATTACGTTAATTTATTAAGCTGTAGATGAAAATAGACAGGAATATTTACTCGTGTCCCGCATTTTTTTAATTACACGTAAGCTTTTCGTGATCGCTACACATTATAATTAACAACTTTTAACCTGATTTATCGCGTGTATTATTGTTTTTCCTAAATAAACTGTAACGCCTGTCATTTTAGTCATCCTGCGACCACGAACGCAGCAAAATATACGAAAAACAAAAAACAATAATACACGCGATCAATATCAATAAAAGTAGTCTTATTATAATAAAAAAAAAATTGGTGCATATTTTTTTTATTATAATATTTATCTTAGTCCAAAAATAATCAAAGTTCTAGAATATCTGACGATGTATAGGTACGTTGAATTACATAACCCAATATGAACTGCCACATCTGTTTAGTAGCCGCAGGCACGGCTAAGCTTGAGGTTCTGTGTTGGATTCCCAAATCAAACAAAGATAAGTCCTTGTGGGCTTTTCTGGTAAGAATTTTCCAATAGCCGCCGGAGGCTTCGAATTGTGCCTGATCGATGGATATAATACATGGGATTCATTAACTACACTGGTGAAATTTGAGCGTACAACCTACATCTCTGCTTAGCCCGTTGGGTAAACAGACATGATCATATAATATGTTTAAACATAATTTTTAATTTAATAAGCTGTAGATGAAAACAAACAAATCATATTTATGACGCATTTATCAAACTAAATTGAATATGTAAATATATGAACGTTGATAGACTAGTGGTATGAACATTGGACTCGCAAGTCAAATGATAAATGATAAATGCGCATGTCGCAAGTTCAAATCCAAGTCACGCACATGAAACTAAAAGTCAGTGTGTGAAGCGCTTGTGCACTATAATATCTCCTGCGTACTTGGCTAATCTTCTCGGAGATAGGCCGCCATGACCGATATACGGTCTGGAGGAGTATATCAAGACCCATGTAATATATGGTAAGCCTTTAGTCGGGTCAATTCCAAACCCCGGGCTGCTACTGAGAATTTTCTAACAGAAAAACCCAATAGCACTTTGCCCGACCGTGTAATCAAACCCAGGAACTCATGCTCAGCAGTAGCGCTTGGGACCAGAATGTGACGAAAAAATGTTACTGTGCCATTATATCTTTAAAGTGTTTAACCAGACAATATAGTCGAAAAACATTATCACTATACGCTCCCCACATGCTCCCCACCTTGTAATATTAATATCGAGTCAAATATCTCTCTCAGTTTTTGTAATTTCGTCCCTAAAGTTAGGTAGTGATAAGATAGAAATTGGTATGACAGGTTGAAGTCGTGTGTTTATTGTGGTGGAATTCAACAGCGATTGTAATTTGAATATTATATACCATTATTTTAATGTGGCCTGGAGTATCGACTTCTTTGTGTATTAACCATAACTGGTAGAACCTTGGTTTTATCATTACAAATAAATAAAATTGAAGTGTCTGTTCTGGGGGAGTGCAAGTTCAAGTCCTGCTCACAAATCACGACTTTTTCCAAATTGTTTTTATTTTTTTATACTTATATTAAAATGTGAAAGTTTGTATGTTCGGATGTTTGTTACTCGACAACCTGAATTAATACATAAATATGATTCTTTTCGTCACGGCGACGAAGTCACGGGCACCAGTTAGTTCATTACACCCTCCCGCTTTTACTACAGGACAAATAGAAGATCGGCACACTATTACCCGTTCCTCCTAGACATTCCGAGAGGTTAGCAACAACAATTTAGCTCCACATTCTACCCTTTGGCTCACCCACGTACAAATACGTACTTCACATCTAATGTCATCTTTTGACAGCGCGGTTGGCGCAGTGGTCGAGAGACCGACTGCTGCGCTGCGTGTCGCAGGTTCGATTCCTGCACTGAGCAAATATTTGTACGATCTATGGATAATTGCTCCGGGTCTGGGTGTGTGTGTGCTTGTGAGATTATATGTCTGTAAACGCACCCACGACACAGGAAGAAATTCCTAGTGTGGGGCAACGTTTATTTAAAGAAAAAAAAAGAAAAAAGAAAAATGTGTCTGCTAATGAGCGAGTCAACAGCTTAATACGTCCTGCCCATAATATATATATTAATAGAAATAAAATCTAGGCATATTCAAGTCTAGAATGAATAATTTCTTCTGGATCTAAGTACTCCATCCTTGGCCACACCGTCGCTTACCATCAGGCCAGTTGCTGACCAAACATAGATCCATATCTGATAAAAAAAGAGCATGTTTATATTACCAAATGAAGTTTAATGTGCAACATTGATAGTCCTGTTTTCACGTGATCTTTTCCTCGCAATTATCTATTAAAATACGCATTATATTGAAAAAAGCAATACTGATGTTCAGTTCAATCAACAACTTCAAAAAAACAGGTTCCATCCACTTTTGGCCTTATCATTACGACCAATTAGTAATACGAATTGCATATGTATCAAACACTGTTCCAAAACTTGCACCACACCTCTAAGGAACTAGTCTCAGCGGTGCACAGTTTCCTCTGTCACCAATGCGCGGCGATACAACAGGTAATTTACAGTGTATGTGTCGCCTACATACAAGACAATTATTTATCAAAACGCCGTCAGTACAACGCTTGCGCCACACCTCTAAGGAAGTAATCTCAGCGGTGTATAGTTTCCTCTGTCACGAACGCGCAGCGATACAACAGGTAATGCACAGTGTATATGCCGGTTACATACATGACAGTTATTTCAACGCTATGTTTTCGAAACGCTGTCAGTACAACGCTTGCGCCGCACCGCTCAGGAACTAGTCTCAGCGGTGTACGGTTTCCTCTGTCACCAACGCGCGGTGATACAACAGGTAATGCACAGTGTATGTGCCGCTAAAATACACTACCTATGCAAGTGTGCGTATGCATAATAGTGGATGAAGATCTATTGGGATACGTACTCAGCAATATCAAAGGAAAAATACATAACTAGCTACGCCACGCGGTTTCGCCCGTGAAATTCCAATATTTCCGCGGGATTTTTAGTACTAAAGGTTCTTGTACAATTCATCCAATAAGTGTGTAGAGTTACGTGTTTTGCAGGACCTAAAGACCAGCAGTGGTGAGTTTATTGCCTAAGTACTTAATAATGGTTTCGTATCGATAAAATGTGAGTTTACAACTAAACACCTCTGCCTATCCCTTTGGGGAATGTAGGCGTGATGCTATTTATACAGTAGCATCACGCCCGTACCCTATAGTAAACATACTCTGTATTACTCATCAGAGTACCTATACTATAGGGTACCTACAATACCTAATATAACCAGCCCATAACTGGCCCACTGCAAGGCAAGGACCTATTCCCATGCAGAGAAAGGACGAGCATTGATCATCACGCTAACTCACTGCGGGTTGGTGTTTTCAGATCTTGATGATCTCTCCGGATTTCCTCACGATGTTTCTTGCACCATAGGTCTATGATATGTACATATGACATTGAAAAAGTCACATTAGTAGATACCCGATTTGAACCCACAAAGGTACCTACCAAAAAATAAAATTATGTATTTTTAGGTATCTTATTTAATTCTAAGTAAATAATTAATAATTGCTTTATTTTCGTTATTTAAAACCATTCTCTCAAAGAGCATAATTATTATAATAACTACAATTTAAAATTGACCTCAGATTCATTTAACATTGTAACCGAAAGCCAATTCGTATTACTCACTTAAATTAACGGTGGCTTTGAACTATGATATTATTCGATATAGATAGATGATCTAAGTGATAACATTTTGATATTTCATAGGTTTAGTAATAATTCAGGAGCGCGGATAGCCCTCAATTCGACAACTTGTGACATGGGGTAGGTAGGACCGCATAATACAACGGAAAGCAAGCAACAAATATACCGACACTTTCAATAAATTTGTGTAATTGTACTACATGTTTTACTAATAACAAAAATTAAACCTGCAGGGGTTTTATCTTGTTGAAAAACTATCAAAACAACATTGTTAGACTTGCGACCGTGTCCAGTCAGAGCTTTTAACTTTAAAAAAATGTAAACTAAAATGTAGATAAGTATAGATACAATTTTAAACGCATTAACACATGCATACCGAGTTTTAAATTTATACTTTTTGTGGAAAAAATATGGACGTGAAGAGTATTTTAACTTGCGCCTCTTAAAATACCAGATTGGTCCAAAAAAGCACTTAGTTATAAGTTCAATTCAATTCTATTTATTTATTTGTGAACATAAGTAAGTAATATAGGTCTTACAATACAATAATTATAGTCTCTATGTCCCACCACTGGATGGCGTACAAATTATATATATCTGCCTAGCCTTTTCCCAATTACATTGGGGTCGGCTTCCAGTCAAACCGGATGCAGCTTAATACCAGTATTTTACATGGAGCGACTGCCTATCTGACCTCCACAAACCAGTAACTGGGTAACACGATATCTCGTGGTAAGCTGGTTGTCAGCCTTTCAGGCTTCTGACCACCCGTAACGGCTGTCATAGGTCTTAATTTGACAACACGTATATATTTGACATGGTGTACAAATTATAATACAAAGAAATAAGTTCCTTTGGTTTTGTTTCCTCGAATGAATCTATTAGTTCCTGTAAATAAGAAATGAATTGTTTCTACTACTCCTATAAAATTACAAAAGAGTGAAGTATTGCTTAACCGCTTCCAAGAAGTACCCGCCTGACAGATGACTGGCCTATCAACTAGGACCCACACCCCATTTCCCACGCTGCAGTTAAATTGCACCCGAGGATAAACGATCCACCCGACACCTTTCTTTACTATTAACTAAATAAAAAATGTACTTTATAAAGTGAAGTGAAAAAGATTTTATGTTGGTATTAGCGTTATACATCATACAATCACGCCACTTTTTTAACACACATATAAACTTATTATGAAGAATAAAATGACGTGCGGGGTTTGTTTTTCATGCGGTTAAGTCGGTGGAAGGAGAGGCACTGACAAAGTTGCCGAACAATCTAATATTAATATACAAATAAAGTGAATAATCTTCTATTTGTTATTTAAATATATACAACATACATACAATTACGCTTGTTTCCCATTGAAGTAGGCAGACAGTATCGGTATTCTGCTACAACTGAACTACCGTGGCGTTGTTCGATGCTATTAAATTTCGAGTTTCCTTGTATTCGTCTTAAGGAGAGGCCTAGCGATATTTATTTAGCAATCATTTACAGATTTAGTAAACCTCAAGCTACATTCGTGTCTATTATTATTCAACGTTTCCGTAGAAAAATTGGAATTCTTCATACATTCTCCATATTGGCAAACATTAATATATAAAAATAATTATGAAAATTAATAAGAGCAGCACAAGTAAAATCAAACTTGAAAATTCTGGTCAAAAAGTAAAAATTAATAGATGAGTCAGACAAGGCGACCCACTGTCACCAAAACTGTTCATATCAGTACTTCAGAACATAATGAAAGACTTGCCCTGGTCTAATAAAGGACTGAAAATTGGTACGAGACATCTTCACCATCTACGGTTAGTGGGTGATATTGTACTTTTCTCAGAGGATCTGGCAAACCTTCAAACAATGATTGTAGACAAGAACGGGGCTTGAACCCGCGACCTTTGACGTTCCGTGTCCTCACTCTACCAACTGAGCTACCTTGTCATGTTCAAACCTATTGGAGACGCCTGGTGATATTTATCTAGTAATCATTTACAGATTTACTAAACTCAGCGTTACCACTTTGCAGTTGTAAATCGCCGAACAACGTCCCAATCCTTTATAAATCATATATAATTATATTTTTTTAATACATGTTGAGGCCATGTAATGCCTATATGGAGAGAAAACAATATTGAAGAAATAGACAGGCGCACTGCAATCACATGGATATAGTTTTGGGCTTACAAAGAAGTTATAAAATCAGACTTAAACCACAAAAAGAAAAAGAAAGTGATGGACTCATGTCTCCTACCTTGTTTCACTTATGTGGATATTTGATACTTCAGCTAGTAGAAAATTGCCATTGTGTCAAAGACCAATGGAACGCAGCACATTAAAAATTTACTGAAAGAAAAAGTTCGTCACAACATAATACGGAAACAAACTAAGGTAATAGACGCTTTGTCTTTTGCTCGAAGTTTGAAATGGAGTTGGGCGTGATATGTGGCTCGAAATTCTGACGATAGATGGACAAAGACCGTGACACAGTGGAATGGCCCTTACGGATATCGACGCAGAGGCAGACCGAAAGCGAGATGGAAAGACGAAATAGAGGGTACTGCAGGAAAGAACTGGACAGATGTTGCCAAAAACAGAGACACCTGGCATATTCTGGAGGAAGCCTTTACTCAAGATAAATCTTTGAAAAGCATTAACGCATGCTTAGCGAACTCTAAAGTTATTATATTAAATGGAAAAAGAATACGGTCGCGAACAGGATTCGAACCTGCGCCTCCCGGATTTTCCATTTAATATAATAACTTTAGAGTTCGCTAAGCATGCGTTAATGCTTTTTAAAGATTTATTTATATTTCTATAAAGTTATTATATTAAATGGAAAATCCGGGAGGCGCAAGTTCGAATCCTGTTCGCGACCGTATTCTTTTTCCATTTAATATAATAAGCCTTTACACGACGAGGGGTCCACGTAGCTTAATTAATTTTAGTTATTAAATTATATTATGTACTTTCATGATACTAAATCTTTATTTGCATGAATAATTGATCTTCATATTAGAATTTATAGTTTTGTCCAAAAAGCTACTGGAATAAAAGGAAATCAACAAAATTAAGTTCTCGAATGAATTAAGATTTTTCACAGACTCATCATAATTGTGACATACACATAAAAGTATTTTTATTATGCTGCAACATTTGTCAAATTTAGCACTTTAGTTTGCCGAGCGAGTGTTGTGTCACACTATCGTTCGTCAACCAAAAATTCCGTTGTCCTATCGTTTGTCAAGAAAACAATCTGTCGCAGTAGCGCGATATGTCGTACGTATGGCGCATCAGCGCCGTCGCACCACTGATGGTCGACATATTGTACTGTCACCCTATAACTATGAAGGTATGCAAGCACGGCAACGGCACCGCTCCAACCCAGCGATTAACTTGTCATTTGAATTTGACGCTTAAATCGTATAATATGTTTTATAACGTCAATATAAAAAGCCAACGGCGGGGTGTCTGCTACCTAGCAACTCTTATTAGCCCGCACACTTCAAGCGTGCGAGCCGTGGTGCAGCTGTGCCTTTACCGTGCCGTTACAGTGTGCCATGACCTTAATGCGGAGTCTTTTTTAGCCAACCATCATTCCAATTTAACCAACATTCGATTTATATACCCACCATATATATATATATATAAATACTTTAAAATCTATACTTCCGACATAACTTTCATCAAAGGGTTTTAGGCAAATTAAATACGCATTAAAATTTCCAATTTCCAATTTGTCACGTGTTTAATTTATTCATTCCAATATTCAATAGCGGCAGCAAGTTATTTTGTTAACGTCATAATTAATTGAATATTTTCATGCACTAATGTAATTTTGTACAAACAATACATTTTGTTAAATTATTTGATATGAGGCTTCATATTTTGTTTTGATATTATTGGCTGCGATACGACACAACCGTATCTATTATTAATTTTGTAACAATAATTAAACCACCTTTATTTTAAAATTCATTTAAGGTATCAATTGCCTGATTGGTGCAGTCGTCACAGGTGCGGTTATTGACTGTGAAATCCCGGGTTCGATTCCCAAACTTGTTATCGAGTTTCCCCGTTAGGAAATACTTATTAGCAGCTCGGATTTTAGAATTGTATTTGACGAAACTGCCCAGACCCGTCTCCCACAACGGTTGCACCGGACTACATTCCGGGTCCGGTAGGTGGTAACCAACCGCAGCCGAAGCCTCCGACCAGAGTTGTGTTGCCTGGGGCCTAATTCTGCTAATTTACCAATGCTTCAGTTGAGTGTCGATAGTGTGTCGATGGAATGATTTTAGTTAATTGGTAGTCTGCTAGCTTAATAAGACCACCGGTCTAACTAAAATCATTCCATCGACACACTATCGACACTCAACTGAAGCATTGGTATATTAGCAGAATTAGGCCCCTGTTTAAGGTCAATTGTAAAGGTGTAATTTTAAGGGTGCACTCCCACGGACGCGGGCACGGGACGCTCATCCCCCAAACTACTCGTACTCCTCAGCCAATTAAGCTGTCAGGACCACCGGTCGCTAAATCTTTTCTTACCTTATAATACGTGTTATGGTGACGTCATCGTAATGTATTCAGTTGCTACAGAATTAAAGAATTCATTTTCTTACGGCAATCGCTTTTGTTCGACATTGCATTAACTGCAAAGTTAGTCGTATCGCCAACCCATTGTGAGCTAGCGTGGTGATCACCGGCGCTTTCTAGATAAAATAGGCACTCGTAAAGGGTTTCCATTAAGACCAATTTACAGAATACATGACTTCATTTCAGCAATGCTCGTATCTTCTCTGTATTAGAAGAGACCCTTTCCTACTTGTGGGCTGATTATACATTTATGTTATAGTTGTATTGTTTTATTGACTTTATATACCCAATAATCAAAGTAAATAAAAAAAAGACAAGAAAAAGAAAGAAAGAATAATGCGTTCTCTACGTTAGAAAAAGCATTATATAATTCGCGCCGTATACAACTTTCCTTCATAGAATTTACATATATGTCTGCTGGTATATCTATCTGTTTGTATATCCAGTCCATAAATATAATTAAGACTTCAAACACTGAGCAAATATTTGTATGATCTACAGATAATTGTTCCGGCTCTGGGTGTGCACGTAGATAATATGTGTATGTAGACTCATATTCCTAGTAGAGGGAAAATTTTATATTAACAAAATAAAAACTGTCCTTTATGACACGCTCTTACTAGAAGTGAGTACCACATCATAACCTAGCATCACGCCTGTATTCCCCGAGGGGCTAGCTAGAGGTCTACACAGTTGTACACCCACATTTCACCCATGCTGTTATTAGATCCCATGTAATAGTTGATGAGCCCATGGACATTTACCGGGCAGAATTGCAAACTTCGGGCAGCTACTGAGAAATTACTAACAGGAAAACTCAATAACACTTTGCTGGACCAAGCACATGCTCATCATTTGTACTTCAGACCACTAGACCAGCGAGGCAATTACCAAATGAGTGTCAACTAGTCCCAAAGAATGACAGCATTGCTACATCTACACATTTAAAAATTGGCTACGAAATGTCAATAACCATACAGACCATAGTTAATAGAACATTATGTGTATTAAATAGGTTGGCTATCTTTGTATTGTAACTTTCGTGAGACATTAATATTAATTATTGTATAACGGTTATTACTCACGCGCATTCTTCGGTTTTGACTTCAGGAGTTTGACTCGCGACATTGCCGGGAGTTCAGCTCATGAATACGGGCTCTGTTTGAGTTCGAAACTAGTCGGGCAATCCCGAATAATGCGCGTGAGCAATAACCATTAAAAAGTAATTAAGTTGGCTATCGTTTGGAGGGACTTCTCAAACCGGAGTCCGCAACCATGACCCATGGAGCCTAAGAGCTAACAGTGTAAATAAAAAAAACATCGCCTTTGATCCCCGTCGTTACAAAAGGTTGGGAAGCACAGATTTAAACTACTGTTACCACTATATATCATTCCTTAATAAATTAGCAAACTTTGAAAAACTGTGGACTACCAAACTAATCTTCCTTTCTTCTGATTTCCCTAGACTAGCATAATTTATCCCAAGACCTAGACTAGGCAGAAATGTGTTACAATATTGTAAATATTTACGTAAAAATAGAGGAAAAGATGAAAATTGTTTTGGTTCTATCGTTACGAGATTAACTTATAAAAGTGCCTAAAATATCTTCTAAATGGTCCTTTCATATAGTTTTCAAAATAAAAAATGTGGTAAGTTTAGCTAAATCTAAACAAAAAAACATGTAGTCCTGTATTTCCTTTTTTTTGAAAACTTCTATAAAACTTAAAACAGGGGTGCATTAAAGCGGGGCTGAAATTAAAAAAAAAACTCATTTAATGCCTACCGCGACCCTAACATTATTAGTCCTTCATATATTTTGATCTATCACAAAAACTTATGACATTATTAAAAATACGTCACTTTCGTATCTCGCCGTCCTTCCCAAAGGTGTTCGAGGTAGAAGGCAACACGGTAAAGCTTTCAGCCCATCGGTCATGTGGGCCCTTCCGATGAAAAGTAGCCACTTAACTCGTCAAACGCCAATCCACACCGACCCGCTGGGAGGGGACCGATATCCTTGGTTGCACAACCGCAAAGAGTAAACATAGAAGACATGACAGTTGATTTCTGATAAATTAGTTTATGATCTCAAATTTAATTAATTTTTTTCCTCTTTCGTTCATGTTATTTATAATATGTAATCATCAACATCTAACTCAAATGTGCTTTTATTGAAGTATTTTATCAAAACTCATTCGTTTAAGTAAAAACCGTAAAGGATGTCTATGATAATCATGATGACAGAGGAATTGAGGAAATATCTTCTGTGAATCACATAAGTACTATGAACTTACGCCGCATTTATTGATAATATACTACAAGTACAGTGTTCGAGCAGAGTATGAGAGAGTAAGTAGGTAACATGCTTTTGGTATTAATTCTAACAAAACCGCAAACCGCGTCCCGGTATTCAATTTAGTTTATGGCATTTCTATTGACTTATTAATTAGATTTCTGTGGTTTTGACAGGTCAATAAATTAGTGCAATGAATTTGACATTCATTGAAAAATATTTGTAGGACCTACAAGTACTTTTGCCGTGTTGAAGTGTTTTGTGCTTAAAACGCACCCACAATAATTGAAATCCTAGAGTAGAGCATTTCCATTTTAAACCAAACAAAACAAGGCTCCAACGCTTGCATTTCAATTTAACAACAACAGTCTTTGATTATATTTATGAAAGAATCAGATCTTCTTCTGAGAATGAAGCCTTTGCAACACTTATTTACTCTTCAGACATCGTAAAATGAGACACAAATAATAATTAATTAGGATCCACCACGAAACCCGTATCGATAGTAGGTGAGAAATAGTTTGAAAAAAGATATAACAGTATCAGGCTCTATTATACTTCAATAACAACAATAAAGAAGAATCGGACAGAATAGTCTCAGAGACTAATAAAATCACACTTATGTCATTAGAAAGGTATTCAACGTACTACAAGAGTTTCTTTGGCGGCAACTATCAAATGACTGTGTGAAACAGTTTCAAAGTAATGTCGCTTCTGTAACAAGACTCTATGTACGAAATATAACATAAGTAATATCATAAGATATTAGACGGCATTAGTCTGAGCGAGTCCATCGAACTTCACTGGTGACGATGAGACTTAATTGAGCAGAAACGATTGCCTTGGAAACTACTTCATGAAAAAAATCGACTAAAATATTATTGTAAAGCTGCAGTAATAGAAAATCAATTCGACTAAGCCGGCAAAAACGGGGTCCTTTTTCATTTATGTATTCATTTTGCAAGAGAACATTGTATCGATTAGACGCAGCAAAAATATGAAACCGCTAATCCGAATCAAAATTAACAGACAAAATTAATGAACAAAATATCTCATAATGAGGAAAATACTTCTAATTTTCCTTTGCATGACCACCGTTCTCTGCTTCTTCGATATCCGAGATGTGACATCCGACCGGATGACAAGGCTCCCTAAGGATTTCTCTATAGCCATCAAAGATATCGCAGAAGTATTGCCGACAAAAAGCATAACAATTGTAAGGGGAAATTCTACAAATATCAGGTGAGTGTTTTTATGAGAATTAAAACATAAATACTATAATAAATGCTGTTTGGATTCGCAGTCGAGAGTTAAGCTTTGAGTCGGTGCTCCAATCAGCGTGGTCAAGAACGCCATGATACGCAAATTTGCAAAGCTGCCATTGGTGTAAAATATTGTTCCTCACCCCACTCTCCACGAATAATGTAACTTTTTATTAGAAATTAGACACGTCGCATAGCTTCACCGTATACGCATCTTTTATTTTAAAACTTTCCCGATATTACAAAATATAACCAGTAATTAGGCCACACAATTCGCCAAAATATCAAGTACCGGCGCATCAATCCGGTACATGTGGTCCTTCGAGCCGGATACCAAGACTCAGCATCCTGTGGAATATGTGGGTGTGGCAGCTTTTATTGGTTTGAGAAAACTTTGGACTAAGGGCTACTTGGAGGCTAAGCGCATAGAGGAATCGAAGTTGGATTGACTGTTCATCGGACATCATACGCAATCTGGTGGGAACAACCATCCCTTCATTTCCCCATCACCTCCTAGCTCTCTTTGTGATACCAGTGTTTAAACTGATTTCAGTGAGTCTTCTCGCAAGGAAGTAAGTTCATCATTTCTCAAGGCTGGTGGACGTTGCAATCACTGCAGACGCGTTCATTAGGCATTCAAACTGTAAGTACTCCTGTTTTCACGAACCACCAAAATGGCTACCGAAAGTTCAAAGTCTCGCGATAAATCTCCCCTTACATTAGCTGTTGACAGTGTTCATTCTAAATCACGCGAAAGGTCTCCTAATCTTGTGAGTGAAGATCCTAATTTACTTCGAGAACTAATAAGGAAACGCGGCATTATAAAAGGCAGACTTACAAAATTTTCGAATTATTTAGTTTCTTTGGAAGAGAACGAAAATCTCATTTCTTCTTCTCGTACTCGCATAGATTTAAAATTGCGCATCAAAGGGGCTACTAGTTTATATACCGAGTTTAATGATATACAAAGTAAAATCGAGGAGTGTGTTCCCGATAGTGAAATGTCTGACCAGTTAAATAACAGAGAATCGTTCGAAAATTCCTACTATAGCATATTAGCCCATGCAGAATCCCTACTGACCGATGAGGGTGAGGTTACTGGCGGTTCCGGTAAATATTGCTGTAGTGAACAACCTCAGTCTGTTAAACTTCCTACGATTACATTACCCAGCTTTGACGGTTCGTATGAGCACTGGCTCGAGTTCAGAGACACATTCTTATCTTTGGTACATAGCTCTAAACGTATTACTAATATACAGAAATTTCATTACTTGAAGTCCTCTTTGAAAGGTAATGCCGAATTGGTTATAAACTCTCTAGAATTCTCTTCAGATAATTATATAGTGGCATGGGAATTGCTACTGAATAGATTCAATAATAATCGACTTCTAGTACACAATCACGTTAAAGCATTGTTTAGTATTAATTCATTGACTAAAGAGTCGCCCGTTTACATTCGTAAGCTTATTGATACGATACTTAAAAACTTACGAGCGTTAAAGATCTTAGGCGAGCCCACCGATCAGTGGGACACACTTATTAATTATATAATAGTTTCTAAACTAGATAAGACTACTGAGCGCGAGTGGGAGACACACAAATGCACACTATTCCCGAGCGATAACAATTCGAAACGCATCATTAAGGTGAATGAATTGATTCATTTCCTAAAAGACAGGGCGGATATGTTGGAAACATTGCAGCTTTCACACAATAAAGAACATAATACACTAACAGATAATAAAAAATACAAATCACATTTACATAACACGTCACACTGCAATGTTTCCACACATGTTAAGTCTAACGACGGCCGCACGTCTCGCTTCAAAAGGTCCTGTTTGAAATGTAATGGGATTCATCCACTTTATTCTTGTCAACAATTTATCGATAGTGATTTAGACTCAAAGTTAAAGTTAATTCGCGAGCACAAACTTTGCGAGAATTGTTTACGTTCGGGACATACACCTGAGAAGTGTATATTTGGGCCCTGTAGGAAATGCAATCGCAAACATAATTCATTAATTCATAATGATAGCAGCGATGGTCTAGTATCATTACATTCACGTATAGTGACTGAGAGTTCCAACGTAAGTGCAGGCGCAGCGCCGGCCATCCCCGGCCCCGCTTCCTCAACCGTCGCGGGGTCAGTTCCTATTCAAGTAAACAAGGCACATATGTATTATAAATCTATAGACATGCACTCTGTGTTATTGTCAACCGCATTAGTCGAGGTGGCCGACATTCACGGTGTTTATCACCAGGCGCATGCGCTACTTGATAGTGGAAGTCAGCGATGTTTTGTAACCAAATCATTTTGTAAATTAATTAACGTTACTACGTCACTGTCCAATTATGAAGTTAGGGGTGTCGGTGATTCATTAATACAATGTTCGGAAACTTGTAACATTGAAATTAAATCGCGAGTCGATAATACTTTCAAAACACGCATTACTTGTTTTGTATTGTCGCAAATAACTTCTACGATGCCAGCCTTATGTGAAGTAAATGCGCAGTTCTGCATACCAGACAACATAAGACTAGCCGATCCATTCTTTTTCGAATTTAAAGGTATAGACATTCTTATAGGCGCAGATAGGTTCTGGGACTTGTTAGGGGAAGGTAGAATGAGACTTCCCACCGGCCCTTATCTGCAAAATACCAAGTTAGGGTGGATTATTTCTGGCTCTGTTAATAATACGCGAAATGCAGGGCGTATTCACTGTAACTTGAGTAATTCATTAGATTCGCAACTACGCTTATTTTGGGAGCTCGAGGAGCTGCCTAAACTCAGGGATACGCGGACTCAGGAAGAGCGTACGTGTGAGGACCATTTCACTAGAACTACTACGCGCGATAGTGAAGGAAGGTTTCATGTACGCATTCCATTTAAGGAGTCACCTGATGTTTTGGGCGAATCATATACGCAAGCTGAACGAAGATTTTACGCATTAGAAAAACGTTTACAGCGGTCGCCTGAATATAAGGCATTATATACAAACTTTATGCAGGAATACCTGGATTTAGGCCATATGAGTCCGGTTAGCACTTATAAACGTCCGTGCTACTTCATGCCACATCACGGTGTACTAAGAGAGCATAGTACCACAACTAAATTACGTGTGGTCTTCGATGCTAGTGCTGCCTCGACATCTGGTAAGTCACTCAATGAGTTGCAATTAGTTGGACCACCGATACAAGGTGATTTAATATCTATTCTTTTACGCTTTCGGCAGCACAAGTTTGTCATGTGTGCTGACGTTCAGAAGATGTTTAGAAATTGCGTGGTAGCCGAGGACCAACGCAAGTTTCAATTGATTTTATGGCGTAATGATCCATCGTTACCGTTACGAATGTATCAACTGAACACTGTTACGTACGGAACTGCCTCCGCACCGTTTCTCAGTGTTAGGTGCTTAAAACAGCTAGGGTTTGAAGCCTCCAACCCTGAAGCTAAAAGGGTAATTATGGAGGACTTTTACGTCGACGACTTGTTGACAGGTCATAATGACAGGTCCGTTTTATTACAGTTAAGCGAAAATATAAAAAACGCATTACAGGCGGGTTGTTTCCCACTTCGAAAATGGGTTTACAATTTTTCGTGCACCAATATTGAGTTGTCAGATCGTTCAATAGAAATAAAATCTAACGAAAATATTAGTTCGAAAACATTAGGCTTAGGCTGGAATAATGTAAGTGATATATTTTATTTTAATACTCAGTTTCATACCGACGATAAACCCGTCACAAAAAGGTCTATTTTATCAAGTATTTCCCAAATTTTCGACCCACTTGGTTTGTTAAGTCCTACGGTCATCATCGCCAAGGTACTGTTACAACAATTATGGCTTCTTAAAATTGGTTGGGATGACATAGTTCCATCTAACGTCGCACTAACGTGGAACCGGTTTGTTATCTCTTTACAAGCGCTCAATACAATTCGTGTTCCTCGTCACGTTATAGGTAGCCAGCCTATGTATACGGAATTACATGTTTTTAGTGACGCATCACAAACAGCGTACGGCGCTTGTATTTACATTCGCACGATAAATAAAAATAACACAATTGTAGTTAGACTACTGTTCTCAAAAGCCAAGGTTGCGCCACTGAAACCTATAAGTATACCGCGCCTCGAGCTTTGCGGAGCTTTGCTAGGCGCTAAAATACTCGATAAAGTTCGTGGTTCGTTGCGTTGTGAGTTCAAGAATATAGTGTTTTGGACTGACTCAACCATAGTACTGGGATGGTTACGCATGTCACCGAACAAACTAAAAACCTTTGTTCAGCACAGAACAGCGGAAATTCATGAACTCACACAAGATGTTCTGTGGCGCCACGTGAGAACCAAGGAGAACCCAGCTGACCTGGCTTCACGAGGTTCAAATTTAGACGAGCTTGCTTCTTCTACATTGTGGTGGGAAGGTCCAGACTTTTTGAGAAATTCTAGTTTCTCACTGGACAATTACACGGTCGTAGACGCGGATGAATACCTTCCTGAGATTAGGCCAGCTATCTCTTCCTTCGTGACTCATGATTTATCTTGTTTAACATACTTCTCTTTTAATCGATTTTCACAGTTTAAGCGTATGAAACGCGCGGTGGCGTACTCGTTACGTTTTATACATAATATTCGCAATAAAAATAATAAACGAACGGGTATCATTAGTGTAGAAGAATTAAATGAGTCACAAATAATTTTAGTTCGGTGGTCTCAAATGGAAAGTTATCCTAATGAATATAATCTGTTATCTAATAGTTCGCAAATTGAAATTAAAGGTAATTTAGCAAAATTAAATTTATTTTTAGACAGAAATAAAATTATTCGTGTGGGTGGGCGCTTAGGTAACTCGCATGAATTTAGTTATAATAAAATGCATCCTATGCTAGTATCGAGTAAGCATTATTTTACGGTATTACTGTTTCGTCATGAGCATTTAAGGCTACTCCATGTTGGACCTCAGGCATTACTTTGTCATTTACGCGAAACATGGTGGCCTTTGGGTGGCAGAAGCTTAGCCAGGCGCATAGTAAATGCTTGCGTTACGTGTACTCGTATTAGGGGTAGAATTCTAACGCCTAAAATGGGCAATTTACCTATGGAGAGGATAACTGCTAGCTTTCCATTTTATCGATGTGGTGTCGATTACTGCGGGCCAGTTCTCATACTTAATCGCAAAGGTCGCGGAGCTAAGACGTCGAAAGCGTATATTTGTTTATTTGTATGCTTAGCGACGCGGGCAATACATTTAGAGCTGGTCAGTGATCTCACTAGTGAAGCATACTTATTAGCACTTAATAGGTTCATTTCTAGGCGTGGAAAACCGATAGAAATATTGTCAGATAACGGTCGCAACTTTATTGGTTTAATGAACGATTTTAAAGAATTTCTAGGTAGATGCAGTTCTGATTTAGTAGAAACTACAGCTAGCCAACAAATTAAATTTAAGTTTATTCCCCCATATTCGCCTCACTTTGGTGGTCTGTGGGAGGCAGGAGTAAAATCTTGCAAATACCATTTACGTCGTGTGGTAGGGAATGCGCACCTTACTTTCGAGGAGTTATACACTGTTTTATCACAAATAGAAGCAGTACTTAATTCCCGGCCACTATCTCCTCTTTCTCCAGATCCTAAAGACCTTTCTCCTCTTACTCCTGCCCACTTTTTGGTTGGTCGACCGCTGACTACTCCAATTTGTGAAGATCTCGAGGACGTTCCGGTGCATAGACTAAAGTGGTTTCAGAGAGTGGAACAAATGCGTCAACATTTCTGGATCCGATGGTCCAAAGAATACATAAGTGAGTTGCAGGTGCGGACAAAATGGACTGAAAACAAGACAGAGTTGGAGGAAGGCGCGCTTGTCTTGATCAAGGATTCTAACCTGCCACCTTTGAAGTGGAACATGGGCCGAGTTCTTCGTACCATCTCAGGCAAGGATGGGATTGCGAGAGTTGCTGATATACAAACAGCCTCGGGCGTGGTGCGACGGGCTTACGTTAAAATCTGTCCTCTCCTTCAGGATGAGCATGAGCAATGAAGATGCTACAAATTTCAAACTGTTGAAAGCGACTGCTTCCAAGGCCGCGGGCATGTTTGGATTCGCAGTCGAGAGTTAAGCTTTGAGTCGGTGCTCCAATCAGCGTGGTCAAGAACGCCATGATACGCAAATTTGCAAAGCTGCCATTGGTGTAAAATATTGTTCCTCACCCCACTCTCCACGAATAATGTAACTTTTTATTAGAAATTAGACACGTCGCATAGCTTCACCGTATACGCATCTTTTATTTTAAAACTTTCCCGATATTACAAAATATAACCAGTAATTAGGCCACACAATTCGCCAAAATATCAAGTACCGGCGCATCAATCCGGTACAAATGCTAAGCCTCGAGCAACGCCGTAAAGTAATATGTCCGACTATTTTCCACTGCTTACATTTCAGTCAGTGTGTGCAGAATCTTCGTGACTTTATTCCTTCCCCCTTTTTCAAGACACGTAGAAAGACGGCACATTACCACCAGCTCCGCATGGAAACTCCAAAAATTTTTACTTACGCAAAGATTTGTATCCACGTTCCTGATACGTACTGCCCATGTATGGAACTCGCTGCCGTCTTCAGTATTTCACGAGAAAAAATTATCTAGGCATATTTAAGACATATTTTAGAGTGCATAGATTCCTCTTCTTTCTTTGATGGCCCAACGTAGGTCCATTTTTTTATCGTAGGTCATTAAAAAAAAACATATTATGTTAACTTTTCTTTACTCCAAAAAAAGGAGTGTTATGTTTTGGGGTTCATGTATGTATGTTTATGTGTTTCTTTATTCTACCATAACTTCTAAACGCCGGAACCGATTTAGATGTTTGGGGTGTTGTTAGAATCATTGTGCCAGGTAACAAATACTAGTAATATTTTAAAAAAAAGGTAATATATTGGCTATGTTACACAGAACGCTGAGAAATTAAAAAAGCTACACATGGCAGGTGGCCTTAATTTTCTTTTTTTTTTTTTTTTTTTTTTTTGGTAGTGGCATCTCGCAGGTCAACCTAGGAGGTTGTCGGCTGCTTAACCGGGCTTTCCTGTGGATGCCCTAATAATAAACTATTATTAAGGCCTCCAGCCAGGGGCTTACGAATTAAACTAAATCTAAAGCGACCACGCTAAGGGCACCCCCTGCGGGGTACGAGCCTCGGCTTAGGGCGTCGCTTGAGGGAGGACAGCAAGGGACTGGCTGGATCGAACAAGAATTATTATTATCAGGGGAATTTAAAGCTACAGGCTCAGCGGCTACGCGGGCTGGCACGAGCAAGGGTCGGGGAGGTGATGCATTAGGTGCATTACGGGGACGTCGCGACGGGCCTCGGCGGCGAGGCCTAAATGACGGCGGTCTGTGTTTGTGTACTGTGCTGGTGGCCCTACGGCTCTCTTGGAGCAGGGTTATAGCGTCATCGGGGTACAAAAGTGAATGCCTAGGACGGCGAATTCTACTTATCTGGGAGGGGGTGTATCGGGCGGCAGCCGCGATAAGAGGGTTGGGGTGCTTTTCAGCAGACTCGAAATAACGCTTGCAAATGCGTTTTATAAACTGTTGGATAGTGGGAATCTTGAGGTCGAGATGGAGGTTTTCGTTTCTAACGTAGAGGGGGGCTCCCGTGACCTTACGTAAGGCACGGTTTTGGAGGGTCTGCATCTTATGGAGGCGGTACGATTTCGCGTGTGGGAACACTACGCAGGCGTAGGTCATGATGGGGCGTATGCACGTGGTGTAAATGCGCAGTTTGCACTTAAGGGACAATCTGCTGCGTGCGTTCATGATGAAGTGAAGCCTACCCAGAGCGAAGGCGGCGCGCGAGCGCACCGTCCTTATGTGCTCACCGAAGGTCAAGTGTCTATCTAGGATGACTCCTAAGTACTTGGCTTGCTTCTCCCAAGGGATCGGCTTGCCGAACATGGTTATCGGTTTGGGGTCGGGGGGTCTGATCCTACGCTTTTTCGCGAAGAGTACGGCTTGACTCTTATCGGGGTTAACTTCTATTCTCCATTTCCTGAACCAAGCGCCTAGTACGTTGGCGGAAGTTTGGAGAGTGCTAGCTATGCGGTCGCGCACGATACCGGAGTAGAAAATGGCAGTGTCGTCTGCGAAGAGAGCTAACTTTGCCTGTCTATTTTTGGGGATGTCGCTAGTGAAGAGCGTGAACAGGAGGGGCGAGAGCACGGAGCCCTGGGGGACACCGGCGCGGATAGAGTGGGGGGCGGATAGTGCGCCCTCTATGCGATAGCGGAAAGTGCGATTCGAGAGAAAGTCCCGTAGGATGAGCACGAGACGGTCGGGCACGCCGAGTTGGTACAGCTTGTATAATAAGCCGTTGTGCCAGACTTTGTCGAAAGCCTTCGCTATGTCGAAAAAGAGCGCGCCTGTCATCGTGCCGCGCTGAAAACCGGCGCTTATGTGCTCGACGATGCGGTGGACCTGTTGTACGCACGAGTGTTGGGTACGAAAACCGAACTGTTCGTTGGGGATGAGGCTCTTCGCATCGGCAAAGTCCTTGAGTCGCTTATAAATAAGCTTCTCGTAGATTTTACAGAGTACGTTGAGGAGGCTGATCGGTCGGTAGCTGGTGGGTTCGTTCGCGGGTTTTCCCGGCTTAGGGATACCTATGACGGTGGCTTCTTTCCACGATTGAGGGAAGACGTTGTGACTCATGGCGCCATTGAAGATGGCGGTCATGAGTATAATGAAAGGGGCGGGGAGAAGTTTCATTACTTTATTAGTGATGCCGTCTATGCCGGGGGCTTTGCGGGGTTTGAGATTTTTAATGACCTCTTGCACCTCGTCGGGAGTGACGGGGGGCAGGGGGTCGTCGGGGTCTTCGAACGGCGGGAGTGAGGCTCTGCGTTCTACTTCTGCGTCTACCTTGAGGAGGTGCGCTCGGTCGACCGGTTGGGTGCTAGGAGTGCATTGCGCTTCTAGACTGTCGGCCAGGCACTCGGCCTTTTCGATGTCGTCGAAGGCTATGCTCTTATCGGGGCGAATGAGAGGGGGCATGGTGGCCACTCCATCGGATTGGAGTCTCCTTTGAAGCTGCCAGAATGCTTGGTGAGTGGGCTCTAAGTCGCTCAGCGTCTTATCCCAGTGCGCGTTACGCTGCTCATCGATGCGTTTCTTTACAGCACGCTGCAAATAGCGCATGTGAGCTTTGTTCGCGTCACAGGGAAACGCGCTGTAGGCACGTACGGATGCGTTCTTTTCCGTTACCAATTCGCGTACGTCCGCCGGTAGTTTCCAGTGATGGTTGTCCATCAATGGAACTTCCCGTGAACAACTGTTCAAAACGGATTGTACGTGACCGGTGAACGAATCGATCGCATTCGTAGTGTCAGTGACCGAGGCGATGACGTCGGGAATAGAGTCTAACTGAGGGGAGCTGGTCGATTGTAGGCTTTCGCTTACTTTCTTCCAGTCCGTGATCGTTTGGGTGGGAGGGGGTCGGGAGGGATCAGAGGGCCCCGAGCGAGGTGCCAGTGCCATGATCACGGGACGATGGTCGGAGTTGAGCTCGTGTAGCGTCTCTATAGACTGTAAACGAAGGTTTACGTTCTTTAGAAGCGCCACATCGAGAATATCGGGAAGGTGCGCGGTGTTGTGCGGATAGTGGGTGGGATGCATCGGAGCAATAACGTCGAAGTTGAGAGTGGCACACAGGCTGAACAGTTGCCTGCCTCTCGCGGTCGTCGTATTACTGTTCCAAGCGGGATGTTTGGCATTGAGATCGCCCGCTATGATAACGGAGTCACTCAAGCCGAGGAGGGCAGTAAGGTCGTGGGATAGGATTTCGCGTTTTTCCCCCACATCGGTGGCGGCGGGAGGGATGTAGGAAGAGACGATAGTGATGGGTTGGTGACCGGTCATGGCTAGCCGACAGATCGATACCTCGAAAAGTGAGAGAGGAGGTGGGTCTAACGGGATGCAGTGGAGCGTTTTGCGGTAATAAATAAGGGTGCCGCCCATGTGACATCTAGTTCTATCGTTCCTAACTATACGGTAGTTGGCGATATTCGGGTCCCGACGGTGAGGTTTTAAGAACGTTTCCTGTACGAGGAGAACGTCTAATTGGTGGTCGCGGAGGAACGTGGTTATTTCGTCGCGTTGTTTGGTGATGCCGTTAGCGTTGAAGAAACCTATTTTTAGGGAGCGCGGTTTGGTTCTACATAGGTTCCTATTATCCATTAAAGGTTTTATATTTTATTTATTGTGAGCTAGATTGCGCAGGGCTTGCGTAATCTTGGGAAAGGTGTTGTACACCATGAGTAGCTTCATAGGGTCGCCTTTGCAGGCGATGATGTCCCTGGCCATAGCGTGAGCGTTATCCGAAGAGAATACGCTGAATGTGCTGAGAATGACGACCGCGGGGTCAAACGCGAGGTCGTCGTTTACGACCGGTAGAGAGGCGGCGGCGTTAGCCGGTACGGACGCGTTAGTCGGAGGCGATAGAGAGGGGGGCGCAGCTATGGGCGAGGCCATTAGGGCTGCGATCGTGGGCGTAGAGGTGGTTTTGAGAGCTGGGAAAGCTCGTTGTTGCTGGAGGTTGTTGAGGGGAGCCCACGGACTGGGTCTCTGAGGGCTGAGGCGGGCGGGGAGTTGAGAAGAGGGGATCGCCACCGAAGGGCTTTCCCTTTGTTGACGGGCGTTGGCCCGCTTCACGAGCTTGGGCGAGGTTGATTTCGGTGCCTTAGGGCAGCCGCGATAGTTTGCGGGGTGACCGGCTTCGCCGCAGAGCACACAACTGGGAGGGTCGGTGCAGAGTGCGCGATCTTTGGGTCGGGGACAGTCTACGGTGCCGTGGTCACCTAGACACTTGACGCATCTAGGCGTGGCGAAACAGTTGGTCTGAGCGTGACCGTATAATTGGCAACGGTGACATTGCCCTATTACGCCTGTTTTATAAGGCTTCTCTATAATGATGCCGGAAAGGCTACAGATCGCTTTGACCTGGAAGATAGGGTGGTGTCCTTCGGTAGGATCGCATACGACTAGCACCATGTCGTAGGCGGCCCCACCTCTGGGTCGGTGCATCCGGTGCACCTGGGATACTGGGACTCTCTGCGACTGAAGGTCGCTGAGGATGTCCTCTGTTGGGATTTCTTTCGGGATGCGTCTTATGACGACCCTGGTAGATTTCTCCTCGGGGAGAGAGTACGTGTGAAACGACACGTCCCTGGCCTTAAGGGCCTTGGTGAGTTCCCTATAATCGGTTGTGGAGGGGACTTTGACTTTAATGCCTTGCTGAGTAGCACAGGCACTGGTGTAGTTGATCCTGCGATCAACACACATCTTTGAGATGGCAGTCCATTTGGACTTGTCATGAATGTAGAGCGGGGGAGGGGATTTAAGCTTCTTAGAGCTCGAAGTGGCGCCGGAGGGGCTGAGGGGGGGGTTGGTCTGAGAGGGGGCGGGGGAGAGGGGTGCGATAGTCGCGGGGGAGGGGGGGGCGGGGGTGGCGGTAGTCGCGGGGGCGGGGGAGGGGGCGGGGGGCGCTACAGGTTTTTTGGCCTTGCTGGCCGGGGCGGAAGTTTTCCCCTTCTTCCTCTTGCCTCCTTTGCCGACCTGGATGTAGTCGTCTTCGGAGGAGGAGGAGGAGGGAGAGGACGAGCTAGTCTCGGAGTCGGAGGCAGTGGCATCCGAGAGACAGGGAGAGGGGTTGACGCACACGTCCATGTCTTCCGAGACAGTGACGGCGGTCGTAGGAGGCGCGATGGCCGAAGTAGAGGGAGCCTCTACGAGAGGGTCGATGATGGGCAAGGATGCGAGGCATGGTATACCTATTTTAGCGGGCGGCGGAGAGAGAGGGCTATCTGCGCAAATTATTGCGGGGTTGACATGCTGCAGGTCGGCAATTTGGGTACCGTACCGACGTTGAATGTCGGGGTCCCTGACTATGATTTTAACGAACGCGAGAAGCGCGTCCATATTAAAAAGAAATTATTTACCTATTTTATAATTTAATATATGCCTAACAGGCCTAACTCCCCGGGAGGATAGCCCGGGGATGCGTAACCCTCCCCGCCGGGTATAGGCAGGGAGGTGAGTGACCTAATGGTGAGCCCTAAGCTTGCTTTTTACCCGTCGCCAGTCTTAATGTGCGTACGGGGCCCTGAACCAGTCTAGTGCGAAGGGTGTAGACACACCCGACCGACACTAGGTGTGTTGCTGTAAGGGAAACCAGAGCTAGAGTCGACTAGGAGATCCCCCAAGGCCGGTTGTTCTAGCTCCCGTCCGATTTGTAGCTTAACCCTGAAGGGGCTTCAGCTGGGTGTATCGGGTCCACACCCTCTCGGTTTCGTTGACACCGTGAGGTTTCCACCGAGAACCACGAAACTGTGGATTTTCCCAGAAGGGGAATTTACACAACACACGTTTTGACTGTACTTTGAAAAAGACAGATATCAGCCGCCGCCTCGAAAGAGGCAACTTTTGAATTGTGGTGGCGTAGCTAGCGAGCAGCTACGGAGAATGCTACGGCAGAGCGTAGCGACAACGATCACTGACACAACACGAGCGAATTACGCGGAGTAACACGTCCGTGCGCGGCGAGCGTTGATGCGAGAATGATCCTTAATTTTCTATTTTTGTCACTTATTTTATACGTTTTTCACGTGCATTTTTCGAGCTCAGCTCATGATTATATGCTTCGTTCGAGTTCGAAGCTTGTCGACATCATACGTAAACTCATGCTGTTTCCCATGGGGGTACGCAGAAACTAACACAACTAACGTCCACGTTCATACATATGATCATACACGCGCTCCGATTGCGAGTACTTAGAACTTAATATTTTTCACACTAACATGAGAAATAATAATTATTCATCACCCTTTTTACAGATCCCAGGATATATTCGAACTCTTGTGTATGTTGAGTGAACATAATGTACTGACCACAAACTTGGACATCGCTACTAGCGAAAACAAACAAAAGGTAAGACCTTCCAAGAAGGTCCCAATTTCCTTACATTTTCTAAGAAAAGGTTTTTTTTTTTTAAACAATGCTCTAAGAGTGTTCTTTAGTTTCAAAATGGATAGATCACAAGTAGACACTGTTACCTAATTGCCTCATTGGTCTGTTGACCGCTAAGCGAGAGATCTCAGGTTCGATTAAAGGGTCAGGCAGTGTTAATAATAACTTAGGGTTTCCCGATCTCTACACATTATAATAAAACAACTTTTAACCGGATTAATCGCGTGTATTTTTGGCTCTTTTCTTGACGTTTGGAACACTTCACAGCGTTCGTGATCGCAGGATGACTAAACTAAAGTATCACAATAATTTATTTAAAATTATTTCAGTCTGTCGTTTGAAACGTTAGGTAAAACAAAAACCAATAATCTCGATTAATCGCGTAACAAAAAAAAAAAAAAAAACCTAACATAATATAGATGCACGGGTAGGCAGATGTGTACCGCAATTGTACACCCACATTCCACCAATACTGTCATTAAGTCCCATGTAATAGGTGGTGAGCCTATTGGCATCAACCGGGCACAGTTCCAAGCTCCGGGCTGCTACTGAGAACTTTCTTATATATATATCTGCCTAGCCATTTCCCAATCACATTGAGGTCGGCTTCCAGTCAATACCAATATTTTACATGGAGCGACTGCCTATCTGACCTCCACAACCCAGTAACACGATATCTCGTGGTATGACTGGTTGTCAGACTTTCAGGCCTATGACTACCGGTAACGGCTGTCATAGATCTTAATTTGATAACCGGGACCGACGGCTTAACATGCTCTCCGAGGCACGGAAGGGTCTCGGTATGAAATGATGGTCACCCATCCACAGACCGACCACGGTAAGCGCAGCTTAACCTCGATCGATCGATGTGTGCGGCTGTTACTTAGCCACGAGCCCCTCTTCTACTAGCTACTGAGAACTTTCTTATCGTGTTAAAAGTTATTTTATTATAATGTGAGGCAGTGTTTTTGGGTTGCCAACGGAAATTATTTAAAGAAACCTGGAGTTTGAAATAGTGCTCTGTAAAGCAATAGGCTCACCATCTATTAACATGGAACTTGGTAAAAGCATCAATGAAGTGAGGTTTAAAACCAAGAACCCTTGCTTAACCAGGGCATAAAGGCTTAAAAATAAACTAGCACTACCCACTTCCAAACTGTCAATTTTTCACTCTGGACCTTATGCTATAAATAAATAAATAAATAACATATTTTATTTCAAGTAACAGTGACTCACATAGAGTTAGTAAAAAATTTGCCTAAAACTATGTGTGTTAATACTATTATACGCCTCAAGAGTTTTTCGAACACAGTAGTAAATACTTACCAAGTATAATTGTATCCTATAAAAAATAAACATAAACTAGAATATAAAATATTTATTTAAAATCTATATATATAAAAATCAATAGCTGTTCGTTTGTCTCGTTAAAACTCGAGAACGGCTGGGCCGATTTAGCTGATTTTGGTTTTGAAATGTTTGTCGTAGTCTAAGGAAGTTTTAAACGGTGAGAAAATTGCGAGGAAGATAGTAAAAACAACAATTTCATATGCCCATATAAACTGTTCTACCTACTTTCCTGTCAAACATTTGACGTTCGAGGTGATACGAAGTACACCGGGTCATCTAGTTTAAAATATAACAAGTCGAAAGATTATACAAATTCTACTCTATGTTATTAACCAAATATCATGTTAATATGTAATTTTATTTTATATTTGAATTTTATTTTTATAAATTGCTGTGCCCTTACAGGGTTCATGTTAGGTACTGGAATCTTTGTATGTAACATCAATTTACCACATGAGTGCAATAAATTATTTGAATTTGAATTTGAACCCTTCCAGAAATATACGAGTCTTTATCTAAAGTCGCGGTGTGTATTGTTATACTTGTTACAGTATTACAAGTTTCTGAGAAAGGATTTGGACGTGTCGGATCAAATAACAAGTCTCATACTGTGCGAGCCGTATGAATGTGAGAACATTTTATTCGAGGTAAAAATGTCTTATTATTAAATCTGTTTGAATGCGATTGCGGGGCCACAGTCCACTATGTACAGAATAACCATTCAGCACATAGTGGATAATTTTCCCTTCAAAAGTTTTTTGGGAGATCAAGAGGATGTAATCACTATTAAAAATCTTTTTTATAAGTGATCGAAGGCTCGGTAATACAAAATCGACCGACGTACGGTTCGCACTTACGCCCCTAGATGGCGCTTTAACAATATAGGGCGAAACGGCGTAAACAACTACAATTTTTGTTTATAAATAAAATTGAAGTGTTCGTCGGAGATTTCAAAATAAATGCTAAAATGAAAAGTACTATTTATACGATGCATAATCTTAAATGGCCGTTTTATAAATTAATATGTCTGAAAGTTTGTCTCGGATAGGTTCCGAAACGGCTTTCAATGAAAATTTTGGGGATTAAAACAGGAATTTCAACTTAAATTAAAATGTATGTTTCGTTTTGATATAGAAAGAAGGAAAGATATATTTATCTCCACAAAGTGCAACAGCAGATATACAAGATTAAATTGGGATAAGAGCAGATATATCTGCCCTTATCTCAATTTAATTGGGGTCGGCGCAGCATGTCGTTTTCTTCCATAAATCTTTGTTAGCCGTGATAATGATGTCTCGTTCCTTGCAGGATTCAGAAGATATGAATATAATTAATATAAAGTGCTATTAGTAAACGTCCCACGTGAGAAAAGTCGCGAATACAAGCAGTCTTTAATATATTGTGTTCATCACTGTGAATTTAATTTACAACGTATGTAATGTAAATATAAACAGAGTTCATTAATTTAAAAGATGGCGATTGCCGCAGAAATAAATCACTTTTGAATACTCTATTTGAATTCACTAACGTAGTGTACATTATTAACGTGATGCAGTTAAAACTGTTACGCCATCCAACGTTAAATATTAATTTACGAACATTTACTTAATTTTATTTTTATTATGTAAATGTTTATGTTCATTAAGTTACGTGTTTTCCGGTAGAGATCCTTTCCGGGATTTTTACATAATCAGGGACAAGCAATCTTGTACGATATTGGATAACTAAACAATATAATTATGGCATATGTAATCTATATACAAACAAAGGAGTTACCTTCAAGAGACATATTCATATCAATTAATCACTTTTCGGGAAAGCCTGACAAATTAGCTAATCTGCGAGTCAAACTTGAGTTTGAGACGCGATATTGCCGCGGGCTCAGCTCTCGACTGAAGGCTCCATTCGAGTTCGAAACTGAGCGGGTAATCCCGATGAAAAAAATGCACATGAGTAGTAACCAGTGAACAATCATTTATATAACTTGTCTTCTTCTTCCTGCCCTGGTCCCAAGCTATTTGGGGTCGGCGCAATATGTTTGTCTCTTCCATTCTTCCCTGTTAGCCGTCCCTATATCGTTCACCCCCTTTTCATTCATGTCATCGATCACACAATCCATCCATCTTTTCTTTGGTCTACCTCTACCCCTCCATCCATCAACATTCATATTCATTACTCTCTTAGTCACATGTGTCTCATCCCTCCTCATCACGTGTCCGTACCAAGATAAACGGTTTCCTCTTAACTTTTCTGTCACTGGCGCTATTTTCAAACTTCCTCTAATATACTCATTTCTTACCTTATCCATTCTTGTCACTCCACACATCCATCTCAACATTCTCATCTCCGCTACATGTAGTCTTCTTTCATCCGTCTTCTTCATGGCCCAGCCTTCCGATCCATACAGGACGACAGGTCTTATAACGGATTTGTAGATTTTGCCCTTTAACTTGAGTGGCATCCGTGGGTCACACGTTGTTCCTGTTACCTGTCGCCATTTCATCCACCCTGAGTTGATCCGGTTCGTAATATCTCGGTCTATTTCACCATCACCTTGGATGAGTGACCCAAGGTACCGGAAGTCGGAACAGACTGGTAAAGGCACTCCGTCTAGAGTTATAGGCACGTGACTGGAGAGACCGCCGAAATCACAGAACATATAATGCGTCTTGCTTCTGCTAATTTTTAAGCCAACACTCTCCAACCTTTGCCACCATGCCTCCACTCTGCTCTGGACCTCAAGGCCACTCTCGGCAACCAGGACAATGTCATCGGCGAACAACATACACCAGGGAGCCTCTTCTTGAATGTCCGATGTAATAGCATCCATTATCACCAAGAAGAGGTATGGACTAAGAGCCGATCCCTGGTGTAAGCCTACCGTCACATTAAAGCTGGCCGTGGTGCCCGCAGTAGACCGGACTTGGGTACTGCATCGACTGTACATCGATCGGATCAACTGCACATACTTCCCAGGCACACCTTTCTCCTTAAGGGCCCACCATAAAACATCACGTGGTACCCGGTCATATGCCTTTTCGAGGTCCACGAAAACCATATGCAAGTTCTTGTGTGCGCCTCTATATTTCTCACACAGCTGGCGCATTGCAAATACGGCATCCGCTGTTCCCCGACCAGGCATGAAACCAAACTGGTTTTGTGAAATTTCACTCTCCTCTCTCAGTCGTCGTTCAATAACTTTCTCCCACACTTTCATACTATGTGACATTAACTTTATCCCTCTATAGTTGTTGCACTCCAGCACATCACCTTTATTTTTAAAGATGGGCACCAGTGAACAGTTGCACCATTCATCAGGTATGGCTTCTTCCAGCATCAACTTATTGAAGAACAAAGCTAACCACTTCCATCCGTCTAGATGTAATAACTTCCACACTTCAACTGGTATCCCGTCTGGTCCTATCGCTTTTCCATTCTTCATTCCATTTATTGCTATTTTCACTTCATCCTCACTAACCTTTCTCACTAATCCTTCATTCACTGGTTTATTCTCAAGCACACCATTCCAATCATTTTCTTCATTCATCAGTCTTTCGAAATATTTTTTCCATCTATCTTTAATTCTCTCGTCATCTGAAATTACCTTTCCATTTTCATCCTTTACACACTTTATTAAGCATACATCCCTCGCCTTTTTCTCTCTAGCCTTGGTGAGCCGGTATAAATATTTTTGGCCGGCTGGACTATCCAGTGTGTTATATAGCTTTTCCTGTGCTTTAGCTTTCGCTACAGCAACAGCTTTCCTGGCTTTTTTCTTCCATACATCATAATCCGTTTTCTTTACTGCTTTTAAACTTTCATTCCCCATCTCCACATTTTGCCATTCCTTGAATTTCATCTTCTTTTCCTTCAACACATTTTGTACCTCTGTCGACCACCACCACGTATCCTTATCGATCGTACCTTTCCCTTTTGACTCTCCCAAAGTATCCTTTCCTGCACTCCTAATACACTCTGCCATCTCACTCCAACATTCATTCACGCTTCCGTTATTCATGTCTCCCATTCTTATCATTTTATCCACCACTTTCTCTCTGAATTTACTCGCACAATCATCTTTCTCTAACATATACCATCTTATTTTAGGGGGAGGTCGCTCTTTGGCTTTATTTAGCTTTATTTTTACTACTACTTCCATAACCAGGAGTCTGTGTTGTGGGACTAAGTCTTCCCCTGGTAAAACTTTGCAGTCTTTGATGTGCTTTAGATGATTGCGTCTGACGAGGAAGTAGTCTATTTGGGTAGCATGATGACCACTTTTATATGTAGTCAAGTGTTCATTTGTCTTTTGGAACCAGGTGTTAGCTACTACTAGATCGAAAGCGGTAGCGGATTGTAGTAAGGTTTCTCCATCGTTGTTGCGATTGCCAAATCCCCATCCCCCATGTACTCTTTCATAACCTCCTCTCATTCGTCCAACGTGTCCATTAAAATCACCGCCTATGTGCAATTCCTCATGCACTGGAATAGACATCATTAATAAGTCAAAGTCCTCCCAAAACTTCTCTTTCACCCTATCATCACATCCTACTTGCGGTGCATACACACTTATAACATTCAACATCACATTTTCTAGCATTACTTTTACGGCTATCAATCTATCATTCATCCTTTTAACATCCATCACACTTCCTTTCAAATTACTATCTAATACTATGCCCACGCCATTCCTTTTTCCATCACTTCCACAGTAGTAAAACTTGTATCCCTCACCAATCTCCCTAGCTTTCCTGCCTTTCCACTTGGTTTCCTGCAAACACGCCACATTTATTCTTCTTCTTTTTAATACACCCGCTAACTCTCTAGATCTTCCAGTCATCGTTCCAACATTCCAACTAGCATACCTCAATCTCACTTCCCGAGCTAGCCTCTTACGTTGCACCCGCCGGAATTGGTGCAACAACCCTTGTCCATTTCCCACAGAAGCCGGGTGCTGCCTCTGCGCGTCGCCTGTGGGGTACGCCCTAGCCCTATCGCGCATATGATCATTTGTACTGTACATACTGCAAAGGTTTTGGCAAAATTTCTACAGTCGGCCGCCTGCCTGACACTAACCCTCCTTGGGAATGCTATTATTGGTGGTTTACCCGCCACCGCACGGGTTACCCATGTTGCTTATTGGTATGCAATGGGTTAAACTCCCTTAGTCGCCTTCTACGACACCCAAGGAGGAAATGGGGTAGTCCTATTCGTGACCGGGAACTACACGGACCATATATATATATACGGATTTATATAACTTGTCAATAACGAGAATATATAATATAATCAGCAGTGATAGTCTAGTGTTGGGTATGACCGTTGGACTGACAAGTCAAAGGTCGCAGAGAATCCAAGGCACGCACCACTGTCTTTTCGAAGTCATGTGCGTATTATTATTAATTTTCACTTGCTTAAAACGGTAAATGAAAACACAGGGTGGATGCCAGCACACCTGACAGATGTTCTCGATGGTGTGTAAAGCCATGTGAGAGACCTAAAGATGGTTTAAACTCTGACACTAGGTTGTTCACCAACCACACAATAAAAACAACGATGATATAAAGTTACAGCTACTAAATACTGGTACATTTTCAGTTGACAGAGAGCAACCTGATTCACAGTATGATACTGTACATCTTCTACTGGTCATACGGTCCAGTTAGCGAGACCTTTCTGATGACTATCAAGGAGGCCATGAGAGTAGCTGTCATCACTAACCCGAGGGAAAGCGTGTAAGTTATTTATACTAGACTTTTTGTTAGCTTACCAGCTATGGCTTGACTAAGGCTGGTAGAGTATTTTTTTTATCAATGATGGCATCTATGTTTGGCCACCAACTAGCCTGATGGTAAACGACGGTGTGGCCGAGGATGGAGCACGTAGATCTTAGATTCGATTGGATTATCTTAGAGTGGATAGATTTGGGGAGCACGATAGGATAGTTGATGCCACTGCACAGACCGGTCTCCCAGAACGGTTGCACCAGACTACATCCCGAAACATGAAGCTTCACGGCTTGGCTTCGTCCGGTTATCCCATCTTCTTCAATCACGATTCAATTTTAATTGTAATATTTTTAGGTTTGTCTAATTTATTACACTATTCGCCGACTGGTCCCTAATTAAAGTTCATTCTGTCTTCATCTTTTTGCCGGTAGAAACCTCATAAATAGCTTAAGCTCGCCTTTGTACATCAATTATTATTTAGTAAAATATATTTTGTGTCTTCAATCCTACTAATATGAAATTATATATGTTTGATTTTTATTACAACTAAAAAACAACTTTATATACATAAAATATAACTTCCTCGTCGGTCTATTGAGCTCAAGCACGACTGCTAAGCGTAGGGCATGAAGCTCTTGTGTTCGATTACCGGTTCTGGCAAAGTGTTATTGAGTTTTTCTGTTTATTAAGAAAATTATACTTTTTGTTGTTTTTTATAATATCGCAGTTACCTTAATACTAGCACGAAAGTCCTATCCCATAACATCATCACCTATATAACATCCAAAATTGCTCCCTCATTTCATGAATAACATTAGTTTCCGCTCCATTAAAATTACTAGTGACGTTCATTCAGCAAATAAAGGCCAGCATTATATTGACATATTGACGTTAAAATATAATGGTGCATTGTTCAGTGTTATAGGTTTTCATAACCTTATTTAGACAATATTTACACGTAAACCCAGTACGTAAGTAAAACGAAGAATGACAGCTTTATTAAGTTAATAAGTTGATTGAATATTTTCTTTGGCGCTTTTAAAATATTGTGGGCCAAGTTTCAATCTAGGTACGGTCAGCGACAAAAGGCAACACATCCAAGTTTTCAAAATGGCTTAGCTGTGAAACTATTCATCTTATTATGTTCATAAGCAAACATATATTTATTTATGACATATATTATATTAAAACAAACTCGCACTTATTTTAACAAACTCGCCGTGGACGGCCACTTCATCACTTTTAGGACCTATTTGAAAATCAGTGCGGCAATATCTCTGTATATTAGAGTAGTCACTCATTTTCATTCAATGTGGATAATAACTAAAATACAACATTTATATAATTGTTCAGCGACTGTCGAATCTGACGATCAGGTCAACTTCAGAGTGAACTACGGTGAGCTGTCTGCCAATGAAATTAACAATTTTGTATCGCAACGGTATGTCCAGAACATCATTATGTTTGAGTTTGACTCGCGACATCGCTGCGGGCTCAGCTCATGAATAAGGGCTCCGTTCGAGTTCGAAACTAGTCGGGCAATCCCGAAGAATGCGCGTGAATAATAACCGTTAAACAATAATTAATATCAATGTCTCTCACGATAGTTATTATACAAAAAAAATGTTGTACACTGAGACTCAGTAAAATTCTCGGAGAATCTTAACACCGCGATTTTTATACATAGAATTAAATATATGATAATTATAAAACCTAAACTAACTATTGATAATACTAAATATTTAAAATATAATACACAAGTTCATACAATAATATAAATAGTATAATACACACTATAATAAAATAATAATACACACTATACACATACATATTAAATAAAAATTATTTTAATATAAACAGAAGAAAATACTCAGGCGTCGAATTTCTCTCCATCGCTGTCATCTAGTAAAGTGCCCAGAAGACTGGCAACATTGGCAGTTGAAATGCAATGCCGGTTCTTTGACAAAGAAGTTCTTTGAACAAGCCAGCCCTGGTCACGCGAAGTGACGACCAGTCTTCAAGAAGTGTCTTTAAATAGAAGTTATGTTTAAGAATAAATTTGTTATAGTAGTCACTTTAATGTGAAGTTTCAATGTAGCAAAATATATGTGCTACTAGCTGTGCCCGCGAAAAATAAGGAATGAATGAATTTTATGTATATTTAAAAAGAAAAACATACATACATAAGTCATGCCGATCGAGGTCCTGAGTTCGATCGAAGTCGGGCAAAGTGTTATTAAGTTCTTCTGTTAGCAAATTCTCAAAAGTAAGCCGGAGTTTGTAATTCTGCCCGAATGACGGTAACAGGCTCGCTATACCTACACCTATTGCATAGGACTTAATAACGGTATTGGTGAAATGTGAGTGTACAATACGTATACACCTCTACCATTCCCTCTGGGAATACAGGCGTGATGTTATGTAAATTTTTGAGGAAAAGATTTAAATTTACGGCTTTTGGAGCTTTCTGGTTAATAAACTTTTAATATCACTAAGATTACCCACTGAAGCTTACGTTTCTGAATATTTCTACAATTTTACTACAGTTACAAATTATTCTCTCAAAATTGACATTTAAATATAGGTACATTGGGATGATCTTCGCTGCTTAAAATACTGTCCGATCATAAAATTTTAACTGCCAACATCTCAAACGATTCTTTGGTCACAATGAAACATTTGGTCATTGATGGCGATCAGCTGCTGTTGCTTGTACTGACAAGCAACAGCGGCTGATTACCAGCCACGCCGCCTAGGGGTATTTCTAAAAATTACTCCCCCCTCCCCCCCTCCCCAACCCTCAAGTTCAATAGCTGCACGACGAATACAAACTCCTGGACAATCACGTGCCGCTGTAATTCAATTCGTTGGTACAGTTGTACAGTCAGCGACAGAAGTGGATCAAAACTGCACCGACTGTAATGCTGATTTTTGTTATATGATTAAATAACTTTTCGCATTTTCTGTACTTATTTGAGTACGTTTTGTACTCCAGATAATTTAAGAAAGAAACAAAGCATTTATTTCAGTCTCGTGGCCGAACTTAATTTTTTCATTAGTAGAGAAAAAAAAGACTTCCTAAAATTCACCTGCACGAGACCAAAAAAGGCCCCTACTTCAGCATAAAGCGGCAACACCGAGATATTGCCGCACTGATTTTCAAATAGGTCCTAAAAGTGATGAAGTTTGTTAAAATAAGTGCGAGTTTGTTAAAATAAGTGCGAGTTTGTTTTAATATAATATATGTCATAAATAAATATATGTTTGCTTATGAACATAATAAGATGAATAGTTTCACAGCTAAGCCATTTTGAAAACTTGGATGTGTTGCCTTTTGTCGCTGACCGTACCTAGATTGAAACTTGGCCCACAATATTTTAAAAGCGCCAAAGAAAATATTCAATCAACTTATTAACTTAATAAAGCTGTCATTCTTCGTTTTAGTTACGTACTGGGTTTACGTGTAAATTGTCTAAATAAGGTTTGTTTCTCATTTTCTTGGTGTTGGTAATGAGATTACTATGTATTGCGGAGTTAGTGTCAATTTAGGCCGCAGGTCGATTGATTTTCATCGTTGTTTGCCGGTTTTTTTATTTATTTATTTCGACGATTATATATAAGAGGGGCTCGTAGCTAAATAACAGCCGCACAGATCGATCGATCGAGATTAAGCTTCACTTGCCACGTTGGTCTGTGGATGGTTGACCATCACTTCATACCTTCCGTGCCTCGGAGAGCACGTTCAACGTCAAATTAAGATCTATGACAGCCGTTACAGGTAGTCAGACCGAAAAATATTGGTATTAAGCTGCATCCGGTTTAACTGGAAGCCGACTCCAATGTCATTAGGAAAAGGCTAGGCAGATTGACGAATAAATCAATCTGCCTAGCCTTTTCCCAATGACAGTGATAGTGATCCTCTACGGAAGACCGAGGGAGCAATAGATGGACTGTGTTAAAAAATATATGGCAAGAAAAGACGTGACTGTTGATATGACGGCCAATAGAGATGTGTGGAAGAATAATACATGCTGGATAAGGCTGATAAGGGATGATAATGATGATTGTATAAAGTGATGTCTTCTACCATTTAACGGCCATAAACATTCAGGTAGTGCTAAAACTATGCTAAAATTCAATGAAATAGATACACATAGTATATACGTCTAGCGTACACTACGACTTTCATCGCGAGATCTTTTTGCGGAAATGTGGTCTTCAAGACCTGTAGCGAACGGATTTCTGCTGGGCAAGCGTGTCCCATCGCCGACCGCACCATCGCTTAACAAAAGGTGAGGTGGCGGTTAAACACAAGCCCATCAAGAATAAAAATATTTATCGCTAAGATGTATATGCGCGTTCATACTCTACATAATATAAAACAAAGTCGCTTTCCGCGTCTGTCTGGTTAACTCCTCCTAAACCACGCATCGGATTTTGATGCGGTTTTCACCATCGTTTATATAATTTTTTACAGATGGTTATATATATTATTTATTTATTATATATTTATTAAAGACTAATTAAGTTTTTTTGTAAGTAGAAAAAATAATATTTTGCAACCAAGACGCCGAAAAATAAATTTAGATGGCATACGTAGGCTAAACGTAACTTAACTCTTTTTACGGTTCCGTAGCCAAAAGAAAAAAACGGAACCCTTATAGGATCACTTTGATAACCGTCTGGCTATCTGTCGGTCGGTCTTTCTGTCAAGATCCTTTATCTCGGGAACTCGTGGAGATATCGAGTTGAAATTAAAACAATATACTCAGGTCTATAGTCTCTTGAAGCTGTGAAAAAATCAAACTTCTAAGTTACGCAAAAAAAGGTTCCGGCCGTTTATGCCGCAAAATAATTATATTTCGACACTCTCAAGGGAATCAAAATTTAAAGGGTACTTTCCATTGACCTAGGACTATGAAATTTGGCAATTAATATCGTCTTATAATACAAGTACAGGGAATAATCTGAAATCTATTTTGTAATTAAATCATACATAACGTTGTCTTTATTTAAAGCACGTAATCTATCATTGAGGTTAACCAACGGTATGAACGTCATTCATTACGTACTAAAAAAAACGAAGCGACTCGATTCCTGAACTATTTATATAATAAGTACCTAAATTTTTTTCACGGAACTCTCGGTGGACGTTTTCGAATCACACTTGTCCGGTTTTTTTTTTTCTAATTCATACCCGTGCGAAACCAGGGTGTGTCGTTAGTAAATACATACGGTTTAGTAGTATCGATCAATTAAAAAAAAGTAAAGATAATATATATACGTATTCGCACAACATCAGATAAGCAGAATGACTATATACATATTTTAAATAAGCATATACGAGTACATTTCTTAGTAGGTCACTACAGTGACAAGTTTATTTTCTTTGACACCAATAGTTTTGTTGGTAAATTAAAATTGACTAGGGATACTGTGTACCTGTCTATTAAATCTAGACGACAAATTGCTACGTTGTTAGCTTATAATATTAACTCAGTCATAAGTAGTATGACGAAGTATCTCAATACCACTTTATTTAGTAAAAAATACTAATAGTATAGTGGTGAACCAAAATAATTTAAACTTAACAGTTTGACAACAGAGAAGCATAGTCATCATAGTTTAATTCTGTCTCACCAAAATATTAATCGCTTCTCTGGCAAAATCCTTGATGTAGAATTATTTATTGAAAAATATAAAGTAGACATTTTTTGTATCACGGAGACATGGCTGAAGCCAGACAAAATGATGTTTAATATTAGTGATTTTAAAATAGCCAGTTCGTTCCAGAGAGTTTCAGCCGAAGGTGGGGGAACCCTGATTATGGTAAAAAATCACCTTAAATGTAAAGAACGACTAGATATTCGCGATCTCTCTGTTGAACGAGTATGCGAGCTCGCGTGTGCAGAAACTGAGGAATATGTAATCTTGTGTGTTTATAGGCCCCCAGCAGGTAATACCTCTCAATTTTCTTCAACAATGGAGGATGCGCTCAGCAAAATAAAAATAGATAAAAATATAATAGTCTGTGGAGATTTTAACATTGACATTATAGTGAACACCACAGATAAAAGAAATCTTTTATCTCTTTTTAGGTCATATAATTTAAAACATTTGTTTTCTGAGCCAACTAGACTGACATCTACCTCGGCTACTTGTATAGATAATATTATGGCTAATTGTAAAATATTACAAAAAAGTCTTGTTAGTGGTATTCGTTCAGATCATAAGTGTCAGATTGTAAAATTATATCACAAATCAATCGATGGTCCTAAAATTATAAAGTGTAGGACACTCACGAAAAGGAGTCTAGAAAAATTCAGTACAAGCCTAGAATCTCAACTAATTGCATTAAAGCCACGTTATGACGACCCCAATCAAATGTATTGTTCACTATTCAATGTCATAAATAATGAATTTCAAAAAGCTTGCAAAAAGCTGAAATCGATAACCTTAAAGCCTAAATTAATGTTCAGTTCCTGGGCCACCAGCGGTATACGACGAAGTAGGGATGTTCTTTATGAACTTTACGAAAAAAAGTCGTATTCATCTGACAATAATTTTCATAATTATGTTAGACTATATTCAAAAACATTTAAAAAGGTGTGTACACTAGCAAAGGCAGTTTATATTAGTGAACAAATAAAAAACGCAAGCAATAAAATAAAAACTACTTGGAAGATAATTAACACTGAAACTGGCGGCAATCGTAATTATACCGACGGTTCAATTAACTTAAAAATTTATGACAAATTAGTTTCAAATAAAAGTGTAATTTCTAATTTATTTGAATCTTTTTTTACAAATGTTCCTGTAGAGACTACTAAATGTCTCCCGTCGTCCGCACTAGTAGCTGCGTCACTCTTAGAGAAAAATTTTGATTTATGTGACGGTAATTTTGAATTTAGTTATGTGTCACATTGTGACATCATTAAAACATTTAAAAGTATAATTGTTAAAAAAACTGAAGATTTATGGGGATTATCAATCAAATCTGTTGAACCCATAATTGCTAAAATTGCGCCCTTGTTGGCGTTAATATTTAATACTTGTATCGCAGACGGAGTATTCCGTGATCTAATGAAATATAGTAAAATAGTACCCATTTTTAAGGCAGGTTGCCAAACTGACGCATCTAATTATAGGCCAATATTTGTGCTGCCTGCATTAAGCAAAATATTTGAAAAAATTATATAAAATCAAATGTTAATTTATTTTAATGAAAACAGTATTGGAGGCCTGGGAAGATTCGCAGGATGCTATAGGCGTGTTCTGTGATCTTTCTAAGGCATTTGACTGCGTAGATCACCAAACGCTTTTACTAAAGTTAAAATATTATGGAATTCAAGGTAGATCTTATGATCTCTTAAATTCATATTTGTCAAATCGTGAACAAATTCTATTGGCTTTCTTGGTTTCTATTGGCAATGTAGTTTCTACGGGCGCGCTTGTTAAAATGGGTGTACCACAAGGATCAATTTTGGGCCCATTTCTATTCCTTGTTTATATTAACGATCTTCCTCACATAATTAAGGATACAATGTCAAATATAGTATTATTTGCTGACGACACATCTCTTATATTCAAAGTTAATAGAAAGGACAGGGATTTGATAGAACCCAATAATACACTTAGTAAAGTATTTAACTGGTTTTCTGTAAACAATCTTCTACTAAATTATAAAAAGACCAAATTTATTAGATTCTCTATCCCAAATGTAACCCACGTAGGTTCAAATGTGAAACTTGATTATAAAGTATTAGATCTGGTTCCCTCAACTGTCTTCCTAGGCGTCACAGTGGACTCTAAACTGCAATGGGGACCTCATATAGAGGCACTTGCAGGCAAATTGAGCTCTGCTGCATTTGCTGTTAGGAAAATAAGACAGATCATAGATGAAGCTACAGCTAGGCTAGTTTATTTTGCATACTTCCACAGTATTATGTCTTATGGCATTTTACTGTGGGGATCGGCTGCTGATATCGAGACAATATTTATATTACAAAAAAGAGCAGTCCGAGCTATTTATAATATGGGAAGCCGTGAGTCGCTCCGTGAACTATTCAAGGAAATAAATATACTTACATTACCATCGTTGTACATATTTAGCATTATTATGTATATTCGGAAAAATATTGCCCAATTTTATAAAAAGAGTGACCGCCACAATCTAAACACCCGTTACAAAGATAGGCTTCAAGTACCAGGTTTTCGACTTAGTAAGACCAACAAGTCATTTATGGGTAATAGTGTTAGGTTCTATAACAAGATTCCTCGTCATATTATTGACTTGCCGGACTTAAAGTTCAAACCGATTGTTAAGCGCGTTTTAATGTCCAGAGCCTATTATAGTATAAATCAGTACATTAAAGATACAGATGTATGGCGAACGATTCCTTTCTGCACACTGTGACCCACTGGCACTATTTGACCAGCGCGGACATATACTTACTTTTGTATAATTTCTTTTTTCTTTTTTTAGTCTATTTTCTGACCTAACTGTCTTTTTACAGTTATTTTATATTAATATCTGACATACGTATTTATTACTTTATCATAACTTATTGTTATTAATCTAATTACAGATTGTACTCTATATTCTCATATGAGTCTCTAATTAATTAATAAAATAATTCATTGCTTTTCTGTAAAATGTGAGCATCATGTGGTTAATAATGTTATATATTACATTAATATATACATTCACCTGCCTATTGCCAGGCATTATGAGTTTCTCATGCTCACTAAAATGTCTTGCTGATGGTGGCGTTGTGTATCGGGTCGTTGAGTTCCCTTCAAAATGGTTGAGTTCAGCGATGCTGATGCGCACGTCATACTCGTGAACGGGTGCTGTCTGTCGGGACTGGTCCGCTCGTAATTGCCTTGGTAATCGTTTTGGCTTTATAAACTTCTACTATTTCAATCATTTGCTTTTGTTTTCCTCTTACATTATTCTACATTATTCTCACATACCATCAATACACCATTGTAATTAAAATTTTATTTAAAAAGAGTGTCTATGGAGTTTCTTGTCGGTTCTTCTCCATAAGATCAACTTTTTTGGAACCGTGCACCTAGCTTTGACTTTTTATAAGTGCCTGTAATTTGGTCTATGTGAAATAAAAAAATAATAACTTGAACCTACAGCGCTTCCTATTTTTTAAGCTAGGCAGAAGAAGCGGTGCATCAAAATCCTCAGCAACACAACCCAGTCTGTCATACAAAATTTCTGACAAAAACATAATCTACATACACTTAAGTAAATTAATGTAATTTAACTTATTTGACTTTTAAAAACCTAGCTCCTTATTTATTTTTGTATAATAACTTTCGTGCGAGTCACATTCATATTAATTATTGTTTATCGGTTAAACACAAAACACGAGTTTGAATCGCAACATCGCTGCGGGCTCAGCTCATGAATAACGGCTCAGTTCGAGTTCGAAAGTAGTTGGGCAATCCCGAAGAATGCGCGTGAGTAATAAACGTTAAACAATCATCAATACCCTCATTTATTATCAGATCAAATTGCTTTCTCCTTCCAGATTCCGCATCTACTACAACCAGGGTACTCCGAACCGCTTGAACCACCTGACCCTCGTCAACTGGTGGTCAGGTCGCCTGTACAAGTCCCCGGTTCTACCACCCCCTGATAGGATCTACCGTGACTTTAAAGGAAGGGTTTTTGAAGTTCCTGTGTTGCATGTAAGTTTTGGTAACCAATTGGTCTATCCTCATAAGCTGGTATAATAAAAAATCATAATTTAACATTACATATACGCCTGCATTCCCCGAGGGTAAGCAGAGGTGTACTTAATAGTTGGTGAGCCGTTGCCATCAACATAATAATTCCAAACTTCGGGCTGCTACTGAAACATTATTAAAGAAAAATCTAGTAACACATTGCCCGACCCAGGAATCGAACCCAGGACCTAACACTCAGTAGTCGCCCTTGCAATAGTGTAATCTCCATTCTGAGAAACCAAGACAAGACAACTGAGTTTTGCAGACTACCAAATCTGTCAAGATTTTATTAGAATCTCAATAGTATTGCATGAGCAATTGTCATTTTATTAAAATTTGTAGACTTGGTGTCGGTTGGCACAAAAAAACGTTGTGATAGGCAATTTCGTTATTCAGAATTGCTAATAGGTATGTTTAGTATTAATTGCATTTTTTCAAGGAAACATTGTGAAATAATATGCACGAACGGGGCTTGAACCCGCGACCCTTGACATTCCGTGTCATCACTCTACCAACTGAGCTACCGTGTCGTTGTTCGAGCTATTGAATTTCAAGTTTTCTTGTATTCGTCTTAAGGAGACGCCTGGCCATATTTATTTAGCAAATATTTACAGATCTACTAAACTCCACTACCACTTTGCAGTTGTAAAATATGAAAAATAGTAATCAATATATTAAGGCATTTCACGGCCTTAACATTTAAAAAAAATATCATTATACTAGCTGATGCCCGTGGCTCCGCCCGCATGGGTGTCGGTTATCGCGACCAAAAGTAATCATGAAATTTTGATCCCGTTCCCGCTTTCCAATTACCGCTTTATAACTGCCCATTTTTTAAAGTATTAAAATGGATGTAGCATATTATCCTTAAGAGATAGACATATGTTATCGTGGACTTTTCTGTAGACCTATATATATATATACACAATTTCACAATACATCGTTTTGTTATATCTCAAAAAGGTTTAGACAGCGTGTTCGTTGAAAGCTCCCAGACGGCTTATTTTTATCCGCCACCTCCAACAAATATCATTATATTTTAGCCAATGTATACAAAAACTTGACAAATTACACACTGAAATCTTCCTCGAGAACTACTCTATCGGTGAAAACAACATGAAAATCGGTGCAGTTGTTTTTGAGTTTATCGCGAACAGACAGACAGACGCGGCGGAGGACTTTGTTTTATAATATGTAGTGATAATATATATATGTTACTGAAATTACATGATATATGTGACTGATATTTCTAATATCTCTTGTGACCTTTATAATCAATCTGTACCTACATGGGTGTGTAATACTTTCCTCACTAACTTTTCCTCATTACCCTCCGTAACCTTTTAATTGAATATGTTGATGAAGTTACTACCGAGATGGCGGCTCACAGAGATGTATGGAAGAAAAAGACATTCTACGCCGACCCCAATTAATTTGGGATAAGGGCAGAGGGATGATTATGATGTTGTTGAAATCAATTATTTTAATACAGGCACCCCCGTGGCATTTCGTGAAGTATAATAACGACAACACGATCACTGTAACCGGAGGACGGGACGACAAACTGCTGTCACTTATTGCAAAGAAGCTCAATTTCAAGTAAGGAACATAATATATCATCACGCATATATACCTGAAGGAATAAACAGAGGAGTGTCGTTGTACAGTCACGAGCACAAACATCTATACATTTGCACTTTTTAAACACCATATATATAGTTATCTGAATAATATAGAAGTATTAATGTATGTCTATATGTAGAAGGAATGGTTCTTCTATCTGTGTTACATAGGTACCTAATTATCTTATTATTACACGATGGAGATATTGTCGGTGAGTTTTTAAAAATTTGTGATTACATCTTGGTGCTCGTGTCTGTACAACCCCATTTTTATTCAGTGCTAGATGTAATAGGCCGTGAGCCTATTGCCTTCCACCGCGTACAATACTGAGAATTTCCTCCAAGAAAATCCAATAACATTTTGTACGTCCCGGCAATCGAAACCAGGACCTAATGCTCAACCGTTGCACTTGCAACCATTAAACCAATATAATATAATATGATCCCTATATAATCTCTTTATGAATAACACGTATAGCATTATTAGTTATTTTCGGTACTACACTAGCTTATCCTTCGTATGTACTTTGTTTTATTAATTGAAACTGTTCAAGGTCAATTCAATCTAAGACGATAGGCAACTAAATTTCAATTTTATTGTTAAAGTAATACAGTTCATTTTCGTCAGGTATAAATACTATGACCCCCCAGACAGAAGCCAAGGATCAAGTATTTCAAGTAACGGAACTTTCAAAGGCACTCTCGGACTTATCTGGAAACGCGTAAGTATATAACAATGCTAGAAAATTCTATGCTCATTAAAATGGACGTAGAAATTAGGCAAATAATTCTGACACTCAGATTGTTGTCGGAAATAATCTTATTGTTTGAATAAAATGTTTTTAAAACAAACTTTAGTCTCCTACGTTCTAACCAAAACCATTCGTGTGCGCAAAATGTCAACTCAGTCGGTTGAATGAAATTAGTTTTAAAACCTTTAAGCAAATGTTAAAATAAATGAAAGTGTACAATTTAACAAAGGATTTATACTAATACTCTTCCCGACCGTATTTCGATCATAGCGGCCTATCTCCACGGAGATCTCCACGGAGATAAGCCAAGTACGCAGGAGATATTATAGTACATAAGTGTATACGCAAACACAGGCGCACTCCCTAGTCCTTCAATCTCATAGTCCGATGGGACGGCAATCCGACACGACCGGAGAGAGATCAGGCGCAGAACCGACGGCTTTACGTAGCACGGGGGTGTCACACCACCAACTTCCTAACTCTAGGCTGCTACTGAGATTTCCTAACAGAAAAACCCAATAACACTTTGCCCAACAACTGGGAACCCAGGACCTCACGCTTAGCAGCTGCGCTTGCGACCACTAGATCAACAAGGCAGTCGAGGAATTATAATATAATATAATTAATAATGATAATAATTATGTATAATAATGATAATTAATGGATTTATACTGTATTGTTAAATATAGCTAATAATTTAAAGATATATTCTTTCCTAGTCTGGTTGTCAAATTAAGATCTATAATAACCGTTACGGGTAGTCAGAAGCCTGAAAGTCTGACAACCAGTCATAACACGAGATATCGTGTTACCAAGTAACTGGGTTGTGGAGGTCAGATAGGCAGTCGCTCCATGTAAAATACTGGTATTAAGCTGCATCCGGTGTGACTGGAATCTGACCCCAATGTAATTGGGAAAAGGCTAGGCAGATTCTTTCCTAGTCTGACCATGCAAATGTAAATTACGTTTAGTGTTAGGTATGTACGGAAGTGACACACGTCAATCAAACTCGCAAGCTATTTGCACACTCGTTTATTCAATAGGAACGGGCCGCAGCGCGGGGGTGGCGGGATGCAGCCCGCGCATACACACATACATAACAGTTAGGAAGATGTTTTTATTAACTTTACGCTGGCATATTAATTACATTATATAACCTAAGCATTAACAAGCCGAATGGTTATATTTCTGAAAACTACCGATGTCCTTTCAGAAAGCTGACTTCTTCCTTGGTGACGTCACAATGACGTGGGAGCGATTGCAAGCTGTTGAGTTCTCGTTCTTAACCCTGGCCGATTCTGGCGCTTTCCTCACTCACGCTCCAGCGAAGTTGAGCGAAACATTGGCTATCATCAGACCTTTTAGATGGGAAGTATGTACATAGTTACTCTAATTTAATTCGTTCTTTCTCTTTCTTTATTTATTCTTTATTTTTAATAATACTGTTGGGATTATTCTGGCTGGATTATATTTATCCAGAAACTCAGTTCACGCCACATATTTCAGTAATTGATAGATAAATAATACTGACTAAAAATGTTATATGAGAAACCTCAAGTGTATCAGACGTGTATGTCTGATAAACTTCAGGTTTCGCAAGAACAATAAAAAGAACTCCTAAATAAAATATTGTTTTTTGTCCCCCAGGTCTGGCCACTAGTTTTCGCCACCTTACTAGTAACTGGTCCAGCGCTCTGGATTGTCATCGCAGCTCCGTCGCTATGGCAACGACGTAAATGCGACCAGCTGGGACTGTTCAGCAGTTGCTGCTGGTTTACTACCACACTGTTCTTGAGACAATGTGAGGAAATTGACAAAGCTTGCTTCAAAAGCACATTTGAAATAATAAAAGGGAGGTGTAAAGCCATATGCAATGATTCTTCCAGATTAAAACGCTTTTCTTTCGTAAGATTCTGGCGTTACTTTGCGGAAGTCCATTACAATGGATGCAAATAAATACAATATCTAGCTACTTCCACAATATTGAGGGTAGCATTACCTGTGCAACGCCCGCCCGCCCGCAAATATATGCACATACGCAAGCGGTGAAAATTGCGACTACCTCCAACTACTCTACACATGTTTCGCTCCACCAGGGGCATCATCAGGAGCTCTTAGACTGTGCAATGTCCTCCACCGGCATGTATTTGCATATATTTGCCGGCGGGCGGTGCACAGGTTATACATGACTACACTCAATATTGTGGTAGTAGCTAGATATTGTATTTATTTGCATCCATAATAAAAAAAACGCAAAATGGTGGTAAAGTAGCGAGTACTGTGCATAAAACTTCATCAATCAAATCACATAATGCCCATTTTCAGTGGCATCCTGATGTCTCGTCTATAACAGGAAAACCTTAAACTAATCTTTGAGATATTTCGTAGTGGTGCAAATATCATCATCAACATTTAATAAATCTTCATTTTTTCCCTCAGCATCCAGCAAAGAACCTTCCAGCACACACAAAGCCCGTCTTGTCTCAGTTCTGATATCACTTGGAGCAACCTACGTCATCGGAGACATGTACTCCGCCAACCTGACCAGCCTGATAGCAAAACCTTCAAGAGAACGCCCCATTGGAACCTTGCCGGCCCTGGAGGAAGCTATGAGGGACTATGGGTATGAGCTGGTAGTGGAAAGCCATAGCTCTTCTTTAGCTATTTTGGAGGTAAGTTATTTGAAACTTGCATGATGGAATATGTAGAACCAGTAGAACATTAACTTTGGATTCTATTTTGGTCGATATTTTTGAGAGTGTAATTATATACAATCACACGTGTAATTATATACAATTATATACCTACATACAATCACGCCTGTTTCCCAATGAGGTAGGCAGATCCTATCGATTTCCAATTGCTAAGATTCTGGCACACCTCTTTCCCTTCATCTATGTTCCTCTTGATGCACGCTAGTCAGTTTAGATTGTTCTTGACGTGGCCTTTTTAGATAAAAGTCCGCAATTTGATTGCGATATATTCGTCGAGATTGAGCTACCTCAAATCTTTGATCCACACTCGCTTCATTTACTAGTATGTTATCTTATTTTTAGCCAGGTTGCCTTAGCCATGGATGAAATTTCGCTTTTGAAATATGCTTTATGGCATCTCTTCCTAGAACTCCTTTTTAGGACGATATACGAATGGTTTTGTATTGAATCCAATTCTACGTAAAAACACTGAGTCAAAAATATTCTAGCAATTGATGTATTTGTAAATTTTTTCGACCGATATTTTTATGCTTTCAGTTTTATAAAGTTTTAATGGTTACGTGATATGGAATTCGATGTAAATAATCCTGAATGAAATATTCTATAAATAAACAAATAACATGTTAGGTATTTCTTTGTTTTAATTGTTGATAGTAATACTACCTGACTGTTATTGGATGTTCCGTCTGTTGGTGTGCGCTTAATGTTGCTAGGAATTGGAAACCAGCTAAATACATCACTCTTATAAACAAAGTACTTATAATTACAATGCTTAATATACGACTTTTGTGTTTTATTCACTTTAATTAATTAAATTCTTCTCACAATGTTGTGTAATCCTAAAAAGTTGACGTTTCAATTACATTAGAAGCTTTTTTTATTTATAAATTGGGCAAATTTTTACCTAAATTTTTTAAGACAGATATTTAGCTTATCATTGAGATGACAAATTTATTTTGGACATTTCTGATTTATCACGTTGCCGTTATTATTTAGGCTACCACCAATATGAGAAAATATGTTAAAAGCCATTGTAGCTTAAATTTCAAAAAAAAACTTTTGGTGTTATCGTATTCTTTCTAGAACGGCACGGGAGTATACGGTCGCCTAGCCAATCTGATGCGTCGTCAACGAGTACAGCGCGTACGCAACGTTGAGGTGGGCGTGCGGCTGGTACTGTCTCATAGAAGAGTCGCCGTGCTCGGCGGCCGGGAGACGCTCTACTATGACACTGAGAGATTTGGTAAGGCAGTCTTGTTCCTATTGGAATCAAATAATTGATTCCAATTAGGACAATTAAATATAGGTACTGTTGAAGGTCATGAATTACCATTGGTTCTATTCTACTATTTGTACATATATCGGCTCAAAATTAAAAAGCGTATAACGGTAAGTAAAATCTGGTAGGGACGTTGAAGTGACAATGGTTGCCAGAAATAAAAACAGTGCGGTCGGATTGTAAATAGATAGATGACGACTAGCAGCATTTTCATCTCCGAGCTTCGGAAGGCACATTGTTAATTATAATCATAATAGTGATTATATAGTGAAGTAGCTGGCGTAGTACTCGATGCATTAGCCGACAGCACTTTTCAATAGTCCAAAACCAATCTATTGAAATGTGATATAACGATGACGCAGTAGCCGACACTGAGATATATATATGTCGCAGATGGATAGTAGAATCCGCTGTTTTACAAAACAGTACTGTTTTATAAAACCATTGCGATACGTTTAACAAAACTGCTACCCACGTTTAGACGTAATGCAGATGGCATATCTACAGTGGGACAGTTTTTTTAATTGTATATGAAAAAACCTTAAACGTCGTTAAGCTGTTTTTCATAACAGTACTGTTTTCTAAATCAGCTAGCAATTTTGAAAAACAGCTAATTCTACAATCCATCTGCGACATATTTTATATATGGTTATATATATATATCTGCCTAGCCTTTTCACAATTACATTGGGGTCGGCTTCCAGTCACGCCGGATGCAGCTTAATAAGTTAATTCTGAATGCATCAAATCATTTATTCTTCTAATAAAAAACACAATAACGATACCTCAGCACGCCATACTCAGTAGCTACGACAATAAGGAGCGGAATATAAAAAAAAAAAAAACAAGGTAACTTTATGATTTTACCCTACGGACTTTCAAAAAGCCCTTAGTAAACACGGTAGAATAATTTTGCTCAACCGAAATTTGTTTTTCAGGATCCCACAACTTCCACTTGAGCGAAAAGCTGTACACGAGGTACTCGGCCATCGCTTTACAAATCGGCTGTCCTTACCTAGAAACTTTTAATAATGTGTAAGTTATACACATATAATATTATATATATTTTGCTATTACGACAGTAATGACGACATAATACCGACCTCCACCATAATACGTACGTGTACAATACTCAATGTTCAATAAATTATTTAAAATTTTGAATTTGGTGAGTAATTTGTTTTGTGCCCTCCTTGTGCATGGGCATTGTGCCACAACATGGCACACCTGTACACTCGAAAGGAGTAGGCAGACTTGTACACAGTTGTATACATAGGCTGTATATATATATACAATATATATGTTATTGTATTAATAAAATCTATGGTCTATACAGGAGGCGCAGGTGGAAGCAGATGCTTGAAAAAGTTGCATAAAATTATAATATAATAAAGTCAATATTCTTCCATTTATAAAACAAATTAATGTTGACAAAAATAAATAATATGAAGAATTAAAAAAAAAAACTCTTATTTATACAAGCACTAAGGAGTTTTTAAACATAAAACCTCTATGCTGAGATTTAAACGCGAAAAAGTAAAGGTGTCGCTGTTTTTTATTAGATTACCGCACTATTGCAATAATCTTAAAACACTCGTGCGTACAAGCCTCATTATGAACCTAAAAGCGGTGCCATAAGAGCCACTTTACGAGCAAGTATGTTGAAAAAATAATTAGATATCTATCAACAATTAATAATTCCCGGGTCTGGCAAAGTGTTATTGGGTTATTCGGTTAAGAAATTCTCAGGAGCAGCTCTTAGTTTGAATCGGCAATGGATTCACCACCATCACAACGTTAGCATTGGCTTAATCTTTAATTTCGTTCTTTTGTTTCTGAGCCCTCAGTAGAATACAGTCGTACTATATGCTTCAGCAAAGCTTTCCCAAAATTTAAGTTTTAAATTAAGCATTTTTGAACAGCGTCATGACACTCTTCGAAGCTGGTATCTTAGCGAAGATGACGACCGACGAGTACAAGAATCTACCAGAACAATCTAGAAGATCGGACCCGGTTACTGAGAGTGACAAACAAGGCAGTGAAGTCATGGGAGATTCGGCAGCTGCGTCACAGGCAGTAAGTGTGAACAAATATAATGCATCTTCAATGACCACAACATAATCTGCTTAGCCTATGAACAATTACGTTAGGTCAGCTGCTAGTCTAATGAGATGCAGTTTAATACCGGTATTTTACATGGACCAATGGCTATCTGACCTCCATAGCCCAGAAGTTATTAAACTTTCAGGCATCTGACTAACCGTAACCACTGATATCATAGATCATTCATTAGACAACCGTGACTGCAAGGTTAACGTAGAGTACGTTGCCGAGGTGTCAATATTCCACTCATATAAGGTGGTTTATTATTATTATTAATCCGAAATATTTATAGAAGTGAATATACAAGTGATTTAAGGAATATCGAACAATAGTCTAAGGAGTCCTGGGCCCGATTTTTATGAAAACCAAAACTGTATCATTGGATTTTTTAATTTTCCCAGCCAGGAATCGAACCTGTAGATTTTGGAAAACAAATCACACCATGTATTATATACTTACACCTAATAGTAATGAAAATCTAGGAATTAATGACATGTGGCAAACTATTCCCACACAACCACACAGTTAGTTCGTATTATAAGAAAATTAATACCACAACAGTGTTCCGATAAGCACAAACTGCGCAGGCAAAGTCACAAACGAAAGCCAGTTAAAAAAAAATAAAAAAATGGTTGCTTTTTTATGATCGTAGCGCAATATGTCCTCTGCTAGTCAGTTTTATTTCCAAAACATTATTATTATTTCGTTTAGCATCAACTTCGGAATCTGTAAAGTTACTAAATATCTACTGACAATTATAATAAAACAACTTTAACCGGATTAATCGCGTGTATTATTGGTTTTTGTTTTTTCTGTCGTTTGGAACACTTTGCAGCGTTCGTGGTCGCAGGAGGACTAAGGTGTCAGGCGTCTCAACAGTTTATTTAAAATTATATCAGTCTACCGTACATATAATTGATAAAATTCATATTTTTTTGTCTCAGATACATAATCAAAACTAAATCGCGACTGAGAAGAAATACCGAAACAAATTCTACCTATTGAATAGATTCAGGCGTTACTTTGCGGAAGTCCATCACAATGGATGCAAATAAATACAATATCTAGCTACTTCCACAAAATTTAGGGTAGTCATGCATTACCTGTGTACCGCCCGCCCGCCCGCAAATATCTGCACATACGCAAGCCGCGAAAATTCCTACCACCAACTACTCTATACGTGTTTCGCCCCTCCACGGGGCATCATCAGGAGCTGTTAAACTCTATCTATCCACTGACAACTTTATCGTTTTTGAAGTCGTTTTGAGATTATTATTTATAAAATAAAGGATAACATTTTGCTTTGTACATAGTTTAATTAAGGTATTATTAATTTGTGTATATATTGTCTCAATTAAATTTTCCTTTTCGTTTATATCATTCGTAGTTTAAAGGCGACATTGACGTCCCAATAACCTCTCCAGAGATTCTAAACAATAAGTTTCTGATAGTGGTAGTTGATTTATTATCTAAGTTTGTGTTTTCAGCCACAAGGGGAATCCACAAAAGGCTTGGAACCCGTCTCTTTAAGGATGCTGAGGGGCGCTTTCTGTTTGCTCGGTATCGGACATCTGTTGGCAGGTTAATTTTAACATAAATATACGAACATTATACAAAGCAAAATAGGGGTAATTTTTTATTTTCCGTTGTTTTATTTTTTAATGCTACGCGGGCATGAAGCTTAATGCAAGAGACAGGTCAAGTTAATGTAGCGAACAATTTTTTTTTATATGATTATTTTATTTGACTATTATAGGGAATAGATGGCGATAACGTCTCTTTAATCCTTTCACTGTCGAATGACCCACATGTGGTATACGGCGATTGTTTAACTATTGTGTCTGCTTCGTGGACAGGGAAAGCGTAAAGACGTATAAGTGTAGAAGAAGAACTCGGAATTATGAGCCGAGGTCAGGATAGCTTAAATTGCATAGTATTTCAGGTGATCTGCAAGCCTGATATTAAGCGCAGGTACTCCATAATAGTACATTTCTTTCCATAAATATTTATAACTTTTTATTATGACTAAAAATCATTAAATAAAGAAATATGTACATACATAAATTGTAATATAATTGCCTCACCGGCACTTTTGGGCTATTGGTTTAAGAAAGAACCAAATAAATTATTTATTTGAGTCTCACTGCAGAGTAAACCCAAATTAAAGCAGCATTGTGTAAGGAAACACAAGGAAATAAAAAAGTACAGAATTTACATACCTACTACTAACTAAGGCAACTGCCTCGTTTGTCTAGTGGTCCCAAGCGCGACTGCTGAGCATGAGGTCTCGGGTTCGATTCCCGGTTGGGCAGTGTTAAAAAGTTTTTCTGTTAGAAAATTCTCAGTAACAGCCCGGAGTTTGGAATTGTGCTCGGTAGATGGCAATAGGCTCACTACCTATTACATGGGACTTAATAACAGCATTGGTGAATTGTGAGTGTACAACTGTGTGCCTACCCTTTCGGGGAATACAGGCGTAATGCTATGTTATGTGTACTACATGCTTCCATTACCAATGAGCTACTAGATTTTTTTATAATTGTTTTCCAGCTATATCTCTCGCAGTCGAGATCCAGCTTCATCGCCGGTCAAAACGCAAGCTCGTGCCAGAGCCGAGCGAACACAAAAAGGCACAGAAGCTGCTCGTGTTCGGCAAGTCAGTCGTACTGTTCAAACGAGGCTGCAGGAAGGTCTGTGCTACAGTTTACACGGGTATTGACAAGGCTTTCGGGCCAGAAGTTAAAGATTAGATTACTTAAGAGATGAGATTCAAACACTAATATAATAGCGACGTATTTTATTTCCACAAAAAATCATAAATTTAAAATTCGCTACACATGCAGAAACGTGTTTTAAAAATAAGTATGGATATTAGCACTTAAATAAAGATATACCGATTTTTTTTTACCCATAGATCGGAACTGCCTCGTTGGTCTAGTGATCCCAAGCGCGACTGCTGAGCATGAGGTCTCGGGTTCGATTCCTGGGTCGGGCAAAGTGTTATTGAGTTTTCGTGTTAGCAAACTCTCAGTAGCAGCCCGGAGTTTGGAATCGCGCCCGGTAGATGGCAATAGGCTCACCACCTATTACATGGGACTTAATAACAGCATTGGTGAAATGTGGGTTTGCAACATTGTACACCTCTGCCTACCCCTTCGGGGAATACAGGCGTGATGCTATGTTATGTTATGTTATAAATTGGAACAAAAATTTCGATGAAGTGTGATGAGACGAGATATTCTGAAAAAACGGTATACTTTAAAAGAAAAATCATGCTTAATTTTTTAATGTTGTAGCATTCTACAATGTTTTTCAATAATACCGCGCTCAACAAATTATATCTATGTGTTAGCAAGTTGGTACTTCGTTCATTTAATGATTTTGGTTGTTATTTGTGGTAATTATTTTTTATATATAAGGTCCTAAATTATTAGGTAATTTCCTTTTAAGGGGTCAATGTATACGTGATAAGGATTAATTTAAACCATAATTAAAATTTGTACAACAATTTTATTTTTTCCTTAATGTTTGCCGTTCAAGGAGCAGTTTTCGTATTGTTATATTACAAAAAAAAATAAAAAAAAAATCTTAGCTTAAGTGAATGTATTTGGCTTACATATTAACCCTTTCAAAGGAATTTACCAAATAAATTAGGACCTTATATAGTAGTGGGATATAAAAACATTCTTGTATATAAATTCACAATAAACGCCTTCGTGTTGTAGTGTATTGTTTATTATTTCAACCTATCCCATGTTCTTCAAGTCTTAAAAAATAAAGCAATAACATTTCAGACGTGCTTAAAAAATGTAAAAATCTATAGACCGCAATTTACTACTATTAAAGTTACGTTATGTTCCTCGGTCATGTTTCCAAATTAGCCACTACACTAAAAAACAAACAAAAAGTAATTTAATGTTATAATAGTTCTAGAATTAACTATCGATGGTTGAAAGGCAAATTGATCTAAGCGACATTTTAGTGAAATATGAAAATGTCTCTTAATCCTGTTGTTTTAAAGTTTATTTTTTTAAAGCACAGAACCAAATAGCCTTTCACCCATCGCTATCAATATTTCGTATTTCCGAAGATACACGGAAATTTCCGATGCGCATAATTTAAAATGTAGTATTATAAACAGTCGCTACACCTATATACAAATGTACTCTGTGGCTACACCACACACAGGACGTCATAACCACTACTTCGACGAACTTCGCACAAAATATTGCAATTTTACTGTTAATTTAGCTACATACTCATCAAGATGCTCTGTGTCTGACATAAGACAGCTTCCTCATTAAATTAGCGAAGTGAGGGCGCGCTAACGAAGTTATTATGATAAAGAAGAGAGGTGAAGATGGTTCGCGAGGGCGGGGAGGGCAGCGGAGTGCTTTGGAGGTTGACTTTTGACAGCTACGGGTCTGACGCCCGGAACAAATGTTTGCCTATTATTATTATTTTCACTGTCTCGTTGGTCTTGATGACGCAAACGTGGCTGCTAAGCGTGTGTCCTGGGTTCGATGCCCGGGACGAGCAAACCATTATTGAGATTCTGTAAGACAATTATCGGTTGATGGCAATGTACTCACTACCTATTACATAGGATTTAATATTAGCACTGATGAAACTTGGGTGTACATCTGTGTATACCTCTGCCTTCCCCCTCGAAGAATACGGGCGTGATAATATTTTATGTTGTAACGTTATTATTTTCAGTCGGATATGCTGTACTTTCTATTTTCCAAGGTATCTATAGAAGAATACTTATGAGTATCTCTTTATATTCGGTTAAAATAATTTGGCCTTATTCTGGGTGGATGCTCTTGTACCTTTGTGTGTGTAAACTGTACAATATTATTACAGTTATTCAGTCAGGTTAAAAATGTTAAATAATTGATTTACGCGAATAAGTTTAAATATACTGCTGCTGCTTACTATAGATATTTTAGGTTAAATCTAATTAGTTGGCGAAACTCAATCTTATGTCTCTTACGGATCAGCTAATCGGCCGCTCGGTGGCGTCACATAGGTGAAAGTCCGTTGACTCCGATTGTAAACGATAGGGGTTAGCAAACTTTGATGAGATGGAATATAATTGTTTAAAATCACTGATATATTTAACACTATTCTCACAAATATTATGGCATTTTTGCCAACAAATTTGATTAAACCTTATAATATATTCGTTGGATCATTTACGATCGGGGTCACCAATGTGAGAGGAGAGATGACAAGAGTACTCTTACAAATATATGGAATTTTTTCCAACTAATTTGATTAAGCCTTATAATATAGCGCGTGCAATAGGTGACTATATATTCTGTTTTTTTTTATTAATATCATAGAGATGATAGTGAGAGGGTGGGTGATTTCCTCACTACATTTGTAAGACTGGCGTTACAGTGAATTTTATTTCGTTTCATAAGACGAGAGAAGCTGAAGCTTCATGCTTGTTACATATATGTAGACGTCAAACCGTCTAACAGGTATTTATATATTATTTTGCAATACTAACAAGATTTTTTCAAAAGCAGACCCGTAAGTTAATAAATAAAAAAACATAACCCTCCTCCTAGGGCAGTCGGGTAAAAAAATGCAGATGTTTTCAAACGCAAAAAAAAATTTAGTAGTGCGACCTGACCCACATATTTGTAAACAAACGTTTGTTCAAAACAAAAACTTGTTCATACGCGAATCCTTTGTAAGCTTCATAGTAGATATAAAATCAAAAATTCCTAGAGGACAGTCAGCATTCAGAGTGGCTATAGATTCCACTTTGTAGGGTGCACACACCAGTTTTCATCTGCAGCTGTAAAGAGTTGTTTTTTTATCAAAAATGGATCTTCGTTTGGCCATCATCTCGCCTAATGATAAGTGACGATGTGGCCGGGGATGGAGCACGTAGATCCCGAAGAAATCAATTCACTCTAAGTAGACTGGATAGATTTGGGAACAACGATAGTAAGGAAGTTGATGCAACTGCCCCGACCCGTCTCCCACAACGGTTGCACCGGACTACATCCCGAAACACGACTAGGTCGCTCCACGTCATGGCTTCATCCGGTGGGTGGTAACTAGCCGCGGCCGAAGCCTCCCACCGTGTATATTACAGTCATGTATATTGCAAAAGATCGCTGATAGATACAGTAGACAGCACCAATTCTTCTTCTTATCGAATCGATCAACAGCATTCATATTTTTTCAGACCAGTAGTTAGGCACGCAAACAAAATTCTTCTCATCGTGTGGTTCATTAAATTCCCCATAATACGGTTGAGTTGGGTGATGCTGACACATGTGTCACGTTCATGTATAAGCGCCGTCGGTTGAGGCTGGTCATCTCTAACGTGTTACGCAATATTTTGAATTGTAGCTATACTCTTAACATTGCAATCATCTTACATTGTTTTCGCATATTTATTTTATGACATAAGCAATGTCACCAACGAGACTGAAAATATTTGATAAGAAGAAGAAATTAATTAAATAATTTAAAGCACGCCTGCCACGTGTGTTTTTTTTAATCATACTAGTCTATGTTACCTGGCATAATGTAAAGATTCTATAGATACCCTATACATCTAAATCGGTTCAGACTTTTAGAAGTTATGGTGGAATAAAGAAAATTTCAAACATATTGACATACTTACATACATACTTAGACATGAACCCTAAAATAATAACCTAACAGTTGTGTAGAAAGGGTAACCTAAAATAATAACCTAACAGTTGTGTAGAAAGGGTAACCTAAAATAATAACCTAACAGTTGTGTAGAAAGGGTAACCTAAAATAATAACCTAACAGTTGTGTAGAAAGGGTAACCTAAAATAATAACCTAACAGTTGTGTAGAAAGGGTAACCTAAAATAATAACCTAACAGTTGTGTAGAAAGGGTAACCTAAAATAATAACCTAACAGTTGTGTAGAAAGGGTAACCTAAAATAATAACCTAACAGTTGTGTAGAAAGGGTAACCTAAAATAATAACCTAACAGTTGTGTAGAAAGGGTAACCTAAAATAATAACCTAACAGTTGTGTAGAAAGGGTAACCTAAAATAATAACCTAACAGTTGTGTAGAAAGGGTAACCTAAAATAATAACCTAACAGTTGTGTAGAAAGGGTAACCTAAAAAAGAAAAAGTTTCTAGTTCGTTCTTCCGTTCTTCCATAATTGGATGCTGATACGCAATAGTGTGTCAACCCACAAAAAGTAAAATTTGGAAATATTGATGTATTCTCATAGTGTGTGTTACGTATTTAATTATTTATTTCAATATTTCCAAATTTTACTTTTTGTGGATTGACACACTATTGCGTATCAGCATCCAATTATGAGCCTAAATTTTGGAACGTAGCAACTAGTCGTTGACAATGCAACAGTGCCTGTAAACGGTTCAATTGAAATAATTCTTTAATTTTAACAACCTAGTACCATAGTTTAGAGTTATAGGGGGTTTCCTATAAATTTCACGAGTGACAGCCGCAAGGTCTTTAGTCGTTGTCAACCACACGCACATCTACGGTCAGAAAATTAATACCGTTATGTAATTTCTTAAAATAAACAAACGGGAAGTATATTTAGTATATACTACGAAGCAAAAACAATATTCATCACTGAAATCAGGCTCTCAATATATAAAAATATAGCCTTATATTTAGCTCTAAATGTCTTACAATTATTTATTAATATGGTTCATCGTACCGTCACAATTCTACTTACCTCGTATTCTTTATAACACCACAATGTTTACCTCACAAACGCTCCAGAAAAACGTAGCCGTTTAGAAAAAGAGCATTTAATTAAGAATTTAAATTCAACTTAATTGCTTTCATCACAATAATTAACTTAATTACAAGCGTTTTAACTTTAAAAGCGTTGCGTACAGACGTACTGTTTTATGTAATTAGTGTCATGGCATCTCGAATGCCTTCAGCGGTGCAGGAAGCGGGAAATTTCCTTGAAAGACAGAAAAGTGATTCTTTGTTGTGGTCTTCTGTCGACCAGCGTAGAGAAACTCTCAAGTGTTGTCATGTATATTGTCTCTTTATTCTTCTATTGATTAATTTGTTTAAGCAATAAAGGGTATCGATAAATCTTCGAAAAGCATTGCGTGCATAGCGAACTCTAAAGTTTTTTTTATTTAGTGGAAAAAGAATACGGTCGTGAGCAGGGTTTGAACCTGCGCCTCCCGGATAAAATACTCCACGCGCTCTGACCGGTCGAGATAGCTTTACGGTCAGAGCGCCTCGTTTTTATTGTGTACAAAAAATTAGAACAATAAAGGGTATCGTTTCTTTTGTGGGTATGATGAAAAGGTAGGTACTTCGGATCTAAATTAAATTACTATCGGCTTCAGTAAGGAGATTCGCTATTTTTCCTATTAATAAAATAGGTATAAATCTTAGAACTATATAGGTATAAAATGTAATGTGCCTCTACTAGGATAATTCTGTGTCACAGATGACACGAACATTGTATAATAAATACAAAAGACAGAATGAGAGTTTACTCAATTGTGCAGTTTTATTTGTAGACCACAATTGAGACCATACCATCTGTACTAATATAATAATTTTTTTGAAAGAAAAATACGCTTTGAGCAGGGTTCGAACCGGCACCTCCCGGATAAATACGCCAGGCCCTCTCAAGCCATCTCGACTTCAATACCCCGAATTCTTCTTCTTCAAAAAGTTCGGTATGCATGCGTTAATGCTTTTCAAAGATTTATCTGTATTAGTACAGATAAATCTTTGAAAAGCATTAACGCATGCATACCGAACTTTGAAATTTTATATTAGTATAATAAACAAACTCGTAAAATACACGAGTCGGACTCGCACTCTACGGTTCTGTAAACCCCTTTTTTGTTTTATTACCATTATTTACACTAATAGTATTAAGAAAAAAGATTTGTAATTAATAAACACAAAAACGACTGAACCGATTTAAAAAAAAAATTCACTAGTTGAAAGCTATATTATCACTAAAAACAAATCAGTATAAAGATCAACTGCCTAGTTATGTCGGCTTTTTTTGAACTATGCCTTACAAACAGACAGACGACGTAAGGTCTGTAATAATGTCCCATTGGGCACCCTTTGGGACAAAATCCGTTTGCAGCTAAAATGATGCGCCAACCTAGACACATGCGAGCATTGACTATCCTCTTCTCTTTACTTTTTGTCCCAATTCTCCTTCTTAACTAACTTCTCATTTTCAATATGTGTGCACCAATCATTCCAAATATCTTCGTTCAACAAACAATCGTCTTCTTCACTGTCCCTCTCACCGCTCTGATATTGTTAATTCTACTGTCTTTGTGCAGTCTATTCTATTACGGAATGCTCTACCTGTCGAAATTACGATGGTAAACAGTCGGAACTCTTTTAAATGAAGGTACGGAAGCATCTTTATGATAAGACATTGGCAGATTCATCTCGCCTTAGATTAATTTTAATATTAAATATATATATCTATGTAATATTAGTATTATACCTATATCATATGTATTTTATAGTAATAAACTATATCGATGTATACAAGGTCCTAATTTATTAGGTAATTTCCTTTTTGGGGTCAATGTGTAAGTGATAAGGATCTATTTAAGCCATAATTTAAATTTCTACAACAATTTTATTTTATCTTATTTTTCTCGTCTAGTAGCAGTTATCATCTTGCTAGAACTATAGTTATTACAAATAATTTGTTTCTTCCATTTAATTCCTGGTTTATGTGAATATATTTGACTTATATATTAACCCTTCCAAAGGAAATTACCTAATAAATTAGGACCATATACATTAAAAATCTGGTAAATTACTCATTTTATGATAATGCATCTACCAGGCTTTGTCTCTGCGTCACCCTAAGGTCTGGCAGAAAATGTATAAGTATGTGTATAAAGTAAAATAAAAATAAATCCTAAAAATAAGGCAAATTCGGATATCTAAAATCCTATGGCTTGCAAACAACATCCTCCACCCTATAGGTACGTTTTTGTATTCAGCTTTGTCTATTGAAACTCCGAAAACGGGATGCACCGTCAAAAACTTACTAACAGAAATCCGTATTTTATGCATAAAAGGCTCTGTTGTTTTTGTAAAAGGCTTCAAATACAGGTATTTCCGAGAACTCACTGCTAGTACCTACGAGACTTCTAGTGATGTACTGTTGCACATTCAGAAATACCAAGACAAAATTAAAAATTAAAAGAATCAAAAGCACGTCTGCCATGTGCGAAATATACGTACATATCATATATACTTACTAGCCTATGTTACCCGAGACAATGTAAGGATTCTACCGATACCCCAAACATCTAAATCGATTCAGGCGTTTCGAAATTATGGTGGAATAAAGAAACTACACAAACGTACATAACACTAAAAACATAACACTCCTTTTTTGGGCAGTCGTGTATTTAATTAGCAGCATTCGGCCGAAGTTCGTTTCATGATCCGAACATACCGTTGAAAAAATATCTTACGTATAGTAGTAGCATTTATATATCCTATTTTTTCCAACAGGACTCACTGCCAGTAAAACTAATCAGAGACTGATAAATTAACCTTATATGATTAAACTATCGCCGTTTAAAATCATATGTAATTCAACAGAACTTCGGCCGAGAGTCGGCTTCGGCACATATTTCAACCGAATGTTTGGCCGAATTCAACGCTCTTCAGAATCCACAGTCGGTCCATCACTACTACATACCATTGAGTTAGGAACCTATGCAAATATGAACTCTAATAAAACTTTCCCGGGAACGCGTCGAATTTGAATTGTAACTTAGTTAAATGTGAAATTCGTTAATCTTTTGGGATACAACATAAAATAGCATCACGGCTGTATTCCCCGAAGGGATAGGCACACAGTTGTACGCCCACATTTCACCAATGCTGTTATTAAATCCCACGTAATAGGTGGTCTGCCTGACTGCCTCTTTGGTCTAATGGTCGCAAGCGCGGCTGCTGAGGGTCCTGGGTTCGATTCCCGTGTCGGGCAGAGAGTTATTGGGTTTTTCTGTTAGACAATTCTTAGTACCAGCCCAAAGTCAGGAAGTTGATGGTGTGACACCCCCGTGCTTCGGATAGCACGTAAAGCCGTCGGTCCTGCGCCTAATCTCTCTCCGTTCGTGTCGGATTGCCGTCCCATCGGAATATGAGATTGAAGGAAGAGGGAGTGCACCTGCGCATACACTTGTGCACTATAATATCCTCTGCGTATCTCCATTGAGATAGGCCGCCGTGACAGAAATACGGTCGGGAAAAGTATTATTAATAGGTGGTGAGCCTATCGCCATCTTCTAGGCATGATTTCAAACTCTGAGCAAAATTGAGAACAAATTTGGTACTTTAACTTAAAGATTTACATCCATAAAATAATAGTTGAATACTATTACGCTATAGTATTACTGTATCGATGTAAAACCCAAATATATTGACGCGAGTGCAGCTGCCGTAGTTAGTTCGTAACTTGTCTACCGAACTGTTGTGTGGTGTAAGTTGTGAACGTGCAGTCACGTGTGACATGTTGTGGTGGGCGGAATTCAAAGGAGATTTATGTCATATAAAATTCCATTAAACTTATTGGTTGGGGACTGAGTTGCCCGCGTCCGTAGGAGTGCACCCTTATAATGGAATTCATATACGTGGCCCCTGGGTGGAGCAAAACAGGTAACACAACTCTGGTGGGAGGCTTTAGCCGCGCCACCATCACCGAACGAAACCATGCCGTAAAGTGACCTATTCGTGTTTCGGGATACAGTTCGGTACAACCGTTGTGGGAGACGGTTCTGGGCAGTTTCAACTCCCCAACTATCGTTCTCCCAAAATCTATCCACTCTACTTAAGAGTGAATACATTTATTCTGGATATACGTGCTCCATCCTCGGCCACACCGTCGCCAACCAACAGGCATGTTGGTAGCCGTAGTAAGGTCGATCCATTTTGGAAAAAAAAAAACAAAATATACAAATAAATCTTTGAAAAGCATTAACTTATGCTTAGCGAACTCTAGAGTTTTTTTTTTTTATGGAAAAATGATTATTTATTTGGAGTATTTATCCGGGAGGCGAAGGTTCGAATCCTGCTCATGACAAAAAGATTATAACTTATTGAGATATTTTACTGCTGCTATTTGACAACTTTTGTAATACGTGTTCTTGTGAACTAATTCTATAACGCTTAATAAATGCTTCGAAAAAGAATATTATTGATTATAATTAAAAAGATAAAGAAAGATTTCAGATTTAAAAAAGAACCTTCATCCACCATTCTTCTATCCCTATTCATCCCATTTGACAGTACTTAGAAAGACTTAGAACTAAATTTCACAATTATTCTCGACGTCTCATAACTTAAACCTCGAAGTAACATCTGGGCTCTAACGTAGGGCCAAATGTTTGGATATTTAAAGTTTAATAGGGACCCAAGCGCTAAAATGGCGGTAGGTATGCCAATAACAGTAGGTATGTTACTAATTAGTTATACTAACTGCAGTTACATGTATCTCGAAGTGACAGAGGGTTGGAGCGATAGATTAGTGTAACAACTGTCATTGTGTTAATAGCCATTCCGAATTTGAAGTTCTCTCCGAGTTATTTTATGCCAGGACGAGACGAGACTTATATTATAAAAACGATTTACTTCTGAAATAAACAAAAGCGTTTAAAAAGGTTGCCGTTGGTTTTTCAAGAGTTCTAGTCTTAGTTAATATTAGTTATCTACATACCAATAAATTAAATTTAATTGTATTAAAAAAAATAGTACTTTGATTAAATATTAACGTTGCTACTTATTCTTCTTTTCTACTTTTCAGCTTTGAAATTATGACAGCGGCCATCTTGAATGTTCAAAGTAAATTATACTTTCTATACAACCATCGTCATAAAATCGGTTCATCATTATTACTGTTTTTTTTTATATAAAACCACATTAATATTTTGCCTATGTCAAATTCGATACAAACAAAAAAAAATTGTTCCATAAAAACAAGAATACTAAGATTTTTTTCAGTCACCTGTATAGAGACTGAATAGATATCAATGACATCACCAAAAGACATATAAAGCTGTGGAAGAAGAATGTAATAGGCAGGGGTCGAGATGGCTTAGTGGTTAGAGCGCCTGGAGTATTTATTCAGGAGGCGCAGGGTCGAAGCCCGCTCACGACCGTATTTTTCTTCCCACAAAAAATACTTAAATTTTCGTGCATGTATGTTTGCATTTCGATATCTTGCAGATTTCAGAAGATATCAATATAAAGCGCTATTTGTCCAATTCCCGAAATTCTCCGTGCCTCGGAGAGCACGCTAAGCCATCGGTCCCGATTGTCAAATTAGGATCTTAGCCGTTACGGGTAGTCAGAGGCCTGAAAGTTTGACAACCAGTCATACCACGAGACATCGTGTTACCCAGTAACTGGGTTGTGGGAGTCAGATAGGCAGTCGCTCCATGTAAAATACTGATATTAAGCTGCATCCTGTTTGACAGGAAGCCGACTCCAATGTAATTGGGAAAAGGCGAGGCAGATATATTTGTCTAATGCCCACGCGAACGAAGTCGCGGGCACAGCTAGTCTCTAATATCAACTTAGCTAATTCTACACAATAGATAACATTTCTACGGCAACATCTTTCACCGTGTAACAGAAAACTTTATGAAATCCATGATAAATGGCGTCTAGTAATTAATTAAGCCGTCAATTCGTATTGTTTACGAGATGAAACAAAGGATAGTTGGTTAATTAATGAAATCTGATTTTAGGTAAATTAATACTACATTCAATGGGGCTGAGGTGGGGACAAGCTTAGGAGATGCGACACGAGAGCGATATTAATCTGTAATCTATAATTCATAGAACATTTTAATTGCGACAGTATGAAACACCGTTAGTGATACCATTGACATCTTCGATACGCGTGCCGCCGTGACATTGACAAATTGTTAGTGTAATTTTAGTTTTTTTTTTATGGATTTTCGTCTCCATATATAAGTATATCAATCAATCTGCTTAGCCTTTTCCCAGTTACATTAGGGTCAGCTTCCATTCTAAGAGGATGCAGCTCAATAACAGTATTTTACATGGAGCGACTGCCTATCTGACCTCCACAACCCAGTTACTGGGTAACACAATATCTCGTGGTATGACTGCTAGTCAGACTTAAAGATAAATCTTTGAAAAGCATTAACGCATGCTTAGCGAACTCTAAAGTTATTATATTAAATGGAAAAAGAATACGGTCTCGAACAGGATTTGAACCTGCGCCTCCCGGATAAATACTCCAGGCGCTCTGACCACTAAGAGTTCTACATCCATATTTGAGCACGTCTTTTGACGACGTCATTGCTATCTATTCAGTACCTATACAGGTGACCGCGGTAGAGCGCCGGGAGTATTTATCCGGGAGGTACAATTTCGATTCCTGCTTACGACCGTATTTTTCTTTCCATAAACATTAGTTTATTCTTATATCAATAAAATTAATATCTTCATATCATCAATGCATAAAATGTCATAAATATTATGAACTTGCTCTCAGTGGAACCATACACTAAAACTCGCCATTTAATAACAAAACGGACAACGGGAGCGCTGTCAACTAAAATAATTTATTATTACGTCATTATCAATTGATACGGAACCGTGAAACAACAGCTCATTTAATATTAAACACTCACCTGTGGGGTTACTCTTGAAACTAATACCAATTCCAATCGAATTCCAATATTAAATTGACGCCTTAAAACAACGCGTAGTTTTAAAATAAATTTACCTATATTACAGTTGCCTCAATTTTAAAGCATGTTGTCTTCATAATATCCTGAATCTATAATTATTTAATAGATATTTTGGCATTTAAAAGTACGAACTGACATATTTCCAATGTCAATCGAGCGGAATTATTTTCAAGAGTAAGCCCACTGATTCTGTTACTTTATTTAATTTGAAATTGTTTTATTAATATTATATTAATAGTCTCAATTTGATGACTATCTGTCTCATTTCTATTTAATTTTGATGTTAAATGGCTAAAGAACTTTATTTCTCAAAAGAAATTACAACTAACTTTTATTATTACTTAATTTACCTTATAAAATAGATTGTCCAAAATACGCGATAATGAAACAACAAGGCAATTTTTTTATATTTTTATTTTCATTTACTCATTTTCTTCCTGCAAGCTGTCTTGTCAGCATTAAGTTGAGTTTTATGTATTTAGTAATGGCGTACATGGTATAGTATCCAATGATATGTCCACTTGGTATAGCTTTTTATATTTGGGTTAGAGAAGATCTCGCGGAGCATATCGCTTGGTTGTTCCTGCATTAAACTTCTTGCTAATTGGTTTGGACAGTTTTTTATTCTTTTGCAATAGAGTAGTAATGAGTTCTTTATTTCTCCTTTAACAGTCTTGATTTTTAGATAAAAAAATATGGCAATTAAAGCGTAATTTCTGCTACACTAGAGCCGGCTCCCAGCCGAGTCTTAACCGTGTCGATGGCGAGGGCGAGACGCGAACTCAAATCATTGGTTTAAAGAAGTTTAATTCTCTTAAGGACAATAATCTGGATTACATAACCATACGACACAAAAATACAGTACATATTATTTGTAAAGATTGTTCACAACCCAGAAACTGCAGAACACTGGCTCCCAAGTCACAGGAACACCTAGTTTCGGATTCAGGGTTTACCCTATTTATGTACCAGCGATGTTTCGTGAACTAGTTTGTGGTTTTGTGGAATAAACTTATTTTTATAAACATAGCATCACGCCTGTGTTCTCTGAGGGGGTAGGCAGATGTTTACACACCAGAAGTTGTACACCCATATTTCATCAATGCTGTATAAGCAGGACAAGTCTCATGTGGTGAGGCTATTGTAATCAACTGGGCACATTTCCAAACTCCGAGCAATATCCTTAAATAACACTTTGCCCAACCTGGAAATCGAACCTAGGACTTCATGCTCCACAGTCGCCTTTGCAACCACTAGACCAAGGAAGCAGTTAAACTTGTTTATTTTATTGATTACCTTAAATGGTTATAAGACGAGGTTTCGAACTATAACACTGATCCGTATAAATAAACATAAAAATAACCATAAACCACTCACAAAATACATTCTGAACCAAGCTCATAGATTATCTATGCCTTTAAAAATAAACAAACAAAAGAAAAAAAAACAGCGAAAAAAATATTGAAAACACAAACAAGAAGATCGGATCAAGGGCCTTATGTTATCCCAAACTAAGTTTACGTTCAGAAAACCCATCCAATAAACTAAACAAGACTCGATATGTCTTTAGTTATCCTCACTCCGACCTCTGGCGGAGGACAGAGGGTCCCTCCAAACTTTATACTTGGTACGACCGCAGAAAACGAGATCGTCGTAGCCCTACGTATGGGTAGATTGTTTGGGAAACGTCTGCGTAAATGATGCGTGTTCGTATATTAAGCTTTTTGGAATATCTTATAACGTAGATAGAAAATAAAAAAATAAAAATAAATGCATGTAAGTTTTGGATCTGTAATAGTGAGTGAAAAAGATAGAAATAGTAAAATAATGCGTGCGAGAGTGAGTAAGCAAACATAATCTGGTCTCACTGACGGGACCTATCCAAAAACTAATGCTGCAGCATTACAGTTGTGTAACACATGCTGAGATAAGGGCTTTTTTATTGGTCAATGCAGGCGAGTTTATTTACTTGTTTTTCTTTATAAAACTTTATAATTTAATGAACATTAGCATTGGTTCGTTTTTAAGAATTTTGTTCGTGTCTGTTAGGTACAAAAAAAAACTTTCTTTCGTTCTTTCATAATATTATGATGGATGACAGACGGATGCAAGAATGACTATATGAAACATATAGGTGTAAGCAAGACAGAAATAAATAAGTTGTAGTTCAACAAGTCTTTCATTTACAAGAATATTCTGGGTATTAGCATAATCGATAAGCATTTTAGGAGTAAAGCATGTGTTAATGCTTTTCAAAGATTTATCTGTATTTGTTAAGGTAATTGCATCTGTACGACATTGTGTTAACTGCAAAGTTAGTCGTGTCCGTTCGGTTTCATGTAAAGGGACTAAATAGGCAGTGACGTCACCTAAAGACGTATTAGATGTAGAGGAAGAATTCGCGGTAGTGAGCAGAGGCTGCAGACATTTTCTACATAAATGTATAACTTTATTAAGGACTAGTAATTAAGCCACAATGTGCATCAACGCAATATCAAAATAAGAGGAAAGCAGGATCGCATTTTGACGACTCTTTCCATTGTTCAGTAGCTGTACCAAGATTCTGGAAAGTGACTAAACAGCTAGTCTGCGGAAGGCTTTTGAGGGCACTTTCGACCAGTCCCCAAACAGAGTTAAAAGTAACGTTTGGACGTGTGTTACGCAATTATTGATCAGATTTAACCTGAATTTTAAATCTACAGAGATAAAAGCAGCCTTATTTTAAACAAAAGATAAAACTTTTTATTTTATTTTGTTATCTACTCACTGTGCCCGCATCTTAGTTCACGCAGGACAAATATAATGCTTATCATGCTAGATAGCAGTTATAGCTTTACAAATATTTATATTTATATATGTTGAACCCTGGAATATATCGAAATGAAATGAACGAACGAGGGATATGCACGAAATTTTTTGTTGAAATTCCTGCAAATGTTAATTACACTCCGCTGATTCGTTTCGGAGCCAAACTTTCAGACAGACAGACAGGTAACAATTATAAAAACTGTAATTATGATTAGGCATTGTTTAAGTTGCAGTTTTGTTTTTCTTTATAAACAGTTGTTCTTTCTCTCTTTTGGCTTAATTTTGGCATTTATTTATAGAATTATAATTTTGAAATCACAGACAAACATCAATGTTATATATTGTATTAATTGAAATCAGTAGTTTACTAATGACACTTCGCGTCTCAATGGTCGCTGGATTTATGAAATGATGCCGATTAACGGTTAATCAACCGAATGCGAAAAATGTAGGCTAGTCTCTCACTTATATCTATATAAATTGTCAAATTATAAAAAATCGGCCCTTAGCATAACATAGCATCACGCCTGAATTCCCCGAAGGGGTAGGCAAAGGTGTACACACTTGTACACCCACATTTCACCAATGCTGTTGTTAAGTCCCATGAAATAGGTGGTGAGCCTATTGCCATCTACCGGGCACAATTCCAAACTCCGAGCTGCTACTGAGAATTTCCTAACAGAAAAACCCAATAACACTTTGCCCGACTTGGGAATCGAACCCAAAACCTCATGATCAGCAGTCGCGCTTGGGACCACTAGACCAACGAGGCAGGTATTGAATACTAAGATAGAAGTAAGTGAAAGACTGACTTATATTGTTCACATTTCGCGTTTCTCTGGCCATTGGTGCAATTAAATGGTGCCAATTATAGGTTAATTGTCATTTTAAAATGTTATATAGGTATGTATCTCTACATACATAATGTACCCTGTCCTACTACCTATATGTACTGACACGAAATTCCTAAGTCTGTATTGTGTAACTTTTGGGGGACACTGAAACTTTTGATACGCGCACATTCTAATGCAGATACGAGGAAATGGACTGTAATATATTATAACTTATGGACCACATTGTTTTATATAAATTAGTTTGGCGGTTTATAATAGGACTAGCTTTTGCCTGGATATTCAATTCATTTATTGCATTACATAATGTACAAAAATATAAAACAGATGGTAGGCTTAAATCTAGGGATCAATTATGGACCCTGTTGGGCACAGCACAGTTGAGTAGGAGAGAGGGAGACGTGTCTATTTATTATATTATTATGTTCTATTTATATTTTCCAATTAAAAATAAATCTTTGAAAAGCATTAACGCATGCTTAGCGAGTTCTAAATTTATAATATTAAAAGGAAAAAGAATACGGTCGCGATTAGGATTCGAGCCTGCTCCCGGATAGATACTCCAGGTGCTCTGACCACTAAGCCATCTCGACCTCTGCTCACCACCGCGAATTCTTTATCCACATTTTAACATGTCTTTTGGCGCCGTGAATTAACTGCAAAGTTAGTCGTGTGGATTCGGTCATCTGTATAGGGAACTTAATATTTTCCAAGTTGAAATCAATATTATTTATTATTATGTATTTTATTTATTATATTTAATTATTATTTTAGATTTGATAAAAAGTATTATATGTGTTAATCCTGGTTATTATACTATCTGTGCTGTGTGCTAAATGTCATCCCAATCCGTTCAGAAGTTTTGCGTGAAAGAGTAACTAACAACCATCCATCCTCACAAACTTTCACATTGATCATATTTATATGATGTTATTTTGAAACTCCCATTTTTCTGCACAGCAGATTCTCAAATTTAACAATGCACAGTGACACCTGGAGTCGGTCCTTGGCATTCAATGTCAGCTGATTTCGATCCTCAGACCCAAGCAATCAGAGTAAGATCTCAAGCTGTAAGCACAATGGTTTGACATCCTGCATAATAATATAAATAATACTTATAGAGCAGGTTCTGGCTTATTTTAATATTAACATTATTTAAAGAGTTCCATAAAACTTAACATCACCTAGGTCTTCCGTCAGATTCATTACTAATTGAAAAAATATGCAAATGTATACAAGTATGTAGTAGAGTCACATCCCACTCGACGCCAGCCCCAAAATATGGCGCCGAAAAATAAATATGAAACTTAATAACAACAAACACAAACAGTACGATTAATCACAATTCACAGGACAGGTACACTCAGACAAATTAATTATACAAGTGACTTTGTAATTACGTCGGCGAAGCATTAGTTATAACTGAAACATTAATAACGAGAAATTTTACTGCTGCAGAAAGTGGCACATACTCCATACTCATTTTAAAACGAAAATCTTAAGGAGGCTAGCAACATAACTAAAAATTTATTAAACGTTATACTATTATAAATTTTCTGGTGTTTTTAGTCAATAAAAATACGACAACGATTTAACGATGATATGCATCATTTGCATCAGCATTTGGTGAAATGTGGGTGTACAACTGTGTACACCTCCACCTACCCCTTCGGGGAATACAGGCGTGATGCATGATATTTTTTTATCTTTTTATTTAAGAGGAATTTTCAATAATGAAAATTCATCCTCCGTGATGCATGATGTAACCTATTACCTAACAATCACATTACCAGGACTTTTTGGTTTACCCGTGAAGACTAAAGTGGGTTACCTTAGACTTCACAGGTAAACCAAAAACTCCGCACCTCACACGTACCACACACCGATAACCTCACAGTAATCAAAAGTTGTTAATGAAATCCCAAATATTCCTCGGCCAGCCGTCTCCTGCAGCCACCTATACATTTACATATAATTTCAATTTCGCATTTACATTATTTCGTATTCAAGTTGGGTCCGTTCGTCCGTTCGTCCGTTGTGATCCCAGTTCGGGGCACAAGTAATTGCAGCCCTGGACATGGGGCATCGTGGGTAGTTGGACATATTCGGGCTAAGGAATGTTTAATCTGTTTCTAAACTGGATTTTTTGCTTAACACTTTCGGTTGTGTGATTTGTTTTGTGTTTGGGTTTTGTTTAATTGGATGGGTTGCTTTTTTTTTGTTTTACCATAGTGCTGTGATAACTGAGAGTAGAAAATCGTATAAGCAAAATGATTAAGTGTCAAAATGATGTATTATTAGGTGCGTGGTACTCGGAACCGGCGCTCGTGTATGACCAAATTTATGGACGTGGACGAAACATAATGTGTAGGTACCTATGTAAGGTGGTGGCGCTCTATTGTTTTTGCCTACCCCCATTGTAAAAAGGCGTGAGCTTACGTATGTATGTATGTATGTAATAATAAATTGGAACTACATCATTTTCTAGGCCAGGAGAGGCTTCTGAGCGTGAGATTCAAGGTGTTATTCCCAGGTTGGACAAAATACTAATGGTATTTTTTTTACAAAAATATTAATGGCATCCTGGAGTTTTGAATTGTGCGCGGTAAATGGTAATAAGCATCACCATACGTGATTTATCCGTAAATATTTGAACTTGGGTGTACTGATAGTCCACCTCTGCCTTACCTTTCACGGAAGACAGACAGGAATATTAAAAAAAAAAACTCTGTCGAATACATATAGATCTTCCAAACGCATTAACGCATGCGGAGCGTACTGTAAAGTTATAAATTTGTTGACTTAGTGGTCAGAGCACCTTGAGAATTTATCTCTCGACCGTATTTTTCTGTCGTTCTAAATCTTTAGTACCTTTTTTATGAGTGCCGTACGTTTCTCTCAATGAGGCATGTAATGGACATGCCTCATTTTCAATAATAAATTGTTAATTTTATTCATAACTTGCCCAAAACTTTCTTTTCCTCATCGAAGATGATATTCAATTCTAATTTCTACCCAAATCATCACACTGTACAAGAAAATCACGGAAACATTTTCCAAAAAAGAACCACAGTATTTTAATAATTACGACCAACTTGGTGAAGTTCGATTCGTCTCGAAGATTAATTGTTCAAATCGTTCCCATTGTCCGGAACGTTGTTGTCGCTTTGGGACCCTTTTATGAAATTCGCGGGCTATTGTTTTGGCCGGATTTATAAAAAAAGTTTTGAAAAAGTTCTTGCACCGTGCCCGCTGCTCGGCGCCCGGGAAACACCACAAACTCAACGCTGCGTCCTATCCTTAAAGTTCTATCAACTTTAATGGCGAACAACATATTTTTCCAACTGCAAACAAAAAATTGTAATCGTAATAACGAGGTCACTTTTTGTTTTTCGTCGGTCATTTAAAACTTTCATTAGTGAATTCGCGCGCGTTTAAAAATTTTCAATTTATTCCCACTTGAACGTTGAATTGCTTGTGAATTTTGTTCAACACTGCGCTGTTGCGTTCAAAACATGCGACTTAATAAAATAAAACTTTCTGCTTTGTCAACCACAGCATATTTTTTTTAAACAGTCTCAAAAATTGCAGAGTAATGCATCATGCATACATTTTTAAATTGTGAGAGACGTATGAAAGTCAGTGATATACATTGATATACATACAGTTACGCTTGTTTCACATTGGGGTAGGCACAGACTATCGAGTTCTACATCAACGTAATGACAGCACATCTCTCTCTTCTCTTCTGTTAATCCCATATGGTGGTGGGGTCAGCCTTCTTTATTTTACTCCTCCACTTCGATCTATCTTTGACATCTGCGTTGGTAGCATCGCATATCACCGTATCACTACATCTATCTACCTAGTTTTAGGTCTCCCTCGGAATCTCTAACCTGGGATGGACCACAGGATCCTTGGTCTCCGTCTGACAGCGTAATAACAGTACATAATTCATTGATATGTGCAACCCACAGATCTTTAAATAATAAGCAAATAGAAGTGCCAAAGTTACCTGACTTGTGGCTGTACTTATGCCGTGTACACCACAAGCTAGTACACGAACACAGTGTGTGCGAGAGAGTACGCAATATGGTTTACCCTATGTTAGAATAGCTACAAACCCGACAAACCAAGGACACGTGACCCGGTAGTAAAATGTAGTTAATGGCATTTCTACTTCAATTGTTATTGAGATTTCTGTGGTACAGCGACAGAGTAGTGGAATCAAAGGCGATATTCTTCTCAGACACCTATAATTTCGTATATAATAAACTATACTAAAAATATTAGGTAACACATAAAAAATAAAAATAAATGCATATCGAAATAAACGTTAACATGAGCAGGATTTGAACCTGCGCTTCCCGGATAAATACTACAAGCGTTCGGCCAACTGAGCTATCTCTAAAAGCTGCTCACTATTCCTAATTCTTCTTCCACATTTCAATACCTTTTATGGCGACGTCATCGCTATCTATTCAGTCTCTATACAGTGTCTGAAAAATATCAGAGTACTCCGTGTATAACACCTCAAATATTTTATCAATAAGAAAATAACTTTGGAATTTCGCTAATATGATAACAAAAACATATCTCTCGATCTAACGATATCAATATTTCATTTCACAAATAAAATCAAGTATACATCCATCAATGTACTAGATCTTAATAATACCAATAAATAAATACAAGTCTGGGTGTTGAAAACATCAGCATAGTGTTGCCAGCCAAGGATACATGGGTAGACGTATAAGTTAGCCAATTTGTTATGTTAAAGCTTGCCGTGCCGACCCTCGTCCGCTCAACAGATTGAGCCTACGGGAGATGCGATGGATCAAACTAAAAATATACAACCTTTCTACACGGAACTACGAAGGGTACACAGGTAGAATTTGAGAAAACTAAAAAATACAGGCAAATGGGGTGAATAGGGATTCAGGGGTGAATAGGGATAGAAGAGATTTTCGAAATTTGTATTTAATTGTAATAAATATTTCTTTCCGTGGTTTTAATTCAAAGTTGACGTTGATATTGTGATTTATTGATTATTGACATAATAAATAAACGAGAAAATCAATGTTATACACTTTATATATAGTTATATTTGTTTAGTAGATCTGTAAAATGATTGCTAGATAAATATGGCCAGGCGTCTCCTTAAGACGAATACAAAGAAGATTGAAAATTCAATGGATTCTGAACGAGACAGGGTAGTTGGTAGAGTGATAACCCGGAACGTCAAAGGTCACGGGTTCAAACCCCGTTCTTGTCCATTATTTTTTCAATATTACTTTGAACAATAGTAAGTTAAACACTTTATCTGTCCTATCCCTATTCACCCCTGGATCCCAATTTACCCCATTTGACGGTAACTGTTTAGATTAAAAAAAATAAAACGATGATTACGCAAGCTCGGCTGCTGATTGTGAGATGGATTTGATTTCCAAATCAGTCAGTGTTATTGAGTTAATCTAGAAATTATCAGTAGCAGTCCGGAGTTTAGCAATGTGCCCGGTAGATGGATATAGGCTCAAAACATGGATCTATCGGTGAAATGTATGTGTAGTATATTATAATTCTAAGTGTATACCCCTATTTAATTTTCAGAGGTTTGTTATTTATGTATAACAAATACAAGTATTTTTTTGGAAATGTTTCAAAATCTCATAAATATCATCTTACTCTCAGTCACTCCGACGGCGTATTAATGTGCTACGGTAGCGTAGCGCGTCTAACCAATATGTAGCCAGCCGTAGCTACGTCGTAGTCCCTTGAACTAAAAAATAAAGTTTAAACTAAATCGCCTCCTCATCTATTCTTCTATCTTCCTGCTTCGCGACCCCATCAAAACTTGACGTACAAGCTCCAGCAACCCATCCCTCATACATACTGCTCCCGAGAGGATACCTGCTTTGTTTAGTGCGGTCTAACATTGATCAGTTTACTTTCGCTCTCACAAAACCGTTTTATGGATATTGTGGAACTAGGCTTTGAGAATAACCTAGACTGTATAGTCTACATAAAGTTGTTATGGTTCACCGTGAAAGAAAGTGGTGTAAAAAATTGTGGGTACTAGAAATTGTTTACATGACACGCCGATGGGGTAGGCAGACGTGTACACAGCTATACACTCATTTATTTATTTATTTTATTCTTTATTGTACACCATGAACATACATTAAGTAATCTTATTATATAGAGATAGTACAATGGGCGGCCTTATCGCACACGGCAATTTCTTCCAGGCAACCTTAGGATGGAAAGAAGATACATTAATAAAAATTAAGGGCTGTCGGTGTACATAAATACTATTACAATTAATATAGTATAACATACTAATAACATAATTAAACAAATATAAAAAACTCATATGTCACCAATGCCGTTATTAAATCCTATGTAATATGTGACTTACAGCCATCTACCGGGCACAGTTCTAAACACCGGACTACTCAAAAAAATAAGAAATTGCTAACAGAACAATCCAACAACAGTTTGCCCGAACCGGAAATCGGACCCAGGAACTAAAACGCTCAGCAGCGGCACTGACGACCACCCGACCAATGAAGCAGTTAAAATATAGATATTTGTGAAAAAAAACTGTCGTGAGCAGGATTTGAACCTGCGGCTCCCGGTTAAACTCAAGACCCTCTCACTCAAGAGCTCTCAATGAAGCATTTGATTAAACACCACATAAAAAAAATGTTTGTTGCCTAATTTGGAATACTTAGACTGTCCTGTTGGTCTAGTGGTTAGTAGCCCTGACTGCTATGCCGGAGGTCGTGGGTTCGATTCCCACTCAGGACAAATGTTTGTATGATGAGCACGATCATTTGTTCTGTGTCTGGGTGTAATTTATCTATAATATGTATGCATTTAGAAATATATAAGTATGTTTATCAGTTGTCTAGTACTCATAACACAAGCTCTGCTTAGCTTGAGACTAGACGGCGTTGTATGGTAGTTGTGGAATATTATTATTATTATTTATAGGGACTACCGCCGCCTTTAGCTCGCCTTTGTACATGACGTTACAAACAGAAATGTTTTTGTGATCTTTTTATATATGTACAAATTTAAAATATGTAGCAATGTTTGAAGCAGTGATAGTCTAGTGGTATGACCGTTGGACTGACAAGTCAAAGCTCTCACGCACCACTGTCTTTTTGAAGTCATGTGCGTATTATAAATTATATAATTATCACTTGCTTAAAACGGTGAAGGAAGCATCGTGAAGAAACCAGCACACCTGAGGGAAATTCTCGATGGTGATGCCATGTCAGAGACCTACGGGTGGTTTAAACTCTGAGACTAGATTGTTCCTCAACCACACGATAGAAGAATGTATGTACAAATGTATTTACAGTAAATTATAGGAATATAAGACTACAGATATTTTTCTAAAATGCGGATAGAAAGCCATTCTTTATTCATCTTCTTCTTCTTCTTAACGTATGGTTAATGAACAGCCCAGGGTTAGAGTTTAAGTTACCCGTTGACTGAAGATTTCCTTAAGATGTTGTCCTTCACCAAGCAAGTATTGTTAATACCCCCTAGAAATCCTAGATCACACGACACACACACCTGGCGTGTGTTTTTTTTTTGTATTCATCAATATCAATCAAGATAAAAAATAAATTAGCTGGCGCCCGCGACTTCGTCTGCGTAAGAAAAGGTAGCCTATGTCCTTTTCCAATGTCCAATCTATCTCTTTGCCAAATTTCATTACGATCCGTTCAGCCGTTTAGTCGTGAAAAGGTAACAAATAAACAGAGTTACTTTCGCCTTTATAATATTAATCGGTTCACTGTTTCAATATTGTTCTTGTTTAAATATTGTGTCTGCGTTGTGAACAGTGAACCTGTTAAGTATGGATTTAAAAGTCATTAAAAACAGCTCTATGTCAGACAGACAAACAGCGAAGGTTCTGTAAATGGTCCCGTTACCCTTTTATACCCTTTCGGTACGAAACCATAAAAATGCCTGCGTACTACAATAGACTATAATTTTTACGACTTAAACTATGTGTCCAAAAACATAGTCATAAAACCCATCTGTCATCAACACAAGCATTCACCCCTTCACAGAGAATGTCATCCCAAAAATATTTGATATAAAATGGGGCATAAGAGGTCATAGGCCAGATTAATTAGTGTGTCACAAGGTTTACATAGCATAGTGTCGGGTGTCTGGGACAAAATTAATCAAGCAGTGATCCGACACATTATCTCAGTTTAGATGACTTGAACCCTTAGCGTGTGGGGCCATGAAAAGTGCGGGAATAAGCGTTTATAGTAGAGACAGCGATAAAGTTGTCACCAAAGATATTAGAAGGAAGGTTATCACTTATTATTTAGTATAGTAATGATAAACTACAAATTGCATGAAAAGTGCTTCTTTAGTGGTTGTGTTGCAGCTGCTGAGCTCGAAGTCCTGGGTTGGATACCCGGATCAGTACGTGTAATTGGGTTTTCGGTTAAGATTTTTTTCTGTGTACACCTCTATCTACCCCTTTTACAAATGAGACAATTTTTTTTTTTTAATCAACTGAATTCTTCTTTTTTCCCTGTCTTGGAAATAATGTGCACACGTATTCTCGCCATACTTGTATGATCTGCAAATGAATGTTCTAGGCATAGTTCTTGCATGTCATATTTGTGACTGTAAACACAATCACGATAAACGAAAAAAAATGGTGTTACGTTAAAAAAAAACTCTGAAACATAAGCTATGTACATTTGTTGCATAAAGTTTAAATAAATAAATAAATAAATAAGCTTAAATATCCATTTTAAATTATACCTACCTTTACCTTTAAAATAATGTGTATTTTCATTTTCACGCTAACTTCGTGGCCGCCTAACAAGATCTCAGTTACAAGAGTTAACGCGCGGGTCGCTCTTAACAAGAATTGAACAGTGAACAGGGTGTCCGACATGTTTGCCTTGCCGACATCGACACTAATTGAGACGCTCTTCATTATGATGAACTTCTTCTTATAATTAAAGGCTGTTACAACATCCGAGGCTGTATAAAGATAGTCCTTTTTATCGTTAAATTGATGAACAAATTAATATCAGAATTTAAACTACGCGTGGCCTACGCGTAGTTTAAATTCTGATATTAATTTTTTGCAGCAGTTTTGAATCGCGACATCGCCGCGGACTCAGATCATGATTTAGGGCTCTGTTCGAGTTCGAAACTAGTTGGGCAATCCCGAAGAATGCACGTAAGTAATAACTATTGAACAATAATTAATACGTTATAATTTTTCTCTGGTGGGAGGCTACGGCCGTTGCTGGTTACCACCCACCGGACGATACCGTGCCGTGAAGCAACTTAGTCGTGTTTCTAGATGTAGTCCGGTGCAACCGTTGTAAGAGAGGTCTGGGCAGTTGCATCTACTCCCCAACTATCGTTCTCCCCAAATTTACTCTACTTAGAGTGAATAGATTTCTACTGGATCTACGTGCTCTATTCTCGGCCACACCGTCGCATCAAGCGAGTTCGCGGACAAACGTAGATACATTTTTTGAAAAGAAACCTAACTTGTAGGCCTCTGACATGGCTTTACATACCTCCAAACATCCCTGAGGTATGCTGGTTTATACACGACGTTTTCCTTCACCGTTTTAAGCAAGTGATCATTGATTGATGATGATTTTATGGTGCCAATCCAATGGTATAGTGGGTCGCTGATATAGCTTTACACACCATCGAGAATATCTCTCAGGTATGCTAGATTCGTCACAATGTTTTCTTACATCGTTTTAAGGTAGTGACAAGTGCGAGGCCAGTGGCATCTCCGTTGGACTGGCAAGTCAAAGGTTCCAAGTTCGAAACCAAGACGAATTAGAAATTAATTATCAATTGCTTAAAACTGTGACGGACAACTTCGTGAGGAAACCAGCACACCTGAGAGATTCTTGATGGTGTGTAAAACCATTTTAGAGTAGGGTGTGCCTTAATCTCTGACACTAGGTTGTTCCTCAACCACACGATAAGGAGAAGAAGCTAAATAGTTAACTAAAAATATTAAAACAACTAACAAACATGTGACGTATAACTTTAACAGTGATTTTTGAGTAGTCAATTCGTCACAAACACAATATAAACGTGAGTAGTGACGATAACTTCTGTGTCAGTGACGCGATCCGTATTGACAGCGATACATCTTCACATTTCTATAATAAAATAAAATACTTGAGCCAAACACATTGGAGAGTTATATCGCTTTTATTTTTTGATGGGACAGGTGATGTAACATAACATAGCATCACGCCTGTATTTCCCGAAGAGGTAGGCAGAGATGTATGCAGTTGTTCAATAATGTTGTTATTAAGTCCTACCATGTAAATGCTACCATGGTGAGCCTATCGCTATCTACAATTCCAAACTCCGGGCTGCGACTGATAATTTCCTAATAGAAACATCCAAAATCACTTTGCCCGACCTGGGAATCGAACCCAACACCTCATACCGAGCAGTCGCACTTAGGACCACTCGACCAATGAGGCAGTTGAGTACAACTGCACACTCTATGGATAATCCTGCGCAAAATACAGGCGTGATGCTACGTATAGAGTACATAAAATCGTTGACCATACATTAGAAACTTTTTATAGGTATATTAAAGTACTTTAAGTAGGTAGGTACATATTGACATTACCTGATTGATTGATCGTTCCACAAAAATAATGCGGGGTTTCCGACGAGAATTTGTCACTAGAACGACACCTTGGGGATGCGAACGAAGGGCCCGAAATGTTTTGAGAGAATTTTTGAAATTCGCTAACTTAGTTTAGATTTACTTTATTGTCGGTTTTAGTATTTCTTTTATACAGCCCCGTGTCAGAAAAATAGTAAGGACAATTCTTCTTCATCGTGTAGATAAATTGAACTATTGTTTTTATAGAATAAGGTTCCCTTGCAAAATTCCTATAAATATTGTCATAACACATAACATAGCATCACGCCTGTATTCCCCGAACACACACACACATTTCACATTTCACATTTCACCAATGCTGTTATCAAGTCCCGTGTAATAGGTGGTGAACCGGGCACTGTTCCAAACTCCGGGCTGCTACTGAGAGTGTTCTTACAGGAAAACTCTATTAAACTTTCCCCGACCCGGGAATCGAAGCTCAGCAGTCGCGCTTGGGACCACTAGGCAATATTGTCGATCGAATAAATTAGAAATGAAGGGAACTCTATACTATTAGGAAAAGTAGGATTACAAAAAATATGTTCGCATTTGATAGCCCAATTGTTGAATAAGGTCATATGCTAGGTAATATCACCCTACGACACTTTTAAGACGAAAAGCGAGTGAAACTAAAATGTCTTAAAAATATTTAAAGAATCGGAATGCTAATAAGCCAACATGCCTTAATATTGAGATGACTTTGATGTAGATCAATTTATTTTTAACCAACTTCCAAAAAGGAGGAGGATATCACATTACACATTGTTTTAAGGCATTTATTTAATACCAGCTGACCCAGCGAACTTCGTACCGAAATCTTTTATCGGCTCGCTTTTTTAAAATTTTCTTTTATAAAATCCTTGTCGTACACAAAAAAAAATCAATTTGGTGCAGTCGTTCGGAAGTTATGCGCGTACAAATATTTCGACGATTCATTTTTATTTATATGATTGGAATTAATTAATCATTAATTTCAAGAGTAACTACTTTTTATTAGTTTCAAAGACACTAGACACAGTTCACTTAAATGAGGTCTTAGGTCACACCTTTGGGAATATAGATACTTATTGCCGTCCCATCGGAATATCAGAGTGAAAGGAATAGAGAGTGCACCTGTGTTTGCGCATACACTTGTGCACTTATAATATTACCTGCGTGCTTGGTTAATCTCCGTGGAGATAGGCCGCCGTGACCGAATACGGTCGTGAGGAGTATATACATAGATACAGGTCAACGTATTATACAAATAATTACATCAAATAGTATAATACAATACAAATTGTATCTATTCATCGACCAAACAATACAACGTCTTTTCCAATCATAGCTAGTAGTATTCACTATTGCGGGAAAAATAAAAATTGTTCGCTAGCGAAGAACCTATAGACTATTCTATTATCAGACTTCCTATTGTGCCCCAAAATAGCTACGAGTACTGGCTGCAATAGATAACATCATAATATAACAGTATATCTTTAACATAGCATCATGCCTGCTATCCCCGAGGGGGTAGGCAGAGGTGTACACACCCGTAGTTATGCACCCACATTTCACTAATGCTGTTATGTCCCATGTAATAGGTGGTGAGCCTATTGCCATCAACCGGACACAATTTGAAACTCTGGGCTGCTATTAAGAATTTCCTAATAGAAAAACCCAATAACACTTTGCCTAACCGAACCCGAGACGTTATGATCAGCAGTCGCCCTTGCGACCACAAGACCAATGAGGTAATATGTGCTCCCCCCGACCATATTTCATTCACAGCGACCTATCTCCACGGAGACTGGCCAAGTACACAGAAGATATTACAGTGCACAAGTGTATGTGCAAACACAGGTGCACTCCCTGTCCAATCTCCCATGACATGATATCTACTGGTAAGAATGTTTGTCAGATTTCCAGGTAAGTACCTAACTTTAGTACCCATAACAACTGTCCAAGTAAACCAGTACTCTTCAAAACATTGTTATCAAAATTCCTTTTCCCTCCCTTGACCGTTTAAAATAGCGGTTATTTGATACAACAGTACACTTTTACCAACTTTTACGACCTCAATAACAATGTTCCCCCAAAATACCTATAGCATTTCATTCCCACCACAAAATCCTTTAAATTATACCCACCATAATCGCGCCAATCTCGCACCGAATTATCCGACCGCTATAAAAACAAAAGATTCTATTTCTCGTTTTAAACCCTATCTGTAATCAGAGCACGTTTGCACCCGTCCCATTGCTTAATTTACAAATGTAATTAAACTCGACTCGCCTAAGAAAAAACGGGTGGAGAAGAAGCTAAGAGTAATTTCTCACCCTAAGGAAAGGTACGGCGATTCTTTTGTGCAACCTCTGATAAGTTAATCGGAGAACCAAAGTAAGCGGCTGTATGTGACCGGTTTAAGAATAAAGGTGTTAATTCTTACCTTTACATTTTCTTTATACAATTGATGAAAAGTTGCTTGAAAAAATTCTTCTGCAAATCTTCTAATTTTGTACCACGATGGCATATTACTAGACAAAATAATTAATACAAAATGAAACCTAACATTATGGATTTTTAAATCCACTGAAAATCCATCAGGATTATTTTGCAACGCAGCTGTATTATTCCAAAAATAATCATGCACTCTATGCGTAGGTAGCTATGCGTCAAAACCCGCTCACTTTTAAAGTCGACAACGAAAGCAAATTAATTTTCCCAGCGCATACTTTAAAAAAGAAAGACCTACCACAAGATACCAGTCTTATAACCCCTATTTACATAGTTATATACGTTAAAGACAGAGCCGGATATTGAAAAACAAAGGATACACGTTTAAGCAACAAAAGTTACGGAAATTAACATCTCGATCGAACGTGGCGTCACAATCAATCCTTTGTTTAAAACTCAAGTAATCCATTACCGTATTAATGAAACCTGTTACGGAATTACGTGAGAATAGGTATATCAAGTTTGATGTCGAAGTTGGAGTTTTGGAGCCGAATCAATTATGTACGGAGTTGTTTTAAAAGGTAATTTGTAAGTACGCGGCTCGTGGTTCCGCGAGCGTATACCTGTCTCCAGTTTAATGTGTAAGAACATGTATTTTACTTTAGTTTCTAGAAATATTTAAAACCTTAAGCCTTAAGTTTTGTTTCGTTTTGTCGTATGTTTGGTTATTAATATCTGTGTTCACTCTAAGCAAAGTTTAAAGCATCCGTAAGCCTCTGAAATGACTTCACACACCATCGAGAACATCGCTCAGGTGTGCTGGTTTCCTCACGATATTTTCCTTCACAATTTCCCGCAAGATAATTACCATCCACGACAAACTAGCGGCTTCTCAAAATTCTTCCAGACACTGTGGATAGATTTCAAAATACAGCCTGAAATAACAGCTATCAAAATTATAATATTTTCCGAATAATTTCAATAACGGAGCTTTTCCTTGTTTGTATTAAAATAAACACATATTACATCCAACAACGAATTCATGAAAAAAAACGAAAATCTTTAAGTCTAAAGAAATACGCATATCCCAACAGCAAAAATAATATCGTCGCCGACGAAAATATGCGTCTACAGAGTGCACCGTTTCATAACATCTCAACAAACACACCTGTATGAATGAATAAAATAAGAGAATTCCGCGCAAATGTTCCCACACCGAATATTTAAAATTTCACGAACCCCAGCCTCGAGGAAAGCGTAGCGCTTAATCAAAAATAACGCAGCAACAAAATTCAATAAGAGCGACTCATAAAACACGTTAAAATGAAAAATATTAAATTCCAGAGACAAAAAATATATATTATTCGTTTTGCGAGGGTACATAAATAATTTAATTTTAAGCGCGAAAGTTTGTGCGGAGACGTCGCGTCGCCTTCAAAATGCGGTCTGTGTGTGGGATAACGTGGAATAAATCACTTCTTTTATAAAATAATCAGCATTTTAACACGTTCTCAGTGAGATAACTCGGTCGAGTAACCTCTTTATTTCCTCGAGCTGTCTTAACTTGCAGCCGTTAAAGGAGGAATGTAAATTAAAGTAGCTTAACACCTGTACTTAAAAACATTTATACATAACGTTGATAGATGGTAAAAACTCCATATTTTTTTAAAGTGCCGCGCTTTACTGTGGTGTTAACATAAAACAGAGTAATTGAAACGAAATTAAAAGCAGTCATGCTTTTAAGCGAAATGTTTTTATTAACACGTCGATAAAAAGCTTATGCAAATATAAATTGTAAATGGTGTTTGTGATATCAAAAAATACATATTCGTGTTTGACACCTATGTGTTTTGCAACATGTAAAATAAAATGCAATGACACGTAAAATTCTGCGATTTATTAACCTACAAAATGGCAATTTTTGTTTAAATGTAAAGAAGTAACACATAAAGAAGTTTAGTTGTTGACCTGACGTGAGTACGCCGTTAATAGCTCTTGTCTCAAGTACCTGAGCTCTTAAAACTTGCGCAAGATGATATCAGTCGTAGTTTACTTCCCTTAACGTTGAGAAACCGCAGCACGTTTAAGTGGTGCAGAGGTCTGCTGAGTAAAGCAAATGTCTCAGAACTTTCTGATATTACCTGAAACCTTTTCACCTTCATAAATATGCTTCTAACAACAAGTTTATTAATAGAAAAAAATACATTTAAAAACTAAAACCCGACTACGTAAAAATGGTGCTCAGAAAATTAGGAAACAAGAAAATATATAAAATCTGACATTCTTATCTACAAACCATATTTTTTTATGATCAAATTTTTTATGAATATAAAAAAATGTAAGTTGTCTACTTATTAAAGTAGACAACTTACATGTTTTTTTTATATTATAATGTATCATGACAATACTTTATTTTAATTACAATCTAGCCTAATCTAGGCTAATGAGTAATATAATTTTAACCTAAAATGCTACGTTATCAAAATAGGTACTAAGAATACGTCCAATAACTATTCTTAGTTTCTAATATTATAATTACGACACTTTTTTCATGTGTTCTTAGTCAGCACTTATCACTATATTTTTTGACTGTCACAATTCACTACACTAATTCATGTGGTTTGGTCCGTTTGAGTCTTCTTACTATGTCCGTGTGGTCAAGGAGCTGAATGGCCTCAACATTCACGTGCTGGTGAAGTATTCGTTCATGAGCTTCTGCGTATTTCTTAATAATTGTGGCTAGACAACTTACATATACATTTAATTATGATTGAATACATAGACATAGTGATGTTCGAAAGATAGCCGTGTCGTACACCACCTTGCCCTAAGGATCGCTTACTACTGTTATAATGTGAGTAATATAATTTTTTTTTTTTTTGCTGTAAGCAATAACCATACTCATTGGTCAAATTATGATATGTAGTTTAGAAGTTATGTGGGAACAGATGAACATAAATAAATACGGGATGAAACCCTCGTTTTGGCTTCGCCGTAGTCGGATAAAAACGGGTTTATTTTGAAATATTTGAATTTGAATTTGTAAAGTTTCACCTCGATCGGTCGGTAGGAACCGGTTTAGAATTCATTTTCTATTACTTTACAATATCTACTATTGTAAAAACCTATATAATGAAAAAGAGTAACCGTGAAGTTTCTTGCCCGTTCTTCTCTATAGGAATGTACAGTTTGGAACGTGGCAACTAACTTCTGACAATTCAAAAGTGCCTGTAAAAGGTTTATTTAAAATAAATTATTTTGATTTGATTTGATTAGATGTATACCTAAAACACTAACTAACAAGTAAAATTAAACAAAAGCTTGTAATAAAAACAGTAGTACTCCAGACATCAGAAGATTGTAATCAGACCTCCAACGAACCAAGGAGGGAAAACATAACATAATCATAACTTGAACGCACTGAATACTAAAAGGGAGGGCCACTTAAAACCATAAAATAATTCCAATGGGCATGTTCCCCTAAACGGCCCAAGGCAATGAACATAAATATTTTAATTCTTCACAGCGGCAGTGTTGCAAGCTAATAAAATAACGGATTGTGGCTACACGGAAAAATAAATTATTAGATTTACCGACTTTGTTACGTGGCGCGGTGGGAGTATTTTTGCGAGTCTCATATGGTTTTTGTAAGTATGTGTGGTTACCGATTTATCTTCTTTAGGGTCAGTAAAATAATTATGCTAAGCGCTAAGAAATAATAGTAGCCTCTTATTTGGGTTAACAACTACTATTTCATTTATATTGATTGACGACACCAGGAACAGTCTTATGAATAAATCATTGCGATTGATATGAGAATTAAAAATTACATAACATAAATAACATAACATCACGCCTGTATACCCCGAAGGCGTAGGCAGAGGTGTACACAGTTGTACATCCACCTTACACAAGTCCCATGTAATAGGTGGTGAGCTTATTGCCATCTACCGGGCAAAATTCCAAACTCCAAACATGGGACTGAACCGACACAACCAATTTTGCAGTTAATAAAATACTCAATACTTTATTGCATTCCATAATGTGTGCATAATATAACAGTGGGTATGTTTGAATATAGAAACAATTATGGACCCTGTCGGGCACAGCAAAGTTACATTTATATAGAGGAGTGGATGAAGAGCGCTTTAAAATATAATAACAGAAAAAAATTTAAATATAGTTTTGAGTAACATTAAATAGCTAGGTGAAAATTAAGTATTTAAAATAAATAGTAATTATAGATGCAATTACCTTAACAAGTACGTTAGTCTAAAGTTATAATTTTTGTAGGAAGAAATATACACGGTCGTGTTTCCATTAACAGTAATAATCGAAGTCAACTCAGACGTTGAGAAATGTACTGCATTAAATATTATAAGCATACATAGGAGGTAACCGAGCTTCATAATGGCTTCCGTAGAGTGTTGTGGCTCCCACAGGATTACAAACAAGGCTCTTGTAATATCACACCGCTCTGTATTAGCCGTGATCAGCTGGGGTAGCCTGTATGCAGTGACTTAGATTATTAACATTGAGAGAAAAACGTTGTTGTGTTGATAAATTACGATCATTTTTTGCATTATTAGCAAGGTCTGAATTATGCTTCTTGTCGCTTAAAATGATAGGAAACCATGTGTTTTTTATTCCTACTTTTTCATCTTTACAGATACAAAATAATGTCTGACGTCACTCTGATCCGTGACACTACTATCTGTAGTAGACCGCACAAACATCTATGTTTCTAGTATAGAATTGGAACTTACAACCCGTAATGCTGATGAATAGCATCACGCCTGTATTCCCCGAAGGGTTAGCAGATGTGTACACAGTTTTACACCCACATTTAACCCATGCTGTTATTAAGTCCCAAGTCATAGTTAGTGAGCCTATTGCCAGCTACCAGGCTATACCAGACTTCGAATTGCTACTGAGAATTTTCTAACAGAAAAATCCAATTACGAGATAACAAATACGAAGGTCAAGATAGCTTAGCGGTCAGAGCGCCTGGAGTATTTATCCGGGAGGCGCAGGTTGGAATCCCGCTCGCGACCGTATTCTTTTTCCACAAATAATTATCACTCTATTACACTTTGCCCGATCTGGGGATCGAATCCAAGACCGCGCTTGGGACCACTAGACCAGCGAGTTAGGTTAAGTCACTTACTAACGTTACTGTTTCTAGCACACTACGACATCCGAAGTTAACTAATAAAATAAAATAAAACTTACGGCCGGCCGCACGTTCAAAAAGCGAACACAGAGAACTAGTTCCAATTATTCATCCAATCAATCATTCATTCAAAAAAGATTGTTTCAATATGACATGGGAATATCCTTACCTACATTATACAAAAGACAAAAAATATATATACAGTATGACATTAGACTCTCGTCTCCTAATATAGGACGAAGTAAGGTTAAACCTGTTTATTCTGTTGTATATTTTTTGGGACAAAAGAGCGACATATGGCGAGCGGCTGAACATTTTAAACAATTACGACACGTTCCAGAGAATCTAAAAATATATGCTAAAACAACCCTGCGTTTTGTTCGATATTTAATATTAATGAACAACGTTATTGAGTCGAGACGGTTTGTTTTCAATGTGATTTTGGTTCCAATATAGACACAAAATTGGTTGAGGTGGTTTGGGATTACCGTATCTATTTCTTGGACGAGAGGAAGAGTCCATACTTTGTTTTGTGTTTTACGAAATTTCATCAATGTTCTTCGATATTATGAATTTCGTAAGAGTTTGACTGTATCGTTGGTCGAGTGGTCGCAAGCGCGGCTGCTGAGCGTGGATTCCCAGGTCGGGCAAAATGTTATTGGGTTTTCCTGTTAGGAAATTCTTAGTAGTAGCTGATCTCTCCCCGGTCGTGTCGGATTGCCGTCCCATCGGACTATGTGAGTGAAGGAAGAGGGAGTGCACCTGTGCTTGCGCAAACACTTGTGCACTATATTATCTCCTGCATACTTGGCTCAGTGTTCCCAACCGTACGATAATTATCGTACCCATACTATAATTTCATGTCTAACGACTACGTACGATATCATTACTATCGTATGCAGATGGTACGATAATTTTCATTATGCATTGAAAATTTATTTTATTTTACCGTCTTAGAAAACATGAAGATTTTTCGCTCCATGTTATTAATTTAAGTATACACAAAAATATTGATATCGCATTTAATATATTTTGCCGTTGAGATAGGCTGCCGTGACCGATATACGATCCGGAAGAGTATAATTATCAATGTTCTCCGATGATGATAAATACATTGAAAGACTTTGCTGTAGTGAGGTGGGACAAAGATAGGCTAGAGGCTAATATTTAGTATATCATCCCTAATACATCGGCTTATTATTGGATCTACGAGTATTAAATCCCAATGGCCATGATCATATTTTTTTACCCTGTATGAATTCTTCTATGTTGCCATTTTAAAAATAGCTCCTACTCTACTTTTGCTAATCTTCTTCGTATTGTGTGATCTCATAGCTTTACTCATCATCGAGAAAATGTTCCGGTGTCCTGGTTGCTTTACTACTTTTGTACTAAAACCTTACACGTGATAACCCTAACATAAAAGCAGACCATTTAAAACTTCCAGCGTCTATATATCACTAGTTGGAACCCTCATTCAGAACCCCACAGGGAATTGACTGAAAATCGTTGAAATAAAGGCTTTCATCGTAACTGTAATTGTTTGTACACGAAACCTATTCGACTGATCGCAATTCAATTTTCTGAGAGCTCTGAAAGTTATTGGGGGAACAAATTAACTTAAGTTAAAGTAAAGAATGAGTCCTTAATATCCACTAGAAATTTATGAAAAGACATGACTTATTTTTAAGATTCTTAGAATTGCATGGTAGTCTAAGAAACAAAGGCTAGTTTTGGTATAATATAATTTTGTTTCCCATGTATCAGATTTAGGCTTTACGTCTATATCTAGTATCTAATCTAAATAATAGACCAATATGAAAGAAGAAAGAAAGAATCGTTTATTGGCACGCACAATTACATAGGCATACTTATAATATAATGACAGACCGACCCCGGCAAGCGCAGATTAACCTCGATCGATCGATCTCTGCGACTGTTACTTAGTCACGAGCCCCTCCGATAATATATTTATAATTATATTTTTGTTAAAAAAAATCAGTAAAATTAAAAATATAATCACGTACCTTTTCATACATACCTACCTACTTAGTGGTAATCCTTAGCATATCACGTTAATTGCTCGACGGCTTCAAGAAGCATTAGCACGTTTTATATCGTCTCGCTTACGTACTGCCGACCTTTTAAAAGGATTAAGACATGAGTATAAAATATTCTACATATATATATGAATCGCTTCTAAAATGTAGGCTTGATGTTTTGTAGACAGTTGAAATAAATACTAGAATAATGTTTAATATTTAGTACCTAATAAAAAAACATGCATTGCATAGTACAATTTTTTTATGGAATCAATATAAGGCATTGCATAACCTTACCAAGTCACATAAACCAACCAATCACATAAAAGTCAACTAAAAACTAGAATTAAAACAATAAACGCATAAATGTGATTTACGCGTTATTACTAACTTATAAACTATCGCGATGCATGATATTACTATAAACAACTGATATTTATCAATAAACGCAATTAAGGTACCTTTGAATCGCTCGACGTTTCGACCAGGTTGCACTAATCGTGGTCACAAGAAAACTGATGCAGCGAGTTTACTCCGTCGCACACGCGTTACACTAGATTTTTCTTCATCTACCTCCACATTTTCATTATTATTATAAAGTCCCCGACACACTACACTGTGTCCATATTTTTAACCAACTTTAAATAACGAAGTTTTGGTATTTAAATCACTGGAAACCACGTTGATGATAATTTAAAAACGACTTTCCGATTGAAAATCTTGAATCACAACACTTTAAATTTAAGTTCACACGTACTGCTCTTGAATAAAAGTGGCGAACGATTGAGAGGACTTTTGTGTTCTGGATAGCATTGCCAGATCTGTTTTTCTAAATGTCGGGACTTAAGTGGGGAAAAAGTGGGATTGGGATGAAAAAATCGAGACGCACGCAAATGCACATCAATAAACTTACAAATCTATATTTATGAATCAATACTAATCATTATTATTATTATTTATTTTTCGCTCACCTCGTGCGTTACTTTGTTCAAAGGCTGGCTAGGTGAAGGCGGGATTTTTGGCGTCCCGCTCAGGGAGCTGAAAAGCGGGACATCCGGCCAACAGCGGGACATCTGGCACCACCGCGGAACTCAATCCAGTGATTACTGCTTGATTGAAGAATATGTTTTTCAATCGCTAATTTGATAATCTGACTGTTTTTTACAGCTTTCTGCGGTGGTCCGCTTCGTTTGGCCTATTTTGGAACGACCGCAGCTGCGATCTATTTTATAGACACCTGGTGTTTACAGAGCGGGAGGTATGTGATCCATAAATATGGCCACGATATTTTTTACTTCACCCCGGTGTATAAATTGTGCGAATGGAGTACCCTTTTAACACCATCAGGGGCGGATTTGATACGTTGGCTGCCGTAGGCCTACGAAAGTTTGCCGCCCCCCTATGTGCTGTAAAGCATGAAAAATTATATAAACTATAGAAATTAAATAATAAAAAAAACCGTTAGTCAGTAAATGATTTAATTATCTCAATCAGTATTTCAGATACGTTTCTATTTGTAATTGTTCTATTTGTTTTCTTACCATTTCTATTTGTGACAAGCAATGAATTGTATTCATAAATTGTCTTTTGACTTTTGATGACAATTGAATTTTGCCGCCCCTAAATTTTGCCGCCCTAGGCCCGGGCCTACTCGGCCTATAGGGAAATCCACCCCTGAACACCATACCGATTTCATACGTCACTCCTTTGACGTAGGGCATGTAGGCTGGTTGCCTGCTTACCTCTGGATGTCTGCTTCTTGTCCCAGTCCGGTTTTGTCGGTAACCCACTAGATATCCTCAATTTTAGAGGACCTCTTGAACGTGATCTAGCTCTCGCTGTAGGTAAATATTCAGCATCACAGAGGTCATGGGCTCTGTCTCGTCTCAAGTGTGCAATGCTGCTATTAAGTCCCATGTAATGGTGGTAAGCCCATCGCACTCAACTGGGCACAATTTCAAACTCCAAGCTGTTACTAAGAATTTCTTTATAGAAAAACCCAATAACACTTTGGCTGACCCGGGAACCGACCCCAGGAGAGCAGTCGCCCTTGCGACCACTACACCAATGAGGCAGTTTAGCTCTATTATTCAATATATTTTAAATTCATTACAAATTAGCAAATATTTGTAAGTACATAACTCTACCCCTAATTAATCACGAGGAATTCTAACCAGCATTATTTAATAATACCTTCTCATAGTAACAAAGTACTCAGAAGTGCTAAAGATTTTCGTTAATAAACAATTAAAATTTCGTTGAACAGCGATAAATGTATATACGTAAGTACACCAACACAAACATTATACGGGCAAGCGAGGTTTAGAAGTGAAACACATTTTCACGCATTTATTACATAAGTTTTTTGCCCCGAAGGTGTAAGTCGAAACATCGGTTAGACTCGAATTTTTCAGCCTATCCCTCAGAGAATGTTTCGTCGAACATCAATCTATAGTGTGTTTGACATATCAGTTCGTGTATCATTTTTCTATAACACATTTGGGATTATTTTTTTCAACTTACTTGTCTAGACACTGTCGAGTAATCGAGTTTCTTTCTAATAAAAAATGCGTTATAGACAAAAGAAAACTTTTTAATGTTGACAAAATTCGCTGCCAGTGTTATTAGCAGATATTTTTTTTAAACCTTTTTACCAAGTAAATGTGTAATTGAGTAGAGACAAATATTTTAACCGCATTGCTACATTCGTTTAGTAAAAACCTTTTAACAAAAAAATACCACCGAAAAAGGAAACTAAAAAGTGAATATAAAATTTTATTATATGTCATCTTAACAAAATTATTATTATTTTTTTTCGTGGCAAAAGAATACGGTCGCGAGAAGTATTCAAACTTGCGCGTCCCAGATAAATACTCCAATAAGCATACGTTAATGCTTTTCAAAGATTTATCTGTATCTATCATAACTAATTACTATAAAATACCAATGGGACCAACTTTAAAGTATGTATCCTATATCAAATAAAAAAATTATCAGGTGGTCATATAGGTCCTAATTTCTTAGGTAATTTCCTTTGGAAGGGTTAATAAATAAGTCAAATATATTCACATAACCTAGGAATTAAATGGAAGAAACAAATTATTTGTAATAACCATAGCACTAGCAAGACCATAACTGCTCCTCGAAAGGCAAACAATAAGAAAAATATAAAATTGTTGTAGAAATGTTTTCTTAAAATTCACACACTCCTTAAAAGGAAATTACCTAATAAATTAGGACCTTGTATATAATATACGACTCGAGAACCTCCTCCTTTATTCGTCGGTTGAAAAATGTTTTCATCTATCTACAAAAGTTTATAGTTACGTTTACCACAGAAAAAATATTACGATAAAATCTTACACAATATCCAAAACACGTAAAAAAAAAACTTCAAACAAAAAAAAGTTCGCGGCAGAATATCGCAATATCGCAGCCACGAAAAAAAAAGCCGCAGCTCGAACCATAAAACAGTTTCAAAATGTCGGTCAGTGAATACGACATATGGTTTACGAGCAAGGCAGGTGTCACCGGGTTACGGTGGTGATATAAAATTGATCTAATCTTCGTAAGTCGGCGAAACGTTCGCGTAAAACCTAGAACGCTAAGGTCATACTTATTAGTACCTGAATACGTGAAGAAGTATTTCTGAAAAATAAATCCTTATTTTGCTCGTGGCACCTATGGATATTTTATGTCATTTTAGGGTTCCGTTCCTCGAAAGGAAAAAGAAAATCACCTTCCTAATATGAATCTTATTAGAACACTTAGTTATCTGTCCGTCTATTTGTCTATCAAGACCCTTTTTCTCAGGAACGTGTAGAGAGAGTAAGTTGAAATTAATATGAAAAAAATAGGTCCACAATCCCTTGACTCCGTAAAAAATCAGGCTACGCTAGTATAAGTCAATGCAATAAAAAATGCGCCCCTTTATGGCCAATATTTTGACTTTCGCCAGTAAAACCGGGGTACTTCCTGTTGACTTGGAATCGTGAAATTTGGCAAAAAGCAGGGTTTCACAGCACAAGTAAAGGATTTTTTTTACTAATATCGCATAAAAAGAAATATTATCACTAACTTCCATTTGCAGTTCGAGAATTGGCCTTGACGTATATCGATGTACAGAAAATTTTATTTTTTTCAATTTCAAACTTAAGTTTTGGATTCATAATTTATGAATGTCAGTAATTTGAATCGTATCAAACCCTCGGTGCGCGCGTCAGACTCGAACTTAACTACTGATTTAAGTTAGTTATAAATATTCATATTCATATTCATATTCTTTATTGCAAATCCACAATGTAAAGATAAGATATTCACTTGCCTGGTAATAATGGTGATTTGCTCTGTAAATTGACCAACAGACACACTTATTGCACTCAAAATAAACCAGCACTTAAAAATCATATAAATATTGTACATAAGTATAACAGCATAGACAAGTTCCTGCCTCGTTGGTCGAGTGGTCTAAGCGCGGTTGCTGTGCGTGAGGTCTTGGGGTTTATTGCAGGTCGTGCAAAGAGTTATTGGGATTTTCTGAAAAAAAAAATTGTGGTCTGGAGTTTTAAATTATGACCGGTTGATGACAATATGCGCACTACCTGTTACATGGTGCTTAATAACTGCATCGTGAAGTGCGATTAAAGTAAAACTTATCATTCATTATTATACCTATATTTATTTGCTATATTTAAACAAACTCACACTTATTTTAACAAACTCGCCGTGGACGCCCGTGACTTGATCACTTTTAGGACCTAATTGAAAATCAGCGCGGCAACATCTCGGTGTTGCCACTTTATGCTATTACAAAAAAGGGCTGTCCGAGCTATTTCTAATATGAGAAGCCGCGAGTCGCTCCGTGAACAATTCAAGAAAATAAATATACTTACATTACCATCGTTGTGCATATTTAGCAATATTATGTATATTCGGAAAAATATTGCCCAATTTTATAAGAAGAGTGACCGCCACAATCTAAACACCCGTTACAAAGATAGGCTTCAAGTACCAGGCTTTCGACTTAGTAAGACCAATAAGTCATTTATGGGTAATAGTGTAAGGTTCTATAACAAGATTCCTCGTCATATTATTGACTTGCCGGACATAAAGTTCAAACCGATTTTTAAACGCGTTCTAATGTCCAGAGCCTATTATAGTATAAATCGGTACATTGAAGATACAGATGTATGGCGAACGATTCCTTTCTGCACACTGCACCCACTGGCACTATTTGACCAGCGCAGACATATAGTTACCTACTTACATTTGTATATTAGTTTATATTCTGACCTAACTGTCTTTTTACAGTTAATTTATATTATTATCTGACATACGTATTTACTACTGTATCGTAACTTGTTATTAAACTGATTACAGATTGTACTCTATATTCTCATATGAGTCTCATATTTCATTGCTATTCTGTAAAATGTGAGCATCATGTGGTTCATAATGTTATATAATACATTAATACATACATTCACCTGCCTATTGCCAGGCATTATGAGTTTGTCATGCTCACTAAAATGTCTTGCTGGTGGTGGCGTTGTGTATCGGGTCGTTCCCTTCAAAATGGTTGAGTTCAGCGATGCTGATACGCACGTCATACCCATGAACGGGTGCTGTCTGTCGGGACTGGTCAGCTCGTAATTGCTTGGTAATCGTTTTGGCTTTATAAACTTCTACTATTTCAATCATTTGCTTTTGTTTTCCTCTTACATTATTCTATATTATTCTCACATACCATCAATATACGATTGTAAATATAAAATTTTATTTTAAAAAGAGTGTCTATGGAGTTTCTTGCCGGTTCTTCTCCATAAGATCAACTATTTTGGAACCGTGCACCTAGCTTTGACGTTTCATAAGTGCCTGTAATCTGGTCTATGTGAAATAAAAATATTTGAATTTGAATGCTGAAATAGAGGCCTTTTTAGGTCTCGTGCAGGTGAATTTTAATAAGCCTTGTATTTTAAATCTATTTTTTTTCTGCTATTGTAGAAACTGTAAGTTCGACCACAAGACTGAAATAAACGCTTTCTTTCATTCAAATTAATAACACTTTTCATCGTGGTTATTTTCGGATATTTTCTTAAAGAAAATATCTAATGATATTTAATTATTCAACTTGTATTAATTCAGTTGTAAACAGAATGCAGAGCAACCAAAGTATTTTTATTTCGGACTTGAACATCATAAAACGCAATACACCATTAATGAGTCACATGGGCGAGTATTGTTTTATTGGAAATACGAATGCATCTAACACTAGTTAGTACACACTGATAGCATTACGCGCGTTATGTATCTCACGTGCGTATTAAATTTGTTACATTTTATCTCTATGTAGCCCTGCCGGGTATTCGTCGAGTTTCCAGTAGCCCTGTGCACACTATTAAATAATTTAATTACAAATAATGCTCATTTTATCCTTTATACCCGCAAGATATATTTTAATACTGTACACGACGAAGGGAATCCTACAAACACCATAAATTACCAATAGGTAAACAAATTACCGACTGCCGATCCTTAATTAAAATTATGAATGTTCCAAGAAAAATATTTGTACCAATGATTTATTTTACCGTTCCAATTGTTCCGAATAATGTTCGACAACTATTCGGTAGCGCGATAGAGCCGAATTCCTTAAGGAAGAAAACTCTCCGCTAGGCCGGGAGCGTGGAATTCTTTTACAGCACCTTAATTTTGAAATGTATTGTTGTTGTTTTTATCTTCTATAAAAAGGGAGTACCTAATAGCTTATCTTCTAAAATGATAGTAGTAGAGTAAATAGAGAATGACCCGAGTAGGTGGTGTAGTGTCTGTGCAGGCCAGCCACAGTTGGCCTAAAAATTTGGGGGCAGGCAGGTTATGGTCCGTCGACGAACTATAACCTGCCGTGGCCGTGGTGAATGCAACTACGATCACGGGACCCCGGTAAAGATTAGAGGAGGATCGTGTGGTTTTTAGTCGGTAGAAGTCCAGCACAGCGTCAATGATAGATTTCCACACTAAAAAAAATTGGCTCGGTTGTACCACAATAATTGTTGACATAACCGACGTAACCGACATATTATGTTATTATTTTTTACTGCTTTTCTACGTTAATTCTATATATTTATGGCAGTACAATCAAGTTTTAGGCTCAATTGCACCAACTTATCTTTATCCGTAACCGTGTTGTGTTTCATTTGGACAGAATTAACATAGAAAAGCTGTCAAAATAATATTATTGTAACACATCGGTTACGGTTATAGTTAAGTTGGTGCAATCGAACCTTAGTAATTGGAAAACCACAGTAACTTTAAGCCGTATTAATACCACGTCGCTATCATTTGTTTTGTTAATGCTATCATTGTTTGACCAAACTAAGTGGTAATAAATTAATTAATTTTGTTAGTAATATTCAAACATAAACAAAATTAAAACAAGCACCCAACCGTCTCTGGATTATGTACAATACAACTGCAATTAAATTGATTACAAATATTGAATGAAAAGGCTTATATATACAAAACTGTTTGCTTATTTACAAATAAGTAAATACAAATTACAATTAATTGAAGTATGGAGTACATTTCTTAAATCGTTTATTTAAACTGATTATGTACCAACGCATTGCACTTTTGGCGGGGTTGAGGTAACACACAAGCACAAAAGAACTTGCACTGAAGCAATAATAGCTCTCGTCATTACATTAACAGTATTATCACATTTATGACACATAAAAAAAACTAAACAGAAACATAAAATTGTGTCACACACGATTAAAATCATTGTAACCATACAGGTAGAAGGTATTTGATTGGGAATTATATGCCAGTGGCGAGAGCGGTACCGCCGCTAAAACTAGTCCAATACTAATCAAGGCAATATTAAACTTCTTATTTAAAATAAATACTTTCGGAGATTAATTCGATTTCTACAAGCTGTTGGTCTGTACTCGTGCCATATTTACAGAGTAAATGATAAACAATATGCTTAAAATATGAAATGGGTACGGTTATTTATCTAATAGCCAAATTTTAACGTCGAAACATTATCAAGTTTTTCAGAATAAACCCCGAACGACTCTAGGAATAAGTTGTTGGTTGTGATTGTTTTGCACAGGTTGGTTTATGTCACGCACAGTACACATGTGAATTTGAAAAAAAAAACAGTAATAAAAGAAAGTGGTATTGTTTCGTATTCAGTAGATATCGGCAGTAAAATCGCTTCCTTGAATCGTGCCTTGCCGTCGATAGCACAGGTCAGCTCAAAACAGCTATGACTCTTTCCTCAAAAGACCATCCCAGATCTGGGTACCCCTACAAACGATTAGTTACTCGTATGTTGAATAAAACGATGTCTGGACTTTAAAGAGTCGTTGACCTCTGGGTTCATTTCGGCATTTCTTCTCAGAGCTAGTCAGATAGGAAATTCCGACCCCATCTAGCTTTAAAAAACATTTTTGACTTGTTAAAAAGTCTATAATAGATGTATTTACAGAAATAAATATCATTTATTATTTATCGTGACACGTGCCTAAGTGTATTTTACCAAAAAAAAACGTCCAAAAAGGCATTAATCAATCTAAACAACAATAATACCTACCTAAACATAATAGGTAATTAACAGAGTACAATCTCCCGGCCTAACAATCCAGGTGGCAGGATATCAGTTAAAATACGTGGCAGTTTTAATTACGCCGGTCTATCGGCATTCCGGTCGGTATCCGACACGGGATTGCTTCCGACCTTTATAGGAATCCGTTCCATTAGCCCGGGAAACTTACCGGATTCTTTAGTGAGACCTCCTCCCGGCTGCGATTTCATGTTGAATTCTGTTCGTTTTCTTATTAGAGTGCCGTTCAATGATTTCTTTGATTAGCCAATATTGTGATTGTAATTAATTAGGTAGGTAGTTGTATTTTTGTTTAGGTTAGGGAGATAGGATACGTGAACAATCATATTGAATATATATTTCAGTGGGGCAGTTAAACAAGCTATTAATTATTCGTATAATAAGCGTACCAGTCTTACCACCAATTCATGGAACTTAATAACGGTGTCTATCCCTAAAATGTAGGTGTACTTACTACAATTCTTCCCTTCCTAATCCTGCGAGGCATAGAGGCGTGATGGTTCGCGATGGTAATTGTGTTTTAATCTTTAAAGATTGAAGTTAGAGAAGAGGAGCATTTATATTACAAGCAAAAATGAAATTAGTTTTAATATATTTACACCTTGTCCATACATGGAAAAAAGGTAGAAACCCCCCCTTGACGCAGAAGTCCTGGCTTCGGCCGTGCCATAACCCATTCTAAAATAATTACCGATCGTTAAAAAGTGTTAGCATATACAATAATCGACTAAATAATGAAGTACGGTACATTTATTGGTTAAGTGTGGCAACACAGCAATCACCTCTTTAAAAGTTAACGTTAAGAACGCCCATTCCGATTTTGCAAGTAAGCGAGTAAGGACGTCGTAGGTGGCCTCGAGTAACATTGTGGAGTTTGTAAAACGACAATAAAGAGATTGTACAGTCTTTGAGAGTATAATTTCTTTCAAAAGATAATGGTTTTAAAAGGTAGATAACAATGCCTGCCTCGTTGGTCTAGTGGTCGCAAGCTCGGCTGCTGAGCGTGAGGTCCTGGGTTCGATTCCCAGGTCGGGCAATGTGTTATTGGATTGTTCTGTTAGGAAATTCTCAGTAGCAGCCCGGAGTGGTGTGACACCCCCGTACTTTCACTTGTGCACTATAATATCTCCTGCGTACTTGGCTACGTATAGTCCGGCGTGACCGAAATACGGTCGGGAGGAGTATTATTGTTATACATAACAAACTTACAAAAAAATTAGATGCCCACCACCAATTGGCGATGTCGAATACCTAACATTTCTTTAAATTGTGCCATAGCTATGTAAACGTCAATACTATAAAACAACATAGATTATAAATCAAATTTCAGGGGGCTGGTTGTCTATGCGTTGGTGTAAACACGTTCTTTCGAATTTTCTGTGCTGTTTTTTAGGTTTTGCGGGTGTTTAGTATCTTTAATTGTCGTTTTTGTGCCGTGTTGTTGGGTGTTCGCCGTCCCCTGATTAATACCTTCTCTCGTTTCATTTCCCTCATTTTAATGAGGGAAATGGACGACGATGAACCCCCGGATGGGGGAGGTGGTGTTTCTACCGATCCTGACATATTTTCTTCTCTGGACTTGACTAACGATCCGCGTAATCAGGTTGATAAAAAATTAAAGAGAGCGGCTGTGGAAGATTTAGGTATCGAATCAAAAAAAAATAAGCCTCCTTCAATGTCTTATCAATCGACTTATTCTAAACCCGGTTTTGAGGATAATGGTAAGATTTTATACAATGACGAATGTGATAAGGGGCCTTTTATCATCCATGTCACAAGATCGGAACCTGATGTGTCGGCAGGTCAGTCTATCAGATTACTTAAGTTTGCTCAGCTTATCCATAAGAATAACGTGAAGGGTATTGTAAGGGGTGGCATTAAGGCTCTTGGAAGATCCAAAATAGCCATCGAGTTTAGTTCTGCGTCCGACGCGAATAATTTCACCAACAATCAAATTTTGACATCTAACAAATTCACAGCCTCTGTTCCGAAATTTCATGTTTTAAGAATGGGCGTAGTGCGTAATATCCCGACGGACTGGACATTAGAGGAATTGGTTGAAGGCATTCAAACTCCTAATAATTGTGGTCAAGTAATTAAAGCTCGTCGGTTGAATGTCAAATCCCGAAAAGACAATTCAGTTTCTTGGATTCCTTCTACCTCTGTGGTGTTGACATTTACCGGGCAAACTCTCCCTGAGAGAGTATTTTGCTATGAATCTTCTCTTCCTGTTTCGATTTACCAACTTCCTACCATTCAGTGTAGAAATTGTTGTCGTTTTGGCCATATTGGTTCACAATGCCGCTCTACTCCTCGCTGCTATCGCTGTGCCCAAAACCATCCTGGGGATAGCTGTTCTATTGTGGATGAATCTGCCTCTTGCCTGCTGTGTAGGGGAGCTCACAAAGCAACTGATTTCAGGTGTCCTGAGCACTCCCGACAAAAATCTATAAAGCTCGTCATGTCGCAGGACAACATTAGTTATTCCGAAGCTTCGCTAAGATTTCCTAGTACCAACCGTCTTTATTCCGAAGTATTTAAATCATCCCCCTTCCCCACTCTTTCTGGTTCTCCTCAATTGACTAAAGAATCTCACTCTCGTCCCCTTACATCTCCTCAGGCTTATTCTTATACTAAAACTATTACTAAATCTCCTCGTCCTTCTCCTTCTCTTGGGAAATCTTATGATATTCAGGCCCATAGGAATCTAACTAAATCCCCTCTGTCCTCTCAACATAATGGCTGTGCCTTTTCTTCTCCTCCTATAGAATCGACCCCTCTACTTACTCCCAATGACAATTTAATAGAACTCCTCACTTGTTCCCTTATTAATATAATTTCGAAATTCTCTGACTCACTACCGAACAATGTCATTTTGTTACTCCAAGAATTGCTCGTTGCTTTAAGTAATAAAAATAGGTCAGATCCTTCTACAATGGAATTGTAGAAGTATTCGGCGTAAGAAACATGACATTATTTATTTGTTAAACCACTTTAATGCTGCCCTCCTTGCGGTTTCTGAGACATGGTTGCTGCCGGGATCCAGTTTTAGGGTCCCTGGGTACTCTTGTCTTCGGGACGACAGGGATGATGGATGGGCAGGCTGTGCCCTACTCGTCTCAAGATCAATTACTTTCTCCCAAATTACAATTCCTCCCCACAGCCCTGATTTCCATGTTGTAGCAGTAAGAGCTTTCAATATTTCTTTTTTATCTTGTTATATTCCTCATCCTAATTCCAGCCTTATTTTAGAATTGAATAATATTATCTCTTCCATATCAGGTCCTCTCATTGTGTCAGGTGATTTTAATTGCCACCACTCCATGTGGGGATCTCATTTCTCGGACTCGTCATCTTCTTTTTTGCTTGATCTCCTTGATGACAATAACCTTTGTATCTTGAATGATGGATCTGCAACTCGCAGGGTATCTCCTGCCCAAAATATAAGTGTACCTGACCTTTCCTTCTCTTCCCCTTCTCTTGTAAATTCTGTCTCTTGGTCTGTTTTGCCTATTTCCTATGGTAGTGACCACTTTCCAATTTTAATCCATTTAAATAATGTATCTACTCCAGCCCCTGTAACCCATACTTTACAGAGGTATAGACTCACAGACGCTGATTGGGATAAATATTCTCTTCTCTTAGACGCTAGAGTCAATTCTCTTCGTCCAGTTGATCATTCAAATTTTTTGACTTTATACGATGACTTTGTGTCCTGTTTATTCTTGACTGCTGACGAATCTTTTCCCCTTAAAAATTCATCTCGCGGTCGAATTCCTTCCCCTCCTTGGTGGGATAAAGAGTGTACGGCTTTCGTTCGTCGGCGGAATGAAGCCGAAAATAAATATGCAAATGACTTAACAATGGAAAATTACATTAACTATCAAAAAATTTGCGCTGTCACAAAAAGACGGTTAGCTAAGAAAAAGTCTTTGGGTTGGCAAAATTTTTGTGAATCTTTATCGCCTCGCACTCCATTAAGTGTTGTGTGGCGTAAGATTAAGTGCTTTCGCCAAACATTTGTGGATCCCAATATCTCCTCGAATGATCCTCAAACATGGCTAGATCACTTTATTAATAAGTTGGCCCCTCCTTTTGTCCCTAATCATGACAGCCTTCCTGTTTTCCTAAGTTCCCCTTCTTCATCTGACAGAATGAATAACCTCTTTTCTTTTTCCGAGCTTCTTTGTGCTCTTGATCACTTAAAAGATTCTTCTCCTGGAATAGATGGTATTCCGTACTCTTTCATTTGCAAATCTTCTAATTCTACCAAACAATACCTTCTATCTATTTTTAATGCCATATTTTTTACGGGAAATATTCCTGAATCCTGGAAGACCCAGATAGTTATTCCCATCCTTAAACCAGGAAAAGATCCTAATGACCCTTCATCTTATCGGCCCATTGCCCTTTCATCGGTTTTGGCAAAGATTTTGGAACACCTCATTAAAAACAGACTAGAATGGATTTTAGAAAATAGAGGCCTGCTCTCCAGTAGCCAGTTTGGCTTTAGACGTGGCATGAGCACTATAGATAGTCTCAGCATTCTTACTTCAGAAATCAGGCTCGCTTTTTCTCGTAATGAGCATGTTATAGCGGTCTTTCTTGACATATCTTCGGCATACGACAATGTTCAGCTCCCGTTACTCAAACAGAAAATGCTTCATCTGAATATTCCCGTAAGACTGGTCAATATTATTTGTAATTTACTTATGTGCCGTTATGTATCTGTTCGTTCTCAAGGAAATCTCCTTCCTCCTCGAATGGTATGGAAAGGCTTACCACAGGGATCTGTGTTAAGTCCCCTTCTATTTAATCTATACACTGCAGAATTGGATTTATCCGTCAGTTGTTTCTGCAAAATTCTTCAATATGCAGATGACATAGCCCTTTATTCTAGTTCCACCAACTTCCTGGATATTGCTCATAAATTAAACACAGCTCTTGGGTATCTGAATGATTGGCTTTGTGATCATGGTTTGTCAGTTTCAGTCCCAAAATGCCATGCAGTTGTTTTTTCTCGCAAAAGAAATATTCCCCCAATCAGTCTCTCTATAACCGGTGATCCGATTATGTTTCAAGATAAAGTGAAATTTTTGGGAGTCATTTTAGATTCTAAAATGTCTGGATTACATCATTTATATTACGTTTATAATAAATGTGAAAAGAGTGTGAACGTCTTGCGGGCCTTATCTGGGGTTCGTTGGGGTTCTCACCCTTTTTCTCAGAAAATCCTATATAACGCCATAGTGCGTAGCCATATGGATTATGGTTGCTTTCTTTTAGAACCGTGCAGCAAAATGGCTTTAAATAAATTGGAAAAGATTCAATCTAAATGCCTACGCATTATTACTGGTGCAATGAAGTCTTCTCCAATTAATGCCCTCCAGGTCGAGTGTGTGGAGCCTCCTCTGCATCTTCGTCGCCAACTTCTTGCAGACAGATTTTTTTATAATAAAACACAGTACGTTCACCATCCTTTATTAAGCATTTTACGCTCTTTGTCCCGTGAGATTGGTACTTCTGGGTACTGGTTGAATAAATCCCCTCCTCTCCTTTCGAATGCCTTCAATAAACTCACTTTAAATTCATCGCCAGTAATGCAGCTAGATAAGTTTCCACTTTTTATGATAGACTACGATTCTCTTATTTTCCAACCCAGAGTTATATTAAATTTCGGAATTAATAAAAATACGCCAGGTGCAGACAGAAAATTCAATAAAATTATAGATAGGTCGTGGTCAGATTGGATTGCATTATATACTGATGCCTCGAAATTTTCTGAAGTCAGCCATGTAGGACTCTCTGTTTTTATCCCTAAATATAATGTTACTCTTATCCATAAATGTCCCCCCGAATGCTCCATATTTACAGGTGAGTCTATTGCTATACTGGAAGCCTTATCATATATTGAATCGAACTATAACCACTTCCAAAAGGCTTTAATTTTTAGTGACTCCCTCAGCTGTCTTCAAGATTTACTCAAGCTTCCCTTCCATTCTAAAGATATTTTCATACTTACCCTCAAAATTAAGCAAATTTTGTTCAAATTAAATCAATCTGGAATTGAAGTTGTATTGGCCTGGATTCCAGGCCATTCTGGTATCTCGGGTAATGAGGCTGCAGATCACTATGCTAAGTTGGCTGTACAAATTGGTTCTAACTCTCATTCTGATATTCCTTCTCGGGATCTACGCTCTCTAGCTAGACCTCATCTTTTGAACTCCTGGAATGATATGTGGCAACAGACCAGTCTTTTAAAAGGGAAATATTATGCGTCTATTCAGCCCAATATTCCCTCTAAACCCTGGTTTTTTAAATCTAAAAATATTAGTAAATTTCTTACTTCTCTCATTATCCGTCTCAGAATAGGTCATGTCTGTACCCCTGTCTTTTTAGCCAAACTTCATATTCGCGACAATTCTCTCTGTGAATGTGGCATGGATGAGGGCACCTTAGAACATTTGTTTTTTTTCTGTCCCAATATATCTGTCCCTCTTTATGATATCCTTCCTAATAATATCCCTAGGCCTATTAATATTCCTTTTCTTCTAACGCTTGTCGGTTCTCCTTTTATTAAAATTCTATGTAAATTTCTTACTGTAAATAAAATCAGAATTTAAATTTCTTGCTTTCCTACCTAAAAACGTATTTTTCTGGTTTCAATTGATTCCCTTTAATCTAAATACATAACTTTTAATTTCTCAGAACCTTGTTGTTGGTACACTAATCTAAGTTCTGATAATTATTAATCTCTATTGTTTATTCTTTTTTTTATTACTAAACACTAACAAAACACTAATTGCTTAACTTTTATTGTGAACCGTACCTTGGCTTTCCCACTGGTCAAATTTTGTTAATGTATATAACGTGTTTTATCCAACCTTGACATTGGCAGAATCATCGTTAACCCGATGGAGCCATAATTATCCAAAATTGGAATTGGAATTGGAATCAAATTTCACTAAATTTTGACATAATTATGTAGAGAGTGAATTCAATTATTTAATGAGTATGAGATGGTCCAATAATTTCGAAATTTATTATCTTGCAGTATATTGTCGTAGGTATACAAGAGAACATTAGATTCAATAACAGAAAGTAATTTATTTAAAAGCTTGTAACCGTTCATTTTGCGATGTTACCACGAGTATATATATCCCGGGGCATTGAATGCTCAATACAAGTTCTTTGAAAATACATTTCATACAGTGGAGGGTAGGTCAAGTTTTATATGACCTCAATAAAATCTAACATGTTGTTGGTTCAGATTATGAACACCATGGATTGATAATAACTTTCTATATTTCTTAAGAGTAATTTTGGGAAAAAAACTGATGACCAAAGTTCAGTAATCTATATATATTTAAAATGAATCCTTATTTCCCTTGGTCACGCCATAACTTGAGAACGACTGCACCAAATTGGATAATTCTTCAGGACAAGGGCTCTACATAAGTTTTTTTTTTAAATAGTACGTAAATAAATTGAACGGGTCGAGTAAAACCGCGGGGCACAGCTAGTTTCATATAATTCAATGGTAAGATATCCCTAAAAATAAGAGAAAACGATTTTTCGCAAATGATTTAATTTAGGAATCAAATATAATACACAGCTAATACATTGATAATACAGAAGAAGTACATTCATAGTTTTGTGCCAAAAAATAATGAATGCAACCAAATATATAAATAAAAATAACAAATTATATTTGTTAAGGCAACAACTTCGTTGTATTTTTTTATTACTTATAGGACAAATACATAGAATTATCACTCTCTTTTTCTTAATCTGAACATTTTGAACGAACATGTCTAAAACAAGAATAAAACAATACGCTTTTCCGAAAAACAACGTCCACTTAATTTAAAAAAAATACAGTGTGTGAACAATACAAACATCGCTAAAGATGCATAATACACAACACTTTTATAAAACATGAATAACAAAACAAATGCTTTTAGCAATCTCGTTAATTTAATAACAGCCAGAATGATTAATAATATTGTCTCGAAAGTAATTCATCTATGAATGTTAACAGGGGAGTCTTCAAATCGTCTAGGGAATAATGAGAGCTAAGTTGCACGGAAACCCGCAAGTCAATTATTGGAGTTTGTTAGACTTCAATTGTAACTTAGAAATCAAGATTAACGAGTATATGTACTTGAACATTTCAGTGTTTGAAGAATTACATTACGAATGTTAGGTAAGTAGGAATTAAAATAGTTTGAACTAACGTTAAGAGATTCAAACTTAAACTTCTGTGAAGTAACAAAATCAACTTAAATAAATATTTTGCGGATGACCTATACAAAATAATTGTATATACATTGACTAAAAAAACTTAACCGTAACAGCTATGCGCTACATAAATAAGCGGTGGCCGCAAATTAAGTTTTTCTAAAACTTTCTACAGTGGCGAAATTACTTTAGTTAGCCGTGTAATGTTTTATAAACCTCGCAGAAGGATCGGAGACCCCAGCGACCCATTTTGGCATCCAATAATACGGAGTAAATACATGCTGCCCTGGGAAAGACTTCTCGAAGACATATCGATAATATTTCGACTCTGCTGTCTTAGGTTGCAGTCCTGGATAAACCACATCCTCGTCTATAGACCTTTCAGCTATTACCTCTCCAATGACGGTAAATAATGATTTCTTAACGGAGGCCACACCGTCACTGAAGGCTTCTTTATGGCGCCATAATATCGCGTCAGGTAGTAACCCACTGTTGGCGAAACTGTTTCTTAACAAATACTTTTCAACACCATTCTGGGGTTGTCTAAGTTTTGGATCGACGCTAAGGTAGTGGTTAGTAAACTGAATATCTAAGAATGGAACACGAAGTTCCAAACTGAAGGCACTAGTGGTCCTGTCAGCTCGAAGGCCATCATACAAATAAATGTCTGAGAGCAAACGCAAGCTCTCCTCATGCGCAACATTCTCGGAAGGTGCATCCCTGAAGTAAATATAGCCCTGTGCTAATTCGTCTGCTCCTTCTCCACTAAAGACTACTGTAGTGTTGGTTTTCTCTTTAATATACTTGGAGAGCAAATACATAGGTAAACTAGCACGAATTGTTGTGATGTCAAATGTTTCCAAATGATAGATTACATTGTCTAACGCTTCTTTTACGTCATTCTCGTCAAATTGAACTTCATGATGCTCGGTACCGAGATAATCTGCTACCGATCGTGCTGCTATTAAATCTGGAGAATCGCCCATCCCTATAGCAAATGTTTGTATTTTGTACGGCAGGTCATGTTTTTTAGCTAACTTCACTACTAACGCAGCAATTAGCGAAGAATCTAAGCCCCCGCTGAGTAGGCACCCGATACGTCTGTCAGACATCAATCTCTTTTCACACGCAGCTTCCAAAAGATGTGCTGTTTTCTCTTCTATACTCTTGCCCGCTAATTCAGACTCTAAAACATATGGCAAGAAGTTCGGAGGCATCCCCGGCGATGTGTACCGCTCGATAAAATCAAGTTTTACTTTGCCGTTGTCTAATATACTCCATTGCGCGTAATGACCTGGCGGGAATTGTCTCAACGTGGAACTGCCGTTGCCGTTTTGTTTTAACTTAATAAGACCCTTGCCTTCCGAAGAGATTCCTAAGACACCCCTTTCCTCATCCCAGTATTCAAATAGAGGACGGACGCCGTAGGGATCACGGGCAACACAGACTTTTTTCTTCTCTCCGTCGACTAGACAAAACGAAAAGACACCATCGAGATTCTTGACTGTTTTTTGGAAGCCGAAGTTGTGGTAAAGATGTGTGATGGCCTCCACGTCACACTTTGTTTCGTATTGAAAGTTGTGTTGCGCTTGCAGCCGCTTGCAGTTGTAAATTTCTCCGTTGCAAATGAGGTTTGTGCGAGGATAAAGATGCAATCTCATTGGCTGCATACCGTGTAGTCCGTCAACGATGGCCAGTCGTCGAAAGCCAAATATAGCAAACGGTTCCCGAGCATCCGCCTCGAAGCGCCACGCGTCGGGGCCACGATGACGGATAGCCAGGAAGCTCTCCGTACAGAGTGGACATAAGTCTTCGCTTACGCCAAATAATGCCCAAATTCCACACATTTTGGATCTGAAATATAAGATAATTATTAAATTGCAATGCAATCTGATAGAAAAACGATGTACGCATAAGAGGGAGAGATTTAGAGGGAGATTAAAGATAATCTGTATTCTATAAATATTTGTATCGTTTACACGCAAATTAGGTCACAGAAAAAAATAACTAATGTACCTACATAAACAACGACCATCGTCAACTTTTGCGAACAAATATCATTAAGCGAATTCCCTGTCATTATCCTGTCAAAACACAGTGAGCCTTTACCTGGGGTAATGGCTATCAAATTACTAGGTCAATAGACAGGAAATTATCAAGGCAAATACCTAGTTTTTTAACGGCGTATTAGACAGTGAAAAGAATAAGAAAAGTTTTAATGAAGTCTTGTACACTAGCTAATAAACAAACTTCGACGAAGTTGTAAAGAAGCCTGTTTTTTGCTAGAAGAACAAGTTTATGGATTTTAACGTCAATAGTCTAGTACATTAAAGTTTGTCCTACAGTTAATGACTAAGGAATAATTAGCTAGTTAACTACATGTTATGGTTTTTAATTCACGATTAGCTGAAATGAAGGTACAAGATCCCTAAAATATTGTTACAACTGAGAAATCAATCAAAAGTAAAGTAACAAACGTTTTCCCACAAACCCCGAAGATTGCATTAGTTTTACAATGAACTGAGAATCGATAACTTATGGAGTTAATTAAGCAACCAAATTTAACTAGAAACTTGAACCATTAACGAGAGCATTAGGATAAGGATGAGTCGGCTAACTCTAAGTTACTAAACGTTCACTTTAGTAGCATTGATTCACTTTAAAAAGATCATTTATTTTAGCGCACTTTAAAACTTGTGTAGGACTAAGATTGTGTGATATTCATTTCTATGAGAGTTTATGGTAGGTACATAATACATCTAAAACAAAATAAAATACAAAGTAGAAAACTATAAGAAACTAGGTGTATAAAACGAAGTAATAAAATTAAATACTATATGATTTTGAATTTTCGACGCACAAACAAAATATTCCCTAGTGTAAACAATTAAACTTATTTGAATACTAAATATGAAAGTTTATTACGTTTACAATGAAAGCCACCGCAACCCTTATCACAAAATAGACCGATCCATCAAAAACTAATTGACAAAGACTTGCTTACCAACAAATCTCGTCCAATTCCCGGATAATAAATTTGAAACAACAATAACGCGTATCTGCATACTAACTTAAATTGCCAATTCTAAATTCATCACGGATTATTATTTAAGCAACAAATCTATTAATCTGAGCCTACGGGAGTGGAATACATAAATCAATTAACCCTGACAAGACGGGCCGTGTTGAGGCCGCCAGCCCATTTCGGAGACCAGTACCCTATTTTGGCGACACTGTCCCCCAGGGCGTTGAATCGTCTCCAGTTTAATTCAAATATTACTTGTGGAATTGAAGTGTCGGTTGGGCCAGTAGATTCGGGAGTTAAATACCCCGAAATTCTATTATCAAATTGGGTTACACTCGGCCAGGGACGTTGATTTGAATCAGGGGTGGTGCCCGGAAAAAATGATCAAGGGTCAGTTTTCGAGTTGGATTATCATTAATTCATTATTATTATTATTCAAAACTGTGATAATATTAATGGTTTTTCCAGACTGAACTTGTATTGATTTTTTAGGTTCTGTGAAATGATTTATCCTTATCAACGAAGAAACAGATTATTACTGTCTACAGTAAAGCAATCTATGTATTTGATTACCGCGCTATTATCTTACTCGCTTGTACCCAAATAACAACAAAATCGTATTAAGATATAAATTATCTGCAATCAAATAAATTAGAAAATATTTTAACAAAAAAAATTTGGTCAACACGTTCCAGAAGTTTCTTACACGCGTTTTATTACTTTTAGATAAAATCTAAAAAAAAGTGATTCATAGACAATGAACTTGGCTCTACAAACATTGTGATCACAAATTCAAGTTCAAAATTAAAACTTATTTACTGTCTATAAACGTTCTTAAATTAATTGAAGATGAAAATGGAATGCTTGGAATACGGATGAAACCCAAATCGGGGCCTCATAGACAATAAATAAAACTGCCTTTGCAGTCGGTTAAAAAGAAAAAAATATTCAGCTGTTTAAACACTGATAGATAGCGCAATGCTGTAATTTCTAAAATATTATTTTTAAAATTTTTGTAGTATATCTATTATTGAATGTTCCATCGTATTATGTATTATATATTGTAATACGCTTACATTTGTTTAATGTAGCCTAATGATTACTGGATGAAGTTATTAATCAATGTACACGTAACAAAAACTTTAATTAAGTATATGAAATACATTATTATATTTAATTATATAAACAGCCCGTGGAAACTGTTATGAAGCTCATATCTCCAAGTAGTCTGAATTCTTAGGTTGAGCGGGAATTCCCTAGTGCTTTATCATCAGTCCAGAATTTCTAGAAATAACTTAGTGAGTGTTACATTGACATGATTAAATTGTAAACATTGGAGGCCATTTATAACGGAGCTATACGTATTTTAAAAGAGACATTTACATAATTTACATAATTAAATAGACTGCCTAGTTGGTATAGTGGTCCCAAGCGCGACGGCTGAGCATGAGGTCTCGGGTTCGATTCCCGGGTCGGGCAAAGTGTTAGTGAGTTTTTCTATTAGAAAATTCTCAGTCTTCAATAGGCTCATCACCTATTACATGGGACTTGATAACAGCATTAGTGAAATCTGGGTGTACCACTGTGTACACCTCTGTATACCCTTTCGGGGAATACAGGCGTGATACTATGAATGTATGTATGTAAAAATAAATAAATAAAATTGATTACACTTATCTAAATACAACACGCTTAACTTCTTCTTCTTCTTATCGTGTGGTTGTTGAACAACCTAGTGTCAGAGTTTAGACCACCAGTAAGACTCAAACATGACTTTACACACCATCGAGAACATCTCTCAGGTGTGCTGATTTCCTCACGATGTTTTCACACTTAACTAAATACGCTTAATAAATAAATTTAATAAGCCCTAATCAATTTAGCACTAAGTCACGATTCAATGGTGAGGAGACATACATACATACATACAATCACGCCTATTTCCCATAGGGGTAGGCAGAGACTATCGATTTCCTTTGGCCACGATTCTGACACATCTAAAGTTATTATATTAAATGGAAAAAGAATACGACACATCTCTTTCGCTTCATCTATGCTCACCTCTTCATACATGCTCGCCGATTTAGGTGGCAATTATTAATATAAGCGAATGGACCAACAATGATTTAATGTAGTGTAATACTTAAAATTGGATTAATTGAATACCTCTATTCCTAAGAACAGTCTGAAGACCGCAATCACGTCACTCGTGTAAACCAGTTTATAAGACGACAATGGCATTGATTAATAATGTCCACAATTTATTAATAGATAGTCATTGAAGATGATGATTTTTGATAGTCATATCGTCTTGTATCCATGAGGAAATTGTCAATGGTTTAATAGGATACTAACAGCAGTCTAAAGATTTTATGTTTACGCTAGCTTGTGCCCGCGACTTCGTTTGAGCGACGAAAGGTACCTTAAAACAAACAAGACAAGGTAAAAGGTTCTTGTCCAAGGTCCAATCTCTCTTTATACCAAAATTTAATACAAATCCGTCCAGCCGTTTTTGTGTGATTGAGAAACAGACATACAAACTTGCAGATAAATAAAATTGCATTTGTCTGTTTTTAATTTCCAAATAACGCTAGCTTTTTACTAAATGCTAAAAGTGTTTAGTACTTATAATTTGTTTTTTGTTTGTTCTTTCTAATCTCCGAAACGGCTACACCGATTTTTACGGGACTTTCACTGGCATTTATTATTTATTATTATTTCTGAGGTTTATTGGTAGCTTAGGATACCTTAATTTTAGAAAAAGAATTATGGGTCTGCTGGACTCAGTGTTAGTTTGCGACAACCACGCGGACGAGTCGCTTGCATATCTACTTTAAAATATTAGTAGGATTGCACTCGTACCGTGTCAGACTCGCAATCGCATTAACCTACACGTTGACATTTTAAAACTATCCATATATTGAAGCTATCTGTCGAGATTACATATAAACTATTTCGTTAGAAAAGATGATTACAGAACCATGGAGAATGGTACAAGCAAAGAGAAACTATACCCAGCAGTGGGTGAAGTCAGACTGCAGAAGATAATGAAGTCAAAAAGACGAAAGAAGAGCCTTCAACAACCATGCAGGGTGAATTTAGCAAGAAAATCTAACACCGGCTCCGCTAAAGTGGGAGTCGTGACTTGAGCTTTGGGAAGCTCTAGAAACTTGGGAGCTACATGCTATGCTATGCACAGCATCGCTGACGCGGTGGGGCCGCAGGGGAGGAGAAGTGCCGGTATAGCGAGGCGCCGCTCTCCCTATCCTCTGCGGCCGTAGTGGCAGGCGGCGGGGCCCTGACACCGACCTGACCCGTCGCCGGGGACCTTGGCCGCCCATTGCACATGGTCTCCGAGGTAGTTACGGCACGCCATGCATCTGGTGTGTCGTAACGGGGGGGTGAAATACACAACCCCGTCAGAGGCAGTTAATATATATCTGCCTAGCCATTTCCTATTTTTTTTTTTTTTAATATTCCACAACTATCGCATAACGCCGTCTAGTCTCAAGCTAAGCAGAGCTTGTGTTATGAGTACTAGACAACTGATAAACATACTTATATATTTCTAAATGCATACATATTATAGATAAATTACACCCAGACACAGAACAAATGATCGTGCTCATCACACAAACATTTGTCCTGGGTGGGAATCAAACCCACGACCTCCGGCATAGCAGTCAGGGCTACTAACCACTAGACCAACAGGACAGTCAAATTTTATTACATTGGGGTCGGCTTCCAGTGAAACCGGATGCAGTCTAATACCAATATTTTATCTGGAGCAACTGCCGATCTCATCTCCACAACTCAGACCGACAGACCGACCGCAGCAAGCGCAGCTTTACCTCGATCGATCGATCCGTGCGGCTGTTTAGCCACGAGCCCAGTATTAAGAGAAATTATGCACAGTTAATGATGTGTAAAAATCTTCTTTTTATATTACATAGCCTGTATTCCTCACAAAATTAGGCAGACATTTAGTATTCAGAGTGCATTCACAATTTCACATTTCATCGATTAAATCCCTTGTACTACCCTTGTGGTGACCTTCGTTAACTTCAATTAAAAATAATCCCAGAGCATCTAAGAGAGATTTCTTTGATAGATTTAATTACGGCATTCACGCATCAAGCTGGTTTTTGTGTAATAAGAAATTCAACTCCTAACTGTGTTGACGTAAGAAATCGGTAAATTGAATGAGCCCAGTAAATCATACATACGAAGAACAACTTGCATTAAATCAATTCGTCTGAGATTTGCTACGTGTGAAATCGCGATAAGGCACAGAGGTTTTTTCTGCAATGACCGGAAGAGGGAGCTGATGCATTTCCATGAACATAATAATGTCACGACTGCCCTAAGTAAGGAGTGGTATATTTTTTAAGGTTCATCATGTAGGTGTGTGTGAGTTTCTTTATAAATTCCACCATCTTCTAAACGCCTGAACCGATTTAGATGTATGGGTATCGTTAGAATCCTTCCATTTTCCCGGGTCACATAGGCATATCGGGTAAGATATTATAAAGTAGCAAAATAGTGGCTATGGTACACAAAAAGGCGAGAAATAAAAAAAAATAACAGGCGTGCTTATAACTTTTCTAATAAATACGAAATATTATAAGACTCCACGTTTACTATTATTAGCAATAAAGACATAAGGAACTGCTTAATTGGCCTAGTGTACCTACCTAAGACCTTACGTATGGCAGCTGCCATGCCTGAGGTCCCAGGTACGATTCCCAGGTCGGTAAAAGTTTTACGTCTCCATAAGACGAATGCAAGGAAGCTTGAAATTCAATAGATTCGAACAACGAAAGGGTGGCTCGGATGGGTTTTTCTATTAGGAAATTCGCAGTCGCAGCCCGAAGTTTGGAATTTTGCCCAGTAAATAGCAATAGGCCATGGGACTTAAAGCTGCGTTAACTGTATCGGTGATAAGTAGGTATGTGTGTGCAGAACTGTAGATACAGTTCTGCCTAACCCCCCGGGGATAATCGCGTGATGCTATCTATGCATGAAGATTGCAGACATTAGATAAAGATAATATAATTTTTAATTTTCAATTGTTAGACCAAAACATACCTACAAACTGTAATAATGTCGAGAATTAATTAAAACTGAATGAAAAGCGCGACTCAAGGTCGTAAACATTGAACTAATTAATTGGAATAATAAAACTAATTAACACTTTTCCCGTGTATGTATTAAATTAACGGCAAAATTTTATTTACTGACCCATTAAGTTCCCTAGTTGTACGCTACGCTGGATAAGCGTTTAGTTAGGTACTCGCACCGCGTGTCTATAGAATGCAGCATGATGCAATCTATGAAGGCCATTTCAAATATTTACCGCCGCGAACTACTTGAAACAAAAATATCTTTTATTCGCTTAAATGGTGGTAATCCCTCCGAAAACTATTGCTCATCATATTTTAACTTCTTCCTTTTACCGGGAAATCCAGATTTCGTAATAAATATTAAATAAACACTGATATTGAAACAACAAAATAAATATATATCTTTCACAGAGAGTATAAAAAAAATTATTCAGCTTACTTTAAAGTTAACGGAGAACTAAAACGGAGCAAAAAAGAATGCAAGACAATAATGTATTTATTTTTAGAAAAGCAGAAGGAACGTGAAACCCGCGGAAAACTTTAGTTACAAAAACTTCTAATAGATGTCATTGCATGTAATAAATAGGAGCTCTATTGATTCAATAGGAGCCCAGTCTAACAAATAAGTCAGTATTTTATTTAATAGTTGCTACCACAAACATTTCTGCATATAATAACGTGTAATTTTCCGATAAAAATTGCATTTATGTGCCCGGTTTTTAACCTTACTTTTGCCTAGTACAATGTAAAAGATCAAACATTAGGTCTCTTTCGGAATAATATGTAGGTATACGGTTGATTAACTTACCTTTACGTATCACTCAAATAAAATAATAATTTAATAAAAATCACTTTACACGTACACTATTCGGCGTTTCTCAATACGGCACGCTGCAGTCTCGCTTTGACAATGACATTTCTGATTTGACATGTGTGTGTCACGCTCACGATTTTGACAATTGATAACGTTATTGTCGCACATATCCAGGGTTCCAACTCAAGTCTTTTGAGCCACTTCTTTCGTTCGTGTTTTAATTAGCTACAGATTATGTTTACACAGGGTGCAATGAAATAATAATACTATAATTATGAGGTTGGCGAGAGATGTGAGGATTCGTTCTGAGTCGGCCCTTGTGGATCATTCTTTGCTCAATACAGAATATTATTGCGTTTCTAAATGTAATTATTCTGTTGGACACACAAAAAATCTTTTGTGTCTGGTAATTAATATGTAAATTGAAAGTTTTGTTTTTGTTATAAAGTACAATTTTGTAGTCATTATATGAAATGGAAAAATAATACGGTCGTGAGCAGGATTCGAACCTGCGCCTCCCGGATAAATACTCCTGGCGCTCTGACCACTAAGCCGTATCGACACCAAGAGTATTTATCCGGGAGGCGCAGGTTCGAATCCTTTTTTTTTTGAGATATGCCCTCGGAGCGGTTATGTGGGACTCGAACCCACTAAAACTCCACAGTGTACTTCCACAGTCGCTTGAGGGCGGGACGCGGGAACGCTCTCGCACACAACCGCGAACCCGCCCGCGGCCGTCCGTTGCCGGACTCCCTCACGGGGTTGGGTATTGCACCTCCCCGCTGCGGCACACCAGACACATGGCGTTCCGCAACCACCTCGGAGACCATGTGCAATGGGTGCCAGGCGAGTGATGATCCCGTGTCTGAACGCCCTGCGATGGGTCAGGTCTGTGGCCCCGCCACCTGCCACTACGGACGCATAGGATAGGGACAGCGACGCCTCGCAATACCGGCACTCGTCCTCCCCTGCGGCCCCACCACATCCACGAAGGTAGAGAGAGCGGCGCATCAACATACCGGCACTGCTCTCCCGCCACGGCCCCCATCCCGCAGCTGCAGTGCCGCCAATACGAAAGCCGCAGCCCACCTCAGTTGCGACACCCCCCATAAGGCCCGCAACCTACGCCGGCGCGTCTCTCACATAGGCTTGAAGGCAAAGCCCAGAGGAGCGGCCCTCCTCGGGTTCCGTTAGCTTCACCGTGGGTGACCAAGCCACGGCTACTAGAGCCCACAACGACAACGTGGAACCCCTGGGTGCAGGATCGAATCCTGCTCACGACTTTTTCCATTTAATATAATAACTTTAGAGTTCGCTAAGCATGTGTTAATGCTTTTCAAAGATTTTCTATGCATTGGTTGTACGGTTAGGGGACTTATCCCCATTCTGTGTAGAGATCCTGTCGGGCCGCAACAGTGCTGCAAAGGTCAAAGCGCTCATTTTCTTTCGAGGTAGTAAGCTTTCTGGCCGAATGACTGCCCTGACATCTCCAGGCGAGAGCACTCGTGTCGCTATACAGTGGCGTGGCGAAATGCATGTTATACGATGGTAATGAGGGTAATGAGGCATGACTCATGGCTACTCACCACTTTCACCCTTACTGCAGATGATGTACCAAACGCCGACGACCAAAAGTCTATTGACGCTTTGGTAGCACTAGCACTATGTCCTGCTGGGGTTGTGAAAATACAGTCGTGACACTGGTAAAGTTAGATTAGCCCAATATAAGACTGTGCTTTTTGGGTTGGATTATACGAAACGGAATTGGACCTGGAATATTCAAACTTCTTAATACCTACTTTTTATAGTCATATCGGGTGCAGGGCGTGAAGGTGAATAAAATTTAACCTCCGCGAAAGCTTGACCCTTAAGACTTTTGTGTGTGTGTGTTTGTGTGTGCGCGCACGTGTCTATTGTCAGCTCTGCTCATAACCGTTCTGTGTTCTGATAGAAGCTGATAAATTAAATACCTGTTGAAATCCAAGTATTATATGACAGAATGGTAGAGTGCCAGAAAGACTTGCTGTAAAATATCTATGGGAATGGGCAAACTGTCTCATAATTTGAGCATGATCTCTATGAGTTTCCTAACAGTTTTTTTGTGTTGTGTTGTTTATATGTCAAGTGTTCGTCAATTACGATGCCGAGGTATACTTGATTGTGGTAGTGCGTTCGAGTGAAGGGCCAGTAGGGTATGACAGGGAGAAGAAAGTGTTTTGCAAGAACATTAATGAATCCTTATTTTAAATTATTCCGGAAGCTTTATTATTTTTTAACAGCAGTCTTTGAAAAAGTGATGTAGTTAGTTTTTGCTAGCGTTGAGATGATGATGAGAAGGTTTCGGTTAAAGATAATCTTATATAACCGTCAGTCCTTCCTCTGCTAGACAGTGCACTTGCTCTCACGTTTTTCCATAAAATATTACAGCAGTGTCATCAAAGGATATTGATTGTCCAAATTACTAGCAAAACAAAAAAAATGATATATGAACACCAATCAAAATTATTGCTCATATTAGGTCGAATAAAATGCTCGTTCCTTATGAACACAGTCATTAAAGAACCCGCACAGTAGATACGTATGCACCAATCGATGGAAAAGCAGTACACAGTACACCAAAACGACACCAATACACTCTAAAAAAAACCACGTTACTACCTATACCTACGTTAAAAACTTAAAAGTAAATACTTCCTTGTAAACCCGTATATTCTATCGAAGTTGGGAAGAACAACAAACCCACACTTGTAAAAAAGGAGCCAAACAACCGAACTTTCGCAAGTTTACTGCCTGATGGGGGTAGTGATCTGTGAACGACGAAACTGTCCCCCTGGGAAGTCCGACTCACAGTCGCAGAGCTACAAAGAATTAAAAATATAGGTTCGGAAACACTAAGATAAAAAAAAATACAACCAAATTGATAACCGCCTCCTTTTTGGAAGTCGGTTAAAAAGTAGATAAACTACTACCTGTAGTTGAGAAATTGAGATGCACGAAAAAGGGATCTTGGAAATACATCCTGCATTTTTATTTTTATATTTAGTAAACAAAATACCTTGCAAAGCTGTTGTAACATTAAAATTACGTTCTTATTGAATAGATTCAGGCGTTAGTTTGCTGAAGTCCATTACAGTGGATGCAAATAAAGACAATATCGATAGGTACTTCCACAATATATTGTAGATAGCTAGATATTGTATTTATTTGCATCCAAAATAACGTTCTTACCTGCTATGATGATGACCTGTAATGCTATCGAAAGTAATAGGTATCAGACGAGAATGGGCAAGAGACAGTTTTATTATTGGACGACTTTATTTTTTTAAATAGCGCTGTTTCACTCGGAGATATCTCATATTATAATTAGATAAAGTATAGTATCATATGAAATTCTTCTTGGCAGCCTGCAGGTTATCGCACAGTAAGTGTCGAAATCTTGATGACAATTCCTCTGTAGTGTTTGGTAGAATTATCTAAATTTATTCACTTTGCCGCGAATTTATCTTTACGCTATACTTATCTATATGCTCCTAGCCTTGTCCCAATTACATTGGGGTCGGCTTCCAGTAAGACCTGATGCAGCTTAATATCAGTATTTTACATGGAGCGACTGCCTTTTTTTTTTTTTTTTTTTTTTTTATGTGGAGAAATGCCCTCGCATACCGCTCTGACACGGGGAGACAGAGCGGTTATGTGGGACTCGAACCCACTAAAACTCCACAGTATACCTCCTCAGCTGCTTGAGGGCGGGACGCGGGAACGCTCTCGCACACAACCGCGAACCCGCCCGCAGCCGTCCGTTGCCGGACTCCTTCACGGGGTTGGGTATTGCACCCCCCCGCTACGGCACATCAGACTAATGGCGTGCCGCAACCACCTCGGAGACCATGTGCAATGGGCGCCAGACGACCCCGTGTCTGGACGCCCAAGGTCCCCTGCGACGGGTCAGGTCTGTGGCCCCGCCGCCTGCCACTACGGCCGCAGAGGATAGGGAGAGCGGCGCCTCGCAATACCGGCACTCCTCTTCCCCTGCGGCCCCACCGCGTCCGCCATCCAACGGTGGCGGCTCCGTCAAGGCCGCGGCAGGTAGGGAGAGCGGCGCATCGACATACCGGCACTCCTCTCCCACCGCGGCCCCCATCCCTCAGCTGCGGTGCCGCCCATACGACGCCGCAGCCCACCTCAGTTGCGGCACCCCCCATAAGGCCCGCAACCTACGCCGGCGCCGCTCCAACGTGGGCTTGAAGACAAAGCCCTGAGGAGCGGCCCTCCTCGGGTTCCGTTAGCTTCACCGTGGGTGACCAAGCCACGGCTACTAGAGCCCCCCCACCACGACAAGGTGGAACCCCTGGGGGGGATGGAGCGACTGCCTATCTGACCTCCACAATCCAGTCACTGGTTAAGTGGATTGTGTTATAGATGTCGCAGATGGATTGTCGAATCCCCTGTTTTACAAAACTGCTAGCTGATTTACAAAACAGTACTGTTATGAAAAACAGCTGAACGACGTTTAGCGGTAGTTTAGTAAAACAGCGGATTCTACTATCCATCTGCGAAATAGATATCGTGTTACTAGGTAACACGATATCTCGCGGTATGACTGGTTGTCAGACTTTCAGCCCTGTGACTACTTCAGCGACAGTCATAGATCTTAATTCAACAACTGGGACAGACGGTTTAACGTGCTCTCCGAGGCACGGAGGGGTTATGTATGATATGATGGTCACCTATCCACAGACCGAACGCGGCAAGTACAGCTTAACCACGATCGATCGACTTGCGGCTGTTACTTAGCCACGAGCCCCTCAATTTATATTTACGCAACTAGACGAAAATTTATTTTCTTTTTATTTGTGTGTTATAGAGCTACCTACCGAGCTGCTACTGAGAATTTTCTAATAGAAAAACTCAATAACACTGCCAACTACCCTGCCCCGGGAATCGGACCCAGGACTTCATGCTCGGCAGTCGCCCTTGCGACCACCAGACCAATGAGGCAGATTAACTTAATATTTATTATTGCAAAAAGTAAAACGTTCTAATTAGGTGCGGTACTGTCATAACCATCGATCTTGCATGACTAAATCTCATCCAAAAAAATCTCCTAATGGAGGAAAATGTGTTTCACGATAACACATCTTCCTCCATTTTAAATCGGTAGGTTGGTATAATTCTGTTATTGGATCTCATTAATTATTTTTCGACACGAGGTAATCACAGCTTTATTACCACCGAGGCTTGTCAACAGAGCGACATCGCAAACACATAGGTATACAAGATAATTAGTTTTATGCAAATAAGTCCCGAGGTCCGGGAAGGACTGATTTCCGGCATAGTGGCCTATAGGACATAGTTAACTACCGAGTTATGTGGTGCTTAGTTAGGCCACTTGAACCTTAAAAGCAAGATTATCAGCCCTTATCAAGCTCGGTAATCCGTCTACGCGTTACCTTACGTTTTGACACTATTGAGCACAGAATTGTTCTTGATAAAAATAACATTTCTATTGTATCTGGTAAATAGCGAGCCAAGTACCTATTAACTATAAGAGGCGGGAATTAGTTCAATAGCTTTTATGATTATCCTACTGGCAGGCACAACGTAAGTACATAGGTATGGTCAGTTACTCCGCTATACGTTGGAAATACGCCCTGACTATTCTTATCTCCTAACAGCACACTCCTCATTTTATCACCTGTATCTAATTACCAATTTTCCAGTTAACTGAACGGTGAGACCAAATGATTGACCGATAATCAGAGCGGGACTGAATGAGTCGGTATGTATCCGGAGTCCATATGTTAGAAGGGCGAGAAAAAATTGATTGCGTCGAATCAATTCATTTGCGGTTCGTTCAGGGTTCGGCGCGTTTTTGTTGACACCTTTGCCTGACTTTTTATTTTGCGTAGGTAGCTGGAGTAGGTAGGTACCTAGCTTAGAGACCGGGCGTGGAATTAATTGGGACGTGACGTCAATTTTAATTAGTCGTATATTGCCGAGTAAACTACGTATTAGGTATATCATTGATCTACGTCCATGATCTGAATAGTTCACATCTTGATTTTTGGAATGACCTCTTTACGAAATACGGCCAGCGACATAAGCATTTTAAATTCATTAAATGTATTGCATAAACACCGGTATTATTCAAAATATATTGTAATATACATACATACCTACTAATATTGTGACATTATTTGTAACGAAAAATATTGGATATCTATAGTATCCATATATCTAGGTTAACCTACTTATGTTGCTGTTGACTATCTAAGGTAGGTAATTTCTTCATATTCTTTTGCGGAATCCACGGTAGGATTTACTGTAATCACACTTCTCATTGCTGATCTTTTATCATATTTATACAGCTAGAAAATATATTTTTATATTAAACATACAGAATTCTATATAAGCATATAAGAAATCACCCGTACAGAATCCGTAAAGAGATCAAAATAAAAAAAAACGGTTCAATCGAGTTTCGAAATATTTCAAACGCACATCCTTAACGCCGCATACCGCTAAATTCCGTTAAGTATGTTCAAATTTTGGAATCGAATATCTCATTCCAAACTTAGCTGTACACGGTACGAAAGGCATGTAGAAAGCCGGGGTGTATTTCAAAGCCTTCAATTTGTACCCGTCGTAATTAGACTCCAGCGCCGGAGTGCACACGGATCTAATGGGGTCTGCATACGGGTCAGAACACAGTGCAGAGTGGAGCGCAGTTAAAAAGTAGAATAAATCATAGAAATAAAATATTTTTGCTAAAAAAAATTCATGTCCGGGCATTTGACAAACTGTCAGAGTGCTATTCTAGTGTAACTTTGTGTAAATTAACATCACCGCAGGTTCTTTCCTTTCATGTATTTTCTTGCAGTCAATTGAATTGTCGTAAACGAAAACATAACGGTCAATTGATTTGATGCCTATAAAAGAAACAAGAACGATATTACCTAAATGGCGTTTAGTGAGTTACATGTTTCGAAAGAAAGGACGACGCTATTTCTAACGGATCGCTCAACTAATGTGAACTAACCCTATTATGATGAAATATGTACTTATTGCCTATGCTCGAACTTTCATCGTAAAAGCATTATACACAATAGACGATCGATATTCGAAAGACATTAACAGAATGAAAAAATACCACCTAATACATATTCCAATCTCTTTAATTAAACCTCAAATTCATAATTAAAATTAAATCTTAGAAAACAATATCCCTACAAAATAATTCAGTCATTAGTAATTAATTATACATGATATATTAAAACGTTATTACAATTCTGTTTTATGGTTAAATATTAGATATTATAGCAAGAAAACTAATTAATCATTCACAAAGTCTTAAGTAATTGTAAAGCTAATATAGAAAGAAATACATTCAATGTATCCAAAGTAATTTAAGTTAGTACAATATCATATAAAAGTAGTATCAGCACAAATAGTTTTCTATGATGACGTCAATATCAGAACTGCCGAAAGTATGAAATACTCTAGTGTCGTTTTCATTGCTGTGCTACTACGATACTTTATAAATGAAGTTTTAGAAATAGCAAGTGAAAAATTAAATACAATACAAAATAAAACACGAAAACATGTTTTTCTGTGTTTCCACATACTGAGATGAATCAAGTGTCAATTAATGGCAGAAATCTCCCATCGAATAAGGCTTAGCTTTCAAATTTTGGTCCAATTATTCATAGGTCTTCAAAAAATATCTTGTTACAATAAATCATAAAAAAGTAAAAAAAACCTATATTGCTATTACAAAACCATGTTGATAAACATCAATACATTTACAAAAGTGTTACAAATATTAAAGCAATATTTTAAAACTAGTGTTAAAACTACACTTAAAAATTATAGAAACCAATATAGACATCAAGAAACGACAAGTATACCAAAGTTATAGGAAATACTACTATTGTGTTCAGTTTGTTTTTGTCAATAAGTTGTTTACAAATAATATCTCGTAAATTATTTTCATTCAATTTATTAGCATTTTATTCCAAGTATATTTTTAAAATTGTCTTCAGAAAATTTTGAATTGATTTTTTATATGATTATCCACAAAATAACACATGTTAATTTATTGGAGCAACGCGACTAATTTGTAATACTTATTTTTTTGCATAAAAACAAACATACACAATTGGAAGCCCTATTAAATGAACACGTGTTTTTTTAGGTTAAAGACAACCACAATTATATCACAACACAATAAAAGAGGTGACTGTAGATCCCATAGTTTAAAACTGAATCATTTCTATTAAGATATATAGAAGGTGCATCGGGGTAGTTTGGTTTTATAAACGGCAAATCTAACTTTCGCATTTTTTTCCTTCATTTAGACGTCATATTTTGGCACACGCGTGAATATTACCACAACGTGCCTTAGCTGCCCGGGGTGGACTAAATGGAGCTTTTAAACCGACCGACATAGCAACGCGTTCCCTCTCTCAATAATTCTGCCCTACGCAATACCGTAGTTACGATTTAGATTAAATTTTAGACCAAACTCTACCAATGTATACACGAACTTATCTGGAGTACATATTGAAAGTCCGATAGATATTTCGGCTAATACTATTAAACATTGTGTGATATTTATCCTGTTTTCGTGTATAAACTGTAAACAATCTTCGACTTTCCTTCTATTATTTGGGATGTAAGTTGTATGTAAAGTATATGTATATTAGAACTCTAAAAGGTATTTGTTTAACAAATCAATACATTAATTTATGCAACCTATATTTCTAATATACACCTTCTATATTTAATATAACACAACCCTCGTTATATAGTAAATTAAACATTTTAATTCAATAAAATCTTAATTTACACAACTCTGGATTTTATATCATTTGGTGACTAATGCCTTAAAATAATTATAATATCAAAATTAACAAATCCTTAATTATTAAACATGGCAATAGTACAAACCTTTGTTGAGTAACCTACTTTGTACAGTTCTCTTCTTATCTATTAGGCCCATATTATTAAATCATTCTCTTTTGAGAGCTCCCCTTTAGTTCTTTTAAAATCACTAGACACCGACTCTTTTGTAAAAAAAAGAACAGCATTTAGATGGTGTTTTCAAGTTTAGCATTGAACGCCATTTTGAAAGGTGCGTACTGCGGACACTCTCCAATGAGAATGACTTACGTTTACGGGCCTTAATTCTTCTATTCATCTCTTCCCATCTCTTACTCTTCTCATCATTTCCTGGAGTTGATTGGAGCAGGCCTGGAGTATGGATGTGACTGGAACCTGTCCCGCGCTCTCACTGCTTTATAACCGACTGATTTTTGAGTGACATTCGTCTTGCCTCGAGCCATCGAGTCTGTTAGTTTGTTATACAGCACACACACGGAACACGACATGGAAGGGAATTGTTAGTGGATAACATATTATGGACATTCACAGTGTATAAAATAAATAAATTGGAGGATAAGGGCAGTGGAATAATCACAGTTTAAAATTGATTTAACAAACTGTCAACAGTGTAAACTAAGTAACTTGTGTAACTAAGTAACTTGTGTAACTAAGTATCTTGTGTAACTAAGTAACTTGTGTAACTAAGTAACTTGTGTAACTAAGTAACTTGTGTAACTAAGTAACTTGTGTAACTAAGTAACTTGTGTAACTAAGTAACTTGTATAACTAAGTAACTTGTGTAACTAAGTAACTTGTGTAACTAAGTAACTTGTGTAACTAAGTAACTTGTGTAACTAAGTATCTTGTGTAACTAAGTAACTTGTGTAACTAAGTAACTTGTGTAACTAAGTATCTTGTGTAACTAAGTAACTTGTGTAACTAAGTAACTTGTGTAACTAAGTAGCGTGTGTAACTAAGTAACTTGTGTAACTAAGTAACTTGTGTAACTAAGTAGCGTGTGTAACTAAGTAGCGTGTGTAACTAAGTAACTTGTATAACTAAGTAACTTGTGTAACTAAGTAGCGTGTGTAACTAAGTAACTTGTGTAACTAAGTAACTTGTATAACTAAGTAAATTGTGTAACTAAGTATCTTGTGTAACTAAGTAACTTGTGTAACTAAGTAAATTGTGTAACTAAGTATCTTGTGTAACTAAGTAACTTGTGTAACTAAGTAACTTGTGTAACTAAGTAACTTGTATAACTAAGTAACTTGTGTAACTAAGTAACTTGTATAATTAAGTAACTTGTATAACTAAGTAACTTGTGTAACTAAGTAACTTGTGTAACTAAGTAACTTGTGTAACTAAGTATCTTGTGTAACTAAGTATCTTGTGTAACTAAGTAACTTGTATAATTAAGTAACTTGTATAACTAAGTAACTTGTGTAACTAAGTAACTTGTGTAACTAAGTAACTTGTGTAACTAAGTAACTTGTGTAACTAAGTAACTTGTATAACTAAGTAACTTGTATAACTAAGTAACTTGTGTAACTAAGTATCTTGTGTAACTAAGTATCTTGTGTAACTAAGTAACTTGTATAATTAAGTAACTTGTATAACTAAGTAACGTGTGTAACTAAGTAACTTGTGTAACTAAGTAACTTGTATAACTAAGTAACTTGTGTAACTAAGTAACTTGTGTAACTAAGTAGCGTGTGTAACTAAGTAACTTGTGTAACTAAGTAACTTGTATAACTAAGTAACTTGTGTAACTAAGTAACTTGTGTAACTAAGTAGCGTGTGTAACTGAGTAACTTGTGTAACTAAGTAACTTGTGTAACTAAGTAACTTGTGTAACTAAGTAACTTGTATAACTAAGTAACTTGTGTAACTAAGTAACTTGTGTAACTAAGTAACTTGTGTAACTAAGTATCTTGTGTAACTAAGTAACGTGTGTAACTAAGTATCTTGTGTAACTAAGTAACGTGTGTAACTAAGTAACTTGTATAACTAAGTAACTTGTGTAACTAAGTATCTTGTGTAACTAAGTAACTTGTATAACTAAGTAACGTGTGTAACTAAGTAACTTGTGTAACTAAGTAACTTGTGTAACTAAGTAACTTGTATAACTAAGTAACGTGTGTAACTAAGTAACTTGTGTAACTAAGTAACTTGTGTAACTAAGTAACTTGTGTAACTAAGTATCTTGTGTAACTAAGTAACTTGTGTAACTAAGTAACTTGTGTAACTAAGTAACTTGTGTAACTAAGTAACTTGTATAACTAAGTAACGTGTGTAACTAAGTAACTTGTGTAACTAAGTAACTTGTATAACTAAGTAACTTGTGTAACTAAGTAACTTGTGTAACTAAGTAGCGTGTGTAACTAAGTAACTTGTATAACTAAGTAACTTGTGTAACTAAGTATCTTGTGTAACTAAGTAACTTGTATAACTAAGTAACGTGTGTAACTAAGTAACGTGTGTAACTAAGTAACTTGTGTAACTAAGTAACTTGTGTAACTAAGTAACTTGTATAACTAAGTAACGTGTGTAACTAAGTAACTTGTGTAACTAAGTAACTTGTATAACTAAGTAACTTGTGTAACTAAGTAACTTGTGTAACTAAGTAGCGTGTGTAACTAAGTAACTTGTGTAACTAAGTAACTTGTGTAACTAAGTAACTTGTATAACTAAGTAACTTGTGTAACTAAGTAACTTGTGTAACTAAGTAGCGTGTGTAACTGAGTAACTTGTGTAACTAAGTAACTTGTATAACTAAGTAACTTGTGTAACTAAGTAACTTGTGTAACTAAGTAGCGTGTGTAACTGAGTAACTTGTGTAACTAAGTAACTTGTATAACTAAGTAACTTGTGTAACTAAGTAACTTGTGTAACTAAGTAGCGTGTGTAACTGAGTAACTTGTGTAACTAAGTAACTTGTATAACTAAGTAACTTGTGTAACTAAGTAACTTGTGTAACTAAGTAACGTGTGTAACTAAGTAACTTGTATAACTAAGTAACTTGTGTAACTAAGTAGCGTGTGTAACTAAGTAACGTGTGTAACTAAGTAACTTGTGTAACTAAGTAACTTGTGTAACTAAGTAGCGTGTGTAACTAAGTAACGTGTGTAACTAAGTAACTTGTGTAACTAAGTAACTTGTGTAACTAAGTAGCGTGTGTAACTAAGTAACGTGTGTAACTAAGTAACGTGTGTAACTAAGTAACTTGTATAACTAAGTAACTTGTGTAACTAAGTAGCGTGTGTAACTAAGTAACGTGTGTAACTAAGTAACTTGTGTAACTAAGTAACTTGTGTAACTAAGTAACTTGTGTAACTAAGTAGCGTGTGTAACTAAGTAGCGTGTGTAACTAAGTAACGTGTGTAACTAAGTAACTTGTGTAACTAAGTAACTTGTGTAACTAAGTAACTTGTGTAACTAAGTAACTTGTGTAACTAAGTAGCGTGTGTAACTAAGTAACTTGTGTAACTAAGTAGCGTGTGTAACTAAGTAACGTGTGTAACTAAGTAACTTGTGTAACTAAGTAACTTGTGTAACTAAGTAACTTGTGTAACTAAGTAACTTGTGTAACTAAGTAGCGTGTGTAACTAAGTAACGTGTGTAACTAAGTAACTTGTGTAACTAAGTAACTTGTGTAACTAAGTAACTTGTGTAACTAAGTAACTTGTGTAACTAAGTAGCGTGTGTAACTAAGTAACTTGTGTAACTAAGTAACTTGTATAACTAAGTAACGTGTGTAACTAAGTAACTTGTGTAACTAAGTAACTTGTATAACTAAGTAACTTGTGTAACTAAGTAACTTGTGTAACTAAGTAGCGTGTGTAACTAAGTAGCGTGTGTAACTAAGTAACTTGTGTAACTAAGTAACTTGTGTAACTAAGTAGCGTGTGTAACTAAGTAACTTGTGTAACTAAGTAACGTGTGTAACTAAGTAACTTGTGTAACTAAGTAGCGTGTGTAACTAAGTAACTTGTGTAACTAAGTAGCGTGTGTAACTAAGTAACGTGTGTAACTAAGTAACTTGTGTAACTAAGTAGCGTGTGTAACTAAGTAGCGTGTGTAACTAAGTAACTTGTGTAACTAAGTAGCGTGTGTAACTAAGTAACTTGTGTAACTAAGTAACTTGTGTAACTAAGTAGCGTGTGTAACTAAGTAACTTGTATAACTAAGTAACTTGTGTAACTAAGTAACTTGTGTAACTAAGTAGCGTGTGTAACTAAGTAACTTGTGTAACTAAGTAACTTGTGTAACTAAGTAGCGTGTGTAACTAAGTAACTTGTATAACTAAGTAACTTGTGTAACTAAGTAACGTGTGTAACTAAGTAACTTGTGTAACTAAGTAACTTGTGTAACTAAGTAGCGTGTGTAACTAAGTAACGTGTGTAACTAAGTAACGTGTGTAACTAAGTAACTTGTATAACTAAGTAACTTGTGTAACTAAGTAGCGTGTGTAACTAAGTAACGTGTGTAACTAAGTAGCGTGTGTAACTAAGTAACTTGTGTAACTAAGTAACTTGTGTAACTAAGTAGCGTGTGTAACTAAGTAACGTGTGTAACTAAGTAACTTGTGTAACTAAGTAACTTGTGTAACTAAGTAGCGTGTGTAACTAAGTAACTTGTGTAACTAAGTAGCGTGTGTAACTAAGTAACTTGTGTAACTAAGTAACTTGTGTAACTAAGTAGCGTGTGTAACTAAGTAACTTGTGTAACTAAGTAACTTGTATAACTAAGTAACTTGTGTAACTAAGTAACTTGTGTAACTAAGTAACTTGTGTAACTAAGTAGCGTGTGTAACTAAGTAACTTGTGTAACTAAGTAGCGTGTGTAACTAAGTAACGTGTGTAACTAAGTAACGTGTGTAACTAAGTAGCGTGTGTAACTAAGTAGCGTGTGTAACTAAGTAACGTGTGTAACTAAGTAACTTGTGTAACTAAGTAGCGTGTGTAACTAAGTAACGTGTGTAACTAAGTAGCGTGTGTAACTAAGTAGCGTGTGTAACTAAGTAGCGTGTGTAACTAAGTAGCGTGTGTAACTAAGTAACTTGTGTAACTAAGTAACTTGTGTAACTAAGTAACTTGTGTAACTAAGTAACTTGTGTAACTAAGTAGCGTGTGTAACTAAGTAGCGTGTGTAACTAAGTAACGTGTGTAACTAAGTAGCGTGTGTAACTAAGTAGCGTGTGTAACTAAGTAGCGTGTGTAACTAAGTAGCGTGTGTAACTAAGTAGCGTGTGTAACTAAGTAGCGTGTGTAACTAAGTAACTTGTGTAACTAAGTAGCGTGTGTAACTAAGTAACTTGTGTAACTAAGTAGCGTGTGTAACTAAGTAGCGTGTGTAACTAAGTAGCGTGTGTAACTAAGTAACTTGTGTAACTAAGTAGCGTGTGTAACTAAGTAACTTGTGTAACTAAGTAGCGTGTGTAACTAAGTAACTTGTGTAACTAAGTAGCGTGTGTAACTAAGTAACTTGTGTAACTAAGTAGCGTGTGTAACTAAGTAACTTGTGTAACTAAGTAGCGTGTGTAACTAAGTAGCGTGTGTAACTAAGTAGCGTGTGTAACTAAGTAACTTGTGTAACTAAGTAGCGTGTGTAACTAAGTAACTTGTGTAACTAAGTAGCGTGTGTAACTAAGTAACGTGTGTAACTAAGTAACTTGTGTAACTAAGTAACTTGTGTAACTAAGTAAAAAAGTAACTTGTGAATTGTATCGTCGAGCTATTAGATTATTAATTTTGAATTATTTTTGGTTTGTAATTAATAATAATCTAATAGCTCCATAAGCGTGTGTTAACCCAAAAAGTACACATAAATACACAGTATAAATATAGCTCATGGAAAGGGTTCGGTGGCGATGACGCGAGTTCCATGATTTTTGTTCAACCAAAAAGTGCTCAACGCGCCTAATGAAGTTATCACAAAAAAAAAATTAACCTTAAATATTGTAGTATCGAGAGACGAGAGGTTAAACTTCACTCAAACTACGATATTTTAGTTTTTATTTTTAGGATTATGGAATGGGCGACATGATGTTAGTATGACTCTAAAGACACATTTGGTGTTGTAATTAGGCGTGTCTTTCTAATGACACCTGTATGCCCACACAAAAGAAATTAAGCTGTTGCCTCGCTCATTAGCAGACACAATTTTTATTGTTACAACGTATAATTCTGTACGTTGCTGAGCCGAATGGTAATCAATAGAATAAATTTAAAAAGGGTCTTTTCAAGTTCTAAAGAATCAATACACAATAATTTCATTTTTTTATGAATATTCATGTACTATGATAAAGGTCTTTTAAGCGATCTTTTATTACCTGTTGAAATGTAAGCTATATATTGCGATCCATCAACTAAACAGTCAGTATTAATTCAATTGATTTTCAAACACGTGTGTAAATACCATGAAGCGTAAATAATTGCGATAACACCTTGAATTGATATTGTTTATTATTACACAATTCTCTCGTAAGAATAGTTTTATACACTGTGAAAATCCCTTACTACACCTTTTGAAATCTACAGATATACGTACATATATTATATGAATAACTACTACGAAAATTACAAAGACAATGGACAAACAACAACATCGCCGCCGCTTTCACCACATTCAGACAAATGATAATCATGTTTACTACTGTAATAATACAAACTAATATAGCATAGCAATGTTTTCAATCAACTTATTCGATATTAAATCACTTGAAACATTGCTTAGAAACACAAAGTAATTATTAATTTATCGGACTTTAGTGAAAGAGGCATCTATACCAACATGCATAAGGTTGTTTTTAACATGTACCTTGTACGTTCCTTTGCGTTTGCGCGTCTCTTGGTAGACTGGAACCGAAACCGTAGTTCCTGGCTGGTGGGTTCGGCTGTGGAGGTGGTGGGCGTCTGAACGGCATGGCTTTACCCACTACCGGTTTCACTATTTTTGCTAGACATGATAAGATTTTTCATTAGATGATTTGGTTATAGGACTTTTTAGAAATGTTCCTACATTAAAATTGCACTGTTTGTTGTGCATAAGTGGTAATCACATAATACATCTCAAATTATTATCAAAATATGAATTTAGTAGACATAGAACTACAGATTCTTCTTATTATATATGTTTACGCAAAGACTATGATCACTTTAAATAACTTTCAAACAAGTAGCGAGTTTCTGAAATCGATTCATAACGTAAACTTTCGCACAAAGATATCACCTGCTAACTCACACTTATAAACAACATACGAGTATGTACAGTCACGAGCATAAATATATTACTATGGGCACATCGGCAATTATATCTGACCCAGGAACGAGTTCAATAATATCTGTCTACACGAACGCAGCACAAACATCTGATCGTTTATAGGCATCATATTAAAGCGACAACTTCCCAATGCAAAAATATGTGACGATATTAGTTTCAGAATAATGTGATACCTCTTCGCAACACAAACATCTGATCGTTCATAGGCATCATATTAAAGTGACAACTTCACAAAGCAAAAGTATGTGACGATATTTGTTTCAAAATAATGTGATACCTCTTGGAGTGCAAAAATATGTGCCATTTACTAATTCTGTGTTTCTGTCAGCATTTGCATTGATTCCTCAGTAACGTGCATAAATATATGACGATAAATAGATGGCAAAAATATCTGACATAATTCTATCTTCCATTTTATCTTTCATATTATTTTTCAGTTTGTAAAATTATCCCATTGCAATTCAAAATTTATTTTTATTGCAACCAATGTTGACATGTAACATGGCTGGAAAAAAAAACATAATTGTATTAAACCTTATCATTACGCGTCTTAAAATCAAGTATAGCCGCCATTCGCATCTATTACGCCCTGCAACCTTTCTTGCATCGACGCAACCATATTGAAACACATTTGCGAGCCTCGAAATGAATCCAATATTTTAAAAGCGTGACAACATAGGGAATCAAGCGTTCGACTTTGAGTTGGATCCCATTGTTGAACCGTGAGTCCCCACAGATTCTCTATGGGATTCAAATCTGGGCTTTTTGGAGTGAAATTGATCAGCTTCAACGTATCAGTAGTATAAAACCACTCACGGGTTAGCCGAGAGTTTGAATAGGACTATTGTCCTGCACCACATAGATGGGTGGTATGTTCGCACTGTTGCCAGTGGAATATCCGATAGAATACCTGTATACTCTACGCTATTTAGGCGACTTATTATCTCGCACAATTCACCGGGTCCCGCCGACGACATCCAGCCCCAAAAACCGTAAGTGATACGTCCGGACCTCCTGTATTCTAATATATTTGCTTGATTATATCTTGTATTATTTTATCTCCTAGGGGCTCGTAGCTAAGTAACAGCCGCACAGAGCGATCGATCGAGGTTAAGCTGCGCTTGCCGGGGTCGGTCTGTAGATGGGAGACCATCATTTCATGCCTAGGAGAGCACGTTAAGCCGTCGGTCCCGGTTTTCAAAATAAGATCTATGACAGCCGTAGTCAAAGGCCTGAAAGTCTGACAACGGTTGTGGAGGTCAGATAGGCGGTCGCTCCATATAATGTCCGATTTGACCCCGGCTAGACAGGTATATATATTGATCCTCCATAGTGATACTCGACCGTCACTAGAACAGGTACAAAACTTTTCATCCAAAAAAAAAAACAACTAGAACAATAATTAAATCATAAATTATTACTGCTTCTGTGGTCTAGTGGTGAGAGCGCTAGCTTCTCGATTAGGAGGTCGTGGGTTCGATTCCCGCGGGGAACAATAAAACATTTTAGGCTGATCACTTGATTGTCTGATAAGAAAGATGATCAGTGCTGTCGGAGGGGCACTTAAATAGTCGGTCCTCCGCCTGATCTCTCACCGTTCGTGTCAGTCTGCCGTCCGATTGGAAAGAGAGTAAAGGAATAGAGAGGATAAATAATACAAGATATAATCAAGCAAATATATTAGAATACAGGAGGTCCGGACGTATCACTTACGGTTTTTGCGGCTGGATGTCGTCGGCGGGACCCGGTGAATTGTGCGAGATAATAAGTCGCCTAAATAGCGTAGAGTATACAGGTATTCTATCAGATATTCCACTGGCAACAGTGCGAACATACCACCCATCTATGTGGTGCAGGACAATAGTCCTATTCAAACTCTCGGCTAACCCGTGAGTGGTTTTATACTACTGATACGTTGAAACTGATCAATTTCACTCCAAAAAGCCCAGATTTGAATCCCATAGAGAATCTGTGGGGACTCACGGTTCAACAATGGGATCCAACTCAAAGTCGAACCCTTGATTCCCTATGTTGTCACGCTTTTGAAATATTGGATTCATTTCGAGGCTCGCAAATGTGTTTCAATATGGTTGCGTCGATGCAAGAAAGGTTGCAGGGCGTAATAGATGCGAATGGCGGCTATACTCGATTTTAAGACGCGTAATGATAAGGTTTAATACAATTATGTTTTTTTTTCCAGCCATGTTACATGTCAACATTGGTTGCAATAAAAATAAATTTTGAATTGCAATGGGATAATTTTACAAACTGAAAAATAATATGAAAGATAAAATGGAAGATAGAATTATGTCAGATATTTTTGCCATCTATTTATCGTCATATATTTATGCACGTTACTGAGGAATCAATGCAAATGCTGACAGAAACACAGAATTAGTAAATGGCACATATTTTTGCACTCCAAGAGGTATCACATTATTTTGAAACTAATATCGTCACATACTTTTGCTTTGTGAAGTTGTCACTTTAATATGATGCCTATGAACGATCAGATGTTTGTGTTGCGAAGAGGTATCACATTATTCTGAAACTAATATCGTCACATATTTTTGCATTGGGAAGTTGTCACTTTAATATGATGCCTATAAACGATCAGATGTTTGTGCTGGGTTCGTGTAGACAGATATTATTGAACTCGTTCCTGGGTTAGATATAATTGCCGATGTGCCCATAGTAATATATTTATGCTCGTGACTGTACAATATAATTATTAACACATTAAGACTTGTAAGGCTAGCTTACATTCACTTCTGTGGGGAGTGGCGCCAAGTGTTGAAATACAGGTATTTAACCTAGTTCGAGTTCAGTGGATGCTGTTTGTTTGTCTTAAGAATCTCTAGCTTAAGCATGTTGATCATAACATACCATATGATCATATTTTTAGAAATAAATAAAATAATACATACCTTTATCGCCGAAATTTATGGTTCTCTGTATAGTATTGGTCCTGTCCGTCAGTCCCCGCTTCACGGGCGGGTTAAACTCCATCTTAAATTCTTGTTTGACAGGCTTCTTCATCACTTCTATTTTGCCAGTCAATACAAACGTCGAATTCAAGTCCTTGGGGTCAATAATACCATAGTTTTCTACGTCAGATGCAATGTCATATTCCCTTTTAATCTTCTTTGCAGAATTTAAGTTTCTCGTCGTGTCCAAACTTTCAAAGGAGTCATTAATTATGATAGTTTCGTTATTAGCCAGTTTTATTGGCGTACCCTTGCGTTTTTTGGTTGACAACCTGATAGGTTCCTTGTTTTCTATGTCAGTTAGATCCTCACTGTCGGTAACTATGTCTACTGTTGCGTTAACATCATCCTTTTTAATGGAACTATATTCTAAAGTTGTGGAAGGTTTGTGTAAGTCCAATGTTGAGATGAACTTGAAGTGTGCGTCGCCCTCATAGCCATTGTCGGACCAGGTAATGCCTTTGGCCGATTTGGCCTTCTTCATAATTTCGAGGTATTCTGATGTTAACGCGGGAGGCGCTTTGTCGTAACCTTTCAGTGTCAAGTACAACTTTTTCAACATGCTAGGCATATCACTCATATATTCCGTGAAGGCGTTGATCTCGTCATTTTCTATCGCCAAAAGCTTCTGCCTGAGATTATCTCTAGCTCTGATCTGTCGTAGTTCACTCTGCAAGTGTATTTTGTCAATAAAGTCGTTCAAATCTGGACAGTCTGACCGAGCTTGTTCGCAAATGATGTTGAGTTTCTTTTTGCTTTCGTCCCATTTCGTCCAGACAGTCAAGACCTTAGAGTCTAAATGTACTGATTGCTTCATGTAACTTTCGGCTGCGCGCTCTTGACGGGGTATTTCTTCGTTGCACATCTAAATTGAGTAACATATAATAACGAAATGAAATACATAAGAAAAGATTTTTTTATGCGAATGATATTCATGTAAAATTATTTCTCATATAACACGTAAACTGTGCGCGTGTCAGAGACAATAGTAAAACAATCAACATGCACCACATATGGATAGAAACGTACTATGTTAATAGCTTCTATATAAACACATTACCTGCTCCATGGCGTCGCAGGAGGACCGGTGCGCGAGGTCGGCCACGTGCGAGAAGGCGCGCGTGCGCAGGCGCTGGCGCAGCGCCAGCACGCGCTGCCGGGACATCAGGCTCAACAACTTTGACTCCAGGTTACTGTATGCTTCCTCTTCCTCTGATATACGTTTACGCCATTCTTGTTTAGCTAGAGAAAGAAAATAAAGTTTTTAATTTTATATGCTGATAGCTAAAATTATAATGAGACTGGCGCATATAAGGGCAGGCCACAGTACAACGCAACGCGGGTGAAACCGCGGGGCACAGCTAGTTAAGTATATAAAACGTCGCACGCAACAAGCGGACCGCGTCTCCTAATTTTCTTAGGTGCAGTTTAACAATATGCGCCAAAGTTAATTATGACGTATACCTACAATGATATGAAAGAAAAAATATTAAACCAACTTACATCACAATACAAAAAATAAAAAATAAAAAACAAAAAATAAAAAATAATACAAAAGCTTGAAGTCAATTAGCTATCAGAGTAACAGAATTTACAACTGCACCTAGTACTATTAATAGTCACATAGGTATTTCGTGTAGTATAATAAATAAGATTATTATCATACCTTTTTCCTTAGCCAAGTCCGGTTCCCTAGACACTACTTTCACGCTCGACAGCGACAATTTCGCCTCTAACTCTTTCACCTTCTTCTTTAACTCCTCATTAATCTTCACATACTGCGACAGTCTCATGTCTCCGTCCACAATGTTCTTCTTGATACTGAGCTGGATCTTGTTGGCTCGGGCGGCGTATTTCAGAGTATTGTAAGTATCTTCGTAACTTACGTTTGACGGAGATACATTTGCGATCATTACTGTTTTACAGTTACCGCCGAGACTGTCTTTTAGAAGTCTTGTGAGTTTTGAATCTCTATGGGAAGAATGGCTTGGTTATAACTAAGTTTGGGTTAAATAAAATTTTGCGCCAGTATTTCCCAAAGGGATGTAATATTGGAGGTGCTCGTGACTAAGTAACAGCCGCATAGATCGATCGAACGAGGATAAACTGCGATGTGGATGGGTGATCATCATTTCATACCGAGATCCCTCCGTGCCTCGGAAAGCACAGTAAGCCGTCATTTATTTGTCATATTGAGATCTATGACAGCCGTTACGGGTTATTAGAGGCCTGGAAGTCTGACAACTAGTCATACCACGAGATATCGTGTTACCCAGTAAGTGGCTTGTGGAGGTCAGATAGGCAGTCGCTCCATGTAAAATACTGGTATTAAGGTGTATCCGATTAGACTGGATGCCGACCCCAATATAATTGGGAAAAGGCTGGGCAGATGTAATATTGTACAACCACACTTTCAAAGCAATGAACTGCCATAAAAATAGGTGATGGGTCACGTTAATATATTAAGGGCTGGTACAACATTTTTCTAAACAGAAATCCAATATAATTTTGCCTGATCTAGGAATCGAACTTCGACTTCTCGCTCAGTAGTTGCGCTTTCGACCACTAAACTAAAATAAATCAATGAGGCAGTAATTATTAATTATCAACAATAGAATCATGACTGCTATTCAATATGAATTACCTCCAACTTAACAGAACAAAGGAAAATGGGTATAAAGAGAAACATATTAGGTATTTGTATTCAAAGAAGTTATAACTAACCTGTAAGGAATATAACTGCTCCCATCAGCCAGCCTGTTGATACAGTTGCCTAGAGACAGCAGACTCTTGTTAATGTTAGCGCCTTCCTTGAACCGATCGCCGACGCAGCCCGTGGCGGACGCGCGCTCACTGCCCGCCAGGTCGATCATAGACAGCTTCACTATGCGAAGCTGACTGCTCGTCTTATAGCGCATTTTTACGTACACCTGTTAAGCAAGGTAAATAATTATGGGTTAGAATGAAGTGAGGTCCAAAATGAATATGCTAACTGGGGTTGTGACTTTATTACAACATAACAGTATCATGCCTGTATTCCCCGAAGGGATAGGCATAGTTGGTGGTGGAATTTCAATTTAACATAAAAAATACCGCATCATAATCGGTCCATTCGTTTTGGAGCTACGATGCCACAGACAGACACACTGACACGTCAAACTTAGAACACCCCTCTTCTCGCATTGGGGGTTAAAAAAAAAACAATAACACCGTGCCCAACTTGGAAATCAAACCCAAGACCTCATGCTCAGCAGTCTCACTTGGGACCACTAAATCAATGAGGCAGTCACTTTATCAAAGGTTTAAATTGTTTTACTTGAGTAAAGAATGATCATTACTTGTTCCCTAAAAATAAAAGTATCTGGATTGAAGGTAAACACGGTTTGAAAAGGAAGGATTTGGGAAAGAAGGGACAAGCTAAACATAGGTTTAGTTATTGTGAGAGATAATTTCCATACCACCTCTTATAGCAAAGAGTTTGGTAATTTCAGTATGTACTCTGTTGACTCACAGCAGACACAATAGAAATATTATCGTTATCAAGTACAATTTTGTACTTACACACAGTTTAGTTCACCTTGTCAAACTCCTACAGGGATTTTTTTTAACATACGGAGGTTATCAACCCTCTCAAAACACCAACCTGAAAAACAGCATGACTCCTAGAGCTCTCAGCGTTAGCATCAGTAGGATGCTGTGTCCTGTTCTTATTGCCATTCTCCAACATGTTCAGCAGTTCCCTGGCAGTCTTGATGTTGTTCAGTGTAAGACCAGCTACCATCACCCCATACTTGGAGTCTTCACGCAGTTGCAATGGAGTGCTTGAGGGTTTTAGCAAGTCATATACATTCTCATTGTATACCTGCAAATTGTAATGTATGTATTAATGAAAGAAGCACATTTTGGAATATGAAAGGATTTTGATACAAAATTACCAGAAAAATACACTTAATATTTTTTTAAAAATGGAATTCTCTAATTTTTACAGACTTTTTCACATGAATATGACCAGACTAAGAATATTATTTTACATAATTTATACAAAAAATTGTTTATTATCTGAAACCACTAAGTGCTAAGAGACATTGTGAATGCACCCTGGTACATTAGAAATTACAACCTCCACCGGGACCTGAATATAGAGTTCGTAGATTCAATAATTAAGAAATTTGCAGAAGCACACCAGAAGCGGCTTCTCCATCACGTGAATGTCGAGGCTATCCAGCTCCTCAATAATGCGGATCTAGTGAGAAGACTAAAAAGGACCAAAACTTTTGAGTTAGTTTTGTGAACAGTGAGTGATAAAAAGTGTTGAGTACTTTAATTAAGACCACATGAACAAAAAGTGTCTTCGCCTTAACAAAGACTAAGAATAGTTATTGGACTGATTCTTAGAAATTTATATTACCGTAGCAGTTTAAGTTAAAATTAAATTACTTATTAGTCATTAGGCTAGATTGTGATAGAAATAAAGTTACCTCATTGGGAACTTTATAACAGGAAAAAAAAAAAAAAAGAAACTGAAAGCACTGTACCAACTTATTCCATTGAATTTTAAGCCTTACAAAGTAAACTGATTATTCTTAGGCCTGTTAATGAATGCTACTGAACCTGCTTAGTCGCTAAATGACTATGAGATCTAACTATAACTTAAAGTATAACTATAATACTATTTGTTATGATAAAATAATTGAAATAAACTAATTTAAAATTATTTCAATATCTTAGTATTTGTTTTGAAGAGACTCTTGTATCCTAATTTCCTCTAGAAAATAGGTTCCCAACCTTGTACGGACTGCTGCCCCCTTTACAAGAAAAAGATCCCAATGCCCCCGTTACATAATAGTTCATTATACCAATTTTATATGTCGGTCTGTTATCTAATAATAATCACAAATTATGCCCCCCATTTGCGACCTTTGGACCCGCTACCGCCCCCCACGAAAACCTCCAGCGCCCACTTAGGGGCAGTACCGCCCCCGTTGGGAACCTATGCTCTAGAATAACAATATAAAACAAGATCTGTGATATTAGTCTTAACTTTGAAACACAAAACATTGTTTATGTTACTTTGTTACTTTGATAATTTTTGATTGTAACATTTAGTTCATCTATTGATACATTTCCTTGCTAAAATTTATTTAGATTAAGTGTGATCTATGTTAGCTAATTAATTTCTGGTTTGTCAGTTAAAATTAAGTTTATAATTCAAATGATCAATCAAAGGTAATAAAAACACCAACAATAATTAAGCCAAGCATATTGAAAAGATATTTATAACTAACTGGAGACTATCAACCATACAGATATCTTCAAACCACTTACTTCAATGTAAGAAACTCCAATATCAAATTCTCTGTCTTTTTCAAAAGAGTTTATAGTGTAAAATAGATGTTCCATAGTCAAATATGTGATGCCCGGATGCTCCTTATTACCAATCATGGTGAAAGTCTTCCCGGCGCCTGTAGCACCATATACAAACACTGAGCAGTTGTAGCCCTCCATCAAAGCAGCCAACATGTCCTTTGTAGTAGTCTCAAACACATCTTTGTTAGTAGCATTCTGGCCACATACATTATCAAATACAAACTTCAGTTCCTTATTGGCGCGCTTCAAAAAGTTCTTATTAGGCTGCTGGATTCCTTGGTAGAAGAAAGGGCGGATTTCTTCTTTAGGGTCAAATACCAACATCTTATCGTCCACCACATCTACCACGATTCGAGTGTTCAGCTCCATTTCCCTGTCATTCAAAGGCCGAACTCTGACGACAACCTTAATGTTTGCAGCCATGTTCTGTGTGGAGCCGCTTTTTGACGGCGCGATGGCAGTGCACGAACCCTTCAGTGCACCCTGCCCAGGAACTCTTTCCAATCTTACCATGTTTAGCAACGCACAATAAAACTTTTACTTTACCATTGAACGACAAAGCGTCCACCACTGAAAAACCAATAGTGCAACTGTTCACAACCCAAAAATAACGTTTCTTCACTTCACATCAGTCACAAGGCCTGTTAATTATTTAAATATCACAATTATGGTTCATAAACAGTAAACGGTGTTTGAATCTTTCGTAACCGTCAAATTTTAAATTGACACACGCGTTCGGTGCTCCGCGCGGTTCTCGGTGGCGCGTCAATCGTCACACATTTTGCGTTTCGTTTTACGTGAAATATTCACAATATCGTATCGTATAAAAATGTATTTTCCATAAGACAGTAGTATTATAATTATCATTTTAAATATGAAATAAACAATTGTTTAAGAAATAACACTATTTAAAATTAAAATAATGATATGAAATAGTTTAAAGTTGAGGTTTTTAAAAGCAGTGCCAATTCCAATAACAAAACGCTTAAAACAATAAGGGGAAGGCCATATTTAGGGCCATGAAGCAATTATAAATTTATAATTAGTCCATGTTTAGGGCAAACCAGGCCGAGGCTCTTTTAGAATAATATGCTCTGGCTGGAGGCATCAAACTGCCTCGCCTTAGCTATTAACCAGCTTCGCAGACAAAACCCATCTGGTTTCTGCAAATGTCTATCACCAGAAAAAAAAACCGAGGCCGCCTGCAGCCGCCGTAGAGGATAGGGAGAGCGGTGCCTCGTTATACCAGCATTCCTCCTCCCCTGCGGCCTCACCGCGCCGCCATCTAACGGTGGCGGCCCCGTTAAGGCCGCGGAAGGTAGGGAGAGCGGCGCATCGATATACATCTTGTTCGCGACAGCCCTGCTATTCCCGTTTAGATAGCCCTGTGTTTACATAGATTCAGTGCCGTTATTATCCAGAAAGACAGTAAATTCGCGTGTGTGAAATTATTACGTTATTATAGAACAATTTAGAGACAATAACAGTGATATTCATACTATATAGTAATTTAGTGCTTAAAGAATATCTAGATTTGTATTAAAACACTTAGATTTGTATTCTGATGCCTAGATTTATATTAAAACACTTATATTCGTGTTCATATGCCTATAATTAAGGTATTTTTAATGTTTTTAAATGTAGCAGCCATGTTCCATAAGCCATAGCGTGAATGTAAACAAAGATGATGATGAAATATTTTATTGAGAATTCATACATAATTTTGTAATCTTAATATGTACATAACTATGGTTATATGCAATAAAAACTTTTCGGAATGTTGTTTCATTTGTAGCCGGCATACTCTTCTAGGGGGTGCTGATTGTTTTATAGCTTCAACCCTTATGGTTTAGACACATTAACGTAGAAAAACAACCCCGATTTCTGAAAATGAGTATGTTGACAAAGGTATTCTGTGTCAGGTGCCCAAGTATAAGAGCGAGATGGTTGACACATACGTCAATAGATAGGTCTTGTCAGCACCTATCTATTGGTATATAGATAGCTATATATATAGTCATAGTTTAGAAGTATATAGCCTTTATGTAGTTTTTATTAAGTAAATAAAAAATAGATAGTGCGGGGTTTTTGCGGGTCTCGTTACGGTAAAGATTCGTCGTACTTAAGCGAATGCGCATGTATTTTCTTCGTAGCTCAAAAACTACCATTTCATTTATCTTCAAGCCTCGCCATCTTCAATAGAGTAAGCAGAAACCTCAAGCTTTCATAGTGACAGTGCAAGTCGGTGTTTTATTTTCATGGAATGATTCTCCCGGTGACCTCGATAGTGTTATAGTCTTCATAGTCCCTGAAGAAATACAAGGTTTCAGCATACGTCGAACCCGAACCTATAGGTACAGGACGTCAGCGGCTCGTTTCTAGTATTCGATAGACCGCCCGTCCGGTACACATCTCTCAGCCGCGGTGTCGCCCATACGACACCACAGCCCAACTCAGTTGCGGCACCCCCCATAAGGCCCGCAACCTACGCCGCTCCGACATGGGCTTGGAGGCAAAGTCCAGAGGAGCGGCCCACCACGGGTTCCTGTAAAGCCCCCCCCCACCACGACAAGGCGGAACCCCTGGAGGGGGATATAGGTATCTACAATGTGCGCCATAACTAAGAGTTCTACCAAGTACCAACGGGAATCAAACACAAAAAAGGGCCACGCCAGGGACTTACAATAAGATTACATTTGTAGTGTGATTTTAATCCTCGTTTTGTCCGTCACGTCGATTTCCAATAAGACTTAAACATTATACAGTACCTACGAATAAAATAAGTGTGCCGCTCTGAAGTTAGGCTTTTCGCGTGTCGCGCATGCGCACTACTGTTTTGGCCATACTATGGACTCGTTAGAGTAGGTTTGCGTAGACAACTTCAGAGCGGCACACTTATATAATTCGTACTGTAGCTCGCTACGCATGCGTTTGAAAAATGTTTCATTAAGGCATTAAATGGCTTACTTAGGATCCATACGGAATAACTTATTTATTGTTAATTGGCTCGGTACGTTTATAAGATTATTAAATTACTTACATTTAAAATATAATGAGTTTAAAGACACCGAATAAAATATCAGCATTTTTACCTACCATGACTGTAAACAGAAACAGAATATGATGCCATATATTTTAAAATAGTCACCTATTTATAGAGCCATTCAAAACAAAATTGGCCCCTTTTAAATGAAGCTTCTATCTGCGCATCTACGCTACTAATTGTAATAGAAAATTAACATTCATTTATACACAGCGTCGCAAGGATATCGCCTTTATTGTGACATCGTCGCTGTATAAGAAACAAATACAATTTCCTCTTAATTTCCGCCAGCGATCTTATCTGGACATAACGGCAGGCTTAACATTCAACCGGGATTCTTACTAAAACTTCGGAAATAGACACACTTCTATTGTTCCTCTCTATTAGATACCTAACTGTTTATGATGCCATAGCTCTGAGACTGTAGGCCTTTTTAGGATTCCGTAAAGGGTCCCGTTGGTTCTAAAAGGTACAAACGGGGCTATTATTATTATGCCGACGCAATCTGTCTATGTATCAGTCTGTCACAATGCTTTGTTGTTTAAATGTATTTCCAGGTAGTAAGGTAGTCACTTGATGATGCTTCTATCACAATAAATGAAATAAAAAGGAAAGAAGTTCATACAAGAAACCTAGAAAAAGCGTTTTTTATTTTCAGTTTCTTTTTTCTGCACACAAACTTAAATTGTGGTGTGATTATAGTAGGTACATCTCTATACACAAGTGCTTATGTAATGGAGAATAAAGAGTATGTATGTGATACCCTAGAGATGTAACTATACCATAGGTCGCAAGTTCGAACCCAAAGCTTGGCAAGTAGCACCACTGACTTTTCGTAGTCTCATGTGCGTTAATTAACACTTGCTTATAAACGCGAAGAAAACCTGGAAAACATCGTCAGTAAACCAACACACCTGTGAGATGTTCTTGATGGTGTGTAAAGTAAAGAGGCCTACGGGTGATTTAAACGCTGACCCTAGGTTGTTCATGAACCACACGATAAGAATCTATAATTAAACAGTGAATGTAATACCTAGTTGATAGCACGGAACCCTAAGTGCACGAGTCTGATTCGCACTGAGCCGGTTTTTTATTTGTATAAAATAACACATTTATTTGATAACGTCTGACATGCTGGGTAAAACCAATTAGCAATATTGTATCACCTCACATCTCATTAATTTAATAAAAATAGTAAGTTTAAATCTTGTTTAAGTCTCGGTCCTGCAGAAATTTCCATTTTAGTCAGCAGACATGTTTGCTAATATAAATCTGCAGACGTTTTTAATATTGCGGGTTCTTTTCAATAGGGACTTAGAACAACTTACATATTAAGTCAGGATAGGGCTTTACAGGCAATATATAAGCAAAATAATTAAAAAGTGCAAACCTACATAATCATTACGTAAGTACGTACAGTCAAAATAAGTGTTCTGCGGTTAGGGGCCATCCATTAATCACGTGATGTTTTTTAGCATTTTTTATACCCTCCCCCCCCTTCCCCTCGTTGATAAGAGTAACCCCCGCCCCCACCCAAAATCACGTGTAATTTTTAGTACCTACAAAAAATCTTAAAATTTTTAGAGTATTATCTTTATATACAGAAAATAAATACATGTGATATCTCACCCCCCTCCCCCTTGTGATATTTCGTGATTTTTGCCAAACCCCCTCCCAAGCCTCACGTGATTAATGGACGGCCCCTTAGCTACTCGAGGTTATAGGCCCGTAATATAACACCAATCTCATTATTATATGAGCTTGTTCTAAGTGTCGATATGATATGATATAAGTTAAATGTTCTGAGTTGCCGCTATTTTGAAAGGCTTGAGAGCATTACCTCATCGCAAGAGCCTCGTTGGTCTAGTGATCCCAAGCGCGACTGCAGAGCATAAGGTCTTGGGTTCAATTCCCAGGTCGGGTAGTGTTATTGGGTTTTACTGATAGGAAATTCTCAGTAGCAGCCCGGAGTTTGGAATTGTGCCTGGTAGATGGCAATAGGCTCACCGCCTATTACATGGGGCGTAATAACAGCATTGGTGAAATGTGGGTGTACAAATACAATTGTGTATACATCTGCCTATCCCTTCGAGGAATGCAGGCGTGATGCTATGTTATATTAAGTTAAGAGATGGCTTCCCATGCGCTCTCGCTCCCCCGATCATGTAACTGACCACAGCCGAAAGCAAGATATCGCCCGCCCCAGCTGCCCCAATAAGGTCATGGCTGCTCTGTTGAATCAGGGCACAGCTACAGCTTATGCTGCGCCGTATCCTCGGTATGAGAGAGTGCACGTCGGTGACGACTGCGGGCCTTTTCGACGCACATATTTCCTGAACCACCCGTGGTCGTCATTCGCAAGCTAAGGCCTTTCTAGCCACTCCATTAAGGGCCTTAGCGCCGGCGACCTTTTGACCTGCTAGTCCAACCATCATACCACTAGACTATCACTGCTTTACAACAATCCTTTGTAACTTTACGATTGGTCAATATCATAATTTACATCTTCCGATACCCCTTTGTCATCTCAGTAATGGCCTCCGGACTTTATCGACGAAACTTAATTTTATTCCTCGGACCTATTTATGTTTTATGGCATGAACATTAAATATTGTGAGAGCGGACTGTACGTTCTCGTTAAATGAGAAAAATAGGTATCCTAACTCCAGTGGTGTGCATTGCATATAGCCAAATAAGCGGAGCCTACCTCAAAATAATTACCTAAATGCAACCTTACACAGTTTACTATATCTGTATAATATAGAGATATAGTAAACTGTGATATAGGTTGCATTTAGGTAATTCTTTTGAGGTAGGCACTGCTTATTTGCTTATATGCAATGCACGACATTGCCTATGTCATTAAACGATTGTACTGATTTTCAGGTATAATGATAAATGAAGGACAAGCTTTCTTTGGAGAGACTCTTCATTTAGTTAATGTTCGACATTCAAAATGCACTTACGGCCAAATAGTTAAGAGGCACTCATTATAAAAGTCTGCAATCTCGTGATCTTTCTGTTACTTCAAGTCGTTCATTTACTTTTGTTGTGTACTTTGATGTATTTAGAATATTTTGGTGTAAGATCATTAAAGAATAAAAGAAATAAACGATATTTTTATTATGGATGCAAATAAATACAATATCTAGCTACTTCCACAAAATTGAGGGTAGTCATGCATTACCTGTGCACCGCCCGCCCGCCCGCAAATATATACACATACGCAAGCGGTGAAAATTCCGACTACCACCAACTACTCTACACGTGTTTCGCCCCTCCACGGGGCATCATCAGGAGCTGTTAGACCGTGCAGTGTCCGCCACCGAGTGTAGAGTAGTTGGTGGTAGTCGGAATTTTCACCGCTTGCGTATGTGTATATATTTGCGGGCGGGCGGGCGGTGCACAGGTAATGCATGACTACCCTCAATTTTGTGGAAGTAGCTAGATATTGTATTTATTTGCATCCATTGTAATGGACTTCCGCAAAGTAACGCCTGAACCTATTCGATATTTTTATTCTTTAAATTTTCAGGCTAATTTACTCAGGAAATTACGCAATATCGCTGGCGCAGCTCGGAAATATACGACCCTGGTGGTGCTTTTCATAATTGAAAAAAGTTTATAAAATTATCTAGACGGCCCTAACTAGAATGCGTTGCATACTCTTCAGCCTTAGTGTAACGCCTCTCTGATACGTATTTCCAGCTATAAGAAAACACACATTTTTTTTATGCATATTAATGGATATCACCCTATGCAACCGTGACGCGGCCCTAGCCGTGTAGCGTCCGGATATTTAGGTATTATGTAGTACTAGCGGTCCGTCCCGGCTTTGCACGGGTGAACATTTACACCTTTCACCCGTGCAATTGAAGTTTATTGAAGTTTTAATAAGGATCCCTAATATTTTCTAGTAATAAATATAGCCTACGTTATTCAGGGTTAATGTAGCATTCTAATGATGGAAGAATTTTTGAAATCGGGCTTATTGTTTTTGATTTTATTCGTTACATACAAAAATACAAATCTTTCCTCTTTATAATATTAGTGTAGATTACTACAGATCGTTTATTACTGTAATAGTATTACCTACCAGAAGAGTATCGATCATGGATGTATTGTCATGTCAGCTCATAATTCATCATCATCATCATTTTGCACAGCCCCACTTACCTACTGCAGAGCATAGGCGTCTCTATGCTCGCTTGTGCCAGTCTCCACGCTCCTGTGCTAGTTTAATCTAAGTTTTTCCACCGATAGTAACAATATCTTCCGTCCATCTTGCTGCTGGGCGACCAACACCACGCCACTCGGTCACAGCTTTATTCCACCTGTCATTAATACGCCATAGCTGCAGTTAATATCATCTAATTTGTATGATGCCTGAATTCTGGAGCGTTATTGTAACATAACATCAAACATATCAGATATGTATCTAGGAATAAAATAAGTATCTACAAGGATCTACAAGGTTATATAATAATTTATTTTCAGGAAAGTCACAATTAAACACGATCGTTATTTCGCCAGTTTTATCATTCCATCGCCATAATTATTGGGTTCCATACAGGCACGATCATTACTATACATGGACTTCATATTTATTTCTGTTTATTTTGGCAATGGCTGCTCGCTGTGTGTACATTACATGTATGAACAGTAAAGCACATTATGCAGATGTGTTTACATTGAAGTAAGTATTTTTAATTATTCGTAAAGTATAACGAAGCGTGGTTTGACCTACGCGAACGCGCTGACTGGATTTACGCGTTCAGTTTTTTATTTTCTTTGACGATTTTATGACAGTCCCAAACATTATGTAGGTACAAGTTATATTTAATTCAGGTACATATCAAACACTTTAAATAAAGTATAATTATATTTTTACGCCAATTACATTTAATAATAACCAGAAAGAAATTTAATAAAATAACACACGTAGTAAACGAAACATAATTCCGTATTCCACACATTGTTATTAAGTAATATGAAATAACATAGATACGTTGAACGTAGCTGAATTCTTTATAGAAAATCTGAACGGCAAAAGCAACCCTGTCATTATTCGCTACTAAATACACGTAACAACTGCATTTCACATACAAATTCTCACGACAATTAAGTAAGTGTACGGAATTTTAGTATTATTCAAATCTGGTATTTCGGAGCGATCAGTAGTTTACAAAATGTACCGTAGAAGCCTTTTTATACAAATATAACATGATTTAGACCCCTTTTTAAAAGGTTCACAAAATGTCTGGTAAATTTTCGATCGTATATGTATTAAGATTCCTCGAAGATCCTGAATACCCTTCTGTAGGACCTCATCTTAATCTGCTAGGATTTGCAGGCCTGTGGCAACCGACACACAAATCCATAGGTAGCCGGTTCAAACGGATACTTTTCTACGTCACAATAACCTTCTTCTTCAGCCAGTACATCAAGTGTATCATCTTTTTCAACGCTGACTCTCTTAAGTTGATACTGCAATATGCTCCATTTCATATGGGCATCTTGAAATCCTGTTTCTTTCAGAAGAACTATAAGGATTGGCAACGTCTTATTGACTACATGTCTTTGGTAGAACGGAAACAACTGGCCAAAAACGACAAAAAACACGATGAAATAATCAATGACTATATCCAAAGGAATCGGAAGGTATCATACTTCTTCTGGGCCCTTGCTGCCTTCTCTAACTTCAGTATTTTTTCTGAACCCTATCAGAAGAACCAGATCAATGAGAATGGGACCAGTGTGTATTTGAACATATTTGATGGCTATACTCCATTCAGTAAGGAGCCTCCTGGATATTACATGTCCATGTTGATCCAGACTCTCTTGGGCAATATTGTAAGTGCTTACGTCGTTGGCTGGGACACTCTTGTGGTATCTATAATGATATTCTTCGCTGGACAATTGAAGATCACCCGTTTATATTGTAAACAAATGATAGACGCTAAAAATCCGAATGAGAGTCATCTGAATATTGCAAAGTGTCATCGTTTTCATACGACATTAGTCGAGTAAGTATTGCTCCGTAAACTTGAAGGAATCCCTAAAATTACATCACATGCGAGTATAATAACTTTACTCTCATGCTCTATATTTGCTGTGTTCAAAGAATTATTCTAGCAGCATTAGAATCTATATAAGAAAAATCTGTTACAGACTAACTACCTACAGCGAAGCTATTGAGATATTATTTCTCTACATAAAATAAATGTTGCATGTTCCAGGAATCAGAAACTATTTAATGCGTTGATTTCACCTGTGATGTTCATTTACCTGGTGGTGATATCGGTGAATCTGGGTGTTTGTATCATACAAATTGTTGAGGTGAGTTGCACGTAACAGGTAATGCGATTATTTTACTACATTACAGAAAGTGTGACTTAAGAATTCATTAACACCTCAATGGAGGAGATTATTGCATCAAACTGGCATGCAATCAATATCAGGAGCTAACAGTCTGGCTTTCTACCCGCTATTTGCAGACACGAAGACCCGCAGCAAACTTGGTGATACCAAATCGTGTGGTTGCGTATTTGCAGTAGGAAATTTTATATGGTATTTTAGAGAGATAGCACGCTTGTAATTGACGAGTGCGGTGAGGGTTACGTTCGTAGCCACAATGTTGTCAGTATTCACCACACCACAGTACTGCAACACACGTTTCGATCATACCACAAGTTCGTGACAGTCGTCGGACGCGACGACAAAATGTCGCATTGCGCGTTTTGATACAATGTGGCCAACTACATGTTTGCCACTATGGTATGGTTCTGACTTGTGGCCCGTTTGAATAGAGCCTTACCTATCCTTATTCCTGGTAAAGTCTATAACTTGTGCTTGTAGATCCACGACGACATCGCGACGCTGATGTCAAGCGTTGTCTTTGTTATTGCGTGCCTGATCCAACTCTTGCTATTCTACTGGTATGCTAATGAAGTCACTGTTGAGGTAATTTGTTATTAATATAGACATTATTTTAGAGCATGAACATGTTTATTGGCCAAAATAAATGTTGGGTTTATTAAATGAAAACTTGTTGTATACCTACTACTCTTTATAAATTATACTTATTAACAATTTTAAAAAGATGACTTTGTATTATAACAACATTTATAATAGAATGTTACGTTACTAATCGTTTTTCCAAAGAACAGTTGAACTTTCTATTCTTCTCTAATCAAAGAATCCTTAATCAAAGGTTATGTAATGGTCCAGACTCCATAGCTAAAGAGACCTTCAGTTATTATTATTTCTTGAAATTGGACATTACCTACCATCACAAATTGATTATCTGTGAATTTTATTGGCTTTACACGTGTTTGATCTGTCTAAAAACTCATAAGCATACAATTCAGTTTTCACCAAGAAATTAGAGAGAAAGAGGTGTACCTAGTTAGAGGATCTAAATACTTCAAGTGTACTCTACCATTTCTTCTAATTACTTGGTCAAAACGTATGACCCTCTAAAATACAAGCTGCTACATACAGAATGTCTTATTATTCCTATAAAATTAAATAAATGGTGTTTGAAATCCGGTAAATTTGACCATAAATACAATTCTGCTTAAACACTCTTGAGCCTATTGTGCGTAGTAACTTATAAACGACTTCTGAACTGTTCCGTAACTACAAAAGAGACATTATTTTATTTATAGAGCACGTTTGTAAGCTACAGTACTTTCGAAAGCAATTGGACAGAGTCAAATAAAAAGTTGCAAAGGGAAGTGGCACTATTAGGACTGACTACTAAAAAGATACTCGTGTTCAGAGCGGGACCCTTCAATGAAATGTCACTGGCTACTTTCATTGCGGTAAGCTGAGATATTATAGTTTTAATTATTATTTTTTATTACCTGTTCCCCGACATGGTAGGCAAAGGTGTACCTACTGACAGGGGCGGATTTGATACGTTGGCTGCCCTAGGCCTACGAAAGATTGCCGCCCCCCTATGTGCTGTAAAGCATGAAAAATTAAATAAACTATAGTAATTAAATAAAAATAAATAAAAAGACGTTAGTCAGTAAATGATTTAATTACGAGTATCTCAATCAGTATTTCAGATACCATTCTATTTGTAATTGTTCTATTTGTTTTCCTACCATTCCTATTTGTGAGAAGAAATGAATCGTTATTCACAAATTGTCTTTTGTCTTTTGATGACAATTGAATTTTGCCGCCCCCTAGATTTTGCCGCCCTAGGCCCGGGCCTACTCGGCCTATAGGGAAATCCGCCCCTGCCTACTGAACAATACACCAATGTCATTATTTAGTCATGCCTATTACCATCTACTGGGCACTATTCCAAAACTACGGACAGCTACCGCAGAAATGAACCCAAGACCGCACGGTCACCAGACCAATGAGCAAGAATTGCCTATTATCGCGTGTTATCAAGGTACAGCTGTCGATGGTTAGTGGAAAACTGGGTACTTCCTGTATAGTCCTTGTAGTTTGCACTTCGATGGGGGGAGGATTTCTTTGCTTATGCTCTTTAACTCTTGTAATTTCCATAGCCTAATATTAAATGACTTTATCCTGAAAATGGAGTCGGTTAATAAGAAGCAGACATCAGCGAGCATCTATTAATTATCGTCTTTGGTCATCACAATCAATTCGAACAAAATGAGGCGTCGACGTCGATACTTTTTTCTATTAAACGTCAATGTTTTTTCTAAAGAAATATTACTGATCAATTTTACTTAATAAATGCCATTGTCTCTTCTTTTTGCAGATATTAAGAGCTAGCTACAGCTTCTACACACTTTTGAACAGCACCAATTAGAAAAATGATGCACTCTAGAACAACGGCCGAGTTCAAAAAATCACATTACTATTCAAGAAAGTAAGAAAACACAGAAAATTATATTCCTTCACGGTAACTCAATAAAGCAAACACGATATTGAAAGAAAATCATTTTGTAAATTTCATTTAATTTATCGTCAATGGAAAAAATTCCTCCCGCGAAATTCCCTTGTTATTTGGCCTTTCAGTATTGACGGACATAGCTGAAATCTCTCAGGAATTATGTTGATAAAATTTTTAATGAAAGAACAATAAAAAAACTGAAAAGGGTCATTTATTATTCAAAATAAATGTAATTATAGGAAACCAGGGTCTTCTTCAGGAGACTCATAAAACGATTTATGTAAAGGGTTTAAACAAATTTGAACGTTAAAAGAAGTCTTGATTTAAAAAGACGAAGACCGAAGGCCTCGTGCGTGTATTTCTTTTTTGCGTTAATTTCCTCTTCAAAATGGCCTGTTTCTGAAAAACGGAAATTTGAATGCCTATGCTTTCTAACTAAAATCTTAATCACTTAATATGCCGAGCACTCAAATCTGTATTTTTGGGTCCCATTGCTTATAATTAAGTAATAATAGGTAAGACTACTTCGTAAGTATTCCAAACAACATAAAGTTCTTGTACATAAAAGGAGAGTTCTACGATAACCTACCTACGCTTATCATAACTGGCATGACCGCCAAATCCATGTACAAGAAGCGTATGGTATGTAGTATGTATGTGCCTGGCCTAATGTATTGCATATAGGACTGGCGTGAGGCCAACACACCACAAGAGGGGCGGAAGAATGGATGTTGTAATTGTTTGTTAAGTTGGAAGGTGTATTAATGAAACATCCTATATTTTGCGAGGCTTCAATATTTTAACATCATATGCGAAAGCCTACGTTTCAAGATTATGTAGGTAATTGGGTATATATTGTTTCGTTATCGTTTTAAGATCTTATTAGGTAGGTAATAATATGTTATCCAATTTCGCCGTCGATTTTTAATATTATTATTTTACCACAATTAAGGTGAAAATATTCCAATTTGATTGACAGCCATAATTAAATTCGAATATAATTTCTGAATAAATCCTGGACGAAATCCATCGGCGTTAGACCGGATACCCTTCAATACGATACAATCAGACGAATATTAACTAACGCCAGCGAACTTCGAGAACTCCCAAGATTCCGACTAAATCGATTAACGGGAAATTTCGAGCTTAATCGATTCTGATTCAGCGAGTTCTCGATTGCAATGCAGTAGCAAATTTGAATTCGATTAAATGCTGTGTTGTATATTTGTATGTTCCCTCGTATGAGGTATCACTGTCCTGGCGTCTGTATTTTCAATTACTAACACGATTTTGTCGGACCAAATTGATGAGCTCACTCGCTAAAGCCTTTCACCAAACAGAGACGAATAACGTTGGTGGTATACTGATATACCCGCAACGTCCCACCTAATCTATCTGTGCTGATCTTTGTGCAAATGGCTCGAAAATATTCATGTTCGTCGATTTAGGTCGCTTTCGTTGACACGGAACCGATATTCCTTTGTTCAATATTGTTAAACTTTAATATGGTGTCGTATTCCAGGGTATAAAATTCTGTTATTATTGGAATTTTACCTTTAAAAACAGGATCTGTGCCAGCTACAGTAATAACGTGTTAATTGCTCAAGAAATGTTTTAAATCAGAAACTTCTTTACTCTCATTTATGGATTAAAAGGTTCCCACTTCCCAGATATGATTAGAAAACAAAGGATTGCACGTCCAAAGTTAATTTCCTCTCCGTCCCGTGCAGCATTATTGTTTCGCATGGGTTTAATCCAGGACCTACACACCTTGCATAGCTATGTTTTCCAACTACACTGACCCAGTGCAATTTGTGTTTGTAAGCTAGTCCAAACTTAAACGTAAATAGTCACTGTTACACGGATAGGAAACATTTTCACGTGAAATATTTTAAATGGATAATTTCCTTTTTCACATTATTAATGTGATAGTCTATGATTTCTTGTGAGTGCTGCTACTTTGCCTGCTAAGGATCTTGACAGTTAACCACGCTAGTATATTTGCGTGTTAGAGCCCCTAATAAAAAAAAACATGTGACAACATTGTGGGCAGAACAAAAGAGAACGTAAAGGCTAAAAGGCTTGTTTAAGGCTCTGAATGATGATGATAACGTGGTCACTTCATCGTCTACCTTAATTTCAAATCGTCTGTTGGATCATTTGTTCGTCATTCTTTCGTTTAAAGTTATAAACTACCTGACTCGTATCTGCTGTTGATACCGATTTCACAGCAATAAACAGTTGAACAGTGTTTTCTGTGTTTTACAATAAATAGATAGTTAATCACGTGTTTCATTAATCTCAATAAAGTTTATGATTGTACGAATGACGACGTGCCGGCTCGTTCGTGGTTTGGGAGCATTCGGGTCTAATTCGTTTGTGTACAGAACCCAGTCCATATCTACAGAATTAACATATAAATTGTTTTGAATCCGGCGACTACACCGCGTTAAATTATTTCGCGAACTTCGCAAATTTACATGGTAATTGCTATAAGTCAAGATTTGTTGTTGAATTCCTGATTGTGCGGTTAGACAAATCTGAGTGGAATTAACGAGTTAAGACTCGAGATCTGTTAGTCAGATTAGCTTGATGTGTTTATAAGAACCGACGTTACAGGAGGGCCGTTAAACGCATAATTTCGAGTTAACTGCGCCCTGCGTATAATGTACCCAGACTTCGGAAACTCGTCGCGCCGCGAATGTAATTATTCCGGGCATATTTCATTTTGTGGAAACTCCCTGTCGTCGCGCTGTTTTTGGTTGTTTGCAGTAATTGGTCGTTCCGAATCCTAGTAGGTGCGAATTGCAAGTTTTTAATTAATATTTTATACCTGGCTGTCATAGCTAACGGGATTTTCTTGGTTTTGAATAAAAGCCCATTAATTTCATTATCACTAGTTTCTTTTGGACGACACTTTATATCTATATACCCCTTAGAGTTGACATTTACTCTGAGATGCGCTATGGATTAAATGCGGTTAATAGGGTTATTTATAATTATAAATGACATGTTAATTAAGATATTCCTTAGATTTCCGAAAGCTTGTACTTACAGAGTTTATTTACATTTTCTTACAAACTCGTATTAGCTGATGCGATTGTTTGGATTCAATTAAAACTGTTACTGCTGTGTTCCTGAACTTGACTCGTAACTTGTTTTATCTAAACTTCAGTGGATCCAAAGGAGTACAACTTTTCGTGGCGTCAGCCCAAGAAATAAATAAAACTCAAAAACACTCACAATTTAAACTTTAATACACTTGAGCTCCCAAAAGAGCTATCAACAGAGTTGCCAACATAACTTTCACTGTTGTAGAATGTACCTATTGTTGTAGAATGTACCTAGTAGACTGGTTTTAATCGATTTTACCCGATGTGTGTAAATCGTGAAATTTGCTCCTGAAGTTTGCATAACTTTTGATTCGATTGCGGGACATCAAATGTTACATTTAAAACTTATAATAACTACATAGCTGAAATTGATTTGGTCTTTACTTCATTAGTATGTGAATGAGTAGATACTTTAATAAAAATGCTTATGTTGTTTTACTAAATCTTCATTAGCAATAATATTAATATATTGTAAGCCTGTCGACAACGTTTTTGAACATGCCTAATTCCCACATCCGTTTATTTTTGCATGTGCCTTTGTATTAAGAAACAGGGCCAGCCCGTCCATAGGGCGAATGGAATGGCCGCTCCAGGTGTCAAGAGTCATGAGGCGCCTTCGGCAATGGTTGCTGTAAGAAGTGAAGGTGTAGGGGGCGCCAAAATTTGATTACGCTTTAATCTGACCTAACCTTAATCTGACCTCGGGACTTGAGCTGGGAAAGAGATATTATTTAAAGCATTTCAAATCAATCTGCCTAGCCTTTTCCCAACTACGTTGAAGTCGACTTACAGTCTAACCGCGTGCAGTAATAACAGTATTTTAGATAGAGCGACTGCTAGTCTGACCTCCACGACCCAGTAACCGACAGGGTAACAAAATTTATCGTGGTAAAAGTGGTTGTCAGACTTTCAGGCATTTCACTACCCGTATCGTCTGTCATAGATCTTTATTTGACAACCGGGACCGACTGTTTAACATGCTCTCCGAGGCTCGGATTGGTTTCGATATAAAATTATGGTCATCCATCAACAAACCCACCGCGACTAACTGCGCCACGAGCCCCTCTTCCCTCATATAAGTTAAATGAATAAAAACGCTCACCGCTTAACACACGACCCTTACAGAATTTTATGTGTTTAAAACATCGAGTTACCCAAATCACTCGAAATTCAATCAAGGAGTTGAGTATTTTGTAAATTCCTGGATACGACTAGATTGGCTTAGTTTGGGATTAGCTGTTGACGTAATTTAACTCCGTTGGCACCTACACTGTAGATAAATAGACCAATTTAGTCCAACCTTCGGCGTAGGTATGCTAAAATATATCGAATTAGTGTAGAGTAGAAGTTAGGGAGTAGTCTAGCCAGTAGGTACCTACTATCTTAACTATTGGATATGCTGATGAAATTACTAACATAGCAGTAGGTACCGATAGATGTTAAAGGTGTAAGGTCTACATAGACAACAGTTCTGTAACATTTACAAACTTGGATGAAGTATATACAAGTCAACGACGACGCAGCTATTATAATTCCTGGAAAGCCTCGCCATTTACCGGGCACAACTGAACTGAAAATCTCAACATTTTCCCCATCCGGAATTCGAACCCAAAAGCTCACGCTCAACACTCAAACTAGACTAATGAGGAATTCTAAGAGAGTATCAAGATATGTAAAACAACTTACTAGAACTACTGCGACAATTACTACGGTCGCCGAAGATATGGATCCGCTAGGCGTTCCCGGAGTGTACATGATACCGTGCGACTGTGGCGTGAGCTACATTGGTGAAACTCGTCGCAACATCGCAACCAGACTTACTGAACACATACGTAGTATGAAGAGCATGGATACCAACAGGTCGGCAGTTGCAGAACACGCATGCAGCACGGGCGCGGCTCACTTCACATGGGTTGATAAATCATCCGTGCGAGCGAGGGAGAAATACTTCGTTCCGCGAAAAGTACGTGAAGCTATCGAAATAAGCCGTCGCCAGAATTTCAACAGATACGGTGGTTGGACACTGCCTCCTGCCTGGAAACCAGCTCTGAAGTCTACATCATGCAGAAGTGAACAAGTCTGGAGTGTGACACAGTCAGCGCAGTATGCACCATCGGTACCACGGACACGACGAATGACGGGAATACACGAACACTCTCGACGCGGACAGCGGCACCATATACATCATCGGCGCGATCAAAGCGGTAGGTATGCGTCACGATGCAGCGCCAGTCTAACTCGCGACATTGCCGCGGACTCGGCTCATGACTAAGGGCTCCGTTCGAATTTGCAACTAGTCGGGCAAACCCGAAGAATGCTTACTACCGGTGAACAATAATTAATATGAATATGCCTCAAGAAATTTTTTTATTATTATACCTCTTTATTTGTCTTAAAATACATATTCAATATAATTTTAAATAGGTACATAATAAATAAATAAAAAATGCAATATATATTTAAAAATATAAAAAAACAGTATGCCACTGGTGTTGGGAACAGAGTCCAAGCCGCCGGTGGTTAGGGCTCCATCGAGAGAAACCTCCTGACAATTCGTGCCGTGTCAAGGAGTACTGCTTTCTGCATCAAGCTCTTTTAACCCAGCTACCTAACGAGAGCCTCCTAAGATGTTTGTGGAGGCTCTTGGGTATTAACCCACTGGCTGAGACGACTATCGGCACAATGATTGCTGAGTCAACATCCCACATATCGACAACCTCATGTGCTAGGTCATGATATTTGAACTCTTTATCTTTCTCGGCTTTCGCGAGGTTCTCGTCATGAGGGATAGTGATATCAATAATCATTGTGCGACGCTCTGATCGATCTATCAGCACTATATGATGATAGATCGATCCCAGTACAATGTGACACTACCATTTTCGAGAACTGGGTCGGGTCTGTACACACACAAGTCTGTATTTCAGAGCAAGTTGCTGGTGTATAATCCGGGCTACAAGGTTATGCCTGTGCAAGTACTCGCCATTAGCAAGACGAGAACAACCGGAGATAATGTGTCGGATGAATTCCCCCGGACGGCGGCATGCCCGACACATGTCAACCGTACCATCCTTCACAATGCCGGTAATTATTCGTCATGATAACTTCATCCATAATTGCACAAACAAAACCTTCGGTTTCCCCGATAAGATCACCGAAACGTAGCTAGGCCACGGAGGCAAGGGTATCTACATCGTGCCCATGAAGGGCCCGGTAAAAACGCCCGTGGAGTTCCTTGCTTTGCCATACATCTTTGCGGTCATTGATACTGAGTGCTACAAGATTGTGCCAGTTCCCTTTCGCCAAGGAGAGCGGCGTGAGTCCTTTATCTACACTGACCACATCTCGATGCATACCCACCTCGGTGCGGAGGAAATGCACATAATAGAAATATGACAACTTCATACTCAAACTATATTATTATTTTCTACCACACAACTCGTATTACGTTTCATCTGGAAACTCCTCTAAAGGTAATATGGCGGCAAATTAAATTTCGAACGCTGCTCCACGCCGGTGACAGCTGACGAAGGTCCAGTCGAGTGACGTTTTTTAGTTCCGCCGCCGCTCCAGTGTATACCGTACCTTAGTACTCCTTTATGAATATATAGACCAGTATAGTCCCTCCCTACATAAGGAAATGATTTTATTGAATAACATAATATTATTAGCTTTTATCGTCGTTTTGACTATGACAAGAATTTTGGAATAGGAGAGATAAATTACTACTTAGGTACTCTTACATATTAATTATCAATTAGTCTTGTACAAATGCTGAAACAATGTTCTACTTTTAACAATAATTATAATTGGTTGCCCAAATCGACAATAAGTTCACAGTTTCACAGCGGTAGTACCTATCACCAATGACTTCTATGTGACGTTAAGTCATTGCCTACCAACGACTTGTCTTCGAAGTTTCTTACCATTCCCGAAAATTCCTCGAATCCTGCTGTCTACCTGATTGAGGCGGGAAACAAGGGTCCAAGAAGAAAGCAAATCAAAATACCACGGGCAAAGGTTATAAACGTTTAGGTACAGCTAATGCTTTTCTTGCAAACGTAGAGTTGTATTAGGGAAACATGGTGTTGTAACTATTTTTCTGGGGTTCTGCTTACACATACAAACAACAGTTATATTAAACTGAGAAGGAAGACGAGATATCCTGACTTTTGGACTCGTTTGTGTTGTGATACATAAATATGATTGAGTAAAGTGTAAAGTAAGATGAAATATCACTTAAAAGTGATTAACATGTAGAATGAACATACACTTGGGATAGGAATCACAAATAACCCCATATTGTAATGCAGCTACCGGTTGATGTCTTACCCTGAATCATAAGCTATTAATAGAAACACTTTTGTGTGTCTCACTGAATCTAGTAGTTACTGATAATTACGTTGTATAAAATCCAATTGATTGATAACACTCGAAACATCCGATCACATACCTGCTCTCAGCTTGGCTACAATCTAACCCTGAGGGCAAAGATGTGATCTACGGTAAAACTAGCTTACTAAAAGAGCCCAAAGCTTTTTGACGTGAACCGTACCTTAAATTATTTGAGTTGTCGCCTGATTAATCAAAGATACTTCTCTATTTATATGCATTTGGAAATACAGACACGAGCAGAGAATAATTCCAGGTATTTGCTAACTACTTACTAGTAGGTATTACATATTGTCTATTCATCGTCTACACGGAATACACATCTAATCATTTCTGTGACCTACATTCGATCGCTCGTCTCGTCTCTCTATTTCCAGATTTCTAGTTGTACAGTTGTACACAGCATAATTTCAACGCAAATATTTCGCTCGACTTGTACAAATTCTCGGGTAACTCCCCACTAAAGTGACAAAAGACTATGCATTGTAATGTTATGTGAAATGCTAGAACCACTACCAAGCGCTTTGTATATAACATCGCTTGGATGTTATACTTGTGTGTGTGATACACTAAAGACCAGCTAATTGCTTGCTGCCAATAGTAAAACAACATTTATTAATAAAACATGAAGTTATAGATGCGTACCAGTGTTACTCTTAGCGAAGATTGACAATATTTTCTGGATAAAGAATCCGAATGCCTTCTCATAATGAATCCATTGTACTAGCCTCCTTGGTCATAAATGGTCACTAGCTACATAATGGCAGTACCTACAGTTACTGTATCATCATAAATATACAGCACATTTTCACTTCACTGAATTTAATCTTCAAATACCCTCAAGAACCCTCAACCCCCTGCAAGCCATCGAATGCACTTACAAACCTCAAATTTCAAAATACATTCTTCCCGATTCTACGCCATCATTATTCAATAATGCATTTCCATCTGAGGGTCTCCGTGCTTCAGAGAGCACGTTAGGGCGTCCATTTAGGCTTTTGCTAATGAAACAGATGTTAAGCCATGTCAAAGGCATCTTAGGAGCTTAAACAGTTCTGGTATAAGGTTGGCAAACCACACAAAAGGAGAAAAAGACGCCGACTTTTAGGTAACTGCAATACGAACACAACTTGGCAACCAGTAACCCAAATTCGAATACCTCGTGATACCTACAGATAGTAAGGGACGCTTGTTACAAACAGGAGATGAGAGTTTGTTTGCAAGCAAGCCGGAATCTCAACGTTATAATGTGATCCGGAAACGTCATACCGGAACGTAGTCGCAGTCCTTTATTAGGTAAGCCGTACTCCACGCGAAGTCTTGAGCTTACATTTTGTATGTAAACAACCTAGTTAGGCTAGGGCAACTAGGTAACTTTTGTTTCTAAGTTTCTATGCTAGCTTTATTTAAATTTGAATAATAACAGGGATTATTTAATTTAATAAGATATTTTTGTGGTTGCGGTGAAAATTAATCGTAAATACGACCTACTGTATTTCAAATAGGTATGTAATAAGTAGGTACCAAAGTATACACGGAAACGGAAAGTTCCAATACTTTATTCATGGGGCACATAGGTATTTCAATTTGACTATTGACATAAAAAAAAACTTACATTCTGGTGACCTGAGACCATTCTTAAATAAGCTGAGCAAAGGGCTATGGTACACCAGTCACATCTATTGCAAAACAAAGCTGCAAACTACATGTACGTACTTGTTATAAATCCCAAAATATTCCACATACAGACATGCAGCGAAATTCATTTACAGAGAGACTAATATGTAGATATTTGTAGTGAAAACAATTTATCACGAGGCACGGCTCGTCGGCAGGGCGTCCTTGTCATAATCACGCGGTCGCTAATTGGGAAACTTACCCGACTGTTAACTGTTTCAAAAGTCATTGTTTACCTGTCTGTTACCTAGGCAGCTTTGTACTAGTGAACCATTGTTGCGAAAATATGAAATAAAATTAACTACAAGCGTAAAATGGGACACTCTAACTCTGTCGGGCTTATTCTTCTATGACGAATATAGGACGCAAAACGGTTGTTTTTTTTATTTAACAGCGACTGTAAATCTAAATAGCACAAGTTCAAAACATGTATAGAATAGATCCAAAGAGTTTTGAACTAATTTGAAGATAAGATAAGATAAGATATCATTTATTTGCTTGTAATATGGTACAAAAGTTGTTAAATAATAATACAGAACATGACATATTTCACCCTGGTACGGGCATGCAAACATTATTAAATTATTTTTACTCATATGCACTAGTGACTACATACTTAATTATACAATGAACATTAATGAAGGATCGAACATAAAGAAGAACTTACGTAATACTTTGATACAATGCTTTAATAAGCTCCATATCTGCAAGAAATGTCCTTAATAAATCTCATAGAGTATATATTACATAGTCGAAGGGAAAACGTATGAGAACTTAGAGGACCAGATGGGAGATGCCTTCTGACTAAATATCGAACAAATTTGCTCGCCATTTGGCGGGGGGTGAGGAACACACAAGCACAAAAGAACTTGTACTAAAGTGAAAATAGCTCTCGTCAAGTCGTCATTACATTAACAGTATTAAACTATTTATTAATTAAATTATTTACATAAATAATCTAAACACATACAAAAAAATGTGTTACACACGATTCAAATCGTGTACTATCATTGTAACTATACCGGTAAAAGGTACCTTGATATGATTGGGAATCTTAAGCCAGTGGCGAGAGGGGTACACCCGCTAAAACTACTCCAGTACCTACTAATTCCTTCAAGTATGAGAAGGACTAATACTGCGCCGTGTAATTGTTTGAACACGATAACACAAAGGATGTGGAAAGGATCGACGTTGCATTTAATTAAACCCAGTTTAAAAAAATGTTCAGAAAAACTATTCGACTATCCGCCAGTTGATGAATTTATGGGCTTTTCGGCGATATATTCAGTGATATATGCAATGCATGCAAACAATACGAGTAACTCAAACATTAGCAGTATGCAAGATATATGCTGCGCCGACCCCAAATAAATTGGGATAAGGGCAGGGGGATGATGATAATAAATACGAGTAACTAACACCAAATTAGGTAAATCGTATTAAGTGGACTTTACATTCACGTACAAATGTTTACTGTCAACGTTACCGAGGTTTTATTAATCGTTAAAATATTTCTGCCCCTATAACACAAACCAAGCATTGCCTTTTCCATTACCTAAGTGTTACAACAAAATGGTTCTCAATTCTATAAATGTTTTAATCATCTGTATAAACGACTCCATCCACTGTAGCGTAAAAGAGATCCGTGTACAGAATTTTGATACGAAAACAGCTTTTAAAAAATTTCACCTGACTCTCATATTGTCCAATTTATTTTTCACGGGGCATCGTCTGAATTCTCGCAAGGGATCTTGGTACATAATCAAATGGGGAAGGAGACCAATTTTCCGTGCGATCGCCCACTGAACGGCGTGCACCGCGCACCACCGATATCGGCCAAATTAACCCACTGGGTCGCTTCTACATTAGACGTAGAAAAATTGCATACGATTTTATAGTGTACCTACGAACTAACTACGTGAAGTTTGAAGATATTTTTACTTTGCGGGTTTGGGAATTATTGGTTGGTTTTATTTCATAGTTTAGGTACTAATCTATAGAGTTTTTTAAACATATTACTTATGTGAAAACTATTGAAACACTCGTACCGTATTGCATAACTAAATCCAAAAGACAATTATTATTTCACTGCGTTTCTTAATGGCGTCTACATAACGGGGCCTATATACCTACAACATCAATCTCACTCCTAAAATATCTTACCTATAACAAAATAATCTTCCTCAGAAATAAAAGCAGCTAAGTACTAAAAAATGTGTGCACATTGTAGATAAATTTTCAATAGTCGGATGCGGTAAACGGATTGTGATGTCTAGTTAGAACGAATCAAATCTAGATGTAGGCGATCAAGAACCTAGCTCTGAGCCGATCTCTATAATTGAACCGTTAGGCTCGATTCCAATGAGGATTTTGTGCTTTAATGTTCGCGATTCCAATATTCGAGAGGTTTTCTGTGGAGTCTGCAAAAATGTCTGCTTTAATACGTAGCAGTGAATAGGAAGTTTGATGAAAAAGTGTGCCTTTAATTAATGGTGACGATTTGAAAATCCTGTCACTTAATTTTGTTGTACATAAGTATTTCTATTCACATGAAATCTGAATTGAGTTGGAATATCGATCATCATCACCTCCCTGCCCTTTTACCAATTTATTTGGGGTCGGCGCAGTATATATCTGGCATGCTGCTAAAGTTTTGGCTATGTTTTATGACCAGCTGCCTGCCCGACGTCAACCCTCTTTGGGAATGCTGTTGTTGATGGTAACCGCCACCGATACGAGTTGGAACATCCATATGCAGTGAGAACTTTTTTTTATCAAAAATGGATCCACCTTTGGCTACCAACTGGCCTGATGGTAAGCGAAGGTGTGGCCGAGGATGGCGAGCACGTAGATCTAGAAGAAATCTATTCACTCTAAGTAGAGTCGATAGATTTGGGGAGGATGCTAGTTGGGGAGTTGATGCAACTGCCCAGACCCGTCTTCCACAACGGTTGGAACCGGACTACATCCCGAAACACGACTAGGTCGTTTCACGGCATGGCTTCGTCCGGTAGGGGGTAACCAGCCACGGCCGAAGTCTCTCACCAGACTTGTGTTGCCTGTTTTGCACCACCCAGGGGCCACGTGTAGGGATTCCATTTTAAGGGTGCATTCCTACGGACGCGGACAACTAAGCCCCCAGATTAACTAGGCAAGTTGAGCAATTTTTGGAAATCTTTTAGTTTTACATATGCCAGTAGCTCTAAGTATGACGTGCAGCGCTTGGTCAGTAAACACAACCACAGAGCAATCTGCTTCTGTATCCAAAGATATCCGAATGATATCTGTGGCCAAAACAGCCGATTGTCTCATTGGTCTAGTGGTCGCAAGGGTGACTGCCGAGTATGAGGTCCTGGGTTCCATTCCCGAGTCAGGCAGTGTTATTGGATTTTTTTGTTATGAGATTCTCAGTAGTTAAAAGCCCAGAATTTGGAAATGTGCCCGGTTGATTGCATTGGTGAATGGTTGAGAAAAGTATCCAACTACTAGTTATAATAACCTTTCGGGGATACATAGGCGTCATGCTAAGATACTGTTACTTGGTTTTATCACCTTTTGACATATTAGCAGAAAATTTATGGTATTCAGTCATAAATGACGTCACAGCTCGCAGCGCACGGGTGGGATTCATTATCTACTGCCTGATTAGAATCCGCGGGCTGACGCGACGCGTGTTGATGTATTACCTGTTTCACTGCAATGGATTGTGAGAGTACTACACAATGCGCTGTCTTCAGGCAGGATTTATTCATAGTCTGGTCTATACACTCGGATATTTTAAATGATTTGCATCCTTTTGTATAGTTTTAAGAATAGATTAGAATCTCTACATAACCGTTTTAAGAATGAATAAAGCAGACAACGATTTCATCAATCTTAAAAAATTGGGGCGACTGTCCAAGTTAAATAATAACATTAATTTAAAAGGACTTTCTTTCAACTCTGTTGTATGGAACATCTCAACAACTAGGTATTAGTGGAGTCGTAAAAAAAGAGATGATGGAGATACAACAGCATCATAGATAACCATGTAAATATAACAAGCATATTCTAATTTGCATCCACGTTCATGTTACGTACTACCCGTGAATGGAACTCCCAGCCGGCTGCCATCTTCCGTGTTTCTTGAGAAATGCAGTCTAGACATAGGTAACTATTCAAGGCTAGAGTAAATAAAACATTTACCAACAATTAAATGATGAAACGATTAGGTGGGTTACCAAACTAGCCAACAGCAAGGTGGAACCGATAGCGGACCACGGGACTTGTTCACTGTTATTTAACAAAAATATTTTACTGCCACGATGGTCTAGTGGTCGCAAGCGCGGCTGCTGAGCGTGAGGTTCGATTCCCAGGTCGGGCAAAGTGTTATTGGGTTTTTCAGTTAGGAAATTCTCAGTAGCAGCCCGGAGTCAAGAAGTTGTTGGTGTGACACCCCCGTGCTTCGGAGAGCACGTAAAGCCGTCGGTCCTGCGTCTAATCTCGCTCCGGTCGTCTCGGATTGCCGCCCTATCGGAATATGAGAGTGAAGGAAGAGGGAGTGCACCTGTGTTTGCGTATACACTTGCGCACTATAATATCTGCTGCGTACTTGGCTGATCTCCGTGGAGAAAGGCTGACGTGACCGAAATACGGTCGAGAGGAGTATTATTAGCAAAAATATTAAGCCCGTAATGTAGTTTGTAAGTCGTTATTAACTAATTAAAATTTAAATTAATATTTTGAGATTCCAAATACAGATAAATCTTTGAAAAGCATTAAAGCATGCTTAGCGAACTCGAAAGTTATACACTTTTGTGGAAAAAGAATACGGTCGTGTGCTGGATTCGAACCTGGACCTCCTAGATAAATGCTCCAGGCGCTCTGACCGCTAAGCTATCTCGACCTGTTAAGTAATTGCAGCTAATAATAAAAAAAAAACTGTTTCGTTGGTTTAGTGTTCCTTAACGCAGCAGCTGAGCGTGAGATCCTCAGGTTCAACTACCGGGTCGGGTAAACGGTTACTAGGATTTTGGAAATTTCTCTATTGCAGCCCGAAGTTGGTGCGCGATTGATGGCAATGAACCTATTGTAGCCATCACAACTAGTAGCCTCACCAGAAGATTTATATCTCTACTCATTACCTATACCAATTATATGGGACATAATAACTGCACCGGTGAATTTTGGTGTACTACCGAACACCTCTGCTGAACCCTTCGGAGATATAGACGTGATACTGTTATATTATGTTAATCTTATAGTATTTTGGGTTACAGGAGTTGCAGTGGCTGTAAAAAACTGAAAAGAAAGTAAAAAACTTGTTGCAATTGCCGCAAACTTTGAATTTATGACAATATCCCTCAGGTGTTCTCTGTTGCTATGGCGAACAATCTTAAGTTGATATCGTTGGGATCTTAACAAAGGAAGCTCCTTAAAAAGTACAGAACGATAGTTTGAACTCTATTTACAGTACAACTAATATAAAATAAAAAAACGTACAAGATATGTCCAACAGGAACAGGATTCGAACCTGCGCCTCCCGCCCCTGTTCGCGACCGTATTCTTTTCCATTTAATATTGTAACTTTAGAGTTCGCTAAGCATGCGTTAATGCTTTTTCAAAGACATATCTTGAATTATTAAGGTAATTGCATACTTTACGACATTGTATTAACTGCAAAGTTAGTCGTGTCGGTTCGGTCACTTGTATAGGTAGGTACTGAATTGATTGCAATGACGTTGCCATAAGACGTGACACGTGTTAAAATATGGAAGAAGAATTCGCGGTGGTGAGCAGAGGTCGAGATGGCTTAGTGGTCAGAGCGCCTGGAGTATCTATCCGGGAGGCGCAGGTTCGAATCCTGTTCGCGACCGTATTCTTTTTCCATTTAATATTGTAACTTTAAAAAAACGTAATCTATCGGTGGGTACCATCGATCCCTCTTTATTTTAAAACCCCTTGCTCTAAAAGATACTTTTTTGTAATAAAATATTCGACGATTTATGAAGGGTTAAAAGTCAACTTGGACGAAATTGAAATAGCCTACCTAAATCAAAACCGTAGCAATACTTTATCTTGGCTTACACACTATTTTACTCGTTGCGGGCATATCGAAGATTTTCATGATCTTACTGACAAAATAGCTAAACCAAGGTTAGTGCTTGATTAATTAAATCAGCTTTTTGAAGCAACCAAAAGTTGTATAATTTATTCACTTTTATGCTTGTAATGTTTTTTATGCCTTTATATGTGTAGCAAAATAAATGGTTTGAAATGGTTTAACTTTAAATAAAAAGAAAAGAGGCCAGTACCACCTTCATATTCGTCTAGTGGCCGCAAGCACGGCTACTGAACGTGAGGTTCTGGGTTCGAAACAAGTGTTATTGGATCTTTCTGTTGTTTCTGTGAAGTTGTCAGTAGTAGGCCGAAGTTAGGAATTTGGCAATGTGATACCGGCATGCTTCGGAGAGCACGTAAAGCCGTTTGTCCTGCGCCTGATCTCTCTCGGATCGTGTCGGATTGCTATCCCATCGGACTATGAAGGTGAAGGAAGAATACACAAGTGTATTTATGGGTTTTAAATATATATCAGTACAGTTTCTGTTATTCTATTAATGTTCTTGCTTAACTATGATGTCCGCAAGATCTGACAACTGATTGAACTAACGAACTAAAATCAATTCAATTTAATTATTTATTTTCTCTCCACAATATAATATATAAAATTGTTATGTATAGTGCTACCATTAAGTACAAATATACAGTATATTGTGAGAGACTGGTGCCTAAACTAGGCGAATGTCTGTATTTCAGGTCACCGGGCCTCCACCCCAGATTTAGAGATATTACTAAGTGATTTGGAAATACTGGGCTAAGTAATCACTTCACCTACAATATATACAAACATAGTTTACAGTGACAAATACGTATAAAGACTTCGCTCGAAGTGTGCATAAAGTAGAAGATACTGCAAACCATTATATACTAAAACTTAGAATATTTATGGATCAACTTCATCATTCTCGCGAACAACATATGCGAACCTTCTGGCCATGACAATGCATTTCAGTTGACACCGAATTAACCAGACGCCCCGTATTCTGAATGCTTTCCCTTTCCAACCCAACAATAAATATTCGTAACGAGTCGTGCTTCGCAAAATGAAGCCTGGTTGAGCCGCCAAATTGAAATCTCATACGACCGGGCCTTTATTAGGCAATACCGAACGATCGTTGTCGACTCTACTCTAGAGGTGGTTTACTGACATCCCATTCCCAATAGGGTTAGCGAGATGAAAACATGGTGTTTAAGAAGTAATTTCATATTTTCCTCACAAGGTGAATATAGGCGTAGCAAAGGGGGGGGGGGGGTATGTTATATGACCGTATATGTTATATGCTGTTGTTTGTGGTGACCGCCACCGTTACGATCTCCTTCTATCTAGCTATATCATGTTATGCTAATGTTATCTTACTATCACACTCCACTAACCGGGCTAGAAAAGATAAATCTACAAAAAATTATGTCGGGCTTTTGTGTATATATGCAAGTTTTTCGCCAACCTCTGTTTGCGCGGTACGGGATTCTTTGACGTCATAATAGATGCGCGTAGTATTTATGTAGCGTGGTAGATGTCGCTACATCACTCCCCTCCGAGACCGGGGGTCGATCTTGGTGATGAGTCGGCGGTCAGTGTGTCTGAAGAGCTTGCCAGTGCCAGTGAGGTCCCAGTGAGTTGGAACCGAATGCCGAACTATTTCTAGGCTTCGAAAGATTTGGCTTAGTTAAGTTCCCGTTTGTCTAGCAAAATATTGAATTGTTAAACTAAACTCTTTTAGTATTGGTAGTATTTTTGTAACTCTTACATTGTTCTCACATACTATTTTGCAACAAAAACAGTGTAACCAATACTATTGTAAAAACCTATATGATGAAAAAGAGTAACCATGGAGTTTCTTGCCCGTTCTTCTCCATAGGAATCTACACTTTGGAACGTGGCAACTAACTTCTGACAATTCAAAAGTGCCTGTAAATGGTTTATTTGAAAATAAATGATTTTGTTTTTTTTTTTCTTGCACTTGTGTAACGGCGACAGAAAATAAGCAGTAATTAAAAGCGTAAAAACGACACGACAAGGGAAAAAACAAAAATGGGAAACAAATAAGTAATTTCCTTCTTGTAAATCCCCGACATGTGAATACTACGAACAGTTTTGGCATATCTAAAACCGACGAAAGTACCATTTCAACCCCCAAATAACAAATTGCCTCTGCCGTTTGCATTAGTGTTAGCAACCGATTATATACATCACCTCTAATGAATGAAACTCTGACACAATACTGTAACTTCATTGGGAATCCGGATTGGACTGTTTCATGATCCAAACACAAGGAAAACCTCCAACGGCTTTGATGTCCTGGACAAACTTTGGTACTGACCCGCTGATATTGTTTGTAGTGTACGGATATATGTTGCATGTGATGTAAGTAGGTAAGCAGAAGGTTATATAACTGCACGATTGTTTGATTTTACTGTTTAAATTCAATTACCTTATGTACCCAGTACCTAGTTCTTGATTTACAGTATGCTTTGAAATCTTGAATCGGTAAATATTTAAAGTTGGTATTGAAAGTAGTAGTACAAAAAGCACTATTAAATTCATGGGGTGGGGTGGGGCTTCTGGCACTAGCTTCGTTAGAGGACCCAGGGCTCCTCTGCACTTGCTCATGTGCAGGGTGGATTTAATTTGGTAAAAATCACCGCCAGGGACTTATCATTAAAGGTCGCGCGCGTTTTAAAGGTTTCCCCTCGACATCATCAGAAACTTTATATTTGATAATTATATTTAATTGTGACAAGAAGACACCAGGTATTTTTAAGGCAATCATCTCTATCAAAACCTCTGAAAAATGTAAAGAAAAATCTGTATTTTTTCTTCGCCACCCCTATACACCCTCGAGAACCAAACTCGTTAAGTCTAGTATACTACTAACGATGAGTAGAATCTGAGGATCGCAGCCGTCTCCGCGCAGGCATTCCTGACACCTGTCCAATTTGCGTCAAATCATCGTCCGCGTGCATTCGATGTCGTTTCATTTACTGTAATGAGACGAGATGTCGCAGATGAAATTAAATACTTGAATTTGGTGTAGAATACTTTAGAACTTGGGAGTTTTGTAAATGTAGGTACATACTACGTACCAAGTTAAGCAAAGTGGTTAGTAACTATGGATTTATATTGATTTATACCATTAATTAACTGTTTATTTGCGGCAGAGAGGACCTTTTTACTGTTGCAAAATAAAGAAGATAGCTAAGTATCTCTGTTCAGCTGATAATACTCTATAATTCATGTAGGGAACCAATCGGAAACGACGGTCAGAAATTGAGATAACGCTTCCGTACGAATCAAGAACACCTGTCGACGGCGCACAAATTGGTAGTCGGTTATGGGAATCCGTTGGGCTTGCGATCACCCCATCGATATGAGAATGCCATTTTTTTTCTCATATCTATGGATCTCCCTCTTGCCAGAACTAGACACAAAACAAACTTAATCAGAAATACACTTCTATTTGTAAGATTTGCTTTTGTTGTCATTCATCCAAAAAACAAATTAAAAATAACCTAAAAGTTTTAACTCCTTAGTGAAGAAACCTCCTCTATGTTCTACTAAGGTCGTGATTCTCGACCACAGTATGTATTGAAATAATATTTTGTAATAGATATAATTAGGTACATATTTCGTATGATTAGTAGCTAATCCAGTGTTCTGACACTTAGTTATTTAGCCACCCGTGGGCTTGAATTGGTTTAGCAACTTGTTTTATTATACCGACGATTTCTGACGGAAACGACGTGCCTTCCGAAACACAGATACGTATGAAATTGCTTTTTTATGGTATAGTGGGCAAACGAGCAGACGGATCGCCTGATGGTAAGGGATTACCGCCGTCCATGGACACCTGCAACCCCAGAGGAGTCACAAGTGCGTTGCGGCTTTTTTTAAAGACGTACGCTCTTTTCTTGAAGATTTGAAGGTCGTATTGGTCCGGAAATACCGCAGGTAACAGTTCATTCCACAGATTTGTTGTGCGAGGCAGAAATTTTCTAGAGAAACGCACAGTTGTGGACTGCCAACAATCTAAATGATGGGGATGGAACTGCTGTCGCGTAAAACGATGGCGGAAAAAGGCGGCAGGGATCAGTCCGAACAATTCCTCGGAGCACTCCCCATAATATAGGCTATAGAAGATGCACAGCGAGACCACATCTGTACGCAGCGTCAAAGGGTCTAGTCGGTTTGAAATATCTTGGCAGTCGACGATTCGAATCGCTCTCCGTTGGATGCGGTCAAGAGGGAGAAGCTGGTACTGGGGTGCCCCTGCCCAGAGTTAAGAGCAGTATACCATAAGAGACCGGACCTGCTTCGAGATAATTAATAATTTAACATAGTGTTTGTTAGGTTTATCACTACTCACTGTATGGTACCCAAATGTAAAAAATATTGCGTAAAATGTAACGTAGGCAACAAGAAGACTAAATTTTAATCCAGAGCTTATGTAGTATCTATGTGTACTAATGTTCACCTAGCCTAGTTATTCATTAGTAATATTAAACAAAGACGTTTAGGTACAAATCCTGGCTGTTTAACTAGCTCCTTTAATATTCATTACCTCATATTAATATGTAATACCATTTGTACTCGCAGATATGAAACAAACGATCTCCTACAGAACCAACGTAAATGAATATCTACTGTGACGGTACCGAACGAATATAAAGCTAAAGTAATGTACATAAATAACTGGTCTTGGGCTTAAAATTACTTTCAGGCAATTTGTCAGGAAAAAAATTGTCCCGCGTGGTAACAAATGGGTCAACCTTTTTTTAGACTAACGGAATTTTCTAATCTGTTATCCCTGCGCGTATTGCACGAAAATTAGGCAATAGAAGGAGGATTTATATTGACAAATTACATCTAAAGTTGGATGACAGTTGTTGTACATAGCTCCCTTGGTTACAATTTTTATGTGCCCATAAATAAACCTTAATAGCGCGTCATGAAGAAATTTAACCTAAACTAGACCACGAAACTTTGTACATTAATCCATTAGATTATCCAGGGGACGCTCATATAGTAAATGAAGGGTAATTTGAATGACAAAATGCAAAAAATCGTGCCTAGATTTTTTATCCGAACATTAAACTAATCTTCGGCTTTTGGGATTAATTGTTTTATTTCATTAAAATAATGCATTCTCCCAGCCTAGTCCGACCCTGTGCGGCTTATGTTTAGATTTTGCAATTAATTTACTCCACAAGATTAAACCAAAGCCAGTTAAAGTATCAATTAATATTATTTTTATTACTACATATTTGTTAAAGAGATATGAAACTTGGACACTTACGTAAGATTGTAGTTTATAACATCCCGACGATTATACCATACTTAAATATCGCGTTTCACCCGCAACAAACACACACAAAACAATAACTCTGTTGGTAGGTAACATACCTAATTGAAAATAATAACAGTTAACAGTTATCTATTTTAGAATAGTAATCGTAAGAATTTTAATTGGCCTAGTTAGTAGAGTGTGATAGTAGGATAACATCAGAACCTGGCGCATGGATAACATTTCGGGTAACATAGCTAGATAGAAGGAGACCGTATCGGTGGCGGTTACCACGAACAACAGCATTCCCAATGAGGGTTAACATCAGGCAGGCAGCCGGTCATAAAACTTTAGCAGCATTCAATTTCACAAAAAATAGAAAGTGGAAGAAAAATACATGCTGTGCCAACCCCAAATAAATTGTGATAAGGGCAGAAGATGATGAAGCGGAGAATTTTAATATGATATGCGAGTTTAAATATGCGTTCAATCCACTTCTTCTATTCAGTCGCAAGGTATCTTCTCAAAAAGTTCGTGAATTTTGGATGTAGATAGACACAGTATCGCTTCTGAGTTCTGACACAGTATCCCCAAAGTACCTAATTATGTGTATTCTGGAACAGTAAACGTATTGAATCCGATGGGAGTACGTAATGGGTTCCTTCTAATATTTTATTAGTCATGCGTAGGCTAATACCGTTTTTACTGGATTCTAACGGTGAATAAGATTAACAATATAAGATCTTTGTAAAGTAATTCCAGTATTTACACGCCTGCCCTAAAAAAGGAGTGTTATGTTATTAGGGTTGATGTAAGTTTGTATGTACGAGTATGTTTGTAAGTTTCGTTATTCCACCATAACTTCTAAATGCCTGAACCGATTTATAGAATAGTGTGTGCGTGTGCGTGAGCGTGTGTGAGATTATTCGCACATGGCAGGCGTGCCTTTAAATTTTTTGATTAATTTAATCTTGTTTAAACCTAAGTATCTAACTAGTAAGTATAAAATAAGATGCCAACTATACTTAGAAGTACAATCGAAACCAAAAAGGTGCTAGGAGAAAAACCAAGCTGTTTACATAACAAGCAAGTTTGATCTAGTTTCCATCTTCTTCCATCCATTCCATCTTCCATCCATGAACCACTTTATCTTCATCCTGATTCTGTTTAAAACACACTAACAAATCATTCGACATTCTCAAAAACTCAACCTATTACTCTAACGGATTTTACGACTTACAACGACGACCTACCCAGTTACTCCAATATTTTTATGGAGCAAGGTACCTGAAGGCACAATATTTCAATTGTTCAGTGGCCCGGCAGAGTTTATAGGCTGGCGTCGAGTGACGTAGTAATACGGACACAAACATTACCCGTTTAAATTGAATTTCGCGCAATTTATCAGGCGGGCTTCGATAAAATACGGCCCCCTCCCACCTTGAAACGATTTAATTCAACAAGAGTATGCGTGGAGTAATTTTGTAAGTGATGTTCTTCGTTGAAGGTGAACGCTTATGAATTTTTGGTAGGACAAAGTTAACTGTGTGTTGATATGAGTTAGCTGCTTACTTTTCTAGTGATAGGAAGCTCTATATCTCTACGTAGTACAAAACAAAGTCGATGAAACAGATGGTTAATATCTATACTAATATTATAAAGCAAAAGAGTTTGTTTGTTTGGTTGAACGCGTTAATCTCAAGAACTACCTACTAGTTGGAATTGAAAAAATATTTTTGTGTTAGATAGTCCATTTATCGAGGAAGGCTATAGGCTATATAGCATCAATGAAAAATGTTGCAAAAACGGGGGAAAAACAGTTGTGAGTGCAAAACGGTAAAATTTACGCAAAACTCATGTAGGGTAAGGTCGCTTAAGTCGTACTCCATAAGGATTTTCTTTCTTTTTAACCGACTTCAAAAAAGGAGGAGGTTTCTCAATTCGACCGTATATTTTTTTTTTTTTTTTTTTTTTTTTTTTTATGTGTGTTCGGGGATAACTTCGTCGTTTATGAACCGATTTTGATAAATCTTTTTTTGTTGGAAAGAAGAAATCTCAACGGTGGTACCATGATAAGGAAACCAGGATCTGATGATGGATCCCCGAGAAATCGAGGGAAACCTTCGAAAATTGTAGGGGCGACAAGTGCATTTGTTAATTTTTTCATTAAGTATTTTAAAGCACTACTATTTAATGAAGGTGTGGAGTCGATCTGATAATGGAGCTGAAAGACAGTCGAGGGAACTCTTTAAAGATTTACAGCAATTACCTGGTGTTTGGGCTTGATTAATTTGTATTGATGAGAACTTTACACCTAGATGGGTTGTGACTGTAATTAGGGGTCTGATGATGAAGACGAAGGACAGTCAAGGGAACTCCTCAACGTTTTACAGTAGCTACCATGTTTTGTTATGTATGTCCGTCGATATCTTTTTTTGAAAGAGTAGTCCCCAGAAATGGTTCCATTTCAATTTAGTGAAGATCTGATGAAGATCTTCGAAGTTAGACAATGGAACTCTTCAATAAATCACAGCAAATCACTCGCAATTGCTGTAATCGCATATCCATGTATAGTTCATGCCACTCAATACATGCATAGCATCATGCCTGTATTGCCCGATGGGGTAGGCAGAAGTTACCAATGTTGTACACAAACATTTCACCGATGCAGTAATTAAGTCCTAGCGGCTTTCGAAAGCCTACCCATATTATTAAATTTCTAAATTAACTTATTTATGAAGTATACAAACATATATATGACCTATACAATATATATATAACACACTTAAAACTAAAAAGACTAAAATAAATTAATTTTAAACAAAAAATGAAAACCGCCTTCAAAAATCTACTACACTAAAAAGTTTAAAATAATATCAAAATTTGCTTATAATAAAATCATTTTAAAAGAACAATATATAATAATAATAATCTGTTAATTTTGGAGTCGGTGCCTGATGTATATTGGGTTTACAACCAGATACAAAGGCCGGTAACATAACCACAGCACAACGAACATAAGTGACTAACAAGAGGAAAACATTAACCCTCTCTCAGTACAGGCACCGACTCCAAAATTAACAGATTAATATTATATATTGTTCTTTTAAAATGATTTTATTATAAGCAAATTTTGATATTATTTTAAACTTTTTAGTGTAGTAGATTTTTGAAGGCGGTTTTCATTTTTTGTTTAAAATTAATTTATTCTTTTGTGTAATTCAAATAAAACTTTTTTTTTTGATTAGATAGAATCTTCATTTATTTGACTTTTAATCACCATTCATACGAATTCAAAAATCTTTATCAAAAGAGGTATATTCACGTTTTCCAACAAAGTTCCTCCGGTACGATTAAGGCGCCTGGTCGCCTAAATCGTACCGCCTATAGCCTAAGTCGTACTTAGAGTAAGTCTCGAGTAAAGACATCATAAACAATATAGAAAATACTTATGAATAAGAAGATCATGTTAACAAACTACAAATATCAACTTATGACAATTTTTTGGTTTTATCAGTCTTAAAGTCGGCCTAGTTATCAAGTTAATTACAAATAGAAAAATAAAATAAGTACACTTAGTGAGTTTGAACACAAATATCACAGATATATTTCTTTATTTTATTATCCACATCTGCATACAGGTCATGTACCCAACCTTTACATTTTATACACTGAACCATGTTTTCTTTTCGATCTTCATTACATAGTTGGCATAACCATGATTCTTTGTATTTTGTTTTTGTATTCTTAATATTTATTTTATCTATCTTCCTTCTTTTTATAGTGTCCTTTACACCTTTTTCTATTTTAACTTTTTTCATATCTAGTATAGGCTTCTTCTTCTTTTTTAGTTTTCCTTGGCTTCTACTTCGTTTTTGTATGGACTAGAAGTTAATTCCAATGTGGGTTTAGTACCTTTATTTATTTTCTTAATAACAGTTTTTATGCAAGGTACAGGAGATAAAGTGTCCAAGTAGGACTTCATTTGTTGATTGGTAATTTCATCAAGTGTTGCTGTATTGTAACCGTGTGATATTGTTGAAGGTCCAGGCTGAAAAATGGATGGTGTTGCAACTCTAGGTACTATTGGTGGTATAACTTTTGGAGATGTTGCAACTATTGTTGATGATGTTGTTGATTGTGGTGTTACGGCTATTGATTGATTGGTATTGATTGGTGATGCTAGATCTCTAGGGAGTGATTGTCCAAGTGAGGTTGTCCCAGTTGCATCGGCAAGTTCTTGATTTGACGGATCAGAGATGTGAACAGAAGCTACAAAATCTTCTTCTTTAATGATATTTCTATCACATGGCCATAATCCTGTTGCTTTAAAACCATTAAGCGCTATATCCATGCGAACTGATCTAGGGTACGCATTACCAAGCAACTCTGAAACGTTGGCTTGTTTTATAACACTACCAGGATTTGAGCGTCGTCACGAAGATGCCACTTCATTATAACTGTTCTTCAATGATTTAAAGAAAGACCTGTCTAATGGTTGTAGCCGATGTGTTGTGTGAGCAGGAAAAGGTAACATTACTATGCCATAATCACGAGCCATAAGGATTGCTTCAAAATTTTTGGTGTGCGTGCTATGACCTAAAAAATCCTTATTAGCTAAGTCGTACCGGTACGATTAAGGAATTTTCTACAGGTACGACTTAAGCAACGAGATCTAAAAAGTTTTAAATTGAAATCACTGACATAACCTTAAAAAATCTACCATGTTAAATATGCCTAAACTATTGCCTGAATACGATAAATAAAGTACAATAACACAAAGATCACATTCCTTCTTTAAAAAGCTTACAAATGAGCCCAAAATTTTAATGAAAACTGTGAGTAAAACTTACTTTTTGATTATTTTTGCATCGCGATGTCGGCCGCCATCCGCTTTGTTTTTGTGCGCTCGCTCGACTAAACACTTCAAGACTACGGTACAAGATGGCGCTTTTTATAAAATGTGGATGAAATATTAAGGAGGTACGACTTAGGCGGTGGTACAACTTAAGCAACCTTACCCTATGACAAAATTGTTCCCCCTTAAAAGTCCTAAAAAAAAGTCCGGGACAGCATGTATCTATCTTTTAAGGTTGACTCAGTATAACTTATATTAACTTATATTAACAGTATAACTATAAATTTGTTCTAAAATAATGCATTACTTGCGAAGGTGTTTTTATAAACATTATATTAATCCTTATCTAAATAAATACGTTATTCATCACAAGTATTTAATTTTGAACAAGATTGGCCTTGACATCTGATTTCAATGAATAACTGAGATATAATAGTTTTAAAATAACTCCTGATGTGCAAAGCGGGCGGTCATGAGGTGGTAGAATAATAATTTAGTAGGTTTTTTCCTCAAATTAACGCTGGTGAAACTTCGGGGCACATCTAGTATATAATAAAGCCTAATTAATTTATTAGAAAGTAGAAAAAAATTACAACCAAGTTTCTAAAAATAAATTTTCATGGGTTGCGTAGGCTAAACGTAACTTCACTCTTTCTTTTTCTAATTTACACCCATGCGAAGCCAGGGCGAGTTGCTAGTAAGTATAAAACGTAAAATTTTATTCAGTGTCGTGACGGTTCTGTTTATTAGACTATAAGTTTTAGTTACCTAATTTTAATGTGTGGAACATTACTGGCCTAGATTATGGTTATTCAGTGGAAAGATCAAATAGAAGGCGCAATTTCTCTCAGTGGTAGATAATGCCAAACACATACAAGAATAGTCCTGTGAATAAAAATGATGATGAGACAAAACACCAATAAAAACTACCATTACCAACTAAAGACAGCCAGATTAAACATTACTAGCTTCCACCTAATAGAAATTACTTTAGAAACCACAATCGCGCCGACTCCGTCTGGATAGCAATAGGAAACTTCGTGGCGAAGTTCGCCGCAACTTCTGGTAATGCGATTAAAAGTCGAGTTGGTCGTCCGACGCCGCGACAATAGATGTTACTTTAACGTTGTTTGTCTTGCGACATCCTCGGACTGCGAATCTGTGACATTGATGCCGTTATTATGTTGAAGTTTTCCCTTTATGTTTTTGTTTTGGGTGATTAATTAGGGTCGTGTAACAGTGCGATAATTTGGTTGTTTGATTTGGCCCACTCTTCTCTCTGCTGCACGTTTTACAAATAGATTATTTTGTAATTAATTTTGGGTCCTTATTTAAATTTCATTTACGATTTTAATCAGAAAGGATTCTTCTATCTATCTAGCCTCACTGAATGCAGCTTAATACTAATTGTATATTTTACTAGCTGTGCCCCGCGGTTTCACCCGCGTTAATTTGCGCCTAAAAAGCCTACTAAAATATTATATTCCACCAGCGCCCTCCCCCCTCATGACCGGGTCGGACATTGTTATTGAGTTTTTCTGTTAGAACCTTCTCAGTAACAGCTCGGAGTCTGGAATTGTGCCTGGTAGATGGCAATAGACTCCCCACCTATTACATAGGACTTAATAACAGCATTGGTGAAATGTGGGTGTACGACTGTGTACACCTCTACCTACCCCTTCGGAGAAAACAGGCGTGATGCTATGTTATGTTATAAATGCGCGCGTGGTACATGATCATTATTTTGTTGCGGACTTATTTAAAATCTGGGATATCTTCTAAGATATTCATTGAAATCAAATCATGTCACGGGCAGTTTTGTTCAAAATTAAATACTTGTGATGAATAACGTATTTATTTGGATAAAGATTAATATCATGTTTATAAAACATCTTCGCAAATAATGCATTATTTTAGAACCAATGTTATAGCAATACAAAAGGTTATAGTGAGTCAACCTTAACAGATAGACAATGTTGTGGACTTTTTTTAGAACTTTTAAAGGGGAACAATTCCGTCATACATGATTTCTACGCAACTTTAACCGTTTATGCGGTGCAACGAAAGCTCTCAAAAGGAATATTTTTCCCGTTTTTGCACCCTAGCTTTCCTCGATAAATGGACTATCCAACACAAAAATACTTTTTCAATTCGAACCAGTAGTTTCTGAGATTAGCGCGTTCAACCAAACAAACAAACATAATACATATTTCAGCTTTATAATAGTATAGATATGGATCGACTGCCTATAACGTCACAACCCAGTTACTTCGTAATAAAATATCCCGTGGTAAGACAGTTTCTTTTTTCTCTTTATTTTAAAATGACTTTTATGCTTTTAAAGCATGTCAGCCCCATCGTAACCTAACCTAAGCTTAAACAGTAGAAGAAAGAAAGAAAGAAAGAAAGAAAGAAAGAATTTATTCCACGCTGGACACAGTGACAGCAAAAACAATTTTTTTTTTTAAAAAGTCATGGTAAAAATAAAAAAATAAAGAAATAAATAATAACTACAACACAACATTTCAGATTTTAAAATTAACATACAAATATAAAGAAAAAAAAACAACTGTCAAATATGCCAGTGCCGAAAGGGTCGCCAACTCAGCATATGCTGGACGTGGAACATCCAGCGCTGATTTTCAGTAAGAATGGTTGTCAGACTTTCAGGCATATGACTACTCGTAATGAATGGCATAGATCTTCATTAGACATCGGGGACACGTGCCTCTCTGCTTCTGATTAACAGTCAGAGGGTTATATATTCAAAGCCCAAATACCTCCATCATTAGAGCTTCGTGGCTAAATCGCCTTCACCAAAGCACTACCCCAGCGCTTTACTGAAGGGAAAGCTTTAGCTTTTGGAAGTAGTGGAATCTATACCTAAATTGACTGCGATGATCTTAGTATTATTATAAATTACAACGTATAAGTTACCTTATTATCAATAACCGTCCAACACTTAGTTCACATAGTAATGTCTTAGGTTTGCGCGATCACTACACATTATAATAAAACTACTTTTAACCGGATTAATCGCGTGTAATATTGGTTTTTTGTTTTTCCTGACGTTTCGAACACTTTGCAGCGATCAATGAATCAGTCCAATGTCCTCCTGCGACCACGAACGCTGCAAAGTGTTCGAAACGTCAGGAAAAACAAAAAACCAATAATACACGCGATTAATCCGGTTAAAAGTTGTTTTATTATAACTTAGTTCACAGCCTGGTAAGCGGATGGAAATTTAAAAAACTTGTAGGGTTCCTACTAATATTATAAACGCGAAAGTTTGTAAGTATGGATGGATGGATGTTTGTTACTCTTTCACGTAAAAACTATTGAATGGATTTTAATGAAACTTTACAATCATATAGCTTATACATCAGAATAACACATAGGCTACAATTTATAAAGATATTGTGTGAATTGTCCAAAATATGACGATAAGTGTCAAGTAAGTGGGAAAAAATCTACCATCTGCGAGCTATTCTGGAGTGCGCTGCCTAAACCCTTTCACATATAACAAAATGATGTATGGTGGAATTGTGTATCTTATTTAAATAGGTCTACAGAAAAGTTCGCGATGGCATATGTCTATCTCTTAAGGATAATATAATACATCCATTATATTACTTAAAAAAATGGGCAATTATGAAGCGGTAATAATAAGGAAAGCAGGACCGGGATCAAAATTTTATGATTATTTTTAGTCGCGATATCCGACATCCACGCGGGCGAAGACTCGGGCATCAGCTAGTATAATAATAAAGACACATTTATAAACTTCTCAGATACATCAACATACGAATTAAACAAGGAGAAACAGAGACTATTTTCACTTTCTAAAGATCCGCGTATCAAATTAGGTGCGTCACACGTTACGATCTAAAGACCAAGAACTTGTAGTACTGTAGCTGTAGCTACTTCTGGGTTGTATAAAATCTTTCAATATTTCGACGTTCAAAAACTAGCAACAAACTGGCTGGTCTTGGAACTTCCGCAAGCCTAACTTTGATGAGTTCGACACACGACGCCGCGACGTAAGCGTCCCAACTTGCACAATGGTTCCTTTACTTTATTTTTAAACTTTTGAATAAAACTCTCGACCGAATATACTTTGTCATTGCGTTGTTCGTTCGACGTTTATTATATGTTTTAAATTGTGTGCATTTGTGTCATAGCTATTGAAAAACAGTAACTATTGTTATTAAACTATTCTAGATCTCTGACTGTGGTGAACGGAAGCTCAGCTGCTGAGCTGTGTGATCTGGGGTTCAATTCCCTCGAGTTAGGTGACTGGTGCTTTTTTCCTCGCATGTTTCTCACTTATCTTCTACTAGCTTTCTGTACCTGATTTATGCAATTAAATTATGATTTAATTTGATACGATGGTTTCAAGCTGTACTTAGGAGATTCCAACAAGTTGTGCAGTAAACAGCGTTACTTTTGTAACCTTTTAGTTTACTTTTAACGATGTCGGGTTACTTTTAGGTTACACGATGGGAAAGGTTACTTTTAGGTGTCTTTTTGGATATTGATGAATTAATTTATATTTAATTATTTGATTCCAATATTTAATGGAATGTAGTGAGCACAACTGTTGAAAATACGTATAACTCTCTCGCTATACCAGCTAATCACAACTATGACCAAAGTGTTCTGGCGTTTCGCCTACTCACTTGATCAATCGGGTTCTTTCTTTTTCGAGACCTAAGCACTTGGTTTGTTTAAAATGTTACGAAAAGAAATAACGTTATGTGTTATATGTACTAGGAAAGAAGAGCTAGAAAACTAGGCGAATGTACAAATTAGTAAGTAGTTATAGGTACCAACTTATTGTATAGGGTATGATGATGAGTTTGTAAACTAAACTCTGTATCTTACTCGTCTTTACTAGGTGGGTAAATTTTTTTTTTTTGAAAGTTATACTAGTGTAATGAAATAAGTACCTACTCCAAACGTGAGAAGACCTACCTACTTTGCAGACTAATAAAAGAAAACAAAAGTTTGCACCTACTTAGGTATATATCTACATAATAATATAAATATATACAACACCAACTTTAAGTACCTTAATAATGAAATAAAAATATGAAAGGTTACTTTTTGCACTAAAAGGTTACTTTTTTAGTCAATTCAGGTAACTTTTGATAAGACCCAGCTGGCAACACTGGCAGTAAAGCGAACATATTTTTGTGATGTGTCCTTTTTTATTTGAATTATATATATACGAGTACACTATAATGATGAGATTGTGGTATTTTAAAACATATTGCTTAATTCCAGAAAAATTATATCCGTTTTATAATATTTTTTAATAAATAACAATATCGTTCTCAATAGGGTTATTGACGAAATTTCACAAAGGGCCTAAATTTAAAGAATATGGTATAGATTAACTAAAAAAAATATTTTGCAATTTTTTGTGTACCTATTGATTAAATAATAGCTGTTTAAAATTCAAAATTTAAAGGTCGTGCCAAAAGGCGCGAAAATGACGTTCGCCATTTTGTGACGTCATTACGCAACAGAACTATTGTAAACAAAGGAAACTGTTTTGTAAATCATAACATTAGTGCGTAGTATACCAATACTTCGAAAATTGAACTGAAATACGGAGAAAGTGGTTGCAACTGGCTTCCGAAATATCAACAAATTCATCGATTTATTTTGTGTCATGTGTCACAGTGACTGCAAATTGACAATCAATCCTCTGAGTAGTGACGTCACGCAGTCATTGGTGTTTCGAGTCACGTGACACATAGAATAAAAATTATGAATTTGTTTATCGAATTAAATATATTTACGAGTTATTATTATTATTTTCAAAAATACCAAAATTTCTAATAAAATACATTCTATCATTATAGCTAAGTTTCATATTTTATTTCCATCAGTGTCAAATACCCTATTCATAAAGACATATTTTTTTGTTAAAACAGAACTTTTTTTTTTTTTTTTTTTTTCCTTCGCCCTAATCGGGCAGGCTAAGGTCTTAGACCATACCGCCTCGTCTTCAGTGTTCTTGAATAAAAGTAAGGCCAAAGCCTCGTCTTCAGTTACTTCCTTCTTGTTTTAATCAAGTATAAAAAGTTATTGCAGTTATTGCCCCAGTAAAACGGTGGAAATTTTACTGAGTCTTCGATGGAGTTTAGGAGTGAACACAAAAGGTCATGATTTTCAATTGTATACAATTTGCCCACACTCGCACACCTTCATGAACACATAATGGTTAATTATCCACCATAATTACACATTATACTTCGGAGAAACACAAGTTTTGGAAAACAATATAATATTGACAACGTGCACTTTACATTTTCCCGCCTAAACTCCTTAAAACAGAACGCTATTAAACGATGACGAATCTGACGTTTGACGTGCCAAGTTGTCAAAAAAATGTCAGCCAACAAGGAGAATAACCTTGTTCAGGCTTATGTTGAATTAAATAAATTCTGCCAAAGTGGTGACTATGATAGAGCGTTAAAAGCAACGGGGAAAGGTAAGGAACCTGTGCCTATAATATTTTCCAAAAACTTCGAATAGTTCATTTATAAATTACCAACTAAGATAACCACACTTTCTAACGCTATCTTTTCTGTTATCTATCGATATTTTGTATATTCCTTGCCAAAACCTTAAAAAATAGCTAAAATCCACCTAATTGTTTATTTCGAAATGATATTTTTTCTAATTTCATCGTCAAATGTTTGACAATAATAATATCTATGTGTATACTTCAAAAGTTAATAAATATCATGTTTAATATGGATCTGTTAACAATTCTATTAACACCACGTACATGCCTATCTATTCCTATGTCGCTATGCTTCTTTTTGACATACGTATTTATATACCTAACCAAATCACCTGATAAACCAGTTTGACTTCAATTGTAATTATTCATTGAAACTTCTACCAATAAATTCAATGATTGTAAGTAGCAGTACTATTTTTAAGCCTAATATTGTAAGGGGATTAGTTTGCGAGATAAGATATCCTATGATTTAATTTTAAATTGTCTTATTGTATTATATATTGAGAAGAAAGCTTTCTATTTTTGCAAGATAATCTTCTCTTTTGCATCCTCAGGCCTGTGATTGTGCAATATTTTGATAGCAAATTCCATAATATTCATGTGAATATGCATAGAGAAGACTTCACCTGTTGAATTTGTAGTATTCTATATTGCTAGTTTTAGTAAAATACCAACATATGTTTTGGATACATATTTGTGTATAATCGTTTATTTGTTTGAACAAGAGCTAAGAAAAAACAAGATGTTTTATTAACCATAAAAAAATTATATTGAACATTTAACCACCCTTTAACTATTTCAGTTCTCCAAATAGCTCCTAATGAGCAAAAGGCATTTCACTGCAAGATTGTGTGCCTTATTCAACTACACAACTTCAAGGAAGCACTAGCGGTGCTCTGTAACCCTAAGAATGCTGCACTGGCTTCAGATATGCACTTTGAGAAGGCGTACGCTCAGTATCGTCTCAATTGCCCCAAGGATGCCCTGCAGACTGTTGATAATGCCCCAGAGCTGACTACAGCTTTAAAGGAACTAAGGTAATGTTGGACAAGTGTTATGTATACATAATACTATTATTATAAATGTGAAAGTTTGTATGTTTGTTAGTCAGTCACACAAAAACTGCTAAAAGGATTCAGGAAGATTAAATTTGGTATAGAGGTAGAGACGACCTTGGAGAAGGATGCAGGGACCAGTTAGTTTTGTTTATATATCATATTTACCTCTGCCATCAATTCAGACATTGTTCAGTACCAGAGTCGATAGTCATTATTTTCATGGCTTCTAGTCTACCTAATGCTTATCGCAAATAAAACAAGTTTACCTTATTTGTTTTAACCTTTCGGCTCAGTAACGTACAGATCTGTATGTTGTAACAATAAAAATCTATTGTGTCTGCTAGTGACTGACGCAACAGCTTAATTGAATATGTGTATACATAAGTTAAGAAAGTTCTTGAGTCGAGACATGTGTGACTGACTCATACATATTTTTGTTACAGTCATAGGTAATCTTCTGCATAGTATATTGTCTAATTTAAATTAGTATCTTAATTAGAATATTTTATATTCTAGGGCTCAAATTCTGTACCGTCTAGAGCAATATCAAGACTGTTATAATTTGTACCGAGATATTGTGAAGAATACCACCGATGAGTATGAAGATGAGAGGAAGGCAAATATGTCGGCTGTGGTGGCTAACCTCGCTGCACTCAATCCTGTGAGTAATTTGAATTTTTCTAGAATATGTATATTTTTTTATTTCAATTTAAGTTACATTAATAATATTTGTATTCATTGTTGTGTCTTATAACTACTTGCGAAAATAAAGGAGGCTCCCAGTGTAATGTTTTAAGAGTTTGTAGAAATTAATAGCCCGAAACTCTTCTATAAGAAAAATCTTTTGTGTGCGGAATCTCACTTACATAGTGACAAATTCCAGTGACCATAATAAAGTGATTACTACTTTAAAGAATCTGCGCTATAATGCTCCAAACGACCACCTTAAACTTGTAGGCTATTAAATAATTCCATCTACCCTATTTCAGTCAGCTGAGCTCCCTCAATTTGACGAGAATACGTACGAGCTAGCGTATAATGCAGGTAGTACACTAGCCATGCGTGGTAAGTACAACGAAGCGTTACCCGTACTCAAGAGAGCTGAACACGCCTGCTCGGATAGCGTGATTGAGGATGGAGGTACCGAGGAAGAGGCTAAAGAAGAAGCTGCTATCATAAGGTATTATTGAAATTATTGCTAACCAAAGTATAGTATGTGAGTACAGTCACATCAAGTCCATAAAAATGCATCGAAACTGGCGTCCGAGCACGGATCTTTTCGACAAAGAGTTGTCGACTCGATAAAAGTTTTTATGTATTGAATTTTATCGTTTTATCAACACTTTATGTCAAATTTGACGTTTAAAATCGACAAACGTGTCGACAAAAAGAACCATGCTCGAACCGCTGTACTGACTGTAGTGCTAGTTATTGTGATATGATGAATTTACTTCTTACATTTCCTGTATTTATTTTATGGCAAGATTGTTATGTTTAGTACTCCAGATAGTTAGAGGAATAGCTTTTTCAGAGCTAAGCCATTAAAAATATTTGGATGTGTTCAGCAACTTTTGTTGCTCACCATACCAAATACATTTGGTAAGGGTGTGTTGAAATTTGTCAATTTAGTTTTCCTAGTATGGAGGGCCATCACTATACGGTTCAAATCGCAACCTTACGCACAAAGCGTTTAGCTAAGACTAAGTTTTTCAAATTAGATAATAATAATAATAATAAATAAATATTCCACAACTATCACACAACGCCATCTAGTCTCAAGCTAAGCAGAGCTTGTGTTATGAGTACTAGACAACTGATAAACATACTTATATATTTCTAAATGCATACATGTTATAGATAAATTACACCCAGACACAGAACAAATGATCGTGCTCATCACACAAACATTTGTCCTGGGTGGGAATCGAACCCACGACCTCCGGCCTAGCAGTCAGGGCTACTAACCACTAGACCAACAGGACAGTCGAATCAATAAACATAATTAAAAATTTATTTAAAATAGCACTTGAAAATTTTTCTTCTCCTCCTACAAAACACTGCATAAAATTCAGTCTGTGCTTATAAATTGCCATAACTATTTATATCTATTTTATATTTCTTCTTCATCTTCTTATAGTGTCTCTGACATGGCTGTACACACCATCGACAATATCTCTCAGGTGTGCTGGTTTCCTCACGATATTTTCCTTATTGTTATAATCAAAGTCAAGTCCCAATGGCCATACCACTAGGCTATCACTGCAATTTTTTTTATATTACTGACAAGCACTATCACTGAAACTTTGTCACCAGGGTGCAGCAAGCCTACTGTTTACAACAGATGGGCAAGGAGAAGGAAGCGGTGTCCATCTACCAGAATGTGTTGAAGGACAAGCCAAGTGACCAAGCACTTGTAGCTATTGCTAGCAACAATCTCGTCGTTATCAACAGGTATTATTATATTAGTTGTGTGGGCAAAAATTATATTATCTTTAAATTAACCCTTTAGGAAATCGATAGAGTCTGCCTACCCCAATGAGAAACAGCTGTGATTGTGTGTGTAATTTCACCTTTTGCGTCAATCAAGTAATATACTTATCAATAAATATTTAAATATACAAACTTTAGAATATATGGTGGAAACAAGGTGTGGTCCTCCTATGGTAAGAGAGGATCCTCCAACCATGTGGACGATATTGCCCAATGGTTGATGCGCGATTAAAGATTATGACGTCATTGCGGTCTTCTTATCGTTTTGTTGATGAGCAACCTAGTGTCAGAGTTTAAACCACCCGTAGGTCTCTGACATGGCTTTACACATTATCAATAACATCTCTCAGATGCTGGTTTCGTTCACCGTTCCAAGCAAGTGATAATTAGTTTATAATACCCACATGACTTCGAAAAGACAGTCGTGCCTTGGGTTCGAACTGGTGACCTTTGACTTGTCAGTCCAACGGTCATACCACAAGACAATCACTGTCATCGTCATCTCGGTGTGCCCGTAGTATTCACGTAGCGTGATAGATGTCGCTACAGTAGTATTGTCAACAATCTGACTTTTTCCAGGGACACCAACGTGTTTGACTCTCGCAAGCGCATGAAGGCGGCGACGGCTGACGGATTAGAACATAAACTGAACTCCCGACAACGTGCCTCTATTACGTACAACCAGGCTATACTCGCTATATACTCTAACCAGGTATGATTAAGTACACACTGTGTGGTACAGTCAGTCGGTATCAAACTATACTCTGGCAATATAATGTTCAAATAATCCATAGAGCATTTCGTAAAAGCAACCTTATATCAATCTGTATATGGTGCACTTTTGATTGGAACACAAATTATAAATACAAAAATGCTAGTACCACCGTGCTGCTATCCATGCTGCTCTTCAACACAGCCGCGGTTTATTGGCACTGACTATTCTCGTCCCATAAGCGAGCGAGGTAGATATATTAGCGGAATGTAAAGGAGTGAAGGCGACATCATGCTGTTACTGCGTTCGCCAGATTGCGCATGCGCCCTGCCGATTTTATCGTAAAATTTTCAACTTTGCAGCGTACTTACTTACAACTTCAGACATGAACGGTTATAATACGACAAGAAATATATTCCAAGCTTTAGCTACTATAGACTATCTGCTTTACCAAAAAACTTAATGTAAACAAATCGTAAAATGGGTTACTTGAATGTCGCTTTTACTATGATAAAGTTAATTTAACATGAGGGACTATAGAAAATTTAATTATTTATTTCAAATACCACCTATATTCTTTACATTTATAAAAAATATAAATACTTATATTATTATATTATATAAATACAAAAATAATACAAATAACTAACGTACCTTATAAGGAAACTAAAAGGGCAAGGTGTCCAAATCGGCAATTCATTTTATACGCTGGTACAATGGTAATTTAAAGTATAGTACACTTTAAATTACCATTGTACCAGCAAAAAAACTGACTATTTTACATTGGAACGAGTGTATCTTAATTCGGTCGGATTGTAGTTATACCCGCCATGTTTTGTTTATTCACCTTTTTTCGTAAAGTGGATAGCAATATTAGCTCAATTTTTTTTAATGTCAAAAACTTATGTCTCTCCCCTTTCCAGCCTGATTTCTGCAAGCAATGCTGCGTGAAGTTAGTCCGCGAATTCAGTGCGGAGCGTCGCGCTGCTTTAATTGAAGCGTCCTCTCTCACAAAAGAGGGCAAGAGGCAGCAAGCCGTCACTCTGCTGCTCAAGCAGGGAGGGAACTTGACACTAGCTGCGGCACAAGTTTTGTTGGCACAGGTGAGAACAGAGACTCTTCTACTACGAAGATTAAAATTTCGATTAAATCTCCTAATATTGAATAGGCATGTTGACTGATTTTGAAATCTCCTTCTATAATATAGGTACACGTCTAAAATTTCGGAAAAACACGTTATTTTAGCTATAAACCCTGTTTTAACGCAGATTATTGCATTTTAGTCTATTTAATTTGAATTAAATACAGTGTCATGGCGCTGCTTATGATGCGTTGTGACGTCACGCTTCGATAACATTTGACAAAACTTCAAGCAAAAACACGGCGGTGATTGACATTCAGTTGAGGCGTGACGTCATTCGCTGTAATTGGCGTTTCAGTCAACATGGCCGATTGCAGTATTTTATACTTATATTTTTTTGAAAATCTTATTATATCTGCCTAGCCTTTTCCCAATTACATTGGGGTCGGCTTCCAGTCAAACCGGATGCAGCTTAATACCAGTATTTTACATGAAGCGACTGCCTATCTGACCTCCACAACCCAGTAACTGGGTAACACGATATCTCGTGGTATGACTGGTTGTCAGACTTTCAGGCCTCTGACTACCCCGTAACGGCTGTCATAGATCTTAATTTGACAACCGGGACCGACGGCTTAACGTGCTCTCCGAGGCACGGAGGGGTCTCGGTATGAAATGATGGTCACCCATCCACAGACCGACCGCGGCAAGCGCAGCTTAACCTCGATCGATCGATCTGTGCGGCTGTTACTTAGCCACGAGCCCCTTTTTTGAAAATCTTATTAAAATGTTTATATTAAAACTGGGTAATTTTTTAGAATCCTGTGTACATATATTTTTCTCTAAAACCATGTATTCTTTGATTCATTAATATTGTCTTCATGCCTATTATGAGCAAGATACAAACCAAGGAGCGGCCGGATACTCGTTGAAAGGGTTTTTTAAGCACTGCAAAAAGAAACCCTATTATACATTTTACACCATCGAACGGGTGTAATGTCACCCCTTCCGAACAGGTTACCCTTTGAATACCCTGTAACACTGTAACATGATAAGCCATTCCAACCCAAGACATTGTAATATGCACTCTGTAATTGACATTAGTTTGAAAATTACATAACCACGAGCGCACTTTGTTGCATGTACCGAACTTGGAATAATAATTATTGTCTATATGATCTTACAGTTCAATTTTGCTTGTTTACTGTCGTTTAACTACAGTAGGCAATGAGACGCCACCGCCGCCACTCGGGTTCAAGTCTCCCCTGCATTCAGCTCAAGTTTATTAGGTAATTCAGGGTAACACAAATAAAAGCTTTTCGTTAAGGTAACCTCTTGAAAGGCTAAAGTTATTGAAGGCGTTAACCCCTTTACGTGGTTTCCATATTAAAGGTGTTAACCATTTCGCTGGGTTTCGAGGATGTAACTCGAACAAAAGGTAACATTGCGATATGAGTGACCTTATGTACGGGTTATCCTGTCAAAAGGCTTAACCCTTAAGCGGGGTTGTCTGGTCCCTTTATATTTACTTCGTTCCATGTAAAGATGATGGAGGGGGTATTTAAGCAACACTGAATGCCCTCTGTTTTTTCCTACGATTATCCCTACGAATTCTGTATTTTCCGTATTAAACGTAATTATGTTTATAGGGCGATCGCAAGGGCGCAGTGAAACTTCTAGAAGAGAGTGAATTCAAGTACCGTCCGGGAGTAATCGGAGTGCTGTGTACGTTATTATGTGCTGACAATGAGTTTGAAAAGGCGTCGCAACTGTTCACTGACGTATACGAACACTATGATAATGACCAGGTATGTTTTCACTAAACTTACTTTAAATAACAATTTTTGAAGTTTTTATTTGTAACATGCATTATAAAAAGTTTACTGAGCTCAATGATTTAAATGAGAGAAATTGTAATTGGATATGATAACAATGGGCGTTGTTTCGGACGGCAGGGACACGTCCAGTGCCCGCACTGTCGTCCTGGGACAATCTCCCAGTTTTTTGACGTACGCTCCTTGCTTCCCTTACGCTGGTTACGCACGTCACCACGCACCCCTGAATGCGTAGGTATGCGAGTACAGAATGATCCCGGAGGGCCTCGGGGCAAAGAGATAGGATAGAAGCCTAAATAAAACACTTTTCTTTCTTGAATTTTCTTGGTTCCTCAGGTTTCGGCTTCCTATTTCTTCTAGTTGTTGCCTCTTCGACGGCTGTGTTGCTACTGATTTGAGTCGGACATCGACTCGCCTTATATACGGCCGTGCTTACCTTAACGAGACCCGCGCATTTTTGGCCCATTTTGCAGTTTATTTTTACTTTGAGCCGAAACCTTTGGAGCCTTTATTTATTATTTTTATCACAAAACCCTTACATATTATATATGATTCGATTCGTAGAATCCTAATCTATAACATGAAAACATCATATATTACTTAATTCTAAAGAATAAAAAAATTCTAGAACAAATACTTTTACAATTTCAACAAGACAGATTTTCTTTATACATTTTTCCTTATATCTGCTAAACTAAGTTTCCTATTAACCTAATTCTTTTTGTAATATTGTTTTTATGAAAAGACCTTTTATTATACACTAAATTTAAAACGATATCTATATAAACAAAAAATCACTTTTTCAAGTTACGTAATTATACTCGATACAAATCTTTACTTAAAAATTACCTTATGAACTATAGAAATTCACCAAAAATGGATTCTAATAATAACTATTAAACATAAATTAACCTTACAAATTCAACGAGATATTTAAAAACATAATCTAATAAGATTCTATCTCGATTCCTTTCAAATATCTAACACATTATTCACAACTGGTTTGTCCCTACCACTACTTGTGACATGAAGCGCAGACGGGGTCTTGTCGCCGACATTCTCCCCCTCGTGCGTCGCACCATATCCTGGCTCGGCGATACTCCCGGCACCAGCAGCACCACTCTCGAACTTGGTCTTCGCAGCACACCTCCGCGCGTCTCGACGTCAACGACCCTTATTCGCCCATCTGGTCCAGGATACACCTGCAGCATTCTGCCGCGTGGCCAGGTGCATCTTGGTAGGCTTTGGTCGACGATCAGCACGATGTCTCCGACTTGCAGGTCTGTGGTGCTGGTCCTTCCCTTTGTTTTCCTCGGCAGCAGAGTGGGCAAGTATTCTCGCAGCCAACGTTGCCAGAAGTGGTCGGCAAGTCGCTGCGTTGCCTTCCAGGTAGGTCTGCCCGTGAGCTCGCTGTCGTCGAAGCTGCCGATTCTTGCAGCGCCGCAGGATCGCCCGATGAGGAAGTGATTCGGTGTAAGTGCTTCTGCTTCAGGGTTCTCGGAGAGGTGGGTGAAAGGTCGAGAGTTGACAATGTGCTCGGCCTCCAGGAGGACAGTTTGGAGCACCTCCTCGCGTGGATGCCTTTCGTTGAGTGTGGCGTCTAGTGCGGTTTTGATGGATCGCACCAAACGCTCCCATGCGCCGCCCATGTTTGGCGCACCAAGAGGGATGAACTTCCACTGCACGCCGATCTTCTCCGCTTCTGAGGTGAGGTCTTCTTGCTTCAAGGTGTCGAGCGCTTCTTTCAGTTCTTTGTTAGCGCCGACGAAGTTGGTCCCGTTGTCGCTGTAGATTTTCTTCGGCATTCCTCTTCTTGCGGCGAATCGTCGTAGCGCCATGATCATGCTGTCGGTGGAGAGCGAAGGAGTCAGCTCAATATGCACAGCCCTCGTTGTGAGGCATATGAATAAAGCCCCCCATCTTTTCTCGTGCCGTCTCGCTACGGTGATCGTCATTGGACCGAAGTAGTCTACACCAGTGCACGTGAAGGAAGGGTTCCCGTGCATCAACCTTTCGGCAGGTAAGTTGCCCGTCGGCAGTTCTTGCGGTCTTGCTCGTCTTGTTTTGCACCACTGACACTGATGCTGAACTGTCTTGATCGCTGACCTTAATCCCAGTACCCAGAAGCTTTGTCGTATTTCATTCATCACCGTTGCGTGATTACCATGATTGAAGCAGCAGTGGAACTCTTCTATGATAAGTCGTGTTGTCCTTTCCTTGCTGTCGAGCACGACGGGTCGCTTGTAATCTCTGGTCACACCTTGTATCGCGGCGATTCTTCGTTTCAGCCGCAGGAGACCTTCTTCCAGTACTACGTCGAGTCTTTTCAATTTGCTGCTGCCCTCTAATTGCTTCCCTTGCTGCAGATTCTTGATGTCTTCTCGGAAGCTTCTATCTTGACTTTTCTTTAGCAACAGAGTTTCAGCTTGCTCTATTAGTCCGGCATCCAACGGTATGTATGTCCTCTCTATCGTTTTCGAAGGTTTTTGTTGTTTTTCTACAGCCTTCGCCTTCTTGGCCTGCGTCATTTGTAGGTGGGATCTTTCTTGCAGACGTTAACCTTCTACCTTTTTTTGCAGAGTTGAATGAACTCTCGCTGTAGCTCGCCAGAGTCTTTTCCATGAGGAGAATCTTTCCGGGTCTGGTGATGGATGAGAGGTGCTCGCTGCTGCCACGACGTCCGCCGCTTTTTCCTCACCGGTTGTTTCCTTCTTGAAGGTTCTTGGTGCTGGCCAATGCGCTTCTCCTTGTCTCAGGAAGCTTGGTCCAGTGTACCATCGGTGGTAGCAGTTAAAGCTTTCTGGTACGCGCGCGTTGCATCATCTGCAGGGTTCTGCGCCGTAGGCACCCATCTCCAGTCTTGTGGTTTGGTGAGATCTTCTATCTCCGCCAAGCGATGAGCCACGAATGTCTTAAAGGTTCTCGGGTGCGTTTTTATCCAGGAAAGTACGATGCTGGAGTCTGTCCAAAACACTTTCCTTGCTATCTTCAGGTCCATTTCTTCTTCCACTGAATGCGACAGTCTGCTTCCTAGGAGGGCTGCCTGCAGTTCGAGTCGTGGGATGGATACTGGCTTCAACGGAGTGACTCTTGCCTTCGCCGCTACTAAGCTGACGTGGTAAGTACCATCTTTGTTTTCTGTCCTCCAATATACCGCTGCTGCATACGCCACTTCACTCGCATCCGTGAATGTGTGCAGCTCCCCCTCGGTGCAATGTGGTGCCAGGCATCTAGGAACCTGCAGATCTTGGAGCAGCTTCACCTTCTCCAAGTAAATCTTCCATGCTTCGTACTCCTTTTCTTCTATATCATCATCCCAACCGACGCCACTTCGCCATATATTCTGAAGTAGCTTCTTGCCTTGGACGAGTACTGGTGATGCTAATCCCAGCGGGTCGAAGGTCGACATCACTGCGCTGGTGACTTCCCTCTTCGTAGGCACCTTGAGTCCTTTCGCTATTTCTTCCGGTGTGTTCCGGGTGGTTTGCCCTGAAGCCGATGGAGTCCCTTTTCGTGAACCAGCGCAGTCCCAGTGTCTTCTCTTCCTTTTCACCAAGGTCTACTTCTGTCTTCTCTATGGTGTCGGTCTTCACGTATTACAGCAGCTCAGGTTGATTTGACGCCCATCCCCTGAGTTCGAAGCCTGCCTTCTTGTGTATGAAGTCCACCTGCTTTGTCACTCTTCTGAAGTCTTCTCCTGAATGGAAGCTGTGCAGGTAATCGTCCATATAATGATTCAGCTCGATTGCCCTTGCTGCCTTCGGATACTGCTCTTTGAAGTCCGCCGCATTCCGGTTCTTGACGTAGATAGCTGTACTTGGAGATGACGTTGCGCCGAAGATAACCGATGTCATCCTATATTCCGTTGGCGGCACATCGCGACGATCCCCGCGCCACAGAAATCGCAGACTATCTCTATCTTCCGGCCGGATCCGAACTTGAAGGAACATTTCCTTGATGTCGGCTGCCACCGCTAGCGGTCACTGTCGAAACCGCAGCAGTATCCCGAAGAGTGACTGCAGTAGGTCTGGTCCTGGCAGAAGAGCATCGTTGAGGCTTCTTCCCTTTGATTTGGCTGCAGCGTTGAAGACAATCCTTATCTTCTTTTTAATTGGATGTACCACGGAGAAGTGAGGGAGGTACCATTTTTTCTTGGAGACTTCTTGCCCAATAGGTGCTTCTTCTGCATACATGCTGTCGATAAGATGCTGGATCTGCTTGCCGTATTCTGCCTTCAGCTGAGGGTCTTTGTCTATCTTCTTTTCAATATTGAACAACCGGTTCTTTGCAGACATGTAGTTTTCAGGCATCTGTTCATCTTCGTTCCTCCATAGGAGTCCAGCTTCGAACCGTCTATCTTCTAGTCTTCTGCAGGTCTTCTCTAGGATGGCGAGGGCTCTCCCTTCCGAGTCTGTAGTGGGTCTTCGCGGTTGTACACCAAGCGCCTCGATGGCGAAGTGATCCTTGATGGCTTGATGCATTTCTTCATCTGGCGTGCTGACATGTAGACACGTTTATGTTATAGGGGGCAAACGAGCAGACGGCTCGCCTGATGGTAAGCGATTACCGCCGCCCATGGACAACCGCAACACCAGAGGAGTCACAAGTGCGTTGCCGGCCTTTTAAAAAGGAGTACGCTCTTTTCTTGAAGGTCGTATTGGTCCGGAAATACCGCAGGCGACAGTTCATTCCACAGTTTTGTTGTGCGAGGCAGAAAGTTTCTAGAGAAACGCACAGTTGTGGACTGCCAACCATCTAAATGATGGGGATGGAACTGCTGTCGCGTAGAACGATGGCGGAAAGAGGCGGCAGGGATCAGTGAGTCAGGCGATAGAAGATGCATAGCGAGGCCACATCTCTACGCAGCGCCAAGGGGTCTAGCCGGTTTGAAATATCTTGGCAGTCGACGATACGAATCGCTCTCCGTTGGATGCGGTCCAGAGGGAGAAGCTGGTACTGGGGTGCCCCTGCCCAAAGATGAGAGCAGTATTCCATGTGAGGCCGGACCTGCGCCTTATAAAGTAATAGGCGGTGGGCCGGAGTGAAATACCGTCTCGATCTATTGAGTACACCAAGCTTCTTGGAGGCTAGCTTAGTCTTACCCTCTAAATGGCCGCGAAACTGGACTTCGCTCGATATGTCGACACCAAGTATTCCAATATTGGCTGAGGCAGTTAATGGGGTGCTCTCAAAACGAGGAAAAACAACGAATGGCAGTTTTTTAACGGTGAATACGCAAACTTGTGTCTTTGTGGGCTTAAATTGGACCAAATTAAGTCTACCCCAATCTGAGACTTTCTCCAAAGAGGTCTCAATTTCAGACACAAGTTTGTTTCGGCTCTCGATGACGTTTTCCTGAGAAATATTAGCGCGACCGGTATAGAAAGCATCGCCTGTGCTGTCATCCGCATAACAATGAGTGCCGCTGATTTGCAACATGTCATTGTCATTCTTCAAACCCATTATTGCTGCTACGCTGTTGTTGATCTGGCTCGCGAAGACGCATATATCTCTTGGACTATCTGAGATCTTCGGTAACGCCTTAACCTAATCCAATTCTGCCAGTACAAGCGCATCAGGTCTTCCATATCTTCTCCTAAGAGCTTGTATCACTTCCAACGGAGAGGCTTCAGAGTACAGCAGGCTCTTGATAGCTTCTCTTGCGTTGCCTTTTAGCGCTCTTCTTAATCGAGCCATATTTTGAACGTCGTTGAACATCGGCGCTGTATCTTCATAGACATCCTTGAAGGCCAACCACTCGCTGCTGTTGCCGTCGAAGTATGGTAGCTCGAGAATATACTTCGGCTGCGCCGTTGATCCTCCTCTTGTGGTAAGGGCTTCTGTCAGCGCTGTCACCAACGCTTGAACCTCGCTCGTACCCCCTTTCGCTGAGGAGTTCTCTTCAGGCTTCACCTTCCGCGGCTCTTCTGAGGGGTGTTGACCTCGTAGCTTGGGTTGTTCTATGTTGCCTTCTTCTAATACGGATGTCTCGATCCAGTTCTGTACCTGTGCACTTCTGTCTTCCTGGTCGGGGACGGGCGCCCTTGTCCGGAATATCCTCTGGAGTCTTCTTGGTCGTCTCCTTCTGTGCGGCCTCATTCTTCTGTCCGTTCTTCTCGGACGCCGCCGTAGTAGCAGTCGCAACCGTGGTCTCGGTAGTCGTTGTGCCCTCCGTAGCACCTGAAGAAGTGTTCGTGGTCGCTGTTCCCGATGACGCCGACGCTGACGCAGACGTGACCCCTTCTGATCCCGACGTTTCAACTGTCGCGTCCTTATCCGTAGGACGGGACCCGGGACGTGAGGGAGCATCCTTCTGTGACCTGGTTACTGGCATCTTGAACGCAATCTTCTGAACTCTTCTGTGCTCTTCTGCACTCTTCTCGCAGGGATCCGGCTCGAAGGACCAACTGTTTCGGACGGCAGGGACACGTCCAGTGCCCGCACTGTCGTCCTGGGACAATCTCCCAGTTTTTTGACGTACGCTCCTTGCTTCCCTTACGCTGGTTACGCACGTCACCACGCACCCCTGAATGCGTAGGTATGCGAGTACAGAATGATCCCGGAGGGCCTCGGGGCAAAGAGATAGGATAGAGGCCTAAATAAAACACTTTTCTTTCTTGAATTTTCTCGGTTCCTCAGGTTTCGGCTTCCTATTTCTTCTAGTTGTTGCCTCTTCGACGGCTGTGTTGCTACTGATTTGAGTCGTTTTTTTTTTTTTTTTTTTTTTTAATGGCCTCTTGCAGAAACCCAGAGGGGTTTTGTCTGCGTAACCGGACAATATCTAAGGCGAGGCAGTTTGATGCCTCCAGCCAGAGCATATTTTAAAATACTACAAACTAAGCAACAGCGCTAAGGGCGTCCCCTGCGGGACACGAACCTCGGCTTAGGGCGTTGCTGGGGGTACAACTAGGGACTAGCTGGATCATATCAGTTTCCTTATTATTAAGGGACGAATTTAAAGCTACTAGATCGGCGCGGGCCGGCTTGAGCAAGGGTCGGGGCGGACATGATGAAACATTTCGCGACGGACGCGGACCTCGCCGGTGAGGTCTATAACGAGGCGGTCGAGCGCGTCGGAGTGTTCTTGTGTGTCTGTTAGACTCTTGAGCTACAGTGATCCTATCATCGGGATGATTTGAGTCGGACATCGACTCGCCTTATATACGGCCGTGCTTAACTTAACGAGACCCGCGCATTTTTGGCCCATTTTGCAGTTTATTTTTACTTTGAGCCGAAACCTTTGGAGCCTTTATTTATTATTTTTATCACAAAACCCTTACATATTATATATGATTCGATTCGTAGAATCCTAATCTATAACATGAAAACATCATATATTACTTAATTCTAAAGAATAAAAAAATTCTAGAACAAATACTTTTACAATTTCAACAAGACAGATTTTCTTTATACATTTTTCCTTATATCTGCTAAACTAAGTTTCCTATTAACCTAATTCTTTTTGTAATATTGTTTTTATGAAAAGACCTTTTATTATACACTAAATTTAAAACGATATCTATATAAACAAAAAATCACTTTTTCAAGTTACGTAATTATACTCGATACAAATCTTTACTTAAAAATTACCTTATAAACTATTGAAATTCATCAAAAATGGATTCTAATAATAAGTATTAAACATAAATTAACCTTACAAATTCAACGAGAGAGTTAAAAACATAATCTAATAAGATTCTATCTCGATTACTTTCAAATATCTAACACATTATTCACAACTGGTTTGTCCCTACCACTACTTGTGACATGAAGCGCAGACGGGGTCTTGTCGCCGACAGGCGTGTTTGTCTTTCCACAAAAATTTATTCCATAACATAACATAGTATCACTACCGTACTCCTCAAAGGGGCAGGCAGTGGTGTACATTATTGTACGCCCACATTTCACCGGTGCAATGTAATAAATAGGTAACTTATTGCAGTCCACCGTAAACGAATTCCGGGCTGCTACTGACAATTTCTTAAAAGAAAAATCCAATAACATTCATGCTCAACAGTTGCGTAGGACCACTAGGGGGTCTAAAGAGACCTCTTTGAGCATTTGTCCTAAAAATTTATCATTATTTGAATTGAATAACTTCTTAAGATCTCTTTGACACATTAGCAAATCCTATTTTGTGAGCCATTTTACGAATCTCCATTGAAAACTGTCAAATAGATAAATTACTGTTTATGAATTGCACATAAATCATATTATGATTTTGTCCATGAAGTGACCACTTTACGATTTGTGAAATGGATCCTATTAGGATAGGATCCTAATAGCATCCATTTCACAAATCGTTTATTATGATTCAGCCAAAGTGACTGAATAGCAATAACGTAGTGAGCAGAGGTAGAGATAGCTTAGTGGTCAGAGCGCCTGTAGTATTTATCCGGGAGCCGCAGGTTCGAATCCTGCTCACGACCGTATTTTTTTCGATTTAAAATTATAACTTCATATCTATATTGTTTTCCTTTCCAGCGCTTCGCTTCGTTAATAAACGTATGGCGTGCGGCGGCGGGCGTGCACGCGCGCGCGGGCCGCGCGGGCGCCGCGGCCGCCGCGCACTCGGCCGTGGCGCGCGCCGCCCCCAACGACAACAAGAGCCGCGCGCGCCTCGTGAAGGCTCTCGCGCAGCACGACCCCCCGCGGGCCCGCCAGCTGGCCGACAGCCTGCCGCCACTGCACCAGCTGGAGGTTACTACTACATTTAATCATTCTATATACCTTTCCAGACCCATATTCCTAATACCATATTATTGTATTGTCACCGACGATACATATGTGAACCAAATTTGAGCTCAATCCGAAATCGGGAAGTGGTTCTAATTCAGCTTCCAAGATTCCACCCGAAAAAACATAGTTACGTGCATTGCAAGTTAAATAAGAGCTCGTAAAAATTACGCTTCAAGACGAATCAATCAAGCTCACACTATGGGTTTATCTTGTTTAGTTAAGAAGTTTCTATGGCCTTCTTCCGGCTGCATCATCAGAACAGCTCCAAGGTACCATATTATTGTATTGTCTCCGAAGATACATATGAACACCAAATTTTAGCCCAATCGGACATCGGGAAGTGATTATAATTTAGCTTCCAAGATTCCACCCGAACAAACATAGATACATACATTGCAAGTTAAATAAAAGCTTGTTAAAACAGTACTCTCTAGTGGTGTCTATAAAATCCCCCCTTTGGCTTACTCAACTATGCTATAATACAAAACGTAATTCTAATCTATACTTAACATTTATATCTATAGGAATGCGTATATTACGCTATGAGATAAGCGTAATCCATAACAGCTGTGAAATATAATTTTAAAATAATTTACTTTTCTCCACGAAACCATTACAATTTATAAAGAATGCGAGTATGTTCAATTAATTTTGAAACGTGAACCGTTTACCACACCTATATAGACGCATCAAAACCTAATAACAGCCTCGGCCATGCAAGTTTCATCTTTATATCCCTCGCGGAGAGTATAATTTTCCATGTTCGTAACAGAATAGGTCTTTAGGTACATACTATCGGATCTTTCAGACACGTGCCCATCATAAGGCACACGTCTAAAAAGTCTGATCCGTAGGCCTTATGTTATTCTACCTTTAAAAACCCTAAAAAGAACTATTTCCTCTTCTCGCTATCACTAGAAAAAAAGCATAATAATTTAAAATTTCATAATTACAGACCAAGATCGACATAGACGCTTTAGAATCATCGAAATGGATGATGGGAGCGAAGATTGTGAAGAAAACTGTACAAAGCAAACAAGAACAATCGCCCGGGTAAGAGTTACAAATAAATAGTCAATAATTATTTATTGACTGCTGAGCATGAGATCCTGGGTTCGATTCCCAGGTCACTCCCAGTGTTATTGAGTTTTTCTGTAAGGAAATTCTCAGTAGCAGCTCGGAGTTTGGAATTATGACCGGTAGATGGCAATAGCATCACCACATATGCTATGTTTTATTGTTTACGAGCTGTGCCCCGCTAGTTCACCCGAGTATAATTATATTATAATTAGTGTAAGTTAGTCCTTATATAGTCAGCTACCTACCAGTAAAATCTTATCAGAATCAGGCCAGCTGTTTCGAAGATTAGCCGGCACAAACAAGACAAAAATGTTAAAAACTGTTTTTGGCATAGTTATCATGTAAATAACTGTATGAGCTTAAAAAGACAATTATTAACTGACATTACAAACAGACACTGAAATTAAATATATTTGTATTGATTAATAAAATGCCGATAAGATACTTAATAATGATAACCGAGTGCACCTACTTCTTAGTTAATTAAAAAAATCACGGTAATAGAAAACATCGTGAGAAATTTAGACAACTTTTTGTAGCAAATGGAAATCGATAGTCTCTGCCTACCCCAATGGTAAACAGGCGTGATGGTATGTATGAAAATATGGATTTATTTATCTATCTTCTGTTCACAGAACGCCTGGTTCGGAACTCCTTGGAAGGAAGAAACAGCAACGCAAGCGCAAGACCAAGCTGCCGCCCAGCGCCGACCTCTCCAAACCTCCGGACCCAGAGAGGTAATTCCATAAAGAGTATATTTTATGATAGAACTTCACAAATATTAGGTATGGCTTATTATAATAGTAATAATTCACCTATTCATCATCAACCCACTGCTTAATCATAATCCCCCTGCCCTTATTCCAATTTATTTGGGGTCGGTGCAGCATATGCCTGTCTGGCATGCTGCTAAAGTTTTGGCTATGTTTTATGACCGGCCGCCTGCCGGAATGCTGTTGTTGGTGGTAACCGCCACCGATACTGTCTCCTTCTATCTAGCTATGTGACTATATGGTTTTATGTTAATAACCAGAAATTCAATAATACACAAACTCACTTCTACATGTTATTATAATGAACAGATGGCTACCGAAGTACGAGCGCACAGCGTACCGCAAGCGGCGAGGAGTGCGGCGTGACGTCATCAAGGGCAGCCAGGGCATGTCCACCACGGCTACTGATCAGTAGTAAGTACATCAAAATTTTACTAATACTTAATAATAAAAATACAATCAACTAACTATGTTGTACCTTGTTGTAGACGAATCGCTGTTTCACACTGTTACTGACTTAGATAATCACAGAAGCTTTAAAAAAAGCGCCTATTTGGGGTCAATTACGGGATACACCTTTAGATTCAAGTTCCCGCAATACTTTATGCATTTAGAGGATATTGCTATCATTAAAAAAACCATATGCCTCTATATAGAAAAGAAGATAGATAAATACAATGTCACCAAAATATGACTTTACTACAATACATTGTATAGTACTCATTTGGATAACTATGCTAGTCAAAAGGCAGCATTTATGTTATCATTACTCATAAGTACATTCCCACATTTTGATATTCACCTCACTTAAATTTTCCACCAGTGACATGAGCAAGCAGCAACCCACGCCTACGACAGCGGCCGCCGCGGCCAAGAGTCCGCGCGTCGACAAGCAGGCCGACAGCGCCTGGTCACGCAAACAGCAGCAGAAGAAGAAGGGCAAGGGCCGCAAGTGGTAGAAGAATATATGTGTTTTATACAACAGTACTGCGGTGTTTTATTACTTGTATCTTTTGCCCAACCCCAACAATGATACACAATGGCGTCATTGTAATGTAGCAACCTAAATTAATTTGAGCATTGCTGTCCTTTACTATCAGTTACTAAATGAGCAAGACGGGACGAATCAAGTTATGTCAAATGCTATTGTAGGCGCGATAAATTAAAATATCCAATCATTTTCAGTAGGCAAGTTTAGGTAGCCATTCAAATTAGAGACACGAAAATTTAATGAAAATTTTAGGTTGCCATGATTAAATTTAATTTGACGTCATTCCGTCCCACTCTTATAGTAACGGTTAGTAAAAAACACTAATGCCCTAAATTTAGTTTAGGTTACTACATTAGAATTATTGAATAGATTCAGGCATTACCTTGCGGAAGTTCATTACAATGGATGCAAATAAATACAATATTCTACTTCCACAATATTGAGGGTAGTCATGCATTACCTGTGACCGCCCACCCGCTTGCTAGTATATGCGGTGAACAACTACTCTACACGTGTTTCGCCCCTCCACGGGGCATCAACAGGAGCTGTTAGACCATGCAGTGTCCACCACCGAGTTCTCGCCACATTAGGATTGACGCCAATGTTTATTAACATTACGTCGTTGGTCCAGTGATCGCAAGCGCGGCTATTGAGCGTGAGGCCCTGGGTTTGATTCCCGTTGTTATTAAGATTTCTGTCAGGAAATTACGTACTCAACTGCAAAAATAACATTTAAAGGGAATAACAGGATACAGGCAAATAACAGTTGTCTCGTCGGCCTGCCTGATAATCTATTCTATTATAAAGCTGAAGAGTTTGGTTGGACGCGCTAATCACGGAAACTTCTGGTTCGAATTGAAAAAAATATTAGTGTTTGATTGCCCCTTTATAGAGGAAAGCTATATAACATCACGCTGAAACCCTTAGGAGCGAATAGAAAAAAGGGGGTAAAACCGCGGGGCACTAGTGTTTATTATAATAAAAATTCTCAGTAGCAGACCAGAGTTTAGAATTGTGATCCACAGATGGTAATAGGCCGGTCACCTAGTATTACATGGGACTTAATAACAGCATTGTGGTAAATTTACGCGTACACTGTACAACTCTGCCTACCCCTTCGGAGAATAGAAACGTGATCCAAAGTTATATTTCAAATAAAACATTAAATGTATTTGTATTATCGCAAAATATTTATTCTAAAACATTAAACTAAGTTAATTCTTATCTCTTATTATTCTTCCTTTTAGATTTGCCGGGTCTCTGATTCTTCTTACTATTAACTTTAAACGATTTATTTTTGAAATGTGTCGGTTTGTTTTCCGACGATCCATTGAATCCTTCAAAAGTGTTCGACGATTCTCTAGTATTTAGTTTGGAGCCTTTCTTTTTGCCACCAAATCCGAATTTCTTGTCTTTCATAGCTCGCCTTTTATTAACCTTGTTTTGAGGACCTTTTCCATCTTTTCCCTTATTATTTCCTTTATGGCTGCCTTTGTTGTCATCTAAGAATCCTAAATCTGACGACTTTCCTTTTCGTACACGTTTTAATTGTTCTAACATTTCTTTCTTGTCTGCAGCTTGTTTTAACCTTGCGTCAATCTGAAAAATAAGTATTTGGGTAAATGATATAATAAATCATATATAATTATATTTTTTAATACATGTTGAGGCCATGTAATGCCTATATTAATTTCTATTTTTCAAAGAAACATTGAAAAAATAATAGACAAGAACGGGGCTTGAACCCGCGACCTTTGACGTTCTGTGTCATCACTCTACCAACTGAGCTACCTTGTCGTGTTCAAACCTATTGAATTTTCAATCCTCTTTGTATACGTCTTAAGGAGACGCCTGGTGATATTTATCTAGTAATCATTTACAGATAAAATTCAATTCAAATTCAATAGGTTTGAACACGACAAGGTAGCTCAGTTGGTAGAGTGATGACACGGAACGTCAAAGGTCGCGGGTTCAAGCCCCGTTCTTGTCTATTATTTTTTCAATGTTTCTTTGAAAAATAGAAATTGATATAATAAATTCAAGATAGATATTTGAAAAGCATTAACGCATGCTTAGCGAGCTCTAAAGTTACAATATTAAATGGAAAAAGAATACGGTCGCCAACAGGATTCGAACCTGCGCCTCCCGGATAAATACTCCAGGCGCTCTGACCACTAAGCCATCTCGACTCGTCGAATCCTGTTCGCGACCGTATTCTTTTTCCATTTAATATTGATATAATAAAATCTTTATTCGCCATAAAAATACTGATTAAGGATTGAATGTAGAATATAATGTGCAGTGTATCTACAATATTTTACAATAATTAGGTGCCACGCATCGTGGATCAAACAGCTAAATATGAGATTACTAAGAAATATGCTAAAAGTAAGTGTAATCATTCAACCATCAGTTGGAAATTTGCCTATATGGAACTGGTAGTTACATACTTTCTCTTTATATGTACAGTGAAACAAGGAATAATAAATTTGTTACAACTTACGAAATTAATATTTTGATTGTTTCAGCATTTTGTTTACAATGTTTATAAGTAAAAAAGTGATGTGAGGAATTATTAAACAAATTTACCACATTCTTCTAGACTGGATATTTTGAGAATTGAGCATTTTCTTCCATATCATCTTTGAAATAAATCCATCCATCACTTCCTCTACTCTTAAAGCCATCTACATTCATACTAAAAACTTTTCTCATCAGATGTCCCTCATCCCTCCGCATCAAATGCCCATACCATGCTAAATGATTTCCACACAACTTCTCAGTCTACGGTGCCACTGTCAGACTTCCTCTTATATACTCTATAATTCTATCCATCTATGTCACACCACACATGAATAAGCAACCAGATTGTTGCTCATAATTAAACATGTATGTACTGCCTCTATCCAATCAAACCCAGTTTTCCTTACAGATTCCAGTTAGATGGCAATGATGCAATTTATTTAGAAGAAAATGGACTACAGATAAATCTTTGAAAAGCATTAACGCACGCTTAGTGAACGCTAAAGTTTTATTTTAAGATGGCTTAGCGGTCAAAGCCTGGAGTATCTATCTGGGAGGCTCAGGTTCCACAAAAAATTTTAATGGACTACTTATAAGGTTTAACTTTACACTTCAGTTAAACATTCATGATGCATGAGATATGTGTTAACTGGACAAGGAATGATTTAACCCTCTGACTCACCCACATACAAATACGTAGTTCATAGCAATAAAAATCTATTGTGTCTACTAATGAGCGAGCTAATGAGTTAATTACCTGTACACGCTTGGAAGTCTTCTTTTGATCACGGAGCTGTCTGACTTTCTCTGTGCGTGCCTGTGCTGCTTGTTTCGCCATCAGGTTCTTGCGGACCTTTTGCATGTGCTCATCTGACTTAGCCATCTCTGCGAAGTAGTCATCAGGTCTGCAAATATGTATGGTGTTTCAAGATAATGCTTTTTAATTCTTACATATTATTAGAAACTTTATATAAAAATGTGAATAAATAAAGTAAAAAATTCTATCAAGTACATAGCAAATTCTAAAACTAAACCATACATTAAATTTCCATTTTACAAGGATGTAAACAAGGCAAATTGCTTTTGAAATTGAAATAAAATCTAAAACTCAAGAAACACAAAATGACCTCACTCACAGTTCACTCCAATATAACAAAACAATACTACTATAACGCGAGGCAACAACCTCTACCATACCTTCTAGTGGCTATACCAAGGTCTTTTAGCTTCTTAAGACCTTCCAAGACAGCAGCCTGTGCCTGCCTGTGTATAAGGTTCTCTCGTTTAAACTCATTGAGGACTGGGTCTTGAGTTGGATCATAATTCAGCTTACCCTTGTTGTTCTCTTTCAAATTTCTGTAATGAAATTAAGTATTATGTTTTGGTTAAATTTTAGTATTATCTTATTTACCAAAAGCCCTAGTCTTGTGAGGATATTTACTTTCATATATTGAGAGTTCTGAGTATATAATTACTATAGTCATGTTACTCCTGAACCATATTATGATCAAAAAATTATATCACACAAACTAAAACATGTGCAATATTGTGAAACACTTTGGATAAAGCTAACAAAGTAATTCACATACTTCCTTCTCTGTGCCGTCTCCTGTATTTGTAAAGCAACGTCAGGGGCCATGGGTGCGACGGCGGTCACCAGATCTAACGACTCGAGCCATGGCAATTTCAGCTGGAAGTCTTTCAGTTTTACTTTCAAATCTGCTACATTATTTACATAATGCTTTTCAACCCTCTCAATTTCCTCATTCAGACCAGGCTTTAGCAATCCTTTCGCGAACGCTTCTTGTAACTATAACACAAAATTTATGAATATAACATTATTGTTACCAATGAATATTATGTATCACATTAACAAATACTAACTTCTTCATCTGAATCAACTTCTGAGTCAGTATCATTTAATACAAAGTCACTCATTATGAACTTAAGGCGTAAAGACGTACTAAAAATAATATTTTTTTAACAATTCAACAACATAACCTAAATTTGAATAAAAACGTGTACTTGACAAATTGAAATTGAGAATGAGTTTAGTAACAGGGTTGTCAGCAAATGATTTAAAACTCCACAAAATATATGAAATAAAAAAGAACTAAAAAGCAAAACATTACATAAAGATTTAAAAGCCATCTCGACTCTGGAGTATCTATCCGGGAGGCGCAGGTTCGAATCCTGTTCGCGACCGTATTCTTTTTCCATCCATAATAGGTTGTATTTCATAGGATATAGTATAGTTTTTTCTAAGTTAGGACTGAGACAATAGTATTTAGCTTTTTTGATTGTATATTGTTATACATTACATAGTTGAATTACATATGTAGGTTGTATTTTTTATAGGAATATTATTAATAATGATATAGTTTATAAGTAATTTTTCAAAGCACTACATAGAATGCAAAGATTAAGGCAATTAAATCTAGACTAAATACTTTTTTTATCATCATCAAGTTACACTACTTCGATTACGGACACCATAGTGACTAACCAAAATGTAAGCAACATAAATGAAAACCCATAAACAAAATTTCGTTAAAATTACATCCTCCAAATAACCTTAAATGCTCATAAAATAAAAATTACTTAACCAAACTGAATAAAAAATTTACGCGACCAAACTGCAGTATACTTGATACCACTTCGAACAAAAGAATCACAGAAATCAGACCAGAAACATCGCAGTAATCGATGTACATACATTTCAAAAATATTTGAATACCAGCCAAATTGAGAACCTCCTCCTTAATGAAGTTGGTTAAATATAGCCGAAACCTGTGCTTATTTAGCTGCTTAAGTTTTGGCTGTTTTATAACTGGCTGCCGGCCTGACATCAACCCTCTTTGGGAATGCTGTTTTAATCCAAATCCTGCTGAATATCATCAAGATGTAACTTTAAACGAAACCGTAGCAAAAATTACTGGACTCTCGGAAAAGTCTGTATCTAGAATTATACAACAAGGAAATTAATAAAAAGAAAACAGATTCGCAGAAAAAGAGTGGAAGTAGACGATTGCACAAAAGGCGTAGTAAGAAGAAAAGTCACTGTCATACAAAATTAAAAAAAAAAACAACTGAAAGCTTTGATGGCTGTACTTAGAGAAAAGAATGTATTACACACTGTGGCAGGGATAAAATAAGACTAATAAAAAATGATCTAGGTTTTCAATTTAAGAAATGCGGATCTAAAAGGAAACTCTTTATTGAACAGCCAAATATAACATCATGGAGGTGGAAATATCTAAATACTATTAACAAATATCGTAGAGAAGGAAGAAATTTAAAAATAAATCTTTGAAAAGCATTAACGCGTCCTTTGCGAACTCTAGAGTTATAATATTAAATGGAAAAAGAATACGGTCGTGAACAGGGTTCGAAATTGCGCTTCCCAGATAAATACTCCAGTGGTTTGCTAAGCATGCGTTAATGTTTTTCGCAGATTTATCTATAAATTCTATAATGGTCACCAGTATATACTTCATAGTTAAAATACTGATAAAGTATCTAGTATCTTATGCGTTTAGAGTACTTTATTAAATCTATGGAATTTAAAGGTAAACAATCTGGCTCAGGTAGAGCAATTAAATATAAATCTGAACTAATATTTTAAAGAGGTAAAGTTTGTGAGGTTGTAGGGAGTAATTATTACAGTAGTCCCAAAATGCGGTTCGAATCCGGACCGCCAACCTACTTTGTGCGGATCTTGGTTGTTAATAATGATCTAACGAAATGCGCTACTAATATTAATTTTAAAAACAGACCCCGAATGAAACTAGTTGGGGATTCCTGTGCTATCACCTTTAGGCAGTGAACACTGAGCCTGTATGTGATAGCGTAATTAATATGTTATTTACATATATTTTACTACAAATTTAAGAGAATATCACAATTTTATGACATTTTTTTATACTAAAAAGTTTCCTGTCGTTGCTAAGGAAAAAGAAAAATGGATTAGAGAAATTGATAAAGAAAAGAATAAAGATAAAGAAGAAAAAAATAAGAAAAAGAAAAAATAAGAAAAGATAATAGGATATACCAATATTTTTTTCGGCGGAAACCTTCAAAAACGCGCCCGGACTTTATGGATAAGATACTCGTAGACCAAATCAAGCACCTCCGCTACCCAGTGCCAATTAGGGCACATCCCTGGAGGGACTGTAAAGGGGTCTCCCTCCAACCCTCGCTGTGCTCGATAATACGTAAACACTATGCCACCGTCTTCTCTGTGATCACGACGGGTAAACAGAGTCCCCTCTTTAAGCATCCGTGACCCCAAAAGGCCGCCTGTCTTAAATCATACAGGTAGGGTTAGGCTGCTAGGTGCCGAGGTGGTTGCCTCCTAGACGCTTTTTTCTCCGAGAGGGATCAGCCCTCGCACAATCCCGCTCAGCCGCCTCTTTCTGGACGACAACAGTCTCACAAAAGGAAGCCATTTCACTCAGCGGTCTAGGCAGGGCACACCTCAAGCTTGTGCTGCGCTGAGTCCAGACAACCTCCGCAATGGTATTAGGATAGGTAGGTAAAAATCATTCAGCAATCATCATCTCAACCAGTCGTACTCTATACACTGCTCAGGGTCCTTAAAAGCTGCTTTCTTTACAAAGTACCTATTATACCTACTCTTGTGATTTTAGTTTTATTAACTTAATTTGATTGAAAATATTTTCATTTTGTATACCAATTCTTTACATCTGAAATATTGTTTATCGATAATTGATATGTGTCAATATTTCCACGTTGTACATTACTACTGCACGCACACATTGACAATTCAAAAACAATAGCACCTTTTTGAGCTTTATGTCCTTCTATGTGGTAGCAAAAATATTATAATTCTATGGTTTGTGCATAGAATTAGAATATTTTTGCTACCCCATAGAAGGACATAGAGCTCAAAAAAGTGCAACCGTTTTTGAATTGTCAATGTGTGCGTGCAAAAGTGATGTACAACGTGGAAATATTGACATATCGATTATCGATAAATAGTATTTCTGATGTAAAGACTTGGTATACAAAATGAAAATATTTTCAATCAAATTATGTTAATAAAACTAAAATCACAAGCGTAGTCATTATTTAATGCTCTTCATTAATTAATTACATTATTATAATAAAAACATTTCATGCGCTCATACTATAATTATATTTCATTGGTAATAGGTACTTTTTTTGTTGTTAAGAAAGCAGCTCTTAAGGACCCTGAGTAGTGTATAGAGTATGACTGATTGAGATGATGATTGACTGAATGATTTTTACCTACCTATCCTATATATCATTGTGTAGGTGGTCTGGACTTAGCCCAGCACCCGCTTGAAGTGTGGCCTCCCTAGACCGCTGAGCGGCGGATACTAAGAGCCAGTATCGGACGAGATCTATTTCTGCCGGCAGTAGTGAGGTCTACGCTGGCAGATTTAGGGAACTGGAGAGAAATGGCTTCCTTTTGTGATACTGCTATCTTACTCTTATCTTATCTTTGGGGTCACGGGTGCTTAGAGAGGATACGCTATTTACCCATCGTGATCCCAGAGAAGACGGTGGCATAGTGGTCACGTGCTATCGTGTACAGCGAGGCTTAGGGGAGCCCCTTTACAGTCTCTCCAGGGATGTGTCTTAAGTGCCTCCCTCCATATGCTGGCGGTGACCGCCGAGGTGGTTTTGAGTGAGGTAAGAATCTCACACACCCCGGTCTTATCCATAAAGGCCGGGCGCGTTTTTGAAGGTTTCCCCCCGAAAAAAAAAGTTATATCCTATTATCTTTTCTTATTACTTCTTTTTCTTCTTTATCTTTATTCTATTCTTTATCAATTAGTCTCATCTATTTTTCTTTTTCCTTAGCATCGACAGGAAACCTTTTAGTATATTTTATTTTATCATAAAATAGTAAAATTCTCTTGAATTTGTAGCAAAAATTATGGAAACAACATATTCATTACGCTATCACATATAGGCTCAGTGCTCACCGCCTAAAGGTGATAGCGCAGGAATCACAAACTAGTTTCATTCGGGGTCTGTTTTTAAAATTAATATTAGTAGCGCAGTTCGTTAGATCATTATTAAACTAAGGTCCGCATAAAGTAGGTTGGCGGTCCGGATTCGAACCGCATTTGGGGACTACTGTAATAGCGTGATGAAATATATTTATAACGTGACCTGGGCCACTAAGCTACGCTAAGCTTCTTATATGTTATAAACGTTCGATCAGACAAACAGACAGAAACATTTTGGTTTCATCGTATTAGGTACCCGAATTAAAATTTTGGAAAAATTATCAATGTGCAGAGCTAGTTGGTAGATCTACAATAATATTAAATTCTGATATCGGAACTTTTTGTTCTAAAATTTCATCGACACAATAGTCGACACTGACAAGTCACTATTTTGTATACATGAAATGAAAAGTTATATTTAAACAACGTTCTCAATATTGCTTTTATGACCATTGTTTTTTACTATAGAGAAAATTCACTATTTTCTTGATAGGATTTGGTTTTCAAAATAAATTTTATAAAAACAGATTTTTCCAAAATATGGCCATGAAAATATATGCTGTTGTTGACAATTTACCTGTGAAATGAATATTTTTCTGGATTATTTTTATAAGAAACATCGCAGTCACCAACACAACACGTAGGCATTGCTTATAAATTTTAAAACTGTTTAAAATATACAGGATTCACTGAAAATACAGCAAATATAAGTTAGCGCGATTTTTGACAGTGACACTGGAGAAAACAACATCTGCCAATAGTGCTGACTGAAGCTAAATATGCTTTCTCTTTCTAACATGTGATATTTCCGTAAGAGATTCTATTCCCTTAATAGGCTTTGTAGGTCTTGTTCTATCCTACGTTTATGGGTTTGTGTAGCTATTGCTACCCTGTTTTTTGCTACCACGTTCTAGGACTTCTAGGTTTCTAGGTTTATGCCATAAATAAACATTTTAAAACACAACACGTAGGCATTGCTTATGCAATGCCTACGTGTTGTGTTGGAGACTGTGATGTTTCATATAAAAATAATCCAGAAAAACATTCATTTCACAGGTAAATTGTCATCAACAGCATATATTTTCATGGCTATATTTTGGAAAAAATTTCTTTAGAAAATTTATATGGATAACCAAACCCTATCAAGGAAATAGTGAATTTTCTCAATAGTAAAAAACAATGGTCATAAAAACTATATTGAGTACGTTGTTCTAATAAAAATTTTCATTTCATGTACACAAAATAGTGACTTGTCAGTATCGACTATTGTGTCGATGAAATTTTAGAACAAAAAGTTTTGATATCAGAATTTATTTATAGTGTTGATGTACAAACTATTTCTGCACATAGATTATTTTTCCAAAATTTTACCCAGTACTATCGACGCAGAAGATGAAACCAAAACGTTTCTGTCTGTTTGTCGCTGTGTCTGCCCAAACGCTTATAACATTTAAGAAGCTAAGCGTAGCTTAGTGGCCCAGGTTACGTAATAAATATATTTCATCACGCTATTACAGTAGTCCCCAAATGCGGTTCGAATTCGGACCGCCAACCTACTTTGTGCGGACCTTGGTTGTTAATAATGATAACTGCGCTACTAATATAAATTTTAAAAACAGTCCCCGAATGAAACTAGTTTGTGATTCCTGCGCTATCACCTTTAGGCGGTGAGCACTGAGCTTATATGTTATAGCCTAATTAATATGTTGTTTACATATATTTTAGTACAAATTCAAGAGAATTTCACAATTTTATGATATATATTTTTATACTAAAAGGTTTCCTGTCGATGCTAAGGAAAAAGAAAAATGGATGAGACTAATTGATTAAGAAAAGAATAAAGATAAATAGATAGAAAAGTTGTTTTATTATAATGTGTAGTGATTGCGCAAACCTAAGATATTACCAAAGATAAAGAAGACATAATAAAGATAATAGGATATACCTTCATTTTTCGAGGGGAAACCATTAAAAACGCGCCCGGCCTTTATGGATAAGACCGGGGTGCGGGGTGTCTTACTCTCACTAAAACCACCTCGGCGGTCACCATCAGCATATGGAGGGAGGCACTTAATAGACCAGCACCTCCAGCACCCCCACTATGCAGTGCCTATTAAGACACATCCCTGGAGAGACTGTACGGGGGTCTCCCCTAAGCCTCGCTGTGCACGATAGCACGCGACCACTATGCCACTGTCTTCTCTGGGATCACGATGGGAAACAGAGTCCCCTCTCTAAGCATCTGTGACCGCAAAGGGCCGCCTGTCTTAAATCATACATGTGGGGTTTCGGCTGTTAGGCGCCGAGGCGGTTGCCTCCTAGACGTTTTCTTCTCCGAGAGGGATCGGACCTCTCACAATCCCGCTCGGCGGCCTTTTCCTGGACGACAACAGTCTCACAAAAGGAAGCCATTCCTCTCCAGTTCACTTTATCTGCCAGCGTGGCCCTCACTACTGCCGGTAGTACCCGCCGCTTAGCGGTCTAGGCAGGGCACACCTCAATTGTATGCTGCGCTGAGTCCTTATCACCTCCGCAGTGGTATTAGGATAGGTAGGTAAAAATCATTCAGTCAATCATGATCTCAATCAGTCATACTCTATACACTGCTCAGGGTCCTTACAAGCTGCTTTCTTTACAAAGTACCTTTTACCAATGAAATATAATTATAACGTGAGCGCATGAATTGTTTTTATAATAATAATGTAATTAATTAATTAAGTGCAATAAATAATACCTATCCTTGTCATTTTAGCTTTATTATCATAATTTGATTGAAAATATTTTCATTTTGTATACCAATTCTTTACATCTGAAATATTATTTATCGATAATTGTTATTTGTCAATATTTCCACGTTGTACATTACTATTGCACGCACACATTGACAATTCAAAATCGGTAGCACTTTTTTGAGCTCTATGTCCTTCTATGGGGTACCAAAAATATTCTAATTCTATGGTTTATGCCATAAACGAGCCACAGAAATATTATAAGTCTATGGTTAATACAATAGTCCAATGACTAAAGAAGAAGTAAAGGACGTGTCCTATTAATCTATATGTCGCAGATGGATTGTAGAATTCGCTGTTTTACAAAACTGCTAGCTGATTTATAAAACAGTACTGTTTTATAAACACACAGCTGAATTACGTTCAGCTGGATTGCCATTGCGATACGTTTAACAAAACAGCTACCCACCTTTAGACGTTATGCAGAATGACATATCTACTGTGGGACAGGTTTGTTTATTGTGAAGCTATATTATATGGATAAACAGCACTCAAGTAAAAAAAGATGCTATATTCTGATTTGACTTTCCGTGGCCGGGTCGACGGAGCCCCGTATTTTTGTGTCTGTAAGGTTAGAAAAAACTTAAACACGAAAAAGATGACGGGGGCCAGTGAGCTAGCGTAGCGAGCGAACTTAACCTGTCCGTGTCGGGATACACGAAACTCCCGAGCTCGCTTCGCTCGCTCATGGATCAATTTCGTTTATTTTCTTTCATAATCCCGATATATTGTCGGCTATTATAGTGGTTTAGTATTTACGTCATTCAAAATTTTCATATTTTTCTTGCTATTGACATGAAAATAAAGTTAGGTTATTATTGTTAAGACATACAGAGGCACATGCGACAAAATTTCGAACTAAAATCAACAATCTGACAGTTCATTTCACACCGTTTTACATAATCTCTGATCGTTGACCCGCTGCATTGATAAACGCAAAACGTTCATTCAATTCTGCGTGTTATATTTCAGTAATTATGTAAAACCACTAAACATCGTTCAGCTGTTTTTCATAACAGTACTGTTTTGTAAATCAGCTAGCAGTTTTGTAAAACAACTGATTCTACAATCCATCTGCGACATATATAAACATTACGTTATAGAAATTTTATACGATTCGATACAGTAATAGAAAAACTATATGCATTTCTTTTTAACTTATGTGATTCTACTAGTGTAAAAAGAGAAAACCTTAATTTAACAGTTTTCTGAAATTGCAATAACTAATAAATATGACGTCACATATGACCAGTCCACCGGCCGGTTCGCCATTTTAGTTTCTCTTTCTGAGTATTTTTGACAGTATACATAAATTGTCATTTGACGTTATCGTGAAACTTATTATTACGATTTTCTTTGCTTAAATCATCTTTAACTGTGAAGCTGCGTGTAATAAAAGCAATTATACCAATGCAAGTGTTGTGTTTCGAAATATAGTAAAAAATGCCTCCTACATCCATGCACAAGTAAGTCGTAAAATTTTATATATTATCAAATTTCCTTCATATATTTCGACCAAATTTTAGATTCAGTTAATATTTATTACTGTTATGTCATCAGTGAATACCATCTTAATAAATTTCGAAACGTTATTTTATTTATTCCGGATTTGTTTATTACGCACTGTTTACAGGATAATTTTGTGTTGTACTTCTGATTTAAACAACGATCTCGATTGTTTTTCTCGATTTTTTCTGAAACATTTATTTTGAATATTTATAATACACATTATGTGTTATGATATTAACCAAATTACCAAAAAATTTTTAGGTTACCAAAAATTAAGTTCTCAAAAAGTGGATGGAATCATTGGGTAAAGAGAATATTGATACCAACCGCGATAAAACGTTTGCATGTTCTCTATATTTTGAAGAGCCCTGTATTAATAGAACTCTGGATATAATAAGATTTCAAGACAATGCAATACCTACAAGGCTTCCTAAGGTAAATTACGAAACTTGCATTACTCACACCCATATTCTATGACCTGTCATGACTCCTAACCGGCTAAATCATTTAAAAAGACGTTATTTCCGTAACCGCGCTTCTTTTCACATATTCATAAAGAAGAGACTTGGTGGCTCCGTTTCTCAATAGGATAAAAGTAACACATATAAGATTACTTTGTTGACTCTCTATCTGTCTCTTTTTTCAAGAACGCGTGAAGGTATATAAAATCGTAAATTCGTAGTTATATTATAAAAAAGTACAATTACACACTTACATTTGTAATTGGATTGTCGAACGTGTCGTATTTCGTTATATGAGAAAAATGATCGAGAACAATATTATAAGACAACACCAAGAGCTGCCAATGAAAGTGATGTAGAAGATATTAACATGGATAATCCTGAACCAATTCAATCGAGGACGGCAACTATGGCGAAACGAATAATTTTTTACTATTTTATTACATTTGTGTTGTTAGTGCATAATATGTTAATGTTTCCATTTATGATTCCCAAAGATTCCGGAACTCCAAGAATAGTTGTTAAATCAGATTAAATCAGTTCAATCGGATACATAAGATAAGGTGACCCTAATGATAACGATTAATCGATTCGATCGATGTAATAAAAACAATTATCAATTTATTAACTGCCATGGGCAGCACTAGGTAATGGGCGGGGTCTACGCGATTATATTTTCTTTTTTGGCGCACCAAATTATTGTTTAGTTCATGTCCTCTTTGGTCATTGCAATAGTCACCGTCAAAAAAAGAAAGACTACATAAAATCAAATACTTAAATTAAAGCATTTTCATTTGCCAAAAGAATTTGAAGAGTACCTACAGCAAAAAACAATCTTATGAACCAGCTTATGACCATAATTATGTCTGTCAAGAAAGTCATGAAAATAATGTTTTGGAATTTAGTGCTTTTGCTTGTATCTCTTTACTTTGTGTCTCTATTCTGAGCCCCTCTTGCCACTCGATCGATAGTAGATTCCCAATGAAACCTTTATACCTTTTACCTACCTATATGGTAACAATGATTTTAATCGTGTGTGAGTGTGACACAATTTTATATATTATGCGTTTAGTTTTCATAGGTTTGTTAATACTTTAACGTAATGACGAGAGCTAAGTGTAAGTTCTTGCGTACACACAAGGTGTTACTTCACCCCCCGCCAAGTGGCGAGCAACTTTTTTCAATATTTAGTCAGAAGCCTTCTCCCGTCTCGTCCTCTAAGAAATCAATTTAAACCGCTTTACACCTTTACACTTGCTTTCTTTCCACAAGTAGTTTAGAATTTAGCCACGCCACGCCAGTTAGTTTCGAATTTAGCCACGCGCAGTCTTAACTGTTTAGAAAATGCATGGATAAGCATGGGACTTAAGCGTCGAATACACTTGACTTCACTAAATCTAGTGCACTAGTTATTTTGGTGCGCCTGCTAGTGCACTACATATTGGGCGTTCTGTTCTGTTCTGTTACACTCACTCTCGCCCTGACGCTCACCGCGCACGGACGTGTGATTTCGTCCGTCGTTTTTCGCCGATCGTTGTTCTCTACGCCTCGCCGTTGCTGTCTTAGCTACTAATTTCAATCAAAAGCTGCCTTTTCGAGGCATATGTATAATTTGTATAATAAATATGTTTAATTTAAAAACATTGTGCCATCTTTCTGGCATTAAAGTAGAAAACCCGCACAAGTCGAGCTACATCGGGCAATGCCACAATTGCCAACTCTACGGCCATGCACAGTGTAATTGATTAGCGAAACCCAGATGCGTCAAGTGCCTCGGTGACCATGGCATTAACTGCAAAGTTAGTCGGTTGTGGTTTGTGTCGGTTCGGTCACCCGTATAGGGACTGAATTGATAGCAATGACGTCGCCATAAGACGTGTTAAAATATGGAAGATGAATTCGCGCTGGTGTGCTGAGATCGAGATGGCTTAGTGTCAGAGCGCCTGGATTATTTATCCGGGAGGCGCAGGTTCGAATCCTGTTTGCGACCGTATTCTTTTTCCATTTAATATAATAACTTTAATCTATAAGCTGTACCAATTCCAAGTGCCTGACCGTCTCGTACTCATCATTCGAGATTTTCTATCGAACCGTAGCTTCTGCTATCGTGTAGAGGGCGTTTTATCGTCCCCTCATCGGATCCAAGCCGGATTTTGGGAATATCGCTGTACACCAGCCAAAAGTGGCAAAATCAAGTTAGCTCTTTTCGCCGACGACACGGCCATCTATTATACCGGTAGGAGTCTTGACTGAATTAGCCGATATCTCCAGACCTCGGTCAACGCCTAAGGCGCTTGGTTCAGGAAATGGAGGATTGAGGTCAATCCAGATAACAGCGCCGCCTAGGAATTTCTTCCCCAGCTTCGACCTATTACAATTTTCGGCAAGCCAATCCCTCGAGAACTGCAAGCCAAATACCTGGGTGTGATTCTAGATCACAAACTGTCCTTCCGTCCGCTCATTAAGACGGTACGCAACCGCGTGACCTTCGCTGTCGGCCGTCTCTTTCCCATGACAAATGCACGCAGTAAATTGTCACTTAACCTTAAGATTAGGCTCTATACTACGTGCATTAGAACTATTATGACGTATGCTAGCGTCGTGTTCGCACACGTTAAGTATTACAAAATCCATAGGATCGAACCCTGCAAAATCGATTCCTTCGTAAAGCGACAGCCCCCCCATGGTTCATTAGAAACCTTCAACTCCACCTCGACCTCAGAGTGCCCACCGTTAGGCAATTCATGAAAAGGGCATCGAAGAGATACTTCAAATCTGCCCCTAATCATCCGAATCCCTTAGTTGTCTCTTCCGCTGATTACAGGCCGTCCTAGATCAATAAAATCCGCCGACCACGTCACGCTCTCCTTAGGCCCGATGATAGGATCACTCTAGCTCAAGAATAGAACAAATTCACAAGCACACTCCGACGCGCTCGACCGCCTCGTTATAGACCTCACCGGCGAGGGCTGCGTCCGCCTCGCGAAATGTCTCACATGTCCGCCTCGCGAAATGTCTCTTGCTCGAGCCGGCCCGCGCCGAATCAGTAGCTTTTAATTTATCCCTTAATAATAAGGAAACTGATATGATCCAGCTAGTCCCTAGTTGTCCCCCCAGCAACGCCTTAAGCCGAGGCTCGTGTCCCGCAGGGGACGCCCTTAGCGCAGTTGCTTAATTTGTAGTATTTTTAAAAATGCTCTGTCTGGAGGCATCAAACTGCCTCGCCTTAGATATTGTCCGGTTACGCAGACAAAACCCCTCTGTGTATCTGCAAGAGGCCATTTAAAAATAATATGTTCTGTTACACTGAAGTACATAGAAACCCTAACTCAGTCAAATCCTAAACGCCGACCATGGCACCCGTGCTTTCTACAAACCTCTTGATTACTAACCACACTTCTAAAATATTTATAATAACATATCAGTACACGCTGCCTTTGTCTTGATGCTTTTATTAAGTCCCATGTAATATGTAGGTGGATCAACCGGGCAAATTTCAAACTCCGAGCTGCAACTGAGAATTTCATAACAGAAAAACTAAAATATTTAATATGTTAGTTTTCTACCAAAGTAATTTTTCTCACCTTCCCCGTTACGATTTCAACCATAGATTATACATACATACATAGCATCACGCCTGTATTCCCCGAAAGGGTAGGCAGAGGTGTACATAATTGTATACCCATACATAGATTATACAGCTATATTATTACAACTCTCACGCATCGGCTGCCGTGGCAAGACTGAGCGCCTTACCACCCTACTTGTGATACCACTTCAATATATCTAGTGCACTTTGCCATATAGGGCGGTCGGGCTCTTCCTATCACCCTAAGTTAGGGTCCTACAACCCTAGATGCATTTACACTACACTATATCTAGTTCCCTACATGATGTAGTGCACTGGATATAGTGTAGTGTAATCGACGCTTTAACCATGATTTTTCAAGATTTTGATCTACTTGATGCTTGATATCTATGACTTGATGTTAAGCGTCGATTACACTTCACGAGTAGTATATTTTTGTATTGAGTAGTTTATGCAGGGCCAGATCCAGGGCAAGCTGGGCATTTGGCCGGTCCGGCAAATTTTGGGGCGCCAAAATTGGGTAGGGCGGGCGGATATCGGCTGGCAAAAAATTTGGAATTTGACGCAACAAAAGCGTAAATCACTTAGCGGCAACATTGTACACCGTAAAACCAGCAGTCAGAAGGCACTCATAAAAATCATAATAATTGAATACTACACTACAGGGTAAATATTCATCTTTGCACTCCTCGATTAGGAAACTTATCTAGAAGTATAAGTGATATGCTGCGGACAGTAAGTTGGTAGACCGAGTCAAAGCAGCGGCAAGAAGAAAGGATATGAAGGAGTTCTACGATTTTACCAAACGCAATATGACACCCACCTAAGATACTGGTGAAAAACAGTACGGACCAACTACTGCAGCTAAACTGCAGCTTAAGTGGTGAACGGAACAGTTCACTAGTGTATTAAAATGTTCAGACCTACACGTGATTATTACTCATTTTACATTCGTCTGGACATCCAGACGTTGAGAGAAGACATGTTTGAGCGTATGAATCATGTTCTAAAATCTATTTTCGATTGGGGTGACAAGAATATAAATTTTACGCCAACAAGACAAGCCTGCTTTGGCCGTGCCAAAAATAATCAATGCCCAATGTCTCCTACTTTCCGGAATGTGTTCATACCACTAGCAGACCACTTACCCTAACTCTAACGTTGAACTTTAGAACCTATCTTGAGTCTAAGGCTAAACTGACAAGCAAAACACTCTGCATCCTCAATAAGGTTAGGTGGTACTTCTCTCCGGGGCAGTTGCTTCTCCTGTATTTAAGCACATGTCCGACGTGTGTGGAGTACTGTTTTGACTGAGTGGCAGAGTACCAGCTGGAAGCTGTAGAGTCGGTAGACCGGCGCTCTAAGACGCTGATTGGATCACCAACTGATGACCAACTAGTCGCCAAAAAGTTATGTAGTAGCATGTCTGTCTACTTTCTACCGAATACATTTCGGTGACTGGAGCTTCATAATTTTATTCCACCATCCCCCTTTTACCACAGGACAGGACAAGTAGAAAGACAGCCCACTATCACCCGTCCCTCGTGAAAAATCGGAAAATTCGTACGCAGTGATTTGGATCCACGTTCATGATACACCGCGTGATTGGAAGGAACTCCCTGAAATCTTCCGTATTTCCTAAGAAATACAATCTAGGCTTATTCAAGGTTAGAGTGAATAGACTTCTTCTGGATCTACGTGCTCCATCCTCGACCACAACACTTTTTTACTGTCCATATCAATTTAGGAATGCTCAAGGGTGGCTGATACATTCAGTATGGCGTCTTTATTGCACCCTTCAATTGTGTGAATTTGAGTTTCTAAAGAAGAAAGCACTCAGTGGAAGCAGGAATTACAATTTCGCTTGTCAACTCAAACAGGCACATAGTAATATCTTAGGTTTGCGCGATCACTAAACATTATAATAAAAGGAGGACTCAATGTCCTCCTGCGACCACGAACGCTGCAAAGTGTTCGAAACGTCAGGAAAAACAAAAAACCAATAATACACGCGATTAATCCGGTTAAAAGTTGTTTCATTATAATGTCAAACAGGCACGTTTCGCTAAGAACAGGCTAGATTTTGACCCGGCCTCTCCTGTACTTATCACATTATTAGCATACGCGTCCTGATAGAGCCGATTGTCGAAAATAAGTCCGAATTGTTCCCGACCTCCGTGGATTCTGAAAAAGCCTTTGACACGGGAAGTGGAGCGCAATATGATGAAGCCTTCGAAATTAGTACTATTCGGGCCCTTTACATTGGTATTCAATTTATATTGAGGAATATGCAAGCTTTCGATCTTCATAATTCACAGCTATAATCCATCTCCAATTTTTCTTACTTCGTAATCTTCAGCAGTTCATTAATAGATCAGGACCTAGCCTACCTAGGTTGTCGGTTTGATTTTGGTGATGGGCACGTCAAGGTACTATCCAGAATAAGATCGAGTTTCTATTCTTCAGGTAAAGCATTTCAACCACCTTATGCCCTGGATTAAGAGGGTAGTGACTGCGCCGCGTGGACATGATGCGTATATCCATAAGCGTCAGACCCCTCTGATAAAGCATGATATATATTTACTATTGCACTTGAGTGATTAAAGAAATACATCTGAATAATATTTTGGACAATTAGTCAATCTGAGGGGACTTCGGGAAGAAAATCACCTTCCACCCACGTTTCGTGTGATTCGTGGTTCTTTGCGGGCCGAATTATAATTACATCGAAGGTTAACTATTAGATACACGAACCCAGGATGACGCTGGTATGTAGGTTACGAGTGGGCATGCATAATATATCATTGAAAAATTTCACTTCGTCGAGCGAAGAAATATGTACAGTTTGGAATGATATATTTGATTACGAGGACTAGAGACTAGGTCTCTATGCCCACAGATAGACACGTGATATACCTGTGGAATTAAAAAATTGTACTAGAATATTAGACTTATGATGAGAAGTTCGTATTCCTCACACACACGAGATATAATTATTTCATCGCGAGGTAATTAATGCTTTATTTAATACCTGTGGAGTGCAATAAACGTATTGAGTAAATTTTTTTTGCGTACACCGTACTTTCAAATGGAACCGCTTAGAATTCGCTTAGATGTGATATTTTTATTCCAAACTATAAAAATACCTCGAACACTGTCCTAGGTTTTATTCTCAGTTCAGGCAAAGTGATACATAATAAATAAATTCGTAACTCAAAATAAAATCCGAAAACTTTTTCTAATTGGTATATCATAGATAAAAAACTTTGCGGCCTTATTTTAGAACGCATTCATAACTAGAAAAATGCTCTTTAAATTGTCTATTAAATGGACATAATAAAAAAAAATAAAAAAATGTCTTTTAACTCTATCCATAAACAAGAAGTCTATAAAGTGTACAACTTTTTTAATTAAAATGTATTTGCTTGATCAATTTATGGATTAATAATGATGTATTAAATAAAAAAAAAAAATTTGAAATATTACTACACACTTAAAACATCCGCATAATTTTTCATTTATTATATTATTTAATTTGTACTCAGTTGACCGGAAGTACTTAGTAGTCCGACATGTTTCACGAAACCCCCGTTGTTTTGTATCAAGAAAATGCAATGGCCGCCATCTTCGACTCTTGTGAATGTTTTGGTCGTAGTTACGGACTTTGAGGCCTATTTATTACGTGCTATGCAATTATTTGATGGAAATAGTATCGCTACGTCCTAGGTGTTGTAAAATCGCTCATATACAGGTCAGTATACGTTTCCTTCAGTATTTTCTCGAAAAGTGTTTACATCTGGATTTCTCACTGCCTAACTATTGTGATGTTGTCATTTTATATAAATATTTAGTGTATTCTATATCGTAATTCTGAATTCTATATGATATCCTTACAAGTAAGTCATTATTATTTTATTGACGACATATAAATACACAAACCTCATTTTCGTATGTACTTATATTTCTCATCTCTTTGTTACTAAGGGGATCTATTCACTTCTTATAGTCAAATAATTCCAATATTTCTGTAAACTACCGGCTTATATCTGTTTAATTTCTCATAAAAGGATAGTGTTTACTTTTATTGATGTTTATTAGTAAGACATTTCAATTTCCGTGCTACAATAATGGCGGCAGTGGATTAACCTATTCGCTTATTTTACGCATTTATTCCACTACTGTAGCTTTAATTACGCATTATATTAGTGTTATCCTGTATATTTCCTCGTAGGGAACAAAATAAAGTGAATTTCTAGTAGTTTTGGGGAACAATGACCTCGGCGGTCGTATCCTATTTGTGGACTAAAAATATTTTATCAAGAACATTATGGTGTACATCGCACGTATACATGACAATTTTGAGGATATATGGGTAAAGAGTAGATTTTCGGTTGCAGTCACATGAAATAAAATTTGGGGGCCGAGGTGCACTCCAAGGCGTCATCTCGGGTTTGACCCAAGATGATAGTATATACAGCATGTCAGCTACATCAGAATACGAACCAGCAGCCCGGCAAGTGAGTAGAATGTTTTAACTAACCTAAAACCAACTACCAAGGTCCCTAACTAGTCCTGCTGACATGGACGTTTAGCCACTCACTTAGCACTATATTTGTAAATATTATGATTTTATAACCAATAACATCATGTTCCCACTCTGATTTCCTATTTCCTTCACCACTATTGTGACAGATAAATTCCTGCTTGAAATCAATAATTATCTTCACAATGCTTATGACCAGTTCTAGTATAAATACATACATAAGAGGTATGAACTCCTCATAATCATCATAGTTACTATTTTATTTATTTAGGTGTGTTTTTAAATAGTATAATACCACAGACTACCTTTTTCAGGACCTTGACATTGTATTAAATAAAATTTTGAAAAGAAAAGTGTATTCATTGATATCCTTTTAAGTTTTAGTTTTACAGCTCTTTGGTGAGTAAAGTGAGATTGTTTTTTAATATATTTACTGTACAAGTTATCACAAGTTTCATGAATGAGGGCATTTGATATGATTGTCATTCTATGATTCTTGTTGATACTTTGTACAATATATGTTGATGTATGTTAATAAATTCATTGTATGGGGGACCGTATCAACTATTACTGTATATAATTTACGAAGAGAAAGATCTAGTGGTTCTACTATCATGTTAAAATCTCTTGTTTGCATGTATTATAAGTGCAATATCATAAGCAGAATGTGTTGAAAAAATATATATTTTAGGAAGTAACTACAGCTACACAAGCTACCAACAACACCGTTTGTATTTATAATCATAATGTTTATTCATACACATTATGCAGAAGTTTTAACATTTATTTACAAACTTGAGATTATGTGCAACATCTGCATATGTGCTTCAACTGAATTTCACGATATTAATTTGATGTTAATATCTTGTTATAGGATTACGGGCCGGCCACCTCCAGTGAAAATGTCTATGAACATGTATTGGATCACAAATTAACAAATATGAATGTATCTAGTGTGAGAACTCCAGTATTGAGGGCTGTGCCCTTGTCTCCCACTGAAGGTGATCCTGAACCTGACTCCACAAATCCTGAAAGTATCATTCAATCTGTGCACAAAGTAGACAAAGAAGTTGAATATCACATTGCTGAAAAACATTGTGATGCAGATATGTCTGTGGATTCCCTCTCTGGTATTGTAAGGCTTGAAGGGGCCATAGATAATGTAGGTCGCATAGCATACCCCATACTGCAAGAAACAGAAGATTCAAGTGATGGCACTTATGTAGAAAACTCCACAACCCTCATTCAAGCACCACTGAACACAGCAATTGTTCAAAATGTTACTAAATTACCACAGAACTTTACAATTAATGTAGATGCAGCTGTTGGAAACATTACATCAATACAGAATGTACAAGATGTATCTGGGAACCAGACCTTATGGCTGCCTACAATACTTGCTACCAGTGCTGCTACAAATGATACTAAGATGGACGATGATAGATCACAAGCTGGTGTCTCACAAATTATAATCACCAGCGAAAGTTATGTTAATGACTCTAATCTAACTGGAAGAAGAGCCAACATTGTCACAGAAACTAACTTTATAAGCCGACCGAAGACATCCAAAGTTCAGATTTTAAGTAACATTTCTATTCCGAAGAATCCAAACTATAATCAGAATTACTTAACTGGGAAAGAAATGGCACCAGTATATGGTACACAAAATCATGTTTATAAACTGAGCAATTCAGTTCTTTGCACTAAACCCCAGAAGAATCAATCTCTGATTGGCTGCTCCACCTTGTCTCCAAATGTTGTGAATAATAGCCCCATAAAGAATGTGAACTACAGTCATACATTTACAAAAAGCACAAACTTAAATAAAACTTTGAATAAGGTAAACAATGGTGCTAATCTAAATGCTATGGTTGCTGCCTCCTCAGGCAACACACAATGCCATATATTATCTCGTGTTGTCTCTGGACCTAATAAGATGTCTGTACATTCTGGAAGAAAATCTGTTAATACTTTTAAGGGATCAAAGAACTCTGGACAAGTTTCTAATCAGAAGAATCAGTCAAGGCCAATCAAAATAATACAACAGACTGGGTCAGTAAACAAATCTGAGGCGAAGTCTTGGCCTGTCGCCAGTGTCACATATAAGAGTCAGCAGCCAAGTTATGGAACTGTTGACTCAAACACATCGAAAATTATACAGAAGGTTGGCAGCCCTACTCATAAGAGCCAGCCCTTGTCTCTATCAAAATTCCCTCCAAAAGGGGAGCGTTTAGTATTACAGTCACCATGTGGCCCCGTTTTAATTTCAACTGCTCCGATAAGTACTAGTTTGCCAAAAGGTCCCCACTATGTTCAATCAGGATCCACACCTAATTTGCGATATGTGCAGACTTATGGACCTGCAGATAATCCTATATCCACAGTGTCACAAGTGTCTGCTAATCAACAACTGACTGCCCAGATACTGCAGTCATTATCACAGCCCAAGTTGATGTTGCAACCAAGTCCAACACCTATCAATCATAGTATAACACCATTGCCTCCTACACCCGAAGAGCCAATGGAGGTTAAACCTGTCAATCAAAAGAGGATTGTTGTGTGAGTACATATAAAATTATAATATTCATGCAAATAACTCATTATGTTAAAGCTAAACAAAAAGTTTACGTTTTATGTAACTTTAGTTTAGTGTTTACATTATTATGGTACTAAACTTCTATTTCATTTGTTCCAGTGGCGACAAAACAACATTACTCACTGAGGACGACATCATCGGAATGGAGGAGAGACCAAACCTCTCAGAAGAACTAAGAAGGTATTCATTCCAACCCTTAGCCTTCGTGATGTTGGACCACACTTACGCCCAGCCTGCCCAGAAGCAGCCCACAGCTACTCCGCCCACAACTCCAGTATCTACTGGTCCACCTCCCACCATCATTTCACCCACTTTGACTACTTCGCCAATGAGCCCATTGAAGCGTAATTCGCCCCTAATCATGTCCACCGCTACTTACGAAATGCCTTTGACAGTGCCTACCAGTGTTATTGGAACACCTATACCTGTTTCTTCTATACAAATGGCGCCTGTAACATACAAGCCACAACCGCCTCCACCGCCGGACGACGATGCTGCCTCTGTAATATCCTCTATTGATGGGGACAGAAAAGCGAATAGAGGTGGTAGTGATACAGAAACTGCCCCAGAAGGCGAAGAGGAAGGCAAGACGAGATGCATCTGCGATTTTACGCATGACGATGGGTACATGATATGTTGTGACCTTTGTGGAGAGTGGCAGCATGTCGACTGTATGGGCATCGACAGGCAGAACATACCGGACGCGTACATGTGTGAAATATGTTTACCGCGGCCTATAGACCGACGTCATGCTCGTGCCATACAGATGCGGAAAAGAGAGGAACTGAGTGCTCTTGGTGCCTCAGATACAGACTCTTCCGAGAGTAGTCGACTTCCCGGTCAAAGAAGGAAACGATTACTAACAGTCACTACTTACACCAACACTAGTGGTTCATGCGTCACTACTTATAACTCGACCATACCGGTGCTTCCACCATTGCCGCAGCCATCATTGACATTACCCAAGCGAGGGCCTAAGAGACCGAAGAAAGCAGAAGTTGTACGAAAGGGTACAAAGAGAAAACTATCTGAGAAACGAGTGAAACGTAAGAAAGAAATGCTGTTGAACAGAAGTAAATATAGCTCTGCATTAACAAATCAATCGCACTTCCAAGATTCGTACGAGTTGGCTGTAACCAACCATTATAGCCCAGAGTTGAGAGCTAAGATAATGAAGTACAGCAGTAAACTAGGCAATACTCCGAACATGGCGTATGCTATGAATGCGCATTTATGTACCACAGTACCACACGCTGGTGGAAAGATTTTGATTGCAACAAAAGACTTGAAAGAAAATACACCAGTTATCGAATTACGTGGCAAATACATGTTATCTAACCAACACAGGCCACAACTACAGAATTCTGCTAGAGCAGGAAGTCAAAAACCAGGACCTTTCGTCTTCTTTTATAGACTACCAAAAGATAACACGCAAATATGCATAGACACGAGAACGTACGGGAACGAAGCAAGGTTCGTTCGAAGATCGTGTAAACCCAATGCTGAATTACAACATTGTATAGTAAAGGGGACACTACATGTTTATTTGGTGACTATTGGAGTAGTTCAATCTAACACTGAGATCACTGTTGGCCACGACGCTGACGGTAGTAAACAGCCGTGCGCGTGTGGTAACCCAAAACATTGTAAAGTAAACGGTCTTAACACGTTAGCGTCAAGAAAGAGCGTCGATTATCCACCCAGAGAGAAGAGAAGTAGGAATCGATGCTTCAGTTCTTCATCACCAGTTTCGCCACCTCTCGTTCCCGTTGTCACCACACCAATCAAAGAATTTAGTCCTCAAATTCTTACGATGAAATCTGAAAAGAAATCGCCTCAACAAATCAAACATGAATACCCGCCGCCTCTCTCACCTGTCAAAACAGCTGTGATGGCCTTGAACTTTGATGAACCTCCTAAACCTGAGCCAATAGAAGACATAAAACCTGTAATTGATCTGATAGCCAAAGAAGAAATGAAACCTGAAGAAATTGATGAACCAGACTACTGTAAATCGGAACCAATTGAAGAGAAGTTCGATGAAATTAAAGAAGAGCCTATTCAACCTCCAGTTATAGAAGAAGTAAAGCCTTTCATCCCAAAAGTGGAAGAAAAAGAAATAAAACTAGAGCCAGAGCCAACATTGGAAAAAGAGCAAGAGCCTTTGTATTCTGACGAGGAAAAACCAGAGAAACCGGAGAAAGTAGAAGTAAAAAAACCTAAAGAAGAGCCTAAAATAGAAGAGGATAGACCAGTGACACGAGAATTTATGGCAAAGTCAGCATGCCACGACAGATCATCACGATCAAGTCGAACGACCTGTGTGAACCAAGACTCTCTGGATGACAAAACAGATGATTCTCAAGACAAAATACCCACAAATAACAAAGAGAAAGAAAAGAGGAAAATGGTGAGTTCGAAAAACTCGAACGAAACTCCACCTTCTAGCCTTGGGACGAGACAAAATTCTAAACCTGTATCTAAATTACAGACGCGCGAGGAACGTAAGATGGAAGCTATTATGAAGGCTTTTGAACGCATGGAAAAAGCTGAACAGCGCAAACAGGAAGTAAAAGAAAGGCAGAAGAGACGAGAGTCCGATCCTCACCCCAACGCTAACGATAAGGACGACGATGATGAAGTTCACAACACTTCTAAAAAGAGGAAAAAGTAAGTTTAAATTGTCTTTGCTATTTTGACGATTGTATAATGCAGTAATTTACGCCTCGTTTTTTTTTTGTTCAATTGTTGGCATAATTTCAATTTGAACTACTAATACGAGTTTTGTATTGAGATTTCTTTCCGCGTCCATTAAAACAAATTAGTACAGAATGAAGAACTTCAGAAAACTTGACGTAAATAACAGTGCTTTTTAACGTTATGATTAGAAGAAAAAAACAATAAAGTTTATTGCGATGTAATATATTTATATTGATAGCGTGCTAATAACGTTTTATTATATATTTAATATGGACAATCAATTCTCTACAATAGCGTGACACATAACGGTTACTTTTTTTCTCACTATTTTGTTAGAAGTATCGTAATCCTTTATCGAGCGTTACAGCTTGTTATACCTTTTAATCGTTTTGTATACCACTTTTCATGCACAAATATACAAACAAGCTAAGAAAAAAGAAAAACTAGAAATTGAGCATAGGCATTTATATATGGTAAATATTGCCTCGCGTTCATTTAATGTTTTCTAAATACCAAACTAAAAAGAAAAGAGAAAAGAAAAAGTTTTTATTTTTTGCACGCCAATTAACGCACTCAAATGCTTAAACAAACTACTTGATAAAAATCTTACACAATATAATATAAACAAGATAAACATAAAACACTAAACTAAATCAATAAAAAAATAAAAAAAATCCTACATAGTTCACACCTTCAAACTACTGATGTAATATCATAATTAATCATCTATGGTATCAGTTCTTGGTTTCAACATAAATCGACAGTTACCTACTTTTTTGTTGTGTTACCTATTGAGAATGTTTATAAACAAAGAAGTTGATCTCATGATAATTCAGGGCGTGTGCGTCGCATGTGCGCCAAAAAACTCTCAAACTACTCAGTTACATTCTAATATATATATTTTTTTCGACCAAAACCAACCAATACTTATACACCACTTCCTCTAGGCGCAAAGGTCGTGCCCGTACAACATCTCAGTCAAACCGTCGCCGGCTTAACTCTGCTGACAGCGACATGGTGACGTCGGGCGATGAAGCTCCGCCTACACCACTGACTCCGCCTCGAGCCGCCCCGATCAGAAGGGATAGCGTGGTGGTGCCGCCGATAGAACATGATCGAACCAGTGATGGACCCCATGAGGTATGTATAGTTAGAGTAGGCTTATTTATATTTGAAAATACTTTTTGAGCACTAGAAACTAGTATTTCATGTTAGCATACTAATTACATTCGTTCATAAATAAAAAAAGGAGATTTAATTCGTGAGGCAAGTTAATTTTATGACATCTGGACATATTGAATGCTATTGTATGGTGTTCTTCAAAATGTGTAGCAGAGTTTTCTATATCAAATCATTCTCTTTCAGGAACTTGGGTTGAGCTCAGCCTGTCTTCTAGTAGAAGCGGCAGTTGGGTCAGTTGAATCCGCCTTTAAATTACCAAAAACCAAGAAAACAATGGCCACGGAATGGATAGGAAGGTCACCGGAACGAACGCCATCGCCTTACAGGTCCCCTTACAGACCTGCCTTAGTGTCCGCGCCTTCCTTAGAAAGCTTGGTCAGGGTCGCATCGACCATGATCGGTGATTTAAGTGGCGGACATGATTTAGATCATGAGGAAGACACTAGTGCGTCTCCCCCGAGAACACCCGGGAGAGATCGAAATAAGCCTCCGAAAAAAGCAAAGCGAATAACCAGAAGTACGCCTCCCGCGGAGGTTCCTGAAGTGGTCGCACCCATCATACCGCAACACAGTGCCAAAAAGAGGTGGCTGAGACAAGCCATCAGTGAGGAGAGCGACTCTCCTGTAGCAGGTTTGTGGTCAAATTAACTTATATGTAGGTTTAATACATTACTGAACGAAAAGTGTCTCTATGTTGAATTTTAGATGTGTTTGTTTCAGAATCGCCGCCAAATGAAATGGTGACTCCATTGAAGAAGAGACGGTTAGCGAGAGAATCGCTATCTTGCGAACAGAATACTATTGTGCCTGTAAGTAGCTTTGCAATTGTCTTCTAGAGATTTTTGTCAGTAAAGTTACTAACTCAAAAACTTTTATCTCACAGTGTAATGACGAAACTTCGCCTATTTTAACGTCAGAAGACTCGCCAGTCAAAGATGACATGCAAGCATTGACGAGGCAATACAAAGTGAGAAATATTATGGATAGTATATATGGTAGGGATAGAACTCGCTCTGACAGTGGCCAGGGATCAGACGACCAGTGCAATATAGATAGTGACGTATTAAATATGAACATTAAGGGCCCTCATGACAGTGAGAACATTAGGAGGATAATAGGAGTGCCAACGCCTGAAGAGGAACTGCCACCTGAAATACCGAAGCCAGAAGACATTAAATCTAATAATAATAATGTTGAAATTGACGAAAGTAATTACAATAAAGTGGTGCCAATGGAAATAGATACTACGATACCTGCCCAGCCAAAAATACAAGAGTCTATTGACAGTAATATAATTGATGTTAAGGGAATTGAGAGCCCAAACGATAAACTCAACAGTTGTCAGTCAGCTGACACGAGCGGCAATTCATCACCACAGCGCGACGAGATGGACGATATACAGAAGAAGATACACTCATTCCACACAGAGAACATACAAATACTAAAAAGCAGAAATAAAAAACCTAAGGAAAAGCGGAAGAAAGTCAATCTGAATTTCGATCTTAGCATGGTTGACGATCAAATCAGTGTTCAGCTAAGGACAGAGAACGACACCTCGTCCAAATCAATAGAGATCAATGGGGACATCCATGATGAAATGAGCAATTCTGTTCACGATGACGTGAAAGTGCATGTGTCTCCTGAGAACATACCTCTGCCTCCAGTCGAGTCAATACCTTTGCCCGCTCCAGAAAACATCCCACTGCCCGAAGAGCCAAGTCCGATGCCCGTCATACCGCCGCCAGAGACGATACCACTGCCAGAAGAACCCATGAAGCCGGTCAAGGTCATCCGGCCAACGTCGCCCGTGGACATAAGCGATAAAGTTGAGAAACCTTTCTCAATCGACAGGCCGTCCGTGTTGGAGAATTCAACTTTACCTTTCTCGTCGCGTTTTAGTTCCACGGGACTTTTCTCCGGTATATTCAGCAACATGTCTCAGTCGTTCAACATGGACAATTCAATAAATGAGAACGTACCGAACATGTCTATAATAAAGAGTGCAATAGATAGGACTACAAGTTTAGATAGTAGTTTGTTTGACAAAGACAGTATTACGCCGGCGGACGATATGAAGAGCGTTCAGGAAATATTAACGCGAGTGAACAATATGGACTCAAATAACAGTGTGATATTATCGGGGGTGCTGAGTAGTTCAAACAAGGCGGGCCTGCTGGTGCCGTCGCCCAAGCCGCTCTGCAAGCCGTACTGCCCGCGCACCAACGACCCTAGACTGAACCCTCCGCCTGTTGAAAAACCTAAACCTGTAAGAAGGAAGGTGAGTTGACTTTCTATTATCTAATGTGTTTGTGTAATATACAATCTGTTGCAGTTACAGACTATTTGAGTACCAAAAGTTTCTAATAGGCATGATGACAGTACTAAAGAATAAAAAAATAAATGATTTTAGGGCAAAACATATGTACACAGGAATCTAAAAAATTATTTAGTTTTAATATAAACATTAAGATTAATAAGATTTTCAAGAAAATAAGATTAATAAGATTTTCAATAAAATGAAAGTATGAAATACTGCAATCGGCCATGTTGACTGAAACGCCAATTAAAGCGAATGACGTCACGCCCCCGTAAATGTCAATCACCGTCGTACGTCTTGCTTGGATTTTTGTCCAATGTTATCGAAGCGTGACGTCACGGCCCATGATAAGCGGCGCCATGACACCCATAGGCGTTTTGGCTCTTCATTTTTATTAGATAGAATAAAATGCAATAATATACCTTAAACCTTAGATTATTGCTGAATAATGTGTTTTTCGGAATAGTAGTCATATACCTAAATATTATAAAAAGAGATTTCAAAATCAGTCATCATGCATATTGTGAAAATTTTTAGGGACTGCAGAACAGATGACTTCTCTGCCTATTGTTGACCTAGAATATTTGGCTATCAGTACTTAAGTTAAACTGATCAGAGTTAACGCGATTTTATATAAAGTTTTCGATATAGGATTTCATGGTATCGTTTGGTACACCACATTTACACAAGCATATAAAACACTTTCATTTATCAACAAATGAATATCAAAAAGCTTGTGTCACTGCATATAAAGCCAGACCAAGGTCGCAGATTAGATAAGGGTAAAAACTGAGGTCGACGTGATATTCATGTTATCGCAAACTTTTCTTATTTCAGAAGTAAACATTAATTTCTGCACAATTCATTTATGTAATTCATCGATTTTATCTAGATGGAATTGTGTCAATATTGTCTTATCTTCAGTAAGTTAGAGGTTAAACTTTATACAACTGCTACGTCTATCTGAACCAAGCTCGTTCGTATCTACAGAACAGAGTATCTATGTATAGAACCATAGTCACGATTCTCGAGTGTTTCAAAACAGTGCATCGACCGATACGCCGACGGATGTTTTTCTAATGGTAGGCAACATTTATCGGCGCTCGACCAAGATTCGAGTTGTTGCGATATTAAAGTGCTTGTCACATGATAGGATCACTGTAATAAATATTAGTTTGGGCTCACTTCTTTTGCCTGCACAAATATTTCATATGAGAGTAAGTTCAGAGAAAGATACAGTCCACATACAGACACTGGTGCAGGGTTGCCAGATTATGGGGTATACAGGGGTATGTGACACTTTTATACAGAACTTGGTCAAAATAGAATTGCCTTTTTTGGTAGGTTCTTTCTTGTATTTACATCAAACAAGCTCAATGTTATCATGCACACTTAGGTTCTAGATGTCTATTTATCTTTTTAATCAAAAATGCGATTCTTAGCAGTACGATAGTAAGATGTACAATATATCGCAGCTCTCTATAACGGAGTACCGCAAGAGGCACAAAGGCGGGTGTGCGGAGGAGGGCGGCGGCGGGTCGTCGAGCGAGGCGGGGTCGGCGGGGGACGCGGCGCCCGAGTGGTCCAGCGAGTCGTCGGGCGCCGCGTCGCTGTCGCCGCAGCGCCTGGACGCGGCCGCGCAGGCCGCCGCCGACGAGCTGGAGCAGCGCCTGCACCGGGAACTCTCCGCCGACCACACGCCTAAAGGTGGGACCGACTTCTGAAATCCATTCATTACCCGTCACGACAAGTGTAGTTTGTAGTTTTCAATTTTAAACCGTATAAAAGCTGTACCGTACCAAATTGATATCAGCGCCATCTATTATTACTTTCTTACATTTAAAAGCTCTCCCGGAGAATTTAGCAATTTCGGGCTAAAATATATTTTCAGATTTACAATATTAGTAATGTCCCATTGATCTAGTGATCTAATGGTCGCAAGCGCTACTGCTGAGCGTGAGATCCGGGTTTCGAATTCTGGGTTGGATAAAGTGTTATTGGGTTTTTATTTTAGGAAATTCTCAATTGCAGCCTGGTAGTTGGTAATAGGTCATTACCAGTTACATGGGACTCGATGACTAATATTTGCGTACGGGTATACAATAATTCACTTCTGATCATCCCTTCGGGATCTACAGGCATGACTCTATTAAACCTCCCAATGTTGTAATCTCGACTCAATATAGCTCACAATATGATTAAAAGACTGCACCATCGCATTGTCGACAATTATATCGTCAAGTAGAGCGCGTTAGCAATTGAATCAATTGGCTGGTGCGCGCACTGGTTACGTGCTGCGGGCGATTAGCGTCGGACCTTGTTAGGGTACCCTCGTGAATGCAGTTTCAGTAGGAAATGGGTACTGTTACATGTAGATTCAGAGAAATCTATTTGAACAGTAGTTATTATATAAGTTTACGAAGAAAGGTGGAACTATACTATTATTATTTTTTTCTCTTGTATAGTGAGAATCCCATCTAATGTGACCTCTTGTTCTTATCGACTGCTACGTATCGTTATCAGCTTCTGAAGCACAGAGAAGCTCTCAGATCAGCCTGCAGCCGGTATGTGTTTTCAAAGATGCTAGGATGATTTAAAGAGTTTCAATGCGAATAACAGCCTCTTTCGTAACTATACAGTAAGGGCATTTAACATGAACTAAAATTCTCGTCATATTTGCATTGAAAGATTTATATGTACTACGTAACTTCTCGCAGTTCTGATAAGCAATTGCATATAACTTCCAAGATTCTTGTGACTCCAGAACATTCTAGATAAATCCATACGCATTATATTTATCACTGGACCGGATAGGAAATATACGTCGAAGTGTACTACACACCAGTTTGTCATATGGAACGTTTATACATAAATGTAGGTGTATAAATATGTTTACCCGTGTATGCAATAATCGACCCCGGTTATCGATGCCGTATAATTTTTGTGTTAAATTCATTGATAGCAATTTTTCACACAAACATTGCTGTTGTTATGTCGTATTTCCATAGCAACTTGACGCGCGTGTCAACGTTATTCAAAAGTAATAAACGCGTGTAATATATTGTGACGTTTTTATTCTTGTGAGTTGAAAGCCAAGCAACGGTTTGATGCAATTATTTGTTCTTACAAGATTGGGCATTGGACTATAACCAATACCTGAAAAAGCTACCCTCAAATTTTATATTTAGACTGGTATTTGTCGCCTTGGTTAATGTCGACTTTGCTCGATATTCATGAAGAGGCCCAATTTTGTAGTAATATATCTAAATAAAATCTTGATATTGTATACAAGGCTCATACAATTCTGCGCACAACGGTGTGGCATACTTGGAGGCCTAAAAATATATGCAAACATTATCAAAACGTCGTGTTATTAATTAACCTTTAGCGTCATAAGTTCATGACATATAAATTAATCGCATAAATAATAACCAAATAAAGCCACCAAGCATCTCAAAAAGCTCTGTTTAAATAATTAAGATAAAGCAAAATAATATTGCCGCGCACAAACGAGCGAGGAGCTCCCGGTATAAAGACTAACATCATTACCGCGGCGACCTTGACTACAAGTGTAAACACAATACTGCGCCGCACAGAATTCAAACTAATATTCATACGAGGTATTTTTTATTTCACTCCCACATGCCAGTGCGCTGAGATAATCCAATACCTACAACTACTTTACAAAAGTATACGACATCTTATTCCACTGTAATTGAGGCAAATTGGTTTGCAAAGTGCACCCATAGAGATTATTTTTAGATCGAGTTTGTGGTAAAACGTGACGTTCGTAGAATGGGGCTACTGTTTTAAAATATTTAAGCTTAGTTTTAGTGGAATTTTATGTTGCGTTGCAAATACGTACATACAATCACGCCTGTTTCCCATTGGGGTAGGCAGAGACTCAATTTCCACTTACTACTATTCTGGCACACTTCTTCGCTTCGAAGCAAATGTTAACTGTAAATCAGAATTATGCCTTATTTAAAAGTACTTTAATCTTAGTACATTTTGTGCCATAAACATTGAAATGAGAATATGGTTACAGGTACACTGAATAGAAATGGTGGAATATTACTGCAAGCATTACAAATCCTGTAAACCTGATTTATGATCGCAGTATGGCGTTATTTACTGTATAAGAGGATGCTGCCATACCTCTCAATAGTAAATAATGTGAGCTACTTATAAATAAGATCAGCCAGTGATTTTTATATGAATGGGCCTCCTAATGAATACAAACCCTAAATACGACATTCATATGATGATAATACACTGTAAATTATAACTTAGACCTATTGTTTAAAAGTTATTTTTGTTTGCACAGGTGTGTTCGACGCCCAGCCGACAGCCTCGGAGCGCCAGCGGGAGAACCTCAGCTCGCGGTTACGACGGGAGTTTGGTCTTGCCTTACCTGACGACGAAGAAGCGAGACCACCTACCGAAAACACCGGTATGGACACTTGGAGACATAGCGAGGGCATAATTGGGCATGTTGCTGGCAGTATTGGGCAAAACGATATAATCGAAGCCTCAATAGCGCAAAATAATGACAGAGTGACCCATGTGGGGCGTGCAGGACATGCAACTGTTTCATCCAACTATCATGAAGATTCTTGGGAGCAACACTTTAAAACCGTGGAGGAAATGGGACACTCTGTTGATAACCAATGGAATAATAATATGTACAGTACAGCTTATGGGTATAAAACAGGTGTTAAAGGGTTAAAGTGGGGAAGGAGGGGTGTATGAAATTAATTATTGTAATCAAAAATTTTGGTGATTACCAAACCTTGGTACATACTCAAATATACGAGTCCTAGCTAAGTTAGGATTTCACTGGTAGAAAAAGTATTTGGTTTGTGTAATCATACTTGTAGCTAAAGTTAGGGTTATTTAATGGTAATTTAATATAAAGAAATTATTATTTCGCGACATGTATGTTAATTTTGTACATAATGCGTAGAGATATTATTTTGACATGTTCAATAAACAATGTTATAGAAAAGTATAGTGTTGTCATTTCTAAAGCTGGTATGCTTTGTCCGGCAGATGGCGCGGGCGGTGCGAAGCGGTGCGACAGGTAGTGGCGCGGGATGTGCACACTATAAACATTATTTTTGTAAATCTCAGACGGACCCACACCCGTCGCCTGTATTATATAATAACTAGCATAAAGGAACTTTTCTATGAGTGTACGTTAGGTGCGATGCGCGCATATTGTATATTTCCGTTTCACTTCTACGTTTTATTTTCCACGGTTTTTCTGCAAGTACAAATTGTTTTTATTTCCCTTTGTACATATTGTATATAGGAGAGTTAAGATATAATATAGGGAACTTACTCGGTAACGTATGTATGTGTAATGGTATGAAAGATTTTTTATATATGTACAATGTTTATGTATCTTATTGATATATTTATTTATCGATTTATTCGATAGTGCGTTTAGGGAACGATGGCTAGGATTTTTGTACGCATAATGTTTAAGTAAATTATAGTTGTTTTTATTATTTGTTTTATGTTTTTTTCTAGCATGTATAGGGGGTCCGAGGGCTCGTCCTAGTTCTAGGTCTCTATTAGCGTTAGAGGTTTCACGTGTAATTTAGAGTCGTTTCAATACAGATACGCATTAGCCATTTGTAGAGGTTACTGTGTTGTAATTTAAGTGGAGCGTATCATGCAAAGATTATTTTCTTTGATCCATCATCACAAGGACGAATGTTGAGGCAGCTGGGTAATAGTGTTCTAAAACGTTATCCGCGACACCACTGTGCAGTTATAGTCTGCAGAGTTGGAAAGTGTATATTTATTGGTTATGTTTCAAGTATTATAAATGGACTGAATTGTCCATAATAAAATAAAAATTATTTTAAATCGCAGAGTTGCAAAGTTGTGTCGTGGATGAGAACTTAGTTAGGATTTTGTATCCAAATTGGATAAAAGGGATCGTGAATTTTGACTGATATGAATTGCAATCACATTAGTACTAATAAAATAATCTTGTTTGGTTTGACACAGCAATGAATGAAAGCAATTTCTGGAATAAGCACTGATTACTTGTTAGTATTGTGTGCTTTTTTTTAATATCTTTGTAGCCGATTTTGCGATGTGTTACAAACGGCAACATCCGTAGGTCGTATGAAGTTATGTACTGTGTACATTGTTTGCAGACTTTTGCAATTTACATTAAGTAACGATGTGTTCGTCGAGTGTTGCATTTTGAGTAGGTAATGATTTAGCGGTCGTTTGTAATACATTGTTTACACAGCGTACGTTAACAATTGTGGAGTTGTAGTTTACATTTTTTTTATCTCTGCATTTTAGAGGTGTACCACTCTGTGTCTTACATTATTATGTAAGAACTGAATGGCCGAGTTAACAAATCGTATCATAACATTTTACCGTACTATTCTGTAATTACAGTTATTTATAATTACAGTTACCTTTATAAAGTCAAATGTTATGTACTCAATTTAACGATTGTTAATATATTGCCAACTGTATATACTTTATAATAACAACGAATCGATGTTGTGAATAACCTCGGGCTAAAATAGTGATTATCACCGAAGCACCCAGTGATCTAAGGAAGCTTTGTGCAGGCACTTGCAAAATATTCTGTTTGTTATATTTAGGTAGGCTTCCGTAGGGATACTAGAATTAGTTTACTGCTCTACTTAGAAGCAACATTTGCACTCACTCGCGACGGAATTACATCTCCGAAGTTGCCAAAAGTTCGCAGTGCGATTGTTGCGACCAATATGACACATGATATAGATAATTTCATTCATTACAAAATATCTTTAGTTGTCATGTTTGATACTCCATGAGTATAAAACCTGTGTTCCGTGTTAAATATGATCGTTGATGTCCATCGTTACGCTTCAGCGAATAACTTCTGCTTCCATGGTTTCGTCTATGGCGATGAAGGATCGCAATAATTAGCTTATACACAATAATGCTATCGAAAGAAAACATATTTTTTTAACGTATTTTGATGAAACTTTCTGTGCTTTTATGTGAGATTTAAAGGCGCTGATATTTTGATAGTGATAACTCTTTGATTGGTGTTCTTATTATTGGTGGAATAAAATCCACCCATTTTTAAATAAAGCAAACTGTGGATATCGTTGCAATTTAGATTAATATAAATCTACGTAGTTAAACTACGTTTATAATGCCCAGTGTCTGACGTTACATCCAAATTGTTGCTCAAATTTTCTAACATGGGTTCCATAAATTGCTGTTCTATTCAGAACCCTTTATATTTAGACTGTGTGCTTTTTGCGGTCTGTGAAAATTTGATGTTCTGGCAACATCTGCTGCTTATTACGTGTCAATTACAACCTCGACGGTTGTCGACGTATGCACTTGTAAGTGCTGACATTTTTTCAGAACTATGAAGTTTACCCTTTTTGTTTAATCCAAGTGAGCTGTGTGGATAAAAAGTACATATCGAAAAGTCGTCTCAATTAACTTGTTCTATATAATCTATTATCTTGATTTCCTATTTCGTGCAGCCGTTATGAGTTTCTTTATAGTTGCAATAAGCTTCACTTGCCCGCTCTGTTGGGTCATCACTGAATAACTACTTAAAAATTTAAGTGTTTTACGCATAATCTTTAAAATTAGATTATAGTCAAATACGTTGCAATAATACGCCTTGAAGGCAAAATACACATAGTTATTAACACACAGAAAAATATATTTTAACAGCTTTATTTAATCCATGATTTTATTATTTTTGTATTGTATAAAAAGAATTGTAGGAAGATTTTTTTTATGATTTTTTCTATTGAATCAAATGTAGATTAGTATGAAATGTTCAGTATGTTCGCAGCACGACTAGAGCGACAGTGTCGGTCTCATGTCAAATAGATGTGTAAATATTTCGATCTGGTTTTAATAAACTGTAAATTAATTGCTTAATAAACTATCTGCTGGAATGCGTTTTGATGTGCATTTTATAGCTAATACTTCTTCCAACTAGACTTCTTTCTCTCACATTGCAATTAAATGATGTACCTAAATGTAGAATTTTAAATAGAGGTAGTTTTTAACTTCACACCATGGCAGCCCAGTAAATGTATATATTTAAGGTTATATATGGCAACAAAACGCACTTCAACATTTTAATGTTTCTGTAGTATATTAGATGAAAATCTTTGTGATAAAAATTTCTTAATTATATCAACCCGTAGAGAAGCGTCTGTGTATATATTATATTAATTAATGTTAAGTGAAAGCTATATTTTGTTATGGTGAACAAAAAGCGCACTCTCTATCGTTTGCCATATTATGAAGCTAGTTATTGGTACTTCCGACTCCTTGTGATCGCACCCACCTTCGGCCTGTCCCGCTCCCCCGTTGGATATGTTTTTATGTAAGGTATTCGATGTAACAATGGAATATTTTGCAATATATATATTAATATAATTTCTTTAACGCTAAGTGGATCGTAAATAGAAAAGCTGTATATTATCCAGATGTTAAATATTATTATTTCTTTCTCAATGTTTGAACTAAGCATGTAAAATTTAAAATAATACTAGAGAATAAAAGATGTTATGATAATTAATTACATAAAATCTTCGTTTGAATGTAGTGCCTTTCCTTTATCCCTTGCTCATAAATAATACACGCGACGACATAAAATATTTAACATTTATTTCTACATGTTTATTTACAAAATATAAAGTATACATATAACAGGCTATTTAAATGGTATCTAAAACTAACTTTACGTAAAATTTGACACTTAGTACACATTGAACTCTAACCTGTGGTATATAATATTTGGGGTGAGAGTCCAATGCTAAAACAATCATAAAATATACGTCTAAATAAAAACCTCAGTCTTTATCTTGCCCACGAGTGGGTACCAACCACACCTTATCAAAATTCTTTCCACCACTACCGCCAAACAGTAATAAAAAATTTAAACAATATTCAATAGCTGCCCATATCATGCGTATATAGTATGGCTACAGCGCATAAGAGGTCTGTGGAATTTTGGTGGGAAATTATAATAATGTAATGTTATTTGCTTAAAAATAATGTTTCAATTTGTTAGTAACGTCTCGATTTCTGAGGGGATTTATCACCAGTTATTCTAAGGACGTTTCTGCAATTGATACTATATCAGTACAATACGCGGATTTTATGATCCTAGGATAAAAGCTAGAATGGTTTTCTAACTTTTGTGTCACTTAAATTTGATTTTTATACACAGATATTTTACAGTTGTACTAATATAGTAAGTATCAAATTTCGAACAATTCTGAGTGTACTGGTAATAAATGCACCACAGCGGTCTGTTACATCTTAACTACTCTTTCCATATCACAGCCGTAACTAAGAACCCTGAAAACATTGTCCATACCATTATTAGTCCTTTCTAAATTGTTTGCCATGGCGGCAAAACTATGGGTATATCGTTTAAAACTTATTATTATGAATGTCCTTTTCATTATGCCCACAGAATAGTTTTCACAAATACACGGTCGGCGATTAGGTGTTTTTAATTGTGTGTTATTTACATTTGCAACATCTTGTTTATAACAATGTTGCACTTTGACTCAAATTTGACTAGAACAGCTGAAGATTATGCCAGGTGGTTTACTAAAATTATTTAAACAGCTGAACTCGAAAGGACCTCGCATTAAATTGATAAGATAAAACTCTTATATTTAAACATTTCGTCGTCTATCGGTACCTATTTATTGTTGGTAACTAAATTCGAAGCATCTATACTTCATTTACTTTCTTAGGATGTAACTTAATTAGTAATAGTTAACCTTTTGTTTCCCATTAATCTCGAAATATTCAGCTGTATTATTACAAAAATATATAATATTTTTATGAAATTATATTTTAAGAAAATAGCTTTGCTATTATTTATGGCTCATAACGTTTTGTGAAGCAATCTACAATTATTTTTATTCCTCAATTCAATAGTTTACGACTGCCTCGCGCAAACATTTTGAATAAGTATTAGCTGTCACGATCAAATGTTGGCGCCATTTTTGTCATTACAATATGGCGGCCGAAGCTCATAATTAGGCACTGGATACTAGTCTTTTGACCTACACCGCCCGCCATTGGTCTCGATCGTTTGGTTCTCGCTTGACATGGTAGTTGAGACACGGCTGAAAATTTACGTGGATCGTCACAGGATGTAATGGAGCGGCCAAATGCACTGCTCTCGCGTCGAGCACATCGTAGGGACCAAGGTGCCTTTGAAGACACGCGTAGTCAACACTTAGTGGGACATAATATTTTCCTGCAAAACACAAAAAAGAAATACAGTCATACATTGCTTCTCATTGTAAATGTTTATCAGATATAAATAATACTTATTTATTATCTTACCGAGCGCATTCAAAGCGAACACAGGGACATACTGCGTTGGTGGAGGTGGTTTATCATAGTGATGATGATGCGGTGACTCGCTTGACGTATCCTATTGAAATTATAAATTCCGTTATTATAAAAGTGCAGCAGTGCCGTGAAAGACAAACTCTGAATGCATCAAATGGTTGCACCGCTGAACAAAAAAAAAACAGTTTTTTTTTTAATGATTTTTAATCTAATGTTTGACGTTCAAAAAGCACTGCTGCTAAGTATTCCAATTTAAATAGGATTTTTAATTTTGAAATTCCTTTCAATAAAAGGCATAGCCCGTTTACTGTAAAAGCTGTAACCAGCAGTGTTGAGTGAATTTGCTTAAATTGATCCTGCTGTCCGTCATTATTGTCATGAAGCAACCACCTGAACTATTAAATTTTATTTAAGTATATTGACAAATTTTGAAAATATTGTTTTATATCGGAAAATGTGCAACGTACCTGTGGCGAGGTATCTCGAGCATCTTCAGTAGATCCAGAGGCAGATGTGGAGGTGGAGGGCGCGGGCTTTGCGGCGCGCCGGCGCTTGTGCGAGTACAACTTGCCATGCGCATGCGCAGTACGGGCTAGCATGTCCGCCGCCTGGAACAACGGAGATGTTATAATAAAGCACGTATTTACTTACTATGGAAATATATAGAGGTAGGTGTGAGAAGCGCCATAAATGGGTTTAACTTAGGGCACAGATCAATTTGGTTTCTCCACGTCGGAATGTATGAATGTGTTTATGAGGCTTAGTAAATTATTATTATACAATTCAATTCGATTTTGTGTTTTACTTATTTAGGTAAGTATCGTCTGCAGAATTTTCTTTAAAATATAATTTTAAAATTACAATTACGCACTGCATACTAGTGGGGCGGGTAGACGTCCTACCCACAACCCGATTGTAGCGCCACCTAACGGGTCCAATTGTGAATCTAAACCATCCAGGGACCCACTCAAACACATACAAGATCTTTATTATTACCATCTTTAATCAACGTAATTTGAAAATGTAGAAATGTAAGTTTTAAGTACTTACAATCATAAACAAAATTGCGCACTCTAATTTTTAAAGACTTAATTGTACCCCCTTTTTAATATTTTGATTTAGTGTAGGTATATATTTTTAGTCGGGCTTATTTTGGGTCAGGTTCAAGGTATTGAACTTTTAAGTCGCTGTTCGTACATAGGAACTAAGGCAGAACTTTTGAAGGCGAAATAGTCAAATATTTACCTCAGTGTCTTGCGATCTAGAAAATCGCCTTTCAATGGAGTTCTTGAACTTGTACGAATGCAGGTAATCTTCCGTATGATCGGGCTTCCTCACAGTGCGAAGAGTGGGTTCCCTCTTGCGACGTCCATCCAGGGGCAGAGGCTCCGCATCCGGCAAGCTTTCGCCTTCAGCCATTGGAGTCTGCGCCACTGACACTATAGGAAATTACACAAATATTAGATTTTATGCTACAATTTATTGTGACAAAGGTCAATAGACTCTCGAGTACAAAATTGCAATAAGGTCGCAAGTTCAAGTTATACTCCGTCGTGATGAACTCAGTCCCATTGTATAAATCTTACTTGTATTCCGTAGAGGTTCTTGGCGAACTGTAAATACATCAGATCGGATAATGAAGATTTGCATCAGACGAAATACCAAACGCACCTGTCTGCTCGATCTAACTGCTATAGTTGTTGGTCCTAAGAAGATAATAACTAACATTTATAGTTTTTTACTTTTTACTAACAACACCGATATAAATAAATTTTCTTTAAACATGCCTTGTCCGTAGCGCCTTAAGTCACCAAGACAATATCTCCCCTTGACTTCGTCGATAGACTTTCCCCGACTGTCACAAGGATTATGTTTTACCTGCATCTAACGAAGCATTACGCCCTGCATAGCATTAGGTGATTTTTGTCCCAAAGTGGACCGCAATAGTTATAACCTGAAGAGATTCTTCAATTAAAAATAGCATCTTGTTACCTCTTTCGCAGTCCATATTGTAGGGGTGGTCCTGCGGACGCTCCTCATAGGTCTCCTGCGTGAAGGTGGGTGGTGCGGGCGGCGGCGCCTGCGCAATGACTCCCGGCTTCATCACGTAGCTGTGCGAACTGCTGGACGAACTCGCTGTCTCCGATGATGAACCCTGGTGAGAACTTCTTTGGGGCTTCTCGCGGACGAGGTTCTCTCCTTGAATTTGGTGAAATGGGTATTACAACAAAGAGTAAAATTTATCTTTAATCGTAGATTTGTGAAATATCATTTTAATTTTGCTTGAACAGGAAAAAATGCAATTAAATCCTAATTTTGGACGCCCTTCTTGACTTAAACCTGGTATAATTTGAAGCCTCGTTTTGTCCAGTAAGAACTGTGACTATTTTCAATGACTTCGGTATGTATTAAGTATAACATAATTTATGCATAAGCGCGACTACTGAGCAAGATATTAGGTTCCCAGGTCGGGCAGTGTTATTGGATTTTTCCGTTAGGAAATCTCCAGTAGCAGCCTGGAGTATGAAATTATGCCCGAATTTTGAAAATATGCCCGGTAAATGGCAATAGGCTCACCACACATGGGACTTAATAGCTGTATTGGTGAAATGTGGGTGTACAACTGTGTACACCTCTGCTAACCCCTTCGGGGAATACAGGCGTGATGCTATCTTATGATGTAAATTTAGAATAATTATTATCGCATTTAATAATTGGAGGTCACCTATTATATTTATATTTTGTCTGAAATAACAGGAATCAATTACTTATTTTCTTAGTGATTCTAAGACACCTCTTACTTAAAGGTGTGCATATAAGTAGTGCTTATGTTATGTGTTCAAATAAGCCTTTGCCGTACAAAAGGAAATTACGGGCTGGTAATAAAACATACCTTTAGAAACAGCTTCGCAGTGCCTCTGCATGTGTGCAGCGAACTGAACACACAGTCCATCCCCGGGCCCGTAGCCATGTACCTCGACTAGGAAGCGCAGCGACTCGGCGACAGCATCCTGGTAGCCGGCGCGGAAGTGCTCCTCGCCCACCTGCCGCTCGGCAGCTATAACAGAACCCCACGCGAAGATGGAACATCTTCCGGCGGGAACTCCCAACAACATTAGCGTTCTTCAGTGTCATATTAGAGCGTGTGTTTTTTTTGCTTGTGAACCTTTTTAGGTGAGGAAACGTGATTGTGGAATTCGGTTGTAAATCTTTATGGTGTGATGGAACTTGGAAAGTGGCTTTTGTGGATCGGGAGACGGGTTGGGTATCTGTTAGTAGTGAGGACGTTTCACCATAAACCACGATTCTGATGAAATTGATTGTAAGCACGATTATAGGTTATCATCGTGGTTATTTTATTGCAGTTGATTTAATTAATATTTGAATGATCAGATATTTTATCATGTTTTTTTTTTGTAATATTTAATGTACTATTATTTTGATTAGTAAAATGCTCGGAGTTTATATGCAGCTTTCATTTAATGTGCGATTTAAAAAAATGTTGGGGAGTCATCAGGCATCAAATAATTACATAATAAAAAATCTGTTTGCAGAAGAATAGCTTGCAGTCCATTTTTATATAATATTACGCTAAGACAATATGTAACTTAACGTTCTTGCTATTTCTGTTAAATTTTTTGTTTGGTTTCAATTGTTTATTTAAATTAATCGATATTAGTTAGAATAATGATACGACAAATCTATTTAATATCTACACAAAGACCTCAAGACTGACGTACTAAACATAAAATTCTTTAGCATAATAGAATTTGACGTCAAAGAGTAATTGAATAAATACGACGAATTAAAAACTTGGCTAACTAGAATTTTGTGATGGTGATCGCCAGTGTCATTGTAAGTATTGAAACACACTTAGGTAGTAATTCAATTGTGGCTAGAGTTTCATAATAAAAGCTATTCGTCTAATTTGATAAGGTCGTACCTACGTAGAATTATTTTTTTAAATATTATTCTGGATTATTTTATTTTATTTATGGATTAGATTTATTTACCGTATGGTAAAAAATGATCAAGATATTGTGTTATTTGCTGATGATACATCACTCTTATTTAAACTTAAACGGCAACAGCCAGTTACTGACGATGTAAATAACACTCTTTCTAAAGTAATACACTGGTTCAATGTTAATAATTTACTTTTAAACGAGAAGAAGACTAAATGCATCAGATTTTTATTGCCTAATGTTAAGCAAATAAAAACCAGTGTATTGATAAATGATGAACATTTAGATCTTGTAGACACTACAATGTTTTTGGGTATTACTTTAGATTCAAAGCTGCAATGGGGCCCACATATTAATAAGTTGTCGAACAGACTCAGTTCTGCAGCATACGCGGTCTATAAAATACGTCAATTAACTGATATAGAAACAGCCAGATTAGTATACTTTAGTTATTTTCATAGTGTAATGTCGTACGGCATTTTGTTGTGGGGAAATGCTGCTGACATTCAAACTATATTTGTGCTGCAGAAGAGGGCTATTCGAGCAATTTATAACCTTAGTTATAGGCACTCACTGAGGGATAAATTCAAAGAAATTGGGATAATGACGGTCGCATCTCAATATGTCTATGAAAATTTGATCTATGTTAAGAAACACATTAATCTATTCTGTAAAAACAGCGACGTTCATAGTCTCAATACGAGGAACAAAAATAAACTCGTGCTACCATCAACTAGGCTCCAAAAAATTAGTAATTCATATAGATGTCAAAGTGTACGCTTCTACAACAAAATCCCAAGCAATATTCAAGAATTGAGTCTCAACAAATTTAAGTCATATGTGAAGCAGACTCTTTGCAAAAAGGGTTACTATAAAATCAAAGACTACGTAGAAGATAAAAATGCTTGGGATTGTGCCGCTCGCTCTAATGTTTAGACACTCATTAATAATTGCTGTATTTTTTGATATTTTTTTTACCACTGTTGACATTGTAATGTTTAATTAATTTATTTTCTGATATTTTAATGAATTTATTATATTAAGATTATTCTTTTTGACATTGATTCTTGACATTTTTTGATAATATTGTTAGTCTATTAGACACTATTTGCAATGTGAATGTGAGTACGATGTGGGCTAGAAATTCATTCATACATGAACCTCATAGACTGTCTGGCGGTTTTGAGTCGTTTTATGTGACCTACGCAAATGTCCTCCTGATCTGGTATCGTCTTGTGACGGGTCGTTGAGCTCCCTTAGTTATGGTTGAGCTACACGATGACTGATGCATACGTGCCGTCAGACAGGACAGGTCACCTCGAAGCTGCTATGGCTCTTTCCTCAAAAGGCCATTCCAGACGATCCCTGCATCGTTACACTCACATAGATATGTACATACTATTATGTCTGGACTTTAAAAGAGACGTTGACCTCTGAGTTTGTTTCGGCGTTTCTTCTCAGAGACAGTCAGATAGGAAACGCCGGCGCCATCTAGTTTAAAAAAATGACTTGTAAAAGTGTCTTCAACAGATCTATTTACAGAAATAAAATCATTTATCATTTATCATTTATCATTTATCATTTACCGTGTTATTTTTTCCACAATCTGGATTTTACGGTTATTATTTTATAGTTCACAAAACAGACATAGCCTTTATCAATACGTATAATTATGTTATAAATACCAGGCTCTCAAAATGCTCTTTCAAAAGTAGGTAAATGAACAAACTTTAAATATTCAGAGATCATGCGGGAATACGAATATTATCAATAAATTTAATCTATGGATTATTTTATTTTTCTTTGTATTCTGACATCAATCTTAAAACATTTGAAAGCATCTGAAGAATACCATGTCACGAGAAGTTTTGCCAGAAACCTAACTAGAATAATATTAACCTAACAAGATTGAATTTAAAAACTGTGGTACTAACCATGACTGCTAAAGAATTTAATTTTACTTTTCAGACTTTTATTAAGTACTGTCTATGAACTTAAAAAAAAATGGGTTTGGGAGAAGATAACAAATGATTTAAATACTCATTTGTGATCTTTTGAACTAAATATAATAAAGCCTTTTATTCACTAAGTAGCAACATTTTGATATAGATGTTGTAATCTATTAAGGGTCCTGCTAGTGGGACCTCATACTTTAAAGACTACACAGAGTTTTAAATTGTCAAAATCGTAATGTGCCTCGGTAAATACAAGGCTGAGTTAGAAATAATTGAAAAAAAAAACCAACAAGTGCTTGAAATTGCGACATGACCTCTAGAAATTTTACAATTTCGTAAACATAGCCTACAAGAACACGTTGCACTTTGTAACTTTTTCGCAAAACCAGGCCCACATACAATTTGTATTAAATTTTGAGCACTCCAACCAATTAGATCAAACAATTCTTATTAGCTCTTAAAATCAAAATTCAGCCACCACTAACGTTGTCGAATAAGTATCACATGTATTTGGCTCCGACAAAAATTACCTATATCTAGAATAATTTTTATGACCAGAATCAAAGATCTGACGGGTTGGAGTCTTAATCCAAAAGTACCTTTCTCCAGTTGTTTTCCAATTATAACTAACGCGTTTTTACCAAATAAGCGCGCTATCTGTACGAACCGTTCGCTCGTTCCTGCAGGAATTTGAGGTGGCGTATGGCCATCTCGATAATCTCTGTCTTCTCGACTCTGCCGCGGCCTTTCTTCAGGTATTCTGGTGGTATGAGCCGCGAGAGATCCGCCAGACAATTGTTCATGCGGTCCCGACGCCGCTTCTCGATTATTCGATGAGACATCGGATCTTGCTGTGGAAGAAATTAGAATATAAGATTTTTGGTACAAAGGCGGTGTTGTGTTAAAGATGTCGTGATATACTTTGTTTTATTTATTTTTATTATTTATTTATTTTGTTAAATATGTAACATCTATTAAAAAAACATAAATATCGCAACAACCTTCGTGTACCTACAACATTTAATTTGGGGAGTCGTTTTAATGGTTTGTGGATGATCCCTCTTAAAACCTGTTACATTCAAATTCTGGCATTTGGGACAATTCATTTAGAGGTCGAGATTGGTTAGTGGTCAGAGCGCCCGGAGTATTTATCCGGGAGGCGCAGGTTCGAATCCTGTTCGCGACCGTCTTTTCTTTTTCCATTTAATATAATAACTTTAGAGTTCGCTAAGCATGCGTTAATGCTTTTCAAAGATTTATCTTGAAATTCATTTAGTATTTATAAACATAGCATCACGCCTGTATTCCCCGAAGGGGTAGGTAGAGGTGTACACAATTGTACACCCACACTTCACATATGCTGTTATTAAGTCCCATTTAGTAGGTGGTTCGGCCATTGCTATCTACCGGGCACAATTCCAAACTCCGGGCTGCTACTGAGAATTTCCTAACAGGAAAACTCAATAACACTACCCGACTCGGGAATCGAACCCAAGACCTCATGCTCAGCAGTCTCGCTTGGGACCACTAGACCGACGAGGTAGTTTTACAGAAATAAAAGTTAGTTAGATAAATTCTTGCATGCATTAGTTAGGAGCCCTTATTTATTATAGAAACACAAAACGGGGTCTGCCCATGATTAAAAACAACAATAAAAAGATAATAAAACGGGCATATTCAGTAAGACTTGCCCTCGAGACCTTCCCCTTCTTCAGGTAGGCTCCGGGCGGGTACTCGGCCTCGTCCTCCGAGGGCGCGGCGAAGTTGAGCTGCTCCCCGGCAACGCGGCCGAAACCGTCGTTGGAATTATAGCTGTAACAAGTAAAAAATAATTTTCATAGATGCAGATGTGAGTATTATAACGGTAAACTTCTTTGACACGGACCTTAAAAAGATACGGACGTCGCGTTGTTTACGACATGTGAGAAGCATGCCTAGTCATCGAATTTCATACACGAGCTGAACGCATACAAATACTAAAAACTCATCCACTTGGCGCACTCTGCGTGTGTCTGTGCTTAATCTACGCTTCACTTATGTCAAGGCAAGGTTACATCCGTATTTTTTTGTTATCGGTGTTCTATGACAGAACTTTTCCTCACGGGTTATCTTACTGTCCGATGTTTTTTATTGTCCGGTGTTTAGATGTTAAATTGATTCTAGATTCAAAAGTAAGTCTCGATGAACGCTACAGTAGTTTCCTTACATACATCTAGGTAAACAATAATCTATCTACTAAAAAGTGTTAAACAAATTAAAAACAATATGTCGTTGAAATGACCCATTCTATTTTTAAACATAAATTATTTATATATCACGTAAGGGGTGGTGCACAACGTGACCAGAATTATTCTGTCATGCCACCCAGTATCAAATTAAACAAGTTAATATATTATATAAGCTCAAGGTTGTCTTTGGCAACATGTGATCGCAAAACGTGGTCGCAAGGTTATATAGAGAACTATTGGAAACAATTCGATGTAACCGAATAACCATTTAGTAATTAACTGTCTGAACTATTTTATTGCAATTTGCACGGTGTTTTATATCGTCTGTCTCCAACGCCAAACTTTTTTAACACTGGTAGTAGTGGCTAGTGACAGTTGACACTGGTATCTCCTATCTAGTCTAATACCTATAAATGACCTGAATCAGTCTCTGTCATCGACCAACAACCAAAGAGATTTAATGACTAGTATACAGAGTATCCCAGGGAGGCTGTACCAGCGAAGGTCCGGAGTTAGAGGACACTAACCTATCTATCGATTAAACCCCCATGTATGTACCGACTTTTTGTTATGTTTATCGTATTAGAGTTTTTAATGACTTTTGAAAATATTCTACCGGAACAGCATTAAAAAAAACAGGTGTTATTATTTTTGGTAACAGTCCTTAAAAATTATACTGTCATAAAGTTACAATATTAAATGGAAAAAGAACACGATCGCGAACAGGATTCGAACCTGCGCCTCCCGGATAAATACTCCAGGCGCTCTGACCACTAAGCCATCTCAACCTCTGCTCACCACCGCGAATTCTTCTTCCACATTTTAACACGTCTTATGGCGACGTCATTGCAATCAATTCAGTACGCAGGTTCGAATCCTGTTCGCGACCGTATTCTTTTTCCATTTAATATTGTAACTTTAGAGTACGCTAAGCATGCTTTTCAAAGATTCTTGAATTATACTGTCATAGCCAAACTTTGATGAAAAGTAAAAAAATTTGACTCGAGCGAGTCAGAGCTGAATAATCAACGTAAACTTAAAAATTTTGAGTTGGCAGATACTATAGAACGCCACCTGTTACGATCCTTACATTGGTACCTCAAAACTCCTTTTGCTTCTGTCACGTTTATACAATCCGGTCATACCTGCATACCAATTGTGAGTACTACGCTACGCAGCTTAGTTTCTACAAAATTATCGCGCGATCAAGTAGGTAGTAATGCGCGCCAAACCTAGGCTAAAAAACACGCGAAATACGAAGGGATGTCGTAGGTTTCATGACTACCTAATTAAATATTAAGACCATGTCAGACTTGTGTGTTTTTAGTTATAATGGGAGCGGTAGCGGCATTTTTGCCTAGTCGTACTTCGCAAGTAACTGAAACGGTAGAAGTATCAGTGCGAGTCTTCAAAAAAATTGAGAATTCATCAGTCAGACAGGGTCGATTGGTGAATATTGCAAATAGCAATAGTCTAGCAAGCAGAACAGTATTCAGCAGAGCAAAGTTCACAGAGCGTCACGTTTTAAACAGGAACCAACCTTACAAGTCAAATGCAAAGAACACGTTTTGCGAAGCACTCTCCTTTATTTAATAACTCGAATACAATTCCCCCACATCACGCGTACTTCATTCCACTCAAAAGTTTGTAACAAAACTCGTATTCTTTACTAAAACTTTTTAATGAGAAAAATATGAATTCACCAAGCAACGGGTCACGTGTTTGCCCTACAAAGCGCATCGGCTCAAGGCCGCAACGACGAGGTTCAACTTCACATTGTTTGTTTTTGACTGGCTGGTGGAACATACTTAGCTACCACGAGACGCATTTTTTACTTTTTTACACCAGGGAAGCCGAACATAAAGTTTAAAAGTTCCTGCACGTGATTCAAGGTAATAAAATATATTGTTTTTATTTGGTCTGATTTGCAAAATATCTGGCCAATAAGAGTGGATATTTTTTAGCTTAAAATCTATTAGTCAATATTCAACGAAGAGTATTAGGGTAGGTGCAGGTTCAAATACCGCTCGCGGTTTTACCTATTATTTAGCCATATTTTTTTTATAACGTTCTTCATTTTTTTTTCAAGCTTGAAGTAAAAAACTAGATGCCCAACGGTTTAAACTAAAAGTAGACCCAGCATTAAAATGAGATTTAAGGAATGAAAACGCTACGCTACTGTGAAACATTAAAACTGTCTCAGGCAAAACATGCACACGTGTTCAAATGGAATAAGTATCTAAATCTAGTAAATTAATGAATGGAAGACTTGTAAGTGCGAAACTGTGAACTAATCCTCCTTCCTAGACTTATTAGCAAGGTGAACCGTGCTTCTAATTGTCTATTCCCAAGTTAGTCGAAGCGAGTTTTGGTAATCATTGATTTTGCTGCTTTGTGAAATAACGAAAACACAGGCAGCATATTACGGACTAATTAGGTACCTAAAAAAACTTAAAGGTTTTTATAATTGACCTGTCAATGTATTTTCAGCGATTTTGGGTAATTTTCGAGTTTTGGATGTTTGTATTCGTTGAATTTCAAATTGGAACGTTTCTGTAGCTTTTATCATTCTCTTATTATTATAACATAACATGGCATCACGCCTGTATCCCTCGGAGGGGTAGACAGAGGTACATAGTTGGACACCCACATTTTACTAATGCTGTTATTAAGTCCCATGTAATAGGTGGTGAGCGTTTTGCCATCTACCGGGCACAATACCAAACTCCGGGCTGCCAAAAGAGAAATCTCTAATAGAAAAACTCAATTACACTGCCCAACTCAGGTATGGAAGAACCCAGGACCTCATGCTAAGCAGTTGTTATTATTTTAGATCTGCGATATTGAGAATTGACCGTGAATTAACCTATGTAAGAAGGGGCATTCTAATATGTTTATTAACATAGCCATTTTGAATGCACCAAAAACCAATGGAGTTTTCCTACATTTCCTACCATATAGTAACTCAAAAGGCAATACAGTGTGATAAATGTTATTTATTATCATGATTTATCCCTTATTCGGAACAACCTTGGGACAAAGACGGACATCGAGAATTGTATGGTGATTGCCAAATCGATAAAAGTTTAAACGTACCTATTGAATTTTATTGTTTACATGAAAACTACAAAAAAAAAGTATTGATTTGATTTTGTGGAATTGACAAATGTGTCGACAAAAGAACCGTGCTCGCACCGCAGCTGCGGAAATCCTACACAAGAGCCTAACATCAAAATACGAAATACTTATTTACTCACGACTCACGCGAATCTAAGACTACTAAAACATAAATAAAAAACGATTATGTATCTTGGCATGACACACACCTATTTCTACTTGCGTAGGCTTTTCGAACGATAGCTCGAAGTTTCATCTCTGAAGGGTTTGTGCAGGTTGATTGGTGAGGTTTAAATGAAGTTGGCTAGGGTTAGATTTACAGGACAGTAATAGGAGCCCACAATTTGAGCTTTTGGTTTTCTTCAGATAGTAAAAAGCACATTCACGAGAACTGTGAAATCGATTATTATTCGTCTGCTTTCAAACATTTTCGTGGCCTCCACTTTGTTGCTTCACCTCTTCAAGTGTTCCAAATCAAAACTTAAAGAAATTCAGCCTTGTGTTTCTACTGCGTTGTCAGGAAAAACTTTTCTAACTCAGTCTTGTATAGTCGACCATACAATTGCTTTACAACCCTAATGCTGAATTTCGTTTGCACATCATAATATGACAAGATCTATTTTCGCTTACAAGATCAAAGTGTCAGTCAGATACTGTCAACCTTATTGACATTATAATTAATTGGAGGTTTTTGTCAAATATGGTAAAGCTATTTCGTGGTCGAATATACATGGTACATACAGGTACCTATCTACTAAATGTGAAATTAAATATTTTTAGATTATTGTTTTTAGGCGTTTCATTGGCTTTGAAGTTGGATTGGGATTGCAATTAATTTCAAGAGTCAAGAGGGAGGCAGAGAGTGTCAGAGTCATTAGGCGTAAAGAAACGTGGGTCATTACATCATCAGACAAATTGAAATCACATACAAAAATTTTACGTGCATGTTTCTTCAGCATAACATAGCACTTAGTTTTTCAGTTTCATTGGTTGAAAATACACTAAAAATAGTTTAATAAAACTAAAAAAGCTTTTGTAAATAGCCGAACTAAAAACTAGAAAATAAGTTTCTAAAAGTAAAAAAAAAAAATTGTACATATTGAAAAAAAAAATACGATATTTTTTTTTTTCTCAACACTATTTTTTTTCAACTTATAGAAAATAATTTGCTTTTTTTTGGTTCGGCTAGTTACAAAAGCGTGTTTTTTATTTATTTTTTGGTCAATTTTTTTTGCTTTTTAGTCCTGAAATCTTTGATCCTGAAGATCCTGATCAGGATAATCGGACAATTTTATTAAATTATTGTATTGTCATCCTTGTTATGCGTGCGTTTCAATTCAGTCCGACGACGTTTTAAAGTGGGTGAAAATCACGTTCAAAGATTCCGTTATATAGATTCAATAGATATATGTATACCAAAGTAACAAAAGCGTGTTAAAAATCTACTAGGAGCTCCCTACTACCCTTTGGCTCAGCCACGTGCAAATACATACTTCATAACATTGATATATAAAAAAAGGTTTTTTATATATCAATGCTTCATAACAATAAAAATGTATTGTGTCTGCTAATGAGCGAGCCAACAGATTAAATTACGGCTTGTATGTAAACGTTGGTGAGACTGGAAAACTAGCATAACGGCCCATTATTTTGTGTTTTATCTGGTTTTATCAAGTTTAACCTACGGCTTGCTTGTATATTCCAAAAACGTATTTAGGACAGCGAAGTTGTTTTGAATTCATAAATTAACATGAAGCGAGTCTATTTCCAACTATCATTTCTTATGGTTACACTAACTACCGAAATAACAACACTAGCAAAAAAAAAAATATCATCATCAAGATCTTTTATTATTTCTTCGCATAAATCTAGAATCTCGCCATACTTATCTTTGATCAAAAGATTATTATGACAGGTGTTTTGTTTCAAACCAAGCTCTCCGAGAACAGGCGTTGAGAATCAAGAGTATGATTTATAAAATTATAACACTGTAGTATAATTATACATAATAAAGAACAACCCTAGAAGGAGGCTGACCAACTGTCCTGTATTTTACAGGACGTCCCGTTTTTCACATTATTTTGTATTAAAATAATAGAAAAATATAGGACTATAAAATAATGAAATGTATTTGATCTTAAATCATCTTAAAACATTAACTTTATGAAACTTGAAGGAATTAGTACTGGAGTAGTTTTAGCGGATGTACCCCTCTCACCACTGGCATATGATTCCCAATCATATAAAGGTAAAGTAAGTTAACAGTACGCTTTAGTACAAGTTCTTTTGTGCTTGTGTGTTACCTCACCCACCGCCAAAAGTGGCGAGCAAATTTGTTCGATGTTTAGTCAGATGGCGTCTCCCGTCTGGTCCTCTAAGTTGTGTAATAAGCAGACAACCTAGTGTCAGATATTTTAATGCCGCCCGTAGGCCTTTGACGTTGCTTAGCAACTGGTATTAATTAATGCCAGCCAGGATTGACGATTTAACGTGCATTCTGAAGCACGGAGAAGCTCATAAAAATATTCCTAGTGGTCACCCATCTACGGGCTGACCGCACCGAACATTGCTTAACCTTTATGAATATTTAGCGAGCAGAGGTTGCAATGGGCTATGACCGTCTTAATTTTACCATGTTTGTCAATTTGTTGTCGTATGTCATTCATAAACACTTATATATACGCGTTTTCTCGCAATTACTGTATTTTAAAATGTGCATATAGGTTTGGTTAGTCACCCTATACACAGGCTTTAAAAATGTACAACATTAAAGTAAATAAATTGGTACGTTAAGTGTGGTCACACGATGCTCTGAAAGATAAAGTGTTATACCTACCAAAGCACGTGAATTTGGAATAACGTGACGTGTGACGTTGCATACACGTGCTGGTTTAAATTTAGACAACTCGGCGATGTTTCTACGCTGATGTCTTGCGCGAAAATAGGATAGAAATAAAAAAAATCTTGGTTAATCAACATTTTGTATATGAGTGTTGTGTATTAGAAGTTATTTTTATAGGTATAGTTATTATATTAAAGATAAGACCAAAAATAAATCAATAAAAATACCAGTCTCATAAAAGATACAAAATTTTCAAGCAGTTTTGTTCAATAATGTTTGTTTTTATACTTTTATTATTATTGTTGTTGAAAACCCTAATCTATAATTTCTTTTTTTTTACTTTTAGAAGGTCCAAGATACGTATTTAGGTAGACATCTAGAGTCTACCTAAATACGTGTAGACAACTCGAGGCCCACATGACAAGTGTTTCCCGCTTTAATAATATTATTAAAGCGATACTACTTTAACAATATTGAGAGCTTTGAAAATAAATAATATAAATCCATAAAAAATTATACTCACCAATATTTACACTCTTTCTGACCCCTAATATGAATTTTTGAGAATTTAAAATGCTTTTGCGTCGCGATTTTTTTATTAGTAACAGGTTTCATTGCTTAGAAATATTCGGCTACGTATCAAATCAACTAATCCCGTTGCATATGTACATCAAGTATTCATATTACGTTTGCTATGTCGAAAGTGAGCGTTAGCGTATAGCATTACAAAACCGAGGAGCTCAATTTTTCATAATGTAAACTATGTGAGTTCCTAGCTTGCGTTTTTAGTTTCAGACTATTGCACAATATTTACTAACGTTGTTCCCGCCTGGGTCACGCATTTTATTTACATAATATAAAATATCCCTATATATGTTTCATTCCATTCCAAAGGCAGAGAAAGTGCTATAATTTTTAGATACTGAAGTAAAAAAATAAACTACCTAAAATCAAAAATAAAATAAAATATTATGGCAATAATTGATTTGTTGGAATTAGTATTGCGAATATTTTTATTATCTTTAAGACAGGTCCATTTTTAAGAGGTTTTTTTTTTTAATATTTTTGGTTTTACTGGCTTATTATTAGTGTCCACATAGACCTCATGTCCCAAGTGTCTTGGTAATGGAGATGTTTTTTTTAATGATCACCAAAATCTCGCTTTTAAGTTATCTTAACCGACTTCTGATGACTGCTGAGCGTGAAGAAAGTTATTAAGTAATTGGTGGTGTAGGAAACGGCATCGGTAAGAAAGGGTATACAACTGAACTGTGTAGATTAGACTGCATGTCCGTGGTAATTCATTGACTTTAAGCTATCGTAGTAGGGAGTTCCAATAGTATAGCCTGGCTAGCTTATACTGGTTTTATTACCACTGACGTACAACTTACCGAACCTACACCTATACCTTTTCCTTAGAGGAATATAGGCGTGGTAGATGCTTGTGCGACCCCCATTTCATATGTTAGACGTGGACTACCTGACATACGGAACCGAGGTCGCCGCATGTCGTGACTATACTGGGTGTTAATAACAATCAAACACCACTTTAGTAAAGTGGACTTAGCTTGTAAAATTTAGAATATAAACATATTCAGAGGCTTCGAAAATCAGTTTAGAAGTAATGTACTCTAAACATAAATACCTATCTAGTGTAGACTTTTGGCACTCATCTATGCCTCTATGCCTCTCTGCCTATATAACAGAGCCACGTGAGGGCATTTCTTATTCAAACATTTATAAGCTTGACCTTCCTCCGCAATATTTTCAAAACAACCATATATTTGTATACAAATACATATTGTAAGTAGGCATGTTTTGTCTTGCCTGGCGATGCATGGGATTCATATAACATATGTACTTAGTTCCTACACACATAATCTAAGTTAATATTGCATCAGAATTTAATAATAGTTTACAGGACATACTACAAAGCGATAACAGTTTTCAATAAGTGTATCAAATCAAGCACAGGTTTATAGAAAACAAGCAATAAAGGCAAAACAACTAAAAGAAGGTAAAAATCAACAGTTAAAAAAATCTGGTATACTTAAAACCAGACCAACACTTCATCCAATTTCAATGTCCAACGGAATCGATTAATATTAAGTTATACATCTTTCCCGTTAAACGTCAAACGAACAAACACGATTACATTTGCCACTGCGAACTTGTCAAGCTACAATAACAAAAAAAATAAAAACAATTTCACTCACGCCAGTAATCCTGGCAGACGGTCGGGCACAAACGCGTCGGGCCTCGAAAATGGCGTCAACAGTATATTCATCACAAATATTTATTAAACGCGACAGGTGAGTACATGACCACGCTAACTACTAACAGAGAGGAACCAGTCACCGAGCTCTCATGTGTTTGTAGAGTAGATATAAATATAAGAAATGAGGGACAGTCCAAGAACGTTGAAACGGTTGAAGTTGAAACGTTGCGCTGATAACACGTCCGTCAACTACGCACAAAATGCGATAGTGATGTGCTTAAATGTGCTTTGTGTTGGTAGGACGGATATACTTGAGGGTGTGTGTGGGATAGTCTTGATGATGAACGAGTCTTAGCGTCATTATATCGAGCATGAATATATTTTAAAATGCGATTACTACGCAGTCAGATCGTTGTTTCTGAAACAAAAAAGAGCCATGTATTTAAGATACCAGAAACTCCGCATAACGTAATAATTTGTTCCAAACAAAGTAATAATACACCCATGCCAGTTTTCAAAAGAACTAACAATAATACTGGATCTCGAAAGTTGATAAAAACGTAACTTGAAAGCACTTATCATTCATAATGTCATCAAATCAAAAATGTTGAATGACAAGAAACTCACTTGCATACACATTTTCCTACGTCACCATTTTCTTCAATTTATTTGCTGTCAATGCGCCATTGGTGCCTACAAATAGGTACCGAAATATTTCACACTTGCTTAAACAACATGATGATGAATTATAAAACAAATAAGCGTAAACTAAGTCAACTGAGTGTAAACAATCACACGCATAAACTGTATGCCACCTTCATATTTTATTTTGATTCTAAACTACTATATATAGATACTCCTTGGGAAATTTCCTTCCATTTTCTTGACCAATCCGGCTTGTTATACTTATATGTGTGTAGCTCATAACATTAGACATTGTTCCGATTTTGGAGACAATACTTTTAAGTGAACAAAAGTAGGTATTCTCCTCTCTTATTCCAATGCAATTCTATGTGAAATCAATGCCTACAAACAATTTATCATATTGAAATAAATTTAACTACATCACTGTTTTCTCAATTTGCTAGGACAGCAAAGCTTGTAGCAAAAATTTGCTACTGGCTGAATCTTATTTAAGTTTTTTTTAAGCAATTTTTGCAATCAATATTACTGACATATTTACATTATCAATCGAAAGGATTTATTTTCAAAAGTAAACCTGATGAATCGCAGAATGCGTTTAAAATCGGAACAACGTTAAAAAAACGCTAAACGCATACCAGTTTCGAGCGCGCGAGTCGTCATGGTCACTGCTTCTTTAACACGTGTTGAGACGGGCTTACAGATGAGACTTACGAAAGGATAAGCTATAATATCTCTAATGTTCCCAATTGCACCGATCCACCCATTTTTTGGATGATATAAATATTCTGTCATTCTTTTTCTGGTATTTTACTTGCAGGTGCATAAAAACCTTACTTTAACCTTACTTTTTCAGTCCTAAATTATTTAGCCTGTAAGATTAAGATAACAATATTTATTTTTTTTTTGTTTAATTTAGCCAAAAAAGTTGGCGTTATTGTTGTTAAAACTCAAAAGAAAATAACATAAAATATTTTTATTGAGTTATTTATTTATTTAGGTACCTACCTACGTGATCGGTCGCCCGCCTACGCTTGAATCATGAGATAAGTGGGACCACCATTATCATTATTTAATTATTTACTTACTTAATATTTATACAAAATGGACGAAAACTACAATATCTTCATATTCAGTTTACTTATGTTATGAGACGTGACTCGAGCACGTGTTTTGTCTATGTTCTAAATACATACAAAAAATATGAAACCAATCCATTCTCTTAACTTAATATTTATAGAACACACGGTCTAAAGTTAAATGTTGACGGCCTGAAAAACACAAATTTTCTGGTAAATTGGTTCAGTGCTCTAGCGACAAGTATAGTTTATTATTTATTTTTAGTACAAAAGTCATGGCCATAATCAGGGGGGGATTTGGGGGTTACGTGTTCCATACATGACAAAAGTAGTATGCGTATGGAACGACTAAAACAATATCACTTTTACGCTCTCATTCAAAACAATAATCAAACAATGTACCTTGTACATACTCATTCAAAGTAAAAAAATAGACTGTCCCGCTTAATCGTATCGTCATGGTCACTGTGACTCAGGCACGTGTTTCGCCGACGCGTTTATATACATACCTATACGTAAAGATACGAGACGAGAGAATTGAGGAGCCATGCGATTTGATAAAAGCGACATTTTGGTACGGGTACCAAAACGTTGACGATTGTGTCCGTGAATAAGTTTAAAAACATTTTGAATGTTCGATTGGGAGGTATCTTTAAACCTTGTCGTGCCCATATTAATACCTGCGAGTTCATTGAGTAGTTTTCTAATGACTTAGTTTAATAGACTTTAGGTTTACTTACCATGAATTGTGGTAAAGTAGATTGCGTTTTCATTTTACAAAATCACAAGTAAACGTCGCGCACTGCGAGAAAAATCGCATGAATATTTCGTTCTTCATTCAAAGATTTTAGTGTAAGGTAACGAACATACTGCAGAGTGTGCTCGCTCTATTGCCCAAATTCAAAAAAGAAATTACGGTCTAACTTGATATTTGACATAAAACTGACATCTTCAAATCTTCAAAATGAAGTAGCTAGGTACTCGACGTGTATAAATTACACAAAATAACACTTCAATATAATAATAGAAAATCGAGGTTGAAGTGAATTACAAAACGTATCACTAGTTCAATGCTCCATTTTCGTTCACTCATACCTATTATCGTTGCAATTGCACTGCGATGACGTGACCGGTCACGTGCTGCCGTTCACGTTCACGTGTGCCGCGAGCTCGCGCTGCGGGTTTGCGTTCCGAGAACGCCGATCGAACGATTTCATGTCGGAAACAACTTCGTTTTTAATCTCATCAAGATTCTAATTAACCTACGTGAATTAGTTAAAGTACCGCGTATAGGGCAAGAGATGATGGAACTAAAACGTCGCGTCGTAAGCATCAGCGTTATTTTTGGTTCCAAAATATTGGGCAACATTCAAACAAACAAATATTCGGAAACTACTTTAAAATTTTGGGTCTTTGCTGACCAAGTATCGACCGATTAAATTATCAGAGTCAATTGTAATTTTAATTGATTAGAGAACTTACCTTGTCTTGAAAACAAAAACTGCCATGATACAATTACTTACTAATAAACATCCACTCCCAATGTTTGAAAGTCAAATGATACAAAGTTAGACTGTGACACAAATATTTCTCATATAAAATTGGACTTAATACTTCTGCTTTTAGAGTCTAAATATTGTTTTCAATTATGCAATTCTGAAGTCACGTGCGGTTGTGTAAAATTAACCAGATTTGCCGTTTCTATGTTAATGAATATTAAATCTTATTACTGGAGTCATAGATTACATTGTCGCGGTGAAATGATGCGTATCGATTTCAGCACTCGCGTGATGTGACGCAATATAATAACAATTCTGTTGTTTTATGAAAACAAACGAATCGCGATTGTTTCTTTGTATGAGAGTTCCTAAACCGTCTTTTATTTTTTATCTATAAATCTTAACCGTTTTTTTAAGTTTTTACGCGAGACTGCGCAACATAATATAACCAGCAAAGGCCTCTTCTCATACAGAGAAGGCACGAGCATTGATTACTACAGCAAAGGTTTTATGGTGTAGCTTCCTAGATCCTAAGCACTTCGGAAACAGGACCAACTTCGTATTATGCTTTTTAAAATGTTTATCTTAACAATTACGTACCTAGTAACCGTAGATTAATATAATGTTTACTCCGTCTATGCTACTAACCAACCCAACGGGCTATATGGTCGATTCGATCTACCTAATAGTTACCCGCTCGATAAAAGATTTTGGTTACCTACCTAATGAATTATTTATTTAGAAATATTTGTCGACTTTAGTCAGGGTTTACATGACTACAAATTATTATTGATTCTACGGTCGTACACGTGGTGCCGTGGCCGTGGTGGGTGTATGTGTGACACGTGTATCAATATATTTACCTACCGTATAACAGTTTAAACTCGATACAAATCCAAACAGATAAAAATATGATGTTTCTAAAAATAATATTTCACCCTGAGCCAAATTACATGATTAATGAACAATAAGAAAATTCTACATTTAAAAAAAGCAAGTGGTGGTAAAGTATACGCTAGCCGTAATATAATTTAAACTGTAGAAGATAGCGTGACCTCTTCTGCAGTAATGAAGGTTAAAAAAAAGTTCAGTTCCATAGAGAATGTTAAAATAGTTCCTAGATTAAAAACAAGAATGCAGAGGCCGTAGAGAAATGCCTTTGTCTGTCTTGTCTAGACGTTCAACAAGCGCGGTTCTGGTGAAGTGTGAACTGAAAGTTCATTCGCCTCTTGTTTATGATACGTAAAGCACGTGAGCCGATAAACGTGACAAAATGGAACGAATAACTAAATAACAATAATTAGACAACGACAAAGCGGATATTATTAGTTCTCAAATCTGATGATAATTTTATGATATTTATCATAGAAAAGACGTACCTAATAGAGAGAGTTAAAGAACACCGTAATCGTGAAATCGGAGTTAGCACATCAAGTAAATATAAAATTTGTAATGTCGGTGACCATTTTTAATGCCAAAATAAAACCATCGAAATATAAAAACATAATACATGGAATAACATAGACCACGTTTGCTGCTGCTATCTGGCTGGCAGCGTATTTTGATAAATTTTAAGTTTTGACTAACTTTAATAATCCAACAGACATTTCCGAATCAATAAAAATATTTCAGATACAATAAAAAAAAACAAAGTATCCCAGAATTTTATTATAATAATAGTAATGAAGAAATACCTAGAAAAACTTACTTTCATAATCAGATAGGTACCTATATCAGATACTATAAATAAAAAGCTATTGAAATTGATAAGAAATTCTCGATAATACTTAATGTGATAAGAAATGAAGATTATCCGGCATCCCCAGCGGACTTCGTGTATTCATATATCATTTCATAGGTAAGTGACTAAAATACCGAAACATGGACGTTGGCTGAAGAAAAAACGTGCCTCTATTTGGGAATAAGAAAATTCTTAAAAGAACCGTCCGACAGTTACGGGAGAATCCAAGGGCCGAGAATTTTTAAGATCATTGTGGGGAGGATGGATGGTGACAAGTGGAGTATGTAAATAATAATAGAAAAAGAAAGAAATATCAGACATGATTTCAAAAAAGAAATACCAATATTTAAAGGGAACGTAGTGGAAGAGAATGAAAAGTAAAAAAAAAAAAAGTTTTAGGAAAAAAGCGATGACGGGGTGATATAATAACACGAAACCGTTAACAGCCAATAAAAATTAATGATTGATTACGTAGCGAAGTATTTTTATAGGTGGTTTGATTTCTTAATTTATAACAGTTCCTGTTCATTTAGAATTTTTCGTTAATGATTACTAAAGGAAACAATAACCATACAAGTTTGCATTTATGGGATTTCACTATAAAAAAATATCTAGTTTTGGTACAATAACAATTTCAACATGGCGGAAAAACTGGAAAGGTCAGAAAAGTTTTTTGTTTCCTTTTTCTTAAAATACATTACTAAGAAACTTTTTCGTTACGAAGACTACCGAATCGGAATATTAAAAAAAAAATACCACGAAGCAAGCATGTGACCAAATCCAAGGTTTGTGGATTGACCCACGGACCTTAGAAAAATACGGACGTAGCGATGCGTACGACATGTGAGCTAAACGCATACCAATACATAAAACTCATCCACTCGCCACCAGTACGCTCAGTGTGTGTGCGTAATCTATGCTTCACTTATGACAAGGCAAGGTTACATCCATATTTTTTTCAGATCCGTGGATTCATTTTTCAAAAACAATTTTTATTTTTAGCGAATCTTTGATTCCCTGCCTGTGAGTAAAATAAACTGCAGGTCTGTGGCAACACTTAGCCTTTGATCAGGGGGTCTAAAATGGCCACTTTGAGCATTTCTTCTAAAAATGAATCATTATTTGAATTGAGTGACTTCTTTATGATTCTGCTATTTGATACATTAGCAATTCCTATTTTGTAAGCCATTTTATGAATCTCACTAGAAAACTGTCAAATAGATGTAATTTGCGTGAAATTCTATTTCACGCAAATTATATTATGATTTGTCCATAAGGTGACCATTTTACGATTTATTATATGAATCATATTAGGAGCCCATTATGATTCAGCCAAAGTGGCCTTTTTTGACCCCCTGGCCTATTGTAGCAGGGAGTTTCATTGGTTATGCGAGGCTAGCTAATACTGGTTTTGTTACCACTGACGTGTCTACCCAACCTCCAACAAGGCAGGTAAAAAGCGCATACTGATCGAGAAAATTGTACAGAGAATAAGCTATGACAATCTGGGCGCTTATTTTATGGTTCGAAAATTTCTGGGCTATAATTTTGATCGAACGAGTACCTAATCTTCTTTTCCTGCTTTATTTCTTCTTCAGTATTGCTTATTCGAATCTACTCCTTCGGGAAGAATTGAGTTGGGTTCTTTGTGATTATCAGTAAGTACCTAATCTAGTCTTATGCAAAAGCAACCAGAACTACAAATGTAGAAACTAGAAACTATGACACCACATTGTTTATATGCTATGGCCTCAGATTTGTATCTATATATATTTGTAATGTGCTACATACTGGTGACCTCGCACCGCCTAGTCACCTTGGGTGAGGTTATAGTAGAGGTGGGCTAACTTACCTTCGTTACTCGCCGAGGTAGATTAAACAAATCTAATAAAGATACGTCATATCCGGTGTTAAGAATTATGGTACGTATGCAATTAATTCACAGAACACTATAATATTAAGAGATGTCGATATCATTAAGCCATATATAAGAAACTAGTTCGACTCAACTTTTGTTAAAAATATCAGTTTCCATTCGCAGGACGAAAACATCTATTTTTGAATTGCAGGAGCAGCCATAACATTTTCAAAGTACCTATAGTGCCTGCATAAAACGTGCTAATAATATCATGAAACGAAAGAAATATCATGCACGCAGTTTATCTAACATTTTATCAGTCATTCGAATTCGTTTGCATATCAATTCGACACTTAGGAAAAGTTCTTGACATTGAAATGTACGCACGTGGATGGGACATAAGTCTCAAATCTCGTTGGCATTTAACAATAAAAAAGTTAGCTTGCACTAGTCATCTACAAATTTAAAACGCATTTAATTTACAGTTATGTCCCTACATACTTTTACAGCACCATATATAAACTGTAAACATTGTCTGAAACAAGTGATTGGCCTATTTATAAAGGCGCTGTGCGACCGTGTGGGTACAAACGTGACATGTGAAATGGACGAATGGCACGTACGTACGATCATTAAGCCAGTTGAATGACTCTTCGAAGGCAACCGATACAGTCATCCAAGGCGACATTTAAAAAAATAATACAAAAAACCGTTTAACAACAAAAACATATATACACACCACAACAAGTTAGTAACAATAGTCGAATTCGATAATGAAGCAGATAAAATAGGCCTAGTGACACGAAAGTAATTATCAACTTACTAATTAAATATTTAAGTATTCTTGGTGGCTGACTGTGGCATTTAGATAATTGTGAACGAAGAAGATTAGTTATAATAATAATAATAATAAAGTATTACCAACCATGAAAAAAAGTGTAATAATACACAAAAAGAAAACATAAGTACATATAAGAAAAATAAAATTATTTACGAATAGGAATGGGATGTTTATTAATTATGCAGTGTGAATCAAATCATCAATCGATTGTTTCCGAAAAATATATAGCAAGATTAATATTTCTTTATTACCCCTAATTCGATACAATCCTTAAATAAAGTATAAGTAATCAATAAATAATTCTAGCCATTGACACTGTTTATACATCTTAAAATTGCACACTATTTCTGAACATTCGATTTAAGGATTTATATATGCAAATTATATCTGAATACATTTTTGGGATCACTTTTGGTCTTTTACTTAATTTTCCTTGTTATTTATTTTGACGTTATGTACAGTCTGTCAATTGTTATTTTGGTTATCGGGTTATGCCCTAATATAATCAGTAGTTGTATGGCACCCAGCGGCCAGCATGGTCGGCCACGTGTGCGCCTCGGTCACGTTGCGGCCCACGAGGCGAGTTGCGCACACTACCGAACTCTATAACCGCCGTCATGACGTAACATACTAACGATAACTAAAAAATAAACCTTTATGTAGCTGAAAATACTTTATAAAGTCGACTCTAGATCACCAGGTGGAAATGATAAAAATACCTTAACAGATATCACGGGAGTTTTCCAAACAATTCTAGATAACATTACTAAGTCTTTCTGGAATAGTGATATAATATTATTCATGTGCATGCTTTTATATTTATGGTCACGTTTTTAGTTGCACTTGAATACAGTAAAGGTCATGGTTTCACAACTTGATAACTATTTTCTAGAGTTTGTAGTTTCACCTCTTTGTTGCACAAATGACGAATATTATATTTAATTCTGATATTATTAGAAACCTAAAGAATTTATCTTTGCACAAAAGTGGGCAGGTTATAACTAATGAAAATGGTTTTGATTCTGATGTGATAAACCAATATAAAAATAATTTATTATATTTTACTCACACAAGCAGAACTATATGAAGAGTGAGATGGGACGAATTAAGAATAATAAGAGACGCCAAACGAATATTTCCAATCATTTTAGTCGGCAGTTCTGCACATTTTAAGGTGGTCACTAAAATTATAGTCTTTTGATGTCTCTTAATTTGTCGCTTCTACTTCTTGTTCTTATAGTAACTGTTAGTAAAAATTGAGAAAACGATAGTCACCATGTGCCTCAATTTACTCAAATAGGACAAACGCATAATTACCAAAAACAAAATAAACAAAAACATAATTTGACATACATAGAACCCTTATGATCAAATCTATAATGTTGGCAGGTTAGGTTAGTCGCAAGTCAACCCCTAACGGAAATCTATTGGACTCCGACTTCTTAAATTATATGAATCGAAGGCGAATTGAAAATGAGCTAAACTATAAGATAGAAAAATGAGGCACTTGCCTCGGAGTGTTCCTAGATCTGGCGAGAGCGCCTGACACCCTTTCGCCTAATCTGCTTCTGAAAAAGTTGAAATAATTAAACATAAAGAAAAAAACTATTGACTGGATTAATTATTAATTGTTTTCCGAATCCAAGATAGTTGTTATTCACTCTACGTTGCTAATGAACTTATAATTATCGTTGGTGTACCACAAGGCAATATCATTGGGCCAGAAGGGTTCATAGCTAAAACGAAGTATTATCAAAAAAGTTCAGAGTCTTAATTAAATAAAGAAGTAAGGTCGTAAGCAGAAAAACAAACCACCATTTCTGAAAATCCCATTATTGTATGTTTCAAGTGGCTTACCAATCTGGCATGAAAAATTGCATTCTATTGGGGAGCATACATCTAAGTATCATGTTAGAATTATATACTACACTAGTTCAAAATACGCCAACCATAGAAATGTATCCTGGAACCTGTAATCATAAACGTTAAGTATAATCTGTAAGTAGATTGCCTAGTCGCATGTTTCGATATGCCTAGTGGAACACCTGCGTTAGTTTATTTAAATCAAATTGTTTCTCATCCGGTTTCATTTATTTTGTTCGTTTTGGCTTAGGGCATTTCATAAGATGGCTGCTTTAACAACGTTTGTTTAAATTTTTATTTTTATTATATTTTCTTACAAGAGTATTCACAAAGTTTTCTAGTAGCAAACTAACAAACAGACTTATCTTTCTTTTTCGTATCGTATTTAGAAGGTATTATCCGATATGTTGATAACGTCTAAAAGGTCACGTTTCCCAATTCACATTTCTCGCGTGTCAACTCACATGACTTTATCTAAAACAAATAATACATAAGTAATATAAAAAAACCAGAGAGCGAATGAGTTGGGAGTATTATGTAGCATTTTTTTCCATATTACTTTTATCTCTGTGGGCTCGTGGCTAAGTAACAGCCGCACAGATCGATCGATCGAGGTTAAGCTGTGCTTGCCGCGGTCGGTCTGTGGATGGGTGACCATCATTTCATACCGAGACCCCTCCGTGCCTCGGAGAGCACGTTAAGCCGTCGGTCCCGGTTGTCAAATTAAGATCTATGACGGCCGTTACGGGTAGTCAGAGGCCTGAAAGTCTGACAACCAGTCATGCCACGAGATATCGTGTTACCCAGTAACTGGGTTGTGGAGGTCAGATAGGCAGTCGCTCCATGTAAAATACTGGTATTAAGCTGCATCCGGTTTGACTGGAAGCCGACCCCAATGTAATTGGGAAAAGGCTAGGCAGACATTACTTTTATCTCTGTATCAGTTTTAGTGACAATTCCTTCACGAGGTGACCATTAAACATGCGGTTACGAAAACTGATTGCAGTAAAAACTTCTAATATCATGCTAGCTAAAATAGTCATCTGTAATACAATATCTAGCTTAGTATAGATTAAATTGAATGATTCAACAGATTTTGCTTACATATCACATTCCTATGAAACACTATGTTAAGCCGCGAAGAATTTAGCTTTGCGATGTGTGATCTTGCGGTTCGGAGTCAACTTAGTGCTATAGTTATTGAAGCCGCTGTCTAAAGCGTAGGTGCATTAGAGTTGGCTAAGCGAATGCCTTTAATTAACTAAGTAATTAACAATAGCCAGATGCAGCCTCTAAGAATCTAAAGCATGAAGACGCTCAGGTGAAAATGCTCCGATCACCCAGCTAGAGCCTGACCCCAACACGCCTCAGTCTTAGCTTAATGGCGAGCATGGTTTTTTTTGTCAACACTTTTCTCGATTTTAAATGTCAAATTTGATTTAAGTTGTTTATGAAATTATAAAATTCAACACAATTAAATTTTTATCCACTCGATAAGTTAGTCGCCATTGATCCGTAGGTACTGTTAAGACGTTTATCAACCCACAGCTTACAATGGACCTTTACTGATTTTAATTGACTGATTTTAATCGACTGATTTTACATGATGCCATTTTATGAAAGTCTGATGGTGTGACATTTTTCACCAAACCTGGCAAACTTTAATAGCAGTACCATATTTCTTTGCAGTGTCCAGTCCTCGTCCTGTATGACTAGACAGCCGTTACTAAAGCCAAGATAAATAAAAAATATTTAGCACGTGCGTTGGCTTCGCATTATTTCTTTCTTTGTCGAACTACAAGTGTAAGACGGAGACGGGAACATAGCCATGCGAAAACACGTGCTAAGTAAATCATCCATAAATTTTAAACCGGCATTTATAAGGTTCCTGTAATTATTATTGTGACTACGATATTTGTTTGACTAGGTTTTTAATTTCTTTAACAAACTTTATTTCATTGTTGTATTTGGTTGTATTAATGTCAATAGGGTGGCCTGGTTCACGGATGACGAGGCATACAAATATGTATGATGGCGTTATTTTGAATTTTACAGTTTATAGCTGAACAATTTTACACACGTTTCAAATTATACAAGCACGTAAATTATACCACTTATTATTTATTATTAGAATTATAACAATAATTCTGCCATATAAAGTTCAGTGCATAATATTATGTTCTCATAAATACATAATGACACACAGATACGCGATGTCGAGCTGATTACTACAACATGACGTCATTGGCCACGTCAACACGTGTCGCTCTTACTGCATTGTTTGCAATGTTTGGTGACAATGTGGCGAATTACAACGCTCTCTATCAATGACGTCATCATATGTATATTATTACTGAAACGTGGATGCTCGGCTTGATAGGGCTCGGCGTGAATAATAACGTGATAGCTTATGGTGAAATTATTAAGTAATGATAAATAATCATTAATCTCACTAATAGGTAAATGCGAATGTTTTGGGTATTTGTTACTCAATCACGGATTTGAACAAGACTTGATGGAAATATATTTAAAATATCTAAAAATATAGAGGATTATAAAACATTGTACCGATAGATAAACATAAAAAGTGAGTAGGGTAAAGGTAGGTCCGATATAATATATTAGGTCGTCGCGGTGATTACTGCAACGAACCCGGGACCTCCGGATCGGGGCAAAGGTTGGAGTAGGACCGTGTTTTTTGTCGGTAGGAGTCGGGCACAACGTCTATGACGGACTTCCACATTTAAAAAAAAACAAATAAAAACGTCCTAAACATAGATAAAAAAAAGTGTTGCTGTCTCCACTCCACAGCAATAAATAGTCAACCAGTCAAAGAATTTCGAAGAAAAAGCAAATTTAAATTTATATAAGTAAATAAAAGAATCCTAAAATAAGGGACTTTTATAATAATTAATGAAACATTCTCCTCGTTCCAGAATAGCTAACGAAGTTCTTACGTAATGAGCGACCCTACAACGGCAACGAGGGAGAATCTAAACATGGACACTAAACGTGAATGTTCTATAAAAGGGTTGAAACGTGTTCGCCCACACATTAATATCTGCAACTATTATTAGGTACCATAATTATGATCGGAATTTTCCGAGCATGTCGGGAAACGTGGCAAATTTTGGAAATGAAGAATCTAAATATGCCTACCATGAATTTTTAATAGGGATGTAGGTAGAAAGGAGTTTTTATGAATAATGTCTTCTGTGGTTTTACTTCTTGTCCAAATGTGTGTTTAGTTTAGTTTTTCAAAACCAAACTCAGTGTTAATGCTTAAATAAAAATTCTCACAAACTATAACCTCTTTTGTATTTCATCTAAGCAATCATTTATGCCAAGATAAACATTACTTAGCACGTGCTTTAGCTTATCTATGTTTCCGTCTCTGTCTTACACTTGTACTTTGACAGTTGTGTGACAGTGACAGGAATAATGCTTAGCTTTATTCATCATGGCGTAAGTTCTGATACTGGCTGCAAGTGGAATCTTTAGCGCATATCAGATCTATTATTCATAACTTAAATAATCTCGTCTGGCAACCCTAACAACAGAGTTGCAAAGTGCGTTCGCAAACTAAATGGCACGTGCTTGCTTAGTCTATTATTGGTACACGTGTGACATACTATACATTGCGGTGTAGGTACTGATGAGTAATAAACGTAGGACTGTCCTTGCTGGTATGAGTACAATGACCATTGAGATTCACTCAGACGAAATGAATTACTGCGAAATGGCGGGACCGCGGGTTGTTCGGCAGGGGCGAAAGAACAGCGACGTTCAAATAAATGTTGCCATATCAACAGTTTCAAGGTTGGAGGTATTATATATAGAATATTATATATAGAACTTGGAGGTTTTATTTGTAAGTAAGGAGGGGCTCTATATCACTGGAAACTTCCGACTTTGGAGCTATAAATGGGCTATTTTTGTTGTTTTTTTACTACTGCTGAATATTGGACCTAATTTTGGCAAAGTAGCTTCATAGAACAATCAAAAGGATTACTTATTTATCTAAATTCAGTAGAGTATGAACTTGCTTGTTCTTATATGAGTTGAAAATACAGTCAGACTCAGTCGCAAATGCCGCTTCTAAACGTGAAATTCTCGGTTCAATCCCCGGTTCGGGTAAAAGTGTAATGGAGTTTTGGGGCTGGTTGATTCATGTCTAACCAAAGTTAGGGTTCTGGTTGAATAGTCTTACCAGGCATTCCAAACGGCATCGATGAAATGTGGGTTTACCCACACACCTCTGCCTAGCCCTACGGGAAATGTAAGCTATGATAATGTTGAAAAATCTCTGTAAGCTTAAGTTACACTGACTTGCAATCATTGTTTCGTGTAATGTAAAAATAGAAACTCGCTAAGCTGAATGCGTTATCTGCGTAACCGCTACGTTATTTTATTATAGTTTTGTTTAGTTAACGGCTCCGTGCTTCCAGGCTAATGTGCAGTTAAAATTAAATGATGGAGGCTAACAATAATCGAAAATGGTCATAAGTTGCGCAAGTGCATTATTGTTATTACTGTTAGGCTGCTGTGTCATAAACTGAAATGTGTACCTAACTCTAGTTGTACCCACTTTATGCATGCCTCTGCCTCAACACCATTGTTGGTAAAATAGGCCGCAAGTTCGTGGTAACACGTTAACCTTGAGCTGGCCTATCTTGGTTGGGAGTTTCAATAGTATGTGACGCTAGCTTATACTGGTTTGGTTACCACGTGCCTTTACCTTTTATGTGATTTTCTATTATTTTGTCATTGACCAGCACTAAGAATTTCTCCTGTAGTTCTGGGTACATTTACTGACACAAAATCCCACATGCACAAATATTCTGAACCGGAACAATTATCTGTTCGTCATACAAATATACACAAACTGGCAAAATTACGGGAACACAAAAAAAGTCCTTTTTTTTAAAACGTGAGTATTTCGACATTTGGTGGCGTTATTTGAATGATTATGAACCCTTTTTCAAAATAACATTTTGGGTCGTTTTGACATTATTCAACACTGTTACAAAAATCATACCCTCTTAAGTGTTTGTTGACAATGAACGCTTCTGAATGTTTTGATAAGGAAGTTGGTTTATGGAGTCAATGGTGGCCCTAGCTCATTTTCTTTGTTTTGTTTGGAGATTTAACAAATTTGCGATTCAAAGGTATTTATTGCGCGTTAATTCCTGTTACTATATGTATAGTAATATCATGCAACGCGATAGTTTAAAAGTTAGTATTTATTTATTAGGTAAATGTGTGGAGGAACGAGAAAAGTTTTGAGCTCTGTATAAGCTATAAGAGTAGATCGATCGAAGAATGTGTGGCTAGAACGGGAGTGACTGCCGATATGGCAGCCACCATATCAGTAGTTACTCCCGTTCTTGCCATAGAAGCGTATGAAAAAGATGACGTGCTGCGTCGAACCCAAAAAATTGGAATGAGGGCAGGGGGATAATGAGCCGAACACACACGACGCATCAAACCGACGCGATCACTCTGCTAAGTGTGACGTCTATGTTCTCATTGTGGTAGCACAAATATATTCTAAGTGTATGGTACTTACCAACATATTTATATTAAACTACAATAAAAAAATTAAAAAATATCAAGTTAATTATATATTACTTAGCACGTGAATAGTTCTAGACCGTAGAACGGTCTAGAACTATTCCTGTCACTGTCACACAACCGTCAAATTACAAGCGCAATGTAGGGATAGGAACATACAAAGACGATAGTGGTTAGATGTTCGCTGTAAACACAGCTAAGTCAAAGCACGTGCTAAGTGCACTTACAGTATACTTGGCCTATTAACTATCAACAGCAACTTTGACAAACCTTTAAGTCTTCGGAATGTTTTTATTACATAATAGTAGGGTTACTCTTGAAGTGAATTTTAATTCCAAAATAATTCTTATAGCACGTTTTATTTTTTATCCAATTCCAAAAGTTACCAAGGTAGGGACATTGGTAACTTTTCAGGAAGGTTTTTCTGCACTAAACGCGACATCACCGCCGTTTTTTACAGGGTAAGCAGAAAGATACTTAATCAAGGATCTTCAGTAAGTTTTATCGGTCTGAATTGAATTTATCACAATACGCTTGACCACAACTGACGAAAGAGATTGTCACGTGGAATCACACTTCGCAGTTCCCAGCGAGCGTAGTTTCATTGGCTTTGGCAGTAGGTAGGTACCAATTTTTATTTTGTAACGTGATCTTACGTCAATAAGCATTATTTTACAAAGCAATTGGCAGTTCCAAAAAATGATTTTGAATGAAGTTAGAATTTACCATTACTTACATAGGGAGCCCGTACTATGAATTTTTAACAGAACAGTGTGTTCAGATTATTTTTTTCGTATCCCTATTGGTGGCGTCTTTATTGCGTAAATAAAACATTGCAAAAATATTAAAGGTATATAGATAGGTACATAATTCGTAGGTAAAAACCAAAAGATAAGAAATAGAATGCCAACTAAAATTAAAAAAGTTATGTGAATTGTGGCTCGTTTTATTTGTTAGAGAAAATTTGCATAGACGATGTTCAAAATTTTTGTTATAATACATACATAGTGTATAAATGACTCACGTACGGGGCAATTACGTAGATATTTAGATACGAGTACATATGTCTTGTCTGTAAACAAGCAAGCCACCAACCTAGTAAACATAAAAAATAAGGATACCCTCTTATATAAAATTAAAACAACCATTGACCTTAAACAACCAATAAAAAATTCTTCATAAAAATACTGGCAACATAAATCCTTTTCTTCAATTTTCTCAGTAACAAAAAACATAAAAACTCTTAAGAAGAATTCTGGAAGTATAATATCGTTAAATATAATTCCTTTGTGACATAACTTCGAATTAACAAGTTACTATTCATAAGAAAAACCGTACAAAATCATAAAACAGTCGGGTATACCCGCAAGTAGCGTCAGGCGATATGAACGTGAGCTTGTTTATGTGTGTGCGCGTAACGTTACGTATTTTACGTAGTGTCTACGTGTGCGTCAGCCCAGTCACGTTTCGCGCGGCGTGTGGAGGACGCGGCGACGGCGCGTGCATTCCCCGCGCCCTTCAGCTCCCCGCGACCCCCGCGCTCTTGTCACGTGTATTGAGGTGTTATTTTTGCTTCGCTTTCGCCACAAATCAGAATATCTATTCAGACGTCGACTTAATCAAATGGGATTTTCATTTGCAAGCTGCAACAGTAATACTGATTGTAAAGTACTTTAATTTTATGTAACGCCAATGTCAATCCTACCTGCCTATGTGAACTTATCATAACATAAGTATTTTTTGGACGGGCAGCTTAGTTAACGCGTTAAAAATTAAAATCACTGCACTATTGCGCTACAGAAAATCTGACGCATTATATCGATGATTAGCTCTGAAACATTTGTAGCATTGAACTCTGGTCTATAAATAGATTAAAAACAAGTTGCTATCACGTCACCTAGTTGGAAGTGGCACAGATTTACAAGTCCATGAAGTTGTCCATAGGTACGTGATACAAGTAACGTTTACGAGCATTTACTTTGATGAATATTTGTATGAACTGTCGGCAGCGAGGAAGATGATATGCCCATTATGTAATTAAGTGCGCATGCGGTTTCGTTCGATTCGGTATGTACAATCCAAGAAACCTTTGCAGGTCATACAATCTCATCAGACATAAAAATGAAGTAATCCTCCTTGCATACGGGCTACGGCCCCAGGACGTCTGTTGTTTAGTTGGCAATTGGCATGTTAGTAGAGGATATGTTCCAGTGACATTTTTAGCCGAGATCTTTAAAGGTCTTTGTGGCTTTATTTCTACTTTTCTATAGGGTCCCTAGTATGCATACTATTATAGAAGGTTGGTGCAGTCATTATAGACAGTATTACCAAAGTAAACGAAACAGACCAGGGAAAGTGCGCTGGAGAGAGGACAATAATGTGACTAATTAAGACGTATAAATTTAGCAATAATTGATTTAAACAAAAGAAAAGAGTAAGCCTCGCTTCACGCTCCCTAAAAATTTCAAATACAGTATTAAGTATTTCCCTTTATAGAAAAATTTAAAGAGGGTAGTTTTAAACATAATATAGGTACCTGTTTATGTAGGTAGATGACTCATTATATGATATTTCCCCGTTCTGATCCATGTTATGATTTCGAAAATGCAAGTATTCTAAGGATACCCCATACATTTAGAAATTTTTGTGGAAAAAAGAAACTCACAAACATAACATAAACATACAAGAACCCTAAAAACATAGCGCTGCTTTTTTGGGCAGTATTGTAAAAAGTTATAGGTACTTGCCAGGTTTGACCCCAAAAACAACGATGCGCCCCATATTCAGTAAGAAGTTGGAAACGAGTTCATAATACATATTGCTTGCAGTTTCACTACAAAACTATTAAAGAAGCGGTTGTAAAAAAATCACAGCTCGGTTCCTTGATTTATCATATATGATATACATTGACATAAAAAAAAACAAAATAGTAAGTCGCATATATGATTATGTAGGTGATGAAAACATTATCTCAATGTAACTAGTTCTTTCCAAGAGTTCAGAAACATCCGAGTTATTTTGCTAAAGTTTACTAATAAGAGACAAGCAATTACGGCCGAGATGTGAGCACCTCCCATTCATTTCTAATTCGTAATTATGTCATTATATTTAGAGGAAAACGATAATGTTATACATATTATGACAATGGGAAATAAGCGGCAAATTACGAGTTGTACAACTCGTATTTCAAATGCCATAGAGATCGCATAATAAAATTCCAATGTGTTTGATTAGAATTTAACGTATTACGTTTAAGATAAACTCTGGGTCAAGAGGCCAACAAGTAAGACTTAAACATTAGATAACGATTCTATCATCGCATTTGTGGTTAAGTGAAAAATGAGAATATTGCGGATTCATCTTGTGTTATGGATTTTATGACTGGTGGTAGACTCATCATACTTAACAGGATCAATGATGGGTCAAGTTTGACCACGAAGCATAAATGATGTAGATGATACTTACGTAGTTGGTAAGAGGATCTATGAATGACAATAAAGAGATGAGTGTAAGGTGATCTCAGGCCACAACAACTGAAATTTTCAATTCGAATTTAATAGTTTAAAAGAAACCCTTCAACCAGCAGTTTAAAAGGGGATAACAATTGAAATCTAATGATGGTAACGAAGAAGAATAAAGAGCTCGTCCAGTTAGATGTTGGCAAAACATGAGACTCAAATCGTAGATTGAGCATAAGTGATGATAAAAAGAACAGGATTCCTAATGATCTGAAATATAAAATTGGAATCACACCGCCATTACGATTGCATTGAAGATTCAATAACATACTCGATTTATTGAACAATATAGGATAATATGTTATCAATATTCCTTATTTTTTTACGTGTATGGTGGGCACTACGTTACAATTTACAATAATCTTACGATTTACTTCCGAACCGATAGGTTTGAACAATATTAATCGATGTTTCAATTAATTTGTTAATGGCTTGTTCAACTTTTTCGTAAATATGAATGCTATCTGAACTTTCTTGAAATAGTATTAATTTATTGCACTTTTAGGAGCTGCAGCTTTGAAGTTTCACCAACAGACAATGTTATTTTATTTATTTCGTTTTATATTATGATTTTGACTGTGTACTAGTCTTTACTATTATGCAGATTGTTCTTGTTAATTCTGTACTTTCTCTCTTATTTGTTTACGCTCAGGTAAAGTGTTAAATCGTTGATGATTTCAAATAGCATCGTAAAAAAATATAAGAGAGTCTCATTCGGTGACATTCGTGAAGTGAGTATTTTATAAAAATCGAAGCTTAGGCGAAGGACAAGGGACGCTGCCGAGTATCTTTCCCTTTTTGAATTTGATTCCAGTTTATACATATAATATAAAAATATAGTATATTTTACTTATTGTTATAATTGCCAGAATCTTGGAAATGATAAAACTTTTGTGCTATTTGTTGTACTTTACCCTGTTCGTCACTTCGTCTTTGGAGACTTTGCACTCTATGAGGTCTTTTTTGACCTTATACATCCTCCTGGTCTTTGGTCTTTCTTTAGATCTCGGTTGCCGATGTGGTCAGATTATGTACGTCTGTGGCTTTCGCTTTACACTTCAGCCCCACTTCAGCGATATCGCGCAGACCAAGGCTTCCTCGTACGTATCTACTCTCATCGAGTCTGCGTTACGTTACCGGAGCATTTTTGTTACGGTGTGAGTTTTAGTAATAGACCATATTTTACTACCGTAAATAAAGGTAGGGTTAATGAATGACTTCGATGCATATAATCATTCTGTCACAACTCACGCCAACCTCTCTTCATTTACAACACGCTGCTGCTACATATACAGCAGCCTAAAGCCTATAAGGATAACAAAAACCAATAATAAGTCGTAGAAACCATAATATTTTATTTTCTTTCTACCCATTAATTAATTAAATTTTATTTCATAAATCAAAACGTATGAGTATCGTCGCAAGATATTTTTTTCTACTACACACGACACTTAAAACTGAAACGAAATTACGTAGTACGTACTTACGTACCTTCACATCATGATTTTAATGGTTGAGTCACCGGAACACCTTCCTTCGTTGAAATTGAAAGTAGTGACTGCGTATCTACCTACCCAGAGTGAAATTATGGTCAAACTTGTCATTCAACACATTATTCCTTAGGTTTTAGAGCTCAAAGTTGAAATTCCTAGGATCAACAGTAGGTAGCATGCTAGTGTTATGCCGGAAAATTCATGAAACTAATCAAAACATCTTGAACCAAATGATCGATATAGTCTTAAATTGTAAAGCAGAATAAGTTAGACATTGAAAATGTTATAAGAGTTGAATAATCATTTCCGGGTCAAGGTCACGAAGGTTGAGAAAGTTTTTCAAAACACCTATACCTACTTAATAACCTTGTATAACGTTAAAGTCATTTGGCTAATAAGCAAATCACCACTTCATACGATAAAACAATAAATTATTATGACTAAAAGAAACCGTTACCTATTTGAAAACCACAATAATCAAATCTCGATCGGAGGTAAGTAAAGGTAATCAATCATACTTATGTACCTACCTATTGTACCTATCAGGTTGAATGGTGTATTGATTGATGTCACTGCCCCAAACAAAAATCACGATTTATCTAAACATCGATACGAACTGAAGGCCTCCCATAAATAAAAAATGAAATAGACATGCCCACATAAAACTTACTTGTCATATTTGACGGAATGTCCGTTCTCCTCCCAGTAATGCCGTGTTTCCATATTCACTTTCTGTCACAACAAAAACAACAGAGCACTATATCACTATCGCAGATGATAATAATATTTATAATTTGTCTGTTTACATTTTACCCCAACACGGGTAAGTATAGCACTAATCACGAACTGTAGCACTTAGGTTAAGTCTTCGCAATCCATTTTAGATTTACGATCACAGTGAATATAAATTGTTGTTATCGTATTTAACTGCATGTATAAGTATATTGCGAAGCGCTAACGTCGTCACCCTGAGAGCTTCGCGGCCACTCTGAACGGATGTACTCCAAACACCGGCCGGTTTAAGTCATGTGACGCGGCGGCGGCGTCAAAATATGGCACGGAGGGCGTCGGAATGTCGGAGTACATTCCAATGCTCGTGCACATAAAAGTAAGGGTTGAAATGAAAATAAATTAGATTTTGAAACAAGTTTTGTCTTAAAAAATTGCGTTGGGTGCAGTGCAGGTAAAACGAGGACGCGCGTACGGGCAGTCTAGGAATTGTTGGGTCCAGTGCGCCGCGGCTGCCGCGCCGGGCCACGCTCGCTCGCACGTGACCGAAATGACGCGACGTCTGCTCCCTCCGCGCGGCGCACCACGTACTCCTCGCATTGGGTATACCCTATCATTTTATGAGCTATGCAAATAATACGTGATTACGTATCGGTACTATTTTAGACGAGGTTTGTTAAAATAGTCAGGAAAGTTAAAACGGTTTTAGGTAGGTATTAAACCTGTCTAACAAAAATTATGGATCTTGTTATCCGAAATAAAGATTTACATAATTTAATTTAAAATGTTACGTAGGAACTGATAGATTGTTTATTTACTACCACATCACATTTCATCCACTTATAGCTAATCATCGGTTTTTTCCTAAGTCGGCTGAGTCGCTTCTATCACTTCTATCACTGAATCGCTTCATTGATTTCATCGACGATAAAGGATAGGTATAATACTTATCATTACGCTTGTTCCCGGTGCGACTCCACTCGAGTGACCTACGAGTTCCTACATGTAATCTAAAATTACAGGATTTAGAGTGAAAGTAAGAGACATACAAAGACATGCAACTATGGGACATTGCGTTTATGAATGGTATGTATAAAAATAAATGTGGTTTACAAAAAAAAAGGCATATCTGTAAGTACCTTCATATGTTCCCATTTACTTTAAGATTTTTCCAAAATGATGGCTGTAAATAGTACCCCTGCATAATATAGCCAGCTGGCGACTCTAGTCGTCACTCGGGGTGTGGTGTTATATGTATACGTTAATGCTTTTCGAAGATTTATATGAGAAAGCTATTATTTAACATTACAAACAGAAATTTAAATTATACAAATTATGTTTCATTTATAGGATGAAAGGTTTCAGTCCGTTGATCGATCAGTTAGTCAGTGAATCAGTCAGCCAGACTGTCTTACTTTATATAATATATAGATACCGAGTCGATGAAAGAACGTGACTTATGTGTTTTGCCGCCGCCGTGTGGTACTTCAATAAAAATGAGCGTAGGCATCACTATCGTTCAAAGAGACATATCTCAAAACTAATCGAACTACAGACTTAAAACCAAGGCAAATCACGAAGAATGGGTCGTAACTCATGAGTCCAAAAATATATGAAGAAATAGACCTAATTTTATTAATAGGTCACATTATTGTAAAGGTATCTTTCAGTATCGGCCATTAGCGCCACATTAGTACTTTACCAAATGGATTTATCACTGCCTCTCGTTTTATTGCAAGCCTATTTAGTTGTGGTGAGCTAGATTGTATACTGTGGGCATTGACATATGTATATATTACTAGCGTTTTATTTAAACGGAAATAAGAAAACGGAAATGAAACGGAATGGAAATAAGACCCACAGGCAGCTCGTTGTTAAACTATTTTCTTAAATAAAATTTATTAAGAAAATATAAATAGCACGCCTGCCACGTATAATTTCTTTTTTCACACCTTTTTGTGTACCATAGTCACTACATTACTATTTTTTTAATATTATAGCTAACTCCTAGCCTATGATAACCGCGATTATATAAGGATTCTATCCATACTCCATACATCTAAATCGGTTCAGGCGTTGAGAAGTTACGGTGGTAAAAAGAAACTCACAAACATACATAAAGACATGCATACTTACATATATATCAACCCTAAAAATATAAGTCGCAGTGCCTGTAGCTTTAAATTCGGCCCTAAATAATAATAATATTTTGAATCCGATCGAACCAGTCCCTTGCTGTCCTCCCACCAGCGATGCCCTAAGCCGAGGCCCGTACCACGCAGGGGGTGCCCTTAGCGTGTTGTAGCTTAGTTCATAAGTTGAATGCCCTGGCTGGGGGCCTTAATTTTCTTAAGGCAACCACAGGAAAGCCCGGGTAAGCAGTTGACAACCTCCTAGGCTGACCTGCGTGATGCCCTACACAAAAAAAGGATCATAGCTAAGAGAAAGCACGTGCTTAGTACCTAAATATTATTTATCTTGGCTCTAGTTTCTTCCCTGTACTTGTAGCCGAGCCTTCTAATAGGGATATGCATGTAGGTCAAATATTTTTATTCGTAATCTTTATTGCTGTAGAATGACACTCAATCAATTACTTTTTTTTTAAATCGTGTTTTAACTATTAAATAATAAAGTTAAAAAGTGAGAGTCATGCGATGGAAATTTAAAATGTCAAAACGATCGCTATTGGTAGGAGTGAAACGTGACGTCACTCTGCGCGATTACAATATCTCGAGTATGTTATTGCGTTTCAAACGCAAACTGATTGCAGGTTTGTTTGATATTTTTAATACACAATAATAAAATTTTTACAAGTGTTATATTTTTTCCCGGTATTGTACCAACGTATCCAATCGAATAAAAATAAAATAAACATGCATACATTGGTTCGAGAAAATATACACTCAGCTCAGTATTTTTATGTCCCGAAGCGGTGGCATAGGTTCAAACACAAAGGTGTGTGATATATTTTGTGAACGCATTAACTCATGCAAATCAAAAGTCTAATGTTAAGCAAAGTCCCAAAAGACAAATTAATTATTCTAATTTTCCGACAAAGTAACGTCCTTATTTTAGTGAGACGAGAGACAAGACCCTGAATAACTTAAAATTGAATAACATTTGAGAATTCGGTCATCAGAGGCCAAGAGCTATATTAGAAAAAAAAAGTATAAGTAGTATTGATTAATGACCCATAAACAAAACGAGAGATTGATAATGCCAATCCTTATTAAGGCATAAATATATAGTAGTCATGTAATTTCGACTCGCGTCACCGATCACGTTAAATCTTCAACATGAAAATAGCGCAAAAAGTTTATACAACGTGATACGGAATGAATGGCGTGGGCAGATTAAAGGTAAATTATATGGTACAAGTTACATCCCTTTCAAATATGCTCATATTCTTATTTTTGCGTCGGTTAATAACTTTGCCCCCACTAAGATTTCTCTAGTTGCATGGCAAAAAGCAGTGATAACCTAGTGGTTGGCAACCCGCGGCTCGCGAGCCGCATGCGGCTCTTTGACTCCTCGGCTGCGGCTCTACTACGAAAAGTTTAGTGCAGGCACGGAATACTTATTATCTTGCCTTGTTTCATGACGAATCATGACGGTTAACACTTTTGAAACAAAAAAAAATGGCTCTTTAAGTATATTTCAATTGTGTATTGTCTACAGTTGGCTCTTTTGGTTGACAAGGTTGCCGACCACTGGCCTAGTGGTATGACTGAAATGTTGGACTGAAAAGTCAAAGGTCGCAATTTCGAAGTCATGTGCGTATTTTACATTAATTAACACTTGCTTAAAACGGTGAAGAAAAACATCGTGAGGAAACCAGATGGTGTGTTAAGCCATGTCAGAGATCTACGAGAGGATTCCTTTGATAAAAGAAGACAGGTGGATTCTGACAATAGGTTGTTCATCAACCATACGTTAAGAAGAAGATGAATGATAACAAGACATTTATGGGCAAATTATTACCATACCTGTAATATATATATATTTAAATATGTATCTACTACAAAACAAATAAATATAAATAAAAAACATTTTATCGTATTATTTTATGACTTTACTTTTACCAATATCTGTCAATAAAATATTTACAACAATTGACCTCAAGTACACAACGCTTTTTTTTTAATGGGCTTGCTTTTGACTATAGTCTAGGTCAGAGGTGACAGAGACAAAGTCGTCGATGGAGTGAGCTTATCCTGCAGAAGCCTGTTCAATCTAACTTTGAAGAGATTAGGGTTGAATGCGTTCGGAAATACAGACGCAGGTAGAGAGTTCCACCCCCCCCAGGGGTTCCACCTTGTCGTGGTGGGGGGGCTCTAGTAGCCGTGGCTTGGTCACCCACGGTGAAGCTAACGGAACCCGAGGAGGGCCGCTCCTCAGGGCTTTGCCTTCAAGCCCATGTTGGAGCGGCGCCGGCGTAGGTTGCGGGCCTTATGGAGGGTGTCGCAACTGAGGTGGGCTGCGGCGTCGTATGGGCGGCACCGCAGCTGAGGGATGGGGGCCGCGGTGGGAGAGGAGTGCCGGTATGTCGATGCGCCGCTCTCCCTACCTACCGCGGCCTTGACGGGGCCGCCACCGTTGGATGGCGGACGCGGTGGGGCCGCAGGGGAAGAGGAGTGCCGGTATTGCGAGGCGCCGCTCTCCCTATCCTCTGCGGCCGTAGTGGCAGGCGGCGGGGCCACAGACCTGACCCGTCGCAGGGGACCTTGGGCGTCCAGACACGGGGTTGTCTGGCACCCATTGCACATGGTCTCCGAGGTGGTTGCGGCACGCCATTAGTCTGGTGTGCCGTAGGGGGGGGGGTGCAATACCCAACCCCGTGAGGGAGTCCGGCAACGGACGGCTGCGGGCGGGTTCGCGGTTGTGTGCGAGAGCGTTCCCGCGTCCCGCCCTCAAGCAGCTGAGGAGGTATACTGTGGAGTTTTAGTGGGTTCGAGTCCCACATAACCGCTCTGTCTCCCCGTGTCAGAGCGGTATGCGAGGGCATTTCTCCACATAAAAAAAAAAAAAAAAAAAAAAAAAAAAGGTAGAGAGTTCCACTCCTTTGCTGTGCGCATTAAAAATGATGATTGAAAACGCTTAGTGCGAATTGGTGGAATAGCTACAAGATAGGGATGGTAACTTGCAGTGCGTCTAGATGTCCGATGGAAGAAGGGGGCTGGGGAGATGAGGTCGTGGAGTTCTTGGGCACACTCACCGAAGTACAATCTGTAGAAGACCGACAAGCAGGCAACCTTACGGTGATGAACCAAGCTGTGAAGCTTGGCATCCACCAGTTTTACGTCGCCAATGTGCCTCTTAGCTCTGCGTTCTACCGAGTCAAGCGCGGCAAGTTGGTATTTAGCTGAGCCATCCCAAAGGTGGCTGCAATACTCCATGTAGGATCGGACCTCTGCTTTATAACACGTGTAAACAAGAGCAGCTTGTAGTGTCATAAATAAATACCCCTGGTGCGTGACGCTAGAAAATAACATAATATAGTAGGTATAGTAATAGTTATTATTTTAATAACAGTCCATAATGCCTTTGGCACGTTTGAGGTAATACTAATAATCTTGCACTTGTAGTTTGGCATTTGCCGACAGTGACAGGAATAATGGTAAGTCAAACCACGCGAATATCGCCCCTTAGGCCCTTCTCCCCCTAATCACTGCAGCCAAACGCTTGCCAAGTTGCCACACGGACTGCGTTTCCTCCCTTCTTTGAATAATGACGTGTCATGAAGTTATCATGAGTCGGTCTCAGTCACGTCTATCGTCGTTTGGTGATATCAGATAACATGACTAACTTACCTACAACTGCACTTAAAAAATGTTCGATATAAAATCATCAAATATATAATTTTAAACTAATAACTACCTACTTATAATCAGGTACAAAACTAAAAAAAATTTTAGGTGGCGTTAGTCGTGTTTACTGCATTCGAACTTTGGTTGATATCTTGACTGCTGCAGTTGATGCGCGTCGGCGGCTGATGCCGGTGCGGCGACTGCCCTCAACTCGAGTCGGCGGCAGCCGTTGACATCGTGCCGCTCGTATGTAAGAACCCTTAGTTTTCTACTAATACTTAAGACTTCTCCTTTATTCTCCTGTTGTACCAAGAATAGAAAAGGGCGTCAACATTCTTCTTCTTTTGGTGTGGTTAAGAGACAACTCAACCAACCTAGCGTCAGAGTTGTTCAAGTTGCCCTCAGGTCTCTCTGACTTAGCTCAGCAACAATCGGGACCGGCGAACCCTCATCTGTAAAACCACCAATTCGTTTTGCATGGTAATCACTAAAGTTATATCTGTACGTTCATCAATTGTGGTAAAGATGCCATCAATTGTGCTTAACTTTTCTGGAGCCCTAATAGTAATCATACCCGTCATTGTAATGTGTGGCAAGACCTGACAGCCTGGCAACATAAACGTGTACTAAAAACGTTTCAGTTGTCGGAAATTCAAAAGTAAAATCGCGTAGGCTTCAGCTGCCTAGGGGAATATATTTATTTTTGTAACAACTTATACAACTAAGCCAAATATAATTATAAGTCCACAAATTCAAAGAATCAATGAAGCCTTATACTTTATAGAACTGTGGAACAAAAAATTACGAAGGAGTTATTTATGAGGGATAACAAACGTGCACGGGTTGTGTTTGCATTCAAATGTTGGTCGTAACTGCGAAACGTGCGATGTAGGGGCCACGGGTCGGCCACCATTACGACTTGGTTTACTTACGAACTTAAGGAGAATACTCAAAAGTGCGCGTTATGGCATTATGGACTGTTTACCTAATTTTAGTTACTACTGGGGATACCTACTGCAAAAAATAGGAACTATTACTAGGTCTATACTAAGTTATTTTCGAGCGTCACGCGTCGGGGGTATCTAATTGAGACACTACTCTATGGGTACTTAGGTACCTTCATACTTATGGACGTATATAGTCTAAGTTATGGACCTTACTGCTCCCACATCTTTGCTAGAGTACCAACTGCACGTCCGTGGGAACGGTTTGACTTTTAGCTCGCCTAACGTAGTATTCCTATAGTAGTATCGTAGTTTGTGAGGCTAGCTTATACTGGTTTTCAAGAACGAGTAAACGTTTTACGAAAAATAATTTACTTATTGTCATGGATTTTATGGAGGGGGTTAGAAACTACAACATTAAAATAAATAAATTTAAAAAAATAACGTCGAATACATTAATTGGGTATGCATGAAAAAAATAAGGTATTTTTTAATATATTTTTTTCGTATGATTAACTAATTATGAGAAACTAATTTGGCTATTTTATTTTTTAGAACATTATTTTGTATTTCCCCAAATGATGTAATGTGTTCACAAATTTTTAACACACCTAGTTTCTAAACGAACTAAAACAAACAGCTGTCAGTTGGTAATGTCAAATGGTCACAAACGTCAAACCGACAAGTGTTGCCAGCTCTAGTATTAAAATTTTGATGTTTAATAATATACAACGCGTGGATTTTACGTTTTTGGGTATAGATCTATTTTGATATACTTGTAGAAATATACATATTAATCTTAGTTCAAAAAATTTAATACATTCGTATCATGAAATGCGATTTTAGTTAAAATAGCTTCACTATGAAGATCCCCGAAAACATTTCCTTTTATGTAGTCTGGCATCACTAAAAATGACAAATGACCCAGATTATAAAAAATATGAACATTTGACGTCACTGCATGTGACTTCAGGTCAAATGAAGGTTATTAGTTATTTTTGCCTTTCATTTTGTAATCTCTTACATTTATAAAAGTGGAAATAAACAAAATATAGTACATAATCAAAAATCTCCAAATGGTTTTTCCGTTAGCACGTCTTACGAAAAATTAGGCATGCCCAATTGCTACGTGATGTATCATTACACTTGTTACAAGCTTTTATTTAATTTGCAATGTATCTATGTTTGTTCGGGTGGAATCTTGGAAGCTAAATTAGAACCACTTCCCGATGTCCAATTGGGCTCAAATTTGGTGTACTTAAGTATCTTCGGAGACAATACAATAATATGATATCTTGGAGCTGTTCGTTTGATGAAGCCCGAAGAAGGCCATAGGAACTTCTGAACTAAACAAGATAAACCCATCGAGTTTGAGCTCGATTGATTCGTCTTGAGCAGTACTTTTTACAAGCTTTTATTTAACTTGCAATGTTTATTTGTATGTATGTTCGGCACGAATATTGGAAACTATTACAACCACTACCTGAGGTCCGATTGGACTCAAATTTGGTGTACATAGATATGTATCTTCGGTGACAATACAATAATATGGTACGTTGGAGCTGTTCTGAGGATGGAGCCGGAAGACGGCCATAGGAACTTACGTGAGCTTTAGATACTTGTGTAGATAGACAAGAATATAGTAATGACTAGCTTTGCCAGTGACTCCGACCGCGTGGATGTCTTAAATTAACACCATGTCATGTATGTACACAAATTCATAATTAACAAATGTTCGACGTGATTCTTTAAATTGGCATACCTTTTTTATTTATGGTCAGATTGACATGAGACAAACACTTAATGTTAATTGAAGCTTACCACAATATATTAGTGAAAACCACATCTAAATCGGATAAGCCGTTTCTGAGATTAGCGTGCACAAACGCACAGACAAACAGATAAACAGACAAAAATTCTAAAAATAATTGTTTTGTGTGCTATATGTGTTGATAAAGGTCCCAATAATATTTATATCTAAATGTTCATATATCTTCCATGTACAGACATCGATCCGTTATTTTTATTATATGTATTGATGATGATTGATGATGATGTATCTTCATTTTGACATAAGTAGTATGTATTTTATAAAAAAGGTTAATACATGTGCACAATTAAATGTCGCGACAAGCTTTTATATCATACTAGCTTCTGCCCGCGACTTCGTCTGCGTGGACTTCAGGATTAGGTCCAGGCGGGATAAAAAGTACCTTATTTGTTAATCCAGGTTATAAACTATCTGTGTGCCAAATTTCATCCAAATCCGTACAGTAGTTATTGCGTGAAAGAGTAACAAGCATCCATATATACAAACTTTCGCGTTTTTATTATTAGTAGGATAAATTGTGCAATTTAATAAATACATGCGTTTGATTTAAATAAAGTTTATTATTGTAACTTTAAAGTTTATTAACTTGTTTTTAGAGCATTTAAATAAAAGCTTCTTTTTAAAAACTTTTTATCTGTAAATTTTATTGATGCATGTGTTCAATACTCAATACTTTATTGCACTCCATATGTTATAAAGGTGTTAAATATAGTAATAATTACAGTACAATATGGACCCTGTAGGGCACGGCAACGTAGAAAAGAGGAGGATTGTGTTTGAAGAAGTGTTTTCCAGGTAATAATTTACCCCTAAATGTCTTGTTTACATTAATTATCATAAGGATAATGAACAACCTAGTGTCAGAATCGACCCGTAGGTTTCTGACAAGGCTTTACACACCATCGAGAACATCTCTCTGGCGAGCTGGTTCCCTAACGATGTTTTTTTTCATCGTTTAAAGCAAGTGTTAATTAGAAAAATCAGCGTTGCATACATTGGATTCGAAATTGCGACCTTTGACTTTTAGTCCAACAGTCATACTACTAGGCTATCACTGCTTTTTGTTAACGACCTAGCCATGCAACGATGCAACTAGAGAAGTCTTAGTGGGAGGGAGGGAGCAACGTTATTAACCTACGCGAAAATAAGAATATGAACATGTTTTAAAAGGGATGTAACGTGTTCCTACTATTTTTACCTTTAATGTGCCCACGCCATTTTGAGTCACGTTGCATAAACTTTTTGCGCTATTTTCATGTTGAAGATTTAACGTGATCGGTGACGCGAGTTGAAAATACACGGCTACTACTGTATACAATTTATGCCTAAAATAATAATTGGCATTATCAACATCTTGTTTTTTTTATGGGTCATGATTATCGTTTTTTTTTTAATACAGCTTTTGGACTCTGATGTACAAATTCTCAAACGTTATTCAATTTTAACTTATTCAGGATCTTGTCTCTCGTCTCGCTAAAATATCACGTTGCTTTGTTTTGGGACTTTGTTTTTTTTTGCCATTAAGCATGAATATTTAAAAATATAATAATTGAAATAAAAGGTATACAATTTTCAGACATCGATACAGGGGGGCCTTGGTCAGTTACTAGGCTATATTTATGTGATACACCTATGGTACATAACCTTAAGACAGTCATTATATTTATTTTATGTATTCAAACTAGCGGCCCGTCCCGGTTTCGTACAGGTGGACGTTTATTTTTAAATATTTTGGGATAAACGCGAAGGTTTTTGTAGACATTGATATGTTCTTTAATATTGTAGAACATTTTCTTTGTTCTATCATCAATAGTTTCCGCAGCGTATGCGATGAAAGACATTTTATGGCAAAAAATTACACCTTGGGTTACATTATTGAAGTTTTAGTAAGGATTTCTAATACTTTGTAGTAATAAATAATATATAGCTTATGTTACTCAGGAATAATGTAGCACTCTAATGGTGAAAGAACTTTGAAATCGCGCTAGTGGTTCGTTTTTGTGTTTATTCGTTACAAACATACAAATATAAAAATAAATCCTCTTTATAATATTAGTGTAGATGTAGATGTAGATATGTATTTGAGTTCAAAAGCCATCGAAATAAATCACAAAGATATTTTATGCAGGAAAAGTACCTAAGTAGGCCAAGCATATAATATTGTGAATTCTTGTTTCAATATCATTAAATACTCTGATATTATAACAATTTGATTGGTATGTTTACAGTCTGACCTAATAATAATTGTGTTAGGCAGCTGGGTGAAGGGCTTGATGCAGAAAGTTAGAGTTAGATAGTTATCCTAGTTAAGCAGAGTGAAAAAATAATTAAAAATTAAAAAGTCATTAATAAAACAAGAAAAATTTAAACGATGATAGCTGCAAAAGTATAAACTGTGGCGCAGCTACCAACGCCCCTGTCCTGGTAGGAAGAAAAGTTGTTCCGAATAAAAATTAATATTATAACCCCAGGAAAAGTCAGTAGGATTCTCTCTCGTGGCTTGTATGAACCCTGTTCCGGACACCATTAGCCTTTTATAACTTCACTAGGTACCTATACTTAGTAAAACTCTAGACGTACTATGTCTGTACATTTAATATTTTTCCAACATTTTATTTAGGGTTTATGGAAACCAAAGACGGTTATTTGATGCTCTGATGATGTCTGTTAGTCCGAACGTTTAATACCTACTTGAAAATCAGTAGACTGATTTTGATGGGTTTTTTATTGTAGCTTAGCTTAGTGGTCCGGAAAACACGGTAAATATATTTCATCAAGGTTTTAGGTAGGTACCCATAGGCGTTAAGTAGTGCAATCTATATTTTATGTATCATAGTGGATAATGGGTATACAATTGAAGAATTAACCGCTTTAGATGCAGCGATACTTAAACAACAGGTCAACCTTTTAAAGTAAATATGTATCATCACGGTATCGCTAATAGGAGACGTGCAGTGCTCTATATTATCAACATTGTACTACGGCCACAGGTACGGCTACGCAGCCAAGTGGTATAAAACCAAAAGTACCTACCTAAATAGTGTTTGCTCGATACGAACGTGATACCAATCATCGTCATTCAATCGTGACTGATAGGTACCTATTAGTTCGAATCCAACAAACACTTTAATTAATTGTTAATTATTTCATATAAAGTGCGACGTTCATATCCGATGATATTACTTTCCGATATCCAGGCGGAGGAGTTGATACCTATGTCTTAGCCATAAGTCCTAGCGGACTGATATCTCGGATCCACCAAAACCTATAACATTTTACTTCATACTGTTGCTGAAAAAGGTATTTAGCATATAGCGCTGCACGGTCCCTATCGGAGATAGCGCGATGATATAATTTACGAGTATACATACATATCTGATAATAATCATTGTCCACCCTTGCCGCCCCCCCCCCCCCATCTACGCCTATGCGAACAGTCATACATGCAGTCGGACATGGAAGCGATCTTAGAAGGGTTCCTTTTTTCTTTTTGAGGAATGGCCCCCAAAATATTTAGTTTTGACTTCTGTTTCGATAGTGTAATTACATGGTAGGTACTTAAATATAATTGTGGTAATTATTGGATAATATACAATGCATAGAAATAGTCATAGTATAGTATATATTAGTGTTCTCGCATAACCGTGACACAATTTATATGATTTAGCTCTTCATTTAAGGCTCAAACTACACGGGGTTAAAATAAAACAAAAACTTGTTTCTTTTTCATTTTTTATATTATTGGCAACACTGAAATTGACAGTAACGTTTCTTACGTTTAGTTTCTTTAATTGTATTCATAATAGAGTATGAGTTTAGAAAATATTTTAAGCTTGAATTTATTCCATAATTTTAGTTTTATTGGTTTTATAAAATAATGTATAAGAATGCATTTATTACTTTTGGCAAAACATCGTTTAATACCATTTTGCACTGATATTACCCACGTCATCGCGCACTGCGAACTAAACGAAAATTGATATCTGTCAATCAGATTGTACAGCAGATTTTCGGAAGAGGCGTTCATTAATTTACGTTTTTTGCGGAAAGAACAGTGGTTTATCATTAAAAATGCTTGCTATAATCAATCGTATCCTTGATTGGATTAAAAGTTTGTTCTGGAAGGAGGAGATGGAGTTAACACTGGTCGGATTGCAGTACTCTGGAAAAACAACTTTTGTTAACGTCATTGCCGTTAGTATAATCAGAAAACAATATTTTTGTGTTATTTTAACTTCCTTGTCCACTTTACGACGATATGATATCGTCGTATGTCATGTGTTGGCTGCGTTTATTGTCGGCCAATCGAATTCCAATTACAGAGCCTCATAGATTTTTTTAAATTATTTCTCATTATTATGTGTGCCGACTGCGTTTATTACTATGTGATCCTATTACTCATCGACTGATCCGATTGCTTTTATTGTGCCTCTTATAACAAAGGGAAATACAAAAGATTTTGAGGAGATTATATTTTGCTGTTACATTACTTTTAATTACTAAAAGAATTGGTGAAAGTTAATTTAAGTAAAGCATGAATAGATCTTTTCTTTGCAATTAACGTTTTTACGGTTCAGATTCTGTTCCAGTAGGTTTTAACATGAGATATTTTAAATAAAATATAACTTTTATGTGTGCACACATTTGGTCATAATACATTTATAGAAATTCCCACTCATGTAGTGTTATAATACCATGTTTTAAAGCTAGTGGCATTTAAAAACTTTTTCTAGTTTAAACTTTTTACATAGTACATGTTGATATCAGTATTTTATTCTTAGTTACATACATTGCTATTATATCAACATCTCTACATATAATATAAAGGATCACATTTCAGTCAACAATCATTATCTATGTCCAATCCCAATGTCAGAATAATCTTATTTGTGTTTATTAGTTCATTTACCCTTTATCTTATCTGTGGGGTGATAGATCCTAAGTTTTCTTTATCCAATAAATTGAATAAGACAATTTAAGAATATGTGATTAATTTAGTTAATCTCTTAAAGAATGTTGTACAGAGTAAATGGAACTGGAGATTATGTTCCATATTGTGTTTTTATAGGATAATAAAAGTATATACAGGAACTAAAAACTGTTGCTAGAAGGCCTGTTATTTATTCCTTTCATTAATTTGTGAATTTAGTAGGGTGATTGCTGCTTACTTGCAAAACTAGATCATGTGGCTATTTCTTGTTCCAGTAAAATGGGGTTTGCTATAACTGTTTCTTGCTGCCCTTCCCCATAAGATCAACACCTTGGAACCATGCACCTAGCTTTGACTTTTTATATGTGCAATTTGTTACTTCCGGCAATAATACATTTGTGTAAACTCAAGTATACAATATAATAGATTTGCATTAACAAACTATTACTCATCAAATTTAGAATAAGATAATTCAAATCACTTAATAACTTATGCAAATGAATGAGAAAATTTGCAGGCCATTGTGGATATTTGAAAGTTTTATTACTATTTATGTGATTATTATGAAGTTATTTTTTTAAGAAAATTCAAGGGCATCTAGAACTTTGAATATTTATTAAACAGTTGTAACTATTTATAATGTAATCCAACAGCTTTTACAAATCATTTTGTGGGGGCCCCAATATTTTCATATACAATTATTTTTTAAAGGCGCAGGTTCGAATCCTGTTCACGACCATATTCTTTTTCCATTTAACATAATAACTGAGTTTGCTAAGCATGCGTTAAGGTTTTTAAAGATTTATCTTGAATTATTTTTTATACATACTATAATGAAAAAAAATGTGTATTATCACTAACATACAACTAAACTGTTAATGTATAGCATTGTGTTTAGTGTTGTAAATACGCTCGAGTCGACGCTAGAATGCTCGAGTTAACGCTCGAGCAGTTTAGAAACGCTCGAGTCAATGCTCGAGCAGTTTAGAAACGCTCGAGCGTTGGCTTGAGCGTTTAGAAAAAAAAGCTCTAATATAGCGCCGAACTCGAAGCTCGACTCGACCTTGAGCGCGAGTCTCGACAAAGTATGTTAAGAACAAATCAGTTTAATAATACCCGCGGCTTTACCCGCGTGGATTTTTTGGTTACAGAAACTTTTATCGCTTTCCTCGGGACTATTTCGCCTTTCTGCGGTTATCTGTAAATATATTCATAATATTGGTTATAGACACAGTAATTTAGTAAGACAACAGTTTTATTTGTATAAACTTTATTTATTGTTATCTTAAAAAGAAATTATTACAGATGTAAGAAAAAATATACATATTTTAACGTAAAAAAAAAGTTATATAATGTTAAATAATCTTTTTTAACCACGAAGAAAGACACATACAGGCCTGAATATTTTTATTACTCAATCTGTTTCTTCTCTTAGATATGATGAGGCCAGCTTTTGAAAATGCCACCTCGCTTGGCACACTTGTACTTGGTACAGATAAAATTTCATATGCCATTTTAGTTAGGTTAGGCAATGCGGATTCTTTACTTTTCCACCACAACATAACATCTGTGCTCTCAGGTTCAATTGAAGAGTTTAAATAAATTTCAATCTCATCTATAGATCTCCTATCAGATTTTTGTTTGTATATCGAAGAAAAAAAAGACTTCTTGATCTGAACATCGGAAGATCCCGGACTTTCCCTGTTTAAAGTATCGTCTTGAGATATTGGTGATGAGTAATATTTATCGAGATAAACTTGTTTCAGTTTTTTCAAAGCCTTTACCTCTATTCATAAAATAATTATTATTCAAACGGGGATCTAAGATGGTTGCAATTTCTGCAAGATCAATTTGGATTTTTGAAGAGTATTCATTTTATTTTAGTTATCATTGCTTTAGCACAATCTCTTAATATATCAACATCTTCAAATTTATTCATATGATCCCGCAGTGAATCTACGATTGGGAAAACGTAATATATACTCGGATATTCATGTATAGATAACATTACTGTGGCTTCATAGAATGGCTGTAAAAAATCAAGGATTACTTTGATGTCATCCCAATTCCGAATGAAATATGCATTGAAATCTGTTTTTTCAGAACAAATAAAATCCAATACAGTTTTCATAAAATAAGCTCTTTCCAACATTAAAAATGTGGAGTTCCAACGTGTGGGTACATCTTTTATAAGATCTAATGTTTTGACGTTAAGCAAAATACAGCATTCTTCGTAAACTTGCTTTCTTTTAGGTGATAGGGTTATATATTTCACTAGATTTGAAACGGCAGAAATAATTGATTCAACTTCATTCACGCCTTTTTTAACCACTAAGTTGAGTACATGAGCTAGGCATCGGACATGTATTACATCTTTATATTCTTCATGAAAGAGTGTTAAGAGATTAATACACTTTACGTTTGTTGCATCATTATCTGTCGTGATAGATATTATTTTATCTTTTAAAGAAAAATCGGATAATATTTGAATAATCTTTTGCAAGACTTGTTCACTTTTATGAGGGTATGGTATAAGATCAAATTCAATTATCATAGGAATCAGTTGGCCCTCGTTAGTTATAAAATGTGCAGTAACTACTATGTAAGGTTTATTCGTAACTGATGTCCAGAAATCAAAAGTTAGTGACAGTTTATGTTTAGAAGACTTGATCAAATTAATTACATAATTTTTCTTCTCTTTATATAAATTTTGAATACCTTTAGTTAATTTGTAACGAGACGGTAGGGTATAATTGCCATTTAAAGCGGATATGAATTTCTGAAAATGTTCTTCTTCAACGATGTGTAATGAATGATTTCCATGAATAGCAAATTCTTCCAAAAGTGTGTTGTAGTCGTATTCTTTCATACCAAATTTTCGTTTTGATAACAAAGAGTGACTTGGGCGTCGTGGAGAACAAGAAGAAGATGTGCTTGCAATGCTTGCATTTGGATCTGTGGAATCAGTTGTCGTATGCTGCGATGTATGTCTTTTCAGTATGGATGTGGATGTCTTTAGCGAAAAACTTCTGTTACATATTTTACATGTAACACGACCTGCAATGGTTTTAAAATTAACCCATTTCCAACTGTTCCGACTTTTTTCACACCTAGGTAAATCCGTCAATTCACCACTAACTTCCATGTCATTTCGTACATTCTCACTACCACTAATGATATTGATAATGCTATCGTTTTCCATTTCATGAGAAACACTCGACTGACTCGACATTATGAACGCAAAACAATAAATAAAATAATTATAACTTATAGGAAATATATAACACGCCGATAAAAATGATTCCCGAGTCGAAGTACATAGGCACGTCACGCGTCATAATGATTAAAGAATACCCTCTAGTCAAATTATTATTAATATACCCCCAGTAAAAATGATAACGCTTCAACGCTCGAGCGCGCCACTCGAGCGCCGTACCCCGAGTCTTCAGCGCTCACAAGTCTTAAACGCTCGAGCGTTTCACGCTCGAGTCTTGAACGCTCAATAGCGTCGACTCAGCGCTCAACGCTCGACGCTCAGTGCTTATTTTTACAACACTAATTGTGTTGCTTAACCAGGCGGTCTAAAATGGCCCTTTGAGCATTTCTCCTAAAAAAAATTGTTTGAATTGAGTAACTTCTTAACCTTTCGGCTCAGCAATGTACAGATCTGTACGTTGTAACAATAAAAATCTATTGTGTCTGCTAATGACTGAGGTAACAGCTTAAGATTCTGCTCTTTGTCACATTAGCAGTTCCTATTTTGTGAGCCATTTTGCGAATCTCCATAGAAAACTGTAACATAGATGAATTAGAATTGCACGCAAATCATATTATGATTTGTCCATGAAGTGACCATCTATATAGTGATATTAGGATCCTATTATGATTCAGCCCGAGTGGCCTTTTTAGACCCCCTGTTATTGTCTAAAATAGTATGAATGGTTTTAAATTTGAACACTCTTAGGTATGTATCTCTGAAATAAAACAGCATGTCTAGTATATGGCTGAAAAAAGTGTTTAAATGGCATAAACAATATTATTTCTTTGCCAAATTACATAGTATTTATGTTTTAATAGCATTTATGCTAAAAAATCTTTTAAATTTCAAGTATCCATTTTGAAACGTCCAATGATATTGCATGATAATTATTAGGTATAGCTAGGATTACATCAATAACGTCATATCATGTGTAGCATGTTAATGTTTTAATTTAATGCTTGATTATTGACTTATCTAAAATATTTATGAAACATTAGGCTAGGCTGTCTGGCTAGGTGTTCAATGAAATAAAAATTAAATTGTATTTATTATCGTTTTATCCACGTCCTAATTATTTGTATACTTTTGTCAAAGTGATGATGAACAAGATACTGTCCAAATTAGATTGAAAAAGCCTTAACCATTAAAAGTGGAAGGAGGTAGGGAGGCCTTTGCAGTGGGACAAACCCGGCTGTAAATAGTGAATATGTTAGAAATATAATAATAATACTTATGTGGGTATTTATATTTCTCCACAGTCTGGCCAATTCAGTGAAGATATGATTCCAACAGTGGGCTTCAATATGCGTAAAATCACCAAAGGAAATGTAACTATTAAGGTAATTAATGTATTGTTCTTATATCAGCATTTGTCTGGGAGTTATTAGTTCTGATATCTGAGATAAAGTAATTGGCCTATGTGTATGGATACAGGATAAGCATAATTATGAATCAAGGAAAATGTATCGTCAAATTGAGTGATATTAATATTTATATTACTATATGTTTATAAATATTTATTCCTAAAAATATCTTAAAGGATGTTGTGGTGCGGTTTGGGAGGGGCCTATATCAAGCAGTGGACTGCAATAGGCTGAGTGAATACATTTCTTGATTCGGATCTATCTATGAATACATTGATTTCACAATTTGATTTGATTTGAATACACAAGAGGAGCAGAATGCCGTAATTTTGCAATATTACTAGTATTTTGTGAACAAATGTGATGATAATGAATGTCACCTTTAATTGTTTGTAATTTATTTTGTTATAAAGATAACTGAGTTACGAAACAATAACGGTTAAATAACACTCAATGTGTGTATTAATTTGAAATAAAAAATATACTTGTCCTTATAAAGATTTCTGTATCAAGGATGCCTTTGAAAGATGCATAAAATAGCATCACGCCTGTATTCCCCTACGGGGTTGGCAAAAGTGTACACAGTTATACACCCACATTTCACCAATGCTGTATTAAGTCCCATGTAATAGGTGGTAAGCCTTTTGCCATTTACTGGATACAATTCTAAACTCCGGGCTGGAACTGTACAATAACACTTTATCCGATTCGGGAATCGAACCCGAGAACAGCAATCGCGCTGGGGTCCACTAGACCAACGAGGCAGTTGATAAAATACGAAAATTTTAATTTCTACCATTAATTTACTTCCCTTAAAATTATTATTATTACTAGAATGCTGACGCCTCATTTGTCACGGTCACAATTTTGTAACTGATCTAGCTGTTATTGTACACAATTTCTTTGTAAACCTATTTTTGTCCCAATAAATTAAATTTGGTTCATAATTCTCATTTCATGTTTTACAAAGGCACTTAAAATTTGGCGGGATTTTTTGTTTTCTAACAGGGTTATGCCTTCAAATATACATATAGCTTTGTATAATTCCAGGTTTGGGATATTGGTGGCCAGCCTAGGTTCCGCTCAATGTGGGAGAGGTATTGCCGAGGAGTCAACGCTATTGTGTAAGTATATTCATATTATAAATATTATATATATATATGTTTTTACTTAAGAGTCTTACTTAAAAGCATGTACATACTCTATTTTTCTCTTATTTTTTAAACAATCTTGGCAATCTTTTTTGATGGTATTTTTCATTAAAATGATGTCCAGGGGCGTAACTACCGCCGTATCAGCCGATCAATGATTCGGGGCCCCCGAGCGACAAGGGCCCCAACGTCTGTACTGTGTAAGGACAAATTCGTAAAATGTTATAAAGGGGCCCCGTTTTTTTTTGATACGCCCCTTAAGCACTAGCTACGCCACTGGTTAAGTCTAAGTCAAAACATTTATTTCAATTAGACCATTTACAGGCACTTCTGAATGGTCAGAAGCTAGTTGCCTATGCTAGTAGTTATTATGGCCATTATCATGGAAAATAATTAAATAAAATTCTAATGGTGCGAAACCTTGCGTGCGTGCGAGTTTTGTTTGTATTAAAAACGTGATGTTGGTACATATAAAACATCACGATTTTTTTCGTCGTATACGTGGTGATCCTATTACCATATACCGTACACGAATCCAAACTCCTGTCTACTACTTAAGAAATCCTATCAAAAAATCTTATAACACGGGAATCGAACCCAGGAGCTCATACTCAGCAGCTGCCCTTAATAAGCCAATGATACAGTACTAATATCTTTAATTATTTTAACATAAGCCCACAATTGTCCCCAGCTACATGGTGGACGCGGCTGACCCGGACAAGATCGAGGCTTCCCGTAACGAGCTGCACAGCCTGCTGGAGAAGCAGCAGCTGACCGGCATCCCCGTGCTCGTGCTCGGCAATAAGCGTGACCTGCCGCACGCGCTCGACGAGCACGGGCTCATCGAAAGAATGTAACTATTTTTTTTTTTATGGTATAACATAACCCACCCCATTTTCCGAGGGATGCAATTTATACATAAAACTAGCTGATGCTCGCGGCTTCGCCCGCGTTGATGTCGGTTATCGCGACCAAAAGTAATCATGAAATTTTGATCCCGTCCCCGCTTTATTATTGCCCATTTTTTAAAGTATTAGAATGGATATAGTATGTTATCCTTAGGAATAGACATATGCCATCTCGGACTTTTCTGTGGACCTATATAAGATACACAATTCCACCATACTATATCCGTCCATCATATTTGACACCGCGGTTGGCGCAGTGGTCGAGAGACCGACTGCTGCGTTGCGTGTCGCAGGTTCGATTCCTGCACGGAGCAAATATTTATACGATCTATAGATAATTGCTCCGGGTCTGGGTGTGTGTGTGCTTGTGAGATTATATGTCTGTAAACGCACCCACGATGCAGGAAGAAATTCCTAGTGAGGGGCAACGTTTTTTCTCAAAAAAAAAAAACATCATTTTGTTATATCTCAAAGAGTTTAGGCAGCGTTTTCGTTGAAAGCTCCCAGACGGCTTATTTTTATTCTTTACTAAAACCTTCCTCGAGAACCATTCCATTGGTGAAAACAACATGAAAATCGGTGCAGTTGTTTTTGAGTTTATCGCGAACAGACAGACAGACGCGGCGGAGGACTTTGTATTATAATATGAAGTGATGTTGACTTTTACGTGTCCTCTCTCATCGTGTGGTTGATGAAAAACCTAGTGTCAGAGTTTAAACTGCCCGTAGGCCATGCCATGGTTCATGTCATGGTTTCTTTACGATAATTTTACATAACATAAACATAACATAGCATCACGCCTGTATTCCCCGAAGGGGTAGGCAGAGGTGTACACACTTGTACACCCACATTTCACCAATGCTGTTATTAAGTCCCATGTAATAGGTGGTGAGCCTATTGCCATCTACCGGGCACAATTCCAAACTCCGGGCTGCTACTGAGAATTTCCTAACAGAAAAACCCAACAACACTTTGCCCGACCTGGGAATCGAACCCAAGACCTCATGGTCAGCAGTCGCGCTTGGGACCACTAGACCAACGAGGCAGTTACGATAATTTTAATACGCACGTAACTCGAAAAGCCAGTGGTGCGTGCGTAAGATTCGAAACACTTGACAGAAACCTTGTCCTGGCAATTAATTATTTAAAAAAAAAAACAGCCAAATCCATGCGAGTTGTTCTCAAGTGATGAGCTTTCAATTTAGTGGTGCGAGGCAGAAATTTCCGCGTGAAACGTGCTGTGGTGGACCTCCAATCATCAAGATGGTGTTGATGAAATTTAAATCTATGGGTGGCACGGTGATGGAAGTCAGCAGCTGGTAACATATCACCCCTGTATTCCCCGAGGGGGTAAGCAGGGTGTACCCAGTTGAACACCCACATTTTTTTAATGCCGTTATGGACGTCCGATGGTGAGCCTATTGCCATCTACCAGGCACAATACCAAACTCTGGGCTATGTGTAATCATGTACCTACAAAAAATTAAACTTACCCTTGTTTTATCATGGGTGAAGCCTGCAAATGGCCGCCCACTATATATGTGTGCATACACACGTGCTCTTATTGGTAGTACTGCCTCCGATTGTCGAACCTTGATGTAGTTGTGTGTGTATAGATCGCGTATTGACAAGCTAAACTGTAAGATTTAGTATACTTCACCCTAAATAAATGCACCCCCTAAAAACCCCCTCTACATCTTGATTCCACCTTAATTTGGGGGAAGACCCCAAGTTGGCATCATTCCGCTGTATGTCTCCTATGTAAGACCGTTTTATTTTTTCATAGGAACCTGTCAGCTATTCAAGATCGTGAGATATGCTGTTATTCTATCTCGTGCAAAGAGAAGGACAACATCGACATAACGCTACAATGGCTCATCGCGCACAGTAAGTCCGGTAGCGCGCGTTAATCGCACACAATTATCAACTCTATGTGCAAGACATCTGTAGCACTTAAGGCGCAGTTTTGCCTGCACTTTGTTTCAAAGCCTCGAGTTTTGTGTTCTTTTAGCGTCATGTACCTTAGGTTGATCTCTAGCGGTATACATTCTCAAACGCTTTTTATTTGTAAAGAAAATTTCGCCGCAAATGCAATCGTGACTTTAAAAGAATTTAATAATGAATAGGGCTGTGACAGGAATGAATTTATTTTATGGAAATATGCATACGTGTCGTGAAGGTTGCGCCTTTATGCCTTATGAAGTCTTTCCTTTTATTGTGAAAACATTTGCCTTTGATGTTTTTAAATGGTTAAATTCTGTGATCATGTTGAGCCGTTCGAGCAGTATTCTTGGCTATGAGACTGATGATGAACCCCAGGGAGGCTGCCAGGTATACTCTTTTAACTTTCCCTCAACCTGATTTTACAAAACTGAATTATTTATGATTTCCTATATTGTCACGGAAAACTTATTATAAATGGATTTGTGTAGAAATTACGAAATTTCGTTTATATATTTCAATCGAAATTTAACTGCGCCTTATAGGTTGTTTAAATAGATGATCTTGATGCATTATATTAAGTTGCGACGACAATGGTGTTAAAATACTTTATCACAATGAATTTGAACGGTAATATGGCTTTGTTTGAAGATAAGATGAGCCAGGATTAAAATCAAGTAGAAACTTAGTTTTAAAGTCAATATCTTAAAATATAAAATGCTAAATAACTGATCTCTTTGTTGAAAAGAGGCATCGTTTTTTTTTTCTGGCAATAATTTTTTGAACGCCTTGTAATTCTGCCTGGCATTGAGACTTCATATTCTTGCTCAAACAACATTCATCTGAAATTCTTGTTATAAAGTATTTTGCATATAGTTAGGAGTCGCGATAAATAAATTTAGCTTGAGATATGCACTCTCTAAAACGAAATGATGTGGTAAATTATCTTATCACAGTACAACCATTGGCTTCAATTAGTTTTCATTGTTTGAAAATGGTGCCAAGCTGTAATTTCGTTTGTTATATAATATATTTAATTATTATTTACATGAAATATTTATTAATACGCAATTAGCCTTTAAATGTGAAAAGATAATGTTGTCACATTAGAATTGTACACGCATCTCAAATATAGTCACGTTTAGGTAACCACATAAAGTTTTTTGATTTCTAAAAGTTTATACAACATATTGTGATATTATTTTCTATAGGCACATGCTAAGTGGTCACAGTATCTTTGACTTCACTTGATAGAAAATGCAAATAAATACTAGATCAGGACATATCAATAGTTGAAGTACAAGTAATTCAATATTGTATCGCATTTCTTTATCTAAAAGTTACTATATTTCCGATGCAGTACTATCATGTTAGAATATTTAGATTCCTTAATAATATTAGCGTTATATATTATAAATATACTTATCTCATATTGTTAGCTAAAGAAATAAGTTTAAAGGTATCTAATGTGCGAATAATTTTGTCGATTTGTAATGTTAGGCGCAAACTGTATATAACATAAACAATCTACTTATACGTAATGTATGTATAATTTTGTGGAATGTATACCGAATTGAGCTGTGGACACAATATTTTACAGTATTTTCAATTCCAGGACCAAGCAATCGTATGAAAGTAAGACCCTTTTTAGGATAAACTGTTTGACAAAGAGTAGCGCTTGCAGTAATAACAAAACATAATCACTGGATGCAGCAATGTAGAAATGTAGGTCGTAGTACTTGTAACGATAACTAAGGAACATAAAGTAAATTTTATACAGTAAAATAATGTATTTATGGCTCATACCTATAATGATACTTATTTATTCATCATAACAAAATTATTCCCACACTAGCAATGTTTTGTCGAATATAGAAAAGTCACTAGATGTGTAATTATTTGAAATTAAAAAAAACTGCTTCGACTGCACATTATGTTTATATAAACGTTTATAATATATAGTTATATCATGTAATATACATAATTTGACAAGTAAACACGAAGTTTTTGTCACTCGGCGCTAGTTTATGTGGAAAACTTAACAAAATTGTTTTTTTTTTGTAATTTACTAAAGTATCTACTACGTTCTAATCATGGTAGTATTCAACAAAGTTCAATAAATCGAAAATTAGGCTGCTATACTAGCGCCATTGTTGAGTGGGTTGGAAAGTCTGGGTATTGCAATAACATCGTATTTAGTATTAATGGATTACCGAGCGGGTTATTTATGGAACCTTTACTGAAATAATTCAAGATAAATCTTTGAAAAGGATTAACGCATGCTTAGCGAACTATAAAGTTACTATATTTAATGGAAAAATAATACGGTCGCCAGGTCGAGATGGCTTAGTGGTCAGAGCGCTTGGAGTATTTATCCGGGAGGCGCAGGTTCGAATCCTGTTCGCGACCGTATTCTTTACTCAAATAGTTTCCGCAAATTATGGTTTACTTGGGACTTTGTATTATATACCTAAAAAAGCCTAAAACCTTTGTACGCGATAGTTTATCAGTTTTTTAATAACTTTGAATATAGGTCTAGTTATAAATCTATTCTGAATCAATTTTTGTGGAGAACTTTGCTAGGACAATAACCGGAAAATGTTCCTTAGCGCTTAAGGCGTAGAACACGCTCAGGTAAGACTTTATGGTACATACGAGACGTATGGGACAGTATAGATACTATGAATTTTTCAAGATTTGGTATTAGCATTAACACAAGGTCACATCAAATCGGCGAGTACTAATGGAATACAACTTTTATACTCATAAAAGGTCATAATGTCAATTTAAAAAAATGTAGCATTCCACTTCGAAAATTGTTTGAGGTATTTGTTCGACTATAATTTATTATAATGGTGCGTTTCAAAAAATATGGCTGTAACTTATCTTTTTTTTATAAAATAATATATCACACGAGGAGTTGTAATTAAGTGGTGTCTTATTTTTTCATAGCCTTTAACATAGGAATTGTTTTCTCACAAGAACAGTTATAAAATATTTAAGAGTTCCAACCTTTGTACAAATTATTTGTCAATATTGTAACCGCCTCATTTAATTTTTGGCAGGTCCAGTAGGTACGCGTATTTTAACTTTGCAATTCTGAAGTTGTATACAAGTGTCTGCGCAGTAGTCAATTTACATCAAAACGGTAGTGCGCATGCGATCTGCCTACCTATCGGCTAACTTGATTACCATGGGTACGCTTTTGAGAGCGGTTATCGCGTACTATCTCACTCACTCGCTTACACCGTTATGATATCTGTCTCGCTCATTCGGTGCCGAGAACAAGTGGTGCTACGTTTTACAGCAGTTGTGTTACGTTAACACTTTTCCATGCACTATCTGCGCTGCCGTTCAAAAGGTCTAATTTCATAGATGTAGAGTTAAAATACGTCTACCGTGTCTTTTTAGACAATAGTGATTAGTATGAGTATAACGTATACACATATCCTTATCACTTTATTATCCTGAGTTTCTATTAGTTATATTCCACAATAGGATGATCTTAACAGAAACTTCCAATACTTGGCTCACTCCGAAGTTTGGATTCATCGTAAGTAGATTGTTTAGAAATGTTGACTAGTAGATTTGATTCGAACAAATAGTTTAAAAATAATTTTAGGCCTTTTACAAAGTACATAATTAAGTCAGGTTTAAGCTTTTCTGCTGAAGGCAGCCTCACAAGTTACGCCTCGCGTTGAATTCAACATTCCCTCGTTATAGATATTTTATGAAGTTAACGCTTTTAGATTGAATCTTGACAGTCATAATGTACCTATTTAAAATATTCAGTCACCTTCCTTGTGAATGTGTCTCGATTGAAGTCGTGCCTAGCTCGCTTCGGTTCAAGGCTCTCATTGTTCCGAGGCTGCTATCAGTAGATAAGCTTTGAACTGTCACATCATTAACTAATCTAAGTTATCTCTTAAACTTACATTTAAATCTGGTGTTTTGTATACTCATTATTTAAAACGAAAAAGCACGAATAAAATTAAGAAAACCCCATTAATAATGTTTTGTGTAAAAATGGTCTCCTTGTAACATTGTGCATGTAAATAAATTAGGTGACGTCAGTCAGGTATCGAATGTTGGTGTGAGGTCGACAATATTTTATAAGAGTCCTATTAGTTAACTGTCTACCGATAAAATTTTACCATATTGCTTAAGATTTTTTAGAACAACTTCCAGTTAATTAGCATTTAACAGTCTATTACTTTCAATAAGCAAATAAAGACCTCGTTATTTTATGATGTGCAAATGAAATATAGCAAAGGTAAAACAATTGTATGGAGTGATCACTAACGGCACTCAGTTCAGTCATCAAATAGGTAATATAACATAATAATTGTATCCTTATAAAGTATTGTTGACCGATAAAGTATTTGTCGCAATTAAAATAATTATTTCCAAATGTATTACAAACTTATCTGAATAAGTTTATTTTTGTGACTGAGGTAGGACTCATCATATGTTATATAGGCTTACTCTTGAAAATAATCCGCTCGATTGACATTGGAAATATATCAGCTCATACTTGCAAAAATGCCCTTAAAATAATTGAAGAATCGGGGTACTAATAAATCAACATGCTTTAAAACTGAAATAACTATGATAAAGGTAAATTTATTTTAACATTACACATTGTTTTAAGTTGGGTCATTTGATATTAGAATTGGATTTGAATTGTTATTTATTTCAAGACTAAGGAAAAATTATTAAAACGTTAAATACGGTTTGAATAAATATCTATTTATACCTAAATTAGGACATTTTACGTATATACTTAAAAGTAATTGATGATGTATACGTCAGTATTAATGAGCTCTTCATAAAACAGCAACCAATACATTAATTATCATGCGTAACGCGTTCACGTAACCTAAAACAAATCATATTATTATGTATTGTAATGTTTAAAATTGATTATGCAAACTATGAATTATTCTCGGTGTCATTATACTCAGTAACCTTATTACGATTGTTAACAGTTTATATACTTATGAATACATATACATGATAATGCACACACTAGTGGTTTGATTAGGCTGTTTAAATTCGAGCTTCACGAGTTTCTATTATCAGTGTCCTGCAATGCCTTATCGAAAGTGAACTGAAACTAATTGTAAACTGTTTGCAAGTTAGTTCACGCTGTACCTACTTTAGTAGAAAATCTAATTTGAATTTCCCCCAAGTTATTCAAATGTTTGCCAGACGCGACTGTCCCCGACGTTAAAAATGTTGGTAATTATTTAATGTATGTCTCAAGTACAGTGGGGTTACTCTTGAAACTAATACCAATTCCAATATTAAATACAGGCCTTAAAACAACGCGTAATTTAAAATAAATTTACCTACATTACAGTTGCCTCAATTTTAAAGCATAAATAAAAAAATAACCAGCCCGTAACTGTCCCACTGCAGGGCAAGGGCCTCTTCTCATACAGAGAAGGCACGAGCTTAATCACCACGAGCTCACTGCGGGTTGACGATTTCAGACTACCAAGTCCAGGTTTCCTCACGATGTTTTCCTTCACCGTATGTCTGTGATGTCTTAGATGAACTAAGAAAGTACATATGACATTGAAAAAGTCACATTGGTACATGCCAGGTTTGAACCCCCAACCTGCGGCTCAGGAGGCACGCCCGTAACCACTCTGCCACCACGACATAATTTTAAACATGTTGTCTTCATATTATCCCGAATCTATAATTATTTTTAGACATTTTGGCACTTAAAAGTACGAACTGACATATTTCCAATGTCAATCAAGTGGAATTATTTTCAAGAGTAAGCCTGTGGTTCATGCCATGCTATACAGTTTGTAAACCTATTTGTGTATTTATATCGAAGCTGTGAGTGTTCTACTAATGATAAATCCTTGGAAGAATATCAATAGATTCGATATAAAAACAAGTCATTATTATCAAAAGTATAAAATGAAGGCAATAGAGTAGTAATCAAATCTAAACGTACCGGTTCTATGACAGATTCCAAATATTTATGCGACAAGTACTGAGGAGGGAGGGTAGTATGGAAAAAATTATGTATAATACGCGTTGTATATTTCCAAAAAGAAGTTATTTCGATAGTTTGTACTCTGTTTTTAACAAAAAATAAATATCATAAGGGCTGCATAAATATTGTTTTTTAATTAATATCATGCCTTGTAAGTAGTTTAAATCAGCCATTTATAGAGACAATAAGGTTTTAATGAATTAATTAACAGGAAAGCTGTTAGGGGTTTTATAAAATGATTCATATAAGTTTTTATAAATGTCTAGATCTTGTAAACTGGACTTCTAACGGCGAAGGTCAGAAGGTAGTCTTAGGGGCGTAGTAATCACTAAACAGATAAAAGATTTCAACTTAATTAATTTAACCATAAATTGAATGCTACAAGAATATTAAATGAAAACCAAAAATGGATTTACCACATCATCTAAATATTAAGGTAAAAAAGAAATCGAAATGAAATGCATATTTTACTTACCTTTAGCTCAAAAGGCAACAGGTTTCACTTCTAAAGCATGGACTTAAAATAGTTATCGTGACATACGTGGCGATTTCATGTTCAGACTACAGGTAAAAATCCTACTAATATTATAAACGGGAAAGTTTGTATTTATGGATGTTTGTTACTCTTTTACGCAATAACATACTGTACGAATTTGGATAAAATTTGGTACACAGATAGTTAACACCTTACAACCTGGATTTACACATAGTGTTACATTTTATCCCGGCTGGACCTAATTCTGAAGTCCTCGCAGACGAAGTAGCGGGCAGAAGCTAGTTGTATTCTTAAATGGACTGGTCTGAATGGGTTGAGCAGGCGATAACCGTGGAGGTAAGAATTACTTCAGAAGAAACACATCCATTAGCGTTATGGAGAGGCTGTCATCACAAGGAACCCGTCGATAAATTATTAAGGTTAAGCAACACTTCGCGCGGTCAATCGTTAGATGGGTGACCGGAGGAACTGTTTTCATCTTAGTGTCTCCGTGCTTCGGAGGACATGTTAAACTGTTGGTCCCAGCTGATGTTTATTAGCAGTAGTTGGGAAACCAAAGCAGAGGTCTACGAGCAGATTGAACTACTCGGCACTATGTTGGCTCCAACCACACGAAAGAAGAAGCATAATGGAATACCTTTGCCTAAGATAATGTAGGAACAGCCGCATCCAAGGTATTAAGGCTCGGTTGCACCAACTTAACCATAACCGACGTGTTAGTGTTACATTATTATTTTGACAGGTTTTCTATGTAAAATCTGTCAAAATAACACATTAATATCAGTTAATGTTAAAGTTTAAGTTTATGACTCGTTTGATTGCCACAAAGTATTTAGCAATAATAATACTGCAGGGACCATACTACGCTATACCTGCATCTGCGGTAACAGCTGCAAACAAAATGCAGAAATTTTAGAGCTGTGAAACTTAATTTTTAAATTGATCATACCTTTTTTCCCATGTGGGAAGACGCCACTTGCTACGATCCTTATTGCTTCGTCCACGTTAATTTGAAGTTTATTTACTTATTATTAACAAAATAATAAAATGGTCTTTTATAGAGATTATGTATATTTCATATAAAATTGATTCAAATAATAAAATTATTACTATACGAGTCTACTAATACTATAATAAAACAATTCATAAAAATGATTAATCTCAATCATTCGTACAAACATTTTTGCTCACACATTTCTATTTACTGATATCATTATGAGTTTTTATTTAAATTTATTACTAATACTAAAATTCCCTTGTAGACCGACTATATTAAGCTTAGAGAATTGTCATATTTTTAATAGTCACTATAAGAGCGTGACAGGTCGAATTATAAGATGAAAACATGAATAACATTTCGTCAGTCGAAACAATCATAAGGAAATAATCATTCATCTGTTATCTACTAACTTTAAGGTTTAAAAAAATCTTCAATAAACCCTGAGTAAAGGTAACGCTAAAGTGACTAAGAGATACAAATTCTCTAAGTTTAGTTAAAAGAGAAATAACGCCATTATAATAATGTCAGTCTACAGTGGAATTGACACTGTTATTATAATGGCAGTCTTCAAGGGAATTGTTACCGCTGTTTTAATGTCAGTCTATAAGAGAATTGACGCCATTATTATAATGTCAGTCTATAAGAGAATTGACACCATTATAATAGTGTCATATATATAAAACTATCAAGTATGTTTCTGAATGTAAATATTATATCGTAAAATAATCTAGTTTAAACTTTAAAAAATATGTATTAGCCCTTAAAGTTTAATATAAGTAGTAATATTTTGCTCCAAGCATCATTGCGTGGGGAGAACCTAGTCATTGCATCCATTGAAATGAGCTCAAACGCGATACCTCTGCTGTAAGTTGGTGAGCACTTTGTTGTACTGCAGCATCAGGTCAAGGTTACCATGATCTTGCGACATCATTGTTCGAAAGTAACATCGTACCAATTTTCAAAGCGAACAGACTGGTAATAACTCACATCCCTTCATCAACTATAATAGAAAAGAGCTGATGATCTTCAAACGGCTGAACAGATTTTCTTGTATCACAGCTATGAACACTCAATCAAATCACATTTCTTAAAAAACAAACTAAATTTGCAAAAAACTAAACAAACCATAGACAGATAGATCGTCCCCTGCCCTTATCCCAATCCATCCATGGTTTCTTCGGTCTTCCTTTACTCGTGACTTCCTTCGTTACATACTCATTTCTGATTCTATCCATCCGCGTCACACCACACATCCCTCATAACTGGAGATCGGAATAGGTAGAGTATATTTACCTAAACTTCGAGGACGGGAGTAACATAGAGTGAATAATACCTCCTCTAAAATCCCGAAATAATTATAAATACGTTCTAATCCCGGGATTTAGTAATCAACAATTATTTAGTGGACTTTATTTATAGTTACAAATTATTGATTTGAAATCTCATATAACATTTTTGCAATTGTACGTAAATATAAATATTGAGTTGATAACAAATTGTGCTTGTTATTTTAAAATTTTGTTATCTGTGTAACGCAATATAATATACTCACAATAACGAGCCAAGTTTTTAAGTATTTATATTCCTATAATATGTAAAACAAAGTTCTTTAATTTAATAATTTTTTTACGGAACCCTAAAAAAATTTACCTATATGATTTTTCTAATCAATAATTTCAATTCAATTCAATTTATTTCATTTGCGATATATGGGTATAAATAGATGTTACAAGATAATCATAATCATAATCATATTCTTTATTGCAAATCCACAATGTAAAGATAAGATGGTAATATAAATAACATGGTAGCAATCGTGGACTCTGATGGGCACAGCAAATAGTAAATTAGAAGAGAGGAATATATTATGAAAAAGATATATTATGTGTCACCATATTCAGCCTTACGGCATGCAAATATACATTAATTATTATTGAGATTATAACATTATTTTATAAATAGAAGAAAATTGTATAACATATTGTTGCAGTTACACATTCAATTTGTAACTATAAATAAAGTCCAATAAATAATTTGTGATTTCTAAATCCCGGGATTAAAAGGTAAGTAACGTCTGTGCAACGGAAGATGGAGTTGCCTTTTATTTATCCCTTTTGTGGGCCGACATTCCGGAATATACAAGATTCTCCTCTAATAACTGTTTTATAGATCTTCCCCATAAGTTTAAGGGGAATTCGGGGATTGCAAATAGTTCCCGTGACCTGCGCCATTTCATCCACCATGTGTTAATTCTATGCTTCTCAAGACAGATAGATGAAATCATAACACCCCTCTGTATTCGTCGGGAGTTAAAAAATATGAAGTAAATCGTTGACAGTACGTCTGACGTCATATAAATGAAAACTTGGGTTATAAGTAAGCTCTGAACAATGAGTAAACCATGGGAGTAGGGCTTAAATACATACGTTTAACTCTTCATTTTAACATACCGGTAATGCGGTAATGTAGAAAGAGACATTCATATATTGTCTATAAACAATATATGAATGTCTCTTTGTATTATGTAGGCTGTCACCAGGTAGCATTTTGCTAATGACGAGTGAAAGACGAAATTTTTGCCCTTAAGTTTAAAAAAAGCATTTTGTGCATACTATGTAATCAGAAGGAGGTTTTTAAAAAACAGAATTCCCGGTTCTCTTTTATTAGTCTACACTATCTACCGACGCGTTGCGATTCATCTGCAAGATTCAGCAGGTGAATCACAACGCGTCGCAGATAGTGTTCAATGTAGAAACATGAATAAATGCATGGTGGTGATGTATTTATTTATTTTATTATTGCCCTACTACGACTTATTCATGTAACACATAATTTAATCAGAACAGTTATAGGGTTTCTCGGGTTATTTTGAACTTGTTACTTACCGTGACAGGAAGTGTTAAAAGTACGAATGCGAACTATTTCACACTCGAACAATGTTGATTCCGAAACATCCCATGCAGAGCATACATGCTAAGCACAAGAAACGGCTTTTTAATTAAATGTTGATGGCCAATTTACACATTTTTATAAGGGCAAAGACCCGCTTACCGCTTCATCCAACCTGGGAATCGATTCAACAGCATTTTGTCGTGCTTGAAATTCCAACATCTCCAGTCTATTTTCTAACAAAGAGACTCTGTCCTGGAGTATGTTCACTTTGTTTTCTAGTTCATTTATCTTCTTATCCTTCTGATTCCTACAACTTAAGGCATCCATTTCGCTTGTCAACATCTTCATTTGATCGGACATAGAGCTCTCAGATACATAAGAATTTATGGACGAGAAAGAAGCTTGCGAAGTTAGTAAGAGCGTAGTCTCAGCCTGCTTCTGGTAAAAATCAGAATCTTTAAACTGTCTCAATTCTTCTGCAGTTAATAGGAAAGTGGCGACTTTTTCGGCGTCATTCGCGAGGAGACTCGCGAGCACATCTTTCAATTTGTCAACGTATAACTTCTGCAGAGTGCTCTTTAGTCCTTTAATCAAATTGTGTTCGCAATTCCAGAAGAATAGAATTTCTTTTTTCACCAGAGCCTGATACAACTCTTCAACCATTGCGTGAAATAGAAAACTTAAATTCTTTTGCCAGTAAGTCTTATCTTGTATGTCATGGACTTTCTTCAAGAAGAGTGATTTGATATAGTAGCTAGCAATGGCTTTCATCTCCAGCGCGTCTCGTAGTTTTTTCACCTGGAATTGTTTGTACTTTAATTTATGCACAATCGTTGTGCCCAGGGATCGGACATCGGCTATCGTCAAATCCTCGCTTTGATATCGAGTATTTTGAATGGAATCTGTATTAAAAACTGACCTTAAATGGATGACTGACTCTAGGAAAAATTGGAACTAGTATTCCAAAAAAAATATTCTCACCAGTCTAATAGTCATCTTCAAAGCTTTGCAGTCTTTAATCAGCTCCCTCTCCTGTTCTTGGAACGAGAGGCGCCAACAACGGTTCTTGAGGGTGTTGTCGTTCAACGCCTTGTTCGGCTTGGGCACCACAAACCAGTCTTTAGCCTGGATGCCTTCGATAACCCTGAAAATCAATACATATAATAAAAATGTAACGGATCGCTGTCTGTACATGGAAGATATATGAGAAAAAATATTATCGGGACCTTTATCAACGCAAATAGCACCCAAAGCAATGATTGTTAGAATTATTGTCTGTTTATCTGTGCGTTGTGCAAGCTAATCTAAGAAACGGCTTATCCGATTAAGATGTGGTTTTCACTAATATATTGTGGTAAGCTTCACTTAACATTTAGTGTTTGTTTCATGTCAATCGGTGCATAAATAAAAAGTTATGCCAATTTCAAGAATCACGTTGAACATTTGTTAATTTACGACATCCACGCGGACGGAGTCGCAGGCACAGCTAGTATTTAATCATTGTTGTAAGGATGAACTCACTATTGGGCATACGCTGTCTCTTTGATTTTGCAACTTTCTTCATTGTTGTGGTGATGGCGTTATATCACCGTTTTCAGTTATCAACAAAAACATTTCCATACATTTCCACTGCTTCGATCACCGTCAACATTAAAGTATTTTAAAATTACAAAACTCACCTGTAGCCGGTCGGCGTGCGAGGGTACATGAATTTGATGACAGGCACCAAATCCACATCCAGGACATACTTGTCATAGCCCTCATCGTTCGTAATGTTCAACGTGTACGCTGGCCCCGACTCTTTGTAAGTCAGCAAGTACACGTCACCATTGACCGTTACCTTGCCGTCCATACTGTTAAGCGCCTTCTGCACATTACGGTGCATCCATTGACGAAACTTATTCTGCAGGAAGTATTTCTCAGAGTCACGCCATTCCCGCGTCACTTTATGGCACTTTTCCCAGTCGGGCTGCTTGTCTAAATAGTCGAAGTGCGTGATCTTCAGTTTCACAAAGCCGGGCTCTTCGTTTTCAATTTCTATGTCTGCGTAGTTGATTGGTAAACGAATTACGATGTTCATGTCAAATTCGTCCATTCTGCTCACCTTGATGCCATCGGAGACACTTCCAGCGTACATAATCTAGGTAATTAATGAGTAGAAATAGTAGGCATTGTGTAGATTTTGCTTACCAAGGTGATGGTTGGTGTCCCGTCGCAGCTGCATAGAAAACACTATTGATCAAATCTCAATACATAGATGTACCTATTTATGAATGAAGCCATATAATCCCCTTGTTATGAATCCAACTTTGTAGTCAAAATTGTATTGTACTTTCTTTCTTTATGAAAGCAAGTACATACTTAGTCATTTTGTATAATAAAATAGTTATAATTAGCTTTTGGAAATAAAATTTCATTTAGCACCAATTATCAATAAAAAAAGTGAATTAAACATCTTACAATCAAAAACGGGTAAGTATGAGTATTGATATTTGATGAACATTATTTTATATGGTGTGATTGACGAGAGCAGCAAACCTTAATGATTAAGTACTTAGAACAAGAATAAATAGATACCTGACTACTATATTTCTGAAAGTAGTTACACTGTTCTCCCATTTTCTGCTTAACTTGTTGGAAGACACTCTTGAACACTACTTGGGACTTCTTAAAGTCATCATCTTTGATAGAAATAAACTGCTTAGACACCTCACCTAGGTACACATCCACGTTTTTCTTTTTAGTGCTCATGATTCACTGAAAATAATGAATGAAAGTTATATAATACGGCAAGATATTTTATAACTTTAAGAAATAATAGAGGGCGAAAAGTTAAGTGTATTCGAAAACTTCTCCTGGAAAAGTTCGCCTGCCGTCGAGCTGTCGTCGGAAACGTGTCACTTGTATGTAAGCGCTCTAACTTACAATCTGATTTGTTTAATTTCATACGGATAGATTGAGAAGTCTTATACAAATTAGAGTGCAGAGTTTAAATTATATAATGGTAATCTGCCTATTTAATAAAACCCGGACAAGTGCGAGTCTGACTCGCGCTCAGAGGGTTTTTTATAATTTGAAGTTCATAAGCTATGAAAACACCGACTAACGAAAAGTCGTATTGGAGGACAAACTTTGGAGTTGATAAAATATTATCTTATATAATATTGTTTTTACGTTACGTAACTACAAATTTAATTTTTTAATTATCAATTTTCTGAGTTTTTCCCTTACTTGTGCTGTGAGATCTTTATTCTAGGTCAACGAGAAGTACCCAAAAGGTTTTAATTTACTGGCGAGGGACAACATATTCACGGTAAAAATGATAGAAATGGTCGTATGTTTTTATTGGGTTGACTTAGAAGCTTTAACTTTTGATATTAATCAACTTGATACCTCCACGCGTTCCTGAGAAGAAGAGTCTTAAAAGACTGAAAGTCTGACGGGCACCGAAATGATCTTATAAGGGTTCTTTATTTCTTTGTCAAGAACGGAACTCTAAAAATATCTTATATCTATATGAGGTCTTATTAACCGATGAAGGTGGGAATGAATACGTCACAAAACGGATAGTACGGATACATAGATAAATAAATACATTTTACTACATTTTTGAACAGTTATACTATAAATTATTTAAGTTTGTCACCATACCACACATGTATAATAAAGTGTATTTTGAACTCTGGTACCCAAATAACCCAAAGTAAGAATAAACTTGTATTATGGATAACAGTGCTCTTACTACAAGTTTTACACAGTTAGGTATACCTAATAGATTACCACAGGAGGTGGCGTGTGCAGTCCAGGAGTGTAGATGTAGCTGTTTAGGTTATGGTGTATAAATTAGAGAACGGCGAGTGTAAACTTGGGCGACGTGTGTGTGTGATTAATATACACTTCTAATAAAAAACACGAAACAGTACTACAAGTACTATTTAGGCGGCATTTAAATAAAAAAGAGGACTGATATCATTAAAAAAATACGCCAATATATAGCTGGCAGTTTAGTCTACACAATGGTGAACCACAATACCAAATTGGAATTTAAGTTTTCGAATTTTCATCTATTTTTAAATGAATGTAGAGATTGTTTTCAATGTGTTGTTTTTCAAATTCCGTTAGAATTTCTGCATTTAATCAACATTTTTTTTAAAAAGCAAAAAATATCCTTTTTTAATAGTGAATGTTAAATAAGCTCTGAAACATCCTACCAAAGAGATTTTATCCTAACAAATATGGATGCCACGGAAGCCGCCCAAATCGTGGCGTTGCTGGATTCAGGGCATAGTCAGCGTGTTGTGACTGCACGATTGCATCTTAGCCTCTCTGTTGTCAATAGAGTATATCAGCGTTATCGGGAGACTGGTATGTATTCTCGCCGTCCAGGATCTGGTAGATATCGAGTCACGTCTGAGCAAGATGACCGGTATAGTGTGTCAGTTTCTATAAGAAATCGTTGCTTTAACTCAATTCAACTGCAGCAGCGGCTCCGTGAGGTTCGAGGATTGACTATCAGCAACCTCCTTTTTGGAAGTCGGTTAAAAGAAAAACTTGTAATATTATGATGAAACGTGTGCATTGAGAATGTGTACTTGCATATGTATATAGTATATACGTATATTTCTGTATTCAGATTTTAGTTTACATTAAAGGCCGAGTTCTATTTGTACAAAACAGTATCGTAATCATTCGACGCGAAGTTGCTGTGAGAAGCAAAATAGAATGCATATAATAATGTAATATCGATGTGTCTTTTCTAGATCATAACAGGAAATTACCAACAGTGTAGAGCTGGACTTTATGGATAACTATAAAAAAAAGTATTGATGGTAATGGTCTCTTACTATTATGTATTAATAATAATCAAAAAACCCGACTGCACTGACAAGAGGGACACAAGATGTGGACCGTATGTGTGCGAGGAATATTGCGGGCGAGCGAAGTAAATGCATCTCGTAACATCACAAACATTTCACGAAAAGAGTACGTTATTTTAAAAAAAAATTACGCATCTGGTAAACTATCGAACCGATAAAAATAGTAGTTGTTGGACTAGTGGAAAAGCGCTATACGTGCGTATACTAAACTATTTTCTGCATTGGAACAGGCCTTTTCGACAAACTTGGCGACTCGACAATATTTTGATGTATTGAATTTTAACTCAAACACTACAACTTGTTAAATTTGACGTTTAAAATCGACAAATGTAGTGATGCGAGAGACTCTAAGAAAGACTCAACTTCATTTTACACGACCTAAACCACTTAAGCCTGGAAAGAAGACTAGAGTTTGCAGTCCTTAGTAATAAGACTCAGTCATTATACTAAAGGACTAAAGACTTAAACGACTCTAGCTGTTTTTAAAAGGACTCGCGCCTGAGTCGTGCTTGATATTCAAAACAGCTCAAGCCCTTAGGTTAAAATACGATAGAAATCTGATTGGATAGTTTGTATTTTATAAACCTGTATAATAAATGGTGTCTAAATTAAAACAATGAAGTACATAGATAATCAGACTTTTATTGTAAAAGTAACTTTAGTATATTATTATTACAAAAAAAATTACACGACGTTCATCCATGACGATAGGCACATTGGTGCCCTAATGCTTTCATTTCCTAATCGGTTTCTTTTTTTTTTATTAATTATATTGCCGGACTTGGCTTGTTCACTAGGAACACTTGATGCTGGAATAGATAATATATCATAAGCCATTTGTGTCAGACGCGGTAAATGAAATGTTTGATTTGACCACCATAGCAAAACTTCTGTATCTTCTGGCTCAAGTGGCAATGATAAGTATTTAGAAATTTCATCTTGCGCTCTGACATTTTTCTGGTTGTAGAGAGTAGAAAACATGTCCGTAATTTTAATACGTCTATTGGTGACGTCATTGCTATGTTTATATTCAGTCCCTTTACAGGAAAACTGAACCGACCAGACAAACTTTGCAGGTTATACAATATAGATGCAATTACCTTAACAAATACCTATAAATCTTCGTGAAACATTATCGCATGGAGTATTTATCCGGGAGGCGTAGGTTCGAATCCTGCTCACGGTCATATTTTTCTTTCCACAAAAGTTTATAAATCCTATCAATAGATTAGTAAGCAAAGTTAAGAAAGAAATATATATTTTTCATAAATAAATATAGTACGTTCTTTAATAAAATGATACTAAATTAAGCAGTAAAAACAATGAAATAAGTAAAATTATGTGTAAATTACTCGAAGTAACAATAATTAAATAATAGAATTTATTCGTATTTTTAACCATGTTACAAATTTCTAAAAAACGACTAAGTATTGCTGGAGTCTACTACATTATCCATTTACGTTTTTCTTCGCCACTAGAATTTATAATATATTATTTATATTGTCAGTTTCATCATGTTGAAAGAAAGAAAGAAAATAAATGTGTTCGTCTGTGAGAAAAACTTCACGAGACTCCCGAGGCGTTAAGGCGCGAGTCTTTTTAGTCTTATAAGGATTTTAGTTGTATAAGCGTTTTAAGTTACGACTTAGCCTTTTTAGTAATTTTTACTAATTGAGTCGAAGTCCTTTAACCTCAGGTGTTAAAGGACTTCGACTCAATTAGTCTTCAGTTTTAGTCTTTTGACTCCAATACTTGAGGGTAAAAAGACTAGTCTAGTCGTGAGTCTTCAAAAATGAGTCCAGTCTTTTTTAAAAGACTTATACGACTGAGTCACTTGCATCACTACAAATGTGTCGAGAAAAACCGATGCTCGCACCGTAGGATCTATAGGATTCAGGGAAGTCAGGGTATTGGAGAAACTCCCATAATCAAGTGGTGGTGGTATTTCACTTCTTCCCAAAACCACCCAATTATTATGTATACGATATTACAGGAAATTACTAAAAAAAAATTTTATTGTAGATTACCAAGAACCGGAATTACCAATAAAAAGTGACAAAGCACAGTTCATATTAATTTCAACCTGTTTGAATGTATGAAATTTTCAAGTTCTGAGTAGGTAGGCGCCATTTGGAAAGCTCAATGAGATTGGTTTGTATTAATATAAGGCTGAAATAGTATAAGCAGAAACAATTATCATTGTTATTGTTAGAGAAAATATTGTATTTGTAATTGTAAAATCTTATCAGAAATAACTGTTATTGAGTCGTGCTATAAAATTATCTTTAATAGTAGGTACCTATTAGAGATAATTTTATAGCAGCTTAAGATATTGAAATTTCAAGAATACAATCACAATTTTGTATCAGGTTTAAATATATTTTTTTACAAGGAAATAAAGTACACAACACCGTGGCACCACAAGAGTTTTTATGGCACAAAAGAAATGCATGGTTGCAATTTTTTTTTATTATGGAATGCATTCGACAAGTCTTATAAGCCAATACTAAAATATACTCTTAACATGCTTGGCGTAAAGTAAATACCTTGTTTTATTCGTTGGTTAGAAGTGTTATTCAAAACATAAGTTGTACAAAAGAAGGACTTAATGCTTTCTATTAGGCAATTTCTACCAGTCAACCTTGGGGAGATGCAGAGAGAAAATGTGGTAGGTGAATCATTCAGATGTGACAAAACGTAACTCTAGGGAAGGTACACAATATTTTAATAATAATATATATATTACTGGCTGTGCCCCGCGGTTTCACCCGCGTTAATTTGAGGAAAAGCCCCTCCCCCCTCATGACCTTGCACATCATATCGTGGTACTTGATCATTATTTTGATGCGGAGTTATTTTAAAACTGTTATATCTTCTAAGATATTCATTGAAGTCAAATGCTGTGAAGGGCAATTTTGTTCAAAATTAAATACTGAATTATTTGGATAAGGATTAAAATCATGTTTATAGAAATACTTTTAAAGGGAAACAATTCCGTCATACATGATTTTGATGACACACGCAACGGAAGCTCTCAAAAGGAATAGTTTTCCCTTTTTTGCAACATTTTTCATTGATGTATTGGAAGTAGAGTGATGTTATACCCTATAGCAGTCTTTCCCAACGTGGGCGATAACGCCCCCTTGTGGGCGCTGCAGGCCTAAAGGGGGGCGGTAAGAGACCCAGAAAAAAAGGGAGCATTGTGTAGGGCTTTGGGGTCGATTTATAATTTCATCTACCTAGCTAGGAAGACTCTTAGACACCGACTGAGCTCTCGACTCTCGACTACATCTTGTGAACATCAACTAATATTAATTAAGATATAGCTCAAACTCGGTTCGATATAAAAGACCGCGGGCAATCATGTTTTAACAAGTTTTTGTTAAATAATCCGAATTGTACATTCCTATACCAATCGGCTGGTTCTATAATACTTGTTCTTGCTTGTCGAGTACGATTGGGCGTCGAATGAGATAAACGAGTTTATGCACGTTTGTCTTATTCCTGTTGGTGCGTGCTGCTTATGCAATCCTATATTTAAACGACGTAAATTTATTTTATTTTCATTTGCGGTTTCGCGCATAATAGATAAGCAGTACTTGATTTCAACACTTACGTATTTCTTAAAACAAAACAATGTCGGAAGTAAAAAAGAAGAGACGGCAATACTCTGCGGAATATATTAAATTCGGATTTATTGAAAATCCCACAAACCCGTCGTCGCCTTTGTGTCTTCTATGTCTAAAAACATTTTCGAACGAAGCAATGAAGCCTTCAAGACTGCAAGATCATTTGAATAAAATGCATCCAGATAAGACAGAAAAGAATGTAGCATATTTTCAAGACCTAGAGAAGAAGCATAATACTCAGCCAAGTGTATCAAAACTATTTTCGGCGGCTGCTAAGCAAGATGACGACGGACTTCGAGCTTCGTACAATATCTCTTTGTTAATTGCTCAAAAAGGCAAACCACACAACATCGGAGAAGAGTTAATTTTGCCAGCAATAAAGGAAGTAATAACTACTGTGCTTCATAAACCGGCCGCAGATATTATCCGAAAAATTCCTTTGAGTAATAATTCTGTGCAAAGACGAATTGATGAAATGGCTGAAAACATTGAAGAATCATTGTGCAATCATCTGAGGACTAGTCAATTCTCAATTCAGCTCGATGAGTCCACTTTACCAACTAATTAAGCGTTGTTGCTATCTTACGTGAAGTTTATTAAAGATGAGAAATTTGGAGACAGATACAAAAGGCGAAACGGTTGCTAGAAACATAAGTGAACGACTATTTCAATCACTGCAATATGTCATCGAAGCAGTCAATAAAATCCGTAGCAGCTCTTTGAATGATAGATTATTTCATCAGCTTTGTGTTACTAATGACGAAGATTTCAACCGTTTGTTGCTTCATACTAAAGTTCGTTGGCTGTCAAGAGGCAATTGTCTGATTCGATTTTACAACCTGTTTGACTCTATGATAGAGTTCTTGGAAACTAAAGATACAGAACTGCGCAACATCAAATATATCTCATAACATCAAAGAATGATATAGCTTACATGACAGACCTGTATAAAATGTTCAACGACATGAACCTCCAACTGCAAGGCGATGAACTAAATTTAATTAAAACAAAAAATTTCGTTGCTGCTTTCGCAGCCAAACTGCTTCTGCACAAAAAGAATATGGGCAGACGTGAGTTTCACAATTTTCCGAATTTATCAGTATACTGCAGTAACGACGACTTGTTTGCCTACTGCCAACATTTGGAAAACCTCCACATTGACTTCACCGAACGATACCAGGACATTTTAAACTTGGAAATACCAGACTGGGTGTTGGATCCGTTTTCAAATGTCAACACAGCAATGTCACCTCAGCTGGAAGAAGAACTTATAGAATTGACAACAAACGAAGAAATAAAAATCAAGTTCAAAAATGGATATCAAGAATTTTGGCTACAAAAACCGATCCCGCAATTGTACCCTGGATTGTGGTCAATTGTTCAACGATTTTTCATTGATGTATTGGAAGTAGAGTGATGTTATACCCTATAGCAGTCTTTCCCAACGTGGGCGATAACGCCCCCTTGTGGGCGCTGCAGGCCTAAAGGGGGGCGGTAAGAGACCCAGAAAAAAAGGGGGCATTGTGTAGGGCTTTGGGGTCGATTTATAATTTCATCTACCTAGCTAGGAAGACTCTTAGACACCGACTGAGCTCTCGACTCTCGACTACATCTTGTGAACATCAACTAATATTAATTAAGATATAGCTCAAACTCGGTTCGATATAAAAGACCGCGGGCAATCATGTTTTAACAAGTTTTTGTTAAATAATCCGAATTGTACATTCCTATACCAATCGGCTGGTTCTATAATACTTGTTCTTGCTTGTCGAGTACGATTGGGCGTCGAATGAGATAAACGAGTTTATGCACGTTTGTCTTATTCCTGTTGGTGCGTGCTGCTTATGCAATCCTATATTTAAACGACGTAAATTTATTTTATTTTCATTTGCGGTTTCGCGCATAATAGATAAGCAGTACTTGATTTCAACACTTACGTATTTCTTAAAACAAAACAATGTCGGAAGTAAAAAAGAAGAGACGGCAATACTCTGCGGAATATATTAAATTCGGATTTATTGAAAATCCCACAAACCCGTCGTCGCCTTTGTGTCTTCTATGTCTAAAAACATTTTCGAACGAAGCAATGAAGCCTTCAAGACTGCAAGATCATTTGAATAAAATGCATCCAGATAAGACAGAAAAGAATGTAGCATATTTTCAAGACCTAGAGAAGAAGCATAATACTCAGCCAAGTGTATCAAAACTATTTTCGGCGGCTGCTAAGCAAGATGACGACGGACTTCGAGCTTCGTACAATATCTCTTTGTTAATTGCTCAAAAAGGCAAACCACACAACATCGGAGAAGAGTTAATTTTGCCAGCAATAAAGGAAGTAATAACTACTGTGCTTCATAAACCGGCCGCAGATATTATCCGAAAAATTCCTTTGAGTAATAATTCTGTGCAAAGACGAATTGATGAAATGGCTGAAAACATTGAAGAATCATTGTGCAATCATCTGAGGACTAGTCAATTCTCAATTCAGCTCGATGAGTCCACTTTACCAACTAATTAAGCGTTGTTGCTATCTTACGTGAAGTTTATTAAAGATGAGAAATTTGGAGACAGATACAAAAGGCGAAACCATATTCAATACATTGGAAAAGTTTTATGAAGAGAGATTGCTTTGAAAAATATTATATCAGTTGCTACGGATGGCGCTCCGGCTATGACAGGGCGCCATAAAGGCTTCATAGCATACTTAAAGAATAAAATTCCAGATGTCCTTGCTATACATTGCGTTATTCATAGACAACATTTGGTTGCTAGAAACATAAGTGAACGACTATTTCAATCACTGCAATATGTCATCAAAGCAGTCAATAAAATCCGTAGCAGCTCTTTGAATGATAGATTATTTCATCAGCTTTGTGTTACTAATGACGAAGATTTCAACCGTTTGTTGCTTCATACTAAAGTTCGTTGGCTGTCAAGAGGCAATTGTCTGATTCGATTTTACAACCTGTTTGACTCTATGATAGAGTTCTTGGAAACTAAAGATACAGAACTGCGCAACATCAAATATATCTCATAACATCAAAGAATGATATAGCTTACATGACAGACCTGTATAAAATGTTCAACGACATGAACCTCCAACTGCAAGGCGATGAACTAAATTTAATTAAAACAAAAAATTTCGTTGCTGCTTTCGCAGCCAAACTGCTTCTGCACAAAAAGAATATGGGCAGACGTGAGTTTCACAATTTTCCGAATTTATCAGTATACTGCAGTAACGACGACTTGTTTGCCTACTGCCAACATTTGGAAAACCTCCACATTGACTTCACCGAACGATACCAGGACATTTTAAACTTGGAAATACCAGACTGGGTGTTGGATCCGTTTTCAAATGTCAACACAGCAATGTCACCTCAGCTGGAAGAAGAACTTATAGAATTGACAACAAACGAAGAAATAAAAATCAAGTTCAAAAATGGATATCAAGAATTTTGGCTACAAAAACCGATCCCGCAATTGTACCCTGGATTGTGGTCAATTGTTCAACGATTTTTGATAGCATTCCCATCGTCATATTTGTGTGAACGTGGATTTAGTGCTGTGGCAACGCTGCTAACTAAAAAGAGAAATCGTTTGCGTGTTACCGAACGTGGCTACTTGCGGCTGTTTTTGAGTAAATTGGAACCTGATATCAACAAACTTATTGAACAGCATCAGATTCAACCTTCACATTAGTTTTTATATAAGAATTGATTATGTTTGTTTTATTTTCAATAAAAGATACTCTGTCCGAATACTTTAAATTTGCGTTTCAATAATCAGTTATAAGTACTTAGCGGTTTTTAAGTATGTTTAAAAAGGGGGGCGTTAAAAAATAATTTATTCTTAAAGTGGGCAGTAGACAAAAAAAGGTTGGGAACCCCCGCCCTATAGCCTTCGTCGATAAATGGAATATCCAACACAAAAACATTTCTTCAGTTCGAACCAGTAGTTCCTGAGATTAGCGTGTTCAACCAACCAAACAAACTCTTCAGCTTTTTAATATTAGAAGATAGAAGAAGATATATATACTGGAAATGAGTACAAATCTTCTTCTTCTTCTTATCGTGTGGTTGATGAACAACCTAGTGTCACAGTTCAAACCACCGTAGCTCTCCGACGTGAGTTTACACACCACCGAGAATATCTCTCAGGTGTTCTGGTTTCCTCACGATGTTTTCTTTCACCGTTATAAGGAAGTGGTGATTAATTTATAATACGCACATGACTTCGAAAAGATAAGAAAAAAAGATAGTGCGTGCCTTGGATTCGAACTTGCGACCTTTGACTTGTCAGTCCAACGGTCATGCCACTAGGTGTGACACATGATCATATTTACGAAGGTTGAAAACGTATCGAATGCAGTTATTCAGAAGGCGGTCGAATTTGTCGAGTAAATCAGCATTCAGGTCATAGTAACATAGATAACCATAGTCATTCATGGGAAATATTAAGGACTGTAGAAGCATTGCCTTTGTATCAGATGGGAGTAAGTTTTTTAACCTGTAGAGTGACCTCAGCGTCTTGCTACTTGTTTGCCAGCTAAGGGTGGCATCGATGTTAATTCCGAGATCAGAGCTAAGGGGAATGATGGTTCCTAATATTGTGGGAACTTTCCACAACAATAGCTTGACACTTAGAGGGATTATCTGACACACCGGATCTATCGGACCAATTCTTAATTGCAGATCATAGTTAAGTTTGTTGATTGCCTCAGATATAATATCAAGCCTCGCATGACAATACAATTGCAAGTTATCGACGTACAGATGATACGAAAACTGAAGCTCGGGAGTTATGAGATTCATTAAACAGAGAACGGAAGAGGAGATAACATACCATCTCGGGAACGCCAGTTTCTAGACCAAGCCAACTAGACGAAGAGACAGCCAAATGAAGTGATTTCTAGCGCTCCCGAAGGTAAGAGGAAGACCATTACGACGCCTCTTGAGATACCATGAGATATGAAGGAATAGATAACAGGACTTCGTGACTAACGGTATTAAAAGCATTGAAAAAAGTCTACCAAGATGAGAATCGTGACTTTAGTATCCTCCATAATTGCCCTAATATCGCCAGTCACTTTAAGGAGAGCATAAAACGGTGCTGTGGCTAGATCTAAATCCTGATTAAAGAGGACAAATTAAAGGAGTTCCGATGGATGAAGTAGGAAAATTGCTTAGGACACAAGCGTCCAGCACTTTGGGTAGGAAAGGCAGCATGGAAATTGGGCGAAAGTGGCTGGGATGAATAGGATTTATATAGATAAGGAGTAATTCCATATAAACCGATTTATTTAGAAAAGGAGCTAACCTAACCTAACCATTTCCGAAAAACACCTTCAAACTAATAAAATATTATTTTTGACGAAACTTGAAAGTCATAAAAATGGTTACTATGAGGCAACCTTAAAAGATGATCGCAGGCTTTTATTTAGAACTTTTTAAGAGGAGGAGGCTTCCGTGGACGTCCTTCTGAAAGCTGTCTTTCGTGGTGTCACGGAATTTCTGAGAAGGAACGATTTTCTCCGATTTAGGCGCGTCACCTACATGGTCATAGAGTAGATGCAAGACCGCAAGAGAGGCACGCCTCTTCTGTTTTCGTTATAAATGAAATGCCCATGTGCTCACATACAAGAGGTGCGGACAGTACACGGGCGAAGTGAAATCATAAGTGAAGGCACGGCGGGAATGCCACGGGTTACCGCACCGCGACATCGCTAACATATTTTTATAGTTCAAAAGACGTAGAAATCATACCTCGACGCTGCCACGACACCGCCTGGATACCGTCGCGACGCCGCCTTGACACACAAGTAAGCGACGCGACTTACTTCACAAATATCACCCGTAGCTTATTTTTAACCCCCGACGCAATAAGAGGGGTGTTACAAGTTAGAGGTGTCTGTGTATCTGTCTGTGTGTGGCATTGTAGCTCCAAAACGAATGGACCGATTCTGATGCGATTTTTTGTTTGAAAGCTGCCGTGATCGAGATGGTTCTTAGTTACAATGTTCAGGCGTTTCAAGGTCATCAGCTCTGTCGGCGACAAGACCCCGTCTGCGCTTCATGTCACAAGTAGTGGTAGGGACAAACCAGTTGTGAATAATGTATGTTAGATATTTGAAAGGAATCAAGATAGAATCTTATTAGATTATGTTTTTAACTCTCTCGTTGAATTTGTAAGGTTAATTTATGTTTAATAGTTATTATTAGAATCTATATTTGACGAATTTCTATAGTTTATAAGGGAATTTTTATGTAAAGATTTGTATCGAGTATAATTACATAACTTGAAAAAGTGATTTTTTGTTTATATAGATATCGTTTAAATTTAGTGTATAATAAAAGGTCTTTTCATAAAAACAATATTAAAAAAGTAATTAGGTTAATAGGAAACTTAGTTTAGCAGATATAAGGAAAAATTTATAAAGAAAATTTGTCTTGTTGAAATTGTAAAAGTATTTGTTCTAGAATTTTTTTATTCTTTAGAATTAAGTAATATATAATGATTTCATGTTATAGAATAGGATTCTACGAATCGAATCATATATAATATGTAAGGGTTTTGTGATAAAAATAATAAATAAAGGCTCCAAAGGTTTCGGCTCAAAGTAAAAATAAACTGCAAAACGGGCCAAAAATGAGCGGGTCTCGTTAAGGTAAGGACGGCCCGTATATAAGGCGAGTCAATGGCCGACTCAAATCAGTAGCAACACAGCCGTCGAAGAGGCAACAACTAGAAGAAATAGGAAGCCGAAACCTGAGGAACCGGGAAAATTCAAGAAAGAAAAGTGTTTTATTTAGGCCTCTATCCTATCTCTTTGTCCCGAGGCCCTCCGGGATCATTCTGTACTCGGATACCTACGCATTCAGGGGTGCGTGGTGACGTACGTAACCAGCGTAAGGGAAGCAAGGAGCGTACGTCAAAAAACTGGGAGATTGTCCCAGGACGACAGTGCGGGCACTGGACGTGTCCCTGCCGTCCGAAACAAGCTCTTTTTGTTAGCTGCGATAGGGATCATAGACGCATATTGGGTATTTACTTTACTTCCAAACATATGATTGACCTAACATTTGAAACACACATGTACGCTGGTACCACAGAGCTACTCTGATGTTGGAGATCGAAGGTAGGAGACGAAACCCTGGATTGCCTATAGTAAACCCATCAAGTTTGGGCTCATTAGATTCGTCTTAACTAGTTCTGTTCATTTCTCCTGATGACGAGGACCTGATACTGGAACGGTGGTGGCTGATGGAACCTGGAATGCCCACTAGTAAACCCATCTAGTATGGGTTAGGTTAGTTAATATACATTGTCGGTTATGATTATGAAGCATGTTATTGTAGCACAACATAACAAAAAAAATACATAACAGGTTTTGAGAAAAAGTTGTTATAGAATATGAGTATTGTATCAAGTGAATATACACAAATATACATACTATAGACAAATATAAATCCTATTCACAAATATACATACTATACACAAATATACATACTATACACAAATATACATACTATACACAAATATACATACTATACACAAATATACATACTATACACAAATATACATACTATACACAAATATACATACTATACATAATGTTATTACCTATAGGAAGTGTATTTAGTTTATTATTTGACATTGTCTACAAAATAATTTTCAAAGAAAAGGTAACATTAATCGCGTATTTACAAACAGAGTATTAAATACAAGAAGAAAAAATTAATTCAGGTCAAACCTCAAGAAGTGCATTGTTACACTACCAAACTCTTTAATAATATGTAATAAAAATGAAATTTAAGTAGTTATCTATCGGAATTAGGGGTCGCTGAGTAATTTAAATAGAATGAAATAAGAATAACACTAAAAAAATTAATTCACCCCTGACACAAAAAACTAACTCTACAAATTAAAAAAATATCATTTTTCTATCTGTCTTTCAACTTCATTAAAACAAACTATTAATATTTTTATAGTGAGCGTCGCCGCGTCTGGGGACTCAAGACCACTTCTAGGTAACCTAGAACTGTCAAATATTGCGAATTTTTATCTAAATATTTAATTTGCTTTAATCGGGAAGTTAACTTAACTGGTTGACATTACTAATCATTTCATTCAACATAAAATTTTCCAATTTATAATATTAATATAATCGTTTTCATACCTAGTTATCATTTTAGAAAGTGCCATTGGACTTGGGGCCCATTTAGATCTCACCTCTTTTGTCGGCAACACCATCAAACCCTTGCGTCGTTTGTTAGTACCTAACTCGGACCATTTTTCTTATTATTTTATGTTTTTAATGGGGTTGATTTTTCAAAAATCCAATATTGATGTTATTGTTTTCTCCTTTGAGAATTTTTCGCTATTCCTTATTAGTTTCTGATTTTGCCATCCACACTTACTTGAAAAATTCACCCTATATAATATATTGTCACAGGAGAGGCAAAATTACTAAACCGCCAAATAAATGATTGGCCGTTTAGCAATTTTGGCTTCCATAAGCCCAGATTTTCAGAATTTTCTTAGTTAAGAAACAAAACAAATAACATAATATTTAGTGCAAAATATATCAAAATAATGATATACTATGCTGCACGTCCACTGTAACACTTAGACTTTGAGCTGGCTTATCACAGTAGGGAGTTTCAATAGTATGTGAGGCTAGCTTATACTGGTTTTGTTACCACTGACATGCAGCCTACTATGCTTACATTAAATACAAGTGAGATAAGTTGGTAATTTTACACTAGAGACTGGATTGGAGCCCAAGCAAAAGGCAAGAATTTTATTGGAACTGAGAGTGTAAAGTGCAATTGTGTTGACTGAAACTGAGTGTGACGAAAAAATGGTGATGATCATCATGATCTTTATTATCTTTTTCTCTTTAAATAATTATAAGTTAATAAAGATAAATCTTTGAGCTTAGCGTTTTTCCATTTAATATAATAATTATAAGTTATTTCTAAATAAAAACATTTTCTACAAACCACATTAATTATTATTCTGCAGGAAGAATACATTATAATAATATTTATTATGACTCAATAAGACGGACAATGACATGACATAGCTCTGATGTACCAGCACTGTATATGGAGAGACACAGACCAACATACCATATGTAACAGCTCGTTGAGAATTATGTGCCTATTTAAAACTGAAGGATTATAGCAGGATTTCTACAAAAGTATAATGATCTTTAGAGAAGTTGGAATAATTTCACTATTGATCCTTGTAAAAATATTATTCTAGGAATAATTATGTAGCATATATTTTTGAATGTGAAATCTCTACTAATCCCCTATAAATAGCACATCCAACAGGGTCCATAAATAACTAATTGACATTATTATTATGTATTTTATTAATTAATGTATTATAAGTATTGTTAATGTTCTCTTAGACCAATCTCAATTTTGAAATAAACACAAAAATTATTTAAGGATACATAAAACAAATACTAGTGTTTTATGAAACTTCTATTTTATTTTTGTAGTTGTACAAATCAATGTATGGGACTTGTCATGTTTCTTTCTGGTGACTACTGTGTTTTAAGTTTACATTAATTTATGCATTTGTTATTTATCTGATCTACAAAGTGTTGACTGACTACACAAGTTTGTCTGACACAAGATAAAAGTGTGACGCTGCTGTTTCGTAATTTATATAATAATGGGAGCAATGTTAGATTGTTTATGAAACTTACCAGTTCAACACTTCAGCAGCGATTAGATTAGCCTTTTTCAAAAGGTATTTTAAAACAAGACTTGAGAAGATATAATTGGGAACCGTTTCCGCCCGTACTCTGTCGACGTTCAATGTAGAATGTTCCATATTTCCAGTCAATTTCAATACAACTTTGTTTTTACTTTCCTTGTCGGGATTTCCACGGGAGCAAAACTTCAGTGTTGACTTTTGATTTAAAATATGACTGTAGACATTCAATAAAGTCTGTCACCAATTTTTTATCCTTCTAAGAATATAACTCATAAAGGTGTCCCTTGTTTTGCTTGACGTATTATTTCGAACTTTGAATTAATTTAAAGCAAATTTAGTTTGGTTTTTTTTTTTTATTTCCTTCGCCCTAATCGGGCAGGCTAAGGTCTTAGACCATACCGCCTCGTCTTCAGTGTTCTTGAATAAAAGTAAGGCCAAAGCCTCGTCTTCAGTTACTTCCTTCTTTTTTTAATCAAGTATAAAAAGTTATTGCAGTTATTGCCCCAGTAAAACGGTGGAAATTTTACTGAGTCTTCGATGGAGTTTAGGAGTGAACACAAAAAGTCATGATTTTCAATTTTATACAATTTGCCCACACTCGTACACCTTCATGAACACATAATGGTTAATTATCCACCATAATTACACATTATACTTCGGAGAAACACAAGTTTTGGAAAACAATATAAAATCGACAACGTGCACTTTACATTTTCCCGCCTAAACTCCTTTAGTTTGGATTTGTCGTTTGTGGGAAGTTTGTAGGACACTTTTTGATAAGTGTTGCCATCAGATGAATCAAAAATGGTCGACACCTGTGCTGAAAAAGGCCGTGTTTTGGTAAGAAAGGCTGATACCTATAGAAAATTTCAGTATATTTCATGTTAGTTTTTTATTTCGCCAGATTCATTTAGATTCAGTCGGACTAAAGAGTAAAAGTTAAGAAATTTAACTATTATAATATCTAGAATACAGTATAAATGAATGCCTTTAGATATAATAGCTTCACTGTCAACAAAAGGCTCAAAGGCCGATGAAAGGCCGAGTGCTGCGAAAGACCGAGAGAAAGCTATAGACTGCTGGATAATACCTTCTCATTTCCACGAGTGAGAGATATTCTATTTGCATCACTCATTGCGACTGCGTGCCGGTTTTTTCAAGGTCAGCAACATGAAGTTGCTAAACAAACTTTGACGTTTATGACAACTACAGGTTTAGCTCTTGTTTATATTTCGTTAGCTTGTTAAAATTGTGACTACTTCTGGTATGGTACGGTGTAGTGAATGGAAAAGTGATAGTGAGCGGAAAATAGCTGCAATTAGTTTCCACTCGTAAGTACGAGTGTTTCTGTTAAATTTGTACATAAAAAGGAACGCGCTAATATCCTTTGCTCCACATAAAATAATCGTAATGTTTTACACTATTTTGATAGTGTTAAAAGATGTTTATTTTGACCATGAACTAAAATATTAAATAACCTTGAAACGAGTGTTGCTACCCTCGAATTCTGATTTTCCCTATTTGATAGAACCTCTCCCGATTGCTGTAATAGTATTAGATCGGTTTAAAATTGACAGAATTAGGATAGTAAACATTATAACTATGCATAAACATACATAACTAAATATTTGTCTTTTAATAATGCTAGTACACCTACTATCAATGCACCCATTGTTTCAACGACATATGTAAAAGAAACAAGAAATAGTAATAAACTACTTTACTTTTACTGTATCTCATATTACAGTTTTATCTGCTGTGTGAAAGGAACAAATTAACCAAATATAAACAAGCGCTAAACCTGTAGTTGTCATAAACGTCAAAGTTTGGGAGACAGCTGCTACAGATGAATCAAAGATTCGACAGCAGCTGCAGATTTGACAGCTGTCAACTAAGTGCTGTTCGTCTGTAAGAAGACATTTGGAACATATTTTCGAAGTCCTACAAAGAAATGTTAAATTTCTAATATTTCTGCAAAGTATTTTATTATTTAAAATAAAAGAATGAATTAAATAAAAAATGGCTGAATTTATTGTAATAGATATTTAAAGATACATCTTTGAAAAGCATTAACGCATGCTTAGCTAACTCTAAAGTTATCATATAAAATGGAAAAAGAATACGGTCTCGAGCAGGATTCGAACCTGCGCCTCCCGGATAAATACTCCAGGCGCTCTGACCAGTCGATGTCTGATGGTCAAGATGGCTTAGTGATCAGAGCGCCTGGAGTATTTATCCGGGAGGCGCAGGTTCGAATCCTGCTCACGACCGTATTAATTTTCCATTTAATGTTATTGATATTGTTTTGTAAAATGACACCTAATTAATATGTAGAATTATGTTTAATGAATTTAGTGTACTACAAACAACTAAAAATAACTGAGATAGCGACATCGTCGCGGGCTCAGCATATTAGTATGGATTACGGAACTTTAACACTCAACTGCAACATTTTGCATTTATTCAATGCTGCGGGTATCACATTACCAAATCAACTAAAGGAACAGCGAATATTCATGAAAGAAAAATAGGGAAAAAAATAATTAAACGCAAGATTAGTTGTGCCCAAATATTAACGCTAATTCCCCAAAATGAAGCAAATTACCAAATTTAACAAGACCCTCACATCTGAAAAATGATGAACGCCATCACTCGCACCTGTAACCGCACCCGAACCATGTAGTTTTCTCCTCAGAACTAACATCTCGTTTTCAGACATATATTAATAATCTGAGTAATCTGTGGACCTAATTTCCTTATATTTCACGGGGTTTCAGGGAATTTCCCGAGTTGTCAACAGTGTTGCCACTGTTACATGAATCTACTGTATTGATAATATTTTGTACCGATCTCTCTTCTTCAAAAGCATTATTATCATTAATATGACGTTACGCACGATAAAAAATGTTCTTGTTACACATTTTTCTAGGTTGCGTATCATTGTTCCTAAAAAAAAGATTGTGTCGGGTAAATCTGTCAGTTATGAAAACATTCATGAATAACAAACGCAACACATCCGCAAGTACCTACCTACGGCACAATACAAGTGCCACATCTGGATATTAACTTATTATTTAAGAGGTCTAAAAGTAAAAAATCTATGAAATGGTACAAAGAACGCAATAAATCTATTGTGCTGACACTTGGCACACGTGATGGGAAAGTGGTTTTAACGACTTAGGTACAGCAAGCACAGTAATGATGTTTAAAACGAAAGAAGTTTGGCATTGGCATCAGATCACACGATGACCGGTCGTCGTTGTCGTTACGTATTACGGACGTCTAAAAAGGGAATTGTTTAATCATAACTCTTCTTAGAAAACCTAACGTGGACTGATCGGTTGAAACCGTAGGTTTGATCAATCAGCCCAGTTGCCCACTGGAATGAGATCTCACAAATGCACCTGCAAACACTTAAAAGTTAAACTGTGTAATTGCATTAAGCAATTGTTCGGACACCAATGCCCATGTTGGTGGAAGGTTTTTTTTAAAGGAATGATTATAACACTAGTGCTTTTATATTACTTTCAAAAAGATATGTAATTTACATAACTGCTTTTCTACAATTGGTTATTACTTATTACTTAAGGACCCAATTATTTATTTAAGGAACACTTAAGTTGACGTATGATTTAGAAGAATTTATAAATTGTATACTGTATTACTAAGATTATACCAAAGATTATACACAAGCACAACACAAGTATATATAACATCATCATTATTTGTATTTCGTTATATTACCTAGTAACTGTAAGGTCTTAATTTGAATAGCATTTTATTTTGTAATACGTATTGATCAGTTGTTCATTGAAGTTGAGTTGTGTTTAGGACACTGAGTATTTACGGGAAATTGTTTGGGCTTCTTTCTTACAATATTTCAAGTTATTCCATGTCCATTTTTTGCTGGTTCAGTTTCATTCTTACCGTGAAGAATAGAGGACCTGTCCAAGAATTGTTTACTGAGGTAAGTACAAACTAAATTTCTTTAGCTTTTAAATTAAACTTATTCTATTTTATCTCTGTTGTCTGCTTAATATTTATCTGCATACTTGGTACCTATATGTAAGAAATTGAGTGTGCGATTTATGTTAGTACCTACCTTAAAACTGAAAATAGGAAGGGATGCATGCAATTTTGGTAGTACGACTTTTTTTTTTAACCGACTTAAAAAACAATGATGTTGTCAATTCGACACGTATGTATGTAATATTAAAGGAACTGCAATATATTCACATATAGTAATCTATTAGTGATTCTAAACAAATATATAAGTTTTGTAGGTCTATGTTTGTATGTATGTTCGTCTACACATTTCTCAGAAAATATTAATCGGATTTTGACCATTCTTTTTTGATTAGCTTTTATTTACTTCAACTTGGGAATAGTGCAAGTTCGATCAAAATCGGTTGAGTAGTTTTCAAGATATCGACTAATATGTGTAAGTGTGACAGCCTGCCTTATTGATACAAGCTATACCATAATTTAAAAAAATATTGATTTAAAAAAAGTAATTAACTTTTACTTTCTTAACATTTTTATTTTCTTTAAGTTGTTATTTTCTTTTTATTACTCCTTTATTAATGCTCCCTTTGAGTAGTCAATGTAGTATAATGCAGTAGCATGCATGTATCTATACTTAGTATGTTTATTCATTTATAATCAGCTATAAGTTGATGATAACTTTGAAAATATCGAATTAAATTTGCTTTTTATTATTCCTGTTAAACCATAATGACAAAGCTGTATAAATCAATAAAAAAAAAAAATGGTTTTCCTTCCTGAGAATAGAAACTGTTGCTAAAAAAATTATAATCTATATTTTTGAGATTCCACTTTAATTTCTACTACATTCTCAGATTTGGTCCTCTAAACCCAGTCGAACAATAAATATATATATATTTTTAAATTTAATTTCTGTTTTACTCAATTCTTCCGAATTCTATTATTACATACCAATATTATGTTTACAGCAAAAATGAATAATGGCAATGCAAATAATAACAACAATAACAACAGAAGGGCTGGAGATTATGCATGGCTTGCAGGAGCAGCAGCTGGAGTAGCAGGCCTAGTAGGTGGTGCCATATACTTGTTGAACCGTTCCAGGTCAGAACAGGAACAGCCCCACCAGCAGGCCCGCAATACTGTGAGACCATTGCTGAGAAGTGAGCCCTCAGCAAGACCAGAGCCATCATACCAGAGCTCTGATAATAATCAGTCAACCTCAACATTCCTTATTGACATGATCAGCAGAATTAATACGTCTCGGTGAGTTTTTTTTAATTCACTTGTATTTGGTTCTTGAAGGGATAGACAGAGGTTAACATTGTTGTACATCCACATTTCCATAATGAACGTGTGGAGCCTGATGCTGTCTACCGGGCACAATTCCCGGGCTGGTACTAATAATTACTTAACCAAAAAAAATACTGTTCAAACTGGGAATCGAACCTACGTCGCCATGCTTACGACCACTAATGCTTTGTAATAATAATTCCTAAATAGTTTTTAACTCGCGGTAATTAGAAACAGGCTGATTGAAAATAGTAATCTAACCAAGTTTTTTTTTTAAATTAGGGTTTATCTTAATGGTTGTTTACACACACTCTGTTTACAGATTTTGTGTGTTTGTTTACAATTACCCAAGGTAAAACAGCTAAACAATTCACCTAGCAGTAGCACTTAGCAGTATTTTTTGTGTTGAAAAATTTTCATGGATGCTATGCCACACTTTTGTCGAATACTAAGACTTGAATCTTCACCGGGTCCCGTGCTCACAGTTGGGATCGCAGTTCCATTCATGGTTCACAGCAACAGCAGGTTAGGAAAGCGACAATTTCGCCTCGTATTGAAAAATGCGCGCAAAGTCGCGAGAATGCTCACTCTAGAATAGGGTGTAGGTATATGGTTTTTATATAGGTAACTGCCCCACAGATCGATCGATTGAGGTTAAGCTGCGCTTGCCGCGGTTAGTCTGTGGATGGGTGACCATCTTTCCATACCGAGACCCCTCCGTGCCTCGGAGACCACATTAAGCTGTCAGTTTGTCAAATTTATATCTATGATAGCCGTTACGGGTAATGAGAGGCTGTCAGGCTTGAAAGTCTGACAACCAGTCATGCCACGAGATATCGTTTTACCCAGTAACTGGGTTGTGGAGGTCAGATAGGCATTCGCTCCATATAAAATACTGGTATTAAGCTGCATCCGGTTTGACTGGAAGACCCCATATATTTTTATTTGAGGGTAGGTATTATATTGGTTACATTACCGTAAAAAAATATAGCACTTGTCAAAATATTATTATTGAGCATAGTTATTGAACTGGTTGAAAAAATCGGGTTAGTGTGCAGAAGTCGAGATGGTTTAGTAGTCAGAGCGACTGGAGTATTTAATCAGGAGGCGCAGGTTCAAATCCTCCTTACGATCTTATTTTGCTTCCATAAATATTTAACTTTATAAATATTACTAACGTAACAGCTGCTGGTAATTAACAGTTAATGCAGCTGTCATGGCCCATGTTTAAAGGAGATGATCGCTGATCATCAATCATCATCAATACATCAATGCATATAATAAAAATGTAACGGATCGATGTGAGAAGTGGACAAGGGTTGTTGCACCAAAACGAGCGGGTGCGACGTAAGAAGCGAGCTCGGGGAATAAAAGAAGTAAGATTGAGGTGTGGAAGTTGGAATATAGGGACGATGACTGGAAGAGGAAGGGAATTAGCGGATGTATTAAAAAAGCGAAGGATAAACATAGCATGTTTGCAAGAGACTAAGTGGAAGGGTGCAAAAGCTAGAGAGATAGGCGAAGGATACAAGTTTTACTACTGCGGTAGTGATGGGAAACGAAATGGGGTTGGGATAGTGTTGGATAATAAGTTGAAAGAATGTGTGACGGATATCAAACGAGTGAGTGATAGAGTGATAGCTATAAAAGTGATAATGCAGAGTTTAGTGGTAAATGTAGTCAGTGTGTATGCACCCCAGACGGGTTGCGACGAGAGCGTTAAAGAGAAATTTTGGGAGGAATTTGATTATGTGATGATGCATATACAAGAGAATGAAGAAGTATATGTAGGTGGTGATTTTAATGGGCACGTGGGAAGTTTGAATGAAGGGTATGAAAGGGTACATGGTGGCTGGGGATATGGAAACCGTAACCCTGATGGTGAGACACTGCTGCAATCTGCCTCTGCCTTTGACCTCGCAATAGCAAACACGTGGTTCAGAAAAAAATCGGAACATCTTATTACATATAAAAGTGGCAATCACGCAACACAGATCGATTACTTTCTTATTAAAAGAAATACCATCAATAGAGTCAAGAACTGCAAAGTTATACCTGGCGAAGATCTGGTCTCACAACACAGGTTGCTGTTAATGGAGTTGAAATTTAGTGTTTCCCTCAGTAGAAACAAAGAACGACCGCCACCTAAAACTAGATGGCGTAGGCTAGAGCAACAGGAGTATGCAAGTATATTTAAGAATCAGGTAGTAGATAAAATGATAGAAATGGAGAGTATGGAAGGAAAATCTGTAAATGAATGTTGGACTGAGATGGCGGATAGTATTAGAGGTATAGCGAAAGAAGTGTGCGGAGAATCGAAAGGGAAAGGCATAATAGAAAAAGATACATGGTGGTGGAGTGAAGACGTACAAAATATACTGAAAGAAAAGAAGATCGCGTTTAAAGAATGGCAGGGTGTGGAAACAGAGAATGAAAGTTTGAAAGAAGAGAGGAAGGCGATTTACATTGAATGCAAGAGAAAAGCAAAAAAGGCGGTAGCAGTTGCCAGGGCTAAGGCACAAGAGAGGTTATATAACTCACTAGATTCTCCTATAGGCCAAAAGGAACTCTACCGGATAACAAAAGAAAGGGAAAAGAGAGCAAGAGATATAACTAGAATGAAATGTATGAAAAATGATACAGGTAAGATTTTGACCGAAGATGATGAAATAAAAGGGCAATGGAAGGCATATTTTGAAAAGCTAACGAATGAGGAGAATGCATGGAATGGTGTGCTAAATGAGGTACAAGTAAACATGGGTCTGGTGAATGAGGTTAGTATAGATGAAGTAAGAAAGGCACTTAAAAGTATGAAAAATGGAAAGGCCATGGGCCCAGATAATATACCAGTGGAAGTATGGAAGTTGTTAGGAGAAGATGGATGTAAGTGGCTGACTTTATTCTTCAATAAGTTGTTGCAGGAAGAAGCGATCCCACAAGAATGGTGCAATAGTTCGCTTGTGCCGATTTTTAAGAATAAAGGTGATGTCCAGGATTGCAACAACTATCGAGGAATAAAGCTTATGTCACACAGTATGAAAATATGGGAGAAAGTGGTAGAGAAAAGGTTGCGAGAGGAGAGTATGATATCCGAAAATCAGTTTGGGTTTATGCCAGGTCGAGGTACAACTGACGCCATATTTGCACTCCGCCTATTGTGCGAGAAGTACAGACGTGCACATAAGAACTTGCACATGGTGTTCATTGATCTGGAAAAGGCGTATGATAGAGTACCTCGGGATGTGTTGTGGTGGGCTTTGAAAGAGAAAGGCGTGCCTGCGAAGTATGTGGAGTTAATTCGTGCTATGTATAATCAATCCAGTACATATGTCCGGTCAGCTGCTGGCAACACCGACAAGTTCAGTGTGGCTGTAGGCTTGCATCAGGGGTCGGCTTTAAGCCCTTACCTCTTCCTGATGATAATGGACGCTCTGACGTTGGACATACAGGAAGAGGCACCCTGGTGCATGCTGTTTGCCGACGACATTGTTCTTGTCGGTGAAGATGGGCCCCAGACCCAGAGCAGACTTGAGAAATGGCAAAATAATCTGGAGAGTGTTGGTCTAAAAATCAGCAGAACCAAAACAGAGTACATGTTTTGTGATTTTGGCGGTCTCTCCAGTTTTGGTGCTATAGCGCTGGGTGGTGCGCTATTACCAGTCTGCTCCGACTTTCGGTATCTGGGTTCTATCATACAATGCGATGACGAAATAGACCGGAGCGTCATGCACAGAATTAACACAGGGTGGATGAAATGGCGGCAGGTCACGGGAACTATTTGTGACCCCCGAATTCCCCTTAAACTTAAGGGGAAAATCTATAAAACAATTATTAGACCTGCTGTCTTGTATGGTTCAGAATGTTGGCCCACGAAGGGAATGAATGAAAGACAACTACATGCAGCTGAGATGAGAATGTTACGAAGGATGTGTGGTGTGACGCGGATGGATAGAATTAGAAATGAATATATAAGAGGAAGTCTGAAAGTGGCACCGGTGACTGAGAAGTTGTGTAGAAATCGTTTAGCATGGTATGGGCATGTGATGCGGAGGGATGAGGGTCATGTGACAAGGAAAGTTTTGAGTATGAATGTAGATGGCTATAAGAGTAGAGGAAGACCGAGGAAGCGATGGATGGATTGTGTTAAAGATGATATGACTAGAAAAGGGGTGACTGACGATATGACAGCTAATAAAGATGTATGGAACAAGAATACATGCTGCGCCGACCCCAAATAAATTGGGATAAGGGCAGGGGGATGATGACGATGATGTAACGGATCGATGTCTGTACATGGAAGATATATGAGAAAATATATTATTGGGACCTTTATCAACACAAATAGTACCCAAAACAATGATTGTTAGAATTTTTGTCTGTGTGTCTGTGCGTTTGTGCACGCTAATCTCAGAAACTGCTTATTTGGCCAATTTAGATGTGGTTTTCACTAATATATTGTGGTAAGCTTCACTTAACATTTAGTGTTTGTTTCATGTCAATCGGTTCATAAATAAAGAAGTTATGCCAATTTAAAGAATCACATCGAACATTTGTTAATTATGAATTTGTTCATACACGACATGATGTTAATTTACGACATCCACGCGGACGGAGTCGCTGGCACAGCTAGTAATTAATATGTTTGATAATATATATATATATAAACTATGAGTACATTTGTTTTAGTGGAGGCTCATCGACACCCAGTCATGTCACAATTCAAGAAATACCAGATGATAACCCCGTTATCACCAACCTTAACTCTCTATTGTCAGACATACACGTGAGATACATAAAATTGACAGAGTTTCCTCTTCATTACAAAGTATTTGACACCATATTCCAAGACCTACACCAAAAGATGAAACAGGTGGATCCTTACTACCAGAAATACTCGAGCACGGTTCGTATACCTTCGTTTACTTCGTACAATTTATACATATTGTTATTTTCTATCTGGACGGCGCGGCACCGGCACGGTTGGCGCAGTGGTCGAGTGACCGGCTGCTGCGTCGCGTGTCGCAGGTTCGATTCCTGCACGGAACAAATATTTGTATGATCTACAGATAATTGTACCGCGTCTGGGACTCTGGGTGTGTGTGCATATGAGATAATATGCCTGTAAACGCACCCACGATACAGGAGAAATTCCTAGTGTGAGGCAAAGTTTTTTATTAAATAAAGAAATAGGTACACTGTTCTCATGAAAAATAATATTGTAGGTACAATTTGCTGGCAGCCATTACGATAATTTGCGTATCGTAAAACCCGACGAATTTGACATGGACATAGTGATCGGCTTACCTCTCAACATCAAGACAGATCTGGTAAACGGCAATGATATCGAGATCGAGCCCAAGTCTGCCGGCTTCGTGCAACTTAAAATGGGCGTCCAGTTTCAACGGCTGCCTATGAGGGACAAGGAAGAATGGCAGATAAACAGAGCCGCGTACGAATGGAAAGATGAATGTAACTACCTTCTCCGGTCTAAGTTTAATGATTGGTTCAAGAGTGTGGTGAACAGGGCGTTGAACCTATTTGACAAGAATCGTGACGGCCGTCCGATATACGAAGTTAATGGTGTTTCGTATGTCATCGACAAATCGGAGTCGGGACCGGCCATGACGCTTTTAATTAGTAACAAGTTAAAGAACTTCAAACTGGATGTTGATCTGGTACCATGCCTCAAGTTCCCAGAAGATCGTTGGCCGATCGGAAGAACGTATCGCGATATTCCTCGAGAATGTAAGAAGGGCTATTGGATGGTTGTTGGCAAGCCGAACAAGGCTTCTCCATCTCTATATGACCAGTCGCGATCCTGGCGTATAGCGCTGCACAATCAAGAGCGACAGCTGATGCATAACTCTTATAATTTACGACAAGCTATTCGATTTGTGAGTATATCTAAATAGATCGATAATTTTTCCAGGCATTATCATTCTGTCCCTAACACATTTTTGTTATTTCAGATGAAAAAACTACGAGATTCGCTGGGCATGAAGAAGATAGCTAGCTACTATGTCAAAACTCTTTTCTTCTGGGAGATTGTGGCGATCAATAACCCAGACTTTTGGCAAAAGAACAGTCCCGCGACACTGTTCAAGTTGATGGTTGGAAGGCTCCACCAGGCTCTGGTCGCTGGAAATATACCTTATTTTTGGAACAAGAGCAATAACCTGATAGGTACTGTTGACAGAAAAATTCTAGATAAATATGTCAAGGATCTGACGCCTCTCGTACATATATTGGAGCAGCCCACTCAATATAAATTGGTTGCCAAGTATTTGTTGACACCAGCTGAGTTTGATGATTACAATGCAAAGTACTTGCATATTTAATGCGATTTCTACCCACATTATTTCAATTTTGTTAAGTGTAGGCTAGTAAGACTTTTATGCTTGTTATTTTTTATTTGAATATTTATAAGAATCAAGGTAAGATTACATCGCTATGTAGGAGTATAATATATAGCGACATATATTTGAGAGGGCTTACTACCTCTGCAAAATAATTGTGTTGATTATAAGGGTGTCGTGAAATGTTATATCTAAACCAATTAATTAAAACTGCTCTCGCTTCTCTCGTTCTTTTGTAAGAGATAGCAATTCTTTTATTTCAGTTGATCTAAGTATATGAGAATCGACGACCGACAACGGCGTCAACTCTGCCCATTTAAGTTATAAATATAACAAGTATTTGTGTAGGTATTATAAAATATATACAACATATTATATTAAAATATTCTCATTATTTTTTGTGGAAAAAGAATACGGTCCTGAGCAGGATGCGAAGCCGGATAAATACTCCTATCCGGGAGGTGCAGGTTCGAATCCTGCTCAAGACCGTATTGTTGTTCCAATTATTTTTTTTACTTTAGTATTCGTACATTCCTGACAATAATGGTGCTACATTTGAATAAAAATAATTAGATGACTTAGGTGTTAAGATGACGTTTATCTAATATAGGTATAGGTTTGTATTTGGCAACTATTGACTGATAAAATAGGTAATATACGTACCTTTTTTTGTAATTTGAATAATATATCGTTAAATATGTGGATCATTATCACTCGTGTGATGTCTGTGATAAAAACTATTTTATTGACGAGCTCTTATGACTGCTCGAGGTTCCTTTGACCCTTTTTCTTGATTTTTTTCCCCAGTTTTCCTAGTTTGTAGGGAATTGTGGCCGATTTGTCACGTCCCTCACGATGTAGTGATTAAATAGCTAAACAAGTGTTGTTCTGTGCGCATACTCGTGTACTCGAATAATGATCTATTGTAGTCACATTGCGTAGACTGCTTGTGACCACGATCAGTGCGACCTGGTCGAAACGTCAAGCGAATCGAAGGTATTTATTGCGCGTTAATTCCTGTTAGTATATAGTAATATCATGCAACGCGATAGTTTAAAAGTTAAAATTATCGATGTTTTTACTGTTACGGAAATATTTTGAGTTTGGTTATGCCAAAACAGCTATAAACTTTTTTCATACTCTAGGTATTCACTTGACTGTCGTCAAAAGTGTAATTTCCATGGAAGTAATAAGTACTTTCATACCTACAGTAATGTGTCTTATGTTATTATTATAATTTTTGTGTTCAATAAAGATTGATTTAGTTTATTTGGAGTTGTTCATTGCACTACCTTGCCCCTTGATGTCACTTACTTTGTTGCGTAAACTACTTTGTAACGACTCGTATGGCTCATATAGAGATCCAAGGAGTATTTTTACTCTTGAAATATTTATTTATTTTTAGTTAATGTACACACAATAAGAGTAAAGAAATAGAGTGGAAGAAATAGGAAATATAAGTACAAAGGTGCTGCTTGATGTACGATGATTGTGTCCATCTTGGACAGGTTAAATCTGGGCTCTTTTTCTTTTATCAATGCTCTTAGTAGTGTCCCTTTCTACGGTTTAAGATATTTATTTTCTCAAAAGTTTACAATAATCACTTACAGAGAAAATACCATTTATTTTTAAGTACTATACATTTCTTGTCGCCGATTAGCATAGTATATTAGCAGTATCTATTAGTATTAGTATTTTTTTTCTCAGAATAATAACCAAGTGTCTCTGTAGGCCAAACAGATTATAAACTTAGGCGTCATTTCATTGTAATGACGTTGCTGTCAAATGAGTGACAGTATAATAATGACAAAACTACCTACAAAATAATTAGCAAAATCCTAATAATTAATAAACATGAATAAAACATAATTCATAAACGTGAATGGGGAAAGATGGGCGACCGTGACAGCAACAACTGGGTGCCCATTGTTGCGGGAGTGGTAGTTGGCGCCGGCATCCTCACATTAGTATTGTACAAAATGTTCATTTCCAATTCGAATGATACCAACAAGAAGAAGTCGAAAACCGCCGGGAAAGTCAACCAGCAGATCAACGCCACTTTTCGGTGTACCTGTAAGAAGGGAGGGCCGGATCCGGTAAGTTACTCAGCGTTTTAAAAAAGAAAACTCGTCGGTTTGTTGGTCGTCTTGCGGGCGGAGTCAGGTTGTAAGTTGTATGTAGGTGCGGTCAACACACCCGAATGGATAAAATGTCTGACCACTCTAAACTATCCTATAGAAAATGCAATTATTTCATAATTATCACAATAATCGTTCTCAAAAAAGTACAGGGCAAGAGCAACATAAACCGAGGAGCATGCATGAAGAGAACATAAATGAAAGAATTGTGTCAGAATCGTAGCAAGTGGAAATCGATATTAGTCTCTGCCTATCCCAATGAGAGATGTCCACATAATGATTTTTGTTTCCATAATGTAACACCTTTATTTAATTCTAGCGGTCTCATCCGCGTATAATTATACTATAATAGACCTACTTAGAACTAACTAACCAACAAATAGAAAATAATTCACAATTTGTCTCTTGTCGCCAATGCTCAGTCCTCATCGGGCGGCTAGGTTTATGCCGTCACACGTCACACGGCCCGTCCACGCGTTTCACTGATACTAGCATGTTCGCCAAATATCAGAATCTGTCGGTCACTGGTTCAAAAGTTATAAGCGTTTCTAGATGGCCGACCTGGTGAGAATCTCCCCAGCTTGGCCTCACTTAAATCTCAAAAACTAGGAAACCCAGTGAAGATCTGTTTTCTTATAAATTACTAGCTGTGCCCCGCAGTTTCACCCGCGTTATTTTGAGGAAAAAACCAGATGAGCGCCCTCGGGACCTCATGACCGCGCCTAGCACATCATAAATGCGCCTGCCTCGTTGGTCTAGCGGCCCCGAGTGCGGCTGCTGAGCATGAGGTCTCGGGTTCGATTCCCGGGTCGGGCAAAGTGTTATTGAGATTTTCTGTTAGAAAATTCTCAGTAGCAGCCCGGAGTATAGAATTGTGCCTGGTAGATGGTAATAGGCTCACCTCCTTTTACATGGGACATATAACAGCATCGTTGGAATGTGGGTGTACGACTGTGTACACCTCTGCCTACCCCTTCGGGGAATACAGGCGTAATATGTTATAAATGCGCGCGCGGTACTTGATCATTATTTTGTTGCGGAGTTATTTTAAAAATATGATATCTCCCAAGATATTCATTGAAATCATAATATGATGTCAAGGGCAAATAATGCATTATTTTAGAACTAATTTGATAACCATAAAAAAGGTTATAGTGAGTCAACCTTAAAAGATAGACATATACTGTCGCGGACTTTTTTTTTAATTTAGAGCGTAACAATTCTATCGAACATCATTTTGCGTAACTTTAACCCTTTATGTAGCGCACGCAACAAACGCTCTCAAAAGGAATATTTTGCTCCCGTTTTTGCAAAATCTTTCATTTATACTCTGCTCCTATTGGTCATAGCGTGACGTTATATAGCCTATAGCCTTCCTCGATAAATGGATTATCCAACACGAAAATAAATTTTCAATTCGAAGCCGTAGTTCCTGAGATTAGCGCGTTCAACCAAACAAACAAACTCTTCAGCTTTATAATATTAGTATAGATATGTGTAGTGCAATAAGCGTATTGTGTATTGAGACAGGCGTGATTGTATGTGTGTATACGTATATACTGGCTGTGGTTTTGAACTGTGGCCATATTGTAGGAACCTAGGAATATAAACAGAAAATAGTTATAATATTGAATACAAATAATTCCGGCCCTGACCATGGAAAATATAAAAATAGGGGTAGTATATTATATAATAATAACCTAAGAGCCATTCGAAAAGATAGTCTAATCCATAGGGCCTATGCAGGTACACTAATACCGACTCAACCTAATCTGCCGACTACCTACGAAGAGGCCTTTGAGAGCTGCAAAACAGAAAGTTAATAGGTTAGAATTTAATTAAGAATTCGAGTAGAAAACTTTGTTTTATATCGGTCTAAATAACGTATGCCTAAGTAAGTAGGTTTAATATCTATACACTTGTATATGTTGCGATAAATAATCAGGTGAACAGATCTAGTGCATATTTCAAAGATAAGTTATAATCTGATAAGACATTAATAGGTGCGGTCACGTGTATCTAGTCATACACCGGACTGAGGCGAAGTGCCGTCATCATCAAAAGTGCATGTCGCAGATGGATTGTAGAATCAACTGTTTTACAAAACTGCTAGCTGTCGCTTTACAAAACAGTGCTGTTATGTAAAACACCTGAAACTACGTTTAGCAGTTTTTCATAATTTCTTAACACTCGGAATCTAAAAAAGAAATTATAAACGTTTTGATCGAAGTTAGGACATTTTTATTCATCCACATTTTCTGAGAACTGTGGGCTTACTCTTGAAAATAATTCCGCTCGATTGACATTGGAAATATGTCAGTTCGTACCTACATGAATGCCAAAATGTCTAAAAAATTATTATATATTCGGGATAATATGAAGACCACTTGCTTTAAAATTGAGGCAACTGTAATGTAGGTAAATTTATTTTAAAATTCCGCGTTGTTTTTTAACCGACTTCCAAAAAGGAGGTGGTTATCAATTCGGTTGTATTTTTTTTAATTTTATTTTTTTATGTTTGTTACCTCAGAACTCCGTCATTTATGAACCGATTTGGAAAATTATTCTTGTATTTGAAAGGATTTAGTTTCAGATTGGTCCCATTTAAATTTTATGAAAATAGGTTTAGTAGTTTGGTATTTAAATCAAAATAACTGAAAAATAATACGTCGTCGAAGTAAACGAAATGGTGTATTTTGCTTTCTTGTGACTTTCCGGTGGTTTTTACGGTCTCTAGAATAGTTCTAATGAACTGCCTATTTTCCAGCTTTATCATCAGATGATGATGATGATGAAACCGGAAAATAAGCACCGGAAATCCGTCATATTTTTTTTGCTATTTAATACTTTTTAGTGTAAGACCGCATTTTCAAACATCTCTTTTTACACGAGTGCTCAAAAAACGGAGTGTATATAAGTATGTACGAGTATGTATGTAAGTATGTTTGTGAGTTTCTTTACCTATTCCACCATAACTTCTAAATACCTGAACTGATTTCGATATATAGGGTATCGTTAGAATCCTTACACTGTCCCGTGAGTAACATACGCTTGGAAAAACTGACAAGCGTATGTTACTCACGGGACAGTGTTTTTAAATTAATTTCATCTTGTTTGACGCAGTTTATTACTCTCTTTTGAAATAGCCTCAGATCTAAATTTCCTACTTTGATATGGATATGTCGCAGATGGATTGTAGAATAAGCTGTTTTACAAAACTGCTAGCTGATTTAAAAAACAGTACTGTTATGAAAAACAGCTGAACGACGTTTAGCGGTTTTACATACTTACTGGACTATAAAACGCAGAATTGAATGAACGTTTTGCGTTTATCAATGCAGCGTGTCAACGATCAGAGATTACGTAAAACAGTGTGAAATGAACTGTCAGATTGTTGATTTTAGTTCGAAATTGTCGCATATGGCTCTGTATGTCCTAACAATAATAACCTAACTTTATTTTACTTGTCAATAGCAAAAAAAATATGAAAATTTTTAATGACGTAAATACTAAACCACTATAATAGTCGACAATATATCGGGATTATGAAAGAAAATAAATTAAATTGATCCATGAGCGAGCGAAGCGAGCTCGGGAGTTTCGTGTATCCCGATTTTTCTAACCTTACGGACACAAAAATAGGAGCCCCGCTAGGCGGGGCTCCGTCGACCCAGCCACGGAAAGACAAATCAGAATACAGTATCGCTTTTTTACTTGAATGGTGACTATCCATTTAATATACCTAAACAATAAACAAACCTGTCCCACTGTAGATATGTCATTCTGCATTACGTCTAAGGGTGGGTAGCAGTTTTGTTAAACGTATCGCAATGGCAATCCAGCTGAACGTTGTTCAGCTGTTTTATAAAACAGTATCTACTGTTTTGTAAAGCAGCTAGAGATTTTGTAAAATAGCGGATTCTACAATCCATCTGCGACGGATATATATGGACAGCGCGTTGAATAGGTCTACCCATATTCACTTCCGATAAATCAGTGATGGTACGCAAGATTCACTAAAAAGTAAGAAATAAAATAATTTTTAACAAAAAAAAGAACCGACTCCAAAAATCTTTCTGTTAAGTAAACTTGCACTAAAAAGTAATAAAATAATTGCATTATTTACTTACTACAATTTATATAAAAAAACTTTTTTAATTTTAGAGGATTCTGAATAAATTAAATTTATTAGGACAATAATATACAATTATTATTATTTTTGGAGTCGGTGCCAGTAAAGGATAATAAACGTGTAAGTACATTCATGAAGTAGCGTATTACGTTCGCTTTAGGCAGTTTATGTGTTCATTTGTAAATAGGTTCAATTAGGTATAATACATTATCGTAAAAATAATGATGGTTAATGTACCTTTAAATATACTTTGCAAATTTTAGGAAACTTCCTAAATATTTTTAAAGTTTGTCTGGCACCGACTCCAAAAATAATAATAATTGTATATTATTGTCCTAATAAATTTAATTTATTCAGAAACCTCTAAAATTAAAAAAGTTTTTTTATATAAATTGTAGTAAGTAAATAATGCAATTATTTTATTACTTTTTAGTGCAATTTTACTTAACAGAAAGATTTTTGGAGTCGGTTCTTTTTTTTGTTAATTTTAAGGCGTCTATTTAATATTGGAATTGGTAACTTTCAAGAGTAACCCTACTGTTCTGCGATGATGAAAATGAAATGGGAAAACAAAAAATTAAAGGACCTAAAATATGTTGAAAAAAATTAATAAAATGGCATTCTCAAGAAGATCGAGAAAAAGAGACTGTACCTATATGCGGAGAAACATTTGAAGAGGACTGGATACAGTGCCAGGAATGCAAAGACTGGGATGAAGACTTTGTTTATATAGATTCATCGGATGTTTATTTTATTTGTGATGTTTGTAAGGCCAATAAACGATGAAGCCACTATTTTCTTACTATGTCCGGGTATACAACCCGCCGTTTTTTGTGTCGCCAAAAAAGTTACACCTAAGTTTCCTTGATATATTGTCTAAAATCCTTGTTACAGTGCCAACTTCATCTCTACATATAAGGCGTTATAGAAACTCATTTCTATCAAGACAGAACAAAGAAGAATTGATAACGTCAAGCCCTTGTCATGTGAAACCGTCACCCACCTAACATCGAGCAAAATGGAATTATACAGTAATGTTACATAAATAAAACCTTTGGAAGTACTTAATCATGCATTTTTCATAGAAACAAACGAACCATAATGGATACAGCAAGTCGGATTTGAAATAAATAATGTGCGATTGGTGAGTGGTTCCGTAATTCACGTAAATAGGTACGATAGTAGTATTATTGTCTCACAATTATATTTTGTGAACACTTAGGGCAGGGGGATGATGATGACTTCTTAGATATCAGGGAACATTCGAGTCTTCGTAAGTTAAAACTGTTGTTATTGTTTCGATGGCGCCCCCGTTATTTGTGTAATGAGGATTGATGAATAAATAATCAAAGTTATGTAACTAAGTACTGTTATTTACATCGGCGATAGTTATTTGCCGAGATGTCGATACATTTAATATTTCACGCCTTAAATATCTTCTTGTGAACCCGCGTGAATATGACTAGCAGTCTAAACACCGTGTTTAATGCTCGGGAATCTCGATTTTTATTTCGCTAGTTCACTTAGCCCACAGATTTTTTCGTTCATTTCACTATTTGCTTTCCTCATTTGTATCGTTATCAGCGATAAGTGCCTACTGTTTCCTAAATATCGTTATCGTATCGACAGAACATTGAGTATGAATTCTTTCAGTTGCGAAGAAAAAAAACGCAAAGAACGGGAACGAGCGAGAAGGGCAGCTGAACGAGCTGCTGCTTTTGATGAAGATGGATACGGAGGTGGACCAGGTGGTCCCCCTCCCCCCCGCTTCACCCCTGTACAGGTGGTACTCGGCAGTACAGGCTTCTTATTCGGCCTCTTGGCACTGCTCCTCAAGTTTATGGATAACGACACCGCACACGCAATGCTCAGCAAAATAGGACTTGGACACCTCATTCCTAAGAAGAAACGTGGACACTGCGTCACAATTAATCAGAAGAAACGGGTAAGTGTCTGAATACGGACTAGGTGCCATCAGCGTCAGATATATCTGAGCCTTCAAAGTAGTCACAATAGTGTGAAGAACAGACTTGATGCAAGAAATGAAAGGAAAGGGTAATCAAGAAAAAAAGAGAAGCAAAATATGAAGAACGATTATTTGTTAGAAGACCTAACATAACATAATATGGCATCACGCCTGTATTCCCCGTTGGGCAGAGGTGTACACAATTGTACACCCACATTTCATCAATTCTGTTATTAAGTCCCATGTAGGTAATAGGTGGTAAGCCTATTGCCATCTACCGGTCACAATTCATAACTCCGGGCTGCTACTGAGAATTTCCTAACAGAAAACCCAATGACACTGCCCGACCCGGGAATCTAACCCGAGACCTCATGGTCAGTAGTCGCACTTGGGACCACTAGACTGTCTGTCCAAACTGAACTGAATTGTGCCCGATAGATGGCAATAGGCTCACCACCTATAACATGGGACTTTATAACAGCATTGGTGAAATGTGGGTGTACAACTGTTTATATCCCTGCGGGGAATACAAGCTTCATGCTATGTTATGTTGTAATACTAATGAATAAGTAAGTAGGTAGGTGCCTCCATACTAAAAATGTTGCTAAATTTTTTCAGAAATGGCCGGTAGATGGTAAATCTAAAGAAGACTGAAATATCCATACAAGAACGAATAAAAAATACACCCATCGACGTACTTGTAATATCAAATAAATATTAACGTGAAACGGTGTGGTTTATATTTCGTACAAATTACTTGTCTTCGGATTAGGTAGGTATAAATTTTTTTGAAATTAAATTAATGTTTTTTATTCTTTCGTTCTTAAATAAGATAAACGTCAAGTTTTATTACGGTGAGGTAACATAAAAAAAGGAAAAAAAGAAAACATCTTTATTAGGAATAAAACTCGACATTTAACGTAAGTACATTACCGTAAAAAAAAACTGCAGCTGCACTTGAAAACTTTTTGGGTCGCGCAAGCTACACGATGCATTTAAATAGCATTGTCATTACCGTTGAGCTACAAAATATTGATAGGTCAAACTGTACACTAACTACAGCCGGTCAGAAAAATCTGATTGGTACCTCCTAGATGGACAGATACACCGCGGTGGGTGTGGGCTTTATAAATTTACAATGCCATAATAGCTATAGTAATATCTTAGGTTTTCGCGATCACTACATATTATAATAAAACAACTTTTAACCGCATTAATCGCTTGTATTATTGGTTTTTGTTTGCAGTGTTCGAAACGTCAGGAAAAGCAAAAACCAATAGGTAATACACACGATTAATCCGGTTAAAAGTTGTTCTACCATAATAGCTAATTTATGGCGATAATGTGTTGCGGGGGGTCGAGGGGGGGGGGGGTTAACTCACCGATTTATTTATTTTTACCCATGGAATCTAAATAAATACAAGAAGTCGTGGCGGCCAAGTGTTTACGGGCCCGCCTCCTGAGCTCGTAGCAGTATGAGAAGAGGCCCTTGCCTTGCAGTGGCACAGTTAAGGGCTGGTTATATAAATAGTTTAGCAAAATAAAAACACGATATTGAAACAAAATATATTTAATACGACCTTCATTTTACAAATTCTCGTTCATTAACTGCCTAATCGGCTTCAACTATAACTATAATAAGTCTGGGCTTGTAAATGACACAACCGTATAAGAAAATGTTCTACATTAAATCGTTAGTGCCTTAAAAACAAGGAACGTTAGGAGCTATGTACACAAAACTTATATAACATGATGTTACACACGACCCATTATATCTATTTACAAAGTTTATATTGAAACAAAACTAACATTAGTACAGATGCATTACAACAACATAATTAAATAGCGATTAAAGTAGATATATGAAGTTATTGTTTACTAATTCATTGACTCTCTTCAGATACTCGATTTTATAAATAAAAATATTCCAATATAATTTACCGTAGTAAGTGGCAACATGTGATCAGCTCGGTTAATCGTATGAAAATAATTCCGCTCAATTAGTATTGATTGTCACATTTAAATCTCAATATGGCTGAAAGTTATGAAATACCTACTCCTAAAGTCGGTTGATTCTGCTATGAAAGCGTGCTTCAGAAGGAATTGGCTGAGGTAATTGAACTTACGAATATTACGTATTATTTTTAAGTTTTCAGACGTTGAATCGACATAGGAATTAAGATTGAGATTGAAATGAATTTCAATAAGTAATCCCGTCTAAAACCCTCACTTCACACAAACTTCTCTAAAACACACCCTCACAGTTGTCATCTTCGACTAGGATTATTATGATATAGGTATTTTTATCTCTGATTGAAAATAAACTTTAAGATACTTAATGTGTGAGTTATGTGTAAGGCGGCCAATCGCCCCGCATTCTGCGGGACCATCCCGTCCCGCTTTGCAATAATTAATAAGCAAAACATCTAACGCGTCCCGAATGTCCCGTATAACTATACTTCCTATTTAATTCTTAGATTTTGAAGTCTATTACGTAGTTTAGGTAGTGTACATAGCGCAGTAGATATCTATGAAGCGCGTTAAGCGCATATGTGGATGGTATGCGTGAGTATAAAATGTATTAAATCCAGTAGTAACAAAAATGCCACTCGTATGAGAAATGTGATTTTAAAAATATAATGTCCAATAAATGTTAACTGTCTTACATATGTGGAACATCACAATTCGGGCTTTTAGTGGTTATCAATGTTATTATTTAATTCAAGAAATTTTATTTCATTGTTTTACTGGAAAGCGGTATTTGTTGTTATCACCAGGCCCGACAAAGGAAGTATAAATTATATTTTAAACAAAAGAATTATTGTGTTATTCACTAACGCAAAGATCACGACTTCATCGTAAAACTATGAAGTATACCTTTGTACTGTGACGAAAATTATCTGTTTGTTGGTTTTTTATACAAATAAAACGATATAAGGGACTTCCCTGTTATCTGTTACAAATGGCCGAGCTTTAACTTATTTTGGGCATTAAAAGGGCATTGTGTTTTTATAAGAGAGCTTTGTAAGATATAACTTTGTTTACAGTATGTTTTTGTTAGTTAATAGATGTGTTTAGATATCTATGTGGATTGAGTACGTTACTTTATGAGGGAAAGTGATAACACTATCTCTCTGTCACATTTGTCATCAATGTATAGTAACAAAATAATGTATTCTACAGCTACAGATCATAATGATAGTAGCGAATATAATGCAGAATTATGTAATAACGTTTCATTAAATATATATATAATCGGTCGTGCGTAGTTCGTGTTAAACCTAAAAAATAACTAACCATTAATTATCTGTAACTGATATGCTTATTGCGGTGTAACTTGTCCCCCTCGTATAAAGTAAAACACGTCTTTTTATTACGTTCATGTATAAAAAACGAATCAATTGGCAAGACTGATCCGAATTAGTGTTGAAACATTATTTTTAATTAGTAATTGAGAAAAGTTACACCTAGGGTGTCATTTATTTATTAATATTCGCATTTTTGATAAACTATGTATGCGAAATAATAGGCGTTGTGGTGTTTATCTGATTTTCTTTTATATAATGATGAAACTTTGTCAAAATGTAAGAATTGATTCGTCACAATGTTAGCTGCTCTATTCATTATATGTTAGTTAAATTTAAAAACACCTTCCGTATATCCTAAGGTCCTGATACGCAATTTTAACATTCATGAAAATCTAGGAATCAAATGCCGTGGACCTGAATCAGCACAGGTAACAATGGTGTTACCAATCACAATATACAATAAAATTTGGGTGGTTTCAAATTTAAACTAATATTTATACATTGATTCTCGGATCACATTAATTTTCCTAATCGAACATATTTAAAATTAACTGTCAAAAGACTTCTTTTGATAGTTAAGTTTAAGGCGACAAAAAATAGTATTATCGTTATCACCACAAATGTTAATTATTATATAACATATCTTATTTGCGAGCTCAGTGTCTTTATCTTCGAGCATAAAAATACTAGCCTGCTCATAATAATTTTAATGCATCTTGAGGATAACTAAAGTAAGAAAATACGTTTTTTCAATAATATCCGCTTGAGACCGCAAATGAGCTATTTATACAAAACAAATATTTGACAATAATGTTCAATCTACTTAATCAACTTACACAACACCATACTATAATGTGAATTCGAATAACGCCAGATTATGTTATTATTTTACATTTATTTAGGTAGGTACATTTTGTTCTATAATAATGCTATCATATTTCGATATTGGCAGAATACAATTGATGATTACAGAGACAGGCTTAAAACGATTTAATAATCGTCGTGTAACCGGTGTTTATTCTGAAATCGCGAACTGTATGCAACATGACAAGTATAATACAATGTAATGGGATTAACTAATAGAATCGGCTAGGAAAACAATTGTATTTACAGCAACGATTTGTATATATAAAACAACAAATAGCTTGAATATTAATCTACGATGAATGCTAATACTGATAAGAAATAAGACAGTGCTAATAAATAAAATTAAAGGAAATCAGATAATTGGCCACTGCTTTGTAAAATATAATTTCATTGACTCTTCATTGGCATATTTGAAATTATAATTGTTTAAATCCAATGCAAAATCAACAAATACAGTTGCACTATTACTGATGTCGATTTTTGTTATGAAAACGACAAACGCCGGTGGCGCCCCCACCTTCATAAAGTTACAATAATTAATCACTGTCTTACATCTCATAGTACACTGTCTCTGACAGTTTGGCTGCAAAAAGCTGCTAAGTAGTCCACTATCAGTCTTAGTGTCCAATTACTGTCCATAAGTCACTAACAAGTACCAGAAAGTGTACATACGTTAGCAACTAAAGGACAAAGTATCGATAGAAATGCATTCAAATCTAACAGGCATAATAGCAACATTAAGTTCCATCTGTCAATATCACACGAATCTCGTACTTCTCCCTAATAAATAAAGCTTCAAACAGCGTGAATGTTGATAGATGGTTCTACCGCGGATACAAAGCATTTCTTCGCCTAATTATGGACGGACACGTAATTGCTCTTTCATATATAATTTGGGAGAGTTTCAACACTAATTCGACAATCTGACGTTTGTTGGCCGTCATTGACAATGTCGTCTCGTTCAGGTCATTTTGAATATATTTATAGTGTGTTCTTGGTTAGAAACGATTAATAAGTGAAAGATAGACGCGAGGTCTTGGATTTGCATTTATATGAAAATTGGCATAATTTATATGTTTTAACTTCTTTTATAGGTTCCATATAATGACTTATTTAATATAAGATTCTGAACGAAACAGCACAGTGAATCAGGCTTGTGATATTATAATTTGTTAATTGAAATAATATATATTTGGCACTGACATCTAAACCGCAGTCGCGGATCAAGTAATTCACAATTTTATCTCAATATTAAATATTTACACCATGTATACCCTGAATTTAACAATATAACCATGATTTTAAAGTAAAATATACTATGAGACGACGATGATATTTAAATACACCATGTTAATACTGTATTTACAAAAATATGATATTACTATAATATTTTGAGTGCTGCCAGTGAATTGGTGCTAAAATTGGATGAACTTTGAATACAAATTCTTTGACATAATAGAGAATCTCGTTATGATACGAAAAATCCAGCTTATTCCACCATTTTTTTTATCGAATTCCTACTATTTTATTGGCAAAATTCTACTATTTGGGTATGTACAAATTAACTGGCAACATCAATAATTTCTTCTATAGTTCGGTCTGATTTTTGACACATATTTGTACATTATATTTTGTTTAGAGGAAACAGGAAGGTGTAATGAACGTGGTTCACAGAACAAAGTCGAGAAAATAATCATGCATTTGTTATAATACTATATTTTACTGGAGTTTTGAAATTGATTTAGAATTAATTATTTTTTAACTGGTGTATTCGTGTTGTATTTTCACGACTTTGATCTATGAATCCTGTTTTTTTTTTTATAATACGTACACATTAAGGAGTGAAAGCAACACTGACACTATATGTAAAATTTTACTTCTGTCGTGCTGCTCATATTTTGTTACTAAATAAATGTACGCACTTTTACAATACGTTCGTTTTCATTTATATTTCATATATTTATGTCGTGTAAGTAGTCCACACCATCCATTACTATATACTAATATTATTACGACGGATCTCGACGAAAATGACGCGTTTTAAAGACTAGCAACGCGTCACAAGTAATTGTAACTTTATTTAATTTTTAGGACGTATTTTGCCCGTATATTATGAGTATAGATATAATTTATCATGAAGCGTAAAGATAAATATAAAAAAAGTTTTTTCAAAGTAAATAATAATTTTAAATAATAATATGACTGTCGAAGTTTAACGAAATATAGCGATTGAATCTTTGTATAGATAAATTATAAATTAAATCTTAAACGTAATCAGTAGAACACTGCTAACGTAAAATATTAAGTTCAGTACTAATCCGTAGCCAACTTAAACATGTTTTATTATGACAATTAACTTAAGTATAAATTTATATTATGTACACACTTAAAGTAGCTGTAAACTGGCAAGTAATATTTAATACTGGAAACATAAAAATAAATTATCAAGTTACTGAAACATAACCTAAAATTAATTATTATTTACAAGTTGCAACTCTGCATTTTGATGTGTTAGCGAAACTAAAGTTCAGATAGATGCCGTCTATAATATTTAGACTAAAAACGACTAAAAGGCCTTCATAATATACGGATAGGCCACGTTACAAAGGACTATTCAACCACACATTGACTATATCACCGATAATTTCGACTAATCTCCTCTACAACCTTCACTGTAATCTCAATTATTCAATTATTTCCGTCTTTATTATACATATAAATAAAGTACGAAGTTACAATCAGTCAAACAAACCTGAATTTGTGTCGATAGACTTGCCCGTGAGTATAACACAGGGCGTCTGAAGTATAGGCTCCGTCCTTGTCAGGACATAATTGGCACTAGCCTTGGAAAATACTGATTTTATGATTATTGTGATCAAATATTCTTAACACATGAATTATGAATCGTTCGCGGCTACGCGCCAGTAACGACAAAAATATTCTCTTCTGTAAACACTATGGAAGTCTGAGGATCCGCGGACCCGAAGCAAACACATTGTTACGGCACTGTCGTAGAGGGGGGACACAACACACGGTAATATCACATTTATCGGTCACTGTCACCACTCACGTAATTGTTGTTTACTTTAAAAGTCCTTGTTTATCTTGTGTTTGCTGGTGTCGTTCGAGTGGTCCGTCCGCGCGCGTTCCCCCCGTCGGCGCACGTGTGTGGGGTGTCGTGGGCCGCCTAGGGCGCGGCGAGCTAGCGCTATGACTTCTTGTCGAACAGCGGCAGCTTGGACTTGACGGCGCCCTCGCAGATCATGAGCCGCTGCTGCGCGCCGCACTTGCGGCAGTCGCGGCGCTCGGGCGGCGCCAGGCGGTAGCGCGGGTGGCCGCGCGAGCGCTCGCACGTGAAGTCGGCGCCCTTGCGCTCGAAGTACTCCACGATCTTGCTGATCTGCGCCGAGCGCACGTGGCGCGGCAGGCGCTCGTCGCAGTACACGCTGTCCGAGCCGGCCAGCGACGCCACGTCCTCCGAGCTGTCCGTGTACACGCTGGACGTGCGCGCCGCCGCCGCGCGCCGCCGGCCCTTGGCGCCCAGCCGCACGCAGCAGCAGCGCGCCAGGATGTGGTACTCGCACAGGCGCTCGGCCGAGCCGTCCGCCTCGCAGTCCGCGTCCGGCCGGCCGCACAGGAAGGGCGAGCCGTCCGCGTGCACTGCGTCGTCCGCGTCCTCCAGCGAGCCCGCCAGCGCCGAGTCGTCCAGCGGCGCGCGCGGGCGCGGCGTGCGCGCGTCCAGCGCGCGGTCGTACGCTAGCAGGCAGTCGCCGCACAGGCGCGCGCGCGCCTCGCCTGTGGGCGCGGCGGCCGCGTCTTCCACGTCGTCGTGCTCGGCGTCGTCGCGGCGCCACCACCAGCAGCGGTGGCAGCCCACCAACGAGCAGGGGCACACGGCGGCGCGAGGCCGGCCCGCCGCCGACCGCTGCGGACACAGCTCCTCGTTGGCCACGGAGAAGATGCCGCTCTCGCAGGAGCCGCGGCGGCGCAGCTCGGCGCCGGAGGGCGTGCGGTGCGGGCGCGCGTCCAGCGAGCCGCGGCGCGACAGCGCGGGCGAGGACGGCAGCGAGGCGGCGCGCGCGTCGTCCGACAGGTCGAGCGCGCGGGACGCGGCGCGCGGCGGCGAGGCCAGCTCGGCGCAGGACGCGGAGCCGGGGTGCGGCTCGAGGATCTTCTTGACGCCGCGGAAGGTGTCGAGCGGGCGGCGCGCGGGAGTGGGCGCGGCGTGCGAGTCCCGCAGCAGCATGATGTGCGCCAGGCGGTGCAGGCGCGCCAGGCGCGGCGGCGCGCGGCCGGCGCCCGGCGCGGCGCCCAGCGCCCAGGCCGAGCGGTGCGCCTGCCCGCGCGCCGCGCCGCCCCAGCCCGCCGCGCCCCACTCCAGCTCCGACAGGGACCGCCTGTGCTGCACTGACGGTGCACGACAATAACACGTTATATACAGGCACACTGGAAACACAGCTTACGGCGATGAAAGTATTTAGAAAGATCAATGACAAGGAAAAACTCGAGCCCGAACAACCGTTGGAGATATCATCAAAACTGACACATGGATGTGATATTAAAACATTTATGGTATGAGATTAATTTTAAAGATCTTAAGATACCTACTAATAAACATATACATTTTTTTTATCAGATCGCGGGCATATTTTCTTTAATTGTTTTACTTGATAAGTATGTGTATATGAAAAAATATGTCAAAATAGCTTCACTATACAAATGCCAGAAAACATTTCCTATTACGAAGTCTAGCATCACTAAAAATTTGAGAAGGGTAGTTCGCGAACGATTGAAGGAAATCGACTACTTCATTTCGCATAAATAAATATATCTCTCATTCAGTACTTCATTTAGTTCAGTTATAGTTCAGTCTTTCTTTACGCTCGCAATACGTCAACTGCTCAGCGCTCGGCGGCCGGCGCAGTTCCACATACATATTTATTCCACATATATATTGTCATGTCGTTGCTCGTCTAGCTTAATACACACAATGACAACCTACCAAACTTAGTGGAAACTAGGTACCAGATCTGCACTGTTTTACTTACATTCATATTTATGGTTGACAGTCCTAAGCCTGTATAAAGTATGAAGGAGAATCGATTTATGTATAAAAAAGTGAACGAAGTGGAGTGCATAATTTGTCGTAACTAAATCACTCTATGCGAGCTTGATATCTCATCTCATGGATTCGTTCTGATCTGCTGAACTAAATGAAGTACTGAACTAAATGACTGGAATATACTTCATTCATTTCTTTTCACTGACGCATTTTGCGCATGTCTACTAAAAATTACAATGTACTTCTATCCTCTTCTATCATACTTTCAGTCCAAAGAATAAATAAAATGTCAACTTGTGCTGTCACAAGGATATTAAAAAAAATCTCCAAATGATTTTCTGTTAGCACGTCTTACGATTTTTCGATTATATGATATATTTTAACAAAACAAAAATAACCTGATAACTCTAAGTTGCATGACTCGTCTAGACAGATGTCTGTTTCTCCGCAGACATCAATTACGTCAACCAACTTTGATACAAGCGTAAATTATCTAGATTCCTGATATATTAAACTCATGTTCCTATTGCAATGCTACACCACCACTGACCTACGATGTTTACACATAGGTACCTACTAAAATAATAGTATTTTTAAGCAACACTGGTTGCTTACAATATAGTCTATTCGCTCAAACGGCGGTACACCTAAACGGCATGCAAGATTTCAATCTAATATATAAAAATCTCGTGTCACAGTGTATGTTATCGAACTCTTCCGAAATGGCTTGACCGATTTATATGTTTTTTTTGTGTATTTTTGGTAGGTCTGAGAATAGGTCTTTGGATATTTTTTATACCCCCTGGTGCTGGATAGGGCTATCCAGAAATTTTATATGGCAGAACTAGAGATGCGGTGGAAGATTTATATTAATATTAAAATCGATATGGCTATATCGATATAGCCATATCGATTTTAATATTAATATAAATCTTCCACCGCAATTTTATACAGTACAAAAAAATTTGTCATGATTTTTGTCAATCATGAATTTAAAACGCAATTCTTCAATACTGAAAGTGTCCATGGAATCATCACATGAATTAAATTAAGCGACACGCGACACGCGACTCGCGGAACTGTCGACATTTTCGGGCTCTCAACGCCATAATTAAATGACAAATATATGGATATTGTGGCGCTGCCTGGTGGCACATTGTCTACTATACACGTCAGTGGCGGGCAAAAGGTTGACACGAATCAAAAAAAGATCGAGTGAAACTAAACAGTGTGATGTAGAGATGAACTCACGTTGGTCGTGGTCCGGGTCATGGCGGTACCGCTGCGGCCGGCGCCACGCCGACAGGCCGGGGCACGAGCGCGGGCCCGACGACTCCGCGTCCGAACTGCCACAGACAAACACATACCACTATTATATTATTGGAACATAGATAACAACAGTACATTATCATACAAGTGAGCTAATCTGGTCATTACACTCGAGGCTGAATTGCAGCTCGAGCCGAAGTTGATAACCGTTGCAATGGAGCAGATAGGTTGACCAATGCTCACGCATTTTATATTAACGTACTTGATTTGTTATTAAAATGAGTTTAGTTACTGCACACTAACTCATGCTTTATGTAAAATAAGAATAACGTGTGTGTAATAAGGTAAGTTCGTTTAATTTTGTAATTTGGTCATGCTTAGTTCTCGATATTTTGATATAATTTATTATGTAGTCCCTCTACTTTCCATTAAGAGGTATTTGGGAAGCCGGAGTAAAATCGGCAAAACATCATATAAAACGCGTAATGGGAAATTCCCATCTAACATTCAAGAAAATATCAAAATACTGTTTATGTACAAGTAACATAAACATTTATTATTATATGATGCATCAGTAGATGCCTTTGCAAGCACGGAACTGGGATTCCTGAGTACTGCTACCCGGTACCTGGAGTCTATTGCCACTCCCAGCACCATAAGTTACTATAAGTTATACTTATATACCTCATAATTTTTATTTGTTTAATATTAATAGTAATGGGGCAGCTTGTGCAGGTCCCTCTCCACGAAATCCATAACCTATATGTAATTCTAATATAATATGTATCATGTATTTGTTTAATGTTTCATTTGCTATTATTTTACTAATTTCATGATATTGTATGTGGCTTATAACTTATATGTGTGGATGTATCTGTAAATATAAGTTGATTATTAAAAAAAAAAAAGAAAAAAAAAAGTATTATGGACCTAAATGCGGTGTCATAGGAGTAAGTTTGACAGCAATTTTGTTAAAAGTATACTTTTGAACTACATATTTAGATATTACCCCGGTGTGTTTAATTTTACCTTTCATAGTGGTTGTTAGTAGTATGCGAGGCCCAGGCCGCGTCGTCAAGGCTCTCCTTTACCTCAGCCAGCTTGTTCACTATTTCCGGGAATAGCGGACGCGCTTTTGGCTCGTACTGTAACAAAAACGCTTAATATAAATTACAAATAACGTTTAATATAATAACTTAAGAGTTCGCTAAGCATGCGTTAATGCTTTTCAAAGATTTATCTTGAATTATTATGGTTCTTTGCATTCTTTACGGCATTGTATTAACTGCAAAGTTGGTCGTGTCGGTTCGGTCACCAGTATAGGGACTGAATTGATTGCAATGACTGTTTTGGTGTGTGTGAAGGTCAAGGGCTCTTCAATGAATTATCCCTTTATTTTCTGAATGTAGGCGTTTATTTTATTATTTACATAGGCCTTTTGACTAACAATAAAATGAAAAACTTATGACGATTTTATAAAAAATAATACGAGTGACGATGGTGAACCGACTACCATCCTTTTTTGTTTGTTTCTGGCCCTAGACGCACTCGAACCTCCGGTCAATACGGGGATCGAAAGTTCTAGCGTTTTCTCGCGAAGACCAATCATATTTGCGCCGCTCTCGCTCCCTCACAGGAGTATTGTAGGTTTCTTGCTCCCTCACCTTCCGTCGAGCCTCCGTCTACCCAACGCTAGAGGGTGCGACGCGGTGTCGATTCTTCCCATCAATAGATGGCGTTAACATATGCCCCCGGCCTTGGAAGCTACTGCTTCCAACGAAGTACCAATGGCGTTGATTTTTGTAAAGGATAATAAGTATTATTGTGGATCTGTCTTCTTAATATCGTTCTTGTGGTAACAAAGGACATATTTTTGAGAATGCCCTTCGCACCGTCCCGGTCGCCGTTTTGATGTCAGCGACTCGTGAAACGCCATCTTTCCCAGGAAAAGTATGAAGAATTCTTCCCAAGCGCCACTTAAGAGGTGAGAGATTATCCTCCTTGATGAGTACGAGAGTATTAGGTACCAATTCCTCCTTACTAGCCTTCCACTTCGTTCTGGTCTGCAGCTCCGCTATGTACTCCTTTGACCATCTCTGCCAGAACTGTTGGCGCATCTGCTCGACGCGGTCGTAACGGGACAGGCGATGTGAAGCTGTAGTCGTCAGGTCTGGGCTAGCGGGTGCGGTGAGCGGTCGACCAATCAGAAACAGAGAAGGGCTGAGGGGAAGAAGGTCAGTCGGATCTGCGGACAGTGGATACATGGGTCGAGAGTTTAGGACGGCCTCAATTTGAGCCAATATCGTGCTAAACTCCTCGTACGTTAGGTTCGCGTTGCCAATAACACGACGAATATGATATTTGCAAGACTTTACTCCTGCCTCCCACAATCCCCCAAAATGCGGTGTATAGGGTGGTATGAAATTGAACTTTATATTATCATTAGCTAAAATCTCCGTAATATTATCCCGATTGTTCTTTAAAAATTGCGTAATTTCATTCATTGCCCCGACAAAATTCTTACCATTATCTGAAAATATTTCTGCCGGCTTACCCCTTCGAGAAACAAACCTTTTTAGAGCTAATATATAAGCATCTGTTGTTAAATTAGTAACCAATTCTAAGTGAACTGCACGCGTTGTGAAACAGATAAATAAGCAAATGTAGCATTTCTCCAATTTAGCGCCCCTCCCCTTACGGTTCAAAATAAACATGGGACCTGCATAGTCTACACCGCACTTCATAAACGGATAACCTGATTCTAGCCTTTCTACAGGTAAGTTACCCATTTGAATTGAAACAGTTTTACCTGTAATTCGTGTGCATGTTACACATCTATGTACAACGTTTCTAGCCAGGTCGCGGCCTCTGAGGGGCCACCAACTTTCTCGTATACTGGCTAACAGTGATTGAGGACCTATATGAAGCAGGCGCTTATGCTCATATTGAAACAACAAACGCGTAAAAGTATGTTTACTGCATAACAAGATGGGATGCTTTTTATTGTATGAAAAACTTGAAGAATTATCTAATCTACCTCCTACTCTAATAATGTTATTATTATCGAAGAAAATATTAAGCCCAGAAATATTACGAGTAGCCTTTAAGGTTAAGTTCCTTTTTGATGACATGTCAAGATCAGGAAACGATTGGGTTTGGGACATTTGAGTCAACTTGATAATAGATTTGTTTAACTTATCTACTTGAAGGGGGCCGTATTTACGATTTACCTTTATTTTATTACGAACATTATCAATGAAACGTAACATGTAAGCAACTACGCGCTTCATGTGAGTAAATGAAGAGAATCTATCAAACGGAAACGTATTCCGATTAGTTTGATGAACCAACAGTGTGGTAGTTAATTTAATATCCGGCAACTCGGTAAAATTAACGTTATGACAACTATGATCATAGCTAAAATTACAAAGACGTTCGTGCAAAAATTCCGGGCCGTGCCACCAAATATCAGTGGTGCGCAACGCGTCCAACGTGACCCCGCGTGACACCAAGTCAGCTGGGTTGGATTTACTTACTACGTGTAACCACTGCAAACTACCAGTGAGTTCATTAATTTGAGCCACCCTGTTTTGCACAAATGTTTTAAGCGTGTTAGGTGACATTCGTAGCCATCCCAGCACAATTGTGGAATCAGACCAAAAATAAACATTAGTGAAATTTAAACGAAGTGAATTAATAATTTTGGTGTACAGCTTTGCACCTAATAATGCCCCACATAATTCCAAACGCGGTATAGTTATCGGTTTGACAGGCGCGACCCTCGACTTAGCGCATAACAAGGCTACGGACACATTGGTATTGTTATCCGAATACATACGCACGTAAGCACACGCGCCGTAAGCAGTTTGAGAGGCGTCCGTGAATATGTGCAATTCTATATATTGCATTTTGCTATTTATAACCTGACGCGGTATACGTAATTTACTCAACCAGTCAAGAGTATCAGCGAATTTTTGCCAATTAATTAAAATATCATGAGGCACCGGATCGTCCCATCCGATTTTATACGTCCATAATTTCTGTAATAATATTTTTGCAAGTATAATTATAGGTGCTAATAGACCTAACGGATCGTATACTTGTGAAATTGCCGATAACATAATGCGCTTAGTAACGTGGCCCCCGGCCAACTTTAGTTTAGTCGTATAGTGTAATTCATCTGTATTTGCGAACCAACCCAAACCTAAGGTTTTATTTTGACAGGATTCGCCTAGAGATAAGTTCTTCGACGTATTTACGGTTGAAAAATCAAAATTGAACAACCATTTTCGTAAACAGAAACAACCCGATTGTAATACAGTAGAAACCTTATTACAAACATCTAATAATTCCTTTTTATCATCGCAACCCGTAATCAAATCGTCGACGTAAAAGTCTTTGTGAATAATATTAGCGATGTCGTTATCAGTGCATTCCAACGCCAGCTGTTGTAAACATCGCATACTTAGGTATGGCGCGGACGCCGTGCCGTAGGTAACCGTATTAAGCCGGTACACACCGAGCGCATCTAACGGGTTTTCTCTCCAAAGAATTAATTGTAAATATTGTTGATCGGGTTGAATTAATATTTGTCTGTACATTTTCTCGACATCTGCACAGGCAATATATGTATACTGACGAAATCTTAACAGAATGGTGAATATATCATTTTGTAAGGATGGGCCAATCAGTTGGATGTCGTTTAATGATTGACCGGAAGTAGTTTTAGCGCTAGCGTCAAATACTACTCGTAATTTAGTAGTTGCACTATGTTCTTTAAATATACCGTGATGCGGTAAAAAATAATGTGGAGATGTATAAGCATCTATTTTTGTCATGTGACCGAGTTCTAAATATTCACGCATAAAATCGAAATATAATTTTTTATAACTCGGTGTGCAACGACCTAATTTTCGTTCGAGCGCGAGGAACCGACTCTCGGCTTGTAGGTACGAATCGCCTAGTTGATCAGCTGATTCGCGTAGTGGAATACGCACAGAGAAACGACCATGATTATCACGTGTAGTTGTGTTTGTAAATAAATTTTCACAATCATGTTCTGCTTTAGACATATTATCTGTTCTTGAGCTTATCTCCTCTAATTCCCAAAATTTAGTTAATTGAATATCTAAGTTGTCGTACGTGTGCGTAAAATTGCATTGAACTCGATTAACAGATGAACCCTTTGTACCATGTATGGCACCAGATACAACCCAACCTAACTTTGTATTTTGTAGGTATGGGCCGTTTGTAAGTCTAATTAATCCTTCACTCAGAAGTTCCCAAAACTTATCTGCGCCGATTAATAAGTCGATTTTATTAGACAGATAAAATGTAGGATCGGCGAGTGATACATTAGTCGGAATCATAAATTTGGCGATATTATGATTGACAGAGGGTAACGTTGCCGTAATACAAGGTAAGACGAGACAATTTAAATGCATATTAAATTCACTATTTTTAGATCGCAACTGCACTTTGCATGATTGTGTAGATTGGGTTACCGAATTACCTACCCCTGCGACATGGACCGTGGACTGTATCAAACGAATCTTTAATTTATCGCATAATGATTTTGTTATAAAAGAATGTTGACTGCCATTATCTAAAATAGCACGAATAGTATGATAGCTATTATCGTTGTCTAATATTTCCAATAACGCCGTCGAAAGAATAACGGGTTCTTGAAATGAAGGTTTATTATTAACAACTTGTTGACGTGTTGAAGTTGATGCACTGTGTAGCGCTGTACTGTGTGCGCTACCCATTGCGTCGGACTCTCGACTCGATGTGGATGTCGCCGCCGGCGGCGTATGCGCCTCGTGCGTCCCTACAGACTTTGACGAGCTGTCGTTATCACAGCACCCATCATGAAGAAGCGAATGGTGTTTACGATTGCATAGTTTGCAGGCGCCGAACCAGCAATGAGACACGGTGTGTCCAGCGCGCAAGCAATTTTTACAAAGTTTGTTCTCGTCTACGAATAATAATTTGTCCTTCATAGGAAGGTCATTAAACTTACCGCACGAATATAGTGAATGATTCTCTTTGCACAGATTACACCTTTGGTAACGTTTTGAATCATTCTGCGAATGAGGTTTTTGTAATGATATTGACGAATTATTATTATTATTACGTGTTGCGATATAGCTATGTGAACTAGCATGCTTCGATTGATTGGATGATAAAGATTTCTTCACAAAAACCTCTGACGCTTGCTTACCAGAATCATGTGTACCTTTAATAGATTCTAACATGTCCGCCCTATCGGTAAGAAAAGTAATCATATCGCTTAGTGTTAATTTTGTATTAGCGTGATTCGGTAGTTTAGAAAGTGCACTTTTATGGTTTTCCCACTCCTTCTCGGTAGTTGAGTCCATCTTAGTAACAATAAGGAATATTATTAAAGTGTCCCAATGATCTGTGGGCTCATCTAGACCTTTAATAGCACGAATATTTTTTAGTATGTTATCTATCAATTTACGAATATGAAATGCAGATTCTTTGTGTAAGGACTGTATTGAGAACAGAGCTTTAACGTGGTTCTGAACGAGTAATCTATTATTATTAAATCTGTTCTCCAATAAACTCCAGGCTATTGTGTAATTTTCAGCAGTAAACTGTAACGATTTTATTATTTGACGAGCAGTGCCAGTGAGAGATGATCGCAAGTAATGGAATTTTTGAATGTCATCTATAGTTTTAGAATTATGAATTAGGGATATGTAGGTGTCTCTGAACTCTAACCATTGTTCAAATGAACCGTCAAAAGAGGGCAGTGAAATGGTGGGTAATTTAATGCTAGAGGTCTGGTTGCAGACCTTAACAGCGTTATCAATAATTTCTCTACTCTTTAGCGTGCATTTCGCCTTTGAAGTGATTTCATAAAATAGATTTTCGAAAGTTTCTCTTTCAATTAATTGTTTTTCTAAGTCTTGTTCTGAATCCTGTAGGTGAAATTCTATATCATCCTGAATGTTTGAGAACTGTTCTAATAGTGTCATAATATTCCTACAACGATCTTCGAGAGCTATCTTTTGAGAGTCTGATATTTCTACATCTTGTAACGATTGCACGTATTTAACGAATACAGTAAACTTTCCTTTAACTACCCCCCTTTTCTTAATCAGATCTTTATAATCATCAAGTGGCATTTTGGGAGACTATACGAGACAAAAGAAAGTACTTACAGTTTAGCTTGCTTGATCAACCTCGTAATCACCCACGACGCGCGGGCAATATAAGTAGGTAGGAAGTTAGATAAACGCGGGTTTGCGGCACGACTCGGTTACTGGAATTTTACACACGAACACGATATTAGCACAAATGATCCTTGCGGATGGGTTTGGATAGGAACATTGAATGACCTGACCGTATTTTGAGCAGTTCTGCTGGTTGCCGGCCTCCAGTACTTCTTCTTGAAGCCGCTCCGATCCGGCTCGAAGGACCAATATGTTTTGGTGTGTGTGAAGGTCAAGGGCTCTTCAATGAATTATCCCTTTATTTTCTGAATGTAGGCGTTTATTTTATTATTTACATAGGCCTTTTGACTAACAATAAAATGAAAAACTTATGACGATTTTATAAAAAATAATACGAGTGACGATGGTGAACCGACTACCATCCTTTTTTGTTTGTTTCTGGCCCTAGACGCACTCGAACCTCCGGTCAATACGGGGATCGAAAGTTCTAGCGTTTTCTCGCGAAGACCAATCATATTTGCGCCGCTCTCGCTCCCTCACAGGAGTATTGTAGGTTTCTTGCTCCCTCACCTTCCGTCGAGCCTCCGTCTACCCAACGCTAGAGGGTGCGACGCGGTGTCGATTCTTCCCATCAATAGATGGCGTTAACAATGACGTCGCCATAAGACGTGTTAAAATATGGAAGAAGAATTCGCGGTGGTGAGCAGAGGTCGAGATGGCTTAGTGGTCAGAGAGCCTGGAGTATTCATCCGGGAGGCGCAGGTTCGAATCCTGTTCGCGACCGTATTCTTTTTCCATTTAATATAATAACTTAAGAGTTCGCTAAGCATGCGTTAATGCTTTTCAAAGATTTATCTTGTACAAATCACGTGTTACTTCCACCGAATTAATAACAATTATGAAAATAAAAATAATCTAAAATAATAAATATTTTTTTTGACAACACTGAATATTAATCCTGACTTGTACTATGACAGGACTGGACGTAACATCGGTTCTAACCTAATATCGCCACGCGGTGGCAGACACTGCTCGGTCTAATAGCTCCTGATGATGGCCCGTGGGGGGGCGTATAGAGTAATTGGTGGTAGTTGCAATTTTCACCGCTTGCGTATGGGCATTGATTGCGGGCAGGCGGTGCACAGGTATTTGCAAGACTACCCTCAAAATTGTGGTAGTAGCTAGATATTGTACTTATTTGCATTCAAATAAAAACCCAATGAAATTTATTCAAAACCCAAAAATAAAAACTTAAAAAAAAAATCCGTTGATAGCAAAGTTTCCTGAAGTTATTGATACATTATAGTTAAACTTTATCATTCAGTCTAATTATGAAATGGCATTTCAAAGCGAGTTTGAAATCTTCCACAAGAGGAGTCGCTGCCGTGTAATTCCTTTACAAAACAAGGATACTCACGATACAGCAGTTGAAGGTAAGCCTAAGGAAGTCAGGAACAGTGTCCTCTTCGCACAGCTCCACGAACGCCATGTAGTTGAGGCCGAAGTTGTCCGTGCGCGGCAGCACGTCCGGGTCGGCGTCCACCTGACCAGGCAAACAAAATAAACCTGAATATCATTTCATGTGCCACATTCATATTAATTATTATTGAGTGCGACTTGCTGCATCGCCGCGGGATCCGCTCATAACTAAGGGCTACGTTCGAGTCCGAAACTAGTCGGGCAATTCCAGGATCCGTTCATGACTAAGGGCTCCATTCGAATTCGAAAATCTGGATAAAAAAAACGGGTGTACACAATAAAATTGAATATCATTATTGTCATCTGCTTAAGCCACTACACCCAAAATCAATTAATCAACCTAAACAAATACAGAAATACCTTTCAACGCTACGCAACTTTTGGCACGATTCTTTTTTATCCAACGACCTAACCTAACCTTACAGAAAGTGTCGTCATCAGCAATAGTAGGTGTGTCTTACTAAGGATTCCCTCTACAAGCGAAACATCAGAACTATTTTAATATTGTTTAGCAAACTTTTGTACCTACAATGTCTTTGGTGAATAAATATTCCATTCTACAACGCCCCAAGGAGGTTTATTTTGCATCCAACGGAACCCCACGACTGTACCATCTACCCGATCGTCGTCCTTTACTCATACGTTATTACATCCTCCTTGTAAATTAGACTAGAACAGCTAGAAGTGTTTTAATGGCCGAAGGTTTAAGGATTCCAAGTGTTCGTAGGGCGCATATGACTATTCAGTCATAAGTATTTTCTTTTTATTTAAAGCCTCATTTATATACAGTGGAGGAAACCATCTTGGACCATCTGTGGAACCATCAAACCTGGTTTCCCTAAGAACGTTTCCTTTACCCGCAGGCCTCAAATTTAAGCTATTTATTTGCTTTTACAAAGAAAGATCAGGTTTTGATCGCCACACTTGAATGTAACCTTTACATGAGCTATGATGAATCTTAAGCCTTCTGTAGAACTTACCCTGGCGATAAGTTGGCACAGTATGATCCCGTAGGAGAATATGTCGGAGCGGTTGTCGTACCAGCGGCCGCGCAGGCACTCGGGGGACATCCACCACGGAGACCCCACGCTCGGCAGTCTGTAGCCGTTCCTGGAAAAATGAAAGACATATTTTAATCTCTTAAAGTGTAGTTAGTTGAAAACATTTATATAAAATATAAAACACACAAAAATTACCAATCAGTATACTGAGATAATAACTGCAGGTCGTTATTGTACGAAAGACATACATACGAGTATGTTTACATTTGTTTATTGGATTATCTGAAGAAAGAGTGAAATAAATTCTTATTGAGTGCAATATTTTTGTATTAAATATAATATATTGAATTTCCAAACGTGTCAAGGGGAACACCCCACCTCACAAGACACCGCGTATGCAATTTTATGGTAAAATTTTATAGTGAGTAATGACTTTGCAGTGACTATCAGTGTATCTTTGCACGCAAAATAGCGTGTGCGATGCCGAAGCGTGCACAAGACAACATATGACAGCTTAATTGTAAAATATACGTATTTCTAACATTTACTACGTATATCAAGATGTGGTAATTGGTATAATTGTACGTAATATTCCGCTATATATCATATTGTCAAAGTCGTAAGTATTCTAATTTAGTTTTACCAGTCGCACTTATAAGTAAAAGGCACAATTCATACTACGTGCTAATATGACATTGTGTGCTTCGATGTAGATATTAATACGTAAATAGTACGGTGTCGATCTTAGGAATAGGTACAGTCGTCTATCTGTTTCCGTAAGAGAGAAGAGAGCTTTATCACTCTCGGTAAAATCATAAAACATTATCCGGATCCTAATTGTATCAACTGTATCGCTCTGGGCGGTAATACTTGATAGAATTTACAGTTTTTTTTCGAATAGAAATTACTAGGGCGTATTCAGGATATTTTATAAAATTTGTTTGACTATGGAGATAACAAGTTCAGATGAATAATTTATTTGATAGAATATAGGTGCATATTGAATGCAATTAATAATATAATTTAAATAATAGAGACTTATTTAATTACATAAATATATTTCAAAATCACATTAATAATTAAATAAACGATTACAGTCAAGATCATTGAAATATTACACAAAATTCCATTAGTTAAATGTCAAATACATTTGATAAATGTCAAAAGGATTTAAAAATATTATAGGTAGTTATCTATTGAACAGAAGCATGTTCTCATAGCCAATTAAATAACGTTGTACGAAATGAAGTACTAAACTAGAGATAAAGCCTTGCTAATTTAATAATGATTCACAAAACTTAATGAAATTATTTCTATGCAACGCCAAGGAATGTAAACGCTAAGATCATATTCGTAGATGTGCGTGTCAACACACATTAAATAGCGTGCGTGTGCGCAATCGCTCACGCACACAGACATGAGATATAAACACAATTACTACACGAAGCTATCGCCTTCCTCAATTGGAAGAAATATGTCTTTATCTTAGAAAAATCGCGTGTTTTCACACAGATGGTTTCCGAAGATGAGCTATCTTCATTCTTATAGGAATTAAAGCAGCATAATTATATGAATCAGCGAGAGCGAAGGTACCTAAACGACGTTGAAGTTAAGCAGCGCTTGGTGCGGTCAGTTTATGGATGGGTGACAGCTAGAAGCGTTTCAATTGAGCGTCGCCGTAGTTCGTAGGGCATGTTTATCCCAGTAGACAGTAGTAGTAAAAAAGTCTCATATTTAAACTTCTAAAAACACAGTGAAATTAAACTGTGAGTGTTCGAGTCTAGTATAGATTTACTAAAGTTTGGTGGGCTCCCATAGGGATCAATTAAGCAAACCTTGTTTAATAAACTTAAGCTTCTCCGAAAAGGGAGTATCAGTGGGTATCAGTGTAATCTATACTAATTGTATTGCGAAGTTCAAAGTCTTTGCAATTCTGCGTTTCAGCTGTTTGTTCTTAGAGAATTAATAAAACAAATTATTAAACAAGATGAATTCATTTAAAATTTATTTATTATATTCATTTTTATTTCTTACTAGCCTTTGTTACCCGGGACACTGTAAGCATTCTAACGATACCGAACCATACATCGATATCGGTTCGGCCATTTAGAAGTTATGTTGGAATAAAGAAACTCGCAAACATAAATACATGAACCCCTTTTGGGGCAGTCGTGTAAAAAGACCCAAATGCTCTGAAACCCTATGTAACTTTTGCAATTAAAACGAATGTAACGTCACTTCGTATGTTAAAATCCACCAAACCGTTTAGGCTGCATAGCGTGTCAAAGATATAGAGTTACAGGAAAGTTTAGTAAACGGCTAATACAGTATTGTTACAAGATAAATCTTTGAATAGCATTAACGCATACTTAACGAACTCTATTATATTAAATGGAAAAAGAATACGGTCGTGAGCAGGATTCGAACCTGCGCCTCCCGGATAAATACTCCAGGCGCTCTGACCACTAAGCAATCTCGACCTCTGCTCACCACCGCGAATTCTTCTTCCATATTTTAACACGCTATCAATTCAGTCCCTATACGGGTGACCGAATTAATATAATAACTTTAGAGTTCGCTAAGCATGCGTTAATGCTTTTAAAAGATTTATCTTGAATTGTTAAGGTACTCTTTGTTAAGGCATTCTTTACGACATTGTATTAACTGCAAAGTTAGTCGTGTCGGTTGAAAGTACAGACAAGCCTACCGTTCATATTGTATATGTATGGCTAAAATGTATGTGGAAAACAACTAAGTATTGAAGTTTTTTTTATATTCAAATACAGAATATCAACACCGATCCATACCTAATTATCTTGTGAAAATATAGTAGATACTATTAATTAAACGTGCTCATGAATTTACCAATGACTATCTTCCTAACATGATTAATGTCTGTTACATAAACACGTAAAATTACTATACGGATTTTGAATATGATATAAATTTGAATTAATTAAATAACATGGAATTAGAACACTTACACAGGATGAGGTATTCTGGCTGCGAGGCCGAAGTCAGCGACAACGGCCATGTAGTCGCCTTCTCCATACTTTCTTAATAATACATTCTGAAAAAAATAAAAACATTGTGTTGAATCGAGATGGAATCAAAAAATGTGTATATTAAATCTGGATGTTACGAATGCCAGTTTTTTTTTTTCTAGGTGAATAGGCTGTAAATAATCGTGATTGTAAGTCATATTAACTGGACCAGTATAAAAAAAAAAATAAGGTTGATAACAGAAGAATAATAAATAAATACACAAATGTCAGTAGAAAACCAGCAGTGGTCGAAAGACTGACTGCTGCGCTGCGTGTCGCAGGTTCGATTCCTGCACGGAGCAAATATTTGTACGATCTATAGATAATTGCTCCGGGTCTGGGTGTGTGTGTGTGCTTGTGAGGTTATATGTCTGTAAACGCACCCACGATACACGAAGAAATTCCTAGAGAGGGGCAAAATTTTATATAAAAAAAAAAACCATCACAAAAGCTCACCTTAGTAGTAAGATCCCTGTGGAAGACACCGAGGGAGTGTAGGTACATCATGCCTTCAGCAACGTCAGCTGCAAGGGAGACTCTAAGGGGCTGGGGGAGAGGTTCTGGGGGCTCGCTCAGGATTAACTGTTCCAGAGAACCACCCTCCATGTACTCCGTGAGAGCATGCAGCTGGCCCTCATGCACGCAGACGCCCATGAACCTGTGAAAGGAGAAATATTGTGTTAAAGATTTCATGGAATAAGACGAGAAATTTATTAAGATCCAATTAAAGAATATGGTTTTTGGGGGTAGTGTCATGGATCATCCATGACACTTACCCCAACAGCCACATTCTTTGTGTGTCTTTGTCACTATATTAAACTCAAAGTGGACACGCGAGGACTTTGGGGCAGTGCTCCCAAAGCATTGCGCCAAAGTCCTCGCGTGTAAATTTCTTAAGCAATAAATCAGCAATTGGAAAACTAAGATAATATCGTAAGTGGGAATACATATCTAATCCCATTAATTCTACAATCAGTCCGCTCTAGTTTCACCGCGCGGTTTCATTAGTAAAGAAAATGAAGGTTATTAATTGTATTGATATAAATCACTCGATAGACAGAAATTATTACTGCCGACGTATGTGAAAACCACATTCAACGAGGGAAAGTGAACCTATTCATACAAATACAAAAAGAGACGTGTATGGGCCATGAAAAACCGTGGAAAGCGTAGAGAATGTACTACTTAGCACCGAAGAAGCACCCATTGAAGTGCACTCGTAATCAACCGACGATTGATTGCACCATTGTTATGTTTACAAATGAGGGCATTACAAAAAATGATCTTGCATTAATTATACAGTTCATTCAAGGCCCCTCAATTAATGCATGACTTGCCTTTTAACCCGATGTGTAATCTAATTTTAATTTTGTAATCAAAAATCAAGATGCATTCCGTTAATCCTCTCCCACGCGAAATAGCAAGGTCGATGCACGCAGATGATTAGAAATCCGATTATGATAATGAAGTGTTCACAATGTGAGGTGCACGAGCATGGTCTCGAAAGTAATTGGGAAAAGATTAGAGATGCCACAATAATGATTCCCAGTGATGCGATCACAATAGATGGCCCCATTGACGCCGACGATCAACCTGTCGTACATTCAACTGAACAAATAGATGTGATCTCATTTGAAACTGTCCGTACAAATATGGTAGATATGATTGTAGACAAGACACTTGAACTTGAAACATTGTTGAAATATATTCATGAGCACGACAGCCCGAACTAATTTTTCCTCAGCTCATATGTATACATCATTATTATGCTGATTGTGTGTTACATTAACGTCGTGACGTGACCGGCGATGATATGTTGTCTGACAAAAATACTAATCGAAATGCAAAGACATGCTCCTCATGTTTTGAACTATTCTCGGTACAAATTTCCTTCGACTGTGACGTAAATTTCGAAACACAAGTGCAAACAACAACGCAAAGAAATATAAAAGGCCATTGCAAAACAAAAACTCAAAAATCTCGCTGTTACGAAGCGATTATTGTATTGATCACGCAATGAGACAGATGTCAAGGCTTGGCTTAGTAATCATCTTTTTATCAATGCAAATTGCCAATTAAAAACTTGGCGTGCAGAGATATCAACGAGGGCCTAATTATATTGAAACTCACATTGATAATGAGATAAACTCAAAAACTACAACAATCGAGGAGAAAGCTAGTATATTATTCTTAGGAAGTGATACTTATAGGCACGCAATAAGAACACAAGAGTTAAGGTTAATTGACACTTTTAGTTTGTTTAATGTTGGTTATCGTCGTAAATAACAGATGATCATCGCAGACGCGGTCGCGGCGCACGTTGCTTAACCATTAATCATGTGGCTTAATGCTTTTGTATAATTCGACGTTTGGATCATATTTAGCGATTTCTTCATACGCGTACTTGATTTTTAAACTATGTATAAATATTTAAATACTTCAGCCTTTGAATGTCAGTGTGCTACATGAGCAGTGGCAGACTGAAACAGTCACCGAAAACACAGCTGTGTTAGGTGGATGAGAAAAAAATGTAAGACAAACAATCGGAACAGTGCAAGCATTGTTTTTATTTCCGAAGATAAGCGAGCGGGAAATGGGCGAAATGGGTGCCATTGTTCGGTTCATCGTAACATTTCGTAACATATTATGCAAACCAAATTCAGAGTAAGAACAAATAAGAAATGTCGTTTTGGAACCGTGATATACAAACAATGAGAGCCAACGAAAAATAGCCGCAGACGGAATGTACGAGATATCAGGAAGTGACAATGTACGTGTGAATTAATTTAATTGTGTGAATTCTGAAAATAAACGTGTTTGACTTACAAATAGTAATATTGTAACCAGCTGAATATAAAATATGTATTTGATTACAACGTTGCTAAGTTATGGCAACCGACAATTTTATGTTACATATAAATAAATAAAATAAAAAGGTTTATTGGAGAAACTTGTACAACTTTTACACTTTTAAGTAAAAGATATACCTAGGGGGTCTTCAATAACAAATTATAAAATGGTAAAAGTGGTGCACAAAATAATAATAGAATTTAAACAAGAAAGCATGAGTAAAATCTAAAATTAATAAAATCATTAAGGAAGATCAGGCCATGAACTTTAACAAAACAAAATAGAGATATATCCTGAAATAGTAACACCAAAATTCTTTGAAAATGATTGACTTCATTTCAACTTTCTTAGTTCACAGCCTGTGCACAATGCAAATTCTTATCATATAGTTGATCAACCTACTGTGAGCCTTGAACTTGCGGGTAATGTTTTGCTTCCAAAAAATACAAGTAAACAACTTCAATATTTTTCAATTTTACTTATACTAATAAAAGCCTTCAGTAAACACTATAAAACTTCGCTCCCTCTTGGTGACGTAACGCTTTACATTGTGGATCGGCCCCGGTTGTTTGGTCAACAAACACTGGTACATTGAAACAAAGGGACGACCAACGTTGTGGCGTCGGGCCCAGCCGCGGGTTCGCACCTTACACAAACATTAATGCGCTTAGTTAGTTGGGACCCATTCGTGAAAAATATGTGCCGTTTTGTAGCAGGATTTGAATTGTTTTGCTTTTTGGTCACGAATAACATAAAAACGAATTGTTTAACAAAACTTTTCATGGAATCCTAGGAGGGTACTTATTCTTTCAAGGTTTGGTTTGTTTTCAAATTGACGATGCACATTATCGGTCCACGAAATAAGGCTTAACTTATCGGTAGCCAGTCTCACCGATTGTAGGCTCATAATTTGGTGGAGTATTGTAAACCTGGCTCGCGTGTACACTGTATACTCTATTTTCCTTTATACGGGGTAAGTGTACTAGGGGTTATCGGTACAGACAGTTAAACATTAAACATGGCGCCAAACTTTACATCCCTCTTAGTCTTATTTGTGTGCCAATTTATGCAAACATATTACGCGTAAACATTAGTGAATCGCCCTCAAAGGTCCATAACACTTTGTTGACCTTTAGTTCAATATTTTCGCTATGATTCATTGTCCACAGTTAAGAGGTGAAATTTTTAAATGTGATAATTCCCTCTGTAGTTTCTTATATGGAATTCACACCTTGAAGGCTTAAAGACAACTCGATAGTGTGCCAAACGGAATACGGTACATGGCATTAAAACCATTTATGTAGGAAAACTGTATATTGCAATTCTTTTGACAAAAATGATGTTGGTTTTAGTAATATTTTATGTTAATTATTGTTCAACGGTTATTATTACTCACGTGCATTCTTCGGGATTGCCTGACCACTTTCGAACTCGAACGGAGCCCTAGTTTTAGACTCGCGACATAGCCACGGGATTAGCTCATGACTAAGGGCACCATTCGAGTTCGAAACTAGTTGGGTAATCCCGAAGAATGCACGTGAGTAATAACCGTTGAACAATAATTAATATGAATGTGTCTCACGCAAGTTATTATGTAAAAATATTTAATGTGGCTGTGTTGATGTGGTAATCCATGTCCATTTATCTATGGTTCTAGTAGAAAAGGTAACTCATAATTTAATTAGTCTATAGAATATAATAATAATCTCTAATTTATTTAAAAGAACGACAAACACATAGTATTATATTATTAATCCTGGCGAAATTGGAGTTACGCTTGCTTGTACTACATCTGTCTACGAATTCATTGGTAGAGGAACCGAGGTTGAAACAGTTTTGTTGTTTAGCTGACTGAAGTTTGCGTGGGTTTTCATAAACAAGTTAATAGAATATACAAAATATTAATGAACTACGAAAAGTATTAATGTGATGCATTCCACCACAAATAAAACAAACGTTAATCTTAATATAAATGAAACATTTTATCAATAACGTGAGGTTTTATCATGAAATGAAAACTTGTTAAAAGCCGAGTAATTAAATGCAGTGTACGAATAATTTGGCAAACTGGTTTGTCTTAACAAAATAATCGTAAACAGTCTTGATTGTCGTGGTTACAAAGTCGTATATAAAATCACTGATGAACACAAAAGATTCACACTTGAAACATTTTCGTTTCCTTGCCAGAATGTTCAAAATCAAGGTGATCTGGCTTTATCTGTCTGGACGTGCGATTCCTTAAGATTTTTACGCAGTCTTGTATTTATGTTATGTCTTTGAAGATTGTGTTTCTTGTCAGACAACGCGCTTATATCACATGGAAGGTGATGAAATAACTCAAATTGGTGCCTGAAGCATTTGGACTGCATCGATGATTTTTGGAGACGCTTAGCGTGTGAGCGTGGGTAGCCGTTCCTAGCATGACAATGGCTTGTAATCTGTCGCTTCTTGTGGCTTTTACTTAAAGACAATAATTAAAACTACTTTGTTTCAGTGACCCGAAGGAATTCTTTATTCTTGACATTTATTATCTTATTACTTATTGACATTTATAGTTTTTGCTTTTGTCATTTAATAGTTTTACTTAGGGAGATCTAATATTTTTAGTTAGTTAGTTACTTAGTGACATTTTCAATATTTGGGTTGAATTATGTTATGAATTTGCATGTCGCGCTGTGGCAAAATGTATCGGGATCTATATTTATATTTTAATTTACACCATCTGTAATATACCTACATTTTAAGCAAATAAACGATTCTATTCTATTCTTGGCCTTCGAAATGAGAACTGTACACCATCTTGAGATTCAATAATTACTGGCTTGATGCAGATTAGCTTTTATCACAATATGATGTTTAAAACAATATGGATGCTGCATGAAGACTGAAAGATAATATACGATAAAAGAACATATCGCAAGCATTGCTTAAGCAATCACAGCGAATACTGGATAAAAGCGAAATAGTTTAACGTATTGTACTGGTGGTACAAAACAAAACAATTTTCTTGTCTTTGCTTATGATAGACTTAAAACGGTACAGTAAGTAAAAGTATGTTTTCCACGCATTCCCAGATGGTACGACTTCAGTGACAGTGTGTGAAATTAATAATCATATGCAGAGCTCAACGGCTTGGTACACTACTTTGGTACCGATGCACATGTATAGACTAGCTGGTAGCCGCGAATCCTCTTAAATGTTAACTGTAATTTGGCAGGGATGAAAGTTACAAATATTCATCATCAAATCACTACTTGTCTTCTTCTTATCGTGAGGTTGATGAACAAACACATCATACAAACTTATCATCAATGCAAGATCCAAATTAAATGTATCCTATCAAAGTTTTTAAAGGGTAGCCTTTGTCTAGTAGTGTGCCTTTTTTATTATTATTATTTACTAGTTACTATTTTTCAAGGAAATATTGAAAAAAATATAGACAAGAATGGGGTTACGGGGCTAAATATCGTCAGGCGTCTCCTTAAGACGAATACAAAGAGGATAAAAAATTCAATAGATCCGAACACGACAAGGTAGCTCAGTTGCTAGAGTGAGGACACGGAATGTCAAGGGTCGCGGGTTCAATCCCCGTTCATGTCAATTTTTTTTCCAATGTTTCCTTGTAAAATAGTAATTAATATAGGCATTACATGGCCTCAACATGCATAAAAAAATATAATTATATATGATATTCAAGATAATCTTTGAAAAACATTAACGCATGCTTAGCGAACTCTAGACTTATTATATTAAATGGAAAAAGAATACGGTCGCGAACAGGATTCGAACCTGCGCCTCTCGGATAAATACTCCAGGCGCTCTGACCACTAAGCCATCTCGACCTCTGCTCACCACCGTGGTTTACCGCTCTATTTCCATTTAATATATATGATATTATTTAGTAGCTTATGCACGCGACTTCTTCGACTTCAGAATTGGGTCCAGCCGGGATAAAAAGTATCCTGTGTTGTTAATCCAGGTTATAAACTATGAATGTGCCGAATTACATACAAATTCGTTTAATAGTTATTGCGTGAAAGAGTTACTAATATCCATTCATCCTCACAAACTTTCGCATTTATAATATTAGAAGGATAGTAAAGTGTCGTACGAATAAAATGATTGAGTAAAATTGCATTAGCTTTCGCAATTATTTCATTTGAGGGATAGTATGTGATTCTTCCACAGCAGGCAATACTCGTAGAACTCACATATAACAGTAACTTTTATCAACTCCAACGGATAGATAGATATATTTTTTTGTGGAAAGAAATATGGTCGTGATTAGGATTCGAACCTGCGCATCCCGGATAAATACTCCAGGCGCTCTGACCACTAAGCGATCTCGACCTCTGCTCACCACCAAGAATTCTTCTTCCACATTTTTAATACGTCTTTTGGTGACGTCATTGCCATCTATTCAGTCCCTTTACAAGAAACCGAACGAACACGACTAACTTTGCATTAATACAATGGCGTACAGATGCAATAATTACCTTAATAAATACAGATAAATCTTCGAAAAGCATTAACGTATGCATAGCGAACTCTAAAGTTATAAATTTTTGTGGAAAGGAGTTCGTTATGCATGCGGTAATGCTTTTCGAATGTTTCTCTGTATCCATGGGAAAGAATCTGATGGACAAAAAGACCATCCCATACGAATGTGGCCAGTTAAATCAGTTAAATATAGCCACGTCTCAATAATCCTGCAGTCGTACATATGATCCATTGACGTCATAGGTATAATTAGTTACAACGATGTTCCTTGTTAGTGCACACGTCATCAGTCTGCTTGAAGTTTGGGATGGGTAAAACCTCCGGACGTCCAGGATTGGATATGAAGATTATTACTTTTTTGTGTATTATGAATATTTAATTAGTTAATTTTGAAGATAAAGGTCTTAAGTTTTGTCCATTTTGTTAACAAAAATTTGGTTTAAATACAAATGTCCTGGAAATTCAAATGTTTGTTTTTATTACTTTGCCTTCGTCTCTTCAGGCCAGCAAAATATTGACCTGCAGAGGTCACATGGCTAATTATATTGTGACTTTTATTAAGACAACGCTAATCAGTTAAAAAAGGTCTTTGCTAGTTAATGTTACGAAGGTTTCTTCCTAATAGGATCTAGTAGACGCTAATCATGTATTTAATGATTACTGATCTTTTCGACCTTGCTCCCTATCTGCATTGTACTTGATGATATTAACCTTTACAAATTTATGGTAATGTTAGTAAGTATCTTGTATCACTTTTGATAACGTGCAAGAGTAGCGAACAAAGAATCGTATATAGAATAATGTTAGAAGGTCTTTTTTTAAAGCTAAAGAAAGTTTTCAATGAAAAGGATTTCTTTTTGAATTCTAACACCGAAAAGTTGCTAATTGTAGATCAGAAACTTCGATGGCAATTAAAAAGGATTAATGACCAAGATAAATCATACCGTTTGTATGTTTTAGACTCAGGTTTTTTAAGATCCTGCAAGGCCTGCGACGAATTCTGCGGTAAAGGTTAGGGGCAGACGGTGTGGTTTTAGACGATGTCCACATATAAAAAAAATGCTTTTTAATATACGTCTACGATATTTTTAGACTCCGGACGGCTACACAAACAGGAATGAAACAGAAAGGCTTATATAAACTTCACCTTAGATTAGCAAATAGTAGACGAGATGGTGATTTTGAAAAGTCACAAGAACTCATAAATAACGTCACACAGTTTTACAATCTACAGATTTGTTCTTTTTATCTCCAAGCCTTGATGCCACGTGTTACAACTGCGCAGATTCAAAATGGGACAATAAAACATATTAAATAAATTAATTTATGCAAATATATTTAAACGTTATCATTTTCGCTCGATTTCATTTAACTTTAATGTCGGAAACATAATAAATCAATTGAATGCTACACTAGTCTCATGTTATCTGGTTTTGCTTGGTAAAATGTATTTAGAGGTTTAATCATTGAGGGCAGTTTACTATACGATGATTTATAGACGGAGCTTATAAGATTTTCTCGTTGGAAGATGTATTGGATCGGTTATTTCATATCTCTATGGAGTACACGAATCGAAGGAGGTCGATGAGACGAATTGAAACTACGTTTATTGCATCCATGGTTTACATAAGAACGATTCTTCTATCGTGTGGTTAAGATTTGATCAAGTTGTCCGTAGGTCTCTGACTAGGTTTGAAGACTGCTATGGATTTACTGCAGCCTCGACCTAGGTTATAACGTGCCTAGCAAAACAGGGAGACAATCAGATGAAAACCTTTTTGGCAGTCATCCATCCTCAGAGTATCCGCGTCAAGCTTGCTTTACCTCAATAATTGTAATCATTTTGATCGCGCTGTGAGTGACTTGGGAAAAAACATTGACCAAATAGCTCTACGAAAATTATAATTTTATTCTGGATGGTCTTCTACATTTGAATAAAACATGAAGTTGAAGTAGTGCATTGAGGCAATAAATTCGTTAGACAAAGAATTTTTACTGACGCATTCCTTCGGCTTCGCTTGGCTGCCCGCCACCCTCCTGACCGTTACGTTTTATATTCTTTTGAAGCCCAAATATTTCCCTGACTTCCATTCCTAAGTAAATGTTTCACGACCAAACATACAAAAAAATATTTCTTACTAAATATGATACTTTATAAAGCGATATTCAATTTTAAATATCTTCGTCTGATTTATGTTTAGAATATTTCCGGCGACACACTGTAATTAACAATTTACAATGCAAATTAATATGCGCACTTTGTGTCAGTGGATGTTTTGATACAAAAATGACTCGTCAGCCTCGAAAATTATTATGATGCGCCGCTTGAGAATTTTTGTTAGGGATTATAATTACTTTTATTTGAATAGGTTACTTTGTCGCCTAATTTAAAAGATTGATATATTGATATTGTACTTAAGGTTATACACAGTATTTCAGTGGGCTAAATTAATATTTTTGGGAGGAGCCTCAGACATTTTTCAAACAGCAACTCAAATGAACTCCATCGAAGTCTGTGTCAGTACAGAGTTCGATGGAGTGCAGTGAAGGTTGCGGGAAAATATCGAACGCATCCAACTGGCTATTAAGACCTAAAGCCACATATTAGTGTTATGAAGGATCTTTGCAGCCAGAGGGATGCAGATCCCTTGAAGAGACGTTGCCTGCATTTTAACTTGGGGAGGTGATCGCAGGAAATGTATAGAAAATCTATCAGAAATTCAGTTCCTAAGTTAGTAAATAGTTGGTTTGTGGGTAGTTGGACTCACCCAAGTATGTTAGGATGTTTGAGCTTGTTCATGAGCTGCACCTCACGCAACATGTTGGGCCTGTTGGCGCGCTGCTGGTTCATTTTGAGCACCATCACTTTACCGGACGTTTTATTTGTAACCTGAAATAATAAAATTATAATTAGTTTCACTATTTTGTGGTGATATCCTTCTATGGCTCGTCACCATTCTTACGAATGTTATTGAAAAGGATTTCTTAGATAGCTTAGATCAGTTGGGCCATCTGCAAATTCTAGCATTTTTGATCCTAACAAAACTTGTGGACAATCCACGTATTTCGTCAGTATCATGAATTGCAGAATGATCTCTAAAAACCGTATTAAAGCTGCTTTAGTAATAAAGGCAATAGGTTAATCTTTTTTATTTATTCCAGTTGTTCAACTGATACAAGATGTAGACAAGATCCAATATTCATTCTCACAGTATACTTAAACAATACTCCAGCTCTGGTAATAGCAGAATACATAACTCTTAATGAAAAACCCATACTATGCAGCAACAGCCCATAAACTGCGTATCTCCCGTTATCCCGGCGGCCAATTTATGATGTCATTACTCCTTACGCCAATTAACCTGGTAGATGACATCGACCTATGTAACATCGTTTGCGAAAACCATCAAGTCTTTAACTGAAATTAGGAGATGATTAAATTTTATGGTACTCGATAAGCAGACTAAAGGTGTGTATGTAAAATAAGATGTAGATGACTGTAGCACTCACTGGCCTGCCGGAGAGATTTTACCTATGTCCAAGTCTGTCACGTTTTCTTAGTTGAGATTTTGAGCAGTCATAGCCTAGTGCTATGAACGTTGGACTAGCAAGTCAAAGGTCGAATCCAAGGGACCACCACTGACTTTTGGAGTCATGTCGTTACTGGAAATTAATTATGAAGGAAATCATCGTGAGGAAACCGGCACATCTGAGCTGTTCTTGATGGTGTGTAAAGCCATGTCAGAGGTTTACGGGCAGTTTAAACTCTGATACTAGATAGTTCATCAACCACACGATGATTACCCAAACGGTTCCAAGATAACATAGGGTGCGCTGGTGCATTCTGCTGTTCGATCACCAGTCTTGTCGAATTCAAGGGTATCCTCTGCAGTGGATTCTTCAGAGTAAAATTATTAAATTAAGTAAGTACTATCAAAAGGTCCTTCGTCTATGTTCGTGCCGTACAACCTGAACTAAATAGGCAACAAATCTTAAGGTTTTATTTGGTCTTTCAAATGGAAATGGAGGAATAAGCTAAGTGTTTGTCAATAATTGCGAATGTAATTTTGATTCTTGTGTAATTGGTATCTTAAAAATTAATGCCAGTTGGTCATATCAAAGTCTCTAAAACTAAATCCCTTAGTGGAATGTTCCTGAGAAATTCCGAACACCTAAACAATGATAAGAAGATTAGTCAGTTCTCTTCAAAATAACAGTACGATCTTTGCACTTTCACGGGCTATATCGAGTTGGTCGTGTTCACAGCATCAGTTTCCGTGCATATCGTAAACAATGCAAGTGTTTGCATGTAGGCTACGTAGGCCGCTTCGTGCTCCAGACTGGATTGAATTTCTAGTTTTCTAGACTGCAGTTAGAATTAACCGTAACGTTTGCTAACGATGGCGTGTGGTCTCTTTAATCTTTTAGTTAATTTTGTGCTAATTGTATTAAAACTGTTGCAGTGTGGAACCGCAAAAAGCTACATTTTACACTTTTTGCTAGCAAGTTTCTGAGTACAGATTTAAAAACCCTCGCAGAATAGACTTTAGTTCCGCCGAGAGTTTAGTCAGGTCCTTAATAAGCATGATGACCAGTGGGGGTGAACAGAGTGCCAGTCAAGATACCAATCGAATAAATCGGTCTACTATTATTCGATAGTTTATCCTGTAGTTTACGGGGGCTTGATCGATCACTCGATGCGGTCTTCAGTTTACCCTCACGTTGGTTCTAAACAAGCCAGTTGACTTTAAATTGAGCTTTTAAGCTCTGGTCAACCACTCGACTCTTAGGTGAGGAAAATGTTATGGGAAGGTATGCATGTAGTACGTTTCTTTACATCCTGGTGAGTCTTCTACGAGTATTAGTATTTACGAGTAATTAGAACATAACAGGACTGTTTAATTTGGCATCCCGCAGGGAGGCTGTTACGTGCCCTAGTAATTAATGGATGTTTACCGTAATGAATTGGTAGTGTTAGCGAAGCCAGAAGCTGAGCGTAGTTATGTATAAAGTTCGATGATTTAGACATGATAAGGTGACGTTACGATTGAAGGGTGGGTGTATTTGTGCACTGCCTATAAATGTTTTGACGAGAAGTGCACTTCTTCACCTGTGCCTGACCTACTAGAAGGAAGTTAATAGTAAAGTAAATGATAAATAGTATAGTATGTTTTGTATAAGAAATGAAAAGACTGAGTGAGGGGGTAAACAATAGGAAATAGATTGAGACATACGACAGATGAACAATTGTGTTAATTGTTGACGATGAGTTTCATGGAATAAAACAAATTGTATTTCAGATAATAATGGAGTTTTTTGCCGGCTCTTCTCCATAAGATCAACGGCTTGGAACCATGCACCTAGTTTTGACTTTTCATAAGCACTTGTAATCGGGTGTATATAAAGTAAAAACAGTTGAATTCGAATTGAATAAATATTAGAAACGCATTATCGTATGCGTAACGAACTCTGAAGTTATATTTTTTTGTGAAAAGTCAAATACGGTTGTGAGCAGGATTTCAACCTGCGCCTCTCGCCCACTCAAGGCGCTCTGCTAGTTTTGTCTGTAATTTGTTTTTCGTCTATTTCACTGTTTATAATCCTACTAAATTAATTTTATTTATTTATTATTCTATTTATTTATTTATAATTTATGCACATTGGTACAAAGGCGGTGTTAATGCCAATTATGACTTAATTATTTGTCTCTTTTATTTTTTGATACAGCATTTTCTCTAACCGAATGACCTTGGTTTTCTATACTTCAAGGTTACCATTTTGTAGGACAGACGACATTTTCATTATTTGTTTTAATTGCATATCTGTTTAGTTTACATTTACTAAGTAAATAAGAAGTAATTTAACGAACAGTTATCTGTGTTTCTTGTACCAATCTAGATAAAGGTAATATTTGAGTCAATATATATTGTATGTCAGAAGTTATTTCTGTCCAATTTCAAAGAATTTCAAGGAAAAAGATAATTTCATTTAAATGTATTAATTAATATGAGGATTTAATAGCTTCCGTACTGATTTAGTTCTAAGTAAACTAGGTTTGAAGATGGTGTATGTATATTAATTTGGTCTAGAATTTGGATTAGTGTTGCCGAACTATCGATATATTTTCACCTTGATAATCAGACTCTCGATAGGTCTATCGATAGTAATGGTCTCTCTGAGTGAATCTTATTGTGTAAAAACTATCGATACTAGGAATAGTATCAAAATACAGGTGACTATCGACAATACAAAACTATCCATACAATCGAAAGTAAATTCACTTATATATCTTTCTACTTCTATATCGATATTATTGATAGTATTGGTCCCTAACCAATAGTATCAATAATATCGATAGAGTATCGATAGTATCGTTTTGTTGTTGACTATCAATAGGCGACAACACTAATTTGAATTTCAAGCCAATTACCACCAGGTCATATGATTAGGAATTATTATTCTTAGCTTTAAAGTTGATAAGTATCTTCTACGAATAAACTAATATACCTACCCTTGATACTGTGAAACATCCTCGGAGATTTATGATGTGTAAGAGTGCGAAAAGTATACAGTCTACATGAAACAAAGTCCTCCGTCTCGTCTGCCTTGGACTATATTTTTATTGTAACTACTGAATGGATTTTATTTAGGTTTTCATAAATGAACAGACTGTTTTGAGACTGACTGCCTCGTTGGTCTAGTGGTCCCAAATGTGACTGCTGAGCATCCTGGGTTCGATTCCCGGGTCGGGCAAAATGTTATTGAGATTTCCTGTTAGAACATTTTCAGTAGCAGCCCGGAGTTTGGAATTGTACCCGGTAGATGGCAATAAGCTCACCACCTATTACATGGGACTTAATAACAGCATTGGTGAAATGTGGGTGTACAACTGTGTACACCTCTGCCCACCCCTTCGGGGAATACAGGCGTGATGGTATGTTATGTTTTGAGAGAAAGATTCAAGATAATTCACGGACGTTTTTGAGTAGATTTATGTATATTCTACACAACTTTCACGAAGTCAACAAAAAAAGTTACCGTTCTAAATCTACCAAAGTTAGGCGTCATGCGGAGACGGGTGAACAAGCCAGTCGAGATAAAAACCTAGATGTGAACCAAGGTGACACTACACCGACATACTGCGGAGGTAATAAGCGAATAATTATGTTTACTGAGAACAAAACATTATTTTTAAATGAAGGAAAATAATTGACTCATTGCGTAATTATGTTGTTAGAAGAGAATAAAAAAAAAGAGAACTTAGCTGAAAGATACAAACACATTATGTTGAGATTGTTGAATCTAAAATGTAGATACTATCAGCGTTTTAAAAAGGAGATGTTAATGTTGAACCGAACGACAATATAATACAGGTGTAAATAATACCTTTTGCAAAGTGCCTCGACAGGCCCGCGCAATTTTACACGTGCTTAAATCGGTTGCATGTAGTGGCCAAACGCCGCTGCGTTCGGACGTTTCAAGCCTTAATGGGTGATGACCACTGAGATATCATCATCGTCATCCCCCTGCTCTTATCCCGATTTATTTGGCGACGGGGCAGTATGTATACGTCTTAATTTCTTCGTCATATCGGTAGTCACTCTTTTCTAGCCACATCATCTTTAACACAATCCATCCATCCTTTTTTTTCTCAGACTTCCTCTACTCTTATACCCATCCACATTTAGACTCCAAACTTCCCTATTCACAAAATCCTCGTCCCTCCGCCATTACAGTCCCATACCATGAGAAACGTTTCCCACCCAATTTCGCAGTTACTGGTGTCACTTTCCGATATCCTCTGCTCACTGCCCCGAAGTCTTCTTCCACATTTTAATACGACTTTTGGTGGCTGGCCTGGAGTATTTAGTTGCTGCGATGTAATAGTGACACGTATGAACAGAGTGTAAAGAAAGCTTATAATTTTCTTACAATTTCGTGTCGTCAGAAATCGCAACATCATTTAGCTTCCCTCAGTTATGGTGAAGTAAGGGTGAGACGCATTAAATAACCATTTATATTGTGTCAACTACATAGACGATATACTTACGTGTTTATTTCCTGGCCATTTAGATATTTATGATAGGAATGACGGTAGTGCTATCGTTTACATTTGATGTTTGTTTTGATGAACGGTTTCCCTCATTCTATGACGTTTTGAGAGCCCAAGAAATGTTGGTGCTGTGACGTCGTTTTGTAACCTATTACAACTGTTAGTTGTTACTCGTGAAGATGAGATCCAAAAGTATACTTTTATATTTTCAATGTACAAGCGGCTTAAGATATCTCTTTATGCTCTTTTTCAGGTCTGAACAGATCTATTTTCTACCTGTTTAGGTAATAGTTTATCCAATATGTCAACGATCTTATTTACCGAACCAACACACAATAGAAAATATTAAAACGATATTCGCAACAAATAAAACTTTTAAATTACGAGTAAATTTCAACTTCTAAGCTACAAGTTCTACCTCAGATCACTTAGATCTTAATTAAAGTATATTATGATTAATGGTATTAATCGTAAAACATATTAACGAATAGAAATCATAGTTATTGAGAGATTTCTTGGAATACTTCCGTTAATTAACCTTTGATAGACAAACGTCCGTAAGCCGGTAATTGGTTAGCTTATATTGGATTTCAGATAAATTGAAGATAAAATTAGATTAAGGACCGATTTCTCAGAAAACCTTCAATTAGAAGGTTAGTATAAGTTCTTAGATTTCATAAGTTTTAATATATTTGATTAATTAATTACCTAGCTGACCCGCCCCGGCTTTGCGAGTCCGTCACTTTGTAGACAGAAGCTCAACCTGCTTTTATGACAATTGTAAGAATGTATAAATATTCGATCATAGCGTATTAATACATCGCAAATAATGCATTATTTTAGAACCAGTTTGATAACCATAAAAAAGGTTATAGTGAGTAAACCTTAAAAGATAGACATATTACTGTCGCGGACTTTTTTGTAGAACTTTTAAAGAGGAAAAGTGCGGTGGCACACTCATTATTTATTAGATTTTTTGTAAAGTTTAATTTAAAACTGCCAACAGACTATAAGATAAACAAGTTTGTTCTATGAATGGTCACAACGAAAGTTCAATTGGCCGCATTTGACATGACCTTTCGCTGTGTCAACACCTGGGCTATAGGAATATAACCAGTTATTAAATAAAACAAACATAACGAAGACATTTGGTATATATCTACTATAATGTTCTGATGCAGTTTGTATCTATATTTCTGACATGTTTAAACTAATAAGGCACGATCTACTACTAATTAGGGCTAATGGCGGCGCGGTTGGCGCAGTGGTCGAGAGATCGGCTGCTGCGCAGCGTGTCACCGGTTCAATTCCTGCACGGAGCAAATATTTGTACGATCTACAGATAATTGTTCCGGGTCTGGGTGCTTGTGAAATTATATGTCTGTCGTTTAAAAAAAAAAAATATATATCATACTTTGTTTGATATCAATGATCGCAACTTTGCAAGGAGGTATGGTAAAGCAAGAGATCCGTTCTTACACTAATGATTTTAGGGCCCTTCACTAATGTTCAGAGGGTTTCAAGAGGAAAGTTCATGAAATCTGAAGTTGTAAATTCGATCAAACGATCCTGTATAAATAAGCCTGAAGTTCATTAATCCAGGAGGCGTAGGTTTGAACCCTGCTCACGACTGTAATTCTTTCCACAAAAAACAAAACATTTCAGAGTTTGCTTTGCATGCGTAACTGCGTTTAAGAAATATATTAGTCATCTGCCCATCTAATCTACAAAGGTCGCAATCAAGTTCGGACATCTAGTATTTTTATTAACAACAACATCTCTAAGTTACTACTTACTTATTAAAAATCGTTCTCATTTTATCAACACAGCATCAACCTCTCCACATTATTTCGTCAGGGTGTCAATGAGGTCCTAGTGTCATGGCAATCCAAGTGTTTGTACATTGTTCATTTCGACACCACTTGTGTGACTTTATAGTCGTATGTAAACATTTTTATTGGCTGTTTACTAGTAGGTTGTATTTTTATGATTTTATACGATGTGTCCTGGTTCTCCGAACGGGTCTCCTTATCCCAATTTATTTGTGGTCGGCGCAGCATGTATCCTTCTTCCATAGATACTCTCTACTTGTACTGGAATGCTGCTAAAGTCTTGTCAATGTTTTATGACCGGCCGCGTGCCTGACGTCAACCCTCATTGGGAATGCTGTTGTTGGTGTTAACCACCACCAATACGGTCTGCTTCTATGTCTATGTCATTCCAAATGTTATCTACGCACCAGGTCCTGTAGTTATCCTGCTATCATACTCCACTAGCCGGAATAGAATTGTCCTTTATACTATGAGAACTTAAATAGATTAAGGGTGATCTGTTAGCCATATGAACAGAAAACGCAAGTCTCAACACAACCGGTGCCTGAAAATTAACTGAGATGACGAGTAGAGTTCCATCAAGGATGGTTTGAGTCGGCGCAGGAGAAAACTATGTGGGAAAACTTCGGGAAGCCTTTGTCCAGAAGAGGGGCAGTATAGGCTAAGAAAATGAGAACCACCTGTATAGGGGCTGAATAGGTACGATGAACTGATGACTAACCAAAAACATATTTTAAAATGTGGAAGAATTCGGGATAGTGAGCAGAGGTCAAGTTAGCTTGGTGGTCAGAGCGTCTGGACTATTAATCCGGGAGGCGCAGGTTCGAATCCTGCTCACGACCCTATTTTTCTATTTTTAATTTATAGATTTGGTTTGATATTTTTTTTATGAGGACTCTGTATTTCGGAAACAAGTCAACTGACTTGGTTGTTAGAAGTCAGAACTTAAATAAGTTATAACCAAATCAATGACAAGTGGAGGAGGTGGGGTAGGTAGCGACGTAGAAAAGTTGGCCGGAAAGCTCGGAGGTAGACGTATTCTATTTCCGGATCCGCTTAAGTCGGAGACGTGATGTTAGACGACATAAATAAGAAATGGCAAGATAAAGTGTAATAAATATTCATTATTATAGGTACATGGATATTATTTATTACTAGCTGTGCCTTGCGGTTTTACCCGCGTATAATTATATTATAATTAGCCTAAGTGACTCCTCATATAGTCAGCTACCTGCCAGTAAAATCTTATCAGAAACGGTCCAGCCGTTTCTAGATTAGGCAGAACAAACTAACAGACAGACAAAAATTTAAAAAACGGGGTTTTAGTCTGATGTGTCGTTCAAATAACAGTATGAGCTTTAAAATAACTATTTTGACATTACAAACAGACACTTTAATTTTGTTTATCTGTATTGATATAAAAGGATTTTAAGAAAATAATTATTTAATCGTTACCACATTTTGTTTTAAATCGTTTAATTAATTTAAACCTTTAATAATGAAAGGTATTTTTCTTGTAGTACGACGTTGATCTTTTGGTTGGTTTGCTCTATCATCCCAGTATTACTTATTTATAATTTGTTACTCAAATAACTACTAAATGCCTCATTGGTCTAGTAGTCGCAAGGGCGATAGCCGAGCATCTAGTCCTGAGTTCGATTCCCGGGTCGGACAAAGTCTTACTGCGTTTGCCTGTTAGAAAATTCGAATTTCTCTGCAACCCAGAGTTTGAAAATGTGCTGTTGACGGCAAAAGGCTCAACACACATTACATGGAACGTAATAACAGCATTGGTAAAATGTGGGTGTACAACTACTGGTGTGAACACCTCTGCTTACTCCCTTGGGAAATAAAAACGTGATGCTATATTATTTATGTAAATAACTACACGATTCCTAAAAATCTTTCATAATGATTTTGAAATTGGTTGTATAACGATACGCTCTACTGTATTTAAGAAGTCATAATAAAGTCACCACTGCAAAGATTGCAAAGCTATAAAATATTTTATTGATAGCCAGATAGCCCCACATTTACACTCCCACGGAACCATAAACCAAAGCAAATACCTGTCTAATAAGAAACTTAAACAGTTTTTTTCATCCCGAGTGGCATCCACTAACAGTACTCGACACCCACTTGCATTGCCACCGATAGTCAGCAACACATATACCCCGTAAACCACCGAAAAAGTTCACTAAATTATCAACCTTAACTGAACTGAAATAAAGGTGGCAATAGTGTGGCTATTTATGAGGTATACGATAAATATATGCGGTTGCCTGTCATTGATCTCTTCGGGACACTTGACACAGCCTTGCTAACGAACTGATGATGAGGTTTTACGAGTAACAACTTTGATGGGCTTTTCGAGTGATTTTAAACATATTTTTAATACAAAGAAAGCAAAAGTGTACTATTTTTTAAAGTTGCGATAATTTTGCAATGATTTAACAGCGCTCCATTTACGACAAGTACTTATAGACGAAAGTATTTCTGCGTCAGTCAGCTCTCATGAAAACTACAAAAAGTTTAGGAAGCGAATATATGTTCAATTCGGGATGGACTATTCTTGAGTCTAAACCGTGGACCACTCGACATACGGTACTTCCATACGGTACATCATTTATATCTAAACAGTAAACGATACCAGTAAGAGGTAGTTGGGACATACAACTGTGAGTACATTGAGTATTGCAATACAGTATAAGTAGGTAATAATACTTAATATAATGGGTGCTTATAAACTGCTCAATCAATTTTAATGATCACTTCACAATGGAGTTACATGTCGCTGCTAATGCTAGAGATTGCACATGACTTATTTGAGCATCTAAATCAATTAAGTCATCAAGGCTAAAGAAATTCGAATGCAAATTCTGTTTTATTGTGCAAAAGTCTTAGAAAGCCATGCACAAAGCTATAGCGCTCGAACATCGCCCACAATTTCCGAAAACAAAAATAAAAAAAGTAATCTCGTCTTTATTACATGAGTCGGAGATACACGTAATCTGCACGCAAGAATGTTGAAAATTCTTCGAGGAACACGCCCGTTGCATCGCACAAGTAAAACATGCATTGAAAAAGAAAAAGGCAAAGGCATGTGCGCACAGCCGGTTGTAAAAATAAAGTTATTATGCCAGTGATATCGCAGCGATGGGAAACGGGATCGTGGCGTTAGTTTAGACGGTTTACATAAGTAATAATCTTTTTTCAAACATGTCCATAATTTTTATAGTCACAAATAGTGATGATGCAGTTAATGATGCGAAAATTGCGCTTTAACTCGTTATAGGATAATCGATTATCTTAATAATTGCTATATATAATCACGTTGTTATAGTAAATAGTGGGATATTCTAATTGGATTGCCTTTATTTTTTTGTACATTAACTTGCATTATTCTCACACAACTTTATTGTTATACCAATTCGTTTTAAAAGAGTGTCTTGCCGGCTCTTTTCCATAAGATCAACGCCATGGAACCGTGCACCTAGCTTTGAGTTTTCATAATTACTTGTAATCTGGTCTATTTGAAATAAAATAAAAAATAATTTGGAATAATATATCCAGCAATTTTTGGTTAGCTGACATGTTGTCTTATTATTTATATTTGGTAACTGACATATTTCCAATGTCAATTGAGCGGAATTATTTTCAAGAGAAAGCCTACAGAACTTCTCCCGTCCTTAAAGTTAGCGATAAACTAAGTAACGATTTTGTTTCCACAAGATCTCTAACAATATCAATTAAGAAATCATAAATTTGTACTTACTAATTAATTTACTCAACAATTTACTTAAGGCTACTACTGCTGCTTTATGAGTAAACACTGTAAAACCGTATACCGGTTTTACAGTGTTTGTCTAACTAGATCAAAATCTCAGCATCTTCGACGGTTTTTTCAATAGCAATGCAGTCAATACACAACGCGCCATTAAACCAATGTTTGCAAATATGATAAGATAAAAATCCGCAATGTATGACGTCAAGCAAAATGACATACGGACGGCTAAAAATAAGCTTATCGGACAATAAGAGAGTGCGACACTGCGAACGAAGTTTTAAAATGTAATGATACTGCACGAGGACATTATAATGAAGTTCATTGTGTATATGTAACCAGCTGGTGCCCGCGACTTCGTCTGCGCGACTAAAGGTAGCCTACGTCCTTCCCCAAGATACAATTTATCTCCTTGCCAAATTTCATTACTATCCGTTAAGCCGTTTAGTCGTGAAAAGGTAACAAAGAAACAAACAGAGTTACTTTCGAATTTATAATATTAGGATGGACAGTATTGAAGTATGGATTTAAGCGAGTTTGTAGTGGATGACAATATTGCAATTTCCCCGTCATAAATTTCGATCAAGCGCTGCCGTTGATCAAGTTTGATAACTGATAGATAGATAGCGGGATAAACAACCGTGTCAGATCCTATACTGCAGCTGCACAGGCAGAAGACTAAATGCTAGATGCCAAATTTTGGTTGGTAAACTTGGTGGTGTTGGAATAGTTAATCCTGGTCCCAACACTGCCTATAGTTCCACATAGCATCATAGCATCGCATGTATTCCCCGAAGGGGTAGACAGAGGTTACACAGTCGTACACCTAGATTTCTTCAATGCTGTTACTAAGTCCCATGTAATAGGTGAGGAGCCTATTACCATCTACCGGGCACTATTCCAAACTCCGAGCTGCTACTGAGAATTTTCTAGCAGAAAAACTCAATCATACTGACGACCCGGGAATCGAACCCGAGACCTCATGCTCACCCGTCGCGCTTGAGACCTCTAGACCAATGAGGCACTAGTTCTATGTTATGTGTATTCAAAGAGAGAATTAAAAATAGAATCATAGTGACTTGATCAGTTTCAGTTTATTATATTTATCCGCGAGGCGCAGGTTCGAATCCTGTTCGCGACCGTATTCTTTTTCCATTTAATATAATAACTTCATACTGACCTTATACAATCAGAACTGGAGTAATATAACTATATAACATACATACCTAACACTTTACACATAAAGCTAAAGTCAACAATAGTTTCTTAGCAGTGTTTACGCATTCCAATACTTAAAAGGGTTTGGTATTTTTACACCTAACTTGACGCGAGCGTGTTTTCGATGTGAATCGAAATTCTTTTTATACTTGTTCACTTCAGATAAACCCACCGATATAAGAGTTTGGAATGCGAATTTGTATGTTTTCAGTTATGCAATATTAAAGTACCGTTCGTAAAATTCGATAAAAATATCGTATGAGAAGACTCGTCCTTAATTCGGAAATATAAAATAATTTAGTCTCGAAAACGAAAGCTGTTATGGGATCTGGATCTATAATAATATTTTTTATTGCACCGTTGTGCGTTGAGCTTTGAAAACAGCATGTATTCCAAACAGGCATATTTGGAATTATACCAAAGAAACTGTATCAAGTCACACCTGTACACCACACTGTACCCAAAATGTAGGTGGGGCTTATTCCTTTTTTTTATAAAAACGTTGCCTCACACTGGGAATTTCTTCCTGTATCGTGGGTGCGTTTACAGACATATAATCTCACAAGCACACACACACCCAGACCCGGAGCAATTATCTAAAGATCGTACAAATATATGCTCTGTGCAGGAATCGAACCTGCGACACGCAGCGCAGCAGTCAGTCTCTCGACCACTGCGTCAACCGCGCTGTCTCTCTTGCTCGCTCTCTTCTTGATGCGAATTGTGTTAAACGTCTGTTAGTAGTAAAGAAAGTAATGATGCGACAACACACCGGCAGTCGTTTTGATCTTCGGAAACCGATGAAACATTCGATTTTTAGTACCAAGAAAGTTTACGTTGTCGTTATTTTACATAGGTAATAAGAAATTTCGAGAGCCGTTTCAAAGGGCTTGTAGAGAAGCTGTTTGGGATCGTATTGTTATAGTCGAGTGTGACTAAGTATTTTTAAACATGTTTGAGCAGTTATTTTTAATACGGTAGTTGGACTTTTCTTTGAAATTATTCAATTAAAAATCCGTGGAAGCTATTAATTCAGCTATCAGACCGACTGACGAAATTTTGGACGAAGAAGTTAACATTGTTTTAATAAAAAATATTTCCTCAGTTCAAACTGTTCGCATCCATTCTCATAAAATATGATTGAGTGACTAACATTTTTTCTTCCAAACCAACTGAAGAAATCACATTTTTTTGTGTGCCATAAACAATTTCTGCAACAATGAATTGGATATGTTCCAATAAACTCTATAATGCTACTGCATTTTGTAATGGACGCATCGAGATTTGGAGCCAATAAATACATGTTCTGTGCTCCAGTTAGATTCCGTCGTTCCGAATATCTGAACAATTACAGATAGAACTGGTTTATTTGTGTTAAGATTTATAGAAACACTTAACCTGATTTTAAGTTAATTGAGGATAACAGAGAGTATCAGCTGATCAACATACCAAACAAATGTGCTAGATAAAAGAGAAAACTGATGAAAAATTCAATTACAATTGTAGTTGGCACAACGCCACCGTGATCACAGTTAAAATATTAAACTGTTATTACTGCGAATCTTTCCTTCTGCAATATCATAAGTGTTGTTCACGTTAGTACTGGCCAAAACTTTATTTAATTGAGAATTAATATGTTTCATCAAATATGGATAGAGAAAAGATGCAGACATCGGTGAAGGGGAACCGAATAAAAGAATCCAATTGGTAGTCAAGTACATCATTTCTACTATCCTAAAATAGTTCCTACATTTCTACTATCCTAAAATAATAGAATTATCCCGATCTAGTTGACTAACAATTCGATTTTTTTTATATATTTTTTCTTTATTCTATACAAAAGCGTTCAAAAGTAAATTAAATCCGGCCACGTTTACAGAGAAATTTTCCATAATTGCGAGCGCTTGAAAAGCAACAAGCTAGTGCCGTACATAATAAGGGTTCACTTTGACCCCAAACTGGCCGTGCCCTGCACAAATATGGACAATGGAGATTCTATCTTGTGTTTCGCACGGTCGAGTATCAAGCACGGAGTTACAGCTGCAATTTGAGGAGTCCTCTCAAATTGGACATGTTGCTAGTTGATTTGTTTTGAAATCGCTTGTTTTACGACGTTCAATTGCATGTGAAAATTATTCGCGCATAGATATCGAAAATTATGAGAACTTTTTAGCAAGCGTGTGAAGGTTATCTATCCGTGAATGTTTAGATTATGTTTTTTGATTGTAGAATATGGATACATGAACTTTAATACTTTTGCTTTAATTAAATAATTGGTTTATAGCGGTTCTTATGATGCCAATTTACCTCCACCTATTAGATCTGTTTTATGAATAGGATAGCAAACTTAGTAAGGAAAATGGTGGTAATTTTTGGAAACAATGTGTAGTAAATTCGGCTCACGGCTATGCGAGGACACGTTTCGGATATTCCAACAGCGAAGTCGTGACGGACATCTTGACAGATATCGCCTTTATCGGCGTCAGCCATTGTTTACCTTAGCTCATTGAATTTTTATAGTTGTATTCTGACAACACTAGCAGTACAGTGTTAACTGTATTGATATATTTTTTGTACATTTCTCCGAAGTCAATGAAAACTGACATATTTGAACTAAAAGTTTTCGATGGTTTGTTTATAAGTGGCTCTGATAGATTTACTTGGTTTTGGGAAGATTTTTCGATATTTTATGTGAGTCATGAGTATTAACACAGGAAGATTTAATAAGTGGTGGTCTAGGAGACACTTATGCACGTTCGTTGGAGGCATGTCGCGGCCTTATAAGGAGGAAGATGAACTCCAGATTTGCACGCCTGGTTCGTTACCATATATTACTGAACTGATAGGTCCATAAAGAAACTTTACATACGTGCACTTCTAAAGCTGATATTTCTAAACTTAAACATATTTCAGCTTAAATGTTTTTCAGACATTTTAAAGCTGGCTTTCGGTTTCGAGGACACGCATACGGATTGATGATCAGAATTCCTGGTAATATTAAAACGTTCAGTTACGTCAATTTCTTGTACTGATATTGCGAAGTTCAGAATGGAAATAATATTGGATTTTTGGAATGCGCAATAAAATCTGTAAGACCACCAATTCTTTTGGTAAAATATATTGAACCTTCAACAATCCGTTGTATTGGTATTTACAATATGCATGTATGAAAAATATAAAATAAAGAATTATTTTGATTAAGCCAACCTTGTGATAACAGCCTAGAAACACGAATCTTTCAGCATAACAAATTTTACTTCGTTAAATGTAACTTATTGAAATGAATGTATTACATCATCCACGTTCATTCAAATCAAAGTGTATAAACACGAAGCGTTTTTGTACGTTCAATTAATAATATGAATGAGTGACAGATGACGTCAGAAACCCAGAACCATCCAGCTGGACTTCAAGAAAACATCTTCATCAACGGTTGCGGTCACAATATTGCCAGCATTGTTTACAAATACTAATTACTACATCTAATACAGACGTTTTCTAAACTTCCAGCACTATTCTGGTAAACTCCCATGACGGAGGGAATTTGGTGACGTAACAGGAATCCTCAAACTTAAACCACATTTCCAAACGGGTCTTCCATCAATGTATGCCAATATCGTCAGTGTTCTAACTGCCTCATCTATCTAGTGAACGTAAGCGATATTTTCAATAGTGACTCGGAGTTCGGAAGTGCGCCCGGTTGATGGCAATAGGCTCATCACATCATACATGGAATTTTATAACGGCTTTGGTGAAATGTGCGTGTTTACGTTAACACACCTCTGCCTAAACTTTCGAGGAATTCAGGCGTGGTGTTGTTGTTCTAACCGTCGGGTAACGGATGGGGCGCGATGGACGATAAGCCTCCCCTCGCGAATTAAGACAGCGTATTTTTCAAAACCATATTGAGGTGCCACGTGACAAATGACTATGGATCTCATGGTATGGTATTGGTATTCGTGATATATTTTAAATGTAAACTGTAGATCTTGAAAATCAAAGGCAGCTATAGAACTGAGGGACGGGAAGGGAGCTACAGGCTTGGCAGAAACATGTGAAATATTTTTCTATATATGCGAAACCAAAACGTGACAGTTTTCTGAGTAATCATGATAGTGGTTTTGCTAATAACTTTGAAGTCGTTTATCGAAAGTACACAAACTTTAGAGGTACGTACAATGGATCATTTTGCTGTCACCAAATACAGAAGCCAAAAGTTTTATTGATTATTCAATAAAGTTAATCAAATATTTATACATTAATGCGACTACGAGATCAAAAGAATAAATTGGAAAATTAACATAAAATATTTAATAATGCCTGTCTCAGAGAATCGCAGATTATATTATCTTAATATATGATGTCAATATTTAAACGAATGACGAAATTATAAAAGATCAGGTGAAATACACTTAACAAGGACATTGCAACATTTTGTTAAAACTATTTAGATGTAAAATGAAAGGCACTGATTAAGGCCATCAGAGAGATAAGTAAGTATATGAACTGATGCTTGAGAAAATTAATTGATGACTTTTAGGCTTAATTTACGGTTGTCCCAATCGTATAATACATCACATAAAAGAAATAGAGCCAGAGATAAAAGCAATCAATCGTGTAGATATTTCCCCACAAACTGGACATAATATAAAACCGCACAAGATCTCAGAAATAGAATCTCTTCCCGTTTTTATTTTGAGTGGTAACCCTTCCGCCGATTATAAAGGCGATTCGAATGCGTTGGGCGCGACACAGATCTATTTGTGGCCAGCTAAAAATAATGGTGGACGGCTTAGCGCCGACATGAATGCAGTTTTTATGCACCGTGCTAAACGAGATGGGATCGTGTGCGTTGCGCTGCGTACCTTTGTTTTTATGTCAAATGCTTGCAGAAACGCAACAGCAGCCACTGTTTCTATTTCATATCAATCATCATCATCTGTTTTTTGTTTTTCAATATAATTTTCTGTCATAACCTAAGAGATATCAGCTGGTTGATCAGGTAAGTAAGACCAGATTCCCATTTGCCCTTAACAAGAAAAGGGTTTTTTTTTTGTTAAAATTGGTGTTATGATACACCTTGGTTGCTTTTAACAGCTTTTGACGATGCGCTTCATAATCCATTCTCTAACTGAACACAATAACATAATAACGAAACGTTTTAGCTAACAATTTATCCTAACGCACTTCACGGTTACCATATTATTTCTATTGTATTCGTGCCGTATCTTTGAGTTTTCTTTTCGAATATTTATTTCGAAACTCACACTTGACCGAAGGCCGTGGCCGAAGTAAACGGCACACATAGAATGCGTTCTTTATTCTATAAAATGGCATTTAAAGATTTGCAATGCTGCTTAAGTGTGGCCTAGAAATCTCGCATTCGATACAACACTTGAATTTGTGGATCGTGATCGAAGACTTAATTAACTTCATCACCGGGGTTTCATCACTCGTACTATCTGGGGTAAGCATTATTTAATTGAGGGCCAATAATTTTGTGGAAAGGAATGTTGAGTCAATGACCTGCGAATATGGTACTTCAGGCGATGTTTTTTAAACCATATGGTGCTAGCGTAAGGTGTTATTAATTGAACTTTTGCAACATTTACCGATTTAGTAGTAAGCACACCACATTTTGATGGGTCAGAGTATTCAGAAAAACCTCAATAAACATGAAAGTGGACCAATCTTGACTGCAAAGGTAATGAACGCAACTTAATTTTAAATGATTCAGTAATAAAATATACGCGAAGATAATTTGATACATAATTGACGTGAATCTTTAATCAGGCGATATCTATGTAGATGCATACTTATGCAAGTGTTGCACCGTTACATAAAAGAGAAAGAACTATTAATATATTGCCTTGTGGGTTTATTGCATCGGCGATAGTGTTTCTGAATGTTGCGCCAGCCCCCGCATTGGGGCGTGTCGTGACATGTTTAATCTTAATACTCATTACAGAAATAGGCTTAATATCTACTTTAGCACTCAACACGTTCTGGCGATAAAAAATAGAGTTAATATAACACTCCTTCTCATACAGGGCAGGCAATGTAAGCCAACTTATATAGAACCACGAAAATGATCAACATATAAAATACTGCTAGTTTTAAAATTGGACGCCGACTTCAACTAGCTGCTGAAACATGCTATGGGGAGAATTATTATTCTAGCATTACTATAACGTATAATACAGTAAGTTCAGTTAGTCTATGTCCCAAGGGCTATGATTACAAAAATGTTTGTAACTTCAACTTAAGGGAATTTCTATAGACTTAGATCAAGTCACGTACCATCACGCAAGTCTTACTTAATAGACAGAAGTTGACACAAAATCACAACCGTAATTTAAGACATTCCTGTCGGAATCTATTATTTACTAATGGTGCCTACAATAATGACCAATTACCCTAAACTGATCAATATATTTTAAACCGACTTCCAAAAAGGAGGAGGTTATCAATTCGGTTGTATTTTTTTTTTTTTTTTTTTTTTATGTTTGTTACCTCAGTATTCCGTGATTTATGAACCGATTTGGAAAACATTTTTTTTATTTGAAAGGATTTACTTTCAGATTGGTCCCATTTAAATTTTATGAAAATTGGTTTAGTAGTTTGGTATTTAAATCAAAATAACTGAAAAATAATACGTCGTCGAAGTAAACGAAATGGTGTATTTTGCTTTCTTGTGACTTTCCGGTGATGTTTACGGTCTCTAGAATAGTTCTAATGTACTGCCTATTTTCCAGCTTCATCATCATCAGATGATGATGATGATGAAACCGGAAGATAAGCAACGGAAATCCGTCATTTTTTTTTTGCTATTTAATACTTTTTAGTGTAAGACCGCATTCTCAAACATCTCTTTTTACACGAGTGCTCAAAAAACGGAGTGTATATAAGTATGTATATATGTAAGTATGTTTGTGAGTTTCTTTACCTATTCCACCATAACTTCTAAATACCTGAACTGATTTCGATATATGGGGTATCGTTAGAATCCTTACACTGTCCCGTGACTAACATACGCTAGTCAGTTTATTTTTTATTTTTTATTAATTTCATCTTGTGTTAGGTACGCAGTTTATTACTCTCTTTTGAAATAACCTCAGATCTAGATTTCCTACTTTGATATGGATATGTCGCAGATGGATTGTAAAATAAGCTGTTTTACAAAACTGCTAGCTGATTTACAAAACAGTACTGTTATGAAAAACAGCTGAACGACATTTAGCGGTTTTACATAATTACTGAACTATAACACGCAGAATTGAATGAACGTTTTGTGTTTATCAATGCAGCGGGTCAACGATCAGAGATTATGTAAAACAGTGTGAAATGAACTGTCAGATTGTTGATTTTAGTTCGAAATTTTGTCCCATATGGCTCTCTATGTCTTAACAATAATAACCTAACTTTATTTTACTTGTCAATAGAAAAAAAAAAGATGAAAATTTTGAATGACTTAAATATTAAACCACTATAATAGTCGACAATATATCGGGATTATGAAAGAAAATAAATTAAATTGATCCATGAGCGAGCGAAGCGAGCTCGGGAGTTTCGTGTATGCCGACACGGATAGGTTAGGTTCGAAGAGGATGACGGGGGCCCGTGAGCGAGCGTAGCGAGCGAACAGCCCCCGTCATCCTCTTCGTGTTTAGGTTTTTTCTAACCTTACGGACACAAAAATAGGAGCCCCGCAAAGCGGGGCTCCGTCGACTCAGCAACGGAAAGTCAAATCAGAATACAGTATCGCTTTTTTACTTGAATGGTGACTATCCATTTAATATACCTATACAATAAACAAACCTGTCCCACTGTAGATATACATAGCATCATAGCATCACGCCTGTATTCCCCGAAGGGGTAGGCAGAGGTGTACACAGTTGTACACCCACATTTCACCAATGCTGTTATTAAGTCCCATGTAATAGGTGGTGAGCCTAATGTAGATATGTCATTCTGCATTACGTCTAAAGGTGGGTAGCAGTTTTGTTAAACGTATCGCAATGGCAATCCAGCTGAACGTTGTTCAGCTGTTTTATTAAACATTACTGTTTTGTAAAGCAGCTAGAGATTTTGTAAAACAGCGGATTCTACAATCCATCTGCGACAGATATATATGGACAGCGCGTTGAGTAGGTCTACCCATATTCACTTCCGATAAATCAGTTATGGTACGCAAGATTCACTAAAAAGTAAGAAATAAAATATTTTTTAACAAAAAAAAAAGAACCGACTCCAAAAATCTTTCTGTTAAGTAAAATTGCATAAAAAGTTATAAAATAATTGCATTATTTACTTACTACAATTTATATAAAAAAAAAATTTTTTTATATAAATTGAGTATTTAATTTGAGTATTCTCAATAAAATCAATTTATTAGGGCAATTATATACAATTATTATTATTTTTGGAATAATTTAGGAAACTTCCTAAATATTTTTAAAGTTTGAAAATTTGCAAAGTATATTTAAAGGTACATTAACCATCATTATTTTTACGATAATGTATTATACCTAATTGAACCTATTTACAAACGAACACAACAACTGCCTAAAGCGAACGTAATACGCTACTTCATGAATGTACTTACACGTTTATTATCCTTTACTGGCACCGACTCCAAAAATAATAATAATTGTATATAATTGCCCTAATAAATTGATTTTATTGAGAATCCTCTAAAATTAAAAAAATATTTTTATATAAATTGTAGTAAGTAAATAATGCAATTATTTTATAACTTTTTAGTGCAATTTTACTTAACAGAAAGATTTTTGGAGTCGGTTCTTTTTTTTGTTAAAAATTATTTTGTTATTATTGATTACTGCTTAGCCCTCTCCCCCTCTCCTAAGTTTTTGCTGTGCCCGACAGGGTCCATAATGCTTCTGTATTTTTATATTTTTAAGACCATTTATGTACATTATGGAACGCAATAAATGATTGATTGATTGATTGAATATTATACGTAAGTTTTGCGTCAGTTCTATATCGTAAGGGCTAGATTAACTTGAAGGCATATAGAAAATTGAGTGCATACCAGATTTGGTGTTTGGATGTTATGCTTTTTCTAATCTGTACAAATGAAACGAAACACTACATGATTGAAGTGCAGTGCAAGACGTCTTTGATCCGAGTATTATTTTAGTACAAACGAAGTAAAATGAACGGTAATGGAGAATCGTTCTCATTCAGATCCCGTTGTTCAATCACAATTCAGGTGGCACGCGACCCGCCGTCAATAGATACGCATTCCATCTTAAGAGGGAAGCGTGTGCGCATCGTACGTAATCCATTCGTCTTGCTGCGAAACTGCGACTTCGTATAAGATGTGCTCGTGACTTCGTTTGTGGATTTTGTAATTCATGATTTTTTGTTGGAAAATTTTATTTTAGGTGTTCAATCATCTATATGGCTTTACACGGCATTGAGAACATCCTTCAGGTGTGCTGGTTTCCCTACGATGTTTTCTTTCACCGTTTTAAGCAATTGATAATCTTCTAATATATAAAAATCTCGTGTCAGTGTTTGTTATCGAACTCTACCGAAACGGCTTGACCGATTTTTACGAAATTTCTTGTGTATATTTGGTAGATCTGAGAATAGAATGTATGCTATTATTATACCCCTAGGTGGTAAGGTTGGCCCTATCCAGAAAACAATGCTTGTAGAATAACGTTTGCGGGGCACAGCTAGTTAATTTATAATACGTACATGATTATGAAGTCAGTAGTGCGTGCCTTGGGATCGAACTTTTTTTTTGTACATTTTATCGGCCTCCTATCGACTAAAAACCACACGCTCCTCAACAAACCTGTACCGGGGTACGAAACTGCGATTGACTTGCTAGTTCTATGATCATACCACGAAGTATGCTGCAAGGTATCTGAATCATTCTTCAAGTTGGATTCATTGCATAATTTTAGTGGCGTTAATATTTTTATGAAACTAACCTAAAAAAAAAACATTATTATAAGTTCAAGATAAATCTTTGAAAAGCATTAACGCATGCTTAGCGAACTCTAAAGTTTATTACAAGTTCATTGTACTTATATCAATGAACTCGAATTAAAGTTTTTTTTTTATATTTTAATTCAATTCGTATAAATATTTACGTCACGAAAATGACTCAAAGAATCCCACTTGAAGAATGACCCATATAATTTTCTGACTTCAATAAACAAATCAGCGTTTCAATTGTTTTAAGAAACAATACTGAAAAAAGTCGAACATCAAAAAGAAATATCAATATTGTTTTAGTGTGATAGTGCATACTGATGTACTAGCTTCTGCCCGTGACTTTGTCTGTGTGGACTTCAGAATTGGGTCTACCCGGGACAAAAAGTACTAGTCCAGGTTATAAGCTATCTATGTGTCAAATTTCAACCAAATTCGTTCAGTAGTTACTAGTAACAGACATATCTTCACAAAATTTCGCATTTATAATATGAATAGGATGTTTTCTTACTTACTTTTCTTCTGATTAAATATTTACTATGGATTTATTCCGTAAAATAGGGTGAAATGGAATCCAGTGGGCTTACTCTTGAAAATAATTCCGGTCGATTGACATTGGAAATATGTCAGTTCGTACTTTTAAATGCCAAAATGTCTAATAAATAATTATAGATTCAGGATATTATGAAGACAACATGCTTTAAAATTGAGGCAACTATAATATAGGTAAATTTATTTTAAAATTACGCGTTGTTTTAAGGCGTCAATATAATATTGGAATTCGATTGGAATTGGTATTAGTTTCAAGAGTAACCCCACAGGGTTGAATAAGTATAGAATACATATAAGAATTTTAACTTTTATTTCGATTTCTCGTTTATTTGTTCTTGGCGAAACTAATAAATGGACCCCATAGGACCACTACAAGGTTTTAAAAATTGATGTTAGTAGTCGCAACCGCCGCGCATGTATGACAAGATGTATGAACGTGGACGAAGCAAAAGGCATATGTAAGGATCGTGGCAGGTGGTGTTCTGTAGTTTCTGTCTACCCCCATGGGAGAAAGGCGTGAGTTTATGTATGTGTTATATATTTATGTAATAAGCTAAGAGATTTAATTTAATAACAGTATACAGAAAGTCATTTGAATCCTAGTACCTCGTATACACGTATGCTGTTTAAACAGCCATTTTAAGGTTCAACGGAACGTTAAAACTATTATGTAAAGTTCTTATGTGACAGTCGGAATTCAAACTATTTGTGCAACCGCTAAATTCTAGCCATCTCTGTCTGTTGTAGGTGATTGAGAGGGAAAGAAAGAGATGGAGCTATCAAATGTGACTTGGTGAAATATTGATGGCGTTCAACGTAAAATGTGAGAGAGAAATTATAGTTACCGATACCAATACATTCGACGGAGAAATGGAATCACATTTCCGGTTGCATAAAAAAGAAAGGTCTGTAAAATAAAAATGATAAAGGTTGCTATTAACGATTACAACTATACATAATCTATAATTTAATTAATAAGGATAGTAAAGGATCAGTAGTTCTGAAAGCTTAAGACAAAGATGTAATGCATCCACAATTTGAGTATGAATGTCATTCCATGCACCAGTCGTGCTTTATTTGCTGTATATTATAATGATCAGTGAAGAAGAGATTTTATTTCAATGGACACCAGAAGCTCTAGTAGTCAAAACTGACACCTATGATTTGACCCATAAAATAGTATATCTTCTCTTGGAATCTATGAGGAAATACGACGGGTAACCTATGACTGTTATCGTTTAGGTGCAATTGTAAAACCCAAGCTGGTGCTGCTTGTGCCCATGCTTGTGGGGACATATTTATAATGTCTACCTGAAGATAAAAGCCGGAACCTTAAAGTTGGCAAGGAAATAACCGCTAATTCATAGAACTTAACTTTATGGGCTGTAAAAATTATTGACGAAGTGGTAGCCGTGAAATCTTGCTTTTATGGTTATTCTAATCTGTATTGCAACTTTACAACCTATAATTCATTTAATCCCACTGGAGTGGACTAAAATGGAATTTGTGGTATGCTCCCAAGATAGATCTTCCGGGATGAATGCAATTATGTAGTCATCACATACAGGCTATTTGGTGGTCGATGTTGTTCTTGTTGGTTATGAGCTGAATGTTGTAGCTAATTCACCTGATAAAACTGGTTCTCTAGAAGAATCTAGATCAATTAACACGTAATGTAATGCTCAAGATAACAATTGTAGTTACATTTAATACATTTTAAAAATGCTTTCCGAATTAAAGATTAATGATGCGCAAAGATAATTAGTCAAGTTATTTACGACGCGACGAGAAACGCAAAACGCAATCGTCCAAACGACACAAATACAACGTCCGTTAGTCGCACCGAGTCGCAAGTATACACTCGCGGCTAATTTCAGCAGAAACGGTAACACGACAGTTTAATAGAGAACGTGCGGTAACACTAACTGTCCCGGAATCTGTACCAAGGCCGACCGTTTCCAGATAAACGTCGATATATGAGTAAAATTATGTTGGCAGCAGATGGCAAGATGTGTGGGTGCTGAAAGTATCAATGTCGGATCGAATTTGGCAAAACATGTGAACTCAAAGTGGGCCAGTCACCCTGAAGCGCCTTGAAACATTCTCGGTGTTCAACAAATGCCGTACAAGGATTGTTAGGCACTGTTATGAATTTGCGGAAAGTATTTCCGCATTGTAACCATGAATATAGTTTGGGTGTTTAAAACATTGTAATTATTTTTGCTTATAAACACTATGCAAAATGTGGATGGGATGAAATGTTAAGCGTTAAGCATCTGTCTCGTTCAGAACTAATGAAATAGTAATGCGGTTAATTGAAACTGATACATAGTATGGGAACCGAAAAGAGTTTCTCATAGGAGAATTCATAAACAGCATAGAAAGCGAGCAAACATACCTTAATGATCGGAATACAACTTTTGGCAACAATATAGTCACGGAGAGTGTCATGACATTTTGAATCATTAAGCATGTCAGCTGGGTCTAAAAGTACATTTACGAAAGTGGGTTAACAATGACAAATAGATGACAGGAGATTCTTAAGATGTTTTTAAATGTTGTCTGGTTCAAATACAACTTTTACATACATATTATGTTTAAGTGGGCGTGGATGGATTGACTTAGATTCAAACAAATTTTATAGAGTACTGCAGTTGAGATTTTTATAATGTAATTACTGAACTGGAATTATTTAAAGAAAAATTATTTATCGACGCAGTTCCAACTTTAGCCGGCGACGTCGATAGACAAACAAATAGTTCGGATGAACAAACTGGAAAGCACCTTGCAAACTTATTCCCCATTCATTCATTACTTAACAGACGAAGCAGTCATGATCGCTGCAACCGCTCGATTATCAAAGAATCCGATGACATCACTAGTTTTATAATCGTACCAATCATTCAATATTGAGCCTTCAAACAAAACGTCAGTTGTTTCGAAGTGGACGATTTCCTATTGTAAATATTATCATGTTGTTTATTGAACCCCCCGTCGGATTGTAAACAATGCTTGCAAACAATATCTGTATTGACTGATTTGAGAATGCTCTTGGGTTAGTATAGGATTATTGATGTAGACTAAGTGCCTTTTGATAGCGATGATTGTGAATAGTTGTGTGTGAAAAGGAAAGGGTTTTGTTTATGTAATTCTTAAATCAATAGTACTTTGTTCACTGCTCACTGTGGGAGATGTCATGATTTATAATTTCAGAGATTGATTGTTCGTCGTGACATGGAAGGTGGATATTTTTGGGTTATCATTGTATAAGCATTCTCCACGTTTGATTCTATAACTGAATCGTCATAAGACGGTATTCTTATATTGTAACCATTGCTCTGTCATGCCATTATAAAATCACTCTTTTATCAATTATCGTAAAATATTGTGTGTGGTAGTTGGTTTCCGCTTTTCTTAACGAATTTAAGCGCACTTACAGTTCCTTCATTCTTGATAAATAAAGCGGATATCTGGGTTTACGTACAGCTACTGCCATCTAACATCCGCAAGCCTCGAGAAAAGTAGTTATCAGTGGATACCAACAATATGATAGAGCACATGATAATCTGTCTGTATCTTGATGCTTTAGGGCACCGATCATTTCTGAGATATAGAATCTAAATGGCCTCTTACAAGGCCCATTAATATATATAGTACTGGAATGAATCGAGCAGAGATTTTAGTTTCAGTTGGTACTAGTGTACGTCTTAAATGATAGCTACAAATAACTTTGTTTGTTGAAAACTCAAAGTTTGTCTGTTACGACAAACACTTTCTTGTAAACTCGTTTAAATTGGGACATTAATACAGTTTCAATATTTGTTTAACTGAAGAGAGAACCGATATTTAGGCAATTCATCACAGGACAAAAGACGAAATTCTATTAAAACACGTGTAGGTTCGCAAAAAGGTTCGTTTGTTCCATAAAAAATTCGATCAAACGAGCGAAAGTTAATTTTAGTTAACGAATTGGATTACTCGGTGCAAGCGGCGGATTTTGTATGTCACTCTATAATGGCTTTACATTGTAGAGAATTTTCATATAAACGTTCAACAACTTTTTAAACCTGTAATTTGGTTTGAGCACCTGGATTAAAATTTACTATCATACTAACTTCCAACATACTGTATAGAGTACATTTCTGACTCAACCGTCATTCTATCAATTGTGAAAGATATTTATACACAGACTTTCCTTCGATTGTTTAATATTCAATTCAACTGAATGAAGTGAATAAGCGAAATAGTAACATCAGTGAAACAATGAATGAGTCGCCAGATCGCACCAGTCACAAATTCACTAAAATTTCAGTTGCAAATCTCCAGAGCGAAATGCACTAGAACATTTAGAGATGCAAGTACGAAAATAAATAGGACCAAGTGCCAACTGGATATCACACGTAGTCTAAATACCGGAGGGCTTATGTTATAAATACGATGCCACATAACCGTGCTGCAGGCGTGTGAAGTGGAGCGAATTGGGCTGATGCGTCAGAGTATCCGCGTCCAGGACTCTCGTCCTTCGCTTGTTAATGGACAGTTATAATTAGATACGTTTTGTTGAGCATTGGAATTTATATAGTCGGGAGCATAGTAAGAGAATATCGGAATGAGTTGCAATCTGCGATACTTTATAAAGAAGATTCGTAAGATTTACTGTGTATTTAAGGAACAACTTTGAAACCTTAAATTGTTATACGCAAATATGTCAAGACTTACGTTCTCTCTCCAAGTTCAGTGTGCCAGGACAATCAGGACTTACCTGAAAATAAAAATAATCATTAATATTTTTTTAAACAAAAATCAGATCAACAATTTCAATCCCTTCATTAGCTAAGACAAAAGTCAATACCACAGTTGTTTGCCCAACAATCTCAAAACATCTCAAAAGGCTTTTTATTCCAGAACAATAACTTGACACAACAATAGCATCTGACCTAACAACGTATGAATAAAAAGTACCACTCGATGCTCGATCCTTTTTGCAATTGAAGCAAAAACTCCATGAAGGGCCAATCGGTGTTCCGGACATTCTGAAGTACGCCGAAGTGCGCCGAACTAGGACAGTACGTGGGCAATGTTGGCAAGGTGCTGCTGATGCAACTTCCTTTGCGCCTACTTGATGAAAGAATACTTTGTAAACTGTTGTAACTCTTTTGATAGTCATTTGTAAATGTATGTGGGTGGAAGTGAGTAGGATTGATGCATAGGTTATACGAATTGGTCAGAAAAGTTGTGCATTTTTATTATAATTTGATGTTAACAGAAATTACGAGATACATAACCTTATGAATACTAAACTTTTTTTTAAGTGAATGACCATTGCCCTGCGTAGTAGCAATAATTGTATTTTTAATGTTATAATAATTACTCAACCAACAATCTTTGTCTTACAAATGAACTCGAGTAATCTGAAACTGAAGATGATAAATGAAACCGATTACCTCTGAGGTTACTCGATTTGATCATTTCATAAATAAATATTTACTGCAGCAATGATACAAACCTACTTTACGGTATTCGGTATCACTCGAGAGGACGCCATTGACAATTAATCTTGAAAGACTAAGTTGATCCAAATTGGAGTCAGTCCAAAGAACTTTATCTTAGCATCCAAGCAAGTCACTTAATAACTAGGAAGTCTATTCGAAACATCATTAATAAAAACACTGTCTGCACAAAAAAGTTAATCACGCAGAGTACCACGGCATGAATTTTCATTGATACGAGATAAAATTGGAGATGCCTTGTTACGTCAGGACATGCAACTGGATTTATATGGAGTGATAATAGTTTTATATTTTGTACAGTTTTGTAGAGAGCCTGTTCAGATTCGTTATTTGTCGTGAGTTGAGAATTCGTTTGTTCCTCAAATAGTTTCGTAACGTTTCGAGAAAGGAAAGGAGGAAAGATAAATCGAAATGTATTGGATTTGTTTCCAAGGAATGTTATCATTATCAGTGATGTAATGCTTTTTCATGAAAGTTGTTGACGTATAAGGGATTAGATTATACATTGTTGACCGATTGAAAGCTTACTGAATAACAGTAATTTTAAAAGATTTCTTCTATGATTGGTGTTGCTTAGTATATTATATATTCTAAATTAATGCTAAAACATAATTACTAAACCAGTTTTCTCACAAGTGTTACCGAAGAATAGTGATTAACGAAATGTTTTACGTTCCGTGTGATTTTTCTCAAGACTTGATGAATCGCTCAGACGTCTCACGAAACTGATGCGGTGAAGTAACAGCATGCAGATGAAGGATAACTAAGTTTCCTATTTTTTTCGCTATGGGTATAGTATATTTTGATATTTCAGTAGTTTCGAGGTTTTTTTTTTTGGTTTGGCATCTCGCAGGTCAACCTAAGAAGTTGTCGACTGCTTAACCGGAGTTTCCTGTGGTTGCCTTAAAATAATAAATTATTATTAAGGCCCCCAGCCAGGGCATTCGAACTTATAAACTAAGCGACAACACGCTAAAGGCACCCCCTGCGGGGTACGAGCCTCGGCTTAGGGCGTCGCTGGTGGGAGGACAGCAAGGGACTGGCTGGATCGAATTAGAATAGTTTGGAGGAAAGTAGGGATAAATTTTATTGTTTATTACGTTTTTACGCAATATTTAGAATCAACTAATGTTCACCGGTTACTACTCGCGCGCATTTTTCGGGATTGCCCGACTAGTTTCGAACTCGAACGGAGTCCTTAGTCATGAGCTGAGCTCGCGGCGATGTCGCGAGTCAAACTACTGAACATTAATTGATAAGAATATCTCACGAAAGGTTTTATAAAAAAATATTATTAAGTGTAATTTAGGTTAAGGCAGATAAGAGGGGAACCTTGAAATTGGATAAGTGCGAGCAGTGATACTGTAGTACGTATAATTGGTTAGGGCAATGCCATGTTTTGATGAATCGAGATACTTACCGAAACGTTTCAAATCTCGCTATTATCTACCTGTTTTTCAGTATTTTCCTAACAAAAATTAAATTTGATTGGGACAATTTTATCAAAATATAGTTTTTGTTATAGTTTAGTCGATGTTATATCGTTGAACACGCCGAACCTAGTTTTGTTTAGCATTTATTGTTTTGTATCAACGTCAAAAATTCAAATTAAAATATAATTATAATAATATAATAATCATTTTATTTCATAGAAAAGGAGATTGAGGCGTATACAAAGTTATACATATAAGTATATTCCTTGTCAGTCACAATTTTTTATTTTAAATAAAACCGTATTACAGGCACTTATGAAAAGTCAAAACTAGGTGGACGGTTCCAAGGCGTTGATCTTATGGAGAAGAGCCGGCAAGAAACTCCATAGACACTCATTTAAAATAAATTGGTATAACAAGGTATTTAGTCACATTATGATCCTCCCAGTCAAACACTAGTGTTTGAGTTTATAAATTGTATTTTTGTGTTCACTGTTTAAGTGTAACATTGAGTTTTATTGAAAATATATTTCACTGTGACGCGAAAAGAAGCAGCTGAATCAGATTATTCACTTCAAACAGTGTTAGCAAAAACAAAATTAAGAATAAATAACCGATTGGCCTATTTAGACAGACCAAACTAAATAGTATCTGGATTATTTTCTAGACGTAGTTAGGCCTTGAATTTGGCAACATTATGCTTAGTCAATTACAGTTTGATGTTTACTTTACGATTCTATAAGATGTTATTTCAGCTCTGTAAACTAATTTAGAGGCTTACCTCCAGGCCTTGAACGACTTGCGAAAAGTTTTTTAAACAAATATTATACATCATTCTTGTTTTCTAAGGCTACAATATTTCAGCGTACGTAGTGATAGTAACTTTGTAGTACATTGCGCCGTATGTTGTTGATATTTTTGCTCATCATAGACAAGCTGTAACATATGATGCAATGTAATACAAAGCGGCCTGTGGCGGTGCGCTGGCCTGTTGCAATTGTTTAAGTTTATACGCAGGAAGTAATATCTTTTTTTTAAGGCATACATTTTTGTAGCCCGTAGCAATATTTTGCTTTGACGGTTATGTAGCAATCATATCAGTAAACCCGTAAAATTCAACTTGCTGTAAATTAACCTTCTTATAAACTGCTCTATTTATTGCGAACATACTGCAGTCATAAAGGTATTTGGCACATGTAAAATTACTCTTTTAATCAATGCTCACCTCTTATCTATCTACCTGCCTCATTGGTCTAGTGGTCAGGCAGTCTTATTTGTTTTTTCTGTTTGGAAATTCTCAGTAGCAGCCCAAAGTTTGGAGTTATGCCCGAGAGATGGCAATAGGTATTATGACAGAATTGGTGAAATGTGGTTGTAAAATTGTGTACATCTCTGCCCACCGTGATACTATGTCTTTTATCATATCTACGCCAATATTATATTTATCTACGTAATTATATTATAGATTGTGTAGTAGATATAATCACAATGACTTACAAAAAATATATTTAAGTTGTTCAACCATCTTGATCAAGAGTTAATAACGATTTCCAATAACGCACCCACATTTTCTAATAAAGATTAAATTTAAATATGTATGTTCATTGGGAACGTATCATAGCATCACGCCTGTATTCAGCAAATCAGAGGTTTACACAGTTGTATACCCACATTTCACCGATGCAGTTAATAAGTCCCATGTAATAGGTAGTGAGCCTATTGTTGGTCCATCTAGTGGGCACAATTCCGAATTCCGGGTTGCTACTGAGAACTTCTCAATAGAAAATCTCAAAAAAGCTTTACTCGAACTAGGAATCGAACCCAAATCTCATGCGCAGCAGTCGCGCTTGGGACCACTAGACCAACAAGACAGATCATATTAGAACTCCTTGTAAATATAGAAATAATGACGTCATAAATCATTAAGGATATACAGATTTTGATGAACACCCGTTTTAAATCGTGGTAGAACTAAGGGTATTGAGAACGGTTCAGTGTGCACCAGGGTATATTGACATTTAAACAAGCCCCTCGTGGATTTGCGGACTTAGCTGACATTATGATTCATTGTTGAAAAAGAATCCAAACATGACATCAATTTACTAACTACTGAAGATCGATGGATACAAGTCAAATTACCAATAATAACTAACATCGTTGAAATTAATTAACATAAATTATTTAATCCCCAATCACCGGAATTGCAGGACAATTTAACATTTATTTATTTATTTAACTTTAACTAAAACGGCTTTCGACCAATAAAAGACATAAATTCTTGAATTCGATACTTATCTACATAACTTTCAGACATTCTCTCACAATGTTTCTGACATACTAACAAGTGGGCTTACTCTTGAAAATAATTCCGCTCGATTGACATTGGAAATGTGTCAGTTCGTACTTTTAAATGCCAAAATGTCTAAAAAATTATTATAGTTTCGGGATAATATGAAGATAACATGCTTTAAAACTGAGGCAACTATTTTAAAATTACGCTTTGTTTTAAAGCGTCTATTTTATATTGGAATTGGCATTAGTTTCAAGAGTAACCCCAAAGGTCTTATTCCAATCACCCACAAACAGATCACATCATCGGCGTTACATGTTAATATCAATGCATCTAATTCATTCTGAATTCACACCGTCACAGCAGAAGAGAAAGATGGAAAGACTACAATGCAAAAGATATATGACTAAAACAAAATGTTATCTGCATCAGCTCATCAAATAAGACTAGAGTACATGTAAGACGTTGTAGCAATATTATTACTGTGATATAACTGTCTCCGGAGATAAACGCGAGCATTTCACACGACTATCTGGCACGCCTAGGTAATTATGAAATAAATCAATGTAGGACGACGAATATTATGCGAGATATATTTAGAACTACAATATACAGATAGTCAAAAGAGTCATCTGGATGTCATCTTGAAAACTGTTTATTTTTACTTCATAATTTGATTAACAGTACGTGTAGAGATGTTTTAATGATTGGTATTAGTGTCAAATAAACTATACATACGAAACGGTGCTAAGACCATATCTTTCTAAATGAAATCCCCAAAATCTATAAGTGAGAGTTTGTTATTTGATTCCAATGAATGAATCAGTGTTCTGGTTACTAACTTGTCACAAATTCGACCTTTGTCCGGCTCGCCCGAATGGTGCCAATGCACTCATATGCAGTTGGACTTCTGCCCAACTTTACGAAGGAAATTAGCGTGAAGAAATGTCCAATACTACGTGCCGTCAAACGTCTTGTGTATCAAATGAAACGTTGATATTGCGAACTAGAGACAGGTGCACCAGCGCATTAATTTTCATTAACAACTGCCAACGAATTAGATGCTCCTAAATTTATTCTACAGCGTTCGAGGTGCCTTTTGTAAGAATTTGAATAAAAGGTGCAAAGAGATGCCATACATTTTGGATTATTGGCAGATGGTATTTCGATGTAAGATACAAATTGCATTACTAGTGTATCTAATATCGGTGTTTAATGTGTGCCCGTTTGAAGAAATTCAATATCTGATGACATTCAATCCGAAGACTGTATGAAATATACTTAAAAAATAATGACTTGTAATTAACTGTGGAAAAATGTTAATCTGCAGCCGGTCCATAAGTTTTGTAGGTAAATTACAGTTTTATTACTTAAATATGTTTTCCATACGTTTTGAGTTATGTTTACGCAGTTCCTCGTGAAAACAATTTTAATAGTTACAAATTCAAGAAGTTACTTACTCTGAAATAAGTAAGAAAATAGTTAAAGCAGATAGACATTGCTTAAAACATATGTAAATACTTTAGAATTGAAAAGATTAAATTAATATGACCATATAAAAATTAGAAAGTTGCCTTTAATATCATATAACCCATCAAAATTTTACAAGAATAAACAACTTCAATGTATTTAAACATCGAAAGATAATCCCCAATACCCCGAACAAACGCCAAGTGATAATGTCACGAATAGATGAAAACAATATAGTGAACTGTACGAGAGCCGATAATGAAACCCATTAATGAAACCATAATATTAAAACTACATTCAGATAAATATCTCATACAGCATACATTACTGACTCAGAAGAGGTAGTTGTAAGAAATGAGAGACCAAAACAATCGATGTATAAGCACCAATTTGGGATACTCAATAGAATTGTTTTGATGGGCGGTGGGTAATAAAAAGTAGTAGAAAGTGCCAGAGAAGTCATCGGCACTTGGTGTTGGGCCAAACTGTGGCAAGGTCATTGGCTGTTTGATAATAGACATTATGAAGTAATAGATTGTTTGTTTACTTTTTTCAATGTTGCATTGTATGTGCGTTATTTCATCGTTTTGACAATCAATAATAAGGGTCTTACTAATAACAATTGGTATTTTGTTTAAATTGCATCTGAAACTATTTTCCACCATATCGTGTTTCAGCCTTGTTTAGTCGAAACACGTCCTTTTTTATACTAATAACGGGTAGGTAAACAACCCTATGAGGAGAGCGTAGGAGGGGAATAATTTCGAAATGGAAACCCTCTTCAAGCTGAACCTTGCGGAACGATATAAAGTACTTGAATTACCTACTATCATACAATAGAATCCCTACAATATTCAGAGTTTTGTTGGAATTTATCATCATTAACTCGCCGCGGGCAAGGGTTGCTTAGATAAAAATAACTCCCTATATCTCGATAAACAATGAAAATATACTGTTAATCAAAGCATTACAGATTAAGGTTATAAAATTAAAAGAAGAAAAAACTATACAAGTAGAATAGTGATGAAATTTTTTAGTTTTTATCGGCCAAAATATTCTGATTAAAGATTCTCAATTTAGCATAATTCTTGGATGTTTCACAAGCGAAATTAATTCTATTTCCTACGCTACGTTCGATTGCTCGGATTACTTCATATTGTCTATAAAAACACTATAATTGCTTGGATCCGCCATAATTTTCTGATTCCGTGTTTTGTTCATTTTGTTTCTATAAACAGGTTCTTCCGTGGATGTTTTTATTGAATTTATTAAGATTATCAGGAATTTGTGTTTTATTTAGACGACGCTGGTACTAAGTTTACATTGGAATAAACTTTAATTGACCACATTGCTTCTCGCATGACATGAAATGCTCAAGATATTGATTTTGAATCATGCAACCAAGCCTATCTAGCACCAAAATCTCAAGTTGCAACATTCACTTGTTTACGTGCCCATTGAATTGCATATGTGTAAACGCAACATACATTCGCATACCGATATCGATATAGATAAGTTAAAGTGTTCGTTACAGATTCCATTGCGTTTGCGATTAGTTCCACGCTGCGGGCCCGAGGACACTGCGAAGATAGTAATGTGGTATTATCAACTTGTTTTCTATCCATTACCACTTTTGTATTGAGGTACTGAGTAGCATTTACAGTTTCTGTTTTATTTTCCACTGTGTGTTCTTCAAGAGTATCGATTGGTGTACTATGATTTATGAAGTAGAAGTGATATTCGTTTATCTTTCTTGTATCAATTGAAAAAATCACGTATTGTTATAATTACTGCAAGAGTGTCAGTGTGTAACAAGTGATACTTGTTTGAACCTCAATTTATAATTTATTTGTGTGAGTTATCATTTTCAAATTATATATTGAGTTTGCGAGATTTTGGATTTAAGTTGATTTTAATTTAATTTATTGATAAATAAACTTTGAAATTAATACAACAGGTTAAATTAAATTTAACAAGGTTTTGTATGTACGTATTATTATGTATATGAAGATTGTACGACACACAAACGATTTAAACTTTTTCTTCCGATAGTAAACATTAGAAATATTTCCATCCAATAATTGGTAAAACGACCATTATAAATCGTCCGACATACTGTGGTTGGCCTTTAGTTTCAAAAGAATGGAATGAACGTTGCCGAAGGCACAATAAAGAGATTCAACAATGAAAACAAAGAAATTATAAAGTCATGCTGTGTTTTACTAATTTAAATGGTATATATTCAACTACGTAATAATATGAAAGTTATTGTGTACTGTAATGAGGAAATCAACTGAGCATAAATAATGTACATCTTACTGACGGCGTATTGTATAATTTCAATACAACAATGTCTGTGTGAAAATATCATTTGTTCTTACTTCTGCATCCTGATATCAATCTCATCGATTCTGAATAATTTGTCTCATATTTCTTGTGTTGTCCTGGCAAAGAGCCACTTGAGCAATAAATGTGCTTTTATTAAAGTGATGGATGTTCAAGAATGTTTGTGGCAAATTGTGATTACCTTCCTTTCTATACTCTTTCATGGCCACGTTCAAAATTATAATCGACGGAAACAATTCCACACTTCGTCAGATCAAAGTCGCTGTGGCGATAGTGAAATGCGTATTTAAATCATGATCTTTTCAATTGGTCGACATAATACTTTCACGTTTATGTAATCACGCGCCTCTTGGCTCGCCCATCCGTCATACTGCTTGCTTGTTATCTCGATCTAAACTATGAAAGTGAAATATCTACTCTTCTTTGTAAGACGGAGATAAGGGGCCCCTCGCGCAATGAGCTCGCGTTTTCACGTTTTTCTCTTTGATATTTTAATGTGCATAACGCTTCGTGCGAAGGTTATTGTTATCAGGAACACAATAATAGTTGTGTGTACAGAATAACAAAACGTAATTACAGTACATCGGAGTTGTCATTGCAGAAACCTGTGGACAAGAAATAAACGTAAATTTCCTCAATAAATATGATTAACCATGCGGACAGTGAAAGATCACAGTTTGCAAGACCTCGGAAGTCAAGAAGTAGTCGTGTGCGGCAAACAAATGTCACACAAAAGAGGGAAAACTGGAGAAAAAATATGGAGCTATCAATATGGAAACATCGCAAAATTGGCCGTTTAACCTTCACTGAGGACAGAACCTAAATCAGTAACCGAACCTTCGTATGTACGAAAACAAGAACATAAAAATACAGGAAACAGATTCAATGGTAGATTTTCGCTACGTTAGGGGCTTAGGGAGCGATCTTCCAAATCCAGACTATGCTACATATATCGTATAGGGAGGGACATATCCCATAAAGCGATACAAAATCTTTGCCAATCGGATTACAGTGTATTGTGAAACCTTAGTAACGCCTTGAGACTGGGTCAAAGGCATCGGATTTATTATGTTGAACTTGTTGCGAGCAAAACGTGACTTTTTATCGGAACATAATCTGTTTTGAAAATAATATCTACGCGAAGCTTGAACTCCAGACCAAATATACTTTGAACATTATAGAATGATTATTGAATTTTTCGTTTTGATGTACCTATCACCACTTGCTCAGAGATCTAAAAATGTTCAACATAATAGTCAAATGTTTTTAAACCTAGATGATAAATTGGACACTATATGCCATATCAACTTCCTCATACATTTGTAGGCTAACATTTCTAATTGGCATTGCAAAATGTCCATTGCCAATTGTCAGTCGTGAAAAAATTATGAGTTTTTTAAAATTTATGCCTTAGGTTAACGTGCATAATAAATCGGTAATGTATCTTTGGAGGTTTTTGGTACAATCGATTTAATTTATTGGCTGGTGTGTCTATATAATCTGTCTATTCACGACTTTGCCTCTTATCTTTGATATAATAAATCTAAGTATAGCTAGGTAGAGTATTTTACATTCTTTTTGGTGGGTTCTTTGGGGTTTGAAAGAAATGTGAAAGGGTCGCGACTTTTAGTCTTTACTTTTATTTTATAATTATTAATAGATTGTTTAACTACGTCTTTGTCAGGATCTCTTTTATTCCTAAACTTAAGTTTAATCAGGAAAATCTTAGTTGGGAAGAAATTATTACTGGATGGCAATTTTAATGTTTCTGTTATTGTTATTACAGTCTTACCTTTATATGCGTGTGCATGTCTGAATTTGGAGCATTTTTTATGGGACTTTCACTAAACATTTTGAGGTTATAGTGATCAGAATGAGAAAAAAATTGTGCAGTACTTAGGGGAGATGAAAAATATTAAACGAGACAATTATAAATTGCTATAATGATAATTACAATGGTCACAATACTAAATATAGTAACAACTGACGACATTGGCGTAATTACACAAACATAATTATCATTTTAAACATTATACTATATATATTACTATAATTATGAATATTGATACGTCCTTATAAATCGACCTAAAGACTCGTCAATTACAGTGCAGAGTAGTAAATTAGCGCTATTGTCTTATAAATACGTCGGCAGCGGTTATACGCGTCGTCTGAACGGCGCCTACAGACGGCTTTAATGTTTACTAATGATAGATTCGGTTGTTATGATTAATTAATGTCACTATTGTGTATATGTGCTTCGGTGGGAATAGTAGACTATCAGTCGTGGATGTGATACGATTGCTATTATTTATGTAGATACGGAGGAAGAACGTAACTTCAAGGCCTTAAAATAATTTGGATTTTCATTAACTCTCTTCTTAATTCATTTAAAATTCGATACACTTTAGACTAGTTTGCGGTTAATTATCTAAAGGTATACTTTAACGGGGCTGGCATGTTCTAAGAATAAAAGCCCCTAAAATAAAAGATAATAATAATAAAAAATTTATTATCTACCTATCTACTATTCTGAATTTTATTGATAACAAAAACATACACTTGATTTGAGAACTTCTTCATTTTTAAAGTAATTTAAAAAAGGTTGCATGCTCTTAGCTTAATTAGAATTTAAACATTTAATCAATATATTCTCTAAAAAAAAAGTTACTTTTCTCCATTTGACAGCAATATAGTTGTCACTGGTATTTAGAAGCCAACGTCTGAGAACACATTGAGGTTACATTGCGAAGGTCAGACGGGTTTTAGGAATTTCAGCCACATTCGGTGGAACTTTAAGCCGATTTACTCCGTAAAGCCTAAGAGGATGATGTCGGTGCTCTTGGCCATATTCATTTCACATCCAAGTTGTTTATTTAAAAGGAATATATATTATAAAATAAGGAAAGTCGTAATATGAGTAACATGGAAATTCTCCTCGCGTCAGTAGCTATTGCAGTAATTTGTTTTACTCATTTTAAGTAGTTATTGAAGACAAATAAATGCAAATGTAATTATGTACCTACTACCTATTAACATACTTACATCAATAGATTATTTCGCTTTTATATATATTTTTTTGCGCTTTTTGTGTCTCTTCCTAGGTTCCGCTTAACTCAACTGGATAAGCACTCATAGAGAGATGAAATAATAATTATTATAAGTATGTGAGAACCACTGCTACTGTGCCTGCCATTCCTTCGTCTTTTAGGTGGGAGACTAGCAAATTTTTATTCGCAGTCCTTTGTGTACATATAAAATCGAAATTTTCAATAGATATATTTTTAAATGACCGACTATAATATCGTCCATATAACAGTTACATTTATTATCTCTGTATTCAGTACGCGGCTCCCAGTTTGATTTCCAAATGTGCTATAGAAATTAGGTATTTTATTCACACGGCGACTGATCTGACTTCCCGAATCAAATATAGTTTTAAAACTGATATGACCTATAAAAATATGTTTTGAAGACAATTCTTTCAACCTTAGCAACAAATAAGTATACACTTCTACACGTATTTGGCCAATCCTTGCTAAACCCAGTCCCGTAGGTACTTAGTAGGCATGCCGCACCAGATTAGGCCTTTTCAAAGCCACGGTTGATCGCTCAATGTCAAATGCTACTTCCCGACAATACTGTGTGAGTCATCTATGATCAATCGTATCTAAGCTGATGGTTCGATAAAATGAGATGTTTTATTTTGACGGATACGACTTGAGTGGCCGCTGTTTCGTTTATCTAATTGATAAGGAAGACATTGTCTAAACTTGGTGTGTTATTTTACTTTGAAATAAAATATCCTCACATAACAGCAGAGCAGTGATAGCCAGGTGGTATGACCATTGAACTGGCAAGTTTAATGGTCGCAAGTTCGAACCCAAGACACGCAACACTGACGTTTCAGCCACGTGCGTTTTAGAAATTAATTTTGACTTAAATCGGTGAAGGAAAAGATCGTGAGGAAACCAGCACACCTGAGAGATGTTCTCGATGGTGTGTAAAGCCATGACATGAGTACGTATAGTTTACACCACTACGGGAACTTACACTAGGTTGTTCATCAACCACACTATAAGGATAGCATAGCAACATAGAATCACGCCTGTTTTTAAATTTAAGGGGTAGGGGTGTAGGGGTACTGACTGTTGTACTAGAATATTTTATTAATGCCTTCATTAAGTCCCACATAATGGGTGGTTAATCTTGTTGCCATCAACCCACAATTACACAATTTGGACTGCTGTGCAGAATTACCCAACAGAAAAACCCAATTACACATAGCCCGACCCGGGACCTCGATATATCGAGGATACTGTTAATATTAATTGAATTACCTTATTTATCAACTTTATATCGCGTCAACAACAAGTGTTGATTTTTGATTATTGAGTTTACCTAACGTATATTTTTTGTAAATTTCATACTGGTATAATCTAGGCAAAGCTCTGTTTGGTGGCAATATTGGTTGGCGTTTCAATAACCTCGCATATTGAAAACATAATGATAACAGCAAAAAGGTCATCGACTGTCTATAGCTATACTAACAATATTCCGGAGTAATAACAAATATTCATAAAAAAATTACATGGGACTTATCCCATGTAATTTTTTTATGAATATTTGCTTTTGAAGCTTCTTAAAGCTGTACACCCACAGATTTCTACAGTAATAGTAAACACCTAACAGCTGTCTATCACACTAGGTCACAGAACTTTATCGCTAAACACTTGTAAGGAACTGCGCACATTGAACGACGATGCTGTGTATCGTTTTTCTTCCGGTGACGTGTTACTCATAATTTCGCGCGTTTTTGTATAAATATCCTTTCAGAAGTTAAGCAGCGTGTTTAATATTTAGTGTGCGCCTATCTTTACATGCGCTGTCAGTTCAGTGCGTTAATATTTTGATGGATTGGTCTGATGTCCTAAAGAGATGCCGTATCTAAAATACACAACATAATATTGCTAAAAGCCTATGTTTTTTTTTTCGCAAAGTGGTTTTATTACGCTTTCCTGCGCTAATTAGATTAGAGTTTAGTTCACTTAATAAGTAGGTAATGCCTGTGAACCTAACGCACATTTTCCTCAAACTGACTAGAGCGAAAATGGTGGAATAAAAAGCATATAATAATCTCCAAGAAACTGAAGCGAGAATCCGAAGAAGACGAAAGCGGTAACATCATAAAATGTCAACGACTTCCGATATGGCCGCAAATAAAAGGTTACAATAAAATTTGACTGCCTGTTTTCTTGTCGTACCAAGATGCGGTACATTTTGTTTGGGAGATGAGTACTTCGTGTTCGCGATGATAGATTAACAGAAGGGGACTGATGGGAAATGAGGAAAATATGGATCACCAACCAGTCCAGGGTGGTAATTACATCTGTAGGCATGTAGGCCGATTAGTGTTTGACACGGTTTTGATGGTATTATGTCATTATGGTTATTTATTCAAACGTTTGTATTCCCCGAAGGGGTACCCAAAGGTTGTAAAGCACCACATTCCACCAATGCTGTTATTAAGACCCATGTTATTCAAATGCTGTATAGTATTAAGTGTAGATATCATCGTCGCATTGGATTTTCAACCTTGTTTAAATTTGGAATAGCGATTATTTGAATGTGAGATGGAACTCGGAGTAATCTATGATTATTCTTTAGAAAAAATATTTTAAACGTAGATATATTTACGAGTTTGTTCTCATTTGTTTCGATGTGTTAAGTACTCAGTGTTAATACCGAGATTATTTTAAAAACTATAGCGCCAGTAATAATATAGACACTTTTGTAGTAATATAGAGTTAATACCAAATTCATTCAACACTTATTAAAATAATACCAATATTTGTAAACATGCTTAAGTGGCATTGAAAAACGGATAAATCCATTAACGGACGTAACTATTTCTTGGATATAATATTTTTTCTTTTTATTGAGGTTTCACTTTTATTAGCATGTTTCCGTCATTTTGTAGAGGAAATAAATTCCTTAGCGACTGACCACTGTAATCACGTACATCGTACATAATCTAATATATAAAATTCTCGTGTCACAGTTTTCGTTGCCATACTCCTCCGAAACGGCTTGACCGATTTTGATGAAATTTTTTGTGCTTATCCGGTATCTATGAGAATCGGCCAACATCTATTTTCATCCCCCTAAATGTTAGGGGTAGTCCACCCCAATTTTTTTTATTTGTATGGCTAAACAACGTTTGCCGGGTCAGCTAGTTTTATTAATATTATTTCTTAGTTTGAAATGTCACAATTAAGATAATTACTATCTCAATTCTCTTCGTTGTTGTTTAAAGGTTAAGACATAATATCTGAATAAAAATGAGCTACAATTACATATTATTTACATCACATTACAACGATGTAGAGATAAGTGTTAGTAAACAAGCGCATAGCTTTTCCGTTATCTAGTCGAGATAAGTGTCTCACGTCTGGGTTGTGAAATAATTCAGAATACATATACAAACCTTAAAAGAAATGGAGTTCATTTTATTACGTAAGTCTGGAAAATTTTATGGCTGTCAGAAAGTTGGCAGTTGGTTTAAGATTTGGGGGCAACGTAGGTTTTGTTTTTCACAGCTCGTCTACGCTTAAGATTTGTAATTTATAAAAAACACCTTAAAAAGTTGTCTAATACCTTAATAACTTTACTACCATGACAATGATGTTAGATTGTTTATTCTTATGATTCTTCTTGCGAATCGATTATCAATAAATAAATAGAGAATAGCTCCCCAAGTGTCATTTCGACGATGATCTGTTTTATTTACCCTTTGTTGACCTCTGTATCCAAAGGCGTTGATTAGTGGTGCAGCGAATAGTGGCTCGTAAAAAAAAGTAAGACAGTTTAAAATAAACATCTTAAATTTAATTTGGTAGTCTTGTAAGATAGTGAATTGACAACTGTCATAATTCTAACCTGCCCAAGCTACATAACCAAAGAGGAGGAAACTATGGGTAAACATACCTTTAAACTACCGGCTTGCTAACTGTCAAACTTGCACCATAAATTCTCGACCAACCCATTACGGCTTAATATTGTCTTTGCTCACGAAAAGCTGATATTGCAATGGATCAATTTGATCTTTCCTCCAATAAATTCTAACAAAAGGGGTCATGAAATCTAAAGCGAAGCAAATTAAATTTTTTGTTGACGGCTTTATTTGTTTGTCTACGGCTTAGTTTGAATGACATAATCCTTATAGGTTTATATTATCAAGAATTACCTATCTCCGATTCACGCAGTCCAATGCTGGACATAGGTCCTTTTTATGCTGCGTCATTACACTCGGTCCTTGCCTTACGCATCCAATTTGTTCGCCCCGCTCTCTTTAGATCATCGGTCCATCCAGCTAGGGGGGTCTCTCACTATATGTGCTAGTCAGATATAGCCAACAGATTGAAAGAAAGAAAGAAAAAGCATTTATTCAGCACTGTATTGCTAATTCTTTTAATATTCGCCAAATCAGGATTAGGTAGGTAGGTAAGGAATTGAATAAACTTCAGTAAGTTTTAAATACGAAATGTATGTATGATTTAGATTCTGTTTTCCTCAGAGAAGCATGTAACCTGTTCCACGTGGTACGCCTTCGGGGATTTACGTACACGTAGAGTTTCAAGTAAATCCGTTAAATCTTCGAATATTTCAAATGGCTTCAACGTTGTTATTTGGGGGCACCTTCATGAAAGCTCTTGAAAATTCACATACAATGTAATATTATTATCGTAAAGCCTAATAAGAAGGTTAATTCCACAATTGTATACCGACAACTTACTTATATTAAATGATCACAAAGGTTTTTCAGAAAGGCTAAATAACACAGTAATCATACTTGAAAAATTGAATTAGAGTAATCCCTTGTTGGGTGCCAATAGTCATCACCCGCGCATCTAAGGGGTGTCCGAATATCGAGAAGTAGGAATAGCCTGAGCTTGCTATAAACCTCTGCACTTGCCTTATGAGAAGCACAACAACTTCACAAGACTCCATGCACTTCGCATAAATATATTTCCTCATAGCGCGTCTTAATTGTACTAAAATGGACGAACAAGTTTCGATTAGTATTTACTATTATTGTCGCGTGTGTCTTCTGTCGTGTTTTTACAAACACCACCTACTATTGTAATATATTAACCGTCGAATTAAGAAATCGTATACAAACCAGTGTTATTATGTGAGTGTACACGATCGGAGATGTTTCACGTAGCTATGAACGTAAACAGCCTACATGCGTGAAACCGACACCCGTTGTAAAAAACTCGGCCTCAATCGTGCAGTTGAGGTGCGGACTCTTTGTTAGCGGATATGCATTGAGTAAATAATTGTTTTGGCTATAAAATATTAAGAAACAAAGTCAGCAGTTGGGTTTCAGCGAGTATAGGGTCTGGTGGTTAGAAATTATGAAAGTATTTTCTCATTTCGTGTAAGTGAACTTGTGTAATTCTCCCTAATCTTTAACTTTTCCGTTTGATTGAATGTCAAATTGATCGCTTAAGCCGCTTGTAGGCCTCCAATTTGTGTTAACAACTGCTATACTTCATATTATATTGACAGCAGCTGGAATCTTTAGTTAAAACAATAAATATTGGAATTACTACGAACCAGTTGAAGTAGTGACAAATGACTGATCTTGACACCAATTCTATTTTGATTCTATTTTGACTCTATTTACTCTATCTGTTACACAACTGACTAGTGTATCAGAAATAAACTTTCGATCAACAACAGTTTAATAAAAGCCGTACACTACAATTAGGAGTCCAACACAAAATTCACCAAATATGAAGCAATTTAAACGCTCCAAAATACTTCCTGAAAGTGTTACTCAAAATTAGATTATTACATTGTTGCCAAAATTATGTTATACAATATTGTTATCAGTCACGTAAAAAGCAAAATCGTGGAACGGTAATTTTGCAAGCTGTTACTGCAATGTTAAATACGAAATCGTCACACAATATAGTTTACTTTAAATAGTTTATAGAGATGTTTCGCAGAGTTCAGATGACAGTTTTGGTACGTCTTCACGCATACTTACCATACATCTATGGTCTTCACATAAGGACTTAAAAATTTGACGGTGTAATTCGTTCGTACTAGATCTATAGGGACTGATCGGTAAACTGGAACACAGAGTCGCCAAAACGCGACGCAGTATTGATAGACTGATCATTTGCAACCTGTATTGTAACTTTTTTAATGCAATTTGTCTGAGGATAGTCTAGTTATATCTCTATTTCTATTCGTCACATTTTAAACAACGTGTTTACAATCGATAAGGTAGATAACAAAAAGCTGATATAGAATTGATATAGTAATAGTTTTTTTGGCCATACAATACCTTTTTTCTGAGAAGTGAAACATTGACACGAAAATAAACTTATCAGAATTCTACACGCCTCATATCTTTTAAGCATATATTAACGATATCGTGATTGGAATTTAATTGGGTTTAATATGAAGATGTTTATTTTGCCCCAGTTTAGGTTAATGTGTGTGTGACACTTCATATCATAATAACAGTATGTGTTTCATATATAAATATTAGATGTAAGAGAAACCATTAGCGGTTGTTTACAGCAGTCAGTTGGCAGTAAATCTTTTCAAAAATAAAGTAGAAACACATTGCGAAATTAATAATAACGAGTGAGAAACGAAACGCCAGACACATTTCGCAATACTCAAACCCTTCGTTGCCTGTTTATCCAGGTTTTTTTTTTATATAAAGCGTAATTTTCCTGTAATGGCTTTTTCTAGGACTGTTGTTAAAGTGTGCTTTTCCTGATCTTGTAAGGTTTTTCTTTCAATCAGAAATAAATTATTTGTCTTAGAGTACCTTCAGTGCCAAAGCTAGTAAGGCACTGGTTACTCGTCGAGTTGGATGCCACCCGTAATTTTCGACATATGCATCAGACGCAACAATAGAGATTTGTGTGTATAATAGTATATTGTTATTGATATGCTCTCGTGATTGGTGCAAAATTGGAAATTCGAACTAATGCTTTGATCTCAAGGAAATATATGAATTTAATCGATCTATAATACACTTAACAGTCCACTAGACCATTAATCTATATATATATGAATCCCTATTAACCTTGGTCACGCCATAACTTGAGAACGTTGCACCAAATAGGATATATTTTTTTTGTTGTCTTCGTCATTGTCAGGACAAGGTTTTTACATAAGATATTTTTTATCGTACGGAAATGTTTTTAACGGGGCGGGTGAAACCGCGGGGCACAGCTAGTTACTTAATAAATACTACGACTTGAGAGATATCAATTGAATTTGTATATATTTTTATTAATAATAGCAGGTAAATACACCTATTCTCCGCTGTAAGTGAAGCTTTACACAATACTTGTATTATAAGTACACGCGTGTCGTTGGCGCCGTGTGGGCGAGCGAGCCATCTGTCGCGTTGGGAAACTGCTCCTTACCTGGCCACGAAACTCGGCGAGCTGGACCATCAACCAAGATTTAGATTGAGTGTTTAGTAATATATACTGGCTTTATTACTCTGGATGGTTACTTCATGTAGCTTAGAGTAGCTTTAGAATGTTTTGCAGTCTTGCAGTACAATTGGAAGCATGATCATGTACCTTAGTTTTAATAAGATTTTTACAAATACATAGTCTCACGCCTGTCTTCCCCGAAGGGGTAGACGAAGGTGTAGACAGTTGTACATCCAAATTTCACCAATGCTGTTAATTAAGTCCCATGTCACTAATAGGTTGCGAGTCTTTTTCCATCTACCGGGCACATTTCCAAACTCCGGGTTGATACTGAAACTTTCTCAATAGAAAAACTCAATAAAACTGCCCGGCCTGGGAACCAAACCCGAGACCTGAGGATAAGGTCTCGGGTTCGGTTCCCAGGCCGGGCAGTCGCGTTTGGGACTACTAGACCAACGAGGCAGTTTAGTTTTAACAAATAACAGGATGGAAAGTGAGACGGAGTGAGAAGAAACTTTAGTATATTATTTATTTATATTGTAGTAGAAATATATTTTAATCAGGGGCCACCAAAGTTTCGAAACAGTGGCTACACGAAGGACTTAATTATACGGAAAAAGCGTGTGCGTGGATATCGAAACTTGGTAACGGGCAAGTTAGCAAAATTATGCTTAAGAAGACGCCTGATGCATATGTAACAGCAGCTTGTAATAGTAATCAATGTTCCTTAATTAACTGTCACAGCTTGCACGAAACATCAATCACCTACAGGTAGATAAAATTCCAAAATCAAGACTGAAGTAAACATCGGTCAGTTCCAAATTCCTCGCGCGTGAAAGTGTATATCCTTAAAACAAAACACTATCGGAATCTCTTTGGAATGAAAACAGACAACTCCTGAGTTTTGTAGGTCAACTGACTAGAATAAACAGGAATCTAAATGCGTGTTTATGCCGTGAGCTAGAAATAAAGACAAGCCGACTATGTTTAAAATAGTTGGGGTTTACTTGAGTTGACTTGGGCTGCCATTGTTAAAACGATTATTTTGGGAGCACGTGATGACTAGGCAACTTGTAAATGTATCAACAACGTTAGATAATAAACGTAAGGGACAAAGTTGTTTTAGATGTTAAGGTTACTGGTAAGGCTAATATAGAGAATTGCTGCCAAGATTTTAGTGTCTTAATAACAACATCAGCACTCATAAACACTCTATATGCAACCCACAACGAAACAGGAAAAGTAAGCAAATTTGATTATGCCCAATATACCTTCGTAAAGATTGACACTCCTTTGAGAAGGAATCCCAGGTGGCAAAACCGTTAGTATGCGGCTAGTTCAACTTTATTAAACAAGCGAGGTGTATAAAAGACGGTGCAGTATCAGCTGTTAACCATCTGTCGCAAGATTTAAGAGTGTACTGAAGAAAACGGGTTGCTAAGGTCGCCTACTACAAGTTACTACTATCGTCTACAGATCTACATGATCATGTGAGTTGTCACTACTTTTACTAGAATGTGTGATACAATATAATATATGGTTGTAAACCTATAGCCGTAGCAAGTTTGTCAATACAAGTTGTATGCAAGCAGTACATTTAGATAGCTAATTGGTAGTTAGTAATTATCTGAAGAACTGTATTCAAAGAATGATGTTCTCAAGATAGTATTCTTTCAATAATTTAATTTTGTGAAATTCTTAAAACCTTCGACTGCACAAAGCTCTTACCATCAAAAATTAAAACCCAGAAATGTTGTCTATACAAACTTCCGACCATATTTCAAAAGACAATACTCCAAATAAACCGAACAAAACCAAAGCACATCCGAAACATTCTAGAGCCATTTCCTAAACACGCCATTCCATTGACCTTGGCGCCCCATCGGTACGGCACAGCAAATCGGAAGGGCAAGGTAGTGAGGTGACATTGAAAATGCGGCCACTGCTACAGAACCTAGAAAGCGGTTTAACTTCCACAGCATAACCTGTTCTTTAGTACCGTAGATTTCGTTAAATTGTCTAGTTAGTGATGCCAATTTGTGGCTGTCTTATTAATTACTTGGGTATATTAATTTGTTACGTTGTTGTTAAGGTATTAAGAAGAAGTGTGGGGCATGTGCCATGGACAGTCATCTCTTTTTTTCTTTCGTTTTTCGAATTTTCTATTCCTTGTTTCTGTTTTGGCCTTGTTTTAGTTAGAGGAACTATTAATTACTTAATCCATATGGTTGCGATTTTTGGGAAGTTGAATTGAAATAATTTTGTCATTATTAAAATGTTTGGTTTCATTATTATTTTGTCGGTTTGAATCAATAAGTATCTCAGGCTACTAATCAAACCTTTACCTCCCATATCGCAATGTTAGTTACATTCAACACCAAAGACGTACCGACTTATCCATAATCATAAGGACACTTAGTGGAATGAAATCGACACTGCTGATTATATGTCATGCACAAACTGGTACACGTATCAAGTTACAGTTTGCCCAGTATAACTTTGCAGTTCAAGGGAGCGTTGCTTGCTAAAGCAAATAGAAGCAATATGTGAGATGCAGTACATTTTAATTTAGTTTCACATTTCGCCGCCTGTCAAGATAAAGTGGGCGTGCTGTAAGGCTCTATCGTTACAATACGGGCGATTGCCACGCTATGGGTGGCCCGTTCTCACTGGAAGTCGTACAGGTATAAAATTCTTTGGATTTTTGTTATATTCAAGGTATTTATTACTCATAGTTTTCAAGGCAAAATGCAAAATATACTTGTAACTAGTGAATGAGATAGTATTTGGGTTTATTAATAACCTAACTCAAAGAATGTAGAAATAAACCGTATTACAACAAAGAGGCAAGTGTTTGGCTTCAAAATTATCCAATCATGGCATCCATCCATCAAGGCAGGCTATTTAGTTAAGGAGCGAGATATTCACAAGCGGTGCAAAGGTTTTCAGATTGCTAATACTGTTCTTATAATAAAAACGTCATCGACAAAGCCCTTTAGCGTCTCGTTTGTTTAATAATACTCAATAAGGGTCTCCTAAGGATCATTACTTGTGGCACGCGACCGGCACTCCCCACACCTGCCTCGCCATATGATGTGCGGTCTAGCGGACAAAACGGCGAGGGAGTGTGTCGTGACCTCCAAACTTTTTAATTTATTCTGTTTTTTAGGGCTAGGCGTGGGTTTAGCTTCTTGGTTTTTGGAATTATATGTTTACATGGACGATATTTTTGTAGGAAGGTGAAACGGTGGTAGATTGGAATGTATTGTGATTTAGGAACTTTTTAATTTGTTTTGTTTTTAGGTCTAGGTGTAAGTTTACGTAGTGTTTCTTGTGACACTATTGTAATTTTATATGGAAGGTTTTCTTTTGTAGGATTGATTGGTAATGTGGGATGACTACCAACTACTTAACTACTTAATTACTTATTAATTTATTCTGTTTCTTAGTATTTAAGTGTTTAGCAGATATGCGGTCTACTGGATAGAACGGTAGAGAGCGTGCCGTATCCTCCAAACTTTTTAATTTATTCCGTATGTTAGGTTTTGGTATGGTTTAGCTTTTTGATTTTAAGAACTATACTTTTATTTGTTAGATTATAGACAATACTGAATACTTACCTACATTTCGAAGAAGTTCTTTTAATGAATGTGAACATATAATATTTATTATGACCATGTTAATTAGAACTCGATGTTACAGCTTTCGGGTTACGAAATAAGACTTCAATTCTGACACCAATCAATAAATACATTTAATCACAAACTATTGAATATTCAACACATTTGATGTCTTATAAAATACGACAGTTCATTAAAAATTCCAAAACACTTCTATATTATTTACGTTTAGCAAAGATTACATTTAAAATTGAGTAATAGCTGCAATAATTTAATACCCATATTATATAAGAGTTTATTAATCATAACGAGAAACTGTGTTAGTGTGCAATTGGGGGAAATAAACTTTATACATAATTGTTAAAATTGGGGGAGTGGGCCGCATAATATTAAGAGATCGTTAGCTCTTCCGACTCGTTTGATATGTATATGAGCTATATAAGAGCTGATGACTGCCATCTGTCATGCTGTGTGACCTACTGGCAGAACAATTTGGGTGCCATTAGAGTATTCACCGACAGAGCAAACATCAAATGGTTTCTATGAAAGTGGCCAGTGTTTGATGACATATTTGGGACGAGGAAGTAAGATTTTGAATATGCGTGAAATTAAATTCAATGGGAGCTTAATTTATTTAAAAATAAATACACTTTTGAAAAAGGACATTGATAAAAATCCCTCAATCGGTTTTACAAAAAAAAAAAACGTTTCGATTTTTTGGACTACAAATTGTATTCAACTTATAAGTTGTAAAAACTAATAAATTACAAATGCATGCCCGAGCATCCCTCGACAATCATTAAGCTGTCTCGACAACCCACAGCATAATTAATCTGAACACATAATTCGTTAGCTTTATTTTAACCAAATTTTAACGTAGGTACTATCTTGGTAGAATGACTTTTGTTCATAAATTCCTTCACAACGCGTATCGCAATCTTCATGTAAAATCCGATTAATTAAAAATTTATAAAATAATAAATTTGAATTTGACTTCCTTCGTGTTCGTAGAAATCTGTAACTAGCTGTGAAAATGATAAATATTAATTATTGTTCAACGGTTATTGCTCACGTGCATTCTTCGAGATTGCCCGACTAGTTTCGTACTCGAACGGAGCCCTTAGTCATGAGCAGAGCCCGCGGCGATGTCGCGAGACAAACTCGGTCGGGAGACTAGTCGGGAAATCCCGAAGAATGCAAGTGAGTAATAACTAATAACCGTGGCACAATCATTATTATGACAAATAATTTAGAAGTAACAACTAAAATACCACAATACACGATGTAAATAAACACGAGGATCGACACACACTACTCAGCTATACAAAAATGCATACATCAACGTTTACATAATTATCATAGTATATAACTCTTCAACTGTATCGTGTGACATAACATTTATTATAAAGTATTTCGTACAGCGGAAGCCGGTTCATCGTGCGCGCGTTGACATGGAACTAAGAAACATTGACCTCGCTGTATATTGCACTGCCTTTCAGAATAAGAGGACGTTAAGTAATGTTGGAACTGAAGTGTTTGCATGTTACTATGTCGGTTATGATTGACATCAACACGATCTGTAGTTATAAATCACTATGAATGACGATTAATATGACTGTGCCTCTACTTCTAAGTTACACTGCATCCTTAAGGGACGGTTGATTTTAGATAAGATCTTTATTATGAAGAACACTTTGACGTTATATACGTTCATATTGTTATTATTGTTAATTTGCAGTGCAAAGTTAGTTATTGTTAATTGTTAATCCAAGTTTACACTGTACGGCTTTCTATCGTAACGTAAGTGTTCTTACAAAAATAAGAATATTTTAATTTTCTATCAGGATGTCAATGAACCAACATTAAAATAAACTCTCACGCAAATAATACTTTTATTTTCAATCATAGTACTACCCGTCATTAAGAAAACATTAGGAATATCATTTACATTGGCAAAGTGAATGTAAAATAAAATAATTTTTGTTCTTAAACGATTGAGTTGGATAGATTCCAAAGATTACAAAATAAAAGTTGAATTTGGGAAGACATCATTATGATTAGCTAGTATTTCAAAGTAAATTTTATTATATTAGCATTTTTCCAACTGAATCAGTGTGTCAGACACAGAAAATGATTCACTCATTGCTTCACACTAGGATTCCCTATTGTGGGTGTTATGTAAACAAAACCACACGTTTGTGGGGCCATCAAAAACGGTTAGGCCATACAAATATTTGTCCTGACGAGCCGCGTAAAGGAAACTGCAAAAAACGTGCTGGCCATCTATAGAACGCTGCTTAATCGAGGTAACAAACAATAAGTATCCACGCTTCGAATTATTGCTTGGTAACATTAGTAAAAAATATTATTGTACCACATTATTATATGCATGACAGCCACATCCACATTTTCGTATTCCCAGCCGCCGGACGGTAGCGACGTTCTATTTTAGCTGTATGTTAACCCACATTCGCGCCAACACTACAAATTAACTAACTGATTAGTCGTTGAAAATTTAAACAAGAATGTTACGTGTATGCTAAGCAATTGAGGACAGTGCAGTTTTGCGGAATGTGAGTATGTGAGTCGGATTTAATCGTTAGCGGTTTTTTTCTGACGAGAATTCCATTTTCAAATGGTCTTACGAAAAAATTTTGGTTCTGCTAGTAAACAGTAGGGAAAACTTAATTTGATACTGGTCGCAAAGAAAAAGAGGAAAATATATCGGTTAATTGGTAGTTTTTGAATGTCGACATTGTTCGAGACGGAGCCTCTAAAATGCCAAGCCTTTAACCCTTCCTCGTAAAGAAAGGCGCGCAACACTAACAACAAAATTTTTGTAGCTAACTATGAGAACACTATGAAAAATTACCAAAAGAACTTTTATCTCAGCAGTATAATAACTGAGACACAAATCACGAACTAGCCATGCGCGTACATAAACAATAGAAATGGTTGAAAGTTTTCAGATAAATAATGCAACTGAAGATAAATTGTTTGCGCATAACCTCAAGCACTTTTAAAGCACGATTTTCTCTGATCTGACAGCAGTATAAGTTTGATGACACCGCATCCATTCTTACTGTTTTGCACACACACTTTCATTTAGGTAATTGTATTCTACCCGTTACACCTGTCGCGAATATGAAATATAACGAACGCAAACTATTAACATTTTTGCATGATATATTTGTTAACTATTGCGACATCAATCTTTTAATAATACCAATAAACATTTCATCGTCCGGTCGTAATGTTGACATATGTGAGCATATTTTATGAGGACACTTATCTTCCGTGATTCGCGAACCATCAAGCTTTTTCGAATCATAAAGTGTCGCCATAAATAAACAGATTTGAGTATCGAAACGTCAGAAAAGTTTCGATATTGATCGGCGTATAGACTTTCGCCTCAAATAGTGGCAGTACACCCAGACGGCATGCAGGAATTTAATTTTATAATAATAAATAAAAATCTTGCTGTTTAATTTTTAATATGAAAAATAGCATAACATAGCATCACGCCTGTAATCTCCGAACATTTCAACAATGCTGTTATTAAGTCCCATGTAATAGGTGGCGAGCCTATTGCCATCTACGCGTACAATTCCAAACTCCGGGCTGCTACTGTAAATTTCCTAACAGAAAAACTCTTGGGACTTGGGACCACTACACCAACAACGCAGTTATGAAAAATGTATATGGATAACTATATAAAATTATACATACATTACACACTTTTATTGATAAAGAGTGGAGCTTTATCACTAAGTGTGGCGCAGAGAGCAGTGGCGAAGTCACAAATTCAGCAGATGACTATACATAATGATTACATAACAATGAGGAACTGTCGCATTCATAAAACGCTTATTTGATGTAAGTCATGTAATAAGTTTCCGATATGAAAGTGGAATCACAACAAGGGATTTTTGTTGCATAATTTATTCAAGTTGATAAAAGCAATATAAGGTGTAGCCAAGCTGAAAACGTGCGTTTCAAATATCCCAATAAGCTCTGCTATGTTTACAACAGAACGCACACAAATCGCGTCAAACGCCACCTAATGTTGATCATGTTTTTTATAAGTTGTACCAAAAAAAACATTCGATACATTTTGGGAATAACTGTTCGTTTAGGTTAACATCTTACTGAAAAGCAAAGAACATTTATGTAGTGGCATCAAGTGTCAACTGGGAAAACTAAGCAATTTTTTAGGATAAAGGTATTCTACTTTTCTCAGGGCCATATTTATGCTCTTTGGCAAATTTTATTGAAAAATCGCTTCAGTATTTAAAGCGTCTAGAAGTAGGAAACATACAAACAGACACACTTTCGGATTTAAAATAGTAATAAGGATGCAAATTAGCAGGTCAAATAATAAACGTATTATGCATATCACAAATGCATATGAATATTTATCAGTTATAATTAGTTAAAATCTAATGCAACCATCATATTGCAAAATCGAGCATATTTTTCAACGCGAACATAGGTAAGCAAAAAGCCGTATAATCGTCGGAAACATTGCATGCATAGTACCACTGTTGAAATGATGATAAAGACAGTTACACTACATCCAGTTCCCGTCTTGCTGTCTGTCCGAGTATTGCGCAAGCGCGTCCCATCTGAGCACGCGACTAATACACCGGAAATTCTTATATATTTTTTTTTTTATTAGAATTTAATTTCTTGACCGGTAAATTGACGGCTGTCATACTCCGGTCACATCGTGATTTTTAAGTTTTTGTTGTGATTTTTATGAAATGAACTGAACAAGTAATTCGACAGATCCGTTTTTTTGTTGATAGCGTATTGTGTTTTCTGTCGATAAGAAAGTGTTGACTGAAATTGTGAATCAGTGCTGATAGTGCATTCGATTTTCTTGTCAAAATAGATTTTGATAAGAAAGTGCAGTTTCTAATGAAATATTTCACAGACAAAAAGTAAAAAGTAATCTTGCGACCACAATGCTGCGAAGTGTTCGCAACGTCAGGAAAAAATACACTACAAATAACACGCGATTAATTCGGTTAAAAGTTGTTTTATTGTAACGTAAATATTGTTATTAAAAACTGTCCAGTTATGTATCCGCCTTTAGGTGTACTGAAATATTTAACTGTAGTTTGATCTCTTTTGATTATTTGTTTAAAGAAAAATACTTTACACCTGAGGCACAATATATGAGGAAAATACTTATTTTAATAAGAAAATACAGTTATAAAAGCAATATCATTAATCATTAATGAAAACAGTATTGACACGAGAGGAGAGAGTCAATAGATTCCAATAGGACTATCGGTACGACAATACAATAAGCGCCGATATATCGTCTAGGCACCGACAGCCACATTTAAACAATGGTACGTACCTACCCACTATCAAAAGATAAAAATAGAAAATGTTATAAAAGTGTTTCCTCATGGCTCTTATCAAGTCCTTTACAGTAAAACATTAACTTACCCAAGTGGGTCGCTAGAGTCAGCCGAGTCGAACGTATTACGTTTTTACACTTGCACCCCACTTAAGTATACATTTTACACTTACGACATCTAATACAAACACTTATATCTGTTGATTTAGAACTAGTCTTCACACTTTGGTTCGTATTTGGAACAGTAATTAACTTTTTTTTATTAATTTTATTTATAGCTTCACGTGCGGGTACTGCGATACTGATACTAATTATAATTCGTTACACTCAAAGCTACAATTAGTAATGATGCTGAGATACGATGCGAATAGAAGGCAGTGCCCCACACTAGCACTTTAACGATAGTTCTTACTCTAGTAACAGAACAACCGATAAGTTTCTGGTTAAAGTATTATTAGTTTGCTTTTTACAAGGTGTTGGTTTTTTTCAGTTGATCTTTAGGGCTGCAACTTAAATATCTTATAAGTCCTAATGATATATTTTCCAACAGATCAACTTCTAACCCAACCCAACTGTTTCTAACCCAATAACACTTTATCCGACTTGGGAATCGAACCCAAAACCATGTTCAGCAGTTGCGCTTGGGACCACTAGACCAATGAGGCAGCCTAATAATATGATGAACTAGCTTCTGCCCGCGACTTCGTCCGGGGTAAAAAGCCATCCTATAAGTTAATCCAGGCTATAAACTATCTGTATGCAAAATTTCATCCAAATCCTTTCAGTAGTTTTTGCGTGATTAAGTAACAAACATCCTAACATCTTCACAAACTTTGACGTTTATAATATTAGTATAGTAGGATATAGTCCATGAACAACATGATGCAAATTGGTTATGGGATCAGCTTTTCTTTTCTCCAACGTGTTGGTTTGTACCCGTGCCATATTTAAGAAGAGGAAGTAAAGTCTTCCTCTGCTGATGCTGATACTGAACACGAATCAATAAAAATAAAAACATTTTATTATTGGTATTTTTTTTGTAAGCAATCAGCTTCTTTTTAGAACCGTTCGGGATTTATTCTGTAAAACCCGCAAAAATTCAAAGAAAAAATTTGGCTATAAATAACCGTAGAATGTTTAAAGTAAATTTTCATGATAATGTGTAAAGAGCGTATTCCTTTTTAAAAGGCCGGCAACGCACTTGTGACTCCTCTGGTGTTGCGGGTGTCCATGGGCGGCGGTAATCGCTTACCATCAGGTGATCCGTCTGCTCGTTTCCTCCTATCACATAAAAGAAAATGCATATTTTTTTTTATCAGTTTTTATGTATGTAGCTTGTATAGAAAAATAACAACTATATTTCCTTAGAAGGCCAGACGGGAGACGCCTCCTGACTAAATATCGAACAAATTTGCTCGCCACTTTTGGCGGGGGCTGAGGTAACACACAAGCACAAAAGAACTTGTACTAAAGCGAAAATAGCTCTCGTCATTACATTAACAGTATTATAATACATAAAAAAACTAAATAAAATAAAATAAAACATTGTAACCATACCGGTAAAAGGTACCTTTATATGATTAGGAATCATATGCCACCTTTATATGATTAGGAATCATACTCCAGTACTAATTTCTTCAAGTATATTTCCACTACTCTACTTCACTGCGATAAAAAACGTTGCATTCACGTCCTACAGTAGCTTGCTCCTCTTTTTTGTTGCAAACGTGGTTTGTTATTTATACGGTACGTGTAAACGACAAGGAAATCGTCAGTAATTGTTACTAGTTTGATCGATTGGTATTTTTTTTCTGTTAACTTCGTTACCTTCTATCGTGTATCAATTATTAGCATAGGTTCCGAGTTTTTTGGCCCGAAGTGGGTTGCAGTTTAATTATTTTGTTAGTAGCTCAGTAAGTCAGCATGCTTGTCGTGTTTAATTTTAATGGGTACTGAACATGGACGCAACTTTTGTTTACAGTACTCATGGATTGAACTTTAAACAATTAGTTTTTTACAGATGAATCTTTCAAGGTGCATTATCGCATGCGTAGCGAACTGTCAAGTTATAAATGAGCAGAGGGCTTAGTTGGCAGAGCGCCTGGAGTGATTGTCTGGGAGGTGCAGCTTCAAATTTTGCTTACAGCCGTATTTTTCGTTCCACAATACTTTTTTTAACCGGCTTCAAAATGGAGAAGGCCCTATTCTGTTGCAATTTTTTTTTCTTTATTTTTATATGTACCATCACCGTCATTGCAATTACTCTGAGGTTTCTGATCTGATTTCTGTGATTCTTTTTATTTCTCATGTGGGTGACATCTAATTTTTAGGTAACTTAAAAAGGAAGTTATAACTATTGATACTTAATGTTTAACTTCCAATTGCATGCAGTGATACTGAATGTATTAGAAACTGTTGTATAACATATTTATCCAATTATTGAAACTGAGTACATGTATAATACTATTAATATAAGAGGTATAAACTACTTGTTCTAGGGTGTAATCCTAAGTACATAAAGTAGTATGACCACTTACGATACACCTGCTTACTTGTACTAATCTATTTTTTAATATCTGGTTCTAGTTACGCACTTTCTGCGCGTTTTGTTCGCATGTTCATATATTTCTTGATTTGAATATTTACATTATTCAGTAATACTGTAAAAGCGTTTATGGTCTTAAAATACGGATGACTCGGTTTTATACAAGATGTCCAGTAGGTAAACACGTCACAATAACACATTATGTTCTGCAAAATGTTAGGTTTTCAAGTTATACTTACTGATTTTCTAAATTGTCCGTTGTCAAAAAATTTACCTCGCATCAGTTTTTTTTTAATTCAGCTCTGATTGCTGTTGTAAGTATAATTACTCTACTCATTAATAAGTCCTCTTTTATCTAATTATAGTATGATTGATGTCTTATTTTTCGATACTTTGCAAAATTCTGTAACTTGAAAACCGTAACGTTTTGCGGTACATACAATGTGCTATTTTGGTAAGTATTGACCCACATTATAGGTTATATGTTAGTAGTATAGTAATATCTTAGGTTTTCGCGATCACTACAAATTATAAGAAAACGAACACGACCGCTGCAGTGTTCGAAACGTCAGGAAAAACAAAAACCAAACATACACGCGATTAATCCGGTTAAAAGTTGTTTTATTATAATGTTAGTAGTAGTTAGTAGTATATAAGTCATGACCCCCGCAGTTGCCGTAATATTGACTGGACAACCTGTATAATGTACGAATAGATTTGTACTAAAATTTATTTTTAATAATTAAGAAATCCTTTGAATGTATACGTAAGCGTTTTATGGAGTACGCAGTACTTTAAGTGTATTAACGGATTTAACTAATCGTTTAAAAACATCATTAAGCTATTACGTTTGAAGTTTAGATCCGAATTAATCGTTAATCGTCCAACTCATTGTAGCTTTATCTCGATTCAAAGACTATTGGTTACGGAATCGGAGCCATCGTTTAAAACCCATCTCAGATCATTGACACCTTGTTAAGCTTCGGTGCAGAATAATTGGTCAATTTTATTTTATCTGCTTTTAGATATCGCTCGTTTGTCGGTTGCTAGTCGTGTATAGCTCTTAGTATAAAAGATAAGACAAAGGCGATAACCTCTGACCGCTACGATGACTAATATGTTATTGCGAGTGATTCGATAACAATCTACGTCAGATCTCTCTCACCTATAAAAATATTTAAGAAATTCCTCATCGAATCAGACCCTTTTTAAGTAGCTGATCTAGCTTTTTTGACCCAAATATACTAATACTCCTTTGTTCCGTACTTGCTTAGAGGGTAGATACTGACAAGTATTTATTTTACCCTAGACTACCGCAACTAGTTGTAGTCAATACAATTTTCACATTATCTTCAAAACAATTTCTAAGCCAATCTTCTTCAACGTTCGCCACGCCAATCGAAACGCTCTCGTAACAGAACAGTTGCATAGCGTGTCGCCAAGTTATTACACTGTATGGGGATTCTATAGTAGAAAGCGCCCGAGTAATTGGTGATTTCAATTAACATACAGTGTAAAGTGTTATGGCTCGGCCCGTAAATTTTATACCGACTTGCACTTTCTACTTGTTTTGAGCACGATACTTCCGACTTGCTTTCCTTGATCATTTTAAATTGTCGCTTTACGACCTTGCGAGTTACGACAGATGACGTTTTATTGTGGTCCCTTTCGCGTGGCTTGCATTGTAATATGTGATTCATACGTGAGCGATTAAGTTAGTGGGTGATTCATTAATTCGATGTTATCTGTGAATATTTAACTTGCCCAGCCTAAGTGACGTTGTTTTGTTTATATGACATCGTGTTGTTGTTAAGTTTTACTATGACTTTATTGATGAATCGTTAGTCAGTTCTTGAGTCATCGTCAAGGTGTTTAGACCTTCAGTGGCTTGTATGTATTGTCTAGTAGATGTGTATGTATGGCGGTTTCCATAATACTTGGGAACTTAGATCGTTATTAAACAAACTACATAGTGTTTTAATAAGGGCAGAGGAAATGGAAATAAATCACCCTACATTAAGTCACTGATCCATAATTACTGACCGAGACATATATACCTCAATGCACTGATAACAAAATGCCTCGTAGTCATCATAATGCACGTGTATATATGTTTAAAAATACAACAATTCGTGACAAACGAACAAATATCGTATCAATAGTAACCAAATTAGAAGTAATATATTTATAGTCAAGTAATTTTTTGTCCATCTATTGAGAAAACGATTGTAATTAAAACACATACATAAACTCACGCCTTTCTCCCATGGGGGTAGGCAGAAACTACAGAACGCTACCTGCTGCGATCCTTACATATGCCTTTTGCTTCGTCCACGTTCATACGTCTTGTCATACATGCGCGGCGGTTGCGAGTACTACGCACCTTACCTTTTTGGAGGATAGCACTAATAAGGTCAGCGTATATCCTTCTAGGGCGTCCCCTTCCGGCATTTCCACTAATTTGTAACTATGTAATAGTATTGATATTTTTTATTATGTGTAATGTGACTCATAGTAATAACTGTGTTACTTAATTCAGTGTGAATCATTAATTTATAATGACATTTTGCATTGGACATAACGTCTATGGTATATTAAGTTGTAAACGATTAAAATGTTAATTTTCCTTGCGTTCCTTTGTGTGCATAGTGTCATAGTAGGTAGGTACGTTTATGTTTTTATCAAATTTTGATCAGACATATTTGGCCCAAGTTCATCAACAATATATTTAACAGACGTTTAAGATAAAATCATTCGTTAAACTTCTTTTTTTGTGTGTGTAAACAGGCGTTTTCATTTTAAACATTGCCTAAATAAAAAAATATGGGATCAAGATGGAAACATCATTCTATTATCCCACATCAAGTGCTTCTCTTTAAAACTAGGTGTTATCATATCTTTAATTTTAATAAGTTGAGAAAAAATATGCGGACTTTCATTTTTTCCAATTAACAAATCCCAACTTCTTACCACTATCAATCTTTTTGGTGAAGGGCCGTTACCTAACTGCTTACCCACATACTCGAAATTCTTACATGAATTGTTAATTTTTGTACATATTACGAAAGTATACAAAATATATTGTATTGTATACGTAATGATTTTAATTTGGTGTAGACAGTAATGAAAGATTCGTATAAAGTGGATTCTTCTACTTACGTAATACTTGAGTTGTTTTAGCCACTCTAGGCTCCTGATTCAGCTTAGGTAGCAAATATGAAATATGCTGAAACAGTTAAAAAGCCATCGTAATTTTTATAAAGCGTCATCAGCTCCTCATCCGTTCTCGTAAGCAAAAGAGGAGTACAAAAGTTTTGCCAAATGAAATTTTACACATTTAAATTGTTTTTTATTCACGTTTAACGCAGACGTCAATTTTTAAGAAAAGGTTTACGCTGCATACTGTCCTCTAGCTGCTAGAGGACAGTGTGCACCCTAAACCTTTGATAGAGTCTAGCATATGACAGAAAAGCTGGCTAATCAACTAGACTCTCAAAACAAAACGAAAATAGCCAGCTAAGTAAGGAAAAAAAGAGAATTTCGCTGATCAGGCTAACATACACTAGTTGGGGAGGCATTAAACTGTTTGATTCACGACTTCGTTGCTTGATCAGCTCATTATGAGGTCCAAGATGAGCTATCCTGACAAAATACACGTCAGTAAAGCCATACATATCCCTTAACTTGATCAATATCTTAAATACGTCAAAAGTTAAATCCAACGTAATTGGGAAGGTCGAATCGTGGGAGCCATACAGTCTCATTTGGTCAACACGTGTGGACAAAGCTACTTTAAGTGTTAAATTCACGTGACTTATCAGATTAAGATGGAATGAAGCCGATAAACTGACGAAATTAGATTAGGAATTACCTTTTACGTTTTGTTTTGGCAATTATGTCTCGTGTACATGTGTTATGTAATGACCTTGAGAATAAAATTATGGGCTTCCCTTAATTAATTATAATCAAAGTTAAAATTCATTATTTTATGTCAGTGATTGGGTGCCATATTTTCAAGCTTCTGACTACCCGTAACGTCTGTGTCCGAACAGATAGTAAGATTTTAGGAACCAATAAACACAGCCAAAAGTGTTTCGTATGGATGTTATAGAATTTTGGCTACAAGTGTATTATTATTATCAGCCATAATGTTACCACTGCAAGGCAAAGGTCTTTCTAACATTTTCCACTTCTCTCTAGCTTTCTTCGGCCAATTCTTCTAATGGGTATGAAGCTCTTGCTGCCATCTCCTTCTTGTCTGCCGCGACGTCATTTGATGTTGTGTGGTGTGTTAAATCTATTGAGGGATATTAGTTTTCTTTGAGTAAGGATAGGTCTTTAATATTTAAGCCGATTAATAAATTTAAAAAAATAATGAAATTTGTTAACAATAGATATATTTCATTTCATTTCTAAACCTGTAGGTCTTCTAAGAAATTCTCATTTTAGTTTTCAAATCTGTTGAAGCTAGTAACATTCCAAATCTCATTTAAACTTATTAGCGAGAAATGGCAACTCTTTCGGGATAGTAGCTCAGATATATCGATTTAAAACAATTTTAAGATATATTAGAGATTATCATGAAATCCACTAGGTATGCGATAAGACAACTGATAATTTAATACGTTAAGAGTGTGTTACTGTAATGTAGGTACTAGTTAGACAGCTTGGTTAGTCTAGTGGTCGCAAGTGCGGCTACTTAGCACGAGGTCCTGGGTTCGATCCCCAGGTCGGGCAGTGTTATTGGGTTTTTCTGTTAGGAAATTCTCAGTAGCACCCCGGAGTCAGGAAGTTGGTGGTGTGACACCCCCGTGCTTTGGAGAGCACGTAAAGCCGTCGGTCCTGCGCCTGATCTCTCTCCGGTCGTGTCGGATTGCCGTCGCATCGGAATATGAGAGTGAAGGAAGAGGGAGTGCACCTGTGTTAGCGCATACACTTGTGCACTATAATATCTCCTGCATGGACTACTTGGGTAATCTCTGTGGAGATAGGCTTCCGTGAGATACGGTCGGGAGGAGTATTAATAAAGTTACATTACAATAACACTTAATTATAAAATTTCTCTTCTCTCTCTATCTCGGTAACACGATACAAAACAATGAAAAAATAACATATCATGCTTCGCTCATTTCCAGAGCTCTGAGAAAATAAATATAGCAATTAAACAAGAAATAGTTAAAAAAGTACGCAATAGGCATCAGACATCAGTACAAGTCAAACAAGACACATTTGTAACTTCAAGAAAAATTACTGATATTTGTTATTTGTAAGTTTGTTTATGCGTTCTTAAGCCCGAGTACACCGACATTAGGTAACACACGTTTAAGACAAACTCATCGTTTAACATGAAATGTACGAGTAAACAGCCGTTTTCGGTCGGTCGGTTATGATCGGTGAATATGGCCCTAAATCGTTCAACTATTGTAATAACCGGAGGATACTGAATTGAGTATTTTGACATGAGGATTAATCTTCATGTGCATAGAACGACTTGTTCAGCCTTGGAATATTGTAAATGTGAATAGAAAAAAAACTGTAGGCTCATAAAAGAAGTAATTACAATTTAATATATACTTAACTTGTTTATCCTGTGATTTGTGTTTTTTTACGCATCTTGGGGGACTTTCTGTCACTAGCCGAATGCAATCCCAATCTCTATTATAGATTATTCTCTAAGCAAAACCTTAAATGTCTTCCTAACCTGGGAAGCAAACCTTACGCTTAGAAGCCTCGCTTGCATCGATTAGTCCAATTAACAGTTCGTCTTGACCTAATTAGTCACCTGATATAACATCTATGGGTGATGCAAATGTGACCAATTCTTTGCCTGTACAACACGGAACTTAAAGCAACTAACTATTATTTAATCTGTCCTCAAAGACCAAGACCCCACAATGAATCGCTACTATGTACAATCACGCATACCCGGTGAAAATCAAGCATTAAATATGACACGAAAGTTGTAATAACAATGACCTCTGTATGTGTTACATAATTTCTCTAACCATAGAGATCATAATTATTATGACCTACGTGTTACATGGCTTCGAAATGTCAGGAAATGAGTGATCTATTATGTGGGGGTGTAAAGTTACCAATTTTTTTGAACATCTTATGGATTCCTGTAGATTATGGTGATGTCACCATAAGACACACAGCAGACAGCGCGGTTGGCGCAGTGGTCGAGAGACCAACTGCTGTGCTGCGTGTCGCAGGTTCGATTCCTGCACCCACGATACAGGAAGAAATTCCTAGTGTGGAGCAACGTTTTAATCAACGAACGAACGAATCAACGAAGACGTATTGAAAAGTGGAGGAAAAAATCAGCTTAGCGAGCAGATAGTAATGCCTTAGGTTTTCGCGATCACTACCCATAATAATAAAAAACTTTTTTACCGGATTAATTACGTGTTTTTGTATTTCCTGACTTTCCGATCACTTTGCAGCGTTAGTGCAGGACTTAGAGGACCAGACGAGATACGGCTTCTGACCAAATATCGAACAAATTTGCCCGCTATTTTGGCGGGGGGTGAGGTAACACACAAGCACAAAAGAACTTGTACTAAAACAGCAATAGCTCTCGTCATTACATTAACAGTATAAACATACATAGAAAAACTAAACACAAATATAAAATTGTGTCACACACGATTAAAATCGTGTACAATCATTGATATCATACAGGTATAAATGTATTTGTTTGGGAATCATAATTATGCTAGTGACGAGAGAGGTACGCCCGCTAAAACTACTCCAGTATCTATTATCATGAAGTTGCAGGTTGACAGTCATTCTCAAATTGGGCAACTGTATGTTTGTAAGTCATCATTGAAAAGTAGGCGGACAACATGAAATCGAAGTATCTATACTTTTTATACTAGCATGTGATGAGATTTGCAGAAAGTTTTGATCAGAAGTGCTACGTCATCATTTGAAGTCACATGAAGCAATAATAATTATGTGGAATTATATTGGAGCTGACTTGTGTCAGATAGATACATAATTCATTGTCGTTTAGTTAGTACAAGAACAGGTAATCAATTTACGTTGAATCTGTTACCAGTCGAATCATTGTAAGTTCGCTGAGTCACATTTGGAATCCAAATTCTATTAAATTTATCTGAAATGTCTTGGAAAGTAATTGTATTGATTTTCATTAAGTACACAAGAATAACAGAAAAGTGACACATGATGAAAAAATACAAATATAAAATGCTTTATTTTCATTAAGAAATAAGATGTTGCGTGTTATGCTAATACCTTCATTGAGTATCGACAAGAATTTGAACTCTTCTCAGTTTCCTGGAAAGTAAAATCTAGCAGCCTTCAAAGTTTGAGTGAATATTTTTTGCTGGGCAAACGTTCACCATCGTACACCCACCAAACATCGCTTAGGAACAGGTGAAGTAGTAGAAAATAATCCTGCAAACAGCAAATTATCTGAAGTTTTTGAAACCGGCTCGGTATCTATCAATATTGTTACGGTAACTTTGAAAGTCTTTTATTTACACATGTATTTAGGCGAAGTAAAACATCATTCATAATATTATCCACTATTTAACAAGTGCGAAAGTAACAGTACAAGCGAAATCTAAAACTACTTTTGACAAACTATACATAGCTCTCACACTGATCGAAGCTTAATACCGAAGCTAAAACTAAATCGGCGGCTAACAACTCATCAGTTCATCACAGACATATCTGTATCATCCACCTACAAAAACGTTATTAAAACAGGTAATTTAGTTAACGAGTCCCAACATTCGCTAAGACTCGGAAACAAAGTTTAATAATACCAGGTCGTGTGTGAAAAGTTAAACCTCGTTACGTTTGTGGTTACAAAATTTAAACACCTCATTCATGCAGCGTTTGTTGTTAACATTTACGTAATTACGTATAAGAATTTAACGGCCATTGTGTTAATTGTATATGAGATGTTGAAAATGTGTAACAAATTATACAATTAACGACTCTTCCCTTTTCAGTCGGGTTGCTTTTATTGAGTAGCCATGCTTCTTTTGATATTGACATCGATTCAATAACTTTCATTTCAGAATTTCGGATACTCCAATTTTCATCTGGTTCGAGGTCATCGATGAATCAAGATTGAAGAAGAAAATGAGAGCATTTTTCGATAAAAAGGAAAGTAAATATAAAAAACTTAAGCGATTCTAGGAAAGATTTAAGCAAAATATGTTGTATATATTCAAGATAAATGAATCGAAACGTGAGAGTACAAAGACATTTCTAAAGAAATACAGTTTCTTCAGAGATTTACTTCGATGAATCTCCAGAAAAATACCCATTCATCACGCTTAGACGTGCAACAGGAGCAATGAATTTGTAACAGTCATCCATCAGATTATGTCAAATGGGGCAAACAACTTCGTTGGTAAAATGTGCGAAACCTGATTAACCTGTTGTGCAGACATAAGTAACATTTAAGTGCAAGTGCATTTCAGGTCATATTATCTAAATATGGTGTAGTTAAGACTTAATATTAGGAATAATGGCGGCTAAATATAGCAGTTACATGTGGTTTATAATATATTGTGGCTATGCTACATTATATTAACTCTTATAAGTCAAATAAGTGCTTAACATAGGCTTCGACCAATTACTAAAAGGAGTTGTCCTAGATAAGCCATATTGGCAGATGGATGTCCGACCCTTAAAGTTGAGTAATTAAACCACCTTCCCAAAAATAAGAGAGACTATGATGAGACTACTTCTGGAGACTACAAGACTTCAGAGAGGAAACGAGGTCGTCAAACGGATTGCAAAACTAAGTTGCAGGTGAATGCAAACGCGTATTCAGAACCCCGGTAAGTGGAGGACCGAGTGGTTTTTAATCGAAAGTACTCAATGAAGGATTTTTGCACACATAAAACCAAAACTAGAACACACGTCAGATGCTATTATACTTAACAAAACATTTAAATCCATTCTGGCGCCATACCACGTCAAAAAATATATGTAAATATTTGTCTCCTAAAAGATAACGGAACATTTCCCACGTTTATATCCACATCTACGAGGCAAGAGTATTATGTCAGCCATAAAACTTGATACATAACTCACGGTGCCCGGAAAACTTCCCGATTTCAACACTCATAATATTTCACTTCGGATAATACGTGGTTGGGGATTTCAATGCGTTGGCAAGGTGAATTATATTATCTATTACTATTACTACGAAATTTACTTAACATTTAGTTTATTTAGTATCAGGCAAGTAATCACTTGGGAGAATGACGTGCTAGATGAATAAAGATCGAGATGGAAGAAAAACAACACGCATTAAAAAGGGATCGTTCGTTTGGGAGCTACGATGCCGCAGACAAACAGGCTGCAAATTCTGTAACAGTCTGCTATTGGATACAGGCATCTACTGAAATAGAAGGTTATCAACCAGTCACCCCATTACCAAAGAATACTAATTGCCAAGATAATATATATTTGACTTATGTAATAGGCCCACCAAACGCCAACTATAGTAAATGTGCTAAAGAATATCTATTTCATACTTGATAACCAGTTGTTTGTGAATAGACTCGTACTCGTTTCTCCGCACACTTGTCTCCTCAGCTGACGGTTGTCAACTGGCAGTTGATAACCAAGAGACACATTCATCAATGTTCAGAATAGTAATAATTATATGATCTATTATTATATTATTTAACTAAAGCCATTGCGTCAATCTGAGTATCGTGAATTTTGGACAAGTTTTGGTCCAATGTGCGAGATGCATTTGCAGCTTTGACAGGTCGACGTATTTGCTAGCGTCTTTCAATGGGTATCGATAAGCGTATGTTATGAGTAAGAAGCTTAAAACTTCATTTCATATCCATGGCTATGAAGAGGTTGGTCGACACCTGATCAGATCACCGTAAACATAATCTTATGCGATATCATTAGTATTAATTTGAACAGGTCTAATTTATGAACCCAATCAGCCAATATCTGTCCAGACCAGGAAACCTTTACGCCGCCCATTAACTCGAATCCCACATTGAGCTCATAGTCGCCAACGCGACCGATTCCGGTAATCCCACTCGTTAACGAGTATCGAGTGTCGAGTAACGATTGCGTACGAGTCGACTCTCGATTTCGTCGCGAGAGGAATGTCGCTGGGGGAGTCGACCGACCCGTGTTACCTGACCGAGCTGTTACACGTTGCGATGCAAGTGGTGAGAGATTGCGATGGGATGCTGCGTTTTTGAGAGACCTATTAATGCGTTAGTGAATTTCTTGATGCAGATTTTCGTTTCGATCGATTTACAAAAGAAAATATCATCTATGACGTTATACGTATCAAAATGAAGTTTGACTTTTTGACGGGACAGTTGTCCAATGCATTATTCATATCCAATTTCAATCGAAAGTAAACACAAGAGAGCACGAGATGATCTATTAAAGTTGTCAATTGTAACAAGTGATAAACAAAAGGTATTATTTAGGCTTTTATTGATTAATAAGCATTTTTCAATCAAGTAACAATAGTCCAGTATCTCTTTTGTGAATGATAAACTATATTCATTCATAATTCAAGAATATAAAAGACAAACGGATATAAAATCAATAAAATTTCAAGTTAACTATTTGTATTTAAGTCAAATAAATTCTAAAGAAACACAGTCTTATCAATTACGATTATTCTGGCACAAGGCCAGTCAAGGCTTAAGAAAGTCTTCGTATCACACATACATATGCAAACTGAGAGGCAAGTAATGTAAAATAATGAGTTCGATACATATGCATGTTGCGCCAAGTACAAGTATTTCTAGTTCGTATTTTTGCGAATAATTCCTTACTTTCACACCGATGTCTTCTGTGATATATTGATCATACATCATACTATAAGTTTTTTAAGAAAACTGCTATCGTGGTTCTCTGAATATTTGAATCGTTTCACAGTCATTTTAACTGTTTTAAAGAAAAAATATAGGAGGTGATCGTAGGTAAGTATAAGCTGCACAGTTCGATCGGTAGAGGTTTAACTGCGCTTACCACCATGGTATGTGGAAGGGTAACCATGATTTCATATGGATACCTTTCCGTGTCATCGAGAGCACGGTAAACTGGTGGTCTCGGTTGTCAAATAATCTTTCTATGACAATTGCTACATACCAAGGCAGAAATCGTGTTATCCACTAACTGAGTTGTAAACGTCAGATAGGCAGTTGCTCCATGTAAAAATACTGGTTTTAATAACAAATAAGCTGATAAAATAATTAAGCTGCATCCGGTTAGACGGGAACGTACTTAGTTGGAAAAGACTAAGCATCATTTTTAAGAAGAACGACAAACAAAGCAGCTTCAGCAGAAATCATATAAAAACAATTTCGCGACAATTCTCAGATAACATGACACACTTCGCTGGTATCTTGAACCAAGTGCTACAACAAATTACATTGAACTGGTAATGGGCTAACCTTGTCGTGAACGAAAAATAAATAAAACACAATAATTGCTTTCATAGTAGGTTTTAATGTTACATAATAGTGTTTGAATACGGGTTTGTTAATGAAAACTGTGTCTCGAGATAAATATCGATATGTATCGAGTTTACGATTGCGTTGCACATAGTAACGCGAAATGAAAGGTTGGTATAACCAGCATCGGTTTGTGTGTAAGATGTTGTTACGTCTGCGGGCCATAATACCAAAATAAATGTAGAATAATTGTCAGCACAGACATAATAAATCCCATTTTGAGGTATTTAAGATCGATTATACTTTTTCTGGTTGATAAAAATATAGTATTAAAAAGCTTGGATATTCGTGCCATATCGTAACTCGGACTTACATTCCAACTCATTTTCTGAGACAATTTGAGTACAATTCCGAGCGCTATCAACTCCGATTACGTCGGCACCGCAAATAAATACAACATCAATTAACAACAGAAACTAATAAAACCGATACTACTGATTACCGGCATAAACTAGTCGAAATAGCTTTGAGTGTATAGTCGGAAACCGAAACCCAGCCGTCTATTTAGAGTACTTAAACTAATATAGAGAAGTGATGCTCAAAGTGGTCGATCCCCACTCCCCTCTGTCCCGAGGAGAGAATTAACTGAGGGCGACCACAAACCTTAGTAGCAGGGACGAATACATGATGGGGGACAGCCAACTGGAATAGCAATTAAAAGCACATTTTCGCAGTTGGTTTTATTCAAACAACGCTTTGTTGCGATTTCCACTCGAGTTTGTCTGTGTTGGTAATTCTATTCAATAAGGCTTTAATGATTAAAACATTACGTCGTCTGGAAGATCTTGCAAGTCATGAAGACGCATAGTCTTTGCAGTTTTCGCGCGTCTATCAATGTACGTGTATGCGTGTGCGTAAATATCTCTTCACGCACATTCTAAAGAATCTAAACTCACATCGCGATAACACTACCGTAAGCAAGAAATATTCACATGCGTGACTTACAAAGACTTTCATCGAAATCCTGTTCTCGTGAGTTGTAATAAATCTCACCGAATCTGAATTCTGAGTATCATACGTCCACTGTTAAGCTAATTAATGCTATGTTTATGAATTATTTGGTTAACGTGTTTTGTCTGACATGTGAGAAAATACAAAATTAGAAACGAGGAAAAGTTATGGCTGGCCGACTTACGGCCATAATCCAAGAATCCAGAAAGACCAAGGGAGGCTGCCTTATTGGTATAGTGGATACAAGTCTGATTTTTCTATTAACAAGATTTAGGAAGCAGCCCCTAACCTTACTTATCACATGTTCATGGGACTCAATTACAGCTTGAAATGTGGGTATACATCAAAAAACGTTTGTCTAACCTTTTGGGGATTTAGTACAGGAAATTGTCGGCAAATGCTGCCTGCTAGCCAATGAGGCGATCAACAACTATGATAAATCGTTTGTAGCCCTCGATTGATACGTTGTATTAATTTACAAAGCGTGGGTTTGCGTCCAACTTGCCCGGACCGAGAGCAGACCTGTTTGGTCCCACTCCGCTTAACCTGTCGACTTGAAGACGCAACTATTGTTCCTTATGACATTACATTGTCTAGTTGCCGGAGTTTATTACGTTTAGAAAGATGTAACGGTAAAGTTATGTGAAGGTAGCTAAACAATTTTGTTGAGATCTAATCGGAAGTTTGGAGACGTTTGGACGTAAACCATTTTTGGTGATTAAGATTCCTTCATAACCTCATTGTAGGTCAAAGGAAAAAACGTAGTTTTCGATGAAAGGGAATTGTTAATTACCTTTCCAACACATAAAATAAAAACTCCTCGCTTCATTAAATCTACAGCTAATCCCCTCCAAAATCTTCAAACAGTCCGCACTTAAAACATACTCAAAGAAACTATCTAATAAATATTCATGTTTCGTTGACTGTAATGCCTATGCTCATGTGCTAAGTATGCAGCAATAAATTATCAACAACGAGGTGTAAGGAATCTGCTGCGAAGTTCACTGACCCCTGCATCTGGATTAGGGACAATAGGACCCAAGGAGCGTAGAGAACCAGCGTGACATTGATTTGGAAACATTTCTCGCTTTGACTTGTGTATTTTCGTGCCTAATTTTGGTGTGAATAGAGAAATAATATCGTCATTGGTATAACAAGATAGGATGATTTCTGAACCGTAGCACTTATATTTCTTTTATAATTACGTCCCTTTCATCTCTCAACTCAATTTTCTTGAAACTCTTGTCGGATATTTCTACATCTTCCTGTATCCGCGTATTAAATCTGCGAAAGATTACCGAGTTCATTGACATGGACAAACGGTGTCAGTAAATTCGTTCTTGAAAACACCGACCTTTAAGTTTCTTACGTGATTCAATGTTACTTTGTGTCCTGATAAGTTCAGTACTGTGGTGATTAGACACGCACTATATAGGCATTTCAGGGTTATTGATAACTCGTTGGTATGACTCTGGGGTTACTAAGGCCAGGCGATAGCTATAAATATATGCATTCTTTTTGCTGGCTCTAGAGGACGTATAGAGTTCACGTTATCAACAGATAGTATTTAATGTATTTTTATTGAATGAGATATTCTTTCTTCTTTATCATTTATGCGGCCGTGTTGCCAAGTCACCTTTCATCTTTTCAATGCTTTGATGGACTTTGTTAATCGTCACTAGTCTTTTCTGACATCTGATATAACAAACTACGAAGATGAATTTGTTTCCTAATTTATTTGGCGGTTGTCAAAACTTTGTTTCAAACTACTTCTCTAACTAAAAGACTGGCATAACAACATAGCCAGCGCGTGCGCTTAATATTAAAACGGACTTATAGACCAACATTTCTGAATGAACCAAAGAAAATCCACGTAACTAATATAGAGCGGGTTCACAAAACCAGCTTGCTTCTACAGAATGCCTAATAAGCGGATCGGTTTAAGAAAACTCGCGGTTCGACCCGTGCAGCGGTCAACGACCCGGGCTAAGCGCCGGCGCAACCATTGTTGTCTATGGACCATGCTAGTCTAAAGCTCATGTTTTGTTTCAAGGCCAAATCGCAAAATGACTAACCTAGCAATTTACTCAACATCTTACGTGTGTTTAAAAGATGTTTAAGTTCTAGATCCAATGGAGCTTCCGTTTTTCGACGAGGTAATTGAGCTTGTTGGTATTTTGTTTGTACCTAAGGACCACTGCCGAAAACAGACAACGAATTATGTCATTTTTAATATAAAATATGTCCAGCATTGTATAAGAAAGAAGAGGCAGATTTAATTACATTAAATCAGGTGCTTTCAGAGGTCAGACCGGTTGGTGCCCATGGTCGGACAAAGAGCACTTGTACTGAAGAATATGCATGAATAGAAAGTATATAGTAATATGACATTTGATTATGTTCGCTACAAGCCATGCAAGACCCAAGACGGTTTTATTATAGGCATAAAGGTATAATAAAAACATAATATTGAATGGAGGGTCTCGGCTTTGAAAGCAGTGATTTGCATTTGTTATTTTTTCATTATTATTTTTCACCTCATGCAGAACGTTCTTAGGATAAGTGTGATTTTGCAAGTGAGTGTGCGTTCTATATCTTGCGTATTTTGGTATTACATGATTTATGTGTGTGTGTGTGCGTATTTCGGGACATTTCGAAACAAATCTCGCGTCTACGTTTAGATCGTCACGTGCACATAAGCACATATTAATCGAGGACAATACAGATTAGAAATAGGAAAATATTCTTGCACATTAAGACATTTCTGAACAGAAACAAATGAAAGGATATACATAATTATTAATATTAATTATTGTTCACCGGTTACTACTCAGGTGCATTTTTCGGGTTGGCCCGACTAGTTTCGAGCTCGGACGGAGCCCTTAGTCATGAGCTGAGTCCGCAGCGATGTCGCGAGTAGTCTGACTCGGTGAAAAATTATTAATATGAAAGTTATTATACAAATAATGATCAATGGCCGAATATTGATTTTATTATAAGGTTCATTACAAAGGAAAGACAACGCCTTTGTACGTGTATGTTTATATTATATAAGTATATTGATATGTTTTATATAAGTAAAACCTAACCTACGGTGCCCTTGGTTCTTGACCGAAAATCAGACCTCAAGGTTTGCCAAAGAGCAATGGAGCGCAGCATTCACGGTGTTAAGAGGACGGACCGACTCAGAAACACCACGCTACGTTTCAAAACAGGGATTGCCGATGTAGGGTACAAAACTGCCAGACTGTAATGGTACTGGGTGGGCCACGTTAGCAGGATGCACCCCGAGAAATGGGCAACCATTGTCACCAATTGGGTTCGTAACGATGGATTAAGACATCGAGGACGTCCTAGGAAGCGGTGGCGGGATGACCTCGACGCTTTCAGCCGAGATTGGATGGAGGCGTCAAGGAACCGAGATCGACGGAAAGATGAGGTAGAGACCTTTGCCCAGCAGTGGGACATAATAGGTTAAAATAAAATTATAATAAGAATATTTTAAGAATGTTATAAATCACTTCTTTACATATATTGAGCACTGACTTTCCCACTTTAACGTCTTCTTAATCTCTCTTTCGCCGAGGTCTGCTGGAAGAAAACTCATTCTGAGTTAAGCTTGCTTTTGTACGTTTTTTATTTTAATTGTATCTATTATGTTACTTGATCTGTGTACAATAAAGAATAGAACGCAATCACTTCACTTCACTGATAAATGAAAGGCATCAGTATTAAAACTTTAAATTTATTTGCAGGCGCTAGTGCATTGTACTTCAACAGCATTTTCTTAAGCAAAGACGCATCTGGAAAAAATCCGGAAGAAGATTGTTTTATCATTCACTGAATGCGTACAAAGCATTAACACACTTAAAGCGCAGCAACAGAAACGTCTTTGGTTTAACGATCACAGGAATATTAAAAACATTACTGTTGGAACTTTAAAGTTTCTTCCCCTCAGTTTTTATGTCTCGCGGAAGATTGTACGCTCCACATTTTCTTTAATTAAGTATAGGTGTAATAACAACTTTGTATAGAAAGTGTGAAAAACTGGTAAGCTATTAAATAATGAAGCAATATATCAGTGGTTTCAGATCTATATCTATCTCACTAAAGAAGTTTATAAATATAACGAAAATAAGAGATAGCCCATCTCCAATAGTATTAGAGCAATGAAAATCCACCAAATCGTTTTCCGTCAGCGTTGCAAACGCGGACGTCTCAATTACTACAAGGATCCATGAGCTAAGGACGATTGCGATCTTCAGTCAGCAGAATACTCAAGCACTGCTAACTGCAAATCTCTTTACATTAATTCATTCTATCATGTGTTTAGGAAACCCAAGTGCTGCATTTTGGCCATAACTTTGCGTTATGTTATAAATTAATTTCATGTTATCAATTAAATATCACCCGTTTAAATAGATTAGCAATTGATTTCCTCCTTCATTTGTATATCTATACCGCGATTGCCTACCGCCAATATCAATGAGTCCGACATTTCAATTAGATTGATTACTACATTCATCAGCCATCAAGGCAAACCTAATGTAATAAATAACTATTTTATCACAGGCGAGGCTAACCAAAATCTTAAGCCATATGTATACGAAGTTGGTCGTAGTTAAGTAAGTTATTGTAGGAACATTATTGGTTGGGAAAAAATTCGGTAGTGAAGCAACGGATTATCACTTTTATCAGTAATCTCTATGTATAGTCGACCATACAATTGCTTTACCATCCTAATGCTGAATTTCGTTTGACCATCATAATATGACTAGGTCTATTTTCGCTTACAAGATCAAAGTGTCAGTCAGATACTGTCAATGTTATTGACATTTTACTTTACTAGAAGTCTTTGTCAAATATGGTAAAGCAATTTCGTGGTCGACTATATAACGGAGTGAAATTTTCGACGCCCATCGGAGTGACTCCGGCAAACAGATAATTGTAAGTGAAAACATAATTAATAGCATGGAAATGGCTATTTGACTTTCATCATTCAACGGAAGCACAATGTAAGAAAGTATTAAACTAATACTTACTGATGATTTATTGCTAACTCATACAGTGGCAAATTAAGCATTTAATATTAATTTTATGCTTTTCTTTATCGGTATAATTTGGCAACGCAGGCATTATGAAGTCACTAAGTTTTTTATGTCTCTTTAATAATACGTTCGTTTTATTTATGACTGTTATTTAGCTATCGTGACGTGACTTAATGTTCAATGCCTATAATATTATACTTACATAGACAAAAAAAAATATGTTTGGTAAAACGGTCTAAGAGACATTTGGCTGGCATGTACAAGTATGCTGGCATGTAAGACATTGGTCTCAAGTTCTGAAACGAAATTATAATCATCATTAAGCAATACCTTTCTACATATATCTATGATTGTTTTAACTAATGATTAACAATAATAAACTGCTTATAAGGGCTGCAATTTTATATACATCGAGTATTTGTGAACGTTCCATTTGCGTAAGCCGCCTATCATAATTTGCACCGCATGAAATATAACCGACACGATTGATTACCGATTAATTAACACGATAAAAAAATATAATTTGGCGATGAAAAATTGCTAAATATAAATTCTGTTTGCAAATTATTATTTAATCACCGCACACAGATATACGTCAAAGAGTTGGACTATCTGTACGAATGTCACGTAATCTTTGATTGTCTGACTCTGTACAATGTGATTTATGATCAGTATTCAGTATTACATCCACATTGACTCCCTTGTTCTAGTATCTGATAGGAGCTCAGAGATATGGAAATGACTCTGTTTATCAACTGTGGGAAAGAGTACAAATTAATGGACATTCAAGCTGGTTTTAATCATGCACACTGTAGTGTTGATTAGATAATAGATTCTTTGTAAGTATCGAAGCTGATAAGATTCCATAGACTCATAATTTATTTGTATATAATTATACACTAATTTATTGTTTATTTTGTTTCAAATTATTCTAGAGGATTTCTGAGTTAGAAATGTGAAGCTTACTTTGAATGCCCCCAACGGTGGTCAAAATATCGAATCGCATTAAATTCGGCACCCGAACACAATAAAATTCAATGAAAAACCCAACTCACCAGCTAAATTGGCCATTGTTATCAAACGAGATGCCATAAAGTTTAATCTTTAAGCCGTCCAAACACTTTCTACTTACGAACCTTGGGCAAAAAATATTTCCATTGTTACATACATGCACGTTGTTCATTCACTTGATTTTTTAGTATCACCTGCGCTGCGGTACCATCGTGTGCAGTCTCGTGAGCTTCATCAATCTCATTTGTTCGTGTCGATCTAAGCCGGCTCTTATTTTCTTACAGTGAAAATGTTGTGAGTTAACTTACAACGTACGGTGTTAGAAAGCGTGGGCGATTCGATAGACAATTAATAGCAACATCGGCTGTACGTTAGAGATCTGTTTCTTATACTTGCTATTGTTCTACTGCTAGGTTTAATTACCGGCGAAAGTCTAACGAGAGTGTCGCGTGAAAGTTTTGTACACACGTTGGATCCCACGTGTATTGTGAATAATATTTTTTTATGTAACTTTTGTAGGATGTCGTAATTTTTGTTTATATGGAATTGTTGTGTGCAACTGTTAATGTTATGCAACGATTATTTAATGATGCTGTACGCAAAAAGGCGAAACTGTTGTCGGCACATGTTTTTGTTCGAGGCGAATCTCGTGCGAATATTTTTATGACTTCCTTCATTAATATTCAGTTTCCTTCTTCGTTCGTCTTATTTTTCTTTTATCTATAATTTTTTTTTTTACTAGTACGTGGCTGTTTTAACGTGCACAAATCTTACATGCACAACTAATAATATCATGTGGGAATCAAACACGTGGATGGCAGGAGCCGTTCGGCCGGCGACAGCGCCGAAAGAGCTCACATGAAGCTTAAATGTGTTGTTATTTTGCTAGCAAGCTGTTAAATTGTCTTCTTCACTGTAACATTTTCCTAACGCGACCCAAGTTCTTGCTATCAGGTACAAAATGTCGCGTATGTGAAGTTATAAATAACACTTATACATATTGTTTCTTGCAAACGGCAATTACAGATTAGAGGATTATGAAGCTAGCATTATAGTTAATTCTAGTCACTATACACAGCAGTGGTTTTGAAGTGACCATAAATTCTGCATTGTAATTTAGCCAATCTGTATCTGATATCGGTATTAAAAAAACCTGCTTTGATCCTAATCATGTTAGCGACTTTTCAAACAATATTTCTATTGAATGATCTTCATTAGAAAAATAATAGTATTAATATCTAGTTTAGTCTCAATTTATGACACTTCGATGTCAAAATGCATCATACATTATTTATTTACATCAAATATCGTTCGTGTATTAACAAAAAGTACGAGATCTAATCGGACCTGTTTGCTAAGAATTGGTAGATGTTTTGCAGCAGGTTAACGAGTTCCCCTCTTTATCCCAGCTTACAGAAGTCACATTGAGCAATAGCAGAAATGAGTAGCAGGCTAAATCTCTACGAGATTAATTCCCTCTCTTTTGGCATCGCCTTATCATAGAAGACTGTTCGGAATTCCGATCAACCAGTCGACGATTAAATGGTTGCCAAATATCGAGAGGTAAACATGGTTCATATTCATTGTTCCGGCAGTATCCGACAGTCGTGTTTGAGGAATGTTGGCAGTGACATCAGTCAGTTAATACACTGCCAATATGATCGTTTGTTATTGTATGATTGTGACTATGTATTAAGTAATAAATATTTGATCTTAGAGAGATTAATTGCCAATTGTTCATACATGATGACTCGGATGTCTATGCAGAAATTAATGCATTTTTGTTTGCACCATCTTAGATCACATCTTGGCTTATTATCAGTTAAGACTCAACATATCATATAGTTAAACACGTATGTCTGTATTTAGTTTTGTTACTAGCTTTTAGTTCCCTAAAATGTGCTAGTTAAAACTTACACAAGATTCACTATAAAGCCATAAAATAACTAGTTACCACCGAAATAGTATTTGGACGACCTAGTTGAAGCCTTAAGAATCTGACCATGGAATATCAAAATGAGAACACAAGCATTCAAGTAACAATTTTGAAGCCAGTTTCTAATTCGATAACAACCCCCAGATCCATCCTACTTTATTGACAGTCGCTTCGCACGCAAACTCGTCGCGGTTTCGTACTTCAGTAACAAATTAACAGATTTACAATCTAAAACTTGTACAATTTTGTTTGACACCCAGTGACTGACGTAACTATTACATTGTTTATTGAATAATACCAGTTGTATAATGCACTGCTCTGTTTGTTTATTGTCTTCATGTAGTTGGATCACCTGTGTAGATGTTTTGATAAGAGATTGAAATGAGGAATAATCCAAGACACGGAATAACATGATTGTTAATTCTAACATAAGGTCTTCGGCAGGTCCAAACAGTGCGGTCCTTTGTTTATTAATGTTTTTGATACAACGGTTTAAACCTGATCAACCGATATGAAATGGTGACGTTAGGAGGTTCGTTAATAATGGAATATTTATATTTGCTTAGGTTAATTTTCGTCGTACTACTACTAGTTGATTGTTAAAACTAGAATAGTTGAGTTTATAAATCGATTTATGTATTTACTTTCTTCAATGACAGACATACTTAACCCAAAAAAATTTACCACTTTAGCAGTATCCTTAGCATAGATAAAGGTAATAATATTTGCAAATATTAAAACATCTTTAAAACAGATTGCTGTATGAAGGCCGATTAATGCTTAAAATTATATGACAGTTACGAAACTTTTACAAGCTTATTAACTTGTCTTTAAAGTTCGTTACGTGGATAAATTTGAATGCACATGAATATAAAGCATATTTTATTCGTTATCGTTGTAGTCAAAACAATAAAATGACAGAGGAAACTGAAGATGTCTGGCTATATTGTGAGGTCGTTTATTTAGTCCTTCACAGGATGATAATGCTTCAAGTAGCGCTAACACTAATTGGGCTGACGTGGCTCTATCAAAGCTACATTTAGCAGTAATTACTACGCACCACAATACTACCTATCAGTGGCGTGCATTGCATATAGGCAAACAGGCAGTGCTTTCCACAAAAAATTACCTAAATACAACCTATATCACAGGTAAGCACTGCCTATTTGCCTATATGCAATGCACTCCACTGCTACCTAGCAGGTACAGGTTGCTCAATATACTACAATATTCAGAATGTACATATTTACAGAAAATCTTCAAGGCTAAAAAAATTCAATGCCATTGTAAAATGAATATTTTAAAAACAATCTTTAAACGTGAATATGTACAACAATTGATTTTACAAAAACACGAACTTTGAAACGTGTTTAAAAACAAAAGAACTAGGTACGTAAAACTTTGCAAAAAAACAATGAATACACGTTCTGAAATTGCCGAAAAAGTGTAATAATAAGAATACGACATTAATTCAAGCCACGAATGGGATAACAAAAAGAGTTAATTTCAGCTTGTCATTTTAAACAACAATTAGTATTTAATGACGATAGCTATTGTTATAAGATTCTCACGGATAAGAAGTCGAGATGAGACGAACATGTTTTATGGCAATTCTGTAAAGGTTTTACGATGTAATAAGGTTATGTCTGTTCCCATTCCGACTATATAAAGGCAAAAGATGAATGTATAGAACGTACTCGGACAAGATAATTAAGGCGAAATCGTACAGAATAAAGAAAAAGTAAGTCAAAAAGAAACAAAATGGAATAAAAATAAGAACGTCTAGCTTTTATATGAAAATTTACATAACCATTGTCTACGTAGGAAGATGTATAACAAAAGATAATAATTAATGAATAAAGATACGATCCTAATTGGATATTTCATCGAGAATGATCTTTTCAAATAATTAATAACAGAATATAAATTCGATATCCGTAATTAGGTTGAAAGAATTAGCCGAACCCCAAACACAGGAAATCTAATAGCTCGATCCCTAATACGATTTATTTTCAGTAACATCAAGAAATTGCTTCCAGAAAACCTAATCAAAGATCCCTCTTAAATACGTTTTCCTTTAGGCGTTTTAGAATCAAAACATAAGCTGGTTAGTATACAATTAAAAACAATATACACTCGTGACGAGGAGAGACGTAGAGAAATTTATTGAATTAAACCAACGAAGGGCCCCGAGCTCGTTTGACGGGATCTGTGTGCTGCACACATCAATTTAGGTAATTGAACACTGCTGGTAGGGAGCCCAGATTTTTTCGGCAAAGGCAAATACCGGCGTTGTTTGGTAGACGAGGGACAGCTCTATAATTGGACAGAAAAAAAAAATAGCTTTAGAAATATAGGTCTGTGAATAAACGAACGCAAGGAAATCTGGAGGTTCCTGAGCTCAAGTTCCACTTAAGGATGGATCTTCTAATTTAAACAAGGGAAGATAATATCAAACTTTGAAGATGCCACCTGACCTGAGCTATTGAGCCTTGTACCCAACTCCCCCTTTTCCTGTCTTAGAAGTTTCAAGGTGTGTTTAATTATTAACGGTAAGTTATACTGTTCCCAGAAAGTGCGTTTAACAAAGTATCCGAGAAGATATTAATTACTCATAAAAATAATGAAGTTGTAACAAATACAGGGAGCTGAATATAATCGAAGGAACGAAGGAAAATCCTCATTAAAATCGTAACTTCTTACTATTTCTGTAAGAACATTTAATTAGTTAGTTTACAATAAAAACAAAAGTACAATAATAGAGTTTGACGATGTTGAATCAATAAGCTATAGTTTGTAGCATACTATTAGCAGTCATATAGTAATTTTAATAGTACACACGGTATCAGGTGCGTCTGAATCTAATCGCCTGCTAACCGAAGCGGTAAGCAATAAAATAAAACTGGTAGGCTTCGTAATAGGACATGTAACTTGTGCGTAATTGCGTACGTTAAATAATAACTACATACTATTGGTGCAATCTAGGTGTTGATCATAAGGTGGGAACATAGTGGAGAAGCGGTAGCGGAAAAAGATGCTTCAAAAGTTAATGATAGAATAAGAAAATAACTGCTAGCTATGAAGATATCCTAATCAGGACGTTAGAGGATCATACGAAACCCAATATAACGATGCAACAATGGGATTGGTTGAAGAAGTGAAGAAGGCTTAAGAGGGCTTATTTCCTCAGAGTAAGTTGTACTGTACAACGTTCTAGAACATCCATAATAATCAAGAATACTTTCAGTAATTTAGAGCGTTACGTTTATTTGTATTGATCAGAATTTGGTGTTATTATCAGCCACCACGAAATAAGAGAAGTTATTTTTATATAATATGCAAAGCTAAAAACATTACGAATCGTGAATTAATTCACTCTGAAGTGCTTGAACAATTCTAAGAGCCTTAGAGCCTTACCTTTACTTACATTGCATACATTTTTACTAGATAACCGCTACGTGGCTTATCTATCCACAACCGTTACAGTTTCCGCATATCATATGAGGGAAACTAGGAAAATTAAGTACAGCATTTTACATCCCGATGTAACATAACTTTCACTGCGAGATTTCCATCAATGCTGACAACTTTCCAATATAAATGTGCGGACTATGGCCATTCTTCAGTCGAAACTGAACAAGCCATGTCATGCACAATCATGGTCTTGAGGAAAGTTTTTATGACTTGTTCGTTGGATGTTCAACTTGAATAATGTATGTAACACCTTATGGAGTGTATGCATGTTTAAGCGAGATGGGCCAGTTGTTATAATAACAATGACATGGTGGTATCTGGTGAGTAAGCCACAGGTGAACTTCATCTCAGCAACGGATTTATTCTTCACTACATATTATAAAACAAAGTCCTCCACCGCGTCTGTCTGTCTGTCTGTTCGCGATAAACTCAAAAACTACTGCACCGATTTTCATGCTGTTTTCACCAATGGATAGAGTGGTTCTCGAGGAAGGTTTTAGTATATAATTTGTCAAGTTTTTGTATACATCGGCTAAAATATAATGATATTTGTTGGACGTGTCGGAAAATAAGCCGTCTGGGAGCTTTCTACGAAAACGCTGCCTAAACCCTTTGAGATATAACAAAATGATGTATGGTGGAATTGTGTATCTAAGGTGGCATATGTCCATCTCTTAAGGATAGCATACTACATCCATTTTAATGCTTATGCGGAAAGCGGTAACGGGATCAAAATTTCATGATTACTGTTGGTCGCCATAACCGACATTCACGCGGGCGGAGCCGCGGGCATCAGCTAGTACTGGATAAGATATTTTCAAACTGTAGACGATTCGGGAATCGTTACCAGTACTTGATTACGTCTAAACTGACGAAATAACAATTTTCTCCATGGAAAATTACCATAATGAAACCTTGTAAATGCTGTTACTAAATGCAGGCAATGATAAAGAAACTGAAACAAGGTAAGATTATTTTTGTAAGCAATGTTAAATAGAACGTTAATATGAAACATAATAGGTACATAATTATTGTTTTACTCACAACACTTTCAATACCTGAGGCAGGGGTAAAATATATTAAGGCTCGTATACCTAATAGTAAGGAATGTTATTCATTAAGTGGGTATCCATGTCAGTGCAAATAATATTCGTACAATTTATGGCGTGAACCCTTATTTAATACAGAGTACTTAGGTAGCTCTACAATTAAATTGTCTTACATCACTTTCCATTTCTGAAAAGCAAGAGAAAATGTTGGAGCCCATCCTAAAATACGGAGGTTATATAATTTCCTAAGAAATATCACACGTGGCTAATTAGAAAATTGTTCTCGCATGAAATTTTAATGACCCTTAACTAATTACCACAAGCTTTGTCTTAAAGAATACGAAAAAATCTTAATAGTAAACCGAAGTCTGCGAACTAAAATATAATTTAAAAATATTATTAACTTTTTTCCCGGTAAAGCATCTTCAATTACAATATAATACGCTGTAGAAGCTACAGTACCTAATAATGTTAAAATTAATATTTAATGGCGTTATAAAGTAGTGTACATAACAGTGTAATCTCGGAAAATTTACTTCTATTAGAACTATGCTAATAAGCTGTTTTACAAGGAATAAGCGTGAAACGTGACCACGAGTAGAGAAAATGTACATTAAGAAAACAGGTGATTATCTCGTGGAGATTATCTGGATAGAACAGAGCAATCGAAATAGAGACTCATAAATAATGCTAGAAAATAAAGTTAGTTATCAGAATTTTCAGACAGACTACTTACATATAATAAAATGAACGGTTTATTTATTTATCAAAAATATACTCGTAGATATTTTCTTAGCCCGGTTAGTGGAGTGTGATATTAGGATAACATCAGAACCTGGCACATGGATAACATTTGGTATGGCATAACTAGATAGAAGGAGACCGGCAGTTACAGTGACGGTTACCACCAACAACAGCATTTCCAAAGAAGGCTGACGTCAGGCATGCGGTCGGTCATACAACATAGCCAAAACTTTAGCAGCATGCCAGATATAAGTATGCTGCGCCGACCCCAAATAAATTGGAATAAGGGCAGGGGGAAGATGATGATACTCATAGAAAATACTCTATTACCCTAGTCATTCTAATATCGATAAAAGTAAAAATGTTTTAACAAAACATATTTCGTAAAGAAAGCACAGTCACACAACCAAAAATAAGCAAGAGTCGAAAACAACACTATTACAACAATTAGATAATCACAGATGCTTTTCATCCTCTCGGTGACATAATAAATTAAGAGGATGTTTTATGTTATGTCCACAATAAGCCAAGTGGACGATCGCCAGAGTTATAAATATGGATTCTGAATACCTGAATGATTCAGCCGCAAACGTCGCACCGGTCTAGACTAATCCCCAGTTGGTTTATTCTAGACTTCGAGATTAACAATTAAGTATTTATGGGCCGAATGATAAACTGTTAGATTTGTGCGTGATTCATGATGCTGACTAGTGTTAGGTCTTCCGAATGTTACGACTTAATCCCGTGTCGTTTTTCATGAGAAAGCTCTTGGGTTGTAAAATGTTCATATATTATTATAAGCCGACTAGTTCTCTTCTATTATTGGATGGAACATAGAAATTCAGGTAGGTGCAAAGGAATTTATATTGTCGAAAGCATTTGAATATAAGGTGCAGAATTAACTCCCAATGGACACCATGAATGATCATTGTAAGGTATTTTTTGCATAGTTACTTCTGAACCAGGTTCTTACTTTCCTAGTTGGTTTTGAAATAATAATGATAAAAGTTCACGTTGAAAGCACGATGGATATTTTTGTAATTAGTTCAGACACAAAGCCTTTGTTTACCTTATAAATGGAAATCAACCTAATGGAAGTCGTTAACAGTCAATTAATTTAACAAGTTTGTAACCCTAAGCTAGTTTATGATAATATCGTTTAGGTTTTGAAAGACGTTCAATACTATGTTTCTAGACTTGCAGTATAAAATTCACCTGACCTTGATTTCCAAAACTGCGACTGAAATGTAGTCACGATAAGTTTACAAGAACAGCGATACTTTCAAAAAACTTTCAATATTTAATGGTATCAATCGAGTCAATCGACCCCTTTCAAAGTCCGATTTAAATTACAAAATTACATTTATTTCCTCCACTACGTACGTGATATGTGCACAACTGAATAAAATAACCTACCACACCTCAATGATAAAAATCAATACGCGAAGCCAACCAGCTGATGTTCCAAGGCGAACGGGTCTTAATGGGTCATTATCCTAGACCAAGTCACCGTAACAGTGACGAAGTCATCAAAACATACGATAATACGAACAACCTTCAACGCAAGGTTGACACCCGATATCAACCAGCGCAACAACATTAACCCAAAAACGTGGAGAAACCGGTCAAATGTGACGCGGCGGGGTGAAAGGGTGCTGCGAATTTTGTAACTTGTTATCGTTGTTATGTTGATGGGAATTTGGTGAAACCTTCTACTAAAGGCGATACAGTTAATTCTGCTTGGGATGAGGAATATGATCTTATTTTGGATTATCAGGCAAACAGTTGGGTATTCATTTAAATTCAAGAAATTTCTCAGATTTAAACAGTTTAAATTTAATTCTTAACATTCTATCGGCTTTTCTTGAAATAACTACTACTCTAAATTAAATAGCTTTACCCGTCAATTAAAATTAAAGTTTACATTTAATATTTTTGAGAGTAGTTTAGCAACGAATTCAAACTCAAACTTCAGTTCAGTTGTCAGTGTAGATTTAAGAATCAAGTGCCAGTGAGACAGTGGCGTAACTAATTTTAAATTCACTTCAGAGGCTTTTAATAACAATTAGCTGTGCTGTCAAGTCCAGCATTACTAATTTTGACAGCACCAATTCGTTACAGTTGAGAGAATTTTCTAGATTTATTTAAAATTTATTCAATTAACAAAATTACGAGAATGCTGTGAAAGAGAACATCAATTACTATAGTGCATGACAAGATGACAGTTCCATTTTCATAATTACTAATTGTTATGACAGGTCGATATAATAACGGAAATTATATAACACTAAGAGCAGATGCTACTCATTTCTAATTAAACCCTTGCTAGCCGATCTCCCTAGCAAATATAATTTCGAAAATTATGATTACTAGTTACCAGACCATCTGGATCCTGTCCGAAGAACTTTTTCAGCTGCTTTTTCAAGAAGAATTTTAAAGTATATTGTTATAAGTATAAGTATATTGCTACTGGTATCATTGGGGTTACTCTTGAAACTAATACCAATTCCAATCCTTTGTTTTAAAATAAATTTACCTATATTACAGTTCCCTCAATTTTAAAGTATGTTGTCTTCATATTATCCCGAATCTATATTTATTTTTTAGACATTTTGGCATTTAAAAGTACGGACTGACATATTTCTAATGTCAATCGAGCGGAATTATGTTCAAGAGTTAGCCCACCGATTCCGATGCAGAACTTAGTAAAAAACAAAAATAAGCTAGCCTTTAACTAATACAATGCACAGTCCTATAAAAATCACACATCTTCAACCCTTACGTGATGCACATTAAAAGGGCCTAGTGCAATAAACACATGTTTTAAGTATCGTATGAAATGTCATTGCAATTAATAACGTCCTCATAACACTTATGATTGCTTGTACATTTAGAACCAGTTCCGTTGGTTGTGTGAAGGTGATACCCTAGACGGAATTTCATTTATGTCATGTCTTAAGTGTGAACCAGGAGCTGGACGAAGAAATATAAATAGGAGTTATTTCATATAATTTATTTGGTTGTATGTGTTTAATTTTTTACGGCGTGGTTGGCGCAGTGGTCGGGAGACCGCATGCTGCGTCGCGTGTCGCAGGTTCGATTTCTGCACGGAACAAATATTTGTATGATCTACAGACAATTGTTCCGGGTTTGGGTGTGTGCGCATGTGAGGTTATAAGTCTGTAAACGCACCCACGATACAGGAAGAAATTTCTAGTGTGAGGCAATGATTAAAAAAAAAATATAATTCAATATTGAGATTTAATATTGTAATGGGCTGTTTAGAAAGTTTGCAAAGAATCATATTTCAATGTTCTGATGATTATGTATGCCGCTAACAGATTAATTTAAAACTCGATAATGTTTGATTTTTATTAAGTTTAGGATTCTTATGAATTTATTCAAGATTACGTGAGAAGGTAGCCGTCTCGGAAATTAGGCAGCATTATGGTTTTTGCCCATTCAATTCGGCACCGCTTATTTGGTATTGCACAAATGTGATAAAAAACACAATGCAAGCATATCAAAAAAAGCTAAGAGGTCGTGACTTAAGCACGTAACTTTACAGAAAAAAGTTCTTATTATAGTTCATAACACATTTCATTTCATAGCTATGCGTAACTACTCATACTTTACTAGACTATAAACGGAAGTACAAATTAGAGATTCGCGTGCATCTTCTAACAACAAATTGAGTTTCCTCAAATTAGCACACACACGTTGGTTGTATGTATCTAATGTTACTACCAAAACAAAAGTACGCAACCAATTATGTAGTTCAACGTTACATAATATTAAACGCACATGTATTATGGTTCACTTTCTTGAATACGTTTTGAGTAAAAGATTAGACGATTCGTATATTTGAATAAACTAGTATTTACTATGCGGATCTCAGGATCAGTTTATTAGGAGAAATTTATTGGAGTTAGAGAACTTTCGTAATTTCGCATTAAAATGCAGATTTTGCTTCTTGGTCCTCCGAACATTCCGTTTTGTTACGCAATTAACTCTTGCGACTTAGGAAGGACGCTGTATTCTGCCTGGGTTCATTTTTGTTAAATGTTGTTGCCAACTTTTATTACTATTTGTCTTTTTATAATTTCCTTTCATACTCAAATTTATTTTGGCACCATCAAGCTTTATGAGTTTAAACATACACAAAAATAAAATGAAGCGCAAATCACTTTGAATTATGTGAAAGTAGAAAAAATAGAACTCTACTCCCGGTCTATGATGAATTAGTTGAGCCCACCGTCGATAGAGCTGCACCACACGTGGCGAGCTATAATTAAGTGATTTATAAACCGTAAGAGTCGTGAACCTTGCGTTTTGCATCAAGGTTATATCCTGACTTTGAATGAATCATCGCTTCCTTGCGTACGGGAGGGTAACACGGCCACTTATTGTTGTAAATAGACGGTAGTCTGCGGCTATTACTGTAAAATTACATGTTTCAACACCTTAATATGCAAGACAATTGCTAGAGATAAAAAATATTGTCTTTTATAAAGTAGGTACATTTATAGGGATCGTGATGCTGATCTCAGTTGTTGTTTACAAACATTTCATGTAAGACAATGTATGTTTTTCATCAAAAAGGCATCGTCTTTATAGCTAAGGGCGTTCGGACATAGCAGACATTACCCTTGCTTTTGGTAATCAACGGCCTCGCCGCCGTTATGGTGATTAAATATTGTATTAGTGCATTTATAGCAACAAACATAATAATAAAATCTAATGACGTTATGCTTTGTTGTGAATCTGTAATTAAAATATGTTTATCTGCGATTTTTAAACCAAACCAGTGACTATTATTACATTGATCCCGAAATTGAAATGACTTGTTTTGTGGAATATTTATGCGGTTCAATTGAACAAGTTTTATGTGTTAATTCACTTGAAACAGGTTGTGCAAATTTTGGTATATCCATGACAAGGTGTCCTTGCTCGATTTTTGTTGCAAATCTACTAATTTGAACGTGTTTATCAACACACTAAAGACAAGTGTCAAAGAGAATGAATGGTTTTGAAATCCTGCGTTAATAAAAATTAATACGACATGCATATCTCAAACTCACAAATAAAATGAAATACAATCAAAATACGTTTACATTCGTCTATTTACGGTTTATAAATTAACTAACAGAATAAAAGACCAGTAGAGATTGAGTTATCGATTCGTTTCCCAGTTAACTACCTACTTACAGTGCAATTGAAGAAGATATGTTATTCCGTGTTAGTAAGTCGAGGTTACAGCTAGAATCTTTGTACTTATTTTCTCTTCACTACTTCTCCTAAGAGATTTAGTTACTACTACACTTAATCGAATGTAGGTATCATTCGAGCGGTTTCGCTGAAGAATTTATCGATCAAAGACGTTACAATTTACATGTAGATATTTATTCGAATACATTTTAATTAAAAACTTTTAAACTGTTAGATGATTGATTTTTGTTTTCCTGTTATTTCAATCATTTGCAATAACAAACTACGATACAATATAAAAATTAAAAAAAACAAAAACAAAGTTGTCATAAATATTTTTTCTCGATATTTCTAGGCTATTAATGATGAAATAGCGAATGAACATGCTTATTCAGACTAATATTCAAAGAGACATCCGAACATAGGTAAGTCTTTACAGCGATAAACCTCCCATCACTACTTTTCCTATATAAGTTTGCAACGAAACCAATTAGAGTGCTTCTTGCGAAATACAATCAAATAAAAGCTTGGATCGTTCTGCCACATCACGTCAATCGCACGGTTTATTCCTTCGTACTTTACTAAATCGTCTCTCGTTTTATTTTTAGCAGCGAACGCATTTGCGAAAATTGCGTGTCAATACTCCATACATTTAATCTCAACGACTTACCTGTCAACAATTAGGACTAACAGTTTATTAAACAGTAAAAAGGAATTTAAACTGTCCATGCAGAAATAAAATTTTACAGAACAGACTTCACACATTGAGCGTGGCGAATTGAGAACACGTATTGCTATAAAAATGTAATAAAATTGGACATTGTAAACCAATTTCGGTTCAAGCCGAAAGTCGTTAGCGTTTTTATTAAAAAATATTCTTAATGAACAAAAACTTTGGTTCGTGGTCCTTGATTATGCACAACGCCTAATTTTTGATTGATGAACGGGAGTTCAATGTACTGGAAAATTATATGTATACTGTGTTTTAAGCAAATACATCGATAAGCAGACGTTAATTAATACTAAAATCGAACATCATTACATTCACAAAACATTTTTGGTGTCGTGAACTTCAAATAGCTTTCATCGCGACTTTTATATGGAATTTATATCGATATTTCAGAGGTAAATAAATACATACGTGTAAACAAGCAATCTATCATCAAAACAGACCAACGACACAACCTTGGAACTACAATAGGCCTCAAGACTTACCACTCCATTTCCTCACGACATTTCCTTTTCCGCACGATTCTAGATTCGTCGTAGTTAAACGCAGGAAATATAAACTTACGATTACGCTATGATGCGATAACCTATGAGCCATAAAAACGATGAAGGTATTAAATACGGCTTATAAACAGACTCAATTAAATTCATATGAAATTTAAAGTTATGTAGAGGTATTAAATTATACAATTACATATATTTATGTTAGGTAACAGTGTAACAAATCTGTTTTATTGTCGTTCCCAAGCTATTTCCGGGAACGCTTGTACCGGTCCTTCGTCCTGTGCAAACGCTTGGTTGAGTATCTCTCAGTACTGCTCTCGCGTCTCGCACTCTGATCGTATTGATTTCCAGGTAGAGGTTATTGCAGTTAGGGTTGTCAAAAACGACGTAGTCGTACCTGGCCAAATATTTAGATGTTCTCTAAGATGAGCTATTTGATGTTGGGTCCTAGTATAGTATAGCAGGATTATTTCCAAAAATTTGTCACGGTCGACAGTAGTTTTGATGAACTTTTCCTGAAGTTCGTTCGATTTGATGAAGTTTTTTTAACTTTTACTATATACTAACAGGAATTAACGCGCATTATATACCTTCGATTCGCTTGACGTTTCGACCAGATTGCACTGATCGTGGTCACAAGCAGACTGACATTGCACTGATCGTGGTCACAAGCAGACTGACTTTTTTAACTTTTCCGCTACAACCGTGCGGTTTGAGCGTTTTTAGGAATTAAATGTAAGTACTTCATTAAAGTGTACTTAGTTTATTTTTGTACTTAATCACTGAATTGTGGTGTTTGTTTTGGGATCGGGGAATCCTATACGTACTTAATATAATTCGATTGTAAATTCTTGATTGATTAAGCAAGAAGTTCATGAAAAGAATAGAATAAACCCCATTTGAAAATAGACAAATACATTAGTTTGACTAGTATTTAGGTCAGATAAATATTTACATCAATTGTTTAACATAATTATAAATAGTGGAATTGTAAAATAAATTAATAAAATTATAAATTCATTATAAAGTGATTATGATAAGAGCTCTCTGCAGAAATCGAACTTAGCTTACATTTCCAAATACAATACGAAATACCCAGTCCAGGTTGATGAGAACATACCTCGTAAGTGTCGTGACTTCTCTTGTTTGTACATTTAGTTTAAAACTTAGCATTTATTAGTTACAACACGCTAGTACACTCACAGCCAAAATAAGTTTCATAGTGCTAACTTTATATCAACTTCTGCATGTGACTTGTCCATTAACATGTTGATAAAAGAAATGTCACTACTAAAAACATACACCTAGTACTACCATGTGACATCACAGAGGACATTGACATTAATCAGGCTGTTAAAAAAAATGACAACTGCATTAATACCATAGAATGTCCACAACAAACATTACTCATACAGTTTTACATGATATCACCGCAATAACTGATATGTAAAATATATCATATTCTTTAAATGCCTCATGAAATTCCATGCATCAGACAATTCAATAATTAACAAATGATGTCAGTGTCAGAAATATTTACTACACTTATGGGTGCCAGTTGTGTAAATACTTGGAATGGAGTGTGACCGAGACGGATATTATTATAAATTATATATTCCATGAGAAACAAAGAGTCTTGTTATTCCATTCCAATCCTTTTTTTGAATTTTGAATGGCATCCATATTCATTATTTTGGAGAAACATTGTTGGATTTCGGATAAACCAAAAAAACATCTGCCTTGTTAATTAAATATTTGCTGGATTTCAAGAAACGTTTAGCACCTGAATAAAATATCTAAATATACTTTATCATCCTCAAAACTTTAATCAGTTGGCAACACTGCAACACATGGTACAAAACACAAAAACCCTGACCACATTCAAATGCTACTTCATAAAAGGATAATCCACCATACAATTACAATTCAAGTTGTCAAATTATCAGATTCATGGCACAAAATTGTTGTCAAGGCCATGACCAAGGTTGCTGCCTTCAATTCTCCTAATGCAAATAAACTAGCAGTTTGATAAATAGATATTCATGTCACAACTTTAATCACTTATTGAATAACAATGAGGTCAATGAGTGGATTTGATAGGAACAATCATATTTGTGAATGACTGTATGAACTTTTAAATGGCTCTGATAGTAATTTGCATTCTGATCACTTTGTATGACATTTCGTCTTCAAACCTCTGTTTTGATTAAAGAGTTGTTGTTAGCATTGCTTTTGGTAGTGTAAATTGGACTTTTTTTTGTAGAAAACATGTATAAAAGCAATATAATTAATAATTACGAATTATAATATGAAACTTAATTACTTAAAATATGCATTAATTTGCATTTTTGCTGAAAAGACAGCATTGTAACTAGGTGCAAAGTAATAATTAAGATTAAGGTATTTATGCCAATAAGTAGATTATATATTACTTGCTATTAAAAGATCTCTTACATCAATAAATTAAAAGGAATTTATATTGTTCCGAATGACAGTATTAATGTATTAACATGACAGAAATATTACAGCTATGCCGTCTCATAACGGTGTTGAGGCTATGCACAAGGGACAGATATTTAGACATCCAATAAATTACTATAAAGGGCCATTAAAATTATGGCACCATGCCAACATTGTTGGTGAAATGGTGAGGTAACAAAAGGTGCCAAACAGAACGGCAATATTAATTGGGTTTATTTAAGGATTATTGTAAAACTGGTGTTGTATGTTTGTTTACAATAAGTCACAGAAAAAGATTTAGAGATTAAAAAGTTAAACAGCACAGACTGTCATTTTTTTATCGGGACAATGTAAGAATTCTGACAATATCCCGTACATCAGAATCAGTTCAGGCATTTAGAAGTTATGGCGGAATAAAGAAACTCACAAACATACTAACATACATACATGAACCCTAAAAATATATCACTACTTTTTTGGGCAGTCGTGTAAAAAGGGCCAATGTTTATGTTTTGATAACATACTGTGTGTGCAGTAATGGTTACAAATATCTTACAAAGATGCATACAGGATGATTTTATTAACTGATAACTTCAAACTTTAATGGTAAGCGGTATAACTTGGTGTTGGTGAAATGCTGGCTTAGTAACGAAACTCTAGGCTTTGAAAGAAAAAAAAATTGAAAGTCACCATGACACAACTAGAAGTTAGTAGGCAAGTGTTATTGGAAAAAGAGTAGTTTTTAAAAATTACTGTCAAATGAAGGACATTCTGTCATTAGTTTAACCCATTGGCTCTCTAATTAGCTGACACAATTGATTTTTATTGTTATGAAGTATGTTTTAAAGGTATGTACCAACGGGTTAAAGGTGTCCAATTGAGTATTACAGAATATATTTGTTTACATATTTTGTAGATATTATATTATGTAATTGAGTTTCATTAAAAGTTCATGTCAGTTTTCTTCACAAACAAATCTTAATTTTAGCAGTATTTCTTCAAAGAGATTGTTGAAAGTGTTAAGTCTTCTAATTTATTCATATTAACTATTATATGAGTTTTAATATTTTTAATCTAATAGAAATGCTCTTGTTTTCATGTTGTCTTTTCGGTTTTATTAAATAATTAACAGCTTTGCAGGTTTTATGTTTACGGGTTGAAGAGAATCAGTGGGCAGGCTTTAAACATTAATGTTTTTGATTTGTTTTTATTTATTTAATTGATAACTTGCAACATCTTACTTTCACAGTCCAACATGCACAGTACGAGTTGTTTTAATAAAATATTAAAGGCATTGTGATGTCTTCTTTTCAGCGCTTGTAAACCTTAAACCTTTTTATTATTATATACAATTGGTCACTGGAAAAATATATTTCTTTCAAAAATCAAATGGGAAAACAAGTTTAAACAAAAAGGTACTCCCAAAATCATCAACACTCCATCAAAACAGTTGATAGAAAATAGCACTTACTTTAAAAACTTCAGAGAAGAATCCGGAGCCAATCTTCTCCAGTATGAAGTCGTCGAAGGGGTACAACGCTGCCACAGCAGTCCTGAGGGCCGTGCATGACGACCCAGTCACTCTACGATCACCCAGTCTCTCACAATCCTCACTCACACCTGACTCCTTATCACAATCATCATCACAACACACGGCACGCTTAGTCCGGCTCCCGTTCTCACCATCCCGGTACCTCCGACCTGCCTTCGAGTGAGGACCGCGCACGTACCGCCCTGACTTCGCCGTCTCGTCCAAGTTTGTAAAGCTTTCTGCTATCTTCAACACTTTACTTGGCTTCCGCCGCTCGTACCTGCTCCTTCCACCCTCCTGCGTACACTCGTGTTGCATTATAGCTGATCGTGCTATAATCGAGTACGCTTATCCTGCTTCGAACATAGTGTTCCCGATCAAGTGTCTTCCACTACACAAGAACTGTGCCTTACGAGCAACATCTTTATTAAAGCCGATGCACTAACTGACGGTACTCGAAAATATGCGAAAAACGACGCGCGCACTTAACTTGACAAGCAAAGTAAAGAAAGCTGACTGAAAGCAAGCAAGCCAAGCAACACCAACACATGACATGACATATCAGAATGTTGACAGCTTTGATTCGGTCATTTGGTTTGTGATGTTGGTAGGACTGCGTTATAGGTGCGTTCTTAGTTGAAATAATAGCAGCTATATTTCGAATTATTCTAGTTATTAATACATTTATAAAAGTTACGTGTTATAAGAATAAATGTAGTGAAATATTATTGTTTACTTTTATGACAGCTATGTATTATATTAGATTCCCAAAGAATCATGGCAAGACAGGTATGTGCAAAAAAATAAGATTTTTAGAAGTTGGAATATTTTTACCTGCAATCCTTGGTCCCTATAGAATTACTTGGAGCATTCAATATATTTTTAATACCCCACAATAATATTTAATATATTCCTAATAAAATCCCTGAAATTTTAGTAAACTTGTGAACGTGTCATACAATCAACTGTCAATATTATTGCGTTCAGAAATTATCTCAATTTATATTATGAATCCTGATATAAATTATATTTTTACCCCGCTAGGTTTTAAAAATATATAAAAATATTCAAACCTGTGGGGTTACTCTTGAAACTAATACAAATTCCAATCCAATTCCAATATTAAATAGACGCCATAAAACAACGCGTAATTTTAAAATAAATTTACCTACATTATAGTTGCCTCAATTTTAAAGCATGTTGTCTTCATGTTATCCCGAATCTATAACTATTTTTTAGACATTTTCTCATTTATAAGTACGAACTGACATATTTCCAATGTCAATGGAGCGGAATTATTTTCAAGAGTAAGCCCACATTTCTTTAGATACCAAAGATCAAATAAAACGCTATTCTAACTTCTCTAAAGGAGTTTAGGCGGGAAAATGTAAAATGCACGTTGTCTGTTTTATATTGTTTTCCAAAACTTGTGTTTCTCCGATGTTTAATGTGTAATTATGGTGGATAATTATCCATTAAGTGTTCATGAAGGTGTGCGAGTGTGGGCAAATTATATAAAATAGAAAATCATGACTTTTTGTGTTCACTCCTAAACTCCATCGAAGACTCAGTAAAATTTCCACCGTTTTACTGGGGCAACGCGCGCAACAACTTTTAATACTTGACACTGGCAAGCACAAAAAGTGTGGCGCCATATAATAAATAATCCCATGACGGGAACTATTATTACTTGATTACTCCATATATTTGACATTGGCTAAATACACGAGGAGCACGAAGACAGAAAAAAAAAAACTTCTCTAAAATTCTTTCTACTTTTGTACAAATTAATGTATGACATTTGCCTTGATTCTTAAAAAAATCGAAAAATGATTGTTTGTTTCCTACTCCATGTAACTAATTATACATGTAAATAGTAATAATATTAAAATCTTTATGTTTCGAGTATATGGTCTGGCGCACATTCATGTGAAATCAGGTATGGTCTATGTTTGGTGGTTCTATATGATTTGCAAGCAATTAAAAAAAAACAAATTAAGTACATATATTTTTGATATTTATTATGATATCAATTTTGATTTTATTTGCGACTAGCTGTTGATATTTTTAAACGTTTCCACAAACTAGGAATTGCGCTGTGTATCGTGAGTGCGTTTACAAACACTCACATGCACAACACACCCAGAACCGGAAAAATTATCTGTATATTACACACAGTGGCATAGCTAGTGCTTAAGGGGCCCTGTATTAAAATTTATTCAGGGCCCTTTTATAACATCATTTACGATGTTTTGCTTACTTAATACAGACATTGGGGCCCTTGTGGCTCGGGGGCCCCGTATCATTGATACAGCGGTAGCTACGCCCCTAATCACACAAATATTTGCTCCGTGCAGGAATCGCACCTGCGGCTGCTTGCAGCGGGTATTTCCACTACTGCGCTGATGTCAAATTTTGATAGGTAAACACCTATGAATCGCGAGGTTTAAATCCTATATGGAAAATAATAAAGTCTGTCTGGTTGTGTATTATTTAATAAAATACAGTATGTTAAAAAAACTATGTCCTGTCCGTGATGGTATTATTAGGTATCGAAAATTGATTCGATTTATATAAAGCTTTTCAGAAAAGCTTTTTAATCCCGAATGAAGAAATAATAATAACTCAGTCGGAAGGCTAGGAAAATAAAACTATTAAAACTCAATTTCGCTGTTTATTTTAATCCATGCTGACGACTATATACTTAATTAATTTCAATGTACCTATATCACACAATGGAAACATAACGATGATAACCTCGAAGTAAATCAGTTTAAAATGTTATTTACTTTTATACTGATTTCCCTTCGAGTTAGCTTCCACAAAGAAATAATCTCTCTGTCACTTTATAAAACAACAACGCTAGCTCCATTATTCACAACTGTCTACTAACTATTAAAAATTTAACGCTCAATAGCTATAAATACAAATATATTATTGCTGTTGCGATTTTATTATCTAATAACTTAATTAAATTTTACATTGATCTCAAAATGAGTATTCGTTTTTACTTAACTAAATTTAGTCTTATCTAATCTTACCTATAGTAGTATTGCTTGATTTGAGAAAACATTGCTTTCTCGTGAAAAATGTTGTAACAAATACATTAGTACAAAGTTAGTGAAGCAACCATTATATGGTGCATTGTAACAATCATTTAGACCCCATCCATTAAAGAAAATAATTTGCAAGTCTCTCACAAGTTTGAGCATTGATATTTGGAAAGTTGAACAACACTTCTGATCTAATAAAGATGTATTATACTTTAAAAACGTAAATACCTACTTGATGAGTAAAGAGTAAGACACTTCTTATCGAGTTCCGCAAGGGCGAGCAGTGTTATTTGGAAGCAATATCTATAAAAATACTAATGTTGAAGATCTGTACGGCAATTTCTTCAGAAGCGTTAATATATTGCATTCGGTAAGCAGATATATAGTATGTTTTTTCATTTTTGAATGCAATTTACTTCTTGTTTTTCTCGTGAGTTATAAAAATAGCTGCTTATTTTACATTAAAAAAAGTGCTTTTGCAAAAGCAGTCTTTTAAATATATTAACTATCCATCCAAATAATGCCTTTTTTATATACTAACAAAATGGGGCCCTGAAAAAACTGTGCTGATTATTACATCTCTAAGAAACTTATGGTTTTAATCTAATTTACATAAATCAAAATATACAAAATGTAAGGTAAGAAACGATTCGTTTAAATTAAAATAACGTAACTAATATCTATGTATATCATTAAATTATTCTAGCTACTCAGTAACATTTTACAATGATTTTGTACATAATAATTCGAAGCTTCATATTTGTAGGGAACATACTAATTTGTATTATTATAAAATTGTATCGTGTAATTTATCGACCATATTTTTGTACAAAAAAAAAACAAGAAAACAAAATGTATTCGGTATCTCTGCACTTATTCAAATTACAGAAGGATGGATGCTAATTAAAGTTAAACATTAAGCAATTAAAAATAACCGTTATTTTTAGCTTTAAGAATAAAACTGAAATACTTAAACAATTTGATGTTTTGTAATATAAAATGCTATAATATAAACGTGACTTGGGTATAAAGTAGTTATTATACATGTTTCAAATTAAGAAAGAAACGTCTTAAATCAGACAATAAAAAGTAAAATGTATGTAGCTCGAGGTTGCTAATAAAAATAAAATATGTAGTGGGAAGAAGTTTATATAAATACAACTGTCGCAACAGGAATTATTTCACAACCATTCTCATCAAATCTATCATCCATTTGTTAATTAATATAATATGTTATCCTTACTTAAATTTAAGCTTGTAAATGAGATATCATGAAAATAAAGTTGAATCGAAAAAAAAAACAGTGGCTCATATAGGAGCATCGGATAGCACTCGCTCGTTACGTTGAATTATTAAACTCCTCGATTCAATACGACCGTGAACAGTGGAACGAATGCCACTAATTACTATATACAGGAAGCCACGAGAGCAGACAGAAGCAACTCGAGATGGATATAGCTATCAAATACAAATTTGTGATTTTGTTGTCAAATTTATTTGTTACTCTTACTATGTCGTGTTCTGATTTTATTTCAAAAGCGTTTCAGTTCAGTTTATTCCCATAATCTCATTTATTAGTCCAAGGATAACATTTTACTACATCATAGAAGTTCTATACACAAGACACCCAAACTGATGCGCCTCCAAGTTTATGTTAATATTATTCTAGCGTATATTCGAACTAAAAACATAATACAATTAAATATTAAGAGACATTTTTATGGTCAACTAATTATAGAACCAAGGAAGGTGCCTAGTTGAATATATTCAGTAAAACGTTAGCTTCTTTAGAGAAGAAGTAGGTATCAACTAATAAATACAGTTTATGAACTTTCTTAGTGAAGCATATACATAATTTTTCTTAATTTTATTTATCAAAAATAATGTACTTGGAGGCAACGATCATAAACTAATAATGAAATTAAGAAATATGTGCATAGTTTGTGCAATCAAGAGGACATCTATCATGTCAATTATTATAACTAGAGTTGTACATTTAAATAGAATGAAATAACAGTTAAAAATAACGGCTAACGTTATTTAGCTATTTTAATGTAGCAATATTACGTTTTAGGCGATTGAGTCTATCTATGATAACGATTTCTCGATTTAAACAATTTACAATAGTGATTGTAACGAAAGTAAAAAATAACGGGGAAAACAGCTTGATATAAGTTTACAATGTGTTTTAGTAACAAAAAGTTTTGTTTTCTATATAGTTTCTAAGCTGTCTATTTGTCATAGCTATAATTACAAGGGTGTGGGGTCCGAAATGACTTTATTTGTATATGTGTATTAGGAATCATCTCGGTATTATGTAGTGTATGATTGGGAGACATAGTACGAAGCTGAGCGATATCCTCAGCGTTGGTTGGTGGCTCGTCTGATCTTGACATTCACCTGTGAAGCAAACAAGAAATTATTACTAACCGGATCGTAAAAGATCGTAGCTTCAGAATTTACAGTATCACATAAAATGAAATCGTAAAATAAACCGTTATGTAACGATTGCTTATCACGTTTTACGTCGGAAAATTGATCCACAGGAGAGGCAATGGATTTTTAATTGTATCTAGAAATGCCACATACAAGAGGTTAAACTTTTAAAGGTCTGTAGCTTCCTAAGGGTTTCAATTTATGACAGCGACTTGTCAGAAATATACACCAAGTTATTCTGAACCACAGATATCTGCTTCCCATTTGCTAATCTCTAAATTATGTATAGAATAGTTTCTTCCTGTCGTATCCGTCTCTTAACCCAGCCATTTAACTACGGCACTTTGACTAAGAAGTTCGTAGGCATCTTGACTCTGAAACTTACTTCGATCACCTATTTTTTATAGGAACCGGGACTAAGAATTTCTCCTATACTGCGGGTTTGTTTACAGACAAATCTTCACATACACCCAGAACTGTAACAATTATCTGGATTTCACCTAGTAACCTTCGGCACCCGATTTACCCACCCCTGCAAAAATTCCGTAAAATTGAGGTTTTCTCAGTACTAACCTGTAGCAGTGGCGTCAAACAGCAGATCAGGCGCGCGGTCGTTCCTGTCGCAGTTGGTGGCGGAGCGCTTGAGCGCGAGCACGCCGCGCCGCTCGTCGCGCGACACGAAGCAGTAGCGCCGCGCCGCCGTGCTGTCGCGCGTCACCGGCGTCGTCACCACGAACGACGCGCCGTTCTCGTACCAGCCGCCGTGGCACGTGTACGCTGGGGGGATATCAGATTACGATTAGGAGGAGTATAAAGAGTAAGGGTGGGAAAGAAAATGGATAAAGAGTATGGGGTTTACAAACTTTTTACTATACTACTAAGGTGGCAAAGGTGGTTTGACTGCCTCGTTGGTCTAGTGGTCGCAAGTGAGGTCTTGGGTTCGATTCCCAGGTCGGGCAAAGTGTTATTGAATTTTTCTGTTGGGAAATTTTCAGTAGCAGCCCGGAGTCAGGAAGCTGGTGGTGTGACACCCCCGTGCCTCGGAGAGCACGTAAAGCCGTCGGTCCTGCGCCTGATCTCTCTCTGGTCGTGTCGGATTGTCGTCCCATCGGAATATGAGAGTGAAGGAAGAGGGAGTGCACCTGTGTTTGCGCATACACTTGTGCACTATAATATCTCCTGCGTACTTGGCTAATCTCAGTGGAGATAGGCCGCCGTGACCGAAATACGGTCGGAAGAAGTATTAAGGTGGCAAAATGGTGTGCGACCTGCTTCATGGTAAGCGGTCACCTATGGATGCATGCAAGACGAAGGGTATCACTGTGCCGGCAATAAATAAAGGGTTGAGGGAGACAACAACGGTTCCTTGACGAACCAGAACTGGACAGCTGGTCTTGAAACATGACTATGATAAGATAGTAGGCATCTCTTTTGTTTATGTTCTTCGGTATACCTAAGGTATTATGAAGGTAGCAAAACTGTTAAGTACTAGAAGAACAATACAGCAGGAAGTAGTAGACCAAGTTAAAGGAAAATTCTGGTCCTATTCTAAGAATCCTGAGACTCCTACCCACAAAAAACTAGGAGAATAATATTTTGCCCTGCTTAGCAATTTTCATAGGGTTGTTCATATTATACTCCATTCTGTCCAAGAGTTAACTATATGATCACTTTAAATAAATATAAAATAATTCTCACCTGTCACCACTTCTCTATTCTCACACGTAGAATAGAACTCCATATTCTTCACAGTGTTGCACCCAACTTCTAGCCTATTATAACTGTTGACCACACAGGAAACTTCACTCTCCGACTCTCTCCTACTCCTCAGCATAGGAGCACTGGACATGTTGCTTACGCTAAAATTGAACAACCTACTCCCGTTAAGCCTACGATTATGTTCCAATATCGCTTTCTCTCTCTTACTACTATGTTCTTCGCTAGATCTTATGTCTCTTTTGCGTCGGTTTTGTATTTCGTATTTACCGGAGTAGGGGCACTCTTTTGATTCAGGATTGCTTGCTGGAAAAGAGAAAGAATGATTAGACTCGTTCTCGTATTTTTTTACGTGGTTTCTTGCAAATGAGTATCAAAGCAAACTGTGTTCCAAATTCAAAATAATTTACTTGAGCGATGAATCGAGTGGCTTTCACTGTAGACGAATTTTTTTATTATCCAACCATTCATCTTTTCCGGTCCAAAACTAGTGATGGACAGTCCATAGAGCTAAGGAGTTTAGTCGTCGATAACCCTTATTTATTTCTTTGTGACTTGGACTAGTTTACCGAAGTCTGCGATCATAATGAGTGTCCCAGTGCTTCGGAGGTAGTTAATCGGTCGGTGTTCGATTTGCTTCTACTTAAACTACACTAGGTAGAAAAGTAAGTGGAAAACAACACTCACCTACTAAAGTGACATAAGGTGCAGTAACTGCGTTGAAGTGATGCGGCGAACACGCGTCATCCGGCCGCGAGGTGGGCGTGCCTCGCTGCAGCTCTGCGATGTACGTGTCCCGTCTATATAGTACCACGCATACGTAGCGGGATACACTGGAAACAGTAAAGATGTTATTAAGGATTAAATGAATCTTTATGCTCATTAAATACCTAAGTATTTGTGAATATAAACTACGGACATTCTGGGTCTGGCTTTCTTCTAAGATAAAGGTCCGCTGAGATTATCAACAGACTTCAAGGACTGTTCCAACTTTGTTTAGGTACGCTTAATAATATCTACCTCTAGAGTAATAGGAAGTCTGCATAAGTGATTCCTCCTTTTCTGACTTTGATCATGTTAGACAGTAAAAGCGAGAGTTTCTCTAAAACACATTTATATGATTTTCAGAAAAAAATACAATTCTTTTTTATGCTATTGGTAAGTTTCATCTTGGCAGACAGAATGACGATATTGTGCTCTTAGGCATCTAGTTTAATAATTTAAATTGCTTTATTTAAATATGAATGGAACTCACCAATGATGCTGCCAATGCGCAACCAACGCGACCGAGTTCCCGCTCGGCGAGCTGGCTTTCACATTAACACAGTACACCTTAATATCTGCACCAGTCTGGTTCGTGATCCTGAGGGTCGCATTCCGCTGGTAGAACGTGTAATTGCTGGTGAAGTCTAACGTATGCCACGTGTGGGAGAAGGTCATCCATGAGGGGAACTGGCAGTTGAAGCGGACTGACACTGGAAGAAATAGAGAGGCAAGATATGCTAAAAAAAAATTTAAGATTCTTCCTAAAGTTCAATAAATCTTTGTTTTGGTGTTACACAATTTGGCCCATGTCAATACTCTTAGTTTTTGTGTTAAGATTTCAGTCTAGTTGATCTGTCTTTACTAAATTTGTTGAGACTCTTGGCACGGACAGTCTGTGGATCGGTTTTCACAACGGACACAACTTTGACCACTACACGAAAGAACAAAACAGATTTGTTACCTCTCTTCAGTGCCATAGTTCTGGACCCCTCAGTGGCACTAAAAAGTCCGTTGCAGGTTGCGTCTCCCGACTGCGCAACCCTGTACTCAATACCACCCGGCGGGATCGGTTGCTCCTTTACTGCACCGGTTGCTGTAACACGCGTGTTGAGAAGTAAGTCTAAAATTAGAGAGGAAAAGACTTTGAGGCCCACAATGGAAATGAAAGGAGTGAAGGATTTCGCTCTTTTCCCTTCCATTAATGGTTGACAAGTGTTAGGAAGACCCACAGTGTTTTGGTTAGAACTGGGTCTTTTCTACAATAACCAAATAAAATAATAAAATGTGTTCGAAATGTGGAATAAGAATTCGCGGTAGTGACCGAGTTGGCTTACTGGTCAGAGCGCCTGGAGTATTTATCCGGGAGGCGCAGGTTCGAATCCTGCTCACGACAATATTCTTTTTCCACAAAAAATTATAACTTTAGAGTTCGCTATGCATGTGTTAATGCTTTTCGAAGATTTATCTGTAGATGTTCGAAAGTATAATTTCACCTAAGTTGAGTAAACAAAATGGTTTTAAAAACCAAAATATGCGCTCTCTCTTACATAACGTCATATTTTGTACGCGATATGTACTTTTATTTTATAATTAATTCATATAAAAGCTAAGCGTAACCATTCCATTTAACAATTTCATTCCCTGAAATATGTTTTCCGTAAATGGAATAATTGTGAATAGCATTGCAAATCTCAGCAACCAGAGAATTAGAATATTTTTACTACCACACCACCAGTTTGTAATTGTGCCCGGCAGATGGCGTATGCAACTATGAGTGAGAATATAACTGCAATGAGGAAACGTGGGTATATGACAGTACACCTATTCCTTTGAGGAATACAACAAGTACAAAAATTAGGTAAACACGTATATTTTTTTATTTACCATTGGTCTTCTCGTAGACAAAACATCGGTATCGGTCCTCGTTGCTGGTGGCGTGGTTGTGGTGGAGTTTGCCAACTAAGAAGCGGAGACTACCTTCCTTCCAGGTAGCCAGGCATTCCAGCTCCTCAACTAGAAAGAGAAATAATCATTACGATTTAGATACTAGGTACTTTTTACTTACTTTTTTCTCGTAGGTACGAGAAAAAAGTTTAGTTGTGATTAAAAAATATTTAAAACTGTACGTCACACAGAAGTACTATCTGTCACTATCCATACTTCCATAATAATCCATACTACTATTAAAAATGCAAAAGTCACTCTGTTTGTTTGTTACCTTTTCATGACTAAAAGGCTGAACGGATCGTAATGAAATTTGGCAGAGAGATGTCATTTTCTTCCATACATTTCTGTCACCGGTCATTTCGGTAGTCACTCCTTTTCTAGCCATATCATCTTTCACACAATCCATCCATTCTTCCTCTACTCGTGTACCCATTATAATAAAACAGTTTTGAACCGAATTAGTCGTATTATTGATTTTTGTTTTTCCTGACATTTCGTCCACTGTGATTCTCATTGCGTTCGTGGTCGCATAGTGAAGAGTCATTCGGAGTGATTGCGAAAATCCAAGGTACTACTATTTATAATAAACCTACGTAGTATAAAACAAAATCTTCTTCTACTACGTCTGTCTGTGCTAGATTTTTCCGTAACTACTGATGGGATATGAACGGGGCTTTTTTCGAGTGTATTCGATTCCCGCCAGAACAATTATTTTAATGGCTTAAATATAATTGTTTCAGGTGTGCATGTGTGATTTGTGTCTGTAAACACACCCACGAAAGGCACTGTTAATTTTTTTTCATAACAAATAGAACTATTTTATTTATTTATTTATTTATGTGATATGATGGAAATATCAGCTAAACCATAAATAGCTCTCAGACCCGACTCAGCCGAATGACAAACTTGCAAGCAAAGTCACAGTACCTACTCATAGTCCGGTAACTTCTCGTTCGAGATTCACTTCCGAGAATAGACAGAGTTCGTCGTTGACGTAGACAATCGAGACAGACGACTGCACAAATAAAGTTTTATATAGATACTGCCGTCGGCGTAAAGGGGAAGTACTATAGGAATTGCTCGGAAATGTTCCTTTTTGAGTAGAAATGCTCTTTTTGTTGTTTCCTTTCTCTCGTTTCTGTCTTTTTATAAAGGTTTTGTTGTTTATGTATGTTGGTTTTTGTTGGAATTATGTTTTATGTTCATCAATGTTGATTTATTTTATAAAACATCAGCTTCTTTTATACAAACTTTGTCCTGACAATTAAGACCACAACAAAAACTGCCGAATCGGTCGAACCGTTTGCAAGTGATGTTTTTTCGTTCATATGGCAATAATTGATTTTATTAATATAACATTTGGTCGTACCTATTCATTATCTCCAAGAATATTCGTCAATATTTGTCATATTGGACAGATTATTGATAAACTTATTGGAGGGGCGTGCACTTTTAGATAAGATGATCTCTATTAAGCTTTCGATCAAAAAGTAAGTACGAAAGTGAGTCACCAATACACCGCGGTTATTTCGAACAGCCTCGACCAAATCTAAACAATGGCCGACACCTATGCTGGAACTGTGCCCGATCCATTTGTAACTCATGTCTAACAAGACGAGCTTACGTCCAGAATAAACAAATTGTTTTAGTTTTACTAATATGTCAAGGATAACTTACGTTGTTTTTAAAAGTAGCATACAATGACACAAATTGCTAAGAATTTAGTTGTTAATAGGAATGTTGTTTGGCATTTAGATCACTTCATCTTGGAACGGATCGGCATGGCTTGGCGGAGTTATACAGATTGATTCACTGAGATGTGTCAGCGTGGAAAGACAGACAGATCAGAAACTATTTGAAATTAGGACATTAATTCTAAGGAACTTAGACGTCAATTTGAGAAATATAGCATTCCAAGATTTATCTATTACCTTCTTCTTATCGTGTGGTTGATAAACAACCTAGTGTCAGAGTTCAAACCACCTGTAGGCCTCTGAAATGGCTTTGCACACCATACTGTGTTACTCCTTTTCTAGGCACATCATCTTTCACACAATCCATCCATCGCTTCTTCGGTCTTGCTCTACTCGTGTAGCCATTATAATAAAATAGTTTTGAACCGGATTAATATGTTGTTACTATGTTTTGTCTATTACCTGAGTCGATAGAATGGCGCAGCGGACATTAAATTACTTGAAAAAGGTGACATTATTGACCTTAGTAATTTTAATATTTAACACATGAAATTCAAAACTGAAATGACAACATAATTGCGAAACAAGAAATGCGTGTAGTCACCGTGGATGGTGAAAAAAAGTACCTAATTTGAGACACTATATAATTTTATTGGAAAATATTAAAGTATTAACTTACCCGTGCTCTCAGAGCCATATACATCAGGACAAGCTTGGTAGTTGAGGAGTAGCCTCGAGTCCTCTGTACAACTCTCGATAGACGACACCGGGCTCTTACAGTCGCCATGACCTCTGGAAGGCGATAACATTTTTATTAGAGAATATTCCTAATATCGATAGTTCGATACCCAGGTCGGCCAAAGTGTTATAGGGTTTTTTGTAAAGAAATTCTCAGTAGCAACCCGGACTTTGGTATTGTGCCCGGTAGATGGTAATAAGCTCACCATCTATTACATGGACTTAATAACAGCATTGTGGGTATGTGGATGTACAACCGAGTACACCTCTGCTAACCCCTTCGGCGAATACAGGCTTGATGTTATGCTATGTATATTCAAAATTTTTGTTAGAACACTTTAATGCTTACTCGACAGAAAGCCAGACGGTTGACGAACATGGAGGCAGACCAAAGCTCAGATTGGATAGTGTCAAACAAGATTTTAGGAATATGGCTGGAAAGATAAAGCAAAAATAGGACAATTTGGTGGCTGTAGTGCCTGTGATCTCAAAGCCAGAGCATTCATTTCAGTTAGACCGAGTACGTTTTAACTGATGAGTAAAAATCACAGTTCACATCGGTGTTTATATTTTTTTGTGTAATGTAAAATACTATCGGGAGCAGGATGTGCACCTGCGATTAATACTCTGCTCACTCTCAAGTATCTCCTTCTATATTCGTGTCCAAAGGAAATGTGCAGGTTCAAATATTGCTCACGACTATATTGTTCTTATATTGTTCTTTCCACAAAAAAATCTAATTTATGTGTTCACTATACACAGTAAAGGGTTTGAAAAATGTATGTGTAATATATCCCATCTGATTTCGGTGTACCAATTTTAATTGCCGTCCGAGAACCAATCATTCGTCATCATTCAAATTATACACTACTTTGAGTGACGCTCGATCTGTAATGAATTACCAGCGGTTTTTAATTACACATCATTATGAAATGTCAGCCGCCGTAGACCCTGACATGTGTCATGTCTTAATTACCAGTCAGTACAACTGTCGTTGATGGTATCGCATTAACGTTTGGTAAGCTGTAAGCATGGCGATTACAGATATGCTGTCGTCACCACACATGGTAAAGGGTGGACATTTTTAGTGACAAAATTAAAAGAGAGGATCGCGGCTAATTATCAGCCGCACATATCGATCGATTGAGATTAAGCTGATCTTCCCGTGGTTGGTCTAAGAATGAGTGACCATAATATTATATCGAGACAGTCCATGCCTCGGAGAGGTCACGGGTAGTCTTATCACGAGATATCGTGCTTTATCTTGACTGGAAGACGACCCCAATGTCGGTAATGAAAGCATAGAAGAAGATAATATTAGTGACAAATATGTGATGATTTTTGTACCTAAAAGTCTGAGACGAAAAAACTACAATTCTTACTTTATACACTCCAAAATGAGGGCCCAAAAACCGTGTGACATTCGGACCATCCAACGAGAATGTTACTGGCCAACTAAATGTTTGTCGGCGCAAGGAAACGTCAAATGGATGTCAATGGATCATTTGAAAGGATAATCTGTCGGTCAGTGACTAAAAGTAGGTCACTAGCAGAATACGTACGCGGAGCTTCGAATAAGGGAGTATATGCAACGAACTTTCTCGTCATTTGTAGGTATTTCAACTATAGCTCAAATTGATGATTTAACATAATTAAGAAAGTATATTGGACGGATCAGTGAAGCCGCCAAGAAGCACCCAACAATTCTGCCATATTTATCTTGGAACACCTTATCTCAATTTTTAGCCCTGGTACTGAGTTTCTAGGTTATGATAAGAAATCCAAAATTATCGTACTCCAAACAATACGTAGTCATATAATTTAGGGGTACATAGCCTTATGTATTTACATTACTACTGGTCTTTCTTATAATTATTGATGAATCCACTTACCTATTATAAGTAAAAGAGAAGGGTCCCTTCAAGGGGCAGTCGACGGGGTCAGCGTTCTCTCTGAACATGGAGTATAACAAAGCGTCTCCAGTTATTAAGGAACACAGGTGTGGTAACGCGTCTCTCCTGTGGCAGAATGCTGGAAAGAGATAATAATCTTTAGCGTTATAAATCTTAGCACATTATTATATATTTATGCTTAATCCGGGTATCCTATTGGTCCATCTACTTTGCTGCATTTGATCATTTCTGTCATCTAGTTATCTAGAAGTCTCTAGACATCCTATGCTCTGTTCACAGATTATAATTCAATTAATAGCTATGCTTGTGAAACGAAACTGTAATGGCTAAATGTGTTTCTGACAAGTTTCTTATTTTATTAGGCTTTACCAAATTTTATTTTATTTAAATCATAAGGTATTAATTATCTGGTAAATAATATTCCTGTTCAAGTCGGAGCGATTTCTCATTAATCAAGCTTGCAAGATATGCTATGTTAGCCACTAGTCACATCAGTGATCGGCGCATTATCAATTTCATCAATGCTGCATTGTTTTTTGGCAACTGCGTTTGGTTGCGATGGACAATCACGCATTTCGACGACTACTTCGACCCTGCATTGATTTTTGGCAATTAATTGCGAAAGTTATTACATTACAGATGCTAAAATTGTTTGGGGTTATAAGCTAGAATTAAAGCGGAATAAAGAGTCTATCACAGATGTTAAAAGTAGCATGTCTGTGTGACAAAGACCTTAGTAAAAAAAAACCGCCTAACCAATATTACAGAAACAACATAACTCATTACTCAAAGTACAGTCTCTGTGCTAAATAAAAGCGAATGTTAATGTAATTCATTACGAGGGGCTCGCCACAAAATTAGGCCTTCCGTTTATGAGCCCAGGATATTCCCCCGGCAGCCTCTATAGTGAGGGACATCGTTAACTCATCCAAACTTGATACGTGTTTACGAGGCGAGGATTTTTGTAGTGAGTAGTGTAGTGGTGTATAATACTTTTGTATTGGTATTTTGAATAAGTTTCATTTCGTAGTTTCGGGCTAAATATCCAAACGCTACATCATTTCATGGAGCCATCTCGTGCGTATCTGGCACATCAAGGTGAAGTGACAGTGACAATACATAATCATAATTAATAACCCGTTGCTGGGCATAAGCCTCCTCCCTTTTACACATTGTTCTTTTGCGCCAATCAAGGCCACTTATCGAATCATAATAGGATACTAATATGATTCATTTTGCAAATCGTAAAATGCTGACCATTTTCATGGACAAATCATAATACGATTTGCGTGCAATTCATAAACAGTAATTCATCTATTTGACAGTTTTCTATGAAGAGTCGTAAAATGGCTAACACAATAGGAATTGCTAATATGTCATAGAGCAGAATCTTATGAAGTTACTGAATTCAAATAATGATTCATTTTTAGGAGAAATGCTCAAAGTGGCCATTTTAGACCCTCAAGTCTTCTCTGGTCAAGGCATGCGGGACTTGATGTTAAGTATTCCATTGTTTGCCGGACCAGACTAGGCTATAAAGATATGGTAAATGATATGAACTTACTTTCTTTATACTGCAAAACGTTTTTATGTTTTTCATGCATCACGACGCAGCGGTAACAGCCTTTTCTGTAAGAGAAAAAATACATTTGATTAATTCAATTTACTGCAGTGTAGTGCATTTAGGAACTCGCTGGCCGTATTTGACATGGAGCGACTGCCTATCTAATCTCCACAAATCAGTTGCTAGGTAACACGATATCACAGTTAGAGGACACACACGATGGTGAGAGGTTGTCAGATTTCATCATTCATCGTATTTATAGATCTTGGTTTAACAAACTAGACCGACGGTTTAATAGTAATATGAATCAATCAATCAATTATTTATTGCAATTCCACAATGTAAACTTAGGTGGTATATTAAACCTATTAGATCATCATGGACCCTATAGGGCACAGCAAAGTAGGAGAGAGGAAGAGAGAGCTCAATAAATAATTATATTAGATAAATTAATATTAGGTCTTCGATAGAATATAATTATAATCTCTTAATTAAATTACAATTTATCATTAATATAGTCATTGACATTGCATTTTTGCATAAGGAAGTCTTTTATTTTTTCTCGGGTAGCTTATTATAAATTTTTATGGACATTACATATGCGCTTTTGGAATGTTTATTGAGTCGGGAGTTTGGTAAGTTTAATCTGTTTTTATGGCGTATATCTTAGGTTTTCGTGATCACTACACATTATTATTATACGACGGTTTAATTTTGTCCGAGGAACGTAGGTATGTTCTTTCTCCCTGTATTTCTTTATTTTATATTAATGTATTTCTTAATATTATATTTTATTTAATAGTTTTTATTTCAAAAGCTCCAATGCGATAAGTAATCCGATTCATAACCTATCAATATTCACACTTAAGCTTCGATGTCGCATCCAGTAGAAAACGCTCACTTTAGATTCAAGAATATAATATCGCCGATAAGAAGTACGAGGTAAGCAGTAGCAGGCAATATAAGGCGTCAGCAGGTAATGCGGTGGATTGAAGATTAGTTGGCACGGGACGCGAACTAGCGCTGCAGCAATGCAGGAAAGGCAAAGCAGACGATTATGAACTGTAGGTTTTGCAATAAAATGTGTTTTATTGATTGTGTTTTACGTAACTTGTCTTCATTTTGTAACGTGTACGAGATTTATTAGGCTTAATACATAATGAAGCCTATTTAATTTTTGTTATTATCTATACTAATATAATGAAGCTATAAGAGTTTGTTTGTTCATTTGAACGCGCTTATATCAGAAACTCCAATTCTTGAGGAAGTTTATAGGCTATTTGACGAGCAAAGCGGGCACAGCTAGCATTCATAGAAAAAGCACTTTATTTTTAATCGAGAAAACAACTTTTTTCTCTACATCAAAGCTTACATTAGCGAAATATTTAACGACATAGACAAAAAGCTATAGGTATAGCATAGCAGATTTATATATGCCTATGGTATACGTAATTCACCCTCGCCATGTTCAGCTAAGCGCCATCGATAAGGCATTCAGATGGAGAGATTAAAAGGATCCGGCGCAAACGAAACGGAAAGAAAGAAAGATACGAAAGAGAAATGATCGACATTTGTACGAGACACGCATTTAAAAGTTTTATTAAAAGATTCTAACTGATGAGAAACAGAAAGTTCCTACTTCCGACACGTGGCGTAAACTTTGTCGGTAAAAACATGGGAAAGAAGTAAACAAGATTTCCTTTCTTTTTCGAGTGATTTTAAACGTACTTTCCTTTTCATATCCAACTTGAGACGGCGATCTCTTGAAGTGTGAGTACACTCTTTCGTATTGACGGAAAACATATACTTATATAATAATAATAAATAAAGATTGGGTCTGTCTGTGATTTCAAAAGTAATGCCAAAATGTAAGTTAAAGGCTATATAGATTAGATGGCGTCTTATCACAAATTACGGATTTAGAATTTTAGTCTTAATGTAATGACGTGTATACAATGGCGGCAATTATAATGTTGTAAACTACACTAATTCTTGTCTTTTACTAACAGTTACCTACTAAAAGAGCATGATGGGACGAATCTAGAGATGTCAAATTCGAAGTTAGGCACGTCAAATTAAAATCTCTGAACGATTTTAGTAGCCATTTGATGAATTTATATGAAACTAGTTGACCCGGCACACGTTGTTTTGCCATATAAATAAAAAAAATTGGGGTGGACTACCCCTAACATTTAGGAGGATGAAAAATAGATGTTGGCCGATTCTCATAGATACCGGATAAGCACAAAAAATTTCATCAAAATCGGTCAAGCCGTTTCGGAGGAGTATGGCAACGAAAACTGTGACACGAGAATTTTATATATTAGATTTTAAGATTGTATGAAAATTTTAAGTTTACATGATTAAATTTGAATTTGACATCATCCCGTCCCACTCTTATAGTAACTGCTAATGAAATACAGGAATGTTCTAAATTTAGTTTAGTTTGCAACATTAGAATTGACGCCAATATCAACTTACTCATCAACAATAAGAAATTTGTCTCCTTCTGAAGACAGACACCGTCCTTTGTTGGAGAGTCGGTCTCCTTCGATAAGGATCGGCTGGATCACGCCCGACTGGAACCAGCGCCCGTGCCACCGAGATGGAAACCCACAACCTGCGGACAAAGACACAATGTTAGAGAATGGAATACATGGCTTAAGCAGTGATAGCCTAGTGTTATGACCATTGGACTGACATGTCAAACTTCGCAAGTTCGAATCCAACGTACCCATCACTGCCAGCACTGCAGTCATGTGTGTATAATATATTAATGATCAGTTGAAACTATGAAGGAAAACATCGCACACTTGAGAGATGTTCTCGATGGTGTGTAAAGACATGTCAGAGGCCTACAGGCGGTTTAACTCTGGTTGTTCATTAACCACACGATGCGATGAGAGGGAGAGATAATGTTATTAATAACATTGATTTTGATAATCAGTAGCTATATTTTTGTAGATTTGTCCAGCCTATGATGACCACGAGTGTCTTGAAAAGGAACGAACGAGGGAAGAAGGGAGGGATCACTGTTTATTTTTTTATCAAATACGCTAACAATGACTTCTGTATTGTGGCTGGGTACAGACATAATCTTACATGAACCAGACCATCTCACCCAGACCCGTAATAGAATTCTGCCCATAAGTATTTGTTCCGTGCCAGAATAGAACCTGCGCGCAAAAGGAAAGACGAGGAAAGAACACCTTTATAATAATTACCGTTAAATCTTTGAAAAGCATTAACGCATGCTTAGCGAACTCTAAAGTTACAATATTAAATGGAAAAAGAATACGGTCGCGACCAGGATTCGAACCTGCGCCTCCTGGATAAATACTCCAGGCGCTCTGACTGCTAAGCCACCGACCTTCGCGACCGTATTCTTTTCCATTTAATATTGTAACTTAATAATTACCGTTGTTCAATATAAGTACATACGCAGGTAATCCTACTGAATTTGCTGTATAATTGCTTTTTGAGAATTGAAAATAAGACGAGATACGAAGGAAATCAATATATTTATAGAAAATAGTGCTGGAATTGAGCAATTTTGGGATAACTGGGATTGCATGCTTTCATAGGTGCAAAACAAGATAATTTTGATTTATGTAATAAAAAACCTTAATTCCTTAGTTATAAAGTTAGAATTTGAAATGAAAAAAGAATACGGTCATGAGCAGGATTCGAACCTGCGCAATCCTGACATCCTGAAAAGTACTCTTAGAGTTTGCTAAGCATGCGTTAATGCTTTTCAAAGATTTGTCTGTAGTTACTATGTTATATTTGTAACTGTTGGTCAAATTGTAAAAGCAATTGATTGCTATCTCTAACATAAAGCCATAACGCGATGACATCAACACAAACACACACTCCAACACACACACTCACACACACACATGCTAACCCTTCACGACTGCGAAGTATTTTTTAACGTAATGAAAAATTGTAATATTCATCACATCGCTATGATAAAAGGCTCTCCACACGATTGTTGACGATTGCTAATGAGTTTGCGTTTATTAAGGTCGCTGTCATTAATAACGATTGATCACTCTGTGCCCTTAGTATGATAGATCTATGCATAAAACCTTACAGAAAGGTGTGGTGGTAATATTTAAGTAACGTAAATTGTACGATGAATATTTTATTTTAAACTCTGAATCATTTCTGACCGTTAATTCTCTTTACAAGGAATATAACTCTATTTATTTTTAATGTGATGGATTTCGGAGTCTTGCTGAGCATTATTAGTATTTTCTGTTAGGCAAATCTCAGTAACAACCCGAAGTATGGAACTGTGCTCGGTTAATTGCAATAGGCTCACCACCTATTAAAATTTACAAGAGACTTAATAACAATATTGTTGAATACACAATATATCTCGCTTAACCATTCGATTAATAAAAGCAGGACGAGAATATCCTTATAGAATAACACAATAAGATTGCCCGACCCGGGAACCGAGTCCAGGACCTCATATATCTGATGTTAACTTAGAAAGCTCAACAATTTTGAAGGCACTATAACTTGAAGTAAGTAGGTACTCTTACATCTACTTTACATAGTTTTAAGCTAGAAAGCTTGAAGACTTTTCAATGACTCTGTATTTTAAGTTGATCTAAGTCTTGGGTGAAGTTTCAATAGAAATTAGCTTGGAAGTTACACTTAATGCATTGATCATGCTTGACTTATAAAACATGTACTGGGGAGGTAACTGGAGGTTGAATTAAATTGAGGACTTAAGTGTTTAAGAACGGATAAGTAAGTATAAGCCGTTTTGTTGTTAATAGGACTGCAAATAAATACAATATCTAGCTACTTCCACAATATTGAGGGTAGTCATGCAAATACCTGTGCACTGTCCGCCCGCCCGCAAATATATGCACATACGCAAGCGTTGAATTTTGCGACTACCACCAACTACTCTACGCGTGTTTCGTCCTCCACCCACGGGGCATCATCAGGAGCTGTTAAATCATGCAAAAATAATACGGTGCACTGGTATTTGTACTTTATTTACAGGGTAGTCCACCCTCAATATTGTGGAAGTAGCTAGATATTGTATTTATTTGCATCCATTGTAATGGACCTCCGCAAAGTGACGCCTGAATCAATTCAATGCTAATAGGACTATCAGTGACGAAATAACAATTTTCTTCTGCTTCATCAAATTGCGAAGTTTCTACGAAATTATTGATTTTGTGTTATAAATTATAATATACTACTGTAATTTATATTTGAGTACAACCACAGATCGTATAATATTAACAACTAACGTACAACCAAGTCTCCGGTGGCGACAGTCTATGTTGTGCACGATTTTCTCTGTGACCACATAACGGATTTCATGGATTACACATGACCATCATCATGAGTATTTGGAGAGGAAATTGAGGTATAGGCATAGTTTACGGACATTATATTGTCATATGTTACGTTCTTGATGATGTGTAGTCATGTCAAAGGCTTACGGTTGGTTTAAATCTAACACAAAGTTGTTCAACGCCATTTGATAAGAGGAAGAATGGAAATTATTCGAGTATGTTTTTTAAATAATTTTAATGCCATCGTCAAAAAGATCCTCGTCTTCAAAGTCAAAGTCAAAGTTAAAGGTTTTTATTTCATATAAACCATACAAAGGCACTTATGAAAAGTCAGAATTTACGTGCACGGTTCCAAAAAGTCGCTTCCTATGGAGAAGAACCGGCAAGAAACTCCATGGTTACTCTTTTAAACTGTATATCTTTTACAATTTCTGTAGATACAATTTTGGGCTGGATATAAAAACAACGTAATCTTCGAAGATCTTACGAAGCCAAGGCAGGTAAGCTAAGTAGTTATTTTAAAAGTTGGAATAATACTTAAGTAGTCTTTGGGTGCCACCCCCCACTAGAAGTGCATGATCTCAACAATTGCCTCCCACATCATTCATCGAGTCACCGAGTGCGTTCACACGATCCATTGTATTCTAATCTGAAGATTATTGCGTTCATTACTGGCATAATATCGTCACAATGGGCCTTAACAAGTTGCTCGTTTGTCGTACACGGCTTATGGTAATAACGGAGTTTTTGGGGTTCCTTAGACTATCATGAAAAACTTATGATCACAACGCGAATTTATGATCGAACTCATAATGACAGTTTTGAGTATAAATGTGTAGGTGTCAACAAGAACAGAGGAAGAGTATGATGGATGGATTGTGTGAAATATGATGATGGCTGATAGCGATGAGAAAAGTACTGAAGAAAAAGACACGCTGCACCAATTCCAATTAAATTGGAACAAGGAAAAGAGATGATGATTGCGTATAAAAACGATTAAATCTATGATTTTATTAATGTTTAAATATGCTAGAAAAAAAGCAGATCCATATAATTAATTATACAAGGCAGTCATCCTTCTTCGTTTAGTTGAAAAGTTTATAACATGAAAAATATTATAATTCTGTATGCAAACTGCTTCTATTTCAAGTTTTTTTGAACAATTATGTCAGGAAAGATGACGGTATTTTTGAAAATATTATATGAAAAGTATGTATATAATAACTGGAAAAAAGTACTTTTGCCCTGCAGTGGGACGATTTATGTTCATAATAATAATAATAAATGTCTATAATGGTGCGGAATTCTCCGTGCGGGAGTTCAACTCGCACTTGACCGGGTGATTTAAATATACCATAGAGTAAAACGATGCTACTTTTATGGCTTTTTGATTTCTTGTAACAGTTATATCTAAGATGTGGGGTATTAATAACGTTTTATTGTAAATTTAACTGCGTTTATGGTTAATTGCAGTTGTAGTTAACGTTAAAATTGTTTTGGGTTATTGCGGCGTAATATTTGAGATATAAATAAATTGGTATATAGATTAAAATTATTCTAAATTATCTAATAATTAAATTCAATGAATGCAGTTGCGATCCCAGGACCCCGGTAAAGGTTATTGGAGTATTGTTTGGTTTTTATCCGCTAGCAGTTAGGGACCTGATAGAATTACCACACTTGCACATAAGTGATATATAAATTTCTGAGTGCCTCATTAGTTTAGTGGTAGCAAGCGCGGATCATGAGAGTGTGGTCCTAGATCGATTCCCGGGTTGGGCAGTGTTATTAGAAATTATCAGTAGCAGTCTTGTATTTGAAATTATGCCCGGTAGATTACAATATGATCAATAGGGATGAGCGTGTTATGTGAGTGTTGGTAACGCGTTTGCCAACCCCTTTCGGAAACACAGGCGTGATGCTATGTTATGTACATCATTTATGAACTTATAAAGGGACGTTATTAATTCATTATCCAAGTCCAAAACTCGAATATTCATGAGTAATTGAGAAACAGCAAATTTAAAAGATAATACAACATTAAAACACCCTTCCACATTTACATACGACGTACGCAATCTAGATCAACGGGCCCTATGTCACGGTTACTTAATTACAGAATTATGCTAATAAATCAAATGCGAAATGCCCCTTAACCGAAATTAAGTAATTAACTTTACCCGACTAAATTTAATACGTCCCGCGTATGTTTGCGCGCGGTAATTTCGAGAGCACTTTTCAACATGGCCGGCTAGTCGTTAAGGAGCATACGATCGCGTTTGTAAACACCATTCGAGCGATATTGCTGTACTTTACAATATAACAGTTAGTGAGAATTATGGTGTAGTTAAATGTTGTGATTTTGTGGGTGTGGTGAAGTTGTAATTTTTGTTTTGCGGAGGATTAAAAGTAGGTTGAATAAAATGTGTCCGCATCATGGTTCCGACAAACAAATGCAAAACCAATGTCAGGGCGGCGGTATTACCTATATGTCGATCATCAGTGCTTCGAGAGCACGGTTCACGTACGTTAGTGCGTCTGATTGTTTTCTCGACAAACGATAGGACGACGGAACTTTTGATCGACGAACTAAAGCGCGACAAAAGTTTGTATATTTTGTTGCAAAAACTGTTTAAAAAAAAGAACGACTTACTCTATCTATCGACTGGGCCATAAAATATCAAGCGTATTAATATAATGTTTTATTTAAACAATCAGATAATCTATTTAAATCTAAGAGAAATTTGAGGTTAACACATTGAACTACAATTAGCGGGTTAACATGGTTAAATTTGAAATTGACGTCTTATAATTCATTCCGTTTCGCTCTCATATTATTAGATAACTCTTATAATAACAAACAATAATTCCCTAATTGTAGTTTACTTGGATTCCAGATGCCTATTGAAGTGAAAACTTTTTTAGGCGCAGATAAATATTTCTAAACTTTAACTTTTACTTACCTAACTTTAGAGTTCGCGACGCATAGTTGATACTATGCGTCGCGAACTCTAAAGTTTTTTTTTTTTTTTATGAATATAAGTAGTACTAACCCATCTCGAACTCTCTTAGTGGCCAGAGTGTCTGGAGTATTTCTCCGGGAAGCGCAGGTTTGAATCTTACTCATGATTGTATTTTGCTTCCCCCAAAAAATTTATAACTTCTTTAAGCGCAAATCTTATGGGTTCACGTCACCGACATGCTAATGTTAATTAGAAATAAAACCACTTATATTTCATAGTTTTAAAGTTGTAATTCTTTTGGCAGTCCCCATGACTACCTTTTTTATATTACATATATTATATTGAGTCGCAGGCGCAGGACAAATTATTTGGAAAAACTTGGCCTTGGCCATGGCATTGGAGGCCTTTGTTCTGCAGTGAGACAGTAAAGGCTAACATAAAGAAATATAAATACAATTTGAGAGTCGTTATCTTAGAAATAATTAAGGCCTTTTAAGAGCTTCTCCACAGAAAATAATTAAGTATGTCAAAACGTCAAACGTAATTAAACATCTTAGATAAGTATTTTAAGTTTCTAGGGCTTGTAAATGTAGTGTTTATTTTATACATTATTGTAAATATATTATGAATTATTTTTATCAAAGACTTAATGGATTTCGTCATGCATTTGATGTAATCACGGTCACGTTAGGTTAATTTAGTGGTTCGTGATTATTTATGATTTTAGCTTTTTCAAGTTATGTACGCGTATTTATATTGCCTCGTTGGTCTAGTGGTCTTAAGCGCGACTGCTGAGCATGAGGTCATGGGTTCGATTCCCAGGTCGGGCAAAATGTTATTGAGTTTTTCTGTTAGGAAATTCTCAGTAGCAGCCCGGAGTTTGGAAATGTGCCCGGTTGATGGCAATAGGCTCACCACCTATTACATGGGACTTAATAACAGCATTGGTGAAATGTGGGTGTACAATTGTGTACACCTCTGCCTACCCCTTCGGGGAATACAGGCGTGATGCTATGTTATGTTATGTTGAGCTTTTCTGTCAGAAAATTCTCAGTATGAAGTGTGGAATTGTGCCCGGTAGATGAAAATATACTTAATAACAGCATTGGTGAAATGTGGATGTCCAATGGCGTCAATTCTAATACAGGAAACTGAACTAAATGTAGAGGATTGCTGTCTTTTACTAACCGTTATTATAAAAGCGGGATGGGATTACGTCAAATTAAAATTTAATCATGTAAACCTGTAAACATTTCCATACAATTTTCGTTTGACGTCTCTAAATTATTTTAGTTGCTACCTAAAACTGTGCCTACTAAAAACTTTCGGAGAATTTAATTTGTCGTGCCTAAATTCGAATTTGACATCTCTTGATTCATCCCATCTTGCTCATATAGTAACAGTAAGTAAAATACAGGAATGTTCTAAATTTAGTTTAATGTAGCAAATATTATAATTGACGCTATTGTTATATTGATGTACTTAAACGTACCTACATTGTGAATATGACCACTTGCTTTTTTTTTTTAAAGAAATGTTGCCCCACTCTAGGAATTTCTTCCTGTATCGTGGGTGCGTTTACAGACATATAATCTCACAATCACACACACACCCAGACCCAGAGCAATCATCTATAGATCGTACAAATATTTGCTCCGTGCAGGTCGGTCTCTCGACCACTGCGCCAACCGCGCTGTCGAATTTTGCTGTAAAAATTTATTTTTGTAAGTAGTGATCGCCGTACAATATATAAACATTGCATCACGCTTGTGTTTCCCGAGTGGTCAGGCAGAGGTGTAGGTACTGTTATACGCTCACACCGCAATACCCATCAGCTGATTTATTTGTCTCCTAACGTACCTTAAAATAATTCTTTTTATTACCTTATTAACACAACCTTCCTCTTGAAATTGATCAACGTCAAAGTCAAATCTTTTATTAAGATTAGACCATTTAAAGGAAGTTTTGAAAGTCAAGAAATGCCACGTTCCAAAATGTAGATTCATATAGAGAAGAACGAGAAAGAAATACCATGGTTACTCTTTTAAAATTTAGTGTTATAATATTTTTAGTACATATATATTGTCTGGTAAAATACATTATGTAATAACGATGTTATAGTACACGTAGATATAATAGTAGATACAAAATTGTAATTGAGAAAATGATGCACAAGCATACGCGGCAAGGTACTTTGTATTATACAATTTAGAGAAGAAATAATACATAGTTGCACTCCCTTCCTTCACTCTAATAGTCCGATGGGACGGCAATCCGACACGACCAGATCAAGCATAGGATCGTACGTGCCCTCCGAAGCACAGGGGTGTCACACCGCCACCTCCTACGGTCGGGCTGCCACTGAGAATTTTCTTACAGTAACACCCAGTAACACTGCCCGACCCGGGAAACCCAGGACCTCACGCTCAGTAGGCGCACTTGCGGCCGATTGACTTAATATCATAACTCAACGTCCATCTTAATTCTATATTCACATAAATATATCTGCCTAGCCTTTTCCCAATTATATTGGGGTCGGCTTCCAGTCAAACTGGATTCAGCTAATACCAGTATTTTACATGGAGCCACTGCCTATCTGAACTCCACAACCCAGTTACTGGGTAACACAATATCTCGTGGCATGAATGTCAGACTTTCAGGCCTCTGACTACCCGTAACGGCTGCCATAGATCTTCATTTGACAACCGAGACCGACGGGTTAACGTGCTCTCCGATGCACGGAGGGATCTCAATATGAAATTATGTTCACCCATCCACAGACCGACCGCGGCAAGCGAAGCTTAACCTCGACCGATCGATCTGTGCGGCTGTTACATAGCCACGAGCCCCTCTATATTCACATAAATGTGGTACAACAAAACAGATTTTGTCATCAAATACACATTCGTCATTTCATTTCTATCATATCATGGACAAATTGCATTTTTTTCTCAACATTCATAAAACAAAACCTTCTTCACACTACTCCCAGCCCAATTAAAACCGACAACAGAAAAGGGCAAAAAAGGCTAACTACGTTATTTTGAAAATCTGACCTGTTTTCATCTGTTCGTCGTTCATTGTGTATGCCGTTTCAGTATATTTTGTGAGTAGATCATATAAATCGAGTTGTTACGCCGCGGTCGCTAACTACCTTAACAATAATAAATGAATCATGGGCTGTGTCATGTCGGATTCGAGTTCGACATCGGATGCCGTTTTTTCTGACAGCCGACATTCGTATGAATACAATTGCAGGAATTATTTGCGTATCGTGAAAGTTAAGTTGTTGCTAAAAATATATTTTTTGTTGTATTAAATCAGGCGACGTAACTGCCGTACCGATCGATTGCAGTTAAGCTGTGCTTGTCGCGGTCAGTTTGTGGATGGGTCACAGTTAGTAGCATTCGGTACTTATAACAATTCAGTCAATATTGTATCTCTAAATTTAAAACGACTGTGAGTTTGTTTCGGTATTTTTTACTCAGGGATAGTCTTATGAAATACCGATGTGATTGAGTTTTAAAAATGTATCAGGGACAAAAATATTTTTATGAATTTTATCAATTACTAGCTGTGCTTCGCAAACGTTGTTCTGCCATATACATTTTCTGGATAGGGTCACCCTTATCATCTAGGGGTATAAAAAATGCCTATGACCTATTCTCAGACCTACCTAATACACACAAAAAAAATCATAAAAATCGGTCAAGCCGTTTCGGAGGAGCTCGATATCAAACACTGTGACACGAGATTTTTGTATATTATATAAATATGTACGGTAGACTGAAATAATTTTAAATTTTAGACTAGGCTCCGAAACGTCTCGACGGATTTATATTTATTTTTGAGATATTCTGACTGTTCCATTTCGATATATTAAGGGTTTCAGCAGATATGAATATAAATAAAAAGTGCTATTTGTACACGACCCACGCGAACGAAGTCGCGAGTACACCTAGTTTACCTATAATAATAATAAAGTGGTCTAAAGGTCGTAGAGGGTAGATGTTAAGGGTGAAAATAATAATGAGAGGCGGTTAACCCTAGTGACCTACATGAGTTATATAACTTAAGGAATTAAATTAGTTTAGCGAGAATATTGGCTTCGAATCAGTGAGATAAACACATATTTTATACAATTTGTGGTTTCAAACGCTGTTGCTGATTTCGAACTTCCAGGGTTCGATTCTTGGGTCAGGCAAAGTATTATTGGGAGTTTATGTTAAAAAAACTTTAAGCCCGCTCTTTGAAATTGTGCCAATCTTCTTCATATCACGATATGAATGTTTGATGAACAACCTAGTGCCAGAGTTTAAAACACCCGTAGGTCTCTGACATAGCTTTACACACCATCGAGAACATCTCTTAGATACTTAGATTTTTCACGATGTTTTCCTGCGCCGTTTCAAGCAAGTGATCATTAATTTATTCTGACTGACTTCTCAGTCCAACGGTCATACCACTAGGCGCGTGGCCAAATATTGCAAGCGATAGAGAGGTCTGGTAGAAGGAAGAGAAGGCCTTTGCCCGGCTGTAGCACACAATGATGATCAGGTCAGTAGTTAGTGTGTGCTATGTGTTCGAATTTGTGACCTTTGACTTGCCAATTCAACGGTCATACCATTATGCTATCACTGATTAACAATAAAATAATTATTAGACTCAACATCATTCGAGAAAATAATTTTCAATTATATCTGTGATTGCCCACTTTTCAGTTCCAGGCGTCCGAGCACCGATCTTTGTCGACTTTCTTTCTTAACTCGTCGTTAAAAGATAAAATTTTATCGTTTTATCGACAAATTACGTCAAATTAGAGGTTTAAAATCGACTTGTGTGTCGACAAAAAAGAACCATGTTCGCCTCGCAGTTTCGATATAAACAAGTACCTACCTATTAATTTTTGATTGAACGAACAAACATCGGGAATGGTCGACAATTATTTCATTCGATATTATTCATCATTAAAAATGGAACAAAATTATTGAAACCAAATTGATTCTACTGTAGTTCAATCAATCGTGTAATTAACCTTAAATAAATTCAAAATAAAATGAAATTATCTATTCTACTATCAGTCAGATAGGAAATACCAGCTGCTTCTTTTTTTTATTAAAAATGGATCTACGTTTGGCCACCCACTCACCTGATGGTAAGCGACGGTGTGGCCGAGGATGGAGGACATACATCGAGAATATTTACCGAATATTATAAATCTATTCACTCTTTAGTAGAGTGGATAGATTTGGGGAGATGTCGCAACTGCCCAGACCCGTCTCCCACAACGGTTGCACCGGACTACATCTCGAAACACGCCTAGGTCGCTTCACGGCATGGCTTCGTCCGGTAACCAGCCGCGGCCGAAGTCTACCACCAGAATAGTGTTGCCTGTTTTGCACTACCCAAGGGCCACGTGTAGAGATTCCATTTTAAGGGTGCACTCCTTTTATACCCAATTCCGATGTCCACGCAGACCAAGTTGCGAGCAAAACCTACGATGAACAATACTATATGTATACTAGCTGACCCGGCAAACGTTGTTTTGCCATATAAATAAAAAATTTAGGGGTGGACTACCCCTAACATTTAGGGGGATGAAAAAAAGATGTTGGCCGATTCTCATAGATACCGGATAAGCACAAAAAATTTCATCAAAATCGGTTAAGCCGTTTCGGAGGAGTATGGCAACGAAAACTGTGACACGAAAATTTTATATATTAGATATGTTTTATGCTGTATGTATACACACAACATAAAAATATAGTGTTACGCCTGCAACCCCAAAGGGTTAGGTAGAAGGTTACTATTGTATAATTACATTTCATCGATGCTTTTATTAAGTCTCATGTGGTGAACGTATTGCCAGAGAAGCTCCGTACTTTGCACCAAACGGTCGAACCCAGGAACCGACGACGCATTTGCGCTTGTCAGACCAACGAGGGTGTCTAGTATACACATACATGTATATAATGACTCTTGTTTACCAGTGGGGTAAGCAGAGACCTTAAATTTTCTAGTGCCTTTAGACATACGAAACTGAATTTTCATTTTTGACTTTCCTATAAAATAAATTATTGTCCATTCTTGTTTTAGATTGATCCTATATTGTGGCCTGCCTTATTGGTCTAGTGGTCCCAAGCGCGACTGTTGAACATGAGGTCTCGGGTTTGATTCCCGGGTCGGGCAAAGTGTTATTGAGATTTTCTGTTAGAAAATTCTCAGTAGCAGCCCGGAGTTTTGAATTGTGCCCGGTAGATGGCAATAGGCTCACCACCTATTACATGGGACTTAATAAGAGCAATGGTGAATTGTGTACATCTCTGCCTCGCACTTCGGGGATTACAGGCATGATGCTATGTTACATTGTGGTCACTTCTGGGTAAAAAACATCAGTCTACGTACAGTCAACAAAAGAGATGGATATCTGACGACCCTAATACCTATCTCTTTTATTGACTGTACAACTAATATCTATGAACTATAAACAACGCATTACTTGTGGGAATCGAAACTCAAACCTTAGTATAGTCAATGCTCCAGCCGCTGCCACTCTACCATCTTAAATGAACCTTTATTAAAATTTTGTTCACAACAATAAAGAGGTTCAACACCTATCTATCACATACCAAAAGTGTCACGACAAAATTCGTTACAAAAAGATATATAGAGCAAAACACTCTTTCCCATAGGTAACCTTGTACAGCAGTAAATCAGTGTTCTTACCAACAATACCCCCATACAAGGTTATAGATAATAAGCCTACATCAATATAACACGCAACAAGGCTGAGTTGCCGCCAACGAAATTGCCCCGACACCCGGCAACTTGGCTAATTTCTCATGAAGAGGTTGGTTTGGAGCAATTTATCGTGTACGATCGTGTCGGATCGTGTCGTTGTCGTTTCGGTTTAATCTTTTTCTTGAATTTTGTTTTGGTTAGCATTTGTTACGAGCAAACGCGTGTATTATTGGTTTTTTGTTTGCAGGAGTCCTCTTGCGACCACGAACGCTGCAAAGTGTTCGAAACGTCAGGAAAAACAAAAAACTAATAATACACGCGATTAATCCGGTTAAAAGTTGTTTTATTATAACATTTACAGTTATTTGTTACAATAGACTTTGTACCTGGTCGTCAGTTCTTATTAATAGCTACCCATAATCTAAGTCAGTCAAGTCTACGGGTGGATTTGATATCGCTAACAATATCCTAACTTAGGAAGAAGATATATTTCGTAAATTGTTAATACGGTCACGAGCTATACCATGAGATTTTTGTCGGAGTCGTGTCGTCCCCAATAAAAGTCTTCAAACTCACCGCCTTGGGCTTAATTTGTTTAAATCAAGCCTTAAGACGCAACATTTTGTTGCTTGCTCGCGAACATAGTAGTAATAACGTTAATATTGTACCATCTTTACGAGTTGAATGACTGAACTGTTTAATTTAATTGCAAGTATTTACGTTACAGACATTAGTGAGAGCCGTTGTGCCATCTTTATTGTGATGAGAATGCGTTTGTACATCTGTTATTGGTTTAATAGTGGGCATAACAACGCTTTGGCAGTTTGGGATTTTCTTGGTATGAACTAAGCATTTGCCGAATTTTTGGTGAAATAGCTATGGCATTATCACTTTCTATTTCAACTGGACGAGTGGAATATGCTTGAATCCATTGTGTATCAAAATAGACTTTATTGGCTGCACTACATTCTTCAACTTGTATTATATTTTTAGTGTTACAATTATTGGTGATGTTCACTGTCTTTTCTGTTTTGATGTCGTTTGTAAATTTGCGACTTCTTAAAGAATTTGTACATTAGGTACAGAAAACCTGCGCCTATTTATATACAACAAGCGTCACCGGTGATATTTTTCAACTAAGTTTAAACTGAGCATTCACAATTTCTGATTATACGCTTGCTAGTTTAAGCTACATGAAAGCCGTATTTCCACAAAACTTGAAAAGTAGCAAAGGTTTAAAAATAGTAGCTGAAAAATAAAAAACAGCGATGGTTTCGTTTGTTTCATCAGTATATTGATCAACTTATGCAGTTTCAGGACAGCTAAATTCTAATGAAGAAAGGTTCTCAATCTATCCACTATCGTAGGTATAGTTATAAACACTAGCCACCGGATTAGTAAATTTTGTGTAGATCACGCTTTGTAGTTTTTTTTTTTATTTGTTGCGTTTTGTCGCTTTTTAGACCATATCACCCAATGTATTTTAATTGCAGTTTTCTTTCTTTCACCAAGTGCACGAGGGAAGCTCCTGCAGTCTTTCATTAGCATAGACATAAGTACTTGTGTACATAGATGTTCAATTTTAAAATTCTATTAATAATCTACACACACACTTCTGTCGCCTTCAAATATCTGATCAGTGTCTAAAAGCAATAAGTTCTAGTAAGTACGTACTCCCAAGAAATTAGATCCGTTCACAGGACGACAAGTTGTCTGTCTCCAATGATTAATGACACGCACCCTTTACCCTTTAACGGGAAGAATTCAGAAAGTTTCAACGAAAGACTACAAGGTTGGGACAAACATTTGCTTTGACAAACTAATTGCTTATATTTTTTGACACTTTCGGTTTTCGATAATAATTTTCGCTCGTTTCAGTGGATGGAGAATTATTGTAAAATTTTCTATCCAGACTCAATTTTGAATTATTTTGTTTTCACGATAATGGAGGAGTGTAGTACTTAGATATGCGACTCTCTTAACATAATTATGTACATGTATTCCGGATTCAGCTTGGCATTTTCGGAATTTTAAATAGATATATCGACGATTTCTTCTTTTTATATCATAGAGTTGATAAGGACTCAGTGGTTTAAGTCGGTAAGAACCTGGCACTACAGCCATGCAGGATTTCGGCTTTCCAAATGTTCAAATGACCATAAAGTGGATTTAGTTGTAGAACCCAGTTAGGTATAAAACCATACATCCTTAAGTCACACCATAGAATATACTACTCTGTGCCATTGAAAGTCAACATTACGTTTGATTAATACGTCAAATCCATGTACGGGGACGAAGCAACTGTAAAAGCTACGCACTATTTCGCATAACCCTAAGCAAAACCGTTGCGCCAAACGTATACCATACCATAGTAGCAAAAAATCAATTGCCAACTTAAAATAAAGAACGGTCCCGTACTCAAGACTAAGTGTGTTCTCACACCGGTTCCCTGGAAGCGATTCCGCCACGATATATTCCGGCTATTCGACACTGAATGGAAATTAATGATGGTTGCCGCGGACCACCTGACTTTGCGAAACTGGGCCGCCATTTTTCTATTTTCTTTTTTTTTATGGATGCCGTTTGGTTTACGACTCTCTGCCGTAATGCCTCCTTGTGTTTATAAACTGCGACATCTATTGTTCGGTGTAATAAAATAATACTGGCCGGACTTAAACGGTTTATTTGCGTATTTACGATTGAGTTTGAATAAAGAATTTTCTTTTCTTTTTGTTCTAAAATTTAATGTTTCTAGGGCAAGCTTGTAGGGTGGTCCATTTTGGTCTATATCTTGAAATGGTAAAGTATAGTAACATCAAAAGTTTTTTTTTTTTTGAAAAAGAATACGGTCGTGAGCGGGATTCTAACCTGCCGACATGGCTTAGCGGTCAGAGCGCCTGGAGTATTTATCCGGGAGGCGCAGGTTCGAATCCTGCTCACGACCGTATTATTTTTTCACAAAAAACAACATAAGTTTAGAGGTCGCTATGCATGCATTAAAGGTTTTCGAAGATTTATCTTTATTTGTAATAGCATTTTTTTAGCTTCTGAGTCTCGGTATCTACCGGATCTGGTATGGCACGGATTTGAAAAAAATACGGATTGAACCTTGCCTTGTCATAAGCGAAGCATAGATACGCACACAGACATAGATTACACGCAGCGTACTGGCACCGAGTGGATCAGTTTTAAGTATTTCTATGCGTTTAGCTCTTGTATGACAAGCGAAATTGGATGACTAAGCATGCTTCTCACATGTCGAACGCAACGCTCCGTCCGTATTTTTTTAAGTTCGTGTAAGTATGTATAAATCTTTGAAATCGTACGATCACCGGTAAAAAGAGAATGATACTTACAAATAAAAATCATTCCATAACAAAATAGAATATATTTATATTTTTTTGTTTTGCTTAAGGATGTTGTAAGAAAGGAAGTCGTAAAATTTTATGCTTCAATACTTTTATTAAACAATAGCCGATTGTTAACAATGAATTTCTAATTATATCTAGTATTCGGATACACGCACGATTTTACACACGCGAAGTGTGACGAAGTGCAGACATTGGACGCAGAGTTTCTATTACTTTGATTTATTTAAGTTGGGCACAGTAAATAAAATGAGATGGTTAACAAACGAAGTCTTATACTCCTCGTTGAAACAAGAAATAATACAATACAACATGTCGAACAAATGTTGCTACCTTACGATAAAAAATTGCTACCATATTTCACACATATCTTTATCGAGTAGACCTCTTTAGTAACAACCTTTTTAGCCACCTCGCGCTAAGTCCCAGGGGATCACTTGATGTATTCACACAGTTCTTATAAAAAATCGTCACACATTAGTCGTAAGTGATACTTATGTTGTACATACGCACTTTCGCTGTTCAACCTGAGTTATGTATAATATTTGTGTGGTAATTTTTTGTTGGCAACACTGTTGTTTGGATTAATATTTCTTGTTACACAATGTATGGTTATATTTTTGCCAGGTTTAGCTTTTATTATATATACATTAGTATATGTTTGAAGAGCAAGTGCATTGAACGATGCAATGAGAAATAATAGCACATTACCTACAGAAGATTAGGCTATACTAAAGCATTTTTTCAAAGTTCTATTTCGTATTGCGGTTTTTTTTATGTAAAAATATTTTTCTTTTGTGTTCGCTATGCATGCATTTTTTTAAAATTAGTTGAATAAATAAATTATTATCTAAAACCGTCGAAAGCTAATTATACCACAAGATTTGACGTCCATTAGACTTGGAATACGTAGACAAATTAAATCGAACATTTACTAAATAAATTAATATTCCACATTTGAATAAAACAACCTCCGACAGATAGCAAGCACCTGGCTCTCGCGATTTCAAATTTCGAACCGACGTTTATAACTTTTTTTCTGCCTCCGATCAACAGGCAAGGACCATTCATTACACAGCCATAACTCAACCGCGACAACATAATTTTAAATTACCAACATTTCAAATCTACATGTATTAAATTTTTCAACGAACGAATACCACCAACGCTGCAGTATAAATTTCCCGTAACGTGTACTTAACCCTGGAATGGTCGTAAATAAATAGCAGTATTGAATCGTAGGGTAGTCTAGACTGATTGATGGAATTTCTTGGAGCTATCGCAATTATGGGGTTTTGTAATTGGTACTTAGAACCATTTAGTCAAGCAAGGTTGTTTTTTGTGGGTTAGAAAAATTGTGGAATGTTTGGAGTATGATTTATGATATTAAGAATCTATAAATTATTTGGGGCCCCCCGAGTAAAAGTTAAGGAAACAATTTACGGTACTACTGCGTATGCGTTTTATCTATTGCTTATGGAAAAAAAAACCTGTAAGCTGACCTTGGTCTGGGCACGGCATATTATTTTTTTCATTTCTTTATGGTTTAGTAAGGCAACGATAATGCATAATACCTGATGGTAAGCGATCAACTGCGCTCATAATAATTCACAGCCCATGTCTAGTTGGATGATTTAAAAATACTAATAACTAAGCTAAGTAGTCAGTCATCTGGACCAGAACGTCGTAGGAAATATTTTATTTATGTTTCTGTAACTTTTTGTTGTCATATTTTTTTTTATTGATGTCCTTGTAAAATATTCTCCTTATTAAGTAGACTATTCATTAATATAATAACTTTCGTGAGGCATATATACCTATATTTCGTGAGGTATAGTCTAACTCGCGACATTGCCTCGGACTCAGCTCATGACTAAGGGCTCCGTTCGAGTTCGAAACTAGTCAAATGTACGTGAGTAGTAACCGGTGAACAATAATTAATATACCTAAGTCTGGTTGGTGGTAGACATTTGGACCATTTTTGCCCATTGTCCTTTAATGTATTGTATCGGTGATCGTTACATAGATCAATAAAGAATCAAGAAATCGAATAAGTCTTTAAGCATTACATTATGTATTTTATATTCTCATATGTTGCTTTTGTCAATTTGAGAATTAACTATCCAAACCTTAAGTATGTAAAGGCAGTAGGCATAATTATTCAATATTTAAATTACATGTTAAAAAACTTGAAAGATTGTTTACAATTTTGGCAAATGCAATTGTGACAGACTATACCTCTAAACTATTACGCCATTTATTTTATAAATAAGATTCCATTACTATCTGTAATGCACTTTTGAGATTCCAAAAGTGGTAGGAATAGAATATGAAGATAAATAGTTTAAATCCGAGTGCCACTCCTAGTTGGTTGGGCATTGAATATTAATATTTTTGGCTCGTTGCAACGCACGTGACATGAATCAAGGCATGCCTTTATCACACTGGGATAAAACTATTTAAACTTTTTATAAATTAAGAGTTTGCCCCACACTAGGAACTTCCCCTGTGTCTTGAGTGTATATAAAGACACATAATATATCTCACATACCTACAGCAAAACCCGGAAGATCTGTAGATCATACTTCATAATTTCTAATTATGTTACCTGCGGGAATCGAACCTCTATTATATAGCATAGCGCACAGCACATGTTGTGTTTATTACGAAACTGTCATGACGTGATAATAATGCAGGGAAATGTACACAGTAATTTGTTTTTCTTCATCAATATTTTGAATACTGACTACAATTATAAAGGTAAAAGTCACTCTGTCTGTTACTTTGTAACCTGTCCTCGAACATTGGGGTTACTCTTGAAATTAATTGCATTTCCATCCCAATTACAATGTCAAAGCAATTCCTAAAACAATCAGTAATTTTAAATTAATTTAGCTATGTTATAGATACTATAATTGTATGTATTAAGGAGATTTTAGGTAATAGGTAATTTTTATAAAAAAGAGTATATTCCGACAGATATTACGACACATCGTTTATAATTTAACAAAATGAAATTAATAGAACATTTGTAAGCATATCTGCTTAGAAACCAATTACTTTAATTATTATTAACCCTATTTATTATTCAAAAGTACGAATTGACATATTTCCAATGTCAATCGAGCGGATTTATTTACAAGAGCCCTGCAGGCTTTTAAACAAATATGGACAACATTTTACAGGAATGACATCCCGGAAAATTAAAAACTTTTCAAAAAAACTTTACACATGAGCGGAGCCGCGGGGAACAGCTCCCCCCAAAATATTACAGGGGTGTCAAGCGGTTGTATAAATATAATATACGATATGGGTGCCACGTGTGATCGAAGTGGCAAGCATCATTTACCAAATAAATAAAATAAAACATTTTTCTCTGTCGCTATATTGGAGCAGCCCTAGCTAAGAATTGAATATTAATATTTTCGGTTGGGTGCAGAACGTGACGGGGTAAGGCTAGAATGTAAAGCATTTCTTGACCGCTAGCACTATACTATACTATACATACGATTCCTATGTCCAGTATTGGATGCTAGGGACTGTTTATGTGATAGGTATTGATCGGATTCATTGTACAGTTTTATGTGAATCGCTTCTTTTATTTTATATTGAATAGTGTACGTGTGCGGTCCAGTGTTTATCTTTGCGAATGTTTGAGTAGATTGTTCAGATATAATATATAGGAAATATTAGTAGATCCTATATTAGTTTGGGTGAGCAAAAAATCTGTGATTAGACGTCAAAGCTCGAGGACGTAGGAAAAGCAGGCGGACTCGATTCGCGGGGGCTCAGAAGTGGCGTCTGCTAAATTATAATAACATGCAATTGCCATTCAAATGTCAACCATGAAAATTCCAATAAAATTCAAAATAGAGCGAACATTTCGCCGCCTTCGAACTCTCAAAACTTACGCGTTTTGCGTCGTTGGTTCATTATTACCTAATGTTATACTGTAATTTTTATGCGGTCAAGGTATGTATCTGCCTAGCCTTTTCCCAATTACATTGGGGTCGGCTTCCAGTCAAACCGGCTGCAGCTTAATACCAATATTTTACATGGAGCGACTGCCTATCTGACTTCCACAACCCAGTAACTGGGTAACACGATATCTCGTGGTATGACTGGTTGTCAGACTTTCAGGCCTCTGACTACCCGTAATGGCTGTCATAGATCTTAATTTGACAACCGGGACCGACGGTTTAACGTGCTCTCCGAGGCACGGAGGGGTCTCGGTATGAAACGATGGTCACCCATCCACAGACCGACCGCGGCAAGCGCAGCTTAACCTCGATTGATCGATCTGTGTGGCTGTTACTTAGCCACGAGCCCCTTTTTATGCGGTCAAGGTACTATACCTAAATTATATTTATTTTCTTTATTGTTTTTGTGTGGTATATAGATATCACAATATCTAATAAATATATTTGTTTGTTTGTTTCTTTCTTTCTTAACATTAGATCCCGTATCGGACCATATTTAGCCACAAACGTGAAAAGTGTCTAAAACTCCTGAAACTCTGCTTAATTTATCTGATTAAAATCTTATAAACCCATGATGATGTGACAGATGTAGTTGTCTGCAGAACTCAATCGAATTTCGATGCATAACATTACACCAATGCTGTTATTAAGTCCCTTGTAATAAGTTGTGAGCCTATTGCCATCTACCGGGCACAATTCCGAACTCCGCGCTGCTACTAAGAATTGCCTAAGAGAAAAACTCAATAACACTTTGTAAGCATTAATATAGTGTACCGTAAATTGAATTTAAGTACCGTACCTATATATAAATACTGTTGTATAGTGTACCAGCGGGGTACTCTTGAAACGAATACCAATTCCAATATATACTAGAGGCCTTAAAACAACGAATAAATAAATGTATATACATCACAGTTGCTATAGCATGTTGACTTCATATTATCCCGAATCTATAATAATTTTTTAGACATTTTGGCATTTAAAAGTACGAACTGACATATTTCCAATGTCCATCGAGTGGAATTATTTTCAAGAGTAAGCCCACTGTTACCCGTTAAGAAAATAATTATATCATCAATACATACAAATAAATAAAATTGAAGTATATGTTTGTAACGTTAAAATAATAAAAAAATAATTAAGGTCTGTATGACCTGTTATTTGAACGATATCTATGCCTAAAAAACTGTTTTTAATTTTTTTATCTGTCTGTCTATTTGTTCCGGGTAATCTTCGAAACGGCTGTACCACTTCTGATATATAAGGTCCTAATTTTTTAGGTAATTTCCTTTGAAAGGGTTAATATGTAAGTCAAATACATTCACTTAAGCTAAGAATTAAATAGATATCATTATTTTTTTGTAATTAACACTGTACTAGCAATACGAAAACTGCTCCTTGAACGGCGAAGATTAAGAAAAAAATAAACTTGTTGTATAAAATTTAATTATGGCTTAAATTAATCCTTATCACTTACACATTGACCACTTAACAGGGAAATTACGTAATAAATTAGGACCTTATATATAAGATTTCTGATATACCACACGGGCGAAGTCGGCGGGTATTAGCTAGTAAAATAATAAAAACAGAACATTCTTAACTGCACATTTTCAAGTAGGTGAAAGTTAGCAGTGGAAAATAGGTCACTCACTAATCGCTTGTGGGTATGTTACTATATTGCGCTCAACATGACGTGTGTACCTACATATGTATCGTCAAGCAGTAGCAAGGCGTAGGAAATTGATTATTTCGGTTTTTCCCATACTTTCCTGCGGCAGAATGTTTTGCCTTCAGTAGTAGTATCGAAATATATTGGCCAATGTAAAAAAAAACGTCGTAAAATGAACTCAAAAACGTAAAATTGTTTTTTACGTTTTTGTTTAGTAAGTCCCTAATACTACCTAGTATTAAGTCGAAGTCGCTTTTGAGTTTTGCTTTTTTAACAATTGTTATATTTTTTTTTATTCAAAGTAATTCTTCGTATCCTGTGGTTGATGAACAACCTAGTGTCAGAATTCAAACTACCTTTAGGCCTTTGATATGGTTTTATATACCATCGAGAACATCTCTCAGGTGTGCTGGTTTCCTCACGATGTTTGCCTTCGCCGTTTTAAGCAAGTGATAAATATATCTAATACGCACATGACTTCGAAAAGTCAGTGGTGCGTGCCATATAAATGTTTAATATTGATCTATTGTACTACCAAGACAAAATAATTTCGTTGCGGGAAAACAATCATTGAAATTTCATCGTGTATACGTATTTATTCTTTATCTTACAACAAATTGTTAAAAAGATGGCGACGTAAGACCTACTGCGCAGTGAAGTAAAATCCGTGCCTATATTTCACTCAAAACCTGTAGAGTACGAACCACAGTGTATGCACACACATACGTACACTGCGAGAGATCGCATACGGATTCACTTCATAGTTCACAGATATTGCTGTAAAGAACGCACCGTAGTGTGTTAGTTCCAACGTAGCGCGACGCGCCAAGACGTTTTTTTTTATAATAACTTTCGTGAGGCATATTCATCAATCATCAATTATTGTTCACCGTTTACTACTCACGTGAATTTTTTCGGGATTGCCCGACTAGTTTCGAACTCGAACGGAGCCCTTAGTCGTGAGCTGAGCCCGGGGGTTAACACCCAAGAGAGCGATGTTACGGATAACATGAGTAGGTAAAAGCCAATCTGATTTTGTCAACATTTGATTTGAAGTTTGCCTTTACATCTTCTGATGAATTTTAGTCTTCAAAGATAAGGAAAAATGGCTAGTTTTAAATATAAAAAAGGCGTTTTAAAAATGTTTTTTGAAAGTTTTATATGTTTATTACCATTATTATGCATTAATATTGTAACTTCAGAGTTCGCTAAGCATGCGTTTATGCTTTTCAAAGATTTATCTTGAATTATATTAAGGTAATTGCATTCTTAACGACATTGTATTAACTGCAAAGTTAGTCGTGTCGGTTCGGTCACTTGTATAGGGACTGAATTGATAGCAATGACGTCGCCATAAGACGTGTTAAAATATGGAAGAAGAATTCGCGGTGGCGAGCAGAGGTCGAGATGGCTTAGTGGTCAGAGCGCCTGGAGTATCTATCTGGGAGGCGCAGGTTCGAATCCTGTTCGCGACCGTATTCTTTTTCCATTTAATATTGTAACTTTAAAAAGAGTCTTATTCAGATGCTACACATGTAAAAGTTACACAATACTCGATATTCGAACGTATTAAATCGATATATGGACTACATTAATCTTAGTAAATTTCTGTTTATTATGTGTTACAATGTTACATTTGCTATTGCGTCGCAGTGTGGTGTTCTATAGAAGTGAATGATTGATCTGTTTTTTATGAGCTGTATTCGCATTTTTTGATTAAAAAAATGGTTAAGTGTGAGTCGGAATCGCGCCCTGAAGGTAATAAATATACTATTAATCTGATATAACTATGATTTTACAGTATTCAGACATTTTCGTTTGAAACCTTGCCTTTTGCTAAATTTTGAGATATTTCTACGTCAGCTGAAATAGGTTTTTATAGGCACGTGTCAAAATATGCGGAATAAATTATCGCATTTTTTATTGCGTTAACTTAGAAGCTTCATTTTTTTAAAGTTCCTAGGGAGCATAAACTTAATTATTTGATATTTATTTCAACAAGATACCTCCAAGTATTCTTAAGTATAAGGCTCTTAACAGACAGACCGACAGATCGGCAGACGGACAAAGAAGTGATCCTATAAGGGTTCCGTTTTTCATTTTAACATAAAGAACCCTATAAAGAGCCTGTACCCACCAAAACAACACATTATATGTTTCGCATAATCCCTTAGAAAAATACGGTCTTAGGACACACCTAAGGCAATTCTAAGAACCTACCCAACGACGAACAGAATGGTATTACCATCACAAAATATGTTACCATGTAAAATTCCAAGGTGTGTCGTATAAGCTATTCAAAACTGCACCAACACGGTGCAAGTACCTACACGTACGGTCAGCAAAATAAGTAGGTGAACATTAACAAAAGTTTCGGGAGTAAGTAGTTGAAGAAAAACTTTCTAATACCTTTTAGTTTGTCGTGGCAAAACATGACAGTTTTTTTTTCGTGTTAGGAAAATCCGTCATGGTTGCTGTGCTGTGCTACTACCGACACATAGTCCCCCACTAACCTTAACTTGGTTTGCGGGATTGTACTTGCATTCACCGCGAGGTCAGTAGGCAGAGTGTAGCATATTTTAAAATGTTCACTATATCACATTGCAATTATGTATCTTTCCGCCATTGTTCTACGCGACAGCAGTTCCATCCCCATCATTTAGATGATTGGCAGTCCACAACTGTGCGTTTCTTTAGAAACTTTTTGCCTCGCACAACAAACCTGTGGAATGAACTGTCGCCTGCGGTATTTCCGGACCAATACGACCTTCAAACCTTCAAGAAAAGAGCGTACTCCTTTTTAAAAGACCGGCAACGTACTTGTGACTCCTCTGGTGTTGCGGGTGTCCATGGCGGTAATCGCTTACCATCAGGCGATCCGTCTGCTCGTTTGTCACCTCACATAAAAAAAAAACATTACTCGAAAATTTATGTTTTTGGTTTGGCAACACCAAGCGGTTGAGTGGAGGGAGAATCGAATCTATCTTTTCTTGTTAACCGCGGTGGACGGACAACCTGCTGGTCCTCTGATTTCATATTATTTTATTGTACTACATTCTAATTACTATGTAATATGTGTCTCTATACTAATCACTATCTCGAAGTAAACGTGCTCTTAGTGGCGGAGAGCCTTGATGTTTGTTTTATATGCTATATGACCGTTAGAATCCTGACAGGCAGACACATGTATTTTGTACTAAAATCTCGTACCTCCTTACTATTCTTCAACACATATGATCTGCGACACACACAAACTTATATATATTTATGATAATAGCAAACTGAGATAATAAGATTTTTTTTTAAATTAAGAAAAGTTTGTCTACTTATTTTGCTAACTGTACGAACGTGGGTGTTGCTAGTGTAACAGGCATAATATATTGGCTTTAAACATGATAATAGCATATGAGTTGCTGTGTACAGGTTCAGCTTTACATGTAGAATCGGGATACCAATATAATTTTAAGAAACCGCGTAGACAGTAACCCTAATTGTAAGTTTCGGTTATTTACAAAACCATAAACTTGTGAGAAGTCGATAGTTGCTTCAACTAAAAAGTTGCTATGTGTGTACAGCGCCTTAGCTTACACAAATCCACTTGACAACCTAAAATAATTCCGAACACCGCATAATTTTATACAAAACCTCTTACAACACGCCTCAGACGCTCGAAAATAAACATTACAATAGATCCATTACCGTTTCTAAAAGGGTCTCACAACAGCTGACCGCCACAAAATCGGCAATAGTTTACGTTGACCGTGTTTCGTCGGGACACAGGTGACAACTGTGACGGGGACACGGAAAACATTTTAACCCGTTGCTCGCGGCGGTGTGGTCGCATCGACCCGCAACGTCCGCTGGCAAATTGCTCCGAAAGAATGAATGCCAATTGGTTTTGAAGTTTGCTGTTTTTTGGATGGTATGATTTTGTGGTGAATGATCGTTTTGAATTTGTAAATAACTGTTATTTGTTACAATTGTTGAATGATCAATATTATTTCTGCTGCTAATGGCTATGCTGGGGATATTGTTTATGTGTTGACTGACAAAATTATGGTTGCATTTTAATAAGAAAATACACTAAATGTGTGTGTCACTGCAGGGGTGCCAATTGAAAACTAGTGCTGGGTATTACACGACCTGCACATGTTGTGTTGGTAGCACTGTCATTCAGTATATTGTTTTTGCTTTGTCATTTGCCTTTTTCAATTACTATTTTTTCAGTTTATGTTTAATTAAACTAATACTACTTAATAATCCTTATCCTTTGGTCGAATATCCGGCAACAGACAACAAAAAATCTCACTTTCTATCTAATTAAAATTTCTCATAAATTCTTAACAAGATTTTACGAATAGAAGGGATTAAAAAGTCAGATTCCATTTCCAGAGGGGTCACAAATGTCATAACCCATTCATTGGGTCACATTTCACGTCACTCATTGTCCGAAACAGACTGTAAAATATGCATAATCTTCTAATAATAAAATCTGTACGAATAAAAACAGTGGGTTTTGTAATGTTGTGTAATGTAAATGTTTAGGTACATACCTATATTGACTTACTAAAGCTAGGTATTGCAGTGTAGATTGCCTTGAAAAAAATGTTTCTACGAAAAGGTATAAATAATTATTTATTTTGTGTCGCAGTACTTACAGAAGATAAAAAAAGAACTTATACATACATTACACTGATTGAACATAGGCAGTCCAGAAGAATAAGTCTCAAGATATTTCTAGCTAATTATTTTAAATTTATTTTGTGTACGGGTTCGTTGGACTCATTTAATTATCACGCATCTGGTTTTAATTATAAATACAAACATTTACTTAACTCTAATTTAAATATTCGTTACCTGCTCGTTACTCCAAATAGTTTTTCTCACATCGTTAAGAAAAACGTGCCTAAAAGCCAAACCTCACAAAATTAAGTGCCGAAATATACTCTACACGAAGAAAATCTTAACCAAACCATCTACAAATGAAATAGTAAAATAAATACCAACGAACACACAACAAGATGTCTGTCTGTTCACTGAAACCACACGTTTGACGTAAACAAATGCACTCGGAAACGTGGTTACAAATCACTTGACGACCCCGAATTAACCGCGAGACACCGACTGTTTATTTAGACTGACTTCGATTCGGATCGGCTCATTTAGAGGCCTCGAAGACAGCGATATAAGGTTGTTTGCCGAAAGATTTTGGTAGTTTGCAAAAAAAGTTGTGAATTGTTTTACTAAATAAGTGAATGAAATGGACAGTGTTGGTGCATTTTGTTATTTTTAGTTGGGTTACAGTTACAAGTGAATTACCATTTTATATCTAGATTTCTGATAAAATCGGATACATCATATCATTTCAACTTTATAAGTTAATCTTCCAAACGTACCAAATTTTATAAAATGTTGCTATATATGTAACAACTAGATTTGAGCATCCATAACTTTACATTAAACTAATTCGTTGCCTTTAACTGGCTCGTTGGTCTAGTGGTCCCATGCGCGACTGCTGAGCATGAGGTCTTAGGTTCGATTCCCGAGTCGGGACTTAATAACAGCATTGGTGAAATGTGGGTGCAAAACTGTGTACACCTCTACCTACCCCTTCAGGGAATACAGGCATGATGCTATGTTACGTTATTCTATGTACTATATTGTACCGGATATAGTTGTGTCAGGTCGGTTCATTACATAAGTAAGGTTTGAAGTCGAAATAACGGTTGATACCTTTCGAAACTTTTGCATCCATAAAGATAAAACCTGTATTCGAGTACAGGTCTAATGTTATGTTAGTTATGTATTATAAAAAGAAAGAAAAAAACCTCTACTATACTGTACAAGTCCGGATAAGTTGAACTGGTTGTAAAGACTGGTTAGTTTCTTTGTTACGATAATTTTAGAACAACTTGTTTTTCGATTAACAGATCTATACTGAAATAAGCTTTATAGACACTGTTTTTGTTTAATAACTTTCGTGAGACACATTCATATTAATTATTGTTCAACGGTTATTACTCACTTGCATTCTTCGGGATTGCCCGACTAGTTTCAAACTCGAACGGAGCCCTTAGTCATGAACTGAGAGATTTATAGACACTGCTAAAGCTAATGCTTTAGATATCTAGATTAAGAACATTTGGGTATCAATAAAAAAAAAAACATGCCCAATTAGTTGACAAGTTGCAAAACATTACCTAGTTTGCAATAAAACTGCTAAACACTAGTATGTGCCACAAACCAAATTAAGTTAAAATCTGGGTGTCTTCAAGACGCGAGTGAATCGGTTTCTTCTAGGCAAGCGTGCTCCATCGTAGACCGCAACATCGCTTAACATCAGCGGAAATGGCGGTCAAACGCAAGCTTATTACTAATAAAAAAAAGTACCAAAATTTAGTTAACATCATCATCATCATCCCCCTGCCGTTATCCCAATTTATTTGGGGTCGGCGCAGCATGTATTGTTCCTCCATTTTCAAATTGTTTTTAAAATTGCATTCTGCTAAAGTTCCGGCAATGTTTTATGACCGGCCGCCGGCCGGACGTCAACCCTAATTGGGAATGCTGTTGTTGGTGGTAACCGCCACCGATACGGTCTCCTTCTATCTAGCTATGTCGCACCAAATGTTAACCATTTGCCAGGTTCTGATGTTATCCTACTATCAAACTCCACTAACGGGCCATTAGTTAACATAAGATAAAAAAAAACTATATAGGATTACTGTAGGTGATCGTGCTGCTGATTGACGCAAATAAAGGCCTGTTCATCCTGTACATGCAGCCTTTCAACAATAAACGGCTTTATTAGTACCACAAACCGAGAAACTGGATCAAGTTAAGAATAAGACGAAATTAATTTTAAAATTAAAACGTAGTCTACCATTTTTTGAAATTCTTCTAGCCTATGTATACCCGGGACAATGTAAGGCGTTTAACAATACCCCATACATCGAAGTCGGTCCAGGCATTTAGAAGTTATGGTGAAAAAAAAAAAACATAAACATACCTACATGAACCCTAAAACATAACACTCCATTTTTTGGGCAGACGTGTAAAAAATTTATACAGAGTAAAATAGCGGAGAAAACAAAAAGAGACTAAGACATGTCAGTATTCATTCAGTAAGACGTACAGTTCCATACTTTAATTAAGATTGACAACAGCATTTGCAATTACCAATTTGCCTGACAAGCTCGCCATTAAAGCATTATGACTGATCTTGAACGATCTGAAGGGGACAATGTATCTGGGAGAAGTCTTAATGAAAACCTTAAAGTGAATACAGATAAATCTTCGAAAAGCATTAACGCATGCTTAACAAACTCTAAAGTTATTGTCTTGCCTGCCTTATTGGTAAGTGTTCATCGGGTGCTGCTCCTGATCATGAAGTCCTGGGTTCGATTCCAGGGTCGAGCAAAGATTTATGGGGTTTTAGATTGGGAAATTCTTAGTAGCAGCCCGTAGTTTGGAATTGTGCCCGGTTCATGCAATAGGCTCACCCCCTATTACATTGGACTTAATGACAGCATTGGTGAAATGTATGTGTACAACTGTGTATGCGACACCTGTGCCTACCCTTTCAGGGAATACAGGCGTGATGCTATGTAATTTTTGTAACCGCAATGAAGCATCTGCTGGTCAACATTAAATCATTTCTCATTTTGCTCAATAGGCTCACCATATAGGACTTATTTGACTGTCCTGTTGGTCTAGTGGTTAGTAGCCCTGACTGCTAGGCCGGAGGTCGTGGGTTCGATTCCCACCCAGGACAAATGTTTGTGTGATGAGCACGATCATTTGTTCTGTGTCTGGGTGTAATTTATCTATAACATGTATGCATTTAGAAATATATAAGTATGTTTATTAGTTGTCTAGTACTCATAACACAAGCTCTGCTTAGCTTGAGACTAGACGGCGTTGTGTGATAGTTGTGGAATATTTATTTATTTATTTTATTTATTTATTTATTATCTATATAGGTGCAACTGCAGTGCAGATCAAGGATCATCGGTCAAGGGAGTGGAATTATAAATATATTTTTAAGAGTTACTCGCTGATTAGTTGACAAGCCGTGAACGTGGTAAGAACAAACAGAATTATGGCATTTTTAATTTTTGACACGCTCTGCAGCCTAACGGATTAATGTATTTTAAGATGGTGCAGTCGGGTTTTCGTTTTTTAATCATTTGTTTTATTTGACAATGCGTTCCGGTTGCATCCATATTGCATCCTATACCCGCGTCGATAGTTATTTGACAATGCGTTATGATTGCATCCAAGTTGCATCCATATTGCATCCTATACCCGCGTTGATTGTTATTTGATGATGCGTTACAATTGCATCCATATTGCACTCTACACCCACGTCGATAGTTATTTGACAATGCGTTACGGTTGCATCCATGTTGTATCCATATTGCATCCTACACCCGCGTCGATAGTTATTTGACGATGCGTTACGGTTGCATCCATGTTACATAAAACCGCTGCCTGCGAAGCCACATACCAACAAATATAGACTTCCGTAAATATAAACTATAAACACATGTAAACGAATCCGAACGCTTTAAGCTTCACGCCCATTAACAATAATCCTTTTTATTTTCCTGTGAAATTGTATCATCACGACCAAAAAGACCCTACCTTAAACATATTAGGGTTGATTTTTGTTTGACCACTTTACAGTGGGAGAAGTGTGGTGTCGTTTATAAAGATCTCAAGTTGGTTAGCCGATGTGTATTAAAAATAAAATCGCTATTATTCAAGTCATAATCTTGGGGTAAAAACTGAGTACGGGAAGTCTTTAAGGGGTTGTTATACTGTACTTAATTTTTTTGAGGATTTAAAATCTATGTTTTATTTACTACGTGAGTTCTTGTCGTATAGATATATGGTTTTTCTGATAACCTTTGAATGGCTTTGCTTATTCAACGGCAATTTCATCTAAAAAACGTAAATATAATCGTCAGCTGATTATGGCCTAGTAAACACTACCGGTCAAATAGAAAATAGTTTTTATTTCGCAGGTTGTTGCGAAAAATTTGTGAACCCGGGAACCCCGGTAAAGGTTAGTCCATGACTGAGTGTAGTTACTTCGAAGCAGGCGACGTTTTTTTTTTGTGGTGAAGGGGGCATCCGACCAGGCGGATTACCGCCGCCCATGGACACCCGCAACCCCAGAGGAGTCGCAAGCGTTGTTTCACGCTGGTTTTCTGTGAGGCCGTGGTATCACTCCGGTCGAGCCGGCCCATTCGTGCCGAAGCATGGCTCTCCCACGGTGAAAACGTCTAATACGGATTTCCATACACTAGAAAAAGGTACTTGCAGTTGTTGTTGTTAGTAAGTAGACGTGAGGAAGCTGCTGCTCATCCCCTCACCCAAAGTTAAAGTTTTCGGTAGGGGAGGTTTAAGGTATGTTTAGGTTTAAGACTGGCAAGACGTCTACGACGGGTTCACACTCGCCAAGAAAAGGTGATTAGTTTGTAGTTATATTACAAGAGCACGTTGCAGCTCACCCCCTTGGTTAAAATTTCGGAAATATACAGTCAGATAAATTTATATATTCCGTGATTTTTGTTAAAATTATAGAACATATTATTATAATAAAACAACTTTTAACCGGATTAATCGCGTGTATTATTGGTTGCCAGTCCTCCTGCGACCACGAACGCTGCAAAGTGTTCGAAACGTCAGGAAAAACAAAAAACCAATAATACACGCGATTAATACGGTTAAAAGTTGTTGTATTATAATGTGTAGTGATCGCGCAAACCTAAGATATTACTATGTGAACATATTATTATTATTCTTAATGCCACCATACTGCCATTATGGGAATCATCTATTATAACATCACGAAAAAAATATTATTTCAGAGTTCGCTAAGCATGCGTTAATGCTTTTCAAAGATTTATCTTTAATTATATTGCTATTAAAAATATTAACCGCGATGAAGTATCATTACTTAGGGCATTCTCTATTTAAACATAAATTATATCCCGCAAAAATAATAAAAAGAAAGATAATCAAATAAACAACATTTAATTTTTTTTTGTAACTGTCTACCGAGTTACAACCCTAAACAAAAGCTAGCCTTACTTAAAATCGAAGATTAATTAACTATTAGAAATAGCACTTAACCCTTAATAACTGCATCAGACTCAGCGATTAATTTCTAACAATTAAATGTGTCTGTCTTAATATAATGCCATCGGCTTTGACAATACATTAGAGGTAGGAGCTATTTCAGTGGCGGTTGAGAATGAAATAAATACAACAGAAGTTGTTTAAAGATGTGTGTAGTGTCTATGGTAGCGGACAAAGTTTCTGGTTAAGGAATTAACGTGAGCAACGCTGAAATATCATAGGTTTTCGCAATCACTATAAGACAACCTTTAACCAGATTAATCGCGTGTATTATTGATTTTTGTTTTACTAACATTTCAAACTTTGTATCGTTTGTCGTTAAAGGATGACGTGGATGGAACTTGGAAAATAAATGACAAAAGCCAAGAAATTAAACAACAAAAAAAATTATAAGTTTAAGATTAAATTATTTAAAAAAATTAAAACCACGCCTGCCATTTTTATACGAATACCCAAAAAAGGAGTGTTATGTTTTTAGGGTTCGTATATGTAAGTATTTTTATTCCACCATAACCTCTAAATGCCTGAACCGATTTCGATGTATGTTAACGATACCCGTTAGAATACTCATATTGCCACGGGTAACATAGGCTAGTAAGATTAAAAAAAATGGCAAACGTGCTTTTTAATTAATTTAATTCAATTTCACCCTAAAAACATAACACTCTTTTTCTGGGCAGTGGTATAAAAATACATATTAAAAAGTGGTACTTACAAAAAACACCAAATAAGTATGCAGATTGCAACTTTTACCAATCTGGTATATAAATCTTTAAAACTGGTCAACTAAGGTCGTATCTAGAAGCCATTAAACCTCGATTCTAACACCTGAAAGACGGTGGGTCTTTACGATTACTCCACATTTTTACCGACGGACTCAACCCTCGCGTGCCGCCAACCTTCGTTCGCAAACGTCACGTAATTATTCGTTCAGTCATGTTCGCTCAAATTATTTTCAAAACTTAGGTAGGTGCTGGTTATAAAAGTTTGCACTGTAATTGGATGGTGGGCTTAAATTGTTTTTAAAAGGTTGTGGTAGGGATATTAGTGTAGTTAGGGAAAAAGGAACTGCTGAGCTGAAATGTCCGAAATATTTAAGTGCATATGAGGTGGCTGTATACAATCCCTGGGAATATGTGTCGTAACCAAATCCCTAATAGTAGCACAGCGAAAAATTTCACAAAAAAATTCAAACACAGCCCTAAAAACTGTTGGAAAGCGAATGAAATTAATTAAATTAATTCGTATAGCAAAAAGAGTGTTTATTTTTATTCATTATTATTATTAATAATAAATTATAAAGAAATATTTATTTTGTGTATTTTTATTTGCAATAAATAATCTCAAAAATTATTGAACCGATTTTAAAAATTCTTTCAGCAGTCAGTAACATGGCTATATTTTATTTTAGTTATAATTGAAACTTAGCCTAAAATATTATTATATTAACATTTTAGTCTGTATTTCCACGCCGGCGAAGCTAGTATACAATATTTGTTGAGTTGTGGAGGTCAGATAGGCAGTCGCTCCATGTAAGATACTGGTATTAAGCTGCATCCGGTTTGACTGGAAGCCGACTCCAATGTAATTGGGAAAAGGTTAGGCAGATACACATTGTCACTTGATCATAATCTGTGCATAGAAATAACACGCATCAGAAAAGCAGACCATTAAATTAAATCGGAATCGCTTTCAAACTAGCATATAAATAAAGCAGAAAACAGACACGTAAATAATATAATAGAAAACTATGTGTTTAGGAATGGCGGCGCCACACTGCCACGCTGCTACCTTTAATGTGAACTACCGACAAAACGTGATGTTCCTTTAGGCAGCAATTACCAGGATGAATGGTAACGCCACGGGCGATATTATGAAGGATAGGTAACCTGCTAAAGAATCTCGGAAATAGTAAAGGGAATAGCTTTTTTTATTTTCCATTTACTTGAAATTAAAAAGAAATTGGGGATAGAAAAACATATTGCTGGGAGCTGGATTTAAACCTGTGCCGCCAGGATGAATTCTTCTGTGTCTGTGTCTTATTCTTCTTCCACATTAATTTTCAGTGCAATTCCTTTCAATTACATTGAAAATTTACGCATATTTAGTGAACGAAAGACGGTATTTATTTAAATAAAAAAAATGTAATTATCATTGATATTTTTAGAGCAATTTAGAGGTCCTCAAATTCTTGACTATTTATTACTTAAACATGTTTTAATTTTTATCTGTAGGCAAGAAGGAACCATTTCTGTATCCAATATCTTCTAAATATTCCGATATATTTCTTTTATTCCATCTTTATTAGCACCAACGTGTCCAGTACAAAAGCTTATCTTCATATTCCGACTAAAGTGACCATAAATTCGGCGATACACAGATATTCCCAATAAAAATTATCTATATTACAACCTACGATAAAACTAACGTAACACCATAGGGCGATATCGGTAATATGACGGTCGAATCAACTTAAAAGAATCATTCATTGTGACTAATTTTATTTATGTTCGGCCACCCCCGAAGCATTTATTACCGCGAAACGGCCGAGCCAATAAAACCACTGAATCAAAGAGAAAAAGTGCTCTCAGTTCTATAAATATTTTATTTCGGATAGTGAGAAGTAGGGTGGCAAGGCGTAAGTGCCGATTGAAAGTTTACTTTTCGTCCTCCGGGATAGCTACGCTCTAAAGCTATTGATTTGATCTGTCGTTGGATTGGTTTATTCGGTTGTACGTTCCAAATATATTGTAAGTGGACTCCTTATTTCATATGAGTACAAGTGAAATACTTAGTTTTTATCATCCTTTTGCATTAATCGTAGCACTAAAATCAAAATACTACTACATTAAGTTTTTAGTTATACTCCTTTTCATGATAGATAATTTAACATGATATACTTCATAAAGCACTTCTGACCAACATAAACTTCATAATATAAGGTTGATTGATCTAGTGTAAAACTTCATGTTGGTCAGAAACGACGCAGGAAAGAAAACGCAATTAATTTGCTTAAAAACTTCTCAACTATCTGCGTATATTACACAGAGTTTGTTTACTTTCGCACACAACACAGAAACTGGAAGAGTCCTTCAAATCTCTCCCTCATGGCCACCGTACGCCGGGAGCCCGGGGAACTTTTACTAATGTGTGCTAGTCAAATGGACTCTCGAGAATTCTCTCGTCGAATAAACCACCTTACGCCAATGATATAGGGTGCAAAATTAAATAGCGTGGAGAATATATAAATAACAGGACTGGCTTGTTCCTCTGCCACTCATGCATATGGAAATGGGGAGTTAGGTCATAGAATAAAATGGGTACGTACTACTGTTTTGATAGTTTTATTTGCGTACCTTTTTGGATTTGTGGTGTAAAGTGGTCGTAAATAGCTGTAGTTGTGGGGATACTGAGTGAGTGTTGGGGTATGTACTTTATGGATAGTATGACATGTATGTGATTCGGGTGCTTCCCCTTGAAGGGATAAGCCGATTGGAGTGTGTTGTTGATGAATAGCAATCATGTTTTTGGGTTTAATTGAAAATATGTACTTACCAGTTTAATTTATTAGGTGAGTCCTATAGTTGGGTTTTTTACGTGGAACTAGTAAAGCTAGATGTTGTGTTTTGATTGTCCTCAAGAATTTAAATCCCGAATTAGGTATCCTCAGAGTGAGACATATAATAATATTCCACGACTGTCACACAACGCCGTCTAGTCTCAAGCTAAGCAGAGCTTGTGTTATGAGTTTAGTTTTTTTAGAAATTATTTTAAATATGAAGAAGTATATACACTGTGATCTAATGGCAATTATGCCAAAAATTCCAATGTATTATCATCAAGTTTTGTTAAGAAGCAAGTTTAATTTGGTGACGATAAAACTAAAAAGGCTATTCACGGAATTTCTCCTGTATCTTGGGATAAAAACGCTGCTATGTATAAGAAATTTCTCCTATCGTTGGTACGTTATAAATTGCATAAAGCCACACCCAGACAATAACTTGACAATTTAGTAGGCCTTTTGGAAAATCTCGATGCTGTGCCGGACTCCTACCGACTAAAAACCACACGGTCAGTCCGGTCAGTCCACGGCTCACGGTGGCCGGAGATCGTTGAGCCCCCTCCGGCGCTGGCTCGCCTTCTGCGGCAGGGGTGAGCGGGGTTTGCCTCTTTCTCCCTTTCCGCCGCCTCCTTCGCGAGCATCACCTCCTCGCAGAATTTGGCGACGGCTCCCCATGCGCTCTCACTCCCGACCATGTGTCTAATCACGGACGGACGCGAGAGATTGCCCGCCCTTACTGCGCCGATGAGGTCGTGGCGCTGCTCAGCCCAAGCTGGGCACAATAGATCATATAAAAAATGTTCCAAACGTATTACCGCATGGGTAGCGAACTCTAAAGTTTAATTTTTTTGTGGAAAGAAGGATACGGTCGTGAGCAGAATTCAGATTTGTGCTTCTCGGATAAATACTCCAGGTGCTCTGACCACTAAGCCATCTCGACCTCTGCTAACTACTCCGAATTCTTCTTCCACATTTTAATATATATTTTGGTGACGTCATTGCCGTCTATTCAGTCCCTACATAGGTGACCGACCCATTTATCTGTCTTTGTTTTATTGCAAGTGTTCGACATTGTATTAAATGGAAAGTTGGTCGTGTCGGTTCGGTCACCTGTATATCTGTCGGTCACTTTTTCCACTAAAATGTACATTCATACAAAGAAATTAAAATTAAAAAATTCTAACTTATTACTGTCATGTCTGAACTAAAAAGTGAAAAAACAAGGTGTTCTTCTTCTTCTTACTGTGTGGTTGATTAACAACCTAGTGTCAAAAGTTAAACCACCCGTAAGTCGCAGACATGACTTTACACACCATCGAGAACATCTCTCAAGTGTGATGGTTTCCTCACGATGTTTTCCTTCACCGTTTTAAGCAAGTGATAATTAATTTATAATCGCACATGACTTAGAAAAGACAGTGGTGCGTGATGAGAAAATTGATTCGAACTTACGATCTTTGCCGTGTATGTCCACTGGTCATACAACTAGGATATCACTGCAACAAGGAACTAAAGAATTTTCATCACAGTCAGGGGACAGTACTGTAGAACATTTTCTTATAGGCATTGCCACGTTGGATGGCAATGCTGATTCTTTGACCTAGAACAAGCCAGCCTTCGATTCCGCGAAGTGTCGACCAGTCTCCGAGAAATCTAAGTTGAATACAGTGTTGCTTAGTTTCACACGATTGTCATTACCATAGCTCTGTTTATATTTCAAAGTAGGGTATGAGTGCCACTCGCCTGAGTACAGTTTTGAGTGTTCGCTGCCTCATCGGTTCTCATAACTTACCTGAAACAAAGATAATACGAAACATTAGTGCAATTCAGAATTCTTCGCAATAATCGACATTTGAACGGGTTATTTCTGGTAGCAGTTCTTTCTCCAAAAGTTACCTAAAAACCACATAGTCTTACTCTAATCTTTATCGAGGTCCCGGGTTTGTAGCAGCATTCACCGCGACCCCAAACAGCTGGTCTATTTACCTGTATTGCATTCTAAGGTATATTATAATGTAATAAGACCGCCCATTGTGCATTAACTTTAAGCTAATTATGTTTTTTTTTTTTTGAGGAATGAAATATACGGTTGTGAGCACGATTTGAACCTTCACCTCCCGGATAACTCCAGGCACTCTATTGACTAAGCTATCCGACCTCTGATCACTACTCTGAATCTTCTTCCACGTGTCAATACGTCTCAATTTTGGGGGCTGAGTTGCCCGCGTCCGTAGGAGTGCACCCTTAAAATAGAATCCCTACACGTGGCGCCTGGGTGGTGCAAAACAGGCAACACAAATCTGGTGGGAGGCTTCGGCCGCGGCTTGTTACCACCCACCGGACAAAGCCATGCCATGAAGCGACCTAGTCGTGTTTCGGGATGTAGTAAAATAAAGAACATAAATGAAAAATAAAATTGCCCCTCAACATCTCCATGACATATGCCTCCCCAAAAAACAATAAGCAAACCTCAACCTTTTATAACTTCACAAAATGATGTAACCCTACAACGCTTTGTAACGTTCATAGCACAGATAAATAGGAGGCTAACGTCTGACTTCGACCGATAATTACGGACGCGCGTGCAAATTTAATAACTCGCGTGTTCAACGGGTTAGATGTGTTTAGAGATTACGATACGGGCGCGATACGATTGTGATAAGATTTGACTATTCCAGCTAAAACCTGTGTTTCAAAGTTGCTCTTGTGTTTATATATTATGTAGCATAGTTTCTCCGAGATAAACATTTAAACCACTAACAGTCTTATTACAAAAAGCGGTTTAACTAAAAACCCAGGTTTAAATCTCTATAAAGCATGGTTTAAACAAAAATGATATTACAAATCGTGGTTTTGCGATAAACCATAGACCATATCGTGGTCTAACGCTAAACCTCGGCACCCCCTAGTTTAACGATGGTCTAAATCATATTTGTGAGTTTCTCTTTTAAGTAATAGCATTTTTTTATTATGTTGTGTGGTTTTTACCCGAAAATGGATATTAATATGGTTGAATTAATTGATATTGAGGATTTTAAAGCCGCTGAATTGTTGGAAACACCACGCCGACACAACAGAAATCGTGCTCGAATTAAAATTCCCTTCATGTAATTATCCGATGAAGATTTCAGGCAAATGTATAGGTTTAATAAACGTTATGCATTATTACAGACTGATTTCAAGTTTATCGAGTAAATTCTGTTTACTTACTTACTTTTTCCTCGGTATTCCAATTCACAGATAGTTTTTTGGTCCATCACAATATAATATTAAAATTACTAAAGAAGGTAATATTATTAACAAAGAGGCAATTGTTCTTTTTAGAGACTTCGATAGCATAAAAATTCCAAAGCTAAATGAACTTTGTTCAACTTGCGATGGTTTTGTTTAATGTTATGGTTTCATATATCGCGCGAGAATGTTACGTTTCATTACAAGTTATATTATTAGTAATTAATACGAAATGAATTAATGTTCTTAAACCTAAAAAAAAAGCCGCAGTCGATGAAATAACGAAATTTTAAATCCATCCTTGCAAAATAACAAAGTTTCAATATTTTCAACACTCCTAATCATCATTTAATCATTAGCGTATTATCAAAACATTTTCTTTTCTGGGCAAACGGAACGTTGCAATAGAATGATATCATAGTGAACGAATGATATTTGTATTAATCTGTGGATAATACATAGTCAATGGTTCAAATCACGGTACTAAGAAATCCACGGTTTTTTTAGGTTTTGTAATAAGGACAAATTTAAACCATGGTTCTGCAGATAAGCCTGGACTTGATAGTACAGGTTTAAACCAAGTTTTATTTCGTTTTTTGTAATAAGACTGTAAATGTTACAAATTTTATTTTATCATAGTCATCCTACATCCCCGCATTTTTTTTTCTTCTAGGGCCTCTTTAATCAGTGAAGGTTAGGTTAAACACTTAATAAAAAAAATTAAAAATTGTCTTTGTGGACATTCTATCACGAGGTAGAACATGAGCTCTCAAACGCGTCAGAGTACCCACTATCACCAGCACCAGTAACTATTAAACTACCATTTCCATAAAAAATTTAACGATCACAAAACATATTATAGACACACGATCGGTACCCTGTCGTGACGTAGTCGTGTAGTGTAAACGCACGTATCGTATTTGCTTACCGCTGGCGCTCGTCAATCACGCGCTGGCTGACTGTGCATTTCAATTTAAAGTACGCATCGCACTGACAGATGTCTGTGTCGCTTAGCTTAGCTTTTTAACTGTGGTTGGGGAGAGGAGCAATCTTACAGTTTAAGAGGACGTTGATATGGCGCAAAGAAGTAGGTACTAGGTACTTTCTATGAGGTAATGAGTTTCATAATAATAGTATAATTATTTATTAATTTTACAATTTTTATTACAGGTATTAAAAATAGTATTCCAGTACAATAATGAACATAACATAGCATTACGCCTGAATTTCCTTAAGGGGTAGACAGAGGTTTACACAGTTGTACACCCACATTTCACCAATACTGTATATTAAGTCACCATGAGGGTGGTGTTGAGCCTATTGCCATCCACCGGGCACAATTCCAAACTCCGAGCCGCTACTGAAAATTTTGTTGCATAAAAGCTCAATAACACATTGCCGACTCGGGCAAGACCCGCTCACCGTCTGTCCGAGACCTGACTGAACGGCTCAGCAGTCGCGCTTGGGACCACTAGACCAACGAGGCAGTTAACAGTTAACAGTCACAATAATGTAGGCACTTATTATGTGCGTTTATCTAATAAAAGAGACCGAAAAATCTCTAAATAATAATCTTGAAACCCTGGTATCTACTACCATCCACATCCATAATGTACTCGAAAACAAATTATGTTCTTTAAGTTTTTATGTTTGAGTCTTTTTTCTTGTAACTCAAAACTCAAATACATAGACAGAACCTGAAACAATTATCTCTATATTACAAATGCGTGGTTGGGACATACAGCAGCTGGTAGCACCAAAAGCCGTAACGCTAGACTATATCCTAAATGACCTCTTAGTAATATTTTCAAAGAAAACCTAAAATCATTACAAGATATAGCAATACCGTAGACTCTTATATCATAGCATCCCAGTGTGCGCAAGCTTCGCCCATCAGCCAACTCAAATTAAGACTAACGATTCGGCGGCTTAATGCGGCCGGTTTTAATTTTAATTTGAAAACAAAATTCGAGTTAACGACAACCACCGGCTCCCGATGTTTTACTTTTCAACTGAAATTATGATCTAGTTATCGTTGGGTACCGTTTTTGTTTACCATTTAGGCCTCAGATTTTGATTCTAAAAAATAAATACAAAACGATTATAAATATTAATTTGACGGCGCGGTTGGCGCTGTGGTCGGGAGACAGACTCCTGCGCCACGTGTCGCAGGTTCGATTCCTGCACCGTGCAAATATTAGTGTGATCTACAGGTAATTGTTCCGGATGTGGATGTATGTGCATGTGAGATTATATGTCTGTAAACGCACCCACGATACAGGAAGAAATTCCTAGTGTGGGATAATGTTTTTTTTTTAAAGAAAAAAATAAAATCATATTTTATTCACAGTAGTACTTTTGCTCTCTTTTGGGCATGTTAAGTTAATATCATAGTCCTCTTTTGAGCAAATAATAGCGGCTAAACTATGACTTGTTGTGCCTCTATCGACTAGATTCTTATCTTAATACAAGTTAAATTATATGTTCCGGTTAAAATCGTATTAAAAACATTTTATTCGTTTACAACAAATCATGATTACAATTACTTGATTGCCCCCTTCGCCATCAACGTCCGCATCGTGGTACCTACACATAGACACACGATTAGACAAGCTCTTTGATTTTCACGTAGAAATCGTCATCGATAAGAACTTAGAATTCTTCCCACCCTTCCTTATTATTTAGCACCCTACTTAAAAGGGTTCGTAGGTATACTTTTTCAGTGTATCCTAAACGACTGTTACTTTTGGGGCATTCTCATTATGGCCAGGCCCGAACGGCTATTTATTTGATATCCTACCACTTATGAGACTATGAGCTGCTATTTTTCTCTTAATACACTGCTCCGTTCAGTTCTGGGCTGAGTTTCTTTGGTGTTTATCCTCAGAATGTGATAGGAATGGATTGAAAGCTGAAATAGTGAGAACTGAGATATTTCTCTATATAAATTAAAACATATCGAAGAATCCTCTTCTATAATACAAGCCAAAGTATGTTATATTGATTTATCTTCATTTATTTATGGAAAGCTCACAGACTAATAAGTAATAACATTATTATATAAAGGTACAATATTTGGTATCATTTGCCGATTACAAGCATTCACATTTAGGAATTTTAACCTTTAGTTACACAAAACAAAAGAAAACAACAAATAAATAAAAAAAAATATCCAACACAAAAAGGAAAAGTTTGAAAATTAAAAATCAATAATTGAAATGGAATTGCAAACTTAAAAAAATTGTCTCGTCTGTTCTTTTGTATTCACTACTAGTTAGTCAGTTGCAAGCAATGATAGGCTACTGGTATGACCGTTGGACTGACAAGTCGACGATCGCAAGTTCAAATCCAAGGCACGCACCACTGTCTTTTCGAATTCATGTGCGTGCTATAAACTAATTATCACTTGTATTAAAAGTTTCGTGACACATATTCATATTGATATGAATAATTATCACCTGCTTAAAATGGTGAAGGAAAACATCGTGAGGAAGCCAGCACACCTGAGAGATGTTCTCGACGGTGTGTAAAACCATGTCAGAGACCTACGGGTAGTTTAAACCCTAACACTAGGTTGTTCATCACCCACACGATAAGAAGAATTACTAGTTTAATTAACAGTTATATCAATCTTCCTTAATTTCCCATAACATCTAAGTCAGACGTCACTCAAATCTACTTGAAGTTTATCATTAATTGTAGTTCTGTTAAACCTGTTAGAGATTACGAGCGTTATGTTGTCTGTAGTGTAAGAGGAAGGGAAAAGGGTCACAGCGTAGGCGTTGGGTTGGCAGTGATCAATGAGCATTGCTTGGAGCTACGTGTTATGTTGTGGTCTCTGGAGGTATTATGACACACCTCGGATGATTGGACGTCTGACGCCTTGTATATTGTGTATGACTGCTGGCTTGAGTTCGAATACCAGGTCGGGCAAAGTGTTATTGGGGTTTTCTGTAAGGAAATTCACAGTAGTACCCCGTAGTTTGGAATTGCGCCCGGTAGATGGCAATAAGCTCTCCATCTAGTGGGACTTTACAACATCATTGGTGAAATGTGGGTGCACAACTCTGCCTACCCCTTCCGGGAATACAGGCGTGATGTACATCAAATCATAGCTGTAGCAATTTCTAGGAACACGTTATTTTTATTTTTATATTTATGTCTATGGCTGTCTGATGCTAACACCATATTTACACTAGAGAGGCGAACAAACATCGTTTTTAAAAATAAATACGACAACACTATCAAAATAATTCTATTTCGATAGTGTTATAATATTTACTTTGTACAGGTAAAAAAAATGTTTTTTTTTTCCATATTAATATTGTTTCAAATGCAGTTTATATTCATTTTATTTTGAATACAAACATGTTATCTTTATCATATTTCTAAATAGACCATTCTGAAATACATGATCCTAATTTATTAGGTAATTTCCTTTTAAGGGATCATTATGTAAGTGATAAGGATTCATTCAAGCGATAATTGCTTCTAAAAGATTTAATTTTTTCTTATGTTCGTTATTAGAGGAGCAGTTTTTGTCTTGTAAGTACTATGGTAATTTCATATAATTATTGGCTTAAGTGATTCTATTTCACCGATATATTAACCCTTTCACAGGAAGTTAACTAATAAATTAGGACCGTATATGACATCTAACGAAAACCGTTATTTCTCACAGGATGCAGAAGCGACAGAAAAGGTACACAGATACAAAATAGAAATAAGAAACCAATGGAAGCAAAACAAGCCAATCGGAGCTTGCTAATCAAGCAGGTAAAATGCAATCACGGAACACAACGAACAAAACAGATTACATGAGTACTAATCATTGTTAGTAGAAATACTAACAATGATTCATTTCTAAACGATTACAGTCATTTTAAAATCGATAACGAAACTTTTGTAGGGGAAACACTATGTCAGCTGTTTGTTTTGAGTGTTTTGATGGTCATCGATTTATAAATGGACTGTTTAATGAAAGCTGTGATGTGGAAGTTGTCAATTTATGCCACAAAATAGTACAAGTAAGTAGTGTTGTTGATTTTGATGGAGATCCTGAAGTAAAATTAAAGAATTGATGTCATAAATATCACTACTGTCTTAATAAACTACAATAGACGAGAATACAAATGAAGGAAGAAACAAGAAAATTAAATAAAGTGACGTAAAACGAAATTCGAATCAGTAATATAAGTAAGGGAAACATTATAGATTATAGAAAAAAAATAAGCGGGCATTTTTAGGTGACTACAAGTAAACCAGAAGAAATAAATCCAGGATTTCAGTAAAACTTGTACAGAATGTACATTTCAATAGGCAGAAGCAATATAAAATGTAATATAGAATACATTGAAACCAAATAGACAGGAGAAACATAGCAAACAAGTCGATGAAAGAAACAAAAAACTCTTCGTAAAAATCTTTCCATTGACATCTTAAGTAAAAGCTTTTAAACCTGACACACGCTACATGACTTTCCATTTACAATCAAACATCTAACAAAAGGAGATACAAATAAATAGGTACAAATTTGTACCAAAATATTAATAGCTACAAATTTGTACCCAGTCATCTTAGTAAATATAAATAAACTGTAGGCATCCCTTTATTGTTCGTAACCCTTAACGATGACATTTGCTGAAATTCAGAATGACAGCAAAAGCGGCTGAGGCATGCCAATCGAATTTTACTTATACAAAGCAATATTGTGGTCTAAAGTGTAAGAGTCGAGCGGAACAAGTACTAAACTAAGTTTTTGGAGCAACAAGTAATATTGTGGAGTAATAAGGTGATATTAAGCAGGAAAATTTGTTTACTTTCAAATCTAGATGAAACCTTAAAATATTACTTCAAGATATGTCTTTGAAAAAGCGAACTCCAAAGCTACAATATTAAATGGAAAAAGAATACGGTCGCGAACAGGATTCGAACCTGCGCTTCCCGGATAGATACTCCAGGCGCTCTGACCACTAAGCTAAGAGGTCGAGATGGCTTAGTGGTCAGAGCGCCTGGAGTATCTATCCGGGAGGCGCAGGTTCGAATCCTGTTCGCGACCGTATTCTTTTTCCATTTAATATTGTAGCTTAAAATATTAATTAATTATGGATCCATTATGAACTCTCTGCCTAGTTTTTTCCGAACTACGTCAGGGTCGGATTACCGGATCCAGCTTAATACCGGTACTTTACATGGAGCGACTGCCTCTATGAACTCTAAAACCCAGTTATCGGGTAATACGATATCTTTTGGTAGAACTGGTTGTCAGACTTTCAGATATCTGATTACCCGTATCGACTGTCAAAGATCTTCATTTGACTACCAAGACCGATAGTTTAACGTGCTCTCCGAGGCACGAAGGGGTCTCGATATGAAAAGATGGGCACGTTCGATCCGTCTGGCTGTTATTTAGCCAGTCCATCTGATGCATTGTGAATAAAAACTAAAAGTAGGATCGTAAGCAAGCAGGATTTATCTAAAACGACAAGACAGAGTTTATTTAATTTACATTTGTAAGTAGTAAAATTTTCTTTAGACTTCAATTAATGCATCTTTCTTCTAGTGCCTCTCCAACTAGTAAAGGTTAGCCACAAGATTAGATCATGTAAATCCATTGCTTTGATTGAATGAACCTCAGTCCTTCTAGCCATTTTTAATCGCCTTTTCATTGTCGCTTGTATTTTGCAAAGCTAGCTTTCAATAAATAAATAAAATAATTAACCCGCTTTCGCTTATAACTTGAACAGTAACATCAAACGTCTCAAGTTGATATGACGGCTTTTATCAGGTATTGTTTGGCTTTTACGATTGATGGCGGGGTGAGACGGGGACCGGGTTAGCCGACACACAACGATACATCAAATGTAGGCCAATATTACTAACACGGTTTTGTTTGAAACTTTTTATTTTTCAGGGTAGTGTTTACCGCTCAGGGTAGGATAATTTGGTCACGGGTATTTCGATCAATGCGTTTGATGTCCTAGGTTCTATGGTTATTGCTAAGTAATTATTTCGATTAATAAAACAACCTAAAAAGCGTTTTTGTGCAATTAACTCTTGTCATAGATTCGATGCAAAAGAAGATTAGGCTCAAATAAATTTTAATTGGATTTTTCTGTTAGATCAGTGTGTCCAAGATGGAATTGAAAATCAATTGTATCGCTTGCTATGCCATTTATATCGCGAATAGAATGCGTGGTCGTTTCTTTACAATAATTTTCATTTGATAAAAGATTTGTTTTTGGTAATAGGAACTCCCTTTAGAAAAGCGTAGAACTTACTGCTTGTTTTTATTTTTAGGTATGTGTTCCTATGAATATCTATATAGTAATGATAACGATCTCAAATCCTGTAAAAAGTACAAAAAATATTACAATAACACCGAATTTCTTCCATTCACATCAACTTGCATTATATTCACCATAAAAGGCTCACAAAGCATTATGAAAAATTATTATATGAAAGGGCCTCTTTACGACAACAACAAAAAAAAAATGCACAGCTTTTTTGGCATTTACATGAAGAGCCCGGCGATTTCTATGCAGTTTTAAATGGGTTATTTATTTAATTTATAAAGTAAAGGGTAGACTCTGAAAAGAGTTTACTAAGAATACACGAGTGTAGAGCATGTTTTTTAATGATATTTAGTTAAATAAGTACTACATATTTATTTATCATTGCGAGCTAGGTAAAATACTTTTATTATATCTATTTTAATTTATTTAAGACTGCCTCGTTGGTCTAGTGTTCACAAGCGCGGCAGCTGAGCGTGAGGTCCTGGGTTCGATTTCTAAGTCGGGCACTGTTATTGGGTTTTTCTGTTAGGAAATTCTCAGTAGCAGCCCGGAGTTGGGAAGTCGGTGGTGTGACACTAGTGAGGACTATTAAATAAATTACAGACTTTACACAATACACAGAGATACTGGCTACATATTATGGTGTATATGTCGCAGATGCTGTTTTTACAAAATCTCTAGCTGCTTTACAAAACAGTACTGTTTTATAAAACAGCTGAACAACGTTCAGCTGGATTGCCATTGCGATACGTTTAACAAAACTGCTACCCACCTTTAGACGTAATGCAGAATGACATATCTACAGTGGGACAGGTTTGTTTATTGTATAGGTATATTAAATGGATAGTCACCATTCAAGTAAAAAAACGATACTGTATTCTGACTTGACTTTCCGTGGCTGGGTCGACGTATTTAATTCAAGTAAAAAAACGATACTGTATTCTGACTTGACTTTCCGTGGCTGGGTCGACGGAGCCCCGCTCTAAGGGGCTCCTATTTTTGTGTCTTTAAGGTTAGAAAAAACCTAAACACTCTTCGAACCTAACCTGTCCGTGTCGGGATACACGAAACTCCCGAGCTCGCTTCGCTCGCTCATGGATCAATTTCGTTTGTTTTGTTTCATAATTCCGATATATTGTCGACTATTATGGTGGTTTAGTATTAACGTCATTCTAAATTTTCATCTTCTTTTTGCTATTAGCAAGTAAAATAAAGTTAGGTTATTGTTATTAAGACATACAGAGCCATATGCGACAAAATTTCGAACTAAAATCAACAATCTGACAGTCCATTTCACACTATTTTACTTATTCTCTGATCGTTGACCCGCTGCATTGATAAACGCAAAACGCTAATTCAATTCTGCGTGTTATAGTTCAGTAATTATGTAAAACCGCTAAACGTCGTTCAGCTGTTTTTCATAACAGTACTGTTTTGTAAATCAGCTAGCAGTTTTGTAAAACAGCTGATTCTACAATCCATCTGCGACATATATATTATATGTATAAAATATAATATAAAATTATACGTATCTTTGTAACATTTGAAATATTACAAGAGTCCTTTTACCTTGTCTTATATGTATTAAGTATCGGTTTGTCGGTCGAGTTTCAGAGATATGTTGTATTTAAAATAAATAATAATAAATAAAATGTAATTTGTATTTAAGGGTCCCAGGTCGACAATTTTCCGGCTCGAGCAAATTCCCGGAATTTTTTACCTTGACTGTCTGTAAGAAATCGTAGTGACTTGTTTCTACACTTTTTTATTCTTATTTTGAGTATGGAATAAAGATGTGTGTGTGATATATGCTTTCTTATATGATATTTCAACCATTTTATAGATTTCAATGTCAATTCTTCAAGTGTTCAAGTTCTACGTTATAAGTTCCTTCATGACAGACAGATTATACAAGATGCTTGAGGTCATCGGAATACTTGGAGCTCGAGATACCAGTGCATGCCACGAAGTTTTATAACCAGGCTTTTACAATCCAGGCCCCAAGATTATGGAATGCATTGCCTGCATCAGAAAGAAGAGCTTAATCGCTGGATAGTTTCAAATCGTTAGTCAGAGAGCACTATCTATCCCTATGCACATTATTATTATATGTATTTATTGAAATATTATATGTGTGAATAGAATATTTATTTATCGTATTTATATATATTATATTTATTTATAAATATGTACGCCACATACTGCCCATTCAGTTATGTCTCGTCCAAACCTTGACCATCCAAAGGTTGCCTGGAAGAGATCGCTTTTACCAATAGACCACCCTTTGTATTTTCTCCTTAAGTGTCTACAATAAAGAATATGGTATTGTGCACTTGTCAAAAAACTGCAAGCGAAAAGTTACTTAGTCATTTACCGGATTTCAGATCATGTTAGCGGATCGCTTTAAAAAAACAGTGCTCCTAACTGTTCTTTAGTAGAGTATTTACAGTTTGTTTCGCAATCTATACTTGATACACCTTCAGTTTAATATTGTGTAACCTTTTAAAAGTTGAGAACAAAGAAACTGCCCTGTCCACTAAGCTCTTTCGCTGAACCGTTGTTTACTGCCGACGAGGACGATACGGATACGGGGCGTAAACGATAAAGACAAACAAAATTAACCACCCTACGTAGGTGCGAGTCTATCGTATACATATAATAGGTACAGATAATAGTGCAGTGTGTTCAGCTAATGACTAAGCTCCATAAATCGATCAAATAGTCTTGATGGAAGCATAATTGGTGTTTGTTTCGAGGTCATGTGTCCCTAACCTATTTTTATTACGGCCTGATTGCCCTACTTCCTCTAAGCTTTTTGTATCACCGGACGACCAGACGCACGGCGATTCTCTACCCCTATGAGGTTGACCCTTACTCGTGAAGCATTTTGCTAATACTTTATATGTACCCCAAAAAAGTCGAACTTCCTTTGTCTGTGTTTATTGATAAATGTTATCTGGTAGCCTTCAAGGATGGAGTGAATATCTTTAAGCTGTGTAGCCAGCATCATAGCCTGTATTTTCATTTACCTGCTGATCGAGTAGTGGTCAAACGCAAGTCCAATCTTCTGTAGGTACCTAAAGTTTCAATAGTTTCAGTTAATTTAGTTGTTTGTATCGTGTCGGATCCGGGTCGTCGATGTTAAAGCGTCATCTGTCTGTTTGCGTCGTTAACGAGCTAGGTACTAATTGACGCTGAATCCATGCTGTCACTACGTGCAGTCAAAGTATCGTCTTCATTTTAATGCGCTGTGATTTTCATATGGACACTTTATTATTGATATTATTATATATAAGCACTAGCGGTCCGTCCCGGCTTCGCACGCGACTATAATTTGAGATTTAAACTATCCTATCTCTCAAGTTGGATCGAACTGCACATGGTGTGCGAATTTTATTATAATCGGTTAAGTGGTTTAGGAGTCCATTGAGGACAAACATTGTGACACGAGATTTATATATATTAAGATTAGCGAAAGTCGCGTTTGGTTTCAAAACAAATAATTGACGATTTTGGACATGTATGTTGATTTCTCTCAATAACTTTTCCGTGCCTTTCCGAATTTGGCAATGGTAAATAATATAAAACAGTTAATAAGTTGAAGGGCGAAGTAGAAATTAAATACCCACGACATTTACAATTATAAATGTTTAGATTCAATCATCATCACCCACCCGCCCGTAGCCCAATTTATTTGGAGTCAGCGCACCATGTCTTTTTCTATGTATATCTACCAGCCGTCATCTTATTTGTTAAATAACCCTACATAATACCTCCTTATTGTTAAAAGTTGCATACTTTTTAAAATAATAATCTCACATAAAGTATCAGTTAAAAACTTAGAGGAAAAATCTCAAACTACTAACAAGAGCACTTGTTTTATATTAAAGCGTAGCACATATCTTTCAAGTTTTCACTAAACTAAAACCAGCATTGATCAAACGAAATATTTGGCGAAGCATAGTTATGCAGGTGCGGTGAAATGTAGGGCATCCACGCCAATGACCTGGAAGATCTAAACCTAGGTGGTCAGATAACGGCCGGCGGTTGAATACAGGCTTATGTCAAAATTTGCTAGAATAAACCCCTGCGATGTATGGATATCGGGATGCGGATTTGTGTGTTGGTGTTGATATTATGAATTTGTGTGTGTGTTTTGTGTGGGTGTGTTTGGTTTGTAGTGTAGATGGGAGTTTAGTTAATATATTTACATTATTATGTGTGTTGGTATGCAAGCGTTAACTGGTTATGGTTCTGTTTAATTTATATTTTATTTTTGAACTAATTTTACTCTGGAAACTATTACAACTGCGCGGTGTATGGATATTGTATTTCAATAGGCTGGTGTTGATGTATGGATGTGTGTGTTTTGTTTATAGTTCAGATGGAATTATAACAGTACTCAGTACTAATAAACAAACCTAACGTGGGTTAATATTTGCATTCAATTTTATACTGTAAGGGTTTATTTAGATTTATTTTATTATTTCCGCAATTCTTAAATAATCTACTTAATGCAATTTTTGTCAAATTTGTAAGAATAAACTATATACTAACAGGAATCAACTGAAAGCTTGCGTATGTGCATATATTTGCGGGCGGGCAGACAGGTATTTGCATGACTACCCTCAATATTGTGGAAGTAGCTAGATATTGTATTTATGCTGTTGCCTCGCTCATTAGCAGACACAATAGATTTTTATTGTTACAACGTATCATTCTTTACGTTGCTGAGCCGAAAGGATAAGGCATCCACTGTGGATATGTGTTTACATGTGTTGGTATGGATATATGTACATATGTGTTTGTGGTGTAGATGGAATTTAACTTACATTAGAAACATTATTTGACCACGTATTTTGTAGTTTTGGTTATCAGATCCATGTGTACAGTATTGCGAGAATTCCTAAACCGTGATAACCAAAATATGTAGTGAACTTTAATTGGCATTAAAATCAAGTAGTACCGTGTACTCGACTACTTTTTTCAGTAATCAACACTTTAAACCAATTACTTTTAATGATCACAGCTTAATAACCAAACTTAGGACGACCTTAAAATAATTGCCAACGAGAAAATTTCCATTTCTATACTTGTACAAGAACAATAATTTCTGGTAAAATTATTTTTATTGTACCTTAACTTTTGCCGACTTTCGGGCCAAATGCTTATGTTCTGAGCAATCCAAGCTTGTTCCGTTAACGAGCATCCGACTAATTAATGCTAAATCTTTTCTGTCTATATAATCAAGTGGGCCAGCCTCCCTCGCACTCCAGATTTTTTGGATTTTTTTTCAAGTACGTACTGTTAATTGAGCGTTTTTCCAATTTGAAAATTAAATGCTATTATGTCTGGGAGGGGTCTGAGTGAATTTGTATGGAGGTACCGGGATGTTTGAATATGTATTATGTTTTCTTAACGAAGCTACATTGGCAATAGAGGGTATGGTAGAAAATGGTCGACACTCGTAATTAATGAAAATCTTTTGTCTTATATTTACATGTCTTATATTGGTAGTTAGCTGTATTATTAGTCTCGTGGTCGCAACTGTGATTGTTGAGCGTAAGGCCCTAACGTGTTATTGGGTTTTTAGAAAATCCTTAGTTGCAGCCCGGAATTTGTAATTGAAGCCGGTTGATAGCAATAGACTCATCGCCTATAACATGGGATTTAATTAGAACAACAGTGTACACCTCTGTCGACCCTGTCCGGGATCACCTACATTTTTTTAAATGAAATTGTTTATGCTGTAAGTAGGTCTTTTCAAAACTCTTTTACATGTCACTATAATCTAGATGGCGTCGATTCGATTCGTGATGCTATGTCATGTTTAAGTACAGTTAACAAATATATGTCGGAGGAAGTGACCATTACTGAACTAACTGATATTTAAAAGTGGATGTAGGCACAATTATAGGATCGATAATAATAATATAACTCATTAAAATGATATCGATCAATGAACAATCATTTTGCCGATAGTTTGGGACTAGTAGCGAAGAGCCTTGATCAACACCTGAAAAGGCTCTCGCTAGGCGGAAAGCGGTACATACTCCTCGACACGGCACGCATTGCGAGGAAGTTCTTTTCTCTGGAGCCCTAACCACCGGTAGCTTGGACCCTGTTCCCGATGCCGGTAGCTATCCATATTATATTTTTTTTAAATTATAAATGTTTTTATATTAAAATTAATAAAAATGAATATTATATGTAGTTAAATGATACTGGGATTGATATCAGAAAAAAAGGTTTTGAGTTATATCACCCGCATATTCTATTGTATATAGTATTTGTATTATTAATCAAACATTTATAGAAAACAAATGGACAACGTAGCTTTGTGTACACAGTGACGTAGCTATTAATTTAACCCTAAAACGGAGACATTTGTCCAATATAATTATATTTCTTTAAACAAACCATTACTCAAAGATAATTTGGACCCTCGAAAAATAAAATACAATAAAAAACTAAAACAAACAGAGTAACTGTCAAATTTAACAGACAGACACGCGAAAGGTGTGTTTATATAAGTAATAATAATAAATTTGTGGCTATAATTTGTACTGTTATTGTCAGTGGGGCCCTAATGGTCCGGCCGTGATAGAATGGGCCCTTCCACAATCATTAATGTTGATATAAAATCTGTAAACACATTAACGTTTTGTGTTTTCAAACAATTAGTTTAAATCTGCCTTTTTTTCGTGATCTGTATTGTATTTTAGTGTTTGATTTGAGTCTGCTTTTTAACTTTTTTTTTAAATTGTCCCTGCGAACTTCATAACGCAATTTTTTAGGTTCGTATTTAAAAAAAATAATCTTTTATACAAACCTTGTCCAGACAACTAACACAAAAAACTAAATATCCAATTTGGTGCAGTCGTTCGGAAGGTATGCGCGTACAAACATTTCGGCGATTCATTTTTATTTATATGATTACTTTGATTTCTTAAGAGAAAATTCTCAATATTTCAAATGAATAATATATATTTTCATCTCTTGTTTTCCGGTCACTGTGGTGAATTATACTATAAAACTATTGAGTAACTAACGCCAAGGATGGAAGGCGAGGATATTAACTAATTGAGAATCTCTCTGCTTGGACTAGTAAACAGAAACATGACTAACCATCTAAGTAGGTGTAATGAAAATGCTAAGGTAGATGTGCGGGATAAATCCACGAGTACCTGCGAGGTAGTCTAGGTGTATGCGGCATAGCCGAAAAGCTGCAAGAGAGTAGGCCGGATGGTATAGACATGTTAAAAGTAGACCATGTGGGTAGCATGGCACTGCAGCTGTCCATGCCAGGTAAGACATCCCAAAAGAGACCTGAAACCAGGTGGACTATACAGACATCTATCCACCTGGTTTTATGTCTCTCTACTCTTTTCTACATGAACTAGCATATAGATATGGTGACATACTTTCAACACAGATATTAACGATAGGGCGAAGTTAAGGAGTTTACATTCAGGAAGAGAGTGTGAGAGAGAGAGAGATAGTGAGTGAGAAAGTGAGAGTGAGAGAGAGAGAGAGAGAGAGAGAGAGATAGAGTGTGTGTGTGTGAGAGAGAGAGATGATCTCTCTTTACACATTCACGCTCTGCATGCTAAGAGTTGTATGTAGGTAGGTATTGTTCGTTTCTACAATGAGAGGTGAAACCGATTGACTGGTTTATAAAAGTTCAGCTCAAATTAAATCTAGATTGTATGTAGGTAAGTTCTACCTGAATACTATGAAACAAAGAAATATAAATATCTGTCCTTTATATAAAGCGCCCTTGGGAACAAAGTCGTGACTAAAAGCTTATCTCCGATTAAGTTTTTATCGTATAAATACAGAGTTTTAAGGTGAACTAGTTGTTTTTGATTCCACCTTACAAATGCCTCATTGATCTAGTAGATCTATAATGCTATACAGAAGCGTATTTCGTAACATAAATCTATTGGAGTCTATTCAGATCTTTACGTACCATAAAAATTCCATCTTCATCATTTTCGGGTCAAACTATAAAACAACTATCTATAATAGATATTAACACTGCATCTTTTTTATGTTATAAAAGTGTCACATTCCCCGATACTCTAATGAAATAGCCGAGCCAGTACATAGCAGAGATAGCAGATGTCATGTCAAAACTATTTATTACACACGTTTTAACAAGTTGGAATTACTTTTTGAGTTTGTTAATACCACATTTTTGTTAGAATAAGTCATTTATACTATACGATGTTGTAAAAGATTATCTGAAATGTAAGGTACAGAATGCTATGTAAGTATGCGTGACAAGGGACATATGCATACTACAAACACAGGAAAACCTATGTCATGGCTTTCCATCGATTACCCGGCTCCCGGATCATTAAGCATCATATCTGCCATATTCTCATTCTGCCTCATTTAACGCATTGCAGATTTAAAGTGCCCTTATTTTGCCCACAAATGAACTCAGTCAATTACCGTACATTGGTTGTTCGACGTAATTTTCTGATCGTATCGTCCAGTCGTATCGGAAGTTGTAAAGACTCCCTTTACGCGCTGGTCTATCTTTCTTTTCGATCAAACGCAAGAAATGTCGTTAGCTAATGAGCCAGTGGCACTTATATTCTCTATACTCAGATAAATGCATTTGGAACCTTATTGCGAATGAGTAGAGTGAACTTTAGGTTGTCGTAGAAAAGTAAATTGGGCATATGAAATATATTGCTTTATAAACAGCTTGTCAGTTTCATTTTACTTCTAAAATGGTGCAACATTTTTTTGATGACCGATAAACAGCGTTTATTAGATGGAAATCTTTTTATAGGGTTTCGTAACAGTGGAATCATTGTAAATATTTGTCGTTTTTCTCTAAATAATGAACTCATCCAGCATTGTTTTATTTTATCTTAATTAACATGATTCCTTTAGGCCATTAATATAAAAAAAACACGCTTAATTAAGTATATTTATAGTATAATTTATGTAAATATCTCTAGAGAGCAGTTGTTAGTAAACACAGTGATAAAAAGTAAATTATATTATAACAAAACAGGCCAACGGGTCACTATATTCTTAATTACTTATTATTATTATGTGGTGTGGTGTACTTTATTAGTTATTCTAAGATATCACAGACATACGGTGATGGAAAACATCGTGGGGAAACCTGGACTTAATGGTTTGATATCGCCAACCCGTAGTGAGCTAGCGTGGTGATCAATGCTAGTGCCTTGTCTGTATTGTAACGGACCCTTGCCCTGCAGTGGACATTATGGGTTGGTTATGTGTATGTTACATTGTAGTATTAGGTGCTTATAACACATTGTACTAAATTATTACTTCCAAAATATATAAATTTACATGGGTAGAGAACACTGAAATACAACCATATCTTATAAACCAATTACCAATATCTTTATGGGACGTAATGTAATGACTCACAAAAAAAAAAATCAGATTATAAAATAATATAATATCTATTACGAAAATTTTATGGAAATATTAGTTTGATTTGATTAAATTTAATTTGACGTCATCCCGTCCCGCTCTTATAGTAACGGTTAGTAAAAGACATATTGCCAAAGATAGACATATAAATGACTGCCTCGTTGGTCTAGCGGTCGCAGGCGCGGCTGTTGAGCGTGAGGTCCTGGGTTAGATTCCCCCAGGTGGGGCAAAGTGTTATTGGTTTTTTCAGTTAGGAAATTCTCAGTATCAGCCCGGAGTCAGGAAGTTGGTGGTGTGACACCCCCGTGCTTCGGAGAGCACGTAAAGCCGGCGTTCCTGCGCCTGATCTCTTTCCGGTCGTGTTGGATTGCCGTCCCATCGGACTATGAGAGTGCAGGAAGAGGGAGTGCACCTTGTGTTCGCGCATACACTTGTGCACTATAATATCTCCTGCGTACTTGGCTAATCTCCGTGGAGATAGGCCGCCGTGACTGAAATACGGTCGCGAGGAGTATTAGTGAAAGACAGTGTTCGAGCCATTTGTAAATTGTATGCATGTATGAACCTATATCTATGTATGAGTGAGAATCCGTTCCTTAAAAATGTCTGTATTATTATGTATCAAGTTAGTATGAGAATTAAAGCGTATCAAGCAACACCTCTCTATATTATTGTCAAGTCCATACGAAGAAGTCTGAACCCTATCTACCAGAACATATGGTCCTTTTTTTTTTTTTTTTTTTTTTTGAATGGCCTCTTGCAGAAACCCAGAGGGGTTTTGTCTGCGTAACCGGACAATATCTAAGGCGAGGCAGTTTGATGCCTCCAGCCAGAGCATATTTTAAGATACTACAAACTAAGCAACAGCGCTAAGGGCGTCCCCTGCGGGACACGAACCTCGGCTTAGGGTGTTGCTGGGGGGACAACTAGGGACTAGCTGGGTCATATCAGTTTCCTTATTATTAAGGGACGAATTTAAAGCTACTAGCTCGGCACGGGCCGGCTCGAGCAAGGGTCGGGGCGGACATGATGAGACATTTCGCGCCGGACGCGGACCTCGCCGGTGAGGTCTATAACGAGGCGGTCGAGCGCGTCGGAGTGTGCTTGTGTGTCTGTTAGACTCTTGAGCTACAGTGATCCTATCATCGGGACGGAGGAGAGCGTGACGTGGTCGGCGGATTTTGTTGATCTGGGACGGCTTGTAATCAGCGGAAGAGACAACTAAGGGATTCGGATGATTAGGGGCAGATTCGAAGTATCTCTTCGATGCCCTTTTCATGAATTGCCTAACGGTAGGCACTCTGAGGTCGAGGTGGAGTTGATGGTTCCTAATAAACCATGGAGCGCCTGTCGCTTTACGAAGGAATCGATTTTGCAGGGTTTGCATCCTATGGATTTTGTAATACTTAACGTGTGCGAACACGACGCTAGCATACGTCATAATGGGTCTAATGCACGTAGTATAGAGCCTAACCTTAAGGTTAAGTGACAATTTACTGCGCGCATTTGTCATGGGGAATAGACGGCCGACAGCGAAGGCCGCGCGGTTGCGTACCGTCTTAATGTGCGGACGGAAGGACAGTTTGTGATCTAGAATCACACCCAGGTATTTGGCTTGCAGTTCCCAAGGGATTGGCTTGCCGAACATTGTAATGGGTCGAAGCTGGGGAAGAAATTCCCCGGCGCCCGTTCTCGAAAAGAGAACGGCGGCGCTCTTATCTGGATTGACCTCAATCCTCCATTTCCTGAACCAAGCGCCTAAGGCGTTGGCCGAGGTCTGGAGATATCGGGTAATACAGTCAAGACTCCTACCGGTGTAATAGATGGCCGTGTCATCGGCGAAAAGAGCTAACTTGGTTTTGCCACTTTTGGGAATATCGCTGGTGTACAGCGCGAAGAGAAGAGGTGATAGCACAGAGCCCTGAGGGACTCCGGCTTGGATCCGATGAGGGGACGATAGAACGCCCTCTACGCGATAGCGGAAGCTACGGTTCGATAGAAAATCTCGAATGATGAGTACGAGACGGTCAGGCACTTGGAATTGGTACAGCTTATAGATTAAGCCGTTGTGCCAGACCTTGTCGAAGGCTTTAGCTACGTCGAAGAATAATACGCCCGTTTTCATCTTGCCCATGAAGCCTGCGCTTATGTGCTCAACGATACGGTGCAACTGATGGATGCATGAGTGTTTGGCTCGAAAGCCAAACTGCTCGCTAGGAAGAAGCTTATTGGATTCGGCATAATCCCTTAAACGAATATAAATTAGCCTTTCATAGATCTTTCCGAAGACGTTTAGAAGACTGATCGGGCGATAACTAGTCGGCTCGCACTTGAGCTTACCGGGCTTTGGAAAACCTATAACTGTTGCCTGTTTCCACGATTGTGGGAAGATATTGTTGGCCAGTGCCGCATTGAAGATGGCGGTCATGAGTACTATCAGAGGTGCGGGAAAGTATTTAATCACTTTATTGGTGATCCCGTCTGAGCCTGGGGCCTTCCTGGGTTTGAGGTTCCTCACGATCGTTCTGACTTCGTCTACGGTGATGGGGGGCAAGGGTTCGTCGGAGTCGTCTGGGGGCGGGTGTGCAGTTCTACGTTTGACTTCAGCATCGACCTTGGACAGGTGAGCTTTGTCTACTGGTAGAGTGCTAGGCGTACATTGGGCTTCTAAACTGTCGGCTAGTACTTCTGACTTTTCGTCGTCATCAAAAGCAGGTCGTTGATTAGGTCTATTGAGCGGGGGTATAGCGGCGCATTGATCGGATTTTAATTTCCGCTGCAATTGCCAGAAAGCTTGATGGGTGGGTTCTATATCATCGAGCATTTTGTCCCATTTAGCTTCCCGCATTTCCGATATGCGCTTCCTCACAGTACGCTGCAAGGTGCGCATATGGATACGGTTAGCTTCATTGGGGAAACTGTCGTAGGCACGGATAGCTGCGTTTTTCTCTGTCAACAGTTCACGTACATCATCCGGCAGTTTCCAGCGGTGTTCATCCACCTCCGGGACTTGCCGTGAACATTCGTTCACTACGGATTGCACGTGACTAGTGAGGGAGTCGATCGCAGTCACCGTGTCGGCAACAGACACTATATTATCGGGAATTGAGTCTAAATTCACAGAAGAGGTTGACTTGAGGCGTTCCTCTAGTCTTCCCCAATCGGTGGTGGTTTTAGTGGGGACAGGTTGATCTGGGACTGAGGGACCTGAGCGGGGGCCTAATACTAGGATTACTGGTCTATGGTCAGAGTCAAGCTCTTGTAGCGTCTCTATAGAACGTAAACCGAGGTTTACGTTCTTTAGAATCGCTATGTCGAGTATGTCAGGTCGGTGGTTTACATTGTCAGGGAAGTGGGTAGGGCTCATCGGGGCGATGATATCGAAGTTAAGTTCGATACCTAATCGTTCGAGGTGTCTGCCTCGTGTGGTCGTCGTATTGCAACACCAGGATTCATTTTTGGCGTTAAGGTCGCCAGCAATGATAACTGAGTCGCTCAGAGCAAATAAGGATTTAATGTCGGGAGCTAAGTTAACTTTCGATGTGACTTTAGGTGGAAGGTATGCCGAGACGATGGTAATTGGCTGGGGTCCTGTCATGCCTAGCCGGCATATAGAAGCCTCTATGTGAGAAAGAGGTGGGAGGTCGATAGGGATGCAGTATAGCGATTTTTTGTAATAAATGAGTGTACCGCCCGCCTGGCAACGGGTTCTGTCGTTGCGCACTATTCTATAGTTTGCAATTCCAGGGTTCCTCTGGGCGGGTTTGAGAAAGGTCTCCTGTACTAGGAAAACGTCAATTTGATGGTCGCGTAAGAAGGTCGCGATTTCGTCACGTTGGCCGTTTATGCTATTAGCGTTAAAGTAACCTAACTTAAGGGATCGGGGCTTAAATTTACTATTTTCGGTATCCATTAGTTACCGTTAAAGTTGATATTAGCTAGGGCGTCAGTGATGTCTTTATACTCGAGCATCACTTGTAGAATAGCAAAGCCGTTGCCTTGCATGGAGCGCAGAGTCTGTGCAAGTGCGCTGAACCTATCTGAGCTAATGAGCGAGAAAACGCTCTGAACTACTTCTAGGTCCGATCCAATTGATGGCTGACTGCTAGCTGCTAGCTGAGCGGGGGCCTGTTTAGGGAGAGACGCGGGCGCAACCTGTGGGGGTTGTACTGGCATAGGTGAGGGGGCGGGTATGGGGATCGCCATCAGTGGCGGAATGACGGTAGGCTGATAAGCCGGGGAGGATTTCAAAGCCGGAAACGCTTGCTGGTGGTTCAGCGCGATCCATGGTGAAGGGCGTTGCGGACTTAGTCGCTCGGGCAGCTTTGAGGACGGTTGCTCTCTGATGGTTCGCTCGGCATTACGTTTCCCGAGTTTCGAGTTGACGTTCGGTTTTTTAGGTGCCTTAGGGCACCCACGATAATTAGCTGGATGTCCTGATTCGCCGCACAGGACGCAGCTGGAAGGGTCGGTGCAGAGGGACCTATCTTTAGGCCTCTCACAGGCGTTAGTGCCATGGTCACCGAGGCACTTAACGCATCTGGGTTTTGCAAAGCAATTACGCTGTGCATGACCGTAGAGTTGGCAATTGTGGCATTGCCCGATATAGCCCGACTTATGCGGGTTTTCAACTTTAATGCCGGAAAGATGGCACAAAGTTTTTAAATTGTACAGTGCTTTCGAGCCCGGGCCCTGTTCGCACACTACTAGCACCATTGCGAATGATGGTCCGCCACGAGCGCGGTGCATGCGGTGCACTTCTACGACCGGGATCTGTTGCGACTTAAGGTCGCTTAGAATCGACGATGTCTCGATCTCTGTGGGTACTCCGCGAATCACGACGCGGATGAGGCGCTCCTCTTGGAGGGCGTAAGTGTGGAAGGATACTGCCTTTTCCCGAAGGAGATTGGTCAGTGTACGAAAATCACTGGGAGAGGGCACCTGGACTTTGATGCCTTGTTGGGTATTCCTGGCCTGAGTGTAGTTGACTTTCTTGTCAACACACCATTTAGAAATATCAGTCCACTTCGCCTTGTCCTGAATGTAGACGGGCGGGGGAGTGGGCGCCTTTTTTTGAGCCTGAGAGGTTGGAGGACAGGGGCTACCGGGCCTGGAGATTGGAGCGGCGTCCATAGGGACGGGGGACTGGAGGTCTAGGGACTGGGTTGCCTCAACGGTCTTGAGGGCTTTGGCAGGCGCTTGGCCGGCGGCGGCTTTTTTGGCCTTACGGGCTCTATTTTTCCCCTTGCCAACTACAGTGATGTAGTCGTCCGAAGATGTGGCTGAACTAGTGTCTGAGTTTTCGGACTCAGAAGAGGATGATTGCATAGCAACATCCATGACGTCCGGCTGTGATACAGTTTCCTTTGTTAACGGTAACAAAGGGGCCGGGGAATTAGCGATTCCATTGTTCTCGTCGAACAATAGATTAGTGTCGCACAAAGGCGACGCAGGAGACAAAGGCGGGGACAGTTCGGGCGATTTCAGAGAATCACATATAATGGGCCGCGGCGCAGGTGTGACCGCTTTGGTTATGCCGCCGTGACTACCTGAGGCGGGCTTTGGGTACACGGTAACATCGTTATCGCTTTGTGCGTGAACTTGCTGTAGTAATACAGCGAAGTCTTTCCCGTATTTTTGGTCAAAAACGGGGTCCTTTAACAGAATGTTTTTTAGGAACGCTACAATAAGTGTAGCGTCCATTTTAGAGGATTCAGAAATAAAAGGGAACTATCATTAGAATTTCCTAATAAACCTAACTTCTAACTCCCCGGGTGGATGGGCCCGGGGATGTGTAACCCTCCCTGCCGGATGTAAGCAGGGAGGTGTGTACCTATAGGTGAGCCCTAAGCTTGTAACCCGTCGCCAGTCTTATTGTGCAAACGGGGCCCTGACCAGTCTAGTGCGAAGGGTGTAGACACACCCGACCGACACTAGGTGAGTAGCTGAAAAGGAAGCCAGAGTCTAGAGCCGACTAGGAGATCCCCAAAGGCCGGTTATCTAGCTCCCGTCCAATTGACTGCCTCACCCTGAAGGGGTTTCAGCTGGGTGTATCGGGTCAACACCCTCTCGGCTTCGTTGACACCGTAAGGTTTCAACCGAGAACCACAAAACTGTGGCTTTACCCTGATGGGGTAAAAAAAAACACACGTTTTTGACTGTTCTTTAAAAAAAGGCAGATAATCAGCCGCCGCCTCGAAAAAGGCAGCTTTTGATTTAAGTTGTTCGTAGCCAGTAAACAGCTACGGAGATTGCTACGGCAGGGCGTAGCGAATAACGATCACAGACACAACACGGGCGAAATCACTAGAAGCGACACGTCCGCGCGCGGCGAGCGTTGGGGCGAGAGTGAAGGAACATATGGTCCTTCGAGCCGGATTAATTATCTACCTGGGTGGTCAAGTGATCGACGCGAGAACAAAAGGCTGCATTCCTTAGATAAGGAACTCGTTAGTTATGAGTGATTTGTGCAATTATTAAGAAAAGGTAATTAACAAACGTGTTACGAATATTACGATTGGACTTATCTCTTCAACTAAGTGACCTATATTGGATCTTTTTTTTGGATTGACGTCTACTACTTACAATGGAACAACTGTTAACAGAGTTAGAAGAATACGCGTTATTACTGCAAAAGGCGCAAACTAACTTAAAAAAATGCCCGAAACAAAGACTTACAAAAGGATACATAGAAATACGATTACAATCCATTGAGGAATATTGGATGAAGTTTACTACGGCGCATCATAAACTATTGAAGGTAGTGCCGAAGGAAAAGAAAAATGACATTCCGTATTTCGCAAATGAAGACTTCTTTGTTTTTTTTTGATTTAAAAGATATTTTATCGACTATAAGTAATACAAAACCAAGTAACATTGCATATCCTGTTACCAGCACACATTCTGAAGGAAATGTCAAGCTGCCTAGAATCCAGTTACCTGTTTTTTCGGGAATTTATGAAGATTGGACCACGTTCAAAGACCTTTTCACATCGCTGGTTCACGACAATTCCACGCTGCCTAAAGTTCAAAAACTTCACTACTTGAAGAGTAGCATCACTGGAGAAGCGGAAATGTTACTAAAACACATACAAGTAACAGAAAGTAATTATGATCAAGCTTGGGATTTGTTAAGAGAACGATTCGGTAATAAGCGGCTTATAGTAAATTCTCTCTTACGAAAACTATTTACACAGAAGAAGATTCCTACTCAAACTGCCAATCACATCAAGACATTGTTAGATACAACTAGTGAATGTCTCAATAGTTTGAAAAATCTCAATGTGTCGACTGATTCTTGGGATCCACTCGTCATATTTCTAACTGTGCAGAAACTGGACCCAGAGTCACACCGGGATTGGGAGGAGTTTGTATACAAAGATAATTTGGAAGAATTACCTAAGTGGGACAATTTTGTGAAGTTCTTACAAACTAAATTTCGCACACTAGAACTGATTGCTCCACCGTCAAGAGAGAAACAATCGAAAGGTAAAGAATATACAGTCCACGTTTCTACAGCACCTACCGCGAACAAACCGAGAAGTTGTGTGATGTGTAAGGATAGTCATACGTTATGCCATTGTAAAGAGTTTACGAAAATGGAACCAATAGAGAGGTGTGAATATGTGAAGAATAAACAACTTTGTTTCAACTGTCTGGCACCGGGACACTCAGCTAAGAAATGTCGGTTAAACATGTCCTGTCGCATATGTCAAAAACGTCACCATTCTCTTCTTCACCAACATGCACAAAACAGTGCCAACAACCAAACAGATAACACGCAAACTAAGCACCATCAAGTTGAAGAACAAAAAGCCAATGGATCTAAAGAAGCTAATGAACAAGTTGAGCTTTCGTCACACTTCTCCACCAGCATGTGTACAGCACTATTGGCCACTGCACTAGTACCAGTAAGTGGCGATTCAGGACGAGTGACTATACTACGTGCATTAGTTGACCAGGGCTCCCAGGCCACATTCATTAGTGAGAGAGCTGCCCAGCTGTTAAGACTCAAGAGATTGTCCGCTCAAGTGACAGTCACTGGGGTTGGCTCAACCACGACTGCTATAAAACACGCAGCTTATATCGAGCTGTGATCAAGATACGAGGACAGTTTCAAGTTACGAGTGAAGGCTTATATCATTTCCACGCGACTCACAACGCAAATACCATCACAAACCATTTCAACCAACACCTGGTCTCATTTAGAAGGTCTGATCTTAGCTGACCCAGGCTTTCACAAAAGAGGACGAGTTGATTTACTCCTAGGTGTCGAAGTATGTGCCCAAATATTGAGAAGCGATGTCATCAAGGGCCCCTTAGGTACTCCATGCGCTCAAAATACCAGCCTAGGGTGGATCCTTTTTGGGAACATACACAAAGAAGAAAAAAACAATGATTTTATAGTGATGCATCATAGCTTGGATCTAAACAAAATGTTAAAGGCAATGTGGGAGTTGGATAATGAAGATAAAGCAATACTAACTCAAGAAGAAAGAAAATGTGAAGAAATCTATCAATCCACTCACTCAAGAACAGAAGACGGACGATATATTGTCAAACTACCAACAAAAACCGAGAAATTATTATCAATACAGGGAGGAACAAGAGAAATAGCTATAAAAAGACTTTATCAATTAGAAAAAAGACTAGAGAAGAATCCTACACTACAAACAGAATATGTAAAGGTAATGGACGAATATATAAGCATGAATCATATGGAAGAGATACCGAAAGAAGAAATAAATAATGATAGTGTCTACTTGCCACATCATGCAGTAGTTAAAGAGGATAAGGAAACTACAAAGGTCAGAATAGTCTTTAATGCATCGCAAAAGGGAAACAATGATGTTTCATTGAATGACGAACTTCTAATTGGACCCCAGTTACAAACTGATATGAGAAGCCTTATCATGAGATGGCGAATGAAGAAGATTTGTTTTGTGGCTGACATACAACGTATGTATCGCATGATCTTAGTCACAAAAGAAGACAAGGATCTACAAAGAATAGTATGGAGGAGCGACCCTAGCAAACCAATAAAGGACTACCGACTCACACGAGTCACATTCGGAACAGCTTCTGCTCCATACTTAGCCGTTCGAACTTTACATCAAGTTGCTGATGATGAAGGAGCTGTATGCCCTGATGCTGCTGGAATGATCAAAGAAAACTTCTACGTCGACGATTTGATGGCATCAAAGGACAATCTAGAAGATGCGATACACACGGCAAAACATGTAGAAACTATACTACAGAAAGGTGGTTTTACACTTCAGAAATGGTGTTCAAATGACGCTAACTTCTTGAGGCAATTTGAACCCGCAAAGCGGTCATTGCATGCCAGCCTGGATCTCACTATCCATGGCACCATCACAGCTTTAGGCCTTCGTTGGAATATGGGCAAAGATGTATTTCAGTACAGTCTTAATTTACCGCCTGTGACCAACACAATTACCAAGCGCACGATCCTAGCCGACGTCCAACGATTATTTGACCCGCTGGGTTGGTTAGCTCCAGCTATGCTACCCACAAAGCTATTAATACAAAATCTATGGTTGCAAGGAATTTGTTGGGACGAAGAAATAGATACAACTATCAAACAAGACTGGACTGTACTAAGAGATAGTCTTCAACATCTTAACGAAATAGAAGTACAAAGATGGCTGGGACATACAAATCATAAGACAGAAAGCATAGAGGTTCACGGTTTTTGTGATGCCTCTACCAAAGCCTACGCTGCTGTTGCTTATCTCAGAATAGCACAAAAGGAAAAGTTTTAGGAAGAAATTAAGAATATCAGCAAGGAGAAGGAAGTGAAAGGCGATAGCAAATTAAAATCACTTAAACCCTACCTGGACAATGAGAAAATTCTTAGGGTAGGCGGTAGATTGCGACATGCAGATATAGCTGAAGACACTAAAAATCCCATAATATTAGACAACCAAAATAACTTATCCATACTTATAGTAAAGGATGCTCATCTAAAGACACTACACGGGGGAATCCAAATGATGATGGCCTACCTTAGAACCAAATTTTGGATAATCAAGGCTAAACATTTAATCAAAAATAGAATCCGCAAATGTTTAATCTGCTCAAGACATAGCGCTGCAGCTAAAAACCAAATAATGGGAGACTTACCTAGAGTCAGAGTCACTCCAGCCAAGCCATTTCTAAACAGTGGTGTTGACTTTGCTGGACCATACCAAGTTTTGGCGTGTAAAGGCAGAGGAGTCAAAACTAATAAGGCTTATGTCGCCGTATTTGTTTGTATGGCCACCAAAGCCATTCATTTAGAATTGGTCGGCGATCTCACAACCGAATCTTTCATCGGTGCCTTCAAGCGGTTTGTTTCCAGGCGTGGACGATGCTCACAGATATGGAGTGATCAAGGCAGAAACTTTGTCGGAGCCAATAAGGAACTGGCAGCAGCTTGGAAAGAAGCACAATTAGAACTTGAAAGTCAAGTAGCAAAGTCTCTTGCACTGGATGGGACACAATGGCACTTCATACCCGCCTACAGCCCTCACGTCGGGGGTTTGTGGGAGGCGGGAGTTAAGTCCATGAAGCACCACATGAAACGGATTTTAAACATTCATTTGACGTATGAAGAAATGAGCACGCTGCTTTGCCAGATCGAGGCATGTTTAAACTCCAGACCTCTTAGTCCAATAGATGATGTGGACACAGATAACATGACACCTCTAACACCTGGCCATTTCTTGATTGGCGAAGCTCAAATCACTGTGCCACAATGCAATCTTCAAGACGTTCCACTCAGTCACCTGTCCCGCTGGAAGCACATGCAGAAGTTACTCGGAGATTTCTGGTATAAATGGCAAGCAGAATACTTAACCAGCTTGCAACAGAGACCAAAATGGCTCAAGAAATGTAAGGAGTTCGACATTGGCAACATAGTGCTTATAAAGAATGAGCCGCTTCCTCCTGGTAAATGGGCGTTAGGTCGGATTGTTGCTAAACATCCAGGTCATGATGGCATCACAAGAGTGTACAGTGTAAAATGTGGTGACAGTGTGGTTAAGCGAAGTTTTAATAAATTATGTCCTTTATCAATAGACATTGATGATTAATATATTATGTTATTGAATCAATTTATACCAATGCATGTTATAAATTTATTAATATCCTTACACACATTAAAGTGTCTATGACTTGTGCATATATGCTAGTTAATGAAATTTCAATAAACTAGATATCTTTTATTGTCAAAATTGTATTTAAAGGACTTAATAGCCCTTTGGTGGGCGGCATGTTCGAGCCATTTGTAAATTGTATGCATGTATGAACCTATATCTATGTATGAGTGAGAATCCGTTCCTTAAAAATGTCTGTATTATTATGTATCAAGTTAGTATGAGAATTAAAGCGTATCAAGCAACACCTCTCTATATTATTGTCAAGTCCATACGAAGAAGTCTGAACCCTATCTACCAGAACAGACAGATATGCTCTAAATTTAGTTTAATTTACTAAGTTATAATTATGCTATTAGCTACTTCAAATATATTCATTTAAAATTATAATAAAACCAAATTTTAAAACATACACAGTTTAAGGGAACAATCTGTACATTAAATACTTTCAAGCACTACTTAATTTATTAGTTATAATGACGGCCAGTTAGGTTAACGATGTTCGCTTATCTATATACAATATGCACGAGAATTATTTGCTTTTACCCTTGCTAATCTGTAATTATAACCTTTGATTATTTTTTTATGTCTATATTATTATTTTAATGTAGGTACCTATAGAGTCGATAATACCAATGCACGGTAAAACTCGAATGAGTTATGTTTGCATCTTAAATCATGTTTTTTTTTTTATATCATCATCAATACATATAATAAAAATGTAACCGATCGCTGTCCGTACATGGAAGACATATGAAAAAAAAATTGGGACCTTTATCAACGCAAATAGCATCCAAAACAATGATTGTCTGTTTGTCTGTTTATCTGTTTGTCAGTGCGTTTGTGCACGAGGAACGGCTTATCCGATTTAGATATAGTTTTCACTAATATATTGTGGTAAGCTTCACTTAACGAGTCGCTGGTACAGCTAGTATTATGTATAAACTATTAAATCTATATAAATAAGAATGAATGGCTAAATGCTAAGCGCAAAACTTCAAGAACGGCTGGACCAATTTGGCTAATTCTTTTTTCAAATATTCGTTGATATTCGAGGAAGGTTTTTATGAAGAAAACAATTGCAATAATTGCACGGAAAACCGTAGGTACTCATACATAAACCCTAAGAACATAACACCCCTTTTTGGGGCAGTCATGTAAAATCGATATCTAAATTTATTTTATTCGATAAAATGTTAGAGTTCTCCACACTAACCTAACCTACCCCTTTGATAACTATTGGGTGTCTTATACACCAATTTCACATAATTTTCCGTCAGAAAATCTCACGGCTCTGTAATGGAACAAATGCCTTGAACTTGACCCGATTTTTGCATCACAATAGCGCGATCCCCTCGCTCGAAACCTACTTATTCAGGAGTACAAGATGTTAATACACCGTAAGTATATATTCAGTTTTATGGTGCCTACGGTTAACCAGCATATACTGAAGGGGGTCATGGCTAAAAGTAATAGAAGTACAGATTTTTTGACACTATCGGGGTATACAGGGGTGATGTCAGTTTTTCCTGGTTTCACTGGTGTTCCTTTGAGTTTCTAGGGAAAACCTGACACTTTTTTTCTTAAATCAAAATCTGACTAAAGTTATTATATTAAATGGAAAAAGAATACGGTCGCGAACAGGATTCGAACCTGCGCCTCCCGGATGAATACTCCAGGCGCTCTGACCACTAAGCTATCTCGACCTCTGCTCACCACCGCGAATTCTTCGTCCATATTGTAACACGTCTTATGGCGACGTCATTGCAATCAATTCAATCCCTATGTGAAATGTTTTATTGCAGGCTTTTCCCCATATTTTCTCGCAAATCTTTTATTGTTTTTAATGTAATCCTTTCACTTTAAATAAAATATAAGAGAAACATTCTGAATATCAACAGTATTAATTGGAAAATATAGTAATGGAATCCAGTAATTAAATTAACTGATATATTCATACGTAACGGGGTCGGACCCGCTCTTAACGGTTAACTTTATTGGTCAGTATTGAAACGACTGCATTGTTATTATAAATAGATGCATAGCATCACGCCTGTATTCCTTAAGGGGTTAAGTACATATGTACTGCTTCGTGGGTCTAGTGGCCCAAGTGTAACTGCTTAGGTTATTCTTAGGTTCGATTTCCAAGTCGGGAAAAGTGACATTGGGTTTTCTGTAAAGAAATTCTGAGCCCGGAGTTTGGAATTGTTCTCGGTAGACGATGAAAGGCTCACCATCTATTACATGGGACTTAATAACAGCATTGGTGACATGTGGATGTACAACTGTGTACACCTGTGCTTACTCCTTCGGGGAATACAGGCGTGATACTATTTTATATGTCCTGTTGACTCATTTTACTGATGCCGTCATCAGTACCTTAGGAGTCTATTGCCGTATACCGGACACAACTCCATTTTTTTTATCAACCGTTAAACCAATAACACAATAGCCCGATCAGGTACTTGCATATTGGAGACCACTTATTGGTTAGACTAATAAAGCAAGAGCTAGCATTAAAAAAGGGATGCTTCGGTTTTCAATAATTAAAGGAACGCAGTTAATAATAAAATAAAAACAAAAGGTATGCGAATACACAGATATTTCTTCAAAAAATATTGTACGTAATAAAAACTACACGCTTGCCATTTTTAAAATCTTACTAGCCTATGTTACCCGGGACAGTGTAAGGATTCTAACGATATTCCATACATCGAAATCGGTTCAGGCGTTTAGAAGTTATAGTGGAATAAAGAAACTCACAAACATACAGACATACTTATTTATATACATGCATACATGAACCCTTAAACATAACACTCCTTTTTATGGGAGTCATGTAACATGTACCTATAACGTTCGTCGAATCGATTTAAAAAGTTACCGGTGAACCTAGCCCACCAGCTACGGGTAGGAAATTATTTAATAAAAATATATTTCCCGCGACAATCCTGGGATTTCTGCTTATTCCCGGGACCGGGATTTGATGCCACTTAGTTGGTTACTTTAATTTTTGCTTGAATTTTTATGTAATTTTGGGATTTTGTATAATCGGATGTAGAAGTGAACTGGTTGTCTGACTGTAAATATGCTTGATTTTACTGTTATAAGCTTAATGTTATTACAGTTTTGGGACAGTTTTAAACCGACGAAAAAAGGACGTGGAGTCTCCACGGTTTCCGTTCGTATCAAAATCAAGATTGCGTTATTCAAATTAGGCAAAAAATTTGAAATTCAAAGATTAAGACAGCCCCAAAAAAGCCCCCTTCCTAGTATTTTAGCTGGGAAGAAGAAACGGCGCAACAAATTCCCCATTAACACGTCTGTCTGTATCATAATTATTGATAGATTCTATACAAATCTAAATAGAATTTATATAAATTTTTTTTTAGTTAAGAGATAAAATGTCTATGGCACACGTATAAGTGCATGCCAACGCTAAGAAATATTTAAATACTCAATATGACGTCGTATGACGCATAACTTTTTACAGTGTAATCCGATTTTGATGTTTTTTTTTTTTATTGGATAGAGGATACTTCCAAGTTAGATCCATATAAATTTCAAAAAAAGGTCCACCCCTAAGTTTGGAATATATTAAAGAATAGTGAAATTAGAGAATTTTTGTTCACATGTCACCTGATTCGGTTGAATTTTTGTTCACATGTCACCTGATTCGGTTGACTTTTTGTTCACATGTCACCTGATTCGGTTGAATTTTTGTTCACATGTCACCTAATTCGGTTGAATTTTTGTTCACATGTCACCTGATTCGGTTGAATTTTTGTTAACATGTCATCTGATTCGGTTGAATTTTGGTTCATATGTCACCTGATTCGGTTGAATTTTTGTTCACATGTCACCTGATTCGGTTGAATTTTTGTTAACATGTCACCTGATTCGGTTGAATTTTTGTTAACATGTCACCTGATTCGGTTGAATTTTTGTTAACATGTCATCTGATTCGGTTGAAACTTTGCATACATTAAGTATGTTCGTTTGATAATGAAAAATAATGAAAACCTGGAGTTAATCTGATGATAGTCGAGGGTTTTTCAGCTGCTACTTCGGGTTTGGTCTGAATTCATTGCTCTTGAGAACTTTAGACCTAGCTATGTTTTGTAGATTATAGCGAAAATAATAAAAACTTTTTCACATAATATTTAACCACTTAAAAGAAAACCGAAAAGTGAAAAATAACTGAGTGTAACTTATTCTCAGCTAAAATGAATGAAAGTGGAGCCATTGTCATCGCATTCTGTTAAATCCTATCTGTATAAGTACTATAAGCCGTATCAAATATTAATATATAATAATACTCGTCCAGACTGTATTTCGGTCACAACGGCCTATCTCTGAGAAGATTAGCCAAGTACGCAGGAGATATGTATTATAGTGCACAATTGTATGCGCAAACACAGGTGCACTCCATCTTCCTTCACTCTCATAGTCCGATGGGACGGCAATCCGACACGACTGGAGAGAGATCAGGTGCAGAACCAATGGCGTTACGTGCTCTCCGAAGTACGGGGGTGTCCCACCACCTACTCCATAACTGCAACTGAGAATTTCATAACAGAAAAAACCCAATAAAGCTTTGCCCGACCTGGGAATCGAACCCAGGACCTCACGCTCAGCAGCCGCGCTTGCGACCACTAGACCAACGAGGCAGTTAGTTAGTACTTTATGCATAGGTACTATGCAAATAAATGAATGAGATTAAAAAAAATATTTTTTGTTCTTACAAATAGACACATTTTATTTATTTGTATTGAGTCTTGATATTGATAAAATTACTTTCGCAAGTGTAACAAAATGCAATGTCATGAAGTGTAACGTTCGTTGTTTTCTAGTCACAGATAACATACGTTTTCATTGTCTGCCAAACGTTTCGCAAATAAGTGCCGGCCGTTTAACTGTAGGGCGGCTAAAATGGTGCATAAGTAAGTGATACTTAGAGAAACTGTTTTTAAATTACGGATGCAATGCTGGTGAAAAATTTTGGACCAAGTTGAAAAAGACCTAATTCCTAGATATAGATGGTGTGATGGATGATATGAATTTAAAGGGAGTGAACAATAAGGTGACGACTGATAGTGGAGAATGGAAGCGCAACACATATTCTTCTCCTTCTTCTCCTGTTAGTGTCAAAGTTAAAACCACCCGTAGGCGTCTGACATGGACCTGTCTGTATCTACAGATAATTGAGAACATGACTCAGGTGTGCCGGTTTCACCATGCAGCGCAGTATGTACATAGTATCTATGTAGCGTGATAGATGTCGCTACACACTGTTTAGTTTTCCCTTTTCGGTTATTTTTTTTTTTGTGAAAGAGGTTTTATTTAACTTATAGTTATGTCACTTATTTATAAAAAAGGATTCTATTACTTAAATAATATTCTATTACTAAAATTTATTAATTATTAAAGCAAAAAAAGATAGCAGTTGTCGTTGATTACACATTCATTACGAAACTCTTAGGATTTATTATTAATGGCGGCTTACCTACATTTATGTAGTTCTGAACTTTCTGATCGTAGCCAAAGATTTTATTTGATTCCAAATAAAAAAAACATGTATCTAAATACGATAACCTAGAAAGTAAAACATATAAGCTATAAGGACTGAACTATGCATTTGAAACAGCTATGCCATGTCCGTGCTTATTTTATATTATCATCTACCTCGAGGCGTAAGAAATTTGCCTACGAATAAATTTAAAGTCAATTGTTGAGGTGGTTATGTGAACGTTGTTTTTATTCCGTAAATGAATATTTAAAATACACTATAACTACTATATACACTTAATCTGTATGTTTTTGTCGCAGATGGATTGTAGAATCCGCTGTTTTACAAAACTGCTAGCTGATTTACAAAACAGTAGATAACAATTATACATATTTTGACTGCCTCGTCGGTTTAGTGGTCGCAAGCGCAGCTGCTGAGCGGGAGGTCCTGGGTTCGATTCTCCGGTCGGGCAAAGTGTTATTGAATTTTTCTGTTTGGAAATTCTCAGTAGCAGCCCGGAGTCAGATAGTTGGTGGTGTGATACCCCCGTGCTTTGGAGAGCACGTAAAGCCGTCGGTCCTGCGCCTGGTTTCTTTGTGGTCGTGTCGGATTTCCGTACCATCGGAATATGAGAGTGAAGGAAGAGGCAGTGCACCTGTGTTTGCGCATACACTTTTGCACTATAATACCTCCTGCGTACTTGGCTTATCTCCTTGGAGATAGCCCGCCGTGACCAAAATACGGTCGGAAGGAGTATTTGTATAGTATTTTAACATATTTTTAAGACATTTCAACAATTAAATGACTTGAATTTTAACAATATATTAACATTGATCTTAAGAACGGGTATTTACTAATACAGATAAATCTTTGAAAAGCATTGACGCAGTATGTTCCTTAGTCACATTAGCACAAGTCCATCGCCGATGTTTATGGTAATGGACGGGTTAGATCGTCATTACTTTAATAACGTAAACAAAAGGATCAACAGGAAGACATTAAATACTCATTAACATCCAATCATTACACAAATATAAGTTTTAGAGTAACAAAGTGTGATTACAAACTAATCGTGTAAAACATCCAATCGAATAATCATTAAAGTTATTGTAACTATGCGTGCACGCTATATTGAGATCCGAGTCCGGTGACGTCATTACCAAAATTACGTTGCTTGCAGTTCTACACGGGCGCAAGCGGGGAGGTGAGACGTGAAGCGGGAGGAAATCCGTATACCGCGCGGTTCTCATGTTTAGTACGCCTAATATTAAGATTGAACAAATTTGACCGTTAATAATAAAGAAACTCATATGATCCAGCTAGTCCCTAGTTGTCCCCCCAGCAACGCCCTAAGCCGAGGCTCGTGTCCCGCAAAGGACGCCCTTAGCGCTGTTGCTTTGTTTGTAGAAATTTAAAATATGCTCTGGGTGGTGGTATCAAACTGCCTCGCCTTAGATATTGGCCGGGTACGCAGACAAAACCCCTCTGGGGGTATTTTTTCCAAATTTTGTTCTATTTAATACATGTTCCAGGAGTGGTTCGAAGTCAGTACACCTGAAAGGAAATCAAAACAGTGGTACCTCATTTGCCAGTTTGAGAGTAACTAAAGCCTTACAAATAGCATTAAAAATATAGTGACAGAGACTAACTTAAAACTATTAACATAAACTAAGACTTTAAAGCATCAAAATAATTGGACAATTAATACAAAACTACATTAAATACATTTTGTTAAAAATAGGTTGCCAAATAGGTATCAGTCTCAAGCAAAGGTATACCACCTTTGCTTGAGACTGATACCTATTTGGTTCTACACAATTAAAAATGTACTCAATGACTAATATAAATACACTTTAATTAGCACATGCTTTAGCTTAGCATTTTTTTTGTCACTATCACACAACTGTCAAACTACAAGTGCAAGATAGAGACGGGAATAGATGCTAAGTTAAAGCATGTGCTAAGTGGTAATTCTTTATTTTAGCATAAGAATTATAAAAATGTCGAAGAAGAATTCGGGGTATTGAGCAAAGGTCAAGACTGAGTGGTCAGAGCGCCTGGAGTATTTATCCGGGAGGTGCAGGTTTGAATCCTGCTCACGACCATATTTTTCTTTCCACAAAATATTATAACTGAAGATTTTACGACGCATACGTTAATGTGCTCGAAATATGATCTCAATAAGAATTGTTCTTATCAAAATTTTAATACTGACTGCACGCTATTAAATACTGATGTAAAACAACATCTTATGCTAAAAGCACCCAAATTCTATTAATACCACGATCAGCTCTCAAACATTCTTCGCTAACAAATATCCAATACATTCTCCATTATTGGGCAGCATCTTAGAGCCCCACAACTAACTCGACAACTCATTTTAATTGCTCAACGGGAGCAGACTCTAATTGATAGATGTGCTACTTCAAATTATTGAGTCAAGTCTCCCTTCCCTTCGTAATTTGTGCTAAATAGTTCCCAACGTGTCTGTTAAATGAAGGTGTACGAAAAGAGGGGATCTTTTATGTATGGAAGTTGTTCGGTTGATTAATTACCTGTGTTTTATCTTCTGACTGTCTTGTGGGACTGGAGGTCGTAAGCGCTCTCGAGTCAGATAATGTACAGTGATAGCCTAGTGGTATGACCGTTGGATTGGCAGAGCAGAGATCGAGATGACTTAGTGGTCAGAGCGCCTTTTTATCTGGGAGGCGCAGTTTCAAATCCTGCTCATGACCGTATTTTTCTTTTCACAATAGTTTATAACTTTAGAGTTCGCCACGCATGTATTATGCGTTTGTAAGATTTATCTGAAAGTGTACCTATATTTCTGCCTAGCCCTTCAGGGAATACAGTTGTAATGCTAATGTTATGTCGTAAAACAGTTCTTGACAAGGAAGGTCAAATATTTAAAACGTATCAACTCTCACGAGTTGTACCATTCCCTTTATGACGAACAGCAGTGTTGCCTGCAGCTAAAATTATTCATGGAAGTTTCGACTGACCGCATAGCAGGGGCAACTTAGCGGGGTCATTTATGTAACAATGTCTTAGATGATCTAGGTTAAGCCTTGCTAGCTTAGGGATTCGAAGGATTAGATTGCAGACTGACATCGACGGGATTCGAATTTCGAGGTGAATTGTAAGATTTTATCGTTAGGAAATTTAGTGACCAAACACCTTCTTAAACAGACTAGTTTAAACATTGGTAAAATTTAAGAAGTAACAAATTATAATAAATACAGAAATAAATATTATTACTGGTTTTTTTTTGTGTATACTATGTCGATATTATAATAGTAGACATCGCGCTGCGAGCGTGCCGCCAATACAATGGTACGGTGGCAGCGTTGTGTTGATCCTTCGCGCAGTACACGAGAATTTATGAGATAAGATTCAGATGTTATGAGACGAACACGGCACTGACCTCTTAGTTATTGTTGTTTTTATAAGAAGAGAAGACAGGATCTTGGCCCAAAAGCGGCAACTGGTTCCCTATCTTGCACTATTTCTAGCCATTGCTTTTGTTCCCTACTTCGAAAGGTTGATAATGTGAAATGCTGAGTCATCTGAATTATTATATAAAGCGTTGAATGGAAGAAAGACGTAACTGCACATAGATCCTTTACATTACTAAACGTAGTACTAAGTATTAAGAATTTTATTTACATGATAACATCTTATTATCCCTTTCGCACCAATGATTATGCTTCAGTTACGATTTGTCAAGGAATCTCATACATCAATATGTCAACGCATTAATACATAATAACTTTTTTCACCTTGAGCTCAACTGTGAATTACAGATCGATCGGCTAATGTACTAAAAATTACGTCCATTAGAAACATCAGACAGTTGATACTTTTGTAAAGTCATTTCATATGAAATTAGTAATAATACAAAAGCAAATAAGTCGTAAATTGTCAAAACTAGAATGGGTAATATTTCGTAGGGCTCAACGTGTAATTATTTTGTACGTCGTTTTTTAACATTTAATTGACATACATAACATAGCATCACGCCTGTATTCCCCGAAGGGGTAGGCAGAGGTGTACACAATTGTACACCCACATTTCACCAATGCTGTTATTAAGTCCCATGTAATAGGTGGTGAGCCTATTGCAATCAACCGGGCACATTCCCAAACTCCGGGCTGCTACTGAGAATTTCCTAACAGAAAAACTCAATAACACTTTGCCCGACCCGGGAATCGAACCCGAGACCTCCTGCTCAGCAGTCGCGCTACGAACCACTAAACCAACGAGGCAGTTGAGTTTAGTTTTAATTGAGTTACCGTTTATTTATTTATCTAATCTTAATGCACGATTGTACAGAGGCGGACTCACCGTTTGTACCTGGCAATGATTAATAAACTGAGTACTAGTAAAAATTTAGATTTGTTGTATTTATTTAAATACGAAGCCATTCTTCTCTCGTGATTTTGGTCAAGCCTATAATTCTATTCCTATATTAAAATTATTTATTATATTGTAATATTTAGTTACAACAGTATAAGAAAAAAATTACACGCATATAGAGTTAACTCCACATACGCCTTTATGCCTTCGAGTCGTCCATGTCATAGTTAATACGTATAAGTAGGTATGTAGGATACGCGAAAGGTCTCTCATATTGCTTTTATGTATAATATAGGGCACAGTCGTCAGTTTTGAAACTAATTTACTACAGTTTCATTGAAACGAGGTTACGATTTTGATACAAAAGCGATAGGAAACGTAGGTTTTGGAACATTTTATTGCAATTTTAAGAGGATATTAGTTTGAATGTATAATTAAAGTAGTAGTGACTATGGCTTAAAATTAAATATAGCCTATGTTACTTCTGAATAAAGTGGCTTTATAATGGTGAAATAATTATTAAAATCGATTCAGTACTTGCAGACTTTAAATTCAAATAGTTTATTCTGTAAATAGGTCAATTTAAAACTCTTTTATATTTCACTGTTTTATCTAGAATGCGCATTGTCAAACTGAATACGTCTAGAAGAAATGCCGAAACAAATTCCGAGATTTATTATATTTTAATGATTACAAACAAACAATCAAATCTTTTTTCTTTTCTTTATAATATTAGTGTAGATGAAATATATCAACAATCTAAATGATTCAAGAGTAAATTTTAGTATCATAATGTAATTCCTACTTTATTTTACTAGCCTTTGTTATAACATAAACATATGATATAGCATCACGCTTGTATCGCCCAACCCGGGCAGAGAAGCCTACTGATGTATAACCATATTTCGTTGCAGTTAAAAAGTAACACATTTTGTACTGGATAACAATAATATTACTATTGTATTTGGTAATTAGCGACTCAACAGATTAATTATCATGTAATAGTTGGCGAGCCTCATCCAAATACCGGAATGCTATTGAGAATTTCCTATAAGAACTGAAAACACTTTGCCTGACCCGGGAATTGAACACAAAACCGCTAGACCAACGAGGAAGTATTAATTTCACATCAGTGGGGCTCTTAAAATTAATACCAATTCTAATCCAATTCCAATATTAAATCAACGCCATAAAACATTAAGTAATGTTAAAATAAATTACCTAAATCAAAGCTATTTAAATTTTAAAGCATGTTGGCTTATTAATATTCCGATTCTTTTTAGAAATTTTGACATTTAAAAGTACGAATGATAAATTTCCAATGTCAATCGCGCGGATTTATTTTTAAGAGTAACTGGCTTAAAAGTCAAAGCTCTCATAATAATAATAAAAAAGTATATTATACTTAGGTATAAACTAGGCTGCCCACATCTTTCCTTGCCTCCATTATGCCCAGTGGCTTGAAGCACTTAGGAAATAAAATCCCTAACTTTTTGTACCTCACAGAAAGCCTTTGGCGACTGAAATGTGAAGTAGATTTTATGTAAAATTATTTATTATTACTTAATGTATGAATTTAACTCGGTTTTCGTTGTTAGTTGCTTTATACATTTATTTATTAAAAAAAATAGTGTAGTGTGGTTGTCAGACTTTAAGACATTTCACAACCATTAACAACTGTCATAGGCCTTCCCATAGAGGACAAGATGGTAGACGGCTTCTGACTAAATATCGAACAAATTTGCTCGCTACTTTTAGCGGGGGGTGAGGTAACACACAAACACAAAACAACTTGCACTAAAGCAATAATAGTTCTAGTCATTATATTAACAGTTTTTTACACACATAAAAAAATTAAACATAAACATAAAGTTGAGTCACACACGATTACAATCGTGTACTATCATTGTATCCATACAGGTAAAAGGTATAAAGATTTTCGATTGGGAATCATATTCTAGCGGCGAGAGGGGTAGGCCCGCTAAAACTACTCCAGTACTAATTCCTTCAAGACTTCCCGACTGTTTACCATGCTCTCCGAAGCTCGTGAAAATTGCGTCGTATGTTTTTAGAATCTAGGGGTACTATAGGTCTATGGTAACACTTGGACCAAGAGTTGACCTATCTTAGTTGGGAGTTCCAATACTATGCAATGGCTAGCTTATATTGGTTTTGATATCAAAGCAATATATTTTTGAACAGTCAAAATGAAACTCCAGAAAATATGTATGTTTAAGGGTTTCTATCAAATCAACAGTGATCGCCCGGATCGTCAAGCTACTGTGGGAAAGTACTCTCTTCCAAGAAGTCAGTCGTCCCTAATATTTACATAACTAAAGATCTAATTCGTCGTAAAGGTTCGTATTGTTGACAGCCCGGTGAAAGGATTTCAACAAAGAAAGCAAACATCTTGAAAATGATTGAGAATTCTTCTTAATATATTTCTTTTTTATTATGTTTGAAGTATTTTTTGGTTGTAGCATTGACAAAACATAATAGGCCGCTACTAAATACATATATATTTTTTTATAAAAAAAAGCTCGTTTGTGTAGTGGTTACTAGCGCGACTGCTGAGCAGCAGGAGGTCCTGGGTTCGATGCCCGGGTCAGGCAAAATGGATGTTGAGGGGGGCCTCCATGTGCTGATGGTTTTTACCGAGGTAAAAATCCCACACTCCCCGGTCTTGTCCCCAAAGGCCGGGTGGCTTTTTGAAAGTTTCCCCAGAAAACGAAATAAAAAGGTCGGTTTCAAAAGTGGACAACATGAAAGAAGACAACATTGGGCTAAAAATGGCCCCTACTAATTTTAAAGAAGTTTAAGTGGTATATCAACACTGAAATTGTATAAATAGTCTGTAAAGTAGAAATTTATCAGTTCACAATGACCTTTCACCTCCGATGACCAGATAATGTATGATCTAAAAAGATCTAGTGCCATACAGTAATACACGTAGACGCTTAGCCTAAAGTGGCTCTGGGTATATCCTTTGTTATCTATTGATCTCCTTTGTTAGGAAATTTTGTATCATAGTTGGGGCTAGATTAAAGCTAAAGGCCTATACTAAAGTAAATTCAAGACTAGCTTTCAGAGATTTTATGTTAAGGTGTGTCCCCACCGTGATTGTTAATAAGCATTCATGTGCACTTCACAGATATTACGGCAAAAAATAAACTGTCAGTCACTATACAATCGGATGTGCTAGCACTATTGCTACGTTCGATGTATCTACTGTACGAATGCTCGCAGCCAAATGTTCGTAACATGCCTTGCCTAGCAGTGTCGTAAGTCCACACCTTTATACTATATTTAGCCTTTATGTTCGGAAGCAGATTATACTTCAAGAAATGTCGATCAACGTGCTCACAAGCTGGAAAGTCACTCCACATTCCCGCTTTAAAGAACTTACAAAAGTTTTATTGCATTAACGTGCGCTTTCAAAATGGTTGAAGTATGGTAGGTGGTGGTATATGGGTTATGTCTTACTCGAAGACTCTGGTAGTATTTTTGATAGTTTTGTGCGACTTTGCGAATGAAAATTTGTATTTGACTTACTTTGCTCGTCATATTGATTTGCTTTCCGATTACTCTTCAAAGCCCTTTGAATATTATTATTACATAGCATCACTCCTGGATTCTCCAAAAGGGTTAGGTAGAGGTGTAAGTTTATTATACCCACATCTCACCGATACCCTTATTAAATCCCATGTAATAGGTGGTTCACCAGGTTCACCTATTGGTATCTACCGTCCACTGTTTCAAACTTCACGCAGCGGCATGACATTGATATGATGAGTAGCAAATAATAATTTCAATAGCACCTTCGTTCTATATTTCTTCTACTAGGGCGAGGCAGTTTGATGCGTCCAGGCAAAGTGTATTTGAAAATTGTGACCACCGGACTAATGAAGCAGTTTTTTAAGTGTTGATCTATCTCTAAGCTGCAGCTCTCATTCATGGTCTCTGACTACACAATATTTTGAATTCTTCATGTCAAGTTATTTTTCTATATAATTCTAATCTGTCTACCCTTTTTCCAATTACATTGAGGTCGGCTTCCAGTCAAACGGGATGCAGCTTAATACCAGTATATTACAAGGAGCGACTACCTATCTGATCTCCGCAACCCAGTTACTGGGTAACACGATATTTCGTGGTATGACTGGTTGTCAGACTTTCAGGCTGCTGACTAATCGTAACGGCTAATATAAATCTCAATTTGATAAACGACACCGACGGCTTAACGTGCTCTCCGAAGCACGGAGGGGTCTTGGTATGAAATTATGGTCAACCATCTTCAGAATGATCGAGGCAAGCGCAGTTTAACCTTTGATTGATCGATCTATGATTCAACATTCAATTCAGATGAAATTGTTGATGAAAATAGTCATCAAGCCGAGGTGCAAGTTATATAATGTTAAAATTAATTGTATAATTTGTTCGATCCATCTGCTTTGGTCTCTGGGGTGTTCGCGGCGTTAACTTCACAGTTCCAAGTCGGGCTACACTTGGGCTACGGTCTGAGTGCATAAGAGGAAGCGTATAGAAAAACTGATGGCTAAAGCGAGAGCGGTTAACGCAGTGGGAGAGAGATCGGCTACTACTGCCGATTTCCCCACGGAAATATTTACCGATATTATGGATGCAAATAAATAAAGTACTTCTTCCATTATATTGAGGGTTGTCATGCAATTACCCTCAATATAGTGGAACTACACAATCGTAACTACCACGAACTACTCTACATGCCCCCCAAGGCGCATCATCGGGAGCTGTTACATCCTGCAGTGCCACTTGAGCGGTGCACGCGTGACTGCTGAGCATGAGGTCCTGGGTTCAATTCCCAGGTCGGTGTGCCCTGAAGATTGCAATAGGCTCACCACCAATTACATGGGACTCAATAACAGCATTTGTGAAATGTGGGTGTACAACAGTGTAAGTACACCTCTGCCTACCCCTTCATAATACAAGCGTGATATTATTACTATGTTGTGTATGTTTGTTTTTTGATTTTATGAAACATCTAACACAAGATAAACAAACGATAAACTTACTAATTTAATCAGTATAGAGAAAACACTGCTTAGTTTTATACTAAAAAATATTAACATTTAACTCAAACGATCGTAAAGTTCATTTTTACGACCCCTTCATCTCTTTCTAACACACTAGATGAAAGAGAGATAGATGAGGCTACTAGTCTAATTGTTTATTCAAGTGTTGGTTTAACAATTAAATAAAGTTCGACGATTACATTTGCCTCTATTATTAATGCTGTACACGTTTTGACCCGAAGCTTTTTAATTAATATGTCCCTGATAGTTTGTAAAAGTTTTACTATTTCGAATATAGTGAAGGTTGATAATTCAGAAATTCATAGTATGTTTGATTTGGTTCCAGATAAGATGTATCGACTTCTACAATCCATCCTATCTTTGTGGTAAAAAATTGGTCCACCAGCGGGATTCAAACCCACGATTTCTAAGTACACAGCCAAGCTATAGTTTACTTTATTTCAAGTTTTTTTTGTACCTCTATCTGTATAAAGATAAATAATTCAAATCCATAAGCGCATGCGTAACGAATAAATAAAAAAAATTGTGGAAAGAGAGATACGGTCGTAAGTAGTATTTAAACCTGCGGCATTTTGGTAGAGCGCCTGAAGTATTTATATATTATATTTATTCATCACATACGTGTAAACAAATTTGATCATTCGTCATCTTATTTGTGTGAGTGGAAACATTCAACAACTTACGATTAATCTGTATACTCCCAAAAGAACGAAAATTGTATTTGATAAGAAAGAAAGTAAAGTTTATTATCAACAGACGTGCAATGTACAAAAAATATATATTAAAATAAATACAAAATCAATTGCACGCCGTGACAACAAGGTTTACGCTCAGCATAATGCTGGATTGTGACATGAGCCACAACGCAGCGCCGGTTTTCAGCGAAAACCCCAAGTGACTTTACGAACGTGAAATATAGGAACATGGTTAATATTGAGAATACCACTCAAGCAATAAATAAATGAGAAGAAACAATATAAACACATTGTATTTACAGAGGTAAGTTTTTAGCTACTTTGTATAGCAAAAACTTTGCTTTTACATAGGTATTAGATAACAATACTATCTCTGCTGTGTCTGATAATTAACGAGTCACAAGATAAACAAATGAAAATCACAAAATGTTATTACTCAATATCTTTTGCCATGGGCTGTTGTCACTCCAAACAATAAAACATCAATAGCTCTACAGCTTTCTCTTGTTCGAGGACATAATTGATCGCTCCCACTGATCACGTGGACCACAAACGTCACAGTTGGTATTCGAGCTCCATCCGGGGATCGATTCTAGCCGCCACCGGCTTTTATTCGGATCCTTTGTACTTTTTCATCTCGCGGGGATTAACTAAACTTCAGCGGTCCACAGTTCGGTGCCGAGTCGACTTCCATCGATTTCTTATTAGTTTCCTCTTTTGTTTACTCGGCTTAAATATTTTTTTAATATGGATTTTTTGAGGATTTTTGGGAAGCGGTTACTTTGTTGGTAGGTGCTTCTCAGAGTTAAATTGTCTGTTCGCTGCGGTACAACATTTTTAACGGAAGTCCTTCATACAGTAAAGATATTGCATATTTATTAAGGACTGGTCAGTCTGGTGAGTCAGTGATTTGAATAATTTTCTGAAGGCAAATCTTTGTTGTAAGTGGCCCAAAGAACATACAGAAAGTAAGAAAGTCATCTTTAAATAATAAAAATAATATTATTACATAGCATCACGCCTGTATTCCCCGAAAGGGGTAGGCGGAGGTGTACCTAGTTGTTGTTGTGACCTACATTTCACCAATACTGTTATTAAGTCCCATGTAATAGGTGGTGAGTCGATTGCTACCTACCAGGCACAATTCCAGACTCCGGGCTGCTACTGAGAATTTCCTAACAGAAAAGCTCAATAATACTTTGCCTGACTCGGGATCGAACCCCGGACTTCACGGTCAGCAGCTGCGCTTGCGGCCGCTAGATCAATGAGGCAGCTAAGAAGTTTAATTATTTAATTAAAGTACATCTATGAAATAGGTATGCATAATATAAGCTACATCTATATAATTCAAGATAAATCTTTAAAAAGCATTAATGCATGCTTAGTGAACTCTAAAGTTATTATATTAAATGGAAAAAGCCACTAAGCCATCTCGACCTCTGCTCACCACCGCGAATTCTTCTTCCGGTGGTGAGCAGAGGTCGAGATGGCTTAGTGGTCAGAGTGCCTGGAGTATTCATCCGGGAGGCGCAGGATCGAATCCTGTTCGCGACCGTATTCTTTTTCCATTTAATATAATAACTTTACATCTATATATCCCAAAACTAGCAGTCCCAACCATAAAGATACAAAACCGATAAATCCACTAACTGAACAAAATGCAAATGCATCATCGAGGTCAGTCTTTGTTAAAATGTTGCCATTACCGTATAACCCAGTGAAACGGGGATTGAACGAGATTTTGTTATGCAGATGCTCTCAGCAGATATCGACAGGGATCGCCGGACGACGCCAATTGGTACCATTGTTGTCATGTGTAACGACGTAAATGATATTGTTGGTATTTTCGCAGTGTATTGGGTTATTGAGAGCCAGGATTGTTGAACGGTAAACGCAGTTGTATGATATTTTTAGAAATGTGAATAAGTGCCTATTGTGAAATGAATTTGGAACAGAATGCTTTAAATAACTAGTAGTGGTACTTACTCATGTCACGATGCTTAAAGATTTTTATAAAAAAATTGAGCAGGCATATTTATTTGTACTGTAGGTAAGTACTTCGTGTTTTTTTTAATATAATACCTATACAGTTAGAAGAAAGATAAGAGGGGCTGGTGGCTAAGTAACAGCCGCACAGATCGATCGACCTAGGTTAAGCTACGCTTGCCGCCGTCGGGCTGTGAATGGATGACAATTATTTTATACCGAGACCCCTCCGTGCCTCGGAGAACACGATTGTCAAATTAAGACTACGACAGCCGCTACGGGTAGTCAGAGGCCTGAAAGTCTGACAACCAGTCATACCACGAGATATCGTGTTATCCAGTTAACTGGGTTGTGGAGGTCAGATAGGCAGTCGCTCCATTTAAAATACTGGTATTAAGCTGCATCCGATTTGACTGGAAGCCGACCCCAATGTAATTGGGAAAAGGCTAGGTATATATATACAGAAAGAAAAGAGATCTTAGATAAGCTTGAGAGATTTTATGAGAGTAATTGAATAATACTTGAAGGTGCAAATATATTTATACAATAACATATAAATAAGATACACATAATATATAGATTAAGTAAATAACAAACTTAAATATACATTTTGTATTTACTTAAATTAATCAAAAAAGTTGTTGATAACAGACTATGCCATCAATGCCACATCTAGTAAAAATGATTTCGTGCATCCATGTTCGGCTTGGTTAACGTACGATCAAATTTCGTAACGTTTATATTATTTGTTTACCCACATATTTGTTATTTTATTTTGTTTTTTTATTTACGTACGTATTTTGTGGGCTCTAAATATTAGTTTTAGTGTTAAACATTGTTTCTCAGTAAGTGAATTATGTATGCAATTCTTTATGAGAAATAAAGTCTTTCTTAAACCAAAAAAAAAGGTGTTCCAAAAATTTGGCTCACACAATTAGCTTGTAACTACTGTCAAAATGTGCAGTTGTAACCAACTTGCTGCCATTTATTATTGTGTTAGATTCTTATAGCTGTCATCATCACGTTTAGATATTTAGGTCGCAAAAGTGTCCTTAAGACTAACGACATGAAAGTATTTGTAGGTTTTGGGAGTCAGTAAAGTCGAAAAAAAAAAGCATAAAAGAGAACTACGAGTAATGAAGAACTTATTTGTTGGACTGTTTTTTTTTTTTTTTTGAGGTGGTTGCGTCGTTGTATGTATTCCGTTTCTGTTCAAAATTCATCAAGTAACCACAAAACTCCCTTTTGAAAAATGGTATATAAAAATTAACATGTACCCAAAATCTAAATTTATATATAACTTTAGTGAGACATATTCATCATGACTAAGGGCTCCGTTCGAGTTCAAAACTCGGTAATCCCGAAAAAATGCACGTGAGTAGTAACCGGTGAACAATAATTGATCTAAATTGATGTGGAGAAAAGGAAATGCATTTATAAAAAATTAGAAAATTTACTGCCTCGTTGGTTTAGTGCTCCGTAGCGCGACTGCTGAGCAGGAGGTTTCGGGTTCGATTCCCGGGTCGGGCAAAGTGTTGTTGAGTTTTTCTGTTAGGAAATTCTCAGTAGTAGCCTGGAGTTTGGAAATGTGCCCGGTTGATGGCAATAGGCTCACCACCTATTACATGGGACTTAATAACAGCATTGGTGAAATGTGGGTGTACAATTGTGTACACCTCTGCCTACCCCTTTGAGGAATACAGGCATGATGCTATGTTATTTTATGTTAGAAAATTTACAGGCACTTTAAAATTATCGAGAAAAGACTAGTTGCCATGTTCCAAAATAAAGATTCCCTAGGTAAACAACGGGATGAGGTTTGTCAAAGTCAACTTCTAGCTAATATAGGTATTATAAACGGACCATTATTTGGGGAGCCATTAGCTTGCACTAAGCAAATGTCGGAAGCATCATTGACATTCTCGTAATTTACCTACTGACATTAAACATGCTCGTAAACATCTCGTCATAGGTTACTGTTGTAAATTGTTTTGTTATAATTTATTAAAGTTTATTTCAAAGTTATTACTTTTACTTGTTGCCAATTAAGGATAGCTCTTTAAAATTTTAAACGGCTTCCTTCAATAATTACTTTCATTTTTGGGTGATTAATTTTTGTTGTATTGTATCTTCCTAATAATAATCAATTATTAATAATTATGAGACAACCATACAGAAAATTTAATAATAAACACAGGAAAGACAAAAATCGCTTACAGTTATTTTGACAATATAATTTAGGCAGGTCAACAGTTAGAGGATGTGAAATGGTAGATTGTTAAAATGGTTTGGTTGTGTTAGGACTTCGCAGTATCCCCTCGCACTAATGTGTATCTGTACTGTATCACGAGCGGATAGTCTTCTTCAACCTTAGAACAACACATTCCCACAAGGATCCAGTTAGAAGTCACAGTTAATCAGATTGATTACATACTGTATAGGTAATAAATCATAGAACAGTTATATTAATTAAGTTACACGATTGGAATTATCTGCGTTGTTTTGTGATTGGGTATGGGTATAGGTATATGCATATGTTTTATGTATGTTTCTGTAAAACTGCTACTTTAGTATGGATCCACTGTTACTGTATTTATTTTAGTTAACTTCAATAAATTTCTACCTTTGTATTCTTCTATACTTTACTGTCAAAAAAAATATATTCATCACTAATCATAAATCTGTCTAGTCTATTAGCAAAAACTGCAACTAAACAGGCATTATACAGACATAACCGCATCTTCCACATCAAATACCACAACCGTTGTTCTCACATTGCAAATACGTCACGAGCTCCAGTCAAAAGGATTACACCGAATGCTGCCATTGTTTCTAAAGCTATGTGGATTCTGACACCAGATCCTAAGCTGTTAGCATTGTTTTAGTGCAGGGAAATTTACTTAGGCAGCTATAACGGGTACGGTTTGAATTTCTAACAAGTATAGCAGGAGATGTTTAAAAATGCATAAGATGTAACTTGATATGTTACGTTAAAAGCTAGTTTGTTTCAAATTATACTTAGAGTGCTTTGGTATAGTTAACTCGTTGATATAGGAAAAAGTACGTTATAAGATATTATATTTATATCATCATACAAGTCAGCGGCCTTTTACATTAAGCATTGCTATATTGAGAGCTACGTTTTTTATGTCAGAGAATTAAGTTGCCAATTGCCATGTGTTCAGACCAAAATCGTTTTTTTTTTTAGTAAATTCGAAAAATTTAAAATTTATACTGCTGACGTAATCACCATCCAGATCCCCCCGTTCCCTATGTTAACAAAAATAAGCAAAGCAAAGACCCTCCCACCCCCCTGTAGTGCTTACGTAATACTTCAATGGCCCCTTATCGTGTGGTTGATGAACAACCTAGTGTCAGAGTTTAAACCGCCCATAGGGTTGGCATGGCTCTACACACCATCGAGAATATCTCTCAAGGGTGCTGGTTTCCTTACGACTGTTTCCTTCACCGGTTTAAGCAAGTGATAATTAATTTATAATACGCACATGACTTCGAAAAGTCAGTGGTGCATGCCTTGGATTCGAACTTATGACCTTTGACGTGTCAGTCCAACGGTCATACCACACTATTGTATACCAAGACAAAGATCCAGGACAGAATATGTATTGAAACAATACAGCCTGTATATAAAAAGCTGTTAGAACTATTAAAAGAAGAAGTTACTCTCGCAAATGAAATAAATTGAATTGTAGAATGTTGCTTAGGCAGCAATAACATATTAAGCTATAAGAACAATGCATTTTCAACTAACATTATAACGTTATAGCCATTCCCTTTACATTGTCTTAGCGTAGGAAAATTTACTTTAGGACGAGATTAAGCGCTTTCAAAGTGTGGTTGGTTGTCTCTATTCTGCTGTTTGTTTGGGAAACAGTGCTATCTGTTATTTGTTTGGACTAAGATCTACAGCATTTAGTCAGAATATTTTCTTATCTCTTCAAATGGGAGAAGTATAAAATTATACTTCTTCTTAAAATCTATGTTTTAAGCGTTAAAATATCAAACATAAAATATTTGTTCCTAGAAATATAATTAAAAAGTAAATAATACATTTCAATTCTGAGTTACAGTACATTTCCTAATACTAAATATTTACACCACATCCTTGGTCCGTTTCCCCAAAATTCTTTAACACGAAAATCCCCAGAAAACTCAAGAATATACTCGTATAAAATAATCAACGGTTCTCAAATCCCTCTTCTTCTGCAATGGTTGAGTCACGTTTATCCCGTTAGGACTAGTTGCCTCGTATATAAGACATCGGCGTGGGCGCTAGAAAGCTAAATTGTCCAGTCGAGGCCTTTAAGTCTTGATTACCTGCTCTTGATAGGTCGGAAGGTCTGAGCGTGGACGTATGTGTAATGGTAAACGAAAATAAAGTTGATGATGTACTGGTTGTCAATACAGCTTTAGACAATAAAGTGAAGTGTAAATCACATGGAAAAGATTTTGTCAGTTCTAATAAAACATACAAAGAAACTATGAATGTTTTGACTCGTAATGCAGATGTAAAATATATTATGGGTAGCGTCCCAATTGCAAGGTGTAGATTACTCACAAGCAAATATAGCTACGGTAGGTGACTGGTGTAATACAAATGTCACGTATGTAAGCCGCAGAGGATTTCGACGAAAAGTAGGCCGAGGTGTGCCCGCCGCACAAGAGTAATTGGTCCAAAGCTTATAGCAGTAAGCCTTTAGTTGTTCATCAGACATAGTTGGAATCACACAAAATACTCAACGCACTCTTGCCGTACTTTTTTTTTTTTTTTTATCTATTTTTTACGGGCTTTGTCGCTAAAGCGATTATGCCGCCCGTACTTGAGTATTGAAGTTTAGCTTAGAAGTGTTGGCCAGAACTTTTACTTTGCTAACAAGGCTTCAAATCGCCAGGTAGACCGCGTACTAGAAAAATTGCTCAAAGGTAAGTTACGAACAAAGTTTAGTCTTAGTCCAAATACAAGAAATATTCTGGATTTAGCCGTGAACATAAAATTATTAATTAACGATAACCTTGGAATACAAACAAGTCTTCATTAATGTTCCAACATCAGATATTAGTGAGAAACGATTCCGAACATTTTGTAATTAAGCTTGGAAATTAATTAAACATAAACTACGCCTTACTAGTACGGTTATTGAAATTGACTAACAGTTTTACCATCTACGTTCTGTAGCATTAAATTGGTATTAAACTTTATAATAAAACAACTTTTAACCGGATTAATCGCGTGTATTATTGGTTGGACAACGAAAAGCTCAATTATTTATCTTTAGCAAACACTCTCCAAATCAAATTTCCCAAATCCCACATAGATATAAAGAAACAGCTACAAGTAGGTACATCAATCTTTTTGTGGTACCGTTTAATCATTTGGAATGAATTCCATTCTAATTTCACAGTATCCATAAATAATAGATGAAAAAACTTGGTTGGTCTTGGCCGGTCGACAAATTCATCTAATCCGTGGAGATCGAACCCGATAGCTGGGGAACCGGTCCCTTCCCTGATATTAGTTCAAACACCTACGCACACAGATGATGTCGCGTGGTTTCGTTGATATACGATATCTTTATTACTATGGGAGATTTTCATGGATGATTGGGTATAAGTATTGTTGGGAATGGTTATAACTATGGTCCATGGAAGAATACATATGTTTTCTTATGCTTTTTGTAAGATAAGATTACAGGGAATGCTTGTTACTCAAATACGAAGTTAAGTTTAAAGTACTTTTGCTTTGGGTTACTATAGTAGTTTGCGAAAACTCTTTGAATCTTCATGTTTCGTTCTACCAGTAAGAATATTAACAGCATTAGTTTTGTAATCTCTGCTTCCGAATTTCTATTAATTTCAACTTAAACTAAAATAAACTTAGTCATTACACCAATAAAAATATCGTTAGAAAATGTTATTTCATCGTCGCGTCCTCGCCAGGAAGAATGGAAACACGCCATTTACTCGTAAGCCCCAGTATCGTTCTCGTCAAATGTTTTCTTGCGTTCAACGTTTCGTGTACGCTGTTATTGTTTTTCTAACGAATTATATACGAAAATTTCACATGTAAACATAAAATTAATTTACTAAGATGTTATTTATCTTTCGAACTTGTTATTGCATGTGGTTTATTTAGTTCGGATAGCGATTAGATAGAAATTGAAAATGGATTGTAGGGTTGAGTAATCAATTTCTGTTTTGAGAAATTATGTGTGAGTGAATTGAAATTAATTGCGTGTGTACACAGGTTTATACTTGGCCTGGCTAATGAACTTACTTACTGTAATGATCTGAGAACGAAGGAAAAAAGTAATGATCGGAAGATTCTCACGTGTATCATGGGGACTTAAAATGATCGAAAAGAATAACACGATTAACACTCCGACCAGAAATTTTAATAAGTAATTTACACTTTTTCACTAATATATATGTCGCAGATGGATAGTAGAATCCGCTGTTTTACAAAACTGCTAGCTGATTTACAAAACAGTACTGTTTTATAAAACAGCTAAAAAACGTTCAGCTGGATTGCCATTGCGATACGTTTAACAAAACTGCTACCCACGTTTAGACGTAATGCAGAATGACATATCTACAGTGGGACAGATTTGTTTATTGTATAAAAAAAAGACACTGTATTCTGATTTGTTTTTCGGTGGCTGGGACGACGGAGCCCCGCTAGGCGGGGATCCTATTTTTGTGTCTGGAAGATCAGAAAAAACCTAAATACGAAGAGGATGACGGGGGTAATTCACTCGCTACGCTCGCTCACTGGCCCCTACTGGGATCCTAACCTATCCGTGTCGGGGTAAACGAAACTCCCGAGCTCGCTTCGCTCGCTCATGAATCAATTTAATTTATTTCATAATATCTTAGGTTTGCGCGATCACTACACATTATAATAAAACAATTTTTAACCGGATTAATCGCGTGTATTATTGGTTTTTTGTTTTTCCTGACATTTCGAACACTTTGCAGCGTTCGTGGTCGCAGGAGACCTTAATTTATTTTCTTTCATAATCCCGATATATTATCGACTATTATAGTGGTTTAGTATTAACGTCATTCTAAATTTTCATCTTTTTTTTACTACTGACATAAAAGTAAAATAAAGTTAAGTTATTGTCGTTAAAAGACACACTAAGCCATATGCGACAAAATTTTGAACTAAAATCAACAATCTGACAGTTAATTTCACACTGTTCTACATCTCTGATCGTTGACCCGCTGCATTGATAAACGCAAAACGTTCATACAATTCTGCGTGTTATAGTTCAGTAATTATGTAAAACCGCTAAACGTCGTTCAGTTGTTTTTCATAAGAGTACTGTTTTGTAAATCAGCTAGCAGTTTTGTAAAACAGCGGATTCTGCAATCCATCTGCGACATATATATTTTGTAAGAACAAAGTCATGTCTAAAAACTGGCCAATCCAAAATATATGAAAAGAGGAACCTCTAAAAAGCACATAAATCATATCATTCACGCCTTATATCGGAACTCTATTACATAATCTCTATGTAGAAGTGTAGTAAAATTCTAAATCACCCAAAATCTACTAGAATCTTCTCGCAAATAACTCGTAGGGCTGTCATCAAACAGTATTGGGCTATGGCGTGGCGGCCGCCTCGGGCTGCTACGGAACGATAACTTAATCCTGGGCTTTTTATCTTGGCAGTGGTGTCCCTAGTAGGGTTACTTGGCGGCGATGTGCCTGTTTGTAATGCATTGATTAGACTTTCTACGCTATTGTGTTCGAAGAGTTAAGAGGGTTGTACGGAGAGGGTTTTATGAATGTAAATATTGCTTATACCTACTTACATTGTCTGTCAAACAACCCTTACTTTGCTATACAAGAGAGAAAAATCAATTTCGTTCAAACAGGTTTCAGAACGTTACATTTTTAAGGTATGTTCTACCTCAAGCAACTTAAGGGGTTAACACATTCGATTTAATTCGAAATCCAATGCCTATTAATGTCACTGTTATAAATTTCTCATTTATAATTCTAATGAATTACCTACATAGTAAGTAACTTATATTTTGTTTGCATCTACATACGTACTTACGTAAATCGTTTAAGACTAAAATGTATAATTGAGCTATACTTTGGATTTATATTTAACATTCTTATTTACAGAACAAAATAAAAGGATAAGTACTTTCAAAGTAAATGAGATTAAATAAATCAGAATATTTGGAGTTCACAGGAATAAAGATGACAACGTCCCTGTTATTGATGAGCCGGTTAAAGGAAAGAGAGCATTTTGTTTTTAAATTCAAATGCAGCATCTCTAAATTCAAATGTAGATAAAAATTGGTTTTCTTCTTAATAGATTTCGATTTGCTGATGTTGTGTCTTAAATTTCAACAGTATGATAACTTAACAATTAAGTGATATTTATAAACAGATATAATATAATTATTATGATGATATTGCTCTCAACATATCCCGGAACTATTGGAAGAAATGCCAGAAAAAATGTGCTTACTAATGGAGACGGAAATGTACTACAATGACAATGTATAGATCACTGGAGCGGATATGAAAGGCGTATCATGACAACACTCCTCCGTTTCGAGGATAAGAAGGAAAAATGAGCAAATATTCTGGAGTGACCCATATCTAAACACGAGTAGGAGGAAAAAATAAAGCAAAGCAGGAAAAATAGCATTCCAGATTTCAAATTGATTGGCCCAAAAATTTGTACAATAAAAAACGAATATCTGTACAATGTCTGTAACAAATTGGTATGAGATTTCTTGTGATAGGAATACGTAAGTACTGCTAATAGGTCTTTTTATCTTATCTTGTTGTATAAAAAGTATTGTTTACTTCGGCTCAAGATCTGGGAATGAAATGAGAAACTCAATACATTATTTATTCAAATAGACTATTAAAGGCTTTTCATAAAAATAAGTCACCATGGTATTGGGGATTCCTGCTGAACCATAACAGTAAAAATATCAATAGTAATGTTCTATTGATAAATAATGAAATTATAAAAAAAAAAACACCTGACGTTTTTTTTAATATTACTAACATATGTTACCCGGGACAATGTAAGAATTATAATGATACTCCACACATCGAAATCGCTTCAGGCAATTAGAAGTTATGGTGGAATACAGAAACTCACAAACATACATGAACACTAAAGACATAACACACATTTTTGAATAAAAAAAAGTCATTATACACACTACCCAAACTAAATATAAAATAAATTTCTTAAATAAACTATTTTATAGCATTGGAAAGTCCAATTTCAACCTTTACAGTAAAATTCTAACAGCACCAGCGAAAATTGCCCCAAAATCCGTACAAATAAAAAGGAATCTTTACAACCAATAGAAGCAACTACGTTTTCAATTTACCTATTTTGCACTACTTTCCTTAGTCTTAAGGAAAAGTCAAATACAATTTCACAGACGGTCAACTCTTATGTTTATAGCAATCTCGTGTGAGTCGGGACACGTCCGATACAGGTTTCTCGTTTAATTATCACCGGGTTCCGTCTGTTAGTCACTAGCGAACGCGATTAAACCAATCAATTTGTCACGGCACTTTCGACTGACAATTTGGGACATTTAGCTTTACGATACGAGTGCGATTTTAGGGAGTTTGTTATCGGGTGAATTGATTGATGTGCATTTGTGTCGCGATGCTTATTTTGTTGCTTTTATAGGCGGTCATAATTTATTGGATGTTTGGTTTTGCGGGCGGAACTAATAGGATTGTGGATTTTCATGTATGTACAAAGTTTGTGTTTTTTATCTAGATCTTGGTTCTAAGAGTCATCTAAATCTAGTTTTGAACAATGAGTAAATAGGGTTGTGTGTTTTAATCTGAATCAAAGTGTTACATACATAATATGTCAGTCAAAGTGCCATTGAAATGCATCAAGTTCAGTGGTTGTTGCAATTCAACTTCCACTAGAACTACTATTACAAACATTTTACATGCACCCAAATATGGAATAGGATGGATCTTACAAAAATTATTATAGGTATGTATTCTAGTACCTACTTTTTAAGTACTGGCTCGTTAGTCTAGTGGTCCCAAGGGCGACTGCTGAGCAGGTCGTCTCGGGTTCGATTCCCGGGTTGGGCAAAGTGTTATTGAGAGAGAAGATTTTTCTGTTAGGAAATTATCAGTAGCAGCCCGGAGTTTGGAATTGTGCCCGGTTGATGGCAATAGGCTCACCACCTTACATGGGACTTAATAACAGCATAGGTGAAATGTGGGTGTACAACTGTGCACACCTCTGCCTGAAAATATCAAAACCTTAACAAATATTTACGGTCACAGTAAAACTATTAAGAACACAAATAAATCATACCGTGGTTTGGTCAACTACAAATTGTTGCTGAAAGCAGACCCCAATAATTGGAAAGGTCTTAGCTAGACAGGTACGAATGTGTACGGCTGATGCGGTTTCTAATTTATTGCAAAAATAAGGGGCCTGCCCCAGGGGCGATCCGGATATAAGCAGGTGTTACATCGCCCTCAGTTTTAAACCCTCTGAGGCTCATTGTGTTCACTGGAATATTATAAAACGAGTCTCTTTGGTTTTTTGGAAAAGGGTGAGATTGGAATCTTGTATGACATGTGATATGGGATTTAGTAGGGGTACAGGTTATATCTTTGTTTCTGATAATAATTTAGCTTTCGATGTAATATCGATCCCTCTCAGTTAGGGGAGTGAGGGTATTTCACGAATGCGACATAATTTTGTGACCGAATGTTGGGAGTAGAGTGTATTAAGAATTGAATTATCTTTCTCATTTAGAAAATGTTTTCGAAACGATAAATGGAATAAAATATTTAAAATATTTAAAGTATGTACACCAAAGTAATGCTGGTTGAACTAAAAATGTAAACGGCGATATAAAACTTGTGAAAAAAGATATATGTATTGGCAATTTATCGTACCAATAAGTGAATACCGAAATTTTGTGATTCAGTTCAACCGAGAACTTTACATATATTAAAGTTTGTGATGAAATCATCTTTGGACAGATTCCCAAATCAAGTGAATCATATTTGCCGTTTGTAAATTTGGCACCAGTTTGATCTTGTTCATTTCCGTTATTTTGAAGATGGTTTGTGCGTCGTGCCAAAGGAGCGTGGTAAGATTATCCGTATGAAACCTTACATTGTTTTGTCTAGAGGGTAGTTCCGGGGTGACGTCATAAGAATGGGCGAAAATGACAAAAGATTTTGATGTAATTATTGGTGAAGCCTCGAAGAAATTTGTTTATTATATTTAGCCAAAAACCTTGAAGGGTGTAATCAAAATATTATATGTATAAATATTTTTTCTATTAAAAATATGGTTTAATATATTGGATTTTGTTACAATAAACTTATAAAAAATAAGTTACAATATTAAATGGAAAAAGAATACGGTCGCGAACAGGATTCGAACCTGCGCCTCCCGGATGAATACTCCAGGCGCTCTGACCACTAAGCCATCTCGACCTCTGCTCACCACCGCGAATTCTTCTTCCATATTTTAACACGTCTTATGGCGACGTCATTGCAATCAATTCAGTACTTACAAGTGACCGAACCGACACGACTAACTTTGCAGTTAATACAATGTCGTAAAGAATGCAATTACCTTAATAATTCAATATATGTCTTTGAAAAAGCATTAACGCATGCTTAGCGAACTTTAAAGTTACAATATTAAATGGAAAAAGAATACGGTCGCGAACAGGATTCGAACCTGCGCCTCCCGGATGAATACTCCAGGCGCTCTGACCACTAAGCCATCTCGACCTCTGCTCAGCACCGCGAATTCTTCTTCCATATTTTAACACGTCTTATGGCGACGTCATTGCAATCAATTCAGTACTTACAAGTGACCGAACCGACACGACTAACTTTGCAGTTAATACAATGTCGTAAAGAATGCAATTACCTTAATAATTCAATATATGTCTTTGAAAAAGCATTAACGCATGCTTAGCGAACTTTAAAGTTACAATATTATAACTTATATTAACCATAAGACGTGTTAAAATATGGAAGAAGAATTCGCGGTGGTGAGCAGAGGTCGAGATGGCTTAGTGGTCAGAGCGCCTGGAGTATTCATCCGGGAGGCGCAGGTTCGAATCCTGTTCGCGACCGTATTCTTTTTCCATTTAATATTGTAACTTTAAAGTTCGCTAAGCATGCGTGAATGCTTTTTCAAAGACATATATTGAATTATTAAGGTAATTGCATTCTTTACGACATTGTATTAACTGCAAAGTTAGTCGTGTCGGTTCGGTCACTTAGTACTGAATTGATTGCAATGACGTCGCCATAAGACGTGTTAAAATATGGAAGAAGAATTCGCGGTGGTGAGCAGAGGTCGAGATGGCTTAGTGGTCAGAGCGCCTGGAGTATTCATCCGGGAGGCGCAGGTTCGAATCCTGTTCGCGACCGTATTCTTTTTCCATTTAATATTGTAACTTTAAAGTTCGCTAAGCATGCGTTAATGCTTTTTCAAAGACATATATTGAATTATAAAAAATATTTGAAAAGGATACTAAACTCAAGAAGGTTTCAGATACTCGTTTCAAGAGTTAGGCAAGACAGAACGCACGAACAAAACGTAACACACAAATCAGTGGTATTACAATTTGGGAACAAAAAACCAAGGAATACTGAGCTTTACCGCTAACATCTTAAAAGCAAACACTTGTAACCAATCTGCAAATATAACCTTGTATTGTCAAAATTTGTGTCACAGTTAAGATGCTGAACTTTTGTTCAGTTTTGAATCTTGTTCTCTTAGTGATAAGGTCGAGGGGTGTTGTTTCTGAGGTGTAAATTTTGTGTGGTGTGGGTAAACACTCGAACCGCCAGAGACGCCCTAGAGCAGACGTCAAAAAAGTGCCATGGAGTTTGCTAACGAGGGAGGGGAAACAATGTGTTTTCCGCTTACAACTTTTGGGTACGCCCTCTTTCGGCTTTAATAGAAATTGATCGTGGGATTAGTCTCAATGAAAGTTGTCCAAAGATTGATTGTTTTGTTAAATAAATGTAGACAATTAACTGTTGTTGATAGGATATTAATTGTTGATAAGAGTTTCACGGAATATTTTTCAAGATTGTTTTATGTTACGAAATCGGTCTTGTCATAATGTATAATTAATTTAAGTCTTACCAGTATTTGTCATATTTATTACTTAACATGGGTTTTCATATCGATTTAAATAATAAGATACGCAAAGCTTTTATGACGGCGCCCTTTCCGTTTTTTTTCGTATTCCACATCCATTCTTTGTGTACACTACTGTTTTTCAAAACACCAGGTTGAGCTATCAGACAAATCACCAATTCGCACCACCGGCAAACGCGATCCAATCAGCACACACCATCTATTCGGCGCTATTCGAAGTACCGAAACGGAGCACAGCAAGCGATAACAATCTCGCGCCACATTCGACCCGGGGCTCGAATACTAATGCGAACACTCCATACAACGCCACTCGTTATACAACCAACTTTATTCAAGATTCGTTTATTTCAGCGACAAAATAATTTTCAAGTAATATAAAGATTCATAATGTGTGACGTAAACACTTCGAGAGTTTCATAATGGGAGAAGTTCTTAGTTCCGAGTGTAGACTTATTTGGAGAGAAAATTAACAAGGCAATACTTTTGATGCTACATGCTTCTATGTTAAACAAGGTACGTTGAGTTAATGAGTGGAAATTGGTTTAAGTTAAACAGGGAATTGTCTGTGTAGCTAAATTTGTTCGTGAGTCGTGAGCAAATTAATACATATGCTTTTGATAAAGTAACGTAGTCAGCAAGTTCTTGGGACTGTGTAATTGGCTCTGCAGTTGACTAAAACTATGTTCGGAGTTTTATTGTCATACGCTCGATACGAAGAGTGTTGTCGTTTTTTTATTTAGGCTTTTTTATATACCCGTAATTAAACTTCTTACCACAAGGATACATTTTAGGGCCCATTGAATTTTGTTTATCAACCAGTACTAAGGCGGTATATCCAAGACATAAATCCATTTAAAACTCCACCCGATGTCTTATATTAAGAACAACAATAAATTTTCTCCCTCTTTGATATCTATCCAAATGATTCTCCACATACCTCATTCAGATTACACAAAGATTTTTTAAAGAATACCTTTACACTCTATTAATAATCTTCCAAAAAAATATAGTCCATTAAAAAGTAGCTATATCTCATCCTCAAGAAGCTGTCAAACTGATAATAACAGAAAGAGACAAAGCTATGTGCGAGTGAGCAAACAAAATGCGATCCGTCTTAATATTAATGTAGTTGTTAGGTCGGATGATGAATGGTGACATAGCAAAGCACTTTGCGGTAAACTGGCCCATTATTATTCTTAGCGGGGTGTTTAGTTACCAATTTAGTTAATTTAGATATATTTTCATAACGTCTGAGCTACATTTTCAAATTTAATTTAATTTATATATAATTATATTTTTTAATACATCTTGAGGCCATGTAATGCCTATATTAATTTCTATTTTTCAAAGAAACATTGAAACATATAAACATAGACGGAACGTCAAAGGTCGCGGGTTCAAGCCCCGTTCTTGTCTATTATTTTTTCAATGTTTCTTGAAAAATAGAAATTAATATAGGCATTACATGGCCTCAACATGTATTAAAAAATATAATTATATATGATTTATAAAGGATTGGGATGTTGTTCGGCGATTTACAACTGCAAAGTGGTAACGCTGAGTTTAGTAAATCTGTAAATGATTACTAGATAAATATCGCCAGGCGTCTCCTTAAAGACGAATACAAAGAGGATCGAAAATTCAATAGGTTTGAACACGACAAGGTAGCTCAGTTGGTAGAGTGATGACACGGAACGTCAAAGGTCGCTGGTTCAAGCCCCGTTCTTGTCTATTATTTTTTCAATGTTTGTTTGAAAAATAGAAATTAATTTAATTTATTTGCAACATGATGGAAAATATTACCAGGTACCTAAGTTTTGCCTTCAAAGCCGAGAAAACCAATTCAATTACAAACCCGTTTTTTTTAGTTTTGCGACGGAGCTGCGTACACAAACTAATAGTGTTCCTAAGAGGAGGCTTTATTTTGGTTTGTACAAAGGAAACCGGTGCAAATATAAAACAATCGATTGTCACATGATTTGATATTGTCTGTAAAGGCAAATAAAAACTTACGCACCAGTTAGAAGTAACTATTCAGTGAGAAAATTCACAAATAACATAAACACCGATATGTAAGAGTAAACAAGCGTTTTGAATTTTTTATTATTAATTTGTATTGTATTATTATTTTACATTATACAATACATTATGTAAACTAATGTTTTCATTTCGCTCAACCAATAAATATAAAATTATGAACGGTTAAATACTAGAAACGATTTAAAAAAAGATGTCTGATGGCTCAGAATTTAGTCCGTGAATAAATTTTTTTTATACTAACGTAATTTACCGTTGTTAAATTTCAAAAAGCGCACTTTTTTGTATGCTTGAATGTTTTTTTTTTCAAATTCTTTCTGCCTCAACTGTACCTCAGGAGTGTGCTAACTTAATTTATTGAACTTTTAGACGCTAGCTTAGGTTCGGCAAGCGGTTTTACACTTGGGTTAACTTTGCTTACTTTAAGCTTTCTAGCTTTGGGTAAATTCTAGATTTGCTTTGGTTTGAGTTAACGATTTGTGAAGGCGTTTGATGGTGTGTTCGTCGATTTGACATGTTTTCTTTATCTGAATTGACGCATAAAAGCGATTTTAGTGCGTAGGTGTACGTCGATAGCTCCGAGACATTGCCTTTGAAAACAATGATAAACATGTTCTATTCTGGATATATGGATCCACCAAATCTTATCTGTGGGTGCCCTTTTTGGATACGTTTTATTATGTATAAGATATAAAAGATCGACTTTTATTATGTATAAGATATAAAAGATCGACTTTTATTATGTATAAGATATAAAAGATCGACTTTTATTCCATGTCTCTATGAGCACAGTTTTGTTTATAGAAAAATTATATCATATCAACGATATACATATCATAAACTATATACTGCAACGGTTATTCGGGCCCTTTTATCGTAATTCAATCATAGTTGAGCGAAAATATACTTTATGTACAATGGATGGGTGGCCAATAAATAACAATATTGTTAATACATTAGAATGCTACTCATTCCTTTCACATGATCCCTTTGTCGCTTTTTATGACACCCATGGGAAGAGATAGGGTGACAAGGAAATGTTACGCTCAAAAATATTCAGACCAGACGTTGTGTAACTTAGGAACTTAAAGTATAGTCTGATGTTTGTAGCCTGCTCAATGTTCATTAATTAAAACCTGTTATTAAATACCTAAAACATATAATTTAATTAAGCATCTACAAGAAATTAGCTTCATTATCTGTTAAGCTTCTTAGTTATGATTAGGAAAATATCTTCCACATTTCTAACCTTGCAAGAATCCAAGTTTATAAATGTACCCAATATTAACAGAAAAAATAGCCTCCTATTTTTTAATTAATCTTACTCATTCAATTCATTCCAATTCAGATTTTGTTTCATACGTATATTCTATTACAAAATTCATTTCGTTTATGTCTTTCATTTCATTTATCTTTTATTCCAAATTCTTCGCTTCATTTGTATCTTCATCTACATTATTACAAGTATTTACTCTGACAACAATAGAGCTTTACTTTCAAGCCAATCTATCTTCGGGTACATTTCTTAGATAAAGCATGCAATAGTTCCCCGTACATTCTGAAGCACCATTAAGGGCCCCTCTGAAAACTTTCCGACAAAAAGCAAGTTGCACCTGACATTGGTAATTGATATACGACACCATTAATCACTTTGTATTTTGCTGTATAAACTATAAGTACTTGTTTTGTATCCTGAACCAAGGTTAGCTTTGTAATTTTGTTCAATTTTGTATTTTTATTTTAGAACATATCTTAGAGTTTACGTAACAGTTTTTTTTTTTCATTTTGAGTAACATTATATACTCATTGAGCAAAAGCATCAAAAGATTCAGAATTTTAATAATCAGAGTACGCCATATTTTGCATGCGAACGTTTTAATAATACAAATGTATCGTCCGTGGTTTCGTTCCAGTGACTTTTTGATACTCCCTATCATAAATGGGTAAAGGTTTGTACCGCAAAAGGTTACCCGAGGGTCTAAGCTTATTTTGATTTGCTTTGCGTAAATGGATTTAATATGATTGTTTTTTATTGTATTTCTTTTATTTATTATAACAACTAAACAGCCTGATTTAAGGAGTACCAAGAAATACGCACAGAAATCGGTTTAAAAATCAGTCTTACTATCAATCAAAACAATAATCTAGGCAAATCTACATATATCAGAAATTCAAGACACAATAATAAACCATACATTTCTTTCATTGAAACTTTACGTACCCTTACAATAAATATCAAGACTAACTTGTATAACATAATACAGTTATGATATACCGAGTTTGGACTGCTAATATCAATGAATGGTACCCGGGGGAGGCGAGCTCACTTAGAAATATCATTGAGGTTACGTAGAGTTAGGATAGGCATGTCGAAATCCCTGATGTATTCAGTATAGATGTACAGAAATATGATGGAGGTGGAGGTAAATAAATCTGTTTCGGTATTTAAGCAGCTGAAAGAGAATTTTATGCTGAATTGAGTTTGAAAGGATGATTTTTCAAATATAATTCTAAAGAAGTTGCGGAAAAGAGACAAGTTTGGGATAAATCTATTTATTAATTTCTTAAATGTGAAAATGTTGATATTATTTTGTTACTCAACTATTATTCTGAAATGCGTTTACATGAAACTAATGAAACTTAATGTATAGGTCGTTTGAGTCCTGAATCAGCACATTTAAGTTTCAGTTTGAGCTTTGAGTTTAAATTATTTTATTAAAGAAAACGTTGTGTTCATATCTTTCATGTAGATAATTATTGGACACCTTGATGAGGTACTTAAATACAATAGTACAGAAATCGTAGATCTATCTTTGTGATCTTCAAATATACCAATTATTGCTTGCTTAAAACACTTGAAATAGTATTGATACTGACACCGATTTAACTTTCTCTGTACCAATTCTTCCGACCCTTACAGAGAGGAAAGCGTGAATGCTTCATATTAACAATTTGGGGTCATAGTTTAAACGTGTCTGTCCGTAATTGTGGTTAGTAATTAGACAGGAGATAGACCTCGTTTGATATTTGACCCTTCCTCTGGGCTTGTTAAGATTACTGCTAAAGTTACTTGACGTTGCTCCTCGGAAGATTCTAGGCCTGTATCGTTAACTCTACTTACTTATGGGGTAAACAGAACAATGGTTTCTTAACTACTCACATTAGAACTTAAATGCTTTCTTAGAAGTTCCTAGGATATCATCTAAAATGTTATTTTATGGACCAGCTATATCAGTCTCACTCTCTGCAATATTAAGCGCAATTGTAACAAAATGAAATGGAGCATTCGATACAGTAAGTTCACGTTTATCAATTACTTTTGCAAATAATTGTTTCATAATAATTCTGATACGCGAATAAAATTGCTAGTAAAAATCTGATCACCAATTCTTTTCGTTGGTACCGTTTTAAGAATTCCTTTAAGCAGTTCTCTGTATTCTCGTTCTAGGAGACTGCAAACAACAGAATCGTTGATTGCGACAGTTGAGTTTCAAAGAACTGTAGCAGAAAGAAGTGTTGTCCAATCATTTGTTCTGCAATTCCTGTATCTGTGTTTGAGCCTTTGTAGCTGTATAAAGATGAGGGGTTCCGAAAGATTTGGAGTGCTCAATTTAATTGCAGTGCAGTTTTGTGTAATGGAATTTGCAATTTTATCTGGTGTAAAATGTACTCTATGCTGCACCGATATTGGGATCATCGTAACGATAGTGACGTGGATTAATGTAAGAGTTTATTAATATTGTATTTAGTTTGTATATTACGATCATGGTCTTAATCCGAAAAATCTTGAATAGTAGTTTAATCATATTATCATTATCATAATCATAAAGTACATGTTTATTTTCAATTAAAATCCCAAACGAAATCATCCCAGTGAAACTTTTGAAATTAACATGTATCGTCTTTAGTTGAAAATCTAAGCGTAGCCGAGTCGCATCTGCCGGTACTTTGACAAAGAAAACTCTACGCTGTTTCGGCAATAACTCAAATGTTAGCGATTGTACAAGAACAGAAGTTATAAGAACAAAGAATAAAGTTTACACAAATACTTCATGTTCCGTTCCTTTTACTTTAACTGTGATACGAGATCCTACTTACTAGCTTTTATTGTGAATAAAAATATCAGAATACGTAGGTATGCTTGAAGATACGTGAGTGATTTTCCATGTAGACATATCTGGTACGGAAATTAAAGAATAACAGGCGGCTATTGCTTGCTTAAGAAGAAACGAAGAGAGTGTGTTATTTTTAATGGAGTAGTTTTTGCATGATTGTATAAAGCCAAACACTATTACAGTTACAGAAAAATCTTCGAAAAGCATTAAGGCATGAATAGCGAACTCTAAAGAAAAAAATTGGAACACTATGACGATTCCTATGTTTATTTTTCTGCTTTAGCTATATGAAGTTAGAACATTGTAAGTAGTCATGAAAGTAGTCATCTGTAAGGTAGCAGAAATATCGAAATAAAAATGTATTAAATCTTAACCAACGCAGACGTTTGAGAAGTCTGAAGTTTATTAAGAAACAGTTCAATAAATAAAAGTTGAGAAAAAATGTTCGAGTTGTAAAGTTTATTTCGTAAGAGCAACATAAATAAGGAATGCATTCCAAAGGCTTCCCCGACTTGCCCGCTTATTGTTTGCCCGTCTATTGTCCAAACTTTTGCCTATAATTGCTCTGGGAATAACTTTATTGCAAATTCTGTTACGATTTTTTTAATGTCACAGTTTTCTTTTACGTAACTTTTGAAGATTTTTTTTGACGGAATATGGAAAAAGAACCATGGGTAGAAGATTGGAGAAATTTGTATAATTATTAAATTATAGCTCTAAATCATAATGGCGTCATAAATTGGCGTTAAGAATTGTTTAAATTTGATTTTTATGTTAGGTATACGCAAATTATGCATGAATTTTCACTTCCAAAAGAAAGAAGAAAATAACTTTATGTATATAGTATCTCCTCATGTATGAGTTATAAGCTATATTTCACTCAAAAATGCAAGTTAATCCGTACAACACACCCAACAATTATTAATAAAGTCATCAAAGCAGATGTACAGAAAGACAACAAAAACTTCATTAGTCCACAATTAAAAGCACGAGCCAACGGAAATAATAATGAACCGGGCGTGGAACACAATTAAAAATAAATTTCCTCTGTTTTTAACAACAATATCCGAACTATCCCATTTGGGGTTCCGCTTGGCGGCAGGTGAAACCACACTCGTTACATCTCTATCAGATAGTACAATGGAGGACAGAAATTTTGATGAACAGATAAAATTTTAGGATATTCAGTAAGGGTTACGGGTGAGGATTGTATGTTTATCTGAGGTGTCTGTGACGTAGAAATAGTAATGAGTCAAATTTTATTTAAACTAAGGTGACTTTAAAAATTAAAGAAGACAACAAAAAGAATAGTGTAAACCGATTGTTACTCATCTGGTTGAACTAAATGAGTTCGATAATTTGATTAACAATCTATGGAAGCACAAAACAGTCTCAAGTAACACTAAGGCGGCGAAAATGTAGATTTCACAACGGTTATTTTAACATTTATAGGTTTAAAATTGATTCCTTAAACGTGGATGCCTGTGCAACTGCCATTATATATTCAGAAAATAGACAAATACCTAATTTAATTCATGCACACATCAAAAGTCAAAAAGGATTTGAGGACAAAGTGGACAGAAACATCAGCAGTCATTGTTGGAATTGGTAAAGCAGGCTGGTTGCTGCAACTCTCCACTTGTTTTGCATCAGAAGCAGACATTGTTAGAGAGCTGTTAATGAATAAATCGATGTAACCCTCAAATAGCGATATTGAGCCTCTTCAACTAATTGGTTCATGTCATAAATCCCTTATATCAAGACAAGATTTATTACGTCACTGGAGTATCTCAATTAGAGCTTAAATCGCTTTATTCTGTAACAAAAGTTGTAAGTATGTTATGTTAATAATGTAAGGTTTATATTATTTAAAGGTTTAACCAAGTTACAGTTAATGTGTAACTAAAATCAACTATTAATATATTTTTTTTTTTATGGAATAGGGTCAACCGAACAGACGGCTCGCCTGATGGTAAGCGATTACCGCCGTCCATGGACACCCGCAACCCCAGAGGAGTCGCAAGTGCGTTGCCGGCCTTTTAAAGAGTTTGGGCCTCCGGTACCCTCCCTCACTCGGCGAAACACAACGCAAGCGTTGTTTCACGCTGGTTTTCTTATTATATCTAACGTTTTATAACGGCAGGTAATTTGCCTATGTGAAATAAAACTTTTGACTTTGTTAGTAAGGGATACGTTATTGTCAATTTTAACATTCATATAATTGTGCATTATTCGGGATTGCCCGACTAGTTTCGAATTCAAACGGATCCCTTAGTCATGAACTGAGCCCGTAAAACACTTTGACTCGTGACATCGCCATGTCACGAGTCAAAGTGTTTGACTCGCGAAATTAGTCAGGCAACCCCTAAGAATGCACGTGAGTAATACCTAACTGTGGATCAATAATTAATATGAATATGTTTCACGAACGTTTTATACAAACACAATTAGTAATTCTGTAGCTGTAGGTAAAAATGATAGCGATATTATCCAGGTTCAAATGCCGTTGCATGCATACTTCCGACGCTCTGCCAACTACGCTAACTCTACTCTGCTCATTATTCCGTTTTTTCGTTATTAATTTTGTTTACGTATCAAGATGTTTTATGATGACGTCATCTTCATGCTCAGGCTCTATACAGTGACTAAAAGTATGTTCACATTTTATTTTATGTTCATCAAAATGCGCACGGCTTAGTTTTTTGTTTTTTCTTAATTTCAGTATAAGCTTGCGTTTGACCACACCTCGCCTGATGTAAAGCGACGATGTGGTCTACGATGAAACACGCTAGCCTAGAAGAAACCTATTCACTTGCGACTTGAAGACGTCCAGATTGTAATTATCGGGAAATACAGACTGCGGCAAAGAGTTCCATTCTTTAGCGGTACGTATAATTAGTGGTGTTGGATACGCTCATAAGCTACCTTATTAGCTATAAACAAATTAACATTGTTAGTATTGCTGGTTGCATATCAATACCTAACTGCAAGAAGAACTCAGTAAAATTATATTGTATCTAGAAAAAGTTAATTTGTTATTGATTTATGTTACATCTTTACTTGCCGTCATATTATCGTCTATATATTGCCAAAGTTTGCGTTGGTCTGGATCGTGTTATTTTCTATGGTCCTACTTTTTAGTGGAGGCCTTTTTAAAGATTCACTTTTTAAGTCACAAGTATCCATTTAGGTGTCGAATTCAAACTGTAGGTACTGCTTGAGGAAAAATAAAAAAAAGTTGAAATTAAAAATGATTCGATATGTAGGCACCATTTATAATGTAGAACTATATACATTAAAAATTAGAATAGGTAATAGAATTTTATCGTCATTAACTACTTCTAAACTTTCACCCTTAATTGCCAACACAAAGAAAGACCTTTAAAGAAATCTTCATTGAATTAAATTGATTGTTGGCAACACGCGTTCCGGTTCCATTAGACCGCGATGTTTCGTATATTCCGTTGGTCGACAGTGTACAAAGGTGAAATAAAACATTAATTGCTGTCAGCCGGCGAGGGAGGGGGACAAAAGGTTCGTTTTTTCGTAACTATTGTACATACGGGACCCTCCGTTACGGTCCGGAGTCAGCCCTGTTTCGGCGCAATGAAAAAGCAATGTTGATCGATATTTTTTTACACGGCTTTGCGGCCGTGGAGAATTGTGGCACTTTTAACGTGTTATTATACGTTATTAGTCTTGACTTTTTGTATGGTTTGTTTGTGTAAGGTGTGGAGTGTACATTTGTGTTGTGCATGAATTGCCAAAAGGCAATATGGAGATAGAAAATGTCTTTGTAATATATTATTTGTAATACTTAATCGGTTATGAAACGCTCTTAAATGTCAATCTTTTGTCGATGTGGTAATTGCCGCATTTTTACATAATATAATTAAAAAAAAATATTCTCTCTCAAAATCTATCAAGTCTCTCTAGTTTCTTTAACTAAGTTTGCTTCCTAATTTCTTTGAACAAATTTAAAAACAGAAATATATGTCTCATAGGCGATATTAATATTGATATTACACCCTCCAATCTCGATGAGCGCTCAGCCAATTACTTGACCCTCAATGTTACTCATGGTCTATTACCTGCACATCACTTCCCAACTAGAATTACCACATGTATTGACCACGTATTCATAAAGACTAACAAAAGTACGACTGTAGTTGTAATAGAGTCCTATATCACTGACCATTTCCCGCTGATAGTAGAGATAGATGATACTAAACCGGTAAATAGGAACATACCAGCATATAAAATTCCCAAAATAGACTTTCCAAGCATTATAAAAGACATTGAAGGCTTTGATTTTTCCCACCTCATAAGAACAAACGATCCTAACCTTGCTGCCAATATCCTTGTTAGTACAATTCAAAACATAGTACACGCACATACAACAATAGCCCTTGCTCCAAAAAAACAGAGAAACATAAAACCCTGGATCACCCCTGGGCTATTGCGTTGCATCCGCCATCGCGACAAACTACACAAAAAGGCTAGAAAATCTCCTGAAAATCCTATTATACAGGTAACCTATAAGAGATATCGCAATTACTGCAATAGCCTACTCAGGAAACTTAAAGTGTTACATGAAAAATGCGAACTTGAGAAAGCCAAACATAACCCTAAAACACTGTGGAATACAATAAAAGACATAACACATACAAAACGTATACGTTCCCCTCCTACCGAACTACTAAGAACTAAACCGGGTCAGGTTTAAACAGCAATCAATGGCGTATGTAACTTTTTTGCTACGATTGGCTCTGAACTAGCCTCTAAAATCCCCGCCAGTACACAAATCTCTACAGCATCTAATATCTCCCGCAACAACTCTTTTGTAGTTCTTGAAGTGGACGAACACGAGGTGAGGTCTGTAATCATGAACTTAAGATCTGATAGTGCTACTGGCTGGGACGGTATACCTACTGCGCTTCTGAAGGCCTGCCACAAGATTCTTGTTCCATTGATCACACACATCATTAACGCCTCAATTGGAAATGGGGTATTCCCAGACCCTTTCAAGAAGGCTTTGGTACATCCAATATATAAGAGCGGGACCACAGACTGTGTCAACAATTATAGACCGATATCAGTCCTTTCAGCAATTTCAAAAATAATGGAGAAGCTTATTAATAAGCGTCTTTTAAGCTACTTAGACAAATTCAAGATTATAGCAAACAATCAATACGGATTCAAAAAAGGGATTTCCACTGAAGACGCAGTTCTTGACCTAATTGAGTTTGTATCTAGAAAACTCGATGAAAAACAAAAATGTATTTGCATATTTTTAGATTTAAAAAAAGCCTTTGATACAGTCTCTGTTCCCACCCTTCTCCGCAGGTTGGAGTGCATAGGTATTCGTGGCACGCCACTTAGGCTCTTTAAGTCATACCTTGAAAATCGAAGGTTGACTGTTAAAATTGACACACTCTATAGTGACGAGGAAACTGTCTCATGTGGCATCCCTCAAGGTAGCATAATCGGTCCAACACTCTTCCAGGTGTATATTAATAGTTTATGCACATTGACACTACATAAATCAAAGATATATACCTATGCTGACGATACAGCGATTGTGACCTATGGAGACAATTGGACAGAAGTTAAAAATAATGCGGAGGAATCCCTAATCTTAATTTTAAAATGGCTCCATCAAAATTTACTTACCTTGAACCTAACTAAAACAAATTACATTCCCTTTACAATGAGCCATAAAAACAAAGCACCACCAGATTTTAAAATAATAATACATCACTGCCACGATTGTAGTACATGCGTATGCGGGCCTCTAGCCCGTGTTGATCATACCAAATACCTGGGTGTAGTGATCGATGACGGACTGCATTGGCACCACCAAATAGATAACACTGCCTCAAAAGTCAGAAAACTTATTTACATCTTTAAATCTTTGAGAGAATGTGCAGACAAAAATATTTTAAAAATGGTGTATCAGGCCCTGTGTCAGTCAGTTATCGCTTACTGCATCCCGGTGTGGGGAGGTGCCGCAAAAACTAAGCTTATCAAATTGGAGCGCGCACAAAGGGCAGTGCTTAAGGTCTTATTCTCCAAACCGTATAGATATCCTACAATTAAACTATATAACGAATGTAGACTGCTGACAGTGAGGCAACTATATATACTCCGTGCCACTCTTAGGATCCATAAGTCTGTTCCTCTTCCAGACACAACAAAACGTAAAACTGGAATTATCTGTTCCTCAGTAAAACATAAAACTACGTTTGCCAGTCGTCAATATTACGTCATGAGTGCCTTTATTTATAACAAGCTATCTAAATACTTACAAATTGCTGAGCTAAGGAAGCATGAAATAAAAACTAAGCTACAAAATTGGTTGCTAGACCAAGACTATGCACAAACAGAAGAACTACTTCACCGAATACAATGACAGTAAGTAGAAGGGGTAACCTCACAAACAGAATAACATCCAGAGATAATTATAATATGCACTTCACACACACTAAAACCGCTTACATACCACTCGCACACATACACCCCAACACACTCCCCATACACACACCCCCACACACTCCCCTAAACACATACACACACACACACACACACACACACACACACACATTCCCCTTAACAATCGCACACACAAACGCACGGTTAACCACTAGGATAAGCTCTTTATTCATTTATTATCTTGTTAAATTATATTTTATCATAAAATGTTAAAATAATCTTACTTTTATTTAGTAACTTAAGTTCAATATCTAAAATAAATAAAATAATAGTACGTACCTCACATACATATTCTAAAGGTTTATTATTGTTGATACAGTGACAGCAGAACACTGACTCCTGAGTCACAGGATTACCTAGTTTAGGAGTCAGGGTCTACCTATGTGCTCAACCTTTTTATTATATAAAAGTCTAATTTAATCATATACTTTTGTAAAAGGTTTGTGTATGAATAAAGATATTTTTATTTTTTTTTATTTTATGTTTATCGCAGTACACTGCTGGACATGGGCTTCGTCCAAGCTGTGCCAGTTTATTGCCGGTTTTCCGCCTTAGAAAACGCTGAAGTCTGCTACTGCCGAGAGTAGTAGAGTAGAGTAGAGAGGTAATCCACGCTTCGTGATTTCTACTCAAGAACTCGTCTGCTCTATCAACTTTCCGTTCTTCGATGGAATCTATTTCTCCCAACATCGACCTTCAAGTGTGTATTGTTTTACACTACGGTGAAGATAGGGAAAGCTATTCGGTTTCCTCAATTATGTGACATAGACATGGCCCAGAGTGGGCACTGCTTTGATCCATCATCCAAATGAGCTAATTGTAAGGGCAACCCTTTTTTGTGTGCTGCGACCGCTGTACGATTTTAGTTAACAGAAGCTCGACATAGCCCTGCGTTCGTATTGGCTAACTCGGTTACCAACGAATTGAAAGTCACTGTGTAGTAGATTGCGCCGTATGTTTTTAATATTTAGACAAGCTATAACGTACGACGCAGTGTACTACAAAATGACCATCAATTCGTTGGTAACCGAGTTAGCCAATAGGCTGGTCGGTGGATGTGGAGGTCCATGAAGATTTCCACTCGAGAATAAAAATATTATTGAACCGAAAATGCGAAAATACGATACGACGACATACATACATATATTATTATCTTCATTGATTGACCCTTATTGTACGAAGTACCAACACCTCTACCTCAATTAAGAGAAAGTTATCACAGAACGCAATCACAGAGTTCATAAAGCCCACATAAATATTTATGTTATAAAACATAATATTTATAGATGGATTTATATCAGTAAGTGCTGTTTAATTAGTAGCAATAATAAAATGTAAATGTTACTATCTCAAAACCAATTAAAACAAGTTCAAACCGGTTTTTATAGTGGCCCAGTAAAAGGTTTATACATAGCTCAGTGTTGAATGTATGCGGTATTTACGCTAGTGATGTGTAACTTCTGTTGCATTATAGTGTTTTGGGGAAAGATGTTTTTTGTTGTTGTATATAATGTGAGTCTCTATTCACAAGAGTGCAAGAATCTTTTGAACGCATTATCGCATGCGTAGCGAATTCTAAAAGTATATATTGTATTTTTGTGGAAATAAATGACGTCTTCTTATGAGCAGAAGGATATAGGCTATCTTTCGTCACGCAGACGAAGTCGCGGGCAGCAGCTAGTATTATATAACATCTTAATCCACAAAAAATTCAACCCTTAGAGTTCGCTAAGCACGCGGTAATGCATTTCAAAGCTTTATCTGTATTTGTTAAGGTAATTGCATCAGTACGACATTGTATTAACTGCAAAGTTGGTCGTGTTGGTTCAGTTATCTGTAAAGGGACTGAATACATGGCAATGACGTCACCAAAAGACGTATTAAAAATGTGTAAGAAGAATATAGAGGAGCAGAGGTCGGGATGACTTAGTTGGCCGAGCACCTATCCGGAGGCGCAGGTTTCAATCCTGCTCACGAAAATATTATACTTTCCACAAAAAAACTTTATATAAGTATATTATATGCATTCTAATAATGATTAAATTTGTGTTTTTTATTTTTATGCAAATAATCATTACGATCATTTGAAGCGCAGTAACATTAGATAATAAATATTATGTAATGAGGGATAATAATACTATAGGCTTCCCACCTACTCACATATTTCATAGGTCTCAAATAGCATCGGTGAAATGTGTGTGTAAAGCATCCACCTCTGCCTAGCCCATCGGGATCTTCTTCTTCTTCGTGTGGTTGATGAACAACCTAGTGTCAGAGTTTAAACCACCCGTAGGTCTCTGACATGGCTTTACACACCATCAAGAACATCTCTCAGGTGTGCTGGTTTCCTCATGATGTTTACCTTCACCGTTTTAAGCAAGTGATAATTAAAGATAAATCTTTTAAAAGCATTAACGCATGCTTAGCGATCTCTAAAGTTATTATATTAAATGGAAAAGAATACGGTCGTGAGCAGGATTCGAACCTGCGCCTCCCGGATAAATACTACAGGCGCTCTGAACGCAGGTTCCATATTCTCGCATCAACGCTCGCCGCGCACGGACGTGTTACTCCGCGTAATTCGCTCGTGTTGTGTCAGTGATCGTTGTCGCTACGCTCTGCCGTAGCATTCTCCGTAGCTGCTCGCTAGCTACGCCACTACAACTCAAAAGTTGCCTCTTTCGAGGCGGCGGCTGATATCTGTCTTTTTCAAAGTACAGTCAAAACGTGTGTTGTGTAAATTCCCCTTCTGGGAAAATCCACAGTTTCGTGGTTCTCGGTGGAAACCTCACGGTGTCAACGAAACCGAGAGGGTGTGGACCCGATACACCCAGCTGAAGCCCCTTCAGGGTTAAGCTACAAATCGGACGGGAGCTAGAACAACCGGCCTTGGGGGATCTCCTAGTCGACTCTAGCTCTGGTTTCCCTTACAGCAACACACCTAGTGTCGGTCGGGTGTGTCTACACCCTTCGCACTAGACTGGTTCAGGGCCCCGTACGCACATTAAGACTGGCGACGGGTAAAAAGCAAGCTTAGGGCTCACCATTAGGTCACTCACCTCCCTGCCTATACCCGGCGGGGAGGGTTACGCATCCCCGGGCTATCCTCCCGGGGAGTTAGGCCTGTTAGGCATATATTATATTATAAAATAGGTAAATAATTTCTTTTTAATATGGACGCGCTTCTCGCGTTCGTTAAAATCATAGTCAGGGACCCCGACATTCAACGTCGGTACCGTGCCCAAATAGCCGACCTGCAGCATGTCAACCCCGCAATAATTTGCGTAGATAGCCCTCTCTCTCCGCCGCCCGCTAAAATAGGTATACCATGCCTCGCATCCTTGCCCACCATCGACCCTCTCGTAGAGGCTCCCTCTACTTCGGCCATCGCGCCTCCTACGACCGCCGTCACTGTCTCGGAAGACATGGACGTGTGCGTCAACCCCTCTCCCTGTCTCTCGGATGCCACTGCCTCTGACTCCGAGACTAGCTCGTCCTCTCCCTCCTCCTCCTCCTCCGAAGACGACTACATCCAGGTCGGCAAAGGAGGCAAGAGGAAGAAGGGGAAAACTTCCGCCCCGGCCAGCAAGGCCAAAAAACCTGTAGCGCCCCCCGCCCCCTCCCCCGCCCCCGCGACTACCGCCACCCCCGCGACTATCGCGCCCCTCTCCCCCGCCCCCTCTCAGACCAACCCCCCCCTCAGCCCCTCCGGCGCCACTTCGAGCTCTAAGAAGCTTAAATCCCCTCCCCCGCTCTACATTCATGACAAGTCCAAATGGACTGCCATCTCCAAGATGTGTGTTGATCGCAGGATCAACTACACCAGTGCCTGTGCTACTCAGCAAGGCATCAAAGTTAAGGTCCCCTCCACAACAGATTATAGGGAACTCACAAAGGCCCTTAAGGCCAGGGACGTCTCGTTCCATACATACTCTCTCCCCGAGGAGAAATCTACCAGGGTCGTCATAAGACGCATCCCGAAGGAAATTCCCACAGAGGACATCCTCAGCGACCTTCAGTCGCAGAGAGTCCCAGTATCCCAGGTGCACCGGATGCACCGACCCAGAGGTGGGGCCGCCTACGACATGGTGCTAGTCGTATGCGATCCTACCGAAGGACACCACCCGATCTTCCAGGTCAAAGCGATCTGTAGCCTTTCCGGCATCATTATAGAGAAGCCTTATAAAACAGGCGTAATAGGGCAATGTCACCGTTGCCAATTATACGGTCACGCTCAGACCAACTGTTTCGCCACACCTAGATGCGTCAAGTGTCTAGGTGACCACGGCACTGTAGACTGTCCCCGACCCAAAGATCGCGCACTCTGCACCGACCCTCCCAGTTGTGTGCTCTGCGGCGAAGCCGGTCACCCCGCAAACTATCGCGGCTGCCCTAAGGCACCGAAATCAACCTCGCCCAAGCTCGTGAAGCGGGCCAACGCCCGTCAACAAAGGGAAAGCCCTTCGGTGGCGATCCCCTCTTCTCAACTCCCCGCCCGCCTCAGCCCTCAGAGACCCAGTCCGTGGGCTCCCCTCAACAACCTCCAGCAACAACGAGCTTTCCCAGCTCTCAAAACCACCTCTACGCCCAAGATCGCAGCCCTAATGGCCTCGCCCATAGCTGCGCCCCCCTCTCTATCGCCTCCGACTAACGCGTCCTTACCGGCTAACGCCGCCGCCTCTCTACCGGTCGTAAACGACGACCTCGCGTTTGACCCCGCGGTCGTCATTCTCAGCACATTCAGCGTATTCTCTTCTGATAACGCTCACGCTATGGCCAGGGACATCATCGCCTGCAAAGGCGACCCTATGAAGCTACTCATGGTGTACAACACCTTTCCCAAGATTACGCAAGCCCTGCGCAATCTAGCTCATAATAAATAAAATATAAAATCTTTAATGGATAATAGGAACCTATGTAGAACCAAACCGCGCTCCCTAAAAATAGGTTTCTTCAACGCTAACGGCATCACCAAACAACGCGACGAAATAGCTACGTTCCTCCGCGACCACCAATTAGACGTCCTCCTCGTACAGGAAACGTTCTTAAAACCTCACCGTCGGGACCCGAATATCGCCAACTACCGTATAGTTAGGAACGATAGAACTAGATGTCACATGGGCGGCACCCTTATTTATTACCGTAAAACGCTCCACTGCATCCCGTTAGACCCACCTCCTCTCTCACTTTTCGAGGTATCGATCTGTCGGCTAGCCATGACCGGTCACCAACCCATCACTATCGTCTCTTCCTACATCCCTCCTGCCGCCGCCGATGTGGGGGAAAAACGCGAAATCCTATCCCACGACCTTACTGCCCTCCTCGGCTTGAGTGACTCCGTTATCATAGCGGGCGATCTCAATGCCAAACATCCCGCTTGGAACAGTAATACGACGACCGCGAGAGGCAGGCAACTGTTCGGCCTGTGTGCCACTCTCAACTTCGACATTATTGCTCCGATGCATCCCACCCACTATCCGCACAACACCGCGCACCTTCCCGATATTCTCGATGTGGCGCTTCTAAAGAACGTAAACCTTCGTTTACAGTCTATAGAGACGCTACACGAGCTCAACTCCGACCATCGTCCCGTGATCATGGCACTGGCACCTCGCTCGGGGCCCTCTGATCCTTCCCGACCCCCTCCCACCCAAACGATCACGGACTGGAAGAAAGTAAGCGAAAGCCTACAATCGACCAGCTCCCCGCACTTAGACTCTATTCCCGACGTCATCGCCTCGGTCACTGACACTACGAATGCGATCGATTCGTTCACCGGTCACGTACAATCCGTTTTGAACAGTTGTTCACGGGAGGTTCCATTGATGGACAACCATCACTGGAAACTACCGGCGGACGTACGCGAACTGGTAACGGAAAAGAACGCATCCGTACGTGCCTACAGCGCGTTCCCTGCGACGCGAACAAAGCTCACATGCGCTATTTACAGCGTGCTGTAAAGAAACGCATCGATGAGCAGCGTAACGCGCACTGGGATAAGACGCTGAGCGACTTAGAGCCCACTCACCAAGCATTCTGGCAGCTTCAAAGGAGACTCCAATCCGATGGAGTGGCCACCATGCCCCCTCTCATCCGCCCCGATAAGAGCATAGCCTTCGACGACATCGAAAAGGCCGAGTGCCTGGCCGACAGTCTAGAAGCGCAATGCACTCCTAGCACCCAACCGGTCGACCGAGCGCACCTCCTCAAGGTAGACGCAGAAGTAGAACGCAGAGCCTCACTCCCGCCGTTCGAAGACCCCGACGACCCCCTGCCCCCCGTCACTCCCGACGAGGTGCAAGAGGTCATTAAAAATCTCAAACCCCGCAAAGCCCCCGGCATAGACGGCATCACTAACAAAGTAATGAAACTTCTCCCCGCCCCTTTCATTATACTCATGACCGCCATCTTCAATGGCGCCATGAGTCACAACGTCTTCCCTCAATCGTGGAAAGAAGCCACCGTCATAGGTATCCCTAAGCCGGGAAAACCCGCGAACGAACCCACCAGCTACCGACCGATCAGCCTCCTCAACGTACTCTGTAAAATCTACGAGAAGCTTATTTATAAGCGACTCAAGGACTTTGCCGATGCGAAGAGCCTCATCCCCAACGAACAGTTCGGTTTTCGTACCCAACACTCGTGCGTACAACAGGTCCACCGCATCGTCGAGCACATAAGCGCCGGTTTTCAGCGCGGCACGATGACAGGCGCGCTCTTTTTCGACATAGCGAAGGCTTTCGACAAAGTCTGGCACAACGGCTTATTATACAAGCTGTACCAACTCGGCGTGCCCGACCGTCTCGTGCTCATCCTACGGGACTTTCTCTCGAATCGCACTTTCCGCTATCGCATAGAGGGCGCACTATCCGCCCCCCACTCTATCCGCGCCGGTGTCCCCCAGGGCTCCGTGCTCTCGCCCCTCCTGTTCACGCTCTTCACTAGCGACATCCCCAAAAATAGACAGGCAAAGTTAGCTCTCTTCGCAGACGACACTGCCATTTTCTACTCCGGTATCGTGCGCGACCGCATAGCTAGCACTCTCCAAACTTCCGCCAACGTACTAGGCGCTTGGTTCAGGAAATGGAGAATAGAAGTCAACCCCGATAAGAGTCAAGCCGTACTCTTCGCGAAAAAGCGTAGGATCAGACCCCCCGACCCCAAACCGATAACCATGTTCGGCAAGCCGATCCCTTGGGAGAAGCAAGCCAAGTACTTAGGAGTCATCCTAGATAGACACTTGACCTTCGGTGAGCACATAAGGACGGTGCGCTCGCGCGCCGCCTTCGCTCTGGGTAGGCTTCACTTTATCATGAACGCACGCAGCAGATTGTCCCTTAAGTGCAAACTGCGCATTTACACCACGTGCATACGCCCCATCATGACCTACGCCTGCGTAGTGTTCCCACACGCGAAATCGTACCGCCTCCATAAGATGCAGACCCTCCAAAACCGTGCCTTACGTAAGGTCACGGGAGCCCCCCTCTACGTTAGAAACGAAAACCTCCATCTCGACCTCAAGATTCCCACTATCCAACAGTTTATAAAACGCATTTGCAAGCGTTATTTCGAGTCTGCTGAAAAGCACCCCAACCCTCTTATCGCGGCTGCCGCCCGATACACCCCCTCCCAGATAAGTAGAATTCGCCGTCCTAGGCATTCACTATTGTACCCCGATGACGCTATAACCCTGCTCCAAGAGAGCCGTAGGGCCACCAGCACAGTACACAAGCACAGACCGCCGTCATTTAGGCCTCGCCGCCGAGGCCCGTCGCGACGTCCCCGTAATGCACCTAATGCATCACCTCCCCGACCCTTGCTCGTGCCAGCCCGCGTAGCCGCTGAGCCTGTAGCTTTAAATTCCCCTGATAATAATAATTCTTGTTCGATCCAGCCAGTCCCTTGCTGTCCTCCCTCAAGCGACGCCCTAAGCCGAGGCTCGTACCCCGCAGGGGGTGCCCTTAGCGTGGTCGCTTTAGATTTAGTTTAATTCGTAAGCCCCTGGCTGGAGGCCTTAATAATAGTTTATTATTAGGGCATCCACAGGAAAGCCCGGTTAAGCAGCCGACAACCTCCTAGGTTGACCTGCGAGATGCCACTATCAAAAAAAAAAAAAAAAAAAAAAAAGAACGCAGGTTCGAATCTCCGGCTTACGAACGTATTCTTTTTCCATTTAATATAATAAGTGATAAATAGTGGTGCGTGCCTTGGTTTTGAACTTGCGACCTTTGACTTACCAGTCTAACGGTCATACCACTAGGCTATCACTGCCCATCGGGGTATACAGGCGTGATGCTATATTATATCGAATTTAGCAGACTTGCCTGATTAGATTAGAACATAAACATAACATAACATAGCATCACGCCTGTATTCCCTGAAGGGGTAGGCAGAGGTGTACACAATTGTACACCCACATTTCACCAAATGCGACCAACGAGGCAGTTTAGGTTAGAAGCCCAAAGTATTTATTGGTTATCATAACCAGTGCCTACATTCTTCCAGAAGTAGATATAAAGTCGACACAATAACGTTTGGTAGTTCCTATTAGCACTCGCTCTCTAAAATAGCGTGATGTTATATCTCTTTGTAGAACTAGTCTAGCTTGCTTTTGTTATATTCGGCTTAGCGAACTAGTAACCTGTTGAACCTATGTACCTTGTTCGCTTGTAATCTTTTAATCCAAAATGTTTCACCTACGTGTGTGAATTGAGGTCAGAATAATATCTATGTCTATAAAAGGGGAGCTGGGGAAAGTTGAGCATGAATAGTTGTAATTAAAAACATAATTAAATATAATCAACCATTGCAATTATCGGGTTTTTTCTGTTAACCACTCCACTATAACGCTTAACGGAATTTGAATAAATTAAATTACATGCGTGTTTTTCGCGAAATATGAACGTGAAACCACTATGAAAGCTTGCGTAGGGACTGCGAGAAAATATCACAATATTTATGTTATACTTCAGCCGCATTACAAGTGATATCAAGTCACACCCACCGCAAGTCACCCACCGCTAGTTACCGCACCGCCAGTCACCGCGCCGCATGTTACCGTGTTGCAAGTTGTCGCACTGCAAGACATCGTGCTGCAACTGCAACTCACTGCACCGCACCGTGATTTACGGCACTGCAGTGTGTGCTATATCTAATGGTCTACAAATGCAGGCTTTATTAATATCTATATGGCAAACTCATTACCAGCCTGTTAATGTTTGCAGTATATACTGCAAAAGAAATACTCTAATATTTATGGAAGCGATAATCTTCTCTATGTTATCTGTTTAACCGGAACATTACAATTCGGGATGCTTCAAATCTAGAGTTAAAAGACATCTCAGTCGGGTGTGGTCTACCCGGTTACCGGTACCGGTTTGGGGTAAATCTCAAGCCTTTTTCTCTTAAGAAAATTATTGACCCTCAGCCTAGTGACATGCTTTGTGATTTGCTTCCGATAGCTTCAATGCCGCCTATTTTCAACTACGTTGGGGTCGGCCTTCCGTTTAATTCTATGCAACTTAATTAACAGTATTTTAGATGGAGTGGCTGCCTATTTGACTTTTATAATTTAGTTACTAGTTAATACAGTTTCTAGTGTTAAAACTGGTTGCCGGACGTTTAGGTATCTGACTTCTCAACGACTGTTATATTTCTTGCGACCGGCCGACGGTTTAACGTGGTCTCCAAGCCACGATCACATTTATGCATCACTTCAAATCTGAATGGAGAACTAAAATAAATCTTCATTTTAATACCTAGTTCTTAGGAAAGACGGATAAAAAGAATAACACATAATATTTAAAACGATCGGATCGGATGCTCCATTTCAGACTAGGTTTACTAAAACAGTCGAGTAAAAATAGTCGACCTCAAACACAAATGCACATCACTAGTGAGTTTGACAACGGCGCTAGCGTTGCGCCTGACGTGTTTACGACTACAAGAGAATTTACAACCTTTTTGTGACTGTCAGATTGGCCCGATAGTTTTACTATAAGTATTTTTATATATTTGGTATTGTAAGTACTGTATTGGGAATTATTTTGGACTGAAATAAAACGTCGGTGAATCGAGAAAACCTAATTGGCTCGTTGTTTCTTTGTTTGTGAAATTAATCAAGAGGGTTCGAACCTGCGCCTCCCGGATAGATACTCCAGGCGCTCTGACCACTAAGCCATCTCGACCTCTGCTCACCACCGCGAATTCTTCTTCCATATTTTAACACGTCTTATGGCGACGTCATTGCAATCAATTCAGTACCTATACAAGTGACCGAACCGACACGACTAACTTTGCAGTTAATACAATGTCGTAAAGAATGCAATTACCTTAATAATTCAAGATATGTCTTTGAAAAGCATTAACGCATGCTTAGCGAACTCTAAAGTTACAATATTAAATGGCGAGATGGCTTAGTGGTCAGAGCGCCTGGAGTATCTATCCGGGAGGCGCAGGTTCGAATCCTGTTCGCGACCGTATTCTTTTTCCATTTAATATTGTAACTTTAGAGTTCGCTAAGCATTAATGCTTTTTTAAAGACATATCTTGAATAATCAAGAGGGGATCTAAATTTGACATTTGAAAAGTAGTAATTTTGGTGTAATTTGACTTTGACTTTGTAGGCGTTTTCAGGTGTGGTTTGATTATTAGGCTTTGTGTAAAATTAGGTCCTAATAGATGAAATTGCGAAACAATGTGGTTTTAACAAGAAAGAGTGACCTTGAGTCAGAGACTTAGGTCACAACTTTGGGATTTGTGGTAGTGATTAACATGCCAAGACAAGGTAAAAAAATCATAAATTGCAATAGCATGAATAAAAAACCACACCTAAATACTATAATAACTATTTTTTTAAACTACATTATAATAAAACAACTTTTAACCGGATTAATCGCGTGTATTATTGGTTTTTTGTTTTTCCTGACGTTTCGAACACTTTGCAGCGTTCGTGGTCGCAGGAGGACTAAGGTGTCAGGTGTCTCAACAGTTTATTTAAAATTATTTCAGTCTACCGTACATATAATTGATAAATTCATAAAATTATTTTTGTCTCTGATACATGTTTAAAACTAAATCGCGACGGTATTTCCTAAGACTATCCCTGAGAAGAAATACCGAAACAAACTCAGGGGTCACAGTCGTTTTAAATTTAGAGATACAATTTTACAATTTTATCGAATTATAAACTAAAAGGTGTTCCGATGCACGCAGTAATCGCTCACAGTATCTTGATTTTTCTTGTGACTTGACTTTGTTTGGGACTTGATTATTTTCAGTACAGGGTTCCAAACAGGTGGTAATTGCCAACCATCTTCTCTATTGAAATTTGGGTGTTTTTTAATTTCAATAGCCTCGCGGAGCATTCTCGGTATATATCGGTTTTCTTTCGCGAGGATTTGGGGTTGGTCAAAACGTAGAAACAAAAAACCAATAATACACGCGATTAATCCGGTTAAAAGTTGTTTTATTATAATGTGTAGTGATCGCGCAAACCTAAGATATTTTTTAAACTAGTTAAAAGTGTAATGAAAACACTAATAATAATCGGAGTATTCTTTGAAATAATTTCTGTTTGTCTCAAGAATAACTTGGTACCGCAAAATACAATCAATTCGATCTTAAACAAAAGGAAGTTGGGATAGACGGTAAATATTGCGACTGGAAAGTGACACTGTTTGCGAGAAAATCACATAATTTGCTGAAGTGGAAATAAGAATCTATTTTCAACGTTTCGTTCGTAGAATACTGTCAATTTATACTGAGCAAAAATCTTGATTTCTCACTTCCTAGATATTTTAACAGCTGATAGTTCTAGAGTAGATTTTCGATCTGAATTCTGTCACTGTGTATTTTTTCCTAGACGTGGAGATTTCTATGTTCCCTTATTATGTAGGCAATCGTGTTGGCCGAATAGTTACGGACCCGCCTTGAGTCACGGGTTGTGGTTTCACACCAATGTGACTTTTGCCATGACATATTATGTACTTTTTTAGTTAATCGAACACATGACAGACATATGGTGAAGGAAAACATCGTGCGGACACCTGGCCTTGATGGTCTGAAATCGCCAACACAATAGTGTGATTATCAATGCTCATGCCTTCTCTGTATGAGAAGAGTCATCCTGCAGTGGAACAGTTTTATGGATTGGTTATGTTATGTTATATGTAGGCAATCGGTGAGATAGTTACTTTGAAATATACCTAGGAATGATGACTGTCGCCTCGTATAACATCCAGGGTAACCTACACTGAGGTGGTACGCCTGGGTGTAGGTTACGCGGGCAAAACTTCTTTTGAGAAGGAACGAAAAATGTACGTAACATTCGAGTAAACAATTTCAGGCATTAAAGGCTCGAATTGGTGGGTACAAATAGGTTTCTAGTTACTTCTAGTATGGTGACGGCAAACATCGTGATGAAACCCTGGACTTAATGGACTGAAATCTTCATCCTGATGATCAATGCTCCTTCCTTCTTTGTACTAAATCAGACCCTTGCTCTGCAGTGGAACACGTATGGGCTGGTACCTCTCCTACAATCACGAGCACCAACATGTAAGCACAAACTTTTCAAAACTCATCATTAATATCTCTACCGTGTCTAATCTACTATATCAGGTATGTAACACAGATACCTTTCCTTCTTCTATATTATACAGATAACTATTTATATGGAGTTTAAAAAGTACAAATTTATACATGTTTGTGCTCGTGACTGTACAACGATTAGAAATCATTGTACTCAATCTCATTGATATATAATCCCTTTTATCTATATATAGACAGAAACTAGTTCACGCCAGTTCCTAATTCCGGGAATTAGAGTAGTAGCCCTGTTAACTCGCTGCAGGGCTGTCAAATAAATGTCAAGAGGTTCTCAAACATTTTTATAGCGTCGGACGTAAACGGTAAACGCTATTTTATAGCACGATTATATGTCTTGTGAAAGCCCTGATCCAAATACGTGCTTTAAATATTTTGATTGGGTTTTTATTATGGGAAGTCGTTTTGTTTCCTGAGATATGCGTTGTTTAGATTCGTTTAGATGTTATGTTAATTTGGGTGGAATATATTGTTTTTTATTGTTTTCGTTATTATGTGATGAACACATCAATGCAGAGAACTCGAGACGTCTTTTATTTATATGAATTAGCTACATAATTATAGTTTTTATAATTCTGTAGAGAATAAAACAATAGAATGTTTAATTACATACTGTGTCAGCGGCAGAGTATGCAATCAGAGAACTGTGTGTATTCCATAATCAGATTTCTTTTTAAACATTGTTACTAACTTGATTAGATTTTTGATAACCACATAATAATAATATGTAAGTCGAAAGATCTCGTCATCAGGTCTTGCAGTGCACGTCATTCCCTATATATTATATCCATACAATCTTAAGCAGAAGTGAACTATTTCTGATTTCTTTTTATTTTATTAATGTCGGCTTTGGCTAGGGCAACTTAAAAATCAAAGAACCTTTGCATTAAACTTCACGTTTGTTTTATTTACGGGTAGTAAGGCGTCTTAAAAACCTTTCACGGGATTCTGATCTATAACCATAAACGATGTAAACGTATTTTTTTTTATCGAAATTGGATCTGCTTTTGCCACCAACTCGCCTGATGGTAAGCGACGGTGTGGCCGAGGATGGAGCACGTAGATTCAGAAGAAATCTATTCACTCTAAGTAGAGTGGATAGATTTGGGGAAAATAATAGTTGGGGAGTTGATACAACTGCCCAGACCCGTTTCCCACAACGGTTGCACCGGACTACATCCCGAAACACGACTAGGTCGCTTCACGGCATGGCTTCGACCGGTGGGTGGTAACCAGCAGCCAAGGCCGAAGCCTCCCACCAGAATTGTGTTGCCTGTTTTGCACCACCCAGGGGCCACGTGTAGGGATTCCAGTTTAAGGGTGCACTCCTACGGACGCGGGCAACTCAGCCCCCTAAATAGAAAATAATAAAAAGTATTGTTATACAGTTCTTATTCTTTTTTTCACTAATGGCAATGTCAACATAATTAAACTACAACAGCATCAACACCAAGAGATTCAACAGATAAGCCAGTATTGTATTTAAGGCGCAGGTCACACGTCCGACTAATTATGGCACGTGTAACCGGGAAGACCGCAACTAATGGACGGTTTACACTGACCGAAAGTGGACGTATTCTGTAATGACATTGGTGATCTGTGTACTGGAAATTTTGTTCAGGATCTCTATGCCTGTGTAGGTGCACCTTTACACATAAAGAAATACAGTTGTGTGCCTATGCAAACATATGCTTTCTGGATTGTTGTGCATTGTAATGCATAACCGTGAATATTTCTGAATGAATAACCAACAGTCATATCCTTCTTGCATAATTATTTCCATCAGGATAACTCCTGGTGGGAACTGACGTCTACGCACACCCGAGTAGTCTTCTAGTAGTTATGCGGACTAATATCCTAAATAAATTCATACACATCATTATGTTAAAAATAAATCTTTGAAAAGCGTTAACGCATGCTTAGCGAACTTTAAAGTTATAATATTAAAAGGAAAAAGAATACGGTCGCGATAGTAAAATAATTCCTAGTGTAAGACAAGTCTACATTGAAAATAATTCCTAGTGTAAGACAAGTCTACATTGAAAATAATTCCTAGTGTAAGACACGTCTTCATTGAAAAAAAAAACCGTCTAGGTTCTTTTTACTGTTCGCATATGGTGCATGTTCACGAGTAATTAATAATGTCTGATCCCATCATCCATATATTACCAGTCTGCCTCATTGGTTTAGTGACCGCAAGCGCAGCTGAGGATCGGGTTGGATTCTTAGATGCGTCAAAGTGTTATTGAGTTTTTCTGTTCGGAATATCTCCGTCGCAGCCCGAAGCTAGAAACTTGGCAGTATGATACCTCTGTGCTTCGGAGAGCATGTAAAGCCATCGATCCTGCGCCTGTATTATCTGAAGAGGGAGTGCATCTGTGTATGCGCATACACTTGTGCATTATAATATATCCTGCATATTTGGATAATCTCCTAGGAGATAGGCCACCGTGACTGAACATTCGTTTGGGAGTATATTAATTTACCAATATCCGTAATAAATAGTGATCTTTCTTCTCCGTCGTATGCTTAACTGAGAGACGAGGCGTGACTATCAAGGATGGGTTTTTAGCACAAACGCGATTCTCGTTAGTAGTTATACGAGTACCTACATTATATTTACAAAGTAAAAGCTTTTTTTTTGAACCGTACTACCGGCTGCAAATATGCATTGTGTACTCAGAGTGTAAAGGCATTTTAGTACTTTTCGAAATTTGTAGGAAAGTGTGTCAGCTGCCGTGTTTGCGGGTTCGTAAGTCAACGAAAGGAAAATGGGGTTAAAATGATGCTATAGAGTTTTTCACAGAACAATACTTTTGTTGTTGTTCTGGCTCACACAATGGGCCGGTTATAGGTCGAACTATATTCTATTAAATTCACAGGAACGTCATACATGTAGAGAGCTGACGTTTGCCGTAGTTATTTGGTAACGTATAAAAGGTATCATTACTTCGTTTATTCACTTACTTTACATATAAATATAACGAAATGATGTATGGTGGAGTTGTGTATCTTATATAGGTCTACACAAAAATCCGCGATGGCATATGTCTATCTCTTAAGTATAGCATACTCTATCCATTTTAATACTTTAAAAAATGGGCAATTATAAAGCGGTAATTGGAAAGCAGGAACGGGATCAAAATTTCATGATTACTTTTGGTCGCGATAACCGACATCCACGCGGGAGAAACCGTTGGCATCAGCTAGTAAATTATATTTTTATATATGTATCAATTACAAAAAACAACAATATACATTTAAAAGGTATTATTATAAATCCTTAGAAAATTCTGGAAGAAGCACTCAAAACAAACAGTTTTCTTTTTATATCACTAAGTTGGCAATTAAGTGTACGACTAGCTTAATGGAAAGCGGTTACCGTAGCCTATGGTGACAATGTTGCTGACTTGCAATACCCCGCGCTAAAGACATTATTACGCAATATAGTGGACAAAGAACGTTCCCCGTACTGCCAAAATAACGTTTCTTCAAAGAGCACTGGCGACCTTGCTAACCATTAGGAGCAAAACACACATAAAAGCGCAGAAATATAAGAAAAAAAAAAAAACTGCAACGTGAAACCACCCAGCCGAAGAACTCCAGTTCTTCTGAGTACTTTTTTAAAAGTATTTAATTGTAATCTACATGCTGATAAAACAAAGTCGACTCACCATCTTGCTTCACCGTATTGCCCAGTGGTCCGCAGCTCGCGACCCACACCACTAGAATCCACCGCAGCATGAGCCCCACCCTGCTTCTCTGTAGCTCGGGCTGGTTGTGGAAGTGACGGGCCGTGGGCCGAGCCAGGACTGCCATGGTAGCATCAAACGGGGGACCATTGGTGGACGGGTGGTTCACATTGTTTGGGGACCTGATGAAGAAAGGGTATGTTAGGTATGTGATATGATACATAAATTGGGTACCTATATTATACAGTCAAATATGTTGTCATTGGATCTTTTACCAAAAAATTCCCTTGAACAGTTCGGGTGACTTTACATGTGTCTTCCGTGGCATTTAGTTGTTTCATTTAAGCGATTTTAGCCTTAGTGGAGGTCGCCCGCCACATCTTCAACTGAAATCTTGTAAAGGGGCCCCACATTGATGAAGCTATGTATATTGTTGTTATACATGTATGTTTCGATTGTATATAAAACCGCATTGTGGGGGTTGAAAAAAGAATGTGCTATCATTTATTTTCATCAAACGTTTGATAGATAAAAATATTCTGGTGCTTCATTTGACTATGCTTTTGAGTAAATTTCAAGGTATTAATGTAGAGTCTATATCGAAATTAAAATGGCATTTACGCTGTTCAAAACAAGTGGCACCTTTTAGAAAAGTGTAATCTAATATAATTAACTTGAGGTTCTTGTATAAAAACTTTCGTGAACATCTTTAAATGAATGAAAATGAACCTCAAGTTACTCACGTGCATTTTTCGGGATTGCCCGACTTGTTTCGAACTCGAACAGAGCCCTTAGTCATGAGCTGAGCCGGCGACGATGTCGATCGATCGATCGTCGCGGCAAAAATGCACGTGAGTAGTAACCGGTGAACATTAATTGAACTTGAGGTTCATTTTAAATTATTTAAAGACGAATGTCAGTTTCGGTACAAGTAGTTTCTGATTCCTTCCACCGTAAAATGTGGGTGTACAGTCAACAACGATAAACCTTTGGGGAATACAGACGTGAGATGCTATGTTTTTATCATCAAAGGTCAAACTTTATCCTCTATTTGACAGTTCTAATTTCCTGTTTCATCCTAGAACAACTTTTAGTTAATAACAAAAGGTCACCTTAAGCATACTGACGTAAACTGCGGGTCGTAAGCTGAACGTGCCATATCTAGGATTTGGCCTTAATAAATCGGAACGCTACAATAGATTCAAAGATAAAGGACCTTAGTCAACATTGTAGGACCTTCGAATCTTATATAAATTTGCGTGAACATTGAAAAGTTGCTGTTTATAATTTAGGTATTGTAACTAAAATTATAAAAAAAAACCTATGAGAGTTCACTATGTATGTATATGTATTTGTTAAGGTAATTGCCTCTGTACGATATTGTATTGACTGCAAAGTTATTCGTGTTGGTTCGGTCACCTGTATGGGGACTGAATTGATGGCAATGACGTCACCAAAAAAATATTTTTTTAATAATTTAATTTAATTGTATAAGTAGAATTCGCGGTAGTGAGCAAAAGTTCAAATCCTGCTCACGACCGTATTCTTTTTACATAGTGAAAACAGCATTAAAATCCGTTACGTGGTTTAGAAGGAGTTAGCTGATAAACAGACAGACGGAGGCGGAAAGCGAATTTGTTTTATTGTTGTTTAGAGACTATATGGTACGTTTTTTTTTCTTAGAATGAATCAGTTTTAGTAAGTTGTATCATAGAGTGCTAAGACGCGTTTCACTGAGATGTTAACTCGTTATTTATAAATTCGTGTACATCAAAAAAAAAAGATTTTTTCATAAAATGATTAGAGGTACGTACTATCTCATATATTTCAGAGAAACTAATGTAAAAATAACGCGTCATGCGTAACACACTATGTGACGGACCACAAGTTTTGAGCACATGTCGAGATGACTTAGCAGTCAGAGCGCCTGGAGTATTTATCCGGGAGGCGCAGGTTCAAATCCTGCTCACGACCGTATTTTTCTTTCCAAATATTTTTTTTACGGGATAGGCGGCAACCTAGCGGACGGCTCGCCTTATGGTAAGCGATTACCACCGCCCATGGACACCCCAAAGGAGTCGCAAGTGCGTTGCCGGCCTTTTAAAGGGTTTGGGCCTCCGGTACCCTCACTCACTCGTCGAAACACAACGCAAGCGTTGTTTCACGCCGGTTTTCTGTGAGGCCGTGGTGGTTATCACTCCGGTCAAGCCGGCCCATTCGTGCCGAAGCATGGCTCTCCCACGGTAAAAATTGCTTGTATTTATTCTGGTAAAGAAGATTTTGTATTAAGTATTCAGATCATCTTGATATTGTTTATAGCGACACACTTGCTCTGTTGATGTTTTGACACCGATCTTATCTTGTGAGATTGGAATCTTGCTTATAGGCTGTAGGCCGGCAACTTGCCAATACTTGTGTTGTAGTTTTTGCTTCTGCTTAAATAGCAAAAAATATGACAAATATTGGCTCCAATAGCCTTATGATAACCGGCAGTGGTAACACGTGAACTACAAAAACCATCCTTACTGCTACAATATAAAGGCGCTATCAATATCACGTTCGGTCTAGTGGTCGTAACCGCGGCTGCTGAGTCTGGGGTCCTGGGTTCGATTCTGAAATTGGGCTAAGTGTTACTGGGTTTTCTTGTTAGGAAATTCTCAGTAGCAGCCCGGAGTCAGGAAGTTGGTTGTGTGACACCCCCGTGCTTCGGAGAGCACGTAAAGCCGTCGGTCCTGCGCCTGATCTTTCTCCGGTCGTGTGGGATTGCCGTCCCATCGCAATGTGAGAGTGAAGGAAAAGGAAAAGGAAAGCACCTGTGTTTTCGCGTACACTTGTGCACTATAATCTCCTGCGTACTTGGCTAATCTCCATGGAGATAGGCTGCCGTGGCCGAAATACGTTCGGGATGAGTATTGTTATTACCAATATCAAATTGTATAAAAACTTTCGTGAGACATATTCATATCAATTAATGTTCACCGGTTACTACTCACGTGCATTTTTCGGGATTGCCCGACTAGTTTCGAACTCGAACGGAGCCCTTAGTCATGAGCTGAACCCGCGGCGATGTCGCGAGTCAAACTGGAGCTGCATCGCGCCGCGTAGCGTTTTGCACGCGCCGATGATGTACTCGGTGTCGGAAGTACTCGTGTGTTTCCGCCACTCGTCGTGTCCGAGATATTGTCTTTACTATTCATGCCGGTGCATACTGCGCTGACTGTGTCACACTCCAGGCTTAACTCACTTTCATATGACGTGGACTTCAGAGCTGGTTTCCAAGCAGGGGGCAACGTCCAACCACTGTCTCTGTTGAAGTTCGGGCGACGGCTTATTTCGATAGCTTCTCGTACTTTTCGCGGTACGAAGTATTTCTCCCTCGCTAGTACGGATGCTTTATCGAAACGTATAAAATGAGCCGCGCCCGTGCTGCAAGCATGTTCTGCAACTGCTGACTTGTTGGTGTCCATACTCTTCATACTACGTATGTGTTCATTCAGCCTGGTTGCGATATTGCGACGAGTTTCTCCGATGTAACTCAAGCCACAGTCGCACGGTATTATGTAAACGCCGGGGACGCCTAATGGATCTTTGTCTTTCGGTGAACGTAGCAGTTGTCGTAGCTGTCCGGGTGGGCGGTAGACCGTCTTAATACTATATTTACGTCTGAGTATATGGCCTATCTTGTCCGTAACTCCTCGAACGAACGGTAAAAATGCTGGAGTACGTTCCGTCCGTCCACGGTAACAATATCAAATTGTTACCGTGGACGTGCAGTTGACTGTACATAGTGCTAAGTAAAAGTTACATAGATCAAACAATCGAGGTTAAGCTTTAAAGGTTAGTCTGTGGATGGGTGAACGTCAGAGAGATCTCGGTGAACACGTTAAATCGTCGGTCCTGGTTGTCAAATGAAGATGACCGTCATGTTATCAGGTGCCTTCTTTTTTTTTACGTTGAGTGGAAATGCCCACGCATACCTCTCTGACACGGGGAGACAGAGCGGTTATGTGGGACTCGAACCCACTAAAACTCCGCGGTGTACCTCCTCAGCCACTTGACAGCGGGACGCGGGAACGCTCTCGCATACAACCGCGAATGTTATTAGGTGCCAGTAAGTGTGATAACTTGTGGAGGTCAGATAGGCAGTCGCTCCACGTAAAATCTCAACTTATTTGGAAAAAAGCTAGAGAGAGTGATGTTCCGACTTCTAGGTACTGCTGGTTGTCAGACACAGATGTGCGTTTCACAACCAGAATTGAAGGTAAATCGTGCTGTTAGAGGCGCGGAGGGGTCTTGATGTGGAATTGTGGTCACCCATCTCCAGACCAACCGCAGCAAATGCAGCTTAATCCCATTAGGTCGATAATTGCAGCTGTTATTTACCGAAGACCACTATCATTGATTATTCTAAATCATTTACCATTCATCTGGACACATGATATGTTACTTTTACACCAGATTCCACGTAATATTTATTTATTTAATACTTTATGCACAAAACAAAACTTGTACAAAGGCGGACTTAATGCCTTAGGCATTTTCTACCAGTCAACCTTAGGGTGATGCAGAGAGAAAATTTGGCAGGTGCAATATGCAGATATGAAATACTACATTTAAGAAATACTACGAATAAGTTATAAAAACAATCAAATGAAAGCGTTGCTTCTGTGCTTTATTTTGTTGTACACAAATGTATAAATAACGAGTGAACTATGAACAGTGTAACACGTCCTATTCCCCTATGAATAAGGATTCTTGATACTTTCTAACAAAAAACCTGACATTTCGCTTGCGAGAAAATATTTAATCATTAAATTTAAATTCTATTATAATTTGTAGTGATCGCGAAAACATAAGTTAAATTCATAACTTGAAAGATACCAAAATACCAAAAAACAGAAACGGTCTGCGTTTCTGTTTTTTGGTATTTTGGTATCTTTCAAGTTATGAATAGATGTCTGGCTTCGAGCTAGAAAATATTAGGACATAAGAAGAAGAACTTAACAAACTCTCAGAGTACTTAAAAATACTTATACCTCGGATTCGTTACCATAGCAACCGTTCTAAGGCTTTCGTACATAAAATATTTAGTATTTTTCAGAACGGAATACCAGTTTTTCTTTGCGGAAATCGAGCTGCAGACCTTGTTTCCGTAGTACTCTGTCTCTCGTTATATTCGCACAAATATTGTTTCAAGTACGTATTTTGATTATTTATAAATACAAACTGCTAAAGAGCAAATGTAAATAAATATGCTGAATCTGTAAAATTTTAGTTATAACTTTTTGTGGAATAGGAATACGGTTGTGAGCAGGATTCGAACCTGCGCCTCCCGGACAAATACTCCAGGCGCTCTGACCGCTAAGCAATCTCTGACCTCTGCACGCTACCGCGGAATCTTCTCCCACATTTTAATACGTCTTTTAGTAACGTCATTGCTATCTATTCAGTACCTATACAGGTGACCGAACCGAAACGACTAACTTTGCAGTTGATACAATGTCGTACCTATGCAATTACCTTAACAAATACAGATAAATCTTTGTAAAGCATTAACGCGTGCTTAGCGAACTTTAAAGTATAAATCTTTTCCCACAAAAGTTATAATTTAAGCTTTTCAAGAATTTACATGTAAAGTTACTTGAAAAATAATATGGTTATTTAATAGGCATACTTTCATTTCGAAGCAATAGCCAGTTTTTCAGAATTACACCAACGGCTCTAAAAATAAGTTGTTGCCATTGACAAAGGATGGTAAATTCCTTAGCTTATTTTTTGGTGGTTTAACATGGTGTGGTTTTGTTTACAAAAAAGTACCACTATTGATTATTTTTTATATATATTTGTTTATTATTTTAATTGTAGTATAATCCAGCTTTTTATATATGGTATACCTATCTACGTCGAAATAGGGTTACTACCATTAACTTGACTTATTTACTTTTGACAGCGTGGTTGGCGCAGTGGTCGAGAGACCGACTGCTGCGCTGCGTGTCGCAGGTTCGATTCCTGCACGGAGCAAATATTTGTACGATCTATTGATAATTGCTCCGGGTCTGGGTGTGTGTGTGCTTGTAAGATTATATAAATAAATAAATAAATAAATAAAATATTTCTGTAAACGCACCCACGATACAGGAAGAAATTCCTAGTGTGGGGCAACGTTTTTTTTCAAAAGAAAAAAAAAATTATTCAACGATTTTTACTCACATGTATTTTCCGGGATAACCCGACTAGTTTCGAGCTAAGCCCGCGGCGATGTCGCGAGTCAAACACGAGTTTCACCTGCGACATTGCCGCGGGCTCAGCTCATAACTAAGAGCTCCGTTCGAGATCAAAATTAGTCGGGGAATCCCGGAAAATACACGTGAGTAAAAATCGTTGAATAATACTTATTAATATGTATGTGTCACGAAAGACTTAATATGTATGTGTCACGAAAGACTTCATACAAAAAAGGGGATACTACGCTAGTAGTAACTACTAAGTTATTGATCACAGTGTTGCGAAAGAGTTGTTAGACAAGTTTGTTTTTTTAAAAGAAGAGTTTAAATTGATTTTTAGCTTTCGCAATTTCGACATATTTTAGAAATATATTAAATCTAACCGTTATCAGTCGGGAAACAAAAAAGGTACCTTAGAAGCTGTTGTGTTATAACCAAAGGGTTTTATTAAAATATTCAAGGTTCTCGACTGCTGAGCATGAGATCCTAGTTAGAATTCCTAGGGAATAAACACTAGGAAGCGTCGAAGGGTGGGCTGTTTTGGGGGGCTGTCGCAAATTTTAGCCTAATTTGAATAAATAAATTTTGATTCTGATTTTAGGTCGTGCAAAGCGTTATTAAGTTTGTATGTTAGGAAATTCTCAGTAGCTGCCCGGAGTTTGGAATTGTGCCCGCAGTATGCAGTTCTATTTACTGAACATCTCATTAAACAGGATAATGACCGATGATTGACAAACATTAACATTTACTTTATGTTAATGACACGTAACTTGGAACTGTATCCTACCAAGAGACTGGCTGATCAAAAAGCTTCTGCAAAAGTACAAAATATGTTTTTATTTTCACTTCTTCAGTCCATCATCATCCCCCTGACCTTATTCCAATTTAATTGGGGTCGGTGCAGCGTGTCTTTTTCTTCTATACATCTCTGTCAACCGTCATATCGGTATTCACTCCTTTTCTAGCCATATCATCTTTTATACAATCCATCCATTGTTTCTTCGGCCTTCCTCTACTCGTGTAGCCGATGTTCATACGAGGTTTAAATATTTTCGTCACATGATCCCCATTCCTCCGCATTATACGTTACACACAGCTTCTTGGTCACCGGCATAACTTTCAGACTTCCTCTTACATACTCATTTCTAATTATTCTATCTATCCACGTCACATCACAACTACTTCTTAATATTCTCGTCTCAGCTGCATCCAGTTGCCCTTCATTTACCCCTCAACTTTCCCAGGTATCAATAAAATAATATATACACCATAATACGTGGCCAGTATCTTTGTGTATTGTGTAAAGTCTATAATTTATTTAATAGTTCTCGAAGAAGCAGTCACTGTATGTCCCGACTTAATATATTGTGGTTTATTTTAATTTGGAACTAAATTATACAGAGGACATATGTTAGCAAGAACAGAAAAAAATATGTCATTCAATATGTGTCGTGCCGCTGACAGATATTCATTCCCATTGTAAGAATTTATATTTTTATGAAGAATGAAATCTAACTCATTGACAATATTTTATACTTATATTCTACTTCATTTGATATGAATAGGACATAGCAGTACATAAACACGCGACAATCTAAGAAGTCGGATTTGACGTTTCTCATTTTACCTTTGTATACGTAAGAAATTGAAAAATCAAATTCATAATCCTAAATAATTACTATGTTACCCATACACTATAACAACGAGTGTCATTCGTAAACCTCAAGTTTAACTTTATATTAAAAAATGCACTCAAAAAAAAAAGTCACATCGGACTTCTTAGATTGTCGCGAGTATAATTATAATCACAATGTTTTCGAATAGAAGTAAGAAATTTAGTTCTTATTTTAGTTTAGAGAAAGTAATTAAAAATTAAAAAAAAATCTGGTCGGATGTGGTCTTAAACAGTATTTTTCAGTTAAAGATAAATCTTTGAAAAGCATTAACACATGCTTAGCGAACTCAACTTCAAACTTCAAACTTCAAATATTTATTGCTCTAAAGTTATTATATTAAATGGAAAAAGAATACGGTCGCGAACAGGATTCGGACCTGCGCCTCCCGGATAAATACTCCAGGCGCTCTGACCACTAAGCCATCTCGACCTCCGTTCACCATCGTGAATTCTTCATCCATATTTTAACACGTCTTTTGGCGACGTCTTTGCTATCTATTCAGTCCCTATACAAGTGACCGAACCGACACGACTAACTTTGCAATTAATACAATGTCATAAAGAAAATAATAACTTTAGAGTTTGCTAAGCATGCGTTATTGCTTTTCAAAGATTTATCTTTATTTGTTAAGGTAATTGCATTTTTTTATATAATAGCTTTAGTATTTTCAGATCATGTATTCAGTGGTGGGAATTTTGTAAAACTAAAACAACAAAAACAAAATTTAATAAACAGGCTTGGAAGCTTAGACATAATTTAAAAATATTGGTATAATAATTAATATAGAAAATGCTGGAGGCGAGTTACTTCATAATACTTATTTTCATATTAAAGCGGCACCTCGGTAGATGTTATCGTAATTTTATAATAAACTTTATAAACGGCCGAGCTAAGTATTTTAGTTCTTTATTAGCACGATTGAGCAATTTTGATTTAAACCTTGTTTTGAAATTTTTAAGATTATTTATTTATTTATAATTTTTTCAATAGAAATTTATATTCGGCTTGTTCTTATGATTGGTAAACAACCTAATAGGTTCAGTCACCTGTATAGTGATTGATTAGATAGTAATGACGTCGCCAAAAGACGTATTGAAACGTGGAAAAATAATTCGGAGTAATGTTCAAAGTTCGAGATGGCTTAGTGGAGTGTTTATCCGTGAGGCGCAGGTTCGAATCCTGCTCATGACCGTATTTTTTCCGCTAGGGAGGGACTCGTGCGGCTGCTACTTATAACAGCCGCACAGATCGATTGATCGATCGAGGTTAAGCTGCACATGCCGCGGTCGGGCTGTGGATGGATGACCATTATTTCATACGAAGGTCCCTCCGTCCCTCAAAGAGCACGTTAAACCGTCGGTCCCGGACTCCCGGTTATCAAAATAAGATTTATGACAGCCGTTACGGGTACTCAGAGGCCTGAAAGTCTGACAACCAGTCATACCACGAGATATCGTAACGTGTTACTTAGTAATTCGGTTGTGGACGTCAGATAGGCAGTCGCTCCACGTAAAATACTAGTATTAAGCTGCATGCGGTTTGATTGGAGGCCGACCCCAATGTAATTGGGAAAAGGCTAGGAAAATTGGTTGAGGTACCGCTCGTAAGTGCGACGGCCGAGTGATTTTAGTTGGTAGGAGTTCGACATACCCCTCTCATCAGAGGGACCCAGGCCACCAATGAATATTTTCACTCTATACAAAAAAGGTCTCTGACATAGCTTTACACACCATCAAGAACATCTCTCGGTGTGCTGGTTTCTTCACGATGTTTTCCTTCACTCTTTTGGCTTTACGTGATTTCGAAAAGTCTGTGGTGGGTGTGCTTAGGATTCGAACCATTACCACATGATTAGCTAATCCAACGGTCACACTAACTTGATTAGCAGCCCAGAGATTTTATTGTGCCCGGTTGTTGGTACCACCTTTTCACATGTGTTCAACTTTTCCTCTCTGTTAAACCATTCGGAGATACAGGCAAAACTTTTCGTATAATCTCTCTTTAATAAAACATTATCTAAGACCGTAGGTATAAAGAAAAAAAAAAAAACGTCCTTGTGGATTATATGAGAAAGAATTTACAACCTTTTCGCTAGTCACATGAACAAGTACGAAACACGCTTAGTATTCTACAGCTGTTACACAATCCAATATCACAGTCTTGCATAAACCCATCCCAATCAGGAGAAAATTTAAAGGAGCGGTTACAACCATGCGCTAAAGCCTCGTATCGCAATGACCTACAAACGCTCACGCACGCCCTAAAATTTATTATCCTAATAGTAATATGATTGAACACATCATGATCGTAATTTTGAGCTTGGTTCCATGTCTAATAATGTTATTTTTGTTCCACCAATCAGGTGATCGCGTGACGGGGGAATAATCCTAGCCACTTTCAGTTTACGGTTACTGCACACCTTATCTCTCTGTAACAAGGTCGTAATTCAAATGTCTGGTGGTTATATAAATTTGTTCTTTTATCACAAAACTTGGCTGTATAGTGAGTTATCGTGTTGCCATTGTCTCGAAATGTCGCACTGATCGAGTGTTTTATTCTTTACTGGAATTTTAGTGGATCGAAATAGATGTCGTTTTAGTGGTTTTACTGGAACGAGTACTGGTACGAAATGCATTGCGGATTTAAATGAAGCCACATTTAAAGTTTAAAGTTAGACTTGTTCGATTTCTACATCCATTTTGAACCATCATTGTCTATAGTCAGTATTAGGCGGTATCCAGTACCTAGTTGCCCTCTGTTAAAAGGTTATTGGAGATTGCTTTTGACAGAAGCCTGGCTAATTGACAGTAGTGAAATAGGTCAATATGTCAGCTAAAATTACGTAACAGCATCACGACTATACTCCATAGGGGTTAGGAAGAGGTTTCCTATTGTTATACACTCACTTTTCATCGATGCTACTTTAAGTTCCTTGTGAGTCTTTTGCTATATACGGGGCACCATTCCAAACTCCGAGCTTCTACTGAAAATTTTCAAACGGAGAACAAAAACTCACTTTGTCTCACTCGGAAATCATACCAGGACCACACGTTCAGCAGCTTCGTTTGCGACCACTACGCAAATGAGACGATGCAGCTCAAATTAAATACCAAATAGTGGAGATTACTTATCACCTCTCATTACAATCCACCTTCTATCTATCTATCTAGCCTGTAGTGTCCCACGTGGGGTAAAGGCCTGCTCCTTTCCTTTTCCTTCTGTTTCTTGCTAATTAGGCCAGTCCTTTTTGTAGGAGTCAAGTTCATCCCTCCATCTTCGTCTTGGTCTGCCGCGATATATAGTATTATTTAATTCTGTGTGTTTAGAAATATAATCCTTATTTATTAGAAAATTAAAAATACCTGTTACCGGAAGACGCCACACGTCAATATGGTTGCCACAGAATATCAGCGCTGGTTGGGTTGCCATACAGGTGACACATCAGCATTAGGCTGAGTGGTGACCTTTTTCGCACAGTTGCGTCGTAGGGTTTTAAAATAGGATTGTTTATTTATTTCATCTATTTTGAGTTTATGTATCCTTACTGCTCTGTGTGGAAATAAATGTTTTCTTTCTTTCTTTCTTTCTTTCTATATCGCTCAACGTTTAAAGGTACCCACTCAGTCGTTCTTTTAGTCCACAGCTCATCTGACATGCGGCTGACATTTCCGGCCTAGTCCCACTTAAGTTGAGCAGCTTCCCGGGAAACATCTTCAACAGGACTTTGGCGCGCAGTGTTGCGTTCCCACGCGGTTCAATATTGGAACCCCTAGGATACTGCATCCGCTCATTTAATTTAACAATCGACCATAAAGCTTATTAATAGTGGCTTAATAATAATGTCTTAGATTGTCGCGATACATTTTATTAAAACAACCTTTAACCGGATTAATCGCGGGTAGTATTGGTTTTTATTTTTCCTGACGTTTCGAACACTTTACAGCGTTGTACCTTATTTTGATACAAACTATCAAGGTACCTAAACTTTGTTTTTTGTAGAAACCTTCAAAAGGCGCCCGGTTTTTGGAGAGAAGACCACGGAGTGTGAGATTTTCACTTCACTAAAACGGGTGGTTTTGCCGTGGGCACTCAGATCAGCAATTATAGGGGAACTGTAGGTACCTACTATAATAATATACTTTTAATATTTATGCTGTGTAAGGTTTAGTGGTTAATCTGTTTGCTCGCTAATTACAAGTCACAGTAGATTTTTATTGTTATGAAGTATAATTTTGAACTTCTTTCATTCGAAGAGTTAAAAGTTAGTTATACACATTGCTGTTTTGAACAGTTTATAAGTCGACAGAAGCATTCACAAGCTTTACAAAAAAAAAAAACTACCTACTTACTCCTAAAATCCTAATACTTTACTGCCGTTAATATTATTTTACGACGTAATAATAATATTAAGCACTTTGATGCCTCTAAAAATCTGTTAAGTTGAAACGAAAAACATAAAGTATCTCGTAACGAGCTCCTAATCCATCAACTTAGGCATTAAATTTTATAAGAGACTGTTAATATTTTATAAGGTTTTTTTTTTGAACTCATCGAAAATGAATGAAGCTTCTTCTTCTTCTTCTTAGCGTTTCGATGGCAATTCAAATTGTATTAGCCCCAAAACCGCACTACTACAACCGCATTCTCAGTAGCGTCCAAGAGGTTATTTAACGTGCAGGTATCAGGGCACACAGGGCACGATGTCAAGTGTTCCATCGTTTGTGGAACAGCACCTCACCTGCACTCCACGTTGGAATCTTGTATGTATACAATGTATACCTGAGCAGGTTTTTCTTACTGGGTCCGAAGTCTATTTAAAGAGTTCCAGCTCAGCTAAAGCAACTTATGCACAGGTGGGAAATTTTCTGATCGTGGTACGAAAGGTACGTGGTACTGTTATTCATGTACAGTCAGCGATAAAAGTTGTATCAAAACTGCAGTGACTGTAGTGCTGATACCAAATAAGAAATATTGTCTCATTGGGTCTCACCCAATGAGACAATATTTTTATGAATTTAGATTAATCGTTTTTGAGACATTTCAGCCATTTTATTTTGGATGTATTCAGCGACTTTTGTCGCTGTGTTATCTACAGCCTGATTGAGGTGTAGTTTACGACTTTTACATTTTTAAAGGTCTTACGTATAAGCATCAACGTAGCATCACGCCTGTATTATCTGAAGGGGTAGACAGTGCAAATGTCGTTGTACAACTTTGTACATCTCGTACAGAGTTGTACACCGACATTTCACCTATGCTGTTATTAATTCCCATGTGGTCAGCCTATTGCCATCAACCTGGCACCATTCTATATTTCGACTACCATGCTGCTACTAAGAATTTTCTGCCAGTAAAACCCAATCACACTTTTCCCGATCCGGGAATCCAGCTCGGGACCTCACGCTCAGCAGCTGCGCTTACGATCACTGGACTAATGAGGAAGCCGCTAATTAATCACCATGACTAATAATTCATACATTACAAATTTTTGTCAACACTTCTGAATATTTAAAAATGTTGAATGTAAGTAGGAACTTTTGATTTTCTCTACCAAGAATACTGATACCGGAAAAAAACCTTAACAAAGAATAACCCACATTCACACTCCAAAACACCTTTACAACATAATTGGTCTTTAAAAACATACCTCTCAATAAAAGGCGCAATCATAAGCGACAAAAACACACATCTATTATGAAAACCAATATACCAATACCAACATTTGGCAATCTTCGACACCCATTGCGGCATTTGCAAACAAGACATCTATACTATCAATAACGAAACTATCAATGTACGACGCAGACAATCCAACATTGGTGATTGGGATAGTTCTATTGAAGTCCAAGGCAGGTAGTTGGCCGCATTCTACAAAGGTCTTGTCAGGAAGGATCTATATCTTCCCAAGCCTATTGATACTTCAAAATACTCGAGTGACAATGATTCGGAAAAAAATGGGTTTTATGTGGGAGTACATATGTTTTTGTTCCTCAATGGAATAGAGGCTGCAGGTGTGGCTGTTAAGGACGAAGTCATCCTGGGTTCAATTCTAAGGTCGGGCAATGTTAGTGGGTTTTCTGTCTGTAATTCCCAGAAAAAGGTAAAGTAAAGAAAATATATTGTCGTGGTGGCCGTGTAGTTACGGGCCCGCCGTTTGAGCCACAGGTTGCGGGTTCAAATCTGGCATGCCAGTATACTACTATGAAAATACACATGACATTAAAAAAGTCACATTGGTATTTACAAATTAAAGATAAATCTTTGAAAAGCATTAACGCATGCTTATCGAACTCTAAAGTTATTATATTCAATGGACAAAGAATACGGTCACGAGCAGGATTCGAACCTGCGCCTCCCGGATAAATACTCCAGGCGCTCTGATCACTAAGTCATCTCGACCTCTGCTCACGACCGCGATTTCTTCACCCATATTTTAACGTCTTATGGCGACGTTATTGCTATCAATTCAGTCTCTATACAAGTGACCGAACCGACTATTTTTGCAATTAATACAATGTCGTAAAGATGCTGTATAGGGACTGAATTGATAGCAATGACGTCGCCAAAGGACGTGTGACTACATTGAAATTATTATAACTAACAATAATTACGCGCAATTTATAGTAATAATGAAAAATTGGCGGTAGATGAAGAGAAAAGTGCCACACCAATGACGGAGTTAAATTGATGCATCAGTCTGCGTGTGACCACGATCAGTGCAACCTGGTCGAAACGTCAAGCGATTCAAAGGTATTTATTGCGCGTTAATTCCTGTTAGTATATAGTAATATCATGCAACGCGATAGATTAAGAAGGTGACAGTTTTTTTTAAATGCGCACCTGCCATTTTTTTAAAAATTCACTTGCCTATTCTACTTGGGACAATGTAAGGATTCTAACGATACATACGAAATCATTTCAGGCATTTCGAAGTTATGGCCGAATAAAGAAACTGACAAACATACTAACATGCTTACATACATACATGAACCCTAAAACGATAACACTCCTTCAAGATAAATCTTTGAAAAGCATAAACGCATGCTTAGCGAACTCTAAAGTTATTATATTAAATGGAAAAAGAATACGGTCGTGTGCAGGATTCTATTCTATTCTAAGACATCTCGACCTCGAGATGGCTTAGTGTCAGAGCGCCTGGAGTATTTATCCGGAAGGAGCAGGTTCGAATCCTGCTCACGACCGTATTCTTTTTCCATTTAATATAATCACTTTTTTTAGGCAGTCGTTTAAAAATAGTATTGCATTGAAAATGCTGCTCAAAAGTATTTTGTGTTCTTATGAAGGGTTATTGGTTAAATTGTCTAAGATAGTCACATTATCAACTTTAGGTAAACATATTTACAAATGTGTACAACGGTCACCACGACAAGGCAATAAGGATTGATAACGTTCAAGAGTAACATCATAACTTGATTCTGAGCAGGGATCTTTGTCGACAAACTTGTCGAATCGATAAAAGTTTTCATGTATTGGATTTTATAGTTTTATCAACAACTTATGTCAAATTTGACGTTTAAAATCGACAAATATGGCGACCAAAAGAACCGTGCTCGCACCGCTGTTATGAGAAATTTAAATAATAATAATACTCCCGCAGACCGTATTTCGGTCACAGCGACCTATTTCTGAAGAGATTAGCCAAGTGCGCAGTAGATATTATAGTGCACAAGTGTTAGCGCAAACAAAGGTGCATTCCCTCTTCCTTCACTCTCATAGTCCGATGGGACGGCAACCCGACACGACCGGAGAGAGATCAGGCGCAGGACCGACGGCTTTACGTGCTCTCCGAAGCACGGGTCTGTCACACCACCAACTTCCTAACTCTGGGCTTACGTGCCAGTCTCTTCGTCTAAATTGGTACGGATAAAGATAAATCTTTGAAAAGCATTAACGCATGCTTAGCGAACTCTAAAGTTATAATATTAAATGGAAAAATAATACGATCGTGAGCAGGATTCAAAGATTTATCTTTATCCGTACCAATTTAGACGAAGAGACTGGCACGTCTTCACCTAGCCTTTTCCCAATAAGGTTGGGCTCGGCTTCCAGTCTAACCAGATGCAGGTTACAAGTATTTTACATGTCTGACTCCACAACCCAGTTACTCGGCAACAAGATATCTCATGTATTACTGGTTATCAGACCGTAAAGGCTTTCATAGATCAGTATTTGACAACCTAGTCCGATGGTTTACCGAGCTTTTCGGAGCATTGAATAAACAGAATAAACTTAAGGAATTTGAATCTTTAAAAAAAAAAGTGAAGTTCTTGGTACCCAGCAACAGTTTTGTGCCCGATCCACGTTTACGATGACAACCATGTCATGTTTAACGGTAATAAATATTCTCAATCATTATTATTGTCTCATTTGATTGATGTATAGCTTCCGCCCGAAACGACGAAAAATTAAGGTGAAGTAGTTACTTCTTAGTACTTAAGTTTCGTTAATTAATTAATTTATTATTAATAATAATAATAATAATCTTTATTATGAACTTAATACATGTTCCACAATTTTAAGTCCCTGACCTCCAAACTAGTTAAAAAACTGTATCTTGGAGATCAGTTCCTTCCTTTTACAATGATCTATGTTCACATTATATAAAAACGAAAAATAAAAAATAGAACTAAATCTGAAAAAGTTATATAAGAAAAGAGCATAAAGCAAAGCACAAAAAAAAGAAATATCGCATGGCATCAAAAATCGCACGATGCGTGTGTGTACGCGCGCGCGCGCGTGTGTGTGTGTGTGTGTGTGTGCGTGTGTATTAGCTATATAATCTCAACCATGTTATGGGAGTAGAGTTTTATTTGTTGTATTCATTAATCTTAGGACAAGGTTTTATGAAAAATAAAATTTTGGGAATTTTACTACGAAATTTGTTAGGTCTTTACACGATTGGCCCAAAAAGGAGTGTTATGTTTTTAGGGTTCATGTATGTATGTTTGTGAGTTCTTTATTGCACCATAACTTCTCAATGCACCAAATACCTTACATACCTTACATTGTCGCGGGTAACATTGGTTATGATTTAAAAATATGGTTATATACAAACATGCATGAAATATTAAAATATAATTCATACATGGCAGGCGGGCTTGTTTCTTACACTTTCGACTTGGTGTTTTGACGTTGATTTTTATTTATTTAGGGTTTACTCCCATATTTCGATAGTACTACTGAGGGCAAACCGTATTGCCGGGGAATCAACCATTACAATTTTAGCGTGTATAGTAGAACTAGCGCCCATTAACTATAGGCGTGTTGTATCATTAAACTCACACATATTTAATGACCAGCTGATAAACTGTATATCATTCCAAATCAGCTTACAAATTAACATACAGACATAGTAAAAAATAAAAATAAACAATAACGCCGTCTGCCCACTAATCCGAGTGATTCATGTTGGACCGGTTGGAGCGCACCTTTAGACGGCATTAGTTAAAGTTAGGCAGGTGTTTGTGGTCTAACCACGTTTTTTAACCTTGTGGTTATTGAAAATTTACGGTTGAATTTATTGTGACGTTTCTGGGAAGTGGGTTTAAAATTGGTTTCGTGTCGACTGTTTATATTGTGAAGTAGAAAGTTTTCTACGTTTCATTTTATAGATTTTAGTTATACTCGGCTTATGTATATTTATATCCGTTTAATGGCACTCCCACTTGTATCCACAGATGCATCCAACATTGCGGAGTGATATGTCGCAGCAATTAACGTTTAGGATCGCACTGCCCGAACCGCGAATCGAACCTGCTACTGTGAAGTGTAGGGAACGTCAGTATTCGCCTTGGAATGGACGATAATGACATTATATTGAAAGAAACTTCCGACAAAAACTGGATCGCTGGGCAGGACGAGCGACATGACGAGTAACGCAACCACACTACGTCTCTGCCCACTCCCTCGCTATCTCTCTTGCTTCGAGTGTGTGGCCGCGGGGTAAAAGACAGTTCTGTCAAAATGTTGTCACTTGTTTAACCGAAAAGGAAGACGTTCTCTATTCGACTGTGTATTTTATATTCGAACCGTCGCGTTTACAAAATAAAACAGTATAAGGCGACCATGTTTTTTTATAAGAATCGTGGCTTCATGGTGGTCCTATCATTTTGTAATGATCTGATTTGGGGATAGAGAATGGATCTTGTTGAACAGATGAAAGGAAACGACCGGTGTATAGTAATATCGTTTTTCAAGGTTAAAGTGTAATCTGTTAAAATAATAATTGCCTTTATAAAGTACTACTACTACCGCCTCGTTGGTCTAGTGGTCCCAAGCGCGACTGTTGAGCATGAGGTCTCGGTTTCGATTCCCAGATCGGGCAAAGTGTTATTGGGTATTTCTGTTTGGAAATTCGCAGTAGCAGCCCGGAGTTGGAATTATGCCCGGTAGATGGCAATAGACTCACTAACTATAACATTGGACTTAATAACAGCATTGGTGAAATGTGGGTGTATAATTCTGTACACCTCTGCGTTCGGGGAATACAGGCGTGATGCTATGCTATGCTATGCTAATATTGTAATATAGTACAAGGTTTTTTTTTCATTTTATCGGTATATGTAAAAAAAATTGGTGGCACCAACATAACTAACCATAATCGACAGTCAGAATGACACATTAGCACGTTGCTTACGGTTAAACGTAATATGGAGCAATTGAGCTTCGCCTGCAAAAGAAAATTTGTCAGTTAACTAATTCTGTACCTACTGTCGGTACTTGTCTATTGCAGAGATTGATTTGAAATTGTTCATGGAATTTCACATAAAGTTGAAACAAAGACATATAATCTTTGTTTCAACATTTATATCAAACTCGTACGTCATGAGCAATAGGTCATGACTATGAATACTTCGTTACACGTACCACCAGCCTATGAATACGGCCCTCCATGCCTAACTACCTATGTATCGTCTTATTGCTATTCCCACGACATTACCCACGTTTGAATATTAAACAAGATACAAATCTCCTCACGACAGTTCGCCGTCAAACCCCTATTTTTAGCTGTCAATAAATTAAAATGATTAACGTGTAAAGTACGTTGAAAAGTTGGCAAGAATCCAGATCAGATGCCTAATGAGTAAGTGAGTACCGATGTTTTTAATGCTTTTAAAGTCTTGTTAATCTTGTCGTGTGCTGAAAAACCTAGTGTCTGAGTTCAAGCCGCTATTGTCAGTCCAAAGGTCATACCACTAAGCTATCACTGCTTGTGATATTTGTGTGCATTTTGTGGTAGATATAGGTTTATACCTATTCGACCAAAATGCATGGAGCAGCTGCCTCATTGGTCTAGTGGCCCCAACCGCGACTGCTGAGCAGGAGGTCTCGTATTCGATACCCGGGTCGGGCAAAGTGTTATTGAGTTTTTTCTGTTAGGAAATTCTCAGTAGCAGCCCGGAGTTTGGAAATGTGCCCGGTTGATGGCAATAGGCTCACCACTTATTACATGGGACTTAATAACAGCATTGGTGAAATGTGGGTGTACAATTGTGTACACCTCTGCCTACCCCTTCGGGAATACAGGCGTGATGCTATGTTTTAAAGTTATGTAAGCAACTGTTTTTTTTTGCTTTGGTTATGTTGGGTCTATAGTAAAAGTAATTCGAATACGTGGATACATTGACTACTCAAAGTGCTGTAGTCTAACTTTACGTAGCTTACCGAATTTAAGTGGTAAATAAAATAAGAAGATTGTTAATTATCATAACATAACATAACATAGCATCACGCCTGTATTCCCCGAAGTGGTAGGCAGAGGTGTACACAATTGTACACCCACATTTCACCAATGCTGTTATTAAGTCCCATGTAACAGGTGGTGAGCCTATTGCCATCAACCGGGCACAATTCCAAACTCCGGGCTGCTACTGAGAATTTCCTAACAGAAAAACTCAGTAACACTTTGCCCGACCCGGGAACCCGAGACCTCCTGCTTAGCAGTCGCGCTTGGGACCACTAGACCAACGAGGCAGTGTTAATTATCGCCCTCCCTTAAACAAGTGACCCTACTCCTGACTACCTAATATACGTGGGAAGAAACACAAATGACACCAACTTTACTATCCCTAACTATCATTTGTCTACTGCCCCACTCGCCTGGAATTAGTGATAAGAAAAATGAAGACAATATCACAGCTCACCGATTAGATGTTGATTAAAAAATTTTTTTACTATCCCTAACTATCATTTGTCTACTGCCCCACTCGCCTGGAATTAGTGATAAGAAAAATGAAGACAATATCACAGCTCACCGATTAGATGTTAATTAAAAAACATTTTTTTACTATCCCTAACTATCATTTGTCTACTGCCCCACTCGCCTGGAATTAGTGATAAGAAAAATGAAGACAATATCACAGCTCACCGATTAGATGTTAATTAAAACATTTTTTTACTATCCCTAACTATCATTTGTCTACTGCCCCACTCGCCTGGAATTAGTGATAAGAAAAATGAAGACAATATCACAGCTCACCGATTAGATGTTAATTAAAACATTTTTTTACTATCCCTAACTATCATTTGTCTACTGCCCCACTCGCCTGGAATTAGTGATAAGAAAAATGAAGACAATATCACAGCTCACCGATTAGATGTTAATTAAAAAACATTTTTTTACTATCCCTAACTATCATTTGTCTACTGCCCCACTCGCCTGGAATTAGTGATAAGAAAAATGAAGACAATATCACAGCTCACCGATTAGATGTTAATTAAAACATTTTTTTACTATCCCTAACTATCATTTGTCTACTGCCCCACTCGCCTGGAATTAGTGATAAGAAAAATTAAGACAATATCACAGGTCACCGATTAGATGTTAATTAAAACATTTTTTTAATATCCCTAACTATCATTTGTCTACTGCCCCACTCGTCTGGAATTAGTGATAAGAAAAATGAAGACAATATCACAGCTCACCGCTTAGATGTTAATTAAAACATTTTTTTACTATCCCTAACTATCATTTGTCTACTGCCCCACTCGCCTGGAATTAGTGATAAGAAAAATGAAGACAATATCACAGCTCACCGATTAGATGTTAATTAAAACCTTTTTTTCTGGCAAGCCACAAAAAATTTGAACGCAACATATTGCAAGATATATTGTAAGTAAACAGCTTAAATCGTTTAACATAATTATTTAGAGACAATTGAATTTATTATGATCATCATAACATAACATGGTATCATGCCTGTATGCCTCTAAGGGATTGGCAGAGGTGTACACAGTTGTACTCACTCATTTCACCAATTTTGTTTTTAAGTCCCGTGTGTGTGTGTGTGTGTGTGTGGTGATCCTATTACCATCTATCTACCAGGCACAATTCCAAACTCCTGCAACTGAGAATTTCCTAACAGAAAAACTCAAGTACACTGTCTGTGCTCGATCCAGGAATCGAAATCGAGACCTCATGCTTAGCATTCGCGTTTAGAACCAATAGACCAACGAGGCAGTGAGTGATGATCATCATAATTATTATTTTTCCTTTCTTGCTTTAGGCTAATAGACGATTGTTCCCACAGAAATTATTTTGTAACATGGATGAATTTACAGACACAAATATCATGTGCACTCATACGCAGACCCGCAACAATAAATTACAATTGTCTGTAGATCATACAAATATTTGTTCGTATAGGAATTGAACCTGTGGTACGGTACAGCATCCATCACTCGACCACAGCACTAACCGCGAACGGTAAAAACCACACGGTCCTCTGATAACCTTTACCGGGGTCACAGATTAGTTGGTAGCGGGGTACCAGGATTGTAGGTGCATTCACATGTAGTAAGACAGCCGATCCTTAAGTTTTCAAACATAGGTCTGAGAGTCTAAAATGGCCACTTCGAGCATTTCTCCTAAAAATTATTTGAATTGAGGAATTTCTTAAGATTCTGCTCTTTGACACATTTGAAATTTCTATTTTGTGAGTAATTTTACGAATCTCCATGGAAAACTGACGAATAGATGAATTACTCAAGATAAATCTTTGTAACTTTAGAGTTCGCTCAGCATGCGTTAATACTTTTCAAAGATTTATCTTGAATTATTAAGGTAATTGCATTCTTTACGACATTGTATTAGCTGCAAAGTTGGTCGTGTCATTTCGGTCACCTGTATAGGTACTGAATTGATTGCAATGACGTCGCCATAACACGTGTTGAAATATGGAAGAAGAATTCGCGGTGGTGAGCAGAGGTCGGCTTAGTGGTCAGAGCGCCTGGAGTATTTATCCGGGAGGCGCAGGTTCGAATCCTGTTCGCGACCGTATTCTTTTTCCATTTAATATTGTAACTTTAGATGAATTACTGTTTATGAATTGCACGCAAATTTTATTATGATTTTGTCCATGAAGTGATCCTTTTACGATTTGTGAAATGAATCATATTAGGATCCTTTTATGATTCAGCTTAAGTGGCCTTGGTGTTAGATCAAATCGATTCAAAGCCAATCCAACTGCCAACTTTTACCGATAAATTAAAATCTTATTCGGAAAACTTTTTGAGATAAATCTCTTATCTTAACTCCCGTTCCGACTGTCACATCGCATTCGGCTTGTTTTTATGGGATTTATGCTCATGTCAGGTCTAGGAGTTTGCTTCCATCAGCATTTCCTTCAGAGTGTTCTGGCTTGGACAACTCTTCGTGAGGTGACGCGTGATGGGTCGGCCCTTCTAGGGTGCTAAAAACTACTAAATTTATTGAATTTGTATAATAACTTTCGTGAGACCTTAGTCATGAGTCGAGTCCGTGGCGATGTCGAAAGTGTGACTCGCGATATCGCCGCGTTCTCAGCTCATGACTCAGAGTTACGTTCGAGTTCGAAACTAGTCGGGCAATCCAGAAAAATGCACGTGAGGGACGGTGATCACTAAATAATTGCTTAATTTATTTTACAATTATAAATTTTTGTGGCAAGAAAACAATCGGATTTCAACCTACACCTCTCGTTTCGTTACGCATGTGTTAATGCGTTTGACCGTTTTATTTGTTTTCATTTTGCAAATGTCTGAAACGCATCTATTTTGACTAATATTATATAAACTATGACACAATATGAACACGAAAGTGTGATTAATTGTTACTCAGTCGCGCCTTAACAGCTTAACGGATTTGTGTAAGACTTCCTAGATGGGAATTTATGTCCTATAAATTATAGATTAGTGTTGAAGTTACATTTTATCTAGGAATACCAAAACATTTTTTAAATAGCTAGTCTGTCCCTCCTTAGTATAAAACCAAGTTTCTACAGCGTCTGTCAGACTGTGTGCTTAATTTTCTCCGTGATTACAAAATAGATTTTATTGGATACATAGATTTTCTGGTTTTCATTTATTAACATAATGTTTCAAGGTATTTTGGTATGTAATTTGTGGAAATTTTGAAAGACTTAATATTTTGAATAAATTTTATGAAGTCGGCTAAAAATTGTCTATATAGGTAGAAAGGTTGCTTCTGATCAGATGGGATGATGAGATGGGCAGTCTGAACAGATAGTACACAGCATATTATAGCATCACGCCTGTTCTTATAGAAGGGGTAGGCAGAGGTGTACAGAGTAGTACACCGACATTTCACTGATGCCGCTACATCTACTACACTGTTAATACTTCTATTGAAACTTCCCTATCAGCAAAATTCAATAATATTCTCATCCAAAAAACAAAAACACCGTCATGGATTACCGACTAACTTTCCTGGACCTGAGAATCGAACCGAACCTAATCAGCAGCCAGACCAACGGGGCAGCTAGTAATCTCTACATAGTATAAAACAATTTCTGTCTGTTTATCCGTTCACTCCTCCTAAACCACGCAACGGATTTTGATGCGGTTTTCACTATCGCTTAGATAATTTTTCACAGATGGTTTATATATATAATAAATCCTAATACAGTTTTTTTTAATGTAAGTAGAAAAATTAATATTTTGCAACCAAATCACCTAAAAATTTATTTACATGGCTTACGTAGGCTAAACGTAACTTCACTATTTTTTTTCTAATTTATACGTTTGCGAAGCCAGGGCTGCTCGCTAGTTTATAAATAAAATGCCACTTCTGACATAGGACGATATCGAACGCATGTCCATATGCTAACTCATGCGTGTATTCGTCCCTTGCATTTCCCATGCATCCATTGGTCCTCTGACCGACTTATTTCCAAATGGATTGAGACCCTTCTGTGTGCTCCAATGTGCAATAAATTGTTCTTTTTTACTCTGTAATGAATTTCTTTATTGGCCTTTTTGTGTGAATGCATTTTCAATTTAGTTGTGGCTATGTTTGTAGGGTTTGTTTGTGAGGATATTTTTGTTTAAAGTTGAATTGAATTGTTAATTATATTGATAATAATATACGCTCGTATTCATAAAAATGAATGCGCTATAAACGCAACATATAAGTATTCTTGACTTTGTCACTTAAAGAAGTTGTTCATCTATAAAAAATATTATAGAAAAATACGTTGTTTTGCTTTTTGTAATATTTTTTTTTCTTTTTTTTTCTTTTTTAGTTGGTGTGTTTAAGGATGTCCTAGTTTTATGTATACATAAAATATGTAGTATAGTTTTATGTATATAGCTATAAATGTGTGCGTCAGAGCGTTCTGGTTGTAGGATGAGCTAGAGAGATGGCCTGGTTAGTGGAGTGTAATACTAGGATAACATCAGAATCTGGCGAATGGATAACATCTGGTGTGACATAGCTAGATAGAAGGAGGCCGTATCGGTGGCAGTTACCACCAACAATAGCATTTCCAATGAGGGTTGACGTCAGGCAGGCGGCCGGTCGTAAGACATTGCCAAAACTTTAGCAGTGTGCAATTTTAATCACAATTAAAAGTGGAAGAAGAATACATGCTGCGCCAACCTCAAATAAATTGGGGTAAGGGCAGGAGGATGATGATGTTGGATGAGCTAGAGAAAGATATAAAATAAAATAGAATCGCTCTAGAACGACCGACATGAAAATCATCCGGGAAGCCTTTGCCCAGCAGTGGGATGACACAGGCCGACAGTAACAGATATACAGAAAGGTAAGTTTTTTATCAAATCAAATCAAATCATTTATTAATCAATACATTTTGAGTACGATAAGGTCACATGTTGTAATTATTTTGTTTCATCAAAATCTGCCTGAAGAGGCGTTTGAAATTATTTAAACATTAAATTGCACATCTTATAACATATTGTAATAATATAAATCAAATATAATTTTAAAAAGAAATGGAAATTTTTATTTATGATAATGTCAAAATAAATTTAATTTCAAAAAATTAAAAAAAATTTATAGTACAGATGTCATGAATGAAAACTAATATAAAATGTTATGTCATTTCAAATCGTTATCATTAAGGAACTCAGAAATACTATAATAACATTTGCTGGTTAAGAGGATATTCAATTTCTTTTTAAATATTTCTATGCTGTGAAGCTTAATATAGTCTGGAATTTTATTATAAATTTTTATTGCCATACACAACAAACTTTTCCACATCAGACTTGTTTTAGCGCTATGCAAACATAATCTATTATTATTATTGCGTCTGTTACGCTTGACAACATCAGATATGTACTGAAACAATTTAGGATTGCGGCGAACAAACAATGCAACCTCGAAGATGTATAAAGACGGAAGTGTTAGGATTTTACAATATTAAAGTTACAATATTAAATGGAAAAAGAATACGGTCGCGAACAGGATTCGAACCTGCGCCTCCCGGATAAATACTCCAGGCGCTCTGACCACTAAGCCATCTCGACCTCTGCTCACCACCGCGAATTCTTCTTCCATATTTTAACACGTCTTATGGCGACGTCATTGCAATCAATTCAGTACCTATACAGGTAACCGAAACTGTAAAAAACCGGTACTGAATTGATTGCAATGAAGTCGCGTAACTTTAGAGTTCGCTAAGCATGCTTTAATGCTTTTCAAAGATTTATCTTGAATATATTAGTTAAATATACGTATAATTTATGAATGTTTTTTTCGTGTTTTTCCCAAAACCTTTTATTTCTAATAAAGAACATAAAAAATAAACAATAAATCAATAACAGAATATTATCTTAACAAATGAATATTACATCATCATTTCTTATATCAGACTACACAGCTTTGCCAGAAGTCAATAACCGTTTCGGAAAGCAAGTAGTGATTTCTACAATTGATTTGTTCCAAACACTTGATCTCTAATACCCACAGATACTGGGACGAATTGAATACGCGATTCGTAATTCTCTTTTCGTAATAGTAACAGTCGGTATTTCGGAAACATAATTGGAACTCAATATTTTTGTTGTTGTAAATTAGTGATTGGATAGCTACGAATAGATATTCAATTTCCGAATTTGTTTGCCTTATCCGAGCACCATGCATGTATTTCATACAGTGTTCTACACGTCGCAACCGTTCATATATTTTACGATTGAAAAAAATCCTGACACTGCAAAATTTCATGTGAGAAAAAAAGAGCTTCACGTAGATCCAAATGCGTTTTTTTTTCTAAAATCCAATACGGAAACGCTATGTGTGTGACCAGCTTTAAATATTTTTTTTATTTACTAAATATTTCGGTTAGTATTATAAAAAATATAGCAATAGAGATCTCTCTTTTTATAGTGTTACTGTTGATGTTTGTCGCATCACAAAACATTGAGTCACAGAAAATAACAACACAAAAATGTTGAGTGTACATTTTTGTACATAACAAAGATAATATATTACCCAAACTGATGGTCACAATATCGATTCCAACTACTCACTAAAACTATATAAACCAACATTTAATTTTACAAAATGGAACGCACATTGTAGTCATGGTGGGGGTTGACGATGACGTCACGTGTTCCCGACAGCTCAGCTTAGACCCAACTGGGACCGCGTCCGGACGTCAATCAAGCGCAGAGAGGACAAATAAGAGGAATTGTATTGAACGAGACGTTGGATATTGAATTATTTTGTATTAATTTTTTTTGTTGAGTGTGTTTTGTTTTTTCCTTAATGTTTAATGGTTTTATTAACAGATGAATCTTTTAAACGCATTAACGCATGAGTGGCGAACACTAAAGTAAAAAAAAACTTGCGCCTCTCGGATAAAAACTCCAGGTGCTTTGATTAGTGGTCACAAAATTCCACAACAAAAAGAAACAATATCAAAAGATGATTAACTGATAGAGCTGTACGTAGTCTAGCACCATGAATCTTATAATAAATTTAAACATTGTATTCAAATAGACAAATACTTACAATACTACTTCTATAGATACTTCTCTTCTATACCAGCAATCGAACATACCTACTCAATATAATACCTCCCAGAGAATGACAGATCGATCGAACGATATAATAATAATAGGAATGCCAAAAGCCTTTAAGGCAGCAAAAAAAAAACCTTAATAGACTACCAGAACATTTATCCAGTCCTAATGTATGTTTTTTCCCAAGTATTCAGAAAAAAACATTGTAATAAGATAGTTAATTTATTTCGCTATTTATCTAGCAAAGTACCTTATTGACTGCGTATCGAATAGACTTGAGTATCGAGAAGATATTTTTCTCGATTATTACAAAAGGTATTCCGAGACTATTGCGTTCGTAATAAGGGATTCTGTGTGTTTAGGGGGGCTTAATCTTGGCTTGAAAACTGAGGTATGTTCTGGGAATATTTTTGATATAAATACTGTATGAAAAGAGGTTTTTGGAAAAAGGTCTTAATGAAAAAACAGTACTACTACTACATAACACTCCTTTTTTGGGCAGTCGTGTAAAACAGTCTAAGTACACTAACAGCACCTAGTTACTAATTTGTAATGCATTATTGCAGACTTATTAGTATAGCCTACGCTAAGAGTAATTTATTATAGCTCTAATAGGCAGTCTTCCTGTATTCCGAAGTTGTCTTAAATGCATTCCAACACATTGTGTTGCCATTTTAGATTTTTAAGTCTTCAATCTATGTAAGGAAGAATATTATGAATAATTTGTTGGTATTATTAGTTTTATGTATGCAGGTAGATGTCGTTATAGCTCGAGTTGTGAGCTCAAACGTTGTGATGTACCCATGTGAATTTTTCAAAGACTTTACTTTAGGTTAATACTCCTACCGACCGTATTTCGATCACGGCGCTCTATCTCCACGGAGATAAGCCAATTCCGTAGGAGATATACTCATATTCCAATGGGACCACAATCTGACACGACCCGAGAGAAATCAGGCACAGGACCGACGGCTTTACGTCCTCTCCGAAGCACGGGGGTGTCACACCACCAACTTCCTGACTCCAGGCTGTTACTGAGAACTTTCTAAAAGAAAAATCCAATAACACTTTGCCTGATCTGGGAATCGAACTCGGGATCTCACGCTCGGTAGCCGCGCTTGCGACGGCTAGACCAACGAGGTAGTCATTTAGATTACCTAAGTTATCACTAACATACGAAGACGGGAAACATATTCAACCACTGTGAGCGTAGTGATCATTGGTGGCATTTCTGCTACGAGTATAATTAAGGAAAATAAGTACTAGTTCATATTGTCATCCGATCACTATTGAATGACGTGTGGGCTGGTCTGTCTGTTTGTTAGTCTTTGGCGCCTCTACTACAGAATCGATTTCAATCAAATTCTCAGAGCTTAAAGAAGACATGGATACACATACGATACTTTTTTACAGTGGAAAATTGCTTAGTTTTAAGACGCATTGAGCTAAAAAACGTTTCACTAGATGGCGCTTATTTTATCCTCAGACTGCCGTAGCTGCTCTACCTATATTAGGCTAAATGATACAATGTTGAATTATAATGACTTGGTGTTTCATCGTGGTGTTAATTTCTGATATCGACGCAGACGGAGAAGCGTGTACAGCTAGTTATACCATAAAATAATACCGGGAATGAGACGTAAACAGCATAGATAGAATAGTGAGGGGTTTCCATCAAACTAATGGCGCTGTAACACCATTGTTATGCATCCGTTGTAACCACAATATTGGTGTTTATGTTTGTCGCCTATTTGTTTAAGGGATATCTTCTGAATGCTTCGTTTTATTGCCACTAAATACTGTGAATATAGGGGAACTTGTAATGTATGGGGCAAGCAGTAAGCGCCCTCTGCGAATTCGTATCGTTGAGTTCTGTTTGTTATTTTTTCAATGGGCTCGTGGCTGTGAAGTAACAGCCGCAGAGATCGATTGGTCGGGGTTAAGTTGCTGCTGTCCGTCTATGGATGGTTGACCATTATTTTGACATGATTTGAGCCCCTCAGTGCCTATGAGAGCACGATAAACCTTGGTTCTGTTTGTCAAATGAAGATTGGCAGTCGCTACGGGTAGCCAGATGTCTGAAAGTCTTACCACCGTATATCGTGTTACCCATTAACTGGGCTGTGGAAGTCAGATAGGCAGTCGCTTCATTAAAAAGACTAGCCGATTGGAAGCCAAAGTAGTTGGGAATAGGCTAGAATGAATAGATGACGGCAATGTCACGGTAAGACGAATTAAAAAAAGGTGAAAGGAATCTTCGATTTTACGTAATTCGGATATTTACAATGGAAATGAAATGGCAGTTTTATTTCATGTTGCCCCACACTAATTTCTTCCTATATCGTGGGTGCGTTTACTGATATAATCTCACATGCACACATACCCAGACACGGAATAATTATCTCTTCTAAGCGACACGCGATGCAGCAGCCGGTCTCTCGACCACTGCGCCAATTAATTAATGACCATGTTCATTTTAAAATCATAAGTGTTAATTTTATTTAGGTAATACACACACCTAAAGTCAGTGACGTGTACCCTGGGTTCAAAGTTACATAGCCTGATCGAAAAAAAATGGACGAAAGCCCAGAACGTAATTGCAGTGAATCAACATTTTCCCCCGAACCACTGTAAAAATGTTCTATGTTTGGAGAACCCATCAAAATACTATGGCCGCAACATTTTTAGAGGCGGCCCCATAGTAACCGATATTTATTGTTACATTCTCCCATGGTGAACGGTGTTATAAATTTTTATTGTTATACTGTAATACCCCATATAATTATCATGGGAATCTGGTATCAAATCATTTGATGGTGGAATTCGTTTATGCTGTGGTTGTAAACATCGATTGTGTAAGTTTTTATTATAGAATATTGTAGATGTGTAGGAAATGTTTAAGGTGATCTTTAGTGGGTGAACGATTGGTAAAGTTAAGTAACCCAGGTGTCATAATAATAATACTTCTCCCGCCCGTATTTTGGTCACAGCGGCCTATCCCCATGGAGATTAGCCTAGTACGCAAGATATAATGCACAAGTATATGCGCAAACACAGGTGACCTCCTTCTTTCTTCACACTCATAGTCCGATGGGACAGCAGTCCGACACTATCGGGGAGAGATCAGGCGCAGGACCGACGTCTTTACGTGCTCTCCGAAGCATGAGGGTGTCACATCATCAACTTCCAAACTCTGCACGGCTGCTACTGAGATTTCCCTAACAAAAAAACCCAGTAACACGCTCAGCTGCGGTGCTCGCGACCACTAGACCAACGAGGCAATCGGGTGGCATATTAGATGAGAAGAATCCTAGATGTTGCCCACAAACTAGACATAACCCCTTGTTGGATACCTCTAAAAAGAAATATATCTCCTGGGAAAATAGCACGGTTAGCACCCTTATCATACTGATAGTTCGGCCATACTTATCGATTTTATGAGTAGAAGTCTGAACAATACTTACGAAGCAACACGGGACGAACAATTATTGCTAATTAATTTGCGAAGATACGGAAACAACAATTAGCTAAACATTTTATTTCGTGGTAAATTCAAGTTCTTTTTAAATTGTAAATTGTATTAATTATTATACAATAACATAGTTACTGTATAATAATACGTAAAAGAAGTAACTTTAGAACTGGATTTTTAAAATTACATATAAAAAAAAAAAGAAGCTTGCCTAGTCATCCAATTTCGCTTGTCATACACGAGCTAAACGCATACAAATACTTAAAACTCATCAACTCGGCGCCAGTACGCTGCGTGTGTGTGTGCGTAATCTATGCTACGCTTATGACAAGGTACTTTTTTCAGATCCGTGGTAAAATCTTCCTAAATAATCCACTCCTAAATAAAAAATCCTAAATAATCCTATCCAGGGTGGTTTTAAAGAACTAGGATGGTGTTTTTTTTAAAACATTTAGGACTCCCCAGGACACCTTAAAAGGTAGTGTACATGTTGGGCGAAAACAGGACGATTGGCAACTTTAATGAACTGTCCAGTCGTACTTATCGATTTTATGAGTACAAGTCTAAACAATACTCACAAAGCAACAGGGGACGAACCATTATTGCTAATTAATTTGCGAAGATACGGAAACAACAATTAGCTAAACATTTTATTTCGTACTTTATTTTGTTTTTACAGTTACGTAGATGTTCGTAAAACATTTAAGAACGTTTAGTTAAGTAGGATATTAGTCGGACGCCATGCTTGGATGTGAAGGAGTAAGCAGAGGTGTACGTTGTACGTTGTAGGTATGCTCATATTTCATTAACGCCGTTATTAAATCCAATGTGGCGACTTCTGGCCACATGGGATTTACTCGTTGGTCTAGTGGTCCCAAGCGCGACGGGGTCTTGGGTTCGGTTCCCAGGTCAGGCAGTGTTATTGGGTTTTTCTGTTAGGAAATTCTCAGTAAAAGCCCGGAGTTTCGAATTGTGCCCGGTAGATGGCAAGGGGCTCACCACCTATTACATGAGACTCAATAACGGCATTGGTGAAATGTGGATGTACAATTGTGTACACCTCTACCTACCCCTTCGGGGAATACAAGCGTGATGCTATGCTATGTTGTGTGGTGACTGATGAGCCTATTGTCATGAAGCGGCTAATATTCCATACTCCGGTCTACAGCTAAGATTTTTTTAACAAAAACCCAAGCAAAGTACCTATACAGTTTTTTTTTTTTTGTGGAAAAAGAATACGGTCGTTAGCAGGATTCGAACCTGCGCCTCTCGGATAAATACTCCAGGCACTCTGAATACTAAGCCATCTCGACCTCTGCTCACTACCGTGAATTCTTCTTCCAAAATTTAACACATTATAACTTTTAAAATTATAACTTTAGAGTTCGCTGAGCATGCGTTAATGCTTTCAAATCAAAGATTTATCTGTATGTATTTATACAGTTATTGTTTTGTAATAAATCCCAGATGTTTATTTATTTCACACGGATCCTCTCATACCAGTTAATAGGAACTATGACATCACTAATTGAATACAAAACTACACGCATGGTTTACTCAAACATTTTTTATCGCAAGGGCTTGACATGACACGTGCTGTGTTAGTTCATCTGTATCCCCAAAAACACACAGAAAATAAACTTTATTATTATGAAAATAAGGTCTAAAATATACACTTTAATACATTAACCGTTTAGTAAGGAAATGACGACCAGACGTAGGTCGTTTTTTCGCATGATTGGGTTTTTTTAGGGTTAAACATGGCTATGAATGATTGATTCGGGACGTTGTAGTTTGGGGCGCAGAATGTTGGTTTAGTGAGCTTGCATGTATTGGTAGAAGTAAATAACAATAAGTTAGTTAAAACCGTACAAGGAGGCAAAACTAAAGATATTTTGCTGTCTGTATAAATATCTCAAAGGATGTGATAGCAAATTCTGCACACGTTTTTAAAACAATATCGATGGGTGAAAGGCTTTTTGCTCAAGCGACATTTTTGTGAAATATAACAATGGCGTCAATTCTAATGCAGCAAACTAAACTAAATTTAGAGCATTGCTGTCTTTAACTAACCGTTATTATAAGAGCGGGACGGGATGACTTTAAATTCAAATTTAATCATGTCAACCAAAAATGTCCGTATAATTTTTGTTTGATTTCTCTAATTTTAGTGGTTACCTAAAACTGTACCTACTAAAAACGTTCGGAGATTTTAATTTGACGTGCCTAAATTAGATTTTGACATTTCTTGATTCATCACATCTTGCTCATAATTAACTGTTAGTAAAAGACAGGAATGTTCTAAATTTAGTTTAGTTTGCTTCATTAGAATTGACGCCATTTGTCCCTAAAGGTTTTAAAGTTTATTTTCGTAAAGCACAGTAATAAAACTGGAAACAAATAGCCTCTTACCAATCGATATAAGTCTACTCGAAGTAATTTCTCAGAATCTATACTTTGGAACGCAGCAGTAGGATTATTATAATTGAGAACGTTATTTAAAAAAAAAGGTCAAATGTTAATGTTAAAGCTTTAAATTTAGATTTAAATAAACTATGAGGGATAATACATTACAATCAATATTCAGATACAGATAAATATTTGAAAAGCATTAACGCATGCTTAGCGAACTATAATAGAATATGGTCGTGAGTAGGATTCGAACCTGCGTTTCCCGGATAAATACTTCAGGTGCTCTGATTACTAAGCTATCTTCTTATTCCGACTGTATTCTTTTTCAATTAATATATATATATATATATTATAACTTTATCGATATTCAGGTCTATCGAGTGCAGGACCTTGTATTATATAAAAGAAAAAAGAAACGCATATTAACAATAGTTCACCTTTTAATGACAGACCACGTAAAAATAAAAGCTATGTCCAATTTCCCGCAACACAAAACTTCAACTCAATAGGGTTAACTCGATAGCTTGTTGATCGAGTCCAAACAAATGCTAACCAGAAAAAAAAGAAAAAAGAAAATACCGTACACCGGCAGACAGATCGTGCTCTCAATCAACTCACACGCATAGTTCAGAATCAAATGAATGTATTGAAACTGGTATGATTGTTGTAGAATAAAACGTTAGGGTATTAAGTACGAATTAAAAAAATAACATTTATGTAGATTTGACGCAATGAAAGGGTATAATGGAAATACAACATGTTGGGAAAAATCTCAAATCTTTTATTCCCGTTGCCAATATAAGTACTACAAAAATCGACTGTAATGGTGATCCACAAAATGAATTAGTTAAATGACTTCTTTTAAAAGCAAACCTAAACCATAAGCCGTAAAAGCAGTAAGAAAAAGAACCCATAACAGTAACTCACACAGTAAATACAATATTCAAAGACGATAAACAACTTCTTACTCCAATTTCAAACAACACAAGACTAACCAATAAATAAATAAACATTACTCCAATAAAAACGCCACAACATCGACGCATACGCATACAAGATCAAAATGAACGTGGCCACGCAATAATATACAATCAGAAGACCTATTCGAATTATAATAAACTTGAGAGAATGTATTGACACAGCAATATTTATTATTATGTACGAGTATTATAAAGCGGAAGTTTTATTATGTCCTTGTTTATTTAAACGCACTCATCTCTAGAAATACCAGTAGGATTTGAAAAAATTTTTTTTACATAATAACCAGGTTCGTGAGGAACCCTGAGAGAAGACACAAACTGTGAATTATTTTCTATTTGTTGTTAGTATTAAGTAGATAATTATAATTTAATTATACGCAGGTGAAACCGCGGGGCACAGCTAATCGCGTTATAATTGTTTTTTAGGCAAGTTTTATGTTGCTTAGGTTGTACAGTGCTAATCACACATTTATTAAGTTCTTAAGTAATAATAAGTACGGGAAAGTGTCGATGATCGATTACTCAATCACATTACAATGGATTTGTATATAGGGTGTGCCTTGTCTAAACGCAATTGAAATTTATGAAGACGCATGGGCAGCAGTTAATGTTGTGATAATGGTTGGTCAAGACTAAAACTTCTGTGCCATTTTGTTGTTTGGTATGTATAAGAAGCGGCCTCATTGTTATAGAAGAACCGGTCGTTCTGATAACTTCCGGACGAGAAATAAGTCGTTCGGATAGCTCTCGTGTATTTTTATTTTTAAGATCGTGTTTTATTCTATTTTGGCACCGAAGATGTATTGGCCTTTCTTTTGTTGTGCTCACGGCTGCTTTTTCATCCAATCCTAGTATCGTTCTGTAATGTATGAAGAAAGCTTTGTTTATTTCCTTTGAGGTAAAAGCTAATTCGATTGATGTGAATCTCTAAATGAGGAAATGTCTCCCTCTCTGATCGTATTGTTTCGAAAGCTATAGGGTATTAATAGACAATGTTCTTTAAGGTTTGTGTCATCTATATAGTTCAAATCCATTGTCATGGTTTTTGTCTATATTTTGATCAAGTATACTTACTGATTTACGTTTAAATTATTAAAATGATCACAAATTATTTAAATCATTCAACTTTGGTCTGCCCTATTTCAGTTTCAATCATTTTATTGCAGTGTTGTTTATTAAAATAAATACTTCATTCAGCCTTTTTATTCAAATAAAAATTCTATAGATACAGGTTCCTTGCATCTTGTTCCTTATAACACTTCAAATGGCGCCAAAACTGTGTCAATGTATATACATTTCGCGAGAACGTGCCTTATACGACGATAACACAGCCATGCACTACAAAGTTCGCAGTAATGCATAAATAATGATAGATAGGAAGATAACCGTTATTCTAAGAACTACATAGTAACAACATAAAACGAGTAATGTCAGAAACGAGCTAGACTAGTGGGACCCAAAATGAATCCCTGTGGTAGCCTTAAGAAGTGCTGGAAGATGTTATTGAAAATGACATATAACCGTGCCTTGATGCCACGATTGAATAATACTGTTGTTTTTTTAAAGTATCTTTACAAGTTATACAATTTCATTACATGGTACATATTATTAGGTGTTTTGTAGGTTCTAGTAATTAGCTTTAATGCTATGTTACCTGTATCCATGAACGGCTCATAAACTATGACTACGCTTAGATATTGGCGAAGATAAGAAGGTATACTTTTTTCCCCAAAATAATCGATAAGACATAGGAATCGGATAAACTAGTACTAATTTAAATATTCGTTCGGTATTCACTCGGTTATCAATTTGTGTATCGATTTAGTTCTTTGTTTATTACCAAGACCAAGGTCTCGCAGTCACAGGGTAAGTAATCGTTTGAACGAAAATATTTAGTTTTTGGATCTTTCTTGGCTCAATGTAAAATTTTATATTTTTTTTTTTTTGTTTTTAACATTATGATAATGCTGGTAGTGGTAACGTTAGTAATACAATGGATAACTTTTCCAACAATATTTGAGTAAAGTCTTTTCATATAGTTATTAATTAACTAGTTTTAAAAAGACCTTACTTAAGGCTTACTCTTGAAAATAATTCCGCTCGATTGACATTGGAAATATGTCAGTTCGTACTTTTAAATGCCAAAATGTCTAAAGAAATATTATAGATTCGGGATAATATGAAGACAACATGCTTTAAAATTGAGGCAACTGTAATGTAGGTAAATTTATTTTAAAATTACACGTTATTTAAGGCGGCTATTTAATATTGGAATTGGATTAAAATTGGTATTAGTTTCAAGAGTACTGGTTTCAGAACCAGTACTCTCAGACCAGAGTAACCTCAGAACCAAAAGATTCACACTTAATCCACTGCTACAAATGGATCTTTGTATAAGTATATTATTTATTGCTGAACGTTTCCCATTGCTCAACAAAATAAACCATTGCTCTAAAGTACATCGTAGCAAAGAAAATAAAAGAAATGTTTCTTATACTTTAAATTCGTAAGCTTAAATACAAAAGTTACCTTTGTTTTCAGTATTTATTTCTAATGCAAAAGCACATGTGTTCTTTATTATACTAGCATAACGTCTAGACTCAACATAATATCCATACTAGTCAAATATTTACTCTATAGTACCGGCTTTTTATGTCATAACCTTTTGTTTGACATCTAAATATCTTACGTCAAAAAACCTAAACCCACCTATAATTTTGTCAGTTACTGTAATTTTATCGATACTCTATAACAGTTTTCTATTTCAATAAAAAAGTAATTCACAGTCTTTGAGAACAATCAAACCGTGTTTACTGAAGGCAAATCAATGTCTTGAAGCAAAACAAATAACCGATTGATTTGTAATTCAAATTCAAGTTCGAATCAGTCGAATCTAATAAACTCATTGAGTACAACAAATCTAAGCCTAGATCTGATGCAGACATGCAATAACTGGTAAAGCAGGAAATTAGAGCAAATAGACTATTGGCACAAAGGAAATGACACTACCCGTTCCTATTATGAAGTGAAAATTGTTTGTAATCGAATTGCTCGCTGTAAATTCGTCGACTTTGTAGAATTCTGTTCCGAAATTCAACGTAGTAATTAATTGAACACAGCTGGAGCAATTTAGGTTTGATTATAAGAGAACTCGAAACAAAAATGCCAAAATTGAATTAAAACAATCACCCTAAATTGCTCACGGAACAGTACAAAACTCCAAGTTGGTTAATGAAAATAGATAAAATACTACGTACAGACGGAAAGGATATAAATTCTGGTGAATTTGCAACACAAATCGCACTGCAGTGTCTAGTGCAGAGCTTTTTGTGTGCGGGTTAAAAGAAACCAACTTATTAGCATATTCCATAGATTTCCACCCCCACACTGCGGTTGGCAAACATAATATATTAATATATAACACAAGCAATCCTCAAAGAAGGCACATTACCGATTAAAACACAGTAACAAGCGATTTATCGTAGAAAATGTTTTAAATCATTATGGTTGGACGCTGTGTGCTGTTCTGTCGCGATTTCTACTGAGTCACTGTACGTTATCACTTTAATAGTTAACAAATATCACTTATTGGTACACTGTAGCACTAATGTTATTCACGTTGGGTTGATTATTAAGAATTTGTGGTTTTTTGTTGTGTGTGTGAGGGGAGCGGGGACACGGCGCGCGTGCGTGCGCGGCAACAACGCGCACTCGACTGAGTTAAGGTACCTACCTACCCCAGGCTAGGGTTTTCGTCCCGGCCGGCGAACAGCCGTTCCGTTTTACGGGATATATTGATTGTTTGAGCAGAAATTCTTTTAGTAGACTGCTTTGCAATTTGACAGTTATAATATAAATATTATTTTTTGAGGAACCTTCTTCTACTGTTCTTTATTTCCTAAGGGCAAAAATTTATCTAGTTATTAATAAAATTCCTTGGCACAAATAAAAAATACATCTATATTTCTCATAGTTTGTCACAAATAACTGATTATCTACTTAAACATATAGGTGTCTTATAAAAGTAATTATATTTACGTTCATAATAAGATAACTTTAAGTGAACTTTTATCTGTGCTTTGTTTACTTTGTACGGCCATTAATAATTTTTATCTTATTTAAAAATAGACCGTAATGAAATTTCGCAATATTATAAAACTTTTATGTATTCTTATTAAAATTAACAGCAATATAATTTTAGAATATTGCTTATTTAGGGGTTATTTTTATCAAAAGAAAACGTCAAATCAACCTTCGCCCTCCGTAAAATGTAACGTCGATAAACAGGAACAGAGTTATTTCTGTCTCTCTCCCTCCATCATTTACAAAAGGTGACAGAGTAGTGCGTGTCCCAAGTTCCCAACCCTACATCTACCCTTCTCAATACAGGCTACAAAACTAACATAACGTGACCTATCTTTTGCGACATTAAGTGTTAGTTGAGAGGTCAAGTAAAATTTGATGAAATACAGGGTTACGATTTTAGGGCTAACAAATTAGAAAGGGGAAGAAAAAATGTTCGAATGTCAGGTTTATTGACATTTTGCAGGGCTATAATTAAGGTTTAGCGAGGGACCCAGTTGTTATCGACACACCGTTAAATTTTAAAAGCGCGATTTTCTTTGTAATTAATTCTTCCAATTGGCTATCAGGGGATACTTGCTTGGAGATTTTTACGAAAATAGCTTTTAGGGATAAAGTCAATTAAAAATGTTTATGATTATTTAGAGCTCATTAAAATAATAGAGTACCTATTTTTTTTTTGAACTTCAAAACATTTGTTTGTTTAGTAAACTGACTGATGGAACTCTAAAGATAAATTTCTAAATATTAATGTTTGTGCTAACAGTAAACTTTTAAAAATAATTGTTGAAAATTATAACGAAGACATAACAATAATTTTTTTTTTTAGCCGCGATTAGTATTAAACATTTATTTGAAAGGAACTTCATATTTAAAATTTAGAGTACGTAGTTATGTAATTAATAAATTAACAATTATCCTAACTTATAATATCGACCTCTAACAAACACTATTAAACAAAGAAAAAGAAAAAACCAACTGACAGCTGCCAGTAGCGACATCTCTACTAAACCCTAAAATACTCACGAATGATTGTGAAAGTAAAGCCCAACTTTTGTTTGTAAGTGGACAGACTGATGTTGACTGCGCCAGTCGGTGGGTTAATTTTGTACTTAGCTGTTTTTAAGTAAAGACGCCAGATGGCTCTGTTTTGTTACGTTTCATAAAAAATGTTTCAACGGTGATATAGTTTTATATTCTTGGCCTATATTATATTCAATTGTCACAGGTATTTATAACCGACTTCAGTAGGTTACTCTTGACAATAAATCCGCTCCATTGACAGTATAAATATAAATATAAATAATATAAAAACAGACAGTATAAATATAAATATAGTAATATAAGTATAAATATGTCAATTCGTACTTTTTAATGCCAAAATGTCTTAAAAATAATTAGAGAATCGGGATACTAATAAGCCAACAATATTTGAAAATTAAAATGGCTATGATGTAGGTAAATTTATTTTAATATTACTCATTGTTTTCAGGCGTTGATTTACCATTGGAATTGGAATTTCTAGAGGCGGAGGTTCTCAATTCGACTGTATGTTTGTTACACAAATATTCCGCCAATTATGTATTGATTTTGATGATTCTTTTTTTGTTTGGTAGTACATTAAACCATAAATATTATCTAAATTGATACAGCGAATTTGTGAAAAAAAAAAACACATCTGCACAGGTGACGTTTTGGTTCTCGTCAACAAAAGTTTTCTTGATTAGTTTTAGGTTGTACATTAGGGTATAGTCTATATTGAAGTCAGTTTTTTTTTTCTAACTAACTTTATAATTATATGTAGGTAACCTACCGCTAATCACTACAGTTAAGAAAAAAAAAACAGTTTTTCTAAATTTCAAATTTCGACTTTCTTCAAAAGAAATTTTTAATTCTCTACCTCTCTCCTGCCTATCCTCTTCCTGGATGCAGCTTGATACCATTATTTTATCTACATGGAGCGACTACTTAGCTGTCTTCTATAAGCCAGTGGCCAGGTCACACGATATTTCGAGGTATGTAGCAGGAATTTTACGGATATGATATTTCGAATTTAAATATGGACACAGATAATTATATGAATAATAAATATTATACCCGTTTCAGATATGGTTTCGGATATGAAATGATTTCGGATTATTCTATAGTTTCGGATAATATTTCGGATATCAGATTTTTACATAGCATCATCAGGCTGGTATTCCCCGAAGGCGTAGGCAGAGGTGTACACAGTGGTATACCCACACATCAATGCTTATGCAGTCCCATGTAACAGGTCGTGAGCCTATTGCCATCTGCCGGGCACGATTCTAGGTTCCGGACTGAGACTGAGAATTTCCTAATAAAGAAATCTAATATGGGAATCGAACCCGAGATCTCATGCTCGAAGTCGCGTTTGGGACCACTAGACCAACAAAGCAGTCTAGACGAATATCAGATTTATAGGGAACTAGCTGGTGCCCGCGACTTCGTCTGAGGTAGCCTATGTCCTTCCCCAAGATGCAATCTATCTCTTTGCCAAATTTAATTATAATCAGTTCAGCCATTTAGTCGTGAAAAGGTAACAAATAAACAAACAGAGTTACTTTCGCATTTATAATATTAGTATGGATTGTAAAAGGAAAATACAAATAGGTAATGATCTTAGTTTACTTCTAGATTATTAATTGGTAAGTAGGTACTACAATCACAGAAAAACGATATCTCAGTTATCAAGTCTCAATTAGATTACTACGGAATTTATTTGAATCTTGTACATTCGATTTGATTATGGTTTCGGATGGAATTAAATTTCGGTTAAAATACGATAGTTTTAGATACGGTTACGGTTACAGTGCTTAATACTTAAGTACCATGGATGTTATGGAGCTAACATCCATGGTACCTAAGTAGAAATAATAATAAATAAATAAAAATAAATACATAATATATATGTAATAATATAATATATGTTTATTTCCAGAATACTTAGAACTACTTTACAATGGCAATATGGCAACAGTTTTAATAAAAGTAATGAGATTAGCGTCTGTAGCCGAACTAGGCAGTAGGTATTGTTTGCCAGACTCTTAGGCATCTGACCACCCGTAACGGCGGTCATGGATAATCATTAGACAACTGGAATCGACGGTTTAATGTGCTCTCCGAGGCATGGCGGAGATATGAAATGGTGGTCACCTTACCACAGAAAAACCGTGGCAAGCGCAGGTTAACTTCGACCATTTTATCTGTGCGGCTGTTACGTACCTCTTCTACGTTCTTCAATTTCAATGTTTAATTGAATTATTATTTGTTTCTAGCTCCAGACAAGACAAGTTAAGAAGTATTGGAATTATAGTAATATCTTAGGTTTTCGCGATCCGAGTCCTCCTGCGACCACGAACGCTGCAAAGTGTTCGAAACGTCAGGAAAAACAAAAACCAATAATACACGCGATTAATCCGGTTAAAAGTTATTTTATTATAATATACATTTCTGGTAGAGTGGCCAAGTGTAAAAAAAAAAAAAATTAATAAAATTTCAAATATTTTATTTTTGAAACTTAGAGTATAAAAAGGTATACAAGTTTTACCACATATCACTTATAATAACTAAGTCTATGTATTTATAAAACACCTATTATATTATAACTAAAATTTCGCTAATCTGACTGGTTTTCTTAGTTTATTAGCAATTACATAAAATATGCCTTTAAAGGGAATTGTTTCCCATTCACCCACCGAGAATGATATACAAAAATATACTTTAATTATTAATTTGTAAAAATAATCAAAATTCACTCCCCGATACGCACATAATTGTATTTAATCTCCATCAAATTAATTATATTTACATTATTTAGTAATACTAATTTAAGCAATCACTGTACTTGATCTTTTGATTTTTTGCAAAAACAAAAACAAAACAAAAATTGAGTAAATAAATAAAATTTCATGATCTTGTGAAAGTACCTAAAAATTTACTTGTACTTTTATAAACAAAAAATAATTTAAAACTTTATTTACAGCTATTGTTACTTATAACTAAATAAAGCTTAGTATGGACGGAAGTAATGGAACTAATGCCTTCTGGCAAGTCTTTTAGTATAAAGTATTTTAGTGAGCAATATTTTCATAAAAAGGCAGAAAGAAAATAATAATGACTTTGCAACACTGGCCTCATTCACGGATTTAAATTTTAACTGATTTTATTTGAGGCATAAACTCTTATATATAAGTTAAATACGAATAAGTCCACTCATGAGGTAGTTTTAACGTTAAACTGCTAATAATAAAAAAAAAACAAGAATGATTTTCTAAATCAGGTTAACGGTAAAATTTTGAAGCCAAATTCTTATAAACACTATGAATAAAATGTAGACGCACCATTTTAGAGAATAAGATATGTAGCTCACATGAAATAATTATTTATACACTGGTTCTAACTGTACAATATTTGTTTAAAGATTCGGAGGAACAATTAAGGCCAATTAAGTTTTAGGCAAAATTTATTGTTACTCTTGTCGTGTGGTTGATAAACAACCAGAACGGTTCTTTCTTCAAAAGGCCTTTCCAGACGCCCTACATGATTATGCTCACATAACCATAAAGATGATGTCTGGACTTTAAAAGAGACTGTTTGTTTCGGTTTTTCTTCTCCGAGGTAGTCAGATAGGAAATACCGGCCTTCTAGATTAAAAAATGACCTATTTACAGAATAAAAATTTGAATTTGAATTTGAATTTGAACCACAAGAGTTTAAATCCTTTGTAGGCCTTTGAATGTATGGCATTATACACCATTGATAACACCTCTCAGGTGTAGTGGTTTCCTCACGTTGGTTGGAAGTAGGTAACTATCCCAATAAAATTACACAATTATTGGCAATTATTGGAAATCATATTTTCATTGCACGAGACGTGCTCTTACTCCATTTGGTTGAAAGCTACTCGATTGCAGTAGAAATTATACTTTCTACTGCTATTGAGTTGGTTTTCTTTCCTACTAAACACAAGGGATCAACAAAAACTTAAATGCACCTCCGACTCTCCGAACAAATTAAATATTTATAAAAAGTTTACAATCTAACCTAACAATATAGTATAGGCTATTGCACTTTTTCTTTGTCTGTCATCTCGTGTATCACTTGACCGTTCGTGTAGCCATTTTTCAAATGACCATTAGTTTTGACATATCCATTCAACCCATTGGCTTCATGTTTTATAAAACCGTTAAGGTCTCCATTTTTTACATATCCATTAAGATCTCCATTTTTAATATGACCGTTTAGATCACCATTTTGGATGCATCCATTTAATTCCCCATTTTTTAGATGTCCATTTAATTCACCGTTTCTCAGGTGTCCATTTAATTCACCGTTTCTCAGGTGTCCATTTATTTCACCGTTTTTCAGGTGTCCATTTAGATCTCCGTTTTTGATGATGTGTCCATTGACGTCACCATTTTTGATATGTCCATTAGCTTCACTTTTTACAACTCCGTTAGCAACGTGAGTGTCGTCATTGTTGTTATTGATATTGTTGGCGGTTACTGCTGCAGCCTTTCTCCTTGGCCTCTGCTGCTTGTAGGCTTGTATATAGAAGTTCATGAACAGAACGATGAAGATTGTCGAATGCAAGATTAAACCAGCAGCGATCATTCTGTAACAAAAAATATTGGTTGAGATATTTTTACTACAGAAATGTGATTGGACGGCGCGCTTGGTGTAGTGGCTGGGAAACCGAATGCTGCGCCGTGTGTGTCAGATCGATTCTCGCACGGAGACGGAAATATTTTTACGATCTACAGATAATTGTTGATAGTGTTTAGAACAACGTTATTAGAATCGTCGGTTGCAACTAGAATGTTGATTATCTTTAAAAATATAAAACTGAAATTTGAGTGTCCAACAAGGTTGTGAGAAATTAGACAGATGGTGTACACTTTATGAGTATCATCAGTTCGAAAAAAATACTTCTTTTCGCTTAAATAAGTTTCTCATCCAAGAATGATTCCTAATGTGCATTGTGTAACAAAAACAAGTCCAGAAGAAATACTTTAGTTGCATCAAAACGTGCCGATGCCGATGTGCACTTAGATGACTAAATTAGTAAGTATGGAGACGTAATGAAACAAACTGATATGAGTCTACCGTTCCTGTGCGCAATCAGCGCACGATTCGATGTTGCGTAGCTACTTACTAACATATTACTGTTAGGGTTAGACTTGAGCAATTTCTGTGTTTGATTTTTGTATGTGGCAATGGCGTTAAAGGTTTTTTTTTACAGGTGCATTTGCTGTCAATAGTATACATTAAACTAGCGTTGTTCTCAAATTCACTAAATATGTTTATTAATAATCAGAATATTTAATTATAGTTTATTGTTATTCAGAATTTGGTCATCATCACCCTTTTCTTTATCTCCGTATGTATGATTTGCTCTAATAATAATTAAATGTACTATTTCTTTATTTTGAACTTAACGGGGATATTATCTGTACTATTATTTTAACTCGACTTGTTTATTTATTAAAAGGCAGCAACGAGCAATGCCTTTGTATCTAAAAGCAAGTTATAACAAGTTGCTTTGTGGACAGTTTATCTTGCAGGACATCTTAACCTGTTCTATACAATGTACAAATATCACTTGTCTTTGCGTATAAATATATTGCCTTAGGAAAATCTCCTTTGTCTTTTTATGGGATCTCTTCTATTTAGTACTCTAAGATTATCAACGGCGCAATAACGATTAATCTGTTACAATTTACAATCACTGGTGAATTTTTGGTATGTTTTATAACAAAATAATGAAGCATCTAATTTTGCTTTACCTGAAGATGGCACAGCTATGACCGTTATTGCTACACTAATAATGCAGTTATCAAATAACAATTCTATGATCAATACATATTCAATTTTGATGGAAAATTATCAAAAATACTATAGAAAATAACTTACTTGGGATATCCACAGTCGTAGACCAAAGCGCTAATCGAATGGAAGAGCACCATGAAGAATTGGACCTGAAAACAAAAGATACAATGTCTGTAGTATTCAATGAAATAAATCACAATTTTATTGATTATTATTCGACATCTTTACTGCAGTCATAACTCGGTTGCTACTAACGATATCCAAGACAAGTGATGGAGTTGTTTCTATGTGGGCGAGAATACATCAAAAGAGAGTAAATCATATTTCATGTTTCGGTTTATCTTGTTCGTCCAAGAAAACGTCAACTCACATTGGCCCCACATTACTTTCTAGATCTCTATATTCTCTATTATTCTAGACTTTCCTACTTTTTTAAAGATATACATATGTATCGTCACGGTATTCTCCTTACTGTCCGACAGAACCACTTCTACTACGCACATTATGTTAATTATCTAATTAAATTATTAAACTATGCACCAGCAAAGTTCTAATTAGTTAATAAATGGAGAAAGTCTGCTTACGCACTTTCTCTGTTATAAAAAATGGTTCATGATTCACAGATGGGTTTTAGTAAGAACAGATTTCGTATTAAGGTCATTCAAGAAGTTGATGATCCCAAATGGTTTTTCGTTCTGCAGTCATCATAATTTTGGGTTTTGTTAAAGAAATTGGAATGAGTGAAAATTACATGTCGTTATATTCCAAATTATACGTTTGCAAATCACACATGTAATTTTCATTGAATTCCGAGGATGTTATTGTTTTTTATTTTTTCATTTTTATAAATTACTTATCAAAGGCGTAAATTGAATTTTAAGTTGTATGTCATAGCGAACAGGAGTTGTTGATTCGTGTTTTAGCTCGAAAATCTTATTACGATACCAACCAATTATTTGAAAGCATACAACGGTAGGGCGTTTATAAAGAAATAAAAATTATTTTAACACTTTTTTGAAGGTATAGGCTTCATTATAAATGATTATATTGATTATTACATTGTCTACCTACTAAATTAGGATACAAATGCCTTAAGCGAAAGTTAACAGAAGAATGAGAAATTTCGCATCTTTATACGTTAAGCCAACTGAGAAGATCCTGTTCTAAAAATACCATCATATGCCATCGTAGACATTTTCCATTTTGCTCAATAAGACAAAAAAGGGTGATCACATTTTGCTCAATAAAAGAAAAAGTTAATCAGTGGATAAAGGAATCGTGCTCATTAAGTGAAGGATCAGAAGGAAGGGTGCAGGGATGACGAATGAAATTAATGTTCCTTTAAAAAGAAGCCCGCACTAGGAATTGTGGCTCTCACCACGATATGGTTGCGTTTAAAGACGGAAGACGCGGAGCAATTATTTATAGAGCAAACAAATATTTTTCTGTTTGGGAATCGAAATCGAGATACGTGGCGCAGCAGTCAACCTCACGTCTAATGCACTAAATGCGCCGTGTATCTTATATTTTTTTACCAACCACTCCAAGATGATGCAGAGCCGAAGACATTTTCCTAAATAGCGTTGCTCATATATATTGCTGTTTACTACTCTCATTACGTCCATATACATACATTAATTCATGCCTTTCTCCCGTGGGGGTAGGCAGAAACTACAGAACGCCACCTGCTACCATCTTTACATATGCCTTTTTATATATGTCATAATAATAAAACTTCTATTGTATCACGTCATGTGTCTGTTATTTATTCTAAACTTAAATACAAGGAAGAAAAGAAAGAAAGAAATCATGGCGTTACGGTACTTTTAATACGGATCTCTAAATTCAGCCATAAAATGGCTTACAAATTAATGCCTCACAAAAAGACTGCCTCCTTGGTCTAGTGGTCCCAAGCGCGACTGCTGAGCATGAGGTCTCATGTTCGATCCCAGGTCGGGTAGTGTCGTTGAGTTTTTCTGTTAGGAAACTCACAGTAGCAGCCCGGAGTCTGGTATTGTGCCCGTTAGATGGTGTTATAAAGTCCCATGTAATAGGCTCACCACCTATTACATGGGACTTCATAACAGCATTGGTGAAATGTGGGTGTACAACTGTGTACACCTCTGCCTACCCTTTCGGGTAATACAAGCGTGATGCTATGTTATGTTAAATTAATTTAAAATTTGCGTAGCAATTTTGTATTGTTAACTCGCCAATACCAGACAACAGAAATATTATTGTTAGACGTACACTTTTTTACTTTTCCCGAGTACATTTATCTTCGTAATTATTATTCACGCCATATCATAACCATAATTTACTACGCAAGCGTGCTGGCCCCGACAAGCACCTTAATTTGTGTAAAATATTTTATAGAACGTGTGTTTGCAATACGGAGAAAGGATACGGCGGCGTTCCGTTGGCGAGTGTTGTAACTGTGGCTAAATGTTGCCCCCACACGCTTGAGTAGGACTGCGCTTGTGGTTATATATGGTTGGTAAGAGGATCCAATTTTCTGTGATATATTTTTTATTGAGGCAATCGTGATAGCCTTTAAGCTGTTGCCTCGCTCATTACCAGACACAATAGATTTTTATTGTTACAACGTATAATTCTGTACGTTGCTGAGCCGAAAGGTTCACAAAATATTATTTATTATTAGTTTATAGAGGCCTCGAGTATGATAGACTAGGTTCCTACATTAACAAGATGAATTGGTACTATAGCCTACGTTAGGGAGTATTTTTAAAAATCTTACTAGCCCATGTTCCCCGAATAATGTAAGGATTCTCTCTATACCTCATACATCTAAATCGGTTAAGCGGTTAGAACTTATGGTGGAATAAAGATACATACATTCATACTTTCATACATAAATGAATCCTAAAAACATAATACTCCTATTTTGGGTAGTAGGTTAGTTATTCTACACTTGTAGTCAATAGCATTGCAAGTAATTTTGTAGATTTATGTCTTTGTAAACTATCTATAGTACATTATTCATGGCTAAAAGTCTAATTTGGAAGTTATAATATTATATGGAAAAAGAATACGGTTGTGAGCAGGATTCGAACCTGCGACTCCCCGATGAATACTCCAGGACTGGAGTATATCCATCCATTTGCTTTTTCCATTTAATATTATAACTCTGGAGTTCGCTAAGCATGTGTTAATGCTTTTTAAAGATTTATCTTTAATTTGGAAGTTTCACATGTATTTTGTCCAATATTTCAAATTTTATTCGGTCACTTCGCAGTGTTACTGCACCGTGCGTGGTATATCCTATACGCTTGCGCAAACGCTGCTCCGTGGCAAGGAATGCTAGGCGCGGTGCTAGCTATCCTTATTGGTAGTTCCACGGTGACGACGGAAGCATTTACTTTCAAAATGATCATTATTTCTAATGAAATCAAGTGAAATGTTTAGTTTTTTTTTATAATTTTTCTTTGTGGCGAAATTTAGAAGCTGCCTAACCTCCAATAGCCACAAGCAGGGCTGCTGAGCATGAAGTCCTGGGTTCAACTCTTGATTCAGGCAAAGGGTTTTTTTCTGTTTTTTTTTTGTGGGATTCCGTAGTTTGGAGTTATATCCGGTAGGCAAACCGGGTCCACAGTAAATATATGTTTAATTTGTATGACTTAAGGAGAAACGCACACCTAGACGAAGGGACTCACGAGATTGAGGCTGTTGGCGTTTTTCCCTACCTCCTCAGTAATAACAATGTGTACAGACTAATTATTCTATATAATATCATCATCATCATCACCCCCTGCCCTTATCCCAATTTATTTGGGGTCGGCGCAGCATACCTATATCTGGCATGCTGTTAAAGTTTTGGCTATGTTTTATGACCGGCCGCCTGCCTGACGTCAACCATCTTTGGGAATGCTGTTGTTAGTGATAATCGTCACCGATGCGGTCTCCTTCTATCTAGCTATGTCACACCAAATGTTATCCATGCGCCAGGTTCTGATGTTATCCTAATATCACTAACCGGGCTAATATATATTATATTCTATATAATATATGAAGTAAAAATAAGAACTGCTTTTACTTATTTCCATTAAATAAAAACAGTATCTGTATTTTGTACCTATTTAAGCATGTTTCTATTTAAAATATATCGAAATGATCAATAAAATGGCGCTCAATATTAAGTGTTCACAATCACATTCTGTTTTCTGATTATGACCTCACCGTTTTAATTTTATTTCACGTTTAAATTAAACAATATTAAAAAAATACATAATGTACACTATAAAGACATACAATGTATTTTATATAACATATATATTTACTTAAACATATACACCTTTATATGGAGCAAGCATGACCAGAACATACGGTACAGCCTTGCGTTCTCTTTTCTCTAGATTTCATATGAAGGACATAGACATTATTTCATCATTATTTGTTTCGCATTATCTGACCCGACAGACGTTGGCCTTTCCAAAGTTGTGTTTGCCTAAAAACCTAACTCGGATTATCACGAACATTTTAAAATGAAAATAAAAAATAACATGCACGCCGCCTGTCTTGCGTGGTCTAACAAGTGAAAATCAAGGCACTGAAGAATTTCTATCGCTAATAGAACCGTGGAACATTTATATAGGTAATTAAATATTATTTATTTAATACATTTTCTTGTTTTTTTTTGTTTACTCCGTGCAATGAGGAGTCCCTTACGCCGTCGGATCCTGCTGTCAAATCAATATTTATGACAGCCGTTAGGGGTTGTCAGAGGCCTGAAAGTCTGATAACCATTCATACCACGAGATATCGTGTAACCCAGTAATTGGGTTGTGGAGGTCAGATAGGCAGTCGCTCCATGTAAAATACTGGTATTAAGCTGCATCTAGTTTGACTGGAAGCAAACCCCAATGTAATTGGAAAAAGGCTAGGCAGATTGACCTTTTGTATGTTACCTGGGTTAATGCAAGGATTCTAACGATACACCAGACATCTACATCCACATCAATCTTACCACAAGATATCTATCAATGTAGATGTTTACGATGTTATCCAGTAACTGGGTTGTGGAGGTCAGATAGGCAGTCGCACCATGTAAAATACTTGTATTAAGCTGCATCCAGTTAGACTGGACACATATCCCAAAGTAGTTGGGAAAAGGCTAGGCAGATTGGTTCAAATTAAACCTAAGTAATCGACACGAATGAAGTCGATTAAACCTAGATAAATTAAAACTGTCTTATTGGTCTAGAAATCGTTAGGGCGACTACTGGACGCGAGGTCCTGGTTTCGATTCCCTGATCGGGCAAAGTATTATTAAGTTTCACATTTAGTAAATTCTCAGTAGCAGCTTGAAGTGTGGAATTGTGCCCGGTTGGTCAATAGATAGGTCTTTCAAGATATGTCTTTGAAAAAGCATTAACGCATGCTTAGCGAACTCTAAAGTTACAATATTAAATGGAAAAAGAATACGGTCGCGAACAGGATTCGAACCTGCGCCTCCCGGATAGATACTCCAGGCGCTCTGACCACTAAGAGGTCGAGATGGCTTAGTGGTCAGAGCGCCTGGAGTATCTATCCGGGAGGCGCAGGTTCGAATCCTGTTCGCGACCGTATTCTTTTTCCATTTAATATTGTAACTTTAGATAGGTCTTTGTTTAAATATGGGTTTACAACTTTGTACACCCCTTTGTCTACCCCCTTGGAAAATATAGGCGTGATGCCACGTATGTAAATCTCTAGTCTTTAATCTTGATCTTCGAAATTTCTTCCATCATTGTCGTTTAAGCCTAGAATCTGTGTTTTTCCGTTATTACGTTGTAATATTATTATTGTCAGTAGATGAAACAATTAGATACCTTCACTACCCAACTGTAAAGAAACCTAATGATTATGACACCAGATTTAAATATATGTGTTATGTTTGTCTATCCGTCTATATACTTTATTTGTATATTAAAACTTTCGTGAGTCATATTCATATCAATTAATGTTCACCGGTTACTACTCACGTGCATTTTCCGAGATTGCCCGTTTAGTTTCGTATTCGAACGGAACCCTTAGTAGCTAAGCCCGCGGCGATCTCGCGAGTCAAACTCGTTTGTTGGTTTGACTCGCGACATCGCCGCGATGCACGTGAGTAGTAACCGATGAACAAAAACTATAAAGAATATGTCTCACGAAAGTTATTCTGTAACGATGGTCAGCTACAAGAGCTCTACGTTTAGCTGATATAAAAAAAAACTATATTAAATACTTAGCACGTGTGCAATTTTTCAATACATACAAATAACTAAAATTTAAGTGTCTGTTTGTAATGTAAAATTAATAGGTATTTTTTAAGCTGATTACAGTAATTTGCAAGTAATTCGAAAAAAAAAATTGAAATATTTGTCTGTCTGTTTGTTCCGGCTAATCTTCGAAACGGCTAGACCGATTCTGATTACTTATATATTATTCTAATTATACGCGGGTGAAACCACAGGACACAGCTAGCACACAAAATATAATCGGTTCCATTTACAAAAAAAAAAACTTTTTAATTAAGAAAAACAGCCAAATCGGTCGAGCTGCGTAGTCGATGGAATCTTGATTTCCATTCCCAGGTTGGAAAAAGTGTTGTTATTAATTATTCTGTTAGAAAAATTTTAGTAGCAACCCGGAGTTTGTGACAGTGTCCGGATGATGGCATTAGCCTCACCACCTATTAATGGGAATTAATAACGGCATTGGTGAAATGTTGGGCAACTGCATATACCTCTGCCTTCCCTGAGTAAAAAAAAATTGAGAAATACAGGCGTGATTCTATGTTATGTTAATTAAATACGTACATATTGGTGTTTATTGCCAATGCAAACAAATTAAAACAGACATTTTGACTGCAAGTTACACTAGAAAATCGCTATTTCATTAAAGGAAGTGCCGATATGATTACTTATTAAATCGTCTGTTTCTACACGCATTTGTAACATAACTGTATACAAAGTTACAATGGAAAAGAACGTGATGGCCCTTTAAATTGCACGGTTTGTTGTTAGAGCACAAAATAATAGAATATTCGAATTAGACCAATTGGAATTGTGCTTTTTGATACGAAAACATCGTGAGGGAACCAGCACACCTGGAAGTTATTCTCGATGGTGTGTAAAGCTATATCAGGGGCCTATTAATGAATTAAAAAGTCTAAGAACAGGTTGTTCATCAACCATACGAGAATTGGTGCAGGAGCGACAGTTTTTAATTGCATAACGGGGCCTAGGTGTGATCCTATAGTTGAAAATCAAGATAATAGCATGTTTGGAATAAATATCCGTGAATGCAACCATCATAAGAGAAACCCACGTGTGCTTTATTTATAATAAATATATATGGGACAAGTCTATACAAACTGGGGGTTAATTTGAATAGAAAAAATTAAGAACCACTGCAGGGCAAGAGCCTCTTCTTAGACACGAATTGACATTGATCACCACGCTATCTCACTACGGGTTGCGGAATTCAACCCATAACGTACGAGGTTTTCTCACGATGTTTTCCTTCACCGTATGCTTGTGGTGTCATAGATTTAAAAGTACTTATTACACTGAAACAGACACATTGGTATATACGATATCTATATGCGGCTCAAGAATTGGGTCCATATTCACTCAACCACGTCGATACTTTAAGCAAATTTCATCGATGCAATAATTAAAGTGTTACTTGCGAAATATTCTAAGAGAATTCTGTCGTGTCAGTAATTGTTGAGGTAACTCGCACCGATAAGTAGACCGTGCGGTGGCGACGTTCTATCTAGATAATTGTCTAGAGGTCTGTTCGTAGTTTTGTTGAAATTAAATGTGTTGGTTCGTTGGACTGGTTGTTGCGAAAGGTTTTTAGATGTTCCAATGAAACAGTGTAGTGAGAGGCTTGTTTCGAGGATGCTGGGATGCTTAATTACGAAATTTAGACAAAGACGAAATATAGAATACAATTGAGCATAGGTATAATAATATTTAGGGGCAACAAATAAGATAGAAAAGTTAACTGATTATTATTTTAGAGGTATTGACAAATTGTTCCTCATAATATGATAACACAAAATAAAACTTAAAGAAAATAAGGTTTTTGCGAAGTGGTATCACAGAATATAGTCAGAATTATAAAGTCTATAATGGTGCTAGCTGTATTAACACTTAGAGCTCGTCTAAGATGGAGACGTTGGATAGGACTAGACCCGTACTGGACCAGATTTAATCACCGCGACATTGGAAATTATGGTACCCCAAGTAACAACGGACACGTCAGACAAAATGTCTCCTGATCAAAAAGCCAGGAAAGACCGCGCCTAACAGCCTTTAAATCAAACGCTCTAGTTTGTTTACTCTAAGGCAAATGGTGGATAGTTTAGTCCACAGCGCTATACAGGCCATAAGTCCATTCGGTCGTGTTTTGAAGTGACCGCAAACAATCGTAGACAATAACGGACAGCAGGGGAGACTGTTTTCTTGCGAGCAAAAAGTCCACCCGTGCTTAATGTTTAAGGGTTCGCAGATAAGTTCTTGCATATATCAAGCTGATACTTACTAGCTGAAGAGTAGTGAGGTGCTTCTTCCACCACAGGTACTTCTGGTACTGGGGTCCCATCGCCGCCAGCATGTAGTAGCTGTACATGATGACATGCACGAGGTTGTTCACGATGTTTGAGAAGGTTCCGTGTCCGCCTAGAACATGTTAAAGATTATATTAGGTGATAAGATTATACTAGTAAGGTCATAGTATTTTTTATCAATGACTAACTTATGCGTGCTGTCGGTTAGGACAGAGCAACTTAATAGCGTGGTTCAGAGGAGTGCATTTTATAGTCTCCTCATGGATTTGCCGCTGCATAGCTGGGGTTCTGAAGAATTTCTTACCCATGGACTGAATTGATAGCAATAACGTCGCCATAAGACGTGTTAAAATATGGAAAAAGAAGTCGCGGTGGTGAGCAGAGGTCGAGATGGCTTAGTGGTCAGAGCGCCTGGAGTATTTATCTGGGAGGCGCAGGTTCGAATCCTTTTCGCGACCGTATTCTTTTTCCATTTAATATAATACTATAATGCGTTAATGCTTTTCAAAGATTTATCTTGAGGTATAAGAGAACTTACATATTTCTTATCGTTATCATCTACAGAAAAAAGATGATACATCTCTGTGTATTAGCGTATTGCTACCTAATTTGAAAGGAGTATCAACAATTACAAATAAAAATTGATTTAAATTTGTGATAGTTAAGTTAATCGAATTCGAAGTGATTTTCCTGTAACCTCCGTTATAGGGAAAATATATTTCTACCTATAAATATTTTACGTTATATTGTAATGAACCCTGACAATGAATGGTTGTAAAAAGTATTGCTTTAATTACTGTGTTTTGAAAGTGAAAATAATTGCCGTGTTCATAAAAACGCACATTCATTAATACGCTTTATAAATTATATCCGTCTCTGTTATGAAAATGTCAATGGAATGAGATGCCCTTTAAGATATTTGAAGAAAAAATCTAAATCGTGTTATTATAGCCAAGTTTTCCAAATTAAATTGGCCATGTGTGATCTCTATGGGAAGTGGTCTGTCTAACATCTTGTTTGGTCTTCTTTTTTCCCTTTTTAGACTGTTGAGTCCACTATGTTCCTTATTTATAAGGAAATATTGAAATAAATTAAATTCGTGCGCGGTTGTGTCTCGCGATACTTGGAACTTCGACGAACCATGGTAATATGGCTAATCTAACCTACCCAACCAAGCTTAACTACAAAATTTTAATAATTTGTTATGTTATTGTAACAATGCGTAGTTCGTTCATGTCAGAGCTAGGAAATAATCATCATCACTTCATATTGAGTTATAGTATAAAAATTCAACTTTCGTACGTTTAGGTCTGCAAAACTCGAAAAGTAGCCGATGGACTGGATTAAATTTTTACACAACCTAGCATTTCAATAGTCTTCTATTAAAACGCAATAAACGTATTTTGAGTTTATTCCAAAGTTCCCACGAAAATGGGAAATTTAGATTAAATAATTTAAATAAAGCCAAAGCGAAGCGTGGCTGTGTTTAGCTTACCTATAGGTATAAATACGGTACAAACCATTTCATTTTATTGTCTCGTCCCTTTTTTGAAGTAAAATAAGTGATATTAATGCGTAATTCAATTATCACAACTATTATAACTTTCTCTCTATTATAAACTTGTTTTAGTAGGTATCGTAATGTTTGACCTTGATTAGATTCGTTGCACTCCATCGGTCCTAAGGTATTTTCACTTTCAATTTGTATCGGTTTCTTCTTAATGAGATCGATGAAGAAAATTCACCCTTGAGCATTATTGATTCGTGTATATAAGGTACCTATTTTTTTATGGGGTTACATATCTGTAACATCTATATATCAATGGCATCTACAGGGCGATCGATAACTGGTATATTTTCATCTGTTCATTTTGGGAAGGCTTTCACGTCACATTTAATTTTTAGTCGACGTAACATGAATCGATTTAAAGAATAGTCTTAAGAACGATAACAATTTGTATTGGAAACAAAGCGATAATTGAAAAATCTAATTCTGATTATAAAACAAATCAATCGGAACCTATTTTAACCTTAGGGGTAGAATATGAATTTCAATTTAAATGGGACCAATTTCGAAGCCAGCCTAGAATCATCAAAGTCGGATTACTCTGTAAAAATACAGATAAATCTCTGAAAAGCATTAACGCATGCTTAGCTTAAACGTCATATATCTACATATACTGAGATGTTTAAAAACTATAGCTGTTTAAGTTTGTGTGTGTCTTGGTGATGATGTCATTGAAGGGTCTTAATAAATAAATAAATACATATACCAATACAAAGTATACGCGTTCACTTAACAACCTTTTTTCCTTTTTTGGTTGGCTAATAACTAAACACTCTTTTTATTCAAATCTTTTTCCTTTTAATCATAACTGTGAAGGTTTTCATTAGCATTTTTTGACAGTGTTTCTTTTTTTTATTTAGTACAGTAATATCAACTTACCAGCAATGAACTTTACAAGAAGCCACGCCTCGAACGGCGTCAGGGAGTGATGGTAGAGATGCAGCCACGTGATCTGACTCTTCTTCTTACGAAGCACGAAGAACACCGTGTCGGCAAACTCCGACAGCTTGGAGAAGTAGTACACCCAGCATAGGTGTAACATCTGGGGAAGAAGAAGACAATGTTCAAGTTATTTTTGTAACTGTCTGGTTAAGGATTTGTAAGCGCCGCTGCTGAGCTCGATTCAAAAGGTATTATCACCATATTACGTTTATGTGTTACAAAGATTATAGAAATACCTGGAATAACCGTTTCTCGATAAGTCCGCCCACTGTAATTTATTAAGTAAGTATTTTTATGATAATCTGTTGGTTTATTAATTACCAGGCACAATAGATTTTTATTGATATAAAGTAAAATTTTGTACTTCCATAGAAAGAGTAACTACCTGATAAAATTGTTTGTATAATTACTTTTGTGAGGCATATTCATATTAATTATTGTTCAACGTTTATTACTCACTTGCATTCTTCGGGTTTGCTCGACTAGCTTCGAACTAGAACGGAGCCCTTGATAAAATTACCAATAGTGAATAAATTAAAATAAAATAAAAAACATTTTTTTTCATTTTTTTTAACTGCTTTCATGCACCGTTTACATACGAGACAATTACCTACATCGACGTTTATTTCATTTTCCGAAACAAACGGACCTATAAATTCCGATTATCAAATTACCATTTATGTCGTATTCGGAACTGATTATTCGAAGGGCGTACCGTAACCGGAATTTCTTGTTTTTTATTGTTATTTTTATGTTCTCTAGCTTTCTTTTTGAAATACGATCTGTTTATATTGCTTAAGTATTTTTGTCAAACATTGAACATGATTTAAAACTACTCTGGAAGACTAGACTCTCTTGCAGCTAAGCGTGAAGACCTGGACACGGCTTCTGGGTCAGGCAAAGTGTCATTGGGATTTTCTGTTACGAAATTATCAGTAGGTAACTAACAGAAGTTATAAATATTTGTGAAAAGAAAAATTCGTTCATGTGTAGGATCTGAACCTGCGCCTCCTGGATATATACTCTTTTTCTTTCTACAAAAAAATTATACTTTACGCTGCGCACTCGTTAATGTGTTTGAAAGATTATTCTGTACTTTTCTCAGTAACAGCCCGGAGTTTAAATGAGTGTCCGGTAGATGGCAGTAGGCTCACCACCAATTTTGGTGTACAAAAGTACTTCTCTGCTGAATCCTTCAGCGATACAGGCGTGCTATGTGGTGAAAAACTTATATGTATATATATTTTTTTAAATCTTTTTTTTTGTGTTTTTATACATGTGTATATATTTGTATGCCAAATATTGGCATAAAAATATAGACTCGAATTAAAATGGATTGTGTACGTCGCTTCACGGTCAACTTGTTTAAAAAAATGTTGAGGTATCAATTAGTTTAAAGGTTATGGGGAAGTCTAGGCCAGCAAAAGGCTGTAAAGCTTTTTGATATTATAAAATAGAAACGAAAATATTACGTAGAGGTAATAAATTAAAAATTTAATCTTATAATCCTCGATTGTTGCTGATGTGAGAATGTTAAGAGAGATGTGTGGTGTAACGCGGATGGATAGAATTAGAAATGAGTATGTAAGAGGTAGTCTGACCGAGAAGTTGTGTGGAAATTGTTTGGTATGGTATGGATATGTGATGCTGAGAAATGAGAATCATGTGATGAGGAACGTTTTGAGTATGAATGACGATGGCTAGACGAGTAGAGGAAGACCGAGGAAACGATGGATGGATTGTGTAAGAGATGATATTGCTAGAAAAGAAGTGACTACATTATTCATCAAAATTCACAAAGTTTTGGTACACTGCTCAGCACTTATAAGTGTTATCGTATTGAAATAATTATGATATCGCTTGGGCCACTATTTTGTATATTTACCTATATACTTACGTTTATTCCATGTTTTTTTTTTGACGATACCACTAATATCTGTACTTGTCCACGTGTGCGTCTTCTTTCCCGTGTGTTATAATATTATAATTGTTTGTCGTTTTTGTAATTTTAAGATCCTTTATATTGTTTATTGCTTTCTTCACTGTGTTTCTATGTATGTGTGGTTTTGTGCTGGTCTAATAAATGTATCTTTCTTTCTTTCTTTCTTTCACTAAGCTATGCTAAAGTGAGAACGCCATCAAAATCGATCCACTGATTCTCAAGTTATAAGCGTTCGGACAGGCAGACAACATTTGCAAACATTTTCGTTTCGGATTGTGCATCGATAGTACCCCAATAAAATTTTGGAAAAATATCAAATTAAAAAAATAGAGCATCAAAATTAGTCATCAACCTGGGCGTTATGAAATCTTAGGTAGATGATTCAAGCACCTACTCATTTTAAACACTTGAGCTCATAGCTAAATAAAACGATATGGGGGCCGCAGCAACCATACCTCGAAAAATTAATATCGTTTCAGTTTTGGTAAGCAGTAATAGCCTAATGGCATGACCATTGGTCTGTCAAGTCAAAGGTCGCAAGTTCGAAGCCAAGGCACGCACCACTGACTTTTTGAAGTCATGTGTTTAACTATATTAATATATAAAAATGAATCGCCGAAATGTTTGTACACGCATAACTTCCAAACGACTGCACCAAATTGGATAATTCTTTTTTTTTGTTCTCTTATCCGGACAAGGTTTGTATAAATTGCGGTACGAAGTTCGCTGGGTCAGCTAGTTATAAATAATTTAACACTTGCCGAAAACATCGTGAGGTAACCAGCATACCTGAGAGATGTTCTCGATGGTGATTTAAACTCTAAAACTAGGTTGTCTATCAACCACACGATAAGAAGAAGAAGTAATTGGCCGTCAGTCCTCTATTCATCAAGATGTTACATACGAGAAGATTGCAAGACAAGGCTGGCAGCCTCGCTCTTGACCGTACCAATGAACTTGCTTCGGTCAGTGAAAGCCTCTCGACTCAGCTGTTGTTACGTCACCGCGCCTACGCCGCCGCCGCACCGTTCGAAAGTGAAACTGTCATTACGAGTTCGTTTCTTATAGGATTTATTGATGACAAAATTGCGGTGACCAAAGTGTGGTGACGTATTAATACAATCGTTTTGGAAGAAGTTGAAATTGATTGATCGTTTTATAGTATCTAAAATTGACTTTAAATTGAAATAAAATGTTACTTTTGAAAAACAAAAAGTATTATGTTGTATAGTGGGTGCGTATACAAATACAAATATTATATGCAGTAACAGTGACAGACAGTAACAGACAGTGTAGTACAGTAACAGACAGTGTAGTACAGTAACAGACAGTACAGTCACAGACTCTAATCATTTATCTGCAGACAATACAAATATTTGATCCGTTAGAATCAAACCTGCAACCCACGGCGCGGATGACATTCGTTTATAAAAACTTCATTCTGCCTCCCAACTACTTTAGGGTCGGCTTCCACTTTATCCAGCTTCATACCAGTATTTTGACCTTCACAGCCCAGTTACTGGGTACCACGATATTTCGTGGTGAAACTGGTTGTCAGACTTTCAGGCTTGTGACTTACCCGTAACGGCTGTCATAGATGTTAATTTCACAACCGCAAGGGACAGTTTAATGTGCTCTTACGGAGTGTCTGGATATGAAATGATGTTCAGCCATCCACAGACCGACCGCGGCAAGTACAGCTTAACCTCGATCAATCTGTGCGGCTGTTACTTAGCCACGGCCATGGAGATTCCATTGTAATAAATTTTACAATACATTTAATTTCGCAATCACATTCACTAATCCTATTCATAATTCATGTTTAATATTATGCTTCACCCTTTCTCATTGCTTCGTAATAGGTTACTCGAATACTTGAGTAAACCCTGAAGGTCTTCAAAGTACTTATTATTTCCTAACAAATATAGGTAGAGATCACGAGAACTGAACAAGGAAAAATTATAACTTTTTGCGTTATTATCTGACGGATGCTGCACAAAAACCAAATATGAAGGTGTTTGGCAAATATACGGTAAGAATGTTAAATAAAAGATAAAAGATTTCCGTGGAGTGCGCTCTGTGAAGAGTCTTGCCTTAAAGATAAGTGTTCACTTTAAACTTTTTGGTAATAGGGCTTTTTACACGACTACAAAAGAGTGTTTTGTTTTTAGTCTATGTATGTATGTACAAAAAAATTATAAGGGGAAAGAATTGTTTGTTTTAAATAAACTACATGATATAAATATAATCATTCTTTTCACAATTAGAATGTCGGGACTACAATTTATTTCTACAAATATTATAACATAATATTAACTACACTCTTAGAAAAAAAGGTACCGTAAAAGCTTTTTATACAAAATATCGAAATCTAGACCCGATTCATATATTTCTAAAATGTACACACTTAGAGTCACAAACTGAATTTTACGTGAGAGAAGCCGCAGCATAACTAGTCATACATAAAACGACAATTTTAGTCACCGAAGTATCTTGGGTCAATATTTAGTTCATATACGGTTTATTTCCGCATTTCGATGAAATGTGCACTTAACTCACACATGTTCATTTATTAGGAAGCTAATCTCCGCACTACTAAATCATTGTGATTGTTTTTATGTACCAACATTTCCTTGGTAAATAAATCATAATTTGGAGGCTACCAAACTACTTGATTTCAATAAGCTGTCTTTACGAAAAGGTATACAAGGTCTTTCCTACTTCAATTATTGAATTATTGTAGCTTTAAACTTACGCAGTAACTATTTAATAATCTGTGGTTAAGCTCACTGTAATGTAACTAGTTGATTCACTTCCTGAATCACAAAGGTTAGGTTTGTAGGTCTTTGGTAAACATTATCAAGATTTGCCTTTCAAAAAGTGGGGAACAAGTGAGCGAGTTTGCGTGTTTGGCAAGTTTGTTTACAAGAGTGTGGATAAGAGAGGGAATACGGGAAATGAATTGAATGAAGGTATATTTTAAGAGTGAGTGTGAGGTATGACTCGGTGACATAACTTTGTGGTTTAAAAGAAGATCTAGTGACTAACATTGAAAAGAGTACTGGAGAGATGATGAATGCAAGGCGGAAGGGCCATAACATCTAGAAGGACATACACAGACCTTTTTGATGATTTAGATAAAAGACCATGTGCGTACCAGCGTGCGTGTATGATCAGATGCATGAACGGTAGACGATGCAAACAGAGTATTTAATTATTGTAGCGGGTGGCGTTCTGTAGTCGCTGACTTCTGAAGACGTGAATTTACGTAATATCTGTGTAATTATTAAGTTTTTTTTTTTCGTTTGTTTAATATAATTAGCTTCATTTAGTTAATCAGAATCATAGCGGTCACCACAAACATTCTCAGAGAATAAAAGTCAGTCCCTACCATTCTACATACATAACATCACGCCTGTATTCATCGAAGAGGTAGGCAGAGGTATAGGTACACAATGGTATACCCACATTTTACCAATCCTGTTATTAAGTCCCATGAGGTGGTGAGCCTATTGCCATCTACCGGGCAAAATTCCAAATTCCGGGCTGCTACTGAGAATTTCCTAATAGAAAATCCTAATAACACTTTGACCGACCTGGGAATCGAACCCAAGATCTCATTTTCAGCAGTCGTGCCTGGGACCACTAGACCAACGAGGCAGTTCTTTTCTTTCTATTAAAAATCCTCCTAATATTATAAACTCGAAAGTTTGCCTGTATGGATGTTTGTTACTCTTTCACGCAAAAACTACTCAACTGATTTTGATGAAATTTAGCATAGAGGTAGTTTATAACCTGGATTAACATATAGGATACTTTTTATCCCGGCTGGACCAAATTCTGAAGTCCACGCAGATGGAGTCGCGGGCAGAAGCTAGTATTATAATAATTGTGAAAGTGGCGCCAAAAAAACAATTGATAATTAAAATACTAAAGATAAATTTATGACAAAAAAATGCATCAGCTTGACTCACGAGGGGTCAGTGAGTTGGGTAGTCCCGTCAGTAAGTAGTAACCGGTGAACAATCATTAAAATGCAACGAGGATTTAGCGATGACTCTAAATTAGTTAATTACATTAGCTTAGAAGCTTAGTTATGAATGTTAGTTATTGTTCACCGATTACTACTCACGTACATTCTTCGGGTTTGCCCGACTAGTTTCACAACACGGACATGACGAATGACGGGAACACACGAACACTCCCGACGACGCCGGCACCGAGTACATCATCGGCCCGCGCGCAGCGCTATGCGATGCGGTGCAGCGCCAGTCTGACTCGCGACATAGCCGCGGACTCAGCTCATGACTAAGGGCTCCGTTCGAGTTCGAAACTAGTCGGGCAAACCCGCAGAATGTACGTGAGTAGTAACCGGTGAACAATAACTAATATGAATATGCCTCACGGAAGTTATTATACAAATATAGTTATGAATGTTAAAATTAAATTTTAAATTTTACGCATTGCGATTTATTTTTGGTGGTATCCTCCTGAACGTATTTCGGTCACGGCGGTCTAACTCAATCAATCAATCAGCCAAGTACACCGGAGATATTATAGTGTACAAGTGTATGCGTAAACATAGGTGCACTCCCTCTTCCTGCACTCTCATAGGCCGATGGGACTGCAATCTGACACGACAGGCGCAGGACCTCTCAGGTGCTCTCCGAAGCACGGGGGTGTCACACCACCAACTTCCAACTCCGGGCTACTACTGAGAATTTCATATCAGAAAGACCCAATAACAATTTGCCCGACATGGGAATCGAACCCAAGACCTCACGCTCAGCAGCCGCGTTTGCGACCACTAACTAGACCAACGAGGCAGTCATCTACAGTTTTTATGTAAGCAATAAACACTTTTGTAATCTCATCAAGATATATTTTTATACTTGGTAAAAAACGATGCTTCAAAATTAATTTCAAGTAAATTTACTTAACACGTTCGTGTCATTCAACGACCATTGAATTAACGTATAGCTAAGTGTTGCCAACATCACCCTCTGAAAAATTTAAATAAACAATTCTCATGTTCCAATATTTGAAATGTACTCGAAATTAATTTATTTTATCATAAGTATGTATTATAAAAAAACTTGATATTTTTTTTATAAAAAAAGCCTAGTTATTACGTTCACATGTAAAAATAAGTATTATGTGTATTACATCAGTGTACGCAAGTCCATGGTAACAATTTGATGATGACAACACCTTTAATTTGTAGCAGTAAGGTAGATTTTCGTAGTTCAAGCGTTTAAGTTACCACTTATGTGCGGTTGAACGTACATTGACGTCATGGTTCCGAATATTCTAAAAATAAAACGTATTTATATTATCTGTAGGCCGTTCGGTAAAAAACATTTATAAAAATAGAACGGTTTGATTTAACCTACCTACTTTTGAGTTCATTGATTTATGTAAATTCTCAGAATATAAGCCAAATTTTTTTTATCGGATTCGTTACGGTTCTGGTTTTATATCAAGATGGTTTATAAAGGATATTAATTACGTTTTTAGGGCACAAAAACTATTCAAACAGTTATTTAAATGAACAGTTATATTTTATAGTAAAACTGGTTTACAGTTTATTTATATAATTACCATAACCTGTCAAGGTTACGCAGTGTGCTATTTATTATACACTCATATTTCACTGATCCAGTTATTTATTCCCATGTGATAGGCGGTGAGACTATTGCCATTAACCGGGCACAATTCCAAACTCCGGGCTGCTATTATGTAATTTAACAGAAAAAACTTTTTCACCAAAAATTTTACCGCTGGAAACGGAAAACAAAACCTTTTCCATTTTCTTTTTCAGTGGTATTTTTTTTCACTTTTCAATGTATACTGAAAAATAACTGAGTGTTACTAAAAATAATCTTCAAAATCGGACTTCTCTGTGAAAAGTTACGCGTAGCCTTCCATAAAAAAATTGCGTTGAATTGAGAACCTCCATTTTTTCGACTATAAAAAAACTCAATAACACTTTACTCATCTCAAGAATAGAACCGAGGACTTCATGCACAGCAGCCATGCTTGCATTGTTTATTGATTATTTTGTATGCTACCTCGTTGGTGTAGTGGTCTTAAGCGTGAATGCTAAGTATGGGATCGCCGGGTTCGATTCCCGGTTCGGGCGAAGTGGTGTTGAGTTTTACTGTTAGCAAATTTTTTGTAGCAGCCCGTAGTTTGGAATTGTGGCCGGAAATAGGCTCACCACCCATAAGGTACGTGGGACTTAATAACGGCATTGGTGAAATTTGGGTGTACAACTGTGGCCACCTCTGCCTATCCGTTTTAAGAATACAGGCGTGATCCTATGTTGTTGTTTGTATTTTTTTGTGTTTATAATGTCAGTAATCTTAGGGATTTAAATTAATGATATCATAACATTAATATCATATATATTAATCTTTTTTTTTTGATAAATTGGTTATTATGTGTCTTCGTGGAGATCTATGTGAAGGTTAACAGCTGTTTAGCGGTATTGTGTGTTATTAAATAAAGCTTAACAATTTAATATGTTTTTATGAAGATTAATTTCGATGGCATTGACATAGGGATTATCATTTTCAAGTCTTTAATGTTGTGAAGCATTCATATTTTGTTTGATCACAAATGAAGCTTCACGCTTGTGTCCCCAAAGAGTTAGGCAGAGGCGTGTCGTCGTCCACCGATGCCGTCATTATTAAGTACCAAGTCCCAGGTGGTGAGATTTTATTGCCACACAGTACCAAAATCTGGGCGGGCACTGAGAATTTCTGAACAAAAAATCCTAATAACTATTTGGCCGACCCAGGTTTCGAACCTAAGTCCTCACGATCAGAAGTCACGCTTCCCACCACTACACAAATGAGGCTGTATTCACCACATCCTTTTCTAAACTTTATACTTACATTATTCTAAACAAACAACGAACTATGAATTTCACTTTTGTATAAACAAAATATTCGAAAGTCAAGAATGTGTCGAGAAGCCAGTGCCGTTGGCACAGAATAAGAAATGGTTCAGACTCGACATAGTGTAAGCATTTTTACCTATTTGATAATAAGTAAATAATTACTACTTGAGTGTAAAACAAAAAAAAACACAGCTGTAAAAAACCATTTCAAATGTTAATTTTTAAAATATAGACAAAATTACTGAATTGGAAATTTGCCCGGTCCATGGCATTTGATAGATGTTTGGTTTATTTTGTGTAGTTAAGGGGGCTTAGACATGGAGAGGGTATGCATATTTTTAGAGTTAGTGATTTTACCATCCAGTGTATGCCCAAACACTGTCGTGGCAGGTCGAGAATACGCTGACGTGACTATTTTATTGTTTTCATGGAGAAAAGCATTAGACAGACAGTTAAAAAAGAAAATAGTGGAGACTTTTACCCAGCAGTTCCCATATCTGGGCAAAGGTTTGTCAATAAAAAGATGGCAATAGACTTATTATTAATTTTACGTGACATAACAAAGATGACAATGAAATGCAGTTGTACAACAATAGGCTTCTGATATATTATACAGGCGTTACGTTATATTTTTTTTTTGGTATTTATATTTATTGTAATACTGAAAGTGTGCCTTGCAAATGTTATTGCTTTTTAATGGCAAAGTACTGAAACTTTATGCCAATTACCTGTTTTCAAAATATCATTAGCGTCTTTAGAAAATCGTTTGTTGGAAGCAAAAAAAGGATGTTAAATCAGTGAACAGTTACAAAAAAGTGTGAAGCCATGAATTTAAAGTTAAACTTTTCTCATGGGACTGAAAAACAGTTTATTAATAGTCTTAGGATGATACTAAGTATATTAATATTGTTAGGATATAAAACCATAAACATAATTCTTTAAAAACTACAAATGTTGCTAGTGGGATCCTGTTATTAAGGCATCGCCGTTTGTTTGTCTGTCACAGGGCTATTTTTGTTATACAAGAAATCTCAAAAATAAAAATGGTGTTTCCAGCTTGTGCACCCATTTATTATTTTTTTATTTATAAGATTTTGTAATACTATCAGTGGAAACAATTATAATTGTAAATAATATTACAGATCGCTTTACTTATAACAAATACTCGCCTCAACTCTAGTAAAAGCCGCCAAATTAGGTCCGATTATACTAAGAGGAATTTTTAAATGAAAAATAATATGTATTTGTAGTGATAAAAATAAGATAAACTACATATTTTTGGTGGTACAGAACCCTAAGTGCGTAAGTCCGACTCACTTTTTTTTTATCACAACCGGAACTAAACAGCCTGATCATTACCATAAGATGAATGGTCAGAAATACGAGCGGCCTACAATTAATATTAGAAATATATCCTCTGTGAAATAATCTATGGTACTCACTAGGTATGTTATAATGGACACTTTACTTTCTACACCTTTAGTCACGTGGTATCTCGTTAAGCTAAGATATTATTATTATGAGTTTTATTACGTAGAAAGTTTATAGATTTTGACTCATAACGTTACGTAATAATATGATGAGTTTTGGTTTTTATATGTAGACGAAATAATTGAATGCACTGCAAAATTGTGTATTGTGCGTATAAGGATTTATCGATTATCAGTCATAGCCTGTTACAACTTGGGTCGGTAAATATTCGCCGAGGCTAAGTAAAACTTGACACGTTCAGTTTGTAGATGGGTGACCGGTAGAATAATTTCTATTTGAACGTCTTTGGAAGGCAGGTATGTCAGGTAATAATCTAAGGTATTCGAGGTTTCTTGGCGTTAACAACTTTAACACGAGGATGGCTAACAAGAAAGAAGGAATGATTGAAGTGATGTGGTATTTAGTTGGTTTATTTGCGTAAGTGTTGGAACTGGAAGATGGAAACCGGGCGGTGCTTTACTTAGTCACTACTATGCTTTCATCTTTAGGTAATTGTGGTTTCATTGACCTATTATTCACTGACTAGTTTGGTAGAACACATAATGAAAAAAATCAGGATGGCCACCAGTCGGTACTCATTTAAAATAAAAGTACGCGAACATCTCGCAAGAAAACTGGCAGAATCATCTCATCAGTAATTCATATAATTTATTTTATTTATTTATTTAAGTATTTATATAAAAATTTATACATATATTTAGTTTATATACTTTTTGTAAATAAATTTTATGTATTAATTTGTTTATCCTATAACCTTTCTTGTTAAATGCACCTACCACGTTTTTGTTTCTGCACCACCCCATGGTTGACTGGTAGAGAATGCCTAAGGCATTAAGTCCACCTTTGTACATACTGTGCATAAAGAATAAATAAATAAATAAATAATGTAGTATCACGTCTGTATTCCCCTAAGGGATAGGCAGAGGTGTACACAGTTGTATACCCAAAATTCACCAATGCTGTTATTGCCATCTACCGGGCACCCTTCCAAACTCCAGGCCACTGGCCGCTATTGAGAATTTCGTAACAGGAAATTTCAATACATCTTTGTACGATCTGGGAATCGAACCCAAGACCTTGGGGCCACTAGACCAAGAAGTAGACCACGATGGATTTAATTTTTTGTGTTATATCAAAGGAATATATTAACCTTTAGCTATGTAGGCAATTCTAAGATTGGCACATGATATTTAATTGGAGTTATGTAGATTTTTTACAATCAAAAACCTTGTTACTTTAACTTACCTGGATAACGATGCGAGCAATGCAAAAAGTATCTAAACATTCTTTGTTAAGGGTTCAAATTCATTTGAATGACTACCTTAGATATTTCTCTATCTACATATGATCTATATCCTTTCCTTTCACTCAGACATAATATGTATCGTTCGTTAGAGCAAGAGAAATTGAATGATGCGATCGGCTCGCCAGCAAGGTTGAATGCGAACTCATTCAATATCTCTCGCTCTAGCAAAAGATAATGAAGCAATCGACAGAAATGTATCAAGCTAGAAAAAAATATATTGCCGACCGATCACACGAAGTTTGGCCATAGAAATTTTAATAGTTGAGTACTATTTTATGTTTTCGCGATCTTATACTTGATATTTTTAACCGGATTAATCGCGTGTATTGTTGGTTTTTGTTTTTCCTGACGTTTGTAGCGTTTATGTTCGCAGGATGACTGAGGTGTCAAGTAAAATTCATATTTATTTTCTGTGTCTGATATTTTTTTTTTTTAGATTTTAATACGATAAAATTGTAAAATTGTGTTTCCATATTTATAACGATTGTGATCTCTGAGTTTGTATCAGTTTTTCTTCTCGGGGATATTCTTAGAAGTTGATGTTAAAGAATTTATTTCCTCAACTCAATTACAATTTACTAAAAAAATATGCATACTTATAAGAATGCGACATTTGGATTTTATGTTTCGATTTTAAAAACATAATACAAAGTTGCTTATGGTAAATTCACCAAAGCACGGTGTCCGTGTTGTGTGCGTGCGTGTGTGTGTGTGTGTGTGTGTGTGTGTTTGTGTGTGTGTTTGTGTTTGTGTTTGTGTATGCGTGCATGCGTGTTTGTGTGTGTGCAAGGGACAAGAGCATACGCAATATATTTTACACAGTGTTAAAAGAGCTGCAAATCGACGACACGTTTTTAGCTAAGAAAATGTAGTTTACATTTATAGCCTTTCCATTGACTCATTATTTGGATTGCTGTGGGTTCAACCTTTTGCTACCAAAATTGATTACAGCAGTAATTCTCCATTGTTTCTAACCTTGGGCCTACTTATTGTGTTTAATAGTAATAAGGTTGAATTGTACTTACTCGTCTCGCTTTTTCACTGTCGCTGTAGTCCACGGGCTGGCACGATAAACTGTAGTCTCCCCACCATCCTGACATCAAGTGCTGGAAACAAACAGAATATATTTTTATATATAAAAACTCTTGTGAGACACTTTCTTAATATTGTTTCGTTTTTCAGTAAGTTGAATTCAGTAGATCAACCACATATTTGCTTCATGTCGGAATTGAACACGCGACGCAGCAGCCGGTCTCTCGACCACTGCGCCAAATTATTATTATTTAATATTAATTTTATTGTTTACGGTTATTGCTCTTACGTTTGTTCGAGTTTGGATTCGAAATATCCCTATGTTTAAGAGCTGAACACAGTTCGGCTTTTGACGTGGCCGCGGGCCCAGGCCCAATGGCCTCAAACGAAGCACTTAACAATTTAAGGGCTTCGTTTAAGACCCAAACTAGTCGAGAAATCCCGAAAAATATACGCGTTTACTCACGCACAATCGACCTTTTGAAAATTATGTATGTATAATAATTAATTATCACTTGCTTAAAATAGTGAAGGAAACCATCACACTTCAGAGATGTAGAGTAGGGTGGAGTATACAGCCATGTCAGAGATATGGAGGGCTCAAACTCTGATAATACGTCGTTCATAACTCAGACGATACGATAAGAAGAAGATGTCTGATAAAATGCACGTGGAGACGCATATACTCGTAAACATAAAATAGAAATGCTGTTACCAAGTTATCGATATTTTGAACTGATGCAATTATCGTTTCCAAATCGATATAACACTAAGCAATTAACGATCCGTAACACAATAAAGTTATCGATATTATAATAGATCATTATTCGGTAACTTTTATTTTGCATTATATCTATTGTATATCTATATTTATAGTGCCTTGACCGAATTATTCGGAATTTTGCACTATCTCTTCGTACCGTCTAAGATTGCGCAAATCTTGTAATGAGTGTTAGAATAACTAGTATTATTAGGATTAATATATGATTTTAGATAAGCTATTGGTGAACAATTTATCATATAAACGTTGACGTCATTTTGGTACTATTAAAGCTAAAGTTTTGTGGAATAAAAATGATGGTCATAAGCAGGTTTTGAACCTGCACCCCAGTAGCAGCTCGGAGTTTGCAATTATGGTTGATGGCAATAGGCTCACCACCTATTACAATGGAACTCAATAATTAATTGTTGAAATGTGGATACGCAATAGTACACCTTTGCCTACACCTTCAACGAATATAGGTGTGATGATAATAAAAGGAAGAAACTGCTTTTTTTGGGGGGCTGACTTTCCCCTGTCCGTAGGAATGCACCCCTACACGTGGCCCCTATGTGGTGCAAAACAGGCAACACAACTTTAGTGGTAGACTTCGGCCGCGGCTGGTTACCACCCACCGGACGAAGCCATGCCGTGAAGTGACCTAGTTGTGTTTCGAGATGTAGTCCGGTGATACATCTGGGCAGTTGCATCAACTCCCCAACTATCGTTCTCCACAAATCTATCCACTCTACTTAGAGTGAATAGATTTCTTCTGGATCTTACTGCTCTATCCTCGGCCACATCGTCGCATACCATCAGGCGAGTTGGTGGCCAAATGCAGATCCATTTGTGATAAAAAAAACTGCTGCACGTAACCAACAACAAGAAAAACAAAATCAACTTCCACGATTTCACAGGAAAAGAAAGACGTGCATTTCTAGATCAATAATTGCAGTTGCCTTGACCCTATTCTGGTCATACCGCCTTAAGGTTGCGTCAATATGGCCAATGAACCGTGGTCTTCACGCATTGTGCCTCCGTGTGGCCATAGGTAAGATAATTTTTAAGCTTAGATTTAGTATTACTTCGATTTCGTTCAGATTAATTGCATGATGGTTATTAAGTGCCATGTAATATGAGCTGAATCTATTGTCTTAATTCTAAACTTCGGGCTGATTAATAATTTTCTATGACAATTAAAACAACGAGACAGTTTTGTTCTCAGAAATTGTATTTTATTCTCTCTTATCGTATAGATGGTTGATGAACAATTTAATGTTAGTTCAAACCCAACATCGCTCTACACATGACTTGACACTGTCAAGAATATCTCCTAGATACATCACACATCATGGGGAAACCAGACGTTTCCCCATGATGTTTTCATTCACCGTTTATGCAAGTAATAAATAATTTCTAATACGACTCAAAAACTTTTAACCGGATTAATCGCGTGTATTATTGGTTTTTTGTTTTTCCTGACGTTTCGAACACTTTGCAGCGTTCGTGGTCGCAGGAGGACTAAGGTGTCAGGTGTCTCAACAGTTTATTTAAAATTATTTCAGTCTACCGTACATATAATTGATAAATTCATAAAATTATTTTTGTCTCTGATACATATTTAAACTAAATCGTTTTATTATAATGACTCAAAAAGTTTGTAGATTCGAACTTGCGACCTTTGACCAGTCAGTCCAACGGTCATAGCACTAGGCTATATCACTGCTCAACTATATCTTATTAGTATTTTAGTATAGATTTGATTCCTTTATCGGTCGTTGCCTTTGATTTTCTTTGCAATACTACTTACAGGCTGATTAATTGGGATAAGTCAGTACGGAAAATCTGTAACCATTGGAAATTTGTTTAAAGGAACCGTGTCTTCTCTCTGACTGTATTTAATTATGTTTTTTACTCTTAACTACAAATGAGTAGGTACTATTGTCTTGTAAAAACTGTGACCACAGTGTACATAACACTTGAATTTTTTTAAAGTGAATACTTTTTGTATTTGAGTGCAAAGTAAACTTTCTGTTTCAACTTGGAGTTCTTAAGCTTCTCTTGACTGCAAAGAAACCTTGATTTTTTTTTGTCAGGTTATTGCACTGTGTTCTTTTGTCCGTCCCTGTATTATTATCTATATTGTAGGTATTTAATTTTATTATTTAAAACACCCAGTTGGGTCTATCATTTTGTTAAAACTTTTTTTTAGATTCTTGAATTTATAGTCTTGAATTGTCAATTGGGAATCTATAAGCCTATAAAGAAAATCTGCATGAGAAAGTGGCGATGAATTGAACGCATTATTTTAAACGATCATGATGCCATCTTCCATAGTGTCAACTTTCATAATCATCATAGATTGTGGTGGTGGGATCCCCTGCCTCATACTGCCAATTATCGTATCGGATATTGCGCCGGAAAAGGTATAGTGACGAGGCTGAGGATGTTACAAAAATAAAGAGTACTGTGTCGATAATAAAATCGAGTGAGGACTCAGCATCTGGGCCCGACGTCAGCCCAAGACAATTTCGGTAAACTAAGAGGCTGCCCCCTTCAAAAAAACCTAGGAAGAATTTGAGAGGACATACGCAAAGCGGAAAGAAATGCTGAACCCTATATACCTAATGAGGGCTAAATGATGAATAGATGATAAATTATTAGGAGGGATAAATTTAGAATACAACGAAGCATATTTACTTATTTATAATAACTTTCGTTAGGCACATTCATATTAATTATTTATTTGTTTTCATTCTTTTAAAAATAAACGTTGCCCCACACTAGGAATTTCTTCCTGTATCGTGGGTGCGTTTACAGACATATAATCTCACAAGCACACACACACACCCAGACCCGGAGCAATTATCTATAAATCGTACAAATATTTGCTCCGTGAATCGAACTTGCGACCACTGCGTCAACCGCGCTGTCAGATATTGTTCACCGTCAGCTCCGAAAAGTGCACGTGAGTAGTAAATTCACGTGCACTTTTCCGGATTGCCCGACTAGTTTGGAACGTAACCTTTAGTCATGACCTGAGCCCGCGGCGATGTCACGAGGTAAAATAGTCGGGCAATTCCGGAAAATGCACGTGAGTAGTAACCGGTGAACAATAATTAATACAAAGAAGCATAATGCTTTTTCCATAAAAACTAATTTAGTAATAAATTTAACATCTTAAGAGTCTCTCGCTAGACGGCTTGATCAATGGTCTGATACGGAAAGCGGTACTCCTTAACACGGCACGCATTGTAAGGAGATTCTTTTCCCTGGAGCCCTAACCACCGGTAGTTTGGACTCCGTTCCCGTTTCCGGTAGCCTGCTATTTATTTCATTGATTTATGTTTTTTATTTTGTCAGATGTTTGATGATTTAAGAAATTAAGTTTAGGGTTGTGCTTGAATGTTTTGCTGAAAATTATGACGATACTTTACTCAAATAGGGAAGTCGAAGGGAGTTGGTTCCAAAACCTTTGCCCAAGGAAAGCCCTCAAATGTATTTAAGTTTTATTTCGAACTTCTTTAACACACAAGACTTACAGATATATCTTTGCAACATTAACGAATGCTTAGCGAACTTATAAACTTTTGTAGAAATACGCCTCCCGGATAAATACTCCAGATGCTCTGACCACTATGCCATCTCGATCTCTCTTTTTTTTTAACACATTTTGGGAACTGAGTTGCCCGCATCCCCAGCAGTGCACCCTTAAAATGCAATCCCTAAACTTGGCTGGGTGGTGCAAAACAGACAACACAACTCTAGTGCGAAAGATTGACTACTGGACGAAGCCATTTCGTGAAGCCACCTCGTGTTTCAGGATGTATTCCGGTGAAACCGTTGTGGGAGACGGCTCTGGGAAGTTGCATCAACTCCCCAACTATCGTTCTCCCCAAATCTATCCACTCTGTCTATATGGACACTCTCGAATTGCCAATTAAAATTTTGACGTAACCAAAACCTGTCGATTTGATGATGGATTAGCTTTCACCAATACAACTTGAGTTATTAAAACTATTAAAATAAAATATAATATACGTGCTGTCGAAATTTCTTCATTCAGAATTTGATGTTCGATAAGATATTAAAATATCTAAAAGTCTGTTACCGACTTTAGGAGATTATAATTAATTTACGGCATAACTTTTTAAATAACATCCTCTTTCATTTTAAGGCTCAGAAAAAAATATTCTGTTCGTATAGAAATGAAATTTTATATTAAAAAAAAAAACTACCGTTCTTAACTGCGCCTGAGAGTTGGAGGCAAAAATGAGAATAGTGAGAGTGAGAGAGAAAAATTAACAATTGCCTTGTTGGTCTAGTTGTCTCAAGTGCGACTGCTGAGCATGAGGTCCTGGGTTCGAATCCGGGGCCGGCCAAAGTGTTATTGAGTATTTCTGTTAAGGAATTCTCAATAGCAGCTCGGAGTTTGGAATAGTGGCCGGTAGATGGCAATAGACAACCACCTCTTACATGGGACTTAATAACAGCATTGGAGAAATGTGGGTGTACGATTGTGTACACCTCTGTCTACACCTTCGGGGAATACAGGCGTGATGCTATGTTATGTTATGATGCTATGAGATAGAAAACTCTTAGTTTTAAAGTTTCAACCATGATAGATCTCTTTAATGGCTTTTTACACAATCGAGAACATCTCTTTAGTGATATTTTCTTTGATCCTTTTTGGTTTAGTAATAAGTAATTTCTTATGCGCACACGACTACGCAAAGTCGAGAGATAGAGACATTATGGTCCCTGTACTCGACTCTTGATGACGAAAAACCCTCCTTTATTATTTACAAGGGAATTGGGATCGGAACTGCAGTCACCGCTACCGCAGCAGGTTAGTGTTACATGCCTTGGGGTTGAACCTGGAGCCTTTAATTTATAGAGCCCAGAATCGCGGGCATACCACTAAACCACCTCTCGAGTTGTTGGACACTTTAAAATAATTTTACAAGAAGCATTATCTGAGATTATTTCATTTCATCACCAGGACCTGCACAGAACAGCCTACAGGAGTTCGCTACTTAAAAGTTATAAATTTTAGTGGAAAGAATAATACGGTCGTGAGCAGGATTCGAACCCACGCCTCCCGTATAAATACTCCATACGCTCTGACCACTAAGCCATCTAACATCGCTATCTATTCCTATACAGGTGTCTGAACCGACACGACTAACTTTGCAGTCAATACAATGTCGCACAGATGCGATGACCTTAACAAATAAGTATTTAGTAATAATAGTATTTGAAAGATTTATTTGATTGAAATTATTCTAAAAAAAAACCTCTTAAATTTCAAGCAATATAACACAATTAAAGAAAAAGAAGATTTATTTCTTCTTTAGTCACACTCGTATTCAATCTTTAAATAAAACATTCCTTACCGCAATCGAAAAATCATTTTAGCGAACGGAAGCCGACAATTTAAAACTCGTTAAACTCTTCAAAGCATTCAATAAACCACTGGTTCTTATTCAACCTAATTGTAACTCTATAGTCTTCGATATACGAGCCAAGGTTGCGTGTACGTCTTCGTCACGGGCTCGTGAAATTGTCAAGCCGCCTTGACATGTTCCGTGCGATTCTTATGCGATTGTGTAGAACAATCGATTAGGTGACCATTTTGCGCTTTGTTCATATATGAGCAGTACTTGGAGTATGAATTAGCCAAGCTGTAGAAATATGAGCTGCCAGAATTTGGCAGCTTGTCTACGCATAAGTCTCTAAACTAAATTTTAAATACAGTAGTAAACGTTTAATTTCTTCTACCAATACAGAGACACAGAGATTAACCAAGTACGTGGGATATATTATGGTGCACAAGTGTATGCGCAAACACAGGTGCACTCCCACTTCCTTCACTCTCATATTCTGATGGGACGGCAATTCGACACGCTAGGAGTTTCTTCCTGTGTCGTGGGTGCGTTTACAGACATATAATCTCACAAGCGTGAGAACCAGACCCGGAGCAATTATTCGTAGATCGTACAAATATTTGCTCCGTGCAGGAATCGAACCTGCGATACGCAGCGCAGCAGTCGGTCTCTCGACCACTGCGCCAACCGCGCTGTCACTTGTCGATTAGGCGCAGGACCGACGGTTTTACGTGCTCTCCGAAGCACGGGGGTGTCACATCACCTACTTCCTGACTCCGGGCTGCTACTGAGAATTTCCTAACATAAAAACTCAATAACACTTTTCCCGACCTGGGGATCGAAACTAGGACCTTACGCTCAGCGGCCGCGCTTGCGGCCACTAGACCAACGAGGCAGTTAACAATACTACGTACCTAACTGCGCTCTATGTCTATCTTTCATACGCTGAAGCCAAAAAAAATCGTTCCAACGTTAAAGATTATGTTGTACAAGCTTTAAGTAAATAATAATGGTATTATTGTTATTAACAGGTGTTATTATAATCGACCATTTTATTTGCATAAAAAGTTTGCAAAACGAATTACCGATTGATTGATGCACGCTTATTTGGCGGTTTAATAACTTATATTTGCAACTGTTTTTTTTTTTATAGATTTTATATTCGGTGGCGTTATAATTATTATAATAATGTTATTGAAAGCTATAGCTCTTATTATTAAATGCACGGCTATTTATTTTTAGTGGATACAATGTGCAATATATATTTTTAGATATTAATCATAATAATAAAAACAAATGTAATTAAAACTGTGTGCGACTACTTCATTTAATAATTCTGTAAAGGTTAATTGGCAAGAATAGTCATTCTTAAGGGATTTTTGTTCAACATTTAATAATGTTGCATGTGTTAAATAAGTCAAACTGCTGCTTATAGCTATATTTACAAATATTTTCTTTATTAATGGAAGTCCTTTTAAAGAGTAAATTTATATATATACTGCTTCGTTGGTCCAGTGGTCCCTAGCGCGACTGCTGAGCATGAGGTTGTGGGTTCGATTTTGTGTCGGGAAGTGTTATTGAGTTTTTCTGTTAGGAAATTATCAGTAGCAGCCCGGATTTTGGAACTGAGACCGGTAGATGGCAATAGGTTCACCACTTAGCACATGGCATAACAACATTGGTGAAATGTAAGTGTACAACTGTGTACACCTCTGCCTACTCCTTCGGGGATACAGGCGTGATGCTATGTTTTGTAAACAATAAAGCAGTGATAGCCTAATGGTATGACTGTTGGACTGACAAGTCAAAGGCCGCAAGTTCGAACGCCACTGTCTTTTCGAAATCATGAGCCTATTATAAACTAATTATCACTTGCATTAAATGGTGAAGGAAAACATCGGCAGGAAACCCGCACACCTGAGAGATGTTATTGATGGTGTGTAAAGCCATGTCAGAGACCTACGGGTTGTTTAAGGTTTAAACTCTGACACTAGGTTGTTCATCAACCACACGATAAGAAGAAGAAGATGTAAACAATATATTAATAAAAAATCGAGCACAATTTTCGACAATTTTCGTCTTGCTGGTGTAAAATGAATTAGATTATTAATTTAATGCTTTGTTTTGTATAAACTTAGAACCTTCAATAATACGGTCAGACTATAAGTTTTATTTACCTCATAGAACATGTAAGACGATAGTAGAACCTGTAGCGCGTTGTACCCAACCAATGTGTTCTGAATCTGGAACGGTTTTCGGTTGGCCATCCACAGAGGTCCAGCTACCACCACGAAGGCCAGGTATACACACACCATGGCCACGGTGGGCAGTGGAGTGTCGAAGAGGAACCATCCTTGGACACGAGGATCTGCGGATCAAAAGACCAGTGGTAAATACATTTCTGATCTGTGTAATATTTGTAGTGACATAGCATCACGCTTGTAGCACCGAAGGGTTAGGCTGAGGAGTACTAGTGTACATTAACACTGTGCAGTCACGAGCACAAATTATGGAAGTATATTTACATTTTTTAAACTCAATATAAATACTTTAAGAGAATATTGAATAGATTCAGCTGTTACCTTGGGGAAGTCCGTTACAATGGATGCAAATAAATACAATATTTAGCTACTTCCACAATATTGAGGGTAGTCTTGCAAATACCTGAAAAAATTGCAACTACCACCAACTCTACACGTGCTTCACCCCCCACGGGGCATCATCAGGAGCTGTTAGATCATGCAGTGTCCGCTCGGTGGCAGTGCACAGGTAATTGTATGACTACCCTCAATATTGTGGAAGTAGCTACATAGATATTGTAATTATTGGCATCCATAGTCATGAGAGTAATATTATAGTAGTACAAACTGACCCCGCGAAAGTAGTTCTGCCATTTAAATTTTCTGGTTGGGTCCAGCCTTATCACCTAGGGGTATAAAAATTGCCTACGAACTACCACTCTACGATACTACTAAAAATACACATAAAATTTCATATAAATCGGTCAAGCTATTTTGATTGATTAGATTATTAAGATTTTTATATATTCGATTAAATTAATGTACGTCTATACGTAGAAGGAATGGTTCTTCTATCTGTGTTACATACCTAATTATCTTAGTAATACACGCTAGAGATATTAATATAGTTTTAAAAAGTTTGTATTTACGTATTTGTATTGCTGTGTGATTTTATGCTGTGTGCATTCATTGGCGCGCAGAAATAAAAGATCTTGCTTTCTTTTTAACAATTTGACGGACACAACAATAGAAGTTTTACTGTTATGACGGCTGCAGCTATCGTGCGTTCCTCAATAGGTTATGAGCCAAATACTCAAACGCTACTTAATGTTAAGTAGCTATCTAATTCTCAAGTCGCTTCGCCTTGAAGTATATATAAGACACTGTTTAATAAATATACACAAATAGATAGTAAAAAAATAGTTTTTTTTTTTTTCTGGTCTTGACACTTACTTAATATACTAGAAATATATAAATTCATTTAATTTTTTTTCTGCTCTAATCTAGACACTCACGTAGAGACATTCATTTTATTGACTTTTTTTTTAAACCACTTTATAAGACAATAATTAATTAGAAATAGAAAGTCACCGGCGTTATGTGAAGGTGCAAGTAAAAAGAGATGGCAATTACAGTAAATAATATTATAGCGATTCTAGTCATTACCGTAATATAATACAATTTACAACTTTACTACGTATTGTGAGCCCTTCAAGGTGAAAGTATTATACGATAAACCTATTATTGAACAATGCGGGCAAATTTTTATAAAAGGTTACCGAGAATTTAAATAAATATCGTTTAACAGGAACAGTAAAAGAGTAATTATCTCGTTGATATAGTTTAAACGACGTGTTTCCGTTTATAACATTCACTTTTTAATAATTAAAACATTTTTTATTATTATTTCGTTTTATAAATTTTATAATTATGATTGCCTCGTTAGTCTTGTGATCGCAAGCGCGGTTGTTGAGCGAGAGATTCTGGGATCGATTTCCGGTTCAAGAGTTATTGAGTTTTTCTGTCCGATAACTCTTAGTAGCAGCTCGGAGTTTGGAATTTTGCCTAACTTTCAGAAACAAAGGCAAATAAATAGGATTTATTATTGAAATAGAATCTGATTGACACCGTGATAGTTTATGTTAAACTTGGAAATTAGACAGTCGAAGTCGTGGTGCCCGAGTGGTTACGGGACCGCGTCTTGAACTACAGATTGTGGGTTTAAATCCGACGTGTACCAATGTGACGTTTTCAATGTCATATGTGCTTTCTTAATTACCTAATCTAAGACATCACAGACATACGGTGAAGGAAAATATCGTGAGGAAACATGGACTTGATGATCTGCAACTGTTCACTCGCAGTGAGCTAGCGTTGGCATGGTGATCAATGCTTCCCTGTATGAGAAGAGGCCCTTGCCCTGCAGTGGGACAGTTATGGGCTGGTTATGTTATGTAGACAAACAAAGTGATACATTTCCTGCACTTTGCTTTGGTTTAATCTATGGGATTATCTCTTTTTCGCAGTAACTCTGCATTTTTTGGATGTTTTTACGTATGCTCTTTTTCAAATAATAAGTTAAATTAAAATATTTTCATTAGTATTTTTGTGAAAGTTAATTACAAACACTGATTTATTGTCAGAAACCTTCAAATGCAAATGCAATATTATATTAATTTAATCTGGCTTTAAGTATGACTATATCCAACAAAATGCAATCAAAATGCATAGTATTGCATATAGATTCGTAATTTTGTTATTTCTATGTACGTAACTTATGATCTTTTTCAAATAATAAATTAAATTAAAATATTTTCATTAGTATTTTTGTGAAACTTAATTATAAACACTGATTTATTGTCAGAAACTTTCAAATGCAAATGCAATATTATACTAATTTAATCTGGCTTTATGTATGAATAGCCAATAAAATACAATCAAAATGCATAGTATTGCATATAGTTTCGTAATTTGGTTATTTCTATGTGATCATTAGACTGTAAGCTTTCCGGAAATAAATAAATAAATAAATACATTTTATGAAATAATTATGTTAATTAATGATACTATCATATTACCTACATCATCATACACGGCATGCATTGGAAGGAGGTTCCTCTCTGGAGCCATAATCACTGGTATTTATAGTATTTTATTTGTAGGTATATTATATTTAATTATATATATATACAGATAAATCTTTGAAAAGCATTAACGCATGCTTAGCGAACTTTAAAGTTATAAAATTTGTGGAAATAGAATACGGTCGCGAGCAGGATTCGAACCTGCGCCTCCCGGATAAATACTCCAGGCGCTCTGACCACTAAGCCATCTCGAACTCTGCTCACCACTGCGAATTCTTTTTCCAGATTTTTAATACGTCTTTTGGTGACCTCATTGCTATCTATTCAGTCCCTATACAGGTGACCGAACCGACACGACTAACTTTGCAGTTAATACATTTTTTTTTGTGGCAAGTAGAATTTTTACGTGGGCAGGATTCGAACCCGGGCCTCCCGGATAAATACTCCAGATGCTCTGTATAGCGACCACTAAGCTTAGCTTTAGAGGTCGCTATACATGCGTTAATGTTTTTCGACGATTTATCTGTATTTTAATAAATATATATTTTATTTATAATACACAGAAACAATAATAATAAAATAAATAAATTAAATAATTAAATTATACCTTTATATTAAATATTTATTTGCATTATTTGATATAATTATATCTAACAAAACGATTTTACAAGTAAGAATGTTCAATTATAAAGACATCAACGCGTGTTATATATCACATTCAATTAAATTATGATTGTGTCGGTTATGATTTTTAGAACAGACACAAATGGCTGTTTATAATTCTGATATATAAGTAATAACTTTTACGTCCAGGCAAAGATATTATGCGTGTCCGGGTAAAGGCATTAAATATATATAATTTAAACAATAAATGAAGTCCCTTGAGAAACAATTAACTAACTACACGAAAAAATCATAATTTAAAATAATTGTATTATTTTAAATATTTTTTTTCAAGATAAATCTTTGAAAAGCATTGACGCATGCTTAGCGAAATCTAAAGTTACAATATTAAATGGAAAAAGAATACGGTCGCGAACAGGATTCGAACCTGCGCCTCCCGGATAAATACTCCAGGCGCTCTGACCACTAAACCATCTCGACGTCGTCTTTTTCCATTTAATATTGTAACTTTTTTTTTTGTGTAGTTTCTACATGCTACAGTAAAAAGACATCACCTTTTTGTGCATCACTGCAGTCAGGTAAATAATACCATAAGTCACAGTTAAAACAGTCGAATTTTTAAAACAATGTTTATACGTAGAGTATTAAAATATTCTGATGTGGAGTAAATAATTATGATTACAAGCATCATAATGGTTAAACTGTGGTCATAACACCGTGGTCAGCGTAGCTTATTGCGTGAAATCACAATGTGAAAGTGGCGTATCATTGTTCTGTGATGCTCTAAGATGAGTATAATGTTGCTTTCTATAATAATATATGTTTAGGTTTAACCTGTCAATGATACTTAATTCACAATTTAGATCTTATTAACGACAAGTAGGTATTCATTTACGAGTAGTTTTACATTAACATAACATAGCATCGGGTCTGTAACCTAGAATGGTTAGGCAGAGAGGTACTGTTGTACACTCACATTTTGCTTAGGGCCCGTGTAATAGATGGTAAGACTATTGTCAGAAATCGGGCACAAAATCAAACGATTTTTTAAACAGAAAGATCCAATGTAATGTTAAAATTGCCCGACCCGGGAATTGAACCTAGGACCTCACCATCAGCAGCCGCGCTTAAGACCACTAGAACAGCGAAATAGTTTTAGAAATGTACTTTTATTTATTAAAATCTCAACACATATTGCAAGTTGTTTATTATTTGCTGTTATTATCATAAAATAGAGGGTTATGGCTAAGTAATAGCCGCAGATAATCGATGTTAAACTGCACTTCCCACGGTTGGTCTGTGGATGGGTGAACATAATTTCATATCGAAACCTTCATGCGCCTCGGAGTGATCTAGGACAGTTATAATAGGTAGTCAGTGCCTTAAATATCTAATAAATAATAACTGTTTTCTGCCCCTTGTAATAGAAGAAGACTTTTGGCCGCAAGACGTGGTGTTCCGTCGGTGCCGCGGACAAGTGCCACAGGACAGCACACAGACAATTGCAAAGTGAAGTGTTTACTAACATATATTATGTATATGTATTTTTGATTTATTTTAGTCTGTCAGGTATACATCTATGGGCCATAGACGCCAGTCTTAACATGTGTTATTAATATTGTTACCGAGTCCGCCACATTGCTGCGGACTCAGCTCATGACTACGAGCTCCGTTCGAGCTCTAAAATTGTCGGAAAAACCCGAGAAATGCACGTGAGTAGTAACCGGTGAACAATAATTAATATGAAAATATGCCTCACGAAAGTTATTACAAAGTTACTCAGTAACTAGGTTGTGGAGGTCAGATACACTGTCACCCCATGTAAATTATGGTATTAAACTGCATTAGACTGGAACCTTTTTTTTTGTTTTTGGGTGTTTTTATTCTTTGAAAAGACACCCGGCCTTTGGGGGAAGACCAAGGAGTGAGGGATTTTACCTCACTAAAACCACTCAGTCACCATCAGCACGTGGAGGAGAACTCCGGGTCCTCTTAGCAGACCAGCAGTATCAGGAGTTGTTTAAGCCAGGTGGCTTAAACAACTCCTGAGCAAGATATCCAATAGGTGCGCAGGTGCGCACCTATTGGATATCTTGGTTGCCAACGAAGTGATAGACACTTTGCAGTACATTGTGTCGTATGTTACAGTTTATCTATGATTAAACAAAAATATTAAAAACATACGCCGCAATGGACTACAAATTCGATGTCAATCGAGATAGCCAATCCACCCGCTGATCTTACTTGGCTTAGCGACTGCTATTAATTGACAATAGCTGGGAACAACAGTTTACCGTGCCAACTGTCAGATGAAAATGTAGCGGTCACCCATCTACCGATTGGCCGCGCCAAGCGTTGCTTAACCGAACGAAAGGTCACAGACCAGAGGTCGCAACTAGCTTTTTATTGGTGCCTCATCAATATAATGGAATGCAAAATAATTCATTTGCACATCAACTGTTTATACCAATATCGTTCAAATATATAATTATTTTTGTCCTTGACATCTTTATTAAGATACTCTTGCGCATAGTTTACGCAATTGCTCTTGAGAATGAATTTTTATTATGTTTGTTGTACTCACGTCGGAAGGACATTGGTATAATGAGCGTTTTAAATATTAATATATGCGAAATTAATATTTATAAAGAAAATAATATATGATATATTGCATAGATTATAAGAGATTTTAAAATCTGTGACCTTATATCTGATTGTTTTTACAGCTCGAAATTGATTGAAAATCGGATTATTTTATTTATGTGTAAAATTTCCGAATTTGGATGACATATTTCAAAATTTTTATTTAAGTATCTTATTACACATTTTGTTTGCAATACAGCCTCTGAATACGATATTGGTCTAATGATTGAAAACACTGCTGCTGTGCGTGCGATTCAGGTTCGATTCTCGGGTCGGGCAAAACTATTGGGTAATGTTATTGGGTTATTCTGTTAGATTTTTTTTAGTACCTATTACGTTGGATCTAATAACGGCATCACAACTTTTTGTATTTAATATATGATATATAATATGGATAAATAATAAGTAAGCATGTTGTTCTCGAAAAATGGTTAGTAATAATAAAAACCATGCGTTATGAGGAGGTTCCTTTCTTTGGAGTCCTAACCACTAGCTTGGACCAAACAAAGGGCCTTGGAATAGCGGTGGCCTACAATTTTTTACATTTTTAACTAACTGTGCCCCGTGGTGTCACCCGAGTATAATTATATTATAATTAGCATAAGTTACTCCTTATATCGTCAGCTACCTGCCAGTAAAACGTTATCAGAATCGGTCCAGTCGTTTTGAAGATAAACCGGAACAAACAGACTGACAGACAAAGAGAGGGAAGAAGATTTTTATGCATAGGTGCGGTGCAAATACCTGTATGAGCTTAAAATAAGCTATTATTTTGACATTACAAACAGACACTTCAATTATATATATAAATATATATATATATATTATATGGAAATATAATTATATAACCTATTATTTACGTAATTAATAAAAATAAATAAATAAATAATTATCATAAATCAAGAGGCTATATATGAAAGTATTTATAAAATGATATTTTAAATATAATACGATTTAAGCCGATAATATATTTGTCTCAAAACATTTTAATTCACAAACGGGTTTTTCTACTGTTAGATAATATACGAAACCAAAATACTTCGGCGTCCGACATTGACACTAAAACCTAGTAATTTTATGTTATTATTATAAGTTGGCGGCTTTTTTTCGCCTTTTTTTGTAGGTATTTATAATGATTTATGGTTGATGTCAATTTTTTATTAAAAGCACATCCAATTTGCTTGGATTAAAGAAGCTTATGCATATAGAAGTCACTACTGTTTTATTAGTTTGTCTATAGGAAATAACTGGCTGTGCTCCGTGGTTTAACAACCAGTTTTTTTTTTGTTCTGTTCTTAAGGGTCATAGCGTGATGGTAAATAGCCATTTTTTTTATATTGTAGTAATGATAAACTGACTTCATAAAATTAATTCATCATTTTAATTTATTGTTGTTATTATTTAAAGACTTTGACATTATCGCTATTTTATGAAAATGTATTGTAAAATGTGACGAGCATGTGTAATAATATTAAGCTATAATTCAATTTCATATTAGAAAATTAATCTCAATAAACAAATAAATAAAATAATTAAATAACCTTTCTCAAGAATTGGGTTATCAATGGAAAAATATGTATAAATTTATTTAAAAGTAAGAGGCGGATGGTGCATGAGATTATTCGGCATATGAAAATGGTTGGTGTCGCGTGTTCGATTTCCGGTAAACATACTCGTGCTTATGTATTTGTATGATCGGCAAACAATTGTTTTGGGTGTTGTGTGTATGAAACGACGATGCAGGAGATTTTTGTAGTGTGGGACGTTTTGGGCAAAAAATAATAATTTTTGCTTTACTTACTCCAATTAATTTGTGACTATTTCTCTTGTTTGAGTGACTAGCTATAAAATATGTTAACTAGTGTCTTGTTAACCCGTCACGGAGTTATCCGTTCTACTAACTAACACACTTTTACAAGTTATTCCGGTTTCTACGGGAAGTCTACGGTGTTTGACAACATTTTCTTTCACTTTCGATTAGCATTGAGATTTATTTTGTACAAATTTTTATATATATACACGAGTTATTTTTTATGGTTACATATGTACTTAAGTCAAGGTGATAATTATCTTGTGTCAGATTGCTTCTGGTATTAAAAATAGGTTCTATTTACATCCGTATTTTTTTGGTCTTAAAGTCTTCCTAGCTAGGCTTATTATAAACCGCTTTTAAGGTGATGACCATACCGGAAATAATTTAATAATTTAAATATATTTTTATAACGAAGGGAGTACAAAATGGCTAGAAAGGAAGTGACAGAAATGTATGGAAGAAAAAGACGTACTGCGCCGACCCGAAATAAATTGGGATAAGAATATTCTATTTTGAAATACTAATATTCTATTTTGAAATACTAATATTCTATTTTGAAATACTAATATTCTATTTTGAAATACTCTTAAATATTTTTATACCCAGTAGGTCTTAAAGTGACAGTAGCGTCACATCTGTCTTTACAGACTTAATGAAACTTTGACTATTATAATGTGTAGTGATCGCGAAAACCTAAGATATTACTATGAAACTGTAACTGTTGAATAAAATTTGACAAAGAAAGACACTGTCTTTACATCGCTCAACTTTCATCTATACATCTATAATTGAAACCAAAATGGACCTTATTCATACTGCAGTAAATATATTACAAGTCTTTTTTATACAATAAAACCTGTCGGAAGTAATTTGCTATTGTTATATTGTTATGTCAGTAGACATGTTCAATTATCGCGTGAGATGGAACAGGTATTTAAGATGTTGTTGTACGCGGGTCCGTTCGGTTCCGATCGACGAGTATTTAGGATGCTGTTCTTGAGTGGATGTTGATCTTTAAGAATAGTGAAAGGGCTGCCTGCCTTAGTTTTTGATACGCGTCGTTTTTCATTTTATTGCTTTGCATGTGAGACTTTCGATACATAAAAGAACTCAAGTGAGGGTTAAAAACAGCTATTATATTTATTTAAAAATAGTTTCGTTGTGTCGCGACGAATACATACATATTATTATTGTGAAATAGACAAGAATTTTAAGATATTTATTATATTATTAATTATATTAAAATACCAAGACTTGTGTATCTATATATTGCAACTCAGTGTTGCATCTGATATATTCATGTTTTTTTTTGTGATGTTTCTGATTATGATCTAAGATTTGCACACGAGTCTTTTTGTGTGCATATTTGTCGTAAGATTTGGCGTCTATAAGTAGTAAATCTAGTGCTTAAAGTGCTAAAACTTTCGTCGACAAGTTGTCGAATAAGGCTGTGTGACTAGTTTTTATGTTCGAAGAGTATGGTTGGCATTCTTGTTATCTGGGATCTATTGTTTGACGAAATTTCAATTATTTTTGTTTTATTTACAGTCAACTTTTTTGTCATATGTTTGTTCAAACTGTAACCAGTTTAGTAAGTTTTCTGTTCATCTTTAAATTAAAATGTCTCGTAAAAATGTCTTCCATCGCATCGTGTCATACAGAAGTGTAGGTTAACGAGGGAAGAAAATATATATTGTGATATTTATGTGATATGCTGTCAGCGTAAAAACATGTATGCAGAACTCTGGGAATTAAAATAACGAAAAAAATTGAAATATTTACCTGATACTCTTTCTGCTAGCATCCAATATTTGTTAATGATCGTCGTCCAATTGTTATCTGAATAATAATCGTCTAAGGCAATTTTCACAAAACCGGACATTTTTACTAAATTATTGTTACTTTGGTCACTGAACTATTAATGAAATAATTATTTACTCAGTCTCACTTCTCACTAGTCACTGCCACTTCACTATTATGAAGTCTGTCACTTATTGACGGTCCTGGTAACAATTTGCACTAAGCAAGCTGTCACCTGTAAAGAAAAAGAAACAATAGGTTAGAAAAATGAATTGAAAAATAAATCTAAAAACAAAAAGGTGTGCTGTAATAATTAATAAAAAAAATCATTTAAGTAAAATGAAAACAAAAATCTTTCAACGCCTAAATGTTAACCGAAATATATTTAACAAAAATAAAATAAGAATGTACTTTTTTATATGAAAAATATAAAGGATTAAGAAATTATTTTGTAAAATGATTATTATATTTTAAAAAATATGTGTCGAAGCATATTTTTTTTATTTATATGTTTATGGTATCGATCTCACCATTTTTGAATATTATTTTATTTTATTAAATGTTGCTCTTTTATTTATTTTAATTACAAATTATTTTTCAATCATTCTAAGATTATTTTAGCCACTGTCAAGTAATTCGTACCTATAATATTTCGTCTTCTGCATTTTATTAAAAATAATTATTTATGTCCACAATACTAAGCACACCTGCATATCATCTCGGCGGATGAGAGCGAAAACTTAACTGATGTTTTGCGAAAGTGTGCGCGCGCCGATATCCGAACCACAATTGAATAGCCCGCGCTTGCTCCACCAATCACAAGCCTTCCTTCTCCCACGCAAGCACAAGGACACAAGTCACATGACATCATCTAAGAATATTGAACTTTATTGTGTGCACAAAAAGTCGGTTATTTCTTGTATGTACTTAAGAGCGATCCGATTTCTTGTCGAGTTCAAAGTGCGTCTGTATTTTCCTACTACGCAATGTTTTGATTTTGTTTTATTATTTTTTGGTCAATTAGCTTAAATTATTTAATACAATGGAGCAATAAGTATGTTTCCCACATCCTTCGTATATTATAACACTTCTGGGTTTGTGTGGTATTTTTTGGATGCAATTTTATAAATAATGTTTTTCGTAACATGTTGAGTTTTAGATTTTTACATATTATAGATTATTGGGACATAAAGTTATAATATTAAATGGAAAAAGAATACGGTCGTGAGCAGGATTCGAACCTGCGCCTCCCGGATAAATACTCCAGGCACTCTGACCACTAGGCCATCTCGACAAGATTTACGTGATTACGTGCGTCGTATTCTTTTTCCATTTAATATTATAACTTTAGAGTTCGCTAAGCATGCGTTAATGCTTTTGAAAGATTTATCTTGAATTATTGGGACATATTTGCCTAACAAGAAATCATTTGTAGGTGATTTTAATAATACTTGTTTGTCTAGCAGCCTTCATAAAAATACTGGGTTAATTAGACAAGATTTACGTGAAAAAACGTGAGAATTGCCGTAAAGACAAAGAAAGACATAATGTCCGTGACACCAGGTATTCGTACATACTCGGTGACAAAAATATAACCATACAATTATTTGTGAATCATGCTTTTTTATGCGGGGCTGAGTTGCCCGCGTCCGTAGTAGTGCACCCTTAAAATGGAATCCCTACATGGCACCTAGGTGGTTAAAAACAGGCAACACAACTCTGGTGGGAGGTTTAGGCCGCGGCTGGTTACCACCCACCGGACGAAGCCATGCCGTGAAGCGACCAAGTCGTGTTTCGGGATGTAGTCCGGTGCAACCGTTGTGGGAGACGGGTCTGGGCAGTTGCAACTACGCAACTATCGTTCTCCTCAAATCTATCCACTCAACTTAGGAGTGAATAGATTTCTTCTGGATTTACGTGCTCCATCTTCGGCCACAACATCGCTTACCATCAGGCGAGTTGGTGGCCTCCCACCAGAGTTGTGTTGGCTGTTTTGCACTATCCTGGGGCCACGTGTAGGGATTACATTTTAAGGGTGCACTCCTCCAGACGCGAGCAACTCAGCCCCCAAAAATGTAGTTGGAAAAGTCTAGTTAGATAAGAGGTAAATAAAAAAAGTTGTGGATAGTTACGCCACTTTTTTTGTTCTATAGTACATGAGTGATCCTTTGACGCTGATATCAAAAGAATGGCCACATACAAAAAAAGGTTTGGAATAAAAAAAATAAGGAAAATACCCACGAGACCGTGCAAAAACATTTCGGGGTCATGTACTTCCCCGACTTAGTAGAGCTTTTTTTTTAATTTGTTTCGGGTCAATGATGCGAAGCGACATACTAGTGTGGAATATTTTTAGGAAATATATTAAGGAAACCTAAAAAAAAAATAGGTTTTCTTTTTAAAGCTTGCAGGAATTACTATTGGAGTAGTTTTAGCGGGCGAACCTCTTTTGCCACGGGCATATGATTCCCAATCAAATACCGTTTATTAGTATGATTACAATGAGAGTAGTACACGTTTTTGTTTATCAAAAATTTCGTAACCCGATTTTAGTCGTGTGACACAAAGAAAACTTACCCTTAAGTTACCTATTACTTATACAAATTCATATCCGTATATTTGAAGATAAACAGATATCAACTTAAATCGGAAAAATGCATTCTTGTTTAAATATTCCATTAAATTATTTTTATATATATATATTTTGAGCCTTATATAGTTTTTTTAGTTTACTCAGAACCCAGATGAATAAAAGAAAACGGTGAAGGAAGACATTTCACCTGAGAAACATGATGTGTAGAGCCATGTCAGTATCGTATGGGCAGATGGTTTGAACTGTGACACTGGGTTGTTCGTCAAACAAACGATACGTGATGCAGAGAAAAGATGTGCAATAAAAATAGGAGATTATCTTTAAACTCATTCGATGTTTTTAAAATATTGCTACTATATTTATAACCAAAGTCAATTTTGTTATTTCAATAAATTGTCGTTGGTATTTAAGTACGTCTAAGAACAAAATTAAAATATAATGGATAAAAGTAAATCGTAATTTATTTCTTATTAATCGATTTTGAACGTTATTGCGTAGTTCATCTTAATCTGATTATCTTTTATAATATGTTATTTGGTCACATGTTGTTTTGTCATAGAAAAATATTTATATATATTATCATTCATACATTTAACTGCCTCGTTGGTCTAGTGGTCCCAAGCGCGACTGCTGATGATGAGGTCTTGGGTTCGATTCCCAGGTCGGGCAAAGTGTTATTGGGTTGTTCTGTTAGGAAATTCTGAGTAACACCCGGAGTTTGGAATTGTGCCCGGTAGATAGCAATAGGCTCACCATCTATGGGATACACGATACATGGGATTTAATGACAGCATTGGTGAAATGTTGGTGTACAATTGTGTACACCTCTGCCTACGCCTTCGATGAAACAGGCGTGATGCTATGTTATGTTTATCATTCATTTTTATGATGTCTTTGTCAGAACTAAAAAATCCGTTCATAAATCTGCGTCCGCTTCAAATCGGACGTCAAATATTGCGCAACATGCACTTGAACGCACAAGTGATTGCGATTTAGCAACAAATCTTCGGACTCGCCAACCTTCGGATATTTGTAATGTTTACCAGTTATAAAAATTACAGTTAGGTAGGTAACGCATGGTTTTGAGCCTTGATATTATATTTATTGATATTAGATTTACGTTTTAATTTTAATCTATAATTAAGTTAAATTGATCGGTGCGTGAGTATGATTAATTCCAGTGAAAATTTAATTATAATTTAAAATTGCAATTTTGCCTAAAAATATATTGTAATACCAGTAACACACGAATGATAAAAGCACAAGAATGATATGTCAAATGACGTAACTGCGTCTCTTTCATTTCGATAGGGACTGAGCAAAAGACCAACAGAAACAACGCCATTTTAAGTTTAAGTATTTTCCTCTCGGTTTGTATATGTTCTTTTTTTGGATTAACTAGACAGTTTTTATAACTATATTTTGATACCAAATATAATTTAAATGAAACAGGTTTTTCTGTTGTGTAACCAATTAAATATACGATGTAAACTTACCTTTTTTTACGCTGAACGTTATATAATATTTAAGTAATTGTACTCGACTGCTATTGTCTAGTAAAAGACAAAGCCCTCTTCTCACACAGAGAAGGAACGAAAACGAGCACTGATTACCAATGCGTTTGGGAATTTCTTTTAGTGTATTTACAATAAACCAGTTTATCATATATCTTTCATCATAGCACTGATAGCCTAGTGGTATGACTGTTGGACTTACAAGTCAAAGTTCGCAAGTTCGAATCCAAGGCATGCACCACTGACTTTTCGAAGTCATGTGCGTATTATAAATTAATTATCACTTGCTAATAACGGTGAAGGAAAACATCGTGAGGTAACCAGCACACCTGACAGATATTCTCGATGGTGTATAAAGCCATGTTACAGACCTACGGGTGGTTTAAACTCTGACACTAGGTTGTTCATCAAAGGGCAAGGATCTTAAGATATTCACTTAAATGTAGTTATAATACAGTCATTTAGAAAGAGACATAATTATGATACCTTTATTATATCTGTGACTTATACGTCAACAAACTAATTGTAGTATTGTTGTTTGTTACATTATTTAATTATGTAATCACGGCCAAAGGGTAAAGAACGTCCTGTCAGAACATAATATCTTTAAAAACAGTGTTTGCGTCATTGGTAAACCCCACCTTTTACTTATTAAAAACAATGCCCTCGTTTCAAGAATAGTACATTCTTAGCATTAATATAACGGTCAATTATATAGACTTCAATTTTTTTTTTATCTAAAAGTACAAACCGATACAAAATGTGGGTTGAGATTATATTGATAATATAAAAAAAAATGTTGGCCCAATAAATCACCTTATCATTCTAGAATATTTTGATCATTATTTTGTGAAACTGTAATTAAGAGTACACAACTCATCGGAATTTTGTTACAACAAGTTCCTGCCACTTATTTTGTTCTTTTTTTAAAAATATACTTTATCTATGGGCACTGCAGTGCCCCCACCAAGACGAACCAAAGAAAGCACGGCACTAACCACCTTCTCTGGAAGCGCTTCATCGTATTTTCGAACCGTAATAGCTTCGGTCTGGCAGTAACCGTAATAGCAGCGTCAAGCACAGAATTAACACAGGGTGAATGATCTATAAAACAATTAATAGACCTGCTGTCTTGTATGGTTCAGAATGTTGGCCCACGAAGGGAATGAATGAAAGACAACTACATGCAGCTGAGATGAGAATGTTAAGAGGGATGTGTGGTGTGACGCGGATGGATAGAATTAGAAATGAATATATAAGAGGAAGTCTGAAAGTGGCACCGGTAACTGAGAAGTTGTGTGGAAATCGTTTAGCATGGTATGGGCATGTGATGCGGAGGGATGAGGGTCATGTGACAAGGAAAGTTTTGAGTATGAATGTAGATGGCTATAAGTGTAGAGGAAGGCCGAGGAAGCGATGGATGGATTGTGTTAAGGATGATATGACTAGAAAAGGAGTGACTGACGATATGACAGCTGATAGAGATGTATGGAATAAGAATACATGCTGCGCCGACCCCAAATAAATTGGGATAAGGGTAGGGGGATGATGAATAGCTTCGGTCTGGATAATGCTAGAAAGCTGAAATTTTCGAATGAGATATCCTCAGCAAATTTATCAAAGACACTAAGTCCTAGCTTTTATGGTTTCAGATTGATTGACATCTAGAATAGAAGAAACCCATTATCAAAGTTAATAACTCGGGTCTCATTGAAATAATCTCAATAAAAATCTTAAATAGTACTCAGTACAGTAATACTACAAAATCGTATATTATTCGATGTTATTAAATCCTTCCTTCACATTAATATTGATTTATTGCGGACTCACATTAATATTGTTGAATATGCAACAGATTATCATAATAAAAATATTGTGGAATATTTTAGTATGACCTTTCCGTAATCTATTTGAAGCCTACACAAATCGTTTAATATCGTGTTTGCTAAAATACTATATTGTATTTAATTATGTATATGCTTATTATAGAAGATGTGATTATATTTCTTGCTATATAAATGAATAACTAAATATATTTGTAAACAAAGACCTGCGTGACGTTAACTTACGTCTTTATTGAATAGTTTCCGATTTTTTTCCTTTGTTTGCGCACACTTAAAGAAAAAAAATATAAATTCGGTAAACTAAGAATGAAAAATATTGCTGTTTTAAGCTGCTTACTTTTTATGGAATCTCTTGCAGCAAACTGCGATGGGAAATTAAAAAAAATAAATATCTTCAATATTTTCAAAATTCTATCTCCAGACGTATCACTGACATTCTCTCACCGTGTGTATAGATTTTAGTTCGTCAAAGCTCAGCTAGGCGGCGACACTAGTCGCTTTCACCACAGCTATACATATTTGTATGAACTTGTAACACTTTTTCTCATAGTCAATGCCAGTTGAGTCTGTTTTGTAATAGAAAACGTTCGTTCGTTGTTCGTGTTTAAATTAATATATTTTAATTGGATGAAGTCAGTTTTATAAGTTATTAATAAAAATTATAATAAAATAAAAATGCAAAAGAGACATGAAAGTAGAATAAATGCTGTAGAAGTGCGTTCCTTGCGAAGTATGTGTGGTGTAACTATGAACGATAGATTGAGGAATGATGTGATACGACAACGTTGCGGTTTAAAAGAAGACGTAGTGATGAAAATTGAAAAGAGTATGCTAATATGGTTTGGTCATATTGAGAGAATGAATGAAAGACGGTTAACAAAAGGTATCTACGAGGCATGTGTAAGTGGAAATGCCGGAAGGGGACGCCCTAGAAGGATATACACCGAAATTATTAGTGATATCCTCCAAAAAGGTAAGGTGCGTAGTATTCGTAACCGGCGTACATGTATGACCAGATGTATGAACGTGGACGAAGCAAAAGCGTAGCAGGTGGTATTCTGTTGTTTCTGCCTACCATGAGAGAAAAGCGTGAGTTTATGTATGTATGTAATAAAATAAGTCCTCTAGGAGTAGAAGGGACCTATGAAATATTTTTATTATATATAAAGAGAAAAATCTACGTTTACATATTTCATTATCTTCTTTGTCTATAAGAATATGTTTTCAAAATAGTTTAATATGGTGACTTTGGGCAGTCCAAATAATGGTGACCGAGAGATTCAACCAGTGTAAAGATAAGTTATACATCGTACTTATATCCTTTGAAACGTTAATGTTTATAAGGAGGCTTATGTTCATTCATTTACGTGTTAATATAATTGCATATTACTGATAAAATCGATTTAGCAATTCATCAAAATCAACATCGATTATTATCATTCATTCATTGATCATAATTAGCGAGTTCCTCCCAATTATTTCCCTTCAAATTATTATACTAATGATTAATTCATAATTTTCGTTACGATTTCATTTTATTTGCATAAAGAACATTAGATCAAGGCTTCACCGAAGGTATGTGCATTTTGATACTTTATTGCAACATGCATATAAAATTGCGAATTGTGAAATCGGCAACGTCAGAATTGTAAAATTTTGTCAAAAATGTTAATAAAATTATTATAATTATTAAATAGGACTATGTAAAAATAAGTTTTGTTATAAATGTTAATATTAACATTACATTAACTGAATCATTGGTCTGACGGCAGTAAGCGCGGCTGCTGATTATGAGGTCCTGGGTTTAATTTCCAGGTTGGGCAGTGTTATTGGGTTTTGCAGTAAATAAATTCTCAGTAGCAGGCCGGATTTAGAAAGTTGCCGGTGTGACCCTCGTGCTTCAGAGAGCACGTAAAGTCGTCGGTCCTGAATGAACGAATGAATGTTTTTCCGTAGGAACAGTAGTTTTACAAGGTGTTATGTTTAACAATAGTGTCATACAACATAGCATTTTAATTTCTAATTAATCATTATTAAATACAATTATGAAACATTCCGTCACTTTTTGAATAAATTATAACAATTAAATAAATCTTAAAGTTAATGTCAGGTTCGCCTGGTCTCTCTCCGGTCGTGTCGCATTACTGGCTCATCGGACTATAAAAGTGAAGGAAGAAGGTGCACATGTGTTTGTGCATACATTTGTGCACTGTAATATCTGCTGCGTAATGGCTAATCTCCGTGAAGATAGGCCGCTGTGACTAAAAAGTCGGTTGGGAGTATTATAAAATATATTGATATTAAGTTAGCAATTCATTGTGTAGTGTGAATTGTTACTAAATCTTTTATGCCCGTCATAGCTAAGGTAACAGTCGAAATTAGTGATAATCTAATGGTGGATGTTGGATTGACAAGTCAGAGATCGCAAATTCGAATCCAAGTCTCGAAGTAATAACTTATCACAGTTGTGTGATTATTAGAAATTAATTATAACTCGCCTTAAATGAAACCGTTTCATCACACATCCGCGTACCTATTAGATATTTCAGTTATGAATGAATTGATAGTCATTTTGTGGTACATTGACCGCATGTTTTTAATATTTTTGCTCATCATAGACAAGCTGTAACATAGGACGCAATGTACAACAATGATACCATCAATTCGATGTTAATCGATAAATCCTTATGGTACGCAGATTAATTTAATTCATTCGATGTGACACGGTGTGTTGGAAATGTTCCAGTCTTTTATCTAGTAATTAATCTTTTTAACAAGCCATTAATCTCTCATCTTACAACAAAGAGTTGCATGTTAATGCGTGTAGTTATCACGTTTATCAACATATTTATAGTTTAAACTACCGGCGACCTTTACTATGACATCTGTCCATCAAAGCAAGAAAACCTACACGGTATAATATTAATTCAAATGCTAACCCGCGCAAGAGCTTAAAAATCATTTATGAATTAAGTTTTTTTATCTTTAGCATTGAACATATTTCCTTCTTTCTGACAGTTTATAATTAGTCCACATTAACCAATTCCCTCGAACAAGGTTTTTTTTTATCAAATTTGGTCTACGTTTGGCCACCAACTCACCTGATGGTAAGCGACTGTGTGGCCGAGGATGGAACACGTAGTTCCAGAAGAAATCTATTCATTCTAAGTAGAGTAGATAGATTTGGGGAGAACGATAGTTGGGGAGTCGGTGCAACTGCCCAGACCCGTCTCCCACAACTCCCGAAACACGACTAGGTCGCTTAATGGCATGGCTTCGTCCGGTGGGTGGTAACCAGCCGCGGCCGAATCCTCCTACTAGAATTGTTTTGCCTGTTTTGCACTACCCAGGGGCCACGTGTAGGGATTACATTTTAAGAGTGCATTTGACGCGGGCAACTCAGCTCCCAAAAGGTTAGCGGAGCTTAACTTCAAATCCACGCTGCTGAGTTAGCAGTCAACATTGGAAATACTTTTAATTTTGACTGTAGTATTCTCATAACTATTGTTTTATCTTGGACGTTATTAAGTCATCTATACATGCAATCAGGAAAGAAAGCTATTTAATATGATATAGACCAGCTAACTCACTCTGGTTTTGCACGATGGTGATCTTAGTCGACAAATTACTTTTTTTTCCCAAATTCATGAACGTTTTTATCCAAATATTAAAAAAACGATTCAAAAGAAATGTGCATCAATTATATTACCTTTACCTCTTTTTTGAAACATGCATCAGAGAGAATTAAAATAAAATCAGTTCAGTAGTTTCGCTGCTTATCGTGTTTAGACATACATCATATTGGCAGACAAAGCGGGAGACAGTTTTATATTTTGCACCGAAGAAGCTCTACATTAGTTTATGGTCACATTTTGAGAACCCTGTCATCTAAACTGTTCTTTACTTTATAAGGTCTGCCCAGTGACATTTCGACTTGCTAATTATTGTAGAGCTGATAACCTTGCATAACCTAGAGACTTCCTCGTTTTGAAATTGCGTATTCGGCTTGATCTTGTTTGGTTTTATTAGGCATATGTAAATTTACTCCATTCTGGTTTTCCAGTATCTCACGTTGCATGTGTTTGTAACTGTAGACAAAGAACTGTATGCATAAGGAAGTCATATAATATGACTACCATAAATGGTTATTCTGTCAATAATTTGTATATATTGCGATTACTTAATATATTCTGTCTTCTGTATAATTTGGCAATGCGCGTAACAATCGGCTTAGTAGAACTCAGAAAATCTTAAATTAAATTTGGCGAAACATACACAGACAAGATTCGAAATTAACCGAAGAATTGCTTTTTAAAAGAATTAATAGATGCAATAGATTGAGTTAATCAAAATTATAATGTAAGAAATCTACATCCACGTTTTAACTTTTGGTGATATGGGCGCCATCTATTCAGTCGCTATACAGGTGTCTAAGATGATTAAAATGTGGGCGGGATTCGAAACTGCACCTCCCGGATAAATACTCCAGGCGCTGTGACCACTAAGCCATTTCGGCCTCTGCTCTCTACCGCGTTTTTTGCTATATTTTAATACGTAATGGGATTGAATAGATAGCAATGATGTCACTAAAAGACGTATTAAAATGTGCACTCTCTGTGTATGAATCCTCTCTATCATGCTCTAAGCATATTAATACTGTAGTTATTTGAAGAAACCACATCTGCAAAGGTTAAAACCCTTTATAGAGCTTATGGTACCGGTTTCTCTCATTTATTTCCCAGAATATTTTCGTATCTTGCAGTCCAAATAAAAAAAAAACATTGGAACCAGCGTAAAAACAGTGCCCTAAAATAATTTATTGCTTTTGTCTCAGTATAAAATAAAAGGCATGATAATAAAAATCATATTATCGGTTCAAAATCCGGATTGAAACAACGACATAACAATATCGCGTTGTCGAATGACATCAAGGTTGTTTCCACTCGTTTATTTAATTTTCGACTGATGAAGAAATTATTTGTTTTCAGTATAACCACGACATCCTAATACGTGATGCGTATCAGATTTTTGAGGTGACCTTAACCCACTTGTAAGCCAAGCAGTTTGACATTCAAATATTTGTCATTTCATCATTAATCTGTATAAGAAAATGCACGTAGAGGTGCGGTCCGAGAGTTGTGGGTAGAGTGTAAATCAATGCCAATTTGACCTTCATTATAGCAATTTTAATTTTGAGGTTCGGCACTTAGGACCACGCTTCGCTAGTTGGTAGTATTTTTATTTAGAAAATATGTAGGAGTGTATGTCTAAAACAAAGAAAAGGATCGCGGTACAGTACGGAAACTTGTCCTGAAAATATTTTTGGGTCTTCAGTACATTCTTGTTAACATTTACTAGGTTTTTTCTAACAAAAATGGATATAGGTTTGGCGTAGAGGTCAGAATAGCTTAGTTGGTAGAGCACCTGGAGTATTCATCTGGAGGATGCAGGGTTAAAATGTCAAATCCTGTTCACAGCCGTATTTTTCTATATGATAGGCTTAAACATATAATAGGATTAGACAAACTTATATTTGGTGATCCGAATGGCCTTCTAAACAGCACCTAGACGCTTAAGCTGATGCATGTAAATAGAATATATCTTCTAGTTTAATTATCAAAATGCTAATTTAAATAATTTTTGACTTTGTGTCTGCCCATCCATCATTTTTGAATGTTTCAAAAGAATTTAGTTGGCTAATGCACATAACACAACAATTCTTAAGTTGCAATACAAAAAAAAATGAATACTTAATGCGTCGGCTAACCAGAAACAAGGCTGAGACCGGGCGCGTAGCTCGTGCTAATCAGATAGGCCTGCTCAAACGACAGGATCTTGTCGATGCTTTTGACGGATCATAACTGCCGGGGCTGCGACAAATGCAACTGCGATCCCGGACCCGGTAAATGTGGACCGTGTGGGTTTTTTCGGTAAAGTTCTGGCACAAAATGCAAGACGGATTTGCACACATAAAAAAAAAACTTTAATATATCTCCGGAAAAAACTTAACCACAAGATTAGTATGAAGTAACTGCTATTCAAAGATCATAATTTGGTATTTCCGCTTATTCGAAATTAAAGGAGTCATCGTGATGACAACATGCTAAGTCAGGCGGTTTGGAATACGCAAAAATATTTTATTAAAACAAAGACTGGCCCAATAAGCTCTAAAAATTTTAGAAGTAATTATTTTGACAGTACCTGTCCTAATTTTTTTTTGGACGTTGCCTCTTGCATTTAACCCATAGGGGTTTGATCTGCGTAACCGAACAATAGCTGTGGCGAGACAAATTGATGCTTCCAGCCAGAGCATATTTATATTATTACAAACTAAGCCACACAGCACTAAGGACGTCCCCTGCGGGATACGAGCCTCGGCTTAGGGCGTTGCTGAGAGGACAACTAGGGACTAGCTGGATCAGTTCCTTATTATTAAGGGTAGAATTAAAAGCTACTAGATCGGCGCGGGTCGGCTCGAGCAAGGCTCGGGGCGGAGCTTGTCTTACTAGACAATATTTACTTTTTATAGAAATAATTACTTTTTAATTTTCAAAAATGAATCTCTATCTAGTGTAATAACACTATCTATGTTGTTTATCCAGTGTTATTACACTAGCTTGAGATTCCTTTTACCGTTGTTATAGTTACGAACACTTAAATACTACTTAAAATACTTAAATATATAAACAAGTATTAAACTATCCATTCACCAAAACAAAATGTAAGAAAAGTTAGTTCATGGCTTCTAAGTCTGGAAACACTGCTACGGAATGTTTACTCAAACCGCTCTTGTGAAACATTGTGCTTTACATATCTACCTACCTAACATGATAATACACTCATTTACACCTACAGTAATTTCCTCATCCACTACACTTACATTCCTACTCATTCACACTCACAATCGCACACACTCCCATTCAATCTATGTCCAACTTTTTTACCGTTTTTTGTTTTAATTTAGTTTTAAATATAAATTTGATCTCATTTTGTCTCCTAAACATTTTTTGCATATTCTTATTATAATTAATGTACATTTAAATTATTTGTCTCTTCAGAGGGTAGCCTGGTGATCTGTAACACAGGTTTTACCTATCTCAGACACCAGTCTCTATATAAGTTGTTACTTACTGTACTAACCCTGTAATGTGATGATGAGAAAATAAATATATTTATTATTTTATTATTTATTATTATTATAAACATGATATTAATTAATCCTTATCCAAAAAAATACTTATAGTATTTTTTTTTACTTCTGTTATTGTCCTGTTCTTAAGCGGGACATGAAAAGAAGTCAAATTCAAATTTAGTCAACAAAAATTTTCCATACAAATTAACTCTTAGATATCCCTATTCTTATGAATTAATGTAATTAAACACTAATTTAATACATTTGATCCCAAATTAAGACTTACGTAATTGCGTGTGACTTTATCACAATGCACGAACTCATACAAAAAATTTGCATCGCGAATCTCTGGTGCATCCGGCTGAGTTTATTTTAATTAATAATTACACATTTCCGAAGTTAGATAAGGTTTTCTGGGAAACTTTTAAAGTAATTTATGTTATTGCACAAAGTTATTGGTACCGTTACCGGTATCGATAGCCTCGTGGTACTGTTGGAATGGTAAGTCAAAGGTCGTAGTTGAACCTAATGCACGAACCGCTAACGTTTCGTAATCACGTGCGTAATAATTAAGGTCCTATAGGTATTATTAATTTGAAATATTGTAACACGCGAATTAATTATCATTCATAGATATGAATGATAATTAATTCATATCAAATATCAACTTTGTTTATTGTATACAGATAAATCTTCTAAAAGCATTAACGCATGCATAGCGAACTCTAAAATTATAAACTTTTTGTGGGAAAAGAATACAACTCGACCCCAGATAGTAAATTCGGAGTAGTAGGCAGAGTTCGAGATAGCTTAGTGGTCAGATCGCCTGGAGTATTTATCCGGGAGGCGCAGGTTCGAATCCTGCTCACGACCGTTCTTTTCCCTAAAAAGTTTATAACTTGATTTATCGTAGATACTGTTTTTTCGTTATGATTAAATTAAATAATTTTAAAAATTCAACTGTTATCAGAGTAACAGAACGATAGAGATACGCGCTAATGATAATTGTAATGATTTTGCAGTCGTGAGCAGGATTCGAACCTGCGCCTCCCGAATAAATCCTCCAGACGCTCGGATGACCAAGCCATCTCGACAAAAAAAACCTCAAATCAGGTTAAATATATTTGTATGTTTAAATATTCTTTAATTTCATCACTCTTCATGAATAAAACTAAAAATAAAATAATTTATAGCTTAAAAATTTGCGATGCATGTGCAATGCATTTATTTCGCAAGTCGTCGCGCTTGCGCAGCCGTTATCTCGACTTGATTTATTCATTAAGTTTTAGTCAGACGTGAGAGCATTTACATTTAAGTTATTGTAATTATAGTATGGTCGGTTTCTTCTTATATTTGACCCCTCATAGAAGTATTGTTTATACAAAAGGGTGTCTGGCAATTGAGGGCATCGACGCCCCGACCCTTGCTCGAGCCGGCCCGCACCGACTGACGACCGAAGGTAACTGATATGAGCAGCTAGTCCCTAATTGTCCCCCCAGCAATTCCCTAAGCCGAGGCTCCTGTGTACAGGGGACGCCCTTAGCGCTGTTGCTTAGTTTGTAGTATTTTAAAATATGCTCTGGCTGGTGGTATAAAACTGCCTCGCCTTAGATATTGTCCGGTTACGCAGACAAAATCCTCACTGGGTGTCTGCAAGAGGCCATTTATAAAAAATAAAAATGTGAAGGCATCGACTGTACAGTCACAAGCACAAACATTAGCATTTTGGAACTACATTTAAATAGTTATCTGAATGATATAGAATTATTAATATATGTCTATATGTAGAGGGAATGGTTCTTCTATCTGTGTTACATACCTTAATATCTTAGTAATTCACGCTAAAGATATTAGCGGTGAGTTTTTAAACGTTTGTGTGTGTGGTAACGTAAAAGTAAAGTAGAATGATAAAATTTTTGGTAGATGTGCGTGTGAAGGATAAATTGTACACAAATAAAATTAAAACGATAAAAAATTCCTAACGATAGAAAAACATATAAGTTATTATTAGTATTTCTAATAAAACAATGTTATTGGTTTTAACTTAAAGTTGAAGAATAATAACACAGATGATTAAGAACAGCCAAGAGGATTACACTAATTAGTCATTATAATATAAAAAATATTTATAGAATTTGAAAAGTGACGTCATTTGGAGTTACATACCAATTTTAAGATATAATGTAATGTAGCACTTAGTCATAACACTTTTGGCGGCCGAGATAGGAAAATGCAACCACAGCGAGCCGGATCACTTCTGAAAGGAACGCCGAAACAAACCCAGCTAACAGTCAGTAGCTACAATTCTAAGAACATATTGTTTATATTAAATGGAAAAAGAATACGGTCGCGAACAGGATTCGAACCTGCGCCTCCCGGATGAATACTCCAGGCGCTCTGACCACTAAGCCATCTCGACCTCTGCTCACCACCGCGAATTCTTCTTCGATATTTTAACACGTCTTATGGCGACGTCATTGCAATCAATTCAGTCCCTATACTGGTGACCGAACCGACACGACTAACTTTGCAGTTAATACAATGCCGTAAAGAATGCAATTATTACCTTAATAATTCAAGATCAATCTTTAGAGTTCGCTAAGCATGCGTTAATGCTTTTCAAAGATTTATCTTGAACATATTGTTTACTGAGATGTGTTTAAAACCTGTTTTAAGGGTGCTGGCAATATTATTATTATTATTTTCTTTCCTTTATCATTCTTTCTTTCTCTTTAAACTAACCCCAAAGGGTTATTGTCGATCATTGTTGTTTGTAGTGTAGGATTTTTCAAGATAAATCTTTGAAAAGCATTAACGCATGATTAGCGAACTCTAAAGTTATTATATTAAATGGAAAAAGAATACGGTCGCGAACAGGATTCGAACCTGCGCTTCCCGGATGAATACTCCAGGCGCTCTGACCATTAAGCCATCTCGACCGAAGGATTTTTACTGGAATTTCTCTACTTGATGTACTCAATTCAATTCAATTCAATTTATTTATTTGCTAGATTATGGTATTGTTACAGGTGTTATGCTTAAAAATGTAATTCATGTCCTTCGGTGTTATTTTGAACCTTTCTTACACGTTGTATATTTATGATATACCTAATGCCATATAATAAGGAAGCATGTAATATATTGCTCTAGTAGGCGTCTTTGAGATACTGGATTTAAGTTTTAAAATGGCTAATTTACTTTCTTGTAGCGATAACATGCGTTAACATTGAAAATGATGCAAATACAATGAACAAACGAATTTGAATGAATGAATGTATGAATGAATTTATTTTCAATTATTATTTTATATTATTTTTATCAAAAATTGATCTACGTTTGGCCACCAACTCGCCTGATGGTAAGCGACGGTGTGGCCGAGGATAGAGCACGTAAATCCAGAATAAACCTATTCACTCGTTAGGTAGAGTGGATAGATTTGGGGAGAACGATAGTTGGGGAGTTGGTGCAACTGCCCAGACCCGTCTCCCACAACGGTTGCACCGGACTACATCCCGAAACGGTCGCTTAACGGCATGGCTTCGTCCGGTGGGTGGTAACAAGCCGCGGCCGAAACCTCCCACCAGAGTTGTGTTGCCTGTTTTGCACCACCCAGGGGCCACGTGTAGGGATTATATTTTAAGGGTGCACTCCTACGAACGCGGGCAACTTAGCCGCTCATTGTTTTACAAAAATCTTTATCATTTGACGTCAATCAAGTAATGCAATATGGCTGCAAATACACTATTCACCCCTAAATAGATTTATTATGTCGTATACAGAAGTTTGACGGTAAAGAAGAGAACTTGATAGTCTCGTTAGTCAGTAGTTCCAAACACGACTGCTGAGCATGAGGTCCTACGTTCGATTCCGGGATCGAGCAGTGATATTGTATTTTTCTATTAAAAATTCTCAGTAGCAGTCCGGAGTTTAGAATTGTGCCCGGTAGTTGGCAATAGACTCACCACTTCTTATTTGTGACTTAACATTGGTGAAATGTGGATGTAGAACTGTGTACACCTCTGCCGAACCCTTCGGGGAGTACAGGCCCTATATTATATTATGTTATGTTATGTTACATAGATGGTTTCTAATCATGCAGGAACTGTGAAGGTCTTGCGTGTGCATAATAATGTGTGTGATTGATTGAGATTTGCTGAATGATTTTGTTCTACTTGAGTGATTCATGACTGCTTAACACGTTATTAAAGGAAATGTAAAATTGGTAATAATAATTATTGTATCAGGTTAATAATCACACCCATTTTTTTGTGTCACTCGTCTTGAACTGTTTTTTGGAGGTTTAAGGACTCGTTTGAGTTTAAAACAAACGTAGATGAATATTATTACGAATATATGTCACGAAAGTAAATAGTATGGATTTTAGTGTTGACAAACTAAACTAAAATTGAAGTACCAATTTTTATATTTTAGTAATGGCCACTTTGTTAGAGTAATAAACGGATTGAGACATAAAGAAATTAAATCTATTTTTATTTTCATTTTAGTAGCGTCCTTAAATAGGGTATATATGATATATATATATATGAATGTATTTTTTTAATTATTTTTTTGACTATATTATTTGGAACGTTATCGCAAAAATCTGATTATTGAGTATTCTATTTAACAAATAAACCTGCAATCAGTTTCGGGCGTTTGAAATACTGCCATCTTGGTGCGCTTTCTCAGACGTACACATCAGAAAATACATATTTTATAGTATGTAGTCTTTAATTAAAGATTTATCAATTTTATTCCAGGGATTTTCTTTAAAAAATATACTAAGTAAGAAAATAATGAACCACAAAACATGATAAACACTGAGTAACAACATACTCAAGATAATGTCACTGCGGGCAGTGGCGTCACGTTTCGCTCCAACCAATAGAATGCTTTTTGGTACTTTAAATTTCCCTCGCTTCATTCTCACTTTTTAACTATTAAAATTCATAGTTCAAACACGCTTAATTAAAAAAAAAATGTATCGATGTCTTCTACAGCAATAAAGATTACGAATAAAAATATTTAACCTGAATTTGAATCACATGTATACATATTCCCTACAGTACAGACAAATCTTTTTTTTTTTTTTAAGTTTGACTTTGTTTAAAGACTCGTCGTCTCTTATTGCATCCCGTCTCGCTCCTAAAATGGCTGTTAGTAATACATTAACTTTAGTTTAATCTGTCAAGATAATAATCCCTGTTAATAAACATAAATGCAAAACTAAGATCGATATTTCTTAACTGCCTTGTTAGTCTAGTGGTCCCAAGCGCAACTGCTGAGCATGAGGTTTGGTGTTCGATTGCCAGGTCGGGCAAAGCGTTATTGGGATTTTCTGTAAGGAATTTTTCAGTAGCAGCCCGGAGTTTGGCATTGTGCCCAGTTGATGGCAATAGGCTCACCACCTCACACATGGGACTTAATAACAGCATCGGTGAAATGTGGTTGTACAGCTGTGTACACTTCTACCTACTCCTTCAGGGGATAACACACGGTCTAACAGCTCCTGATGATGCCCCGTGGAGGGGCGAAACACGTGTAGAGTAGTTGGTGGTAGTCGGAATTTTCACCGCTTGCGTATGTGCATATATTTGCGGGCGGGCGGGCGGTGCACAGGTAATGCATGACTACCCTCAATTTTGTGGAAGTAGCTAGATATTGTATTTATTTGCATCCATTGTAATGGACTTCCGCAAAGTAACGCCTGAATCTATTCAATCTTTTCGAGAAGCAAGTTTGATTTAGAAGTATTCATGCATACCTGATATTTATTATTTATTAGAATATTTTATTAATAAACATTAAATTAAATTGAATTTCAAAATGCATTAAGAAACCTTATATATAAGTAAGGCTTATCAATATTTATGAATCATTAATGATAATAGTGATTTCATTAACGTTTGATCCGTAAATCATATTATCAGAGTTTACAATTTTTATTCGAAAATGTTATGTAAAAGCATGACAGGATACTTTATGATTAAATGTAAGTATCAAAACACCGTGCGTCATTGGTTTCTAAGACGACTTCTGATCGTAAGGTCCATTCCCTAAATAATAAAGAAACCGATTTGATCCAGGTAATCCCTAATTGTCCCTAGTTGTCCCCACAGCAACGCCCTAAGTCAAGGCTCTTGTCCCGCAGGGGACGCCCTTAGTGCTGTATAGCTCAGTTTTTTTTTTTTTTTTTTAATGTTATAGTGGGCAAACGAGCAGACGGCTCGCCTGATGGTAAGCGATTACCGCCGCTCATGGACACCCGCAACACCAGAGGAGTCACAAGTGCGTTGCCGGCCTTTTAAAAAGGAGTACGTTCTTTTCTTGAAGGTTTGAAGGTCGTATTGTTCCGGAAATACCGCAGGCGACAGTTCATTCCACAGTTTTGTTGTGCGAGGCAGAAAGTTTCTAGAGAAACGCACAGTTGTGGACTGCCAACCATCTAAATGATGGGGATGGAACTGCTGTCGCGTAGATCGATGGCGGAAAGAGGCGGCAGGGATCAGTCCGAACAATTCCTCGGAGCACTCCCCATAGTATAGGCGATAGAAGATGCACAGCGAGGCCACATCTCTACGCAGGGCCAAGTTTGTAGTAATATTAAATATGCTCTGGCTGGAGTCATCAAATTGTCTCGCCATAGCTATTGTTCGGTTACGCAGATCAAACCCCTAAAAAAGTAATGTCCAGGGATTATTTCTCGGTTGGCCAAAGTGTTATTACGATTTTCTGTTGGAAAATTCTCAGGATACAGATTATACTTAAACAAAAAAGGATAAACAAAACTTAACCCTCCTCCGGGCAGTCGGGTAAAAATAGGACTACGTAGAATAGCTTTGGTGGTGCGGTTTACGTAAATACCCTCACTCGCCTGGTTTTTTTTTTCAAACAATTACTAATCCTGCTATCGAAATAATCTATTGTCTGTACTCATAACAGTTATTTTGAATTAGGAACCGCATATCTGTAGATTGATAGGCACCTTTCTTACTATTCATAGTCTGTCTATATAATCACGTATCTCGTAATGCCTCATTATTTATGAAAGAATTGCTCTAACAAAAGTGTTGGCAAAGTTCAAGATGAACTTATGCAATGTTCCGCTCTACAAATTGTTATTTCATTCGAATAAAGTGAATAGGTATACGAAACATTACATTTTACCAAGATTACATTTCTTACGATAATTAAGAACTTTTTTTTTTTTTTTTGGTAGTGGCATCTCGCAGGTCAACCTAGGAGGTTGTCGGCTGCTTAACCGGACTTTCCTGTGGATGCCCTAATAATAAATTATTATTAAGGCCTCCAGCCAGGGGCATACGAACTAAATTAAATCTAAAGCGACCACGCTAAGGGCACCCCCTGCGGGGTACGAGCCTCGGCTTAGGGCGTCGCTTGAGGGAGGACAGCAAGGGACTGGCTGGATCGAACAAGGATTTTCATAATTATTATTATCAGGGGAATTTAAAGCTACAGGCTCAGCGGCTACGCGGGCTGGCACGAGCAAGGGTCGGGGAGGTGATGCATTAGGTGCATTACGGGGACGTCGCGACGGGCCTCGGCGGCGAGGCCTAAATGACGGCGGTCTGTGTTTGTGTACTGTGCTGGTGGCCCTACGGCTCTCTTGGAGCAGGGTTATAGCGTCATCGGGGTACAATAGTGAATGCCTAGGACGGCGAATTCTACTTATCTGGGAGGGGGTGTATCGGGCGGCAGCCGCGATAAGAGGGTTGGGGTGCTTTTCAGCAGACTCGAAATAACGCTTGCAAATGCGTTTTATAAACTGTTGGATAGTGGGAATTTTAAGGTCGAGATGGAGGTTTTCGTTTCTGACGTAGAAGGGGGCTCCCGTGACCTTACGTAAGGCACGGTTTTGGAGGGTCTGCATCTTATGGAGGCGGTAAGATTTCGCGTGTGGGAACACTACGCAGGCGTAGGTCATGATGGGGCGTATGCACGTGGTGTAAATGCGCAGTTTGCACTTAAGGGACAATCTGCTGCGTGCGTTCATAATAAAGTGAAGCCTACCCAGAGCGAAGGCGGCGCGCGAGCGCACCGTCCTTATGTGCTCACCGAAGGTCAAGTGTCTATCTAGGATGACTCCTAAGTACTTGGCTTGCTTCTCCCAAGGGATCGGCTTGCCGAACATGGTTATCGGTTTGGGGTCGGGGGGTCTGATCCTACGCTTTTTCGCGAAGAGTACGGCTTGACTCTTATCGGGGTTGACTTCTATTCTCCATTTCCTGAACCAAGCGCCTAGTACGTTGGCGGAAGTTTGGAGAGTGCTAGCTATACGGTCGCGCACGATACCGGAGTAGAAAATGGCAGTGTCGTCTGCGAAGAGAGCTAACTTTGCCTGTCTATTTTTGGGGATGTCGCTAGTGAAGAGCGTGAACAGGAGGGGCGAGAGCACGGAGCCCTGGGGGACACCGGCGCGGATAGAGTGGGGGGCGGATAGTGCGCCCTCTATGCGATAGCGGAAAGTGCGATTCGAGAGAAAGTCCCGTAGGATGAGCACGAGACGGTCGGGCACGCCGAGTTGGTACAGCTTGTATAATAAGCCGTTGTGCCAGACTTTGTCGAAAGCCTTCGCTATGTCGAAAAAGAGCGCGCCTGTCATCGTGCCGCGCTGAAAACCGGCGCTTATGTGCTCGACGATGCGGTGGACCTGTTGTACGCACGAGTGTTGGGTACGAAAACCGAACTGTTCGTTGGGGATGAGGCTCTTCGCATCGGCAAAGTCCTTGAGTCGCTTATAAATAAGCTTCTCGTAGATTTTACAGAGTACGTTGAGGAGGCTGATCGGTCGGTAATTAAGAACTGTTAAATTCCTCGTAAATATTCGAAGTGACAGCATTTTTTTTTTAATCCTAAACCTAATTCTAACCCTTACTAATATTGAAAAGTTTCAATTCCTAACGCCTTCTTCGTATCGATACGATGGTACAAATTCCTTTAGTTGAGGTTTTCTACATTTAAAATTGGTGTGCCCAAGATTTTGCCATGTCTATCTATGGCTTTACTAGTGTCGGTCACATTGTACATATGTTAGGGTACAAAGAGCAAGACGGTAGGAGGGACATTGTTTGTGGGTCAAGTCCACCTACTTATATATCCATCTCTTCGTCAATCTAGTCCCACTTGCTCTTGTTGTGATGAAATCACCCCTCGGTCCGGAGTAATGCATGTATATATATCTTAACTACGTCGCAAGAACAACCACTACAAAACTAAATCTTTGAAAAGCATTAACGCATGTTTAACGAGCTTTAAAGTTATACACTCTTGTGGAAAAAGAATACGGTCGCGAGCAGGATTCGAACTTACGCCCCCGGATAAATACTCCAGGTGCTCTGACCGCTAAGCCACCTCGACTTCTGCTCAACACCGCGAATTCTTCTTCCACAAAAGTTATTATATTAAATGGAAAAAGAATACGACCTCTTTTTAGAGGTCGAGATGGCTTTGTGGTCAGAGCGCCTGGAGTATTTATCCGGGAGGCGCAGGTTCGAATCCTGTTCGCGACCGTATTCTTTTTCCATTTAATATAATAACTTTAGTGTTCGCTAAGCATGCGTTAATGCTTTTCAAAGATTTATCTTGAATTCTTCTTCCACATTTTAATACGTCTTTTGTCGACGTCATTGCTATCTGTTCAGTCCCTATACAGGTGACCGATATGGGTAGTGAACCACCATACTGATAGATCGATAAAGGTAGATGTCTAAACAGGTTTTTATTTCAATTACAATTATTAAAATAATAGAAATCAATTTAATAGCTTCACAACCATCTCTATTTAGCCTGTGTTCACAACGTTTACGCGCCAACCGAGATTGTCAGAATGAATCAAGTAGTGCCGGGACCAACGACGCCACGGAGAACCATAGACTAGAGCTGCTGCCTTTAGAAACGACTATGTCTTAATTTTTATAGCCTTTGTTCTAAACAAAACTGATAACAATGCCATAACGCATTTGGAGCATAACATTTCATTTGACACTTCTTGTACATCTAACTGGGGTACAATCAATTACTGTCACAATACTTCTCACACATGGTAACAATTTTACATTGTGTCTTTATGTCTTAGCAATAAGGACGGTTTTTGTATGTCAACTGTTAGCTACCACTGACGCGCGGTTGTTTGTACGTCTTCACATCTTGAGCTTCAAATATCATAAACTATGTATTACAAAATCTATGTTGTAATGTAACCTTCATCAGTTGGACCGGTCCACCTCGCTGGCCCTAACTGGATGGTCAGTGTCAAAGTGGCCCAGTTTAGGGTCTTAGAACCCGCAATGAATTTTACGCACCATTTTTGTGATGTGAAATTCAACTTTTCATCGTTTTATAACCGACTTCAAAAAAAGAGGTTCTGTATTTTACCCCTATGTATGTATGTGTATGTATGTGTATGTTCGTGATTTTCTCAAAAACTACTGATACGATTTGGATGCGGTTTTCGTTATTTAAATAGGACATATTTTTCAGGACAGGCTTTAGTATATAATATATTATGATCTGATGAAGATCTTCGGAGGTAGACAATGGAACTCTGCAATAACTAACAGCAAATGACCCGTGATTACTGCGATCGTATGTCTATGTATTGTTTTCACCATTCCATTGAAGGTGGCTTATGAATCAGTGAAAAAAAAAATTAACGTACTGTCGAACCTTGCACAATAGAAGTATTATTTTTTTGTTACCATCTTGCTATCTTAGTATGATTTATGGAAAATTCTCAAAAGCTAATTCAATTTGAAGTTTTTTTTTACGAAAAAACGTTGTCCCGCTCTAGGAATTGCTTCCTGTATCGTGGGTGTGTTTACAGACATAATCTCTCAAGCACACACACGCCTAGACCCGGAGCAATGATCTACAGATCGTACAAATATTTGCTCCGTGCAGGAATCGAACCTGCGACACGCAGCGCAGGAGTCGGTCTCTCGACCACTGCGCCAACCACGCTGTCAGTTATCGTCTTTACTATTGTGTCGGTGAGTGTTAGGAAACCGGACTCCAAACCGCAGTGAGCTAGCGTAGTGATCAATGATCGGTCCTTCTCTATATGAGTGGAAGTAATGATATTGTTACATTATGTCTATAATTCTAAAGTGAAGTGACATTGACCCAAAATTTTGTATAGTTTAAGATATTGGCCAAAGTATTTTCAATATAATAATAAAAGCTGGCTTGGACAAACATTATTAAATTTAGGGTCAATAATGTGACGTCATATCAAAAAAAGAAAACAACATCGTGGAATGACGCACAAAGGCACAATATTAAAACAAAAACAATGTCATAAATAAGGATTTTGTGAACTGTTATTCGGATTTTTCTATTAAAAATAGAAACAATAACAGTTTCGACTGGGCTCGAATGAAAGAAACAGGCTTAACACCAATTAAAACATAACATAACATAGCCTTTATTTCTTGAAGAGGTAGGCAGAGGTGTAAACTGATGCACACCCGATGCAGTTATTAAGTCCCATGTTTTTTAACAGAAAAGCTTCGTCGGACCCGGTTATCAAACCCGGGACCTCATGCTTAGCAGTCGTCCTTGCGGCCACCAGACTAATGAAGCAGTCACCATCACTTATTACATTAGATTTTGCAATAGTTTTAGTCTAAGTGAACAAGTTTGTAGATTATTTAATGTATTAGTCATTGTTCAAAGTCTAAAGTTGCGAATTATAAGATTAACGAGTATATTTCTTTTAAGATTCAAGTACCTACACGCAAGACTAAAATGAGTGTGTTTTAGCTATATCTTAGATACCTACATATTTCATAAAAAGATTGTTTTAACATACAGTTCCGTATACGTCATAAAAAAAATATTATGGACGTTGTGGACTATATGGAGGGAAGGAAAATAAACCTCTTTATTATGAAATATATTTAGCTTTTTTCAGGCTGAACTTTAAAAAATAATTATTATTAATGATTTTAATACCAGTGGCAATGTTTAACTAACTGCATTTCAACATCATTTTCAACTTGAGAAGGTAGTTCTCATGTAGGTAGATATATATTTTTATGTTTGACCACCCAAAACATTTTACTGAGTAGTCCGATATTGATGATTCTTTTTTTTGGGTAGAGGATACTGAAAATTAGAGAGATAATAAAAAAAAAAAATGTTCGTGTATATTCCACTTCGATATCTTGCATGGCTTTAAGTATATTATTATAAATATAAAATGTTACTTGTCCAAGTCCCGCTTGAACGAATAGCAGGCACAGCTAGTAAAATAAAAGTATATATAATATGGTCTTGTCATAGTTTATACCTATTAAAATATTTGGTTTCATATATAAGGTCCTAATTTATTAGGTAATTTCCTTTTAAGGGGTCAATGTGTAAGTGATAAGGATTCATTTAAGCCTTATTTAAAATTTGTAGAACAATTTTATATTTTTCATAATGTTCGCCGTTCAAGGAGCAGTTTTGGTCTTGCTAGTACTATGTTAATGACAAATAATTTGTTATATCTATTTAATTCTTAGCTTAAGTGAATGTTTTTGACTTATATATTAACCCTTTCAAAGGAAATTACCTAACAAATTAGGACCTTATATATAGACGTGACTTTTATTACTAGAAATCTCAAGCTTTAATCTTATTAATCATAACCAAGTTAATTCCAACTCATTCCTTATCATAAATTGTGTCCCACACACCTATGCATTAATAAAGAACATGCATTACACTGTCCATTGTGCAATATCGCACAGTGGTTGAACACGCTGTTAACCAGCCGGATATTGCAACCGGTAGATTCAAGGACTGAGGCGAAAACCGAGTGAGTTCCGATGAACGGAAGCTGGTTGGCGGTTAAGGATAGTCAGGCGAGGATTCGTGCGATCACGTGCGTAATAAATTAACCTTCTAAAAACTCCAAGTTTTCTTCGTCACGTTTATATAAAATAGAATACTAATAATGTATGGATATAGTAAAAAGTAAAAAAAGAAAAAAATATAGCGCTGGCAGCTCGTAAAAGTATTTTCTGTTACAAATGTTTGTGGTGACAAAAAAGTTAATCACCGACATCACAGTTATCAGGGTAGGGTTAGGGAGATTGGAGTACAAAATTAATAATTATTGTTGTTTGGGGAATGTATCTAATTTCACTTAGCATTTTTTTTTGCAGTGAGTTGTTATATGAATAGATTCAATGAGTGAATGAATTCAATGAGTGAAGGACTTCAATGCGTGGTTATAAAATAAAAGGAAATTATCGTAAAATAATAATTTCGACGTCATTTTTATTGCCATGTATCAAAATCACTAACAACTTAAATAGATAGAGTAGATTAAAGTTTTTGTAGACACAAATTAACATAACAACATAACATAGTATCACGCCTGTATTCCCCGAAGGGGTAGAAAGAGGTGTACACAATTGTACACCCACGTTTCACCAATGCTGTTATTAAGTACCATGTAGGTGGTGAGCCTATTACCATCTACGGGGCACAATTCCCAACTCCGGGCTGCTACTGAGAATTTTCTATCAGAAAAACTCAATAACACTTTGCCCGACCCGGGAATCGAACCCGAGACCTCGTACTCAGCAGTCGCGCTTGGGACCACTAGACCAACGAGGCAGAGCAGACACAAATTTTACTGTATATTTTTATTGCTTGTCTAAATACTGCCCTGTATCCACATGTAGTATCAAGTACATCGGATTCGGGAACCGGCATCCATTTTGGAGGTTCCGCGAAGGATGTAGGAAATCGACTAAAACGATATTAGCTAAACCTTTACATTGATGACTCAATGGTCGTATTTTTATATAAATTAATTCGATAAAATACTTAGGTATATAGGTATGGATAGTGTTGGTTTTTAAAATACGTTTAAAAGGCTATTAAACGTGTTTCGATGGTCATTTGTGGTTTTCATTTCGATGGTTATTTTTTTAGACTGTCCTGTTGGTCTAGTGGTTAGGAGCTCTGACTGCTATGCCGGAGGTCGTGGGTTCGATTCCCACCCAGGACAAATGTTTGTCTGATGAGCACGATCATTTGTTCTGTGTCTGGGTGTAATTTATCTATAATATGTATGCATTTAGAAATATATAAGTATGTTTATCAGTTGTCTAGTACTCATAACACAAGCTCTGCTTAGCTTGAGACTAGACGGCGTTGTGTGATAGTTGTGAAATATTATTTTTATTATTTGTTATTATGAAGGTATAGTTTTTTCAACAGTCTCATTCATATTGGTATACAAAATTCCGATAGTGATTTTTTATTATTTTTATTGTAATTTGAATTGTTTATAACACATCGTGACTAATATTACGTGTGAATTTTGTTCCGAAGTCTATTAAAGATAAGTGTACTATTACTGTTGTGTGTTAATTTTATTAGAAGGATTAATTAATAAGAATTGGTTTTTTACACAACTTGAATCGATTGAAAGTAAAATCTTGATAATAATGCGTTTTGAAAATAAATCGATTATCGAAAAACTTATTTCCGATTTAAGATTTGTCACGTCCCTAAAATCATCATTAACACTGTTATGTCAGCTTTCTTCAAATGAACACTCTCTCGTTCATCTCCAAAACGTGAACTCAAAAGTGAAACATAATATTTATTCCTATTATCAAAATAATATTTATTCCTATTATCCTTGTATATTACGATTTCTGGCCGACTTCAAAAAAAAATTATAGGAATAAATATTATTTTTCATTTTTGAGTTTGCGGTTTATTTATAAGGGGATTCCCTTTTTTGAAAAAAAAATAAAGAATAACTTTAAGTAAATAGGTATTTTTCATTTGTTTTGTTGTAGGTATTTCATTGTCATTTAGTTTTTGTATTCAATTTACGTTAGGTATTGTGTTCAATATTTAATCTAATTTAATATTTATTCGTTATGGTCTGTAAAAAATTTTTTTACAGACTCTATGAAGGATTTACGTATTTGATCGACAAATTAACTGTTTCCGAACAGTGTAACGTAGGTAGGTTTGTAGGCAATGTATGTAATATATTATAATTAATACATTTTAACCGGATTTTTCTTGATATTTCAAACAGTACAGCGTTCGTGGTTGTAAAATTGCTGTGTATAATCGTGAAAGCCTAAGAAAATAGGATGTACTATAAATAATATATGTATATAATATTAAATTTAGGTCTTTTAGCTATTTTTGAATCTCAAACATTTCTAGACAGCTCCCAAATGAGCAGACATATCACCATTTCCTACTGTATTAGCCGGGAAGATTATATCGACTGCCTCGTTGGTCTAGTGGTCGCAAGCGCGGCTGCCGAGCGTGATGGGTTCGATTCCCAGGTCGGGCAAAAGTGTTATTGGGTTTTTCTTTAGGAAATTTTCAGTAGAAGCCTGGAGTCAGGAAGTTGGTGGTGTGACACCCCCGTGCCTCGGAGGCCACGTAAAGCCGTCGGTCCTGCGCCTGATCTCTCTCCGGTCGTGTCGGATCGCCGTACCATCGGAATATGAGAGTGAAGGAAGAGGGATTGCTCCTGTGTTTGCGCATACACTTGTGCACTATAATATCTCCTGCGTACTTGGCTAATCTCCGTGTGAGATAGGCCGCTGTGGCCGTAATACGGTCGGGAGGATATAAAGCCGGGAAGAATTAATGCTAACATAACGATATTTATAGTTCTTGTAGTAGTACTCGTAACTATAATAATAACAGGTATTCGTATGGTAGCCGGAACTGACAGTTTTGACATTCTCCGTGAAACACGGCCTCGTGTGTTATTAAGCCTTAACAAGTAAACGTGTAAGAGCAATTTTTTTGCATATTTATAGTTTACATACTTCACGACAGTGAATTTTAGAATCGAATGTAGTTCTTTTTAAGTTTAAATAAAATTGAAACAGGCGTGGGGCATTTTGCCTTGACAGACGCGCTTTTTTTGTGTAGGGCAACTCGCAGGTCAATCTAGGAGGTTGTCGACTGCTTATCCGGACCTTAAGAAGATTAAAGCCCCCAACCAGGGCATTCAACTTATAAACTAAGCGATCACACGCTAAGGGCACCCCTGCGGGGTATCGTTTAGGGCGTAATGAGAGATGCGCATCTGCTAGTGTTTATAATATACCTATACCTATTTATCTTACAAGGAATTTTTTATGTAAAATTGTCTGGTGGTCATAGCTATACATCAGAAACGTCACATTACCTGCGATATTATTACATACATTTGAACTTGACATAAGGTTACAGTACTATAGTCAATGACGGAAATGTATATATGTTAATGACCATTGTTGTGTTGCTAGTGACAAAAACAATCTACGTGTATTCAAGTCGGCGATTAATATGAATAAACAATACATTAGACTCTTATGTATTGTCAACGATCATAACAATACTCTAATCATTACAGTATTGGTATGATCGTTGGACTGGCACATCAAAGGTCGAAACTTCGAAGCTTCAGACACGCTTGACTTTTTGTAATGCAGTGCGTATTAGAAATTAATTATCACTTGCACAAAACGGTGCAGGAAAACCAGGAGTATTATCCTTCTACTTCACGTCTTTATTAGCTGTAATGTCAGTAGCCATTCCCTTTTTAGCCATATCTAAGTTTATTTTATTTCATATTCAGACTTTCTGGCAGTTTGAGTATTTTATATGGCGTACGCAAATGTTCTGCTGATCTTGCAACAGGTTGTTGAGCCCCTTAAACGATGTATTGAGCTACAAGATGACTGATGCATGTGTGCCATTAATTAGGACAGGTCAGTCAAAATTGCTATGACTCTTTGTTTTAAAAGCCACACTCCTTATATGATTAGGCTCACATAAACAATGATGTCTGGACTTTAAAACAGGATGAAAGAACTAGAAAATACGAAACACACTCAGAGAACAAACCTCTGAGTGCGCTTCGGCGTTTCTTCTTAGAAGAAGTCAGTTTGGAACTAGGAGGCCTTCTCCTTAAAAAGTGACATATAAAAAAAAATACAGAATACCCTATTTGAATATGACAATCTATATATATACTATACCTATATATATGTAACTATATTAATAAATCCAATAAATAATAGAGTACTGACAGAGAATATTAATACTGAAAACCATATAATTATTCTCATCACGCAAGATTAAACAGATCGTAGAACAACAACACTGTGATATTACTAACGACAAATTAATTCCCATATATAGGGGAAGACCCCGCAAAAGGATGTATTGTTATACTATGACCTGTAAGTCGGACAATCTGACCATAGTTCGTCATGAGGACTGCAAAAAGTTAATAATACGTTGCAATGTACTACTTGAAGAACGTCGGCGGTTGTTGTGTCAGAATTTAGGTATGAATTATTGTAGGTATAGTAAAACTATTTAATGTGAATTTATATGTCACTTCAATGAAGATCGGTTAGGCTGGTTTAACACTAGTTCTCATACAATTTCTTAAAAAATATAACGCAAACACGAACGCTATATTGAACCTATATTAAATATATTTTACACAAAATATGTAATAGGCCACGTAAGCATGAAGAATCTAAACTGTAAGTATTAAAGAGATTCAGTCTATTGCAATGGATACAATATCTTACTACTTCCACAATATTGAGGGTGGTCACGCAATTACTTGTGCACCGCCCGCACGCAAATACATGCAATTATGCACATACGCAAGTGGTGAAAAATTGCAACTACCTATCCTTAACAGTAGTAGGTATAATGATATTTTTACCAGAAACATTTCATCACAGCTCTAAAGCTCTGTTGGAAAACTTATGAAATTAACTGAATTCGTTTGTATGGAGAAAAAAAAAAACTTCTATTTGTAAACGACAGCCCAAAAATAAAACATTGTGATGTTTTTAGGGTTAAAGTATGTTTGTATGCAAGATAAATCTTTGAAAAGCATTAACGCATGCTTAGCGAACTCGAAATTTAATTTATTAAATGAAAAAAGAATACGGTCGCGTGCAGGATTCGAACCTGCGCGTCCCGGATAAATACTCCAGGCGCTTTGACCACTAAGCGATCTCGACCTCTGCTCACCACCGCGAATTCTTCTTCCATATTTTAACAAGTCTTATGGTGACGTCATTGCTATCTATTTAGACCCTGTGGTTTCACTCGTATAGGTTTACATTTTAAGTATTCTAATCTTTTTAAATCATACTACCCTGTGTTACTCGAGACAATATAAGGATTCTAACGAAACCCCATACATCAAAATCGGTTCAGGCATTTAGAAGTTATGGTGGAATAAAGAAACTCACAAACATACAAACATAAAGTTATTATATTAAATGGAAAAGGAATACGGTCGCAAACAGGATTCGAACCTGCGCCTCCCGGATAAGTACTTCAGGTTCTTTTCATAAGTGCCTTTGTCTTTTCATAAGTGCCTTTGTGTTTTCATAAGTGCCTTTGTATGGTTTATATGAAATAAAAACCTTTGACTTTGACTTTGAGGTATCCTGTAGTATATATGTGGTAAGTGGTCCTGGAGTATTTATCCGGGCGGCGCAGGTTTTCAATTTTAACCTCACTTTTCAAACATTACTGTAATTCGTATGCTAATACTTTTTTTCTAATTCGTGAGAACTAGCGTTTAGTCCGCCTAACCGATATTCATTATATTAACATATTACATCATTTTATTATACCTACAATTTAATTCTGAGAACGATGAGATAATCTCTTTTTTTTTTTTTTTTTTAATGGCATCTCGCAGGTCAAACTAGGATGTTGTCGACTGCTTAACCGGACTTTCCTGTGGATGCCCTAATAATAAACTATTATTAAGGCCTCCAGCCAGGGGCATACGACTAAATTAATTCTAAAGCGACAACGCTAAGGGCACCCCCTGCGGGGTACGAGCCTCGGCTTAGGGCGTCGCTTGAGGGAGGACAGCAAGGGACTGGCTGGATCGAACAGGAATCATAATTATTATTATGAGGGGAATTTAAAGCTACAGGCTCAGCGGCTACGCGGGCAGGTACGAGCAAGGGTCGGGGAGGTGATGCATTAGGTGCATTACGGGGACGTCGCGACGGGCCTCGGCGGCGAGGCCGAAATGACGGCGGTCTGTGTCTGTGTACTGTGCTGGTGGCCCTACTGCTCTCTTGGAGCAGGGTTATAGCGTCATCGGGGTATAAGAGTGAATGCCTAGGACAGCGAGTTCTACTTATCTGGGAGGGGGTGTATCGGGCGGCAGCCGCGATAAGAGGGTTGGGGTGCTTTTCGGCAGATTCAAAATAACGCTATAATCTCTTTAATAAATGTAGACTTATAATAAGCCCGGAAAGATACGTATTCACTTTATTTTACAATAGGTACAGGCGTCCGAACACGGAACTTTTTGACAAACTTATCGACTCGATAAAAGTTTTTATGTATTGAATTTTATCGTTTTAACAACTTAATTATTGTTTAACGGTTATTACTCACACGCATTCTTTGGGATTGCCCGACTAGTTTCGAACTCGAACGGTGCCCTTATTCATGAGCTGAGCGGTCGAAAGACCGACTGCTGCGCTGCGTGTCGCAGGTTCGATTCCTGCACGGAGCAATTATTTGTACGATCTATAGATAATTGCTCCGGGTCTGGGTGTTTGTGTGCTTGTGAGATTATATGTCTGTAAACGCACCCACGATACAGGAAGAAATTCCTAGTGTGGGGCAACATTAAAAAAAAAGAAAACTTTAACTTTAAAATTTATATTTAATTTATCTTATTTTTAAGTAAAATAATCCTACAGAAATATAACCAATCTAGTATAAGCCTTGACTTTTATTGGATATCTCCCACCGGCAGATTAAAAGCTCCAATATCTACGTACATTAGCTTCCAGGTAATGTTTTGCTTTATTTGTGACTACAGGCACATTTAAATACATTTAAACTTTATTAATTTTATATTTTGTTATAGGAGTTCACATTATTTCTTGTTAAAAAATATCAAACACGAACATCCCATTAAAATTTTCTTATTACAATATTTGGCTTTGTAAAACCGCAAAAAAAGTCCTAACATTTATACCGCATCTATCATAACATAAAATCACGCCTGTATTCCCCGAAGGGGTAGGCAGCGGTGCACACCATTGTACACCTACATTTCACCAATGCTGTTATTAAGTCCCATGTAATAGGTATATGTAATAGGTGACCCTATTGCCATCAACCGGGCACAATTCCAAACTCCGGGCTGCTACTGAGAATTTCCTAACAGAAAAACTCAGTAACACTTTGCCCGACTTGGGAATCGAACCCGAGACCACCTGCTCAGCAGTCGCGCTTGGGGCCACTAGACCAACGAGGCATCTATCATGTGTAAGTTTATTTTAGTTTGAAAATATGAAGCATTTAATAGAGTGTGCAATAAAATATTTTCGCAACACAGAAGGTCAACGACGTTGGGTACCAGTTAATAACTCTGGTTGCCTTGAAATAGAACAAACAAACAGGATTACGCACTATCAATTTGTTGATTGCGATACCAGATTTGCGTAATTTATGTTTGCATTGCTAAGTTTATATTGTGGTGTCTAGATTGTAATTGAGGGTTAAAAATATGGCTAAAATATTGCACACTATTGTTTATTTTATTTATTGACTATTAACATACCGTTTAACATAAAAAGATGATATTATTATCTAATCATACAAGTGGAGAATAAGATAAATCTATGTGTATTATAAGATTTTTTTAAGGAACATTGAAACATTAAATGTGAGAGGATCCTGTTTGAAAAATTTATCTTCGTATAATGAATACGAAGATAAATTAAAATAGTCACTAATCTGTATGTTTTTTTTTTTTTTATTAACTTTGCCCCACAGAAACAATTTCTTCCTGTATCGTGGGTGCGTTTACAGACATATAATCTCACATGCACACACCAGACCCGGAGCAATTATCTATAGATCGTACAAATATTTGCTCCGTGCAGGAATCGAACCTACGACACGCAGCGCAGTAGTCGGTCTCACGACCACTGCGGCAACCGCGCTGTCAGTTAATTAACAATACCTAAGCTGAAAATGACTGGCAATTGCACTCCAAATGCCAACCATTGAAAATCCATTATAATTGTCGTCATAATTATAAAATAATCTAATTTAAATAAACAACTTTACATAACACGACAGGCCAAAGCAATATTTTTTTGTGAAGAAAACAAAATTCCGTGAGAAGGATTTGAACTCTGATAAATACTATGCGCTTTGCCAACTAACTAAATCATCCTGACCTGTGATTGGTGGAGGAGGTTATACCTGTAAAAATGCTTAATGCCTGTCAAAATGCGTTTGAAATAATATCTCTCAATGTACATTGCCATCTAACTAACAAACCCTTAAAATTTCATAATAATTGTGACAAATATACAAATAAAATTAAATTTATTAAAAAGCATGCCGCCCACCTTATTTGTGTACCATATACACTATATTACTATTTTTTTAATCTAACTAGTGTATGTTACTCGGGACGATGTAAGGATTCTAACGATACATACATCTAAATTGGTTCAGGCGTTTAGAAATTATAGCGTAATAAAGAAACTCACAAACATACATACATATATACCAACATGAACCCTAAAAACATGACACTCCTTTTTATGGGCAGTCGTGTAAAAAGTCATTGAAGGACCATCGTCAGAAATGTCAAAAAACTAATAACCTGGAACAAGAGATTACACTGATACATTATTGTTGCGCAGAATAGCAAATAAATAACTCAATGATGTTTGGATGTTTGTTGCTCAATCACTTAAAACGGCTGAACGGATTTAGATGAATTTTGGTATAGAAATAGATTGAACTTTAAAGACGGACATAGGTTAGCTAGTTCCAAATAAAACATTATATTTTAACCAATTATATTATTGTTGTCATTATTCCCTTACAAAATTACAATAATTTTTTAATAATGTCAAAAATAAGGTTATATAATCAATTAAATCCTTAAGGGTCTAATAAAAACAATTTGACATTGCATTTATGTTAATTGAGACCTCTAAGGTCAAAATAACGTAAACACAAAGAACAATTAACGTGGTTGTTAATTTAAATAAAATATATAGTATATAATGGTATTACCGTTGATCGTATCTATATTTTTAAGGTTTTTACTCGTACAAGAATTTAAAACATTTTAATTTGAAACTGTGCAACAACATTTTTACGTATCGTAAGTGCCTTTTGAAACACCACTTCACCTTTTGGGGGAATATGGACCGCTAATGCATAAGCGCTACGCTCATCTCGGGAAATATATTTTAAGCCCGGATGAAATACAAGAGCTCACCCCTAGAAAAATCCTGCAGCTCATCACAGCGGCAGGGTTTAGGGATGAACTCTAGTTTTATGGTCTAAGTAACATTATAGCCACATATAAAAAAAAAAAAAAAATCTTCTTCTCATTGTCTGGTTGATGAACAACCTAGTGTCAGAGTTTAAACCACCCGTAGGTCTCTGACATGGCTTTACACACCATCGAGAACATCTCTCAGGTGTGCTGGTTTCCTCGTGATGTTTTCCTTCACCATTTAAGCAAGTGATCATTAATTTATAGTACGCACATGACTTCGAAAAGACAGTGGAGCGTGCCTTGGATTTGGACTTGAGACCTTGGACTTGTCAGTCCAACGGTCATACCACTAGGCTATCACAGCTTCGTTTTTAAATTGGTTTATGTGAAATAAAAACTTTTGAATTTGGCTTTGACTTTGAAAATAAGGCCATGATAAACAAACATTAGCGAGCACGTGCCTTGGTTTAACATTATTCCTGTCACGACGTCAATTCTAATACAGCAAACTAAACTAAATTTAAAGCATTGCTATCTTTTACTAATCGTTACTATAAAAAGGGGACGGGATGAAGTAAAATTCAAATTTAATCATGTCAAACTAAAATTTTCATACAATTTTCGTTTGACGTCTCTAATTTTAGTGGCTACATATAACAGCCTACTAAAAACGTTCGGAGATATTAATTAGACTTCCCTAAATTCGAATTTAACATCTCTTGATTCGTCCTATCTTGCTCATATAGTAACAGTAAGTAAAATACAAGAATGTTCTAAATTTAGTTTAGTTTGGTACATCACTGTCTCAAAACTATCAAACTAGCTAAGCTAATGCACGTGGTATGCATTATTTATTCATATAAACCTAAGATTACACATTCATGCAACTAACTTTTCGAATAATAAATAGGAAGCTAATAATTATTTAATCGTTAGCCTTCATTTGTCTCACTTCAATGACCCTCAGAATAGGTACCTTTTTAAACGCTGGCATGCCGCATTTCGAGACACAATTAAAATTCCATTGTCTTTCGCGTGGATCCACGTTCCGGGAGACAAGAGGTATCCACGGGAATGTCAAAGTATTTATAGTGAAATAGAAATATTGGTTAAATTGGTTTAATGGTAGTAAGCGCTCCCGATGAACGTAAGGTCATGAGTTAGATCCCTGGGTCGGGAAAAGTGTTATTGAGTTTTTCGGTTAAGAAGTTCTCAGTAGCAGCCCGGAGTTTGGAATTGTGTCTGGTTGATGGCAATAGGCTCACCACCCATTTTAATGCATTCAATAAATATGGATTTACAACTGTATTTCTCTACCTATCCCTTCGGGGGTACAGGCTGAGTGCTGAGGCTGGTGATGCTTCGTTATATTATGTGAAATAAAAATACAAAATTGAAACTGAATTTAATTATCCTTTTTAATTAATTTATATTAAATTTATAATAACTACTTAGTCTCCGCGACTTCAAAAGGTAGCTTTAATCCTTCTCCAAGGCCAATCTATCTCTATACCAAAATTCATCAAAATTGGTTCAGTGATTTAAGTGTGAAAACTTAACAAACAGGCAAACAGAGTTACTTTCACATTTATAATATTAGTTTTGACGTTATAGGTATATATTAAAATATGATATATAAATAATGAAAAATATATGATAATGAACTTAAGGTGTTTAGTGGTGTCATTTTGCACCTGCGGGGGAATCTCATGGACTTGAAAAAGGTAGTCGGAGCTGTTATAGGTCGATAACAGTCCTTTAATTATGTGTTTAACATAAATAATTTGGCGAAACTTTACCGGAATAGTCCATAGGATTTTAGGTAAATTTATTTTAAATTAGGCATTGTTTTAATGTGTCTATTTAATATTGGAATTGCATTGGAATTGGTATTAGTTTCAAGAGTAGCCATACTGACATATTTCCAATGTCAATCGAGCGGAATTATTTTCAAGATTGGCTTACAGAGTAGTACCTACATTTACTTTATTAGTGCATTTTTAGTATGAAAGTCTCATGAACAACTTTGATATTAGGTTGTTCCTAACCATACGAAAAAAAGTGCTAGCTAATTTCTGTACCATTTACAATGTGCTGCATAAAATGGCAAATTATATATTTATGACAAATTATTATGTCACTGTATAAACATTTTATTTAAACACTCTTTGTCAAAATGTCGCTTCAACAAGGTTTTTTACAACAAATATATTGTATTGTACACCTGTAATGATGAAGTTCATCTCTGTATTGTTATGGAAAATAATAAAATGTAAAATTATTGATGTTTATCTTAAAGCTTGTTAGTTTTACTCATAAGATCATTGTGATACTCTAATAAAATTATTTTCGGCATCAAAACAGTCGTAACCAAAACCTGCCTATTTCTTATTAGTATAAAAAAAAAAAATGACATGTATACACCTGTCAACTTTTTTTTTTTTTTAAACGAAGAAATAATTATTTTCGTCCTAATCAAGTTTCTCCCATTTGTTATGAGACTGTAGACGGGATAAAAAATTAAAGAAACTTTAACTTTAAAAATATAAGTGTTAAGTTTATAATATCTTATGATTAAACCTTAATTTTGGTTGAACAAAAACTCAAAATTTTATACATATTAATATTATCAGTTGCTGAAATCGTTAATGTCTTTTTTAAGAACACAAAATGTTCTATGAAAATCTTCTAACTTCACTTAAGAGATCGCAAAACGAAGTTTGTTTCATATGAGGTAATGTACTGAGATCACGAATGTATACATTAATGTAATTTGATACGATAATATTGTATGTTTGAAGGATATTTAGCGGTTATTATGATAACACGATTTTTTTTAATAGTTATAGTGATATATTTTGTGTTTAGATCGTCCGTCGTCTTATTCTTAATTTGTGGCAATATTAATTATTTAATGGGTTTTATTTTATCCGCGTTTCTACCTAAAAATATTTTTATATCAAAATTGTTTATATTTTGGAAGAAATATATATAATTATTTATCTAAATAATACAATTGAGTAATAAAAAAAAATGCTAATACATACCAATATTCCCTCAAAGACATAATCACACTCACAAATCTCTTGCCAATTTACTCAAACACAAATCAGAAGAGTCATCACTAGTTATCACTATAAGGCATGAAACATTCTGAAGACTCATAAAAGGCTTACTGCCGACTAAAGGTTGTTCTATACTGTCATTTGTATTATATACAAATAGTTGCCCGGTTCTGTGTGACGACGGCCTATTACTGACATAGACCACTGAATGACTAGAAGTGGCACGCGGGCCGTCAATCCAAGAGAGGGGGCAACCTTGATAGTTCTAGAAAAAATATGTTTTCTACTCCGTAATTAATTCCAAGGTGGATATGAGCATCCTTGTTGAAGAATTTTGTTGGTAAAAATGTGTTTCTAGTTCAATCATATTTTAATTATCGAATTTTGATGCGGAACATAATATATTACCGTTCTTGTGAAATGATTTGCGGTAGTCGTTTTTTTACCGCACCTATATTTTGTAACGCAGAACTACATATGACTGTAATTTTTCTTCATAACTTCTTGGCATTAAACGTAAGAAGTATTTATACTAATGCTTACTTTTTACACTTTACCTATAACGTTTCAACACATATAACTTTTTACTGTTTATTAATTACAACTCAAAATAATAATTTAAAACACAAAAACCTTATTCTATATTACACGTAACGAAAACGCACAGCAGAAGCAACGAAAATACCAAAAATACACCGGTATGTCTACCGAATTCATCGCTCTACGTCTCTTACGAACTTGTCATATAATCACGCTTTTTCAGAACTGACGTATAAGTTGATGCAAATATTAACGTGATATTATTAATATTTAGAGACACAAGTGTTAGTAAAAAGTGTTATTTTTAATACTGACCGCACGTTTTTGTTAGGGGGCATGAACTGTGCACATAAATGCGGAGGTACTACCTACTACATAATATATTTCTATGTGTTTATTTTTTGTATTAATTATTATTATGTTTGCGGTTTCACTCACGTGTAAGGTTAAGTTGTGTGGGATGCTTCTTGGCTGAACTATGCAATATACCCTCCTGATTATAAGGTTCACAATTTACACGTGGAGAATAATATACATGCCTACTAAACCTCGATTTATGCAAATTTTTCGAGAAAAATATTCTAAAACTTTATTAATTCGTATTTATTATAATATTCGTACCTCTGCTCACCACCCTGAATACATCTTCCATATTTTCATTCCGGTGATGAGATGGCTTAGTGGTCAGAGCGCCTGGAGTATATATTCGCGCAGGATTGATTCCTGCTCACGACCGTATTCTTTTTCCACAAAAAATCATAATTTTAGAGTTCGCTCAGCTTGCGTTAGTGGTGTTGCAATGTTTTATCTGTAATCTTCATTAGATTTATGTCAAAATTGCCACAGAAATTGTCAAAACTAATTACTAATTAATAAATTCAAATTTACGACTGCCATGTGTGTACTGAAAAGTGAAAGATAAATTAACATATCATATAACATCTCTCAGGTGTGCTGGTTTCCTTACGATGTTTTTCTTCACCGTTTTAAGCAAGTATAATTAATTTATAATACGCACATGACTTTGAAAAGACTGTGGTGCACGCCTTGGAATCGAACTTGCGATCTTGCGTCCAAAGGTCATATCATCATAGCCACTAGGCTATTACTGCTATGAACTTAGAAATAGGACTTAGGTACTATTTGCACTGCATTGTATCAATTAAGCCGTCAATTGTTATATTTTATCTGACGTCACAACAATCAGTCGAGTTGTCTACGTCATTACTAAATAAAGAAACGTGTGAAAATGACGCATTAGATTTAAAGAATCACGATGATTTTAAGTATAATGACAAAGTAAATTATACAGTACGGTCAGCGACAAAAGGCGATTGAAGCAGTGGATGACACCGGGTTAAATTTGCGCAGTTTGTTTTTTTTTGTAGAATGTAGTTATTTACTTTATCCACATACTAGAAAAAAAAAGAAGTAACAGAAAATTAATTACATAGTTATTTTTTTACAGATAATTGTTCCTTGTGCATGTGTGTCAAACTCAAACTCAAATTACAGGCACTTAAGAAAAGTCAAAGCTAGGTGCACGGTTCCAAGAAGTTGGTCTTATGGAGAAGAGCCGGCAAGAAACTCCATAGACACTCTTTTAAAATTGTGTTCTTTACTCTTGTGTGTGTGTGAGATTAGGTGTCCAAATTCCTAGAGTAGGCCATCACTACAATCTGGTCCTCTTATTATAAACACATTCTTTTATTACGAGTAGTGATAACTTACGGTATGACCGCTGGATTGGCGTTGGACTTATGTGCGTATTAGGAATTAACTATCACTTGCAAGGTGAAGGAAACCAGCGCACCTGAGAGATGTTCTCGTGGGTGTGTAAAGCCATGTCAGAGGCCTACGGGTAGTTTAAACTTTGACACTAGGTTATTTATAAACCACGCGAAGAAAAATAATTATAAACACAGAAAAGCTATTTCGTCGTTATAACAATAATCAGTACTAAAGTGTAGTTTTGGTGTGTGCTAATCGACTTGTATCACCGACTGTACCGTGTCTTTGTAGTAATGCGCAGTGCAATCAGTACATGTTTTAAAATCTCCACTAAATTAATTTCTATGACTTATGTTTATCATTATAGTTTTTTGCATTTGGTCATATTTATGATTACCTAGGTACCCCGCGGTTTCACCAGCTACGTTAAATAGTATTCAGTACAATTAAAAAAAAAAACTTATTTAAAAAGCCTTGTACTGACGATGACGAACACAACAAAAATAAAAAAAAATTATCCAATTTGGTGCAGTCGTTCCCAAGTTATAGCTTGACCAAGGGAAATAGGGATTCATATATATATATATATATATATTTAACATATCACAATGCTTAATAAGTACCTAATTTACTTTTTATTGATGCTGAAATAAGATTGATACGTTTTCAGGGTTCATATATGTATGTAAGTGAGTTTCTTTATTCTACCATAACTTCTAAATGGCCGCACCAATTATGATGTATAGGGTATCGTTAGAATCATTGCGAATTTTCGAGTAACAAAGGCTATTAAAATTATTAAAAACTGTAATATTTAAGCAGAATGTACACAAAGAGTATGAAATAAAAATAATAATAAACCTGTTTTTACACGACTGCCCAAAAAAGGAGTGTTATTTAACTTTTTGTTCCCACATGATGTGCTTTATAGTTTGATTATATATAACTTAATTTTAGTTATTCATGAAATTTATTACGGTAATTTAAAGTTATAATCACATTAAAATAGTAAGTTATAATTTTCTGGATAAAAAATATGATCGCGAGCAAAGTTTGAACCCGCAGCATTAAGTTGTTGTAACCACCACTCGCTAAGTTGAATCTTTTCTTTATATTTTTTATAACACCTTTCTTTTAATACGTCTCCATCATATATAAATACCAATAAATGCGGATTGTTAATTTATCAGCATAACGATTTAAAAAAAAAAAATGAAAAAATCTACTACTTCTTCTTTCACATTCATGTCTTATGGTCTCTTTGTCATACTTGGTATCCTCCAAAAAGAGAATGGTGGCCAATCAAACTGGTATTTTAAAGTCATTAACTGTTTAATATGTAACGGGTCAGTGTGTTCAAAATAATAAAAACACTTTTTTTTTGTACCCCCTCAGACTAGTTGGAGTAACGATCTGCGCAAGTTGGCTTGCAAGGGCTGGATGGGAAACACGAGGTCTGAGCTCAGTGCGGTTTACTTGCACAGGCCTATGTCCAGCAGTGGACTGATATAACCTGATGATGGGCCAATTACCGTTCCTAATATATAAAAAAAAAAATTAACCACTTGTTGCGTTGTTAGTAAAATCGTTATACAAATGACGATTTCGCTAAAACCGCAAATAAAAATTACTTCAAATTAGCTACTTACACGTTTTACATTAAAAACGCTTTTTATAGTTGAAATTTATTATTTAAATACTCCAGGCGCTATGACCACTAAGAGGTCGATATGGCTTAATGGTCAGAGCGCCTGGAGAATTTATCCGGGAGGCGCAGATTCGAATCCGGCTCGCGACCGTATTCTTTTTTCACTTTGGTGTTCCCTAAGCATGGGTTAATGCTTTTTAAAGATTTATCTTTAATTTATTATTTTGTTCTTTATTAAGTTTTCATTAATTTGCATTTGTCTTAATAAATACTTCAACTGAGTTATCTCGACCACTGCTCACTACACCGAATTCTTCTTTAACATTTTAATACGGGTATGGTTAAACTTAAGTTCGTTCAACTAAACCATAATGTAATTTGACATGATCAAGTACGTATATTTTTGTCATTTGAAATGAAATCAAATATGGCGCGGGCCCTACAGATCAACAGCTTGTCTATTTAACAAATTATCTCACCTTTCATTTGTATTATTTTCTGTGTATTTTACCTATCTCATTATTTATCTGTCTGTGATGAATAAATCCATTTTATTTATTTCGTTTTATTCTTTTAGATCCCTACTCTATGTACAATAACGTGATTAGCTTTTATAAATCTAATCCTGGAATAACCGTGTTTGTTTCAATGACCTCTGTTTCAATCACTACTAATGCGATTAAGCCTTTTTTTATGTAATGAAACGTCAATTAATGAATAACATAATATTATTATGTGATGAACTTACAAAATATTATGTACACTTTGAACCCGGGAAATATATGAATACAAATACAATACAAAACATTTGCGCAATCATTGATCCTGATTGCTGTCTTAAATTCAAAATTTTAAGCGTTTTTGTGCGTATCTTAAGTAAATGTATTTTATATTCTGTGGTTTTGTTAACTTTACGTTGAAAAGTTATTATTTTGTGGTCAATGGTCAATGTACTTATGTTTTTTTGCGTGTTTTTCATGTACAGATCTCCGGAACTTCCTTTTATGTAAGTGGTTATAAATATAGATTGCCAAAACGCACGCAGAGAGTCGGCAAAACGCGATGCAGAATTGATGAAGTCTACCGATCGCTGATGATAAAAGTAGTATATGTTTTTAACTATTAATTTATTACCAGTAGTAGTAATTTAGTATGGTGACCAACAGGTGTACGGTCTGCCTGTTGGTTGGCGGTTTACGTAGTCTATGGATGCTTACAACACACGCTGCGCCTGCATTGGGGAATAAAATGGTCCCTCCTACTATCAGAATAGTCTGTTATAACAAGAGCGAAACGAGGCGTAAATTTACGTCATAAAATTAATTAGATGACGTGACGTTTTCCTATGTGTTTTTAGGTGACGGCAATTATCAATTTTAGATTCCTTCTCTAACCTTTACCGGGGTTCCAGGATCGTAGCTGCATTCACCGCGACCCCGTCATATGGTCCATCGAAGGTATCGACAGACCTCAATATTTGTGCAAGCCAGCCACAGTTGGCCTGCACACACACTGCAGAGTAGCGCACGTGTCAAGCGTACTGTCGTCCCGGGCAAGGCCTGTACCCGCCAAGGGGTGCTCTGAGCTTGGAGTGCTTAGTACTTTAGGCCCTGACTGAAGGCCTTAATTTATTAAGGCATCAAAGGAAAAGTGCGGTCAAGCACCCAATAACTGTTTGACCAAACAACTTGACAAGAGAGATGTAATTTTCAATGAAAAGTATGTACATAGAAATCTTATACATAAATTACATGTGAAAATAAATACTTAAGGAATTGCACAATATTGCTTAATGGATGCAATCAGATCTGGAATGGACACAATTGTACGCAACACACAAATAATTGCAACTATATACATATGTCTTCCTTTTCCATTCTAACGTTATATAAGCTGAAGTAATTTAGTGTGTTTGTTCAGTCATTATTTTATCACCACTAGACTGCTGCAATATAGGTAATGTAATGTAATATTGAATTAAATTATTGTGTACCTAATATCATCAACATCATCATCCCCCTGCCCTCATCTCAATTAAATTGGGATCGGCGCAGCATACCTATATCTAGCATGCTGCTAAAGTTTTGGCTATGTTTTATGACCCTGCCTGACGTCAACCCTCTTTAGGAATGCTGTTGTTGGTGGTAACTGCCACCGATACGGTGTCCTTCTATCTAGCTATGTCATACCAAATGTTATCCATGTGCCAGGTTCTGATGTTATCCTAATATCACACTCCACTAACCGGATAGATAGGCTGAAACTATCTTAATATTTATTTTACATATATAATAATAATAGAATTTTAGTCACGACGGCATGTCTTTAGGGGTTTAGCCAAGTACGCACGAGATGTTATAGTGCACAAGTGTATTCGTAAATATAGGTGCATTCCCTCTTACTTCAATCATATAGTATGATGGGACGACAATCCGGTACAACTGGAGAGTGATGAGGTGCAGGGGGCTGAGTTGCCTGTCACCGTAGGAGAGCACCCTAAAAATGGAATCCATACAAGTGGCTCCTGGGTGGTGCAAAACAGGCAACACAACTCTGTACGAAACCATGCCTTGAACCGACCTTGGTTGTGTTGTGGGATGTACTCCGTGAAACCGTTGTGGGAGACGGGACCGGGCAGTTGCATCATCTCCACCAAATCTATACTCTACTTAGAGTGAATAGATTTCTTTTCGATCTATGTGCTGCATCCTCGGCCACACCGTCGCTTACCATCAAGCGAGTTGGTGGCCAAACGATGATCCCTTTATGATAAAAAAAAAACGACCGACTGCTTTACGTGCTGTCCGAAGGACGGGGGTGTCACACCGCCAACTCTCCTAACTACGGAATGGGACTGAGAATTTCCTGCTATAGTCACCTCCTTAAATATGGCACGAGTGCAAATCAACCTATGTATTAAGCTTATGTATTAAGTTCTCTACATAGTATAAAACAAAGTTTTCTGCGGTCGCAGTATATAAACGATTTTGTATTGAATACATTTTTGCGGATTTTCAGTAATAAACTGTTTTAAGAGCAAGGCTATGTATAAAATTGATGGCCCTTTTGCAGGTTGATTTGTGGATAATTTTTATTTTCTGAGGAAAACATTGAGAAATAATAGCCAGGAGCAGGACACTTAAGTAATCTAAAATGATTGCAAAATAATAATCGCCAGGCGTCTCCTTAAGACAAAAAGGTAACATGAAATTTAATGGATGCTAGCATGACACGATAGCTCAGTGGGAGCGGGTCGCGGGTTCGAGTCCTGCTCGTGTCTATTATTTTTATTTTATTTTCTCAGATAATAATAACTAATATAGGCATCACATGGCCTTTACATGTATAAAAATCATTTAAAAATGATTTGTGGTTATTTTGTATACCAAATTAAGGTCACTCTGTTGCAATAACCTGAGGCAGGCTACCAGGTAGTTTCTATTAATGATGACTACAGGAAAATCCTTGCCGTGACCAATAAAAATTATTCAATAATTAGATGTGTGATGCGGTCATACGTTTATATCAGTCTAGACATTAATCAGTCAGAGAACTGTTTGTACCTCGTATCTATAAAAAACCAGATAATAATGAGTCAAATTTTATGCAAGTACTCAATTTTATGTTTATAGCTCTAGTTTTATTTGATTGTTTAGAGTGGCCAAATGTTATTGGACTCTGTTATTGCACGTGTTCGATTCCCGCACGGAGAAATATTTTTATGATAACTATAAATACTTGTTCTGGGTGTATGTACAACAAAGGAGGAATTGATAGTGGGGCAGAGTTACAAATGAGTTAAAAAGGAATTACAAAAGAGTTACAAATGAGTTACAAAGGAATTATAAAGGAGTTACAAACGAGTTACAAAGAAGTTACAAATGAGTTACAAATGAGTTACAAATGAGTTACAAATGAGTTACAAATGAGTTACAAAGGAGTTACAAAAGAGTTACAAGGGGGTTACAAAGGACTCGCAAAGGAGTTACAAAGATACTTACAAGTATCAATCAATAGGGCATCGCTCTGTGCTGGTGGTAGAACTCATACTCCTCGTCTTCTGTCAGCGCGCACTCCTCGAAACACCAGAGACCGGCGATCGCCAGCAGTATCGTGTATGTCGCGTAGTAGAATAGGTAGACCAATATGGTGAACAACATCGTAGGGTACGGGGGATGGGTGGGTACTGGAACAAAATATTTGCCGTTACTAGAAATGATATTTTTTTATTTATTTAAGTTACTTAAAATCTAAAGTAAATACAATAAAAGTTCCTTAAGGGCCCAATACAGTATAGTGATCGCTACAAATACCTAAGATTTTTTCTGCATATATGTAAGCAAAAATTATTATGACCGTTGCGATGTTCAAAGTCAATAACAACCAGGGGGTGAACGGTAGACTTTTGTTGCAATAGCAAAATTTATTTAGGGAATTATTTTCTATAATAAAACTGTTTCATCAAAATTTATTTATGGCCGACTTTGCAACTTTAGATAATTTTTGGGTACAAAAAGTTTATTTATTTGTAAACAAACCTAAAGGAAATATCAATTCGATAGTGCAAATACAATACAGTATATAAAAAAATACTTCTCACAAATTATTTAATGTAATTTTATTTTGCGAACTCGCTGATTGCGCACGAAAATAAACCTAATTTATTCCCCACTGTACGCGTGAGGGGAGGGTATATAAATACATAAAATAAACCCGTAGAACGCTGTAAGCCATTAAAGACCAAATACAAGATAATTTGAGTAGTGATAGCCTAGTGGTACGACCGTTGGACTGACAAGTCAAAGGTCGCAAGTTCGAATCAAAGGCACGCACCACTGTCTTTTTGAAATCATGTGCGTATTATAAACGAATTATCACTCGCTTAAAACGGTGAAGGAAAACATCGTGAGGAAACCAGCACACCTGAGAGATTTTCTCGATCGTGTGTAAAGCCCTGTCAGAGACCTACGGGTGGCTTAAACTCTGACACTAGGTTGTTCATCAACCACTCGATAAGAAGAAGAAGAAGACAAGATAATTTTCAAATGCATTAACGCACCGCAACGCGCCTGGAGTATTTATCCAGGAGTCGCAGGTTTGTAAATTATAACTTGTTATACTTCAAACAAATCACGTTGATAGCGTGTCTCTGTACGTTATTTTACGGAATATATTAGAGCAAGCATGCATTCAGAGCAATGTAGATAACCGGATTGGAATGAGAACTACATTATCTTCATTTAAATAAAATTCATAGTAATACTCTCTATGCATTTTGGCTGTGGAATTCTCTTCCGCCTGGTTTATACCACAGCAAAAAAATCGATTTTTAAACCAACCTACTCAATGTCATTATTTTTACTTAACGATAAATGGAGCTGCGTTGATTTTATTTTTATTTTGTTTTTTTAATATACAAATTGTTTTTGTTTAAGTAAATAAATGTAGATTTAAAGCTTGCGCTTGGCCGTGAGAGTATGTGGATAATTGATCCAGGAAGTGCAAATTCAAAACCGGTTGTATGTTTTTATTAAAATAATTATTTTACATATAGTAGAAAGGGGTACTTCTCGACATAGCATGCATTGTGACAAGGTTCCTTTTTCGGCAGTCCTCACAGCCGGTAGCTTAGACCCTGTTTCCGATGCCTTTTTTTTTGGGCGTGGCCTCTTGTATGAGGTTCCTTGTAAGAGGGTAGTTAACCCAAAGTTCTTAAAGTTAGGGCTTTTATCTGCGTAACCGAACAATAGCTATAGCGAGACAATTTGATGCCTCCAACCGGAGCATATTTTATAATACCATAAACTAAGCATCACAGCACTAAGGGCGTCCCCTGCAGGACACGAGCCTCGGCTTAGGGCGTTGCTGGGGGGACAACTAGGGACTAGCTGGATCAGATCAGTTTCTTTATTATTAAGGGTTGAATTTAAAGATACTGGCTCGGCGCGGGCCGTCACGAGCAAGGGTCGGGGCGGACATGATGAGATATTTCGCGACGGACGGGGACCTCGCCGGTGACGTCTATAACGAGGCGGTCGAGCGCGTCGGAGTGTGCTTGTGTTTCGTTAGACTCTTTAGCTACAGTGATCCTATCATCGGGATGGAGAAGAGCGTGACGTGGTCGGCGGACTTTACTAATCTGAGGCGGCGGAAGAAATATCTAAGGGATTCGAATGGTTAGGGGCGGAGTCGAAGTATTTCTTCGATGCCCTTGCATGAATTGCCTAATGGTGGGCATTCTGAGATCGAGGTGGAGTTGAAGGTTCCTAATGAACCATGGGGCGCCTGTCGCTTTACGAAGGAATCGATTTTGCAGGGTTTGCATCCTATGGATTTTGTAGTAGGTACTTAACGTGTGCAAACACGACGCTAGCATAAGTCACAATGGGTCGAATGCACATAGTGTAGAGTCTGATCTTAAGGTTAAGAGACAGTTTACTGCCCACATTTGTCATGGGAACCTGTTTCCGTTGCCGGTGGCCTCCTATGTTTTATATTTTAAAATCATATATTTTTTTAATGAAAATTATATGAATACGAAATAATAATAATTAATACATTTAAAAAAATGTGTATCAGTATTAATCGATTTGTAATTTACTGAAAAACTACTAAAGTGTACGTATATATAAACTTTAATTATTATCAGGAAAACTATACGAATAAAATACTAAAATATGAATGCATCTGGTTGGATCACTAATGATTATGATTACAGCTAATGCTCGCTAATCATCACGTGTCGCTTGCAATTCTGCATTGTTGTCTACAACACGTGAATTCAGGTGAAAGGTCAATAACATTAAATGTGTTTTATGTACTAACTTTAATCTTAATTTGGTTATTTTATATTTAATATTAAAGATGCCTCGAAAACGTGCCTCGGAGAGCACGTTATACTGTCAGTCCCGGTCGTCAAATGAAGTTATATGGCAGCTATGATGGGTAGTCAGAAGTCTGAAACTCTGACGATCATCTCTCTGATGATCAGTCTTATCGTGTTTGTCGTGGTACGGGCGCGTTCTTCTCACAACCGACGAACGTGTACGACCAGATTTATGAACATGGACGAAGCAAAAGGAGTATGTGAGAATCGTAGCAGGTGGCGTACTATAGTTTCTGCTTATCTTCATGGGAAAAAGGCGCGAGTTGATGTATGTATGTAAGTAATAAAAAACCTCCTTCTATAAAGAAGATTAAATAAGGGTAAATGTCATTTTCCAAAAAAAAAACAGCTCGTCGTAAATATCTATTAATAGCTGATAAAATTATTAGTCTCTTTCACTGTGGGAGTTTAATGAGTCATGACCACAGTCCTTGTAGGTTTTGACCTTGCGTAACCACAAACATCTATATTTTACGTCAAACATACAAAACTATGACATTGTTGTTACGGTCACCGAGTACTTAGTTTTGACCGACTTTTAACCTTTCGGCTCAGTAACGTACAGATCTGTACGTTGTAACAATAAAAATCTATTGTGTCTGCTAATGACTGACGCAACAGCTTAAGGGTCACCCCACGATTACCAATTATTACTGAATATAAAATAATTGCGTAGGTATCTAACCGTAGTTATAATCTCAAATCTTGATCCCGATTTTAAGGAACCAAGCTGTAAGTGATTTGTTTTATAAGAGAATATCGCAGATGCGATCCCATATCAATTACTGTTCACCGGTTACTACTCACGTGGATTTTACGGGAATTGCCCGACAAGTTTTGAACTCGAACGGAGCCTTTAGTCATGAGCTGAGCCCGCGGCGATGTCGCAAGTCAAAACTGATCCCATAACATCGGCTCCCATAACTCCGGATGAGTTAGAGATGGAGAACTGTTTGGTTTTAGTCAGTATTCTTCTTCTGACCGTGTGGTTGATAAACAATCCAGTGTCAAAGTTTAAACCACCCGTGGGTCTCTAACATGGCTTCACACACCGTCAAGATCATTTACGAGGCGTGCTGGTTTCCTTACGATGTTTTCTTTCACCGTTATAAGCAAGTGATAATTAGTTACGAATACGCACATGACTTCGAAGGCAGTGCAAAACTTTCTTGGATTCGAGCTCGAGCTTGCGACCTTTGACTTGTCAGTCCAACGGTTATACCACTAGGCTATCACTGCTTAAGGTTTTCTTCGGTAGGAGTTTGACACGACGGTTATGATGGATTTTCACATAGATGACAAACAAAAAAGGTCAGCTTAGAGATCACAGCTGCTTTCACCACAACCGTATAATGGTCAGTCGAAGTAAAGACATTTGTGGAGGCCACAGTTGCCAGGGTAGGCCTGCACAGATTTCAGAGCGGCGCCTTCTCGGGCTTGTCAATCTTCAGGCGACGAACTATCCAACTCCGTCGCATGAAGGTAACGCCGTCTTGTGTCTCGCATTGAAAAGGGAGAAGACAGTGAACGGTTGGGTGAGATTGTCATGTAGACAGCGGTATCGCCGGTCGTACGTAGTACGAGAGTAAAATATTTATTGTTGTACAACTGCCTCGTTGGTCTAAAAAAGATCTTGTGTTTTATTTTGAGAAGTTAAGACGTCAATTTATAAAAAATGCACATTCGTGCTGTATGTACTTTTTGTCATTGGGTATTTCTGTTAGAAAAGTATTCATAATCATAATAATCATAATCATTTATTCATAAAGCCAGTTTACATGTCAATAATTGTGCATTGGTAGTACAAATTAGAAAATAGGTCATACAAAATTAATTACATTTCATATATTCTGTAAGTAAGGTGTTTTTGTCTCGTAGCAGTTTGGACTTCGGAGACGTGATCTTCGAAGCACGGAGGTCTCATACCACCAACTTCGTGGGTCCTGCGCTTGATCTCTCTCCAGTTGCATCGGGTTGTCGCCCCATCAGACTGTGAGTAAAGGAAGTGGGAGTGCACCTATGCTTGCGGCATACACTTGTAAACTAGAATATCTCCTGCGTACTTGGCTAATCTGAGTAGACACCGTGACAGAAAAAATCGTTCGGGAATATATTATTATTACTTTTTCGTAAGCAATAAGATTGAAGTCACTGGTTTTTAATTATTTATATTTTAAATTGATATTACATTTAGACAATTTCATTTTTTGTCATTACGTTCATAAGGACAACATAAATATTTAAATTTTAAGAAAGTTATGCGTTTTTCTTCCGAATTGAACTGAACAAATCTTGTGCCCGTAACAGCTAAAAATCTCTAAACGTTAGCCATACCTAAGTATTGCTTCCTAAATCATAAAATTGATTGATTACGTCCTGTTTATGTGTAAGTAATCATAATTATGGCTCTATTATTATTTAAGCCAGTAAGATTCCACACTTGATGCTGAAAAACAACGGTGTTTTGCAGATTATGGGAATCCCTCTACATGCGTCATATAATAATGGGAATTGCGTCTTAAATTGATGATTGTAATGGAGACGATCTTGTTGCGCACTGACTTAACCATATAAATATACTTTATTTACCGTAAATAACTATTCTCCTCTGACTCATAACATAATATAACAAAGCATCAGGCTTGTATACACCGAAGGGGTCGGCAGAGGTGTACACAATTGTACACCCACATTTCACCAATGCTGTTATATAATATAATAACACTTTGCCCGACCCGGGAATCGAACCCGAGACCTCATGCTCAGCAGTCGCGCTTGGGACCACTAGACCAACGAGGCAGTGGGTGTACAACTGTGTACATCTCTGCCTACCCCTTCGGGGAATATAGGCGTGATGCTATGTATGTAGAAGCACTTTAAGATTGGATGTTTGGCCATCAATTCGCCTGATGATAAGCGATATTGGGGCCGAGGATGGAGCTAGATCCCCAAGAAAAGGCAAAGTTAGTGCGCAACATAATCAGCACCAAATAATTGTCTCATAACAAACTAGTTACATCAACACGATATGAAGTGACGGGTCATTCAAACGCAGTGATATGACAAAAAATATTACATCTTTTTATGTATATATGCGTGTTATGTTCACATATTATTAGTTCTCGGAAATATATAATTTATATAATAATAATCTGCGTCATGTATGTACTGGTTGAGAGTGGTACTGTTGAGTATGTTGTATTGAGTTCGATTTCTAGGATTCAAAAAAATGGTAATTGGATTTTTTCTGTTAGGAAATTCTTCTTTGATTTCGGTAGATGGAAATAGGCTAACCACTTATTACATGTGGTTTGATAACGGCACTGGTGAAATGTGGTTGTAGAATTATTGTATATACATCTGACTACCCTTTTGAGGAATATAGGCGTTATGCTTTATATACAGATATACATAATTTTCTTATAGAACTGCTGGCGAAGCAACTAGTATTTATCACTGTGTTTACTTAAGCGTGTTGTAATGATTAACTGAAAAAAAAGAAACTAAAATTATATTTACTGCCCAGTTTATAACCACAACTTTACAAAAATTATAGATACTTGAATGTCTGAAGCGAAAAAATAAATTAAAAAAACATACTAATACTTCGGTGATAATAAGTTGCGACTCAAGTGAGTTTTGTATAAGGCAGGTTACAGGAACGACTACGGCTGTTTTTCGTAGCCCGTCGTAGCCCGTCGTAGCACGTAGCTACGGACTACATATTGTACTATCAAGAATGCGTGGTGTTAACGTTTAACAATTCCGTGTTAAAACCTTAAAAAATACAACAAATTATCTCGTTTCTATTTCCCAAGGGATTAGGCAGAGGTGCATTTGATTGTATTTCTCAGGGAACAAGGAAGACGATAAGAGTTTCATAGCTCTAATTAGAATTTGTTGCTCATGATTTTCAATACGAACAACTTTTATTTTTTTAATTAAAAATCAGCTTTTTATTAACTAATTGCACTCCCAAATAATAAATATTGTATATAATTATATTTTTTAATACATGTTGAGGCCATGTAATGCCTATATTAATTTCTATTTTTCAAAGAAACATTGAAAAAATAATAGACAAGAACGGGGCTTGAACCCGCGACCTTTGACGTTCCGTGTCATCACTCTACCAACTGAGCTACCTTGTCGTGTTCAAACCTATTGAATTTTCAATCCTCTTTGTATACGTCTTAAGGAGACGCCTGGTGATATTTATCTAGTAATCATTACAGATTTACTAAACTCAGCGTTACCACTTTACAGTTGTAAATCGCCGAACAACATCCCAATCCTTTATAAATTATATATAATTATATTTTTTAATACATGTTGAGGCCATGTAATGCCTACGTATACGTCTTAAGGAGACGCCTGGTGATATTTATCTAGTAATCATTACAGATTTACTAAACTCAGCGTTACCACTTTACAGTTGTAAATCGCCGAACAACATCCCAATCCTTTATAAATTATATATAATTATATTTTTTAAATACATGTTGAGGCCATGTAATGCCTATATTAATTTCTATTTTTCAAAGAAACATTGAAAAAATTAAAATAGAAATTAATATTCAATAGGTTTGAACACGACAAGGTAGCTCAGTTGGTAGAGTGATGACACGGAACGTCAAAGGTCGCGGGTTCAAGCCCCGTTCTTGTCTATTATTTTTTCAATGTTTCTTTGAAAAATAGAAATTAATATAGGCATTACATGGCCTCAACATGTATTAAAAAATATAATTATATATAACTTATAAAGGATTGGGATGTTGTTCGGCGATTTACAACTGTAAAGTGGTAACGCTGAGTTTAGTAAATCTGTAATGATTACTAGATAAATATCACCAGGCGTCTCCTTAAGACGTATACAAAGAGGATTGAAAATTCAATAGGTTTGAACACGACAAGGTAGCTCAGTTGGTAGAGTGATGACACGGAACGTCAAAGGTCGCGGGTTCAAGCCCCGTTCTTGTCTATTATTTTTTCAATGTTTCTTTGAAAAATAGAAATGAATAAATATTGCTTTTTTTTACTTTACCTTTGTTTATATAGCTAATAATGTTTTTATGTTCCTCAGTAATATGCATGACTCATAATATCATATAATGCTTCATGTATTTTTCCCATGGAAAACAGTTAGTTGAACCGGTATTATGTTTTCCTAGCAATTATTGTTTTATTAGACATAAGAACAAAGAACAATTAGATTCGTCGCAACTGTAAACTTTGTGGTACATTGTGACCATGAATCTAATACGATATATACATAAAATATTTTAATCTCTAACCATGTCATATTTAAGGACGTGACTGTACCGTTGTGCTGAACACAAAACAAGAAAAAATATTATAATAAAACAACTTTAAACCGTATTAATCGCTTTGCAGCGTTCGAAACGTCAGGAAAAACAAAAAAACCAATAAAACACGCGATTAATCCGGTTAAAAGTTGTTTTATTATAATGTGTAGTGATCGCGCAAACCTATGATATTACTAAGAAAAAAATTATTACCATAAAATATATTTTTATAAAATTAATATTAAATTACAATGTTAAAGATGAAATTTGTTAAAAAATTAAAAAGCACGCCTACAATTTTTTTAACTTTCTAGCCTATGTTACCCGGGACAATGTTACCATTCTAACGATATACATATATATCGAAATAGGTTCAGGCATTTAGAAGTTATGGTGAAATAAACTCACATACATGCATGAACCCTAAAAAATAACACTCCTTACAAATTATTGTGGAAAAAGAATAAGGTCGCGAGCAGGATTCGAATCTGCACCTGCCGGATAAATACTCCAGGCACTCTGACCATTTAGCCATCTCGAAGTTGTCGTAACTTGTAACTTTAGAGTTCGCTATGCATGCGTTAATGCTTTTCGAAGATTTATCTCTATAACACTCCGTTTTTTGGGCAGTGCGTAAGAATGTATCTTTTCTAAATTATAGTTGTAAAATACTAATAAATATTTAATTTCCAAAAAATCCACGCGAAATAAAAAATAGAAAATAAACAAATACGAAATACGGCGTTCTTTGACAACTTTGCCAACTTATTCTTAGAGCCGTTCGGGGCATTTGCCGCGTAGGTACGCTTATTCTAAAAACCTATGTTAATGTTATGAAATGAAAATTTGGTTATTAAGGGATTCAGGGAAAAGGCTAGGCAGATAAGTGACTGTAGAATGTATAAAAGGAATTTTAAATGATTAAGCATATTTATCATCATTTGATAGATAAATATGGCAGGGTATATACAAATATGAATGTTAGCAAATGCCCGAAGCCGAGGCCCGTACCCTGAAGGGGGTACCCTAATCGTGTTGTTGCTTAGCTTATAAGTTGAATGCCCTGGCTGGGGGCCTTAATTTTCTTAAGGTAACCACAGGAAAACCCGGTTTAGCAGTCGACAGCTTTGACCTAGGTTGACCTGCTTGATGCCCTACACAATAAAAAAACATGTTCGCAAGATATGTAAGATATTTTCCATAATTAACTAATTTTAATATTGTATTTATTCGCAAAAAAAAATTGTAACCAGCCTAGCCAATTAAATATTTCAAATATTCTAAATGAAATATTGTGTGGCCCCCATAACTCGGGTTTTCCTAGTTGGGGGTCATTGATCTCATATTTTATACCACCCCATTTGTGCCCACAATTTTGTCATCTGTGTCTGTACTTTCTCTGGTCAAATAAAAACAATCTTTTTCTTTTTTTATCTTATCTGTGATGGATGATTGGATCTCTACTCAAGATCCAGCGATATCCGGGGATGCAACGAATGCCAAATCCCGATAAAGGTTATAACTGGTCGGTTGTAGTCCGGCACAATGTTCAGGATTCCCACATATCAAAAATCTTAATATAATGGTCCTAGGCAGTAAGCCAATCAAAGTTTAAAAATCAAATCGATTCGATTGCAACATATATTTTATTTAACAATTAATAAATTATCTAATTTCGTTTTATATCTATCACGGAATAACAGACATTTTTAGATAAGAAATTTTGTGCATCGCAACAGTGCGAAATATTTTATAGTAGATGCATACATACATACATAAACTCATGCCTTTTATTTAACAATAAAACGCCACCTGCTATGAGCCTTACATATTTCTATTGCTCCATCCACGTTCATACATCGGTCATACACGCGCGCTGGTTGTGATCAACCTGATCCCCTGATCTTTTAGGGATAAGGGCAGAGGGATGATGATGATCTGCATCGGGCAAAAGGTGGGTAGCGTAACAGTAGGTACTCCTCTTAGGAGGGAAACATTCTTAATGGGGGGTGACGTTCTATAAAAACAATAATAAATGAGAGGACAACGTAATTATAAGAAATATAACCGTAAAATAGGCGTGAGAGAGATTGAGCGATTAATAAATAATAAAAAAGTGTGTCGTACGGTGATTTTGCTAGAACAAAAAAAATAATTCTGCAAGGTTTATTTAACTTTATGTCGGTCGTTCACAATAACTGTATACGAAATTAATTATAATAAAATATACTGTTCATTACAGTAACCGTACCTATATTTAATAATTAGGTACAATGTTCACTGTTGTGTATCAATACAAATCAATATAATTGAAGTGTCTGTTTGTAATGTCAAAATAATAGTATTTTTAAGCTCATACAGTTATTTGCACGGTGATTCGTATGCCTAAAATCAGTTTTTAAATTGTTTGTCTGTCTGACTGTCTGTTTGTTCCAGCTAATCTTGGAAACGACTGGACCGATTCTGATAAGATTTTACTGGGAGGTAGCTGACTGTATAAGGAGTAACTTAGGCTTATAATATAACTATATGCGGGTGAAACCGCGGGGCACAGCTAATAAAATATATTATGATTGTATCGAAATTCCTTTGACGTCATAGTGACCTCCTTTCGCAAAATCCGCGATCTTTTGATAACTTAAACTTATTATAATGATCGGGGACGGACTGAAAACCAGCGTTGGATAGTGCCTAGTTTTAATTACTGTCAATTTTTAGCTATGGTATCTATGTTTACAAATAATCCTTTGTCATAACGACTTTTGACTGTTATCTGATTGGCAAAGATCTGCAGAACATAAGTAAGGCTCGGTTGCACCAACATAACTTAAACCATAACTGACGTGTTACTTTATTATATTGTCAGGTTTTGTATGTAAATTCTGTCAAAATTACACAGTAACATGTTGGTTACGGTTAAAGTTGGTTGGCGATTGAGCCTAAGAGTAAAATAATAGACTCGACTAAGCTTTTAATCTTTTGAATGTAACAGTTTACTAAGTTGATCTGATTAAAAGATTATAGGTACCTATTATTATTCAATTGATTTATAATATAACTCTTTATAATTTCACTCGCCGAGCTGCTAATGCAGTTTGTAGGCTTTTTGCTTTGTTTACCTGATCGACAAACTTAAATACTACGTTATAAATATGCCTAACTACTTACTTATATTTATCTACTATTTCCAGGATAGCCTAACAGCTCCTTTAATATGAAAACGACTATCTGATAAATTATTACCAGCATTTCGTATATCTCAGTTGGAATACCCAAAAGAATGGATGAAAATTCTGTGAACATGGAATTTTTTGCCTACAAACTCTTCGCGCTCGTGTTATTCTGTGAAATACCACGATTTCGGTAACTTATCTTTGTGATGCGACCTTGTGAAATAATAAAATATAATTTATATACGCATATAAAACACTTGGTGAGCTATCAAAAACCAGATGCGTTATGTAGATATTAGAATATGCGTAACTATATTCCACCCGCGACTTTGCCCGAGTAGAACAAAAATAATAAGTACGTATTTATAATTAAACATACAATAGGTAGTAGGCAGTAATGCGACTATTGACAGATAGTCAGAAAGTGATTGACAGATAGTCAACATTAAGAAAGAAAAGAAAAATATTACAGAACAAAAGACAATTTTACAGAACGATGCTGTGCATGTCCGAAGTTGTACGCCAGGACGATGTTGTTCGAGTCTTTTAAATACCCAACCACTAGTAAAAATGATACGTATCCTGAAATTAGCGGCGTCTAGTCACTCTTAAATTTTATGCCACTACCCGGAAATCTAACAAATTTATTCGCCTTAAAGTTATATATAATGTCTACGGTCGTGAGCAGGATTTGAACTTACGCCTCGTGGATAAATAATAATAATAATATTCCACAACTATCACACAACGCCGTCTAGTCTCAAGCTAAGCAGAGCTTGTGTTATGAGTACTAGACAACTGATAAACATACTTATATATTTCTAAATGCATACATATTATAGATAAATTACTCCCAGACACAGAACAAATGATCGTGCTCATCACACAAACATTTGTCCTGGGTGGGAATCGAACCCACGACCTCCGGCATAGCAGTCAGGGCTACTAACCACTAGACCAACAGGTCAGTCGAATAAATACTCCAGGCACTCTGATCATTAAGCCATCTCGATTAACTATAGAACTCGATGAACTATAGTTAGTCATGTGAGTTCAGTCACCTGTATAGGGACTAGATAGCGATGACGTCACCAAAAGACGTACTGTAATGTGGAACAGAGATCGAGATGACTTAGTGGTCAGAGCGCCTGGAGTATTAATCCGGGAGGCGCAGGTTTAGCGCACCATATTTCCTTTCCACAAGTGAAATAATTACTTTTAAATTCGCTACGCATGCGTTAATGCGTTTGGAATATTTCTCAGTACCGTCTTTCTTCGGGTCGTTATGTTTTGTGCAACATTTCGTTCAATCGGTTAAATAGTTATGGCGTCAAAAACTAACAAACAGACAAACTTTCAGAGTTGCAAGCAAGGATATAAAATCATAAAAACTTTTGGACCGGTTTCTGAGAAACTAGTTAGGTTAAACAGTATTGGTTGTTCTTAGCTATAGAAATGTAGGTATATGAGACGTTGACCTTTAAAATGTCGCATGACACGCATGGTGATAAATGTATTTAAATCGGGGTGTAACTTGTTTACTTAGGTAGCTGCATTTTTTTTTTGTGACTGGAAAATTTTGCGGAATTGTCCCTTATATCAGGTTGAAGGCGGATGTAGGCTTTGGTTTTATTTATAGTATTTAATCTTTATGAGGAAAGAGGTTGTATTTGGTAAGAAGTTCTGTTTTATGTCTTTTGGCGAGATTATCGGTTTCTATTCAGCCCCTATACAGGTACTGAACGTAGAACGTGAAACAGAACTGAACTGAACTTTAGATAAGCTCAAAATCTTATTTTACCCGACTGACCCAGAAGGAGGGTTATGTTTTTCGGGTGTATGTATATATGTATGTTATATATAGAATACAAAGAAACTGTTCCCTCGACCTTATATGTATGATGTCTATTTCTTTGGCACATCCTCTAAGCCTATAAGACTTGATGGATTTTAACATAGGAAATGTCATTAATTCGTCTGAATTGCTTATGTATCACAGACACTATTTAAATATGGCGTCTACAAATGAAAACGGGGTGATCTTTCTTTTAACTTTTTATTACAATTTGTCTATCAAATGATAGCTGGGGAATGTCTGTAAAAGTTTGTAGGCCCATCATTAAAACGATTGCGCCGTATTTAGCTTCAATATTTAACTCATGCGTAGATCAAGGGGTCTTTCCTGATCTAATGAAACACAGTAAAGTGATACCGTTTTATAAATCTGATGAAAATATAGATCCTTAAAGGACCAGACGGGAGACGCCTTCTGACTAAATATCGAACAAATTTTCTTGTATTTGCTAAAAAAGAACTTGTACTAAAGCGAAAATAGCCCTCGTCATTACATTAACAGTATTAAAATACATAAAAAAAACTAAACACTAACAAAAAATTGTGTTCCACACGATTAAAATCGTGTACTATCATTGTAACTATACTGGTAAAAGGTACCTTTATATGACTGGGAATCATATGCCAGTGGCGAGAGGGGTACGTCCGCTAAAACTACTCCAGTACTAATTCCTTCAAGTATAGATCCCAATAATTATAGGCGTGTATCGGTGTTTTGCCAGTTCTCAGTAACGTATTCAAAAGAATAATGCGCACACAGATGCTGCGTCATTTTAACAGAAATTAGATCTTTCATGAACAGCAATGTGGATTTACTAAAGGCCGTTGTACAATCGACGCCGGTGTTTCCTTGATGAAGTAAATTTTTACCGCGTCGGAAGAAGCAAAGGATGCTATTGGAATTTTTAGCGATCTGTCGAAGGCTTTCGACTGCGTAAATCACGAAAAAAAATTATTGAAACTCGAGCATTACGGTCTTAGAAATACGGCTCTTAGTTTAATTATATCATATATATGAAATAGGATATTAAAAGTTCAAGTAAATGGTATCAACTCATTAGGCTCTGAAATCAAAATGGGAGTTCCTCAAGGCTTCATTTTTAACTGTCCGATATTCATAAATATTGGAATCGAATCCTCATACTTTCCCGGGTAATATAGGCTACTAAGATTAAAAAAAAATAGTAGCTGTGGTACATAAATGTATATATTTATATCGTACAATAATTAATTTAAATACTAATTTGCCATGTGTGAAAAAACTGGGTGCTGAAGGATTTTCATCGCTTTTTTTTGTATGGCGTCTCTCAGCTCAACCTATTTGTTTGGTATTTGTTGGTTGTCGACTGCTTAACCGGGCTTTCTTGTGGTTGCCTTAATAATTTTAAGACCCCCAGCCAGGGCATTCAACTTATAAACTAAGCGACAGCACGCTAAGGGCACCCCCTGCGGGGTACGAGCCTCGGCTTAGGGCGTCGCGGGGAAGACAGCAAGAGACTGGCTGGATCGGATTTATGGATTTTCATCGATCACGGGGGACCTTTAAGTAAATGTTCTATAGTAGGTAATGTCCCCCGATTGCGATGATAATATACCTTTTGGTGTACCGTTGTTAGCATAGGCTATTTTTTTTTTATTATTATTCATGCTTTATCTATCAGTATTAATTCGGACTTTTGTTAAACGTTGTATAAACAAAGTTTCATTCAAATAAATTAGTAGTTCCGTAGTTTTTATGTGATTGATTAAGAAACATCTATATTCATAAACTCGCCAACAACAAAACTTTCACATTTAAAATATCACTTAGTAGGACAGAATAACATTACTTACGAACATTTCCATTCAATTATGACGCACGATGGAAAACCGTTTTAATCCTTCTAGAACACTTACCCGATATTAGGTGGACCTGTTTTTGGGGTCCAGAGTTCGAAGGCAAACTGGATTCGGTAACCAAAACAAGTTACCTGATATTAGGGCCCGGTTTAATAGGTAGGCAGTGTAAATATTATTATGGTATCGACGTTTGTTTTAAAGGATTATGGTCCTAAGCGCCATCAGTAAAATGTGGGTGTATTAGTAGTCAGTACATAACATAGTATTGCGCTTGTATTCTTCAAAGGGATAGTTCTGCCTATCCCTTTGGCGAATACAAGGGTGTACACAGTTGTACACCCACATTTGACCAATGCTCTTATTAAGTCCCATGTGATAGGTGGTGAGCCTATTGCGATCTACCGGGCGCAATTCCAAACTCCGGGCTGATATCGAGAATTTCCTTATGGAAAAACCAAAAAAACACTTTGCCCGACCCGGGAATCGAACCCAGGACCTCATGCTCAGCAGTCGCGCTTGAGACCTTTGAGGCTTAACCTCTTGTATGCCGCATTTCCAGACACAATTTAAATTGTGTTGAGTCGCGCGTGGATCTACGCTCGCGGAATACAAGAGGTTAATCTTTGAAAAATACGTGTGTATGTGCTAGCAATCTACAACCATGCCATAATTGTAGAGCAAATGATACAAAATATGCTTAATAATCTAAAAATTCTTTAAAATATCTATGGTTTTTTAATGGCCAAATTTTCACTTTGATAAATTTCAGAATAAGCCCCGACTACCTGACCAAAGGTCTACCTGACCTGTGTTCGTATGCCTAATTTTTGGTGGTTTTGCAAGGGTTGGTTCCAGTCGCGCTTAGCGATTTGTATGTTCCAAAAAAAATATGTTTATTCTTGTATACTCAGTAAATATGACATTTTTCAAACGCACTAATGTACGTAGCATAAACTTATATTTTTGTGGAAAGAAATATAAGTTTGGGGAAGCTTAAACAACAGAATGCCTATATAGGGGTGCCCTGGCGTTTAAAACCTGCGTGCGACCGTATTTTTTCCACAAATATGTATAACTTGATTGCATTAGGAGTATTGTGAAATAATAATTATCATACGCGATGCAATTTGGCTAAAGTTGCTTTATTATGACTGATTGGAAATTTAAATATTTTTCTAAAATTACACAGTTTTTTATTAACTAATTGCACTCCCAAATAATAAATATTGTATATAATTATATTTTTTAATACATGTTGAGGCCATGTAATGCCTATATTAATTTCTATTTTTCAAAGAAACATTGAAAAAATAATAGACAAGAACGGGGCTTGAACCCGCGACCTTTGACGTTCCGTGTCATCACTCTACCAACTGAGCTACCTTGTCGTGTTCAAACCTATTGAATTTTCAATCCTCTTTGTATACGTCTTAAGGAGACGCCTGGTGATATTTATCTAGTAATCATTACAGATTTACTAAACTCAGCGTTACCACTTTACAGTTGTAAATCGCCGAACAACATCCCAATCCTTTATAAATTATATATAATTATATTTTTTAATACATGTTGAGGCCATGTAATGCCTACGTATACGTCTTAAGGAGACGCCTGGTGATATTTATCTAGTAATCATTACAGATTTACTAAACTCAGCGTTACCACTTTACAGTTGTAAATCGCCGAACAACATCCCAATCCTTTATAAATTATATATAATTATATTTTTTAAATACATGTTGAGGCCATGTAATGCCTATATTAATTTCTATTTTTCAAAGAAACATTGAAAAAATTAAAATAGAAATTAATATTCAATAGGTTTGAACACGACAAGGTAGCTCAGTTGGTAGAGTGATGACACGGAACGTCAAAGGTCGCGGGTTCAAGCCCCGTTCTTGTCTATTATTTTTTCAATGTTTCTTTGAAAAATAGAAATTAATATAGGCATTACATGGCCTCAACATGTATTAAAAAATATAATTATATATAACTTATAAAGGATTGGGATGTTGTTCGGCGATTTACAACTGTAAAGTGGTAACGCTGAGTTTAGTAAATCTGTAATGATTACTAGATAAATATCACCAGGCGTCTCCTTAAGACGTATACAAAGAGGATTGAAAATTCAATAGGTTTGAACACGACAAGGTAGCTCAGTTGGTAGAGTGATGACACGGAACGTCAAAGGTCGCGGGTTCAAGCCCCGTTCTTGTCTATTATTTTTTCAATGTTTCTTTGAAAAATAGAAATGAATAAATATTGCTTTTTTTTACTTTACCTTTGTTTATATAGCTAATAATGTTTTTATGTTCCTCAGTAATATGCATGACTCATAATATCATATAATGCTTCATGTATTTTTCCCATGGAAAACAGTTAGTTGAACCGGTATTATGTTTTCCTAGCAATTATTGTTTTATTAGACATAAGAACAAAGAACAATTAGATTCGTCGCAACTGTAAACTTTGTGGTACATTGTGACCATGAATCTAATACGATATATACATAAAATATTTTAATCTCTAACCATGTCATATTTAAGGACGTGACTGTACCGTTGTGCTGAACACAAAACAAGAAAAAATATTATAATAAAACAACTTTAAACCGTATTAATCGCTTTGCAGCGTTCGAAACGTCAGGAAAAACAAAAAAACCAATAAAACACGCGATTAATCCGGTTAAAAGTTGTTTTATTATAATGTGTAGTGATCGCGCAAACCTATGATATTACTAAGAAAAAAATTATTACCATAAAATATATTTTTATAAAATTAATATTAAATTACAATGTTAAAGATGAAATTTGTTAAAAAATTAAAAAGCACGCCTACAATTTTTTTAACTTTCTAGCCTATGTTACCCGGGACAATGTTACCATTCTAACGATATACATATATATCGAAATAGGTTCAGGCATTTAGAAGTTATGGTGAAATAAACTCACATACATGCATGAACCCTAAAAAATAACACTCCTTACAAATTATTGTGGAAAAAGAATAAGGTCGCGAGCAGGATTCGAATCTGCACCTGCCGGATAAATACTCCAGGCACTCTGACCATTTAGCCATCTCGAAGTTGTCGTAACTTGTAACTTTAGAGTTCGCTATGCATGCGTTAATGCTTTTCGAAGATTTATCTCTATAACACTCCGTTTTTTGGGCAGTGCGTAAGAATGTATCTTTTCTAAATTATAGTTGTAAAATACTAATGAATATTTAATTTCCAAAAAATCCACGCGAAATAAAAAATAGAAAATAAACAAATACGAAATACGGCGTTCTTTGACAACTTTGCCAACTTATTCTTAGAGCCGTTCGGGGCATTTGCCGCGTAGGTACGCTTATTCTAAAAACCTATGTTAATGTTATGAAATGAAAATTTGGTTATTAAGGGATTCAGGGAAAAGGCTAGGCAGATAAGTGACTGTAGAATGTATAAAAGGAATTTTAAATGATTAAGCATATTTATCATCATTTGATAGATAAATATGGCAGGGTATATACAAATATGAATGTTAGCAAATGCCCGAAGCCGAGGCCCGTACCCTGAAGGGGGTACCCTAATCGTGTTGTTGCTTAGCTTATAAGTTGAATGCCCTGGCTGGGGGCCTTAATTTTCTTAAGGTAACCACAGGAAAACCCGGTTTAGCAGTCGACAGCTTTGACCTAGGTTGACCTGCTTGATGCCCTACACAATAAAAAAACATGTTCGCAAGATATGTAAGATATTTTCCATAATTAACTAATTTTAATATTGTATTTATTCGCAAAAAAAAATTGTAACCAGCCTAGCCAATTAAATATTTCAAATATTCTAAATGAAATATTGTGTGGCCCCCATAACTCGGGTTTTCCTAGTTGGGGGTCATTGATCTCATATTTTATACCACCCCATTTGTGCCCACAATTTTGTCATCTGTGTCTGTACTTTCTCTGGTCAAATAAAAACAATCTTTTTCTTTTTTTATCTTATCTGTGATGGATGATTGGATCTCTACTCAAGATCCAGCGATATCCGGGGATGCAACGAATGCCAAATCCCGATAAAGGTTATAACTGGTCGGTTGTAGTCCGGCACAATGTTCAGGATTCCCACATATCAAAAATCTTAATATAATGGTCCTAGGCAGTAAGCCAATCAAAGTTTAAAAATCAAATCGATTCGATTGCAACATATATTTTATTTAACAATTAATAAATTATCTAATTTCGTTTTATATCTATCACGGAATAACAGACATTTTTAGATAAGAAATTTTGTGCATCGCAACAGTGCGAAATATTTTATAGTAGATGCATACATACATACATAAACTCATGCCTTTTATTTAACAATAAAACGCCACCTGCTATGAGCCTTACATATTTCTATTGCTCCATCCACGTTCATACATCGGTCATACACGCGCGCTGGTTGTGATCAACCTGATCCCCTGATCTTTTAGGGATAAGGGCAGAGGGATGATGATGATCTGCATCGGGCAAAAGGTGGGTAGCGTAACAGTAGGTACTCCTCTTAGGAGGGAAACATTCTTAATGGGGGGTGACGTTCTATAAAAACAATAATAAATGAGAGGACAACGTAATTATAAGAAATATAACCGTAAAATAGGCGTGAGAGAGATTGAGCGATTAATAAATAATAAAAAAGTGTGTCGTACGGTGATTTTGCTAGAACAAAAAAAATAATTCTGCAAGGTTTATTTAACTTTATGTCGGTCGTTCACAATAACTGTATACGAAATTAATTATAATAAAATATACTGTTCATTACAGTAACCGTACCTATATTTAATAATTAGGTACAATGTTCACTGTTGTGTATCAATACAAATCAATATAATTGAAGTGTCTGTTTGTAATGTCAAAATAATAGTATTTTTAAGCTCATACAGTTATTTGCACGGTGATTCGTATGCCTAAAATCAGTTTTTAAATTGTTTGTCTGTCTGACTGTCTGTTTGTTCCAGCTAATCTTGGAAACGACTGGACCGATTCTGATAAGATTTTACTGGGAGGTAGCTGACTGTATAAGGAGTAACTTAGGCTTATAATATAACTATATGCGGGTGAAACCGCGGGGCACAGCTAATAAAATATATTATGATTGTATCGAAATTCCTTTGACGTCATAGTGACCTCCTTTCGCAAAATCCGCGATCTTTTGATAACTTAAACTTATTATAATGATCGGGGACGGACTGAAAACCAGCGTTGGATAGTGCCTAGTTTTAATTACTGTCAATTTTTAGCTATGGTATCTATGTTTACAAATAATCCTTTGTCATAACGACTTTTGACTGTTATCTGATTGGCAAAGATCTGCAGAACATAAGTAAGGCTCGGTTGCACCAACATAACTTAAACCATAACTGACGTGTTACTTTATTATATTGTCAGGTTTTGTATGTAAATTCTGTCAAAATTACACAGTAACATGTTGGTTACGGTTAAAGTTGGTTGGCGATTGAGCCTAAGAGTAAAATAATAGACTCGACTAAGCTTTTAATCTTTTGAATGTAACAGTTTACTAAGTTGATCTGATTAAAAGATTATAGGTACCTATTATTATTCAATTGATTTATAATATAACTCTTTATAATTTCACTCGCCGAGCTGCTAATGCAGTTTGTAGGCTTTTTGCTTTGTTTACCTGATCGACAAACTTAAATACTACGTTATAAATATGCCTAACTACTTACTTATATTTATCTACTATTTCCAGGATAGCCTAACAGCTCCTTTAATATGAAAACGACTATCTGATAAATTATTACCAGCATTTCGTATATCTCAGTTGGAATACCCAAAAGAATGGATGAAAATTCTGTGAACATGGAATTTTTTGCCTACAAACTCTTCGCGCTCGTGTTATTCTGTGAAATACCACGATTTCGGTAACTTATCTTTGTGATGCGACCTTGTGAAATAATAAAATATAATTTATATACGCATATAAAACACTTGGTGAGCTATCAAAAACCAGATGCGTTATGTAGATATTAGAATATGCGTAACTATATTCCACCCGCGACTTTGCCCGAGTAGAACAAAAATAATAAGTACGTATTTATAATTAAACATACAATAGGTAGTAGGCAGTAATGCGACTATTGACAGATAGTCAGAAAGTGATTGACAGATAGTCAACATTAAGAAAGAAAAGAAAAATATTACAGAACAAAAGACAATTTTACAGAACGATGCTGTGCATGTCCGAAGTTGTACGCCAGGACGATGTTGTTCGAGTCTTTTAAATACCCAACCACTAGTAAAAATGATACGTATCCTGAAATTAGCGGCGTCTAGTCACTCTTAAATTTTATGCCACTACCCGGAAATCTAACAAATTTATTCGCCTTAAAGTTATATATAATGTCTACGGTCGTGAGCAGGATTTGAACTTACGCCTCGTGGATAAATAATAATAATAATATTCCACAACTATCACACAACGCCGTCTAGTCTCAAGCTAAGCAGAGCTTGTGTTATGAGTACTAGACAACTGATAAACATACTTATATATTTCTAAATGCATACATATTATAGATAAATTACTCCCAGACACAGAACAAATGATCGTGCTCATCACACAAACATTTGTCCTGGGTGGGAATCGAACCCACGACCTCCGGCATAGCAGTCAGGGCTACTAACCACTAGACCAACAGGTCAGTCGAATAAATACTCCAGGCACTCTGATCATTAAGCCATCTCGATTAACTATAGAACTCGATGAACTATAGTTAGTCATGTGAGTTCAGTCACCTGTATAGGGACTAGATAGCGATGACGTCACCAAAAGACGTACTGTAATGTGGAACAGAGATCGAGATGACTTAGTGGTCAGAGCGCCTGGAGTATTAATCCGGGAGGCGCAGGTTTAGCGCACCATATTTCCTTTCCACAAGTGAAATAATTACTTTTAAATTCGCTACGCATGCGTTAATGCGTTTGGAATATTTCTCAGTACCGTCTTTCTTCGGGTCGTTATGTTTTGTGCAACATTTCGTTCAATCGGTTAAATAGTTATGGCGTCAAAAACTAACAAACAGACAAACTTTCAGAGTTGCAAGCAAGGATATAAAATCATAAAAACTTTTGGACCGGTTTCTGAGAAACTAGTTAGGTTAAACAGTATTGGTTGTTCTTAGCTATAGAAATGTAGGTATATGAGACGTTGACCTTTAAAATGTCGCATGACACGCATGGTGATAAATGTATTTAAATCGGGGTGTAACTTGTTTACTTAGGTAGCTGCATTTTTTTTTTGTGACTGGAAAATTTTGCGGAATTGTCCCTTATATCAGGTTGAAGGCGGATGTAGGCTTTGGTTTTATTTATAGTATTTAATCTTTATGAGGAAAGAGGTTGTATTTGGTAAGAAGTTCTGTTTTATGTCTTTTGGCGAGATTATCGGTTTCTATTCAGCCCCTATACAGGTACTGAACGTAGAACGTGAAACAGAACTGAACTGAACTTTAGATAAGCTCAAAATCTTATTTTACCCGACTGACCCAGAAGGAGGGTTATGTTTTTCGGGTGTATGTATATATGTATGTTATATATAGAATACAAAGAAACTGTTCCCTCGACCTTATATGTATGATGTCTATTTCTTTGGCACATCCTCTAAGCCTATAAGACTTGATGGATTTTAACATAGGAAATGTCATTAATTCGTCTGAATTGCTTATGTATCACAGACACTATTTAAATATGGCGTCTACAAATGAAAACGGGGTGATCTTTCTTTTAACTTTTTATTACAATTTGTCTATCAAATGATAGCTGGGGAATGTCTGTAAAAGTTTGTAGGCCCATCATTAAAACGATTGCGCCGTATTTAGCTTCAATATTTAACTCATGCGTAGATCAAGGGGTCTTTCCTGATCTAATGAAACACAGTAAAGTGATACCGTTTTATAAATCTGATGAAAATATAGATCCTTAAAGGACCAGACGGGAGACGCCTTCTGACTAAATATCGAACAAATTTTCTTGTATTTGCTAAAAAAGAACTTGTACTAAAGCGAAAATAGCCCTCGTCATTACATTAACAGTATTAAAATACATAAAAAAAACTAAACACTAACAAAAAATTGTGTTCCACACGATTAAAATCGTGTACTATCATTGTAACTATACTGGTAAAAGGTACCTTTATATGACTGGGAATCATATGCCAGTGGCGAGAGGGGTACGTCCGCTAAAACTACTCCAGTACTAATTCCTTCAAGTATAGATCCCAATAATTATAGGCGTGTATCGGTGTTTTGCCAGTTCTCAGTAACGTATTCAAAAGAATAATGCGCACACAGATGCTGCGTCATTTTAACAGAAATTAGATCTTTCATGAACAGCAATGTGGATTTACTAAAGGCCGTTGTACAATCGACGCCGGTGTTTCCTTGATGAAGTAAATTTTTACCGCGTCGGAAGAAGCAAAGGATGCTATTGGAATTTTTAGCGATCTGTCGAAGGCTTTCGACTGCGTAAATCACGAAAAAAAATTATTGAAACTCGAGCATTACGGTCTTAGAAATACGGCTCTTAGTTTAATTATATCATATATATGAAATAGGATATTAAAAGTTCAAGTAAATGGTATCAACTCATTAGGCTCTGAAATCAAAATGGGAGTTCCTCAAGGCTTCATTTTTAACTGTCCGATATTCATAAATATTGGAATCGAATCCTCATACTTTCCCGGGTAATATAGGCTACTAAGATTAAAAAAAAATAGTAGCTGTGGTACATAAATGTATATATTTATATCGTACAATAATTAATTTAAATACTAATTTGCCATGTGTGAAAAAACTGGGTGCTGAAGGATTTTCATCGCTTTTTTTTGTATGGCGTCTCTCAGCTCAACCTATTTGTTTGGTATTTGTTGGTTGTCGACTGCTTAACCGGGCTTTCTTGTGGTTGCCTTAATAATTTTAAGACCCCCAGCCAGGGCATTCAACTTATAAACTAAGCGACAGCACGCTAAGGGCACCCCCTGCGGGGTACGAGCCTCGGCTTAGGGCGTCGCGGGGAAGACAGCAAGAGACTGGCTGGATCGGATTTATGGATTTTCATCGATCACGGGGGACCTTTAAGTAAATGTTCTATAGTAGGTAATGTCCCCCGATTGCGATGATAATATACCTTTTGGTGTACCGTTGTTAGCATAGGCTATTTTTTTTTTATTATTATTCATGCTTTATCTATCAGTATTAATTCGGACTTTTGTTAAACGTTGTATAAACAAAGTTTCATTCAAATAAATTAGTAGTTCCGTAGTTTTTATGTGATTGATTAAGAAACATCTATATTCATAAACTCGCCAACAACAAAACTTTCACATTTAAAATATCACTTAGTAGGACAGAATAACATTACTTACGAACATTTCCATTCAATTATGACGCACGATGGAAAACCGTTTTAATCCTTCTAGAACACTTACCCGATATTAGGTGGACCTGTTTTTGGGGTCCAGAGTTCGAAGGCAAACTGGATTCGGTAACCAAAACAAGTTACCTGATATTAGGGCCCGGTTTAATAGGTAGGCAGTGTAAATATTATTATGGTATCGACGTTTGTTTTAAAGGATTATGGTCCTAAGCGCCATCAGTAAAATGTGGGTGTATTAATAGTCAGTACATAACATAGTATTGCGCTTGTATTCTTCAAAGGGATAGTTCTGCCTATCCCTTTGGCGAATACAAGGGTGTACACAGTTGTACACCCACATTTGACCAATGCTCTTATTAAGTCCCATGTGATAGGTGGTGAGCCTATTGCGATCTACCGGGCGCAATTCCAAACTCCGGGCTGATATCGAGAATTTCCTTATGGAAAAACCAAAAAAACACTTTGCCCGACCCGGGAATCGAACCCAGGACCTCATGCTCAGCAGTCGCGCTTGAGACCTTTGAGGCTTAACCTCTTGTATGCCGCATTTCCAGACACAATTTAAATTGTGTTGAGTCGCGCGTGGATCTACGCTCGCGGAATACAAGAGGTTAATCTTTGAAAAATACGTGTGTATGTGCTAGCAATCTACAACCATGCCATAATTGTAGAGCAAATGATACAAAATATGCTTAATAATCTAAAAATTCTTTAAAATATCTATGGTTTTTTAATGGCCAAATTTTCACTTTGATAAATTTCAGAATAAGCCCCGACTACCTGACCAAAGGTCTACCTGACCTGTGTTCGTATGCCTAATTTTTGGTGGTTTTGCAAGGGTTGGTTCCAGTCGCGCTTAGCGATTTGTATGTTCCAAAAAAAATATGTTTATTCTTGTATACTCAGTAAATATGACATTTTTCAAACGCACTAATGTACGTAGCATAAACTTATATTTTTGTGGAAAGAAATATAAGTTTGGGGAAGCTTAAACAACAGAATGCCTATATAGGGGTGCCCTGGCGTTTAAAACCTGCGTGCGACCGTATTTTTTCCACAAATATGTATAACTTGATTGCATTAGGAGTATTGTGAAATAATAATTATCATACGCGATGCAATTTGGCTAAAGTTGCTTTATTATGACTGATTGGAAATTTAAATATTTTTCTAAAATTTAAGAAAGAAAGAAAAAGCTTTTATTCCCCTCAAATGGGCACACAGTAAAGAAGAAAAAGATTAATAATTATAGACATTACATATAAAATTTTCAACCTGTAGAAACAGTGTTTTTGATAAATTACAAATTTAAGATAACAATAACAATTCTGATACATTTAGAGCAGGACAAAACACAAATAGATAACTGGTTTAAAATTAAATATTTAAAACAGAAAATACTTTAATAAGTCTACGTCTACAAAATTGAAAGCTGGCAACTTTTTTGCAAGCAGCCAACTGCCAACCTAACAACAAAAGGAAAAAAACAGGAAGGAAAATATACAGCAGAGGTGACAACTTGAAGAATTTAACTTGGAAGATGGAAATATTTGAAATTAAAGTTATAATGCTCTCAGCTCAGTTAATTATAAATTATTTATGATACTCAAGACTAATATTATAAATATAAGTGTGTCCCATTCAAGTGGGAAATGGTAAGCGCTCAGCATAATGCTGCAGATTCCCACAGAAACCTACAGCGCTGATTTTCAGCGCTAACCTTTGTGACGCAATGGCGCCTATCTCAGGCAAAGGAAAAACAAAGTTAATAAAAGTGAAACTAAAGACAACTGCCACAGTGGTGTGTATTTACTGTTTTATGTGTAATTGGTGTATATATATGTATTATGGAAAGATTATGTGTAGTAGCTTTATTCTATGATAATATCCAGCTTATTTATCTAAAGCATCTAGAAAAATAAATAAAATTAAATGCATAGCACAGGACACTCTTTGTGTGATAAGTTCTTGTGAAATCTCAACAGAATATTATTTTATATATTTACAAAAGCCATAACATTCAAAGTGATTTCAAATTACAAATTACTAATGCCAGACAGCCATGACTATGGCATGGCATGGACTATGTACATAATTACTAAAATAGTTTTTAATATATTGTAGTTAGTATAAAGAGGTAGTATTTTTACATAAATATAATATTATGTTGTAGTGAAAGACCTTATAGCTGTACCTTTCGGCTCAGTAACGTACAGATCTGTACGTTGTAACAATAAAAATCCATTGCGTCTGCCAATGACTGACGCAACAGCTTAATCGGAACTACTTAATATTCTTTAGATTTTTTCTAAATTTAGTGATTATATTTGGTAATCTTAGTTTCTAACTGACGGATTTGCGTAGAGCTAAAGCTCAACCCAGTTTGACAAGCTAGAGCCATTCAGTTCTGTGATCTTTTTGATATTATTTTAGTTCTTTATACCTACATTATATTTTATATCATGACAGAAAAAAATATTTGGTATTATTAAAGGCACGCATTTCGCAAGTACATCCACCTCGGGTGAAGGATACAGATTTAGTATTAAGATAAAGTAATCACGAAAATTCGTATTATGCATGAATGGACGAGATTTGCACGTGTGATTAGACTAGGCCAAGGAGTGCTTAGTATTGGAGAGTTTATCTTGAGTTGAAATTGAACGACTCAGTTTTTTTTTGATATGAGCGTTGTTAATTGATACTCATCGTGTATTTAAAGTAGTTATTCTTAAAAGTGCGATGTGAATGGAGGATAATTTTAAAAAGGATGAATAAATTACAGTCGCAAATGTAAGATACTCAACTTAACATTAAATCGTAGAAACTTCGGAATTAGAAGAAATAAAAATACATTTAATTATAAATAGACCGACAGTCCTTATAGCAAATGTACCGACTTATACAATAGTGTTTGTTTATCTACGTCGTATAAAACAATGTCAAAAATTGCAAATTGGTATAGTACATAGTACAGTAGTAAAGAATGTAAGTTAATCTCGGACGTTGACAATGTTGTCTTGCCTTAACACATTTTAGGTGGAGTACAAGACAACAAGGAATAACTATTTAATTATCTATGTTGGTACATTAAAAATAAAATTGCTTACGAATATAATTATATAACCTACTACTAATTTATTAAAATTATTTCCCAGTAGTACAGCGACAGGAACATAACAAGCAAGAGATGTTGACAGCAGAAATTGATTAAACGCTTATTATTCATCGTATTTATAATGCCTTTTATTTAAAGTTTTACCTTTCACATGTTAACAGAAAGAGATGGTAACCTACCTTGGAGTTTTTAAGCATGAAATGGTAATTATAAACGGGTTGATAAAGAAAAATCCTAATAGGTGTTATATGATTCGGTATTGCATCCAAATAAATATTTTTCTTTCTTTCTTTCTTTCTTTCTTTATTTATTATTAAAAATCTCGGCAGTGCCTTATAAATTACAGTCTTGCAGTTATATTCGTATTAAAACTCCATGTGTTATTTACTCAGTAAATTAGTAGGAGGCAGAAAAATATTTGAGTACTAATTTTTTTTATTAAATTTAAATATTTTGTTTTGACTTCTGTCAACTTTTTGTTCCTTTTTTTTTTAACTGAAGTGCGTGCGTCAGGCCAATCTCTTTGTTTTAATAACCGCCTTTAATGTTCGAGATAGAAGACGATTTAAATTCATATAAGTTTCCAGATGTCATTATTTTTATTACCAAAATGTCAAATAATAACAAATTAGGAATGTGAATGAGACTTTTAGCTATAGTAAATTAATTTATAAGTTATTTTAAACTGATCTCTATTTCTATACTTATATTATATAATAAAGCTGAAGAGGTTTTTTTTTGAACGCGATAATTTCTGAAATTACTAGTCGGATTAAAAAAGTTATTTTTGCAGCCCATTTGTTATAGAAGGTAGTAGTAATTAACATCTCAAGCAACAAGTAAAAAGAAAAAAAAACGGCTTATTTAACCACGGATACCTAGTATATTATAGAAGAAACATCATGCTATGGATTATTGTTAAATAAAATTTTGACAAAAAAAAAAAAACATGTTGCATTTTACACATGAAAATTTTACCCAATTACTAAAATAAACATTAAATCATTAAATGTCAAATTACAACCATGTTCATAAATAAAGATCAAAGTGTTGAACAACGTGATGAAACACAAACTTTAAAGAACTATAAACAAATCTTTGAAAAGCATTAACGCATGCATAGCGAACGCTAAAGTTATAAATTAAGTTAGTCGTGTCGGTTCAGTTTCCTTTAAAGGAACTGAACAGATGGCAATGACGTCACCAAAAGACTTATTAAACTCCTACAAAAGACTTTATCCGGGAGGCGCAAGTTTCGAATCCTGCTCACGACCGTATTATTTTTCCATTTAAAATTACAACTTTAGAGTTCGCTAAGCATGCGTTAATGCTTTTCAAAGATTATATATATAACGTGTTCTTTGAAGCACAACTATTCACCATCGGCGTCGGCAACAGCCGATGAACGCGACGACAAATTATCGTACGTGTGAACGGACCTACGTGTTTCCTTACAGTTTGTAACTGGCTGTATTTTTGCTAGTGTAATTTTATTGTGGCACGTTTGAATAGAGCCTTAACCGTAGACACTAATTGTAAATATTGTAAAGTAGCAAAAATCTAGACATTACATATGTCTAGACAAGGTGAAATAAATGGCCTCAATAATAATTAAATGTGTAGTTTTTTATTATAACAATAAAACTAACAAAATATTATATTACTAATACTCCTCGGTAATAACATTAAGAAAATAGAATTTGTTCGTGATTTTTGTTAAAATAATATGAAAAAATGTATCTTATAGTGACCAGTTCATAACAAGGACATCTTATCTTAAAAAAAAAAAAACAGGTTTAGGTTTCCTCATGATATTTCCATTCACCGTGTGTCTTGATTGAGTGTGTGAATATCTGTGATTAACTAAGAAAGCACATATGACGTTGAAACGCCATATTGAAACCCATAACCTGTAACTTATTAGGCGGGCCCATAGCTCCCTGGCCACCACGCCCAAAGTGAAAAAAGAAACCAAATAAAATGCATATATAACTTTATATTCAAAAACCATTTCGAAATATATTATAAATAATACAAAACTGTTCCAAGGATAAAACTATAAATTAGTATTATTTATGCTAAAATTTCGTCGGCATCGTTCGTTACGGACCGCGGTCATTCGGATCTCGTTCCCTATCACCACGATTCAGTTAGTGTTCACTGTGTATGTCTAGAAAGGTAGCATTGCAACATTGTGGACAGTTGCAAAACGTTTCGATTCCGATGTCGTGTAGCTGAGCTGTGCCAAACGCGCAATATGCTCGATTTACATAGCTTGACATAGCATCACGCCTGTATTTCCCGGAGAGGTAGGCAGAGGTGTATAAAGTTGTACACCCACATTTCACCAATGCTGTTGTTTATTCCTGGCGCTGGTGAGTTTATAACTCTGCTGCTAATTAGTAGTTGCTTAACCAAGTTTAGCTTATGGATAACAAGAACAACTACGAGATTAGGTAGGCCCCTAACTACAAAAGGAACACATTTTATAAGTTAGGCTTTCTTTGGGTAGGTATATGAGAAACTAGTCTAGGCATATAGGTACAGGTCAGAAGGTTTAAGAGTTAGCATTTTTCAAGGTAGATGTTACCATTTGAACAACTATATCATCTATCTCGGACCATCAGGCAAAAAAAAAAATTTTTTATTTTTTATTGTGAATAGTTTGTTTTAGATTTGAATAGATTAAAATAATTTATTAGTATAAAAACACATGATAATAAGCTGTAGCTATATATAATAAGCAAATTACTTCGAAAAGTCAGTGGTAGAGCCCTGGATTGGAACTTACGACCTTTGACTTGTCAGTCAAACAAGAAAAAGTTCAACAAAAAGTTTAACGGTCATACCATGAGGCTCTCCCTGCTATATATAATTATACAATGAAGTTATTAAAAGTTGTAACTTAAAATACCTTAAACCTTCCCAGTGCAAAAGGGTTGAAAAGGATTGACAAATCATTATCTTATATATATATTTGAAGCACTACAGTGCTCCAGTGCTTCAGATATAAATGCGATTTTTTCACGCAGTCGGGGGACACGCGGCCCACGGTTGCGATGAAAATTCTTGAGCAGCCTGTTTTAAACTTTTTAGTTCACACATGGCAGGCGAGTGTTTTAATAAATATACCATTAATATTTTTTATGCCCGTAGAATATACGGGCAGTAAGAGTAAAAATATATATTGTTCACTATTTTCATTACTGAGTTATTCTGAACGAGATGAGCTACACAAATTTATTAAAAACTAGTACGCAATAGCTCTGAACAGAAAGGCATGGCAATAATTCGGAGACCTTTATTCAGAATTGGGATGATATAGTCTGGCAATAATAGCAACGTTGTGAACGTGATAAGTATCCTCGATTATTATTTGACCTTTATGCCTTATCCTGCACAAGGATTATCACCAAGCTACTTAAAACATTCAGTAAATATTATTACTGATTATAAATATTAAGATACTTATCATAAAATTTAAACATGATTAAGAAAATATAAAATATCCTATTAAAAATCAACTTAAAATTAAAACGAAGAAGCCCTAATCACTTTTTTATAGTAATCGTACATCAGTGTTAATACTTGAAGTACGAAAATAGTTCTTACTGCTACGACATTTAGATGCCTTTCAATGCCTAAACGGATTAGTATATTTTTTGTATGTAAAAGTATACAAGTAATACCCACCGGATTGGTTTCGTATAATAATGTCATGATCTGACAAAGTGCTCCAAGCGTGGAACTGTAATTTAAGCAGTTGAATTACTAATCAATTATAGAACAGTTATCCGTAAACCGTTGGACTGGTCAAAGGTCGTAGTTTTGAACCCAAGACACGCACCACAAACTTTTATTAATAATATATGCGAAGTGGATAGTGACAAGTTTGACGATGACGCAAAACAAAAACGACATCGGGACGGTTCAGCATCAACCACCACAACAAGCAGTGATAGTCTACTGGTATGACAAATCATAGGTCGCAAGTTCGAATTCAAGACACGCACCACAGACTTTTCGAAGTCACGCGCGTATTATAAATTAATTATCACTTGCTTTAAACGGTGAAGGAAAACATCGTGAGGAAACCAGCACACCTGAGAGAAATTCTCGATGGTGTGTAAAGCCATGTCAGAGACCTACGGGTGGTTTAAACTCTGACATTAGGTTGTTCATCAACCACACGATAAGAAGATGAAGAAGATCACTAAAATCCCTTTCCAGGCCTGTGGTAGGATTTGTGGCTTTCGTATTGGCTTATTTAGCCATCAGAAACACTGTTTTCCAGAGAGACCATAAATAGTCCGGAATAGATGAAAAAGCCTTTGATGATGATGCCTCGTATATAAATGAATGGTCACTTGCTTAAAATGGTCGAGGTCCGTGTTCGTCGCGAAAAATCTCAGCATGCCCTTCCCGACCCTTGTTCGTACCGGCCCACTCCGAGCCAGTAGCTTTAAATTTGTCCCCTTATCAGGAAACTGATCTGATCCCGATCTGGTCTACCTAGTTTTCCCCCCAGCAACGCCACAAGCCGAAGCCCGTGTCCCGCAAGGAGGCGTCTGTTGCGGGACCTTTGTGTTGTGTTGCTTATTTTATAGTTTAAAAACATGATCTGGCTGGAGGCATCAAATTGCCTCGTCTTACCTATTGTTCGGTTACTCAGATCAAACCCCTAAGGATTAAATTCAAAGGCGAATAAAAAAAAAGTTAATAATGGTAAAAGAAAATATCGTGAGGAAACCAGCAAAGTCTGAGAGAAGTTCTCGATGGTGTGTAAATTTATACGATGAGAGGTTGGATGGGAAACTGTCACAATCACCAGGTGTAGCCCAAGCACGCAACACGGTTCAATATAGTCCCTTCTTCTATTTAGGAGTGTTTGTTTCACAGGTGACAAATGATGTGTTTAGGGATGTGGGATGAGGTGAATCAGAAAAGTTGGTTTTGGATTATCAAAGGTCTTTGGTTCGATTCTTGGGTCGTCCAAAGTGTTATTGTGTTTTTCTGTAAGGATATTCTCAATAGCAACCTGGAGTTTGGAATTGTGCCCGGTAGATGGCAATAGGCTCACCACCACTACATGAGACTTGATAACAGTTTTGGTGAAATATGGGTGGACAACCGTGAACACCTCTGCTTACCCTTGGCATAACGGCAAAGGGATGATGATGATGATCTAGCGATTTAAAATGTGGTATTTGCTAATTCTGACGTGAATTGAGCCGAGGGCAAAGCTAGTATAAAATATATACAGCAGCTAGTGAAAATGTGTGTGATATTATATCACCGGTATCTTATTTTTTTTTTTATAAAACGTTGCCCCACATTAGGAATTTCTTCCTGTGTAGTGGGTGCGTTTACAGACATAAAATCTCACAAGCACACTAACACCCAGACCCGGAGCAATTACCCGTAGATCTTTTTGCTCCGTGCAGGAATCGAACCAGCGACATGCAGCGCAGCAGTCGGTCTCTCGACCACTGCGCCAACCGCGCTGTCAATGCTGTTATGAGTTATAGGCTTGCGTTTGGCCGCCATCTCGCCAGATGTTAAACTTTAATGCGATCTACGATGGAGCACGCTTGCCTAGAAGAAACCAATCCACTCGCGTCTTGCAGACACAGATTCAGATTATAACTATCGGGGAAGACCCACTCCGGGACTGCATTCCATTGTTTCGCGGTTCTTATAATGAACAAGGAATCAAAGCGCTTCGTTCGTATCTGACAAAACGACACTTATTGTCACTCTCGCGTGCTAAACCAACTATGACGCAGTGACGCAATGGACGAACGGACATAACGCAGAAATTATCTTTGCGTGTACACCCAACCTTGACCTAGAACCATCGGTATTAGTTGCATGCAATTAATTTGATAACTGTACATCTTAGATATTTGAGATAGTGGATTTGTGTAAGATTTTAGGTTTGCCATAAAAACAGAGTCTTTTTGTCACGGTTATTTATCAAGAAAGTTAGCTTAATCCTGCTTAGCTCTTACTTATTTTTATTGTGAACCCCTTGAGAGCTTGAATTTTTTTGAGACGTATGTGGATCGCCTCGCGACTCCCTTGGGATAATGTTGTGACGCCCCACGGCGAGGCGATGCAGTCAGGGAATCCAGAAGTATTCATTGGCAGTCTAACCGGATGCAGCGTCTTCCATTTCTTATCGTGTAAATGATGAGCAACGTAATGTAGGTGTTCCAACCTTTGCTTTCAGGTGTGGTTGGTTTCTCATGTATATTTTATTAAGATTTTAAGCAATTCTACTGAAATATTATTATTGAATATTTTTCTTTCTTTCAGAAATACCCAATAAGTAACACTTTGTCCAACCCGGAAATTGAATCTAGCACTTCACGCTCTGACAGAATTCGGGCTTGCGATACATGTTTTATATTGTTTATTAGTATCAAAAATATAAAACAGCTATAAAACTTCGGACTTCTAAATGTAGGGCACATAAATTTAATTAATATACTTTAACGACCTAATTTAACTAACCGTGTAAAGTGAACATTAAAATTATTACTCCATATTATACGTTACGCATCAAAAAAACTAATGCAATAAATGAGTCATTTTGAGTGGTACAGTCACGGGCAAATTGTATTACTATAATACATTTATGAACAGTACGCCGTTGATATGGAAATTCGTTCGGATGGCTACATAGAATAAGTAGACGAAGAACTATTCGAATAATTGTCGAAATGGAAACTGGAAATCGAAGTTCGGAAACCTATATTCAAGGCGACCGCGGCTTAGACACGGTCGTACAGTCACGGGCACCAAGATGTTTAATTTGCTTTTTAAACTCCATGTAAATAGTTATCTGAGTAATATAGAAGTATTAATAAGTACGCCTGTGTCTATATCAAGAAGGAATGGTTCTTCTATCTGTGTTACATACTTAATTATCTTAGTAATATAAATGTTTGCCATGTAATTTTGACATACTTACAATTATGACATAATATTCAACATATTAAATTACACAGAAAATATTAGACAATTATAAAACATTTAGAAAGCATGAAATTCGAAGATCAGATGAGTAAAAAAATTATGTCAAATTATAATAAAAAATGTCCCAAAAAATATCACAAATATTTCTCATAAAATTATCACGAATCATTTATTACACTGACTTAATTATTTATTACACTGATTTAATCATTTATTACACATTATTTTTTTAATCATTTATGAATATCTTGTAATAATTCCAGTCAATACTGCAAGAATAACCCGTTTTCTAATTTTACTATGGCAGAGTAAATCTTTCATCTCTCTGTACAAATCCGAATTGTATCTAAAGGTAATATTGCAATAGAGTGCATTGGTTAATATTTCGAGTGGGTAACAACACAAAAACAACCAGTTTTCTTAGTTGATGCAACTCGCGTGAGATGCAGCTGATACTGAGAGACTAACTGACTTTTTACACATTCGTTAGTAACTATTATGTCGTTGTTCAATGCAATATTCAGCTATGATTTTAGTATTATGTTTTTATTCTCCGAAGGGACCGCCTCGTAGATCTAGTCGTGCGTGCTTGGTTCGATTCTCAGACTGTACAAACTGTCAACATTAACCTCTTAGCTAAACTTATGAGGTTAATGTTGTTATGATAATATTTAATATTTCATCATCATCATCATCATCAATTTTTAGCAGTCGACTGCTGAACATAGGCCTCTCCAAGCTTTAAACTTTTATGGCATTCGTAAATAAATAACAATTTCATAATGCCAACAAAACAATAATAGTTAGGACTATTAGTGTTTTAATCATAATTTTGTATTATAATGTGGCTTTGTAGTGTCAAGTAAGAATAGTTACGTAGGTAGAAACTAGCTACCTGTGTAATAACATACCATCACGCCTGTATTCCCCGAACGAGTAGGCAGAGTTATACATAGTTGTATACATACATTTCCACAATGCTATTATTAAGTCCTATGTAATAAAAGGTGTAAGGTATAACAACTGCTAAGTGTGAGGCCCTGGGTTGGTTTCCAGGGTCAGACAAAGTGTTATAGGATTTTTCTGATAGGAAATTCTCAGTAATAGCCTGGAGTTACGAGTTGTGCCCGGTTAATGGCAAAGGGTTCCTGACATGTGATTTTACACCTCTGCCCACTCCCTCGATGAATACAGGCGTGATGTCATGTGAAATAGAATACTGAAATAAAAGGTTTATTATAAATTATAACCCTGGCTCGCGAGAAGCTATCACTACACAATAAAATAAAATAAATTATAACCGGATTAATCGCGTACATCCTGCCGCCATGAATGCTACAAAACGAAACTTAGGAAAAAATAAACATTACTCTCGATTAATCCGGTTAATAGTTGATTTGTTCGTCTTGTTAATTGATTTTCGTAATGTATCTCGTTACGGTCGTACTGATGCAGTCGCTACGTGCGTCATCTGCGAACTCCATGACCGCGGTCAATGCACCAAATTTAGCAAAATCGTTGTTTTTTTTAAGGTAAATTCATTAACTTATAATTTGAAATAAATATTTGGGTTTTTAACGCAACGATTTAGATGAATACCCTTTTTTGTGGTTGATGTGAATGGTTTCGGTTGCTCTTTTATTTTATTTTTTGAAGGAGTTATGCCTTATTCAGATTATGGGTGCAGTTGTTAATTATTACGTAATTTGGGTACCTGAAGTGCTCCGTTCGTCAATGTTAACAACCTAATTACAATTTATTGACCCGGAAGAGCTCTGACACCCTGAACATGCTGGAGTTATAATTTCTTTATTATAAACAATCCAATTGCGGTCGGCTTCTAGACTAACTGAATGTATCAGATTAGTCTTAATCACAGTATTTTGCATGCAACGACTGCCTAACTAACCTCCTCAACCAAGTTACGTGGTAAGACTTTCAGGCATCTTACTGCCCTTAACAATTGTTCATCTTTATTTGACAACCAGGGTCGGCAAAGGCAGGCAGGGGTCTTAATATGAATGGTCCAACCGAGGAAAATAAGGTGGTGCCCAAATGGTTACGAACCCACTTCTTAAGCCACAGGTTTTGGGTTCAAAAATTCAGGAGACTTTTTCAATGTCATAAATTTGTTTTCTTAGTTAATCTAAGACATAATTATGTTGAAGGAAAACATGGAGAACCTGGGCTTAATAGTTTGACTGTCAACCCACACTGAGCTAGTGTGATAATCAATTATTTTGCCTTCTCTGTACGAGAAGGCCCTTACCCTGCAGTGGGACAGTGATAAGCTGGCTATTTATCTATTTATTCTTTATGTACGATTATATAGAGGCGGACTTAATGTCTTAGCCATTGTCTGCCAGTCAACTTTAGGGTTATAATAATTTAAATGATTTTTTATACATGTTACGGCTATGTAATGTCGGTATTAGTAATAATTTTCTAAGGAAACATTGAAAAATAATATATATAATAACATTTACATGATTGCTAAACAGATATCGCCAGGCGTCTCCTTGAGACGAGAAAAAGGGAACTTGAAATTTAATAGATGCGAACAGGCGACGCGGTAGTTCAGTAGGAAGAGCCATGACACCTTATATCTTACGGATATTGTTAGGTTTTGTTGTATATATTATTCGAAGATATCGACGTTGTACGTCATTTGAGCAGCTCGGCCACAGTTGGTTTGCACAGTGCACAGACATTAGCGTAACGCACCCACAGTGTGCCAATATTTAAAAAACTAGGTACGGATTGTTACATAATCGATCACAAGATAATTGAGATTTAATCTAAGTAATGTACCATTCCTGTCAAGCTTACAAAATACAAGCTATTGTTCATTCAACAGCTCATTTATGTGTAATTAAAATCGTGGGACTTTGCGCAATCGACAAAATTCTAAGTTCATTGTTCAAGTTTACAGAGTCAATCTAACAGGAGTTAACAAGTGTGGCGTTAAATATATTTATTAAGAGGAAAAATAATATGTCTGCCTCGTTGGTCTAGTGTTCCTAAGCACGACTGCTGAGCATGAGGTCTCGGGTTCGATTCCCGGGTCGGGCAAAGTGTTATTGATTTTTTCTGTTAGGAAATTTTCAGTAGCAGCCCGGAGTTTGGAATAGTGCCCGGTAGATGGTAATAGGCTCACCATTTATTGGGACTATATGAGACTTAATAAAATAGGTGAAATGTGGGTGTACAACTGTGTACACCTCTGCCTACCCCTACGGGGAATAAATGCGTCATGCTGTTATGCGTGTGTGTGAAAATAATATATTTTTTATATCAATTTCGCAGCAGATTTAAACAGTTTTAGTGACATTATCTATTTAAAAAACAAATAGTCGCTTTGATTGAGATAATGTGTTTGATATATTTATTTATATATATCAGAATTTATTGCCGCATTTATGAAAGGGTTTACACCTCGACTGACTTGGTTTTTTACTAAAAAAAAATCTATTCTTGATTGATACTACAGAGTTTGTTAGAAAAAAACATTTTGGAACACATATGGCTCATATCACACATGCGAACACATAAAGACTTAGAACAATTATCTATAGATCATCATATCGACGGTTGAAAGTCTTTTGGTTCAAAAGACATTTCTGAGCTTAAAAAAACCTTAAAATAACAGCCTTTGGAGACTGTTTTATGTTTCGCAAAAATTTCGCTTAAGCCAAATAGCCTTTCAGCGTCGATATAAATTTATCGTACCGGATTCGAACTAGCGACACGCACACATCAGACAATCGACCCACCGCAACATTACTAAGCATGATTTTTGTACTTAATACAAGAGTATAAGGTTAATTATTTTGTTTATGAATAAATAAATAAATTAATGGATTGTGATGTATGTGGAACATTCTATCAATTTATAGCCATATCCAGCATGACATTTCACATAAGTATATAAAAGTAGCCACTCCACTGATAATTTAATGAATTGTATTTACTAATTCTACAAAGAATTACAAATCTACGAGAGGACACAATATGGTGCATGAAATACTTACAATGATTGTTTACACTTTTACTTTCACCTTCTCTCACTATTACATATTAGCGAATAAATTATTGTAAATAAGATTGATTATGTATTGTTTGTTCTGTGATAAGACATCCCAGATAATTGGAAGATAAGATTCATTTATTTGTATTGCGTGTGTTTTGAAATCGAAATTTATTATACATAATAAATTTCAATTCCAGTATACATGTATATATATAATTATATAAAATAACAGCAAATGACAACGCCGTTTCTATCAATTCACAGCCCACACCCAAATCTTGGCAACACACGTCATCAATTCTTTATTTGATTAGGCATTCAGCTTGCTACACACCAAGTAAAAACTACGATAAGTCAGAGGCACACAAACTAACATTTATTTAAAGAAAATTGTGCAATCCACAACATTGACCCCGCCCTTTGTACCAAGGTCTCAGAGCAAATATTGCGGGTTTAGTAGCCCGCAGGTCTAGGTTGCGAAAATCGCCAAGCATGATGACATGTATTGGAATTTACGTCGTATGATATCTTCTCATCGTGTGGTTGATGAACAACCTAGTATCAGATTTTAAACCACCCGTAGGCCTCTGAAGTAGTTTTGCATTTATATATATTTTGCATAGCATTAAGAACATTTCTCAAGTGTGCTGGTTTCCTCACGATGTTTTCTAAGCAAGTGATCATGAATCTATAACGCACATGGCTTCGAAAAGTGGTGCGGGCATTTTCACTAGAGTTGTGTGAATTCATGCACCCGACAATTAATAAATTTCAAAGTTATTTTTAACGCTGTCCCGCACTCGTAATTCCTCCAGCATTTAGAGCAGTGATAGCCTAGTAGTATGACCGTTGGACTGACAAGTCAAAGGTCGCAAGTTCGAATCCAAGGCACGCACCACTGTCTTTTCGAAGTCATGTGTGTATTATAAAATAATTACCACTTGCTTAAAACGGTGAAATAAAACATCGTGAGGAAACCAGCTCACTTGAGAGCTATTCTCGATGGTGTGTAAAGCCATGTCAGAGACCTGCGGGTGGTTTAAACTCTGACACTAGGTTGTTCATCAACCACACGATAAGAAGAAGAATTCCTCTTGTACGTTTAGCCATGCTGTGTAGCAGCCGATCTTACCAAAATTATAAAATATTCTGTTGAACTACTTCTAACCAGACACAACAGAAATAGATAGATAGATAGAGTATACTTCATTGCACACCAAGAGGAAAGACAGAGATATACATATAGATAGAAGAATAGTACAATTGGCGGTCTTATCGCTAAAAAGCAATTCCTTACAGACAACCATTGGATGGACAAGAATTGTATAAGAAAAGTTAAGGGGTAGCTGCCGGTGTACAGTATAATAAATAAATAAATAGAATTAATTGTGAAATTGTATATATATAAAAAGTAATATAAAAACTATAAAAGTGTATGTATAAATAAATAGAATTTATTTATTTATACATACACTTTATGCATATATAAATATGTATTAATTATATATACATATTGGCATATGCCATATATATATATACTTTTATAAATTTTAACATATATTTTGTGTGTATATAAATTTAGGAAATATATTAATGTTAACAAGTACAATTTTATACTTTTGCGAGTATTAAGATTAAGATTTGCAATATTGATGTTTGAATTGCTCCAACATCGAAACCTGTTGCTATTCTTCCATAAAATATAAATATTAAAGAATAGATAACTGCTCTTTTTAAATGCAAAAAATGTCTAAGCGTTTGTTAAATACGTCCAAAAATATCGTAGTCACAGTATTTACATAGAAAGTCAAGATAAATCTTATAAAAAAAAAAAACGGTCTCGTATATTGGGCGTCTAAATTTTTTTTATTAAACCTTACCGCTTACTAAGTACACATTTTCAGATAAAGTGACAGCTCATGCGCAGATTAGTCAGTGAATTTGTTGAATTATTGCATTAGACGACGATTAATTAATCAGCAAATAATTACAACATGACTCGTTGCTTTCCCAGAACAATGATTTATTCGTGGGAAAACTTACTTAATTGGCAATTTGACTCACAATACTAAGTATACGATATCGATATGAGAACACATTTCTCATAAAATCAATGCTGTCAGACACAGACAAATCTTTAAAAAGCATTAACGCATGCATACCGAACTCTAAAGTTATAAATGTCGAGATGGCTTAGCGGTCAGAGCGCCTGGAGTATTTATCTGCGAGGCGCAGGTTCAAATCCTGCTCACGACCATATTTTTCTTTCCACAAAAATTTATGACTACTGCTGTCAGATTTAAGGAGAAATTGTTAATCCTATAAAATTATCGAGATCAAGCGTTCACCATTAGTGAGGTCTATAAAAAGTCCCCAGTTTCTTTTAATTAACGCGTAATAAATTGATGTGTGACAATCATAATGGTAATACACTACAATATCCTATTTAAAGAACAAATAACATAATGTAAACAACATTTGATTACTCCTAAAAAAGGTTTTTTTTGTTCAATGAAACTTTATAACTTAAGATGTTAAAATCGGTAAAAAGGAAACTGAAACATGAAAAATAAAATTTTATCTTAGTCTATATAATTAAATGTAACTTATTTTGAGTCGGTGCTAATTCCATTTTGCACTTTATTCGTTTTTTTTTGTATGGTTCAGAATGTTGGCCCACGAAGGGAATGAATGAAAGACAACTACATGCAGCTGAGATGAGAATGTTACGAAGGATGTGTGGTGTGACGCGGATGGATAGAATTAGAAATTAATATATAAGAGGAAGTCTGAAAGTGGCACCGGTGACTGAGAAGTTGTGTAGAAATCGTTTAGCATGGTATGGGCATGTGATGCGGAGGGATGAGGGTCATGTGACAAGGAAAGTTTTGAGTATGAATGTAGATGGCTATAAGAGTAGAGGAAGACCGAGGAAGCGATGGATGGATTGTGTTAAAGATGATATGACTAGAAAAGGGGTGACTGACGATATGACAGCTAATAAAGATGTATGGAACAAGAATACATGCTGCGCCGACCCCAAATAAATTGGGATAAGGGCAGGGGGATGATTATGACTTTATTAGTTTTTTTTATTTTTTTTATTGATTCTTTTGTCGATTGAAAGATAAAGTCTCATAAAGTGTCTTTTGCATGTGAGAGGGAGGAATATTACATTGCCAAAACTATTATTTAATAAAAGTTGAATTTTTCAAGGATAATCGGTTTTAGTAAAAAATTCAGTAGGTATACTTTTTGCTGCAATACAAAATTTGAAGCCCAATCATAGTTTACAACATCACTTCTCGATGACGGGCAGTGCGCATGATTTGACCCGTGACCATGAGACTGTTGAAACACTAGTATGAATAAATCAGATTCCTCGTAGTAAAGTTTGTATTTTGCAGTGTTTAATATTCATAAGAAATATATGAATGCATAACTGATACGATGCGCGATGGTCAAACTCGAAATTAATGAAGAAATGGAAAAAAAAAAAAATTTTTGCACAATATTGTGTAAAACCCTATCATACATAATTTCGTTCATTCTCTCTATATATCTTTCTTTTTCTTTCTTTCTTCCTTCCACATGCGATACGACATGCGACACGATTGTGACATGAATACAATACAAAATCGTGGCGCGACACGTTACAGCAGTAGGCATTGCGCATTCTGATCCAGCCTGTCTGTTGCTGTCCTCTCAACAGCGATGCCCTAAGTCAAAGCCCGTACCCCACAGGGTACCTGCCCCTTAGCATATAGTCATTTAGTTTATAAGTAGTTTACATAAATTTATGAAGACACCACAGGAAAGTTCGGCTAAGCAGCCAATAACCTCCTACATCGAGCTGAGAGAGGCCGTACACAACTTTTTTGTCACAATATTGCGTTTCATCAGCGTGAGAGAGCCTTTAAAATGTTTAGAAAACTCGCTAGTCCTTTAAATTAAAGTTAGTTTCAATCATTCTGTCTGCAGGGTTAGAACGTTCAAATGCCATCATCAGCCTACAAAGCCAGCTTTAATTGTTGTTTAATACTAGTCTCGAAAACCTATGACATTACTAACCTTCTCTATGATATATCTGCAAAATAAACGCTTTTGTTTTCATAAAACATTAAAAGGTTTGAAGGTAAAGATTTGAACTTTAAACGACTTAAATAGGAAGTTCAAATGACCAAAAATAAATGCGAAATTGCTACAGTTTCACGTTGGTATCACCTTGTGATTCAGCAAGAGAATGTATCTGTTTACGTCAGTAAACACGACTACGCGTACATGTTGTAAAAGTTTGATGCTAAAAGCCTACAAATACCTACACAAGATACCTAATATTAAAAGGCTAAAAAGTAAAAATCTATTGTATAAAAGCCATACTGGTTTTAATTCATAAATAATTACTAACTACTTTTACTAACTAACTACTACCAACTCTAATACTAAATACAAAAGTGGTTTTCTCCAAAAGTGTGGATTGAAATGTAATAATATTTCTTAAACAGTAACAGTATCAGGCCCCCAAGATACAAGCGTGTGATTAGTTTGGGGACCACTGCTATAACATATAATGTACCTTAAAATTTTTACATATTATATTTTCACTCATTATTATATTTAGTCGTAAGGTAATATTGTTACATTGAACAATAAAATTTATTCTTATTCTCATTCTTATTCTTATTCTCATTCTCATTCTCATTCTCATTCTCATTCTCATTCTTATTCTTATGTATTTACATATATTGTGTGGATCTCAACATCTCATTTAACTGCTGTAATCCCGAATATATTTAGGGTCAACGCACCACGTCTTTTTCTTCCATACTCTATCAGCCGTCGTTTTAATAGTTACTTCGTTTCTAGCCATGTCAAATCACATGACTTTATTTGCAAAATGCATCCTCATACAATCCATCCTATTAATCATTTCCCATCATTTCGTAGATCTTACTCTATTCTTCTAGCCATCTAAGCCAACCTCATCTACACTTTTCTCGTACCACAATCCTCATTCCCCCGCATCATATGCCCAAACCATGTACATAATATCTTTTTAATTCATGTCACAATTGCGAAGATATGTTTTATGATTGTATAGTGTATGTAACGGTTCAAGTCAGCTCGTAGCTCACTGAAAAGTGTCGTAGGAAGTTCATCGAAGTTAAGCAATACTTTGCGTGGCTGTAGATGACTGTTAGAAGCGTAATTTAATATTTTTTTTTTGTTATTATATGGAAAACCAGCTGGCGGCCCACCTGATGGTAAGTGGTCACCGCCGCCTATGGACGTCTCCATGGTTTTTGGGTATGTGAAGCCGTCGGTCTCAGTTGTTGTTGATTAAAAGTAGTTCATTAAAATAAGTCGCTCTGACGCCTACGGGCACCTAGAACAACTCTATCACTAGGCTGACTTCTCTCTCACATCGTGTGGTTGATGAAAAACCTAGTGTCAGAGTTTCAACCACGCGTAGGTCTCTGACATGGCTTTATACACCATCGAGAACATCTCTCAGGTGTGCCGGTTTCCTCACGATGTTTTCCTTCACCGTTTTAAGCAATTGATAATGAATAATTGATTTGTAATACGCAAAAAGTCAGTGGTGCGTGTCTTGGATTCGAACTTGCGAACTTTGACTTGTCAGTGCAACGGTGATACCACTAGGCTATCACTGGTTTGCTGTCTTCTAATCACACGGAAAAAGAAGTTGGAGGAGACATCTTTACATTAATTTATCACGTGACCGTACCCCAGTCCGCGCTGTCAAGGTCACAGCCTAGCAAAATAAATAAAACGTAATAAAAATACATAAATATCTTAATAAAACGATTCCACTTTCACACAATTAACACATTACAACACATGCTTAAAGTCTCGAGAATTGTACGACCTTCAATATTAGCCAAGTGAGACAAGTGTCTACTTAGGCTTGCAACACACCTTGCGACACGCGATCGGACGTTAGACCGGATATCTGTTGGTGTGGACCAGTTCTTACTGAATAGTTTAGTAAAGCTATGTGGACTATGTAGGTAGTAAATGCAGGAAGGATATTTTGTTGAAAGTGCAAATATACTTTAGGTTGTCGATACGGCCTCGTTGATCTAGTGGTCCCAAGCGCGCCTGCTTAGAATGCGTTTAGGACTTCATTTTTGTCATCCTTCATAGGCTTAAATCCCTGGTGGGGATGAAGTGTTATTGGGTTTTTCTGTTACAAAATTCTCAGTAGTGATGAAGATTGGAATGGGGCCTGGTAGATGGCAATAGGCACACCACCTAATACATGCGACTTAACAACAGAATTGGTGAAATGTGGATGTACAACTGGGTTTACCTCTACCTACCCCTTCGAGGAATACAGGCGTGATGCTATGTGTGTCGATTCAAGCGAATTTGTTATACGTCTTAAATTTAGATGAAATGATGATCTACGCAGTGTGGCCCTGGTTAGCAAGGGTCGAATACAGGACAGTGAATTAAGGAACTCCGGTTATGGTTTTAGTAGGTAGGGTAAGGTTCAGTCGGTAAGGGTCTGGCACAAATATATGAGGATGAAATTAATAAAATCTGGCGTCACCTTGCGGAATTGGAATCAAGGTTAGAAATAAATGCAATGCCATTGCCAACGTCGCGTTGCATGATATTATTATAAACTCACAAAAGCTATTGAAATCCAAAACACAAGACCTTCAATCGGTAGGACGGTTTTAAATTACCGGCAACGTGGAATCCAGTGATTAAAATATCAAAATTTAGCTTTTTTTAAAAACATATAAATATGGACATAGTGAGTGTAGCGTGGTACCACAACGATGACGGAGTAAACTCGCTGCATCAGTCTGCTTGTGACCACGATTAGTGCAACCTGTGGGCTTACTCTTGAAAATAATTCCGCTCGATTGACATCGGAAATATGTCAGTTAGTACTTTGAAATGCCAAAATGTCCAAAAAATTCTTATAGTTTCGGGATAATATGAAGACAACTTGCTTTAAAATTGAGCCAACTGTAATGTAGGTAAATATATTTTAAAATTACGCGTTGTTTTAAGGCGTCTATTTAATATTGGAATTGGATTGTAATTGGTATTAGTTTCAAGAGTAACCCCACAGTTCGAAACGTCAAGCGTTTCAAACGTTTTTATTGCGCGTTAATTCCTGTTACTCCGATTCGGTGTTTAGCGTTCCAGTCGTAATTCCTGATAGTACCCGGTGGAGTGGTAAAACGTGGCAAGAGTTTTAGGTGATAGTTGCGATTTTTTCACCTATTGCGTTTATTTGTATCTATATGTATATTAATGTAGGCGTTCAGACGCTGTCGAAATAACATAACATAACATGTTGTATGTATATCAAGATGCAATTTTTTTGATTCAAATGTGCACAAACCCTTAACGTGCGAAGGCGTTTGTTTACATTTTTTCAATGTAAAAAAACGCCTTCGCTGTGTTAGTTAAGTAAATACATATACTCGAAATGTATCTAATTCTATAAAATAATATTTAATGTGACGTAATACTTTACATAACATTAAGGAGGTTAGCTATGTAAGTCTTCTTTGATATGTAGCATCATAGCATCACGCCTATATTCCCCGAAGAGGTAGGCAGAGGTGTACACAGTCATACACCCACATTTCTACGATACTGTTATTAAGTTTCATGTAATAGGTGGTGAGCCTATTGCCGTCTACAAGTCAAAATTCCAAACTCCGGGCTGGACCTCATGCTCAGTAGTGGTGCTTGAGAACACTAGACCAACGAGGCAGTACAAATGACATTGAAAATGTCACATTGGAGCTTGTCAGATTTGAATACACAACCTGTGGCTCAAGAGGCGGGCGTAATAACCATTCGGCCACCACGACATCCATAAATAAATACATAGAAAAAACAAAACACCCGCAAAACTTAACATCTGGTTTGCCGCTTTTCCAGACACATTTAAAATTCCGTTGACTTTCGCGTGGGTCCACGTTCCGGCAGGCAAGAGGATAAGTAAAATCGAGTTCATTGACTGATGCAAACTCTGAAAATTGCATTGAAAATGGTCATTGTCCTTTCTAAAATAGCTGTGTTTCTCTAAGTAATACGGACAAGGTTACCTGGTACATTTGCACATAACGTGATATAATAGTAAATCATGTGTAAATCTGCCAGCTTTGAATGTTTTTTCGTCTTCTTTTTCTTTCGTTTAAACATTGTGTGGGAAAGATGTTTGGCCCGATTAGTGGAGTGTAAGTAATAGTAGAGATAACATCAGAACCTGGCGCATGGATAATATTTGGTGTGACATAGCTAGATAGAAGGAGACCGTATCGGTGGCGGTTACCACCAACAACAGAATTCCCAATGAGAGTCGACGTCAGGCAGACCGGCCGGTCATAAGACATTGCCAAAAGCAGCATGCAATTTCAAAATCAATTAGACAGTGGAAAAAGAATTCATGCTATGCCGATAAGAGCAGGAAGGTGATGATGATGATCGTGTGGGAAAGATTATACAGGAGATGAAAATGTTCATGAGTATTATTGCCGGGGTGGGAACTAAATTAACAGAATCAATTCGTCTTATACAGAAACTGACAGCAATTTGAGTGGATATCTCATCAAAAGGTGCTTTTATAGCCAAAACAATTTATATAGAAATCCATACTAATATTATAAATGCGAAAGTAACTCTGTTTGTTTGTTTGTTACCTTTTCACGACTAAATGGCTGAACGGATTGTAATTAAATTTTGTAAGGAGATAGATTGGACCTTTTGTCGTGCATACGGGGGCACCAGCTAGTAGTAAATAATTATAATAGTAAAGTTATAAATTATTAAGGAAAGACAAATTGGACGTGAGCAGGATTCCAACCTGCGCCTCCCGAATAAATACTCCAGGCGCTCTGACCACTAAGCCATCTCGACCAGAAGGTCGAACAGAAGCTCACGATCGTATTTTTCTCTCCTCAAAAATAAATTACTTTAGGGTTCGCTACGCATGCTTTAATGCTTAGAAATATTTATCTGTACTTGTTAAATATAATACTGTTCCTATATATTCAAAAAGATGTAATACGTCGTTATGCATCATTGATCGCCAAAAAATATGATACATTAATAAACCTGCAGCTGTGTCAGGTCTATTTAGAAACATAGTTGAAATGTCGTACTTAAAAATGCCAATATAAATGACACAAATCTTAATAAAATAAAAACATCTTGTAGCAGTTTCAAATGCTAAAATTAAAATGTTTTACGATTAAAACAACGTAAATATTTATAGTAGCGTTGTATAATAGTTAATTATGAATTCCGACTATGTCGCAGAGTCAAGGTCATAAAGCAATCTCCTTAGCCTTTTTCAATAACATTGGGGTCGGCTTTCAGTCAAACTGGATGGAGGTTACCATACCAGAATTTTACATGAAGCGACTGCCTATCTGACCTCCACAACCCAGTTCCTGGGTAACGCGATAACTCGTGGTATGACTGGTTGTCAGACTTTCAGGCCTCTGACTACAGCCGGACAACCGGCACCGACGGCTTAACGTGCTCTCGGAGATACGGAAGGGTGTCAGTATGAAATGATGGCACCCATTCACAGACCAACCGCGGCAAGCGCAGTTGGGGAGTTAATGCAAATGCCCAGACCCATCTTCCACAACGGTTGCACCGCACTACATCCGGAAACACGACTAGGCCGCTTCACGGCATGGCTTTGTCCGGTGGGTGTTAACCAGCTGCGGCCGAAGCCTCCCATCAGAGTTGTGTTGCCTGTTTTGTACCACCCAGGGGCACCGTATAGGGATTCCCTACTAGGACGCGGGCAACTCAGCCTCAAAGATTTGAGAGTATTCAGTATTTGGTAATGAATTAATAAAAACTGATATTCCAAATAACACTTTTTAAATTATACCTGTCCCTGTCATTTAAATGTTAATGGAAAAAGATAACAACAGACTTAAGAGACATTTTAGCTACATAATTATAAAGCACGGTTAATACGGAGGTAACAGTTTGACCTATGGGTTGCGGAAAGTCAAACTGTAGTCAAACGGAGTGTTTAAGGTTCAATAATGGGTACCTGCATCGTCTTTTTTGTCTTTGCACTCTTATTTTTACGCTTATGACGCAACTTTTAAAGAACAGGAATAGCATGCCCAGTGCCTAAAGTCATCAACTTTGACGTCACAACTTGGGTTTGACGGTCTTTTATTTTAATTTTTAGTATAAAGGGGACAAAGTAGAAATAATAATATTTGGTCATGATTTTAAACTGGTGTTGATTACTTATATAAAAAAACTATAATTTACTTGTTTACGTCCGATATAAGGGACAGTGACATTGGAAGGGAGTGAAGGACGCTATCGAAGAAAGCTACTAGGAAAGTTCGTAGGTTTGCACTGAATGGTCAAATCAAGGTAAGGTTACGCTTTTTAAAGTCCTTAGTACCTCTCCATGCACGTGCAGCCTGTGGGTTTCCTACATACAAGCTGCCTACCAGGGGCGGATTTGATACGTTGGCTGCCCTAGGCCTACGAAAGATTGCAACCCCCGCATGTGCTGTAAAGCATGAAAAATTAAATAAACTATAGAAATTAAATAAAAATGAAAAAAAAAAAAATCTATAGTCAGTAAATGATTTAATTATCTCAATCAGTGTTTCAGATACCATTCTATTTGTAATTGTTCTATTTTTTTTCTTACCATTTCTATTTGTGACAAAAAATGAATCGTTATTCACAAATTGTCTTTTGATTTTTGATGACTATTGAATTTTGCCGCCCCCTAAATTTTACCGCCCTAGGCCCGGGCCTACTCGGCCTATAGGGAAATCCGCCCCTGTGCTGCCCCACAGTGCTCTCCGTGTCAAGCATAACGCGTTTAGGGCTTTCTTGGGCTGCCCTGATTCTACAGTGCCTCGGGTATATTTGCGGAAACGCGTACGACCGTTTCACACTATCATGTGCAAGTTTTGCGCGTCGTTAGTGCGCAGGGTCCGAGCCAGCTCTAATACTTCCCTGGCGATGATTGCCGGTAGATTTTACTGTTTCTACGTCAGAAATTATTGTAGCAGTCATAACTACTAGCTGTTCTTTTTATTTTATTATGTCTGTCTTGGCGTTTCCCAATTACATTAGGGTCAGTATCCAGTCAAACCGGATGCTGCTTAATACCAGCATTTCACATAGAGCGACTCTATCTGACCTCTACAGCGCGGTTACTGGGTAACACGATGTCTCATGGTATGACTGGTTGTCAGACTTTCAAGACTATGATTACCTATAATGGCTCTCATATATCTTAATTTGACAACGGGGACGGTTTAACGTGCTCTCCAAGGAACGGTTTTTTATTCTATTAATTGTTGTGTTTAATATGTTTTGGTATGTATGTTTAGTATTTATATGAGTATCATGGTTCCCTGATATAAATGTATTTTATAACATATTTCCTACTTCAGCGAAGTCGTAATTATAACGAATGTTGCTTAACTCCTCACAGTACTATGATGGCTCTAGTTATCACCCATAACGATAACCAATTTAACACCAAGGTATCAAAATATTACTGAAACACGTATTTGCGAAACATGTTATGGTTTTATTAACGAGTACATACGTATACCTAAGTATATGAACTCACGACTTTTTCCCACAAATGAGTATTGAGATTTTTCATTTTGTATTTTTAGGATGGCCGATGGAATTTTAGTGAATGCATTTATGAATAAACTGAACGCAAAAAAGTAAATATTGTTTGTGTAAAAATATTTTATTAAAAATAGCGGTCCGTCCCGGCTTCGCACGGGTGAACATTTATACCTTGGGTTACATTATTGAAGTTTTAGTAAGGATCCCTAATATTTTCTAGTAATAAATATAGCTTACGTTACTCAGGGATAATGCAGCAATCTAATGATGGAAGAATTTTTGAAATCGGGCTCTTAGTTTTTGAGATTTTTCGTTACATACAAAAATACAACCCTTTCCTCTTTATAATATTAGTGTAGAAGTGTAGATGTAGATTGACGAAACTTAAATTAACAAAAACTTACCATATTATCAATAAAAAGAATTTACTAAAATAATAATTGTTTATTCTGTAAATTGGTCTTACTAAACATGATTACATGTCACTTTTTTATCTAGAAGGCATTTCCTGAATGACCATCTCTGAGAAGAAATGCCGACACCAACACAGAGGTCAAGGTCTCTTTTAAAGTCTAGACATTAGGGTTTATGGCTATGTGAGCGTTATCATAAGAGAAGAAAAGAGATAGCGTTATAGCAATTTCGGGTTGACCAGTCCTAACTAATGGCACACATGCATCAGTCATCGTATTGCTCAAATCATAATTTAGAGAGCTCAATGACTGGACATAAGGCGATACCAGATCAGCAGGACATTTGCGTAGGTCATACAAATACTCAACTTTAAATATTATTATGTTGATTTATTGTTCACCGGGTACTACTCACGTGCATTTTTCGGGTTTTCCCGACTAGTTTCAAACTCGAACTGAGTTGTTTTTTTTTTGTATAATAACTTTTGTGAGACACATTCATATTAATTATTGTTCAACGGTTATTACTCACTTGCATTCTTCGGGATTGCCCGGCTGAAGTTACCGAACTGAGTTATGTTAGAGAGTATATTAGTCATGAGCTGAGTCCGCGGCAATGTCAAGAGACTAAGAGCTCCGTTCGAGTTTGAAACTAGTCGGGAAAACCGAAGAATGCCCGTGAGTAGTAACCGGTGAACAATAATTAATATGAATATGCCGCACGAAAGTTATATTTGTTTATTAAACACCAAAAATGTTCTACGTTCACATTACATATGGCCTTGGCGTTTGTTACAGACGATTTAAGCACTGTATGTGTTAAAGTTACAATATTAAATGGAAAAAGAATACGGTCGCGAACAGGATTCGAACCTGCCCCCCCCCCCCCGGATAAATGCTCCAGGCGCTCTGACCACTAAGCCATCTCGACCTCTTTAGTTTTACTTTTAGTGGTCAGAGCGCCTGGAGTATTTATCCGGGAGGGGCAGGTTCGAATCCTGTTCGCGACCGTATTCTTTTTCCATTTAATATTGTAACTTTAGAGTTCGATAACATGCGTTAATGCTTTTCAAAGATTTATCTTGAACTGTATGTGTTCTATAAAGACATATTTTTTATGGTTGTATAGACCAATCCTGGAGCTGTAAGTACATCCACATCTTGAGCAGGTGTGATGCAACAGGTGGATTATTGTCACTTTCGTGCCATTTTGCTCGGTTTCCCGAGATTTTTTCGAACTAACCTTAATAATAGAGCCTTTGACCCTCTTTGATATATTTTTTATTTAAGATGGATTCCTCTTGATGTCTAGGTCAGAGGTGACAGAGACAAAGTCGACGATGGAGTGAGCTTACCCAGAAGAAGCCTGTTCACTCTAACTTTGAAGAGGTTAGTGTTGAATGCGTTTGGAAACACAGGTAGAGAGTACCATTCCTTTGCTGTGCGTATTCTGAAAGACGTCTGGAAACGCTTCGATATGGTTTCTCCACTGTTTCCCATCATCCGCGAGCATTTCCAATTCATCATGTTTGATGTTAAAAGCTACGATAACTACTTTACTAATTAAGACCGTAACCCGCAAGTCCACGTTAGCACTAAGTTACCAAAACGTTACGGAAACGTCGACACCTGACGTAACATTACGACAACTGACCGCGAAAATTTGCAATTATTTGCAACATTGCGAAAAATGAAATTAAATAGATTGTTGAATTAATTTAATTATATTATGATGTTCTAACACGTCACTGTGTAACCTTCAGGTTTAATATACAGCCTGGTGGTTTCATACCTTTTTTAAATGGAATGGGTTTGTCAAAATCACAATAAAGTTGGAAATTGTTGTTGGAAATAGCTGAGATAATCTTTAATGGACACCATCAGAGTATCTTTTATTAATACTATAACGAGGAAAGATTTTATTGTTTGTTTGTAATCGATAAACTATAAAATGACCGAACCGATTTTAATAATTATTTAACCTTTAGATAGCTATTTCATCCAGAAGTAACAGGCTATATTTTATTTCATTAAAAATTTGTCAGCTTGAAATAATGCTATATTTGTATGTACTTTTATAGTCAAAACTGAATATCACGTGAGATAAGCCAGGGCAGGGCCTAAACTTATTTATAAAATTCGGTGAACAATATAAGATGCAATGGCGGTCTTATAGCGAGGGTACCATAGAGCTACTACCAGTTAACCTTTGTATGTACTTTTATAGTCAAAACTGAATATCACGTGAGATAAGCCAGGGCAGGGCCTAAACTTATTTATAAAATTCGGTGAACAATATAAGATGCAATGGCGGTCTTATAGCGAGGGTACCATAGAGCTACTACCAGTTAACCTTTGTATGAACAGGAAAGACGAGATATAATCGCAAATGGTGTTTTTTTAAGATTCAAGGAGTTACATATTAAGAGTATTTGAATACTGAAAATGACAGGTTGATGAACAAATAATATTAATAAAAGAAATACACTCTGATTAATAAATAGTGAAAGGTGGTGTGGTGTGTGCATACATAACGACCAAGTGTTTATGTACTAACGTTATCTATACATAAACGCAGCTAGAACTGCCTAAAATATACATGAATACGAATGCTCATCCAAGAGAACAAGGAAATTTGTACAATTGTGCTGCGGCTCATGTCGCCTGGCAACGGTCGCCAGGCAAATTGCTCGCTCTGGATTGGCCCATAAAGAACAACACCGTAGCTGCGCCAATAAATGCCTGCCATTGTCTTGCTGTTGTCGGTGACAGCACATCTGTGACCGTCAAATAATTGACTTGAAATATTTGTAAATAAGTGTTTTTCTATTTTTATTTTGTAAATATATTATGTATTTTTAGTAGTTATATAAGTTTTAATATATGTTTGGACGCAATAGCGATGCGGAAATAAGTGTGAGTCAACCTTCAGCATCGCTGGATATCCTGATTCGATGTCCCCATTGTCCCCAAGTACGATTCTTCAAAGGTAAGCGGGGTTTGAATGTGCACGTCGGGAAGGTGCACAAATCACAAAATGTACCACCTAACCCCGCAGTTAATGCACCAATCTCATCGCAACCACAACTCAATGACACATCCAACTCAAATCAGTTTTGGCAAACACTATCCAAATTAAAAAATACCGTTCCTGTTTTAAAGCGGGTTCCCCGAGGTGCGAGGCGTATAGTTGCACAACACCTAGCTCAATGTATCCGTCTTGCAACCCGGGAGAACTCGCAACGTGCTTGGGAACAATTACTCACCTTCCCTTACAGAATTCTACATGTTAACAAGAATTTGGCAAGCAAAAAGACATTAACCACCCAAATTAAAGATAATTGTAATATTTCGAATCAAAATTTAGACGCAAAATTCCCAGATCTGAGATACTCCTTTTCTAAAGGTTTATCGCACCATGTAGAATCTAAGCTAAGTGAAGGTGACATAAGAGGAGCAGCCCGGATTCTCTTTAGCAGCGATGTTGTTGCACCATGCTCCCCAGATACACTCTCAGCTCTGGAGAGCAAACATCCTGCTCCAACAGATAACCTCTCCTTTCCTGACCCACCTGACCCGGAAACTAACACCCTTTTTATTACAGCTCGGCAGTTGGTCGCTGCCCTAGGCTCCTTTCAAAGCGGCTCTGCGGGCGGTCTTGACGGTTTAAGCCCACAACACCTCAAGGACCTCACAGCTCCAAGCGCTGGGGAACCCGGTGAGTTGCTTTTGAAGGAGCTTACGGCACTGACCAATTTAATGCTCTCCGGTAATGTGAACGAAGCCGTCATCGATGTCTTGTACGGAGCCAATCTGTGTGCTCTGCGCAAGAAGGATGGCGGTATTCGTCCCATTGCCGTTGGGACCACATATCGTCGTATGGCAGCCAAAATTTGCTGTAAGTACTACAATGAAACTATTTCGGAAAAATTCCAGCCCCTTCAACTAGGTTTTGGTTCGAAAGGGGGCTGTGAAGCTGCCGTACACGCCCTATCTACTTTTCTAAATTATGAAAAAGGTGAGGTCATCTTGAAGGTTGACATAAAAAACGCCTTCAATTCCGTAAACAGGGACACCTTGTTGGCGGAGGCTCAAAAAGAAATACCCAAAATTTTTAGTTTTCTTTGGCAGTGCTATAGATATCCGTCAAAATTACTCTATAAAGAACATTTGTTGGAATCCGCTGTTGGCTGTCAACAAGGTGACCCCCTTGGACCTGTAATTTTCAGCTTAGCCATCCATCCTATTATTAAACAACTAAATTCTAAATTTAACGTATGGTATTTGGATGATGGAACCCTAGGAGGCAATATTGATACAGTTTTAAAAGATTTTAAATTTTTAAAAGATCAGTTTAAATTTATTGGTCTCGAACTCAATCCTTCTAAGTGCGAAGTTTATATACCTGACGACACTGACAGACAGACAATCCTCGATAAATTCAACACCATAGCCCCACAAATCAATCTAATAGATAGAAAGTCACTACGCCTCTTAGGATCCCCAATTTTAGAAGACTCTTTTCCAACCTTTATAGACGAAAAAATACAAAATTTCAGTGATATTTCGGATAGACTTCTCAAAATTAACGTGCATTCGGCTATGACTATAATCCGCTATTGTTGTTTTGGCCCTAAATTAATATATGTTCTTCGTTCTTCCTACTTATGGAAACACACAGAACTTTTGGAAAAACTAGACAAAGTTATCAGGAGTACTTTAACCTCTATTTTAAATGTGGCTTTGGACGACCGAGCCTGGGTACAGGCTACCCTCCCCATCCGGTTGGGAGGTCTTGGCGTCCGCAAAATTTCTAGTCTAAGCTTACCGGCATTCCTATCCTCGGTCCACAGTACTGAAAAACTAGCTAGGCATATACTAGCTCCTACACTAGCTGATTTTGAAGTATCTTGTATGACTGAGGCTGTGAATGCCTGGAAAATTGCGTGCCCAAGTACGGATCCGCCCGTCAACCCATTTTCACAGAGACAGTGGGATGAGCCGCTCTGCAGAGTGATACGGAATGAACTATTTAATACGTCAATCACTACTGCCGAGCGCGCGCGTCTCCTGGCTGTGTGTGAATGGGAGTCGGGCCTTTGGCTTCACGCACTGCCGTCGTCTAACATAGGTACTATGTTAGATGACACCACTTTCCGCCTCGCTACGTGCCTACGGTTAGGATCTCCATGCTGTACTCCGCATCGTTGTCACTGTGGTCAAGCTGTCGACAGCCTCGGACACCATGGCCTATCCTGCAGCAGGAGTGCAGGACGCATATCACGGCACGCCTGTATTAATGACATTCTTCGTCGTGCTTTAGCCACCGCCGGCGTCCCAGCTGTATTAGAACCAAATGGCTTGGCACGGGACGATGGTAAAAGACCTGACGGCATGACATTACTGCCATGGAAATTTGGTAGGCCTCTGGTGTGGGACGCAACCTGCGTCGATACCCTTGCGCCATCTCATATTTCTAGTTCAGCGTCCTGTGCTGGTGCTGCTGCTTCAGCTGCAGAGACCCTCAAACGGCGAAAATATGACAGTCTTACCAGTAATTATATTTTCGAGCCGTTTGGGGTTGAAACACTCGGGTCGTGGGGTCCGAGCGCTCGACTTCTTTTTAAAGAGATTGCAAGGCGATTAGTCGACAGTTCACGTGACCTGAAGGCTGGTCTATTCTTCGCACAGAGAATCAGCATTGCCATTCAACGTGGCAATGCTGCCAGCCTTTTGGGCACGTTACCAGTTGATAGCGATGCGGATGAATTTTTCGACGCTCTATAGTATATAAATATATATGTATAATTATAATTTTTAGTTCTAAGTATATTGTAGTAGGTAGTTTATTATAATTAATTTAAGTAGTTTATGTAAAATAATAAATAAACATATTAAGATAACATAACATAGCATTACGCCTGTCCCCCGAAGGGGTAGGCAGAGGTCAATACAGTTGTACACCCATATTTCACCAATACTGTTATTATGTCCCATGTGATGGTGAGCCTAATGAAAATATCATATATAAAAAAACTCCATAACACTTTTCCCGACCCGGGAATCGAAACAGAAACAGGAATATTTATTAATACATAGGTTGCACATTATGGTTTTATATAATAGGTAGTGCGCTATGTTTTGTCGTTGGGACATACAAATATTTTATAATAATAAAAAGGAGATTAAATTCCAATATACACTCTTTCCGACCGTATTTCGGTTACCGCGGCCTGTCTCCACGGAGATTAGCCAAGTACGCAGAAAATATGCACAAGTGTATTCGCAAACACAGATCCACTCCCTCTTCCTTCACTCTCATATTCTGATTGGTCGGTAATCCAACAGGACCAGAGAGAGATTAGGCGCAGGACCGACGGCTTTACGTGCTTTCCGAAGCACAGGGGTGTCACACCACCAACTTCCTAACTCCGGGCTGCTACTGAGAATTTCCTAACAGAAAAACTCAATAACACTTTGCCCGACCCAGGACCTCACGCTCAGCAGCCGCGCTTGCGACCACTAGACCAACGAGGCAGTCAACATTTAATAATATTATATAATTAATCAAATTTAGGAATTTATAGGCCCAGGACTTTATGCTTAGCAGTCAGAAGAGAGAAGAATACGGATTGCTAGTAATTTAATCAAGCAGGAATGATTTCAGGTTTAAGATAGCCTTATTTCTCAAAGAATTGACCATCACTTACATATACTGGTTTTCGCCCCGAAGTTTTCTGTCACCGTTTTTAACTCATTTATAATTAATATCATCCAGTAAAAACAGCAACAATATTCGGACTAAGTTTCGTAAGCAACTATCGTTGTACATTAAAAACAAATATTTCAAGTGAAAAATTTGAGGTGTTTTTTACAAAGTATATATAAATCTTAAGAAAGTCCAGCTTTTCCATTTGAGTTGCGGACAACCGTATTTGAATGACATAATACTTACTACGATCATCGTAAATTGGCAAATTATTTCCACAAATAAACTCATTCATGACAAAATCAAACAGTAAGCGATAAAGTAGTGCAATACTTATCATTATATTGTTGTTTCAAAATTAAAGTCTGCCTCATCAATTCGAAATTGATTTGAAGCAAAAAAAGTCGGCTTATGAACTTTTTAAACGGAATTATTAATATTCACTTTACAGTTCAAACATTTGTTGTTTAATGTAATAAATAATGTTTATTTATATTTTTTATTTATAGTACCTGGATGACCTGGATGTACTGGATGATGGTATTTTTTTCTAAAAATGAAACCTAGCTAGATCGATTTATCGCCCCCGAAACCATCTGCATACTAAATTTCATGAAAATCGTTGGAGCCGTTTCCGAGATTCAGATTGTATACAAGAATTGCTCGTTTAAAGGTATTAGATATACTTTATTCTACACCAAATGGACTGACAGAAAATAATTTATTTTTAAAACATACAATGGGCGGCCTTATCGCAGTCTGCGGTTTCTAACATGTTATATTCTCTACATAAATAATATAAATAAACAAAGTCCCTTGCCGTGACATTTTAGTTTTATTTGCACAACGGTATCCGTAACTACAGACTGGATTTTGTAGGGTTTTCATAAATCAACAGTGAGTTTAAGTCAATAATAACGTCGCGGTTGGCGCTGTGCTGCATCGCGTGTCGCAGGTTCGATTCCTGCACGGAGCAAATATTTGTATTATCTAGAGATAATTGTTCCTGGTCTGGGTGTGTCTACATGTGAGATTATATGTCTGTAGACGCTCCCACGACACAGGGAGAAATTAAAAGTATTAAAAAAATTGAGATAATTTTGAGTAAATTTTATATATTTTGAATAAATAAAATAGTAATTGACTAAACGTGACGGCTGATAAGGAAGAATGGAAGAGAAAATCATATTGCGCCGACCACCAATAATTTGTGAACAGGGCAGGAAAATGATGATGATGATGAGGAATCGACTAAATGTACTGCAGGTTATGAGCAATATAAATCGACACGAAGTGGTTAATGTAATAAAGTCCAAATTACCTAATAAAACTATCTTTCAAATTTTTTTTTTTATATTATGTTTCATCCGCTAGTTATAGTAAATAGCGGTTAATTTATTACTTGTCTGCCTCGTTGGTCTAGCGGTCGCAAGTGCGGCTGCTGAGCGTGAGGCAGGACCTCGGTTCGATTCCCAGGTCGGGCAAAGTGTTATTCAATTTTTCTGTTAGGATATTGTCAGTAGCAGCCCTGAGTCAGGAAGTTGGTGATGTGACACCCCGTGCTTCGGAGAGCACGAAAAGCCTTCGGTCCTGCGCCTGATCCCTCTCCGGTCGTGTCGGATTGCCGTCCTATCGGAATATGAGAGTCAAGAACAGGGAGTGCACCTGTGTTTGCGCATAAACTTGTGCACTATAATATCTCCTGCGTACATGGCTAATCTCTGTATAGATAGGCCGCCGTGACCGAAATACGGTCGGCAGGAGTATTATTATTACGACATATTATTACATATGATATTACAAGCATATGTACGTAGTTAATGTTGACATAAAATAGTAGAGGTCCAAATGATACAATATCATAAATATAATACGAGAATTAAATATTGCCAATGAACTAAAGTCATTATTAAAATAAGAAAATTGTATAAATAGTATATATCACTACACTTGCACTGCTTCTGAAAACCAACGAAGATAAAAATAGTAGACAAGTCAAATCATTATGTAAATGTACAGACGTTACCTACTATCCAAAATTGTAACCAAAAGGTAAAAAAATGTGGTCCCAGACAGTTGATGCAAACTGTTGCGTACCTACCACAAAAGTATTTTGTAATGCTAAATGATTATAGTTAAATTTTGTTAATGTTACATTGTGTTTGAAATGAAGTGATTAGAATTACGATGGTTACATTTTTATGCACTAGACTAGATGAGTGTGAATGTATTGTCTGCGCTAGATTTTTCTTTTTTCTTTTGGAGAAGTTAATGTAGGTATGCAATGACGTTTTCTGTGACTTTTTATGATAATAAAATGAGGATCTCAGAATTAAAATAAAACTTCTACGATCTTACTAATATTAGGTATAGGTAAATGTGTAAGTGTATAATATAAATTTGTATTTTTTTTTTACTATTTTCCCCTTCTATAATGGCGTTTATTCTAATGTATGTTTGATATTCAATCACGCAAAACGGTAGTAAGGATTTGGATGAATCTTGATGTAAAGATAGATAGGAACATGAAAAAGAACATAGACTACCTTTGGTTGCGCAGATATAGTCGCATCATTAACAATTAAAGATTTTTATTTTCTTTAACTTACTACCGATACATAACAGTCTTATCCAAAGGGGTCAACGAGCAGACAAAACCTTGGGGTGTCGGTAAAAGGCCATCAGCAAAAAAAAAAAAAGCTTCAACGAGCCCTCTGAGGAAAAAAGGTTAATTAATATACAAAAAACAAAAAAAAAAAATTTAAGATACTGCCTTAAAGGAGGCTGGATCTCAGAATCATTACGATGTTTGACATATTTTTTAGTTTTATTGGTGTTCTGGCTCGGTTAGTGGAGTGTGATATGTATGTGTGTATGATAGGATAACATCAGAACCTGGCGCATGGATAACATTTGGTGTGACATAGCTAGATAGAAGGAGACCGTATCGGTGGCGGTTACCACCAACAACAGCATTCCCAATGAGGGCTGACGTCAGGCAGGCGGCCGGTCATAAAACATTGCCAAAACTTTAGTAGCATTCCAGTACAAGTAGAGAGTACGTATGGAAGAAGAATACATGCTGTGCCGACCCCAAATAAAATGGGATAACGGCAGGCTGGATGAGGGGATGATGATGATGTTCATCAGACATAATGAAACTGAAATGGCTTTTTTTATAAAGTGTGAGTTTTATGAAGTGTACAATAAAATTGGATGAAACTATACAAAATTTTATTGGCGGAAAATATAATAAGAATATATACATGCTTTTTATTTAATTTTATTAACAAATGTGTACAAAAATCTGTTTTTCCAATAGAATCATTGTAATTTTTCAGTGAAAAAAAAGTACCATAAACGTTTTATTTAGAAAAAATCCTATATTCATAATGAAAACGTTATCAAGTATCAATCAATCAATAAATAGCCTTTTCGTCTATTATAGACGGTTTATTGTGCACTGTTTGGAAGACAGTATTTATCGAATATTGATCCGAAAAACAAGGAGTTAGTTTTTTTACTATTTTCCCGTCGATTACCTAATAGTTAGTTACATTAAGTCTGGACTCACCCTACCCACTCACGCTGTATATTACAACAATGTTGGCAAAAAAGCCTACAAGTTTGTTACTAAGCGATTACCGTAGCGTAATGTATAATAAATAATTCATTGTAAATGTGAGTATTATATAGGATAAGTACTTTTATATCATGATTCGTAACTATCTGGTGGTTTTGAGTATTTTAGCTGGCCTACGCAAATGTCCTGCCGATCTGGTATCGTTTTGCGACGGGTCCTTGAGTTCCCTTAATTATGGTCGAGCTACACGATGACTGATGCATACGTGCCGTCAGTAAGGACAGGTCAACTTGAAACTGCTATGGCTCTTTCTTCAAAAGGTCACTCTAGACGCCCTACATGATTACGCTCACATAGCCTAATATACTGATGTCTGGACTTTAAAAGAGACAAATCTTTCAAACATCTCAATACATGCAGTTAACTCCCAGGTTATAAATTTTGTGGAAAGAATCCTGCTAAACCCTATGTTTCATTCCATAAGGTACTCCCTAATGCCAACACAACACTTCCTTATGTAGGCAGCACTGGCGACCTTGCTCGCCATTAGGAACAGAGCACTACAGAGCAGATTTTCGACAAGGTGGAGACAATTCTCCAGTCAGGCAGATACTGTTTTTCCGAACCCTGCCTCAACAGAAACAGCTTCTCTAAACATGTAGCGTCGAAGGGTAAACTATAAACCTGTGTGTTATACATTTTTGCATTACTATTATGGATTTTGTCAACAAACCCAACTAAGTTATAACACAAATTTGGTATAAATTGTAGCATTTAAAGTGTCAACGACCAATTGCATTTGCCCAATTCATTATAGTAAAATTAACCTTGGAACCTATTAATGGAGATTTGAAATTCTGATCTATTGCGTCAAATAAGTAACAATATGGTTTGGTTATTTATACTAGAAAATGCGTTTTTAATGACAGTTATTTTGTGACGTAACTGTCCCACTGCAGAGCAAGGGCCTCTTCTCATAAAGAAAAGGTACGATAATTGATCACCACGCCTTTGGAAATACTCTCATCAAATTTAACAATAAAAAATTAATGAAGAGATAATATTTGGATTGTGTGTTCATAGTGATTTCTAAAAACCTATGATAAATACGTCCACTTAATATTTATGTATGTATTTTACATGGAGCGACTGCCTATCTGAACTCTACACATCAGTTGCTGGGTAAAGCCATATTTCGTGGTAAGACTGGTGGTCAGACTTTCAGACATCGGCTGTTAAAGATCTTATTTTTGACAGCCGACAATTTAACGTGCTCTCTGAGGCGCGATACACGAACAACTGTTATCGATATTCTATAACCAGCCTCAGAATTAAATATTTCATACAAAATATAAGAATATAACACACACACAATATGCACACACACACACACGCACACATACACACACACACACACACACACACACACACACACACACACACACACACACACACACACACACACACACACACACACACTCACTCACATACATATATCCACAGTTAAAACTTTTCTCATTACTTTATCTTAATCAAGTTAAAATTTTTATTATAATAAATTTCTATAAGTTTCTTTTTTTTTTTATTTAGCTTTCGCTAAGCGATACGTTAATGCTTTTCAAAGATTTATCTTTAAATTCATTCTCCCTACTGGCACTAAGCGTCTTCCTGGTAACTAGATTATGAGATGGTTATCTACCAGACAAGCTATGCTTAGTGTAGGAACCGTGATCAACTAGATGCGAACAGTCTAGGCTAGTCTCTTTCATAAAACCTTTACTGTATAATTGCTAATGTGATAAATCTGTATTGTAAAGAGTGTTAGATAATTTAATTGATTGATTATATAAGTCATTGTATTTGATCATTAAAATAAGTCCATTGTGTACTTAATTAAAGGTCAAATGTAAAATTGAGTAGTAACAGTTATAATAACATTGCAAGTGTTTACAATTGTTCCTAACATGTTATTAGTTATTTTATTGATTAGTAGTCTCATCACTGCATAGTTTATTTTTAATTGGTAATCTATTATGGAGTCCACGTATGTATTTCCACATAAAAATATCTTCATTCTTTGTAACATTAACGATGTAAAAAGTATCTGTTTTCTCACTTCTACAAGTACTGGGAGTTTTTTTTATTATATAAGCAGCCCAAAACTGTTCAACTGTAGGGCAAGGGCCTCTTCTCATACAGAGAAGGCACGAGCTTAATCACCACGCTAGCTCACTGAGGGTTGGCGATTTCAAACTACCAAGTCCAGGTTTCCTCACGATGTTTTCCTTCACCGTATGTCTGTGATGTATTCGATGAACTAAGAAAGTACACATGATATTAAAAAAGTCACATTGGTACATGCCACGTTTGAGCCCACAACCTGTGGTTCAGGAGGCGGGCCCGTAACCACTCGGCCACCACGGCACTTTTAAACAAACACAGGTGCACTCCCACTTCCTTCACTGTCATATTCCGATCGGACGGCAATCTGACACAACTGGAGAGAGATCGGGTGCAGGACTGACAGCTTTACGTGCACTCCGACGCACGGGGGTGTCACACCACCAACTTCCTGGCTGTTGCTGCGAATTTCCTAACGGAAAAATCTAATAACGCTTTGCCCAACCTCGGAATCCAACACAGGACCTCACGTTCAGCAGCCGGGCTTGAGACCAACGAGGCAGTCATAGAGTACCTACTCAAACTCAAACTCAAACTCAAATTTTTTATTTCAAATAGGCCCTATTACAGGCACTTAAGAAAAGTCAAAGCTAGGTGCACGGTTCCAAGAAGTTGGTCTTATGGAGAAGAGCCGGCAAGAAACTCCATAGACACTCTTTTAAAATTATGTGTTCTTTACAATTTAAATTTATTAATGTGAGAATAATGCAGGTTAATGTTGAAGAAAAGGCAGAATTTTAATTATATAAAAAGCCAAAATTATAACCAGAGCTATTACGAGCTGACCAGTCCCAACAGACAGCACCCGTTCACGAGTATGACGAGCGCATCAGCATCGCTAAACTCAACCATTTTGAAGGGAACTCAACGACCCAATACACAACGCCACCATCAGCAAGACATTTTAGTGAGCATGACAAACTCATAATACCCGGTCATAGGCTGTTATATGAGAGTACTTCTTTAATGTAACGATTAACATTAATGTCCACATAATGCTCACATTTTACAGAACAGTAGTGAAGCTATAAGATATAATACAATATTTATTAAGAAAATTACATTAAATAACTGTTAAAAAAAAGAAACAGTTAAGTCAAATAACAATACAGCAAACCAAATTTTTCGCAAATTTAAACTAGTAGCAGAAGGTACTAGATTAGAATAATTGTCATGTGATTATGTAAGATTTACATAAATATCAAGAAGAAAAATTTAATATATAGGTTTATATAATATATATATATACCTAGTTGTCAAAATAAGGTATAATAAAAACAGTTATTACCAAAGTAATCTGTACAGGCTACATCCATTCATGCAATAAATTAGACAGTGCCAGTGGGTCGCTGTGTGCAGGAGGGGATCGTGCGCCAAACATCCCTATCTTCAATGTAGTGAGTGATACTATAATACGCTTTAGATATTAAAATGCGTTTGATAACTACCTTAAACTTATCATCTGGAAGATCTGTAATATTAGATGGGATCTTATTATAGAACCGAATACCATTACCCATGAATGATTTGCTGGTCTTCCTAAGCCTAAAACCGGGGACCATAAGCTTGTGCTTATTACGAGTGTTTAGATTGTGGTTGTCACTCTTCTTATTATAATCGGCAATATGTTTGCGAATGTACATGATATTACTGAATATGTACAATGATGGCAAAGTAAGTATATTTATTTCCTTAAACAATTCACGTAATGACTCACGACAGCCAAGATTATAAATAGCTCGGACTGCTCTTTTTTGTAATATAAAGATAGTCTCAACGTCAGCAGCCGAACCCCACAGTAAGATGCCATAGGACATAATACTGTGGAAATAAGCAAAATAAACTAGTCTAGCTGTTGCTACATCTGTCATCTGTCTTATTTTCCTAACAGCGAATGCAGCAGAGCTGAGTTTGCCTGCAAGTGCCTCTATATGAGAACCCCATTGCAGTTTAGAGTCTACTGAAACGCCTAAGAAAACAGTTGAGGGAACCAAATCTAACACCCTACCATCAAGTTTTATATTTGTATTTATATGGGGTACGCTTGGTATGGAGAACCTAATACATTTGGTCTTATTCGAGTTAAGAAGAAGGTTATTAGCAGAGAACCATTTAGATACTTTATTAAGTGTATTGTTGAGTTCTATCTGATCCCTATCCTTTCTATTTACTTTGAATATAAGGGATGTATCATCAGCAAAGAGAACCATATTTGTCATGTTATCCTTGATAAGGTAGGGAAGATCATTAATATAAACTAGGAACAAAAATGGGCCCAGAATTGATCCTTGAGGCACCCCCGTTTTGACAATTGCACCCCTTGAAGTTACATTATCAATAGCCACCCTTTGATTCCGATTCAACAAGTATGAACTTAAAAAATCCATTGATCTACCTCGAATTCCATAGTAATTTAATTTCATAATGAGCGTTCGGTGATCCACGCAGTCAAATGCTTTCGAGAGGTCACAAAACACTCCTATAGCATCTTGAGCCTCCTCCCAAGCCCCCAACACTGCTTGGATCACAGTGGACCCGGCATCCACTGTCGATCGTCCCCTAGTAAACCCAAACTGTTTGGCATGCAATATTTTATTTTTACTAAAGTAAACTAAAATTTGTTTTAACATTACTTTTTCAAAAATTTTGCTCAGAGCGGGTAGCACAGATATTGGCCTATAATTAGATGGGTTATTATGGCAGCCTGATTTGAAAATGGGTACGATTTTACTTAGTTTCATAAGATCGGGAAAAACACCGTCTGTGATGCAGCGATTAAATATTGACGCCAGCATTGGCGCTATCTTAGTAATTATTGATTCAACCGCCTTTATGGACAATCCCCATAAGTCCTCAGTTTTCTTAATGACAATTGTTTTAAATGTTTTTATTATGTCAATGTGGGTTATGAAATTAAATTCAAAGTTTGTGGAGTGTAACTCAACGCTTTCCTTTAGAAGAGACTCGGCCGCTATAACAGACGACGAAAGAGACTTTGTAGTCTCTGTTGGTATATTAGTAAAGAACTTTTCCAAGAATGTGGCAACTACACCTTTATCTGAAACAAGTTCGGCATCAACTTTTAGTTCTATTGTCCTATCCATGGACCTGCTATTGCCAGTTTCAGTATTAATTATTTTCCATGTAGCCTTTATTTTATTACTTGCATGTTTGATTTGATTATTAATAAAAGCGGCCTTAGCTTGTTTACAAACTTTTTTAAAGATATTTGAGTATTTTCTTACGTAATTATGAAAATTAACATCAGATGTGTAAGACTTTTTGTCATATAATTCATACATCACATCTCTACTGCGTCTTATACCCGCAGTTGCCCAGTTACTGAAATTTAAATTATGTTTTAAAGTTATTGATTTTACTTTACAAGCATTTTGGAACTCAGTAGATATAACATTAAAAAGTGAACGATACATTTCATTGGGGTCGCTATATTGTGGATTTAGTGTAAGTAACTGAGATTCTACATTAGAGCTGAACTTTTCTAAATTCTTTTTAGTTAGGGGCCTACACTGTGTAGTCTTGGGAAGTTCCTTTTTTTTAACATTGAATTTGATGATCTGACACTTATGATCTGAACGAATGCCACTAATAAGATTTTTATCTAATATTTTAAAGTTGGTTGCTATATTATCTATGCATGTGGCAGAGGTAGACGTTACTCTGGTTGGCTCAGAAAAAATATGTTTCAAGTTAAATGATCTAAATAAAGATAAAAGGTTTTGTTTATCTACGGTGTTTATCAAAATGTCTATGTTAAAATCTCCACAAACTAGTATTTTTTTGTTTATTCTTATTTTCCTAAGGGCGTCTTCTAATATTGAAAAGAAAAGGGTAGTACTAGAAGAGGGAGGTCTATAAGCACACAAAATCACGAATTCCTCTAATTCTGCACAAGCGAGCTCACATACTCGTTCGACAGAGAGATCGCGAATATCAAGTCGCTCCTTACATTTATGGTGACATTTTACCATAATTAAGGTTCCTCCACCATCAGCTGAAACTCTCTGGAACGAACTGGCTACTTTAAAATTATTAATATTAAATGACATTTTATCCGGCTTTAGCCACGTCTCTGTAAAGCATATAACATCTACTTTATATTTGTCAACAAATAGGTCAACATCATGGATTTTGCCAGAGAAGCGATTGATATTTTGGTGTGACAGCATTAAGTATTTATGCTTCCCTGTTGTCGGGCTGGGCAGTTTAAATTAGACTGGCTAACTACCATAATGTTATTAGTACTATTCATGAACAATGGTGTACTGGGAAATGACTTTCTCATACTTCTTATGACTGACATAATATTATATGCTAACAGACTAGCTAACTGTCGTTTAAATTTAATGGGCAGATACACAGTATCTCTAGTCAGTTTTAATTTTCCAATAAAACTATTGGTGTCAAAGAACATAAACTTTTCACTATAGTGACCTACTAAAAAATGTATATGCTTATTCAGCATATGAATGTAATTATTTTGCTTATCTGATAAATGTTCAAGATATGGAAAAGCACACAGTATTATGTGATGACAATTCAGCTTTAACATCTGAGCGACACTGTCAGTGATATCCTTCTTACTCACATTAAGACTATTACCTATAAACACTGTTAAATCAGTATTTGAATTAAATTTGGATTTCATTAATGATGCCATTATCTGTTTAAATGAAGATCCAGGCATACAGTTATTAAGAAAGACATGGCCCAGGTTGTTACCTAATAGTTCTCCAAAACACTTGCCTAAGTTATCAGTATACATTATTGAGTGATAACTAACATTGTTATTTCTTTCAGTCAACTCCTTTACCATTGTTGACTCTTGACCGAGTGAATCAAGTATCACTGGTATACCTATGCTTGATTCCTCAGCCTGGGATAGGTCATCTATAGCCTCAGGAAGGGAACAATTGCCATTTAGTTGACTCATACAAGTACAGAGTTTTTCGTTGAGTGTTATTGAATCCACTCTGTCTGAATTACAATTACACATGTCAAGTAGCTTATTTGCAGCCAGAATATGTTCTTCTATTTGCTTCTGAGAGCTTACATATTTGCTGTAGAGGGAACTAAGTGAATTTTCTAATGACTTTATATCACTCTGCAAGCGTTGAGTGTCTATTTCATAGATATTTTTACTGTCTTCTATTTTTATTTGACAATTACTGAGTTTATTTATTAATGCAACACGATCCTTTCTTAACTGTATGATTTTAGAATGGTTGTATTGCTGTTTCTTATACTTTTTATATTTTTTAATAATTTTATTTAATTTAATATATTTTTTAAGTTTATTATGGCTCATGTTATAATACCAGATTTTGCTAACTATGCTATCATGCTCTGTGAGATCTATGGTGACTAAGTGATTATCTAACAAAGACTTTGAATTAGTATTTAATAATTCATCATACAGATGATGAGTTTTAACAACCTGTGCACATTCTTTTTCTTGCCTTAATTGCAATAATTCTGAATTTGCACTAAATAATTCATCTTCCAATTCCCTAACTTTTCTCAAGGTCCCTACATATTCATAACTACACTGACTAAAGCCATCAATCAGTGCCTTGAGATTGTCCCGCTCCCCAACCACATCCAAGTACTGCTTGTGGAGGTCAGCAAGCTCCCGTTTCAAGAGTGAGTTCTTATCCACAATCTTCTTAACTTCCTCCTCACTTTCCTCTCTTTCCTGAAGAAGTTGATGGCATTGTTCCTTGTAATCTTGAAGACTCTCAAGGGCTAATCTTAACTTAAACTCCAGTTCCTGGGATGCGGCCTTGCGGGTTAGTATAGGCATAGTATTTAGAAGTTGTGTACTGGAAATAGAAGCAAAGAAGGGGTCAGTTTAGGTTTCTACAGAATTTATAGAATAGGAGACAATAGTAATAGAGGAAAATAAAGATCTTGCTATACTATATAAGATCCGGTATGGGTTTGGAAGTTAAGTAATTCTACAATATTTGGTTTAGTTAAAGGTGGGTATATACAATTTGTGTTTTGGTTTAAATTCTTATTTACAAGTATAGATAATATATTTAGTGCTTGGTTCCAATCTAAGCAATATTAATATTTAAGTTCTTATTTATCAGCATAGTCATATTAAAATACAATGTTTTAAAATATTTTGTGAGTTCAATGACGTTCACCAATCCGTGTGCCATAGATCGATCGTTAATATCGTTAGTTATACAGCAACTTAAGTTAAGAAGAATGCTGATAAATGGACTGAGGTACTGCAACATATGTATTACGGTAATAATAGAAAAAATTAAACAATACTCCCCGTTTAAATCCGATGACTTTAAACTTTGGTCGTTGACCGGTCACCGGTTTCACATGTCACCAAATACTATGTTTTTAACGCAAATTTTTGGCGGATAACAATAATACTGATAAATTATCTCGCCTTCGTTCGTTTTAGGACATATAATCACATAATTTACACATTTAGATTAATTATTAAAATATTTAAATTAAGCTACGAAATTTGACATGTCACTCAAGCAGTGTTGCCAGCAAAAAAAAAAAAAACTATACCTACTGCTATACCTTCAGAGACACAGGCGTGATGTTAAGTACTGTAATAGGGTACATAAAGTTCGTTGATATCTGTACGGATCTCGCTAACTTCCACGTACAGTATTTAGCAATACTTCCAGTTATAGCGAGGAGGTTTACGAGTATATTGCAATGGTGCATACATTAAGCCAGGTCAATGACTATCGCCGGTTCACCGGTAAATGTTATGTGAACTTGCTTGGATGATTAAACATTGCCATATGGCAGCCTTGTGGATGCTGACGCAGCTGCTGGGCGTGAAGTCCTCGATTCAATTCACTGGTCAGTAGAGGAATAAAGTTATAAAATTAAGTGTAAAAAAGACGATGGATGCAAATAAATACAATATCTAGCCTCAATTTTGTGGAAGTAGCTAGATATTGTATTTATTTGCATCCATTGTAATGGACTTCCGCAAAGTAACGCCTGAATCTATTCAATATGTAAAAAAGACGGTTGAGGGCAGGATTCGAACCTGCGCCTCCCGGATAAATACTCCAGGCGTTCTGAGCGCTAGGCTATCTCGAACTCTGCTCACTGCTCCGATTTTTTCTTACATTTTAATACGTCTTTTGGTGACATCATCGGTATCTATTCAGTCCCTATACAGGGTCACCTGTATAGGGATCATGGGTAATCAGTCATGATTACCGTATTTTACAGATAAATCTTCGAAAAGTTTCAACAAAAGTTTATAACTTTACCGTATTTTACTTTATACAAATGTTTATATCTTTAGAGTACGCTACGCATGCGTTATCTGTATAAAAGCAAAGTGATATTGGCATTTTTTACTTTTGGAAAACTTTGTGGTGCTGCTCAGACTTTGGATTTGTCTCCAAAAGTAGCAATATGCTCATAGTGAAATGTGGTGATAAAACCCTTGCCTCACCCTAGCTGTACCGCCCACCCCCACATGGGACTCATAACAGCATTGATAAAAAATGTGGATGTAAAACTGTGCACATCTACCTACCCTTTCTGGGAATATATGCGTGATGCTGTTGTATGTAAATAAAAAAGCCTTGTAAAAGATCTCAGTAAGACAATATATTATTTCAAAGCGACACGTGTCATTGTCACATTGTTTATGTTAGTGACGAGAACTCATTACCTTTGCCTTAATTGAGTCGGCAAAATCATTATACTGTTCTCTGACCCCCACAGAGCAGTACGTACAGTAATACAAGTTTGTTTGACTAGCATTTTGCGTAATTTGGAAAGGCGTTTTATTTTTTTGTCTTGGTAGCATTTTGGGCAGTTATTTGTTAAACGTTACCTTTATATCTATAATTGCCATATTGTGTATTTAATTAATAAAAACTATTCATACAAATATACGTTGCCAGCGAAGTAAAGCATAGTGAATAAACCTTGAGTTAATAGTCTGAAATTAAAACGTGGTGATCAATGCTCGTGCCTTCTCTGTATGAGAAGAGACGCTTGCCCTGTAGTGGGACAGTTATAAGCTGTATATGTTAAAATGTTTTAATATTTTTATCTACGTCTGAAGAATGTGCACCACTATTCTAAAGTAATTATCTAGTTAAAAGAGTGGTATTTTATTTAGGCTCGGTTGCACCAACAAGCTTTGAGCATGACCGAAGTGTTACTTTATTATTTTGACAGGTTTTCTATGTAAATTCTGTCAAAATAACAGTGCATTAATGTTAGGTATTCTTTATCCAGTGCAAAATATATAGTTACGATAATATATCACATAAAAAACTGAATTAATCTTGAAGATTACTTGATTTATCTTGAATTGTTAAGGTAATTGTATTTTTTACGACATTGTATTAACTGCAAAGTTAGTCGTGTCGATTCGGTCACTTGTATATATTCGCGGTGGTGAGCAGAGGTCGAGATAGCTTAGTGGTCAGAGCGCTTAGAGTATTTATCCGGGACGCGCAGGTTCGAATCCTGTTCGCGACCGTATTCTTTTTCCATTTAATATAATAATTTTAGTTTGAGTTCGCTAAGCATGCGTTAATGCTTTTCAAAGATTTATCTTGAATAATCTTGAAGAATTAAACATTATATTATATTACGAAATAATTTGCACCGCATTTAATTATAAATCACAAAATCATGTCAAAATTTGAAGGTCATGCCTCAAATGATTCGGTAGGCAATAACATTTTACACTATTGTGTGATTTCACACTCTGCTATCAATTTTAGCAGTCGTATATCTACAAAAGGTCCGGGCTATAATTGCATGATAATTATTAATACCACATAAAATTCCAAAAAGGTATTTTTGTCTGTAGTTACTATGCTAAGTGAATTGTGTAAGTTTCGTAATATTTGGGCCCATAGAACATTTTATTTTTCCATCTGGCATCACACATGTGCAAGAAAACTAGTACCTACAGCTTAAACAGTAGATAGAGTAGGTAACCAGCAAAAAAATTTTCACACTAAAAGAAATGTTTTGAATTTCATTTAGGCAACAGAAAAAACAAGTAAAAAAAAAAATTCAAGAGAAATCTTTGAAAAGCATTAACGCATGCTTAGCGAACTATAAAGTTATTATATTAAATGGAAAAAGAATACGGTCACCCGTATAGGGGCTGAATTGATAGCAATAACGTCGCCATAAGACGTGTTAAAATATGGAAGAAGAATTCGCGGTGGTGAGCAGAGGTCGAGATGGCTTAGTGGTCAGAGCGCCTGGAGTATTTATCCGGGAGGCGCAGGTTCGAATCCTGTTCGCGACTTTATTCTTTTTCCATTTAATATAATAACATTAAAAAAAACCGGTTAAAACTTGTTTTAAAACCTAAGATGTCGCAATAAGTTTTCCTGCCAATTCCTTTAACAAAAATAAAGTTCTAACTTGTGTTACTGCATAACATTGACTATGTCTTCGTCTTCAAAGTAGTACATATTAAATGTTCAACCTTGACCTTTCCCATCGCATGTTATGACATGTCTTGGCGTGCATGAGAATAATTTTCGTGTAAAGAATATTCTAGATTAGACAATCTCATTGGTCTAGTAGCCGCGTGATCACTAAGTCTGAGGTCCTGTGTTCAATTCCTGGGTAAAGTTCTATTGGGTTTTTTGATAAAAAAAAACTCTAATAACAGCTCGGAGTTTGAAATAGATGGCAATAGCTTCACTATATCTTAGATGGGATATAATATCATAACATAACATAACATAACATAGCATCACGCCTGTATTCCCCGAAGGGGTAGGCAGAGGTGTACACAATTGTACACCCACATTTCACCAATGCTGTTATTAAGTCCCATGTAATAGGTGGTGAGCCTATTGCCATCAACCGGGCACACTTCCAAACTCCGGGCTGCTACTGAGAATTTCCTAACAGAAAAACTCAATAACACTTTGCCCGACCCGGGAATCGAACCCGAGACCTCCTGCTCAGCAGTCGCGCTACGGACCACTAAACCAACGAGGCAGTTATAAAATCAGCATTGGTAAAATGTGCATATACGACAATACCTCTCTGTCTAACTCTTCGGGAAGTACAGGCCTGATGCTGATTATGTGAAGAATATTTCAAATTATTCTTCCTAACGACATCTTTAAATTGCTATGACTGACTCGCACGCAAGTATTTTAGAGACTGGCGTCCGAGCACGGATCTTTGTCGAGTCGAAAAATGTTTAAAAGTATTACATTTTATTGTTTTATCGACAATTTATGTCAAATTTGACGTTTAAAATCGACAAATGTGTTAACAAAAAAAACCTTGCTCGCGCCGCCGCTGGTTAAGACCAAAAAAAATATGAGATTAAATGTAAATAAGGAGTATCTTGTTATTATTATTTCAATGTATAAATTAATATAATTATGTTCCGCTGACACATTTTATGATCTTGATTCTTAAATAAAAAATAACTTTTTGTGTTTATGATTAATTGATAGATTATTTAATACGTTACATGACCGGAAATATTTTATTACAATAAGTTATTAATAAAACTGAAGGTTAGTATTGATTATTTTACGATTCCTGTCATAATTTTACTAACAACACCCTATAATCAAAATTTACCTGATAAAACATAAAAATAATCCAATTCGTATACAAAATGCGTGGACGCATCAAAACCGAACGCTGGAAAACTTACTACATTGTAAAACCTACCCTCATACTCTATAAATACTTAAGTACCAAACCAGCCTGAGTACTTTAAAAAATAACATAAAACTATCACGCATAATAAAATTAATACCGAAATAATTTAATAAAGTCGCGTAGGAGACTTGGTGATTCACCCCAAGCTACCAATTAACTTTACTACGCGTGTACACAAACGACACACAAAACCATGTTACCGCCCATTCACTCCGCATTCTAAAGCTAACACAATTAAACCGAATATTAAATAAAAAGAAATGTTCAAGGTCAAGTTCAGTTGCAACACTCACCCAAGGCCGTTGCGAAGGTCGGCTGCGCAGGAGTTGCACAAATGTTACCGAGGCTCGTTCACTACTGAGAGCCGAAGCGGTGCGGCCGCGGCCAGTGTTTCACAACCCCGACTATGTCTTAACTTTAACTGGTGATTGTGGCAAAGGGATTGTATTAGAATATGTTTCCATTTATTCCATTTCTTGTGGCTGAAAGTTTGATGTTTTTTACGTGAAATTTTCAGGTTGCAGCCAATCTTTGAAAGGGGCTTTAATGCGCTGTATCTTTAGGTATTATACCCCGTCAAGGTCATACGTAAAAAATAATGTAACAGTCGTTTAAAATGCCAGTATATCAGCTACCTTTATTTTATTCCATAGAAATCATCCTCGAACATACTAAGCACAAATCACTGTGAAAACCCTGTTTTTTTTTTATCCCAGAAATAATGTACCATAGCATCACGCCTGTATTCCCAGAAAATTTTGCTAGAGGTTATATAGCTTTATTAAGTCCCATTTAATAGGTATTACCGGGCATAATATGGAAATATCCTAACAAATAAAGCTTCATAAACGGCCGGACCCGGGAACTGAACCCAGGATTTCACGCTCGGCACGACTTGTTCAATTAAATACTAAATATTTTGAATATAGTTCAAAATACATTAGAGGTACATAAAATTTGATTTAGTTCATAAAATTAATTAAAAATAAACCATAAAAAGTGAAAAATAAACATATCATATATTAGTAACAAGTAACAATTCAATTCAATTAGTAAATAAATATTCAGTTTGTAAGTAGTTTATGTTCATTGCAATAAAATTGATTCAATCAAAATTGATAATGAATAAAGCTTGGTAAATTTATATAACTAAATTTATTAATTTATTTACAGAAACAAAAACAATAAACAAAACAAAGTCCCACAAAACCGTATTGTCGGTTTTGTGGAACTTTATTATGTTGGAAGAGAGAACGATAACGTTAGGCTTATATTCCAACCTTTAGGATCACCACGTAATTATCACGATATACGGCACCCCCTACATGGGAACAACTTACTGCCACAAAGACTGAAAAGTCGCAATAGCTTCCTCAAATGCATCGATTCCCTTGTAACAGAACCCATGCAAGCGAGATGCAATATGTGGGGTGCACGAATATCTCTTCCCAATCCTTTTTTTTTCGCCTTCTGAGAGCGTCCCACTTGGGCATCGACTACCGGGCCCAATCTGGAAGTCTTTAAACAGACTTCGGATGCAGGTTGACCGAAGTAAGAAAAGCATGTTCAGGTGGGTACTCTCGAAGAACCTAAACCTGGATTGCGTAGTGTAATCAATGGCCCATATGATGTCATGTCCTGCCTGCCCTATTCTCAGCAGATTCCGCAATTTGCGTTGCCAAGTTCTGGGCCACAAAAATATGGGTTTGCCATCGACAAAGAAGAAGACCATGTAATCTAAATTAGAATCAGTTTGAATAATTTTTTGTACCAATACCTAATAGTATTAAGGTATTAAAACACTACCTGAGAACATGAGGAGGATGAAAAGGATAGGTATCCTTTTAATTCCTATTTCCACGATGAGATCAACGTTTAAAAGTTATATTGCAAGTGATCAAACTTTCAAGTAACGTTTTACATACTAAGGTGAGAATTTGGTAAGAAAATACAGTCTTTCTATGAATAAATCGTGCCGCAAGTATGGCTATAGTGCGAGTAGTCAAATTTTTTTTTTTCGTTGGTCGTGCTTCGTTTCTTAGCAAAAGGTATTGATAAAATCCTCTTTGAAAAGTCACGTTTATTTAATTCCATATGTAGGTATGTGGGAAATCAAATGCCAGAATGTTTAAAACCACAGTTTAGTTGATCTGTAAATGCTAAATAAATATCGCCAGGGGTCTCCTTAAGACATATACAAGGAAGCTTGAAATTCAATAGATTGGGACAACGGCAAGGTAGCTCAGTTGGTAGAGTGATGACACGGAATGTCAAGGGTCGCGGGTTCAAGCCCTGTTCTTGTCTATTATTTTTCAATGTTTCCTTGAAAAATTTCAACTTTAAAAACTTCTTTAATATAAACGATACAAGATAAATCTTTGAAAAGCATTAACGCATGCTTAGCGAACTCTAAAGATGCAATATTAAATGGAAATAGAATACGGTCGCAAACAGGATTCGAACCTGCGCCTCCCGGATGAATACTCCAAGCGCTCTGACCACTAAGCCATCTCGAACTCTGCTCACCACCGCGAATTCTTCATTCATATTTTTAAAACGTCTTTTTGGTCGCCAAAAAGATGTTCGCGACCGTATTCTTTTTCCATTTAATATGGTAACTTTATAAACGGTACACTTTTTGCACCCGTCCTCGCTTAACGGTAGAAACATCCCGCCATATTATTTTTTTTCTCTCTTTTGCATACTAGCTCTCTCACTCATACATAGAATTTAGTTCTCAGTCCTTTCATCTCCATTTTTTCTCCTGTACAGCCGAAAAAGTTTCTAAAAATACTGAATATTCTGAAAGAGCTAATTTGTTGTTGATATTAAAGTTAGGTTCACTTTTACTAACATTGATATATGACTATCTCGTCTTAAGCAATTTAGTAACATTTATTATTGTAATTTGCTGATTTCCTTCACCCACTAAGAGATTTTACATACATACGAAATTATGTATATTTCTATAATAAAACATTAGCACATGTCTATAAAACAAGATTTGAACTTCTATCCTTTACCTTGGCAAATGATTATTAAGCAACTATGGAGGAGATTTAATTTCTTTGATATGGCAACACGTGCTGTTTCCACTAACTATTACACGAAATTACCTGTATGTGAAGATTCCTTCAAACAGATTTATTAAAACCTTCACGACAAAGTTAAAAAATGTAAAAAATCCAATCGTGGCTAAGTAACAGCCACACACATCGATCGATCGAGGTTAAGCTGGGCTTGCCGCGGTGGGTCGTGCCTCGGAGAGCACGTTATTAGGATCTACGACAGCCATTACGGGTAGTCTGAGGCTTGAAAGTCTGACAACCAGTCCTGCCACGAGATATCGTGTTACCCAGTAATTGGGTTGTGGAGGACAGATAGGCAGTCGCTCCATGTAAAATACTGGTATTAAGCTGCATCCGGTTTGACTGGAAGCCGACCGTAATATAATTGGGAAAGGCTAGGCAGATATATATATACTCGTATATATGCTCGTATATATGCATGTCCCTGAATTACTTATTAAATTTTAATTAATGTAACCAGTTCTCAGTGTGCCAGGATTCGAACACGCCACTCCTATTATAGAATTTCCTGGAGAATGTGAGGAACTTTTTCATATAGTGAGATTAGTTGGAGCGGTGCCGCCACCGTGTTGTGACGTGACGGCTCCGAACTATTGCTGTAGGATTCGAATTTGATGCCGTCATTTGAGTTAAAAGTTTTTTATATATGCTGTACTTATTGTTGTACAATAAAGATTATTCTTTCAATCTTTCTCTGTTCATAAATGTCCATGAACAACTGACTCATTAGCAAGGAATTCTTCTACGACTTCTGACGACCCTAGCTCATTGCGGGTTGACAAATTGACAAACTTTTCCTTTACCGTAGTAGTGATGTCTAATGTCTCTAACACAAAATTAACTTAACATAGTTCATAACCAATCCGACATTCTAATATTTTTAATAAAAACTTTTTTTCTTGTGTGGAAAATCCACCATAGACGCTGTGACGAACTGGCACCGAATAAAAACGGTTGTCCACTAAGTTTTACCAAGGTCCTGGGTTTGCATCTGCATTTACCGCAACCCTGGCAAGTTATGGTCATTTTTTTTTATAGTATTGACAGACCTCTTCATTTATACAGTGGGCCTGCACATACACTCCGAAGATATAAACTCTACATAGTATTTTTTTTACACCAGGCAGAATGTAGCTTTATATGGGTTCGTGACTAAGTAAAGCCGCACAGATCGCTTGATCGAGCGCTTGCCGCGGTCGGTCTGTGGATGGTTGACCATAATTTCATACCGAGACCTTTCCGTGCCTCGGAGAGCACGTTAAACCGTCGGTCCCGGTTGTTAATTTAAGAGCTATGACAGCCGTTATGGTTAGTCATAGGCCTGAAAGTCTGACAACCAGTCGTACTACGAAATATCGTGTTTCCCAGACACTGGATTGTGGAGGTCAAATAGGCAATCGGTCCATGTAAAATACTGGTATTAGGTTGTATCCGGTTTGATTTGAAGCCGCCCCATGTAATTGGGAAGCCTAGCCTAGCTCTGCCTAGCCTAGGCAGATTTATTTAGGTGACATTCAACAACGTCGAGAACAATTGAGGAGATACCTATTATCGTCCCAATTATATAAGACGGTGAAATGATATAACCTTAATTCGGCGTTTAAACGTAATTCGTCACTCTGTTGATAGTATTGTCACGGTGACATAATCAGTTATGAGTCAACCGTTAGTGATTTGTTTAACTCACAAACCCGATAGTAGAGTTTCTCTCGCGATGTCGCGAGATCAACTCGGGAATAAAGACCCCGTTTGAGCTATAAGTATGTTTCTGAAATTCTGAAATATATTTGTGAGTAATTAACGTGAACTATTAATTAAAACTAAATTCAAGATAAATCTTTGAAAAGCATTAACGCATGCTTAGCGAACTCTAAAGTTATTATATTAAATGGAAAAAGAATACGGTCGCGAACAGGATTCGCACCTGCGCCTCCCAGATATTCATTTGGGAGGCGCAGGTTTCTAACTGCAAAGTTAGACATGTCGGTTCGGTCACTTGTATAGGGACTGAATTGATAGCAATAACGTCGCCATAAGACGTATTAAAATATGGAAGAAGAATTCGCGGTGGTGAGCAGAGGTCAAGATGGCTTAGTGGTCAGAGCGCCTGGAGTATTCATTTGGGAGGCACAGGTTCGAATCCTGTTCGTGACCGTATTCTTTTTCCATTTAATATAATAACTTTAAAACTAAATTATTAAAGCTATTGGGTTGTCGATTTGATTGTCATCATATATGTATAACAACTCTGAAGTAATAACACCAACATCACATAGCCTTACGTCACTGACGTCTGTATTCCCCCAAACGGATAAGCAGAGGTGTACACAGCTGTGCACACATATTTCACCAATGCTATTATAAAGTCCCATAATAGGTGGTGAACCTATTGCCATCCACTGGGCAAAATTTCAATCTCCGCGCTGCTACTGAGAATTCCCTAACAGAAAAACTCAATAACACTTTGCCCGACACCGGAATCGAACCCGAGACCTCATGCTCAGCTGTTGCGCCTGGGACCACTATACTAACGAGTCAGTCAGTAATAACACCAAACAACATCAAAATGCAATGAAACCTATTCCAGTAGCAATGGTTTATCGTTTACTAGCTGAACCCGCGACTTCATCTATGCGATAAAAAATGGCCTGTGTTCTTTTTCAAAGTCCAATCTATCCAGTGGTGTGATTTACATGTAGGCAAATAAGGCATTGTTTACCCAAAAGAATTACCTAAAGATATAATTTTAAATGGAAAAAGAATACGGTCGCGACCAGGATTCGAACTTGCACGGAGGCGCAGATAAATACTCCAGGCGCTCTGACCACTAGGCCATCTCGACTCGAGTAATCAGAGCGCCAGGAGTATTTATCTGGAGGCGCAGGTTTGAATCCTGCTTGCGACCGTATTCTTTTTCCATTTAAAATTATATCTTTAGAGTTGGCTAGGCATGCGTTAATGATTTTCAAAGATTTATCTGTATTACCTAAATGCAACCTGTATCATAATTTACTATATTTGTATAATATAAACAGTTTACTATATCTGTTTAATATACAGATGAACTGTGTATATAGGTTGCATCTAGGTAATTATTTTGAGATAGGCACTGCTTATTTGCCTATATGCAATGCACGCCACTGAATTTATGTCTATACCAAATTTCATGCCAATCGACTGTGCCGTTTTTGTGTGATTGAGTAATAAATATTCACTAGTTAGTAGGATGTCTTCGTCACTCCTCTGTGTCTTTTCCAGCATTGGTAATAGTGAGTGTACATCTGTATATATTTCTGCCTACCCCTTTAGAGAGTACATCCGTGATTCTTATGCATTATGTTTATGCAATTAGACTTATCTCACAATTTTAACAATGGCTTTATAGTTCAAAGGCCGTCGCCGTAATTATATTCGTTCTAACGTCTTTGTGTCTCATATTTTATTGTGGACATTCATAGTGAGACATATATATAATATATATTGTACAAAGAAATGATTTTGTAAGGCGTTCGTACTATATCGCAAGTCATGGCACCCATGATGAAACTGTCCATTGCAATTTATTGTGATATCTCAACTGTTACTCAATTCTTGTTTGCAATTTGTCACACTTGCACTGCTGCCCCTTTATGCATTTTGTTCTTTGTCATTCTAGGAATACTTCATAAGTATTGCAAAGCCATTTTATGTACCTACTTGCAATTTTTTGAAATTTCTGTTCCGTTAGTGATAAATTCATTGTTGAGGTTAAAAAAGGCGCTAGGTATTTTCATCTGTGTGTTCGTACCTACGTATATCTGTAAGTAAGCAATGCAAATATAACTTCTCCCGAAATGTTTTCTTCTTGCAAATTAACACGTTGGATGTCCCTTTATATGTAATGCACAGTGATTGTTTAGCTATTGTGTCTGCTTCATGTTAATGTGTTTAAAGCCTTGCTTTACACGAAAAAACAGTATTTAAACACTTGATATTAGCGCCCACCTTCAAGAAATGTAGTACAATTTTAACTAAATATCTAACATAGTATCACACTTGTATTCCCCGAAGCGGTAGACTGAGGTGTCCACAATACACCCATATTTCACAAATACTGTTAGTAAGTACCATGAAATAGGTGCTGAGCCTATTGCCATCTACCTATGAATTTTCTAGCAGAAAAACTCAATAACACTTTGCCCGACTCGGAAATCGAACGCGAGACCTCATGCTCAACAATCGCGCTTGGGACTATTAGACCAACGAGGCAGTTAACCAAATACCTGAATATAAAAAAATGCATTAAAATAATGTAAAACTAGCACAATTATTTGTATTAGTATAGCCTGATTTATCCCACTGATGGGAAAAGGCATCCCTTTCCTTCTTCCACTTTCCTCTATCTTATGCAAGTATGAATTGGTTCATCCTTTATGTAGACATGAAGCTCAACCCTCCATCTTCGCCTAGGTCTGCCGCGATATCATTTAATAATAATATATATCTTGTACATATATTATTATTATATGAATATATGTGTGCATGTATAAGACTATATATATCTATTATTGTTTCGTAGTGCATTATGTAAGAAAGTATCAAAAAGGTTTCCTAATCGCCACTAACTGAGACGATCTGGAGGATATGGTACAAAAATATCATTACCATAATTAACACGATATTTTGTAAACTCAGTGTCATCTCTGTATGTAGCTCCTAATTCATACAAAATTACCGTGTTCAAACATTGACACTTGTCGTAGTACATTGCTGTCTCCAAAATACTTAGAGGTATGTAGGTCATTACTGAGATGCGTTGAATTAGCGGTAGCCTGGCCTTCAGTTGTATGGCTGTGATAGTTACCTTGGGTTTCTGTATTAGTTACAACATATTTGTAAGTTATGCCGTCAAATTCGAAAAGGTATTCATACTGGCGTCAATTCTGTTATAGCCTACTTAGACTAAAATTAAAGCTGTATTTTAGTAACGGTTGCTACGAGAGCAAGACAGGACGAATAAAGGGATGTCAAATGTGATTTTAGACATGTCAAATTAAAATCCCCGAACATTTTTACTAGGCGCAATATTAGGTGGCTAGCTTAGTTTGCTATATGAGAATTGTCGATACCGTTTTTCCATACTAAACGAACAGAGACTAGATTTGTATTATTTATTAATGTAGACATTGTGTATTATTCTCAGTGATTGAAGCCATGTTTACTGGCATGTGACGTCACCAGCGTTGTCACGAATCACAGGGCACTCTAGTCACAGAAAAAAATGCAAACTTATTACACTAAAATTATTATTCACCGTAAAATTTACAAAAAATATACTTATTTTAGTTTAAATCTATAATTTAGTTATAGAAATATTTATATATATAAATATAGAAGAATTTATATATATAAATATAAATTCTTATGTTTTTTACGCTATTATCTGATAGGATGATCCCAATTTGTAATGTATTTTCAATGTTACCAAACAGCCTATTGTCAGGAAAGCAATTTCCATTTGTTCCATTTTTCAATGTTAAATGTTTTGATTTGGAATTGATGATGTCTCTCTCTCTCTACAATTCCTTTATTTTCGTCAATCAGTGTATTTTTCCTTGTTATTGCTTTTCTATGCTTAGTTTCCAGTCTATTTTCTTGTCTAAATTGTCGAATTACTGTTACTGGTACTGTCAGCATAAACTATCCCATGTTTGGCAAAGGCGTTTCCCATGCGCATAGTTGTTACGATCCAGAGCTATTGTAGGCTTCTTCTTACTTATTTATTTAGTTATTTAGTTTACTTCTTTATAAAGGTGTTACAATAATTGCCTTCGGCTTCACTTCTACATCACTGACACGAGTAACGACTGCGTACTTCAACCTATTTTGTTTTGTTAGCTTAATATGTTTTATTTGTCGTGGATTATTTATATCATAATTAATATCTGGAAAGTGTCTATGACTGGTTGTTCGAATTATACCCGCCAAATGGTTTATGTACGAGGAATATAAAACTGCGCCAATCTTAAATATATCAAAAGTAATTAGAATCTCTGCGTCCGTTATCTGCACTGCGCCACAAAGGCATTTAAGTCCCGCCGTCATTGATAAAAATAATACTGAATTAATCACTGGCGGACTATGTGAAACAAAATATGTTAGCATCTAGAACATTTCAATAAATAACTATACAGATTTAAGCAGACCGGTTCGGTAGCTGGCCTCATGAATCAGCCATCAAGCTTTACCCTTGTTTGCAGTAAGTCTATTGTGTAACTCAACCACTTCGGTCACAACATTTACAAACCGTTATGACTCTTATGCATGCGCATTGTAGGTCATTACTAAGATGTTTGAATCAGCGGTTACACGACCTTGAGTAATATGGTTTGTGAGTGTGGCCTTCGCAGTATATACTGTATCGTATGAAGCTGTTTGACGGCTGTAAAAAAAACCGGCCTAGTGCGAATCTGACTCGTACACTTAGGGTTCCATGCTAACAAAATTATCGTAGTTAATCTTAATTTGATTCTTTGTTGTTCAATTATACTGAATGAAATTTAATTTATTGGCAATATTTTAACCTCGTATTTTAATTTGATACTGTATCATTTAGGATTGTAATATCGTATATCAAAATTGACGAAGACTTATGACTATGACTTACTATTACTAGCGGACGAATATAATAAAAAATATTACAACTTATGTAAGTTTGAATTATATATTTAATGTGATTTATTATTTAATCAATGTGTATTAATTCGGACTATAATTGTGGTAAATGTCTTGTTTTATGATGTTTTTTTGTCAATTTGTTAATTGATATGGTATCATGAGTAGAATATAAGTTTATGGTATTGCCAATAAATAAATTTCATCCTGTAGGTGTACTATAATGATATCGAATTTGACGGATGTTTGTCTTACTGCTTTTAAGGTCGAGCATAAACTCAATCTGCAAAAAAATATTATTATAATATATGTTTCTTGAGTTTCTTGAGGACATGATTTTGTATTTTTATTTCTTTTATTTGTTGCCATAATAGTGGCCGTAATAATACATTCTGTAAATATGAATTGGCTACCTAATTTAAATTTTACACGTAGTCATAAATAAAAAAAAAAACGCGTCGCACTGAGAACCTCCTCCTTTTTTCGTCGGTTAAATAATATACAGACCTTTTCCAATTGACAGAAAAATAGGCAGCGTTTAGTTACAGAACCCTAAAAAAGTTTTTGAACTACTCTGTTTGACATGAAAGAGGTAGAGATTTATGTAGAATATGGTTGTGTAACTGTACTTCTCTGCCTAATACGTCAGAAACTGTAAGCATGATCAATTAATGTTCACCGGTTACTACTCACGTGCATTTTTCGGGATTGCCCGACTAGTTTCGAACTCGAACGGAGCCCTACACTAAACTGAGTTTGACTCGCGACATCGCCGCGGGTTCAGCTCATGAGTAAGGGCTCCGTTCGAGTTCGAAACTAGTCGGGCAATCCCGAAAAATGCACGTGAGTAGTAACCGGTGAACATTAATTGATATGAATATGTCTCACGAAAGTTTTTATTCAAAAATTGTAAGCATGATGTTATGTAAAAATCAAGTCCGTGTAGAAATAAAAGTTGTTCATACGATAATGATAATCATCATCCCCCTGCCCTTATCCCACTTTATTTAAGGTCGGTGCAGCATGTATTCTTCTTCCACTTTCTAATCGTTTTTCAAATTGCGTGCTGCTAAAGTTTTGGCAATGTTTTATGACCGGCCGCCTGCCTGACGTCAACACTAATTGGGAATGCTGTTGTTCGTGGTAACCGCCACCGATACGGTCTCCTTCTATCAAGCTACGAGTATGTCTAACCAAATGTTATCCATGTGCCAGGTTCTGATGTTATCCTACGCTCCACTACCCGGGCCACAATGTACGAGCTACAATCCGTACTAATACCTAAATAGCACAATTATTCGCAAACCGAACAAGTTCGGTTTCTGTGATCATAACCAATCATATTATTTCTTAATTATATAATATTCAAATCTATTACTACCTTCTTTTAAATTTTAACATTGCCTTGTTGGTCTAGGGGTCCGAAGCGCGACTGCCGCGCAAGAAGTCTTGCGTTCGATCCTTGGGTCGAGCTGTGGTATTAACATAGCATCACGCCTGTATTCCCCGAAGGGGTAGGCAGAGGTGTACACAATTGTACACCCACATTTCACCAATGCTGTTATTAAGTACCATGTAATAGGTGGTGAGTCTTTTGCCATCAACCGGGCACAATTCCAAACTCCGGGCTGCTACTGAAAATTTCCTAATAGAAAACTCAATCAAACTTCGCCCGACCCGGGAATCGAACCCGAGACCTCCTGCTCAGCAGTCGCGCTTGGGACCACTAGACCAACGAGGCAGTTATTGGCGAGCTGTGGTATTAGGTTTTCTATTAGTATGAATGTGGATACACAAGTAGAGGAAGACCGAAGAAGTGATGGATGGATTGTGTGAAAGATAGTATGGCTAGAGAGGAAGTGACTAGCGAGTTGACGGCTGACAGAGATGTATGCAAGAAAAAGCCATGCCGCACCGACCCCAATTAAATTGGGATAAGGGCAAGGGGATGATAATAGCCTATGGAAAATCCACCATAGCCACTGTGCCGGACTTGTACCGACTAAAAGCCACACCAAGGTCCCGTGATTGCAGCTACACCTTTTTCCCTACAATTGCAGTCAGCTTCCGGTCTGTTGGAAAATACCAGTATTTTACAATAAATAGCAGTGATAGCATAGTGGTATGACCGTTGGATTGACAAGTCAAAGGTCGCAAGTTCGAATTCAAGGAACTGACGAACCCGGGACCTCGGTAAAGGTTGGAGTAGGACCGTATGGTTTTTAGTCCATGAGGGATACAAAACATTCAAAAAAGAAAAAAAACAAATTATCGCTGGCTTAACACGGTGAAGGAAAACATCGTAAGGAAACTTAAGATTATATAGAGAGAGGACAGATTTTCTCGATAGTGTCAGAGAGCTACGGGTGGTTTAAACTCTGACACTAGGTTCTTTATCAACCACATGATAAGAACAAGAAGAAGTATTTTACAAGGCCCAGCCACCATATGATTTCCGTAATATAGGTAATAAGTGGGCAATACCCGATATCCAAGGTCAAGTTATTACGAATGTCTAACCTCTCTCACTGACAAAAGTAGGTAGGTTTATATCTGAATGAGTTATCGCCGTAATCGTGTCGAATGGTTATCCGCCAGTTGCACCTTTAAGTCGCTTTCAATCCATTAACAATCTACATCCTTTTTATGAAACGCTGCCAAACACTAGCATTTTCTCCTGATCCGGAACAATTATCTGTAAATAATACACAAATATTCTTACCCTGCAGTAATCGAACCCACGACACGTGGCTTTGCAGCTTGCAGCCGATCTCTCGACCACTACGCCAACTACGGCGTCACTTCCTGTCATTCCTTACTACACTGTTTTTATTTTGAAAATTACGAAAAATTCTAATCTTATTCCACGAACAAGTATTTCAATGTAAATTTTTTTGTTAACTGAAACGTCAATAAATAAGTGTTAGTGTAGTGTGTTTGGGATAGAGTAGACGTGTATATAGTAGACGTCTCATACCACTCTGACACGGGGGGACAGAACGGTTATGTGGGACTCGAACCCACTAAAACTCTACAGTGTACCTCCACAGCCGCTTGAGGGCGGGACGCGGGAACGCTCTCGCACACAACCGCGAACCTGCCCGCGGCCGTCCGTTGCCGGACTCCCTCCGGGGTTGGGTATTGCACCACACCAGACACATGGCGTGCCGCAACCACCTCGGAGACCATGTGCAATGGGCGCCAGATGACCCCGTGTCTGGACGCCAAGGTCCCCTGCGACTGGTCAGGTCTGTGGCCCCGCCGCCTGCCACTACGGCCGCAGAGGATAGAGAGAGCGGCGGCGGCGCCTCGCAATACCGGCACTCCTCCTCCCCTGCGGCCCCACCGCATCTGCCATCCAACGGTGGCTGCCCCGTCAAGGCCGCGGAAGGTAGGGAGAGCGGCGCATTGACATACCGGCACTCCAGTCCCGCTGCGGCCCTGGAACCGTGCACCTAACTTTGACATATCGTAAGGTACCTGTAAACTGGTTTAAAAGAATATATATATATATAGTTGTGTTTAACATAAGTTAAGGTACTTAAATAAAAAATTAAAGAAGAATCGTAAGGTTATCGAATCTTCAGCCGTTGCTGTATTACCTAGTAAAAACATTAATTAATTGCTCGATATTATTCAAACTGCGCATACCAGTGGCGTCCTCTATCGACCATTGTGGAGTGTTTCCATCACTATACAGACACTACGGCTGCTATACATTGTGGAAAAATTTTCTTTACAAAAGTCTGAAATGAATTTCCTATTATTTTTCAAGGAATCATTGAAAATAAATTAGACATGAACGGGGCTTGAACCCGCGGCCCTTGACATTCCGTGTCATGTCTCACTCTACCAAGTGAGCTACCGTGTCGATGTTCGAGCCTATTAAATTTCAAAGTTCCTTGGTGCCCTGCTTCGTTATAAGGAGACACCTGGCGACATTTATTTAGTAATCATTATATATATTTACAAAAAAAAGGTAATTAACAAGTAACATAGACAAGGGCTTAACACATATAATTATATATCAATTAATGTTCACCGGTTACTACTCACGTGCATTTTTCGGGATTGCCCCACTATTTTCGAACTCGAATGGAGCCCTTAGTCACGCTATCGTTCACTTCCTAATACCTAATTAATAACCTTATATTTAACTCGATAAACTTCCGGAATATTTACAAACATAATACAAAACGAGTTCGAAAATTTATAAGTAAGTACAAATCAAACGCCTTTGCACTTAAAGTCTGATTACTCTATAAAAAAAACATTACAATTGATAATGATCATAGAATTATAGAAGTTTAATGAATGGCTCGCCAGTTCTCAGATAAACCAAAGGATAAATAAAAGGGGTGTTCGCGGTACGGCAAAATAAATATTCTCGTAAATTTAGGATAAGTATAATGGAGATAAATCATTTTCGAGAAGCTCGTTTCAGACTTAAATAATGATATAAAAACTTTCGTGAGACATATTCATATCAATTATTGTTCACCGGTTACAACTCACGTGCATTTTTCGGGATTGCCCGACTAGTTTCCCGAACCCGAACGGAACCTTTAGTCATGAGCTGAGCCCGCGGCGACGTCGCGAGTGAATCTCTTAAAATTAATGTTGAGTCACTAAGTTTCGCGTACATATGCCAAACACTCGGTGCCTACGCAGATTGAGACACGGATGAGGAAACTAGACCAAGTGGCGAAGTAAGTAAGCCTTACTATCCTGACGTCCGAATTATCTCAGGCATCTAAATCGCCGTCTCTCACGGAATACTGAGCGGAACGTTGCTCAACCTAGCATATTGATTGTGTAATCCAGATATGGGCACGCGCTTTTAGCGGGGTAGGTGATATTGGTAACTTGTTTTATGATAGAATCAGTCCTGTTCCAAAGGTGAACATTATTGGACAGTCAGCGACAAAAGTCGATTAACACGCATCAAAACTGAACCTGACCGTACTGATTATTGTGATATGATGATTTCTTTTTTCATATTGTGTATTTATAATTATGATGTCAATTTTTTTATGTTTTGTACTCCAGTATCAGTTTGATGGATAGTTTTTGAGCTAAGGCATTTTATAAATTTGGTTTTGTTGAAAGACTTTTGTCGTCGATCGTACAACCGCATTTTACCAACATTTTTGTGGGGTTAGCGTAATTGCTATCTACCGGGCACAATTCCAAATTTCAAGGCCCAGGCTGCTACTAAGAATTTTTTACCAGAAAAACCCAATAACAATTTGCCCGACCCGGAGATTCAACCCAGGACCTTATAGTCAGTAGTCGCCTCACGACCACTCGATCAATGAGGCAGTTATAATATTAAAACTAATTATCCTAACCCTAATCCTAATATTATAAGTACGAAAGTAAGTTCGTTTATTTGTTTGTTTCATTTTCCCGCCTAAACAACTGAACCAATCATCCTGAAATATTGCATTTACGTTGTCAGGTGTATAGAAACGGATATAGAGTACCTTTCATCTCGCAAAAAAGTCCTGTTCTCGAGGAAAACAACAATAACGTTCTTATGATAATAGATGGCGCCACATCTCTTTAGAATCACGATGTAATTTTTAAATTTTAGGACCTTATACATTCTGTGAATCTAGACTCAAGACTCTAGTGTTGATAGACCGGTTTTTCCTCCTAACTTTAACAGAGTACAACCCGATTGACTTTCAAATTCTAAATTAACGCAAGCGAAGCCGCGGGCAAAAGCAAGTGCCTAATATAATGAGGTTTCATGACTACACTACTACCTACGATGGTGATTACCACAAATGGGACACGTAGCGACATCTATTGGGGAAACTACAAAATACCACTGAGTATTTTCATCGTTATGAGAAAAAAATATGAGTAATTTTAAGTTCCTTTAAAATTAATTCGAAATACATAATCAGCGACTCTAAACGATAATTATAAAATATAGCATCTAGCCTATATTCCCCGAAGGAGTAGGTAGAGTTGTACGCAGTTGTACACGCACATTTCACCAATGCTGTTAATAAATCCCATGTAATAATAGGTGGTGAGCCTATTGCCATCTACTAGGCACAATTCAAAACTCCGGGCTGCTACTGAGAATTTTCTAACAGGAAAACTCAATAACAGTTTGGCCGACCCGGGAATCAAACCCAGAACCCTCATACTCAGCAGTCGCACTTAGGACCACTAGACCAACGAGGCAGTTCAGCAATGATAATTATATGAGAAAGAAAGAAAGAAAATGTTTATTTGACACAGTCAGCAAGGACACAATTAATCTAAATGTACATATTTTTTTATATTGTATTGGCAAACGAGCAGACTTATCCCCTGATGCTAAGTGATTATCGCCGCCCATGGACACCCACAACACCGGAGGAGTATCAAGTGTGTTACCGGCCTTTTATAAAGGAGTAGGTACGCTTTTCCTTGAAGGTTTGAAGGTCGTATTGGTCCGGAAATACCGCAGGCCACAGTTTATTCCACAGTTTTGCCACAAAAATACATTTTTATAACAGGATATTCGAAATGTAATAGTACGAATGTTATGCACCTATACAATTATAGTAGCAACCAGATTGAAGCTTGCCACAAATATACATTTTTATAACAGGATATTCCAAATGTAATACGAATGTTAAGCACCTATACAATTATAGTAGCAACAAGATTGAAGCTTGCCACAAATATACATTTTTATAATAGGGTATTCGAAATGTTATACGAATGTTATGCACCTATACAATTATAGTAGCAACCAGATTGAAGCTTGCCACAAATATACATTTTTATAACAGGGTATTCGAAATGTTATACGAATGTTATGCACCTATACAATTATAGTAGCAACCAGATTGAAGCTTGCCACAGATAAAAAAAATTATAACAGGGTATTCTAAATGTAATACGAATGTTATGCACCTATACAATTATAATAGCAACCAGATTGAAGCTTGCCACAAATATACATTTTTATAATAGGGTATTCGAAATGTTATACGAATGTTATGCACCTATACAATTATAGTAGCAACCAGATTGAAGCTTGCCACAGATAAAAAAATTTATAACAGGGTATTCTAAATGTAATACGAATGTTATGCACCTATACAATTATAATAGCAACCAGATTGAAGCTTGCCACAAATATACATTTTTATAACAGGGTATTCGAAATGTTATACGAATGTTATGCACCTATACAATTATAGTAGCAACCAGATTGAAGCTTGCCACAGATAAAAAAAATTATAACAGGGTATTCTAAATGTAATACGAATGTTATGCACCTATACAATTATAATAGCAACCAGATTGAAGCTTGCCACAAATATACATTTTTATAATAGGGTATTCGAAATGTTATACGAATGTTATGCACCTATACAATTATAGTAGCAACCAGATTGAAGCTTGCCACAGATAAAAAAATTTATAACAGGGTATTCTAAATGTAATACGAATGTTATGCACCTATACAATTATAATAGCAACCAGATTGAAGCTTGCCACAAATATACATTTTTATAATAGGGTATTCGAAATGTTATACGAATGTTATGCACCTATACAATTATAGTAGCAACCAGATTGAAGCTTGCCACAGATAAAAAAAATTATAACAGGGTATTCTAAATGTAATACGAATGTTATGCACCTATACAATTATAATAGCAACCAGATTGAAGCTTGCCACAAATATACATTTTTATAACAGGATATTCCAAATGTAATACGAATGTTATGCACCTTTACAATTATAGTAGCAACCAGACTGAAGCTTGCCACAAATATATATTTTTATAATTATCCGCTCGATTAACATTGAAAATATGTCGGTTCGTACTTTTAAATCCCAAAATGTCTTAAAAAATATTATAGATTCGGGATAATATGAAGACAACATGCTTTAAAATTGAGGCAACTGTAATGTAGGTAAATTTATTTTAAAATTATGCGTTGTTTTAAGGCCTCTATTTTGATATTGGAATTGATATTAGTTTCACTAACACTAACACGGAACAGAACCAGGAAATGAATTCGCATTGTGTGTAATTGCCAACACCAATACTCCTAATTACCCCGATACTATTGGGTCATCTAATTTAAATATGCACTCATTCGAACCAATACATACTTTCTTTGGAACCAAAGAATAACATTTGTCACAAACACAATAGTCATTATTATTATGTTTGTGAACATACACTCGTTATTCTTTGGTAGTTCTCGTTTATATTCTTGTTTTTTCTTGTATCGATAAACTACTATGGACTCTCCATACATACAATCACACCTGTTTCCCATTGGGGTAGGCAGAGACCGATTTCCATTTGCTACGATTCTGACACAGCTCTTTCGCTTCATCTATGTTCATTAACCTCTTCATAAATGCTTGCCAATTTAGGTGGCTCCTGACCTGTCCCTTGACACTAATCATTTAAAAAACATAGGTACGGTCCTTAACTTACTGCGGCATCACAACTGTATTTAACTAGGTATTTTCGTACACAATAAAATAAGTTTTGTTAAAAACCATAGGCAATGATGGCGACTGCAAAGGAAAACTTTAAACTATGAAATAACAGGGTTTTTTATTGGCATGTCGGTGATTCGATGTGATGTGCTTAACGCATCTAAAGAAATATTCACATCAAAACTAAATAATTATTTAAAATCTTCGAATCGCAAAATTTGAAAATACAGTAGGTAGTCAAATAATTAATAACTGTTTAACAATATATGACAACTGTTAGTCGGATTAACCGCGTCTTTCATTGGTTTTTGATTTTCCTGTACTTTTCAGCGTTCGTGGTCGCAGTATGACTGCCATCTTGCCACCACGAACGCTAGTATTGAAAACGTGAGGAGAAACAAAAATCAATAATACACGCGTTTAATCCGGTTGAAAGTTATTTTATTATAATATATAGTAATCGCGAAAATCTAAGATACTATAAATGACTTACAACATATAGATATGACGCGTGACAATATGTCAACATTTTCCATAACAAGAAACTCTGTACTTACCAGCCCGGTCATTCTCATCACCATGTATCTCCAATACATCAAAAGGTTATTGATAACATGCACGAGTTTGACTGTGGCGTTATGCTACATTAGATTTGTCAAGAACCATGAATGATGAGATCACTTTGGCATTTGGACAATTACACAACTTAACTAGCTTTGATAGAATTCCAGTAACACTTGTCCTACTTGACAGCTTTACATAAGTACTCATAAGTTAAATCATCATCATTCTAAAAGTCAAAGGTTACAGATTTATAGGAGTAGTCACGTGATGTGATGGTTTGACCAGATGCTGATTACTGCTATCCTGATCTGTACAAACGTAGCCTATCGGTATTGCTTGGCTCAATGTAGACTGCCAGACTTCACTCTCTTTATAATAGCACTTACGTAAGCCTTTGAAATTAAAGAAATAATGAAAATATTGTTTTAGTCTCTTAACAGTTAAAAATCTTAATCAGAAATTAAGCAAAAATATTAACAATCTGTACGAGACCAAAAAGGCCTGGCTGGTTTTCGGATAGGTCCGATTCAAAAGTAAAGCCACGCGTAACCACGGCGTTCGCAAACTTATAAGCAAAAAAACGAATAGTGATGACTACACGTCATTATTTAATTAAACATTCCAGCATCTTAAATAATATCAGACAATAAAGCTAGAAAAAAAAATCTTGCCCGAAACTCACAGCGCAATCAATCCATGCAATTTATTATTTGAGTAAAAGCTCTGATAATTGAGCAACACTTGTACATCAGCAAAATAAATCGAGAATTCGAAATTATTTTTAAATTATCGCTTAATCCTTTAAAAATTGTTGATGTAATGGGAATTCTTAAACATAGTTACAAGATAGAGATAGATAGATGTTGTTGCCTGATTCACGGTAAAAAATAAATTTATAAGATTCTCATAATTGTAATTAAAACAAAGGATGTTTACATAAATCAGGTAGGTAACAAAGAATGTAAACATGTGAATACCTGCCAATGTGCGATTATTACTGTTATATATGCTAGTTCGAACAATTAATGATAAACATAAACTGTAGCACTTATTGACGTTATTTTTCAAGTTTCTTATCGTATGGTGAATGAACATGACAGAGTTTAAATCATCCGTAGGTCTCTGACATGGCATTACACACTCAGCTGTGCTGGTTTCCTCACGATGTTTTCCTTTACCGTCTTAGGCAAATGATAATTAATTTATTATACGCACATGACTTCTAAAAGTCAGTAGTGCGTGCCTTTTCGACCTTTGACTCGTCAGCCGTTTATACCACTAGACTATCACTGCTTTAAACAAAAGGTATGTTTTTCAACTATAGAGATGTATATATTAATCACCACCATATTTTTGTATAATAACTTTCGTGAGACACATTCATATTAATTGTTATTGAAGATTATTGCAGCATGGATATATGTATTTACACAATAGGTTCGTTGACATGTTTATTTCCTTAGAAAATTATGCAAATCATCACCACGAATATTCTCGACTTAAAATGTTAAAAAAGTAAGAAATAAAAATTAACATCGGAACAATCTATTTTATTTTATATGTATATAGAAAAAAAAATAGAACGCATTCCATTTGAATACAATGGGAAACATAAGTTGCACCCGTTTATAGGTAAATACATTTGATTGTCATAGATTTCTTCATTTCCATTTTCTCTATTATTTTCATTCGCAGTGCACCTTGTGATAGAACTTAACGTAATATGGATTAAATAGTAGCTAATAAAATAAGTGCTAATAGATTTGAAATCAAAATGGATGCAGGGTTAAAACCGATTGTGGAAGATTTTGGTGTGAACCGGGAGACCCGTAAGTGTTATATTTCAGTTTTTAGTAAAACTTGTGTTTTTCACTTTAACTCTTAGTTTCGAGAAACGTTTGGGAAATTTCAACAGGATTTAATACACATATATCTTACTGCTTAAAAGAAATAGACAAAAATAAATAAGAATTAATAAAAAAATTAAGCCATGCTGCAACAAAAAATTTAAAACAGGTGGAATATTTTCTTATAGGTCCTCCGACTGCGAAAAAAACTCCTCACCTGTCTTGTTTTTAAATTTTTAAGGAAGTCTTAGGAGCTTTAGGAGCAGTCGCGCTTGGGACCCCTAGAGGCCTAGACCACCGAGGCAGTTCATATAGTACCGATTAAATCTTCTTATTGCCTTTCTAGTGTCTTTATGGAAGAGTGTGGTGCCACCACATGGCTTTTTGTCTATTTTGAGGGATCCACCCTTGAGCCATCTTAGAAACATAGGTGTAATGTATCCTGCCTAAACTAAAAGAACATTGATATCTTTTACTTACATTTAATATTATTTATGCATGACGGGACTTAACAGATATCACATTCTAATTTAGGCACGTAAAATCTCAAAATATTTTAGGTGGCCACAATTTTTTTTCATGTCTAACTCAACTTTTATGGAAATTTAGTTTGACGTTTGTAAATTAGAATGCGACGTCTCATAATTTAGCCCGTCCTACTCTTATAATATAAGTGTTAGTAAAAAATAGCAATGCACTAATTATAGTTTATGTTGCTACGTCATAATTGACGTCAAATATATTTAGGTTTAGTTTTTTTTTTAATTTTTTTTTTATTTTCTTCCCGACCGCATTTCGGTCACGGCGGCCTAGCCTATCACAATTTTATATTAATATCCTTCCCGACCGCATTTCGATCACGCGGCCTATCTCCATGGAGATAAACATGGAGGTAAGCCAAGTACGCAGGAGACATTATAGTGCATAAGTATGTGCGCATACACAGGTGCAATCCCTCTTCCTTCACTCTCATAGAGTCCGATGGGGCGGTAATACAATATTATATTTACTATCTACAATAAAAATACGATGCCATGGTTCATTATGTATTTTTTCTTATTATTTCAGAGTCGATACCAACATGGACGTTACATGAGACTTTTACAGTACTAGGTATAGTTTTAGGATTATATCTGGTAATGGTAGTAAGAATACTACCAGGTCACATGAAGCACAGGAAACCTTATCAGCTGAAGAATCTAATGTTGGCGTATAACGCCTTCCAAGTCGCCTTCTCTTTATATTTAGTTTTCATCGTAAGTGTCACTTGTTGCTATTATGTTTTTGTGCGGTCAATAAATTATAAAGAAAACTGCCTAGCCTTTTAAACAATGTTGGGGTTAGTTACCAGTCTGACTATCATAACCCAGTTACTGGGTAACACGATATTTATTTAAATATTTCAACCAAAACTTAGAACTATCATTACAGGTAGGTACCTAATCCTACAATATTGTAAAAACTATACTCGCGACAATCTAAGAATCCCGATTTGACGTTTCTTTTTTTATTGCATTTTTCAATATAAAATTAAACTTGAGGTTTACGAACGATACTCGTATGCTAAAGTGTAACATAGTAATTATTTAGAATTATGAATTTGATTTTTCAATTTCTTACGTAGACGTTCATACAAAGGTAAAATGAGAAACGTCAAATCGGACTTCTTAGATTGTCGCGAGATTAAAACTATATACTTAGATATTAAATATTGAATCACGACATTTTGTTGTAATTCAATTAAGTGTCATGAGAGTGTCATGTCAAGTCATGACATATGATTGGTGGGACTCAGTAAATTTTTATGCATTTGACTACCCGTACCGACTGTCAAAGATTTTCATTGGACAACTGGGATTTGGGTTTAACGTGCTCTTCAGTGTATGTAGGGGTCACTATATGAAATTATAGTAACGGCAAGCATAGATTATCCTCGATCGATTTCTCTGGCGGTTATTTAGCCACCAGCCTTTTCAGAAAATCCTACCAATGTTATAATTAATGCGAAATTTTGTAAAGATGGATGGATGTTTGTTACTATTTCACGCAATAACTACTGATAAGATTTGGATGAAATTTGGCACACAGATAATTTATAGCCTGGACTTAGGATACTGGACTAAATTCTGAAGTCCACGCAGGCAAAATCGCGAACAGAACCTAGTCAACCATAATATTATCAAAAAACTTGAGAGGTGTCACGGGACACCCGGATGGAACAAAGTTAAAGAGAGAAAAAAAAATATATATATATATATATCTGGCTTGCTTTCTATAAGAGAGAGAGAGAGACATACAGAGAAACATGCGCACGCCGCACGGCTTACAATAGCTTACTATAGCAAAAAGTGTCGTTACAACTTTTCGTCTTAATTTTTTCCGTCTAGCCCCCTTTCGCAACGCGCGATAAGGAACTTCGTTCCAAAAAGATGCACTTTTCAAATGGTATGTGGTAGGTTTTAACCGAAGAAATAAAGAAGAGGCAGTTCGCAATTCGCCGCGTGCATGACCACACATAACTTTTTCCAGAGTAGTCCGATTTTGATCATTCTTTTTTTATTGGATAGAAGGTCCCATACAAATTACACTCTTAAAGTCCACACCTTAGGGATTATCGATTGTTCACATGTCAAACAATTCTGTAGAAACTTTGCATACCTTATGTTTCCTGTGTTTAGTGGGATGTGTGGTGTGATGTGAATGAATATATAAGAGCAAGTCTGAGAGTGGCAGTGGTGATTGAGAAGTTGTGTAGAAATCGTTTAGCATGGTATGAGCATGTGATGCGAAACGAATGAGGGTCATGTGACAAGGAAAGTTTTGAGTATAAATGTAGATGGCTATAAGAGTAGAGGAAGACCGAGGAAGCGATGGATGGATTGTGTTAAAGATGATATGGCTAGAAAAGGAGTGACTGACGATATGACATTTAATAAAGATGAATGGAATAAGAATACATGCTGCGCCGACCCCAAATAAATTGGGATAAGGGCAGGGGGGTGATGATGATGATGTATCCTCCGTTTCCTTTTTCGGCGGTTCTTTTTCTGTGAAATAGTTATAGAAGGTGGATTGTTCATTTCTGTTTATATATTTTGTTTTATAGTGTGCTTATAATTTGTGTACAATAAAGAGTGTATTGTATTCTATTGTAGGTAGTTATAGTAGATTCTATATTGTATGGTTTGTATGTAGTAGGTACTTTGTTTTTAAATTAACCGTTATTTGTGTACGTAATTGTAATAAGACACGTTTACCCTCTATCAAATTATAAAGCACTTACACGTGCATAGCTGGTATACAAAATACAATGTAAATAATGTTATTAAAATGTATAATGTATGTTAATATGATTAAACACTGGTACACACACTGTCTTTAGTTCAACAGTTCATAATTGAAAGTAATCAAGTTACACTTGCGAGTTGATTTGAGTCAAATTATATAATTAAGTTATTGTGGTTTAGAATTTATATTTGAATGGAAACATAAGTATCTCAGGTGCGTATATAATAATTATATGAATAGTAAAAGAACATTTAACTGCTTCGTTGGTTTAGTGGTCCGTAGCGCGACTGCTGAGCAGGAGGTCTCGGGTTCGATTCCCGGGTCGGGCAAAGTGTTATTGAGTTTTTCTGTTAGGAAATTCTCAGTAGCAGCCCGGAGTTTGGAAATGTGCCCGGTTGATGGCAATAGGCTCACCACCTATTACATGGGATTTAATAACAGCATTGGTGAAATGTGGGTGTACAATTGTGTACACCTCTGCCTACCCCTTCGGGGAATACAGGCGTGATGCTATGTTATGTTATGTTATGTTTTAAAAGAACATTTAAAAAAAAACTTGATGTAAATGCTATCTAAAATGCGTACACAATTCTGTATCTGTACTTATGAACGTTGATGCTTATTTTAAAAATGAAATTTTATCGAGGTTTCAATAATTAAAAAATCAACTCCTTAGGATAAGAGAAAGTGATTTTAATTCAGCTTGCAGGCTTTTGATCTAAACAAAGTGACATACCTACAAACATTGCAAATTAATGAAAATCTTCTATAAGTCTAGTGGTCCCAAGTACGACTGCTGGGCTGATGGTGAGGTTGGATTCTCAGGTCGAAAAAAGTGTTATTGGGATTTTCTGTTAGGAAATTCTCAGTAGCAGCCTGGAGATTGGTATTGTGCCCAGTAGATGGCAATAGGCTCACCACCTATTGCATGAGACCTAATAACATTAAGTATTAGAGAAATCTTGCTACCCCTTCGGGAATTACAGGAATGATGCTATGCTAAGAAGCACAAGAATCTAGCAACAATTTATAGGATTATATAAATATTGATGGTTCTGTGTGGGAATTGGAGCTGTGAAACGTTACGCATCGTTCAGCACTTATTAATAAATATCACTTAGACATTGCATCAGTTCACCTTCAAACAAAATGGTATTTTAACTACCAAATAATTAGGTCTGATTTATAATCATCATCCAAAACCCTTGTCCCAATTTATTTGGGGTCGGCGCAGCATAAACCTATTTGGCATGCTGCTAAAGTTTTGGCTATGTTTTATGACCGGCCGCCTGCTGACGTCAACCCTCTTTGGGAATGCTGTTGTTGGTGGTAACCGCCACCGATACGGTCTCCTTCTATCTAGCTACGTCACCTAAATCATCATATTCTTCTGTTTCAGTACTTGAGGTACATCTATAGATTTAACATTATAACGACAAGATGTCCACAAGGCGAGGATTTACAAGGGGTAACTATAGCATTTTATTATTTTGTTGCTATACATTTCCAGAGTAACCAGTCGCGACTGGAACATTAGTATTTTTTACACTAAGCGATTAGGTACCGCCTGATCTTTTAATATGGCAATTCAAACGTCTTGCGATAACTCTTCGCAACTAGTAGGCTATCTTTAATAGGGACAGATTTTAGTTGTAGAATTACTCTCTGACATTTTTTACAGGGTCATTTGTAAAACACTAATTACCTCGCAGGACTACATTACTAACTTAATAAACAAAAGCTTTTGTTCTATATTGACTACTTTATTAATTCATCTGTTTTTACTTTCATACTTACAAAGTTCCGCGCCAGCCAATATGTTTGGTAATGCATGGAAATAGAAACAAAAACCTAAGTTTTAATATAGAGAGAATCGAAAAATCCACTCATGAAAGTCATTGAACAAAAATTGTTTTAAATTAATAATTTCGCTTAATTTCTCCATTCATATCTTAATTAAGTTACATGAAGTAGGTGGTGAGCCTATTGCCATCTACCGAGTACAATTCTAAGGGCTGGACTGCTGCTGAGCATTTCGTTACAGAAAAAAATATCTATAGATAGCGCCTGGAGTATTTATCCGGGAGGCGCAGGTTCGAATCCTGTTCGCGACCGTATTCTTTTTCCATTTAATATTGTAACTTTAGAGTTCGCTAAACATGAGTTAATGCTTTTCAAAGATTTATCTTGAATTATTAAGGTAATTGCATTCTTTACGACATTGTATTAGCTGCAAAGTTGGTCGTGTCGGTTCGGTCTTCTGTATAGGTACTGAATTGATTGCAATGACGTCGCCATAAGACGTGTTAGAAGAATTCGCGGTGGTGAGCAGAGGTCGAGATGGCTTAGTGGTCAGAGCACCTGGAGTATTTATCCGGGAGGCGCAGCCCGCAGGTTCGAATCCTTTTCGCGACCGTATTCTTTTTCCATTTAATATTGTAACTTTAGAGTTCGCTAAGCATGCGTTAATGCTTTTCAAAGATTTATCTTGAATTATCTATAGATAGTTTACTGCACATCACCCCCCCGCCCTTATTCTAATTTATTTGGGGTCGGCACAACATGAATTCTTCTTCCACTTTCTAATTGTTTTTGAATTTGCATGCTGCTAAAGTTTTGCCATTGTTTTATGACCGGCCGCCTGGAATGTTATTTATTATACGTGGTAACCGCCTCCGATTCGGTCTCCTTCTATCTAGCTATGTCACACCAAATGTTATCCATGCGCCATGTTATCCTACTATGTTACTTTTTGACACGCTGACGAAATCATCGGTCACCAGTTATTTGACAATATTCAAGCTAAATTTAGAAATTTTCGTGACGACAAAAATACGGTTGTGAGCAGGATTCGAAGCTGCGCCTCCCGGATGAAGAAAGATTCGACCACTTGTATAGGGACTAGTCACCTGACACCTGACACCTTAGTCCTCCTGCGACCACGAACGCTGCAAAGTGTTCGAAACATCAGGAAAAACAAAGAAAAAACGATTAATCCGGTTAAAAGTTGTTTTATTATAATGTAGTGATCGCGCAAACCTAAGATATTACTAAATAGTGATGACGTCATCAAAAGGCCTATTAAAAATGAAGTCGGAGTGGCGAGGAGAGGCCGAGATGGCTTAGCGGTCAGAGCGCCCGGAGTATTTTAGGCGCGGGTTCGAATCCTGTTCGCGGCCATATTTTACTTTCCACAAAAATTTAATGCTTTTAAAAGATTAATCTGTAAATATTCATGTTTTAAATTTCAACCAAACATTTTTCATTTCAGGTGATCAGCGAAATCGTCCCATACTTCATAGCGAAGCATTTAGACCTACTAGATACCATATTTTTTGTCCTCCGCAAGAAAGACAACCAGATCACGTTCCTCCATTTATACCACCACACTTCTATGGTGACATGGACGTGGTTGCACTTCATGTACCACCCAACAGACAATTTCGTGGTAGTTGGGATGTTGAACAGCTTTGTTCATGTGCTGATGTACGCGTATTACGGGATATCTTCACTAGGTCCTGATTACGCGAAATATATTTGGTGGAAGAAACACCTGACTAAAATACAGTTGGTGAGTTTTGAGTATTTTTATATAACATCACGCATGTATTCTCCGAAGGGGTAGGCAGAGGTGTACACAATTGTACACCCACATTTCACCAATGCTGTTATTAAGTCCCATGTAATAGGTTGTGAGCCTATTGCCATCTACTGGGCACTATTCCAAACTCCGGGCTGCTACTGAGAATTTTCTATCAGGAAAACTCAATAACACTTTGCCCGACCCGGGAATCGAACCCGAGACCTTATACTCAGCAGTCGCGCTTGGGACCACTAGACCAAAGAGGCAGTTTTTTATATAAACGCCAGTTAATTCGCGACGTCGCCACGGACTTAACTCATGACTAAGGGCTCCGTTCTAGTTCGAAACTAGACGGAAAATCCCCAAAAATGTGCGTGAGTAGAAACGCGTGCAGTGTCTTTGGGACACCTGGTTGGAACGAAGTTCCTTTCGCTATCAATACAAATAAATTGAAGTGTCTGTTTTTAATGTCAAAATAATAGTTTTATAAGCTCATACAGTTATTTGCACAACACCCAAGCTACAAGCACATCGGGTTTTTTAAAACTGCTGGACCGATTTTAATAAGATTTTACTGGCAGGTAGTCGACTATATAAGGAGTAACTTAGGCTTATTATAATATAATTATACATGGGTGAAATCGCAGGGCACAGCTAGTATATAAAAATAAAACTGCGCCATCTGTGAATGTTGCCCTAATATATGGATAATTACTTAATTAATATGCAATGAACATCAAAGCACAGTAGTATCGTGCAGAATCCACAGATGGCGTAAATAGAATAAATCGACTCGATGGAAAAGAACAGTGAGAAAAAGAGTTGGCTGCCTCGTCGGGTTAGTGGTCCCAAGCGCGACTGCTTAGCATGAGGTCTCGGATTCGATTCCCGGGTCGGGCAAAGTTTTATTGGACGTTTCTGTTACGAAATTCTCAGTAGCAGTCCGGTGTTTAGAATTGTGCCCGGTAGATGACAATAGGTTCATTACATGTGAACTAATAATAGCATTCGTCAAATGTGGGTGTGCAACTGTGTACACTTCTGCCTACCCCTTCGGGGAATACAGGGTTGATGCTATGTTATGCTATGCATTTTTGTTTTGGATCTATCTTTCTGTTTTTGGCTGATAATGAAACCCATTCTATGATTCTTTTTTTACATCAATTAAAAATGAATATTTTTTTGTAAGAAGGAAAATGTTACGTATTGCGTTTTGCTTAGCATTGTAGATGAAGCCGTTGCTAATCAAAGCAAAACGACAAATAAAAAATATGTCGAAAACTTTTCTCACAGTCATTAGTAATAAATGCATGACATTTTTAACACGCATCAGGTTACAAAACACAGCAGAGAAGAGTACATCCTTCATTTATATTGTTACAAAATTTGATATCTGCCCAAAATGTCAGTATTCCACGAACCCAAATATTGAAACATAGTTTAAAGACTCGAACAAAAATACTGCTACTGACAAGTCTGCTTACCCCAATAGGAAACAGACATGATTTTTGTAATCCATACTAATATTATAAATGCAAAAGTAACTCTATTTGTTTGTTTGTTACCTTTTCACGCATAAACGGCTGAACGGATCCGTAATGAAATTTGGCAAGGATATAGATTGAATCTTGGAGAAGGACATAGGCTACCTCTTTTCACGGAGATGAAGTCGCGGGCACTAGCTGGTCATTAATAATGCTTGGTTTGACCGCCACCCAACCTGATGTTAACTGACGGTGCGGTCGACAATTCTATGTATTTCACTCTTTTGTTTTGTTTTTGAGTGCCACGGGGGTGATGGAAGGGGGTATGTGGGGCTCTAACCCACTAAAACCCGCAGTGAGTAGTTCTCCGCCGAGGTGGGGCAAGATAAGGTCGCGCTAGAATTCACTGTCTTGCCCCGGCGGTAGGCCCGGACAAGCCAGGCCACTACGCTATGAGGGAGGTGACCTCGCTCTCCAAGGTCACCTCTTTCCCACATGTGTGGGGCCGTGCAAGCTGGTGAAGAGTCCCCCGACTCTTCACCGGTGACCCCACTACGGCGGATGGAGGAGGTGGGCAAACTGCCCCCTCCTCCTCCCTGTTCTTCTGTGGTGGATCAGGTCTGCCGGCATTCTCTCTGGTCCGCTCCGCGGCCTCCTTCTGTGTCATACCCTCTTCGCAGAATGTATTTCACCCTATATCGACCTCGTTCGCCTTCAGCAGGACAAAGGATTCTTTCCCCCTATAATTTCCATACCTTTATGTGCCTCGGGGAGCACGATAAACTGTCGATCCTGTTAGTCAAATTAAGATCTATAACAGCCGTAACGGGTAGTCAGAGGCTTGAAAATCTGATAACCAGTCATACCACCAGATATCGTGTTACCCAGTAAGAGTCAAGATAGGATTTTTTATTGTGGAGGTCAGATAGGAGGTCGCTCCATGTTAAAAAAATACCAGTGGTATTAAGCTGCATCTGGTTTGACTGGAAGCCGACCCCAATGTAATTGGGAAAAGGCTAGGCAGATATATGTCTTGAGTTATTGTGTAGTACGATGTCGCTTTCTTCTTTGGGATCCGGCGCGACGCCATCTGTCTGTGTCAGGACTCCATTAAGTGACAAAAAATTTGGGATTTAATAACGGCATCAAATATTGGGGTGGCCTGCTTACGGAGCGTCTCTGGAGTCACAGGATGTAGGTAGAAATATGGAATGTAGCAATGTGATTTACTCAATATCATATAAATTTACTTTCTTAGTTAATCTAAGATACAGACATATAGTAAAGTATAATATCGTGAGGAAACCTGAACTTGATGGTCTTAAATTGTCAACGCGCCGTGCGGTAGCGTGGTGATCAAAGCAAGAAAGAAAGAAAAATAAAAATATTGGCATATAGTAGGACAGATAAGGGCTGGTTATGCTATGTTATGAGTTATGGTAATTATAAAGAGCATTGTTTTCAGTTCGGTATCATATGAATCAGTAAAACCACATTATAATTGATAGCAATGACGTCGCCATAAGACGTGTTAAAATATGGAAGAAGAATTCGCGTTAGTGAGCAGAGGTCGAGATGGCTTAGTGGTCAGAGCACCTGGAGTATTTATCCGGGAGGCGCAGGTTCGAATCCAGTTCGCAACCGTATTCTTTTTCCATTTAATATAATAACTTTAGAGTTCGCTAAGCATGCGTTAATGTTTTTCAAAGATTTATCTTGAAAACCACATTACTCGGGTATTTTTAAGAAGTTATGTTAAAGTAGAAACATGAAAATATGTAGTAGAGATCTTACGAATACTTTTTTATAGGGTGACATCTTGACGCTTTTTGACGAGCAAAACTAGCAAAAAAAAGTTTTCTCGTATTAAACCGATTTCCTTTCTTTCCAGATCCAGTTCATTTTAGTAGTCTCCCATCTCCACTATCAACAGAAGTTCTCTCCATGTCCAATCCCCACCTTCTTCCACAACTTCTGCATGTTCGTCATCTGTTCCTTCTTCGCTCTCTTCATGAACTTCTACATCAACAGTTACAAGAATAAAACAAAGGAGAATAAAGAGAACGAGGACTACAGAAAATTTGAGTACGTTGTTGACGAGAGATTATTGAAAACGCGATAATTTGTGTTGTATTTCATGTATTTAATTAAGTTTTCGAAATAAAGTATTTTTTCATTGGTTTTTGGTTTTTCAAATAACTGTGTGGAAATGAGAGTAACTTGAAAATAATTCCGCTCGATGATATGCTGCATGCTTTAAAATTGAGGCAACTGTAATGTAGGTAAAATTATTTTAAAATTACGCGTTGTTTTAAGGCGTCTATTTAATATTGGAATTGGATTTGAATTGGTATTAATTTCAAGAGTAACTCGACTGTTCTGAATAACGGAAGTAGAGTTCTGAATAAAATTTGTTTCATTTTTTAATTTGAAGTTTCAGTCTATCCTACAGGTAATTAAGTAATTGACTTACAATTGTAATAATATTCATTTTGTCAATTTAAATTAGTAGGTAAATTGAGTCAATTTTAGTAGTCGACCAGGAATAACTGCCTCTAGTGCGGTCTAGTGGTCCCAAGCGCGACTGCTGAGCATGAGGTCTCGGGTTCGATTCCCGGGTCGGGCAAAGTGTTATTGGATTTTCTGTTAGAAAATTCTCGGTAGCAGTCTGGAGTTTGGAATTGTGCCTGGTAGATGGCAATAGGCTCATCACCTATTACGTGGGACTTAATAACAGCATTGGCGAAATGTGGGTGTATGAATGTGTACATCTCTGCCTACCCCTTCGGGGAATACTGGCGTTATGCTATTTTGTTTTTGCATTTATAGAAAATTATTTTCTAATTTTTTGTTCTACTACTTACAAAAGCGTGTTTTTTTAAACTATTATTAATTTATTTTTGCTTTTTTAGTCTTATGCTTTTCGAAGATTTATCTGAATAATAAGATTTTGCTCGTCGTTTTGGAGCGTCCACCATATTGAATTTAGTGTGACAACATTTTATTTTTCGTATTCTTCTCAGCAAACCCTTTCATTTGATAGCCATATCACATGATTCCATAGAAATGACTAGTCCGCCATCTTTGGGATTCCACCATGTTGGATTTAGAGTGACGTCATTTTATTTTTCGTATTCTTCTCAGCAAACCCTTTCATTTGATACCCATTCGCATCCCATATCGCGAGAGTGCATAAAAAATGACTAGTCCATCTTTGGAATGCGGGAGTGCATAAAAAATGGCTATTCCATCTTTGGAAGTCCGCCATGTTGTCCAAATTAAACGTGTATGCAACATTTCAGCTCAATCGGAAACCGGGAAGTGGATCAAATTTAACTTCCAAGATTTTCTTACATAGTTTGTTAGTTACAGGTGAAGCTTATAAAAGCGTGTTAAAAACAACAATGTTGTATGGATTAATAACATTATCGTTCAACGGTTATTCCTCACGTGCATTTTTCGAGATTGTCCGACTAGTTTCGAACTCGAATGGAGTCTTTGAGAGTTGAGCCCGCGGCGATGTCGCGAGTCAAACTACAATAACACATATTTTGTAAAGTTATAAATTTTTGTGGAAAAAAAATACGGTCGCGAGCAGGATTCGAACCTGCGCCTCCTGGATAATTACTCTAGGTGCTCTAATCACTAAGCCATCTCGAGCTCAGCTCACCACCGCGATATCTTCTTCCACATTTTAACACGTCTTATGGCGACGTCATTGCTATCAATTCAGTCCCTATACAATTGACCGAACCGACACGACTAACTTTGCAGTTATTATAATGTCGTATAGATGCAATTACCTTAACAAATACAGATAAATCTTTGAAAGGCATTAACGGCTGCTTAGCGAACTGTAAAGTTATAATTTTTTGTGAAAAAAAAAAAAGTCGGGTATTGCACCTGTGCTTTGTACATTGTAAATTGTTTCTGTATTTATTAAAATGATCTGATGATAATGGCTCGTGAGTGGGTTTATTTTCTTGTGAGTCTTTAAATGCACCCACGGTACTCTAGTACATTGGTGTGTGGCATCATTTTATTCTAAAAGAAACGTACTTAGACTGCTGTGATTACACTTTTTGTCATTGTCAGGTAAAAACAAACATGACCTATAAAATTGACTCAACTTTTACCGGTACAACCGGTATGTACAGGTGATGTTTATGATTAATAGGAATATCAAACAAAATCAGCAATAGGTGACATCATTTATATAAATACAGTCAGCGGCACTCGTAAAAGTTTTTATTTATTGAATTTTATCGTTTTACTAGCTGTACCCGTGGCTTTGCTCACGTCAAAGTAATCTTAACGCCAAACTAAGATTTCAATTAATCATACAAACCAACTCACACCTGATTCCCATTCCAGTAGGCAGAAACTATAGATTTTATCTTACATAAATGAAGAATGCATGCTCGACGGTTCATTTTATTAACCTGCCTTTTTTGAGGTCAGGTACGTTCGTTGAAGTCAGGGGTGGATGCACCCCTTCCTTTTTTGGTAATAATTGTTGCATTATTCTATTTTTGTCTATCCTCATTGACGCCACCCTCATACAGACAGCCGTGACTTTTCAGATACTTGAAAGTTGCCCTAGCAACCCAAACTCATACAGATAAATCATAGCAAACTCTTAAGTTATACATTTTAGTGGAAAAAAGAATACGGTCGTGAGCAGGATTCGAACCTGCGCCTCCCGGATAAATGCTCCAGGCGCTCTGACCACTATGCCATCTCGACCTCTGCTCACTACCGCGGATTCTTCTTCCACATTTTAATACGTCTTCTATCTATTTAGTCCCTATACAGGTGACCGAACCGACACGACTAACTTTGCAGTTAATACAATATTGTATAGATTTTATGCGAATTCACGGTAGTAGGCAGAGGTCGAAATGGCTTAGCGGTCAGAGCGCCTGGAGTATTTATCTGGATTAGGATTACTTTACAATATAATTAATAAACGATTCTTCATCTTCATGTCGATGGTCCAATTTTAATTATTTGGTTGCCTAGATCCACTCTTGCTTTGTCCAAAATTGATTTCAGGTAGGTTCACTTTATGCTTAATTTGTTAGCGGGTGGTGGAAAAGTTCCTAGCCTCAGTTTTGCGGTGAGTCTCGACTGGGGTCCTGACACTGCCTCGGTCAGTTTTAAGTAACTGTGCCTGGCTTGTTAGGTGGTTAGGTGTTGTGCTGGTAACTGGCCGTCATACAGTGGGTGTCTAGGGTCTGACTCCTGCTTGGATTTTTCCACAGCACACGTGACATGTCTGTAGATATGTGGGGGCGCTATATCAGCTGTCGGATACAGCTTTTAAAGTGGTGTAGATTATACGATGCAATATTAGGATTCCACTCATTAATTAGATTTTTACATAATCTCAATGGGTCTGCGTTTGACCGCCAACTTGCCTGATTTGAAGCAATGATGAAATCGACGATGGAACACGCTTGACCACTAAATAACTATTCACTTGAGCCTTGAAAACCAACAGATATATATTTATTGAGAAACACGGATGATGAACGAATTCGCCAGCAATACAACCAGCTGAAAAATTGATGCGACATAGATGATCTTACGTTATTTTCCGTTTCCCAATAGTATTACCGAAAAATTTGATAAGCCGCCGTTACCGAAACATATACCGGGATGTTTTACCACCTCTTCGATACCGGGAGTACTCCCGACTGAACGTTCCCGAATGACTGTACCGGCGCATCTCTATGGAGTGCACTCCCTCTTTCTTCACTCACGTATTCTGGTGGGATGGCAATCCGAAATGTCCGGAGTGAGATCAGGCGCAGAACTGACGGCATGACAATATGTGTTGGCCAAAATGATAATGTCGCAAACATACATACATAAATTCACGTCTTTGGCCTAGGCTTCAGGTAGGCAGACACCATAGAACGCCACCTGTTAAGATCCTTACATACTCTTTTTGCTTCTATCACGTTCATACGTCTGTTAATACACGCGTGCTGGTTGTGAGCACTACTTTTTTGACCTTTTAGTGAGTTTCGGTGGGTCAATTTATATCCATTTAGGGATCTCAGAATTTCCACTTACACCTGCCTCGTCTTTTCAACATGACTCTAAGCATAATTTTTTCAGTTTCTGTCACTGCATCTTCATTTAAAAATGAAAATATTAATGATCATCAATCTTGTGCAGTGTAAAGAGAATCTTAGAAAAACTGACTCATTAGTCTAGTGGTTGCAAGTGAGTATAAGCGTAGGTAAGTCTTGGGTTTGATCACCAGGTCGAAAAAAGTGTTGTTGAGTTCCATAATGGAGTTTTCAGTAGAGCTTGGGTCTGGCTTGTTGTTTATTTTTCCAACATTTAATACCCGATCTATAAAACGAATGCCCAAGATGCAGGTACTGATAGTCTGTTTCAATTTCCGCTTAGTAAACATTCGCTGAGGTTAAGCAATGTTTTACACGGTATTTCATTGGATATCATCTAGAATGTACTCTCCAACCACCTCAATAGCTGGACAGCCTCTAACAAAATCGTCAGTAATGCTTATTTGATGTTTCGCTATTACCTACTTAAGGATTAGGCAATTAAATTAATGCTAAGGCCAGGCTGAGGGAATGTGTAGTTTTGTTACTAAATAGGTATTGGGGGCTGAGTTGCCCGCGTCCGTAGGAGTGCACCCTTAAAATGGAATCCCTACACGTAGCCCCTGGGTGGTGCAAAACAGGCAACACAACACTGGTCGGAGGCTTCGACCACAGTTTTGTTTACCATCCACCGGACGAAGCCGTTGTGGGATTGGGCAGTTGCATCAACTCCCCAATTATCGTTCTACCAAAATCTATCCACTCTACTTAAGAGTGAATAGATTTATTCTGGGTATACGTGCTCCATCCTCATCCACACCGTCGCTTGCCATCAGGCGAGTTGGTGGCCAAACGTAGATCCATTATATATATTTTTTAATATTATTTATTACAGAGTTTAAAAATGACTTTTCTATGGAAAAAAGTACCATGATAATGATGAGATATATTTGATAAAAAAATTACATAACGCTAACGTTTAACATCTTCACTGTGCTTCACCATATTGATATGAGACAGCAAGAGAAACACATAAAAAGTGGGTTTATATTATAAAAAGATACGGAAAAACTAAAATAACGTTGTTTTTCTGCGAATTAACAGATAAACCTTGTATTATCAAAATTAAAAATATACAAAAATAATATCCTGTACCGGGATTCGATCGTCACACTTATACTGTGCCAGTCACCTATGTATGGTATGCCACTAATTACTCAGTTGACAGTGTTGCTAAAATAGGCATTCACAATCTACTAATCAAAATACAAAACCGGTAAGTGCTTGGTCCCTATGTGATAAAGCGCAATGATACCTTTTGCAGTGCTTATCATTTTTGATAAGCTATACAACAGTACAATTTTTATTGAAATCCGTCCAATTTAGATTCTGAGTGTGAGATGTTTAACATCACTGCTCAGCTCCCTTGAGGAAATGCGCAATTTTGAATAGCCTATAAGTTGACCCGGCTTCTGACGATATTTTTTACAAATTTTCAGATGTTTCTTTTTCTTGGTTTGGACGCCAACCTCGGACATACAAACAGACAAAAATACTCAAATTTTAAAAACAACAGTTTGGCAGTAGTATCGATTAATTAACAAATTAGGAAAGAAAAAAAATCCAAAAAGCGAATTTGAAATTTTCGGGCTTTCGAGTTACGATTTTATTATAAGTATAGATTATCACTTATATCAAATTTGATTTTTAAAATCGACAAATATGTCGACAAAAAGAATCATGCTCACACCGTTGTACTGACTTAACTGCCGATTTGACCTGTTTTTTTTATTGGTCGTGGCCTCTTGCAGTTAACCCATAGGGGTTTGATCTGCGTAACCGAACAATAGCCATGGCCAGACAATTTGATGCCTCCAGCCAGAGCATATTTTATATTACTACAAACTAAGCAACACAGCACTAAGGGCGTCCCCTGCGGGACACGAGACTTGGCTTAGGGCGTTGCTGAGGGAAAAACTAGGGACTAGCTGGATCAGATCAGTTTCCTTATTATTAAGGGTTGAATTATAAGATACTAGCTCGGCGCGGGCCGGGTCGAGCAAGGGTTGGGGCGGACATGATGAGATGCTTTGCGACGGACGGGGACCTCACCGGTGAGGTTTATAACGATGCGGTCGAGTGCGTCGGAGTGTGCTTGTATGTCTGTTAGACTCTTGAACTACAGTGATGTGATCCTATCATCGGGACGGAGGAGAGGGTGACGTGGTCGGCAGACTTTACTGATCTGAGACGGCCTGTAGTCGGCGGAAGAAACAACTAAGGGATTCGGATGGTTAGAGGAGTTAGTGGAGTCGAAGTATTTCATCGATGCTCTTTTCATGAATTGCCTAATGGTGGGCACTCTGAGATCGAGGTGGAGTTAAGGTTCCTAAGGAACCATGGGGTGCCTGTCGCTTTGCGTAGGAATCGATTTTGCAGAGTTTGCATCCTATGTATTTTGTAGTACTTAACATATGCGAACACGATGCTGTCATAAGTCATAATGGGTCGAATGTACATAGTGTACAGTCTGATCTTAAGAGACAGTTTACTGCGTGCATTTGTCATGAGAAAAAGACGGCCGACAGCGAAGGCCGCACGGTCGCGGACTTAATGTGCGGACGGAAGGACAGTTTGTGTTCTAAGGTAACACCCAGGTGCTTGCAGTTCTCAAGGGATTGGCTTGCCGAACATGGTAATAGGTCGAAGCTGGGGAAGAAATTCCTCGGCGCCCGTTCTCGAAAAATGAACGGCGGCGCTCTTGTCTGGATTGACCTCGATCCTCCATTTCCTGAACCAAGCGCCTAAGGCATTGGCCGAGGTCTGTAGTGATCGAGTAATGCAGTCAAACCGATTTGACCTGAAGGCTTAAGACTCTTATATACGAGCGGCATGTTGTTGTCAACAGCCGTCAACTGGTGCCGATGACGCTCGGTGCAGCCATCGACGTTTGACTACCGCCGAGCTGTCGTCGATAGCATGCCATTCGTATGAAAGTGGACCAACTCTTAAAAATCAATTCAATTGGATGACATTGGAAATATGTATATCAGGTTGTAAATTTCAATGCGTCATTTTCAGATACTCTTAAACACACACACAAAAAAAAACACATCGATATTTATGACAAGTCTATGTTATAAATATCAATATATATAATATGTTTTTTTCTACTTTTATATATACAATTATCACAATTATAAATATATATTAGAAATATTTTCGTAAGAAATAGACAATTATATAAATTATTTTTTAGGGCTATTCGGGCCCGGGGATGTCGCGAGTTTGATTAGCGACATCTCCGTGGGCTCAGGTCACGACTTAGATCACCGTTCGAGTTCAAAACTAGTCAAGCATAATTTACATGAGTAATAATTGTAAACAACAGTTATTATAAACGATATGTTCAGCTATTTTTGTCGCTGACAGTACAATAGATATTAGGTATGTAGGTGCAAAAGTCACTTTTATACGCAAATTGTTTGCTGTGCACCAAAGGCGAGGTGTGAAAGGCGCCTGCCTTTGCTACAGAAGCTCTTTATCTAAAGGGAGAGGCCTCCCTTTAGATAAAGCGCTTGCTGTAGTTTTGGATATATCGGCATGTCGCAATTATTGAATCGTGGCACTGGTTATGTACTACATTTTATATGGAAGTATGTTAGCAAAGTTAATGTTTAATTAATAAATATTGTGTTAGATATTAGGGAACAGTGGTAGTTTACGATCTTTAGTTTTTAATAAAACTTTTACCTACATTATCATAACATAGGGTTACACCTGTATCCCTGAAGGGTCGCTGTTGAAGGGGGGTGAAGGGGCAGAGGAGTACTGTTGACCTCACATTCAGTAGCCGCACCTGCGACCCCTAGACCAATTAGGCGATTTTTACTCTCAAAAATAGCTGTTCAATAACCATTCGATGAGAGTACCGGAACAATAGTAAAGTATTAGAGGTACAAAACATAGGTAGATATTTTTAACACAAAATTTTATGTACCACTAGGCAATAGCCTCACCACCCAAGGAATGTGGTCTCCAATCGTGTCGAATTGCCATAACATCGGACTATGAGATTGAAGGCAGTGGAAGTGTATAATATTTTCCCGTGGGAGAGCCATGCTTCGGCACGAATGGGCCGGCTCGACCGGATTGATACCACGGCCTCACAGAAAACCGGCGTGAAACAACGCTTGCGTTGTGTTTGAGTGAGTGAGGGTACCGGAGGCCCAAACGACTCCTCTGGGGTTGCGGGTGTCCATGGGCGGCGGTAATCGCTTACTATCAGGCGAGCCGTCTGCTCGGTAGCCCCCTATTCCATAACAAAAAAAAAATACTCTGCGTACTTACTTGGCCAATATCCGTGGATATACGCCTCTCTGACCGAAAATTCGGTCGGTAGTATAGTATTATTACTGACCTTAGAGGTTGTAGTAGAACCTACCGTTTCCAGTCTAGATTTTCTGACCACAAATAAAAAAATATAGAAGCACAAATATCTTAGAATCAAATTCAAACGCCAAAGTTATTGTCACATTATAATATCACCTTGATTTGACATCAATACAATAGTACATAAGTAAATAATAAATTTTAATTACATTACGCATTCCCTTATAGTTCATGTTATCTATTACAATTTTAAATTAGACTTAAAATACACTTGAACTTTCCACCTGTAGGTATTTACGCAAAATTCGACATATTCATTGTTTCCTGAGACGTATTTATTTATATTAATTACACTAGTAATATCTTAGGTTTGCGAGATCACTACACATTATAATATAATAGGACTCAGCCTCAGGTCTTCCTACGACCACGAACGCTGCAAAGTGTTCGAAACGTCAGGAAAAACAAAAAACCAATAATACACGCGATTAATCCGGTTGAACAGTTGTTTTAATTACACTAGTTAACAAAATTATATTTATTCGCTGTTGCCGTAAAAATTATAAATAATAAAACTTATTTAACATAACATAATATAGCATCACGACTGTATTCCCCGAAGGGCTAGGCAGAGATGTACACAGTCGTACAACCACATTTCACCTATGGTAATATTAAGTCCCATGTAATAGGTGGTGAGCCTATTGGGACCACGTGACCAACAAGGCAGATTTGAAATGAAGTTTTGAAATGAATATGCCCTAAATAAGTTTAACTGCCTCATTGGTCTAGTGGTCCCAAGCGCGACTGCTGAGCATGAGGTCCTGGATTCGATTCCCGTGTCGGGCAAAGTGTTATTGGATTTTTCTGTTAGGAAATTCTCGATAGCAGCCCGGAGTTTGGAATTGTTCCCGGTACATGGCAATAGGCTCACCATGGGACTTAATAACAGAATTGGTGAAATGTCAGTGTATAACTATGTACACCTCTGCCTACACTTTCAGGGAATACAGGCGTGATGCTATGTATGTTAATTTCAAAACTACACTAAATTATTTTTATGCAGGTGTCAAAGTCAAAGTCAAAGTCAAAAGTTTTTTATTTCAAATAGATAAATGACAGGCACTTAAGAAACGTCAAATGATTCTAGTTGCTCGGTGCGAAACAGAAAGTTGATCATATTTACATGTGTATGTTATATATACCTTAACAATTCAAGATAAATCTTTGAAAAGCATTAACGCATGCTTTGCGAACTCTAATGTTATTATATTAAATGGAAAATGCAATTACCATAACAATTCAAGACCGAACCGACAATGCAATGACGTCGCCATAAGACGTGTGTAATACGAAGTGTTAAAATATGGAAGAAGAATTCGCGGTGGTGAGCAGAGGTCGAGATGGCTTAGTGGTCAGAGTGCCTGGAGAATTTATCCGGAAGGCGCAGGTTCGGATCCTGTTCGCGACCGTATTCTTTTTCCATTTAATTTAATGACTTTAGAGTTTGCTAAGCATGCGTTAATGCTTTTCAAAGATTTATCTTAACAATTTTACTTGTCAATAGCAAAAACATATGAAAATTTTGAATGACGTAAATACTAAACATCTATAATAGTCGACAATATATCGGGATTATGAAAGAAAATAAACGAAATTGATCCATGAGCAAGCGAAGCGAGCTCGGGAGCTTCGTGTATCCCGACACGGACAGGCTAGGTTTGAAGAAGATGACGGGGGCCAGTGAACGAGCGTAGCGAGCGCACTACCCCCGTCATCCTCTTCGTGTTTAGGTTTTTTCTATCCTTACAGACACAAAAATAGGAGCCTCGCGATGCGAGGCTCCATCGACCCAGCCACGAAAAATCAAATCAGAATACAGTATCTTTTCTTTACTTGAGTAGTGACTTTCCATTTAATATACCTATACAATAAACAAACCTGTCCCACTGTAGATATGTCATTCTTCATTACTTCTAAAGGTGGGCAGCAGTTTTGTTAAACGTATCGCAATGGCAATCCAGATGAACGTTGTTCAGCAGTTTTATAAAACAGTAGGTACTGTTTTGTAAATCAGCTAGCAGTTTTGTAAAAGAGCGGATTCTACCATCCATCTGCGACATATATACTGAGCAAATCGATACTACGCCATCTGCGATAGGAACACAGGTTAACGCGATTTCTTCAGAGACTCTAAGTTCTAAACATTAATGACTACATTGAGCTCGTATTTATAATATGGTGATGTCGGATCGACTATCTTTATTAGTAAATTTGTAGGAGGTGTAGTTACATAACAATATTTTTTGACGTGTACTTTCGCGCATTATTGCGCGCTCGTCCGCCTTGTTATAGACCTCACCGGCGAGGTCCCCGTCCGTCGCAAAATATCTCATCATGTCCGCCCCGACCCTTGCTCGAGCCGGCCCGCGCCGAGCTAGTAGCTTTAAATTCGACCCTTAACAATAAGGAAACTGATCTGATCCAGCTAGTCCCTAGTTGTCCCCTCAGCAACGCCCTAAGCCGAGGCTCGTGTCCCGCAGGGGACGCCCTTAATGCTGTGTTGCTTAGTTTGTAGTAATATAAAGTATGCTCTGGCTGGAGGCATCAAATTGTCTCGCCATAGCTATTGTTCGGTTACGCAGATCAAACCCATAGGGGGTTAAATGCAAGAGGCCACGTCCAAAAAAAAAGCGATTTATTTCGTTGATCATGCGCATGTTGTAACCATTATTGCTGTTTTAAGACTATTAAAGAAAGTTTTTCTTCATGAATAGTTTAAATAGGTATATGTTTTTTTAACATCCAAAATCATTTTTGCTATATAAGTGAAGACTATGTGTTAAAAAATCCAGAAATAGTACTCTGAGTCAGTTATAAATACTTATTTATGTTTGCATACCATGCATCTGGATAACATTGAAAATCCCTGGGATCCTAATTTTGTTTTTAAATCGTGCAGTGAATACTTAAGATTGTGGGAACGCGACAAAGGAAGTGGTTTTACATTTGTAATCCCAACTGTGACGAGATTGTACATGGAGCGACTGCCTATCTGACTTGCACAGCCCAGTTACTGGGTAACTCGATATCTCGTGGTAAAACTGGTTTTCAGACTTTCAGTCATTTGACTATCATAGATCTTCATTTGATAACTGGGACCACCGGTTTAATGTACTCTCTGAGGCTTGAGGGGTCTGAGATGGTGGTCACCCATCCACAGAACGACCGCGGCAAGTGCAGCTTAACTAAACTATCGATCTTTACGTCTGTTACATACCCACGAGCCCCTCTTATATTTCATTGCAGTATAAATTACACATTCTTCTTCGTCTTTGTTAAATTTAAAGATGTAAGATGGAGATAAGGAATTCGGAATAGTCGGCAGAGCTCGGAAAAGCTAAGTTGGCAGGTTCAAATCCTGCGCACGACTGTATGTTTCTTTTCACAATAAGTTATAACTTTAGAATTCACTAGGCAGGCGACAATTCTAATATACCAAATTAAACTTAATTTCAAATATTCCTCTTTTACTAACAGTTAGTATATGGACGAATCAAAAGAGGTGAAATTCGAATTTACGCACGTCAAACTAAATCTACAAATGTTTGTATTAGGCACTGTTTCAGATAGCTACTAAAATTAGAGATGTCAAACGATGATTGTATGGAAATTTTAAGCTGACATGAGTAAATTTAAATTTGACGTCATCCCATCCCGCTCTTAAAGTGACAGTTAGTAAAAGACAACAATGCTCTAAATTTAGTTTAGTTTGCTACATTAGAATTCACACTATATATTTTAAAATACAGCATTATTCTCTTACACACTGAGTAAATCACAACACTACCACTACACTATGACAGATATATAAGTGCGGTAAAAAAAAAACCTATCTGTTCTTTTAGTAATATCTTAGGTTTTCGCGATCATTAAACATTATAAAAAAAAACTTTAAAGCAGATTAATCGTGTTTTTTTTTTCTCCTCATGGCGTTTGTCGAATCGCGTGTATTATTGGTTTATGTTTTTCCTGACGTTTCGAACACTTTGCAGCGTTCGTGGTCGCAGGAGGACTGAGGTATCGGGCAGCTCAACAGTTTATTTAAAATTATTTCAGTCTACCGTACATATAATACATAAAATTATTTTTGTCTCTGATACATACCTATTTAAAAGTGTTCGAAACGTCAGGAAAAACATAAACCAATAATACACGCGATTAATCCGGTTAAAAGTTGTTTTATCTGTTCTTTGTTGATCGTTATTAAAATTAAAATAGCTATTATTTTCCTTATGTGTTTTACACGGTTACAATTTATTTATTTATTCTGTATACCTTCATATAATACCTATGTTGTTAATTTAAAGGTTCATACATTTTACAAATGGAGACCTCCCTCTGGTCCCGTATGCTCGTCTTCGACTTATCTGTGTCATGGCTTTTCCACTACAGCAATGACGTAATCTCTCTATATTTTTAATGGTTTGCCAGGTGGCTTTTCTTTGACCATTCATTGGCAACATACTTAAAAGCTTAACTTTTTTATGATCATGTAAAAGAGATAGATGTCGGACTTCTACTGATTTTCACTACATATCACTCATGAAGAAGACACTTTGTTAACTCCAGAAAATCATCCCAATGCTCATCAAGCTTTTGGCATATCCCGGAACAACGAATAGTTTCCTGTAATACTCTCACGGTACACGGCAGCTCATTGTCACTATGTAGATATTATATGGTCCCGTATCCGATTGTTACTAACCAGTGATGGTAGGAATTAGGCTGGGCACCAGGGCGTTTGTCTATCCAGCGCCGTCGTCTCCGAGCGGGGTCAAACATCTACCGATTTCTGATTAATTTGGAAAGTTTTCTGTCAAAGTTCATTCCTCCGATAAAAATTATGTGGTGTTTGCAATATCAGTCCTTACAAAAAGGGAACGCGCAACCATCAAAATTAAATAAACTCGACTGCTTTTGTAACGTTACATGAAATATTAAGTAGTTGATGTTTTTGGGCTGACTGAACCATTGACCTACACCAGAAATAAATTTTCCAATTACGTCTATACACTTGAAAACAATCAATGTTTTTATGGCTAGCTAATTAAGTTTTATTTTTATTTAAGTACTGCTTTGGGGTCATGAAACTTCGTGAACAATTTATTGAATCTTCAACAACCATCCAACTGTAACCAATGAAATCGAAACCAAATTAATACTTTATTACTATTGTCTACCTCATTGGTCTAGTGGTCGTAAGTACGGCTGCTGAGCGTAAGGTCCTGGGTTCGATTGCAGAGCCGAGCAAGTTATTACTGGGTTATTCTGGTACGGAATTGCTCATTAGCAGCCCCGAGCAACACGAACCATTTCACTGCTAAAACCAAAATGATGGTGTATCAGGCATGTATTCTCAGGATACGCCAAACAAGCACATCGACTTCATACCTTCCATTTGCACTGCGTGCGTAGCATTCTGGGCATCACAGATAAGTGCCTAGCTTTCTTCAGTGGCTAGGGAATGTGTATCGCACGGACTCTTCCCGCCTACACAGGAAGGTCTTGCTCGATGCAGTAGCGGATGCAAATAGAAGTGTTGGGCGACCACTGTTTCGCTTTTAAAGACTGCGTCAAGTGTGACTTGGCCTTTTTGTTGAACGGGAGAGGGTTATGGATAATAAGAATCAGTGGAAGAACTGCATTAAAGAGAGTCAAAACCTGCACGATATAGCTTGGTTTGATAAGTTCACGGGAAACAGAGCAAAACTGCGGGAAAGTGACAATATTCCACCGTTCATAAGTGTTTTTTTATAAATAATAATATAATAAAATATAAAATTTTTACGTAAAAGCATGTTTTGTTCTTATTTTTTGAGGATAAATTATATATTTCCTTCTTTTTTTAGTAAACGCAGTGCTATATGGAAGGGCTGTGTGCTGTTTTAGTACTATGCTCTTTTTAAATAACTGTCGCACTGTTAACACTTGACAAGTTTCATAAAGGAGTTTGGTGGGAAAATAGAAAGGGCGGAATGTGGATATCTTTTTTTTTATGGCATTTCTCCAAAATGCCCTCGCATAACGCTCTGACACGGGGGGACAGAGCGGTTATGTGGGACTCAAACCCACTAAAACTCCACAGTGTACCTCGACAGCCGCTTGAGGGTGGGACGCGGGAACGCTCTCGCACACAACCGCAAACCCGCCCGCGGTCGCCGTTGCCGGACTCCCTCACGGGGTTGGGTATTGAACCCCCCCGCTACGGAACACCAGACACATGGCGTGCCGCAACCACCTCGGAGACCATTTGCAATGGGCGCCAGACGACCCCGTGTCTAGACGCCCAAACTCCCCTGCGACGGGTCAAGTCTGTGGCCCCACCGCAACCTACGCCGGCTAGAACGCAAAGCCCAGAGGAGCGGCCCTCCTCGGGTTCCGTTAGCTTCACCGTGGGTGACCAAGCCACGGCTACTAGAGCCCCCCCCACCACGACAAGGTGGAACCCCTGGGGAGGGGGGAATGTGGATACCTTGAAGATCGCTCTCTTTGCTCTAAGACACACCTGTTCAAGATGTGGACGTCCTTGCCGCTCCGGGAATGGTCAATTCAGCAAAAAAAAAAGTATATCATAGAGTACATACATTGTTTAAATCGTCTATCATAAACACCAATGTTTCCACACCGAATCCTGGCTGCTAATTCAAAAGTAAAAGTAAATCCGGAACCAAAAATTTACTCTAAATTAAAATACATAATAATCATTAAATTCTTCAATGTTTCGCGAAAGTATGTGAAGGTAAAACTGGATTTTTGGTAAGACCAGAAATTGCAAACCTGCCATGCCTTAAGACAATGTGAAACTCGTTATAAGATCTTTAATTTTAAAATATATTGGTGACCAATTAAGCCTATTTAAGCCAAGATGCAAAGAAACTGGCCAGTATGAAATATATTGGAGGAGCCTATGCACTAAGAACATCAACAAACATCTATACAAATAAATAAAATTAAAGTTTTTAATTTTAAAATGCTTTTAACTTAATGGTATGAAAGTATACATATCTATTTTGGGGGCCGTGTTGCCCGCGTCCGTAGGAGTGCACCCTTAAAATGGAATCCCTACACGTGGCCCCTGGGTGTCTCAAAACAGACATCACAACTCTGGTGCGAGACTTCGGTTGCGGTTCGTACCACCCACCGGATGAAGCCATGCCGTGAAGCGACCTAGTCGTGTTTCGGGATGTAGTCTGGTCAAACCGTTGTGGGAGGCGGGTCTGGGCAGTTGCATCAACTGTGCAACTATCGTTCTCCCCAAATGTATCCACTCTGATTAGAGTGAATAGATTTCTTCTAGATTTACGTGCTCCATCCTTGGCCACACCGTCGCTTACCATCAGGCGAGTTGGTAGCCAAACATAGGTCTGTTATTGACAAAAAAAGATTACTTAAAAAGAAAAAACCTGTACTCGATGGTATGTTAAACCTTGTCAGAGACCTACGGAAGGCTTAAACTCTGATACTAAGTTTTTCATCATCCACAGGATTAGAAGATGACGTGGACCTCTGCCTAATCCTCCGGAGTAGCAGGCGCAATTCTATGTGCTATGTTTATGTTACAAACATTCTTGTATATTTGCTACATCGATTACCAATAAACAGTGTGGAAATTTTAATCAACTAACAAGCGAATAAATACTGGTGCACAAGCACAACTGCCTATTTCATTTAATATTTGTTTACTATATAGTATATACTCCTGACCGTATTTGGGTCACGGCGGCCTATCGCGACGGAGATAAGTACGCAGGAGAAACACAGGTCTACTCCCTCTTCCTTCACTCTCATAGTCCGTTGGGACGGCAATCCGTCACAACCGGAGAGGGATCTGGCGCAGGACCGACGGCTTTAAGTGCTCTCCCAAGCACGGGGGTGTTACACCACCAACCTGCAAACACCGTGCTACTACTGAGAATTCCCTAACAGGATTACCCAATAACATTTTTATTGGGATTTTCTGTAAAGAAATTCTCAGTAGCAGCTCGTAGTTTGGAATTGGGCGCGGTAATGACCGCTTATTATGTGAGACTTAATAACAGCGTTGGTGAAATGTGTCACATTACATTGTTCTCACATATGACTTCTATATTATAAATACAATGTAACCAACAATATTGTAATTGTTTGATGAAAAAGAGTAACCGTGGAGTTTCTTGCCCATTCTTCTCCACAGGAATCTATAATTTGGAACGTGGTAACTAATATTTTTTTTGACAATTCAAAAGTGCCTGTAAATACTCTAATTGAAATGAAAGCTTTGACTTTGACTTTGTGGGTATATAACTGTGTCCACCTATGCGTAGGCAGGGGTGGCCCTGTGGGGAATACAGGCGTGACACTATTACTAAAAAAGAAAGAAAAAAGTGGTAAAATTGGTAGAAATTCAGTAGAAAACATATTAAAATAAGTATATATATAAAAAAAAATTTGTTCATGGGTTTTTGCTAAATATGTTTCCATTCAGGTGAATCATCAACATTTTTAAAAAACATTTCTAATAATGAAAAGAAGTGAAAAACACAGCCTTCGTATAGTATCAACATTTTAGTTGATGAGAATATTAGACTCAAGTCGTTGAGCATATTTGACTCAAGTTGTTGAGGGTAATAGACTCAAGTCGTTAAGGATAGACTCAAGTATAATAGAACACTAGTAATAGAAAAAATCTATTGACCAGTCCTATAAAAATAATTATAAATGCTATTTATCGACCCTATGAGAAGTACATTATTGATTCAATTATAAAAAAAAATACACAACCATCCATAGTAAAATATCTAGAGGAAACCAGCATACCTGTTCGCAGTGGTGCGTAAAACCATGTTAGAGGCCAGCGAGTGGTTTAAAATCGGACACTGCTCACTTGATTTTTTCTTTTTAAATATAAGCAAACGCCTATATATGTACTACTCATCTCAGGAATAAAATCCCAAAAAGCTGAGCCGACTACATCACACTTCAGAAAATCACTCAACACGATGCCATACAAATCAGCGATGATATAGAGCTCCGTAACCGAATCCTATATACAAGTTTCGAATAATTTTGAACACACCTTATGGACAGAGACATCTTTGTTTTCTGTGATTGTAGTATCAAATAATAACCTAGAAATAAAATCAAATCAATACCTGTTTGTATTTTTCTATCACAAATTTTACTATTCCGTAAAAATCTAATATCCTCAACTGAAACTATCCGAAACGGGTAATCCAAAATAATTTAATATCCGTAATCGTATCTGAAACCGATATAATATTATTCACATATCGTCATCATCTGCCCCTATCCCAATTTATTTGGGGTCGGCGCAGCATGTATTGCTATTCCATTAAATTGCATACTGCAAAAATTTTGGCAATGTTTTATGACCGGCCGCCTGCCTGACGTCAACCCTCATTATGAATGCTGTTGTTCGTGGTATCCGCCACCGATTAGGTCTCCTTCTATCTAGCTATGTCACACCAAATGTTATCCATGCGCCAGGTTCTGATGTTATCTTACTAAAACACTCCACTAACCGGGCCAATATTATACATACATGCGTATTCATATTCATATACGAAATTTTATATCCGTAAAATCTCTAATACAAACAAAACGACACCGTAATAGTCAATAATGAATATTTCCAGTCCATTAATTTGACACAAATAAAAGTAAATATTATAATAACGGAAAGTAAAATCGGCAATGATATAAAAAGTAGTCAAAGGAGTGCTCTGTCACTGTGTGGATGACCTCAAAACAATATAATATTTAAATAAACATAATTATGCATATTATACCACTTAGTAAGCGTAATCTTAGGCAGGCATCTTAGGCATTGCATAAGACACGTGTTAAAAATATATAACGAACTAGTTCTCCAAAACCTAGTGAGCTCTACACCTACTTTTTGTATTGTAAACTAGGCTTCATTCATCCGGAGGTTTCGGCCGGTCGGTGCGTGTGCGCAGCCTCGACCAAACAGCCTCAGTTACCTTCCAATCACCGCGTTAGTCGCTCGTGTCTCCTCCGGAGCGACTCGAAAATCGCGAGTGATTTGACATTTTCATAAAAAAAAAAACAATAAATACTTATATTTTTTTTTAATATTTTCTTGTTCTTCCATTTCACCAAAAAGCGAAGGTTAGTGTTCTTTTTACTTTTTTTGTTATATTGAATGTGTGATATGTTTTAGAAAGTATATTTTTGACAGTATGTATGTACACATCGATAACCCAGTTGAGTAATTTTATGCTGAAAATTAGTTTTATAGTGTCGCATAGTTAAAATTTTGGTGACAACTAGACTATACGACGTGCAGTCGATTTGAATGTTAGGTAATCATCTTGATGCGATTAACCGAAGTTAGTTACAATCGAAAATTGATTCGGTAATTTCGTGAACATTTATGAAAGGAGTTTTTTTATCGAAAATGCATTTACGTTTGGCCGCCAACTTTTAAGGTGAATGGCGAAAGTCCACAGACTTTTCTGCTTAATAATATTATTATGTTGACATTGACTTATTATGGAAAGGTTTAATGAGTTTTGCCTGCTTATTAACTAAATGACTTACGGGCACTTATCATTATTGGTATCGTGACAGAAATGTGTGTAAAAATTATAATTTCAGATCAAATTGACCGAATTTTAAGCTATAAAAAGCTTAGGACATTTAGCAAAAGCTGACAATGAAAGTAAGATAAATATTTATGATATAAATAAATTCAGCTCTACCAAAAACCTACCAGATATCGATTGTTCCAAAGTCATGGAAATTAAAGTTGACAGAAGGGTTAAGATACTGACGGTTAAATAAGGAATCACATTATATTTAATACCTACATACATAGTGTTTTTATTAAACTTGTAATAGACTTTATTCTGAAGTTTTAAGGCAGTATTTCTGGTAATTTTAACGTGATATTATAAAGACAGGAAGTCATGGTGACTATTTCAATGTCATATGTGCTTTCTTAGTTAACTCTTCGAATGGAAGAAGTACCAAAATTGTACTTCATACCAATAAAAATCTATTGTGTCTGCTAATTAGGGAGCCAACAGATCTAAGACAGCACAGACATATGGTGAATTAAAAAAATCCTGAGGAAACCTGGTCTGGGTATTGAATCGCAAACCCGCAGTGAGCTAAAACATAAAAATAAAATGGGCAAGGGCCTCTCCTCATACAGAGAAGGCACGAAGTTAATCACCACGTTAGCTCACTGCGGATTAGCAATTTCAGACTACCAAGTCTAGGTTTCCTCACGCTGTTTTCCTTCACCGTATTTCTGTGATGTCTTAGATAGACTAAGAAAGTACATATGACATTGAAAAAGTCACATTGGTACATGACAGGTTTGATCCCACAACCTGTAGCTCAGGAGGCGGGCCCGTAACCACTCGGCCACCACGGCACTAAGCCACGGCAGTGAGCTAGCATGGTGATTAATGCTGGTGCCTTCTTAACCTGCAGTGGGACACTTATGGATTATTTACGTTATTATATAGACATGGTATTTTAAGTTTTAGGGTTTACTCGTGCTCTATTTTTGTAAGGAGCTAGGATGCAGATTTTGTAAACACATAAGGACCAATATAGATTTTAAAACATATTTTCTGTACTGATCCTTATTAAGAATGAAATCAGTCCTAGTTAATTTTACTACATTTAGTCAAATGAAATGAAAATTCTTTGATAAGTGCGATACGAAACACTGTGTAATTGCAATGTTTAAACCAATCGCTTTATTGCAACTACCGACAAACTGGTATCGTGTGGCAGGTTAAGCAATAAAGGAGAAACTTAACATAGCATCACGCCTATATTCCCTGAAGGGGTAAGCATATGTGTACCCACACAGTAGTGTGACCCACATTTCACGAATGCTGTTATTAAGTACTATGTAATAGGAAGTTAACCTATTGCTATCTACTGGACACAAGCTCCGGACTGCTCTGAGAATTTCCTAACAGAAAATCCCAATAACACTTTGCCCGACCTGGGAATCGAACCCAAGACCTCATGCTCAGCAGTCGCTCTTGGGACTACTAGACCAACGTGGCAGTTAGTTAGGTTAAGCAATCGCGTATTACATACCCATTGCTGCTGAGATCTTGGCGACTCCTAGGGCGGGCAGTGTTATTGAGTCTTTCTGTTAAGAAATTCTCAGTAGCAGCCCGGAGTTTGGCATTGTGGCCGGTAGATGGCAAAAGCCTCTCCACCTATTAAATTGGAAATATTCACAGCATGTGGCAGAATGTGGCTTACACGTATGCTTACCCCTTTGGAGAGAAGAGTCGTGATACTATGTTATAGTATGATATCTCAAAAAATTACTTTGTTTTGATTGTGTCTATATTATGTTAGGCTTTATCTCGTCAGATCATGTTAAACTGTTTACTCTTTTTTTACTTTTTTGTTCATCAACTAGTGCTCGCAACTTCGTCTACGTGACAAAAGGTAGCCTATATCCTTTTCCAAGATCCGATCTATCTTTATACCAAAAATCATCAAAAATGGATTCAGCAGTTTAGGTGTAAAATCGTAACAAACAAACACAAAAACAGAGTTACTTTACGTTTACATTTAGGACTAGCTTCTGCCCGCGACTATGTCTACGTGGAGTTCAGGATTGGGTTCAGCTGGATAAAAACGACCCTATATGTTAAAAACTTTCTATGTACAAAGTTTCATTAAAATCCGTTCTGTAGTTATTGCGTGAAAGCGTAACAAATCTCCATCTAACCTCACAAAATAGTAGTAGGAAGTCAGGATTTAGCTTCCCAGTATCTGGTTGTCAGTGGTTACGGACGAGTTTTTTGAGTAATCAAATTACTAAATCAATATGCATTAATACAATAATTGGTTATAGAAGGTCAAAATATCAGGTTGTGGGCTTAACCTGTGTACTTATGCAACTTTTGACAAACGTAGAATTATGCATGCATCAGTTTAGATGAACTGACATGTGCAAGAACACATCATCAGCCTGAATATTAATGGTGATAAAAGCAGCAACCTGGAGTGAGCTAGCGTATTAATGCTAGTTCTTTCTCTGTATGAGAAGAGATCCCTATCTTGTAATAGGACAGCTGTGGGCTGGAAATGTTACCTTAAATTTTTGTCGTTTCTTTTAAAAGTTTGGAAGTTCATGTTTCATTATTAGATTTTTTGGTTATAATGTTTACCATTGCAGAGTTTAATTCTGCTTCTGTATTTAAAACTATCACAATATGCACTTCATTGGCGATTTGGATATCCTCTAGAAAGTTAATCCGAGACGCTATTATTTCATACTTAATCCGCTAAGATTACTTATGCAAAACTTGATTTTGACCAGTAAATCAGATAATTTCAAATGAATATCGACGAGGAAGCAAAACTTGTTACTCGCAAGAAAGTATTAAGATTATTTTCTAGACTATTAATAATAAAACATTGAGAGGTTTTCCTTCAAAATAGTGCTTAGTTAGTAATTGATGATTTTATACATATCAGAATCTCTAGAAAAATCAGAGTTTGAGAGAGTGTACGTTTCGTCGTATGTTTTATAATATGTTTGCTCTGAATGGACATGCTGTAACATACGATGAAATGTACTAAATAATAAAAATAATATCAATGTCAACCGAGTTAGCTAATACGCCTGCTGATCGGCACTTTGGATCTACTCACGTATAAGATTTGTTTACTAATAGGTTGTAAAAAAAAAAACAAATCTGTTGGGTGAAATCCTTCTAAAAGGAAAAAACTTCTTTTAGAAGGTTTTTGGACTTAAGACCGGAGAGTGTGGGATTTTCACCTTACTGAAACTATGTATGTTCGTGGTTTCACGTGATAGAGGGCTCCGGGTCAAAATCAAAATCAAAATCAAAATTTCTTTATTCAAATTAGGCTAAAAATTAGCGCTTTTTGAACGTCAAACATTAAGACATCCCCCAAAAAAGCCCACCCTTTACCGCTTCGAAGCGGCGCAACAAACTTCCCAGCAACACGTCTGTCTGTCAACGGTCCGTCAACAGACCAGCTCCGGAACCCCCCTGTGTAACACCTGTTAGGAAACTCCTGGCAATAAATAAAATTCTACCTACACCAACAAAGTTTTCCTCAGTTACCACGGAAGAGTTCATATGCATGGCGTCATGATGCCATTTTTAATGACACTAGCGGACCCGGTGGGCAGACGTTGTCCTTTCATATTCTTTTTTTAATATGAGAAATCCATTATGGACACTGTGCCGGACTCCTATCGGCTGAAACACTGTCCTACCCTAACCTTTACCGAGGTCACGGGTTAGCAGTAACACTCACTGTGACCCTGGCAGATTATGGTCCGTTGAAGGGCGTCAACGGGTCTGTGCAGGCTTGCTGGGCAGTTATTAATTGTCTGGATCTTGGCAACAGCGCTACGTATGGTGTCCAAGTAGAACTAAAATACATCCAGGTGACAACGGATAAAAGAAAAAACCAAATCGGTTAAACCGTTTAGTAGGAGAAGCATTACGTACACACGTACATCGGTATTTTATATAGTAGAGATGGACTTTGACATTATCTTGTTACTTAAACGAGCAAGTAATTGTTGTTAATGTTTTCTGACCTCTGTCCATTTTATAAAAGTATGATTATGGGGTTAAAATCTTGATTATACTTACCAAGATGAGATGGTGTTAATATATAGCATCACTCCTTTAATCCCTGAGGGGTCTGCAGGGGAGTAGGTACACAGATGTACATCCACATTTCACCAATGGCGTTTACTTAGTGTGTAATTAACATATTAGTGGTGTCATTAGGCCATGTAACGATGGTGTTAAGCATTTAGAATATAGAAGAAAGGAGTTTGACGATCCTTTAATACTTCATACTTTTGACTTTTTGTTCCTAATATTGGTGTCTGCTTTATTTTAGCATTACTTTATACGGAGTGGAGATGGGTACGACATTAATTTAAACCACGTATAGAATGTCACATTCTCTGACCCTACACAAAAAATCAATCATCAACCCCCTGCCTTTATCCCAATTCATTTTGGGTCGGCGCAGCATTTATTCTTCTTCTATACTCTCTACTTGTACTGGAATACTGGTAAAGTTATGGACATGTTTTATGACCGGTCGCCAGCCCGACGTCAACCCTCATTGGGAATGTGTTGTACACGAAAAAACAATAAAATCCAATAAACACTTTAAATTATTACAACATTTTTTTAATAATTTTAATAATTTTGATTTATATATGATCAAGATAACGTATCGGAGGCCCATTTTCGGTTACTAAGCGAACGGAGTTAAGTAAAAAAAACTAATTTACGTATTATAATAAAACAACTTTTAATCGGATTAATCGCGTGTATTATTGGTTTTTGTTCCTCCTGCGACCACGAACGCAGCAACGTGTTGAAAACGTCAGGAAAAACAAAAAACAATATACACGCGATTAATCCGGTTAAAAGTTGTTTTATTATAATGTGTAGTGATCGCGCAAACCTAATACTATTATATAGTTTACGTATGTTCCTATGTATATAAAATATATTGCCTACACTGAGTGTAGGTATGGCATTGCGTATACAATAGCTTAGTTTAATTCAATTATTAATAGCTATTACTTAATTGTTACGTTTCAATTTAAATCGGTGTCAAACATTTTTAACATATTAGTGTATCTAATTATGATGTAAATACAAAATTTACTGGTCACTTCCCTTACATAATTAAATTGAAATTTAAAATTGAACTTATTTAACAACTCTATATTCTATTGTTTAAGTTTTACGGTTAACTATTAATTCAATTCAGATTGCCTTGACTAGACTAATAGAATTCAAACTGCCTTGACATCTAGTTTACAAATTATGTATGAACTTTTCCACAGTACCGTTATCGTCGTAGGTAGCTGCCGAATAGTAATTGTAAATTCACGGAAATCGATATGCATAATTTCATAATTCGCGTTTTTGTTTTAGAAACAGCGGAAATAAATATTGTCATAAGAAAATAAAGTATGCGAGTTTTTGGCATAGTAAGTTAACATAACGCTATACTTTCCAAGGGGTAGGTAGAAGACAGTAGTGCACCCACATTTCACTAATGCTGTAAATCCCATGTGGTGAGCCTATCTAATATCTACAATTGTAAACTTCGGACAGCTACTGAGAAATTCCTATCATAAAAACTCAATAACACTTTGCCCGACCTGGGAATCGAACCCAGGACTTCACACTCAGTAGCAACGCTCATGACCACTAGATCAACGAGGCAGTCGAAGTAGTCAAGAATTCGGAGTGTGAGGTCGAGATGGCTTAAATGATAAATGATTTTATTTCTGTAAATACGAGTAGATCTGTTGAAGACACTTTTACAAGTCATTTTTATAAACTAGATGGCGCCGGCGTTTCCTATCTGACTGTCTCTGAGAAGAAACGCCGAAACAAACTCAGAGGTCAACGTCTCTTTTAAAGTCCAGACATAATAGTATGTACATATCTATGTGAGTGTAACGATGCAGGAATCGTCAGTGCTTAGTGGTCAGAGCGCCTGGAGTAGCAATTGGATGCAAGCAAATAGAGGCAATTATAATCATAACATATATATATATATAACGTATATTTTTTAAATACAGAATTCGTTTCAAAATTCTATGCAATAAACATAAAACAGTAAATAATCATACAAAAAATGTTTATTATTTCTATTATTACACCTAATATACGTAATAACCGTTAAATTCGCAAACTAACCGTCACTAAACTCCACGTGCCAAAACTATGAACAATTAGTTTCACTAATCCATCAATTAGTAAGGCATAGTTCAAGATATGTTTGGTGAAATTAGGTATGTTAGCACCATGCCGTTAACATTATTCTATTAACGTGACTTGAGGTCTGGTAGTTTGAGATGACTGTCATACTCACATAAATGTCTTACTGGGGTGGCGTGTGCGTTGCGTCATTCTGTTCCCTAAAATATAGTTGAGCTAAGCGATGCTGATACATGCGTGATACTCGTAAACGGGTGCCACAAGGTCGCCGACTGGTCAGGTCAAAAATACCAAGACTTGTAACTATTATTACAATTTTGTATCACCTACGTGTACAACTATATCTGCATCGTTATCACATAATGTCTTTTGATCTTCATAAATGTACCAAAGTTATTGTAACACAACATTTTAAAAGAGTAACTATGGAGTTTCTTGCCCGTTCTTCTCCATAGGAATCTACATTTTGGAACGTGGCATTTATTGACCTTCAAAAGTACCTTTATATGGTCTAATTGGAATAAATGATTTGACTTTGGTACCTGGAATAATTTGCTAGGTACCTAGTTTCTCGTTTTTTTTTTTCAAAAATCAAATTGATAATGTGGTTTTTGTTAATGATTTCGATACGTGACTGCCTCGTTCGTCTGTGGTCGCAAGCGCGGCTGCTCAGAGTGAGTCCTGGGTTCGATTCCCAAGTCGGGCAAAGCGTTATTGGGATTTTTCTGTCACGAAATATCTCAGTAGTAGCCCGGAGTCGGGAAGTTGGTGGTGCGACACCCCCGTGCTTCGGAGACCATGTAAAGCCGTCAGTCCTGCGCCTAATCTCTCTCCGGTCGTGTCGGATTGCCGTCCCATCGGATTATGACAGTATAGGAAGAGGGAGTGCACCTATGTTAGCGCACAAACTTGTGCACTATAATATCTCCTGCGTACTTGGCTAATCTCCTCGGAGATTGGCCGCCGTGACCGAAATACGGTCTGGAGGAGTATTTTATTTTATTCGTTATCCTAATAACAACGACAAGTCACTTCCATATTGCGCATAATCTGCAGATACCTACTTATTAACTGAAATAATAAGTTAAACCAAAAAAAATACACAAATATCTATTCATAGTCGCAAAACTAACACTACCAAAATAATTTACAACTTTAATTTATTGGCCATATTCTGGCATTAGTATCATCCGGAAAATGCAATTATAAAAAAGGTCAGTGAGGTTTATCCAAAATATAAACTACTTAGACAATATCGTCCGCCATATTATTGTGACGTCAACAGAAAAACCTTGAATATCAACAACAAAAGTTGTTTTATTATAAAGTGTAGTGATAAATTAATTTGGTACTAATTTCCTTTGCGAGCCGTATTTTTGAGGCACGGGGTCTACTTACCTTGAAACATCACGCATGTATTCCCCGAAATAGTAAGCAGAGGTGTACACAGTTGTACACCCACATTTCATCATTGCTGTTATTAAGTCCCATGTAATTAGGTGGTGAACCAATTCCTATTATCCGGGTACAGATTCATGCCTTTTGTTTTTCTAACCGAAAAATTCAATAACACTGACTAATCCGGAAATCTAACCTAGGATATCATAGTCGGCAGTCACCCTTGCGACCACTATACTAATAAGGCAGCATTATTGCATGGTATAAGAATAGATTTTAACCCCATTAAACAGATGTTACTACATCTCTAATTAAATTATACCTAGTTAAGAGATACTTTTTATTATAATTAGAATAACCTACTTAAAAAAAAAAAAACGCTAGCTTGGTAATTATTTTGCCAACTTTCACAACTGAATTGAATTCTATTAATTACATTACAACATGAAATTATTATGAGTTTAATTTGAAAACATAAGACTTAAACGGGTTACTTATTAGCAATTCAGCGTTTTATTTATTTGAATGTTTATATTAATATCTAGGTTAGTAAGTACGTATCAATAATAGCATTGAGGTATATATCTACAGCAGGGAAAATGCCTCTTTTTATACTTAGACATCATTCGGTCGTTCTTTTTTTATTGAATAGATTCAGGCGTTACCTTGCGGAAGTCCATTACAATGGATGCAAATAAATACACCCGTCCGATGGTCCGCCACCAAATCACTGCACGGTCAACAGCTCCTGATTATGTCCCGTGTAGAGAAGTTGGTGGTTCTTGCAATTTTGCTTGCGTATGTCTTGAAGGAATTAGTCCCTGGCCGTCTAAGGCGTTTGTGCATATATTTGCGGGGGGCAAGCGGTGCTTAAGTAATTGCATTACCTGCTACTCTCAATAATGTGGAAGTAGCTATTAAAGGTATTTATTTGCATCCATCCTTTTTCCTTTGCTTCATAAATGTTAAATTTATCATAAATTATATTATCATATCTTTAATACACTTTTACAAGTCATAAGAATTGCCGAATATCATAACTATCACTGAGAGTGAAATGCCGAAACAAATTCAGAGATCTAGGTCTCCTTTAAAGTCCAGACATTATAGTACTTAATTATGTGAGTGTAACCATGCAGCTTGGCGAAATGTAGATGACTCTTTATATCTGCCTACCCGTTCAGGGAGTACAGGCGTGATGCTATATTATTTTCATTTATATTACCATCTCATTTGACTAAAATATTCGGTTAGTTTCTAATACATAGATAATTGTCTGTCTAATTACCATTAACAAGAATGTGTGGGAATGAGAAAATCGAAGTATTCTCGGTATGTTTTTGTTGCATCCGACTAGTATAATAAATCCTTGTTAGCTATACTGAGTGGACATTATTTTGTTATATGCATGTTAATTGCATGCACAGCTAGCGATGAGCTTATAAAATCAGGTATATTTCAGTTACACTTGAGCGTAATTCACTTTAAATGGCATTAATCAATTTGTCATACATTTTGCCGTATGTCAAAAACGGTCTCCCCGTGTCTGTGAATTTATTCAGGTATTTAAAAAGATAAAAAAGTATAATATAGTCATCGTAAATTTTTCAAGTTCATTTTAAAAACATTTGTAAAATAAAATTAACTAAAGTTACAATATTAAATGGAAAAAGAATACGGTCGCGAACAGGATTCGAACCTGCGCCTCCCGGATAAATACTCCAGGCGCTCTGACCACTAAGCCTTCTCGACCTCTGCTCACCACCGCGAATTCTTCTTCCATATTTTAACACGTCTTATGGTGACGTCATTGCAATGAATTCAGTACCTATACAGGTGACCGAATCGACACGACCATCTTTGCAGCTAAAACAATGTCGTAAAGAATTCGCGGTGGTGAGCAGAGGTCGAGATGGCTTAGTGGTCAGAGCGCCTGGAGTATTTATCCGGAAGGCGCAGGTTCGAATCCTGTTTGCGACCGTATTATTTTTCCATTTAATATTGTAACTTTACAGTTCGCTAAGCATGCGCTAATGCTTTTCAAAGATATATCTTGTTTTTTTTTTGAAATCATGCTTTTATTTAAAATGCTGTCATGGCTGTCATAAAAAAATCCGTACACAAAATGTTGTATCTGTCCTGTTAACCGTTAAAGAGTTCAATTATCTGGAGCTTAACCGCGATTTCGATTCAGTTCATGCTTACCATAAAAATGCATTGTCATCGGAATTGAACCAGCATGTAAAAATTTAACTCTGGAGAACAACAGTTAGTGGTTCTAATTCAGCTTGCACGATTTGATAAACAAAATAACATATATATTGTAAGTTAATTAAAAATGTGTAAAAAGTTGTCATCTAGACAACTGAAGATTAAGAATGGCTGCAAATAAATAAAATATCTACCTACTTTCACAAAATTGAGGGTAGTCATGCAATACCTACCTGTGCACCGCCCGCCCGCCCGCAAATACGAGTATATGCACATACGCAAGCGGTGAAACATTGTTGCGTTTGAGATTTTGATACATAACGCGCACACAACTGTACATTTATTTGACGTATTTGTCGAACTAGATTTGATGAACGCTTTCATGTGACATTTTGATCGATGCTTGACATTGATAAATCTAAGAAAATTTAACTTCACGCGAGTAATCCTAAGATTTCACAACCTTGTTTGTTTGGTATCACACTATCATTAATCAGAATCGATATTGCTCTATCTCTATCGACATTTTATCGATATAACATAGATTGTCGCAGCCAAAACAGCGGCGCGAGCATGGTTCTTTTATTTGTCACGTTTGTCGATTTTAAACGGATATAACGATAAAATTCAATACATAAAAACTTTTATCGAGTCGACAAGTTTGCCAAAAAGATCCGTACTCGGACGCCAGCAATGCGACCACCGATCTTTGTCGATACATTTATCGAGTCGATAAAAGTTTAAACGTATTGAATTTTGTCTTAACAAAATTTTATGTCAAATGACAAATATGTTGCCAGTGACATTGCCACGATTTATGGCTTATGACTGATGACTGATGATCCCGAAAAATGACCGTTTAACAATAATTAATACGAATGTGTCTCATGAAAATGTTTTTACAAATAAATTCAGTTCAAGTATAATTAGCACCAAATTTTTGTAAAACATGTCTTGCAGAAAAGGACGGTAGGACGAATGATATTAACATTAATTAAGGAAAAGTGATCAGCTCATACGATATACATATATTCTGTAAAAAAAAAAAAAAACATTTATTTCCCCACACTAGGATCTTCTCCTGTATCGTGTGTGCATTTAGACACCTGTCACACATACCTTGACCCAGAATAATTATCTGTAGATCATATAAATATTTGTGCCGTGCGAGAATCGAATCCGCGACGACTGCGTCAACCGCTCCGTCAACCACTCCGTCAAATTATGACGCTGACTTTGATGAAAATATATAATATTTTCACATATAGACTTAAACTGTATTAGAACTGGCATTGTGTAAATATAAATGTAAATTCACACGTCTTTTTACGTAATGTAATGTCCCGATTTTTTGTTCGAACCCGTCAAGTACAATGTCAAATGCATTGTTTGAACACAACGGGTAACCTTATCTGTAATTTATTTTTGTTTAGACTTACTCATAATTAGAAATACAACAAAACTAAGATCGCATTTATTTTACTTTATACATATAAGAGTAGAAAGTAACGAAATAATTAAGAATCAATCTTTTACAAATTTAGATTTAACATTAAAAAATTGTTATAATAAAACAATTTGTTCATGACATTTCCAAAACTTTACAGCATCAAAAGCGAAGGCAAATACCAAAAATTCGGCCATATTTGTTTATTTTGGCCTTAGGTTCAGAATGTAATAGAGTTAATTGTGTAAACACAACACGAATGCCTATCCAGTAGTTTTGTGAAAACAAACACGAAAACGGTTTCACAAGCATAGCTCGGGGTTTCCTAATATCCTTTACTTGCACACCGGTTTCCGGTTATTTGAAACGTTCCCCTTATAGTTTCGTTTATTCAATTACGTGTAACGCTAATATGTTGTTGTTATTGCAATGGTTCATTAAATTCAATGCAGGCTGCGGTGTGTAAGTGCAATTCATGTCATGCTCCCCTTGACGTCATTGCTTGCGGTAGCGTCATGGATCGGGTCGCCACGTTCCCTCTAAAATGGCGAGGAAGCGATGGCTGTGCTCGTGAACGGGTGCTGCTTGCGGTGACTGGTCGTCTTGCTGACCGCAGTTCCTAATATGTTAATATGCATTTATTGAATTAGCCAAGCTGGTCTTAGTTAATGTGCAGTTTGTATCTTTTGGCATGTTTAAGTGGGTACTACCTTCATACGAAATAGTTTTAGATTGCAGGCTTTCGATAATTTAATTATTTTTCTAGGTTAATTTAATATTTCTATGCGTTGGTACATCGGCTCGTGCTAGCTAACATGGGACCGAATCATTTTATCTCAATAGTTTTTTTTATAATATATGTCAATTTTAGATTTGTATAGAATCTATGAATAATTTGATACAGACAGACGTGTTGCTGGGAAGTTTGTTGCACCGCTTCTTCTTCCCAGCTAAAACATTAGGAAGTGGTAAAGGGTAGGCTTTATTGGGGGCTGTCTTAATGTTTGACGTTCAAAAAGCGTACATTTTTAGCCTAATTGGAATAAAGAAATTTCGATTTTGCATGTAGTGTTGGTGGCCGAGTGTTTAGGGACCCGCCTCTCAAACCTACTATAGGTACTCTCTTAGTAAATCTAATACACCACAGACATACGGTGAAGGAAAACATCGTGAGGAAACGTGGACCTAACGGTCTGAAATCGCCAACCCGCAGTGAGCTAGCGTAGTGATCAATTCTTGTGCCTACTTTGTATAAGAAAAGGCTCTTGATTATCCGTTCAGCCGTTTCCTCGTGAAAAAGTAACAAACAATCAGAGATACTTTTGCATTTATAATATTAGTATAGATACATAAACTCACGCCTTTCTCCCTTTGACAGAAACTGCAGAACTGAACGCCACCTGCTATGATTCTTACTCAACTACATTTTCAAGCCAATTATGCCTATAGCCGGTTGTTGCAAAAACAAAAAAAAAAACAAGTTAGTTAAACTAAAATAATTAATTTTTCAAGGAAACATTGATAACGTTCGTGTCTATGAACGGGGCTTGAACCCGCGACCCTTGACATTCCATGTCATCACTATACCAACTAAGCTACCGTGTCGTCGTTTCAATAATTAATTACCATAATTAATTAATTTAATAATATTCCAACCATTATGTTGATAAATAATCGAAGTTCGATTTCCTGTTGCACATCAGTAAACAACTTTATTTTTTTCATATCGATTGTGAAAAGTAATATTTAATTAACATAAGTTATTGACTTATGTCCTATTCGCCTTTGCGCTCAATTGTCAATCAACAGACCCACTTTTAATACTTAAATTAAACGCTGAGGTAATGCAAACCTACTAGACTAAACATACTGTGATGTGATTGTTTGGGGAATGGAGTAGACTGTCCTACCGTGAGACAGTGTTTACTAGTGCAGATGATAAAAAATTTAGAATATGTGGGATCGTGACCTATAAATAAAACCTCGATATACTGGACTTTCGACTGTAGTTTTATTTTACGCAACAACTCAGAAAACTTAATTATAATAACTATTCTTTTAATCTTATTTCCTAGCTCTCTCGTCTTCCCGCACACAACGCTCACTCCCTCTGTCCCTTTTTTCATCTCCCCTCTCATTCGCACATTCACGTTCCATTCTACACTCCTTTCATACGTTCCGTTTTTACCCATCCTACATTCGGCCGTCCTGCACTCATATCTGCCCTCAGATATACCTCCTCTTGGTCCTTGACATGCTTCCATACACCATACATTCTTACATTTTACATTTACTTAAATCTTACTTAATAGAAACAATAACTTTACAGAAATACTTTTAACATCTTAACTTGTTACACCATTACTTATTTCTTACTTCATAAACTTTGAAGGTACACAACATAATGATTATTTTACAGAATAAGCTGAACTTGCACTTTTATTTTTCTGCTTTATAAACACAAATTTAGTTAAATTCTTTATTCACCAACATAAACTTAAACATGGTTTATTCATTAATACTTTTAAATACAATGACCAATGAACATTACACCTACTTGCTTACAACATCTTAGAATAAAATAGTTCTGACGGTGACATAGTCCTATTTTTTAAACACAAAAATAATTATGTACTGAAAAAACATAAACATTGTAGTCCTAAACACATAACCTAGTATTCGTGAGGATACTGAGTAGTATTATTGACACAACTATCATACACACACAAAAAACACACAATTATACTCATTCTTCCTTACCTGGCCATTTCTTCATATTGTCCGCAGAGCTGGAAGTCTTCTTTGGCCCTTCTGTGGTATCATATAGCTTCTCAACATCATACCTATCATTTCTTTTAACTTTTATAATCCTATATGGTCCTAAATACTTGGGTTTAAGTCCTGGGCCAAACTGAGTTCTTTTAATGGCTACTAAATCATCCAACTCATGAGTTGAGCTAGGTTATCTCTTATCATTAAATGTTTTCTTATTTTCTTCTTGTACCTTCTGAATCTGTTGCTTGGCCTTCAGCCTTAAATTTTCTCTATCTTCATCAAAATCATCCAACTCATGAGTTGAGCTAGGTTATCTCTTATCATTAAATGTTTTCTTATTTTCTTCTTGTACCTTCTGAATCTGTTGCTTGGCCTTCAGCCTTAAATTTTCTCTATCTTCATCAAAATCATCCAACTCATGAGTTGAGCTAGGTTATCTCTTATCATTAAATGTTTTCTTATTTTCTTCTTGTACCTTCTGAATCTGTTGCTTGGCCTTCAGCCTTAAATTTTCTCTATCTCCATCATAACTATCGATTATTTCTTGTTGTAAAAGATTAATCACATCCAAATCTTCTTTACATCTCATCTTGGTTCCAGTAAGCAATTGAAATGGTGAAGTATTTATTGATCTCTGGTAAGTGCTATTTAAAGCTTGCTGGACCCGACCAACATGTCTATACCACAGTGATTTATCCTGTATACACAGCTTGGTTAACATTGGAATCAAGATACGGTGAATTCTCTCCACCTGTCCATTCCCTCGTATGAATTAAACTCAAACAACAGAACTACCTTAAGGTTATTGTTACGTAAATTGTTGTGATATTAATATATATTTTTTTTTATATAAAAAGAGATCAATTTTTGTAAAGCATTAACGCATGCTTAGCGAACTCTAAAGTTACAATATTAAATGGAAAAAGAATATGGTCGCGAACAGGATTTGAACCTGCGCCTCCCGGATAAATACTCCAAGCGCTCTGACCACTAAGCCATCTCGACCTACAAAATTTTGTTTATTTATGCATTAGCAACCCACCCTGGGCTCGCAGGTAGCAGAGCATATATCCTTTTTTTTTCAGACTTTGTGTCGTATCAGCCTATTGCGTCAAGTTTGGATTAAAATGTAACTGATGCTAATCGTAATTGGAGTATTTTTTTTTATGTATTTTACGCGGTGGACGCCAGCAAAGCTCCCAGTCGGCATGTTTTTTTTATGTATTTTACGCGGTGGACGCCAGCAAAGCTCCCAGTCGGCATGTTTTTTTTTATGTATTTTACGCGGTGGACGCCAGCAAAGCTCCCAGTCGGCATGTTTTTTTTATGTATTTTACGCGGTGGACGCCGGCAAAGCTGCCAGTCGGCATGTTTTTTATGTATTTTACGCGGTGGACGCCAGCAAAGCTCCCACTCGGCATGTTTTTTTATGTATTTTACGCGGTGGACGCCAGCAAAGCTCTCAGTCGGCATGTTTTTTTACTGACTTATTTATCTATCATCGTCATATTTCAGCCAATTTACACAAAACCTCAATGAATTATACACTTAAATTTCCCTCATATAGCAGCAATAGCCTAGTGGTATGACCGTTGGACTGAAAAGTTAAACTTCGCAAGTTAGAATCCAAGGCACTCACTACTGTCTTTTCGAAGACATGTGCGTATTATAAATTAATTATCACTTGCTTGAAACGGTGAAGGAAAACATCGTGAGGAAACCAGCACACCTGAGTGATGTTCGCGTGTGTCATGTCAGAGACCTGCGAGTGGTAAACCACGCAGTGGTTTAAACTCTGACACTAGGTTGTTCATCAACCACACGTTAAGAAGAAGAATTAACAAGTAATGCTAATATTACTCTTGATTGGATAGGCTTATAATTTTGAATGTATCTATGGTTTTTTTCATTCCACGACGCAGTGGTTCAGAGACCGACTGCTGCGCCTCGTGTCGCAGGTACGATTCCTGCACGGAGCAAATATTTGTGTGATATACAGATAATTGTTCCTGGTTTGGGTGTGTGTGCATGTGAGATTATATATCTGTAAACGCACCCACGACACAGGAAGAAATTCCTAGTGTGGGGCAACCATTCTTATAAAAAGAAAAAATAATTATAAATCATTTGTCCGAATTCTGATTATTTGGACTTGAAATAAACGCCTCTTTAGATATATTTTTGCCCTCATTTTTATAGCTGACCGAATAACATTGAGCATAACATACTTAATGCAAGTACTTATGAAATACGTAATAAAAATGTGACCTACATTATATATGGATTATTACATATGCACGCATTACATATTGCACTTGTAGCACCTTTGGGTAACTATATCGGGGTCAAAGTTATTTTGTTTATTTTGCTGCTGGTTTGTTTTTAAGTTTGATTGATCGAAATTAATGATATTTAATTTATTTTAGTATTATTAATAATATACTCCAACCCTATTTTGGTCACGGCGGCCTATCTCCATGGAGATGAGTGTGCGCGCAAACACATGTGCAATCCCTCTTCCTTCACTCTCATAGTCCGATGGGGTGGCAATCCGAAACGACCGGAGAGACATCAGGCGCAGGACCGACGGCTTTACGTGTCCCCGGAACACGGGGGTGTCATACAACCAACTTCCTAACTCTGGCCTGTTACTGAGAATTTCCTAACAGAAAATCCAATAACACTTTGCTCGTCCTGGTAATCGAACCCAGGACCTCAAGGTCGGCAGCCGCACTTGCGACTACTAGACCAACGAGGCAGTTGCTTTATATTACTATATTTGAGTACCTATAACTAATTTACTATCCATACTTCCATACTAATATTATAAATGCGAAATTAACTCTGTTTGTTTGTTTTTCACGACTAAACGGCTGAACAAATCGTTATGAAATTTGGCTAGGAGATAGATTGTATCTTGGGGAAGGACATAGGCTATCTTTAGTCGCGCAGACGAAGTCGCGGGCACCAGCTAGTATCTTATATATCATAATTACGTACCTACTAAAAACTCTCTCACTGTGAGCATTGTATGAAGTTGGCACAGATATATAATATATGAAACATAATTATATGAGAATCATCCGTGCCTCATTTTGGGTACTTTCATGAAATTCAAAATATCAATAAAACATCTCTCTTCACTCCGCTAATTTCTTTAGACAGATTATACGCTTTAATGTTTGTTTTCTGTATTTACTATGAAAAATATATTAGCAGCGTAAAAGTTGCCATATACGCCTATTTTGAGGTTAATAATGGCACGCAAAATATATACACTTTTAGTATCTAGTGTTTAATGTGTAGCGTCTCCTAATTCGCTTGCAATTGACGCAACACATTTTTTTTCTTTATACATCTCTATTAATCTTCAACTCAGTATTCACTGTCTTTCTAGCCTGCTCTTCCTCTATTCTCTACCATATTCGTGTATCTATCTACATTTCGATATTATTATAATATGTAGTACATTTATATAACATCAGAACCTGGCGCATGGATGACATTTGGTGTGACATAGCTAGATAGAAGGGGACCGTATCGGTCGCGGTTACCACAGACAACATCATTCCCGAAGAGCGTTGTCGTCAGGCAGGCAGCCGGTCATAAAACATAGCCAAAACTTTAGCAGCATGCCAGATATAGGTAATGATTTTTTTATAGTTAAAAGCCCCTATTTTATTTAAACTATTGTTTTACCTACCTTACGTGTTTTTTTCATTTAATGTCTAATACAACTAAATTACCAAACTCTAACGATGAGAATTGGGACTTTATTTATTGACATTATGTAATTAATTCTTGATCATCTAAAATTCTAAATAATCTTTAAGTATGTAAGTCTTTGCTATGTTCTAACATATCACCTTTAACAGTGACACAGCTATTATCACCAGTTCTCACGAACTTCCGCGTCGCTTGCGCAGTTACACCTCCGTAATTACAAAATTACGCTGACCACACTTATGGCAATTCAAAACGAAAGTTATGGACGGTACGCCATTATTGTTAAGATTGAGGAAAATGGAATACAACACTGGTATTGTGACACTTTCACTTTAACATCTATTCACTGTCATTGACAAAGGTAGAGGTTTACACTAAAATAAGTCCTCTCAGCTGTTTGACCTACAGTTTTAAAACGTGTACACTAGGAGGTTGGAGGTCCTTGAGTTTTTTTTTAACTGGTAGCTGATAGCTTATTAACATGGAATTAATCCGTTATGTCGTAGGTAGGTACGTTTATGCGGATTTTTATAAGCAAAAAAAGACCTGACGGTTTTTCCCGTTTTGGGAAAATATTCAGATCCTGATTAGATTTCCTCTCATGACCGGTAAACATTTTCATTGCAATCAGTAAATTTTCTATCAAGTTTGAGCCACTTCAAATCTTTTTACTATTAAAATTACTAAAATTATGGCATAGATTAGAGAACACCAGAAAAAAAACGATGTTTTTAAATAATAAGCATAGTAACAAGTCTCGCTGATTATACTAAATATTTAACTTTAGTTTGAGAGTTTGTAAATATTTTTTCTTCTCTATAATTTCCTACTAATCATTTAATATCGTTTAAAAATATAATAAACTACTTAAACAATATAATTATAACTAAAAACAATAAATATTACATTTTTACTATGTATATACATCATGCCTCTTCGAGGAATAAAATTAACTTTAATAGTAATGCGAACTAATTTCTTGTGCATAAAATGATGCAGCCTCGCTTTGAATAGGCACAAGTCATGGAATCTGATTGACGGCTATACAACACATGTACCGTGAGTGCTGTCGATAACCTTTGATCCCTGTTTAGTCGTGAAGTTGCCAGCCTTTTTGCCTTTTGTGTTCCTTTGATAGATTTGCGTTAAATTTCAAATCTAAATGAGAAAATCTCGCAACTGTTATTAATTTCCATTTGACATTTAAGTCCGACCTGTCTTATCTATTGAGACTGGTATGACATGTAGACAAGAATATTTATTTATATTATACTCCTACGGACCGTATTTTGGTCACGGTGGCTACGGAGATCAGCCAACTATGCAGGAGATATTATAGTGCACAAACACAGGTACACACCCTTGCCTTCACTCTCATAGTCCGATGGCACGGTAATCGGACACGACCGCAGAGAGACCAGGCGCAGGACCGATGGCTTTACTTGCCTTTACTCCGAATCTAGTCAGGTAGTCTGTACAGACCCAACTCTAGACAACGATGATGTCACCTCTGACTGTCTCTCTATCATCCTGGTTACGTATCCCACGCGATGCTGGGGTCAGCCTTCCTTGTTTTTCTCTTCTCCTTCGCTCTGTTCTTGACATAGTTTTTGGAAACCTTACACTCATACATGTCGATGATAACGTCACCATAACATGCATTAAAAACTGAAGGAAAGATTCAATTTAGCTCAATAGATTAATAGACACAGTGGAGGGACTTGTGGCTTAATAACGGCCGCACAGATCGATCGATCAAGGTTAAGCTGCGCTTGTCGTGGTCGGTTTTTAGATGAGTGACCAGCATTTCATACCGAGATTCCTCCGCGCCTCGGAGGGCACGATAAACCTTTCCCGTTGTCAAATTCAGATCTAAGACAGCCGTTATGGTTAGTTAGAGGCCTGAAATTCTGACAACCAGTCATTTCACGAGATATCTTGTTACCCAGTAACTGGGTTGTGAAGGTCAGATAGACAGTCATTCGATGTAAAATACTGGTATTAAGCTGCCTCCGGTTTGACTGGAAACCAACCTCAATGTAATTGGGAAAAGGCTAGGCAGATAATGATGATAATAGATTAGTAGACAGACTTCATATCCCGCTCGCAGTCATGTTTTTCTACCTAATAACATATCTGCAGTCTAGGCGGGTCTACCAGGACATTGAGGAATGTATCGGTCGGTAAGATCTTGTGTCCAATTTATTGGTTACAGTTTTAACATAACCGTTTGATTTATTTCGATTGGGAAGTTTCTGTGTCTGTCTATTTCATAACTCATAAAAATATCAATGACGACATCAATACAATTTAGTACCTCCGGCATGTCTGCCCTCAGATACAACATGATACGACAATCATCGAATATTTTATGGCGTTACAGTACTTAACTACAGATTTTTCAACATAATAACTTATACATGTGTATGTATGTAATTTTTCTACCATCAAGTTGTGTTCGACTTTCACTGTTACGTATTTAAGTTGTAAGCGATCACACGCAAAAATATTAAGTGGTTTTGGTTACCTAACCAAAAATAGACAGACACAGATGTGCAGTATTCAAAAGAATTTTTTAATTGATTTTTATGTGATATATGTTATAAGCTGGAGGGGAGTCGTGGTAAAGTAACAGATCGAGGTTAAGCTGCGCTTGTCACGGTCGGTCAGTGCATAGGTGACCATTATTTCATATCGAGACCCCTCCGTCTCCGAATTGACGTTTAACCTTCAGTTTAGCTTCGACTGTCGTTACGGGTATTCAGATGCCTGTAAGTCTGACAACGAGATATCCAGTGTCACCCAGTAACTGAGTTGAGGTCGTAAGATAGTATTATCTTAGGTTTGCGCGATCACTACACATTATAATAAAACAACTTTTAACCGGATTAATTGCGTGTAATTGTTGTTGTAATTGGTTTTTTGTTTTTAAAAACAAAAAACCAATAATGCATAGTACAATATAAAGTTGTTTTATTATAATTTCGTAAGATAGGTTGTTGCTCCTTATAAAGCTGCATCAAATTAAACTAGAAGCCAACTCCAACGTTGATGGGAAAAGGCTAGGTAGATTGAAATGTTATAAACTTGCATAAATACAGACATTAATCAATATTTTACCATTAATTTTCGATTTCTAGTTCATTGAATTACTTCTCAACTATAAGCAGATATCATAAAATAAATAACCGTGTAACTAAACTTATAATGCTTGTTGGACGTTATTACTAACCTACATTTCATTTATTGTTACCGACACAAATTATTTGTCTATTCAAATAATACTACCTTGTACATTTTTCTGTCTCTAGAATCTGCAGCTTCAATAATATTTAGCTTTACCTTTAGCTTAATTATGCGGAGTTATGTTCTAGTTATTAATTCTTATTTTTCTTCTCCTTCTTGTTCTGATTCTAAGGTACTTAAATCTTACTTCCATTTTCCCGTGTCCTCATCACAGTTTAATTATTTATTTAAATTTTATGCAACAAATATACATGCCATAGGCATTCTTTGCCAGTCAACCTTTGGGTGTTGCAAAGATGAAATCATTCACTCCCTTTTCATTTCCATCTCTTTTTTGGTCCCTCTCCCTTCCGTCCATCAACATTCATATTCTCAATCATTCTACAAAAAACGCTTTCTATATTCAGATTTTAATAATCTACTTGAGTAGGCACAATACACGTCGCAATAGTCCGTATGTAATTGTTGTCACATCTGTCTCACACACCTACTCTATGCTGTCTTACAAGTTGTACGAGTTTGTTATTATTATCATGAAATTATGCATTGTCATGATGACACAAATTACTTTTGTAAACGTAACATGTTATAATATAGTGAAAGTGTATGACTTGGTTCGTCTGTTGTATATTATTTAACCTTCGTCTTGACAGTTTATGAATGTGTGCTTTTTTTAAGCTTCGTTTCGAACTGCGTGCGGAAATTTATCTTTAACCGAAATTGTAGTTAAATAGTTTTAGGCTCAGTTGCACCAACATAACTTTAACCATAATCGACGTGCTACTATATTATTTTAACAGCTTTCTATGTAAATTCTGTCATAATGTTAGGTATGTAAGGTTAGTTACTATTAAATTTAAGTTGGTGCAATTGAGCCTTCAAGTTATAAACTGAAGAAAGAAAAGAAAAATAGGGTCGTGAGCAAGATTTAAACCCCGGATCCGCCTCCCAGCCGTCCTGACCTCTGCTCACTACTCCGAATTCTTCATCCACATTTAAAAAAGTGTTAAATAACGTCGTTGCTATTTAACCAGCCTCTATACAGAAACTAAACCCACAGAACCATTTTACATTTGATTCCCATGTATTTATGTCTAGAACTAATGTGTTATATGACGCATATAACATATACACATTACAAACGTGTTTTTTTATATCATACAGTTAATGTGTTTCGTGGTCATGATAAGTATTGCTAATGTAATAACGCTATTAGTGATATTTGATTATGGTTTTATTTTACTGTACTCACTTAGAGTAATAATGACATTTTTGAAGTTTATTTTTTTATTTAAATACTTTAATTACAGTATACAGAAATAAACATTATAAACAAAACAAAGTCCTACAAAACTGTATTGTCGTTGTATTGTATGGTAGTTTTTGACATAATTATTTTACATTAACGAGTGAAGTCACTAGGCCCTATGATACAGTTTCCTCTAGTTTAGGGGCCAGGGGATTGCATCATTTGTAATATTTTTTTTATGTCAATAAATATTTACTATTATTATTATTTTAAATATTATTCTTCAGTGAGTATGTAACTATGTAATAATGTGCCAATTTTATTAGTACAATTTATGACAATTAGCAATTTTCAATATCACAACTAACTAAAGTAATAGACCATCTTTAAGTCTACAATATACGCAAGGGCCTGACCCACAAACAACTTACTAGGATGTCATAACAACGACCAATAATTGCTACCTAACTTGCAACCACTTGCAAACAAACATAACTCAATGACACGGCGGCACGCGAATTTTTCGCCATCTTAACGTCAAGGTAAATCAAAGGGTTTTCATTTGTATTTTGACTGCCTTAAGGTAGTGTAGGACTGCACTGTATTTGTGGTATTCTGTAAGAAAATTGCATTGAACCGATTAAGATGTAAATAATATTGGTAATGATCTACTTGATGAACTGTTTTGTGGGTCATTGTCTGGTTTGTTTGATTCATACTAAATATCCTGGACCTTGGCAACTGCAGTATTCGTTTTGTCAGCTAGACTTGGGCCCGTTAATACTAGGCTTCCTAAGTGAGGTGTGTTTTTGGAAATGTAGATATGTTCTATGGGGCACATGCTCGATGAATGTTATATTCACCCTCTTACACACATACAAATACGTTCACCAAATACATCGAGAACTAAATACTCGCTACATTGTGAAGATTTTATTTATATTGTATTTAAGAGATAAAGGTACAAAGATTTAACGTCTTAACGTCTATAAGTCGTAAACATAGGGACAGACCGCTGCTGTCTGAGATACAGATATTTTCAAGTGTATGCTTAATAAGTATAAGCCTCTCAAAGCATGTATCTTTATATTAATGTAACTTGTGTTTTTATTATGTCCAAATATTATGTTAAGTTTATTATATATATATTATCTGGCGTTCGAATGGACGTTTATGTACATATAATTAACTAGTGCGTCTTGCAGTAGAGATGCGGGGCGTAGGAATTATTGTTTTGGGGGATACCTCTTGATTACTGTTATAACTCGCGTGTTTTTTGGAATTGCCCGACTAATTCTGTACCCAAATGGACCCCTTAACCATAACCTAAACCCGCTCGACCTTGAGTTTATTATCATAATGAGAAGCTTCATGAATGTCAAGAAAACCAGTTTTACATTGTAATGTTGATATTGTACGACTAATTCCTATTAATTATTCGTGATGGCTGAGTGGTTACAGGCCCGCCTCTTGAGCCAGAAATCTTGGGTTCAGATCTGGCGTATCTGACACCTACTAAATTAATAGTTTTTTTTATTGTCTATATGCTTAGTTATTCTAAGACATTGCAGATATACGGTGAAGGAAAACATCGTGAGGAAAGCTGGATCTAATGGTCTGAAATCACTAATCCATTTGCATGGTGATCAGTGCTTTGGCCTTCTCTGTATGAGAAGAGGCCCTTGCTCTGCAGTGGGACAGTTATGGGCTGGTTATGTTAAGACTAATACTACGATAATATGTTAATTATCCACTAAGGAGAAATTCATGAAACGATGAATTGACAGAATTTCTCCACTTCACTTGTGATACCTAAGAGAAACATCGGAAAGTTTTGTTTGTATAGATCTCATATGTACTTACAGCATACTAAATTAATGTTATACCATCGCCTTATGAACTGACACGATTGTACCTATGGTACTTCAAGTACCTATAATTCTGAGAGAGTTGGAGAAGGCATGCAATTATTATATGTATAACTAATAGGAATTAACGCGCTATAAATAAATACCTTTGAATCGCTTGACGTTTCGATTGTTTAAAAGTTAGTAGGTATTATATTTTATTTATTGTATAATAACATAACATAGCATCACGCCTGTAGTCCCTAGAGGGGTAGGGCTTTTGTTTAGGAGAGATGTCCTATTACGCATGATTCTAATTTTGTTTTGGTGGCGGTTGGTGCAAACAAATGCATATCCCTTTTTACAATATATTGGAAATAATTCTGATATATTCAACTAAGCTATTAAAGTTAGTTAGTTAGTAGTTATGGAGTTTCTTCTTGGAACCGTGCACCTAGCTTTGACTTTTCTTAAGTGCCTGTAATATGGCCTATTTGAAATAAATTTTTTGAGTTTGAGTTTTGAAAGAACGAGACGGTATAAATTAAGCGAAGTTCAATTCAAATTTAGCCATGTCAACCTAAAGTTCTATATTATTTTAGTTTTAGGTCGCTAATTTAATTGGTTACCTAAATGTGTGCCGACTATAATAAATATTATGACTACTAATAATATATTCAGAGATTATAACCTGATGGGCCTAAATTTGAATTTTACGTCTCTCTCTTACTGTTACAGCTATTGGAAGACAGCAATGCTCCAACTTTATTTTAGTTAGGTACAGTCAACAAAAGAGATAGGTATCCAGGGCCGTCAGATATAGTTGAAGTTTTCTTAGAATCCGATGGATGTCTTCGATTGAAACTTAATTTAATTAATGAACTGTATATTAGCTTCTTTTTAAATTAAATTATATTCGAAAACAGCCATTGGTTTCTAAGAAAATTTCAACTACATCTGACGAACCTGGATACTTATCTCTTTTGTTGACTGTACATCAGAATTGATACCAGTGTGTCAACATTTTCTATAGCAGGACAAAAGCCTCTCTTCTAAAGGCTGAGCATTGATCACGCTCGTTTATTTCTTCTTCCATTTCATTGGAGCTAATTGGTACATGCTTTATTAAGCATTGGCGTACAGTATGCCAAATTCCGGCGGTTCCGAAGATCAATTAGTCAAATAACTGTTACCAGGCTGCAGGTCGTAACCTTTAGACCTGGATCTGGCTTATCATAGTAGTAAGAGTTTCAATTGTCCTAAGTTAGGCTAGCTTATACTGGTTTTGTTACGTAGAGCCTGCTGTACGTGCGTGGTAGTCGGTAGTTACTGCTGTTCCTATTAAAAAACAAAGCGCCCTGATATTAAAGAACTGGGCTGTGAAAGCGGCCATCTTTACATAATAACGGTCCAAATACATACGTATAATTGTAAAAACGAATAAAATTATCGCTTAAAAGATTCGCTACTTAGTGAGTTTCATATTGTAATTTATTAAAAAAATTCAATACGTAATAATTATGTTGCATAGTTAAGTATTTTCCATTGACGTATTAACAAAATATTGTAATGGCAACATTTGTTTTATACGAGTAATTTCATAACACACCACACTTAGAGCCGATTTCAACGCTGACATTAAAAACCGAGTCTAACAGAACTTAGTTCTACGTAATCCAGTTTAAATGTTGATTTTGATCTATATGTTGATGTTGATATGATAGGATCCCTGTAGTTCAAGAGTCTAACAGACACACAAGCACACTCCGACGCGCTCGACCACCTCGTTATAGACCTCACCGGCGAGATCCGCGTCCGTCACGAAATATCTCATCATATCCGCCCCGACCCATGCTCGAGCCGGCCCGCGCCGAGCAAGTAGCTTTAAATTCGCTTTCTTTTTCCCTTTGGCTCACCTGCGTACAAATACGTACTTCATAACAATAAAAATCTATTGTGTCTGCTAATGAGCGAACCAACAGCTTAATCATCGTCACCGATATAATCCAGCTAATCCCTAGTTGTTCCCCCAGCAACGCCCTAAGCCGAGGATCGAGTCCCGCAGGGGACGCCCTTAGTGTTGTGTTGCTTAGTTTGTAGTTTATAAATATATGCTCTGGCTGAAGGCATCAAAATGCCTCACCTTAGCTATTGCCCGGTTACGCAGATTAAACCTCTATGGGTTAACTGCTAGAGGACACTTATAAAAAAAAATTGACCTGGTTGTACTCGTATCACCGTTGAACTGGCAAGTCAAAGGTGGCAAGTTCGAATCAGTATACATCACTGACTTTTCGTGGTGACGTGCGCATTATGGTGATCACTTGCTTAAAAGAAAAGTCGTGAGGAAACCAGAAAACCTGAGAGATGTTATCAAAAGTGCCTACGTGCGGGCGGTTTAACCTCTCCATACTAGGTTATACAAAACCCAACATAAAATATATCTGCCTGCCTACGTTGGATCGGCTTCCAGTCTAAATGGATGCAGCTTAATACGAGTATTTTACATGGAGTGACTGCCTATCTGACCTCCACAACCCAGTTACTTGGTAACACGATATCTCGTAGCAAGACTTTTAGGCCTCTGACTACCTCTAACGGCTGTCATAGATCTTTATTTGAAAACGGAGACCGACGGTTTAACGTGCTCTCTGAGGCACGAAGGGGTCTTGATATGAAATGTTAAACCCATCTACAGACCGGCCGCGGCAAGCACAAGTTAACCTTGATCGATCAATCTGAACGGCTGTTACAAAATTATAATTAAAAATTGTAAACAAAGTTTATCTGTACATAAAATGTCTGTGAAGTCTATAGTTATCTCTATCCATTAACATGTAAGTGACAGAGACAAGTATATTTTATGAAGCGTTTAAGATCGTTAGTTTTTATGAATGCGAGCGTAACTGTACAATATCATAATAATAGTGAAAGTCTTAACTGATGCAACTATCAAACAGGTTTAACATATTATAGGCAAATGAAAGTATACTGTATTAGATGCTAGAAGGGTTAATAATGGAATGAATATATTTTGAGGTATTCGTTGACACTTTTGTAGTTGGTAATTTATTTTAGTTTTGTGGGTTATTGGCGTAGATTTAAATCATTTATGTTGCGAAATGCCGACAATATAGTAGCCTCAGAACGATCCTCTTACTGCCAACTAACACAATCCAGGAGGAATTCAATACCTCCTGGATTGTGTTATTTGGCACTGGCAATCTGGGTCACCATTACGAAAACAATAAAAAAGTATTTTTTTAAATCCCTTTAAACTTTTTTTTATCAAAGGTGGATCAACGTTTGGCCCCTAACTGGCCTGATGTTAAGCGATGGTGTGGCTGAGGATGAAGCACGTAGATTCAGATTAATTCTATTCACTCTTAAATAGAGTGGATATATTTGGGGAGAACGATAGTTGAGAAGTTGATGCAACTGCCCAGGCCCGTCTCTCCCACAACGGTTGCACCGGACTACATCCCGAAACACGACTAGGTCACTTCACGGCATGGCTTCGTCCGGTGGGTGGTAGCCAGCCGCGGCCGAAGCTTCCCACCAGAGTTGTGTTGCCTGTTTTGTTCCACCCAGGGGCCACGTGTAGGGATTCCATTTTAAGGGTCGGTCGCGGGCAACTCAGGCCATATAAATATTTATAACATAACGACATATTTTATAACATAACGATAATATAAATCTATGGCCATGTAATACGAACGCATGATGGTCATGTGATGAGGAAGGTTTTGAGTATGAATATACACGAGTAGAGGAAGATTCCCAAATACAGTCGGCTTCCAGCAATCTCAGCTACACAGATCAAGGAAACAATGGATGGATTGTGTGAAAGATGATATGGCTAGAAAAGAAGTCCCTACCGAGGTGACGGCTGACAGAGATGTATGGAAGAAAAAGACGTGCTGCGCCGACTCCAAATGCAATTGGGATAAGAGCATGAGGATGAGGATGAGTATAAAATAAATCGCGAGCATGCGCACTAAACTGTTGATTCACATAAACAAAATTATAACACACAAGCTTATGCGCGCGGCTTCACTCTCGTTTATTTAGAATTTGATCGTGATTGGAAAGACACGTGGCGCCATCTATAGTCATAAGAACGTTATTGTTGGTTTCCTCGGGAACAGTACTTTTTTCCGGGATTAAATTTACCCTATATCCGTGTCTGTACACCTGACAACGTATATGCAATATTTCAGGATGCTCGGTTCAGTGGTTTAGGCGTGAAACGGTAACAAACAAACCAACTTACTTTCGCATTTATAATATTAGTTAGGATTAGGATATATTAAAGAAACCCGTGCATGTTAAGATGCTTAACATAAAGAAAATTAAATACCAAATTATGTTACGTTGAAATTAACGACAACAATTTAGACGTAATTAGTGAAAGGTAATAAAACAATATACAATTATTAAGCATTTGCCTTTGTTATAATTACTAAGTGTGAGTTACTTAATAAGCAGTTAGTAGAGTATCAGGAATTTTAATCAATTATAGGAGGCAAAGCAAGTTCACTTAGATCTGGATTACTGATTATTACTTCTTATTTAGTTGAGATAGAGTTCAAAATAATCATATCATTCTTCTGCTTCCGTACGCGGAATACATATAAATACAAAAAAAAACTTAAAATGTCATAATAATCATTTAACCACATCGATCATAACGATTCACGTAAACATTGTAAGAACATCTCTATATTATAAATAAAAAAAGAACTGTTTAAAGTACGCACGAAGATTGTGGATTATACTAATTAGAGTACTTCCGTGTCATCGTTATACAAAATAGTTTTTTTTTGTACCTCATAACATAGTCGAAAGTTTGATAGAAGGCAAAAGTAGGCTTAGGAGCCGTTTACACTGGACGAGGTAATAAAAATTAGATGCATTACCGCAACAGTGAAACAAACAGTTAGGTTTTTATTTCGGCTATAGAGAGTAACTTAAACTATATAGGTTGAATAGCGCCATCTCTTTCTTGCAGCTTACGATAGTAGATTGCGAAAAAGGGATAAGGCATGACTGAATAGATGGAGATAACTATTATTTGCTTTTTATTGCTGTTTTATTGTAATAGATCTTTTGAAAATGAACGCCTATTTCGAAGAAAAATTATATTAAACGCACGAAAAATTACGTTAAAGAGGCTTAATAAAAACATTATGCATATTTATAGAAAAAAATGCCTTTTAAACAATTACTGCCTTAATGGTGTAGCGGATGCGGTGGCTGAACTTGAGGTCATTGTTCTAGCGGTAGCTATGATTCCTTATGCTACTGATTTATCGGGTCTTCAATAATACTCATGTCATTCCACACCTATGTCAATCACTTAATGTAGGTACTGCAACAAAACAAACATCTGTATTAGTATTAAATTTGTTTTTTAGGAAATTTCTTAATTTCTCGTATTCACTGCATATTTTTATGACAACGGACTCAAATTTTTTTTTTTTTTTTTCCTCGCAAGTGTTGAAACACGTGAGAATTTTGGTCAATACAAACTCGGTTGAATTACGCTCTCACCCTCGACTCGGGCTTACATTCCATCCTTGTATATGTGCAACTTATGTCCTTATGTGCTATTGCAACACTGTTCAAATACGATTTGTAAGCACGTCATTATAAAAACACTTTGATAAAAAGATTCAATTAATTAAAAATTAAAAATCATACCTGTCATGTGTGAATATTTTTTGTGCACAATAGTCCCTATACTACAATTTTCTTAAATTTTATTAGCCTATCGGAGATCATATAAGGATTCTAACGGTACCCCATACATCAAAATCGGTTCAGGTGTTAAACAATTATGGTGGAATATAGAAACTCGCAAATATACATTCATATATATACATACATGAACCCTAAATAGGATAAGGGCAGGGGCATGATGATAATGAACCACAAAATCATAAACAACATAATTTTTTGGGCAGCCGTGTAATAATCATCTGGAATTTTCACACAAAAATTAACTACGTGTTTATCTTAATATATATAAATCTCGTGTCACAATGTTTGTCCTCAATGGACTCCTAAACCACTTAACCGATTATAATAAAATTCGCACACCATGTGCAGTTCGATCCAACTTGAGAGATAGGATAGTTTAAATCTCAAATTATAGTCGCGTGCGAAGCCGGGACGGACCGCTAGTTTTTATATAAAATCGACGTAATTTTTTCTCATCCGGTGTACACGTTCTCTTACTTTGACAACAAAAATACGTCCAATCATTGTTGTTATTTGTTTTTCAATGTAACAATGTAACGGTATATTGCCTACTAGATAAACCATAATTATATAACATTTTGAGTTTTCCCAACAATAGAATGACAATTAAAATCTGGAATTTTCACACAAAAATTAACTACGTGCTTATTTTTATATAAAATCGACGTAATTTTTTCTCATCCGGTGTACACGTTCTCTTACTTTGACAACAAAAATACGTCCAATCATTGTTGTTATTTGTTTTTCAATGTAACAATGTAACGGTCTATTGCCTACAAGATAAATCATAATTATATAACATTTTGAGTTTTCCCAACAATAGAATGCAGCATAATACCAATATTGTACCAGGAGAGTCTGCCTACTTGAGTTCTGCAATCCTGTGTTGTCTGTGTCCTGCGTAACACGATATCTCGCAGTAAGACTAGTTGTTGGATTTTCAGACTAATATTTCCTTTTTTTATTATTTTCCTTTTTAATTGACAACAAGATGAAATTTATTAAGAATTTAAAAGCAAGACTGCCATTTTTTTAAATCATACTTGCATTTTTTACCCGGGATAATGTAAGGTTTCTAACGATACACCATACATCGAAATCGGTTCAGGCGTTTAAAAGTTTATGGTGGAATTAAGAAAATCACAAACATACATACATACAAACTTAAATACATACATGAAACCTAAAAACAAAACACTCCTTTTTTGGGCAATCATGTAAAAGCCTGCCTCGTTGGTCTAGTGGTTACAAGCGCGACTGCTGAGCATGAGGTGTCGGGTTCGATTCTCGGATCTGGCAAAGTGTTATTGAGATTTTCTGTTAGAAAATTCTCAGTAGCAGCCCGGAGTTTGGAATTGTGCCCGGTAGATGGCAATAGGCTAACCACCGATTACATGGGATTTAATAACAGCATTGGTGAAATGTGGGTATATAACTGACTGTGTACACCTCTGCCTACCCCTTAATACAGGCGTATTGCTATGTTACAATGATAAGCTTGTCTTTACACAATATTGCTATTGTTATTAGCATAAATAACGTTGTTTTTAAATAACACACATAAATCCTATATTAATCATAACTGGTTGGTTTGATGCAAAATATTATTTAATACGTTAGTAAATTACTATGCGGACTTACAGAAATAGATACAAAGACATAATTAAGTCGTCCATCTCAAGATTAACAATGACATTAAATCACGAATGACGAAGACAGAGCTTTTAAAAATTATGAGTTTGATAGTAGGATAACATGAGAATTTGGCGCATGGATAACATTCATTAGAAGGAGACCGTATCGGTGGCGGTTACCACCAACAGCAGCATTGCCAACTATGGTTGACGTCAGGCAGGCGGCCGGTCATAAAACATTGCCAAAACTTTAGCAGCATGCAATTTAAAAAAACAATAAGAAACTGGAAGAAGAATACATGCTACGCCGACCCCAAATAAATTGGGAGAAAGATGATGATGATAGTCGTAGAGATATTTTGCACAAATTAAATTTGCAGGAAACGGGCGAATGGACTCCTCTAAATATAAAGTTACAATATTAAATGGAACAAGAATACGGTCGCGAACAGGATTCGAACCTGCGTCTCCCGGATAGATACTCCAGGCGCTCTGACCACTAAGCCATCTCGACCTCTTAGTCTTTCTTCATCTCTTCTTATCTCGACGGCTTAGTGGTCAGAGTGCCTGGAGTATCTATCCGGGAGGCGCAGGTTCGAATCCTGTTCGTGACCGTATTCTTTTTCCATTTAATATAGTAACTTTAGAGTTCGCTAAGCATGCGTTAATGCTTTTTCAAAGACATATCTTGAATCCTCTAAATATTTTAGTAGTCGATTCGCACAAATTTGATTCTAATTATACCAACGTTTAAACTATCGCGTTGCCGTTATCTTGTAATATATAAAAACTATCTTAAGTTAATAAATAATATATAATTTCCTAATACTTCTTGGACCGCAGTGCAAATAGACTTTGTACGTCTCGTTGCATTATAAGTAGGGCATTAGGTTGTCTAGAAATGCCTACCTCTGCGATTACTGCCACCAAATGGTATTTGCTTACTTCGTAACCACTCGCAATGCAATAAATTTGTATGCTAATTTAGATCTTATTGCAATATTAAAAGGTTCATATTGGCGTAAGTAATGTGTGGTGTAGTATATGGAATACAGTAGGCTAATAAAGTGAAATTGATATGGTAGGGCAATGAAAGGTTCGTCGTGTTTTTTTTTTGATAAGTGTGACACAGTACAGTGTTATTTGCAGTTTCAATAAATACAGATTCATTGCGTAGTGTTAATGGAGTGAGTGAATATGCTAATCGGTTGCAACTGTCGATGTACTTTTTATTTAAACAAATCAACTTAAAGTGTTGTTTATACATTTAGTTGTTTGCTTGTAAAGTGAGTGTTTATTTGATTACTGTTGATGGATAAACAGTGTTTTTGATCTCACTTATCTACAAGTTGCAATGCAAGTTGTTTAATGGAATTAATCCCTTTTGTTTACATAGCAAAATTACACGTATATTGAGATAATCAATTTGTAAATTAATTATAAAAATAACATACATAACATAACATAGTTTAATTTAGTTTAGTCAAGCTTGTATTCCTCGAAAGTCAGGCTGAGTTGTACATTCCACCAACGCCGTTATTATGTCTCATATAATAAATAAGTGGTGAGTCTTTTGCCACCTACAATTCCAGATATTCCAATACCGGGCACAATTCCAGACTCTGGGGTGCGATTTGGAATTACCAAACAGAAGAACTTACTTCTACTTCTACCCGACCCGGGAATCGAACTCGGGAGTCATGCTCAGCAGCACTTGGGACTACAAGAACAAGTAGGCTAAGACATATACCAGTAAATTATTCCGAAAAATATTACATTACAATATTTTTATCGACGTGTCTATTAATAACGAATTGGTGCTGACTAGCGATTCAAATTGGATGAAAGAATACCATTCATTTGTTTTATGTTTTATGACCGCATTCATTCGTTTCACCACACACTATTATCATTTAAATACGAGTATAGGCACGGGTATATACCTATACCAATCACACACTACAAAATAGTAAATATATCATAACAAAAAGTTTAACAACTTGATGGCCCACAACAAGTATAATTATAAAAGAATTTCGCGACGGCGCGCAATTGACCTACTGGTTCCTCCTCCACTTTCCCATCAAGATTTATTGAACATTTGAACATAAGACTATACGGAAACCTGTTTTTAGTAAGGTTTTAGTGTTAGGAAATTGCGTGACCTAAAATGTTGATATAGCTTGGTGGGGTCTGCCTTGGGCCTTTCTTTTCAACAACAGTATTTTTGGGTATTTTGTGTGTCATCTCTACATAGTATAAAACAAAGTCACTTTCTGCGTCTGTATGTCTGTTTATCCGCTAAGTCCTCCCAAACCACGCAACGGATTTTGATGCGGTTTTCACCATCGTTTGATATTTCGATATTTTTTCACAGATGGTATAAAATAATTTAGAATTAGCTAATAAGAAAATTGTGTTATTATATTATTTATTATAAAAATATTATTATTTTATAAAAATATCATATTTTGCAACCAAGTAGCCGAAAACCAAATTAACATGACTTACGTAAGCTAAACATAAGATCACTTTTTTTTTATTCTTACCCGTGCGAATCCGGAGCGGGTTGCTAGTTTTTTATACGTACCTACATGCGTAAAATAAGATAACCAGCCCATAACTATCTCTATGCAGGGGAAAAGCCTCTTCTCCTAGAGATGATCACCACGCTAGCTCACTAAGGGTTGACGATTTCAGACTATTATGTCCAATTTCCTCACGATGTTTTCTTTCACTGTATGTCTTAGATTTACTTTTACAATTGCCTGATTTCAACCCACAACCTCTGACTCAAAAGACCCGTTCAACCTGTCTCGGTTTGCTATAGTAGAACGATAAAAACTATAATGAAATAAGAGCTGTTATTAAAATAAAAACAAACTAAACTAGAACCCAGGAACGTTTATAAAGTATATTACAGTAACAATCACAAAGTAATCATATAATTGCATACAAAACAAAACTAGTTACCTCTTTCTACAATATTCTCGTCTAATCTGTTCGCAAAAGTGAGTAAGAATCCGAAATATTCACATTATTACGAATTACGTAAACTCACACTAAATGCATCTATATAATACCTACGTACGCATACATACATACGTAGGTAGGTATAAAAATGCCACAAACTAGTTGCTTTTTCTACGGAAGTTATGTCATAATCATAAGTAAGGGTCTCGGACATATTTTGGCACAGTTACACAGATGTAGTGAAATCATAGAATAATTGTATGAAAGTTCCGTGCTGAGGTAATATTCTACTGGGGATTATAAGTGCGTGACGTACAGCGATGTTGCGTGGGCGTGATTTTAATAGTTTTTGTACTCGTACCTTTTTTTTTGTGTCACTTTTTGAACTGTTATATGTTGATATACAAGCTGGGAATCTGTTCGCATGCCATATATGGTTTTTTATCATTATTTATATTTATTGAAAAAAAAAAGAATTCGCCCCGTGTACTGCGCGGTAAAAAAAATAAGCATAGAAATTCGTTATTCTTTGACAGTGCCAATAAGTTATTTTTAGGGACATTCGGAGTTTATTTTAGGAAACTAGCAAATTTATTATATATAAATAATAATAATGAGTTGAATCCCATCTAGCCAGTCCCTTGCTGTCCTCCCACCAGCGACGCCCTAAGCCGAGGCTCGTCGCAGGGGGTGCCCTAAGCGTGTTGTCTTAGTTTATAAGTTGAATGCCATGGCTGTGGGCCTTAAAATTATTAAGGCAACCACAGGAAAGCCCGGTTAAGCAGTCGACAGCCAAAAACGCAGGTTGACATGCGAGATGCCCTACACAAAAAAAAGTTTATTAAATAATCGCAGAATTTTTAAAATGCTTTCATATGATTATGAAGATTTGTTTATCATTTGATTTATAAATATGACACGGATATAAATACGAAAAATATATAGTTTTATGTTTTTGTTCTCATAGATTTTTATCAAATTAGCTTATCGTATCATTCAGTCATTAATTATTAGGGAACGTTTTGTTGAGGGGGTTAATATATACATGCCAAATACATACATTCACGTCCATAATTAAATGGAAATAACAAAACCTAAATATATACCGATGACGTCACCAAAAGACGTATTAAAATGTGGACGAAGAATTCGCAGTAGTGAGCAGAGGTTGAAATGGCTTAGTGGAGTATTTATCCGAATATGGACGCGCAGGTTCAAATCCTTCGCACGACCGTATCTTCACATTTTAAATTTTAATGCATTCGAAAGATTTATCTGTAATTGGCAATGACAAATTATTTGTAATTATTATAGTACCTACGATCAAGTCAAAGACAGATCCACTAGCGGCGAACAAAATAAATTAGTAAAATAATTTGAAGTAATGGTCTTATCACTTACACATTGACCTATCAAAAGAAACTTATATTATAAATTTGGACTTTGTATTTGCAGATCTATTTAAAACTTTTCTAGAAGAAAGCGACGCAGAGTAATACTTTACAATAGACAAAATATTATTTTTTTAGACTTAGAATAGTATTTTTTTATAGGTGTATATAATAGTGTTTAATTTGTACTTAATTTTATTTTAAGTTAATATAGATAGTAATTAATAAATTGTAAGTAATTAGTATTATAGCTATTCTAATTTCTTATTCCTTAAAAATCTTTTAAACAAAGAATTTTAAGACCTAATATTCTCCTAGGTATTAGTTTCTTCAGGTCAACAGTTCGACTGTACAACAAATTATTTAAACCACTAACCGTTTTGAGCTTAGTTCTTAAACAACCACAGATATGTTTTAACCTAACCACAATTCTAGGCAACCTAGAATGGTTATTTTAACCACATGCGTCGTGACCGAGATGTCAAAAACAATATTTGTGTTCGTGTAGTTAGTTTAACCTGTCTTTTCGAAATATGTTGGTTATCCTTGAATGCAAGATTTGTGCAATTATTTCTCGCATGACAAAATCCGCATCTCGAGATGTTGGATTGCAGAAAATCGCATTACTTTCGGAACATAACATATATTATAGCATCACGCCTGTTTTCATGTAGGCAGAGGTGTACAAAGTTGTACATCCACATTTCACCAATGCTGTTATTAAGTGCCATGTAATAGGTGATGAGCCTATTGCCAGGTCACGGTGGCCTATCTCCACGGAGATTAGCCAAGTACGCAGGAGATATTATAGTGCACAAGTGTATGTGCAAACACAGGTGCACTCCCTCTACCTTCACTCTCATATTACGTTGGGACGGCAATCCGATACGACTGGCGAGAGATTAGACGCAGAACTGACGGCTTTACGTACTCTCCTAAACACGGGGGTGTCACACCACTTACTTCGGGCTGCTAACAGAAAAACTGCCTGACCTGGGAATTGAACCCAGAACCTCACGCTCAGCAGCCGCGCTTGCGACCACTAGACCAACGCAATGAGGCAGTCATATAGTTAGGTGATACAGATTATGTACCAATTACTAGTTTTAGTAGTAGGTAACCTACAAACATAAACACAACAGACACCTAACAGTTGAAACCCCGCTTGCATCACGTAAAGCAGGCGGGCCTTTGGGAACACGGGTGCGCAGTGAGGGGACTCTGTTCACCCATGAAGTTAACCTAGAGAAGATACGGTAGCACAGGGGTCATGCGCTGCCGTGTACAACGAGGCTTAGGGGAGACAACTTAACAGTTGCCCTAATAGGCGTTGCACGGCGGGGGTTCTGGAGCTGGTCTATTAAGACGACCCAGTGCGGGGGGCACTGGGTCGTCTTAATGTGCTGAAGGTGACCACCAGGATGGTTTTAGTGAGGTAAAAATCCCACACTCCCCGGTCTTGTCCTCAAAGGCCGGGGCGCTCTTTTTGTAGGTTTCCCCCCGAAAACGAAAAAAAAAGGTAATCAGGGTAACCCCCTGATTACCTTTTTTATTTATTGATTGCAATTACAATATTAAATTAACACCTAAAACAATGTGTAATGTTAAAATAAATTTACCTACATCACAGATATCTCAATTTTAAAACTTTTTGGCTTATTATCCCGATTTTTAAATTATTTTTAAGTCATTTTTCCATATAAAAGTATTAACTAACATATTTCCAATGTCAATCAAGCGGATTTATTTTCAAAAGTAACCCTACAGATCTCTCAATAGCCAAAATAAAATCTTCTGTTATTTGTTTAGGGTCCACCCTAGCATTGAATTTCTTCAAATCGTGACTGTGGATTTACTGTCCGCTCGGTCAGTGGGCCGTCTCATGCTCTGAAGCACGAAGACGTTCAGATGAAAATTTTAGCGGTCACATAAATATATCCTGTGGGGTTACTCTTGAAACTAATACCAATTCCAATCCAATTCCATTATTAAAACGCCTTAAAAAAACGCGTAATTTTATAATAAATTTACCTACATTACAGTTGCCTTAATTTTAAAGCATGTTGTCTTCATAATATCCCGAATCTATAATTATTTTTTAAACATTTTGGCATTTAAAAGTACGAACTGACATATTTCCAATGTCAATCGAGCGGAATTACTTTCAAGAATAAAGCTCACTGAATGCGCTAAGGTTTGCTTAACGGCAGATTGCACAATATACGCTTGGACTTCTGCCAACCGAGTTGAAAGGGAAACCGGCAAAGATACGACCATATTTGTTTTTTAATTTCAATCTCAATAGTCATAGCCATATAAAAATTACTCACGTACCAGCCACGCCTAGGACTAGATTCTCATCTTAGATTTTAACCACGCTTTCGCTATTCGCACATACGATACTTTTGCAAGAGTGCAATATATCATTTTTTGAGGAATAGGTTTAGTATATGCGTATTTTTTTTTAAATGACGATAGTTAACCGTTACTAGGGTTTAATTAAGCAATTTTTTTAATAATATATTTTTATGTAGAGGTAAAAATCTAGATGAAATCAAATAGCAAAAATCTGATGCGAAAAAGCATTTAAGCCGTTGGCTCACTAATTAGCAGACACAATATTTTTTTATTGATATGAAGTATAATTTTATACGTGGCTGAGCGGAAGGGTGTTTGGGTATGTGTGTCATCTTAAATTTACTCGATTTGGAAAATGAATAAGTTTCGACGTTTCAAGTTTTATTCGAAAGTGTGAATGTTCTAGTTGCTTAACAGCCGCATGGACTGATCACTGGACCAGGAAATATAAATTTGGGAAAGATTTTTTTTGTACGATTGTAAGCACTAAGCATCCAAAGTTACAAAAAAAATCTTGAGGTGGCTTTTGAGCTTAATATCCTAGGAACAATTCCCGTTGTTATGAAAATCTTTTTTGAAGTTGTAATCTAGTACAAATGATAACAATAGTAGTATATCTTTTCCTGAACCTTGAGTTACATACTCATACATCGCAAACCATTCTGCAATATCCTTTTCTTGGATATGAGTTTCTTTTGTTGTATTCCAATGTCGTTTTTTACTTCGGCGGGAATTGATTTACCAAATATTGCTATGTGGTTTTACTACCAAATACAGGTTTTTACACCTTCGCCTATACCATGAATTACATGGTTCGTCAGCTATATTTTTTATTTAATTAATCTTATTTCGTATATGATGTAGAAAATAGGACCGTGCGTGTGTTCTAGCGTATAACTATTACCTCGACAAATAATAATGCCACAGCAAAAAATAACACATACATATTAAAAAATATTAATTTGTCTACAAAAAGAAATATGCGTCATCTATACGATGTTTTCTTGCAGTTTTTTGTGCATAAAATTATAGTCATTTGTAATTTATTATTTTGTACGTCTAGGTTTCTAAACAACGATGGGCAATCAAATTCGCAAAAAGAAATTATTTTGGACACATTACGCACTTTCGAAATGTTAAAAATTCCTCCCATTCCGAAAACAGTTTTAACGCTATGAAACAGTGATGTTACTATTAACATAACCGGTCCTCAACTGTACCATTGGAGGGCAAGGGCCTATTCTCATACAGAGAAGGCACGAGCATTGATCACCACGCTAGCTCACTGTGAGTTGGTGATTTTGGATTATTAAGTTCAGGTTTCCACACGACGATCTTCACCATATGGCTTAGATTAGCTATGAAAGTATTTATAAAAGTCACATTGGTATATTGGCCAGGTTTGAACCTGTCGCTCAAGAGGTGAGCCTGCAACCATTCGTTACCACGGCGATACCTTTTTGAATAAATTTAATTTATAACACAATTCAAAATCGTGCCGCTGGCGCAGTGGTCGAGAGACCGACTGCTGCGTCGCGGGTTGCAGGTCCGATTCCTGCACAGAGCAAATATTTGTATGATCTACAGATAATTGTTCCAGGTCTGGGTTTGTGTGCATGTGAGATGTTACGTGTAACACCCACGATACAGGAAGCAATTCTTAGTATGGGACAACGTTTGTATATCTGCCTAGCCTTTTCTCAATTACATTGGAGTCGGCTTCGAGTCAAACCGGATGTAGCTAAATACCAGTATTTTACATGGAGAGACTGTGGAGCAACGTTTAAATAAAAATAATAATAATAAATACTAAAAATAAAATAATTACATATATAGTATTTTTTAGCAATATTGTTTCCGCAGAAAATAATAATAATTATAGGCATTAAATGGCTTGAACCTATATAAAGATCATTATATATTATAATAAAACAACTTTTAACCGGATTAATCGCGTGTATTATTGGTTTTTGTTTCAAACACTGCAGCATTCGTGGTCTCAAGAGGACTCGCTGCAAAGTTTTCGAAACGTTTAAAAAACCAATAATACACGTGATTAATCCGGTTAAAAGGTGTTTTATTATAATGTGTAGTGATCGCGAAAACCTAAGATATTACTGAATCAATAAATGCTTTTTTTTTTGACATTCAATTCTCTTTTTTAGCAGCTTGAAGTTTGGAATTGTGCCCGATTAATGGCTACAGGCCATATATATGTGGAAACTCATAACGGCATAATCCATATTAATAATTTATAGTCAAATCTACGAGCTAACATATTAATTCCTTTCCTAACAACTCATAAATATATATTGCAACTGTTATTGCTCACATTGATTTCTTAATTATTTTAAGAGTTCGAATATTATATGTTTTTGTAAGTACACTTTATCTATCATCTGCAAATATTTAAATCAATATGCAATATTGCACATGGTCAATAAATCGATTTTATTGATTACAAAAAAGAATCATCAACGTTTAACGTTTGGAGTAACATGTTGCAATTATTTTTAAATATTACGAGTTAGTAATAATTTGCTGTGAATTTTAAAATACGAGTATCTACTTTTAGCGTGTCGATTTATCTTCGATTTAACTCGATAAAATTATAAAGGTTTATTTAGTTATTATATTAGGCTTTTGCTATAACATATGCACTGCATATTATAAAACAACTTTTAACCGGATTTACTTTCATGGTTATAAAAGCTCCTCCCTAACCTTTGCCGGTCTCCAAGGGTCGCAGCTGCATTCACCTCAACATCGCCAGCCTGCATTATCCCACGACTGCGCAAAGGCTTGCCCCATCATTTCCATACCTTTATGTGTAGAGGTTGCACCAGTTTTGATATATAAAAAAAAAAAACTTAATTAAAATAACTAACACTCATGCCACCGTCGTCTTTTGACACTGCCACGACGCTGTCTGGTTACGTATGTCAGGACTCCACATAATGGTGATCTTGGCCTACAATATATGGAAGCCACGTGAGTGATTGATTAAATAACACAGCACAGTATATAAAAACAGACCGCCGTCATTTCGGCCTCGCCGTCCCGTCGCGACGTCTCCGTAATTGTCCACCCCGAAGAGCAACGCGAGATGCCATGCACAAAAAATAATTATTGGGTAGCCATATAAAAATGATTCGTATCGCAGTTGACATCGATTTTACTAATTTAAGAAATTAATTAATATGACTAATCGATTAACTTGTAGATCCGAAGATATATTTCAAATTAAACGACAGAATTATTTATGGTCTATATAACTCTTAGAAATAGAGAACTTAATTTATAGACGAATGTGCACCTCACTGAATACCATTTTATGCAGTAATAACTCTAAGCCTATTTGACTTAAGATTCAAAATTGCACACCGAAATGTTATTTTTTTAAATGTGTGTTAATTAGGCTAAAGCCTCTTTTATATCACCGTTTAATGATAATTTTAATGAAAACACAAACGCACTTGACTATGCCAAATCAGTGTTGCGTGATTGGTTAAAAATCGTTTGCCTTTAGACTTGCCAGCAGGGTCCAGTAATGCCCTGATAATATGACTGTTGGAGTCATATTTATCATAGAGCTGATAACTGCTTTTTAAATTTTTTAGTGATGATATGAGATATATAACTTTACCTGATAAAATATTAAATAGGTACTAACGACCCGTCCCGACTTCGCAAGGGTGGACATTTATTTTTTAAACATTTTGGGATAAACGCGATGTTTCTTTGTAGTTATTGATAAGTTCTTTAATTTTGTAGAAAATTTTTTTGTTCTATCGTCAATAGTTTCCGCAGCGCATGTGATGAAAGACGTGTTATGGCAATTTTTTTACACCTTTGGTTACGTTATTGAAGTTTTAATAGGGATCCCTATTATTTTCTAGTAATAAGAATATGAATAGAAATCGGGCTAGTGCTTTTTGAGTTTATTCGTTACAAACATACAAAAATACAAATCTTTTCTCTATATAATATTAGTGTAGATGTAGTAGTTTAGAAGCTAGAGCTTATTCTGAATCTTTTAGAACGCATAGATTGACGAAAGCAAATATTTTATAAATACTAAAAATTAACGCAAAAGGTACTTATAATAATATTTTAAGTTGAGAAACCTCTAACAATAGAAGCAAAGGAATCATAATATTTTAATGTCAAATTAAAAATATCATCTTATGTAAAAAAACGAGGACTTTGTCCATATTATTCAACTTAACAAATGCTTTTGGCAAAATAGGTGTCAAGTAAAATTAAAGTTGACAAATATTTGAGAGGCGCGAACCAAAGATTGTGTTTACTTATAACGTAATAATCGTTCTGCTGATAGGTAATATCTACGCATTTTTTTTCCAATTACACGCTGGTTTCTGTTTATCTAACTAATAACGTTCAAATTTTCTGGTACATACATATTTGTAGTAATACCCTAATGTCATTAGATATTTCTTTCATCGACCTTTATCGATTGTAATTGTATTTTACAGTAAAATGACCTGTTCTGTATGCCTTAGTGTAAGCCGGAAATAATTCCTTAGAATTTCTTCCTGCTCTGGTTCCAAGTTATTTCAGGTCAGCGCAGTATGTTTTTCTCTTCCATTCTCCTATATCAGTCGTAATATTATCATTCACACATGTAATAAATGACTAATATTGACGGATAAAATATCTAAATAAGCTCATCTTACCAGCCAACCTGTAACTAGAATTAATTGTTCAAATACTTCAATGGCTCCTTTGAGTACTCTGTCGTCATCATTCAAAAGCTTTTCTGTCTACCTTCACTATCGAATCTAGCACTACCTTGACGGCAAAATTAGGTTAGAATTATGTTCAAAAATGTAACGTTAAATCCAGTTACGCTTTGGTAACCGAATACAAGAAGTGAAGACTACTTTCATTTAAATAACTGGATTCAACTTCAGATGTTGCATATGGGTTAAACCGTTATACATTCTAATCATAATTGATAATCGCTTTGAATTAATAGAGGCGGAAATTGAGAATCCAAATTAATTAACGATAAATTTGGGGGATAAGTAATAAAATAATAAGTGCATGACATTTATAATAATATTAAAGAACTTAATGATAAAGTTGAAAAAGAAATAAAAAATGTAGTAGATGAACATGTTTAAAATAGTATAGAAACAGTATTGTACATTATGTAAGACAAATCTATGCTAAACAAGGAAGCTCGGTTTATATGACAACGTCCGGGATGCTAACGATACGACACTGGTATATGACCTCTATGGAGAAAGGGCATTTCTGGTCGTTATGTTTTTGCTAATGTTTGCATAGATATGCAGGAAAATCAAGTAGGAGTACAGATTTTAAAATTGTAGTAGGTAGCATTTTTGGAAATAATTTAATTTACTTTTTAAATATACTGTATTATTTGCTGATTGCCTATTCCTTTTTAGCAGATCCTACTTGATGTCAATACGAATCTATTACTGCTAGCTGTTATTTTTAAAAATTCTGTTATGGCTACAAGAATTGTAAAGTGACCGAAACATATTAATTTCACGGAATGATTTTACTATAAAAATAACTCGCATACATTGGTAGTATAATAACTTTACGCTATTTTCAAAAGCGGTATCAATATCAAAATCACATTACAAACGCATAAAACAGGTACTTATCACTCAAAGAGTGAGAGCAAGGGATTTCCGAACGGCAATCTTTGGACCGAAGTATTTAGGACAACCAGCGGAGCGAAACACTTGCGACACAGTCTGGACAACACTAATGTGGCCATCCCATTCAATTTTCACCTTTATGTTTACCCAGTTAAGGTCTTTTGCAACCACACGTGTTAACTCTGTTTGTTAAGTCCAGACCAGTTCGAAAGAGCTATGCAAATGGATGCGACACCCTGATGTGTTTCGCGTAAGTGCGGTGAAAAGGAAGAGGGGGGTACCAAGTTATATCGGTCAGTGTCTGCAAGGCGTTTTACGATGTCGAGTAGGTATGAATGACTTGTGCCGTTGCGAAAATTATATACGTATAGTGTGACGCAAAAGTTTGTTTTCGTTGTAACGATTGGTTTCGGTTTCATCGAAAAATGTACAGAGACATCGAGCCACTGTCCCTTGCTTGAAGAGAAATTTATTTATAATACGCTACCGGTTTGAAATGCTTCGTAGTAACTTTCTGCGTATTGAGAGTTTTTACCAATTTAGAATATACGGTCTTTCTGATTTATGGGTAAAACAGGGACCTTCAATGGTGTTTCGAATCTAAATTAAAAGTTGTACCTGTATTAAGTAGTTTTTTTTTTAATTTTCCTCTTGCAGTTTGCAAGAGGAAAATTAAGGGGGTTTTTGTCTGTGTAACCAGACAATATCTAAGGCGAGGCAATTTGATGCCTCCAGCCAGAGCATATTTTAAAATACTACAAACTAATCAACAGCGCTAAGGGCGTCCCCTGCGGGACACGAGCCTCGGCTTAGGGCGTTGCTGGGGGGACAACTAGGGTCTAGCTAGATCATATCAGTTTCCTTATTATTAAGGGATGAATTTAAAGCTACTGGCTCGGCGCGCGCCGGCTCGAGCAAGGGTCGGAGCGGACATGATGAGACATTTCGCGATAGACGCGGACCTCGCCGGTGAGGTCTATAACGAGGCAGTCTAGCGCGTCGGAGTGTGCTTGTGAATTTGTTCGATTCTTGAGCTACAGTGATCCTATCATCAGGTCTAAGGAGAGCGTGACGTGGTAGGCGGATTTTATTGATCTGGGATGGGCTGTAATCAGCGGATGAGACAACTAAGGGATTCAGATGATTAGGGGCCGATACAAAGTATTATGCAGTATCCGATGTTAACGGATTCTATAATTCTATCGTCCTAAGTTAGCACCCGCATGCAAGTATTGTTAAAATAAATGATCCAGGTAGGGCTGTACCTTTGTCGATATGTTAAGAGGTGTGGATTACTTTAGTCTTATCTTAACAATCTGCGTTATAAGTATTTGTACTACGACTTTTGGGACCTATTTTTATATGACTACTCATAAAAGGAGTGTTGTAAGTTTAGGGTTCATGTAAGTATGTTAGTGAATTTCTTTTTTCCGACATAACTTCTAAACGCTTAAACAGATTTAGATGTGTAGGGTATCATGACAATCCTAGCTTTTTCGCGAGGAACATAGGCTAGAAAGATTTTAAAAAAACGTAGCTATGGTACACTAAAAATATGTTTGTAATAAGTATCTTTTTAATAAAATTATCTCTAATGACTTTGTTTGTAAAAATGTCGTTGGGACATTATTTAAAAAAAAGCTACAATGACAGACGCACTTAAAAGTACTAAAAAATGAAGTATATCTGTCATTATTTTATAATATATAAGTAGTTATACTAATAGAACCTATGAAATTCATGAAAAGAATAAACTAGGTTGATGAGTCCAAATATTCTTGTTATTTCACATTAGCTACAAATTCACACTACTTTTGAACTCATTAATTATACAATTAAAGTAAACTTTATAAATGTATGCAATGTATGAGTTTTCACAATAATTCCTTAATTAACCAGCAGGTGAAGGATGTTGGTTGTTATTGGTTGCATTTCATCCGCTTTCAGTTTTGCGTGTTCATAATTTTATGTATTTGCTAATGAATTGTTTGTTAATAGATTTTTATGAGAATGTCGCAAGTTCAGCTATTAGTAATGAACGTGTTTATATAGTTCTACGTATTTTTTTAATATTGCAAGTTTATAATTAAGTATGAATGTCAGAATTTACTACGATACTGTAATCCAACTCCTGGGCAACTTCCCAATGCGAGGAAAATTACGAATTTTTTTCTTATGTAGTTTTTATTTCACTGTGTGTATAGGATGTAGTTAGAAAATAAGTTTATTTAATAGTTTAGTAGTTTACCATATTATAGTTTTAGCCATAATAAGTTTTATTGAATAAATAAATATGTTAACACAACGTGCTCTCCGAGGTGCAGCGATGAACCACAAACTGACCGTGGCAAATGCAACTTAACCTCCATCGAATTGTCTGTGTGGCTGCTACTCAGGCACGAGCCCATGCGTGCATTATTATACAACAAAATTATATTTCTTAAAGACACCAAAAAATATTACGTCACAATCTTGTACATAATTAAAAAGCCCGATAGACACTCAAAAATATTTAAAACACATATTCTGATAAAAAGGCAGAGGGTGGATGAGGGGTAGTACGGTAGGCCGTTTCAACCCTCGTATACAGGGGTAACTACATCTACGAAATATTTGTTTGCACGGCGAGAGAGACAATCGTCTCATTGTAAGGGTGTTGTAAATGTGGCAACGAAAGGTTAGGTTGTTTAAAGCACTTTGACTAGTGATCCAAGGAGTGCAAATTCAAACTCTAGTCCCGTCCGTTTTTTTTGGTTACAAAAAGTATTACGTTGGCCTGGCCTTATGCCAGAATGTATAATTTAAGAAATATATTAGAGTCAATATAGATTCAAGATATAAAAATGATTATGTTAGTCCTCGAGGCTTGTTTCAGACGTTTATCTGTGTTACTATTGTCTCTTATGTAGCCTTTATAAGAGTAAATAAATGTATACTGGTTTTATCTTTTGCATTAATATGAAACTTTTGTATGGGGTAAAACACAATACAAAAGTTATTATATTAAATGGAAAAAGAATTTGGTCGCGAACAGGATTCGAACCTGCGCCTCCCGGATAAATACTCCAGGCGCTCTGACCACTAAGCCATCTCGACCTCTGCTCACCACCGCGAATTCTTCTTCCATATTTTAACACGTCTTATAATAACTGTAGAGTTCGCTAAGCATGCGTTTATGCTTTTCAAAGATTTATCTTGCACAATACAAAAGTTATATAGTGAGCAGTTATATATGGATGAAACAAAGTTTAAATACAATATATATTTAAAACATTACAAGGCATACCTGCTGTGTTATACTTTCTACATCATTACAGATGTCAAAAAGAACACAATATAACCTATTCTATTCACATGAAATTAAACTACATAAACGTTGTACTTAATAATGCGAACACTCTGTATTTCCTACCACCCCCCCAAAAATTCACCCCTCCCCTTAATACCGTCACTCCCACGCGGCGGTAGAGGGGGGATAAAAGCTCAGTTGCGCTAACGATTTCGAAGCGACCACACGCGTGTTACGTCACACACGCTGACAAAACAAATAGCAATAAAATAAAACTGTTAATGATGATGTGAAAGTTGTTTGTGGATAGTACTTCCTACAATGTCTTCCTATAGAGCTTCATGGAGGAATAGAAGATGTGTTAGTACAGTAGGTATGTATTGTAGGTGAATAGTTGCGGCATTTTGATCAAGTGTGAGATCAGTTTGGGGTATTGGTCCGCAGTGTACGTTCAACTTCGACATTATTTATGAGGAAACATATTACAATGATATTCGAATATAAACTCTACTCACTTTGTATACACTAAATATTTCATTAATAATGAAATCTTCAGTTTAAATAAAAGCGACAATATTTTTATGAAAATGGCGCGATTAAAACTATTATCAAAATGATCTTTGCTAGTTTTGCTTATATAACTATTTATGAAAGCGTAAGAAATACGTTGTAAAATATAGAGCGACTAGTCTGAAATCTCACTATGCCTGTTTTAGGTATGAAACAAGAAATCAAAAGGTCAAAGTTCATCGCATCGCGCAAGCGAAAGTGGATAGGCTTCTACGTCAATGTTGGTCTATGTATTTCGTTAATATCAAAGAGACTCAGTACTATTCAAATATATTATTATACTGATAGGGATTTCTCTTAATGTATGATAAATTATACTTTACACAACTGTGCATAAATAATGATTAAATAATAGTTAATACTTGCGGCTTCACTCGTGATCACGATACTTATTTTTTTTTTTTTTATTGATCATCTCAATATTAAAATACTATGTAACTATTATAAATAATTAACAGACACGCGTACACCTAAGATTAATATATTAAACAAAACATTTATTTCCATTTTATTACTTAGACAGTTTAAAAAAATTAAGGACAGATTTGTGATTTCATTTCAATAAATGAACAAGAACAATAATAACTTTTATTAAATTGTTGGTACCCCTTTTTTCAATTATAATTTTATTGTGTTCTTGTGTATGATGAACAAACAAAAATACTATACCAATATATTGATTGTTATCGCCCGAATTGTCTTTAGCGAACGTTTTTATCGCGTATATTTTCTCTGATAAAATAAAAAGTATTTTTTCTAGGTCAATCGTTAGTTACTTTAGTAAAATTATTTGATCTCGATGGAGTAGAAGCAAATAGCTGCCTACGGTATATATATAACGCTAATGAAATGGTATATCAAGGTCACAAAGTATGTTTGTTACCGTCTCCTCTCTGTAGGTTATCTATAGTATCGTCTGGCGCCAAATGTTCTAGCAGTCAATTTGATATTGACGGTTTTTTACACAATAGTTCTGTTATTTTCCTACATTGCCTAATTAACTGTTTTGCATATCAATCACCGAAGACCTGATCTTTTTTACATATAACATAGCATCACGCCTGGCCTACCCGAAAGGGTAGGCAGAGGTTTGTGTGCACCGACATTTCACCAATGCTGTTACTAATTCCCATATAATAGGAAGTGAGTATATTGCCATCAACCGGGTACAATTCCAAACTCCAGGCTGCTACTGAGAATTTCCTAACAGAAAAACTACAAATAACACTCTCCCCGACCCGGGAATCGAACTCGAGACCGACAGCAGTCGCGCTTGGGACCAACGAGGCAATATTATACAATTATGATTGATTTATAGGCCTCTGACATAAAGTTACACACCTACCAGAATATCTTTGGCGTGTTGGTGACCTCACGATGTTTTACTTGACGTTTTAAGCAAGTGATCATTAATTTATAGTATGTAAACTATTATGAAAAGCCATTATTGCATGCCTTAGGTAACCTACCATTTTTGACTTACCATCTAATACTCGTAACATTAGAAGATATTAAGTCTTGCGTCAGTCTCTACCAGGCTTTTACTGCACTAGAGTAGTTAATACATCATCATTAAACTTAAGTATAAAATAGTATCTATTTGTCAATTTTATGTCATCATTCATCGTAATGATGGTTCCTCAGATAGATGGAGGTCCCTTTTATTCAGCCAATTTGGAGTATAACAAAACTTGTAGCGACATCTATCTCGCTACATGGATACTACGCGCACAACACGCTGCATCGCGCAATCAAAGTTCGATGGCGAGTTATATACATATACAACAACCTCCCGACTTTAACCGTTGGACCGTGGCCCGCCAGGCAATATCACCCGCCTGGTTGGAGGATCCTCCCTTTTCAATGGAGGAACACAACACCTCGTTCCTCCATAAACTTAACAAGAGTTTTTGGCACAGAGTTATTCACCATATTCCATAACAACTCGTCGGAAGAAGCATTTTTTGGAGTAAACAATTCCTCTTTTTCATTCCAAAAAGGCTTTTCCATCTTCTATACTGTCCTTTACGAAGTCTACATAGTATAATATATTGTCACTTGTATATTCTATTCTATTATTTTTTATATTGATTATAATTGGCTCATAATTATTCTCTTTGTTACAGGAATATAACGGATTAGTAATTCAACTATAAAATGCGGGGAAGCCTCTCATGACAATCGAGTAAAAGTAAACATTGCAATTAGTACCAAAAACCAATAGAAGATGGCGCTATTCAATAATTCTTTCTCCAGAACTTACCATCGCTTGTTTACTGAATTTGCTGGTAAGTAAATTATAATTTAAGTTTTCTCTTTGTTTTACAATAATCTGCCCGTCGCGATTCCTTCGTAATTGTCCACTCCCAACCCTTGCTCGTGCCAGCCCGCGCCACTGAGCCTGTAGCTTTAAATTCGTCCCTAAATAATAATAATGATTTGAATCCAATCCAGCCAGTCCCTTGCTGTCTTCCCACGAGCGACGCCCTAAGCCGAGGCTTATAGCCCGCAGGGGGTGCCCTTAGCGTGTTGTTGCTTAATTTATTAGTTGAATGCTCTGGCTGGGGGCTAAATTACTTAAGGCAACCACAGGAAAGCCCGGTTAAGCAGTTGATAACCTCCTAGGTTGACCTGCGAGATGCACAATCCTAAAAAAATAAATTTAAATAATTTATACAATACAATATTCTTTATTGTACACACATAATAAATTTTAAAAGATACAAAATCGTCAGGAGAAAGTACAATTTATATCAGTATAGATACGATATGCTTAAATTAGTGAGTATAATGAAGTGAATCTTGCGTCACAGACAGTGGTAACTATTTTTTCAAATATATTTATAATGAAATGCAGAAACCAGTTTTTTTGGCACTGTAATTACAATTTAAATTTGCCTGCATACCCAGGTCTCTGTTATGCAATTAAAATAATAAGTGATACGTTATTAGATTTAATGAGAGATGTTCTCCATCTTGTTTGAATATAAGTTAAGAAGCTTAGATTTTATTTCTGATAACTGACTTGAAGTTTGTTATTAGTGATCGAAGCTTGAATGTTAGGATTGCGTTGGAAAAACATTTTTTTTTAAACTATTGCGTTGCATTAACGCGCAATAAATAACTTTAAATCGCTTGACGTTTCGACCAGGTTGCACTGATCCGGGAGCGAGCAAGCGATTCAAAGGTATTGATTGCTCGTTAATTCCTGTTAGTATATAGTAATACACCAGGGTGTACAATCTTGGAACAAGTGAGTAGGAAACTGGACAATTATAAATCGACAAAATAAAGTAGGTCATTTAAATATACTATTGTCGTATGGCAATCATCCTTTTGCAATTTAGTAGGGTTATATCAATATTTTTTTGCCTTCGTAAATCAATAGATAGAGTTTAATGCTATTTTGCAACAGATATCTCAATTAAGTAAGGAAGTATTTTGTAAAAGTGAACTTGAATTTATTAAATATCGGGAATATGCTGGTCGGAACTGGTTTTGCAGTCCCAGTTACTCATTCATAAAATGCAGATCTGAATTACAAGACATTTATGATGACATATTAAAAGCAAATATATCAATAAATAATTTAAAACAATTTATAAAAGTAATAATATTTGTACATATTAGTTTCGACTTCCTGCAGTGCCAAATCAATAAAGAAAACTTGATAGATTTAAGATTAATTTGTATCCCGATTGTTTATTCGCCATTATTGCAAAATTTTAATAAAAATATTATGCGGAAAGAAGGACTGTGACGATGATAAGGACAGCAATCAATTAAAGGCAAAAAAATGTATTATGTGAAGCTGTTGCCTCGCTCATTAGCAGACACAATCGATTTTAATTGTTACAACGTATAATTCTGTACGTTGTTGAGCCGAAAGGTTTTAAAGATAAAGCGATTAGTAAAGCATTAATTTCATTTCATTATATTTCAAATTATTCATAAGATATGAGCAATAAAAAAATGAACGGAACAATATATTAGAATCGGTTGAATCACGTATTTTTTAATCTTTGTTGTTTGAAGTTGCTTTCCTAAGTAGATACATATGTCTACCATATCAATGCACCCGTTTCTATATAAAAATATGTATATGCATGTCGGAGTCCTATCGTTTACAGCAATAAAAGAGCGGACTGTATAAATATAGAGTAGGTATAATAAAAAACAAAGATAGATCAAATGGCGCCCGATCGCGCTACGTGACCGTCGCGGATAATCGTCGTAGAGAGGTTGCGCGCCAAAATGGGGAAAAGAGCCGTAGCCGCCGCGTCGCTTCCCACCCCCGCTCACCCTTCAGGCTGCGCGGTGGTCAGCGCGGCCCGCGTAGTCCCGCGCCGTGGCATGATCCGAGCGTAGACAATGCAGTAGTGCATTCGTAAAACTATAGATGGCGTCTGTGTGCCCTGTTTCCTAAATTGAAAGCGAGAGAGGTCTCTATTTCCTATATTATAATGTACTCTGTGGTAATACACTAGCTGTGCCAGCGACTCCGTCCGCGTGGATATCGTACATTAACACCATGTCGTGTATGAACACAAATTCATAATTAACAAATGTTCAACGTGATTCTTTAAATTAGCATAACTTTTTTATTTATGAACCGATTGACATGAAAAAAACACAAAGTGTTAAGTGAATTTTACCATAATATATTAGTGAAAACCACATCTAATACGGATAAGCCGTTTCTGCGATTAGCGTGCATATATATATATATAAATATCGAGTCACAGGGTTTGTTATCGAACTCCTCCGATACGGGTTGACCGATTTTTATGATTTTTTTTGTGCATATTTGGTAGGTCTGAGATAAGGTCGTCAGATTTCAAATGTTGTCATCATGCCTACTGTGCCTGATTGATAGCAAATGACTCACCATCACTGGGGGTATATCAGTAACCCTCTGCCTTACTCTTCGGGTATACAAGCGTGATACTATGTTTTTTCTCAAGGCCACTGTAGAATTTAACCAGCAAAAATATTTCACGCTTTGTCACCATTTCGTGTCTAATGTGTCTACACACTTTGCCATTTGAGTAAGTGTATATTTATCTTTCAAATTGACGCATCCAACTATGTTGTCATCATAGCCTTTTCCCATATTGGGGTCAGCAGCAAGCCTGAATAGATGCACCTAGCCAGCATGTCAGTATTGTACATAGAGAGTGCTATCTGACCTCATCGAGCCAACACTAAGGCCTTTGACCACGTAATCAGATGCAAATTGATACGTTTTTTCTTAAATATATTTGTGAATTATGCAACCTAGCAAAAAAGCTTATGAATAAAATGCAACCCAAAAATTGAGGACAGTGGAAAGAGTTGAAAATATTGTAAACATTTTAGCTAAAAGTTGATTGAAGCATGATTATAGTTTATAGAGCCCTTAGTTATGAGCTCGACTCGCGTGATGAGTTTGACTTGCGACATCGCCGCGGGCTCAGCTCATGACTAAGGGCTCCGTTCGAGTTCGAAACTAGTCGGACAATCCCGAAAAATACTCGTGAGTAGTAACCGGTGAACATTAATTGATATGAATATGTCTCACGAAAGTTGACAGAGGGTTGACGTCAGGCAGGCGGCCGGTCATAAAACATAGCCAGAACTTTAGCAGAATGCCAGATATAGGTATGCTGCGCCGACCCCAAATAAATTGGGATAAGGGCAGGTCATGATGTGATGTCTCACGAAAGTTTTTATACAAAAATAAGATAGTAATTTATTTGTGAGTTCTTTTTTTAATTTTAAGCCAATATTATATATTATTCATAAAATACTATGAAACTATTATTTGACACGATGGTTAATTAAATAAAGTTTCGATATTTTCCTTCAAAATAAAACCTCTGCTGCATCAACCTTTATCCAGTAGGCATTCTGTTTAAGGAAAACTGCACAAATTTAATTTTATTCTCTCAGGTTGTCCAGTAAACAGTATGACCTACTGCGGGGGATAATAGGTTGGTTTTAATACTTACCAAAATAGCACAATAAATGTTTCGCAAAATGTTACAGTTTTTTTGTTAAACGGTATTTCCCAAAGTACTTTAACCCCACAGTATGTCCTCCAGTACTAATTAATGAAGGGATAGGCAGAGGTGTACAGAACATTACTCCAATGCTGTTATTAAGTCCCATGTGATCCGGATAGGAAGTGAGCCTATTGCCATCTACCGGGAACAATTTCAAACTACGGGCTGCTACTGTAAATTTCCTAATAGAAAAACCCAATAACATTTTATCCGATCCGGAAATCGAACCCAAGACTTCACGCTTTCAGCCACTAGACCAATAAAGCAGTTTTCCAATATGTCCCCCAGTAGGTACTATTTACTCGATATTCTGATGATAGGTATATGCTATGAATTGGACAATTTTAAGTACGACATACTTCGAGTACATGGTCATTATGTAACGTCATTTACTTCCATTGTTCCACCAAATGATAACAAGTAGACACGCTCTAGATTTCACTTTCATTCACGAATTACTCTATAATCTTAGTTCTAACAACATTAAATTTGTTAGAGAATCTGTTGTTGGCTTTTGCCGACATCTCATAATCTGAGCAAGCCTGTCTGATTACTTAATAGTAATTTTATATTACGTAAATTGCAAATTATACAACAAAACACGAGAGTCCGCATATTTTTTGCAAATATTGAAAGACTTTCGAAATTCCAATTTTACTGGGTGTGCATGTAAATACGGAAAAGAAAAAATACGATAGTATGACATAATTAATTTACCACAGTTTTTTTTATTGTTTTAAATAAAAATAATGTGGGTGAGGATCTAAATGCTGGTCTTATTGCCAAGGGTGGTCCATAAACTTTAAAAAAAAAAAAAAAAAAAAAAACTGGCGCGGTATCTTTTTTTATTTATACGAAAAATTTGAAAAATGCAGTGATAGTCTGTTGTCTTACATCATCATCACCCCCCTTATCCCAATTTATTTGGGCGGCATGTATGCTACTTCCACTTTCTAACTGGTTTTGAAATTGTATGCTACTAAAATTTTGGCAATGTTTATATTTAGTTGTCTTACTACTTAGTAATATCTTAGGTTTGCGCGATCACTACACATTATAATAAAACAACTTTTAACCGGATTAATCGCGTGTATTAATCCGAGGATCCGAGGACTGGCCAGTCCTCCTGCGACCACGAACGCTGCAAAGTGTTCGAAACGTCAGGAAAAACAAAAAACCAATAATACACGCGATTAATCCGATTAAAAGTTGTTTTATTATAATGTCTTACTACTTACCTAGTAGAAATTTATCATCATAATAATAATGTAAAAAAAATTATAAGCTAACCAACTTACTGTCAATTTTTTTAAGGGTAATATTTTAATCTAGGTTCTTTTATTCAAAACCCCACAAATATCCATATATTTGACAAACAAACTGAGTCAGAATAATAAAAAATTCTACCATATACTAACAGGAATGATCGCGCAATAAATACCTTTGAAATACTTGATGTTTCGACCAGGTTGCACTGATGTGATCACAAGTAGACTGTTAATATATACTGCCTCGTTGGTCTAGTAGTCCCAAGCGCGACTGCTGAGCATGAGGTCTTGGGTTCGTTTCCCAGGTCGGGCAAAGTGTTATTGGAATACTCTGTTAGGAAATTCGCAGTAGCTGCCCGGAGTTTGGAAATGTGCCCGGTTGATGGCAATAGGCTCTTGTTGAAATGTGGGTGTGCCTGTACGACTGTGCAAACCTCTGCCTACCCCTTCGGAGAATACAGGCGTAATGTAAAAAAATATATTTCTCTAATTCCAGATCCCAGAACAAACGACTGGTTCCTCATAAACGACCCAGTCCCGGGGCTCACCATCATCGGCTTGTACCTATACTTTTCACTGAAATGGGGGCCCAGGCACATGGCGGACAAGAAGCCTTACCAACTACAGAAGACTTTAATCATTTATAATTTTATTCAAGTCGTAGTAAGCTGCTGGTTATTCCATGAGGTTGGTATTTTGATTCTATATGCCATGTAAATGAAGGGCTCGTGGCTAAGTAACAGCCGCACAGATCGATCGGTCGACGTTAAGCTGCGCTTGCCGCGGTCGGTCTGTGGATGGGTGACCATCATTTCATACCAAGACCCCGCACGTTGAGCCGTCGGTCTCGCTAAGCAGCCGTTACGGGTAGTCAAAGCCTGAAAGTCTGACAACCAGTCATACCACGAGATATCGTGTTACCCAGTAACTGGGTTGTGGAGGTCAGATAGGCAGTCGCTCCATGTAAAATACTGGTATTAAGCTGCATCCGGTTTGACTGGAAGCTGACCCCAATGTAATAGGAAAAGGCTAAGCAGATATATGCCATTAAAATGAGTTTATAATGTATGTTAAGAACATGTACTTACTGCCTATATTAATTATTATTTTCTTATGAAACATTGAAAAATATTAGACACAAAATGGGACTCGAACCGCGACCTTTGAAATATAGTGTCATAGCGAACATGCGACATGGTAGCTGTTGGGAGAGCCATGACACGGTCGCTAGTCAAGTCCTGTTTGTGTCTATTATTTTTCAATGTTTCCTTAGAAAATAATAACCAGTGACATAGTTTTATGCATCTAAAGTAAAATTAACTTTTGTTGAAAGAAAAATATATGAATCGTGGTCTCCAGTTACTTGCATTACTGCCACCAGTAGTTAGCTATTTATTTGGTTAACCATACCAGAGAGGAAGAATATATAATTTTGTGAGAAAATATGTCCAAAAAGGTGCGAAAAAAAAAATTACAACTGGGATGGTCTGCGGCTTAAGTCCTACATTATATAATGAACCATTCAGTAACATAACTCTCGGTTATATATTTTATTTATGGTTTTATTGCACCAACATAACTTTAATCGTACCCAACATTTTAGGTACTCTGAAAATTTAATAATAAGGCTCAGTTGAACCAACTTAACTCTGCGTCATTTTGATGAAATTGACAGATAATTCAAGATAAATCTTTGAAAAGCATTAACGCATGCTTAGCGAACTCTAAACTTATTATATTAAATGGAAAAGAATACGGTTGCGAACAGGATTCGAACCTGCGCCTCCCAACTCGAGATGGCTTAGTTGTCAGAGCGCCTGGAGTATTCATCCGGGAGGCGCAGGTTCGAATCCTGTTCGCAACCGTATTCTTTTTCCATTTAATAATAACTTTTGACATAGATAACCTGTCAAAATAAGTAATATGTCGGTTACGGTTATATTGCCTGAAGTAACACTTCTGACCTGTAACTTTTTATTAACATATCTTTTCTTGCTTTCATTATAAAAAGTACCTGGATGACCGAGCCTGATCCGGTTTTTTTGGTAAAACGACGTTTTCTAAAAATGAAGCCTAGCTATCGATTTATCGCCCCCGAAACACCCTGCATACTAAATTTCTTGAAAATCGTTGGAGCCGTTTCCGAGATTCAGGTTATATATACTGAGTAGGGATGATGCTACGACATTAAATGAATACACGGCTATTACTAGCCTATTGAAGCATTATCAAACACATAACAAAAATATTTATCGAAAATTAAAAATTTGTAAATTTCAAACAAAATAAATATTAAATAGTCGGAGCAAAAAATAACACCATTTGTAATTATCTGTCAATGAAAAGTGACTGACCTGTTGTATGAACGGCAACGTCGCCTCAAAGTGCAATTTGAGACCTCTAGGTCGGTCTCTTTTGTCGGTGATAAACAAAGCACTCACTTTACGTTTGGAGAACTATTGCTATAAACACTGAGTGTCTCATAATTAATTTAAACGATCGCTAAATGAAAAAAACTTTGCATTGCACAATCAAAGTAAACTAAAATCTTAAATTTTCAAAATGCCCACCATTCTCCTCGACGCACAAGCGGCATCGTTTTGTATTATTATTTTGGACTCGCCGTAACAAATCGCCTTGCACAGCCGTACGTTTTAAATTCTCAAACGCACGAGTAATATTGATTTTTAGCTCATCTAAGACGACGATACACGTCTAATGGCAAGTTATCTACGTAATCAGATACGGGACCACTGAGAGGCTCTAAAAACTTCCCCTGATATGTACATAATGCTAGCTGAGTTTTGTAGACATTCTCCATAGTTAAGGATCATGTCAGTGTATTCTGCAGCTGAATAACTCAACTGAGGCATAATTAATAACAAAATTAGTCTAAAACACAAAGGGAAAAAAAGTTTCAAAACTTAACACAATCTAAACTAAAGTAAACCACACTATTAATAACAATAACAATAAGATCACGATAAAAATCCTGCGTGTGCGATTAGACTCGTGCGCAATTAACTAGCGAAATAGAAAAAGGACGTGCTCTCTCAAAGGATAGCATTTCCGTACTGAAATTCTGACCCAGTGACCGCATGAATTAGATCAATTAAAATTTCGCCGAATTAATCCTTATTTCTTTCTCTGTCATGCATGAACAATCACCCACACATTCGAGTGTGTAAGGACTATTTCTCACTTAATGTTTTGATTTGTCTAGATGAAGGGCGTCTAAGTGGCAACGTGTGTCACTTTTCTCTGTCTTTTAATGATATTGTGAAGGAGATGTAATTATCAATGAATTCGCACAGGTTTATGACCTAATGATCTTTGCCTAGTAAAATGTTACTACATTTACAGCATGTTCGAAATTAAGAAAATGAAAATAATTTCCTGTGCCGAAACCATCCATCCGATTTTATTGATTTTTTGTGTACGGTCAGAGAAAGTGACACCACATACGTGGTTTTTTTTAATGTCGTACCGTCTTCCCCACTCCGTATATAGAATAATTGCTCGTTTATAGGTATTAGATAAGAGTGGACTATTCAGTAACCTAAGTTTTGTTGGTGATTGACTTCCGTTTTTTTTTTTCCTTTTGTCATTTTGTAACTTTTTTTTAAAATCAATCATTATTTTAGTTCTTTTGATTAATTAGTTTATTTTCTATGATTCCAGGGCCTCGCCGCGGGCTGGTTGAGGACTTACAGTTGGAAATGTCAGCCAGTTGACTTCTCAAGAGCGCCGGAAGCTATGAGAGTAAGTATTCCTTGTACAATTTCTTCGGCCTTTAGACTTTCATATCAACTAACTAAACAATATTTTACGTAATATACCTCCAATAATGTAGGTAACTAGCTCCTTGTTCCTTGCACAGCTTGTAAATACCTATAACAGATATCAAGGTACCTACAGATAAATCTTTCAAACACATTATAATTTTTTTTATCGAAAGAATAGTACGGTCGTAAACAGGATTAGAACCTACGCCTCCCGGATAAATACTCCAGATGCTATGACCACTAAGCCATCTCGATCTCTGCTCACTACTTTGAATTCTTCTTCCATGCCTTTTCCCATGGGGGAAGATGTTACGATCCTTATAGATATACAAATTTACATAAGCATCAACTTAAACTTAAAACAAATAGAACAAAATCTATGGATACAAGCAAAACAAAAAGTAGTAATTTAATAATAGCCGTATTCTAGGTTTAAGGCCAATTACACAATCTAGATAGCCGAACTTATACGGAAAAGCGCGAACATGAACAACTAAGAAGGTACATAATAATGTTGTCGAGTTAATCAGTCACCGTTCCTTCCTACTACACCGTGTTTATTCCAATCAAGATGCATGAGTAATTAAAAGCAATTTTGTCCACAATGCAATGGTTTGCAGAAAAACCACCTTTAATCTGTTGGCTTACAAATTAGCAGACACAATAGATTTTTATTGTTATAAAGTACGTATTTGTACGTGGCTGAGCCAAAGGGGTTTATTGTTATGAAGTACGTATTCATACGTGGCTGAGCCAAAGGGTTCCCTATTAGTAGAAGGGAATTGGAAGGTATATTAAAAAGACAGTAATATCGACTCCCAGAATTGCGAAAGTTGAACCGGATTAGTTTGGGAGTATTGATACTCCCTAGCAATTGCGATGTATAACAGCTCAGCGTGTAAAATACTGGGATTCATGTTACTTATCTACATAATTATGTTACAACCCAAACGAGATTTGTAAAAGTCTTAGCTGGTAAAATGCATGCGATACTACCTTATACAGGTTTTATGACGACTGACGTGCAGCCTACCGTACTCCCAAGAACAGTTGCAACAGTAAAGTTAAAAATAATACTGTTAACTTTCGTTACGGTCTCATTAGTTTTGATGATCATCCTACTGAATCGCTCTTTTTTTTGGAAGTTAACATAAAGAAAAAAAAAACATTTTTTTTTTGTCGGTTTTACTTAGGTAGCCCCTATAAGGAAGTATGGTATTCTTCGAATAGTATCAGCTACAGTCACGTGACTGGGTTAGACACTGGAACAGATTCATACCATTCGTAGGACTATAACAGTAATATTACCACTTCTTACCGTCACTTTGATGCTCAAAGCTACCAATGTGTACGACGAGACTAACTTGGTTTACTGCATAATTTTTTCTTGTTCCGCATTTATACTGTATTATCAAATTAACCTTGTTATTACGTTGCCATGGTTTCGCCACGTGTAGCACATTGCTAAATAATCACGTTGTCATTTGTTTCTTCTAAGAAAGTAACTTTTCACTTAAGCCTCAATTAGAATTTGGTAATACCTTAATTGAAACTCTATTTTTCAATTTCCAGGTAGCAAGAGGCGTGTACATATATTTCTTGGCGAAAATATCGGAATTACTCGACACGGTTTTCTTCGTCATCAGAAAAAAAGATAGACAGATCACTTTCCTCCATCTGTACCATCATACAGTGATGCCGATGATCGCATGGGGTGCAACGAAGTACTACCCAGGAGGGCATGGTACTCTCATAGGAGTTATCAACTCATTTGTCCATATTATCATGTATACGTATTATATGTTCTCTGCCATGGGACCTCAATTCCAAAGGTACCTGTTCTGGAAGAAATATATCACCACATTGCAAATGGTAAGCTTTTTAGTGGTTATTTTATTCTTGATATAAAAAAAAAAACAAATTTATAGTTGAATTTTTATTTTTAGAACTTCAAGCGCTTGTTAGAGGCAAAGCAAAGGCTAGCACTAACAATAGACTTAAATAAAAACAAAGAATAATTAAACCGGCTAAAGATGTATCGGTTTTAATAACATTTCTGTTCCAATTAAGTATATGCAGATGCATCTAAATGAAGTCTGACTGTCACTTAATATCTTTTTATTATTAGAGATACAATTTTGTTTTGTTTGCTTATTCCAGCTCCAGTTCTGCATCGCCTTCCTCCACTCCGCCCAGCTGCTGTTCTACGACTGCGGCTACCCGCGCTGGTCCGTAGTCTTCACCCTCCCTAACTCAATTTTCTTCTACTACCTCTTTTACGACTTCTACTACAAGGCTTACGGTAAGCCTACCAAGAAAGGAGAAAAGGACGACAAAAGAGAAGTCAAAGAAATAATGAGCAATGGTCACACAAACGGCAAAGTCAATACCAATGGAATCGCAAATGGCACAGCCAACGGTAAAAAAGTTAATTAAACAATGAGGTTATAAAATGTAAATATTTTTGTTTAAGGTCCAATACCAATTTTAGTTTAAGCTAATTTTGAATATTGATTACTTCTAGAAAGAATCCATGTAACGAATGCTGAACAAATTCTGCCTTCAATTTACTTTTTATACCGTTACTGTATTAGTAAGTACTTCTTCATCGTGTAACATCTTTTTGATGTTAGCCAATGTTGTTTTCAGTACTTCTAATCGATTGGATTTTTATTATTTGATAATTATGTTACGTCTTCAAATATAAATAAGAATGTTACGCTGTATATACAATAGATTGTTATACGATGTATTTAAGAAATTATTGTTTAAAGTATAGGTAAACGCTGTATTGCCATGAAACTCGAAGTATATAGTGTTTTTCAGAAATAAGTGGTAAAGTATTTGGTCATAATCTTTTATGTAAGTAAGAGGGAGAAAGATACATGGAAAAATATAAGAATGACAACTTTTAAGTAGATTCGGTTAACAGCATAGAAATGTAAGATTTTAGTTTCTCCAATAGATATGCTATATTAATTAAAAGTTCTTAATCATTGCAAATGGTGATTTGGAGTTCTCTAACTGTAGTTATACAAAATGCTGTCAATTGTACTACTATAGTGTATCGTGATAAATATATAAATTGTCTTCCAATAAATTCGAATATTTCTTCCATTTTAGACTCAATTGCAGTTTCGTTCTAAATTCATTCTATAATTATATTCGATTTCCATGATACTCGAATTGTATTGTATTATAATTAAGGAAAAGTATTGATACTCAAAATGCGAAAGAAGTGGTTGTCCCAAAATTGTTAAAAATATAGAATAGATAGCAGTTCAATGTTTGAAAATTATAATTTCCTGCTTAAGCTTAAATTGAATCCTATTAGAAGAAAACTTGCTAGTTAATTTACGTTATAAGCTTAGCAAATTGTGGATTTTTAATATTTTATATATGTATTGTTTTCACACATTCGATCAAACAGAATAAACACTAGCAACAAATACATTTTTATACGAATTTAAAAATAAGACTTCTTACCGTACTGTTTTATACAATTAGCCAACGAATTAGCGAATTAGGTTTCCTTGATGCTCTATGCCAAAATGTAACTATGACTAAGGTACATAGCACACTTACCTGTATAAAAAACTCTCATCTTAAGATAGCTTTTTGATAAGGATCCTAATATCTGCTACCCTTAGGCTGTGTGAGAGAGAAATGGCACTATTCAACCGTTATGGATCTGTCCCTGTCCGCCACTCTGCAACATATTGAGTGTTAAGACGGATTTATTCTGTAACTTTATTTTCAATAGAGGCATCAATTTTGTTACAGTTAAGTGTGTTATTGCCTTAAAAAGCAATCTTTCTTTACTGTAGTTGCACGTTTATACATAAAATAATTGTATATTTGCGTAATCGGGTTTGTAATGTTTAATATTATATATGTGACTACCACATTTGTTTTCTTTTTTTTATCAGACTTTCTATTGTTAGTATTGAATAGATTCAGGCGTTACTTTGCGGAAGTCCATTACAATGGATGCAAATAAATACAATATCTAGCAACTTCCACAAAATTGAGGGTAGTCATGCATTACCTGTGCACCGCCCGTCCGCCCGCAAATATATGCACATACGCAAGCGGTGAAAATTCCGACTACTACCAACTACTCAGAGTAGTACCCTCAATTTTGTGGAAGTAACTAGATATTGTATTTATTTGCATCCATTTCTATTGTTACTTATTTGCATTTTAAGAATCTATATTTTCAGGTATGGATTGAAAAAAAAAAAAAAGTCGGCCAATGTACAATAAAATTGATGGAAATCATTTATTTTAAGCTAACATTTTTATTTAATTACTATTTTACAAATAATTTTCGTTAACATATCATTTTTTTTACATTACGCTCACGCTTAGAAAATTCATAATGAAAATGATGGTTTTACTTGTGTATTGGAGGAATCCATATTTAAATATACACATCGAATAATCATACAATTTCTCAGTTAAAAACCCTATAATTAAGTGATCAATCGTAAAAATAATACAATTTCACTAATGGACTGTATTAGGTTTAAAACCTAATTTCAAATGTTTGTTCATCATCATAAAGCATTAACAGGGATTTCTTTTTTTATAGTTTAATCAACATTGTCTTATTTTAAATCTCGCCCTGTAAACGGAAATATTTTAAAATTGAACAATAATAAATAATATAAGTATGGTACACAGACTCGAAACCACTCGATCTCATTTTGATATACTGACAAGGCTGATAGAAAATATCATTTAAAATTAACGGGATAAACGATCCCTTTTAATACCTAAAATTGGTCTCCCAACAATAGAAAATTTTATTCAATAATATGGAATTTTATTTTAAACCATATCTAATTTTAAATCGATTTCTAAAAGTCTAAATTCTTGGATCACATTCTATAACCATCGACAGTCCATCGCAGTTCACTCAAAGAAAAGGTTTCTACCAAAAAGTTTATACATCCAAAACATCAAGGCACACCATTAGTTATCACAAAAATCTATGCAGCCTCGAATAGACATCAATAATTCTGATATAGCCCAAATAATCTAAAATTAGAGCATTGCTGTCTTAAATCAAATTTAGTCATCTCATTCTGTAACTTCAATTAAATTTGCTTCATGTTTCTAATTTTAGTGCGTATCTATAAAAAGGTGTAGGTACCGCCTCAAAATATTAAATAAAATTGCTTTAATTATATTGTAGTCGGGCTACATGCAAATTGATAATTTCACAGCCTCAAACATTTACAGTAATTATCTTTTAAGAATCCAGGCCATGGTTTCACAAATCTTGAGATGTTGAAGATTTTATAAAAAAAAAATATTTAAACCTACTGGCCGTTTATGTTCTTTATGTTTCCGACATAGAATTTTACAGTCATTGGTGTCAATTTGGATATAGCTGAACTAAACTAAAATAAGTTAATTCCTTTCTTTTTACTAAGTTAATTTTTTTTAGGAGCAAGAGGGGGGGAACTCTGAGGTATCAAATTCAAATTAAGATATGTCAAACTAAATTTTCGATAATTTTAGTCGCCACTTTTAGGTGACCACTAAAATTATAAACTTCTAACTAAAATTGTATGTAAATTTAATTTTGGCACCTTTATTAGTCGCTTCTCGCTCATACCGGAAGCAACAGCTACTAAATTAAAGCAATAATGTAATTTTAGTTTAGTTGGGCTAAATACCGATAGACACCAGTGTCGGATTACCTTTATGTATCATACCATTTCTACACATTTTTGAACACTATATACAAAGTTTGTGACAATCTAATTTAAAAAAATCGTGACACAATCCCAAAATCCTGTTACGGCACACAAACATGTCAATATCATCACAGAGGTTTTGTATATCACTTAAATAATTTTAAAACATCAAGTTAATCTTCTTTGTGTAAGCACACTGAGGGTATGGACATATTGCTGATGATTCCTCCTCTCCTCTTATTGTAGTTTTGGCGGTAGAAGTTTAGGAAGAGAAGGAGAATGACTCCGGTGTTGCATGACACGAAGATGGCCACGCCTTTAGCGGGGGGACAGTCTGATACTCTTACAGTTGCCACGTATTGGACGATAATTGATACAAATTGGATCTGTAAAGAAGATAGAGAGTGCATAAAATGTATATTTTCATGAGAATCAGCGAAGTAGAAATAGTGAAAATATCGAATGCAAGATATGGGTGAAAGTTAGATCATCTACGCATTGCCTGCCATCTCTTTTTGTGTATGGCATCTCACAGTTCAACCTAGGAGGTTGTCGGTTGCTAAACCTATCTTTCCTGTGGCGCCTGATAAGTTGGTGTCCAGGCTGGACGACATAAACTTATAACTAAGCGACTACACGTAAGGACTCCCCCTGTGTGTGTATGTACGGGTCTTGGCTTAGAGCTGCTTGAGGGATTGTAAGTAACTGGCTAGATTGGATTTAAAAGCATCATAAGTTACTAAATTAAATTAATAAAAAATAAAGACTCACCAGCTGGAACTTCGTCATATACTTCTTCCACCACAAGTATTTGGCCACATTTGGCCCCAACGCCGCCAACCCGTAGTAAGTGTACATGAATACATGAACTAACGAATTCAGGAACCCGATGAAGATGAGGGTGTGTGATGGCCAATATTTGAGCAAAGCCCATGTCCCAATGACCATGACAGTGTGGTGGTATAGATGTAGGAACGTTATCTGGTTATTCTTCTTTCTTAAGACGAAGAAGACTGTGTCTAAGAGCTCTGATAGCTTTGCTGCTAGGTACAGGTATGTGTCGAACAGGATCTGGAAATAATGAGACAGAAAATTTGCATGGAAATCTGATTTCTCTGCAGGTTTATTAGTACTAAAAATGTCTACTTTCCAAAGTTTTAAGACTTTTGTTGGGCTTACCTACCCAACGTCAGTCTTCACAGTTGGAAAGTTTACTTAGTACTCTTCTCGTACACTAGCTAGCTTTGAGATCAATGCCCGTCAGGTATCCAGGTCTCCTCACAACATTTTCTTTCATGTATTTATTTATACTTCATCAAATCATCATCCCCATTATACTCAATCAAAAGGAGGACTTAATGCCGTGAGGCATTCTCTACCAGTCAACCTTTGGGTTAAATACAGAGGCTTAAAACGAGGTACAAAAGAAAGAAAACAAAAAAAAAATGTACATATTAATACTTAAAAATTATGATAAATAATACACACAGACTTATGCCAAAACGATAAATTATTGAGAATTAGGAGAAAGGAAGTGATTTAAAAAAATATTGTTTAACACAACGTTCGAAAGAACATTTTCTCGGAATTTTTTATGTATGCTTGTGATATTTTGAAACGTCAATAGTTAATAAGCCTATTGCCATCTATCGGGAAAAATGCCAAACTTATTACAAAATAACTTTTTCTCCGAATCGGGAATCGAACCGAGGCGGACGAGCGTGCGTCTAATAGACCAGAGATGGTCTCATCATCATCAGTTTGACAAAAATTATAAATAATTATAATGTTGGGTTACTCACTCGGTTCCTAGAACTATCTTCATTCATGTAGCACTTTTTGGGTACCAGACCCATGTGTATGAGGTCTGAGAGAAACTGAAAAAAAGAGAAGAGCTGTTACATGACTTTGAAAATGAATGACATACGTTGCAAAACATATATTATTCAGGAGCACAGTTCGGAGAACATTGTCACGGCATGACAATGTTTGTCGGTCCCGTTGGTGTCTATTATTATTCAGTGTTTTTTAGAAAAGCAACAATTATCACTACGGGACGTTCGTATAATCATTCATATTAAATATCATAAACTGAGGTGCCTGAGAGTTGCGTAGCATACTTTATTAACATTACATTTCACACATTAACCTACATTGTTTTTGGATACCTATGAACATAACAATTCAACAATACAAAGATGCAAGATTGTATTATTTTATTTCAAAAGAGTGTCTAGTTTCTTGTCAGTCCTTCTTAATAAGACCAACTTTTTGGAACAGTGCAACTAAAATCAATTAACGTTTCATAAGTACATACAAGGTAATTTGCCTATGTGGAACAAAAAGTTTGAGTCTGACTTTGTTCACGCGGGACTAAAGCGGTTGACTTTGTTCACGCGGGACTAAAGCGGTTGACTTTGAGTATGACCTCGTCACGACCGGGACTTGGACAAATAGCACATAATATTTATATTCATATCTTTTGAACCCTGCAAGATATCGGAATGGAACACAAAAAAAAGATAAGTTATAAATCCTGTTTTATTTACTCTGTGAAGTTTTCATTTAAATCCGATGAGGTACCTATTTCAGAGCCTATTCAAAACAAACTTTCAGACATTCAGACATAAATTTCTAAAAATGGTAATTTATGATTCAAGATAAATCTTTGAAAAGCATTAACGCATGCTTAGCGAACTCTAAAGTTATAATATTAAATGGAAAAAGAATACGACGCACGTAATCACGTAAATCTTGTAGAGATGGCTTAGTGGTCAGAGCGCCTGTAGTATTCATCCGGGAGGCGCAGGTTCGAATCCTGTTCGCGACCGTATTATTTTTTCCATTTAATATAATAACTTTGGTAATTTATGATGAAGCATTTTGACATTTATTTTGAAATCAGAGACAGATACTTCAATTTTATTTTTTAGTCTAAATGTGAAGGTGTTAGTTTTTTCTTTTATTCTTATTTAAGGCCAAAATGGTGATTGACGATATGGTTTTAGAGTCAGAAAACGACACAGAAATTTTATACTGAATAATTTTCATATTATATCTACACACAATGTGTATCATTTTATAGTATCTAAATAACTAATCTCGTCATCAGATAAATCCCACTAAATTATTCTGCAAGTAAAGTTTTTGCTTTATATCGTGCTATGTAGGGTAGGTACATTATGCTAGTTTAAACATACAAAAAATTTTACTTCAAATCTTTTCAAGAAAAATCTACCATTTTTTATCGCGACGTTAAAACAAAGCTTATCGAATAATTAAAAATAACCGTTTATAACCAAAATTTAAAGTGCTATAGAAAATAATTATATAAAGACTAGCTTCTGCCCGCGACTTCGTACGCGGATCCCGTTGCTTATGCCAGCGACAACAGGGTCGTCAAAATCGAAGATCTGAAACGTCTGATGTCGAATACTAAGAGCCCGGGGACGGGAAAACAACGGGATGCGCAATACGATTCGAGACGTTCCAGATCTTTTATTTTTGTAAGTCAACAGGGAATGCCCATCAAACTAAACAACTTTTGCTAAGACGTCAATCAAACTAAACAACTTTTGCTAAGACGTCATTCCTATAATTTGTTATAGTGAAGCTGGGCTTTGGAGGTCCACAACAGGTGTTCCAGATCTTCCAATTTATTCTCTCAGTAGAAAATGCTCATCAAGTGGAACAATTTTTGCTATGGTACCATTTTTGTATCTCTTATAGTTTAGCTGGTCTGTTGCGGTTCTGCATCAGGTGTTCAAGTTTCCAAAATAAATTATAGCCTATATGTTGCCCAGACTTAATATCTATACAATACAACAAAAAAAAACATTTAGATCCGTCCAGTAGTTCCGAAGATTAGCGTGTACAAAAAAACAGACAAACAGACAGATTTTTTTTTTTGGATTCGTGCTCTATTATTGTTTCTAAAGGGGGGGTTCAGAAACAATAATAGAGCAATTGTTTTTTTATATATTCAATGTAGAGACACAGTTTTTTTACTGTTTTATTATATTATATATATATATGTATAGAAGATAACCATTAAAATAAATTAATTTATTCACCTGCTTCCAAAAACACGTGAACAAAGAAATATTGCGTCATATATAATTATATTTTTTTTTTTTTTTTTTTTTAATACATGTTGAGGCCATGTAATGCCTATATTAATTTCTATTTTTCAAAGAAACATTGAAAAAGTAATAGACAAGAACGGGGCTTGAACCCGCGACCTTTGACGTTCCGTGTCATCACTCTACCAACTGAGCTACCTTATCGTGTTCAAACCTATTGAATTTTCAATCCTCTTTGTATACGTCATAAGGAGACGCCTGGTGATATTTATCTAGTAATATCACCAGGCGTCTCCTTATGACGTATACAAAGAGGATTGAAAATTCAATAGGTTTGAACACGATAAGGTAGCTCAGTTGGTAGAGTGATGACACGGAACGTCAAAGGTCGCGGGTTCAAGCCCCGTTCTTGTCTATTATTTTTTCAATGTTTCTTTGAAAAATAGAAATTAAATATTGCGTCATCTAACATAATACGTTTGTTTGTAAAGAACTTACTTAGCGTGTACTCGACTATATTTACTTTTTTGTTAATTGACGCCTCATGAATTAGCTTAAAATAATGAGTCTGCGAACCATACTACTTGGAATGCAAAACTTTATTTTTTTACGTTTTTAAGGTGCTATATGTATGACTTTTAATAAATAACCGATTAACCGAGAGGGTCACATTAAGGGGATAAAAAATATTAGTAATAATACTTACTCTATAAACCATATACACAGATATAGCGACTTGTATTGCATTGTAAACAAGCAACGTGTGTGTTAATTTGTATCCCTCCCGTTTCCTCATAAACACGGGGCCGATCTTCAGCACGAACACCAGGTAGACTGCCAGGATTGTGAGTACAGGCCCCAGCGAAGCCATGAATGGTAGCTCGTCGATTTCTTCATCTGAAAACCAAATGGATGTTTGTTACTACATTATGCAAAACTACTTATCAGATTTCGACGAAATTTTGTATAAAGGTAGCTTGAACGACACCGTTTATGGCGTGAACAATTATCTACCCTGATAAATTATTATTGATGAAAATAAAATGTATAATATTTTCATTGCTGAAAAGTGAAACCGACAAGTCACTTCCTCTCCATCATACATCATCCCTTATCCCTATGTAATTGGGGTCGGCGCAACATGTTTTTTTTTTCGGGAATACCAGACCGGTAATAGAAAAATTATTGCGATCCAATTTTGTAAGTTCAAGAGTAAACCATTGGTGACGGAGGAGTAAAATTATCTCATCACGTTGTTTTATCATTTAGATTCACAGATATTGCAACTCATTTGGCCTGCCTCAAAGTCGTACCATAAACTGCTAGCAACTATATACTATATAAAAAAATTTGGCAAGATACTAACAAATGGATTCACAACCGGTAGCAGAACTTGATATTTCACTGATAGTGTTTACTCCGCCTTAAGTTAATAAAATATAAATAAATAATAATAAACTGCTAAATAAAGTTCTAGAATCTACTGACACCTAGAAGTTGGTAGAAAATAAAAATGATGCGCAAATACAGGTAGATCAGTGGCACGATTGGATTGAGAAGTTTAAGGTCACAGGTTTGAACTCAAGGCACGCACCGATGACATTTCGAAGTAATGTCATCATCCCCTTGCACTCATCCTAATTTATTTGGGGTTGGCGCAGTAAGAATTCTTCTCCCACTTTCTAATTGTTTTTGAAATTGCATGCTGCTAAAGTTTTGGCAATGTTTTATGACCGGCTGCCTGCCTGACGTCAACCCTCATTGGGAATGCTGTTGTTGGTGGGAACCGCCACCGATACAGTCTCCTTCTATTTAGCTATGTCACACCAGATGTTATGCATGCGCCAGGTCTAAGTCATGTGCGTATAGTAAATTATTTATCACTTGCTTAAAATGGTGAAGGAAAACATCGTGAGGAAACCAGCACACCTGAGAGATATTATCGCAGGCGTTCCTTGTTTCCATAGAGGTTTTACAGCCTTTCAAATGACGGCCAGGAATTATTGTTTCCGAACGGGAAAAATAATAACGTATGCGTCATATAGAAGAACCATAAGCGTGTTTTCGGGTTTTTCTTAATCGGGTTTCCGATTAACATAATATCTATTTTTAATAATTCGAAATCGAATTTGGAAATCAAACCAGGAAACTGTACAACTGTGGCCAGGCTGTGGTTTTGATAGAGGCCAAATTGAAGGAGGTAAATTGATAGCTATAACTGACTCCTATAACACATAAATAAAATAATTACTGTTTTTGCGTATACTGTGTCGCTGTTCTATTAAACGCCGCGTCGCAAGCGCACCACTAATTGTGCGTTGTTCTGTTGATTATATGCGTAGTACGCAAAAAAGCACTCTATCTACCATTTAATTTAAGTGCGAGTTACGGCAACGTTTGGATAATAAAGTGTTACAAATGGCAACTTACATTTGCTCTTATTCAAGTCCCAGCTGGGATTTTTGGGGCTCAGTCCGATAACGGAGTTCATGTTGAGTAACTACCACGTGTTGTTAACTCAGCAACTGAAACAAAGCAAAGATATATTAAGACAAACTAGATTATATATAATATATACTTTTGACCGAATTTTCGGTCTCGGCGGCCTATTTCCACGGAGATTAGCTAAGTACGCAAGAGATATTAAAGTGCACAAGTGTTTGCACTAACACAGGTGCACTCCCTCTTCCTTCACTCTCATAATGCATGCCGATGCCGGTGGAACGGCCCAACACGACCGAAGAGAGATCAGGCGCAATCTCTCCGAAGCACGGGGGTGTCACACCGCCAACTTTCTAAGTCCGGGCTGCCACTGAGAATTTCCTAACAGGAAAACCCAATAACTCTTAGCCCGACACGGGAATGGAACCCAGGATCTCACACTCAGAAGTAGCGCTTGCGGCCACTAGACCTGTGAGGCATACCTATATATAATACAAGCTGTTAAAGAGGTCATCATACCGCTGATACTAAACATGAATCAATACAAACACACAAATACCATTTGTATTATCCTATCCCTTTAAATATATAAGACACCAAAAAAATAACTACGTATGTCCTTTATAGACTTTGAAGCCATCCAACCGATGTGCCCTAAATCTTTTCATTAGAAAGGCAATAATGCGAACGGTATGGCCGAGGATGGAACACGTAGATCTAGAAGAAATATATTCACTCTAAGTAGAGTGGATAGATTTGGGGAGAATGATAGTTGGAGAATTGATGCAACCGCCCAGACCCGTCTCCCAGCCGCGGCCGAAGCCTCAAATCAGAGTTGTGTTGCCTGTTTTGCACCACCCAGGGGCCACGTGTAGGGATTCCATTTTAAGGGTACAATCCTACGGACGCGGGCAACTCAGCCCCCATCAGTGATATTATAAGGTCAAACTCAAACTCAACTCAAAACATTTATTCGCAAGCCAAGTGTACATAATAGGTCTTATTTATATATTGGGAACTTTAAACTTAGCGGTCTTTTACAGGCGTTGCAAATTTGAGGGCTAAAGTATCTAAACATGTGTGGTTAAATACATTAAATAGTATTGAGATATACTTAGTAATTGGACGCCTCAGCTACAACAAAGAGGTTAGCACTCAGCATGATGCCGTCTTCCGGCTTGAGCCTCAAAACAGCGCTGGTTGCAGTCAGTGTTTCTTCTTCTTATCGTGTAGTTGATGAACAACCTATTGTCGGAATTTAAACCACCCGCAGGTCTCTGACATGGCTTTACATACCATCGAGAATATCTCTCAGGTGTGCTGGTTTCCTCACGATGTTTTATTCACCGTTTTAAGCAAGTAATAATTAATTTATAATACGCACATGACTTCGAAAAGACACTGGTGCATGCCTTGTATTCGAACTTGCATACTTTGACTCGTCAGTCCAACGGTCATACCTATGTCATACCATAGGTTTACACTGCTCAAAGCGCTAACCCCAGGCGACAGACAAAATTAAAACTAACAACATAATCTATCAATTTAACAACGTAAAGTATAAGTAAAGTTATATATATATATATATATTATAAGTAGAAATCTAAAGTACCTTTCTGAATAGCCACTTGTAATAACAGCACTGATAAATAACGAATTAAAATTACACGAGAATTAACATACACAGAAACTATAACTTAACAATATATACCTAGTAAAAATATATTTTGTGATGGGAGGTCTTCATGGGTACTCAGTCGTAACTAAACTAATGTAATTTGGTATTTATTCCTCGTTATCTAATGGGGAAAATGTTGCAATGAGCACTTAGTAACCACGGTTGGACATTCGGAAATAACTGTGTTCAATTAGTGAATTTATAAAATTGAATAATATTTTACTATTTCCTAAATGGTTTAGTGGTCCAAACGCGACTGCTGAGGTCTTCGGTTAAATTCCCAGATCAGGCAAAGCGTTATTGGGATTTCGTATTAGGAAATACTCTGTGGCACCCCGCAGTTTAGAATTAAACCCGGTAGGCTCAACACTTATTTATTACATGGGAAAATATGGGTGTACAATTGTGTAGGTTCACCTCTGCATACCCCTATGTGTGTCCTCAACATGCATAGGTACGTGTTTGTTTGATTCCGTCGATACATTTTACAGGAAAACCGAATATTTTTTTATAGATATTTCGCCTCTTCGCATGATTATACCTTTTCATGCGCAGAACATAAAGAATATAGAGAAGAATATAGAGAAGCCACGAGCATTGATCACCGCGTAAGCTCACTGCAGGTTAGCGATTTCAGACTACTAGGTCCAGATTTCCTCGCGACATTTTTCTTCATCGCATGTTTGTCTTAGATTAATTATGAAAGTACATTATGACATTATAAAAGTCACTTTTAGTTTGAACCCACGACCAGTGGCCTAGGAGGGCCCGCAACCACTCAGACATCACGATATACAGAGAGCTATGAAATCCAGATGCGAAAAAGCATTTAATTAGCAAAATGAACTACGCACAGATGAAGAATATCTATATAGTTCATCTAATTCGTGGATCGACTAATCATGTCTATCGCCTAATTATATACAGCTAACTATGTCACCCTAGTATTTCGGCGAACTAATTACTTTTAGAGTTAATCTAAATTAGTCGTAGAGTTAGTAATATCTAATTAATTATACGATGGAATACACTAAATGGTTATGAGTCATCGGCTTGCTACCTAAATGTTTCACTAAGGTTTTACCCACCCAAATTTGACACATTAATTAAATTGATTTGTAGGCGAATTAAAGTTGAATACACACTTTATACTATTAAAACATAGCATCACGCCTGTATTCCCCGAAGGGGTAGGCAGAGGTGTAGGTACGCAGTTTCACCTTTTTACATGCTGTTATTAAGTCCCATGTAATATGTGGTGAGTCTATTGCGATCAACTGGGCATAATTCCAAACACCGGCCTGCTACTCAGACTTTCCTAATAGAAAAACTCAGTAACACTTTGCCCGACCCGGGAATCAAACCCGAGACCTCCTGCTCAGTAGTCGCGCTTGGGACCACTAGACCAAAGAGGCAGTCTACAACTAATACAAACAATCTGAAATTTTGAATTTTGGTACATTTGTCACACAACGTTGTCTTTAACACAGTGTTGTGATCAAATGTGGGCTCAATCAAGCACAGCACAGATAAGTGGGAGATTTAATTACGGTTAATACTCTTGTTTGAACTAAATTTTAATTAATCTAATATATAAACATCTCGTGGCACAGTGTTTGTTATCGAACTCCTCCGAAACGGCTTGACCGATCTGTTTTTTTTTGTGTATATTTGGTAAGTCTGAGAATAGGTCGTATGCTATGTTGTATACTCCTAGATTATAAGGGTGGCCCTATCCAGGGTGATCCTATACTAAATTTATAATGCAGAACAACGTTTGCAGGGCACAGCTATTAATATATAAAAAGACTATTACTTTTATATCGGAACATATCAAAAACAATTACTTTTAATGAATATTTAAATTTTATTCTACAGACTACAGAACGAACTATCGCACGATAGTTTACCGCTTTTCTGATCCTACTATCTTAATATATATAAATCTCGTGTCACAATGTTTGTCCTCAATGGACTCCTAAACCACTTAACCGATTATAATAAAATTCGCACACCATGTGCAGTTCGATCCAACTTGAGAGATAGGATAGTTTAAATCTCAAATTATAGTCGCGTGCGAAGCCGGGACGGGCCGCTAGTATTATTATAAATGCTAAGGTTTGTGAGGATGGATGGATGTTTCTTACTCTTTCACGCAATAACCACTAAACAGATTTAGATGAAATTTGCAAAAATTAACACAGGATACTTTTAATCTCGGCTGGATTCAATTCTGAAGTCCACAGAGGCGAAGTCAATTCGACAGCTAGTAAATTTAGTCTGCCAATCCCCCTACCCACCTAGGTGTTCTCACTAAACTACTGACGTAAACAATCGTAACTACCGGCCGTCTAAAGTTCTATAGAATAAATCCAACAAATCGCAAAAGACGAATTAAAATTACAAAACATTGGTGATGACCTGAAGACCCTTACCCAAGAACAGATTAAAAAATTCTTATTATTCATTCCAGTGACACAAATCCAACCCAAATTACCTTTAATTTATAAATATTATTCACAAAATATTTAAAGTATTACTATTGACGTATAATTTACACTGTTTTTATACACATTCAGAATTTTACTAACTTAGGAGACAGTCATCTCCCATAAACCATTTAGAACCAACTGAGCCAGTATTATAATAACTGTTCCTTGCATATTGAACAATGGTTATTATAATTATTTTATGGTCTTTCATGGGTCCTATTTATGTGCTGTAAACGGGGATTGTACAATAGGAGCATAATAAATTACTTATATAATTGCATCACCCCTTCTTTGCGTCACTTTTATGGTTATTGAGTTCCCTGTAATTATATTGTTTTACCTATGGCTTATTTTTTATTTATTTTAATCTTGTGCAAAATCATCTGTTATTCAATATATACTGGAAACATAATTAAAGAGATATATAACTTAAAATAACTAAATCAATTCACTCAAAATTTCGATGGCTACCACGTATAATATCGTATGTAAAACATAATATACGGGAGCTGTTTGAATAAGGTATTCAATTACAATAGAAAATACGAAATATTTGCTTTATGGAAGGAATTAATTTTTATTCTCTATTAGAACTACAAAAGTATATTTATTTAAAATTAAAGTAAAAAAAGAAGCTGTTGTGCTCCACAAGTTAACGTAACCAATGTTATATTCAATTATTAATATATTGTATGCCTCTGAATGAATTTCAATTGTTTACTGCGCATATTATATTATCTGTACAGCTCTTGCGTAAAACAGCTTTTTTAATATACTATAGTTTACTTAGGAGCCATTAATTGGTACATTTGTCACGATCGGCAAATCAACGATAAAGTCCCAATACCTGCTAAGTTAATTTTTGTTGCTTTTCAGATTTAATGCATATGACGTAGAATACAATTTCGCATATACTAGCAAAATCTCTTAATACAATAATTTGACTGTGTATGGCTATAAAACAGAGTTGCTAAAATATCAGACTAGAATTTTGCAAATTTTGCAAATACATAATTATTTACTTTACTGTGGAAATATGAACTATCATCGTCAAATTGTATCCACAATTTTCAATGTCGCGTTAAGGCGTGTCCTCATTGTTAGTATGCATTATGCTGCTGAGCGTGGAGAACCGGGTTCGATTTCCGGGTAGGCAAAGTGATATTGGGTTTCTATCGACCTTTCGGACTATGATAGTGAAAGAAGTGGGAGTGCATTTGTGTTTGCGCATACACATGTGGGCTATAATATCTCGCCTGTATTTACATATCATGGAGACCAATACGGGTGGTGACGCGTAGACCGATACTGCGTAACACCATACTAAAAGTAAATAAGTGACTGAAATAAATTTGAAGTAACAGCATTAAAAGATTAAAAAACCTTTAAATAATGACGGGAAAAAAGCCAATCAAAGCGTGATCAATTTTACCGAACAGCATCACGCCTGTACCTGTGAAGGGATAGACAAAAGTGGCGTACACCGCCATTTCACCGATGCAGTTATTTCGTCCAATGTAATAGGTGGTTAGCTTGTTGCTATCAATGGGGCACCAAACTTCGAGCTGCTTTGAATTGAAAAAGTTCTCATAGTCGCAGTTGCAGTCGCAGTCGCAGTCGTAGTCATAGTCTGCAGATAAGGTGACTGCTACTAGACAAGCGAGGCATTATTTTTTGTGATCGTTATAAGAAACGTGCACATTTATGTTATGATTTTATCTGAATAATTTACTGAAGGAAATATTTACTTCAGTTGTAAATTACCTGCAGAACAGTTGTTATTATAGTGACTTAAATAACAGTCATTATTATTATACATCGCTGATGGATGATGAAACAATCTGTTATTAAACAAAACTAATAGTCGGTTTTTCCGTCAGATAAAATCAAAATGAAAATTCTAAATCGATTTTAAAATATACAGGGGGGTTACTCTTGAAGTTAATACCAATTCCAATATTAAATCAGTGCCATAAACAATTTTTAATGTTAAAATAAATTTACCTAAAGCATAGTTATCTTAACTTTAAAGCATGTCGGTTTATTAGTATCCCAATTCTTTAATAATTTTTAAGACATTTTTGCATTTAAAAGTATGTAATGACATATTTCCAATGTCTATCGAGCGTTTTTATTTTCAAGAGTAAGCGAGTAAGTGGAAGATAAAGTATCAAAGTAAAAAATATGTTGAATTTTTAGAGTTTTCAAAAGTCAAATTTTAAACTAGAGACTGCCTCATTCGCACGGATAACAAGTCTTCTATCAGTTAATTATGATTTTTAATTACCTTACTAAGTATTGAAGCAGATTTTAACTAATTACTTGGACAATTTCAAACGGAATATTGTGTGCCTGTTCTTGACTTCCTCGTCCGTACTGAGTTTGACGTATTTTTATCATTTTTCTATATTTGGGTAATGATCTTATTTAGTAAATACCGCAGTGTTTTTCAGAATTTAATTCCTGTTTTCGTGGTAAAATATCCCATATAAAGATTTTTTTTTTGTTGACTGTCAAAATATTCCCGAAATCTCATTTATATCGTATATGTACCTACCGTATAACAAACTGTGGTTAATATTAAAATTTAATTATAGTTGCAGATGATTCTGTAATTATATTTTTGTTTACGGTTATGAAATCATCTGAAATTTTAAATTTTAATCATTTTCGTGTCACTTTGAGTTTTTCACCGGGTAAGGTAAACAGTAGTATATATAAAAACAACAAAAGAATTCATAATTCATGAATTCTCCTTGTATTAATATATAAGGTCAAGGTACTCGTAAGGTATCAAAAATCCAGCCGATAACTACATCAGTCTTCTTCTTTTTATCCTGGTCCCACGTTATAATATATTATATAGGAACGAGGTGTGGTCTTCCTCCATAGAAAACGGAGGACCCTCCGACCAGGTGGGTGATATTGCCTGGCGGGCCACGGTGACGCGACGTGGTTTTATATATGCAGATATTGCGGTCAAACTTTGCTTGCGCGATGCAGCGCTTTATGCGCGTAGTATTCATGTAGCGAGATAGATGTCGCTACAACTCTTTTGGTAAATTGTGCTTCATTCTTCCTCATCACATTTCCATACCAAGATAATGTAAACTGATTCAATTGTATTAGAAGATAATTACTTCTGTATTTCGTCGATTATATTCGACTTACGAGATTAATATTCAATATTTTTGACAATCGGGGTCAACGAACTCCCCCTCTTGTGACGACACAGCTGCGGTGGCTGGCGTCGTGGATAAGGCGGCCAATTAGCTGATTGAAACTTATTGAATGATTTGCGTAATAATTTGTGCTGACAGCCATCTGTTCAGTTAACTACGCATACGCATGCAGATAAGTTGTGAACAATGTTATTAAAACAATAGTAACAGAAAATTATAAATAAACATAGAGCGAGCGAGTAGTAGCTCAAATCTTGAAATTTTTTATTGTACGTTTGAAATTATAAAAAACATAACATAACAGAGCATCACGCCTGTTTTCCTCGAAGCAGCAGGCAGAGGTGTACAATTGAATAGCCACACTTCACAAATGCTATTATTGGCCTTAGCGTAGCGTCTGTTACAGACGATTGAAACAGTAAAGTCTGTGAAAGACATTTTTTTGGCTGAATATACCAATTCCGGAGCAGCAAGGACGTCCGCATCTTGTGCAGATAGATGTGTGTTGTGACAGATGAATTCATGTCATTGAATGCAGTTATTAAGTCTCATATAATAGGTAGTGAGCCCATTGCCATATACCGGGCACAATTCCGAACACCGGGCTGCTACTGAAAATTTCCTAACAGAAAAACTCATTAAAACAAATTGATTAAAACCAAGCAGATTTTGGTTTTTGTTTGGTCTCATTGAATCGGTGGCAAATTCTAAATATTTTCTTGTTCCACTTGAATATAAATATGGTTACAATTATATTTTTTTTGTACTGTCTTAATATCAATTTTTTTTTTAGTTTTGGAATAAAATTAGAATAAAAAAAAAATTGGTGAGTCGAGCAGTTTCCAGGCATAGGAAAATTCGGTGCAACAAATTATACCCAATCATCTATCATTTGTAAACAATAGAACAATAGAGCCCAAATTATGCGAAAAAGATACATCGAATTCAATGGATTTAAAAAAGGACAATCCGCCATTGCTCGTACTTATGTATTTACTTAGTAGATATATGCTTTTGTAGTGTATGTTACCTAATGAATGCAGCACTCAAAGGTCGGTGCATTGACAATGGATGACAAATTACAATGCTAGTGACCAAATTACCTTGATCTCCCACGTATCATAAATTTTCGCGACAGGTATGTTTTGAAATTTGATAAAAAATATATTAATTTCGTCTTCAGTATTTGCAATTTAGGGATATACAGGGAGGCTGTACCAGTGAAGGTCTTAGTCCAGTTAGGGCCTACCCCGAATTTTTGTTATTTTCGAGTTATGATTGTTTTAATGAGCTTTAGAAAAGGATTTATAAAAATCAGATTGTTTTTTTTTTTCAGGATTTTTTTAGTATCGTATTCCTTATGAATAATACTTTCACACATAATATAATCAGCTTGCTAATAACCTTTCGGCTCAGTAACGTACAGATCTGTACGTTGTAACAATAAAAATCTATTGTGTCTGCAAATGACTGACGCAACAGCTTTAAGCGAGTCAGAGTTGATATTTCAATGTTACTAAAAATTATAATTTAAACATTATACCTCTATTAGGTATATATTCTCTAAAATCCGCTCACAACGCCTAGCGTTATCTATTTAGCAATCATTAAATAATATTACTAAAATTTCCCTATGTATTATATTTCGGGCCAAGGCCACATGATGTGTAGTGTACATATTGATAGAATTCAAGATTAGATTGGAACAATCCAAGTATGTAAAACAATTAACACCCGTAGGGAAATCTCGCCATAGAAATCCATTTACTCCATTTACTTCAAATTCATTCAGTATTACGTTTCACTTTACAAATATTATTAACATGTTGTTATAGCTAAGAGGGTAAATATTATAAAACATACTAGCTGTGCCCCGCAAACGCTGTACTGCCATATAAATTTTCTGGATAGGGCGACCCTTATATCCTAAGGGAACAAAATAGCCAACGACCTATTCTCAGTCTTACCCAATTATTATTATATAAAAAAAAAAACACAAAAATAGGTCAAGCCGTTTCGGAGGAGTTGGATAACAAATAATTGTGACACGAGATTTTTAAATATTAAATGACGCAATAATCCTATAAATAATAGGTATTATAAATGCGAAAGTTTATGAGGATGTATTGATGTTTGTTACTCTTTCACGCAATAACTTCTGAACGGATTTGGATCAAATTTAGGACACGGATAGTTTATAACCTGGATTAACACATACGAGTAGGATAAATTTATCTCGGCTGGACCCAATTCTGAAGTCTACGCAAAGGAAGTCGTGGGCAGGAGCTAGTGAACTATAAAGTAGTAATTTCGATGTCAACCGAGTTGCCGAGAAAGCCTGCAGAGCGATAAATTAGTCATGAGTACGGAGCATCGGTAAAATGAGGGTCAAATGAATTATTCTCTGTATAATAACTTTCGTGAGAAATATTCATATCTTATTATTGTTTATCGGTTACTACTCACGTGCATTTTTCGGGATTGCCTGACTAGTTTCGAGTTTATCAGTTTTACTCGCGACATCCCACGGGCTCATCTCATGACTTAGGGCTCCGTTTGAGTTCGAAATTTGTCATGCAATGCCGAAGAAAGCACGTTAGTAATAACCAGTGAACAAATTTTTTTATCAAACTAGCTGGTGCCCACGAGTTCGTCTGCGCGACCAAAGATAGCTTATGTACTTCCCCAAGATACAATCTATCTCCTTGCCAAATTTAATTACGATCCATTCAGCCGTTTAATCGCGAAAATATACCAAACTAACAAACAGAGTTACTTTCGCATTTATAATATTAGTATGGATATTTTTACTTCATAGACCAAAATACTGGCACTTATGAAAAGTCAAAGCTAGGTGCGCGGTTCCAAGGCATTGGTCTTATAGAGAAGAACCGGCTAAAAGTGTAGAAGTAGCTATACCTCTACATAGCTCTTCTAGGAATAGAGTAGTAATGTTATGCTATGCTAAGTAGTTAAAAGTATCTACAAATAAAATACCTATTATCTCACAAGTACCTTCAAGCGATTCACTCAATACATAATTGTATGCTATTGTTGTTAATAACTATTGAGAATGGGCACAAAACTATTATTATCATAAAAAATATAGGTACACAATACTGTAAAATTTTCAGATTTAGTTAATTTTGTAGAAACCACTTTTGACGCGAAACTCTCGCACTGTGATCTCTTTATCACATCTTCTCATTTCATACTGAACACTGATAAGATTGTGAAATCAAAAATCTTATATCAACTTAAAGATAAGGATATCCTCGACTGTTTATTTAGTCTGTCAACTTGATTAATTCAAAGATATCGAAATCTTAGTTATAATTTTTTGTGGAATATATCTGTATGGATAAATAATTTATAGGGACTGAATAGACAGCGTTGACGTCACCAAAACACGTATTAAAATGTGGAAGAAGAATTCCGAGTAGTTTGCAGAGGTTAGGATGGCTTAGTTGGCAGAGACATCATCATCCCCTTGCCCTTATCCCAATTTATTTGGGGTCGGCGCAGCATGTATTCCTCTTCCACTTTCTTATTGTTTTTGAAATTGCATGCTGCTAAAGTTTTGGCAATGTTTTATGACCGGCCGGCTGCCTCAACCCTCATTGGGAATGCTGTCAGTATGCCTTCGTTCTTATCCGGGAGGCGCATTTCAAATGCTGACGACCTAATTATTCATTTTCCAAAAAATACAGCTATAAAAAGAAGGCTGTTTATTTTGCCAACAGATATCTTATCTTATCTGGAGACCTAAAAAACCGAGGTTTTTAATATGGAATTTTGTTTTGTTAGCCTTATGTTGTATCCCACAGCTGGGCAAAAGCCTCTCTTTTCTTTTACATATCTACCTTTCACTTGCAGTATCAGTCACGTCTTCCTGATAAACCTATCCAGATCGTCACTCCACCTCCACCGCAGTCGACCTCGATGCCCACGTTAATCTTTTTTAAATTTATTACATGGCCATCGGTGAAAGTATTTTTATTTCTGTAAATAGATCTTTTGAAGACACTTTTATATTATAAATTTTTAACTATCTCTGAGAAGAAGCGCCGAAACAAACTCAGATGTCAACATTGCTTATAAAGTCCAGACATAATGTTCATAATTGTATCTATGTGAGTGAAACCATGCAGGCATCGTCTGGAATGGCATTTTGAGGGAAGAGCCATAGCAGCTTTGAGGTGAGTTGTTCTGTCTGACGGCACGTATGCATCAGTCATCATGTAGCTCAACCATAACTAAGGGAGCTCAATGCAAATGTACTTAAAACAGTACAGTTTTGCTTTACCTTTGGATAGTACAGGCGTGATGTTATATTAAATTATTATGTCATAATATATATATAGTATGTAGTATAGTATAATATATAGTAACTTTTCTTATGTTCTTTTTAATGTTAGAAATATGTATAAAAAATTATGAAATACAAATAAAAGCATATATAACATACCTGCTTCGAAATCTGGCAGAAGATCCGAACGAATTCGGGTACCAAAAAAATATATCAACGTAAACCAAAACTAATATCTACCTCTACGCATAAAACCATTTTTACAAAAATATAATTATAAAACGCAAAAATATAGTCTTGCAATAACAGTAAATTGATACACAAAGGGAATAATAATTCACTTGATAGAAACACACGACTTATTGGAGACTGTCAGAATTTTTTGACAAATTATGTTTATTTCTTCACTGTAATGACAACACTACTACAAAGTTTTGTTTTCTGTATTCGCATAAAATAAATTTGTGATGAAATGAGGGTCATTTGGAACAATAAGAGCTTGGCCTTACGAGGCCTTGCGAATGCAGTTAACTGTCTTCAATGCCAGACGGAGAACTGTCTGGACTGCTTTACTAAAGTTCCTTTCCAGAATTACCAGAAAGGAAAGAAATTTGTTCTTGCAAACTATATGAGAAACAAGACATTGACAACATACCCCTGACTCCAAACATTTTGAGATATGGCATGATGAAGACGGAGGAACTGCTGCATACAATATATTTATCTGTGATTACCCTTAGTGGTATAATCGTTGGACTTTCAAGTCAAGGTCACAGGTGTAATCTAAGACACCAACGTTTCATATTCAAATGCGTATTTTGAATTACATAGCAGTTTCTTAAAACGATGAAGAAAATCATTGTGTAGAAACCAACACACCTGGGAGTTGTTCTCGATGGTGTGTCAGGGTTCTATGGGTGGTCTAAACTCTGACACTAGATTGTTCATCAATCACACGATATAAATAAGATTACATAATCATTTTAAAGACTGATTTAAATGTCAACATTTTAGATATAATATTAAATGGCACCGGGCGTTTCCTGTTGGCTATCTCTGAGATGAAACGCCAAAAGATATTTAAGATAGAGAATTGAGTAATGGAAAATTTGCATTAATCTAAAGTTTCCGCTTTTTAATAGTATTATGTTTGTCGGGCTAAATAATTAGGCTTTGATATATTTTTGAAATACATGCGCAGTGCAATTTAATCTTGTTAATTATTTTGGAAAATAAAATACGGTTGTGAGCAAGATCTGAACCTACGCCCCCCGGATGAATACTTTAAATGCGCCTCTGCTAACTAACTTTTTCGACCTCTGCTGAGTGGGCCGTTTTTTTCCATATTAATATTTCTTAATGTGATTTATCCGTAAGAAATTTTAATGGACAATTCGGTGTGGAATAAGTACGAAACGAATACTCGGCAGATTTTGTATCATGAAAACTAATAAAGAGGAATTTGGTCACCTGTATAGGGACTGAATAGATAGCAATGACTTCGCCAAAAGAGGTGTTTAAATATGGATGAAGAATTTGCGATGGTGAGCAGAGGTCGAGATGGCTTAGTGGTCAGAACGCCTGGAGTATTTATCCGGGAGGTGTAGGTTCGAATCCTGCTCACAACCGTATTCTTTTTCTACTTAATATAATAACTATAGAGTTCTCTAAGCATGCGTTAATGCTTTTCAACGATTTATCTTTTATTATTAATTATTAAAGAGGACTTAATTTTAATTATTCGTTGTTATTTTATTTTGATAGTCTCTGTTTGCTCCAATGGGAAACAGGGGTAATTGTATGTATGTAAGCACCAAGTTTGACGTTTGTATGTAAATTGTATAACAGTAGGTATGTTTTCAATATATCTTGTAAGAAGGAGGCCTAGGGCACTATTACACATATTTTGTGAGAATTGTAATTACCTACCAGTTAGGATTAAAAAGATACAATCTTAAGACTTACAGACAATGTCTGTGCGTTGCCCTACGGGTGCGAACAGACAGACTGAATAGGGTTCCAACGGCACCATTTTGGTGGGAAACTCTATAAAAATCTGCCGATATTTACAGTATTTATCGGAAGTTCGTAGTCATACCTAACAGATTAAGGGGGTGTATGTAAGTGTATGTGCCCAAAAAATGTCTGTGTGGGCTCTCAGCACAGTACTAAAACATAGACCGCCGTCATTCCGGCCTCGCAACGAATCCGGTCGCGACGGCTCCGTAATTATCCATCCCGACCCTTGCTCGTGCCAGCCCGTGCCGCTGAGCCTGTAGCTTTAAATTCGTCCCTAAATAATAATGATTTGAATCCGATCCAGTCAGTCCCTTGCTGTCCTCACACCAGCGACGCCCTAAGCCGAGGCCTGTACCCCGCAGGGGTTCCCTTAGCGTGTTTTCACTTAGTTTATAAGTTGAATGCCCTGGCTCTAAATCTATACTAACATTATATTATCAATGCGAAAGTAATTCTGTTCGTTTGTTTTTTACCTTTTCACGACTAAGCGGCAGAACGGATCGTAATGAAATTTGGCAAGGAGATAGATTGGACCTTGGCGAATGACATAGGCTACCTTTTGTCACGCAGACGAAGTCGCGGGCACCAGCTAGTGTTGAATTATTTCAGGAGGTAAAACAAAACATAAAATTTTTGTTAATTGTGGTTCCGGCCTAGGACAACCTAGGAGGTTGTCGACTGCTTAACCGGACTTTCCTGTGGTTGCCTTAAGAAAATTAAGGCCTTCAGTCGGGGCATTCAACTTATACACTAAACGATAATACGCTAAGGGAACCCCTGCGGGGTACGGGCCTCGGCTTAGGGCGTCGCTGGTGTGAGGCGTCAAGGGACTGGCTGGATCGGATTGAAATCATTACACAACCCACGAATAGAAAACATTTTGTTTAAAAGAGCGATGTGCTGCTTACATTTCTTGGTGTCTGTTTGATAAACATTAAGTATGTGTAAAACCCATCTCAGAACAGGACAAAGTATGCTTTAAGTAAATTGGCATTAAACTGTTGAACAAATACCGTCAGTTATAAAATTATGGTGATTAATCTTTTAACTCCAAATTCGTTTTGTAAACATTTCGTAATCGCGATTTGCAAACACATCTCTAATACAAATCGCTTAAATATCGGTGATCATTTTTTATTTATATAATCATGATACTAAATAAAACTTAATTGTTTTTTTAATTAACTTGTAATATTCATAACAATATTGAAACAATACATGCAATATTGTACGTATTATTGTTGCAAAAGATAAAATATAAAATTAAACTTTAATGCTCGAAAAACGATAAAAAATCATAAGTAATTATCTTTCCCAATGTTAATGTTACTGTTTGTACTACTGAAAATGGACTGCAGTATTATAAATACGTATAAAAGATCCTAGATAATTCTACGCCTTTATTCGAAGTCTACCAGTAATGTAGTGTAGCAGAAAAATCGTGTGAGAAGTTATGAAGATCAGCCCAGATATCGAAAATGATGAGAATTTGGGTGCACGCAGATGTACCCACATTTCACTAATACTGTTATTAAGTCCCATGTAATAGGTAGTGAGTCCATTGCTATCTACCGGGCACAATTACAAACTCCGGGCTGCTACTGAGTATTATCTAATAGAAAAACTCAATAATACTCATCACCTCATGCTCAGCCGTCGTCCAACGAGACACTCAGACTAACACTAACAACCTTCAATCACCATAATTAAAATGTAGTTCATTCAAAATCAAATCAAAAATTTCTTTATTCAAATTAGACAAAAAATTAGCGCCTTTTGAACGTCAAACATTAAGACAGCCCCCAAAAAAGCCCACCCTTCACCGCTTCCTAGTGTTTTAGCTGGAAAGAAGAAGCGGCGCAACAAACTTCCCAGCAACACGTCTGTCTGTATCAAAATTATTTATAGATTCTATACAAATCTAAAATTGAATTTATATAAAATAATTGTATCTGGTGAGATAAAATATCTTGGGCACAGTTAGCTAGCACGAGCCTATGTAATATGCCTGCCATGCATTAATAATGTAGGACCAAAGCTACACGGGTGACTTCCATTGTTGTCAAACTAAATACGATAAGTTGGAGCCGGGCGTTTAACTAAATAAACAAATCTAAAAAATATATAATCTAAAATCAATCATATATATATATCTGCCTAGCCTTTTCCCAATTATATTGGGGTCGGCTTCCAGTCAAACCGGATGCAGCTTAATACCAGTATTTTACATGGAGCGACTGCCTATCTGACCTCCACAACCCAGTTACTGGGTAAAACGATATCTCGTGGTATGACTGGTTTTCAGACTTTCAGGCCTCTAACTACCCGTAACGACTGTCATAGATCTTAATTTGACAACCGGGACCGACGGCTTAACGTGCTCTCCGAGGCACGGAGAGGTCTCGGTATGAAATTATGGTCACCCATCCACAGACCGACCGCGGCAAGCGCAGCTTAACCTCGATCGATCGATCTGTGCGGCTGTTACTTAGCCACGAGCCTCAATCAATCATATATAAAATAATAGATCTCCTCAAAATCAATCATATATAAATCCATCGAATAACTATACATGCTGGAACTAGTAGCTTCACAAAAGCATACAAAATAAATAAACCTACGAGCAAAGGATTTTCTCTTAATCTACTATCTATACAAGAAATAGATAAATTTTCGAGGCAATTATGTATCATTATTTAGTTTCATCACTAATATGTAAAGAAACGCGTTTAAAAGAAAATGTTTTGACTGTTCCAAAAATAAGATAAAGTTTGAAGGCCATCATCTTTTTCGAACGTTAGTATAAAAAACACATATTATATTTTAAAAAAGTAGGTCGTAAGTAGTGCTCTAAGTCCATATATGTTGAAATTGTATATCAACTATCTATCTTTTACAAACTATTTATATTCAAGAGGGTATTGTTACTATCGCACGTGACTCCGTCAGGTGATATTTTATCATACGTCTAGACACAAGTATCGATTAGAAGTGCATTCGATATTTTATTACACTGAATGTGAAAGCAAAAAGATCTTTCGCTTATCCAATTTATTCCAACAATAACACTCATTTTATGTGTAACACATAAAAATATAAACTTACTTACTTGTTGATTCCGCAAAATTAATTAGAAAAATATAATCACAATGTACACTCGTTGACTTCAATACACCATCCCCAAGTCAATCGAAAATATAACTTATTAATTAAATAAAATGGTTCACGGATAATCTAAATGTTTAAAGACAGCACTGATTAAAAACACCATTCATTGCTATTTCTTTAAAAAATACAATTGTATTTTAAAAAACTCGTAATCGGCCACTGATGCCGACCCATCCCTCGAGGCGTAACCTATTTTCCATGTACACTATTATTCCCGCGTGAACTATATTAATTAGTTAAAAAAATATTAAACAACAAGCGATAAAAATGAAGTACTCACTGGCTGTATAACACATACACAAGGCACAACACTATTTAAAAAAAAACACACACACACACACACACGAGAATTGTTCTATTTTACAATTTGAATTGTTCTAAAAATGACCGTCTACCGCAGAGTCTGTTTGCAATGTGATGAAAAATATGGTAACCATTTATTAATACATTTACTGATACCGCACGGTGACATGCAAATGTTTTCGTGGAACTATTTAATTTGGCATAGAACCTTTAAATACGACATGGGAGTTTTCTATGTTAGTTGGCAGTATTTAAGAGAGTTTTTATTTAGTCCAACATGTGGGGTTTTTAACCATATTTGCGGATAGAATTGTAGGTATTGCGTTAAGTGTCTATCCACTTACTGTACTAGCTGTAACAACGCTGTTAAATTTTCATTCCTCTATGTAAACAATAATTATGTTCGTTTTAAATCTTGTCTGAATTGTATTATTTATTCATTCAGTCTTCTGAATATTTCATTTAAATCACTGGATTATAGTTATCTTTCTCTATCATCGTAAATAATGGTTAGCAATGGTGCTTATGCATTTTATTGAATTACGAATAAGAAGATTAACAGTATTTAGAAGAAGGAGTTAGGGTAGACTCTATGCAAAATAAATGGAGTATTGAGGCGAAATTTAGGAAACTTCTATATAGCAATAGACTGCCAAAATCTAGGAGAGCAGTTTTTAAATATGACTTATATAATTAACTTTAGCCAGAAATATAATTCTATTAAGAGAACAGCGTCATCGAGATAATGATACCTACGTACGGTTAACAGCACGTCAGTGGTAACACTTGAACTATAAAAACAAACCTTACTGTTACGTCATAAAGACGTTGTCAATGCCAAATTGTAACCATGGACTTGCGGTTGACTGTACTACTACCTATAATCTACTAGCATCGAAAAATAAATTAATAGATACTTGTTTTGAAATAATTAATGTTAAATATTGTACACGGTTATTAGTCACGTACGTTTTTCGGGATTGCCCGATTTCGAACTCGAACCGTGCATTTAGTCATGGGTTGAGCCCGCTGCAACAATCTTGTTAGTGAGCCGGTTTGTCTTGCGACAAAATATTTTTCACTTTAATTATTGTACAAAAAATAATTAATAACAACTCTCTTTTTAACAGAATTCCTCAATTCAATATGTTTTATTTTTTTGGCATAGTAGATTTTTTGGAGTTTAACACTAGTGACATCGCCGCGGGCTCAGCTCATGACTAAGGGCTCCGTTAGAGTTCGAAACTAGTCGGGCAATCCCGAAAAGTTTACGTGAGTGGATAAAAACGAATGTAATAAAATAGATTTTTCTTTTCACAAACATTTATAACATAGTTCGAAATGACGCATACATCGATGTATTAAAAAAAAAACAGTAAAAGTCAGTTCAATGACGACTGAGCTACTAGAAATGTATAAGGAATTCGAGAAACCTCGACCTCGAAGAACGGACCGCAATGAATTTGCGGACGTTTTCAAAAAAGGACAGGTCAGGAGCAACCTAATACCGACGAACATGAATAATGAACATAGATGAAGAGAAACAGGTTTGTCAGAATCGTAGCGAGTGTAAATCGATAGATACTGCCTACCCCAATAGGCAACAGGCGTGATTGTATGTATGCATTAGGAACACAGCTTGTCACACAGCAATTGTACCACAATACCCAGCAATTGGTTAGACGCATACACATCGTGCTCCGATCCCAAAGGGGTCACAGTATTTAGTTCACTGTAATGGAGGCGAGTCCACAATCGTCTAGTGGGCACAATTCCAAACTCCCGGTTGCTACTGACAATAATTTACTAACAGAATACTATTTAAATATACATATTTTCACATCTCTGCTCTCATTGGTCTAACACTTTTCCCGGGTCGGGGAAAGTGGCCCTGAAGTTTGGAATTGTGCTCGTTAGATGGCAGTAGGCTCGTCCTACGGGACCTAATAGTGGAATTAACTGCCCCATAGGTCTAGTGGCCACAAACGCGGCTGCTTGTTGCGGCGGCGTGTTGGGTTGTTATTGGGTTTTCTGTTAGGAAATTCTCAGTAAAGCCATCAGTCTTGCGTCAGATCTCTCCGCGGATCCTGTCGGATTATCGTCCCATCGGACTTTTTTCCTTGGCTTATGGGCTTGCGTTTGACCGCCATCTCGCCTGATGTTAAGCGATAATGCGGTCAACGATGGAGCGCGCTTGCCTAGAAGAAACTGATTCACTCGCGTCTTGAAGACACCCAGATTGTAATTATCGGGGAATACCCACTCCGGCAGGGCATTCCACTGACTATGAGGGTGAAGGAAGAGGGAGTGCATCTGTGTTTGTGCATATCACCGCATATGATGTAATTAATATTGACATTTATTTATCAAACTCAAATATCGGGAACCTACCGAGAATTACATGTAACAATAAAAAAAAGTTTTTAATTACACACATCTAGACCCGAGAAGCAAATCCGGGACCTCGCACTCAGCTGCACTTGGTCCCACTGGATCAATGAGGGACTGTTGTTGATGATAAACATACAGTTGTTTATGAAATAGGTGTATTTGTAAAAACACACAAAGATCTGTTTGTCACCGCAAAAGAAATATTTCCTAGGAATACACGAAAAGGTTACAGATTAGTTGTGGGTAGAACACACAGAAAAAACATAAAAACAAAACAGCTCATACTCCACATGTATTAATTTTTTTTTATGCAATACCAGAAACCAAGCCTCCCTATAATTAGATTCAAAAATAAGTTAAAAGTATGGCTTCTGGAAAATATTTTTTATAAAATAGACGACATATGTAATAATTAGCAATTAATTTGTGTGCGCGTGTTTGTGTTTCCTAGTGTGATTGTTAATTGACATTGATTTGACATAAATATTTATTGTATAATTGAGCGAAATACTAATTAGTGCTTTAATATAATGTCATCTATTATTAATTTTGTTATATACCATAAATAAATTTCATATGTCTACCTAAGGCAAAATAGGCTGACCAATTTAGTAGAATAAGACTATGATAATGTACAACTTTTAAGCGGATTAATCGCGTGTATTATTGGTTTTTTGTTTTTCCTGACGTTTTGAACACTTTGCAGCGTTCGTGGTCGCAGGTTAATTATTAGACTAATTGTCAACTTATAAAGATCGAATAAATTGATTCTTCAGGTTTTTTGTACTGGAAGACGCCATACGTCGACAAGAGGTTACCACAGAATATCAGCGCTGTTGAGTTGCTTTATTTTTAGGCAACACATCAGCATTAGGCTGAGTGGCGACCATTTTTCGCACAGTTGCGATGTACATATAGAAAATTAATATAAAAAAAAAAAAAAAAAAAGTTATATGTAGTTATACACATAAATAAAAGTTATATCAACCATATGTTTTAGTTATAGTTTAGATTAAGTTTCACTGTTTTATTCTGTTTTTCTGTACAATGTCGCACTGTGTGGGAATAAATATATCTTTCTTTCTTGTTTCTTTCTTTTCTTTCAGGAGTCCTCCTGCGACCACTCACTAATCCGGTTAAAAGTTGTTTTATTATAATATGTAGTGATCGCGCAAACCTACTATATGATAATGTACCCTGTTTTATGTGAAATAAATGAATTTGAATTTATAAACCTTGAGCTTCTAAATAATTAGCTACAAATACTTGAATATTCAAATAAAGGATTTCATTTTAATGTTTATATTTAACAATTAACTGTGTTTTTTTAAGGCTTATGAAGCACGTGTATCGTACGCGTAAACAAAAATTAAAACAGTGTAAATGTTACCGGCAAAGTATTTCATTAGTCATTGTATAAAACACCTAGTCATTCTATATACTGCCAAGCTCGTCTATATATTGTGTAAAATATTTTAACATAACACCGCTTCACGCCTGTATTCCCCGAAGGGGTAGGCAGAGGTGTACAAAGTTATACACCCACACTTCACCAATGCTGTTATTAAGTTCCATGTAATATGTGGTGAGCCTATTAACATCTACTGGGCACAACACCAAACTCTGGACTGCTACTGAGAATTTCCTAACAGAAAAACTCAATAGTGCGTACCTAAGACGCGCATCGCACGTCGCGCTTCGGACTTTTAGACCAACGAGGCAGTATATAAAGCGTTAGTATTTTATCTATCGTTTATCATTGTATAAACTGCTTAGTCAATATATCCAATGCATATGTATTGTTTTTATACAATACCTAGACATTGTCTCGAAGAAATCAGGTAAAATAGAAAATGAAAGACAAAGAAAACATGTTTTCTTAACTCAAAACTTACCTTTCTCATTTATTTTACTTGGTAGTGTCAAAAAAATATAATAAAATAGATCTGAGCAGTTTCTAAAACCGAAATTATCAACCCTGAATAGGTTAGGTAAGGTTCAAACAATGACAGAAGTACAGAACCAAATCGGTGAACCCCGACGTAACTTGACACTCGTATGCCTGTTTTTAAAATTCAAAGGCGCGGATGTAGAGCAGCCTCTGTCAGCAGTAACGGATGCCTCCTCATTGTTACGCAATGGCGTTAAGGCTGCACTTCCCGCAGCACCGGAGACCCGTGTGTTAGGTGCGTAAGGCGGGCTCCCAAATTGTTTATAATTTTCATGTAAGCACATAAATGTCATAATTTTGAGGTTAAATCAAACATAACCTCGATCTGGGAGTGATACCGGGGGCTAGGCTCCTTCCCTTTCCTCTCCGAAAAACCAATTTAGGGAGCCGGACGGTGCAGGCATTCTATAGAATACCAGATTACACAGATTGTCGATAACAATAGTTATGTATATTACGATAATTTTTTTTTAATTAGTCACGCCTTAGCAATGTCTTATCAAAATAGGATATGAATTATTTACGCTTTTTTTGTATTATGTACCTACGAACTAACAATCTAATTAATATTTTATTGCACATAATTAAGTAGATAAGTTATAATTTAAATTTAACTTCACCTTCCGTTTTTTCTAAGAATACTTAATTTACTTCTTAAGTATGTATACTAGTGCAACTTTTTCGATTGATGTTTTGTTATTCCTCATTCATAAAAGTTATAAAAAAAATAAACTGCTAATAAAATGTCATAATATTTCATATTTATAAAAATGAATCGCCGAAATGTTTGTACGCGCATAACTTCCGAACGACGGCACCAAATTGGATAATTCTTTTTTTATGTGTTCGTTATTGTCAGGAAAACGTTTGTGAAAAAAAAATGCGGTACGAAGTTCGCTGGGTCAGCTAGTTTCATATAAAATACCTACACATACATATTATGTATCAATTTTAAATACCGATAATTTTTAAGTCTACACTGAATTGAACCAACACGACAAACTTTGCAGTTAATACAAAGTCGTACAGATGCAATTGCCTTAACAAATACATGCATACACACAAAAAGGTATGAAATAAAAAATAATTCAAGCAAATAAATAAAAAATAATTCTTAATTTTTTATTAATTTTTTTGTTCTATAATAATACGAATTAATTGTGTTTTTTACAGTCAACAATAAAAGTTTATGCTAGTACTTATGTGTTATTAATGTCATTAATGTAATGTCTACATAAATAAAATTCACACGTATGGTTATTTTACTATGAATTTAAAACATAATCAGCCAATAACTCACCTACTGCAGGGCAATGACCTCATCTCATACAGAGAAGGTACGACGAGCGTAGAACAACGTTTTTTTAAATATGCTCCACACAAAGTATTGCTCCTGTATCGAATGTATGTTTACAGACACTACTCACACATGCACATACAGTCAGACCATCAGAATAATAACTAACTAGCTTATTCCCGCGGGTTCGCTCGCGTTAATTTAGTAATTGACCGTGATTCGCAAGACACGTGGCGCCATCTATTATCATAAGAACGTTATTATTGTTTTCCTCGAGAACAGTACTTTTTTTCGGGATAAAAGAAATTTCAGGATGATCGGTTCAATGGTTTAGGCGTGAGTTACTGTGGAACTGACTTGTAATGACAATAGTTTGCCATACATTGCGCCGTCGGCACTAAAAATATAAATCCTATACTACCTGCACAACTAATAGACGCAATGTATATCGTGGAACTGTCAAAATTAAAGCGATTGCAATTAAAAGTCAGCAATCATTCAAGTATTTGTATCGTGCGGGCATTAAAATTGCGCCAAGCGGCGCAGTAGCTTCTCGCTCGACCGTTGCACTGACTGCGTCAAATATTATAGATCAGAATCACTTTGCATAACATCACGCCTGCATCCCCGTAGGGTAAGGCAGACGATTACTGTTGCACACCCACATATTTTTAACGATGTAGTTGTTTAGTCAGTCCATGTAATAAGTGGTGAACCTATTTTCATCACTTAGGCATAATTTCAAACACCGAGCTGTTATTGCCAATTTCCTAATAATAGATAAAACCAACAACACTGTGCATGACCCGGGAATCCAACCCACGATGACCTCACGTTCCGCAACAATTTAAAAACTAGGCAGTCCCTATTGGCGAGTCCCTTTCCTTAAATAGGAAGTATGCCCTACAATTGCATATGAACTCAATTGAACCCTATTTGCTGGTAATGTTACGTTCTCTATAAACGAGGTAGCGACTTATATTTGTATTTTGAGGTAACCTAAGGCGAAAACAAAGGGATTTTATAAGTTTAAAGTGTATATCTGTCTGTGGGTCGTAGAGTACAAACGACTGAACCGATTATGATTCAGTTAAATCTTTCACTTCTTGCGGTGCGAACTTTAATTTTAATTTTATTTGCGAATAAAAATACGGTCATGAGCAGGATTCGAATCTGCGCCTCCTTACATATGCCTTTTGCTTCGTCCACGTTCATACATCTGGTCATACACGCATGAAGGTTGCGAGTACTACGCACCTTACCTTTTTGGAGGATATCACTAATGAGGTTAGTGTATATCCTTCTAGGGCGTAGATATGACCTTTTGTTAACCGTCTTTCATTCATTCTCTCAATATAACCAAACCATTTAAGCATACGCTTTTCAATTTTCGTCACTACGTCAAGACGTACTTCAATGATATTGCAAGATTATGATAACCTTGACCTGTTGCTCCAGTATATCAAACTCCTACTTATATTGGGGTAATTGGATATAGTTTCAATGAATAGATTAAACTTTTTAATGGTCTTTTGAGTCGGAAGATTTTTCAATTTAAAAAGGTATTATTTCAACTAATATTTTTTGAGGCTAACTGTGCCCCACAGTTTTACTTTCCAAGGAACATTTCCCGCTGATAAAAAAAAAACGGGGTTCTATATAGAACCTAAAAGAACCATGTACAAAATTTCATCCAAATCCATTCAGTAGTTTTTGTGTAATTTATTAACAAACACCGAAATTTACTAATTCACAATTAGAATGAGATGACCGATATGGTAGCTAAGAGTCAAATCCGTTCAAATAAATTAAGTAAAGGTCAATACTAGAAATACGTACTGTAGTAATTTGTAAAATCCTGCTAATATTGTTAATTATTGGGTGTTTATTATAGTGAGCGTGCAAAGGAGCTTCCTGGCCTTATTCTTTTGCTCCAAGACAAGTAGAATGACGACATACTACCACCCGCTCCTCGTAGAAATTCCGAAAATTCGTACACAACGTTTTGGTTCCACCTTCATGATACGTATTGCCTGTGAATGGTACTCCCCGCCGTCGTCCGTCTTTCCTAAGAAATACAATCTAAGCATATTCAAGGCAAGAGTGAATAGATTTCTTCTGGATCTACATGATCCATCCTCGTCAATACTGTCGCTTACCATCAGGCGAGTTGGTGGCCAAACGTTAGAATCATATTAGATAAAAAAAAAGACTGTTCCGCGGCGATGTGAATCACGATGTGAATCTACGAAGAGCTTTGTTACATTAAAAAAGTGTCACATTTATTAACATTATATTATTCAAGAAAGTCCTTCGAAAGATCTTAGGTCGTGTGCAGAGACCAGATGGCAGCTAGAGAATCCGAAATGAGAATGCTGAGATTGAAGAGATGGTAGCTGATCGACTCCGATGGCTCGGCCACATTGAGAGGATGGGTGAAGATCGCAGTGTCAGGAGAGCCTATACTAGTCGACCAACGGGACGACATCCCGTAAGACGACCTAGATATCGCTGGATTGAAATGGTAGAGGTGGATCTGCGGGAGCTTAAAGTCAATGATTGGCGAAAATACCGAATTTGGCAGTCCGAATACCGAACCAAGTGGCGTTCTCTCGTATCCGAGGCCAAGACTCATTTTGGGTCAATGACGTAGTAGTATGTTACCTTACATTAAGATAATAAATGTGATACATCACGTCTGCATCCCAAAATGGTTAGATAGAGGAGTTTTTTACTTGTATCTCACTAATGCAGTTTTTAGGTGGGTAGCCAATAATACGATTCTCCCGACTCTGTATGGTTATGTGACAGGTGAGGACTGCTTCGTTTGTCTAGGGGTTTCGAGCGCGATTGCTGAGCATGAGATCTTGACTTTGATTCCTAGGTCGGACAAAGTGTTTGGGTTTTTCGATTGGGAAATTATTAGTAACAGCACGGATCTTGGTGTTGTGTCCGATTGATGGCAGCAGGCTCTCCCTTTTTACATAATAACAGCATTTGTGAGATGTGGGCGTACGCACAACTGTGTACATCTCTGCCTACCCCTTCCGGGAATACAGTCGTGAGTCGCTGCGTTATGAGAGACTGAGAGAGTTATATGAACTAGATTAAAAAGAAAGAAAAATATGGACATAAAAAGTTGCTTTTTCGTCAAGGCTTGGCTGGGTATTTAATCTCGAGGTAATTATTTATTTAGGTCATATTAAAATATATTCTGACCTGTTTTCAACACACAAGGTCACTTTATGAAAGTAACTTATAAAACGTTGATTTTTCAGACATAACTCAATTCTTTTTTTCACAGCCTTGAGAGTCATACCTAGGATTTCACACTATAAAACAATATTATTATTCATAATTAAATGTATTATAATTAAATAATAAATATTAATATCTGAAGCAAAAACTTTGTAGGTACCCCTTTATATAAAAATGACGCGCATGGAGTTTACAATTTGGCACAGTTAAAAAGTATAGAGAAGAAGTGCAAGAAGTTAATATTTTTATATTATACTAGCGGCCCGTCCCGACTTTGCACGGTTGGATATTAATTTTTAAACATTTTGGGATTAATGCAAAGATTTTTGTAGATATTGATATGTTCTATAATATTGTAGAACATTTTTTTGTTCTGTCATCAATAGTTTCCGCAGCGCATGCGGTGATAGACATTTTATGGCATTTTTTTTACACCTTGGGTTATATTATTGAAGTTTTAGTAGGGATAATAATAATACAAATATTACTAATATTTTCTGGTAATTAATATAGCTTATGTTACTCAGGGATAATGTAGCATACTAAATGTGAAAGAATTTTTGAAATTGGGCTAGTAGTTTTTGAGTTTATTCGTTACAAACATACAAATATACAAATCTTTCCTCTTTTTAATGTTAGTGTAGAAGTGTAAGTATAAATAGTGTAGATGTAGATGTATTAGGAATACATAAAATCACCAGCATGCGTAACACACACACACACACACACACACACACACACACACACACACACACACACACACACACACACACACATATATATTTTTGTCAACAAAACGAGTCGTCGAACGAGTCGAATTTCGGCCAGCGGGCGACCATTGGTTTCTATAAAACATTTTATGTGTAGCTGGAGATTGATCAAGAAGAGATATTAATATACTAACAGAACTGAATCATCATATCGGAAATATTATTACGTCGATTTTACTCCGAAACAACCATGTGGTTACGCAACCTTCGCCAAGGGAACTTCCGAACGCGATTACGAATAGGCAACAAAATTGATTCAGCAGTTTCTGAGAAAAACGGCAACGGAAACTATGATACGAATGGTTTCTCCGTACTAAACAAAATTAATACTGTTTCTGATTTGTCCTTATCTTATTTTTTTTAACTGCCTCTTTAATCTAGCGGTACTGAGCGCAACTTCTGAGCATGAACTCCCGGGTTCGATTTCGAGTCGGGAAAAATGTTATTGAGTTTTTCTTTTATGAAATCCTCAGTTGCAACTCGGACATTTTTTGGTATAGGTACCGTAGTAAAAACCTGTTATTTTGACATTACAAACAGACACTTCAAAAGGCGTTAATGCTTTTCAAAAGATTTATCTCAGACACTTCAATTTTGTTTATTTGTATAGATTATCATAAACTAATTAAGCAAACATTATAATAAACAAAACCAATCACTATAATAATAAAATGTATATACTGTTAACTAAATTATACCATTATATGATATAATATACATTTAGGAAGGACATTTAATGAGAATTTTAAAATAACTAATTGATCAAATAAATAGATAGAACTGTTTGACTGGAGCGAAGTTGTGTAGTAGGTAAAGAGCTTTTTTTTTAAAATAAAACCTCACACTAGGAATTTCTTCCTGTGTCGTAGGTGCGTTTACAGACATATAATCTCACAAGCACACACACACCCAGACTCGGAGCAATTATCCGTAGAACGTACAAATATTTGCTCCGTGCAGGAATCGAACCTGCGACACGCAGCGTAGCATTCGGTCTCTAGACCACTGCGCCAACCGCGCTGTCAAGAAGAAGTCTGGTTGTGTAAGAATTTTATGCAATGAATTTATTTTAGAACTTAATTAGAAGATAACTAGAAGAAATATTAGAGCACACATCCTCCTCTTTTCTACGTTGCCGTGCCCTACAGGGTCCATAGTGTACTGTAATATTATATTCTATAACACCTTTGTAACATATGGATTCCAATAAAGTATTGAGTTTTGAGTATCGAAGAGTACAACTTTTAACCGGATTAATCGCGTATATTATTGGTTTTTTGTTTTTCCTGACGTTTCGAACACTTTGCAGCGTTCGTGGTCGCAGGAGGACTGTCGATGTGTGACGTCCTCCTGCGACCACGAACGCTGCAAAGTGTTCGAAACGTCAGGAAAAACAAAAAACCAATAATACACGCGATTAATCCGGTTAAAAGTTGTTTTATTATAATGTGTAGTGATCGCGCAAACCTAAGATATTACTATCGAAGAGTAAATAGAAACGAAGACTAAACGTTTGATTTGGATATGTGTAGGGAATGTCCTGCTATTATTTTATAAATGCGAACGTTTGAAAGGATTGATGGATGTTTGTTACTCTTCCCTGCAATAACTACTGAACGGATTTGGATGAAATTTTGCACACTATTATAGTTTATAATTTTTCATATACCAAAACATGGTACCAAGTGGAACTGAGTGTGAGGTCCTGGATTTGCTTCTCGGGTCTGGATGGAAATTTGTGTTTGCAAACACAACCTCGAAACGGGACAAATTCTTATACATATGCAATAACATTAAAAATAAAAAATAAACTTTCAGTGATTCCCGGTAGCTTCCTTAAATTTGGGTTTAATAAATAAATGACAATACGGTCGCCACCCAGTCGCACATGATATTTAATACATTATATGCGGTGATATGTGGTTTTACAATAGTACACGTCTAACTGCCTTCGGTAAATATAACATAAACAAAACATAGCATCATGCCTGTATTCACCGAAGGGGCAGGCAGGGCGTACATAGTTGTACACCCACATTTCACCAATGCCGTTATTCAGTCCCATGTAATATGTGGTGAGCCTATTGCCATCTACCGGGCACAATTTCAAACTCCGGACCAACCCGGTAATCAAACCTGAGACCTCATGCTCAGTAGTTGCGCTTGGAACCACCAGTCCAACGAGGCAGCTATATTTAGTTACTTAATCAGGTAAATTATATTTTTTAAAGGAAAACCTGTGTGAAAACCATATACCCTTACTACTACTATATCATACCTACATCAATAATGTAGAGTGAGAAGGTTTTATAGCTAATTATCAAACTCAGAACGATTCAAAATCAAATTTAAATTTAACTTCAAATTCAAATTCAATTTCAAATTTAAATTCAAATACAAACACAAACAAAAACACAGACACAGATACAGACACAAACACAAACACAAATGCAAACACAAAGACAAATGCAAATTCGAATTCAAATTCAAATTCAGATTTCATTTATTGCGAACATAGGCATTACAATATTATACAACATGGATCTCTATATTCCGCCTTACGGAATGCAACACATAATAATGATACCCTAATTACATTTATTATTAAATTGAGTCTAAAAATTACATTTATTGTTATTATTAAAATTTGAATTACATAAAACAAAACATTTTATAATAATAATTTAAGAATGTCAGCTTATTGTACTACAATGTCAATAACTATAAATTACCTACACAGATTACACAGTAATATCTTAGGTTTTCGGGATCACTACACATTATAATAAAACAACTTTTAACCGGATTAATCGCGTGTTCGAAACATCAGGAAAAACAGAAAACACGCGATTAATCCGGTTAAAGTTGTTTTATTATAATATAAATTACACAATTACAAATAAACGTCAACAATTAATCAGTTAATTAGAAGCGCCATTATTGAAATTCATGCAAATATTCATTCACGCTATAATAAGCCCTCTCTATTAAGAACTGTTTTTACTTAATTTTAAATAGAGTTCTAACGATCAAGGTTAGGCTAGCTGTTCTTGTCCGTGGTTGTTGTGGCTTTATGATTTCATATCATGTTTTCAATCCTTGAAGAGCACGTTACACCAGTCTCGGTTGTCAAATGAACATCTATGATATTGGTAAAGGGTAGTCAGATATCTAAAAGTCTGACAATCATATTCAGAGATATCGTGTTACCGAGTAGCTGGGTTGGCTAGTTATCTATTATTTATTCATAAACAAACCTAATCAGTTACCTAAGTGGGTATATCTCGTTGAAATTTGAAATCAGCGAGACATCAAAAGCATTTTGCACTAAAAACACCATATTTAAAGATATTTTTTTATTGTTTTCTTTTTGACTGTTTTTAAGCTGTTTTGTTCAGTTTCATGGATAGGTACCGATATTTTTTTGGCTTTTCATTCCTATCTGGAAACCAAATTTTTAACTACTGCTACTTCAGTATAATCTCTAAAAACATTAGAATTTGTAAAAGCGCCATCTGTACGACATCAAATTAACTGCAAAGTTGTTCGTCGCGTTCCCGTCACTTCAAAGTGACTGAACAGATGACGCTGCCGGCTCTACAAGTTGTAACGTATTGACGTGATATTACGTGATAGCAGAATTCGGTTTCGTGACTAGCAGTGGTTTAGTAGAGCCCCTAGTTTATTTATCTAGGTGACGCAGGTTAAGTCTCGGAGTAGTTAGGCACAGCGTCTATGACAGATTTTCCAAACATACTAAAACAAGAGTCCAAATCTCGTTTTGTTTTTAATCAAAAATTGGGTTATGTTTGTGCACTAACTCACCTGATAGTAAGCGACGGTGTGGCCGAGGATGGAGCCAGCTTATCCACGATAAATCTATTCACTCCAGAGTGGATAGATTCGGGGAGAACGATAGTTGGGGAGCTGATGCAACTGCTCAGACCCGTCTCCCACAACGGTTGCACCGGACTACATCCCGAAACACGACTAGGTCGCTTCGCGGCATGGCTTCGTCCGGTGGGTGGTAACCAGCCGCGGCCGAAGCCTCCCACCAAAGTTGTGTTGCCTGTTTTGCACCACATAGGGGCCACATGTAGGGTGCACTCATACGGACGCGGACAACTCAGCCCCGAAAAGTATGATACTAAAAAGCCACAATGTTACATGCCAGCTTTGACCCCATAACCTGTGGCTCAAATGGAGGGTCCCTAACCTGCCACCACAACACTGCTTATCCAACTTCACTCCAAAAGCGAAGTCAATTATATTGACAAATACAAACAAATACATTGTACTCTGCCGTCGTATAAAAAATCAAGCATTGATGTTTATTTGACTCACAAAAACTTAACAAATATTAAACTGTTTTGCCTAAAGATCATTATTATAGTTTCTGTTTTTTTTTTTTTTTTTTTTTTAATTCTTTAGGTATTTAAGCGACATGTTTTAGATTTTTTAAATCAGATTTTGAGGTCTTTATCATTAACATCGAGGCTACAGTAATGACTTCGCATACTTATTTTTAAATAACTATTTGTTTTTAATCCAAGATCATTAATTGGTGGCTCGTGTCTGAGGCCATTGATCACCAAAAATTTAAGAGGCATTATCGCATGCGTAGCAAACTCTAAAAAATAAAGTGTTTTTATTTCTTATAAATTAAAAAGGCGCTGGTTCGAATTCTGCTCACAATCGTATTTATCTGTTCACAAAAAAATAATATAAATTAAGTGTTTGGATCAGTGTTCGCAACCGTACGATAATTATCGTAACCATACGATAATTTCATGCCTACGGACGATGTACGATATCGTTATTATCATACGTAGATGGTACGATTTTTTCATTATGCTATATATTAATTAATTATAGTGGCTTTTTTTTAAAGTACGTTAATTTTGCTCAATGTAATTAATTTTCGCATACGCAAAAATATTGATATCACATTTAATACGATTTAATTTGCCATGGAGGAATTAAACCGTTACGATAATTCTACGGTACTGGTACGATAGTTTTCTTGTGTTGTTGTTAGTTCTGAACAGTGGTTTGGATCTTATTTTATAATTATTAGCGCTCAGTCACTAGCCAATATTTTTGGATGGCTGTCAAAATATTGTTCTCAAATTGACTTTTACATCGTAAAGCAAATAAACTTGTGATTTTTTTGATTCCAGCCCAAATTCTCGTCTAAATGCTGGTTTAGTAATATAAATGTATTCAAACTTGCTACATCTATTATTATTAATCTTCGTCTCAGTTTTGTGTGCAAGCCGGACTTTCTAGCTAAGATCCGAGCGAGGGATCATTCTCTGTGCGAATTTGGCCTCGAGGAGGGCACTATGGAGCAGCACTTGTTCTTTTCTTGGCCTAATCTAGTAATTCCGCCTTATGACCTTCTTCATCCCATAACATTCCTCTCTTAATAACTTTAGCTAATACTCTTTTAATCATAAGTTTTATAAAAAAAAATTATTTTATATTTATCAGTTCACTACTACAATAGCGAACATGCATTGTGATTCAATTTTTGGTGAAATATTTTTATTCGTAATCTTTATTGCTGTAGAATGACACCTATACAATTACTTTTTTAATTAATCGTGCTTTAACTATTCAATATTAAGGTTAAAGGGAAATTTAAAATGTCAAAACGCAGGGTATTGGTTGGAGTGAAACGTGACGTCACTCTACGCGATGACAATATCTCGAGTATGTATTACTGGGGGTTTATCACCCCCGAAACTGATTGCAGGTTTGTTTGATAATTTTAATACTCAATAATCAAGTGTTATATTATTCACGATAATATACCAACGTATTCAATCGAATAAAAAAAATACATGCATATACCCTATTACCGGCCGGTATTTGTAGTAGATTTCTTTACTACAGTCTAATATACGTCACAGTGTCTTTTTACACACCTGCCCAAAAAAGGAGTGTTATGTATTTAGGGTTCCTGTATGTATGTTTGTGAGTTTCTTTATCGCACCATAACTTCTAAACGCCTGAACCAATTTAGATGTATCGTTAAAATCCTTACATTGTCCTAGTAACATAGGCAGGGAAGCTAAAAAAAAAGTGGCAATGTTACACAAAAAAGTATGAAATAAAAAAATAGAATTCATTCAATGGCAGGTGTGCTATTTAATTTAATTAATTTCATCTTATTCATCCTTGATAGCAAAATCTTCGAGCAAAGATGGAGCCATAAACTATAAATTGGAATTGAAATAAAATTAGACTGATTTACTCGGTTTATTAACTAAATTAAACTTAAACTACTCTCTTAATCTCTCTTTACATAATAAATTATTGTAATTCCTATAAAATTTAGATAAGTTTCTTTGTTTCCATATTAAATCTTATTCTGTACGTATCATTGAGTGTTACTGATGCACTTGTAAAGTGAGTTTCTTCCACAATCTTCCCACATCCATTGCTATCGGTAGTTTCATTTGCATATTCATTTTTATTGACGGCATATAAATTATTTTTAGTGCCACCATCCTTCAGTATTTCATTGCTGTTATTAACTTTAGCACTAGATTTTCTGTTGTAGGTCTTAATATAGAAGCTTCCAAATAGATATAAGAATAGCGTCCCGTTGGTTGCCATGGCAACGGACATAATATTTGAAGGTGTGCATTCTGATCTCACGGCGGCGACAGCAAAATGGACTAATACTAACACGAACTGGATCTGAAACAAATGAAGTTGCTGATACAAATAAATCTTTCAAATGAATTATGGTTGTGATTAGGATTCGAAAATGCGCCTAATGGATTATAAAAAAACCAGGTGCACTGACCACTAAGCCGTCTCGACCTCTCTAGAGGTGTATTTTTTCGGGAGGCGTTCCAATCCTGCTCACATCCGTATTTTACTTTATTACAGTAAAAATGCTGATTAATATTGATGTCGAGACGATTTTGTAGCTCGAGCAAAAACGGGCAGTCCCCAACATTTTATAATACCTAGCTTGTAATCCATAACCTCTAAGAACCTACGCAGAGGTGTACACACCAGAATAGTTTGACACTCACATTTCATCAATGATGTTAATAAGTCCCATGTAGTAGGTGGTGAGTCTATTGCCATCAACTGGGCATAATAATTCCGAACTCCGGGCTGCTATTGAGAATTTCCTAACAGAAAAGCCTAATAACACCTTATGCTCGGCAGTCATCATTGCAACCACTAGGTCAACGAGGCAGTCCATAGCTTTAGCAGTCAATCCTTATTTTGTAAATTGTTCATATTTGCATATACCACTATAAATAAATATATTATAATATAGATATGTTACAATGTTTAACACTTATTTTACAGGTAAAATCACCCAGGCTATCTTAGTGTAATGCACACACACACACACACATACACACACACACACACGCACACACGCACACACGCACACACACACACACACACACACAGTTCTCAATCTCCTAAATTTCCTTACATAATGTTAAGTGTATTAGTGCCCTATGCCATTATGCATGCTTTTAAAATTTTGTACAGAGGAACAAAAAGTACTTACCAATTGCATACTAGTAATATACTTCTTCCACCACAAGTACTTCGCCAGATTCGGGAATGACGACAGCCCATAGTACGTATACATAATAACATGTACAAAAGAATTTAATAACCCGAGAAACATCAGTGAATACGTTGGCTCATACTTCAGTGCTGTCCACGTCACTATGACCATGAGGGTGTGATGGTATACGTGGAGGAAGCTCACTTGGTTGTCTTTCTTCCGAAATACGAAGAATATTGTATCAAGCAGCTCTGAGAGCTTGGCTAATAGGTAGTAGTACATTGCCGCTGCTATCTGGAATGAAAAAAAAAAACTTTTGGAACATTGATAAATAATAGACACGAATGGGAATCGAACCTGCGACCCTTGTACCGTGGCATCGGTTTGCCAATTGAGCTATCGTGTCGCTTGTTCGCATAATTTTCATTTTAACTTCCTTTTTTTAGTCTTTAGAAACCCTATTACGAGTGGTTTAAACTCTGACACTAGGTTGTTCATTAACCATACGATAAGAAGAAATCTTTAGGAGACGCCTGGTGAATTCATATCATTATATTATTTCAATTATTGTTCACTGGTTACTACTCACATGCATTTTTCGGGATTGCCCGACTAGTTTTGAACTAGAACAGAGACCTTAGTCATGAGCTGAGCCCGCGGCGATGTCGCGAGTCAAAGCACTAGAGAATTATATTATTTGTACGAGTTTTTCAATACAGCTTATAGATTTTGCCGAGAGGTTTGCCGCGGATTCGATTCCCGCAAGGTAGTTTTTTTTTTCTAGTATTATGTTCAAACACCAATTATAAGTAAACTAGTTGTGTCCTGTGAATATACCCGCTTTTTTCTTTTTGTTCGGCTCCTAATTTTGCTTTAAAAATAATTTCTCAAGAACAGAGCTACCAAATTAAAAAAAAACAAATCCAACTCTTAGTTTGAGAGATTAGCGCGTACAAAAAAAAAACTTTTCACCTTTATTATATTACTAGCTGTGCCCCGCAAACGTTGTTCTGCCATATAAATTTTCTGGATAGGGCCACTCTTATCAGTTAGGGGTATAAAAAATAGCCTACGACCTATTCTCAGACCTACCAAATATACACAAGAAAAATCATAAAAATCGGTCCAGCCGTTTCGGAGGAGTTCGATAACAAATACTGTGACACGAGATTTTTATATATTAGTTTTTAAGTATATATAAATAATAGTATATGTGATAATTTTAGATTGAATATGTGAATAATTTGTGGGTTTTATGAATATCTTTTAGTTTTTTTATCAAAGACATAAGTATCATAGTTAAAGATGACTTAACTAAAGTTAGTATTACATAAACCAAACTCTTATCTACGTACCTATTTCTTATCCCGGTTACCAAAAAATTTATAGCCACTTTATAGTACAATGTACCGTATGGTTTTAATTACACGACTGCCCAAAAAAGGAGTGTTATGTTTTTAGGGTTCATGTATTTAATAGTTTATGTTCACACAATAAGAGTAAAGAAATAGAGTGGAAGAAATAGGAAATATAAGTACAAAGGTGCTACTTATTTCTTATGAAATCTCTTCCAGCAGACGTGCGAGAGGAGAGTTAGAAAATAAAGAGATAAACACTATTGCCAACATATTAACATATAATACTTAAATATCCATATATTTAGTATATTACATTTAAATAAAATACATACGAGTATAAGAATACCTTAAAACCTACTCGAATAGGGGTTCAGTACATGTTCAGTAATATATAACTAACTATGTATTACATACATATATATATGTATAAATATTATATACAATAATAATATATAAACTATGATGATAGAGAAAGATAGTGATCTTTATATTATATCGGTACGTAATTATGTATATATATTATATACGTAAGTATGTATATATGTTTGTTTGTGAGTTTCTTTGTGCCACCATAACTTCTAAATGCTTGAACCGATTTCGATGTATGGGGTATCGTTAGAATCCTTACATTGTCCCGGGTAACATAGGGTAAGATTTTTGAAAAATGGAGTGCTCTTAATTTTTTTAATTAATTTTCTTTTTCTTATCGTGTGGTTAATGAACAACCTAGTCTCAGAGTTTAAGCCAGCCGTAGGTCTCTGACATAGCTTTACACACCATCGAGGAAGTCTCTCAGTTGTGTTGTTTCCTCACGATGTTTTCCTTCACCATTATAAGCAAGTGATAATTAATTTATAATACGCACAGGACTTCAAAAAGTCAGTGGTGCATGTTTTGCATTCGAACTTGCCTACCTTTGACTTCTCAGTCCAACGGCCATACCACTAAGGTATCACTACTTATAACTGATTTTTGATTTTAATATTTTTACGCACCATAGACAAGACAAGATGTAAGGATCGTAGCAGAAGCGTTCTGTGTTTTCTGCTTTCTTCGGACTTACCAATGTCAATCAAGCGGATTTATTTTCAAAAGTAAGCTTACTGGTCCGGGTTTCATACGCAAATAACAGTTCAAAGATTAAGAGAAATAATCACTCACGGTTTCCCTGACATTTTCCGTCTCCATCACACAGGTCTTAGGCACCAATCCGTAAGTTGACATTGTAATAACACACTGTAATTAAACAAGAATATTTTTAGCAATTATGTTCCCAGATTTTGTTACTATTAACATGAGGTCATGCCTGTATTCCTTGGGGGGGTAGATGTGTACCTTCACAGTATAGCCACATTTCACCAATGCTTATTTAGATAGATGGAAAGCCTATTGCCATCTACCGTGCACAATTCTAAACTCCGGGTTGCTACTGAGCATTTCCTAACAGAAAAACCCAATCACACCGCTAGACCTGGGAATTGAACCCAGGGTCTCATACTTTGCAGTCGCGCTTGCGACTTCTAGATCAACGAAGCATTTCTCAAATAGACTGTTAATAAATTATTTCCTTGTAGGGGTAGATACGAGTATATTTACACCCCTACAAGATCAAGAGTGAAACAGCTCGTGGAGCCGACACCATCTTTTACGAAATGGTGATTCCAAAGACAAGCACTGACATCGCCGTGGGCTCAGCTCATGACTAAAGGCTCCGTTCGAGTTCGAAACAAGTCGGACAATTCCCGAAAAATGCACGTGAGTAGTAACCTTTTTTAACAATAATTGATAAAAATAATGATTGACATTACATCAAATGAGCACGTTCAGTCACAATCTCTAAAAGAAGATGCAAATCACGATAAGGCATTTGATAATAAAATGTATGAGATTGACATGAACCACAGACACGTGACTGAAGAATGACAAATCTCATACATTAATTGAATTTCTCAGACATTTAATACCTCGACTCGTAAAACGGCTAATTAGTCGTCGACACGATAGATTTTCTATTTTATTAACTACACTTTTAGAGAGAGTAAACAGATTAAGCATAACTGCATCCAATTAGGACCAAAAACCAAAACATAGAATACTTTATCTAATTACGGTAAAATAGATAGTGAAAGTTCAGATAGTAGTTCAAAAATTAAGCTTAAATCATATAGGGCATAGGGAATATTTTATCTTTCAGTATTTGGGCATAAAAGCGTAGATATAGTATCTGTATAGTAATCAATCTTTTCCGCACTCTATACACACCCACTGATTTCTATGAAGAGTGTTATAGTAAGATTTATTTATTCGGTCAGGTAAAGAAAAAAAAAATGACAAGTCGAGTGCATAAATAAATACCAGACATAAAAAAAACACAAACTTACCAGATACAACAGGAAACAGGATATCAAAACTTGCACAGCATTGTAAAGTGGAATAATATTTTGTAATTTATATGGCTTTCGTTTCTTCATGAAATCCGGCCCTATCTTCAGAACGAATAAGAGATATGATCCTAATATTATCGTCACGGGAAGTGGCGATCCCATTAAGAACCATGAGTTGACGTAGTCCACTGAAAACAAGTGCAAAAACTTATAAAAAATATATCACACACATCGATAATCTCACAAACAAAAAACAAACAAATGTTCTACAAAATCTAAAAATTCTAAAAAAAAATCTAAGTACTTTATTTTACATTAATCAACTAACGTTCTTTCCAGTAAGCCATTAGAATTTATTTATTGAACATTAGCTCTTTACTTAGTAATTTTTAGAGTTCTAAATAGATTGATGATATCAATTAGTATCGGTACACAGTTGGACAATGTTCCAATCTCTTTTGACACTTTTACCGGGTTTAAGCAGTTAATACACCAAAAAAACACTCGCTGATGTCCATTGACGGAACTAGTATGGAAGCTAATGTTTACATTACGCAAACAATAACTTGTGACCTTCAACTTGTGTATATGCAAACTTGCACAATGTAGACGCTAAAGCCGGTTTCCATTCCCATTAATTATAACATCAAATATGTGTAGTTACTAACTTGAGTTTCCCATAATGTTTGTAAAATAAGTTATCTCTTTTTTTGGTGTCGAAATCTTTCAAGTGCGTCCTGCCTAAAACCACTCCCCAACTAACATTTACCATTTAACCCCAGAAATTATTTATTGTTATTCATCAATATCTAACACATACTTGTAATTTTTCCTATTGTACTCAACATGTAACAACAAATTAGTAAAGTAATATATATATATATATGAAATAGATATCTAAGCGACTTCCTTGTTAAGGATAATTTTAAGCGCGCGAAATGGTGTGTTTATACCATAGCGAGAATATAAACTAATGTTAATATCTGTTCAGTTGGCCTATTATATAAATATATAAACCAAAGTCAAGGTAAAATATCACCACAAAATTTAGGAAAGACCAATAACCAGCCAAGCAGTTGGACCTTGAGTGATTCATATAAAGTATATTTTTCAACGAAAGAGAATATTCCTTTCATTATTGACAATAAAAACAAGCATGATCGATGAATTACCGCGAATTAACGCCCGCCAAATTTAAATATGTCTTCAGTGGTTACTTTACTTAAAAAAAAAACTTTAGTTTACTTACTATAATAATCGTTTGTCAACCACAGTTATGAGGTAAACAATAGATAATATAAAAATAAAAACTCTATAAACTCACGGTTTCTGTAATAATTCCCAAAGACACTTTCATCTTGCATGCTTGCACTATCGGTTAATTATAAAAGAAGAAATTATATTAAATGGTAGACGCACGTGACACACAGACAGACTGGCACTAGTTATCTGCTGGTACGGTGAGGCGATGTACGAATGACGTACATAGCACGAACGTAAGGAATCCAATGATCAGCATTTTCCAATACTGCAACCATGCATTAGATATAATTTTAATATAATTTTAATCACGTGCCATTAATCTTATCTAATTTATAAAGGCTTGATGCTTGTGTTTTATCGCTATCCTCTAATTTTTTATACAAAATGATTATTTTAACAACGATCAACATAAAATTCTAAATTATTGTGGTATGAAAAATTTGAATTAGCGCCTCCTAGATAAATATTCCAGGCGCTCTGTCAACTAAGCCAATCTGACCTCTGCTCGCAACTCCAAATGCACATTTTTGTTACGTCATATGGTGACATCATTACTATCTATTCGGTTCCTATACCTTCAGGTGACTGGATGAGGGTACCGATACCGATGAATATAGTTTAAAGACAGTACCTTGTTTTTTTTTTTTCAAAAGTAGCAACTTTTCCTGATAAATAAATATTTTTGTGTTTTTATGGAATATTGTGTATATAACATAACATAACATAGCATCACGCCTGTATTCCCCAAAGGGGTAGGCAGAGGAGTACACGTTTGTACACCCACGTTTCACCAATGCTGTTATTAAGTCCCATGTAGTCATGTCCCAATAGGTGGTGAGCCTATTGCCATCAACCGGGCACAATTCCATACTCCGGGCTGCTACTGAGAATTTCCTTACAGTAAAACTCAATTACACTTTGCCCGACCCGGGAATCGAACCCGAGACCTCCTGATCAGCAGTCGCACTTGGGACCACTAGACCAACTAGGCAGTCAGCCAGCATATTGTGTATTTGCCTAATTAAACACTGAACATGGATAACGCTGCGCTAATAGAATACAAAAAAATAAAACTGTGAACTAAGACTGGGTCACAAACATACAGGCTATGCCTAGTTTGGGACCCGCTGTCATATCAGCAAAATTGCCTTCTGTTAGTATAATTTGCATATGAATAGAATTGTAAGAACAAACTCTGTGTTAGTAAATAAACCATTTTTTTATTATTTATATACATATATTTATCTAATGTACTACCAACGTATATACTTTTTATTTTATGTCAGGGAGAAACTTCAAAAAGGCGCCCGGATGATGAGACGAGAGAGGTGCCAACTAACATGTAATGTTCTGTATTGTTTCAGCATGTCCAATAGATCTCAATACTACAAATACCGGTCAATATAAATTTTAATTGTCCTGCCTGTTTACCGTCACTGTGTCTTTTTCAACCTTGACATTGGCAAAATCATCGAGTAACGATGGAGCCATAAAACTTTAAATTGGAATTGGAATTGGAGACGAGAGAGTGTGGGACACTTACCCTCACCACAACCACCCCTTTGGTCAGTGGTCACCATCAATGGACAGGGATTCCTATACTCTAAAGATCACTCGATAAAAAAAATGCGAGTAATCTACCTTCGTTGGTTTGGACATGTAATGCGCAGAAGTGAAGATCATATGACCCGACAGGTTTTAGCTATAAAGGAAGGCAATAGTAGAAGCCGCCCACCGACTACCTGGACGCGAACCATCCGATCATATGCTGTCAATGGGCTTAACGTCAGATGATGCAAAACCGCCATGAATGGCGTACAAGTATCAGGGAAGCTGACCCCGAACTGGGAACAAGCCGGGGATTGTTGCCGCGCAGATGAAGCCTGTTTGAGAGTGGAGGGAATTAGTTAAACTACGTAGAGTATAAAATAGTGAAATGTTTTTAGGAATTATAAGTTATGTTATATATATCCATAACTTCTGCAAGTTTTTTTCATTTGTTGAAATTCTCGTTGACGTTATTAAGTCCTACAAAATAGCTATGACATAATAGCTCAGTTGGGAGAGCCATGACACGATAGCTCAGTTCAACATCACCTTCACGTAGTTACTGTATGACACGTTAATGTTTGCATTGAAACATTACACACACAGAGAAAAGCGCAGAACCGTGCGAGCGAATATGAACATTGAGATGCTACTGCATTTATGGCCTCTAACTGTACGTCCAGGGTCACGAGTTCGAGTCCTGCTCGTGTCTATTATTTTTTAATGTTTTCCTTAGAAAATTATCATTAATATCGGCATTACATGGCCATAACATTTATAAAAATCATTTAAAATGAAGCTTGCAGCAGTTTTGAATGACCCATTGCCTAAACGAAGACTGAAACGACAACATACTGGGACTTGTTGCCTATACACCCATAGGATATTAGAGAAACATGAAAACAACTCAGCATTGGCTGAGAATGTCTAACAAATTATAAATGTTCTATCAAGATATATGCTTATGGTCGACAGACCGATTGTAAATGAGAAGTAAACACAATTTTTTTTTTTTACTATATTTGTTGATAAGTACTTATTACTATATTTAAATTAATAAAAAAACATTGCCTCGTTGGTCTAGTGGCCCCAAGCGCGACTGCTGAGCATGAAGTTTTTGAGTTCATCTGTTAGAAAATTCTCAGTAGCAGCCCGGAGTTTGGAATTAGGCCCGGTAGATGGCAAAAGGCTCACCACATTAATAATAAAAAATAACAGCATTGATGAAATGTGGGTACACGACTGTGTACACCTCTGCCTACCCGTTCGGGGAATACGGGCGTGATGCTATGTAAAAAAAAACACATACCTGTGCAGAATTTCAGATTCTAATAAATCTTCTAACATGTAATAAAACAACTTTAACCGGATTAATATATAAATTAATTAATCTGGTTAAAGTTGTTTTATTATAATGTGTAGTGATCGCGCAAACCTAAGATCTAACTAGATTCTAACATGTAATTTAAGATTTGATTATTAAAAATGACTTAAAATTCACATTACGTGGAAGTAGCGTAAGATTCTGTATTTTTCGATTCAGAACTACTAGTTTACCTTCGTGGACACACGAAGTCTGTAGACATCATAATAATATAACTTCAAATAAAACAACTTTTAGCCGGATTAAACGCGTGTATTATTGGTTTTGAATTCAAAACAAAAACCAATAATACACGCGAGTAATCCGGTTAAAAGTTGTTTTATTATAATGTGTAGTGATCGCGAATACCTAAGATATTACTAATAAAACTTCTATTGTGCATAATCTTAATCTATATACTTACCAGCGGTCCGTCCCGGCTTCGCACGCGACTATAATTTGAGATTTAAACTATCCTATCTCTCAAGTTGGATCGAACTGCACATGGTGTGCAAATTTTATTATAATCGGTTAAGTGGTTTAGGAGTCCATTGAGGACAAACATTGTGACACGAGATTTATATATATTAAGAAAGATAATAAAATCGTAACTCGAAAGCCCGAAAATTTTAAAATCGCTTTTTGGAATTTTTTTCTTTCGTAATGTGTTATTTAATCGATGCTACTTCCAAATCTGTTGTTTTTAAAATTTGAGTATTTTTGTCTGTTTGTATGTCCGAGGTTGGCGTCCAAACCAAGAAAAATAAACAACTGAAAATTTGTAAAAAATATCGTCAACAGCCGGGTCAACTTATAGGCTATTCAAAATTGCGCATTTCCTCAAGGGAGCTGAGCAGTGATGTTAAACATCTCACACTCAGAATCGATATTGGACGGATTTCAATAAAAATGGCAGTGTTGTATAGCTTATCAAAAATGATAAGCACTGCAAAAGGTATCATTGCGCTTTATCACATGGGGAGCAAGCATTTACCGGTTTTGTATTTTGATTTGTACATTGTGAATGCCTATTTTAGCAGAATTGTCAACTGAGTAATGAGTTGCATACCGTACTTAGTTGACTGGCACGGTGTAAGTGTGACGATCGAATCCCATTAAAGGATATTATTTTTGTATATTTTTAATCTTGATAAAACCAGGCTTATCTGTTATATCGCAGAAAAACAACGTTATTTTAGTTTCTCGTGCCCTTTTGTAATATAAACCCACTTTTTATGTGTTTCGCTTGCTGTCTCATATTAATATGGTGAAGCACAGTGAAGATGTTACACGTTAGCGTTATGTACAATTTTTGTCAATCAGATCTCATCATTTATCATGGTACTTATTTCCACAGAAAAATGCGTCATTTTAAAAAAAAAATTGCTTCGGTGAGGCTGAGGATGGAGTACGTATATCCGGAATAAATCGATTCACTGTTAAATATAGTGGATAGATTTTGGGAGAACGACAGTTGGGGAGTTGATGCAACTGTCCAGACCCGTCTCCCACAAAGTCGCTTCATGGCATGGCTTCGTCCGGTGGATGGTAAACAGCCGTGGCCGACCCACCAGGGTTGTGTTGACTGTTTTGCACCACCCAGGGGCCATGTGTAAGGATTCCATTTTAAGGGAGCACTCCTACAGACGCGGACAACTCAGCCCCCCATACCTATTTAGTAACAAAACTACACATTCACACCAGCCTGGCCTAAGGATTAATTTAATTGCCTAATCCATAAGTAGGTAGTAGCGAAACATCAGAAAAGCATTATTGATGATTTTGTTTGAACCTGTCCAGCTATTGAGGTGGTTGGAGAGTACATTTTCGATGATATTTTGAATTATGTATTTTATCATCCTTTGAGAATTCGATTAAAATTTAAAGTTTTAAGACTAAAGGTAATAACTGAGAACGTTGTGCACACCCTAACAATTATGGTGGTAAAATTTCTTTTGAACTGAAACTTTACCAAAATTATAAGTCCTACAAGAGCCGTGGCGTGTTCTATACTTGGCATCAAAATTTATTTCTCTTTTAAGAGGTTCTAGATGCTTCAACAGTTGAAGTCGATCGATGTCTATTGTCAACAAATGGGACTGAAAACTTAATTGGCCATCCAATGCACGAAGACTGTTGTTTACTAAGCGGAGATTGGTACAAACTATCAGTACCTACCTGCATCTTGGCATTCATTTTATAGATCCGGTATTAAATGTTGGAAAAATAAACAACAAACCAGATGCAAGCTCTACTAAAAACTCCATTACTCACTAAAATCTACCGAAACTCACTAAAATGTCAAATAAGTAGTGCTCACAACCAGCACGCGTATATGAGCAGTTGTATGAACGTGATAGAAGCAAAAAGAGTTTGTAAGGATCTAGGCCATAGACGTGAATTTATGTATGTACCTATGTGACATTATCATTTAGGCCAACGCATATTGTCTTGCCGTCAGTTCTTTCCCACCACCCGCTAACAAATTATAAATATTGCAAACCTACCTGAAAAAACCAAATAATTTAATTGTACCATCGACACGAAGATGAAGAATCGTTTATTAATTATATTGTAAAGTAATCCTAATCCGGATAAATACTCCAGGCGCTCTGACCGCTAAGGCATCTCGACCTCTGCTCACTACCGTGACTTCGTCTTAAATCTGTACGACATTGTTTTAACTGCAAAGTTAGTCGTGTCGGTTCAGTCACCTGTATAGGGACTGAATAGATAGCAATGACGTCACCAAAAGACGTATTATTATGTGGAAGAAGAATTCGCAGTAGTGAGAGAGGTCGAGATGGCATAGCGGTCAGAGCGCCTGGAGCATTTATCCGGGAGGCGCAGGTTCGAATCCTGCTCACGACCGTATTCTTTTTCTACTAAAACTTATAACTTGAGAGTTTGCTTTTCAAGCATTAATGCTTTTCGAAGATTTATCCGTATGAGTTTGGGTTGCTAGGGCAACTGTCAAGTATCTGAAAAGACACGTCTGTCTGTTCATGGGTGGCGTCAATGTGGATTGATAATAATAGATTATTGCAACAATTATTACGAGACGTAATAAATGTCACAGGCACAGATCATCAGCTTGTATGAGAACGAGAAGAAATCCATTTCTTTGTATAATGTAATACTTATAGCTAAATTTGACCTTAGGATAGGGTTGCCATCCGCCGGGGTTGGTCCTAGTTTAGAGGCCGTCCAGGGAGCGTCCGGGTGGGGTTTCATTTGTAGTTTGGTTTGGAGGCAACTGACACTTCTACCGCAAATACGTGGCCGAAATTCGTCTAAAATACAAGATTGCTAATTGTTTGTTAAAACTTTATTACTAAATTTAGTTTAAAATTGTATGAAAATAAATAAAACGTTAACTTATACTGATTAAAACTATTATTTATATAAATAAATTCAAAAGAAAAAACAGTGTTGATATGTCCGGGTTCAAAATTCCAAAATCCGGGTCTTACACTTCTTATCCGGGTTGCCGTTGTTCTTATCCGCCTGATTTTAGTGATGGCAACCTTCAGGCCATACGCTTAGCAGATGCGCTTGAAAATTTAATTACTACGTGGTAGGCTTCTGATCACGGACTCAAACGTTACCGTAGAAGTCATTAGTTTAATGAAAAACATTAAGTTCCAATAAGAACGCTACAAAAATATTCTATTTTTAACAAAAAACAAAGGATGACCTAAAGTCACGTAGTAATGACTACTAAAAGACTAAATTAAAAACAATACCCATATTGCCATAAACATATTCAACGCCAGTTTTGTTTTATATTCTTTGCTGTTTCAATAACAAAAAAAAAAAACATCCTATATACAAAAACCGGACGGACAAGTGCGAGTCTGATTCGCGCACCGAGGGTTTCGCCTAAACTTGAAAGATACGTTGGATTGAAGAGTAAATATAACTTGTAGTTTAAAATAAGAATAATGTGTAATTTTTATGTAATAATTAGATATGTGTATCAAACTATTTAGAAAACAAAAGAGTTATTACAACTCACAACTATTAGTAATAAAAGAATTTGTTTTACAATTTTCTATAAATTAAAATAATAATAATTTCATTATATTTATGAAATCGATAAAAGCTCTTGCCTATTTTACTCACAGACATTATAAAAAGTAAATACATAATTTCAAGGTCCTATACATAATACTTAGGTACAAAAGATATGTCATCATCATCCCCCTACCCTTATCCCAATTTAATTGGGGTCGGCGCCGCACGTCTATTTCATCCATACCTATATCTCTGTAAGCTGTCATCTCGGTACTCACTCCTTTTCTAGCCATATCATCTTTCACACAATCCATTTGTTTCCTCGGCCTTCCTCTACTCATATAGGCATCCACATTCATACTCAAAACTTTCTCGCACATGATCATAATTTCTCCCCATCACATGTTCATATCTTGACAAACGACTTCCACACAACTTCTCGGTCACCGGTGTAACTTTCAGACTTCCTCTTACATACTCATTTCTAATTCTATCCATCCGCGCCACACCACACATCCCTCTTAACATTCTCATCTCAGCTACATACATTTGCCTTTCATGTACAAAAGATATGTAATGAAGGTAATTAACTCAAGGTAATAACTTAATTGTACTTTGTAACAATAAAAATCTATTGTGTCTGGTAATTAATGAGCCAGCAGATTAATTATTTGACAGTAACGTATTTTACAATATTTTCATCGTGAATGTAAAAAGTGTAAAATAAATAAAATAAAAAAGCCATTTATCTACACAATAACATTCAAAATTACTATAGTACCATTATTAATTTTTAAAATTAATTTGATAAAATTACACATAGCACATTTATATTTGACAGCGCGGTTGGCGCAGTGGTCGAGAGACCAACTGCTGCGCTGCGTGTCGCAGGTTCGATTCCTGCACGGAGCAAATATTTGTACGATCTATAGATAATTGCTCCGGGTCTGGGTGTGTGTGTGCTTGTGAGATTATACGTCTGTAAACGCACCCACTTTCTTTCTTTTTTTTTAAAGAAAGATGTTTGCCCCACACTAGGAATTTCTTCCTGTGTGGAAGAAATTCCTAGTGTGGGGCAAACATCTTTCTTTAAAAAAAAAGAAAGAAAAAGAAAGAGTAAGAAAGATATTTTTTTCTAATATTTTTTCATATTACTTTATCATCAAAAAATTACACTTTATCACAGTTTGGGGCATACGCAAGTGTCATTTATTGGGATCTAAAATTAAAGTAGTAGTCGCCTCCTTAGCGTAGGCGTCCCCCAAGTCTTTCCAGTACTTTCTATCTATAGGTTTGGTCAACCAGTCCGGTCCTAGCCTTTGTATGAATAGGTTTGCCCATCTTTTCCTTTGACGTCCTCGTGACCTTATTTTTTCTCTTGGGATCCATTCCATAATTTTCTTCTTCTCTTCTCTTTTATTAATTTGAAAATGAGGGTACTTTTTTATGTATGTAAAATCCTTAAAAACGCCGAGTCGGACTCTTACCGACTAAAAACCACATGGTCCTCAACCTTTGCCCCGGTAAAGGTTAGTTTTCCGGTTCGGTAAAGGTTGGTTCCCGAGATCGCAGCTGGATTCACCACGATTCCAGAAGATCGCGACCAACAATAGGGGAAGACGCTGGACTAAATCTAGCTACCGGACCTATCAGAAAACCAGCGCTGCAGCATCTTGGTGTTGCAGCACATGCAGATAGGGGCCTTTTTTTGTTTTAGTGCAGGTAACTTTGTGTGCTTTATTTCACTTGGTAGTTTTTTTTTATGTTTTTATTAGTAAACTGTAAGTCTTTTAAGAATTCTGTTATTGTCTACCATACTATGCCAAAATAAACTTTTCTTTCTTTCAGTATTAACAATAAACACGGACGGGACTGGACCGGAATTTAGTAATATTTAAATGATTTCTAAATAGATATCTCCAGGCGTCTCTTTAAGACGAAAAGAATGGAACTTGAAATTTAATAGATGCCAACAGCGACAAGGTAGCTGGTTGGGAGAGCTATGACACGGTATGTCAGAAAATAATAATCAGATACTCACAGTTAGTATAGTCACATATTTGCATCAGTTTAGGTCCATTGTTGTTCACGATAGCTGTTCCATTAACCATGTCCATATTTGCTTAGAGAACTTACGACTTATCTCATTGATTATTTACCAGCAATTGATGGAAATATTACAGCTGCAGATATTTAATTTGGAGTTTTATAAGTTAAGGTGGGGTGCAAGTGTTAGCGTTTTAATTAAATACGGATTGGAGGCAATAAAATAATTATTGCCTCCAATCCGTCGTCGAAATATAGGACCATATTTATATTTTACTAACTGTTCGCTTCGTTCGCTTTTTTATATTAATCTGTCCTGAACCCTGAAATATTTTGAAATGGAACTGTTTTAATCCCTAAAAATCTTATTTAAATCCGTTGAGTAGCTTCGAAACCTATTATATATATTTAGATCGCAACGGCCAAGTTGCCCCCCCCCCACGATGTATGGGAGATGGTCAGTGTCCTTTTAGATTGACCGGATAGGATGTGAATTTGACGTAGGTATCTTAATTTATTTCATCCATTGATATAGAAAGAAAGAAAGAAACATTTTATTTGGAACAAAACAGAGACACCAACTATGATAGGTTCAATTGGGTTGAAGTTTCTAGTGCAACATTATAAAAACCTATATTATAAACATAAATTTATAAACTAAAGAACCAACATCATATGAGTATGAGTCTCAGGGCTGTCCCAAAAACGTGTCCAGATCAGCTAAATGTCAAGCACAAGAATTCACTTGACGCTGGTTTTCATCTGGAACCTTCTGCTCCACGGATGTCAGTCGGCCAGTCAGTGAACCAAATAAGTAATAGCAAGTTTGTTTATTTATTTACATATTTATTTTCTAAAATTTACCAAACATTAAAACATAAAGCACGAGGATTTGTGACATATGTAAATGTTACTAAAAGACAGCACTGCTCTAATTTTATTTCAGTTTACTCCATCAGAATTAACTTCTGAGTGAGAAAGGAGACCTTCTTTTTGAAACCGTGCACCTAGCTTTGAACCCGGTTTTCCGCTGCGCTCGCGTCAACATGTACGGGCATATCAGTGGTGAACCACGAAAACAGTCTTTATTTCTACAATTTAAAGGCGCTGTCAATGTCAAAATGGATGTGTGGTTGACTGTACTTGTATTTGTGTTATCTGAATATATGCGTGTTTGCAAATAAGAGAAGTGTAAGGCCGCGGTTAGTCGAGCCCTAAATCGTCACGTGCTGGTCACGCTTCGTTAATATCTGTGTACATTACAATACTTGTACTTATTATAATATTTTGGTTTTGCGTTACTGCATGTGAGGTGAACTCAAGTTCAGGTCACTCAGGTAGGTACCTATTATTTTTGGGGCAAGAAAAACACGATCGTGAATGTAAACCGGCCCTGCGGACGTTCTGGCTGAGAACTCCAGCCGCTGTCGTCAATCGTACAATTTACAAACTTCTGATAGCTATGTCTTTGATCAAGTTTGCTCTTATCTCTTTGCATTTATATAGGTAAAGAAGCATCTTTAGCTTCAACATTTTGTAAATGTGAGAACGCCGTAAAATTGTCGAATTCATTGCAATTCATTTAATAAGGGTTATCTAATTATCTTTTATATTAGTGACTGCATCCAAGATTACGTTGTTCTTACATCCCACCTAAAATTGTGTTTACAGAAATTGTAAAAGATACAAAGTTAAAAAGAGTAACCATGGAGTTTCCTGCCGGTGCTTCTCCATAGGAAACAAAATTTTGGAACCGTGCACCTAAATTCTGACTTTTCTTAAGTGCCTTTGTATGGTTTATATAAAATAAAAACCTTTTACTTTGACTTGGCATTATGACTTTTATTCGACAAAAAAAGGAGGAGGTTCTCAATATGACCACGCGATTTTTTTTACAGAGTAGTCCGATTTTGATTATTACTTTTTTCATTTTTCCAACTGAGCTATCGTGTCATGCTAGCATCCATTAAATTTAAAGTCCCCTTTCTCGTCTAAGGAGACGCCTGGCGATTTCTGTTTAGCAATCATTTAAAGTTACTAAACTAAGCGTTACCACTTTGCAGTTGTAAGGCGTCAAACGAAATCCCAATCCTATTATAATAATTTTAAATGTTTTTTATATATGCTAAGGACTCTATTAATTAAAAATTTCTAGGGAAACATTGATTCTTTATTTATCTCCATATAAATTTCACCCCAAAAGTCCTTCCCCTAAGGGTGAATAATAGGAAAATTAGGGCTTTATTAATTGTCCACAAACGATTCTGTTAAAACTTTGCGAACACTGTATTTTTTGATGACACTACAACACAATGGAAACCTGGAGTTAATCTGATGATGGAAACTAGAGCTAGTCGAGGGAACGTTTTACAACAACGACTTCGTCTTTCGGCTTATTTCATTTAACTTCATGATTCAAACCTTCGCATCCCGGATGAATACTCCAGGCGCTCTGACCACTAAGCCATCTCGACCTCTGAGAGGTTGGCGGTGATTACTTAGGATTGCTCGTCTAAACGACTACGAAAAAATTTTATAATCATGAGCTGAACGGCGATTGCACGAGTATAATTCCTGGGTGAATTTTTTAGTACTTTGGGATTTGGAATCATGCGGTTGAAGGCTCGTCACCTATTACAGAAGACTTGATGGTGCAGCGTACGCGTACAACTGTACACGCATATGCAATCGCCGTTCAGCTCATGATTAAGAGCTTTCTTTGTAATCGAAACTAGACGAGCAATCTTGAGTAATAACAGGAGGCCAATAATTAAGTTAAGAAAAAAAAAACGGATTTTTCTTATATTAAAATAACTCGCGATCACTACACGTAATAATAAAATATACCGGATTAATCGCGTGTATTATTGGTTATTGTTTTTCCTGACGTTTCAAACACTGCGGCATTCGTGGTCGCAATCGTGATACACGCGATTAATCCGGTTAAAAGTTATTTTATTATGTGTAGTGATTGCGAAAATCATATTAAGCGTATTTAGTATTTACTCTTGTTTAAAAAATATCTTACTATGGAAAAAAAGTGCTAACACTATGAAAAATTCAAAGACTACGCAGATTTCATAATATCTTGAATGCATTATTTTTAGTGGAATTCTGCTCAGCTATAATTTAATTGAACACTGGGCACAAGAAGAGGAACAAAACAATTGTTATTGTTAAGACGTCGTTTGTCTCTAAATCAATTAAAAAAGTATTCCTTAGGGACAGGTTATAGTATCTAATCAATAAGAGTTAATAAATATTATTTAACTTTATTAGTTTCTTAAAATTAACATTATTTTGTACTATTGTTAATTGCATTAAAAGTACAAAATCAAAACTATATGCTAATTGAAAAATTAATTATTAAATTAACTAATAGTAGGTACTTATAAACAAAATTACATGTCCTCGAATATGAAACATATTCTGACACAGCTTTCTTAAACCATATTATACTTAAATTGATAATTTATGAGGCTTTTCATACATTATGCTACATTCGCTCTATCTTTTTTTCTGAATAAGGTTTAGTGGTCCCGCGCTGCAAAGCTGAGTAGGTACTGCTATGATACGTGGAGTAGTAATCAAATATGTATATTATTCAGATGAATTAGACAAAAAGATAAACAATATTGGCTAGTCTTTATAATGTACTAGTGGGCGAGGGAGAAATTGTCCTGCCCTTAACCCGATCGTAGCGCCACCTACCGGGTCTAATTGTAAATATAATTATTGTAAATCTTACTCATCCAGGAACCCCCTGGATGGGTTTGATTTACAATAATTATTAAATTGAATTTACCTAAATACACACGAAAAATTGCATCAAAATCAGTCGAGTTATTTACGAGATTTTGCAATAATAACACTCGTCAATGATTTTTATATTTCAAGCAAGATAGAAATTACTAAAATATGAACTAATTTTTTTATGACGCAATTCATATGGTTTAAGTTACATAGAAACATATTAAGTGGAACTAATAAAACTAGTAACTATATTTTTTTAAACATATAATTAAAAAAATCTCAAAAACCGGCTAAGTTGTTTATCTTTTTAGTGCATCAATTGAAACGGACTGCCTTGATTAAAAGGCTAATTAAAATATTTAAAGTAGACGCCTTCTGAAAAACATCCACGATCGATGTTACAACTACCAAAATCTATGTATTATTTTTGATTACTACTCCTTGTTATGTTCAAAATAGAACTGCAAAGTCAGTTTTAAAGCTAACGGCAACAAATTGTATCTTTGCTGAATAAGTAATCAAAGTATTTATTGAATTTGTTTTATCTTCACTTATTTCGCGACTTTAATAAGCATAAAAATCTAATGTTCTATTAGATTCAATCTTTCTAATCGATTAAATAAATCAAAATGGAGCATCTACAATACGCTAGGACGAAAGCCTTAAAAGATTCTACGACGCTAAGTAAAGGTACAAATGAAAATTTAAGAGTCATCGGCAAATCTTATAATCCAAGTGGACGGCTGCTTATTGCGATTTAACAGAGAGAAAGTATATACTTAATGTTATTGTATGGAAGGCTAGACTCACCATTTTCAAGTGCCGTGCACACAACATCTCGAATTGCTTAGAGCTTCGTGTAGTCCTTAAAAGTACTTTTAAAACGTTAAAATTATTTTACAAATTATACATTTCTCGTCTCAATTGATGTTCAATCAATTTCCATGTATGAAAGGTCTCAATTCTAAACTAAAATCTGCCTGCATCGAATAAGTGCACGATTATACTTCACGTATTATATTTACATTTGCTGTAAATATAAACTTAACCTTAAAATCTACATTAACAATTGTGCGGTTGGCAATTTATTGTAAATTTAAAGCGTCTGTCTTCTCACTGGTACAGTAATTTTTAAATTCATTTAATTTTGCAATACGAACTACGATATGCTGTAATTTTAGACCCCACTTGAAAATTAACGGCTCTAACAAATGATAGCACCAATCATGGTCCTTTCTTCAATTTGAGAGAGTCCTAGTGAAGCGAATACTTAAGCGTACTTAACTAACTTCCAAACTCCACAAAAATCTTAGGCTTTAACAATACCAATGTCATCACATACATCAGTCTCAATAGAACCGCTAGCTGTAGTCTTTGACCATGATGAATCATTTCTTTATTATACTATCGAAGTCATATTCGGCGCCGTATGCTGATTTTGCCGTCCGCCTTGATAGGAATAATTTACCGTCTTTAACATAGTCACCGCAAGCCTTACTAACTTCACAAGGAATTTCTTCTATATTTGGAGGAACACTCTTACAATCATTCCCATGCGTTCCATTTTCTTTTTTTGGATTGACTCCATTTTTACAGACACCGTTTGTTTTGACTCCATTGTGTGCTTTCTCGTATTCTTCCTTTATTTCCTTTTCTACGTTTTTCTTCGCGAGGTTTCTCTTCTTGTAGCTCTTGGTGTAGAAGTTGAGGAATAAGAAGAGGAAGATAGTGATGTTGGAGCAGATGAAGTATGTGAAGCCCGAGGCGTACTGACAGCGTGGACTGAAGTGCGTCCAGGCACAGTAGGTCAGCATTAAGATGAATTGAATCTGTAAGGAGAATAACATTAATTACGACAGAATTATTGATTATATTGAACGCCTCAGTCAGGCAGTTATAAAGTAGGACAAAACGGTCCTAAGAATAAGTAATGAAGTATGTTCCAAACATACTTATTCTAATACGCTGGGACTCAAGGGACTTGCCCTTGTAATTATTTATTTAGGACACTGTTGGCACAGGCTAATGTTTGCCCAAGCCAGAAAAGAGTCTTTTAGCTTCCTTGCGCAAAAAATGCGTGTATGCTTGCCAGATTATGAGGCAGTAACAACGGCCTCTTAAAGATAATGCTGTTAGCATGATGAGAGCCTCATAGTGCGGAGTTTTTATTAGCAGAGTCAAGGTCTACGTAGTATTTAATCTAGTTAACGAGTGAATAACTGTTACTATTATTTCGAAGACTAACATGCCTGTATAGGAAAATAAATAATACTTTAAATTGTAAGTTACATTGTTGGAAATATCATATTTTTTGGATCATTATACTTAAGCTTATACTCTTTTGTTCGCTAAGTGTGCGCTAATGCTTTTCAAAGATTTATCTTGAATTATACTCTTTTGCCAATAGGATTTTACTGCTGGTAAGTTGACCTTCCCCAAAGTTTCCAATCAGGAAAATAAATATATCTCGACTCCTAGAACAATTTTCTATCACAGTGAACATTTTCACTGAAAATTTATAACTTCAAGGTTTGCTAAGCATGCGTTAATGCTTTTCAAAGATTTATCTGTATTTTCACTCCAAGCCCCCATTGGTAACGGTAAAGTGCACTTTATACTTACCAATTGCAGTTTAGTAACATACTTCTTCCACCACAGATACTTCTGGAACCTCGGTCCCAATCCTGAGAGAAGATAGTAAGAATACATGACGACGTGAACGACAGAGTTGAGGAGTGCTAGGACAGCTCCTTCTCCACCAGCTGCGAATTTCAGGTAGCTCCAGGAGTAGAGAGCCATGATTACGTGGTGGTAGACGTGGAGGAAGGTCACCTGGAAAGGTAAGGAGATTTGTGGGTAATAGAAATTGTGGCCAAATAACAGTTTCATAGAATTCTGCTGCAAAATTTAATACATGATACAAAGGTGTAGTATCCGATAGAAATGCCGACCGGTGGAGAGCCATCTATCTACCAGGGTCAGTTCCAACTTCCGGGCTGTAACTGAGAATGTTCTAACAAAATAATCTAATGGCACTATCCGGCATGGGAATTGAACCCAGGACCTTAACCTCAAGAGCCGCACAGCTCAGAAAGAGTAAAATAATATAATTTATAAAAAAACTGAGCATAATACACATTTTTTATTAATCCGATCCAGCCAGTCCCTTGCAGTCCTCCCACCAGCGACGCCCTAAGCCGAGGCTCGTACCCCGCAGGGGATGCCCTTAGCGTGTAGTCGCTTAGTTTATAAGTCGAATGCCCTGGCTGGGGGCCTTGAAAATATTATTTTAAGGCAACCACAGGAAAACCCAGTTAAGCAGTCGACAACCTCTTAGGTTGACCTGCGTTTAGATACAATAACTGAATGTGAAAAGGATAATAATACTCCTCCCGACCGTATTTTGCCTTCCTGTCGTCCATGCCTTTAGCATTCTTCAGCTGGATAGGCTTTACGAAATTTGCGTCTATTATATCCGCATTATTAACCTATTAATGCGTTGGTTTCAATATTTGAATTTTTGTTTGATGTTGATATTGTGTTTTCATATAAACGTTTCTAATTTAATGAATGTTTTTAATTAGGTATATTTAGATATTACTTTAATGGCATTCTCTCGTCAACAGAGTACAGTTGGCCTATTATAACTGTGCATGTCTAAAATTAAGCTTTCCAAACGGCCGCGCAGGTGCAGTCGTATGAAAAAAGTGTTATCGTTCTAACTTATTTAAAACAACACGACCGCGAAACATGTATGGCACTGACTGTCTTTCGGCCCTGAGTGAGCGAGACAGATGTATTAACAGTGTAAACGAGTGAAAGCGACATGTTAATCTTACTAGCCTGTGTTACCCGGGACAATATAAATATTCTATCGATACCCCATACATCTAAATCGATTCAGGCATTTAGAAGTTACGGTGGAATAAAGAAACTCTCAAACATACATACATACATATATATTGACAAACATTACATACATACATGAACCCTAAAAACATAACACTCCTTTTTTGGGCAGTCGTGTAATAAATTTATATTTACCTGCTTATCTTTCTTTCGCAGAACAAAGAACACTGTGTCCAGAAGTTCAGTGAATTTCGCAAAGAAATACCACCAACCCAAGTCTAGTAGCTGAAAAACAAAATAATTTTATTCTTTAACAATGATAAAGATTGACGGCGTGATTGGCGCAGTGGTCGAGAGACCGGCTACTGCATCGCGTGTCGCAGGTTCGATTCCCGCACGGATCAAATATATGATCTACATATAATTGTTCCGGGTCTGGGTGTGTGTGCATGTGAGATTATATGTCTGTAAACGTATCGATACAGGAAGAAAATTTATAGTGAGGAGTAATGGCATTTATTAATAACGTGTAATATATACAGGAATCGTCTTGGACTCAACAATTTAGGTTTAGTCTTATAATTTTATCTGCAAGATTGTCGAAGTAGGCATAATTCTATAATTACTATATGTTTAATTAACAGGAATTAGCGCGCAATAAATACCTTTGAATCGCTTGACCGTTTGATCAGTGCAACGTGGTCGAAACGTCATTTCAAAGTCAAAGTCAAAGGTTTTTATTTCATATTACCCTACAAAGGTACTTATGACGAAATTAAATTCAATATCTTTATTGTGGATCATAGGTAGGTACATAATACAGGTTTTAAATAATTAAATTGTGATCAGCACGTCTCGCCCTTAGGGCATACAATAGTTACATAGAAATTAAATTTACATTATTATTACTAATTATTTAGATTTCACATAAAAATATAAAAAAATTAACTAAACTAAAACCGAAAGAATTAAGGTAGGTACACATTAGTGGACCACTGAACGCATCACGACTGGGAGGAGGGATATATTGGAGTAATGATTTGTGTGATAGGAAGTCTTTTATAGAGTGTACAGATGATGGCGATTATGATTATTTTTCATTTCATATAAAATGGTCTATAACTTACCATAGCATTTTGCGTGTTGGACGGATAACGACACCCTGCATAAATAATACCATCTCTGAAGAGATTCAACTTGAAAACCTGAAATTGTGAAAACAATCATGTAATATTTTACTACATAAATTTTATAACAGGGGCAATTTTTATAAACACTAATCATTTCGTTCCTGGTGGAGCTAGCTATACTATGAATAAGAACTGTGTAACAGATTTAAAAAAAAAAAAGTTTCATCCGGACGTCGTCAGCAGTCGTCGATAACGTGCCGCCCGTATACCTTTCGGCTCAGTAACGTACAGATCTGTACGTTGTAACAATAAAAATCTATTGTGTCTGCTAATGACTGAGGCAACAGCTTAAGACTCTAAAGTTATACATTTTTGAAGTTCTTGTGGAAAGAAAAATACGGTCACGAACGGGATTTGAACCTGAATTTTCCAGATAAATCCAAACAGACAGATCCAGGCGCTTTACCAAGTAAGTCACCACGACGCACTATTTTTCGTGAGGCACTTAGGTCTTACCCACGAATGTATTATGGTTGCAAGAGAAAAACTTTCATGTTTCCTACGCATGCGTTAATGCACTTGAAAGATTTATCAGCACTTATACATTTTTATTACAAAAAAAAAAATTGGACCGAACCAAGATTGGGCGATACAAAACCTCTGATTTTTCTTTCTAGGGATATAAGGGAAGGTAATAAATCTTACCTTAAAACAAATCATAATCGCCAAGAAGACTTGCGACGCATTATAGTAAGCGATGAGCCGATGTATCTGCAACGGTGGTCGGTTTTTCATGATCCTGGGTCCAATACGTATGAGTATCAAATACGCTATCACCACTGATAGTATCGGCATTGGACTTGACATCATGAACCAAGAGTCCACCATGGCACCTGAAATGGATAGTGAAATTTTGGTGATGATAATCATTAATTAGGTAATTATCTTTGAACATGACATCCTGCGGCTCACCACAGCATTTTTGTTTCCATACAAATTTATAATGTATCCTTTTATAATTTAAAAATATAAATTATCAACAATTTTTTTTATATTAAGTTAATATAACTGTAGATTGATATTTATTTTAATTATTAAAATTTATTGTATTAAATATTCTACCAAATATAAAATTATTATTGTATAGTACACCATTGACTGTCTCCAGTTGCTCACGTCTTTCCTGTCCATCCAGAAGTTGGCTGGTAGATATCGCTAACTATTAGCGTTAAGACCGCCATTGTACCATCAATAAAAAAATAAAAAAAATTGTGATATTATGATGGTGTACAATAAAGTTTATTCTGTCGATCGTGATAGCTAAACACGACACAATGTGAGATTTTACACCAATAATAATTCATCTAAATCGTGGAAACGTCTCAATTTTGGATACCTAATATGAAAAAAAAAACATCAATAAATCCAAATTACTTTATCGAAATTCATAGCTTACAATAAAATAATACTTAAGAATGGATTGTGGTCGTTGGGTCAGTGGGTCGTCTTAGGTCATGTAACCAGTTTTCCAGACTTATGAGTAGAAAGGTTTGCGTGAAGCGTGGGCAAAATAGACCCTAGGACACTATGAAGGAAGAACAAGAAAAGAGTAACTTACTTTTCCCCACTTTAAGGGAGTCCAGGTAACGGTCGACTTTCTCCAAGTAGCTCATTTTTGCGCCGTTTACTGCAATAAAATAATACAAATAAACGGTTAATATATAATCCATGAGAAAATTTCTCTCTTGACAGCCATTTTTTATTTTAGTTTTAAATGCTGTTTTGTTTTGTGCCAGTGTCTGTTGATGTCAACGGAAAAAAGCTAATTGAGTATTCAAAACTTTAAAAAAGAGGTTGAATATTATTCTAAAAATTATTCAAATTTCCAACTTATGTTTTTATCATCTTCTTACTAATAAATTGTACTCTAGTTTCTTTAAATCTGTAAATTATTTACATCTGCAATTCAGATATTTATTTTATGACTGACTGTTCTCGCGGGACTTGCACAAATATCACTTTTAACCCGGTAGATGGCAGCAGTAAGGGCTTTACAAAATAGTATTTATATTAATATCTTTTGAACCCTACAAGATACCGAAATGGAAAGTACACGAAAATTCAAGATGAAACTCCTGTTTTAATTCATAAAATTTTCATATTAATCCGTTGAGCCGCTTCGGAGCCTATTCGAGACAAAGAGACAGACATAAATTCTTAAGACGGTCATTTATGATTAGGCATTGCTTAAATGGCAGTTTTCACTTAAATGCGGGCATTAATTTAGAAGTCACAGTTATCTTCAATTTTCTTTATCGTTTTAAGTAGTTATGACACAGATTAAAAGATTGTATCGCATTTATCATTGATGGTAAAAAGTATTGATGACAATATTGAAGGGGTAGGCAAAGGCGAACACAGTTGTACACCCACATTTCACCAATGCTGTTATTAAATCCCATATAATAGGTGGTGAGCCTATTGCCATCTACTGGGCAGAATTCTAAACTACGGGCAGCTAATGAGAATTTTCTAACAGAAAAACTCAATAACACTGCCTGAATCGAACGGAATCGAACCGGAGACCTCATGCTCAGTATTCTGGCTTGGGACCACTAGACCAATGGCCACATTGGTCTAGTCTAGACACTTAACATTCGTACCAATATTATTGGACCACCCTAATAACACTGGTATGATTGTGACTGAATATTTTTTACCTTTTAAACTAATAGGTCGGTATGAATACATACACATAGTCGAAACGACACTCATTTCCTTTTGTTACGTAACATCAAATGAGTCGAACAAAGCATGATGTGCACGAATGTTTTACCCCACTTCCCTAAATCAGTTCGCGCGACCTTCGTATGATATTCAGCCGGGCTAAACTATTGATTTTTACTTAATTCGCCAAAAGGCCATGGTTACAATGATACTAATGCCTACGTCAGACGAAAAAGTTAGACCTAACGTTGGTAAACAGGACTCAGAATGCTGGTATTATTGCTCAATATTAAGGTAATGTTTACGTAGTAATTATCTTAGGTTTTCGCGATCACTACACATTATAATAAAACAACTTTTAATGGGATTAATCGCGTGTATTAATGTTTACGGTTATTAATACAATTACAGTTATATAGATAATTATTGAAAAAAATATTGTTTCTTATTAAAATATTATCTTTTGCTTCATGTGTTTTTTTTAACGGGTTCTTCCGATTTGTATAAAATATAAAATGTTGTTGGTTGATTTTATTAGTTTTGTTAGATTTTGGACCTCTTCCTCCTTACTCTCAAATCAAATCAAAATAATTTATTTGCATTAAACATGTGTGATCATACAATCATAAAAGATCAGTATTTTTGATATTAACAATGTTTAGTCCAACACGTTTTACCAAAAGATTGATTTGACATGACATTGATGGATATTACTCATTTGTACGCCACAAATGAGTAATATCCATCAATGTGAATATAATTGTCATCTAAGTTAATAAGAACACACTCTCTTCTAGTTATTTACTTAGATTTATTATTTATTTTCATTCCTTCCTATTAGATGACAACAGCCAGTCGGCCAGACTGCCCGTGTTCGACTTATAAGAAGGAATGGTTTAAATTTGTAAAAGTCATATTAAGGCCCGGTTGCACCAACATAAATAAAACCATAACCGAAGTGTTACTTCATTATTTTGTCAGCTTTTCTATGTAAATTCTATCAAAATGACGCAGTAATATGCTGGTTACGGTTAAAGTTAACTTGGTGCAATTGAGCCTTAAGTCTGTCTATTCTTCAACTGGGGGTCTAAAAAGACCACTTTCAAATCGTAAAATGGTCACTTCATGGACAAATCATAATATGATTTGCGTGCAATTCATAAGAAATAATGTCATCTATTTGACAGTTTTCTATGGAGATCCGTAAAATAGCTCTCAAAATAGGAATTGCTATGTGTCAAATAGCAGAATCATAAGAAGTTACTCAATCTCAATTCAAATAATTATTCATTTTTAGGAGGTATCCTCATAGTGGGCATTTTAGTCCCCCTGGATAAGTATTTTGACTTACCGTAATAGTTCATCATTTTTAATTTTTTGACTGCCTCGTTGGTCTAGTGGTCCCAAGCGCGACTGCTGAACAGGAGGTCTCGGGTTCGATCCCCGGGTCGGGCAAAGTGATATTGAGTTTTTCTGTTAGGAAATTCTCAGTAGCAGCCCGGAGTTTGGAACTGTGCCCGGTTGATGGCAATAGGCTCACCACCTATTACATGGGACTTAATAACAGCATTGGTGAAATGTGGGTGTACAACTGTGTACACCTCTGCCTACCCCTTCGGGGAATACAGGCGTAATGGTATGTATGTATGTATGTAATTTTTTGGGTATTTGGTCTTATAGTTGTAGCTGTATAAGTTAAATTAAACGAAGAGATAACTTTTCTAAAGTAACATATGTTTCATATAATATTATATTCTTGTATATTTCGTTGGTGAATTTCTCTTTTACATGTTGTATATGTGTGTGAAGCAAAGCTTATTTCCCCGAGGATATATTCTTATGTAAATTAAGTTGTATTCAATTTTCAGGGACGAAAAGACTTGTGGGGAAGTTAGTCTTTGCTTCCATTTGGGGAATCGAAAGCTGATTTTATATTTTAACTCTTACTCCGTCGCTTCAATGACTTAATCTTAAGTTATAATTATCTTTGATTATAATGCTTATCAATTATTGTTCACCGGTTACTACTCACGTGCATTTTTCGGGATTGCCCGACTAGTTTTGAACTCGAACGGAGCCCTAAGTCATGAGCAGAGCCCAGCGATGTCGCGAGTCTAACTGGAGCTGCATCGCGCAGATGATGTGCCTAGTGATGTGACACTCGGGCAATCCCGAAAAATGCACGTGAGTAGTAACCGGTGAACAATAATTCATATGAATATGTTTCACGAAAATTATTATACAATAAAAATGTTATTCCTAATTAACTATGTGTGATGTTGAACCTAACTGAACTGCCTCGTTTTTCTATTGGTCCTAAACGCGACTTTTGAGCATAAGGTCCTGGGTTGATTCTAGTCGTGGTGTTATTTGGGTTTTCTGTTAGAAAATTCTCAGTAGCAGCCAGGAGTACAGAATTGTGCCCTGTAGATATGCTCACCTATTACATGGGACTTAATAACAGCATTGTAGCAGTGACAGCCTAGTGGTATGACCGTTGGATTGACAAGTCGTAAGTTCGAATCCAAGGCACGCATCGCTGTCTTTTCGAAGTCATGTGCGTATTATAAATTAAATAATTATCACTTGTTTAAAATGTTAAAGGAAAACATCGTGAGGAGACCACCACACCTGAGAGATGTTCTGGAAGGTGTGTAAAGTCATGTCAGACACCTGTGGATGGTTTAAACTCTGACACTAGGTTGTTCATCATCCACACGATAAGAAGAAGAAGTATGTGCCAAATTTTATCCACATCCGTTCAGTAGTTATTGCGTGAAGTAACAAACATCCATCCATCCATCCTCACAAACTATCGGATTTGTAATATTAGCAGGATAGGATATTAATATAATACATCTGTTTACCCCTTCGGGGAATATAGGCGTGATTCTATGTTATATGATACATGATCATAAATATGTGGTTTTTAATTGCGAAAATATTATGTAAACAACAAAAAAAATACCCTTTAAAAGTAAAAGCTAATATACGATGTAATTCGCACATGTGAGGCGGGGCAGGTCACCTGTTTTAGACTTGAAGGGCTTCGGTCTAGCCAGCGATAAGTCCTAGTTACATCACACAATTTGACCTAAATTACCTTTACCCATATTCTTTGATCGAATAGAATAGAATATTCTAGGCTGTATAATTTTATGTCATACTACGTCAAAAAAATTAAGTGAATTAAATTTTAAGGTAAGTTACTCTTTTGCGAAATTTCGAGGGAGCCGTGGCTAATTACGACCGCATAGATCTATGGATCGACATTAAGCTGCGCTTGCCGCGGTCGGTATGTGGATGGGTGATCATCATTTCATACCGAGACCCCTCCGTTCGTCGTCAAGCCGTCGTCGGTCCCGGTTGTCAAATTAAGATCTATGACACCTTCATATTGGTATCGTAAGCATCAGAGAGTCGAACTCGTGTTTTTTATCTGCCTCATTGATGTAGTGGTTAATCGCGGGTGCTGAATGTTAGGGTTACTATTCACGTGCATTTTTGAGTTTGTCGGACTTATTCGAGCTCGAACGGAGCCCTTAGTTATGAGCTGATGTCGCGAGTCAGACTAATTAGTCGGGCAAACCCGAAAAATGCACGTGAGAAGTAACCGGTCAACAATCAATCAATCATAAATACATATAAAAAAATGTAACGGATCGCTGTCTGTACATGGAAGATATATGAGAAAAAATTTTATTGGGACTTTTATCAACACAAATAGCACCCAAAACAATGATGGTTAGAATTTTTGTCTGTTTGTCTGTGCGTTTGTGCACGCTTATCTCAGAAACGGCTTATCCGATTTATAGGTTAAAAATCCGATAGGTAAGCTTCTTTTAACATTTAGTGTTTGTTTCATGTCAATCGGTTCATAAATAAAAAAGTTGTGCCAATTTAAAGAATCACATCGAACATTAGTTAATTATGAATTTGTGTTCATACACGACATGGTGTTAATTTACGACATCCACGCGGACGGAGTCGCTGGCACAGCTAGTAAATAAAATTACTAGTTTTTTCTGTTAGCAAATTTGCACTAGCAGCTCGGAGCCTAGAATTGTGCCCACTTTTCTCACCACCTATTATTACAACAAGGAAATTTATAACAGCATTGGAGAGCATTGATAGCCTAGTGGTATGAGTATTTGACTGGCTAGTCAAAGATTGCAAGTTCGAACCCGAAGCACGCCCCACTAACTTTTGGAGTCATGAGCGTATCAGAAATAATTAAAAATGTATCATCTTGAGGAAACAAATACATCTAAAATATATGTTTGATGGTGTGTAAAGCCATGTCAGAGACCTACGGGTGGTTTACACTCTGACACTAGGTTGTTCATCTACCACACGATGAGAGAGGGAGATAGCATTGGTGAAATATGAAACAGTGTACATCTCTGTATATTTTTATGTTGTACATTTAAGTCTCGTCACGAAACTGTGTGCTAGACTAACCAATTTCACAACTAACTATTCAAAACAAAACGGTACCTAATCCGAGACAAATAAACAATGAAGTTAAGATTTTATTCCGAGTCTGCTCTATATATGTACCGGCGCATCAATCATCAAACTTTCTTGTCTCTCTACTTTTTATGTTGATAAACAAAGGAGTGTTGAGTGTCACGACATAGATATGGCGACGGCCAAATATAACCGAATAACTGTTTGGAAACATTATAATAAAACTGGATCAGTTGGATTACATAGAGTAAGCAGTTAAGCTTGATACAGTTAGACGCCGAAAGTATCTGTCTCGTCGTATCACATATAGCTGTGCCCCGCGGTTTTCCCCGCGTTAATTTGAGGAAAAAACCTACTAAAATACATTCCACTAGCCTTCCCCCGTCATGACCATGACGCCTTGCACATCATAAATGCGCGCGTGGTACTTGATTATTATTTTGTTGCGGAGTTATTTTGAAATCTCCTAAGATATTCATTGAAATCAAATGATGTAAAGGGCAATTTAGTTCAAAATTAAATATTTGTACTGAATAATGTACTTAAATGGAAAAAGAGATACGGTCGCGAACAGGATTCGATGCGCCTCCCGGATAAATACTCCAGGCGCTCTGACTCTACTCCAGACAACTAAGGTCTGACCACTAAGCCATCTCAAGATGGCTTAGTGGTCAGACCGTATTTCTTTTTCCATTTAATATTGTAACTTGAGTTAAGTTCGCTAAGCATGCGGTAATGCTTTTCAAAGATTTATCTTGAATAATGTACTTATTTGGATAAGGATTAATATCATAAAGTTATAATATTAAATGGAAAAAGAATACGATCTGGGAGCAGGATTCGAACCTGCGCCCGGATAAATACTCCAAGCTTTTTGACCGCTAAGCCACCTTGACCTCTGCTCACTATAAGGTCATTTGAATTCTACATCCACACATGAAAAAAAATGGACACATTTCCTCTTTTTTTTTTCACACCGCAAAAATCATTTAGGCCCCTAATTTCTTTCGTTCCTACTTCTCATTACGTTTCCTTGGTTAATTTCATGTAATCTCATTTTATTAATTGTGTTCTAAGATTACATACATAGCAAAAATCTGAACTAAAAACTAATACAAATAAATTACAGAACAATTAGTAATTTAATTTTTTTAGCTTGTTTAATAGTAGTTAAGAGTACATCTTCTGTCTGAAATAGACGTCAGCTGTACATCCTATCTTTAAGGTATGACACCAATTTGCATCGTATCTCACTATTCGTTTTCCAACTATTGACACAATTCCACACAGACACTATAAGTTGTTCATGATCGGTGATACATCTTGACACGGTGTTTCCGTGACATCGATTTCCTTTGATGCATAAATTCATTCAAATTACCATTCCATTTTCGACTTAATGTAAACATCAGTAAGGTTGTAATTCCTCTTGCATGTATTCTATTGTTGCTATAAAGTAATTCTGAGGTGTTTTTGTTGCAATGTGAACTATTGTAGGTTAATTCCCTTAGGTCTCTTTTATCGTCCCACATTTTATCTATGTCAATTTCCTCGTCAGTGTATTCAGGTATATCCTACACCTATGCTAAGGTTAGTAGACGAACAATTGAGACAGGTGAATGAAGAATCAAGTTGCTTTACAACTGTTGGCAATAAAATGGTGGACTGCTATTTTATGGCTTAGCCCTAACTGTAATTTGCATTGTGGGTGGATTATTCTGCTGTGTAAATTGGAAAGGGTCAAACAATCTGATGGATTGAATAAGTGATAGTATTGTATATAAAGTCCCAGGGAACTTAAAAACTTATTAGTAGATCAGATTATAAAAGGAATCAGCTTACTTCATTTTGTTGTGTATGCATTTTTATTTAGAGTATTTTATTGTCCGAAAGAGTAACCATGGAGTTTACTGCCAACTTTTCATGGGAATTGACAAATTTGGGACCGTGCACCTCAATGAATAGAAGTGCCAGTTTAAATATTATATTTTTTGAGACTTTACTATATTAACTTGTGTTAATCTCACAACAATAATCTCGAGTTTGATTCTAACCAGGATTATAAATCTGTTCACTTTCCACAAAAGTACAAGAAGGTTTAAAAAATACTGTTTATGTTTGAGAACGTCGTGGTGGTCGAGTGGTTATGGGCCCGCCTCCTGAGCCACAGGTTGTGGGTTCAAACCTGGCATGTACCAATGTGACATTTTTAATGTCATAGGTATGTACTTTTTTAGTTAAACTAAGACATCACCGATATGCGGTGAAGGAAAACATCGTGAGGAAACCTGGACTTGGTAGTCTGAAATCGCCAACCCGCAGTGAGCTAGCGTGGTGATTAAGCTCGTGCCTTCTCTGTATGAGAAGAGATCCTGTAATGGGACAGTTGGACTGAATTGATTGCAATGACGTCGCCATAAGACGTGTTAAAATATGGAAGAAGAATTCGCGGTGGTGAGCAGAGGTCGAGATGGCTTAGTGGTCAGAGCGCCTGGAGTATTCATCCGGGAGGCGCAGGTTCGAATCCTGTTCGCGACCGTATTCTTTTTCCATTTAATATAATAATTTTAGAGTTCGCTAAGCATTAATGCTTTTAAGCGTTAATGCTTTTCAAAGATTTATCTCGAAATATTCACTTAAGCTAAGAATTAAATAAAAATAAGAAACCATTTTTAATTAACATAGTATAGGATGGGGGTTGAGTTGCCCGCGTCAGTGGAAGTGCACCATTAAAATGGAATCCCTACACGTGGAACCAGGTTGGTGCAAATCAGACAACTCAGGTGGGAGGCTTCGGCCGCGGCTAGTTACAACCCACTGGACCAACTTATTTCTATGCACTGGACGAAGCCATGCCATGAAGCGACCTAGTCGTGTTTCGGGATGTAGTCCGCTGCAACCGTTGTGGGAGACGAGTCTGGGCAATTGCATCAATTTGGGGAATTTATGCAACTGCCCAGACCCGTCTCCCAAATTCTATGCACTCTACTTAGAATTAATAGATTTCTTTTGGATCTACGTGCTCCATCCTCGGCCATGTCGTCGCAGGCCAAACGTAGATATATTTTAGATTAAAAATATTTTACTAGTTCCTGAACGGCGACCATTAAAAAAAGAACCCTTAAAACGGAGTTACCTTTTAAATTAGGACCTTGTATACCGTTTCTCTCTTTTTGTAGCCGATTTGAAGTCTGGAATGGTCACTGGTAAAATGACCGGACTTACTTAAATTTGTTCTACGGGTCTTTGTTTCGGGTATATACGAAGGTATATTACAGTTACAGATATCTTTAGGGCAGTGGCGGTACCTTCATATAAGCCCAAAAGCATGCCTTACTAAAATGCTCGATAGAGAATCAATATCAAACCCGAACTATTTAAAAGTTAGCGCGCTTAATTCTTATCACAATAACACAAAGTATCTACCAATGCCACATTACTACACATCGCGATTGTTCGCGCGCAGAGTTTCGCATTTGCAGCATCTACATATAGCTATCTCGCTTACACGTACGGGCTTTTACCGGGCTTTCAAATACTATCTCTGTCACTTTCGCACTTATGGCGATGTGCCGTATAACGAGTATATACCTTGTGCGTCTACAAATCGATCAGTATGGAAGATTTAAGCCGGGCATGCCTATGAAGTTGCACGCGTATGCACACCTTGCCAACTCTGCAGTGTTGCCGTTTTAGCGACGTTGTGAGATCTTGGAGATTTTTAACGAGTTTGGAGACATTTTTTAAGATTTAGCAACAATAAAAACTAGCGACTTTTTAAAATAATTAATAGTTTCGAGTCACGTGACACATAGATTAAAAATTATGAATTTGTTTATCGAATTAAATGTATTTATGAGTTATTAATATTATTTTCAAAAATACCAAAGAGTCAAATAAAATACATTCTATCATTATAGCTAAGTTTCATATTTTATTTCCATCAGTGTCAAATACCCTATTGCGACATCTAGCTAGATTTTTCATATACCTGGCGACTTTTTCTGTCTAAATGACAACACTGCAACTCTGCGTAAGTACCGAGTGCAACTCACTTCAGTTTCATTTGCTTGAGTAGGAAAAGTTTTGTTGTTAAAGTTTTTTGTGTGTTTTCTTAGGTTTTCTCAGTGATACAATTGTTTTGGTGACTTACAATGGAGGTAATTGTACCTTGTGAGGATTTAAAATGCGTTCAAGTTTTAATTGGCGAAGATAAGGTAAAATCTTTAAACTTTGCTCAGAAAAAACAGTTAATTTCTTCATTAAAACCGACGCTTAATCTGTGTATTTCTCAGACTAGTAAATCGCATAAACGAAAATTTTATCGATCAGTGCATAAAACTAGTTGGATTGTTGGCTGTTCGTACACTAATAAATTGGATTGCTGGTGCTGCATATTTTTTTCGAATGAAGATTCCGAATATATCTGGTTATAATGATTTAAATAACACATCTGGCGCCATGAAAAGGCACGCAAATTCCCATAAACACCTGTGTGCAATGGTTTCTTTCGGTAATTTTGGTAAACAACGAATTGAGACATCTATATCACGCCAGTTATCTGAGGAAATTTCAAAATATAACACGCGCGTTGATAACAACCGTAGTGTATTTCAAAGATTAGTCGATATTGTTTGTCATTTAACACAACAGGAACTTCCTATAAGAAGACACGATGAGTCCAAAACTTCATTAAATAAAGGCAATTTTTTTTTGAACTGGTCTCGTTAATTTCAAAATACGATGTCGTTTTAGAAAAGCATATGCAGCATCAGGAAAGTGACAAACCGGGGCCGAGAAGATGACGGATGAATTCACTTTTAATTTATTGTACCTAACCAGTAGTTTATGAGAAAATTGCGATGATACATACGTAGGTACCTACATACTCAGTCGAAAACTGAACTTTCTTTTTTTGAAATCGGTTAAAATTTTATTGGGCTTGCCTTATTTTGAAACCCTAGGCACGCCACTGCTTTAGGGTTACACTTGAATAAATCTGGTCGATTGACATTGGAAATAATGTCAATTCGTATAATATCTTGAAAATACTTAAAGAATCGGGATACCCATAAGACAACATGCTTTAAAATTTATCTTAATTTTGTAAATAATTACTGTAATATAAGTGCATTTTTTTTAAGGCTTTGATTTACTTTGGAGTTGAATTAGAATTGATATTAATTTCTGAGTAACTACACCGATGTTTTTCATATTTTGTATGAAACGAAGTATGAATGAGAGGAAAAGGAGTTCAGATTGAGTTTTAGCGCCACACCTGTATTTGCTGAAGGGGTAGGCAGAGGTGTTGCAGTTGCAGGTACACCCAAATTACTCGAATGCAGTTATGAAGTCCCATGTAGTAGTTGGTGAGCCTATTGCCACCTCCCGGGGATTATTTTAAACTTTGGGCTGCCACTGATGATTTCCGAATAGGAAAACCCAATAACACTTTGCCCAACCCGGGAATCGAACCCAGGACCTCGAGTTCAGCAGCCATACTTGCGGCTACCAGAAAAATGAGGCAGTCAATCAGTGGCACAAAACAAAAATAGTACGTAGTGAACAATATGTTTTGATAACATAAATTGACCTGGGAGATTTTAAGTTGTAATTAATTCAAGAATATATGAGATTTATTTATCGAGTAAGCGAAGTTACATAATGTTTAAATCTAAGTGTATACCGATAGTTTTATGAATATGACATTTATTTGATATAAATGCTTTTTGATTAAAGAAAAACTTTGTTTTTGTATTCTACTGTAATAGTTACATAAAAATCGGTGAAGCCGTTTCGGAGGAGTTCGATAACAAACACTGTGACGCGAGATTTTTATATATTAGAAGAGAAGATTAGATTTTAATCTATAACTTGTATAATCTTAGAGAAGAAATATACATTGATCCTGGGGATTATAATAATTATTTAAAAAAAGTAATATGTGAACCATTTTAATCCACCTAGCACATATTTCAATAGTAATTTAAGTTACGTTTCCGCTATCACTACACATTATAATAAAACAACTTTTAACCGGATTAATCGCATGTATTATTGGTTTATGTTTTTCCTCCTGCGACCACGAACGCTGCAAAGTCTTGGAAATGTCAGGAAAACAAAAAACCAATCATACAAGCGATTAATCCGGTTAAAAGTTGTTTACATATTTCAATGTCAGATTGAATCTAACATTTACAATTAAGTTTTGATCAATGCAACAAACTACATAAATTCAACGCTGCATTGACTGATGCACTTTAAATATACCAAGAAATCAGGAGTAGGTCGACAAGTAGTCAGAGAAATGAAGATTGTGCCGACATCCGACATTGAAGTGACATCAAAAGCCTTTAACGAGTAGTAACAATTTGAAACGTTAGATATATTAGAATCATTTGCAGGAATACTTTCTTTGATGTCTTCGTTAGTCAACTAAAATATAATACAAGCTGTTCTAGTCCCATAAATAAGTATATATAGAGTAAATGATGAAAAAATGATAAATCATCCAAAATTAAGGTTATATTTTTTTTTTTTTTGAAAAAGTACCTACAAGGTCTCGAGCAAGATTCGAACCTGCGCCTCTCGGACAAATACTCCAGGCGCTCTGACCGCTAAGCCATCTTTGTTAATATTTTTCCTAGAAAAACGTATTGTAGATTTAGAATTTCAGCATACAATTTACTTAAAAAATAATGAAATGTAATGAAATGAATTCTATTCGGTAGATGACAATTGGCAATAGATTCAGCCTCTATTACTTATGACCTGCCTAATAACGGCATCGGTTAAATTTTATGTAACAATACTCTACCTATGAGAAATAAAAGCGTATGATTATATTTTGACTATGTTTATATTTTGGACTTCGGAGTCGTGTTCCTAGCTAGCCAAAGTGGTATTTTAATCCAAGACCCGATACGCAGATTTACTGTCTTCGTGAAGAGGTATGATTCCAATTCCCTATGGCCTATCTAGAAGGTCTGTCGTAAATTAAACCCGACCACTTTTTGATTATAAAGTAGGTAGGACCCTACATAAAATTCGTCTGGAAAGTATTCACGCGTTTTATAGAAACATTGGATTTTTCGAAAGAATTCGATAGCAACGTCAAGAATCCGACGAGTATGAATAAAGAGGTTCACAAATATAGATGAAGCGAAAGAGGTGTGTCAGAATCGTAGCAGTTGGAAATCGATAGTCTCTGCCAACGTCAAAGGCGTGATTTAAACTAAATATAATTTAATAGGTTCACGAACTTGCCGTGGCAGGAAATGTTTTGCCCTTACTGTGCTGATGAGATATCAAAATGTGTTCTGCAAGCATCAATTGGTGTCAAAGTCCTTACTATTCATGCTGTTAAATATGGCACGCAGGTATAATTTGTGAACAAAAAAAAAACGTCCGTGTACCAAGCGCCAATACGCGCAAAACCACAAAATATGTCAAATAAAATATAGGTAGCTAGAAATTATGCAAAATTACCAGCAAGGTCCGATAAAGGTTAAAGCTGCCCATCACCCGACAGGCTACAATTAATAAAGGTTGACCTTCGCAGACCCATCTGTAGCACCACCATTGTCTTTACCGCCTAAAAATAGCCAATAAGTATTGATTCTATGATTATAGTTTATACCATGAACTTGCCATAAATAGGTTCATACGTCATAGATGTTTTGTACTAACACTATTATTATTAAAACTTTTCTTTGATAGTGTATAAATAGTTATTAAATGTCAAGGCTTTTGTAAAAGTTGTGTTAGAGTCACGTTACGAGTTATTTTACAATTATATTATAATAGGAATTAACTTTTTAAGTAAATAAAAAATTTGATTCAAGATATGTCTTTGAAAAAGCATTAACGCATGCTTAGCGAACTCTAAAGTTACAATATTAAATGGAAAAAGAATACGGTCTGACCAACTAAGCCATCTCGACATGTCTCTAGTCGAGATGGCTTAGTTGGTCAGAGCGCCTGGAGTATCTATCCGGGAGGCGCAGGTTCGAATCCTGTTCGCGACCGTATTCTTTTTCCATTTAATATTGTAACTTTAAAAAATTTGATTCACAATGCTCGAAGACAGATTAACGTTAAATGGGCTTAGTGTACAAAAAAGTTGTAAACAGCATAGGCTATTTTTTCACGGAAGACGTTATAAAGCAAACATTATAAAGTGCACAGTACTGTGCCTGCTTTGTTAAATCATCATGAAAGTAACGAACCAATGAAAGAAAAAGCATTTATTCAGTACAGGTCACAGTGATAGCACGAAAATAATGTTAGCGTGATAAAACAATGCACACAAAAAATTTAATCTAGATTCAATTGTTATCGCTCTCGAGTGTGCCTGCACCAAAAGTTCACCAACTCAGCATGTGCACGCTGGCAGAAAAAAATTAAAAAAATTAGGCCAAAATCCAAATCACTCCATTGAAATATAATATGATTCAAAACACAGAAAATCATAGAGCTACTGATAATTATGTAATATTACCCAGTCCTAGCTCCAAAAGTGTAGTACAAAGATTTTTGAACCAGAATAAATAATGTTTAGACAACGATTTACCTATCAATTCAAAAACTAAACTTGCCATCAAATATCGACAATTGTCCCCTTCCTACTCAATTAATTCATAGTATTTATAGTATTGAACACGAAGGGACGTACATTCGTACAAATTACTTTGTCATTATGTCGACAGCTCCATTGCGGTTACCAATAAAGTAATGACTATTGTGGCGAGTATTTGGATTTCATGTCTTAATTGTATTGGTAGTGGGCGGTAGTATGTTTTTTTAAACAAACAGAACAATTTCGCCAATATGGAATGTTTGTCGTTCAATTTTGTTCCAATACATATTATTAATAACGCTACGCAAGTGTTCATAGCATCACGCCTGTATTCCCCGAGGGGGTACATTTCACCAATGCTGTTATTTAGTCCCATGTAATAGGTGGTGAGCCTATTGCCATCTACCGGGCACAATTCCAAACGCCTGGCTGCTATTGAGAATTTCTTAACAGAAAAATTCAATAAGACATTTCCCGACCCGGGAATGGAACCGGAGACCTCTTTATCAGTAGTCATGCTTAGGACCACTAGACCAACGAGGCAGTGTAGAAGAAAATGTCTGGGCAAAAATTGAATAGAGCTTGTTTTAGAGACCTTCCTAATCTCTTAAAGATACATTTATTGATTTACACTTACATACTCAATCCCCGCAATGGATGTAGGCCATAATTTAAATAAAACACTTGATCTTATAACATGTATAAACGACATTCGCGTGTTTATCAACTATAAGAATGTATACTCAAAGCACACTTCGCAAAAACAAGGGAAAGTGGATGGAACCATGCGATGTTGGTCAGAAATAGTTTAATACGAAGTTCGCAAACATTTGTATGATGAAGTTATAATTTATTGTGGTAAAAGAATACGGTCGCGAGCAGGATTCGAACCTGCGCCTCCCGGATAAATAATCCAGGCGCTCTGACCGCTAGGCCATCTCGAACTCTGCTCACCACCGCGAATTCTTCTTCCACATATTTAATATGTCTTATGGCGACGTCATTGCTATCTACTCAGCCCCTATACAGGTGACCGAACCGACAGGACTAACTCTGCAGTTAATACAGTCTCGTACAATTGCAATGCAATTACCTTTATAAATAAAGATAAATCTTTTAAAAGCATTAACGTATACATAGCGAAATAAATATATTTATGCATGCGTTAATGCTTTTCGAAGATTTATCTTTATTTGTATAATGAAGCTTTAGGAATTATGTTAGTGTGGTAATCTATGTCAAGTAATATCTGCTGCGTTTCGATTGGTAGCTTTTAATTAATTAGCTCTTTAAGCGCTTAGTTCTATAAAAGGAGCCTGCCAGCCTGTTCAGTTGACTAGTCTGCCACGGTAAACCGCAAGCAAACCTACGACTGTGAATATTTGTGGATGGATAGGTTTCCCGGTACCACAGTGATCACTGCAGCTGCTGTATATAGCAAGGCTTAGGGAAGACCCTTTTATAGTCCCCATTGATATGTCCTAACAGGTGCCGCACAGGGTAGGTTCTGGAGCTCGAAGTTTACATTCAAATGCTGATAGTGTCCACACTGTGTGGGTTAGAGGTAAAAATACCACACTTTCCAATCATATTACCATATTTTTTTGTGTGGAGAATCCACTATGGACCCTGTGCAGGGTTCCTACCGACAAAAAATCACACGTTTCTAGTCTAACCTTTACCGAGGTCACAGGTTCGTTGTAGCAGTCACCGCAACCCCTTATACCCAAAGGCTCGGCGCCTTTTGAAGGTTTACCAAAAATTAAGGTACCCAGATTTCATTAACTGAAATAGGCACTGCGTTATCGATCAGCTAAAATAAAATATTCTGCACATATCTAACTTATTCACGAAACGTTATATACCAAAACGAAACAATAAATATTTATAACAACGTTTATGACAGGTAAAATATTTGCTCTGAATTTATAAGCAGGCGTTTGCGTTTATGAATTATTATAGCCTGCTTGTTTATTCAGGTCATTCAAAGACTAAATATCTACATGAAGGTACTAAAAAATACTTACAGAGCAGCAGTGACCATTGGACTGGCAAGTCAAATGTCACAGGTTCGATCCAAGGTACCTAGTTTTTGAAATCATGTGTGTATTTTAAATTATTGATCACCTGCTTAAAACGATGAAGAAAAACATCGATATACATCACGTTGAATTTTCCAACTGCAAACGTAAGAATATAAATAAAAATAGTTATAATAATATTACCGGATTTTTCGTTTCTTGCCAAATTTTTTGATTCGAGGATTTTACTTTTCATTTATTTGCGAGTGTGAAAATATGCGGAATTAATGTAGTTCCTACATTTATTCTTGGAATTTGAGAATAAGGGTCTAGACAGACAGACAAACGTACATTTAATTGATCTCATAACGGTTCCTTTTTTTTCCTTTTGAGAAACAAAATAATAAAAATATTTTTTTACCGTTTCTAATCTGTGACCATACGGTGTTTCCCCATCAGAACGTGAAACAAGATCTCACACGCACTTCAATAAGCGACTTTATACGCTTTTTAACTCAAACAAATACCGACAGCTGTTTTTGTACTCAACTGTTCCCAGTTACCACGAGGGGATTCCACTAAGGACTCGTGGCTAAATAACAGCTATACATATCGATCGATTGAAGTTAAGCTGTGTTGTCACGGTTTTTCTGTAGATGGGGGATCATCATTTCATATCAAACTACCCTACGTATCTGAGGGAGCACGTCAAGCTATGTGTGGACGGACAAGTCAAAGGTCGCAAATTCGAATACAAGGCACAGACTTTTCGAAAGGCATGTGCGTATTATTAATTAATTATCACTTGCATAAAACGGTGAAGGAAAATATCGAGAGGAAACCAGCACACCTGAGAGATGTTCTCGATGGTGTGTAAAACCATGTCAAAAGCTTACGGGTTGGTTAAACTCTGATACTAGCTTGTTCACCAACCATACGATAATTAATGGTTATCGGGGCATCAGTGCCTGCTGTTAGCAGGGTTAGTCAGATCCCAGACAGTCTGAATATCTGTATTATCTGTTAAATGGACGTGGAAGTAATTTAAGCAGTCGATCTATGTTCATTTAAGCAGTCGGTTTACTCAATTTATGTGAAATTCTGGTATAAAGTGCACCCCGTCGTTGGTAAAAGGCTAAGCAGATTTTTGTTAATCCAATAAATCTCAAAAAAAGAAAACAGTAAGGAAATTGACACCAAATGTCATGACACCTCATGTAAAAATAAAATGTAAAAGCATGATGGGAAACTGGAATCTGCGACTTAGTCTGTGCTACAAAGGCTACCTATGTTCTTTGCCAAGGTCCAATCTACACCAAAATTCATTCAAATCCGTTCAGCCTTTTTTTGCGTTATTTAGTGACAAACATCCAAACATAATAACTTTCAGATATATCTAGTAGAATTTCGTCATTTAAAGTACGACTAAGAGATACTTACTACCGATATTATGATTTTGGAAACCAAACTTTAATTTTATAGAAAGTCATTTCTATGTCGAGGGTTAGAAAGGCGACATCACGACATCGCGTGTTCACCCCATGCACTGAAACGTCAGCTGTTGATTCTAGTAAATAAATAAACGGTCTCAATTATAGCTCCTACACTAGGAATGTTTGACGTAGGTAAACTTGCATTAGTGTTAAATTCAAGTGCAAAGTGAATTCATCAAAATTAAATCTGGTGCATTCCTGGTATTAGTAACATTGCAATGTATCGTATGTGAATCATGAGATAGTGAAATATTTAACTTAACTTGTATTGAACTTTCATTGCAATACTGCAAATGTGATTGATGAAAATTCACGAGACTTCAGTCCAATAAAGTTTTGTATACTTGTTCTGAATTTATATATTAAGAAAGGGTATTTATAAAAGGCCTTGGGGCAACAACACCGAAGGGTCGACTGATTTACAACTATTTTCTTTAAACAACGTTGAAGTGGAGGCGTGAAAACAAGAGTCGTGTGCTTCAAAGACTGCAATTTTATTTTTAATGGAATGTTTATGCTGTTATGGAGATAACCAGGCACGATACCTACTCTTTTCCATAGGAGCATCATTATTAATTAGATTGTTCTTTCCTTCTTCTGTATTTCTTTCTAAAAATAGAGATTGTAAATTTTTAATGGGTCAAAATTATTATTGGTGGAATAATTTACTTAATACTTTTACTTAAATTTATAATTGCTAATTACTAAAATTGAGGATTTGCGAGCCATTTTCTCGAGATCATCTAATACAGCTGTTTATTTATTTTATTTAACAATACAGATATGGTTTCTCACCTATATGCCTAGCACCCGTCACCTAAGCTGACGACCGACGCATAACTTCCAAACTTCAATGCAATGATGTCTAAATAAAATATCAGGCAGTATTCTGCAAGTCCAAGCAATGCCGCATTGCGGCACTTGTATAATTCAATAGACTTAGGCTAAGTTCAGATAGACGCGGGATGTCGCTACGACGCGCGACTCGTGTTGCTTGGTATAGTTATGAAGTTCGTCGTACTGCAACTTTGATGCGATGCAACGTGGCTGTTTGAAAGGTCAGGTGTAAGTAAATATCAAAGGCTTTATTGAAGTCATTAGCCTTCGAGGTGGAAAAAGTTGGTGCAAGTTCCTGTCACAAAGTGACTGAGTTCGAAGTCCCTTTTAAAACAGGCAATTCAAATATAATTGTTTTGCTACAGTACTACATTGGGCAGGTTATGTATAGTCATTAATAAAATAAATAGTCATTTTATGAGATAGTAAAAGTCCATTACTGAATATTTTTTCCTGATGGCTGCCTATTTGAAGTTCTTATAATTATAATTGTGCCATAATTAGCATTGGGATAAAAAATTGTAATCACAGATGTGACTGGTAATCACCAGCAGATAAAATCACACTCGAACTTATCAGCCAACACTCACCGATAATACTGAGAGCCATTACAGCGCCTATTCGGAGAAACACGCACACTAAATCGCGAGATATCTTTCAAATCGTAGGCATCTGAACTAAGCCTAACGGACCCGACGACCCCACTGCAACTAAAATAAGTCTGTCATTATAATAATGTATTTTAATTTATTATTTATGTATTTTCCTAGTTGCAATGATTTGCGACTTTTTTGTTTCAATTTTCTTTCTAAAAATTCGAATACACACGAACCAAGCACTTGTAGTTCAAACCACTTATGCACTTAATGAAGTAAATATATAATATGATATCTTATTTTTTAGAGGGACTCGTAGCTAAGTAACAGAGGGGCTCGTGGCTAAGTAACAGCCGCACAGATCGATCGATCGAGGTTAAGCTGCGCTTGTCGCGGGCGGTCTGTAGATGGGTGACCATAATTTCATACCGAGACCCCTCCATGCCTCGGAGAGCACGATAAGCCGTCGGTCCCGGTTGTCAAATTAAGATCTATGACAACCGTTACGGGTAGTCAGAAGCCTGAAAGTCTGACAACCAGTCATACCACGAGATATCGTGTTACCCAGTAACTGGGTTGTGGAGGTCAGATAGGCAGTCGCTCCATGCAAAACACTGGTATTAAGCTGCATCCGGTGTGACTGGAAGCCGACCCCAATGGAATTGGGAAAATGCTAGGCAGATAGATATCTTATTTTTTCGTGTGCTTTGCAGATCAAAGAAAGAAGTTAGCCAACATAATGTTAGAGTTGTTAAAGCCACCCGTTGGCTGTTTGACTTAGTTTAGTAACTTAACAGTGAGGACCAACGGTTTGCGTATATGCGATCAGTCTGGGGATGGGTGACCATCACCTCATATTGAGAACCCTCCGTGCCTCAAAGAGTCCCGGTCGGTCCCGGTTGTTTAATGAAGATCTATGACAGCTGTTCCGGGTAGTGTAGACGCCTCAAAGTCGGACAAACAGTCATACCACGAGATATCGTGTTACCCACTAACTGGGTTGTGGAGGTCGGATAGGTAGACGCTCCATGTAAAATACTGGTATTTAGCTGCATCCAGTTGGACTGGAATCCGACCCCAATATATATGGCATAAGACTAGGTAGATTGATGGGGGACCAACGATTAGATGTGCCATCTAAAGCATACACACGCTCAAATGAAAGCAGTCGTAAAACTAGCTTAGGTGAAAGCTCCAAGCGGTCATCCATCTATATATTGACCGCACCTAGCGATGCGTCCCTCAACGATCAAACTATTTATTTCAGAAGCTTGAAACTTTTAATGATCTAACTTCCAGCGGTACAGTCAACGCAGATTGCAGTTTTTTATAGACGATTTTTTTTAATTGGTTCACTGTTTTGCATGATGGATTACTAAACAGTAGTGCATACATTTGATTAATTCATGTTCGTTGCATTCACCTCTTTATAGGTAAGTATTCTAATTATATGCGATACACCCATTGTACTTTTCTATTTTATGAATTAGAATCGTTTGTTTCCGAAACAAGTTTCAGTTGATATGGTTTCGGTGGTTATTGTACTGAACTCAATATTTGTGTCGCAAATACTATTGTTATGACATTATGGGATACCCCATGTATACGTCCAACATAAAAATATTATTCAATTGTCTGTATGTAGAAAATTATAACAAAAATATTATAATAATAAGTTAATTCTATTACTATATTAATATACTAACAGGAATTAACGTGCAGTAAATACCTTTGAATCGCTTGACGTTTCGACCAGGTTGCACTGATCGTGGTCACAAGCAGACTGATGCAGCAAGTTTACTCCGTCATGGGTGCGGTAGATTTTTCTTCATCTACCTTCATGTTTTCACTATTGTTCTAAAGGCCGCGACACACTACACTCACTGTGTCCGTATTTTTAACCGATTTAAAACGTTTTTTTCGATATTATAACCTTTTTAAATTATCAGCATGGAATCCAGTATTATTGCGCGATCATTCCTGTTAGTATATATAAAGTAATGTCATGCAACGCGATAGTTTAAAAGTTAATTTTAATCAGGATATATGTGTGAGTTGTATATGTGCTTGTACGCAATTTTATGCGGGACTCGAACCTGAGACCTACCGACCAACATATCGTGTCATGGTTCTCTCAACAGATTTAAGTAATATTTAAATGATTTCTAATTAGATATCGCCAGGCGCCTGTAAAGACGAGAAGAAGGGAACTATAAATTTAATAGATACAAACATGTGACACGGTAGCTCAGTTGGGAGAGCCATGACACGGTATGACAAAGGTCTTATTATTTTTTAATGTTTCCTTAGGAATAATAATTAAAATAGCCATTACATGAATAAAAAATTATTTAAATAATTATAATTTGCTTGAAACGGTCAAGAAATACATCGTAAAGAAACAATCACAATTGAGAGTTGTTCTCGATGGTGTGTAAATTCATGTCAGAGGCCTACGGGCGGTTTAAACTCTGACATTAGGTTGTTTCATCAACCATATATTAAAAACAATACGAAGTATTATTCCTAGCGGTCACCCATCTACAGAAAAACCCCACCAAACGTTGCTCAACCTCAAAGATTATTTATCATTACCATAAATTACAATGAACTCGCAATGATTCCAATTCAAAACAATGTGAGTAACCTGAAACTACGTTACATTATATAAATATTTCATAATCCAATCAGCATTGAATCAATTGTCAAAGTATTGACCTGATAACACAAATCTATTGTTTACTAATGTCGAGACAGGCCTCACTTTATATATTTATACTTACAGTCATATAGGCCGGAATTCGTTTTACATTGGTACTTGTTTTCTGTGTTGAAATTCTCTTTATTAAGTACTAGCTTATGCTCACGACTTAGTTTGCTTTACTTCAGAATTGAGTCCGGCCGGGATAAAAAATATCCTATGTGTTAATCCGGGTTACGAACTACATGTGTGCCAAATTTCATCCAAATCCGTTCAGTAGTTATTGTGTGAATGAGCAGCAAACATCTGGATGGATGTTTGATTCTCATAAACATTCGAATTTATAGCCACCTACTACTATACTAGCTTCTGGCCGCGACGTCGTCGGCGTGGCCTCCAGAATTGGGTCCAGCCGGGATTATAGTACGTATCCTATGTGTTAATCTAGGCCAATAAATCGTAAACGGTAAATCGGTCGAGGAGGAATTTTATTTAAGCTATCCGTTCGCGAAATTTCATCCAAATCCGTTCAGTAGTTATTGCGTGAAAGAATAACAAACACCCATCCATCCATTCTCATAAACTTTTTGCATTTATAATATTATATTAGTAGGACTAGGATACACACATAAACATACATAACCTTACACCTTTTCCCATGAGGGTAGGCAGAAGCTATAGAAAGCCACGTGCTACGGCTCCATACAAATTCCGTTTGCTTTCACGTTCATACATCTGGTCATACACGGCGGCAGTTGTAAGTACTGGGTATCCCTTTTTTTTTGTGTGTAGAAAATCCATCATGGACGCTGTGCCGGACTCCTACCGACTAAAAACCACACGATCCTGCTCCAATCTTTACCGAGGTCCCGGGTTCGTTGCAGCAATCACCGCGACACCAAGTACTGCGTATCCCTGCCTTTACTCTAATTTAATTGTGGTCAGCGCAGCATGTCTTTTTCTTCCATAAATCTATATTTATTTATTATTTATTTATGTACCATGACAAACTCTAAAGTACATCATCTCCTAGTTAAGTACACCAATAAAAATAAAATAGAACTAACAATAACACCGCATGTTACCAAGTGATACGATTACCGCGGGAACTAACATACGTTGAACATCGTTTATGTAACCTGATTTTATAAGTTTACCTTATAATAGAACTTCTAATGTATTATTGCCATAGACAGTTATAAAAAAATATAATAGGAAACTCTATATACTTAATAATAATATAATATTATAAAGCTGAAGAGATTTTTTGTTTGAGGGTCATTCTTGGAGTTGGATCCTTTGCGTCATTATCCTCGCTTTTAATATTTTTATGAAAATAACTTAAGAATGTTATAATATTCATTATTATAAGTTCATGGATATACAATCAGCTTGTATTAATGAAAATTTTATTATTTCGAAGTTAGTTTCATAAAAATATTAAAAGCGAGGATAATGACGCAAAGGATCCAACTCGAAGAATGACCCTTGAACGCGCTAATCTCTGAAACTGTCCGTAGGATTTGAAAACTTCTTTTAGCATTTGATAGCCTAATTCTTGACGAACGTTATAGGTTATTTAACATCACACTACAAGCCTTAGAAGCCAAGCAAAAAGAAAAAGCGGGTGATAATGCGGGGCATGCTAATCATTTGTAAAGTCGTGAAACTTTAAAAAAATTGCTACCTACGGGCAAAATTCCTTATCACCAGCATAATACCACACCCGACTTAGAAATCAAACTCCGAACAAGATGAATGACAATATCATTAATGTGTAAAATAAAATTAGCAAAGATTTTTACCAAAATACTTTTTGTTAATTTACAGAACATTAGATACTAGCTCATTGGTCTCGTGGTCGAAAAGGCGACTGCCAAGCATGAGGTCCTGGGTTTGATTTGAAGGTCAGGCAGAGTTATTGGGTTTTCTGTTAGGAAATTTTCAATGGCAGCTCGGAGTTTGGAATTGTGCCCGGTTGATGGCATAAAGCTGTCGCATGGGCCTTAATAACAGCATTGGTAAAATGTGGGTGTAAAAGTGTGTACACCTCTGATTACTCTCTCGGGGAATACAGGCGTGATACTCTGCCAATCCAACGCGATCTTGTCTAATTAATGTTGTTTGGTAAGATGAAATACGATCTCAACAAAATGAGTTTCATATTCTACCTGAACGACATCATTAGAACTTATTAAGGCATTATTACCCCAAGGTCCTTAATTAAAGCGACCTATAAAAATCCTCACTTACAGTCTGGACACTTTGGGCCTGATTTGTAATGCAAATTACCCTTCAACACCGGATTATAATAATATCGCAGGCTCTGTGGCTCTGTGGCCTTCAATAAAGAGAAAATTATACGGGATACTCATTTGACTCTTTTTGTACAACAATTTGATTATGCCAGAAATGCTGTCAAAGGAACCGAAAAGGCTCTAAGTTTAATTTAGAAGTTCCGCTGTTTCAGCATTTTTGACTGAGTTCCAAAGTGGACTTGTTCTCGAATAAATTATTTGCATAACAATGGGGATTTTAACTAAAAGCTTCTGTTTCGTTGCCATTTTACAAATTGGGAGGGTTCGATGGGCACTATCAACATAGCATAACGCCTGTATTCCCCGAAGGGGTAGGCAGAGGTGTACACAATTGTACACCCACATTTAACCAATGCTGTTATTAAGTCCCATGTAATAGGTGGTGAGCCTATTGCCATCAACCGGGAAAATTTCCAAACTCCGGGCTGCTACTGAAAATTTCCTAACAGAAAAACTCAATAACACTTTGCCCGACCCGGGAATCGAACCCGAGACCTCCTGCTCAGCAGTCGGGCTACGGACCACTAAACCAACGAGGCCCTATCAAGTACTTTAAAAAATCACCCTTTTTTAGTTGTTGCTATATCATCAATATAGTTATCGTTAACGGAATTTCATCAAAAATCAATTAATCATAATCAAAGGTTTGACATCATTGATTTCATTCAATGATCAACGTTTTGATGCATGTGCATACAAATGTCAAAAAAGAATGAACTCCAAAGAAGCATTTATTTAAGCTTTTATAGCCATTACCGATCAATAAGGTACAAAACTGAAGTTTTTAACCCAATTCAAAGAGGACAGGTTTTGTCACTTAAAAAGGTATAAGAATTAATCAATCAGCAGGTGTATTGGCAATCTCTATAACTGACATTGAAATTACGGTCACTTCGACCATCGTTAAGGGAACACAAAATATTTTTTCTCATAATGATGCATAGGACGCAATTCACACACGTCTCTGTTTTGTTTCCATTTTTTTACTGACCATAATTTCGATGTCGACCGAGATAGGTAATAACTAATGCGATATCTACTTTGTTTATACAAATTGCCCAGTATATAGTACGGCATTCTGCGAGAGGGTGACAGCTTCGATCAATACACTCCAAAATACGCGAAAATTGTAACGAGGTAGAGATTCTTCGATACCTACATTGAAAAAATATTAAATATCGCCAGGCATCTCCTTAAGCCGAATACAAGGAACCTTGAAATTCAATAGCTTCGAAAACGACACGGTAGTAGCTCACCGTGTCATCACTCTACCAGTGATGACACGGTAGCTCAGTGGTAGAGTGATGACACGGAATGTCAAGGGTCACAGGTTCAAGCCCCGTTTGTGTCTATTATTCTTCAATGTTACCTTGAAAAAAAGTAATTGAAAAATTACTTTGTGCTATTTTAGTAAATTGACCAAAGCTAGTACCCCCCTCAATATTTCGTACTATTTACTACACAACTTTTATACACCATAGAAAGGCAAAAAACTTGAACAAATATTTATAACGTCAACGTTCCAAAAACATAGGTACCTAGCATGTTACAACACAAGCCTAAATTGACTTACACGTGAGCGGACTAGATCGTCGAGTGAAACCATACAAAATATTTCATACATTTTGTCTATCTATGTCATCGCTTTAGTTTCCGTAAGGTTTCAATTTGAGCCGTTGTGTTGTAGGCACGTAGGTACTTGTTCTGGATAATATAGTTAAGCAAAGCCTGTCTTCATTCGGGGGGAGGTAGGAGCAAACCTTGGTGTTGATAGGGGCAAACCTAACTGGTGATAGTCTAGCGGTGTGACCAGTTAAAGGTTTAAACTGCCTAGCCTCTTCCCAATTACATTGGGGTCGGCTTTAAGTCAAACTGAATGCAGCGTAATACCAGTACGTACGTAGTATTTTACATGAAGCGACTGCCTATCTGACTTCCACAACACAATTAGTAGCACGATATTTGGTGGTATGACTGACCAGCAAACGGTTATAGGTCCAAATCACACCACTTCAATGTGCGTATTATAAATTAGCTGTGCCCGTAACTACGACTTGCACAAATAGCGCTTTATATTTAGGTATATCTTATAAAAAGAGCCTAAGTCAATTCTTATATTCGGCAGTATAAACTCTGACACTAGATTGTTCAAGCCTCTAACTTTGGTTAGCAACTGTTTAAAAAAATAAACGATTTCCACACCATAGTTTATAACGACAATTTCTTTTACTAAAAAGTCAGTTAAATAATTCTATAAACATAAAACTAATAATAAATAATGATAATTATGATATCAACAAAATGAATAAAATAATAATTATGTCATTATTTTAAAAACATTTTCCGGCGAATACAACATGTTCTCATCCATCACCTTTGTGTATTCATGAGACTGCTACTATATTAATAATGTAATTTGCTTTCATTACCAACATATATTTATATTTGGAAAATAAATAGGAGATACTAGTATCAATTTTGAATTTCAACTGTATTTTGATTTCCACAAGAAAAATATAGCTTTAGATTTCGCTACGCATGCGATAGACATGACTTTACACACCATCAAGAACATCTTTTCTGATGTGCTGGTTTCCGCATGATATTTTCCTTCACCGTTCTAAGCAAGTGATAATTAACTATAATAATACGCATATTTATCAATCTTTTTACAATTTGAATTCGCCACCGTTAGAAGAGCAATTTTCGTCTTGCTAGTAATAATTATGTTTTTAACCAATAATTTGTAATTTTTATTTAATTTAGGACAGCGATGCGGAGGAATACTTCAACGCATGAGTTTTTCTTTATTTTTATATTAGAATAGTTTTTAAGATATTGTATAATGTAGTTTGTAAATAATTAGATTTAATTTCATTATTCAAGTTTAAGATTATGTAAATATAATAATTGGAAATAATAATAAATACATATTCTTGGTTTACGTAAATATAATGATTTTTATACATGTTATAGCCATGTAATGCCAATAGGGAAACTTTAAATTGAATAAATACGAACATGCGACACGTTAGCTCAGTTTAGAGAGCCATGACACTGTGAGTCAAAATTCGCACGTTCGGGTCCCGTTCGTGTTTATTATTTTACAATGTTTCCTTAAAAAATAATAAGTAAATATATTTGACCTATATATTAACCCTTCAAATAAAGCTAATATAAATTACGACATTATATTTCGGTTGAGTCCATCAAACCGATCCATATAATCCGTGTAGTAGATACGGCGACAATCCGGTTTCAGAAGTGAAACGACACTCGCTTCACGTAAAACGCTGGGTTTTCCCCCCAGAATCGTAAAGTGTTACGTTTATGGGGGGCGCACGTGTTCAGCAGTAGACTTTAAGGGATCGTGTGTTGTATTACATTATGTATTTATAACTTATTTGCTTGTACGAACTAAAGAATCGTTGTTTTCTGGGATATATTCTATTATTGCTTGGGGTTGGTTTTTTTCGTCAGATATTATTTTTATCTCAGAATTAAAATATTGTGGTTTTTAATAACATAACAGCACCACGCCTGTATTCCCCGAAGGGTTAGGCAGAGGTGTTCACAATTGTAAACCCACATTTCACGAATGCTGTTATTAACTCCCATGTATTAGGTGGTGAGTCTATTGCCATCTACCGGGCACAGTTTCAAACCATGGGCTTATACTGAGAATTTCCTAACAGAAAAACTCAATTACACTTTGCCCGACCTGGGAATTGAACCCAAGACCACATGCTCAACAGTCCCGCTTGGTACCACTAGACCAACGAGGCAGTTTTTTAATAATCAATTAAATTATTTCAGTAACACCATCTACAGGGACTTGAATAATGCGTACTTTGCCTGACCTGGGAATCGAATTTAGGACCCCGCTCAGCAGCCGCGCTTTAAACCATTAGGCCAACGAGTCATTTAAGCTGTCTTTAAAGTATTAAGTAAAGAAATATGTGTTATTATAAACAATCTTCAATTAATAATATTAAGATTTTCACGATCGCAACACATTTTACTAAATCAACTTTTAACCGGATTAATCGCGTGTATTATTAGTTTTTGTTGTTCCTGACGATACAAACACTTTTGCAGCGTTCGTGGTCGCGAAACGTTGTTTTATTAATTGTTTGTTTTATTAAAACAACTTTTAACCGGATTAATCGCGTGTATTATTAGTTTGTATTATTTAACAATCTTCAATTAATAATATTAAGATTTTCACAATCGCAACACATTTTACTAAAACAACTTTTAACCGGATTAATCGCGTGTATTATTAGTTTTTGTTGTTCCTGACGATACAAACACTTTTGCAGCGTTCGTGGTCGCGAAACGTTGTTTTATTACTTCAATTTCTTTTCTATTTGAAGAGCCACATACTGTTTATAAAAAGACTTAATGCGTGAACAGATTCAAACAAAAATGACACAATTTCTACCAAATACGTCACCACGTTTGTCATTATATAGCAGTTAGCTAAATTACTTTTAGATCCCATGAACGATAAATCGGTGCAAATGTCCATGCGATTAAGGGCTCGAGCCGATCGTCGATACCGTTGGCTGATGTCAATGGGGACATCGTCACGTCATTTGTACCTGCGTGAAACGAGGGTACATTACGTACTTTAGGTATATTAGTTCTACCTATTGCGATCACTAATTATAAACAAAATTGGACAGAAAACCGAAACTTTGATTGCAAGAGCAATAACTAAAAAGTGAAAACAAGTTAATATATAAGTCAAATACATTTACTTAAGCCAATAATTAAATGGAAATAACAAATTATTTGTTATAACCATAGCACCAACAAGACGACAACTGCTCTTCGAACGGTAAACATTAACAAAAAGAATTAAATTGTTGTAGAAATTTAAATTATTGCTTAAACGAATCCTTAGCATTTACCCATTGACCCCTTAAAAGGAAATTACCTAATAAATTATGATCTTGCATATATATTCAATTAAAAATAATCACTCTCATAGCATAAAAGTATCAAAAGCAAGAGAATTCATACAAGTGTCAACTATTATTGAATACAGGACTATTTTCTCTGCATATATCGAGGAAAATACATCCACAACCAGGACGAATATAGTTCAGTAACTATATACTCAGTGTTATATTATAAAAGTCGGATATAATAGAAAACAGTATCGAATACGTTGTGCTTACGGGCTACGGAGTTTTCCCACGTAACGCTACGACGTAGTACTGGCTCGGTAAGATAAGAAAAATGTCTGCAATCAATTACGATTTTGCGAATTTTAGTTCTAAATTCTTGGGTTACGAGATTGAGATCAAAATTAAGGCAATAGTAGAAATAATTGACTATTAAAGAGGGTATTGGAAGTCGTTACTTGGAATGGCATCCATTAAACTGAATGTAGTATACCTATCCCTTTTATTTTATCTACAAAATACAACTACAAAAGCAAAAAAATAGGTTTTGTTTCAAAAATATATTATTGGGTATTATTATAAGAGCTAATCACACTAGCCACGTGTAAACTAAAACATGAATAAAATTTTCAATCTAATCAACTCCATATGAAATAGTTAATTTTGCATTAAACAGCCTATTTACTATTTTATAACCGTTTCAATTTATATTTCATCATATTTTCAACTTAATTCACATATCCTTAGAGTCCTAATCTATTTAATATCTGCTGTTATACAGGTATACCTTAATGAACCTCGCTTCTAACAATAAACCTACTTTACAAAGGAAATGGAAGGCGGTAAGGGGTAGCGGTATTTGTAGGTCACAGGTCACCTACCGCTGGCTACTTGGAATACCGCCATTTTTATCTTTTGTTTTCTTTCGACGCGGTAGAAAATGGCGCTCGATAATGCGATGACATAGTTTTGAAATGCGCTATGTAGGAATTTTATTGAAAAGGACAAAACAATAATATTATAAATACCTATGTGGTATTTAACTATAATTATAACAAAATTATTATCTATAAACAATAAAAATTACTTAAATGCCGTTCATTGGTAAGGGTATCCCTTGAGAACAGATAAACTGATTGGCAATGTTTTTATTGTTCGTTATACTCTGCATAAGGTTTTTAGGGAAATACCTATTGGAAAGTGGCCTGTAAAATATGATAACATCAGAACCTGGCTCATGGATGTCATTTGGTGTGACATAGCTAGATAGAAGGAGACCGTATCGGTGGCAGTTACCACCAACAACAGCATTCCCAATGAGGGTTAACGTCAGGCAGGCGGCCGGTCATAAAACATTGCCAAAACTTTAGCAGCACGCAATTTCAAAAATAATTAGAAAGTGGAAGAAGAATACATGCTGCGCCGACCCCAAATAAATTGGGAAAAGGGCAGGGGGGGATGATGATGATGAAGAGATACTTTAATCAAAGTACGTTTAAGTTTGAAAGACAAACATTTATAAGAGCCGACTGTGCCTTGCAGTTTCACAATGGAATTTCCCTATCTCTCACAAGAACTCGGCATTTCCAGGAGATAAAAATATCCTATGATTCATGTAATTTCATCGGAATCCGTTCAGTAGTTTCTGCGTTATTGAATAACAAGCATACAAATTTTAAAACTAACGTTTACCCAGTCTCTTTATATTTGCTGATACCTAAATATATGTACTTGTATGCATTAACGCATACGGCGCGAACTCTGAAGTTATATTTTTTTGTGGAAATAAAACGTCATCAGTACTTATAGGGAATGAATAGATAGCAATGACGTCACCAAAAGACGCATTAAAACGTGGAATAAGAATTCGGGGCAGTAAGCAGAGGTCGAGATGGATTTGTGGTCAGAGCGCTTGGAGTATTGATCCGGGAGGCGCAGGTTCGAATCCTACTTGAATGGACATTTATTTTGCTAATTATTAGATATAAATTAATTAATAATATATAATAAAATTCGTTGTCAAATTAAGATCTATGACAACCGTTACGGGTAGTCAGAGGCCTGAAAGGCTGACAACCGACTGGTTTTCAGACTTTCATGACGTGGTATGACTATACCAAAAGATATCGTGTTACCCAGTTACTGGGTTATGGAGGTCAGATAGGCAGTCGCGTAAAATTAAAATACTGGTATTAAGCTGCATCCGGTTTGACTGGAAGCCGACCCCAATGTAATTGAAAATATATATATTAAAGTTTTAATAAAATTCTTTATTTCACAATGAACTATTCTAAGTTTTAAATATTATTTGTCTGATTAACAATGTGAGGAACTGATGTCAGAATTAAGCATAAAAATGCCTGTATTACAAATCACCAGGTCCCTACCTCACGAAAGAACAGATAGTGTTTATAAAAAATAAAATTATCGTATTGATACATTGATAATGGTTGTAACTGTCATTTTTCACTTAATAGATATACATAATTGATACCCCGTGAATAATTTGTTAGAGTACCTTCTTAATAATGGAATAAAAATCAAATCCTTAAGCAAATAAAATATTTCAAAGATTACTTACAACAAAAACGAGTGATAGATACCAATCTCATCGTAAAAATGCAAAAACATTTGATGAAGATTTTAGGTCTGGGTTAAAATGGACCGGCAGTAACAAAAGGTCAAACCGAATCAGCTGAAACGGTTCAGATCTGTCGCTCAGTTGTTTATAAATAACTAGTTGATGCCCGCGGCTTCGCCTGCGTGGATGTCGGTTATCGCGACCAAAAGTAATCTTGAAATTTTGATCCCGTTCCCGCTTTTCAATTACCGCTTTACAATTGCCCATTTTTCAAAGGATTAAAATGGATAAGTATGTTATCCTTAAGAGATAGACATATGCTATCGCGGATTTTTCTTAAGACCTATATAAGTTACACAATTCCACCATACATCATGTTCGTTTTCATTGATAGCTCCCAGACGGCTTATTTTTTTCCGACACCTCCAACAAATATCATTATATTTTAGCCAATGTAAACAAAAACTTGACAAATTATATACTAAAACCTTCCTCGAGAAGCACTCTATCCATTGGTAAAAAGAGCATGAAAATCGGCGCAATCGTTTTTTAGTTTATCGCGAACAGATAGACAGACGGAAGCGGTGGAGGACTTAGTTTTATAATATGTAGTGAAATTGAAAATCTGTGCTCTTCGGGTTCCACAAAAACCTTTATGAAATACGAAAGTTGAGCTTTTCTTAGAATCAAATTACTGGGTAACAAAAACATACCAATTTTTTTTATAAAAAAAACCTACTTCTACTTAATCTTAACACTAAATATACATGAGTAAACTTTATATACATGAATTTTAAAAGTATAAGCTTTATAATAGATGTAAAACGAAGATCGCTGAAACAATCTCATAATCACCGCTTTTCAACGCCTATTAAATGTTCTCGGTATTGTCCCTTGAACTGGTAGGCAGAGGTGTACACAGTAGTACACCCAAAATTCACCAATGCTGTTATTAAGTCTCATGTAATAGGTGGTGAGCCTATTGCCATCAACCGGACACAATTCCAAACTCCGGGCTGCTACTGAGAATTGCTTTCTTCCAAAACTCAATAATACTTTGCCTGACCCGGGAATCCAACTCGAGATCTCCTGTTTACCAGTCGCGCTTGGGACCAATAGACCAGCGAGGCAGGTTATTGATAACGATATTTGGAATTATTGACAAAAAAAAGAAACACAACTTTATATCACAGATATCGTTTAAACGTTGGCAAAATCAAGCATGTCTTTGAAGTAAAATCAATCAAAATATGATCTAAACTCAATACAATCGTAAACATAACTGTATTTAAAAAAAAAGCTGGTATGAAATCTTATTTCCCTTTTAACAATGACGGCTTTGATCCGTTCGTAAAACATAACAAAATTAACCCGTTACGCTAGGATAAGGCTTCTATAGGGCCCCTTTCTGATGCCTTTGATATTTATTAAAAAAAAAAAATTGATCACCCAAACGTTTGGAAAAGTTGTCTATGAGTTGTGGTATCAAAAAATTGCTACACGTAGACAATGAACTATGACACTAACTAATAAATTAGGAATGCAATTAAATGAAAACTCCATGAACGTATTTTATAAAAAAGTCGTACATAATAAAACAAACTAAATTCTATATATATTTAAATCATTGTGTACGTATGCAAAACACAATTCAATTTGCTGTAATTATGCTAAATATGTGTAGGTACGTATTTTATTGAATTAAATTAAAGTATTGTAAATAATATAATTAAAATGGAAACAACCTTTTTTTTTAAGAGTTTCATATTTGCAACTAATCCGGATAAAATAGCAAAGGTATCTGAAAGTAAAACCGTGGGAGATTTTCTTTATTTTCTAGTAAATGTAAGAAGAAAAAATATTTTTGTGAGTAATAAATATTACCCTTGTACCTTTTTTCTTATTTTCAAGATGAAACTCGTAAATTCGTTCACGCTTTATACGCCTGTCAAGATTGCATTCAATAATGAAGTTATAAAAACAAAAGCTGTAACAAATTTTGTTGATGCGGAAAATATAACATTATTTACACTTAATTTCCTAATATATAATAATACATAATCATTGTTTGTTGATTTCTAGTAACCAATTTAAATAAATAATTATGTTCACTGTTTTTATTATCACATTTTCCAATTCTTCAAGCTCACGAAAACAGATCTACCATTTTCCGATAAAAAATACTATAATTTTTCCGTCTTACAACAAAAAAATAAAAGAAAAGCGTTTTAAAAATTCAAAAAAGGGAACTCACCACGAAATTTCGCACGCAACAGCGGATGGCACGAACTCTTGTTAAACTAAACCGAAGTTAAACTCAGTCCGTGCGTTTAGGTCGGCGCTTTACACAGCACTGCGGCGTATCGACCGACTCAACACATGAAATAAGCGCATAGCACGCGATGTAACAGACATAAGTAGTAACCAGTAGTCCCTAAGATATTGTGTTGTCCTACTTCACTTGCGCTTTCATTATAACCTGGGCTAATTAAATATATTTGCGACTGAGGAACAATAGTATTTCGTACATAGACAGTATTGACGGAATTCAGCCGCTTCTTTCTTCAGAACTTTGTCTCTCTCGTTCGTAGTCTTGACGTAACATTCAATAATCGCATTGGAATGAGCAGGTTTCTTGTCGGTATGAATTCAAATAGAATTAAGTCCCGCGTTGCCAAACGATTAAGGTCTCAAACAACTTTAGTTTGGTAATTAAAATATCTCATAGACAGTGTGATAGGAAATTGCTCTGAAAAAATAAATATTTTATATTTCTCATTCAGAAAAGTAGGAATTATAGAAAAGTGCATCGTGTTGATAAACGGTTTTATTTAGTTTTACTTGTATATTTGTGGTTTAAATTGTTCTTGAATTTGAATGACCTTTAAATTATATTTTTATTTTGTTAATTTGTATAGAATTATTATATTAAATTTAAAAAGAATACTGTCGGGAGCAGGATTATTTTTCCATTTAATATAATAACTTTAGAGTTCGCTAAGCATGCGTTAATCCTTTTCAAAGATTTATCTTGAATTGTTTAGAATTTTATATGTAATCGTAAGTATAATGACATGCTTTAAAAAAAATGTATAATTATTATTTGATAGCTTTAGTATCTACGCGTAAAATGCAAAAATGTCGTGATGGTAGAGTGGTTACGGGCCCGCTTTTGAGCCACAGATTATGTGTCTAATCCTGGCATATACCATTTGATATTTTTCTTAAAATTATATTTTGTTTTAGATTTAATTATTTATTTCAAACTCGTATTGCTTTTTCCACATTTCTTAGGTAAATACGCACCGGTTGCAAAAATCTTTTTACGACAAATCTGAGACATACAAATTCCTGCGACGCTGACCCTCCCTAAGTCCCCAAAAGACTGCAACACGTTATTCTGTAAGAAATCGTTAAAAAAATGGTTTACTTCATTATTTGTTTAAACGTATTAAAGAATATAGTTACAAATGAATTAACACAAGAAGCGAACACAATTTTTTTTTTGTAGAAAGAGTAATCAAATATTCCTGATATGGAGTATTCGTAACCTAAAATTGTAAATGAGTTTCCCGAGGTTTTACAAGACAAATACTCCAGCTGTAGTAGTATAAAAAAAACTATTTACCTAAATTAGCCATTTAAGTAAATATGTATGTTGTGTTATACGTATAAACCAGTAATTACTGGATTAAGTTCTGTGGTGGTTATGTAATAATTTTTTGTATGTGAAATCTAATATAAATGAAAAAATAAAGCTCCGTAACCGTAAATATTGGATATCCGAAATAAAACTCTATCCGTAACCGTAACCGAATCTAATATATAACCATTGAATAAAATAAAACTTTATCAGTAACCGTAACCGAATCTAATATATAACCATTGAATAATTTTGGATAGGGGCGGAGTCTAAATGAGGCACATGACAGATTTTCACCCAGCCGAGACAATCTGTGATTGTAGTAAACCTAGATATGAAATGAAAATCATTACTTGTTTATATTTACCTATTAAAATTCCCCAAGAATATTATATCCGTAACCGAAACTATCGGATAATCTAACTAAACATAGACAACATAATATTTTTTTATTTTCTCTTCTATTTAGTTAATTATTATTACACTTCCATATAATTACATACCTGTATCTAGATCCGGAAATTTAATATCCATAACATCCCTGGTATAAACGCCACCACCCGACGTCATCCAATTGCCGTAGGGACAACGTAAACATAATATAGCAAGCAGGGCAGGGCAGAGGTGTAGTATTGAATAGTCATATTTTACGTATCACGTTATTCAACTTTATATTTTTAAGTCCCATAGATGCTAGATGGATTAAAATCTGTCACTGGGTTATTCAGAGGAAGAAGACGGTGGCACAGTGGTCACATGCTACCGTGCACAGCGAGGATTAAGGGAGACCCCTTTATTATCTTCGCAGGGACGTGCCTTATTAAGCATTGCATAGTAAGGGTACTGGAGCTGGTGTTTTAAGAAGACCCAGTGTAACCCTCCATATGCTGATGGTGACCACCAGGGTGGTTTTAGTGAGGTAGGAATTCCATCTCCCCCAAAGGTCGGGCCTTTTTGAAGTTTTCCCCCCGAAAACAAAATATATAAATTGTTCTGACAGGCTCGTGGCTAAAAAACGGCCGCACAGATTAATTGATGTGTGCCGGACTCCTACCGACTAAAAACCACACGGTCCTACTCCAACCTTTACCGAGGACCCGGGTTCGTTGCAGCAATCACCGCGACCCCGGCAGGTTATGGTACACTCCAGGTTTGTGCAGGCCGGCCACAGTTAGCCTGAACACCTTCCTATGTCACGCGTGCGTGGCCGTCTCGGGCTGGACTGCTGATCAGGCGGCGAACCACCCATACCCGCCGCCCTCAGTCCACGGCTCACGGTGGCCGGAGATCGTTGAGCGCCCTCCGGCGCCTGGCTCGCCTTCTGCGGCAGGGGTGAGCGGGGTTTGCCTCTCTCTCCCTTTCCGCCGCCTCCTTCGCGAGCATCACCTCCTCGCAGAAGTTGGCGACGGCTCCCCATGCGCTCTCACTCACGACCATATGTCTAATCACGGACGGAAGCGAGAGATCGCCCGCATCATTTCATATCCTGACCCCACCGTGCTTCAAAGCCGTGCACGTTAAACTATCGGTCCCAGTTGTTAAATAAAGTAGTCAAAAGCCTGAAAGTCTGTCAACCAGTCTTACCACGAGACATCGTATTACCCCGTAACTGAGTTGTGGAGTTCAGATAGGCAGTCGCTCCATGTAAAATACTAGTATTAAGCTGCATTCGGTTATACTGCAAGCCGACCCCAATGTGAAAAAAAAGGCAAAAGACTAGGACTAGGCTATACGAATATTTCTGAACCTAATAGAGATATTTTTAGTAACACAATAAAAGTGAGCACGTAAATTATTCAAAAGTACCGATCGTGTATTCTATGTAAATTTATCATTAAAAACAATTCTCCATGTTCCTCTGATGTATGTCAAACATCGATATGAAGTTTCACATGTGCATAGCCACGGACCAAGTTTTACAGTTTTCTATGTGATTTATATTACCCTTCCGAGTAATGCAGGTGCACGGAATTCTAGGCACTGATTTTGAATACAATTCTGGTTGACTCTGATGTAGCCCAGCTAAAATAAAATTAATAAAATGTTTTTTCTTTAATAGCGAGATGGAATACCCACATTAAGAGACGTCAAATTCAAATTTAGTGAACTCAAATTTTAATAAAAATCGGCTCATATGTAATAAAAAAATTGTCAAACGAAGCTTAAGGTACGACAACACAAAGGGACGACGTTAAGTGCAACGCGTCGAGTGAGCTGCAAAGTGCACCGCGCGCCATCTGCGCCTCGCTCTCTTTAGACATCAAGCAGCGTACGTGCTACGTTAATGCAGTGATTGATTGAAAGAATTAACGAGGAAGGTCACCTCACTGATGTGTTAACTGTGTTGACCACAGAAGACATTATATATACGCGTACACATTAATACCCTGTGCGCCAACACTTTACGAAGAACTGAGTTAACTCAACCGGCGGCGCAGTAAACTTAGTAAGCGCAATTGCGCGGCGCAACGTGTTACATGGAACAGTGTTACACATCTCTGCAAGGAAGACCTTTTTTGAGTATGAAAAATGGGCTAAAAACCACACGGTTCTACTCTAACCTTTACAAAAGATCTGGGTTTTTAGCAGCATTCACAGGGAGACCTAAAACGACTTCTAGAGTAGTGCTTAAGGATATGGTGACGTTGGAACCGTTGTATCTTTAACACAGATGTTAACGAAAGAGCGAAGTGGAGGAAAACAATAAAGATGGCGTACGCAATCACCATAGCAGAGATTAACAGTCGGGAAGAGAGTTTATAGGAATAACTTGGTGGCCTTAATAGATACAAAAATGACGTATGATGGCGCAGTTAGCGCAGTGGTCGAGAGACCGTCTGCTGCGTCTATTGGAGCGTTTGTAAACCATTGTTGTAAACGAATATAATGTGGTCATGTATATGTACATTTTGAATTTGAAGTTGTATTGTCTTTCTCTGTGCAAATGGCTGTTGAACAAAAACGATGTCTCCGTACTCTCAGAGATTAAAATCAAGTTTAATCTTACTGTCTTGTTTACTTTTCGCCCTAAAACCGTCGCGTGTGGTGGATTCGATTCCGGCACGGAACCAATAGATGTAATCATCTACAGATAACTATTGTTATGGATCTGGGCGAGTGTATGTGTGATTATGGTATCTGGTAGAGAATGTCTCATGGCATTAAGTCCACCTTATGTACCATGTTTGTACATGAAGAATTAATAAATAAATTATGTAGTAAACGATACAGGAAGAAATTTCTAGAAGAGAAAGAAGGAAAATGAAAAGTTATTGTATTTCTGTACTTCGTTTTCATGTTACTCTAATGGTTTTTATTTTCATACATAACATAGTAGAATTAACACAAATAAACCTAAATACAATAACTACTTAATTATGTACAAGAAAAAGATAATAGAAATAAAATATATAACATTTCTGGATGCGGTGGAACACTTCGTTTTCATAATATTGCCTCTGCAGATACCCGCGCCTCTTTTTGCTACCGTTGTCAGCGAAATGATACCTTTCCATACCGACTTTCACCGGTATTAAAATTGAGCTTAAATTAATTATAGTTCTACCGATGAAATTTCCGTCAACAAGAACGCCAATCACCCAAATATTTTATGAGTTTCACAGTGTTAAATATTCATTCCTGATAGACGGTGAGACATCATTTTCCTCACTCAATTATGCATTTACCTGAGAAATGATAATTGGAGGAATTAAATGAATGGTCTACTTCCTCGTCCCATTAATTAACTACCATTTTATTTTGTAGGAAAAGTACATAGCATCACAACTGTATCACCAAAGGATTACACAGAGGTGTACAATTTTAAACCAATATTTCACCCATGCTGTTATTAAGTCCCATGTAATAGGTGATGACCCTATTGCCACCATCATGGCAACATTCTAAGTTCCGGGCTGCTATTGAGAATGTCGTTATAGAAAAACTCAATTACACTTTGCCCGACTCAGGAACAACCACGTGCATTTTACTTTCCAACTCTAGGTTGTTCATCAACCAAATGCTCATCGTATGGTATGTACGTATGGTGACACCATGAACCGCATGAAAAATGTGAAGAAAAATACCGATACTAGCTAATTGATGCCTAGCGATTTAAGTGATCCTTAAATGATTGCTAAATAGAAATCGCCAGGCATTTCCTTATGACAAGAAGAGAACTAGAAAATTTAATAGATGCTAGCACTACACTACGGCTCGTGTCTATATACAGAATAATACGTTCAACATCTTGAGAAGCAAATATTTTCGTCACAAATAGACGTAACTTTTTTATGAGGCATGGATGAAGATAATTCTGACCTTTACTGTATGATAAAATGTATGATAATGTGTATGTCAACAATTGTCCCTGGTATTGAAGACATTTAAAATATACCAGCCATACTCTCTAAGGGCAACCTCGAAGATACGCCTTCATATAAACTGACAATGTCTTAGGGTTTAGTGCTTACACTGTGTAAGTTCAATGACCTAGAGCTAGACCCCTCTGAACCGTAATTCACTGTTTATCTATATGACTACAAGCTGCGAATATATTTCTGGTTGTTAATACTACCTAAAAGGGTTGTCATGGATTTCGTGAATTGTTTAATTCTATCCGAAACATACAGAGACAAGAGAAAGGCTTCTTCTTACATAGCATCATCCCTGTATTCTCCGAAGGGGTAGGCAGAAGTGTACACAGTTGTACACCCACATTTCACCAACGTTGTTATTAAGTCCCATGTAATAGGTGGTGAGCCTATTGCCATCTACCTTTTACAGAAAAACTCATTAACAATTCGCCCGACCCGGGAATCGAACCCGAGACCTCATGCTCAGCAGTTGCGCTTGAGACCACTATCTCAACGAGAGAGTTTCTTCTTAAACACACATCATCACGACTGTACCCCTGTGGGCAAGCAGAGACATTCTCATGTGAGTGAGAGCTGAAATGTATATTTTATTATATATTTTTAATACACATTTGTAACTTGACCGACAGAGACGTGTAGCTGGGGAGTTGATTGCGCGGTTTCTTCTCTCCAGTGAAGCACTAGGAAGCGGTGAAGGGTGGGCGTTTTTGGGGACTGTCTCGTAATGTATGACGTTCAATAAGTACTATTGCAAATGGTCTAATTTGATTAATGAATATTTTGATTTTGATTATGCCCACACTTCAATAGTAACAATTTGACATTAACAGCGCCTTAATGACGTAACAGTAAGGACGGGTTTCGTAGTTCAAGTGTCATCAGTTACGTGCTGTTGACCGTTCTCATTTCACTGATGCCGTTACTAAGTCCGATCTCTTCTTTTTATCGTGTAGTAGGTGAACAACCTAGTGTCACAGTTTAAACCACCCGTAGGTCTCTGACATGGCTTCACACCATTGAGAATATCTCTCAGGTGTAATGGTTTCCTCACAATTTTTGATTCACTGTGATGATTCATTTCTAATACGTAGGTACATTAATAGCGGATTGTACCTACAACTACGACACGTCTGCCTACCTCGTAGGTGAATACAGGCGTGATGCTGTGTATTGATAAACGTCAGCAATAGACTTACCACCAAACATGGGAGTTAATAATATAAAATATGGGTATACATGAGCACATCTGCGCCTGACCTTCCGGGGATTCAGGCATGATCCTATGAAATTATATACGCATATAAAATGTTGTACAAATCAAGTAAAGATAACTTTTTTTAAAGCTTTTTGCCAGTCTATTTACACGTGCAGTCTTTGGCCCAGTTTTACGCAGAGAACATACAGCGATCTGCGTTTCCAATACAATAACGCATTCAGGATACTGTTGGGGCTGGTTGGCGTTGCAGTTCGTCCGGTGTGTGGCTGCGCACTGCCACTATCTCATAGTCTTCTTAGCGTGTTCAGAGATCAGTGGGACTCCCCTCTGCTGCGCCACTGGGAAAAATCCACACCAGTTGAAGATATTCTGACTTATTATTTATATTACTAACACTATGAATGAATTTGAATTTGAAAAAAACCTTCTCATAGTAGAGACATTGCCCTCGGAAATACCCATGTTCACTCCTATTCCATTGAACTCGAACGTCCCTCCCTCAGACAGGGGCGTGCATAGTTCATGAGATGGCGTGACTCATACAATTAAATTTATTGTTAAGTAATTGATTGAAATTAGACATTTTGTTGGATATTATGCAAGGATTTGTATTGTTATGTCAGCACGCTTTATTAATCAACGGTAGGATATAATTTTAATAAATAATTTTAGTGTATCTGATTTTATTTTTTAAGAATATGATTGCGTGGATAATGCGTAATGATATTTTCCTGGGGTAAGGGGGGGATATTTAAATTATTGTAGACTTATCTTGTTATTTCTTCGTAAACAATGTTCTATGGTGGACCAAAATATTCTCTAGGCCAGGCCCACCTGCCTCCTAACTCCCTTTGCTACGCCTATGTGCGTTGACTTCAGAATTGAGGCCAGCCAGTATTTAAAGTATTCTTTGTGTCAATCCAAGTTATAAACTATCTTTGTGCCAAATTTCATCCTAATCCGTTCATTGGTTATTGCATGAAAGATTAAACAACGGATGCATATAAATACAATATCTAGCTACTTGCGCAATATTTAGTCTGTGACTGTATACCGCCCACCCGCCCGCAAATATATGCACATACGCAAGCGGTGAACCGCTGCACCGTGCAGTGCCCGTCACCGAGACGCACAGTCTAAGAGATCTTGTTGATCAAGGAGGTGGAGGGGGCGAAACACGTACAGTAGTTGGTGGTAGTTACAATTTTCACCGCTTGCGTATGTGCATATATTTGCGGGCGGGCGGGCGGTATTTGCATCCATTGTAATGGACTTTCGCAAAGTAATGCCTGAATCTATTGAAAACTTAGAGTAAAAAACATCCATTAATCCTCACAATCTTTAGCATTTAGGTACGATTAGTAGGAATTTTATTGAACATTATTTTCGCACGCATTAAATAAATAAGACCAGAAGAGATGTTATTTTAGCAGAAAAAACCGCCTTGTTGGTCTGGTGGTCCGAAGCGCGACTGGTGAACACGAGGATCTGGGTTCGATTCTCAGGTCGCGCGACCTGTTATTGGGTTTTGTGTAGGGAAATTCTCAATAGCAGCCCGGAAATCGAATTTGTGCTCGCTAGATGACAATAGGCTCATCACCTAATATTACATAGGACTTAATAACAACATTCGTGAAATGTGGGTGTACAACTGTGTGTGTATACCTTTGCCTACCCCTCACGGGAATACAGGCGTGATATTATGTTTACCAGAAGTAATAAATACCGTTATAAAAACTATTCCACAAAAAATAAACTACAGAAAAGTGAAAAATAATATTTTATCTTAAACTAAATGAAACTAATTTTGAGTTGGGCCAAATAAACAATCAACGAAGATCATTAATTGACTTATTGATATAATTAAATCAAAATAATATAAACATGCAATATGGGATCAGCGGTTTAATTTCTTGTAGAAAATACAAAATAAATAGATCTTTGAAAAGCAAAATAAAAAATAAAAATAAAATGCTTAGCGAACTCTAAAGTTATAATATTATATGGAAAAGTCAGAGCGCCTGGAGTATTTATCCGGGAGGCACAGGTTCGAATGCTGCTCGCGAGCGTATTCTTGTTCCATTTAATATTATAACTTTAAGAGTTATTGTGGGAAAGTTTTTAATAATTTTTTTGTGGCATAATTTATCTATAAAACACAGTTGAAGTTCACATGAATATGAATTAAACAAGTCCAAACATGAGGCAGCTGCTGTAAACTCTCAGTAGTTTACAGCAGCTGCCTCATGTTTTCACTTGACTGTCTTTCTTGTCCATCATTACACATAAACTTTAGGTTTTCTTATATTGTAGTGACATCAAAACATTAAAGGTATCGATGCAAAGATTCAACAGCATTTGTGTACTGGTAAAAATTTTAATGCCATATATTTAAAAAATTATGTATAATTATGTCCCACTTTTAAGTATTCTTTATCCAATGAGAAAATAATCATTAAAATCATATTTCTCTGTTAACTGTTATGCGTGGTTATACATGAAAAACAAAAAAAAAACACAGCCTTCCTTTTTTCATCTGTTGAAATATCAGTCAAACAACAAAAAATAATGAAAGACTCTGAACTACTTATGAAGGTTCTACACGAAAAACGAACAGAATCGCAGAGTACTTTTGAGTCATGTAGTTGGTGCATTAGTTCCGGCCAATCGTAATAGATGGCGCTTTTTGCAGAAGTGCATGATGAAAAATCTTCAGCGTCCTCGACCCATTATATTGAAGCAATGAATGTTTTCGAATTGTCAAAATGAAAATAATTGTCACTGTTATGATGAGTCGATTCGAATATCGATATGGTATATGGTACAGAAACCTTTATCGAAACCAGCTTGTTCTACTATAGTCATTGTTATGAGACTTATCAATTACTATAGTCGACGAGATCTAAAAAGCCACATTTGACACCTATCATTAGATTCAATTAAGGAAGTGAAGCGTTCAAATCGGTAACAAACATAAACGATTTTAAAATAAATTGATTTAAATTTCTAACAGTACCTAAACGATTAAAACAAAGTATAATAAAAAAATTAAGACAGTAATTCTGTTAAGGAATTTATAACATAGTAGGCACCGATTATAAGAAATTAAATTTTTCTATCTTCTTAGAGAAATAGAACATAATTTCAAGTCAAAGTTGTATTTATTCATTTTTCTATGTAAGTAATACCAATAATCTGTTATGTTCTCACCAGTCTGGGTTTAGGCCAGGCCATAGCACTGTCTCCGCCCTCGTTAAAGTGACCAAAGTATCTGTTTTAGTGTTGGTTGATTTTTCGAATGCTTTCAATACCGTCAGTCACGACATCCACCTGTCCCTTCTCTGCCATCTGACGGTCACTCATAAAGGGCTGGAATGGCTTTCGTCTTATCTTCGGGAACGTCAGCAGTCTGTTCATGTTGAGGATTCTTTCTCAACTTGGCGTGAACTAGAAACTGGCGTCCCACAAGGTGGCATCCTTTCTCTTCTTCTATTTTCTATATTTATTAATTTCATAACCCAAAGACTTCAGTGTGCTTATCATCTTTATGCCGATGATTTGCAGCTTTACTGTCAAGCAAAAGTGGAAAATGTAGCCCACGCAATTGCTGAAATAAAGAATGACTTGATAGCAATAAAAAATTGGTCGGATATATTTGGGGTCACGGTAAACCCTGATAAATGCCAAGCTATCGAAATAGGGAGTCATCGTAATCTCTGTAAATTGAGTTCTGTCATTCTGCCTTTAGTTATATTTAATGGCAGAAGTATTCCACTTAGTCCTAGTGTCAAAGACCTTGGTTTGCACATGGACACTACTCTTAGCTGGCAAAGCCAAGTTGCAAGCGTTAGTTAGAGAGTCACGGGACACTTTCTCTATCGCCTAAAAAACCTACTCCCGCCCAAAACTAAAACAATGCTTGTGCAAGCCTTAATCTTCCCAATAATTGACTATGGTGATGTCTTGTGATGTGCTACTTTGACCTGAATGCAGATCTACTCAACAAACTTGACCGCTGAAATATGATGTGTCTGAATATCGTTTGCCGCTACAATGGTTGCCTATTCGCCAACGTAGACACATGCAAGCATTGGCTACCCTGTTTTCTTTACTTTTTTCTCCAAATTCTCCTTCTTACGTAACTTCCCATTTTCAATATGTATGCACCAATCATTCCAAATATCTTCGTTCAACAAACATTCGTCATCATCATTGTCCCTTTCATCGCTCTGATTTTATTCATTCTACTTTCTTTGTGCAGTCTATCCTATTGTGGAATGCTCTCCCTGTCGAAATCAGGATGGCAACCATTCGGCACTCTTTTAAAGTCAGGGTACGGAAGCATCTTTATGATAAGACATTGGCAGATTCATCTCGTCTTTGATTAATTTTGATATTAAATATTTATATATATGTCGGAGAAACACCGTTCTCCTTTACATCTTCATTAGTGGTCACCTCGTGGGCGTCATCAGGGTATAATGCGAGTACAAAACAAAATATTCACTATTCCGTACCATTTAATGTCAGTTTTACAATGATTAGAATCACGAAATAATGACTTCACAATTATTAACTTAAACGTTTATCCACGTTAAGCAATCATTTAAATAGAACCAGCGGATTCGCGACACCGATCTCACTTCGTCACACAAAATACCAACAACAACTCATAAAATGATCCACCTCGATCAATCCACATTACCCAAGTCACAGATTAGTAATATATGTGTCTTCCCAAGTAAAACTCGCGAAACATTCAAGATGGCGCCTCGACCCCGCTCGAGTATATCCTCTGCTCCGATTGGTCAACTCATACAAACATTCATAAAACAATATGGAAACTTTTTAAATAAACAATAAGGTTTTACTCTATAACTAAAAGTAAGAACAAAATTACGATTTATCAAAGTAAATAAGTAAACAATTGATGTCAGTTATGAAACCAACAATTAACTCGTTTCCTATTACTTCCTCAGAAATATATATGATTATGTGTTTAATATTTATATTATACCTATATATATCTTAAAATGGTAATAAATTATATCGTATGTATGTATTAAAAATCTGGTAAATTACTCTTTTTACGTTAGTGCCTCTAGCATGCTTTGTCTCTGCATCACCCTAAGGTTGTTTGGCAGAAAATGCCTATGGCATTAAGACCGCCTATGTACCAATGTGTATAAAGTATAAATAAATAAAAAAATAATAGAAAAATTTATAAATATATACTTAATAAGTATATAATTTCTTGTATCAATTCTCATATCTGGATCGAAGTCATCCATTTTTGTTTTGCTATACCAAAGTAACTACGCAAAAGGCGTCTAGACATTTTGAAAAAATATATTTATAAAAGCAGGAACAGTTAAGAATGAAAGCCGAGTCACAAAAACCAACAGAGGTACCGAAAAAACAGAGAGATTGCGCATTGAGTTGGTCGAACTGCAAAAAATAGCACAGGTGTTATTATAATTTGACTTTCTAGCGTCAAGCAAACTTTGATCATATTTAAATTAAAATTAAACTTAATAATATAATGTACCTAATGGCGCTCAAACCAGAAAGGATATCCTTTCTCGTTTGAGCGCCTGTTGTGTTTGCACTTAGTTCTTATGCTTTCTTAAGACCCCCGCTAATACTGGGATGTTTCTCTACAATCTGATTCTATGTTTTTGATATTCTTTCTCCTGGTAACTTTGTTGGACTGTGTTGTTTTTAAAATTGATACAATATGTATCAATTTTATTTATTATTATTATATATTATTATTATATTTTATATTTTTCCAAGATCTGGGTACCCCGAACCATTATATGGTCTGAAGGAAGCGTTTTGTTATTCACAACTGTGTTTCTTGCCCAGGATAAAATGTATTTGATTTTTGTCTTTTTATTTGGAGAAATCCAGTTCCACTGTTGTTTTTTAGGTTTTTTAAAAATGTAGTCTCCATGGCAAGTGGCAGTAGTGTATCGCGCATAGTGTATGTCGCATATTCTTGTGTTCTCCACGTTTTGGTTATCCTATCTTACTATTGATGTTTCTAATTAATATGTAGTTGTCGGCGGCAATATTCTGAGCTTTCTGAATTGTGTCGTAAAATTATTTTACCTCTTGATCTGTGGCATCTATAGTGTGTGCATATACTTGTATTATAGAAAGTTTATGTTTTCCAAATAAGAGGTTGAGTATACACACTATCGGAGAGTCCAGTATAGTTCTCTATATTTCGTTTATATTTATTTTTAACTAAGAATCCCACGCCGTACATTCCCGATTCTCCCGTGTGGCAAAATGTGTGATCATCATCTTCTATGATATTGTTTCCTGTTCTACGTACTTCGCATAATCCTATTATATCATAACTTATGTTGATAAGGGATTCTTTCAAAATTAATAGTCTTTCAGGTGAGAGTAGTGATCGCACATTGTATGTACAACCGTAGAGTTTTTGTAATGGACGGTTATTAGTCATAATCTCCCGCGTGGTTTAGACGTATTGGGAGTGGGTAAGGGGTCACAGGGGGTTGCTAGGTTGAATAAATGCCAGAGTTGGTACTGATTTCTATTTCATTTGGTTTTTGGGTACAATATTGTTTCATATTAATCTTATTTTTCTTAACGGGTAGTTTCTTCATCTGGGTGTTGTTTTTTTTCATCTGGTTTATCAGATTTTGGAGACTGAGAAAGTATTTTTTCCTAGGTTTAATTGTCGTGTTTTGTTTCATTTTTCTTAAATTTATTCAGAATTATTATTTCATATTTAAAAGCCTTTTTGCCCTTATCCATAGCTTCTTAGAGCTTTCCCTGCAGCGCTTTTCGCTTTTGAAGTACTTCTAATGGAAATTCTTCTATTATGTCCTGTGTTATTTAATTTAGGGTTTTCTTCATTTTTAATATATCTATCATCATTCCCATAGTAGTGAAGGTTACGTTAACCGGTCTTACTTTTTCATTTGTTTTTTCTAGTCTTCTAGAATACTCTATATTATTGGCTGCGCAGTTTATTTTCATATTTGTGTTTATTATCTCAACTATATTATTCACTTACTCGTAATACCCATATTTTTCTTCTTTAATTCCGAAGAAGATTATATTTCTTCTTCGCAAATTCCTATCAAAGTTGTCTATTGCAAGTTGTTGTTTTTAATTTTTTTCTTCCAATAACAAATTTTGAACTTCGATATTCTTGAACTTTTCATTTATATTTTCGTTTTAATAAAAACATCAAGAAAAAAATAAGAGTATGTCAACGCACTATGAAAAGGTGTATACTGAACATTCAATAAAAAAAAAAAACACAACTACCACGATTCGAAAGGAAACAAGAGTATTAGATGCATTAGAGAACTCACAAAAATTGAAATGGAAATGGGCAGTCCACGTAGCACGTTCAAGGGATGAAAAATGGGCTAAGAAAACAACCATATGGGCTGGACCAAAAGGAAAAAGAAGGCATGGTTGGCCTCAAGAGAGATGGGCTGATGAAATTAATAAAACGGTGGGCCAAACTGGCTTACCAAAGCAGAAGAAAAAAGATGGCAACAAATGGAGGAGTACTTTACCCAAAGAGGGGTCCTTCATTGTTATTAGGAAGATATTTATACCTAGTTATTTGCATTTTTATGTATATGTTTTTTATTAAGGAAAAATAAAGGCTTTTTGTTACTTTTAAACATTTATTTATACTATCCCACTGCTGGGCAAAGGCCTCCCCCAAGTTATGAGGGAATATAATTATATATATATATATATATATATAAAACAACGAATTAATACTTTAAAAAAAACTTTATAACTTATACCTACGTGTGTAATACCTACTTGGTATGTAAATTTAAACTCAAGTCATTATTTAAATGTAAAATTGTACATTTGCTGGATTTTAACAACATTTATCTTTTCCATTCTTAAAAACATTCACATTTTCACTGAATTCAACATTTTTGTTGTTATAAGAAACGTCATTACTTAAATCATTTCTAAGGAATATTTTAGCGTCATTTATTTTCTTTTCATTATTTAAGCCATTTTCAATCTTAGCCTTTATGATGCCATTCTTGCAAATGTTATTGTTTTTTTCATCATTATTTTGACTGCTAACTTTGGTCGTATTCATTTGGCCTTTCAGTTGTTGTCTTGGTTTCTTGATGTAAGCTTTGATGTAGAAATCGATGAATAAAACCAACATGAACAGGTTTTGTGGCAAGAAGAACGCAGCGGTCCATCGAGGGTATTCGCAGTCAGGCTTTATGACTAAGGTAGCCATATGAACGACGCACCAGAAGAATTGCAGCTGTAAAACGGAAATAGATAATAACAGCACCAATTGACTATGCCAATAATTCGTTTGATAAAACAATACTTTTTTTTACTTTTAATAAAGCGTTTGTATCCTCATATATTCATAGTATTACTATGATGAGTTCTGATGATGTAATTGAATTTACTTTCATGGTTGCTAATTTACTGATATTTTATTTGATTATTGCACATTTTAGAATTGACCACTTTTTAATTGCGTTTCTTGTTAAACTAATAAATAAAACTAAAAAAGGTATTTTATAGTTATTAGTTTGCAGATAGCATATACAATAAATCAAATAATAATATGATATATTTATTGATGATACTGGATAAATACATAAACATCAACATATAAAGAGGACAATAACGGGAACTCTGATAGTGGCATTGATAAACATGATACGAGATAACGTTTTGAGTATAAATGTGGCTTCAAGAATAGAAGAAGACCAAAGAAATGATTTAATGGATTGTGAAAGATGAACTGCTAGAAAGGGAATACTAAAATGATGCTTAAGCTGTTGCGTCAGTCATTTGCAGACACAATAGATTTTTATTGTTACAACGTACAGATCTGTACGTTACTGAGCCGAAAGGTTAATAGAGATTTAATTTTATGGAAGAAAAATGATCATGTTATTTCCTCTGACTTAAATAACTTTATCGATATCTTTTACCTTAAAAATATTTGAAAAGCATTAACGCATGCATAGTGAAATCTAAAGTTATCCATTTTTGGTAGGAATCCTGCTCATAACCATATTTTTCTTTTCACAAATATTTATAACTTTAGAGTTCGCTTTACATGAGTTAATGATTTTCAAAGATTTATATCACTTTTTTAACTTTAGATACATTTCACCTTTCTCTACCCAAGTTTAAATATTGTATAAGGCCAACTGGCATGAAAATTCAAAATTCTATTTACTATTCAACATTTTCTTTATCTCATGTTTTAGTAATTTATGGAAACTGCCTATAAATATTGTATTTCTTATATTTTATAGTAATTTAATGTTACTGTATCTATCTGTACTGCTCTTGTCATAATTTATTTCGGGACCACGATGTTTTACTTGGAATACAAACACTGTATCTGTTTGTATCCCGAAATAAATTATGACAAGAGCAGAAATTAATTATTCTAAAGAAACTTTGAACTTACAATTTGCAATTGTGTCACGTGTTTCTTTATCCAAATGGCATTTTTGATACTTGGCATGGCGACTGTCATTAGGTAGTAAGAGTACATCACGATGTGAACAAACGAGTTGATGACACCAACTAGCGTACCATGGCCACCTGTAAATGAGATTGTAACTTTTATTAGATCAGTTTACATACATAATGTCTATTTGCCTCAAAGAATAGGCATGATGACTGATTTAGAAATCTCCTTTTATAATATAGGTACACGTCTACTATTTCCGAAAAACACATTATTTCAGCAATAAACTTAGTTTTAACGCATATTTTAATCTAAATACTTTTAATTAAACGCGAAAACGCTCCTGGGTGTCATGGCGTCCATTGTGACGTCACGCCTCGGTAAACATTGCATTGGGTTTATACTAGTCAACAAATTAATATATATTTCGTGTGTTATAAATGAACATCAACCATACGATAAGAAGAAGAAGTTATAAATGAATTCCAAGTTTACTAGTTTCATCAAAATGCATTTTTACAACAAACTTCAAGCAGCACGTACGGCGGTGATTGACATTAACATGGCTGATTGCAGTATTTTATACTTTTATTTTATTGAAAATCTTATTAATCTTAATGTTTTTATTGAAACAAGGTAATTTTTTAGAATCCTGTGTATATATATTTTTCTCTAAAACCATTTATTCTTTGATTCTTTAATACGACTGTCATCATGCCTATTAGACAGAGGTACTCGCTGTTAAAGACCCACATTTCATTAATTATTATCGTGTGCTTTTTGACATCATAAAGCCAATTTTACTACTGTTCCGTTTCTCTCAATATCATGAAGGCCTTTGACAGGATTTGGTACGATAATCTTATTATGAAACTTTCCTCATTTGGGTTGCCAACTGGTCTGTGTCATATCAGACTTCTTGAGAGATCGGTCGATCTAATTTGTCATTGACGCTTGTTCATGCCAAATGCTGTAAATGCCAGGGTCCCTCTCCAGGGTCTCCAAGAATCAGTACTCCCCGCAACGTTGTTATTGCCTCAAATAAACGATCTGCTAAAGCCCGTCACTTTTAGGTAGGCAGACAATAGCACCGTTGTTGAAGGTTACAGATCCAATTCACGAGCTAGTGGGCCGCAAATCTAGTCTCGGAGTGAAGCTAACTTGATCAAGTTCAACGTAGCTAAAACTCAGGCTGTCTTTTTTCTACGAAATAGAGTCATTAGAGTGAACTCCAATTGTTTATGCAACCGTACTGATAACCGCTTCTCGGCGTGTCACTAACTTCCACCCTCAACTTAGGCTCTTACTTACATTGAGTTCAAGACTCAACTTGCAGCTAAAAAATGAGTCCTCTTCAAGGTGAAAGGTAAGTACTTCCACAACAGCTGCTTTACTTATATCAAGCACAAATTCGGTCGTTTATGTATTAGTGATGTCACCTTTAGGATGGTTCAGCCAAATACCAGCTTCGACACTCGAGTCAATTGAGAGGAAATTGAATGAAAAAGAGGCATTGGGAACAATGCGTTGGTCCATGCCAAACTACAAAGTCTTGAGCATCGGGGCAGACTTGCTGGTCTATCGGTTTTTTATAGTATAAATTCCTGCGAGTGTCTGTCGTAGAATCATCATTAACTGTAGTTTAACAATCTAATTCCCTCAAGCCCCTTATTTGATGGTTTTCATCGGATAATCAGGCGTACGGTAATGTGCCACCCTTGTGTGGTAGACATTCCACCCTTACGCACGAAGCATTTTGCTAATATAATAAAACAACTTTTAACCGGATTAATCGCGTGTATTATTGGTTTTTTGTTTTTCCTGACGTTTCGAACACTTTGCAGCGTTCGTGGTCGCAGGAGGACTAAGGTGTCAGGTGTCTCAACAGTTTATTTAAAATTATTTCAGTCTACCGTACATATAATTGATAAAATTCATAAAATTATTTTGTCTCTGATACATATTTAAACTAAATCGCGACGGTATTTCCTAAGACTATCCCTGAGAAGAAATACCGAAACAAACTCAGAGGTCACAGTCGTTTTAAATTTAGAGATACAATTTTACAATTTTATCGAATTATAAACTAAAAGGTGTTCCGATGCACGCAGTAATCGCTCACAGTATCTTGATTTGTCTTACATGCTTCACATGGTTGAGTTCCCCTGCCCACCATGTGAAGCAAGTTCTCAAACATAATAACTTACGAGCTCCACATCCCCGTCGCAGAAGCCGCCCAAAGCCCACCACAGTTGATCGCCGACCTGCTGTCCTACCTTTCATCAAAGGGGTCACCGATAGAATTGGTCACATCTTGAAGCGTGCTTCTATCAAAACCTACTTCAAGCCACATAGAAAGATCAGCCAACTTCTCAGACCGGTGAAGTGCCACATTCCCTTACAAGATGCAGGGGTCTACAAGATTGATTGTGATTGTGGGCTATCTTACATAGGGCAAACAAAGCGTAGCATTGGCACCAGGTTGAAAGAACACATAGCTGACGTCAAGAATAGACGCTCAACAAAATCTGCAGTCTGTGAACATACAACAGACAAACCCAACCATTTTCTACGTTTCGATAAACCACAAATCCTCGCGAAAGAAAACCGATATATACCGAGAATGCTCCGCGAGGCTATTGAAATTAAAAAACACCCAAATTTCAATAGAGAAGATGGTTGGCAATTACCACCTGTTTGGAACCCTGTACTGAAAATAATCAAGTCCCAAACAAAGTCAAGTCACAAGACAAATCAAGATACTGTGAGCGATTACTGCGTGCATCGGAACACCTTTTAGTTTATAATTCGATAAAATTGTAAAATTGTATCTCTAAATTTAAAACGACTGTGACCTCTGAGTTTGTTTCGGTATTTCTTCTCAGGGATAGTCTTAGGAAATACCGTCGCGATTTAGTTTAAATATGTATCAGAGACAAAATAATTTTATGAATTTTATCAATTATATGTACGGTAGACTGAAATAATTTTAGATAAACTGTTGAGACACCTGACACCTTAGTCCTCCTGCGACCACGAACGCTGCAAAGTGTTCGAAACGTCAGGAAAAACAAAAAACCAATAATACACGCGATTAATCCGGTTAAAAGTTGTTTTATTATAATGTGTAGTAATCGCGCAAACCTAAGATATTACCATTTTGCTAATAGTTTGATTATGCGCACCGCTAAGGAATGGAACTTCTTGAGCATAATCTGGCTTCTTCAAGGCTCGAGTGAACAGGTTTCTGTTGGGGAAGCGCTTTCCACAATCGAGCGCATCATTGCTTAACATCAGGTAAGGTGGTGGTCGAACACAAGCCCATTATGAATAATAGCAAAAAAAAATTACGCCTACCATTGTGAATTATAAAGTGAATGAAATTAATTAAACAATCCATAAGCACGCCTGCATTTTTTTTTAAATATTACTATCTTATTATGTTACTCGAAATAATGTAAGGATTCTAACGGTATCTCATAGATTGAAATCAGTTCAGGCATTCAGAAGTTATGGTAGAATATCTAAACTCACAAACATACATACACGAATCCTAAAAACATAACACTCCTTTTTTTGGGGCAGTCGTGTAAGAAGAAATCATTTCCTTAGCAGACGTTTCAGTAATTTAAGATGTGCGCAAACTACTGAGAAGTGTTTTAATTATATATTTATGAAACAAGAATGAATAATGTTGATATTATATTATTCAGTTCTATCAGAAAATAGTTTTCAAGGAGTAATTAAAACACTTTTATCTTTAGATATTTTTAGGATAGAGGCCCTTTAATATTCGATTAAATTAAGGTCAATTACCAGCTATTCCGTTGACCTTTCCACCGTTTACATTAAATCGTTCATTCACTCACAAAAATGTTGGCCTTTTGGCCACAGAATTAATCTATTGAGGGCGGTAGACCAGATACAATAGAAATTTATTGTTATGTATTTTTTAATTGCTCCTTAAAACACGGAGACAATCAGATGAAATGCTCCTAATGATCACTGATATATTGACGGACCGCGCCAAGCCTTGCTTAACCTCTACGATAATTTAAAACAGATAGACTATGAGAACGTATTTTTAGTATTATCATTGGATCAATCGATTCCCAGGCCGGGCAAATAAGTTTTTACGTTTTTCTGCCAGGAAGCTCTCATCCCAGGTAGCAGCTAGAATGGAGGCTCCTATTGTGACCGTTAAGGACAACAGGCTCACTACCTATTACTTAAGATTTAATAATGGCATCATTGAAATTTGGAAGAAAAATACTACAACACCTGTGTGCGAAGCTAACTCATTTTAGCACCTTCTTCGCTAATTAAACCTAGCGTCGACTTAGATTATTTCTAAGAAGCTATATTCCAATGCCATCTAATATAATTTAAACGCAGATGGAGCTGAGGACATGTCTATTAGTCTTTGTTGAGAGTAAGCGGTTTGAAATGTGGCACTACGCATTGGTGGCCCATACAAGGGCTATGCTTGAACCTGTACGTGCTTTCTCACTTGCGCTCATCTCCGATATATCGACAGCGACGGCAGCCCCTGACTTCGTCCGGCCACCCAAGATAAAATTGCCTTGCTTTGACCAGGACTATCAACACTGCCTTGCATTCCACGATACGTGTCTCTTCCTTATTGATAATCATTATAATTGCAGCATAGAGGAAACCCACAAATTCCACGAACTTCATGTAGTTGTTATGTTTTTACGATAGAAAATATCTAATTATCATCCCGCGTGGCCTCCAGCTAGCAGATGTACTTTTAACTATTAAAATCTTAGTAGGAACTGAAATATTCTGGGACACCTTTGGATTCAAATGCAGGGTAACCCTCAAAACGTGGTTGGCGTCGACATATTCAATTCTAAAATTATTTCTATTTACTTTTTGTGGAAAGAAGATTGCGGTTCAGTACCCCAGGTACTCTGTCAACTAAACTATACCAGCCTTTGCTAACTATTTCCAATTCTTCTTCCGTATCCATACATCTTATGGTGACGTCACTACTATCTATTAGGTCCTTATATAGTGTACGTTTTGACTTTAGAATTCGTTACGCATAGATTTTACAATTTATCTAAACTGATGTATGTCCTTTTCTCTCACATAAGGCTTATTATGCTTCTGAGACATTCATTCTGTTTTCAAAAGAAATAGAATGGTCATGTAAAAAGAATATAATTATATTATTTACCTGGTAAGTAAGTGACGGCGGCCCATATTAACATTACCATTCCAGTGTGGTGATAGATATGCAAGAATGAAACTTGATTTAATTTCTTCCGAAGCACAAAGAATACCTGAAAATAAATGGCAAATTATGTTTTTTTATATTTTTTAAACTTTTTATATTTTGAATTGATGATTACCTCCCACTTAAACTAATTTTCATCATGTATACGACACAACTGGTGAACTTAGTGAAACTTTAATTTAATTTAGTTTTAGCAAGCAATACAACTTGAAGAGCAGAGGTTGTGAAAAAAAAAAAGAAATACTAAATTTAAGATAAATCTTTGAAAAGCGAAACACATGCTTAGCGAACTCTAAAGTTACAATATTAAATGGAAAAAGAATACGGTCGCGAATAGGATTCGAACCTGCGAGGTCGAAATGGCTTAGTGGTCAGATTTTTATAATAAACTACCTCTCTGTATATTAGAAATGCCATTCAATGCATTTAAATTAACAGTTAAATACAACCTTTCCCAAAGGGCATACTATACAATTAATGACTATTTAAATGATAAGAGTAGTTGGTCGCCGTGTTGAATGCAAGACAATCCTATAATTTTTTAATTGTATCTGTAATGACAATAATGTGTTAAAAACACTTTGCCGTTAACTGGTGACCTCGGCTATTTAGTAATGGTTTTATTTTTATTCTTCTGAGAGGCAGCGAGTTCGTCATGCTCCCCTTGACGTCATTGCTTGCGGTAGCGTCATGGATCGGGTCGCCACCTTCCCTCTAAAATGGCGAGGGAGGCGATGGCAGATCTTTGCGTTATGCTCGTGAACGGGTGCTGCTTGTGGTGACTGGTCGTCTTGCTGATCGTAGTTCCTAATTTATTAAAATGCATTTATTGAATTAGCCAAGCTGGTCCTAGTTAATGTGCAGTTTCTATCTCTTGGCATGTGTAAGTGGGTACGACCTTCATACGAAATAGTTTTAGATTGGACGCTTTCGGTAATTTTACATTGTTTCTCGATTCATTTAATATTTTTATGCATTGGCATGCATATTACATAGGCTCGTGCTAGCTAACTGTGCCCAAGATATTTTATCTCACTAGATACAATTATTGTATATAAATTCAATTTTAGATTTGTATAGAATCTGTAAATAATTTTGATACAGACAGACGTGTTGCTGGGAAGTTTGTTGCGCCGCTTCTTCTTTCCAGCTAAAACACTAGGAAGCGGTGAAGGGTGGGCTTTTTTGGGGGCTGTCTTAATGTTTGACGTTCAAAAAGCGCTAATTTTTAGCCTAATTTGAATAAAGAAATTTTGATTTTGATTTTGATTTTGATCGCGTGGAGTATTTATCCGGGAGGCGCAAGTTCGAATCCTGTTCGTTTTCTTTTTCGATTTAATATTGTAACTTTAAATACTAAATTATTAATATTTTCAACACTCTTGCTCGCAAAGGGGCTCTTATTGCATAGTTTTTAGCTTAATATTTAGGCTTATTACGCACGCGTGCATGTGGTAATTTAAAAAAACAGCGTGACATCTTTACATTGACTTTCGATTTTCGATTTTGATTCTTGAAATTATTTGTTTTTGTCAACAAATTAACATTAATTTGTGTTGTAAAGTAGAGAAAATTTCATTTTATTATTAGTAAACTCAAGGGCTTCTACGTCCACCTGCGTACGCATAGACCGTAGACTCGGCGCACTAAAAGAGAATTCCACGCACCATTGTATTAACAAAAGAAGTTTAGTTAAATTTATTTAGTTTTCTTCGCATGTGTGTTGAAAACCGTTTTATGAGACTCGTGCTCTATGATCATTTCATGTCTTGGTCACTGCTACCCTTGTCAATAACTCGGCATAAAATGTAGCCTCGTCTTTATTTACGAACTTAGCAGACTTGTATCATAATGTATTATTTTAACCCGCATTGAAAAGAATGAAACAAGATGAAAAGTTTATCTTTTTAACACGGTTTTATTAGCTTGATATGTCATCTGTGTAACAGAATCTTTGAACGTGATTGTCACCCATTTTACAACGTTGGATTGTATTGAAACTTCGCACACTTATCAAGGACCGATGACAATACAAAAATTTTACAAATTTGTCCGATTATCCTGATCAGGATCTTCAGGATTAACGATTTCAGGACTAAACAGCAAAACAAGACACGCTTTTGTAATAAACAGACATAAAAGTTAAAAAAAAAATCCAAAGGTCAAAAGAAATATTGTAATTATGAAAAGTGATGACCTACATAATATGTTGCACACTGATTTGCGTTTTATTTAAGTTGTTTAAATAAATGAATACTGAAGGTTAGTGAGGAAACAAAACATGCATTGTTTGATAATAAATAATTGAACTCTCTACATAGGTCATATTTGTATATAATTACGTAATTGCAGAAATGTAAGTAGGTAATACGTTTTTTTTATAATCCAAGGATTTCATTTATTGGTTTTAGCTTCGATATTGTTAAAATATATTTCTTAAATTACCATTATTAGATCTTAGCACATATCTGAGATTTATATAAGTTGAAAAAATGAATATCAATTACCGCACGTTTGAAGAATCATCACTTGAGAATAGCGCGACCATGCCGGCTGTCTTTGTTTTTGTTTGTTGTGTTCGTACTTGTTGGGACAAGGATAGATTTCATTTTTTAAAACCCTCAGTAAAGTTCAGAAATTTCAATGCTATTTTTGTATAAATAGCACTAGTGCGAATCCGGAACGGGTAGGTAGTAGTAACACACCATTATTTTATTATATGTATAATTAACAGGAATTAACGCGTAATAAATACCTTTGAATCGCTTGACGTTTCGACCAGGTTGCACTGATCGTGGTCACAAGCAGACTGATGCAGCGAGTTTACTCCGTCATGGGTGCGGTAGATTTTTCTTCATCTACCTCCATGTTTTCACAATTGTTATTAAGGCCGCGACACACTACACTCACTGTGTCCGATCAGTCTGCTTGTGACCACGATCAGTGCAACCTGGTCGAAACGTCAAGCGATTCAAAGGTATTTATTGCGCGTTAATTCCTGTTAGCTATACATATAATAATATCATGCAACGCGATAGTTTAAAAGTTAGTACACCATTATTTATTATTGAATTCATTCCACAGTACTTTTGGACCACCTACTTTGAGATTTGGAAACTACCTCGTCGGTCTAGTGGCCTCAAGCGCGACTGTAGAGCATGAGGTCCTGGATTCGACTCCCGGGTCGGGTAAAGGGATACTGAGTTTTTCTGTTAAGAAATTCTCAGTAGTAGTCTAGAGTTTGGAATTATGCCCGGTAGATAGAAATAGGTTCACCACTTATTACATGGGACTTATATAACAGCATTGGTGAAATGTGGGTCTGCCTAACCTTTCGGGGAATACATGCTATGTTATGTTACTTCGGGATCTATAGGGTTGCGGATACAAGCTGCTTGGGATATATCCAGGTCAACAAAATAAAAATATAGATTTAGTTTAACATCATTCCATTATTATTGACTATTGTAACTATTTTTATGTATAAGACTGCCTCGTTGGTCTAGTGGTCCCAAGCGCGACTGCTGAACAGGAGGTCTCGGGTTCGATCCCCGGGTCGGGCAAAGTGTTATTGAGTTTTTCTGTTAGGAAATTCTCAGTAGCAGCCCGGAGTTTGGAACTGTGCCCGGTTGATGGCAATAGGCTCACCACCTATTACATGGGACTTAATAACAGCATTGGTGAAATGTGGGTGTACAACTGTGTACACCTCTGCCTACCCCTTCGGGGAATATAGGCGTGATGCTATGTTATGTTATGTAACTATTTATCCCATCAAAAAGATAAATGTGAAAAAAGGGCCAAGTTCGGTATAAACAAAGAACGCCAAGGGTTGACGGTATTTCCGACAAAAAGTTTACCACCCAGCCATGCTTAGGCACGAATGAGCCGGCTCGACCTGAGTTATCACCACAGCCTCACAGAAAACTGGCGTGAAACAATGCTTGCGTTGTGTTTGCCACGTATCCCATAAAAAAATGGGCGCCAAGGTCAATCGCACTTTCTCAAATGATAACTAGCTATGAAAACGATTATAAAATTTTTTATAACTTAGCAAATGAACTGAAAAAGAAAAAAATAATGAAATGGCTAAATTAAAATGGTGCACCGAAAAGAACCAAACAAATATAATTCAACAGCCTTTTATTTTTATATCAAAATCAATGTTTCTACACTTTCTGGTTTGATATTCGAATCTTTACTGTATTTTTTAAAGACCAAATAGGCTTTCAACTTATAAAAAAACGAAAATAGGGTATATGCATGACCCCCCCAGGGGTTCCGCCTTGTCGTGGTGGGGGGGCTCTAGTAGCCGTGGCGATCAAGCCAGATCAGACATTTTAAATTTCCCTTGCATGATTCTCACTTTTCAACTTTAATATTTCACAATTAAAACACGATTAATTAAAAAAAATAATTGAATAGGTGTCATTCTACAGCAATAAAGAATACGAATAAAAATATTTGACCTAAATTTGAATCAATGCATATTACCTATTCACAAAATTACCAAATTGAGCCTATATTATAAAAAATATGTGTGTTAGTGTCAGATATCCTACGACCACAAACACTGCAGTATTCATAGCGTCAGGAAAAATAAAATCCAAGATAATACACGCGATTAATCCGGTTAAAAATTGTTTAAGTAAAATATGTAGTGATCAGAAATCCAATATAATTTTTTTTTTGCAACTTGTGCATTCAGAAGCATGAATTGACATAACTTTCCAACGTCAATCAAGCGGATTTATTTTCAAGATTAAGCCTATAGGACTTTATATTCGTGATTTTTTAAATGAAAATCTAGTTCGAGTAACGAAGTATGTAAATACATAAAAAAAAGAAACGGAAAATTATGTCGGTTCATGCTTTTCAATGCAAAAATTGCAAAAAAATTGGACAACATTCTACCTACTGGGTACTTGTAACTTGTATTAATTTCACGAGTAACCCACTGATTTCACGTGCTATATTCCATAAAAATAGTGACTGATGAAAGTGTTTCTGTTAATTTACAATATAAACAGAAAAATTTCAATAAATTAAAATTCTATCGCATATTAAAATAAATGCATTTCACGAATTTTAATTATTCAAATGTTTACAAAGTTGCTTTCATTGTTGTAATTAATTTTTGATTGGTAACTGTTTGATCGAGCTTACAACGGCAGGCTTTTGTCCAGTAGTCAACTAAATTGGCCTACGATATCATCAACATCGATATTGGAAATAATATATACTAATGGGACTATTTCTATAGACTATTTCCCTTGTGTGTTTGCTATTTGTGTTTCTAATATATTGTTTTCTTTCTTTCTTTACGCCTGACTTGTCACGCCTTGACAATGCTCTGCCAATTGGGCTATCGTGTCGCTTGTTCGTATAGTCTATCAAATTTCAAGTGCCTTACTTAAAAAAGATTTTAAGTAAGAATAAGACAAGGGCATGACATGTTCCTAACATGTAGGTATGACCAAATTTTTTGATCACTCATAAATAAAACCAATAAAAAACTTACCGTATCTAAAAGATCCATAATTTTAATTGAATAGTAGAAATAAACGGCTCGCGCAATGCTCAAGGCTTTGGGGTCATTTGAAAAATCAACTGGTTCACAAAACCATTTGTAGTCCCATCCCCATGCTAGATATATTGCCTGTAAATATAAATAAAGATGTTGTATTGCATTGACTGTCGAGTTCACAAATATTGTTGAACTATTTTGTCTGTTTTATAGACATTGAGGTAGTTAATTTTTTGGACACATCTATACCAGTAAATAAAATGGAAGTGTCTGTCTATGATTTCAAAATGAGTGCATAAAATTTAAATGAAAACTGCCTTATCATAAATTACCGTTTTTAGAATTTTTGTTTGTCTGGACGTTTGCCTCGAATAGGCTACAAAACTACTTAACGGGTAAATACGAAAATTTTAGGGATTAAACCAAATTTTAACTTAAATAGTGTATGTTCTATTTGCGACACCTTGCAGGTTTCAAGAGATATGATTCTATTTATCTAAACTCATGTCATAGGCCTTCGATTGGTAACTATACTACTGTTTGTAATAAATAAAACAAACAAGAAAGTGATAAAGTTAAAAATACGCAAATAAAAATAAAATGCAGGAATTATATCATGTGCAAATAAAATCCGCTAATGAAAATATTATGCAGGAATTTATTCATGCACACCAAAAACACTAAATATTTAAATGCAGCCAGTACCTACTACAAACAAGGAAATGTGTAAATTAATGAATTACAATGTCAATTAAATTGAACCAGGATGCCTGAGAAATGTTCTCGAATATTTATCAAAGACTTACAAGCTTGTACATCAACCACATGAGAAAAAGATTAGCCACGTCCATTTTTTTGGAATCCCCGTTTAGGTTCGAATTCGAACGGAGCCCTTAATCATGAGCTGAGTCTACGATAATGTATTGAGTCAAACTAATCGGAAAACAAAAATTAATATGAATATGTCTTGCAAAAGTTATTATACATAGAAAGACACACGAGAGCTATAAAAATAAATAGAAACTGAATTATTCGATCATCTATCTACCTAGCCTTTTTCAAACTATCTTGGGGTTAGTTTCCAGTTTAACCGAATGTAGCTTAATACCAGTATTTTACATGGAACAACGCCTATCTGTCCACAACCCACTTTCTGGGTAACACGATAGACTGGTTGTCAGTCATTCAGGTATCTGACGACCTGTGACGAGTATCATAGATCTTATTTTGACAACCGGGGCCGATATTTTAACGTCCTCTCCGAGCCACGGAGGGGTCTCGATATGAAATGATGGTCACCGATCCACAGCACAAACGAGGCACGCTCCATTAATTAGCCACGAGCCCTTCCACTGAATAATGCGATCATAACAACAAATAAAATTAAACAGTAAACTCACTAAGTATAGTAGATATGCACAAGCTACCACTTGAAATAAATTGTAGGCAATGAGAATTTTGTCTAAATTAAATGGTTGACGATTTTTCATATACTGTGGTCCCCATTTCAAAACAAACATTAAATACAGGCCAAGTAATGATAGTATTTGATAAGGTTTCGCTACAAATAACCATCCATTTGTTCTGGGATCTGAAAAACAAATAAAAGACAATCTTTATATGATTTAGTATAAAAGCTACATTACATCCATGCCATGTGAACTAAGCCGAGGCTCGTACCCGCTTAGTTTATAAGTCGAATGCCCTGGCTTTGTTTGGGCCTTAAAAATAATATTTTAAGGCAAAAAGTTAAGCAGTCTACAACCTCCTAGGTTGAAATCTGAGATGCCACACACAAAAAAAAATGCCGTGCTATGCGATGCAACGCACGCAACGCTGAAACCATTTTATCCGTATGTTTCCTGCAGAATTTAAAATTCCTTGTACGTATGAACTATTTTTTTATTTAAACTTTATGCAACATACGTACATAGGCGGATTTAATGCCTTAGACATTCTCTCCCAGTCAACCTTTGGATGTTGCAGAGATAAAACAAATTAGATGCAAAGGTTTACCGAGTTTACTAAGAGAAGAAAAAAAAAATTTTTTTTCCTTCTCTCATGCATAATACGAATCAAAATACATATATAATACAAATATATACACAATATATAATAAATCAGTCATAGGTAAAAGGATTCTGCCGAAATTTTGTACCGGATTAACATCCGAACTTTGATTGGTGGCCATCCTGATCTCAATCTTAATTTTAGACTTAAGTGTTGGACTATTATAGTTCTAGCAATACTATTTTTATTAGCTTTGAGTTTAATAATAGATATAATTAAAATAGGTCCGATTCCGAGAGCTCAAAATATAAATAATAGGTCGTAAATAATGGGCAATAGATATTAAAATACCATGATTTCTTTTGACCGAAACCCATAGTCATCAGCAGATCTTGGTTAAACATATAACACAATCATAAGCTAAGAACATACAAGTGTAAAATAGAAAGATATTATACTCACCAGTTACTTCTTCGAATAAAAGAAGATATCCTTGCCAAGCTTTGCCGATTATTACGGCCATTGTTGTCAATTTCACTGTTCACTGCGTCAGAATTATTTGCTTAGTAGAAAATTAGAATTGTATCATAAATTTTTTATAATTGCTAATTTCCTGAATGTATCTTCAGCATCAGCAAGTTTGTCTTCATTCTTTGATTTATCTTGTTTCTTCACTTATTTTTACGGAACTACCAGACAGGGTTTAACCCACAAGTACCATCGTACGACTAATTCGACGCCAGTCAATTCATTGTGATAATTGATGCAGTGTTAAGGGGTATACATATATTTGAATAATAATTCATCAAACTGCTATTGTTACTTGAATCAAATAGATGACAAAAGAACAAGTTAGTAATGTCCTAACAGATGTCGAAAGTTGATTGTTCGACACGAGTTGTCGAATGTTGGGGAACCAGCAAACTGTTCTGTGAGCCACAAGGATTTTAATATGTAGTAAGAGTTGTGCTTACCGTGAGGGTTTTCAGGGTTCCCTATATTCAGATAAAAAGGGAATTCTTCTACCACGAGACTGGACCCGCCGCCGTCCTTAAGTCATAGTTAATTTTCTTTGTAATTTCTGAAGTTATATCGTTTTATCAAAAATTACAGGTCTGATCTTTATCAATATTAAATCTAAATTTAAATCCAATCTCCCAATATACACAAAAAAGTAGCATATTTTTTTTAGAAAATTATATTAAACTTTAAAATTGTGCTTTAGGTTGCAAATGCTGAAATTATAATGGATTATTCTGGATTAAAGAATCTACTATTATACTATTTCTATATTCTTATAGAATACTCCGTCATTTACAAATAAGTTTCTTTAAATTAATTGAACCCTTTTGATATTTAAATAAGAAGTGTACCAATTTGAAACAAAAGACAAGACAGTATTACAATACTTCCATTGGGATTTGGTAAAAATAATTATTTAATTATTGGTAATATGTATTTAATTGAAAGTTCTAGTGTTTTTTTTTTTGAGTCCTATTTAATTATTTATCTCAAATTTACATATAATACCTAAGTACAGCTTTTGCTGGTTTTTTTCTTGTTTTTCAGTATCTGTTAATATTATCGTAGTGACGTTACAGAATTTACCGACGTCATGTACATGATATTGCATTTTATAAATTTCCATCAATTAATTGCTTTCGTGTCCAAATACAATTCCATGAGGTTAGTTTTTAGCTATATTAAACAATACATTTTAATTTATAATAACACAAATGCAATCATAACTTTCGCCGTCATATCTTTTTGATATCGATATATGCCCATGAAGTGCTTTTCTTTTCAAAATTTATCGGGGTCTATACAATGATTTTTTTTTATATATTTTTTTTTGTTCTGTATTTGTCTGCAGTCTTTTGGGGTTACTCTGAAACTAATACCAATTCCAATCCAATATTAAATAGACGCCTTAAAACAACGCGTAATATTAAAATAGATTATTATATTAGAATACATCGCAGTTGCCTCAACTTGTTGTCAAATGTTGTCTTCATATTATCTGGAATATATAATTATTTTTTAGACATTTTGGAATTTAAATGTGCGAACTGATATATTTCCAATGTTAATCGAGTGGAATTATTATCAAGAGTAAGCCCATTTATCTTTGGTATCAGATTCCATTTTATTAAATTAAATTAATTAACTCATGTCGCTTTTTAAAAACACAATTGTTATAAACTATAAAAAAAAACAAGCTGTCTATCCGTGTATTGTGCATACAATTCAAAATAATTGTCTGACGACAAATATTAAGTGCTAAACAAAAAAAAAACGAAAAAGCTATATTCAAATGAAATAAGGAGAATTAAAAAAAAACAATTCAGTAGGTACACGGCCTTATTTATGTTTTATGTAAATTCACGCTCCATTTCTGATAAATAATTTACATAAACAGAAGTCATCGTAATTTAAAGTAGACCATAGTTCGTGTCACTACACTTAAAAAAATTCAAGCTATTTCAAAATATACCTACGGAACCGAACCATACTGACAAACACCGTTTTCTCCGGGGGAGAGCCATGCTTCGGCACGAATGGGTCGGCTCGACCGGATTGATACCACGGCCTTACAGAAAACCGGCGTGAAAAAACGCTTGCGTTGTGTTTCGCCGAGTGAGTGAAGGTACCGGAGGTCCGAAGCCTTTAAAAGGACGGCAACGCACTTGCGACTCCTCTGGGGTTACGGTGTCCATGGGTGGCGGTAATCGCTTACCATCAGGCGAGCCGTCATTATTTCATAAAAAAAAAACGTTTCTGACGAAATATCGGGGTAATGAGCAGAGGTTGAGATGGCCTAGTGGCCAGAGCGCCCAGAGTATTTATTCGGGAGGCGTCGGCGCCGAACAAAACTATCAACGATCATCTTAAATTAAAATTATAATCTGGAGTATTTATCTGGGAGGCGCAGGTTTGAATCCTGCACACGACAGAATTTTTAGTTCTAAAAGAAATTATGACATTGCTGTTAATGCGTTTGCAAGATTTTATCTGTATTTCTCACGACCATTGTGACCAGTCTAACTGATTGAAATAACTCGTGTGTTCCGCCTACCCCCACCGTAGTACAAAAGTCATCATATTGGCTAAACAAATCACGTTTAACAAATGAATGAAATATCATGTAGCTTTACACGTGACCAGTTTAGGTTCGTTGGCCGACTATACAAATAACTGATTGATATAATTACGTAGTATTTGTTACTACATATTTGGAACAACATTGACTTAATCACCAAAACATAATTCCGTTAGGTATATTGTATTGTAAAGAAGTCAAACTTCTTTACAATACAATATTCTTTATTGAAAAGAAATAAAAATAGATTTATTCGCACACAGTGCGACATTAGTACATAAAAACAGAGTAAACAGTGAAACTTAGTAATATCTTAGGTTTGAGCGATCACTACACATTATAATAAAATAAAAGGAAAAGCAAAAAACCAATAATACACGCGATTAATCCGGTTAAAAGCAGTGAAACTTAGTCTAAACTATAACTAAAACACATGGTTGACAATACAATTATTTTGTAAGTACATACCTACATATTAACTTTATTTATTTTTTGTTTCATAAGTCAATTCTCAATTCGTTTATTGCACACCATATGTTTAATACAGATGTAATTTATTGGTAATACAATTGGTAGATACAATATGGACCCTGTCGGGCACAGCAACATAGAAAGAAGAGAGGAAGCAATTTTAAATAAATTTTGTTACTATTTTTGAGTGAAAGACATACCTAGTTAGGAATGTAAATTTCATAGCAATAACTGTCAAATATGAGATTATTTATCAGATGGTTGAATAATTAAATATAATTGTCGAATTATTATATATAATTTTATTTCTATTTGTATATTTGTTTTGTATTAATTAGTGAAGTATTTACGTATTTAAGTACCCAATTCTGCGTCCGGTATGATATTATACCTACGTAGTTTTTAATCACGATTAATTTTATGAAAGTTTAGTGTCATGGTTATTAATTTATTATTATCTAGCTATTATTATTTTAAATAAAATTAATTTATTTATTATATAATATCATTGAATTATATCATTTATTTATCATTAAAATATTCATTTTAAGTTGTAATAGCTTTTATTTAATAGATAGGTTTTTAATTTATTAATAAAAATATTATATTCAAGTATACTTCTGATGATTTCTGGTAATTTATTATATATTCTTATAGTTGTGACTAAAGTACTAGAGTCGTTAAATCTTTGTGCGAAAAATGGTCGCCACTCAGCCTAAAGCTGATGTGTCGCTGAAAAATAAAGCAATCCAACAGCGCTGATATTCTGTGGTAACCTCTCGTCGACGTATGGCGTCTTCCAGTATAAAAAACGTATTGTACACATATATTAAATTAAAAAATACAACATATTGAAAATACTAAAAAAAAAAATACGCGCCTGCCATGTGTAATTTTACCATAGCCACTATATTTATATTATTTTAAATTTTACTACCCTACGTTACCCGGAACAAGGTGTAAGGATTCTATCAATACCTCATACATCTAAATTGGTTCAGGCGTTTAGTAGTTACGATGAAAAAAAAAGACATAATCATACATACATGAACCCTAAAAACATAACACTTCTCTGTTTTTTTTGTATATGCTTGCTATTGACTACGCCATAACATTATTACATTCGTCCCACAATCATAAATCTCCCACCTGGGCATAAGTTGCCTTGGCTGTCCTGAAAGTCTTTAAATAGACTTCGGACCCAGGTCACTTCGACCAGAAGTAATGAAAACCTGCTCAGATGGGGATACATAAAAGATTCCAATTTGGAGTGCAGGTGTAGTTCTGTTCCACAAACGATGGAATACTTGACTTCGTGCCCTGTGTGCCCTGATACCTGCACGGTAAATGACCTCATGGACGCTACTGAGAATGCGATTGTCGTATCAGGGTTTTGGGCTGATACAATTTGAATTGCCATAAATACGCTAAGAAGAAGACATTACTAGAAAGACAGTTATGATGGCATTATGGTTGCGAACCGGGCATATTCCATCAAGGAAACTTGGACACATGATGAAAATATATGATTCACCGAATTGTGAAATTTGTGGCAATATTACTTGACGGATTGTGAACGGAATCAAAAATTTAATCTAATCAGACAAAATATCAGACTTTTTCAAAAGTATTTTAGTTACTCTGAGACAGCGGAACATGTACAGTCGACAAAAGAGATGGGTATGCAGGGTCGTCAGATATAGTTGAAGTTTTCTTAGAAACCGATGGATGTCATGGATTGAAACTCAATTCAATTAATGAACTGTTTATTATCTATGTTTAAATTAAATTACATTTCAAAACATCCGTCGGTTTTTAAGAAAGTTTGAACTATATCTGACGACCCTGGATACGTATCTCTTTTGTCAACTGTACATATATAATATGTGTAAAAATTAGTTAAATAAATAAGCGGTTAGTTAAGTGAGTTTTGTAACAATAGGACTGACATTTCCTTTGGGGAAAAGTCCTGTAAATAAATAAAGATTAAAAAATATTACAAAGAGTTCACGACCTCAACATCCCATGTATTTCAAAGTCAAAGTCAAATAATTTATTCCAATTAGACCATATAAAGGTACTTTTGAAAGTCAAGAAATGCCACGTTCCAAAATGTAGATTCCTATGGAGAAGAACGGGCAAGAAACTCCATGGTTACTCTTTTAAAATGTTGTGTTACAATAATTGAGGTACATTTATTGATAAAAAGACATTATGTGATAACGATGCAGATATAGTTGTACACGTAGGTACAATAGAAGATCAGAATTTTAATAATAGTTACAAGTCTTGGTAGTTTAGAGCTGACCAGTCCCAACTTGTAGCACACAAGTTGGGAGTTAACGAGTATTCAAATTCAAATTCAAATCATTTATTTGCCTGAATATCACGCATATATCAGCATCGCTCAGCTCAACTATATTTAAGGGAACAGAATGACCCAACACATACGCCACCACAGTAAGACATTTATGTGAGTATGACATCTCAAACTACCAAACCTCAAGTCACGTTACTAGAAAAATGTTAATGGCTGCATGGTGCTCACATTTACAATAAAGAAGTTATGAGTCTAATAACATTTTTAAGAGTTGTTTCTCTCTTTTTATATATAACATTTAACAGTAACATGCATTGCGTATACGCCTGACAAAATTGAGATAGATTAGTAAGCAGATGGGCTGTACTGGTTGAGTTGCCCTATCCCTATGGAGCAAGACCAGCATGTTTCCAAGCATTTTTATCCTCAATGTAAATGTATTTATTATCTATGTTTACAAATTACTGCCTGTATCATCCCACTGCTGGGCAAAGGATTCCCCATATGACTTCCATGGTTGTCTGTTTGGAGTTGTGTGTTCCATTCTATCTTAAATCGGTCTAGCTCATACTGTCATCTTTTTAGGGGTTTACCACGTCGCCGTCTGGTTGTATCAGGTCTCCAATCAGTGGTGAAGTGGCACAGTTTAAAAAAAAACAACATTTTTAGAATTCGTTATGTATTTAAGTATTTGAAAGAATTATCATTAATTGTTAAGGTATGTACGACATTTAATTTTATTAACAGACTACAAAGTTAGTCGTGTCGGTTTAGTCACCCGAATAGAGAGCGATGACGTCACCATAAGTGTTTATTACTCCCTGAGGTTACTCTTTCACTACTGAACGGATTTGTATGTTTATTACAGTCACGAGGCCACAGATGTACACATTTGCACTTTCTAAACTCATTTTTTTTTTCTGTATTATATAGAAGTATAAATGTATATCTATATGTAGAAGGAATGGTTCTTCTATCTGTGTTATATACCTAATTATGTTAGTAATACACGCTAGAGATATTATATGTGAGTTTTTAATAGTTTGTGTTTACATATTGGTGCTCGTGAATGTACACAGATAGGTTATAACCTGCTGGGCAAAGGTCTCTCCCATATTCTTCCACACCTCCAAGTGGCAATAGCAGACCAGGTCCCGACAAATTTTAATGTACCTAGGTCACCATGCCAGCGTATTGTAGTCCTACCTATTTCTGTTTGTATGAGGTTTATAAAAGATAAGTTAATTAATTATTTTCACGTTGTCAATATCCAATAATTATTTGTATACATTTGCATGCCGGTTAAACGGTGACACATGTAGCACATTAAAATATATGTAACATCTTCTAAATACCATGTTTCTGGCAAAAAATTTCTATTCTATTCTATTATTTTCTACCTCGGCGACGCTGGTCCTCTTCAGGCACCCACTGTGTGACGATTCTAGCCAACCTATCCGGGTGCATTCTGTTAATGTGACCCGCCCAATCCCATTTCAGTCTGGCAGACTTTTGGCCCACATCAGCGATACCTGTTTTGGAACTATGTTACCTACTGTTATGGATACGGTCAACGAGTTTTACACTCAGCATACTACGTTCCATCGCCTTTTGTTAAACATTGGGTTGATTAAAACATAAGATGCTTGAAAAAAACTAAATTAATTAAAACAACAATTCAATTTCAACTATAATTATATTTTCCAACAAAATCATACTTATTTAGGTAATATTTACATAAATAATATTGCAACAAAACCTGAAATTAATTGTCTTTCAACTTAATATATATATACTTGCATACAATAAGTACTAAGAATTGAAATTTTATATAGGTCGTTTCATTCCTATATCGTATTATGGAGAGTTAAGTAGCATTGATTGATGATTCGATTTATCGAGAGTTTTGAACAGCAGATCGATATGATCAATCGATTCAACGCTAATAAATATTAGAAGATATCCGCCTATATGAGCCGGTTAGTGGAGTGTGATAGTAGGATAACATCAGAACCTGGCACATGGATTACATTTGGTGTGACATAGCTAGATAGAAGGAGACCGTATCGGTGCCGGTTACTACCAACAACAGCATTCCCAAAGAGGGTTGATGTCAGGCAGGCGGCCGGTCATAAAACCACCAAAACATTAGCAACATTCTAGTACAAGTAAAAATTATGTATGGAACAAGAAAACATGCTGCGCTGACTCCAAATAAATTGGGATAAGGGCAGGGGAATGATGATGATCCCTTTGTAATAGAGTTTCCTCTTAGGGCTGACGAAATTCTACTGACTATTAATATGAGCAAAAATATTGTATTTTCGTTGTAAAGCGTAACACCTTCTAGTCCACAAGTAGGAACCGTATGTCCAGCTGCCGAGTATGAGGTACCTACTGAGTTCGATTCCCAGGTCGGGCAAAATGTTTATAAGGTTTTTTGTTATAAACAATTACAGTAGCAAGCCGGGATGTGGCATTGTGGCCATTACGTGAGACTTATTAATAGCATTGGTGAAATTATCGTGTTCAATAGACCTCTGCCTTGGCCATTGTGAATCATAGGTGTGATGTTATATAATCTAACAATTGGTAATACTATTAAGTTTCAAAATTATAACTTAATAAAGTCAACAAACCACATTCGATGTAATGATATTTTTTATACATGTTGGGGCTATGTAATGCCTATATTAATTACTATTTTATAAGGAAACATTGAAAAAACCAGTAGACAAGAACGGGACTTGAACCCGCGATCCTTAACATTCCGTGTAATGGAATGTCACGGAATGTTAAGGGTCCATTATTTCTTCAATAATTCCTCGAAAAATAGTTACGTTGCCCCACACTAGGAGTTTCTTCCTGTATCGTGGGTGCGTTTACAGACATATAATCTCACAAAAACACACACACCCAGACCCGGAGCAATTATCTATAGATTGTACAAATATTTACTCCGTGCAGGAATCGAACCTGCGACACGCAGCACAGCAGTCGGTCTCTCGACCACTGCGCCAAACGCGCTGTCAAATTATACCACATTCGAGTTTAGGGAATCACTATGGCTTCGTAAATGGTACAGCTTTATTTATAGTATATTATTTTTACCTCAATTAGATCTCAAGCTTATTCACTGATAAAAGAATAACAAAAGTATATTCTAACAAAATATACTTAAAGGTATGTTGTTGTTTTTTTTTTTAATTAATAAAATCTTTTATCTTCAGTAATTTAAAGTTGTAAAACGCCTAGTAATATTGAAATAGCAAGCGAGAACAGCCGCGTTCATGCACATTTGACAGTTTTTTTTTGAGATCATCTTAGGTAAACAGAAGAACATCATAAAATTAATGCATCCCTGGCTTCCTTAGAGCCTCCTCAAACTTTTTACTTTCCTACAGCGCTTTAAGCGCTTTTCTATTGGTTTAGAATTAGATATAGCGACTAAACGCTAAAACGAGTGATTTGGCTAAAGCGACCGAATGGAACGTGATGCAACATCGATGCAGATGCCTGAAATGATCACAGATGCTCATAGTAGCAGGTATGCGAAAGCTCTCAGTAATTATTATGAGTCAATACATATTGAACTAACATCAATTATACAAAGTGAAACAGAAGTCCGAAATTATAATACTGCAAGGGAATATGAGGTGCCCTATAAACGATCCTTGTGCATAGGTATTGGAACCGACCCAGTAACAGTAGTTGAGTAAACCGCATCGATAGTTTTCACGAAAATAAAATTCAAACACATCAATTTTTCATTGAAACAAAACAAGTTTAATTGATCATAAGCAAATTAATATTTACGAAAAAACAAATAGTTTCGTTGCATAGATTTTTCAGGTCTCTTCTGTATTATTTCGGACCTTAATTAAGTACACGTTATATGAACGGATATTACCTTTGAACCGTGTCCTATCGTTCTAACCTACCATAAATGATAGCCCTAAATGCTTTTAAATCACGTATGTATTACAATAGTATCGAAGGTTGAAGCGACATTATCGTAACATATAAAAGTGTATCTAATGGTTCCTTTATAAGGTTTATTTTTATAAATACTTACACAATAGTATTCGACCATCATGATGCTGAAAAACAATTCTGTTGAAAGACTTTTTATTACAAGAGACGTTTCTGCACTTTTCAAAAATAAACCTTTGGATACTTTTTCATCATATTTCATAAAAATGTCGTCTCAATCCTCGATAGTATGCTAGACATACGCTTTCACATAAGTGTAAAAAATATCGCAAAGAAATATTACGCATTCACAATCAAACATTATAATTATAGGAATGAGACCACAGAGGCACTTGATCATATTTGCGAAAAAGTCATTAAAGATAAAAACTCAAATTAGACAATATTATTATATATAATAAAACAACTTTTAACCGGATTAATCGCGTGTATTATTGGTTTTTTGTTTTTCCTGACGTTTCGAACACTTTGCAGCGTTCGTGGTCGCAGGAGGACTACACGAACGCTGCAAAGTGTTCGAAACGTCAGGAAAAACAAAAAACCAATAATACACGCGATTAATCCGGTTAAAAGTTGTTTTATTATAATGTGTAGTGATCGCGCAAACCTCAAATTAGACCATTGGTATCATTTACTAATAGCCAATTTCGGAGCGCAACGGCATGAATTAAGAAACGTCAAATTCAAATTAATTAACGTTAACTATTTCTGAACACTTTAAGCCGGCACTCTAGGCGGCTTCTAAAATTTTTACCGTCAAAATAAATTGTATGAAAATATCAATTCTGTCGTTATCGATAGTTCAGTTAGCCTAAATCAAAACTAGACAAATATTTCTCAAGTAAATAGTAAACTAATAATTCTTCTTATACCACTTACAAAGATAGAAAATAATACTAAAATATCAACAGACAGACTGTTAGACAATCTGCAGCAGTAACCTTAAGACCCAAGGGTCAAAATTACGACTCTTTTATCACAATTACTTCTCAGCCTATTCTATTAACAGCCAGTCAAATGTACAAAAGTCTCCAATTTATAGTTCCTTTTCGCAAGGCGTCATAAACTTATTTTTCTTGTTTCCTTGCATGTAGCTGTTGTAGTAGAACTTGCCAAACATGTAGAAGAAGGCAAGACAGTTGAACATTACCAGTCCGCTTAAATACTTCGGGTAGTTGCAATTGTTTGATGATAAGCTGTTAACGTTCAGGTACACTACGATACAGAACTGGATCTGAAAGAAGAGCATTATTTTGTAAGATTTGATTAATTAACGTGACTTTCTTATTGAAACTCTCTTAGCTCGTTGCAAACCTCGGGTTGAAATAGAATAAAGTTATATAATCCATCTGATCATCCCCGTGTGTCGAGAGGTTTGTGTGTTGTCAACAACTATGACATCAGGTTGATAGAAAAGACCGGATAATAAATCATCAGTTCTGATCAGTGATCAGGTTTTGACCACGAGTTCCGGGGTGCGATTCCTAGGTCGGGTTTAGTGTTATCGGGGTTTTCTGTTAAGAAATTCTCAGTAGCAGCCTGAAGTTTGGATTTTTTGCCTGGTAGACAGCAATAGGCTCACCCATGGGACATGGGACTTAATAACACAGAATTTGGTGAAATGTGGGTGTACAACTGTGACCACCTCTGTGCCCTCCCCTTCGGGAAATATAGACGTGACGCTATGTTATGATATGTTTTTATGAACTATGAGGTTTAACACTTTGACAGTTCAATGACTGCATAGGGAATCACAGGCGGCTGTTTAACTATTGTGTTTGTTTTGCAGATTGAGAAAGTGTTAAGATAGGTTCTTACCAGTTGCATTGTAGTGAGATGCTTCTTCCACCACAAGTACTTCTGGTACTCAGGTCCTAGACCGGAGATCAAATAATAAGTATACATGACGACGTGGATGAATGCGTTGATGCAACCCTCGGGCACTGCTTGTCCTCCTGAAAGCATAACCACTTATCGTTTAGTATGGTTGAGTGTTATTGCTGATATTATTTTTAGGGGGTTTGCTGGATCGGTCCACGATAGTCATATGTCTTATAGTACTCTATTTTTCTATTAACACTCCTAGAAGATTATATAAAGTCCAAATAAACTTTTTTTATAACCCACTAGGAATTTTCTCCTGTATTGTGGGTGCGTTTACAGACATATAATCTTACATGCACAAACACCCAGACCCGGAACAATTATCGGTAGATCTTATAAATATTTGCTCCGTGCAGGAATCGAACCTGCGACACGTAACGCAGCAGCTGGTCTCTCGTACATAACAAACAAAAAAATAATGTGCTAGACCAAAAAAGGTATAAAATATCTATTGATATTAGTCGAAAATGTTTGTTACCCACCTGCCGCATATTTGACTCCGATCCATCCAATAATAGGCATAATGGTGTGATGGTATAGATGTAAGAAGGAGATCTGTCTGTCTTTCTTCCGAAGCACAAAGAATACGGTATCAAGGAGTTCTGTGATCTTTGCGAAGAAGAACCACCAAACACCTGCTGCCCACTGAAATGATAGAAAAAAAAAAAACAATATACTTACTGCAATTATAAAACTTTATTCAGTAATAAAATGTTAACTATTGTTCAACGGTTATTACTCACTTATAGTCTTCGGGATTGCCCGAAATTTAAATAATCTGTTTGTCTCGCGACGTCGCCGCGGTCTCAACTCATGACTAAGGGCTCCGTTCGAGTAAGAAACTAGTCGGGCAATCCCGAAGAATGCACGTGAGTAATAACCATTCAACAATAATTAACATGAATGTGTCTCACGAAAATTATTATACAAAAATAGTAATAAAATGACGTATTTTCAAATTAATTTAAAAAAACCCTTAAATACAGAAAATCATACAGAAAATGCTGAACTGAATGCATTATGATATGTTATTGAAGAAATAACATATCATAATGCATTCAGTTCAGCATTTACTGTTCCTGAAGAGAACCCAGAGCCAGGAAAATTATCTGTGGTTTATAGAGGCAGAGGTGTACGCGTATACTCGTATTTCACCAATGCTGTTATTAAATCTCATGTAATAGGTGGTGAGCCTATTGCCATCTACTGGGCACATATCCAAACTTTGAGCTGCAACTGAGAACTTCCTAATAGAAAACCCCAATAACCTTTTGCCCAACCTAGGAATCGAACCCAGTACCTCGTGCTCAGCAGTCGCGCTTGTGATCATCAACGAGGCACTTAAATCTATCTAATATATAAAAATCTCGTGCCACAGTTTTTTGTTAATGAACTCCTCCGAAACGGCTTCACCGATTTTTACGTTATTTTTTTAATTTTTTTGTGTATATTTGGTAGGTCAGACAATATTTCGTAGGCTGTTTTTTATACTCTTAGGTGGTAAGGGTGGCTATGCAGAAATGTTATATGCCAGAACAATGTTTGCGGGGCACAGCTAATAAATAATAATATGTGGAATATAAATTGTTCCAATTCGTTATTATTTGTGAATTAAATCCATGGTCTTAAGCGCGTTAAATCACAGCCTTCATAATAATAGTGTGGTCAGTCCAAATTTGTCATTATAAATCCCCAAATTCTTAGTTTAAACCTCGTCATTAACTTAAGTGGTATAAAAACCCCAATCTTAATATTAGTTGATAGTTCTAATCTAATTAAATTTTTTTTTTTTTTTTAATTAGATTAGAACTATCAATGCTAGACTTGGTTGCTCAGCACGTGTACTAGCACGTTTGTATCTACTCACTTCAACTAAAAGAGTCACTTGCACGATAAATTTAAATGTGCTACCTCAGCAAAGTCCAATTCATGAAGTGCAGTGACTTCATAAATCGGGTGACAGAGTTGCGAGTGAATGAGAAAGTATACAGTATTGAGCGGACACTTCACTAGATCGTGGCAATGAGTTAATTGTGTGTGTATTGTATAAATGTGCGCCAGCGGGTTCGGCGAACACCACACGCACACACGAGCCTCCACACTTAGGATAGCACCGTACTCGCGGCGGCCTCGCCTCAATTGTGCTAGGACACTTGCGAAAAAGAGGGCCTCGCACAATCCTCATTGAGAATGTGTGTGCTACCCATGACTAATCAATGCCCATGTTTTGCTATATCAAGCTATCATAAATGTTTCTGCATTATATTAATAAGGTCAATGTCAAAATGACACATGTGTATTTCCAAGCATTTAACAGCAAAATACATGTTTGCAAAGCTAATATTGTTTTGTTGATACGTGATTTGCCACCGATTCCGAGTTTGTTTGTCATCAAACAATTTTACCGAGAATTAGTATAATATTTTAGTTTGCTTAAGTATAAGGCCTTATAGGTAACAGCATGTTGTATCCGGGTGTGTGCATGTGAGATTTGTGTCCGTCTCCGATCGTGGACAACGATTTTTCGGAACTGCTTTAGTTTTACAAAGTATTATTGAATTTTGTGTTAGGAAATTTTTGTCTTAGGTTCAAGACGGTTAACGGTTTTGATGAAATCTTCTTATCGTGTGGTTGATGAACAACCTAGTGTCAGAGTTTAAACCACCCGTAGGCCTCTGACATGGCTTTACACACCATCGAGAACATCTCTCAGGTGTGCTGGTTTCCTCACGATGATTCCTTTACCGTTATAAGCAAGGGATAATTAATTTATAATACGCACATGACTTCGAAAAGACAGTGGTGCGTACCTAGGATTCGAACTTGCGACCTTTGATTTGTCAGTCTAACGGTCATACCACTAGGCTATCACTGCTTGATGAAATGTTCAGGTGTACTGTATAGTTATCTATAACTCTGCTTATCTCTTCGTGCAAACCAGGCGTCATGTTTTGTTATTGTAAAATGTAGAACCATAGCCATATTTGCATGTTGTAGTTATTCTGTCCTAACTTTCTGACTTTCATAATCATAATATTAGATTTTATTTCCTATATCAATGACTATTGTCTGTATGTGTCTGTCACACAGTAATCACCAGAGCTACCGCAGCGTAATTGTCAAAACTTGATTTACGAGTTGATTGAGTAATTACGAATACATTAATAATCAAAAGTTAGATAACACCTCGAATTCCTTCGGACTGTGCAAAGTTTATCACCAAATATTTAAATTTTTTGAGAGCGCTAAAAGAATTGTTGGAAGAACTTATCGTATATCTTTCTAATTAATATCCTTGCGATGTAAGACGCGAATGAAAATTCAATTGAGTTCTAACAATGTTGATTCCGGTTTTAGAGTACAAATCTCCATGAAACTTCCTCTAGCCAATGTCTTTTAAAATCGAAAACCAAATATTATAGTATTCATAAACTATTAATTAATAGAGATTAAAATAGTACCTATTATAATTAAGTGCTATTGTTTTTTTATTAGCAGCTAATAATAATCCAAAACGTGTGTGAGTTAATGCTTGCTCAATTTAGGTCTTTAACCCAAATTTTGTTGGTCGTGTATTGAGTAATCGACAACGTGCAACGTGCAAAGAATCGATTGATTGAATACCCGAAGGTTTTTGAAATTTTAAAGAAAGAGTTTATGTATTTATTTTATTGTCTTCATTTTGTTTAAACGTTGTTGTATCAATTTTGGATTCAGATCAAATCTATAGATTAATACGTGAAGAGAACATTTTGTCCTCCTTTTTATGTATATTGGCGCATGGTGTAGATTTGGCATAGTTAAAACAAATAATCATGAAGAATGATTCCTATCTATCTACTTATTTATTATGCCTATGTCTACCTACTACTGAGCATTACTCATCATGTACGCCAATATGCTTAAGTCGTTAGTCTTTTTACTCCACTTTTGCTGGACCAGAGTCAACCTCCACTAGCGCCCCGCGATCTTTCAGATTCTGTCTGACCACCGTGTTAGGGTCCTATATCCTTCATCCTTCCCTTGGCAACCAAACTGAACGTGCCATCTCCGTGTCGTGGTCGTGATATGTTTACACACATCTTGGAAGTTTGTCTATTCAAGGCGGGCTAAAACGGTTTTTTTTTAATGTGGAATGGAAGAATTACCATTATTCAGAAACTAAAAGAAATACTATTGATAATTTACACAAATATACGGAAGGGAGATAATGTGACATAATGATCATTTTGTTGAAATTCTACTGAACGACAACATAATCATCAGGACAGTTTTTTTTTTACATATTTTTCTATCATGTCTTCCTCAATGCATTATTAAATTTAGTACCTATTAAAGTGTTTACGCAAAAAATATTCCATCATTAGAAAAAGCTATTGTTAACTAATAACCTTTAGGTAATGTTTAAAGGTGTTCTGAAACATTATTTTAACTATCTATAAGACATCAAACTCGGTTTGATGTTGAATTTATTTACGTAATGTATATTAGTGACTATTCTATACTACCAGTATGGGTCGAAAATCATAATAATTATTAATATTCTAACACAGACTAATAATATTTTAATATCGAATTAAAATTAGTATAGTGACAAAAAATAGTTTGTTGTCCATGAATTTAGCAAAGATTAACTTTAACTTTTGTTAACTGTTCGTGAAGCAGATACAATATTTGAATAATCGCTGTTCATTACAATACATGTAAGTCTTAACATATTAAGTAAGTTGCTCTTTTTATCCCACTCCTACGGACCCCGAAAGAAACTAAATTTTATATATGTAACACAAATATAAAACTAGCTTCTGCCCACAAATTCGTCTGCATTGGTTCCAGAATTGGGTCTAGTCGTGATAAAAAAATATCCTGTGTTAATCCAGGTTAAAAACTACATGTAGGTATAGTGTAGTTTGTAAATAATTAGATTTAATTTCATAATTAATTTGAATATGTAAATAAACGCTTATGAAAATAAAAATCCAAAAACAAAACAAAATTGTGGGTTAGTATGAAAATACAATAATAATCTTTGTTTCTCAAATTCTCATAAATAAATCAAACTGATAATATCGAACTGCGAACTGTTATTAATTTATATTACCATATTTTATGAATTATTTCGTTAACTTATATTTATAAATAAATGACAAAGTAATAGTAAATATGAAATTTTAAAAATATTCTCTAAGCAGCTGCCTGATTGGTCTAATCTAGTGAATGCAAATGCGACTGCTTCGTCTGAGATCCTGGGTTCAGCTACCCGGTCGAGTCAATTATTCTTGGGTTTTTCTGTGGGGAAAGTCTCAGTAGTAGCCGGAAGTTTGGAATTTTACCTGGTATGGCAATAGGCTCACCATCTCTCATAGGTGAAATGTTGGTGTAATATTGTGTAAACCTCTGCCTGCTCCTTTGGGGTATACAGTCGTGATGCTGTGTTATGTCATAATTTTGATATACAAAGCACTACAACTACAATTGTTTTTTTTTTTGTCTGAGAACTTCTCGGGCTCTCACAAGCGAATTACCAAAGTTTTACCATAATCGAATGAATTGTATGGAAACGCATAGAAGACAGACAAAAAAAATATTAATGATTCAAGATATGTCTTTGAAAAAGCATTAACGCATGCTTAGCGAACTCTAAAGTTACAATATTAAATGGAAAAAGAATACGGTCGCGAACAGGATTCGAACCTGCGCCTCCCGGATAGATACTCCAGGCGCTCTGACCAACTAAGCCATCTCGACCTCTGCTCACCACCGCGAATTCTGGCTCAGTTGGTCAGAGCGCCTGGAGTATCTATCCGGGAGGCGCAGGTTCGAATCCTGTTCGCGACCGTATTCTTTTTCCATTTAATATTGTAACTTTAAAATATTAATGTTTACATAAGACAACTAACCTGCATTGCCCGAGGACTCTCCGAATAATCAACTGAATAACATTTGTTCTCATAGCTCTCGTTAAAGAAGTATCTTATACCCTGGAATAAGAGTAAGTTGCAGTATTAGGGACCAGTTTACATAAAACATAATTGTGGATATCTTGGTCAAGCCAAGTGAAGTTTGTATGAAGGGAAATAATCTAAGAAACGATGAAAAAGATGGATAGTATGGGATTTGAAATCGTGACAATAATTGTCATACCGTAACGTTGCTCTTCCATCTAGCTACAGATTATATTGCTGCCTGCAGCTATTCAATTTCAAATTCCCTTGCGTATTATTGTCGTAGGAGACACTAAGCAATTTTTACTTGATTAACTCAGTTATGACTTCATTATGTAATTGTCCATCATTCTCAATGTTTCTTAAAATAAATATATATATATATATATATGTAATTACATGGTCGTAACCTTTATTAACAATAAAATCATGATATGCACTATAAGGTCCTAACTAACAAACTTCCTTTGGGAGGGTTGATATATAAGTCAAATAGATTCACATAAGCCAGGAATTAAATGCAAATAACAAATTATCTGGAAGCAAGACGAAAACGGCTCCTAGAACGGCAAACAAAAAGAAAAAAAATGTATTAGAACCTTAATTTATGGCTTAAATGAATTCTTATCACTTACAAATTGACCCCTTATAAGGAAATTACCTAATAAATGATTTATAACCAAAATAATGTGTTTTTTTTTTTTAAATACAGTCCTGTACAGGATCTGGACATGCGCCTGTCATGCAGATAAATATATAATTTGCTGTTTTATCATTCTTGAAACAACAAAAGTATTTGGTTCATGACCAACTGTTGGTCAAGACGACTACCCGAACCACAAGTAAACAAGAGTGGAACGTGGTATGAAATATTTTGGACGATGGGTACGATTCAAGTAAGCTTATGCGTAATTTTATTACAAAAATCATACATATTTCTTCTTTTTTGACGTCTCATATCAATGTAATCGGTTTTGGCTTCACTATAACAATTTAAGTATTATTTCTAACAACCTACTGATATCTAAAGTCACTAAGGATCATCTACTAGCAGACTGGTTATCTTACTTTCAGGCATGTAAATTCTCTTGGCATCTGATAAACAATAATTGTAGGTGGTTTTTTTACAGAGCTGTTTGTCGATTTTAGAACAATAAGGTTTCCTCATGAAGTATTCCTTAACCTCCAAAGTTAATGACGACAATGATGTAAATACTTTAATCATGGTATAGTATCCGCAAAGTGTACTAAAGAAGTGACTCATATTTTAACTGACTTGACGCTTTGAAAAATACACAGTTTATATTCTTTGATGTATCTCGTGCATAAGTCTCAAACAAACTGATATAGCCTAGTGATAGCCTAGCGGTAAGACCGTTGGACTTACAAGTCAAAGGTCGCAAGATCGAATCCAAGGCACGCACTACTATCTTTTCGAAGTCATGTGCGTATAAATTAATTATCACTTGTTTAAAACGGTGAAGGAAAACACCGTGAGGAAACTAGCACACCTGAGAGATGTTCTTGACAGTGTGTAAAGCTGCAGTGGTCTGAAATGTCAGAAACCTAAGGGTGGTTTAAACTCTGACACTAGGTTGTTCGTCAACCATACGATTAGAAGAAGAAACCCAACAGATCGATCGATGGGGCTAACTCTCGTTATCGAGATTCCTCCATGCCTTGGAGAGTACGTTAACCAGTGCCAGTTGGCAAATTAAGGTCTATAGTAAGCCGTTACGGTTAATATAATCCCTGAAAGTCTGACAACCAATTTTGCCACAAGACATCCTGTTACCTAGTAACTGAGTTGTGGAGGTCAGATATGCAGTCGCTCCCTATAAAATGTTGATATTAAGCTGCATCAGGTAAGAACGAATTCCAACCCCAATGTGGTTGGGAAAAGGTGACATGGTAGATTCTTCATAAATACTTACTATAATAGTCATAAACAAGCTAAGGACGATTTGAAACACATTGTAGACCATGACCACGAGCCTCAGGTTGTAGGGCTTCTTATCCTTCATGTACCGTGGACCAGCTTTCGTACAGAAGTAGACGTATGTTGCCAATATTGTAAGCAGGGGACCCGGGCCAGCGACGAGCCACCAGTCTTTCGTCCGAGGATCTAGAAGCAAAAATTAACTTAACTATAATACCTTTACGAGCACTTGTATCAAAGTCAAAGTCAAAGGTTTTTATTTCATATAAACCATAAAAAGGCACTTATGAAAAGTCAGAATTTAGGTGCACGGTCCCACACGTCCTATGGAGAAGAACCGGCAAGAAACTCCATGGTTACTCTTTTAAACTTTAAATCTTTTACAATTTCTGTAAATACAATTTTGGCCGGGATGCAAGAACAAAGTAATCTTGGATGCTAAATACTAATATAAAAGATAAATAAGCCTTATTAAATGAATTGCGCATTTTGACATGTTTACGGCGTTCTCACATTTACAAAATGTTGAAGCTATAGAAGCTATATAAAACAATGCTTAATATCCGTCAAATATTATTAATAAGTTTAACATGCCTGAAGTGGTACTAAGAAAGAAAGAAAGAAATCAGTTTTATTAAACAACACAATACCACAAAACACATATTGTACAAAGCCAAAGAGAAAACAAAATCATAATAAAAGAAATAAATAACATAAAAAAACATTTCAATACTTAAAACATAAAACATAATACCTACACACATACACACACGTATGAAAATATGATAATTGATGAATGAAAAGATATTAGATATTAAGGTTGGACAAAGTGTATGTGTCCCATATTAAATAAAGGTCACGAGCCTATTGCTATTTATAGGGGACAACGAACTACTCAAGAATCGAGACAAGCCATCACATTCAGTAGCTACTTGCGATCACTAAAATAATGAGGCAGTTAGGATAGAACAGCATAATAACACATAACTATTATTATTTATTTTACGAGCCTAAATATAAATGTGAAATGTTATTTACTGTGTGTGCATTGATATCATGATTTCGCTATAGAAGAGATATTAAATGAGATGACTAATTTATCAAAGCATTATAGTAATCTACAGGAAAAATCGACCTATTTATCCGTATCTTAAAAACCCGATTGATGGCAATATCTAAGATTGCTGCTTGAACCCTCTTCGGAAATATCTGATAAGGAACCGTGTGTATGTGTAATCTGTTTGAATGATAGATTTATCATTCATGAGACTCTTCAGAAAATCTTGAAATGATGTTGGTACGTTTTTGTAATAGTGGGTAAATAGGAGAGTACTACTACTCGCGTGATTGTATGTATGGAATGAATACGTTCTGTGTCGACCCCAAATACATTGTGTTGAGAGCAGGAATTTGCTGATGATGATGTATTATACATTAATTAAGGATTTTTTTGTTCTTGTGTCTATTAACGGAAAGGAATATACAAAGCTTATTGCTGACGTTACAAAATGGAGAGGGATCAGAAGAAAAATACTAAAGCCTTAACCATTGATAATTAATTTAGATTTTAAAATAAGTGTCATGAATAAAAGGATGATGGGAAAATGATATCAAATATAATATTTGTAGCAATTTTAAAATAAGGTCACTTTTAGGTGCACATATTTTTGTATTTTCATTAATTTTGACGATCCTTATAATTTTATCGATACCTATTTCATATTTTGGATTAATTACCCATAAGTGTACGTATGGTAACGATTGGATATCCTTCACGAGTTATCATCTCATTGTGTTAATGTGTAAGTAAAAATATGATACTTACATAAACTATAATTGAACTGAATGTAAAAATAAATAAAAATCACTTACCCGATAATTCTTCGAATACATATTTATATCCTTGCATCGCTTGTTGAACAACCATATTTGGAAAAATATTTATTTTTTTCCAAATAAATAATTACCTATTTATTATTTAACACAACTATTTTATCCACTTATTAAAATATACTAATAACTTATTTAGGATAAATAAATATCCGCTACCAATATTCACTAGGTCACGTCTCCGATTGTAGTTGCCTGCGCAAGAGTCTCTTACAGACTAACTTTAATTAATGTATTTAAAGTTTTATATTTCGCCAACTGTTGAGATCGCACGCGTCGTTAAACGAAGATGTGTCTTTTTTATTTAGAGAATGAAAATTATTCAGCTTCAAGGTAAACAAAAGAATGATTATGGTTTAAGCTAAGATTTTTTTTTTTGTTATGCATATTCATATTATAAATTACTAGCCTCTGCCGGCTACAACATCTGCGTGACCTTCAGAATTGAGTCCAAACGGGATGAAATGTATCCTATGTGTTAATCCAGGTTATAAACTACCTGTGTGCCAAATAGCATCCAGGTCCGTTCAGTAGTGAAAGAGTGAAAGAGTAACAAGCCTCCAACCGTCCTCACAAAAAATCGCATTGTTATTTATTAGTAGGATTGTTCAACGGTTATTATTTCTCACGTGTATTTTTTGTGATTGTCCGGCTAGTTTCGAACTTGGACGGAGCTCTAGCCATGAGCTGAGTCCGTAGAGATGTCGCTGAAACACAGTTGAAACAGATTTCGCTAGTGTCCGACTAGTTTCGAAATCTGTTTCAAGTAATCCCGAAAAATGCGAGTGAGTAATAATTGATAATTAATGTTATTATTTTATGAATTTTCGGCCTTTGGTGTGGGACGCAACATGTGTCGACACCCTTGCACCATCCCACCTTCCTAGATCAGCGGGCTGTGCTGGCACCGCTGCTGCAACAGCAGAGACCCACAAACGGCGCAAATATTGCTACGAATTTGAGCCGTTTGGGGTCGCTAAACGCTCGGGTCATGGGGTCCGAGTGCGAAACTCCTGTTTAAAGAGATTTCTCGGAGACTGGTCGACTCTTCGCGTGACCAGAAGGCAGGCTTGTTTCTAGGTCAAAGAATCAGCATTGCCATCCAACGTGGCAATGCTCCCAGTCTTCTGGGCACCTTCCCGGAGGACAGCGATGCGGAGGAATACTTCGACGCATGAGTTTTTCTTTATTTTTATTTTAGAATCGTTTTTAAGTTATTGTATATATGTAGATATAGTGTAGTTTGTAAATAATTAGATTTAATTTTATAATTTAAGTTTTAAATTATGTAAATACATGTAATAATAATTGTATATTATTGTCCTAATTCTTAAATAAATCTTACTAAAAGTATTATAAATGCAAAAATTTTTGAGTATGGATAGATGTTTCATACCCTTTCACGCAATAATTACTGATCGGATTTTGATGAAATTTGGCAGACAGTTTATAACCTGGATTAACACGCTGGATACTTTTGATTCCGCCTGGACCCAATTCTGAAGTAAACGTAGATGAAATCACGGGCAAAAGTTGGATAAAAATAAATATCTAATGATGTTACACCATTTTTACACATGATAAGACATTATACGTCATAATGACAACCATGCTCAAGTACAGACAATAATCATTTACGTTAGCAAAAAAAAACTTGACTTTATGTATATAACTATGAGAAAAATGCGTTCCGTTTCTCATTATTTCAAAGATTTACTCAAGGCCCCATAGCTAAAACCTCTTTTGTATGTTTTAAAAGAAGGATAGTCACTTTATCAATTATTATTTGATATTATTGGGGTTTTTTATGGATAAAACATAAATAAATGGATGACTCAGATGTACTATGATATATGATGCTTTCACGGTTTTGAGCAAGTGATCATTAATTTATAATAACACCCTGAACGGGAAAAATCATTGTTCGAACCTCCGACGTTCGACTTTCCAGTCCAACAATCATACCACTAAGCTATCACTGCTTACCTGGTAAAATACCTACATTAAATTAAATGCCAACCTAATTAAATTACATATAAACTATTATTAATTTCACACAATTGTAATTATGAAGTAGTCATTACCATTATAGTCAATTGATTAAAAAAGATAAGATTTAATATAGTTGTATACTTAAATGGTAACACGATAAGCACCTACTTTCACTGTAATTTATTGAAAGCACGAAGTGATTCATAAAAGAATTTTTGACTACATGGTACGACTATTCATCATATTAATTTACTGTTTCAAGGAATCGCTCGTAGTCCGACACAAAGTTTGGTCCGGTAAACCAATAAATACCATTAATCGCGTATATGTTTTGGTGGAGGAAGAATGTGAAGACAACATTCTCTCTCCACTATTGGCGGTCTCTAGCTTATTGCAACGCGTCGGAGATCTTGGTATCTAGATACTGCGTTACTTTTCCGGAGCTGGTCTCTTAAGAGGACCCGGAGCTCCCCTTCAAGTGCGGATGGTGACCACCGGGGTGGTTTTAGTGAGGTAAAAATCCCACACTCCCCGGTTTTATCCCCAAAGACCGGGCGCCTTTTGAAGGTTTCCCCCCGAAAACAAAAAAAAAAGAAACTGCGTTACTTGGTGAGACCATCGTATGGGACTACGTCTTCTTGGTCTCCCTTTCCATTTTGCTGGTGACCAACATATGACCGAAGTATTACAGCACTCTCTGAAAACAGATACATAGGAGACTTTGGACAGTTGACTTCTAGAAGCAAGGTAATATGAGGGTCTTCGTTCTTTCACACGTACCGTCGTTCCTGGCTATTGTGAAGCCGCGGCAATGTGATGAGTCAGACTGTCCGACTCGCGACATTGCCGCAGACTCAGCCCAAGACTAAGGGCTCCGTTCAAGTTCGAAACTAGTCGGGCAAACCCGAAGAATGCAAGTGAGTAGTAACCGGTGTACAATAACTAATAAGAACTATTCTGATACAAGGTTAGGTCTTAATTATAGAAAAGGACCTTTAGTTGTATGCAAACATTTTAAGAAGCAGTCCAGGGCCGTGACGTAAACTCGTCTACTCGTGACCACGATCAATGCAACATGAACGTCGAGGTAAATAAATATTATACTTTTAGCGCGATTAAGTCCCGTTTGAGTTCAATAATAATGTGTTCGAATCGCGAAAGTTTAAAAAGTACTAATAATAATTATTATCAAGTATTATGTTTTGAATACGGTCGCGAACAGGATTCGAACCTGCGCCTCCCGGATGAATACTCCAGGCGCTCTGACCACTAAACCATCTCGACCTCTGCTCGCCACCGCGAATTCTTCTTCCATATTTTAACACGTCTTATGGCGACGTCATTGCTATCAATTCAGTCCTTATACAAGTGACCGAACCGACATGACTAACTTTGCAGTTAATACAATGTCGTAACGAATGCAATTACCTTAATAATTCAAGATAAATCTTTGAAAAGCATTAACTTAGCGTTATTATTGAGTTTAGGTTATGATGGGGTGGCCTTTTTTCTTGACGTGGCTTCTTGCATTTAACCCATAAGGGATTGATCTGCGTAACCGAACAATAGCTGTGGCGAGACAATTTGATGCCTCCAACCAGAGCATATTTTATATTAGGCATCTACTACAAACTAAGCAACACAGCACTAAGGGCGTCCTCTGCGGGACACGAGCATTGGCTTAGGACGTTGCTGTGGGGACGACTAGGGGCTAGCTAGATCAGATCAGTTTCCTTATTATTAAGGGTCGAATTTAAAGCTACTGGCTCGCCGCGGGCCGGCTCGAGTAAGGGTCGGGCGAACATGATGAGATATTTCGCGACGGACGCGGACCACGCCGGTGAGGTCTATAACGAGGCGGTCGAGCGCGTCGGAGTGTGCTTGTGTGTCTGTTAGACTCTTGAACTACAGTGATCCTATCATCGGGAGGAGATCGTGACGTAGTCGGCGGACTTTACTAATCTGAAACGGCCTGTAGTCGGCGGAAGGGGCTGGCATAGTCTTATTTGTGACTAAAGGCTTCAAAATAACATCAGTAAAAAAAAGATACGAATATGCGACACCGTGACACAGTAGCTACTTGAATAGATTCAGGCGTTACTTTGCGAAAGTCCATTACAATGGATGCAAATAAATACAATATCTAGCTACTTCCACAAAATTGAGGGTAGTCATGCATTACCTGTGCACCGCCCGCAAATATATGCACATACGCAAGCGGTGAAAATTCCGCCCCTCCACGGGGCATCATCAGGAGCTGTTAGACCGTGCAGTGTCTCTCGGTGGCGGACACTGCACGGTCTAACAGCTCCTGATGATGCCCCGTGGAGGGGCGAAACACGTGTAGAGTAGTTGGTGGTAGTCGGAATTTTCACCGCTTGCGTATGTGCATATATTTGCGGGCGGGCGGGCGGTGCACAGGTAATGCATGACTACCCTCAATTTTGTGGAAGTAGCTAGATATTGTATTTATTTGCATCCACAGTAGCTACTACAGCGGTCGCATATTCGTATCTTTAAAAAACCATTTTCGCACGGGAGAGCCATTACATGGTACGTCAAAGGTCGTGGGTTCGAGTCCCGTACGTGTCTATTATTTTTCAATGTTTCCTTAGAAAATAATAATTTATATGGGCATTATATGGCCATAACATGTATCAAAATCATTTAAAAGGTAAGACAACTATTATTCTTAGCTGATTGAAGTGTTATTGTTTGGTTTAATAATTCACGATTTTTGAAGGTTAATTTTAATTATTCCACACAAATAGGTACTAAGAATCTCTACGTGAATAATATATAATTATAGGTTACGTATCATGCTTGTTTATATAAAATATTTTACACAAACTAAATGATACCACAACCCAACTCGGGAACTTAACCCAGGACCAGCGGTACCCATATTTGCGATCCTAAGACCACTGCCTCGCTGGTCTAGTGGTGGAAATGCGATTGCCGAGTTGAGTCCTGGGTTCGTTTCCGGGGTCGGCCAAAGTGTTAATGAGTTTTTCTATAAGAAAACAGCAGTCTGGAGTTTGGAATTGTGCCCTGAAGATGGCAATAGGTTCACCACCTTGTACATAACCGGTATATATACCGGTATATATAATATGGTCGCTAAGCGACAAAACCCATCAAATAAATAATAAAAAAAAAAACTATCTCAGAGACACACGACGTCCATAGACGTCATTACGTCATTCACAATTGTGGTAGCCGAGTGATTATGAGCCCGCCTTTTGAGTGATTGTAGGTTCAACCGTGATATTGAAAACTTCTTTCAATAACTAATGTCTTGAGTATCTGTCATAGTACATTATTAGTTATTCTAAAACACAACAGACATACGGTGAAATTAATCTTGGATTTAATGGTTTGAAATCGCCAACTCGTAGTGGGCTAGCTTGGTAATCATTACTCGTGCCTACTCGGTAAGAGAAGGCATGAGCTTAATCACCACGCTAGCTCAGTGCGGGTTGGCGATTTCAGACTACCAAGTCCAGTTTTCCTCACTATGTTTTCCTTCACCGTATGTCTGTGATGTTTTAGATCAGTCTTTCCCAACGTGGGCGATAACGCCCCCTTGTGGGCGCTGCAGGCCTAAAGGGGGGCGGTAAGAGACCCAGAAAAAAAAGGGGGCATTGTGTAGGGCTTTGGGGTCGATTTATAATTTCATCTACCTAGCTAGGAAGACTCTTAGACACCGACTGAGCTCTCGACTCTCGACTACATCTTGTGAACATCAACTAATATTAATTAAGATATAGCTCAAACTCGGTTCGATATAAAAGACCGCGGGCAATCATGTTTTAACAAGTTTTTGTTAAATAATCCGAATTGTACATTCCTATACCAATCGGCTGGTTCTATAATACTTGTTCTTGCTTGTCGAGTACGATTGGGCGTCGAATGAGATAAACGAGTTTATGCACGTTTGTCTTATTCCTGTTGGAGCGTGCTGCTTATGCAATCCTATATAAACGACGTAAATTTATTTTATTTTCATTTGCGGTTTCGCGCATAATAGATAAGCAGTACTTGATTTCAACACTTACGTATTTCTTAAAACAAAACAATGTCGGAAGTAAAAAAGAAGAGACGGCAATACTCTGCGGAATATATTAAATTCGGATTTATTGAAAATCCCACAAACCCGTCGTCGCCTTTGTGTCTTCTATATCTAAAAACATTTTCGAACGAAGCAATGAAGCCTTCAAGACTGCAAGATCATTTGAATAAAATGCATCCAGATAAGACAGAAAAGAATGTAGCATATTTTCAAGACCTAGAGAAGAAGCATAATACTCGGCAAAGTGTATCAAAACTATTTTCGGCGGCTGCTAAGCAAGATGACGACGGACTTCGAGCTTCGTACAATATCTCTTTGTTAATTGCTCAAAAAGGCAAACCACACAACATCGGAGAAGAGTTAATTTTGCCAGCAATAAAGGAAGTAATAACTACTGTGCTTCATAAACCGGCCGCAGATATTATCCGAAAAATTCCTTTGAGTAATAATTCTGTGCAAAGACGAATTGATGAAATGGCTGAAAACATTGAAGAATCATTGTGCAATCATCTGAGGACTAGTCAATTCTCAATTCAGCTCGATGAGTCCACTTTACCAACTAATGAAGCGTTGTTGCTATCTTACGTGAGGTTTATTAAACATGAGAAAATACGTGAAGAACTATTGTTTGCCAGAAATTTGGAGACAGATACAAAAGGCGAAACCATATTCAATACATTGGAAAAGTTTTGTGAAGAGAAAGAGATTCCTTTGAAAAATATTATATCAGTTGCTACGGATGGCGCTCCGGCTATGACAGGGCGCCATAAAGGCTTCATAGCATACTTAAAGAATAAAATTCCAGATGTCCTTGCTATACATTGCGTTATTCATAGACAACATTTGGTTGCTAGAAACTTAAGTGAACGACTATTTCAATCACTGCAATATGTCATCAAAGCAGTCAATAAAATCCGTAGCAGCTCTTTGAATGATAGATTATTTCATCAGCTTTGTGTTACTAATGACGAAGATTTCAACCGTTTGTTGCTTCATACTGAAGTTCGTTGGCTATCGAGAGGCAATTGTCTGATTCGATTTTACAACCTGTTTGACTCTATGATAGAGTTCTTGGAAACTAAAGATACAGAACTGCGCAACAAGCTCATAACATCAAAGAATGATATAGCTTACATGACAGACCTGTATAAAATGTTCAACGACATGAACCTCCAACTGCCAGGCGATGAACTAAATTTAATTAAAACAAAAAATGTCGTTGCTGCTTTCGCAGCCAAACTGCTTCTGCACAAAAAGAATATGGGCAGACGTGAGTTTCACAATTTTCCGAATTTATCAGTATACTGCAGTAACGACGACTTGTTTGCCTACTGCCAACATTTGGAAAACCTCCACATTGACTTCACCGAACGATACCAGGACATTTTAAACTTGGAAATACCAGACTGGGTGTTGGATCCGTTTTCAAATGTCAACACAGCAATGTCACCTCAGCTGGAAGAAGAACTTATAGAATTGACAACAAACGAAGAAATAAAAATCAAGTTCAAAAATGGATATCAAGAATTTTGGCTACAAAAACCGATCCCGCAATTGTACCCTGGATTGTGGTCAATTGTTCAACGATTTTTGATAGCATTCCCATCGTCATATTTGTGTGAACGTGGATTTAGTGCTGTGGCAACGCTGCTTACTAAAAAGAGAAATCGTTTGCGTGTTACCGAACGTGGCGACTTGCGGCTGTTTTTGAGTAAATTGGAACCTGATATCAACAAACTTATTGAACAGCATCAGATTCAACCTTCACATTAGTTTTTATATAAGAATTGATTATGTTTGTTTTATTTTCAATAAAAGATACTCTGTCCGAATACTATAAATTTGCGTTTCAATAATCAGTTATAAGTACTTAGCGGTTTTTAAATATGTTTAAAAAGGGGGGCGTTAAAAAATAATTAATTCTTAAAGTGGGCAGTAGACAAAAAAAGGTTGGGAACCCCTGTTTTAGATGAACTAAGAAAGTACATATGACATTGAAAAAGTCACATTGGTACATGCCAGGTTGAACCCATAACCTGTGGCTCAGGAGGTGAGCCCGTAAACACACGGACACCACGACACATTCTCACACACACACACACACTCTGACACTCGACATATTCTGGTTATGATACAAACTCAAAATATAAAAAGAAAAAAATAGTAGATTATGTAGTTAGTGTCTTTAACCTCAACAAACATTTTCCATCGTTAGTTTCTGATGCTTTTAGTTCGGTAAAAAAATAATAGTTATCTTCACATCTATTTGGAAATAAAAATATTTAGCACGTGTCAACATAAGCAATTTGTATGACAATTGAAAAAAATGATGGATCATTACCCATGATAAAACTAAATGTCCACAGATTTATATTTAACTAGATGCCGCAACTACAGCTACTCGTAATTAGAAGACTCTCTGGCGAATTTGAGTACTTTATATAGCCTACGCAGTCTGCTGATCTGGAATCGCTTTGCGACAGATCGTTGAGCTCCCTAAACTATGGTTTGTGCTACATGACGGCTGATGCATGTGTGCCTTCAGCTAGAACTGGTCAATTAAATAGCTCTTTTTTCAAAAGGCCTTTCCAGATGCCCTACATGAATATACAAAAATTTTTGGATTTTAAAACCGATCTTGACCACTGAGTTTGTTTTGGCATTTCTTGCCTGCTAAATAAAAAAGGTTGCATTTATAAAAAAATTGAAATGACCTATTTACAGAATAAAATGAAAATTGAAATTTGAACAAAACTGAGCATGTCAAATTTTGTGAGCTATTAAATTTAAAGTAGCAAAAAAACACCCCCATTTAAGAAAATGTCTTAAGTACTACTACTATCCAGGTGGCTTTCGGCAGTTTATCGTGGCACTTTTTATGTTTTTTGATATCTTATCATGGAAACTGAGGACATCAAACTGCTCTTAACAGGATAAAAGTTGGTGCTATACACTTATAGTCTAGTCTTCTAGTTCAATCTATATCTGTGTGGAGCTCCGTAAATCTTTGTGACCATTATTTACTTAATGTCTACTCTGTGTAGTGTTTATATTTAATTGTAAGTATTTTTGTACTCAAGACTGTAATTTTAAACAGAGATATACGGATTTGGTTACGTTCAGTAGTTACATAAAATACAGTTTGTTATTATGCTCATTTTTTCCTTACTTGTCTTATTTAGTAAATAAAGTCCTAACCAATAAACCCAATAACACTGACTCGGGAATTGAACCCACGACTTACTATTAGCCACTACTTGCGACTACAAATCTTATGAGCATAAGAAGGCAAGAGAACATCTCGTCTTAAATAAAACAACTTTTAATTATTGTTCACCGGTTACTACTCACGTGTATTCTTCGGGTTTGCCCGACTAGTTTCAGTCTGACTCGCGACATTGCCGCGGACTCAGCTCATGACTAAGGGCTCTGTTCGAGCTCGAAACTAGTCGGGCAAACTCGAAGAATACACGTGAGTAGTAACCGGTGAAACAATAATTAATATGAATATGCCTCAAGAAAGTTATTATACAAAAACAACTTTTAACCGGATTAATCGCGTGTATGATTGGTTTTTCTTTTTCTGACGTTTCGAGCACTTTGCAGCGTTCCTTGTCGCAGGAGGAGCTTTCCTGCCAGCTGTGGAGCCAGTCTTGGTTAAAAGTTGTTTTATTATAATGTGTAGTGATCGCAAAAACCTAAGATATTACTATCACGTCTTAATTTTATTTCAAATAATAAAGTTGTAATAATATTTGCCTCACATTCGTTTTACGTGTTACACTGGTAGGTACTCAGTCTCTCTGGTACACAATATCTTATTTAATGCTGCTATTAAATAATATAATATATTGTGTACCAAATATGAACTTGGTTCTGAAGCTATGAACTTATTTTCTTAAGCACTTACAATCACATGTTGCTAATGTTATTTATATGCGAAGTGAATACAAAACGACTTAGAAAATAATTATTATGAACTTCAAGCAAATATTATTAAATAAATTAAATAAAGGTGTAAACGCAGACTTAAATACATATAACACATAGGTGATCAAATATTGAATAATACGTCGTTCTGCATAAATAAATAATGCATATATATTAAAAATATAATTCTGCCTAGCGTCTTCAGAAATGGATGCAGATTAACATTGGTATTTGTCAGTCTCATTCGTCTACTGATCGAAAACGTAGCCGAGTTCCTGGGTTCGATTCCCGGGTCGGGCATAGTGTTATTTAATTTCCCCGGTAGGAAATTTTCAGTAGCCGCCCGAAGTTATGATGTCGGCGGTGTGACACCCTCCCTGTGCTTCAGAGAGGACGTAAAGCCGTCGCTCCTGCGCCTGATCTCTCTCCAGACGTATCGGATTATCGTCCCATCGGAATATGAGAGTAAAGGAAAAGAGAGTGCACCAGTGTACACACACTTATGCACTATAATATCTCATGCGTAGTTGGCTAATCTCCGTGGAGATAGGCCGCCGTGACCGACATTTGGTCGGGAGTATATGTCTACCTTTAATCTATTTATTATTAATAACAGTATAAGCAACTACTTGATCACCACAAGCCAGCTAAGCACATTATCTCGTAGACTTTCAGGCAAGCTAACCACCCGTAACGACGGTCTTAGATCTTCATAAGATGATCGGGACCGAAAGATTAACGTTCTCTCCTAAAAATAGTCTATATAGAAAAGTCATATATATTCAAGCTTAACATAACCAGCCAATAACTGTTCCAATGCAGAGCAATGGCCTATTCTCGTACAGAGAAGGCACAAGCACTGATCGCCACGCATGTTGGCAATTTTATATTATCAAGTCCTGGATTTTTCAGTATGTTTTCCTTCGCTGTATGTCTGTTAGATGCCAGATTTAAACTCACAATCTGTGGATCAAGCTTAACTGAACTATTGAATAAGGTTTGTCGATAAACACAACTTTGTACACAAGACAGCATCATAAGTCTACCCATTTTCAGTATAGTTGACCTTGCACAATAATAAACTTGCAATACAATTAGGGGTCAGCTTACACTGGAAATGTATAGGTAGTAATGCAGACAGCATGTGTGCTATCAAACATTGTGGTGATCGAGTGGTTACGGACCCGCCTCTTGAGCGATAGGCTGTGGTTAGGAAGAAGTTCAAACCTAGCATGTAGCAAAACACTGTCTCGTTGGTCTAATAGTGACCCTAAGCGCGACTGCTGAGCTTGAGGTCCTGAGTTCGATTCCCGGGTTGAGCTTTACTTGGGCTAACTTTACTAGAGTTTAACTTGGGCAAGTCTTTCTGTGAATTTTTAGGTAACAGCCTGGGTCATTCTTTCCTTAATCATTGTATGCCAGGATCAACCTTCAAACAGATAATGTCATCACTTATGAAATGTAATTATAATTCCAATACTGATCTAACAGTATTTATAGGTAATTGTTTAAATGTAAAGAAAAAAGACATCACCGACAGTGTTGCTCGACTATTAACACTAAACTGTCACAATATAACTTTATGTGCTTTTCCATATCTTGACCATTTGTCAGATAAGCAAAATGACTACATACATATGCTGAATAAGCATATTCATTTCTTAGTAAGTCACTATAGTAACAAATTTATGTTTTTTGACACCAATAGTTTTATTGGTAAATTAAAATTGACTAAAGATACTGTGTACCTGCCTATTAGATTTAAGCGACAGATAGCTACATTGTTAGCTTATAATATTAAGTCAGTTATAAGTAGTATGACAAAGTCTTCTTCAACTACCTCTTTATATAGTAATAGTACTAACAACATTGTAGTAGTTAGCACAATTAATTTAAACTGACAAATTCGACAACAGAGAAGCAAAGTGGTTGTCTAATGCTGTCTCATCAAAATATTAATCGCTTCTCTGGCAAAATACTTGATGTAGAATTATTTGTTGAGAAATATAATGTAGATATTATATGCCTAACAGAAACGTGGCTGAAGGCGGATAGAATGTTATTTAGTATTAATGGTTTTAAAGTGGCCAGTTCGTTCCAGAGAGTTTCAGCCGAAGGTGGTGGAACTTTAATTATGGTAAAAGATCATCTTAAATGTAAAGAGCGCCTAGATATCCGGGATCTCTCTGTTGAACGAGTGTGTGAGCTCGCGTGTGCGGAAACAGAGGAGTATGTTATTATATGTGTTTATAGGCCACCTTCCTCAAGTACCACGCAGTTTTTAATAATGATGGAGGATGCCCTAAGGAGGATAAAAGCAAATAAAAAAATATTGGTTTGCGGGGATTTTAACATTGATATTTTAACAAATAGCACAGATAAACAGAACTTTTTATCTTTGTTTAAGTCATTTAACTTAAAACATATGTTTTCTCAGCCAACTAGAGTAACTAGTACCTCCGCCACATGTATAGATAATATCATGACAAACTTTAGAATACTTGGAAAAAGTCTTATTAGTGGCATTCGCTCAGATCACATGTGTCAGATTGTTAAATTAAATCACAAAATAGTCGAAGATTCCAGAGTAATACAGTGTAGGACGCTAAGTAAATGTAGTCTAAAAAAATTTGGTTTTAATCTAGAAGCCCACCTACTTGTTTTAAAACCACAATATGACAATCCCAATGATATGTATCGTACACTATTTAATGCAATATTTACAGAGTTTCAAAAAGCTTGCAAAGTGAAATCTGTAACGTTAAAAAATAAACTCATGTTTAGTGCCTGGGCTACCAAAGGTATAAGACGTAGCAGGGACGTCCTGTACGAACTGTATGACATTCTGATTTCAAGTTTAAGATTGTTATTAAACGCATATTAATGTCCAAAGCGTACTATAGTACTAATCATTATATGGAAGATAGGGATGCCTGGCTCACGATTCCTTCCTGCACACTGCGACCCACTGGCACCTTGCTTACTTGATAAGGCGACATTTTGTTTGCTTTCAGCTTAAATATTTCTATGTTTTTTCCTTTATTTTGACATTTTTGATTTTTGTTATTTTATTTTTTTAATTTATACAATTTATTTTATTGACGTACAATTAATCCAATTGTATTATTATTTTATTTGACTCTTGGGTATGTAAATTTACATATCGATTGTATAACAGCTAGTATCGAACCTACTAGTTTTAAATTTACATTATTATTTCTTTATGAAATTTTCCATAATATATAACTTTGTAAAATGTGAGCATCATGTGGATATTAATGTTAGTTTTAATCTCATATTACATACATACTGCCTATTGTCAGGCATTACGAGTTTGTCATGCTCGCTAAAATGTCCTGCTGATGGTGGCGTCGTACATCGGGTCGTCGAGTTCCCTACAAAATGGTTGAGCTAAGCGAGGCTGATGTGCGCGTCATGCTCGTGAACGGGTGCTGTCTGTCGGGACTGGTCGGCTCCTAACTGCCTTGGCAATCATTTTAAAAGGCTATATAAGTTTACTTTCCTTTCTTAGTCTGCTCATTAACCTGCATTATTCTCACATTACCTTATTTATTGTTAAACCAATTTATTTTAAAAAGAGTGTCTATGGAGTTTCTTGCCGGCTCTTCTCCATAAGATCAACGCCTTGGAACCGTGCACCTAGTTTTGACTTTTCATAAGTGCCTGTAATATGGTTTATTTGAAATAAAAATATTTGAATTTGAATTTGAGCATTGTGCTATTGGGTTTTCCTATTAGGAAATTCTCGATAGCAGCTCGGAGTGGATACCTATTATATTGGATTTAATAACAGTATCGTATATCTCTGCCCGTCCTTTCGGGGAATATATGCATGATGCTATGTTATTCTAAGACATCAAAGACATATTGTGAAACCTAGACTTAATAATCTAAAGTCGTTGCGTTGTGATCAATATGTACTCGTGAGTATTGATCACCACTCTAGATGAGAAGAGGCAAGATGAGACAGTTAAGTGGTGATTATGTAATTTATGTGTCGGTCATCCTGTAGCTCAATCACAATTTAGAGAGCTCAACGATCCGTCACAAGACGATGCCAGATCGGCAGAACAATTGCGTAGGCCAGAGAGAATTATCTAAAACTGCCAGCCAAATAACTACGAATAAATCCTACATTTACTAATTACATTATTATGTTATATTGTTAAATAAATGCATCTCTGTACAAGATTTTTTTTTATGTCAATGTCTACGTATAAGTTGCAAAACATGTAATGCAATAGGGTTATTGTCAAATTAAGTGCTCTTTCAAAAGTCTAGATGGGTCAAGATTGTCGCACAATGGATGCCTAAGGTCAAAGCAGGCGATGAAATTGCTACCTGCAATGACTGATTTAGTTCACGATTGTTTATTTTTTGCAACTTTTTATTGAATATATTAAAAACTAGCTGACCCAGCGAACTTCGTACCGCATTTTTTTTATTTTCTTTTGACAAACCTTGTCCTGACAATAACAAACACAAAAAAAAAATACTTATACAATTTGGTGCAGTCGTTCGGAAGTTATGCGCGTACAAACATTTCGGCGATTCATTTTTATACCTATATATGATTATGGTATAAACACTAAGGCTCGGTTGCACAAACATAACTTTAACCTTAACTGACGTGTTACTTTATCATTTTCATGACAGCTTTTCCATGAAAATTCTGTCAAAATAACACAGTAAAATGTTGGTTACAGTTAAACTTTAACATAGCATCACGCCTGTATTCCCGAAGGGGTAGGCAGAGGTGTACACAATTGTACACCCACATTTCACCAATGCTGTTATTAAGTCCCATGTAATAGGTGGTGAGCCTATTGCCATCAACCGGGCACATTTCCAAACTCCGGGCTGCTACTGAGAATTTCCTAACAGAAAAACTCAATAACACTTTGCCCGACCCGCGAATCGAACCCGAGACCTCCTGCTCAGCAGTCGCACTACGGACCACTAAACCAACGAGGCAGTTTAATTGGTGCAATTGAGCTTAAGAAACAAAACTTAGGTCTTTGGTGAGTATCGTACCATACTGTGTGCAGTGGGGTGCTCCCTGGCCGGGTCACGGCCTTGGGACCCTTACCCAAGGATTCATGGGTCGTTGTTTACTTGGCGCCTGGAAAATGGGGGCTGGATCGTACCCAGGGTGATGGAACGGCAAAAAATGGGGAGGTTGATGCACCCCGGAGCACCGGGCACCGGGGCACTAGGACCGTAGAGGCTCTTTGGCCAATTCTCAATGAGTTGGCGGGAATGCGGCACGGCAACATGACATTCCGGCAGACGCCGGTGCTGTCGGGACACGTATGTTTCGGCAAGTATCTGTTTCATGTCGCCGGAAGGGCACCAAAAAGTAGGTGCCACCACTGTAGAGACTGCCGTGAAGACACGGCGCAGCACACCCTTGGGCAATGCTCTGCCTGGGAAGAGCAGCGTCATGTTCTAATCACTGCAGGGGCTGGTGATCTCTTACTCCCGACTGTGGTTCGAGCTATGGCCGAAAGCGAAAGCTCATAACAAGCGGTCGCCAACTTCTGTGAGGATATTATCTCGCAGAAAGAGGCTGGGGAAAAGGAGAGAGAAATCTCTACTACGCTACCTATCCACTCCCGATGAACGGGGTTTAGAACGGAAAATGCCCAACCCCCGTAAAAAAGGCTCGCGAAGACGACCTTCCCAAAGCTATTATTATATACTTACTATATTATATTAGCACACAAAATCCGAGATGGTGTTGCGTGGTGTTCCCGCGCACTTCTCACGGAGGTGAGATTGCAAAGGTGGATCAACATTTTTATATTATAGAGGCAATGATCACTAACGCGGTCTCTCAACGCTGGGGTCGCGTTCCCGTTCCCAGCCCATGGTGATGAGACGGAGCACGGCGGAGTTTTTAGTGGGTGAGAGCCCCATATACCCACGCCGCTTATGGCATGCGGTATGGCATGAGGTGCCTGCATATATTCTCCGTAAGTGTTAAATTCATTCTGCATGCATCTTTTCCTAGGGTTACTGTATACATAAGTACTATAAACTTAAATTTGAGATAGAGCCTTAACTTTCATAGTGCAAGTGTAACTAAATTTCGAAGTGAAAAGTTCCAATGTAGTATAACTGATTTGATTATGATTTGATTTATAAAATCAGTATAACACTGTACGGTGCAATAAACGTATTCTTTTATAATATTTTTTTATGAATAGGGAAGGCCAGATTTATGAGAAGGTACGTCAGGTATGGCAGATGTTCTTAAGCCACAGTGATTTTTTAATGTTTTTTATAGGTACATGTTAAAGCCTATATTAATTATTATTGTCTAAGAAAACATTGAAAAATAATAGACACGAGCAAGACTGGAACCTGCGACCCTTGACGTACCGTGTCATAGCACTCCCAACTGAGTTATCGTGTCGTGTTAGCATCCACAGTTGTAAAAATGATTATATAAGATTGTGATATCGTTTGGTGCCTTACAACTGCAAAGTGGTAACGCTGAATTTAGTAATCTTTAATACTTAAATACTTTTAAGATTATCATCTTATCGCTATGTTTATCTGTATGCGGCGTGCACTCGGAGAGGCCTATGTTCAGCAGTGGACTGCTATAGGCTGATGATGATGATGTATCTTATTAATCAAAAGAGATCATAATGGAATAAATACAATCAACAAGTATCACCTGTCAATTTAATTAGGCTTATAGTAAACTCCCGACTATCGCTAGTCTGAGAATATCCTATCCTATTATATTAGAAAAATTCAAAACCACTTTGCCCAAACCAAGAATCAAAGAGCTCATCAGGGATCAATCTTGCCTTTACTACTACTGTTGTTCCATTAATAGAGCAATTACTTTTATTTCGAATGAAATCATTCCGGGTATAATTTTTGCAAGACAAAACCATTCATCTAAAATAGAGTGCCAAGAATCGCAACCTCACTTTTCTTTCAAAGTTACAAAGTTATTATAGGTCTTATGAAAATCCATACCCCTAATTCTACAAAACCTACAAAGGTATCCAGCCCATTACTGTCCCACTGCAGGGCAAGGACCTCCTCACATACAGAGAAGGTACGAGCATTGATCGCGCCAGTTCACTGCGGCTGGGCGACTTCAGACCATTAAGTGTACCTACACTTAATGAGGAAACCTTTCCTCACGAAGTTTTCCTTCACCATATGTGTGTCTCAAAATAACTAAGAATATATGACATTAATAAAGTCACATTGGTACATGCCAGATTTGAACCCACAAGTTACGGCTCAACCTGTAACCACTACAACACCCTAAGCCTTGGTCAAAAAGTATAGCTCGGCTGTATCGCGACTGGACCAGTCACTGTGACCCACTGGTCAATCTCGCAAGTCAATCCCACGGACTTATGATATGAAATTCACTAATTTCATACCATAAGTCCGTGGGATTGACTGTGCAACTACCGCGGAACAGTCAAGCTATACCATATTTTAGGAGAAGAGAATCGTTTATCCTACCAAAAATATTTCATGTAAAGTAGGTGGTAAAGTTATCAGATCTCATGAAGAGCCAAGCCGCTAACTGTACAAGACCTAATTCTATAAACCCGACATCTTGGTAAAAATGTATGGCTCGGCTGTTCACACTCTCATGTTACGAAATTAAGTCACAGGTAGGCTGCAATACAGTCAAGCCATACTTTTTGACCAAGGTGTAAGGCTTATAAAGTTAGGGGCTTGGCTCTTCATGAGATATGATATCTTTTTAACAGTGAAAGCGTTGTAAGGTTGAGTCTTGGCAACCTTCTTTATATGACGTGTTTTTGGTGGGACAAGAAATCTTGCGCCAACTCCAGAAAAAAAAACCGTTAAAGATGTACCAAATAATATTTTTACAACAGTTATTTATTTTAATAGTTGATAATTTTTTTATTATTTTTGGATAAAAATTTACACTTTGATTCTTCATACTTCTTGCTTTACTGTCCAACGCTGAGTCTCTTTCCTTGTCTACCATTTACTCCTTTCAACGTTGTAGCCAAATCTTCTTTCTTCTTAGGGTGAACCTTGATATAATTGTTGTAGTAGAATTTACTGAACATGTAACATATTAAGCTTGTGTTTGCTATCAAGAAAATGTGGACCATTTTAGGGTAGTTACAGTCATAGAATAACGCTGCCGTGTTGTGGCCTATCACAATGAGGAACTGGATCTGGAGAAAAAAGAAAAAACATAACATAGCATCATGCCTTACCTTTGCATCATGCATTACCATCATGCATTACCTTTGGGGACTACAGAGTCCCCAAAGGTAAGAAGAGTTATACACAACTTTACACCCACATTTCACCAGTGAGTGTTTTTATTAAGTCCTATGTAATAATACTCCTCCTGACCGCATTTCGGTCACGGCGGTCTATCTCCACAGAAATTACCCAAGTACGCAGGAGATATTATAGTGCAAAAGTGTATGCGCAAATACAAGTCCACTTCCTCTTCCTTCACTTTCGTAGTCCGATGGGACGGCAATCCGACAGACCGGTGAGAGATCAGGCGCAGGACCGTCGGCTTTACGTGCTCTCCGAAGCAGGGGGGTTTCACACCACCAACTTCTGAACTCCGGGCTGCTACTGAGAATTTCCTAATAGAAAAACCCAATAACACTTTGCTCGACCTGGGAATCGAACCCAGGACCTCACGTTCAGCAGCCGCGCTTGTGACCACTGGACCAACGAGGCAGATGCTCAGCTATTCAAAGCCTGTATGGATCATACCAACTTACCGAATGATTTCATGAGAACCATAGTTATACCAATAATAGAGAATAGAACTAGCGATGTTTCCAGTATTTCTAATTACCGCCCCATCTCATTAGCAGTTGCTAATTAATAAATTATAGATAAATCTTTGAAAAGCATTAACGCATGCTTAGCGAACTCTAAAGCTATTATATTAAATGGAATAAAAATATTTTTTAACAAAAAAAAGAATCGACTCCAAAAATCTTTCTGTTAAGTAAAAATGCACTAAAAAGTAATAAACAATTATTTTATTACTTTTTAGTACCAAGCTTTAAAAATATTTAGGAAGTTTGCTAAAATTTTCAAAGTATATTTAAAGGTACATTAACCATGTATTATACCTAATTGAACCTATTTACAAATGAACACAACAAATGCCTAAAGCGAACGTAATACGCTACTTCATGAATGTACTTACACGTTTATTATCCTTTACTGGCACCGACTCCAAAAATAATAATAATTATATATTATTGTCCTAATAAATTGATTTTATTCAGAATTCACTAAAATTAAAAAAAAAAAAATATATATATTGTAGTAAGTAAATAATGCAATTATTTTATTACTTTTTAGTGCATTTTTACTTATCAGAAAGATTTTTGGAGTCGGTTCTTTTTTTTTGTTATAAATTATTTTATTTCTTACTTTTTAGTGAATCTTGCGTTCTATAACTGATTTATCGGAAGTGATTATGGGTAGACCTACTCAACGTTATTAATTGAGACGGGCAAAGAAGGGGAGAAACGCCTATATCAAAGTAGGAGATCTAGATCTGAGGCTATTTCACAATTATTATTATTTTTGGAGTCGGTGCCAGTAAAGGATAATAAACGTGTAAGTACATTCATGAAGTAGCGTATTACGTTCGCTTTAGGCAGTTGTTGTGTTCATTTGTAAATAGGTTCAATTAGGTATAATACATTATCGTAATAATAATGATGGTTAATGTACCTTTAAATATACTTTGCAAATTTTAGGAACCTTGTTAAATATGTTTAAAGTTTGCCTGGCACCGACGCCAAAAATAATAATAATTGTATATTATTGTCCTAATAAATTGATTTTATTCAGAATACGCTAAAATAAAAAAATAAAAAATTAAATTGTCGTAAGTAAATAATGCAATTATTTTATTACTTTTTAGTGCATTTTTACTTAACAGAAACATTTTTGGAGACGGTTCTTCTTTTTGTTAAAAAATATTTTATGTAAGTTCGTGTTGAGAAAATAAAAATGAATAAATGTGTGTTTAATAAATCTGCTGAGGCCATATTATACAAAAATAATCAGTTTTCTATTATATCTAGTGTTATGTACAGATATGCACCCCCATGCGAGGAGTTGCAAGGAGGATGTTTCCGATTTCTTAATTTTTCCGTTGTTTATAAGCAAAACCTAAAATTTAACTCTACTGCAACCCAAATTTTACCTTACTAGGACTTTAAAGGTTTCGACGATAATCAGTCAGTGAGTTACGAAATCGACGTATTTGAGATATCAATAAATCTGATACCATAAAAATTTTGTTAAATGATGTATTTCATAACTTTGTCAAGGACATTTTATCCTTAAAATTTCAGATTTCTAGCATTATCCAAACCGACGCTATGACGGTCCGAAAATACGCCGAAGCGCTTCAAAAAAATAAAAGGTATGTCGTGCCCCGCTTCCTTCGGCTCGACTTAACGATAACATAACATAACATCATAGCAAATAAATACAATATCTAGCTTCTTCCACAATACTGAGACACATATGCAAGCATTGAAAAATTGCAACTACCACAAACTGCTCTACACGTGTTTCACCCCCCACGGAGCATCATCAGGAGCTGTTAGACCGTGAAATTTGTGGTATTTGCAATTTTTCATATTTTTGCGGGCGGGTGGGCGGTGCACAGATGATTGCATGACTACCCACAATATTGTGGAAGTAACTTGATATTGTATTTCTTTGTATCCACTGTCACTGTTCTCAAAACCAATTGAAGTTTTGACGTGCTCTCCAAAGTATGAATAGATCTGGATATGAATATAATAGTCACATTCGCAGCCCAGCCCACAGTGATTACTTCATTAATAGCATAACATAGCATCATGTCTGTATTCCTGAAGGGGTAGGCAGAGGTATACACAACTGCACACTCACGTTTCACCAATAATGTTATTTTAGGACTAAATGTAATAGGTGGTGAGCCTATTGCCATCAACCGGGCACAATTCCAAACTCCGGCTGCTACTGAGAATTTCCTAATAGTTTATCTATACCCAATAACACATTGCCCAACCCGGGAATTAAACCCAGAACCTCACGCTCGGTAGTCATGCTTGCGACCACTAGACCAATAAGCAGTACCCTTCTTTAATGTATCTATAATCAGGTAAAAATCTTACCAATTGAATCTCAGTGACGTGCCTTTTCCACCACAAGTACTTCTGGTACTTCGGACCTAAGCCAGCTATCAGGTAATAAGAGTACATGAGGATATGAACGAAGGAGTTCAGTGTGCCAACGAGAACGATGGGGCCACCTGGAAATGAAAAAAACAGACACTGTAATCATTGATCAGCAATTTCAGCCCAAGTTCAGGTTTTCCCGCGATATTACATAATCTCTTTAATGATAGTCAGTTATGACTACGATAACTTTGAAAGTAATTATCATATATTTAAATAAATGTGTATATTATGTTTTATTGAAGGTCAAGTTAAAAGTGTCCGTACGGAGGGGGCTCGTGGCTAAGTAACAGCCGCACAGATCAATCGATCGAGGTTAAGCTGCACTTGCTGCGGTCGATCTGTGGATGGGTGACCATTATTTAATAATATAATATAAAATAAATCCTTTTTTCTTTCTTTTCTTTCTTTCTTTCTTTCTTATTTCATACCGATACCCCTCCGTGCCTCGGAGAGCACGTTAAGCTGTCGATCCCGGTTGTCAAATTAAGATCTTATGACAGCCGTTGCGGGTAGTCAGAGGCCTGAAAGTCTGACAATCAGTCATACCAAGAGATATCGTGTTACCCAGTAACTTGTGTTGTGGAGGTCTAATAGGCAGTCGCTCCATGTTAAATACTGGTATTAAGCTGCATCCAGTTTGACTAGAAGCCAATCCCAATGGAATTGGGAACAGCCTAGGCAGATATATATAATATGTCCGGTGTAGTAACATAAGTTTAGGGCCACGTAAACAATCAATTTAACCATAAGAATATGTTATTTCTGGTGTCCAATCCCCACTCCCAAAGATAGAGCATTGTATTAACCTCACTTACAATATTTTCTTTCTTTTAGTTTTTGTTGTAGCCATACGTAAACTACTTTTGACGTTATTATTTTTAAATGATCCTTATGCGAGTACAATAGGGTATTTCGAAAGTAACAGTAAACCGAATGATCGGCGTAATAGTCGATAGATTGGGTACTGTTATTAGTTCGATTCCCGTAAGGAAAATATATTTGTGTGATCTACGGTGAATTGTTTTGGGTCTGGATATTGTATGTCTATAAATGCACTCACATTACACGATAAATTCCTAATATGGGGCAACGTTTTGTTGAAAAATTTAATAACAAAATCAATCAAAGTCCTTAACGTCGACCTCTGCGTTTAAAATGTTGTTAGCAAATAATTCACATTGTACAATGTAGGTATGTACATACCTAATTAGATAACAGAATGCCGAAGTCCAGGTTATAAAATATGCGCATACGCTCGCGAAAACATTAATTTAGTTAGGTACTTGAAATTAAAAATGTGTTTATTCAAGGAATTCATTCCTTACGTTTGAACAACATCAAGTTATTGTGTACAAAATAAAATTAAATGTAGTAGGTATTTTATGTCATAAAATAAATTTTTAACCCTAAAGGGCAACATACGTACGAAAATTTATGTGAGGTCACTGGCAAGCATGTTATCGTGAATGACAAAAGTCGCTGAACACATCCAAATTTATAAAATATCTGAATTTATAAATTAAAATTTTATTAATAAAATTTATAAACTGTCTGAAGAACAAAACATTAAAATGTTGTCATCGTACAGTTATATAAAATATAAAATGTGGTCCCATTATATCACAAAAATCGTAAGTCGGTGTTGTTCAGGTGCGGGTTAATCAATTTCTGACACCGACTGTATTTCTTCTTAACAAATACCGGCGCTCGATGCGAGTGATACCAATAAGAGGATGCAGGTCTATAGAAATTCATACAAAGCTAAACAAAATTCGTTTCATGATGTCATGCGTGCGTTGCAGCCGCTGCAAGTCAATCAACGCGTAACTTTAATCCACAATAAACCACCACAGGATCGTGTGGGTTAAACATCAGTATCAAACCTGCAAGAAGTGACAGCATAGTGATATAAATGACCGTTGGGCTGACAAATCAAAGTTTTCGCTATGTTTTCGTACCTTATCATGTCCGAATTATAAATTCATGATCAATAAATCGGCCTAGCCTTGTCCCAATTACATTAGGGCCAGCTTCCAGCTAAACCGGATGCAGCTTAATACCGGTATTATACACCGAGCCACTTCCATAACCCAGTTATTGGGTATCACAATATCCCATGGTATGACCGGTTGTCAGACTTTCAGGCCTCTAACTACCCTAATGTCAGTCATAGATTTTAATTTGACAACCGGGACCGACGGCTTAAAATGCTCTCCGAGGAACGGAGGGAATTGTCCCGGTATGAAATTGGAAACGGTCTCCTTCTATCTAGCTATGTCACACCAAATGTTATCCATGCGCCAGGTTCTGATGTTATCCTACTATCACACTCCATTAACCGGGCTATAATACTATATACGGGCTCCAATCCGTACAAATAACTATATAGCAAAATTATTCACAAACCGACTAAGTTCGCTCTCTGTTCTGACACCACAAACAATTCATCTTGACTCTCACAGGGTTAAGGGTACTTCAATCAGAATTTGTAGCAAAGAATCCATCGTCACGAACAATTTTGAATTTACCACAGTATCTCTCAAATGACTTTCTGAACTTCTCTGCCTTGTGTCGTGGAAACCACATGAGTTCGGACAGTCAAGATTCGGCAGACTATTCGGTGATCTGAGACCCGCTATCCATTTTTCCTCGGGAGATGATGAAGTAAATACGACAGATTAATAGTAATTACTGGAAGTGCACAGAAGAAAAAAGTTACCTGGAATATATTTAGTTGCCATCCATGAACTAATCACCACCAAAGAGTGGTGATATAAATGCAGTGTAGAAATCTGTCTGGACTTTTTTCTGAACACGAAAAATATTGTATCCAATAGCTCTGTTAATTTAGCGAAGAAGTACCACCAGCAATTAATCGCTGTCTGTAAATATAAAATTTTATTTGTGTAAGAAAATTGATAACATAGTATTTTTAGGGTTATGTACATCAAAGGTGAAAAAGGAACCGCACTGGATCGGTTTATCATTTTTTCTTTCAAGGTGTTGTGTACTTTGTATGTTTTTTTTTTCAGGTTTACTTAGTATAATTTATATAATAATATCACAAGTTACAATATCTGTGCAAAGAACAATATGGTCGTGAGCAGAATTTAAACCTGTCTCTACTCACTATACCAAATTCCTTTTCTACATTTAATACGTCTTATGGTGACGTCATCACGACCTATTCAGAAAACTTAAAGGAGCACAGTACGGCTTAGTTAGCAGAGCGTCTACACCTCCTGTATACTCAGTAGACCTGTTCTAACTCTGCTCACGATCATATTGTTCCCTTCTAGATGAAAAAATATTATAGAGAATTATAAGAAATGACTAATTATTTAGACAAATTCACAATAATGCTTGGATAGTCTACAGAATTCGTGGAAAATGAAAACTTACCCTTGTTAATCGAGGATCCTCTGTCAGTACAATGGGATCGCAAACGAAATTGTAGTTCTTTGAAAGCAGGTAAAGGAGACCCTAGAAAAAAAAACAATTCAAATATATAGAAACATGAAAAAATAACAATATTAAATTGAAAATCGCATCGCATCAATCGAAATTAAAAAGAAAAGTAGATAGGTAGTAGACAAAGATATGAAGGAGTAGGAGTAGCGATTGTGAATGAGTTAACGCCAGCTCTTAACTGTTTCCCTATGCAGTGTAAAAATAGTACAATCGTCATGAAACATAAATTATGCACAAAACCATGCACTACCCCTTTTCTAGTCGATGTCACAGTCATCCATGCAAAGGTTGACTGGAAGAAATCACCGAGTGCGATAAGGCCGCCCGTTGTACTTCTTTTAAATGATATTTCCTATGTTGTTGTTTTTCTAGGTGCAATAAATATTGAAATAAATAAATAAATAACTACTGAACACATTACGATGAAAGTTAGTACACATAGGATAATTTATATCCCTGCTGAACCCAATTTTGAAGTCCACGCAGACGACGTCGCGAGCAGGAGCTAGTACTATAATAAAACTGTAGAGGTACTATTTCTGTACAACCAAAATATTTCCATATTTTTATTTATAAATAACTATCTATCGATATAGAACATCTGTTTGTCCGCACGCGTATAACTTGAGTACAGTTCGTGAAAGAGACAAGTTGGTAGGTACCAACTTATGCATGCAAACTAAACCGATGTATTGTAGCATAGCTGTTGTGAGAAACTATATGTTATACATGATTTTATGGTTACATTATTACTGGCAGTTACGTATACAGAGCGCTTTATAAAACAATATGGAAATAAGTTAACATAACGTAGATATTTTAAGTTATTTTTGGCTTGAAGGAGCTCACAATCCATTAATTTATTACCTTTAAGAATGTGATTAAGGTTGTCTTCTGTTTATTTCTTACCTCAAGTTTAGTAAAGCATAGTAATATCTTAGGGTTTCGCGATCATTATACATTATAAAAAAACAACAATTAACCGTATTAATCGCGTGTATTCTGTTGCGACCAATATATATATACACGTGATTAATCTGGTTAAAGTCGTTTTATTTAAGTAAAGTGTATTTTTATTAAACAAAGAATAATTACACATAAATTAACTCACCTCGTATACTAAGGACATACTAAATACTACTTGAAATATATTGTACAACATAATTGGATATTTCAGTTCATACGCCTTTCTATTCTTCATGAATCGGGGTCCATAGTCCGTGCAGAATTTGAGATACAATACTACTATCATAATCACCGTGAAGGGACTTGACATTAACGGTAAATCTCTCGTTCGTGCATCTGTGGACGAAGAAAGATTTGTTTTATTTAATGTTATTTCATACAATACTGATAAGATACGAACGAGATTCGAATCCGCGATCTTTGTCAATCCGTGACAAAAGTCGCGGGGTCGAATACTATTCGTGTTTATTATTTATCAATGTTTTTCAATATTTGTTCGTAATCATTATAGATAATAAAGTTTGTAATTAATGAGATGAGGTGTATCTGTTTCTTTCTTCCTGACTGTTAATCCCATTTGATGATAGGGTCAGCCTCTCTCTTTACTCTTCACTATGATATGGTTTTGACATCTGTGTTGAAATGGATATCACCATAATTATCATTAACCACTACATCTATCCACCTGGTTTTAGGTCTACCTCGAAATACCTACCTAGACCTAGAGTGTAAGCAAGGATTTTTATCAATAAACTTTTCAATCCGATATAAGTTTATTTGTATTAAATTTTATCAAAACGATAAGTCCATTTTAACGTTTAAAATTGACAAATGTTTCACTAAAAAGAACCGTATCAACACCACTATAACGGATAGTTGCAGTACCATGCTACTCACATAAGAAGTCTCTATGAATTATCTAATAACGTAAGCAGAGATTGGCATCTTATCAGAAGAAATGTTAAAACTAACTCAGGTTTCAAAGTTCATACACGCCTCAAGGCATAAATGTGAGTGCACCGTTGACACTTGAGATATCACCCCAGTCAACGTGTTTTCGATCAGCTATTTTAGGGAGCTCAGCGACCCATTCAGTACTAATAATGTAAATTTATTTATTTATTTCAATTCGGGAAACAAACAACTTAAAAAAACTAAATGAACTGAATAAAACTTAAAAAGTACTGGATAAAAGCGACAACCTACATACACCCATAATGTAAGAGATAGCGACAGGCAAGAGAATCACATTTCAATATACTACATTTGTAAAAATAAAATTGTTGAATTTCAATTTCTACTAAGGTCGATTAGGTCAGTTGGCCGATTTAACCGAATTAAAAACCTGCAATGTCACGGTGAGGGAGACAATTAGGTACGAATAAAAAATGTTGTTTACTTATTCTGAAATAAGGTTAAACAATGTTAATAAAACAGAATATAGCATCACGCCTGTATTCCACGAAGGATATGAGGTAGATGTGTACCTATTGTTGTTGTTTCATCCGGCGCCGGCGGTTTTGCTTTTGATTTGTACCAGAAAACATATCAATGAGTTTATGACGGAGAGCAGATAGCGCATTACGTTGAGATGTGATACATATTATATTTTGTTCCTCAATTAACGAAACCTGAGTACACACCGCACAACATCGTGTTATGTATAATGATATTTTATTTAGTACTAGCTGTACCAGCGACACCGTCCGCGTGGATGTCGTAAATTAACACCATGTCGTTTATGAACACAAATTCATAATTATCAAATTTTCGACGTGTTCCTTTAAATTGGAATAACTTTTTTATTTATGAACCGATTGACATGAAATAAACACTAAATGTTAAGTGAAGCTTACCATAATATATTAGTGAAAACCACATCTTAATCGTATAAGCCGATTCTGAGATTAACGTGCACAAACGCACAGACAAAAAGACAAAAATTCTAACAATCATTGTTTTGGGTGCTATTTGCGTTGATAAAGGTCTCAATAATATTTTTTCTCATTTATCTTCCATGTACAGACAGCGATCCGTTACATTTTTATTATATGTATTGATTATATTATATTATATTAGGTGTTCGCAATCACTACACATTATAATAAAACAACTTTTAACCGGATTAATCGCGTGTATTAATGGTTTTTGATTTTCCTGACGTTTCGAACACTGCAGCGTTCGTGGTCGCAGGAGAACTGAGAGTGATATTTTATTTATTTTATATGAAGTTTTTTCTTGTTTCAATTTCGAGCGTATGGCACATGGGTTGCAGCTAAAAACCAGCGTTGGGTGACAGGTACAACTGTTACCTAACATTATGCTGAGAGGTGGCCCCTGTGGTACATGAGCATTTTATATTGTTATAATATCTATTGTCATGTTATTGTTGACTGCCTCGTTGGTGCTAGACCAACGAGGCAGTCTACAATCGCGCGGCTGCTGAGCGTGAGGTCCTGGGTTCGATTCCCAGGTCGGGCAAAGTATCACTGGATTTTTCTGATAAGAAATTCTCAGTAGCAGCCCGGAGTCAGGAAGTTGGTGGTGTGACACCCACGTGCTTCGGAGTGCACGTAAAGCCGTCGGTCCTGCGCCTGATCTTTCCGGTCATGTTGGATTGCCGTCCTATCGGAATATGAGAGTGAAGGAAGAGAGAGTGCACGCGTTTTCGCATACACTTGTGCACAATATATCTTCTACGTACGTGACTTATCTCCGTGGAGATAGGCCGCCGTGGCCGGAATACGGTCGGGAGGAGTATTGTATTATTGTTATGTAATAATTATGATATATTGTAATTGTTTTTGTTTGAATAAAAAAAAACTTTCTTTCTATTGCTGTACACCTCAAATTAATATCTATACTATACTAATATTATAAAGCTGAAGAGTTTGTTGTTTGTTTGTTTGGTTGAACGCGCTAATATCAGGAACTAGTAATTCTAATTGAAAACATTTACCGAGGAATAGGCTATATAGCATTACGCTAAGACCAATTGAAGCGGAGCATCATTGAGAAATGTTGCAAAAACGGCTATATATATTCCATTTGAGACCTTCCGTTGCGTGCGCTGCGTACACGGTTAAAGTTACGCGAAAATCATGTATCATCAAATTTATACCTTAAAGTTCTACAAAAAGTCCGCGATAGCATATGTCAATATTTTAAGGTTGACTCACTATAATTTTTTTTATGGTAATCAAATTTGTTCTAAAATATTTGCGAAGGTATTTTTGTAAACATGATATTAATCCTTATCCAAATAAATACGTTATTCATCACAAGTATTTCATTTTGAACAAAATTGCGCTTGACATCATTTGATTTCAATGAATATCTTAGGAGATATCATAGTTTTAAAAATAACTCCGCAACAAAATAATGATCAACGCGCATTTATGTTGTCAAGGCGTGTGGAAGTGTGTGTGTGTGGAATCTTTTTTCGAAGGTTATTTCTTCAAATTAACGCGGGTGAAACCGCGGGGCTCAGCTACCTATTTATATTTTCCTAATAAAATTCCTTATAAATATAATAGCTATAACTGAAAGTATCCGTAACTATCAGATAATCTTTTAACCATTTCTCATGCGTAACCGTATCTGAAACTGGTATAATATCCTATTCCTACTATCCTACTAATATTATAAATGCGAAAGTTTGTGAGGATGGATGGACGGATGTGTATTACTCTTTCACGCAATAACTACGGAACGGATTTGGATGATATTTGGCACACATATAGTTTATAATCTGGATTAACACATAGGGTACTTTTTATTCCGGCTGGACCCTATTCTAAAGTCCACGCAGGTCAAGTCGCGGGTAGAGGCTAGTTATCCATATATCCGTATCCATATCCAGATCCAATATTTCAGATCTATAACATCTCTGGACTACATAACGATGCAGTAAATAATTATTAACTATTTATCTACCTATAAAATTTCATTCATTCATAATTGTTTATAATTTTTTTTGTCAATAGAATTAAAAAATGCATACCTGATAAATCATTGAGCACATAATTATATTTCTCAACTATGCTGTTCAAAATTCCACTCATTTTTGTAAACAATATTTATTTCTTTTAAAAAACAATAGTCTAAACCCAAAGAGGGTTTTATTTATTATTTTTAACACTATTTATGTCGATAATTTTTTAAAGAGTCATGTTGTGATACACTCTCTAAGTGAGTAGTTACGAAATGAGGCAAAAACAAAGAAATTAAAGCATTATGTGTATACGATATTTAACGTAAATGCAAATCAGATTGGCGTGATTTGCAATAATTAAATGTTTTGTACAAGCAACTGGTCAACGGCGATTCGCAATTCTTCAAAAACGTTCCGTAGGTAGGTTAACTTATTTTTTCACAGATCATTACAACTACTCGTATTTTAAAATACAATTAAACATAGAACACACCAAATCAATCTTTTTTTTGTTAGATATTGATAAAAGAGGGGCTGTTGGCTAAGTATCAGTCATACATATCGATCGATCGAAGTAAAGCTGCGCTTGCCGCGGCTTGTCTGTTGATGGGTGACCATAATTTCATACTGAGACCCCTTCGTGCCTCGGAAAGCACGTTAAGCCGTCGGTCACGGTTGTCAAATTATAATCTATGACAGCCGTTACGAGGTAGTCAGAGGCCTAAAAGTCTGACAACCAGTCATACCACGAGATATCGTGTTACCCAGTAACTGGTTTGTGGAGGTCAGATAAGCATTCGCTCTATGTAAAATACAGGTATTAAGCTGTATCCAGTTTGTCTGAAAGCCGACCCCGATGTATCTGAAAAAAGGCTAGGCATATTGATATCGAAAATAACATCATTCAAATATATTATAATTCCTATATTTCAAACGAGCTGTGCGTGCGGCTTTATCCACGTGGATTTTCAACCGGAATACTTATTATTACTGGTATAAAATATACCCTATGATCAATTCTCAGTGAAAATTGAGCTTTCCACTGCTGTTTTTTTTTTATTTGGTCCAATAATTTTTGAGTTTATTCATTATTAACCAATATTAGTGTAGTAGTGTAGACTATTAATAATATTAAAACGGCCCACCACCTATGACGTGGGACTTAATAACAGCATTGGTAAAATATGGGTGTAGAATTGTGTACACCTCCGTCTACCCCTTTGGGGAAAACAGGCGCGATACTATGTTAAAATAGCCCATAGTGGTACAACATAGCCTTGATAGATAACTAGAAAAAAAAAACTTTATGATATTAAATTTGGGCTCTTAAAATATATTTTTTTATATAAAAACGTTGCCCCACACTAGTAATTTCTTCGTGTATCGTGGGTGCGTTTACAGACATATAATCTCACAAGCACACTAACACCCAGACCCGGAGCAATTACCTGTAGACCGTACAAATATTTGCTCCGTGCAGGAATTGAACCTGCGACACGCGGCGCAGCAGTCGGTTTCTCGACCACTGCGCTAACTACGCTGTCAATTGAAAACTTCTACATAATTATTCATTGAGTGGGAGTCAGTGTAAACAAATATAAAGTAGAGATAGGGAAAATTGCTTTAACCTATCGAGCGCTGATAATGACACAAAATCATAAGAGTAACCGTGGAGTTTCTTGCCCGTTGTTCTCCACAAGAATCTACACTTTGGAACGTGGCAACTAGTTTTTTTTTTTGACAATTCAAAAGTGCCTGTGTATGGTCTAATTGAAATAAATGCTTTGACTTTGAATAACCTTATTGTTAACGACCTCCAGAGGCCTAATGATGCTCATTTTTTTTTTTTTTTATCTGGTTTTATTTAGGTGCTTATAGTCACAAATAAGACCGTGCCAGCAGTTAGTCGTGTCGGTTCGGTCACTTGTATAGGTACTGAATTGATTGCAATGACGTCGCCATAAGACGTGTTAAAATATGGAAGAAGAATTCGCGGTGGTGAGCAGAGGTCGAGATGGCTTAGTGGTCAGAGCGCCTGGAGTATCTATCCGGGAGGCGCAGGTTCGAATCCTGTTCGCGACCGTATTGTTTTTCCATTTAATATTGTAACTTAAGATTTAACTTGTGTTATGGGCACCAGCATTCACATTGGTATAAGCTCAAAAGTTACACTGCGATTTTGGCGACCATCAAGCCCAGGGTTCCTTACGATGTTTCCTTCACTGTAGATATGTCTTAATTAACTAAGAAAGTACATAATATGACATGAAAGTCAGATTGGGACTTACATGCCAGATTTGAATCCACAACCTTTGGCTCAAGAAGCGGGACCGCAGCCACTCCACCATTTATTATTTATTTAATAGAATGGCCGAAACAAATAACAGAATTTAAACGGAAATACAGTAAAATGTAAAAGGAATATACGAAACTAAAGCCTTGCACTCTCATTTACATTAATGCATTTTTCTTACAATAATTCAAACATTTTAACAGTGTTAACATTCATGACTTTACCATTTGTATATATATCAAATTAATAGCTAATGTTAAACAATAAAATACTTACTCCATTATCTTAATCTAACGTTAATTTTATCGGATGATACTTTCATTGTTAATTACTCACTCACAGTGAGAAATTTTATATTATTCACACAAAGAAAGTAAGTAAAACTTTATTGCATTCCATAAACAATTTAAGTATCCCATATTAACGATGCTTTCTGATTCCGAAAGTGACGTACATTATTATACTTTTCAACATTTTCAGGTTTAGACGAAAGAGTGTCAATTACGCTACTGTCTGTCTATCTGGATTGTATTTTTTAACCGCAATGGGTAGTCAGCTGAGAAATATAATTGCGTTGTTATGTAATTGGCATATGGTGAAAATAAACTTTTAAAAAAGAAAAGGGTGTGAAGACCACAATAATTCTAAATAAAAAGCCATTTATTTACGCGTTTATCTTCACTACGTGCATCCGACCCATCATAACGTATGCTAGCGCTGTGTTCACATACGTTAAGTTTTACAAAATCCATAGGATGCAAACCCTACAAAATTGATTCCTTCGTAAAGCGACAGGCGCCCCATGGTTCATTAGGAATCTTCAACTCCACCTTGACCTCAGAGTGCCCACCATTATGCAATTCATGAAAAGGGCATCGAAGAGATATTTCTAATCTGCTCCTCATTATCCGAATCCCTTAGTCTTTGTCCTTTCTGCCAATTACGGGCCGTCTCAAATTAATAAAACTCGCCAACCACGCTCTCCTCACATCCGATGATAGGATCACTGTAGCTCAAGAATCCAACAAATTCACAAGCACACTTCGACGCGCTCGACCGCTTCGTTATGGACCTCAACGGCGAGGTCCGCGTCCGTAGCGAAATGTCTCATCAGCTCCGCCCCGACCCTTGCTCGAGTCGGCCCGCGCTCAGTCAGTAGCTTTAAATTAGTCCCTTTAACCCTTTGGCTCACCCACGTACAAATACGTACTTCATAACAATATAATCAATCTAATAAAAATCTATTGTGTCTACTAAAGCGAGCCAACAGCTTAATAATAAGGAAACTGATATGATCCAGCTAGTCCCTAGTTGTCCCCCCAGCAACGCCCTAAGCCGAGGCTCGTGTTCGGCCCTTAGCACTGTTGCTTAGTTTGTAGTATTTTAAAATATGCTCTGGCTGGAGGCATCAAACTGCCTTGTCTTAGATATTGTCCAGTTACGTAGACAAAACCCCTCTGGGTTTCTGCAAGAGGTCATAATAAAAAAAAGCTTTTATTGCCCTCTATATAAATAAAAATTAAAAGCTGTTCGTTGGTAAGCGCATTAGAGTAGAATGGCTGGATAGATTTGGCTAATTCTTTGTTAAACTATTCATGGTTAATATCCCGAACAAGGTTTTTAGGAGAAAAATAAAACTGGAAAGTTGCCGGTATTAAAAATCGGGAAAAACAGAAAGTCTTTTTTCAATTACATTTTGAACAGAACGTCTGTCAGGTCAGCTAGTTCTTATTAAGAACAGCCTCCTTGCTATATTTTTCCTCTTCTATTTTAAAAACATTACTACACAAAATAGTCTAATTTACACTCATTGTAATAGCAATACAAAAACAAATAAATAAAAGTTCAAATTCAAATTATTTATTCTGTAAATAGGTCTTTACAAACTCTTTATATGTAATTTTTACTAGAAGGAGCCGGTATATTCTATATGACTACCTCGGAGAAGAAAAACGGAAACAAACTCAGAGGTCACTGTCCCTTTTAAAGTCCAGATATCACTGTTTATGATTATGTGAGCGTAATCATGTAGGACTGTCTGGAAATGCCTTTTGAAGAAAGAACCAAAGCAATTTCAAGTTGACCAGTCATAACTGAAAAAGAACATGAACTGTAGTAGGTGATAAGGATAGCTGCGCGAGTTCGACTTACACTTGGCAAGTTCTTCTTTTTCATTACAAATCTAATATTGAAAAAAATTACTTTTAATTGGGGATGTATATTTAATGGATGCTTTTACTATATCTAAATGAAGACACATCTTCGCGTACGGTACATAAAGTATCAAAGAACATTAAATCTATATGAATTATTGTTCAACGTTCAATTACTCACGTGCATTCTTCGGGATTGCCCGACTAGTTTCGAACTCGTGAGCTGAACCGGCGGCGATGTCGCGAGTTAAACGCCACGGGCTCAGCTCATGACTAAGGGCTCCGTTTGAGTTCGAAACTAGTCGGGCAATGCCGAAGAATGCACGTGAGTAATTGAACGTTGAACAATAATTAATATGAATGTGTCTCACGAAAGTTATTATACTACATTATTTGTATTATTTCACTTAATTGCTGCTCTATAAGACACATAAGAAAGGCATTATAGTATTAGGTATACGTACATTTCATCGATGCAGTTCTTAAGTTCTTAAAATAGTACTTGTTAAAGATAAATATTGATGAAGAATTCGCGGTGGTGAGCCCACGTCGAGATGGCTTAACACTTCCCTTACTGGAATGAACCTAGTACCTCAAGGACAAGGCTGTTCCTAACACGTTTAAAATAAATAACATTAAAATACAATCATGGTGGCGATAAGTAAACTTCCGACTGCCATTCTTAATCGAAGCAGTGCCGTTAAGCTAATTTACAAAACAATAACATGCCAGTTTAATATCAAAGGATAGGGTGGATTATTATTAGTTGTACTTGACTGTACGCTTCAAATAAAACATTGATCGGCAACGCTGCGTTTTAAGATTTCGAGTAGTGGCCAATCGTCATATAGTCTGCTCAAGCTACGAAGACATGTTCTATAACTAACTCGCTACATATAGTAAAATTCACAAATTCTCCCCTACATTCCATGTCAGTGAAAGCTGCTGTAAACAAGCCCTGATATCAGTAAGAAAATAGTTGGGCGCGTCTTCGAAGTCTGAAAAGTCTGTAGTGAGCTAGACAAAGAGTGGCGCACGTCTACGAGAATGGAACTATTTGTAGCCACTTAGACACAGAGTGGGGTTCGTATACAAGGATCAAATGATCTGTGGTGGCTTAGACAAAGAGTGGAGCGCGTTTTTGAGGATCTAACTATCTGTAGTGACTTAGATAAAGAGTGAAGTGCTGCTTAGATAATGAATCAGTTTTAAGAGACTTAGACAAATAATGGTGCGCGTTTTCGGGGATCGAAAAATCTATAGCGAGTTAGACAAAGATTGAAGCATGTATACGAGGATCGAACGATCTGTAGAGTGAGACAAAGATTAGGGCGCCTCTTCAACGATTAAACTATCTGTAGAGAGTTAGACAGAGTGGAGAACGTCTCTGAGGATCAGAAAATCTATAGTGACTTAGACAATGCTTCAATTGTATTTATTGGTAAAGTTATTTCTACACATCAATAAAATTTCACACAATATAACAGTCGGTATCTCAATAATTGAGAGAGTGGAGCACGTCTTTGAGGATGAGATAATTTCTGGTGACTTAGTCAAAGGGTGGGGTGCGTTCACCACGTCGATTCGACATACGGTATTACTATATAACTATTGTATTTAAATGGTGTTATGTTAATTAAGAGTTTTAATGTTATACAGTAATAAGTATTTTAAGCACCAAAAATTCCATTGAATCAATTGGCATATGTAAATAAGTTGTCTACGGATTTAATTATAGATTATTTTCAATTATAGACGTAGTAGGTATATTTGTAACCGTCAGGAAAGTCTCGGTAGCAACCTGGTTAACCACCCATTACATAAGACTTAATAACTTATAAAATGTTGGTTTTTAACGATTTTACATCGTTGCTTAATCTTTTGAGGATTTGTAATCCTGCTATATCAGCGTTATTGTCGATTATGTCTATATAATTATATCTACTATATTGCAAAAATACTAACTACAATGTCAGTTTAATATAATCAAATACATTCAAACCTTTCTAGTCCATGGGTCAAACCGTGTACCAACTAAATAATAATTTTCCACATAACACAAATATAAAATAGCATCACGCCTGTATTCCCTGAAGGGGTAGGTACAGTTTAAACAGTTGCATACCCACATTTCACCAATGACTATCAAACAATGAATATCCTAACATAAAACCCGGCAATCCAACGTGAGACCTTATGCTCAGCAGTCGCACTTTGGACCACTAGACCAACGAGGGTAGGTAATTTAATTAATTTGCAATGCACATTAATTATACTGCCCAAGTCAAACTGTTACTATTCACACTTCCTGGTTATCATGAATTGCTAATATATTGTCTAAGTATTTCACCCGTTAGACACTTCCTTGCTCTTCTTCTATTTCTTGGATATCTCCATTAAAGTACGCAAGTAAGCCGTACCTTCCTGTTGGACTAACCTGGGATTGCGAGCGCCTCTGCGTAGACTTACTGCGTAGCTACAATAAGTCCTTCCAACATATTGTTACGAATTACGTTCTGAATTGGTTTGCAGATATCCCCAACTAAAATAACTTTTTCTTCCCAGCTATCACACTAGGAAGCGGTGAAGGGTGGGCGCAAAAAGCGCAAACTTTTTGCCTAATTTTAATAAAGAAATTTGGATTTTTGATTTGATTTTTCATGTTTGTTCTTTCTGCTGGGAAAACATATTTAAAAAACAATTAGTGAGAATTCTAATTAAAGAAGTAAGTTTGCATGATTTGATGAGTTTGTCCGTTGTGTTATCAAGTGTACCTTGTCGTAGTATTTTTATAAATTAATCTTTTAAAAATGTTTGTAGTTTGTTTATTTCTAGATTTATATACTGTGGAAAATGCTGTTGGTTGCACATTTACTCATATTGTTGATCTATATTACTATCCTGTAAAATATAATGCGTCACTGTTTGTATTCCCAAATAAATAAAATAAAAATAAATGTAGTAGCTAATCATAAACCAAATTCTAAATGAACGAACAGTTTTGTAAAAAATATTTTATCTATAGTATTTACTCTCAACGCCTTAGAGCAAGGCTCATTTTTTTTTTGATAGTGGCATCTCGCAGGTCTACCTAGGAGGTTGTCGACTGCTTAACTGGACATTCCTGTGGATGCCCTAATAATAAATTATTATTAAGGCCTCCAGCCAGGGGCATTCGAACTAATTATAAACTAAAGCGACAACACGCTAAGGGCACCCCTTGCGGGGTACGAGCCTCGGGTTAGGGCGTCGCTGGTGACAGCAAGGGACTGGCTGGATCGAACAAGAATCATAATTATTATTCAGGGACGAATTTAAAGCTACAGGCTCAGCGGCTTCGCGGGCTGGCACGAGCAAGGGTCGGGAAGGTGATGCATTAGGTGCATTACGGGGACGTCGCGACGGGCCTCAGCGGCGAGGCCGAAATGACAGCGGTCTGTTTTTGTATACTGTGCTGGTGGCCCTACTGCTCTCTTGGAGGAGGGTTATAGCGTCGTCGGGGTATGATAGTGAATGCCTAGGACGGCGAATTCTACTTATCTGTGAGGGGGCAAGGCTCATGTAAATTCTAGTATATATGTAGGTACGTGGCCTGACTGCAGACATCAATTGAAAAAGAAAAGAAACTTAAATTCTCATTTCATCTACACATCTCCGTTACCTGTACTGTGGAAGTCATCATTCCAGCCTTGGTCCCAGTGAGCATTAACAGTGTGAAAGTGAACCTAAAAGAACGAGAGTCAAACCTTTTTTTTTCATATTTTTTGATACATGTTGAGGCCATGAATGCCTATATTAATTTGTATTTTTCAAGGAAACATTTAGTAGATTTGTTAATGATTGCTAAATAAATATCGCCAGGCGTCTCCTTAAGACAAATACAAGGATACTTGAAATTCAATAGATTGGGACAACGACAAGGTAGCTCAGTTGGTAGAGTGATGACACGGAATATCAAGGTCAACGGTTTCAAGCCCCGTTCATGTCTTTTATTTTTCAATGTATCCTTGAATAATTGTAATTTATTATATTTATATAGTATAGCTTGGCAAATTCGTACGTGTCACTCCCATGGTCCATGCGGGTGGCGGAGGACGTTACTTGACGATGACGTAATGTACACCGCTATACACGATACGAATTACATTCCGAATTGGTTTGCAGATACCCCTAAGTAAAATTGCTTATAACTTAATTTATTGCGTTATATTGGGTGTGAAGTAGAGGTGCTGTAGATTATAAATATTACTAACAATATGTGTATGGCATTATATTAACCCTAGTCTAAATTGAAAAAATAAACTTAATAGAAATATTTGTAATTTGTTTGGCTTGACGTCAAATACTTTCCGTCTGCGCGGATTCATCTTCGTGTAGTAATATCGTGTGCCCGCAGTTGTAGACACAATTTACCGTCAACGGCGACGGTTAGCACTATTAAGTAGTCTGTGAGCAACGGCGCCCGACTGTTGCTGCCGTCAGGTGACCCCCGTCCCGCGCGCACGTTATTACCCCTTCTGTCTTACGTCCCCCGTCGCTTGTGGACCATGACAGTGTCACGTACGAATTTGCCAAGCTATACAAACAAGCCTTAAATGACGCTATTTTTTCCCAAAACGGTAGGCAGAAACTATAGAACGTCACCTGCTTTGGTCTTTACTTTCGGTCGGTATTTTCGGTCCATAATTATATTTGGTCATATTTATAATAGGGTATATGCATTTTTTTTTATATACATATAATGTGTAAGTATTTCTGATTATGAGGAAATAAACAAAGTGTGTTGCTCTGCAAAGAAAGATTTATTTTGTTTTCAAACTATATTCTTCTGATATAATAATTTTTTCCTTTCCGTGGAGTTTCTTGTAGTATATACCCTGTTTATTTAATAATGTCTTTCTATTATTTTGTACTTGTTCATTGTTTTCTTGATCTGTTAATATATCTTATCATATTTGTGTTTTCGTCTGATTCTAGTACTGGGTTTCTGCTTAGACAGTCTGCTTCTACATTTTTCTTTCCTGGTGTATATTTTATTTTAAAATCATATTGTGATAAATAATATGTTAGATCCCCCAGCTCCTCATCTGTTCTTGACTTTAAATTCATATTTTCAAGTGGTTTATGGTCCGAATATACTGTAAATGATTTTCCTATCAACCAATATTGCCAATATCTCACCGCTTCTTTAATAGCCAAACATTCTAAATATATCGCCTTTTTTTTCTTCTGGGCTTCATTAAGTTTCTTTGAAAAATATGCTACTGGTTTTTCTTTTCCATCTGGTTGTATTTGTTTTAAAATAGCGCCGACGCCCTCTATAGAAGCATCTGTATAAATATTGATTGGTAAATCTTTATCAAATATTTCTAGTACTGGTTGAGAGCATAGGAGGTTCTTTATCATCTCAAAAGATTTTTGACATGCATCAGTCCAAACAAATTTTTGATTTTTCCTAAGTAAATTATGCAGAGGGTCTAGTATTATTGCACTTCTTGGGATATATTCATGATAAAAATTGATTTTACCCAAAAATTGTCTTATATTCTTTTGTGTTGTTGGAATAGGGAATTTCTTTATTGAAATCATCCTTTATTGGTTTAACTGAATTATTTTGAATTATATGTCCTAGATACTTCACCGAGTCTGATGCAAAATTGCATTTTGTAAATTTCAATCGGAATCCTTCTGATTCGATGGCCTGTAGCAATTGTGACAGATGATTTATGTGTTCATCAAATGTTTTCGAATATATTAGAATATCATCAATATAATTAACTACAAAATCTGTTAATTTGTATTTTCTCAATATATTACTTAATATTCTTTGAAATATGGCTGGTGAAGTTTTTAATCCAAAAGGTAGGCAAGTCCATTGGTAGTGTCCTTCTTGTGTCACAAATCCTGTCTTATTTCTCTATCAATTTTATTTAGTATGTATTCTGGTAAACCCGCTGCAATCAAGTCTATCAAAGTACCTGTATCAATTGATGTTCTCATATCAACTAAAAGTTTTTCCTTCTTTATAGCGTATTCTAACAATGAGCCTGACCTGTATTTAAATAATAATGCATAAGTGACAGGATTCCATCCCTTATTTGCAAATGTTTCACAGAATTTGGTTTTCTATATGGACCTATATATTTCTATATGGTTCTTTAACATCTCAAAAGATTTTTGACATGCATCAGTCCAAACAAATTTTTGATTTTTCCTAAGTAAATTATGCAGAGGGTCTAGTATTATTGCACTTCTTGGGATATATTCATGATAAAAATTGATTTTACCCAAAAATTGTCTTATATTCTTTTGTGTTGTTGGAATAGGGAATTTCTTTATTGAAATCATCCTTTATTGGTTTAACTGAATTATTTTGAATTATATGTCCTAGATACTTCACCGAGTCTGATGCAAAATTGCATTTTGTAAATTTCAATCGGAATCCTTCTGATTCGATGGCCTGTAGCAATTGTGACAGATGATTTATGTGTTCATCAAATGTTTTCGAATATATTAGAATATCATCAATATAATTAACTACAAAATCTGTTAATTTGTATTTTCTCAATATATTACTTAATATTCTTTGAAATATGGCTGGTGAAGTTTTTAATCCAAAAGGTAGGCAAGTCCATTGGTAGTGTCCTTCTTGTGTCACAAATCCTGTCTTATTTCTCTATCAATTTTATTTAGTATGTATTCTGGTAAACCCGCTGCAATCAAGTCTATCAAAGTACCTGTATCAATTGATGTTCTCATATCAACTAAAAGTTTTTCCTTCTTTATAGCGTATTCTAACAATGAGCCTGACCTGTATTTAAATAATAATGCATAAGTGACAGGATTCCATCCCTTATTTGCAAATGTTTCACAGAATTTGGTTTTCTATATGGACCATTCAGAGTTTATTGTCAATTTTATAATCATGGAACTATACCAATCTGAGCAACTCTTGTCCATAAACAGTCGGAGTATTTCAATTTTCTTTTCATCCGTTGTCACATTAAAGCGAACACATTCTTTCTCAAAAATATCTATCCATAGATAAGCATTTGAATTTTTGCTTGTAAATTTCTCAATAACAAATTTCTCTGCTATCTGCTTTACGTTCTGCTGTCTATTTTCCCGTGTGGTTTCTACCAACTTTTCGAGTAATTTGTCCAATGTACCTGTTTCGCTTTTCCGTTCACCTTCTTCTTTTGTTAATTCTTCTAAATATTGGTCCCCAAATTGCAAGTTACCATCTTCATCTATGTAAGTTTTCTTCAGGTCTCGGTTCTTCTGTCATCGTTATCCAAACTTTTCTTGTCTGGTACCTTTTCTTTAGGCTGTTTTTCACTTTATTATAAGCAGATGTCATAATTATATGTTTGTGATGAACAGCCGCTTGTAGTTCTTCTGGTATGGCGTACACCTTGTCTTCCGGTGTTGCAATAGAGGTTATAGAACAAATATTTGATTTTCCATCACTTCCAGGTAGCATTGTAAATCCGAATTGTAGCTTCTCCATTTTGTTTCAACAAAAATGTCGTTTTATAATGTGTAAGTATTTCTGATTATGAGGAAATAAACAAAGTGTGTTGCTCTGCAAAGAAAGATTTATTTTGTTTTAATTACTTAACTATCAATACACTTCCAGTTTATCCTGTTACCAAAATTTACCTGCAAAGAAAGAAACGACATTTATGTCCTTTCCTCTCTCTTGTATTTTCCTTATAATAGATCTCGTTAAATTATCTTGATCGCACGCCTTTTCCAAATAAAAATTCTATTCTCTTAATTTTACATGATTGACAGTTGAACTGTCACAATACGAATACAGATTATCAAGAGCGTGTGAATGATGAATAATCTACATCAGATTAAGAAATAGTATGTATTTCTTTACATACATACATATACTCACGCCTTTCTCCCATGAGGGTAGGCAGAAACTACAGAACGCCACCTGCTACGATCCTTACATATACCTTGCTTCATCCACGTTCATACGAGTACCTCTGGTCATACATACACAGCGGTTGCGAGTACTACGCACCTTAACTTTTTGGATGATATCATTAATAAGTTCGGTATATATCCTTCTAGAGCCTTCCGGTATTTCCACTTACACATGCCTTGTGTAAGTGGAAGTACCTTTTGTTAACCGTCTTTCATTCATTCGCTCAATATGACCAAACCATCTTAGCATACTCTCTACTCTTCTTTTTTTATATGTGTAATTAATATACCTTAAATATGATTACTGAATATTAAAATAAATAATTCAAATGGCAATCAGTTTCGGACGTTTGAAACACCGCCATTTTGGCGCGCTTTCTCTGACGTCAGCGCTCGCGATATAACATGAAGAACACCCAGTAACTGCATACTTGTAGACAATGTCATTGCGGTCGATGATGTCACGTTTCTTTCACGATATTTTAAACTTCCCTCGAATAAAAAAAAAGTTTTTAAGTAACAATTCAAATTCATGGTAATAACGCACTTTGCGTTATTACTATGAATTTTAATTGTTAAAAAGCGTGTGATAAAAATATAGGTGTCTACAGCATTAAAGATTAAAAATAAAAATTATTGACCTATAAATGAAACATGCTTTTCTGGGATTCTTCCATGCTGATCTGGGAGCTAAAAAACAACATAGAAGGATCAGCTGCTTATCATCCCACGCAGGTCGTAAAAGTCGACCAAGGGAAAGGGTTACCTCAGTAATGGAGATATGACGATGTGCAAACAAATCTAATCACCATCATGTGCATTAACAACTCTAACCCATCAAATCACAGTTTGAGTATTATTTGAGACATACTTAACCCATTTATTTGACAAGATTGCCAAATTGGGGCTGTAAAAGTAAATTTTAAAATGGCCCTGTTTGGGCAGTTGATATTAGTGCTGGATATCAACTTAAATGGCGGCGGAGGAATGTTTTGTACATCTACGGCGGTATTCAAGGGTTAAGTAAGCAGACCTACTGCACACCCACCAACTGGACCAGCGCCGTGGGTTATTCATCCAAACCCTTCTTTTTCTCTAACACTTCATGAACAAAAACACAATTAAACGGCCCCAAGTGCCCGGCAGGTTTGGGATTGCAAATTCTGGAACAAGTGGTGCGAAGAATCTCCAAGTGGGATCTTACAATAATGAGACGATCACCAACTTTGATTACCGAAAATTACCTCTAAGAATTAGAAAATGCACTTAACAACATTAATTGGAATATTATAGGTTTATCAGAAGTTACACGGGAAGGTGAATTTACATTGGAAAGGGAAAACAACATCTTTTTTCATTTTAGCCAAAATTTCAAACGGCTTCTTGGGTGTAAAAAAATGGAAAGATAATATCACAGATTTCTCCGCATATTCTGATAGATTAGCATTACTTACATAAATTCAGAGTCACAAAGAAGCAAAAACTCACAATCATACAGGTTTATGCACCAACATTCTGATAAAGAAATAGAAGAATTTTATGACCAGCTAAACGATATCTGAGACAAGAACTGAGGTTCCTGGATATTGATTTTAGGCGATTTCAATGCAAAGATACGTCAAAGGCAAAGCTTGGGCAACACGGATGTTTTAGGGCTGCATGGGCTCGGCAGACGTAAAAAGCGAGGTAATCAACTCATCCAGTTCGCTTATGATCAAAATTTAGACTCTATCCCTGCCATCACAGGTTAGGAAGTTCAAGTAGCCTCGCGAAAAATGAAATACAACAAGAGCCTTGCTGAGGACGGAGTTACTACGGAGACACTTAAAATAGGCTTACCAACCCTTCTTCTCTTAAGTCACATTTCTTTTTAACAATATCCTTAAAACTGGCCACATCCCCAAAAAATTCTGCCATGCTAACATCATATTGCTGCACAAAAAAGGAGAAAAGTCCAACATAAACAACTATACTTTTGTATCTCATTTATATAAAGCTTTTATCATTGTTATCACAAACCGTATTTGTGACCAACTTCATGCCCTCAAACCGGCTGGAACAGGCTTCCGCCCGGATCTTTCTACAACAGCCCATCTGCACACTATTAACCAAATAATCGGGAAACATTACGTGTTTAGCCTGCCTGTCCTGCTTTCGTGGACTACACTAAGGCATTCAATAAAGTCACATACTACTCAATTATTGAAGCTCTTCAAACCAAGATGTGAAACAGACCTACATAGATATCAACCGCAAGATTTACGCCAGCACCGCCGCCATAAAACTGCAGTGCACTTCTCATTACTACCCACAGACCTTGAGAGCATGCTGCAACAGCTAAACTCAGCGAGGACTCACGATGAATATGTCAAAGACAAAGCTCTTCACACACAACGCAAAACGTAGGATTGAAGTAGATGGCAGATCCGTTGAATACGTTCTTGAGTCAATTTATTTTAGGACTAAATTGTCTTTTTTCAGGTAAGACAGGACAAGGAAGTCGCAAAGACGAAACGAAAATGCCTGGAAGGTCTATTAGTCCATGAAAGACTTGATAATTCAATAAATCCTTACCGTTTACCACAAACGCCAACTCATGGACTCTTACGTTCTGCCTACACTCAAAGATGCTCAGACTTGGTATTTGAAAACCATCTAGAAATCCAGGCTCAGGGTTTGCCAGAGACCCATAGAGCGCAGCATATTAGGTTTGAAACTATGTGACCGGGTAACAAACGCTACTCTGCGCTCCAAAACAAAAATTAGGGACGTAGGTCAAGCAGCGGCCAAACATAAATAAAAGGAAATAACTTAATAAATTTGGACCTTATATAACTGGGCCGGTCATGTCATTCGCATGCTGGATAACTTTTGGGCCAAAGTAACCACGGATTGACCCCAATAATTGGAAGGTGACTCCGAGGCAGACCTCGTAGGCGGTGGCGATAGCGGCCAACAATAGAAAAGTGTGGAAGAATCAGAGGTCTTTCCTCAACTGTGGGACGATAAGAGCCAAATATAATTATAAAAATGAAACACATACATATTCCTTATTGATTAAATAAACAATAGGTCGTAAGGAAACAAACACAAAATACAAAATAAAAATAAAAAAACGTATTACTTATTTCAAATTTAATTTCGTTTGACCTGGCTATTTATTCTTGTTAAAATAAATAGTTTAAATATACTGATGACAAAATAAATAAGTGTGCAGGCAATTACGAGTATCTACACCTTCATTTGACAGTGATCTCATAATTAAGAGACAGCATCTGTCATATTTCTATATTATCTGTAAAGATAATATAGATGACTGAGATGTTAAAAGGTTGTCTGCTTAAATGACTCTTTTACTATTTGTACAAAATTATTTTGTAGAAAACACTTCATTATTATCTTTTGTCGACTATTATACTAGAAGACTAGGTGGACTATCTGTTAAATATAATTTAATATTTGCTTACTGCAAGTTTGTAGCCAAACCCAGAACCATTTTTGATAAAAAAAAAACTCAGTAAAAACAGAATAAGAATGTAAAAATGTGCTTTTTGTTTACATAATAATTAGAGGAATTCACGGAAGGTATTCCACGATGAACATCACGGAATAAAATAAATAAGCTATTTCTAGTTTGGGAGGCAGGGTTTTCATTATTTAAGACACCTTTTATTATCAAATAAAATTGTAACTTACTATCTAAATACGCTCTGTAAAAGGTTTTTTCAACTTTTTTTTATTTCTTCAATCTTCTGACAATTCAAATATTACAAAAAAGCACAATTTAGACTCTTGTTTTTAAAAAGTCTCTTTTGTTTTCGATTACACTATTAGATATACACTTAATCGTTTCAATTGAGTATATTAAATATTGGTACTGTGGACATAAATGATACATTTCACATAAGTTACCGTGACTTCTCGGCGATTTTTCTCCTCATACCATAATTGTTTACTTTGCTAGAAATATTTGTAACTTTCTTAGTCTCCAATTGAGCCTTACTCTTGTTTTTGTTATAACTGTTTATATAGAATTTTCCAAACATGTACATGAAAGCTGCGGAGTTGATTAAACATAAAATATTTAAGACTTTTGGGAAGCTACATTCGTAGAAGAAGACAGCGGCGTTGTGAGCGAAAATAATGGTGAATTGGATCTGAAAAGAAAAGTATTTAAAGTATTAATTCAATTGTATGTAATGCCATAATTGTGTGTCGCAGTCTGAGGGATCGATCAGCGGAATCGATTTTATCATTCCATTGGTCACACTCTAGCGAACGATATTTTTGAGCAACATCTCTCTCACCTTTGTCAGTTAGCCCTTGCCACGAAGTTTCGGTATTCCTACTTACCTTAGATTTGCAAGTTTTATCATTTAGCCGATAGGATGCATTCCCCGACGGATAAACAGAGGTGTACACAGTTGAACACCCACATTCCACCAATGCTGTTATTAAGTCTCATGTAATTAAGCCTATTGCCGTCTACCAGACACATTTCCTAACTCCGGGTTGCTATTAAGAATTTCTTAACAGAAAAATTCAATAACACTTTGCCCAACCCGGGAATCGAACCCAGAATCTCATCCTCAGCAAGACCTCTGGATCAATGCGGATGGTACATGGCAATTATTCAACTACTGTGTACATCGGGGATCCCTATCCATTTGCATAAAATTTTAAGACCTAATATAACTTAGCATAATTTTGTTTGGCATAATTATATTTTCGCATAACAGCTTACGCATAATTTTTTTAAGCATAATTTCTCTAACCATAATAATGATGAAGCATAATATTCTAAAGCATAAATTTATTAAACATAAAGTTCTAAAGCATAACTTTTTTAAGCATAATATCCTAAAGCATAAATTTATTTACGCATAATTTAAAATAAACACATGAAACGAAAAAGAAAAAGTCTCGCCTGCTGGGGCCTGGTCGACGGAGCCCCGCTTGGCGGGGCTCCTATTTCCGCGTCTGTAAGGTCGCAAAAAAACCTAAACACGAAGGGGATGACGGAGGCAGTTCGCTCGCTGCGCTCGCTCACCGACCCCCGTCACCCCTTCGAACCTAAACTATCCGTGTCGGGGTGCACTGGGTTCCCGAGCTCGCTTCGCTCGCTCACGCGCATCGCCCCGTTGTATTTAATTGTATGCCTAAATATTATTATGCAAATAGTCATTACGCCTACTAACGTTATGCGAATCAAATTTATGCCAAAACATATTAGTTTTTAAGATGATTAAGCCAACATAAAATGTATGCCTAAAAAAATTATGCCGAAGTATTATTATGCCAAAACAAATTGTGCCTAAATAAATTGTGCCAAAATCGTTATGCCGAAGTATATTAGGACAAAGAACATTATGCGAAAAGAAGGGATCCCGTACATCGGATAGGAAGGCTGGGATATAAATATATAAAAAGATTAGTGACGGACCGTGAATTTCGGTTTCGGTTACGGCCAATAAATCTAGTTTCGGCTTTAGTTTCGGCCAAAAAATTGTCGAATCTCGAGTGTTCGTGAATTATCGTGCGATGAACTTAGCGGCTAGCTCGTGTTTGCTCGCGCTGATACACCGCGCCGACCCAGTTCGCCGAGAGCAAGGCCGAAAGTTTGGTATCGGTTTCGGCAGACAAACCTGTTTCGGTAGGACACTAAAAAAAAATTACCAATTGAATGACAGTGACGTGTTTCTTCCACCAAATGTATTTCTGGTATTCAGGTCCAAGTCCCGAGATTAGGTAGTAAGCGTACATGATGACATGAACAATGGAGTTCAAGTATCCCATCAAAATGGTGTGGCCTCCTGCAAATGAATTAAATGTATGATAACACACAGAAAAAATATTGTCAAATTATGATAAAACATAACTAAATATTTCTTATACCGTCGACCTAGTCTTCTTCTTATCGTGTGGTTGATGAACAACCTAATGTCAGAGTTTAAACCACCCATCACACCATCATACCATCACACCATCGAGAAGATCTCTCAGGTGTGTTGGTTTCCTCACGATGTTACCCTTCACCGTTTTTAAAGCAATTGATAATTAGTTTATAATACGCACATGACTTCGAAAAGTCAGTGGTGCGTGCCTTGGATTTGAACTTGCAACCTGTGACTTGTCAGTCCAACGGTCATACCACTATGCTATCACTGCCTACCTAATACTTTGAATGAAGGTACATAAAGATTTAAAATATGATGTCAGTATAAATTTACTATTTGTCTGCCTCTTATTTGAAAAATATAATATTATTAGACAAACTAGTACAGTCAAATTAGTATTTACTAATTTGACATAACACCATTGTAAAATGTTCAGCAAACAATAAATTGATTGACCTTGATTGACAATTTTATTAGTATATATGTAAATAAAATAATTTGACAGCGCGGTTGGCGCAGTGGTCGATAGACCGAATGCTGCGCTGCGTGTCGCAGGTTCGATTCCTGCACGGAGCAAATATTTGTACGATCTATAAATAATTGCTCCGGGTCTGGGTGTGTGTGTGCTTGTGAGATTATATGTCTGTAAACGCACTCACGACACAGGAAGAAATTCCTAGTGTGGGGCAACGTTTTATTAAAAAAGAAAAAAGAAATTCATAAGCTGCTAGAGAAAACTTGGGGAAATTTAAAAGAGTATTTTCGTGAAAAATACTTAGAGTATAGTAATAGTCTTTAATTCTATTACATCATAGTAGCATAGTCCTAGATATCAAGAACCCTATGACAGAAAAAAAACGATCTTATTGTTTAAAGTTCTATAGATAGTATTAAACTTGGTAAATTAATTTATCGCAAAGATGTAAATACAAATAGAAATGCGTTCCTTGCGAAGTATGTGTGGTGTAACTATGAACGATAAATTGAGGAATGATGTGATACGACAACGTTGCGGTATAAAAGAAGACGTAGTGACGAAAATTGAAAAGAGTATGCTAAGATGGTTTGGTCATATTGTGAGAATGAATGTAAGACGGTTAACAAAAGGTAACAAGGCAGGTATAAGTGGAAATGCCGGAAGGGGACGCCCTAGAAGGATATACACAGACCTTATTCGTGCTATCCTCCAAAAAGGTAAGGTGCGTAGTACTCGCAACCGCCGCGCATATATGACCAGATGTACGAACGTGGATGAAGCAAAAGGCATATGTAAGGATCGTAGCAGGTGGCGTTCTGTAGTTTCTGCCTACCCCCATGGGAGAAAGGCGTGAGTTTATGTATGTATGTATGTATGTATGATGTAAATACAACACCTGCATTATGGTAAGAAAATTATAACAAAGGATATTATATAATTACTATTATTATACTCACAAATAACATTTACCAAAAATATAGACCACCACAAACTTAATACTAGACAGGTTAATAACATCTGTTTGAAACCACCTAAAACTAACTACGGAAAAAAGAGCATTCTGTACTAAGGAGCCCAAAATTATAATAAATTACAAGACACAAAAGAGGCTAAAAGCTTATCAACCATTAAG